>LR990171.1:0-10000000 GCA_905147325.1 Notodonta dromedarius
CGTATCATACAGACCCATCGGCCTGCTGCCTGTGATGGGAAAGATCTTGGAGAAAATAGTGGTCAAAAGACTCCGATGGTACCTGACACCCCGAACAAGCCCCCGCCAATACGGATTCATGCCACAGCGGAGCACCGAGGACTCCCTCTATGATCTGATGGCACACGTAAGGAGCAAACTTCAAGAGAAGAAACTCATTACGGTAGTGTCGTTGGACATAGAGGGAGCCTTCGACAGCGCATGGTGGCCGGCTATAAAGATCAGATTGGCGGAAGAGCAGTGCCCGGTGAACCTGAGGAGAATGATAGCCAGCTATCTGAGTGACCGTAAGGTCCGAATAAGGTACGCAGGCCACGAGTACGCGAAAGCAACCAACAAAGGATGTGTCCAGGGTTCGATAGGCGGCCCATCCTGTGGAACCTCCTCTTGGATCCTCTGCTTAAGAGCCTGACGCAAAGAGGCGACTACTGCCAAGCCTTCGCGGATGATGTGGTACTGGTGTTTTCGGGGGATACAGCTTTGGGTATCCAGCGACAGGCCAATGCCGCCCTCGAACATGTTCGGGAGTGGGGTGTCATGAATGAGCTCAGGTTTGCACCGCACAAAACCTGTGCGATGGTGCTAACCAGAAAGCTTAAATATGACACGCCACATCTGAACATGGGAGGGGTTGACATTGCAATGTCTGAGGAGATCAAAATCCTGGGGCTGACGATAGACAGCAAGTTAACGTTCAATGCCCACACTGCAAACGTTTGCAAGAAGGCATTGAACGTTTACAAGCAACTATCGAAAGCCGCGAGGGTAAGCTGGGGTCTCCATCCGGAGGTCACCCGTATAATATATACTGCCACGGTGGAACCAATTATCGCCTATGCAGCTAGCGTATGGGCACCTGCAACCAACAAGATCTGTGTGCGAAAGCAATTGAACACTGTTCAAAGAGCTTTCGCACAGAAAGTATGCAGAGCCTACCGCACAGTCTCTCTGAACGCCGCCCTGACACTGGCTGGGATACTCCCACTCGATATTCGTATAAGAGAGGCAGCATCTCTCTACGAAGCTAAGAGGGGAGTGCCCCAGCTAGTGCTAGGAGACAGAGAAGTGGAAAAGCCGCAGCCCTACACTACCAAGCCACATCCGGCGAGACATCTTGACTTGCAGTTCAAAAAATTAACATGCCAGGAGGACATAGTGAACTATGTGAACAGTGCAATACAAATCTACACCGACGGAAGCAGAATTGACGGCAAGGTTGGAGCCTCATTATCGGTATGGAATAATCAAGTCGAAACCAAAGCCGTCAAACTCAAGCTGTCACCATACTGCACTGTATACCAAGCAGAACTGCTCGCAATATGTCGAGCCACAAAAGTGGCACTGGAAGGGAAGGAGGCAAGCTACGCGGTTATAAGCGATTCAAGATCAGCCCTTCAAACAGTCACCAACAACGACTCCCTGCATCCCCTGGCTACCGAAACGAGAAGAAACATCAGTAGCACCAAACTCCAAGGCAGGAGTATATCACTGTTCTGGATCAAAGCTCATGTAGGAATAGCCGGGAATGAGAGAGCCGATTGCTTGGCAAAGGAAGCTGCACTCCACACTAAAACCAAACCACACTACGACAACAGCCCGGTTTCATTCGTCAAGCGACAGATCCGAATGGACTCGCTTGACGAATGGAACAGCAGATACAGTACGGGTGAGACTGCGTCGGTCACAAAAATGTTCTTCCCAGATATTAAAAAAGCCTACCCGGTTATAAAAACTTTAACGGTGGAAAAGATACTCACCCAGGTACTCACGGGGCACGGTGGATTCTCAGCGTACCTGAACCGGTTCAGGTGCAAGGGGAGTCCATCGTGCATCTGTGAACCTAGTGCAAATGAGTCCATCGAACACATATTGTTTGAATGCCCAGTGTACTGTAAACAAAGATATGAAGTAGAAGTCGCTTTAGATTCAGTAATAAAACCTGAAAACATTCACACAATGTTGGCAGACAAAACAAAATGCAAGATATTACTAGAATATTGTACAAAGATAGCAAAAACAGTAATAAATAGGAATAAGGACATAACATAAGAATATGCTACACGCATATTATGATAATATGGCCAAATAGCATATTAAATTTGAAATAGTATAATTAATATATAAGAACAAACAATATCTAGAAATAAGAACCATGCAATTTGTAAAGAAACTCAACTGTAATAGAAATAAGAATTATGTAACTAGATTAGAAATTAAAAAATGTAATAGAAATAAGAAATAGTAATAATAATAAAGTACCCAGTAGGGAAAATCTTCTCTAGTAAATAAAGTTAAACTGTCCTGTAATTCAATTAGCACCCAAAGTCCCTGATAATGTTAGGGGTAGCTCGCGGGCCGGGCCTGAGTGCGCCCGGACAGGAAAAAAAAAAAAAAAAAAAAAAAAAAAAAAAAAAACCTAACCTAACCTAACCTAACCTAACCTAACCTAACCTAACCTAACCTAACCTAACCTAACCTAACCTAACCTAACCTAACCTAACCTAACCTAACCTAACCTAACCTAACCTAACCTAACCTAACCTAACCTAACCTAACCTAACCTAACCTAACCTAACCTAACCTACCTAACCTAACCTAACCTAACCTAACCTAACCTAACCTAACCTAACCTAACCTAACCTAACCTAACCTAACCTAACCTAACCTAACCTAACCTAACCTAACCTAACCTAACCTAACCTAACCTAACCTAACCTAACCTAACCTAACCTAACCTAACCTAACCTAACCTAACCTAACCTAACCTAACCTAACCTAACCTAACCTAACCTAACCTAACCTAACCTAACCTAACCTAACCTAACCTAACCTAACCTAACCTAACCTAACCTAACCTAACCTAACCTAACCTAACCTAACCTAACCTAACCTAACCTAACCTAACCTAACCTAACCGAAAACCTGATAAAACCCACACTTCAAAATATTAAAACTAACTTCTACATAATTAATCAGGTAATTCGATAACACACAAATCTTAAGAAACTTTTTAAGGTGAAAAGCACCATGTTTAAAACCCCGCCGCCCGGTCGGACCCGGCGAAGGAGCCAGGACGCCTCGGCAACCGCCCCGGCAAGTTCCTCTACATCCGCTCCAGTTCCCGCTGTACCAATCGCGCCGGCTAAGGCCGCAGCTCCTCCTCCAGCACCCGCTCTAACATCCGCCCCGGCAAAGGCCACAGTTCCGCCTCCAGCAGCCGCTTCAGCGCCCGCTCCGGCGACCGCTCCGGCGACTGTCCCGGCAACCGCCCCGGCAACCGCTTCGGCAGCCGGACGGTCCTGCAAATTCGTAGTAGATATCTTGCCCCCTGACCTGCCGTCGGCTACCGAGGTGCGGGATATCACCAGCTTCATGCGGGTGGTATCCGGCCTCACAGAAACCATAATAACCGCCATCAATGACGGCAAGAGCGTCACCACCTCAAACAAGAGGCTTATTAAAATCGCTGCCGAGGAGATAAAGAAGGCATCCGTCGCCCTCCGCACTGTTGTATCCCTCCCCCCCCTCCCCCCAATGCCCAGCGACCAAGAGTTTAAGGAGGATCTCATCTCTTGCGTGAGGGATGAGATCGCTAAAATAACCATCCCGCCCCCAGCACCCATCCCCGACACAAGCGACCTCATCTCTTGCATGAGAGATGAAATTGCCAAAATCATCATCCCTGCGCCCGCTCCCTTCGCAGATCCTGGCGAAATCATCTCTTGTGTAAGGGATGAGATCGCTAAAATCAATATCGCTCCACCTGCACCGGCACCCATCCCTGTTCCCAGCTTCGCAGAGATCGCAATGAGCAAACCTCCTGCTCTAGCCAAGCCACCCGCCAAACCGGCAATCGTCATTCAATCTAATAATCCCGAAGCGACCTCTCGCACAATCCTCAGCCAATGGAGAAAGGAGATATCCTTTAAATCTCTCAAATACGCTCCTTCGAAAGTACACCCACTCGCCAACAATAAGGTTCGTGTCGAGTTCGACACCAAGGAACAATGCGATGAAATCATCAGCAAAGTCGCCAAAATCCCAGATCTCAAGGCTGAAGAGGGTCGTCCTCGACTACCCTTAGTCATACTCAAGGGGATCAATAAAGATGTGCCCAAGGGTGAAGTAGCCGAACTATTAAGCTGCCAAAATTCCTTTTCTCCAGATGACATTCGCTTCTGCTTCGTGCTTTCCAATAGAAATAAGAACTTATATAACGCGGTACTCGAAGTGAAACCCGCCGTACGCAAATCAATAATCGAACTCGGCCGCGTAAACGTCGACCACAACAAAGTGCACGCCGAGGACTTCTCGCGCTTTGTGCAATGCCTTAAATGCCTGCAATACGGCCACACAAAAGCCAAATGCACCTCGGAAGTGCACCCGTGCTCACACTGTGCCTCCACTGAACACTCGTTCACAACATGCCCTGTCAAAGATGACAACAATAAACGCAAGTGCTACAACTGCGCTCGTCACAACATCAAATCTACTACAGGTAACAAAATAAACACAAACCACACCGCTGTCAACGCAAAACTATGCCCAAAATTGAAACTCGCAAAATCCCGCATTGATGAACAAACCGATTATGGGTACTAAGCCTATAAAAATAATCCAATGTAATGTACAACGTTGTTACCTGGCACAACATGAATTCATTCAACATTTTACATCCAACGATTACAACATAGCTCTAATTACTGAACCCTACACAGGCCGCAATCCGACCGTGCACTCAATATCTGGAATTAACATCTTCCAATTCACCACAACAGAGCGTGTCAAAGCATGCATTCTGATCAAAAATAGTTTCGGTTTCGCACTCGGTATCACTCAGCTGTCCACCCCAAATCTAGCAATAGCCCAATTACACCTCGGTCAGAGGAAACTCTACATAGCTTCAGTTTATATAGAACCTGGAAATGACCCCTCCAACACCCTAGTAGCATTAGATACATTCCTCAATTCAACCTCTGGATCGCTACGAGTCGTAGGCGGTGATGTAAACGGGAAACATCCGGAATGGGGAGAATTAACATCCGACTCCCGAGGAGATGATGTAGTAGACATCGTCGCCTCCCACGACATGACCGTCTGCAACTCTGGTAGAGTCCCAACCTTCGAAGCCATACGATACGGCAACCACACATCCTCCATTATAGACGTTACAGCCGTCTCCAACAACATGATAGACCTTATGTCCGATTGGCATGTCAACACCGCTGCGTGCACTAAATCTGACCATAATGCAATCCAATTCCTAATCAAAACCAACACCAAAGTAAAACCCGCAAAAACCCACTCAACCTTTAAATACCAATCTAAAATGGCCGACTGGGATGCATTTAAAGAAAAACTAACGCAAAATATAATAGAATCTGAAATACTTAACACCAATTTCGAAAACCTAGATGCTGCAAACCTCGATAAATTAGTCACCAATCTCACCATAATTATTCAATCCACTTGTCATCAAACCATACCTAAAAAATTACGCCACGGAGTTTACAACCCCTGGTGGAACGAAGAACTAGAAAGCATGAAAAAGGAATGCATCAAAGCCCACCACCACTTACACAACCTGAAATCACGAAATCAACCTCTAGACCAAGCTATCATCCAAAAAAAACAGCTCAAAGAAAACTATGCAGCAGCTCTCAAGAAAACCTCCACCGAGCACTTCAGGGCATTCTGCACTGCCCAAGACAAAGAAAACGTCTGGTCACTGACCAACCGCATAATAAAGGAAACATCTGCACAACGGCCTCCACAAACTCTAAATTGCGGCAACACCTTCACCACCACATGCGCCAACACGGCCAAGGCCCTATTGGATCACTTCTACGCTGATGACACCGAGGATACAACCCAGCACCAAAGACAATTAAGAAACCAAATACAGGACGAACCTGAGACAGAAAACGACCCTCCATTCACTACTGACGAAATAGAAGACTGTCTCGCATCGATTAACGCAAATAAAGCTCCCGGAGATGACCACTTAACTGCAGATATCTGTTACAATTTCTTCAAAATATTCCCCCACTTTTTAACTAACATCTTGAACCATAGCCTGAAAATACATCATTTCCCCACACCCTGGAAACACGCAATAGCCAAAATCATACCAAAACCAAATAAAGCCGACACTAGCCAATTATCCTCCTATAGACCCATTGGCCTATTACCTGTATTCGGGAAACTACTAGAAAAACTGATTATAAAACGCGTAATTTACAAGGCCGATAGCTTTAACGGTATGAATGACAGGCAATTTGGCTTTAAAGAAAGCAAATCAACAGTTCATGCACTACAAACCGCCATAAACGAGATTCGTGAAGCAAAACAACAGAAAAAGCAGGTCTTGGCTGTATCACTAGATATAAGAGGTGCATTCGATAACGCTTGGTGGCCCGCCATATACAGAGGACTTAAAGAGCTAAAGTGCCCAAAAAATATTTACAAACTGTTAACAAATTACACCAAGGACAGAAGGGTCACTCTGCACTACGGCACGGACGAGGCATCGAAGACAACAACTAAGGGATGCATCCAGGGCTCTGTATGTGGTCCCGTTCTATGGAACATAATTTTAGACAATTTACTGAACATCCAACTACCAGAAGAGGCCCACATACAAGCCTTCGCTGACGATGTGCTGCTAATAGTCAAAGGCCGCACGAAGCAGGACGTGGAAGCAGTGACAAACAAGTGCCTCAAAACAATAGCCGATTGGGGCGAAAGTGTTAAATTATCATTCGCACCCGAAAAGACGCAGGCCATCTCATTCACGTCGCCCACTAAAACAGCCGAACTCTACATTAACTCTACCAAAATCCCAGTACTTAAGGAAATCAAGCTCCTCGGGGTCATCCTAGATGACCGCCTTACTTTCATCAGCCACGCTAAGTATGCAATCCGGAAAGCCACTAAAACATTCAAAAACCTCATCAAATTTGTCAAGCCCACTTGGGGAATCCATTCAGCTAATGTAGAGATCATTTATAGACAGGTAGTCCAGCCCATGATAACATATGCCGCAAGCGTCTGGGGCGACGCAGTAAAGTTCTATAGTGTGCGCAAAATGTTAACCAGCTTCCAAAGGCAATTCGCAATCCGAGCCATCCGCGCATTCAGGACGGTATCCGCCGTTGCCTCGATCGCCCTGGCCCAATTCGTCCCCCTCCATCTCCTGATACGAGAGCTCCACCAAATAGAAACCATAAAACAAACAAGACTCTCACCAGATTTACCCGAAGACATTGAACTCATAAAACCAATAACCAACCGTCAAAGACTACACCCAGCCCATCGCAACAAAATAATATTCCACAAAATAAACAATATAGATGAACTTAACATAATAGTAACAAATACCCCTATACAAATTTATACCGACGGAAGTAAACTCGAGTCAGGAGATGTAGGTGCGGCATACGTAGCATTCCGCAACCAAACAATAATAAAGCAAAGGAAAATAAAGCTTTGTAGAACCTGCTCTGTCTTCATGGCAGAACTCAGGGCGATCGAGGCAGCTCTGATGTGGATAGAGCAGGAACAAATCCGAGAAACAGTCTACATCCTCTCCGACAGCCTCTCCTCACTAGCTGCAATACAAGACACAAATAATAAAGACCCTACTGTTAACTCGATCCACCACATAATCCAAAATACAAAACAGACCACCACTATAAAATTCGCATGGGTGCGAGCGCACAATAACATCCCGGGCAACGAATGCGCCGACGCCGCGGCCAAAAGTGCAGCATCGGCAAAGACGGCCACCGACCACAACTTCTTCCCTCTATCGCACTCAAAGAGAATACTACGAACTGAAACCATGGAAAAGTGGCAAAAGGAATATGAAGAAAGTCCCCAAGGATCAGGGACTAAAGCATGGTTCACAAACATAGCTCAAATCACAGAATTTAGGAAACATTTCGCAATAAGCTTCGAGCTCACACAAATTGTCACCGGCCATGCTTACCACAAGTCTTACCTCCACCGTTTTAAAATCACATCTAACAGTACATGCCCTTGCGACCACACCACAACCCAGAATACTGAACATCTTCTAAAATACTGCCCAATTTTTAACAACACCCGACTTAATCACGAAGGCGCATGCTCAATGCTAAACATAGACCCTTTTAAACTCAACGACATAGCCAAAAACCCCATCGCAATAAAATCATTCATAACTTTCATCAAATCTATTGTAAACAACTTAAAAAGAATAAATTGTACCTAAAAACCCTTAACTGAAAACAAATCTTCTCTGTATCCACTAGCAGAGGAGAAATTAAAATCGTAACCAAGAACCATAATACAATCGTGACGATATATTTATACTACTCGTACCTAAACATTAAAATTATTAACCCTTTGACAAAAGTCAAAGGGCCCAAAAAAAAAAAAAAAAAAAAAAAAAAAAAACCTAACCTAACCTAACCTAACCTAACCTAACCTAACCTAACCTAACCTAACCTAACCTAACCTAACCTAACCTAACCTAACCTAACCTAACCTAACCTAACCTAACCTAACCTAACCTAACCTAACCTAACCTAACCTAACCTAACCTAACCTAACCTAACCTAACCTAACCTAACCTAACCTAACCTAACCTAACCTAACCTAACCTAACCTAACCTAACCTAACCTAACCTAACCTAACCTAACCTAACCTAACCTAACCTAACCTAACCTAACCTAACCTAACCTAACCTAACCTAACCTAACCTAACCTAACCTAACCTAACCTAACCTAACCTAACCTAACCTAACCTAACCTAACCTAACCTAACCTAACCTAACCTAACCTAACCTAAACCTAAACCTAAACCTAAACCTAAACCTAAACCTAAACCTAAACCTAAACCTAAACCTAAACCTAAACCTAAACCTAAACCTAAACCTAAACCTAAACCTAAACCTAAACCTAAACCTAAACCTAAACCTAAACCTAAACCTAAACCTAAACCTAAACCTAAACCTAAACCTAAACCTAAACCTAAACCTAAACCTAAACCTAAACCTAAACCTAAACCTAAACCTACACCTAAACCTAAACCTAAACCTAAACCTAAACCTAAACCTAAACCTAAACCTAAACCTAAACCTAAACCTAAACCTAAACCTAAACCTAAACCTAAACCTAAACCTAAACCTAAACCTAAACCTAAACCTAAACCTAAACCTGACTGACTGACTGACTGACTGACTGACTGACTGACTGACTGACTGACTGACTGACTGACTGACTGACTGACTGACTGACTGACTGACTGACTGACTGACTGACTGACTGACTGACTGACTGACTGACTGACTGACTGACTGACTGACTGACTGACTGACTGACTGACTGACTGACTGACTGACTGACTGACTGACTGACTGACTGACTGACTGACTGACTGACTGACTGACTGACTGACTGACTGACTGACTGACTGACTGACTGACTGACTGACTGACTGACTGACTGACTGACTGACTGACTGACTGACTGACTGACTGACTGACTGACTGACTGACTGACTGACTGACTGACTGACTGACTGACTGACTGACTGACTGACTGACTGACTGACTGACTGACTGACTGACTGACTGACTGACTGACTGACTGACTGACTGACTGACTGACTGACTGACTGACTGACTGACTGACTGACTGACTGACTGACTGACTGACTGACTGACTGACTGACTGACTGACTGACTGACTGACTGACTGACTGACTGACTGACTGACTGACTGACTGACTGACTGACTGACTGACTGACTGACTGACTGACTGACTGACTGACTGACTGACTGACTGACTGACTGACTGACTGACTGACTGACTGACTGACTGACTGACTGACTGACTGACTGACTGACTGACTGACTGACTGACTGACTGACTGACTGACTGACTGACTGACTGACTGACTGACGGATTTGGATGAAATTTGGAATACAGATAGTTCAAAACCTGGATTAAAACATGGGATATTTTATATGCCGATAGTTTGTTCCCGTGGGACAATTATCGAAAACCGCCTAAATAGTGAACCTTAAATACAATGAAAATTGATAATTTATTTTGAAATAGATGGTGGCTGAGTCTTATTACCTATTATACTACTACGACTCACTATTAGGATGTACATTTGGTAGTAACAAATTAATCCTCAAATCAAAATAAATACTTTTATCACTTCTGGTATTTAAAGTACTGGCCAGACCGACTTTGACGGGACTTTCACTGGCGGATAGCTTATGTTATAAGAAGTAACGTGAGCTACTTTTATTAAAAAAATACTTTCCGTAAACTCTGCGAACTAGACAAATATTTTTTGTTAAATAAAATTTTTGTTAAGTTAAATTCAACGCGGACGAAGTCGCGGGCACAGCTAGTATATATTGTTAGGTACTAAGGGGTAGGTACAATTAATGCCGTTAAACGTGTAAAAAAGGTTTAATTCGCTCTCCACAAACTTGACAAATACACAGTACTACACTAGTTCACTATCACTAGTTACATACAACAAACACTGTTCCGAATCACTTAGCAGTCACACAGTATTCCAATATAATCGCCTAGGTCACTGGTATATCACTCTTCGTTCGCTTACTTAAGTTCCGTACACTGTCGCTTCCAAGAAGTAACTAACTCGCTGTTTTTTTTTTATTTTTTTTATTTTTTTTTTTTTGATATGACTATACGTTGTTGGCCAGAGTGGCCATAACAACTTCACCCGGACAGAGGGCGAGCGCGAGTGCGCTCCAACCAACTAACTCGCTGCCCGTCGTCAACACCTTATATACGGAATAAAGATGCGAGCTGGTATTTTCCTGAACATTCTCGGTAGGTATGTAGGTAATAATAATCGGAATCGAACGATCTCGAGACCCATTGTCGGCTTCCCTTTGTATTCGTTCGCGAGTAGGTATTCGCAGCCGTCGCCGCGCCGATAACGCGTTCACTTTATACCTACATACCTACAGTCTCGAACATTCAACTTTTAGAGATCCTTCGTAATTATTCGATGGGGTTCATCTAGAATAACAATGCGTTTTTGTATCAAGCTGATAAAATAAGGATCCTTCGAGGTATTTGACCAAATAGTTTCTAGATCGCAACAATATTATAAATGCGAAAGTAACTCTGTCTGTCTGTCTGTCTGTCGCGCTTTGACGCCAAAACTACTGAACCGATTAATAAACCAAATTTGGTACCAGATGGTATAGAGCTTGAGAAAGGACATAGTCTACTTTTTATTGCGAAAAAGGGGTTGTAAGGGGTTGCAAGGGGGGGTGAAAAGTTGTATGGAAGTATCGTCATTTTTAGAGCTAGAAGCTTGAAACTTATTTTTGAGGCTGTTTGTTTTGTGTTGGTATGTGTTTTGTATGGAAATATAGCTCTTTGCAGTGAAACACTGCAAATAGCTAATTAAAGTATTTATACGTATGTGTCTTATTTGTAAAATAATTAGCCTAAATATATAAAAATGCTACCCAAAGACATTATTCCACGCGGACGAAGTCGCGGGCACAGCTAGTAGATTATAAGGCTTTAATTCTGACGGACGTACATGACACCAATGTATGATATTTTGAAATCCTGTTTGTATTAACTCTCGTTGCAGTAATAAGGCATTACTCATTGCCCCATTACTTGTTCTGTATAGGAATTGCTCCCGGGAATTCCCGGTACTGGGTTTTCCCGGGAATACCCGGTATTTTCCTACTTCTTCAAAATTTCAAAATTAATACAACATTTTGGTAAATGTGATTTTGACATGAAATATCATTGTAAAATCTAAACAAAATATTAAAATAACGTTTTTGGGTACTTTTCATTAAAGCAACAAAAATACTATAATAATATATAATAATTTTAGCCCTTTTGACGTCCCACTCCTGGGCACGGGCCTCCCTTCAACACGAGGGGGATTCGGGCCATAATCCACCACGCTGGCCCAGTGCGGGTTGGCGGATTTCACATGTCTTTCTAAAATTGGTTAAATCTTGCACATGCAGGTTTCATCACGATGTTTTCCTTCACCGTAAGCAAGTGATAATCATATAGAAATTATGATTCGCACATAGATTACGAAAAATCCAGAGGTGCGAGCCGGGGTTTGAACCCGAGACCTGGTAGCCCGCAAGACGCGTGCTTAACCAATCGGCTATCACTGCTTTACAACAACTGCTGCTAACAAAAATACTTACAATTAAAAAAAATATACTATCAAAAAACTACTTTTCTAACAAGGTAGTGGAAAATGTAGATTTTATTCAGCAGCTCGACTCCTAAAGGTAAAAGGGTGAGATATGTACTCTATGTTTTAAGTTAAACCACTGGCTATCTTGAAGTGAAACCCCCGTTCAAATCGGATCAGCCATTTCCCCAAGATGCTCGAACATAAATAAAAGAAAATCATTGATCGGCGGTGACATCGGCATTACCATAGTATAAAGAAGAGGGAGTAGGCTATCTCCGGCCCAATTCGCGATATAATTGCCTACTGTCTTAGGGTTGTAACTTTTAGCTAAATATTAGGCGCGGCTGTTCGCGCTTCGCTAGCAACCGCATGAACAGCGGCAACGTCAAGTCGCGGTCCCGACTCGCCATGTCGCCGCTAGATGGTACAGGCGGCAACATAGTCTAAGAGCTTGTGTTTAATTTATTTGCTTAGTGCTTTATACAAGTCAGCTTTTTGATTTTTTTTATTATGCATAATGTAGTATTTTTACACATAAAGGACCACATTTATTTTTAATTAATACAAACATCTATTGAATCACACATTTATTACAAAATTACAAATTAGCTACAGAAAAATACTTTCTTCGGTTTCGACTATTACGAAACGCCTTGTTATTAAACTTTAATGTGTAATATATCCGCATCCTTATAAATAACTTTTGCAAATATAATTTCGGAAAACATGGGCAGGGCAGCGAAAAATGTAAATCTTTTATTTGTTCATAAATAGACATGCCAATTTTGCAGTTTATGTGATCATTTTTAAATGCTTTTTGGAATATCTGCTCCATCCTCTTAATATCCTCGCGCGAACCTTGTGCAGTGTTAGCCCCGACTGGCGCACTGAGAAACGGGTCGAGATTTTGTTAAAGTGTGCGTGCGTCGACACATAGATACAATAGCGCACACATACAAGCCGCGCGCGGTGCGTTTGTATGAAGATAACCTACTTCCCCTCTCTTTATACTATGGCATTACTAAGCGTAAGTATTCATAAAGTGGACCATTGGCCGTTCGAGAGCAAGGTCAATTCAACGATGTCATCAAATGAGTAGCTTGCGTCATATTGCAAAGGGTTGGTCATGTCACTAGAAGGCGAGATCTTACCGCTACTCGAATAGTGCCTGGTGAACATTGGAAAAAAAACTGATAGGAGACCTCCAGCACCATTGAAATACGACGACCGCGGGAGCGAACTAAGCGGTGCAAGTCGTAAAAGAGACAGAAGTGGAGGATACTGAAGGGGACCTACGCCAGTTGGTTCAAATCAAAATGGCTAAAGGAGAAGTAAAGCAATCGAAACAATCCCTTTATCAGACATTGGTATCAGTCCTGACCTGCTAGTCTATTCATCAAATTATTGGCTAACTTGACGATGTCGTCACTTCATCATCTTGGTGGTTTGCTTCCAGCTAGGGTATCTTTACCATTTTGATTATTTTGTCAAATCGCCCACTGCAGACGTACTGCCTAATTTTGCTTTATGATCAGCAAATAGGATCTTCTACTGTACTTCAAAATCAGATATATGAGAAACAGGACCAGGAGAGAGATGCAGAACACTCGTGTCTCGATGATTTTGCGGAGGCGTCTACTTGTGCGTCGAAGTTTCGGCTTCATTCGCAATGATTGATGACTTACATTATCCATCATCAGCCAATTACTTTTTAACGACGCCTCTCGCAATATAACGCACTGAAGTCATTTTCAACTCCCTGCTTCTAGTTCCTGGTGTCCACATCCACTCTAAATGGCCGCTAGGCCGCATCTTAGGTCCGAAATTTCGAAATTAACACGCTCCCAATTGAAAAATGGTCAGAAATTTCGAAATTAATTTCGATCACTAAGTAAAATACTTAATATAGGTACATGTAAATAATTACATTTTGATTAAAAGGAGCACAAATTAGACTGTTAAGTATGTTTTTTAAATAACTATTCAACGTTTGTATTGGGTACCGAATTTCCCGAAATTCCCGGTATTTCCCGGTACTGGCTTATGCCTGGTACCGGGAAGTGCCTAGCTCTCCTCAGTACCGGTACTGCAATCCCTAGCTGTAGGGCTAAAAATCTTTACCCTCTTAGTTTATAATTTGTTTTTAATGGCCAAATACTAGTAGTTGCCAATAAGTCGTGTAAAGTCTGAGTAACGAACATCACCAGACAGGTGGTTTGGGGTGTATCCTTAGGTTAGGTTAGAACAGTGACCACACCGCGCGAGCCGAGCGAGCGAAGCGAGCGTGCCGCGGCAGCGGCCGGCGAAGCGCCAGAATCCGAATGTATGCAAAATCTAATAATATAACCTAATCTAGGTTAGGTTTACGCCCCTAAGTGTACACTGAGCGGCTGGTGTGTTCTAGTGTTTGGATACGCGAATTTATTTCACTGGCATGCAGTCGTTTCACGTTGTTCATAAACACCATTTTAGGTTTCATCATAAGATTTGATAGGAAACATACCTGGTTATCAAAACGTCAATCCTTGGGTCTTGTATTTGTAACATACCCCTTGTGGCGCTGCTGGTCGCTCTTCGTCATATGTAGGTAGCGAAGATTGCCGCGGCGAAGGCGATTCCGAGCTATTAGCTTGTGAGCTGGTCGCCAAACCACGTGGCAGACCTACCCGCACACCTTCTCGTTCGATTACACGCTGATCTTCTTCGACACTGGCACTTGCACCCATATTGAGCACACTCAACATTCATATTTAATTCGAAATATATAAACACTGTATATCTCAAGCGTATAATACTCGTACACAGGAGCAAAACTATACTCATTTTTAGAAACAGTGATTTATAAATAAATCTGTTACACTCCCGTTTCTTTATTTTAAAATATGTTTAAATGAATATATAAGTTAAACTGAGAATGTGAACAATATATTTCACGAGCGCAGCGATCTGTTGTCGCCAGCGAGGTTAACAACGCTATGAAGAAAAATGGCGCATCGAATACGACATCGCCTAGCTGTTGGTAATTAAAATACCGGAAGGCGCCGCCAGCGCCACCTATGGACAGGAAGTTGAGAACTTTATTGGAGTATATCAACGACTAGCGAGATAAAACACAACTGCTTCTTCAACAGCAATGCTGTATGTTTTCCCAAGGCACATCAATGTGTTTTTTAAGACCACCACTACACCTGAACAACCATAAACATGCGTTCTGGCACAAAATATTAAAATATTGATTTGTTTTTTGTTATTTTTTGCGAAAAATGTAAATATTTGCCAACATTAAGCGATCAGCGCCCTCTAAATACCCCACATATTAGAGATATTACCCCAAGTTATGAGGCGAGGACTACAAGATTAGACTTGAGCGTCAGCGATACGATTTAGCTACTTCTAGCGGATTTTTTAAAAATATATATACGACTAGCTGTGCCCACCGACTTCGTCCGCGTAGCATTTAACTAAACCAAAATTTCGGGATTATCGGGATAAAAAGTATCCTATATGTTAATCCCGGTTATAATCTATCTGTGTTCCAAATTTCATCCAAATCCGTTCAGTAGTTTTTGCGTGAAGGAGTAACAAACATACATACATACATACATCCACACTCACAAACTTTCGCATTTATAATATTAGTAGGATTAGTAGGATATCTACAAGAAATTTATACAGTCGTTCTAAGCTTCTTGGATATCTATCGGAATTTTTCATATTACTAGGAACTTTAAATTTTGTTGAACGGCAACACTGCAATCGACCATTTTCGTTTTTCAAAATGGACGGTCACGTTTTTGTCACGTTTTAATATTGTTTTATATCCCTAATAACGATCAAATTAGGAATTTGTGTGTGTGAAAATGTGTGTTCTTGTTGCCAACTAATTCCCATCTTAATAATCTCTTTCAAGTTCAACTGTTAAAGAACGTGTTTGTATAAAACACTTTTATAAAATACAGTTTGACCATGACGGCTTCGGTACTCCTATCTGTGCTTGTTTACTTCTCATGAAATAGCTCACGGGCGCTCACGGTGTACCTCTTGCTTCATCAGGTAAGGTAATTATATTATATTACTATTACTATTGCCTTATGTGACTTATTCATACTATCATTATCAAACAAAATATAACCTACAAAACTAAGCTAATACATAGCTCATTTTATTTCAGATATGTCTCCTACGGGTGAACATAGTTATACCAAATCTGAAGCACATTGAATATGAACATGAACAAAACATTGATTATTACAAAAGCAAGCAGGAAGCAGTCATGATAAAAAAACAAGTAGCAAGCAGTAGCAAGGAAATTGTGGAAGATATCACAGATACATCGACGGTAGTGATTGGGAGTATGTATGAATTTTGTTACACTGCAATATTTTTACCACTAGGTCTTACTAATATCTATATTGATACATTTAATAACTGCTTTCTGTCAATGTTCGACGCCGCAAAACAATAACGAACAATCTGCACATCACATCCTGTGGGAGTGCAGTCTCTGGCACAACAAACTGACTACTATTTTTAATAGCCTGCAAGTGACATCTGGAGCAGTTTATTACATGGACCTCGTGGAAACCAGGGACAATTTCCGTGCGTTCAAGCGCTTTTGCCATACCTATTATTGGAATCAAGTATAATCAGTTCACGAGTTTAGGTCCAATTAGGCAAATTACGATCCGTGGTGCCTTACAACTGGTCTTCAATCAGCTGTAACAGTCTTGTTTCTATGCCTACCAGCCCATACCAGCTATTTTGGCCTCCCGCTTTGCACTGGAGGGAAGTGGATTTTTTTTTCCTCCAACTCCTTTTAATTCTTTCGATTAAATTTGTGCGGGTTCTAAAACAATTTAACTTTTCCCTGGGAGTCGTCGAGGGTCAAATCTCGACGTCATTATTGGTCACCATTGTCGATCCTGGCTTACAGGACTTACAGTGGTGGGAATGTGTGGCGGGACTAGTCCCATTTAAAAAAAGACGAAAAGTTGTTTGTTAGCTAGTTGGTAATCCTTAGAACTAATGATCTGATTCATAAAATTACTTCACTATGAGGATGCTACATTCTCCCTGACTAAATGAACCAGCCTCCCAAACAAAACTAAGAGTGAGCTTAAGATATAATTCATTTTACATGTATTGTGATGTTTATTTTTACAGCAACTGCGATGTATTGTAATGATGAAGTGGCGAGCCAAATGATAATGCAGAAAATTAAAATAATAAAGAAAAGCAAAACATCAATAATTCATCTCTCCCATCCTTTTCACTGGAATGCCCAAGAAAAGAGTTGCTAGTGATGATGATCAGATAGTGATGGATATTTGTAGGACAATGTAAGAAAACTAATTATAACTAAATAAAATATTGAAATCACATCAATTTGTTATTTGCCTCAAAAGAAAACGAAAATATCTTCCAAGTACCTACACATTTATCGACAAAATAAGAACAGCACTAGTATCGATATTCAGATTTTTTCCTCCAAATCACTATTATATTCATAACTATACCTACAGATACACCCACAGAGTACCTTGTGATACACCTATCTGTCTAACTTGGCGACCACAGAGTATTTTGTATCACAGAGTATTTTGACGACTGCAGCGCCAAAACGGAACCATTGGAACTATGTCGAAAAAGGGCTGTCCCATCTGTAGCTTGCTACCAATAGCCTATGTCACCCGGGGATAGTGTAGCTTCCCAACAGTGAAATAATTTTTCAAATCGGTTCAGTAGTTTCGGAGCCTATTCATTAAAATAAACAAACAAAGTTTTCCTCTTTATAATATTAGTATGACAATATAACTTTTTATAAAGTTCTTGCTTGCTACATATCTCTAATCGGTGAGCACAACCGTCGGTCAAAACCGCTTTTAAGTCACGGGTGCATCTCAAGTAACATCTCAAGATACCTCTTGAGTCCTCGTACTCAGCTAAGTTGAGATACTTTATACCTACCGAACTTAAGACATGTTTATCAATTTGAACGTCATCTCAAGAGCGAACTTAAGTTTGATCTCAATCTTGAGTAAGATTTATTTATACTACCCTAAATCCAATGAAGTCACTGGTCGATGGTTTATTATGAAAACCGTCACAGTACCAGAACGCTTTGCGTGATTTTGAAATGATTTTTAACAGTTTCTATCTTTATCTGTAGCAGGCATAGAGGTATAAGAACACAGATTAGAGATATGTAGCAAGCTTAGAACATAAAGTTTATGTTCTAAGGTAGCAAGCTATTTATGAATGGTAGTCCCTATGGTAGCAGGTGTATGCTGGTTGTACTCTGAGATGCTGGTGTATGACGACTTTTTCTTCTTTCTTTAAAAATATGGCCCACCAAGTTTAATAGGTATTTCGCCAGTGTCAAGTAAGAAATAGCAATAACAAACACATTTAACAACAATACAATACCAAAATGTGACCGTCGACTTTGGAAAACCAAAATGGAGGCCTATGCTGACCTATATAAATGATGTTCCATGATAGGGTGCATACCGTATATTTGCCTTACTTGACGTTGCCAGAATTGTCCAAAAGGACGCAATATACGAGGTACTCTGTGGAGGCAATAAAAAAAAACTCGTTTGACATTATTGATTGTCAATTAATTTATTTTCTTGATTCAAAAACACACATAAATGGTTCAGCTTTAAAGTAAAGTAAATAATATTATAGCTGCAAATAATACCTATTGGCTATCAGAATCTAAGAATAGTTGTTTATAGCTCTAGTTAAAAATAGATTTGAGTGAGAGAGTACCTCTATTATCTGAGTTTAACTATAATCCTACACGATAAAAACAATGTCCATAGAAATCGAATCAGCCGAGTAAGTACCCATTCGTTGCTTACAAAGCAGTAAGTCGCAGATAGTTCGCGATGTTTTAGTATTGATCAATCTCTTGTGTGGTTTCAGTGTGATCCGACTCATCCAGCAATTTCTAAAGGAGTCTAACCTCACCAAAACACTACAAACATTGCAGGTGGGTACAAGCTGAGCCAAACTGCGTACTGGCTTGGTGACAATTTTTAAATTTATATTATTTGCACTAAAATTATTATACTTACAATATTATATAGAGCTAAACGTGCCAAGGATCAAATCTCAGCTCGCACCTCTAGAATTTTCACATTTATTGTGCGAATCTCATTTCCAACTAAGATTATCACTTAACAGTGAGAGAAAACATGATGAGGAAACCTATATATCTTTCGAAAGATGTGTGAAGTTCACTAAACCACACTGGGACAGCATGGTGTACTATGGCCCGAATCCCCCCCGCAATGAGGTGGACCGTGCATAGTATAATGGCTGTAGGCTCGCCCCCTATTACATTGGGACTGAAAAACACTAATGGCAAATCGTGGGTGTCCTGCAAGAGTTCACCCCGGCCTACCACTTTTCCTGAAGGCATTGCAGTGTTAAGTTCTTTCTTTGTATGTTTCTAAGAGGACTACCTCTCTGACCAGAAGAATGCCTCTCTAAAAATTAAAATCAGATTATAAAAAAAAAACTGTCACTTATACTTAGGAAAGATACACTGTTGTGAGTGACATAGGTTATTTTTCAAAGATTTTTAAAGCTTGATGGTTGATAAAATAATATTCATCTGAAACTAAAATCTGACTCTTATCACTTGCTTACGGTGAAGGAAAACATTGTGAGGAAACCTGCATGTCTTAGAAGATATGACCAATTTTCAAAAGACATGTGAAATTCGCCAACCCGCACTGGGACAGAGTGGTGGATTATGGCCTGAATCACCCTCGTGGTGAGGGGAGACCAGTGCCCAGGAGTGGGACGTCAAAAGGGCTAAATTATTATATTTATATATATACAATCCACAATATGTCCACCAAAATAAGCTGAGATTTGAACCTGAGTGACTTCCAGCAATCAATAATATGTTTGCTAGGATGTATATTGTTGGTCAGCTGGTTTGTACTTGAGCATGATGATAACAACGGTCATATGTCAGGAGGAGACGGGGGTGTCGCTGAACACTGTGGACAGTGTGGACGGGTTCTGTGCGGACATCAACAATGGTCACTGGGACACGGTACTGAAGGCGACGGCGTCGCTCAAGCTGCCGGACAAGAAGCTGATGGAGCTGTACGAGCAGGTGGTGCTGGAGCTGATCGAGCTGCGCGAGCTGGGCGCCGCGCGCTCGCTGCTGCGCCAGACGCACCCCTGCCTGCTGATGAAGCAGCATGAGACTGACCGCTACATTCACCTCGGTGCGTGTTGCACCACGCGTCTATGTATACTCCTCATTTTATAAACTCAGTACTTACTGAAAACTTGCATCACTTGTGTGGACTTTTCTGAAAGTCCGATCTACCGTTCAGCTAGATACCAATCGACTAGCAATGGAATCGATCGATAAATGTAGTGTGATGGTCTCGGGCCGCAGAGAACCTGCTGGCGCGGTCGTACTTCGACCCGCGCGAGGCGTACGGCAGCGGCGGCGGCAAGGAGCGGCGGCGCGCCGCCGTGGCCGCGGCGCTGGCGGGCGAGGTGTCCGTGGTGCCTAGCTCGCGCCTGCTGGCGCTGCTGGGGCAGGCGCTCAAGTGGCAGCAGCACCAGGGCCTGCTGCCGCCCGGTACGTACCCGCAGCTCGCGCCTGCTGGCGCTGCTGGGGCAGGCGCTCAAGTGGCAGCAGCACCAGGGCCTGCTGCCGCCCGGTACGTACCCGCAGCTCGCGCCTGCTGGCGCTGCTGGGGCAGGCGCTCAAGTGGCAGCAGCACCAGGGCCTGCTGCCGCCCGGTACGTACCCGCAGCTCGCGCCTGCTGGCGCTGCTGGGGCAGGCGCTCAAGTGGCAGCAGCACCAGGGCCTGCTGCCGCCCGGTACGTACCCGCAGCTCGCGCCTGCTGGCGCTGCTGGGGCAGGCGCTCAAGTGGCAGCAGCACCAGGGCCTGCTGCCGCCCGGTACGTACCCGCAGCTCGCGCCTGCTGGCGCTGCTGGGGCAGGCGCTCAAGTGGCAGCAGCACCAGGGCCTGCTGCCGCCCGGTACGTACCCGCAGCTCGCGCCTGCTGGCGCTGCTGGGGCAGGCGCTCAAGTGGCAGCAGCACCAGGGCCTGCTGCCGCCCGGTACGTACCCGCAGCTCGCGCCTGCTGGCGCTGCTGGGGCAGGCGCTCAAGTGGCAGCAGCACCAGGGCCTGCTGCCGCTGCTGGGGCAGGCGCTCAAGTGGCAGTAGCACCAGGGCCTGCTGCCGCCCGGTACGTACCCGCAGCTCGCGCCTGCTGGCGCTGCTGGGGCAGGCGTCAAGTGGCAGCAGCACCAGAGCCTGCTGCCACCCGGTACGTACCCGCAGCTCGCGCCTGCTAGTTTCGGAGCCTATTCATTACAATCAAACAAACAAAGTTTTCCTCTTTATAATATTAGTATGATAAGTTACTTATATCACAACCAAATAAAGAAAATCATACAGGTAATTAATAATTCATCTTCTCCTGTAAAAATGGGTAATAGTTGTCGCTCGGCTTACTGGGTCGACCTTCGCAGGTTAGATTCCCGTACGGGGCTAATTTCAGGAATAGTTTTATGACCCGGCATATTATGCTGGGTCCGAGTCGAATATAAGTAATACAAACAAGCTTTGCTTATGTAGTAAGTTTGGTCGGGATATATGTTAGTACAGTTGGCGTGATGGCCTGGTGATGTTGTTTTCTTAGGGCGCATTCACACGGCGTTTTTTATTGCCACATGTGACGCGCGTTTATGGCCTCCTGCCTGCCGTAAATGTCCGTTAAGCTGCTCTGTGGCTGCGATTGAATCTTGTTTAAAGTGCTTTAAACTCGCGTTAACTGCGCCGGAAAAAAAAACTCTGTGTGAATGCGGCCTCAATTGGCAACTAGATGATGTGTCGAGCGACAATCGAATGTGACGGTTCGGGTTCGCAGGCACCACCATCGACTTGTTCCGGGGCAAGGCCGCCATCAGAGACGAGGAGGACGACCGGTGCCCCACGCAGCTGTCCAAGATCATCAAGTTCGGGCAGAAGTCTCACGTGGAGTGCGCCAGGTGCGGCCGACTGGTAGCGCTGCGAGGCGGCGCGCGGCGCCACTGTGCGCTGTGTGCGCGTCATAACATTAGAAAACACGGCCAAGCGCATATCGGACCGTGCGCAATGACAGGTTTCCAGAAGGAACTAATGAAATACAAGAAACAAACTTGTATTTTGGTGGATATCGGCTCTCACTATTGTGCATGTTCAGTGCCGTGGCACCGGCTCCAAATGAAAGAAATTATAAGGTCCCTAGTGATTTCTAGCTTTTTAGTGCACCCAGGTTTTTTGAAGTCGGTTTTATTTTTTCACGATTTTTAGTGGTAAACTACTTATCGAAATGCTGGCAACCGTAAACAGTCCATATCTCTCAAACTACTGAACCTATTTTTATGAAATTTCTATGGTATCACCAAGGGATCCTGACAATAAAGGCCACACATAGTATACCACTTATATACCACTTATAATAATAGCAGTAGCAAATATATTCGCGTTAATCTTCTCTGTGCAATAGAATGAAGGATAATATTCTTTGGGGTTACTAGTTCATTTTTGCCACCAATACTGAAGTATGTTCCGATTATTGTATCAGACAAAAGATATGTGGAACCAGCTATCCATTTTTAGGGGTTCCGTAAACAAAATAGGAACCCTTATAATTTCGCCATGTCCGCCTGTCCGTTCGTCCGTCCGTCTCACGTCACAGTCATTTTATGCAGAGACTAGTAGGGCTGCGAATTGCCATAAAAATAGAGTTTATGTACCGCTACAAAACTGTGAATTTAAATATTGAAAGCAGAGTTATTGTAGGGTTTCTTTGGAAGGGGGAGTGGAAATAAAAAAAATTCATCACTATCTCGAGCGGGGTATCGTTGGATAGGTATATTTTAAAATAATTTTGAGGACAGGTTTCATATTTAGTTCCCGTTTATTAAATATTGAGCTCCAAAGGGCAAAGCCCGTTTTATACACGAGATGCATGCAATATTCATCCTCTTACTCTTGAGCCACATGATGGATGGTTTATTAAAGGAAACGAATTATTCATTACTGAAAAATATAAATATATTAAAAAGAACCGCTCAAGTGCATTTCGGGACATGCACAATGAAGTATTCCGGAGCCATTTCAATAGCAAACCAAAGTAGTGAAATGCAAGAAACATAATTGTATTTGCAGTTGATTTTTCACATTCCCTATTGAATTTGCTCAGAAACGATGGGGAATCAAATTTGCTTTAACTTGGCAGCCTTCCAGTCCTAATTAGTCTCTGAATAAATTGATTTTATTTATTGAGTTATGAATATACCCTGCGCAGTTATGAATAGGCCCTAAGATATATTATTAACTAACATACATATTTATATAAAATTACTGTGACGTCGGACGGACGGACAGACGGACATGGCGAGGGTTCCTAGTTTGACTATGGAACCCTAAAAAGGCATCAATTACACCAAAAACACGTTCATATTACTAAATGTAACTCCATCTTTCTGTATATTAGAGGTGTTTGACCTCTTCTCGCACAGGTTAACAGACAGATTGGCGTTTTTCCCGGGGCAGCTTGCACATCGAAAACGACCCTATAAAATAGATTCCGTACACAGGGTTTATTCACGCGGTAGACCGTTTGATCTGGTACCTGGACAGAAGAGAATGAGCATGTGAGCTCACTCCATCGGTTAAATGGTCTAAGGTCACCACCGATACGTGCAGGTTCTCGCCCGACGGCCAGTACCTGGTGACCGGCTCCGTGGACGGGCTGGTGGAGGTGTGGAACTTCACTACCGGCAAGATCCGCAAAGACCTGCGCTACCAGGCGCACGAGGAGTACATGAGCATGGAGGAGGCCGTCTTGAGCCTCGCGTTCGGCCGCGACAGCGACACGCTCGCCGCCGGCTCCAACGACGGCAAGATCAAGGTGAGCGGCCGCGGGTACTGGGCAGTGGGCAGTGGGCTCCTACTCATGTACACGGCTAACCGTAGCGGGGAACCGAGAGACCCTTGGCCTTCGTCTCTGAGCCAGCCCATCGCTCGCGTCCGGGTCTTAGGTGGGACCAAAAATAAGTAGTCATGGATCATGTAATTCCTGATATGCACAAGCCTGCTTGCGTCTGCATTTGTTTAGCCTATAAATCTAGACCGGCTCAAATTCCCAATAATGTGTCCCGAATTCCCGACCCGCCTGTTAAATAAATATTACCTAACATAATTCTAGACTACTGTAGTAGCATTTTACTTTTCAGAATGTATTTAAAGTTTAGTTTTTAAGCAATTTGGTGCTGTGATTTTTTAAATTTTGGCCAATTTGTTTGCGCATTCACTGCGTGCGGCCGGGCCTCGAGGCGATGTCTTAAAGCTGTTACAAGTATCGGAAGTAAAACGTGACCCTCGGGAGGAATACCGCGGGCTGCGTCTTCTCCCGGTGTTCAGAGCGCGAGCTGCCCGCAGGTGTGGAAGGTGTCGACGGGGCAGGTGCTGCGCAAGCTGGAGCGCGCGCACGCCAAGGGCGTGACGTGCCTGCAGTTCACGCGCGACAACACGCAGCTGCTGTCCGCCTCGTTCGACCGCACCGTCAGGTAGGGACGCGCGAGCGGTCGCGCCGGCGCCGGACCCGGTCCACTCGCGGCTGGCGGCTGACGGGAACCCTCCGCTCCGCAGGATCCACGGCCTCAAGTCCGGCAAGATCCTGAAAGAGTTCCGCGGGCACGCGTCGTTCGTGAACGAGGCGGTGTTCACGCCCGACGGGCACGGCGTGCTGAGCGGCTCGTCGGACGGCACGGTGAAGGTGTGGTCGGTGCGCACGGGCGAGTGCACCGCCACGCTGAAGCCGCTGGGCGGCGGCGAGCCGCCCGTCAACTCGCTGCTGCTCACGCCCAAGAACCCGGACCACTTCGTGGTGTGCAACCGCACCAACACCGTGGTGATCATGAACATGCAGGGCCAGATCGTGCGCTCGTTCTCGAGCGGGCGGCGCGAGCAGGAGGGCGGCGCGCTGGCGGGCGCGGCGCTGAGCGCGCGCGGCCGGCTCGTGTACTGCGCCGGCGAGGACCTGGTGCTGTACGCCTTCTGCACGCAGACCGGCAAGCTGGAGCGCACCATCACCGTGAGTCGCCCTGTCCACCACACCCCTCCCCTCGCCTCGCCTCGCCTCGCCTCGTCCCTCACCTCCTCTGTTCGTGTTTCAGATACACGAGAAGGCCGTGATAGGGCTAACGCATCACCCGCATCAAAATCTTCTGGCCACGTACAGCGAGGATGGTCTCCTGAAGCTTTGGAAGCCCTAGTTCGTGCCCCGGATTATCAGCTACCGTGTAGCTAGCTTACATGTGATGGAATCAGAGTTCTGGCTGATGCCAAAAAATTGTGCTTAAGTGGTTAAGTACCAACATAAATAAATAGTTCTTAAGTTGTTTGATAAGAAATTTAATATTTGTCATTTAACACGTATCCATTCCCTAGCTGTCAATGTTCAATAGTCTGGCTGCTGTTTTATTCAGCTTTTTCCTGGTGTTCATAGCAAATAGCAACATTATTTGGCTAGTTAGCAATATCAGTTACTTATCATAATAAAAAAGTCGGCCGTAGTGTATAGTATAGTATGCGCGCACTCATAAGGGAGTTGAGAGTCATGCCATTTACCGTGACGGCAAACTAGTCGATTTTACTGACAAAGTGTGCCAATAGATGTTGCATTAGCTTCGCAAGTCCCTTATTATTTTATTTATTTGTTTATAATCAGGCATCTCAGGATAGATCCGCGTGCCGCAGCGTTTTCGGTTAACCCGCTGCGCGCATATCTTCTTCTGCTACGTGATGAAGCCCTCTTCATCACGATCATCGACGCGTGCACGCGCAGGGGCGCAGGGGCGCAGGGCCACGCTCGGTACCTATGGCAGGCCTGTGGTGCCGTTGATTTCGCTGGCGGGGCTGCTTCTCGCAGCGCGTCAGAAGCCCGCGGGGTGCGGGCAGCAGCTGCGCGCAGTGTGACCGGCGCGCGCTGACTCGGCAACGGGTGACGCGGGTGCCGATGTCAAAACCGCTGACGCAAAGCTAGTTGCGGACGTATCGAAATATGCACCGCGGCGCACATTTACGTTAGCGGTTGTCGATGACCTCATTACCGCTAGCGAACTGTGTAAACTATCAACTTCTTTACGCAATTCACCAACGGTATTTTCGGACGCATCGAATCTCCGCGTCATCTCCGCCAGGCTCTTCTTCAGGTTCAGGATGTCCTTCAGCAGGCTGGTCACGTCGACGTGGTCGAATGTGGCGGGCGGGAGCTTGTTAAGGTCCCTCGCCACAAAAGTCGGCACGTCGTCCGGGTCGGTCACCTTGAGCAGCGTGATGATGTCCTGTAGGCTCTTCTTTGTCCTGTCACGCCGGCGGGACTCCATCTGGTCGCTCTTGTTGAGCGCTCGAAACAGCAGCAGCTTGGCAGGGGCGATGTCGTCCTCGCTGAAGTTTGTGCTGCAGATCTGGACGGCGGGCACCTCGTCCATCACATCCAGCTTCTGCTGCAGGAACGCCAGCAGTTCATTTGCCACAAGTTCAGGACTCATGGCAACAAAGTTACGTGCGACGGCTCGCGCCGCGCTGCCCGATATAATTACAAATTACATATATTATGACAGCAAACACGTACACATTGGAACGCGGCTGCAGCGAGACCGATACAAAAATAAATTAAGTATGAAATAACTTGAATACAACTTAGTCATAATAATAATTCTAATTTCAAATGGCAAAACGAAAGAAAGACACTTAGGTTCTGTACTCCCTTTTGTTGTTTTTTTCAACCGACTTCAAAAAGGAGGAGGTTATCAATTCGTGTGTATGTTTTTTTTAATGTTTATTACCTCAGAACTCCGTCATTTATAAACTGATTCGAGCAATTATTTTTGCATTTGAAAGGATGTCCGTGCAGATTGGTCCCATAAAAAAATTATCAAAAACTGGTCAGTAGTTTGGCATTAAAATCCAAATAACTGAAAAAATACATCATCATCCAAGTAAACTAAATTGCGTGATTTGCTTTCCTGTGACTTTTCAGCGGCGATTGCGGTCACTAAAATAGTCTCAGTAAACTGCCTACCTTCCGATTTCATCATCAGATGATGAAGAAACTGGAAGATAGGCGCCGGAAATCCGTAATAACGCAATATAACCTAGTCGTATTTGGGCTCAGTGGAATTGTCATGAGATGCATTCTGGCTATAAGTGCCATATATTGGTATAAGTGGTATACTATGTGTGGCCTTTATTGTCAGGATCCCTTGGTGATACCATAGAAATTTCATAAAAACAGGTACAGTAGTTTGAGAGATATGGACTGTTTACGGTTACCAGCAATTCGATAAGTAGTTTACCACTGAAAATAATGAAAAAAAAAAAAAAAAATGAACCAACTTCAAAAAAACCAAGGTGCACTAAAAAGCTAGAAATGACTAGATACCACATAATTTCTTGAATTTGGAGTCGGTGCCTATTCAAGTAAGTAAGGGTAGGTAGGGACCTAGAAGTCCCAGTGTAAAGATAGAGGCACCGATTCCAAATTAAAGAAATTATGTGGTATCTAGTTATTTCTAGCTTTTTAGTGCACCTAGGTTTTTCTGAAGTTGGTTCAATTTTGACTTTAAAAATTTTTTTCGTTGGATAACCTTTGATAGGTTCCCTTCCACCTCGGGGGAGGCGGGAGGGCAGAGGTACGTGGGAGTCCCTGCGCTGCGCCACGAGGGCGCAGGTACACAGTACTTTGTATATACATACTTGGATGTTGGGTTAACTTTCAATACCCATATCACAGAGTTATGTAGCAGAGCTTTCAAATCTCTTGGATTTGTTATGAGGCAGGCTGGCCGTTTTCATACGCAAAGTACAATTGTTACCCTCTATTACGCATTTGTACGATCCAAACTGGAGTACAATGCTATAATCTGGGATCCCCATGAGGGCAAATATAAGTTAATGGTCGAGAAGGCGCATAAGAAGTTTTGTCGTTTTCTTTATAGGAAAATGTTCGGCTATTACCCATATTTGTATCCATCGCTATTCGTAACTGGCATGGTAGGCATGAGCACATTGGAGCTTAGACGTAAGTGCGCCATAATGGTCCACTATTTCCTGCTTCTAAACGGCACTATCGATAACCCCTCCACTTTGTCGCGATGTTCTTTGATCACCACGGGTCGGTTGTGGCGTGCGCACGCGCGGCGGCTGCTCGCGGCGCCGCCGGTGCGCACGCGAACCGCGCAATTTGCCCCAACTGCCCAAGCCGTCAATTTATTCAACGCCTTAATTGCTCAGCAACCAGACCTTTACATATTTCATACAAAGTTGAATGTATTTATTAAAAAATGTATAAGCTTCTTGAGCGAGCAGTAGTATTTAATTCTTCTCCTGTAGTTTAGCTTGTTGTGCGCCTTGGCTAAGCTGTAAGCACAACAAGCATCTGATAATAAATAAATAAATACTTAGTCAGGCCACAAATACTGTTACAATTAAAAATAAACAAAATATTACATTTTAATTTGGAATCTGTCATTTTTATATGATTGTTCATTGAGTTCTCTCATTTTGGCGTCAATACATTGTACAATATTTTGCGATACAATGGAGTGGGGTGATAAAGAGAACCGAATCGCTGCGATTGCATCACACAGAGTAGGTATGGATGGAGCCAAATGCAATTTTTAAAACTCTCCATACGCTTGTTATAAGAAAAATTTTTGTGTACCGGGCTATTAATAGGTACAATGAGACCTCCTCTGTTTGTGACAGAAAAAGATCTGGCCGTCTTGTTGTGTTCGTACGAAAAAGGTGGTCAAAGAAGTAAGGGAAAGAATTCGAAGAAATCCTGTCCGAAAGCAATAGATTTTATCTCGGGAGATGAAGATAGCACCTAAAACTATGTCGCGTATTTTAAAAGATGACTTAGGACTTGCAGCCTATAAGAGACGCGCACCTACTGGCCATTCCTTAACTGATATTTTAAAAAAGAATAGGGTGGTAAAATCGAAACAACTACCGAAGCGGTACGCAAAGGGAGGACACAAAAAAAATTGTTCATAGATGATATATTTTTTACAATTGAGCGACATTTTAACAAACAAAATGACCGTATTTATGCTCAAAGCTCTAAGGAAGCTTCCCAATTAGTCGACAGAGTGCAACGTGGGCACTATCCGAGTTCAGTGATGGTTTGGTGGGGTATTAGCTGTGAAGGAGTGACTGAGCCATACTTTTGTGAAAAAGGTATCAATACATCGGCACAAGTGTATCAAGATACCATTCTTGAGAAGGTAGTGAAGCCCCTTAACAACTCCATGTGCAATAACCAAGATTGGTCCTTCCAGCAAGACTCGGCGCCGGGTCATAAAGCTCTGTCTACGCAGTCTTGGTTGGAAACGAACGTTTCGGACTTCATCAGAGCTGCAGACTGGCCGTCGTCTAGTCCCGATGACCATAAATCTTAATCCGCTGGATTAAGATTTATGGTCAGTTTTAGAGGCTTGCTCTAAACGCCTTTATAATTTGGAGTCCCTAAAACAATCCGTACAATTGGCAGTGAAGAATTTTCCCATGGAAAGACCATGGCAAGACTAGGTACCTATATGAAACTGCCCACTAAAACCCACCGGTGTACCAGCCTCCGCCATGTGACAGGGCGCCACGGGACCACGTTAGCATGCACAGCGACGCGCGGCCCGGCATTAGGTTGCCGGGCCACAGACGTCATATAGGAGTACGACCTTGTACCACCCCACTCGTCTCCCAGAATACGTGTCAGACAGCCAAAATAGTGCAATAGTGATTTTGGCTAGTGAGGTTTCCTAGTCCCTATGAGGAGTCCTTATAAGACCATCCAATCCCTACCAGTGCTATAACTACTAATTTCGACTAACCTAACCGAACCTCATTATGTGGAGTAGGTATTGTTGGAGATTTTGTCGAATGAAATAGTTTCCTCACATTTTGTGGATGTTACAACTCTATATTCAATTTTGAAGAACAGCCAGAAGTATTGGCGAGCCGAACACAATCCCGTGAATACTACGGTACACCTTACGTGGTCTCAGAAAATTAATAAAAAAAAACCCTAACACAAAAATCTCTAAAAAGTAAAAAAATATGTATTGTCCTTTATGTTTCATATAAGTAGTACTATTTTGATCTAATTGTCGTTGCATTAGGGGACCGCAATGAAGCTACCTACGCAACGTAGGTAAATATCAAATTATTGAGTTTAAATGTTATTTAACATGGTTTTTGTACCATTTCCTTGCAATATTCTTGAAGTAACAGGGTACCAAATTTCGAATTGATCAGACCTGTGGAAGTGGCTCATATTAGTATCCCTCCATAAACTACAATAGAGCTGATAATCTTCAAACGAGTGAACTTTTTTTCTAGAAACAAAACATAGCTAAGAACACACTTGATCAAGATACCCTTCAAATAAAAAATGAATCTGGATTGATACTATTTATTTAGGTTTACCAATAACTGTTACACCAAAAATATCAAATTTCTTATCACAATGTTTCTTATTCTAAATGTACATTTTTTTAAGGTAAACAGCATGCCAGAAAATATTTATCCAGTACTTAGAGCGTGTAAAAAAAAGGAACTTAATAATAATAATTTCATTATTTTTAAATAAACCTAAAGAATTAAAAATACCAATAAATTAAATAAAAATTCGCCAAGTTCCACGTAGAGCCATGCACAATGAAGGGTTCCGAGTCATTGAAGGTAATCTGTTTAAAATTTCACCCCAGGTTGTAATCTATACAATTAAATAAAATTGGAGTGTCTGTTTGTAATATCAAAATAACACCTTTTCACTAAATGCATATGAAAGTACATACGACACCTATAACAAAAACGCGATTTAAAATTTTGTTGTCTATCTGTGTGTTTGTTCCGGGTAATCTCCAAAACGGCTGGACCGATTTTGACGGGACTTTTACTGGCAGATAGCTGATGCTTTAAGGAGTAATAAGTTACTTGGTTAGTTGAGCCTAAGGGCTACTTTAATTTTAGAAAAACAATTAGGGTTCCGCGTAAAAAAAATAAAACATGAAATCAAAGAGTATCTCCGAAACGGCTGGACCGATTTTGACGGGACTTTCACTGGTAGAAAGCTAATGTTATAAGCAGTAACTTAGGCTACTCTTATTTTAGAAAAACAAAATTTAAAAAATGGGTCCTGTCGCGCGGGCTCAGAACGCGGGAGCGGGCTTTTTTGTTAAGTTAAATTCCACGCGGACGAAGTCGCGGGCTCAGCTAGTTAGTACTAAAGTTGTATACACACTACTACCGACATCTATCGACACCATTAAATACTAAGAAATAGATTAATGAACATAAAACATACATTTATTGCTGTTACTTAATTGGAATTTAGTAACAATGTATCCAATTTCGTCTGCATAATCTTATTAAAAATGTAAGAAGTGTCGATATTTATTACTTAAAATATCTTACCCAATGTTGTTTACACACTACTACCGACATCTATCCACGTGCATTAACACTTCAGAAATACACGTATTAACATAAAATAAAAATTTATTGCTGTTATTTCATTGAAATTGGTGAACAATGTATCTATTTTCGACTGCATAATGTATTTGCAACAGAAAATGTTAGAAGTGTCGGAATTCTTTACGTAAATTTTGATTTAAACTTTAAAAGTTAAAAATCTCGCAAACTGAATTTTTGATGATAAAATGTTATATGAAAACACCATTTCATTTGAAAAGACCTTTTCAACGATACCGCTCATGATGGGGTAACTAAAAAAAATATCCCCTTTCCATGTTCGGGGAGGTACCTCAAAAAAAGTAATTTTGGCACATTTTATATTTTTGAAAGTGAGATCTACTCCCAAATTACATCAACTTCCGTCAGAAATTGTAGAAGTTATGACCCTGGGACAGCTCGAGACAGACAGACGGACGAACGGACGGACTGGATGATCTTATAAAAAACCAATATAAATATTATTTAATTAATTTAGTTTAGTTGGACCTGGTACTTGAGCTTGTGGAATGATGTTTGAAATACATCGATTTTATCCATTTTGTTTAAAAGTTTACAGAGCCTTGATACGGGTGAATTGGAACCAAGAACAGTTTTACGGACAGGAGGACTCAACAATCTGATACGGTGTATCGGTGTGTGATTTAATATATTTTTGTTGGCTTCCTTCACTAGTTTTACGCGCTCCAAGTTATTATTTTGGCCTGAGGCATCAGTTTCGGATTTTGGCAATCCACACACACTTAAAATTACCTGTATATTTATATTGGACGTGAGAATCTGAGTACAGAAAAAAAACTGGACGAAGGCACAGCTAGTATTTATTCCTTTTAATTTGACATCGGTCTTATCTCTTCATACTATAGGATTCCTTAAATGATTAAATTAAAGCTAATTTATAAAAGTAAGAACACGTGATTCGAGAGACCAGATTCTAAACGCAGACGGGCAGATCGGTCGGCGCGCAGCGCGCGTCCACCAGGGGGGGCGCGCGCCGGCACGCGCTCGCTGGGCTCGTAGCGCAGCATGGTCTAGACGCAGGCGGGCAGGTCGGGCGGCGAGCGGCGCGCGTCCGCCAGGTAGGGGTGGCGCAGCGCGGCGCGCGCCGGCACGCGCTCGCTGGGCTCGTAGCGCAGCATGGTCTAGACGCAGGCGGGCAGGTCGGGCGGCGAGCGGCGCGCGTCCGCCAGGTAGGGGTGGCGCAGCGCGGCGCGCGCCGGCACGCGCTCGCTGGGCTCGTAGCGCAGCATGGTCTCGAAGAGCGCGCAGGCGGGCGGGTCGGCGCGCAGGGCGGGCGGCAGCAGCGCGCGCGCGGGCCGCGCCGGCCAGCGCGGGAAGGCGGCGCGGTAGTCGGGCAGGCGGCGCGCGCCCGGCCACACGCGCTCGCCCGGCGTGCCCAGCGCGCGGAACACGCGGAACAGCTGGTCGATCTCGCTGTCGCCCGGGAACAGCGTGCGCCCGCTCGCCATCTCCGCGTATATGCAGGCCAGGCTCCACACGTCGACGGCGGTCGAGTAGAATTTGGCGCCGAGCAGGATCTCGGGCGCGCGGTACCACAACGTGACGACCTCGTGCGTGTAGGCGCGCACGGGGATGCCGAAGGCGCGAGCTAGGCCGAAGTCGGCGAGCTTGATGCGGCCCTCGGCGTCCACGAGCAGGTTCTGCGGCTTCAGGTCGCGGTGCAGCACGCGGTGCGCGTGGCAGTACGCCACGCCCTCTAGCAGCTGCCGCAGGTAGCTCTGCGCACGACGTCAGTCCATACTTATCTCAAAAGTATAGGGCAGTCAAAGTATTTAATATAAAAAATCTTTGATTTTGAGTTGGGGCCAATTTAAGTAAATAGTCTAAATAGGTGTAGGTTCCTAACAAGTAGTCCTTATATAGTGTAAAGATAGTGGCACCGACTCCAAATGAAATAAATTATAAGGTCCCTAGTTATTTCTAACTAGCGCACCCAGTTTTATTATTTTGGTTCAAATATTTTTTCTCATGATTTTACTCGTAAACTACCTTCGTATTGAGTAGCTGGCAACCGTGATCTCAAACTACTGAATTATTTATGGTGAAATTTCTAAAATACCACCTTAAGAGTTATACCCTTACAAACAAAAAATTAGTTCAAAATCGGTGCACAATTTACGAAAAAGTTGGACATACATAAAATAACTAAAACAGTGGAACATAGAACCATAATACTGATACAACTTTGTTCATACAGTTTGTCTCATAATATTGTGTTTTCATTGTTGCCATGGTTACATGACCCATTCACTTAGGTGATATACACAAATAAAACTGTAGGTAGCAGTTTATTACATTAGTGCTATTTTATTGAAATTGTTGAAATGAAACAGATCAGAAGGCCAAGTACTGGAAACCTATTGCAAATGTTTAAGTCCCACTTGGATGTTTGAGAATTCAAACTGCATTGTTTGTACAGGGTGTCTTTCAATTAATCTCGCACATTTAGGTTGCACTCCAGTACTCAGCATTTATCAGCAAAAAAGAAAAACATTTGATATGTTTGATAAGTCTATGAGTACCTTAACAAGGTCGAGTCTGAGTGGCCCCTTGGTGAGGTCCATGAGGCGCTTGAGGTCCATGTGCAAGAACTCAAACACCAGGAATAGCTTGCTGTCGGCGAGCAGCACGTCCAGTAGGCGCACCACGGCGGGGTGGCGCAGCTCGCGCAGCACGGAGATCTCGCGGAGCGCAGTTGACGGCACGCCCTCCGGCTCACTGACAATGCAAACACCTATATTCCAACCCTTCCCTCTTGATCCCTCCTACTCCAGGCAAATTGTCAACCATTTTTTATTACAACCCACCCAGTTAAATAAACCTTCGATATAACAACAAAGAGCATTATTTTGTTGCTTTTAGGTAAGTACTTCAAATACATATTTGGTGCTTAGTGTATAACTAGGCAATGGTAAATTTATATTACAATTTTAAGTAGAAAATCAATCAAACTCCTAAACAGGGTTTATTCTCATTAACATTTTTGATAAATTATCAATCTATATCGAATTTGACTTGTAATTAATTTAATTTGGTTTAAGTTGGTATAATAGTAAGTAATGTACACCAGGGATCATACATTCACAAATTTATTTTAATATTATCATTTTATATACTTAAGTAATTATATATTTCATAATTTAACAATACAAGTAGGTATTTTATTTACAAAAATGGTGCTAATGTAGGGGATAGGTAAGTACATAAATAAACCTCAAATTTTAAAAAATTAGATTTAATAATAACCTCCATAAATTAATAATTTTATTATTTACTAGCGGCCCGCCCCGGCTTCGCACGGGTACATTGCGGTTACATTATTCGAGTTTTAGTAAGGATCCCAATTTTTTTGTAAAATATATTATAGCCTATGTCACCCGGGGATAGTGTAGCTTCCCAACAGTGAAATAATTTTTCAAATCGGTTCAGTAGTTTCGGAGCCTATTCATTACAATCAAACAAACAAAGTTTTCCTCTTTATAATATTAGTATGATTGCAAAGTATCAAACGCTCATGCAAGAAATGTCAAGCTTTCCCGCCAAACTTACTTTTCAAGTTTGATTTTCTTTAATGCGATTTCCTTCCCAGTGATTCTATCTTTTGCTTTGTATACAACGCCATAAGTTCCTTCACCTATTTTCTCTACTTTTGAAAAATTCTCCATTTGGTTTACGAAATAACCATCAAAAAGCAATAACCATTACAAACCAAAATAAATTAATTTATTACAGACAGCGTATTCTCTTTGCAGACAGCCACAGATTAGGCATGCATGGGAATGATTGCTACTTTCAATTCATTTTCATTATATGAAATTATGTTTTTCTTGCACTGTTATTACTCGTGATTTTTCACAATCAATGATCTCATTCACAGTGAATTTTCACTATACACTTAGGCCCATATTAATAAATCTATCTCAAGTCTTAGAGCGATCTTGAAAATGCAAGAAGCTTATGTATAAAGTTCTTGGTTGGGACGATAGACCGCAGAGATACAGAATAAACATATAGTATCTATGACAATAACAAATGGTTGGCAACTGTGCTTGGCAATTATGGTGATGATTCGCCATCTTCAAAATACGTACAAAAAGCGTCAATAACTGTTTGTTTCTGGCAAAATATTATTTAATTTTGTAATAATCGAGCGAAATACTTTAAAATAAAATTATGGTTAACACTGGATATTGCAATAAATACAATGCCTTGCAGCAAAGAAATATGACCTTGAATGACTTCACATGTAGTTTTTGCTTCTCTCCTTAGGGTGACCACGTTGGATTTCAAGTTTAGGACTTAGTTTCGGGCCCATTTTAAAAGATCGATCTCAAGTGCGAGAGTGCGATCTTAGGAATGTCATTCTTATGTCATACCAGTACAAAATGACATCTCAAAAGCGTACTCAAGATCATTCCAGTACTTGAGATTGATTAATTAATACGTGTCTAGGTTAGTAATTGTATAAAAAAAATGAAAAGATAGGCTAAATATTATTTAAAACTTATTTAATAGTATGGGGTCGCCCCCAGTCCATTGTACGGTACCCATTGTGGTACCCATAGTACAAGCGTTGCTCAGTTTGGGACCATACACATCGGCTATAATGTCTAATTGATTGTTCTATCAGTATTGTTATAACTTTAAAATAACAGCTACCCACAGCAGCTACCAACAATCAGGAAAGTAAACGGTTGAAATATTTTTTGTTTTCTATATAAAGTAAATGCTGAAGTCAAACCTTGGTTTCATAAATACCGTCACGGTTGCAAATTTACGACGTCCACTATCTGACAGTTACGTATAGGACATTCTTGCAACCCTATTTTCCTCAACAAGATTAGAGTGAGAGATCATTCCCTCTGCGAGTGTGGATGTGATGAAGGCTCTTTACACCATATTTCCTTTTGCTGCACCAAATATAATAATAATAATAATTGTTTATTTATCACCACAGACAGATACAAAATTACAACAATTGGCTTAAATTAGTGTACACAGCAAATGTGTATACTGACTGTGGATCACTGGTGCCTGATGTAGGTACAAAGACCTGTAGTACAGGTCACCAGGTCCCCACAACCTATTGCTCAATACAAGTTTGGTTTGGTACATACAACATTAAAAGTATCTTATTGAAACTATGAAAACATACAAGTACAGAAGGCCCAATTACTAACCAATTACAAATTATAAAAAGGATATAAGTGAGTAAAGAGGAGAATTAGTAGGAATATTTGATAGGAAGTGGTGATATTGTAGAAAGTCCAAGAAGTTATATGCGTAAGTGTGGGATGAGTATTACGGGTGAAATGTGTGTTGTGTAACATGATTGAAAAAGCAGTAAGTTACTTAAGGATATTTAGAAGATCTTCAGTTGCAGTGTAAGACTGCATGAGTAGCCATTTATGAAGTAGGATTTTAAGATTAAAACGATTTAGATGAGAAAGGGATAGAATTTTGTGTAGCTTATTATACAAGAAGGGATCAAGGAAGGTAAAAAACGTTTTACTAAAAGCCGTTTTTAGTAGTAATGAATAAGTGACCAGATGATTACGACGAGGATAAACTGGAACAGGAGAAGTTAAAGAGTGCTGTTTGAGCATAGTTGCAAGTATAAACAGTCGTCTCACACTAAGGACTTGGCAGTGCACGTAAAGTTCATTTGTGGGGTAAAGTCGTGGCTTAAAACAACAGACCTTGAGGACCGATCGTTGTGCTCGTTCGATCTGGAGGAGATGGGTCTTAGCAGCACCACCCCAAGTAGTAATGCAGTAGTTAATAATGGATTGGCATAGTGCTAGGTAGATCATTTTCAAAGTGGTTGCATCTATAAGTATACGAAGTTCCCTAAAAATGTAAATGAGCTTACGAACTCTATTTGACAAGAGATAAATATAGTCTTTAAAGGTTAGGTTACTATCAATAAATATCCTATATCTCTGTATAATATCCTCCCTCCTGAAATTCCCCGACCTATCAACTTACAATCTCTCCTCATGCTTGTCGATACTCCCTTTATTAATATTTTAATCAAATTTATAACATCCCATTGCATTCGATTGTAACATTTTAGTAGTATATAATAGTATTTGCATATTGTGTCGTCTATTCCCTTTTGTATGTGTTATATTGTGTTGTTCAAGGTAGTTACAGCATTAACCGACCAATCTCTACAAAAAATCCACTTTGGAATAAACACCGATTGTTCATTCAATCTCCATCGTGTCTCCTCTACTACGTCGATATTGGCAGAATCATAATATCAGCTTCTTGGCAGAATCCAAGCAGATCATATTGGGCCTGACATTATGCCTGACTCAATGGAAAGAGGCCATTAACAAAAAAAAAGACTATCATATGACAAATTATAAGTCATAACTTGTCATGCCAAGTCTCTGTCTCTGTTTGTTACGTGACACTGGCGAAATATCTATTAAGGCTAAAGCGCCCATGTAGCCCGCGAAGTTCAAATTTTTTGAGTTCTTTTAGATTTTTTTCAAAATCTGACAATAATAAAAGACAAATTTTGTAATTCGCGAAAAAGACCGTGTGCAGTGCATTTATTAATATATCCAACTTACTCTAAAGCATTTCAAGAACGACAGCTATCCAGATAATCTGGCAATTTTTGTATATTTAGTGATTTACTAGTATCATATCCACCGTGATAATATTTAGAGTGAAATAAATGTTTTAATAAATGCACTGCACACGGTCTTTTTCGCGAATTACAAAATTTGTCTTTTATTATTGTCAGATTTTGAAACATTTCCAAAAGAACTCAAAAAATTTGAACTTCGCGGGTTAGACAGGCGCCTTCACCTTAACTTGGGTGGGCCATATTTTTAAAGAAAGAAGAAGAAGTCTCTGTCTCGCTGACATGCTTTGAAGTCTATTGGAAGCAAAGTTTAGCGAAGCCACAGATTTAAAAATACTACGTAACGAAGCGAAAATTTCTAAAGGGTTTTGCAAGAATTTTATAATCAACACTGGATTTTGCAATACAAACAATGTTTTGAAGCAAAGAAATATGACCTTGAATGACGTTACATAGGGTTGTTGCTTCTCTCCTTAGGGTGACCGCATTGGATCTCAAGTTTAGGACTTACAGATGGAAATGTCATTTAAATTTATTAAAGAACTTCACATGGTTCCAGAGAAAGATTACAGTGAAGGGTTACAATTGTTAAAAAAGTTACAGGTGGACATGTCAACTACCATAGTATAAAAATATATATATGTACGTCTTGCAGCACAGACAATCGTTCCTCTGTTGCTGATGATATTGATTTCTTGTGCAACAGTGGTGATCCCAATTTCAGTGGAAGCGAAGCCACTACAAAATTTATGAGAATAGTAGATAGATTGCTTGATAATATGAATAGTCATAGCATAGTTACTTTTTTAATCTTAATCAAATCACACTAGTTTTATTTGTATTGTATTGTTATTAAATGTGTTTGTTCCTCGACACTGGCGAAAGAGACATTAGACTAAGTGGGCCATATTTTTAAAGAAAGAAGGATCAATATTTTTTTAACGCTTCTAAGTCACCGCAATCAAAAGATACGGCCATTTAAGGCTCAAGCGCCCATCTAGCCCGCGAAGTTCAAATTTTTAGAGTTCATTTAGAAATTTTTCAAAATCTGACAATAATAAAAGACAAATTTTGTAATTCGCGAAAAAGACCGTGTGCAGTGCATTTATGAATACATTTATTTTACTCTAAATATTATCACGGTGGATATGATACTAGTAAATCACTAAATATACAAAAATTGCCAGATTATCTGGATAGCTGTCGTTCTTGAAATGTTTTAGAGTAAGTTGGATATATTAATAAATGCACTGCACACGGTCTTTTTCGCGAATTACAAAATTTGTCTTTTATTATTGTCAGATTTTGAAAATTTTCTAAAAGAACTCTAAAAATTTGAACTTCGCGGGCTAGACAGGCGCCTTCACCTTAAGTCACATGTTGATACCCGTTACAAACTCATTCATCAAAAACTAAGAAAAAAAATTATACAAGGCAGTGAAACAATTTCCAAAATTACTTAAATTAGAAAATAAAAATATGCGGTATATATCATCTCATATATATGAGCTATCTACCAGTGAAAGTCCTGTCAAAATCGGTCCAGCTGTTTCGGAGATTACCCGGAACAAAAACAGACAGTCAGATATTTTTTTTAATCGCGAAAAACAAATCTTTAAAGAAAACATGGCCAAATTCGCCGGGAATCAATTTCATACGGTCTTGCCCCAACGCCGATCTTACCTGAACGCACATCACCTAATGTGATTGTGCTACTTATAAACTTAGCACAATCACAATGTTAAATGGTGGGTACGATACCCTTATAAGTGCACTAAAATGATATTTTTGACTTTGGACTTGCGAAATCTTCGCTCATCACACCTTAGTTTGGGTATTTTTTGTGTTTATCATGGCAATTTCAGATGAAGTGTGAGAGGGACACAATGTATACTTGAATGTAAAAAAACTCTCTAATCTGCGAGGTAAGTGATTACATACTCTTTGGTAGTGTCAAACTATTAAATTCTCTTTGGTGTCAAAGAGTATGTAATCACTACGTTTTAGTGTCTTACGTTTGATTGCGTTTGGTCTTACGGTGTCTCGCGCACAGAAATTTAAACGTAAATAGTGTTTACCTCTTGGTGGTTTCTGTTTGACAGAGGTCTTACGTAGTATTGTATTCTCTTTAATAGTGGCGGGGCGGGCAGATAGGTAATGGCCGCAACTACCAGACAATTCTATACTCGTATCTTTAATTCTTATATAACAAGTTCCCGCTGCTTTACGATGACTACACCAAGGCTAGAAAAAGCTTTAGAAAATTTAAAAACGAATCCCTATTATGATAAGTACGCCGAACGGATTGCGGCCTTACAAAAAACTTCGCCCGAGGAATTCTTGGAGCGTGTAGAGCAACAACAAAAAACCAGGCAAGAGGAGAAGAAGAAGAAGTTTGCTTCGGTTGACACGAGGTTAGTGCTGGATAGGTAACATCAGTACCATCCTATGTTATGGTGGTTTCCTCAAACTTGCCTAACATGGTACCTAGTAATGCTTTCTAACCTTATTCACCATTTTGAAATTATCTTAATTTTTTAGTGAATTTTAATATTTATCACATTATTAATGTTTTATTTTTTATGTTGTTGAGCTGTGTTGGCTGACTAAAATCAATAATTCCTTTTATATTCTTTCAGACAGTTTTCTTCGGTCTTAAACCCAAAGGAAAACTTGAGAAATGAAACTTGCGTACAGGAAAAGAGACTTAATGATATATTTAAAACTGATCTTGTTAAAGATAAAGAGGCATTTGAAATCCAAAGTATATGGGAAGAATATCATAAGAACAAGGAGGTGATATCAGCAACAATACCTGAAGACTTGTATGCCAGCCTCCAACAGAACATGAAACAGTCACCTACTTTCCTGTTCCCATTGCCTAGATCCCAGGGCTATGAGTTCATCATGTGTCAGAATGACGGACACACTGTCCATTTCACACCCCTTCTCGCCTACCAGGTTTGTGTGACCTGTCAAACATAGTTAACTTATATTTTATTGAATTGCCATGGTGCTAATTGACAATGCTGCCCAGGTGCACAAGGAGAATGCCCCAGAGTGCCTCACCATGGTGCACTACACGGAGCTCAGCAACAAAGGCATAGTGCTTATGCGTGGTGAATATGATAAGGTTTGTTTGGTAAAATAAAAACCAGCCTTCCGTACAACAGATTGATAAAAAAAAATATAAGTCAGGTAAAGCCCTGTGATCATATTCATTAATTCCTACCAACTTTATTTTTCAGAATGTACTCAATGGCCAGGAGGCCCAATGCCTGGCAAACCAATTTCAGTTGTACTATGGTGGCAAAGATTCAAACAAACTGCAACTTGTTCAGAAATTTACTGAATACCCTGACACATTCAAACACATGGATCTTATTTCTGAACTGGAAAATATCACCTTGACATAAACTATTTAATTTCTAGCAAACATACCTATTAAAAACAAATAAATGTACATAATATTAGAAGCTTATACCTATAATATTATTGTCAAATAAAACTAAGTAGGTACCATATAGGTTTTTGAATAAAATTATTGCTATAAGCTCAATTGTTATTTATTGAAAAAGTTTAATTTTATAACAATACCATAATAATAAATGTTTTATACATGGGCAGTAAGTACATAATGGTCCACCATTCTATAGTTTAATTCAATCTGTGTGGATAGAAAGTGTACTCTGGTGTATCATGCACGATAAAACTGCATGGGGAATCTGAGGCAGCTGTTGGCTGCTCGGCAGGTGAGCGCGGCGCATTGACACATTCCATCAATGATTCATTTATTTTGTGGAACAGGCTCGAGGTTTGAACATGGCCTAGTCGAAGATAGTCCATGGGATTATACACTATTATGTCCTTTGATGAGTGTGTATAATTTGTAGATGTACTTTTTAAGCACTTTAAAATGTCGCTCTCACAATTTTTGCTATGGTTCTCTATGAAAAGGTTTTGCAAAACTACTTTGGTTTTCTTCATAACATCTTCTTCACTATGTGCCAATGTATTATGTTTCAAATATTTTGGTATGTCTGACATAAATTCTTCGTATAAATTATAACCAGAGCTATCATTAAGGCTTTGAGTTGAAGAAGCGGTACAAATTGATACTCCCATTCTATTAAGGCACTTGCTTCTTATTTCCAGGTTTGTAGAGTTTGTGGGGCTAAAAAGTATGAAGCTTTTCGATAACTTATCTTGATTATTCAAAATGTCATTACCATTATTATTAATTGGTGAATGCTTCAAGTAATTATACTCGTCCGAATTACTGCTAGAGTTGTTTTCGTTCAAATTCTCGATGTCATGAATTAAGGAACTAAATGTAGTAGATAATACCTTTGTCCCTTTTACCAAATCATCCAAATTTAGTTTTGGTTTTTGGTTCAATTCTGCTAATACTGGTCTAGTTATTGTTTCTGAGCGAATAGCCTTAGGAAACATGCTTAAAGTTAATCTCCTACTGGTGATAAAGTTAGTTTGCATGTTCTGTTTCGAGATATTTTCGTTGTAGTTTTCAGATAAATACATGTGGTTAATGCGCCTTGATCTTTTTCTAATTTCATCTAAGCACTTACGTGTTCTGCGTTTCTTACGTTTGACTGCAATTTGTATAGACTCCATAATATAATATTCAAACTATTCGGTAATAAACGAAGACCCTAGAGACACAGGAATACATAAGCCTATGTATAAACTAATACGTAACATTGCAAATACCACTATTCTAAAACATTTGCATAATGCATAATACCAATAAAATTTATTCAAGACTTAACTTATATACCAATAAAACAATTATTGACCTAATTAAAATTTTCCAGATCGCCGCCGCTACAAAGCAAAGAGAAAAAAAGAAAAACAACTTCAAACATGCATCTAACCAAACCTTAGACCATTTTAGTTAACACCTCTCTGAACCAAACCATATTGTATTCTCTTTGAACCAAACATCAAACAATGAAATAGGGATATTCAATAAACATCGATTTTTGGAATCACTCGATGTTTTTAATACTATACACCGAATCGATCCGATGTTTTGACAAACTGTTGATTCACTCGATGTATCGATGTATTTTCATAAAACATCGAATACCAGTGAATTGAATGAAAACTCAGTCTGATCTCTTAAATCATTCTCATACATAGTTTTTAATTTTTTATAAACAATATTTGAATCAGCGATGGTTTCCATGTGTACGGGGATGTGCGTACTAATTTGTCCGGCGAGGTCGACGAACCCCCGCTTGCGCTAGAAGGTGCGTCTACTTACCTAGACGCACCTTGGCACCCGACAAGCCCGCTGAGTTTCTTGCCGGATCTTCTCAGTCGAGGTCGCGTTCCGATCCGGTGGTAGATTTACCCTCGCCACCTCTCCTGGCAGCGGCCCAAGCCGAGGTCGTGTCCCTTGTGGCGCCCTTGTGCTAGCTGCCCCCCTGCCCCTCTGGCTGGAGCGCACTTGCGCTCGCCCTCTGTCCGGGTGAAGTTGTTATGGCCACTCTGGCCAACAACATATAGTCATATCAAAAGGGTTGGGTAGGGCTGATAGAAACACTTGTAGAGCTGATAAAAGTTGTTATATTTATTATAAACCTGACATTAAACGTAAGTAATGGGAGTGAATTTAATGAGGGGTGAGAACGTGCGGTTTGCTTGATGACCGATGGCGAACTGATTTTGGTTGCAATATAATTTGCGTAAATGTGAACATTTGGGTCAAAGTGTGATTGTTGCTTCGGCAAATGTACGTGCATGGTCGTACAACATGAAAAGTTGTTTTTTCTTAGTTATATAGATTTCTTGAACATTCAGCATCCTTTCTTCCTTTATCAAAGCCTTGAACACACACGATAAATGTGCAGACACGGACTGTGCTGGTGTAGGAGTAGTATAATAATTATAACTTGACGCTTGCGAGGAGTGTCAGAGGGCTGACTAGATGAGGGCTTTGTGGTGTGATGTAATGTTGGAAAAAGTACTCGATTTTCAGTAAACATCGATGTTTGTAACCGATACATCGGAAGACATCGATACACACTTCCGATATATCGCATTGAAAAAATTATCGATGTTTTTTCGAAGTGGACGCCCCTACAATGAAAGCAGCTTGCTCTGTGACCTTTAAGGTGAAGGCGCCTGTCTAGCCCGCGAAATTCAAAATTTTCGAGTATTTTTATAGTTTATCCAAAATCTGAAAACATTTAAGACAACATTTTGTGATTTACGAAAAACACAGTATGCAGTGCGTTTATTAATACATTTATTTTACTCTAAATATTATCACGGTGGATATGATACTAGTAAATGACTAAATATACAAAAATTGCCAGATTATCTGGATAGCTGTCGTTCTTGAAATGTTTTAGAGTAAGTTGGATATATTAATAAATGCACTGCACACGGTCTTTTTCGCGAATTACAAAATTTGTCTTTTATTATTGTCAGATTTAGAAAAAATTCTAAAAGAACTCAAAAAATTTGAACTTCGCGGGCTAGACAGGCGCTTTAGCCTTAAGGACTAAACTCTTTAAATTTATTTTTCTATACAATCAATCAAAAATAACCCTTAAACAAGGGTCTGAAGGAGCATTATGTCCACCATGTCCCTTTCTAAATTCTATTTTTTTTTACAGTTAGTTTAATGTCTCTGGGTACAAGCCCTTTTGAGCCCATCAGTTTAAATTCTAAGGCCTAGCACACACCGCTTGAAGCGTGGCGGAGCGCAATTGAAGAAAACAATTTAATATAAACCTTAACTACCTTGACATACGGTATGTATGAGCAGTCGCACGTATGCTCTTGTAGTAGCTTGAAGGCGCTCCGAGCAAATTTATTCAAGCGACCGTATGTCTAGGTAGTTATGGTTTATATTAAATTGTGGTCTTCAATCGCGCTTCGCCGCGCTCTTGGCGCCGCTCGGGGCCCCAGCCCCAGCCGGCGCGCTTCCAGCGCGCGGCGTGTGCTGGGCCTAATAGTGACCTCAGAGCTGCCAACATTTTTCTAGTAAATAACTAAGTTCAAAATTTACGTTAATCGGCGCCGGCACCCCATAAAGCCTAGAAAATGATACCCATAATATCGGTTTCTTTCACCGCAACACTATTCGTATTCGTAGTATGGTAGTTAACCAAGAAGTTTCATTATCATCGTCTTGATGGTAACATAAGTTTTCTTTGAACTGTCAAGTTACTGAATGAAATAAAAAAACGAGCTACAGAACCTTAGACCTTTTATCTATGGACAAGACTTACATGATCATTCCCCTCTGCCAAGGTATAAGACCAAGAAGGTCTAACACGTTTATAAAAACTGTTTACGGAATCGATTTTATCAAAGTCAACATCGTTTTCGCGGTGTAAGGAGCTCCGTAAAAAATGTCGACCCGTGCTGTTAACCTGTGCAAGAAAAGGTCAAACACCTATAATCTACAAATAGACGCAGTAACGTTTCATATGTAAGTGTTTTTGGTGTAATCAATCCCTTATTTCTAATAAAATAATTAAAATATAAAATGTGATAAAAATCGAAAACAATATCGATTAAACAATCGAGTACGAAATAATTGAAAAGTGTAGTATGGTATCTCGAGTTCGCCATTTTGAATAGTGCTGTGGCAGTGATAATTTATGATTGCGGACGGGTATCGATAAAATTATATTTTTTAGAGTTTTTATTAAATATTTCTTTTAAATTATATACAGTAATTATATAATTACTTGTTGTTATTTTTTTGACCTTTCATTATTCCACTATTTTTCCAGATTTCCCAAAGACCCTCAATCAAAACCAAATGCGAAAATCTTGCAATAAAAAGAGTGGTTGGGAACCTACTCGCACAAGTATTATTTGTTCGGTACACTTTGATTCGTCGCATTTCCAATGTTTATTTAATAAACGACGAAAATTAGTAGATAATGCCGTACCAATATTAGTTTTTAGCTGATGCCGTAAGTATTTTATTTATACTTCTACTGACATGATTCTAAAATATATTTCACTGATATATACACGTGAAGTATATATAAGTGATGCAGTAGAAGTTTCACCTTGTATATTGTCGTAAAATATTATTTACTTTAAATGTTTCATTACCACAGCGAGGGATTTTTTTAAAGTAATGCATAAACGATAAATCATCGTACTGTATAAGATACCATAATAATTCATATTTTGTATTAGATGAAGAAATGCACACGTCTATGCAATATTTTTGTGATGATGAGCAAGTAAAACTATCGATATATCTAATTAGAAATATCGATATTGGTTTCTCCCTATTGCACTTAGTGTCTTACACTCGTAAATTCTTGCATGTTGACGTATTTGACCGATTAGTGTGCGTAAAAGTTACTAGTGTTGAATATTTATTTAAGTGTGCATTCATAATGACACAATTATTTTTTTAGTAATTGTGCATCATTTCTTTGTAGTGGTTACCTCGTCCCCCCCAAAATCTGACAGATTTTTTTATTAGTAAAATGAAGCACGTCACGCCTCCTTTAGTTAACACCTCTCTGTACAGAACAGATAAAAAAATGTAATGTAACTTACACCCACATATAGGGGTGTCCACTTCAAAAAAACATCGATGTTTTTTTCGATGCGATATATCGGAAGTGTGTATCGATGTCTTCCGATGTATCGGTTACAAACATCGATGTTTACTGAAAATCGAGTACTTTTTCCAACATGACATCACACCACAAAGTCCTCATCTAGTCAGCCCTCTAGTGTAGCTTTAGGGGCGCTATGACTTAGGTTAGGTTAGGTTTAGGTTAGGTTAGGTTAGAAAAATTATCAAAACGAAAAAAACTTTTTCTCGAAAATTCGTCTAAGTCCTGGCTCCATAGCCCCCCTAACTGGGAACTAACATAACCTAATGACACATTCGGATTCAGGCGCTTCGCCGGCCGCTTCCGCGGCACGCTTGCTTCGCTCGCTCGGCTCGCGCGTTTTGGTCACTGTTCTAACCTAAACCTAAGTCATAGCGCCCCTAAGGCTACACTCCAACAAAGTGTTTCTATCAGCCCTACCCAACCCCTATCAGACAAATTAGTACGAGCATCCGCGTACACATGGAAACCATCGCTGACTCAAATATTGTTTATAAAAAATTAAAAACTATGTATGAGAATGATTTAAGAGATCAAACTGAGTTTTCATTAAATTCACTGGTATTCGATGTTTTATGAAAATACATCGATACATCGAGTGAATCAACAGTTTGTCAAAACATCGGATCGATTCGATGTATCGTATTAAAAACATCGAGTGATTCCAAAAATCGATGTTTATTGAATATCCCTACCCACATACCTATCAGTATCTTCCATTTATTTACCTAGTATATATATATACGTTTGGTTCCGTCTTATTTTTAAGTGTTAAATTCACTAAAAAAACATGTGTATTTCATGTATCATATAGATATATTGCTCAGTGTAAGCTACTAAAAATATATTGTATAAAGGGGATTAATGAGGTATATACCCATTTTCAAATGTTTTACATTACTTACGCGTATTAATAAATGATAATTAACCATTTTCTATTTTTCACTAATTTAAATGGAGTTAATAGAAAGAATTTAACTTTACCACAGCGATCAATATCGTTGCTTTACCATGAATCTTTGCTCAGAAGCGGGGCACCAAAAATTCGATGGCGATCAGCTGAATGAAACCCTGAGTGCTTCTAACCAGGGGTCTATTACTTCAAATATTGTGATGGCACCTCTAAGTGAATAAAATTATCGTCGTCCGTCACAGAACATTCAACGGTAATACTTCTTTTCTAAAGGATATAGAGACGAGGTGCTGTCGTTTGAGGAGGCGAATATGTTAAGTGGGTGAATATGTAAGCTGCAACAAATGTAAGTGCCGAGAGAGTAGCAGGAGGATGGCGCGGCGCAGCGAGCGGGCACGGTGACGGGCGGCGTTGCAGCATGGCTGAGGCAGAGAGTGTGGGCCAGGCCGATGCGGTGCTCTTGTCCCCTCTCACAGAGGACACCTTTCTTCACAATATTCATGTTCGTTACAAAAGGGACAACATATATGTTAGTATTTAATTATAATATTAACATGTTTTTTATGTTTGTGAGTGTGGATGTATGTTTGTTACTCTTTCACGCAAAAACTACTAAACGGATTTGGATGAAATTTGGAACATAGATAGTTTATAACCGGGATTAACACATAAGATACTTTTTATCCCGATAATCCCAAAATGTTTGTTAAGTAACTACTACGCAGACGAAGTCGCCGGGCACAGCTAGTGCTCTATACAATGTATGTATGTGGGTAGGTCTGATTTCTTGTTTCTACAGAATTCTCTAAATTAATATGCTGGCAATACAAATAATGGAAATTGTATAGGTAGATAGTCTTATGTATTTTATCAATTTCCAATAGAATACATTATAGCAATAGATTTTTGACCACTTGAGTGATAGTCATTATGTTTTCTAATGTCAAAAGTACCTATATGTTTTAAAAATTAAAATAAAAGGAAATTAATAACTACAATCTCCTTGTGTCATGATGGTTCTTACATGGTGGCTAGGAGCTCATGACCAGCTACTTCAGCTGCAACCTCTGGCTGGAGCAATGGTTAATTATTTGTCAGTCTATTGTATGAGGCACCTACTGACTGATGCATTGGCCTCAAAGACTTGCTTGTGATGTGAACTCAACAAGTGCATGAAAATATAGGAAAAAATTTAAATGGTAAAATAATTAGGATCAGATGGTTAAGACCAAAATGTCATTTTGGTGCAAGGCACCATCACGCCTGTGTTCCAGGGTGGCCGCTAGTATTATATTTGTTCATTAATTCATAATTGGCACATTTGCTCAGTTATTGAATAAATCTAAGAATGGATTGATTATGTGATTGTCGTATTCAAATGTCAAGTTATGTTTAAGGGCTATTATTAATAATATTATTTGTGTACATTTTTCAAAGGAAAATCTAATCTGAGGGAGCTCTGTCATTTTGTTGTAAGTGCCACAGCAGATTGACCATGGTTTAAATAATATAATAAAATGAGAATTCAATTTGTTCTTCTTTGAAAAAAATCCTAAAAATTATAAACTTAGGCCACAGTTGCTTTATAAAATATGAGCTAAGAAGAGTATTACTAAATGTAAATGTAACAGCCAAAGGTTCCATGTTTGACAGTATGTCGGGTTTAAAAAATACAGAACCTTGCCTGGCATGGGAAATTATTGTTATTATCTATGAGCTCCTTGGGCCAATCATGTGTGAGATTGAGGCAATATTTGTTGGTGTCCCAAAAGCGAGGTTGGTAGAGTGTAGGTAGGGTAAGGGTAGTGGGTAGTGGTGGTGGTGGCATGTGCTGGTCAGTGGAGCCGTGCGGTGTCGGTTGCAGACGTACGTGGGCAGCGCGCTCGTGTCGGTGAACCCGTGCCGCCCGCTGCCGCTGTACTCGGCGGAGCTGGTGCGCGCCTACCTGGCGCGCCCGCCCTACCAGCTGCCGCCGCATTTGTAATCACTTCTCTACTAATCGGCTCGATTCTCATCATTACACCAAATACATAGATATGTGTCAAGTGAAATGTACATGTACAGTGTCAGTCTGAGGTCCAAATTTTCATTTCGAGATGTACCTGGTCGCGATTTGGTCTCTGGTAATCTAGACATATCAATATGTAGACAAAAAGCTAGAAATAGCTAGGGACCTTGAATTTATTTCATTTGGAGTCGCTGCCAATTCAGGTAAATAGGGGTAGGTACCTAGAAGTAGCCCCATCCCAACATAGTATAAAGATAGTAACTCCAACTCCAAATGAAAGAAATTCAAGGTCCCTAGTTATTTCTAGCTTTTAAGAGCACTCAGGTTTTGAAGTAGATTTAAATAAAAATAATAATTAAAAAACGAGTTTGGTGGTTAACAACTATATAGGTACATATTGAATTCCTGGTGACCGTAAATTGCCCATATCTCTCAAACTACTGGACGATTTTGATAAAATTTCTATGAGACCACCTGGAGAGTATACCCTTGCAAAATCGGTCCACAATTGACGGAGTAATGGTGAAAGTGAACATACAAACATAGAACCTCCTCATTTTTTGGAAGATGGTTAAAAATATATGTGACTGTGTATGTAGTTGAGGACGTGGCACGCGATGTACCTATATGTCCGTGTAAGGAAGGCGGGTGCGAGCGCGCGTGCGCCGCGCCGCCCGCGGCGGTGGACGGGTGATGTTGACCGAGGGGCGCGGGGCGCGGGGGCGCGCGGTGTTGCAGGTACGCCACCACGGCCGCGGCGTACCGCTGGGTGCGCGACAGGCGCGAGAGCCAGTGCATCGTCATCACCGGTGAGTGGCCGCTCGAGTGTGCGTGCGTGGAGGCCGAATTCGAAACCGCGTTTAGAATTGACAGGCTCCAACATACGGAAATATTTGTTCTAAATGCTCCCCACACTTTCATTATTGATTCATAACTTTTAGTATGGAATACAACCTCATCCTCGACATAAACAGGACCTCGAGCAGCTTCAGGGTTCGAAGAATTATAATAATATTGTGAGTGAAAGTTCAATAACAATGGACAATGGGATCGTTCTGTATGGTCGTTCCCCTCCTCGGCTCGCGCCGCTCGCGATTCGGGCCGCGGGTGCAGGGTGTGAGTAGAGTACGCGTCCGTCCGCAGGCGAGAGCGGGTCCGGCAAGACGGAGGCGGCGCGCGTGTGCCTGCAGTGCGCCGTGGTGGCGGGAGAGGGCGCGAGCGCGGGCGCGGGGGCGGGCGCGGGGGCGGGCGGCGCCCTCGCCGCCGCCGGCACGCTGCTCGAGGCCTTCGGCAACGCGGCCACCGCGCGCAACCACAACGCCAGTAGATTTGTGAGTGCCGCCGAGCGAGCCGACCGGGACCGACCGCCCGCTGCCGCCCGCCACACGCTCACTCGTCACATCATTTGTCGCGTTTCAGGGAAAGCTGCTGGAGATCGAGTTCGATTTTAAAGGAGAGCCGGTGGGCGGTCACATCACTCACTGTGAGTTCTATACGCGATAACTAAGCAAGATATTATTAGCTTTCTATAAAATAATTATTTAGTACATATTTCTGTAGTAGGTATTAGTAAGCTGAGTTCTCCTTTGTTACGAGCGTTAATAATAAAGACAGCTCTGTTTATGCTGGAAAATTTCCCAGAGCTGTGCTGCAAACCGGTCAATATTGTTTGGGTACTTACCTACCTACTTACAGTATCTACCTGGTTTTCTATTGTTTAAGGTTTAATCTACAATATATTTTCTTTTCCAATCAGACCTCCTGGAGAAGGTAATACGGTGGTTTATTGAATAGTTACAAAATACATGAACCTATACGGGTATAGTGGTGCAGTGTACTGATACTGGTTAGGTAACATAACAAACTATACGAGGATTCTGAGTAAAAATATCAAGATTGTATTGCACACAAATTCAATTGATACTGTTACCCAGGGATAAAACCCTTTTAGCAAGTTTGTCATTTCCCTAAACCAATTATAGTGATTACTTAAAATACTTAGGTATGTATCATAAAAATAATACATTTGATACTCACGGGTAACATGTTATCTAGGTACCTTACGTAATAAAATAAAAGCAATCGGCCAAGTTCACGTCAGGTCACGCGGAGGGTAGGGTTTACGATGATTAGTACTAGTACCGAACGATCATTAGGAATTGAGTACGATACTAAGACGTTGCTGTAACGATAATTTAGATGGTGAAATGCGATAATATAAGTGTAGGATCTGGCACCACTGCAGGAGCGCGCAGGCGGCGCGCCGGCGGGCGAGCGCAACTTCCACGTGCTGTACCAGCTGCTGGCCGGCGCCGAGCCGCAGCTGCTCAGTGAGTGCTCCCGCACACTCCCACCACCCACCCACCCCCGCAGCACTCGCACGCGCACCACCACATTAGCTCATGTTATTACAGACAACATACCTAGATCAGAGTATACCACCATTATCTATAATAGGTACTGTAGCTAGTCACAACTTTTGTGGCCGTGCAACACATCAACTGGCCTTATAAAGAGTAATCTGGATTGAAAGAATAGCAGCCACCAAATATTTTATTTTAATTTTATTTTACATGGAAAACTAACGGCCGCTTAATAATAAAGTTAGTTACATGAGAAAGCATAATTATAAGATAAGGTCATACTAGATCTACTAAAAGTAATGCAAAAACAATTAAGTATATTAAGGTCAAGCTTATTTAAGGTAGAATAATTTTATTATGAAGGTTATCAAGATCGTTCTGTAACAATTCTAAATCACGACTGGAGTTGAATACTTTAAATACTTTCATGTCATCCGCAAATAATAGAAAGCTAGAGTTTTAAAAATATGAGTCCATATCATTAACAAAAAGAGTAAAAAGAAGAGGACCAAGAATTGATCCTTGAGGTACGCCGGATGGAATAGGCGATGAGGCCGACGCAAACCCATTTAAGACCACAGTTTAGATTTTCAACATACGAGCTAAACCACCTATGTAGGTCACCTCGTATGCCAGCTGCGTGAAGTTTAGCTAAAACAATTGTGTGGTCTATTCGATCAAATGCCTTGCTGTAGTCAGTGTAGACCGCGAAATATCGAGAAAAGGTTGTAAAATTTTGCATACCTACTCAACTAATATTTTTTTTCGGAAGATGCTAGTTGTACAGTGCACTAAAGACCGGGGTCCTCCGTACAAATATTAAATCCCCGAGACGAGTCCGCGCTCGCAGCGTACGAGCGTACAGAAACGACGCGTTAGGTATATACGATGGTCTTGATAGAAGCGTCAAGCTTGCGCATGAGGGCGTCCAATCGACGGGCGGTGTTAAACCGCGTGTCGTACGGTCGGTGTCGCAGAGCGGCTGCGGCTGCAGCGCTCGTGGGAGCACTACCGGCTGCTGCGCGGCGCGGCGCCGCCCGCCGCCGCCGCCGCCGCCGCCGCCGCCGGCTCGCCGCGCCGCGCGCCCGCCGCCGCCACGCAGGACCGCGAACACTTCGCATTCACAACGGTGAGCCACATTTGCTTTGGTGAGGAGGAGGGTTAACTCTTTAAGGATTACTTCCAGTTCCCCACCACCCTAGGGGCCTCCGGTGCCATCGCCGGATGTGGATCTGGCGCGCCGTTTGGCACCGGAGGCCCCTCGCGTGCAGCCCTCTGTGAATCTATGCGGAATAGGCGAAAGCAGAGAGATTCATTGTACCTACTCTATCGTGTGGAAGCGACGGTAGGTATCTAACGCCGAGAATCGGGCGTGACCCCCGCAGGCGGCGATGCGCGCGCTCGGCTTCAGTGATGAGGAGTGCGACGCGGTGCTGCGGCTGCTCGCCTTCGCGCTCAAGCTCGGCAACGTGGAGTTCGAGCCGCAGCACAACATCGACGGCACCATCGGTACGCGCCTGCACCACCAGTATGGTGAGTACCGCCGCCGCCACCGCCGGCGCCGGCGCCGCTCGACGCTAACAGTCTCCCGCCCCTGCGCAGAGCTGACGGAGGCGTGCGCGCTGGTGGGCGTGGACGCGGAGGCGCTGGGCGGCGCGCTGGGAGCGGGGACGGACGCGGGCGCGGCGGACGCAGGTGAGCGGCGCGCTGGGCGGCCGCCGCGCCCGCCCCGCGCCGCGCTACAGCGCCCGTCCCGTTGCAGACAGCTCGGAGGGGTCGGAGGAGGGCGCGGCGTGTGACGCCGACGCGGACGCGGCCGCGGCGGCCGAGTGGGCGGCGGCGCTCCGCGACCGGCTCGTGTGCGCGCTGTACTCGCGGCTCTTCACTTGGCTCATCAACGCCGTCAACGCCGCCATCAAGGTGACTGGGGGGCGGGGCGGCGGCGGCGGCGCGTCCGCCCGCGCGGGTATCGGTCGCGCGTGACGCGAGTTGCTCCTGTCGGCAGCCGGCGGAGGCGGGCAAGCGGTGCTCGCTCGGCGTGCTGGACGTGTACGGGTTCGAGTGCCTGGCGCGCAACGGGCTGGAGCGGCTGCTGATCAACTACGCGGCGGAGCGCGTGCAGGCCGCCGTGACGGCGTGCACGCTGCGGCGCGAGCAGGAGCTGTACGTCGCCGAGGGCCTGCCGTGGCGGCCGCTGCACTACGCGGACCACGAGCTGCAGGCCGAGCTGCTGGACGCGGTGAGTGCGGGCCGGCGGCGGCGCGCGCCCCCGGCCCGCGCTCACCGCCGCGCTGCCTGCAGGGCCCCGACAGCGTGCTGGGCGCGCTGCGCGAGTGCTCGGCGCGCGGCGCCAGCGACGCGGCCTTCCTGCAGCGGCTGCAGCGGCGCCGCCACCCGCGCCTGCTCGTGCTGCCGCCGGACCGGTTCCAGTGAGTGCCGCGCCCGCCCCGCCCCGGCCCGCCCCGGCCCGCCCCGGCCCGCCGCTACCCGTGCGCTGCTCGGTGCAGGATCGTGCACTTCGGCGGCGCGGTGGTGTACAGCGCGCGCGGCATCGTGCAGCACGACCGCGACGCGCTGTGCCGGCGCTGCGGCGCGGCGCTGGCGGCGGCGCGCGAGCCGCTGCTGGCCGCGCTCTTCGCGCCGTCGCCGCCGCAACCCGGCGCAGGTGACCCCAATATCTTATAAACTCTTAACTACCAACATCATTCGGTGGTTATAAAACGTATAACTGAATGCCTCATTATAATGAAATCTAGTAGGTATACTTTCATATTTAAATTTAATTAAAAATCAAATAATTCGTCGCGCACAGTTAAATCATAACAGTTTGTAGTTAGGGTGGTTAAAAAATGATTAGGTACAAACAAACTTACTTATTATTACCAATTCTTTGGGTACAAAGCATAATAATAATAATAATTTAGCCCTTTTTGACGTCCCACTCCGGGCACGGGCCTCTCCTCAACCTGAGCGGGATTCGGCGATAATCCACCACGCTGGCTCAGTGCGGGTTGCGGATTTCACATGTCTTTCGAAAATTGGTTAGATTTTTAAGACATGCAGGTTTCCTCACGATGTTTTCCTTCACCGTAAGCAAGTGATAATAATATAGAAATTATGATTCCCACATAGATTTCGAAAAATCCAGAGGTTCGAGCCGGGGTTTGAACCCAAGACAAAAGCACACAAAGCATAATTGTCACAAAAAAAAAGTTGACGCTGCAGCATCAGGTCAAGGTTACCATGTCCTTGCCATATCATTGAAGTAACAGGATACCAAATTTCGAATCGATCAGACCTGTGCATGTCGCTCATATCCCTTTATTAACTAGAAAAGAGCTGATAATCTTCAAAGGGCTGAACAGATTGTATTGAATCATAGCTAAGAAAACTCTCGATCAAGAAACCTATCATACAACAAAAATTAAATTAAAATCAGCTCATCCACTTAATCAATATGATACCACAGACAGACACACTAATACAGATATAAAACTCATAACACCCCTCTTTTTCCGGGGTTAAAAACACAAACACAATACAATGACCCGAACAACATGCGATAATACACGAATAGTAATTTTCGGCGCGGCCGAAAGGTGCGGCCGATTTTTGGCCGAAACCAGCCGAAACTGAACCTCCGGTCGGCCTCTCAGAATAAGCAGGATTCTTCACTAATCAAGAGATTCTTCGATCTCCCCTCCTGGTCGTCGGCGGCCCGTTCGCCGGTGCCGACGTCATCGAACATGTAATTTTTAAACCGCTCTCCTTCGATATTTTCGTTAAGGGTGGGGCGGCGGGTCGCCGCGGCGACCGGCGGCGCTGGCGTGCCGGCAGCGCGCGCTGGTGGGCGCGCTGGTGCGGCGCCTGCCCGCCGCGCCGCGGCTCGTGCGCTGCCTGCGCGCCGCGCCCGCGCTCGTGCCGCTGCGCCTGGACGCCGCGCTGCTGCGCCGCCAGCTGCGGGACCAGGGGTGCGTGTCCGCCGCCGCCCGCGCCCCGCCCGCTCGCCCGCTCGCCCGCTCACCCGCTCACCCGCTCGCCGCAGGATCATGGACATGGCGCTGCTGCGGCGCGCCGGCTGGTGCGAGTCCATGTGCGCGCGCGCCGCGCTGCAGCGCTACCGGCCGCTGCGCGCGCGCGCCGCCTCGCCGCCCGCCTCGCCGCGCGCCGCGCCGCGCCCCGCGCCCGCCCGCGACGACCCCGTGCGCGCCGCGCGCGCGCTGCTGCGCTCGCTGCCCATCCCCAGCGCCGAGTTCGCATACGGCCGCACCAGGGTGTTCATCCGGAGCCCGCGCACGGTGAGTGCGGCGCGGCGGAGCGGCTCCCCGGCGGCCAGGCGACCCGAGCTGACCGCGCGCGGTCCGCAGGTGTGGGAGCTGGAGGCGCTGCGCTCGGCGCGCGTGGAGGCGCTGGTGACGGCGGCGCAGCGCGCGTGGCGGCGGCACCGCGCGCGCGTGCGGCGCCGCGCCGCCGCCGCCATCGCGCGCGCCTGGCGCCGCCACCGCGCGCGCGCCGCGCCGCCCGCGCCGCCCGCGCCGCCCGCGCCGGGCCCGGGCCGGCGCGCGCGCGCCGCGCTGCGGCTGTGGCGCTGGTGGTGCGCGGCGGCGCGGCGGCGCTACGTGGCGCGGCTGTGGCGGCGGCTGCCGGCGCGGCACGCGTCCCCGGCGTGCGGCGCGTGGCCGGCGTGCCCGGCGCCGCGGCTGCTGGGGCGCGCGGACGCGCTGCTGCGGCGGCTGCACCACGCGTGGCGCTGCCGGCTGTACCGCGCCGCGTTCGACCAGACGGCGCGGAACCGCATGCGCGAGAAGGTGACGGCGAGCGTGCTGTTCCGCGAGCGCAAGCTGAGCTACGCGCGCAGCGTGGGGCACCCGTTCGTGGGCGACTACGTGCGCCTGCGCGCGTCGGCGGCGTGGCGGCGCGGCGCGGGCGCGGGCGGCGGCGACCGCTACGTGGTGTTCGCGGACGTGGTGGGCAAGGTGGCGCGCTCCAGCGGGCGCGTGGCGCGCTGCCTGGCCGTGCTGTCCACGGGCGCGCTGCTGCTGCTGGAGGCGCGCTCGCTGCGGCTCAAGCGCCGCGTGCCCGCGCACGCCGTCTACCGGCTCTCGCTCTCGCCCTACGCCGACGACCTGCTCGTCGTGCACGTGCGAGCGGTCAGTCTGGACCCATTCTAACAGTACCTAGTAGTACACCGATACGATTTCAGCAGTGCGAACGAGTAAAACAAATTTATTCAGAAACTGGTAAGTACAAACTATACAAGTATACTATTTCGGCGCGCAGTGCGGTGGCGGCGGCGGCGGCGGCGGGGGCGGGGGCGGCGGCGGCGCGGCGGACGAGCTGTCGCAGTGCTCGTCGCGCGACGCGGGCGACGCGCCCGGCTGCCTGTTCGGGGTGAGCGCCGCCGCCGCGGGCTCCCGGCTCGCGCGCGGCGGCGGCGCTGACTCCGGCGTGTCGCAGGGCGAGGGCGCGTGGCGGCGGCGCGGCGACGTGGTGCTGCGCACGTGCCACGCGCTGGAGCTGGCCACCAAGCTGTTCCTGGTGGTGCAGAACGCCGCGGGCGCGCCGCCGCACGTCAACATCGCCACCGAGTGAGTGTCTCCGGCGCCGCCGCGCCCCCGCCCCGGCCCCGGCCCCGGCCCCGGCCCCCCTCACGCGGCCGCGTCTCGTGCGCAGGTTCGAGGCCAACTTCGGGCAGCAGCTGGTGACCGTGTCGTTCCACGCGGTGGGCGGCGAGGGCGGCGCGCGCCTGCTGCGCCGCGGCAGCCGCATGGACGTGCTGGTGTGAGCCGGGGAGCGCCCCCCCCACTCCCGCGTACCACGCGTTTTCATCTTTCGACTGGCGAACTGCGTGCGGGTAACAAAAAGAACGGAGTGGACAACGGTGGCGTGGGACCGCTCGGCGCGTGGCCTGGGGCCGCTTGGCGCGTGGCTTGGGGCCGCTTGGCGCGTGACGTGGGGCCGCTTGGCGAGTGACGTGGGGCCGCTAGACGGCGTGCTGCCGCGGGGATCGCGCCGACTCGCGTCCCTCTGCACCGAGATGTTCTTTACTAAACTAGGATAGCCCCGACACTAGAATCTTATGATACGTTAGCCGTAAGCGATCGGACGACCTTGTCAACAGTTAGTGACTAGTTCATCCACATTGACGCATGTTTTTTTCGCGACGATGACAACGCTCGGTCATGGCGTTGTTCGAATCGATAATAATTTTCATATTAATTGGGATCGATTCCCAGCTAGGGAAATTGATTTTAAAAACCGAGACTCCTTTTCTTTATTCCCGTTAATTTGCGCTATTCCCTAAATTTTTAGATTTGGCCATCCATTCTTATCTTTGAAAAATTCAGCCTTGTAAAGACAGCTTGCTTGCCTTTGGACGTTTTCTGTAGCTACCTTTACCGCTCCGCCGCATCTCTATTGCCCGTAACATATTATTGTGATGTTTTAATAAAATGTAGGTCATAACTAGGTATAAAAGATGAATTGATAAATTAGTGATAGCACTGCTAGAAAGCCGGACGGGATGTAGTTCAGGTGGTTCAGTGGAGTAGTTGACAATTTAAGTAAGCCCAGCTGTTACGTATACTATATATTTATAGCCACTGGATTTTATTTCTGGATTTATTTATTTATTTATTTTTAGATAATATAGAATGGTAAGCACATAAACCATTGAGTTAGTTCTCCAAATTGGTAAATTAACACCGCTACTTTATTGAATAATTACTTTGGTTCGAGGTGGTACATATACGTGCACCTCTTTGTTTGTTATTTAAAATCTTTATAATTTTCTGATAATCGAAACACTTACTTAGTACAAATATTGAATTTATATCCCAGAAGGAAGGGTCCTCAGTCGCTCGGAATAGACTAGTCATTTAGCGAACCGACCCAGCGACCGGAGCCCGAGCGTACTCAGCTTCCTTCCTAATGGGAGCAAATCCTGTAGGTAAAGTAAGCAGGTCTCACAAATATGTGTTCAGAATAAACATTTGTAAATACTTACCTATAGGTAAGGAGCGGGGGGGGGGGCGGGGGCGGGGGCACCTGCTCCCATTTTAGTTCGCCCATGTACCACATAAGAGTATGCGTGTGAAGCAATACGACGCGGCGGACACTAGCCCGCGTACACGGAGCAGCATATCACACAGCGGGCGCCACGGAATGTACCTCTTCAAATGTCGGGTGCCAACAATAATAACATTAAGCTAATAATCTTTTTCTGTCGGCAGTGTCCGTCGAAGCTTGTTTTTTTAAACATTATTTGCTCGCATAATTCTAGTAATCGGGTTGGCCCCTCCACCAAACCTATAACCTTGTAAGAGAATATGGGTTACGTCAATAATTTTGTGGCCATGATGGGGATCGAACCCGGAACCTTTCGGTAACGAGGGCGAGCTATTGACGAGCGCGCTGCTGCTCTAATTGTGTAAACTAGTCAATATAAAATTAGCTTAATAGCCGCTAGTAGAATAACGTTGTCAGGGCGAAGACGCCAGTCCATAGGTTGAGTCCCCGCCGCGCGCCGCGCCGCCGCCGCTGCGCGTCGCGCCGTGTCGTATGGAGTGGAGCGAAAGAAGATAGAGACACTAACGACAAGTATTTCGTCAGAGATAACGCAGTGGTTGAATTTTTAACATGTGATATCGAGTTTCCAGAATAAGCTGATGTTATGTACCTGTAGTGCCCGGTTGAGCCGGTGCGAGTGCCGGCCACGCGGCGCGAGCGCGTCGAGCGCCTGTAGCTAGTTGCTCCCACACACGGCACAAACTACGATATTTCGTCCAGTGCCTTAAAAATAACGTAAATTTGATGCTGTCATCTATCTGTACCATTGTAACGCTTTGCTTCATGATTTTAATGTACGTGGCGTGTTGGCAGTCCTATAATAGTCTCAATCTAAAATAGAATATATTGTTGCTGATGATTATATTAACACATACCCAGTGTACAATAACTCGTCCTAAAGGATGTCAGCATTACAGGGCGGGTGGCATAGCGCAGGCGCAGGCGCAGGCGCGTGCGACGAGCTAATCTGAATAGTCTAACTTTACGTTCTTATTAAACTGACATGACGCTTACCGGGCTCTGAGTTCTATATCAGGCTGACAACAATATTTAGTTGCGCGTGTCACTGGGATTGCCCCCATACCCATATATACGGTACCCATAGTACAAGCGTCGCTCAGTTGGGGACCATACAGTTGGTGTGTTAGTCTGACGATGTTTATTTATTTAAACAGGAAGCTCGGACAATGAAACTAATTTCTTAGTTTAATTTAGTACTTAGTGCGCTGTTAAAATGTATGGAAGATGCTGCAGATATCTGTCCAAACATGCCGAGTGAGAAGCATACAGGCTGGTATCTTGTAACTGACAAATTGCTTTTCCCAGTTTATGAGCGTTATGCTGGTTTAAATTTAAGAAAATGTATGCCGTGACCAAGAACCGATATCGAACGAAACGGATGTCTTCGTTATAAGTGTAAATGTTACGTTTTTAACGGAAAGCTAGGTATTTATGCAAAGGTTTTATTGTTTATAATAAAATTCGATAAATACATTATTTTCTTATTACTTGTACCAAGATGCCTAAGTTGGTACCTATCTAATATTAATATTGTACTTCGTACTGTTACAACTTATGAATTTTACGGTGTTCATTTTATAATACTTACCTTTTTTACTCCCGACTGTAAAAAGCTATGTTTGGGCTATACAATTTGGCCGTAAGCTTTCGACCAATTTTCCAAAATCATAAAAAAATAGTTTTTTGTATCACAGTTCTTCAGATAACGTTGGTTCTGTGAATAAAACTGTCAATACGGGAGTATAAACGTTATCCGTCCATTCCTGAAGCATCATTTCACTTTCAATATGTACATTTACGATATTACACCTCCACTGTGGTGGTAGGTACTCGGCAGGGTTTTTTTAATAAACAGACGTTATAAGAATAATTCATGACAATCATTTCAGCGGAAAGACGTAAGAATAATTAAAAGTATTAAATTGGGTTTTGTTGATATTCTAAGGAAAAACAAATCCATTTGCACACAGATTTATTTAATAATAATATTTACGATTAGTTCATTTACAAGGATACGTACAATGCCTACTTAGAAATTAGACCTCGGAATCACAAAAATCCTGTCTAGGTGTTTTAATTAAGTAGGTAAGTGCACCTATATGTAGGTACTAATTAAACCCTAAATTAGAACCTACCTCAGACGGCCAAAATAGTTCAAATCTTTGTAATTTAGAGGAAATATTTAAGGATAGCTTTTCTACTTTTTACAACTAATACTTTGATAAATGCTTGCGTACTTAGCTCGTTCTAAACCTGAAATTATAGATTTTTTTAGGAAATATACCTAGGTATTAAAATTTTCATGATTGCAGCAATTTACTAAATCGTCAAAATATCATACCAGTTACAACATAATTCAGTTGATGTTATTTAGTTAGAAATTGGGTAGGTAAGTATATACTAGTACAAATATAGTAGTCTGAATTAGTCTGCGAGCAGCGCTTCATCATAGTCCCGCTCGCTCTGTCGTCGTCGCGTCAGTGACGGGCGCGCGGGCGGGGTTAGAAAGGTATGGTACCTACAGGATGCAATAAGTCAACATATAGCACTAAAGTCCGACAGGATTTTTTTTTATTCCGGAAGCTCGCCTCCCGGGAGATTTCTATGGAGGCGCGCGATAAAATAAATGCAGTTATAGTAACATTTCTTCACTTACACACAATTTGTGGACACTTCATTCAGTCTTCTCGTTGCACTCAGCTCATAATAACGGTAGTTAGGTACTTACCTACCTAGGTAGAGGTACTACCACACAGTATTACACTATGACTAAACATACACATATGATGGCATAAATAGAAAATACATCTTATTAGTAGGTAATTAAGTTTTTATTAATCCGTGCTTATATGCAAGTTTGATCAGTTATTACATAGGTATCTAATCTACTTGCCATATTAGACCGTTTGTTCCCAATAGACCACCATCTGATTCACCTGGGATACCTACCTCGTACTACCGTAGGTATTACAAGCATCTTTAGCCAACGAACGGTAACTGCTTAGCAGGCGGGTTGTACGCTCGTTGGCTGACTATTATATAAAAAGCTTTCAAATCCAAATCATACCCATGTGTGGATGACATACCAGAGAATGAAATTATGAATGAATGCCGGCCTAATTCTGCATACAGTTCGGACGACAAGCATGCAGTAAGTAGATGCCAACTGCCAAGGTGTTCCTAAACGAGCATGTTGATTAAATATATGGATTATAGACCTATAGGTACCTATGAAGTTGCCGTTCCATAGTAGGTGCCTACTTGCAACTTTTCAAATTCAGTCATTATTTAGTGTTTTGTTTGCATCACAATCATATTTAATCCTTACTACCACTTTTGTACCGCGAATGTGTACTATGAACAAGTGAACACAATGAGGGAGGAGCTCGCCAGTCTCCAGCCAGCTTTGGTCAACCGCTCGTCCCCGCTGCTGAACCGGCGCGAGCGGTCTCCAAGCTACAAGAGCTACAGTTGAAAGCTTACCAACAGTCCAGCCAACTTCTTCAAGAAACACATCGATAAAATGCCACTGCGCTAGCAAAGATGCATCGACAGCATGGCGCATGGGCGAATACTTACAATACCAAAAGATATAATTTTATAACTTCTTTGTATGTACTTCTACTTACATACAAAACGGCAATTTCTTAGGTAAACACCAAATAAGTATAACAGTTGTGTGTTAAGCTCAGCACACACACACTTAGAGCTTTTTTATAGTTTGGGATCGACCTCCCAACAGAGAGAGAAGCAGTTGATGTGCATCTCATTTTTTAACTTTATATCAATCTCTCTCTATTAAGTAATTTACCCGAACGTGTAGGTAGAGTAGAGAAGGTAAAGAGTAGGAGTGGTTGGGATTTGCAACGACGATCCCGCTTCAGACCGTTTATTAATCGTAACATTGTTTAATAAAACCAGTTCTCATAGTGAACATTTACCATTTTACGAACAAAATAGTCGGTAATATACCTATTACCAGTAAAACCAATGTGGAAGTAGGTACCTAGTCGTTCGCGCGTGATACTTATTTCGGATCTTGCATTTTGTTACTTCGTTAACCAGTTCTCACTGTGTAAATTATACCAATGGGAATAATCCCAATCAAATAATAATAGTGGGATCTGCCCTCGAGCATCATGCGCATGATGTGTGTGTGTGTGTACGACCACATCAACAGAGTTATACATTTGTATCTACAGCAATTAGATTCAATTAATTACAAAAAATAAAGGACAATCTGAAAAATGTATTAAGACGTGTAATCGGGTAACGAGCACGAGACGTGACGAATGACAGGACGAGCGGGCGCGAGTTGGCGCGAGTTGGCGCGCTCACTTGATGGAGCACGTGAACTGCGCGCGCAGCCGCTGCAGCGACGCCGCCGCGCGCGCCGCCTCGCTCTGCAACACACGCGGCGCTCGTTCACACGCCCCATGAGGACTTAGCTTATCTGAGGTGTATACAACAGCGGTTACCTTAGCGTGGGGCGCGAGGATCGGCTCCCCGGAAACGGATGCGTTGTCGTTCTCCAGGTCCCCTGCAACACGCGGCCGTGCCGGTCATTTTCTTGTAAATTCCTAAATGATTTTATACGACATAGGTAAGGGCCTATACACGCGAAGACTTCTTCATGGTGTCGATCAGCGCGTTACCTGCACTACAAAATTAACAAAAGATAGGTCGCATAGGTTATATATATGTGTGTATGTGTAAGTAGGTATATATCGCCAGACGAACACACCAACTGTATGGATGGTCCCAAGTCCCAAACTAAGCAACGCTTGTACGCGGTTCTGATAGAATCGCGTTTGGGGCGCATGTTTGTTGCGTTGAATGCGCATCGACGGCGTGCGGAAAAGTCGTCATATGTAAAGTAGGTCCTGGACGACCGGCATCGCGAAGCTGGATGCTGGACGCACCGGGGCCGGGGGCGGGGGCGGGCGCGGGGCCGGGGCGGCGCGCGGCCGGTGCCGGCGCTGCGTTGCCGTTGTCGTCGGGCTCGGAGCGCGACGCGCTGCCCGAGCTCTCCCAGCAGCCGCCCGACGCCGCGCCTGCGCAACACGCGTCATGTTGACCGCCGCGGCGCCCCGCGGGGAGCGAGCGAGGGCGGCACTCACTGTCGCTGTGCTCGGTGCGGCGGCTGAAGCTGAAGCTGGGCGAGGGCGAGGAGTGCGCCAGCGGCTCCGACGAGTCCAACTCGAGCGAGGACTGCGAGCCGACCGAGCCGCGCGAGCCGGAGCGCGACTCGCGGCCCTCCGCCTCCGAGCACTCCGACTCGTCGGCGCCCTGCTCCATCACCTCCTGCCGACGACACACCATGGGAGTTACTATGAGTACTTATTGAGCGTATTCATTCGAGTGATCAAATCTTTACATACATTCACCGGTAAACTGCAAGTTTCCACTAAGAACGTTGCTATAGCAATTTATAGAAAGATTCAATCACTTGATCGGTATTTGTTGCTGTCTCCGTCTGTTTGGAAATGTTGCTTGTGTCTTCAATTCACAACTCTTAGTTTCCAGTTACCTATGTACAACACCTTTTCACTATGTGCATATGAAAGTACATACGACACCTATAGCAAAAACGCGATTTAAAAAAAATTGTCTGTCTGTCTGTGTGTTTGTTCCGGGTAATCTCCGAAACGGCTGGACCAATTTTGACGGGACTTTCACTGGCAGATAGCTGATGTTATAAGCAGTAACTTAGGTACTTTAATTTTAGAAAAACAATTAGGGTTCCGCGTAAAAAAATTAAAACACATGAAATCAAAGAGTATCTCCGAAACGGGTGGACCGATTTTGACGAGCGTTGATTTTGACGTCAGCTATCTGCCGGTGAAAGTCCCGTCAAAATCGGTTCAGCCGTTTCGGAGATTACCTGGAAAAAACACAGACAGACAGACAGACAGCCAGACAGACAGACAAAAAAAATTTAAATCGCGTTTTTGTTATAGGTGTCGTATGCACTTTCATATGCATTTAGTGAAAAGGTGTTATTTTGATATTACAAACAGACACTTCAATTTTATTTATTTGTATAGATTAAATTCCTCCGGATGACTACCGAGCAGGTAGTGCAGAGTAGGGCGCCGGCGGCGTACCTGTGCGGCGGGGGCGGGGGCGGGGGCGGGGGCGGGGGCGGCGGCGGGGGCGGCGGCGCTCGCCTCCTCGCTGGAGCTGCCACGCGGACACTCACCGCCCTCTGCCGGTGAGGTCTCATATTACACAACAAAAGGAAAAAATGTCTGCAAAGACGCATCGTAGTTCATTGTATTGGTATCCAGGCAGCTGGCGAACCGAGCCAGTCCACCCGGGTGAAGCCGGGAGTGAACAGTATACTTGGGAGCTCAGTTAACATCACACCCGCCCAGTGGACGGACGCTCGCCGCTCGGGGTGCGCGCTCGCAAGCTCTCACCTGCCCGCTTGTCCCGCACTTTGTGCTGCAGCAGCGGGTAGAAGCCGCGCGCGGTGGCGTTGTGCGGCTCGTACTGCAGGATCAGCCGGCAGTACTTCAGCGCCTCCGCGTACTGACGACGCATTATAGCCGACAGGAACTGAAATCGGAACGAACGAAATGCAGTCGAGGAGGAAAGCGGGAGGAGCGGGGTGGGACCCGCTTGCGTTACGCGTGCGCGACTCCGACAGTAGCATCGAACGCCTAGTAACCTGCGCGTCTCTAGTGTCCCTACACCGTGCTCACCTCCGCCAGGAACTCGCTGGGCGCCGATAGGGTTTCGTTTCCGTCGGAGCAGTCCTCCGGACTGGTAGAGTGGCGGTTTCCCGTCTCCATGGCGGGCTCGCCGGCGCGCGGCCGCCGGCCCGCCGCCGGGGGCGGCGTCGACGCGCCGGACTCGTCGCCCAGGGAGCGCAGCCGGAAGTGCTCGCTCGCCGGCCGGTAGCGGCGCGGGCGAGGCGACTCGCCGCCCGCCGGCAGCGCGGGCAACGTCACCACCAGCCGCCGGGCCGCCGCAGGGCCGAGCGGGCCGGGAGACCGCGGCGGCGGCGAGGCCGGTGCCGTCGGTGTGCGGCGCGGGGAGCGGGGCCCGCGCCGCGGGGGCGGGGGCGGGCGCGGCGGCGGGGGCGGGGGCGGCGCGCGGCGGCGCTCGGCGAGGCGCAGCGCGGCGCGCGAGGCGGTGTCGAGGCGCGCGGGCGGCGCGGGCGGCGGCCAGGCGGCGCGCGGCGCGGCGGGCGGCGGCGGCGGGCGGCGCGGCGCGGGCCGGTAGAGGCGCGAGTTGGGCACGGGCCGCAGGAACGCGCGCTTGCGGCGCCGCCCGCGGGGCTCGCCGCCGCCGCGCTCGCTGTGCCGCCGCTTCGGCTTCGTCCGGGGGCCCGGATAACTGAAGCGAGGTCGAATTGGAGCGATGAGTCACCGAAATATGAAAAGCGGGATTCTAGACCCCCCCCTACCTAGTGTGATATCACATATTTTGCATTTTTAACATTTAGAAATTAATGAAATTAAAACAGGAGTGTTGCGAAATTATTCTTATTTCCATTTAAATTTATTTTTCAATATAATCAACATCAAAGATAGGCATGACAATTAACAAAACATAAAAAAATAATATAGTCATGACATAGTTTTATGTTATTACTAGCTGTACCCGCGACTTCGTCCGCGTGGAATTTAATTGACAAAGTTTCATACAAACTTTCATCCCCTATTTTTTCCCCTTGGGGGTAGAATTAATCAAAATCCTTTCTTAGCGGATGCCTACGTCATAACATCTACCTGCATGCCAAATTTCAGCCCGATCCGTCCAGTGGTTTGGGCTGTGCGTTGATAGATCACTATGTCAGTCAGTCAGTCACCTTTAAGTTATATATATATATAGATTTAGTAGGTTTGTATTATAAATTTAGCGTTGTAATACATATTAAATAAAATAAAATAAAATACATTATTATATTTTGAATAAATGTGATGTCACAATATTTTGGCCCCCTCCCCACCCCTTGTCACACAACGTCACACTTCGTCGACCCCCCCTCCCCCCCCCTTAGCGTGTGACCTTATCACCATAATTAGGGTTCCGTAGTCAAACTAGGAACACTCATAGTTCCGCCATGTCCGTCTGTCTGTTTCATTTCCGAGACTTTTTGCATTGCAGAAATAATATAAATAATGCAGACGAAAATAGAACCATTTTATTAGTTTTTTTTTTTTTTATATGCCTATATGTTGAATAGAATAGAATAGAATAGAATAGAATAACATTTATTTGTAAAAACATGAGTTTACATACAGGTATGCAAGATGGAAAATTTAATACACGTGCTTCATGTTTAGCCTTTATGGCGTACAAATTATTGAAATTAAAAAAAAAAAATATGGAAAATAATGAAATTGTGAAAATGAAATCGTAAAATATTGAATTAATAATAATAATATTATATAAACTTATATGTCAATTAGGAGAACTTATAATAATAATAAACGTTTTATAAAATGTTATCTTTTAAATAATCTGTTATATTATAATATGCTTTGTTAATCAAAAGGCTTTTTAATTTGGTCTTGAATGGCACAGCGTTAATTTCTCTCCAGTCCTTTGGTATCTTATTATAAATGATAGGTGCCATACAGAAGATACTATTCCTCACAAGTGCAGTCTTGGAGTCATGTAGGCAGAGCTTATTGTCACGCCTGTTGCGCTTAGCCACATCAGATAAGCGAGGAAATAGACGTGGATTACATTTTACAAACATGGCAGTTTCTAAGATATATAATGATGGCACAGTTAATAATTTATATTTTTTAAAATATGGTTGACAGCTGTCTGTTGGTACCAGTCTAAACATGGCCATGGCAAGTTGTTGGCCAGAGTGGCCATAACAACTTCACCCGGACAGAGGGCGAGCGCAAGTGCGCTCCAGCCAGAGGGGCAGGGAGGGAGCTAGCTCAAGGGCGCCACAAGGTACACGAACTCGGCTTGGGCCGCTGCCAGGAGAGGTGGCGAGGGTAAATCTACCACCGGATCGGAACGCGACCGCGACTGAGAAGATCCGGCAAGAAACTCAGCGGGCTTGTCGGGTGCCAAGGTGCGTAAGTAGACGCACCTTCTAGCGGAAGCGGGGGTACGTCGACCTCGCCGGCGAGGTCGGTGTCTGGTGGGGAGTGTGCGTGTGTCGTTCTCTTCGACATCTGTGTCTAGGAGAGCGGTGAGTTGGTCGGGGGCGTCCAGCAACACATGCCGCGGCCTGCGGCGGCATGCATCTGGCGCGTGTGTAGGTGCATAATCGGCGGCGGCGACGATTAAGGCATTGGTGTGTTTTCAGAAGCCTTCTTGAAATAGCGTTCGGACGCTATTTTGAAGTGCTTCTGGATAAAATCGAGGCGTAAGTCAGAATGAAGGTCTACGTTCCTTACGAACCACGGGGCTCCCACGGCTTTGCGAAGGAACCGGTACTGAAGGGCCTGGAGGCGACTAATGTGCGAGTTGGCCGCGTGGGCGAACACAACGCTCGCATAGGATATGATGGGGCGTATGCAAGCTTTGTATAGTGTCACCTTATTTCTAAGGGACATTTTACTCCGCTTGCATAAGAGATAATGAAGGCGACCGAGCACAAAGGCGGCTCGATTGCGGACGTTTCTAATGTGAGGACCGAAGGTCATGGAGCCATCGAGAGTCATCATCATCATCATCATCAGCCTATAATTGTCCACTGCTGGACATAGGCCTCCCCTAATGAGCGCCATAGCGCCCTGTCCTCAGCTTGCCGCATCCAGCATCTGCCTGCAGTCTTTCGCAGGTCGTCATCCCACCTGGTTGGAGGGCGTCCTACACTACGCTTGCCGAGTCGAGGTCTCCACTCAAGAACACGTTTACCCCAGCGGTTGTCGGTTCTTCGCGAGATATGGCCAGCCCACTGCCACTTCAGCTTGCTAATTCTTTGAGCTATGTCGATAACTTTGGTTCTCTGTCGGATGTATTCATTGCGAATCCTATCCTTCAGAGAAACTCCGAGCATAGCTCTCTCCATAGCTCGCTGAGCGACCTTAAACTGGTGGACCAGCCCTACCGTGAGTGTCCACGTCTCGGCTCCGTAGGTCATGACGGGTAGGACGCACTGATTGAAAACTTTCGTTTTCAAGCATTGCGGTATGGACGACGAGAAGACTCGACGTAGTTTCCCAAACGCTGCCCAGCCCAGCTGGATCCTCCTCTTGGCCTCCTTCTCAAAATTGTTTTTACCTAACTGCAGAATCTGCCCAAGGTACGTGTACTCGGAAACAATTTCAAGAAGGTGGCCATGTACGACCACCGGGAGTCATCGAGAGTGACCCCGAGATATTTAACTGATTTGGACCAAGGCATAGGTTGCTTGTACAAAGAGACAGTACCTAAGTTGGAGCGAGTGTGGCGTTTGGAGGGGCGTCGAGAGGTGGTCCTGGCAAAAAGCACGGCTGCGCTTTTGTCCGGGTTCACCTCTATTCGCCATTTCCTAAATCACTCTCCGAGAGAATTGACAGCGCGTTGGAGAACGCGTGTGATTTGAGCCTTGTTACGATGGGAGAAATAAAGCGTGGTATCATCCGCGTAAAGGGCGAGTTGCACATTGTTCGTGCGGGGAATGTCATTGGTGTACAGACTGTACAAGAGGGGGGAAAGCACGGAGCCCTGAGGGACTCCTGCCCTGATGGGGTGGGGTGGGGAAAGCGTGCCCTCGACTCGATATCGAAAGGTACGGTTTGACAAGAAGTCTCGTAAGATGAGCACGAGACTGTCCGGCGCACCTAAGAGGTACATGCAGCTTGTGAATCAAGCCGTTGTGCCAGACTTTGTCAAATGCCTTAGCGACGTCAAAGAAGAGAGCTCCCGTGGAAACCGCGACCGGGCCGCGACCGCGACCGAGGGTGTTGAGACCTTTGAGAACGTACCTACTCCGTGATGCGGTGTACTTGGTGGACACAAGAGTGGCCGGCCCTAAAGCCGAACTGCTCGTCTATGAGAAGATGATTTGAAAAGATATACTCTCTGAGTCATTCGTGAAGCCAGGCCATCTGTCCCTTAGCGCAGGAGGCTTAGCGTTTCACAACTGGCCCCAAACGCTGCGGATGGCTGCGGGCGGCGGGGCGCGGCTCGGGGGGGGGGGGGGGGGGGGGGGGGGGTTATCGTGTCAGAAACGACAACTTACATGCTTCTTCAAATTCATGTGCAAAAGAAGGATGGAAGCTGTCGATTACGACATCGAAAACTGACCCGTGCACGTACACCTGCGTAAGCACACGTCAATAGTTAGACTGGAGCTAAATCATGATGAATAGTGTGCCTTATAACATAATCATGGACTTAAAATGTAAGTAATGTTCTGCTACGTAAATAGTTACCTACAGTAGGTACTAGGTACTTAAAGCCACTCCAGTGAGCAGTGACCACAGAGTACTTTGTATATGCAGTGACTGAAGCCAGCTCCTGCGGGCACCCAGTGGCGTGCTTCTCTGTCTAATCTATGGGCAGGATTTAGCGAGGATCGGTTGGCGGCTCACAGGCGGGGATTGGGCGTGTAGGCGGTACGCAGGCGCGCGGGGCGGCGGAGGCCGGGCGGCGGCTCGCGGCGTGGCGGCCGCGGCGCCCCCAGGTCGATCACGTCCTCCGCTTCCGGTTCGCGGGCCGACCTGAATATTACGCGCTTCCTTACAATGCATTACATAGGTACGCTGTCCCTAATTAAACGCACAGTAACTCAAACATGCAAAATAAACAAATCAACACGCTCACAACAGATAAGGGTAAGTACCTGCGCCTATCAACGGTGACAAAACAAATGTACTGTATGTGAGTACCTAAGCTGCTTGGCCGTAAAGGTTGTGGCAATATTATCGTGATTCCGGCTAGCAAGCAATATTCGAATAAGGTCAAGCCAGGGTAGCGGCTGCTGGCCGGATGAGGAACGAACCTCGCGTGCAGGGGGTCCAGGCGTGCGACAGCGGCGGCGAGGATGGCGCGGGCGGCCGGGGGCGGGGGCGGGGGCGCGGACGGGGGCGGCGGCGCCGGGCTCACCACGATGACGTCGTGGGCGGCGGCGGAGCGGATTGCTGCACCGGCAGCGCGCCTGCAACAACACTCAAAGTTACCTTCACCACTTGACTTTCCATCGCCCCTCCTTCCTTCCTCTTTATTTACATAGATATGTATTTATTGGGTAGGTACACACTACTAGGGACCTTACACGCAATTACTTAATAAGTTACGTAAGTACCTACTTATAAAGTTGTAAGTTAGGTAGGCAGAACGTATAAACAAGTCAAATGCCCTCCGAAGTCTCCTAAACCCAGGTCGCAGCTAGTGCTTCCAAAATTACGGATTTGCTAATTAGAATTACGTAACTGGTTGCGCATTATTTTAGACCCTAATTACTTACGTAGGTAACTGCTATAAAATATGTATTTTTTTAAGACACGGTATTTTTAACCCCCGACGAAAAAAGAGGGGTGTTATAAGTTTAACATGTGTATCTGTGTATCTGTGTGTCTGTCTGTGGCAACGTAGCGCCCAAGCTGATGAACCGATTTCTATTGTGTTTCTTTTGTTAGATAGGTATTCTGATCGAGAGTGTTCTTAGCTATGTTTCATGAAAATCGGTTCAGCCGTTTGAAGATCATCAGCTCTTTTGTAGGTTCAAAAGCCACATTCACGGCCAAAACCAACTTCCACGGCTCGAATCCAATCGAAATTTGAGATTATTGGATTTAGATTTATTATATTTTTAAATGATCGTAATAGTCTGAACTGGCTTTTTACAATATTATAAATATGAAAAGTTTCCCTGATTCTGGAAAAATGTATATTTTATCAGTTTTTATATGAGATTTGTGTATGAACTAAAGACGTTCCATAAGTCACGTGTCAAATGATGGATACGCGCATGCGTTAAATTTTGTTTGTTTTGTTAATGGTCATGGAATATTACGTTATAATAATTCTAGAGGGCGCTGCTCCGCCATTGAGAAAAAATATAAAAAAACAAATCTAATAATAAGTTTAGCGTTATTGAAAATTCTTCCCCTGGGCTGCTCCCGTCCACCTCAGCCAGAGTTATTACATGAAATTGAATCATAATTGATAATAGTTTGCTAGGAATTAAACCTCCGTGGCATCAGTAATTAGATTCGTTGTCTATTCTAATGTCAATTAATAGAATGTCATAACAAAATAATGTCTCATACTTTTACACAGATTTTCTGTTGATTATTGTATACATTTGATGAAAAGGTAGTCGCATCGGGGGCTTTTAAATTTTCAATTTAGAGTTATTTCTTATTTATTTTTCGTCGATTTCGTTCATGCAGTTACGCTGAAAAACCTCCCAATACACTGAGTACTTTGTATATATACCTATATGAAACTCCAATAGCTAAGCATCGAGCTCCGACAACACGCGCCAAAAACGCAAAACTCAAAAAAAAAAATAAAAAAAAACCGACTTCAAAAAACCTGGGTCCACTAAAAAGCTGGAAATAACTAGGGACCTTATAATTTCTTTCATATGGAGTCGGTGCCAATTCAATCAAGTAGGGGTAGGTGCCTAAGAAGTTGTCCTATATCGTTGTGTAAAGATAGTGGCACCGACTCCAAATGAAAGAAATTATAAGGTCCCTAGATATTTCTAGCTTTTTAGTGCACCCAGGTTTTTTGAAGTCAGTTTTTTTTTATAAAAAAAAAAAATCACGATTTTTAGTGGTACACTACTTATTGAAATGCTGGCAACCGTAAACAGTCCATATCTCTCAAACTACTGAACCTATTTTTATGAAATTTCTATGGTATCCCAAGGGATCCTGACAATAAAGGCCACACAAGTATACCACTTATACCAATATATGGCACTTATAGCCAGAATGCATCTCATGACAATTCCATTAAGCCCAAACACGACTAGGTTATATTGTGTTATTACGGAGTTCCGGCCCCTACCTTCCAGTTTCTTCATCATCTGATGATGAAACCGGAAGGTAGGCAGTTTACTGAGACTATTTTAGTGACGGTAACGTAACCACTGAAAAGTCACGGGAAAGCAAATCACGTAATTTCGTTTACTTGGAGTAGGATGATGATGTATTTTTTCAGTTATTTTGATTTAAATGCCAAACTACTGAACCGATTCTGATAAAAATTTATGGGACAAATCTGCACAGACATCCTTTCAAATGCAAAAAGAATTTTTCGACTCGGTTTATAAATGACGGAGTTATGAGGTAACAAACATAAAAAAAAAAACATACTCACGAATTGTAACCTCCTCCTTTTTGAAGTCGGTTGAAAATAAGGTTGTAATGTTAACGTTATGATGACCGAGAAAACCCTACATTGTGCGTGGCCCGATAAGCACTTGGTTGGTTTATTTATTTCGTTTTCCGAGGCGAGGAGGATGAGATAATCAATATTTTGTCTTGTTAAGTAAATCGATAATTATATAGTAGGTACATATGTAACTTACATAGATTTTCAGAAGTCAAGCAAGGTTTGGCTCTTAGATGAAATAGGTGCATAGGTACCTTAGTAACATGACAAGTAAATAGATAAGTACACTTACGAATGTTGATAAAAAATATACTTATCTAATGACGACGTAGTGTACCTACATACCACTCACAGAACACATGTACATTGACCGAGTACCTGCTCACGTTCGAGTCTTTCGTCGGGGTGCATGGATGCGCGTGAACGCCACGAGTGCACCCGTGACCAAAACAAAAGCACACCTAGGCGTAGATATCGATTGAAGAAGCAACAGTTAATGTCGTCGGACTCAGAGGCTCGCTGGGCCAGGCGGGGCCCACCACGCGCCCCCGCCCGCGCCGCTAGGCTAGAGCTGCGAAGTGCGGGCCGGGGCGCGGTATGCCGCGCGCCCTCCGTTATTTTCTACTTTGCCAGCCACTTACTTATGTCGTAGTAGAGCTCCGTTTGTCTGACGACCGGTCGGGAACGACGGCGACGGCGCGAGGAGCCTCGGCGGCTTCTCCCGGCAAACTCGCTGGCCACTGACGACGACTGCGAAGACCGCGCATGCTCAACCCTCGGAATTCCGATTGGACGCCACGCTCTCCCGTTGTAAGTGTGCGTTGCGTGCGGTTTGCCACAGCAGACCAAATATAATGTGCTACCTACTTACCCACCCGATTCTTGAAATTGCGTCGCGAGTAGCCACTTTTAGCCGACTCGTCCACAGATGTACAGAACCTACTGTAACTAGGTACCTACATTTATGTTATGTGGATCTACATCTGCGTACCGAAGCGAAGGCTTGGTAGATGTTTTGATATTATACCTATTACAAAAACCGAATTTGATTTAAGTAATTAAGTACCTATTTTTGTCGCAGCGGTTCGGGCTAGGCCGCTCGGCTCACTGCACCTAGCGGTTGCGGGTTCTATTCCCGTGAGGGTACATTTTGGAAATACTTAGTCTTTTCGTATTTTTCCCTGGTCTGGGTGTCACTGGGATTGCCCTAGTCACTTGTACGGTACCCATAGCACAAGCGTTGCTTAATTTGGGACCATACAGTAGGTGTGTTTGTCTGACGAAATAGTATATTACCTATATTATATTATCTACATACATATTATAGAAATAATAGGTAGTACCTCGTATTGTACCTACCTAATGATACTGCACTTTATGGTCTAGGGTTGTTGCTGGTAGAATATTTGTAAACGCTATGAAAATGGCTATCAGTGTGTAGTGTATTAATAAAAATACGTGAAAAGCTAAGTAGGTAGGTAGGTAAGTACTTACTTTAGACAAATATAAAATTATTTTAGTCAGAGCTATAATAGGTACCTACTTATGTTATGAAATGTTTTTTCCTTAGAACACAGATTAGACATATGTAGCAAGCTACCTTAGAAGATACTCACAGTTTCGCAGCAACCTTAGTTTTAATCACCATTATTTTTTTAGATAACTACTCGTGTAATTTAACATATTTTTTTTAGATTTTCTAATAGAAATCAAAATATCAAAAGTCAAATTCGTTTAAAATAAGAAACTCATAATCCACTCATTACATTACAAACCCATTGACATAACATACGATACGATCATAGATTGCGAATTGCGATCCATCCGTCACCGCGCCCGCGCCCGCCCGCGCCCGCCCGCGACCGCCCGCGCCCGCCCACGCCTGCTCGCGTTCCCATCCAAGAGTCGCATCTTGGTCGCATACAAGAAGCTGATGTCGCATAGCAATTAGCATGCTATGATCGTTCGTTATTACCAGTCACAGGGTGCATTTTTTGTTCCAGTCCTTCCAGTGATAAGGTTCCTTTCCTAGTTCTTCAGGTTCCAGTGATACTTCATGTGATAAGTACGATCTGTGAGAATCCTGTGGATGTGGTTTAGTAGAAACTAGCGACCGGCCCCGGTTTCGCACGGGTATTTTTATCAGTGTTTCTCTACTATATTATGCATTTATTATACATATAAACGTTCCTCTTGAATCACTCTATCTATTAAAAAATACCGCATCAAAATCCGTTGCGTAGGTAGTTTTAAAGATCTAAGCACACATAGGGACAGACAGCGGGAAGCGACTTTGTTTTATATTATGTAGTGTTTCTCAAATAAAATACAATAGTTGTTTCTCTGTGGCCGCACCAGAACACCGTGCAATCTACTGTCCACAGAGAGATTCGCTATATAGCCTTAGACTGTCCAGTAACGTGCGACTATGACAGTGTGGTGACGCCGCCGGCGCGGGCGATAGCGATGATTGGCGATAATACTTCGATAAAATAAAAGTGAAAGTTAAAAGTCCCGCAAAAATCGATAAAACTGTTTCGGAGATAAGCCGGCACCAACAGACTGACAAATAAAAATGTTATAAATTATATTTATTTGTATAGATTTTCGCTTAGGAAGGTAACTTATTGTATGCATTAATACCTAAAACTTCCTTGCTGGTATGTAATGCGGCCACCGCCATGGTTGTTGGATACAATATTATAGATTCACATGAAGCGTGACGAAGCCATTTGGCTATTATATTTTTGACGCTAGTGGAGACCTATTGCCATGAATCTAATAATGATTAAAACATTGTCACAGGGCGGCGGCGCCACGTTAGCATGGGTTTTGTAGCGACACTGGCGGAAGCACAGACTTCTAATAGAAGTGAAGTGACAGTAGCGAATCATTATTGAGGTCAGTCTTATTTTCTCTTTAGGTATGTCAGTCAGGGTTAGTAGGTTGCTGTGATTTAGGGTTATTTTCGCAATTTTGGCGACGAGAATGTTCTTGGGGGAAATGAAATCCAAGGGGATTTTTTTGGGATAAATGAAGGAAAAAAAATAAATTTATTTCTAAACAAACCTAACATCACTAGTACTTTACTATTATAATGTAGATCTCTAATCCCCGTGTTTACGACACGGATACGAAATTGGCGATTTATGGGGGGACTAGCGAGGTGCATCGTGCACAATGGATTTCCCCATTTCAACAACGGATTATATTAGGAGAGTGAGATGAGATAATATACTGGATATTTAACAACATTATTTTTCTTAGCAATGGCTAAACGCAAGAAGCGAGCACACCAAGAAAAATAATAATACACTCATTGGTCAGCTGTCACTGTCAGTCAGTCGCGGAACAGATCGCAGAAATGGCTGAGTTGTTGTTTGTACCGTTAAAGAAATCCTCCGACGTAGATATAGTAAAACCGCTGAAGAATCTGATCCAGGCGACGTACAATAGCGGCGAGACCAATGAGGACTACACTGACGCGCTCAACGAGCTGAGCCGGCTACGGTCTAACGCCGTTTGGAAAGTATTCGAAAAATCTTCCCTGGACGTTATCTACAGGTAAAAGCTGTAATTGTGTTGCATGACTCATACGATCCGACTGAATCACCGCAAGCAATATTTGAGAAAATTGAGACCCTGTAATACGACAAATTAGGATGTCTAAACGACGGTCGGTGTTATAAAAACCTATAAAATAATCATGTCATATGCAATATTGAACGCGCACAAATAAAGGCATCGAGGTAATGCATGGTTAGAGAGTACGAGGGATATGTTTGTTAATTACACTGTAAGTGATGTAATGTGAATGGCGTTGTTCTGTGTGGCAGCTACTATGACCAGCTGGTGGCGCTGGAGAGCAAGGTCCCGCCGCAGGAGGTGCAGATCCCCTTCAAGTGGAAGGATGCCTTCGACAAGGGATCCATATTCGGAGGTCGAATGAGTCTCAGTAAGTAGCACAACATTAAGTCTCTGTCTTAGTAAACTTAAATTGCATCTTCTTTAGTTTTATTCATCTGTTATATGGTAACACATTCTTTCTTCATCAGATTGGTAACCATGATTTATTATTCATAAGAGGTTGAAAAATATATAAAATATGTTTGTTATGTTGGCAGCAATCAGCTCACTGGCGTACGAACGCATGTGCATCCTGTTCAACATGGCGGCCATGCAGAGTGCAGTGGCTGCTCAGCAACCGCTCGACACTGAGGACTCGCTCAAGCTCGCCGCCAAACTGCTCCAGGTAATGTTTAGCTGGATATCCCTTCACATAGCGACCACATGTTGTGTTATAGTGTTATGAGACGCACACTCGCTATTATAGTGTATGTAGATGAAAAGGATATGATGTATGCCACACACAGTAGAGTGGTGTTCATTAATTGGCATAGTTGCTATGTACTTGTGGTGAAAAGGGCAGGTGTGTCTGTCTGCAGCAAGCTGCGGGCATCTTTGCATTCTTGAAGGCGAACATCATGATGGCGGTGCACCAGGAGACCACTCCCGACCTCAACCCCGAGACGCTGGATGCGCTCGGCAAGCTGATGCTTGCTCAGGCGCAGGAGGTCATCGCATATAAGTGTATACGAGGTACTGCACCCACTATCTATATGATGACCATCGTTTTTCTACTTTTATTAACCCCCAGCGAGAAAATAGGGGTTTTAAATGTGTATCTGGTTGTCTGTCTGTGACTTGTCTGTCTTGTCCACGTGGATGAACCGATTTTAATGTTGTTTTTTTTTTTAAAGCTATTTTGATTGAGATTGTTCTTAGCCATGTTTCATGATTTTTGTATGAACTAAAGAAGTTTCATAAGTCACGTTTAAAATGATGGATATGCGCAAGCATATATTTTGTTTTGTTAATGGTCTTGGAATATTACGCAATAATAATTCTAGAGGGCGCTACTCCGCCACACGTAAACAAAACAGAAATAATAAATTCTTAGAGAATTTAATAATCTTTGAAAATTCAGCCCCTAGGCTCCTCCTGTCCACATAAGCCGGGCGGCCTGGTCTATGTGCTATTATTGTAGCATAATTGATGATAATTGATAAACTTTTGGTAGGAATGAAACCTCCGTGGAATCAATATTTAGATTCGTTGTCTATTCTAAATCATAATAATGTCATAACAAGATAATGTCAAATACTTACACAGATTTGCTGTTGAGGGAGCAATGAGGTAGGAGGTATAAATGAGGGAGCCAAAACTAATAATGTAAATGGTGCTTTCATGACCTTGCATCGAAACTAGACATACCAGAAGAATTTTCGAGATGAGCTATGAATATTGAGCTACGGCAGCTACGCAATTTGCGCTAGCTTAATTTTCTTTCCCTATGGTAATTTTGTCGGATTATTTGGAAGAAATAGATAAAAAATTTTCTTCTTCCTGTAGGACTTGAATAGTAACCTAACAACTAATGTAAATTTTTTTTTATGACTTCGTGCAGAGCTTAGTTTGTATAATTACTTAGATTTAAATTTTTGTTTACACCTTTGCTACTTCTTCAACTGCTATGCGTGAAGACCTATAATTGGCTTTATGACTTTTTACTTGTGTCTATAATTGTTATTTCTAGCTGTTGGTCTTCCTATCAATAAATAAATAAATAAAAAGTATAAATTCATCAAAGGATCGTCGCATCAGGGTGTTTTTTATTTATATAATGTCATCTCGACGTGTGTCATGTTCGTTGCGTAGATGAGATGAAGGAGAGCATGGTGGCCAAGGTGTGCGCAGCGTGCGAGGAGCTGTACACGGACGCGCTGCGGGCGCTGCAGAAGGAGCCGCTCAAGCCGCTGTGGGAGCGCGAGTGGCTGGCCGTGGTGAGTGTCGCCGGTCGCGCAGCCAGGGGGGGGACCCACCCCCACCACCACCACCACCACCCGGCCTCTCCGCGGGTACGAGTTAATGTGTCGGTCTGCGGCAGGTGATGGCGAAGCAGGCGGCGTTCCGCGGGCTGACGCACTTCTACCAGAGCCTGGTGTGCCGCGCCAGCAAGGCCGTGGGCGAGGAGATCGCGCGCCTGCAGGTGACGCCGCGGCCGGCCCCGCTCCCGACCCCCGCGCCCGACCCCCGGCGCCAGGGGACGGCCATTTCGTATTTACATTTCATATTTCGTCCGAACGAAACGCGGGCGATTTTTAAATTTTCATGATGCACCCAATCACATACCTTCACCACCGACCTCTCTTGTAACGACTCGCGCAGATATTAAAACACACCTGAGACCGCAGCGCCTATGCCTATAGGGCTCCCGCTCGTCCGGCAGGTGGCGGAGCCGCTGCTGGCGCGCGGCGCGGCGCGGCTGGGGGCGGCGCCGCTGGCGGAGGCGGCGGCGCGCGCGGCGCGCAGCCTGGCCGCCGCCGCGCGCGACAACGACTTCATCTACCACGAGCGCGTGCCCGAGCCCGCGCAGCTGGAGCCCGTGCCGCGCGCGCCCATCGCCAAGCCGCTGCCGCCGCAGGGGCCCTGGGCCGCCGGTGCCAAGGGTGAGTCCCCGACCACGCTCGATTCGTTCGATCTTTAGTTTTGATTGTCCGGTCGTAACGTTCAGAGGTGAGCGTGTGCAGATCTGTTCGCGGGGCTGGTGCCGCTGGCCGTGCACCAGGCGCTGCAGGCCAGCGCCGCGCGCCGCGCCGAGCTCGTCACCGCCGAGATCAACAAGCTGCGCGACGCCACGCAGCTGCTCAACAGGTACCCTCGCCGCTCGGGCGTCCGCCGGGCGAAAGCTTCTATATCGTAAATTAAACCAGATAGGGAATCCAAATTCACACACTATAAACAATACGTGACTACAAAACCGACAAATGCTATAAATAAACAATTCGGAAGACGGTAAATGGGGAGGAACATTGTTTTCATTCACTTACACCGGTGGGGTCGCGGGGCGGGCGGGGTTGGAATAATAGCAGTTTACGAAATTGTTGCATCCCAGTACAGCATAGCGAGCGAGTAGTGGGCACCTACACGCGCGTGCTGCCGTACACGACGCGCCGTCGCTTATGAAATCGAACCGCAAGGTCTCGGTGGGTCTAAGGCGTACTTTAGTGTTGTTAAGAAAACGTTTGAGAGTGTACGTGTGCGGCGCGCAGCGTGCTGGCGTCGCTGAGCCTGCCCGCCTGCGTGGAGCCGGCCGCGCCCGGCGCGCTGCCCGCCTCGCTGCGGGCCCGCGCCGCCGCCGTGCGCGCCGCCGGCGGCCTGCCCGAGCTGCGCCGGCTCATGGCCGAGCTGCCCGACCTGCTGCAGCGCAACAAGGACATCCTGGACGAGGTACCGCCCAGCCGGCCCGGGGCGCGCGGGGCGCGGGGACGGGGGCGGGGCTACAGCGGCGCGTGTTCGCAGGCGGAGCGCATGCTGCGCGAGGAGGCCGAGGCGGACGCGAGCCTGCGCGAGCAGTTCGGCGCGCGCTGGACCCGCACCGCCTCCGCCAAGCTCACCGAGTCGTTCCGCGCCAACGCCGACAAGTACCGCCAGATCATCGACAACGCCATTCGCGCCGACAACATCGTGCAGCAGAAGTTCCAGCAGCACAGGGAGGTGGGTCCGAGGCGCCGCCCCGCGCCGGCCCCGCGCCGGCTCCGGGGGCCGACACGTTCAGCACGCGAACCTTCCGCAGAACATGGAGCTGCTGAGCGGCGGCGAAGGCGCCCTGACGGCGGGGCTGCCCGCGGCGGAGGGGCAGGACGGCGAGGAGGGGGAGGGCGAGGAGGCGGCGCGGCGCGAGCTGCGCGCGCTGCTGCAGGAGGTGGACACGCTGAAGGCGGAGCGCGACGCCATCGAGGCCGAGCTGAAGGACGCCACCGTGGACCTGCGCGAGCGCTTCCTCGCCGCGCTCGCTGCCGACGGCGCGCTGGACGAGCCCGCCATCTCCGCCGGCGCGCTGGGCGCGGCGCTGGCCCCGCTGCAGCGGCGCGCGGCCGCCACGCTGGGCCGGCAGGGCGCGCTGGAGGGCGCGCTGCAGGCGGCGCACGCGCGGCTGCAGACCGCGCGCGGCGGCCCGGGCGGCCCGGGCGGCCCGGGCGGCCCCGGCGGCCGCGACGCCGCGCTGGGCCGCCTGGCCGCCGCCGCCGACGCCTTCCAGGAGCTCACCGCCAACCTCAACGAGGGCATCAAGTTCTACAACGACCTCACGCAGGTGACCGACGCGGCCGCTACTATGAGAATCGAAGCGTGGTCCGGCGCCGGCTTCTCGTTTTTTCCTTGAACGGTCTCCGTCAGATGACACGGGGACAACAGTACTAGTCGCGGAAACATGTCCTTAATCTAAAATACTACTACGGCCGTATATTATGAACGACGAACTCGTCAGTAGGTATCGCCGATTTAAATTTTTCTCACTGTCTAAAATGCGTATTTCTCGTCGCGCAGTTGCTAGTGACATTCCAGAATAAGGTGTCGGATTTCTGCTTCGCGCGCAAGACGGAGAAGGACGAGCTGCTGAAGGACCTGACGCAGGAGGCGGCGCGCGCCCCCCGCCCCGCGCCCGCGCCGCCCGCCCCGCTCGCGCCCGCCCCCGAGGTACGCGCGCGCCCCGCTCCCCCACCCCCACCCCCCCGCTCCGAGTGTAATGTAACGTTATCGTGCGCAGCCGGCCGCGGTCGCAAGGAAGGAGCCCCCGCCTCGGCCGCCCCCGCCCACCGCCGCCCCCGCCCCCGCCGCCGGCACTTCCGCGCTGCCCTACCCCACGCAACCGCAAGGTACATACTTTACAGTTTGGCGCGCCCCGAATCAGCTAAGTAGAAAAATAAAACCTGGTACTATATCGAGGCCTTTAAGATGAAACAGTCCAGCCGGTGGTCACCCTCGGGCCCGTTACTTCGTGTCGAGGACGCTTCAATAGATTAAATTCTCCGCGGGGATGGACACGATAATTCCCCACCTGGCTGGCAACAGGGGAGTGGTGTGCAGCGCGTGTGTTGCGTGTCGCAGGCATGCCGCTGCCGTACGGCGCGGGCGCGGGCGCGGGCGTGCCGTACGCGTGCTACGCGCCGATGCCGACGCTGTACAACCCGTACGCGACGCTGCCGTACCCGCATCACGCGCGCATGCCGCCGCCGCAGCAGTACCAGCCCTACCAGTACCCGGCGCCCGCGCCCTACCAGCACCAGCACCAGCACCAGCCGCCGCCGCCGCCCGGGTACAACCCCTACCCGCAGCAGTAGGGCGCGCAAGTGTTCCGCCGACTCTCACTTTTGTATTCTTTAAACATTCTTCCGGGATATGTATTTTGAAAACTGGAGCATCGCACTAATCGCGACTTCCTCGCGATCCTCGCTCTATAAAAACTAAATCTGTCTAAACCCGAGGAGAGTCGGTGGCGACGGCGGCGGCCCGGCCCTGGCCTGGCCCCGGCCCGGCCCCGTCCCGGCCCCGGCCGCCGCCGCGTGAATACGTATGAATTATTTTACTTCGCTGTCAGGTTTGCTGGACATTCATTTTATTGGCACCATCGAATTGTGACGCCAATTTCCAACAAATGGTCGCCGGTGTCCAGCCGATGTGTCGGCGTTCTTTAGAGTAAGGGAACGGGTGCACGGTCTGTTAATAAGTTCGGATTATAATGATTGTTGATGCATTTTATCGTAAGGCTACTATTATAACTAACAATGATATACCTACATAGTTCTATGAAATAAAATTAATTATATATTTAAAAAGAACGAATTATTAAGCGGAACGAGAAGAATTGTGATCATTAGAAAAAAGTCATTATCACTGTACGTTGCTTGCATCGTACAATCACGTTATTACACTGCTTTAGTCTAGCCTAGCAGCCGCCCAGGACCAGGACTAATGAACTTCACAAAGACAATTGTACCTATTAATTAATACTGTATTAGGAACTGAGTACAGGTTATAGATAATAAACGCGTAATTAATCAACATCCACTCGTACACTCGAGTGGATGTTGATTATACATTTTTAAATGACAATGTATCACATGTTATATATGTCACAAGCCCCCGCGGGGCCCGCCTGTGCTGGTGGAGCGCGCGCTACAGCGCTACAGCGCTACAGCGCTACAGCGGCCCGGCTGGTGGACGAGTGCTATATTTGCAAATCTCACTTTTAATATTAATATAGTAATTATGTAATTTAATTTTTTATGTATAGATAAACCATGATTAGTTATTTTCCATGAATTAATAATGTAGGAGAAAATAAAATTTTATAAAAATAATAACATTGAATCAATCTAAAGCACGCATCATTCCAGACAAAGCAACCCTTATCAATCTTATCGACGCTACATGTTTACACTTACCAAGTCTCGTAACAATAGGACAGGTGCATAGATACAAGCGCAAGCTGTATGAATTACGTCAATTTGCACTGCATCAATGATTTTTAGTGGAGATGGAAACAGTGCGAGAGGAAGGCCAAAGAAAAGATGGAGGATTGTATCAAGAGTGATATGAACGAGGTTGGAGTGGATGTGAGTATGACGGGAAAGCGCGATGAATGGAAGGAAAAGACATACTGCGCCGACCCCAGATAATGGAAAAGGTAAGGCAGATGATGGAAAAGGTAAGGCAGATGATGATCAATGATTTTTAGTTTTTAATGTTTCATGGTATATGTCAATGCACAGCTTGAGATATTTGGTCGAGTACACAATATGTAAGTGCACTTATATTTCTTGGTACAACCTACTAGTTGAAGAAGATAGCAAAGATTATCCAGGCTATTGCAAAAAAGTTTATCCAAACAAAAGCGTAAACCTTAACACGAGTCCTGTCGATTCACACAGCGGAGCGAAGGACGTCCTGGGTCGTGACTGCACTGGTGAAACATTCACTGTGATATATGTTGTTGTCTTTTGAGTTCTCAAAATATACATTATAAATAGCTGTAAATTTTACATCACGGTTTCTGAGACTTATTGAGGAATAGATGAAAATATTGATTCATTCAATCTGTTTAAAAAATAGTCGAAATTATTCAAATAAAAACGGTCGAACTAAGTCATTTTTAGCGACGCAAAGGAGTAATGTGTTTCACAGCCTATGTATGTATGTATGTTTGTTCCTTTGTGGCACTCTAGAGACCAAACACATCTTGTGTGTGAGTCATTAAAAACATGACAGAATCAAAATTCAATATGGCGACTTTGTTCATTGGGGTATCATTGAATAGGTAAATTTAAAAATCATATTTAGGTTTCTCATATAATTTTTCATTTGGAATAACCATTTAGGAGCTATAACGATACAAAGTTGGTTTGCAACCATTCTCACTTAAATGTTCAATACTAGGTTTACTAGATGAATTAATAATCAGCACTTTAGACTCCCGCAGGCTACTTAATAGTCACCAAAATATAAAATCCCTGAAAAGAAATAGCAAGATTGCAAGTCTTATATGTATACCTACCTAAAAAGTCAAAAAATCCGACTGCTTAAAAACTGAACTTATAAAGACTGAAAAGAAAATAAGTTTAAGTAATAAAAATATATAAGTTATTATATTCCATAAAAAAACAAGACCAGCTCAAATTCCCAACAATGGGTCCCGACTTAAAGATATATATTACTCAAAGTCAAAGCGTTTATTTTGTTGAGGCCTATGGGGGGGCACTTACAAATTGACAATTTAACAAATTTTTTTATGTCTACAACCGGATCCGAACTAGGCCTCGACTGAAAAGATCCGGAAAGAAACATACAACCAACATAACAATTGGGATTTTGAAAAAAAAAATGTGTTAAATGGCAAGATCATATATAAGTTTTATAACAAAACATTTTTATTTTTTTTATTATCGCAATAATTCAAAAGTTATTTCAAAATAAAAATTAATTTTTGAATCCAGTACCGAAGACACGCCGACAGCTCCCGAACAAACCCGAGCACGTGTGACGTCATTATGTTAGTTTTCACTCATTGCAGTTCATATAGAAATAATAAGTACAGTGTCTTGATCTATTTAATTTTGTTGTTATTGTTAAATATTCAAATATTTATATTGAAAATGTCGACCCTCAAAAGTTATCGTTCTTGTTTTGTACCATTATGCATGAATACTACAAAAAACTCCTGAAAAAATGTTTTTAAATGTTCCCCAAGATGACAAACGTCGAAATAAATGGTATAAAATTGGTTATCATAAATATATGCACATCAGGAATATTATCAGACTTTGCCTTAATAAATCCTTTATCACACATAGCTAATCATAACCAACTAACAACTTTTTTAGGAATAAATTTTCAATATTATTGTCTAGTCACGTGTAATAGCCCTAAACGCTGTACTGTTATTAAATAACTATAACATTATGACGTCACAACTATAACGTGACCCAGCATGGCGCGTTTATAGTCACGTGATCTTTTTTTAAATTCTATCAGTTTTTAATTGAATATAATTAATTGAAAACATTTTTTTGTTTGTTTTTTGCTTTAAATATCAATATTATTATTAATAGTTTCAAAATACATAACAAAAAAACATTTTCTTTTTTCAAATTCCCAATTATATATCAATATCTTAGCGGTCAAAGAGTTCTTCCTCCCGCAACCGGCCACTGGTTCAAACTTCACTACCGACCATACCATTTTATTAATTTTATATTGGCATTATGGATTCTAAAATAGTGTAATAAAATCACAATAAAATATCACATAATTGTTTCTATTTATTAAATTATAACAATCTAAAGTTCACTTCGCGGCAGTTACATTGCATATTATAATACAATAATAAAATTATGTTTAGTACTTGGGCGCGGGCGACTCTTCCTTCGAGTAGTCTCTGGTCGGCGAGTAGAACTGAAAGCAAGTCATCATTAAGGTAGGGTATTTATTTACTACTCAAATTAAAAGTTTTGTCACAGAATAGGGATGTGGACTGGTATTTTTTTATTGCATTTTCATATAAATTATATAATACTTTTCTCAAGTGCCAAGAGGAGGGTTATTGAAATATTATTTTACAGAAAGTCTGAAATTAATTGGTACTCATACTTATGAGTTATCATAAAAATAAAAAAATTAGGCCACAAGCCTACCATGGATACTATTACAAGAACCACTGGACTCTGTTCATATTTTGTAACTACTGATTTTCAATTATTTCATGGAGGTGTTTGTTACACCTACATGATTAATCTCACATGATAGCCTGCCCTGTCGCAGCCAAGTCCATGCTTAGGGTTGATAGCTCAGGACATTGATTTTAAAACTTTACAACATGTTAAATGACATGACAACTAATAGACCTTGTCATAGTGTGGATCAATTAACCGAAGCCAAATATTTTCATTGATAAAATAACTTAATTTGATGTTGTTTTGAACCAGTTGCGATACCTTGACACTAAATTTAAAGGTTGAAGAGATTGGTGACAAGACAATATTGTCAAAATTGTTATAATGATGGTCAATGCCCACCTTGTACTGCTTAGTCCTGTATTCTTCCCAGGGCTCAGGGTTGGTCTTCTTGTTCCAGGACACCTCGGGGCTGCGGGTGGCGAGCCGCCCCAGGTAGTATACTGCGCCCGCGCACCCGATACCCACGCACACATACAGAGGGATCAGCTGAAGCAACACAACAAATAATTTATTATTATCAGTCATAACTTTTTTTCATTCTCCTGTTACCATATCAAACAATCACGCTTGTATGCCCGGGAGGTGTCAGCAATTGGCAGAAGTGTTTAAGTCCATAGACTAATTAAGTTCTTCTTCTTCTTCTTTTTTTTAAATATGGCTTTCATCGTTAGGTAGTCGATGATTTTGCCAACAACAGAGTTTTATGTGACTGATGGTCGGTAGACTAAGTGAGGCTTTTTTTTTAAAAAAAAAGATAATCTAAAAATTTTGAAGTTGGATTGTACGGTTGAATATTATACATAATTTAGTTTGATAGACAGGAAAAATAATGATACATGATAATAATATGTATACTAAAACAAATAATTATTATAATAGCACAAACGAAAACGGAACGTAAAGCAATATATAAGTACAATAAAATCACAAAATACATAGGACAATAAAAAGAGCGAGTAGAAACAAGAAAAGGAAGGGGAGGATAATAAGCTGTTTACAAAGCTTACAATCTTATATTATTACGGGAAATAAATTTATATAGGGTTTTAACGGAAGAGATATCGGAAAGAGATAATAGGTAAGGGAGGTTCACAGGACGGGGGATATCGTTGGGAAGCAGATCGTACAGAGGAGTAACTAAATTTGGACAATAAAAAAATATATGCTCCAAAGAAGAAGAAGTTATGTAAAGCAAGTCTTAGAAATTTTTGTCCTACACCCTAGCTGAGTGACCTATTTTTGCATTGGAAAGCCTTTTATGGGTCCATTCCACCTCAGAGGAGATGGGAGGGGTATTTGGGAATCACTGGGCACAAGAGCGCAGGTAAAAACCAATGGTGTACTATCCTCTGCCGGCGATAGGTTACCAGGCCACAGGTGCTAGATGGAGACAACCTGGCACCAGCCCAGTCGTCTCCAAGACAACCAAAATCATAGAAAAGGTGCAGCAGAGTGGCCTTCAGAGTAGGCCAATACCATAAATTTGAAACAAGATTATGTGAAAATGTTACAAGACTATCTGGTACTACAGGAGCAGAAATTAGCTGGCTACAAGGATAACTGGGATATAAGTAGCAGTAGCAACTCCCCCGTGTTGCTTGCCTCACCTCTTATGAATCTCTGAGCATGCATTTATTGGTTAAACATTAATTTAAGTATTTTGAGAACGATACTTTGTATGTATTTCCCAATAAGTTTTATTTATACGTTGGTACAAGTGGTGCAGAGCAGAAGGTCTCCAGATAAACTTCTATTTTATTATTTCAAAGATATATCAGTAGATTTACAAAATACCGACCAAGTAACAGAATATTATTTGGTAAAGATAGGTTTTTGAGGAAAATGATAACAAACGGGAGGTTAATTATTATGTAAGAAGTGCGAGACGCGTAGTGTTTGACACTGTGTATATGATTGTATAGAGATATATACTTACAGCTTTGTGCTTCTTCAAACTTTCAATCGACAGGCCTTGCATTTTGATAAGTATAAGAGAATTACTATTTGGATTAGATGTTTTCTTGGGCAAATTTTCAATCGATTGAAAAAAGACAGGCAGTCAGACACACCTGCAGAAAGTCGACAGTCGACACCAAAGTTGACACTTTGAATATGACAGTAGCAATGTTGTGTTGCCGGCCGTCGAACTCTCTTTGGTCGAACTCGGAATTTTTCGAATTCCAATCAAAACGTCCCAAAATGTGTTACTATTTCTTTAGTACTAGCTGTGCCCGCGACTTCGTCCGCGTAGAATTTAATTGACAAAGTTTCATACAAACTTTCATCCCCTTGGGGGTAGAATTAATCAAAATCCTTTCTTAGCGGATGCCTACGTCATAACATCTACCTGCATGCCAAATTTCAGCCCGATCCGTCCAGTGGTTTGGGCTGTGCGTTGATAGATCACTATGTCAGTCAGTCAGTCAGTCAGTCACCTTTGTGTTATATATATTTAGATGTAGTGAGAGAAATTTTTAGCAAGTGCTTCGTCTGCTAGTATTTAGAAGTCTGTGGATAACACTATTATTTTCAACCGACTTAAAAAAGGAGGAGGTTATCAATTCGTATGTATGTTTTTTTTTTTTATGTTTGTTACCTCATAACTCCGTCATTTATAAACCGAGTCGAAAAATTCTTTTTGCATTTGAAAGGATGTCTGTGCAGATTGGTCCCATAAATTTTTATCAGAATCGGTTCAGTAGTTTGGCATTTAAATCAAAATAACTGAAAAAATACATCATCATCCAACTCCAAGTAAACGAAATTACGTGATTTGCTTTCCCGTGACTTTTCAGTGGTTACGTTACCGTCACTAAAATAGTCTCAGTAAACTGCCTACCTTCCGGTTTCATCATCATATGATGAAGAAACTGGAAGGTAGGGGCCGGAACTCCGTAATAACACAATATAACCTAGTCGTGTTTGGGCTTAATGGAATTGTCATGAGATGCATTCTGGCTATAAGTGCCATATATTGGTATAAGTGGTATACTTGTGTGGCCTTTATTGTCAGGATCCCTTGGTGATACCATAGAAATTTCATAAAAATAGGTTCAGTAGTTTGAGAGATATGGACTGTTTACGGTTGCCAGCATTTCGATAAGTAGTGTACCACTAAAAATCGTGAAAATTTTTTTTTTATAAAAAAAAACCGACTTCAAAAAACCTGGGTGCACTAAAAAGCTAGAAATATCTAGGGACCTTATAATTTCTTTCATTTGGAGTCGGTGCCACTATCTTTACACAACGATATAGGACAACTTCTTAGGCACCTACCCCTACTTGCTTGAATTGGCACCGACTCCATATGAAAGAAATTATAAGGTCCCTAGTTATTTCTAGCTTTTTAGTGCACCCAGGTTTTTTGAAGTCGGTTTATTTTTTTTATTAAAATTTTTTATTATTGTCTATACCATTATTAAATCCATAGATTATATAAACCAAACCAAATAAACCATTGTTTGATCTATACAATTATTTTTATAATCTAAATAAATAAATATAAATATCGCCAGACGAACACACCAACTGTATGGTCCCAAACTAAGCAACGCTTGTACTATGGGTACTGTAAGGAGGTCCATGTCGGCGCACTGGACTGGGGGCGATCCCAGTGTAATCGATTAATAATTATAAATAAGATGAACATTTAGCCTATATGCCATCGAGGGTCGCCAGAAATATAGGTCTACCAGAATCTCATGGCAAATGGGGAAATAAAAATTTGTTGTGTGCAATACTGGGGAAATTGGATTAAACGATCTTGATACTGTTTAATTTTTATTTATATATTTAGTCATTAATTAACATAAAGTATACTAGGTATGTGTATGAAATTGTTGTTATGCATCGGGTTCTTAACATAGGAAAATATGACAAAAAAAATAAATCCAATCATATATTACTTTATGTACTAATTTATTATAATGTTACGTACACGTACAGGGGTAGGTACAATTAATGCCGTTAAACGTGTAAAAAGGGTTTATTTCGCTCTCCACAAACTCGACAAATACACAGTACTAGTTCACTACTAGTACACTAGTTCACTAAGACTAGTTACACACAACAAGCACCGTTCCGAATCACTTAGCAGACTCGCAGTATTCCAATATTATCGCTCAGGTCACTGGTATAATTGCTTTTCGTTCGCTTACTTGAGTTCCGTACACAAAATGATCAAAATGATCCTTTTTGATTGGCATTTAAAATATTCAAAACCTGTCTCCTTAAGTATATGTCTGTAAAAAATAATAAAATTTATCATGTTACTGAAACGATAGCTTAGTCAATCATCAACATCAACATCAGTCTAAATACTCGTACGTCCCACTGCAGGGCACAGGCCTCGTCTTACGAGTGAGAAGGATTATTACTTAATATTTTTCTTACCTCAGAGATTCTCTCCCTCCGTTGAAATCAATTTCTTGTCGAAGAATTTTTAACAGTTTCATTACTGTTGGAATTTCCTTCCGAACTGTATAAAATTCATTTACTTTATTCCTTATCAACTGTAAATCGAAACTGTCCAAGTTGATTTTCTTCTTCCCCGCTCTCCTCTTTTTACCAGGCGTGGAAAATACACCATCGTTCGATGTGCCCTCACCTATGATTCGCCGTATAGTAGTACTGAAAAACCCTATAAAGAAGCTATAATTAAGTAAGATAAATATAAAATAAACTAAAAGTATCAAAACAACTCAGTCCAACTTACCGGTCAACTCTACGACGCGCTTTAAAATCAAAGATTGAGTTTGATTTACGCCTTCTTCTTCCCTTATTTTACGATACACATTGAAAACAATATTTCTCGCTTGAGATCAAAGTGGCTTTTTCGACATTTTCACAAAAACAATAAATTGCCAAGAAGATATCACAAAATCTCAACAGCGGTTGACAAACCTTGTACTTTGATTTGGCAGGTGACAATTGACATTGCCATATGAAAATCACATTTTTTTATATTTTTTTAATGCCATGAGATTCTGGTAGACCTATACCCATATTTAGAAAATAATTTAGTTCGGTCGAATAAATTGATCTGGAATGCATGCAGTGGGTAATCATTAGTAGAAAAAAAATATTATTCGTTTTTAGCTATATTATTATCATCATTGCGTCAACAATTCCGGTAATCCTACTAATATTATAAATGCGAAAGTTTGTGAGTGTGGATGTATGTATGTATGTATGTATGTATGAATGTATGTATGTATGTTTGTTACTCCTTCACGCAAAAACTACTGAACGGATTTGGAAGAAATTTGGAACACAGGTAGATTATAACCGGGATTAACATATAGGATACTTTTTAACCCAATAATCCAATACTACGCGGATGAAGTCGCGGGGCACAGCTAGTAATAAATAAAAGTTACCTATTGCTAAAATTTCATGTTCTTAACCCCAGTGGTGTAGGCTGTGAAATCTTGGAAAGTTTGGATTTGATGTGGGATTTTGCTATGAGTATCTTTTGATTGAGTTGATTTAAAACATTTATAGAAAACTTTCTTAGAAAATCCAAATCACGATATGAGAATCCCCAAGGGTTGTTGTAGTTTTAAAGTTTCCGCATCCATCTTCTGATATCAATTCGAGCGGTTTAAAATACCCCGCTGCTGCTTCGGTGTCTACAACGATTATTTTTTCTATTGCCCTGGTATTGATTCCCTGGATTTTATTGTCCTACATTTTAAACATAATTTTATAAATTGTATTTTTGCTTTGCTTACCTACTTTTTGTTTTTCCAGAAATGCTCATCGTCATCATATTGTAATTTTTTTATTTTATTTTTTTTGTTAAGTGAAATACTGTATTTATTTTGAGAACAATATTTTTTCTAACTATAATATTAATGAACATATAGATTAACATCTATATTAATAATCGATTAGGTGGCGAACTATTTGGGTATGCACATCACTAAACAAAAAGCAATAATGCAATAAAATTTTGACAATACTAAAGGAAATATCGGAAATATGTTGTATTGATAATATAACCTATTGTACATAGTTTTAATGATTTGGTGCTATTCTAGTGAAGAGAACACTCTGTATCGTCGAAGGGAATTATCATACAGTCAAAATGAGTTTTCTGTTGTAAGTACTCGTCATTCGAATGAAGTAATCTTGTGTACTATCTATTTTTAACTAAACGTCTTTCGTTCCCCTGCGCTGACGTCTTGTTTACGTCTGCGGCGAAGTTTCGGGGGCTATGATTTAAATAAATTTGAATAAAATGTTGATTATCAAGAGGCGCCGCGGCTGGCCCGAGGCCTCAGTAACCGCGGCCGATCTGTGCGAACACGCACTCATCTATATAACCGGCCAGTTCCGACTGCACCTTGTGGGTTTATCGGTATTTGTGACCCCGCACACCCTTGCGATTATAAATGTAAGGGTCATTTCAGTGGAAGTCGTTCAAACAAAACATTCAAGCCCAAAAAGAACATACCAGAAGGCACGCACCAGTACGACCTCATGCGGCACGCGGCGGCCACGCTGGGCTCCGGCAACCTGCGGCTCGCCGTCATGCTACCGGAGGGAGAAGACCTCAACGAGTGGGTCGCTGTCAACAGTTAGTATCTATCATCACATAGTATGTAACTTACCAACACGTTGTTGGAAAACAAACATTGGAACAATATTTTATCAAACATAAAAATGTTTGAAATTGAAATATGCCCATACCTGTGGTAGTGTATTGATGTGCTTGTACTTGACTAGATAATGACGTAACAAGAGTGGGGGTAATAAAGTTATATAGATCTCATATAAATAAATTGTGATTTATGTCTAGCTATGTCTTGTCTCGAGGGAATATAATATTATTTGTTTGTTAAACAACATATGACAGAAATAACAATCTAATTGTTAATTAAAATAGGATCACAATTATTATCAAATCTAACATATTTATTATGTAGTATATTAATTATCAAATTTAAATTAATCAATCTCCACTAGAATAACATAAAACACATTCTGTTAGTAGGTAACTGACATTGGATTGATGTGAACAGCACATTAGCAAAGGGCATGCGGGACCATTGTTTGAATTGATATAAAACATAAATATGTATTGATGTCATCGATGTGGAACTTTGTGTGCCATACAACGTCCTGCGTGGTGCTGTGAGTCATGCAGATAAGCAACAGCCACCTAGGTTCCTTTAATGTCCGTGTTCCATACAACCTGCTGTTGCTTTGCATAATTTTAACTTTTGCTTCTTGTACACACACTGAAATTAAATATAGAAATTGAATGGAAAACACCATCACCAACTGCATTTCAAGAAAAGGTAGGCAGAGGAGCAGTGGCGCACCTACATTTCACAATGGTCATTAAATCTTGCACACACTGGCTCTATGGAAGTTGGCAAACCTAACTTGTATTTCACAAGATGAATAGTTTCCTTGGGATTTAATGACAGTGAGATTCGCAAAATTAAAAATGGATTATGTAATTACAATTAAATTTATGTAATACTAGCTGTGCCCCGCGACTTCATCCGCGTAGTATTGGATTATTGGGTTAAAAAGTATCCTATATGTTAATCCTGGTTATAATCTATCTGTGTTCCAAATTTCATCCAAATCCGTTCAGTAGTTTTTGCGTGAAGGAGTAACAAACATACATACATCCACACTCACAAACTTTCGCATTTATAATATTAGTAGGATACTTGCTAGACGAACTGACCATCCATGATCCCAAACTATAAATGAATACATTTTGACATTACAAACAGACACTTCAATTTTATTTATTTGTATAGGTGACATACTAAGGCCATTTACGATGTGTAACCACCTTATTCAGAGTGGCAAGTGGCCCGCCCTACACTATAATCTATGATTAAAATATACTAATGATGGTTATATTTCACTGTTTAGAAGAGGTTATCTTGCATTTCTGTATGACGATTTAAAATTGGACAGCTCTCAAGCTGATATAGCATTTTGTGTTTGGTGTCCCCTCTTGCCATACCGTTCCCTGAGCTAAGTCGTCAGTACTGCGAGCCCTCACTGCGCCTAACGAGCTCCTAGATTCCAAAGCGTGCATCGATTTGTTTGCGGATGAATGGGCGAGGATTTGTTGATATGTGAGAAAGGTGAATGAAATTATAATTATTTACTTAGTTTTTTTATCCTACTAATATTATAAATGCGAAAGTTTGTGAGTGTGGATGTATGTATGCAAATTCAAATATTTTTATTTCAAATAGGCCAGATTAACTGGCACTTTTAAAAAGTCAAGAACTAGGTGCATGTTCCAAAACAAAGTCCTATGGAGAAGAACATGCAAGAAACTCCATGGATACATTTTTTCTTTTCTCTTTTTTAAAATATTTATTTTAACCGATGATGATTATAACCGGGATTAACATATAGGATACTTTTTAACCCAATAATCCACTACTACGCGGATGAAGTCGCGGGGCACTGCTAGTAACTTATAATGTACTAGCTGTGCCCCGCGACTTCATCCGCGTAGTATTTTAACTTAGCAAAAATTTCGGGATTATCGGTTTAAAAAGTATCCTATATGTTAATCCCGGTTATAATCTATCTGTGTTCCAAATTTCATCAAAATCCGTTCAATAGTTTTTGCGTGAATGAGTAACAACATACATACATACATCCACACTCACAAACTTTCGCATTTATAATATTAGTAGGATTTACTAGTTACTTAATCGTTAGTTAATTAGTGTAATTGGCGTATGGCCGTTCTATGTAACTTTAAATAAATAAGTATACCTAATTACCCTCGCCAATAGTGAGATGAAGTAACATTGTATAATGTTGGTAGCGGTGGACTTCTTCAACCAGATCAACATGCTGTATGGCACGATCACGGAGTTCTGCACAGAGGAGTCGTGCGCGGTGATGTCGGCGGGGCCCAAGTACGAGTACCACTGGGCCGACGGGCACACCGTCAAGAAGCCCATCAAGTGCTCCGCGCCCAAGTACATCGACTACCTGATGACGTGGGCGCAGGACCAGCTCGACGACGAAACACTGTTCCCGTCTAAAATAGGTAACCCTAACCACCCGCCCGCTCACAGTGGGGTGTGCATGGAACTTGTCCCAAAGATACTCAGCATACTATATTTTTGAGCTTCTAATCGGAAGCCAGGCCTGGCCCAGTGGAGGAATGGTGTATTCATTGTATATTACTCAATATATTGTAATTTCAACACATACATACAAGCACTAATAATTCAAACATTAAGTTTAACAGTGATAAATTGAAAGATATTGCTACCTAAAATTAGCCGGTAGAGTGGCATTCCTCGCTACAAATATCACCCGTATCATGTCAAATATGTTTTCCTTATATTTAGTGACCTTATTGGAATAATAATTATAGTCTTAATTTTAATGTATGTACCTCTCCTAAAAAGGCATAGTCCTAATTGGCAACAGTCGGACATACAGTCTGTACGAAGTCCATACAAATTGGAGTTTGTATGAAATAAATTGTATGGACTTTGTAATTGTTTGTGAATTGTGTAAGTTGTAATTTGTGTTCAAATAATTGATACGTCGCCAAGCGTTGGGTGACATGGTGGTGCGTGTGCTCCAGGCGTGCCGTTCCCGAAGAACTTCCTGGCGATGGCGAAGACGATCCTCAAGCGGCTGTTCCGCGTGTACGCGCACATCTACCACCAGCACTTCCCCGAGGTGGTGCAGCTGGGCGAGGAAGCGCACCTCAACACCTCTTTCAAGCATTTCATATTCTTCGTGCAGGTGCGTTACTCATGCCACCAAGTATACTATGGATAGCTCAAGTCATCATTACACTAAAGGCCTATGTTTGCTGATTCGTTAAAACAAATGCTTAAATAAATTAAATATTCATCCAGTCGTCGGCGCCCGCGGCCACCCTATGTTGCAATATCTTGTTAGGGGGCGTCCATTAATTACGTGAGGCATTTTTGAGAATTTTTCGACCCCCCCCCCTCCGCCCTAAGTGAGATTTGGAAAGATTTAGCATGATCCCCTCCCCCCCCTAGAACACCTTACGCAATTAATGGACGCCCCCTTCAGTTGATGTCTCTGACAGACATGGCATTTTATGTGAAGGAATTCAACTTGATCGAGCGGAAAGAGCTGGCGCCGCTGCAGGAGCTGATCGACAAGCTGTCCGCCAAGGAGGCGCGATGAGTGACGTCACCCCGCCCACCCCCCGCCCCCCGAACCACTGTTCCACTCCACTCGATATGAAACCGACCGGCAAGGAATCACGCAAAGTTGGAAGTCCTGACATATCAGTCCTCATGTACTACTCATTACGACATATTTATAATTAATTACTTGTGCCATGGTTGCTTGAAAATAGAACATGATTTTCATGCAACTTTGTTCGCGCAGGTTATATTTTATGGCGATCAACACCGTATTGTTTCAATCTCAATTTCTCATGAGTTTAAACGTATTTTTAGACTTTCCTTACATGAGAAGCATTTCCAAACTTCTGTATTACTTCCTCTAATACTGATGGTATCTTGGAATCTGAGCTCATCAGGGGAATAGATACTTTATAAAATAATATGAACTAAGTTCAGTCTTTTGACGACCAAACGTTTGGGTACCAATGAAGTACTCGTAGTTTTGATATAAAGTTTGTGATATGAGTCGTAGGAGTAGCAGTAAACAACGATCTAGCATTCTGGCAAGTAACTGGTCTCACGAGACAACTTAAAGCGGCAATTTTCTGAACGTATGATGTGATACTAAAATATAACACTAGGTCATCAGTTCATTCATCATGTTTTCGATTCACGCTATTATGCCAGCAGTCGAAAGCGAAGCGAAAGTTGATTGATATTTTGACTTTTACATTGTTATTGTAAAATACATAGAATAGCGTGATTATGCCATTTAAAACGAGGATAAAGTTTAAAATATTATATAATTTTCCCTTCGATTTCAGTGCGAATGAAGCCCTAATATCATAACGTGACGTTTTATGACTATATTATAAGTAGTTGCGTTAACGTGGTTCGCGCAGATGTTGCCGGCTCGCAGTCCGGGGCCTCGCCTCGGCTCGCGGCTGTCGCACCCGCGCGGACTGAACCGAGGGTTGAGATTTTCTTGCTTAACGATAAGGTTTACTATAGGTGCGATTTATCTTTTGAGGATATTTAGAATGGAATCACTCATATAACGGCATGCACTGCGTCACGCGCTCGCGCACTGCCTCACCAACAGACTTATAATAAGTCAATTTCTGCACAAGTTGAGTTAGTGTTCGCGATTCGGGTCGGTATTTATATTATACTATTCTGGTAAACATGTAAGTAAACGATCAATATTTGTGACCAGTCAGAAATTGTTTTGTAAAACATGTTGTCGTATCAATATGCCCCATGCAGCCGGCATGCTCGCCGGCGCCGGCGCGGCGGTCTCATCGTGTGGATCGCCATAATGATTTATGTTATTCTCAGCAAGGCATTGGTTATGTGCTGTTCGCGTTAAGTTTATTTATTTTTATTTTGCGATAGGAATAATGATTTTCCTATCTTCATTTATTAGATTAAATTTTGTTTTCACATACGACTCGTTTATCGTAATTATAATTTAATGCAATAATAATCTCGTAGCGTAAAATATTATAACTTAAGTATTGTAGATATATTTTGTGCATTTTAATATTTTGATTTGGTGTTGAATCATATCGATCTATATTGCGACTGACAAGTGATGTATTTAATTTTATAAAGTTAGAAAATTTCTTAATAAAAATATAAGTTTCATAATGAACTACACTTGTTTCTATTACAATGGACGTCACGTCATGCGTCAGTATATTTTCTGGCTGGAGCGCACTTGCGCTCGCCCTCTGTCCGGGTGAAGTTGTTATGGCCACTGTGGCCAACAACATATAGTCCAAAGAGAATACAATACTACTTAAGAATAGTCATTAAAAAAAAAAGTCAGTATATTGACTGACAAACAATGGTACATATAACGGAATAGATCGGATTACAACTTCACTTTCCTAAATTATTGTGTTCGTTGAAGGCTTGTACTGAGAACAAAAAAGCACTAAAATGGTCACACACAATATGAATACCAACATGTCGTGAATTATAGGCCTAACGATGGGAAAGATAAGATCAAGTTCACTGTCAAATTAAATTTATTTATATATAATAACAAGTACATGAATTTAAATAATAGCATTTTCTCAAATGAAAATATTAATATACATTTTATCAGTACATATGTACCGTCCGGTGTATTACAACATTATTTCTTACACGAACGCGAACTCTATAACTGGTCGGGGGTTTCGTAACTTCCCTTCCTTAAATTAAGTTTTACCGTCTTATTGCTATTGTTTTAGACTCGGAAGTGTAATCTTAATTATATTAATGTATTTTTCATTACTCATACACTGAAAGTAGGTCTGAAGTTGCCTGAGGAGCGGGTTGAAAGTAATACTTTTCTGGCCCGGGAGAATCACTTTCAACTGACAGCTGTCAAATTATAAAAAAAAAACTAGTTCCATTTCTATGGAACCATGTTCAAACTTTTTCTACAGTCACTCAATTACAGCACGATGTAAAATTGAAATAACATAAAGTTGAGTATTAAATAAAGAATATATACTTCTAAATGACTTAATTATAATTTAGTTTCAACAATTTCTTTAAAATAACATAGATTTGGTCAAAATATTTAAAAATGAAAATTAAAAATACTGGCTAAATAATGAAGTTGGCCGGCCAACGAAAAAAAACAAAATAGGCGGCAATCCGATCTTTTTTTTTTTCGAGTTGTAGAGTATTGCTCATGCTTCCTTGTATTATTTCTTTAGCCAATTCCTGTTTTTATTTTTATTTTCCTTGTATTCGTAATGAAAAGCACAGTGTTTACCTCGGGTGAAAGACTTATTTTGTCCCTCGAACTATTAGCGCCCTCGCTACGCTCGGGCGCCAAACCCCGTCTCGGGAAAAATAAGTCACTTTCACCACTCGTGTAACAATGTACTATTTATGGCGCACCGTAATCGCATGACAGGACTAGCGGACGCGGCGGGGAAAACTAGAACTGCCACACAGCGGTGACATCGTATCTCAGCCGCTTACGTAACGCAGATTTCGCGGAGTATTAGAAGGGCGAATTACCCCCGGTGTCCTTCGGCTCGGCTAGGAGCCGGGAACGGGCGGCTGGCTCGGCTAGGAGCCGGCAACGGGCGGCTGGCTCGGCTAGGAGCCGGCAACGGGCGGCTGGCTCGGCTAGGAGCCGGGAACGGGCGGCTGGCTCGGCTAGGAGCCGGACACGGGCGGCTGGCTCGGCTAGGAGCCGGACACGGGCGGCTGGCTCGGCTAGGAGCCGGACACGGGCGGCTGGCTCGGCTAGGAGCCGGCAACGGGCGGCTGGCTCGGCTAGGAGCCGGACACGGGCGGCTGGCTCGGCTAGGAGCCGGACACGGGCGGCTGGCTCGGCTAGGAGCCGGACACGGGCGGCTGGCTCGGCTAGGAGCCGGACACGGGCGGCTGGCTCGGCTAGGAGCCGGACACGGGCGGCTGGCTCGGCTAGGAGCCGGACACGGGCGGCTGGCTCGGCTAGGAGCCGGGAACGGGCGGCTGGCTCGGCTAGGAGCCGGGAACGGGCGGCTGGCTCGGCTAGGAGCCGGACACGGGCGGCGGAGGCGGCGGCGGCGCCAGGAAAGCGGGCGGCGGTGGCGCACCCCACGGCGGCGGATTGAAGCCGCCGCGCCATGCCATGCCCATCATACCTGTGGAGGCATAATGAAGGGTTTCGTAGCCATTTCAATAGCGAACATTTATCATATCTATAACCAAAGTAGTGAAATACTAGAAACAAAGTTGTGTTTGCGGTTGGTTTTTGACTCTCACTATTAAGTGTTCGTCGACGGGGAATCAACTTAGCTTTATCTTAGCTCGTGATTACTGAACCCATTACTCCTGTCATAACATTCATAGTAATTTCGTATCTAGTGCTAGTATAAAGGTACCGATTATTTCCAGATTTCGTGCACAGTGCTTCAAATTTTTTGAGTTAGATCTACCTAAAGCCAATTAATAGCTAAAATTTTCTAATACAATTCTTAATTTTAGATCTACAAGTAATTACAAAAGAATAGCCATCCAGTCAAGCTGAATATTTTTCTTGGTAATGTATAGCCTTTATAATGGAACAAATCTAAATAATTTCGGGAACTGTTTACCCTTATTTTACACATATAGGGGTGGAATTTTATAAAACGCAGAAAATTATATTTTTTATTTGTAATGCCTTAATACTATTTTTTGTGTCTCTAAGTTATTTTTTTTACCCCATACAAACTCACCGCCTATTTGAAACACTGGGGCGGAATTTTCTAAAATTATTCCTCAAGGTGAAGGCGCCTGTCTAGCCCGCGAAATTCAAAATTTTCGAGTATTTTTATAGTTTATCCAAAATCTGAAAACATTTAAGACAACATTTTGTGATTTGCGACAGACACAGTATGCAGTGCGTTTATTAATACATTTATTTTACTCTAAATATTATCACGGTGGATATGATACTAGTTAATCACTAAATATACAAAAATTGCCAGATTATCTGGATAGCTGTCATTCTTGAAATGTTTTAGAGTAAGTTGGATATATTAATAAATGCACAGCACACAGTCTTTGTCGCGAATTACAAATTTGCCTTTTATTATTGTCAGATTTTGTAAACTATAAAAATACTCGAGAATTTTGAATTTCGCGGGCTAGACAGGCGCCTTCACCTTAAATGAAATTTGGTACACATAATATATAGTCTAGAGCCTGAGAAAGGACATAGGCTACTTTTTAATGCGAAAAAAGGGTTGAGAGGGGGGGATGAAAAGTTGTATAGAAGGATCGTTCTTTTTAAACTTATTTTTTAGGCTGTTGATTCGATATAAATAAATATGATATTCAAAGTTTGTAAAAGTTTTACCCTCAAGGGTGTAAAATAACAATAGGGGATGAAAACTTGTATGGAAATATTGTTGTTTGCAGTGAAACACTGCAAATACCTCATTAAAGTATTTATTATACGTATGTGTCTTATTTGTAAAATAAATATCCTAAATAATTATAAATGCTACCCAAAGACACTATTCCACGCGAACGAAGTCGCGGGCACAGCTAGTACGAGGCATGCCTTTTAAGTTCTGTCGTTTCCATAATTCCCGGCAATTTTGAATTTGGAACTGTTCTATATTCGAATGTGTTTAAATTTCGAATCTCAAAACAGTTGAATGTATTAGGATTAATGTTATTGTTTAGTCACAGCGTCGATTAGAATCTGTCAGGTTACGTACGAAAATGAATCTTTCTAAGGAAAATGTTCGTGAAATAATTTTCTACAACTTTAGAAGAGGCCTGACACGGCTTCAGTGTTTTGAAGAGCTAATATCTGTGTTCAGGGATGAAGCCCCATGTCTGCGGACTGTCGAACGCTGGTATTTAGAATTCCAGCGTGGACATACTAGTGTTAGTGACAAATCTCGCGAAGGTCGCCCAAAATCTGCATTCACTGAAGATAACATCATTGGAGTGAGACAACTAATTCTCGAAGATCGTCATGTGACGTATCGAGAGATAGAGGCTCTATTAGGCATCTCAGGGACAACCATTCAGAAAATCTTGCATGAAGCGCTTGGTGTAAGAAAGCTAGTTTGCCGTTGGATACCGCATCTGCTTTCCGACGATCACAAGGCGGCCCGCGTCAGATGGTGTAAGAAAACTCTGCAAAGGTTCAACCGAGGAGAGTCAAATCACGTCTACGACATCATCAGTGGTGACGAATCTTGGATCTATGCCTACGATCCTGATTCCAAACAACAATCTACAATCTGGGTCTTTCAAGACGAGCCAAAGCCGACTAAAGTTGTTCGTTCTCGAAGCACTTCAAAGAAGATGGTGGCCACGTTCGTTAGAAAAACCGGCCATGTTGCGACTATTGCACTTGATGATCGTAGAACGGTTAACGCAGAGTGGTATACCACAGTTTGTTTACCACAAGTCATCGCCGAACTTCGAAAATCTAACTCAAAGCGACGCATCATCCTGCACCACGACAATGCAAGTTCACACAGCGCTCGTCAAACGATTGAGTATTTGAAGCAGGAAAAAGTAGAAATTCTTGACCATCCTCCATACAGTCCTGACCTAAGCCCTAACGATTTTTTTACATTTCCTAAAATTAAGAAAAGTCTTCGTGGTCAAAGGTTCCAGTCCAGTGAAGAAGCAGTCGACGCTTTCAAGTCAGCCATTTTGAACACCCCCACTTTAGAGTGGAATAAATGTTATAATAACTGGTTTGAGCGAATGGAAAAGTGTATTAAGCTACGTGGTGAATACTTTGAAAAACAATAAAAAGTACTATAAGGTTCTAGTTGTGTTTTTTTCTTCAAACGACAAAACTTAAAAGGCATCCCTCGTACACCATAATTAAAAAATTAAGTTTTATAAATTAAATTAAAAACGTCAACATCGCAATGCCCTCCCCACGTTCCACTCACGGAGCAAGTACAAAGAGCAGACGGCGAGACGGGGCCTGAGCAACTGTGATTCAACTGGGCCTGACGTCAACACAGCAGGCGTGGCTTATGTCAATGTACTGTCGGTGGGGCGTTCGTCCTGTACACAGCTCTTTCTCAACGTTCGCATTTTCTTGGTAGTAACGACAAAAGATGAAGTGTTGTGATTATCGTGTAAAAACTACTCGGATAGACGCAATGGTGCTATGGATAATATCATATTTCATTTGGAAGTAATTTTATGCGTAATTTATTAGAATAGTTCTAGAAAAAATCTCTAAGCGGCGTCGGTGTCTCCAAATACATTTCTACTCGACACTAGATAGCGACACTGTGTCATGGGAACTACACTTAGTGAAATCTAATGGGAAATAATTAAACTATGTAGTAACGTCGACATAGAACTAGCGTCCTACTTTCATGGAGCTACGCTTTATGGGTACCGTACAATGGACGGCAAAATAGGCGGCAATCCGATCTTCATTTGTTTTTCGAGTTGTAGAGTATTGTTCATACTTCCTTGTATTATTTCTTTAGCTAATTCCTGTTTTTATTTTTACTTTCCTTGTATTCGTAATGAAAAGCACAGTGTTTACCTCCGGTGAAATACTTATTTTGTTCCTCGAACTATTGGCCCCGTCTCGGGACCAAATAAGTCACTTTCACCCCTTGTGTAACAATGTACTATTGTGCTCCGCGACCAATGGGATCAAACGAAAATATTGATATAATAAAGCTACAGGTCGGTAAGATGAGCGGCGCGCTGGCTGAATATTATAAAAATAAAACAAATTAAAAACGTGCTTCTCGTAAAGTAGAAAAAGTGTATCACTCGGCGTGCAACACGCAAAACTGTACAATACTCACCCGGCGGCGGCGGTGGCATCGAAGGGCCACCCATTTTGTTGTCACCCTGAAAATAACTTGTCCTTTGAGAATTAAATTATATGAGTGTAAACTGTATTAAAATAAATATATTATATATCAGGTATAAAAATGTAGCAGTGATAGTTGAGCGGGCCGCATGCTCGCTTGAGAAAGATAGGAAATGCATTCCCTGCGCGTTAACAAAGTTTATATTAACATAAATACAACATAACATTAACATTGATGTGAGGAAACCCGCATGTTCGAGAGTACTTGACCAGTTTTCGAAAGATATGCGAAATTCGTCAACCAGCACCGGGCCAGGGTGGTGGACTAAGGGCTCAATTTCTCTCGAAGTGAGAATTCTGCGCCCAGTATTAGGACATGAATGGCTAAATAACAATAAATACAAAGCGAGATGCTGACCTGGTGGTGCATGGGCGGGTGCAGGAGCGGCGGGAAGCCGCTGCCCGGCGGCGGCGGCTGCGGGCCCGCGCCGCCTGCGAACAGCGCCGCCTCGGTAACGCTACCTCCACTACCACTATGTCGTACTACACGTGTCGGGAAACTCACAGGCACACCACCACTTCTCTAAATCCTGAACTTATTATTTCAATGAAATGAAAGACCTCTTCTGACGTCTTCTACTCCGACTATTCTAAATATTATTAATAAATCGATTTAGACTTTGAGAGCGGTCTTGAGTACGCTTATGGCATGTAATTTTGACATAATGACATTACCAATATCACTCTCAGACTTAAGATCGATTTAATAATACGGACCTTAGAAATATATTTGTCAGTTGTTATTGAACTAGATGTGCGTCTAAACATATATTTATACTAGTTGTAATATAAGTTAATAACAGTTCGACTTGGCATAAAAGGTTTTTGTAATTGTGCGAGTAAGATTGTTAATAGTTATTGCGACGTGAATGTGTGAACTGTCGAACGGTATTTATTAGATTTCGAGTCCTGTATAGTATATAACACGGCTGCCGGCACGTCGCGATGTCTTCCATCACCAGCTAGTGGCACAGTAATACGTCACTCGAACGCTCGCAAACACGTACGATGTACTTACAAAAAGTTAAAGAGCTGAGGAACACGTGTGTCGTTATATTTCATTTCTAAAGTTTGAAAAGAGACGCGCTATCACGTGTTTAAAGATTTATTCATTACTCATACTCGGAAAGTAGGTCTGAAGTTGCCTGAAGAGCAGGTTGAAAGTAATACTTTTCAGCCCTAGGGAGAATTGCTTTCAACTGACAGCTGTCAAATTATGAAATAGAAACCAGTTTTTTTAACATTTCTATTGGACACGGAAAAAAACAAAATACACGGCAGTCTTCATTTGTTTTTCGAGTTGTAGAGTATTGCTCATACTTCCTTGTATTATTTATTTAGCTAATTCCTGTTTTTATTTTTACTTTCCTTGTATTCGTAATGAAATCACAGTGTTAACTCGGTTGAAAGACTTATTTTGTCCCTCGAACTATTGGCATCCTCGCCGAGCGTAGTCTCGGGACTAAATAAGTTACCTTTACCCCTAGGGTAACAATGTACCATTGTAATAACAGCGGTAACATTTCGGGTCCGTTCAGTGCGCAAGTGGTGGAGTGGCCATTTCAATTACGCGTGTAAATCATCAGGGGGCTTAGTAAAAGTTTCGATACCATCAAATTATCGAATGATCGAATCCTCCCATATATTTAACTGAGGCGGCCCTGGCCGAAACGTGCAGTTTTACTGGTTAATGTATGGAGGCAACCGATCACTCGATCGGCATTTGAATACGTTTAGAACTCATACTCAGCCCCCGGGCGTCTGGTGACAGTCGCTCTCTCGATTCCCGAGCATTTATGAAACACGTCCGAGCACTCACCGAGCCAGGGCGCGTGCTGCGCGTGGGGCGGCGGCTGCGCGCTGGGCGGCGGCGGCGGCGGCGGGAAGGCGGCCGGCGGCGGCGGCAGCGCCGGCGGCCCGCTCGCTGCGCACAACCACACGGCGTTAGTGCCGCCCGGCCCGGCTCCACCGAGGCGGGCTGACGAGCTCGCTCCGAATTAACGGATCGGTCTTTAGCGTAGATATCGGCTTACACGTGTAGATCGGTTTCAAAGTTATAAAATAATGAGTCACGGCCGCTTTTCTCATTTCAAGCGACGGCTAAAGTGATATCTTAAAGTAAAGGTAAGATTGGCTACTTTGTTTCGGAATTTAAGCTGTTTAGCGGTCGCTTCCACTTTGGTTGCCAATGAAGTACTAAACACCATGTAAAAGTATGGATGTAAATATAAAAAAAGAGTGGTACCCGGCGGCGGCATGAGCGCGCGCGCGGGCTGCGCGGACGCGAACAAGCCGGGCCCGAAGCGGCGCGCGCCGCCCGCCCCCGCGCCCCCGCCCCCGCCCCCGCCCGCCCCCGGCGCCGCCTCGCCCAGCTCCGCCATCAGCGACATGTACTCCTCGTCGATCTTAGCCTGCGACCACACACACGTCACCACGCGATCCTCGCTACTGGAAAACTTTCGTCGCGGATGAAACTTCATTATACATATTTAATGATGGTAAAAAGTAACGTATAAATTGATACGTCAGTAGTAAGTTTAACATGGTGTGACACGTATTGAAGTAATTAAATGATGGACATAGGCAAGGCGAGATGTGGCGTTATCGATAAACCCCACATACCACTTATATCGCCACAAAGATGTCGGAAATCCTTTCGAGTTTACAATTTACGTCATTGAACAGCGCTTCGGGCGTACTAACAAAAGTATACGAGACAGACGAATGCTACCGGCGAGCAGGCTCGTGGCGTACCTTGTCGGCGGCGTGCATGTGCGGCTGGTGGCCGGGCCGCTTGGCGTACCTTGTCGGCGGCGTGCATGTGCGGCTGGTGGCCGGGCCGCTTGGCGTACCTTGTCGGCGGCGTGCATGTGCGGCTGGTGGCCGGGCCGCTTGGCGTACCTTGTCGGCGGCGTGCATGTGCGGCTGGTGGCCGGGCCGCTTGGCGTACCTTGTCGGCGGCGTGCATGTGCGGCTGGTGGCCGGGCCGCTTGGCGTACCTTGTCGGCGGCGTGCATGTGCGGCTGGTGGCCGGGCCGCTTGGCGTACCTTGTCGGCGGCGTGCATGTGCGGCTGGTGGCCGGGCCGCTTGGCGTACCTTGTCGGCGGCGTGCATGTGCGGCTGGTGGCCGGGCCGCTTGGCGTACCTTGTCGGCGGCGTGCATGTGCGGCTGGTGGCCGGGCCGCTTGGCGTACCTTGTCGGCGGCGTGCATGTGCGGCTGGTGGCCGGGCCGCTTGGCGTACCTTGTCGGCGGCGTGCATGTGCGGCTGGTGGCCGGGCCGCTTGGCGTACCTTGTCGGCGGCGTGCATGTGCGGCTGGTGGCCGGGCCGCTTGGCGTACCTTGTCGGCGGCGTGCATGTGCGGCTGGTGGCCGGGCCGCTTGGCGTACCTTGTCGGCGGCGTGCATGTGCGGCTGGTGGCCGGGCCGCTTGGCGTACCTTGTCGGCGGCGTGCATGTGCGGCTGGTGGCCGGGCCGCTTGGCGTACCTTGTCGGCGGCGTGCATGTGCGGCTGGTGGCCGGGCCGCTTGGCGTACCTTGTCGGCGGCGTGCATGTGCGGCTGGTGGCCGGGCCGCTTGGCGTACCTTGTCGGCGGCGTGCATGTGCGGCTGGTGGCCGGGCCGCTTGGCGTACCTTGTCGGCGGCGTGCATGTGCGGCTGGTGGCCGGGCCGCTTGGCGTACCTTGTCGGCGGCGTGCATGTGCGGCTGGTGGCCGGGCCGCTTGGCGCGGCAGTCCCGCGCGATGTGCCCGGCGCCGCCGCACGACGAGCACACGATGTTGTTCGTCACGTTCGGCTTGTCCGGACACTGATCGCCGCAAACATATACATGTTATCTATTGATCAACCCCGACCCAAATTGAACAACGACGCGATCGAGGAGCCCTATGCATGCGACGAAATTTCGTGTTTGAAAAGTGTTTTTCTTTAATTTTAGCGCGTGAAAAAGTATTTCGCATAGGGTGCCGGCGGGCGGCAGCTCACCAGCCAGGTCTTGTGGTCGGTGGCGGAGCAGTTGGCGCAGCGCGCGGCGTCGTGCTCGCGCAGCGTGCCGTTGAGCTGCGCCAGCTCGCGCAGCTGCATGCGCCGCAGGTCGTTCTGCCCCTCCGGCACCTCCACGCCCTGCCGGATCACCTCCTTGATCTGCGGACCGAGCGGAACTGTTACTTAGCTATAATGGTTATTTAACCCTGAAACCCTGAAAGTCTATCGAGCTATGCCCGTCGTCGTCGAAGCGGTCATTCGAGTATTGTGTCAATATCTCTCTTCTCCTAACTGGACATTCCGGAACGACGGCAGCAATTTTTCAACTACGATCCATTTATAATTCCAGCGCGTGCGGTACCTTCTCGACGGCCTTCTTGACGCAGTCGGCGTTGGTGGCGGTGATGTAGGCGTGCAGCGGCTCGTCCTCGCCGGGCAGCGGCTGCCCGTCCTTGCGGCCGACCTTGCCCTCCTTCACCGACCCCTTGCCGCGGATTATTATCTTCGCGCCCGTCTCCTTCTCCATGGCTGAACACAATCGACACGTGTGCTACAGGACATATTACACACGACACGACCCTCGGAGGTCACATTCCAACCGGCTCGGAATGGAGACACATTATGACCCTGATGAGTTGCGGGACCGTATCTACTCGTGGCAACAATTATAAAAACCACTTGAAAGTGAATAAATGTCGTTTGATTGTCGAAATGTATGAACACGTAATTATTAGGTTTTACACTGAGGGTAGACGATTGGCAATAATTTATTAGTTTTTTTTATAGGGTAAAGCTAGTTTGTAAACGGTTAAAATACGCAGCGGCTAATTACTGACAGTGGTCAGTTATGAGTAGGTAGTATTTCCCTGTGATGTGAGTTCCCTGTACCTTTAAGCGTGTTCCCGCGCGGGCCGATGAGCAGGCCCACGAAGTTGATGTCGGGGTGCTCCTCCTGCGGGATCATCACCTTGTCGTGCACGCGGATGATGGGCGGCCTGCTCACACACAATGGCTACACTCAGTATTGCCGACACAACACTATATTCTTCTCAACACACTTGCTCGTCAAGTGGCTCTCATTGCACCACTTTTAGGGCAATAAAGTTGTTTTTACTTTAGTTTAAAAAATGGATAGCATTATGTGAATAAACAAAATTGAGTTTATTAAAATAATAACAAATAAACATTATTATTATTTATATAAATGTATTTAACGTTAATTTTCATTGTAAATGAATATTCGATTATTGCATTACAAATATTAGAATGTTAAATGGTTTCGCCAGTGCCACAAAGACAAAACAAATTTCGGCGCGTCATTTTTAACGGACTCCAAAAAAAGGAGCACGTTCTCAATTCGGTTGTAATTTTTTAATGATTGTTATTTATAAACCGATTTGAATAATGATTTACTTGAAAGGATGTACTTCCACATTGATCTCAAAGAAATTACATCAAAATCGGTTCAGTACTTTGACAGATCGGATACAGCAATTCAATATGCAGCTTAACAATAAAAATCATGAAAAAAATATTTAAATAAAAAAAATTTAACAGTCTTAATAAACCTGGGTGCACTAAAAAGCTAGAAATGACTACGGCACTAATAATTTGTTTTTTGTATTCGGTCACAGTTCTAACGAAGTGTAGAGCGAGACAGTGGCACCGAGTCCAAATGTAAACAAGAATGTTGAGTAGTAGTGGTGGATGGTGGATGGTGGATGGTGTATACTTGTAGTCGGGCGGCGGCTTGAAGTCCGGGTTGATCTGCTGCATGCGCGTGACGAGCCGGTGCCGCTCCTCCTCCAGCTTGCGGCGCGTGCGGTACTCGCGCGTGTTCAGCCGCTTGCCGTCCGTCGAGTAGATGGGCTCCGGCGACGGGGACCTGCGGCAACCGCACGCAGCGTGTACCATACCGTACCACGGGGGCGGGGGCGGGGGCGGGGGCGCCGCCACATCCTTACTAATATTTACTACTTATGATTCAGATTATTTATGGAACATTTTAAGGAGGATTCGCCTGGATCAAAATCATTTTAGTTAACCTTGAAAGCAGCACGGAGTTCACATCGATCGAGTACTGTCATCCCACAGGTAGAAAAAAAAACAAATTTGTATTAACGTAGGCCAACAGAACACTTAAGAATAATCTGAATATAGCACCGATTCAGAACCTTTTTTCATTAAGAAGATCCGGCAAGAAACTCAATAGTAACTTTTTAAATAGAATAAAAAACTATGTAAATTCTCAGTGACAGTAACACAATGTGAGCAGGCAACATCATTGTCACCGAAAAGCACTACTAGTATTACATTATATAAATCTTTTTTTTTTGTTAGTGCTCACCTGAGCGATCATTTCTGTCAACTCAGCATTACTTTCAGGTCTTCTTAAATTTTTAATTAAACTATTTGTTATGTTATTAAAATAATTTCTGAATCGTATGTAGTCATAGTATACAATTTTGCGAACTATTTCAGTCACCCTGTATTTACTTTATTTAATGTTTTGATGTATTATGGAAAGGTTCTGTCGCTTCTACCGCGTTTCGCGCACATTTGACGCGCAGTGCCCTCTGAGCCACGACATCGTTCACACGTGAGATGGATGGTTATACTTGGAGAGGTATTAAGCTAACATCATGAATATTGTGTAGTAACTCGGTTCAGAGCCCCAATTCGGTTATCACGGAAAAAGTCTAAAAGTAAGCGTCGTGGTCCAAAAATCACGTTATGATATTTTTTAGCAAAATTAACCATGTGGTGCAATTGTATCTTGAACCGAGAAACGTTATGAGGATGTTGCATCATCAAATGAACACTGAAACACGACTATAGTCGATGGCAGCCGATACCCCTGTCGGTCGGTTTGAAGTGTTTATTTTATCAATATTATATCATATTATCTATATAATATATACATATATTATAGTAGCTGTAACATCGACCGATCAGACAGGGTCGGCCCCAGTCAAGAGGTATGTAATGTGCATCGCTATCCTAGTCTAACGTCTAGATAAAATCCTAACGCGCCCTGAGAAATAAATAATTAATTTCGTCCTGAAATTCGAATTAAGCTTGTTAGCCCTGAAAATAATTAAATAATTAATTGACCTGCAGTCGCTGAAAAAAGTATCGTATTAAGTAGGTTTAGTTAATTAATTGAATTATTGTAACGAGTGTGCGACCTGCGAAATGAAAAATTGCGCATTAGTAGTTCGTGGCCACGCACGCCTGCCGCATGCCGGCCCGCTCGGGCATGTCTACACCTATCATAATAGCTGCACTTAAGGGAATTACAATATATATATTCTGAGTTGTTTTTAGCTTTAAGATATCCATCAACATTTAAATATCGACAATGAACTGTTACTTTGAGGAACTGCAAGTGAACAGAGCAAATATTTTAGTATAGTCCTGTCTATTCACAAGCTGACATAACCAGTCGACTCGGCCCGGGTGGGGGCCGCGACCGTGCCTACGTCTCAGGGTGGCGGGCGACTCGCTGACTACTGTTCTGTGGGTGGAGCGTCGGTATCGGCTCTTAAGTAAATGAAAGCGTTCACTTCGATACTCAGTGCATGTCGTCGCGTCGCGTCGCGTCGTGCGGCGCGGCGCGGCGCGGCTCGCGGCGGCTCGCGGTGGCTCACGCTACCTCTCCTCGATGTTGGCGGGGATGCCGAGGTCGCCGGAGCGCAGCTTGCGGCTCACCTCCTCGATCTGCAGCTGAACTGCAAGGGAACGGGTTAGCCACCGCGCGGCCAGACGCGCACATTAGATCCCGCACTAGTAGCGACCACCACTTACCTATCTATCCGTACACGTATCCGCGGTACAATATCGTACGATACGAACATGCACGCGTTGTACATTATACGGCTGAAATAAAAACAATTCGCGTTCCGACGCAAATGTATCACTTTGGGGATTAATATTTGGACATCAATATTAAAATTATTTTCTTCCAAAATTCATATCAAAGTGTTTAATTTAGTTATAAAATATGTAAGATAATAATAAATACAGTGAGGTCCACGGAACACTTTATTAAATATGATATGATACACGCTATTAAATTATGCAAATATTCCAAATGTTAGATATATATTTAAATTATAATCCTGTAATAAAAAAGAGTAAGTACATATTGATTAAAATAATATTATTACTAATCATAAATAGACAGGGCGCGGTGCATTGCGAATATTCAGTTAATTGAAACTTGGCACGTCACAGTGGGCGGGCACGAGTGGATACTCACGCAGGTACTGCTCCTCCTGTTCGCGCGTGAGCGTGGAGGGCAGCACGGTGGGCAGGCCGGGGATGTAGGTCTTGTCGTGCTCCGAGCCCGTCCAGCGCGTGCGCCGCCGCCGCGCGCGCCGCTCCGCCGCCGTCTCGCCCGCCGGCCCTGCACACGAGCCACGCGGCGCCGTCAGCCTCGCGCGGCAGCCACCCGCCGCGCGAGACCCGCCCGGCACTCACCCAGCCCGTCGTCCTGGTCGTCGTCCGAGTGGTAGTCGTGGTGCGGCGGCTTGTCGCGGTAGCGCGACTCGGTGCGCGCCTGCATCAGCTCCAGCTTCTGCTGCACGGAGGTGGGCGGCGGGATGGCGGTGGCGGCGGACAGCGCGGCCGCGGCCGCCGCCGCCGGCTGCACGGGCGCCGCCATGCGCCGCTGCGCCACAAACGTCTGTTAGCGCGCGCGCGCCGAACCGACCGTACACATCAAAACGACGAAACGAACACATACAACAAATGAACGTCGCACCCGACCTGACCCGGCTCGCGGAGACATTTGTTAAAGGTGGCGCAGATATTGAATTTATATTAGCCAGTGGTGATACGTGAAAATGGTTGGCGACAGGGAAGCGCCCATCAAGCGTCGCCGTTGAAATGTAATAAACCTATAGTAATGAACGCGAGCTCGAGGCGATTTGTACTGTCAGGTCGGGTGAAAATAAAACAAGGCAAAAAAAAAACAGAAATTCATGAGATTGTCCGCTTACCACATAGTTGTTATATTTCTACAAGATGAACAATATGCATAGGTAAACTAACGATTAGTCAAAGGGATAATAAAATATCTAATTTGTGTTTCAATATTACCTCGCGTTGTCTAGCATTGTGCTGAAAAACATTACTAAAAAATAACTTCATAATAATCCCAATATAAGTAACAGCAGCACTGGGAACTAGGAACTGAACAGCGCCCCAACCGATTCCAATTTATAGTCCAGAAATTATACGAAAAATAAACATTTTCCATCTAGTATTGGTTCCTACCTTTATCATTTCCAAAATGTTTTGGGCCTATTGTGTCTGGGTGTCTTGGAACATAGTTAATAATGATTTGTCATTGTGGCTACGGGAACACGGGGTGGTGATGGTACCTGGGCAACAGCGGCGGCGGCGAGGATGGCGGCCTGCGTGGCGGGGTTGATGGCGCCGTTGGTGGTCACCTGGCGGGCCGTCGCCTTGGTAGTGGTGCCTACCATCTGGTCCAACAGAGCAATTGTGCCATCCCTGCACATAGATATATCATTTAGTGATAGTATATTTTTTATAAATAAATAAACTTGAAGTATCTGTTCGTAAACCATAGGAAAGCAAACAAGGTACTAAAAAGGAAAAACTATTTTTAAAATGTTGTCTGTCAGTCTATCTATCTATTGGTTAAGGTGAAGGCGCCTAAACGCACTGCATACTGTGTTTGTCGCAAATCACAAAATGTTTTCAGATTTTGGATAAACTATAAAAATACTCGAAAATTTTGAACTTCGCGGGCTAGATGGGCAATTTAGCCTTAAGGCTATTTTCCGAAACAGCTGGCCTGATTTTGACGGGACTTTCACTGGCAGATAACTGATGTTATAAGGACTAGCCTATACTTTTATTTTATTGAAGTAATAAGCAGGCAAAGAGGCCATGGGAAACAGTTGATTTAGTAATAAAATTTCATTGTAATCCTACTAATATTATAAATGCGAAAGTTTGTGAGTGTGGATGTATGTTTGTATGTATGTATGTATGTATGTATGTATGTTTGTTACTCCTTCACGCAAAAACTACTGAACGGATTTAGGATACTTTTTAACCCAATAATCCAATACTACGCGGATGAAGTCGCGGGGCACAGCTAGTGATAAATACTTTTACTATAGTGATTTTGCAACTAAAACAGGGATTTAGATTTTTGGGTTCTAATAAATATATATAAAAGCTGTGATAGCCGATTGGTTAAAGCACTCATCTTGCGGGCGCAAGGCATACCAAGGCATACCCCATAGGGTTCAGACCCCAGCTCGCATCTGTGAATTTATCGAAATCTATGTGCGAATCATAATTTCTATATGATTATCACTTGCTTATGGTGAAGAAAACATCGTGAGGAAACCTGCATGTCTTAGAAGATCTGACCAATTTTCGAAAGACATGTGAAATCCGCAACCCGCACTGGGCCAGCGTGGTAGAATAAGAAAGTTATGGCCTGAATCCCGCTCATGTTGAGGGGAGGCCCGTGCCCAGGATTGGGACGTCAAAAGGGCAAAATTATTATTTATTTTTATTATTAATAAATATATAGACACATATCCTATGACAACAGGAGGGTGGGAACGACGTCCTTTAAAAAATACATAAGACAAATTTTACTCAATTTGTCATGTCTCTATTCTCCCAGGGATGAGTGGCACATTGAATGATGTGATGTATTTATTCCCAGGAGTATATCAAACAATAGAGTATGGTATCTGCTTATGGGCGCTCTTTAGGGAAGGCTTACCGACTACCAACTATGTCACAAAAGTCACTGTAATACAAAGACCATTCCTACTATGCATTGACTGTAAGAGTTCATGGAGTTACCTGTCTTTCGATTTTCGGTTGCGGCTGCGGCTCCTGGTGCGTGAGCGGCTGCGGCGCTTCTCCTTGTGCCGCGAGCGGCTGCGGCTGCGCTCCCGCTCCCGCTCCCTCTCCTTGTCCCTGGGCCTGTAATACCGTACACCATTTATATCATGTCGACTACAGGCCCCTAACCATATGTTTGCACCGGACACAAAGCATTCACAATGTTTGTATGAATGGTTCGTCCAATACAATTGAAGGGTCACAAAAGTAATAATCGTTTCATGACAACAGTGTGGTTGTGGATAGTAAGTACTTATGTGTTTTGTTTACGAGCGTTCCCAAGTCATAATAGGGTAATAAACACCCGCAATTCCTACAAACTATTAATCACTAACCTTTTGGAGCGATGGCGATCTCGATCACGGTCCCTTTCGCGGTCTCGGTCGCGATCCCGAGCCCGATCCTTGTCGCGGTCGCGGTCCCTCGTCTTGTCGCGATCCCGCTCCTTATGCCTGTCGCGGTCGCGCGACCGTGAACGACTTCTGTCGCGATGTCTCGAGCTCATACCGGCGCTCGAATGTGCGAAATGGGCACTTCAAACGAAATGTAGCCGCACCGGGCTGTCCTGACACAGAAAATACTGGCGAGTGAGCGTCCTAATTACACGTTTGTTTTACTCCCGCCACGTGTTGCATTTGAACTTTATTTTAGTAGAAGCTTGATATCTGGGTAGTAAATTAAATAATTGCTCAAACACTAAGTGAAAACAAGATGTAATTATGAAACCAACCCTTTATTCCAACCAATCCAAACAAGACAAACAAAATGGCGCGCGATTTTTTTTATAGATAATTTAACGGCCCTGGGTATAAGCCCTTTTGAGCCTTATGGCGGGCGACAACAGGTGATACCGTCTTATTTTTACTTTACCCCAAGTCTAGTGCAAATATATGCCCTAGATTTTGTTAATCGAACCGAAATAATTTAAGTCCGTGTTTATGTGCCAAACCTAAACTAATTAATTTTATAGAACAAAAAAAACTATATTTCCTTATTTTTTTTACTACAACATATATTCTGAAAGGCACTTTCCCTAAAAATTGCCCTGCTCGCTGCCAGAGTCTGTGACCCTACTACACAATTATTACTCCAAATCTAGGTAAGTGACCCTGGGTTCTTAATGAAGTACGGTGGTACAGTCCAGCCCTGTTATGCTTTGTGCAAAATTGCCACGCAATATTCAGAAAATGCTTTGTCAGCTTTTACGTAGTAGTTTTAAGTCTATTATATTTGTATTCTGGTTATATTTAACATTTGGAACCATTAAAGACCGCCTCAAATCTTTCCAATAAGAGGCCATCCATAAATTACGTCACACGAATTTCATTATTTTTTGACCCCTCCCCCGTCCTTGTCACAGCTGGTCATATTTGTGAGACCTCCCCTACCTAGTGTGACGTCACATATTTTACATTTAGAAATTAAAACAGCAGTTCCGAAATTAGTTGTATATCCATTTAAATTATCTATACAAATAAATAAAATTGGAGTGTCTGTTTGTAATATCAAAATAACACCTTTTCACTAAATGCACATGAAAGTACATACGACACCTATAGCAAAAACGCCATTTAAAAAATGTTTGTCTGTCTGTCTGTCTTTCTGTCTCTCTGTGTGTTTGTTCCGGGTAATTTCCGAAACGGCTGGACCGATTTCGATGGGACTTTCACTGGCAGATAGCTGATACTATAAGGAGTAACTTAGGCTACTTTAAATTTAGAAAAACAATTAGGGTTCCGCGTAAAAAAATAAAAACACATGAGCTCAAAGAGTATCTCCGAAACGGCTGGACCGATTTTGACGGGACTTTCACTGGTAGATAGCTGATGTTATAAGCAGTAACTTAGTCTACTTTTATTTTAGAAACAAAAAAAAATGGGTCCTGTCGCGCGGGCTTTTTTGTTAAGTTAAATTCCACGCGGACGAAGTCGCGGGCTCAGCTAGTTTTTCAATAAAATGAACGTCAAAAAAATGTGATGTCACACTTCGTCGACCCCCTCCTTCACCCTTAACGTGTGACGTAATTTATGGATAACCCCTAATATGTCCCGACCAAAAAAAGGCAGTGATAGCCGATTGGTTAAAGCACGCGTCTTGCGGGCACCAGGTCTTGGGTTCAAATCCCGGCTCGCACCCCTGGATTTTTCGAAATCTATGTTCGAATCATAATTTCTATATGATTATCACTTGCTTACGGTGAAGGAAAACATCGTGAGCAAACCTGCATGTCTTAGAAGATCTAACCAATTTTCGAAAGACATGTGAAATCCGCCAACCCGCACTGGGCCAGCGTGGTAGATTATGGCCTGAATCCCCCTCATGTTGAGGGGAGGCCCGTGCCCAGCAGTGGGACGTCAAAAAAGGCTAAATTATTTTATTATTATGTACCGACCGTTAAATAAATAGGTATTACTTAACAGAATTCTAAACTACTGGACTTGTTTTCTTCTTTTCAGTTTTTAATTTGTATTAAAGCAGTCGCACTTTCTGATTTTTAAATTTACGTTCTTATTATTTTGTTCTACTCATTACTAGGTCCATAGCACAGAGATAATATTATGTATGTAGCAACACATCACAGAGTATTTGGCGACTGCAGCGCCAAAACGGAACCATTGGAACTAACGCTGTCACCCCCCTGGTCATTTCTAGCCTTTTGATATCCTTATGTATAACTAGCTGTGCCCCGCGACTTCATCCGCGTAGTATTGGATTATTGGGTTAAAAAGTATCCTATATGTTAATCCCGGTTATAATCTATCTGTGTTCCAAATCCGTTCAGTAGTTTTTGCGTGAAGGGGTAACAAACATACATACATACATACATACATCCACACTCACAAACTTTCGCATTTATAATATTAGTAGGAAGTTCTTGATATCCTTCCTATCATCTTAGAGCCAGTGGCGGATTAAAGGAGGGGCTAGGGGGGGCTATAGCCCCGGGCCCCACCTGGGGGGGGGGGCGCAGTCTCGAATCAAAATATTTTTTTTAAACCTGTTTCAAAGAATTTTTAACAAAAGTAAAATGTTTTCCAAAGAAAATAAGTTAATAAATAATTTATAATACATTAATACATTTTTTTTTTAATATTTGATAAATAGCCTTTTTCGCTGTCCTTAAGTGGACAGCAGCAGTGAAGGGGTTCAAATCCGCCCCTGCTTAGAGCCACTGAGTACCTTGTATATACTAGAAATTAGGGCTGATAATCTTTAAAAATCTGTAAAGATTTCCTTAAATCATAGCTAAGAACTTTCGATCAAGAAACCTCTCAAACAATAAAAACTAAATTAATAACGTTCATCTGTTAGCGAGCTACGACGCCATAGACAGACACACATATTATTAAGTTAAACTTATAACATCCTCTTTTTCCGTGGATTTCATTTTACTTGTTGAATACGTAACAGGTTACATACAATTATTGCTATTAGGTAGCGTCTCGACGTTTCCGCATGACTATGCAACTGGACTTCTGAGCCACTAGTTGCCAGTTGTTAACCAACGTGGCTAGCAAGTTATTCTTGATTCTACCCGAAGCAAAAACTGTTCTCTGATTATACCACAATCACACAACAATGATTATTCGGGCGGAAGTTAGCGTTAGTTAAATAAAATTAACATTTCAGAATAAACAAACTTCGGTACTTTTTCAATATATTTCAAAGATCAAAATACATATTTCTTACAACTTGTAACAGTTCAATCATACCAAATTACAATTTAGAACAACATTATGTATCCCACTATTGCTAAAACAGTATTTCACTTAAAAAGTACAAAATGCTGCAAAAAATTACAATAGCTTACAGCTTGTTCCAACAAATTAATATGAATTATTGTTGCACATTCATTAAAATTGAAAATGATGTTGCATCAGTCTCTAGGGCCCGGGCGCCGGGCGCCGGGCGGCGGCAAGTCGCGTTTCCGAGACCGTAAGCAAAATAATTTTTACTACAACATGTCCTCATAATAATCAATGCTTTAGAAAAATATAGCGTCCCATGAACAATTGTGAAAATTAAACTTAATTCTACATCATATTAAATCTCCTTAACACTAAAATATTCCTAGTACTTATGAGCTATTGAAAGATTAGTCCGGACCCAACAGTTCCTTGAATCACTCCACTATCCATATCACTAACGTTTTAGAAACCTATTTTGTCAAAATGGTGATAAGTTTTGCAGAAAACATGTCCGGAGTCAAATGCAGTAAAGTTTGTCTTGAAGGAGAAACCTGCAGGCAAATATTGTTGATGGTTAATAATTGCATTCATGTTAAACATTAAATATGACTGCTAATAAATATGCTATGCTAATAAATAAGCTCTTTAGATGTACCACATGTGGGCATGGGTCTCCCCTAAATGCGAGGGGGTTCAGGTCATAATCCACCACACTGGCCTAGCCTGTGCTGGTTTTTTTTTGTTGTGGTAAAGGCAAGTATTTGATAGTAAATAACGATAAAAATATTCATCAAACTTTAAAATATTAGTGAATATTAGTGTTGGCCAACAAAGCTGATGAAGTAGTCTGGCAATAGTTCAGGAAGCTGCATCCATAGATTAGAGCCGTTAAGACACTCAATTGTTACTCTTTGTTGATAGAAAAAGTTGGTATAATTTCTCAATACTGCAATGCAATGTGAGCAGTTAAAACCCTTTATCACTAGAAAATAATCCAGTACCCAATTCAATGATTTGGGTAATAAAAATAGAAAATTGGCATAGTTAACTAATATACCTTGCATACCTATGCATCATTCATAACCACTCCTTACAGTAAAATGTTATAAAAAAGGGAGACATGATTGATATACTTAACAATATGTATATTTCTAAATTACGTTTTGCACATAGGCAATAACGAAAAACCAAGGTGCGAGCGAGTGTTTGGAGCACCTTGTCCACAAAAGACGCGTCCTAGGCTATAGCATTTTATCACAGATTTATGCATACTTTACTATTAAATAAATACCTACCCACTACACGACTTTCTACCATATCCCATTATGCACATTTCTGTAATCAGGAATCTAGAATACAAGAGATAGTAGTAGGCTTGATTGTTACCTAGCTTTTCTGGAGAGGGTGAGTACATGCAACAATATTTCGCTTCAGTCTTTTAATTATGTCAACAACAATCTCACCTAAACAATTTTAGACGGGTGCCCCTGGCCCGCCTTTCTTCCCGATGAGCGACTTGTGTATGTGTGGGATAACGCCGCCGCCGGCAATCGTGGCCTTGATCAAGCTGTCCAGCTCCTCGTCGCCTCGGATCGCCAGCTGCAAATGGCGCGGTGTGATGCGCTTCACCTTAAGATCCTTTGAAGCATTTCCCGCCAATTCCAGAACCTGGGTGTGTAAACATATCCATTGTAAACAAAGCAAGCAGGTAGGTACCTACCTATTGATGAAATGAAGTACTTAATGATGGTGTCCATACTTCGGTAGATTCTACTAGGGAACAAATTTCATAATCGTGATTGAAGATATTTCATTTCCCGCCAAAAGCGAACAAAATCATCAGAAAGAAATACATTAAGTTAATTTATTCCAAACATGTACACAAGAAAAAAACTCTCATATACCACTTAAATCGAAGCGCGATCTTTCAGAAATCGCAACCAATCCCGTATTATAATTTGCGCTCAAGCGAGTGCCGCCATATTGACAGGGCGTCGCGAAGCTTACCTCGGCCGTAAGATATTCCAGAATAGCTGCTGAATACACTGCCGCTGTAGCTCCGACACGGCCATGACTCGTTGTCCTATTTTTGAGATGTCTGTGAATCCTTCCCACAGGAAACTGAAAATAAAAGCAATAGCAATAACTACTATTGATTTTCTCAATACGAACTTGACCGCCGCCATACTGGAGTGGTCATTCGTATTATTCAATTATATGAACTACGGATTATGATATATATTTCGGGTAAAAAGGGCACGAAAAATCCTAAAATAAATTAATTAAGCGAAATAAACATACCTGTAATCCCGCCCTAGCCGATCTGGATACAGCTTTCGCCTTGGCTTTGCCAGAATCTTTACCCGCTTTACCGCCAGCCTAAAATTAATGAAAAAACCCATTAATTTTGCTAGTACGAGGCTGAAACTTCGCCAGTAAGTAAATAACATCACTGTCCACCGAAATACACTGTAAAATCACGTCGTTCACAACTGCATTTCATGAAATCTTGCAAAACTCACCATTTTGAAACGTGTAACACACTATCACTACAGACAGTGAACAACCAACACAGGAAACTAGATGCAAAGGCGCCAAGCCAACCAAAACGCTAAAGATACAAAGATGGCAGCGCTGCCGTAGAGCTGAACTGTCAGTATAGCCAATCGCACGCGACCGGAAATTGCGTAAAAAACAAACAATTCCTACTAGCGGCGTTGACCCAATCCACGATAGTCAAAATGGCGGGTGGCAGTACAGATAATGCACAGTGCTGCCAAGCCAAGCTGTGCCGGAATTTGGTACTATATTTTATGTGAAAGACATACAACACGTTCCTTTATAATATTATTACGTTTTGTTTCTCTGGCTTCATAGAATATCTTATCCTTATATTATAACGCGGCTCTTTAATAATTACATAATAATTATAATTGTAAACCACAAAGTTATATAACATATATGTGCATAATTCCCAAGCTCATAATAATATTATATAATATATTGAATCTTCACAATAGCGTATGGTAACACTACCGTAAGCTGGTTGGTTATCCTTCTTGGTTATCTTTCATAATACCATCATAGAGAATGTAATAAAGAAATACCATGATCCCAGCATGCCATGAAAAAATATTTTAATTGACAAAAAAAAAAACAATTTGACCCCGGCAAAATACGTATTTGATTGACCTACATCTGTCGTGTTGCTAAAAGAAAAATACATTAAATTGATGACCATCTTCTAATATATAAAATTCTCGTGTCGCGGTGTTTGTTGCCAAACTCCTCCTAAATGGCTCGACCGATTTTCATGAAATTTTGTGTGCATATCGGGTAGGTCTAAGAATCGGTCAACATCTAATTTTCATACCTATAAATAACATAGCAACATGTATGATATAGTTTAGTGTTATATAATTATAAAATTCTTGGTCTGATCCAATGATGATATTCTCTTTGGTGTTTGACTTAAAAAGCGAAACTTAGCTTGCTACATATCTCTAATCTGTGTTCATTCAGTTGATTCAGGTTGATTCACAGATTAGAGATATGTAGCAAGCTGATTGGGTTGATTTACCAGGTTGCGTTCCGATCCGGTGGTAGATTTACCCTCGCCACCTCTTCTGGCAGCGGCAGTGGGGTGACAGCTTTAGTTCCAATGGTTCCGTTTTGGCGCCGCAGTCGCCAAAACACTCTGTGACACAAAGCACTCTGTAGCCGCCAAGATAGGTGTATCTGTAAACAAAGTACTCTGTGATCTGTAGAGTCTATGGTAGCTTGCTACGTGTGCGTTCCACTAAGCGTTCACAACGATCACGGTCACCACCGCAGTTTTTCCCGTTCCACTTGTTTGTGAAAGCGTTATTGTCGTAAACTCAAGTGGAATGGATTACAGAGCGTTTTGAGCGTGGAGGTGAAGAATACAAACAGCGAGCTATTAAAAAGAACTATGTACTATTAGTTCGATTATTATAAAAATCTTCTTCAAGACTTGTAAAAAAGGGCAGTTGTTTGAATTCTTGTATATTCATAATGAAAAATCTAAAGTTTCGTGTCAATTCGTTCATTTTTATTTTAGAAATCTACATAATACTACATCAAAGGCGATTTTAGCCTGTACTCAGACTTCAACAGATTATTTATAATTCATGAGTGGTTATAATATGATTGTTTACTTTGTAACATACGGCTCCTTTATTCAAGAAACTAAAACAGTCATCAGAAAGGCGATAGTGCCAATAGAATTTGAATGAGAGGGTTTTTTACGACACTTGTATTATATATTTGACGCCGCGATAAGGGGGAATATGGCCGCGGGACTTGAAGGATTAGCGCGAATTAAACGTCTGGGGCCCGAAGGGGGATATAATTAAGTTTACATGTATTGTGATGTTTATTTTTACAGAAACTGCGTTGTATTGTAATGATGAAGTGGCGAACTAAATGATAATGCAGAAAAATAAAATAATAAAGAAAACCAAAACATCAATAATTCATCTCTCCCATCCTTTTCACTGGAATGCCCAAGAGAAGAGTTGCTAGTGGATCAGATAGTGATGGAAAAAAAAATAAGTCCAGCGGTCGGGATTCACTGCCGGATATATTTGTAGGACAATGTAAGAAAACTAATTATAACTGAATAAAATATTAAAATCACATCAATTTTGTTATTTGCCTCAAAAGAAAACGAAAATATCTACCCAAGTACCTACACATTTATCGACAAAATAAGAACAGCACTAGTATCGATATTCAGATTTTTTCCTCCACATCACTATTATATTCATAACTATACCTACAGGTACACCCACAGAGTACCTTGTGATACACCTATCTGTCAAACCCGGCGACCACAGAGCACTTTGCATCACAGAGCACTTTGGCGACCGCCGCGCCAAAACGGAACTAATGGAACTATGTCGAAAAAGAGCTGTCCCATCTGTAGCTTGCTACATATCTCTAATCTGTGGGCAGCGGCCCAAGCCGAGGTCGTGTCCCTTGTGGCGCCCTTGAGCTAGCAGCCCCCCTGCCCCTCTGGCTGGAGCGCACTCGCGCTCGCCCTCTGTCCGGGTGAAGTTGTTATGGCCACTCTGTCTGGCAAAGAGAATACTCAGGATACTCTTGTATACCCTAGCTTGCTACATATCTCTAATCTGACCCTATAATACTTATCTACTTCTTTATTACTTTAAAAATATGGCCCACCCAGTTTAATAGGTATTTCGCCAGTGTCAAGTAACAAATAGAAATACAAACACATTTAATAACAATACAATACAAAAATGTGACCTTTATGAAATTGCGCTGTGAGGAGGTAAATTTAGGTAGGTAGGTACTTAAGTGGTTATTTACTTTGGTACATATTAGTGATGTAACGAATATTCGCATTCGCATTCGCATTCGCGAATATTCGCATGTTTTTTGACATTCGCATTCGCATTCGCATTCGCAAGAATCTATGCGAATGTTTGGCGAATGTTTTTGAAAAACAAAAAATAAATTATCTATAGACGAATATGGAATGTTAACAACTAGTAAGAACGATATATTATTTAAACAAACTTCCTCATAGGGTGGCCCTTATTGCACTGCTTTTAGGTTCATAAAGCAGCTTATTACGCACTAGTGTTAGTGCCTTTACATTTTTAAAATCTTAGTAAAGAGTTATCCTAAAAATAGTAAACACTAGTTGCTGCCCGCGATTTCGTCCGCATAGACTTAAGTAGAGTATTTTATGTGTTAATCCAGGTTATAAACTATCTGTGTTCCAAATTTCATCCAAATCCGTTCAGTAGTTTTTGCGTGAAGGAGTAACAAACATACATCCACACTCACAAACTTTCGCATTTATAATATTAGTAGGATTTAAAACAATAAATAAACGATGTTTATTAAAATATTATATATAAATACATTAACTATTTATATATAAATTTCTTTCACATTCAATTTCATTGTAAATAAAACATATTATAAACATTCGATTTATTATATTTCAAATACTATAATAATTGTCACCGGCTTTGCCAGACCCATAGATAAATATAACCAGCCAAATGCATGTCGGACTACGCATACTCTAGAGTTCCGTAGACATCCCGCCACTTTTCGATACTACGGAACTCATAAAATAAAAGTGATGTTTTTTTTATTGATATGAAACATGGAATACGGCGGCTCACGTAACCTATTAATTTCTGCAAAATTAATGAACTATTAGTCACCTTTTAAAATAAAATAGTAAGAAATTCTGTTACTAAATTTGTCATTGACGAAGTCGCGGGCATCTTCAGCAAAAGTGACATAAACTTTTGTTTTCTTTTAAGACTGATGAAAATTCTTATAGGGATTTTTAATTCAAATAATTAAGTTGTGATTAGACTGGGTGCACAAACAGTGGTGCGTGGTTTGAGACTCAATTAAGGCTTTTTTAAAATTACTTATATTGATTTTGAATAGTAAATAACTATTTATTTCCCATAATAAACCATTTATAATGTGGTTCTAATTTAAAGGATGAATCTTACTACTTAAGTAAAAAAGGCCACAATGAAGCTCAATATTTCGTAAACGGGAATTAATATTGAAAAACTGTCAAAGAAACTTCCAAATAATTTTAAAATACTACTGAACAATACCTCAATACCCCCTCGGGGGTGTGTAAACATTTTTTTACTCCCCTTTCTTAAGTACAGGAGGTACAATAGAATAACTTTGCTTTCAAAATTTAACAACAGTTTTTAGCGGTACATAAACTTAATTTTTTGGCTAGTTCGCAGTATTTTAGCCCTAATAGTCTCTGTATAAAATTACTGTGATTGCAGACGGACGTGCCGAAACTATAAGGGTTCCAGTAATTCTCTAGGTCTTAAAAAAACTGTGAATTGTGTTTTTTTCAATTAAGATTGTATTATTTTAATATTTTTTACTCGCAAGTTGTTAAATGTCGTTTAAAATGCGTGAACATTGTTAATTACACACCTTGGCTCCATCACAGCACAGCCCTCGTGTTAGTCTCTGGCTGCAAACCAGCCTCGATTGTAACTTAGCTCACTTGGACATAATGCACTTAATTACTAATATTTGAATTTAAAAAAAAAATACTGTCTTGAGGTAGGCAACTAAATTATAAATAGGATCTTTCTCTATTGCCATTGTTAGTCTAAATAAAATATTAACCTAATAAAATTGGAATATAAAATTAATTTGATCAATGAAATAATACTAAACTACCCTCATATCAAAACAAATCTCTTCGAATTTACTTTATGTGACTAACTTCGTCCTTTCAACCTATAGATTCGGCTATACTCGGCCGACACGAAATATCAGCTTCTTTGTAATTTAAAAAGTCGTTAATTTTTTTTTTTATTAAAAAGTTTTTTAATTTTCAATTTAGGGTTTCTTATTTGAAGGTCAACATTCGCATTCGCATTCGCATTCGCGAATGTTGAAGCCAAATATTCGCATTCGCATTCGCATTCGCGAATGTCAAAAATCCAACATTCGTTACATCACTAGTACATATGGGAGACAGACTTAGGTACTTGGGTACAGCTATACGTAGACTAAACAGAAATAAACAATAACTTAGCGATACTTCACACATAGCGACTGGATACTGTTTTTTTTTTTTTGGGCCCAAACGATACAGATTAGGATTGTGAGGAATAAGTACTTACAGATCCGGGTGAGCCACAAGCCATTATTTATTGGTACCGACCTACTTAGTATGTAGCTAAATGAAGTAAAAGATAGTAAGTATTGGAATACTAAATAAATACTGTATTTTACTTCATTTTATTATTTCAATCCTACTTAATTAAATAAATGGAGGCTTAAGCACCTTCTAGGTGAGGACAAAAGGTTCAATATCGTAGTGCAAAAAAAGTTTGCTGAAATTTCTGCTAGCACGCACAATTTATCTAAGTTTTGTGTAGGTCACAACTTAAGTACCTTATTAGTATCTTGTTACCTATTCGTACCTATATAGTCTGTGACCATGCGACATATTCTACCTACCTACCAACAACTTGGTATTAGGATGATAATTAATTATTATAATGTATCGGTACTTACTTGCTTCAAAATCGAAGTAGATAGATGGGTAGGTACATGGCTATAAAGTAGGTACCTACCTACCTACCTATTTAGTATAATAATTTGTTTTGGGTACTTATGTACATAACATAGGTATAGTATGTAAGTAAAAGTAGGTGTAAATAAACAACAATAACTACTTATGTTCATAAAACTATATTTATTTTATTGAAAACACGAAAATATTAAATGTTTTGGTAATGTAATCACAGTAATTGTTATTTAAAAAATAAGTAGGTTTTCGGAAATAAAGAAAGACAATAGGTACGTTTATTGGCAGTAAGAACATTTGAATATCTATGTATTAGGTAAGTACATGATTATAAGTCAGCAAGTGACATGGCGACGAGGTACCCACAGAGAGTGATCAGAGCAGAGCTTGTTCAAATTATAGAAACAAATCGGCCCCAACTCACCATGTGCTGGCTGAGAATCAGGTACCTAAGTATATCTGTGATTTTTTTCTGTATAAGAATCATGTTTGGGGGAGATTTGTATGATTTTTTTTCGATAAACGAGACGAGTGACAACTTATTTATTAATATTATTTTACGCTTCGCACTAATTAAAGAGAGGTAATATCTCATGTAGTTAAGTAATGGCAGTGTCGTGGCTGGCCGGCGACGGGCGGCGCGGGCGGCGGGGGCGGCGGGGGCTCTAGTTGGGCGTGTCCTCGGTGAACTCGTCACACCGGTCCTCCAATTCGTACTGGAATTAATCGAAATGCTACAGTTAGTATCAAATTAACAAAGAGATCGATAACCTCGATAAGTCAATGGGTAAGTAGGTACATGAGTCGACCAGTGTGTGAAGCGGTAGTAAGACACATTGCCGGTTTGTCGGGCACTCGGTGAGCACTTCCAATCCGCAACTAGTAGGTACTATAACTAGGGATTGCAATCCGGCACTAATTTCAACACGACCGGGTCCGGCCGGATTAGTCATATCAAGGATTTTTTACTTTCCGTTCCAAAATTATTAACTGTTTAAAACATGTACAGGTTATAAAAAGCGACCAAGTGCGTATCGAACCCGCATAGGTAATATAGGGTTCCACAGTCATGAAGAAAAATAACACTTGAGCTCAATATTATTTGAATTAATTTTGAAAAACTGACAAAGAAACCTCAAAATGATTTTAAAATACCTATTTAACGAGGTATCGTCGAAGGGGTGATAAAACTATTTTTTTCACTTACCGTATAATAATTTTCATTTAAATATTTAAATACAGTGTTTTTTAGTGGTACCAAAAATCTTTTTTAATGCCAATTTGAAGCCTCTGAATAAAATGATTCTGACGTCGCCGGACGAACGGACAGACGAACATAGCGAAATTATAAGGGTTTATACTTTTCTAGTATGATTATGGAACCCTATACAATGAAAATCTAGTATTTAGTGTAGCTATGTTGTTTAAATATGTATATACCGAATCCGGTAGAGGTCATATGATGCCGGATTCGCCGGATTACCGTATCCGGTTTTCCGGATTGCAAACCCTAACTATAACTCATCGCCTCGGATGTAAAGTAATGTGTGTCACCTCGTCGAGCTGCAGGCACTTGCCCCACTCGGCGAGCGTGATGCGGTGGTCCTGGTCTTCGTCGCAGCGGTCCAGGAAGGGCGCGATACAGTGCTCCAGAGACATCAGCGGCGCGCGGATCGGGAACAGCTCGTGACGGGACACGAACCTGACGATATTGAACGATCATTAAGTAATCTCATATCGCACTACTATCGACGGTTCCCAGGCAACATGGAATTGAATTTCGGATAATATAGACCGGTCAGTTTCCTCCACTTTCGTGTGTGGCGTCACATAATCATGTTGCAACTTATATGGAATGGTGTATGTCGATGTAACTGCAGGAGGGCAGGAGCGGCCGGCAAGCGGCAGCGGCAGCGGCAGCAGGCAGGGCAGGCAGGGCGAGGCAGGGCGCGGCGCCGTACTGACCGGTCGTTGTCGTGCGCGTCCAGGTCGCACCACTTCCAGATGGCGGCGTTGGTCCAGCGGCGCGTGAGGTTGGTCTCGGCCTCGCGCTCCATGCGCAGGTAGTGCGGCGTGAGCTCGCGCCGCTCCGCCATGTCGCGCATGATGTTGAACAGCCAGTCGCGCATGCGCCGGGGGAAGTCGGACATCTCGTTCTCGGAACATTCCTAATCGACAGGGTTAGCTCGGTCATCCTGATCAACTACCGTGCACTTATTAAAGGTCTGTTTCCTAAACGTGGACTAACTTAAACTTAAGTAGGGATAATTCATGGACGTATAGTACTTAATTCCATGGGATATTTTTACACCTATTGACTTATTGGATTTATCATTCAGACGACATCAGCACCATCAATCAATCAAATTTTAAGCCTACGGGGCACTTCGTATTGAACTGGATCAATAGTATGTTACTGAATATATACTATTACGTAATTTTTCACGAAAGAAGATACCGATTTCATTTTCGTATTGCTTTTTTTGTCCGTGGTATAGAAATAGTAGTGTCAGGCGGTCTGCTGCCGACGCAGCGACGCCACGCGCCACTGTGGGCCACTGTGGGCCACTGTGGGCCACTGTGGGCCACTGTGGGCCACTGTGGGCCACTGTGGGCCACTCACCGGCATCTCGCGGCACGTGCCGTAGTACTCGATCTGCACGTGGTGGTACTGCGGGCCGCGGCACAGCTCCGAGCCGTCCAGGCACAGGCAGCGCTGCTGGTACACCTCGCAGTCCGACGTCCACGTCTCGTTGTGGTTTGTGCACACCTAACCATATTACATTGTACTAAAGGATTTAATAACTATAGAGTGTTATTCTAAAAGCAGAAAGCTTGTCTACCATATTATTATTCCATTATTTGTGCCTCGGAGGGCATGTAATGCCGTTGGTCCTGCGCCTGGCTTTCCTCGAGCTGAGTCGGAAGTCGGAGTCATCTATCCCAACGGACTATGAGAGTGAGGGAATAAGGCAGAGTGCATCTGTGCTTGGGCAACAATGTTTACTATGATATTTCTTGCGTAGTTGGCTAGTCTTCGTTGACATTGGCCGCCGTGACCAAAACTCGGCCGGAGGCCTATTTTCATTACAATTAAATAAGCATCGCTATTACGCTCTCATCTCTAGATACACGTACACGCATGGGAGCGAGGACATTTCATTGTGCTTGCGACTTTTATAATGAGTGGGAAATGTCAATAGTTTTCGGCGAGTTTGTTGGCTTGTGTGTTGTTGAGCTGTAATGGATGTAATATCCCGACGTAGTACGTGGCAGCCGGTGCCGGTCGGTGCCGGTCGGTGCCGGTCGGTGCCGGCCGGCGCCGGTCGGCGCGGTACCTTGCGGCGGGAGTCGGTCTCGTAGGGGCAGTCCTTGATGCAGTTGCAGACGGCGTCGCCGTGCTCGTCGATCTCGCACACGCGGCCCGCGCTGCAGTGCACCTTCACGCACGGATCTGTGGGTACACAGTGACATGACAATTATGACCTATATAGAATTTGGTACCTATTTATATATTATTTAATGTACTTACTTAATCATTTCATGATTTAGTCATTAGTATCAATTCTTTTTTGACAAGTAAAACATTTAAAATATAAAAAATACTGCTGACCCGACAGACGTTGTCCTGTCTTAACTTTGAATATTGAATTCGAATTGTTCCGCTCAACTTTCAGATTTTTTCATTTTTATTTCATGAGAATCTTTTCCTGACAATAATAAACACAACAAAAAAAGAATTAGCGAAATCGATCCATCCGCTCACGCGAGATGCGATGACCAAGGAAATTGAGATTCCGTTTTATATATATAGAATAAACTGACTTCAGAAAAACCTGGCTGCACTAAAATCTAGTGTGTCCATTCAAATAGGGGAAGGTAGGGGTAAGTAGTCCTAACGTAGTGTTAAGATAGTGGCAGCGGCACCAAAACTAAAGAAATTACAAGGTGCCTAGTTATTTGTTTTTTGAAGTCGGTATAATTTTCTAATTAAAAATGTTTGTCGTTAACTAGTTACGTATTGATTTCCTGGTAACCGAAAATCGACCATATCTCTGAAACTATTAGACTGATTTTGATAAACATTCCATGGGACCATCTGGAGAGTATACCCTTATAATAAACAACAATCGTATCGAGTGAGATATCTAATGAAAGAAGGGAAAGATCTTAGTTAATAAATATTATTATATTACCTAGTATAATAGTAAATATAAAATTTACTAGGCGACAGAAAAACAATGCTATACTAAATCTCAGCGTTTATTAATAGGTACTACTAGCGCTATCTATCGGCAGTCCTGAATATAATTCGTGTAACTAATATATGCATGCCCACACATATTTTGAGTTTATTTCAGATAATTATAGAAATTCATCACATATTAACACTAATCGTAGTAAGGTTAATTTAAGGTACTATAAATTCATTGTAAAAATCGTTACCGGTCGTGTCCGTATTAAACTATTTTTGGCGCGGATTTTTTCTTAGTCAGGTGATAGTTTTTAAACGTTTTTACTTGTGTATCGAATCTTGAAGCGTTTTACCCAATGTTACTCGCTCCAATTATTTTACTGGTAGAAATCGTTCGTAAGACATAAGTACTTGCCTAATTTATATAATTATAACGCAACAAAAAAATACCATCATCCCTTTTGGCAATTTATGAAGTGATAGTTTCACTTCTAGTTTTCATAAACAAGTCTTACCATCGACAAGGACATCGTTTTCGCCGGCCTCGTGAGAATTTTCATTCAAGATCTCGTTGACGCGGGTTCTTTCAGCGTCCTGTGATAAAAATGTCCAGTCAAGCAATATTCTTCATGTATTTCATACCTCCCTTGAAAATTACACAATGAAGTAACATCGGGAAGACTTGCTCACTAAGTAAGAGAAGTTTTTCGTTGTCGATATTAACCAGTCACCATCGCAGCATTCCCTGCGTTGCGAACGGACACTTCTCCAGTAGCTTCTATATTGATATACATATTATAAATCACCTTTTCATCAGGTCTTTGCGTAGCTACCAAACTATACATTTATTTTTTGAAGCTTTATCAATTAGGTAAGAATTTCGTTACCGATAAAAAAAGGCCAGAGTGTCAAACTGACTTGCGTAAATGAAAAGCGTGTAGTATGTCGTACCTGGAAGCGTCTCTCGTCGAGGCGCTCCGCCATGCCGAGCTCCAGGTGCTCCGCCTCGCTGTCCTCGCGCGCGAACTGCGCCGGCCCCGGCCCCGGCCGCTCCGTCGACGTCGTGCGCAGCCGCCGGTGGCGCCGCCGGTGTTTCTGGATACAACATTAGCGATCGATGGTCACTTTATTATATTATGTACTTATTTACGGAAATAATTACTTTAACAAGAAATATTATTGTATTATATCAGCCATTCTGGGTTTGAGGCCTAGTGGTTGAAGCCATTGTGGTTATTTACTTTGGAGCGACTCACCTGTGCGTCAACAGTGCATAGGATCGCGACCGCAATGGCCAGTAACAGCAGGCGGCCCCTCATTTTGCCAATTCTCTGAAACAAACCAATACATAAATATATCGACCCAGCTCGCGTACGCAGCACAGATTGAGAAAGCGAACTAGGTAGTCCATAGCTCGTAGATTTTACGGCGACTCAACATAGGTACATACATCCACAAAACGGCAGCGATCCAGAACGACCGCGACGCCGCGCCGACGCGACGCTCGTTACCTTTTAGTTGATGTGTTTAGCCGGTAGGTACCTATATGTGCAGTGTGCACCAACGCCACTGGCGGCGGCGCGGCGTTGCCGGCAGTTACTTGGGAACAGTAAGTACATTAAAAATAACTCATGAGGCATTTGCATCGGCTTAGCGTTGTTGTCATCATTTCCCTGCGATTATAATGATGATGCCCTTCATCCCGGGAATAAGCAGCGTCATGTAGGTACGAGTGGGGCTATCTTGGGTTGAGGGCAACGCACCCTTCCGCGCGGTCACGACACAGAACGCGGGGCGCGGGGCGCGGGGCGCGAGGTGACCGCTGCCTGGAGGCAGATGATTGCATTTCCTGAATGAACGAGATTCTTATTTCGCTGTTTGGCACTTCATTTTATTCTAATACCTAGGTACAGGCTATAGGGTGGAATGATTTATAACATACGCAGCTTCATGCTTGAGTTAGAAGTTTGCCTATATGTATAGTAAGAACAAGTAGGTAGGTACCTACATAACACCAGCCTTACGCCATACAAGAGTTGAGCAAATAAAATTATACGAAACAATTTTATAGGTAGGTATATAGGAGGTGCTTACTTATTAATTATTATTTTATATAAGTATCTACCTAGTATAAGTAGTATCTATTTCGTGACCCCGGTCACGATAACCCGGCCCGAGACGTGATATTTTTGTCAATGATTCAATTCAACTGAAACGCATTAGAGCTCGGCTATAGATACTCATAAAGTAAAGGGGCTCTCTTATTTTTTGCCTTTTAAGAGATCCGTTTTTTTTTTTTTTTTTTTTTTTTTTTTTTTTTTTTTTTTTTTTTTTTTTGAATTGACTATATGTTGTTGGCCAGAGTGGCCATAACAACTTCACCCGGACAGAGTTTTAAGAGATCCCTTGAGCCCTAAGACCGTTGAAAGGAACTAAAGCTCTTCCGAGTTGTTATGTAAATAATAATCCTATACGATTCTTAAATTAATAGTCGTATAGGTAGGTCGTCGTGCACATAGTCGCGTATGTTCTAAGAATTCAAGTTTTTATAGGAGGCAGCGACTCGGTCAGAGAGACGGATCCGCGCCTGATGATCTCATCCGGGACATCTGGGCGATCGTTCGAGCGGCTTGTTTTACGAGCTTCCACGAAACAGTGCACAAGCTTTAGGTAATGTAGGTACATGCTAGCGTTGCAAATAGGTATGTTACCGCGCCCGTGTTTGCTAAGCTTTTTAGCAAAGTCAGGGCGTCATTAAATTCCAACATACAATGCTTCTAATACCTACCTACCTCGGAGCGACCTAAAATTTGATTCATTTGTTTATGAATGGTGTCGTCATCTAAAATAATAGTAATGTTCACATCAGACGCTCTGCAATTAATGGTCGGGTGGGTTACGTCACCCGCGGCGTGGTCATGACCCTGCCACAGTGAGCTGCAACTAAGATATCTCCTTCACTTCTGCCGGTTCAGCCGGTTCAGCCCGCGCGGCGGCGCAGGCGCCGGTGGCGGCTACGGCCGGCGCGGCGGCGTACATCGCTGTTGCGTGGACCTCACGTGGTTAACTAATCATGTGTCAACTAGTGTGAATTGAAATATTGCATCCCAGACAGGTAAGTAGGTAGGTTAGGTACCTACATTGAAATCATTCCGATGGTTATTTTAGTGAATAACGGAGTACTCATCTCTTATCTCTAATGAACGCGCAGGCAACACGGAATAGGTTACCAGTGTTACCACATAAGTAATTTGTTTAGTTTGATTTCAACTTTAGTTTTCTACGATATTTTTTTTTAGGTCAACGGTTTTTCTTTAGATTTTTCCATTTTGTCTGCAAGATAAACAGCGAGCTTGTCTTTTAAAATTTTCTTGTATATTTTAAAATTAATATCGCTGTCTGGCGATATTTACTTATAAATCACCATGATACTTAGGTAAGTACTACATAACACAAACAGCAGCTTCAGGTAAGTAGGTGAGAGTACAAATTCATCTTTCCAAGAACGTACACTATTATTGCCATAATGTTATATTGCAACAGTGTCCAGATATACCTTAGTGTAAGAAGATAGAACAGATAGTCTGAATAATTTAATATCAAATTGTCTCCGTGCATTACTATTGGGTCAGTGAGTGCACCAGCCCAGCTGACGTCCGAAGAACTAACTGATTGGGGAATTGTAACAACGAGCCGGGCGCGGGCCCAATCTCGAATCTCGACTATTTGTTTCCATTGACCCACATACGCGGTGACGTGGGGCCCGTGCTCCTGAATATTAACCTGAACTAGTTGCTAACTGCAACTGTAGGTAGGTATTCAATATAGCTTCCATTATACTGAAATCAAACCGTGATTCCGTGCTTGTTATTCACATGATGTCGTTCCTATATGACGACTTTTTTTTACATTAAATAGGTGAAGCCTTAAGGCTAAAGCGCCCATCTAGCCCGCGAAGTTCAAATTTTTTGAGTTCTTTTAGAAATTTTTCAAAATCTGACTATTATAAAATACAAATTTTGTAATTCGCGAAAAAGACCGTGTGCAGTGCATTTATTAATATATCCAACTTACTCTAAAACATTTCAAGAACGACAGCTATCCAGATAATCTGGCAATTTTTGTATATTTAGTGATTTACTAGTATCATATCCACCGTGATAATATTTAGAGTAAAATAAATGTATTAATAAATGCACTGCACACGGTCTTTTTCGCGAATTACAAAATTTGTCTTTTATTATTGTCAGATTTTGAAAAATTTCTAAAAGAACTCAAAAAATTTGAACTTCGCGGGCTAGACAGGCGCCTTCACCTTAAAGACTGTTCTACAACAAGGATCGTGACTTTTACGCTTCTTAAGTAACTAGGTAAGTATTTGCTTCAAGTCGTGTTTGATAAATATCAGTGAAGGCAAAAATGAAAAGCACTAGGTAGGTATAGGCTTCAAACTAACCAGCTAGCTGCGCCCGCGACTACGTCCGCATTCACTCAGTAATGCCCAATAAACAATTATTATCCATGATTTGTCTATACTATAAGTACTTACTAGGTACCTACTCATTTTGCGAATAGCAAGCACGAGTGTCATCATCACAAATAGGTGTTCACGCTAAGTCTACAAAGAATTAAGTAAGTAGGTAAGTAGTAAGGTATTATTTAGTTCACCTAGATTCTATAGACAAGTGGTCCTTAAAACATGCTCTTTGATAAACGTAAACAGTAAATCTGCATACATCAAGTCGAGATGTACATCGTCTGCGTGGATGATGTACAACGAGTGGCCCCTGGCCAGTGCGGCCGCGCAGATGTGCCCATTTCCCATTTGTATAGCGCGTTCAATGGTCTACAGGAGTCTGTAACTCTATACCATCAATGCAAGTAGTAGCTTAGCTATATAGAAACTACCTACGTTTCCTGTCCTGATTCAAGTGATAAAAAGTGTTAACCCTCTATGAATTGAAACCTTTATTACCTATCGGCGTTACTACGCCGTTACTACGTATATCTATATACTTATATCGAGATTACACGGAGTACCTACCGTGTAATCTCGATATAAGTATATAGATATCCTAGGCGAAACAGAAAGGGTATACTATTTTTTTGCAACTTTGTAAATTTAAAACCATCGTCTTTGTTGGACAGTTGGAGTACTAAAGGTTTTTTTGACTTATGAAATCTGTCAATAGCTGTATCCCTGTAACACCTTTAGTTTTTCAAGTTTCCTCCAAAGCTAGTAGTTTTAGATAGTTTTAGAATAACAAAGTTAAGTTTTGAAGCAAAAAATATACACTTTCTGTTTCAACCTGTATATGTACCTACTGTTGGAAGGTTTCTACCTACTGCTACTTAATCAATATTGGCAGAGTCTATGTTCTGTTTTGCAACTTCAGTTAGGACACTGAGGACTTTTAACATAAGTAAATAAATAATCCATTAATATTAATCTGTCGAGACCCAATTTGATATTTAAGTATTTTTGTATAAATAATTAACAGATTAAGTAGAAGTCATCAGTATTTGTGAACTCTTATTTATCTGTGCGATAGCCTCGCGGCCTCCGTGCCCAAACTGGTACAACTGTGTCGATCACCGATATAGCCGCAGAACAATAAATTCATTAAAATACTTAAAATATACTAGTTATTATACATCGTATGTTATCATGTTGGTACATATGTACCTAACACACTACTTACACTGTATAATAAACAGTTATTCTATTCTCAACTAAATAAATAATGTAGCCCTTTTGACGTCCCACTCCTGAGCACGGGCCTTCCCTCAACACGAGGGGGATGCGTAGCATTCATAATTAATTAGGCTAATTATTTTACAAATAAGACACATACGTATAAATACTTTAATGAGCATCGATTAGCCACGCACTACAGTCATTGGTAGCTAGCCGCTAGATAATAGGTTACCATAGGTATATTCCTATACACTATGCGGTCATTCATATCATATGTAGGTATCTCACATTTTGCGATGTCACTCTATATTTTTTTACGGTTATGAGCTCGGTATGTGGGAACGTGACATCATCAGGAATGCATGTGGTTCAGTTGGTTCTCGGTACACAACTTTAGTCACTTGTCTAAAACATGGTTCATACTAGCAAATTTTTACATTTCAGCAAAACCATAATAACTGGGTCATGTCAGATGACGACCGCGGCGCGGCGGCGCACGGGTCGGTTATTCGCGGGCCGCGGACGGAAGCTCGCTATCGTGTCCGCCGATAGCCTGACCCTGCGCCGGCTCACAGATAAAAATGTTCATAACATGGTTTTTGTGTCGCACCGAGCACAACTTTGAGACGATCAATATACTTACAATATTAAATGAATGCTCTTGACAACGGATAATGTACGAAGCCATAACTACTAGACTCTAGTAGTTACGGCTAACGTAAAAGCTCTAGTAACTAGAGCTTTTAGCCCTGTTGTGCGAGACATTTGCAAGAATAAGATTAATAATGATATTTTTCTTAGCGCCCCCAGGATATCCACTAACCTAAGATTTGCCTTTCATTATCATTTTGGATCAATTGTGAAATATGATATGCCCATGTTATGATGATTTTAGGGTTCCGGACCTTAAAAGGAAAAAACGGAACCCTTATAGGATCACTTTGTTGCCCGTCTGTCTGTCTGTCAAGACCCTTTTTCTCAGAAACGGATAGAGATATTAAGTTGAAATTAAAATCAAATATCACTCGCTATGGTCCCTTGTAGGTGTAGAAAAAATTGGCTTCTAAGACAACGCAATCAAAAGATACGGCCATTTATGTCGCATATTTTGATTCCTACTTTTTTGCAAATGTACTTACCAAAACAAATGAATCAACGCACAGCCACAAACCGCTGGTGTTAGAATCATGAAATTTTGACATTGGGTACCTTTTATACCGCAAATAAGGATTTTGTAAAATTCTACCCTTCTAAGTACATAAAAAAGAGGGTGAAAGTTTGTTTTTGTTAAAAAAAACTCAACTTAGAGTCAGGATAATTAGTATTAAGGTTATTCATTACAATTAAAAAATATGATTTTCAGCGTTTAAAAAAAAACACCCCTAAGTGTGTGAAATAAGGGAAAACAGTTTGTATTGGGGTCCCGAATTTGTTTAAGCTAAAAACGTGGCTTTAGGTGGATCTTGCTATAAAAACTTGAAACACTGTGCAGAAAATCTAGAAAAAATTAGGACACTATTTAGCACATGACACGGCATTGTAATTATAATTATAACATGAGAAATGGGTTCTCTAAAGCACGATCTACAACCGACCAAGTTAAAGTTAAGTTAATTATTCCCTTCGTTTCAGAATAAACTAGATACTGAAATTTAAAAAATCAACCGCAAATATAACTTTGTTTCTTGTGTTTCAATACTTTTGTTATAGATGCGATAAATCTACGCCATTGAAATGTTTCCGGAAGCCTTCATTGTGCATGTGCTGACGTGCACTTGTCCGGTTTTTTAAATTTGGTATTCTATTCGACCCGCGGGATTTGTATAATGCAGGATGACATGCGAAGAACCCCAAGTTATTTACATGAGGTGCTTAAGAGGTCCATCCCTCCATTATTTCACTATGTAGGTACCTACATAGTTGCAATTACGATTACCTATATGACTGTTTGTTATTTGTAACTTTCCTACTTCCTTCTTTGTAGGATACAATAATCTGTGTCCGTAGGTACTTAGGTAGTAAAAGTGAAAACTGATCAAGGCTAACTTAACCTAATCTATTCTTATGTAATGTAATGTAAAACTATATCATTATGCACCTGTTTGTTCTCCATGTGTAAATAAAAAATAAATAAAATATTTTTAAACTAATTAAGGCTAACTCAGATTTACAAAGATATTAGGTATAACATTTTTTCGTAGAACAATATCAACCTAGGTTTTGAATATGTAAGTAGGTATGTTGTGCGAATGCACATCATTATTATTGTATTTCGTAAGTAAATAATATAACCGTTAAGTGTGCTAACTGACACCCAGCAACAAAATGACTTACCTACAAAACAAAATAGCTGACACAGTGAAATACTATTATAATGAGAAAGGCATTTTATTTGTCAACATGTCGCGCGGATTGATTTGTTATTACTTAGGAACAATACCTGCACGGACTGGGTCGTCGCTCCAGTCATACTAGGCAGTTACAAGTTTATTCTAACCGCTCAATCGATCAATCGAATAGGTATAATTTTTAAAACTAACATGGTATAACTTTACCCATTTTCCTTATTGACCATTGTTACCTATTTTCCTAAAAGACACGGAGACAGGGATTCTAATAAAACCACGATGTGTGTGCATCTTCACAACGCGGCTGTACTGATTCCCATCAAAACATAGAAGAACACAACAACTGCGAAGGAATCATCCATCCGATGTGAAGCTCCGCGAGCTCCGGTGCCACAGATAGATAGACCAGGGTTCAAACTTATAACAGCCCTCGTGGCGTTAAGTCGGGATTAAAAATAATACTTATTCCATCTATCAAATGAATAAGTATTGAGCGATCAGGATAATCGGGATAATCGTAGTGACTAACAGACGGTTGCATTTTCGATAAGCGAAAACATGAAATAGGTCGATTTTAAGAACTCATGCTGATAGATGAGACCTCTTACAACTTCTAACGGCAAACATGTAATTAGGTCGTAGGGTATATTATAGAAGTAACCCATCCACATTGCAGTCATGTGTATCAGTGTTATAGTCCTGTAATTTGTACTTAGGTATATATTTAGAAATATCCATGCCGCCATAGATTTCGTTACCCTAAATGATGTCGTCTAGTATTGCTTATCTATGTGTGTTGCAGCATTTGCACATTCCTGCCATATAAAGTGTCCAATAAAAGGTTTAGATTGCCTCATTTCTAGAACTATGTTTACCGCGCGGCTATACATATCTAGTTATTAGTGTGTGTTTTTAATGTCAAAATAAGATCATTGTACTAAATGCATAATATGTACTTACTTTTATGCGGGATTTATATGAAAATACATTTTTTTAAATTTTTGTCCGATGTCTGTCTTACTGTCTGTTTGTTCCGGCTAATATCAGAAGCGGCTGGACCGATTTTGAATTACTTCGCGTACTTTTATTTTTATATAAGTACCGCGCGGGCGTCGCGCTGGTATTTTATTTAAAAAAACAAACAGTTTCTTGTTTGAATCAATCTTAACAATTATTTATTTATTAGGTGGATACTCAAACACTGAAAGGGGTAATTAAATTTATTAGGTAATCCTGGGCGTAAACGAGTTAGATTAGAAAATTAGTTCTCGGTAAGTGATAAGGTACCTATTATGTCCTAAAGAATATCCATATAAGTATAATTCATAATTACACAGTACCTACTTTATGTATGTAATTACATAGATCCCTACATTTTCGTTTAAATAATTTGATAAGTTGTATCTTGTAAGCTGTCGGTTACGGCAATTCCGTACCTGCCTATACGTTGGTTTTGATATCCAATGTTAAAATACTTCTTACTTATTATGTACTAGCTGAGCCCGCGACTTCGTCCGCGTGGAATTTAACTTAACAAAAAAGCCCGCTCCCGCGTTCTGAGCCCGCACGACAGAACCCATTCTTTCATTTGTTAAATTTTGTTTTTCTAAAATAAACGTAGCCTAAGTTACTGTTTATAACATCAGCTATCTACCAGTGAAAGTCCCGTCAAAATCGGTCCACCCGTTTCGGAGATACTCTTTGCTTTCATGTGTTTTTATTTTTTTACGCGGAAACCTAATTGTTTTTCAAAAATTAAAGTAGCCTAAGTTACTCCTTATTACATCAGCTATCTGCCAGTGAAAGTCCCGTCAAAATCGGTCCAGCCGTTTCGGAGATTACCCGGAACAAACACACAGACAGACAGACAGACAGACAGACAGACAGACAGACAAAAAAAATTTAAATCGCGTTTTTACTATAGTTGTCGTATGTACTTTCATATGCATTTAGTGAAAAGGTGTTATTTTGATATTACAAACAGACACTCCAATTTTATTTATTTGTATAGATGTTGACTAAGATGCACGTCTACATGTGTTAACGAACTTACGAAATCATTACGGAGGCAAGGGGCTGGCTGAGCTTACACGCAGGACATAAAAATAAAACGCGAAATGTGCATTCCCTGAAACCAGTTTACCAATGGCACGTTAGATTCGGCGGAAATCTGCGCAAACGACTCAAACGTTACACTAATTACATGGGCATGTATGCTGATGTAAAATGTAGGTTTGAAAAAAAATACTGCAATTAATTACGTTTCCTTTATAATGGAACTTCCAGGTTAGGAAAAAAGCTGAAGGATAGTGCCTATTCTCAACACTGGTAAGTAAACCCAAAATAATAATAGTTCCTTACTAAGTACTTAAATTAATCTCTAAAGATTTTGTTAAAACAATAGATTTTATGGTCAGAAAAATAAAATATAAACTCACCTTTCAGCTCAGGATATCTTCTAGTATCCAGTCAGCAAGGCTCCTCCGCGGGGTGAGAGCGCGCGGCTGACTGGCGCGTGGCGCGAGCGGGTGCGCGCGCGCAGCCCCGTGCCCGCGCCCGCCGCGCCGCCGCGCCGGGCGCCCCACTGCCGCCCCGCGCCCATCTAGTTTTTCAAACCTTTGTCCCGGGCTGGTGTACTTAACATAGGAGACCAATTAAATCAATTGTGAAATAATTAAAACAAGCTTTTGCCCGCAGCGTAGCATAGCTTTTATTTCCCGGATGTCGATAACAGCGTCACCTACCGGGTCGAACTGTAGCTAGGAACAACCATCCAAGTGATCAAATAAGTAAAAAAAAATACATCAAAATCGATCAAGCCGTTTAAGAGGAGAAGAATTATGAACACACGCACACCCGAATTTTATATAATTTAAAGCCGTGTCGATAAGTGATTCTTATAATGTTGGTTTGTATTGACCGTCCGTCCCAACATATAGTTAAAATATCTTTATCGTCAATAACCTGATTTGGTTCATCAAACTGGCCTAACTCTCCAGTGCATACCGTGTATTCGCCTCACTTGGCATCGGCAGAATTGTCCAAGAGAAATAAAATAAAATGACGGAGGTAGAGCCAAGCTGAAGCCAAATTGATGTCAGCTGATATACGGGCCACCACCCTCTCACAGTTCGGCGTAAAGTAGCTCCATGTCGTGAGTGAGAGCCGGAAATATCACAATTCCCCTTCAGGGCGATAACGTGTAAGCAATGCCATTCGTTTTGCAAGCATCAATCTATAGTCTACGGCAACTGCTTAACATCAGGCCAGTCGTACGCTTTATTTGCCGACTTTGTTGTAATATATACATAAAAAAGTTAGGTATTTTGTTGGACGATGGAACATTCTTTCAGCAGGCTAGTAGGCAGGTCGATAACAAAATGCTCCCAGTTTTAGTGACACAAAATATCGTAGATACCTACATTTTTGTTTTCAGGGCGGAGGTTTAACAACAGCCTGGCTGCTTCCTACTCGTTCTAGGTAAGAACTCAACGACCGGAAGTCAATGCACAGATTTCAGTAGGCTAAATTATCGGTTGTAGAAGCGTGAAAACCCATAATTCGATATCGCACGTGCAGTTTTACTGGTAAGTATGCAAGTTTTTTTAGAATTTGGTTGTTATAAACTTTTAAAGTTGTAATACCTTGTATCCAAGATGGATCATGTTGGATCGGATAGGGACGGATAGGACTGTACCTAAAATGAAATAAAACTCTCGTCTTGTTACAAAAAGTACATCTCTATTACAGAGGGCAGCAAGTCGCCGCGCGCCGCCCGCCGCCGCGCCGTGGCTCCGGCGTACACGGCACATGCGCGTGACGTCAGAGCCCCGGCCGCTACGCAGACCGCACTTAACAATTTATTACTGAACAAAACACCGTTCATTACAAATTTTAGACTCCATACATAATTATTTTAATTAAAAAGAGATTTATCAGGTTTGAATAGTTTTTGAAGCGTATAGAATAAAAAGTATAATGATAATGTACAACGATAAGTTTGCGGGCCTTAGAGAGCTTTTGAATAATATAATTTATTATAGTCTACACTGGGTATGGGGTCTAAATTCTGCTCACAGAGTAATCATCCTTACTTGCAAACGTTGCTGACAACGATTAATTAACACAATGATTTTATTACGTAATTATCTTGGCTTCAATACACACGGACCATCTGTCGAGTCCGACCGTCCGATAAAGTATCAGAGATATTACAGTCATCTGAATCATATCTCCATAGAGACATACAATTCAACTGTTTTATTATTTTGTACTGTATAGCACTGTCGGTCGTTCGCTCGAGGTGCCGAGGTGCGGCCGCAGTCAGGTTCGTGTGTACTCACTCAAATTAGAAGGCTGCAGAGTTTTAACGCCTCTTACAAGAATGCAAGATGATGACGTTCCGAAATGTTGCAGAATTTACAGTGGTATTAATAAATTAATCTCAACTCTGGGATCGAACTTAAGTACACGTTTGAGATGTAATATTGTCACCACCTTCAAAATTAGATCTCAAAAGCGTATGATTAGGTCAGCCTCAGTATTTGAGTTGCCTTATTCGGTTATGTGTCTATAAGTACATATCAGAGATTGAGAGAGGGCCTGCCCGCCCAAAGCTCAGACCGACATCGGTTTAGTAACGATCTGCTCTCGTACAGGGTGCTGCAGTACCACTAACTACAAGTTACATTATGTATAATGTTATCTATTAATGTAGTTCAGCGTCGAAGGCAACGTAGGAACAGGTTAGTAGGACTACACTAGTGTTTATCTTTACTGATGTGCTAGCTATCGACGCACTCCATACTTAGTTCCGGTTACTGGATGTGTTCCTTCGCGCTTACTTGTGCCAGCCAACCAGTTTGCAGTTGAAGTTAGGTAAAGTCTAATAGTCTCGCAAACTGGGGGGTTAGTATGAGCGTATTTCAATACAAATAAATTGAGTAATCGAATCGATCGAGTGACGGAATGTCTCCGTACATTACATACATAACTACATACACATACCTACTGGTTATTGTACGGAGACATTCTCACGCTACACGTTACACGTAGAACTACACGTTTTCGCTAGAGGCGCTGCTGTGCAACTTATAGTAAGATTCGATCATTCCATCTGTATTTGATGCTGGCAAAACTTGCACTAAGCCCGTGTAGCTCTACCAGAGTTTCGCTTGGAGTCGCCTCCTGCATCTGAAAATATTTGTATGGCAAATTGTTAGTTCCTCGGGTGTCTGGTACGGGGTGCTGTAAGTACAATTTAACATTCAAACATTTTATGTAGACGCGGCGACAAGCGAGCTTATGACACGCGTATTAACTTGCGACGGGCTGAGCGAGTACTATACCAGCGAAGCCAAAAACGTAGTACACATGACGCTGCCAAGAGCGCATACAAAAATTTGAATGTTTTAATAGATTACGAAATCCAAATTCGATAAGAACCTATCGAATCTTGCTATACCCAGTAACGCTGCACATTATTGCAGGGCTGGCATCGTTGCTGATAAAATGTTCGAAAAGATAATGTTAACACCTGTACCTACTCGGCCTGCTGTTTTATATCTAGTCCGCCAACGAAACTACATTTCCGTCACCCGTCTATGAGAACCATCTTGCCACACTGATGACTTGCGTCAGGGCCGCCCGCGCACGCGCCATCGAGACGAGTGTTCATTCATACATACGAGATAATCATTTAATGTGCATGTATATACACATAAAATGTGTGTACGCAAGACAAGATTCTTTATGTATATAGATTAACAGCCTCTTACACTGGAAGATGTGCGGTATTAGGTTAGTTCATAATATTTTCTATGGTAATTTCGCATTGTGAAGTGATTTAACTATATCACATAATTAGGTCATTGTTTCTGACAACGATGTTGGCATTATCGTGGCGAAGCAAAAACATAGACTTGGTAATGTCTTTGACAATGATTTGTTAATCGTACTATGATATTTGAGAAATCACTTGGCATCGCGATCGGAGCATGTTACAGGGCAACGGGACTTATCAACATTATTTACAATAAGTAAGTACACCGAATACCGCGCGTTAACGCCGGCGCCGGCGCCGCGCGCCGCTCATTGGACGCGAGCGAACGCAAGGGTGCTGATCTGAGGTCCATTAAACGATTTGAACATTAAATGTTTAACTATTCACCTTGGTTAGACTGATGTCAGACTGATCATGTAACGTGGAGTTATGAAAACGCGGATCACAAAATATCATACTAATATTATAAAGAGGAAAACTTTGTTTGTTTGATTGTAATGAATAGGCTCCTGAACTACTGAACCGATTTGAAAAAATATTTCACTGTTGGGAAGCTACACTATCCCCGGGTGACATAGGCTATAATATATTTTAACAAAAATTGGAATCCTTACTAAAACTCGAATAATGTAACCGCAATGTACCCGTGCGAAGCCGGGGCGGGCCGCTAGTACAGAATAAATTGCAACTGCATTGTCAAATCTAGATCCAAGGCCACCGATTCAAATGACGCTATATTGATCGGCTAGCGGACCTCAATTGGATCCACACGTATGTCGTCGTCGTTTACCGATGTAATAATAAGATAAGGTCGTTTAAAATAACGAATTGGCATTCGTCGTTGGCGTGCCTCAGTCAGGATAAGTGTTATGCCCTAAACCGACCAACCTAACCAACACCAAAGGTCTGACAAAAAATCTTGCCTGCTTGTGGATGAATAGTTTTATGGGACAAACAACTTACTGCACAGTAGGGGCTCAAATGTCGCCATAGATATAATGTCAGACAAATTTTAGCTATCTTGGCGTTCGTTCGCTTGGTCTTGCGGATGTGAGATGCGATTGGATTGCCGTGTCGCCACATTTATTTATATTGTTATTATTTTGTTAACTCCGACGTCACATAATAATTAGAAGTGCGTCGCGTTGTGCAGACCGTGGCACTCGATCACATCTCGCGACTAATAAGTATACACACTATATCTCCGCTGTTAACCGCCTCGTACACGTGCAAAATGTCGCACCGTATGCTTACAATTTCCAATAAAAAGTAGTTGCGTAATACAAATTTTAGTAGGATGAAAATACTAAAAACTAAATAAAAAATAGTCACCGCCATTTGTAGTATTATTCTCAACTAATTTAATATTATTAGAATATAATACAGGTTCAATTGTTTACGGTGCCGGTGCGCAGCAGTGCGATGTCTCGCCAGACCAAATAATTATAGAATAAAATTACTCTCATTAACTTTATATGCTAGTATCAGATTTATCAATGACTCTGAGGTAGAACTTATTTATGACGTGACCGAACATCACTAAGTCAATGAACAAGACTGAGTGTTCTTGGAAATGCCTTCTTATGTCATACCAGTATAAAATGACATCAAAAGCGTACTAACTGTTGCTCTCAGACTTGAGATAGATTCATTAATACGGGCCTTGGTGTTGACTGCGATGAGTGTCGCAACACGATTATTCAGGCTTCTCTTGGTTATGCTAATAATGCTCATAAATGTATTACCGGGAGGGGGCGCGGGCGCGGGCGCGGGCGCGCGCTGCGCGGCCGGCACCACTTACATAATTACTTCAATACAGACCTAAGTAAATGCACAAGAACATCTGCATCAATATATTTTATTGCAAACAGACACATAAATAACATATTACATTCTAATTTTAAATACAAAATACGTTATTTATAGATCTGGATAATATTTTGGAGCTACTCTACAATTTACTTGTCCATAAAATATTGCAGTGCGGGTCACCGCCTTAAATAAAACCTCTAACTATTTACACTCATTCTTTTCATATTTATCGTTTTCATCGCCAATAGAACGTACCAACAAGCGTCGTATATAGTCTCGCAACACTGCCTAGGCATTAGTTTCATAGCTTACTGGGTGTACGAGTCGCATCAGTTGTGCGCTATCTGAATAATTTATATACGACTATGTGGTCTACTAGTCCTCGTGTATATCTCCTGCGTAATTAAAGCGGTTAAGCAGCCTGACGTGAATGAGAGAGATTCGTCCTGCGCTACACACAGACGTCGCATCTATACACTAAAATTAAACAAGTACATTCGGGATCAAAATTAAACATTATAGTGAAAAGTTCGATAATTTTATTGATTAAAAAAAATAACGTGTTATTACAACACAAATTCGACATAAGGGCTAGTCGCAGCGGGCGGCGAGCGAGGGACGCGGGGCTGTGCAGTGTTAGATTGTGTGCAATAAATAACGAGGTTTCCTGGACTTCGATACTCCAGTGCTAGAGCCAGCGGTTGCGCCTGCACATGGCAACGAGCAACAGCTCGGCCGGCCCCGGGCGCCGCGCGACGGCACACGGCACACGGCGCGGGCGGCGGGTCCAGTTAAAGTGCTCGTTTGCCGGACACGCACGGGACGATCTAGGACGTGTGCAGCGGAGCCTTCAGTGTGACATCGCCCTTTATTCGCTTAATCTGTTAAGCGTAAGCGTCTCCATGTGTAATAAATATTTAGCCATTATTTTGTAGAATGCATACGATAAAACCATTACTAGTGTATAATTAATTTATTCATGTGTATAACATATGACATGATTTTGTTATTCAGTTTGGCAGGCCCGTCAACATCAGCCGAATTGTTGATGAGCGAACATGTATAGTGTAGAGGTTTTAAATAATTCATACTGGCCGTGGCGCCAGCGCGGTCCGACTGTTATCCTATATTGTCACTGGTATTAAGCATGAAAAAAGGGTAGTATTCTGTAATAATGGGAAGGGGAGTGGCGGCACGTCGCGGCGCCGCCGCGGCCGGCCCTCGCTACACTAAGGATTTGACGAACGGGCAGTGCCGTAAGTAGCCTTTTATCCGCCCGGTGCGAGCTCCTAAACTGCACCCTTGAAACCTTGGTCCCGGGGGGTATTCACTAGTTGGCGGAAAGTTTCCGATGTCGGAAACGACAACTTCTATCTTTATTTTACAAATGAATTAGAAGAAGGATAAAGGTGTCGTTTCCGACACGGAATCTCTCCATCGACTGTGAATACCCCCCCTGGTCTAGTTATTTCCGCGCCCCTCCAGGGTCTGCGCCCTGTGCCAGGACACCGCTGGGACCGCCCCATTTACGGCACTGCGAACGGGTCCGATACCTGACCGCATAAATTAACTTAAATTCACATTTCAATATCGATTTATAAACAGAACACATTATTATAAAAGCTTAATATATCTTACATACGTGAAGACGAAAATCTACATGCTAGTCGATTAACTAGTGACGTCGCATCGTCGTATCGCGTGACGGGCGAGCGACGCCACCCGGCCACCCGGCCGAGTTAGTCCGTGGAAATTATTATATGCAGCATTAGCGTAGCCATCCTCGTGCGGGACCGACACACGGCCTCTCGCGAGACTCTCCACGTCATTTTTAAGAATGTGAAGTTGGGGCGCTGGTAGGGGTCAGGGGGCAGGGGGGGGGGGCGTGTTAGGATATAATGTTCGATTAGTTGATCGCGGCTCAGATCCAAAACACGGGAGAAGCTCGCGAGAGAGCGGTGTGGCGTTCCTATCGTAATTATTTACGTTATCTCATGTCCTGTCGCGCGTATATTACAAAATAAAATATACAAAATAATGTAAAACCACACAAATCGATGTTGGGCGGGCGGAGGAGGCTGCTGGCGAGCCCGAACTGGGAGGCGAGCTCGAACACAATATTACCACCACTGAAACGGTTGACACTCAATCAGACAATTTCTGCGCGCTAAATACAAAATACACTCTGTAACCATAAGCGAGTGTAGATTGCATATAATTAGGGGTGTGAGTTCTAACAAATCCAGCCGTGCATTCGGGGGCTGGCGGGTATACAATTTTTAACAGCTTACGAAGAAACCCCTATTCTATCGAAACCCATACATTACACCAGCGCCTTTAGCCTTTACTGGTTTTATAGTTTCGAAAATGATTATAGTTTTCGTAAGCTGTGAAACCACCCTCAGGGCTGAAATGAACAATTGTTGGCGGGCTCAGCAGCCGCCCCCCTCGCGTAATGTGCAGACTTGGCGCCGGCTCACCGCCTGGTGCTGGCTCGCGAATTCTTGGCCAACATGCATCAATTAACTGCGACAACACATCTCATGTAGTCGAAATAAAACATAAATTCGCTTGTAGCAACAGCGATGTGTGGTCGCAGTCTTGGCGACTTGATGTTGCCTGAACAACGTCGGACATGTCGCCAAGTTACATGGTCGCGTTGCTCGCACAGAGTCCCTGTGAGCGGTGAGCCACTAATTCATACACAAATATTAACACAAAGTGATCGCAGCCGGCGCACGCGCCGCCCGAACCGACGGCCTCGGCTGACTTCGGTAGATTTCGCTCGCATTTGGTACAAAATACAGTTTACAAAAAAAGCGTCTATATATAAATTTATACTATAAAATTTATAGTCTGTTCTGGATTATATTCTTCGCTCAGTTATAACTTTGTTTATCTTTAAATTTTTGGCACTGTATTCTTCACAGTATTCGTAAGGAATGAAGCACGAAGTAAAATATTACAACGGGTAAAAATGCGAGCGATTTTTTCAAGTCACGTCTTGCAGTAGGTATATCAGGGACCTTAACACTCCCGACGGAGGCTGAAGTTATGTGACCTGTCAGCGATTTGCCGAAAAGACAGTTTATCGTTCATTTGTTATTTGGGATATACATTAAAGATAATACATTTAGCTAATATTATGATTTTTACCCGTCTGTATCCGAGTCGGTGGAGGGCGTGTCGGCCGCTAGACAGGCCGGTCCGGGCGGTGCGGCGCGGTCAAATTATTAATTAACTATCTAGCTACTTAAACGAAGTAGGGGAGAAGCGATATGCGAGGCGGGAGCCGCGCCGCGCCCGCCCCCGCCAGCCCCGCCACCGCCGCCGCCCGCCCTGCGGACAACGACACCTGTTCAATAACAATACGACTAGGATCTATACAAAAGTTACACGCGGCTTAGTAATCAGCCCGCGGGTACTAGGAGGAATAAATTATTGGCTTGAATGAGTAGTGTACCTGTGCGCGGTGCGGGCTAGCGGCGGTAGGCGGCGCGCGGCTGGAAGGCGGCGGCTGCGGGTAGTGTAGTGTACCTGTGCGCGGTGCGGGCTAGCGGCGGTAGGCGGCGCGCGGCTGGGAGGCGGCGGCTGCGGGGAGTGTAGTGTACCTGTGCGCGGTGCGGGCTAGCGGCGGTAGGCGGCGCGCGGCTGGAAGGCGGCGGCTGCGGGTAGTGTAGTGTACCTGTGCGCGGTGCGGGCTAGCGGCGGTAGGCGGCGCGCGGCTGGAAGGCGGCGGCTGCGGGTAGTGTAGTGTACCTGTGCGCGGTGCGGGCTAGCGGCGGTAGGCGGCGCGCGGCTGGAAGGCGGCGGCTGCGGGTAGTGTAGTGTACCTGTGCGCGGTGCGGGCTAGCGGCGGTAGGCGGCGCGCGGCTGGAAGGCGGCGGCTGCGGGTAGTGTAGTGTACCTGTGCGCGGTGCGGGCTAGCGGCGGTAGGCGGCGCGCGGCTGGAAGGCGGCGGCTGCGGGTAGTGTAGTGTACCTGTGCGCGGTGCGGGCTAGCGGCGGTAGGCGGCGCGCGGCTGGAAGGCGGCGGCTGCGGGTAGTGTAGTGTACCTGTGCGCGGTGCGGGCTAGCGGCGGTAGGCGGCGCGCGGCTGGAAGGCGGCGGCTGCGGGTAGTGTAGTGTACCTGTGCGCGGTGCGGGCTAGCGGCGGTAGGCGGCGCGCGGCTGGAAGGCGGCGGCTGCGGGTAGTGTAGTGTACCTGTGCGCGGTGCGGGCTAGCGGCGGTAGGCGGCGCGCGGCTGGAAGGCGGCGGCTGCGGGTAGTGTAGTGTACCTGTGCGCGGTGCGGGCTAGCGGCGGTAGGCGGCGCGCGGCTGGAAGGCGGCGGCTGCGGGTAGTGTAGTGTACCTGTGCGCGGTGCGGGCTAGCGGCGGTAGGCGGCGCGCGGCTGGAAGGCGGCGGCTGCGGGTAGTGTAGTGTACCTGTGCGCGGTGCGGGCTAGCGGCGGTAGGCGGCGCGCGGCTGGAAGGCGGCGGCTGCGGGTAGTGTAGTGTACCTGTGCGCGGTGCGGGCTAGCGGCGGTAGGCGGCGCGCGGCTGGAAGGCGGCGGCTGCGGGTAGTGTAGTGTACCTGTGCGCGGTGCGGGCTAGCGGCGGTAGGCGGCGCGCGGCTGGAAGGCGGCGGCTGCGGGTAGTGTAGTGTACCTGTGCGCGGTGCGGGCTAGCGGCGGTAGGCGGCGCGCGGCTGGAAGGCGGCGGCTGCGGGTAGTGTAGTGTACCTGTGCGCGGTGCGGGCTAGCGGCGGTAGGCGGCGCGCGGCTGGAAGGCGGCGGCTGCGGGTAGTGTAGTGTACCTGTGCGCGGTGCGGGCTAGCGGCGGTAGGCGGCGCGCGGCTGGAAGGCGGCGGCTGCGGGTAGTGTAGTGTACCTGTGCGCGGTGCGGGCTAGCGGCGGTAGGCGGCGCGCGGCTGGAAGGCGGCGGCTGCGGGTAGTGTAGTGTACCTGTGCGCGGTGCGGGCTAGCGGCGGTAGGCGGCGCGCGGCTGGAAGGCGGCGGCTGCGGGTAGTGTAGTGTACCTGTGCGCGGTGCGGGCTAGCGGCGGTAGGCGGCGCGCGGCTGGAAGGCGGCGGCTGCGGGTAGTGTAGTGTACCTGTGCGCGGTGCGGGCTAGCGGCGGTAGGCGGCGCGCGGCTGGAAGGCGGCGGCTGCGGGTAGTGTAGTGTACCTGTGCGCGGTGCGGGCTAGCGGCGGTAGGCGGCGCGCGGCTGGAAGGCGGCGCGGTGCGAGGACAGCGGGCGGCGGCGCGGCGGCTCGCGCCCGCGCGTCTTCTTCTCCTCCACGTTGAGCTTCACGCCGTCCGCGCTGTCCGCCGGGAAGTACAGCGGCTGCACAGAGAGCGGCGGGTGAGCGGGGCCGGGGGCTGGCGGGCGGCGCGGGGGGCGCGGCACTCACCGCGGCGTTGAGGCAGTCGTGCGCGGCCTGCGGCGTCTCGTAGGTGATGAAGCCGTAGTTGGGGTGGCGCGGCGCGCCGGGCGCGGCCGGCTTGCTGTGCACGCGCAGCTCGGCCACGGGCCCGAAGCGCGCGAACAGCGCGCGCAGCTCCTCCTCCGTGGCGCAGTGCGGCAGGTTGCCCAGGAACAGCTGCTGCGCGTCCGAGTAGCGCCGCGCGCCGCCCTCCGCTGCGGACCACATCAACACCGCATTATGGCGCACCGCTCGGCCGGCCGGCGGCGGGCGGGGGGGGGGCGGCTCACCGGGGGCGGGGTGCGGCGCGCGCGCGGGGCGCGGGCGCGGCTCCGGCGGCGCCGCGGCGGGCGCGGCGGCGGGGGCGGGCGCGGGCGCGGGCGGGGAGCCGCGCGCCGCGCCGCCGCTGCCGGACTTCAGCAGGTTCGCGTACGTCTTGGGCTCGGGGGCCGCCGCCGGCGTGCTCGATGACGCTGCGCATGCGATATGAGAGAATCAGATAACAATCCATTGTGTGTCGAGGGCGGGCGGCGCGGTGTCCGCGCGTCGTACTCACGCGGCAGGGGCTGCGGCGTGGGTTCGCGCTCCAGCTCCGGTTCGGGCTCGGGCTCCGGCTCGGCGGGCGCGGCGGGCGAGCCGGCGCGCGGGGACGGCGCCGGCGGCAGCTCCGTCTCCACCTCGCCCGGGATGCCGCTCGCTGCGCCGACGAACGATCACATGATGTAAGTGTCAAAAATGTTGATATCTCACTAAATTGCAATGACGTAAAGCCGGTGTACCCACCCTGCAGCGCGGCGACGAGGTGCCGGGCGGAGTCGTCGGCGGGCGGCGGGTGTCCGTTGAGATGCGGCGCGGGCTGCGCGGGCGGCGCCAGGGCGGGCGGCGCCAGGGCGGGCTGCGCGGGCTGGGCGGGCGGCGCGGGCGGCGCGGGGAAGGCGGCGGGCGGGAAGGCGGAGGCGGGCGGCGCGGGCGGGAAGTAGGCCGCCGCCCCGCCGCCGCCCACCACCGGCTCCTCCTCCTCGCCCTCCGACCGGCCCGAGCCCTCGCCCTCCTCGTCCGAGAACACTATGTCCTGGAAACGAGATGTGAACAATTTTATGTTATTTTACACGGTAAACAAACAGCTGCTTTATAATATAATAGTTACATCAGAATAGACTTTAGAAAGCCTTCAACAGTTTTCATTTTTATTACGCACAAAATTGTGTTGTGTTCTATAAGGAAGTTATACAGTTTTAAGTAAGAGTAACAAACCGAGTCATATAGTTTAATTGCAACCGTCGAGATAATTCAAATAAATGCCATTTAAACGAATTGTTTATTTATTGGCTTTTTAATAGTACATTGTTACCCTAGGAATGAAAGTAACTTATTTAGTCCCGAGACGGTACGCTCGGGCGCCTATAGTTCGAGGGACAAACTTAAACCTTTCACCCGAGGTAAACACTGTGCTTTTCATTACGAATACAAGGAAAGTAAAAATAAAAACAGAAATTAGCTAAGGAAAAAATGAGTGAACAAGGAAGTATGAACAATACTCTATAACTCGAAAAACTAAAATTACGATCGGATTGCCGCCTATTTAGTTTTTTTTTCCGTTGGCCGGCCAGCTTCATTATTCAGCCATTATTTTTCATTTTCATCATTGAAAAAATGGTATATATTTTGCCCAAATCTATGTTATTTTAAAGAAATAGTTGAAACTAAATTATAATAAAGTCATTTAAAAAAATGTATTCTTTATTTAATACTTAACTTTATGTTATTCCTTTTTTACATCGCGCTGTAATCTCAGCGCGATGTAAAATTCATTGTAATCAATTGATTGACTGTAGAAAAAGTTGGAACATGGTTCAATAGAAATGTAAAAATTGAACTAGTTTTTTTTTATAATTTGACAGCTGTCAGTTGAAAGCGATTCTCCCTAGGGCTGAAAAGTATTACTTTCAACCCGCTCCTCAGGCAACTTCAGACCTACTTTCCGAGTATGAGTAATGAAAAAGTATTTTTCCTCATCATAAACAGATCTACATCCACGGAATAATTTGAACTGAAAATATGAATATTTCGCGGGAAAAAAGTTTTGACGGTAGTTAGTAGCATAAGGAGCACTATACACAGGTTTAGGTAATTCCTACGACAAAGCACTCTATGCGGAGTTAAGAGTTTAACTTCCGATAATATGGATGAAGTGGATTATAGCTAATAGAACATGATGCAGTAATGTGAGAGCGGCAGCTTCTCTTCGTTTGAGAAGTGGTAACAGATGGTGATGTCTCCAGCTCTCGGCATAGTTATAAATTAATACACTATTAACACGCCAATGTTTAAAAAATAACTAATACTGTTTTGTTTTATTTTATTTTGTTTTCTATTTTGCCAATATTGATTTAAACATTTGTATAAATCAGTGAAGCATATTGATCATTATAAAGACAAATAGTGAAACCCTGAAATGTAATCATCCCCCTCGATTACGTCTACTAGGTCCACCTGCACAGTAGACAAGTACAGAAACGGCGAGGCATCACACACTCTTCTACACGGAAATTATAAAAATAACAACCCCCTTATTAATAAACGTGGTTTAGCGTTTGTATAGTTACACCATGCTTAATCTTCCTCTTTCGAATGTCAAATTACTGATGACAGAACGAAATAATTCAGTGTGTAACTATTCACCCGCTATAGCACGTTTATTAATAAGGGTGCTAATGAGTGCGCTCGTGCCAGCCGCGACTCGGCGGGCACCGGACACTCGCCTGGTAGCGGAAGATGTCGTTGTGCACGTAGTACTTCTTGGGCGACTGCGCGGCCAGCACGAAGGTCTGCGTGAAGCGGCGCATGGGCGCGCCGCCGTTGGACAGCTCGCCCGTCACCTGCACCACCACGCCGTTGCCGAGCGTCGCCTGCGCGTCCACCTGCACGGGCCACGGGCATGCGCGCTCTTTACTTATACATACATACGTACACCATCCACACACAATTGTCAGCAAGCTCGGGAGCCGACACCGAGAAGCTCTCCACAAAAGAAAATATCAACCGACGAAATATCGTCAGAGAATAATTCAAACTTAAGTTGTAACAACCTTCTTTGGGCTAAAACAGATCAACGGGCATACCTGGCTGATCTTGGCATGGCAGTCGCGAAAGTTGAGCTGCTGGATGCGGTTGTGGATCTGTTTCTGGCCGACCACCGGCAGCGTCTCCCGGTTCGGCTGGTCGAGCCCGCCGTGCACGAACGACGAGTAGTTGTTGTAGAACCTGAACACATACATACATACTCGTACAATTATCACTTGACATTTCCATAAAAGATTATCATTTCAATTTCAATTGATTAAAGAAATTCAAAAGATAACAAAATAATAAAACTGCACGTCTTTCGAAAGGACTTGACTTGGAGAATGTTACCGGTATATTAGCAATAACCCCCCTACATTTTGACCAAAATATAATCGGCAAAATGTAGGTGCATTGCGGAGCCCCTCTGGCTGCCCGTCTGGGACGTACAGACGTCACGGTGTATTTTATCGATGTCCACTGCCCAACGCTGAGGGCGGCGAGGCAGAGACTGCCCTTTAAACTTAGCCTTTTTTATAGGACTAGGCCCACCACACGCTCCCACCACTATTACACACTATGATAAATCAGCTTGGGACTGAGCAGCTCAAATCTCGACAGTCAATAATAATGTCAAAGCGTAGCGTGTCTTGCCCTACTTGTCCGAATTGTTTGTATAATTCTTAGTAATATCAGAAGGCAACACACTGGAGCTATTATAATATTTATATTAATATCTACTACCCTTTGTAATTATTGAATATAAGCAACTGGCGATAAAAAAAAAATATAAAAAAAAATGACATGTAAAAAGACAAGCCCGCTGAGTTTCTTGCCGGATCTTCTCAGTCGAGGTCGCGTTCCGATCCGGTTGTAGATATAAGAAAAAAAAATATTGTAAAATTGACAATTTGTAAGTGCCCCCGTAGGCCTAAACAAAATAAACGCTTTGAATTTGAATTTGAATTTACTACAGTAAGCCATCATCGACAATGGTGTCCATCCAATGATGATGCCTATAATGATGCGCTTAGCGGTTTGCTGTGAGTTTCGCATAGGACTAGCATGCGATAGTAAGCTTAACTTCCAGATCAGTATCGATTAACCTTGTATGCCGTACTTATCTATCTTCTCAACTCGTGTGTTAGTCTATGACACATATTTTAGTTTTAAATACAAATTATAAAAACTCCTTTTCTCTGTGGGACATTGCTAACGAATTATCTATTACTAGCTGAGCCCGCGACTTCGTCTGCGTGGAATTTAACTTAACAAAAAAGCCCGCTCCCGCGTTCTAAGCCCGCCCGACAGGACCCATTTTTTTAAAAAATTGTTTTTCTAAACTAAAAGTAACCTAAGTTACTCCTTAAAACATCAGCTATCTGCCAGTGAAAGTCCCGTCAAAATCGGTGCAGCCGTTTCGGAGATTACCCGGAACAAACACACAGACAGACAGACAGACAGACAAAAAATATTAAATCGAGTTTTTGTTATAGGTGTCGTATGTACTTTCATATGCATTTAATGAAAATGTGTTATTTTGATATTACAAACCGACACTCCAATTTTATTTATTTGTATAGGTGTATAGATATAATTACGAATATCGAAATCGATATTGTATTTCCATAGATTTATCTGTATAAATCCGCATGTTACCCCAGAGGTGCTGCTGTTAATATGTATAGAAAACATTACATATTGGAGATTTCATAACTTGAGCTAAGCCCACTGGTGTTAAAGCGCGATGAGTTATTGAAAAACAGGTTGTCGTTTAGGACGCTAGCGGTGACGTCACCCCAGCGCCGATAATCGCCGGTATCGGGGCTCCGCGGCGCGCGGCGCGTCACACAACATAGCCTGACAAACAATGCACTCCGAGTGCGGACGAGATAAAACGTATGCTTTACGGATGGGTGTTCGACAAAACGCTTTAATATTTTATATCCGGTCCATACTTACCTACATCGCGTATGTACATGTGAGATTAGTGAGTCTCTCGGGTCTACTAATTATCAGATAAGGGCTTGTTGAACAAAGGAAAATTAAACAATTATGTTGATAAGTACCATCAAGTTATTCTTTAAATATAACCACCGTTTTAAGGTCGCAGAGTAGCTATAATATTGCTGAAATATCTATTACTAGCTTCGGATGCTCCAGAAAATCTATACAAATAAATAAAATTGGAGTGTCTGTTTGTAATATCAAAATAACACCTTTTCACTAAATGCATATGAAAGTACATACGACACCTATAGCAAAAATGCGATGTAAAAAAATTTTGTCTGTCTGTCGGTCTGTGTGTTTGTTCCGGGTAATCTCCGAAACGGCTGGACCGATTTTGACGGGACTTTCACTGGCAGATAGCTGATGTTATAAGGAGTAACTTAGGCTACTTTTATTTTAGAAAAACAAAATTTAAAAAAATGGGTCCTGTCGCGCGGACTCAGAAGCGGGAGCGGGCTTTTTTGTTAAGTTAAATTCCACGCGGACGAAGTCGCGGGCTCAGCTAGTATATCAATATTATTCACAACTGTCAATGATATTGCACAATCAGTACAAAGTTGCAAGTGTAGAAATTATCAGAGAGATCTACTGCTACACTAATTACGACCACCCTTTGTCTTTTGGATGGAGCCGTTGGATGCAGATAGCGGGCAACCGTCCATTGTGGCTAGGGATTGCAGTACCGGTACTGAGGAGAGCTAGGCAATTCCCGGTACCAGGCTTAAGCCAGTACCGGGAAATACCGGGAATTTCGGGAAATTCGGTACCCAATAAAAACGTTGAATAGTTATTTTAAAAACATACTTAACAGGCTAATTTGTGCTTTTTTAAATCAAAATTTAATATTTACGTGTATATTAAGTATTTTACTTATTTTGTGAACGAATCCGAAATTAATTTCGAAATTTCGGACCACTTTCCAATTTTGAATTGGCAGCGTGTTCATAATTTCGAACTTACGATGCGGCCTAGCGGCCATTTGGAGTGGATGTGGACACCAGGAACTAGATGCAGGGAGTTGAAAATGACTTCAGTGCCTTATATTGCGAGTGGCGTCGTTAAAAAGTAATAGGCTGTCAGGCATCAGTCATTACGAATGAAGCCGAAACTTCGACGCACAGGTCGACGCCTCAACAATATCATCGAGACACGAATGTTTTGCATCTCTCTCATGGTCCTGTTTTTCATTTATTTGATTTTAAAGCACAGTAGAAGATCCTATTTGCTCATCATAAAGCTATATTAGGCAGACGTAAGTGGGCGATTTGACAAAATAACCAAACTGGTAAAGATACCCTAGCTGGAAGCAAACCAACATGATGATGTGACGACATCATGAAGGTACCTAGTAATTTGATGAATAGACCAGCAGGTCAGGACTGAAACCAATGTCTGATAAAGAGAATGTTCCGATTGTTTTACTTCTTTAGCCATTTTGATTTGAACCAACTGGCGGAGGTCCCCTTCAGTATCCTCCACTTCTGTCTCTTTTACGACTTGCACCATCTAGTTCGATCCCGCGGTCGTCGTCTTTTAATGGTGCTGGAGGTCTCCTATCGGTATTTTTTTCCAATGTTCACCAGGCGCTATTCAAGTAGCGATAAGATCCCGCCTTCTAGTGACATGACCAACCCTTTGCAATATGACGCAAGCTACTCATTTGATGACATCGTTGAATTTGCATTGCTCGAACGGCCAATAGTCTACCTTATGTATACGCTTAGTAAGTATCCTGCCAATTACATCGATCAGCCGATGTCATCGCCGATCAATGTTTTCTTTTATTTATTTTTGTTCGAGCATCTTGAGAAAACGGCTGAACCGATTTTAACGGGGGTATCACAAACTTAAAACGTAGAGTACATAATCATCACTCTTTTACCTTTAGGAGTCGAGCTGCTGAATGTAATCTAAATTTTCCACTAGCGAAACTGTTGGAAAAGTAGGTTTTTGATAGTATTTTTTTTTATTGATTGTATTTTTGTTGCTTTAATGAAAATTACCCTAAAACGTTATTTTAATATTTTATTTAGATTTTACAATGATATTTCATGTCAAAATCACATTTACCAAAGTTTTGTATTAATTTCAAAATTTCGAAACTGATAATATACGAAACTGCACGTCCTAGTCCGTAATCGCTATGCCTGTGGTGACCTCGGTTATAACGAAAGTCGAAATGGTATGGATATTTGAATATACGAGGGATGCCTTTTAAGTTTTGTCGTTTGAAGAAAAAAACACAACTAGAACCTTATAGTACTTTTTATTGTTTTTCAAAGTATTCACCACGTAGCTTAATACACTTTCCCATTCGCTCAAACCAGTTATTATAACATTTATACCACTCTAAAGTGGGGGTGTTCAAAATGGCTGACTTGAAAGCGTCGACTGCTTTTTCACCGGACTGGAACCTTACCACGAAGACTTTTCTTAATTTTAGGAAATGTAAATAAATCTTTAGGGCTTAGGTCAGGACTGTATGGAGGATGGTCAAGAATTTCTACTTTTTCCTGCTTCAAATACTCAATCGTTTGACGAGCGCTGTGTGAGATTGCGTTGTCGTGGTGCAGGATGATGCGTCGCTTTGAGTTAGATTTTCGAAGTTGGCTATGACTTGTGGTAAACAAACGGTGGTATACCACTGTGCTTTAACCGTTCTACGATCTTCAAGTGCAATAGTCGCAATATGGCCGGTTTTTCCAATGAACGTGGCCACCACCTTCTTTGAAGTGCTTCGAGAACGAACAACTTTAGTCGGTATTGGCTCGTCTTGAAAGACCCAGATTGTAGATTGTTGTTTGGAATCAGGATCGTAGGCATAGATCCAAGATTCGTCACCACTGATGATGTCGTAGACGTGATTTGACTCTCCTTGGTTGAACCTTTGCAGAGTTTTCTTACACCAACTGACGCGGGCCTCCTTGTGATCGTCGGAAAGCAGATGCGGTATCCAACGGCAAACTAGCTTTCTTACACCAAGCGCTTCATGCAAGATCTTCTGAATGGTTGTCCCTGAGATGCCTAATAGAGCCTCTATCTCTCGATACGTCACATGACGATCTTCGAGAATTTGTTGTCTCACAGCAATGATGTTATCTTCAGTGAAGGCGGATTTTGGCCGTCCTTCGCGAGATTTGTTACTAAGACTAGTATGTCTACGCTGGAATTCTAAATACCAGCTTTCGACAGTCCGCAGACATGGGGCTTCATCACTGAACACAGATGTTAGCTCTTCAAAACACTGAAGCCGTGTCAGGCCTCTTCTAAAGTTGTAGAAAATTATTGCACTAACATTTTCCTTAGAAAGATTCATTTTCGTACGTAACCTGACAGATTCTAACCGACGCTGTGACTAAAAAATAGCATTAATCCTAAAACTTTCAACTGTTTTGAGATTCGAAATTTAAACACATTCGAATATAGAACAGTTCCAAATTCAAAATTTCCGGGAAATATGGAAACGACAGAACTTAAAAGGCATGCCTGGTATTAGGTATGAAATTATGAAGTCCCCAAAGTACCGAAATTCCCAGGAATTATTTTCAGTACCGGTACTAGATAGAGGGAAGAAAATACCGGGAATTCCCGGGAAAAACCAGTACCGGGAATTCCCGGGAGCAATCCCTAATTGTGGCGTTCTATGGGGGAGGCCTATGTTCAGCAGTGGACGTCTTCCGGCTGATGATGATGATGATGATGATTTGTCTTTTATCAAAGCACCCCACTCTTTTGTAGCATAATATAGTTTCTTATTTTGTGTGCGTTGTTCACACAACTGGTATTTGTTTCGTGTGTAGCCACTTGTTGTCGTCGACACAACACTAACATCGCCTGACCTCCATTTCTTGACACTACAAAATAAACTACAACTCGTACATGTTACGTCAGTCAGTGCAAACGAGGGTAAAATATAAGGACAAAATGCCAACATGTGTAAACTCCAAATGAAAGAAATTTTAAGGTCCCTAGTTATTTGTAGAGCATCCAGGTTTTCGTGAAGTCAGTTTAATTTCTTTTTTCCACGATTTTAGTGGTAAACTAAATATTGGACAGTTTGAAGTAGTTTGCCGAAATGCAAACTATAACACCTCTTTTAATCCCTTAAAAACTATTTATCGAAAATCGTAAATCACGCAGTGCATGATCATTATGATGATTATGATCATCACCACTATTAGCTGATGATAGCCAGGTTCGCAAATATGTAAGTTCTTTAAAGCATAAAACTTTCTGCTTAATTAAATCGGTTTAAAACATGTACATTAGTAGGTACCTACATGACGGCACAACCATAGTAAGCTAGTTATCATCTAGCTGGTAACCGTAAATAGTCCATGTCTAAAACTAATGGACCAACTTTGATGAAACTTTCAGTTCCCTAAGTTGAAACATGTAGAAGATCATGCAAACATAGTTATGGATATTAGACTTATAGCGAAATGCGTGGATGAACATCCATATATGCAATCACGAAATTTTGTACATTTGTTGAGAAGACATTTTCTTAGTTCAAATAAGCAAATCTATGTAGTGTTATTCACATGTTGCGCTGCTGTTTAGAGCCGCCCATCTGTTGTTATATTAAATCTATAATTAACAAATTACTAACTATAAGAAGCTGATAAACTGTTAGTTTTCCGAATAAATAATGAATAAACATGGTGATGAAGCATATTGGTCAATGATAGGAGTAATTGTGGTCACCTGTGCAGATGGGCCGGCGCCTTGTTCAGCAGCGTGTAGTACTGTCGCACAAACTCGCGGCCAACGCTCTGCGGGGATGGGGACGCCTCCATTACCATTGCTGTTGTCAACGGTGCGCCAAGACAGCCCTCTGCTATACGCTGCCCTGCCGGCACACACATGCACCTGATCAACGCCTTGGGACCGGATGCCAACTATACCATGGTGCTGAATACTTGACTATAATAAACGCTAATAGTTTATTTAGCTTAGTCTTTTGGGGCCACTTAATTGACATATTATTTACATTTTCTCCTGCCTACAACTGAAATAAAACTGAAACTAGATCAGTGTATGTTGATATCCTGAAGGGCCAGTCAGTAAGCTTGCATAAATTGATGACAATTGTGCAATATCATTGGTATAGAAACTGGAGTAAACATGTATAAACTAAATGAATTGCCATCTCGCTCATAATGCATTAAGAATGTAGGTTGAGTTTTGTCATACTTTGTAGCCAAAGAATAAACATCAATATGAGGGTTATACAACAAGTTAGATGCAAGCCCTAAGCAATGATATTTCAAAGAGCTGACAAATCATACACCCAATGTGGTCAAATGGAGTGGGACAAAGCTATATGTATAAGGAAATAAGACACTCTGTGATCTAACTCTGTTTTCCATTGGTTGTGAATAAAGCCCTCCCCCAGATTATCCTTGGGACAAATATAATACAAAGTACCTAGTTATTCAATTGATGTATTTATTAGCCACTAGATGGCACTGTTCTGAATGTGGCTGCAAAGGATAAATGCAGGTTGTTGAACTATGGGTTCATTTTATCATTAACCAGATTTAGAAAAATATTTAAAAAAATTACAACACTGCACCAGTAACAAGTGAAATTTCTGTTTCAAATAAATATAGGCATAGGTAAGGATTGCATAGCTGCTATCTGGAAATCTGACTTTCTGTAACTAATCATTCCAACAATTTTGTTAAAGTTCACCAATACTACAAAGTGGTTTCAAATATGTAAAACTAGTTTAATTTTAATTTAAAATTGTTGTTTTGCTCCATTTCCCTCCAGTTCATGGTATTAATTGAGTATCCTGATATTGGAGCATCCTGCCTACATACTGAAAATGGTAATGTCAGTCAATGTCTATCTACTTAAAAGTTTCCTACCTAACATTATGTCAAGTCAACTGCAATTTTAACACCTTTTCAAGCATATTCTATTAAACTAATTAGGTATAGATACAATTTAAACTACCACAAGCCAAGATACACTATGGCCACATATTACTATGTAATAAAGCCTTATACATAATTTCGTAAACACAAATTCACTAATACATGTCAGCTCTAGTAGGTATATCTAAATGTCAATATTGAAGTAGTGTTTGGCATTCAGCAATATCCATGTTTATAACTCATGCTTTGGGCTGGATCTCAGACAATATTTATTTTTATCTAATAGGATCACTTAAACATAATTATTATTCACTAGAGAACACTGAATATGAAGTGAACAGTTTAAAACTCAATTCATTGAAATTATCTAAGTAGCTCTAGGCCAGTGGTGGCGCACGCACTGCTCGCGGCGCCACTACTCACCAGCTGGCCGCCCGGTCTACCGGCAGGGCTAGGCCAGGACCTGTACCTTACTACTATTGTCAGAGCACGCATGGCGACTTTGACTCGACTATCAGCTCCATTTACTCCCCTCACCCGAGTTAAATCGCGAACTACGTTTGCATCCATAATAAAATAACAGAAGAATACATTTTTCGTAATGACAAATACCGAACGAGATCGTATTATGTGAAACATAAAAATAATAAAGAATAACCTTATGAAGAAATAGGTCTGCCGACAATCAAAATAATACAATTCTACGATCCACAGAATATGTTATAGCGCATCAAAACTTACCTCAGTAAAATTTAGGCATCAAAGTGGCGTAATCTGCAACAAATTAACACGAAATTCGCGTAATTTTCACGATAAATAAGAACTGAAAACAGAAAAAGCCTACCTCACCGTTCGGGGTGTCAATTTATAGCAATGTTGCAACATGCAAAAATACTTTTTTCTTTCATTCAATTCCTAATATTCCTATATGTAAATAATATAATATTATTATAATCTTCTTTTTAATATATATAATAAAGTATAATCTTCTTGCCACGAAGGCTGTGCAAAATGTATAGTATACTCGGCTTACATTTCAACCACATACTTCTAAACACTAGTAGTAAGATTTCGACACAGAACTTTGTACTCAGTACGGACTCAATCTTTCTCTCGTGTTGCTATTACCCGTCTCAGGTCGACCTCAATCAAGTCTGAGAGCGATCTTGAAACGACATGTCAAAATTGTACTCAAGATTGCTCTGAGACTTGAGATAGATTTATTATTACGGGCCGTGTTAGTCGCTATTGGTGTTAGCCGTGTTATATTTATAATCTTGTACGAGCCTATGTAAGGGGGTCAACAACCATTCTTCATGATGAAAATGATGGAAGATGTTGTTTCCGATACGGAAACTTTCCGTCTTCTGTAAATAGCCCGAACAGAGTTATAAGTTACACAGCCAGTCTCACAGACATAATATAATTAAACTAACCAACTCTGTTGTCACACTAAACTTTTGAAGCGTAGCTTCTATACGGATTACGGACGTTCGGGGCGCTCGCCGCGTGGCCACTCTATCCGTGCTAAGCGTCAGTAGCGTTACACGACATATTATACCTATATAGGTATACAGAGTGGCAGCTGCAGCGCGCGAGTCGCAGCTGTTTTAAACGCTTAGTTCCTACGCTTTATACTATAAAGCTTCTCTTCTTTCGGGAGCCCGGGCGTCCCTAAACGGCACTGCTTTTTTCCATAGATCTAATATCAGTGTAAGCGAGATACATGTATAGAGGGGCAATCGCATTAGAGTGAATGAAATGCATAGAATATTATGTCTTGCTCAGCGTATAGCTAATTTTTTGACGTCTGATTGATTGGAATCAGGGTAGTAATAACCAGAGTTGCTGAACGTGACCATATTAACATCTCTCTGCTGAACGTACAAGTTAGAACTTAGATTGTTTGTGAAAAAAATGGTTTTCCCACAGACTTATAAGTACTTCTGTGTGCCGTGGATTTTTTTTTAGAGTATTTATTTCTAGTCTTACCCTGTGGTAAAACTATAGAAATGAATACCCTTGTTTTGTTTATAATAAGTTATATTCCTATTTTTAAGACCACAGGATGTTACCGCACAGATGTACCGACCAGGCATGTCTGGCAGGCAGATCCAACAGGTAAAACCGGCCGTGTATGGTCAGCTCTTTTTGTATATCCGGTGTTACCCTATTCAAATATAGTTTTATTTTTTAATTATTTATCACAGAGAGATTAATAGTCAAAGATTTATCATGATAAGTCTCAGTTTTGTCAAAATAGTCTCAAATATGAAATGATTTATTTTCATAAGGATTAATACTAAAGTATAACATGGTCTGATTTTTTTTCGGCATTTCTATCAACTTTTAAAATGTACAAAAGTAGGTATAGTAACGTAACTATAGTAGTTGGACATATGGTTTCGCGAAGTTTTTTGTATTGTCTATTGTTTTTTTATGTTCTTTAATATCGTACAGCATTTTTTGTTCTATTATCAATAGTTTTACGTAGCGCATGCGATGAAAGACATATTATGCCATTTTTTTTTACAATTTGGGTTACATTATTGAAGTTTTAGTAGGGATCCCTATTTTTTTCTAGTAATCAATATAACCTATGTTACTCAAGGATAATGTAGTATCCTAATGGTGAAAGAATTTTTGAAATCGGTCCAGTAGTTTTTGAGTATCCTCGTTCCAAACATACAAAAATACAAATCTTTCTCTTTATAATATTAGTATAGATTATGATCTATAGGTTAAGAAAGAACAGAAAGTACTTTTTGCTCTTGTCGTCTGTACGATGGCTATCTTGGAAGCCCACCTAGTGAGTTGCACGACATCACGCGCGGGAAATTATTAGAAGTGTATGAACTATGTGAGATGTCCGCAAACTATGCCCATAGTCCATCCAACCAAGCTTCAATTTATATGTTCACAATTTTGCCATAGCTCATATAGCCCATAGCGAACATATCGCTATATTTATCAAAATGTGTGTAGTACTTACTATAATAAAATAACAGTTTATTGAGAAAACCATTCTTGTGATGGACTCGACATTCAACAACAATGTGGTTTCTTTATTACAATTTGAGAACCCTAAAGTTAAGATAAATGGCAACATTATCGGTAGAACACGCAGACGCGGTAAAGTTGTTTTTCTGATGTTGGTGAAACTTTATCGATTAATAATGAATTGTTAAACTTTTTGTCTCTTTCTGTCATACCCATGAAGAATGATGTGTCCTTTTCTATAACGGGATAGACGCCATGGACCTCTTGCCTGATTGGTTCTGAAATAGTGGTGGGGATTAAATGTTTGCAAAAAATAGCGTCTCTATGCTTGTTGCCAACATCATAAAAAGTTTGGCGCCGACTCCGCACACATTGCCGTTTCCTTCCTTTCTTTCTTCTGCATTTGGAATTCGGCGTTGAAGGTCGCGTGGGCCTTAGTTTTAAGTTTATTATTCATAATTTTAGCCTAAACATAATAAACTATGGCGGATAATTTTGCGCAAGACGTAACAGACAATCAACTAAATGGAAATGCAGAGAATGGAGGCGGAGACGGTCAGCAAGAACACAACAGTGCCGAAGCCCCAGGACGCGACGATGACAGGTATTTTCGTTTAAGTTTTTTAATCCTTTCGGGATACTATCTGGTCTGGTTATCAGGTTCTGCATATTAAGTGCTTCTATTTCATGAATTGTGTACCTATTTTTGTATTAGCAGCATGCTACAATTTATTTCAGTTGTAGGTAAATTTGGCCGCCATAATGGCGGCGTTCGTACATTATCCATATCGGCATAGCGTACAATCTATTTTAATCCTCGAGATGTTTTCAAAATTTCACATTTTCACTTGTATAGTGCGTTCTCTGTAATATAAATTCAGTCCCAGAAGTCATAGTTTTTATTTCAGAACAATTCCAGGGTAACTTATAAAATATAGATAAATCGCCGAGCCGCAAGAAGTAAAATGGCGTCCTATTTGCGCGTCTCTTTTGACCCGGCCCCGGTTCGGTGGAGTGATCGATTGTTTGTCGTGCGGGTGGATGTCGCTAGCGCTTTCGTGGTCGCGTCGGGCGGCGCGCGCCTCGTGCGTAGGTAGTTGCAAGATTTCAAATCGGTAATGGCGGCGGGGTCGACGCCCCGCGCCGGTCAGTTTGGGCACCACTAACGCTGTGTCTCTCTGCAGGTGTGAGCCTGCGCCGCCGCCGCAGCAGCCGCCGGAGGACGCCATGGTATATATCCGCTGGGCTCACACTAAAGTAAAGCAAAGACCAAACTGACTAGAGGTTTTGGCCACTTAACTTTGGGCCTCTCGTACACTTGCCAATTTCAAATCTTGCGATATCACTGTAACATTTTGTTCATATTCGTTGTCCTATCGATACTGTAAATTTTCCAGATTACTTTTTGTAACTTACAGGTTGTCAATTTGATTTGCTGCAGTGCTTGGAGTTTGTTTTGACAAATAATGTAGCTGTAAAGTACTGTAAACAAGTACTGCATAGTTTTAATTTTTGCATTGTAATTTTTAAGTCAGTTTCTAAATCGAGACAAGTCTGTTTCATATATTCCTACATTTTTAAAATATATATTGTGTGATGTCCACAGAAAATTATTTGTCGGAGGGCTGAGCTGGGAGACCACAGATAGTGAGTTTCATTTCACTAATAATATTTCTTGATCTAAAAGTAAACTTAAATCATAACTGAGCATTTTAAATGATGACTTCAATTCAGTTCTGCTTCTGAGTAACTTTGAAGAAAACTATACCCACACATCTGATAACCACGCTCATACGCGTATACTCGCAACATCGGCACCGTGAGGCGGGCTTTCAATGATCTGGCATTTGCTTGCAGAGGAATTACGAGACCACTTCAATGCGTATGGCGAGATCGAGAGCATCAATGTGAAGACTGATCCCAACACGGGGAGATCGCGCGGATTCGCGTTCATCGTGTTCAAGGCGCCGGACTCCATCGACAAAGTGATGGCCGCCGGCGAGCACACGATCAATAACAAGAAAGTAGACCCTAAAAAGGCGAAGGCGAGACACGGAAAGATCTTCGTCGGCGGCCTCAGCAGCGAAATATCAGATGATGAAATCAAAAATTTCTTCAGTAATTTTGGAACAGTGAGTTATGTTTCTTAATCAGTTATCATTGTTGTCGTAACATTTTTATCTAAGTCACATTTTTACTGGCTATCAACATTTATAAACAAAAAATCTATACAGAGATGTTATGATGACAAATACGGTTTTGGTGAGATAATTTCTTCTAGACATTCACTGAAGAGAAAACCGGGCCACTGATTTTAAAACATTGCATGAAGTATTTATATACACTAGTGTGATACAATTCTAACATTACTTTTTGTTTACAGATCATAGAGGTGGAGATGCCCTTTGACAAAACAAAGAACCAAAGAAAGGGTTTCTGCTTCATCACATTCGAGTCTGAGCAGGTTGTAAATGAGCTGCTCAAGACACCCAAACAGACCATCGCCGGAAAGGAGGTGGGTACCAAAGATATTATATTGAGAGCTGAAATTATTAATGATTCATTGCATTAACTTTCAACTTGCATTTACAATATGGCCTGAGTGAGTATATTTGTGTGCAGGTGGACGTGAAGCGTGCGACGCCGAAGCCCGACGGGCCCGGCGGCATGAGTGGCCGCGGCAGCCGCGGTGGGCGTGGCATGCGTGGCTCGCGCGGCCGCGGCGGCTACGGCGGCCAGGGCGCCTGGGGCAACGGCGGCTACGGCGGCTATGGCTACGGACAGGGCGGCTACGGCGGCGGCGGATACGACGGCTACGGCTACGGTGGCTACGGATACGACGGCTACGGGGGTTACGGCGGATACGATTACTCCGGATACCCCAATTACGGTAAACGCGGAAAGCAGTACTAGTAGTGGCCAGCCCCCGCTAGCCCACTAGCCCGCTCACCGACACATTACCTCGACTGATGTTACCTGACCCTAGGATACGTAGCGTAGTGCGCGAGCGAGGCGCCCCTCCGTCCTCGAGATACGCCTATTTACATTGTAGTGAAGGTTTATTTTAGGAGATCGACATCACGCGAAGCTTAGGTATTTAACTTAGTGTGTAGGAAAATATTTATTTTTCTATATATTTAATGTTCTATCGAGATAATGTGTAGTGAATGTTGTCGAGGCGACACTGTATAATCTGAGTATAATCGCAGCTCGAGCTAAATTTGAGTGACTAGAATTAATCACCTCTCATATTACTGCTGAAATCATATTAAGTTGCATTATTTTGTTTACGGGAGGCGCGACGGCGCGAGTGCCGCGCGACCGTGGCGCTATCGCAGCATGACGGTTGCGCGACGCTCGCGCGACACTCGCGTCGCTGCCCGCGCTAGTGTAGTCGCAGTTGCCGTTCGGCTATCGCTCTTTATCATTGTTTCAACGGGTATAACAATATTCTGTACATATGTATGTTACCTGCCTTATGTTTATAAGAGTTCGTTTGTAATACCACTTTTGACACATGTAGCAATGTCGCTCGAGTTTGTACATTTCATTTTGGTAATATTACCTATGACTCTGGCCACATGCTACATCTGGGAAATGGGGTAAATATGGAGAGACATTGTGAAAGTGATAAAGATATGATGAAGCTTTTGAATAAAGCACTGTTACAAAAAATCTCAATGTGTTTCCATATGTCACCCTAGTCCACTCCCTGCCCAGACTCACCGTGCGCTTCACTCCATACCTCACCACACTCCACATACTAATTTGCATGTCATCTACACAAACAAGTAAACGCTTTAATGTGATGGGTTATTGCCTAACTGACCATCTGGATAGCTACATCTTCTTTCATTATCTAAGGGAAGGGAACTAAATCTGTGGATAACAATCACACATTAACATATTGGGAAATGCGGGCGCTGACAGAAATCAAAGGAACTACGTAGCATGAAAGTGTCACCGTTTTTGAGAGCCAGGTGTATGTGCATGTCCCGTCAGTGCGCGTTACAGGAATGCGTTCACTGAATCTTAAAAATGGACTAGATTGCTACTCGTTTCAAATTGCTACCACAATGCCCTCAGGCCGACTTTAAATGAATACATTGTGTATTTATGTACACGCGCGCACAACATTTAGGTTGCATCATTGTAGAAATCTAAAGAAACTTATTCGCCCAGGACAGGAATCATATGTCAGTTGTGGACTTTACTAGCGCACTCGCAGGTAACTTTGGCTCCGTTTCGACCTATCGCGCTCGGAGCTAGCTGCATTACTATAAGCTGAATTGTTTCGAACAGATTCATTACTATTTCCTCGACATGTGGTTGATGCCACTTCATAGAACCAAAGTTACTCGCTAGAGCCAAGGTCACTTGCATTTTGCTACAATGGTTGGAAGGGAGTACTGTTGGGGTGCGGGCGCGGTACCGATGGGGCGGGGTAACGTGGCGGCGCGCGGCGGGTGATGAGAAGGACACTAATGTGTTGTGTGTTGCGGGCAGACTATGGCGGGTACGGAGGGTACGAGGGAGGGTACGGCGCGCGTGCGGCTCCCCGCGGGAAAGGTACTGGCCACGCCTTACTATGCACCGCCCGAGCGTTCCCCTGGTTGTCATTGATCCGCCGGCGCCGGCGGCTGGCGCTACAACGCACTCTTACTTGTCGATTTGCAAATTGATAATAAAATTCAAAATAAATCAATGGGGACCCGGCATGTCCTACCCAATGGGGGGCCATATTTCAAGTAGCTTGGTCTACTGTACATAGATAATTTTCGCTGATGCTGTTCCTACGCTTTCATGACAAAATGATACCTTCAAGATCATAAAATAAAATTTCGGTCCATCAGCATGCCCTCAATAAGTAAAGCGCCCCCGCCGGTAACCAAAGGGACGCTCGATGGCGAACCGTAGTCTAGTATGTGTTGTGAGTCACGCTTGCCCCGCTTACGCAGTTGTTAAACGGTGTGTTCACCTTGTTGGCTATTTTGTGTTCCAAATTTCGAAGTACTGGCAAGCGAGGTCGGACGTGGTAGTTGAATTTGTAGTACACTTGCAGGGTGCGTCGATAAACAGCAAATTGTGTGGTTGCATGATGTACGGTCATTTTAATTTTATTCGTTATGCACGCATCCACGGGTCCACTTACTACAGAAATTGGTATACTACTAGGAATGCCAGCCATTTGGGTCTTCTATGTGGCTATGGTTCTAACAGCTTTGTCATCACAAGTGTATGGTTGGCTTGTGTTCTACACTACATTATTGTCACAGTAAAATTATATTATACTATTATATTAGGTTATTACTATTCAGGTTCTATAATAGTAGCTTTGGTTTCTTCGCGTTAGGCCAGTATTCATACTCGTACTAGTTTTTTGGACACCAGATTTTTTCTTCTATTTTAATTATTATTTTATTGACAATAATTGTACCGAAGTTATTTTAGTTACATTTAAAATATATTTTCAATTAATTTTTAATCTTACTGTTTGAGATTAGTAAATTTTTCTGTTTATTTATTGAAATAAAATTGTATCCCAGAACAGTATTTTTGGTTAAAGTAACCATAAAAACTTGTTTTGTTTTGGGGCCAGTATTATAATCAGTTGAAATGGCACAGCGTTAATGTTACCACACAAAACACATTGATACACAGTTGACAGTTCTACCAGAGAAATAAAGAAATCTGCACCGGGGTGCCACCAGTTATTGAAATATTATAGTTCCTGCATTTTCCATGACATGGCGGGTTTTATTTTTCTGGTCGGGCTCCACGCGCACTGGCCGTGTCTCTATTAATAAATCCTCCATTTTCCAGTGGGCAGTGAGCGACGTTTTGCCAGTTCACAGAGTCCCCCAATGTGCTCGTATATAATGATGATATGTTGCGTGGGCGTGTATAATGAGTGTTTAGACCGGGGGGTTACAGAGGATGTGACGTTTGCAGCCGGCTACCAGGGCGGCAAGCAGCGTGGCGGCAGCGGCGGCGGCGGCCGCGCCAACCAGAGGCACCAGCCCTACTAGCCGCCCGCCGATACCATCTCAGTCCATAGCGAGGTGAGCACGCCGGGCTCGAACCGACCCACGCACGCACGCACCGACACACAAATATATGAACCGCCTGTATATCGGAATTTTCTGGAACTATTTTCTTAATTTGTTTAGTCCTTAATTCTTATGAGCGGACACGGCCCTCGTTACAGATTTCATATATTTTTGGTCAGGCTTTCCTTGTCGTTATTTGCTCGCATGACTCCGCGTCCCACCGCACTCGTAGCTTCAAGCCGCCCGTGCCGACGGATGCCGCGGCGTATGCCAGTAATGCTCGTTCGAAGTTAATTTGCAGATTTTGTTTACAGATGTGTAACATTTCTTTTGTTGTTTAAGACAATAAGCGTCTTCACAGCGAACATGAAAACGAGCACACGAGCATACTTCGTTCTGATCTGTTTGTTTGCGAGTCGAGCGTTCATAACGAACTTTCCTTAACTATTTTAATTATCGTCCTTGGTGTCACTGAAGTGACTGTGTGCAGGCGAACCTCTTAAATTCCGGTGGACGTAGTCAAATGTTCATTAAGAATGCTCGCGGTGAAGATCATGCTTCCGAGTGTAGATAGATAGCCCGCATATTGTGTCTTTGAGCACACAAACGAACACACAACACATTGGAAAATCCTCCTTATGTATAGGTATTTATCTTGCTGGGCTGTGAGTAGGGTAGGTAGGTACCTACTTCCAATTGTTATTGTCTAGAGTTAAAGTAATTGTTTGTTCGCAGGTTAAGTCACCGGTCATGAGTGACCCCAGCGCTTCTCGCCGCGCCGGGGCCACTTCATTCCATTCCACATAATAAATATAAGGAACTATTGATTACATTTTAAGATTTTTTAAAGGTAAAATACTGTCAGTTGCGATACGGCCGCATTCGGCCGGCTCTAGAGTAAAATTATTATAATATAGTATGGATTATAGATTCACTGAGTATTATTGCAGATTGATTAGATTCAATTGACATATTGTCTCGAAATTTACCTTACGTACTGAATTTTAGAAGTAATGAGTAATTATAATACAGAGCTTATAATAACATTTGTAACAGTCCGTTACGCCGGCGAGCCGTGTGTGTGTGCCAGTGTGTGCGTGCGAGTGTGCTTGCCTGCTGCAAGCGTGCGTGAATGCGGAGCCGCCCCTCACTCACTGAAGATGGTTTGGATCTCAGCCAGAAATGTAGTTTTGTACTTTAATTTGGTCAAGGATCAAGCAATCTGATCAGAATCATGTATTTTTTACAACTTGGATGTTTCTTCCATTGAGTAGGGATGAAATTAGACTAAGTTTTCGGTCATGAACAAACTGGAGATATACGTGTGTATGTCTAATAAACAAATGTGTAAATAAAATATTGACTTTTTGTCTGTGTTTAAGTCGCTCTGTTTTACCATTCGCTGTTTACAAGATGGGTATGCGATTTCCGCTTAAGTGAAATGGTGGTGAAATGGAAACATTGTCATAATTAACCATTGCATTGAATTCAAAGGTCTACTACTACTTGCGCAGTTCAAAAGCAGTTCATAGGTATAGCGATTTAGTCGACTTAACCCTATGTTCGCACTGTACGAAACATGTAGATGGGTGTCTATTTATTGTTAAGGTTACATGGAAACGACCAATGTCCAATTTTGTTTTTGCAAGAAATATATAATATGGCATTACAATACTCATTGCATCGGTACCTAGTGTTCAATAAAGGTTTGGTGGTCCTGGGTGTGGTCATCTAGCAGCACTGTCTCTTCAACAATTTCCTCGTGCGCGGGTTCCACCCAGGCAGGTAAATATAAATACCTACCTACTATAATGAAGTGCTGTATAATTTATCTTATTTGGTGACTGGTGTCACGCACTTCAATAGACAGACTCGAGTAGTAGTCTACTCGAGTCTTGACTACCTACTCCAGGTGGATATTAATAAATAGGGCTACATAAGTGTTTAGTTCAGTCAGTGCTAAGTTAAGAGCCGGCAATGCAAGTCGGGTCTTCATGCTGCTCCGATTGCTGACCTTGCTGCTGCGCGCGCCTTTTACCTTCGATGTGGTGAAGTTTCATTTAAAACTAGAAGATGTATCAATATTAAACACGCCTATATTTCCCGATTGAATAGGCAGATGTGTACTGCAGTGTAGTTTGAAGAGCGCGCAACATGTTAGACTGGTTTGACATTTCGTGTCGGCCGAACATAGCCGAACCCATACAGGTTGAAAGAACGGAGTTAGTCACATAAAGTTAATTCGAAGAGATTTGTTTTGATTTGAGGGTAGTTTAGTATTATTTCATTAATCAAATTTATTTTGTATTCAAATTTTATTGAGTTAATATTTTAATTAGACTTACAAGAGTAATAGAGAAAGATTCTATTTATAATTTTTCATTACTCATACACTGAAAGTAGGTCTGAAGTTGCCTGAGGAGCGGGTTGAAAGTAATACTTTTCTGGCCCGGGAGAATCACTTTCAACTGACAGCTGTCAAATTATAAAAAAAAAACTAGTTCCATTTCTATGGAACCATGTTCAAACTTTTTCTACAGTCACTCAATTACAGCACGATGTAAAATTGAAATAACATAAAGTTGAGTATTAATTAAAGAATATATACTTTTAAATGACTTAATTATAATTTAGTTTCAACAATTTCTTTAAAATAACATAGATTTGGTCAAAATATTTAAAAATGAAAATTAAAAATACTGGCTAAATAATGAAGTTGGCCGGCCAACGAAAAAAAAACAAAATAGGCGGCAATCCGATCTTTTTTTTTTCGAGTTGTAGAGTATTGTTCATGCTTCCTTATATTATTTCTTTAGCCAATTCCTATTTTTGTTTTTAATTTCCTTGTATTCGTAATGAAAAGCACAGTGTTTACCTCGGGTGAAAGACTTATTTTGTCCCTCGAACTATTAGCGCCCTCGCTACGCTCGGGCGCCAAACCCCGTCTCGGGAAAATAAGTCACTTTCACCACTCGTGTAACAATGTACTATAGTTGCCTACCTCAAGACGATTATTTTTCTATATTAAAATTTAAGCAAAAAAGGGCATTATGTGCGAGTTACAATCGAGGCTGGTTTGCAGCCAGAGACTAACGCGAGGGCTGTACTGTGATGGAGCCAAGGTTAACAATGGTCACGCATTTCATACGACATTTAACAACTCACTTGCGAGAAAAAATATTTAGAATATTACAAGCTTAATTGAAAAAAAATCACAATTCACGAATTTTTGTAAGACCTAGAGAATTGCAGGATAAATGAAAAATAACAACATGGCGCGCCGTAAGTTTTTAGGGTTCCGTAGTCAAACTCGGAACCCTTATAGTTTTGGCACGTCCGTCTGCAATCACAGTAATTTTATTCGGAGACTATTAGGGCAAAAATATTGCAAACTAGCCAAAAAAATTGAGTTTCTGTACCGCTAAAAAACTGTTTTGAAATTTTGATAGCAAAGTTATTCCATTATACCTCCCTTACGTAAGAAAGGAGAGTGAAAAATAGTACATTGTTACACGAGTGGTGAAAGTGACTTATTTAGTCCCGAGACGGGGTTTGGCGCCCGAGCGTAGCGAGGGCGCTAATAGTTCGAGGGACAAAATAAGTCTTTCACCCGAGGTAAACACTGTGCTTTTCATTATGAATACAAGGAAAGTAAAAATAAAAACAGGAATTGGCTAAAGAAATAATACAAGGAAGAATAAACAATACTCTACAAATAAAAAAAAAAAAGATCGCATTGCCGCCTATTTTTTTTTTTCGTTGGCCGGCCAACTTCATTATTTAGCCATTATTTTTCATTTTTATCTTTAAATATTTTGCCCAAATCTATGTTATTTTAAAGAAATTCTTGAATCTAAATTATAATGAAGTCATTTAAAAATATATATTCTTTAATTAATACTTAACTTTGTTATTTCAATTTTACATCGTGCTGTAATTGAGTGTCTGTAGAAAAAGTTTGAACATGGTTCCATAGAAATGTGAAAATGGAACTAGTTTTTTTTTTAATAATTTGACAGCTGTCAGTTGAAAGCGATTCTCCCGGGCCGGAAAAGTATTACTTTCAACCCGCTCCTCAGGGACTTCAGACCTACTTTCAGAGTATGAGTAATGAAAAAAAAGTTTACGCACCCCTCGATTGAGGTATTGTTCAGTAAGTATTTTAAAACTATTTGATGGTTTCTTTAACAGTTTCTCAATATTAACCACTCCCGCTCCAACGTCATAATACGCTCAATCTGTCAAGCCTCGCTGTCACTTTGCCTGCCCGCGGTGGTAAATGTCATGACTCGTAAAATACCCTCTCATTCAAATTCTATTGCCACTATCGTCTTTCTGATGACTGTTTTAGTTTCTTGAACAAATAGGCTTTATGTTACAGAATAACCAATCATTTTGTTACATCTCATGAATTATAAATCATCTGTTGAAGTCAGTGTACGGGATAAAATTGCATTTTTATTGTATTATGTAGGTTTCTGAAATAATCACTGTACTAATTGACACGAAATTATGGATTTATTATAATGAATATACATACAAGTAATCAAACAACAGCATTTTTTTACATATCTTATCGAAGAGATTTATAATAATCGAACTCAAAGTACACAGTGCGCGCGGCCGCGCATATGCAATTGCGTAGTTCAACGCATGAATGTTTATATCGTAATTAGAGTCTTGACGTGTTGTGTATTAGAGAAAATATTATTAGAATACTCTGCAAACATTTATTATCTAATTTCCATGCATGATTTGTAAAAATATACCACTTTTATTCACGAACTTCCGCGATTTCTGGCACAAGAGAACAAATCAAATCATATTTTTGCCAGCTGTTATTTCCCATTATCACACGTTATTGGAACTTGCAAAATGTAAAACATAAATCAAAACAATATAGCTCTTCTAATGTAATACACTCTTGCTGACGTTTTAAATAAATAAACAATGATATAGCCCTTCTAAGGTGACCCTTTTTTTGTTATGGTTTTGATGTTTTGATGTCGATCACACTCATACACTCCGTAGTGATGGGGGGCGCGCCGCTACGATACTTGTCGATAAGCTGACTGTACGAAAGAGCGTTTCTGAACCTACTAATGAATAAATTATTTTGTACATTTATAAAAGTATTTGTTTTGCGTACTAGGGCTTGCATTTTCAGTATTCCAATAATAAAAGGGAGGCTTTATTCGAATATTCGACTATTCGATTTATAATATTATACATTTTTGATGATCATATTTTAGCTAATATTTATTGACAAATATAATAGTTTATCATTGATGGTACAATGTCATTAGTTATTCCTGCATCTACTACTAATATATCGACCATGGAGTAGTTTAAAATGTCAATCTAAATGCTAAAGGCGATTGAAGACGCTATGTAGTTAAGAATTAGACGATTTTCTGTGTATTTTTTCGTGATAATATTATATTTTTTGTTAATTTGTATAATATGAACAAAAATATAAGGTTTTCATTCAGGTTACCTATTTTCTCCAACGAACGGCTTAGGTGTAAATGACGATTAAACTTTTTTTTTAATTCTTATATGAAACTTTGGTGTGCGTGAGTTCGTAATTGTTCTCCTCCGAAACGGCTTGACCTACCTTTCTAAATGACGTGCATGAGTAGACCAGTTCATGAACTGTAATATGTTTGTTGATATAATATCTTAGATCCTATTGTTCACAGTTTGATTTGAGATGGAATCGACGTTGAAATCTGCTAAACATTTTCAGTCCGCGACTGTATTTACTAATATATAAGCCCTCTTCATATTTCATTATCCTGATTGACTGACTCATCGAACACAAAATTTGGACTATAGGTATATTTTATAACTTAGGTACCTAGGCAATAAGAAACGATTTTTGCACTTAAGGGCAATATGGCAGTTTATTTAAAAATCTAATGTATTTCGAATTTTGAACCGCCAAAAATGTTAAAAGTTTATATGCTCACATATTTGCACAAATGTACCTATACATTTTACACATTCAGTATTCGAATAAAGCCTCCCTTATTATTCGAATACTGAAAATGGCCGAATATTCGGGGTATTCGGTCGCGGGCAGAAGCTAGTGCCTAACAAAGTTGTCTGTGACTTGAAACTTTTACTTAAATTCAATAAAATAAACATATTTTCATTTATTTCCTGATTTTTTTGTAAAGAGTTAAAAAATATACAAGGTATTATTCACTTATCATGTTAAAGTTATTATTATAATAAATAAACAACAATATTCACAAAAAATTACATATATATTAATTTTTGCTACTGTTTAAATAATTCGAATACCACCTTAAAAATGTCTAATATTCGAATATCTAACATCATCGATTATTTGCAAGCCCTAGTGTTGACTCGCGGGGGGCAGAGCTGGAAGGACCTGGCGAACCTCGCGCCAAGGAGGTGGAGGCGGATCTGTACAGTAAAAAAGTAAATGTAGGGCGATCTGAAATAATAAACACAATTAACAATTAGTTTACACAATAATTCAAAAGTAATAAATAAAAGCACAAAAATACTAAACTATTCAAATATACTTACATTTTGACCAGGTGGAGCCAACTCGTACTCCTCCGCCTCCTCCAGGTATTCAAAATATACCGCCTCGACGTCTAGGTACTAGGGTTCCTCGACGTCACTGCCCTCCGAGTCGCGAGTCCGCTAGAAGGGTCAGAATGTGCTCCGGCACCACGCGTTCTCCCACATTCCATTTGGCCATTTCCTAAAATACATAAAAGACAGTAATGAAAATATAAATAGTAGTAGGTGTCATTGTTTTTTTTTCACATATTATTGAATCACTAGCTGAGCCCGCGACTTCGTCCGCGTGGAATTTAACTTAACAAAAAAGCCCGCTCGCGCGTTATGAGCCCGCGCAACAGGACCCATTTTTAAAAATATGGTTTTTCTAACATAAAAGTAGCCTCAGTTACTGCTTATAACATCAGCTATCTGCCAGTGAAAGTCCCGTCAAAATCGGTCCAGCCGTTTCGGAGATTACCCGGTACAAACACCAGACAATTTTTTTTAAATTGCGTTTTTGCTATAGGTGTCGTATGTACATATACATTTAGTGAAAAGGGCTTATTTTGATATTACAAACACACACTCCAATTTTATTTATTTGTATAGATTACGTTACTATTCTAATAAATTCGAAAATCAAAATAATCGTTTATCGATAATTTTATCGACATGACCACGCACTACTGGGTTAGCTCAATACAATGGCTGACATACGCGGAAATGTCACTATTGACTTTAGGAACTGTCAAATAGATAACAAAAAGTCCATTACTTACTTTTTATAACCTTATAAACTTTAAATTGGAATTGGATATTTTGTACACAAAACTGTTGAAATCTACCAAATATTATTGGAAATATGAATAATAACTAGTTATTACGCTATTATGTACATCATAAAGCCACTAATTTGTAGCAACACAATAAAAAAACATTCAGTGTGGCAGAATTTCTGCCGAACTCCTACAACATTAGAATTGTTAGTTCAAAAAACACGTTTTCTGGCATTGTTTTATCAAAACTAATATCTGAGTACTTGAAATAAACACTTATAATGAAAATAAAGCCACTTACCGGTAAAAAACACAAATTCACACTAAAAGAGAGTCACTAGCTGGAGGCCGTGACAATGTTACGCGCGCGAAATGACTGAAAAATGAAACTTGATTTCTGGCCGATCACAAGCCACGATATTTATTTTATAGCTAATTACGGTCGTGGAAAATCATGCCACATCAGAACCAATTTGTTTCAAGCCAAAATACATCATAATATCTAACTAGAAAATTGAATATTGAATGCTTGTCCAGCCGACACCAATTGGTGTCGGCGAGGCTCAACGGTACGGGCGTTAAGACACCAATTGGTGTCGCTGAGGCTCATCACGTTAATTCCCGTTTACGAAATATTGAGCTTCATTGTGGCCTTCTTTACTTAAGTAGCAAGATTCATCCTTTAAATTAGAACCACATTATAAATGGTTTATTATAGGAAATAAATAGTTATTTACTATTAAAAACCAATATAATTATTTATTCTTTTAATCTAAAGTTTGGATTGATTCTCAAACGCACCACTGATTGTGCACCCGGTCTAATCACAACTTAATTATTTGAATTAAAACTCTTTATAAGAATTTTCATCAGTCAAAAAGAAAATAAAGGTTTATGTCACTTTTGCTAAAGATGTCTATGATGCCGGTTCAATAAATTTTGTAACAGAATTTCTTACTATTTTATTTATAAAGGTGACCAATAGTATATAAGGTACTTGCGCCTTGTAAGGCCCATTTTTTGTAATATTTAAATAAATTAAAAAATTAAAATTATTTGTGAAAACAAACTTTAACAAAATATGACTCATTTATTTGTGAATAAAATCAACATACAAAGCAACATATTAGATAAAATTTCTTTAAGAAACCATTTATTTTTAAAAACCTCTAATGTGGGCCTTTTTAGGAACATAGGTACTTATCATGGCCCGACATTCATAACGTAATTTATAAACGCTATCAAAACAAAAAATATGTATAAACGTAAAACTTCACCTAACATATGAGATTCTTGGTAATCAGTCGGTTACAAAAGTTTTTTTGGTCATAAATTGCACGGTGGGCCATCTTAGGCTTAGCAAAACTTAATCTACCTACAAAACAAAAATCTCTAAATAAAATCAATAAATAACACTTTTGAGACGTGAATCTAACTATTACGTGTGGTAATAACAAGTTTTATTTTTAGATATTAACAAAATATTTTTCTCCACAATTTCGGTGGGCCTTTTTAGGAGTATAAGAAAAATAATAGTGAAAAAGAACAGAAAAGTAAGTATTTAGGTTATTTAAGTTGCTGTTCAGTCCATTCACCACGCTTCTTATTGATAGGTTCCATAATGTAAAATCTGAAAATAAATTAAACTAAAATTTAAGAGATGAGAAAAAATACAAATTTTTAATTTAGCACCACGCAAAGTGGTTACATTTAAAAATATAGATTCGAATGAACACAATAAAGATGTGAAAACTTTTAATTTCAAGCCTAAAGTAGAATAAATAAGGTAAATACGTTTAATAAATTCCAGTGGTCCATTACAATACTAATAACTAAAAAATAACCAAAAGGACTTCGTATAAGTTCCAAAGAAACTATGATTGTCTATAGTCCTAATAAGGCCCGGGCCATCTTGGGAACCCGTGTGGTGGACCTTTATAGGGACTTTACCCGCCTACAAGAACTACTTCTTTTAAAAGAAAATTAATAAAGAACACAAACAACACTTACCTTCTCAAGAGTGTCCATAAACCTAAGTAACGTTGTATTAAAACAAAATACGAAAACTATTCGTCTTTCTAAAAAACTACTAAAATGTTTGTGAGCATGAGATTATAACTCGTATGCCATTTTTAACGGCACTGACAAACTGTCAACAACTGCAAAGTTGGCGGCTTCCTGCCTTTGATATGAACTTGCAGTTTTGTCTATGTTACTAACCGAACATGGGCGCGAAATTTAAACTCATTTGAACTTATAAAAGTGAGAAATTTTGTAAGTGGGCCATCTTAGGAACTGGGCCATCTTAGGCGCAAGTACCTTAATTCACAAATATATAATTAATAGGTTACGTGAGCCGCCGCATTCGATGTTTCATATCAGTAAAAAAACATCACTTTATGACTTCCGTATTATCGAAAAGTGGCGGGATGTTTACGAAACCCTAGAGTATGCGTAATTCGACATGCATTTGGCTGGTTATATTTATCTATGGGTCTGGCAAAGTCGGTAACAATTAATATATTATTTGAAATATAATAAATCGAATGTTTATAATATGTTTTATTTACAATGAAATTGAATGTGAAAGAAATTTATTGTTTTAAATGTTTACTATTTTTAGGATAACTCTTTACTAAGATTAAAAAAAGTAAAGTCAATAGCACTAGTACGTAATAAGCTGCTTTATGAGCCAAACAGCGGTGCAATAAGGGCCACCATATGAGCAAGTTTGTTTAAATAATATATAATTCTTACTAGTTGTATTAAAATTCCAGATCCATCCATACATCATTTCCTTTTTGTTTTTCAAAAACATTCGCCAAACATTCGCATAGATTATTGCGAATGCGAATACGAATGCGAATGTCAAAAAATATGCGAATATTCGCGAATGCGAATGCGAATATTCGTTACATCACTACTATGAATTATTAAAAAAAAACAGCTAGTTACGTGTTTTTCATTATTAATTCTGGGTTTAATAATTATACTTGGTGCTTATGTTAATTCTTGGAACAACCCAAATACCTAGTAAATTAAAAGGGTATAATGCTTTTTTATTTTTAGCTCACCTACTTAAAAATAAATAAATGTCCTATACCTACCTAGTTTCAGAGATATAATCATATGTATTAGGTATGTAAGTGGTGCAAAACACAGAATTAAGAAAATCGTCGTTATATTTGACGAGAACAAGCACACATAATTTAATATTTTCACAGAACATATTGAAACGACGTAGACTAAGTTCCTGACCGCAGAACTTAGGGGCTATGGTATCACATTCGGAAAGGCAAAGAGCACGAAAATAGTATGAAATAAACTTATCAGCCATTAATAAAAGTGGCTACTCGCGAAGCCATTTCATATTCAATTTGTTGAAGTCGAGATTTACCGTATTCTACTTACGTATTACGTACTTCTCTCTCTAGCTCACAAATTCATTTTTATTGATTTCATTTTTTTCTTTTCATTTCATTTTGAGCTGCGGAGCAAGCACGCGTCTCTCGTGAGCACCATGATTATTTCAAACGCAAATGACAGCAAATTGACTCCACCACCGATCTATTTACAATTCAATTTTTGATTCAACTTAATCAATAGGCTGATTCAACCAATTGAATATGAAATGGCTTCGTGAGAAGCTAGGTCGGTCGACTCGACATTCAACTTGTTAAAAGTAGCCGTCAACTTCCTCACAGCGCAATTTGTCAAATCAACTCTGAATCCACAAATTGAGTATGAAATTGCATCGTGATTAGGCACTTTAAAACCGTAAGGTATCAAGGAAACATAGCGACATCCGATCCGGTGCATAAGCAGAAAAAAAGGAGCAAAACCATCTCTGAGCAAGCGGGTTCCGTGAAGATGCGCCCCAGGCTCGGTCGCGCGATCAGCAGGGCTGCGCGCTCGACGTCGCGTACAGCACGTCGAGCGCGTTGCACAGCGCGCGGTAGTTCACCTGCAACCAGACACGAACATGTGAGGTGCCGCGCCGATCCGACCAGTCTGAGAAAACATCGCCATGTTTTTCAGATATAACATGAAGATGTGTTGAACTAAATAGTTAGAAGTCTGCGCAGTCCTAAATATATCGTAGTCTTCCGCCTAAAAGCCGTTCAACAACTTTTATGTTTTTAAACGGTGATGGGGCCTGACATTTTACATATCCAATGGGAGAATGTATAATGATATAAAATGTTACGCCGCCATTATTGATAACAAACTTTAAAAGCTATATAGATTTTGTAGGTCGGGTAAGACGATTACGCTGTAAAGATTAGTATTTTATCTCTTTCATGAGTGCCTACAAACATGAGCGATTCGAGGAACGGCTATGTTGTATGTATGATGCGTGTTCGTAGTGTGATGGTGCGTAGGGTAGGCACCTCTTCGCCGCAGCCGCGCCGGTAGCCGAAGCACCTGCAGACCAGCTCGCGCTCGCGCGCCGACACCAGCGCCAGCAGCCCGCGCTGGCACAGCGCGCGCTCCACCGACACGCGCGGGATGGTGCCGCACCGCTCCTTGTCCATGTCCTGTCGACGTCGACACGCATTGCAACCACCTGGGCTAATGTCGCAATACTCTGCTCTATAGCTCAGCGGCATACCTTATTCGACGAAGGAATATGATTCAAAGACCGATGGACGTCGGGGTGGAAAAGTTCTAGAATAGCGATCAAGGGCCACGGAGATGTGTAGAAATTAAGTAGAGAGGACGAAACTCTTATAATGTACCTCAGAAGAAATTAATAACTCAGACAGAACGCGTAGCACTAATGAGTATAGCCGGCAAAAGGAATACTAAAAAGTATCAATCCAGATTCCTTTTTAGTTTTGCTGATCGCTGTCCGTAACCGCTAAAAGCGTACGGCTTATAAGATAAAAAAATATGTATTTATGGCGTAGAATTAGAATAGAATATAACTATTTATTGTACCTACATCAGAGTTTCAATTTGACATGGAACATAATAATACCTACAGTAGTACATATTTTGCGTATTGGGTCGTGAAGAATGTAAAAACACACGAGCGTTAAATTTATGCTTACAAATTCCAATAAATACAACGGTAACGGTCGCATCTCTCACCTGGAACACCTCCAGTATATTGGAAAGCTGGTCGGGGAACTTGGAGAGCTTCTTGAGCGCGCCAGAGACGATGTTGCGCTCTTCGAAGTTGAGGAAGTTGAGCGGCGAGTCGATGGTGGGCACGTGCGGCACCGGCTCCAGCAGCGGCGCGCGCTCCAGCCCGCCCTGCGTCAGCGCCTCGCCCACCGTGCCGCAGAACCGCTCGTACTCCACGTAGCGTCGCCGCCCCGGCGAGCAGAACCTGCTCGGTGCCACAACCCGCCATTGCAATACTCAAATACCTACTCTTAGTATCCTCTGGCACCACACCTTCGCCAAAAAAGCCCGGGATCGAGAGTAGACTTTTTTATGGTCATGTGGCATGCTTTTCATTCAAATAGTAACCGTGCATTTCATGTGAACAGTGGAGCTAGTATCGTCGGGAGGTAACTTACACTTCCATAAGTGTGTCCATCTCGAGGGGTGTGAGCGAGAGGCCTGCGGAGGCGAGTCCTCGGTAGAAGTCGGCGCGCGGGATGACCAGCTCGTTGTGCTGGTCGAACTGCCGCAGGAAGTCACGCGGCCGCAGCCCTTCCCTCACCATCTGAACAATTCGCGCAAAACAACACATTTCAAGCTCAAGCTCAAAGGTATCACTGAAAAAACTATTTAAAGTTTGATTCTGGCGTATCCAGTGACACGATGTCAGCTTTGAACGCCACAAGTCGCCCAATAAATAAACAGTTTTGTACACATGACTTGCAGAACGAATGCAGCCATAATATATAACAGATTACTAATGAAATGAATAGTGAATAAGCGTAGTGTAGGACGCCCTCCGACCAGGTGGGATGACGATCTGCGAAAGACTGCATGCAGACGCTGGATGCGGCAAGCTGAAGACAGGGCGCTATGGCGCTCATTAGGGGAGGCCTATGTCCAGCAGTGGACCAGTATAGGCTGAAGATGATGATGATGATGATGATGGCTAATGAGATAGACCCTTAGCATAATAGGACTACTACTACCCATACTACTACCCATATTAATAAAATAACCCTCTGTGGCCAATTGTAGGTAAGTATATTACGTACGACCAATGAGTAGCGATACGAAAATGAATGGATTATTTTATTAAATAAGTGTTATATAACATTTCGCCTCGGTGCCGTGGTATAGTACCAACGCCGTCATACCTTGCCCTTGATCTTGGCGAGGATATGCACGATGTCGGTCTCGAGCGGGTCGGCGGCGCGGCCGCGCGGCGCGCGCTGCGCCGCCGCCGGGCCCGCCACCGCCGCGCTCTCCGCCGGCCGCTCCTCCAGCTGCGCACACCACACATTACCGAGAGCTTCACTTATTGGCACTGGAAGCGGTCAGTTCGGAGGCTCCGACATTAATCATCCACGTAAGGAACTTTTAAAAACGGACCAGATAGTAGAAGATATGAGGTTAACGGAAGTCGTAAACGGGACAGAGAGCGCGGAAAGTCAGTTAGCTAAATAAAGACGTTATTTTTATTTAATCATTGTTTTTAATAGTAATATTAATAATGATATGTGGGGGTAGGCATTTCGTTTTATGTTAAAAGATTTCCCCATAAACTGCCAATAGAATAGGTACCTATCTCATAACAAACCTTGTTTAATTGTTAATAGGTGTTCTTAGTAAATATGTTAATTGATTTTGGTTGTAGGTATAAGTTAATGTGAGAGGGTGCACGTGCCTCGTCGAGCAGGCGCACGTAGCTGAAGCCGCAGTCGTCGAGGTAGCGCGCCTCGAGCGCGCGCACCTGCGCCGGCGCCGGCAGCACGCCCAGGCGCGCCAGCACGCGCCGCACCTGCGCGCGCGACACGTGCCCGTTGTTGTGTCTGCGGACAGCCGCACTCGTCAGCTGGTGGAGCCGACACGGACAAGCGGACGAGCGCACGCCAGCCGCGCTCTACCAGTGCGATCGCCGCAATTAAGTGGCACATACGCAATGTAAGTGAAAACTAATAAATGGATAATTAGGTATAGCTGTCTAGGTGTTGATTGATTTCAATAATCCCAGTTAAGTTTCCAGCCAGTGAAGTCAGTTACGCACTGATGGTATTTCACCTATCAACGATACTGAAGGTCATGTAGAGATTTTACTCTCTTCTAGATTTATTTATCTAGTACAAAGCTATTTAGTTATATACTATAGGACAAAGGTTATATGGACGCACTCGTCATGCTCAGAGAAGGCGGGCCGTAGGTCGATGGAGCGCTCGTTGCAGGCGGCGCGCACGCGCAGGAGCGCCGCCTGCGCCGCGTCCAGGTCGGCGGGGCACTCGCCCTCGCCGCGCTCGGCGGCCGAGCCCAGCGGCGGCAGCTCGCGCACGATCTCCGCCACCGCGCCAGGTCGCACGTCTGGGTGTTTCTCCAGCTCTTTGGTTGTGAAAACTGTAAAGAAAAAAAACGCGATTAGCTGCTTTTACCCGCTATTTGTTATCATGATCTATCCAACATCTACTCGGTATAGCCTTTCTTCCTGGATGATTTGCATACGTCTTGGCCCGTCGCTAATTGTATTCAGGCTAAGTGCGATACTTGTGATCCATCATGAGCTCGTATTTCCCCACACCACCAGGTAAACCGCCACCTAAATTACTCTCAGCGTCTTTCAATCTATTAATGTGTGGGCAAAGAGTAGGTACTTAGCTCTGGGGTATCAGGTGGTATTCCTAATCGCACCTTGGTCGCAGTCGTCCTCGAAGGTGCGCCAGCAGATGCGCTGGTTGTCGTTGGGGTCCATGTAGTGCCGCATGACGCAGATCACCTCCTCCTGGGACAGCACGCTGCCCAGGCCCACGTTGTCCATCGCGCGCCTGAACTGCTGCGGCGCGATGCGACCGCTGTTCAATGGGTCGTAGTCCTGATATATCGACAGTTCGGTTAGTAACAGTTGACTTTGCGATTATATGAGCTTTTTGTTAAAATTAGAAAAATGGATCAGCCCTATGGGGGTTTTAGTGGGCAGTGCAAAGATGACTTTTCCCAGATGTGCGGACCGTGCGGAGATAATCTACTGAGTACTGTACGACATTGAAACCGCCCTTTCCAATTATTAAGGTTGAAGCGTCGGTCGGGTTTATTGCAGTTTCTCTCAAGATGACGCTGTAGTCAACAGATTCTACTTATTTATTTTTTACGCAAAATTTGAGCATTTCTAAGATATAATACTATTGTTTGCGATTAAGACTTATTATACTGCATTGACATATGCAATAATATCAACCTAAAATCATTCATAATCTAAGCGTTTTCCGATAAAAAACTTCTGTCACTTTTTATTGTAATACATATGTCGCAGCCAAATAGCTTAATCCGCCGTTCAATTAACAGCCTAGGCACTTTACTAAACAGCGCCGTTCAACTAACGGCCTAAATGATATTCAGCCATTTGATCAAACAGCTAGGCAAATGACTTGGATCGATGACGTTTAACTACTTGCCTAGCCGTTTAATTACCTGCCTAGACTGTTCATTTCTATTTAGTTTTACTTTCTGCCACCTAGCGCCGAAACTCACCAAACTGTCAATATCTCTATATTCTATATTCTCTATGGTCAATATGGCGTCGGAAAAAAACAACTTTGATGGAATCATTTTATTAGGTACTTAGGTTTTTTACGTTTTTTTTTAGATCCACCGAATCTATTTGCCGGGTGGGGTTTCTGTGGGGTCATAAAAAAAATAACCCTAACCTAAACCCATCCAGGTCGTTCTGCTTGGGTAGTATTTTGAAAAAGTTTTGTAGTACTTAAATTTCAACCAGTTGCCTAAGCATTAGCCAGCCAATTTATTAAATGTTGTAATAGACTATACGGCTGAATATCATTTAGGCCGTTAGTTGAACGGCGCTGTTTAGTAAAGTGCCTAGGCTGTTAATTGAACGGCGGATTAAGCCAGTTGGCGGCGACACATACACGCACACATTGACAAAAGGTGTATTTTAGCCACTAGCCACTAGAGGGCGTACTTTTATATTTATTGCGGCCTTTTTATTTTATAATAAATAGCGAATATTATATTTTTGCTATTGTAAAATTCATTATTGTATGTGTATTCATCATTCTAAAAAACCGATTAAAAATATTCATCTGTTATAGAATAATTTTATTGCCTGACTAGCTGTGCCCGCGACTTAGTCCGCGTGTAATTTAACTTTACAAAAATTTCGGGATTCATCCCCTTCATCATTCATCCCTCATTCATCCCCTATTTTATCCCCTTGGGGTAGAATTAATCAAAATCCTTTCTTAGCGGATGCCTACGTCATAACATCTGCATGGGCTGTGCGTTGATAGATCAGTATGTCAGTCAGTCAGTCACCTTTGAGTTATATATATTTAGATGTTACTAAATATAGTGAAAATATAACTGTAATACACTTGTTGGTGTATTCCACTTTTCTAACATAGGAGTTACATTACTGAGAAATAGATGTAACCACATCTATTTCATGTGAACATATTTTTATTTATAACAACAACAATAATTACATGAAATCAACATAAAAATCGTGTCTCAATCAAAATTATAGGACCTAGAGTCCTATACAGAGTAGCGTTAGTAGTGTTTCCTACATTGAGACACTACATGGCCTACTTTTTTGCAATATGTACACGACACCTTAGGCACACTATTTACACTAGACGACGAAAAGGCACTAGATGTAGCAGAGGCATCTCGGCGTTCTTCCTTCAGCAGGATCGATGCAACCGAGTCGGTAGATATCGAGGTGCCGGAATGCTCTATTGCCATCACCATTGGGCTGTAGCTGTCGTTGAGTCCTGCCAGCATAATCACACCAACAAGTTCATCTTCCAGACCAGCTTGATTGGCAATCAGTTGTTGTTGCACATGACGTATGTCATTCACATAGGCTTCTATGTTCTAGTACAATACAAGTTTAGTACCAAGCTATGTCTACATAAGTTGTAAGCGTCGAGCAAGCCCGCTGTCAGCGTAGGCTTCCCGAAGTTGCTTCCATGTTTCCTTCGAAGTTTCAGCTGTCATGACGATGAGATATAGATGTTCGCTTAGACTCAAGCAAATCTAGGATCTTTGGCATCTTTGCGTTGAAAGTCGTCAACTTCCTCCGCAGGCTTCATGACGCAGTCCCATAGTTCGCTGTCGATCAAGTACATCTTCATGGCGAAGCTCCAAACCGCGTAGTTGACGCTTCCCTTTAATTTTGCGAAGCTCAACGTTGTGTTGGCACCCACTGCTGTTGAAGAGCTACTAAAGACAGTTTGCTGTGGTTGTACCTTTGACGACGACTGTTCTGAGTAGCAGATTAAATAAAAACATATATATAATTCACATGTCTTTCGAAAATTGGTTAGATCTTCTAAGACATGCAGGTTTCCTCACGATGTTTTCCTTCACCGTAAGCTAGTGATAATCATATAGAAATTATGAGTCACACATAGATTTCGAAAAATCCAGATGTGCGAGCCGGGGTTTGAACCCAATACCTGGTGCCCGCAAGACGCGTGCTTTAAGCAATCGGCTATCACAGCTTCAGCTCAAATAAAATAATACTAATAAATAAACAAATATCGCCAGACAAACATAGCAACTGTATGGTCCCAAACTAAGCAAAGCTTGGTCAATGGATACCGTATATACCACTGCGCCAAGCGGTCGTCAATCGTCGATGGTAGAAAAATAAAAGTAAAAGTAAAAGTAAAAGGAAAAGGATAAGGAAAAGGAAAAGAAAAAGGGAAAGGAAAAGGAAAAGGAAAAGGAAAAGGAAAAGGAAAAGGAAAAGGAAAAGGAAAAGGAAAAGTTAATCGCGACACCACACTGTTCAATGCGAAATAGAAAGACGATACGAAAAAAAATATAACTGGCTTGCTTTCTATAATGGGAGACAGAGAGACAGACAGAGAAACACGCGCACGCCGCACATATAGCGAAAAAAGTGTCGTTACACATTTTTTGGTCTTAATTTTTTCCGTCTAGCCCCCTTTCGCAACGCGCGATAAGGAACTTCGTTCCAATATTTATTACATACTTACCTAGTAGTGATGTACATATATAATACTAGCTGAGCCCGCGACTTCGTCCGTGTGGAATTTAACTTAACAAAAAAGCCCGCTCCCGCGTTCTGAGCCAGCGTGACAGGACTCATTTTTTTAAATTTAGTTTTTCTAAAATAAAAGTAGCCTAAGTTACTGCTTATAACATCAGTTATCTACCAGTGAAAGTCCCGTCAAAATCGGTCCACCCGTTTCGGAGATTACCCGGAACAAACACACAGACAGACACAGACAGACACAGACAGACAGACACAAAAAAAAATTAAATCGCGTTTTTGCTATAGGTTTCGTATGTACTTTGATATGCACTTAGTGAAAAGGTGTTATTTTAATATTACAAACAGACACTCCAATTTTATTTATTTGTATAGATAGTACAGTAGTATCTATGGTTTGTTTGTATATACCAGGTTCGGTATTTATTTGGCAAATACAGTAAATTTACATTTTTATGTACCTTACCTGTACGGTAATCCTAAGCCAGCGGCAACACTATCCTACCCACATATATGGATTTACATAGATAACGCAAATGTATGTACTTAGCGTGTCCGAAAACCCCGACCAAGCGTCAAGGTTGGTCGCCGATAACTTACAGTCCTTTGCGACTACAGATATAAAAATATGAGAATGAGCGAAATAATCACTCGAGAGAATCGTAGCGGGCGGAGGGGCATCGGCGGCATCGGTGTCTTTGAATCGGTTTGGATTTCCCGCCATCTGTGACGTCACAGTAAGTGTTAAAAATTTGGCACGCTTGGTTTCAATACAAATCGTGATACTTGCGTTATCTATGTAAATCTATATCTGTGATCCTACCTATAATACACTAAACGAAAAAAATATTTCCGACAACATACGCTTTTATAATAGACATCCGACGTTGTCAATTCGCCGCTCTCTACCAATTGGCAACGTCGCGTCTGCAACAACGTAGTACCTCGTGTGGCGAATTGACGACCGCTTGGCGCTGTAGTTTGAGCGTTGGCCGCTCGGCTCACTGCGTCGGATGGTTGCGGGTTCGATTCCCGACAAAGGAATTTTTCTGAAACGGCCTTTTCGTAATTTGCCCAGGTCTGGGTGTCACTGGGATCGCCACCAGTTTTACGTATGGTAGCCATAGTACAAGCGTTGCTTAGTTTGGCACCATATAGTTGCTGAGTAAGTCTGGCGATATTTATTTATTTATCTGATACCTATTATGTCAGCGATACATTAGATTATCTCGCGAAGAACCGACATCCGCTGGGTTAAACGTGTTCTTGAGTGGAGACCTCGACTCGGCAAGCGTAGTGTAGGACGCCCTCCGACCAGGTGGGATGACGATCTGCGAAAGACTGCAGGCAGATGCTGGATGCGGCAAGCTGAAGACAGGACGCTATGGCGCTCATTAGGGGAGGCCTATGTCCAGCAGTGGACAAGCATAGGCTGATGATGATGATGATGAAAGTTAATCACTATGCAAAGCAAAACTAAATGAAATGAATACTCGTACGGAAACATCATGAACATTGAACACTAAATTTGTTTGTTCTGACAGCTCAATCAATAAATGCACTTCTTCTTCTTTCTTTAAAAATATGGCCCACCAACTAAGAACACTGGCACTGTCATCACTGACACTGACTGACATGCGTTCATAGAAAATATGGCGGTACTGTGCCGAATATTATAATTATAACATTGTTTATCACGACAATCCGAATTTTGCGGATATATGTTGTCGACTCAAAATCATTATTTTTGTAAGTTTTATTATTCTGGTAACGTTTCAATCGAGTCTACCGTACCCCTTGACGGAGTGATTAATATAGATGGCGCAATATAGGGATATACATATTTGCAATAATAATTTGGTCACCACCATCTGTCATTTCAACTAGTACACTATTAGCACGCAGTTTACTCAAAGTACAAATTTTATGTTAATAATGGCCTAATTTAGTCAGATGGCGCTGACAAATTCACACACACAGGCGTAAAATTTAACAAATTTTACGATCGATTTTAATTATGTTAATCTATTTTTAAATGCCTGAAATCATTAGATGCGAATACAATAATTTATTTAGAAGTGATAAAATCCATTGTTTTAAGGAAAAACTTTGTGTGTCTCGTATAAATTCAGAATGAAATATGTATGGAGAACACGATCGCCCCCATCACCTTAATCAAGTCATTTTAATTTGACCTTATCGACACTTACCCTGAAAAACTCGGAAACCCTGATGCGTCTCGACTTTACGTACTCCTGTACCCTCAGCATCAGGTCGATGAGCTGGCGCGGGGGCCGCGGCCGGTTCAGGCCGGGATGGAACACGTCGTTGGCGCCCAGCGGCGCCGTGGACAGCCCCGCGTCTATCTCGGGACGCACCAGCTTGGGCAGGGTCGTGTCGAGCACTGCGTTCGGGTTCATGTACTCCTGGTAAGGTTACTAGATCGTATTACCTTACGTAGTCTAAATAATTGCGCATCATATTTACCCTATCATTTCGTCAAAATTTGTGTTTCCTAGAAAAGCGGTGCCGCTTTTGAATGGCTATAAATGACGACTGTTAAATGACGTCACTACTAAAGCTAAGAGACATACTTATACAAACTTAGAGGTAGGTACTGTAAACATATACTGAAGATTAGAAACGTATATAATAGGCACTGCAGTTTCATGTTTCTAAGGCCGGATCGTAAGTCTGGGTGCGAACTTGAGTACTTACGCTTAAAATTTAATTTTGTACTATGCTGACAGCATGACATTCCCAAGATCGATCTCAGAGTTCAATTAATTTATTAGTACCAACCTAAGTTTTAAGAAGGTTTATTTGCTAATTACAGGAGTGAGTCTCATTGTTACCGGCCCGAGTCCCTGTATGCCTTCCTTCTTGACCGCCTCGACGGCCCTGAGGAAGTCCACGTAGTCGAGCGTGTACGAGTCCTTGATGAACTTGCGCACGAGCAGGTTGAAGTCGTCGGGCGTGACGATCACGCCGATGTAGTTCAGGATACGAGCAAAGTGCGCGAACGTGATGCGACCGTCGTTTTTGGCAACCTACAGCAGAAGCGCAAGTTTATTAATAGTACCTAGGTATATTTATAAAAGAAACTTAATAGTTCAAAGTTAGAACCATATTCAAAACGTGTGTAAAACATACGCTATGCCGGAAGGCGTACTACACACTAGACTAGATTATTTGAAAGATAAAGACGCTTGGCTAGGTGCTGGTCCAGCTCCACCGGAACGGAAATAACGAGAATCTTTTGTTTTGGTTCATTCCTGAATTTTCCCTCTTCCTTCTCTTAATCTAGCAATATTATATTTGATACAAAAGTTACCTTTAAAAATATGGGCATCATGTAGCCATGAAGTATTATTTATGTCTAATTATAGCAGGTGTTGCTTCATGCTTATTAGCCTTGTTGAACTGTTGTCTCTGGGTTGAGGGGTTGAATACGCCACTTTCATGTCCTTGTTTGCGATGGCTTTGTGGAGCGGGGATCGGTTCACTCACTATCCACTTAACAACGTTGTTGTTAAACTCTATTCATTTATTTAGCATGGAAGGAATCACACCATAGCTATTATCTTCTTATCCACCTCTGTTTTATTAATTATTATTTTGGTTTGTAAACATTTAAATGGATGTAAATTGTGAGAAGGTAGTTTTTTTAGTAATGATGAATAGCGAAAGGTGGGGGGATACATTTGCGCAGAAGTCGCAAATAAATAATTAGCTATTAAAAATAATGGGGTCGGAAGTGTTCGCAAATATTGTAAACTATCGTTTTTCTGTCCAAACCGGAATTCTATCAATGCGACCTGAATCTCCGGAATCAACAATATTTTATGAGAATTCCCGATGAGTGATAGTTGTTACCAGTTCATAGTCCTGGAAGTACGGCCGGAGCGGCAGCTCGCGCTGTGCGATGGTGGCCAGCAGGCAACAGAGGCGGCGCAGCTGCCACTGGTCCAGCTTGTGGCACGCGGGCTCCGGCGGCGGCGGGCAAGCCTCCAGGATGCAGTCCGCCGACGTCTTGTCGCGACCACCAGCATCTAGTCAATGGGGGCGGATCATTACCAGCTTCCATGTCGCTCGCTTGCTGGGACTGGGGTGACGATATCTGTCACTTCACTACGGGTTATGACCCTACAAATACTAATCGCCTATCGCGAGGTCAGAAAGACAGTGGGACCGGCTGAACTGTAAATGTCACCCCACTGCAACGTAGCGCCCCCTGGTGGGAAAAGTTATTCTGGATGGGCACCCAAGGCATTCATTATAGTTCATCTCATACACACTACTGTAACTTTTTTAGATTATTTTTGAAAAAGTAGAATTTATTTATCACATAATCAACTTATACATCGTTATTTGTGTTATCAAGTAGATTCATTTCATTTGGAGGTTCGTATTTGTAAGTACTAAACTAATTCTGAGGTCTTAGCCATTACAAAGTGTAGTCATTTGTTGTTGAAGCCGAGAGTAGCTTCTAGCCCGCTCTCTGTTTGGCTTCACGTGACTGCTGTATTGATCCTTGCGACCCGGTTGCTAAATTAGACCTTTCAATTTGTCAATGGGTAAGTATTTGTTAAAATAAACGTGAAATGACATTCGTTATCCGTTGATAGGAACATGTGTAAATATAGACGCCCACATGTCTCTCTATTGGTATTAGTCAGCGAAACCAGTAAGCTATAGCTCAAGAAATGATTTGTATCTGGTAACACTAATGAATTTTAAAGAGTGTGTTAAAACATTAGTAAGTAGTTTTTTATTAGGAGAGGAAGATGCCAAATTTGTAATCAAACGACGTCGTGTTTATAAAATGTTACTACAACATAAGTTTATTTTATTGTGTAGCAGTCAGTCCACGATCATTACAGATTGGTGACATTTCGCCCTCTGCAAATATAAAAGCATTAAATGATGTTATATTGACCGCTACGGGAGAGTGCTATTCAGATTATCTACATCTTCAGATTGTACTAGTGGGGAAGAAAATATACAGCTTTATTTGAAAAGATAAGGCCAAATGGTTGAAAATTTATTGCAAAATGTTGTTGTGTTGTGGCCAACATCGATTAATTGTGATGACTTCAGGATAGTGAGTACCTTCTCCATGTATGATCTGGCAGAGTTGGTGGTAGAGCACGCGCCCGTCCTGCGCGCGGAAGTAGTCCGCCAGCTGGGAGATCTCCGCGTCCGACAGGCCCACCACGGAGCGCAGGGGACCGGCGAGGATCGACACGAACTTCGACTCTACAGTCAACCACATAGCTCTTTAAATACACTATCTCACATTTGGTCACAAATCAACCAATATTTCAAAGTATTATACATTATAATGTATTTAATGTATCTAATGCTTACTAGCTATGTGGTATTAATTACCATAACAATAGCAGCACAGTGTCTGTCTTCTAGTAGTACTGTTATCCCCATGACTCAGATAAATGTTTGTACCAGGAGCGGGCTCACTCCTACACAGTCACGACTCTAAAGGCTGGTGGTAGATAGACTCCCTTCGAACGCTGGGCTTCAATCTTTTCTAATTTTGTTGATTTCCTATCGCTGACCGCTATTAATTATTTGTGTAATTCTCGGTAATGTCAAAGGCAACACACTGGAGCTATTATAATATTTATATTAATATCTACTACCCTTTGTCATTATTGAATATAAGCAATTGGTGATAAAAAAAATGTCATGTAAAAAGACAAGCCTGCTGAGTTTCTTGCCGGAACTTCTCAGTGGAGGTCGCGTTCCGATCCGGTTGTAGATATAAGAAAAAAAATATGTAAAATTGACAATTTATAAGTGCCCCCGTAGTCCTAAACAAAATAAACGCTTTGAATTTGACCAGGCGTAGTTAGCGTGGTAAAACACCTGATATGAGCGAGTTCCCCTCAGGGTCGAGGGGCCGGTACCAGTCCCAGAGGTTGAGGCCGACCCGGAACGCCGCTGCGCGGATCTTGTTGCACGTCTTCCACACATCCGCGAGGCGGATTATCTGCAGTCCAAAGCATAGCTATAAGATACAACAGCTCCAACCTCCAACCAATGAGAAGTTTCCCTATTGCGAGCAAATACTAGATTATGAGCAAATCTGAGCAAACCTGCTCAATACCAGGGATTCAACAATAGGAGAGATACTTCAGTATAAATTATTTTGCGTGGCGCCTATATTAAGTTCATGTTTACACCATAGCTCGTTGGATTCGGAAGCTACGTGCTACGCTGGAGCTACGCCGCTTGCTACGCGAGTGCTACGCTGCGGTTACTAATGATGAGTAACCATTCACCTACCGTGTCATGCATGTTTACGGTTTAATTGTGCACTCCTTAAAACTAGGTTATTGAAACATAAATTTAGTTTAAATCATGCTCAATTTAGAAAAAATAGTTTTTAATTTTTTCAGGAAAACAATTCTGAAGGAAATAAAACGTCATGACAGCTGTCAAGTAAAACTGGGCGGTTCGATATTTTTTCCTTTTTGTTTTGGCTGGGCATTTAAGTATTTAGATTAAATTCTCTTTTTGAATTGGAAGGCAATTTTATGCATGGCTGGAGGTAATATCTTCAATCGACTGAATATTATTATTTTGTTATAGAGCAAGAGCCAGCGATAGCCAGACGTTCCATATTGTATAAAGGCTGTCAATTTCTCAGAGCATGTCCCCAACACAGGTAAGAACCATCATCGAGTATGGAGTTTGGATTGTGGTTACTTGGGCAGTTAACAGGTAGTAAAGGTGTATAAAATAGTACCTCAAATTCGTTATAGTATAAAGCTTAATTTTTATATATTTCCTACGGAATAACATTAGAAATCACGCCATCCATTGCCGGACACTTAGTGCGGTTTCAACCCCCTGCCAGACACCCCTAAACTTTAATAAATTATGAGTATACTTTCGTCATAGTATAAAAGCTGGGTTTTACATATGTTACTTGGGAACCCATAAAAAAATATTACTTCAACAGCCGGACAGTTTTAATGGTTTTAACATCTTGCCAGACACATTTAAATAGTTATTAAATCATCCAAGTATGAACGCAATAAGACTATTTTTCGTTGGGTTTCTTGAACAATTTCGATACACTAAACTCCCTATCTTACTTACTGATAAGTCAATTTGCAAAATATCACCATAATATCTGACATAAAGGGCCGTATCTTTTGATTGCGTTAAATAGAAGCCTATTTTTTACATCTCCAAGGGATCATAGCATTTGATAATTGATATTAATTTTTACTTGATAACTTTATCCGTTTCCGGGTTGGAGTGTAGCCTTAGGGGCGCTATGACTTAGGTTTAGGTTTAGATTAGGTTAGGTTAGAACAGTGACCAAAACGCGCGAGCCGAGCGAGCGAAGCGAGCGTGCCGCGGCAGCGGCCGGCGAAGCGCCAGAATCTGAATGTGTCATTAGGTTATGTTAGTTCCCAGTTAGGGGGGGGGGGGGGGGGGGGGGGCTATGGAGCCAGGGCTTAGACGAATTTTCGAGAAATAATTTTTTTTCGGTTTGATCACTGTTCTAACCTAACCTAACCTAACCTAAGTCATAGCGCCCCTAAGGCTACACAATGACCCGTTTCCGAGAAAAAGGGTCTTGATAAACAGACAGACGGACAACAAAGTGATCTTATAAGGGTTCCGTGTTTTCCTTTTGAGGTGCGGAACCCTAAAACTATATCCTGCACTGTAACTACATCCTGTGGGAGTGCAGTCGCTGGCACAACGAACGGACTACTATGCTAAATAGCCTGTATTTCCTTCGGAATAACATTAGAAATCACGTCATCCAATGCCGGACACTTATTGCGGTTTCAACCCCCTGCCAGACACCCCTAACTTTAATAAATTATGAGTATACTTTCGTAATAGTATAAAAGCTGGGTTTTACATATGTTACTTGGGGACCTCTAAAAAAATATTACTTCATCAGCCGGACAGTTTTAATGGCTTTTACATCTTGCCAGACACATTTAAAGTCTGTAGGTGCGAGCGCGAGGTGACAACTGTTCAAGCGGATGTGAGTAAGATAGGGCGTTTGGTCTATTCCATCTAATACTGCGTATCATCTGACGGTATTATATTATGAGGCTCATCCTGTGCAACAAAGTCACAATTGCATTTTTTGCAATTTTAAGGTAATAATAGCAAAATTCCCCCAATGCGTAGATGTGTCTCGTTCACTTGTCAGAATACTAACTATCGTATTTAAGCTAGACGGCGGCAATATCGTTGTTGCATTAGCGCCTTTTTTTCGCCGCCTAGTACCATCAATGACCAAATAGTCACTTGTGCCGCAGCCTAGGATCGTATCCAGGTATCACAACAACGTTAAAAGTAAGTTATGACATTAAATTGCTCTTGGTAACAAATTTGATATTGTGCGTCTGCTCGTACCTTCAATGACACAAATGTATTTTATTTATATTTTTCGTCCCATAACATTTAATTTTTAAAATCTTCCCTGAAGTATATATGCACCTTAGTTGCTTACTTAAGCACAAATAAACTTAATTAAGATAAGATATTGCGTAGATCTATGTGAACCCTTACAACTTACTATAAAGCGTTTGAAAGCTAATTAGCGTTCAATCGCTTGCATTTGCTTTTCTATTGCAATTGAAGTAGCTTACGTAATAAGGGCCCAGTTGTAAGGCACCACGGATCGTAATATGACTAATTGGATCTAACCTCCTGAGCTGATTATACTTGATTCCAATAATAGGTATGGCTAAAGCGCTTGAACGCACGGAAATTGTCCCTGGTTTCCACAAGGTCTGTGTAATAAACTGCTCTAGATGTCACTTGCAGGCTATTTAGCATAGTAGTCCGTTCGTTATGCCAGCGACTGCACTCTCACAGGATGTAGTTACAGTACAGGATATAGTTTTAGGGTTCCGCACCTCAAAAGGATAACACGGAACCCTTATAAGATCACTTTGTTGTCCGTCTGTCTGTTTATCAAGACCCTTTTTCTCGGAAACGGATAAAGTTATCAAGTAAAAATTAATATCAATTATCAAATGCTATGATCCCTTGGAGATGTAAAAAAATAGGCTTCTATTCAACGCAATCAAAAGATACGGCCCTTTATGTCAGATATTATGGTGATATTTTGCAAATTGACTTATCAGTAAGTAAGATAGGGAGTTTAGTGTATCGAAATTGTTCAAGAAACCCAATGAAAAATAGTTTTATTGCGTTCATACTTGGATGATTTAATAACTATTCAAATGTGTCTGGCAAGATGTTAAAACCATTAAAACTGTCCGGCTGTTGAAGTAATATTTTTTTATGGGTTCCCAAGTAACATATGTAAAACCCAGCTTTTATACTATGACGAAAGTATACTCATAATTTATTAAAGTTTAGGGGTGTCTGGCAGGGGGTTGAAACCGCACTAAGTGTCCGGCAATGGATGGCGTGATTTCTAATGTTATTCCGAAGGAAATATATAAAAATTAAGCTTTATACTATAACCAATTTGAGGTACTATTTTATACACCTTTACTACCTGTTAACTGCCCAAGTAACCACAATCCAAACTCCATACTCGATGATCGTTCTTACCTGTGTTGGGGACATGGTCTGAGAAATTGAGAGCCTTTATAAAATATGGAACGTATGGCTATCGCTGGCTCTTGGTATATTAGTAAACTATTTTTTTGGTATACACAGGATCAATAGAAGTAATAAATGATTACGAGTTTGGTACGAGAAGATTGAGAAGCTTTATTTTAAGTAGCCTATAATTCAAACTTGAATGAGCACAAATTTCAATTTCAATTCCGTTTAGTATATATCTGAGTAGGTTGCTGCTTTTTAGATTTTTACAATATTTCGACAAGATGACCTTCGACGAATATTGTTATGAAGCATTCAGATGTACCAACTACCTACCAAAAATAATATTAAGGAAATATCGGTTAGATGCTGAAAATCTATATCTGTAAATGCATTTGTATTTTGACTATCAAGATAAGCCCGCCCAGTTGATCTCTCCACCAGAAGGCATCTTCCCGAAAGTTATAAATTCCACACGTCAATCAATTTGTCAATGGGAATGCTAGCTGGTACGGGCCCGGTAAATTACTACACCCACACGCAACTATTTGCACCTTCAAGCATTGCTGTCTTAACGTGCAAGTGAATCAATTAACCTTCAACAAAACTTGAAATGTAAACCGTATTGGAGATATCGTCGCCGTGTAGAGATCTCGCTTGGCCGCGGCACATGCGCACATCACCGCAGCTTGTACCAATGACGTCAGGGGATCGATCGCGCCGGAGCCGGGCGCACCTCGCTCCGAGTCGCGACGCCATTATGACCTGTCACTGAACACGTGAACTCCAGAATGTGGGCATCGGTTACGTAAGGCGGGCTCCACGCGCGGTCTCATGACCACCCATGTGCGGGCTAAGCTTCAGGACCAGGAATAGCCCTTCGCAGAAAACCTCTCTCCGATGGGGCGACAGCTGCCCCCCGCGTGAGCTGAGCCCCGCCGCGCTCGGACAGTACTTACATAGTGTTTGTTTGGTTTTCTGTGTAGCTCCGGAGGAGCCCGGCCGTCGACACTCGGACTATACCTATATTTTATTAATAAGTAAGTTGGCTGTTTTTAATTACTGTTAATAATTCATAAAAGTACATATTAGAAAACGCTTGGTAATTAAATAATTACGATATTGAATTTTTTATTCATAATTAAGTAATTTATATATGTGATCAAATTCTTGTTAGGCTTTAGAATATTTTCTGTAAGTACCTGAAGTGGTATTAAAAGGTACGTACTTTTTTTTTGGAATGATTTTAATAATTGAAATTCGTTATCTATATACCTCCTAATAACGTTACCTATCTATTTATAAACTCAATCATGAAATGTAACTAGATATTACAGGAATATTTGTGATAGGCAGGTACCTATCTAATAATAGAAAATACAATCGATCTAATGACAATGTACAATCATACATACATGCATGTACATATTACCTATTAAGTATACTATACAGGTGTACGATGCCAGCATATTAAGACAGTTGCTCAATAATTAATTTCATCGCGTGTGGCGAAGGAATTATCCATATTACTTTAAAGCTATAGAGTTCTTACTTACCTTGACGTCGATCAGATTCCTACTGGTTGGTCACCAATGTGTTACGCCCATATTCCTAAGACGTTTCCTCATAAGTCCTTCATCTATAACTGAACTGTAGTAAAGAAGATAATTCCTCAGGAATCCTTGACTTTCGTACTTATTCTACTCTTTGATGCAGTTGGAATCCCATTGTATTATTCATCGTTCAATCCGAAAAGTATATAATATATACATATATAATAAAATAATCAGAGAATCGACTAAAAATATAAATGACACAATATATATTCCATAAAAAGACTAAGAATCTTAAAATATTCTTAGTGATTCTTAATTATAAATCATAAAATTCATTATTTGTTTGGTCCGGGCCGACTGCCGAGGGATGGGATCACAGTTTGTAATATTGTAATATTCATGCGATCCCGAGATGACGAGCATGGTGTTCGCAGGTAGCTGAACTGTGGAGTACTTAATCCAGATTAAGCTGTTTTCTTTAACGACCGTCATACTGTTTAATTTTAAAATTTTATGTAGTTGACTTTGATACGTTAATTAATGTATTTTGAAAAGATCTCCGAGGGCACTAATAAAGGAGTGGCGTATGTTAGGTCGAAGTACATAGCTAGGTACCCGCTCCAGACGGTCTGGGTGGTCTGGGCCCCAAGTCTGCTGTAATAATACCTATAGTGCGTTATATAATTAGAAGCCATTGGTTTTTGTTCCTTGGAAAATTTTTGGTAGTCTCCTGACCGACGAGCTGTTGACCAAATTTTTTTTAAAACTAGCCGACAACATGTCGAACGGCAAGGATTTAACTGACTAAGTACTGATTTTTGGCACGAAGATAATACTATCTAATGCCCACTGGTTTCCCATGGAAAATTAAGGGTTGTATGAAGTAAGCGGGCTTTAGGCGCTGATCGGTCGCCCGATGAGAGACAGAGCTAAATATAGGTACGAGTATATCAAAATCCGGTACGTAGATATTTACCCACGGTCAGATGTACATGTGGACCCTCGATGACTATAATTATGCATGTGCGATGTCTTTTTAAGTCTTCAATCAGATTAGACTTGAAAGCTTATTCCATATCTCAAGCAGGTATCTTATAGAATAAATCTAATATTATTGCGGGGTAAACAGATATAACTATCTAATAATATTACTAACCCCACCTGAATGTTAATTGTACTGTACCTACACTAAAGCCATTTTTCTATAATAATGGAATGTTTAGCAACACATTTTATTAACAACACATTTTTACGAACATACATAAAAATCATACATATGAACGTTAGAACCTCTAGAAATTGTATTTAAGGTCGTTCCCGTCTGTCCAGGTGATCAGTGAATCATCCAGGATGATCAACGTGGCGGGCGTGGTGTCGATCGTGCTGTTCTACGTGCTGATCCTGGCGGTGGGCATCTGGGCGGGCCGCAAGAAGCCCTCCGGCAATGACTCCGAGGAGGAGGTCATGCTCGCCGGCCGCTCTATCGGACTGTTCGTGGGCATATTCACTATGACTGGTAGGTACATACGATGACCCGATGTGTATTTTGTCTAGAATATTTATAATACAAGGTGCAACAATAATAGTCTAAAATATTTTAAAACGTAATTCACTAGGTAACTAAGAAGCATTCCAAGAAATCTAATTCGTGATTAAAAGTTGTAGGGTGTGTTGTTGAAAAAAATAAGCAAAGAGCCTGTTTTACAAATTGATTTTCATTAATACACGTAAGTAGTTATATCATACCTAATCATATTTGAATCCTCTTGAAATAAATGTTTTCAATTATTGAACTACCACTTATTCTTATTCATTATGTGCTTATATTTAAATTATTTAATTAATAACTTACTTCAGAATGGGTAAAAGTTAACATTGATGTTGCCCCCGTGTTTTGCTTCATCAACACATTCCAAGTTATTATGATAAAAGTTGATATATTGGATGTAGCGGTTCCGATGCTACTCGTGTGATCCAACCCACTCGCGTATCGATCTGCCGCCGATGTGTAATTACAATTACCTCAGCGTCATGTGGCCCTGGTAGCGACGGTGCGTGTAATTAGACACCGATGCAAACTATTTGCCAAACACCTTTGTATTTATAATAATATGATCTAGTTACCTAACGAGAAAGTTGAAGGCTATAAATGAATTACAGGTACTTAATAAAAACCACTGAAGCTCGCTACTGAATGAAATCGCTAATAGAAATTAAGTTTTACCTAAATGATGTAGGTTTAGTAAAGCTGATAGGAGGTAGCTGGTTCATTCTATCTAACATTATTACGATTGTTGGGGTAACGCTTTGAAAAACAGCAGACTCTGAGAACTCTTTCCGAAGAAACGAGGTTAAGAAATAGTAGAATAGCGTCCTTTCTGCGTCATCTTCGTGCCGCATCAAATGCAGCGGTCGTGGGGAGCTATGAGGCTATTGGCGAGTCACGCAGTTCTGTGCTCTCTGCTCACCTCGCGGTTGTTGCAGCGACGTGGGTCGGCGGCGGGTACATCAACGGCACGGCCGAGGCCATCTACACGTCGGGGCTGGTGTGGTGCCAGGCGCCGTTCGGATATGCGCTCTCCCTGGTGTTCGGTGAGCGATCACATCTCACACCCTGTACATGCGACCTGACGCCCGACTTAGAGAACCACCGCTATTAGAAAAATATAATAGGAAGACTTCATCCCATTTTTACACAAGCTCTGTGCTTAGAATAAATACTACACTATCAAAGAAATGAGTTCTCGAGCCGTTGAAGCTTCAACACTTCCGTTAGAAGATACACTTTTTCGATTATTTAATTAAAGCAAACGGCACGTAGTGCTCCGCTGATAAAATTTCCAGCGTTGTCATCTCCTTTGACAAGTGCTTCGAATTATAGATATGCCATTTACAGTGGATTTCCAAAGAACATTTCAGAAGAAAAATGATTTATAAATCATGATAATAACAGGGGCCAGTTTTTTATAATGTTCACCTTTATTAGAGGTTGTAGAAGACATCCTACTGGCTCCGTTTGCTCGCAGGTGGTATATTCTTCGCGAACCCGATGCGCAAGCAGGGGTACGTGACGATGCTGGACCCGCTGCAGGACTCGTTCGGCAGCCGCATGGGGGGGCTGCTGTTCCTGCCGGCGCTGTGCGGGGAGGTGTTCTGGGCCGCGGGCATCCTCGCCGCGCTCGGTGAGTATGCCAACAAACAATTAATGGAAAACAACGTATTTTTGGTTCTATAAGGTTTTCAGCTTCCTTTGTATTCTAGGTTATATTCAGATAGGTAGTAAAAGAGCTTTCTCTAAATTCAGTTTATTAGCATAACATGGAGTGCGGGTTCGATCCAGCCCCTGAATGGAAGTGCTCTCATTTATTGAATGTGAATAAATATAGGTATATATCTTTGATATCCTCGAATACCTTTTATCCTGTAGGTATGTGGAAATAATGACGTCATTAAATATGGGTACGTAAACAACGCACAGCGCAATGTAATAACAGCGTCACACACTCAACTTGTAAATATTCCCTCCGAAATCAGTGTAGGTACTCACACACATTCAAATAGTGACCACAAAATTATTATAAACGTACAATTTTAAGATATTCCTCTCGAAAAGTAGGTACCTATACAATATTCATAGTTGGTGATATTACGATGCGGTTGTGATGTTTGTCTGCTTGCTAGCGTATACACACTATAGGTGCACTTTACATTTCATACGTTGTTATGTTATGTGGTAAATAGCTAGTAGTAGGTAGGTATGTTGGTAGGTGTTTTGGTCGATAATCTGGTATTAGCAGCATTGTTTTGCTGTTTAATCGAAATCGGATTTGCCATTTTTCGGAGATTTCATAATAAGCATTAGGGACATCGTACTGTGTAATCTCTTTGAAGAGTTTATAGTTGACCGAAAACTGTATAGGCATGGGTACTGTAATAGGTCGGTAATAAGCGGAATAACAAGTCGGTAAAATCTTTAACTTGATTTCATGAAGCGGAGCTTTTGTAGTATTCTTTGGAAGTATCTGTCCTCGGTGTCCATGTCGAAAAATGGTTTCCGAAGAATCTATCTTTCTTGAATTTTAACTATATACTAATATCGTCCGTTTAATTTAAATACCAGTAAGAAACTTAAATTAACTCTAATACCAGTAAGTAGGTACCTCAGAAATTATAGCGTTTACAATGTCCTATAATTACTTTAAAAAAACTTACTAAATACGTCTAGGTATTCTTTAGTAAACAGCTTCTAAATATTTGAGCACTAGTTTGAGAGGTATTTCTCAGTTGGTAAGCATCGCTCACGGGCGTGCGCGGAGGGGGTAGGGGGTAGGGGGGGTTGGGGTGACAAGGCACGGCGCTCTAATATTTTTTTTTACGCGGAACCTTAATTGTTTTTCAAAAATTAAAGTTGCCTAAGTTACTCCTTAAAACATCAGCTATCTGCCAGTGAAAGTCCCGTGAAAATCGGTCCAGCCGTTTCGGAGATTACCCGGAACAAACACACAGACAGACAGACAGACAGACAGACAGACCGACAGATAGACAGACAGACAGACAAAAATGTTTTAAATCGCGTTTTTGTTATTTGTGTCGTATGTACTTTCATATGCATTTAGTAAAAACGTGTTATTTTGATATTACAAACAGACACTCCAATTTTATTTATTTGTATAGATTAATATTATTTTTAATAATCGTATAAATATTAAAGATTCATGCCTATATATAGAAATTTTGTGTGGGTAATTTTTTATAACGGTATTATAAATTGAAATGGCTTTCACAATGGTCCCCGAACGAATATCCTCGCGCAGGAAGCCGCGAGTAGAGCTGGACTCGCTGTAGAGTCGTCGTAGTTCGGCTGTAAGCTATGGCGGCCGCCGCTCGGCTGGTAACTGATACAGCGCCCGTTGTAGTTACCCAGTATACATACATAATATTTCTAATAAATGCATATTATAAATAGACCACGAATAAGCGAAATTTAAAAATAAAAAGGTGTTTCGGTGCCATTGTAGGTACCTCGACACCTAACGAAGGGTCTGTCCGTCACCCTCGTCCCAGTAATATACAGTTGGACAGACATCCTTCCCGCGCCCTTCACGGGGGACATCCGCACATCTATTATCGGGGGCCGCTTTTATTGGACATGCTTATTATGAAGTCGTCTGACGTCTCATTTGCGAGCCACTTTTGTCTGTGGTCTAATTGTAGTGTATCGTATGTACCTAGCACAGACTTATAAATACTACATATAAATAAAATAATTAAATAAAATCGTCAGCCGAACACACCAACTGTATGATCCCAAACTAAGCAACGCTTGTACTATGGGTACCGTACAATGGACTGGGGGCGATCCCAGTGACACCCAGACCTGGGCAAATTACGAAAAGCCCATTTCCGAAATTTGCCCCGGCGTGTGCAGTGAGCCGAGCGGCCTACGCTCGAACCACTGCGCCAAGCGGTCATCAAAGGTAACTAGGCTTTATTGTAATACTAGTTTTTGCCCGCGACTTCGTCCGCGTAGACTTAAGTAAAGTATTTTATGTGTTAATCCAGGTTATAAACAATCTGTGTTCCAAATTTCATCCAAATCCGTTCAGTAGTTTTTGCGTGAAAGCGTAACAAACATACATCCACACTCACAAACTTTCGCATTTATAATATTAGTAGGATATTTTTGTAATTATGTCAACCTTGGAATGGAATTGGGAAACCATGGAATTAACCTTAAACGAGGCATCATAATATGTCGCACGACTAAATAAACGCTTGCTAAGTCGTTTACCCGTTAGATTCCACTTTTATGATGTTTTTCTCTTCATAAAACATTTAATATAAAGCTAAGATTACTGCTTTTATTACGCCATTTGCCTGTTAAATTGCTGAAGCTGAAAGGTGAATTGCTTCGTAATCAGTTTACGGCGCTAAATGGCTCAATTAGAGCATTGTGGTCGATTTAGAACACACTCGGTCTACCTGGTCTGACAGAGTCATTGAGTTCAGACAAGTTGTCTAATTGTCTACTTGGCACCCATTTGCAAAACACCGCCATAATGTAATATTATTTGTAAAGAAAATATTTATAGCTGTATGTCGAAATAAAATTAATATTTTACTATAGCCCACGAAATTACAACAAACGCGGTTATAGGTAGGTTAACTTATTGTGAGATGACAAACTTGTGAACTACGAAGAGCAACTTGGCTCATGTGCCTGTGGTACACACAACCCGAGTTGCTTCAGTTGAGATCAGTGACTTAATTGAGATTTGTAGCATCAAACAAACACGTGTGCGGTCTCATGAGATGTGTGTGATGATGATGGTGTTACAAGCAGTGTTTGAACTTGAACTAACTTTGTGTAAACATGGATTAGTTAGTGTTGCTTGAGGCTGTCTTTGTTATACATTCAGTCAAGAAAGTATCGGGAATGGATGATTTATTTATGGTTCCAAATTCAAATTTTTGTTTTTTTTGTTGTTGTTAGATTAGCACAACTGTTTTCTATTTTGGTGCGGAGTTTGAGTTGCATCTGTTATTTATATTAAATACGGTGCTGTTTTTAGTTATATCATATCTAGTGTGTATTGCGAATTTCATAATGGACAAAAACATCGAACAAAGATTTTGTCTTAAATTTTGCATCGCCAATGGAATTTCGTGTTCGGAGTCACTGAAAATATTATAGAAGGCTTACGGTGAATCGACTTTATCAAACACACGTGCTTATGAGTGGTACAAAGCGTTCAAAAGCGGTCGAGATGTGATGGAAGATTTGTCTCGCTCTGGTGGGCCATCAACGTCTGCAACTGAAGTTAACATTGCAAAAGTGAAGGAAATAGTGACTGAAAATCCTCAATCAACATTGAGAGAGATAGCCGCCTAACTTTCTGTGTCTCACGAGTCCATCCGTACCATTTTAAATAATCACTTGGGTATGAAACATTTTCCGCTCGGCTAGTCCCAAAAGACCTGAATTTTCTCCAAAAACTCAATCGCATGAGAGTCGCCGAGGACATGCTAGAACGACTCAATTCCGACCTAACATTCATGAAACGCATTGTTACTGGTGACGAGACGTGGGTTTACGAGTTTGACATGCAAACTAGTCAACAAGCTTCGGATTGGCGCCTTCCAACTGAACCGAAACCGAAAAAACCACGCCAAAGTCGATCAAAAGTCAAAGTCATGTTGACTGTTTTCTTTGACTATCGCGGTGTTGTGCATTCGGAATTCTTGCCGGAAGGTCAAACAGTAAATAAAGAATATTATTTTAGCGTTATGCGGCGTTTAAGACAGCAAATTCGACGAAAAAGGCCAGATTTCTGGAAAGAAAATTCTTGGATTTTGCACCACGATAGTGCCCTTTCGCACAAGGCCATCATTGTGAACGAATTTTTGTCCAAACGCTCAAAAATACCATCGAGCAACCACCATATTCACCAGATATGGCTCCAGCCGACTTCTTTCTTTTTCCTAAACTCAAATTACCACTTCGTGCCACCCGTTTTCAATCGGTAGAACACATAAAGGAGAATTCGCGGCGTTAACTGAAATCAATTCCGGAAACAGCGTTTAAAAATTTTTTTGATGATTGGATTATTCGTTGGCGTAAGTCTATTGTTTCTGAAGGAGCATACTTTGAAGGTGATACAATAATTTTGGATGAATAACAAACATTTTGAGTATTATTGATCTTTTCCCGGTACTTTCTTGACAGAGTAGTATTTAGTGTAGGAAAATTTTGTCGAGTAGGTAACTTATCCATTACAGCCGATGAAAATTATTGGGTTCTATTGACGACCACTTAGTGCAGTGGTTTGTGCAAATACCTATTTTTAGTAGGCCGCTCTGCTCACTTCACCGGGTTCGATTCCGGAATTTTAATTTCGGAAATGGCCTTTTCGTAATTTTCCCAGATCTGGGTATGACTTGGATCGCCCCCAGTCTATTAAATAGTACTGAGCTTTTTAAACTTTGGGTTATATATCAAATCCGAGTGTACCGCGGAACGTCAACATTCAGTTTTCCGAACCAAGTTTCTTCCAAGTTAAGTTTAGACCGTATATGAGATTTACTAGCCTTCGTTTGGTCGTCGTTATGTGCCTTATAGTGGCAAAGCTGAAGCTCCGGTAATCCTGGTTAAGGGCGGATCTGGCTGAAATTTGCCGGCTCGGAACTACGCCCCGACAGGTGCAGGGATTACCGCGCCGGCTTCCGTGCCGCAGTGACAGCTTTCATCTTTTATGCCTGTTCCAACCGTCCAAGAATATAAATACATCAAATATTTCTTATATTTCTGCTATTTATATATAATTTTTATTAAGAACTTCATAAATGTCTCAACTAGGAGTTTTCCGAGAATACAAATTATAACTTTAAATATTATGTTCCCAGGGCGGTCGCAGAGTTTGATTTATTTCTTTCTTCTGTTGTTGTTATAGTTTCTGCGCTTTATTATTTCTCATTGTCAAGGTCATTGACTCTTGATGATACTGAGATTTAGAGGTTGTAAGTCAAAGTAATTAATTGACCAAATCATTAACTTTTTAATGATCCTTTTTAATGGGGGTAGTGCTCATAATGTGTTGACGCGTTGCGTGTCGGCATTATTCTAATTGGGCGATGTTGATGGTGCTACTGTAGACTAGGTAATACCATACCTCGGCACTCGAGAAATTAACGATGTCACGAGATTCCTCGCTATATGTGTAATTATTTCGATTATTTTAATGTAGGTACGTAGATTTGCTAATCTAAACTTTATCTTAATATTAATTCAATCTCCATATCCCCATGACATGTGACGATGCGATTAGTAGATAGAAAATATCAAAACTGTAGTTTAAAAGTGGGAATTTCATTGTGATGGCTTGAAAATGGTTATTATAATTATTGTTATACGTAATTATGGTGAGGGCAATGACGTGAACGGTGAGGGGGGCAGTGTTAACAAGTCCTCTCCTCCGGCAGGCGCCACCCTCGCGGTGATCATCGACATGGACCACCGCACCTCGGTGATCTTCAGCGCGTGCGTGGCCGTGTTCTACACGCTGTTCGGCGGCCTCTACTCCGTCGCGTACACTGACGTCATACAACTCTTCTGCATATTCATAGGTGAGGCAGGAGCATGAAGTCTACTGCTGGGTACGAACCCACTCTGCAATGGAGCTGGGAATGCGACCGCTTAACATTTTTCTACCAATTTTCGCGGGGAGTTATTTACACGGATATAACGAAGTTTGTTCCTATGAATGGATATAATTTGTTAATTTTGTTATGTTTACGATATTAATATTAAAGACTCAATTGTTATGGATATATTGGGAAAAAAGACGGTAAAGCATCGCGACGCAGCAAGCACGAAGGTTTTTCAGATATGTGAAGTCCACTCTCTCCGTAGGGCTATGGATGTGCATTCCGTTCGCGTGGGCGAACCCGCACGTGAAGCCTCTGAGCTCGATGGAGGTGGACTGGATCGGCAAGGTGGACCCGGATTACTACTGGTTCTACTTCGACTACGGCCTGCTGCTCATATTCGGCGGGATACCCTGGCAGGTGAGGAAGCTAGGACTTGATCACTATTCATAAAAATAGACGAATGTTGGATCAATTCTGTGTTCATCGTATAGTCCGTTGCACTTGGCTAGGAGGACGCCTGGGGGTGCACTGGTTCTCATTATAATTAACACTTGCACCCCCCTGGGAGCTCCTCCAGGGGTCCAACGATAACAGAGAGTATCTGTGGAGCCCTTAGACTACTATATACAATTTTTTATGAAGGTATTTCTTTGTCAGTTTTACTGCGTCCGGTTGCTTTTCAGAATTATATTGCCAAAACTGTATATAATATAAATTAATACTATAAAAACTGTAAACTACAAAACTATATAATATAATATCTTTCATTCAATAACAATAACGGTAAAACGACAGCTCTAGATGTAGATTTGTGTTGGGCAGAGTAGAGGTTTTTTATGGCAAAAAAACTATTCAGTTTTCCCATTTTCCTTATTGGTACATTGACGAATTGGATTCAGACATTTATTTTCTTGTAAAAACGTCGTTAGTTACTAACGCAATAGCGAGCAAAATTTTTCTATCAATAAATTGGTTTACAAAAACTAAAAGAAATTACATTGAATCTAAAAGTTTTCCACTAAATTGATTTGACTGCCTTTTCATCGTTTTGGATGGAGGTCAACATGTGTCAACAAATTCCCTGCTTTGTTGAGCAACATGTTGAGTGTCTTATGTACCGCTCGTCGGTTCAGGTGTATTTCCAACGTGTGCTGAGCAGCAAGACGGCGGGCCGTGCCCAGATCCTGTCGTACGTGGCCGCCATCGGCTGCATCTTCATGGCCATCCCGCCGGTGCTCATCGGAGCCATCGCCAAGGGCACTGGTGGGTGCTACTTAAACGGACTTTTTTACATTGTGGTACTAATATAGCCGCTACTAGTATAGTTACTTTGAGGTAGCTAGATGTAACAGTAGCTGTGGCAGTGGCAATGGGTAAAATTTAATTTCATTATGTAAAAAATATTTTATTATTTCAGCGAGTCTCCGCGCCATTTCAAAGATTATTTTATTTGGTGGTTTTATTTAGTGCAATTGAGTAGATGTTGTGACAAGTTAATGGAAATGAATTTTTTGGTAGTTTGTGAACTCATTGTCAAAGTTGGTGATTTAATTAGTGTTGCATTTCCAATAATAATTAGTGCTTATATATTATATTTTTATAGCGATAGTTTATTGTGGGACACTTTTTATAATTTAAAATAAAAAGCACGGGATAGTTAAATACAAAGAAAAAACCTGCATATTTGTTAAATCCTTCTGTAGCATGGAACGAGACGGACTACCGCGGGGAGCTGACGGCGGACGGCGAGCTCACCTCCGAGCAGACCTCCATGATCCTGCCGCTGGTGCTCCAGCATCTCACTCCTGACTTCGTCTCCTTCTTCGGGCTGGGCGCCGTCTCCGCGGCCGTCATGTCCTCGGCCGACTCGAGCGTGCTCAGTGCTAGCTCTATGTTCGCCAGGTATATTTAATTCTACTCCATTTTTTTCTGCTAAGATTCATAATTCTCCCCAATCTGCTCTTACCTACCTTGCTACTAGGAGGTCCGATTAATCTGATTTTAGTTACTAGAATTTCAATCAGATTAATTTTCAATGTCAGGTACATCAAATACAAAGTCAAAACGTTTATTTTGTTTAGCCTTCGGGGGCACTTACAGATTGTATTTTTACATATTTTTCTTATAACTGAAACCGGATCAGACCGTGATCTCGATTGAGAAGATCCGGCAAGATACTCAGCGGGCTTGTCTTTTTACATTTTTTAATTATTATTTTTTAAATCACCAGTTGCTTATATAATTAATAATTATCAACATCAAGGGCACATATATATAGGATAGGTTTGGGATCTTCCTACATTACTTACTATCTTGTATTCTTGATTCCGCTGGTGAGTTCAACCTTACCTCTATAACTGATTTGACGTTTATTTCGGTTATCTCAGTCGCAACCTTTGATGAAGTTTCTTCCTTTATCAAACGTCGCAACACAGTAATCCAATGTTTCAGATTCCCGTCTATCCTGAAAATGTATGTTTTGTCCAGGAACGTGTACAGGCTGATCTTCAGGCAGAACGCGTCAGAGATGGAGATCATCTGGGTGATGCGCGTGTCCATCCTGGTGGTGGGCTTCCTCGCCACCGCCATGGCGCTCACCATCCCGTCCATCTATGGGTTGTGGTGAGTACTGTACCACCTGCTTCCTGTACCAACTTCTAGATGCTGCTAACATGTTACCTTGGAAAGGTATGCTGGATATTGCCAAAAGACATGAATCCCTGATGGAAGGAGTAACTTCTTAACTTGTGGTAAGTGAAACTATTAATAGAAAACATATTTTTGTAATGTCCGTCATAAATTACCTACCTATTAATTGTTATTTCCAGTGTTCACAGCTTTGCGTGATTGTATAATAAGTTTGAATTGAGTAATGTTGGTTGTAACATTGATGAAAGCTTTTGTTTGCAATGCCATGAATCACGGTTGGAAAAGTTATTTACAAAATTAATGCACTCATTCCGTAATGAGTAATATGGCACAAAATAAACAGGCATTGTGGTCAGGTGCTGGTGATAGCGTTGAATGAATGTTTAACATAATATGTATGATTATTGAGATACGAATGTGATTATATAGTTTTGCTTTAAAATAAAATAATAATAATAATGTCAATATAAATTAATTCGGCATATTTGGATATTTTTAAAACGTCATTATCCAAGTGGATTATATTATAATAATCCACTTGGATAATGACGTTTTAAAATTATCCAAATATGCCGAATTAATTTATAAGATCTCGTCTCCCAAAAGATAACTCAAGCAACATAAGATTACATTCTTGAGCAGTAACTCCTCGGCTTCCAGCATCCCCGGCTCGCGAGACGAATCCTTACGGCGGATACGAGCGCCAGGGGGCGAGCGGCTCGTTACGGGGAGATGTGTTCTGGGGGTGAAGTTCAGCCATGATTAGAGTGTGTCTCTTTTGAGCGTAACAGCTTTATTAACGACCTTGAAAGTTCTATGGAAAATATAATAGAATAGAATAGAATGCAGATACTGTACCCGTATCTGACCGGTTTTCAAAGACATGTGAAGCTATGATGGTCCAGTGCCTCGTCAAGCAAGCCAGGGACAGGTTGCCCAACCATGCGACATTAACAGAACTGACACTATAAAATATTTTAGTAGCCATTCATTGCTCATTAAGTTTTCGTTGCCATCAGTTTTCAATCAATAATCGTTTCTACTTATACCGCCGCATTGCGGCCGTAACGATAAGAGCACACCATACGAGTAATGCAGTGTTGCACAAAGATCTATTATGGCCAACAGCGGTCAGGCGCGGGGGCATTGACACACCTACGTGGGCAGGTCTGCGCCCGCACAGGTAAGGGCTGATGGCGACATGCAAACATGTATCGTAATCGGAACCATTATGATTTGAAATGTTAAGAAACACATTATGTCGAGTCTATAAAAATTCAAGAGCGTCGCGAAGCCACTCTAAAATTATAAGAGCGTCGCGACGCAATACTAAAATTATAAGAGCGTCGCGAAGCCACTCTAAAATTATAAGAGCGTCGCGACGCAATACTAAAATTATAAGAGCGTCGCGAAGCCACTCTAAAATTATAAGAGCGTCGCGACGCAATACTAAAATTATAAGAGCGTCGCGAAGCCACTCTAAAATTATAAGAGCGTCGCGACGCAATACTAAAATTATAAGAGCGTCGCGAAGCCACTCTAAAATTATAAGAGCGTCGCGACGCAATACTAAAATTATAAGAGCGTCGCGAAGCCACTCTAAAATTATAAGAGCGTCGCGACGCAACTCTAAAATTATAAGAGCGTCGCGACGCAACTCTAAAATTATAAGAGCGTTGTGACGCCACTACAAAATTATAAGAACGTCGCGAAGCCACTCTAAAATTATAAGAGCGTCGCGAAGCCACTCTAAAATTATAAGAGCGTTGTGACGCTACTACAAAATTATAAGAACGTCGCGAAGCCACTCTAAAATTATAAGACCGTCGCGAAGCCACACTAAAATTATAAGAGCGTCGCGACGCAACTCTAAAATTATAATAGCGTCGCGACGCCACTACAAAATTATAAGAACGTCGCGAAGCCACTCTAAAATTATAAGAGCGTCGCGACGCAACTCTAAAATTATGAGAGCGTCGCGACGCCATTCTAAAATTATAAGAGCGTTGTGACGCCACTACAAAATTATAAGAACGTCGCGAAGCCACTCTAAAATTATAATAGCGTCGCGACGCCACTACAAAATTACAAGAGCGTCGCGACGCCACTATAAAATTATAAGAGCGTCGCGACGCCCATTTGAATTTTTAAGTGTCGCGACGGCACTTTAAAATTTACGAGCGTCGCGTCGCCACAATAAATTGAAAGAGCTTCGTGACGCCACTGTAAAAATTCAAGACAGACGCTATGCCAGTTTAAAATTATAAGAGCGTCGCGACGCTACTATAAATTTCAAGAGCGTCGCGACGCCACTATAAATTTTAAGGGCGTCGCGACGCCACATTAAATTTATAAGAGCTTCGTGACGCCACTTTAGAATTTAAGAATTTCGCGACGCCTCTATACAAATTTAAGATAGACGCGATGCCACTGAAATATAAAAAGAGCGTCGCGCCACCATAATATTGTGTAAGCGTGTCGAAACCACAACAAAATTATAATAGCGTCGCACCGCCACTATAAAAATATAGCATGGTTGTGACGCCACAAAAAATTTAAGAGCGCCGCGACGCCTTTATAAAAATTTAAGATAGTTGCGACTTCACTGAAATATAATAAGAGCGTCGCGCCACCTCTATAAAAATTTAAGATAGTTGCGACGTCACTGAAATATAATAAGAGCGTCGCGACACCTCAATAAAAATTTAAGATAGTTGCGACGTCACTGAAATATAATAAGAGCGTCGCGACACCTCAATAAAAATTTAAGATAGTTGCGACGTTACTGAAATATAATAAGAGCGTCGCGACACCTCAATAAAAATTTAAGATAGTTGCGACGTTACTGAAATATAATAAGAGCGTCGCGACACCTCAATAAAAATTTAAGATAGTTGCGACGTTACTGAAATATAATAAGAGCGTCGCGACACCTCTACAAAAATTTAAGATAGTTGCGACGTCACTGAAATATAATAAGAGCGGCGCGACACTTCTATAAAATTATGTGTTGCGTGGTCGAAATCATTATTGGCGAACACAATAATTCATTATAAAAGTGATAAAATCCATTGTCTTTAGGATAAACTCTGTGTGTATCGTGTATTAATGGCATGAAATAAGTATGGAGATCGTAACCGACGCTTCCACCTTAACATTACTATACAATTAATGTCATGTACCAACCATACTAAATAAATAAATAAATGATGGCGTCGCAACGCTCCTATCATTTTCAAAACAGTAGGGTAGTTTAGGTTAGGGTAATTTTTTATAATTTTATCCCAGAAAAGCATGATAGCCAATAAATCACATTAATTTCGTTTTTGATATGGCTATGGAAACCTATATTATATGTGGCCCGACATGCACTCTTCCGGGTATTCTCCTAAAGGCCAGGCCAGGCCACTACTGAGCATCCCCTTCCCCAGGTCGATGTGTTCGGACCTGGTGTACGTGATCCTGTTCCCGCAACTGCTGATGGTGGTCCACTTTAAGAAGCACTGCAACACGTACGGCTCGCTGGCGGCGTACATCGTGGCGCTGCTGGTGCGGCTGTCCGGCGGCGAGAAGCTGCTGGGCCTGCCCGCGCTGATCCACTACCCCGGCTGGGACGCGCAGAACGAGGTGCAGCTCTTCCCGTTCCGAACCATGGCCATGGTCATGTCGCTGTTCACGCTGGCGTTCATATCATGGCTCTCTGTGTGAGTATATTTATTTGTATTTTAGATTATGGTTAGAATTCCTTTCGCATTCAGAAATAATGTGCTTGATTTAATGGTAGTAAGCTCGCCTGCAACATTGGGACTAAAATACCATCAGCGAAATGGGGGTACACTGCTTTGTTACCCTCTTGCATTGATGCAAGGATTAGTAATACAGGAATCAATGATATGGTATGGTATTTGGACACTAAATGCTTTGGTTGTGACATTCTCAGAGGAATTAACGTGTTAAGAAGGTTCTCTCTCAGTGAAGGGGGTAATCAATTCACGCTCTAAGACTACCTACGTGTCGCGAAAACATCACTTGAATGGGTGAAACAAGAGATGAAAGTGTATGTAAGTTCCATTCCGTAATGGACGCGGCAAAGTCACGGGCGAAAGCTAAATGAATTATAATTTGCGTGATTATTTGACTACCTAACGTGATTAAGATCGCGTTTGAAACCATAGATTTAAATTGCAAATTTCTAAAAGGTATTTTTGCGAAAACTTGTTTAAGTAATATCATCTTATATTCAAAGGACATTGACGTCTTCGTGTAATGGCTCTGGGCGAATTGATTGATCGGGTTCTGAGTAGCCCAACTCAATACTCTTATTACCCATCTGTTGAATTTGTTTGAAGCTTTTTAAATAATGCTGTAATAATGCTGTAATAGGTATACTTATTGAGTAAAGAAATTACAAACTTAAGCTTCTTCGGAGTCGAGAGGTAAACTACTTGGCAATGGTGAGTGGGTGTTTAAAATTGAGTTTTATTTTGATGGGTGCTTAAAACATTATAACAGAATGTTAGGATGCAGATAGCTTTTGAAAACAATTCATTTATATAATTTTACAATGGCGATGTTCAAAGAAGCAGCTTTTAATCTACCTATGACGTGAAATAATTTTGGTCTGACTCGATAAGTTATTGAAGGAACATCTATACAAATAAAAATATAATGTTTACCTACATATTGGGAATTCATGACGTTATAAGAATTAGCCAAATCGCAAACTTCGCAAATTATATTTACTATAAATCATGACAGAAAAACAATTTCCTTTGTCTAGCTTTTCTCAAACACAATCTTTAATCTAAAAACGGATTTCTTGTGAATGGAAATTCGTATTGAAACCGTATTCGTGAAAACAGTTCATGTAATATTCAAACTATCTGGCGCTTACCTACGTTTCACCATTACGCAATAGGTACCTATGCCTGAAAATGTATACGGAATTAGGTTTTTGTTTGAGCAATGAAAGGTAGCATAGTATTTAAACATACATATTTTTAAAAGGGGCGATAACTAACATAAATTAATGCTCAACAATTTTGACGTTAATATGCAATCATGAAAATATTTATGAAATCGTTCGGAGCTCAAACCATCGCAGGCCATTATAATCAGAAAATTGAATTTTTTTATTTTGTACATCTGTGAATCATTTCAGGCAATCTAATCTTACAGCATTATCGGAAGCGTTTTGTAGTTTTAACTTGTTATGAACATGTTTAAATTGTGCAGTTTGGTAAATATTACAATAAGAATTATCAAGATTTTGGTGTTATTAACACAAGTTGCATTTTTGTGATATTATGCCGTAAGTGGTGCATTAGGTTTGATAACAATAAGTGTAGAAAGTTATTATAGGCAAATGTTCTCGTGACTACAAACAACTACATAATAAATATATCTCTTATAGAACTTCATTAAAGGCAATAGGTACTATGTTATTATAGGTATTTTGTTATGTTGTCTTGGTTATAAAGTCTTTTAATTTAGTTTCATAATCCATCGTTTAAAATTATGTAAGGTAAAGAGGTTCCCAACATCTTAATTTGGAGCCATTGGCTCAAGGACCTACTAAAAGCTAATCTACTGAGTTAACACTATGTCCTTACGGCGATAGCGTCAAGAATCGTGACGGACGGGCGACGAATACCGTCGCACGCGCCGCACCACGCCCGTAACGAGAGTGAAAGTGATTGCGGATCACGACTCCGCGCCCGGCGCCCGGGTGCCAATGATTGCTATTTATTTAATAAAATTCCCATTTATTTAATAAAGGTCCCATTTAGAGGTGATGTTGCCGGGGTCAGTTTATAATACCTATAACCGAGCCAGAAATACTTGTTGATGAGTTAAATTTAATGTGGTCGTAATTTGTAGCCAAGAGAATTAGCACCAACGTATCATTTTGGTATAGATCTTGTTTATTATTTTATTTATCTGTTGTATGATGTGCACAGGAGCATGAGTGGCGGAGTAGTTATGCGATATTGGGTAGAATGACAGGGCAACAGGCCGCCTAGCGAGCTTTTGGTCAGAACCAATTAAGCACAAACGATTAGATAAGCTTTTTATAAAGCAATTTTCTTTAATATATTATTGAAATAGAAAACGTTATTCATGAGCATTGTAAATATGTGAAATATTATTTATTGAACGATATCAACAGTTCGTAGCTTATCTTACAGAAATTCGTGAGTAATTATCAATTAAAAGTAATTCTTAATTACCAAGACAGCAAGTTTATTTGAAATTTAGAAATTGTGAACTCTCAAGTTAAGTTCAAGGAATTAAATTAATCATTTCCGAGGTCCTTTGTACTTTGACTCGTGATTAATTGTTTGTGGAGAACAATGCTTCACGCAATATTCGGCTTTAGAATAATAGGAAGAAGTCAATATTTGTATAATGAGTTTTCCGGAATAACTGCTCAAACAGTCCAATTTCGGACATAAAATAATGACTTGTTATTAGTACGGTTGCTTTCAAAATTAATTACGATTAGTAGCGGCTGCAAAATGACCTATAGCTATAGTAGTTTCTTTGCTCCTTAGGTATTCGGTAATTTGACATTGTGACACGAACGAAGTCATTCTAAGCCGATGTCTAAAACATGTATCTCCCCACAGGTTCCTATTCAACTCGGGCTACCTAAGCCCCGAGTCCGACTACTTCAACTGCGTGGTCAACATCCCCGAGGACATCCGGCGCGTGGACGAGCCCTCGGAGGCGGGCGAGCAGATGTCCGTCCTGGGCGGCGTCCCCGGGCGGCTGTACGGCGCGGCATCCACCCTCGTGGGGCCTGACGAGAAGTCCGGCAGGATCAACCCCGCCCTGGAGCCCGACGACGACGACCTCGACGACCCCAACGACGGCCCCACCCCGCTGTTCGGCAACAGCACCGCGCCCCCGCCGGTCCAGCCCTTCGGGAAGCAAACGGCTTTCTGAGACGATAAGTATTATCATTAGTTCGTTAATATAGACGACCTCATTACTGATGGTAATCACGGGGTACCTAACTGTTCCACAATTCGTAAAATCTGGTCATTTATATTTTCCGAAAGTTTTTAGTCGTTTCGTTTCGTATAGATTGTTACATCGAAATACGGAACATGAAACATTAGTATTTTCCAAGGAACGATTTTAATGCTCAAAACGATTAAATAAAATACATATCAAGAGTATCTTCCGATAAACCGTTTTATATGTAACATAGTTAATATTAGATACCTACATTATAATTTTCATAAAACAACGTAAGTGAAAACATATCATGTAGTAATATATACAATGCATTAAAGCAATAGATACTCGTACGAGTATATACGTTTATAGTTGATGTAAAAATGTATCATGCTGTATTATTTGGTAGTTAAATACTTGTAAGTAAAATATTGCAACTCATACATATCAAAATGTGAAACAACTCGTTGTTAGATGATATATATATTATTTATACTGAAGACGATTCCTTATTTAAGTCAATTAATGTAGAGAGAAGAGCACTACACTATAAAATGTGCTTCATAGATCGCCGGCGCGCGCCGCCGTGCGCGTAGCGCGCAGCGCGCTGCACACCAACACTGAACCAACGCGTATCAAAACCGCTTGTTGAAAGTTCCAAATATTTATTAAACATATCGCTTGCTAAGCTATACAAATCCTGTTATAGGACATATAATATACATCCTACTAATATTATAAATGCGAAAGTTTGTGAGTGTGGATGTATGTATGTATGTATGTATGTTTGTTACTCCTTCACGCAAAAACTACTGAACGGATTTGGATGAAATTTGGAACACAGATAGATTATAACCGGGATTAACATATAGGATACTTTTTAACCCAATAATCCAATACTACGCGGATGAAGTCGCGGGGCACAGCTAGTAATATATACTTATGGCAATACACTACATGCATGTATTACTATGTGGATCATTAGTTATAGAGTTCAATTTAGTGGGTGCAATATTTTATGTGCTTTCAAGAACAGCGCATATATTTACTTGAATAGATATAGATATATTTTATGTTGTCTTTATGATAGATACAGAAATTTATGAAAGGCAAGACGGTATTACGGATTATATCAATATGGTATTAAAGATCAAACGTTGTTGGCCTAAATTATCAGAAATATTTGGGCTTAATGCCAGTTGTTGGTAACACTGCTGAGAACTTTTTTAACTTTACAATTTTAACTTGGCTGCAATTAATATAAAAATATAAAGTAACATAAAGAGCTTTTTGGCCGTCGATTTAAAATGGCGTTGGTTGATGTTAGTATAATCGGTCTTTTAAAATTAAATGTGTATCGGTGTTGAAATATATCGTTGTCTTTCCCCGCGGCCGGGCGGCGCCCGCTCGCCGCGCCGCGCCGGTCTCTCTGTTCTCAAGTATAATCGATGTTCAGGTCCACATATAAAGATTTTTGAATTTAATATTTTCATGTATTTATAAATATTATAAAGATTACTTTCGTGGTTAAGTAGTTGAGACTAGTTTGGCAACTTTTCTGTTTCAAGTTTTGGTTAGTTGTATATCTAACTAGTGGCGCCGTAAATATAAATATGGTTATAACGTATATAGTATAAACTTTTATGACACAAAAAGTTGCCACACTCAAAATTTTATTTTCAGGCTTCTGAAATTGTTTTCAATAATAAAAAGGTGTATTAAATGTTTTATCTATATACAATTGGAAATGTTTAACGTACGTTGCGAATATTAAAACATATTATATTGTGATATCCTCCTGCCTAACCTAACCTAACCTTTGCTAAGACTACGGACTCATACATATCATTTCTATGTGACTTAATATATACATATCATAGTATAGTGTGAAATATGGAACATATCAATATTTGTAAGAGTAGATTTAGGTATCGTTGTTGTTCTTCGGCGACGCTTTCTGGTATAGTGCTAGTGTCCAATATTATAATGTATAGAAATATAACATATTATATGAGAGACGAACAATCTATTTTGAAACCATTTTTATATTCACTTCAATTTGAAACATCCAGACGGCATAGAGGTTTATTTTATTTCGTCTTCAAACAGATAAAGTGCGCGAATTTTAGTTCCTAATTATTAATGGCACGACGATCAATTTTATTTTGTATTGAATTGACATTGGGTTTAACGTCGTAAGCTCAAATATATTTCATGGTGACTAACTGTTATAAATTTAGATCTCTCATAAACATTACCCCGGTAAAATAGATGGTTTTTTGTATAGGGAAAAAATTGTTATTTCCTAAAGTAACTACGCACAATTAATTTATGTGTATCTACTATAATATTTAAATACACTGTGCGCATAGCGTTGATTCTGTGGGCACGAGCTAAACGTTTTCTGAACTAACTGGTACCATCCGTCTCGTGGTCTTCATATTAAAGCATGACAGGAATACTTATTGAGTTGTCTATTTAGTGTTGACGTGATTTGATATCAGAATTGCGGGAATTGGAAATAATACAATTTGAGTGCGTGCGACCTAGCATCGATATCAGGAAGCGCCCCCCCACACTGTTAGCTAGTAGATATACCTACTATTGACTTATTCCTAGTTCTTGTTGAATATTTTGAAATAATGTGGAAAAAATGTGTAACGTTGTGAATCGCCGCGGATGATCCTGGGACATCAAAATAAAACATATAGCATGTTGACTGTGTTGTTTGACTACCTGCTACTACAGCTCGTTCTGAGACTTTTTTAAATGTTAGGTACCTATCTTCTTTTCATTAGTGGTTACCAATATTTCTACCTTTCGTACCATTAGACTTACCTACCTACATATGGATGGCCGTCGATACCGTATCACCAGAAGATCCTCCTGCAACTGTTTGTACCCCTAGTTATATTTGTACTACTCGCTTCTTAATTATATTCTACTCAAATCTAACAGAAATGTTTTTTGTGTAGGTAGAAAGAAAACAAAATATGACTTACAAACATTTTTTATTATACCTACTAAAAGTATAGTTACAGCACTTAAACTATGTTTTTGTACATTTTTATTATTTAATATTAAATTATATTTAATACTTCCTTCATTCGCAGCTTACTCGGTAAACTGGCCACGTTTTCCCATTCAGACGGTGGTGAGAATACACACGTCCTAGAGAGCCCATTGCTACCTCTATTAAGTTAACCACGAGAAATCATTAAAATTACCTATGCAGAATGCTTCAAGTAGGAAGTTGTGTAGGGGTGAATTGAAAACTAGTTTCCTTATAAATTTATTTTGTGTACGAAACAATAAAAGGACAAAATAAAGTAGCTAAAATTAATTTCTTACATGAAGCATTCCCATATAAATTGCAATCCGATAACAAAAATCTGTTTTACAGAATACTCCACGATTCATATCACATAATGCCACTTCGGATTTTTCGAACATAAATTATTGACTAACAAGTACTAGGAAACGAGGAGTCTGCACGGTTTAGTATACATAGCCACCGTTGGAGTCGTAGCCTTGGCTGATGGTGGGGGGGACGCCGCCGTGGCCGCCCGAACTGCCGCCCGAAGAGTAACCTCCCGAGCCACCAGAACTGTGCCCAGATCCACCTGATGAGTAACCACCGGATCCTCCAGATGAGTAGCCACCTGAGCTCGAGCCACCGGAATGGCCTCCGAAGCTGGATCCACCCGATAAATGTCCACCAGAAAAGCTAGAGCCACTACCGAAACTGCCGCTACTAGGAGCGCCATAGCTGCTCGAAGGAGCAGGGGCACCGTAGCTCGAGGATGGGGCGCTAGCGCCAAAACCGCTACTTCCAAAACCACTACTTCCGAAACCGCTGCTGCTGAAAGCGCTGCTGCTGAATCCGCTGCCGGAGGAACCAGAGGAAGGGGCTCCGTAAGATGTTGAGGGAGAGGAGGCTGGGGCACCGTAGGAGCTGGACGGGGCAGGTGCGCCGTACGATGAGGACGGAGATGAAGCTGGAGCACCGTAAGAGCTTGATGGAGGAGAAGGGGCACCATAGGAACTGGATGGGGCTGGACCGCTCGAGTATCCTGAACCACCAGAAGAGTGACCACTAGAGTATCCTGAGCCACCAGAAGATTGACCACCAGAGGATCCTGAGCCACCAGAAGAGTGACCTCCAGAGTATCCTGAGCCACCAGAAGAGTGACCTCCAGAGAATCCTGAGCCTCCAGAAGAGTGTCCACCTGAGAAACCAGACCCTCCAGATGAGTGACTACCAGAGAATCCGCCCGAAGAATGGCTTCCAGAGAAGCCTGATCCACTTGATGAGAAGCTAGAACCATGACCGCCTCCGAAACCACCGCTACTAGGGGCACCGTAGGAGCTGGATGGGGTCGCAGCAGGGGCGCCGTAAGAGCTGGAGGGAGCTGGGGCGCCGTAAGAGCTGGAGGGAGCCGGGGCGCCATAAGAGCTGGAAGGAGCTGGAGCGCCGTATGAGCTTGAGGGAGCCGGGGCGCCATAAGAGTTCGATGGCTTCGACGGTTTAGGTGCGCCATAAGTGGTCGACGGTCCAGTGGGCACACCGTAGCTGGTCGCTGGTGGTCTCGGGGCACCGTAGGAGCTGGATGGCTTAGGCGGAGCTCCATAAGAGCTAGATGGTTTAGAAGGTGGAGCTCCATAGCTGGATGATGGGCGAGGTGCGGGCGCACCGTAACTTGAAGAAGGCGGCGAGGCTGGTGCACCATAGCTCGATGAGGGAGGTGAGGGTGGGGCACCATAGCTCGATGAGGGAGGTGAGGGTGGGGCACCATAGCTCGATGATGGGGGTGAGGGTGGGGCACCATAGCTCGATGATGGGGGTGCAGGTGGAGCACCATAGCTGGACGATGGTGGAGGGGCGCCATAACTCGACGATGGGGGCGGTGCTCCATAACTGCTGGAGGGTTTAGGGGGCCCGTAGCTCGGCGCAGGCTTGGGGGGGCCGTAGCTGCTCGAAGGTCGCGGTGCGCCGTAGGAGGAGGAGGGTCTGCCACCGCCGCCACCGCCTCGTGGAGGCGGCAAATATGAAGAGCTTAGCGGTGCTGCGAACAATGGTATGGGTGCTTTATTTCATACTAAAAGATCTAAAATCTGAATGCTAAACCTTTGTAGAGATGAGCTTTAGTTTTTATGGAGTTCTTTAGCAGGTATGCGGCATACCTACTAAGGAACTTCTTGATCAGCAAACGGGGAATGTACAAGTGTTATTTTTATTTCATTTTAGTGGTTTTCTGAATATTAAGGTTTGGTAAAAATTTATGGCAACAGCTGAATTACTTACCATCACGTTTCCGGTGTTTGCCGGCATAGGCCGCGGCTGTGGTGAGCAACAGCAAGGCTGGTATCAGCTGGAACAATAAAAAACTTTTGTTAATCGCTGTTGCCTAGTAAAATACGGTAAGACAATTGTTTTCCTTATGTGAATAAAGTAACCGAAGTGTTAGGGTGGTGCGGTTCTGGAATGTATATCACACTCGACGGAGGAGGATGATATATTATGCGAGTAGCGGAGGGCTATGTCTAGTTTTCAGCATGTTTTCCAGATGATGGAAGGAAAGTGTCGGATATGTGTATATTCGTGTATCTTTGAGTAAACAACATTTTACGACGCATTTAACTGTCGCAGTGCCAGTGTTCCTAATAACCCCTACGTGTCCTGCATGTGCAGTATATCAATTACCCGTGTAGTGGCTATGTTCGGAAACCTTTTGCGCAACGCACTGCGGCGCCTGCGCAACGCGACTCATCTCAGCTGAGGTTACGCTGGCTTGCAACATTACCGAGCTTGGCACTTTACTTGCAATGCCTATGATTACTTACTTAAATCTTATTTTTCGCTCGTTGTTTAAGAACAATAGCGCTACCAAGATATATGATTGATACGTTAGCTATTAGGGGCTGGTTACTAGCATATCGATATAAAATATTTGTGTGTTAAATTGTTAGTTCCTAAGGTAGATGACGGGACGCTGTACCTTCTGCTAAATACCAAATGATTAACGTGGACGCAAGTGTCAAACTCATGGAAGAGGAGCTACCTATTGTAATTTTGATTTTGAGCGACCATTTTGTATACTTACATCTATTATTACATTGGCAAGTTGGGGTAGGTTAACTCTATATCTTTACGATATTTAATGCGAAAAATAAATTTTAAAGTGAGAAAGCTATCCTATATTCTTAAGTTTAACTAACCGAATCACGTAACTCGTCCGGGCATACGGACATGGAGAAACGCCCTCTCCACAGATAACTACCAACAAGACGGCGCAGTCAGCGCGCGTTCCGCTCGTAAAAAACTGAGAATACTGAGATCCACTTTCACGGATGCTAAACTGATGTTTATCTGCGTTTGTTTTTTTTATGTAGGTACTAGGGAAGGAACTTGTTAGCATTTAGGAAAGGAGGCAAGATCAATTTGCTAAAGGAAATGTAAGTATATATAAGTTGTTTGAAAAGTTATAGGTAGAAAATACATTCAAACTGGACGAGATGCTCCTACTATATACACCGGACGGGTTACATTAATTCGTTTTAACATTGACTACCTGACTTGCACGACTTATAACCGCAATGTAATTTATCCACGGTATTAATTCACACATAACGATGGCATCATCTATCTGCCGCATTATTCTATGGCGAGTCTGATTTGATTGTAGCGGAATCGCTGTTATTAAACTTATCATTAATATCAATAATTAATACTCATCACTACAACATGATACTGTAAATATATTGGAGACTAGCGGCCCGCCCCGGCTTCGCACGGGTACATTGCGGTTACATTAGATATTCGAGTTTTAGTAAGGATCCCTAATTTTTTGAAAATATATTACAGCCTATGTCACCCAGGGATAGTGTAGCTTCCCAACAGTGAAAGAATTTTTCAAATCGGTTCAGTAGTTTCGGAGCCTATTCATTACAATCAAACAAACAAAGTTTTCCTCTTTATAATATTAGTATGACAAAGTAACCAATAATATTACATGCACATAAGCACCTGGAATAGTTATGATAGTTCGCCCAGTGTCTTTCTTTACTCCGATAATATTGACAACGGACCGGGTCCGCTTGTTACCAATGGTTATGTGAACTGTAAATTCCAATCTGTTACCCGAGGATCAACATACAAGTAATGACTTGACATGAGAGGCTTCGAATACATCCTAAATCATATCCACAGCTCGATGGCAACGCGGATGCATCTATTTGATCACAAGAAATACGATCATCACAATTGCATCCGACGACTTTCACTGGCAGTACTTCCGTGCCGCTGCTCAGGCGCGGGTTCACGGCATCGAAGCACCTTCTTAGTACAATAATTATTTGATTAGTGTAAGTTTCCGCGGGATGTAGGTATATGCGCGTTATTCCATTCAATATATTCACCATCATTGGATATTCATTTGGTAAGATTTTCTGTTTTAAAACTCCTTTGCCGCGCGAAGAAAAAATAAAGGTAGACCTATAACGTACTTGATAACAGTAGGTAAGTGTGTAATTGGCTCGCAAAAGTGATGAATTTGGTTATTACTATCCCCTTGTATCCCCACTTATTTGTTTATGTAATTTAATACTCATACACTTGATAGCAGTTACAATAAAATGTATGCTATCTGGTCACCAGCCACGGTTGGGAGGATCTTAGTTAATTTTGTTAGTGAGTGCCAGTTTGACCAGCATGCTCAGGCTCAAGGCGACCGCATCCTCTTGACATTAGAATTTGGTAAAATGCTAAAGAATTAAGTTGAATCAGTAATGTACATGGAACATTGAATGTGTGCGTCGAATGTAAATTCCGAGCACATTGTCTGCAGTTTGTATTCCGCCGCCGTACATTGCTGTTGATTCGTTTAATGTGAAAAGGGAATTATGTCAGGGTTGTCTATGTCGTTAGTAGGTAAATTGTGGTTTAGGTAGGTATTGGGCAACAGACGGTAATCATGGCAGGTACCATGAGTTTATACGCTCGCTTGCAGTCGCACTCGCTGGCGTCTACGTTAAATATTTGTCCATCGAATTTAATTGTTTACTGCTGTACAATTTGCTATAGAATATTTTACGTAGACGCCAGCGACTAGCGAGCGTAAAATTCATGGTAGAGTTATTCATAATAGGTGACATTTTGGACACAGAACATACAATTCTTTATTTCGGGATGGTGGTACAGTAATAAGACGTGAACCTTACACTAGGAGGTTGGAGGCTAGTTTGTGGGGGTGGACGGTACAGTAACTGTAGAGTAATAAGTAGAATATCCCGACTCGGAATAGAACATGTAGGACGTTGCTAGGATGATTGCGTAATCCTGCGATCGAAATTTTAGTTTGCCCCAATTTACCTAATTACCCTAATTTGCGGTAAGATTCACGTCACAAATTGCATTGTTTGGAATGCTTTCACTGCTTATCCGATTACGCGGAATTACGCGTTATTATACAAGCGCCGCTCTTTATATGATAGTAGAGATGTATAATCTGGTGATTGTGTTCATGACGGCAATGGCGCCAAACAAGATGTGATGGCGAATGTTTTGATGGACATCCTGTGTGGAGGGGTATATTGACAGCACCGTCTTTTTATAGTTAAAATATCAAAGGGGTACAATTGCGAGTAAGCATTAAGTCTCTTGTCTTATTTGTAAGTTTTATCATGGAAAAGTAGCGTGTGTAAACAATACTAAAAGTAATTGATTATTTATATATAACATTATATAGCGTTATTATGAGTTAAACGCGAGTCTTACGAAAGCAAGTATCTATACCTAGAGTACTTTAAAAACGAACAAATTGTCACTCCTACTCATACTCTATACTAGCGACAGTAACTACCTATAGACTCATAGTAGAGGATTGATTTGATAGCCGCTATGCTCGTTAAGCTGGTCTGTTTAGAACAAACAGACGCACATGTGCAGCGCTCAGCTGTGTGTTTGTGCGGCGGCTCGCGCCACGCGCCGCCCGCGCCGGCGGGCCAGGGCGGCGGCGGGTGTCGTGTTCACTTGAGCGGAAGCGTGAGCGAGTATTACGAGACTGTGGCCATACATAATTACAACGAATTAATAAGCTGTGTTTAGACATCTTTTAACGTTTCTACTTTTAGGTATAAACAATAACTACAAACAATATTTATTTATTTATTTATGTTCAGACATCGTAGGCCCATAGATATATACCTTATAAAGTAGCATATTAATAATAACTAAACTATGGGTGGTGACGGCGGCCATCTCCCCCGAAAGCGCCTGAACACCAAATAATGTGATGGCTTTTTCAAAATATCTATAAACGAGTTCAAACAATGAACAGTGATTATTAAGAACATTAAGCTATTGGACTAAAGTGACTATTAGTGATTCCACCATAAAAATAATGTAATGCTAAGAGGCCCCTATTAATAAATCGATCTCCCAGTCTGAGAGCGGTCTTGAGTAAGCTTTTGACATCATTTCGTATTGGAATGACTGTTCCAAGATTGCTCTAAGTCTTGAGATTGATCTATTAATGCGGGCTTTAAACACTGTATCGCAACAAAAAAAAAACACTGAAGTTATAAAAGTATTACCTAAATACAGGAAGAAATAATTATACCGATCGCTATTTTCGGAGCCTCGCCAAGCTTCGTTTAGCAACGTTAGTAACGAGTTATACACACAACGTTCTGTAGAACAATGCACTTAACGCAATTGTTCCGCGGAGTCCTTTTCACGCTTTGTGTAACTTACATAATGTTACATCATATAAATAGGTAACATTTATAATAACCAAATAGTGTAAATCAAAACACACGTCCTAAGTCTGCTAATAGTATTTCACGTCCGTTACATTGACATTACAAGCTTAGCACATATTTCGGATAAACATTTCCTATAACGTGTAAGGTATTCATCTCACACGTTATATTCCTTTTATAATTTTCATAGTTAACATTAATTAATTAAATAAAAAGCTTTTATTCCAAAGAACTGTGTTTTAAGAAAACCGTCTAAGTTAAGCTAACCCAGAGACGGATTTAATTAACATTTAATAAAATATTATCAATACTTATGAAAGCTCTTGAGCAACCAGGTAATGAATGTATCATCATGCATCACGCACCCAAGTGGATTGGACATGTCTTCCTCCAGTGGAGTGCGGAAATGCTCCGCCGCATTCCTCTACCAGCAAATTAATCACATGTCAACCGCGACTTTTATTGCTTGTCAGTTTGATTCGACATCGTAAATATTAGCTCATCATTTTATACGTTAGACATTTATAAACCTATGTATTAGCTAGTCACTAGCCAGGGGATCAAGGCATCTATGTTTGTTGATGTATTACCTGACGTCGCGTGTGCATATTCACCTCGGAATAAAAATGGATTGCGATGTCGAATTTTCTGTATTATTTTGAGTAGTAGTATTCACGATGTAACAATTGGTCCCTTAGGTATACCCAGTTGGAAGTTTCAACACTCCCATCACCACATCATACAAACAGTAAAGCTTGAGGTCTAGATAATGGACTGTAGTAGGTGATATAGGTAGAAAACGCTAATAACTAAGATCATCGATACAGTATAGTACAGTAAGTACAGTAGGTAAGTCTGTTGTCACCCACCACCATTAGGTATACGAGGTGCTACTCGCATCATGATGCGTGTCTCACGGGCCCGCGCTGGGAACCGCGACAATGCGGCTGCGCAACTCGCTCATACTGTTCCCAAATTGTGCGAAGCGTTTCGCGAACAATTCCCTTCGCAATCTGGATCGGCTCGCGGAGCTACAATAGCTGATGCGGACGACATCTGATAAAGAGCTGATTGATACCCAAGGGGGTCTTGGGAAGGAAGGAAACCTCACTGTTATTAACAACTGTAAGGATGAACTTAAAATGAAAGTGATATTTTGTCTGTAAGATTATTAGCAATAGCAATGTTGGCTACTCACATTACTAGCAGTAACATTAGCCATCGAACTTAGATAAATGCTTGTGGAAGGAAGCCCAGCTAGAGAACAATAAAATATCCATAGTGTACAATAGTTTTCCAATCGTTAGCCTACGGGCCCTTTTTAGAAACCATGAGCGAGTTTTCTTTCAAGAAATGATTCCTTAATCATACAAAATTCGGGTCGTAGTTGGACCGAAGGTTAAGATCTTAAAATATAATAAAGACAATACTAAATAAGTATTTTAACATTACCGAGAATCACTTGGAATGTCACAGTCATGTCTATACATAAAAAAATACTTCCGTCGCACAATTGCTAATCAATGTTTAATTCCAGAGATAATCAACAAAGAACTCGTTAATCTATTAATTAATCGCAAATACTACATTTTCTAGCGAATTCTCACGGATTCATTGTGAAGAGTTGTCTTTCTGACCTCAAGCTGTGGAAGAGCAAACATAAGGAATCCGCCATGACACTTTCCAATGCAAAATGGCGTTTTTTTTCCCGCCAATTTTCTTTACACAGGTTATGTAAGATTATTAATGATTTCGTGATGTTAACACAAAATGACTTGTGTTTATTTCCATTGGGCCTTATGAATGATCATAAAACGATGTATAGGATTACTGCTTGTCAAAAGCTAAGTACTTTGTGAATAAAATTGCTATGCCCTAATCGTGCCTATATTATAGGTTAGGATTACCCATAAACGAACATTTCTAAAAGGTCTTTGGGATTGACTCGTTATAAGCGTTTCCCCCATATTCAGATTTATTTTAAGATTATAGTTTTATTAAACGTATAACGTTTTTACCATTTTATCTCAATGGAAAACAATATAATAATGATTTATGATATCACTATACCTATATCGTTGCCAGATAGGTGGTTGAACAAACATTTACTTTATTTGGCTAATACTCAATCGATCAATTTGCCATACAATTATGAACTCCATCTCATAAGCCCGAGGAAACACACATGGATTATCCATACATAATGAGAAAGCATAATATCTGTTGTTCACATTACATTACATAACAGACCTCACATGGCATGGCACGCTCTTCTCGCAGGGAAAGTGCAAGCCTCGACTGCAAACATTAGCACAGCATCCATTGAAGAGTTCACTGCCATATATTTACTAAGGAGCTGTTATTATTGTGGCGAAAAGTGTGAGTTAGCCATTACCTTAGAAGAACATCAATAGCTTTATAAGCCGCTTATAAGCCGCCCTCGGAACCGAGAGGTTCCAGGTTCGATTCCCATCCTGGCTATTAAACTAGTGGCATGAGCTTATTTCTTGCACAAGCATAGCATAGTTGCAGGAGCTCATGGGACGGGACTACTCTTCTTAGTGCCGGTAATCTTATTCTGAAGTAAAAAAAGAAACAGATTCGCAATCGAGTTTCATTACTCCATTAGTCCCAATTTAAGCTAGTTCAGTCATATTTGAAGTGAGCAATGTATGCCAAAAATACTAATACACGTCTTACTAATACTCTCCATAGATACCTACTTGTGGTTATATAACAACCGAGGTGTGTGAACTGCGACCCGCTGTGTGTATGTGTCCCAATGTTCTATAAAACGCTCTTTGTGATAGTAAATGTCTATTCACGCTTGTTATGCATTGTACGAGTATGGATGGTAGATGCGCGTTATAGAAATGTCAAAAGTGTTAAGTATATTCAGCGTTGGTGTGAAAAGTGTAAAGATTGTAAAGTACGTGAGTTAGCAAAATGAAGGTATTTTCAAAATCCTTTTTTAATATGACTATGGGACTAGATTTTGGTACTGAATACGAAATATTAAACTAAAAATAGAATTTCATTATCACGGAAGCTTGACCAACATTTTTAAGAATGGCAATCCAAAATAAGGTCATTAGGTACATAGGTAACTTTCGTACATAGGACTAGTTGCAACAAAATAAATTGTAATAATATAATCGGTGGTTGCAACACTTGCAACCTTGCAACCCTGCGGAGTGGCAGGCAACACAATAGGGCACAGTGACGAGCATTCATCGTGATGGACGAAAGCGAGCGAAAACAGGCGCCGACAGTAATCGCCCCTGTGCTTTTCAATGGAACCGCCGACTGCCACCATTGTATGACAACTAGTCCTTGTGATAGCCAGATTTAAGTTAAAGCATTTCAGAATTTAACGAAAAGTTCTAAATACTTGAAAATTTATAGTCTGGACGTGTGCACATGAGTGAAATACAAAGAAATTGTAACAACAATCTCTTTGGTTAAATAGGCTTGAGATCGTGCGAAAGTGATAATTACTTGGAGGCATATCCGATGATCTTATACGTAATCACGAATTTCGTGTTACATTTTCGTAACATAACGTGTTTGTCTATAATATTAAATCAGTAAATGGAAGAGCATCTAAATAGTCACTTGTCATCTAATTATGGTTATACCTAAGTCACCTCTCACGACACCCACCAGCCGAGTTCTTAGTAGATACTGTAGTCGAAATACTATAGGTACCTTCTCTACGATCTTAGGTCTCTATAAATTTATGCATAACCTGGGAATGAACTCACGATCTCCATGCAAAGTTTTCGCAACGTTGCGTGCATTGCCCCGATTGCGTGCTCTCATTCCGCGCCATTACGCTCATTTCGCATCACGTGGGTGGGCAGAGATGTCCCAGAGTATTCGACTGCTCTTGCGACATCCATTGTCATTTCACGCGGAACGCAAATAGCGAATTATAGAAATAATGTTGTGTGTCAAAATGCGCGAATAATGTCTTGGTTTGGGTTGACCTTAAATGCTGCATTATTGCTCGTCATGAGTCTTCTTAATAGCTTAAGGTTTGGTAATATTTTGTGTGTAATGACTTCGAAGGCGCTATTTTATTGTGTTGGATATTCTTAGAAATTGCAGCGTTCCTCTGACCCTCGAATACGGTACATGAGGGTCTTATGGTCTTTAAAGTATGCAAATGAGTACCGATCTCCCTACATCAGTTTGTGAGTAGGTTACATGACCTGAATTTATTTTCTTGGTCTAGTGTGGTCTGAGCGAAGGCCGCTCGGCTCACTACATCGGGTGGTAGCAGGTTCTATTCCCGTGGAGGCAAATCCGAGATTCGCCTTTTCGTAATTTGCTCCGGTCGTCACTGGGTTTGTCTCCAATCATGTCTGTTACCCATAGTAGGTGCAAGCGTTACTAAGTGTATTTATGTATTTATTGGTTAACGTTCCATTAGGAAGTCTTACTGCTTTTATTTCCCTTAGGTATGATTATAAAAATAATAATAATTTAGCCCTTTTGACATCCCACTCCTGGCCACGGGCCTCCCCTCAACACGAGGGGGATTCAGGGCATAATCCACCACGCTGGCCCAGTGCGGGTTGACGGATTTCACATGTCTTTCGAAAATTGGTTAGATCTTCTAAGACATGCAGGTTTCCTCATGATGTTTTCCTTCACCGTAAGCAAGTGATAATCATATAGAAATTATGATGGAAGGTATGATTATAATTTTAGCATAATTCGAGAGGCAGTAGGTGAAACATTGACAATCACAAAAAGCACATCCTCATTATGTCACCGGCTCCACAGCTCGATAAATGACTTGCAGATCTCTGCCGCTGGAGCACGATCCATCACCAAGTTCGCACGGTCATTATATCAGCGCCGCGCGGGCGCAGCGTTCATCTACGGCGCTCACTTGATTGGCTCTGCACGCTTTGAGACAATTACTGTTATTATCTGCCATCTCGTTCCAGTTTACTTTTGGCATAATTGAGTGAGATTTGAGATTTATAATGCAGTAATGAACTAACTTAACTTCTTAACTAGTGTTAAGTTTTTTTAATATCGCCAGACTAACACACGAACTGTATGGACCCAACTAAGCAACCCTTGTACTATGGGCACCATATAATAGACTGGGGCGATCCCAGTGATACCCAGATCTGAAAAATTACGAATAGGCCGTTTCCGTAATTTGGCCCGGTGGGATTCGAACTCTCAACCACTCTATCTCTATTTACGATTGACCAACCTCAATAATTCAATAATAAGAAATCCAACTTTTTATACCTATGAAAAATAATTTGTCAGCATTCAATAAATAATATGCAACTGGAAATAAAATTATATTACACCTCTATATACCTCTACATCTATATTTATAATATTTAGTTCAGCACGATTTGATGACTTATCTTAAGAGACTCACTTTTTGGCATTTAATTATACCTAAAGTCTTCTTATAGCGTCTCTAGCAATTTGTAAAACTCATATCGTTAAACATTATAACAATTGCGTCATAAAAACGTGCCATTAAGTGGCATTATAAGGCTCTTAGACTAATGTATTTATTAAAGTACTTCTTTGGGGTTGTATTCAATTAGTTACCTTTTTTCTTTAAATGTGACTGCAGCTGGATTTTATTATGATACTTGGATCTTCTATTTGAAGTTCAATTATAATAATTATTGAACAATGCGTTTATTTTTATCGGTACCTTCCAAAATTAAATTAAATGACGGCCAATTAAAATCACTGACTTTGCCCGAATCCTTTTTTTTCTCGATTGGAGTAAAGCTTTACGTATGTACAGACAATTAATATGGCTCATTAACACATGGGTTCATGAAGAGAAGACGATGGTACGAATAAGTTTACTGACTAGTAAGAATCACAACCGTGTCCTATTTTTTTAAAACAAGCAATGGTTCAGTTGTTTATTTAGAAACACATACGTCTCACCATGTTTCTTTTTATAATTCCCACATATGACCCACAAATCCTCGCATTCAAACAGCCCAGTGCGATCACAAACACGGTATCGGCAGCTCAAACACATGTCACAATTATCTAAACATTTGACATCAGATAATGGCGACATCTCTACGTAACTGTGTGCTTACATGTGAGTGTTGAAATGGAAACGAAAAACAAAACTATTGTAGGAATATCATGTTTGAATAGTATCGCTATCCGCGTCTGTCTGTTTGTCCGCTTAGTTCTTTTAAACTACGCCACGGATTATGGTGCGGTTTTCATTGTCTTTTAAATAATTCGAAAGTTTTGTAATATATGTATGAAACATTTTATTTATTATAATATGTATTTAAATATTAAATATGTAATGAAATACCAGAAAAAAAACCGAGGGCGGGCGGGTCGCCATAATGATAACAATAAATAAACTGGTAGCAAGTCAACCTATACATAGTGAAATATTCAAAAGGTACTTGCAATACAAATAGAATCAATCATCGGTTGACTGACCTGCCCAGTGCTTCTAAGTGTTTCCACTCAACCCACTGAGCTACAAGTTGCATAACATAATCATCGCGTATGTGTGAAAGGTCAGCGGATATTGGACACAAACAAACGCAACGCCGCAATGAAAAGCCACACACTCGCACTCACACGATGTGATAAGGTTGATAGTACGTGTTGACATTTGTAGGTATATTTACACAAACTTATTATGTGATCACGGCCCTCCATGCCCTAGTTAAAAGTTGCATTCTTTTACAGTGAACATTATACAGAGTAACAACAAAGCCCCCAAAAATACTCAAAGAGCAAGTCCGTACAAAAATAAATGACGATTTTTCTTTATTGCATAGCTGATGCATTTCTACATACATATGTTTGTGATTTGTATACCAAAACAATAATACGTTACCAAAGGATAAAGTTGCTAGTAGAATTTTATCTTTCTCTTTTTTTTTATAAAACTATGAAAATATAAACTGTTTCTCAGTACCCCAGAAAAAGTATTTCGGGTCATTACTTCGGGATAGTGCATTTCAGTGAATCAAATTCATGTAGGTATAAGTTCATACAAAAAAGTTTTACACTGTCATAATTTCTCCGCAGTTAACCCTAAGCGCATGACGTAAAAGTGCGCGGAAGAGCCGCGACCTTGACCATAAGGCACTTTCGCGCGCGCGCGCAGCCTATGCGTTGCGTCACTCGCGCCGCCCGCGCCGCCCGCGCCGCCGCCGGACGACTGCGGAACTAATCAATAAACATGCATTTCGTACACGACCTACATTAATTTATTATCTTAATTGCGAGTGTGATTCAATTGTTTTGTAGTTTTTGATAAAATACCACATTAGCATTTAGCTTTATGTATAGATTTTTATGGCCACTATAGTAACAATTTCATTAGATTTTAATACAAATCATTTTGAAGCAAAATAGAGTATCTTTCAAACTTAGGAACAAATAAAAAAATGGAAATACTGAGCTACCTAGAGTAGGTATGATGGAAATGAATGGCCTAATTATAGAGGCTTAATATTTATAGGCGCGTACGCAGCCGGCGCGGCGTCTGTGATGCAAACATTAACTACAGTGAGGGTTGTAAAATCTCACTGTTTTTTTTTTATCTTAGTAAACGGTAAAAGGACAAGAGGACTTAGTATACATTCTTACCTGTCTATAAGTAGATTTGATTTGACATAATATCTATCATGGTTGCCAATGTAAGGGTCTATTTTTTAGGTAGGTACTTACTACTATGATATGATTATCATAAGAATCGACTCTAAATGCCTAGCAAGTGTTGTGGTCAGTGCAAATGAGCGTGATGCAAGCACCGGCATTGTGCTAGTGGTCGCAGCCTCCGCAACGCAACGATGTGTGAACGGAACTGTAGCTGACGAAATGTGAAGGGTGACAGCTGAATTGATAGAATAGTTTAGCCTTAGTCTCACTGGGACTTAATAGATTGGTGAGCGTGAATTTTTGAAAGAGTGGCTATCATGTGGCTTGTAGAGGCTAGTCTTCTTTAGTTTTGGGAAATTTTCGTCTCAAATGATCACGGATAGGTATAGGTGTCCCGTGTGCCAGCCCTGCCAGCACCGCGACAGACTCACAGCGGTGTGCCTGCTTTTTTTTTTTTTTTTTTTTTTTTTTTTTTATGTCGATTGTGCACTTTATGTGCACAATCCGCCACTTCTCTTCTGACATAATCAGAAACCTTGTCTTGTTTTTAAATTTTTAGTCTTATTAAGTTCATAAGAATTGTGGAAATGCCTAATTTTTTAAACAATTGTTTTACTTTATTATTTAATTTGAATAACTATTGTTTTTACTATTTAAGATTTTCTATTAATTGTTATTTTGTTTAAAGATCTCTGAAGCGGCTGTTAATTTGCTTTAATGTGGCTGTTGTTATTTTTCGATAGAAGTTCAGATATTATATTTTTGAATCATTCTTGTTATTCATATGTGTATTAGTATATTGATTAATAATTAATGTTTAATTGCTCTTTAAGTTTTAATTTTTCTATTTTTTTATGTTTGGTTCACTATTTTATTTCCTTCTTTTGTTATATTTCGGTTGTATATAGAATATTTATTGTTTAGTTTGATCACGACTGATTTTTTTGTGTTTTTATATGTTTTAGGTTTTGTTTATGCTATGGTTGTATATGGTATGGTGTGGTTTTGGTTTAATAGGACTCGGCAATGCCTTACGGTTGCTGGGTTCTATTTTAAATTTGCTGTTAGTTTTATACGGAGCTTTCAGGCGCGGTCTGAGTTCTCGCCAGACCAACATTTTTGAGGATGTTGCGGACAAACTTCATGTTTGTAGAGATTCCAGGTCGCGCCTGAAATCTCCGTGTTCTGCTTTTTTATTTGTATAGGATATATTTGGGTACCAGTCGTGTTTGAAATTGTTGATTTTCGAATTTTCCCCCCAGCGGGTATTCCCGAGGCTAGGAATACGCCACGCTGGACCTCGCCAGTGCGTCCCATTTTTGCCGGATAGGACAAACCCCGTCGAAAGCAGCGTGGCCAGTGTCCCGGTTTTTGGCTGCTTTACAATTTAGGCAGATTGGCGTTTCGCCCTCGAGAAATCGTGGGCAATCTGCGCGCAGGTGTTGTTCGCCGCAAAAGCTGCAAAGATCAACAAGATCTTTGCAGTTTTTGCGGCCATGCCCGTAACCGAGACACTTGGTGCACTGCACCAACGGGGACTGGTCCTGAGCTGGCACATACTGCAGATCTATGTGGAGACCCTCCGCCGACGTCATCCTCTGCCACATTGTGGGAGATACCTGCAGAACCACGTGGTTTTCGTGGGGGTTTCTTGCCCTTCTGCGGTATCTCACCACTGCTCTGAAGTCGTCGGCTGGCAGATCTCCAAACAGATCTGCATTCTGTGTCTTGAGGGACGTTATGATGTCAGCGTCCGAGTTGTATGTCATGAGGTCCTTGATCATGACCAGCGGGTCTTTATTTTTAGCTGCCTCGACCGTAAGCTTCTTATCCATCTTTAGCCTTTCCGCCAACCTATCCAGGTCGCCCTTGCTATTGCAGCTAAGGACGACCTTCTGGTCCTTGATTTTGCGTACTCGGCTAATTCGGAGCCCGCTTGTTTTGGCGTCGAGTGCCACCCGGACTCTGTCCACCACCTCGCTGCTGGTGTCCATGGAGTCACCAGAGGAGACAATCACCGAATGCTTAGGACGCTCGGTCTGGGCCTTCGGCGCTCTTCTAGACAGTATTTCTGCATATGAGGGGGTGTCCTCCTTCATAGCAGAAATCTGTCCACTTATTTCTTCGGTCGCCTTTCTAAGACCCAAGACTTCGGTCATCAGCTCGTCGTGGTTGTCTCCGCTGGCACCTCCATGTTCAAGCCTGTGCTCCTCCATGGCCCTTTGCTGGGTCTGGATCGCTTCTTTTAGAAGCGTAGAGTTCTCCCTCAGCAGTGCACAGTTTTCAGCTATCTTTAGCTTCCATGCCTCTTCCTTTTCCTGTCCTTTTTCCTGTTCACTTTCCGTGCCCTTTCCTTTCAGCTCTTTCTCTGGTCCTTTCCCTCCTTTCCCCGCTTCAGCTTCCTTCACGAGCTGGTAAAGCCTTTCAATGGCCAGGGTCACCTCATTTTTTATGTCTGTTTTTAGGTTTCTAGAGTTACCGAGGTGCAGCTTTGCCTTATTTAGGCATGCTCTCGCCTCGGAAACTCTAGAAACATAAACGGGTTTTGGTGGCGGGCTCCCAGAAGCGTCCGTAAACGATCCACCTGGGAACGGTGTGCTCTCATCGGAGAGTGTCGTCCCAGGTTTCTGCTTCGGGGGGGCCACCGAGGTCCCTGACCCGGAGCATTTCGGGTTCTGTGGGAGGTCAGTTTTACCTGACTCCCACTCCCCTATGCTCCTCCTGGCTTTAGAGGCAGGTGCCGGTCCGGCCTGTTTGGCTTTATCCGGGGAGGAGGAGATTCTCTTGCCCAGGGCACGGTTTGGAAGTCCTGACGTGTGAGGGGGGACCTCATCCTTCGAGGTCTGGACGGAGGATCGCTTGATGGGGGTACGGTGACCAAACATTTTAAAACTTAAGTTAAAATTAGTTTATTTATTGATTTATAAAAATGACTAGTTTTTTATGATTATGATTAGTTTAGATTTGTTAGTATGATTAATTTAAAAATTGTGTATAAAATGTAAATGTGTATATATTGTATATAATTTAAAGTGTAAATAATTGTTAAAATTGTAAATTGTAAATTTGTAAAAAAGGTTTTTAAAAGTCAATTCTTAATCCTAAGTAAAAATGTAAATATCGATCGTCTACGACGATTGTCCAATTTGTCATTGAATTTTTCCGCTATGTTTTATAGCTCGGGTTATGTATTTTCTTCGTCGATGACGATTGTCGAATTTGTCAGGAAAAATTTTTTGGTTTGACCAAATTTTGTCGCTGGACAATTTTAGGATAACTTAAAAACTAAGTTGTTCTGCGGGCTGTAGTTTAAAATAATTGCAGAGCTCGCCGTCAGAAATGAACTCCCATACACAGTTGTGCTGACAAAACGTTTTGATTTTTTAATTTTGTTTTGGGATATGTGGATGATGGATTGTTCACCACGAATTTAACGTAGTGAGTCACAAATGGGTGGGTGGGGGGCGATTTTTTCGTTTTTTAGTGGGTCTACACCCTCGAGCGATACGTCGTTGGACGCGGGGCGACGAGGGGAGAGCGGGGCGAAAAAATTGCGTCAGAATTTGGAAGAAAAATTTAGAGTTATTGCCAAAAAACGTGTAAAAATTTCGAACTTTAATTAATTAAATTTTTTCAGAAATGAAATTTTCAGCGCCACAGCACTGAAAAGCAGCGGGAGCAGCCGACCAGCAGTATTGGTAAGTAAGATTTGAAAATAGTTATAAAATGACCAATTTAACCAATTTTTTATGTTTGCAGAACAACGGTGTGCCTGCATTAGGGTGATGCAACTCTACATTGTGCTGGCTTGCGGTCGGTGGGACGCCACTGTTATAGCGGTATTAACCACGACGGAACTGGGGTTGCTAAACAAAGTATTCATACCTGGATAGTTATTGTATAATTAAATAAAGAAACCTACAATTAGAATCGTAACAATTCAAATTTCTGAAGAAAAAAATCGACAACTTCCTGCGGTTGGATCTTGGAAAAACATTGCTCACTGGTAATTCTTATCTTATAGTTTGTTAGTCAATAACCTGATTTAAGGCTTGATACACTGTTAAATAAGATTACTATATTTAATGACAGTCAATGAAACCCTAAACAGTAACTAAAACCTAATAGTCTCTACATTAAATTAGACCTCTTTCAAGGTATTGGACAATTTTTAAAAAAGGTATATTATACGTTTTATTTCCGTAATGTGCCGAATTATAAATTGAAAGTTTAATGTCCAGCCCGCATCGCGCGGTGTCGACAGCCGTGCCGTGTAGGTACTGTCGCACCTCACGTATGCAGGTGATTAGAAATATAGGTGACGGATAGAGAACTCAATTCCTGGCCAATCTTATGTTTATCCATACATTTTATATTAAATACCTGTAACTTTCAGTTAATATCGATGGACGGATGTAGCCATTGCCAAACAATATCTATACAAATAAATAAAATTGGAGTGTCTGTTTGTAATATCAAAATAACACCTTTTCACTAAATGCATATGAAAGTACATACGACACCTATAGCAAAAACGCGATTTAAAATTTTTTTGTCTGTCTGTCTGTCTGTGTGTTTGTTCCGGGTAATTCCGAAACGGCTGGACCGATTTTGACGGGACTTTCGCTGGCAGATAGCTGATGTTATAGGGAGTAACTTAGGCTACTTTTATTTTAGAAAAACAAAATTAAAAAAAATGAAAAAATGGGTCCTGTCGTGCGGGCTCAGAACGCGGGAGCGGGCTTTTTTGTTAAGTTAAATTCCACGCGGACGAAGTCGCGGGCTCAGCTAGTTGAACATAAGAATACGACACGGAGTGGTATTAAACGGAGTAGCATAAATTTATATGTAAGTAGTAAATGGGTTTACCAAGACATATTTAGTGCATTTCATGAATAGTCATGGAGCTATATATCCCAGATTTTTATATAACATGTACAAAATATATAAAAAATATAATAAAATGTTATATTATTTAACCTAATAAAACTAAGTATTAATATTTATGACAAGCTCACGTGAGAAAGAAAAGTATGCCACAAATGCTAGGAAATGAAATGTGGAGATGAGTAAATCAGCCGAATTTATGCAAAGCTCATTAATATGGATGTTAATTTCACACAAACGACCTGTTATGAAACGAGTTATACACTCACTGTACTGGAGACCGGTACATAAATATTAATTACTATTATGTGTGCTGTAAAATTATAAACGTGGTTTATGTGAATTCATTGTTGTATGATATTTAGTTCAGCACGTAGGTGTTTCAAAAGTCCGAAATAACGGGGTTTGGGTTGGGGGGTTGAGTTGGTATCGTGTACAGGGTGTAAGGGGCATCGTAACGGAATCTGATACCATGGATTCAACTCATGATTCTGGACCCCCCAGGGTTGGAATTTTTCGTCGATATATTCATGAATTATGCAAAATTTTTCAGCATTTGTAAATTGTTTTTGCATGAAATCATTACAATGAGTATAATTGAAAACAATATCGAAGGAAAATTCTAACCCTGCGGGGTCCAGAATCTATGGTGTCAGTTTTCGTTAAGATGCCCCATCACACTCTCTATAATTAAATGGTATAAAATTTAGTCGAAATTCGAACACTTTATTCTCTAATATCTTATTACCACCATATTTAAAAACAGTAATGACTATGAATTTTCTAACGATCTAATTCTTAAATACTGGAAGCTGATACTTAGATATAAAAGCAGTTGACACTGTTCTAAGCCCTTGGATGTGTTCAATGCCGCACCGTGTGACAAATATATAGTTGACAAGTATTCAAGGACCAGTAAATTAGAAAATATGGTTGTTATGTATATACTATATAGTCTGTCTTCGCTCGGGATCTACATATCAGCTACCGTACATGTACGAGCGGGATGGTGGCTTACACTTGTATTTTGAAATTGTTTAGATTTTATAAGACATGCAGGCTTATTCATCATGTTTTCGTTCACCGTAAGCAAGTAATTAGCTTAAAAAAAATGCTTTTAGAGTTATCGCTAGTATTAAATAATAATACTTTTTAAACTGATATGTGGATCGCAATTTATCTTCCAAATGATGCTTTGTGATATTTAGGGGTAAAAGCCTACATTTATTTGGACTAGTTCTTCTGTGTTGGAATCTTAAAAAACATGACTTACCACTGACTTGATGTGAACCATCTTGGGAACGGCGGCTTATGTCTGAAAAATATATTATAATTTGAGTGTAAAGCATTAGTTGTACTAGCTGAGCTCTCGAGTGCTTTAAAGTTGAAACATCACAGTTTAGTTTAGCTTAAACTTTGTCTCACCGAGACTATGAATTCCGTGAGAACAAATAAAGTGTTCTCTACCGACTTCTTTACAGAAACAAATATTATACTATTTCACACCCAAATAACTACTAGGTACAAAGCATTAATAACAGGGTAATTGCTTGCCTGCCTGCTATTTATAATCAGGCGACGCAGGCCTATAGATAAACACCTTATAGACTATCATACGAGTACTTGTAACACTAAACTATTGGTGCTATTAAAACTGTCTATGATTATTCGGAAGATATATTTTATATTTCCAAACTTTATCGTAATACGTAGCTAGGAACCTTATATTCATAGTTAATTAATCCTTCCAAAATGTCCTCATTATGAGATCAAAATTAAATTTATTTGAAAATAAAAAGCGGTTTCCGTTAGGTAGTGTCTCTAGACTGCGGGCAGTAGGCGGGTAGAGAAGAATCACGATCTTTAGATTAAGCCATACTTTGTAACTCATATAATCATAGCTGAATAATTTTATTGTGATTAGTAATTAGTAATTTACTGAATTATTACTATATACAAGGAAACACATGGGCAAAGTTAATATGAAATAATAATTTGTTTGATTCCAGGAAAATCTATTGGATTTCTGTAACTAGGAAAATAGTTTTATTATTTTTAAGGAATATTTTACTAATTTAATATAACCTGATTAAATATAAACTAAATCACGCACGCATAAAACAACACTTCGAGACTTACCAAAAAGTCACAGAATCCTCAGCACTTATAAGTTGTAACCACAAACTTCTCGCAAGTACTGGGGTTAAAAAAATGTTTTCTCCACGTGCCGCGCGCAAACGCCACCCGCGATATTGAGATTTGCGCGCGCATCTTCGCTTTATACGCCGCCCCCTCCTCCCCTCCCCCCTCCGCCCCCTCCCCCCCGCCGGCTGCGGGGGCGCATCCTCCGCACCGATCTTCGATAGCAAAATGCTCTAATAACCAGTATAATGATATAGCTGGGTGTGATTGAGGGGTTCATGAGAACTGGCAGCACGACTGATCACTTAACCTCGCGGGTACGTGGTACACTATGGTGTGATGAAACTTTAGGCCAGTGTAGTTAAACCACTTTAGGAGTACGTAATGGTCGTTGGTACTAAGTACTAACTTAGTATTTGAGACTTATACCTGGAGGTGTTTCCACATCAATCGATCCACCGTCGATCGACGGTACAGTGAGGAGTCGATGTCAAACGACCGTCTCTAAATAGAGCATCGTTCTTCCTAAGTACCTAGGTGTAAAAGTGTTCGTCACTCATGCGAGTCTGGAACCAAATGTCGGACGACATAACATGTCTTACGAAAAATATTCTTAATCACGCATTCTAAGAAGATTACAGGTTTCTTTACCCGAGTCAGAATATACTAACTTTTGACAGAATGATTATACACATCCAAATAAGTTCTTAAGTTATGTTGAAAGTAATTTATAAATTTTCTACAACTCTTAAAGTTCGTATTCAAATATCGGAAGTTTCATTTCACAAGGGACCTCAAAAACTTTCAGTTTCAATTCAATTTCACCAAGTTGTACGCTGTAGATATTTAGCAATGTAAAGGTTTGCTTTGTACTTTACATGACTTTCAGTAATATTTCAGTTTCAGTAATAGGTACGTTTTTATATTGGCGTTGCGACCGCTCTTTTTAGTAGCGTCGTGACGCTTCTTTAGTGGAATCAAATCAAACAAACTAAATCACGGGACAAGTCTTCATTACCTGAACTAGTAAGTATATCACGCGTGGGTCTCTGCCGCAACTGCTTGGCATACTAACAGTCCGATTAAAATTGAACTTGACCAGAGATTTATCTCCTTTTTGTTACCAAAACCGGAATCGTATAAAGCTGGTTTAGTGACTATATGCATAGATACTTATTTTGGGATATTTAAGTAATGCTTATGACTCAGAAACATCTGTAGGAATCGTATCAAAGTACCAAAGGAGTGTACATTAAATAACCATTTAGGTGCCTGAAATGGAATTGGGATATGTTTAGCTTTTTCATAGCAGTCTGTAAGAACCAACCGCACCGACGCTTGTCATCTAGCCTCACTACTTAGTTTTAAGAATCATGCATTAGGTTATGCACGGGGTGGGTACTGCTATATACACACAATTATTATTTACGTCCCAATTTACAACAGGTACCCAATAATCGTAATTTTCAGCTTGAGTCCAGCTCTGAAGAGTCAAATTGCTTTCTTCCTTTGTGTTTTTTCTCAGTAAGTGCAATGTCTCTAGGCTTTAGTCCACTTCCAAGTATTTGCTGGCAAGCTCCACAAAAACAGTCGTTTAGAGGCTGTTGGCATCACACGTGACCTGTTTATGACGGATTTATGTGAAGCAGGTCACGGGTGACTTCGGGTTACAAGAATGTTCTATGTTTATGCTTTACGTGGAATAAGTTGAGTCGGTTTAGTTATACAGGGCTAATTTTAAAAGTATTATACCATCTTGGAAGTGATATATTTACATCATTCTTAATTAAACACATTTAGTTCAACAAATTATTCCATACGATAATAAAATAGACATTCAGAATAGAAATAGTTTCAGACGCTAGTAACTATCGCGGCAACTGTAAACTGATGATAGAGTCGCTACGAGTGTTTTTCCTAGTTGTTCTGCTATAACCCGTATGCTATAAGTTAGTAGAGTGCACTATTAATTTCAACATCGTTATTTTTGTCCGTGATCCATTAATAACACAACACTATAAATAATAGTGTGGTTTAACTATAAATCGGCCCATTACGTTGTAATAACCTCAATACGTTGTTAACTTCAAAATGTTGCCACTGAAAATATGCTTCTACGATAACTTTATTAAAACAGTAAGCAACACATTTAGTTTTAAAACAAAGATACACTCGCTCTTGCGCATCTACTTATAAAATTACCAGTTACGTATGTCAGTGGCTTGAAGCGTGCCGTTTTATTACAAAAGCGTTACTTTATTTTGTTAATTGTTATTGTACTTCATAAAATAATAATACACTTTTGATGTCAACGGATCAATTTTTACAATATTGCAATTCAAACATTTAGCAGTGATGTGTGTAATCGATTTTCCAATCAAGTATATTGATGTTCTGGTGAATAATACCATTAAAAACCGTTACTATAAACTTATCAACCACTGGGAGTTACCAAATTGGTTACGTAATAAATATTGTTATAAAGTGAGAGATATTGTTTAAAACGAGCTACATTTTGGTAGCGGCTCAGTTATGAATGAGTTAAGCAAATATCATCATTAATCATCATATTATAATAACGAAGTATTATTTTTCAACATAAGCATAACTATCTTTTAATTAAATGTATATTAATATTCATGTAACATGTGATCCAGACAATGTGATTGTTTTTTTAAACATCTCATCTTACCACGTGTGCCACCTATAACATCAAAAGAACACGTGTAGCAACTGCAAAGTGATGTCACATATATGACCTATCTCTATGTTTATCCAACACACCGAGCCCCTCAATAAGTAAACAATAGTTCCTTCCTTTTCTGCAATGTGTCGTGAATGACTTATGAAAGACAGTGGGCACTTCACTAGCATTTCTAGCAATCATTCAATCAAAGATCAGAGATAACTCTGAGCTGCAGTGGGCATTAAAAGCCCAGGACTTCTGACATAGCGAGCACCAAAATCTGATGGTGTCTGTTAATATTCTACGTGGTTTGTCTAGAGTGTTGCGACATTAAATCGCTGTGCAGTGAATATACTAATTGTTAAAGTTGTTTGAAGCTGTTTGTGGTATCTGTTGTTAGTAATTGTACTAGCCGATACATTATATGTATTTCAATAAATCATTAGCATGCACTGTAAACTTCTATTAGATGCAGTTTAAAGCTGTAGGTCACTGGTCAACGACAAACTCCTAAATGCAGCCGAAAATTAATAGAATTATAGTAATTTTCATTAAGGTTAAGGCGATATGCGCATACGCAGATGAGACTAAAAGAATAGGCACGCAACACATCTCGCTCGCATTACGACACCACATCATTAGCTTGTGTTTTCAGAATATTAGCGAGTGATGTGAATAAGACAATTTTGTAGACACCATTTATTTCTGAGATAATCCATTATCGGTAAGGACAAAGGCAAGAGTAATGGATAGGTATTGGTGGAGTGATGTAATGAAGGGGACAACCATAGCATTCCTTTTCTATGGCTCTACATTATTACAATAGTGTTGTTATCTAACTTAGTAGAGTAACTATATACTGAAATAACTTGATATATATTTGAACAAAACACTAAAAATTGACACATTGGAGGTATTTTTGATAGAGTCGTTACTAAACTTATTAAGCTTGCCAATGAAGAGCTAATCCACTAAAATGAGGTTCAGTATTGCGCATCGCTAAACCTCTCATTCGTTCATCAATAACTGAATCCATTCCTACACTATGCTAATAATTATCTATATCAATTTCCTTTTCTTAATATGTAAATTCGTTTCAAAAACCGGTTAAAATGGAAATAAATCATATGTTATCTGTCTAAAAATCTGACCGCACCGACATAATGCTAGCTTCTGTTCATAATGAGTGTTATATTATTATATAACGTGCGATTTAGTTATCCTTTCATTTGCAGATCTGTGTACTTTCAAATGTGGTTGTATGCGCTCTAGGAACTAGTATTTGTAAGAGCGTTATTTGTGTTAAATTGGACCCGTATCATTTATTATTAAACTTTCCGAATCTCTTGATAGAAGTGGAGAACTTTGTTCTGCCTTTTATTGTAATTTCATGGTTATTAATAGAATACAAAATAATTTATATCACTTAATCAATGTATCTATTGATTTGCTTACCTTCTTATGTTGAAAAATTAACCACCTTAGAAAGTACTCTTATGTAGAAAAGCAATGATTGATTATTTCATTAAACAGATACTTACAAGCTAAATTTAATATAGGATATACAAGGTGTAACAGAAAGGGCGTATAATTTTTTGGTGTTAATTATTGGCCTTGGGATAAGATTAAGAATTTCATTATAGCTGGTGTAGACTTATGATTTTTTGGTCAGGTCCAATATCTCTACAACACTATTTGTTCTTCAACTTTCCTCCTAAGCCAATAGTTTTAGATTTAAAACCTAGAATTAGTAGACCGTTTCTGTTTCATCGTGTATATTAGGGAAGAAAGTTACATCTTCGTATATATTTGTAATTATAACTAACTTATTGGTTGAGGTTTTTATGAAGTCACCACGATACCCTGCACCGATCATTATCCAACATTATCGTGTGCCTGTTATTGTAGCAATCAAAAGAAATGTAGGTACAGAATAATATTCAAATCATTACTGACACTCCACGGCGCGGGCGCCATGATACTGTAATTAGCACTACAGGCTGGTTTCAAGTAGGTGCATTGCTTTTGCACTTTGATCCGAAATTAAATGAACTATGGTCGGATTCCAAAATAAATATTAATTAAAGCTAAGTGAAGATTTTATTTCTGTAATTGATTGCTTGTTTAAAAAATACAAGATTAATGAAGTTAATTAAGAGTATTAAGATTAATTAAAAATAATAATATAGCCTTTAGATATGAACACTATCATATAACAGATAAATAATGCGAGTCTCGAGCTATGACTTACTATGACGGCATGAATAACATTGTTGGTGAATGAGCGGCAGTTAGTTTGCCCCGGGGCCCGTCGCGTCGGGAACATACCGAGATGGCTTTTTTTCTACACACTGTGCCAGCTTAGTTACAAGCCGATGAATCAATTAGACAACATTACGCTAGTAGCTCTACCGTGAGGTTTACGCGTGCTTACCGCTCGTTAGTCGCTAGCGTCTACGTAAATATTGTATCGTAAATGGGCATGATGACTGATATTAAATTTAGTTTATTTTTTACATTAACTCATAAGTAGGTACCAATTATTTTTTAACATATAATAAGTAAAAGGTGTTTGCTATTAAAGTTTGCGACTCAGTTATCACTAGCTAGTATTGTTTTCAAAACTTTAAACATCTATTTTTTTACTGATTTTAAAGTTGGTTTAGCAATCATTTCACTGGTAGTAATCGTAAGATATGCCGTATATAATTATGCCATAAAAAAACTACATCAAGTCTACTTGACTGTCCTTGCTACTAACGGGCACTCGAGGAAAACTATTTGTAATACTGTTGTTTATTTTCTGCTCCTAAGAGTGCTATATGTTATTCTAATTAGATGAAAAAGCAAATGTGACCGAGCGGCGGGAGCCAGGGTCGGCCATGCGGTTGCCAGTCCAAGTAATCAGTTCGAATCCGGTAGCGTGCCAACTAGAAGCATATGGAAACTCTTGCGTTCTATTTGGTTTCCAATTAGCAATCTTTGAAGGTGAGTTAAAGAGGCACAAATCTTTATTTACTGCAACATTCTAAATCCCTGAGGGTCGATAGGTGACGACAGAATAAGTACGGAAGTTAATTAATATGATATTGAAGAGTCTTGTAGGAATTAACACTATGATAGATTAAAAACTCTATATTTAGAACATATTTTTTATTTACATACTTATTTTAATAATGTACAAGTGTATCCTTTAATAATGTTACTCTGAAAAGCTAATTAATTCATACATTTTATGAAGAAGGTATGGATTCTCCAGTTCCTAAGGCATGTTTAATTAAGATTCCTATTTTATTCTAATTTAATAAGATTTATTTCCTCAACATTTGTTCATTACCGGATCACGAGCGGGCCCGACCGAGACCCAGATCGGATTCGTCACGCCCCCGTCAAGGTTACTACAGGTTATGTTGAATGCTCGGCCGCGACCATCTCGTGTGCAATTGTTACTACTGAACTTGCGTTTATGCGATTCGACACTATCAGTGTACGATGTGTTGTTGCCTGAAAACAATCAACTATTTTTAAAGTTGATCTAATGAAAATATTTTCCTTTAAATTAATTTATTTTCCTTGGTTTGCGTCTTGTTAAATCGAATGAAGAGTCAAAAAATTTAACTGTACAACAACTGTTTATTGTTTTTCAAAAATATTGTTTACAAGGCGTTTTAATATTAATTGTACTTATTTCTTATATTTTATTATGATACATACCACTGTAGGTACATGTTTATTTTGTATGCCCCTACATTATGTAGATCGTTAGGCACGAGATTCAATAAAGTCGTGTCGTAACCGCGTCGTCCTGTTTAAATGGACTCACTCAGATAGTCCCGTAATGAGTGAGTGTGGCGAGTGGTCCTCATAAGTGTAAATAATAACACAACGTGAAGGTCCCACGGCGGTACCCGGCGTTTATCTGTTTATCGATCTGACTCGCATGGCTGCGCGCGCGAATATTGGAGACAGGGTTCCGTGACAGGTTAATGTAAATCATTGGTAGGTATCCTGATAATAATATCGATAACAGATGAACACACCGATCGAATGGTCCCATAAGCTACTTATAGTAATGGTAATGCAAAGGTAATTATGAAAATGCAATTCCCTTCATTTACCCTATTAATTAACTAATCAGTAAAAAGAAAAACAGAGTAAGAAATAATATCTGAGCGCGACAAAAGTGAAGATAAGGAATAGAGTTGAGTATATTCGAATTTGAGTAGCGTCATGTACGGATGTAACAACGCGACTAGACGTTTGACTCTTATCCCGACTTCATAGAGTACCACATCAATACCTACGATCGCATCTTAGTCGCGTAGCAACTCTATCACCTATTTTTTTACTGGAAACTTTCTTTCAAATGGTTTTCCTATTAAGGATAATGGACAAGAAACACCATTCTTTTTAAATAGATGTGTTAATTTTTTATATAAAAAATAAGCCAACGCCAGCTTTGCTGAATAGCTTTATAAATAGCTTTCTATGGAACCTAAACAATGAACACAGTCTTGAAGGACCCAAGAATAACGGCCTGCCTTCCTTTGCTACTAGATATTCTTGTGGAGTTTGGAATTCCTTATTTAAAATAAGTAGTAGTAGTCTACTAAAATCTACATAAATGATTTAAAGCCCCATCAAACTAGAAATTAGATTATCTTAGAAAAATAAATAAAAAAAGTCATATTTTTGGATTGTACATTAGCTAATGTTAACTTGGAACATAATTTTTCAATTTTTATTGATATAATGTAACGTTTGATCGCACAGTGACAGACAACAGCCGCCGGCGCCCAGAGGTCAAGTGTTACAATCATACACGAATCTCCATTACATAAGCCGTAATACTTGTGTACCTAACCTATTTCCCATAAAATATGTGTGTCGACATGAAATCGCGTGTCATTGTGCCAACGGCGGTCAGTGATGTGACATAATAAGTATAATGACTATTTCATTTGATTTATCGATGATTGAATATGTTCTATTGATGACTGTACTCTTATAAAAATAAAACGTTGACAACGGCCTGTATCGTACTAACGAATCAAATTCGCATTCAAAATACAAGTGAAGTCTACTGATAATGCGAATGTAGACGTAAAGGGCCCAGCTTGCATGCTCCGGAGTCGAGGCGCCGTCGACGAGGCGCGGGCGGGTCTAGATTTTCTTTAGGAATATATGGCAGTGCGCATATACACCGCGTGGGCGTTCGCGCTACGTTGACGACGCCGCCTGAACTGTACAGCGTGTGAGCACCGCCCTTTAGAATAACTAGCGGAATCGGGATGAACAAAAACTTAACATCAAATTTAACTTTAACATATTATTATAGACCAAAAGATACATGCCCACGTATATTTTAGCTGTATTTTTCTTTCTCAAGTTAAAGTACTTATTGAGCCAATTTTGGTCGACATTACATAAGTAGCAAAGCTTGACCACCAGTCTATGACAGTTCGTATCTAATCAAATTCCAGAAAACGTACCAAGTTTTATTTTCTACAAACATCAGTAAAGTATGTTAATTATTCTTAAATTGCTCTGTACACCGTTTTCACTATCTTAATGATCTCTATGTTGATATGTATGTATAGCGAGTATGTATACACGCGCAGGTGTGCCGTAGATAGCAGCATACCTACATACATACAAATGGAAGTATTACCTTATGGTCGACGATCATCTACGCAGCTACTACAATAAGTTACTTAACTCTCTTGACATTGGTGTTGAAAATAAATAGCCATGTAAAGTAGAAATAAGATGGGTTTTCGTGAAGAGACACCTAATTCTAGTTGCAACTGGAAGTGCATCTTGGCACAATCTCCTTCAATACGGGGGAGGTGGTGTAATGGTGTAGATATTTCAATTTGCCTTGACATAAAGTAATAAATAATATCGCCAGACTGACGCACCAACTGTATGGTCCCAAACTAAGCAATGCTTGTACTGTGGGTATCGTACAATGGACTGCGGGCGATCCCAGTGACACCCAGACCAGAGCAAACTACGCAAAGGCCATTTCCGAAATTTTCCCCGGCGGGAATCGAGCCCGCAACCACCATGTGTAGAGAGCCGAGCGGCCTACGCTCGAACCACCGCGCCAAGCGGTCGTCATAAAGAAATACACACTTGTTTAATCAAACAGGTTGAATTTAATTGATCTTAGGTAGGTACTACTTATTAAACACTATACGGTTGTTATTTATTCCACTGTCCCATTTTTGTATATATTGATAAGTTTTTATATTTACTCGCTGTTGAGAAAAATGTTTTTATTAGTACTTTTTACTCGCTTTTGAGAAAACGTCACTTCAAATACCGTGTTTTTACCATAATAAAAATGGACTGAAACTTTATTTATAATTGTCTTAATTAAGGACTCTGACCCCCATATCATAGGAAATCGCGGCCGGGCCAAAGAGGCCTGGTTAAAAAAAAAAAACACTATACAGTTTAGAACCCCACGGGAAATTAACCGGGAAATCAATTGTATTCTGACGGTTACTGCTTAGAACCATCTCCCAGTGGATTAAACATGATAGATATTTGTATAGGTTTCTTTATACGCTTTGATGTATATTTCTAAATTAGAGCTAAGTTAAACATTGCTACTGGAGAAGAACTAGTTAGGTAAATAAATTGTATTATGTGTAGCGCGAACATTTGCATATAAAAACACAGTTAACCTCATTACTGCGCTGTTTCGTGCATACTACTTATTCGTACATAATCACTGTTTGTCTGTCAGCCAATGTTTGTGACGTAACCATGGTTTGTAGTGTTTTTGGTCTTGTAGATCAAAATGATAGATTAAACGTTTATGTTGTTTACAACACAAAAAATTACTACGAGAAGTTTGAAATATAAAAAAATCTATACAAATAAATAAAATTGGAGTGTCTGTTTGTAATATCAAAATAACACCTTTTCACTAAATGCATATGAAAGTACATGCGACACCTATAGCAAAAACGCGATTTTAAATTTTTTTGTCTGTCTGTCTGTCTGTCTGTCTGTGTGTTTGTTCCGGGTAATCTCCGAAACGGCTGGACCGATTTTGACGGGACTTTCACTGGCAGATAGCTGATGTAATAGGCAGTAACTTAGGCTACTTTAATTTTTGAAAAACAAAATTAAAAAAAAATGAAAAAATGGCTTTTTTGTTAAGTTAAATTACACGCGGACGAAGTCGCGGGCTCAGCTAGAATAATATATAATTATAAAACAAAATGATATTGACATGCCTAATAGATACATACGGGATAAGGGTTAGGACCACAAGGACTAATTGTGAATTGCAAAATGAAGTAGATTGCAGAAATATCAGTCTGAAAAAATATTAGGTTACGGTGTGTTTGACACTTTTATATATGGTTTTACGGCCAAATCTCAATTGAATGCTGACCTAGTGCTTGATTGACCTGCACGAATAAAAAAAGGTTTAGAGTCGATTGAAAAGTAATCAATAGAAGAGGAAATGTTTGTATCACAGAAAACGTATTACTATCCAAAGTACCTATTTCTAATTACTTCCTTTACACACCAAAGTGAATGGACGTGTTATGAATGTACATAATATAATGTGCATCTACAGCAGAACAGCAGACATAGTGTCGCTACCGTCTTCACGAAACTATCTAAGAAGTACTAGGTCCCTAAAAACAATACTAGTTCCCTTTTAGTCCACCAGAAAATATCAGCTTGTTTTAGAAAGATAGACATAAACAATTAGTAAGTATTATGACGTAACCATTGTTCGGTATTTCTCGTTACTCGCCGTTACGTGGCCGCCATAAAGTTCGAGCATAACTGTTTAGTTAAGTTAGATAACAATAATGTGCCATTATACCTCGCAATCCGGGTCACAGCTTTATCATTTTAATTAAACTTTTTATGCGATATAGTAATCATTAGTGGGTACTGAAAATGCTGGCCAGCTCGTTTGAGCTGAAATCGTTAAAATGATTCAAAGTTAGTTATTCATAGATACTTTATATTTACGTAAGGATCGTCTGAGGGCCTGGTGTGGTCTCCCCATAATGCGGGAGAAGGACCCTGCGGGGTTTGGTCGATGAGACGAAAATGAGTCCAACATAAGACGTTTGCCTCCCCGGGGTGAGTAGGTTACCCTTCCCCAAGTAAAACAAAGGCCTTTGGGGCTAGCCCTGATGCCCGATGCCTAAAAGAACAGGAGGGTTCTAATGTTTGAACCTCGTTTATTAAGTACACATTCTAGGATAGATTTGTCCGCGTCACCATAAATAATGTTATTGCACGTTTTTTTGTATTGGTTATTATTAATTTATTGCGCCGAGTATAATTAAAAATTTATTAAAATAAAAACTTGCATATAAAAAAATTGCTAGGTATAAAATAACTCAGAAACAACATTCGTTTATATGAAATACCTGATGACTTACGTACCTATTATGACAATAAACAGTTTCCATCTCAATTATGATTTCAAAGCAATAAGAGGTTCGAAAGATCCAAGTTACGTCACGCTGGTGATGGTGATTAGAGTTGTGTCATCGGTATTACGTCGCACTGTGTGAGATGCTGGTCGGGGATGCTGCTGAGGAATTTGGAGAAGTGTCGCAAGGGTTTGGGGCTTCAAAGTGAGCGGCGCGGCGGCGGGGCAGGCCGGAGGTTGACTGAATCATTAAATCATAATTCTTCTCTAAACTACCAAGTTTTCCCTTTGGTGGACCTAATGAGATTTAATACATGCTCAGGCGTAACACGGTCGGCTGTGACCAGAAAAGATAATTCGTTACAAAAGATTTGTCTTGGTGTGCGTAGCACGCGGCCATCTTTTTTTAAAGATTTTTTTGTAAAACCGCTATCGGTCACTGAGTAAGTACAAATATTGCGCGTAGACGCTAGCGATCAGCGACTCTAGCATCCGTTTTATGGCTCTACCTGTCACCACACGATGCGATAATCAAAAAGCAATTATTTAAATATCGATTCCGTTGACATTTGCCTTCCGCGTTTGCGTAGAGTCCGCAAAAAATACAAAAATGTCGAGAATCACGGATTTCGTAACAGCCTTCATCTGTAAAAGATAATTGTACTCGCTTGCCGATCCTACTAGGCCTGTTTTTAAGATGTATTTGATTGTATTTCGTTTTATTCAATAATGAAATCAAATAACTCAAAAAATTAAGCATGTCACAAGCTTTGAAGTCAGGTGTTTAGAGTTGACTTCCCAACAAACAGATACGCAATTCCTTTTCCTATAGCAAGCAGATAATGTACTTACACGTTTTATTTTAATTCAAGATGACAAGTATGGTATTCCGAAGGTTATCATTGTTATGATCTAATTATTACATGAACAAATGTTTGTTTACCTTGAGTTAAGGTTAATAAGACTTGTTCACATAACACTGCACCGATACGATTATCGTATGGCCTATAAGCGTACCACGGTAGTTGTGGACGCGTCGCATTATATTGTCCGATAATCAAAGAAGATAAGAATAAAAACGAGTTGCATCTACGACTGATACTCGGATCGATACGACTCGACACAATAACACCGTAGTGTGTATAGATACTGTGTAACGAATATCACTGTGTTCTAAACAGGCCCCAAGCCGTGGGTTGTGTTGATGTCAAATTGGCATTGGTTAATAGGTCACAGTAGCATAACTATGAGAAATCTGATTTATCAAAGAAAAACAAAGATGCAAATAGGTGTCAATTGCAGTTTACGTTTGTTTTCTGTGGTCAGCTTATATTGGTTTTGAATTAAAATATATTGCTAACCGGATTTACATATGTCATGTATAGGAAATTATTAGCTTTTTTATTATTTTTTAGTTTAGAAGGCTTAGTGGAAAGTTATCTCTTGCATAGATAACGCATTTAATTATATTTGCATTATTTGGATAATTGATTAATAGCTAAATTATACACTAAGCATCTAATAATTCAGCTATTTTATTTTAATTTATATGATTGGTAATAACTTGAAACAAATTAAGCGAAAAACATTAACGCTCAAGTTTCAATTAAAATATTCTTATTTGTTTCAACAACCTCGTCATGTTTTTGGCAGGGCTCCCAATAGGGCGCGGGATGGTGGGCACTTACTCTTTATCGAGGCTGCATGGCCGACTGGCTCGTCATGAGTGGGTACTTATAACTTAAGTAGTTAAATTGCACAGGCATTCAGCATTAATTATAACGAGCATGTGGCATGTTCAATTAAACTTAACGCCACTCACAAATGTTAATCATACAGGAATTCACCGCAGGCTGCGCGCACCAAGTTCGACTGAAAAAAATGATTACAAATAAGTTCAAAAATGTTGAGAAAGTAGTATTTTTAAAACATTTTAATTAAAATGCCATCGCTTCTTTACCTCTTGAAGAAGGTATTTGGCACACAACCAGCATATACCCTTTTAAACATTGAAATAATTGCATAATCTATTTTAAAAATCAAATAAATTTACTTTCTAATTAACTTCATTTTTATTTGTATAACAAAATAAATTGCGGTATAAAGTTGTATATTTTATGTTTTTTATCGAGATCATCGTGTAGGGCAAGAAATAATGAATGGTAGGTACCTACCTACCTACCTACCTACCTACCTACCTACCTACCTACCTACCTACCTACCTACCTACCTACCTACCTACATGGTAATTTTTATACGCTATGAATATACAAAATATAAAATGACGTAAGTGAGCATAACAAGTGTAGAAAAAGCGCATTGTTGTTCACAATCAGGCAAAATATAAATATTTATACAACTAATGTTACTGTTACTGCTGCTGGCGGATTTCATTTAATTTGATTTTATGTAACACCACGCACAGTGTGAATGCAATGAAAATATATTTAATAAGTATACTACCTACAGTAAAATATAATACAACAATAATTACACAGGAAAATACTGATTTATGTATACATTGACACTAGCAAAGATGGTGATATTAGTTGAATCAAATAAATAAAATATATATTATTTTGTTTTTAAAACTGCATAGTACGGTGACTTGGCTTCCTTCGCATGGAAGGGCAATCGAAGGCATCATAAGTTATCTCAGTAATATTCGTCGATAGCAATCCGGTTGCGATACCACTTACGCCATTTCACGTACCTATATAAGCCATGAAATAATAAATGGTTTTGTTTATTTATGGTCGAGTAAAATTTCTTAATTTTACCCTGTTTTTACACTACAATATGTATTCTGTATCGTTGACGTATCCCTTATTCCATCGATATACTACTTACCTAAATTTGGAAATGAAATATATATTTTTTACAACTTTATTACGTAACCAAATAAATTATCCAATAAAATTGTATGCAAGCGATGTCACCGAGCTGCCTCGTCTTATTCATATTTTATGAAACGTATCGGGGAATAAATATTCAACCATATAAGGTACCTGCGAATAATTTTATAGGTGATCAGTTAAAGAATTTATAAGAGCATAAACGATGTAGGAAGCCATTAACAAGTATTCATGAATTAATTATTGTATAGCGAGCTGGGCAATGCTGTCCGGCCTCAGAGGTATTTTATTATATAAGCATATCCTGAATACAGGCCATGAGATCAGATACCCACAGGTTTGAACAGCACTAACAAGGATGTTTACATAATCAAAAATCATTGTTATTAGGTAGGTATTACAGGGATGGGTCCTAGGACTTTCCTAGGACGGGTCATGCCATTGATGTATGTCGACCCGTCAAGTTATGGTTCTCAGCGTTATGTAATATTGATAAAAAGAGGATATTAAAGACTTACGTCTCTTTGGAATATCTCTGCCTAACTTTTCAGAGCTCAGTCGTGATTATAATTAATGTATCTGAGGCCGATTTAATAATATGTTAAAACCGTCAGAATATATATTCAATTAATTACGGTGGTGCTCAGGTTAATTGGTACCTAGATATTACACGTAAAATAATATGGTAACGAATTTCGTAAGTTAATATGATTGAATGTAGTCCAACACGGATTTCATCCTTATGGAACTGACCGTATAATTTATTAGACTAAGTATAAGGATAATTCCTGTATCCTCTCCTGCGTGGCGTAACAACGCTGATTGCTGAGTGCTTATTTCCCTACCGTCTAGTCTAGATAGTACCTAAATCTCTGTCAAAATCATAATCTCCTGGTAACAGACCCCCTGACCTACATTTGTAAGCATAGAAAAAAACATAAATGAGAAAATAAGATTATAACTCATTAGGTAGGTATTGTTCTATGTGAAAAATAAATTAATCTCAACATTTACTGAAATTTGGAGATCAGAATCAGTGAAGAATCACTGTTCACGCGAATTGATAACATTAAATTTGATTTCAAATATTTCTTAATATAAAGTGTGCGTGTTAAAACAATCCAATACTTTCCGTAGGTACATTCTAATATCTCAAATGCTTAAGTAACAGAGTCGTAATAATTGGTTTTGTAATGGTTAATGTGTTTTCGAAAACATCACTGTAGTTTAGCAAATGTGTGAATTGAGCACACTCGAATTATAAGAGCGATGTGTCAATAATAATTTCATAATAACATATTGTTAGATAGAATGGAAATGCAAGAAATAAGAGGACCTTACTAGCAACTTGGTTATATATAAATAACGGTTATATATCTTATAACCAGTAGTCCGGTAGCCTCTCAAGCTAAGCTAAATATCCGAACATTAGATTTCACTCACTAAAAAAATGACTCCACATATTCGATCAATCACATTCATAGCCGTTGCTAAATCAGTCCCATGACCATATCAGAGGGGGGTGTACCCTCCTCCGCGTGGTGGGAGGCGGGCGGGGGGCGCGGGGGCGGGGAGGGCGGCGGGGGAGTGGGCGTGTCCGCGGTCGATACTGAAGGGCCGCTGAAAAACTTTGTTGTTATGTAAAATGACAAAATTAATGTTGATAATGAGGTTAAGAGGCTGCTGAGGAATGTAGGGCTCACCGACGCGGAGGGAAGCTGGGCTGTAACGCCTGGCCGGTGCATCAGTTCACCTCATGTTGAGAAGGTTTGTACAAGGGTTTTTTTCCATGATTGATAACGATAACATCTTAAGAAGTTTTGACGCGGATACATTTTAAACATCATACAGGCACAACATAAATAAAATATTCAAATGATATCAAAAACGAATAAAATAACCTTGACAGTTCAATTTACAATCACTGAAAAAGACTGAAAAATCTCAGCGTAAATTCCAAAAATCTAATAAACACGTCTAATATCGAAGTTGGTAATAAAAAAATATCATAATCATGCCTTGGTAAGAAGTACGAGTTTATTATAACTAATCTCTATGTTTATAGTAAAAGTGATGGATGCAGGATTCATATTTTTCCATACTCGCCCCAAATCTATTCTTGTTTCACCCTAATGTCACGGGGATCGTATAATGTTCTCAAAAGCATTTGGACACAGTGTTTCGGTTACAGGATAATGTTGTATGTTTAGTTTTGTGCCCAGTTTTTTGCCGAGCGACGTGTGCCCCGCGATGGCGCCGTACGTCCGCTCGGCGGGCGTGAAGTCGGGGCTGCAGGACGGACGGCCCATGGACGGCAAGCAGGACCCCTGCGTCATGTGCTGCGCGTGCAGAAAGTGCTAAAGGTGACGATCTTGACGATGAACACAGACAGCTATGGTTCCAATTAAATGCATTGGAGCTTAAAAGAGTGTATTCCTTGCCTTGAATTCTATGACCCTTTTTCGTGCACTTTTTAGATATAGATTTAGCGGAAATCTATCTTGTCTCTTGGTATAAAATCGGTGCTTTTAGCTCTGTATAAATAAGTATTTGCCTCGACCTTCGTTGTGTTTTGGGCATGGAATAAATAATATAAATGTGCTTTCCACGTTGGTATTGTTGTATCTTTGCCAGATAGACCTACCTACCAATCCTATGATAAGTACTTATCAAGTGTGCACTATGGATACCACACAGCGGACGAAACATGAAACACTAGGACCGGCGCAAAATTAAATTACGTTTAAATAAAAACATTACGAAGATGCTACAATGGACGCTATAATAATCTCCAAAGCCGAGGCTTCGTTACGTCACGCGAGGTCTGGACGCGAGAACGCGATAAAAAGCAGCAATGAATCGCGTAAACGCAAATGCAATTATGCGTTTCATTAGCGGAGCCTCGCGTGCCGGGCGCTGTGCGAATGTTCCGCAGTTATTCATGTCATGTTTTCGGGTTCCGTGAGTAATTACTTTGAACGAGACTATATGATATATGTGATACTTTTCCAGCTATAACTTGAAGTCTTTGAACATAGTCTTTCCCCAAATAATTCCACACATCACGGCCCACCGCCACTACATGCGGGCCACCTACGTTACAGAACATCTCTACACAGACAGTCATTGATTTCGCTACATTTTTATATAACACTAGCCGTGCCCGCGACTTCGTCCGCGTGTAATTTAACTTAACAAAAATTTCGGGATTAGTGATCCCCTATTTTATCCCCTTGGGGGTAGAATTTATCAAAATCCTTTCTTAGCGTATGCCTACGTCGTAACATCTACCTGCATGCCAAATTTCAGCCCGATCCGTCCAGTGGTTTGGGCTGTGCGTTGATAAACCACTATGTCAGTCCGTCAGTCAGTCAGTCACCTTTAAGTTCTATATATTTAGATTTAAAACGCACAGCAAACACACAGTAGTACACAGTTATAAGTTAAATACATTTACATTATTATCCAGGCATCGTTCGCTTGTTTCCAACGAGTCCCAATCTCAATTGTCACAGTGTGATTAGTTGGGACAATAGTAACCCAAAACCCTTCACACTGTTGCTCGATAAGACATGTTTTTATGTTTGTTCCTAACGAACACGACAAGAGAACTCGGCTGCGAAGAGAAGAGAAGAGAAGAGCTCAAATTGACCTCAAGTGAGAAAAGTTATGATTCGTACTTGGGGCTAATTGGGGTTACATGATAGAACCGACCTTGAGTTGGTGCATCTCTGCCATTGCTCATTTCCTGGTTCAAAATAGGCACCGATTATAACTTACAACCGTGTATTACCTATATATATATATATATATCAACAATTTTAAGGAGGAATGGATAACGAATACGATGGAGAAATAAAGGAAAAATTTAATAGATATACATACTAAAGAGGAAAACTTTGTTTGTTTGATTGTAATGAATAGGTTCCGAAACTAATGAAACCGATTTGAAAAATTCTTTCACTGTTGGGAAGCTACACTATCCCTGGGTGACATAGGCTATAATATTTTTACAAAAAATTAGGGATCCTTACTAAAACTCGAATAATGTAACCGCAATGTACCCGTGCGAAGCCGGGTCGGGCCGCTAGTAAAATATATAGAAACTCCACAGGAGCGGAACCCACCAATCATATCTCTTGATCTTTTGACTTTTTATCATTTTAACGACATCCTTGGCTCTGCGTTAAGCTGCCTTAATAATGACGAATGGCGAGGTGTTGGAGCGGAGGAGGAGCATTTATCATTCTAAAAATAAGAGCGGCGGCTTTAATTAAACGATATTAGAGTTCCATTTATTAATTCATGATCATTTTTAGATGGAAATACATTACTGAGAATGATATCGCGGATGTGAAAAGTACCTTTAAAAAAAAAGTATCTTTGAAACAGCAAGGATCACCCAAGTCGCTGGTAAAGTTATAAGTATATATTCTCATAAATATAGAACAGGATATAAGCTCATCAAATACACCTCAATATAAATGGAAAAAGTTGTGCGGGGAGCGACATCCATCTAATACGAGTACATGCTGCTTACTGAGACCTTAGTCTGTCACTCATCATGCGCGCTGTGGTTTCGTATGAAAAATAAATTTATATCTAATTTTACCTTTAACCTCGGTTTCAGCCCTAAAGCTATTTAGGACATATTTATTTTCAAATTATTTGTTATGTTTGTTTTTAGATGATTCCAGATTCCTATTATTTGATAGAGCGACCGTAGAACATAGGGTCTACCTACACAACACTCAGCTAGCACTAAAATCTAAAATACATCCGAGTACTTTATGCTTAAAATAAACTGACATGTCCACATACCGGTCATATGTTAAATAAAATATACCTCTGCAAACTATATTACTGCTGGGATAGATAAGTCCACCCCCCATACAGCAATGTCTACAAACCAGTGTTGTAGAGATGGCTACGGGATCGCGTGAGGGGAATGATGGAGGCGCGGGTAATGAGCCGCGGGACACGCGCACTGAATATCAGATTAGTGGGCTTACTCCTACTTAAACCTGGCTATGATCGAACCGTATCTTGGAGCCTAACGAGCGTTTTAGTCACAATTCTTGGATTCGGAGCCAGTGAGGAGGAAGTAGTGAGATGAGATCAACGTTGATCATCCCGAAGTACCAAGAGGGTCGGCCTGCGAGCGGACATAAATCACGGGATTCAGCATTGACATGACGATAATCCTGTGTAATCCCTGACATCCAGTACGTATGATATGTCAAGTTAATATTACTGTAATGTGCGAGATGTGGATTTTAAGTTACATGCTTGGTAGGTAGATGACAGAGACTGCTCTGTCTAGGTAGTGACTGCTTCAGAGAACCTTACCAGCCGCATTGGGCTAACACATTAATGATTTAATTTGAATTGTTCATCAGATTTTTTATGTATGAAATGTATGGCATTGCGCCTAGCTTAAATACCAGTGAGGCAGCCGATAGTGTTGCTAATGCCAAGTGATAGGGTCTCTCACATCATCCGGGCAAGCTTCACTATCTCCAGCTGTAGAGCACAAGTGTCACGGCAGTGAGATAAATCACGGGACTCCCGCTGACGTGACGTAATCCCGCGTAATCCCTGGCGTAGACCGCAACAGAGGCGACATTAGTTTGATTGGTTTTACCGAGGAACTACATTTTCATGTAAGTTATCATCTAATTCATAATAAACTGCGTCAAGAGAGTAGGTGGCTGTTACAGTAAGTACATAATGTATTTTGAAACCTCCATTGATGCTAGATGGCATTTAAACTTTACCTACCTCAGTTTTAATACTGCAGTCTTCCAAAACGGTTTTTTTAATTAATTATTATCTATATAATAAACCTATAAAGGGAAAAGGTAACTTACGAAGTATAAAGTCTCTACATATTAAATTCCATTCATCGGGCGAACTGTGACGATGGCATAATGACGTCACGGGCCCTGCGAAAAAGCAACTCGTTAAGAAACCGGACTGGACTATTCTTAGTTACTTTTAACCTTAGAATCATAGGGATTTGGTTTAAAATAGTTTGACTTGGAAAACATTTGAAACAGTTTTCAGACTTATTCCTGAGTACCGTAACAACCCGATACATGTTTTTGAATGTATGTTTTATGTGAAAATGCTTTAGATTTAAAATGGTTTGGAAAATATAGTTCATTCTCTGAAAAAAGTGGGATTCAAGTACATTATTCCCATAAAAAGTCGTATTTCGCGTCTCTCGGGCGACATGTTAGAATGTTTAAAATGTTCCAAGTAAATTATTTCTTTCTACGCTATTATATCCTACTAATATTATAAATGCGAAAGTTTGTGAGTGTGGATGTTTGTATGTATGTATGTATGTATGTATGTATGTATGTATGTATGTATGTATGTATGTATGTATGTATGTATGTATGTTTGTTACTCCTTCACGCAAAAACTACTGAACGGATTTGGATGAAATTTGGAACACAGATAGATTATAACCGGGATTAACAGATAGGATACTTTTTAACCCAATAATCAAATACTACGCGGATGAAGTCGCGGGGCACAGCTAGTTAAAATATATTTGTATAAATCCCTTTCCAAAGTGAACTACGGTCCTTCATAACTAGAGTTAAAAGATGGAACGCTTTGAATATTAATTTAGTACCATTTTTACACGATTTGAAGTTACGACGACGTTGAAATAGAAACTGTTATAGAATGAATTGGATCGCAAAAGGACTAGGTCTTAAAAATATATGTCATATACAAATTATGTACTCTCACATGTAGGATATTAATAATACCTCTGTAGGTATTGTAAATACCCACGTGATTCACTTCAGCATTTTGTTTTAATTAAAAATAACAAAAATTTAAGTGCTCTATTTGGTAATATTATACCAGCTAGGATTAGGTAAATAGGGTCCATATTAATAAATCGATTTCAAGTCTGATACCGATCTTGAGTACCTATGGAGTACGGGCCTAAGTGTATGATCCATAATTAAGCGAGGCTTGTGTTATGGGAAACGTACAGTGAACTGAAGGCGAGCCCAGTTACATCCAGACTGGGGCTGATAGGGCTGGGTGACTGATGAATTACGAAAATACCAATTCTGAAATTTACCGCGGCGGTAAACAAACCCGCAACAACAGTTTACTCTATACCTACGTACTTGACCAAACGGTCGTGAAGAAAAAACAACATATCAGAACATTGTAACATTTTTCTAACTTCAAAAATACTATACTCAAGGGTACGATATGCAAGAACGAGATGCCAATAATCTTGTCTGTCTACTCTCTCTGCTACACGTTCTAGTTCCCAAGGGTGAGGGGTACGATATTAAGTAGTTTATTTATTTATATGGTAATGCATACATCCACCCTAATGTCTGTGCTTGCAGTAAAATACAGAGCACGTGGAGGGTTAGGTATCTTCATGACAAAGTCATGATGGATAGGTAGAGCAAAGAAAAATTGTATGAGACCTAAACCGTGAAATAACGCACCACCAACTATAGATATGGCAAGCATTCCTCTTTACATGAAGTTGGATAATTTGAGCAGCAAACCAATATTTAAAAGCTCTCTCTATAAAGCAGGGTCATGTTGCCTTAGATTATGGTAAAAACTGATGGCTATAGTACCTATCAAGCTGTCGAAACATCCTATCAATACACTTGACAGTGTAACGACTCCTGGATCGTCACATAGGTGTCTGTTCATGAGAGATAATGAGATAGATGATTTCCACAGAGTTTCTAGTCGCAGTGGCCAATGTGGGAGCAGGACCGCTGCTCTTCATTAACACGGTGTAGAGTACTGTTCAGTGTACTGCAGGTGTTGTTATCTCTAGATAGCACCAATGGTCATCATCGCCTGCATCGTTCGGTCTGGCTGCTGGCTGCGCTATAAATATGAGTGGTCGATGCGCCCGCGCCTGCGCACTGAACACTAGTCCGCTGCCATTCATCATTACGTACTGTAGTCTAGGCTAGCTTAATATTATATTTTATAAATTCACACATGCAACTGTTAGTTAACCCGTTGATTCGATTCGAATGCATAGAATAACTGGCCTCCGTTCCAGTTAGTTCTATATTTAACCTAATAGGCCAAGGTTTTTATAAACTTTGTTTTACTACAGAACTTATTCGGTATTAAACCGTGTTAAATTTGCTAAGACATGCGTTCATCACGTGTTAAAATTTTTTGTAACTGAATAAGTTATTTCTCGTTCGAGCATACCCGGAAAATTTCTCATGCGGGCAATATCATTGAGTTATTCCTCTTCTTCACCGTTTAGCTGTAGCACGAGAGGAATATTCAAGGTAACTCACGAACGTCTTCGTACTGATCAACTACTTAGTGACGATGAGGTATTTTGATGATGATGATTGCAACCTCAATAGGTTTCTTCGCGATTAAGTACTTAAACATAATGGAGAAGGAAACTGAAATCTGGAAGATTCCCGAGTAAGTACTGATTAAGTATGTAAATGAAAACTGTCCTCTGTATGCTTGTTAAAAACTTTATCAATACTCCTCAAGTTGCTTCCAGTTTCAGTTATCCTCAGATGCAATCCACTCTAAAAGTTAGAACTTAACGACACGGATCGTCGGGCGCGGGATAAGTAATTACATACTATGTCCTTAACGCGGTTCAAGTAACGGGAAAGTTTGTAATAAGATCCACTTTTCTATTCATATATTTTATATTTATATGGTATCTAGTTCAGGAGTTGTTTAGAAGAACCAAGCGAACAAACAGACAGACAGACGCGGATTTGGTTTTATTCTTCTAGAGCTGGTTGGGTATTTACATTAACGATGACCCCCGCTTTGTACGTTCAAAACCCCGCGGGCAGAATATAATTGGTCAGAAAAGCAAGTGTCGAACAAGACCTACTCTCAGAGTATTCACAATAACGATGCTTTGGAGCATCAGTACTGGCATAGCTCCTGCCTGAATTATAAATTTGAAGCTTTGTTGATCCTAGCACTGATATGAACCTTGAGAAATATTGAGTTTGAGCATGATTTTCTTCAGTACATAATTATAGCATTCCTGAAAAGAATGATCTTCAATTTACATAAAAGTCCTATCTTTTCGAAGACGAAGAAGCCACTAATCAGTTGAATGTTTGATAGCAAAGGACGGCCTATCTACTCGCAGCCTATTTTTAGTCATCGACCGTACCATACCTACGTGAAATTTTCAGGCGGTTCCTATTGGCTAACACGGTGTGACGTCACGAAGTTGAAACAGCGAATAGGAGGACCGAATGCTGCGCATGGCATCGAAGCCTTTTCAGCTCACTGCCGCGGGATAGCAGTCCGGGCGAGAGGTTCCCAGGTGTGCGAAGCACCCGCCAACAAACAAAAGGTCAATATTTTTGCTATTATCTTATTTCTCAACTGCCATTTTGGAATTTTCCGAATTTAGAATCGATTTGTGTAGTTTTTTTTTATTTAGTGAGTGGATTCTGTGTTACATGGGATAAAAAAGTAATGTAATTAAATTAGTTTTCATTGAAAAAAATAACGGTCATTACGAATTTACTGATTGTGAAATTGTAATTATCGAATACGTATTTTGTAAGCTGTAAAAATATTAATAGATTGAGTATTTACTAGCTATTCATTTTTTTAAATTATGTATGTAAATATTATTATGTATCTTATATAATTGATTGATACCGTGACGATCGCTAGGCGCAGTGGTTCGAATGTAGGCTGCACATGGTGGTTGCGGGTTCGATTCCCGCCGGGGCAAAATTCGGAAATGGCCTTTTCGTAATTTGCCCAAGTCTGAGTGTCACTGGGATCGCCCCCAGTCCATTGTACGGTTCCCATAGTTCAAGCGTCGCTTAGTTTGGGACCATACAGTCGGTGTGTCAGTCTGGGGATATTTATTTATTTGTATTACAAATTAATGGAATGTGTGACTTTAACACATTCCACGTGGGTTATGTAATAATAAATGAATGATAATAATCAATACATCGTCTTGCTGTATGGTTGTGACAGATATGCTAATATATATACATACAAACTTTTATTAATAATATCTCTGTACATTAATACATAAATTAAATTTGGATTTTAAATTCAGGTCCATTAAGCTTTATAAGATTGGATATAATTATATTTTAATTAGCTAAATACTTTTTATGAGAAAAGTGTTTTAGTATTTAGTTTTGCTTAAGGCTAAAGCGCCCATCTAGCTCGCGAAGTTCAAATTTTTTGAGTTCTTTTAGAATTTTTTCAAAATCTGACAATAATAAAAGACAAATTTTGTAATTCGCGAAAAAGACCGTGTGCAGTGCATTTATCTAACTTACTCTAAAACATTTCAAGAATGACAGCTATCCAGATAATCTAGCAATTTTTGTATATTTAGTGATTTACTAGTATCATATCCACCGTGATAATATTTAGAGTAAAATAAATGTATTAATAAATGCACTGCACACGGTCTTTTTCGCGAATTACAAAATTTGTCTTTTATTATTGTCAGATTTTGAAAAATTTCTAAAAGAACTCAAAAAAATTGAACTTCGTCGGCTAGACAGGCGCCTTCACCTTAATAGATTGCTGAACTAGAACACCGTAGTATGCTACGAGATGAACTACGGCGTAGCCGACCGTAGCACGCATAGCAGTAATGATTGAAATGCTCTATATATATGGACTCTATCTACTATTACACCATCTACTATTAGATGGTGCATTGTTTTATCCCTCAGTCATCTTCTACAACCATCGGAAGACGAAGTAATACTATTATAACACAAAATCAAACGATTAAACGTCACAGTATTCAAAGCATACTATTTTATAAAACCTTTTCTGAAATGAAAAGTTGTATTACCTCGACAATGCTCGTAGTCAATTCACAGTCTGCATAATGAAATAATCTCATTCCATACTAAAGGAAAAATGTATTCATAAAATTATAATTTCGCATCACAAAAGCGGCCGGAAGCCGTAAACCGCGTCTGTTTCCTGCCGCAAGATGGCCGACGGAAGTGGCTCGAGTGGTGACTTCCGGTGGTACACATCCGGCATGTGGGCTCTCGACTTGAGATGAAGGAAATGTGTTTTTTGTACGTTTATGTAGACTGTAGAACTCTAGCTGAGAAAATAAATCTCTCTTGATCTGGTGAATAATTATAAAGCCACTATATTAAAGACTTTGTTACATAAAGGCCCCGTGGATGACGTCATGCTGTTTTCAGCATGTCTGATCACAGGATCTTCAAGCTGCTTTGAAAATGCGGAATCATAATTTTGCCCTAGGATAGTAAAAAGATGTTGGTTGACGCTTAGCAAGAGATTTCTACTTTAAATAATCTTGCATATTAAGTATTCATTGTTGCATAATCCTGCCCATATCTTTGTTACAGACGTTCAAACCGCGCACCATGGTGAACTGAAGCCCACAACAAATACATATCAAATAAACGCACTGATTAACGTAACGTATATTATAAACGCTCTATATTAAAAATACTCGTATAAATATACTCAATATCACAATTTAGAATCTCAATAAGAATCTAATTCGATATAGAAATTAAAAGTTTAAAATACGAAAAGTCGGAAATTAAAAATTTGAAGCATTCAGTGGTACAATTCTAAGTCGGGTTATTAAAGTCGGTGGTTATTTGTGGGTGGTTCGGCAAGTGTTGAAGGTGGAGGCGGAGGGGGGAGCCCTGCTGGGGCGGCTGGGGGGCGCGCTGCGTGGGGGCGCCGCCGCCGCCTCGCCCGCGCGCGTCGCCAGCTCCATCAGGGGCTACCTTACCAACAAGGTCGGCTCCCTGCAGCTGAGGGACACAGGTCAGTTGGACGCAGTAGAGGAGGAGCATAGATGCTGTCACCAGTAGAGAGAGAGACAATGAGATCACGATAGACTGAATGCTAATCTGTAAATAAAATGGCTCGGAATATGCTAAAAGGTTACAGCAATTACGCTTCCAATAAATATAATACGGTATATCAATAAATATTGAATCCTTTATAAATTATTTATTGAACCCCGGGCAAACATTAAAAAAACAAGATCTATTAAGACATCACGACAAAGCATCGCGAAGGGCGCACCTCATACGCAAACATTGCGAGCGGTTCATACAGAATAAATTCAGCACGAAAAAATACTCTACCACCTTCTAATAAAGCTCGTTTAAACAGCACACGTTTGTGAAGAGCTAACGATAGGCAAATATTTGCGAGACGAGGTTATTAAATAAATTGGGGGAGGACGGAAAACCAAATAAAGGAGCAGTCAGGGACTGTTAAATATGCTTTCAATGCTATGTCGTCCTATAAATGACCCACTGTTGGGCACATGGCAATTACAATTCGAATGATCATAGACTAATTTCTGGTATGAAATGACCGATTTTTCATTTTTTTTTAAGTTCTAATTAGTAGCGAATCAAATTTAACGCGTCGATACGCAGCGGCCCACAGCTAACAAATGCGATTAGACCAATATTTAATTACCATCAAACTCGGGCCAAAGGCTAAATGCTTTACGCTTTAATTACAAAGGATAGCGTTCCGATCGGCAGCGCTTGCGTGCCGGCGTAATTGAATGCGGTCTGTAGCGGACTGGTTTAGTTGTGCTTTATATACGTTTTATTTTGAAAATGTAAGGTACGTAACGTCAGTAACGAACATGAGAGGCTGTCGCGTATAAATCTGCAATACGTAGTAGAGTTTTAATAATAGTGGTATACGATATGGGGCTACTCTTAAGCCAGTAGGAAGCATATAAATAGGTACCTAATTTTTTCTATAATTAAATTTACTCTCAATTGAGATCAAACTAGTCCCAGTCTTGCTAAATCTCTCACATTAAGATATTATTAAGACAAATGAAAATATATATTACTTACCATAGTTTCTTGGCATAAGTAACATACTTAAGTTGTCCTACCCTAAAAATTGAGTCCGCGATATATCTCCGTAAGATCAAGACAGACCACCACCGCATGCAAATCCAATAAAAGTGACTTTTCTAAAGAGTGACAAGCACATATAAAGCTACGGCAACCCGCAAAGACAAACGTTCAGTTCGCCACACTTAATAATATTTGCTCCCACAAACCCTCGTTTTCCAATATTCGCTGCTCCCCTAGTTCGCTAATTGCCTCAATTACTGCGCGATGGTGTCACGTTCCCGGCAAGATTGAGAGATTTGGGGAATTGGGATGTTGAACTATTAGAACAGGGCATCTAACAAATATAGGTAGCCTTTTCGTAATTTTCCCAGGTCTGGGTGTCGCTGGGATCGCCCCCGGTCCATACCCGGTCCACCCATAGTACAAGCGTTGCTTAGTTTAGGTCCATACTGTTAGTGTGTCAGTCTGACGATATTTATTTATTAACTAGCTGAGCCCGCGACTTCGTCCGCGTGGAATTTAACTTAAAAAAAAAAATAACAAAAAATGATCGTCATTTTTCTTTTTTGCGAGTCGATGTTTCGTGTTTTATATACCTACTATCGCAAAAGCCCGCTCGCGCGTTCTGAGCCCGCGCGACAGGCCGCATTTGTATATATTTTTTTGTTTTTCTAAAAGAAAAGTAGCGTAAGTTACTGCTTATAACATTAACTATCTGCCAGTGAAAATCCCGTCCAAATCGGTCCAGCCGTTTCGGAGGTACTCTTGGATTTCATCTGTTTTTATTTTTTTACGCCGAACCCTAATTGTTTTTCTAAAATTAAAGTAACCTAAGTTACTCCTTATAAGATCAGCTATCTGCCAGTGAAAGTCCCGTCGAAATCGGTCCAGCCGTTTCGGAGATTACCCGGAACAAACACACAGACAGACAGACAACCAGACATACAGACAGACAGACCGACAAAAATCTTTTTAATCGCGGTTTTGTTATAAGTACCGTATGTACTTTCATATGCATTTAGTGAATTAGTGTTATTTTGATATTACAAACATACACTACAATTTTATTTATTTGTATAGATTTATATATAGGTACGTAGGTAAAAATATAGGCCAAACTAATTCGCCAATTGTATAAGTATTATATAAGTATTGTTTAAGTACCAAACTAAGAAACGTCAGTATTAAGTATGGGCAAGACACCGAGATCAGAGAAAATTACGAAAAGGCCATTTCCGAAATTTTGCCCGCCCGGAATCGAATCCGCAACAATCCGGTGCAGTAGGCCGAGCGGCCGTCGCACAAATCATAGACAGATCTATCGCCATGGCTGTGAATACTTCCACGCAACTTAAATTTTAAGTTAAAGTTAAGTAATCTTGTAACGGAATGTTGTCGTATATTTTCGTTAATTATCCTCTCTAATTTGACAGTAATGGGAGACATAATTGGGGTTGCCAGTTAACAGTACAGCAGCCGTTTATTAAAAGCAATTTATTTTCATCTATTCGGTGAAGCTAATAAGACTAAATAGGTAGTTGGGCGATGGGATTGCTTTCAAAGAGATGCTCTTACATTCTTTTAATACTCTTTGCTACAATTTGCTGATTTACCGTTATCTCACACTTTGACTTGCACCCGGTGGACTGAATTTTGAATTTTATTACTTTGTGTAGGCTTTAATGCTGATAAATGAATTTTTTTTTTAAATCGGTTCGGTAGTTTCGGAGCCTATTCATTACAATCAAACAAACAAAGTTTTCCTCTTTATAACATTAAGTATGATGTCATAAAAAATACGCCCGTTAACAATACTTGTCTAAGTAAGGGACTGGCTCTATAGAAAGTGTGCCATTGCACATGGGATGTGCGTTCGCGCGCGCTGTGAGGACTATTCAAGGTTGTGAATACGGCGATAATATTTTAAACTCTATATTGCTGAAGACTTGTTCACCAACACCAAAATACGAAAATCCCATTATTTTTACAAATACGAATGGAACGACCAAACAAACAAAAAGTCCCAAATCGCGACATCAAAATGCAAAGGCCTATAATCGAAATGTACCAAGGCATTTTATCGGATTACATTCCCTCGACACATCCGACCCTGGCAAATTACATTGCGGGGTACACACAGGAATTCTTTACGGATTCTCGAAGCGATCGCGCGATGTATGCTGATATTAAATCTTAATCTGGAGCGAGGTGAGCGAAGAGCGAGATTGAATTTTCCTTGAAATGTGGAGATGTTTGAAACGTTGAAATGTCGCGTTATCTACGCGAAATGCATGTGACATAATATATATTCGTGCCTATAGGATAGGCATATAAGAATATGCTTCCACAATTTAGAAAAATGCTGCCCTTAAAGTTACCTCTAATAAAATAATACACGTATGTAAGTACGGGCCTTGAATTAAGCGGGGAAGGTGGGCTGGCGAACTTCAAACGTTTTTCGTGAGACGTTCAGGATTCTCCATGATCATCGTATCGTCATAGATAAAAGATGCTGTCACTTTCATTCTTATTTGTGAAATGTGTAGAATGAGCGGGATAGCACACGTTTACATTATCGTTATGCTATGGTAAATATTTCGTGCTCGAGGTTCAGGAAGTATAATAAGTTTATGGTTGTAACACTAACATTAAACCAACATGAATGAAATCAAAACCAAATTTATACATTCGCCTGCACAGGTGTATACCGGAGGGGAGAGCGGGTAGAGCAGGCACACACCCTACTTTATGAATATTTGATACGATGGGTAGCGCCCCCACCGCCGCGCCGCGGGCAGAACTCGAAACTCGTGTACTATGGTAATATAAATGACAGATACAGTAATGTTAGGCAGAAAACCCATTGTCGTTGTTATGTCGAATATTAGTTTTTGTTTCGAAATTTACTTTTACCTATTTTGTGTGCCTAAAATAAATTCAATATAGAAGCTACTTCACTCCTTGTAAAGATACACTTTCGCAAAACCAAGAATTTTAATTAAAATTTCATAGGGGTAATAAGAAATACGAAGTACCTACTATGGAATTAATAGTACTACTTCTAATTAATTTTTCAGAAGCTACGGTAATTGTTATTCTTGGTAGTCCTCAGTGAATTCTTTAGAAGACAATTGGAGGTACCAATAACAGTAGAACGAGTACAAGGGATCAATACGTAGCGTAATTTATTATTTATATTCTGCGAATTGGTGCGTGTACCATTATTCAGTAATGGAGGATCGATTTTATTATTTTTCCATTTGAAGTACATACAATGTGTTTATTTCTCTACTTGCTTTTTTATTGAGTACTTTTTATAAGACTGCTATGTTTTTGGCGGTATTTATGGGTGAATAATGATAATTGTAAAAATTAAGTTTTCCGTTTTATTTTTAGTTTTAAATAAGTAGACGCATTTTAATTAGAACGATGATGTTGTGATAATGAAATTTCATCAAAATACTTATTCCTTTTAATATATTTATTATTATTTTATTATTATATTGGTCCGCTTTATGACCTCTTTTTAAGACATGCACGAGCGTTGAAGGAAAATATTAAAACAGAAATAGGAAAATATTTCATTGCGCAACGCAACGCCGAATTAGTACATAGTTAAAAAAAATATATTCCTAAGAAAAGCTTTTATGAAGTAAATCCTACTAATATTATAAATGCGAAAGTTTGTGAGTGTGGATGTATGTATGTATGTATGTATGTATGTATGTATGTATGTATGTATGTATGTATGTATGTTTGTTACTCCTTCACGCAAAAACTACTGAACGGATTTTGATGAAATTTGGAACACAGATAGATTATAACCGGGATTAACATATAGGATACTTTTTAACCCAATAATCCAATACTACGCGGATGAAGTCGCGGGGCACAGCTAGTCATTTATAAAACAGCGTCGTTTGGCAATTAATCAATATTGCAATACCACATAATATACCGGAACCGTGGTTAATACGCAAAAAACTGTTATAACTAGTAAGTGGCCACTTGCTTCCTTCACACGCACTTGACGCAAATCGTGATTGTCACGTTCTATTGATTGGACTATACACATGATGGAGAACTATGTATTGGCACCGAATATATTATTTAGGGTAAAACCAGTATCCACTCTTATTTTTCACGGGTGATTGTCTCAACGAAACTGTGATTATTGTTTAGTAATTTGTGAACATAACGATAATACGTTGAGAGTTGGTAGATTTCAGATATTGTTATCATATAACTCGCATTATAGATGATGAACCACAAAGCGTTGTATGGACCAATTGTTGTAATTAGATTGGTTATTTTTTTAATCGTTTGTTTTTTTAAGAGTATAATCTTTGACAATAAAATGTTGCCATCGTTACATTTTAAAAAAAATAACGGCAATATTTTTCTGTTAATATAACGCCGTACGCAGTTATAGTATAGCACAGTACAGTGGTATAAGGGCGCGTGTCGGTCCCCACTTGCTTTGACAACGCATGACAAATGGATACTGTTGGTACCTCCCGGCGGTGACATCGGCATACTGGGTGCTGGTGATTGGTATAGGGGGATGTAATGTGATATGATGACGTAACGTTGTCGCTGAAGCACCTATCATAACAAAACAATGATAAATAGTTCCTGTATCTATTTGTAAAAGATCTAAACTAACCGTTAAGAGAAAATTTTAATTGAAATAATCCTACTAATATTATAAATGCGAAAGTTTGTGAGTGTGGATGTATGTTTGTTTCTCTTTCACGCAAAAACTACTGAACGGATTTGGATGAAATTTGAAACATAGATAGTTTATAACCTGGATTAACACATAGAATACTTTCCTTAAGTCCACGCGGACATAGTCGCGGGCAGCAACTAGTATACAATAAAAATATTGTATATATTTTAAAATTAAAAGCAAAAGTATTGGAAATTGTTTTAAACCATATTTTCTGTAAAACTCGTAGGTATTTAAACAAAATCTAAACTATTTAAAATTGTGGTTAAGGTTAAGGCACATTTGACATGCAATCTATATCTCAGTCTTTTCCTCCCTTGAAATCCAATCTGTATTCATCTCACAGAGACCCTGCCGCGTAAAGCATGGCGCGCAACCAGCGCCCTCTGCCGGCGGCTATAAACGCCGCCGTGAATAACCGGATCTGGCGCGGCTCGTTTTGCCCCGCTCTAGACACGTGCCCCTTTCGATGCGCTCTTGTACCTATTGTGTAAGAACAAAGGATGAAATATAATAATAATAAACTAGGTCAGTACCTAGGTACTAAGAAAAAAAGAGTGCCTAAACTATATGATATACATAAACGACGTATAACTTAGCGTTTTGCACTCTAATCGTACTCTAGTAATAACTGAAAGTGCGCATAGGTCCGTAACTTAGCAATAAAGCCAATTTTCCGGCATTATTTATACGTACTTTTAATAGTTATCCAGTCTGCACAAAATACAAATCTTAAATTGCACGTAATCAGTCAAACAATTAAATCATACACCCGCAACATAACGATCGAAAAATTACACTTACAATTTAACACGCTGCGGACCCTCTATTCCTTATCGCCCCATCCTCCCCGCAATATCCGTACATCCGCAGATCCGCGACATCCGCGGCATTGTTGCGGCTACAACGCCAATAAATGTAAGCTCGGCGAAGGGTGAGTTCGGGATATTTATACACGCGAGGGGAACCGCGTTCATTAAAACTGGGATTAAGTTTGTTTGCGTCTGATGTCGGGGTTTTGTTTGACACCGTGTAGAGAAAGGTGAGAACGATATAGATCGTGTTTTAATGTGCGTATCTAGTTAACGTCTGTCAGGCTTAAAAATCTTGTAAATTCGGACTTTTACAAATCATTCAGTCTTTCGGCACGAGATATATCTTGCTTTTGCTCTACAAATAATATCGTTTAGTTTTCAGTATTTCATTCAAACGTATTTTTATAGATTACATGCCTGAGTAAGTTAAAAAAATACATGAATAAAACATATCATAAATCAAACATCATTTTAGATAGATATATACAAAAAATATCAACCTCAAAAATAACACAAGTTACACACCAGATGTGTCTCATCAAATAATTCACACAGAATAATAAAAGCTCTAATACACGGTGCGTTGATGCAATTCTTGACAATATACGAAAAATGAAGCGTGAACCATAACCGTTTCGAGACGAGGCATTCGCCCATTATGATACAATAATATTTTCAAGATGTGCCCGCTCTCCCCTCGGGAATGATTTAGATTAAGCTGATGATATGAGCGCGCGATTTGTCGAGAAAATATGTTTCTTTTGTGTCGTTCAAAATAATTATAAATAGTAGTTAGGTAGGCGGCTGTCATGTGGGCTTCGTTCATTTTGTTATTTATAAGTGCAACTATTTTAACAATGTAAGTATGCTGAATAAATACAAAGCTAAAGCTAAGCTCATAATAATATACAACGCTAAATTTCCTTTATTATTCGCTACAAAACGAATTCGAATTTTAAAAGGTAGGAATTATAAACTTGCCCTAACATTTTCATGTTATTACAAAAAATAACAACTTTAGTCTACTTAATAAAAAAAGTAAAGCTAGATGTTTTTAAATAAAATTTACAATAGTCTATTGAAAATTGCAACCATGCGGCCAGGCAGGTTTTTCACCCCCCATCTGATACGGCGTTAAATTAGCCGTCAGTAATGTGCCGGCCGATCGGGCGCTGCCGATGATTTGTGGCGATCGGCTCCCGATAACGACACAGCTAATGCCTCCCTCCTGCTCGGAGGGGAGGAAAATTGATATGAGATAACGTTCGCCAGTTTTAAACGGTGTAAGTGTATACGAATAATAAGAAACGGGGCAGTATTTTGGATACTTTAAATTTTCGCTTCAGGATGGAAGTAGTTTTCTCTGTGTTTTTAGCGCTGTTAGAGTGTACGCCATTTCGTCATGTAAGGTAGAAGTACTTTATACAAAATATGAAATAGTATTTCTTGTAGTCATATGTTGTTGTAAATGACATGTTTTTTCTACAAAATATTAATTCCTTGATTACAATCGAAAGAATTTAATAAAAGGTACCTACTACTTGTCAATTTCTAAAAATGAAAAAAACCAACATAAATACAAACTGATCCTATCACACTCAGCTCACTCGATATTGACATTTCAATTCGAATCGCGAGCTAAGTCTAAAATGGCTGACGTTGTCGAACTTTGCCGAGCACGTTCGGGCAGATTCGGCTCTTGGGATAATAGCTTTATTGGCCGCGGGGCCTGCGGGCGCCTCGTTACGGCCCCGGGAAGGGTCCGAGATGGGACCCACTAGAGATTTACGGACGCAATTCACGATTTTGTCAGATATAACACTCGTCTTGGTCTAGTGACGAAAAAATGAAGAACTGTGGGGAAATTACTGATCGGTTTGAGTTCTTGTCATGGACCATAACGTGTCAGGTAGTTTAGGTCAATATTACAACAGTATAACTGTATTTCATTTTAATAAATTTCGGTTTAAAATGATGTTGAGTGTAAAAATAAATGATGCTGTAAATACTTTCGATTGAACCTCTCCACAACACAACTCGTATCGTATTGCCACAACAATTATTTACACCAAACTACACATCACTTGGAACTCGACTCTGCACTTTCCATTTACAATGGCAACGTTACTTTTGCAACCGCCAAACCCTTATTCTAACACATAGAACATTATTTTTGCTTGGCAGGTCCGACAGGGCTCACACAACTATACTTTTGCACCCAAGGGAACCTTTATTCCAACTTGCATAAAATGTGTTTCGGCTTGTCGGATTAATGTGAGTAGTTTGTTAAATATTTGTAACCACGAGCACGATATTTCTCGCTCGACTAAAATGCGGGTAGTAGTATTTTTGTTTCTATTGTTCGAGGAATGGCTTCATTTGGCCGCGTCTCCCCTTGGCTCTGTTGTAGGATGTAGACATGTGGAGTAATTATTGCGGTGTCTTGTTCTCTGAACCGTGCCGGTTTAATGTGCGGGTGTTGGGGCTTGGCTTACGATTCGTTGCGTTTTATTTATGTTCATACAGGTTTTTTAAAATTCTATCAAGTATTGTACTGGAAAACTTTAGGGCCTCATTTAGGGCCACAATGTATGACAATGCATCAAATCTTCGAGCGCCTAACTCTTATTCACAATATTCAAAGGGCCACTTGAGTTTTGCGAGGACAAACGCGCGCCTGTGTAAACAGAGACTCGAACCCCTGCACAACGAACCCAAACAAGATTACAGCTGACTTACGCAAACTTTTCCCACTGTGCCCTACTCCCCCCACCTCCCATGGGACTTCGACATAATCCAGTTTGCCCCATTCTTCTCGAAATGAAACGCTCAGGAAAGCACAATTTTATTTTTACAGTCGTACTACATCTTGTTGTGCAAAAAATAAGGGTGTTTTGGGATTATCTGACGAGTTAATAAGGTTTGTGCTTTTCGGCGTGAACGTCAAGTGAAGTTGAAAGTTTTCGCGGAGAAAATAATGCGATTCTTTATATTTGAGCGACTTACAACAAGTTAGGAGTTTCTATGCTATGTCAAAAATATGTGAATTCTTTACATTAATGCTGCTAACAGGGGTAGTCACTGAAGAGATAAGACTTTTATGAACATCCTATGAGTCTCACATGAAGTACTTAATCAAAACTGAACATTAGCAGTACACAACGATGCCAATGTGGCTGACGTCCAATCACGACCAAACTAATTTTAATACATCTGAAAATGTCTATGTCCTGCTTATACGTTACGACTTTGAAAAGGATGGTCATACTATCAGTCAACTTTACTATGTGTACGAACAGAATCCGCACTAAAATCTCAGTATAAACGATCCAGGCGTACAAACGTTAAATAACGACAAACAAACATCATTATTAAATATAGCTCATACACTTTTATCCCCTCTCATCCTCTCAACTCAAGCACAGCTCCTCTCGCCAGAGGTCGCGCGCGAGCCCTCGAGCCGTGCCGTATCGCCGCCGGGCCCTGCGACGCCGCGCCGCCGCCCGCCGCGCCTTGCCGCCACTCGAGTCTCGTCAGCTATTGATCTACATGATGATTACACTTTCATATGTGTAGCTAGCTTTCAAAAACAGACATGAAAAGTTGTCAAGTAGGTAATATCCGGTTTTGAAATCTGGACTGACTGATCTCAGTCGCAATAAAAAACCACAAATTTGTGTAAGAAATGGTTAGTTCTGATTCAACTTGGCGGGGGCACTCCATACCATATAAAGTATTCAAATGATCTACCTATGACTTAGTATAAAAAGCATTTTTTGTCGATGTCGGTCTGATACATCGTTTATAACACTGCGTTTAAAGAAGCAAACACATATTTCAAATTTAAGGATTGCTCCATTTTGACGCCTCAGACAAAGATGCAAATTGGTCGATAAAAGCGTTAATATTTGATTAGAGTTTGAAAATATGGGAGATAATAAAAAAAATAAAAGCTTTGTGGTCTTCTAAATTGCGAAAAACCCGACAAGTCTCTTAAATTATCAGACATATCTATCGAACAAATTATAGTGGAATCGTTTGAAATTGAAAACGAATATAAAGGATAAACTAACATAGGTACTCACTGGTCTCTTGTTGCGATATGTCTATGTTATATAAATAAAAGGTCGCAACTTCCATCGCAACAAATTTCGACTGAGGTGTACGAGTAAACGCGTTTTTCGAAGACTACTCTACATTCGATTCGGCGACCAAAGCGCCCAGCGGGGCGCGGCCGGCTGTTGTGCCCTCACAATGCAGAGTCTGGCGCTGGCAGGGCAACACGAGCTTTGTGATTATAACACTTACAGATACATGGAGTAAACAATATGGGACTGGAACGGTTACATAATAAATTATTAAATTTTTTATAAGTGAGAGGGTTCTATTCTCTATGCAAAAAAATTGGTTATCATATTTTCGAAACACTATGTTATTATTCCAGTGTTAGGTGAATTAGCAAGAATAACTCGTATATAAATATCTTGACCCCCAAAACTAAAAGCTTAAAAGCATTTAACTATTTAACATCCCGGTTAGACTTTCAGCCAAAAAAGTGACTATGATTAAACCAACACACAAAAAATACAACAGAAAAATTCGCAAAGTGCTTCCCAAAAAGCTTTATAAAAAATTCAAAAGCGCCGACCTCACCCTTAGCGTTCAGACTGGTCACTCCCTCCCCTACTCACCCCTACTGACGCCCCCCCCCCGCCCCGGGACTGCGCAACCCCCTCCTAAATTAACTCGCCCCTACTCACCTGCCCTTTAAGATGCCGTCTGTACACGTAAACGACGTTTTGGCTAGACGACGCAAATAGCTTTATGGTTTCGTCATTTGATGGTGGATCGTTCTGTAACGATACTGTAGCTAAGTATAACTTTTTATTATGTCATTAGAGTATACCTACATTTCCTTGGATGTGTGTCAGAGATTTTTGCGATTAGATCTATTGCCCTAGTTTTATTTTTGTAATGTTAATGCTTGGTAACATTTTATGCTTTTATTACTATTGTAACTTCGCCTCAGTAATCAAGATAATTTGGTAAAAGTTTTGTTTAAATGTAACAAGAAGGTTATTTTCTTCCCCTCGAAGAAAATAAATAAATAATACCAATAAAATGAATGCACACACCATTTTTTTGGCGCATTTTGAAAAAATGTCGCTTTAAACTAATGCAAGTTTGTCATGCACGTGGTCTGTCCGCGGGGAGTCGGTCTTCTATAGAAATAGCAATTTCATTTCATTTTAATGCGACTGTTTACCTTGAATATAATCCAGTTAGGGCCCGCGAGGGGAGAACCAGTAATTACGTATTTCCCTCACGACACGCTGTTGGTTAGGTATGCAGGATGCACAAGCTTTCGATAAAAATAAATTTGTTTTATAAATGCTTTTGCGTGGAAGCAATATTTGTCAAAGTTAAAGGCTCAAACTTAAAGGTTAAAAAAGCATCTAAGTAATAATATTTTAATTATTGTTAATCAGACATATACTCGAAGATCCTGAGCTACCTGTTCTGGACCAGGTGAAGTCGTGTCACACAACTAGTAATACAAACGGAACTCGCCCGGGGGGAGTGGGTGACTCATCATGTAGGTACTTTGTATCGTGAAGGGTGCTTTGTACAAATGATACCGTGTATCCGGGCTAATGAATTGTTGGTAATGAACCGCCGTCGCTAATGGAATAATAATAATCAATCAATTAAATTTACCATTCATGTTGGTGTTTGGAATAAGTTTTGTAGCTAAATGGTGACACGTGTGTGGTGTGATGTGTATTAGAAGATTGAATAATGATGGGGGACCAAAGAATTTGTAATAATAAGACATTATTACAAATTATTTGTGGGTGACCGATCTGTGACACCCTGCCGTGCTTCCAAAGGTTAAAGCACGCGTCTTGTGGGCACCAGGTCTAGGGTTCAAACCTTACGGTGAAGGAAAACATCGTGAGGAAATCTGCATGTCTGTGTGAATGTCATGTCGAATTATCGAAAGACATGTGAAATCCGCCAACTACTGGGCCAGCCTGGTGGATTGTGGCCTGAATCCCCCACCTTTTTTGAGGGGAGGCCCGAGCCCAGGAGTAGGACGTCAAAAGGGCTAAATTATTATTATTATGAATGCTTGTGGGTATTTATGATGGTTAAAAATTTTAAAATTTAAAAAACTTGCATCCTTGTTCATTATTAACTTTAGTGTTGAAAGACGGACCAATGTGTCAAGAATATTTTGCGACGGGCGTCCAATAAATGTCTATTTCACATAGGGAGTCCGGCGGAAAAATACGAAACTGAAATATACACAGTGTAAATTGTATAGCCGTCACGCGACTACAGCCCCACATCCAAGGGACTTCGTATGTGAAATAGACGGTAGATTTAATTCGTAATCACTTCACCTAATAAATATAAGCCCTCGGCAGGCAGGTATCGACCGCTCGCTTGCGCGGCGCGGCCCGCCCGCCGGCCCGCCTGCACGACACCCACGAACTTGCCTCGGGCTTTAGCTTACAATAAAACATGCTATAGTTTGACTCGTTCAGGTATTCAAGCAAGAGGGGGGAGGTCGCGGTAGTTATTATATAATGGTTGCTTGTAAATAGTTGTTTATGTTTTATTGTGTTTGGAGCGCTACGAATACTAACAGGAGTTCGCTCCATAAGATCTCATAACTTCACTGTTACATAGTTTTTATGAGAATTGCTTTTAGTTTTATTAATAGGCATACTGATAAAATAGCATAATTAAAACACAGTTTTCTGAATTTACTTAATCTACGGGTCTCTATGTTTTTTCTAGTGGATACATTTTCCAGGATTTTTCTAATAAAAAATAAGGTTTTTATTAATTGCATTCCTATTCCTACTAATCTACTGGTAAAATATATTTAGTAAAACTTAATAAGTATGTAGTATTAAAAAGATCTACATTCTGAAGGCAACGTGAAAATCCTTGTCACAACAACCGACCTAAAAGCAGTATGAACAATTATAAATACAAACCAATGTCATAGGTACCTACTGAAAATGAACGCAGAACCATGTACCGAGCAGCTCGGATCAATAAATAAATATTGCGACCTTTACAAGTCACATTTATGAAAATAACTTTCCACGCACACGGTACTGTGTAACCTTTCACCACCTTTCTTTACGTGACTGGGCTGGGTTATTAAGGTTTGCACGAAAGTCGATATTCTATAGCTCTACTAAGAATTTGAACATTCGCTAGGAATCGCTAGACGCTAGCTTCTCCGTAAAATGTTTGTATAGCACATTCGTAACTCGTCGGGTGGCCGATAGCCGCCGCACAAATAATTTACGTAGACGATAGCGACTAACGGGGGTATGAAATGCGTAACACTCATGGTAGAGCTACTGAGAGTAGCTAAGTCACGCCACACTTGCTTACTAATAGCTGGCAATTATACTTACATTGGAACATTATGGGGCCTTAGTTATAAGAGGTGAACTATTTAGTTGTATGTAAAAGGTTTTTAAAAAATAAATAAGATCAATTTAAGAACTAATATTAAGTTACCTTATCCGATGCTGCTCTTTTGGTGTACTGATAGCTAATGCACTTACCTGTGGAGAAGAACAATATAAATGTGAAACTAGTTGAATTAAAAACTAACAAGATTTAATAAATATTAAATTTATATATAATTGCAAGTTTTTCGTTGAAAGCCTTACTATGACCTGAATAATAATAGTAAGTAGTATTTATAAATTTTTGTGAATACGAGAAGACCTACTATAGAAAATATAGATTCCCTTGTATACTTGCACCACACATATTTCTTTTACAGCCCGCCTTATTGCCCGGGGCGGGTGGATACACCGTGACCCGCCTTGGCACAGCCTTGGCCGGGGAGCCATTTGAACTAGAATAACCGCTTTGGTTACGAATCTGCAATGCAGAATTGCTTTACTAGCGCATATTTAACATAAATTATGAAAAGTGATGCCTTTCACAATTTGTTAAGCCATATTTTGTTAGAATTTGTGTAGTGAGTTTGCCGCGCAAATACTGGAGTTACTACTTGTCCCAGCCAACGTAGTCGCGAAAACAAACTATGTGCCCATTAAATTTACAAATCCACACAAGGAGGGGCTTATGTAATGTAACAATTCCTCTCTGTAGACAATTTGACACAATATTATTTTCACACACAGTATATTAGTAAAATATCTACTCCTGGACCTCAATACCATGACCACTAGAGCTACTAATAATACCATCTATTCAGTCTCCACCTCATTACCATCCACCGCCGTTATTCGTCGCTCGTTGCCACTGTTTCCTGTTCCTTCATTGAAATGCGTCGCGGAGCGGCTCTCGTTAGACGGGGATTTTCCGCCTTTTGGGGCTCTAACGAGGCAGCCACAGTGAGGCTTCATAAAATTGCTTTTCTTATAAAAATAAGGGATTACAGATTACCGTGATTGGAACTAGTTGGTCCTATATGGATTAGGAATTAGGTACACTGTATGAATATGAATAGGTTCTTTGCCCAGATATAATAAAACCAATCCTAATAAAATGCAAATATTTCGTCTTCTGAGGATATTTCTTTACGTTTTTTAGTAATATTCACGGATTATTATATTAGGAACATTAGCAGCGTGTAAGTCAGAGCAGCTCCATTGACATTTGCAAAATCACTAATGAATAGTACAGTTTTATTATACACCAAGTTGGTACTGGTCGTATTGTACAATATTTTAGGTTGTATACATTGTCTGTACACCGCTATGACTATAGTAAACAAATTTGTCTCTATTGACTGTGCAATAATGAGAATCACACAAAAAGCATCGCTAAGAGGATCCTGTTTCTGATTGAATGAAGCGTCGTTTTCATTCGTGTTTGAGGAAAAAACGTGAAAATACCCCTCTTTGAGGGCCAGAGCCTTGGTAATGACATTGGCTTCATCCCGCTGCCGACAAATTGGATTTTTGCTAAACAACTCGTTACAATTACTGTCTGCATCCGACTCCCGAGAAAAAGCCTTTTATATTATTGGATTTCGTGAGAGATGGAGCACTCAGAGGTATTGAATAAGTAATAATATGACTTGCCTAAACAAACACCACAATATCCAATGAAATATATGTACAAAATATTATTTGGAGTAGGTACCTGACACTACTGACCTACTATCAGAAGCATGTAATAAAATACCAGTATTCATATATTGTCGTACGTTCATAATGTCCTTTTCAAAATTTATTGAAAATGATCTGAAGAATGATAAATATTCTGCAAGTGTTTAAACTGTACTAATTAAGATTTGTGTTCAAAAGGACTCTGAATCGTCTTTGGATTTCGAAGATCTCGTTACCGCGATTTGGGACGGAGGAACGACAACTAACAGAAACAAAGATCGACTCACAATCCTTTTGAAACGTGCCGTTTGTCCCGCGCGAGGCTCGGGCCCGCCCCTCGACGAAATGATAATACAATGATCATTTCTGTTTGTTGTCAGGTTCCGAAGTCCATTACGGGGATGTGTGAGCGAATCACGCCGAGTGGCGCGACCCTATGGAGATGAGCACAGCGTCAAACGACAGATAACTTCTACATAGCAGTGATCCAAAAATATATCCGAGATGGCGGAGGGACCTCAGTCAATATGGCAGAAGATCGACAGCTCTGTCATCCCAGTTGTCAACTTGGAAGTGAGAGAAGTGAGAGAGATATTATGGGAGAAGATCAAGGAGCCCACGTCACAGCGGAAGATCATCCTGGTCATAGTGTCCATAGCTCTGCTGCTGGACAACATGCTGTACATGGTGATCGTACCGATCATTCCGGATTATTTGCGTTACATCGGTGCGTGGGGCGAGGCGGGCTACGACCACGTGGTCACGCTGGCGCCATACAAAGAAGGCAATAGAACCATAACACCAACTATGATTATCCCAGCGTCGCATGAAGGTCAAGAATCGGCAACTGGCATTCTATTTGCTTCTAAAGCTATTGTGCAGCTCATGATTAACCCATTCTCTGGTGCCTTAATCGACCGTATCGGGTACGACATACCCATGATGATCGGACTCATTATTATGTTCCTGTCGACCTCTATTTTTGCCTGTGGACGGAGTTACAGCATGTTATTTTTCGCGAGGAGCCTGCAAGGCGTAGGTTCAGCTTTCGCTGACACGTCAGGGCTTGCGATGATAGCCGACAGATTCACTGAAGAATCTGAAAGATCGAAGGCACTTGGTATCGCTCTTGCTTTCATAAGTTTCGGCTGCTTAGTGGCGCCACCTTTTGGAGGTGCGTTGTACCAGTTTGCAGGTAAAGAGGTCCCATTCCTGATCCTCGCACTGATTTCACTTATTGACGGTTTTATGTTGCTACTCGTCATGAAACCTTTGAAGACGCAATTGAAGGAAGCAAATGAACCGAAGGTGGCTGGCACGCCGATTTGGAAACTCCTGATGGATCCTTACATCGCTGTTTGCGCAGGGGCTTTGATGATGTCTAACGTAGCCTTGGCATTTTTAGAGCCCACTATATCTCTGTGGATGGAAGATAATTTGACTAAGGACAACTGGAAAATCGGTATGATATGGCTACCAGCGTTCTTTCCTCACGTCTTAGGAGTGATAATTACCGTCAAAATGGCAAGGAAGTACCCACAGCATCAATGGTTGATGGCAGCAGGTGGTTTAGCTCTTGAAGGGTTATGCTGCTTCATCATACCATTCGCAAACTCCTACAAAATGCTGATGATACCGATATGCGGGATCTGTTTTGGGATAGCCCTGATTGATACCGCTCTATTACCAACACTCGGGTACCTGGTTGACGTCAGATACGTATCAGTGTACGGCAGCATCTATGCTATCGCTGATATATCTTATTCCTTCGCATATGCAGTGGGTCCCATCATCGCTGGAGAGGTCGTGGAAGCTATAGGTTTCACAGCGCTGAATCTGCTGATCGCCTTCAGCAATCTTCTTTACGCACCCGTGCTGATGTACCTCCGCCATATCTACGACTTCAAACCCTTCGAAAATGAAGCCAATATCCTCATGGCTGATCCACCAGATAAGGAATATCAAACCTACAGCATGCAGGACCAGAGGCCAGTCAACGGGGAGTATAAGAACCATTTGGAGTATTCCAACGTGTCTGGCCAAGTGACTTCGGACACCCAGGAGTCGAATGTGGATGCTGGGAATTATACGTACGATCAGTCGTATCAAGCGGGATACCAAAATTACAGCCAGGGGTACGATCAGCAGCAGCAGCAAGGTTTCCAGCAGGAGTACCAGGAGCAGTACAGTCAGCAGCGGCAGTTGCCGGCGCAGCCGCAGCCCACAGCCAGCAACCCGTTCAGGGCGGGGACCGCCCCCGCCCCGGCCCCTGCGCCGGCCGCGGCCCCACCCCCGCAACCCACTATAAAGAACCCCTTCCGGCAAGGCTTCTAATTCGCTCCAAATCAGTGTTGTTGTCGATATTTTTGAATTTACTTGTTGTGTAATTATAAATGTCCTATTTGGGTAGACGTGTGCGCCGTTATAATTGCGAAGTTGTGACATGCGAAGCGATCATGTTACGGTTTCAATAATTATTCAAAACGTACCTTTTCGGTAAAAGTAAGCGGTACCAGAAGACAAACTGCGATTTATCTCGTTGGACTGATACAATTGTTAGAGGAAGACTGTGAATGGTGTCAGGAGGAGTGATTGTAACGGCATACACTAGAACTTCGATCACTGAACCGCCTCCCATCCGCGGCTAGTTATTTAGTGTCTCATTAGATGTCTAATTGCTATGCTTGTAATTGTAGTATAATCAGCGTGGCACTGAATAGCGTACCGAGGTAGCTAGCGCTCGAGCACCCAGCAAGGGAGTTGTTAGGAGCTAGTTTATATCCTGTAATAAATGTATAAACACGTACAGCACGTGACTGTACATATGCGTACATAGGCAATCGTACAGAAAATTAATGTTTCCATACACGTAAAGTAAGGAAACACCGAGACAAAATCGCCACGTGTATAGACAATGACTAAACAGCTTCTGCAAAGGGGACCTGAAAGCTAAGTCCAGGATAATTTGTCTGAGTAACTAGCTGAAAGACGACGACTTGCCACTTTGCGTATATTATAGAAATAAAACGTAGATAATAGCAACTATTATCTTAATTGTTGATATTTAGTGTTACAATCTACAAGTTATCCATATTTCCATATGGGATGTATACAATAATTAAAGAGTATGCATCTTCGGGGCCTAAGCGATCAATCACACGGGTAACACGACACCGATAATTTCCATACATTTTATTATATTCAAACTGTCAAAAATGTATAGAAAAAGCGCTATCGTCTTCATGGTATGAATGTCCGCCAGCGCTGGTAGTGCTCGGCTACCGAAGACGCTGTTCTATGCCAGCCGCTGTTCTCCTTGTTGATCTTGTATTGTTCTGATATAAATACAATTGTTATGCCTTGTAATAGTATATAGATACATATACAGTGAATTATATGAACCAATATAATATGTAGGTACTGGAGTCTATTGTATGAAAACATAGCAAAAGGGACGGACCGAAGTGAATTGTATTAAAATGAACAAAACAATTTGGCAGAATGACGGGTCTACAAAAACAACAATTTAAACTTCTCCAAATCTTTTGTTATGTTTCTAAGCTAGTAATATACATGGAAAATGACTATATACAATATATACACACCTATGTCTGTCTATTTAGATATTGTAAAATTCCAACCGTATTTTCTCAAAATTGTATCACTATTGTAGGTATTAAGCTAAGGTAGATGTCCACCGGCACGAGTACAGTCAACGCACGTATTGTAAGGGCCTAAATATTAAAGCGGCATGGCACTTACTCCTTTTACTAATTCATTGTCGTAACATGTATATTATTTCGAATATGTTGCGACACATATATTGTATAATATACCAATACAATATGAATGTGGTTGTTCTCGGCTCGTCGCCATTCGATGTGGATGCACAAGTATCGCGATAATCTTACTCTTAATATTAATAAAATATTTTTAGAATGCTAAATCAGCAATACTAGCGTAAGTGACATATCTCGCTTCTATATCAATTAAATCTATTAATATCAATTATAATATCAATTAGTAGTAAGATAGGTGTCAACCAACTTGTGATAAGTTGCAACCAAGGTAACGAAACATATCAGGATCTTTTGATCCACTTAGCATAAGGGATATATCGATATAATGTATAGTTAATTTGATGGAGTATTCGTTCTTATAGTGTACAGGCGTAGTTAGTTGGTGTTTCTGTCGTTATGTCTATTGGATGTAGGTTACGTATCATCAGGCACACAGCACGGCGAGGTCGTGGCGACGGGGGGGATTAAGATAAAATAATTGAAAAGTATGATCTTTACTGCAATCTGTTGGAAAACTTTGTAATACCATAATAAAGTGAATATCGATACTTTATATGAAACTCTATTAAAAATGTAAGTACCTACTGGTTCTTAATTCTACCCGTCCGCACGACACTATATTTATTTGCAGACGACTAAACAACAAAAGAGTCAAAAATAAAGATAACTAAAATAATTGTACAAGAAAATGTGACGCGCCCGATATGTCAATTGAAAGAGTGTATAAAGTTAAAAAAGCGATTATTGTGAATACTATGCGTTAAATATTATTGTTGTGTCGAGAACGCTAAGAATAATTAATTTGCCGTTTGCATATCCATACCAATAAATCTGAGATCGTGTTGAGTTATTCAAAGGTGGTACTTTTAATTGAATAATGATTTGATACTTAGTACCTAGCCTGCAAAGTACAATAGCAACTGTAGATCCTCGGAAGCACAATACTTTAATTATTTCGCACAAAACTACATTTTCATATGTTCAATTGTTAGGAAATAGAGAGGAACTGTTTGCGGATTGATGATGGATAAATAAAAAGTGTCAGTGAACAATAATTGGGTATTAGTCTGAGTTGTTGATTGGTACTCTATGTTAAAAATATATTTGATGTTAATATCGAGTTTGTATCACGAGCGGATAACGAAAGGACCTCTCTGAAATCTGTATTTGTAAGTTTAGCGTCAATTTTCGTGTCAAATTCTCCCGAAATTCAATTAATTAGTAGAGTGTGAGCACAAAGAGGTAATATTTATTGTATATTCAAGTACTTATAAAACTTGAAGTGTATTTTGATGGTTTTTAACATGTTGTTTATATTTTGAGGCAGTTGTTTTCAAATAGTTTAAAAACTTATTAGTTTTCGGTGAATTGGATTATTTTTAACAAGTACCATCAGAATACACGAGTGAATATATAGCAATGTGTTATGTTGTGAGAAGTGTTACTTATTGTGTGTGCTATGTACTTACTATCTATTATTATATTAAACTTACTTATATCAGCAATAAAGCCGCCGATATCGCATACATATCATTAGTGTAAGTATACATATCTACAATTTGAATTTAGATAAACATATGAATAGTGTATATTTTTTGATATTAAACATAGTCGTGTACATTAAAAAATACCTATCTTTTGTGCACAATTTTTAAATTTGAAATGATTTTTGATGAGTAGGTTTATCGTTTATTATAAAAATATATACATACATATTATTATTACATTAGATTTCGTTATAAATGTATTTATTTAAGTATTATTCTACTATTACCTATTTTAGTATTTGTTTATTACCTATTTAAAATCGCACCAATCAATGTCAGGTTGAATTAAAAATTTCAACATTTTAATAATAATGTTTAATATTGGATATCTTAGGAGACGAGTTGGGGCTTATTTTATTTTAATGATAATAAAAAATAGGTAACGCATTTTCTAGGCGGATTTAATGTTAAAGCTTTTTAATCTTTTAATTATCTCTCGATCTCCTAAACGCTTTTGGTCATTTACTTCTAGATTACCTACTTACTATTTACTAATTATCCTAGGCTTAAGCTTAATCCTTGTAATGTAACTTTAACATTATGTTTCCTAAATATTTAGTGACGCCGTCCACTAAATAATTTTAACGAACTACCTATATTAGTAACGCACTAACACAAAAACATTTAATATTTTAAACAATACGAAGGTTACAAAGAGAGCCAAGATTAACAATATCAGTTATTTAATATCAGAAACCTAATTGTTTCTCCAGGTGTAGCTATAAAGTAGGAGTTTACATTTAAATAAATTTGGTGGACGGTATATTTCTCATATTCTCTATATCTATATTTCGTAAAAAGCGCACAAATCAAAAAACTGTCGCGGGACGGTGCGTTGTTGTCTATTTAACTAAAAAAATATGTCGTGTGTCAGTCTTATTCTATTTCATATCGTCAATGTTTCGAACGAATTGTGACTGCGAACATGTCAGAACCTTTGATAAAAGAAACATAATAACAAACATTATCGTGTACAATCTAGATAGATGCATCAAAGTTAATTTAAACTATATATATAAGACACGATTTGCAAGTTTTAACCAATATTTTAGTGGTACCTAATGTACTTATATTCAGATTCACTTATTTTTAAAAGACTTTAAAAAAGAGATTCGATGTAAGAACAAACGAACGAATATTCAATAATAAAATGTACACCTACACGGATGTAATTTGGATACATCCAAGGTGGTCCGTAAGGAGGTTCTTAGAACCTAGTAAATACGGACAATGTTTGCAGTTCCAATTCCTCATTTAGATCAGTACCCGTCCGTTAGGTCTACTACTCATTATCTTTACTATATAGGTAATCGCTTTGCTATTACTGCTTAACATTGCTCTTATCTTTCAATCATCTAAAATGGAGACCATTCACATCGAAATAATTTTTTAAAATGAATTATTTGCCTTATTTTGGTGTTATGTTATGTTATTTATTTTGATGTAGGTACATAGAATAATTATATTTATTTGTATAGCTGCTGTATGAATTGTGTTACAATAGCTTTTACATTGTTATAGACTAGTTTATGCCCGCGACTTCGTCGGCGTAGTATTTAACTTAACAAAAATTTCGGGATTATTGGGATAAAAAGTATCCTATATGTTAATCCCGGTTATAAACTATCTGTGTTTCATCCAAATCCGTTCAGTAGTTTTTGCGTGAAGGAGTAACAAACATACATCCACACTCACAAACTTTCGCATTTATAATATTAGTAGCATTTACTTTGAAACAATTTAGCTGTTGATATCGTATATTTCTTCTTAATAATTATTTTCCACGATTAGCTTTCTATCATATTATTAATCATTTGAATATTGATGTTATAGTAGTAAAATATAACTGTACATATAGCAGTTCGACACCCACACAAACATGAGTGATAGTTACCGAACAAACGTAGTTGTTAGCCAGTTAGTGCATCATTAAAACGTTCGATATTAACATTTTGATACCCACACCCTTGACAAACCAAAGATACGCCATATTTAATATTGTTTACCTATATTTTAATTGTGAACTATCATTTACGGTAGGTACGTCTATAATTTTTCCATAACATATACAATATATACATTTTTTATAACTTTTCTGATAAAAATATTATGACATAATTATATTACCTACATGATTGGTTGAGTATATAATTAATTATTGCTGTATTATTAAACGACGTATGGCGTGTCTTTGTCGGTTTTCCTATTAGTAGAGTTAGATGCCTATAAATGAAAATTCATTGTAATCAAAGAAATAGCCATAACAATTATTATAACTTGTTTGATTATAATAGTATTAAAACAAATTATAAAAACTATTCTAATGATATTATATTGTATAAGTGCTTAAACCCTGAGCTACATTGCTAAATGTATATCTCATAAGTAAATTAATGGAAAGACCTCATTTAGTTTATTGTTACGTGTATGTATGTAGTTGTAATAAAGTAGAAATTTGCAAGAAAATGTTTCAAATTCTAGTTATTTTAGCTTTATAACGTTTGTCTATAAATAATATAATCACTTGAGTAAGTATTTAATATACTCATAGAGCGGCGCGCTTTAAAATTAATTACTTTACATAAAGTAGCTATTATAAATGTTAGAAAAAAATCTTCCTGTATATTGATTTACTTTTGATTGCAGAGAGATAATTTTTGAATTAATTAATAAAAAGAATTTAGCACTTTTGACGTCCCAATCATGGGCACGCCCCCCCCCCTTACTACAAGGGGGATTAAGGCCGTAATCCACCACGCTGGCTCAGTCCAGGTAGGCGGATTTCATTATGTCTTGCAAAAAATGGTTAGTATTGTAAGACGTTCTGGTTTCCTCACGATGTTTTCCTTCACCGTAAATAAATTAATTCATATAATAAAATACTTTACTTCGCAATATTAATTTGACTACACCAAATAGTAGTATTTAATTGTACTACTTAACTTGTACGTAAATAATTTGATGTTATTAGGTACTTTAAACATATTTTTTCGTAACAATGTTAGATGAATAAAAAATATATTATTTATTAAAAAAATATAATAATAATAGAATAGTTATCACTATACATATTCATGATACATTTGAGAAAAATTAAAATTAGATCTTAGAAGTGAGTTGAAATTAAAACATGTAAAATATAATAAGTAGAACTTAATAATTGTTGTTTTACAAGTTTGTGATCTTCTGTTGTTTGAATTGTTTGTGTTAAAGCTTTGTAAAATATCGAGTTCTTCGATTGGGTCACGCTCGGATGTACCGAAATTTTATATATTTCTTCTACAGTCGTAACGGTATTGGAAATACGGAGCCCTAGTGTTGGTTATGCTTTGGGATAAACTACCAACACCATATTATTTAGGTTTTTAAAAAATTGAGGTAATCTTTTTTGATAATTAAACCCGATTAGTATTGCGCATTGTCTATCTGCTATGATTAATAAGCAGTCATTGTTTTGTAAAATAAAATAAATATCCAAAATGTCGGTGCAAGCGTTATTATCGTGTACCTATCTAATTAGTAAGAGATATCGAAATTGTCAGATTAATGGTATATTGGATGTCTCATAACCGAACATATTCTATTCTAGTTGTACCTATGTAAAGTGGTAAACACTTCGTCAGTGATCGAATAAAATTGTTACGACAAAAATAATTATTGTTATTATTCAAATCTCATAAGTATACAAGGTGACACATAATGGGTATACCTTTTTTTTCAAAACTTAACTTTGTTATTCTAAAACCATCAGCTTTGGAGGGAACTTGAAAAACAAAAGGTGTTATAGGAATACAGCTGTTGACCGATTTCACAAGTCTACAAAACCTTTAGTACTTCAATTGTCCCACAAAGCCGATAGTTTGAGATTTACAAAGTTAAGTTGCAAAAAAAATAGTATACCCATTTTGTATCACCTAGTATAGGGAAGGACCCTACTTAATTAACCCTGCAAAACTGTTTTCGTGGATTTCTAATCCAACTCATTTAGCCCAATACAACAATCATATTCATGAAAATGGTGGAATATCTACAAACCAAGCAATAAATTATATTTTATTGTGACTGCGAAACAAACCAAACCATGGATATAGAAAAACGATTCGAATTTCAAATGTTCGAAGACAAACAGCAACGGCCTTCCACGTTTGCGTTCTGAATGTAAATCAACCAATTAGCTGGGCTCATTGTTATAGAGGCTGTTCACACGAAAATAAACTCTACCGTTGGGATTGTACTGGCAGATTTTCAGTGAATTATACTCAATCCCCTTTATACTCAATATTCAGTTGTTTTGATTGGATTTTGAACTTCTACTCTTATTGTATCGCTATTATTACAGTATATCTTTGAGGTAGAATTAGAAAATCCATAACAAAATCATACAAAATATTGAGAAACTTATTTCAGGATGTTTAAGGTTGAAGATAGATTGGAAAGTAAAGTATGGGGTTGTTCGTGGTACAGGGTGCGGTGAGGTTGTTATCGGCAGTAATTAGTCAAATTAGTAGGGGCGGCGTGTTCTGCGCGTTTGTGCCGATGAATGGGAATGAAGACTGTTAACATTTATTACTTACTTATCTGAACATAACATCGTAATTATTATGCAGCTATATTCGAGATAGGTTTTATTTTTCATGTTTTAAATCTCTCTGTTAATTTAGTAGCTTTCAACATCTATAGAGTAAATATGAATAGTCCAACTTATAAGTTCAAAAGTATGACTGAAACTACAGCATATCTATTCTAGAACTCATCGTGAAGGGTGACAGGAATAATTGGACACTACTGTAGATGTTGCCTTACCTATGCAGTAACATTGGAACAGTATAGTGGCGGGAGTCGGTGGGCAAAGTCTGACAGTAAACATAGCTACTTATCTATCCGCTTGCTCCTTGATCCTCTTCAATCCAAAAACAACTTTATTGTATACACACTTGATCCTCAAACATGCACAATAAAAACAATAGTAATTAACGAAAAGGGCTCAGCAAATAGAAGAGGGATCGATGGCACTCGACCGCGCCTGAGGGCGCTTTGTGAGCTCGAGTGGGGTCGGGGCTTGTGTGGCGGAGGTATAAGGGCGAAAAGGCCAAATTTAGGTATAGATTTACATACAGGTATATTCTTAGCAGCTCGTAGCAATGCTACGCGGGTGAGCTACGGAGCAGTGACCGTAGCAAGTCATATAGATCTACGACTGGGGGAAAGAAACACCACGGATATGAGAAAGAAGCGTCGAGTAGCTCGCTTCAGAGCATGCTACAATAAACGCAGGCGACGCAGCTCAGAGCAGAGAAGATTTTGTAACATATGAACAAGTACAGAGCTCCTTGCACTGCGACACGTTACTATGTAGACTAGAGGTGTCTGTCCTACTCTGCGGCTCGTTGTAGAGACAGCACAGTCTGCGCGACGCATGCATGTGGATACATGTTTTTATGAAAAGTGATACTGACATTGTGTAGTTATGCGTTGCAGCATAATATGCTCGTAACCTGTCTGCGTCAACATGGCGGCCCTGACAATTCTGTACTGTGCTGTTCTGTGCCACAGCCTGCTAACATATTATAACCCTTACTCTGTGCTCGTAAAGCTTAAAAAGGCGGTTTGCCATGTTACAGTTGACCAAACGGAAATGGGCTTAATATCTTTTTTTCTAAAAGATTATAAGTATTTCTAGGTAACTAACTTAATAAAGTCAACCTTAGCTAAACATATTTTTTATTCCAAAATCAAACCCTTACCAATTTCAATAAAAAAATGTAGTAATTGCTAGGGGTGGCACGGAGGGGTGCAAACACCCGTGAAAATTTAACAAGCTCGGCCCGGACTACGGCTATTAAATCCTCCACTTGAAGTGTTTTATTTAAGTCTGAGGCCCGAAGGTTGAGTTTAGGTGATAAACTATGTTTATTGTCAAGATAAAATTGACAGGCAGGCCAATTGCCAGGCCATTATGTGAGTAACTCTCATTTACAGATTTAGGAACTTGTCTTAACTAATACTCCGAGCTTATTAGGGAAATTAAAATTCATAGGAGAAGCAGTACTCCGCTCATGTTAGTTTTCAAGGCACAACTACCCATATTTTAACCATTACGTGGTACTAGTAACTTGTATAATATCTAGTTAACTGTCCTCTGTTCTACCGCAAACACCAACTAACGAGGGCCGCTCACTCGACCCTAACTTTTTGTTATGCTTGTTATATAAGCTCACATTGTTATGTTATTATATTCTGAACTGAACCCAAGCGTACGCTTTCACGAAATAGTTATTTCAGAGTTTATGAATTTGTTATCCGGTTGGGTGGTTTAATGTTTTGTATGCCATTGTAGGCATCACTTTGTGTCAGGATATAACAGGTTTTTGCTGCGTACTTCCCACTGCGGTGGTTTAATGGACTGTATTCAGTAGTATTCGACAAAAAGTAGACACGCAAGTGTGACAATGATATTAAGCAATGGTATTTTTGTAATAGCTTAGCATCCTATAACATTGAGATGAAAATGCCATCGGAGAAATGTAGATTATTTCATTGCAGCGCACCTGCCTACTCCTTTGGATAATATAGGCGTGAAGAAGCTTTCAGAAGCTTTCAATTCCCACTGAAAACCCGACTTCTTCAAGCTTTCAGATAGCTTCACGTGTCACAAACTAGGTACCTACACGTAGTATTTATAAGTAGGTACCTACATAGCCAATGATCATAATAAAGAAATTCTAAAAATAAATGGAACCATCTATATTTGCTACCCCTGACGGCGAGGGTGTGAACGCGAACAGAGCGAGCAGACACATCGCACACCTGGCGGATCGATGGCGCACCTGCGTTGCCGTGGCGACGCCCGCCCCGCCCGCCCCGCGCGCCCCGCCCGCCCTGAGGGTCGGGGGCGCGCTGAGAGCGGCACGGCTGGCGGCGGGCACATGAGGTGGCCGCTTAGTTATTGATAATTGTCTTGATTGGTGATAAGACCCATGTTATTGTGTAAGTAATCGAAAAATTACTTGAAGTCATTAGAATTGTCTTTTTTCTCGCATAAAGAACTATTTATATTTGTTTCATTAAACAAGTGGATGCTGGTTGGTCAAGAGCGGTACAAAACTAATTTGTTCTGAAGATTGATTTGTAATGATGACATTGAGATTATTCTTAAGTATGTCGTTTATGGATAAATAACCAAAAAACCCCAGAAAGAGAAAGACAAAATCCGTGAGATATAAGTAGTGTTCGTAGTGCTGCGTCTATCAGCGGGCATCCCATGTTTCTAGCGACAATTTTATAAAGAAGCTCCCGCTCCCCGCCGCCAGTCCCACCGCGCCCCACGCTGGGGAGGTAGACTACATACATCACGTTAGAGTTACATAATTAGGCTGTGACATACGTGCCCCTGGGACAGACACGGGATTATTTTAGTAAATTGCTGACTCACGCCCGCTGGTTGTTTGTTTACATTAAGTTGAGGATAACAAGAACTTAATGCTGACAGACAAGCCGAACCACGAACAAAACGACGAACATTCATTAAAATCAACCGTAAATCAGGGAAAATGTTTGAATATCTGTTCTGGTCGTGGTTCGACTCATGTCTGCCGCCATTATAATGATTAAGAAAATCATGTGTAAACATTCTAATAATGTATTTTAAATGTAAGTAAGTATAAGGCACACATGTAGTAGCCGTTATAATTTAAATTACAAGCACAAAAACTATTACATATTCAGCCTACAACTTATTATTTTTGACACATATTACCAACCCCTTCGATCATGGATACAATTTAGTTTAATACCGTCCAAAATGTTAGTGAATACTTAAAAAAAATATATTCAAATATGTACAGCTTCATAGTTACGTCGGGCGAGGGTCGGCTCACGTCCGACATAACGTAATTATCTCGTTTAAAAACCCTTTTAGGGACCGCTGGTCTGGGTAACTTTATTGAATTAACTTTTTAGTGTGAGTGCTGTGTAAAGAGAATACTTACTGTATATAATTATTATTTAGACCCTAAACTGCGCACTAACACCTAATCTAATCAAGGTGTGGTTAGAGTATAAAACCCACTAGATTGCTGAGCAGACGTCGATTAATCCCGAAGACATAACAATCAAACAGCAGATATTTTCTGTTGTATTTCATTATAAATTAACACAATGATTTGTTAAAATATTGTTAATTCTGTGATCGCACTGTACTGACATCTGCCTACCCTTTCGAAAAATACTAAAATACCAGCGTGATGGTGGGAATTATTATTTGAATATAAATTAAAAAGCAATGCGGTATGCTGTTGAATACTCTGTTGTGATTGATCTAAAAAAAATATCTAAAATAATTATACCCGGTACAACAAATAAGGCTTTTTTGTAACATTAATTGTAACATTATATACTTGATTGAAGTTGACTCTATTTAGATAATAATCTAATGCCTGCGAGTGAGAATTGTAGGTTAATTCGAATATATCGTGCGACATCGAAGGCCACAACACAATTGACTAAATTAGTTATTTATAGCAGCGACTATACGGCCGTTGAAGTACCTACTGATTTTATCGTGAGCAATTTGGAACAATGGCCCAGTGGTTGGGGGGTCGGCCTCGATACCGCGATGTTCAAGGTTCAATCTGCGCTCTGTCCACGTCAGAATCCTAGCACACGCGTTTAACCTAGTTGGAGGGTCTGAGGGAAATATTATAACAGCCGTATTCACAAACAATACTTGTCTCAGTAAGGCACCAACATTATAGAAAGTTTAATATTCTCAATGCGCTGTGCGTTTGTACACAATGTCTGAGAATACGGGAGTTACTGTGATAACGACTTGCTAGTACCTAAATGAAAATAAAAATGTCCTTTATGATATGTACTATATCAAATAAATTGTTATAATTTTCAATTTATTTTCACAGTGTCGATAATATGTAAATTGCACCTTTTCTTGGAACTTAGAACATCTCAGCATATCTGCCTTTACGGTACATACAATTTGTCAAACGATAACTTAGTAATTGTTTTCATATCCAATATTTTCCCCAGATCTTTTAGCGGGAGTTTCTCGGGCGTGATAAATGTAACGCGACGGGATCCCCGTGTGAAGCGGCACCTGGTGGCCGCGGAATATTAATTGCACCCCCTACCGCGAGGGGAGGCCGCCGCTTGCATAAGAGGACCGGGTAGCCTTTTATTTTATAAATATGAGGCCTTGAGGGCTTTCGTTGGAGTCATGTTGCTTACAGATCGTATTAACTCACCTTTGAGAGAGTACATCTCTCTTTATAATGAGGAGTCTCTCACGTGTAAGAATTCACAAGAATAACTTACATGGAATGCGAAGATCTATTGAGTGAAGCCATAGAAAGTAATACCAAATATAATTAATCCAGCTATAGGTATGTTTTATTTTTCCTTTTCTTAAATTGATCATGTGGTTTTACATTTTTAACGACCCAACGGTAATAATACTATATTTATGCGAATATACATTCACTCCAGATTCAGCAGCTTATCTAGGAGATCGCATACCTATTTCCGCTCAACGAATTTGTAAGTGCCAAGATGTCAAGGTACTGTGTCAGATCCATCACTACTCACGTCTCGCTGACCCGACGCCTCGCCTCGTCCGACCCGGCGACGACACGACTACGATTAATCAACGACAAATCACTGAATGGACCAATTAGAACGTTGGGTGATTATTTGTGTTGTATTCAGCGAGCGCTTGAATAGCGGAGGAAAGTACTGATTATGAATAGCTTCCATTTATTTTTCAGACTGAAAGAAATTTTGCGCTGATGGAGCATTGAGAATGAATGACATAGACTTAGAGTTTAAAGGTTATTGAGCATTAGTTAATATTCGATGTTACTGAAAAAAAACAATGTTACAAAGTTACCAAGATCTACTAAAGGTAGATCTACTAGAGTTCTACTATAGCTAGAGGTTTACGCTTGTTATTCAATGCGAACGTATAGACTTATGCTACTATATCTATATCACTATCAATATTACCGAAGTATTTAGAGTATTAATGAATATTTAACTATTTATATTCATAAAATACTTTTGATGCTGACTGTCTTCCTTATCTTACCCTTTTACCTTCGTTTACTTTCGCAAATGTGTCAGTAGCTAGTATGACATTGGTACAGTATTAACCTCTGTTGTTTAACCATTATCAAGTAATGCACGAACACATACACGTCTAGCAACCTCCCGCGTGCAATCCTATCGCCCGGCGCGTCGTTAGGAGCGCAGCCTCACGTGCGAGTTGTTCGCTCGTAAATTTCCCGAACAATCTTGCAGCTGCTCCCCTTCCCGGCGGATATTGCCACTAAGTCTTAATACTGCCTTTCACTAAAGTCGCGCCTTTGTTTATAAGCTGAGCGGAGAGCGAGTTAAAAGAGACCCTTTGATCTTATGCAAGCGTTATATTAAAGCAACATTTACATTGGTGCTATTATGTAACAAAGTCGGCACACAAGCGTACGACTCCTGTTAAGCAGTTACTGTAGCCTATAGATGCTTGCAATACCAAAAGCATTACTCGCACGTTGCTGATCTCAAGGGGAGTGGGATAGAGGAAAGGGAATGGGGGATTGGCTTTCCGGCTCTCTTACACATCGTCTGAAATGCAGTTATAATAGCTACTCGGATCTTCTGTGAGAGGGTGCTACTACCCCCCCCCCCCCCCCCCCCCCGACAAACCAGCCCGTATATTACCTGTAGTATGTTGGCATTAAAACCATAGTTAGTAAATAAGAAAATAAATGTTATTGAATTTTAATCCCCTTTATATTAACATACAAATGTATGTTTATCCACGGAAAACTTCTAACAATAGATGATCATTTAATCCTAAACTAAACTTACACTAACGTTGGCTCCTCTCTCTCCCCGCCTCCCCGCTTCCCCCGTTCCTCTGTTAGCAAGCTTGCAGACACAATGGCCAGGCGGTGAGCCTTCACAAGAACTTATTAGTATTTTTGCTGTTGTTCCAGCATGGGGAGAGTCCCTGCTATCGCTGCCGAAGCGCTGGCTCAGCACGCAGGTCTACGGCACCGACGACGAGGACGTCCAGGTCAGTGCAGCGACTCCAGGACTCGGACGGTACTACCACTAGTGCCGGACCCTGGTACTGGTAATGGTATAAGTACCATGGTATACCGTGTCAACCCTGACAACTAATGAGGCTCTGGATGTGATAGCCGTTGGCTACTTCCTTAGGGTGAACGTCCAATTCTCTCTGTGTGTATGAAGCGAGCCTACCCGCTTCGACCAATAGGATCACTTAATTTTTTCACCTAGACCCAGCTTACCTCGACTTGAAAGGCAATGAAGCGATCCTATTGGTTAAAGCGGGCGGGCCGCATATCCAAGTGGACGGTCACCCTTAGGGTTCCGTACCTACTAACTAGGAGAAACCCTTATAAGATCGTCCATCCGTCCGCCCGTCCATCTATCCGTCCGTCTGTTCGTCTGTCATAACTTCAGCTGTTTTTTAAAGAATTACCTTTTACTTCGAGTTTTCTCTTGTAAAGGAATCACTAATAGCTGCTGGTACGAACCGTTACTGACGCGACTCGTGCCATGTGATTGCCAACACAATGGGCTATTATTCTTTCATCTAGAGTACGTTAACTTATACTGCCGAACAAGCCGTAGCTCTAAAACCTTTCTTAAATGAAATACAAGTTGTCACGACCCGTGTTCACAGTAATAGAGTCATTTCAAACAGGTGAACAGATTTGATTGTACACTTTGTACCAAAATAAAATATAGGAGAACGATTGATATACGTGACCAGTGGTAGTCCAGTAGTCGCCTACCAATTATTAGATGATACATTCAGTTTTATTTGACGATATCTTTAAAATGCTGAGTCCATTTAAAAGGTTTTATACAGAAATGCAAGGATTGGTGCTAATAAATTAACTGAATAAATAAATTTAGGACTACTTGTGTTTTTGGTATAATAGTTAAGTTGTAGCCAATTTACAACAGATCATATACAGGCTGGCTCGATCGGGGTAGTACCACCATATCACAAGATCAGCGTAAAGTAGCTATTATAGCTGTGTTTCGTACGATCAGTGAGAGAGACGGAAGACCAACCCCCCCCTTCTTCCCCCTCGGTTCCACTTACCCTTAGGTCGACAACGTGCGAGCTATTAACTAACAAATCCTACTAATATTATAAATGCGAAAGTTTGTGAGTGTGGATGTATGTATGTATGTATGTTTGTTACTCCTTCACGCAAAAACTACTGAAGGGGTTTGGATGAAATTTGGAACACAGATAGATTATAACCGGGATTAACATATAGGATACTTTTTAACCCAATAATCCAATACTACGTGGATGAAGTCGCGGGGCACAGCTAGTGTATCTATATATACAAAGAAAGAGGTGCCTACATAAAAACAAAACACGGTTTCCTATTGGTGACCATTCCATATTGAGTTTTGCATTTGTATTGGAATTTATTATATTGTATCCAGAATGTCCAGCTCCCAAAGCTACCTGTGCCGGAGCTGGAAACGACCATGGAGACTTACCTCGAGTTCGCGTCGGTGGTGGCGAGCCAGCAGGCGCTGGAGCACACGCGCGGGCTGGTGCGCGGGTTCATGGAGGAGCTGGGCCCGAGGCTGCAGGAGGCCCTGGCCGACCGCCGGACGGAGATGGACAACTGGGTCAGAGAGATGACAGTACTTATAGACACACATCGCATAATACTCGCACGCATCAGTCTTATTCAAGCTATTTATAAATAAAATATTGCCATACGAACACACCGACTGTATGATCCCAAACTAAGCAACGCTTGTACTATAGGTACCGTTCAATGGACTGGGGGCGATCCCAGTGACACCCAAACCAGGGTAAATTACGAAAAGGCCATATCCAAAATTTACCCTGACGGGAATCGAACCCGTGACCACCCGGTGCAGTGAGCCGAGCGACCTATGCTCGAAACTACTGCGCCAAACGGTCGTCGAGGTATTTAAGACGTAAAAATCTTGCATTTATGATGCACAGAATAAAAATAAGAATAAGTTCATTGGTATGAAGCGTTAAAATGAAAGCGGCGGACAACTGATCAAAACATTACACACACAAAAATATGTTGTTGAAGTTGAATATTTGTAGCCTTAGACTTATAGGTAGTGGCATGATATAATAATCCTACTAGTTGTAGTTGGTGTTTAGTTTTTTTTGTAATTGGCGCTTGGCGGTTCTAATTAACTTTAAAAATAAATTATCATAATATGCTGGCAGTCATATGTGTTACTAAAAATTATGTCGGTATTTCAATTTCATCATCATTTAACGGCTATGATACGGCTAGATATGTATAGTAGTTGAACCAGTGAAATCATACTTAAAATCTCGCGGCGCGGCGGCCACGGAAAACTAACAAAACCTGCTTTGCCAACAACCTTATCAGTGTGTGAATAACGTTTCCCCTTCATAACCCAAAACATTGTTACGCGAGTATTATTGTTCAAACCATTCCGCCGCGATTCGAATCACCAACATGTCGCCTATATACCTACCTACTTAAAATGAAAACCACTACTATAATACTGCTGTTGATACAAGTGTTTAAAACTCATAGTTTAGTGCAACTGAAGAGCCTACCGACCAGTGACAGTCCACTGTTGATGAAGATACTGCAGTCAGTGGACGCGGCGACCAGCGACGAGCATTTGTTCCATGTCACTTTGAAACTGTTGAAAAGTTTGTGCCTATGTATGCGTGAGACGTTGAAATATAAAGAGAGAGAGTTCAATGGAGACAGCAATTCCATTGATGAGGATACAAGCGATGACGGTAAAGTGTTGGATATTTACAAGAAGATTTACAATCATACCTGTTTCAATTTAAAACGTGAAGTAGCGAGCAATGTTAGAGCAAGTAATTTAACTGAAGAAGATTCGTTCTTGGATCACAACAATTGTGGGAAGCGTGAGAGTCGTATATCTCGTAGTAGTGCTGAAGATGTAACTAAAAAGATTTCTATAAGAGATATCATAAAATCTAAGTTTAATAACATTATATACAAAGCGTTAAGAGAAACAAAAGACTACCATAAATATAGGATCAGACGGTATAATTTATTCGGAAAAGCTAAGCCTTTCATTAAAAGTAATTCAAAACATAGTATTATTGTTATTTTAACTTTACACCCTAAGGCAAAAGATATAGAGATAAGAAACCAGAAGCATTTCGCTGAAATAGAATTTAATAACACGCTATACTCTAATTCCTCCATTGATATTGACGTCATAGATACTAAATACGACTCAAAAGGCAGAGAAAGTGAAGAACTTTCAACACCTGAAGCTTTTTCAGATTGTAACTTACAATCAATTTACGTTTTCTTGATAGAAAGTGAAAAAAACAATCTCACTAAAGTATTTCGACTGCTTCAAAGGCAGGGAACGTTTAAAGTTTACATAGATGTCACGACGGAGAGAAATCACACGGATTTTAGTAGTATATGTTGCAAAACTGATACTAAAATTCCCTTATGTAAGAAAGATCTTACACGATATTTTGAGAAAGAAGAAAAGCTTATTAAAGAAAATTTTGATGAAAGAAATAAAAAATCAGAGAGCTATCAAAAATCCCTTGCCAAAATTAAAAAATTAGTTAAACTATACACTAACGGATTAAAAGACGAAGATAATCCACTGAATAATGTATTCATTGATGAACGTGACAGCAAAAAAAATAATTTAAATGTTGAAAATCATGACAACACCAATAAACCTGCTTATACGTTTGTGTCTGAAGAACCTTTAAAGTTAAGTGAAGTTACGCAAGCCCTTTTACTACTGAACGATGTTGTAACTAAACAGACTACTAGAATTAATCTGAAAATGCTTCGAAATGATAGAACTGAACGAAAAGGCACATATACCAAAGAATCTTGGATGAACTTTACAATCAATGACGATGCACTTAATGAACCCACATCTGCAATAAAGACTATAAGTACTCCAAGATTGACTACTACGTCTCCAGTAGATTTAAATGTTACACATAATGATGTGCTAGATGAAAGCCTTAACACAGTAAGTTTAGTATCTGTTACTAATGAGATTACTAAAATGGATGCAAACTTAGCAAACAACAAAGATGTTACCGAATTGCACACCACTACGAAACGTCTAACGCAAGATATTTTACTAGAAAATAGAAACACGAGATATGAAATTGACGTGACCACAGAAATGAAAACATCGCCATTAATATTTTATGAAACTACCAACGATGCAGACGGAAATGTTTCTATAAGTTACCGGTTTAGTAATAAGTACACAGACTATAACGATTCTTTACAAAATAATAATGGAACAAGTAATTATGATACATCAACCAACCGAATTAACATTAATCTGACAAATGATGCCAAAATAAATACAATGGCTACTAATGATATTCATGAAATAGAAGATAATATGCGGAGTAATGAATTGCCAATTGAAAAAACAAATAATACAGAAATGATTATATTAGCTGCCAGTGAAAATCAAAGAGATCACGATGATAGAAATACACAAAAAAGTCCAATATTAAACCTAACTACTCTCACAACAAGAGTTATGCCAAATACGAAAGGAAGTGATTTAATTTTGGCGTTGGAATTGAACAATTCAAAATATTCAGCTGCTGATACGACGCTTAAAAATAATACAAGATCCGTTAACGACAATGGCACTTTAAATATAACTATTAAATCAAGTGACCTTTCTAACAAACCAATAGCGAGTTTACCCCGAGTTTTAAATAAACATACTGTTTTGGCAGATACTTCTGGAAGTGGTTTATATTTGAAATCCATTCAAAGTGTTACCGAAATATTATCGCAAGCTAATGAAAAAATATCGTTATCGACAGACAGGTCAAAATATGTTACCCTTAGTAAAAAAATAATAAAAAAGAATTTAACTTATAAAGAACATGAAAATCAAGATGCAAACAGTACACAATCGTTCTCATATAATAAGAAAAGCACAGACCAAGTTAATTTAGATTGGGCATATGGCACAAATACTCAAATAAATCCATATTTGATTTCTGAAAATACAATTGATTCTAAAGCTTTAACACAGAAATATATTGGAAACAACAATACTAAAGTATCGAATATTCCTTCAAATATAATAACTCAACGGAAAATATTTAATATACAAATGCTAGATCATATGACAAAAGAGAATACTTCAAATTATACTTATATGAGAAATAAAGAAGAAGAGGTGACAGAAAATAAGAAGAAACCCCAAATTCATATTCAAAACTCAACTTCAGAAAAAGAAGTCTTGAGCTCCAATTTTAATACATATAAAATAACAGACAAGCTGAATTGGACAACTGACAAAACAGTGACTAATATAATTAAAAATCAAAAATATCCAATCAATTTAAATGCAGGAAATAACACAGGAATATCAACTATATTTATTGAAATCAATAAAGACCACCCAAGCAAGATAACACTACCGAGCAAGGTACAGGACATCGTTCGATTAAAATTTTACACGGGTGACAATACATTCTTTAATACAGAAAATAACCAAACGCTTACTGGTAATTATGACACCGAAATAAACAGTCAAATTTTAGTTCCTTTTGTTGATACAAATCTGACATCAATCAAGCCAAGTAAAGCTACTATAAATGATGATAAACAGTTCTTAGATTCTGAATTAAATATAACACCCAAAATAAATAAAATTATGGACAGAAGTTTTATGAAAGAAGAATACACACAGTTTGAAAACTATAGAGATAAGAAAGGTAAACGGTCAAGTTTTAAAAAAAATGATTCAATATTGTTTACTAGTTCCACTATGACAGTATACGATAATAACAAAATTACAAGGGATAATAAAGAGAATGGAAATGGTAAAAATCCACTTGAATTTAAAAATGTAATTAAAATGCCATCATTAGAATCAGCAGTTGACTATAATACATCAACGATAGATACAATAGCAACTCAACAAACACCACCCTTTACATTCGACTCTTTACATGAGCCTAAGTCTATAAATAATTCGATCGATAACTATGGTAATGTAGAACCAGACTTTAGGATAACATCAATAACAGAAGAAACCAATCTACAAAATAGTATGATTGTAGACAAACCTAAATTAGAAGCAATGAGCTCAGAAACAACAACAAACCAACATTTGGTAAAGAAAGTAACACTAGGTTTGCATATATTTGATTCGAATTTACATAATAGTACTAAAACTAATGAGAAGGCTCTTAGATATCGATCTAATATAACTGAATTATCATCAATAGACGATATTCGTAAAATACATCAACAATCAACTTTAAAATTAAACACAAATTTTAACGATGGAAGCATAGGAGTTAATGAACAACAGGCAGTTACTGAAACAAATATTGATGATACAGTAAATATAGGCACAGCATTCGAAAATAAAAGTGCACAATATGAAACCACACATCATGGTTTGACTGCTGTGAAAACAGCACCTTTGCTTGCCTCTAAAGAAAATCCTACGGTTATTAAATCACAAGATGAAACAGAGAATCCACCAATGTTGGTAACTACTGCAACAAATTTTAATAATAAATTATTTATACCAAATACAACCGGGATTCTCAACACTACGGAGATTAAACCCATTAAAGAATTAACATTGTTAACAAATGAAATAAATAATGGCGAAATATCTCCTATGTGGAACGAAAATACTGATAAAAATCCAATTATTTACACAAAATATGCAAATTCAGAACCACTTACTGCAAAAACTATATGGGCAATATCTGTGAAGAATACAAAACAAACCAAGGACTCAAGACAGCTTACTGTTAGTAATATAGCGATGCCTACTTTGAATACTTTATCATCATTAAACGTCACTAGTTCACCATTAATCACTCTACACGATGAGGATCTTACAAAAGGTGTCGATGTCAATTCAAATCAGACAAGTCATATGTTTGCAACTTTGAACGAGACGATGACAGCCAAAGTAAAAAATATACATTTAACGGAATCTAGCCCCATATCAATGGCTGGCAACATCACTGATGAATATTCTACATATAATTCAACAGATTCAGAAATCTTCACTGAAAGCTATACTACAGCCGCGACAGTTAAGTTTTCAGATGATTCTGAAAAAAATAAAAATAGTACCATGGTCACAATCGCCTATTTAATTGCGACTAATAACAAACCTAAAAATGTAGTGAATCATGTCACACGGTTGGTCACCCCTAGTCAGAGTAATACATTTCAAGATACTACAATGAAATATATAAAAACAACTGAAAATAAAGAATTGCCTCCAGTTTCACAACTTGAACCAACAGTAAACTATTATTCATTGGATTTTGTAACTACAAGTAATAGTACAGAATCAAATAACATAATAACTTCTGCCAAAAATAACCTCTCTTACTTTAAAATACATTCAAAAGACATATATGAAATACCTAATTTGGAAGGCACAACGCAACAACTAAAGAACGCCTTTAAAAATGAAAGTAAAAGCTTAGAAATAGCTACAGTTCATAAAGGCTCTGCTAAAGAAATAAACGAATTTGTGACTAATAGAAATTATGAAATACCCGTCTATCAAATCGATCAGAGTATTATGCCAACTACAACTTTTGTTAAGAATAAATATCAAGACGTATTGGGCAAACCCGAATCAGTTACTTTTGAACCGCTGTCAATTACTCATGCTACTGTTATAACAAGCAGTTTGCTAATACCCGATAAAACAATTTCTATGAGCACCGAGATTAATAATAAAAAAGGATTTGCAATTTTACCATTTGAAGGTGAAAGTGTAACAAAAGCGACTTTATTCAATACTACATCCAGACCATTATCTCCATTACGAATTGTTAAAAATAAAAAGATAAATCTATTTAAATCATCTCTTAAAAATATCGGGCAGAATAATGAAATATTGAAAAATATTAATAAACATTATAATAGTTCAACAAACAAAGCAACAATACAAGTTCCAACATCAATTTCTGTAAAGTTTGCGGATTTATACGAGAAGTTAGAGAAAGTGAAGAATAAACAAACAGACGCAACAGACTTTATACATGTTTTAAAAGAAAATATGTTATTTACAAATGAAAGTACGACAGTTACCAATTTCATGATACAAGAACTATTCACCTCTTATGCAAATCAAGACTTGACCACATCAGGTGTAGTCAAAACTTACCAAACAAAAGCCATAACACATCCTTCAGAAGAAAAAATGGCATCTACAATTGAAAATACTCTTAATAGTAATGGTGTGAAACAAAACACTATTTTTGCAAATAAAGACATGATTCGATTAGACACAGTGAAGAAAAAACAGTTGGACGCTTTAATATATTCTCCAATAGATAACACAGAATCTTCAACATTATATTACTTAAGTCCTAATTTTCTAACACAAAAACGAACCACTTCATATTCCAATCAAAATACGATTACATTAAATAATAATCTATTAAACATTTCTGAGGTAATGAAACCAAAACCAGTTTCTGAAGCCAAAGTCATACATGGAGATATACTGATTAAGAAAGCAGATGTAATTCCTCCAAAAATAATAGTAGCTACTGCAGATGTGCACAAAAAAAATATTTTTCCCAAACTTGAAGAAAGGCTTATAAATGAACAATCACCAGATATTTTACCAACGTCAACAAATCATACAGTATTAGCTACTTTGAGAACAAGTATTGAAATAGGAACTACCCAGTTCACAAATCCTGATATAGCAGGTTCAACTTTCAATTACGTAAAACCAAACGTTATACAAAAGTCCACAATAACACCGACTGAGGAATCATTTGTTACACAATCTGGATATTCCTTTAAATATAGTCACAATGTTGATGTTAAAAATCAGGGTGAACTGAAGAAAAACAAAGTTACTACTAGTGGAATGCTTTTACAGACAATTGTCACTAACGTACTAAAAGATATACCTAAAGTGCTTAATCCCACAGAAATTTCTTCAGAATTGTATACTAACTCTAACATCAATAACAGTAGTTTATTTGAGCATAGTGTTCAAACTGAAATTACTCATGAGCAACATGACGTGACTACCATGCCTAATTTATTAAACTTAAGTACGGAAATTTCTACACGAACTACTACGAATAATTCAACAGACCAGAATGGTGATGAAATCAAAATGAAGGAAGGTGAATATAAAATGAAATTGATTCCCGATTTTGAAACATCAAAGAAACTAGTTGAAACAGAAGTTACGAGAGATCTGACAAAAGAATGGAATTATAGTATGACAATTAAAGATAAATTTACACCACCCACCAAAGATATAATTAGAGCTACAACTGATTCAGCGTTAAAACCCATTTATGTAGCCGTATTCGAAAGACATGTAAGTCCACGAGTTACTGTATTGCCACAACATAACGTCACTAATTTAAATGAGCAAAATGCAATATTATTCAACAATATTGAAAATTATAACCGAACAACTACAGAAACTATTCATGCAAATGAAACCAAAACCGGCATTCAAGAATTCATTGCTAGCAATTTTAAATTAGCAATACACGATCAAACATCCTTTGTGGACTCAAATGTTCATGTACAAGAAAATAAATTGAAATCAAAATATAATATTTATAAAGATATTGATGGTAAGAAAATAAATTTCAAGAGTAATTCCACAAAAAATGATAATAGTATGACAACAGAATTTACTTTTCAAAACACAAATGAAAGTATATTATCTACTGCTCAATTTACTAAAGTACATTCAAACGAGACAATAGAAACAACAACAACAAACGATACGCCGATTAATAATGATGTAAAAATCAATATGGAATCGTTCTATACTAGTTCATTTCATACAAATGAAACAAAGCTTGATAATGTAGAGCCGACTACAATATATATTAAATTACCAATGTACAATCAAAACACTTTAAACGTCTCCAAAATGTTTATACCAGATAAAAGTGTGACATTGAAACATGATATTCAGAAAGGTATAAATGCCAAGACTATACGGGTAGATGTATCTACCAACTCAACGAAATTCGATAATATGACAAAATTTACAGCAGACGTTTTACTTGATGCATTACCAACATACAAACCTACTACTATACTAAATACAGAAACGAGTCACCAATCAATGGATCAAACTATTTCAATGGGGTTAACAAAACCTACAGATAAAGTGCAACACACTATAAATACATCAGTGTTAGAATATCCAAGTCTAGTAAAACCTAAAACCAGTCACCAATCGACAGTTCAATCTATAACAATTGGTACAACAAAAGATACAGATAAAAGAGAACAAACAATTAATATCATTCATAAATCTCATTTAAATCACCCAACTCTTCCGCTTTCTATGTATCATGAAAAAATCGACGCAAATAAACCGGTGGTGGCCCTTAATCAAGAAATAATAGAATTAAAGAAAGGGGCTTCTAACTTAAGACAGGATTCAAATTGTTCTACAGATAGTTCTACAGTGCAAATATCAACTGAGTACTCAAACATTTTTCTAAAAACTGAAGCTGATACTTCAAATAAAAGTACACTTACAAGTAAAATTACTCCACCATTTCCTAAAAAGAGTTTATCGAATGTTTTTACTCAAGAAAATGATGAGTTAAGTGACATTACAACAATGAGTTTTACTAAATTCACAACGCTAAATATCATTACCAGATATGAAACTATCACAAAATTGGCGGAAACTTTAAACGGAAGTACAGAAATTCCTAAAAGTGCAAACAATTTGCCCAAACACAATGTAACATTTAATCCAGGTGGCAATATTAAAAAAAATAATTCAACTCATGAACTTCAAATTGTTAGACCTCCACATAAAATACAGTTCAAAATTAGACCACGTCCTATATTAATAAAAAGAAAACCTAAAAAACAGGATAAGAAAAAAATTATACTTAAATTTAAAACAAATAATCCTAAACTGAAGTCCACCCGATCAAGTGAATTCAAATTATCTACAACACCGAAAATAAGTATGCGACGTACAACTCTAGGTACTAAGTTTACTACTAAGGTAAATATTAAACAACAAAAAGAGTTAGAATTATTCGATAAGAGCAATCTTACAACCAACACAAGTATTAAAAATACTAAAAAGAAACAAATACTAGAAACGAATGTTTCACTAGAGAAAACAATGTCTAAAACCATGAAACAAATTACAAATGAGTACACTACACAAATTCAACTAAATTTAGATACAAGTGACGTAAGTCAAATAAACACAGATGGTGTAGATAATAAACATGGAACTTCAAGTATTTCCACAATTCTTGATGTAACTACAAAAGGACAGAAAATATTAATAAACCACCTAAATAAGGCTTACAATGACGCAGATGAAGGTAAATTAAATATAACAACGGAAGTTGATAATGCTATAACTCCATTATCTGAGACTACTAAGGATCATGTATTAACTGATTTTCACGACGGCTCTATTAAAGATCTTGAATTTAATACGCAACAAAAACTAGAAGATAACTCCTACAGAGCAAAATTGACGAATACGGACTTCACGACCACTATGAAAGCGTTTATCAAATATACTAATGAAATGAAAAATAATAATACCATTGTAATACCTGATACAAATAAAGGAACTGATTTCAATTATAGTGATAAAAATATAATACAAAAAACTCTGAGAACACCAAACACCACATCTAATAGTATTATCAATGTATTTTCTCAAGAAAAATCGAACACGTTTGATAAATTCTCACAGCAGATAGACATAACTTCTCCATACACGGAGAATAATAAGATATATGATAAATTGAATATGTCTACAACAGATGCAATTTTCACCACCAATAACTTATCAAAATTGTCTATATATTTGTCTGGAAATGTTGATGAAATTGAATCTACAACTAATGGAAAAAAATCGTCACTCAGTAAGGAAAACGACACAAAGTCTAGATTTAATGATTACGAAAGAACTACGCATAGAAATACTATAGACAATTATGACACAGCTCATAAGAATACCAATTTAGTCGGTACTATTTTAACTGAAGCGATCGCTGAAACACATACTACTATTAAGCAACTAGTTCCAACCAATCATAAACTATCTGTAAATCTGACTAATAATCAAACATCACAACAAAAACTAAAAATAAATTTTGAAGATATCACTAATAACAATAACGAGAACACTGTTTCTCCTATGAACACGACGACCAGTATTGAAAATGTTAGTTCTATAAAAATATCAACTCCAGCATTACTTCATTTGAATGAAACTAATAACTCCATAAACAATCGACACACCAGCTACAAGCCACCATACGTTACAACTAAAAATTATATAAATGAAACAACGCCCTTAACTGCAAACACGAATTCATTCATAACCGCTTATGGAGTTGAAAATAATGACCCAAAACGTATTTATTATGACCTGAATATCCACAATAATCATAATGTATCACTTAAGCCGAACATCATGACACAAAGCCCAACCATTGCAATTCACGAAACATCTAAAGAATCAGAAACGTCGCAGTCTGATGATGAAGAAACACTACAGAGATATGATGAAAATATCGCAATACTTGATAATCTAAACAATTGGAAGTATGCAGATATATCACCAAAACCCTATGAAAAAGTGATAAATCTACCCAAATATAACCTCAATGGAAACTCCTTTGAGACAGTAACTATTACTGATACAATAAAAACAACAGATTACCTGCTTGACAATCTAACATTTGATTTAGAAAAGTATAATCCGTCAAATTATTCTACAGAAAGTAATGTGTATTTATCTAGCAAGCTCAAAGAGCTAGAACGAGTGAATGTAACAGGAAGTATTAAAATATTCAAAGATTCAGAGCTACTACATACTACTGAAGAATTTTTATCATTATTAAACGCCTCAGCCAAAGGAAATAAAAGCATGGACTTAATGGAATCACCGTTGTTAGCTAAACCTACAAATGTATACGAAAGAATAATAACAAATATTTTATCTAAACACAATTTGACTCTTGAAACCTCACCTCTTTTGTTAAATCAATCTTTGACGCCTGCAATTCAAAATGCAACAGTTGAAACAATACACTTTGAAACTGACTTGGAAGATAATAATGCAACTTTTACTAACAGTTTAGAGACATATCCAGCAACTACAAGTATAGAATACATTCATACACATAAAGATTACAATAGCAATATTCAATCATTGACATTCCCTTTGTTTAGTATTAATGATTATTTTAGTGATGCACTATTAAATACATCTAATACTGAAGAACCAAATCCCGAATATACAAGTAAACCAGAAGCATCAGAAATCGACAGCGACAAATCATCTGAAATACAATTTACAAACACGCATTATAAAGTAAGCAACGCAGCAGAGTTCATGAATGTATATGGTAATAAAAAATTAAGAGCTACAATACCAATAAGATATACAAAACTAGTAAAACCCTTCATACCAACTTTCAAAATGCGCGAAGTTTATACACCGGTTAGACACGATACAAATGATATGATTCAATCTAAGATCAAAGCTATGGTGACGAGCTTTTTTGACCATTTTAGTAAAGGAAAACATTTTAATATTACTCAGAAAACAAGCAGTATTCTTAATGAAACAGTTACAGATGGAAAAACAATTCTACCACTATTAAACCACTATAGAGTATATAAATCAAGTAACATTGAAACCGATAAAATGAAATCTGTGGTAAATAGAAAAAACATAAAAAATGCGCTCGGCAAGCACGAAGTTTATATAAAAAATTCTGAATCTAACAAAATGTTCAGCAAAGATGTTAATATTTATAATCCAGGATTCAATAGGTTTAGAGAAACAGTAAACACAAATGCTGTGACTAAAAATATTAAATACAACACTTACCAACCAACGACTAAAGAAGATTTGGATTTATTATACCGCTATGAAAGTCCGATTTTCAACACATTTTTGTATAGAAAAGTTAATCAAAAAGCTAATAATGAACAATCTTCAGGGAACGTTACATCGTGCAATGCACTCAGAAATCTGAGCCGCGATTCATTCAAAAATATTAATGATTTTATAGCAATGTTAAAAGCAGCAAATTGCTCTGAACCGAAATATCAGCTTCATACAAAGTCCAAAAATAATCGCGCAGTTATATCTAATAAAAATTTGCACTCAATTATAACTAATAAAAATGTGCAACCAATTATAACTAATAACAATGTGCAATCAATTAGAACTAATAAAAAAATGCAACCAATTACAGCTAATAACGATGTGCAACTAATTATAACTAGTAAAAATATGCAACCATTTATATCTAATAACAATGTGCAACCTATTATAACTAATAAAAATATGCAACCAATTATAACTAATAACAATGTGCAACCAATTATAACTAATAACAATGTGCAACCAATGATAACTAATAAAAATGTGCAACCAATTATAGCAAATCAAAATGTGCAACCAATTATAACAAATAAAAATGTACAGCCGATTATAACTAATAACAATGTCCAACCAATTATAACGAATAAAAATATGCAGCCAATTATAACTAATAACAATATGCAACCAATTATAACTAATAACAATATGCAACCAATTTTAACGAACAAAAATGTGCAACCAATTATAACTAATAACAATATGCAACCAATTATAACTAAGAAAAATGTACACCCCATTATAACTAAGCATTTTAAGACACTAACGTTTAACAAGGGAGGCTATTTTGATTCGTTTGAGAAGACTAAATTATTACCATTACATTTGCCTCAACCCAAGCCACGGAAAAAGTTGATGAGAAGGGTACACATGTCCAATAAAAAGAAGGCGATAATGACAATGAATACAAAAGATTTTTTCTCGCAACGACGGTTTATGACTCAGAAGAACATCATCAAAGATATACCAAAGCCTCACCAGAGACCTCTAGTCTTCAGACCGATTACATCCATCCCAAGACACATGATACTCCGTCCTAATTTTGGATACATCAACGATGGCTTTCCTGCTGTCGAGTCTAAACATTCGATTATGAGAAACGATGAGGATTCTGCAGACGACGTATTGGCACAGCGCAAGCATATATTTTCAAGGCAGAAAAAAGTTCATTTTCGCCCCAAAATGATACCAAGGGTGGTTACACCGATGACACCGAGAATTAATATACTTGAACGACCCTTTGTATATTCCCGAGTAAGCCCAAGGATTTTGCGGGACAGAATAGATTCTGTAAGGAGAGGGACATATTTATACAATCCTGAATACGCAGCGTCAACAGAAAAGTATGAACCTCATGTATTTTTCAAAGATACACTAAAGCTGGAAGGTTCAGAAGATGCGCCATTGGAGTTGAGTTACAAAAGGGAACCGAAGCGTCAGGAATGGACCACAGCTGCAGTGATCTTGACGAAGTCGAGACGCAGAAGAACGCTATTCTTCTTAAGTCCGACGGTGTCGTATAATAATTACTTTTAAGTTTTGTAAGGTTATAATATGTGAATAAATGTTATTATTAAAATACGTTTTTATTTTCATAAACTAATTAATTTCTTACCTAATTGCCTGAGACCTAGTTAGTTATTTTTTTTGCATTTCATGATCCTAAGACCTTCCGGGACAACGATAATATAGAGATTACCAATTCAAACCTTAATACTAAAAAAAACCGAAACCTCAAGAAAAGTAACAAGATTTGCTAAAAGAGTATCTTCCCTATTGTATCCTAAGGTGACGGACTGGTGGCTGGACGACATGTATCTGAGGGTGCGGTTGCCTCTGCCTATTAACTCGAACCCCGGCATGGTGTTCCCGCGCCGACACTTCGCTAAGATGGAGGAGGTGGCAGACCTGGGCGCGCTGTTCGTAGACGACCTGCTGGATTATAAGGAGATGCTAGACAGGTGGGTTTAAACTTATTTTCCATAAAACTATCTGGATACCAACTAGCAGCAGGCAGACCTTTAAGAACATAGCAGGACGATATTGGTATATTTTCTGTAAGATTGGCTGGAAGAACATAACAGGCGTAAGGAATATATTCCTACTGCTGCAAAAACCTATAGGTTTTTGCAGCAGTGGGTCATCCCAAACAAGACGGAATAAGATGAATAGCAAATTAATAAAAGGAGGAGTTGTTTGAAAAGAGGATGGAGGATGCTTCAAAAGATATATCGACATCGGCACACGCCTGAAACCCCATGGCATTACACTTATACATGTTCTTTAAATCAATTCATTATATGAAATTATCTTTACTTTAATTAAACCTTTGTATGCCTGGTTAAAAGTTAATAATCATACTTAGTAAGTGTTGTGCACTAATTTGATCGTAAATCTTGATTTTAGGATATCGTAGTTTATTAGAGTGTACTCTTTACTTTTCAAATGAATGAAGCTAAGTCAATGCTTCAAAAGATAGAGAGCATAAACACATGATTTTCGTGTTTTTTTTCAAATTAGGTCTTATACCTTGCCTAAATTTAAAATCGCATATGGTCTCAGAGGTGAACTACCTCTGGAGCGAGCCACGAGTCGCGAGAAAGGACAGCCGCTGTGCATGGAGCAGTTCTATCGGCTGCTGGGCGTGTGCCGGATCCCTGAAGTGGGCAGGGACAGGCTGGAGCTGCCCAAGATTAAGAATGGTGATGAGGAGTCGGAGGAACTGATTGTGGTCGCTTGCAGGAATTACGTGAGTGGCTGAAAAACTTACATAGGTATAAATCTACAATAGTGTTTATTCTGATGATAGGTATGCATGCATACTAAACTTGGCTAAGTGAATTGTAAGAATGAACAAGACAGCAATATGTCAAGTTGTTATAACATTCATAGGTTTAGTAATTTGTAGTCAATAGTATGAGCCCATTATTTTACCAAATCGATCGTCTAAGAATGAGGTGTACCACAAGGTTAAAACCTTGATACGTTGTTATTAATTAAGCTGGTTATACAAAATACTATTTGTGACCGAATGAAACTGTTCATAAAGCAAGATCACGTAAACTACTATTCAAAGGCGCCCCAACAAGGTATTCTGCTCTGAACTCCCGCAACTGAACACGTGACAAACCTAACTGAATTACTTTGTTCTGTCTTAGACGTAACTCAGTTAGCACTTAGGAGCTGCGGTGCACTTTATCACTTAAACTTGGGAGGGGAACACTGAATAAATTATTAATGCTTGTGGTTTTAAGGACAAAATTTATAACAAGAAAACTTTGAAGTCTGCATTGTTGAAAAGCAATTAGTCACAACGGCTCCCAGTACATTTTATAAATCTAATTTAAAGTTTAATATTGTCTAAAAGCTTTTTCTGAAGTGTCATTAAATTCCATTTAATTCATAAAAAAATATAAATATATTCTACTTAATAAAATTCTAACAACTCCCTGGCATACCAGACAACGCATAGCCTAAACCAGCGGGTCTAGCAGGGTGTCATTTTAGAGACCAAACGCGTGGGCCTTTTTGATGATTGTTACGTCATTCGATTCGTCTTAATCTTGCGAGTAACACTAAAGACATGACAGTTATCGAAATTAAATTAGGCGACAGCCATTAAAAATGGTCTACATTTTTTAAAAAGGCTCATCCTCCCGATAGTGGGTCCCGACTGTTAAAGATAATATATAACTTAAGAGACTTTTTTTTTCTATTCAGTTTTTATTGCAAGTTCAGTTTATAAGCTAAGGGTTTATTGATTTTTAAAATTTATTTTTTTATTTATATACAAGCTAATTCCAAAAGTATCACATAAGTTTTTATTTTATTTAAATAAGTACCACAATAAAACTTAAGTACCTATTGCTTTCCACAGTTCTATCCTATACCAGTGAAAGCGGTGGACCGCGGTCGGCTCACACCTGGCGAGATCCAAGCGCAGCTGCTCCACGCCATGGTGGACGCCGCTGGAGCCCCCCCAGCGCCCAGGGTCGGCCTGCTCACCGCCATGGGCCGGGACCAGTGGGCCAGGGCCAGGGAACAGCTTATTAGAGGTTTATTTATTTTTCTTTAGATGTAGAAACAAAACTTGCTTACACTTTCTAACTCCTGAATTCATTTACTTAACGCCTTATAAATGTGCCTTATAAATTAAGTGTCTGTTAAGACAAGGACGAGGGAGAAGGCTGCTCTAAAGTCTGCTTGCTCTAAAACAACCTTAGATTAGGTACTTGTCTCATTAGTTATGATTCGCATGGTAGATCTTAGTTCACAAAATAGAAAAATACTAACAAGAAGATGTTGAAGTATTAGAACAACTGTTTCAGGATGTTCTCATTCCTCAGATGAAACGAACCGTACGAACATGGAGTTGATCTCCCGCGCGCTGTGCATCCTGTGCCTGGACGAGGGGGGCGGCGACCGCGCCGACGCAGACCCCGACACGAACGCCATGCTGCGGGCCATGCACGGCGCCGGCACCACGTGCCACTCGGCTAACCGCTGGTTTGATAAAACTGTGCAGGTTGGTTGGTATGCTATGTTTCTAGGAATTATATTTTAGTTCAGTGGTTCTCAACGGTCTGAAATTATTTTTCTTGTTAAAGCTACGCCCGTTTACGTCCAGAAAAGGTTAGGGGCCTCTGATCTAGTTACTTAGTACCTAATAAGTCCCTTCGATAATAAATTAACACGCAATATACCAGAATAAATAGCTGTTATCTAGAACATAGGTAGGTACGCTAGAAATTAATTAATCAATCCTGATATTTTCCTAAATGTTTGCCTTCTAAGATTGATAAATATTACAATTAATTTTTTAGGTGAAGCTTGCCATTAGCCAATCGTAGATTGTGTTCGTGTTGGCACGCGAAACCCTTAATGCTACATTATTTCTCTTCGATTCCAGCTTATCATCTCATCAGACGGTACGGTAGGCATGTGCTACGAGCATAGCGCAGCAGAGGGCGTGGCGGTCGTGAGGCTGGCGGAGCGGGCTCTGGCCAGGGCGGAGGTGGCGGACCGACCAGCCCCACCGCCGGCCCTGCTGCCGGCACCGCAGGCCATGAAGTGGAACATCAGCAATGAAGTGCAAAGGACTATTGAGCAGGCTGCTAGAGATTTGGACCGGTGAGAAAACTGGAAAATATATTGAGGTCTTTAAAGGACCGCATCATGCCACGTTAAGACGGGAGTCAAATCAAAAATTATTTGTACACCTCGTGCATACACTCTCAGACGCAGATACCAATGTTATTGGTGCGTTCCTAGGTCCCTTCAGGCTATCTATAGAAGACTTTGATGTTGGACTAGTGGAAAGACGGATAAGGATAACCGCATTGTTATTGATATACAGTGCCATCTCGGACTTGGACTTCAAGGTGTACACTTACCGCGGCTACGGACGCGAGTTCATGAAGTCCTGCCGCACCAGCCCTGACGTCTACATCCAGCTGGCTCTGCAGTACGCATACTACAAGTAAGTCTATGGTCTACACACTCTAGCCAGAGAGAGGTGCATACCAGTCACAACTATATCTCTTTCAATCCAAAGCCAAATAGTGACACGCGAAAAAAGCGATCGCGAAAGAGAATTTTTGTCTACCTATTGCAGTCCATATTGTTGCCGTTACCGTTTGTCCTCGAGGACCTTGAAGATTATTTGCTAATATTAGAGCTAAACATTGTAGAGTTTGTGCTATTTTTCTACTTTCCCTGTTCAGGATGTATGGCTATCTAGTAACAACGTACGAATCGGCCTCTCTGCGCCGCTTCCGCAACGGACGCGTGGACAACATCCGGTCCGCTCATGGCGCCGCCCTCGCGTGGGCGGCGGCTATGTGCACTGCTGAGACCCCGCCGCTGAACGACAGTACTGATGATGGGCTGAAGAAGGTCTCGTTCAATTTGTATGGGGTGAGATGTTGAAAATTTAATTGTTGTATGTTGTATGAGGTGATAGCGTGGAAGGATAAAAGTTCCTTATTCTTCTCGATATAAGGTTATTACTGCCATCTCCCACGAAACGACATATTTAAATCAAAATAGCGAGTTGACGAAGAGCCTGTGATCGGAATTTAATCATCATTAATATTATAAAATAAAATCTGCAGAGATAACTACTTGTGCTATTAACTCTAACAAGTCTTTGAAATAAATGACACCAAGCAGGAAAAACAACCAAGAAAGCTTTTAGCTGTAAGCTTCAGGTAACGAGAAGTAAAGAAATATACCTTTACATTTAATGTTTAGGAGCAAAAGAAGCTAGAGCTGTTTGAGGAGGCAGCTCGGAAGCAGACAGCCATCATGGAAGCCAACATCCTGGGAAAAGGAATCGACAACCACCTGCTGGGACTGCGCGAGGCGGCGAGGGAGACCTTGGGGGAACTGCCGCAGATCTTCACCGATGACACTTATAAGCGGATGATTGAGTTCAAATTGAGCACTAGTCAGGTAAAAACTTCTTTAACACCTTCCTACGGATTGATGAGTTGCTGGCCAAATCGTGTCGCCATATGGACTTAATGAGATAAGTATGCATAGGTATAAAAACCATAATCTTTATGCGAGGACTAAGAAAGTGTCAACAGGAAGTAAATTAGCTTTTTAAGAGCATAGCTATTTTGAGAACCCAATTGTTTCGTAGAAACAGGGTAGAAGGCAGCAATTTACCGTTTAAAAGGCTTCTATATTAAACTCACCCTCCAGGTGGCCACCACAACGGACGGTACGTTCATGGGCTACGGGGCAGTCTGCCCCGACGGGTATGGCTGCAGTTACAACCCCAAGAAGGAGAGCGTGATCTTCTGTATCTCCTCGTTCACCCCCTCCAGCGTCACCAACACGGAGGCTTTCCGGCAGTCGCTCGAGGAGGCGCTGGACAGGATGAAGATGATGTTCCAAGCGAGGAAGGTGGACAAGTAATGAGGTTTGAGGATTTCTGAAAGAAATAGGGTTGGTATGTATTTTTTCTTTTTATCTACACATACATTGGTGTTTAATCTACCGCTATATATACAGCAGTAAGTAGCGTCACTTTCAAAATATTTAACTGGGTATTTTAATCAAGAGAACTGAAAGCTAATTCTTTATTTACATATAATTAAAGTGTTTATTAATACATGTTATTCGATATAAATAATGTATCATATTCAAATACATGAATATTCCCAGTGTTTAGAACATAGCGTGTAAACTGTAGTTAATCAGTGTACCTATCAACCATTTTATGAAGTTAATGATGTTATTGTAAGAGAGCACAAGTCATAAATAAAGTCGAGTACCTACTCGACTTTATTTATATTTATGTATTTGTTGTGCTGAAAGCTATCTTCCACTTCCACTTATCCAACTAAAGAAATTGCATCATTGATGTATTAAAGTATAAACTATCGACCGGCCGTTCTTACGATTGCCTCGACATGAATATCGTGTTGTGAACTAATTTTGGAAGACGGGTAGAAATGTGTATTTTTTTCGTCTGTACCTACTGAATCTGATCAAAATTTTATCAAATTTGAATCGTGTTAAAACACGCACATGATATATTGTAAGGAAACTGAAACATATCGTTGGATGACTTAATGAATGATCTAGAATTTATTATTAGATATATATAATTGTAATTATACCGTACTAGCAATGACGCAACAATGCAATTAGAAATATGATATATTCAAATATTTAGATATATATATAATATTAATAGGCACTTACAATGTTTCATTCAAAATTATATATTATGATAATATTACAATATCATCTATTATATTCATAGTTATTGATGTTATAATGTTTTATGAAGTAGTTGCCGTTTATCAAATCATATGCCGATTCGTTTTGTAGCGGTGTGACCGCATTTTATAGTTTATTTATATTTATATACATATATACAAAGTTAGTCCACACAATACACCGGCTCTAGTACCTACCTTTTAAAAACAGCGGTATTTTAGTAGTAGGTACCTACAGTTCCCTATTTTGCACAATTAATATACCCATAATGTTTAACCGTTGTTCAGTATTAAAAAGTACATAGTTTATATTACATGAGATGCTTGAGGTTGGTCTCTTTTTTTTTCTACATAACGGAAAAAAGCTATGATGAAGCTTAGCTTATTAAGCCGTGCGAGTAGGTAGTTATGTCAATCATAGTTATTAGATGTTTGGAAGCCACTCCAAAGATGTGCTTTAATTGTAACCCAAATATAAGCCAATGAATTATAGTGAATAGATGACCTTTTAGAGCTTTATACACTTCAAGATTTATATACATTTGTTGCTCTATTCTATATCCCTATATATAGGTATCTACATAATTGATTACCAATTATGAACGTAAAGTAAACCACTTTACAATTTAATTAAAAATATAAAACTCATTTTGTAATGTATCATGATGTGTACATACCGAAGGTATGTTGTTGATATATACAGTTTATTTACCCATTTTCTAAGAGTATATCTAATCAAGTTAATTGCCACATAATTAAAATTATATTATAAAGTATTTAATAGTTTTAAAAATATATATAAATTTGACACGTCTCTAAAACGCCTTATTTGATAAGGTTTATGATACATAATTATTAACAAACACAAAACCTCCTCAGTGGCGTAGTGGAGGAAAATATTAGTAATTACTTAAATCATTAAAATGATACCCAACCGAAATATCAACTTATACACTCGTGAATTTAATACTTCAAAGTAAAATGCACTTTATTGTAGATCCTAAAAAATGGATAATAATATCCTATAATGAAATGATATTAAAAATCGTAGTGTTTATTATTAAAATGTAATTTTGTCGATCGAGATTACCAAGTTCTGTGAGCGCGAGCGTGGATAAACAAAAATAGATAACCCCACTTTTTCCACTTCTTCCAGTTTACGTAGCTGGACGTGCTACGGCCTACGCACGTAGTGACGCGTAGTAGCGTAGCCGGGTGACAGTCGCTTTGTCACGTTCTAAAAGGGATCACTACTGAATAGCGAAAGCTGAAAGGATCCACTTCTTTTGTCAATAGAGTATTCGGGGAATTTGACTGGAAAGGTTTAGGGAAAGGTCACTGGAATTAATCATAATGCCTGAATGTACCTATTCCATTATATAAAAGTTGTATTCAATTGGTAACAGCTAGACTCTAGCTTTTACTTTCAACTTTTAACTGTACCTATTAGTTGTTTAAATAATAATTAACGTAAAAATCATAAAACAAACGAGGTCACTTTCTGGTGAATTTATAAACGTTTTCCAAAACAATATTCAGTAGGTAATAACGATTGACAAAATAACGTAGGTAGGTAAAATAAACGTTATTTATTATTACGTAAGGTTTAAAATGTCAATGCTGTGGTGATATCATACAATTTAGACGTGTTATACTTACATGAATGTTGAAATCATGTTAATTTAATCCTTACATTTTGTTAAGTAGGTACCTTAATAAATTAATAAATGTTGATTATATTGCAAGTAGATATCTCCATTTAAAATGCAATGTATGCATTGTTTTTATATTTTAGCGTTTTGCATTAATATAAGTAAGTAATTTCCAATTTTAAGTAATGGAGTAAAGGTAACTTATACATATCAGATGTCAACTATCATGTCTGACATGACCAAGAATATCGAAAACATATCAAATTTTAGTTTTAAGTACTTAGTAAATAATTATAATATATAAATTATTGTAAGTGTAACTATACGCAGTCAATTTGATCAGTATTTAAATGTTTACGTGCTTTTATGGATTTCTATTAGGTAAGAATAATAACCTAACAAGAACCTATATTCAAACCAAGTGTAACCAAAAACAGCTAACAGATCTCTAACTACATTTTTAAACTTATAAGTACCTAATACAAACACAAATATTACGAAATAGCTTAATTCAATATTGAAACTAAGTTTATTGTTAAAGTTATCAAATCAAATATAATCTTTATACTTATTAATAATTTTATATTTGTTATAAGCGCTTTTAAAGCACACGGCCGTTGGGCACAATTTATAATTTAGACAACAGCAATCACTCTACTGTGATTTAAAATTTTGCAATTAATATTTTTATATTGTCACCAATTAAATGTCACCTTTCATGTTATTATAATATACGGTCATTGTGTAGCCTTAGGGGCGCTATGACTTAGGTTAGGTTAGGCTTAGGTTTAGGTTAGGTTAGGTTAGAACAGTGATCAAAACGAAAAAAAATAAATCTCGAAAATTCGTCTAAGTCCTGGCTCCATAGCCCCCCCTAACTGGGAACTAACATAACCTAATGACACATTCAGATTCTGGCGCTTCGCCGGCCGCTGCCGCGGCACGCTCGCTTCGCTCGCTCGGCTCGCGCGTTTTGGTCACTGTTTTAACCTAACCTAACCTAAACCTAAACCTAAGTCATAGCGCCCCTAAGGCTACACTCCAACCAAATATACAAAATGTTATGTACTTATTAAAATTTTCTGAGTATTTAAAGCACACATGCAATTACTTAGCTATTTGTTCGGAATATCCAAATCAACGAATATTTTGCGATAATTATTTTTGCTAAATAAATAATATTTGTATAACTAGTTTGTATTCACTAAGTATTGTATCGATGTCCTATGTAGGTATTCAATCGTGTTCACGAGATAAACCTAGGCTAACTAGTAGGTATGTAAGTATTTGCGATCCTTAATTAGTCAATGTTCAATTCCAAATGTAGGTAATAGTTTAAAACATGTTTACCAATAATGTGTTAGCCATAGGCAGTTCTGTGCTACTTCTAGGATGGCGTCAATAAAACTTACACAATCGGACGCCTTTGTCGAAGCATAGACACTTCAGTGGAAGCAGGTGGTTGGAAGCAATCATCACACTCGTGTTTCTTTAGGAAGATTATTCTACACACGGCATTACCTCTTGTCCGATAGGTAAATGTCGAGTCGGGTGGTTAAAGAGTAGGTAACTTCCTACCTTCAAAATAAAATAATAAATGTGGGGTAGATAAGATACGGAATGAATGTAATGTAATAAAGTAAGTGTGGGTAGCAATATGCACGGCTGGCTTCGTAACGTACCTTTTATTATAAATATGAAAAATACATATCATTAAATGTGATTACCTATAACATAGTATATGTTAACCTATTTACCAGCCAGTAGTTATTTAATTCGTTATACATTATTGTTATTTCTATGAGCTTTTTAGACATTATAATATCCATTTATAAATATTTTACTAATTCGTGCTAAAATAATCATTTTCTTGTTACTATTAAGGCTAAAGCGCCCATCTAGCCCGCGAAGTTCAATTTTTTTGAGGTTTTTTAGAAATTATTCAAAATCTGACAATAATAAAAGGCACATTTTGTAATTCGCGAAATAGACTGTGTGCAGTGCATTTATTAATATATCCAACTTACTCTAAAACATTTCAAGAACGACAGCTATCCAGATAACCTGGCAATTTTTGTATATTTAGTGATTTACTAGTATCATATCCACCGTGATAATGTTTAGAGTAAAATAAATGTATTAATAAACGCAATGCATACTGTGTTTGTCGCAAATCACAAAATGTTGTCTTAAATGTTTTCAGATTTTGGATAAACTATAAAAATACTCGAAAATTTTGAATTTCGCGGGCTAGACAGGCGCCTTCACCTTAAATCGTTATTTTTAGTTATTATAAGAAACAAAATAAAAAGTAGTAGTATATACCTGACTTATATGTCGGTTGGTACGTGTATCCCATGTCATAGTTCACACAATACCAGTATAACAACGATATTCAGGTTATTTAACAATTGCGACATACAGACCTACTTTCAATTCAGCCACTTGTAATAAGAAATTTAAGAATCAGTTGAGTGGTTCTTAATTATCTACCTGTTGTTTCCAATATGCATTAATAACTCGATTGACCCTCATTGGAATCTTATCCTGTCCACGTATATTAGATACCTAAAGCTGGGCACACAAGCACGGGCATGGCTGCCGGATCCGTCAGTCATATTTATCGGGTGCCTACCCGCCCGTGTGAACTTTGTATCTACCTGGCTCATGCACGGCACTAGCAAACAAATGTGGCCTGTGTAGCCTCAAAAGTCCCTGACGGATGCTCGCCGGACAGATTTGAGACCTGTGTAGAGGAAGACGGATGTCGTCTGACGGGTACCTGACAAGCTCACCGAACTTTTGTTTAGTGCATAGATGCACAGATATTGCTATTGTTACTGGTATTGTATAGTGTGCGGTGTTACTTATTAGTAGTGTAAACGTATTCATGTCAATTCAATGTTGCTCTCAATAAAAACCAACGGGAAAATACGCAGTTTTACTATAATATCCTTTAAAAATCTACACGCATCACCAAATGAAAGGGTCGCTTGCGGTGTTCGGACTATCTCAACAGTTCCAACAGGGTTTGTGATTCAATAAAATTATTATTAATAATTTTCATATAATTTATTATAACGGTATCAAATTCATTCATTTATAATACTTTTTCTTGTGTCTAAAATGTATATTATAAGTACAACCCGACCAAATATAACACTCGGTGCCATTATAATTTGGTCGGGTTATACCAATTTACTCTTACTAATTGTTATAATGGCTCTAAGCCATCACATTATTTTCATTAATTTGGACTTTGGCTGAATAGATGTAAAGTTTATATTTGCAAATGTAAATGCAACGTACCACGCAGGCAAAAAGTAGCTTTATTTTCTAATGAAATATAAATTACTATCGAATCCAGGTTGTTGCCTTCATTGCATACAATATTAAAGGTAGTTAAATGACGCGGTAACCTTATTGTAATTAAGTTGCCCATTAGCTGTTATCGGCGGGTGGTCATCAATTATATTGACTATAAACTGCCTCGAACTTAAGAAACTAGAATCCATTTAAAAATATAGTAATAATATATAATGGCGGTGACAGACATGAGCCGAACTACGATCAAAACATCTGACCATCAGAAAATATATTTGAATATTCGATGTGCTCGGCTCGTTCGTCACCACCATAAGATAGATGAATAATATCTAGGTATCTATCATTATAAGACATGACTACTATTACAAAACAACTTTACTTAAAGAACTAACTTTGCATTTTATATGTATACAAAAATAATAGGTTATCAAACACCCGTAGTAAATCTATAGAGCCCTATAAAAATATAAAATAAATACATTTTCGCATATTCATTATATTAATAAATGCTACAAAATTCATCTTTATAAATATTTAATCTTTATAAATAAATATTGAAACTAGTATATTTGTTTTTGATTTTAGCACAATAATTAGTAGTCCAGTCAGTCTCAGCAACTTAGCTAAATGTATGCGCTACGAGTGCGCTCAAGTCAATAGCATAACGGTAAATAGGATTTGAGACCGTGTCGTCATAGAAATACCACTTTGACTACAAGACTAGGCGTATGCTGACAGGGAGGCGACGGAGCACACATTAACACAGAGTTGGTAGAGCCGCCATGTTGACGCAAACACGGGTAAGGAGGTATGTATCCTGCAACGCAGCTAAATTATAACTTGATCTTCCCAACTACATAAATGCCAGTGTCAGTTTTCATAAAGATATCTGTGCCGGCACTGCAACTAGCCGCAGAGCAGGACAGACATGTCTGCGTGTCAGGCACCTGTGTCGCAGCGTGCGCGGCTCTGTGTTTGTTCATACGTTACAAGTTCTGCTCTGCCCTGCGCTGCGTGTACTGCGTCGCCTGCGTGACAGTATAAAGACTACGGCATTCGGCACTTGTTCATTTAGTAGCACGTTTTATAAATTGGAGAAAATAGTTGCCATTGAGAAGTATTTATAACGCCTGTGTTATATATACTTTGTCGCCTTATTTCCATGCCGTGGTGTCACAGTTAAGTGATAAGATACGCCGTCTCGCATTTGCAGTCATCGTCCGATTTAAGCTGAAACAAGACATTTTTTATTTATTAACTTTTTATTAGTTTATAGACTATCCAACTCTTGTGCAAAGGCCTCTCTTTTGCTCTTCCGCCCTGCTTTGTCCAGGACAATTTCCGGCCACGACTTTCCCGCAAAGGTGTCTAGGTCATTTCGCCACCGTCTCCTGGTATGACCCATTTAAATAAATAAATATCGCCAGACAGACACACCAACTGTACGGTCCCAAACTAAGCAAAGCTTGTACTATGGGTACCGTACAATGGACTGGGGGCGAACCCAGTAACACCCAGACCAGGGTAAATGACGAAAAGGCCATTTCCGAAATTTGCCCCGGCGGGAATCGAACCCGCGACCACCATGTGCAGTGAGCCGAGCGGCCTACGCTCGAACCACTGCGCCAGGCGGTCGTCAATTTGTACTAATATTTTCTGGAAATTATGTTTTTGTTGTTCGACCTTGCGCAGTAAGAATGGATCCACAAAGGTGAGCAAACATCATCAAAAATTGGGTACAAGGCGACAGCCGCCGCAGGAGTGGATGCAGTCATGAATATTCATAAATAAATGTGTGGTGTGTGATTGTTTATTTATTTATTTATTTATGGAAAACCAACAGCTACATACAAATTATTAAGCATTAATTCTAGTAATAGAAAGCCAATTAAAGGTTTTCACGTATAGCAGTAGAGAAGTACAATAGAGTCTTAAGCAAACACTTAATAGCACACATCACCTAGAGATACCAGAACTAATTAGAGAAAATATAAGAACATTACAGAATTTATTGGAAGAACTTAAGGTTTAGCTGCTTTCTTGCTTGTTTACTACTAGTAACAAAGGGATCAAAAGAGCAGTCCTTGCACAGTTTATTAAAGTCTCTGCTTGCTCGCACCAAATATGAATTTTGCCTATAGTTAGAGGAAGAAAAAGGGATTGAGATCGGTGAATTATGTCTAATTGATCTATTCGGTACATTAATAGTACATTGTTACACGAGTGGTGAAAGTGACTTATTTTTCCCGAGACGGGGTTTGGCGCCCGAGCGTAGCGAGGGCGCTAATAGTTCGAGGGACAAAATAAGTCTTTCACCCGAGGTAAACACTGTGCTTTTCATTACGAATACAAGGAAAATAAAAATAAAAACAGGAATTGGCTAAAGAAATAATACAAGGAAGCATGAACAATACTCTACAACTCGAAAAAAAAAAAGATCGGATTGCCGCCTATTTTGTTTTTTTTCGTTGGCCGGCCAACTTCATTATTTAGCCAGTATTTTTAATTTTCATTTTTAAATATTTTGACCAAATCTATGTTATTTTAAAGAAATTGTTGAAACTAAATTATAATTAAGTCATTTAAAGTATATATTCTTTATTTAATACTCAACTTTATGTTATTTCAATTTTACATCGTGCTGTAATTGAGTGACTGTAGAAAAAGTTTGAACATGGTTCCATAGAAATGGAACTAGTTTTTTTTTATAATTTGACAGCTGTCAGTTGAAAGTGATTCTCCCGGGCCAGAAAAGTATTACTTTCAAACCGCTCCTCAGGCAACTTCAGACCTACTTTCAGTGTATGAGTAATGAAAAGTATAATTTGTGAAGTATATCAGGACAATAAATTTCATTTGCTAGAATCTTAAACATGAGAGTACAATCTGCAATTTGACGACGATTCATAAGTGGCTGAATATGAAATTTCTTACACAGGGAAAGGTATCTATCAGGACGTGGGCGATTGCAATAAAAATGGTGCAACAAGATATTTCGGGTTCCCTCAAGAAGTATTGTAATTTGCCAGTAAAGGATCCGCCACTTTTTTCCCCATGGGTAGGATGATAAATGCATTTCGTTAGCCTGTTTCTGTACCGGTCGGGGAGGTGACGGGGCTCACCATGAGGAAGTGATGGTTGGTGAGCGCGTCGGCGGTGGGGCGCAGCGCGGGGTCGTGCGTGAGGCAGGCGCGGCAGAAGGCGCGGCCCTCCGCCGACAGCGCGGCGGGCTGGAGGGGCTGGAGGGGCTGGAGGGGGCTCACCATGAGGAAGTGATGGTTGGTGAGCGCGTCGGCGGTGGGGCGCAGCGCGGGGTCGTGCGTGAGGCAGGCGCGGCAGAAGGCGCGGCCCTCCGCCGACAGCGCGGCGGGCTGGAGGGGCTGGAGGGGGCTCACCATGAGGAAGTGATGGTTGGTGAGCGCGTCGGCGGTGGGGCGCAGCGCGGGGTCGTGCGTGAGGCAGGCGCGGCAGAAGGCGCGGCCCTCCGCCGACAGCGCGGCGGGCTGGAGGGGCTGGAGGGGGCTCACCATGAGGAAGTGATGGTTGGTGAGCGCGTCGGCGGTGGGGCGCAGCGCGGGGTCGTGCGTGAGGCAGGCGCGGCAGAAGGCGCGGCCCTCCGCCGACAGCGCGGCGGGCTGGAGGGGCTGGAGGGGGCTCACCATGAGGAAGTGATGGTTGGTGAGCGCGTCGGCGGTGGGGCGCAGCGCGGGGTCGTGCGTGAGGCAGGCGCGGCAGAAGGCGCGGCCCTCCGCCGACAGCGCGGCGGGCTGGAGGGGCTGGAGGGGGCTCACCATGAGGAAGTGATGGTTGGTGAGCGCGTCGGCGGTGGGGCGCAGCGCGGGGTCGTGCGTGAGGCAGGCGCGGCAGAAGGCGCGGCCCTCCGCCGACAGCGCGGCGGGCTGGAGGGGCTGGAGGGGGCTCACCATGAGGAAGTGATGGTTGGTGAGCGCGTCGGCGGTGGGGCGCAGCGCGGGGTCGTGCGTGAGGCAGGCGCGGCAGAAGGCGCGGCCCTCCGCCGACAGCGCGGCGGGCTGGAGGGGCTGGAGGGGGCTCACCATGAGGAAGTGATGGTTGGTGAGCGCGTCGGCGGTGGGGCGCAGCGCGGGGTCGTGCGTGAGGCAGGCGCGGCAGAAGGCGCGGCCCTCCGCCGACAGCGCGGCGGGCTGGAGGGGCTGGAGGGGGCTCACCATGAGGAAGTGATGGTTGGTGAGCGCGTCGGCGGTGGGGCGCAGCGCGGGGTCGTGCGTGAGGCAGGCGCGGCAGAAGGCGCGGCCCTCCGCCGACAGCGCGGCGGGCTGGAGGGGCTGGAGGGGCTGGAGGGGGCTCACCATGAGGAAGTGATGGTTGGTGAGCGCGTCGGCGGTGGGGCGCAGCGCGGGGTCGTGCGTGAGGCAGGCGCGGCAGAAGGCGCGGCCCTCCGCCGACAGCGCGGCGGGCTGGAGGGGCTGGAGGGGGCTCACCATGAGGAAGTGATGGTTGGTGAGCGCGTCGGCGGTGGGGCGCAGCGCGGGGTCGTGCGTGAGGCAGGCGCGGCAGAAGGCGCGGCCCTCCGCCGACAGCGCGGCGGGCTGGAGGGGCTGGAGGGGGCTCACCATGAGGAAGTGATGGTTGGTGAGCGCATCGGCGGTGGGGCGCAGCGCGGGGTCGTGCGTGAGGCAGGCGCGGCAGAAGGCGCGGCCCTCCGCCGACAGCGCGGCGGGCTGGAGGGGCTGGAGGGGGCTCACCATGAGGAAGTGATGGTTGGTGAGCGCGTCGGCGGTGGGGCGCAGCGCGGGGTCGTGCGTGAGGCAGGCGCGGCAGAAGGCGCGGCCCTCCGCCGACAGCGCGGCGGGCTGGAGGGGCTGGAGGGGGCTCACCATGAGGAAGTGATGGTTGGTGAGCGCGTCGGCGGTGGGGCGCAGCGCGGGGTCGTGCGTGAGGCAGGCGCGGCAGAAGGCGCGGCCCTCCGCCGACAGCGCGGCGGGCTGGAGGGGCTGGAGGGGGCTCACCATGAGGAAGTGATGGTTGGTGAGCGCGTCGGCGGTGGGGCGCAGCGCGGGGTCGTGCGTGAGGCAGGCGCGGCAGAAGGCGCGGCCCTCCGCCGACAGCGCGGCGGGCTGGAGGGGCTGGAGGGGGCTCACCATGAGGAAGTGATGGTTGGTGAGCGCGTCGGCGGTGGGGCGCAGCGCGGGGTCGTGCGTGAGGCAGGCGCGGCAGAAGGCGCGGCCCTCCGCCGACAGCGCGGCGGGCTGGAGGGGCTGGAGGGGCTGGAGGGGGCTCACCATGAGGAAGTGATGGTTGGTGAGCGCGTCGGCGGTGGGGCGCAGCGCGGGGTCGTGCGTGAGGCAGGCGCGGCAGAAGGCGCGGCCCTCCGCCGACAGCGCGGCGGGCTGGAGGGGCTGGAGGGGGCTCACCATGAGGAAGTGATGGTTGGTGAGCGCGTCGGCGGTGGGGCGCAGCGCGGGGTCGTGCGTGAGGCAGGCGCGGCAGAAGGCGCGGCCCTCCGCCGACAGCGCGGCGGGCTGGAGGGGCTGGAGGGGGCTCACCATGAGGAAGTGATGGTTGGTGAGCGCGTCGGCGGTGGGGCGCAGCGCGGGGTCGTGCGTGAGGCAGGCGCGGCAGAAGGCGCGGCCCTCCGCCGACAGCGCGGCGGGCTGGAGGGGCTGGAGGGGGCTCACCATGAGGAAGTGATGGTTGGTGAGCGCGTCGGCGGTGGGGCGCAGCGCGGGGTCGTGCGTGAGGCAGGCGCGGCAGAAGGCGCGGCCCTCCGCCGACAGCGCGGCGGGCTGGAGGGGCTGGAGGGGGCTCACCATGAGGAAGTGATGGTTGGTGAGCGCGTCGGCGGTGGGGCGCAGCGCGGGGTCGTGCGTGAGGCAGGCGCGGCAGAAGGCGCGGCCCTCCGCCGACAGCGCGGCGGGCTGGAGGGGCTGGAGGGGGCTCACCATGAGGAAGTGATGGTTGGTGAGCGCGTCGGCGGTGGGGCGCAGCGCGGGGTCGTGCGTGAGGCAGGCGCGGCAGAAGGCGCGGCCCTCCGCCGACAGCGCGGCGGGCTGGAGGGGCTGGAGGGGCTGGAGGGGCTGGAGGGGGCTCACCATGAGGAAGTGATGGTTGGTGAGCGCGTCGGCGGTGGGGCGCAGCGCGGGGTCGTGCGTGAGGCAGGCGCGGCAGAAGGCGCGGCCCTCCGCCGACAGCGCGGCGGGCTGGAGGGGCTGGAGGGGGCTCACCATGAGGAAGTGATGGTTGGTGAGCGCGTCGGCGGTGGGGCGCAGCGCGGGGTCGTGCGTGAGGCAGGCGCGGCAGAAGGCGCGGCCCTCCGCCGACAGCGCGGCGGGCTGGAGGGGCTGGAGGGGGCTCACCATGAGGAAGTGATGGTTGGTGAGCGCGTCGGCGGTGGGGCGCAGCGCGGGGTCGTGCGTGAGGCAGGCGCGGCAGAAGGCGCGGCCCTCCGCCGACAGCGCGGCGGGCTGGAGGGGCTGGAGGGGGCTCACCATGAGGAAGTGATGGTTGGTGAGCGCGTCGGCGGTGGGGCGCAGCGCGGGGTCGTGCGTGAGGCAGGCGCGGCAGAAGGCGCGGCCCTCCGCCGACAGCGCGGCGGGCTGGAGGGGCTTGAGGGGGCTCACCATGAGGAAGTGATGGTTGGTGAGCGCGTCGGCGGTGGGGCGCAGCGCGGGGTCGTGCGTGAGGCAGGCGCGGCAGAAGGCGCGGCCCTCCGCCGACAGCGCGGCGGGCTGGAGGGGCTGGAGGGGGCTCACCATGAGGAAGTGATGGTTGGTGAGCGCGTCGGCGGTGGGGCGCAGCGCGGGGTCGTGCGTGAGGCAGGCGCGGCAGAAGGCGCGGCCCTCCGCCGACAGCGCGGCGGGCTGGAGGGGCTGGAGGGGGCTCACCATGAGGAAGTGATGGTTGGTGAGCGCGTCGGCGGTGGGGCGCAGCGCGGGGTCGTGCGTGAGGCAGGCGCGGCAGAAGGCGCGGCCCTCCGCCGACAGCGCGGCGGGCTGGAGGGGCTGGAGGGGGCTCACCATGAGGAAGTGATGGTTGGTGAGCGCGTCGGCGGTGGGGCGCAGCGCGGGGTCGTGCGTGAGGCAGGCGCGGCAGAAGGCGCGGCCCTCCGCCGACAGCGCGGCGGGCTGGAGGGGCTTGAGGGGGCTCACCATGAGGAAGTGATGGTTGGTGAGCGCGTCGGCGGTGGGGCGCAGCGCGGGGTCGTGCGTGAGGCAGGCGCGGCAGAAGGCGCGGCCCTCCGCCGACAGCGCGGCGGGCTGGAGGGGCTGGAGGGGGCTCACCATGAGGAAGTGATGGTTGGTGAGCGCGTCGGCGGTGGGGCGCAGCGCGGGGTCGTGCGTGAGGCAGGCGCGGCAGAAGGCGCGGCCCTCCGCCGACAGCGCGGCGGGCTGGAGGGGCTGGAGGGGCTGGAGGGGGCTCACCATGAGGAAGTGATGGTTGGTGAGCGCGTCGGCGGTGGGGCGCAGCGCGGGGTCGTGCGTGAGGCAGGCGCGGCAGAAGGCGCGGCCCTCCGCCGACAGCGCGGCGGGCTGGAGGGGCTGGAGGGGCTGGAGGGGGCTCACCATGAGGAAGTGATGGTTGGTGAGCGCGTCGGCGGTGGGGCGCAGCGCGGGGTCGTGCGTGAGGCAGGCGCGGCAGAAGGCGCGGCCCTCCGCCGACAGCGCGGCGGGCTGGAGGGGCTGGAGGGGCTGGAGGGGCTGGAGGGGGCTCACCATGAGGAAGTGATGGTTGGTGAGCGCGTCGGCGGTGGGGCGCAGCGCGGGGTCGTGCGTGAGGCAGGCGCGGCAGAAGGCGCGGCCCTCCGCCGACAGCGCGGCGGGCTGGAGGGGCTGGAGGGGGCTCACCATGAGGAAGTGATGGTTGGTGAGCGCGTCGGCGGTGGGGCGCAGCGCGGGGTCGTGCGTGAGGCAGGCGCGGCAGAAGGCGCGGCCCTCCGCCGACAGCGCGGCGGGCTGGAGGGGCTGGAGGGGGCTCACCATGAGGAAGTGATGGTTGGTGAGCGCGTCGGCGGTGGGGCGCAGCGCGGGGTCGTGCGTGAGGCAGGCGCGGCAGAAGGCGCGGCCCTCCGCCGACAGCGCGGCGGGCTGGAGGGGCTGGAGGGGGCTCACCATGAGGAAGTGATGGTTGGTGAGCGCGTCGGCGGTGGGGCGCAGCGCGGGGTCGTGCGTGAGGCAGGCGCGGCAGAAGGCGCGGCCCTCCGCCGACAGCGCGGCGGGCTGGAGGGGCTTGAGGGGGCTCACCATGAGGAAGTGATGGTTGGTGAGCGCGTCGGCGGTGGGGCGCAGCGCGGGGTCGTGCGTGAGGCAGGCGCGGCAGAAGGCGCGGCCCTCCGCCGACAGCGCGGCGGGCTGGAGGGGCTGGAGGGGCTGGAGGGGGCTCACCATGAGGAAGTGATGGTTGGTGAGCGCGTCGGCGGTGGGGCGCAGCGCGGGGTCGTGCGTGAGGCAGGCGCGGCAGAAGGCGCGGCCCTCCGCCGACAGCGCGGCGGGCTGGAGGGGCTGGAGGGGCTGGAGGGGGCTCACCATGAGGAAGTGATGGTTGGTGAGCGCGTCGGCGGTGGGGCGCAGCGCGGGGTCGTGCGTGAGGCAGGCGCGGCAGAAGGCGCGGCCCTCCGCCGACAGCGCGGCGGGCTGGAGGGGCTGGAGGGGGCTCACCATGAGGAAGTGATGGTTGGTGAGCGCGTCGGCGGTGGGGCGCAGCGCGGGGTCGTGCGTGAGGCAGGCGCGGCAGAAGGCGCGGCCCTCCGCCGACAGCGCGGCGGGCTGGAGGGGCTGGAGGGGCTGGAGGGGGCTCACCATGAGGAAGTGATGGTTGGTGAGCGCGTCGGCGGTGGGGCGCAGCGCGGGGTCGTGCGTGAGGCAGGCGCGGCAGAAGGCGCGGCCCTCCGCCGACAGCGCGGCGGGCTGGAGGGGCTGGAGGGGCTGGAGGGGGCTCACCATGAGGAAGTGATGGTTGGTGAGCGCGTCGGCGGTGGGGCGCAGCGCGGGGTCGTGCGTGAGGCAGGCGCGGCAGAAGGCGCGGCCCTCCGCCGACAGCGCGGCGGGCTGGAGGGGCTGGAGGGGCTGGAGGGGGCTCACCATGAGGAAGTGATGGTTGGTGAGCGCGTCGGCGGTGGGGCGCAGCGCGGGGTCGTGCGTGAGGCAGGCGCGGCAGAAGGCGCGGCCCTCCGCCGACAGCGCGGCGGGCTGGAGGGGCTGGAGGGGGCTCACCATGAGGAAGTGATGGTTGGTGAGCGCGTCGGCGGTGGGGCGCAGCGCGGGGTCGTGCGTGAGGCAGGCGCGGCAGAAGGCGCGGCCCTCCGCCGACAGCGCGGCGGGCTGGAGGGGCTGGAGGGGGCTCACCATGAGGAAGTGATGGTTGGTGAGCGCGTCGGCGGTGGGGCGCAGCGCGGGGTCGTGCGTGAGGCAGGCGCGGCAGAAGGCGCGGCCCTCCGCCGACAGCGCGGCGGGCTGGAGGGGCTGGAGGGGGCTCACCATGAGGAAGTGATGGTTGGTGAGCGCGTCGGCGGTGGGGCGCAGCGCGGGGTCGTGCGTGAGGCAGGCGCGGCAGAAGGCGCGGCCCTCCGCCGACAGCGCGGCGGGCTGGGGGGCTGGAGGGGCTGGAGGGGGCTCACCATGAGGAAGTGATGGTTGGTGAGCGCGTCGGCGGTGGGGCGCAGCGCGGGGTCGTGCGTGAGGCAGGCGCGGCAGAAGGCGCGGCCCTCCGCCGACAGCGCGGCGGGCTGGAGGGGCTGGAGGGGCTGGAGGGGGCTCACCATGAGGAAGTGATGGTTGGTGAGCGCGTCGGCGGTGGGGCGCAGCGCGGGGTCGTGCGTGAGGCAGGCGCGGCAGAAGGCGCGGCCCTCCGCCGACAGCGCGGCGGGCTGGAGGGGCTGGAGGGGGCTCACCATGAGGAAGTGATGGTTGGTGAGCGCGTCGGCGGTGGGGCGCAGCGCGGGGTCGTGCGTGAGGCAGGCGCGGCAGAAGGCGCGGCCCTCCGCCGACAGCGCGGCGGGCTGGAGGGGCTGGAGGGGGCTCACCATGAGGAAGTGATGGTTGGTGAGCGCGTCGGCGGTGGGGCGCAGCGCGGGGTCGTGCGTGAGGCAGGCGCGGCAGAAGGCGCGGCCCTCCGCCGACAGCGCGGCGGGCTGGAGGGGCTGGAGGGGGCTCACCATGAGGAAGTGATGGTTGGTGAGCGCGTCGGCGGTGGGGCGCAGCGCGGGGTCGTGCGTGAGGCAGGCGCGGCAGAAGGCGCGGCCCTCCGCCGACAGCGCGGCGGGCTGGAGGGGCTGGAGGGGGCTCACCATGAGGAAGTGATGGTTGGTGAGCGCGTCGGCGGTGGGGCGCAGCGCGGGGTCGTGCGTGAGGCAGGCGCGGCAGAAGGCGCGGCCCTCCGCCGACAGCGCGGCGGGCTGGAGGGGCTGGAGGGGGCTCACCATGAGGAAGTGATGGTTGGTGAGCGCGTCGGCGGTGGGGCGCAGCGCGGGGTCGTGCGTGAGGCAGGCGCGGCAGAAGGCGCGGCCCTCCGCCGACAGCGCGGCGGGCTGGAGGGGCTGGAGGGGCTGGAGGGGGCTCACCATGAGGAAGTGATGGTTGGTGAGCGCGTCGGCGGTGGGGCGCAGCGCGGGGTCGTGCGTGAGGCAGGCGCGGCAGAAGGCGCGGCCCTCCGCCGACAGCGCGGCGGGCTGGAGGGGCTGGAGGGGGCTCACCATGAGGAAGTGATGGTTGGTGAGCGCGTCGGCGGTGGGGCGCAGCGCGGGGTCGTGCGTGAGGCAGGCGCGGCAGAAGGCGCGGCCCTCCGCCGACAGCGCGGCGGGCTGGAGGGGCTGGAGGGGGCTCACCATGAGGAAGTGATGGTTGGTGAGCGCGTCGGCGGTGGGGCGCAGCGCGGGGTCGTGCGTGAGGCAGGCGCGGCAGAAGGCGCGGCCCTCCGCCGACAGCGCGGCGGGCTGGAGGGGCTGGAGGGGGCTCACCATGAGGAAGTGATGGTTGGTGAGCGCGTCGGCGGTGGGGCGCAGCGCGGGGTCGTGCGTGAGGCAGGCGCGGCAGAAGGCGCGGCCCTCCGCCGACAGCGCGGCGGGCTGGAGGGGCTGGAGGGGGCTCACCATGAGGAAGTGATGGTTGGTGAGCGCGTCGGCGGTGGGGCGCAGCGCGGGGTCGTGCGTGAGGCAGGCGCGGCAGAAGGCGCGGCCCTCCGCCGACAGCGCGGCGGGCTGGAGGGGCTGGAGGGGCTGGAGGGGGCTCACCATGAGGAAGTGATGGTTGGTGAGCGCGTCGGCGGTGGGGCGCAGCGCGGGGTCGTGCGTGAGGCAGGCGCGGCAGAAGGCGCGGCCCTCCGCCGACAGCGCGGCGGGCTGGAGGGGCTGGAGGGGGCTCACCATGAGGAAGTGATGGTTGGTGAGCGCGTCGGCGGTGGGGCGCAGCGCGGGGTCGTGCGTGAGGCAGGCGCGGCAGAAGGCGCGGCCCTCCGCCGACAGCGCGGCGGGCTGGAGGGGCTGGAGGGGGCTCACCATGAGGAAGTGATGGTTGGTGAGCGCGTCGGCGGTGGGGCGCAGCGCGGGGTCGTGCGTGAGGCAGGCGCGGCAGAAGGCGCGGCCCTCCGCCGACAGCGCGGCGGGCTGGAGGGGCTGGAGGGGGCTCACCATGAGGAAGTGATGGTTGGTGAGCGCGTCGGCGGTGGGGCGCAGCGCGGGGTCGTGCGTGAGGCAGGCGCGGCAGAAGGCGCGGCCCTCCGCCGACAGCGCGGCGGGCTGGAGGGGCTGGAGGGGGGGCTCACCATGAGGAAGTGATGGTTGGTGAGCGCGTCGGCGGTGGGGCGCAGCGCGGGGTCGTGCGTGAGGCAGGCGCGGCAGAAGGCGCGGCCCTCCGCCGACAGCGCGGCGGGCTGGAGGGGCTGGAGGGGGCTCACCATGAGGAAGTGATGGTTGGTGAGCGCGTCGGCGGTGGGGCGCAGCGCGGGGTCGTGCGTGAGGCAGGCGCGGCAGAAGGCGCGGCCCTCCGCCGACAGCGCGGCGGGCTGGAGGGGCTGGAGGGGGCTCACCATGAGGAAGTGATGGTTGGTGAGCGCGTCGGCGGTGGGGCGCAGCGCGGGGTCGTGCGTGAGGCAGGCGCGGCAGAAGGCGCGGCCCTCCGCCGACAGCGCGGCGGGCTGGAGGGGCTGGAGGGGGCTCACCATGAGGAAGTGATGGTTGGTGAGCGCGTCGGCGGTGGGGCGCAGCGCGGGGTCGTGCGTGAGGCAGGCGCGGCAGAAGGCGCGGCCCTCCGCCGACAGCGCGGCGGGCTGGAGGGGCTGGAGGGGCTGGAGGGGGCTCACCATGAGGAAGTGATGGTTGGTGAGCGCGTCGGCGGTGGGGCGCAGCGCGGGGTCGTGCGTGAGGCAGGCGCGGCAGAAGGCGCGGCCCTCCGCCGACAGCGCGGCGGGCTGGAGGGGCTGGAGGGGCTGGAGGGGGCTCACCATGAGGAAGTGATGGTTGGTGAGCGCGTCGGCGGTGGGGCGCAGCGCGGGGTCGTGCGTGAGGCAGGCGCGGCAGAAGGCGCGGCCCTCCGCCGACAGCGCGGCGGGCTGGAGGGGCTGGAGGGGGCTCACCATGAGGAAGTGATGGTTGGTGAGCGCGTCGGCGGTGGGGCGCAGCGCGGGGTCGTGCGTGAGGCAGGCGCGGCAGAAGGCGCGGCCCTCCGCCGACAGCGCGGCGGGCTGGAGGGGCTGGAGGGGGCTCACCATGAGGAAGTGATGGTTGGTGAGCGCGTCGGCGGTGGGGCGCAGCGCGGGGTCGTGCGTGAGGCAGGCGCGGCAGAAGGCGCGGCCCTCCGCCGACAGCGCGGCGGGCTGGAGGGGCTGGAGGGGCTGGAGGGGGCTCACCATGAGGAAGTGATGGTTGGTGAGCGCGTCGGCGGTGGGGCGCAGCGCGGGGTCGTGCGTGAGGCAGGCGCGGCAGAAGGCGCGGCCCTCCGCCGACAGCGCGGCGGGCTGGAGGGGCTGGAGGGGCTGGAGGGGGCTCACCATGAGGAAGTGATGGTTGGTGAGCGCGTCGGCGGTGGGGCGCAGCGCGGGGTCGTGCGTGAGGCAGGCGCGGCAGAAGGCGCGGCCCTCCGCCGACAGCGCGGCGGGCTGGAGGGGCTGGAGGGGGCTCACCATGAGGAAGTGATGGTTGGTGAGCGCGTCGGCGGTGGGGCGCAGCGCGGGGTCGTGCGTGAGGCAGGCGCGGCAGAAGGCGCGGCCCTCCGCCGACAGCGCGGCGGGCTGGAGGGGCTGGAGGGGGCTCACCATGAGGAAGTGATGGTTGGTGAGCGCGTCGGCGGTGGGGCGCAGCGCGGGGTCGTGCGTGAGGCAGGCGCGGCAGAAGGCGCGGCCCTCCGCCGACAGCGCGGCGGGCTGGAGGGGCTGGAGGGGGCTCACCATGAGGAAGTGATGGTTGGTGAGCGCGTCGGCGGTGGGGCGCAGCGCGGGGTCGTGCGTGAGGCAGGCGCGGCAGAAGGCGCGGCCCTCCGCCGACAGCGCGGCGGGCTGGAGGGGCTGGAGGGGGCTCACCATGAGGAAGTGATGGTTGGTGAGCGCGTCGGCGGTGGGGCGCAGCGCGGGGTCGTGCGTGAGGCAGGCGCGGCAGAAGGCGCGGCCCTCCGCCGACAGCGCGGCGGGCTGGAGGGGCTGGAGGGGGCTCACCATGAGGAAGTGATGGTTGGTGAGCGCGTCGGCGGTGGGGCGCAGCGCGGGGTCGTGCGTGAGGCAGGCGCGGCAGAAGGCGCGGCCCTCCGCCGACAGCGCGGCGGGCTGGAGGGGCTGGAGGGGGCTCACCATGAGGAAGTGATGGTTGGTGAGCGCGTCGGCGGTGGGGCGCAGCGCGGGGTCGTGCGTGAGGCAGGCGCGGCAGAAGGCGCGGCCCTCCGCCGACAGCGCGGCGGGCTGGAGGGGCTGGAGGGGGCTCACCATGAGGAAGTGATGGTTGGTGAGCGCGTCGGCGGTGGGGCGCAGCGCGGGGTCGTGCGTGAGGCAGGCGCGGCAGAAGGCGCGGCCCTCCGCCGACAGCGCGGCGGGCTGGAGGGGCTGGAGGGGGCTCACCATGAGGAAGTGATGGTTGGTGAGCGCGTCGGCGGTGGGGCGCAGCGCGGGGTCGTGCGTGAGGCAGGCGCGGCAGAAGGCGCGGCCCTCCGCCGACAGCGCGGCGGGCTGGAGGGGCTGGAGGGGGCTCACCATGAGGAAGTGATGGTTGGTGAGCGCGTCGGCGGTGGGGCGCAGCGCGGGGTCGTGCGTGAGGCAGGCGCGGCAGAAGGCGCGGCCCTCCGCCGACAGCGCGGCGGGCTGGAGGGGCTGGAGGGGGCTCACCATGAGGAAGTGATGGTTGGTGAGCGCGTCGGCGGTGGGGCGCAGCGCGGGGTCGTGCGTGAGGCAGGCGCGGCAGAAGGCGCGGCCCTCCGCCGACAGCGCGGCGGGCTGGAGGGGGGGGGGCTGGAGGGGGCTCACCATGAGGAAGTGATGGTTGGTGAGCGCGTCGGCGGTGGGGCGCAGCGCGGGGTCGTGCGTGAGGCAGGCGCGGCAGAAGGCGCGGCCCTCCGCCGACAGCGCGGCGGGCTGGAGGGGCTGGAGGGGGCTCACCATGAGGAAGTGATGGTTGGTGAGCGCGTCGGCGGTGGGGCGCAGCGCGGGGTCGTGCGTGAGGCAGGCGCGGCAGAAGGCGCGGCCCTCCGCCGACAGCGCGGCGGGCTGGAGGGGCTGGAGGGGGCTCACCATGAGGAAGTGATGGTTGGTGAGCGCGTCGGCGGTGGGGCGCAGCGCGGGGTCGTGCGTGAGGCAGGCGCGGCAGAAGGCGCGGCCCTCCGCCGACAGCGCGGCGGGCTGGAGGGGCTGGAGGGGCTGGAGGGGGCTCACCATGAGGAAGTGATGGTTGGTGAGCGCGTCGGCGGTGGGGCGCAGCGCGGGGTCGTGCGTGAGGCAGGCGCGGCAGAAGGCGCGGCCCTCCGCCGACAGCGCGGCGGGCTGGAGGGGCTGGAGGGGCTGGAGGGGGCTCACCATGAGGAAGTGATGGTTGGTGAGCGCGTCGGCGGTGGGGCGCAGCGCGGGGTCGTGCGTGAGGCAGGCGCGGCAGAAGGCGCGGCCCTCCGCCGACAGCGCGGCGGGCTGGAGGGGCTGGAGGGGGCTCACCATGAGGAAGTGATGGTTGGTGAGCGCGTCGGCGGTGGGGCGCAGCGCGGGGTCGTGCGTGAGGCAGGCGCGGCAGAAGGCGCGGCCCTCCGCCGACAGCGCGGCGGGCTGGAGGGGCTGGAGGGGGCTCACCATGAGGAAGTGATGGTTGGTGAGCGCGTCGGCGGTGGGGCGCAGCGCGGGGTCGTGCGTGAGGCAGGCGCGGCAGAAGGCGCGGCCCTCCGCCGACAGCGCGGCGGGCTGGAGGGGCTGGAGGGGGCTCACCATGAGGAAGTGATGGTTGGTGAGCGCGTCGGCGGTGGGGCGCAGCGCGGGGTCGTGCGTGAGGCAGGCGCGGCAGAAGGCGCGGCCCTCCGCCGACAGCGCGGCGGGCTGGAGGGGCTGGAGGGGGCTCACCATGAGGAAGTGATGGTTGGTGAGCGCGTCGGCGGTGGGGCGCAGCGCGGGGTCGTGCGTGAGGCAGGCGCGGCAGAAGGCGCGGCCCTCCGCCGACAGCGCGGCGGGCTGGAGGGGCTGGAGGGGGCTCACCATGAGGAAGTGATGGTTGGTGAGCGCGTCGGCGGTGGGGCGCAGCGCGGGGTCGTGCGTGAGGCAGGCGCGGCAGAAGGCGCGGCCCTCCGCCGACAGCGCGGCGGGCTGGAGGGGCTGGAGGGGGCTCACCATGAGGAAGTGATGGTTGGTGAGCGCGTCGGCGGTGGGGCGCAGCGCGGGGTCGTGCGTGAGGCAGGCGCGGCAGAAGGCGCGGCCCTCCGCCGACAGCGCGGCGGGCTGGAGGGGCTGGAGGGGGCTCACCATGAGGAAGTGATGGTTGGTGAGCGCGTCGGCGGTGGGGCGCAGCGCGGGGTCGTGCGTGAGGCAGGCGCGGCAGAAGGCGCGGCCCTCCGCCGACAGCGCGGCGGGCTGGAGGGGCTGGAGGGGGCTCACCATGAGGAAGTGATGGTTGGTGAGCGCGTCGGCGGTGGGGCGCAGCGCGGGGTCGTGCGTGAGGCAGGCGCGGCAGAAGGCGCGGCCCTCCGCCGACAGCGCGGCGGGCTGGAGGGGCTGGAGGGGGCTCACCATGAGGAAGTGATGGTTGGTGAGCGCGTCGGCGGTGGGGCGCAGCGCGGGGTCGTGCGTGAGGCAGGCGCGGCAGAAGGCGCGGCCCTCCGCCGACAGCGCGGCGGGCTGGAGGGGCTGGAGGGGGCTCACCATGAGGAAGTGATGGTTGGTGAGCGCGTCGGCGGTGGGGCGCAGCGCGGGGTCGTGCGTGAGGCAGGCGCGGCAGAAGGCGCGGCCCTCCGCCGACAGCGCGGCGGGCTGGAGGGGCTGGAGGGGCTGGAGGGGGCTCACCATGAGGAAGTGATGGTTGGTGAGCGCGTCGGCGGTGGGGCGCAGCGCGGGGTCGTGCGTGAGGCAGGCGCGGCAGAAGGCGCGGCCCTCCGCCGACAGCGCGGCGGGCTGGAGGGGCTGGAGGGGCTGGAGGGGGCTCACCATGAGGAAGTGATGGTTGGTGAGCGCGTCGGCGGTGGGGCGCAGCGCGGGGTCGTGCGTGAGGCAGGCGCGGCAGAAGGCGCGGCCCTCCGCCGACAGCGCGGCGGGCTGGAGGGGCTGGAGGGGGCTCACCATGAGGAAGTGATGGTTGGTGAGCGCGTCGGCGGTGGGGCGCAGCGCGGGGTCGTGCGTGAGGCAGGCGCGGCAGAAGGCGCGGCCCTCCGCCGACAGCGCGGCGGGCTGGAGGGGCTGGAGGGGGCTCACCATGAGGAAGTGATGGTTGGTGAGCGCGTCGGCGGTGGGGCGCAGCGCGGGGTCGTGCGTGAGGCAGGCGCGGCAGAAGGCGCGGCCCTCCGCCGACAGCGCGGCGGGCTGGAGGGGCTGGAGGGGGCTCACCATGAGGAAGTGATGGTTGGTGAGCGCGTCGGCGGTGGGGCGCAGCGCGGGGTCGTGCGTGAGGCAGGCGCGGCAGAAGGCGCGGCCCTCCGCCGACAGCGCGGCGGGCTGGAGGGGCTGGAGGGGGCTCACCATGAGGAAGTGATGGTTGGTGAGCGCGTCGGCGGTGGGGCGCAGCGCGGGGTCGTGCGTGAGGCAGGCGCGGCAGAAGGCGCGGCCCTCCGCCGACAGCGCGGCGGGCTGGAGGGGCTGGAGGGGGCTCACCATGAGGAAGTGATGGTTGGTGAGCGCGTCGGCGGTGGGGCGCAGCGCGGGGTCGTGCGTGAGGCAGGCGCGGCAGAAGGCGCGGCCCTCCGCCGACAGCGCGGCGGGCTGGAGGGGCTGGAGGGGGCTCACCATGAGGAAGTGATGGTTGGTGAGCGCGTCGGCGGTGGGGCGCAGCGCGGGGTCGTGCGTGAGGCAGGCGCGGCAGAAGGCGCGGCCCTCCGCCGACAGCGCGGCGGGCTGGAGGGGCTGGAGGGGGCTCACCATGAGGAAGTGATGGTTGGTGAGCGCGTCGGCGGTGGGGCGCAGCGCGGGGTCGTGCGTGAGGCAGGCGCGGCAGAAGGCGCGGCCCTCCGCCGACAGCGCGGCGGGCTGGAGGGGCTGGAGGGGGCTCACCATGAGGAAGTGATGGTTGGTGAGCGCGTCGGCGGTGGGGCGCAGCGCGGGGTCGTGCGTGAGGCAGGCGCGGCAGAAGGCGCGGCCCTCCGCCGACAGCGCGGCGGGCTGGAGGGGCTGGAGGGGGCTCACCATGAGGAAGTGATGGTTGGTGAGCGCGTCGGCGGTGGGGCGCAGCGCGGGGTCGTGCGTGAGGCAGGCGCGGCAGAAGGCGCGGCCCTCCGCCGACAGCGCGGCGGGCTGGAGGGGCTGGAGGGGGCTCACCATGAGGAAGTGATGGTTGGTGAGCGCGTCGGCGGTGGGGCGCAGCGCGGGGTCGTGCGTGAGGCAGGCGCGGCAGAAGGCGCGGCCCTCCGCCGACAGCGCGGCGGGCTGGAGGGGCTGGAGGGGGCTCACCATGAGGAAGTGATGGTTGGTGAGCGCGTCGGCGGTGGGGCGCAGCGCGGGGTCGTGCGTGAGGCAGGCGCGGCAGAAGGCGCGGCCCTCCGCCGACAGCGCGGCGGGCTGGAGGGGCTGGAGGGGGCTCACCATGAGGAAGTGATGGTTGGTGAGCGCGTCGGCGGTGGGGCGCAGCGCGGGGTCGTGCGTGAGGCAGGCGCGGCAGAAGGCGCGGCCCTCCGCCGACAGCGCGGCGGGCTGGAGGGGCTGGAGGGGGCTCACCATGAGGAAGTGATGGTTGGTGAGCGCGTCGGCGGTGGGGCGCAGCGCGGGGTCGTGCGTGAGGCAGGCGCGGCAGAAGGCGCGGCCCTCCGCCGACAGCGCGGCGGGCTGGAGGGGCTGGAGGGGGCTCACCATGAGGAAGTGATGGTTGGTGAGCGCGTCGGCGGTGGGGCGCAGCGCGGGGTCGTGCGTGAGGCAGGCGCGGCAGAAGGCGCGGCCCTCCGCCGACAGCGCGGCGGGCTGGAGGGGCTGGAGGGGCTGGAGGGGGCTCACCATGAGGAAGTGATGGTTGGTGAGCGCGTCGGCGGTGGGGCGCAGCGCGGGGTCGTGCGTGAGGCAGGCGCGGCAGAAGGCGCGGCCCTCCGCCGACAGCGCGGCGGGCTGGAGGGGCTGGAGGGGGCTCACCATGAGGAAGTGATGGTTGGTGAGCGCGTCGGCGGTGGGGCGCAGCGCGGGGTCGTGCGTGAGGCAGGCGCGGCAGAAGGCGCGGCCCTCCGCCGACAGCGCGGCGGGCTGGAGGGGCTGGAGGGGCTGGAGGGGGCTCACCATGAGGAAGTGATGGTTGGTGAGCGCGTCGGCGGTGGGGCGCAGCGCGGGGTCGTGCGTGAGGCAGGCGCGGCAGAAGGCGCGGCCCTCCGCCGACAGCGCGGCGGGCTGGAGGGGCTGGAGGGGCTGGAGGGGGCTCACCATGAGGAAGTGATGGTTGGTGAGCGCGTCGGCGGTGGGGCGCAGCGCGGGGTCGTGCGTGAGGCAGGCGCGGCAGAAGGCGCGGCCCTCCGCCGACAGCGCGGCGGGCTGGAGGGGCTGGAGGGGCTGGAGGGGGCTCACCATGAGGAAGTGATGGTTGGTGAGCGCGTCGGCGGTGGGGCGCAGCGCGGGGTCGTGCGTGAGGCAGGCGCGGCAGAAGGCGCGGCCCTCCGCCGACAGCGCGGCGGGCTGGAGGGGCTGGAGGGGCTGGAGGGGGCTCACCATGAGGAAGTGATGGTTGGTGAGCGCGTCGGCGGTGGGGCGCAGCGCGGGGTCGTGCGTGAGGCAGGCGCGGCAGAAGGCGCGGCCCTCCGCCGACAGCGCGGCGGGCTGGAGGGGCTGGAGGGGCTGGAGGGGGCTCACCATGAGGAAGTGATGGTTGGTGAGCGCGTCGGCGGTGGGGCGCAGCGCGGGGTCGTGCGTGAGGCAGGCGCGGCAGAAGGCGCGGCCCTCCGCCGACAGCGCGGCGGGCTGGAGGGGCTGGAGGGGCTGGAGGGGGCTCACCATGAGGAAGTGATGGTTGGTGAGCGCGTCGGCGGTGGGGCGCAGCGCGGGGTCGTGCGTGAGGCAGGCGCGGCAGAAGGCGCGGCCCTCCGCCGACAGCGCGGCGGGCTGGAGGGGCTGGAGGGGCTGGAGGGGGCTCACCATGAGGAAGTGATGGTTGGTGAGCGCGTCGGCGGTGGGGCGCAGCGCGGGGTCGTGCGTGAGGCAGGCGCGGCAGAAGGCGCGGCCCTCCGCCGACAGCGCGGCGGGCTGGAGGGGCTGGAGGGGCTGGAGGGGGCTCACCATGAGGAAGTGATGGTTGGTGAGCGCGTCGGCGGTGGGGCGCAGCGCGGGGTCGTGCGTGAGGCAGGCGCGGCAGAAGGCGCGGCCCTCCGCCGACAGCGCGGCGGGCTGGAGGGGCTGGAGGGGCTGGAGGGGGCTCACCATGAGGAAGTGATGGTTGGTGAGCGCGTCGGCGGTGGGGCGCAGCGCGGGGTCGTGCGTGAGGCAGGCGCGGCAGAAGGCGCGGCCCTCCGCCGACAGCGCGGCGGGCTGGAGGGGCTGGAGGGGCTGGAGGGGGCTCACCATGAGGAAGTGATGGTTGGTGAGCGCGTCGGCGGTGGGGCGCAGCGCGGGGTCGTGCGTGAGGCAGGCGCGGCAGAAGGCGCGGCCCTCCGCCGACAGCGCGGCGGGCTCGGCGGGCCGCCCGCCCATGCCCACCAAGAACATGATCTGGTGGTTGCTGTCGTACTCCGAGAACGGCCGCTGCGCACACACAACACATCACACCGTACACGCCACGCCTGACACACCCGGGGTAGTACCAATCGTACATCAGATCAAGACGCCTCTTCAACTGACACATCGGACGCATGTCGTATCATTTTAGGGTTATTGGCTTGTAAATTGGGTATTCAAATTCAAATTCTAATATTTTTATTTCAAATAGGCCAGATTAACTGGCACTTTTAAAAAGTCAAGTACTAGGTGCATGTTCCAAAACAAAGTCCTATGGAGAAGAACATGCAAGAAACTCCATGGATACATTTTTTCTTTTCTCTTTTTTAAAATTATGTTTGTTTATTTACAGTAGGTTTTTGGTTTTCAGGTAGTATTTTGATCCCAATGTAATAAACGAACGAACTATTTTCGCTAATGTGTGAGAGATTCAGGCCATAGTGCACCATGTTGGCCTAGTGTGAGTTGACTGACTTCACGCGTCTTTCGAAAGACGTGCAGGATCTTTTTGGAATTATCAATGTGTTTGTGTAACCGTTTGTACTTCTTCTGTATATTACGAATTAAAATATAGTCGAAAGTTTCCATACATTCGCCGGTAAAGCTGAACATTTCTGGTAGGGGGGCCACTGATAATTGTACGGAATAATTTCAGTAATGTGAACGGTATTCGAGACTTTCAAAACTCATACACACTAATTCTGCCGCGTAGCTGCTTGCAATTCTACTAGCAAAGGAACAACCTAAGTGTTGTGTTAAGGTTAGTTTTGACGTAGACATGTGTGTAAACAAGCCCACCTTCCCCGAGGCCATCTCAGTGACGACGCAGCCCAGCGACCAGATGTCCGCGGCGCGGCCGTGCCCGCCCGGCTGCATGAACACCTCCGGCGCCATGTACGCTGGAATCGGATCGCACACATTATTTCTATTACTCCCACTATTGTATTGTATGGAATGTGTCCATAGTACCAGCGTTGCTTAGTTTGGAACTATACAAAAAATAATCGTATAATTTGTTCCAGTAGCATTGGATCTATAGCTGTTCCAAACAATGACGAAGTGGTTGTAAGGAGAATGGGGATGAAGAAATGATTAGTCGCAATAGACGAGGAACTGGAAGCGGAACTGAGAAAAATAGATACCCTATTGCAAAATAATCCAGAAGAAAATGTGAACTTACACACACACAAAAAAAATTTTGTTACAATAATATAATTTATCTGATTTACTATATCTTTTTCTAAAATCTCCAATGTTGCACTAACATGATTCATATAACTAACAATGACTTTACCATGAATTCCATTCATAATTATTCAAAACAATATTTGGAGAAGAGAAGATCATAAGATCCTAATAATAATAAAAAAATAATAATATGAGTTAAACCCGCAATAAGAGGCAGAAAAATCGTCATCAACATGAAAGCAGTATAAAGGGTGGCGTGTCCGTACCCTGCGTGCCGACGAACCCCTGCAGCTCGCCGGGCGCGGTGGTGTTGGCGCGGATCTTCACGGCGCACCCGAAGTCGCCCAGCTTCAGGCAGTGGCCCTCGTTGGTCAGGAATATGTTGCCGCCTGCACACATGTACAATGCAACACATGTACACATGTACAATTGTCGTAAGTCACCGTCTGATTTCTCGTTTTTGAAGAAAATTAGCGTACAGCGTCGTATTTTGATTTCTCAACTCTGAAGTCGGGTCAGTCAGTTAGTTTTATAAGTGAAAGAACAATTAATATTCTGTGCACAGATAATATTATGCGTCCGATTCGCGTGACTGCCCCCCTCCCGTTTCTAATAAAGCTATTAGTACACGATAGGTCAGCGTTTAATTCGGACATCCGTCCAAACTCCCGCTCGCAGCTACACAACAAGTAAGGTCGATCGAGATGTTCGGAGCGATGTAAGATAGTTAGTAGGTAGTGTCAGGAGGACAGGGTAGCGTGAGCAGTGAGCAGTAAGTGAGCAATAGTAACTCTTGATGTCGCGGTGCGCGATGGCGCGCGCGTGCAGCTCGGCCACGGCGCTGAGCAGCTGCTTGGTGTAGCGGCGCGCGGGGCCCTCGCCCAGCGCGCCCGCCGTGGCCACCAGCGCCTCCAGCGAGCCCTCCACGCACAGCTCCATGAACAGCAGCATCTCCTCCTGTGTAACCAACCGACAACTTACATACAATTGCCATTTCATCGTCAGCACTGGAATGTTGCCTTAGGTCCTTACTCGTTATAATAGAGTCACTTCGACGCCATAAAGCGTAGGCCGCCCTGCAGCGGCAGCGGAGAGCGGAAGTGAGCTTGTGTCCGCGTGGTATTCAACTAAGGCCCGTGTTAATAAATCTATATCCTACTAATATTATAAATGCGAAAGTTTGTGAGTGTGGATGTATGTATGTATGTATGAATGTTTGTTACTCCTTCACGCAAAAACTACTGAACGGATTTGGATGAAATTTGGAACACAGATAGATTATAACCGGGATTAACATATAGGATACTTTTTAACCCAATCATCCAATACTACGCGGATGAAGTCGCGGGGCACAGCTAGTCTTTATATAGATTTATTCACATTTATACGCTTTCGACAAGTCATTTTGTACTGATATGACACAAGAATGACATTACCAAGATCAGTCTCAGATTTGAGATCAATGTATTAGTACGGGCCTAAACGTTACGTGACGACAAATGTATCACGTTTGATTATTAACTTCGAACGTATGGCAACTCGACTTATAGTAAGTATACATTCAAACATTCGTAGTAATGCAATGAAGTTAAAAAAAGAAGACACTATCCTTATTTAATCAAATTATAGCTCTTCTATCATAGCTGCGATATCCATAATGAAAATTATAGGTCAGGGCTGTAAATGGTACCCGGTGCAGCTCGCAGCCGTAGTACCGCACGAGGTGCGGGTGCGCCACGCCCTCCAGCACGCGCAGCTCGTTGGCGGCCCGCTGCAGCGCGCGCCGGTCGCCCGCGCCCACCGCCAGCTCCTTCATGGCCAGCAGCTGCCCGCTCTCCGTGTTCACCACCGTGTACACCTGCGCACCACCCGGCACATCACGCAATCGCTCCATACTCAAGGAGACACTCGTTCAATAACTCTACATTGGAAATTAAATAACGCCCAATGCGACGACTTTTTAACATTCTCGATCAGAATACCTTTCTCTCAAAAAAACAAATTTAAATTGGTTCATCCGCTTGGACGCTACGATGGCACAGACAGACAGATACACATATAGGTATAGGTCTACCAGAATCTCATGGCATTAAAAAAATATAAAAAAATGTGATTTTCATATGGCAATGTCAATTGTCACCTGCCAAATCAAAGTACAAGGTTTGTCAACCGCTGTTGAGATTTTGTGATATCTTCTTGGCAATTTATTGTTTTTGTGAAAATGTCGAAAAAGCCACTTTGATCTCAAGCGAGAAATATTGTTTTCAATGTGTATCGTAAAATAAGGGAAGAAGAAGGCGTAAATCAAACTCAATCTTTGATTTTAAAGCGCGTCGTAGAGTTGACCGGTAAGTTGGACTGAGTAGTTTTGATACTTTTAGTTTATTTTATATTTATCTTACTTAATTATAGCTTCTTTATAGGGTTTTTCAGTACTACTATACGGCGAATCATAGGTGAGGGCACATCGAACGATGGTGTATTTTCCACGCCTGGTAAAAAGAGGAGAGCGGGGAAGAAGAAAATCAACTTGGACAGTTTCGATTTACAGTTGATAAGGAATAAAGTAAATGAATTTTATACAGTTCGGAAGGAAATTCCAACAGTAATGAAACTGTTAAAAATTCTTCGACAAGAAATTGATTTCAACGGAGGGAGAGAATCTCTGAGGTAAGAAAAATATTAAGTAATAATCCTTCTCACTCGTAAGACGAGGCCTGTGCCCTGCAGTGGACGTACGAGTATTTAGACTGATGTTGATGTTGATGATTGACTAAGCTATCGTTTCAGTAACATGATAAATTTTATTATTTTTTACAGACATATACTTAAGGAGACAGGTTTTGAATATTTTAAATGCCAATCAAAAAGGATCATTTTGATCATTTTGTGTACGGAACTCAAGTAAGCGAACGAAAAGCAATTATACCAGTGACCTGAGCGATAATATTGGAATACTGCGAGTCTGCTAAGTGATTCGGAACGGTGCTTGTTGTGTGTAACTAGTCTTAGTGAACTAGTGTACTAGTAGTGAACTAGTACTGTGTATTTGTCGAGTTTGTGGAGAGCGAAATAAACCCTTTTTACACGTTTAACGGCATTAATTGTACCTACCCCTGTACGTGTACGTAACATTATAATAAATTAGTACATAAAGTAATATATGATTGGATTTATTTTTTTTGTCATATTTTCCTATGTTAAGAACCCGATGCATAACAACAATTTCATACACATACCTAGTATACTTTATGTTAATTAATGACTAAATATATAAATAAAAATTAAACAGTATCAAGATCGTTTAATCCAATTTCCCCAGTATTGCACACAACAAATTTTTATTTCCCCATTTGCCATGAGATTCTGGTAGACCTATACACATGTTAAAGTTACAACACCCCTCTTTTTTCATCGGAGGTTAAAAATTAACAAAAATCATAAGGTACAATGAGAACGCGAGCGCGGGTATACCTTGCCGAAGCTGCCGGCGCCGATCTTGAGCCCCCGCTGCCACTTGAAGCTGAGCTGGCGCAGCTTGGGCTCGTAGCTGGCGACGGCGGCGCGCAGCACGCGGCCCACGCTGCCCGCGGCGCGGCGCCGCTGGTCGCGCGCGCCCTCCACGCGCGCCAGCGCCGCCAGCACGCGCCGCCGGTGCACTGCACACGCCACCATCACAAACCAACCTGTCTTATATTCCCATTGAGGTGCGGAACCCGCCGCCGTCGTCGTATATGAACTTTAAATCACTGCGGCACTATGATTTCCCTTACCGCATTGTGAACGCATCTTCTAATTTATCTCTTTGGAGACTAGGCGCGCCACACCCGCCTACCCCTACTACTCCTGTAATACGGGATCTCCAATGGAATCTAACAATAACGCCCTGGTTTGACCCTTGACAAATGCCGGGAAAAAGTCGAATTGCCTCGAAACCCATCCAAATTAAATAAAAAGAAAGGAGGAATTAGAAGAAGATTATCCATTTCCTTCCATTGCAAAAAAATAATTAATAATTTAGCCCTTTTGACGTCCCACTGCTGGGCACGGGCCTCCCCTCAACATGAGGGGGATTCAGGCCATAATCCACCACAATGGCCCAGTGCGGGTTGGCGGATTTCACATGTCTTTCGAAAATTGGTTACATCTTCTAAGACATGCAGGTTTCCTCACGATGTTTTCCTTCACCGTAAGCAAGTGATAATCATATAGAAATTATGATTCGCACATAGATTTCGAAAAATCCAGAGGTGAGAGCCGGGATTTGAACCCAAGACCTGGTGCCCGCAAGACGCGTGCTTTAACCAATCGGCTATCACTGCTATTCCATTGCAAAGCGGGACACAAAAATAACTGTATTCAGTGTCGAAAATAGTTGTCACAATAGCAGACCGGCGAGTGTCTGTTTGGGGAGTCATTATGATATCAAATATAAAAGACATACCAATGAAGTCGGCTTCAGGATAGCTCAGCAGCGGGTCCGGCTCAAGTGGCTCGCTGAGCTCGCCGGGCGGGGAGGGCGGGGAGGGCGGGGACTCCACGGGCTGCGGCGGCTCCCTGCCCGTGGGGTTGCCCGGGAACGGACTCTGGTGACCATACACTACGCTGTGAACCAGCGCTCGACCATTGTCGACTTCCGAGTGTCAGATGGCAACATTCCAGTTGAACGTCGAACACATTCGGGTGTCCAGTGTCGACCAATATGTATCAAAAATGTATTTTCAGGTGTTGAAATCCGAATAAAATCATATCATCATCATCATCATTTCAGTCGAAAGTTTATACACTGCTGGATATAGGACATATACAGGGTCTAACAGGCATCGTAACGAAAACTGATACTATGGATTCAACTCATGATTTTGGACCCACAAGAGTTGGAATTTTCCGTCGAAATTTTCATGAATTATGCAAAAAAAAAATCTGCATTTTCAAATTGATTTAGCATGAAATTATACAAAGCTGTTGTGATGTTTTTACATATATAAATTAATTATTATATTTTTGACATAAACTGCAATATTAAGTCTCAATACGCTCGCATTTCATGCTAAAATCAATTGAAAATTGCAGAAAAAAATTACAATAGTTCATGAAAACTTCGACGGAAAATTCCAACTCTGGGGATCCAGTAGTTATGAGTTGAATCTATGGTATCAGTTTTCGTTACGATGCCCCTTACACCCTGAATATAAGTAATACGCGTGTTGTATACCGACCGGCAGGCGGGGGCGGGGGCGGGGGCTGTGCGGCGCGGGGTCGGGCGCGCGGGGCGCGGGGCGGGACCCCACCACGTGCGAGATGCAGCCGTCCATGCGCTGCTTCAGCTCCTGCGCACCCACTCCGTCAGACAGCACTCACAACAACACACAAACCGGCAATCTATCGCCGGTCGAACAATCCCACCTCAAATTCCTCCTCGCTGAGGTGTTTCGTGTTGCACGGATCACACGCTAGCATTAGGAACTCCAGGCCTTGACTCGCCCATCTGAAAGAAACCAATTATTTAGTTCCTATATCAAACATTGTGGGAGTCGTGAAACCGTTCTCAGTTAATCATAACTACCGAATTTTCTATAATTCATTAATTTCCCTCAACACGAGGGAGATTCAGGTCATAATCCACCACGCAGGCCCTGTGCGGGTTGGCGGATTTCACATTTCACTTCAGAAAATGGTTAGATTTTGATGCAGGTTTTCGCAGTGTTTTCTTTTACCTGATTTCGAAAATGTATTTATTTATTAAGAACATGACGGTGGGTAGTAGACAGTGGTGTACCTGGGCCGCAGCCCCCTGCCGCGGTCGCAGCGCTCCACCACGAACTTCATCCAGCAGCGCGCGAACTCAATGACCGCGCGCGCCACCCGCCCCGCCCACAGCTCCTCCTCGCGGCAGGGGGGGCGCCGCAGCTGCACCTGCTCCGCGGGCGCCCGCTCCCCTAGCAGCTGCTCCAGGCTCTGACAATGTTACATCATACTTAGCGCATATAACACAACACCTCGGAGCGGCTATCTTGTGGGCTCCGCACTGGACATAACTAGCAACAAAATAATTCCGAGACGTGATTAGTGTACCGTAACTCGTTATACATTTTATTAAGCGTGTTTCGGACTATTGTCCCAGTGCCGAAACAAAACGATGGTAGATCTGTGCACACGTCGGCGTGTGTGGCACGCTTTTGCGAAATTTCTCTCTGGTAGCGAACTTGGAAATTTACGTCTATAGAGACGTTTGGAGTTATAATGGGGCTATACCCTGCAGTGGGGTAAAAAATAGGGTAAATTTGAAGCTTTCCCTCATAACTTTATAATGACCTGTCCATCTCCGTGCGCATTGTCGAAGAGTCTGTCATCGAACAAATTGCTCTCGTAGTCCTCCAGAATGCTGTCCGTGCGGCCGAACTTAATCTTTGTTGCGGGCGGGCCGGCGGCGGGCCGGTCGGGCGGGCCGGCGGCGGGCCGGTCGGGCGGGCTGGCGGCGGGCCGGCCCGGCGAGCTGCGCGCGTCCGGCGTCTCGTGCACGAACCGGTGCAGCTCCTTGTGGATCTAGACGACAATGGGAATTCAAATAGGTAGATTTTTTGCCACCAGGCCGACGCAAAGTTGGAGAGGGCTGACATTGACACTTGACAGTTCAGACAGTGGCTCTTCGACCTCGCAAGAATTAGTATTTGTGACACTGACATAAATTAAATTCCCGATAACGCCAGCCCACTCCAATCAAGCGACATCTGGTGGTCTGAATTTTTTCCCTTATTCACAATTCGCCGTATGAAGCTGGATACGAAACTGCAGCTAAATCAGGTACTGAAATAAGCGTGGACGATGCAAATTATGAATGCGATATTGTTACAAGGTCTAGCGAGAAATGATGCAGAAAGATTTTAAATATGGCGTCCACGAGCCGGAAGACATCCCATAGGACATCCTGTAGGATACTAGAAGGACCAAGGCGTGACGAAATCGTTGAAAGAGGCCCGTGTTCAACAGTCGACGTCTTCCGGCTGATGGAAGGATGAATTGAAAAACATCACACACTACTACAAAACTCACCTTGAAGCTGATCCCCACGATGGCGCCGACGCATCAAGATAGAACGTAGGTACCGGCCGGCTTTAAGAGTTTTTTACTGGCACGTCACTACTAATTGTGTAGGTGAAGACGAACCACTTGTTTCAACAAGAGGAGCCTCGATCGACGTAATAGAACTGGACCTTCAGAATTGTAATATTCCGCGCAGATCTCCCAATGAACGACAACATATGACGTCAAAGTACACATAACAGAAATGAAAAGAAAACACTTGCAGCGAATTAACAATCAACCGTCCACTTCATATCTCGTAGACACCTAGTATAGGGCGAACATTTTCATGTTATTTATAAATCCACGCTCATTAATGTGTGGACTGCACCGATCGATGTCTGTATCTGTTCGTGTCAGGATTGACCAATGAGCATTCATTACACCGCGCTTGCGGACCTCAGTTTGTTAACTAAAGACTTTTCATTGCGCATTAATAGGTATTAGGCGTCTACGAGGTATGTAGTCGATGCATACCAACACACATTCACAAAGCCGGAACATTAAAAGACGATGGATCATTTGAACCTAGAACCGACACCCATGGAAACAAACCATAAGATTACAGGTGTCTCCGACCACTTTTAAGTCATACCGACCACCGCAAAGAACGAACACCGCACACTACACACAGAGCCCTACCATAGGGTTGAACGACTCGTGAACTAGTATAGTCTCGGGGCGCTTGCGGCGCTCCACGAGCGGCGTTCTGATTGGCTGCAGGGACGTGGGGCGGCGCGCGCCGGGCCCATCCGCGGGCTGCGTGCCGTGCACGAACTTGTACAGCTCCTTGTGCAGCTGCGAACAACGCCGTGCTGGACAGGGACAGTGCTATACAAGCTGTGAGATAGATACAGTGCACATGGAAAGTATAGGAAGAGATGAGAGATGATGATGATGCAGGGTTTTAAAATATTTGTAAAAGTTTAATGTTATTCTTTAGTCATAAGAAGTCATTTGTAAGACCATAACAGCTTCTTTTTTATTTATTTTTTATATACAACTTGTAATGCGGCTCACAAATCTGCGACGCTCTATCAAATAATTGTTAATTTCACCAAATTTATATACGTTTCAATGGTTCATTTGTAAATAAACCGCGTAATCTTTCAGCAGTGGATAAGTTCCGAACTTAGAACAAACTATTTTCTTTTTAATTATAAATATTTATAACATTCTTATAAAATAACCCCGGAATATTATGTTATTGATTATGCCATATTTTTTTTTTTTTGTAAGCCATGTTTTCATTAGACGCCTGACGGCTAATTTTCGTATGAGTGTCGGCTAGTCGGCAGTGCGCAGGAGTGCGTGCAGCTGTGCGAGTGTGTGTGTGTGTGTGTGTGGGGGGGGGAGGGGGTACCTCGAAGCCCAGCTTGTATATCTGCAGCAGCAGCTCGCGCACGCGCAGCGCGATGGGGTCGGCGGGCTCGCGCGGCGGCTCGTCGGCGCCGGGCTGGCTGCGGTCCAGCACCAGCAGTATGTGCTTCAGTATGAAGTCGCGGATCGCCATGATGCAATCCTACATACAATTTTATATTAATCCTATCCAATAATTATGTATTTTTAGTGCAAAGTGGGAGACAAAAATAGCTGGTATGGGCTGATTGCCATAGAAGCAAGACTGTTACAACTGCACTGTAAGGCACCATGGATCGTAATTAGACTAATTGGACCTAAACACGTGAGCTGATAATAGTTGATTTCAATAATAGGTATGGTTCCCTGGGTACTGACGAGCATCTGGCTGCGCTGGCGCACGTAGGCGGGCGGCGGCGCGCGCGCCAGCCGCGCGGCCAGCGCGCGCGCCCACTGCGCCGTCTGCAGCGCCGGCTCGCGCGACCACGCGAACATGCTCTGCACGCCGCGGCACACCGCGTACACCGCCTCCCTGCTCACCAACGCACAAGCACGAGATAAAGCCGCCCGCTCGCTCACTAACGCGCCGACACAGTTCACGTAAAGTGTAAAAGTTAACTGAGTAGGTATGCACACCCCACTGAACTAGCATTCTCATATTATTTAAATACCTAAATCACTATTTACTTATTTAGTGACAATATGGTGTTGCCTGCTCATATTCTGTTGCTGTTCCTGAGAATGTACACCATCATTTATTCATTGAAAAGAGTAACCCTTGAGTTTCTTACCTGGTCTTCTCAGTGGAAGCAACATTCCGAACCGGCGGTAGATTCTGACTATCCATAAATGCTTACATGAATAAAAACAATTTTCAGTTTGACGTTGTACACTCATACCAACAATTAGTGTGTACGTCGTTCGCAAGCGGAAAGGAAGCCCGACGATTGTTTGTTTTTTCTGCGAATCACAGACCAAAAAACCAGTCGCCGCATAACCGGGCACCCCCACTCGCCTAGCATATACATTGCCAATAAAATCAAAATTCACCGTCTTCCCCGATATCTGACCAACTTTTAACCACCGCATTTCATACAATAGTGGATGTATGTGTTCTTTTATTGGTCTACTAGCAACCCGCCCCAGCTCCGCACGGGTATTTGTTATCAGTGTTTCTACACTATATTATGCATGTATTATACATATTATAAACCTTCCTATGGGATCACACTATCTATTAAAAAAAACCGCATCAAAATCCGTTGCGTAGTTGTAAAGGTCTAAGCATTAATAGGGTCAGACAGACAGCGGGAAGCGACTTTGTTTTGTACTATGTAGTGATGACGCGAATCAAAGGGCGCTCGCAGTGCGCTCGTGGACTTTGAGATGTTACTCGCCGCACGCCGCCAATCGTTTGCATGATTAATTGTTTCATGGACAAGCGAGGTACTCTATAATGAGTGTGGACTTCGCACACACAATATAACCTCGTTATTGTACCTGTACGGTTACCGCTTGCTAGTGGGTGCCCAGTTCAATATACCACAGTGGAAGCCCGGGGCGGAACCTCTAGGAAATAAAATAGGCACTCAGCAGCAAAACTGTGCGTCGAACACAACCTTCTAATAACAACAGCAGGCGAATAGACAACTCACTTGTCGGGGTCCCCCTTCACGGGCTGTTCATCGGCTAACTTGCTGAATTCCTCGTCGAATTGTTTCAGCAATCTATTCAATTGGTTACACGTGATGTTTCTGCAAGAAAATGATGTAAAATTAAAATAAAAGAACTAACGCCCACGATTAATAACGTATCTCGGATCTGAGAATACAAATGCAGTGTATCGCTGCATATCCCGAAGGGATTACATGCGTAATTATGTGTAACACATAAAATTGTTAATATAAATGATTACTGATTTTTGTTTAAATATATTTATTGGCGTTTGAAACGCGCGGTGAAGTAGTGGTAGTATAGGTAGTGTGGGTAGTATGTGTACTGACGAGAAGGCGGCGGGCGCGAGCGCGGCGGCGCAGCGGATGCGGCGCGCGAGCCGCGCGGTGAAGTAGTGGTAGTATAGGTAGTGTGGGTAGTATGTGTACTGACGAGAAGGCGGCGGGCGCGAGCGCGGCGGCGCAGCGGATGCGGCGCGCGAGCCGCGCGGTGAAGTAGTGGTAGTATAGGTAGTGTGGGTAGTATGTGTACTGACGAGAAGGCGGCGGGCGCGAGCGCGGCGGCGCAGCGGATGCGGCGCGCGAGCCGCGCGGTGAAGTAGTGGTAGTATAGGTAGTGTGGGTAGTATGTGTACTGACGAGAAGGCGGCGGGCGCGAGCGCGGCGGCGCAGCGGATGCGGCGCGCGAGCCGCGCGGTGAAGTAGTGGTAGTATAGGTAGTGTGGGTAGTATGTGTACTGACGAGAAGGCGGCGGGCGCGAGCGCGGCGGCGCAGCGGATGCGGCGCGCGAGCCGCGCGGTGAAGTAGTGGTAGTATAGGTAGTGTGGGTAGTATGTGTACTGACGAGAAGGCGGCGGGCGCGAGCGCGGCGGCGCAGCGGATGCGGCGCGCGAGCCGCGCGGTGAAGTAGTGGTAGTATAGGTAGTGTGGGTAGTATGTGTACTGACGAGAAGGCGGCGGGCGCGAGCGCGGCGGCGCAGCGGATGCGGCGCGCGAGCCGCGCGGTGAAGTAGTGGTAGTATAGGTAGTGTGGGTAGTATGTGTACTGACGAGGAGGCGGCGGGCGCGGGCGCGGCGGCGCAGCGGATGCGGCGCGCGAGCCGCGCGGTGAAGTAGTGGTAGTATAGGTAGTGTGGGTAGTATGTGTACTGACGAGAAGGCGGCGGGCGCGAGCGCGGCGGCGCAGCGGATGCGGCGCGCGAGCCGCGCGGTGAAGTAGTGGTAGTATAGGTAGTGTGGGTAGTATGTGTACTGACGAGAAGGCGGCGGGCGCGAGCGCGGCGGCGCAGCGGATGCGGCGCGCGAGCCGCGCGGTGAAGTAGTGGTAGTATAGGTAGTGTGGGTAGTATGTGTACTGACGAGAAGGCGGCGGGCGCGAGCGCGGCGGCGCAGCGGATGCGGCGCGCGAGCCGCGCGGTGAAGTAGTGGTAGTATAGGTAGTGTGGGTAGTATGTGTACTGACGAGAAGGCGGCGGGCGCGAGCGCGGCGGCGCAGCGGATGCGGCGCGCGAGCCGCGCGGTGAAGTAGTGGTAGTATAGGTAGTGTGGGTAGTATGTGTACTGACGAGAAGGCGGCGGGCGCGAGCGCGGCGGCGCAGCGGATGCGGCGCGCGAGCCGCGCGGTGAAGTAGTGGTAGTATAGGTAGTGTGGGTAGTATGTGTACTGACGAGAAGGCGGCGGGCGCGAGCGCGGCGGCGCAGCGGATGCGGCGCGCGAGCCGCGCGGTGAAGTAGTGGTAGTATAGGTAGTGTGGGTAGTATGTGTACTGACGAGAAGGCGGCGGGCGCGAGCGCGGCGGCGCAGCGGATGCGGCGCGCGAGCCGCGCGGTGAAGTAGTGGTAGTATAGGTAGTGTGGGTAGTATGTGTACTGACGAGAAGGCGGCGGGCGCGAGCGCGGCGGCGCAGCGGATGCGGCGCGCGAGCCGCGCGGTGAAGTAGTGGTAGTATAGGTAGTGTGGGTAGTATGTGTACTGACGAGAAGGCGGCGGGCGCGAGCGCGGCGGCGCAGCGGATGCGGCGCGCGAGCCGCGCGGTGAAGTAGTGGTAGTATAGGTAGTGTGGGTAGTATGTGTACTGACGAGAAGGCGGCGGGCGCGAGCGCGGCGGCGCAGCGGATGCGGCGCGCGAGCCGCGCGGTGAAGTAGTGGTAGTATAGGTAGTGTGGGTAGTATGTGTACTGACGAGAAGGCGGCGGGCGCGAGCGCGGCGGCGCAGCGGATGCGGCGCGCGAGCCGCGCGGTGAAGTAGTGGTAGTATAGGTAGTGTGGGTAGTATGTGTACTGACGAGAAGGCGGCGGGCGCGAGCGCGGCGGCGCAGCGGATGCGGCGCGCGAGCCGCGCGGTGAAGTAGTGGTAGTATAGGTAGTGTGGGTAGTATGTGTACTGACGAGAAGGCGGCGGGCGCGAGCGCGGCGGCGCAGCGGATGCGGCGCGCGAGCCGCGCGGTGAAGTAGTGGTAGTATAGGTAGTGTGGGTAGTATGTGTACTGACGAGAAGGCGGCGGGCGCGAGCGCGGCGGCGCAGCGGATGCGGCGCGCGAGCCGCGCGGTGAAGTAGTGGTAGTATAGGTAGTGTGGGTAGTATGTGTACTGACGAGAAGGCGGCGGGCGCGAGCGCGGCGGCGCAGCGGATGCGGCGCGCGAGCCGCGCGGTGAAGTAGTGGTAGTATAGGTAGTGTGGGTAGTATGTGTACTGACGAGAAGGCGGCGGGCGCGAGCGCGGCGGCGCAGCGGATGCGGCGCGCGAGCCGCGCGGTGAAGTAGTGGTAGTATAGGTAGTGTGGGTAGTATGTGTACTGACGAGGAGGCGGCGGGCGCGGGCGCGGCGGCGCAGCGGATGCGGCGCGCGAGCCGCGCGGTGAAGTAGTGGTAGTATAGGTAGTGTGGGTAGTATGTGTACTGACGAGAAGGCGGCGGGCGCGAGCGCGGCGGCGCAGCGGATGCGGCGCGCGAGCCGCGCGGTGAAGTAGTGGTAGTATAGGTAGTGTGGGTAGTATGTGTACTGACGAGAAGGCGGCGGGCGCGAGCGCGGCGGCGCAGCGGATGCGGCGCGCGAGCCGCGCGGTGAAGTAGTGGTAGTATAGGTAGTGTGGGTAGTATGTGTACTGACGAGAAGGCGGCGGGCGCGAGCGCGGCGGCGCAGCGGATGCGGCGCGCGAGCCGCGCGGTGAAGTAGTGGTAGTATAGGTAGTGTGGGTAGTATGTGTACTGACGAGAAGGCGGCGGGCGCGAGCGCGGCGGCGCAGCGGATGCGGCGCGCGAGCCGCGCGGTGAAGTAGTGGTAGTATAGGTAGTGTGGGTAGTATGTGTACTGACGAGAAGGCGGCGGGCGCGAGCGCGGCGGCGCAGCGGATGCGGCGCGCGAGCCGCGCGGTGAAGTAGTGGTAGTATAGGTAGTGTGGGTAGTATGTGTACTGACGAGAAGGCGGCGGGCGCGAGCGCGGCGGCGCAGCGGATGCGGCGCGCGAGCCGCGCGGTGAAGTAGTGGTAGTATAGGTAGTGTGGGTAGTATGTGTACTGACGAGAAGGCGGCGGGCGCGAGCGCGGCGGCGCAGCGGATGCGGCGCGCGAGCCGCGCGGTGAAGTAGTGGTAGTATAGGTAGTGTGGGTAGTATGTGTACTGACGAGAAGGCGGCGGGCGCGAGCGCGGCGGCGCAGCGGATGCGGCGCGCGAGCCGCGCGGTGAAGTAGTGGTAGTATAGGTAGTGTGGGTAGTATGTGTACTGACGAGAAGGCGGCGGGCGCGAGCGCGGCGGCGCAGCGGATGCGGCGCGCGAGCCGCGCGGTGAAGTAGTGGTAGTATAGGTAGTGTGGGTAGTATGTGTACTGACGAGAAGGCGGCGGGCGCGAGCGCGGCGGCGCAGCGGATGCGGCGCGCGAGCCGCGCGGTGAAGTAGTGGTAGTATAGGTAGTGTGGGTAGTATGTGTACTGACGAGAAGGCGGCGGGCGCGAGCGCGGCGGCGCAGCGGATGCGGCGCGCGAGCCGCGCGGTGAAGTAGTGGTAGTATAGGTAGTGTGGGTAGTATGTGTACTGACGAGAAGGCGGCGGGCGCGAGCGCGGCGGCGCAGCGGATGCGGCGCGCGAGCCGCGCGGTGAAGTAGTGGTAGTATAGGTAGTGTGGGTAGTATGTGTACTGACGAGAAGGCGGCGGGCGCGAGCGCGGCGGCGCAGCGGATGCGGCGCGCGAGCCGCGCGGTGAAGGCCCACTCGGCCTGCAGGCACGCGCGCGGCAGGCTCTCCGTCTCCGACATCGTCGTCAGGTACGACAGGTACTGCTGCAATGTGCACCAAATGTCACGTGTCATTTCGATTCAATTTCGGATGGAATAAATTGGAATTTATATCGAAATTGGTTTGCCATTGTTTCTAATCATATGGTGGTGAAAGATATGCCGAATATAATCTTTAATTAAAGTATTGTAATCTGTCTGTCCGTTACTGTACCAATCCAAAAATAGTACATTGGTATCCAAGGGCTGAAGGTAACCCTCGAACTATTGGCGCCCGAGCGTAGCGAGGGCGCCAGACCCCGTCTCGGGGCAAAATAAGTCATTCACCCGAGGTAAACACTGTGCTTTTCATTACGAATACAAGGAGTATGAACATTACTCTACAACTCGAAAAAACGAATGAAGGTCGGGTTGCCATTTGCCGCCTATATCGTTTTTTTACGTTGGCCTGGTTCAATAGAAATGTCAAAATAGAACTTATTTCTTTTTAATAATTTGACAGATGTCAGTTGAATGCGATTCTCCCAAGGGCTGAAAAGTATTACTTTCAACCCGCTCCTCAAGCAACTTCATACCTACTTGCCGAGTATGAGTAATGAAAATGTAATAAAATAAATAAGTATAAAACAAATTTGAAACATATATGGCAGTCTGGAATCTCGTCACTTTGCGTAAATAATTTATATATATTCGCAATTTGATTTTTTTAGGTACCTATGATTTGATAAAAAAACCTGTTTTTGTTTGGGATATGGATATGGAATATATCATATTTGATTTTTTCCATCTCTCTTACCAATGTCGAGTGGAAGTAAAAATAAAACGGAATATTTTTTTAACATTGACTGCTGACAGACAACGCATAGTCTACACCACCAGATCTATAGAAGCATACTACTTTGCACAGGAGTTCCTTATGTAACATAGGTAAGAAATAGGTAACGATTCTTAAAGAGTCATCAAATAAGAGTTTTTCTTAGTGGAATAATTAGTGGAAAATCTGAACGGGCACGCGGCTAGTAATATAATAATGTGTGTGTGAGACCTGGAGCAGCGTGTGCACGGTGCTGTCGTAGGTGTGCAGCAGCCGGCGCAGATGCGGCGCGGCGGCGGGGGCGGCGGGGGCGGCGGGGGAGGCGGGGGAGGCGGCGGCGAGGGCGGCGCGCGCGTAGCGCACGAAGTCAGCGCGCATCTCCGACGAGATGTCCAGCCCCTCGCGCAGCTCGTGGATCAGCTGCAGACAAGCGGCTCGCTCTTACATAACATTCACATCGGCCGGACCGCCTGAGTGCGGTAAAAGAAAGAAAGTGCCTATACGCTGCGACGGGCGTCGCTGCCGGAATACGGCGCAATCCACAGAAATATGAACTCTAAATTGAATATAGATATGCAGAATTGATCCAACCATCAATACTTCTGGAAACTGTAAAAAACCTACAATCACTTCAACTGGAGTTGATTGAAGTCTGCAGGATAAGTGTGGGTTGGTTCCTTTTTGCAAAACTATGTCCAATGACCCTGCGATTTCCTTTACTGCATTTTTAACGCGCTCGATGAGCTCCGTTCGATCTGAATCGCACTTTAGGACGTTGTTGAATCCTCATTTGATACATAGTTTTATTTATTTCTTCTTTAGAATACAATTATTATATGAATTTTTTTGAAGGATTTATGTATTGTTTTTTTATATACAGGTTGTTGCAAAAAATATTGTGTACCCTTTCTGTTTCATCTAGTATAAGTCTGTCATTTCAACTGGAAGAAAGATGTATTCATGAACAGAAAAGATATATATCACTTAATATTTGGATATACTGGACTTTTAATATAGAAAGGGGACCTAAGGACCAGCCTTGGTCAGACGTTATCACACTGGCAATTTGCAAGCGTCTTTCCAGTGGGACGATCAACGATGTAGTTAGAATATTGCCTACTTTTATACAATACGGTTTATTTATTAGAGATCTGTTTCGAATAATATTATAGCGATGTCGACACTACTTGCCCTCCTTATGATACGCTTGTACCGTATCGCTTATTGTTACGTTCAGTTATCAAATAGGAGTAGACTAACATCAATACTGATAAACTGCCTTACGAGACTGAGAAACTGTCAGGGACGAAAGCGGTCTAGACCGCTAGGCTATATTGTTATATAGATCGTTCAGTTCTCGAAGACACGTGCTGTGACTCTTATGTCACTGGCATATGGGTCAGCTTGCAATAAACTGACCTAGTGGGGGTGGGTAAGTATATAAGTGTGTGACCTGTTTGACGGTGAGGCAGGAGGGCTTGTCGGGCGTGGCCTCGAGGCGGAAGGAGAGGTAGTCGTGCACGGCCTCCATGCAGATGCAGCCCAGCAGCAGGAAGGGCGCGCGGTACGACGGCAGGCGCATGCGCAAGCACTCCGCCGAGCGGCAGCCGTACCTGCCGCAACACGCGCGCGACTACATATAACATCGACCAAACTACTACACTAGTGCACCCAACTTTTCCGATGGTCTTTGGTCTCGATGTAATAAGAAAACGAGCCAATTGCCATCACCGTAGATATCAATGAAACGACCTGAGTAATTATGATCTTCACACTTCTTTGCAAAAGGATGTGCAGGTTTCCTTACGATGTTTTCCTTTACCGTCCAGCAAGTAATTATCCTTGGTAGAAATGTGAATCTGACATGAAATCCGAAATTCCCCGAGATGCGACCTGATAATTGAAACTTCCCGCCTTGTTTCTGAAGGGTGCGTTCGACCACACTGCTATCGCTTGCATTTCTATGCACCCTCTAACTTGTAAATGGGCGCATTTCTGGAAACTGGTTGCAGTTCTGTGCACCCTTGTAAATGGACGTATTTCTGCAAACTGGAATCTATCTACACTGCTAAAATTAGAGTTGATTCCTCTTTACATACTATCTACGTCCAGCTGCTAATGTCACGAGACCAGCGTGCCACCCAATACTTCGCGGGCAGCGGGCGAGAAATGACATCACCGCAGTTTCTAACGAAATAATAACATTTTAAAATACTGGATGAGACATTTCTGTATACAGAAATATTAGAAGCCAATACTTACCTTCTGAGCTCATAGTTCTTAATTTCATCTTCGTCATGTGTCATCTCCTGCTTATCGCTGTCCTCTTTCTGGTCATCGAACACATCCGTCGACTCCTCTTCTGCACAGTCTTCTGACTCGGCAAGCTGTGTACAATAAAACAAAAACATTATATATACTCAGTTTTTTTACGGCAGATACAAGACATTGATCCGTGCTGAATAACCTTTGTTCCTGAGCAAGAGTGGCTTATTTTATCAACCCTAGCTATCACCTGTTTTTGTTATTTATACACCCGGCTGTACATCGAAAACTAGATAATCGATGGTCTGCTTATGGACGCCAGGTAGGTCAATAAATTTGACACTTGACAGTCACTGTCATTCTCTTCAAGATCGCGATTTATTTTTATTTAGTTTAATGACACTGACATAAGTGAAGTGACAGATAATGTTAGCCCGCTCCAATCAAGCGATATCTGGTTAGTTATTAATGTTTTGCCGTCATGCCACTTATATTCCGTTTATAATAATAATAAAATACGATTTATGTGTAATAAAGAGTATATCAATCTATCTTCGACGCCATCTACGGTCTTCGGTGGTCTAGACAGACAAAATTTGCTATTTTTTCCGGATATTGTAAACGGTACTTACATCGGACTTCTCCAGCGTGAGGTACACCTTGTCGAGCAGGTTGGTCCGCATCTTGTATATGAATGTCATGCAGCGCCGGACGCCCTGGGTCTTCAGTATCTCCCGGTGGTGCTCCCTGGATATAATAAATAAATAATAATAAATATCGCCAGACTGACACACCAACTGTATGGTTAAAAACTAAGCAACACTTGTACTATGGGTACCGTAAAATGGACTCGGAGCGATCCCAGTGACACTAAGACCAAGGCAAAAACGAAAATACCATTTCTGTAATTTGCCCCGGCGAGAATCGAACCCGCAACCACCATGTGCAGTGAACCGAGCGGCCTACGCTAGAACCACTGCGCCAAGCGGTCGTCATAGACATTTATATACTAGCTGTAGCCGCTATGACTTATGATAGTACTAGCCACCCGCGACCTCCAACGCGTGTACTTTGAGATGTCAAGGAGAAAATTCCCAGATTATGTTGATTATACACAGTTAAACATACAACTAACTAGCGATAAATACCGGAGATGTTAGTATGTACAAAGATGGCGATTCTCTATTACAATTGGACTCGCACAAAGGAGGAGTTGCAATTGTTAATTTGAGATCCATTTCGGAGAAAACTCATTAAAACACTTATTTGCAAATTAAAATTTCAAATACGAATTGAATCTTCATCTACATGGCTTAAGTATAGAATCTTCCACCTTAGATGACTCTCAAATATAATTTCGCGATCGTTCTAACATCATTATACATACAATTCCGGTGTGTTCGTAATTCTTCAACTCCCTTAACGGCTTGACCTATTATGATGCATTTTTTTTTGACATATGGGTGGGTCACTTGGATGGTTGTTACGCTATAGTTGGGCCCAGAAGGTACCGCTTTTGTCGACATTCAGAAGATAAATAATAAACTATACAACCGCTAATCCACGTTTATTAAAGAGGAGGTATGAGCACAGAGAGGCGATAAAAAAAAGAAATATAAAAAATGTAAAAAGACAAGTCCGCTGAGTTTCTTGCCGGATCTTTACAGTCGAGGTCGCGTTCAGATCCGGTTGTAGATATAATAAAATAATGTAAAATTTTCAATTTGTAAGTGCCCCCGGAGGCCTAAACAAAATAAACGATTAGAATTTGAATTTGAGAGGGTGGACGAACCGGTAGCGCGATACGTCGCACTTGTTGAGCAGGCGGAACTGCGTCAGCTCCTGCAGCGCGGCCGCGTCCATGGCGTCGGGCGGCGGCGCCGGGCCCGCCCCCCCCGCCTGCCACCCCTCCTGCTCCGGGACCACGAGCTCCGGCGTGCTCACACTATGCCCTGGGAAATCAACATGACCATAATACAATTTTTTATTCTGGCAGCGGAGATATCACTTTTATGTATTCATTATGAAACTACGTTTAAAAAAATCATTATTCATGAAATAGATGCTCTTTAATTATTTTTTGCCGCCAGGACTGCGCCACGGACGGTGTGGGCTGACATTGACGCGTTCACGTGACTCTCCAACCTCGAGATAACAGTGCCTCTGACAAAAGTGAAGTGACATAACGTGAGCCCAGTCTAATCAAGTCCGGAGCCTACACGAAGCTTCTAGCGACCGTGGTTTCACAAGATGCGAGCTCACAGCTCTACGAGTGGTGTGAGTGGATGCCCACCGGTGCTGCCGGTCTCGTTGCCGCTGTCGGCGTCGTCGCGGCGGTCGCGCGCGGCGTCGGAGTGCGCGCTGCAGTCGCTGCTGCTGGAGTCGGACGGGGTCGCGCTCACCGCGAACCGCACCTGGCACGCCCGGGGGCTCTGCGCCGGCTGCCTGGACCGTGCCGGCAAGGTTAGAGAACACCCACTGTATTCACAATCGCACACAATTCATGTTTCACCGTATCCAAGATTATCTCGTTGTTAAAGTTATATTTTATCAATTACTAGCTGACCCGACAGACCTTGTCCTGTCTTAACTTTGAATATTGAAATCGAATTGTTCCGGTCAACTTTCTTAATTTTTTCTCAAAAAAAAACCTTCTCCTGACAATAATAAACACAGCAAAAAAATAATTTACGAAGTCGTTCCATCCTTTCACCCGTGATGCGATGACAGTTTAGATTATAGATTTAAATAATGTTCTCGATATATACTGCGGCCACCGAGAAGTGATACGAACATGAATAGAAAAATAGTCGTTTGACTGTGGCACCTGGTGTCCTGGTGGGGCGGCGGCTTGCCCGCGGCGCGCGCCTTGTAGCGGATGGAGCGCAGCATGCGCAGCACCGACACCATCTTCAGCCGCATGTGCAGCGCCGTGTTGTACCACAGGCACATCGCCTGGGACACGTCGGCAACACATGAACATCGCCAGACCAACACACCAGGGACTCAACTCTGTTAGCCACCGACATCTCGAACAGCTGTCAGTTTTGACAGTTATTCTATACTAGGTGAAACAAAAAGGGTATACTAATTTTTTTGCAACTTAACTTTGTAAATCTCAAACTATCGGCTTTGTGGGACAGTTGAAGTACTAAAGGTTTTGTAGACTTGTGAAATCGGTCAACAGCTGTATTCCTATAACACCTTTTGTTTTTCAAGTTTCCTCCAAAGCTGATGGTTTTAGAATTACAAAGTTAAGTTTTGAAAAAAATAGTATACCCACTATGTTTCACCTTGTAGACAATCTGTCAAAACGGACTTTATCAGAAACACGATACGTCAGTTTTGACGTAGTGCGAGTCGATCGAGAAGCCAGTTGGTAACAAAATTGGAACCTGGCTGTACACGAAGCTTGTCCTATTTGTACAATATGTATCATGGCCTAGGCTGAAAGCGATAAGTAATACTCAGACCAGGGCCCTAAGGCCCGGATTAATAAATCAGTCGCAGGTTAGAAAACGATCTTGGAAATGTCATTCTTATGTCATACCAGTACAAAATGACATGTCGCTTACTCAAGTTCGCTCTCAGATTTGAAATTGATTTATTAATACGGCCCTAAGTAATATTAAAACAGGTGCCCATAATTCATCAGCTTGAAGTATTGAGTACGGTAGGGTCGAGGCGGCAGTGGGGCAGTGGGGCAGTGGGGCAGTGGGTAACTCACCTTGATCCTGTTCTTGAAGAGCGGCGTGGCGATGAGCGGATGGTCTTGCGTCATGGCGCGGCTGGAGGGGTAGAGCGCCACGGCGTTGTAGAACGAGTCCAGCAGCGCGCCCAGCTCGCGGATCGCCTTGCCGATCGCGTCGCTGCACTCCTGGCACTCGAACGACAGGCACCCCAACACTTGCTCTTCTGAGAGAGAGTATAATAATTTAGCCCTCTTGACGTCCAACTCCTGGGCACGGGTCTCCCCTCACTACGAGGGCCATTCAGACCGTAATCCACCACGCTGGCCCAGATCGGGTAGGCGGATTTCACATGTCTTTCGAATATTTTTTTTAGATTTTGCTAAGATATGCAGGTTTCCTCACGATGTTTTCCTTCACCGTAAGCAAGCGATAATCATAATATAGAAATTATGATTTTGCACATCGATTTTCTAAAAACACAGTGACGCGAGCCGGGGTTTAAACCCAGGACCTGGTGCCCGCAAGACGCGTGCCTATCACTGCTTAAAAAAAGTGAGAAGAAAAAACCACTTGAACCCCTAGCTCCCCACCTGTCTATAGATACTTAATAACTTGGACCCCCAGGGAGATATCAGGGATCATTAATGACAAAAAAAATAGAACAACCAATTTTAGATACACAAGTATTTAGAACTACTAACGACCGTCACTCTCAATATGACTAACATTCGAACACATTTCAAATATTTGATACCCGTCGCGGCATATTTTGAAAATTGACTTTCTTGTCACTTGCTCTGATTTACATGCATCGGCCCGGTTAGTCCCCATTACAGACACCTCCCGTAAACCTACAAACATTATACATTACCGTCGTCAATTTTCTCCTGCTCCCTGCCCTCGCTCTGGTCTGAGGTGAGATCTTCGCGGGAACTAGTATCACAGCTCTGTTTAGACCGTCTGCATGGATTCGTGTTGACGAATCTGCGAAATATATTTACATTGTAAAGGCATGATAACTAGGCTTCATCTTGGATGGAGTCGAAGTTTGACTTCTTCCCACGCTTCGCTTTTCTTCGCTATAACCCTGCATCAAGCTGAGTGGGAGTTCCGTTGCACATATAGACGACGAGCACGCGTTTAGTTTTCATTTTACACTTTGATTGTTCTGGTGTTGCCTGATTGAAATAAAATAATTTTTGTTTCTTTACATTTTTCAAGATTTCTTTGATTTTGCCTGCGGTTCGGTCAGGTCTGTAACTACCATGAGGTAGGTTACTAGGAATTTCAGGGGGATGACGGTTTCACATCACAATCATCGTCATAACATGTCAACCATAAGTTCCGTGTAAATATCGGTAATCAGAGACTGGAAGTCAATCCCAAAAAAGGGGTAAAGCTTAAGATAAAGTGGAGCAATGATCCCTTGTCCCCGGGGCGGGAGCGGGCGGGAGCGGGCGGGAGCGGGCGGGAGAGCACCTGTAGTCGAGCACGCTGGTGATGAGCGGCGCCACGAGCGTGCGCTGCCTGCACAGGAAGGCGTCCTGCTGCGGCAGGTCGCGGCCCGCCAGCCGCGCCTGCAGCTCCAGCCAGATCAGGTCCTTCAGCTCGTTCTGCCACACCTGCTCCTCGCGGCTGATCTGCACCCCCACACACACACACACTCGGTACCAGCGACCACAACTAAAGTTGCTCCGACATCAGGGGTGCTACTCTTAGCAACGATAGTCAATATTAGTGACATTCGTATTGTCGAATTCTACTCCAAATTCCATCTTTTTTGCCCTCGTATCGATCACTGAATGAACAATACAAAATTATCGTTCGTTCAGACGATATACGGCGGTGAAAAGGATGGAATTTAGAGTAGGATTCAACAATACGAATGTCACGATATGTCGATTATCGTTGCTAAGCACCCCGAAAAATGGGCGAAGACGAAATGGATGATGATGTTGCATTAATCATACACCATCACGTCTATACTTCTCGAAGAGGTAGGCAGATATACTGCAATACACCCGAATTTCGCCGATAATGTTTTCGATCCCGATGTAATAGGGGGCGAACTTATTGCCAATATACCCGGGCCCCAGCAATGCGAGGGGGGTTCGGGCCATAGTCCACCACGCTAGCTCGCTGCAAGTTGCCGAAATTCACACGTCATTCGAAATACGTGCAGGTTGTTTTTAATAATGTTTCCTTAACGGTTTTGCAAGTGATAATCTCGCAATAAAACGATCAGAAAAACACCATCTGCTTAAGAAATGTATATGCTATAAGCGTAAACGGTACGTCACTTAATAACAATGATATACTGACCGCTCTCTTGCACCCCTTGTCAATGTTCCCCATGTTGATGAGGAGGCTGAAGGTGTTGTGGAAGTTGACGCGGCTGGCGGGCAGGTCCTCGCCGGCGCGGCGCCAGCGCGGCCCCCCCGCGCCGCTGCCCCCGCCGCCCCCGCCGCCCGCCGGGGACGGCGACCGCTCGCGGCTCGGCGACGGGTGCTTCGGCCGCGAGCTCAGCGACATGAAGCGGCTGCATGTGTCCACCTGATACACAACTGATTACAACACCCGACCGTGCCAGACACCGAACCATGAAATGATGACTTTGCTCAAGGGTAGGAAATTTTGAGGGGTCCGATTATTCCTCTCTTTGACTAATGTATAATGAGGACTCTAGTCGGCCCTACTCTTTAATAAAAGAAGGGGGTTATCTCACCATGGTGGGCATAGTAGGCAGTTCATTCGGATTCGTTGACGTGGGCAGGGAGTCGCATCTGACGTCGATACCCATCTCCTGCTTGCTGTCGCGCTGCCAAGTTCGAATCTGCTTCATGCTGGAACGTTTCTTTAGCAGTTGGCGTTCTAGCCCTGAAATAACTACCAGACATTAAAATTTTAAAATATCTGCATGAAAACTGTGAGTCTCATAAAGAGACTCTAAAACGGGCAATGCCAGGAGTTTCTCAGAGCGCCAGAGAATCATATGAGGAAACATGTAAGAGCTAAGAGCTACGACGTTGAGGTCGCGTGAGCTTGGCACAAGAGATGAAACATAGATGATTACCATTAGGACACACAAGTTCGTCGACAACGAATTGGAAGACTAAGTGAAGACGGCCTCTAGCCAGTCTAGCACCTATGACTACACTCGTGTCACAGGACCAATGTATGTGACGAACGAAGAACCGTGATGTTTAAGTTTTTTGGGTAGACAAAAGAGCAGCGGACGTCTTTTCCTGGAAATCAATTTTGGATAATAACCGGTTTTACCTGGCGTGTTATGTTCTTGTGGGCCGGCGTGGTCTACCACATCCCGCCGCGGAGTCCGCTGAACGGCAGGAGGATCGAATCTTCTGAAACAAACGTTGCTTTCGTCACTAGATGCCGGCTCTTTTTTATAATACCTATTTGATTGCTATCTTTTTTAACTGCGGCTGACTTATTATTTCTTACAGCCCGGAGCGTATGGTACACGGCTGCCCATCACACTTTTGATTTGTGTATGCGGAAACTATAGCTCGGCAAGCGCACCGGGCTCACCAACTTTATAGGGTTCCGTACTTCCTACGAGAAACCTTTATAAGATCATTTAGTCCGTCCATCCATCCGTACCAGTCTGTCACAGTACCATACCATCTACAGTTTTTGCCGGAAGTTGAATAAATTTGGTACAGATTAGAACTTATACCTTTAATAGATCTCACTTTCAATAATATAAAGTTTCCATACGACATTTTATGATTACATATTACATGCAACATATCACAATTGTAAATATAATATGTCCGCACGTTTATGAATGGTCAAAAACTATAATAAATATAAGAATATTGTGGGATAAGCGATCGTATAGGATCACAAACATCACACATACACACACACTCATTCCATAGATAATATTGTATGACCGAATATTCAGACTCGCATTGTGACTCTTCACAATGCGATCTGAATACAAAGTTCGCATTATCGATGCGACTGTGATTCACTGTGATAAGTATTCCGCATATGCTGTTTGTTTATTAGCATAAATGTAGCTAGGTATCTATATATCTACAATATCTACATTATGTTGCTGTCGGAAACGGTTACCTAAACAAATGGTTATTAAAAACACGATTGAATTCCGCTGTGGATTGCGTAAGGCTTAGCATCCAATCGCGACCCGCCAAACCAAGTCATCCCGGTGCTTTTTAGGGTTCCGTAGTCACACTTATAGGTAGTTCGCCATGTCTGTCTGTCCGTCGGTCTGATGTCACAGTAATTTTATTCAGAGACTTAAAATTAGCACACTAATAGATTTTTGGTACCGCTAAAAACTGTGTACCTATTTAAATTTGATGGCAAAATTATCCTACCTTCCGTACCTGGGAAGGGGGAGTGAGAAAAAAATGTTTATTCACCCCCTCGACTGGGGTATAGATGAATATGTATTTAAAAATAATTTTAAGGTTTGTTTAGCAGTTTTTCACTCCCGTTTACCAAATATTCTGCACCATAGTTGCCTTTTTTACGTGATCACTCCGGAACCCTATAGTATGCGTGGTCCAACACGCACTTTGCCGGTATTTCATAGGACATATTTGCGATTAGATTCGCGTTCCGATCCGGTTGTAGATAGGTATAAGAAAAAAAATATAAATTGACAATTTGTAAGTGCCCCCGTAGGCCTAAACAAAATAAATGATTTGAATTGAATTGAATTCAATGCGACTGCAATGGGCACCAGGGTGTGAGAATATCTAATCCTTCCCGCTCTCTCTTCACCCGCTCGCCAACAAGGGAGGAACAACATCACCCAGTGCAAACTCCAAAACTGCATATATTCCTTGTTTCCTTGTATTTGATAAGTTTTATTGTTATGTTTTACTCTCTTTTCGAGGAAATGTTGTAATAAAATACTGTGATATTTATCGAATAAAAACTTTACATAAATATCACAGTATTTTATTACAACACTAGCTGTGCCCCGCGACTTCATCCGCGTAGTATTAGATTATTGGGTTAAAAAGTATTCTATATGTTAATCCCGGTTATAATCTATCTGTGTTCCAAATTTCATCCAAATCCGTTCAGTAGTTTTTGTGTGAAGGAGTAACAAACATACATACATACATCCACACTCACAAACTTTCGCATTTATAATATTAGTAGGATTTGTACATTCATATTTTATGTGTAATTAAGGACTCTAACCCCCATATCAGAGGTGAACGCGGCCGGTTTTTTTTTTAAAAAAACATCTAATCCTTATTATACCTACTTTAAATTAGTCTAGGTAAAGTTTATTGAAGAAATTTGTTTTTAAAAAAATCTACAACCTAATATACATTGTGTTGAGACCTCTACTCTCTCTTAACTTAATATTCAAAGGAAAAAGGGAGTTATTTTTGTTTTATATTAACCTAACTCTATTTTTGCACTCGACGAAACATTTAGAGAAAACATGTTGTTTTCTGTAATGTTTGTGGTCCTAAAATAGAGACAACATCACGAATCGGTTTATAACCCTCTACTGGTCTACCGTGTTTATAAATACATCATATAGACATGGCGTATAAATATAACACTTAGCTATTATCCTCTTTTTTATCCAGTTATATGCCCTTATAATACATTTTTTTAAACAAAATTGCTTTGTAATGGTGGTGTAAGTCGAATAAGTATTATTACAAAAGAAGGGTGGTTAGCGCGCCCAGACAGCTAGACCAGACGGGAATAAACAATCAACAATTTCAAATATTTACCATTCAAGGAAAGTCCCACGCGTATCTTTCACCATCGATTACCAAATAGTTATTTCACTCTCACATAACTTCTGAGAAAACCATTTGCATAATAAACGCAATTATTAAAGATAACGACCACTTTGACCAAATATTCAAACTCTTTTATTTAATCACCTTTAAGCCACTGCAGTATTAAGGAAAATGTTTAATTCGTCATGTTTTTGTTCGAATCTAAGTTTTATAACTTTGTAGATCAGCGTTTCGAAAAAAAGATGGGAAAAACTACGCGTTCAGTATCGCCTCCAAAGGTGTAAACAACAATAAATAACATAGATGTTCTATAGACAGAACAGAGCGACGACCTTAAACCGATAACCTCTCCGAGAAATGCCGCTAATAAGTGAAGACTCGTCAAGCTTCGGGCGGGCGCCCTAGAAAACAAAATGTATTCTGCGCGGGGCCACCTCTCGCGATCGCGTGACATTGTCCAATGGCGGATGTGCGAATCGAACTGGTTATCTCTGTCCAGAGACCCGGAAAATTTGGTATTTATAGATAGGTACATAAATGTTTGTCACTTTCTATGGTAGGTAATAAGATTCGGATATGTACTTACTTAGGTTGTAAAATTGATTGTTTTTAGGCTTTACCGGACCTTAAAAGGAAAAAACGGAACCCTTATAGGATCACTTTGTTGTCCGTCTGTCTGTCTGTCCGTCTGTCAAGACCCTTTTTCTCAGAAACGGATAGAGCTATCAACTTGAAATTATCTAATATCAAATATCAAAAGCTATGGTCCCTTATAGGTGTTAAATAGGCTTCTAAGACAACGCAATCAAAAGATACAGCCATTTATGTCGCATATTTTGGTACTTTTTGAAAATTCACTAATCAAAACAAAGGAATCAACGCACAGCCGAAACCGCTGGTGTTGCAATCATGAAATTTGGGCAGTAGGTACCTTTCATACCGTAAATATCCACTAAAGAAGGATTTTACAGAAAATCTATAAAAAATGAGGACACTAGCACATGACACTAAGTTGCAATTAAAATTATAACCGGAGAAATGGGTTCACTAAATCACGAGCTACAGCCGACCAAGTTAAATGAAGTTAATTTCCCGTCATTTCTGAATAAAGTCAATACTGAGATTAAAAAAACAACCGCAAATGCAACTTTGTTTCTTGTGTTTCACTACTTTGGTTATAGATAAGATAAATCTTCGCTATTGAAAATGGGTCCGGAAGCCTTCATTGTGCATGTCCTGATGTCCACTTGCCCGATTTTTACATAGGTAATTTTTAAAATATGGGAAGGTAACTTTTATAATTTAATACAGCAGCTTTGGTGCCAGGACGTACGTACTTGAAAACAGATTGGTGAAAATTTTGTTGGTACACACAAACTGTAAGTATTTTTGTTCTGTGCACTAAATAACATTGGCTAGACTGTAGGTATTTCCATCTTTCTCATGATTGTAACGTATGAGCAGGACAGTCATATTAAGATGTATGAAGTTAACGACACCAGAATTGGCATACTATAACACCTGCTTGGTGAGCTATGACCTAAAATCCGGTACGATTTTGGAAAGAGAGGCCTGTCAGTCAGTATAAATGTTCTTCTGACTCTATTTCATAATACATATTGCCTAGCCCGTGTTCCGGTTCCGACCTGAAGCCTTCACTAAGTAGTCCACGACAAGCGAATTGCCCACTAATCCAACAATGATGTGTAACGCTTATAAAGCTTAACACAATAACCGTCTGTTGCCTGTTTTTCAACAAGCGTCGATAAGGATATATCGATGAGATAAAAAGTGCCATGTTAGGGGACATTTTATAATATGATTAATATTCTGTCGGTAATGGATGACTTCGGATTTATGTAAAGCACTCCAAGATATCATAGATTTTATATTTAGACGTGTTTAAATATTTAGTACAAATTCGCAGAAAACTAATTAATAATTACTCATTCAAATGAAACATCCAACCGAATAGGTATATATTTTTTTATCTATTTGTAAATTCGGTTTCGGCACAGCTAGCCTCTTGACTCATTTAAAATTATTCTTCTACTTTAAGCGAAGCAGAGCGGTATTCTCAACTCTCGATAGCCAACTGAAGTACCTACGCTTTTGAGATGTCACTTTGTACTGACATTTGCAAGTTCGCTATCGTTGTAATGGATTCGACAATACCGGTCATAGAGTCGGTATGAGCTATGAGAGCATGTGGGAGCCAACATAATCTATAGCAGGAGGGTAAGTAGGTATGACTCATTGAATGTTTCAAAACATGCACCAGTAAAACTGCACTTTGCCGCGAGGGGCGCTGCTGTCAGATGTATGAAAATATTTGATCTCCCGATTGGTATTTAGAGCTGTCAAAACTCAGCTAGAATGGTGGCCGGAGTGGTATGTACCTGCGCATCATCTCCTTCTTTCTGATTCTGGAGCGGGGCGGCGTGGTGCCCAGCATGTCGGCCTCCGTGCCGTCCCCGCTGTCAGCGAGGATGGCGGCCGACTGCCTCGGGTTCCGGAACACCACGTCCTTGGAGTCGCTGGAACAGAAGGCAATATTATTAATATGGGATTTTAATTACTCGTATCTCCGGCTCCCTGCGATGCCCATTCAGTGGCAGATTCTAGAATCTCTCTTCTGGGCCAGAGCCATCGGTTCGGGGGGCATTGACCAGCTCCTACTATCTGCCTAATATGGCAAATCTACACTAGATAAACTTAAGGTCAAGAGTGCTCAAATTTTAGGAACAGACCAGCACACACGATATGGCCTAAAATAAAAACTCAGATTGCAAAACAAAGCTCATTTTGCATGCCTTAACGTTGCAAAAATAATATTTTTAATATCGCTAATCTACGATTACAGCAAAAACATTATGACTGATAATGTGCAATATTTTTGACAGGTTTATCATGTACGAACAAGATAATAAAGGAGTGTTCAATTTTGTATAATAATGAATGAAGCATGGAGTGGAGTCTACGTGAACATAAACACGCATGGGGCAATTCGTAATGTAGGTTAAATAGATGATGTAGGTACCTACTTCATTTATGCAGATTCCTGACTAACAGGTATTATACCTACCTAAATGCTATGAGAATATTTGTTTATGATTTTTAACTGTGCCGAGGTAGGTACGTCATCACGAAAAAACGGCTTAAATTGACTGAATGAAGTTTTTGTATAAATGTGTTTCAACTCTCTCAGTCATCGTACCTACGAAGCACAGCTATCATAGCTAATTTACGCCTATCTTCTTTGAGAGGGTGATACAACCACTGTCGAAGCAGCCCGTATACCTATGAGTTGAAATCAATTGGCCACAAAATAATAATGTAAACATTTAACTACACCTCCAAGGAGACATCCTCTTTTTAGCATAAAGATTACACATAATATGAATATTGATATTGATGAAGCAAATAACAACGGATAGGTATTTAACTCATTCATATTTAAGAGTGATGAATATGAATGTGGATGGATACAGTGCGAGGGGAAGGCCAAAGAAAAGATGGATGGATTGTATCAAGAGTGATATGAACGAGGTTGGAGTGGATGTGAGTATGACGGGAAAGCGCAATGAATGGAAGGAAAAGACATACTGCGCCGACCCCAGATAATGGGAAAAGGTAAGGCAGATGATATGAGGTATTTAACTCATAGTCCACTGCAAATAAATTGTGATACAATCTATTTGGTCCTCTGCCAACAGTGCGAAAATATAACTAAGAGTCTGGTCAGGATTATAAGGGTAGACCATAGCTACTACCTGTCTACTACCACATACAAAACCACTCTCGCGTTAATTAGCTATTAGGCACAATGTGGTGTGGACAAACTACTCGTACATAGAACAGAATATTACCTTACCCATGAGTAGGTAGTTAGGTACCTATATTCCTCTAATCTGAGTCTTCACTCAAAAACAACCTACCATGACTTTTACGATCGTCAGTCGCAAGCGTCTGCGAAAATTATTTGCATCGCAAATATTAGCTTCGTGGGACATAGACTTTGACCGTAAATTTAGTAGGTAAGCTCATAATAAGTCTAATAATGGTACCATGTTGTATACCAGAATGGTTACAGCGCATTTATCGCCTGATTTGTATGCAGTTGTGGGTATTTCCCTTAATTATTGCGGTTTCCTGATTGCATTTTATTTCTATAACAGCCATGTCTATACAATGGTTTATTGTGATGAGTAAGTGATCCTCGAGTAAAGTACCTACTATTTTTATCACGGAATATTAATTATTATGACCATACGTAGTTGCATCAGTCACTGGCTATGTGCTTCTCATTTCCACTCTTTAGTTAGTCATAAGGAAGAACAGGAGACAAACAACTCTGGTATGCAACAAGAGATAAATTTAATTGACCACTCTGTGCAGTTTCCGCCAAATAAAACCCTGCTTTATTTAATAACACTTTAAAATACACTGTTTTGGTGTTATCAGTCTGTTAATATTTCCTATTATGATAATCAGATGTTTTAGTAATAAAATATTATTAGCAATTATAACAAAATAAATATAATGTCGGGCCATAGTTATACACATTGCATATTTCATGACTTTGGCTAGATCGACAAATTGCTAAATGAATATAATTATGTTAGTAGAAAGACACAACTGAAACAAATTGAAACATGGTTTCAAAAGGTACAGAACAGCTGTGCTGATGTAATTTACAAATTACGTAAAAACATATAATAATGCATTATTATCGCATATCTAAACCTTTGTTTGTTTCTGTGTAAGTGACTGTGAATCACACATAGGTAATGGCTTGATAATACTGATTGGCATATCCTGATAACTGTAATCTACCGTTTAACAGGCCAATGTGTTGGAACACAATATCATAGGTACGTAAGTGGTGTGATAATATCCATATTAGCTGTTTAGCTAATGCATTATTTATAGTGTTACATTATAATAGTACTAATTCGCCAAATTAATAGAATAAATAAAAAAAACATTATCCATTTAATGTGGCTACAAGTTGTGACTTAGCCAAATTTGGCATATTTAAAAGTATATCCATTTTGATCATGAGTTTAATCATGGGATGGATGGCTATACCCTTGGGCCTTTCTCCCATAATGCAATTTGTCTCGTGTTTTCTACGCACATCAGACTAATTTAGATTCTTGTTAGTAGTTGCCGTATACTTAATATTGCTATGCTTTTCACATGAAACAGAGCATCGACTATGTGTTTAATGTCAGTCCCACTTCGTTAGGTTAAAATCTAATTTGCGTAGCTTGAGAATATCACCAAGGCAAAGAGGCTTTAGTTAAGTCAAGTTTAGTTAATCAAAAGAATGAGTACCAATTAATGCTTGTTTTAGAGCCTTAAGGAATAAAGCTTTAGTTAATGTTAAAAGGATCCATATGTTCTATCAACCACAAAAAGAGAGAGAGAGAGCTAATTTAGATAAGGATACAGTTGTCATATAAAACATATTTTCTTATATATCTCTGTCTGTTTGAGCTTGTATAAGGATATAACTTGGTACTTAGAAATAGACAGGTGTTTATTAACAGTGACAGCTAGTTCATATGATTACTCAAATTATTTCATTGGCTGTGGTTCCGTTAAAATAATGCTCCTTATTGAAGATGTCAATCATTGACAATACTGATCACAAGATTATTATCTTGTAATGATGGCCAAATACTATATAATTGTATAGTATAGTGCCATGAATTATAATATGGACACTATTATTCATTCTGTGAGCATACTTCTATCTGTAGCAAAGTTATTTGCACATTGTTTTTTTTTGACTGATGCCAGCTGTATATGAGATATTCATGGGTAGAGTATCTCATATACAGCTGGGTATATAACAGACAAATAGATATGTTGTTTGCTTAGAGAATTATGGTATTTATGAGGTTAAGATAAGGATGTTGACACAGTGGTGAATAAATGCTGTCACAGCACCAATATAAGACTTTATTCCACTTTAAAGGTGTACTGAGTAGGTACCTAATTTAGATTTAAAAGTGAAAACAATAAGGTCCATTCCGAAATAATCGTCAATATAAAGGAGGCCTATGATATTAACTACAATGTGATAGGTCCCATTAGAATAATTAATTGGCACATGAATTGTACAGGTATGTTGGTAGGTAGGTACCTAAGTATTCCTTTATTGGTCACAATCTATAAGAAATTCATAACAAACACCTCAGACATACACATCGCTCAATTATCGCTCCTTTAAATTAGCAATTCAATTCAAATTACTCGTAACTCGTATAAATTTGTATATCACACTTACAAATCATCGTCTGAGCTTCCTGGACTGTAGTTTATCGGGAAACCAACGTTTTTCTTCCAATCTTCACCCATTGGTGTATCCATTGTCAATAAGTGCGTAACTTGCAATTATCAGAATAAAATGTCGACCTTCATGTAAAACTAATATAATAACAGTTTTCACATAGATACACTCTTAATCACCGACAAAGTTAGCACAACACTGCCTAGATGTATACGTAGAGTAAACGACATTTTCAATCATATTTTGTAGAAAATACCCGGCAAGTAAATAAAAAATTAACATACAACATTATCACGCGCCTGACTGATAAAATAAAATAAATAGTGATGTACAGGCAGAATCAACTATAATAATCGATTCACTGATTGTATGATAGAATAATTACATCGATATTCCTATGTATACAATTGAATCATAAATTGTTGTGATTCAAATTTTTTGTATTGTAGCCGACACAAAATGGTGTTCATCATCCATTATGCTAGCTATCTCGCTAGTCACGCCACACATCAATAATAATTATTATCTCTCTTACAATATATTCTAATGTCTTTCCCTGCCTTCATTTTGTCAACTCATCATAATAACACTCTCCTAAGTACCTAGACCTACGTGGTTGTTATTCCTTTTCATGATAGGTTTACATACTTTGAAAAATCCCTGGTAACGTCATATCAACGTACAACAATACAGCTTACATCGGAGGCAGGAATAATATAAAATGGTATTAAAAAGTGGTAGTTTTAATAAATATTACTAGATTACTCATTACTATCCGTCTATTGCAAAATAAATTATACAGTGATATATAATTAACAAATAATCGATTACCAAAATTATTCAAATTGTACATCACTACGATAAGAAAGGAACAAGAATGTCAATGTCAACAATTTCAAATGTCAAAGAAATTGTTGTATGTCTGGTATGTACATGTTTAAATTTGACAGTTCATTAAAACTACCTTACTCAATGGAAAAATCCCTTAATAATAATGAAAAAGAAATCTAGTGCTACAAAGATTTTAATGAAAGTAACCAAAATCGGAACTCGCGTATTTACAATAAATTGTGATTATTTATACCTAACAATGAATAAAAAATAGAATATAGAGAAATACAATTATATTTGGTTATACATCCATGACTTTTTTGCATACCGTACTCAAAGTTCTGACGTTGTTGATCAATGCAGTTCAATATAGAGCATTTTCAATCCTATTCTTTACCTATTGAAAATTTGATTGAAACCATAGTAGGTTTTCACTGACCTACACATTAACCATTTTTTTCTGCTTTGGCGATGAATTATAGGTACATACGAGTATTAAGTATACACATAAACGACGTCTTCTGCATTTAAGGCGCCCATCAAGCCGGACCTCACGGTTCGTGCTCCATGTGCTCAACAGAAAAGACGGCACGGCACTGCCTGGAACCTAGCTGATTACTTGTCTGCCATCATTTTACAATAATCTCAGATATTAGCATAACGCCTACTCATCTATAAAAAAATAGAGACCAAAATTGCCTACAAAAAGTATTAGGCGCCTCAAATCTTTCAGCGATTATGTTCCTAATTACTACTTCATTACATTATACATAAAAAAAAAACAATCTTTGACCTATTTTATGACAATAGTAATGAGTAGTAGAGGTAAATTTATCCAGTAAAATACAACGGCCAGGTGTGGTTTGGTTCATGGCTCATGTACCCTGGCATCCACGGCCAGTACTGCTTCGGCTTTGTGTCCATATCGTCAGGAATTCTCTCGCGTGGACAACAATTGTAGATTCGATGAGCTAGAGTCCCCAGTGCAGGCAGGATAAGGAGGAGCTTGTACAAATGCATCTGTGAAACATCTCAAAAATCAATAAATCTAAGCGTAGGTATAATGGAGAAACCTGATGTTGAGGCAAAATTTCCTACAAATCCAACGATGTCACAATTATTTATTTAGTAATATTTTTATTTATTTATTTTAAAACCTAATTCGATCTGGTAGGTATGGCAATCAGAATTAGAAGATACTAGCTGTGCCCCGCGACTCCGTCCGCGTTCTGTTGAAATTTTTCCTGAATTTTCTTTGCTATAAACCTCACGGAGCCCGATACCTTTCCAACGAATGCAAAACCGTGGAAATCGGTTCGTGCGTTCTGGAGTTATATCGTCAGGAAGGAAAACCCGACTTATTTTTATATAGTAGATCACAACGCAAGGTTTATCTATGACCGCTGGCTGTCTTTTACCTTCTAATTAGGTAGAAGAATCCCGGCAGGAGAACTGAGTAGGTACCAAAGGTGGTGGGTAGGTAAGTAACTACTTGAATTACAATCAAAGTTGAGAAAATATCATACTCACATTTTACTGTACAGACACCTAGCACATGTGAGAAGTCTGGGAATACTAAACGCTGTGCTGCAGTGAGGTACCTAGAGACTTATATAAAAGTTCATTGTTTAACCGTGCGAGTGAATTTTGTTTAAATTCATTCTTTGTTCCGAAAAATAAGCGCATGCTTGCTTAAAAAAATGAATTTTACCTCATAGGGAATTAAAATTAATACAATAAGAAAATATTAATACTCATAGAAATCATTTATTGCCTAATAATACCAACATAAAAAAATTATTCCTCCATCGTCATTCCTCTATCCTCGTTTTTATTCTTGTTCTTGCCGAGCTCCAGCCAATCCTTCGCTTTTTCCTTCTTAATCTTCTTCTGGTACACTACATACCCTTCCTTTGTCACATATGAGATGACTGGGGTTAGAACCTGATGTTTCTTTTTGCCTCTGCGTTTATTTTTTTTCTTAGCTCTAAATTCGAAGTCATTTGAAGATTCGTCGCTGGAAGACGCTATCCTCATCCTCTTTCGCTTCTTATGGGGCTTCTTGTCTGATGATTTCGAATGATGGGGCATCACCACCATCGGGAGACGCTGAGGCATTTGAAAGGGCATTTGAAGGGGCATAGAGCCTAGATTCATTTGTGGCATCCCCATTGGATGTTGCTGCGGCATCGCCATGGGGGAATGTTGGGGGTAGTAAGGGTAGGACTGAGGCATGTACTGTGTGGAGACTACTGTCAAGTGGACCAGCAGGAATGCTTGCGTTGTGATGAGGATGATCATCTGGAAAATTAAAAAAATTCTGTTAATAAAAAAATCAAAGGATTATCGTCTTAATTATGTTCGTGTATCCTTAGCTAGTAGTTTGGGTATAGGCCGCTTTAATAACAAATGCTTGCGGGTTCGATTCCCAATTTTCACTTTTCTGGGTGTTATTTATTGACTGATAATAGCGATAAGTTCTAAGTTGAAATCTACAAAAAGAACTTACCTTGCTAGTAATGGAAAACACTACGTCATTCTGAAGGTGTTGCCAGTTCCAATGCTTCCTCTGAATTGTAAGAAATTTACGAATCGTTCGCAATAAATACTGCCGCGTGGTTACGACACAATGGCTTCATGAAAATCAAGTCATAACACTACTGCTTGAAATTGGCTTATGTATAGATATAATAGTAAGTACCTATATCCTAAGTCATGCAGATATCTATGCTATAGATAAACTGCTTTTAATATTCCACAATTATATACCAGGGAAGTAAGTCAAGGCTATTTTACTTCAAAATCCCGATGACCTACAACACACGCCAACGACTATTTATTAAGCACTTTTGACCATCCTATCAGAGAGTCCTAAAGATGTTAAATGGTCCTAATGCCCTCCAAGAATTAAATGAGAAAGAAACATTTTAATGTATGAAATACCATACCTATAGATTGAGATATCTTTGCTTATCTACTTTGTATTTGTAGATTATTGCAGAGTAGGTAAAAGTGATAGCGAGTCGATATTGACAGACTTTCGTGAAGTTTCTTTCGTGAAGAACGGACGGGACTTTGGCCTCCGTAAGCAAGTTATAATTACAATTGCTATATGATTCGGACATATATTTAGAAATTCTCAGACGTACGAGCAGGGTTTTGAAACCTTAAGCACGTAAGATTGAACCCATCGGCTTTCACTCCTTTTAGGTGCTGCATTGCTTCAATTTAGGATAAAGAGGATTAATCAGATAATCAATGGTGGTTTCCTTACTGGGTCAGCTTTGAAGTATGCTGGAGTATTATGACATAACTGCCCACGTGCCTCAGCCCAATGGCGTGTTAATTACATAAATCAGTATTGTTACGTCCACGCATTGTTTTATACCAACACCTGTTTGAAAATGTGCACAAAAAGGCACGAGTAACCGCTGGGTCCTCATTAATTACCCTGAAGTTGAGAGTACAGGCAGCCCATGGAAGAAAGTAAGTTAATTAACGTTTTTCGTTTAAATTATTCCTTTTCTTACACATCAGTTATTTCATAGGATGGGCGGAAAAAACTTAGATATATAAGGAAATACAGTACTCGTTTTATAATATTCTACTTCGCTGTAGTAAAGTATACGTTCCATTTTAAGAAAATAAATTAAATGAAGTACAATTTTATACATATATAAACATGCATTTTCAGAAATTAACACATAACACTAATTAAGCTATATTTTCAGATAAAAATGAATAAACAAATACACCGATGGCTGCTTCTAATCAGCTTAGCAACAACTATAGCAAAAGAAGAGCAATTACCATTATGTCCTACTAACATGCAGTACTTCCCTCAAAACCTGCCGATGCACTGCCGGATGCCCAACCCCGGAGATTTCCAAATGCCGCAGTTGCCTCAAATGCCAACCATGACCCCATTCCTCCCAAACGTAGCCGCCGATAAGCAACCTAGCCCTTTACCAGTGCCGGTGCCCCCTTTCCCCGGCATGCCGGGTGCCATGCCGATGCCAATGCCGATGATGCCAGGCGTCCCTCCTCACAAACTGCCAGTAATAGTCATGCCTTTCTATTCCCCTGATCCATCGGCTAAGAAATCAGGATCTCGCCAACCCAGAAAAAAAAGGAAGAGGCCCTTCTTCAAAAAACCACCGAGATACGATTCCGACACTGACACAAGTTCCGACACCGATACGAACACAGATACCGACACAGACACCGACACGTCGTCGGATACGTCGGACACATCTGATAGTTCCTCTGAGAATGGATGGTGGAAAGGAAACAAGAGAGGTTTCAGAAAGAACTTCAGAAGGTACGCCAAGAAGCATAAGTTGAGAAGACACAATAAAAAAAGGAAGGACTTATTAACTCCGTTACTACAATACGTAACCAAAGATGGCTATGTTATATTTGAAAAGAAAATAACTAAAAACGAAGCTAAAGACTGGTTGAAAAGTAATAAAGAGAAAGGAAAGAGTGTCGAGGCTGAAAATACTGCGGATGATGATAATAATGATGCAAACAAAGACAATGTAGGGAATATGGAACAAGAAGACCCGAAGACTGATGCAGAAGAGTTGGAGTTGAAAGAGAAAGAGAAGAGCAAAGAGGAAAGGGTAGAATCTCCTACACCAAAGAAGAAGAAACATCGCTACAAAAAACCGAATACGTTGATGAGCCAACCACCGCAACCATCTCCTTAACTTATTAATACTAATTTAACCAATTGACTTTTATATTTTGTTTATTAAAAATATAATTTAAATTATTCTGTTTAACGTTGCTCTTTGTTTTATATCTGACTGGATCTGATTGGTGCTCCTTATAATATCGTAATGGTCTACTGATTCCTATCTTCGGCTATACCTACAGGCCCATGTAATCCCTCAGATGGGATAAGTAAGCGGTTAATACTCCAGCCTGCAATGTCTTGCTTATTAGACTATGCTTATCTTATCAGCTATTAATTGATTTATTTCTTCACACGCTAATAAACATAATAATTCTCTCAATGTTTGAAAAGCGAGATTTTGTTTGATCTTTAAAACAGTTGAACATATTTGACACATGAATTACAGCAGAATGCATGTTATGATTAGGTACCTGTGCAATTACTGAGGTACTAACACTACTTAGTTCTATAAACACATTCAAATACAATTATAACTCACAGAGATAATTACAATAAACGGCATGATGGGTATTTTTATAATGCTTGCCTAGATTTTTATCTTCTGGCAGGCATACTTTAAAGCCTTAGCGGTTATTTATAAAGATATAGAGATGAGAGACCAATACTTATTTGTTCGGCACGACAAGTCACAAACGTCAGATACCACATGCCACCTGTGTATTACCAAACTAAAATTAAAAATTTTGTAAGGGTACCGTACAATGGACTGGAGGCGATACCAGTGACATCCAAACCCAAATTACAAATAGATTTCGGTCTCTCCCACACTGACCATCTGGACCGAGCGGTCATCAAATTTTATCATTGAATTTTACTCAGTAAACTGGAATTCTTGAAAGTAATCATGATCTGTTAATTTTTTTAAAATTGAATAAGTATTTTTTTATGTTTAATAAGTACTGTTATATGCGTTAACTAGCTGTGCCCGCGACTTCGTCCGCGTGGAATTTAATTGACAAAGTTTCATACAAACCTTTATCCCCTATTTTATCCCCTTGGGGGTAGAATTAATCAAAATCCTTCTTAGCGGATGCCTACGTCATAACATCTACCTGCATGTCAAATTTCAACCCGATCCGTCCAGTGGTTTGGGCTGTGCGTTGATAGAACACTATGTCAGTCGACTGACTCTCTATCAACGCACAGTCACCTTTTAGTTGATATATATTTAGATGTGCATACAGTAAAAAACTATTATTCTGACATTATAAACAGATGTCACATTGATGATAACTTCAATGAGTAGCCAGTGTGAGACCAGAATGGACCAAACCATTTTGTAGCCTAAATAATTGACCTATTCAGCTGTTCTCTGTGTGAATTCGAGAATCGCAAACTTAGGGACCACACCGTTGTAATGGGTTATACTGTGCCGGTTGTGTTTATTGTCAATATATAAATATTATGTTGGGCCCCGTATTTGGAATGGAATAGAACCATTATATACTGGTACCCAAGAAATAAAACAAGGAAATGCGGCAGACCATCTAGGCGATGGGAAGACGACATAATGGCCATAGCTGGGAAAACATGAACGAGAACAGCAAGGGACAGAGTAGAGTGGAAAAAATTGGAGGAGGCCTTTGCCAAAGCTGGGCAAACAGACCAAGTTGTCGATGTCGACTCATAACTAGTAATTTAAGATAAATATTTTTGTGTCTGAAATAAAGGCTTATATTATTATTATTATTATGTTGGGCCCCGAATAAATGAAGTGATCTAACTCATTAATGGGATCCCGAAACGAGCTGGAAGATGTAATGTGAGTCGACAAAAGGCGGACTGATGATTTACACTCGTAGGATGGCCGGTAGACTAATGATTTACACTCGTCGTAGGATGGCCGGTAGACTAATGATTTACACTCGTCGTAGGATGGTCGGTGGATGTGAATTACATATATGATACTGTGTGTAAGTTATTGAAAGAGCTATGTTCTGTAGTGAGCGTCTTCAATATTACAATTCAATTAAATATTACCGATTTTTTTTTCTGCTTGCTTTCCGTTAAAGCAAAGTTACGATGGACTACCCGTAATTTCCTCATCATGGCATGGGAATCTGTATGTTTAATTAATTTGAACTAATTTGCACCGTTCAATGAGTCAAACTAAACGAAAAGAAAATAAAATAAATGAATACAGTGATTTTCAGTTCTCGGGGAGGTCTACTCTGGCAGTGGATGTCATCCAGGTGATGATGTTGATGAGCGCATCACGTTCTTCTGGGCGTACAGATACATAAATCAGTAATATTCTGGCCTGTTTAGTATTTTCTCAGTCAATTCTAGCCATTTCCAATAGTTTTTAACTTTAATTCAGACGGGGCTGTTCTCAAACAGCTGCTGAAAATTCACTTTCAAGCAATCGTATGGTTACCTAACGTCGTAAAATTCGCCTATAAAATAGTTATGAAATCTGCGCAGCCGCACACTCGCGCCCCGCGCACACCACAATGCACCTTTGTTACGCAAGTAATGAACGAAATGTATAAAAGTCTCGGTTATTAATGAGCTACACCCGACCGATGCTGGATAGAGTAAATGCGATATGTTTTCAGTAAGTATTATTATTTTTAAATTATTATTTACGCAAATACATATTGAAATGAAATTTATTTTACGGAAACATTATGACATAGGAACAGGCATCTCTAGATAGTTATCAAAGGCGCTGTAAAGAATCGGAGTGGCAATTAATCCGTAAAATTAATTTCATTACAATTTTCGTTATTTTGGTTGTTTGTATTAGTTTCGTTATTCTTTCCAATTAAAGAACAATAACTAAAAGTAAAACGCCGCATTTTTTTCCTACAATATGGGTTGTAAATTTGGATATACTTCATAGTTTAATATTCACAATTCTGCAAATGTTTGATTTTTAATAAGATAATGTTGTTTTGTTCCAGCATGTTCAACGACAATGGACACTCGTAACGCTGATCCTAACAACGAGTCTCGTGAACCTCCAAATGCCGATGCCGATGTACCCGATGCCTGGCTTCGCGCCAATGATGCCCATGCCCCCGCCGCCGCCAGTCCATGTCCCGGTTCCAGTGCCGGTACCCTACGGAATACCGATACCAGTCCAGATACGGACCACCACTACCACCACAACGACAACCACGGCAAAACCAGAAGACGATAGTAATAATAATATGGCCATAGCATTTCCAGTGCCAGTGCCTCTACCGGTGCAGTTCGCCATCCCAGCGATGCCACCTCCGGCTTTTTGCCACGGTAATTCTGGCAACCGGAAGTGTCCGGTGTGTCCCCCTTGCACCTGCAGCCCATGCACTCCGTCCTTCTTTTCCTACTGTTCACCGTGCCATCAAATATGCAGATGCAAGAAACCCGAAGATGCACCGGCTCCGTTACCACCTCGCGCGCCTCAACCTCTGCCTGGACCGGCTTTCCCGATGCCTATCCCGCTTCCGATGGCTCCCCAACTTATGATGGTGCCTTTCGCGCCACCGAGGCCCAAGCTTATATCGAGATCCTCGTCTTCTAGCAGCTTTTCTTCTTTGGAGTCTTCAAGCGGTTGTTCATCAGAAGAATCCAGCAGGAAGAAAAAGCGTCCCCGCAGAAGAAGGAAAAAGTATGACATTTACCGGAGAAGTTTCAGAGCTCGTGACGTGGAGACTAGTGACAATGATTTGGTAAAACCGATGTTGTCTTATGTAGCGGAGAATGGTGATATTAAAATGAATAGAAGATTAAGTAGGAATGAGGCTGCCGAGTTGATTGGTGATGACTCGAGTCAAAACGTGCAAGTGGTTGCTGGAGAAGATTCAAATAACAGGCCGAGGCTAATAGTTGTATCGAATAGAGAATCGAGGAAATCTGCACAGAAAAGGCCCCAGAAGAAACAGGTCATGTTTCGGCGAGGGTTAACTCAACACGTTATCAATAAGGACGGCAAGAAGAAGCTAATATTTAGACCACCACCTAATAAAAAAATCAGTAATCTGTCTGTGTCTTTTCAAGTTGTGAAATGATGTTGTTACGTTTTATATTTTAATAATTTATTTAATTTTTTGTACATAAATAAAAATTTATGATTTATTAATAAACTTTCGTACTTATTTAGCGTTGGTTTTCTATTTAAAATTTAAATTATATATAATTATATATAATTTGGTAGGCAAGAAATATTTTCAGAAGCTTCTTTATTTTTTCCATATCAACGACATCTTGATTTCCAGTGATAAAATTATTTTAATTTGAATATTATGTAAATTCGTAAGTAAATAACGCAAATAACTCGTATAAGCAAAATACGCACAAGGTTATTGATATCAAAATATTTTATTAGAATAAGAGACGAGTATTTAGAGTGTTATTATACTTTTATGAAGCTACGTATCATTATAAATGATACATACTATTCAGTTTAGATGGCCCCTATCTTTATATCCATCTTATATGCTAGAAGACAAAAGATCTAAATCTACAAGTAGTTTTGTAACCGTTGCTTTGCTTGGGACCGTACAGTTGATTTGTCAGTCTGGCGAAATTTATTTATTTACTTCCCCAATTCATTCTAACTCCTAGACTCCTAGATTATCTCAGAACAACATAGGTACTGCATCTCATCTCTTTATGAAGTAGGTATTTCATAGTGAACCGAAATATTTGGTAAAATTGTTCTAGCCAACATAATACTAGAGTTATTATCATCATACATTATGTAACTCCTTATGTGCATTTTCTCAACAATAGCCCTATTCTTGCATTATTCGGATTTAACAATACGTTTTTATATAACAATCTTTTGCTCCAACTTTGGAAACCAATTAGTGGACCTAGTACATGCATTTAATCAGGTTGTGTTGTTCTAATTTAATGGTAAGTGGCTGTTGCAATATTTCATTTTAGTCAAGGTTTAAATACCAGTATAATCGGAAGGTCAAAAATACTTCTTACCTTATAAGCGGTAAAGTTGCTAATTAATTCACAGGCAATAAAGGCTAACAGGACCCTATTGATTTGAAATTTGTATTCACGTAATACAGATAAGAAATGAATGTCTATGGACTACCCGCTATTAACTTGCAGCGAGGTTCATCAGTATATCACACTTCATCTGACACTGCAGAACTGTTTTTAACTTAAATAACTTAAGATTTTTTTGGGATTTGAGACATCCTCTTTTTATAGTTTTCAACGATTATTTTACATTTTATTAATATTTGACGGGATGCCAAATTTAATCGTGAATCAGCTTAAACATTACCTCCAAATAATTTTATACCTAATACAATTATTTCAGGAAAAATGGAAGTTTTTAAAGCACTTACACAATTAACAATATTAACACAAGCAGTCGCCATTGACCTCAACATCGAGAGTCTAAAACCGTCTGTCGCAGATTTTGATTTTGACAAAATACTGGATGACGTCATGAAGCCGTTTAACCTGAGCAGAAGAATCTCAGAAGATATTCATTATCTTGCACAATCAGCTATAACTCGATCACCGTTTTACAAAGAGCAAAAGCCGGTAGGTATGCCAGAAAAGAAAGCAGGCGAAGTTCAACCAATGCCAGTGCCGATGTATGTGATGCCACAGACGCCTTTAGTGGTTCCAATGACGACGTATTTTGAGCGAGTGGTCCATGACCATCCGCCGATAAATAGGATAAGGCAGATGATAAAAGCAGACGAGAGGAAATGGGATAAGAAGGATGATCAGAGTAAAAGTGAGAGTACTGAGACTGATTATGACAGCAGCACGTATGAGATAGACTGGACTGATAAAGAAATAGATCCTGTGGATTATTACGATGATATTTTACATTTGAATGGTTCATAAAGATACAGACGAGACATTATATAAAGTAGAATAATTTAATTTTGATACATTTTATACATTTATAAACATGACTTAGGATTTAAGACGTTTAAATTTCACGACATGCATCTTTTATAACAACAGTAATAATTGTTATGATTACAATAATTAGTTTTAGCAACAAAAAATGCTCCTTCCCAAAAATTGATTGTGAAAAAATACAGCAGTCTTAAATTAAGATATGTGCTATTCTATTATTCAATAATAATAAATAATAATCAACATGTTATTTTTCTGCTGGTTGCTCTTGTTGACGTCAATTGCTCAAAACAATATTATTATTAACGTTAGTTAATTGTTGTCGCATAGGTAAATGCTTTGGGTAAATGTGATATTTTTAATTTCAGTCACGCATCATAAATTCTCTACGAAATATAAATTTGGCATGCCAGTCTGATTCTAGAGGGGTCAGCCCGAGGGTGGTATATTCACCGAGCTACATATTTCTTATATTAGTTTTTATTACTGTTTTACTTTACGTGAGTTTATGTAACCGGATGAAATCCCTCGTGTAGAAATGCGTTTACAAAATTAGCACCGGACAAGATGCGTCTATCGCACGTTGTATTTGTATAGATGCTGGACAAGCTGCGTGCGTCGGGGCGAAATTTGCCTCGCCCGTGAAAAATATAGATAGCACGAACTGAACACAGATAAGTGTAGCAGCGCCCTTATAGCGTGAAAATTGTATGCGATAATTACTTCTAAGTCCAGTAGGTTAACACAAGACGAAGTTATGAAAAATATGTCGTATTCTCTATCATGAGTAAAGAAAAGAGAGAGGACCGATGTGACAACGTCCATGGTGCATAGCTGTCGGCGTGCTGCGGGGACAACAAGTTTTACAAATCAGATAAGACAGGATCGTAGGTCAATACCAACAGGGTGATTTTTATGATCTTGAACAGTTGCACAGTATTTATGTCATAACAAGATATAAGGAAAACTGGTGAATAAACCTAGTAATGTGACCGAGCAAGAAATTGCGAGTAATTTTCCATATTTTTATTCAAATCAAATATAAATATTTTAATTGATATGGGCCACTTAGGTTAGAATCTACCACCGGCTCGGAATGCTACGTCAAGAGGAAACTCAATGGAAATTGTTTTATTGCCTCGAAGAAATATATCGTTTTGTATAAGTGATAATAAGGTGGGGATTTTGTTTGTTTCAGCAAGCAATATATTATGTTGCAAGCAACGAATAGTGATAGGACATCAAGATTGTCAGATGCTTTTGTCCGCAACCAGACCTAGATTCGATTCCCAACTTGCAGGTTGTAATTTGTTTTATTTTAAATCATTATCTAAAGATTATTGTTTTTGATTAAGAAGATCGTGTGAAAACTGCTTGTTTAGAAATATCTAACCATAATAATAAGTTTTTAAAATTCATAATAGTCTTTTCACATCTCAAATACTTGTCATACTAATATTATAAAGAGGAAAACTTTGTTTGTTTGATTGTAATGAATAGACTCCGAAACTACTGAACCGATATGAAAAATTCTTTCACTGTTGGGAAGCTACACTATCCCCGCGTGACATAGGCTATATTAATTTTAAAAAAAAAATAGGGATCCTTACTAAAACTCCAATAATGTAACCGTAATGTACCCGTGCGAAGCCGGGGCGGGCCGCTAGTGTAAAATAAAAATAAAGAGCTACATTGTATTCAGTTCCTTTATCCTATATCTTTACATCAATAGGTATATCAAGCATTCGCATTAATTAAAAAAAAACATAATGGTAATTGAGCTTCTCGGCTTATCTAAGTACTGGCACAAAAAAAATACCTACTTGTCCACAAAAATAAATGGTTTGCATGAAACCACCTTAATTATATTTATAACAGTCTGTTGCCAGATCACTGCTATAGACATTCATACTATTAACTTTTAATTCTAATACCTTTAAGTCAATTTGACTAAATTAATTAATGTTGCTGACGGTAATACCATTCGTTTTATCAAGTTCGGTTTGTGTACCATCAGAATTTGCATATTATTACTTTTACCACAGCCGATGGGAAGTGATATGAAATGGTATAGAAATGGTATGGTTAGAGTTCAAGGAGGTCGCCGCCGGGCTTACCAACATTTGGGCAGCCATTTTATACATTCGTGGATCATTCGTCGGAAACCGTAACTAATATTAAATAAAAAATAAATTAATGCAGGCGAATCGATGAAAATATCAAATTTAATGAAACGATCTACTAATTTTGGTATCGCTTCCCGTTGTCCATGGTATATTAAGGTAGTAGTATCGTCTTGGTCTTGCAAGTCGATATAAGGTATTGACTTTTGGCAACACTACAAAGGCATTAATTAGTAATCATCATAAACATCATGTAACTGTCATGAAATGAAATGAAATCTATTTGACCAGCAAAAGTGACCGTATTACATAAACAAGGATCTTATAATACATCAATCAAATATAACATATCTATTGCCTATCTACCTAGCTATATACAATTGATTTAATCACACTTGACTCAATAATAAAACTGAAAGAGTAAGGACTATACTAAACTATTATCTACAGATGTCAGCAACGTTTAACAGTGGTAACTCTACAATTATTACTGATTTATTTTCTATCGCGCTTTCAAACAGTATAGTATTGGTTCTGGATAACCAGTTGAAGTATAAAGATCTTAGGGCATAAGTTATCAAAGCTAAGCCGATGACGACGAAAACAGCTTCTAGACTCTTCAAAATGTTGGGAGCTATTGTGTAGACTAGGTAGAATTTGCTCATGGTGTTGTCCGACATTCTGACTTGGCGCTGCAACAATGAGATAAGAGAGGTGTAATAAGATGTACAAAAATCTCAGTGTTACAGCTATTTACCAGCTGGCCAATTTTGGAATGTATGTGTGCGCTGGTTGAGCGCTGACCACAGTGTTCCAAATGACCTTTATATATTAAGGGCTGTTTATCTACAGGCGTGTTTTAGAAGTCCGATTGCCGTAATGTTTGTATAAGTATCGGATAGGTATATAATTCATTGGTATAAAAAATTGATCGAAATTCGAACTCATTTTCTTATAATTTATTCCCACCTGTTAAAAAAAATGTAAGTACTTAATATCTTAAGTGTGTTGACTTTTTTACAAGTTTATGCAGTTTGGAGGTGGTCTAAGGACAAAACACGCAAGTTGTGACAAATGTTTAAAGGCCCGTAATTCAATTTCCCCTCTTCCAGCCGTAGTAGCCTTCAGTCATAGTACAAAACGCGGTTATGATAGCTACTTGTCTTCAATCTTCTGTGAGAGTGTGGTACTATGCCGTTCGGCCCCGGTCGGTCGTATAAGAGTTATATTTTATTGGCTACAGTTTGACATTAATTATTTCCTGGCTTATATATATTATGGGCAAGCGATTTCATCAATACTTATGTTTAGCAAATTATCTCGACCTAATAATAACTTACTACTTTAACGTGTACGAGGGGTATCACAGTGTTGGTGAACTTCTGCGTCTCGCTGTTGAAGTCCAGGTCTCCGAGCACCATGTTCAGTTGGAGGCCCATCTCGGTGTTTATAGTCACGGCTACTCTCTGCGGAACGACACACGCATCAACTCATACAACTGATACAGAACAGATAACAATAAGTCGTTGACATCTAGACTTGCATGGAAGATTTTAATCTTCCATGGAGTTGCGTCTCACATTTTTATGCAAGTTTAGTTCCTCAATATCGGTCATCCTGTTGCCGCAGTAGAAAATAAAGAACAGTCATTACAAGTCACACACATGGTAACAGTTTAGTATTAGTTCTAAATAGAATGCATGTCTGCTTACTCTGTCTACAGTAACTCTATTGTAATGTACGTTTCTGTCTGGCTTGAGGCCCTCGATCCGATCCAAGAGCTTCGGGTCCGTATCTAGGAAGTGGGGATTGGAAATTCCAAATGGGAGATCTGGAAATATAAAACGCGATAAAGCTCATGACATGAGGATAATTATCAGAAGCCACACGAGATAAGCTAAATGTTGTCAGCACATAATTTGCTTGTTTACACTCTTAATGGAGTGGTCATGAGGTAAACTTGACAATTAGGTACCAATCACACACGTAGAATTTTCCCACTCAAACAATCGTTTTCCAGTGACGCCACTGTTACTACCGTAGCAGTCTTCATTTGGTCGACCCATTGAATTTTGCAAAACAATCATGACTTACTGTAATAGCATTTCGATAGATCCATTAGTCCATCAGGTAACGTCCTCTGATTTGGAATCCTTTCATTCACGTAGGTCATGTTGCTGAAGGTGTATATGAGCGCCTCGCCTCCATAGTCCATCATCTTCGTCTCCTGGTACTCCAGAGGGAAGGTCTTGCAGACCCCAAGGCGGTAAATGTTGATCGGGATATCAGGAGTAAGGTCTGGAGGGTATCCGCAGCCTTCGTATGTCTGTTTGAAAGTTTGTTCACTGAAAAAAAAATATCTTCACGTAAGCATTTTCGTCCTAATCGTATAAATAAAGTTTCAATGTTTAGAGAGGAAAACAACAGACTGTCGATAACGATGGAAAACCGAGCACATGCATGCATTTTTTTATTTATTGGAAAGTGGTTGTAGTTTCAAAACACGCTTATACCTCTCCTCGATGTGTTCATAGCCCTCCATATGCATGTGTGTTAGCTTCTTCACAGACTTAATCTGAAACTTGTCTTTGTTAGCCGCACTGATCTCCATTCTGTACTCAGAGTCATAATCGTAGAACTAAAAGAGATAGACAGGAATCATCACCATACTAGTTCACAGTATTAGTATACACTCCTGCCACAGTTAGCTACTCTTGTAAGAAGGTGTGCAACGAAGAATCCTAGGTTTATTCTTAAATGATTCGCGGAGAAAAGCTATTTTTTATCACCAGCCACCGATAAACTATGATGATGATACATAATAATTGCATCTCTATTACTCTACAATTTGAGATACATTCCATTTGTGTCGTGACAAGGTTTATTTTCTATGGAGCTTTGATCTTCGACTGTAAGTAGCTCTACCGTCAGTTTGTATGTTTATTACGATCGTAAGTGGTAAGCGCAACACATCCTAACAATGTGCTATATTAATATTTTACGTAGATGCTAGCGACTAGCGAGCGTTAAACTCTCGATAAGGCTTTTAGCACATTTAGTTATATTTAAACACCTCTTTAATAGCATGAACAGGCTTGGACGTATATCTGCGACGTCGGATCAACAACTAGATTATAATGCCAGTTGATGAACCACTGTTCTATATTTACCCGCAAGTTTATTTTATATACAATGTGAATAAAAATTAAACAAATAACCTTTTTCGCAAATATATTATATTTTTATGAATAACAAAAATACAATTTTTCCTACTTATTTCTTTTTTATTTGTCAGTGTTCGTAGCAGATGTGCATAGTTATTATCGATGAAAAGTGAAGCCCAAACCCCTACTTGCATGTACAACTTCGTTTGACAGCAATCTTGCGGCTTTTTTAATAAAAAAACAAATAGAATAATGTTATTCCCGCAAAAAAGGTGTGTGTCAAAAAGTTATTCGCAAGAAATGCTGCTTAGTTTTACTGGTGCCAGTAAAACTAAGGTAAACTAAGCCAAGGTCTTAATCAAACAAAGGCTTTTCACTCACCCTGTCCAAAAGTCCCATAGTTTTGAAATACACCATTCCAGGTGCTAGTTTATTAGCCAACGACATTATTGGGTCCTCATAGCCCCATAAGTACTCATCCAGGTTGAGGTTTATGATCGCTTTTGAGTTCATACTCCGTACCACCATATTGAAAGCGAAGTGGACTACTCCAGGTAATTCGGAGAGAAGTGTTGCGGAACTCTGGAAGCAAGATGGAATCATGCTTCACTATCTGCCACGGAAAAGACTTGACGGCGATTGTGTAGATACAGCAAGGGACTGTACTATCCACTTAATGGATTCGCTAGAATAGTACAGGTATGTGGTACCTGCTGACTACACTGGATGGATGCGCGTTCGATTTCCGTCAGGGCAAATTTCTCAAATGTACAATACCGATAGGAAGTTCTGTACAAGCGTTGCATAAGCCCTTATTAATAAATCAATCTCAAGTCAGAGAGCGGTCTTGAGTACGCTTTGATATGTCATTTTGTACTGGAAAGACATTTCCAAGATCAATTTATTAATACATTAAATAAATAAAATAAATAAATACGGGCCTTAGTTTGGCTATACAGTTGTTTTTTTTGAAGTCTGTCTATTTTAATTAATCTAAGAAGTTTAAGAAATGAAATGAATCTCACAAGCAGCGGTAGGTTAGGTACGGTAAGGTTGAGGTCCTTAGGATGAGCCAAGGACATCTCTGGGATGAACTCCGACCTGATCTTGGGATTCATTGTCATCCTCTTGCCGTCCGGACTGAAACTTATGTTGTCGTAGTTCCGGTATTCTCTGAAAAATCATATCTGAATTGATTTCGCTCTGTTGTTTATAACAGCATGATCTTAAATATGAAAAGCCTTTTGCAAAAAATCCCACTGATGTTGTTTTCTCTGTTTTTTGACATCACAACATAGACACAAGAACGTTAGTCAACGTAATTGTTTCATCAGTCAGTGTAAACGTTGGTGGTGTCGTTACGTTACGCACTCAATAGTTTTTGCGTGCTATACTCAAAAAAGCGTGATAACTTGACTAGGATTTTGTAACTTTCACAATAAAGTTAATTTAATCAATGAATTTCTTTGTCTTTTTCATGATAGACTCTACATCAGTAGCAAATCAAGAACAAGCTCAAACAATTATAACACTGTTCTAATCCCACGAGTTGGGTCTTAAGGGCAGACAGAACTTCTTGCAAACATGAATACTAGCCAAATTAAAGAAGTTAGGAAAAGGGCTCAAAGACGATGGTATCTCACTTGAACACAAAGGGTCCGACCTCCTCGACCCGCAGCTTCCTGTCGGCGCCCGCGAGGAACCGCGCGGCGTTGGTGAAGTTGAACAGGTAGAGGGAGAGATGGTCCGCCGGGAGCTCGTTGCTGATGATGTCATAGAACGTACTACCCTTCGCCAGACGCAGTTTCTGAAGGGACAACATTGGTGTGAGTCACGGGTATATTAAATCTTTAGTAGTCTGCTTAGGTCGGAATTTTCATTGAAGTAACACTTTTGTTAGATTTATAAATGAAATAATTTTAAAAGCTATTTACTAACTATAATATTTCAAAGAATATAATTGATTATAGATTCACCCTGAAGATTGTTGCATAATTCCAGTACGATATTGACCCTTTTGTCACCAGTGTGTCCTCAGCTAGAAGGTGCTTAAGCCTTAATTTATTTATTTAACTTGGATTGACTTATAATGAATTATAAGACAGTAGTGTAATACTAGGTTAGCTACATAAGTATTAATAATGCCTTGTGGCTCACCCGGATCTGTACTCCTCACAATCCTAATTTTTATCCAGTCGCTATAAGTGAAGACTAAGTTATTTTTATTTATGTTTAGCTTACTTAGCTGTAAGTCTTCCATGTACCAAATTAAATAAATAAATAATTACTACTTACCAAGAATATTAAGATAACTAAAAAAAACTTACGTATTTGAGAAACGCATGGATTGGGTCTATTATTATAACTAGAACCGGAACTATGAGGCATATGATGCCCATAAGTAACGGGCCCAGAATCTTACCTGAAAACAAAACATCTGAATCAGAAACAAGTTTATTTTAATTCATACACAACATTGAACCCTAAGACATAAAAAATAATTTAATTGACCCAATTATACTTGTACGCAGTTATAAAACGGTCGTGGTCATGAACATTAAAATGAGGTGAATAGACGCGGCCACATTTACCAGACGTCGCGTCCGACCAGGCAGTTTTGACGTCTTACGACGGAGTCACAACGTCGGAATTGATTGCTCGGGTGCGACTGCTCGTTACATGAGGACGCGCCTAGTGACCATAGATATACTGTTCCGAAATGAGTCATATTTTTTTGGTAGACTGGCAGCCGCGAGGCCGGACTCGAGCTCCAGGGAGTCAAGCAGCTTATGTGTGACTCCTTGTGGCCTCTTAACCTTTAGTCGTTAAAACCCCGAAACATGCTAATTTTCAAACCTAATTCCGTGCTTCGTACCTCATTCCCTACAGAAAATTGTTAGATTACCTAAATGTTTCCTTATGTAGCTATAAGTTATATAGGTAATTATGTACTTATATGTTATCTTATATTGTAAATGTTTCCTTACGTAATTTACCTTCAGCACTCAGCGAGTGATAAAATCATTGTTGAAAATCAGACGCGCTCATACAATTGGAAAATCCCTGAAATGCGAGCTGGTGATCGCACATGTGCTATGACAGTGACCATGGCGAGTGATTCAACACTCCGAACATAGCGGTTGATAGGAAAACACTTACTTCTACCAAACCTTCTGTTGATCGCATCACGTTCCGTTAACAGCACCATTGTAGTTGTTTTTTAATATTGTAGGTATATTATCCACTTCTCACTGAAACTTTTTCATTTTTCTGTAAGGAATATTTATCACTTTATATACTTAGGTACGTAACTAAATAAAATTTGCGTAAATTCTACGAATAAAGAAAAAAAGATTGAACGGATAATAAATTATGAAGTAAAATATACAAATATGTAATACATATTAGAGGTAAATATATAATAAATAATGGCAACTCCCTAGACAAAATATACAGCAGGTGTTTAGGTCAAATATTTTACGCCTCCAAACGTAATATCTTGTTACTGCGATAACGCAGGTACTGGTGGCACCATGTAAAGGGATATAATTAGTATAACTTACACTTGTGTTAAAGGTTTTTACGAAATTTGGTCACAAATTTCGCAAACAATCACGCGAGTGCTTTATTTTTAAAATTAGAGACTCAGATCCTGCTCATATTTATGGAGTAGGTACTATACGAGTAGCATGATATGTGCGCACAACATAAGTGGTGCACTTTATGTATTTTCAAATCCCTCATCCCTTCGCCCTTCGTCCCTGCGCCTGTAGTTCCAAAGCGGACGAAAAGATTTCAACGCGTGTTTTTGTTGCTGTCCAATAGTCGCAGCGAAAATATAATATAACTAGCTGACCCGACAGACATAATCCTGTCTTAAATTTTGTGCAAAAAAAAGGTTTGACCACCCTTAACATTTAGGGGTATGAAAAATAAATGTTGACCGATTCTCAGACCTACCCGATGTGCACACAAACACCGCGACACGAGAATATTATACTTATATAGCGGCCCGCTAGATTATTTTTAAGATTTGCTGATTGTTTTTCGCGACCCGCAATCATGAGCGTACCTAACCTACGTCTTTTCTCTTTAAGAACAGTAATTGTACTCATTTATGCCATATTACGACGTAAAATTAATAACACATAAGATTATTAAAAAAAGTAATCTTGTTATTTTCCATTCTGTATAACTGTCAATAGATTTATAAAGTAGCAGTTTACTTACTGTTAAATTAAAGGTTACGTTATATAGACGCGACGTAGCGCCGTAGTGATGATGGTAATACAAATAATAATAGTAATCTGTTGATACCACGATGTTGCATGATTGATTGATTCCGTGTAATGAATAACGTCGCACGGCGTACGCACGTCGGATAAAATGTAACGAGACAAATACCTAGACACTGGGCCAAGCGAAGGAGGATAGTTTGTTACTATTTACTTCCCGACGTAACGTAAATGATAGGTTAGGCATAAGTTTTTTTGGCGAAAAGTCGATGCACCTACTTCAGGAAATATAAGTATGATGTTGTACTATTATAATTAACTCCCCTAATTATGGGGGAATCCGGAAGTAGACCATACAATTTTGTTTTGTTTACGCCGCAATCCCCGAAGGGTTTCCTGGATAAAGCAAATAAAACGAATAAAGGAATATAATCATAATAGTGCCACATGCAGAGAGACTGGATGGTCACATAGAGAATTTTTTCATAAATAAACGATTCCCTTTTCCCGATTTTATTTGGAAACACGAATATTTAGTTCTAACTAATTAATCGTGGAAATTGTTTAATCTATCGATATTTAATTATTTATTCTCGTTACCGGTCGCATAATATAAATTCATGAGAGCAACCAAAAAACTTTGGACATTGAAATGCATAAAAACAAAAATGGCAGGTTTAAGGTAAGTTAAACGACCGTCCTAAAATGTGCCTAACAGGAAAAACTTAAATAAATAAAACTCTTACGTAACAAACGTCCCTTTTTAATATTCCTGCCGATGACGGACCGACGGAATTTGCAACTAACTAATGGAGGTTCAAAAAGAATTTAAAACCCAAAGACGTGTATAAGTAATGTTTTTTGTTTAACTTAGTCGAAAGGCATCTAAATGTCCAGGTACTTGACCTTCTCGAGCACATAATATTATGTTTTGGTTTCGTTTAAAGGAATTTTGACAAATTACCTCAAAACTTTATTAGCTTTGAATATATAAATTGCGGTAAAGGGATTGTTTTTTACAAGTCCACGTTATACAGGAAAAAACTTAAGTACTTTTTATATCACATAGTCGGTAAACAAGCGGACGACCTGCCTGATTTAAAACAGTTACCGTAGCCTATAGTTGCTTGAAATACAAAAGGCCTTGCTAGTAATTTCCAACCTGAATGGGGAGTGGGATAGAGGGAAAGGAGAGGAAGGGGTTTTGTCTTCCGGCTCTCTCACTCATCGTATGAGACGCAGCTATAATAGCGACTTTACAAGCGACGCCAAGTCCAGGTCAAGCCAGCCCATGTATGAGTTGAACTCTATAATAGCGACTTTACAAGCGACGCCAACTCCAAGTCAAGCCAGTCCATGTATGAGTTGAACTCTATAATAGCGACTTTACAAGCGACGCCAACTCCAGGTCAAGCCAGCCCATGTATGAGATGAACTCTATTGGCTACAGCTTGGCTCTACCACCGTTTGTATTGTATCTAATTGAGCCAACAAAACCGTGGTAAGCGTTTGGCGGCGCCAGCACGCCCGTTCTACTGACACATTACCGTATACCTTTTACGAATAGATAATGTTAAGCACTTATTGTTTATATTCATTCACTAATAAATATTATTAATTTGTTATAATAATTTACTATCTCTCGCACCTCTGGGTTTTTCGAAATCTATGTAAACACCATAATTTATATGTGATTATCACTGGCATACGGTGAAGGAATACATCGTGAAGAAACCTGCATGTCTTGGAAAATCTAAATTATTATTATTTATTATATCAAGATAATAATTATTATTAATTAATTATTCCAATATATCGCTGTTTTATTTGACACATTTCAATTCTTTACGTACACTCTACCCAATATCGCTATAAGGACACGTATGACGCGACGCGGGCGCAGAGTTCATAACATTTAGAGCGACTGTTTAAATAATTTTATTTATAAATAAAAGTCTAATGAATTCAAATCTTATTAATTATTAAAAGTCATAGAACAAAAGTTGTTTTTTATGATGTTTCTAGTATAGTCTTGAGAGATCGTTATGTAGTTTTACCAATAACCCTTTATAACTGTTTATTTGTATGTTCGATAAAATAGCAATACACTATTTGCCACTGCCTGGTGAAATTACAAGCGCCTCTACCGCACTTTGGGCAATGAACCGACGCGAACGTCCATTGTTTCACTGGAATGTGTCCACAGGAATCCCCGAATATATTATATTTAACGATGGAATCAGCGATATCGTACTGCTAGTACCTAACTGCCCTAAATTTTACTAAATTATTATATTGTTTGACCGCTCAGACTGGTTTTCGAGTAGGTACTAACTAGCATATTTGGATCCTATAATTTTACGACGAAAGAAGAGCTGTACCTAACGACGGTCGCTTTGTATATCTTTCCTAAATCCCTAATCTTCCACGATGTAACATGTAATTGATGTGAAGTCCGCAGTCGGAAAAAAACAACATTGTTATAGGTATAAATATAAAATTCCGGTGTGTGTATTTTGGTCCTAATTCGTATTGTTATTATATCGCCCGCTCCACGCGAGGGGATTTGAATTGCATGTCGAGTTCCATAGGTAAAAATAACGCGTCCGTGACCGTGAATGTAGCAGAGACGCTTATCCATGAATGGGTTACTTTATAATTTAACAGCACCCTGACATTGTGATCAAAGTCAGTTTTGGCTTCTTTGTCAGAGTCATTACAAAAAACCAAGCTTTACGATGACGCTCGCTCCCTCTCGGGGAGCGATATCAGATGTGGGCAGAAATCGTTACAGTACGTCATAATAGTTATAATTATGTAAACTAAGGGCCTTGATAACTTATAAATGGGCATGATCTACAAACTCCACATTCTCTGCGTAAGGTTAGGGTCAGAAATGAGAAAGTTTTGTGTGTAATTCGTCGAAATGTCGTTTTCGGTATTGTTAATAATGTACGCCCAGCAACAAGACGGAGTTGGATCCGGTTTGGTAAATTCCGCCTCGAAATATTATCTTGAATTTTCCTAACCAGAGAATTCTTCGTCGGTAATCTTAATACTTTATTTGCTTATCATATTATATAATTGTTGTAGTAGTAATTATTTGTTTGAAAAACGTGTGTGGGAGTGTGTGTTCGGTCGGGTCCAAAAAATACTGGTAAGAATACTGCTAATAAATAAAATGACAGGTCAAAAGTATAGCAGATTAGTATGTTATACAGGGTGTAAGGGGCATTGTAAAGAAAACTAATACCATGGATTTAACTCATGATTCTGGACTCCCAGGGTTGGAGATGGAATTTGACGTCGCTATGTGGCAGCATTAAATGCGCGCTTGGGCGTATTGAGTCTTAATTTATATTGCACTTTACGTCTAAAATAGTAATTATTGATGTATTTATGTAAAATCATTTGAAATAGATTTTTACAATGATATCGTGCTAACATCAATTTAAAAATGCTGAAAAACTTGAGCATTATTCATGAAAATATCGACAGAAAATTCGAACTCTGGGTGGTCTAGAATCACGAGTTCAATCCATGCAATCAGTTTTTGTTACGATGCCCCTTGCACCTACCTTGTAAAGTATTTTATTTAGGTGTAAGTAACTTAATAGGAATAGTCTAGATAAAGAAAATTGCTGGGTATTCTGTAAAGAAACCCCAGGAGTAAAGCCAGGGTTTCCGGAAGCTTGGTGAACTTTGCCCCTCGTGACAAAGTGCAAATGTGCAAATTATGTATCACCTTTTTTGCTAAGTTCTTCGGAGAATACACGAATGTAGGTATTTATTGATCAAACAATTTATTTATTTATTCGTATGGGATTCTTACAATTGTTCACAATAAATTAAAATTAAAAACAAAATTATAAAGTTATATTATTATAAATTACAAAATTTACAAAATTAAACAATGACTCTAAGGTTAGTAGATACTAGTTTCATAACAATGTCGGCTTACATAATTTATTTAATAGGTGTGATGATCATGGTGAGAACTATTGATATACCTACTAATCATCATCACCTTGCCCTTATCCCACACTAGGTGGGGTCGGCGCAGCACGTTCTCTTCTTCCATTCAAGCCTATCATCCGTCATCTCTGCACTCACTCCCTTTTTGGTCATACCCTCTTCCACGCAGTTCATCCACGTTTTTTTAGCCTATATAACTACTAATATGAAATATTAAAAAAAAAATCATATTTTATTTTTCAATAATTAATTAAGGTTAATTAAACTTTTCGTGTAAATAAATTAGTTATGACGTCATACTTCATTAGCTAGCACTGTTTTAGTTTTTTATATTATTTGTTTGTACTTTTCCCTTACCATATGGCTGGTATTAATAAATGGATCTCAGTCAAGTTCGCGCTTAGTCCCGAGTTAAAATTTTTAATACATAATGTTCTGCCGACCGCCATATTGTCCCGCTCTCCCGCTAGAAACCTTAATCGGTAAGCCATCGTGTGAATGTCCCCCACCCAACCTCCAGGAGTTAAGTCCAGTCAGGCATATGACAAGGAAATCCATCTTCAAACCCCAATGAAAAAAATAAAATAAAACCGTCTGCCTGCCTGCGGTAAATATTTGTTTCTACCAACCGGATAAATAGACATCAACGCGTCGCTTTACCTAAAGTTAGTATGTCTGAAACGTATGTTGTCCATGTTTGATGTGAATTGGTTCAGCAATTTCAGGATAGCTCGTATATAGTTACAACTAAGTGATATCGGATTCTCAGTCCTACAAAAGTACCTATAGACAAGTTCATCACAGCGGTCCCCGACGCAATTTTAAAATATTACAGGATAAATTAAAAGATAAATAGATAATTTGGGAAAGTACTTCCTAAACTATAAACTATTCAAGCTTGGGTGAGTGTTATTTTATATTAATGTTAAAACTTAAACATTTTAACACGGCCTAATATGAAAATAAATATTAGAAGTATTAATAAATTACGTCTTAAATTATTCACAAAAGCCTATTATTATCCTCCTATTATTAGCTTCCGGTAAATGCTATTTACCTAGGTACTATAAGCAGAAAAGATGTGAAAAATATATTTTATATTAACGAAAAAAAGCGTTCCAAAATGATTTAAGATATGTACATACCTGCGTGTATTGTATAATTTTATTATTTAGATAACATCCTTAACCACGCAACACTTTGTAAACCACTTTAACCAGTTCCTTTTTCAGCCAAATATGTTCGCACTTCATAAATCAGAAATAAAATCAAGTGTTCACACGACGCTGTCGATAGGAGTGCATTGAAAGACTGCAAAATATTTAATGTTTACAACACATATATACGTATATAAGTCCTAATTATATCATAAATTATCCGATTGTAACCTGTGTCTTTATATCTATATACAAATAAATAAAATTGGAGTGTCTGTTTGTAATATCAAAATAACACCTTTTCACTAAACGCATATGAAAGTACATACGTCACCTATAGCGAAAACGCGATTAAAAAAAATGTTGTCTGTCTGTCTGTCTGTCTGTGTGTTTGTTCCGGGTAATCTCCGAAACGGCTGGACCGATTTTGACTTTCATTGGGACTTTCACTGGGAGATAGTTGATGTTTTAGGGAGTAACTTAGGCTACTTTTATTTTAGAAAAACAAAATAATAAAAAATGAAAAAATGGGTCCTGTCGTGCGGGCTCAGAACGCGGGAGCGCGCTTTTTTGTTAAGTTAAATTCCACGCGGACGAAGTCGCGGGCTCAGCTAGTATGTGTATAAAAATGAATCACTATTTCCTTGGTCATCGCATCACGAGCGAACAGATGAAACGATTTCGCTACTTAATTCTTTTTTTGTGTTGTGTTTATTATTTTCAGGAGAAGGTTCTTATGAATGAAAAAATAGGAAAGTCGAGCGGAACAATTCGATTTCAAAATTTAAAGAGTCATGACAACGTCTGTCGGGTCAGCTAGTATATAATATAAGTAATATGATACAAAGTTGCACATCTGAACATTGACATTATTCGTTCACTGATAAAAATATTGAATGACACAAGTACGCCAGCTATAACCTAACCTAACCAACGAGAAGTGATACGAAATGGTAATAATATTAGAGTTCAAGTCAGTCACCGCTGGGCTCGACAGTATGATGTACATCATTTAATACGCGTCTTGCGGGCAACAGGTCCTGGGTTTAAACCCCGGCTCGCACGTATGGGTTTTTCGAAATAATAATTTCTATATGATTATATCACGTGCTTACGGTGAAGGAAAACATCAAGAGAAAAATTCCAACCAATTTTCGAAAGATATGTGAAATTCCCCAACCCGCACTGGGCCAGCTTGGTGGAATACGGCCTGAACCCCCCTCGTAGTGAGGGGAGGGCCGTTCCCAGGAGTGGGTCGTCAAAGGGGCATAATTATATTATAAAATAAACTAGCTGACCCGACAGACGTTGTCCTTTGTTTTTGGGGTATGAAAAATAAATATTAGCCGATTCTCAGACCTACTGAATATACATATACAATTTCATAAAAATCGGTCAAGCCGTTTCGGAGGTCGTTTCGTATGGTAACTAACATTGTGACACGAGAATTTTATATATAAGATAATCCATTACTTTCGTATCGCATCTGTAGCCGTGGTATAATAATAAAATTAGTAAATTACCTATCCTCATGTTTCCCGGTGCATTTGATCTTGACATGGGCGCTTTTAGTCAGGGTGTACACCCCACTGCCCTTCACCTTGACTGGAGGGGCAAGTACATACTTATAATCGCTGTGGTATACAATATCTTACTTTAATTTTAGAAAAACAATTAGGGTTCCGCGTAAAAAAATAAAAACACATGAAATCAAAGAGTATCTCCGAAACGGCTGGACCGATTTTGACGGGACTTTCCCTGGTAGATAGCTGATGTTATACGCAGTAACTTAGGCTACATTTATTTTAGAAAAACAAAATTTTAAAAATGGGTCCTGTCGCGAGGGCTCAGAACGCGGGAGCGGGCTTTTTTTTTAGTTAAATTCCACGCGGACGAAGTCGCGGGCTCAGCTAGTTATTAATAATATTTGACGCGCGGCTCCGCCAACGAGCCTTGAGCGACAACTATAGCCGGTTACATTATTTATTTCAATTTTAGTTCGATCGGTCGTTTGTCGTGAGTCCAGCCTAAGTATAAGCATTTATACTCGTATAATCTTAAGTTAAATAACATTAAATATTCTTGTAATCAACTGCTAGCCAGCTAGGCCAGTATTTATACTAAGACCATAATTATAATGGTCGGCTTATATGATTCAATCAGTATTTTTTAAAAACACTTTTTCCCATACTTAAAATGATTACCTATACCATGATGGAGTAGGTAAAATTAGCACATATTTGAGGTTTAAATCATGTCTTTTAGATTTTTGTTAACATCACTAGACTCCAACGGCAAGGTGTGAGTGTAACATTTACCTACTGTCATCATAAAAATGGCCTCTGTGTGGTCACTGCGACAATAGGGATAATGCTAATAAGAAGTACCAATTCTATATTTACAAATTGAGAAATTTATTTTCTAAGTTTTAATAAATACACAGATATTCGTTATGAATGTTGTATAAAAGTACTCAGTTATTACTTCATCTACACAGACAGTAGGTACAGTTTAAAGGCCTGTATTCTTACACTTTTTAATGTTATTTTGAAATTTTGACTAGTTGTATTCTTAAGATAAATAATTATGCAATAAAACTAGACAGTATTCTTATTTATTGAATAATTTAATTATAATGAAAGTATGAATTCTAGGTTATACCATTTTTTCGTTTACATATTTCAATATCCGCAGCGTCTACCCAATAAACAAAAACATGATAATAACTTGTAATTGTTACAAAAATCACTTGTGGTTTTTTGCAACAAGTAAGCACTTATAATTATTAAGAGTAAATTTTTTCTGTACCTATCTAACTAAATAATACAGGGCACCTCGGAATACAACTGTTTTTCTTGGTTTTTCATCCCCCTGTCAGGGATGTTAATAAATTCGTTACGTTATAATGGGAAACTTATACAGAATAGGTACAATGGAATAACAAAAACTTTTATTCAATTATGTATAACAATACAGTAGTAGAAAACAGTTATTATTATCATCTCAATGCTAGGAATCCCATTGACTCACTCATCAAAAAATATTCATAGGTTCTACAGACCACTCATCGCGATAACGCCTATATACGCGCTATCTGCTGTATATGTGGCCACTCCATTATAAAATATATTTCTCTATGTCTAAACGATATGCTATTATGTATTTTATGTGTGAGCCCATCAATCAGTGTTTGATCGAGTTGTATGACAGTGATTCAGGGAAAGATGTCAACAAGATGTTAGAGTCAGGAGGGCACGGGTCGGCGCTTCATCGATCATCAATTGTTTCACTAAGATCCCATGGAGTGACGCAAATTCGTCGAGGTCGTTCTATCCGGTTGTACACTTAAGCAAAAAAATATAAATCTGTTAGTGTCCCCGTATAGGCCCAAATAAAATAAATGACTTGAGTATGAGTTTAAGTTCTAAATTTGATGGACAATATCAATTGAAATAAAACTATTATACGGATTTTATCGCGTTTATTTACTTTTTACAGCCATGGTCACGGGGGGACTGAGGTGTTAGACGTCCTGATGTCATAGTTAATAACTGGGTACTCATATTTATTTCATAATAATAATAATAATAAAAAAGAAAAAAGTCCGTGACGTTGTCAGATGTAAAAAAAATTTCGCTTATTCTATTTTACTTTTTATCTCATATATTTTAACTAAACACCTTATTTACAATGGGACCCAAACCAACAAAGTCTACATTTTCAAATATGTTAAAAGGAAGTGTAAAATGTTAAATAATTTCAATGTAAAATATATATAACATAGCGAAGACAGCGTCATGTTGACGAGACTACAAGCACGTCTGAGACCTCCGGGTTTATTGCCGCGCTCCGCCTCGCAGCCGCTGGGTCTCATCCAAGATGAGACACTGACCACTGCAGCCGCGTCGAGCGAGAGCGATGAATACTTCTCACCGCCGTCGTTGCCACCACCTGTACGTCGACGGAGAGGCCGGCCACCGGGCAATTTGGGAACTTTGGGCCAACCGGCTCTGAACAGGATCCTCGTTCCCGGTGGTGTAGTGCGGCGCATGCGATGGACAAGTTCAATAAATGAAAACATCATGCGCGCCTACTACGAGGCTACAGAGGGGGGAACTAACCTTACTGCGTATCGTGGCCGGATGCTGTCATTGTTTCAGATCCTTGAGCCAGCTGTCAACGTTTCGGCGCAACGTCTGTCGGATCAGGTACGGGTCATCCAGCGTGGGCACATGCTGGCTGACTCCCTGCTTGACCAGTTACGCTCTGAAGCCCTAAGTAGTCGTGTCGTTCCTGTGGCGTCGTCACAACCTGTGAATCTGCCTGTTACAACAGTTGAGTCGTGGCCTGCTGTTAGTGGCGATACCGATAGGAACGACACGGCTTCTGAGGTAAGTACCCAGTATGATGGTATTTTGAGGAGTACTTTGGAGGATGTAGTTCGGGAATACCGATTCGTGCCACCTCACGTTAGACCTCGTTTACCTCGTCTGCCTATGCATAATAAAAATAGGGCGCTAGTGTGTAGCACAAATATGCTGCTTTCCAGTTACTTTGAAAGTAGTGAAAACCTTATGGATACACACTCTCTTTTGTACTGCACAGCCATTGCAGTATGTCGTGTAGCTCGTGTCAAGTTTCCAGACACTGATGTAGCTACGCGTCCCAAACCCGCCGTACCAGCATGGCAGTGCAGGATAGAGCGTCGTATTAATGAGGCTAGGATATTCATAGGAAAACTTAGCTGTTTCAGGGCCGGCAATACACGCCCTCGGGTGATGCGCTTCGTAAGAAGGATATTTTCGGGGACTAATGTTGGCCCCCAAGAATACTTAAACCATGTCACGGAGCGCATTGACTTCCTGAAGCAGAAAGTTTATGCATGGGCGAATCGAATTCGCAGATATAAGGCACGCGTAGATCGCTATTACCAGAACTCCATGTTCCAAAGGGACCAAAGGTGGGTATATAGATCCTGGGAGCAAAGTAGTCAACGGGATGGTGAGGTGCACCGTCCGGATGATGATGACATGATTAAATTCTGGCGCAACATCTGGTCGGTGCCCATGACTCATTCTGAGGGCGGTTGGATTGGGGATGTCGAGCAAGTGTGCGAACCAATACAAGAAATGGATAGCATTACCATCGAAGCCAAAGATGTGGCTAATGCAGTCCGTTCGTTACCAAATTGGAAGGCACCAGGTCCGGATGGACTGCATAATTTCTGGCTCAAATGGCTACGCAGCTCGCACGCTTGCCTGGCTTCCCAGTTCCAATCGGCCTTAGAATCTAGATTGCTGCCAGAATTTATAACTACCGGGGTAACCCACCTGCTCCATAAGTCCGGTAGTACGACGGACCCAAAAAACTATAGGCCAATTACATGTCTGCCTACAATTTACAAAACTCTTACATCTGTTCTGAGGGAGAAATCTGCAGACACATTGATGATAATTCGATAATGTCTGCTTCTCAGAATGGATGCAGGAGTGGGGCCCGTGGTACTAAAGAACTTCTCCTCATAGATATGGCAATCTGTCAGCAGGTTTGCCGTAACCGAAAGGACCTGTCTACATGCTGGATAGATTATAAGAAGGCCTACGATTCTGTGCCACACACGTGGCTCATGAGGGTGCGGGAGTTGTATAAAGTAAATGCAACTTTACGCGCCTTCTTAGCGACGTGTATGGGACAATGGAGAACGGTACTTCTCTATCCAGGGTCTCGACGGATTCTGGGAAACGGTGACCCTATAAGGATAGAGCGGGGCATCTTTCAGGGTGATAGTCTGAGCCCGCTGTGGTTTTGCCTGGCCATGAACCCTCTTAGCACGCTCTTAGGGGGGTCCGGGCTAGGCTTCCGGTTACGAAGAGGTGGTCAAGTAATATCCCACCTTCTCTACATGGATGACCTCAAGCTGTTTGCCCCCACGGAAATCCAACTGACAGGCTTATTGAAGGTCACCGAAACCTTCAGTAAATCAATTAGGATGGAGTTTGGTGTGGACAAGTGTGCGGTCATGCATGTGAAGAAGGGGAGGATGGTGGAATCTACGTGCATTCGTTTATCAGATTCCATCCAACTGAGATCACTCTCCGGGACTGAAACCTACAGATACTTGGGTATGTCACAGGCATTAGGAATCTGTGAGACAGACATGAAACAGTCGGTGCGGGAACGCTTCTTGGGGCGCTTGAAGAAAGTACTGAAAAGTGTTTTGTCAGGCGGAAACAAGGTGCGGGCCTACAACGGCTGGGTCATGCCAGTCTTGATCTACTCCTTTGGTATACTCAAGTGGTCTCAGACGGAGTTAGACACCCTCGATAGAACTGTCCGTACATTGCTGACTGCACATCGTATGCATCATCCACGATCCTCGGTGATGAGGTTATATATCCCGCGGAAATGTGGTGGACGAGGCTTTTTAAATGCTAAAACCCTACATAACCGCGAGGTCTTTAATCTCAGGGAGTATTTTCTCCACGCCGTCGGGGAGATGCATGCGGATGTGGTGGCAGTGGACAATGGGCTGACTCCTCTATCCTTAGGTAAAGAGCACTGGCGCAGGCCTGTGGTGCTCACTACGGATGACCGTATGGCGGTATGGCAAGGTAAGGAGCTTCACGGAAGGTATTATCGGGCCCTTCATGGACCCGATGTGGACCTCGCAGCTTCCGTGGCCTGGCTACAATTTGGTGACCTCTTTGGGGAAACCGAAGGTTTTGTTTGTGCAATTATGGACGAGGTTGTGATGACAAATAACTACCGGAGATTTATTATACGGGATGGCACTATCGACATATGTCGGGCATGTCACCGCCCTGGTGAATCCCTCAGGCATATCATCTCCGGTTGCTCACGCCTCGCAAATGGTGAATATTTGCACAGACACAACCAAGTGGCTAGGATAGTCCACCAGCAACTTGCCCTAAAATACCGCCTTGTGGCGTCTGAGGTGCCGTACTACAGGTATGTGCCAGAACCAGTTCTGGAAGATGGCCATATCACCTTGTACTGGGATCGATCTATCATCACTGACAGGACTATTGGTGCCAATAGACCTGATATTGTGTTGATAGATCGACAAGAGCGTCATGCAATGCTTGTCGATGTCACTGTCCCCCATGACGGAAACCTCGTGAAAGCTGAAAAAGATAAGGAATGTAAATATCTTGATCTGGTTCACGAGGTTGTCGACATGTGGGATATTGACACGGCTATCATTGTACCGATAGTCGTTTCCGCCCATGGCCTAATTGGCAAGAGCCTCGACAAACATCTTAAGAGGCTCTCGTTAGGTAGCTGGATCAAGGGTCAGATCCAGAAGGCAGTACTCCTGGAGACGGCTAGGATAGTGAGGAAGTTCCTCTCTCTGGAGCCTTGACCGCCGGTAGCTAGGACCCTGTTCCCGATGCCGGTGGGGAACTATTTTTTATATTTTTAAATTTATTTAGATAAGATATTTTTTATTTAGATTTAAAAATATAAAATGATATAAAATAAATAAATGGAATAATAATAATAGTTTATTTTCACTTCCTTATATAATTACAGTTTTTCACTGGCACCCAAACTAGGACAGCCTGTATTTCAGGTGCCAGGCTCCTCCCTTACATATATTATATTATCTATAATTAGAAGTGTGTGTGAAGGGTGTGTAGGGGTAAGTGTGGGGGGGGGGGTGTGTGAGAGTGTGTGAGGGTGTGTGTGCGCGTGTGTGAGGGTATTATGAGTGTGTGGTTTTATGTTGTCGTTATTTTCTTGTATAGTTCTTCAACCTCTGCATACTTAAATGTGCCTAACCATGTTTTATGGTAACTCATATTTATTTGTTGTTCGCGGTCCGATCCACGCAGAAAGTGCTCACAGTATCTCGAAGTCTTGCAATGGTACACTTTACGCGATAAAATCCGTATAATAGTTTTATTTCAATGTATAGTATTCGCGTAAATATGAGAGGACAATAACAATTTTAAATTCCGAATGATTTACCCCCATCTGCCACTATGCGCGGCCGCTGGTACAGAAGTTGCATTTCCCAATTACATCGTAGTACACGACACGATATATTCCTTTGCTGTGTTCATGATGTACGGTGACGATGGGTATCGAGGGACATTAGTACATTTCCGCCTTTATCTCCTACTTTCTACATTTCCAGCTGATTCCATATTGAACTCCCTATCTCATTTAGATGTTGTCTGGATGTTGGATCCGCCTTCATGTTATTCTGGCAACCTAACGAGCTAATAGCTCTGCCACCTAAAAGTACCTATATTAGACTTAATTAATAAAAAAAAAATACGTGATTTATTAATCTCGTAGAAATATTAATATAAACCTGAACAGACTTGTTTTTTAGTTGGGATACGAGTACCTGTAATTTTTAGAGGACGAGAGGCCAGTCAATGAAAGTTAAAGCTCTTCCACACGGTCAGTTTAACAGCTCAATAGAGATAAACCGAGCTATAGGAAAGAAAGAGGCGCCTGGCCACTAATTATTTATTTATCTAGTCCGGTATTTTCCTGTTAGGCCAGGCCAGGCTGACTTGGCCAAACATCAACGGCGGAGCGGCCCCTGGAGGGTGCTGGCCAGACGGGTTTACAACATAAATAACTTTTATTTATTTGTCTTTGCAATGTGATTCTTCTGTACGTGGTACAGTAAAGTATACTGTGGTTAGGCGGTTTGTCCGATCGTGTAGAGGGGCTTTAAGTGATTGAATCAAACGTATTTAATATTTTATATTTTTATCTAAATTAAAAAAAAATAGTATTATGTTTAAATATCATGTCCTGATTAGAATTGCTAATGGGTTATGCGTTATTTTATTACTATATTTATAGACTGATTTATTAATACACGTTTGTCTGCTCGTTTTTTTCTACTGGTAGGCACATAATTTACTAGGATATTAACATATATATTAATGCCACGAAATTAAATAGTTCTTATTAACGTTTCGCATTTATTTATTTAACACTAGCTGACCCGACAGACGTTGTCCTGTCTTAACTTTGAATATTGAATCGAATTGATCCGCTCTACTCTCTTAATTTTTTCTTTCATAAGAACCTTCTCCTGACTCCGTAATAATAAACACAACAAAAAAAGAATTAGCGAAATCGTTCTATCCGTTCACGCGTGATACGATGACCAAGGAAATAGAGATTCATTTTTATATATAACTAGCGACCAGCCCCGGCTTCGTACGGGTATTTTTTATAATTGTTTCTCTACTATATTATGCATTTGTTATACATATAAACCTTTCTCTTGAATCACTCTATCTATTAATAAAACCGCATCAAAATCCGTTGCGTAGTTTTAAAGATCTAAGCATACATAGGGACATACAGACAGCGGGAAGCGACTTTGTTTTATAATATGTAGTGATAGATTACGATCTCCCACACAGAATGAACCATGATGTTATTAAATGGCCCACCGAATTTTGGCAAGCTTTAATGTTGACCGACTTGAACTCAAATGTTATTGCAATTGCATATAGCTTCTCGCTGGCCGTGATATTCATTGATATTAATATTAGGTAACTATGCAGGATATCCTACCTACCTATCGTGTAAAAGTGTTAAAGTATCACCATTCGAACAAACCGCATTTGATTTCATATTGTGTTGCTCTAAGATCAACAATTATATAAGTCCATGTTTCATATAGCACTATAATTTTCTTATATTTTTATCTCTAACTAGCTGTGCCCCGCGACTCCGTCCGCGTTCTGTTGAAATTTTTCCTGAATTTTCTTTGCTATAAACCTCACGGAGCCCGAGACCTTTCCAACGAATGCAAAACCGTGGAAATCGGTTCGTGCGTTCTGGAGTTATAGCGTCAGGAAGGAAAACCCGACTTATTTTTATATAGTAGATATATAAAATTCTCGTGTCGCGGTGTTTGTTGGCAAACTCCTCCGAAATGGCTCGACCGATTTTCATGAAATTTTGTGTGTATATCGGGTAGGTCTGAGAATCGGTCAAAATATATTTTTCACTAGCTGAGCCCGCGACTTCGTCCGCGTGGAATTTAACTTAACAAAAAAGCCCACTCCCGCGTTCTTAACCCGCACGACAGAACCCATTTTTTCATATTTTATAATTTTGTTTTTCTAAAATAAAAGCCTAAGTTACTGCTTATAACATCAGCTATCTACCAGTGAAAGTCCCGTCAAAATCGGTCCACCCGTTTCGGAGATACTCTTTGATTTCATGTGTTTTTATTTTTTTACGCGGAACCCTAATAGTTTTTCAAAAATTAAAGTAGCGTAAGCTCCTCCCTATTACATCAGCTATCAGCCAGTGAAAGTCCCGTCAAAATCGGTCCAGCCGTTTCGGAGATTACCCGGAACAAACACACAGACAGACAGACAGACAATTTTTTTTTAAATCGCGTTTTTGCTATAGGTGTCGTATGTACTCATATGCATTTAGTGAAAAGGTGTTATTTTGATATTACAAACAGACACTCCAATTTTATTTATTTGTATAGATAACCCTAAAAGACAGGACAACGTCTGTCGGGTCAGCTAGTATGATATAAAGTTCAAATGTGCGTGTGTACGTTATTCTTCAGCTCCTAAACGGCTTCACCGACTTCGATGATTTCGTTTATGTAAGTACTTATGGGATCACGCATCATGCATGGTTCAGCTATAGTTTGACTCAGTAGTTGGCGCTGTTGTCCATCCATCCATCCATAAAATAAAATCGGCGCTCGCAAATTGCGGGAAAAGCTAGAAATTAATATTAAATTCAAAATAAAGTAACCCACTGGGAATGGCCCCAACTATTGTTCTGAATGTCGTGGGTTCAAATCCCGGTAGCGGAAGCGCACCAATGCACTTATGGGTACACTCTTCTCACGAAAAAATCCATGTTCGTATACCACGCACCCAAAATAGTGGCTCGTCGTGCTTCGAAGGGTACTTTGATCGTCGGTCTCGGCTATTACAGTTGTTTAGCCATGTCAGAAGCCGACGGTTCGGTGTTGATCAAGGATTATACCTACTACTCTTTCGATTCATTTTAAATTACCAGTTAAGTAAAATGTATTCTAAAAGTATTTCATATTTTGATCCAGAATCAGATCCAAATGCTAGAGTTTGATGTATTTTATTAGATGATTAATGGCAAGATGATTTTAGGATAAATAATATACCTAACTTGAACTCTGTGATTACATCATTGACGTCACGGCAATTAATGAGCCTCGCAGGTACTATTATTGTATGGGATCTGAAGACCAACAATATCTAGTTAAGTAATTATCCATTAAAACAATAATAGGAACTCGTCAGTTATTTTTTCAACTACGGTTTTTTACAACATTTTAACGATGGTAGAGCTAAGCTGTAGCCACCGGGGTTGTACCACTCTCTCACAAACGATCGGCGTTTAATTTGAATTTAAATTCTTATGTTTAAATAGTATCCAAATATATATTATAGCGCGTTTCGGACAATAATTGAGAGAGCAGGAAGCCCACGGGAGGGGTCTCTACCCTTCCCTTTATACCACCCTCATTCAGGTCGGTATCATGCGAGTAATGGTATTGCAAGCATCTATAGGCTATAACAGCTTAACATCAGGCTAATCGTCCGTTTTATCAGACATTGTTACATAAATCAGATAAATATAAAAGATATTGCGTAAATTCGTATGAAATTCTTTGACGGCTACTACAAAAAAATTCAAGAGCTGGCGTAAGACTTAAACATGTGAGTAAAGTAAGCTTTCTCTCATCATTCTAAGTGCCTTCTTTCTTACAAGTACAAGAGATACGTAAATAAATAAATAAAATAATTTAACCCTTTTGACGTCCCACTCCTGGGCACGGGCCTCCCCTTAACACGAGGGGGATTCATGCCATAATCCACCACGCTGGCCCAGTCCGGGTTGGCGGATTTCACATGTCTTTCGAAAATTGGTTAGACCTTCTAAGACATGCAGGTTTCCTCACGACGTATTCCTTCACCGTAAGCTAGTGATAATCATAATATAAATTATGATTCGCACACAGATTTCGAAAATCCCAGAGGTGCGGGCCGGGGTTTGAGCCCAGGACCTGGTGCTCGCAAGACGCGTGCTTAAGCAATCGGCTATCACTGCTTCGCATCACTGATACGTAATGATAATAAAATTAGTTCAAATCCTAACCGCCTAGCTCACCAATATTCGGTCAGTTAATGAATTCGCGGTTCATTTAGTTTTTGAAACCGTAATGTTAGTAAAAAACGTAAGAAAAACTACGCAAACTAACCTAACTGCGCAAAATACTGATATTTTATATTAAGAACTGCCGATAGATAGCGCTAGTAGTATTCATAAACGCTGAACTTTAATATAAAATGTTTTTTCTGTCGTTTTGTATATTTTATAAGTGCTATAGGTACTTTTTTAAATTTATGAACTCAGACTTTTCTCTTCTTTCATTAAAGAAAGAAAACTGTGAACTTCAAAAAAACTGTGACCCGGTTTTTTTAATATAACATCCTTCATATTGTTATTTTATCGTATAAAGTGTAGCCTGTACCGTGTAGTGTCAGTCAGATCATAATAACGAATCGATAGACATCTCATTCATCAAAATCGGATAGGTACCTAGTTTAGGCGCTAGGGTGGATCATTAAAATGATACATAAATAGACTATTAAAAATATAACCCTTCCTTTTGGCTTTTCCGTAATCGGGTTAAAATGAAGGTGCAACGTTAAAACAGCTTATTTTAATAAAATAATCTATTTACTGCCGGGTCTCATTAAACCAAAGAGAGTTCTCATTAATCGAGGGTAAGGCCCTGTAAAGGCTCAGCGCCCCAGCACATAGAAAAAACTTTATATTATAACTATATTATCATATCTATATTCAGTTATCTATATTTATATGATAACTGAAAGTTGAATGTGCAATTTCAGTTTTGAGCACTTTAGAGCATTCAATTACGACCCGATACAAATCCATCGTCAACGGACCGACTAACCTTTGGACTGCGCACTGTAGAACCGCAGTTGCCTGAATACTTACGCTCAATCTACTATATAAAAATAAGTCGGGTTTTCCTTCCTGACGCTATAACTCCAGAACGCACGAACCAATTTCCACGGTTTTGCATTCGTTGGAAAGGTCTCGGGCTCCGTGAGGTTTATAGCAAAGAAAATTCAGGAAAAATTTCAACAGAACGCGGACGGAGTCGCGGGGCACAGCTAGTAAGAATATAAGATTTTTTGTTGGCTAACCACAATGGCGCTGGCGCCGCTCCCGTCCCACAACTTTTTTACTAGGTACTTACTAATATTTTCCAGAGTCCAGAGTCCCAATGACTTCGAGGTAGAACTTAAAGAGTAATTATAATATGTATATGACACTTACAGTTTACTTGAAACCATAATCCAAACTCACAGTAAATAGGTATTACTAAATCACACAAGAAACAGTAAAAAAGTGGTATTTACTCAATTAACTACAAGTTATTATATATATTATAACACAATATACTTAGATGTACACACACATACACAATATACCTACTTATAACTTAAAGTAAAGTAATATTTTTTTTAATTTTTGTTCTTATTACCGTAAAGTTACGGCTACCCGCTACGGCTGATTGCGACACACAGCGCCGTGCACCTTGAGGGATAGACAGAGATTGTGTTATTTCATGCTCTTGCGTCTGTCATTATACCACGAGGGTGTGCGACCTTACCCTATATTTGATTACAGCACTTACGGTTACTTAGGTACCTATCTAATTTATTTTTGGCGAAAGCCTAAGTCCTCTTATACACACACGGTTTTTGGCCGTGAAAATCTACGGTTAATTCGTGCACGGCGCACACGGCACGGCGCCGCCCCGTGCCCTGGCGCCGCCGTGCACGTCTACAAGCTTCCATAGTGATCCATACAACACTGACGACCGTGCCTACACACGGCTAATTAACCGTAGATTATCACGGCCAAAAACCGTGGTGTACAAGAGGCCTGAAGATGTCCACTGCTGTACATCCCCATCCCGTCTTATTATCACGATCCCGCGCCACTCACACCCACCGCTGGTCTCATAATCATGAATTAACCTCGAATGTTAATTCATTGACTTATTATCTTAAACTAACAATTATCACAAACAAGAAATAGACAAAATAGTCACTTTACTTATAGGTACCGAGGTCAACATTTGATAAACCTCTCAACACCTTTAATATTGACAATAAAAAAACAATTAATAATTATGACAATGGCATAAGTATCTATTTTATTTTTTAAATAGGTCCTCAATATTTAACACAGTTGATAGGGCTGGCGGTTGAAGAAGCTGGGTGAATGTTTTTCGTCGATAAGGATTTTTCTATGTAATATTTGTAAAATGTCGTCAGTCATTCATTGTAGAATATTTGTAGCAATGGTTTGTACTGTGTATTATGGTAACACATAGCCATTTACCTTGTCATTCATCATTATTATCCTTTATTTTATGATCTGTGATGACACCTTAAATTTGGATGCCCGACTTGCCAGACAGGAAAATATACCTTCATGATATGCCGAACTCAGGCACAGCGTCCCAACCCAATGTAACATAAAGGGGTTATTTATTCAATGCACATAGCATTATAACATAACCCTGGTTTCATAATGCCAGTCAAGACAAAAGACCAAAGAGTAGATTTTGTTCAAATTTTTATCCATAGATTGTATTAATATTATTCGTCTACAAGTGGTTCCATGGCCTTAGAATCATTCACACTTGGCGGTTCCGTAGTGGATAATTGCAAGGCGATACCTTTCCACCTAGGACGTATACAGCTCCAGTATAGATTCCTGCCTGATTTCGACAGGCACAGGAGGCCAATCCCTATTAAGAGGAGTTGTAAACCTAATAAGAAGTATGGAGCATAAACTCGTATAAGTCTAATGGTAGCTATCTGCTCCGCTGGTAGTTTTGGCTGCACCTGTAACATACATTATTGGTGCTATAATTCTGTGGACTAATTCGGAACTAAACCCAATTACACACAACAAAAAATCATGTCTTGCTCATAACGTTAATTAAATTATGTTGTTTAATGCAATAAGGGCGTACATATGTATGCTCTAATCGTATCTTTAGTACTTCCCAACCAGTTTCTATCTCATGTTAAAAAAAGTAAGTTGTCCCGTGATTTCCACGTACTTACAATCTTAATATAAGCGACAGGCACCAACATGTTGGAGAACTTGCTCACTCTGCTGTTAAAGCTGACGTCTCCCAGCAACACGTTCACTTGCACAGAGAATTTTGTTACTAGTGCCATTCCCATAAACTGGATAACATAAGAGCAATGTTTAAAGAAACAAAAAAAAACAGCGTCCATAGTCTCTATCACAACTAATTAGCTGGTCTCCGGGTCTCACTCTATGTACGATAACATTATATTAATGAAATATATGTTTGTAATGTCAATAATGTGTTGATATCCAGATCATTGGAAGAATATTTAAATTTATTTCAATGCGAAAGTTGAAAACGACATGCGAAATCGAACCAGTCCCTTAACATCGATCTCAATCTTTACACTGTGCATTCAAAAATGTTCTCCTCATGTTTCAAAACCTTATATATTGATAGAGTTAGGTGTAATCTTACTGGCTCTATTGTGAAGTCACTTCCATGGTCTTCTTCATTGGGAGTCATACCCTCAATTCTATCGTAAATTGAAGGGTCAGCGTCCATAAAGTGAGCGTTAGATAGTACTACTGGTAAACCTGAAACGTCAATATTTCTTTTTAAATTTATCGTAAGCTGTATTTTGGTCTCAATTTTAAAAGATTTTAATCTATATATATAAAAAATCAATCTCTATATCCTTGGTCATCGCATCACGCGTGAACGGTTGGAACGGTTTCGCTAATTATTTTTCTGTTGTGTTTATTATTGTAAGGAGAAGGTTATATTATTGTATTATGAAGGAAAAAATTAAGAAAGTTGAGCGGAACAATTCGATTCAATATTAAATGTTATGACAGGACAACGTCTGCGGGTCAGCTAGTGTAATATAACAAAGTCGTCAACAACCGTGCGACTCGCCTGATGTTAAGCAGTAATTGTAGCCTATGCTGTGCTTGCAATCTGAAGCGGGGTGTGACAGAGGAAGGGGAAGGAAGAGGGGTTTGTTTGTTTGTCACGCCTTATAATGAGTATAATGAGAATAGTGGTCATGATGTCAAACGCTTACTTATCAATGAAATTACCATAAAAACATGGTGACAAATCATAATACCCGTCCCCGCAAATGCCATTACTGCACAAGCAGTCATTTTCAGGAAGTTTGGCATAAGTCCTGTTGCTAATCCTGTAGGCCAGGGCCTCCGTGCCGTGCGTTCGCTTGGTGCCCAGGTACTCCAGCTCCAGGAACCGGCAGAGGATCGGGCGGTAGATCCGGAGGGGCCTAGAGGATTGCAGGTCGGGCGGGTAGGCCACTCCTTCGTAGACGTCGGTGAAACTGTTGCATCTTGATCTGAAAAATCGTAGACTCCATAAAATATGTGTTTGTTGCCTGCAGCAGTATTGATACTCTCACTAATCACATAACACAGAATCAGTTACCATAAGACTCTATCGTCCATGACAATCGTTTGGAGAAGAATGGGCAAGAAACCGCGATCATCTGAGATTTTAGACACAGTTTATTATGTCAGATGATTATGGTAAGAAGAATAATTATATTTTGTAAAGTGTTATTAATTGTAGAATTAGATAATGCTATTTTAATAACCCCCGACGAAATAATAGGGGTGTTATAAGTTTACCATGTGTATCTGTATGTGTGTAAGGTATTCTGATCAAAAGTGTTCTAAGCTATCTTTCATAAAAATCGGTTCAACCGTTTGAAAATTATCAGCTCTTTTGTAGGTTAAATATTCGTCACATCGGGAGTTTTTTTTAATTTTTAATTTATATTTTAGTAATTACCTTTTCTCAGGATCGCCGTAGCGCCACGCCTGGAGGCCGCCCAGTCCATTCACCGCTTTCACCGTGAACTTGTCAGTGTTCCTTGTGCTCAATTCAAATTTATACGTTGTGTTTTCATCGTAAAGCTGTACAGATGATTGGCATACTCAGAAAATGTACAAGTGTCCATCAAGCAAGCAATAGGCACGCAGTTTGAACAATTTTCATAGTGGTTAAAGCAAAATTGGTCAAACGCTCGCTAAACGCGGGAGACAGGTTCGAGTCCTAGCTTGAAGGTTTGGCGCTTCATATGCGAATCGAAAAACTCGCGCGTCTGATAGTACCGAGTCGATTCTTGAAAGAAGTAGGAAGGTCGCCAACCTGTTCAAGCTAGCGTGGTGGATTATTCAACAATAAATTAATTTATTTGATGTAACATGCGTTTTACACGTAGTATATAAATATAAAGACTACATAAAAAATCTCTTGTATCCCGCCAGTAGGAATAGAAAATTATGGTTTAAAAAAAAAACTACTTAAATGTCATGTGACTCATGTGTGAAAGTAATTAATTGATTTTAAAGTCAGTTAAATTGTTTATCAGTAATAAAATAATTCTCTCTACTATTCTCTGAATACCCTCTTATTGAATCAAATCAAATCGTTCATTTTGTTTAGGCCTATTGAGGATTCATGCCAGTTTTAGACGCCTCGGTAACATACTAGAGTCGAGGCGGCTTCGAGGCGCGACCCCAAGAGGCGTGCCGCGTATAGGTTTTCTTTAGGAATATATTGCATTTAATCGGCTGCCATTTTGTTATTTTGAACCGACTTCCAAAAAAAGGAGGAGGTTCTGTGTTCGTCTGTCTGTATGTTTTGTTCCTCGCGTTGGGTTTCTGCTAGAATGGGAGATAGCATAGTAACCCGCGCCTCGGCTCGCCTGTACCACGACGCCACCATGATGTCGCCGCGACTGTTGTGTGAGCGAAGTCTCTCAAAGTGCTATTATATTTGATTTACCCGATCCAATAGCCCAAGCCTGGAGAAGTCAATCCAGCCTGGCAGCAGCGTGTTCCCGAGCTTGATCAGCGGCTCGTCGTATCCCCACAGGTAGTCGTGGGCAGTCAAACTGATGATGGGCTGACTGTCCAGCTTGCTAGCGAGGAGGTTGAAGCCGAGCTTTAGAATGTAGGAGGACGAGCTTAGTTTTGATGACATGCTCTGAAAAATTAAAGATTAGAAATAGTTGTGGAATCGTTTAAAAAGGTATAACGTTGTATTTTGAACACGATAGGCCCAACAGACTAGTGTCGATGATAAAGTTGTTTTAAGGAGGAGTCTAGACTTTGTCTAGTGCACAATTATGTTGCGGAAGAGGATTATGGTGTGATAACGAGGATATTGACACCGGGTATCCGGCAAGTTAGGACGCTTAACAAAGAATATAACACAAATACACTATTAATTGATTGACTCAGGCGTTACTTTGCGGAAATGCATTGTAAAACAACTTAGGAGAAGGACCCACCACTCACCATTGGCTTGTTAACCTCCAAAACTATAAATAAAATAGGTTGATCGATAATGGAAGAGGTCAACACAACCTAACTCAGTCGGTCGAGTTTGTCAGTCATGAGTGTCTTCTTCGTGTGAACCTCTTCCATTATCGATCAACCTATTTGATTTATAATTAAGGAGGTTAACAAGCCAAGGGTGAGTGGTGGGTCCTTCTCCTAAATTGAAATACACTATTGGCTAACTGTTTTTGCATATAACTCTTTTCCATTCTGTCGAGCGTCAATGGTCTGCTAAGGTATGAAAACACTTCGGTTTGTATTCAACGTACAATTGTAGTGATATATAACTACATAATAATACCGAGTACAACTTTATTGTAATTGATAAATGCTATTAAGTACTGTAATTAGGTTAGGATCACTTCATTTGACGCTATAAGGAAAATTAATTATGGATAATTAATTATGTATTTTGTTTTTTGATTTTTCCACGTTATACCAACAAACAGATACCAACTTTGTTACTTGTTAATTTTCAGTGCATGGACTACGTCATTTTGATCGTTATTTTGTATATTCTTTGTTTTCTTTTTCAAATATAACAACTCAAATAAATCTAGGTAACGACAATTACTTTGTTTACGTTACGCAATACAATAAAAAACTGAATTTTCTAAAGGTATTTTTGATTTCAATTTAAGATTACATCCTGTAGATGAATGTCCTTGATATTGTCACAAAGTGTCCTCACCAGCATAGCCACATTGGGCATCACCACTCGCATGTCCTCAGGCCTGCCCACAGACTCCTCCGGCAGGAAGGTGACCTTATGGCGAGGTACGTAGCTCATAATTCCCCGCTGCTTATCGAATGTCAACTCATCGTTGGTTCGATTCTCCCTGGAAATTAGGGAGACGGGGAGCTTAGAAATGGGGACTATACAACAATTAAATTATATGACTTCATTGTAGGATCCAAAGGAAAAAGGGCAACTCTGGCATTTCGATAAAGAACTTTTTGCATGCTATTTCAGAGCATAACTTACCTCTGTAATCACCGAAGTCTCGAAATTTTACCTTAATCCGTTAAACCACTATAAAATATATAATTAGTAAGAACGTACCGTACCCGGCTCGGTAACATGGCAGTGATGTGACACGTGGCATGTCACTCGTCTGAACTTTACGAAGGAAATCACGTCTATGCTACGCTACGCTTATGCGCGCGGCTCCATTTGCATTTCGGATAGCAAGTCAGGTCAACATCACTTGCTTGTTACCTCATTGGGTTTATACTTACGACAATCTTACCCGTGGCATAATCCACCAAAAATACTTCTAATATCTATAAAATAGTTGTAGGCACGACACAAACCGGTAAAACAAGAATTAAAAATATGCAATAAAAATTTATTTAAGCATATCGTGGCTGCATATTTCAGCCTTGAATTCTAATCAACCTGTATTCAATATCACTAGGAAGCAGTCAGCTAACGAGATAGCTAACCGCCAAAAAATTACAAGGAATCCGAATTAGAGACTTCGTTTATTTTACTTCCGCATAAGAAACGTTTTATTATTGCTAAGAATAAATAAGGGATCTTTGATTTCATGAAGACCATCAAGATGTAGAGATTGTCTTTGTCGACCGCTTGGCGCAGTGGTTCGAGCGTAGGCCGCTCGGCTCACTGCACATGGTGGTTGCGGGTACGATTCCCGTCGTGGCAAATTTCGGAAATGGCCCTTTCGTGATTTGCCCTGGTCTGGGTGTAACTGGGATCGCCCCCAGTCCATTGTGCGGTACCCATAGTACAAGCTCTGCTTAGTTTGGGACCATACAGTTGGTGTGTCTGTCTGGCGATATTTATTTTATTTATTTATTTTATTTATTTATTTTATTGGAATTCAAGGGAGCGATGCAGGGCCGTCCTCCATCCGGCGAGTCAGCTGTGTCTCTATTGCTGAAGCATTACGAACACGAGGAGGCCAAGTGGCCTCCTCGTGTTCGTAATGCTAACCGACTAAACAAAGTTGTTTAGTCAAGTTTATTTTCTGTTCCCACAGATTTAGTACCATTATCGTAGTGATAAAGGCGTATAGCATATTCTAAAAATGGCAATGGAGTTTACAAATGGCTTATTCTATAAACAGTACAATCCAAGTCAAAGTCAAAATAACTTATAGGTATTTGTTTACAAAATAAATAAACAAAATATATGTGGCTCTCACTGATAGGTGAAAGGTCCGACCTCCTGCACCCTCAGGTTCTTGTCCTCCCCGCTGAGGAAGCGGTCGGCGTTGGTGATGTTGAACAGGTACGCTGACAGGTGCACGCTGTCGGTTTCAGAACTGAGGATCTGATGGACTACGGTGCCGTAGTCTATTCTGGCATACTAGAGAAACGACAGTCGATTATTTTCCTTGTCTTTTCTCCAATTATAGTCGGCTTCCAGTCTAATCATATTTGATTGTTATGATGAGCGACTACCGTCGTGTGAATAGGAGCATTCATTGACAATTCAATAAAATTTGTATACGCTCTTCCGACCTTTGCAAGAATTTTTCAGGCTTTATTCAGACTTTCTTAGTGTAACACACAGATATTAAAATAGGTAAGTGCGGATAATTACATACCCAATTGATCATTACTAAAATTGGATCTATGACGAAACTAACGGCACCTATCGTGAGTAGTGCCAGCCCTATTATGAATATTATCAGCACTTTTTCTGAAAAAAAAAGAAAAACAATATTAGGAGTTCTATGAGGCTACACACACCCAATTTACGATAGATAAAAAAACTATCTCGCGCACCGTCTCGCAAAAAAACAACATGACGATATAGCGAGGAAAATCAGCCAGCATTTCAACAAAGCAAAGAGCCGTATTGATAAATCAATCTCAAATCTGAGAGCGATCTTGGAAATATCATCCTAACGTCATTTCAAATTTACATGTCAAACGCGTACTGAAGACCGATCTCAGACTAGTAGATTTATTAATAATAATAGGCTTAGATAATTAGGTGTTTATTTATTTATTTAGGTTTACCAATAACTGTTACACCAATAATAACAAATTTCACATCACAATTTTTCTTATTCTAAATGTACAATTTTTTAAGGTAAACACATCATGCAAGAAAATATTTAGCCAGAAGGGTGTGTAAAAAAAAAACGGGTCATTGTGTAGCCTTAGGGGCGCTATGACTTAGGTTAGGTTAGGTTTAGGTTTAGGTTTAGGTTAGTGATCAAAACGAAAAATAAATATTCTCGAAAATTCGTCTAAGTGCTGGCTCCATAGCCCCCCTTACTGGGAACTAACATAACCTAATGACACATTCGGATTCTGGCGCTTCGCCGGCCGCTGCCGCGGCACGCTCGCTTCGCTCGCTCGGCTCGCGCGTTTTGGTCACTGTTCTAACCTAACCTAACCTAAACCTAAACCTAAGTCATAGCGCCCCTAAGGCTACACTCCAACCAAAAAGCGTAATAATACTAAAACTTAATAATAATAATAATTTCACTTAAAAAAATATAATTAAACTAAAGAATTAAAAATAACCAGGAAAATAAATAAAACACCAATATAAAAATTATTTCATTAAATTAGTTTAGTTTAGTTGGACCTGGTACTTGAGCTTGTGGAATGATGTGTGAAATACATCGAATTTATCAATTTTGTTTAAAAGTTTACAGAGCCTTGAAACGGGAGAATTGGAACCAAGAACAGTTTTACGGAAAGGAGGACTCAACAGCCTAATACGGTGTCGGGGGTATTTGTTTGGGGTATTAAAATTAAATAGTTTTAGCAATTGGGGGCAATCAATGTTACTGCGCAGAATTTTGACAAGGAAATTTAAGTCAAGGTGATCTCTACGTGTTTCAAGTGTAGCCAGTTTAAATCTTTTGAGTTGTTTTGAGTAACTTGATTGACTTTTGGCTGTACCTGTAGAATAAGCCAAATGCCTCATAAAACGTTTTTGAAGACGTTCAAGTCTCAAACAATGTGTTGCATAGTGAGGACGCCAAACAATCACACAATACTCAACAATACTACGCACAAGACAGTTAAAGAGAAGTATTTTTGTGTTTGGATTAAAAGATTTGGTATTTCTAATGATGAAACCAAGTGATGTTGAAGCTTTCCTAATAATATTATCTATATGAGGAATAAACGTAAGTTTCTGGTCCAGCAGGACTCCCAGATCACGGACAACATCTACTACTTTCAGTTGCAGGCCATTTATGTGGTAATTGAAGTAGATAGGGTTTAGTTTGCGCGTGAATGTAATCTGAGAGCACTTCTCAACATTAAGCTTCATATCATTATTCGTGCACCAACTTATAAGTCTATCAATGTCAATCTGGAGCAGCAAGGCGTCATAATGGGTGTCTATGACTCTGGTTAGTTTTAAATCATCTGCAAACAGGTAGGGTGTTGAGTGGACAAAACAGTTTGGAAGGTCATTAATGAAGATATCAAACAGTATTGGTCCTAAATGAGATCCCTGCGGAACTCCAGAAGTAATGTTAAAAATGCTAGATTGAAATCCATCAACAACCACATAAAATGACCTGTTTGTTAGATAAGAATTGAGCCATTTGAGAAAGGGACCCGTAAAACCATATGCATACAATTTTTTGATTAATATTTCGTGAGAAACCCTGTCGAAAGCCTTACTGAAGTCAGTATAAACTGCATCAACTTGTTTCCTAGAGTCGACTGACTCCACAGTACTCTCGATAAAAGTAACCAGATTACTGCAGGTAGATCTATTAGAGATAAAACCATGCTGGTGATCAGAAATATACTTTTTAAAATAGTGTTGAATGCTCGGGCATATTAGTGCTTCAAACACCTTAGCCAAAGTTGAAAGGATTGATATAGGTCTATAATTACCCACGTAGTCCTCCGAACCTGATTTATGAACAGGAACGACTTTTGCAAGTTTCCACTGCTCAGGTGTTGCTGTTCCTTTGTTTTATTTAGATAAGTATAATACTCGTACTTACAATCTATCTAATGTAGGTAAGCCGACTGGGTCAAATCTGTTGCGTAAATTAATCAATTTGCAAAATGGGATCACATAGGTACCTACTGTTTCAACCTTCAGTAGATTACTGAACCGAACCGACTATCTGGCAAAAATAAATATCGTGATACATAGTCAAAACAATAATATCAGTAACTCATTTCCTCATTTCAGTATGTTTGTCTGTCTGCCCGACGGATGTTTTTGTTTTCATCGACTAAAAAAGACTAAAACGTGAAAGTAGTCCAAGTGAATAAAATAAAATAGGATTTCTGTATTATTAATAAATAATTCTATAAATTATTACTAACTAAGTAGGTCATTATTTCTTTGAGTGAGAAACGATTAACTATTTGAGAACTTATATCTAAATTAGTTTATTACTTAGTTATGAGTATGTACTTACTTTTTATTACTGGTGTCTTTTCTATTGAATCAGTAACATATGCCATTTTGGCAGTATGAAAATACACATTAAATATTAGGACAAATTGGTGTTTATCTGAAACAAAATATAATTACTGAATGCTTGAACCAGCGATGCTGTTATATCAGTGTATAGCCGTGAGAATAATGTTATTCCTTATCATAATGATAACCTACTGGTCAATCCAGACACTTCTCAATGGTACCAATCAGACGAAAATAATGTGAAGAGACCTACACGATTTTCCAAAGTCGCGTAAAGTCTAGTCCGCATTGGGTGTGTGTAATGGGCAATGGCCCCAAACCCCCCTTGAATTGAGGGGGAATGTGTCCAACTTGCATAAAATGCGAGGAAATGCAGCCAGCATCCTAGTGATCATGCCACGCGCGCGAGGTTTAGTGGGCTACTCGCTGACCAGCCGGACCTCGTACTACCTACGAGTACTTCGATTTTTGGCTATTCGTTTTGGTTTTTTCTTCATAGTTTTTCCACCCGAATATTGCGGCCAACCAAACAAAAACAAAGCGGTCAAGCCATTTTCGGATTTATACAAGAGTAACCTAAGCGAAAAAAAGTTCATTGAGAGTAACGCACTGCAATTGATTTTTATTTATACAGGATGATTTTTTCAAGTGTGCGTGGTTGGCCAAATCCGAAACAATGAGGAATAGCAAAAAATAATCTAATTGATATCCAGTTTTTCCCGAATCCGGGAATCTTTTCTAACTTATAATATCCTAACAATCCAGTGACCTAACAATTCCATGCGTTCTCAAATGATGCAATTAGTAAACGAACAGCATTTCACTTTTATTTATAATGATTTATTTATGTTTTATTTACTTTATTGGTCTTCATTTAAAATAATTACTTACATTTAGTTACCCACCTTAATTAAATTCAATGAAAAATTTATTAAATTAATTTTCAATTTTTATCGTCTATTAATTCGTAAATTTTTACTTAAACATTATTATTTTATTTCTATATAACAATCTGTACACTTTCAGTGAGACACTATCAATCACTGTTATCCGCTCGGATACCGCTGTTGTTTATTGGTGGTTGTTATTACGATCCAATCTCAATACTGACTGTGTCAGGTCCATGCGCTGCTTTTAATTACATACATTGTATATTTCAACGGGGACAAAATACCACTCACACATTAGTATTAACTTCAAATTCACAACTAAACTAATCAGAATTTCAAATATACTTATCTTCTAAATGTATGTATAAATAAATATCGCCAGACAGACACACCAACTGTACGGTCCCAAACTAAGCAAAGCTTGTACTTTTATATATGCATAATATGCATATGTATATAAAGGATACTCCAAAACCTATGTAGTCAAGGTTTCTCCAAAGCTGCCTGGACTACATAGCTGGGATTTGGTTCACATATTCCTTTGGTCTCTAGATGAGAGATAAGAGCCAAAATTCTGAACGGGATTGGATGGGGGTCAAGTTTGTATGAAAAATCTCATTTCGTGGTCCGAGTGATACGAAAATTGGTGTGAAGACTCTTTAAAGTAATTGATAAAATATGTAAAGTAATATTTTTGCAAAAGTATCAAAAATTCAAAATTCAAAATTGTTTTTATTCATGTAAGCCAACAAAGCATTTATGAATAGTCAGAATCTACCACCGGTTCGGAATGCTGCTTCCACTGAGAAGAGCCGGCACGAAACTCAATGGTTACTCTTTTCAATGAATGAAAGATGGTGTACATTCTCAGGAACAGCATAAAAAAATAATATGAGCAGGCAACACCATTGCCACTAAATAGCTAATAGTAAATAATAATCATATATGTAATAATGTAAATAAAATGAGAATGCTAGTTTAGTGTGATGTGCATACCTACTCATACTAACATCAAATTAAACGTTTACGAACCAAAATAATAATTGATAAAACAGGGGTGGATAATATGATAATTGCTTTGGTGCGGCATCACTCTCCTCAACCATAATAGAGGGAAGAGGGTGACCCGAATGAACCGGAAATACAACTTTGTTTCTTGTATTTCACTAGTTTGGTTATATACTTAACTATATATATTATGATAAATGTTCGCTATTGAAATGGGTACGGAACCCTTCCTTGTGCATGGCCTGAGGGGCACTTGTCCGGTTTTTTTACGATCAAATATATTCCAGTATGTGTGAAGAAATTATTGTGATTAATATTTACACGTTAACCAGGCACCGATGATTTACGGCCATTGTCTGTCTCGAGATTGGTTATATTGACATGTGTATAAGTTAAGGGCATTTAGTAGGTAGTTAGGTGGTAGTTATGGTACAATATTTCTTGGTATTATGACGTGAAGGGAACTAGAAGGAGTTGTCATTTGACTTTACACAATGTGACCTAACTTAGGTTGCTTTAGAACAAAAAAAACATTGTAATAATTATATATTTTTTATACTTAATTATATTCTTAACATGCTCCTAATTTTATTATATTAAATACGTTTTGCATTATAATTTATAGTTTCAGCTGCCTGAAGGTAACAATGATGCGGCGACGACTCCACCTAAACAAAGAAATAATATTTTAAATATACTCGTAGTTCGTTAAACACATTAATATTTGCTTTGCTTTGCAAAGTCAACTTGAATTGTAAATTTTTAGAACACATGAGAAAAAGATTATCAATGGAACACTCTTCTTACTATAAGTAGATATTTTAGTTCAATGCCTACTGATGCTGATACTCACTGAGCACAACACCAGCGCCGCTGTAGAGCGCTACCGAGCAGTGCTGAGTCATGGCGCCGCTCACTATGTTGGTGCCAGCGAAAGCGCTCAGTCTAGCCACCATCATGCCGAGGCACGCCACCATTCCTCTGTGGGAATAATAGTACATTGTTACACGAGTGGTGAAAGTGACTTATTTTTGGTCCCGAGATGGGGTTTGGCGCCCGAGCGTAGCGAGGGCGCTAATAGTTCGAGGGACAAAATAAGTCTTTCACCCGAGGTAAACACTGTGCTTTTCATTACGAATACAAGGAAAGTAAAAATAAAAACAGGAATTCGCTAAAGAAATAATACAAGGAAGTATAAAAAATACTCTAGAACTCGAAAAAAAAAAATCGGATTGCCGCCAATTTTTTTTTTTCGTTGGCTGGCCAACTTCATTATTTAGCCATTATTTTTCATTTTCATCTTTAAATATTTTGCCCAAATCTATGTTATTTTAAAGAAATTCTTGAAACTAAATTATAATTAAGTCATTTAAAAATATATATTCTTTAATTAATAATTAACTTTATGTTATTTCAATTTTACATCGTGCTGTAATTGAGTGACTGTAGAAAAAGTTTGAACATGGTTCCATAGAAATGTGAAAATGGAACTAGTTTTTTTTTTTATAATTTGACAGATGTCAGTTGAAAGCGATTCTCCCGGGCCGGAAAAGTATTACTTTCAACCCGCTCCTCAGGGACTTCAGACCTACTTTCAGAGTATGAGTAATGAAAAATGTATTTGTTTATCTCATCGTCTACAATGTCTACATTCCTTTTATTATAGGGATCATAGCGACGAAGTGGATTTTGGAGGATTTTTTTATCAGAGAGTAGGATAGATAATATTACAATATATTATGTAGGTTGTATACTAAGCGGTCATTCACACAGTTAACCCGGGTCCGATAATTTCTATCATCATCATCATCATCATCATCAGCCTATACTTGTCCACTGCTGGACATAGGCCTCCCCTAATGAGCGCCATAGCGCCTGTCTTCAGCTTGCCGCATCCAGCATCTGCCTGCAGTCTTTCGCAGATCGTCATCCCACCTGGTCGGAGGGCGTCCTACACTACGCTTGCCGAGTCGAGGTCTCCACTCAAGAACACGTTTAATAATTTAATAATAATTTCTATACATTTATTGATCCCAATGTCAAATACGGTAATTATTTACCAAAATTATATACTTAAAACGGTGTCTTCTTCGTACGAATGACATATTTGATTTAAGTATGGATAATTAATGAGTAAGTATAAATTGGTCAACTTTTTTTTGACAGAACTATGGGTCAAAGTAATATCCATGCACTTAATTATAAAGTTGTTCACCGAACTACTATTTTAAGATTGTGGGAAAAAGGAAAAACGCAAGCGATGCACAACGGTAAAATTAATAGTAGAGCAAGTCAATGTTGAAATTTACACAAACTTTTCGTCAGACGACCAATTAAATACTATACCTGTAGGAAGTAGGGTACAGATCTACAAAATACGATGATATGACCCCAAACACCATGGCGGTAGTGAGGAACACGTAGAACAGCACCAGCCCAGAGAGGGGTTCGCCGGTGCTGTTGATGCCCACGGCCGCGGCGGCCGCTATCACCAGGATAATGATGGTCATAGTCTGGAGACAGGAGATGTGGGATAGAGCTTCACAGTAAAGGATCAATATAGTCGATGTAGTTTATTACACAGAACTTGTGGAAAGGTCTGTAGACCTTTAAATCCGAAAGATATGAATAAATATTATCCCGATTACCAAATCCCTCCATTTGTAAAGTGGGAGTCTAAAAATTCTTGTAAAGGTTGACTTTTTTAGAATAAATTTTCTTACAACTGGATGGAACCTAAGGGGCTAGGCGTATCTTTTTATTTACTAATACATATTATCAAATGGAAGATTACATTTTCAAAGATAATATACAATGTACTCGTACCTTTCTTTTCCCGGCGCACTGCGAAATAAGAGCATTCAGTACAAAGAAGGAAAGCCCATGAGCGCAGCCCGCCCATATCGTGTTGTCCATTATGTTGTCCTTGCACTCTGACTCACTCTGAAATGGACACAACCCCATGAACATGACAATTTCACCGTTGTAAAATAACACAAAAATCTTTAGATGTTATGGCATTTGTGACATACAAGGACGGACGGACTAAAAATCTTGTAACTCTTTCACCACCTCGTAAGCTTCACTGAATCTTTGAAAACTGAAAACGATTGCTTAACTTCACTCAAAATATGTGGCCCCACCTTCAGCTGAGGTATGGACAAGAACAAAATGTATTTTTCCCTCCCAGTTAAAATCTGATCAGACTGAAAGTAAGCCCCGCATAAGCCATTTCAAGGTCCACGTCGAAAATACTTTACTGACACCAAAGAAAAGCGTCCTGAATATCCCGGACATACTTCATGGTCTCAATATTACCTGTACAACTTCAGCAGTGTCTGTAGTATTGGCCAGTTGAAATAGGTCACAGAAGCTGGAGCCAGCAGCGCTAGTGGCGTAAGACGTAAAGAAGAGGTTGAGAATCGTCGGTAGGATCACTGCAAAGCTATTGTTACTGGAAAAGCAGAAGACATATTAATCAAAAGCCTGAACACAACAAAACAGTACTTCCGTCATCTATCAACTTCTTTATTGATTCTTTAAGATTATAGGTGTTAAATACATGGGAGATGCTTCATCCTTTTTTGCCATAATATGCTGGTTTTATGCCAACTGTGCCATCACGCAGTTTGTTCCCATGGACGTTTGATTTCATCGACCAATTGATGACGGACATGTATTAATTCACTTTAAAATTACTATTTACCATAGTAGAATTCTTGTACTTAAAATATTGATCTCGTTGCTATGGTTAAATCAGATTGCAGCAATATAATTGACTATAGTCTGAAAATCCAAAACATGAAAATAAAACTGCAAATAGAATCTCACGCGATATAGGTGACGAATGTTAGGTAGTAGAGCAATAATGTTCTCCCGAGTAGGGGGGGCTTGAAAAGAGGGGCGATTTGTGTCCACAGAGAACGGAGGGAGAACACCCCTACTTCCTCCGTGCTCTCTTCTCCTAGAATAATGTATTTTACCTGGAAATAGAGATAACCTTTAAGAATGAAGAAAATATTCTAATACTGGTACTTAAAAGTAAAAATTTAAACTCACAGGATAATCCTTTTCAAAGTTCCCATTGACTTTATGCATCCTATGTAGAACCTCAACGGCCTCATCATTTCTTCCAACATTGACAAGGAACTTAGGGCTCTCGCTGAAACGCCACAGCATCAGCGCGCTGACGCCCAGCGGCGTCGCCATGATCAACGTCAGGAGACGCCACGGCCGGTACACGATGCCGAGAATGTGGGCGGAGAAGTCCAGCTTCATGATCAGGTAACCCGTTACTGGAGATAGAGGGAATTGAGAGCAATGTTATTTTTACAATTTCTGGCCTACCTGAATCTGGCCTAGTCCCAAAAATAAAAACAATAGATCGGATCCTTCTGATACCACTTCTAATGTTTTGGAAAGGACATGTCTACCAACAAGCAGTCTTGTGACGCTAGTATAGCATGGATGCCGGTTGATATGAGAATTGCCATGACAATTATATCGAGTGTCACGCCTAGACTTTAATGAGCGAAGCGAGCAACGCCTATGGTAATAAGCATCGCGATATCAATTATACTGAGCGGCGAGACGCCTGTTAAAAGAAAAGTAGCAAGCCTGGTCCTTAAGAGCGTCGCAACGAGCGTCTGTTAAAAAAAATAGTCGCAACATGGCTATAATCAGTGAATCGACGCCGCTACGGACGGGGCGTCATAACGCAATATTATAGTAAGCGTCTCACAACGGTCTCAATAGTCACTCACCATAATATAACGTAGGCGTCAACATGAGCGCGCTGGTGATCAGCAGCATGTATCGTGCGCGCACCCTGACGCTGCAGCACTCTCCCAGCAGCGCGTATGTCGCTGATTCCGCTGCACTGGACCTGGAAATTACCAGGTACCAATAAGGTCATTGAAGATCTCCATACGTTCACCAGTACAGATGCACGTTTTGCTAGGGGCGCTGCTGTGCCATGTATAAAAATATTGGGATTAAAGATTGGTATTTGATGCCGTCTAAACTTTTACTTATAGAATAATCTGGAATGTTTCTGGATAGGTTCTGGGATTTTCGAATGTCATAAGGGAATCTTATTTCAAACATGGTGAAGGTGGAAAGAGTAAGGAAAACAGCGAGAGGAATCCAACACGGCTTTCGGACGACGTGTAAACTTCACCAATCAGCAGTGGGCCAGCGTGGTGAAGTATGACCCGAATCCCCCTCGCTTTGACGGAAATGTACCCAATATAATTGCAAGGCTCGTCTCTTATTACATTGCTTTAGGTTTTGGAACCAAAGTATTGTGCACAGCAGTGCATCTTTGCCTGCTCAGCTCAGTGAGTACAGATATGATGCTGATTGATATTTTTTAAGAGTTATTCCCTATTTGTTGAGCCTATGTTATCTTCATGTCAATACTTTTTTATTGGATTATACGTCAGCAGCGAATCACTTACAGTGCTGAGCTAATAAATCGCAGCGCTGCCAGCGTCTGCCAATTGGGCGCCAAGCTGCTGAGCGCCGAGCTGACGAAGCTGCCGCACATAGCCCACATGAGCACCAGCCGCCGGCCCCGCGTGTCGGACAGGTAGCCCCAGGGGTACGACATCACTATTATACCTGGAAACAGAAAGTTAAACAGAAATTCACACTAACGTCCTAAAAACGATTATATTCATTTTCCTTTCAAAAATAATTGAATTTATAACCAGTAAAATATGAAACCGTATGTATAATTGAATTTTAGCTCAAAAACTGCAAATTAAATTCACCAACTCACAATTTCTAACTCGCAATACGCAATTCGCTTTAGTTAAAGGATTTTTAATTTATCGTTTGGGCTTAGATTTAGGGTTGGTATTACCGATTGCAGCTTCCGCCTTTGGCTCTTTAACTTTGAATATTCAACACTTAATCAATGAGGGCAAACAAGTTTCTGCTCACCAGACGTCCCTTAATTGTACTTGGCTGGGCTAGATTAAAATAAGCGCGAAGTTAGCGGGCTAGTGGCCCTGGTGGAAAAAAATATCTTGGATTCACATGCTTCCTCACCTGCAAATGGCATAGAGGACAGAACACCAATCTGCTTCAGGGTCATGGAGAGGTCGCAGGTGGCAGCTGTCACGATGATGCCCAGCCCGAAGATATCGATCCCCATGGCAATGATGATCATGAAGCAGGTAAACAGAAGACCGTAGTTGTAGAACCCATGTCCTGATGGTAAATAAGAGATCCTTTATGGATTAAATACATCCCATTACGATGTATATCGTTTACATCTCAGATGGTCGACTGCATCCAAACTCTTCCGTGTGAAGAGCGCACTAAGCTCGAGGGGAAAGGTAATTTTGGACAACTTAGGACTACTATACGTTTGGGCCTACAAACCCGATACATTTGATTTTCCAGGGGTAAAGGATTAAAACTGACGATCAATATTACTTACATCATTGATTGACAAAGCACTAATTTCCATTCTGCGTAAGTCGAAGCGACTGATGCAGGGGCTGTGACCACTGCTGTGGGCAGCGGGTAAAATAATATGTCTACTTTCGGTGTGATTTATGAGGTGCGCGTGATGCAGAGTATGCCGCTTTATTTTGCCTATTTGCAAGTATACTTTGTTTATTCAGATACTCTATTCAATCATCCTAGTCAATATACCCACGAGAGTAATGCGCTATTTGCTGGTTGCCAAATCATTAAAAGTATTAATTTCCTCGTGTTTTCCTTGAGATGAGACCTTGAATTGTCTATTATTATTATTGAATAGTAGTACCTACTATTTTACCTCTCCGCGACAAGGTCGAAGAGTTTCGCATGACGAGTTGCGGATCACTTATCTGTAAGGGCAGGGAATTGAAATGGTACCTAGATTTTGAGTTTTTTTATAGTCGTTAAGTGTCCCACTTCTTTGCAATGCCCCCCTCCCCCAATACTTCAGAACAAATCTCTGTTCGGTTATTTCCTGGCACGATGCTTTCGCAAAGGTATTCAAATCATTTCGCCATCTCTTCCCCGGTCGGCCTCTTCCTCGTCGGCCATCGGGTACCCAATTAGTGGCAATGTTGGCCCACCTTTGCGGGCTAATGCGGGCCTCATAGCTGGCCCACTCCCACATTAGCCTAGTCATCTTTTCTCCCATGTCAGCTGCTTTATTTATGGAGGGACAGGTTGTATTTTTTTTACTGGAGTAGTTTACTTGAAATTGAAGAACAGGTTCGTACTCAACCTAAAATTCTTATTGCACCAAAAATATCCATCACCTTTAGGGCCTCTACAGGCATATTTAACGCTATCATATTTGAATGTTTTTGCAAAATATTGAAATTTGGAACAAAGATTTCGCCTTTCGGAACACAAACATTCTAATGAATATGCAGATTATTTGCCTAACAAGTATAATTTTGATGGACTCAATAAATAAATTAACAAACATTTCAACATCTTAGTTTCATAAGTTTTCTTTCTTTTCTACTATGGATGAATTGATTTCCATTTAAAATGTAACTTGATCGCGCATTTGAGTTTTATGATTGATGTGATATTGTACATTATTCATCTACGTTAAGATCTATTATTCTTTAACACTCCTGTAGACTGAAAACCGAGCCAAAGAAGATATTCCAGGTGTGACTGTGTCCTTCTCACTCTAGTTGGCATGCATTCCCCTACCGTTCCTACCTCTGCAGTCTCCTGTAGACACCCTAGTGGGAAGGGTCGCATTCTCACCCAGGAGCCTCATAATCGCTTCGGTATTTGTGCAACAGTGGTTCCTCCTGTAAATAAAGCTTCATGAATAGATGTTACTTTTCTTAATACTTCACCTGTCATTTCTAGTGCTTCCTCGTATTTGTAGACCACGGTGTCCTCATTCGCCACTTTGTTCATTTCTATATCTCCCGAATTATTTTTATTATTATCATCCATTGTATTAGCGGTATTCAAATACAAAACGCCGTTTTCTTGTCTTCAAATGTCAGCTGAGATGTCTGCAAGATAAAAACATCAACAATAATCTTTAGATACTTTTATTTTATTTTTTTAACATAATATAGAAATCCGGAATGCGTGTGTTCGTAATCCTTCTCCTCTTAAGCAGATTGACCGGTTTTGATTTTGATTTTTTGTAGGTACGCTTGAATAAATAGGACTCGGTATGGGGTGCTATTGTTGATATCAAAAAAACACGCCAGCGAAGCTAGTATACTATTAAAATACGTAGAACAAGTAACCCTACATTCTGTACCTCTCTGTCCCGCTCCCCTTAAGCATCTATAATAATCTAGCAACCGCTTAGCATCAAGTGCGCTGTACGTTTGTTTACTGACTTTGTTATAAGTACCTATATTAAGTTTAGCAGAGGAGAACATCAAAATTCTTAACCCTTTGACAAAAGTCAAAGGGACAACAAAAAAAAAGTACCTATATTATATAAAAAAACTCTTAGCCAAAATCAAAACAAAACTATTAAGTAACTACATAAATGTAATTTAGATGATAAGTCATGCAGTAGTGATAGCTAATTCTAGAGCGGTTAGTAAAATTACAGCTGTTGATCATCAATCTGTCAATTTGTTCAATGACGCTATCTTGAGCTGGATATAATATTTTTTAGACCAAAAAATGTTAATAGTGAAAGGCAGCCTCACTAAAAATAGTATTTTTACTACCAGTGGTTACAGTACTAACCGTAGCAGAAATAACTAACAAAAAGTAAAAAAAAAATGTTATTGTCAACTCATCAACGAGTGGCGATGGATTATGAACAGTCTACTCGACATCCTTTGGGATCAAAATGATCACTTTCCCAAAATTGACAATTAATTTTCCAAAAAAGCCCGCTTTTCTTAAACTGCCACTTTTCCGAAATGACTATTTCCGCCTCCCCAAAGTGGATTTTACCAGACAGTCATTTGTTTTGAGTGAAGCTAATTCGTTAAAATACGTTGCGTACTGTCCGTGCGTGCCACAGGTGCGTACTACGACCTACTGTACCGTTACTGAAATTTGATTGTTTCTGCGTCATACAAAAAATACGGGTCTCAAAGAGTTAAGTGGGAAATATAAGAAAACAATAAGTTAAGTGGGACTTAAAATTTTAAGTATTGTTTTAGTATTCGGCCGGAAGACTTGTAGCCAAATCGTTCGCAAAGTTAATGTATACCTACTAAGGCTGAAGCGCCCATCTAGCCCGCGAAGTTCAAATTTTTTGAGTTCTTTTAGAAAATTTTCAAAATCTGACAATAATAAAAGACAAATTTTGTAATTCGCGAAAAAGACACTGCACACGGTCTTTTTCGCGAATTACAAAATTTGTCTTTTATTATTGTCAGATTTTGAAAAAATTCTAAAAGCACTCAATAAATTTGAACTTCGCGGGCTAGATGGGCGCCTTCACCCTAATTTAAATGTATACAGACTTGCTACTACATAATTTATTATATACACAATTACATTATACACAATTGTATTATATTCAAAATAATATATTGTACCTATGACAAATAGTAGCAATGAACCTTGGAGGCTCTACGTACAATTGGTAATATTTTTCTTTACCTGTCACCATAAATTTCAAAGTAGGTATTTGAATAACTTCACACTGAATTAACACTAAAGATGAATATATTCAAACGGTTTCGTAAGCCTTAATTAAAACTTCACAGTGTTTGAAACGAAACAAAGTAGCTAAAACGCATTATAATGTTAATTTTCACGCGTTTTTCAAATAATACGTTTTCAAATAATAACACACACACATTTTCAAATAATAAGTTTTCCTGGTAGCAGTTCTATTGTTTGCGGTGCGACTGTTTTTAAGAGTATCAACCACGCGACTGAGCGTGGCGTTGTTTTTGTTTAGTAGGTTGTAAGGTCATTATCTTATCTGGGGGATACTATAGGTGATCTAGATTCATCATTTTTTTATATAACATGATTATGGTACATAGATAGATGATATATATCTACCTATAGATATTTTTGGTTTGTGCCTTAAATAAAGACTAATAAATATCGCCAGACGACCACACCAATTGTATAGTCCCAAACTAAGCAACGCTTGTGTACTAGGGAACCGTACAATGGACTGGGGGATCCCAGTGGCACTCGGACCAGGGCCAATTACCGTAAAACCATTTCCGAAATTAACCCTGACGGGAATCGAACCAGCAACTACTAGGTGCAGTGAGCGGAGCGGCCTACGCTCAAACCACTGCGCCAAGCAGTAGAAACCACTTACTTACTCAAATACCTGTAAAAAACTTTCCTTCCGAGATCCAACTAATAAAACTATTGCAATAATAGTAATACCATTATTGACAGTTTTTCAGGCTTCTGACTTCTCGTCACTTGGGCCATGTTCTAATTCATTTGTACGAAGGATTTTTTTATTACACAGAAATTAGAGTGTGTACGAACTGTTCGCGCGAGCGATGTCAATGAGGACGAGGTGAATTATGTTAGAATTACAACTGGGACCGACAGCTTAACGCAGAGACTTACGTTTACGGAGGTCAGATGGTCTAATTCACCACCTATCCAAGGTCTTACAAGGCTTCGAGATCGTTATGATTTTGTAGTGTACAATAAGTCACAGAATAACATATACAGGCTTTCGTGAAATTATAGTAGGCCCCTAACGTAACCAGTACACTTAAGAGTGGTCGTACTTTTTTGTTATCTTGATTTTAAAGCCTAGTTAGACTCACAGGAGTTAGACTCATGCTAATAACTTGGACATTATTTAATTTGGGAACAATAGACTTACCTATACGATGAGCGCTTCAATATTTATAATACCATTTACTTAAGCATGTATGCCTTATACTCATCCCGGCCCACAGGTATTATTTCGAACTTTTGGAACACCATAGCATAAACGCGCTCACAGGTGAGGCCATAGATAATGGAAAATATTTTAGCGGAACGGTACGTCGTCGTACTTTACATAAAGTAAGATAATGAAAGGCAATATATTGATTGTATGTATAGCAGAACGCGGACATAAGATATACAACATAAAATATAAATTAAAATAAAATAAAATAAACTTACTACTTGCTGCCTACTGATAACGCGTAACAATTTCATATACTGATTGATAGACAGATGAGAGACATCTTTGGGTTATCATAATCGAAATCCATATCTTTAACACTTAACATCATAAATTCATGTTCACCAAACGATATTATTTTATTTTGTGTAACCATTGAAGATTTTATTTAAAGTGAAGAAAAGAGTAAACAATTCAGCATACAATGGAGCGTGAATTATGTTAACTTATTGTATTCAAGCGGTATTGTGGTGCATGGGAAGGAGATGTCGATCGTTATTATTTAGGTCAGCGGAGTGCACTCAATATGCAAATTTTTTCGACACGCGCATTAGAAACAAGGAAGAAATAGTCAATACGACCGTTGTGTCGGTACCGTGCGAGCAATGCTTTTGGTATCGCAAGGAAGCTATAGGCTACGGTGAGGGATGTACACTTGTTAGCCGACTTTGGCGTATAAGAGAAACAAAAGACTATCGTGTTTAAAAATGTATAAAATATAAGGCTTATCGTAACGTACATTACAATTATTAAATGCTATTATTAATACTAGGTATGTCTATCCTTTTCTTTTATCCGGTGGCAGTAGGAACGAGACAACCGCTGCCACTGTAAGAGAAACAAAATAAATATGAACATTGCTGGAGTGTGCTATTTTTTACCAAAAAGATGACAAAAATATTTTTCCAGAATATAAACCCAGTTATCTTGCATATGTTTTGTGTATTCCATTATATGTATCCAAAAAAAATTAACAGATGCAAGAAGAAGTAGGACAATTCTAACAACTCTAGTTTTTCTTAGAGTCAGCCATCCTTATTAACGAAAAGTCCAGGTAAGGTAGGTAAGGTTGTTGCAGTATGGAACCATTCGCATTCGTATTTTCAAGTTAAGGAAGCACTTACAGAACATGAGCCCGCCGCAGATGTAGAACATCTCGGTACAATGTGTCATGATGAAGGCCCCCAGCACGTTGACTCCGCTCAGGGCGCTGGTCCTGGCCACCATCACGCCGATGCACGCCGCCATGCCGCTGAGGAAGACAGAGCCGGTTCAAGAAGGGATATAAGAGGCATACCTACCTTGCATGATATTACGGATTTTTTTTGGGCACACGTGACGCAGTTCTGGTAATTTTTTTTTAACTCTATCAGCTGAATACTTGAATGCCAATTTTAGAGCTAACTAGCTGTGCCCCGCGACTTCATCCGCGTAGTATTTTAACTTAGCAAAAATTTCGGGATTATCGGGTTAAAAAGTATCCTATATGTTAATCCCGGTTATAATCTATCTGTGTTCCAAATTTCATCCAAATCCGTTCAGTAGTTTTTGCGCGAAGGAGTAATAAACATACATACAGCCACACTCACAAACTTTCGCATTTATAATATTAGTAGGATTATTTGTCTGAGGCGCTAGAAATAAGATTGAGGCAGAATTCAACTCCACGGGTAAATGGTTCTCGTTCGAAATTCACTTTAGTTTGTAAAGCAAACTATTTATCTTCAAAAAAAAATACCGGGCAGGCGCGCAATGTATATATGTAATGGCGATAATAACCACAAATGTAATGTTTAAATTTAAACTTTAGAAAATTATGTGATAAAGTTGTTTCAGTTGACATGATTGAAAATTGCTATCAATAGAACCTATATATATTTTTTTCTCAACACTAACCGGTAAGAAGTTGGATAAAGATCTACGAAGTACGTGTAAATAAATCCTATGCACAGCTCGTTGAGGAGTAGGCCGAAGAACAAGATGAAGCTGGCCAGACTGTCCCGGACCAGCGCGGCGCCCAGCGCGGACAGCGCGGACACGGTCATGATGATGATCATCAGAGTCTTCTTCCGGTACGCTATCTTGGTGATGAACAGCATGATGATGACGAAGGTGACGCCCTGAGCGAGGCTCGACCAGACCAGGCTGATTTCCATTTTTGAGGTGCAGGCAACCTGGAAGGAATGTTGTTGATGTTTTTAACAAAATGATTCAAAGGGTATAAAAGTGATCAACTTTATTGTTCACCAAGATAAAAATGAATTAATGATGATTAGTTAGCATAGTTACAATTTTACCAGAAATGCCTGCCACAAATATAATCATTGGCATTAAGCAATGTTGCAGGTGCGAACTGACAGGCTTTACAATAGCCAATCTTAACTTAACTAATTATTTTGGTACATAAGCAAATGTATTGTCGTCTCTCTCATGATCGTGATCGTGAGTGAAATAGCAATATTATAAAACATACATCCTCTAAGTGAGCAAGAAGAAAGGATAAAGTACTTACTTCTCCTGCGCTTGTGGCGTTGGTGATGATCATATTGCAAAGTCCACTCTGCGCTGTGCCGGGCGAAGAGTTAAGACCAGCACTGAACTTCTCAGCCAGGTATGGGAACCATATGAAGTAACTGTTGTTTCTGCAGGTGGATAATTACTTATATGTCGGATTGAAATGATCGATATAGGACAACATCGCCATCTGTAGGCTTCACTTGCGTTAGCTGTGATCGGCGGTGGACAGATTATAATTTGTAGCGTCGAATGGTAAACACTCATTGGAATTTGTCATCTTGCCATTAAGATCGCATGGGACAACGTTTAAAGTCGTACAGAACGTCTACAAAACGTGAAAGGAGACGATCCAACCTTATTTATCAAACATGATGTATTTTTGAACTTTATATAATAATCAATTATGTTGAAATAAAACTATTTTTACGGATTATATCGCGTTTATTTATTTTTTATGTTCCCGACGTTTCGGTTGGTCAATGTGTAGTATTCGCGTAAATATAAGAAAACAATCAATTATGTTCTAAGAACCTCTTACACCTCATAGACAACACTGGACTCCACTCGCATAATATTATGATTTCTAGTTAAATATCTATCTAGGAAAAGTACCGATTCTGGCAGCATTTTACATACTCTGTGTCCAAGTATTTTAAACATCTCTTACCAACTTTTCGTGAGTTTAAGTTATCATTATATTAGAATGTACTAACGTGCTAAATATGACAGCGGTGAAGAAGTACAGCTGAATACTCCTGTACAGCAGCGGCGGTTTGAAGAGAGGCACTATTTGCTCCCACAGCGACTGCACCAGGGAGATGTCTTTCGGTTTCTCATTACCAATTTCGTTTAGGATTATTTTTTGAACCTGCAAAGCACGGTAAAGCTATCCTCAGTATGACTGAAAATTTCAACAAAGCAGTAACTTTTAAATATTATTTGAAGTTTGTACATCTAAATAAGATACTGTTATGGGATTCTAACTGTGTATGCGGTTACCTTCTGTTTATTAATATTTTAATAAACATTGGCTTCTAGTTTCGATAGTAAGGAGAATGCTTTTCAGCGAAATGAAGATGAGTTTGAAACAATTTAAATAGTGAATAAATGATGACTTATATAAATATTTCCACGAATGTTCAAAGACTATGTACTCCTTATGATTTTTCGTGTGCCTTTATGTTGGAGTTTATATGTGAGATTTACTTACAGGATATTTACCCGACCCTCCATTCCTTTTCCAGATCTTTCGGAGTCTATCTAGAGCTTCTTCGTTCCTGCCAGCATTGACCAAGAACTTAGGACTTTCGTAGAAGAAGTGTGTTCCGAATGCTCCTATGCCCAAAGGTAGCGCCAGGGCCAAAGCCAGAAGGCGCCAGGGAGTGAAGGTTATGAAGCCCAGGTCGTAAGCGAAGTTGAGGTTCAGAATAAAGTAGGCTACTCCTGTAAAGAAATGAATTCGAGTGTTCAGTCATACCTATTTTATAGAAGGAGGTTGTAGAATTCATTCTTTTTTGTAGATTATAATAAGAATAAACAGTTGATGATGTCACAATACAGATATTATAATACACATAGGTGCAAAATTAGTTAGCTGATGCTATTAAATGTGTACTTACCAACATACGCCGCTAGACTGAAGTCCAACACACTCGTCATGATCAGCATGTACGAATCCCTGACTCTCTCCGCGCTGGACTCGCCCAGGAGTGTGTAGGATGCTGACTGGGCACAACTGCAACTGTTTAACGACAACAATTTAAATAGGTACGGCGGTAAACTTTTCACTTTAACAAATGTAAATGAACATGTCAAGTTGATGGTCGACTTACACTAGATTGGCAAAGTAAAAATGATGTTTGAGGCACCAGCAGTGGATATCTTTCACTCCTAGTACAACCATTAGCTAGAAAGACTTACGGCACTTACGGGATTGGTAACCTCCGATTTCTAGTAATTTTATTAAAAAAAGGAATGACCATGACAGGAATCGAACCAGTACCGACAATGGCAAGGAACCCCTGGACTGTTTACTAAGAACTTATTTACAGCTGCAAATCATTATACTTACAAACTTGTACTAATAAATTTGAGCACGGCCATCACCACCCAGTTGGGTGAGAAGGCGCCGACGGTGGACACCACGAAGCTGACCCACATGGCGATGAGCAGGCTGCGCCGCCGCCCCTGCGTGTCTGATATGTAGCCCCAAGGGTAAGCCATCACTATGGGACCTGGAGAAATAAAGAAGAAAAATATCGTTGCTATCTGGTTATCTAATTGCTCTGTTGCAGACTGACCGCCAGATATTTAAACATAACCAAAAATACAGATAAGGTCTTCTTAAAGAGCTGCTTGAGTGTGACTTAAAAAAATTAGTGGCGTTTGAGTTTTCGGCGATTTTGTCGTGTTATGTTATATCAAGACCTTGATGTAAAACAAAGTAGTGACGAAATGTTAATAGTTTACGTTTACAGCAAAGTAAAACCTCAAACATTATTATTCTCTCGTAATCTAGGAAGGTCCTGAGTGGTGCTACCCAGGTCTGGTACCATACCTGGCCTGCCATGGCCTGGTCCATCTGAAACTTACCAACAAAAGGCATAGACAGGAGTATGCTAGTCTGGCTGATGTCCAAGTCGAAGTCGCACGTGCACCCCGTCACCACCACGGAGAAGCCAAACATGTCCACGCCCATTGCTAGAGTCGCCACGCTCAGGGTGCCCAGCAGACCCATGCTGTAGCAACCATTGCCTGGTCAAAGATGGAATAAAATGAATAAGCATCGCAAGTGGTTCTTAACTGAAGCCACAAGTTTATAGAATACGTGCAATATTAAGATCGATTTTCAAAGGTTCTTGTTATCAATACAAATCAGTCACAGCCCAACTATCCTGAGGACATCTCGTTTAGAGGCAAAACGTGTCGAATTATCGTTTTAGTTCGCTTTGTTCCGCGGAAAATTGTATAGGTTTAGAACCCTGACACTCAAGACAGACATACTCTTGACTGTCGGAGTTGTATCTTGCTGTCCTATTATATTAACGATCAACTTTGGCTCATAGGTTTAGCCAAATAAGCCAAATAAGGAGGTTGATAAGCCGAGGATGAGTGGTGGGTCTTTCTCCCAAATCATAGACACTATGAACTTATTTTGTATTTTTGATTATGACGGGGTACGAAATTCCATATGAAACGTGTAGGATTCATGTCAGACATCGTGGAAAGAACATGGTACTCGTATTCACCATGCTCTTTAGAAAAAGTTTCTAAGTCAGGAAGACTCACCAGCCAAATTAATAGCTTCTCCGTAAGAGTAGACTCTCTCCTCTTTGCAGCCATCGATGCTCAGAACTGTGGGGAGGGTATCATTATCCTCTCGCCTACTCCGGTATCTGCCGTTCGCTGTCGACACCATTGTATTCTAATTTTCCTTCATGAAACAAAATACCAGGTTCTGTTAAAGTTTTGGATACGAGTCGCGCCGCGTACTACTTATGATAATTATTATCTTTGAGAAAACCTACTTACTAAAATATATAACATTTTATTTTGTACCCCCTCCCCTATTCCTTCCATTAGATAATTGTTTCACCTCTATACATATATAATTATTTGAATATACTGCGATATCCGAGGAAGGTGGTAATATACTTAAGAACGGGTTTTTCTCTACTCTAGTTATAAAGTATTATCTATTTATGATGTTCGAGTCAAAGACTCCAAATTGCAGCACTACTTCCTATCATTGTACTCCCATGGCCGCTGTATCTATTTATGATGTTCGAGTCAAAGACTCTAAATTGCAGCACTACTTCCTATCATTGTACTACCATGGCCGCTGTAGCCCACTGACTACAACCCATATAAATACAGGGCATAAAGTAGCTGCTGTAACTGCGTTTTGCACGATAGGTAAGTGAGAGAGCTATACTCAACCGGTATGGTACGGTCGGCAATATTTAATATTCTCAGTTTTCAAATCAAATACGCACTTTTGTTTTACATTTGACGACCGCTTGGCGCAGTGGTTCGAGCGTAGGCCGCTCGGCTCACTGCACATGGTGGTTGCGGGTTCGATTCCCGCCGGGGCAAATTTCGGAAATGGCCTTTTCGTAATATGTCCAGGTCTGGGTGTCACTGGGATCGCCCCCAGTCCATTGTACGGTACCCATAGTACAAGCTTTGCTTAGTTTGGGACCGTACAGGTGGTGTATCTGTCTGGCGATATTTACATTTATTTATTTTTTTATTTTTGCATGAACTAACAAATAAATACACTATGTACAATTAAACACAAGCATTCTACAAGTAGTGTTACAACAAGCATTCTATAATAAATAAATAAATAATAAAATAGCTAAGTTCTATTAATTTAAAAATCACAAAAAATAAACTTGTGCCAGACCGCCGTCGCTGGGCAAAGTGCCCAGAAGGCTGATAGCATTGCCACGTTGAATGGCAATGCTATTTATCTGTACGAGATATGTGCCAGACCTCTGGTCACCAGTTGCCTCGACCAGCCGCTTTCCTAAATCGCTGAATGCGATGAGTGCTCAGGCCTCACGGTCCCAGAGTCTCTAAACGGCTCAAACATATAACCTAAACAATTGAAACATATAAACATCATGACGATGTTATCCAATCTTTGTATATTATCAGAATGCTTCCAAAGAGGACAACATCGAAGGAAATATGTGAATTTTAGAACAAAAAGGCAGTGTCGAATGATATAAAAGGCCATAAGAGTGTTAATTTTGAGATGACGATCTGCAATATAACAACAATTTTGAATTTTTTCTTCAATTAAAGATGGTACTGATTCGGCCAATATGAGAGAACCAAGGAGGTGGAGTGTATCATTTTGTAAAATTTTGATATTGGGGGATGATAATTTGGATTTTTTTGCGAAACGAAGCGACTTGGGGGCAATTGTCAAAAAAAACAATTCACATTTAGCAAAGTTTAAGTCTAAGCCAATGGTGGTCAGCTCGTATTGAAGGAAGGTTAGATCCTTTAAAACGGTGTTAGCATCACCTCCTAGGCTACCATCGTTTGGATACCACACACTGAATTTGACAGCTGCTTGGTAGCCGCCAGCCGAACCGAAGCCCAGTTGTTTCAGCTTCAAGAAGCTGCTGACATAGCCCTCATGTGAAAACATATAAACATATGAACTAAACAATATTTAAATATGTTACTAATATTTGGTTTTGAAAAAGTTCACCAGCGCTTGTAGAATAAAGAGTATTGCCGATTTGAAAAGAAATGAATGTTCGGCTAATTATGTTGAAGACCGTACAAGACTATTTCTGAATGCTATTCGCCAAACCCGCAACAACGCGATGTGAGCCGATAGGCGTACACTGTCTCACTAGTCCTACTAATATTATAAATGCGAAATTTTGTGAGTGTGGATGTATGTATGTTTGTTACTCCTTCACGCATAACCTACTGAACGGATTTGGATGAAATTTGGAACACAGATAGATTATAACCGGGATTAACATATAGGATACTTTTTAACCCGATAATCCCGAAATTTTTGCTAAGTTAAAATACTACGCGGATGAAGTCGCGGGGCACAGCTAGTATATTATAATAATTATGCATATTATACATACATACTTTGTCACAAATCAATAAATAAGTATGTATCAGTACCAGCAGGTATTGGTGCAAATAGGCTACCACTTGTAGTATAACTACAGCCACATGAGCATGTGTGTCGAATGGTAATATTAGTTAAGACTCGCATTCGAGTGTTATCTGCAGAGGGGAGACGGCGCGCGGGCGCAGGGTATATTCTTGGATTTGTGTATTCTTGGATTTTACGCTTGAAAGTTTTTTAAGCCTTGTTTTATTTTCCAAGTGCGTCGCTTATTATGTATGTAAACTATGCATAAGTCTGAAACTTGCCAGCTGAACTTCCTGTCTGAGAGTTATTTTCAATCGATGCACGACAGGTGTAAAATTGCCTGACATGTGACCTATTGTACAAATTGCTAAAATGTTCATTGTTTGGAATGCAATGGCAAATTATAGCATACTATGACGGAATACGATATCCCGGGAACCTCTTAAGACGGCGTAAAGCATGGTGTAACAAGTAAAAACGTTTGAAAAACTGTAACCGGACTACGGAAAATTCTGTTCTTTAGTTACACAAATTAGATTCAGAACTGCCGATAGATAGCGCTAGTAGTATTCATAAACGCCTGCCGCATATGACACTTGGTGTATTTTATAATATAAGAACTATAATTATTTATATTTATGAACTCAGAATTTTCTCTTCTTTAAACATACCACTCGATTCAGCCATTTATTTAAAGGCTAATTATAACTTGTTATTATCTTTAAAATAATATTAAAATGTCGTTTAGGGCATTAATTACCTTATACATAATAATATACATGCTCTATGCATTGAGGCATTCGTTATTTTTTTAAATATAATATGGTCGGCAAACTAGACTTTGAATGGGAGTGTGATTGATAGAGAGGGGGGAGGGTTGGTCTTTCGGCTCTCTTACTTGTCCTTCCCACTATTTCTTCTCAGCTGGCTGATCATAAGGGCCTGGGTCTGATTTCAAAGCGATTACAAAGTCTATTTATAATTTTCTAGCGAATTCAATGAAATTATTGGGAAAACAGTTAGTGCCACTCTAAAATGAAAAATTGCTATTGGCTGTCCATTCGAAAGGGATCGGATTGCCGAATTATGTCGACTATACCAGATAATTTCTACATAAAACAAACATTGTTCTCCCTCTTTACAACTCTCATTCAGGTCGGTACGTGCGAGCAATTGCTATTGCAAGCATTTATAGGCTACGGTGCCTGCTTAACTTCAGGCGGGTCGTACGCTTGTTAGCCGACTTTGTTACATACAATAAGCAAATGAATGCGTAGTAGACGACACCAGCTGATCTGATTCGCCACGCAGGTGGTGTCGAAAATATCACGGAGACAACACGTGAACCGACCACATGGCAGAGTACAGCGCTGACGGCACAAACGAGTTTGGTGACAGAATATACCTACTCACACAATAGGCTTTAACCTACCGAAAATAGTTGGGTAGTTTTGTAGGGCTTCAAAAATATTAATACCTACTTATCTATATATTAATACGTGAAGCAAAAACATTGTAACGCTTTTTACGACAATTGCGCGGACGGAGGAGTATGAAATTTGGCACACTTATAGTTTTCATAGAGAAGGAGTGCAGAATACTATTTAAAAAAAAATATGCATAAAAAATACATTCAATCACTAATTAAAACATTACACACTACCATGCGTTTGACATACACATGACACACACACATTTATAACTTCCATTTGGTAACTGACTGACTGACAAACGGTGACAGTTTTTTTTCTTTATTTCGTAGGGCGGGACTTCCATAGTCCATTCTGCGTGCCAGTATCAGATATTCTTTGACAATAGAACCTTAATGACGTTTAAAATTAAAATTTAAATGAATTATGGTCGAATTTCGACCACGGGCGACCACTAGTAGACGTAGCGATTTCCTGGCAGTCTGGTATCGCCATAGATTGGCCAGCGCAATGTTAAATAGTTTATGCTATACGGCTGATATAACACCCTTGATGAAATGCACCTTGAACGCCTTATCTACGCGTACCTACCTAACAACTTTTATTGCCATTTAACTCGTAAATCGACGTTTCACTACAATAATATTATTAGTATTTTTAAAGTGTTGCCCTATTCAACATTCAAACTGGAACCAAATAGAAAAAATGTTTAAAACTACATAAACTGTAGATATGGCTTAATGTATAAATTATAATCATATACATAATATAAGACTACAGAAAGTAGCAATATTTTGTAAAATATGTACCTAGATGGAATATCTGAAGTTACGATAGTGCCTCCACCAAGTCGGGTCAGAATGCGTCTAGTCTAGTGGTTAGAGGGGCTGCCCACGTAGCTGAGAGGTTCTGGGTTCGATCCCCATCCTGGCCATTAAACTATAGACGTGAGCGCATTTCTAACACAAGCTTAGCTGTAGGGGCTAACAGGAATCTAGTTATATGATAAACTCACATTGTTAATAATCTTTAAAAAAACAGGTACCTAGTAAGTCCAAGTATACATAAAATCGATACCAAAGTTATTGTTTACTTACCAAAAAGATTGATTATAATAGTCAAACTGTTAACTGTAGGGTATGGCCGTTAAATAATTATAAATTGCATGTAGGTAGTTGATAATAAACCAGTTGTATCGCAGACTCGGTGCTTAACAGATCGCTCCTGGCCTAATTTTTATTAAGATCTTACTGGAGACGACGATGGGATACACAAAATTTAATTTAAATTAATAATGGCGATGGCAAACGCATTTTGTTGCTGTACAAAGAAAACGCACTTCACATAATATTATCACAAATAATAACAATCATTATTAATAATTTAAAAATAATGTTTGGATCATAATTTATTAAATTCACCCTTCATTATTGATATTGAATATGAAAATCACTTTAAATTAATTACTCATTAAATCAAGAACTGATGAAATATTTATTATTAAATTACGCGCAGCGCACCGATCCCGCGGCCGGCTATAAACAGTGTGCCCGGCGGACGGACAACGTAACTATTTCGTAGCCACATCGCGTTGTGGTACAACTATACAATCAATTATATTACAAAATGCCCACGAAACTCAAAACACCGTAACATTTTTTTCTTATTATTGTAGCTGCCGCTCTGTTTATGTTACCACATTGGACTAACAATTAATATCGAATTAATAACAATTTAAAGTGGCTTGCACACTCGTGTCGACTAATTGGCTAGTGAATAATTGTAATGCTGTACCTCAATGGTAAGAATTCTAATAAAAAAATAGTCTAGTGACATGAGCATAGACCGTTAATTTGGGTTCGATTCCATCCTAGGAAAATATCTGAAATCCTTCCAGTCCATTGTGCGGTACCCATTGCTTAGTTTGGGAACATAAACTCAGTGGGTGAGTCAGTCGGGTAACATTTTTATTAATATTTGACTTTGTAAATCTGAATCGTTGTAGCTACTTACATTATGTACGATATTTATTTTTTGCATATGTTAGCATGTTTTGTATGTTATATCTCTTTGATTGCGTATCGGAAAAGAAACAGCTCCTGAAGTTAATTTACTATTGGCCTTAAATACATTTTTAATCTGGTCGTGAAAAGAAGAAAATTTTATACTAGAATAGCTGAGCCCGCAACTTCGTCCGCGTGGAATTTAACTTAACAAAAAAGCCCGCTCCCGCGTTCGGAGCCCACGCGACAGGACCCATTTTTTTATTCTGTTTTTCTAAAATAAAAGTAGCCTTAGTTACTGCTTATAACATCAGCTATCTACCAGTGAAAGTCCCGTCAAAATCGGTCCAGCCGTTTCGGAGATTACCCGGAACAAACACACAGACAGACAGACAGACAAAACATTTTTAAATCGCGTTTTTGTTAAAAGGTGTTATTTTGATATTACAAACAGACACTCCAATTCTATTTATTTGTATAGATTTAATAGGCACGCAAACCGCACATATTTAAATGATGACATGTTAGCCTAATCATTGTGTATTGAATCGATGAAGGCCGGGAGAAGCAGAACGATCAATACAACTGGAATTCAAATCGGATGCGTCTCGGTAAATGTACTGACTATTGTATCTAAGGCCGGGGCCGCATCGGTAAGGCGAGTGTGTAGCGACGACGATTTCTATATATTTCTTGGTTATGTGATGTGGCCACTATTTATTTTATGTTTAATACAGGTTTGATCGCCGTTACATCGCAATCGCCGCACCAGTGCGGCCTCGGCCTTTGGGTAGTATAATTCAAATATTGCTGCGGCTTAGACCCCAATTCATCATAGCACGATGATGTCATACTCCAGTCTGTCTATTCATACGCTATCTGTCTTGAGAGAGTGTAACTCCAAAATTGATAACATGGGAATTTACGCTAATACAAATACCAATAGGATTAATTTAAGGAAAAATAGCTGTCCGTTTCAATCAGTGTGCAGAGTAGCTTTATATGATAATTATATTGTTTTCACAGAGACACTTAAACATGAATTATGAACTAATGAAGGTCGCTATCAATGAATTCACACACACCTCATAAGTTACCTAACTACTGAGAAAGGGCTTGAAGACTATTTAAAAAATGCATAAATATAATAAAGTAGGTATGTCTTACGATTACTGCCTGTGAAATAATTTTCAATATCAGTTTAAAATTGTACATAAAATAGTTTATAAAGTATGACGTCATCTAAGTAATAAAAGTACCTGATTAATTATTAAAACATTATGATTGTAAAAGTTCAAGTCTAATCTCGAAAAACTAGTTTGAACATTTTGTGAACACTACTTAATTTAATATTCTTTTCTTAACATTCCATTCTTGCTATAAATACCCACATAAATGATGAAACTTGATTTTTGGTAAAACAAATTGGAAAAAAAGATATGAGAACGGAGGCCTCAAGGATGTAAGTCTAAAATTAATTAAGTTATAACTTAAATGAAAATTAATGGGCTATAAGTCCGAAGGAAAAGTATCCTACAACACACTACATTATTAGTAAATGTATTGGATCCGATTTCGTAATATTAAACAAATAATTACTTAAAAGAATCTTTTATGCACGAATCAGCGCAACAAAACATTAAATACAGTAGCAGTAAATATTGGCGATAAATGTCACATTTCGTTGTAAAAGCTATCTCTAAATGCACAGGAAGTAGGAACAAACAATGCACGATACACTATACTCTCCGTATCACATGGAGTTGTTTGTATAACACACAAAAGCGAATACCAAAAAGGTTACGACTTTCTTTGACAGTCATTTGACCTCCGACGGGACTTTTTACACAAACTCTACCTGTACTGCCCTTAGCCCCTATGTTATAATGACAAACGAGACTCTCCCTTGCCGTGGTTCGTGCCCCATTGCCCTATTGCCCCATGCGTGCCCCTAGCGTGCCCCGGGTGTGCCACGTGCAAGGGCACGGGGAAAACTCGCATGTAGCATGCAATTAATATTATAAGACCAATCACATTGTTCGTCTTATATTATAAACTGGATGCTACAATCCATTATGGTTAGTTTCCACAAGGCTGAAAATCGCATAAAATATTTATTATATCCTTGAAACTTCCTGTATTTCATATTTATCGTTTGAGTGAAAATAAAGTATATGTCGCCGCGAAGATTTATTCGACCATTAATTATGTTGATTTTATTATGATTTAGTAACCATAAAATAATTACCCTAGATCTCAATATAAGTTTGTTAAATCATTGCCAATATAATATAGAGAAGTTTAATGCCTCTGTATAAAAAACCTCTGATTTAATTAGTAATGATTTTGACTCCAATTTGATAACTGTTAACAAAAAGAAGTATTCACTATGTTAAAAGTAGCTTGCATTATATCTTTATTGTTTAAAGAACATTGTTTTGTAAATAGTAATGCCTAAAATTGTTAAAATCCAGTGATTATAACTTCATTTGTTTATTCTAATGTTAAAGTGTTGTGTGATTGACGTTCGCCTGTGGTGGGGCTAACGATTTGATAAAACAGGCGTGATTTGAGCGCGGAGCATAGTTCAAAGACTACTATTGTATACTGGGCATAGTTTCGGTGTGGATTTTGGAGATAAAGCATTATAAGTTAAGTTTATGAGTTAGTTTATTCATTGAAAAGAGTAACCATTGAGTTTCTTGCCGGATCTTCTCAGTGGAAGCAACATTCCGAACCGGTGGTAGATTTTGACTACTCATAAATGCTTTGTTGGCTTACATGAATAAAAGGAAGTTTGAGTTTGAGTTTATGCTGGTGAATAAAAAATTCTTATTTTCTTGTGGTGCATTCCTTTAGCTAAAAATTGCTTTATGATTTTAATACAAAATCTATGAATGGTGTTGTTATGTAAATTCACGAATAGCAGAAGCGATGCCCAGAATATGCTCAGCGGTTCTGGATTATTTTAAGTAGTGTCCTGGCTTTTATTCTACATATATTATATTATGTAAACGATTTCACATACCAGTAAATCTGAATCTACATTTTTCTTTAGTAACAATTCATTACTTTTAATTGATAAAAGACAAAATTATGAAAAGGCGTGTAGGACTATTAAAAATGGACAAACAGCTATTGAAAAATACTTTTAGTTCTTGTATTCGTTAGAATTTGTACAGCTAAAACTCATACATCTCTACCGAAGTGTATATTAACAGCAAAGATAACAGCGACATGTCCCATACATATCAACACATTTTGTCCGTATTCAGGAGCCGAATACAGTCAATATCAAAATAAAAATCGTCTTCCTTACCATGTGAACGACGCGCAATAGTGTTTCAAAAGAAGATATGAATAGTTCAAAATAAAAGGTCTACACTCATTAGGCAGAAGGTATTTTTCAGGGTCAAACATAATATGTAAATGAAATGCCTTGAAATTCGTAACAATAGTTTACTTACCACTTGAAATCAGCGATGTAGGTACCATTATTTCACGAGTCATGTGATCAGAATTTGATCAGGTGTTACCTATTTACGTATTATTATATATATAACCACACAGGCCTTATATTCTGACTTATGCTTATATATTAAAAGGTGACTTTATCGAAGAAAGCTAATATGCGGATATCCTCATGGATGATACTTCAATAGGTAACTCTGTTTAATCTACTAGTTCAAGTAAATTGAAGGAAAAACAGTCTTTTTTGCACACCTTACTCGGCTCATTTTATTAAATCAGAACGACAATCCTGCAATAGTATTATATACTTATGTTTCAAGAACTAACTACCGGCTTTGTAATTATATGACAATATATGTATAGCTATTTTTTTAAAGATTTTTTTATACCGACCTGTATTAGATTATTGAAAGTAGCTCGTCGGCGTAAAGTAGCCATCATATCTGTGTTGAGTTCGATGAGTGAGAGTGCCCCGAGTTCCCTGAGAGTGCCCTGCCCCATCTTCCCCAATTTCCACTCCCTTCCAGGTCGGCAATGTGCGAGCAATATTCAAAGCGCTGAAACTTTGTGGGACTTTGATTCCTAATAATAGATATTAAGGGAAATAAATATACAAAGATTACTTAAATAAAATATGATCTTATAATAATTATAAAATATTAACACTGTTTTGTATTCTACGTTTTGTCCGGGGGAAGGAAGAACGCCGCCACAAAAATTCCACCTGGAAAAAATAACACGTGAAAATCTAAATGGAATTATACCCATCCTGGCCATTTTATTTTACCTTTCCAGCGCTAATGTTTAGATTAGTTGGAAAGGCTAACGGGACTACTATTCATGTGCTGACCTCGCATTCCTAATAATCTATTTATAAAATGTCCCAAATGTAATATACTTACATAGCAGGTAAGAACTAAAGGCATAGAAGGTCATAGTACAATGCGTCATGACATATGTTCCCAGGAAGTTGACGCCGCCCAGTCCGCTGATCCTGGCCACCATCACTCCCAGACACGCCGCCATGCCACTGATCAACAAAACGAATTAGTAAATTCCAATGTTGATGAAATATTAGTTCAAGACGGTGAATGCCAAGTTTAGTCAGAGAAATGTTGTAATAATAAGCTTGCAAGACGAGACGCGTCTATTATGTACACCGGAAGACTTGCGCGCTTGACTTAATTTATAAAAGACGTGATGAATTTGTAAAAAAAATAAACAATGACTGTAACCCCTATTTCCATGTACCTACACATAATCTTTATTTATAACAGTTCCTATATTTTAAATAATTTCCGTTAAAACTGCACAACTGTATAACTGTGACAGGCTGGGACAGACGGACGGACGGACTGGATCATCTTGGAAGCGTAAGGTGCATAGAATATGGAATCCTAAAAAGCAGGTCGTATTACTCCTTACAACCACTCAGAGTATCATCAACATAGGCAAATAGATGTTTAGGACAACCCTAGAAAGATAGAGTTTGACAAAATTATGTACTCACCGATAAGAAGTCGGATACAAATCCACGAAATACGCGACCAGTGGACCCATACACAGGGTTGTCATCATCATCCCCATAAACAGTAGCAGACTGGCCACGTTATTCTGATTGAACACTGCTCCAACACTGGACAGCAGTGGGATGACCAAGAAGGCGATCATTAGGGCTTTCTTCCTAGAAGCTAATTTGGAGACGGCCAAAGTAAGTCCGCTGAAGAACAGGCCATGGATGACCCCGGAGATAAGGGTCCTGGACTTTATTGTTGATGTACAGGTGTCCTAGAAAGATGAGACAGTAACAGTTCTTATTAATGGTCAAAAATTCAATGAAGAGGTAAGATAAGTAGAAACATCGCACCTCCGAACGCAAACCTTACATTAGAGCCTAGAACTGAAAAGAAAAGGCCGGAAACGCTGACTCAAATGGCTTAAGATCATCTTGAAAATTTAAATACTAGCGTTTTGTATTCGGTGAGTAAGTTACTTGTTAAAAAATATATTATAATAATATATTCATATTATAGAGAGTTTCCTTTGCATTTTTATGGACCGGAGTCTCTATAAGTAACTGCACTTCAATCTTCTAATAATTAGTGTTATTTTTTCTAGGAGGAAATTATACCAACATAAATTGTGATTGATTGAGCCCGTTGTGAAACGATTTTTAAAGTTAAGTCGCAATACGGACTGTATTTGGGCAATCAGGAACTTTCTTAAGACGCTAGTGACGTCGTCACCAGCACATATAAATCGGTAGCACTGCTTACAGGTGTATTATTGGATGAGCTGCCCATAGATATAATGATGCTGCACAAACTCCTGGACTCCTCACCCTGGATAGAGTCAATGCCGGCAGTAAACATTTCCACGATTTGGAGAAACCACATCACTAGAACATTGTTTCTGGAAAAACAAAAAAACAAATCGCATATTAAACGTCACATAATATACAAAAAAAATATGTGTTCTTACTCATCAAGTAAGCACATGGAATCCAAAGGTATATTGTACATTGCTTTAATCAGGTACAATAATTACATACGTTGTTTAAAAAATATAACAATTTATAGTACATTGTTACACGAGTGGTGAAAGTGACTTATTTAGTCCCGAGACGGGGTTTGGCGCCCGAGCGTAGCGAGGGCGCTAATAGTTCGAGGGACAAAATAAGTCTTTCACCCGAGGTAAACACTGTGCTTTTCATTACGAATACAAGGAAAGTTAAAATAAAAACAGGAATTGGCTAAAGAAATAATACAAGGAAGTATAAACAATACTCTACAACTCGAAAAAAAAAAACGGATTGCCGCCAATATTTTTTTTTCGTTGGCCGGCCAACTTCATTATTTAGCCATTATTTTTCATTTTCATCTTTAAATATTTTGCCAAAATCTATGTTATTTTAAAGAAATTCTTGAAACTAAATTATAATTAAGTCATTTAAAAATATATATTCTTTAATTAATACTTAACTTTATGTTATTTCAATTTTACATCGTGCTGTAATTGAGTGACTGTAGAAAAAGTTTGAACATGGTTCCATAGAAATGTGAAAATGGAACTAGTTTTTATTTTAATAATTTGACAGCTGTCAGTTGAAAGCGATTCTTCCGGGCCGGAAAAGTATTACTTTCAACCCGCTCCTCAGGGACTTCAGACCTACTTTCAGAGTATGAGTAATGAAAAATAAATAATACCTCCCTTCAGTGCGATACATAATATAACTTGAAAATTTTAAAAACCCCCGATGCGACGAGTCTTGATATTATAATTTATGCTTTACATATTTCTGCCAAATAATCCGACGAAATATCCGTAGGGAAATAAAATTAACTAAGCGCCATTTGCGTAGTTCCCGTAGCTTCATAGCTCATCTCGAAAATTCTTCTGGTACGTCTATCAATTTATTGATCGAGTGTCGATCAATTTATTGATGGAGTGTCAATCAATTATCGATCGAGTGTCAATCAATCGTCGATCATTATCGATCGATAATTGGTTGGGCTTTCGGCTTTCTCACTCATCCTACGAAATGCAGACATTATAGCAACTTTACATTAGAGGGTGGTGCTATCCCGATGGAGCAAGCCGTATATTGGCTATAGCTTAGCTCAACATCCATACCTCACCTGAACTATGGTGAAACAATATTGTCAAGGCGTAGCAGCAGGCTTCGGCCTTACTAGACTTAATATTTTATTTAATTAAATTTACTACCTTATTTACAAGAATACCGCATATTTTCGGTCAAAATCGCGTTCTGATCTGGTTGTGGTCTGGCCGGTAGCTCATACGAGCGGACGAACGAAAGGTGTTTGCAGTCATTGGCCTTCCGAAAAACTTTGAAACTTACATGCTGTATACGACGGTAGTCAAGAAGAATAATTGGCAAGTGGTCCAGAGCAGTGGCGGTCTGAACAGCGGCATCGTCTGCTCCCAGAGAGACTTCAGGATGTGGGTATCAACGCTCCTCCCTTGGGCCTTAATGTCCTCTTCTGTCCTTAATCTGCGGACCTGTAAAAGTATTTATACAAAGAGTTATCATTACATTATTCCAATTAACATTTTACTCTGATTTTTCTAAGTGTCGGTGTTTACATAAAGCTAGCACTACCACCACTAGTAGCAACTAGTTCCAGTAACCAAGGTCTAACATTTAATATAATGATTCAAACCATCGATGGGTCGAAGAATTTCTTCATACTAAACAGCAATGGGGTTTTAATGACTAGAAAGACATAGATACATTTATTCTTCATTTAATTTGATTAAGTAGTTTCGAAGTTATTATCGAAGTATGTTTGACTGCATTATCGAAAAACATTGACGAAGTAACTGTGACAAAACATAGTCTTACCGGGTAATCATCAGCTCTGCCGCCATTCCTCACATAAATTCGTGTCAAGTAATCCAAGGCCTGGCTCTCGCAGCCAGCGTTGAGGAGGAACTTGGGACTCTCGTAGTAAAAGTGTAGAAGGAAGGCGCTGATCCCGAGCGGACATGCCATGATGATGGTCAGCAGTCTCCAGGGAGTGAGGGAGTGAAGGTAATGAGACCCAGATTGATGGCAAAGTTTAAGTTGAGGATGAAATAGCCGGGAACTGGAAAGGCGGATAGTCTTACGCTAGAATACTTCCATAGTGAAAGCACTAACGTTAATGGTGGAGCTCAAGGTGTCATTCAATTGACAAAGTCGGCAACCTTTTTCGCAAACATTTTGACCATATTTTACATGGGAGCTTTACAAAGCTTACAGGTCCAATGGCTGCTTTCCTGAAATGAGTCAACGTGCAATCTAAGGTTCTTTTTTATTTTATTTTTAAGTTTTAATAAAAAGGGTTCCATTTCCAATGTTGCATAGGAACAGGAGTGATAAAATTCCATAAAATACGAAGAATCAAGATAACCAACCAACATATGACACAAGGAACAGCATCAGCACACTTGTCATGATGAGCATGTAAAAACCACGCACTCTGCTTGGGCAGGATTCACCTAGCAGCGGGTACGCCACTGACTGGAGTGCGCTGGTACTATAACCAATACATAATTATGTAGTATATAGGAAACCTTTAAAAGAGGCTGAATTGCTGCTGTCTGCGTCTGCACCCCTTATATATTACGTTATTAAATGTTAGCTTAAAGTTTGGTGTGGTTGTATAGCCGATTGGTTAAGCAAGCACCAGGTCCTGGGTTGAAACCACGACTCGCACCTCTGGGTTTTTCGTAATCTATGTGCGATTCATAATTTATATATAACTAGCTGACCCGACAGACGTTGTCCTGTCTTAACTTTGAATATTGAATTCGAATTGTTTCGCTCAATTTTGTTTTATTTTTTCTTTCATAAGAACCTTCTCCTGACAAAAATAAACACAACAAAAAATATTTAACGAAATCGTTCCATCCGTTCACGCGTGACGCGATAACCAAGGAAAAAGAGATTAATTTTTATATAGGGTAAAAGCCGGATAGTTGCCCCACTTTTCGAAAAAGCTTTATTTAAAAAAAATATGAACTTGCTGAAAATTATTGAGTATATATCTCAAAACATAGGTCTTTTATCTTCCATAATAGCCTATTTTTGTATACATAATTAACAAGGGTTTTGAATAAATACTGTTTTATTACACCTCTCAGAAAAGGGATAGTTGCCTACTATGGCGGATAGTAGCCTAGCGTGGAAAATGCTTCGCGGGATACTTGCCTCGTGCGGGGAATAGTAACCTCGGTATGATTTTTATTTTGGATTGAAAGAAATTGATATCAATCAAAGTAATCTTTATTACTTATTTAACAGTATTTTTAATTTACTTCTGTCAGGAGGAAAACCGGCGTCTCTGAGCTTAAATATATGAGCTACCAGTCTGTTTTCATTCTCGAAGGCAAGAACATGATATTTTCCTTGAGTTAGCAGTTGCTGGTTACTTTTTTCGTAGCGTCTTCTTAAGGTTCGAGAGGATATTATGCATGTTCGAAAAATTTCATTGATATTTTTTTCTGTCTCTATTCGTCCAAGACAAGTGCTGAGCTATCTTCTGTCCAGTTGATGTTGCGTGGCACCACGCCTGGTTTTCGCTTATATTTGAGAGGCATTTTGCTTATCTGGAATAAATATATAAAACAGTTAAGTAGATATTTATTTTATTTACAACAAGTTAGAGTCACAGTAAATTGGAAAAAACAACAAAAAATAAAATCCGTCTTTGATTGTTAAAAAATATTTAGTCACTCTAGGGGCAACTATCCGCGAAAGTAAGTAGGGCGACTATCCTTTTTGATGCGGATACTTGCCCTTTTTATTTGCGAAGTAAATAAAAAATATTTAGCTATAAAACATAATAAACAATGTAATTTAAACTCTAATGCATGCAAAGAAACAAAAAGTTGAGTGAAACCACGATCAGTAATAAAAATATTCAATAGTAATTACTTACCAATATAATTATAACGCCCGTCAAAGTTTCGCCGCGGAAGGTTTTTGCTCACATGGACAAAACACTTGCACCTATTCTGATGGCTTAGACGGCACTGAGGCCTGCGGGGGGTCACTACTTATTGTAGTAAAGCGCAATCACAACTTATGTTCCCAACATAGTGTATTAAAAACCGGGGCATGTATCCGTCCGAGGCAACTATCCGGCTTTTACCCTATAACTAGCTGACCCGACGGACGTTGTCCTGTCTTAACTTTGAACATTTAATTCGAATTGTTCCGCTCAACTTTCTTATTTGTTTCTTTCATAAGAACCTTCTCTTGACAATAATAATCACAACAAAAAAGAATTGGTGAAATAGTTCCATCCGTTCACGCGTGATGCGATTACCAAGGAAATAGAGATTCATTTTTATATATATATAGATATAGATTATCACTTGCTTGCGGTGAAGGAAAATATCTTGAGGAAACCTGCATGACTTAGAAAATCTAAAGTATTTTCGAAAGACATGTGAAATCCGCCAACCCGAACTGGGCCAGCGTGGTAGAAAGGGGAGGCCCGTGCCCAGAAGTGGGACGTCAAAAGGGCTAAATTATTATTATTTATTATAAATACCAACTCCTCCAATGTCTGGGACAGTTATTAAGTAATTATATTAAATGAGTTACAAAAACATGATAATCACTTACAAGCATGTGCTAAATACTTTAAGAACCGCCAACATGATCCAATTGTATGAGAAGGCGCTGATGAAGGAAGACAACCAACCGCCACATAACGCTATCAGCAAGACTTTCCTCCTTCCTCGAGTGTCAGACACGTAGCCCCAAGGAATCGACATGACAATTGGTCCTAAAATTGTAAGGATATAAGGTAAATATTTATCTGACAGCTATTTATTGATTAGCCATCAGAGATTATTATTATACTGATAAAATGTCTAGAGTATTTCTTTATAACATAATATTAAAAATGTTTTACGAAAACGTAGAAATTCGTGAATGCTGAAGATAGGTTATATGGAAGGCATAGGTTCCTGTCCAGCTGCCGAAAAACTTCCTCATCTTCCACGACGCGCGTGATGCCATCACAACATCACATACCAATAAAAGGCATAGACAACAGTACGTTCTTCTGCCACATTTCCACGTGGAAGTCGCACGCGCAGCCAGTCACGATGATAGAGAAGCCGAAGATGTCGATGCCCATGCCTAAAAGGCCGATGCTCAAAGTGAAGAGAAGGCCGCGGTTGTACCAGCCGGTGCCTTGAACAAAACCGTGAATCTATATATAACCAACCATCCACTTATTTCATACATGTTTTTCCTTCTGAAAGATGTTTAGAACTTCTTGCAATCTCAGGCACAAGTTATCAAGCCGGAAACCTATAATTAAATGTCCAGTCGTATCTTGACTTTTATTTGGATTCTAGCTTGCAAATTTAACTTGCCTCCTATTACATCGAAACCTGATGATAATTGTTTGGAAATCGGGCTATTACCGCTAGGTTTAAGTTTAAATCGAATAAAGGCTTAGGTATATAATTTGGTGAACTATGACGTCAAAGGATGTAAATAAAAATAGGCCAATAAGTGATTGCATAGTCGCCAGATGAATCTTAACAATGATGTGACTATTAAACTGTGATTTATAAATGTTAAGTAGTAGCATGGATTCAAGCTTTCGATATTACAATACATTTTTAGAGTCGCAATTTTTTTTGGACCGAATGTCGTACCATGTTTACCAAATTAATCGTTCGAACGAGCACTTGTATGTCTCTGGATAGATATAGTGACGCCCTAAGATCGCTATAGAATCTTACCTGTTAATGCTATCGCTTCGTCGTATTCATAGACGATGTCCAAACCCGTTGATATATCATCTTGCTCATTTCGATCAATAATCACTTCACTACTGCCACAATTACTATTCGGAACCATCTCATCAAGAGTTCATATACTTTCAAGGTTAAACGCACAATATTTTAATTGAAGACATTGGAAGAGACAGATTCTATATTTTATTCCAATTAATAAAACAAAACAGCGATTCGGACTACACGTTTTGGTGTTATGACGACACAGATAGATATACGAGTGAAAATTTATAACAGTCATCAAGTATAGTTAACAAATTGGAATCATAACCCACCATACGGCTTTTGCGTAGCAACTGTTGGACGCGAGGAATTTGTAGTGCCTATAAGATTATTGAATAGACGAATTTCCAACAGAATATCCTGTTGGTGGTTACAATTCTGTTCTGTCGACTGTACATACAAGTAAAGAAATTGTAATAATATTATTTAATTACCTTTATATTCGATTGATAAATAAAACTTGACTGTATAATACGACATGACGTGAGTGCAGAGATGACGGATGATAGGCTTGAATGGAAGAAGAGAACGTGCTGCGCCGACCCCACCTATAGTGTGGGATAAGGGCAAGGTGATGATGATGATGTATAATACGACATACCTACCTCCTGCAAGCTGGGATCCTCAGGAACCTCCTAATAATTTACAATAGCACGAAAGGGGTGCTTGCAGTTAGTTTTAATATTTAAATAAACCACTGTGACGAATCCATAATTTATATACCTAATAAACCTAAATCATTATATTTAGCCACAACAAAACAGGCTCGTTTAGGGAACTATCGATAATAAGAATAATAATAAATTTATTATAAAACAACAGTTACACGTACAAAATTTTAAATAGTAGGTACAAGAGGTATATTGCTAGTAAGTAACTAAATCACAATTACATGGACGTATTACTGTGGATCCCAAACTAAGCAAATGCTTGTATCTTGGGAACCAGAGTAGTGGCATAATTATGTACACAATTTAAATTTAATGGAGATGATTACAATTATTAATACATTTTCATAGGTTAGATGAAGTTAGGTAAGCTACGTGTAACAATATTAGAGAAAAAAATTATAATAGGAACAAAATAAGGTGAATGTATGCATATGAAGGTGTGATAGCGAGTGTATGTATGTATAGTGTGTGTGAGTGTATGTAGGTAAGGGTAGTGTGGAGAGATAGTGTGTGTTAAAAAGTGCGAAAGTGAGACTAAGTTTATGAAATAATATTTTCGGTTTCATTATAGGTTAAGGAAGACAGCCAGTTTTTCAAAACGTGTTTGCACGAGAAAATTGATAGACCTTTAATTTCAACGTATTTAGAGATTTTATTATAATTAAAAGTATGTAAATAGGCTGGACAACGGCGAGCCATGTGAGAAACAGCATGAGGTAAGGGAATTGAGAACACGCGCTTTAATAAATAAATAAATAAAATAAATATCGCCAGACAGATACACCAACTGTACGGTCCCAAACTAAGCAAAGCTTGTACTATGGGTACCGTGCAATGGACTGGGGGCGATCCCAGTGACACCCAGACCTGGGCAAATTACGAAAAGGCCATTTCCGAAATTTGCCCCGGCGGGAATCAAACCCGCAACGACCATGTGCAGTGAGCCGAGCGGCCTACGCTCGAACCACTGCGCCAAGGGGTCGTCAAAACTTTGAAACGAGAGTTTGATAGTCTGGTCTACACTTGAGGGATTTATGGACTTTAAGAGTAGCTTTGAGAATAAATAACTGTCTAACTCGGAGCACTGGAAATTCTTTGTATAATTGGTCTGTGGGGTGACGTCAAAGAATTTGTAATTATTACAAATTCTTTGGGTGACGTAAAGGCTTCCTTAACATTACTTTGATTACTGCTCTTTGAGCTCGCTCTAAAATAATAAAGGTGCTTTTACCGTCTCCTCCTCAGACCGGTATCCCGTATTGTAAAATGGACTGACAAAGGGCGTGAAATACAGTGGTCTATATTTTGAGTGGTGTGCAGTCCCGTAACTTTTTTGACATAAAAATCAGTTTCCTCACTCTTTTGGCAAGCTGGTGAACATGAGTTTTGTATGATAAGTTTTCATCTAGTGTGATGCCTAAATATCTAAAAGATTTGGTTCGATCTAAGGTGGGACAGGTACAACAGTAAGACGAATAGTTTTGTTGCAGGTGTGAGTTGCAAATGTGAAATTTTAATGTTAAACTGTTTGGGGGTCTGCTCTTTAGGGTTTTAAAGAAAGTGATGAACTTGGATTTTTTAATGTTTAGGGTTAGCAAATTTCTGTTTAGTGCTTCAGCGACCATTAATAATCCGATTTCAGAGTGGCGAAAGACTTGATCCCAGGTATTGGCGTGAAAAATTATTGCTGTATCGTCTGCGTAGGATATTATGTGTGCGTTGGGGATTTGAAGATTGAGTATTTCATTTATGTAGAGAGAAAAGAGAGTTGGACCAAGTATACTACCCTGCGGAACTCCATAGTTAATAGGAAGTATCCCGCTTGTGTTTTCTCCAACCTTAACGAATTGCTTACGGTTGGAAAGATAGCTATCAAACCAGGCAAGCGCAGCACCTTTGATGCCCGCTGTTTCTAGTTTTTTCAAAAGTAGTGGAATCGAGACCGTATCCAAGGCTTTTGCTAAGTCAATGAAAACAGCCAAAGTGGGTTCATTGTTATCTGTAGATGAACATACTAGATTTGTGAGAAGCGTGGCAGCCTCCTCAGTCGATCTCCCTTTCCTGAAGTCAAACTGTATTTCTGAAATGCGGCCATTCTGTTCTAAGAACTTTGATAACGCGGGAGTGGACGATTCTTTCAAGAATTTTCGAAAAGATGTTCAGGAGTGCGATAGGTCTGTAGTTGTTGGGGGTATCCTTCGGACCACTTTTATATATGGGGCTCACTGCCGCAACCTTCCAACTATTGTTGGTTTGACTGCTTTAATTAAACGCGTGCATATGCATTTAGTGAAAAGGTGTTATGTTGATATTACAAACAGACACTCCAATTTTATTTATTTGTATAGATTTGATCATTTAAATTACATATTGAACCATTTCTTTAACAACAAGTCGACGTAACCTTGCAAAACACATGGGTTTTGAAGGTGGTTCATGATTTCTAACAAAATATCGATTTAGTATGATGCTTGACTTCTTTAAAATACTTACTGTAGCGAGTGTAAACGGTTGTGAATTTTACGTTAAACGTAATTAGGCAGTTGGTAACTTTTTACGTAAATATCCTATCTACTAAAGTGTACCTACAAGGTCCCGAGGCTGCTAATTTAAAACCAATTAAAAACCACTGGTCTATTATTTTATCTTTATCAATATTTTTATCGCAAGTCTACGTGAAATGAACAAACTTTAGCTTGTTTTGGTTAGCGACCTGAATACAAAATTTGGTTATTTCCATATCATGCATCATAGCTATAGCGCGAAATAATAACAAATACTCACGTTTCAGGTATATTTATGGGATAAATAAATGTGAGGTCGCCACATATCTATGGCTTCTATACCCAGTATAGGCATAATATTTTATATGTAATTACTTATTTTTACAACAATGAACGGTGTGGGTCCTTTATCCACAGTAGTAGGTAATGTTAACTTTATGTACCTAATAAAAAAAACTATTTTTTTACTCTACGATTTGCCCGCAGGTAGGAAATATGCTGCCACCAAAATTCCACCTGAAACAAAATTTCAGATAAATAGTAGTAAGTTTTAATATTTGTATTTCTCGTTGTTGCTATTTAACTATATAACGTGAGCTGTCTCCTAGCAATGCATTTGGCTTAATTGAAGACGCTAACGGCACTACTAGTGATGTGTCTTGCTAATAATCTACATTATAAAAAAAACAAATAAAATATACTTACAAAGCAGGTAAGCACTGAAGGCATAGAAGGTCATAGTACAATGCGTCATGACATATATTCCCAGGAAGTTGACACCGCCCAGTCCACTGATCCTGGCCACCATCACTCCCAGACACGCCGCCATGCCACTGGTTAACAAAAAAGTGTCAATGTAGTTGATGAAACCGATCATGATGCATTATTATTGGTAATTATGATGAAATAGTGCTGTGAAATAAAATGATTATTAAAAACTTGCCGCAGTGTCAAATTGTGATTATATTTTAAAAATAATGAACACCAGACTATATTCATCTAATGTACACCGTGCGAGACGCATAGAGTCGAAATGCCACCGAACGAATCCTACTAATATTATAAATGCGAAAGTTTATGAGTGTGGATGTATGTATGTTTGTTACTCCTTCACGCAAAAACTACTGCACGGATTTGGATGAAATTTGGAACACGGATAGATTATAACCGGGATTAACATATAGGATACTTTTTAACCCGATAATCTCGAAATTTTTGCTAAGTTAAAATACTACGCGGATGAAGTCGCGGGGCACAGCTAGTAGAAAATAAAACGTAAATTATAAGACAAGTAAATTAAAAACCAGCAACAAGCCTCAGAGCCGCTCACAAAGACATCAACATAGGCAGACAAACATTCAGGACGGAATAAGCAAAATTGATAACTTTCGAACAACTTACCGATAAGAAGTCGGATACAAATCCACGTAATACGCAAACAGTGGTCCCATACACAGGTTGGTCATCATCATCCCCACAAACAGTAGCAGACTGACAACGTTATTCTCATTGAACACTGCTCCAACACTGGACAATAGTGGGATGAGCAGGAAGGCGATCATTAGGCCTTTCTTCTTAGAAGCTAACTTGGAGACGGCCAGGGTTACTCCGGCGAAGAGAAGGCCGTGAGTAACCCCGGAGAGAAGGGTTCTGGATTTTATTGTTGATGAGCAGATCATCTGGAAATTGATACCGTACATGAGTTAACTATACTCCTAGGTAAATACTGGTAAGTACTGCTTCCTCTTACATTCAAATACTACTAAAATAATAGTTTCTGGAGCGTTTTCTAAGATAATTCAAGCGTTTTCATGGGATCTAGTTTAAAAAAAAACTGTAAATACAGTAAGTTGGCAGGTATTGTGTATTATCTATTTACTAGCTGTGCCCGCGACTTTGTCCGCGTGGAATTTAATTCACAAAGTTGCATACAAACTTTCATCCCCTATTTTCTACCTGCATGCCAAATTTCAGCCCGATCCGTCCAGTGGTTTGGGCTGTGCGTTGATAGATCACTATGTCAGTCAGTCAGTCAGTCACCTTTGAGTTATATATATTTAGATAACCTTGAACCTCATTTAGTAACTAAATGCAATGCATGAGCAATGACGACGAAAAGCATGACTCCGGACTCGTTAGGTATAGTATGAGCAGTCGCGATAAGTCGATCTCATTATTGGCAAATCAGAATAAATCCACAAAGTTATAATTTCAGATGGCCAAACATAGAATTAGCATTGACATTGTATTGATAACTCTGTTTTGAAAATTTCGTAAAGACACTACCGAAATCATCACTAGTACAGATAAGTTGGTAACACTTACGGTAGTATCATCGGATGAACCACCCGTAGATATAATGATGCTGCATAAGCTCCTGGCCTCCTCATCCTCGGCGGAGTTAATGCCAGCAGTAAACGATTCCACGATGTGGGGAAACCACATCACCAGCGCATTGTTTCTGGAAGAACAAAGACAGAAACAGGATATCAATAACAACTAAACGACTAAATTAAATTTGACATAACTAAAATTATTGCTACTACACTGGAGTCAGTAGACGCCCGAAAAGCTACAAAACTTACATGCTATACACGACAGTAGTCAAGAAGAATAGCTGGCAAGTGGTCCAGAGCAGCGGCGGTTGGAACAGCGGTATCGTCTGAGCCCACAAGGACTTCAGGATGTGAGTGTCAGGACTCTTCCGTTGGGTCTTTATGTTCTCATTTAAAACTAACCTGTGGACCTGAAAGGTAATAAAATTCCTAATTATCATCATCGTTTCTTTTCCCAGCTTCACGGGAGGAAGCGATTGACGCCTGCTCTCCAAAACTCAGCTTCAGCAGGTTATAACAATTGTCCGATTTGTTCTGTCTTCTCACTGTCCACTACAATTGTTTTGTTTTCCTATTTGGGTCTGTCTACGATGCGGATCATTTCACAACATTTTTTAAGTTATCCTCTGGTATGTTTGTATCATCATCAATAGGAGGTTACAAAACATAGTCTTACCGGGTAATCATCAGCTCTACCACCATTCCTCACATAAATTCGTGTCAAATAATCCAAGGCCTGACTTTCGCAGCCAGCGTTGAGTAGGAACTTGGGACTCTCGTAGTAAAAGTGTAGAAGGAAGGCGCTGATCCCGAGCGGACACGCCATGATGATGGTCAGCAGTCTCCAGGGAGTGAAGGTAATGAGACCCAGGTTGGTGGCAAAGTTTAAGTTGAGGATGAAGTAGCCGGGAACTGAAAAAAAAAACGGATAAATTGCATCAGATATTCTTCTCAATGACGACTATTGCGGAAGTTAACGTGATGGTGTAACTCAAGGCCTCATTCACCCAGTAAAGACGAAAAGCTTTTTCAGAAATTTTGACAGTTTTTTCTTTTTAATTCTTCTAAAATAAGATATAAGGAAATACTAATGATGTTAAAAATGGCCAGGATAGGTATTGGACTCAGAACATCTCGGTTAAGAAGTGGGCTCCTGTAACCTCGCGACTATTTAAGCTTCTATTTTAGAGATCTCCACTTTACATGGAATGTATAGACATAATGCAACCCAGGTTCTGTGTTTGAATGATATAAGTAATTAAGTTCTAAATATGTATGTTTCATTTGGCTCTCAACTTCAGAAAATACAAAGAAGCTAAAGAACTAACCAACGTATGACACAAGGAACAGCATCAGCACACTTGTCATGATGAGCATGTAAAAACCACGCACTCTGCTTGCGCAGGATTCGCCTAGCAGCGCGTACGCACATGACTGGATGGCGCTGCAACTATAAATATTAACGCTTACCATACTAATAATATCTATGTATCATATTATCTAACTAGCTGAGCCCGCGACTTCGTCCGCGTGGAATTTAACTTAACAAAAAAGCTCGCTCCCACGTTCTGAGCCCGCGCGACAGGACCCATTTTTTAAAATGTTGTTTTTCTAGAATAAAAGTAGCCTAAGTTACTGCTTATAACATCAGCTATCTACCAGTGAAAGTCCCGTCAAAATCGGTCCACCCGTTTCGGAGATTACCCGGAACAAACACACAGACAGACAGACAAAAATTGTTTTAATCGCGTTTTTCTATAGGTGTCGTATGTACTTTCATATGCATTTAGTGAAAAGGTGTTATTTTGATATTACAAACAGACACTCCAATTTTATTTATTTGTATAGATAATGTTTCCTTATTTGGTATTACAATTATGGGAGGGGCGTTGGATTTATTTTTTTGTAAAGGGGTAGAAGTCAAGATAGATAGTCTCTAGGCTATTGTACGTATTTATCAAATAATAAAGCTACAATAAATACTTACAAACAAGTGCTAGACACTTTGAGAACCGCCAACATGATCCAATTATATGAGAAGGCACTGATGAAGGAAGACAGGAAGCTGCCCCATAACGCTATCAGCAGGGCTTTCTTCCTTCCTCGAGTGTCTGATACGTAGCCCCACGCGATCGACATTAGAATGGGTCCTAAAAATATATTGATAAGGTTTAAAATTAACTGGCAAAGATAAATAGAATAGTAAAGTGCCTGTTTTATTTTCGTATCTTTAAAATGTTCTACTAACAGCCGACAACAAAACCTTAACTCAGCACCACTAGGCTCTATTAATATTATGACTCAATAAATGTAATTACTTCGAAAATATATCTTTATAATTCTAAATATGTACTCGTACTGTTAACAATTTAATTAAAATTTCAGAACTACTAAACAGTAAAATAAGTAAAAGATCACAGATAATAAACAAACTGGAGAAATCACCTCTTCTGCCTTTTACCAAAACTAAACGATTAAGATATTTTTGGAAAAACTAATATATTACATACATATTAGTACATACCAATAAAAGGCATTGACATTAGAACGCTCTTCTGCCACATGTTCACGTGGAAGTCGCACGCGCTGCCCGTCACGATGATGGAGAAGCCGAAGATGTCGATGCCCATGCCCAGCAGGCCTATGCTCAAGGTGAGGAGGAGGCCGCGGTTGTACCAGCCAGTGCCTAGAACAAAACCGTTTTAGAAACCTCACATAAGAATAAATTATAAATAAATATCGCCAGACGAACACACCAACTGTATGATCCCAAACTAAGTAACGCTTGTACTATGGATACCGTACAATGGACTGGGGGCGATCCTAGTGACACCCAGACCTGGGCAAATTACGACAAGGCCATATCCGGAATATTCCTCGGCGGGAATCGAACCCGCAACCACCATGTGCAGTGAGCCGAGCGGCCTACGCTCGAACCACTGCGCCAAGCGGTCGTCAAATTGATAACTCTTCATTCACACTGCAACATATCGCCTTTTCACTACGAATATATATTACTTGGTAGGTATATTTCTTTTGTACTATCTGGCGCGAAATTCATTTTGCTAAAGATTGTACTTACAAAAATAGCATCACTATAACCTCTCGATCTTTCATTTAGATTTTAAAGCAGCCAGTCTTCATACGGGCTAAAATTGACAGTAACTGTAACGCAAGTCTAAGATTAGATATAAGTAAATAGGGTCTACCTATATGCCCTCATGACTACTTGTTGGACGTTTGGCTCGTCCCCTGTGTATAACTGATCACCTCTGCCTCTCCCTTCATGAAGTGGAAGCGTGACGGTGCTTAGTCTAAGCACTATCGCGTCCTTTAGAAAACTTACCAGCCATTTCTATTGCTTCGTCAAATTCATACACGATGTCTTCCAAACCCATTGATAGTTCATCTTTGCACTTCCCATTTTTATGAATCTCTTCACTACCGACACAATCGCTGTTTAGAGCCATCTCATTAAGAATTCGGGGTTAAATCTGCAAAATGAATATACTTAATATGAATTTTGATGCAATATTATAAAAGTATTCGGGAGAAAATTTTTGTTGTAACTTAATAACACCATTCTTGCTTTTCGTCTGATATTAAATATCTATTAGGTACAGTCACTAACATTGAATCATCTTCAAATCTGAATTCTGATAGATGATTTTGGTAACAAACTTTATTAAACACTAGCTGTGCCCCGCGACTTCATCCGCGTAGTATTGGGTTATTGGGTTAAAAAGTATCCTATATGTTAATCCCGGTTATAATCTATCTGTGTTCCAAATTTCATCCAAATCCGTTCAGTAGTTTTTGCGTGAAGGAGTAACAAACATACATACATACATACATCCACACTCACAAACTTTCGCATTTATAATATTAGTAGGACTGACCGTTTTATATGGAATATCCTGTAGGTGGGTCACGATTTGGTTTAGTGGACCGCAGGTACTGCTAGCCGACTAGTCAATAAGAGCTCGTATAATATAAATGACGATACATACCCCTGCAAGTCGGGTTCTTCAGTTGTACTAACCTGTCTTCAAAAAACTACCGTGGTACCGTAGACTGCTATGCACCTTAATTATTATTTCTTCTTACTAAAAACGCAACCAGACAAACAACTTAAACTTGAATTTGAGCTATTGGTAATGATTGTTGTACTGTCATTAAAATTAAATTAGTATAAGTTATCTTGCCTCTTCAGTACTGAAATCTTCAGTCCCGTGTCTGCGAGCGCGCTCCCTACAATGGCCTAGCGAAGCCAGTAAATAATAGCTTTGAGATCCATTCCATTATTCATGGACGCGTCATGTTCAGAATTTAAATATTGGAGTTCCGTGTTCAAGGTTATCCATTAAATTATGCTTTTTTATTACTTATTTAATTAACTCTTGCATTAAAAAATAATCTGTTGCTTGTTCGTAGCTCCATTGATGGTTCCATTGACGGGACTGCGGAAGAAATGTTTTGTCGTGGCCTTTTTTACCTTTTTTGGTTAGTCCACAGGTAGAGTCTCTGCGAATTGATCTCCATGAGCACGGATTCACGGATTATTTGATTTAATTTACGCATTGGTGAATAGCCTGTCATTTGTGTGAGTCCTATATATTTATACAAATTGTAAATTCGTAGCCTTTCCATTAACAATCGCCTTAGCAGATCAACCTGATGAATAGTAAGATCTATATCCTATTCATATTTAATAAATCCAGAATACAGAACCAATTACTTCAGCTACCTACTAATTAGCTATGCCCCGATGCATTTTAACATATTGTGTTGTGTTGATTATTCAAAATGCAGGTGACAGACACTTGTTTAAAGTAACCAGTCAAGTGAATACAATACCATCTGCTCTACCAAGAGTTTCCGCGTTTAATGGAGTCGCTAGACCCTAGCTTACATGCAAAATATTTGTATGGCAAATTGTTAGTTCCTCTGGTAACCCACAAAGGTGCTATAAATTAACCCTACAATATATTTACCTAGACTCTAGTGATAGAAAGCGTAAGTATATTGCGTAAAACTCATACGAGAGCGACTGAGTTTGGTCATACTGTAGGTACTACTAGTCCTACTAGTAATAACTTGTGTCAAGCCCCCTGGTTATAATTATACTGTTTTAAATCAAATAAATAAAAACTATAGTATTTGGCCATAGGGGTGTTATTTATTACCCAAAGCCCAGTCCGGCATTTAATTGAAATTTTGCGGAAGTAGTTGAATAAGGTAGGAAAAAAACAAAACATGTTTTGTGTAAGACAATAATTATTTTATTCATATAAAAATATAACACTAATATCTAGTAGTTGTTTACTGCGGTCTCTCCGGTCTTGTGCTCTTTGGAAGTATAATACACAGCAGCCCGCTCGCTGGAAACAATTTGAAGTATTATGTATGAGCCTTAGGGATCAAATACGATATATCTGATGGAAATAAGGCCGAACACTAAAACGCTCCTCAAATTTGTAAGTCCCACTTAGCTATTATTTTGTTTAGCGCGTCAAAATTAAACAGTTCCCTGATTTGATTGCCATTTAATTCCGTTGTAAGTCTCACTCCAGAGACGGCGAGCTTTTTATCACAGTGTGGACAGACTTGTGGACTGCTAATTTCATCTTTGTGAAAAATAATGATTAATAAACCCTGGATTTCACAATCAGCACTTGCTACTCAAATGAAGCTTTTATATACTTACTTATAAGGAAAGTGCCGAACATGTAAATGGGTACGGTGCAGTGTTGATCGACGAGAGCCCCAAACACCACGTTGCCGACGATTGCCCCAACTCGACCGCACATCACTGTCACAGCCATCGCCGTCGCTCTGTGAACAAAAAACCATTCCTTTAGTCATCGTTATACTGATGATGGAGCAATCATTTTGATAGTCCCGTTTAAAAGACTTAATTTAAATAAGTAAAGGAAATGAAAATAATCTGGGCCCTTGGGAAACAATATTTTAACTTCTAGCCTATCGAGAGTTCGTGAAGACTTTAAACACTTTCAACTATACCTATTGAAAAATTATTTAACCTGTAGGTATAACTCAGTTTAAATCAAAATATGATTCGTTCCGCTGATCGCAAACACGCCACTATTATAGAAATGTAATCTTCATTGACAGTGTGACAACGAGTATTGACGCCGTTATTGTAAAACGAGCTCTATTGTTATTTACATTCGCTTGTATACTAAATTGTTAATTACATGTAAAATAAATTAGACGGCCAATATATTGTCGCATTTATGATAATAATTATTAAATGTTTTTAAATCATGACAAAACACTAGTAATTTATTCGTAAGACTGTGCTCGCTTGCTTTTTTTGGCTATTGTCATACTTAAACGGATGCATATTTACCGTCGTAAGTAGTGTCCTCGAGACATTGGGGTATTTATCATCTTGAATATGTATTAAACGATACTTACTGCAAAATAGAAGAAGAGCATAGACAATCAACCAAGCCAATTATTGTAGTATACGCTCTCTAGTCGCTGCGTTTATGTAAGTGAAATATGCAAATTGGAAAAAATGAGGTCATTATTTTGCAGCTTAGATGTTCTACTTATCGTTATTCAAGCTGCAAGTGTCGATACTTACGCGACTTTAGTGGGGAATATCTCGCAGATGACGCAAAAGAGAACAGCTTCCGTGCAGCTGACGATGGCTTCGAACACGCACGACAGGATTAGGTTCTCCAGAGAAGATCGCACCAGATTGAGCCCGAGGGCCGCCAGTCCGGAGCTGATGAGCATCATTACTGAAATAGAAGCAAAAACATTGAAACCTTGCCTATCGTTATAGTTTTAACAAAGCTTGAGCCTAGAGGTTAACAGGGCCGACGTCGTATTCGAGATGTTTTAGTTGAGCATGAGCATTTTTCGTATTTTACAGATATGCTCAGTTCAAACTGCCACTAAATAGGCCCTTTTCTCTGACTGCATCACTAACCGCCGCCGATCACTAATTAGCATGGGCTATGAACTTGCCATGATTGAACATGGTTATGGTTGATTTGTACAAGACTTACCTAGCATAAGTTTCTTTCCAACAATGTTGATCGTGATGCCGACCGACAGTGCGGTGGGCACGCAGCTTAATGCCACCACAAGGGTATGGATGTAGACCTTGGAGTCCAGCGCTGGATTATCCTGGACAATATTTTTAATAAAATCATCATCATCGCTTACTTCTTTGTTGCCGTATCGGCGTTTGGCGAACGTCCAAGCTGGCTTCGCTAGGCGATCGTTCAGAAACGGAAATCTGGGTCTAGCAGACCAGTGTTTAAGGTTTATGATGTGCATTATTGGCCAATGCAGAGCTTAAGTCAATAAAATCAACAGTAGTAGTAGTAGTTCCGTAGTATTTTATAGTATTGCGAGTCAACTGCAAGTCGAGCAAGATTCGAGGGTTTAACAGACATGGGCCCTTGGGGTCCAACAGGTGATAATGGAGCAGAAAGCCTCTTTGTGTATGACACTTATGTTTGAACTTACAGCTAACGTAGAAGTGGAGGTTTCGTTGGCAAGCCTCAGGGAGACCTCGCAGACGCCAGCGGACTCATCTGGGTACAGCACTGAAAACTGGCTGAACCTCTCGAACAGGTCCGGGAACCACATCATCAGTGTGTAGTAACTGGAAAATAAATATTAATGCAGTCTTTGGTATAATGGTGTGAATCTAAAGAAATTAGTACAAATATTTTTTTATAGAACAAAGTCGGCAAACAACCGTACGACCTGCTCAAGGTGATAGCGCTTGTCTAGCCCCCTAAATTCAAAATTTTATAGTTTATCCAAAATCTGAAAACATTTAAGACAACATTTTGTGATTGGCGACAAACACAGTATGCAGTGCGTTTATTAATAAATTTATTTTACTCTAAATATTATCACGGTGGATATGATACAAGTTAATCACTAAATATACAAAAATTGCCAGTTTTTCTGGTTATATGTCGTTCTTGAAATGTTTTTGAGTAAGTTGGATATATGAATAAATGCATTGCATTCGGTCTTTGTCGCCAATTACAAAATGTGCCCTTTATTATTTACAGATTATGAAAAATTTCTAGAAAACTTCAAAAAATTGAATTTCCCGGGTTTAGATGGGAGCTTTAGCTTCAATGTTAAACAGTTAACGTAGCTTCTCCTGTTGCAGTGAGAGTGAATAACAAAAGAAGGGTACCTGAACATAAGTCCAAAGTCCACAAAGCAGCACAGCACTAGCAGTCCGATATAAGGAGGCGTGACCAGCATCTTCTTTCGCACCCAGAAAGCGTCCCACCTCTGGCTCCAGGTGAGGGGGGCTTTGGTCTCGTTGCCGTTGTTGTCGGCTGACACCACCTCTTCTTCTTCTCCATTGCCCGCGCTGATCATGGATTCCACCTGGGACACAAGTAATTTTTAAGAGGTGATGTCCATCAGCCCAGAGCTAATCTCTTTATAGTCGTAACGTATACTAGGTGAAACAGAAAGGGTATACAATTTTTTTTGCAACTTTACTTTGTAAATCTAAAACTATCGGCTTTATGGGACGGTTGAAGTACTAAAGATTTTGTAGACTTATTAAATCTGTCAACTTATCAATCTGTTACTATCCCTGTAACACTTTTTGTTTTTCAAGTTTCCTCCAACGCTGATAGTTCTAGAATTACAAAGTTAAATTTGGAATAAAAAAGTTACCCTTTCTGTTTCAACCTGTATAAATAATCCTTTATAGACACATGGAACTCCTGGCAAAATAAAATGTTCACTCTGTGTCTGTGCGCAGGGCGGAAATATGTTGATATTTACCTAAAGATTTACCTTTATCACGATTTACCTTGATTTTTTGTGCATTTTATATATATAAAAAGACAGGAATAAACAAGCGTACGACCTGCCTGATGTTAAGCAGTTATTCAATACTAGAGGTATTGCTCACACGTTGCGGACCTAACGGAGAATGGGGCGGAGAGAGGGAAAGGAGGGGGTTGAGCTGATAATAACGACTTTATTCTGATCTTCTGTCATAGGGCGGTACTAACCCGGTCAACCCAGCTCGTATAGGAGCTGTAGTCAATTTGCTTCAGGTAAGCTTTACCAACTTAAATAGATCCCGTGCTGATACAAGAAAGATCACACAATCACTACCACTACCAGTTTTCGCTTCACAAATTACCTTAAAATGGTTTTCGTATCTTCCGCCCCTTATTCTAAGTGTAAATCGAACTCACTGGGAAATCCTTCTCCTTCAGCCTAGTGTTAACCATGAAGATCTTCTGCAGTACTTGCAGGGCCTGCTCGGGTCGGTTCGCATAGAGCAGGTACCGGGGGCTCTCCGGGAAAGGCAGGAGCAGCAACACCACCAGCAGCGACGGGATCCCGCACGCCGCCACGAACACCCTCCAGGATGTGTACATGAAGTCAACCGAGGATAAGTTGAACCGGGCATCCGGGATTATTAGGAATGCTATACCTGAAAGAGATAAACATAGTTCAAGATTATTGATCCATTATTCTATTGTACTCATAAGGTACCGGAAGAGCTACCCTCGGAAATGCTAAGGCCTCACCAAACCTCCCACCATATACCTCGTGAGCGCAACTACGACCACTCTGACAAGAGTGCCCGACTAAGAAGAAGAGACTCATAAGGTAAATTTTCAATGTATAAATGTTTTAGTATAGCAAGCATCTATAGGGCTATGACAACTGTTCCATATCCGATGTATCGTACGCTGGTTTGCCGATTTTGATACATGAAAACAACTATGGCGTTTTCTCTTAGAATGGGTTCTTTTATAGCACCTACTTGGCAGTCTAAATTCTCGGTTCCTTTTCAGACTTCACTCTTAACTCTTAACTGCCTGATATACAGGTTGAAACAGAAAGGGTATACTTTTTTTTTCAAAACTTAACTTTGTAGTTCTAAAACTATTAGCTTTAGAGGAAATCAGGAAACTTTAAAAACATAAGTTGTTATAGGAATACAGCTGTTGACAGATTTCATAAGTCTACAAAACCTTTAGTACTTCAACTGTCCTACAAAGCCGATAGTTTTAGATTTACAAAGTAAAGTTGCAAAAAAATTGTATACCTTTTGTTTCACCTAGTAGAAAGTATAAACACAGCGTTGCACACTACTGAACAGTTGATCATGTAGGTTAATAATAACGCTATCTTTTTCTATCAACATACATGTTCTGAACTGTTGGTAGTGACACATTAACATCACGCCGAAATTCCCCGGAGGGGTGGTTAGAAGAACACTGTCTGCAGTGCACCAAAATTTTGCCAACACGATTTTGGTCCCAATTCCATAGGAGGCAAGCTTATTGCCATTCTCCTCGACCCAAGGGGTATCCGGGCCATAGTCCACCACGCCGGCCTTCGTGGTTTGGAAAACTTCACACGTTTTAAGAGAGTTGTACAGGATTATAATATTTCGACCTACCTCCCTTGCGTTATTTTATGATAGTTCACTGTCGATCGCCAAAACGATATACAATAGCAATCAAATGTCCTAATAATAGCCTATTGACAAGACAATAGACAATATTGCCGAAGCATCCGGACTGCCCGAGGAAGGTCACTACTAGCAGAGTATTGGAATTAAATTGGCACGGTGTACGAAAGTGATATGTCGAATGTTGCCAATTATAATAGCTATACGCACATAATTATACACGATACTATGACTTAGTAAATACGCAAGCTTAATGAGATTCAGTGACCAGACTAGTTATTAGTTTTGTAGGTAAAAAACCCATATTCACGGCCAAAGCCGACTTCCACGGCTCAAATCAATTCGAAATTTTGGCTCATTGGACTGACTATATAACAAAAATGAAATGCTGTTTGTTGCTAATTGCATCACTCGAGAACAGCTGAACCGATTGGGCTTTTTATTGTTTTTAAATGATCGTAATAGTCTGAATTGGGTTTGAAAAGTTTCCCGGATTCGGGAAAATATGGATATCAATTTTCTTTGGGATTTGTGTATGAACTAAAGTCGTTCCATAATTCACGTTTCAAATAATGGATACGCGCATGCGTTAAATTTTGTTTGTTTTGTTAATGGTCATGGAATATTACGCAATAATCATTCTAGAGGGCGCCACTCCGCCATTACGTAAACAAAACAGAAAAGAATCAGTTTAAAAGAATATTTGTGTTTTTGTAAATTCAACCCCAGGGCATCTCCCGTCCATCTGAGCCGGAGCTATTACATTAAATTTAAAAAATATAGCATAATTGAGAAACTTTTGATAGAAATTAAACCTCCGTGGAATTAATATTTAGATTCGTTCTTCTTCTTCTTCTTTTTAGTGGCATTTGTAGCTATTTGCCACAATTCTGCCAGTGTCCGTGATGCTAGTGTCATAAACTTAAGTGCAGATAGAGTATAGATTATAATGTGGCCAGTGCAGTGATTGAGGAGGAGGGTCCTTTGATCTAATTAAGCAATAACTAAAACAAAAGACGAGACAACATACATACACATATTGAACAGACAAAACGAAAATCGTTTATAAGTTGTACATAAATTCAATTTACAGTTTAATGCTATTGATTTTTACAAATTTACATAGGATTCGTTGATTCGTTGTCTATTCTAATGTCAATCATCATAATGTCATAACAAAATTATGTCAAACTAGCTGTGCCCCGCGACTTCATCCGCGTAGTATTGGATTATTGGGTTAAAAAGTATCCTATATGTTAATCCCGGTTATAATCTATATGTGTTCCAAATTTCATCCAAATCCGTTCAGTAGTTTTTGCGTGAAGGAGTAACAAACATACATACATACATACATACATCCACACTCACAAACTTTCGCATTTATAATATTAGTAGGATAGTTACCTACATAGATTTTCTGTTGATTATTGTACATTGCATTGGCTAACTTATTTAGATTATAAATGAGGGAGCCAAAACTAATAATGTAAATGGCGCTTTCATGTGACGTACCAGAAGAATTTTCGAGATGAACTATGAATATTGAGCTACGCAAATCGCGCTAACTTAATTATTTGCAAGAAATAGGTAAAGTATACATTTTATGAAAGGGTCGTCGCATCGGGGGTTTTCTAAATTTTCAATTTTGTTTTTCTGATGCACATTGCAGTGTACCTACATGTATAGTATTATATTAGTGTTATTATTATTTACTAGCACTGTTTCTCTACTATTTATAAATTATATTAGAATGTAATTATACAAAATTATAAACCTATCGGAAGAAATTCACTAGATAATAGAGAAAACCGTATCAAAATCCGTTGTATAGTTGAGAACTGAGAGGTCAAGCAGCAGACGCGGTTAGTGAGCGACTTTGTTTTTCAAATAGCGACTCATAGGTCTGAGAAATAATGTTGTATTTCATGTTTCTCTTTATGAAAATCTTCCTTAGTCCCATTTTTTCAGAAGATTCCTTGAGATGTCAGGTTTTCACATTTCTGGTAGTCTCGTTAGCCCTTCCAACTAATCTAAATGCTTGAATTCGGGGCGTGGTCAGGTAAATTATAGTTTTAGTCAAGATAGGGATCAAACCCTCTCGGTTACGAGAATGCCCCTTAACTACTAGGCTATTCGCAGTTCTAAGTTATCTCACCAGTTGTCCAGTTACAAAACTATAGTAATAGATAATACAGAATAGATAATCGCAAAAGTTTTTCAGACTCACAAACATATTTCTCAATTGTACTAATGCTTACCAGGCAACAGTATAGTGCCAAACGTCCAGAAGACTTCCAGCCGGCACAGCATGACATCACGGTGACGCAATGACAAGAAGTCCCCGAAGTAGGGGAACACCAGGCCGGTGGCGCCGATGATGCCGAACCCAGAGAAAAACCTGTAATAACACCAAATCTACAACGAATAGCTACGTCGACATCGTTTGAAATAGGAATTGTAGTGATTTCATGGATTAATTCCTGTCGCGTCCTAACACAAGTGTGTTATATCCATCAAATAATACATGATCTATTGTATGTGCAGATGGACGATAGTTTGATTAAAACGAATTGTCACTCTTTATTCTTTAAGCCAATGACCATAAATTAGCACTATCATTGGTCATAAAAGCTGATGTCGCAAGTAAGACGCCTTTTTACTAACCTAATTCGTCCCACTGCTGTGCAAAGGTCTCTCCCACCATTTTCCATCGTTCTCGTTCCTTAGCTCGCTTCCTCGATACCTATTAATCCAGCAGGTTATAGCACATTCATATCTAGATACCTGCCAGCCAGGAACACTGGGAAAGATTGCGCCAGGCTTGAGAGGAAGGCGGCCAGGGCGTCCAGTAGCAGTGCCCCGATGATAGCTATCTTGCGGCCCCGCGCGTCTGCCAGGTTGCCCCAGAAGTACGAACCGACGCACATGCCTGGAGAACCGAAAAATAATTAATATCATAATCAAACAATTAAGTACCCAGATGGTGTCATCATCCAATAGGAACCGCAAGTTTGCTGCATCCGACATATCACAATATTTGGTTCTCTTATTAGGTTCCATCTCATTGTCATTCCTGGTTTTCATTTCAACATCTATGACGGCCATTTAGAAGACTGTTAAGTTCTGACTACTGGTCTAACCCTTATGAATAGTTCTACCTATTAGTTATGTCCTTGGTAGTTCATGTACACATATTATTATATGGTAATATGTCATTACCTATAGTAAATTGGAAACCAACCTAACTAGGGAGAAACCATGGATGGAGTAGAGTGTTTATTTATTAGCTCTATATCCCAGCATAACATCAAGGGAGAAGAGGGCTAGTTAGAAGATTTTACGTACCAATGAGGGGGGTAGCGGTAAGCTTGCCCTTATCACTGGAGGTGAGGTTGAAGTCGCTCCTGGCAGCAGGCAGCACGAAGCTGAGTGTCGTGGTGCTGAGCGCACACACCGCGTAGACGGCTCCACATGACATCAGCAGTAACCATTGGAAGCATCCGTAACCTGTAACATTACATAGGCCGTGTAAAATAAAGCAATGTCTTCTAAGTATTTATTTTGGTTATGGAAAATGAAATTTAGTTTTAGACCTTCATTGTGACAATGGTATTAAAACCCATGTATTAGCAGGTAAGCCTTCTGCCATCTTCAGACACAAGACTTTAATTGTTATCACAGAATATTGTTATGTTAATAAGTTAAATAGTAACATTATCCGAAAATGTGACCTAGTAGATTTACTAAGATGTAATGAAATGAAAATATGTGTATTTTATTATCAATACTAGCTGAGCCCGCGACTTCATCCGCGCGGAATTTAACTTAACAAAAAAGCCCGCTCCCGCGTTCTGAGCCCGCGCGACAAGACCCATTTTTTTAAATTTTGTTTTCTAATATGAAAGTTGCCTAAGTTGCTGCTTATAGCATCAGCTATCTAGCAGTAAAAGTCCCGCCAAATCGGTCCAGCCGTTTCGGAGATTACCCGGAACAAACACACAGACAGACAGGACAAAAAAAAATTAAATCGCGTTTTTGCTATAGGTATCGTATGTACTTTCATATGCATTTAGTGAAAACGTCTTATTTTGATATTACAAACAGACACTCCAATTTTATTAATTTGTATAGATAACGAAGAACCCCTGGGCTTTACTAGTAGTGGCACTACGTTTAGGAAACATAAATAACAATAGGTCCGCTCTCTATTGGAACTTGGCGGGTACATACCGCAACTACAGTGCACCTCTACTTTCAGCCTGTCAACCCACTGCTGGATATAAACCTCTCCTCTCCCACGCCATTCGTTCCGGTCCTTTCCCAATATAGTCTAGCACACACCCGCCACCTGATGGCATTGGACCATTTGGCTGGTGTTGTCTCTCCCACTGTCCCGTTATAGTCCAAGAGGTCATAATAACCAAATAATAATATAATCGTCATTTTTTAATTGGTGGTACGGATTCGAAAATCCGGAAAAAACCGGTGAATACCAATAGTAAACAAAGTATTTTTGCATCTGAATGAAATGCACTTGAACACTATTGAGGCTTGTTAGCTCAAGTGCTTCCAATATCGATCAATTTGTCACTAATCAATAGAATCGGTTTTAAAAGAACCATGACAGGTATGATGCATGTTGTCGACTCACACCAGTCACAATATCAATAGAAATAGATTCGCTATAAATAATTGTTTGTGTATTGTCATCCCCGTTCCCAGATCGGTCGACAGATATTACATTTGACACCCGTAGTATTAGACAAGTGAGACTAGTCTCACTTATGTTTGAATAACTAGGTGCAAGTTACCCTTAATCAGCTTAGTATAAGTTCTTCAATTATAAAACCTACTGCAAATTAAATTCATAAATCACGGAATTTAGAGTTTGAAATCGACTCTGCACTCCTTGTTCCAAGGCGAACGCTCGACCAACTTGCAAAACAGTTATTAAAGTCCATAATAGGAATGGCAGGAGGAAGGTCATGACGTCACCTTGTCACTCCCGCGACATACATCCCTACAGCCCAGCGGTTGCGTCTCGCCCCGTCGTCGCCTCAACGATTAATTGGATTCGGTTTTGTCGGCGCACAAATCCAATTGTCCCGCTTAGCCGGGTTTACTTAGCTCAGCTTAACAGCTTGTTATGTAATGGTATAAAGTCAAATTTTGGCTTATCACATTAGAATTATTTGGCCAATTGCTAAAGAATATGAGCTAAGTATTGCCAGAAAGAGACGTACATGGTATAAGGATTGCGGTGACTCTACCATACGGTGATCATCATTGCCAGGCGTGACTCATGACGAATTGAAAACCAATAAGTAGGCCTCCTCAGCTACATTTCCACGGTCTAGATACTACCAAAGTGTTTTTTTATAACAAAGTCGACGAACAAGCGTTCGACCTGCCTGATGCTAAGCAGTTATCATAACCATAGATGCTTGCGATGCCAAAGGCATTGCTCGCACATTGAACTGAAGGAGATTGAGACAGAAGGAGGTTAAAGGACCCCGGGGGGTTGGCTCACTCACTTATGGTACGAAACACAGGTATAATAGCTACTTTACGCTGATCTTTTGTGAGAGAGTGGTAGTATCTCGGTTGAGGTCAATTGGCTACTGATTGGCTCTACCATCATATAAGCTGAAGGCCGGAGGCTGGTCTGCACTCTGCTGACAGATAATATTACTGATGAATAAATTAAATCAAGAGCAAAGTCCACCGCCCATTAGTCCGCGTCGGAAGAGAATGCCGCTCGCGTCACGTTCGATATTCTAGTCACATGCGACACGGGACGGACTTTGTAATGTCTATTTTAACATTTGTTATGTAAACAATTGATCACGATCAAAATATTATGGGTCAAAGTGCGTGGGTGGGTCCACCGAGGCGGAGCGGCTTATGTACTTGTAGGTTCCAATGTATAAAGTTCTGAGTCCGCGCTGGTGACACCCAGAAAAGAGTTCTTAGGAATATCCAGCCTACTAAAATAGTCTAAGCCCAAATCTTGATCTTTTTATCGTGTAGACCACACGTGCCAGTAATACGTCACTGAATCTCCACTTGGCATACTGTCAACAATAAGATTATGATCTACGGACACTGGCCGCGCATTATGAACATCAAACTAAATCTACAATTTATAAAAAAAATAGTTTATTTTCAAAATGGTCTGGCGAGATCTTAATGAGCGTAATTTATATATAAGTTTGGAATTTCTGAAACGGCATGAAGATAATTTAAGCCTCAAATATTTGGGATAAATGCTAGTAACTTGATATTGATTGGAATTTCCTTGTTGAGAATAGATGACACTTTGCTTGGCCAGGGAATCGAACTATATACCAGGCTGCAGTCGATGTTATTACAAAGCTGGCAAGAAGGAAATTATTTTTCTTGCCACCTTTCCTGGCTGGAAAGATGGCAAGAAAAATAATGATCCGCAAAATGTACAATGTTCATGTAACTTCGTCTGCTATGGCTGTCTGTCTCACCATAGTAATCACAAATGGGGCAGATTTATTCCCCCATTAATGGATTAACGACCGCGTTTAAGGCACAGTTCCGTGACGTAATTCTTATTTACATAAAATTTTATGTGACAATTAATATGAGTGCGTGATTTATGGACTATATGCCGGAATGGTTAATTTAGTCAATTTAATGCGAAAATGTGCAGAGTTGAAATATAAGAAAATTGATCTGCGAGTTCTTTAAAGTGTGTTAGATCAACCTGCAAACAGAGAGAGAAAAATGAGTATGGCAACCTCTTTATTCAATTCATATTTTTTGTGTATTTTTACCGCCTATTAAAAAGAAAGTAATTTTGCAAGAAAATACTACCTATCATTTTTTCATACTGTTTTTTTAAATATTGGTGGTTAGTAAACGTTGCATGTGTTCCAAGGCCGTAGCACGAAAGTAAAAGCGTATATTGGAATGCCCGTAACTCAGAAAAAAATATATGTCTAGTCTGTCTTCAATAAGCGTCAAAATAATATCAGCTTCCTAAATTATTATTTCGGACTCTTAAAATGCTGAACACCTACATCGGTAATAATGATTCTTAACTTCAAAATATTTATTACACAGCTTCTCAGCCAATTCTAAAAATACACTCATTACATTTATTTATCAATGTACAACATTCCTAGCGTTTATTCAATGATCTGGAATCATAATAATTAACTTACCAATATTTATATTCCCAAAAAACACTTTCCCACGTGTGTTATTCTGGGTCAATAATGCTTACAATTTCTCTGTTTCTTTTATTTTATCAAAGATATATCGCGGGCGTTGACCCGTGCCCACGCGCATACAATGACGTTGGAGTTTTCAGTGTTACAAAGAAGAACCTTGGTATAAAGTTTGTTTTGACAATTTCAGCAGGGCTGTTTATCTTCTAGAATAAAATTCAGGGCTAAATCCAGGAAGATTTCGAGTGTCACTTGAAAATATGTGACTTTTTAAATCTCAATTAATGATAACACTATTTAATAGCGATCCCCGTTCGTGTATAAAAACACAGCGGTGTCTCGATGTGAGTGTCTAATTCTGGCTTGTATCGCTACCAATTAACCTTATTTCTAATTCATTAGAAATTTCCACAGCCGAACGACTGAAAACACACGCTCATAATACAAGACTTATCTAAACACAGGAGGAACAGATACTATCAATATTACTTATTTTTAAACGGGCCAATGGTTTCAGGTTGGTTCACAGACTAAACTAAACTAATTAAGTATTGCCATCGAAACTTATATACCTCGAGCAACGAGAAATAAAACGAAAATTAATAGATTATTTTACTGAGTTATTATAACTTGTTGCTTAGCTTTTATTTAGTTTTAATTAAGTACGATTACGGTTTACGCCGTATAACCACGAATTTAAATGATGGCCGCCTGAATGTTGGCAAACTCGGCGATGACCGGCTTGGATTCAAACATTATTACCATTTCGTTTCGCTACTCATTCACCACCGTAAAGTTTTTTAGTTAAATTCCGTAAACAAATAATTTTAACTTAGCCACAATGTTGCCGGAAACACAGTAGGTTGTTTGTTACATAAAAACAAAATAACCTGAATATAGGCATACTTTAGTGCACATAGCTAACTAAAAAAACGTTGGTTCCTAAAACAAAAAATAAATAAATCCCACGTTCTATAAATACCTGCATGTCCAATGCAATTCAATTTCAATCAAATTAGATTTTTTTTCATTAAGATTTGTCATTGAAAAAATACTGTACAGCAGTGGCGTGCATAGGGTTTTGAAACAGGGTAGGCAGTGTAAGATAAAAATAATTTAAATTAGGCATAGGCTAACCTACCTGTGTAGGTACCTTGAACTATTGCTTGCTAGCTTAGTCCAGGATTAATGTGTTAGGCTATCGTACCTATTGAACGAAATGGGACATATTTTGTTGTTAGTAAGTACCTACATAGATATTGATATAGGTACCTATCCGAAGAGGCCTTTAAAAATACGTTTTATTAGCTGAAGTAGGTACTTACTTATTCATGCAGATATTCACAAGTGCAGATACCTAGGTAGACTAATAAAAATACTTACCTAAGTAAGTAGGTACTTACCGCAAGTGTAACCGAAAGCAGTCAAACTGTTAGTTACCTACCCAACCTAAATAAAATTCTCAAACTTATTTATTTATAAATTACTTAAATCTACATAGTTATTTTTCAATCTAAATTTTAGACAACACGGCATGGCGATGTTGTGCTTGCGTATTTCGTAATTACCTACCTAAATGTTTAGGTACTTACCTACTTATAAGCTTTAGCGATAAAAATATCTCGGTATCCCGTCAACCAAGAAAATGAGTCGTTAAATTTAGCATTATAATTGTCTCGTAATATTTATTACCTTTCATCTGTGTCAAATCCAAGTTTTTTACGCATTCACTGTTTATAACTCTAAATTGAAAATTTAAAAACCCCCGATGCGACGACCTATTCATCAAATGTATAATTTACCTAGTTCTTCCAAATAATGAAGTTAGCGCGATTTGCGTAGCTCCCGTAGCTCAGTATCCATAACTCATCTCGCAAATTCATCTGGTACAACTAGTTTCGATGCCAGATTATGAAAGCGCCATTTACATAATTTGTTTTGGCTTCCTCATTTATAATAATCTGATGTACCATAATCAACAGAAAATCTGTGTAAAAGTATGAGACTATAACACCTACACCTAGTATTGAGCCAGAGGCGGGCGAACCCTTGAATCTCCCGCCTTCGCCACGAACGTCACGATTGGTCGAACGCAGCCCGGGTAAACGCGCTGTTAGGTTACCTGTCCGGTTCCGCGACCAATGAGAAAATTAGAATAACAAAGATACGCTAGGACGCCATATTGGACAGGCGACAAGAAAGATTCTGTTAGACTGTGGTCGTGCAAAACTTATTATTTTGCTATTGTTTAATTTGTATGCTTGAGATAGTTCTGTTTTATTTTTGTTTCAAGTGGCAATTAAGTAAATTTGTGAGTTTAAAACGTTATTTTAATTACTCTCTTCGGGCCACGAGCGCCAAACCCACCCTGAAGCCTAGCCGGAGCCCTGACATAACGTTAAAAGACATTATTTTGTTATGACATTAGAATAGACAACGAATCTAAATATTGATGCCACGGAGGTTTAATTCCTAGTAAAATATTATCAATTATGATTCATTTTGATGTAATAACTCTGGTTGAGGCGGACGGGAGCAGCCCAGGGGAAGAATTTTCAATAACGCTAAAATTATTTTAAATTAGATTTGTTTTTTATATTTTTTCTCAATGGCGGAGCAGCGCCCTCTAGAATTATTATAGCGTAATATTCCATGACCATTAACAAAACAAACAAAATTTTACGCATGCGCGTATCCATCATTTGAAACGTGACTTATGGAACGTCTTTAGTTCATACACAAATCTCATATAAAAAATGATAAAATATACATTTTTTCCAGAATCAGGGAAACTTTTCAAATTTATAATATTGTAAAAAGCCAGTTCAGACTATGACGATCATTTAAAAATATAATACATCGAAATCCAATAATCACAAATTTCGAATGGATTCGAGCCGTGGGAATTGGTTTTGGCCGTGAATGTGGCTTTTTTAACCTACAAAAGAGCTGATGATCTTCAAACGGCTGAACCGATTTTCATAAAACATAGCTAAAAACACTCTCGATCAGAATACCTATCTAACAAAAGAAACAAAATTGAAATCGGTTCATCAGCTTGGGCGCTACGTGGCTACAGACAGACACACAGATACACAGATACACAGATACACATGTTAAACTTATAACACGCCTCGTTTTTCGTCGGGGGTTAAAAATACAATATGTATTCACTTTTTCTACAGCATAAGACAATTGATAAAACACCTTTTAATTTATATAGTTACCTATCTCATTAACACATACCTACGTCACAAATAATTTATCCATAACAACGAGGATTTTATAATTATTCAAATTATAGCACGATTTTAGCACGATGTAAACAAACACAAGACAACTAGCAATAATGGCGTCTAAAAACTCCACAATAATATTAAGTATTCAATACTAAATACCTATAAGGTAACAAAAACGCATTGTAAACTTTAAGCCAACAAATTACATTGCGATTCCAACTTCTAAACCTGTCGGATTACCAAAGAAGGCAGAGCCTAAATCCCGAACATTTTCATTCATAGAAATATTGGACAGTGGTGTGTATGTGTGCGTTTTTAGTACAAGTTTTGAGGCATATTTAGTGCATGCTTTTGCCACCGCGAAAGCAGCGGCGCTGCCGGCGCGAAAGGAGCGGGGGCAGCGGGGGGAGCACTGGACTCCACATGACAGCATTCTGCGCGCGCTTTTTCAAATATTTAATCAATATGATTATTTATTTTCGAAAATTTTTTTTGTTTGATTTTATTATTATTTTATCATAAAATCTCAGGGTAGGCAGTGCCTTTATGCCTCTATGGAGTGCACGCCACTGCTGTACAGCCATTCTCTTTATAATATAACTACTATAATGAGCTCGAGTAAAGGGAAGCCAAGCTGTAGCCGATTGACTACAGATCATATACGGGCTGGCTCGTCTTGGGCAGTACCACCCTCACACATAAGATCGGCGTACAGTAGCTATATAGCTGCGTTTCAGACAAGAGAGCTGGAAGCAGAACTCCCCTCCCTACCCCTCGGTCTATCGCACTTCTATTTAGGACAGTAATGTGCGAGCAATCCCTTGGTATTGCAAGCATCTATAGGCTACGGTAACCGCCGGGTCGTAATCTTTTTTGGCAGCTTTGTTATAATATACAGTCTGCCTTATTCCTTGTACAACTCTGTCCCTCAAAGTAAAATATCATGAGTAGGTATATAGGGGTGTTTTTGTTATTTTCTAAAAGGGAATTTCTAAGGAAAGGGAATCCACTACCTGCTTATGTTAATGTGTTAATGTATAATGCGGATCAATATTTTGTACAAGACTGCCTACCCCTTCAAGGAAAAGGTTATAGTTATAGTTTTGGACCGTTAATTACATAAATGAAGATTGTATAAAACAAACTAAGTATCAAACAAAAGTTCATGAAAATATATTTAGTTGAAAAAAATTATAGGCCCATGTTATATCAACAAAGTACATTAACGTTACATAAATATTTACTTTTCCTTTCAATATCAAGTTTATGTGGAACTAATGTTCAGCAGACCAGACATACAACATAGGCCAGATGGTCGCATATAGTTTAATGTGCCTGTTAGTGTGTTATCTGTGATTTGCGTAAATGTACAAGAATTCAATAACAAAAGTATATTTTTGGCCAGCTAGGTTTTCTCGGTTATCATAAAAAATACCACTTTGGAGCTCAATATTTCGTAAACGGGAATTTTTTTTTTAAACTGTCAAATAAAACTCAAAATTATTTAAATATATAACTATTCAACGATACCTCACTCGAAGGGGTGAGTAACCAAGCTTTTCACTCCCACTTCCCAAGTACGAGAAGTACCCTAAAATAATTTAAATACACAGTTTTGTAGCGATATTGCAAAACTAAAAGGGTTCCTAATTTGACTGAGAAACCCAAAAAAAAATATATTTCTTTTAAATTTGATTTTATAAAATAAAAATACCAATTTTCTTGTATTTTTTTGCACTTGAAATACATTGTAATAAGTACTGATAGTCGCCTATTTTCACTGTGATTGTAGTTTGAATACCTCTCAAATCATTTCCAACAATTTGCATGTGTGGATTTTTTATCAGTATTCAGTTTACCTCATACATCATTTACGGAACCCAAATCTATTAACAAATAAACGAGTCACGATCGCATTGAGACTGCGCAGCGCCGCGCGGGCCGCCGGCGCCGCCCGCCGCCGCCGCCGCCCGTCATCAGCTCCCGCGCATCTGTTTGGTATCCTTCTATTGTTATATCCGATGTAAATCTTTTTAACTGGCTCCAAGACTTTTACCTCCGTGTTTTGATCTAGCCAGATCATCCGCCGGGACTGGCTAAAAATGTCTTCGAAAACACCTTCCTAAATAAAAATAAATCTGCTAGCTTTTTCCTGCGGCTCTGTCCGATCTGGTCTGTCAAATTGCACGTTAATTGAGGTACAGAGGATTAATTGGACAGAAATATACCAATTGCTAAAGAATTTAACACGCAGCCTAGACAAGGAAGTGCCAATTTCGGAGAACCAGAGAGGAATAGGCTTTAATTACATTTATCAAATCCACCTAGGCAATAATAATAAAAAACGTATTGTGTTAAAGTTATTTCAAGTTATGATCCTATATCTCTATATCTTTTTATTTTCCTCGTAAGTATTAAGGGATATTTCAACTTTAGAGGCTGCATCCAAATAATTGTCATTATGTCTTTTCGAACAGGCCACGTTAATATCTATGATCACAGTTGAGTATTTCTATCTTTGTTTATATGACACTAGCGGCCCGCCCCAGCTTCGCACGGGTACATTACGGTTACATTATTGGAGATTTAGTAAGGATCCCTAATTTTTTAAAAAATATAGTATAGATAGCCTATGTCACCCGGGGATAGTGTAGCTTCCCAACAGTGAAAGATATTTTCAAATCTGTTCAGTAGTTTCGGAGCCTATTCATTACAATCAAACAAACAAAGTTTTTCTCTTTATAATATTAGTATGATATGGGGTCCTACTCCCAAAGGTACCGAGAAGGGGGGGGGGGGTCTCTCTCACACATCGTATGAAACGCAGCTGTTAAAGCTACTTTACGCGGATCTTCTTTGAGAGTGGTAAATTTGGCACTACCACTTGGCTCTACCACTATTAACAATAATAATAATATTTTTCAAATTCAAATTCAAATTCAAATATTTTTATTTCAAATAGGCCAGATTAACTGGCACTTTTAAAAAGTCAAGAACTAGGTGCATGTTCCAACACAAAGTCCTATGGAGAAGAACATGCAAGAAACTCCATGGATACATTTTTTCTTTTCTCTTTTTTAAAATTATGTTTGTTTATTTACAGTAGGTATTAAGAGATGTGAGGACAATGTAGGTTAGCGCATAAGGCATCACAAATAAAGAAGTAATAGGCCCAGAATATTGCCATGTCAAAACTTATTTCTACTAGGAAGTTATGCTATATTAATGCATCAGTGCTTACATGGTGCTCACATTTTAACATTTTGTCATTATTGTTACAATATTATTTTGCTGTCTATCATTTGATTAGGTACCTACTTTAAATTTATACAATTCAAGTATACCACAATTGAATATGATTTGATTTGGAATAACATTTGCTAGATATCAATGTCAGCGAGGAATTAAATCATAATCATAAGATTTCAAATTGTAATGCCAGAGGGTTGCTGTGTGCAGAGAGGTATTGTATGCCAAGCGTCTTTATCATCAATATAATCTTTAATGCTATAATATGCTTTGGACATTAACGTGCATTTAATTACGTCTTTGAATTTTGTATCTGGTAGGTCTGTGATGCTAGATGGAATTTTATTGTAAAACCGAACACTATTGCCCATAAACGTTTTGCTGGTTCTACTAAGCCTGTATCCTGGGACTGCAAGCTTGTGCTTATTTCTAGTGTTAATACTGTGGATGTCACTATTTTTATCATAGAAGGAGATATTTTTACGTATGTACATGATATTCGTGAGAATATATAACGAGGGTAAAGTAAGTATATTTATCTCCTTGAAAAGCTCACGAAGGGAATCGCGGCTGCCTAGGCAGTAAATAGCGCGAATAGCTCTTTTTTGTAAAATAAAGATAGTATTAACATCAGCAGCAGACCCCCACAGCAATATGCCATAGGCCATGATGCTGTGAAAATATGCGAAATACACTAGCCTAGCTGTAGCTATATCAGTCATCTGTCTTATTCTCCTGACGGCATAAGCAGCAGAACTGAGTTTTTTTGCGAGAGCTTCTATATGAGGACCCCATTGCAGTTTAGAGTCTACTGTTATTCCTAGGAAGACAGTTGAGGGTACCGGATCTAGCGCTTTTCCGTCGAGTTTTACATTGGAATCAACCTTGTATACGTTTGGGGTAGAGAATCTAATACATTTTGTTTTGCCAGCATTTAAAAGTAAATTGTTTGCAGAAAACCAATTTGAAATCATAGTTAGTGTTTTATTGGGTTCTACAAGATCCCTGTCATTCCTATTCACTTTAAATATAAGTGATGTGTCATCAGCAAATAGGACTATATTAGCCATTGACTCTTTTATTGTGTGTGGAAGGTCATTTATTTATTTATTTATTTATTTATTTATTTATTTATTTATTTTCTCAATACATACAAATATCTTTACAGGCTAGACCCAATGCGATATTGTTGCAATCTTAAAAATTAAAAATAATATAACTGTTTTTATTTAAATACATTTACATAGCAAATTCTATGTGTAGCTGTTCTTGTAAATTCACCCAAAGTGCAACAGAATAAGTCCAAGTCCTCATGTATATTAAAAACAAGAACGGACCCAGAATTGATCCTTGGGGAACTCCCATCTTAACTTGAGAGCCTGAGGAAGTAACATTATCAATTGCCACCTTTTGTTCCCTATTTGATAGGTATGAGTTTACAAGATCTAAGGATCTACCATGAATTCCAAAAAAATTTAGTTTTAGTATGAGCGTATGGTGGTCTACGCAATCAAATGCCTTGGAAAGGTCACAAAACACACCTATCGCATCCTTCGCCTCTTCCCAAGCCCCTAAGACTGTTTTAATTAGGGTGGCTCCAGCATCTTGTGTAGATCGACCTTTTGTAAACCCGAATTGTTTTTCATGTAGGATACCGTTTTCGTTGAAGTATGTTGACATTTGGTTAAGTATATTTTTTTCAAATATCTTGCTTAATGCTGGTAGCACAGATATCGGCCTATAATTAGATGGATTACTTTATTAAAAATAATTTAACCCTTTTGACGTCCCACTCCTGGGCACGGGCCTCCCCTCAGCATGTGGGGGATTCAGGCCAAAATCCACCACGCTAGCCCAGTGCGGGTTGGCGGATTTCACATGTCTTTCGATTGGTTAGATCTTCTAAGACATGCAGGTTTCCTCACGATATTTTCCTTCACCGTAAGCAAGTGATAATCATATAGAAATCATGATTCGCACATTGATTTCGAAAAATCCAGAGGTGCGAGCCGGGGTTTGAGCCCAAGACCTGGTGCCCGCAAGACGCGTGCTTTAACCGATCGGCTATCACAGGATACCACTATTAACAAACCATTATAAATGAACTACACGAGGCCATACCTCAATTTCACTCTCTAGTCCATAAACTACACAAGATAGCTTCGGTATCGAGCGGATAACAATGGGGTTTCCCGAGCGGCCATCATGGAAAATCCCATAAACACGGATCGTTAATGGTGCCAATTCACCCCTGTGTTGACGTCCTAGGGGGTGCAAGAACCACCACTAGATGCCAATTCTCCATTACGCCAGTTAAATAAATAAATATTGACAACATCAAGTATGTGCTACATAAATAGTTTATAAAAATAATATTAAATTATCGTAGAATGGACTGGGAATTCTAGTAACACCCAGACCAAGACCTATTAATTAATATAAATAATTGGCGATATAAAAAAGTCCCCGAAGTCCTAAACAAAATAAACGATTTGAGTCTACTTTTAGTTTGGACAGATTACGAAAACATCGATTAACATCATGAAATATCAATCAATTTTAATTCTGAAACAATATTGATTTTGTTTTATTATAAATGAACGGTGAACTTATCTGGATAACTTATCTTATAATTAGTTGATAAGTGTAACATATTGTTGCGACCTAGAAACCATTTGGTCAAATACCTCGAAGGATCCTTATTTTATCAGCTTGATACAAAAATGCATTGTTATTCTAGACGAACCCCATCGAATAATTACGAAGGATCTCTAAAAGTTGAATGTTCGAGACTGTAGGTATGTAGGTATAAAGTGAACGCGTGATCGGCGCGACGGCGGCGGCAAATACCTACTCGCGAACGAATACAAAGGGAAGCCGACAATGGGTCTCGAGATCATTCGATTGGGATTATTATTACCTACATACCTACCGAGAATGTTCAGGAAAATACCAGCTCGCATTTTTATTCCGTATATAAGGTGTTGACGACGGGCAGCGAGTTAGTTACTTCTTGGAAGCGACAGTGTACGGAACTTAAGTAAGCGAACGAAGAGTGTTATACCAGTGACCTAGGCGATTATATTGGAATACTGTGTGACTGCTAAGTGATTCGGAACAGTGTTAATTGTGAGTAACTAGTGATAGTCAACTAGTGTAGTACTGTGTATTTGTCAAGTTTGTGGAGAGCGAATTAAACCCTTTATACACCGGAACGGCATTTAGTGTACCTACCCCCTTAGTACGTAACAATTGGTGTCAGAAGCGGAATGCCGTTACTACCGCGAGACGAAGAAGGGCGTACTCCACGAACCAGACGTCAAGTCGAGATGGATGCCGCACGTCAACGTAGCCGTGAAGAAGAAGAGCGTCAAGTTGATGCCGGTGTTTCGGCGGGAGCTGAGGCAGCATCAACAGGTAGTTCTTCGGAACTGAACTTGGCAGCGTTGATGGCCTCTATGCAGCAAATGCTCAAGGCCAATCAAGAGGCCAGCGAGCGAATGATCCAGGCCAATCAAGAGGCCAGCGAGCGAATGATCCAGGCCAATCAAGAGGCCAGCGAGCGAATGATCCAGGCCAACCAAGAGGCTACCCGTCAGGAATTTAAGGAACTGATGCATGCAATGGAGGGCAATCAGGAGACGGTCCTTGGGAAAATCGACGCAGGCATCACGGTCCTGGGTGAAAAAGTGAAGACCCTAGAAGACCGCGTGGAAGTGTTAAATAAAGACAATAATTCAGTCAAGGACCACTTAGAGGCGCTAGATAAGGAGGTTTTGAAGCTGAAAATACATGGACCTGTGACAGTAGCCTCGCCATCGTCCACAAAGCTCGACCTCCCGCGCTTCGACGGAACTTCTTCGTGGATGGCCTTTAAGTACCAGTTTGAAATACTTTCGTTGGGAAATTCCTGGAGCAGCGAGCAGTCCTTTGCGGCTCTGGCGCTGGCCTTACGGGGAGATGCTTTAATGGTTTTGGAAAATCTGCCGCTGGAAGGAAGGACCCTGGAAACTCTCATGGAGGCACTGGATACACGCTACGGTGAGAAACACCTGGAACATGTTTATCGAGCGCAACTCCACGAGAGAAAACAAAAGCCTGGTGAAATTCTACAACAATGGGCATTGGAAGTGGAGAGGCTGGTGCGACGTGCATACTCATCCAAACCAGTCATGATTGAAGAGAACCTGCTGGAGTTATTTATAAATGGCATTCGAGAAACGGAAGTCAGGACCTTTGTACGGCTGGGACACCACCAAACCATGAAGAACGCACTGGCTCATGCTCTCGAGGTGGAAGCTGTTCGGCAGGATACGAAATTAAATGAGGTCAGAGAGGTTAAGGAGGTTGTGAAAGAGGAAAGGAAGCCTCGGTTTGTCCCAACTTGCTATGGTTGTGGTGGCAAGGGACATATTCGCCTGGAATGTCCTTCGAAGAAGAGAAGGGTCACAGACGAGTCTGAAACCCAAGGTCAAGTTATGGCGCCGACCGTTACCATCACGCAAGTTTGCAATGGGAATAGTCTGATCGTCGAGGCCACCTTGAACGACCAACCTTGCGGCTTAACTGTGGATACGGGAGCATCGCGTACAATTGTGAAACCAGAGCTACTGAAACGCACTATAATGTGGGAAAAGCGATCGCCATCGTCTCGTCTGCAGACAGCCACTGGTCAGCCAGTTTCCATCCTCGGTGAGACAGATGTCAAGTTAAGAATTGGCAACCGGGTATACCGTCAGTCAGTGTTAATTGCAAGTATTACTAATGATTGCATTTTGGGACTGGATTTCTTGAAGAATCAGAAGTGTGTATTGGATGTAGCCAAAGAGGTGCTAAGATTTCCTGATCAAGAAGTCTGTTTACGAGGATCGCGCCCGTGTAATATTTATCGTCAGAGGAAGGAAGTCCGGGAAGAGGTCAAGCTCATAAGGACTCATAGAACTGACGATGAATGGACCGGAGTCAGTATGAAGAAGGCGCAGGAAGCAGATGATGATCTACAACCTATACTGCACTGGAAACGGAGGGGAAACAGGCCCCAATGGAGTGACGTGTCCGCCTATAGTTCAACTACAAAAGGTTATTGGGCTCAATGGGACAGTTTGGCTCTGGAAGATGAAGTACTGTATAGGAAATGGGAATCGAAGGACGGCAAAGAAATAACCATGCAGGTGATAGTGCCGCGGAGTAAGGTGACCCCTCTTCTACGGCACATACACGATGGTGTTTCTGGTGGGCATCTTGGATTCAAGAAAACCCTGGTTAAGGTGCGACAGCGGTTTTATTGGCTGTGTTATCGGAAAGAAGTCGAGGACTGGTGCCGTAAATGCACTGTATGTGCGTCAGTGAAAGGACGGCAGACAACGAGCAGGGGAAAGATGGAGAGCCGGTACGACCGAAGTGTGTACACCAACGGGTTTGAAGAAGGAACACTGGTGTGGCTCCACAATCCTCTTCGCAGAAAAAGGAAGTCCCCGAAACTTCAGGCTCGCTGGGAAGGACCTTATACAGTTATTACGAGGATCAACGATGTGACCTATCGCATTAAGAAGGGACTTCGAGGAAAGCCAAAGGTAGTCCATGTGGACAGATTGGCTCGGTATCATGGAACAAATGATGCTCGGGACGAGCATGACTAAGAGGGGGGTAATGTTGCGACCTAGAAACCATTTGGTCAAATACCTCGAAGGATCCTTATTTTATCAGCTTGATACAAAAATGCATTGTTATTCTAGACGAACCCCATCGAATAATTACGAAGGATCTCTAAAAGTTGAATGTTCGAGACTGTAGGTATGTAGGTATAAAGTGAACGCGTGATCGGCGCGACGGCGGCGGCAAATACCTACTCGCGAACGAATACAAAGGGAAGCCGACAATGGGTCTCGAGATCATTCGATTGGGATTATTATTACCTACATACCTACCGAGAATGTTCAGGAAAATACCAGCTCGCATTTTTATTCCGTATATAAGGTGTTGACGACGGGCAGCGAGTTAGTTACTTCTTGGAAGCGACAGTGTACGGAACTTAAGTAAGCGAACGAAGAGTGTTATACCAGTGACCTAGGCGATTATATTGGAATACTGTGTGACTGCTAAGTGATTCGGAACAGTGTTAATTGTGAGTAACTAGTGATAGTCAACTAGTGTAGTACTGTGTATTTGTCAAGTTTGTGGAGAGCGAATTAAACCCTTTATACACCGGAACGGCATTTAGTGTACCTACCCCCTTAGTACGTAACAATATCTTAATTAAAACAACAAGACATATTCAACCTTCGTTATAATTGCCGGCCATCACGGCTCGATTGGCGGAGTGGAGGGGGTAATCCTATGGGCTTTTAGCTAACTAAGGGCGGCGGCTGTGACGTCACGCGGCCAAGGCTAGGGCCACGGCGAGTGATTTGTACCGTAGATGGGGGGTTTCTTTATGACAGAGGAATTGCATAGTGGCAGGTGAACTTAGAGTAAAATGAAAATTAGGACCGTCTTATGACCATCAGAAATTGTTCTAGATTTATAACTACTTATCAAGCCATCAATCTTGTTTTATTTAGATTTTAATTGATACGAAAAATAACATAATAATAATGCATTTGTGTACATTTTAATACGTTAAGCGGACCTCGATACATTTACGACGCTACTAAGTATAAAATCTGGATAAATACAACCTCAGAATTCCTAATAAAATTTTATACCTCAAACATCCAGAAACTGAAAAATACCCAAAGAAAATAGGTATGCGCCCGGATATTGCATAGAAACCGCTACAGAATTAAAAACAAATTTTCGCGAAAACAAGTCTGGCTAATTTCAAACAAACCCATTGTTTCCCCTCATTACCATCAAGACGATCTATTTAAAACTCAAACATAGACGACACTTAACCGTGAGCACTTGTAATACTCAAGCGAAAAGTAATAAAAATGAAACGCTTCACATATTTCACGTCACTGTGAAATGTAGCAGACGGAACAATGCAAGTAAAAATTCAAAGGCGGTGGCTCTTTGATCAATGACCACGTTTATTTTGGCGATCACGTTGGACGGCTCATGGCCGTTACGTGGAGATATTCGCAAAACATGGTACCTCTTATTAATAAACGCGGATTAGCGGTTGTGTAGTTACACCATACTTTGTCTTCTTCTTTTGAATGTCAAATTACTGATGACAGAAAGAGATAGTTCGATGTAACTATTCGCCCGCTAATCCACGTTTATTATTAAAGGGGGATGGTGTAACTGTGGTTTATTGATATATAATAATTATGTTATATAATAATTACTGGGCCAGTGGCTCGCATTGAGGTTTTTTAGAATATCGTTAGCCCACACTAACTGTATGGTATTGAGTCCAGACTCTGGACAACAGAGTGGGGGCGATCCAAGTGCCACCCAGATCAGGGCGACAGAGCAGACACCTATGATATCATACACTCACCCCTATTACAGGACCGAAAAACCATCGATGAAATGAGGGTATTTATCGAATCGGAGATCTCACCACGTGAAGTTACGAGATCGAATGTCGCTGTTTGTACGGAAAATTTGTGCCCGCACAAACTCGGCCAAGTACTAATAATATTTGAATTGAATACAAAAATAAAATTGACAATCCAGCTTTTTAAAAGTTTTGTGAAACATATATAAGTCTCGTTAACCTTAATGCTTGTACTAGGAGTGGAGAATCATAAACATAAACTTTGGCTGGATTAGTTTTGATACCGAAAACTGGCTACTATAAGATAAAGAAGTGATATTCTGAATTTCACGATTCCAGGCGTAGTCCGGATTTTAAGATAGTTGATTGTATGACAAAGCTCATAATAAGATAATTAAGATCAGTCCAGCGTCTCCATAACAGCATCGGAACGGATCTGACCGGCTCCAATTATCACTTCCTTATGATGACCTATAAAACTGTTTAATGCTTTTGTTTTTGAAAGACTACCTAGGGTTGACAACTGATACTATAAAAAATCTGGGTATTTTGGTGCAAGAGTAACATTTTCACGTCAGTATTTATTTAAAGTGTTGTAACAATTATACAAACTGTGTAAAATTGTACATACATTGATGAAACTTACCGATTTGGAATATTCTAACAGGAAAACTATCTTTCAATTTAATGACTTACGCGCATTTATTATTACGTGTGTATTCTTACTAGCTATTACGAGATTTGGTTGTGATTATCAAGGATTTGCCCAAGAGTGGAACAGTCTTACAGGCTGATAATAATACCAAGAATTGCAAAGTAGCTTGTTTTGACAACAATTTTTTTTTCGAAAAGCTACATATTTTGTTCATTCAAAGCAATGATCACTTTACAGTTGACAACCCTAGTTGACAATTACGTAACGTTTTCTCTAAAACATCTGTGTTTTGGCAGAACATTTAATTGTTTTCCGCTACGTTTTTCTGTAAATACTAATGTTTACAAGCGCTTCATCCAGAATGTAAGATTTTGTTTATTTTCCCGTGATTTTCACAGAAAAAGATAGTACTTAAGTGTTTGTGGCATGAATCAGACGGAAAAAGAACAGGTGAAATGGATAATTGATATATTTTTGCTTGTCTATGTCTTTAAAGAAACCTACTGCCTAAATTTAGTTTTACTAACTTCAGTAGCTTCACCTCTGCGCTGATGAATTTTCTTTTTGATAGTATCGATCACTGTTTTGAGGAAAATAACATGAAATGGGTAAAAAACAGGCGGCGTGTGGAAATACATAACGAGAATAAACAATAACAAAGCGCAGACGCGGCAACAATTGCGCGTAGTTTGGTTTGTCTATTTATAGCTATCTCGCGAACGCGGCCGTCGCTCAGACCGCGCCTTGTCCCAGGTAGTTTACTGGCGAACACGAAACATTGTTATTACAGGTTAATTATTTAAGTGAGATCAAAGGATTTAAAACTCCGTACACGAAGTTTCCGTTTGCAGCTTTATACGTCGTTTCGCGAGGCTTCCACGCCTCACTTTCCCAAGGTGAAGCTTGTCTAAACCAAATGCTCCCATTGCCTCGCCCGGCCACTGTCATATGTCAAGTTCCTGGATAACAGCTCAATAATTAACACCTGTTACCTTACCTGAGCACCATATTAATGCTATTATTTCCCTGTCAGCCCTCTGTATAATGTAAATTTATTGCTCAGGTCATAACTTAGGCTACCTTGCTCGGGATATTGCCGAGGCAACCTCGCAGGTGGCGCGGCCAGCTACTTCTTTTGCAAATGTTGATTATTCATCACGTGCGTTTGTTAAGGAGGAACATAATGTAGTAGTTGACGGCAGTCAACTCACCGGCGTGGTGCAGGGCTGTCTCGAAGGGCGCTCGCTGCATTCGCTCCTTGCTCTCTGCCAACAAACAAAAATAGTCAGTCCCACAGCTGCCAAGTACCGAAACGACGACGACGTGATAACAAGACGAGTTTTGAATGAATTCAAATAGGTGCATACATAGATAAGTTCATACGTTTCTTTACTAGGTTCATACGGTACTTAGTACTTTATAAAAAGTTGTTTGAAATTTAAATGTGAAACTATGTGAAGATAGATTTCTTGAATATTCTTTATTATCTACTCCTAAACTATAACTGAAAAGCATTTTGAAATAATAGTGCAACTGGTTTAATATGTTTGTAACATCAAGGTTTGGTCTTTAAAACATGTTGTAAGACTTTATAAACGACGATATGTGAGCACAAATACGCATAAATTCCAAGATTGCACAATCAACTTTCGATGTGTATTATAGGAATGAAGATTTTAGTCCTCAGGTGAAAATGAAGATTTTCCTTCTTGATCTCAAAGATTGATATACCGATAGGTGCTGCTATTCATGATAGTAATTTGACTACCGCATTGAATTGAGAATTGGATTGTACAATAATTAGGTATTTCCTTTATCATCTTCATACTAACTACCTATTGCAATATTTCAGTACGAGATTGCCTTGCGGGTAAACATTAATACTTTCCTCGTTTGGTAATCGCATTTCATTAACAAGGTCGTAACACTGTTATGTTTATTAATAGAATCAGGAAATGTACTCTAATGTTTTACTTCGTAACATTAGGTAAGTAGTTATCTAAAAAAATGTCTTATCTTATGATCAGTTCTTGTTTTCCATTCTCCACAACTATCTGAAAGATGTAGTAGGAATCATTGAATTTTAAAATGTTCAACAATTTCAAAGTGATAAACTTAATATTGTTTTTAATTTCGATGATTGGACATTTAGAAATCATATGTCCTAAATAATTTCAAAGACTTTCCTATTCGAAATTATAACGAGTGATTTTATTGTTCCAATGAATTTCGAAAACATAATAATCAAAATTTTTCGTTACCAGACGCAGACAGGATGTTATGATTCTCTAAAAGATGTTATGATCATAAAAATATAACCTTAGGTTAAACAGTGGCTAGTAGATTTTACATGTCTGTCGATAAGTAGGCAGGTTTCACGGAAACGCAAGTTCATTTATTATATGATTACTTAAATTAAAATACATCATAGTAGTGCATAGTTTTTTTAATTTATTAATTAATAGCCATCTATTCCAGGTAGTTTCACGTGGCCATTAGGATATCGAGACTCTCGCATGTGTTATGTTTACCCACGATAATGAGTAGCCCATACTTATGTGAGTTTAGACTTAGACGAATGCCAAACAAAACACTTTCAGTTTCATATTATGAAGTTGTATTCAGAAAAGCTGCGTAAATAGGGGAGTTTTGTCAGATAGATTTTTCAAATCTATCTCAATGTACAGATATGGCTGAGTTCCAGTTATATAATATGTCTCACCACTATTTCGTTGTAAGCAACTATTAATAGGGAATATATTTGTGAATATTATATATTTTAGAAAAAAAAAACACGATATGCCACAAAATAATTGTTGGTAATTATGAGTTAATATAAAAATATGCCTACGTAATTAATTCGATATCAGCCGTTGACCCAATACACCTCATCGTCTTAGATAGATACAAAGGGTGACATTAACTAATAGAAATAATTATAAACTAGCCACACCGGTCAGACATGTCATGAGTCCACGAGACGTACTACATAAATTGACCAACACCGCTCAGTAACGCGAGCTTATACGTTTTATTTGTTAGTCATACCGGCGTTACAAAATGATGTGACCACGAGACTCAAGTGTTTCTATCACACTCTCATTATTAAATATGACTTCTGGAAATCAGTATCCAGAGGCTCCCAATGTACTAGTTCAGTCTTTGATTGAAAGCGGGGGATAACGTAAAAAGCTGCGCCTGCGACTTTCCCGGGATAAATTCCTATAAAAAATCACTATGCCAACAAATGACTATGCCAGGTTTTATGACAATTCAACCATGAAGGTTAGCATGACGAAAAATTATAAGTAATAATATTGAATAATTGTGATCTGTCAATGTTTATTAGGTACAAGAGACATTGATGTTGCCTGCTCATATTTTTGTTGCTGTTCCTGAGAATGTATACCATCTTTTATTAATTGAAAAGAGTAACCATTGAGTTTCTTGCCGGATCTTCTCAGTGGAAGCAGCATTCCGAACCGGTGGTAGATTCTGACTATTCACAAATGCTTTGTTGGCTTACGTGAATAAAAACTATATTGAGTTTGAGTTTGAACCAATGTTTTTATCAAAATATTTAATGTAGGTACAAATATAACCATAGCGTTGATAACAAATAATGCTTACCTAGGCACATAAAATGACAGCTCTGCTTTGAAACCATGTTAATTCGTATAAACACTGTGACATACTACAGATGTAGTAACGGGGTACCTAGATCGGGCAGGGAAACCAAGGTTTCCAGGACATCACAATTACACAACCTCACTTCAACAGTGTTACACGAGAACTGACAGCTTCCGAACTACCTACCGTAGTTATAATAATCATCGGGCACAATAGGGTAATTAGGGAAATTTAATCTGTATAATGATTTAGCGTTCATTAAGTGACAAGGATATTTCGTAATGTTTTAGAATAAGAACATGAAATACTTAAATAAAAATGATATATACAAAATAAATGTCGAAAACTGACACGAAATCCAGTGCAGTTGTTGTCACAATCAGGTATTGAATATTGTATTGTGGATGTATTGAATAGAATATAATTGAATAGGTAACTCTTTATTGCACACTAAAGTTCGGAATATATCAAATAACATAAAAAAAACAATAATGTAGGTACATCGGGCGGTCTTATCGCAGATTGCGATCTCTTCCAGACAACCTTTGGATGGAGAGAATTATGTCATGTTATTTAGTATTTGACGTCGTCTTAAAATGTTTGTGGCAGTAGGATCTTAAAATTGAGTAACATTTGAGAATTGGCGGTAACATACAAGGTGTAGACTCAAACTCAGCAATGTTCAGCAATACTACAATACGCACCCTGAAAATTACGAAACGTTTAGTAAAAAAACTACGCAATTTTATTTATTTTATGGATAGGTACCGGAAATAAATGATATTCCATTCCTGGGCACGGGCCTCTCCTCAATACGAGGGGGATTCAGGCCATAAACCACCATGCGGGCCTAGTTCGGGTAGTGGGTTTTATATGTCTTATGATAATGGGCTAGAATAAAGACAAGAAATGTAAAATAATGATGATTAAGTATATTATTATTTCATATGAATAATTTACCTATCTACCCACTTGTTTGACTTATTGTACCATACAAACACATTGTTCCGGAAAAATCCGCAATTCTTCCACTGTGACCATGTTAAGAAATTTGCTTAATTTTAATGTTTAAATAAAACATTTGTAGACGTGCTAATACATAATCAAACATCATGTTGTTTCCGATAATAATTCAATAAACATGGAAATCATTATTAATCATAAGATCCGTCCGCATTCTAAACATGTCCTTACAATTTAACACCCTGCAGATGATAATACAAGCTGCAATGAACACTAAGGTGTCAGTAATAAGATAGTTATTCGATTGTTTGCATATTAACACTTTTGTAGTTAAAAAAATACTAGGAGTTTGAAACTTATCACGATGGTGTTAATAATGAAACTAACTTTGGAAAATTTAACCTAGACAAGGAGTGTTTATTGAAACTAAATTTCTAAATGGAGGCAACAATATTTATTTTATTATCATGATTTCTCTGAAAGAGGTCGCAGGCATGTCACCACTGCCTAGAATCGGATGAGTTCGAATTATTATCTTCCGACCTTCTCCAAGCCTCGTAGGGCACCGTATTTCGCAAAGTATCGTACTTATTACTATAGTTAGTTATTATATTGCATTCCTAGAACCAAGCTATCATGCGTACTGTAGAATAGATAAAAGTGTAAGAAGCGACTTTCGCTATAAACAAAAAAATAACAACAAACAATTTAGCTATTTTAACTTTAACATCCCACTCCTGGGCAGGGTTTTCCCCTCAATACGACGGGGATTCAGGCCACATGCATTTTATTGAAGAATTCATAAAAAATATAAAGCTTGTTTTTAATCTGTCGTGTGTCAAAGTAGGTCGCGTTTGCGTCCGAACTATTTTGATCGTTCGGTCGTTGTCAATGGCGGGCTGTCTAGGTCGGCGCAGGAGTTCATTGAACGGGCGTCAGGGATGAACTGTAAATCTTTTAGGGTAGCCTTACTCCAACACTATAGGTTTCCGACAACTTACAAAATATATATATATATGTATATATTCCATTTCAATTAAATAAATCAATATCGTCAGATCAGAAATCCCAAACGGCAAAACGTTGTTACCTATATTGAGTACAGCGGACTGCTGGTGACAAAATAAGTATATTACGAAAATACCATTTCGAAGTAGTATTTTCTGTATCAGTAATACTCATATCTATGGAGTGTAATTTCTGCTTGCAAACACATTAGATAACTGTCGTGGGAAAGTAAAACTATATAACTATACTTATTTTATGTACCTAATTGATAAGTCGCCAGACTGTAGGGGACTATCAGAATAAACAAGAGTTAAACAAATGCATTAGGTAATTACATTTCTTGGCAATTTACAAAGTATAACGCTTTTAAAATATTGTGTCCACTATCAGATTCTTGTTTAAAAAAAAATCTAACGGTTTGATAGCTATTTAATAATATATAGCCTCGATTAGGAGATGACACAAGAAGAACCAGAAGAAGTCAGTCAACCATTGTATAAAAGTTTTGCCATCGTACTAATATTCATAATTTATGAGTGAGATAGCAATATTTTTAGCTTCGTCAAACTAGCTAAAATTTTGAGCTAAAATTCAAAAACAATAGCTGATTAATACGAAAGCCGATGATAAGCAATACCGTGCGTTATATCAGTCGTTTAAATTGCCCTCATTTAAATTATTTCAGAGCCGCCTACGACATGCATAAATTTAAGACTGAGCGTCTGTCTATATTTGAAACAGAAAGAGTATACTTTTTTTTCAAAACTTAATTTTTTATTTCTAAAACTATCAGCTTTGGACGACACTTGAAAAACAAAAGGTGTAATAGGTATACAGCTGTTGACAGATTTCATAAGTCTACAAAACCTTTAGTATGTACTTCAACTGTCCCACAAAGCCGACAGTTATTGATTTACAAAGTAAATTTGCAAAAAAGTTGTATACCCTTTCTGTTTCACATAGTATATAGCGAAAGAGTATCCATCCATCCATTTGGAATAAGTCCGCTGTTGGACATAGACCTCTCCCAATAACTGCGACAGTTTACTGTCCTCCGCCATCTAGTGGAGAGCGGTCCCAATCAACTTCTGGCTCGTGGAAGCTACTTATTCTTATAACTTTCCCGCTCCAACAAGCAGTAGTCCTACGGGTTCCCAGTAAAGTCTAATAAAACCATACATTGTTCTGCAAAAAATCTCAGGTATTCCGGCGTCTGGTCACCATTCTAAAAGCTTTCTGTCTGAAGGGGTGTTGGTTCTGCCAGTTTCCAATACATTTCAATGAAGTCATCAATTGTTCAACATAACGTCAATTAATCCGGCCGTGCGGGCAGTTTAGTATATCCATTATAAATCAGAGCTACGTCTTTCAAAACAAAACATCATTCGCCATGACATGTTATGTCTGGCAAATCTCGAATATCACACAACAGAATTCGTGTGGCATACGCAAACAATTGGAAAAGATGGAAAAGCCATGTTGTTGAATACACGATAGCAATAATATGGTTTTTTCCGCCTTCCATGATTATCACTTGCTGGACTGCGAAAGTAAACATTTGAAGTAAACCTTTTTCAAAATAAGTCTGAAGTCTGCCAATCCGCACTATGCCAGCGCAGCGTGGGAAACGATATACCGAATGCTCCTCGCTTTGAGAGGGAGTTTGCCGAGTGTAATAGCAGTAGGTAACCTCACCTTACATTTGGACCATTAACAAAATATGGGTGGACTGCAGTACATTTTCGGAAAATACAAGCGCGGTTCAATAATGTTGCCATAACTTCACAAAGCTCGACCAAATTACTTATTAATGAAACAATGAAACATAAGCACCATAGTACCCATTGCGGCGTACTTTTAATCTAGAATTAATCCTTGCCACCATACATCAACACCCATCAACGTTAATTGTAAGCTATGCGCGAGCGCAGCTTACGGTCGCAGGCTCACGAAACCCGGAATCAACTGGTTGTTACTGGATGAAACTAGCGCGGAGCAGATTCTTTATTATTTTTTGCAATGTGCAAAATAAAATGGGCTTCAACTGGTAATCATTAGAGTCTAAACAAGATATGTCTAGAGACCTATAAATGCAATTGAGAAGCAGTATTTGTAACAAAGAATATACGTCTTATTAAGTTCATAAGTCCGATGCTTGAGTTAGATTTTTTATACAACATTAGACAACAGGGCAGTTACGATATTTGGACACAGACAATTTCCAAAATAAATTAATATCGCCAGACTGACACACCAACTGTATGGTCCCAAACAAAGCAACGCTTGTAATTAAGGGTACCGTACAATGGACTGAGGGCGATCCCAGTGATACCCAGACCAGGGCAAATTTTGAAAAGGTTATTTCCGAAATTTGCTCCGACGGGAATCGAACCCGCAACCACCCTGTGCAGTGAGCCGAGCGGCCTACGCTCAAACCACTGCGCCAAGCGGTCGTCTTGCTTGTAAAATTCCTTATGGTCAGGATATTGCTTATCCTACCAATATTATAAATGCGAAAGTTTGTGAGTCCACACTCATTTCATCCAAATCCGTTCAGTAGTTTTTGCGTGAAGGAGTAACAAACATACATACATACATACATACATACATACATGTATGTATGTATGTATGTATGTATGTATGTTTGTTACTCCTTCACGCAAAAACTACTGAACGGATTTGGATGAAATTTGGAACACAGATAGATTATAACCGGGATTAACATATAGGATACTTTTTAACCCAATAATCCAATACTACGCGGATGAAGTCGCGGGGAACAGCTAGTGTACTCTAAATTCAATATAATTTTGCAGATGGGGCTACAGCGGGTTGATTTTCCGCTTCCATACCAATGACCCATGGATGCGAACTCCTTTATGAAAAACAAACGTGTTGTCATATTGTTTTCTTATGTTTACGCCAATACTACACATTGAAATAAAACTTTTTTTCGGATTTTATCGCGTTTATTAACTTTATAACACACAACGTTTACACACGTTTGTTTTTAAAACAAACGTGTTGGCTGGTTGACTTTTCACCTAAGCTCGTGGCTTTAAAGGCTACATAAACACCTTAAGCCTGTGCCATCAAACTCCCATTGTGGCTGATGTTATCAGGCCAATCGAGCCCCTAGCACGTCACAACTCAAGGTGAATGCCATCCGATATCTAGATCCGAGGATGGTTTATCATCCTAATGAAACTACCATAAATTCAGTATATTGATACCATCATGACCTGTGTTAAGGTAAGGAAGTATAATGGTAATGGACTCCTAACGCATCTTGTTTATGGTCTTCCATGTTTTTAAATTAGGATTGGCATTTACGACCGTTAATTCCAATAGTAGTTGATATTAAAATGGGGGGTAATTTTATTGCCTGACCCGGCTGACGGGACGGGACCCCAAGGGACCAGCTGTCACTTTTAAGCTTCTTTTTGCCCTTAAATATCAATAAGGCCTGCACCAATTTCCTGAAAAGTTAACTGATTTATTTATCAATGATCAACAATGATTGAAGAAAGAATTTCCAATTTTTTGAGGGGTTATCCAGAAGTATTTTACCCTAGCCTTATACGTTGGCTACTGGTCAATCAAGAGTTTTATACAACACTGTTAGGTAGCAATTATTACATAGATAAAGCCAGGCCCTCTCATATCGATGCCGTTCACCTTGTAGATAACTATCAGTTAACATTTACACCAAAACACTGACTTTGGAAACCAAACTCAGGTCGTTCTCTGCAGTCGTTCCTGCTATAAAATAAGAACTAAGAGTACCAATACGCATGATTTCCTTGTAACGGGCACCGATAGCATTAAGAAGAGACAACCCTTATTGCCATTTACCTAATAAACTTCCTGACTATTAGGTGAGCTATGTACCTACACGATTCTAAATGTAGGCTAATGGCAGGCTAAAAGAAGAAGCTTCTTTCCTTACTAGGATTCTGAATGTCAGCGACCTCTTTTTTTCAAAAAAAGTCCACAAACTAGCGTGCGACCTGTGTAATGTTAAGCAGTTACCGAATCCTATAGATGCTTACAATACCAGAGGTTGCCGACTATGTAGGAGAGTGGGACAGAGAGAGGAGAAGGCAGACTGGTTGGGCTTTCGGCTCTCTCACTCATACGTGCGAAACGTAGCTATAAAAGCTACCATGCGCTGAACTTCTGTGGGTGGACCTTCCTCGAATACGGATGTTGATATGATGTGGTTGATCATGATGATAAATTATGTTTATAGTTATATACCACGTCTGATTTAGTCTGCACGTACCAACATTCTATTCAATACCACGACGACCGCTTGGCGCAGTGGTTTGGGCGTAGGCCCCTCGGCTACACATGGTGGTTGCTGGTTCGATTCCCGCCGGGGTACATGTTGGAAATGGCCTTTTCGTAATTTGCCCTGGTCTAGGTGTCACTGGGATCTACCCCAGTCCATTGTGCGGTACCCATTGTACAAGCGTTGCTTAGTTTGGGACCATACAGTTGGTGTGTCAGTCTGGCGATATTTATTATTTTTTATTTAGTATTCCTCTCAACACACACACAAGTAATGTTTACCCAAACATCACGCGTCTAATCGATGCAACAACTATAATTACAATTGTTACAAAGAAAACCAATAATTTGGTCAATAAACCTAACCGAATGTGACCCCAAACATATCGCAGCTAACTTAAACCGGTGTTTACATAACCTGGCGTAAACAAATGTTGGGTTGATTCAACCAGTGACACGAGATAAGGGAAGGTTAAGTTGTTCATATGAATAGAGAACACTCTTCTTCCTTTATTATTCTGAATAGTCTCGCAACGTGGCACAGGAGCTGTGATTCTGGTGACGGCCTGGTTCTTCTTGAACAACTTATGTAATAGCGGCAACTAACAACAACTAATATTGTATATGATATAATATAACAAAGCCCAGCAATACCAAAGGCCTTACTCGCACGGTGTCTACCTGAAGGGGAGTTGTTACTTTAAATCAATTCTTTGGCTATTAGTTGTAATAGAGAAGATGGCCCGTAAGTGAAGCGGAGGCGACTATCGCTGCCGGTACCCTAAACCTAAACCAGTATTGATAACCTAAAGTGTACATTGTCTATTTGTGTTACAATTGTCTGCGGGGATCTGATGACGTCATATGTAATTAGACGGTAGTAATTTAAATGTAATGTCCGGAAAATTCAAGATCCATCCATCCAAACCCCGACCTCACCCACCGTAGCTTAACTTTGCTAGCAAGAACCAGCAATATACAAGATTATTGATCCCTCTGACGTCATAGCCTAATCTCCCTTCGTTTTATCGCTTCCTACAACTGGACAGATAATCTGAAATATTGCGCAAACACGCAATTTCCCTTCACACAATCGGTTAACTGCAAGTAATGGTTATCACGAGAAGAATCATCTCATTGGACGACTATTCATGATTTTTCTTTATTTATAATTTTTAATGCATGTTCAATAATAATATAAATAAAATAATATATAAATACGCCTGACTGACACACCAACTGCACGGTCCCAAACTAAGCAAAGCTTGTACTATGGATTACCGTACAATGGACTGGGGGCGATCCCAGTGACACCCAGACCCGGGAAAATTACGAAAAGGCCATTTCCGAAATTTTCCCCGGCGGGAATCGAACCCGCAACCACCATGTGCAATGAGCCGAGCGGCCTACGCTCGAACCACTGCGCCAAGCGGTCGTCAAATAATTATTATGTTCATTCACCCGGACATTGTTTTGAAAGTGGTTATTGTTTATTTTTAATGTTGCATAAGAATCTTCACAAAATGGGTGTTTAAAGATGGAGGTCATCGTCAAGGCAGACGTGAACTGTAGCTGCCAAAATGCAATCCTACCCATCCTTCCGATCTGGCCAACGCCAGAGGTGTTCAATGAAAAAGACGCATGGAGTGTTGTGTGGAATACTTTTAAAAATGTACTAATTTACTATTAGGTATCGTAAAATCATGAAAGGTAAAGAAATTTGGAATCCTGACAACACTGCCATATCAGATGTTTGGTAACTGTAACTGTAAATGTAGTGGTCTTAAAAGCCAGAGGAGGATCCTTGAGGGTTAAACTGAGTAGAGTAGACGTGTCACTGACACTCTTAGCGCAATAACAGTTTTATGCGTGGTATTTTCAATACAGATGAACAAATAGCATTAGTCAAATCTTGTTCATTTAATAAAATAACCTAATACCGGAGCATTAAGAATTAAAATATTACCTAAACATAAGATACAGGGTGGGGCTCTAGTCGAAGAACTAAAGAGTGAGGAAGTGATGGCGACAGACGGTCATCACACCCCGCCATTATCGGTGATATCTGTGTCACAAGATGTTGTGATCACTCGACTTGGCAATTTATAATAATTAAACGAACAACTGACAATAATAAATCACTAAGTTATATTTTTAATTCAATTATCAATTTATGATTTATTAATTATTATGTCCGGCAGTGGAAAAATAATACCCATTGTGCACTGATGATTTATTCTAAAAGCTCACCCAACTGTAAAGTACCGCATCACGAGATAAAAACAAGGGATATCCATGTGATATGATGAAGTGTTATAAGATTACTTTGTATCCGTTTATTAGACGCACAAGCATACTCTTTCTCACACACTCACAAGAGTAGGTTACCTACTACATTGGAAAATTGCCTATACGGGTAATGAAGATCATATTCACAAAATAATAAAACTCATTTCATTCAAAAGTAGATCTTATCGACAAAGATATCAGTTTTCCTCCTTAAATAATTCAAAGTCAGATATCGTGTGCATATGTATTGAACTCCTTTGGGCGACCCGAAAGCTCTGACACGAGAGTTCAATACAACAAGCTCAAACGACAAGAAGATCTATGGGTATGCTACAATGTACTCAATTACCAATAATGTAATAAACGTAATGTGATTGTAATATCGCTATTATCGTGATGACATTACAGTTATGTCCGTTGTATACTTTATAACTTTTATTAAATTAATATTAATAACGTAATGAGGATCGTAGTTTAAGTATATAAGTACTATATGTGTACGACTGTGGGTATATTACGAGTTAATCAAACAATCTCAACTTTGAGAACGAAATGGTTATGTCATCATAATACCATCCAGGACAAAATAATATGACAAAAGCGTTATTGAAATTCGCTTTTAGAGTTCAGATCGTTTTACTAATATAGTTAGTTCATTACGCGAAGACGCGTGAATTCTTGCAAATTGATTCATATGTCAGTGCCATAAGAGGCACAGCACGCGTCTTTGTGCGAAATCATAAGAAGATCGCATCATTTGATAACCGCTTCGCGTAGCGATTCGAGCGCAGGCCGCCCGGCTCACTGCTCCGAATGGTTTCAGGTTCGATTCTCGTCAGGGTAAACTACAGGAATGACCAGAATTGTGGTTCGATTCTCGTCAGGGTAAATTACAGGAAAGACCAGAATTGTCTTTTGTAATTTGTCCTTAACTTGTGTAGGTGTCTGAGATCGCCCCCAGTCCATTGTACAGCACCCGTAGCACAACCGTTGCTTAGTTTGGGACAGTGTGTTAGTTTTTCTAAGTTATTTTTTTAAGACCTGTATTAATGTTTTTTTCTCAAATGTGAGGGCGAACGATTACGGATTGAAAATTCTAAACCATTTACCGATAAATCATGACCAAGTATCATACCAAGTTCTTTTTTAGAAAGATATTTACTGGCAATGTGTTTATATTACATTACTAGTAATCCTGTCAACTTCTCTAACAAATTTAAAAGCTTGTGCTAGGAGTGTGCATATTAATGTGAGCCCATTCCTTGATAACTAAACTATTAAGTTTACCTAATGGGCAAGACAGGGATCGAACCTCATGTTACAAGGGCGGCCCTTCTAACCATTACGTTATTGATTCATGCTTCCAGATTGGTCGAAAAAAGCTTATTTTAAATCAGTTGGTTGACAGACGACGCCATGTACCGTATGTACAAACATTTTCTAACATTCATTTCCTTACTATATAAACGCAAGAACCTAATTTACCTTACTCATTTTCTTCTTAACAAACTTCTGACCAGTTTTTATGATGACATAATCCTATGATATTTTCTGACGTCAGAATGCCATTGATGCAATCTTCATAATATATCTTCATTATAATCAATGTTATAAGTCACTATTTTAAAAGCTCGTTGGAATTCAATAAGAAATTTTGCAGTTTTGGCAAGATGGCGTTTCATGCACGTCTACCTACACTTTCGAGGATTGCATGCGTGATGGACGATGAATTAACAAAATTCCAAAGGCTAGCCAGGATATTAATAATTCTACCAGTAGATAACTCTAAATTGCAAATTTATAAAACCCCCGATGCGACGACCTTCTAATTTAGACCTGATAATTTTCAAACGGCTGAACCGATTTTCATGAAACATAGCTAAGAACACTCTCGATCAGAATTACTCTCTAACAAAAAAAATCTAAATTAAATTCAGTTCATCCGCTTGGGCACTACGATGCCACAGACAGACACACAGTTAGACATGTTAAACTTATAACACGTCTATTTTTTCGTCGGGGGTTAAAAATACCATCCGTAAGTCCCGCGTACACTGTAGTTTTTGTACCATTTAGCACCGACTACGAGCTTCTCGTAGCACCAAACGCATTTCTGCTACGAATTGTAGAAACTATGACTCTTTACTATAATATAAACCAACATTTATTAAAATTAAAGATTGTTGTTAAGTAATAAGGAAATGAAGATTATCATTGACGACCGCTTGGCGCAGTGGTTCGAGCGTAGGCCGCTCGGCTCACTGCACATGGTGGTTGCGGGTTCGATTCCCGCCGGGGCAAATTTCGGAAATGGCCTTTTCGTAATTTGCCCAGGTCTGGGTGTCACTGGGATCGCCCCCAGTCCATTGTACGGTACCCATAGTACAAGCTTTGCTTAGTTTGGGACCGTACAGGTGGTGTATCTGTCTGGCGATTTTTTTTTTTTTTTTTTTTTTCTTGAGCCTGAGAAAGTAAGACTGTCCGATACTTTCCTTTTCATAATTAATAAAAACTCCTATCAAGTCTTAATTAATACAGGAGTAAATAATACAGGATAGTTCTTACCTCCCTGCTCCTCCATATTTAAAATACTAAGACCACACTAACACTAATAAAAGTTACTAAAAACTAATATCACACGGTTGTCTTCGAAAGTTTAGTGAAATCACCACACAATTCCAATTCAAAAGTCCAATTGCCACTTTTAAAAGTCTTAATTTCTTTATCCCATTTGTTTAAAAATATATTTCAATATAATTTAATATGTGATCTTTAATTTGACGCGCGTACGAAAATTTGGACGCATTTGTATCGACCGTCCACGTTGACTGTCTGTGCGGCACTGAAATACTGAAGCGGTTTGATAGACTTCGATCCGGCGGGCAACTGGTTACATTCCTACAAACTTACAAGTACCGGTGTCACAATTTGGAACTAATGTTTTGTTTTACTATCGAAATGACAATTAATTCTAAATTTGCATGGATGGTAGTGACACTGCCACCAGAAAAAATAATTTTGTGACTTCTTTTTTTTGACACTTTTTTTCTGCCCTTGCAGCAGTACACAACATTGACTAATTAGGTTAATTGATAGGTGTTATGCATCGTAGTTAAACCTTAATTAACGCTTTTCAGTGACACCTGTTGATGTAAGTTTTCGACTGGGGTGCGTGCGTAATAAATTACTGGAGGAAGTCGTAACATGAAGGTGTTGAACAAACAAACGTACTTTGTTTTAAGCACTTACTTTTATAAAGTAAATCTTTGACCAACATTATTTTATTACTGTTACAAATAAAATGAAATCAGTAAATTAATAAAATGACGAGTTAATTAATTATTACAATAAGATGACCTCTACAATAGTATCACGACCTTAACCCATTTTCTGAACAGCAGATACCTAATTATTTCCAAAAGTAGGTAAGATACTATCAATACACTTTTAAGGTCGTTTACGCTTAATAACATTTAGCTTTAGCACTACGGCTTGCTATAGCCATGTTGTACAAAAAAAATAAGTACCATAAGCTATGTGGAAAGTTGTCTCTGACATAAGTCCATCGCTACTTTACATCTCAGCGTCGTCTAGTTGTAAGAAATTTGTTTATGTGATAATCAAAGTAAGGCTATAATATTATCTTCATGTTTATCATTCTTCTGTACGTGTGTTTGTCACTGTACTCTTCCTAAACAGCTGGACCGATTTGATGATAGTGTGTGTTTAAGTGGGTCCCTTCATGGTTTAGATTCACAATGGTACACCTGTCAGTGGAGTTGCGGGTTCTAGGTAGGTAGGGCAGGAATATAGTCAATTTTACAGCTAAACTGGGTATGGAAGGCTTATCAATGAACTATGTTGAGTTTTTATTTACAGATACTAGTTATCTACATATAACACGTTAAAATTTTACTTATTCAGCGTTTTCTAGAAAATACAAACATGTATTAACTGAGAAATATACCATAAACGAAATAAGGTTTATTGACAAACATTCGATATTGGTCTGGTTTGAATATAAGGCATATTATAATATTTTATTATTGTCTACTGATAATACTGTTTTAGATTCCTAATATCCAAAGCAGAGTACTCTCCCCTTTGTGTATTAAAAATCTAAATAATTATTAATAAAATGTCTATGAAAGTATACCTAATTGATATTTTCTAATAATTGGACTTGACTGCCAATTCGTCAGTTTATTATGATTTGTGGTTTTATGAAATGGCGTCCGCTACCCAGGTTAATGGTAGGTACACACGTCAGTGCAGGGTCAGATAGAGACAAGGTCGCAGTCAGGGCGCGGCGACTTGAGTCAACACGAGCCCGTTCCACCCCCAGCCAGGGCTATGAGACATTCCACTCGTTATATAATAAAATGTAGAACAGGTAGAGTTATTTATATTTCCTCAATCTCTATAATATAATGTATAACTAAAATTGAAAAGTTTAAAACCCCCGTTGCTACTAGTTTTTAAACTACAAAAGAGCTAATAATTTTCAAAAGACTGAACTGATTTTCATTAAACAGTCTCCCTCAGAATATATTACCAAAAAAAAAAACAAAATTTAACATCGGTTTATCCGCTTGGGTACTAAGATGCCACAGACAGGCACACAGATACACAGATACACATATGCATATGTTAAACTTATAACACCCCCTTTTTTCATCGGGGGTTAAAAGCCATTGATTGCTGCACAGGTTAAAGTTTAGATAGTTTTGACTACCGCTTGGTAGTGGCAGGTCAAACTCTCTTGTTCTCTTGCTTAAAACATCTAAGGTAGAGCGCCCTCGCGAGGGCAGTCAAACCATTAAAGTTTGCGCCTTATTGCCTTGTAGTGAGAGTTACTATTGTATATTTATCTTTGCAGGGTCACTCTTCTGTACGTAAAACTAATACGGAATTCTGTGTTAGTGGTGCGAGCTCAGGGCGCTCGGATTGCTACACCCAGGCGTTGTGATTTCCTTCGAGGCAAATTTCGGAAATAGTCTGTTAGTAGTTTGCCCTGGTCAAGTTACCCATAGTACAAACGTTGCTTAGGTGAGACCATACAGTTTGTTGATTTAGTCTGGCGATATTATTTGTTTATTTCAGTAGTTGTTCCGCGTGTCATCCCTGTCCCCACCGCCGCCATCCCCTCACGACCTTTACGCGGCTCGTTTGTCCGCGAATAGTCCCATATTATCTTTACGACTCACCTGTGTAGGAGTCCCAGAATACCCTTGATGATCCAATTAGACGGGAAGGTGCGGAAGTACTTAATGAGTACGAATAAAGGCTGTAGAAGCAACGTTGGAAATTTACTTTAAATCTTAAGTTCTATCTTCTACAAAGGTTATAATATAAATTAATAATAAATATCGCCAGACTGACACACCAATTGTATCGTCCCAAACTAAGCAACGATTCTACTATGGGCACCTTCAAATGGACTGGGGGCGATCCCAGTGACACTAGACCTGGGAAAATTACGATAAGGCCATTACCGAAATATGCCCCGGCGGGAATCGAACCCGCAACCACCATGTGCAGTAAGCCCAGCGGCCTACGCTCGAACCACTGCGCCAAGCGGTCGACAATTGGTCGATATCTTCATTGGAAGATAGTAGCAGTAGTAAACAGCCAGGTGATCGCGCCTTTCAATATGATGCTGTATAAGGAAGAATGAACCCATTTGGTGCTAACCGTTTTTTTTAAAAGTGTGTCTTTTAATACCACCACCGCTGCTAATCTTTTTTTGAGGAATGACTTATATTTTGCTATCTCTAAACATTGCAAACACCATTAGTTTCACAGCATTAGGTACAAAACATGGAACATTAAAACAGTAAAAATAAAATTAATCTATACAATTATATCAAACTAGCTTTTGCCTTCGCTAGCGTGGATTTTATCTTCTGGATGGCGACAACAGCGCCACCTTTCGGGTTCAACTATAGCTAAGAAACATCCAAGTGATCCAATGAGTAAAAATAAAAATCGAAATCGGTTAATCCGTTTAAGAAGAGAACAGAAGCACACCGGAATTTTATGTATAAGACTTGCTGTTCCCGCGACTTCGTCCGCGTGGAATTTAACGGAAACAAAAATATAATTTAACAAAAAATGTTCGTCAGTTTCTTTTTTGCGAATCGATGTTTCGTGTTTTATATACCTACTATCGCAAAAGCCCGCTCGCGCGTTCTGAGCCCGCGCGGCAGGCAGCATTTCTGATATTTTTTTGTTCTTGTTTTTGTAAAAGAAAAGTAGCCTAAGTTACTCCTTATAAAATCAACTATCTGCCAGTGAAAGTCCAGTCGAAATCGGTCCAGCCGTTTCGGAGATTACCCGGAACAAACACACAGACAGACGGACAGAGAGACAGACAGACAAAAAAAAATTAAATCACGTTGTTGCTATAGGTAAAGTTTGTACTTACATATGCATTTAGTGACTAGGTGTTATTTTGATATTACAAACAGACACTCCAATTTTATTTATTTGTATAGATTAACATGCAGTTTAAAGGAAAAACACTTTGTTTATAAAATGTTTAATAGCATACAGAGTTAATTTAAGAAACAAAATTTGTTTCGACTGTTTAAAACATGTGCGATCAGTAACTGTAGAAAATAACCAACGTGAATATAAACAATTTAATGTACTTTTTGCAATTGATACGTATTTTGAATCATGTTTTGGTATTAGAATTATAGTATCTATGCCAGGTCGATGTACTCGGCTAAGAAATAATAAGCCATACTGGCTTATTATTAGTATTTATAATTGTTTCCCCTTTTTACGTTTAGCTAGTATTTACGCTTCTTGCACGCATGTTTTTTAAACCTTTATCACATTGCACCTCTGCCCAAATCTTTGGAGAACACGGGCGTAATACACGAACTACCTAAACCCAAAGTCAAATTAATTTAGTTCAAGTAAATAGGTATGGATAAGTCAAAGAATTTTTAGGAAAAGAAAAGCATTATTCATACTCACATGAAAATAATTTTATTAAATTTGGTACATGGAAGACTTAAAGCTGAGTAGCCCCAAAAGAAAATAACAATAACTTAGTGATTGCAATTCTAATAATTACAAGTTTTCACTTACAGAGTAACTGGATAAAAATATCATTAAAATAAAATTAATGTAATTATATTAATATTAATCATTAAGGGCAATGTCTAATTATTTAACTTGCCTGCAACATGGGACAGCACGTGACGGTCGCGTGCCAGCACCAATCATCTCTTGTTCGGCTTCTCCGACACATTTTTCTCTTACTACGATAGGGCTGTGCTGAAAGTGAGCTGTTGCTGGAAACTATTTGCTGGAAGAACCATATTATTATAATGGGACCATAGCGAGGTAATGAAGGTGAGATGATTTGGACACCTTTGGGGAAAAAATATATCCACAGAATTGCTTGACAGAGACTAATGGAATGGAAGAGTGAAGGGGAGAATGCTGTATTTTCTAATTGTCCACATTTCAAGGTCTACTTTTAATTTTGGCGTTATCATCCCTTTTGAGAAGTGAAAGGTGTAAAAGTGATAAACGCTAAATTTGGCCCTCCTCCGCGGGTCCATGCGCCCTTTCGTATTTCAGCTTCGCATTTTTTCCCACGTCCTTGATGCGAGCTTTATCACGCAGAATGGTGTCTCTGACCCGATTGGCCCGTTTGACACCTAATACAAATCTGGTAAATTGATAAAAGAATATGTCACACTATTATTTTTGTTGACATCCCTACAGTTGGACTATGACCGCGAGTCCAAAGTTTCCCATCGCGGTACGTCGAAGGGCGAAGTACAAGGCGATATCGCGCGGCTATTTTAGACGCCATCAATCTATGGTTTCCTTTGTGAAAGTATTGGCCTATTTTATTTTAAGTGAAAGAAATTGGATGGATGATATGAAATATAAGTATGCGTATATAAGACGTCTATGTTCTCTGAAAGACTGGGTATACTGGGATCAGTTTGAATCACTCGCGGCGATTAACTTCTGGGATAGGTGTTTGCGAGTGGCATTACAACTGAGCGCTTCTGTTCGTGCTTTGGCGGTCTTAAGCTGTCGGTCCCTTCTATCACAGTCGTTAAGACATATCGAAGGCTTTCAGGCGTCCTGAAAACTCCGACACTAGAGTTACCCTGGCCCATACAAGCGAAAGAACAAACTATGAACTTAGATTGAAGTTGCCAAGATATTATTGATTTGTTTCCTTTTCCGTTATAAATTAGTTTTTTTGGAGGATATAACCTTTTGTGGTGGAAGGCCGCTGCACGCTAGGACAAGGTCACATTACAACATTGTGGCGGCGCGCGAAAATACGCGGTCATCGGTCCCTTATCAGGCGCTTGCGCAAGTGCTTTAGTTTTGTATAGCGAGTAAGAGAGAAAGAAGACGTCTTCTATTTCTTATGGTACCTTGTCCCTTAGTACCGACACAGATATTTGTAAGGAAAATTATCTCACGACTTTGTCCCTATTGACTTTGATCTTTTGACAGCTGTTTGGATGTTTTGGTCTTTAGTGGATTCTAGTGAATCACACTTAGGTAAAATTGAGCAGGGGTATACTTATACAAAGAAATTGTCATTATTATTACAATGTCTTTGGGTATATCTTATAATTTCTAAATGAAGCTTGTTAAGACGGTCAATACAATTAAGATAATGACCTCTTTTAGTCACAACTGAGAAGTGCTGATGGAACATAATAGCTTGCGGGATCAATACAATCTGCTAATTAAATTATAAACGTGAGTATACTCCTAATACAAGCATGTGAGTTTACTTGAAAGCTAACGGGAGTAATAGGAATAACATGTTAAATATGGGGACATTCCTAGTATATTTTTACCACATGATAAGTGATAGGATTGCAGGGTGACAGGGTGAAAACATATGGTGTAGTGAGTCAAAGTAAAAGTGTAGGAAACATTGAAATAAAACTATTTTTACGGATTATATCGCGTTTATTTAATTTTATGTTCCCGACGTTTCGGTTGCTTTACAGCAACCGTGGTCACGGGGGGACTGAGGTGTTAGACGTCCTGATGTCATAGTTAAAAACTGGGTACCCTCAAAATTTAGTTGGTGTTTGCGGTCCGATCCACGCAGAAAGTGCTCACTGTGTCTTGAGGTCTTGCAATGGTACGCTTGGTTTTCGATTTAATTATATTAATTACTGGGTCCCAAGATGGTGGTAGCATAGTTTTATTTCAATGTGTAGTATTCGCGTAAATATAAGAAAACAATAAGTGTAGGAAACTTTACTTCACAAACATGGATTTGACATTTCGTGACAGAGAAGGGGTAGAATAATTTTCCAGCATGGTGCAATAATTCAGAAGGTGAATATGTTACGTTTTATCTGTAGCATCACCTGATCATATTATGATTTTGCTAAATTAGTAATGAATTGCGTATATAGATGATGTAAGATTTATTATTAAATTGTATTGCCGTCACGCCATTTATATTGACATTTTGTAGCAATGGATAAATATAAAAAAAACAGCAATAATGTTTAAGTTGTTATTATTTTCTCTTTTTGATTAACTTCTTTCCTCTCTTTTTTAAAAAAGAAGGTTAGGACGCTGAATATAATAACCATGTTCGTCATTAGGGACAGAATAGATTAGTTTGTGAATATTTATAAATTACACTGAATATTAATATTGTAGGTACCTATGTACTCACGATGTTTTCGTTAAATTCTCAGGTAACTCCACGATCCAAACCTATATCGCCATTACACATTATCAGCAGCTGTTTACTCACTGAGATACAACAAGGAACATTATTGTTTGCTACTAACACCTCGCAAATCTTCAGCAAACTCTCCAGAGGCGATATATAACAGCATCTTTGAACAATTATCTCATTTTACAATGAACAACACATACCAAACCCGTATCGAACCAATGGGTCTAAAGTTTAAATTGTATTTGTTTCGATTAAATTGACGGTGTTGATAATGGTGATGAACGGGAATGATGCTGTCGCGCCCGAGGCGAGGGAAGAGATACCCCATGATCATCTGTTCAAGGTCACTGGACTGTCGTCAACAAATCTGGAGAAATTGGCGCAAGGTAGGTGACGTCACTTTATTTTGCAACGTCATAAGCGTGGCGGTTTATGACGCTTGCACCTCAATAGAACCCACATGAGCGGTCCGAAGCTTGAGCTTGGAGGAGAAATAGTTTGACGTGTAAACAGCTGATCAGAGAGTGAAGGCGAGTCCTTGTAAAACACCCGAACCCATAAATAAACCTCGCTCATATTAACCACAGTCAAGTGTGACTCGCTTGAGTAGTTTTGTTTCGTACTAATGGTAGATAATAAATGAAGTGAACAGGACATTTGCACTTGAATTTGTCCACCACTCACTTTTTTACTTTGTCTTATTTTTTTTTAATGTGTAGGTACTTATGTAAAATATTTTAATTTATAAAATAGAAAAACCTTTTAATCCATAAGCATGCCTAAGTTTCTTCGCTAACCACATTTTTACTCTTCGCCATGATCTGATACCTGGCAGAACCGGACAGAACTAAACAAAGCAGTGAGACAGACTGGAGACTGACTCACTCAGTCAGATAGACCATGCCGTTTTAATTCATAACCATTACATGTACATATACATTTAAGTAAACACACCTTTTAAAGATAATGGTGCCAAATCTAAAAATATTTTTGTCTTGTTCATAAATTCCAATCATGAGAAGAATGGAAATACAATTGTCTGGTTTTGTTTGCGCACAGATTTAGCGCCGAATTTTTATTTTATTTACATAACATAATGTTTTCTTAATATCTCTAAGGAACTCTAAAACGGAATTTCAGACGGCGTCAATAAAGGCCAGTGACAAGTCTCAGTATTCCGCAGAAGCCAGGGTTATTACCCACTGGCGGGGATCCAAGTATTCAGGTTGAAACTAGTCTCGTTTCAGACGTATTTTGTTTTGATCGCTAATGATTATTTTAAGCCGGTATTCACTTTGTTTTCGTTTTGATACTTGTAATTAATTGGATTCTACGGATAATGAAAATGAGAACGGTAGGTTAAGGTAAATGAATTTCTGAATAAATTAAACTATACATACAGTATACAATTTTACCACTATTTCAATGAATTAAAGAGTGATAGCGGTAGCTTCGAATTTTTTTTTCAGTAATTTTCCTATACGTTGCGCATAAATTACAGTTTTGATAACAACTATGGTAGGTAGGTACTAGACAAAAACACGCTTACTTTGTTATCCCTTGGTCTAGACAGAAAATACGAATTTCAAAGGAAAGTACAATCAAAATTGAAAATTATATTAGGCTTTTGGAAAATTCTACTTCTAAGGAGCAAAAAATAGTGGATGGAAGTTTATATGCCAATTCCGTCCAAAATCCACGCGGACGGAATTCGGGGCGAAAGCTATTTATTAATAAGAAATCAATCCATAAATGATATCTGTTCAAAATATAATCTAAAAATACCAATGTCTACGCAGCACCTCAACCACAGCCCTCAGACTTCGAAGAGGCGATGACAGCGACGGGCTACGGCAAATTCAATGTGGCCCTAATGCTGTGCACCCTGCCTGCGTTCTGGAGCGCCGTCTCGGTGACCAGTTCCACTTCCTACATATTCACGAGGGCGCAGTGCGACATGCAGCTCAGCCTGTTAGACATGGGCACCATTACCGCTATGACTTATGGAGGTAAGACACTCACATGTACGAAACCCCGACCAAGCGTCAAGGTTGGTCGCCGCTAACTTACAGTACGCGCGACTACAGATATAAAAAATATGAGTGTGACCGAGCGAATCACTCGAGAGAATCGTAGCGGGCGGAGGGGCATCGGTGGCATCGGTGTCTTTGAATCGGTTCGGATTTCCCGTCACTAATGACGTCACAGTAGGTGCTTGCGTTATCTATGTAAATCTATATCTGTGGGCTCATTAATATCGCAGGGCGGCACTACGCATGTGTGGGCGTTTTATGTGAGGGGTTTTATATGAGTTCACTGGAGTGTACCTCTGCCTACCCTTTCCAGTAATTTCCAGACTCACCTTGCAGATCTTTATATTTACCGAAATCAATTAGCAGAACAGAGAAAACATTACCTACCTATTTACTTTGTGTTGTCCAAAGGGGGTAGATATTGGGTAATCTCAAAGTCAGGTCTTTACTTGTCTTCATTATTAACTTTATTCATACGAATATACTAGTTTAATTATTAAATGAATCCCATCATCACAATTATTTACATTTCCTCTTTTCCGTTCCAATCAATCTGACCATCCAGTTATACTTTTTTAAAACATCGACTACTGTCCTTTTACTTTTTAATTATAATGCAAAGAGTGCTAGCAGATTAAGTTATAACAAATAATAATTAAATCAAGGGCAAATAATCAAGAACACACAATTACAAACAATATGCATTAGTTAATTACGTTAGCTAACATTTGTTACCGAAAAACAATATTTATTTTCGCAAAACAAAGAGGACACGTGAAGAATGTTATAAAAATCATAAATAAGTACAAATATGTTGACTCATGATAGGGAGCGAGCGATGTTCAGTCTGACCTTATGTCATCGATTTCATAGTTTAATGATGATGACTGGATCAAAGATGAAGAAATATTCATAACAGACGAAATTACGTTTATTTGTACCGGAAACATGGAACAATTTATGTCAATTATCTTGAAGTCATAAGGTCTTATAAACAATACAATAATTTATTATTTATTCACATAATTAAATGTAGGTGTATTATATACAAAAAATTATTTCATAAAAAGCGTAGACTTTTAATAAGAATATACCCATTCTGATCGATCCCCTTCCTTGATTGACGTATTACTTTGTATTTGCAAGTAAATACATAGCTTTAGAGCCATTGTAATGTTATATTTACACTATTGTTTGCTACACAAATTCGCCATGACGTCACTCGTACATATCAATATTTGAGTGGAAACTGCAATCTATATATAATATTTATATATGCACACGCAAAGCGACATTGAGGAGTCAGAACATTGAGATCCTATTTACATAATGCATTCTCATATTTGAGTAGACAGAAATACTGCGTTATCAAAATGTTATTGAAATATTAACTAGGACTTGTTACTTATAGATAAAGAATTAGCAAAGTAATTACGTTTATAGTGATATCACCATTGACATTAAACTTTATTAGGACTTGATAATCACAACATGTTCTTCAATCTCATCAGTCGTAAAGGAAACTGTGGAAAAGAGGGTGGGAGTGAATGTGTGTGCTACATACCTACACACTATTATTTTTTATTTGATACTAGCTGAGCCCGCGACTTCGTCCGCGTGGAATTTAACTTAACAAAAAAGCCCGCTCCCGCGTTCTGAGCCCGCGCGACAAGACTCATTTTTTAAAATTTTGTTTTTCTAAAACTAAAGTAGCCTAAGTTACTCCTTAAAACATCAGCTATCTGCCAGTGAAAGTCCCGTCAAAATCGGTCCAGCCGTTTCGGAGATTACCCGGAACAAACACACAGACAGACAGACAGACAAAAAAATGTTTATTCGCGTTTTTGTTATAGGTGTCGCATGTACTTTCATATGCATTTAGTGAAAAGGTGTTATTTTGATATTACAAACAGACACTCCAATTTTATTTATTTGTATTGATTAATATTATTTTCCAACAACTCTAAAATTCATCTCCTAAATTCACCTTTCTTAGCTTACATCCAAGATGAATAAAACTCACCCTAAACTATCCATCTGCCTTCAGGCATGATCTCGTCAGCCATGGTATGGGGTTTCCTCTCAGACACGCTGGGCAGAAGGCAAATCATGATGTGGGGATTCTTCTGCTCCGGGCTTGTGGAGATCACGGCCGCTATCAGCCAGAACTTCGCCATGCTGCTTGTCACTAGATTCGCTAGTGGATTCTTGTAAGTATTCTAGGAGAATATTACTAATACTAGGTGAAACAAAAAGGGTATACTATTTTTTGTGCAACTTAACTTTGTAAATCTCAAACTATCGGCTTTGTGGGACAGTTGAAGTACTAAAGGTTTTGTAGACTTGTGAAATCGGTCAACAGCTGTATTCCTATAACACCTTTTGTTTTTCAAGTTCCCTCCAAAGCTGATGGTTTTAGAATTACAAAGTTAAGTTTTGAAAAAAAAAAGTATACCCATTATGTTTCCCCTTGTATAATACATGAGTGCTAGTGCATCCAAAATCATGGGTACCCTATGTCCATCTGAGGACGTCATCTGGCTGATATATGGAGGGATCGGGTTAGGTATACCCACTTCAATTCTGAAAGTGAAAAGAGTGAGAATTAACCCACGCGAGTTTTGAGTTCGTCTTTAGGTTTTTCACCAAATTTGGATCGAATCTGGATAAACCAGATCAAAGCGCTCTCACTTCAGGTTCAACGGCCCCTTCGCAGTATTGATCTCATACATCGCTGAAATGCACCGCACAGAGTTGAGGGCAAGAGTGATACTCCTCACGAGTCTCTTCTACACCATGGCTAACACGACCCTGCCGCTGCTGGCCTGGGCCATCCTCACTAAAGATCTGGATTATTACCTCTTTGGTGGCAAGATCGGTAAGATTTCACAAAAATCCCTCTACACGGTTGAATTTACAGCTCATCAGATATGATGGAAACTGAAAGAAAAAGAAAAGCAGTTGCCGTGCATCTAGCCTGCACCTCTTCTATCTTCGCTTAATAGTCATCCGAAAGATAGCATAATACATACCTAGATGGGTACATATTAAATATAAGGAACACGAGAACAACTCACGGTATGCATCTGTCTTTATTATATTGAAGATCCACACTGGGGCTGCCAAACGATCTATATATTTTTTTGCTGATAAAACCTTACCATAGTTATTGATTCCAGTTATCCACTCCTGGAACGTGTTCCTGTTTACTACGGCACTAGTGCCCCTGCTGACCGGCATTGCGTTCCTCTGCCTGCCGGAGAGCCCCAAGTTCCTTATGTCCAGGGGAAGGAACGAGGAGGCCATGGAAGTCTTCAGGACTATATACAACTTGAACACTGGAAAACCAAAGGAAGAGTTTCCAGTAAGACATCCAACATCTTAGTAATTTACATCGGATTTAGGCCAGAGGCAACCCCTATAAGAAGGTGTGGAAAACTATGGGCCGTAATTCGCATAACTTCATGTATAGTAAGAGCTGAAAGGTTTTAAGGTCATCTGAGTCAGGTCTCGCTGGGTGAACTGAATTCCATGTTTCTATGGAAGAATCTTGTGCGGAAGGGCCTTTGCGCCCAACGAAACAAAATGGCGATACCACATCATGATCTAAGCGAAACAAAACTAACAACCCAAGAATGCACCACCACAACCAGTTTAGCAGAAAAAAAAAACTGGCAATTTAATTTATATTTTCATTCAGGTAAAAGTCCTAGTAGAAGAGAGGAATGAAGAGCAGGACCGAGGAGTCGCAGCGCTCAGAGGAGGCTGCGAGCAGCTCACGCCTTTGTTCAAGACCCCACACCTCAAGTGGCTACTTCTCATGTGTGCTATACATATGGGATGCATGTTCGGGTTAGTAGCATTAAAAGTCCTACTGAACTGCAACAGAATAGAGCTCCACAGGTTCTTCTATATCAGACATAGTTATATTGAACCTTGACATATCCGTTAATTTAAGACCAATTGACACAAACGGACGTGCCTATCAATAAATTGATAACAATATTTCAGGTCCAACACCATACGACTCTGGTATCCTCAGCTAGCGGCCATGATCGCTTCTGATTCCGCCGAGAGTCTCTGCTCTGCAATAGCCCCGACTGCTCCACCTGAAGTGGAGATCACGTGTGTTCCAATACCGACTGACATGCTGACTTATCTGCAAAGTGCTGCGGTGGGGGCTGGGTCAGTGCTGACTTATGGAATTGGAGGGGCTTTGGTCAATAAGTAAGTCACTCTTGCTATCCTCCTGGTATCCAGCTGGTTGACATGAGAAGTGCTCAAATTATTGACTCTTAGATTGCATGACTGAGCTTTTGGAAAGCATCTTAAGTTAATCTTCCTCAGATTATTAACGTCATCTATTTTCTAGGTGTGGCAAGAAGCTAGTGGCGGGTTTTTGCTCTTTGGCCAGCGCGGTGATCTTGATTCTGATGCCGTTCCTAGGGAACAGTGCGTTTGCTGTCGTTGCCATGGTAACCACAGCGCTTGCCTTCACGTCCCTGTCTGGTGCTTCGCTGTCCAGCATCGCGGTGGACCTGTTCCCTACATCACTTAGGTAAATAAATAAACCCGAAAGGATACGGAAGAGTGCATTGTTTTTTCCACGTGCATTACTGCATCGGGTGGTTGCGGGTTCGATTCCCGCCTTTCAAATTTCGGAAATGGCCTTTTCGTAATTTGCCCAGATCTGAGTACCACTGGGATCACCCCCATTCCATTGTACGGTACCCATAGTACAAGCCTTGCTTAGTTTGGGACCTTACAGTTGGAGTGTCAGTCTGGCGATATTTATTATTATTTATTTATTAATTTCTTAGTTTCAATTTCTATACAAATAAATAAAATTGGAGTGTCAGTTTGTAATATCAAAATAACACCTTTTCACTTAATGCATATGAAAGTACATACGACACCTATAGCAAATACGCGATTTAAAAAAAAATTGTCTTACTGTCTGTCTGTCTGTCTGTCTGTGTGTTTGTTCCGGGTAATCTCCGAAACGGCTGGACCGATTTTGACGGGACTTTCACTGGCAGATAGCTGATGTTATAAGAAGTAACTTAGGCTACTTTTATTATAGAAAAACAAAACAAAAAAATGGGTCCTGTCGCGCGGGCTCAGAACGCAGGAGCGGGCTTTTTTGTTAAGTTCGATTCCACGCGGACGAAGTCGCGGGCTCAGCTAGTCGTTAATAAAATTAATAGAAACGTTGTTTTATTACAGAGTGATGGCAATGGCGATATTCCTGATGACGGGTCGCGTGGGCACGATCACTGGCACCGTCATCTTCCCGGCGCTCATAGACTTTGGCTGTCTGCCGCCTTTCCTCACGATAGCCCTGGTTCTAACTGGTAAATCATTCATTCAAAGCATCCATTTATAACCATGGGTTTAATATGTTCGCTAGAAGAAACTACTACGGACGTCTATGTGCTATTGCCGCCCGCATGGCGTAATGGTTCGAGGGTAGGCCGCTCGGCTCACTGCACCGATAGGTCGCGGGTTCGATTCCCGTCAGAATACATTTCAGCAATAGCTTTTTCATTACTTGTCCTGGTCTGGGTGTCTCTGAGATCGCCCCCAGTCCATTATGACGTATATACCCACACTACAAGCATTGCTTAGTTTGGGACCATACATTTGGTTTATTAGCCTGGCGATATTTATTAAACTTTATATCGAATTTATAGTTCCTCGGATAGTCGAAAGCGCTGTATATCGTCATATAAATATTTTAGGAAGACGCTAGTACTTAGCCAATGTAAAAGTTATGGTCGAGCTACTGCATATTTACATATTACCACAAAGTACAAAAGTTTACGTCTGCGCTATCTATCCTTCGCATTTTGAAATACCATCAATATAAACGAAGAAGCTATTTCTCTGTTTACGACAAACTGTTAAGTGAAAGTTTCGTGAACCTACAATAAGAGGGCGCTATTTTACAAACCCGTACTTAACGACCCAAGTCGAGCCAGCCCGTATATAGTGCTACAAACTTTATTTGACCGGTGGCCAAAAGAGGAACTAAAAATATTCAATACAAAAATTTATTATTATGACAGTCATGTATCGACACTAGCGACGCTCTCAAGCGCCAAAAGAGCCTTGTAGCACTATATGAACTATGGATTCAATTGGCTACAGCTAGGCTCTATCTAACACCTATGGATTTAATTAAGCTTACATAAATGTATTGAGCAAGGTTGGCACTTTTAGTTTATTACTTTTCAGTGTGCGGACTCGCGAGCTTCCTCGTGCCAAACACTACACTGAAGAAACTTCAATAAATACAACTAACGCTAAATAAAATTTAGCATAGTCAAATACGTGTCTGTTAAGTTAATATTTGTAAATAAATTTTATTATTAAAAGTTGTATTCCCTGTTTCTTTTTATTTCCCAAAGACGTCTGTTTTGGATATCGGAATAAAACTGCTGTATATTTAAAAATATTCATCTTTTATTTATAATTTATCATAATCCTAATCTCATCCATCGATCAGTCAAACTCACAACTAAACCATATACCGGCGAATCAGGGAGAACAATTACTATCTACTATCCCAGTTCTCTTGCAGTCATACATGCCCAATGTACTGCCGTCCTTCCCATTTACAATAGATATCAACGAGATAGGTACCATTTAAAATTTAACTCGTAAATATACCCATCCCTTTCATATTCTAAGATAATGAAAAAGACAGCGGCACATATATATGGTCCTGTTTGAGTTACAAAAGAATTGGGCGCATTTGTTATTATTTTACATTATTATTTTAGCTCTTAATGACATATTTTTTATAAAGTATGAAATAAATAATTCATTAAATAAAATAGTGTTTAGCGTAGACTTAGATTTGATTGTAAACGTAACACACGATAATGATTTTCGTATACGTAATAATATTAATATTATAATTAATGAATGACAGTATAATCGCTGGCATATAAAGACGATTCATTTTTACAAATAAGTAATACCTTATTATTGAGGTCTCAACATAGTTATGCTGACTGTAGCTGAATAACTTGTTTATAAATTTATTACATTCTAAAAAATATGTCATTAATTATCATGTATTAAGGCGCTACATCAGTCTAATGCAATGGCTAAACAGCTGCTATACCCGACAATAAATAAAAATACAACTGAAATTATGCTCATAATATGGTTTTGTGACTATACGCAAGTGTCATTGTGAAGCTGCCTTTTGCATTTTATGTACAATCCTGATACTAGGATTTGCGGGATTTGAAATAAACGAGGATAATTACACAATAAAGTGCCGAAATTTTCAAAAAACAAATGTGACTTTATATTTATCAACGCTAGGCTACGGTTGGACCATATTTTCACGTTATTCGGATCAAATAATTTTGTAATGACATTGCCATAATGAATTAATGATAATTGTGTAATGATTATTAAAAAAGTCTATTGAGTGTTTGAAGTTAGTTTTCGTCACTTCATGCGTTGTAAGTACATCGTTAATTCCGCAGCTCACAATTTTTTAAATAATACATCATACTTCGCCTCTTAAGTCTGAATGTGGCCGCCGCTAAATGTATTGCGTACCCTAATGAAACTGATAAAGCAAGGTTTATATAAAGACTAGATTTTTATTTTTATTGTCGACTCGCTTTGTGTATGCGAGATATATCCTTAAATTCGAGGATTGAAGCCTACGGCCCACTAAGCAGTAACGAAATAGGTTCAGAAAAATAAGCGAGTGAAGCTGAAGATCTCAAAGAATTAGAATTTTTGAAAATAACTTAAGTTTCTGAGACACAGTATTTTTTATATATTTTCTAAGTTACGCCTTAATGGACACCAAGCTTTACAATAAAAATCATATTTATAAATGTATTTATAAATCTTATAGGCCAGTGAAATTGACGGTATTACCCTAGACCAATTTTGGATTACTCATCACAATATATATTATTATCTGAATACAACGCAAGGCACATCATTATCTGTTATTACTTATCTATTTCTATTTTTTTAAATAAAATTGCACTTTTACAACAACTAAAAAATGTTCAACATTGGCAGATCTCTTTTTAAACTTAAAATTGTGTAAATCTAATTTAACCGTGTTGCTCCCATGTCGCACAAAAAACTGAGATACATGTAAACCATTTTTACTAGAAATCAGTTAAAAATGCTTTTCACACAGCCTTCTTCACATAATTTCCTTAAATTGTTCTCGCAGATACAAAATTGTGTCAAATTATATAGTTCTATGTATACAGTTTTGTACAAAAAATTAAATTATACACTAACGATCTTAAATAATTTATATTCTAAGGTAAGGCATATTTTAATAATTATAAATAGTTAATTACAAATATAGTACATATAATTATGTAACAATTAAGTTATATATACAGTCTCGCATTGTCTTAAAGCCGAGTTTCTATACAATAATATGTACAATATTAGAAAAGGTATAGATGACTATACATGGTACACCCAACTTCTTAAGGCCTCGGGTAATATAGCAAATGAAAAAATCGTTGCGTGGATACATTCAGGGCACTCCACAACTAAATTGGCTAGCTCCAATCTGAGAGAGTAGCGCAAATGGCACAGCGATCAAAATAATGAATAATGTTTGAAAGACATAATGATTTAATGAAAATGTAACGAGTTAATGAAAATATAAAATATTATCCGAAAACACTATGATTTTTTCAAATGCTATTCTATTGTTATTAGGTAAATATATTTTTCAATGATCACATTTGCTGCGCCAATATTGAAAAGGCCCCTAAATTATTTTACTCATCTTTATGAGCTATGTACGTATTTACAATATTTTTTTTTTTAGGTGACGAGGAGTTGAAAGATTTTAGTTAGCTTTGGACGTATTTGTGTCAATTAATGACCCACAAATGGAGATTGATCATAAGCTCAAGCGGGGCTGACAACCCCACTTTAAAATCTACAAGGGGCAGTATTATAAATAACTTTAACTAATATTATGATTATAACAAAATGAATGTACCATTTCCAACAAGATGTAAGTAAAAAAAATGCCCACAATGGGCTGTTATAGTGCAACGCACTGTACACTTGGTGTCGGAGAAAATTGGTCATTTCAGAAATATTTACCTAAGACCTTGAGACTACAGTGCAATAATTTCTGATGGCCAATCTTCCAAGGCGCCATGTGTAATTGTAATAAAGTCCGAAATAACCACCACACTTTTGTTCATTATGAAATTGTCTTTACTCTTTACACTTTTCACTTTAAGGTCCGTTTTCCGCCTTTTCATTCCCGAAATAGATTTTTGTGGATAGTGTTATGATATGTAGAAAATGTGATAACAGAATTGTGGCCAAAATTTTGTTCAATACAACAACAAAAAAAATGATTTAATTTAGAAACACTTTGTCAATCCGAAACAAACTTTGACAAAACAAAATAACCGTATATATCCCAACTGTAGATTATGACTTTCCGTCTTAGTCAGGTCCACTCACCCAACAGAAAGGGGCAAAGCTATAAAAAAACTGTCGATGTATGACATATTTTGTTACAGCTGCCCTTGTCTGTCAGACTGTGACACCAATCAGATTGAAGGGTCTATTATTATTTATATTGGACAACACAAACCAAGTTGTGAAGCCTATAGAGAACTGACATCCTGTTACCACATCCCCACAGCCCATAACATCCACATATCCACCACTCTATTTGCGTCAGCTCGGAGGGGCGAGGAGCACCTCTAGCCAGCACGGGCAGGCCGTCACATCCCGCCGCGAGTACTTCGGACCCCAGCCCTTAGCGAACGAGATCCTCACGGAGCGAGGGTCTACAGGGCCTATGTGGGGCAGGGACACCGCTGGGGGTGGGCAGGAAGGGTCGAAGATGCAGAGGCAGTGGCCCGGGGCCACTCGCCACACTAGCAGTGCTTTAGCGGCTGCAGCGTCCAAGGCCGGGGAGCTGACGAAAACTGGTTCCTGACTGCGATTGTAGAGCCAAACTCCATCGGATTCTAAGGAGAGAGTGACTCCTAGGCCGATTTTTGCTCGGGTTTTTCGAACCTGTAACAGAAGAAAGACTGGTTTAATTTGCTGCAATACACTGTAGTTTGGGATTTTGATAATGTAATGTAGGTCTATATTCAATTCTTAATTTTCTAGCAAGTAACACATTTCAATGTTCCAAGATCTTCCCCAACTAGCATTGGGGATAGTTGTCGGCTGATAGTCCGCACTGATTTGACTGATTACCGATATTAACTACAAGGTACTATGCTACTATCGTTTGTCTTTGAATTGGTTATGTGTTACCGGTTACGGGTTTTGGTCGCCCACACGTTACGGCGGTGACAGACTTAAACCAAACCGCGAGGAAAACAACGAATGTTCACGGAAAAAATAATTAAATCGGAATACGATTTTGAATATTGAACGGTCTTCTTGTGGCTCAGCTGTCTGTCACCGCCATCAGTCGGTCAAGGTTTAACAGTGCTTCGATCAATCGTTAAGTGGAATCGTATTGTAGTACACTACATTTTTGTAATCAAATGTGTTATAAAGATAATGTCTTCAAATATAAACAATATTCCATAATCAGGAGCCAACAAAGGCGCGCGCGGGCGGGGGCGGTCGGGGGCGGGCGCGGCCAGGCGGCTGGACGGCCGGGCGGCAGGGCGGCCCGGGCGCCGGTTATCTGGGGTTATCAGCGCCTTACCGCGAATCAGTGTCAAGTCACATACCGCCGAGCTGCGGACGGAACGCCCGTTTGCATGAATGCTAATTAAATTATATATATCTCTAGATATTATATTAGGTTTGCAAATTCTTAGCCCATGTAACTTTTCACAATAGCTGTTAGTCTCCAAATCTTTGGCGTCTGAGATCATTTGCTGCGTAAACTGTCGGTGTTTATGAAGCACCTAATTATTTAATAATGTCCATGGTTCTCACCTGCTCAGCCTGTGGGGAGTCCGCCCTCTGCTCCAGGGCATCCAGGCAGAGTCCGTGCCTGCCGGACCCACACGCCCCCCCACCGCCCCCGAACACGTCCACCGCCCGCACTCGGACACCGAACTGACGACCCACGCGCTGGGTCAACTCCCAGTACGCCAGGCGACACCATTCCGACTCCCAGCTTTGACGCTCTGAAAAGAAGGAATTTAATGTTTAATTTATGGAGTTATCTTCTAGCAGCCACCATGAATTCAGATTTACTAGCCGCTATCTAGGATTCCGAATGAAAGAGACCTCGTGAGCTGGACACTATGTTAACACCTCTCTGAATTCAGAATGCTGAAGATAAATTGGGTTTTTGTAAACTTCCGAAACAATTTTAACATCATAAAAGCCAGCTCAACATAACTAAATACATTATGATCACGTAAAGAACGGCAATCCTTCAAATAGTCAAGTATAGTTTAGCTTCCAATTATTTTTCTAATACTCGAAGTATGGACGCTGTCTGTGAAATGTAGACAAGAGTTCAGAGAGTTCCACGTACTCATAAGAGACGCAGGTGACACCCAGGTAAACTAGCATTGTTTAGACTAGCCTATACAAATCACAAGATGTAATGACATACCGTGCTATGAACATAGCTTTGAAAGATTTCTAGATAGAAGCAGATGTTTCACATTGTTAGCTGTGCGTGTTTAGTTTCCAGTCTAAATACTAGGAACAACTCAATAGTAGATAGCATACATAGAAGAAAATAACATGGTCGGACTTAAATAAGATTACTCAAAACTTATATGACACTTAAGACGTAAGAAATGCTGACATATTTTGCAATTAGTAGGGGCATTTACTAAGCAAAGGACTGCTGATTAAACAAAAATTTAATTACCTCACATTCAAACTAGTATAAAAAACATGTCCTAACCATTAAAGATACAAGTCTACACTATGTACTTCCCAAAACGGTTTGGGCAAAACCAACCGCATACTGTTCATGATTGCCACAAGGTCAACAGAGCCCCGAAGACTAGTTTATTGAATATCTACTATCTACTTACCGAAATATTAAAAAATAGCCACTAAATTTATGAGAAAATTGAAGCCGGTTTAAAGAGAAAATTTAAATTTGACTTAATCATAGTAAGAAGGTCTGTAATCATCTGTAATCTAATTCGTCCGAGCATCCTTGAACTATTCCTTAGATTGGCAAAGATACAGGATTACAAATGCTGTCAAGAACCATTGCCTTAGAAATAATTAGCTTATGACTCCAGCAGTCCTTAAGCCGAAGATTTGGTTTGTGACTCTATTCACCATTGAGGTAGCCGGCTAAAGTGATTAGGTTCTCCTCCATCCTAAACTGGTATTCCTTTCTAGAACGTTCGTTCAACTCATATTAAATTTCAATCAAGATTATTTCGGACCAGTGACTCGGCTCCAGGCTCGAAATTTGGCGCCACAACAATTGCTGAAACGTCGAAGCATCGATGCCAACAGGCAATTACTCGGAAATATTCCCGAGAATCGCTCCATTTAACGGCTAGGTGGTGAGAGAAACTCTGCTTCAATCCAAGAGGCTCTTATGCCAAATATCTAGGGGTTGTAATATCTAAAATAGTTTCATTTTGGACGCCACCGCATGGACTTTGACACCAAGACTTGGCAGATTCGGTGTTTTTCGTATAATTTCTAACTGTTATTTTAACCGGTTCCTATATTTAAATGCTGATCTGGGTGTCAGAGAAATGGCCTGATCATGTCCTCTAGTGACATAAAAAATTGATTGTTCATCGTCGAAAAACATTTGTACCAAGTAGCCAACAGACACCATCTTATGCTAAAATTAAAAAACCATACGCATGGAATATGTCATGAAAAAGATATTATTAATTATTTACATAGGTTTTCCTTACAACATAAAAACCATGTTTCAACGAAAAAGTACCTACTTTTACTGAAATAATTATCTACCATGATCAACTAAAAGTCCCATCACATCGACAATACCACCATGGTGGTACAAATCCCATGAAAAATGTTATGGCGAGCGGCGATGGTGTGGGGCCGGCGCCACCGTGGCGGGTCGGCGATCGATCGTCAAGGTTACCTAGCGCCACCAGACGTGGGTGCCCCAATCCCACCATTACCGACGGCTATGTGGTTACAACTGGGGATTTAAATCATCTGTAATTTCTAAAATTCCTCGAGGGATGCTTTTAGAAAATTATAAGGCAGGCCTTTCACAGTTTCACAACGAATCTCTTGGGAATTCGACTGCTTTTAGGCAATACAATACAATAAAAAACGTCTCCATGCTCCAAGCATAGTTGGGCATAATCTTATATCTGTGGAAGGCTTACACAAATCCTAACCCTATGTTGGAAAACAATATTGAAGACAACATCTAGTGGAAAAAGTTTTTGGAAGTATAAGCGTTTAAGTATTCAGGATATTTACCTTCACCGTCAGTAGCCAGGGAGCCTGTGACAAGCCGCTCATGGTCGGTTCTCCTTGCATCCTCCGTACTCTCACCATGTTCTGGGGACAAAACATAACGTTACCATCACGCTATCAGCACAAGAGTGAAGGCAGAGAGGGTGCATCCCTCCAGCCGAGCTATTTAGCACTAACTTTAAAGGTGATTAATGACATGACCACTTTAGCTGTACATAATACTTCTCAGGGTTATCAGTATTGATCGAGTAAAGTGTGCCTTGAAAAGGCCTTCATTCCGTGTTTAAATAGCTAACTGGTTAGCTGGCTAGCTAGATAGTCTGTATTCAGAATAGATGGTTTTTATGCATTATTAGGCCCGTTTTCCTCAAAGGGGAAGCAGAGGGGCAGTGCAGTGGATATACATTTCACCGGTGATATTTTTCTTCCAATTGAAAAGCCAATTGTCATAATACTCCTCCTTAATGGGAGGGAAATAAGGGGTGTAGTAACCACCAAGGGTGTGTTGGCGTATTTCACAAGTGTCCTTTCGAAACACGTGTAGGTTTCTTCACAATGTTTTCTTACACAGTTTAACAAGAGATTATCTTTCTTGGAAACTAGATTTGCACATGAAACCTTAAACTTCCAAAGCAGAGTTGGCGTTAGAACCTGCACACTTTGTATTCAAAGCAAACAGCGTTCTTCACCATTCAAACCTAAGACTCAAAGTTCTTTGATAACGAAAACCAATTTACACATAACTTAATCAAAATAAAAGCAACAACGATCAATTTGGCGGCGGACCAGTCGTACGAGCCGCGTGATGACATCAGGACACCTGCGCACACGCGCGCAGACCCGATAGGTGTGTCCGCGTTATTTATTAATAGGAGAACATCAAGTTTCGCATATAAAATATGAATGGGTGAATCAGTGTTGGTAATTTGATTTTTAGTTTTTATATGAAGCTTCGAACTGAAATGTAGATGCTTCAAAAGTTGATGTTATAAATAATGTATTTATAGACCACTTAAACATTACCTATTAATTAGTTTTTACGGGTACTCGTCGTTAGTTATATTATGACTTTGATGCAAGTTACTTAAATTCTATATCCTGACTTATCAAACAAATCACCAAATCAAAACTATTAATCTCCTGTAAATCTGTGAGTGATCATTTGGCCACCCTGCGCAAATTCCTCATAGGTTTTATAACGAGCCGGGTCATATCATTATTTATACATAAAACACAGTATTTAAATGTTTAATACGAGTGGGCAGAGGCGCCAGTGCCGGCGCGTTTATCTCTTGTGTCTCGACGTTTTAAAAATAGTTATTTCACTTATAGATTTTATTTAAACATTACTACAGCATACTACATACCTACTTAACGGTCATATCTTCCAACTACCATAGAATGGATGCGGTGAATATTGCAATGGATAAAATGGACGTTAACTCCTTGGATGATGAACAATTGCTGCTCAATCTACTGGAACACAACTAAACTTGAAACTAATACTATCCCACAAGTTTATATAGGCTAGGTAACTGCTTAGAATTAGGCAGATTGTTCGCTTCTTTACCGACTTTTTTAAAAACGAAAAAAAAACTTATAACAATATCATTGTGGAAGGGTTCTAGAACGTACAATCACTGTTAAAGGCAGTTGGAAACCAGACAAATTGTGATAATATGTTACCATAAGTTCTTATATGTACTTAGGTCTTGGAGAACAGCTGACTTCGTGAACATCGGTATTCACATAACTTTTGCATTAGTAACTAAATCGATTTTATAACCCTTCTCATGTCGTAGATTCCTAAAACAATGCAACCGATCAGTTTGACTCGACAACTCGTTGCGTTCACGGAGTTCAATTCATAATGCAAGTTGCTAGAGCCGACTCGGTCGATACAAGACTTGTCATGAGCTTGTGAATCAGGTTGTCTTGTCAAGCGGCTGTCGGTCACTTGTCCTGGTCGAGGAACTATTCTCTTTGTCAGAAAAACTGGACCTTAGATGTAAGAACGTGGTGCGTAAGACACAAAACACATTAGCATATTAGCGAACGAATCAAGGTCGTTGTGTACATGTACACACACTAAAAGACGGACAGACTTTAGACCACAGTCATCGCGAAAGATACACTATTAAATGAAACTTGACACTTCCATTTGCTAAAATATACGAGCGTCTGTGTGACTGTGTGTATGTAAATTTGAAGCAAATATTGACGGTAAAATCAACTTAGGAAACCCACACTCCTGGCCTGATATAGGACACTCCAATAATACCTATTCAATAAACACTGCCGACCCACTAAACTAAGCGACCCTTGTATCTAATAAGAATAGGTAGCTACTTATCACCATACAGTTGACTGAAGGTGTTCGAAGTTACACCCAGACGGGGTCAAACGAAATGAATAAAGAACTATTGTGTGCTCCTAGCGAAATTAATACCACATAGCATTAATCCAGTACTTAATATTTTTTACTTTTGCATACAGTATCTATAAATACAACTATAATGTATTATGTGATTAGAAGTAAGTACCTACCCTCCCGATTGGAGGTCGCGCACAGCGACCAGCAATTCAAAAAAATAATCTGGTTTGATGTTGTTTGGTAATGCTATTTGCTGTAAAGTCTTCAATCTTAAGTTAAGTGAAACTATAACTTGAGTAATATTAAAATAAAAGCTCTACAACTTGAGATAAATCCGGGCGGACAACATAGCCAATTAAGAATAATATTAATCGTTAATAAGTCGCGGTTATTATAAGCAGACATCTTTGTTTTGTCACATTATTCTATACCTACGGGACAACTTTTTCCAATTCGTAACGAAGTTTCGGAGGCGCTTGTGGGTGACGAAGATATTATTAGTAAATCCTGATGAGAAAACTGATCATAAGTTTGAAGAGTGACAGACATAAGGACAATTTTAATGCTTTTATGAGTGATATTATGTTGCAAATACAAGAAAACTTAAAGAAGAGGTCGAGTCATTTGCTTTCAAGTTTTGATCCTTATTTCATTAATCTAACAACTATTTGAACTTGGAAATCACTACCAATTCATAGAAGTAAGTTAAGTTAATAACAAGTTTACAAGCACAATTTAAGTTGATAAATAGACAGCAAACGAGTTCTTAAGTGATTTTTCTATTTCACAAGTTACTGAGCTTACCTACATGTTACTGATAAACAGGAAAGCTGATGTTTTCACTAAATCTCCACAACATGTTAGGGAATTTCATCAATATTATAACAATAATATCTGACGGTACATTTAATTGTAAACTTTCAACACGTGGAGGAATTATATCGAAAACATAGACCTATATTATTTTGTTTAGATAGGTTCCTTATAGTTTTGACGACTACTTCATCAAATAAGTTGCGCGTAAGATACTTGCAATACCAAAGGTATTGCACCAGGTCGAGCTAAAGAGGGGGGGGGGGGGCACAGAGGGAGGGGGGTTGGTCTTTCAATTATCTTACCCATCGTACGAAATGCATCTATAAATCCTAGGAGAGTAGACGGAGCTTGTCATTTACCACACCGGCTGTCATTTAAAATGTCTCCAGTGTACCATGTTTGCTATAGTTAAGGAACCATTAAATACATAGTAAATCTCTTGAAGCAAGTGCATCACTTTGTTGATAGCGGCATTGGTGCATCACACGCCGCGCTCCTACCGAATAGTTGAAAGCTCAATGACACCGCGGCGAAGCACTTGAGATCTTACGACACGGGGACGACACGGATTGTCACACGTTATTTCACCAGCCGTAAGAGAACTGCAGTTTAAGTCGTTTTAGATTAAACTATAACATGGAAAAGACACATAATACAGGAGTATAATATTCCGCAAGTAGGTTATTGGAGGCTTACCAATGCAATTACTAACTTCGCTACGTTTTCCAATTGTATCAAGTAAGTGCACTCTTTTTGTAGGTACTGGTGAAACTTTTCCTGACCCTCTTCTAGACTTACATTTACAGCATTACACAAATAACACAGCTTGGAATCGGACAGTTGCAAATCGAATTACATAAAGCCTCAAAAATTGGTAATAAGGACTTCAAACTGATTTATAACATTACTTTATCGCCGAATATAAATGTGTAATGTGAGCTGCATTACTTATATTGAACGCTCCCTCAAAACTTCAGTTGCTATTAAAATTGCACAAATAGCTCTTTCTACAGCGACTATAGAAGGGCTGTAAGTGATTCCATTCCAGCCTGCTACAGAAATAAGACGTGTGGTACAAATGGCTGCTGACATACTAACATAGCGAGCATTTTATACGGCGAGCGTGTTTACAAACTGCCGCGCAGTTTCAGACTTGTTACCCGAGATACAGCTAGCGTACGTGACTGTGTACCCATTGCTTTAAATAGCGTGATTAGCAATGAATAATGCTATAGAATACCAACACCTGCCTCCTACCTAAAAGGTTTGCCTAAGTTCCCGAATAGGGATTTAGGATCTACATGTCTAGTACCGGAATAGGTTTAAAAGATTGTTGTTGACACCGACATACGGTTTTTTGTTTTCAAAATGGAAATGGGAAATTTGATAGTCTGTAGGTTTGACAGGAAGATATAGATTGCAAAGATCCCCATTGACAACATGCTGACGGTCAAAGTTTTACGTGATTTAAATAAACACCAACTCACCTATCACCATAAAGGTCCGTTAGACCCACCATGTTCCTCAAAAACCTTCTTAAAAGTCCCAAAATTACTTTGAGCCACTTTCTAAGATAACTTGGATGCATTACCGTAAGATATTGCCGTGTTTAATGATAATGGACTTTAAAAGAAGGTGTGCAAAGATAAAAGTTATACATCATGTAATTAAAGGTAGGCGTAGGAAATATGATACCCTTAAAACGTGAAATATTTGTAAAACTTATTCGTGAGTTGATTTTAGAAGATTTTTGACGTGTTTTAAGTTCTAAATCAAACAAGAATAGGTGCAATTATTTAAACATGCTCGGGTCGTTTTTTATAAAAATATGAATCAGGGCATCCAAGCGAAGATTGCGGGACTGACCTTATAATGACCTTATATTCTGAAATAAAATTAAGATGTCGACATCCTGCAACATTTTGCCCGTTAACCACTTAGTTTATGATTGCTAATTGGCAATAAATCTACAACAGGCAGTAAAATCGCTCATTACAAGTGACTCCTGCGCGGCGGCTAACACAAGCGGACAAAGACAAATACTAGCTGTTTATATTTGTGTCAGCCGAGCGGCGCCGGCGCCACGATAACGTGACGATAACGTTAATGGATACCGTCTTTATCGCAACACACCGAATCGAAAGGGACCCCGAGATGTTCACCCGAAAACACCGTTTAAAATTCCGTAATTAAAGTCCACATTCCGATGCACAAACGACGGACGCCAGTTGTAAATTCGTGTTTGTAAATGGAATGAATGGATTCTGGGAAGCGTCCAGTAATGGACCCAACCGGAATTTCAATGTCAACGGTATCTGAAAAAGTTCGACATCCCATTCAAAAGGATATTTGAACTTTTTTAATGTCCCACTGGACACAAACTTGTCAGAACTAGGATCAACGATAGCTTAATGCTGGCTGGATTCAGATCATTCAAGAGCTAATAGGATCTCCTCGAACTAAGACATTTTAAACGAATCAATTGTGAGTCACCTAAAATCAAATACAAGTTCAAAAACAATTACTATCACTTGGCAACAGGATACGGAAAATCGATTAACAAATAATATTTTGTTAAACACATACTTAGCGGCCTTGCGAGATATCGGGTTAAAAGTTCACTAGCATTTGTGTACCGATTACTGACAGGATTCAGGCTGACGAGCTAAAGGTTGTCTTTGGTAAACCAAAGACTATGCATATTTTGCACCAAGAAGTATTATGTACAAAGTTCTTGATTTGCACCATTATCTCTTTGAAAATAACTGCAGTGTGATATGTGACTATAGAAGACTGATAATACGTACATAATTCGCAACAAAAAAGGGTGAGAATATAAATATTCTTTAGAAACTGAACAACTTTTGTTCTACTAATTCATTCTGCTTTAATCTGTTTCAAAGGACTAGATAAACTTCTAGTTTAATCTGCTAAATTTTTTATCCTCCTTCTGAATTTTTCGCGTTCCCTAAACTACCGTTACCTCAATTGGCGACGCAAGGGGTTACGTCGCGACAGGCGCCAAAAAGCAATGAAAAACCACATAGGGGAGGCCATTCGAGCCGGGAATCATGGGAAATCCTATGATGAAGACTGGATGGGAATACCGGGCGATAAAGCGCGAATTTTGCACCCCACGCGACCATTGATTGCACAGGGATTTCCGGAATTGATGACAGTAGGGGTAAAACGCATTTTTATAAAATGTGTAATGACTGCACAAAATAGAATATGACTAATTATACTAATTTTCAAAAGAAAGGTCAAGATGAAGTATGTTGTTGATTTAATGGATACCACTCACACTTATATAAGGGTTACTAGCAGGAAGGTCTGGTTGTTTCTTAAGCATCGTGCGAGCAATGTTATAGGCTACGGAAACTGCTTAACATCTGGCGAAGACGCTTGCTGGCCGACTTTATTGTTTAAAAAAGGAAGTGTTTAACACTGCACTCGATTTTCTGCTTACCAAACGAACTGTGATAAAGATAGTGAAATAATTCATTCCATGTCAGTATCTTGAATTATGGCCACAATCTAGATTACTTCTTAGTCGTAATCTCTGGCTAATCTACACACGCTCGCGGGGTGTTTCACCTTGTCGACTATCGGTCAACCAGTGTGTTATATTGTTAAAATTACGCGTTCGGATATTAATCTTAGAGTCATATTGAAATATCCATCAAATCCAAGAACTCGTCTGATTTTTTATGACATCTTAGCTAATCTGCAATTAAGAGTTCCGTCATTCAGACTTGTTGTGTTGTTAGAAAAGGAGCTAGGAAGACCTAGATTAGGACGGTGTAGTGAGTTCTGCTTATACAAAGAAAATATTTGGGCCTTCAAAAAATTGCCTAATAAGAACTGCAAGCACAAAAAGGTAGCTGTCGATAAGGCTATCTAGAAAATGCAATGACAAAAGCGCGAATCTGAATCAAACTATTTCGGTCATTAATCATTAAAAAAAAACTCTACCTGGATATTAGTCCCAAAAACCACTCAGAAACTTTAGTCAACTATTTTAACTAAATTAAAAATTAGGACACCAAACACGTGCCATTCAATCAACCCTTTAAACCTCCATAATACGGAAATATCATCGCGAGGGTCTTTATTATAAACAAATATCTCCCCCCGCTGGGCAGTGGGTAGAGCTCAAAGGGAAAGGAGAAAAAAACGGCCGTCTAACGTTTGCCGAGCCGGCGCGGCGCAAGCATTAATAATGTAGTTTAAAGATGGCGGCTTGGAATGCGCGGGCTGAGGGACCAGTGGTAGGGATGCGCGGGAGTCGATCGTGACACGGTACTTAAAATTTTGAAGAAGGTATGTCGCGATTCGGTCGGAATGTTGTAGGGATAGTGAGTATTCATTTCACACTCTGGTGTTGTAGAGGGTTTTGATGAGACGTCTAGACCTCTTAAAACTGCAAATCTGCATTTGATTAGGTATCTTAACAATGAATTGTCGATTCACATTAATCGGTTGATGGGTTTCTTTATAAAATAGGGTCCGATTTGTCTTATAAAAGTACCGAAGTGAGGTTTGCCGTTCGGTTTTACCGCCGATGAATGCGGATTGTTGCCTGCAGTAAATCATAAAGATATCTCTATCTTCAAAAGTGCTTAGTTTTCAAGTGGCATATGTATTGTTAAGTCCACCGATGAGACTTTGCAAACTAAGGGCTTAGACTTTGACTAAACTCGCTTAATGCAACTAAACCTCCTCGCATAGATTCAGAGCTTATAACACGAAGCTGCACAAAAATCCACGAAGTGCTGTGATCTCATAGACTCCAGGGGTTCCAACATGATTCCATTTTGTTTATCGTTGTTCTAATACAATTTGAATCAATTATTGTAGTGTACCGTCCCGCCTAGCGCCTGTCTCTCCGCGGCGCGGGCTCAATGCGACTATTAATTATATTATTTAATTAGACCCAGATAACTGGCGAGCAACATACACTTATCAGCGCGGTTATCTACTTATATGACAGGAATGATGTAAACATGTGATTTTGGAGTGTTTGCTGCGAACTTGTTCAGCCGTGATTCGGTTTTCAATGAACCCGTTTTAATAGTTGTTTTGGAAGAAAAGATTTACCTACCTACTAAAAATCATTTAGAGTAAGATTTTGTGTGATATCGCAGGTAACGTATAGCGTGAGTGAAGTGAGTAAAATTAATGAAATAATGAATTTGGAAAACTGTTTGTATCCGATATCGATATGGGAACAACACTACGCATCCCTAATTTCCAGGAAGCTGCGCGGGCGGCGCCGCACCGCGGTCGGATTCCACGATCCCACCGCTTTCGGTGGTTGCGCGTATCCCAAACTCATGATCTATGATTTTATAATATTGAGGATTATTCCTATTGGACGAGTGGATTACAATGGCATTATATTCATTGTAAATCAACAAGTAGTTAATTATCAGCGTGGTCGATAACAGCAACGGTTTTTTTATTTTAAAATGCTGGTTTCGAACCATGAGATATCTGCTTTCTGTTTTCGTCTCGTTCAGACTAGGTGTAGTATTATGTATCAACTTTCTTAGTAAAAGTAACAATTTAGATAAAGATCTTACCTTTAGGTTTAGGTTTCAGGTCTTCCATCGCGTACCGACTGTATGGTGGTGGTGGGGTTTCTGTAAAGATAGGAGAAGATATTTCAAAATTGGTCACAATCTAGATTTATGAATACTATATTGGCTACCTAAAAAGTAAAATTCAAACAAGACATCAAAGAAAATACCTTTGCTCAACCACAGAGAGGCATGACTCAGTGAAGTTCGCAAAATTTATAAGAAGAATACGAAATACCACTTCAAAAACTTTTTTCAATGGCCACTAATCACCCGCGTTACCCGACTGCGCCGTAAAACAAAAGCAACGCAACTTAAAACAAACAACACGCAACCGGACCAGGTAAAAACGGACCCGGACCGCCCGCAATTACGAGCCGCCGGGGAATCGAACCTTGATCATCGACTAAATGACTAACCTATATTTTGACCTCATATAACGTCAATTTTACGAGCCTTTTCGAAATTCAAAACACCGCTGTCATTTGAAACGTATGTAATTTTGAATAATCAAAACTGTTTTAATCATGGCGTCAATGCCGCCACATCAAACCGGCCGTGCTTGTAATGTTATTCGAGTCGATGCGAGCAAAGACGAGCATCCACTTCTCGACATGACCCGCCAGCAAGTGCCGGACAGGCAGTGAGAATAGTTTTAACAAGGAAAAGAATACAGCCCCCAAAAGTAAGTTAATCAATGTCGTTTGAATCCGGAACGCGATCTTACACCAACAAACACAGGCACGCGCTACTGGCCATTTAGAATTTCGAACACCATTAGTATTTTCGAATTCCGAATGTAAATTGTGCAATTGTCATTTGCAATTCGGCGCCAGACGGCGGCGGACGTGTCAACATTGTTTTTCAACTGAATCGATGCCGTCGAACATTTTGAATACAAATTATACGGCCATTATTATTACTGAATTCAATACGATTTATGATGTATAGTTCGCGCGCCGTTCCCAGAAGTGTTTAACGGCGCGTTTGCGCAAGAAATGTCAAAACAATCTCCGGTGCATGCACCTGCATATCGATGGACGCCGCACGGAATTTCGGGATATGCCGCATAAATCATTGTGAGAGTCTTATTACCATTTTATTACGCGATACCGTCGTAATGTGCTCTTAAAACCATTTTATTACTGATATGAGAACGGTGTGCCTTCGATGACAGATACATAGTTTTGTAAACATTCGACGACACCATCTCCAGTCTCCACAATGATAGAAGATTTGGATACCGTTAAGTGTTATGAACATAAGTCTCGTGACTCATTCGCTCCCGACACATGGCAGCTGAAAAAAAGAGTAAGCAATGCAAAAGTAAATGACCCTAAACGCCTTGCGTAGCATCTAGCAGATATAAATAATATCGTTGTTGACTTTAATGTCCGTATGTGTGTCTACGCGAACTACAACATTGTCCCCCGCGACGATACAAACTAAACTCTAATGGGCGGTAATAAAATTGATATTTAAATCTCCGCCAACGGCGATAGCTCACCTTTTTGCAATAACGAGCCATCACATATAAATATATGGAGAGTGGCGTGACTGAAATTTCTTTTAAGTCTATTACGTCATATACACCGAAAGTGATTAAAGGAAAAAAGACTCTGTCGTGGCCGTTATAGAGCGCAGTTTCCGAACAGCTCTAATTAGAAATCATTAGTTGATTTAGCTACGATGGTTAAAGTTGCAGCGAGTGCAAATTGATTTATATCGAATGTGTACGGACAAGGGTTTAGATTTCATTGCGTGGTGGTGCAATATCGTGTTTCAATTATTGAAGGGATCCGTCAGCGGAGAATGGATCCTGTTGAAATTTAGATAGAGTTTAAATTTAATGTGCGCGTGATGGAATGCCGTCCGATGAGGTAGATAAGTATTACGGTAGGCGCGTATGGAGCCTGGCATGTGTAATTAATCTAAACATTCAATCTATAGCAATAAATACCGTCGGTTGTCAGTTTGTCCTTCGATTACTATGTAACTAGTGAACCAGTCAGTCTGGCCAGCTCCTTCACTATTAATTGCCCTATCGATATAATATGTTACGTTGTGTGTTGCTGGACGAGTCAAGCCGAGACTGTGATATCAAAAATAATATTTAAGTGCTTCGATCAATGCCAGCCGGATAGACCATAAGTGGTGCAGTTGTTAATAATCTAGTTTTCTTAGTTATTGCTTGAGCCATACGCACTAGGTATGTCGCAAGAGAGTTTAGTGGCTGTGGTTGACTTAACATAAAACCGATTTTACATTCAAAGGTAATTGAATTTTTAATTCTAATTGTTCCGCTCAACTTTCTTATTCTTTTCTTTCATAAGAATCTTCTCCTGACAATAATAAACACAACAAAAAAAGAATTAGCGAAATCGTTCCATCCGTTTACGCGTGATGCGATGACTAATTAAATAGAGATTCATTTATATATATATATATATATATACAGAGATACATAGATAGATTACAAATAATAATTATCATAAATGATAAACCAAATAATGTCGGCAACACATTAACCTTAAAATTAAACAGATCTAAATTAATTGGCAATCTAACTAAACGTCACCAATTCAAACGAGTATAATAACACATATCGTAACAACTAATATGTATTCCGTTGTACAGTATAAAAATATAAATAATGTACAAATAGATAAACGATTTATAATATAACTCCTGTATAATCAAGTAACTTGATGGCCGGTGTGCCAACTCGCGGCGCCTGCGCACGTCGCTAGTACAAAATTGTTAATATGCAGTGATTCATCGTTATGTTTGGAAAATTATTGAATTCGCTGCACATATACTTTATGGGGGCTTGCAAATGAAATTATATGGCAAAAAACAATTAGTTTCTGTTCGTGTGAGTGTCAAAGAATATTTAGTCTTACAAATAACATTGATTTCAGATTATATCTTTGAACATTTTGACCAGCTGAAGCTAGAGCAATCAAATCAATCTTGAAACCCGTAAGATTTTCAAAATAATAATGTCAAGACTCAGTAAACTTTCAAGTCAACGTTATGACTACGTCATTAATGAGAGTTTCCTGTTTCCAGGCCATTTTATTCAAATTCATAGCCGTGAGAACTTTCAATGGAAGCACTTGAAGCAGCTCTTGTCCTTATAAAGAAGCTGGATCCTACATGTAGAGATTTATCGCAATCAGTGTAAAGTTTTCAGGAATAGAGATTAAATCCTTATTAACTTAATTTCCTCCCCTTCTTCTATAATAACTAAATTCTGGTAGAAAGTTCTAGTTTCATTATTATTTCAAATAGCAAAGCGCTATAGAAACTGATCATTTCTCTGATCTTTCTCTACGCCCATAACGTTGTCTGCATTTTTCTACATCACATTGCTCGTATTATGACGTTGATAATCGTCGCACTGACGTTTTGTTTGGCTCAGCTGACGCTGCTTTGTTATTGCAAATGCAATTATACCGTCTATTTGTTTTCTCTTTCAAAAAGTTTAACATCAGATTACTTAGTATTTTATTTTCACAGCGGCAGCTGACGATCGATGCTCACCACACTTGTTGACCGCTCTTGTAACGGTGACGTAAGCCGAAATTATGTCAGCGATAAGCGTATCATATCGAGATGCAACATGATCTTAAAACATTCGAGAGGCTCGGAATATAGTTAGGTTAGGTACAGCAAAATCTCAAGCGTTTATCATAGAAAATAAACATTGTTTACGTTGATAAACAGACTGAAACTACAAATCTCAGTCTATTACTTGGGAAATCTAAATCGAAAACAATAAACAATCAATATATCTACTTTAATACACCATAAATCTGCCAGGGAAGTGTGGAAACGCGTCACGGCGGCGCACCATCACGTAGCTCCGGCTCAAGGACGGAGCCGCGCCGCATGCGCGTGAGCATGCTCGCGGATATCACACTCCACAAGCCGTAAGCTGACACTAAACTGTCAATAAAGTCATGATAGATGTTAAATCAAACACTTGTCAGCATTACGAAACGAAAGTCAAGAAGTACTCAATTCAAAATGACTACACAATTATTTCCCGATTAAAGATTGTAACGCGTCGAGACTCGCGAGACAAATTGCATGAATTAACAAAATCATTAAGTAAAAAATCTTGAAACTAGGCTATGTGGATACATAGACTACGACAAAGTTGCAAACGTACTTTTAGCGTTAGAACGAAAAGTTACAGAATCAATCAATGTTATAGAAACGTGGATAAATGCCAAACCTCGAGGTCCCAACTGCGCCAAAAGCATATTGTAATAGCAGCATAATTGTGACTAAAATTTAAAAAAATACATTATACGCACGGCTGCGGGCGCTGCGCGTGCGCGTGTGAATCGACGAAAATAGCCCGCCCGAATTATAACGTGTCGGATGGCGCCACCGCCGGCGCCGGGCCGCCGCGTGTCGTGTTCACCCACGCGGCCACGTTCGTCGCTGCATGCACCGGGCCTCGTCTAGAACCCTATCTCACTCGGTAACGCTGGGAAAGCCATGTTGAAGGCGCTAAGTAGGGGTCTGCATAAGATCTGCACGATCTGCCTGTCAATAGTGAAGCTGCCAGAACATCAACTGAGATAAAATTAGTGTTATAGACCGAGGATGTTGTAAAATGTCTGGGGGCAGTAATTCACGGAATGCGTGCCATACCTTGGGCATGAATCGGTTCAGAATGTTGATGATGTCTCGGATAATGTGTGATATAAAAGCTAGATGGCGTGATTTCGACCAATGTCCATTGACGCAAGATGTCAGCGTGTGGAGACCTTGCTTGTCGACACTCAGTACCGGAAGACATGCGTGACGTATTATTGTACAATACGGAATGTGAATTTATATGATGCATATGATAATCTTGCTGATTGATCGCAGAAAAATAATTAAAAGAAGTGAAGTGAAGGTACTATCTCGGATCGTAGACCACTATAATTTTTAACGCATATTAAATTAATTTATGATCATAAACGCAATAAATATAAATTGATAGAGTTGGATAAAAAATACGGCAAAAATGTATGTAATGTACAAAACAATGACCTAAGCAATATTTTACAGAATAATTTATTTGTTGCCTTTATGTTTGAAATTTCACATAACAACATGATAAGACTGAATCCTGATTAGGAGCGTCTGTGAAATAAAAGTACATTTCTAGAACAGATGGTAAAAAAGAAAAAAAAAGGGTTAGGCTTCATAGTATAGTGAGTTAAACGGCGCCCGATGACCATATCCGAAAATCTGTCTAAAATCAAAATCTAGAAATTGAGATATCAGAATGATAGAGGCTTAAAATATTCACAACAATCTAAATATCTGAGTTCAAAGGGCTACGCGAAGATTGACTATCAAAAAACAAATTATACCCAATTACTGAGATTGGGCTTATTAAAATGGCCGACATATAGTTTAATACTTTACATATTAATACACCGGCACTTCAGATGATGTAATTAACGCTCATTAGAGAAACATAAAAAGTAACTTAATCTGGCAACATTCATTGAGATCGTAACGTGAGAAGTCGGTTACAACATTCTCCTAAATTTTGTAATAATCAGCTAGTTTTGCATGGAATGTTGATTTTTCACTAGGATTTTCTATTGCGCCCAGTGTATCTGCTGGACCACCTTGGGCCAATTTATCGATTAAATAATAGAGTCAATTTTTTGCTAGTATTGTGCCTTAGTATTTTGGTAACCTTTCGTGTCATGTAGCTTTCGTTTATGCAGACGATGGATTAAAAATAATATTATATATTATTATATAGTAACAGTAAAGTGAGTAATAAATCATACTAAGTAATAGCTGATATTTCGAAGAATAGGGACCCATATTCTTCTAGATTCATTAAAATATTTTGAAAATGATTCTCTAGTGTACTACATTTGAGTAACGGTTCATCTGATCCGAAACGGCCTCTTCTATGCAAAAACCTGCCTATCCGACAAAATACTTAATAAATTACAAAAAAAATATTTGTGTGACTCAAGTAGCTATCACCCGACTGTTTTTAAATTATTACCAAGATTCTAGTAGAGGGACTAAGGTATTGGTCCGGAGAACTATCATAAATTATAGTACATTATAAAAAAAAAACAAAAATTAAACACTTCAAAATTCAACAATTCAGAATAGAATGGTCTAAGTAGAAGCTTTCAAATATAACAAATTGGGCGCGAATTTAAAACCACTTATTGAGACACTGACAATCAAATGCATTCGACGAGCAATGCAAATACAATTTCGATGGAAACTTGTGAATTGGTTAAAAGACCTAACAAGCAGTGAAATGATCGCCAACCCTGGTCCGGTAGATGCGGATAATAAAAACGTAATTTTTTTCCAGTTTCGCAAGAGCTGCCGCCGGGAGCAACCGGTTCTATCAGAAGTGCCGCCTATCGGTGGGCTATTTGGGGACACTCTTCGCGAGTAGGTGCTCATGTCGATTAAATAATTGTGGAAAGTAAATGTCACTATCATTCACATAATGTTGCATCAGCTAACCGTAATTGCATTCCTAAAAGGTTAGGATATACTACTACCGAACAAACATATCAATCAATAGCCAGCAACAAAAACCTTAGCCGTAAACAATTCGACGCGATCCTATTCTCAGGTGGACATAATAACAGAACCATTCACAAATTCGACAAAGCAACCCAAAAACATGACCAGACTACAATAAAACGAGAAAAAAAACCGATCACGAAAATCGAGTTGAACTTACGCAGTGCGGCGGGCGTACCTGCGTCGGCGCAGCCACTCCTCCCCTCCTCCTCCTCCCCCCCCCCGCACCCGGCTCGGCCCGCGCCCCTCGCGGCGCGACACGGCGCCGGCGCCAGTCAGCCGACAAGCAATTATGGCTAAATAAATATCGTCCATGCCGCCGCCTCCGACGTCGCGTCGCTAACATCAACAGATGGATTCTCATACTCGTATCTAGACGACATCATTAAATTTTGGACCCCACTTGTAATGGCCCGGTGAAATGGCGTGTGGGCACGGAATTACTTGTAAATGGTAGTTAGAATTATTATCCGTTAATGTGTATCCACGCTGTATGTGGGCTTAATTGCCGGATGTGGGTGACTGATTTCCGTAACGGGCATAAGATGACAAGCCGGCGGATCGTCGCGGCGAACGTGCCCCGGCCGGGGTTGTGGCAATCTTTGATCCTGAGAGTCAACGGCGTCGCGCCGACGCCTGCGCTTGATAAGATAAGGATCCCCCTCTTTCTGCTGTTCGAAAAGCGGCGGCTCGCTTAAAAACATTCACGAATGGAGGTCGGTCCGGCGTGATTGGCGCCTATTTGCGAATACACGCCTCAGGCACGTACTCTATGCTCCAAAGATTGATGTGCACGAATAGTTCGAACTCGTACTGGAAATCAAGGTTTTCTGTATTAAAATATAGACAAATAAAAAAGTTAGATAGTAATGAAACCCAAAAAACTTACTGCGTTGAATTAAACGACGCAGGTGCACGACAATAAACAGATATCGATGATCAATTTACGACGAGCAGCGTTACGATCCGCGAGGTCGTAAAACTGAAATTGTTACCCATATTACTCGAGCTCATAACGATAAACGTCATCTAGAAGAAATATAATCACATGTGGAATTTCGACACGATTTGTGTGAACCGAAAAAGTATAAACTAACAATAGAGCGGGGTCTAATAAGAAACAAAGCCGGTACCAAAAACATGACACACGCACATTGTTGCTGCCAATGTGCACACAAATCAAAAGTGCGGCGAATAATACCGACTATATTTAGTCTGTCGGCTGTGGGAACACGATGCGAAAGTTGACAAAAACAGTGGCGACGCGGACTCGAGACAAGGCGAGACGGCAGACGCCGGCGAAAAACTTCACCTGTGAGGTCCGCACTGTCTCGACGTTGCGCCAAATGAGGCCAGGTGTGGCGAGTGTTTTTGGATATGCTTCCATTTGCAGATATTGATGTCTCCACTCGTTTGGAAACAAAAAACAAAATTACCTACCATGACTTTATTACGGAATTGGGGAAATACTTATTTCCCAAAGTGTATGTTAAGAGCTTTTCAATGCATCATGTCTTGCTTGAGCAACCCAGTATTTATCTAAGATGGGAATACCGTATCTGGGTCGTGTAACTGAATAATTTAGCAAATTACGCAACATGTAATGCGTGTGCGCAACCGTTTTGACCAATTTTAAATCCATTTATAGCAATTCCTAAGCGAAAGTGAACGGCAAAAGAACAGTGTACAGCAGATCACTTAAGATTAGTCCTGTCCTGCTTTGATGGAATTAAATTTTTAAACAGACATCCAATGGAGCAGGCTTCAACAAGAATAACAATACTTAGCAATTTCAACTTCGTAAAAAATTCAGTCGTTCTCTGTTATCTCTATGCTTACTAGGAAGGTTGAATCTCAATGTGAATGCTGTCTCGGCCTCATCGTTTATAAATGTTCTTGGCATTGACAATCTGGCGCCAGCTCTTACAGTTTTGTGCCATTCTTGTGGCTAGGTGATGGAACGCTACTTTCTGATTTAATCGGAAAGTATCCTTGCATTTTTGTCATATTTCAGAGAAAGAGTACTATGATTGCAAAGCTTTTGCTCATAGCAATTTTATTACAGTATTGGTGACATTCATGAACCAAGTACAAGCTCCTAACTCAGAACTTGTGGCAAAAACAAACTGTGCTCAGTTTTAAGATGATTGCATCCAACATTTTTCATACTTAAAATTTCCTCATATTACTAAGTTATTGTTTACAGTTGTTCATTCTGTTGTGACAAATAGGTTTATTTAGGTTTTATATTTTAAGAGAAAAATGTTTTTTTTTGCAACACCTAATTCAGGTCAGCGTCATAAAACGTGATTGATTCCTAAATGCCCTGAGTGCCATAAGTATTCCGCATAAGGAAACATAAATATTCATATTTTTTTACTTGGCTTTCTTCTTAATTAATATGCTAACAGGCATTGTCAACACACCTACGTGGAACAGGCTAAGTAATATACTACACTGTGTGGGCGGCAGTTTGTTAGTAGGCGATGAACTGCGCGTGAGTCGATGTCATGGTCATTCATTAGTTTTGGAGATTTCTTTAGCGTATTATTCAATAGTTATCTAGTGGTTTACTTAACGGTATTAATTAAGAATTTAAAATTTTAAAAGTTTTTTTTGCTAGAATGTGGATGTTGGATGAAATATTAGAATGTAGGATAATTTTGCAGTGTTTTTTTTTAGTTTACTTATGGAACGCATAAACGTCAACTCATGAATGAAGCCGTATCGATTGATATCCATCTTTATGACTAATTTACGAGCAATCTTGATTAGCAACGGGTAGTTATACTTAATCATGAAACAAGTCCGATAAGTGTACGAACACCAACAAATTGAAGAAGAAGAATAATTAACAAAAGACAAAAATTAAGTATAACGAGAGAACAAGTTTCGATCACATCCAAATTAAGATGCGATTAGGTAAAAGAAAAATTTGCATTAATTACTTATAACCGAGATGACGTCACGAAAGTGATTGTCAACTCCGAAACTCGAGCCGCGGACATCACCGCACCTGTACTATAAAAGGTGATGATATCATGAAGGGTCACGGAAACTGGCTTGTCAGGAAACGCAAGGAGGCGGAATGTAGCTATTTACCTAACAAAGGCAGGCGGTGCGGTAGCGCCATTGCCTGAATTAAAAAGTTAACGGGCTGCGCGCGCCGAGTGTCGCGGCAAGCCGGCGCCGGCGCCGCGACCTTGTCTGCTTATCGCGAACGAATGACCCTCGCGACGGCAGATTAGGCTCGTAGTTTTCACACACCCCGACTACGCAATGCTGTGTGTGCCGTCCCGAACGTAATGACTGATGTAATTCAGGCCTAATGTCACTTTTACTTTTTAAATGCGTCAATCTGTCAACCGCGAATGATCGATGCATTAGCTAATTTCGATTAATTAAACAAAGTTAATAGATCGAAAGTAAGATCGCCAAGGATACTAGTTTCGATAGAAAGGCGGCAAACTTTGAAATTACATTATAACAAATCCGAGAAACTGCCGTTGATGTCACGGCTATAAATAGCATCTTCAAGTCAAATGTATACACTAACAATCTAGTGTAGGGATGGTGCTATAAGTACACTGAAATCACCAAAATACAAGTTGAGTATGTGACCGAAGATCACCTAATGACGTCAGGAACAACGTAACTATAGATACAGAAACAAACAGTAGCGATAAATTCAATGATAAGGATTCGCACCGATAAATTGATGCAACCTGCGTGAAGGATGTTCGTGGACGCGTGAAAAAGAAATTTTACACGAAAATACTCAATCAAGCGCTGTACAAAGTTCACATTTGAAAAAAACCGAAGGAACCGATTAAAAGGAATTACAGAGGTAATTTGCAAACACAATCAAACTAGGTTATAAGAGGTTAGGACGAATTTGAAACTTTAATTAATCACTACTCTCAACTCAAGATTCGAATCACAATTAACCATTCATTCGCCGAACCATCCATTCACAAGAAATCACGAAAACGGCGGAACGGTGCACCCGTTGGGTGTTTACACCGTGCACTTGTTGAATCGGGTCAACGGCCTCACGTACCGGGCTTGCAAAGGCGGCTCCAGTGGTATGGGTTGCAGCACTGCTGGTCAGAGCAGAGGGGCAGGCGGCGCAGCTCGGTAGAGTCGCGGAGGTCGGGGAATCTGAAGGCACGGGCCACCGCGAGCCGGAGCTGGGTGGCGTGTGCGGCCGGCGCGCAGGGGCCGCCGGCACCAGCGTCCAGCGCACGGGCCAGCTTGCGCAGCTGGTCGTCGGGGAGCTGAGGCGCGCCGGCCGACGCCAGCCGCCGCCGCAGCGCGCGCCTCCGGAACATCACATGCCGCCGACGGGGTCACAAGTCGCGCGGCCGCTCGCGCCACACGACGGGAACACACTGGCGGCACATCATCACTCGCCGCGTGCGGCCACTTCACTGACGGACGGACGCACGAGCACGGATAGTGCAGTGACGCGGCCGGGGTGGCCCCTTCGCGATGGATTTTTACCCAGTTCTGCAGCGGTTTTGAAATTTTGAAGTTGAATTTTAGTTGCATGATATGGATTTAAATATTAATGCCTGATAAGTGTTTCAGGACCCAGAAAATGTGCTGACTGAAACCCACCATGAAAAATATTTATCTAATTATCGCAATCACCGTCAAATTTGGAGAAATCCGTAAACGTCGCAATTCACATCGAAAGTGGAGTCAAAAAGTGACTTATACATAATAATAGGTACCATATTTGAACTAGACTAAAACTTAATTATTTTCCCGGATTTATGTAAATTGCATGGAAAAAAAAATACAACTGCATGACTCTTTACAATTTTACATTGTATTAAACGCCAGATTGAACATTTGCGGATGAATTCTGTAAGGCGTGTGATACAAACGTGAGAACACTAGACTCCTTTGGTTTTTTTACAATGAATGTAGTATTTATAAGTTTATTTTAGAAATAATTACTGCTTTTTCTTGGAGAATGTGTGAATGTAAAAGTCGGTCCTTTGATTATATCAAATACTTACTTACTAAGCATAGCTTTGTGTAGAACTGACTAACTTTCCAATATTCATTGTACTTTTAGGTTATGGTTCATAACTATCGTACACACCACCACTAACTTTCAAATTAAAAATCATGCCGACACACTTAAAAGCCCACAATTGTGGCAACATATTTTAGCTTGGCAACCCGTCGGCAGGCGGCGGCGCGGCGAGGGGGCGCGGGCCTCGGCTGGCGCCACCGGCGGCGTCAGGTGCGCGCGCCTGTGTGCGTGCGGCGCCATCGGCCCGCAACGCGCACAGAATAATCAGGGGAGTAGAGACGATAGAGCAGACGTGCGTTGGCGGATACAAATAGTTAGCCTCTGTGAGGAAATACCATGAAACTAAAAAAAACTGGTAAAAACTATTTAAACAAAGCACTAGAGCTCTTTTTTGTATGTGCAAAAAATAAAGGTCATATTTGCTTGTGAAAAATATAACAAATAATAAGGTACTCGCTTTTTGCTTAGGTATTCTAATAAATATCGACTATTGTTGTGGGGGTAGATTCTCTTAAAACCTTTTATAAGGAAACAGCATACTGTTTCCTTATAGCTACATATGGTTAGTGGATAACACTTTAAAACACCGAACATGGTGTATTTTATTTGTATCATAATTACGATTGTGATTGCTCATGACAATGCTCCTTTCAAATAAAAATATATTTTATTTTAATTAATTACAACATCATGCCATGCCTGAAGTTCCCGAAGGTCTACAATTGGAAAATGGTGCTACTATAAATGTCGACCATTTTATTTTAGTCATATCAGTTATTCACACTCTATATTCTATGTCCGCCCATCGTTTGGAATGCGCGAAGCTAAAAGACACATCAACTAAATAAATTACATCGCCTCGCCGAGATAACACCGAATCTGGCCATCTTGTGCACTACCAGTAGTCCACTTCACTTGTTATAACTCACATATTTCAACAAATGACAACAAATGGAGCAAACCCCTGGGGACCAGTATATTCAGACTTTATATTAAGTTTGACCGGTCAAATGCTGCTGTGATTAAGTCTGTAAGCTTATTAATTAGTATGGTAATCACAAAATAATAATTAGATATTAGTTGTTTTTTCCTTTCTCAATTTTGGTTTTGTATTCTATTTTTGTATCAGCCAAAGTTAAATTAAATGTTCAAAAATGTTTGTTTAAGATATTAACTCAGCTTTTTGGTCAGAAATGCGAATATCAACAAAGTTTTGGTTACTTTACAAACAATTTTAGCAAAGTTCTTGATTACAAGTGTCTCATGTTGCGCCACTTTGTTTTAATTCCCTACATCCGTGTAAGTTTGAAGACGTCATAGTATACTAATGGTCAATATTCTACGAACATCACACATAACCATTCTCAGAAACATACGTTTTCAGGATATAAAACAGCTCTTTAGTTTGCCGCCACAATTCAAAAAGCCGTGGCTAACTCTACCTTGAGATAATTTTCCAATGTATTGCTTAGCAGGCTCTACAATGATTGTGTTCGTCGATCCAGGCCCCGGAAGCTCGTGAAATGAGCCCAAATTACAAAATCTTAAAATCGACGTACTGTGCGTTTCCTAGTATTTTTATCCCTGCCGCTTACTTGAAACATTTTCATTTTCGTGGGTTTGATAGTGGTGTTAAAATTGCTGATAATGGTGAAGCAGCTGTGCTCCTGTATAAACAGAAGGTGATAGTGGAAGGTCATGGAGACAAAGCTATTACGAGCAATTTAATTTAATTCCTACTTTGCAATAGCTCGAATAGAGAAAATAGTAAGTACGCCACTGTACTGAAGCTCTTCTTATCCTACTAATATTATAAATGCGAAAGTTTGTGAGTGTGGATGTATGTACTCGTATGTATGTATGTATGTATGTATGTATGTATGTATGTTTGTTACTCCTTCACGCAAAAACTACTGAACGGATTTGGATGAAATTTGGAACACAGATAGATTATAACCGGGATTAACATATAGGATACTTTTTAACCCAATAATCTAATACGCGGATGAAGTCGCGGGGCACAGCTAGTTATAAATATTGATATTTTCAGGCTAGCAAGTCAGTAACATGTATGAATGTATGAACGGGCACCTTTGTGGTTACAGGCAACTTTGTTGCCTATAAAAGATTGAATTGTCCATAACACATACATTACAGACATAAGTACCTACTATTTATACATTTACAATTTAAATTAAATTATTATACTTAGTTTACCTATTCCTATTAAATTCAAAACAGCAGAATTAACTGCAGCAGCATTGAAGATTTCTGCATTCGGTATACGGTTTTACCATTATGTACATAACGTATTGCCTCATAGCTTGATAATTATTCTGCGTTTGATTCTGGTTATGGTAACCTTAATTTTAACTGAACTCAACTTATGTTGTTGTCTCTGTTTTTCGCAGCACAAACTAGATACAACAAAGGACGAAAACAAACTAGAGGTCAGTTTTCAAAATGTTATGTTACTATTATTGTATTTAAATACACAATTTTCCTTATTGGGGACTAGACATAATTGTTTTTTATGAGTTTATTGTAGACTGCGTAAAAACGGAAGTTTTAGTTTCTTCCTTACTCCCTTCAGGGATAGTACATTATGTGATTATACTTAAGTCACGCAATATTCTTATTGTTTTAGCTCAAGTCTTGCAGGGGTCTGTCTTGGTCCATAAGTCTCGCTACAATATGGTCGTTTTTACAACATGACAAAGCGACGATATCCCGGACATGTTTGTTGATCAAAATGTCAATATGTTATTGCGTGGTACGAAATAACCAGTTGGTGGTTTGGATCTTTCGGATCGAGGTGTGTGGGTATAAGTGACGTCAGGCGGCACTCTTAACCCATGTGCGATGATGTAACTATACTACTGACTAAGTTTACAGTTTCAAACAATTACTTAGCACAAGATTTGAATGTGGTAGAGCTGTAGCCAAATGGCTGCATATATAGCTGTAGTAACTGCTTAACATTAGGCTGGTAGTATGCTTGTATGCAGATTTTCTACATAAGAAAAGTAACTACAGTTTATATTTTAATGAAAAAAAACAATAACACTTAAGTGCACTTAGATACATAGTAAGCAAATAATAAGAAGCACTAAAAACTTGTTAATAAAACATTGACACAAGCACCGAGGAACGTTATGAGATTGTTATCATACAGTGGCGGATTTCCTGGCGCCACTTTTTTAATAAAGCCTAAATAAAAAACATTTAAACTGACAGCTGTAGGCAGAAAAGTGAATCGATAAAAAGTGTTTGTTTTTCAGCATTATTTTTATCATCAACTAATCGAGGTATGTATTCAAGTTCCTACTTCCCTATTTATCATTAAAATTACTTACTTCCTACTAATATTATAAATGCGAAAGTTTGTGAGTGTGGATGTATGTATGTATGTATGTATGTATGTTTGTTACTCCTTCACGCAAAAACTACTGAACGGATTTGGATGAAATTTGGAACACAGATAGATTATAACCGGGATTAACATATAGGATACTTTTTAACCCAATAATCCAATACTACGCGGATGAAGTCGCGGGGCACAGCTAGTATAATATATTTTTCAGTAGGTATAGTATAGGTAAGTATGTAAGCACTAGAGAAAGTAACCTACTACTAATTTCATTACCTACCTCCTTTGTTTTTCCGTAAAACTTACCTTATAAACTATAGTAGATAATTTCCAACCATCATCCTTATAACAGGCACATAAAAATCCACAAATGTAAGTCAAAAATAGTAAATATTGTAAGCATTATTCGATAGTAAATTAATTTCAAAGTTCTAGTATTGTCGTGTTAAAATTCTTCTGTTTCGCAACATGACGGCGGCCGTCACGCCTGCCGCTCGGCGCGCGAATGGCGCGAAAATGCGGAAAATCGCGGTATTTATGTCGCCCGCCGCCGGACCCGCTGAATGAGTTTGTGAAGTTGATGTACATACAGTGGGTTCCTAGGTAACTTTTATTTAAAAGATAAAAATATAGAGTGGGAAACGTTTTGGTATCAGTTACTCACACACAACAGTTACTTCTCATTAGATATATACATATAACGAATCATGTTCTTAAGAGTAAGATAGCTATATTTTTAACTTTTACATTCATCCTAAATTATACATTTATTTACAGGTCGCAATAGTACCTATCTATTTTTTCTTAAAAAGGTCCTATATCCATTTACTCATTTATTTGTAAAATTGAGAGGTCATTTTTAACTCAGTCTAATCAAGCTGAAATCAGGAAACTAAAAATCCTTCCAAATATTAGAGGTGTTACTTCTCCAGACCTTGTCCAATTAATCTGTTTCGCCTTAATGATAACAGTGTGAAGATAGAAAGATAGTTTTTCCAAAAGTAAATCACAACTAGCGAGGTACGGCGAGCCCGCGACAGCGAGGCGGCGGCGCGCGGCGCGCGGCGCGTCCCTGCGGCGTCGCCGCGACACGCGGCGCGGCAAAACGCCGCCGGTCACCTATGGGAGATACTGGGTTGCCAGCAACACCATCCATGATACGTAGGTTATAAGTAGTTTTTATTTTGTATTTCTGGCACTTGTACACTCTTGTACACAACTTTGACCTAATGTGCGACTATTTGTAGATATAATAGAATATAATCTATATACCCGTTAATGTCACCAGACAAGACATACCAATCGTATGGTCCCAAACTAAGCAGTACTTGTATGTTTACTATACAATAGACTAGATACTGAAGCGCTCAAACCAATAGAACAAGGCTCTATTATCTTTTTTCCTCAGATTAAATAAATAATAATAGGTAGATATAGATCATAATATGGGATCCGTAAAAAAACATTGAAACCGGGCTGTTTGGAGCACCCGAGCTCAGTCTCGTGCCGCCTACGAAAGCATTGATAGCCTCGATGTTGACAACGGCGCCGCGGCGGCGCGGCGGCGGCGCGGCGGCGGCGCGGCGGCGGCGGCGGTAACAATAGTATCTTCGATGACAGTTTTTTTTTAATACCTGGATGGATGACCTCCAATTTATGGACATCCTGGTAAGTAGGTAATTTAAGACGATTTCGGTCACATCCGTCTCGGTTAACAAGACATAGACTAAATGACAAAAACTATTGGCCATTAATAAGACATCGATCGAGGCTTCATGTTTAATTAATAGTAATAATAACAATAACTACCTTAATTAACTTGAAAATAAAAAACGAACAAAATGTTATGAAATTTACAAAAGACACCATCACTCTATTACCCGAAGTAGTAGTTGTTATTATAAGCCTTATAAGTCCGTATTAGAAAAAATCCTAAGTTGCATTAATTTCCTCCGCTGGTAACCCTAGTGAACGCTGCCAATCTACTGTTTGTTACTTTATTATTCTCTGCGAGAGATAATGTTCACTAATACACTACATAAGCGCAGCCAACCGTGGAATAACAGATTAGTATGACTTCATTAGTTCTAGGTTTTTGGACTGGAAGTAGGTAGTTACTTATTTGAAACCTATTTTATGTTTAGGAGGCACGACAGTCTTATTAGGAGGATTGTTATGATAATTTCCATTAGACCCTCCCTAATTATAATTTAATTGTAATAAAAAGTTAAAGCCTAGTCGGCAGAACGGTCGCTTTGGAAAGAAAGGGTCCGGGTTAAAACCCCGGCTTGCATTTCCAATAAAGATTATCATTTATTAAACTACTTGTACGGGGTTGAGTACTTGCTTCGGGAGCTCTGAAAGATTTCAAACAATTAACAACGCAACTTTACTGTCAAATAAGATTTAATTTTTATATGATATTCAATCTCAAAGATAAAAACCCCGAACAGCATAATTAAACTGTGTTATAACAAGTGTAATTCGGCGGGCAGTTGGCTCGCTCCCGCGACTGACCGCCGCCCGCCCAGCGTCAGCGCCGGCGCCCAGACGCACGGGTGGACGCCAGTTTTCCTCGCTCATATACTGTACGATATTTATTCAAAATCATGGCGAATCGATGTTTCCGGGTGGAAATTAAGTATTATAAAGTACCTACCAAAGATAACTGAAGTCATAACGAGTACCTACTCTTAAGTATTATGTGGTCATAGCAGACACTTTCTCATGAACATCACAAAAGCATACTACTATTGAGCAATTGCAGTTTGGTCGTATATATGTGTATAAAAGATTAATAATAATATGTTAGTAGTTATAATCATGCTTTTTCTCGAAAATCAGCAGTCGTTGGCCAGGGCATGGATTGAATCCGGAACCTCTCAGCTATGATAGATATCCGTCTAACCAATAGGCTTAAATGTTAAATCTAATTTTGATAGACAACTGTTAGTCCACGGATTATTAGGTAGATAGCTCGTGAGCATAACTAATTCGTGAGATAACCAATCTCATTTAGAATGTTTCATTGAAAGCCTGGCAATCATTGAGCTAGATCTAAAAGTTTATTTTTCTAGAAAGCGAATAAGAAGTTTCTTTGAGCAAAAGTCAAAGGGCGGACTAACAACATGGAGCTCATAAACTCAATTATGCATCTCAAAAGGTAGAGCAGTAAATGCATGAAAACTTTAATGAAAAACTATGTGTAGCTCTACTGTAAGTTTCCCGCTCGGTAGCGTCAGTACAGTATTTGGGTGGCTAATTGTGCAACGCTTTTATTATAGGTATACTGTTTGCGTAGATGAACACGACTAGCAACTTCCAGCACCTGTGTGGTGGTAGGTACTATTGTAAATGAAATGATATTATTATAAATGCATACCTCACTAAGCTAGCTTACTAATTTAAATTCCGAAATGTATTAAACAGAGTAACCACAGTTTCTTGCGGGCTTTTCTCAGTAAAAGCAGCATTCCGTGAAAGTTTCTGACTATTCATGAGTGCTTATTTTGGTCGAACTAAATGAATAAAAAAAAAAACCGGACAAGTGCGAGTAGAACTCGCGCCCTGAGGGTTCCGTCCAACATTTTATTATGATTTTAGATAGTTTTTCCATTCCTGGATTCCAATATCGATACCGGCAAGATATTTTAATAATAAATAGCTTGAACTTCCCAAAAATGCTTAAACAAATTCGGGAACCCAATACAAACTGCAACCAAACTGAATAAAAACTACAATACAAACTCTTATTTTACACACTTAGGGGTGGAATTTTACAAAACGCTGAAATTAATATTTTTTATTTGTTATAAGTAGCCTCAATACTTATTTTCATGTCTCTAGGTTCATTTATTTTTTTTACCCTATACAAACTTTCACCCCCTATTTTATGTACTTAGGGGTGGAATTTTCCAAAATCCTTTCTTAGTGGATACTTGTGGTATATAAGGTACCTACTGTCAAAATTTCATGATTCTAACACCAGCGGTTTGGGCTGCGCGTTGATTCCTTTGTATTGATAAGTGAATTTGCGAAAAGTATCAAAATATTTGACATAAATCACCGTATCTTTTGATTGCGTTGACTTAGAAGCCTAATTTTTTTACACTTACAAGGGACCATAGCATTTGATATTTGTTATTAATTTCAACTTGATAACTGTACTTGTTTCTGAGAAAAAAGGTCTTGACAGACAGACAGATGGACAACAAAGTGATCCTATAAGGGTTCCGGTTTTTCCTTTTAAGGTCCGGAACCCTAAAAATGAATTAGTATTCTTAAATTAAAATATATATGTTTCAAATGTACAGAACAAACTAAATTATAGTTTGAATGTGTTTATAAATATAATTAATAGGAACTAATGCACTTACTTATAACGAAATGTGTATCCAATTCCAGTTCTCTTTTCTTTTGAATTTATGAGCGAATCAGGTTCCGTAGGCAGTAGAGTGCGGGGTGCTATCAACATTTCAGTTACAAAGTAACTAAAAGTCTCATCGATTATTCAAAACGTTTCATAAATAATTTAACCGGCTCCCGAGATTTATGACGATGAAATTACTGAAAATCACGGGTCGGGAATCAATCGTACCACTCGCGCGATATTTAATAAGATCCTGATATTCAGAGTAGAGGTACTACGAACACTTGCTTCGCAAGCAATGCGAATAAATGAAAAAGCTAATCTTTAAAAACTAATTATTTTTCAAATACTGATTAAGTGCAGTAACTATGTTGCAGTTTGGTTCGAGATTTACCATGTTTAAAGGAAAGACACACGAACGAATTAACGAAGTCATAACACTTTGCAAAATAGGTATATTTAATATATATAACTAAATATCTACTAAATAAACTAATAAACTAAACTACGTAAAGGTAAGCCACTGTCAGTCCTTAGGTTGTCGGTTGTGTTGACCAGTATTTTGGAAATATGTACCTATTTCATTCTTGTATAAATAACTTTGGAATATTGCATTTTGGACAGATTCGTTGAAGTCTTTTCTTTTCGAAATAAAGGGCTAAAACCAGTTAGAACTTGGTCGTTGAAGTCTTTTTTAAAGGAAACATAATAATATCAAAATTTCTAGTACCTTAGTACCTGCACTGAAAAATATATCATGACGGTGCCGATTTCAGCAGTTTAGCATTGCTAATGAGCACGCATGGATGCCCGTAGTAATCAATTGCCTACTCGGTACGATCCATCATTCCTCAAATTTATATTGAAGTAAATCAATTATCATCTTTGGATGCTTGAATTTTTTATTTTAGTTTTGTTTTTAGAAATTAACTGTTACAGAAAATACCAAAACGCATTGAGGGTTGTTAGATTTTTGGGGCTTTATCTGTCCGTTTGGGACAAAAACAAATTGAACTTATTTCAACCCATGAATTAGCAAAAAGCTCATCACGCACGGTTTTAAAATTGCAATTCCATGAAAATCACAGCACGTGGAATTTGTGAAAAGAACTTCATATAGAATTTCATGTGCCTAATAATTGTTATTTTCACAAATGAATCTATTTATACAGAATCTAGTTAATCCTCTAACATCTGAATAATAATCAATCAATCGTAAAAATACCAGAATTATAAGCAAAAGGCGGGACTGTTTACGTCCCCTCCGCGACGCCGCGCCGCCGCCACCGCCGTCAGCGCCGCCGCCGCACCGACGCTACATTTTGGCGCCAAATTCCAGGCGCCATCTTGTCACATACACATGATTCTTGTCAATAAAAATAATTCGGATTGGCTATGGTCTCATTGATATTTAATGAGCGACGTTCAAGAACTTTATACGTTGTATGACTTTCAATTTGATATCATGTACCTACTGTCGTATAATAATTATATTGTTGAGATGTAAGTGAATTTGTGGCACTCAGTGAATAAGTAGGTATACTTAAGTAGATAATAGTAGGTATACCTAAGTAGATTAATGTTCATGAGAACTTACCCATGTAAGTGGGTAAGTTGGGACCTGCTAGTCAAGCAAGGGGAATTATCTGATGTTTCTTTTAATTATTAATAATTTAAGCCCTTCTCCTCAAAGGTAGAGACCTGCATTATGAGTAGTTCGGCTGTTTATATACGATTCTACTCTATTCTATCTTAGGTATATATTTAGGTTCTCTTTTACATACTTAACGAATCAGGATGTTAAAAGGAAGATTGGTCATTGGTGTGACTCATATATTTTAACACACTTGTGGAAGAATGGGTGGATGATGAATGTTTAAACAATTCTCCCATTGCTTATATATGCAAATAGGCTGTTTTGATGATTTAATAAGTAGGTAAGTCTCTTAATTTTTTTGGTTTAATCTACCTTAAATGTTCATCGGTCTAGTTTATTCAGATCTAGTCAAATAAGTACCTTGGTGGGTACTTACTTACCTAACCAAATAATTAAACTCAATGAAATTATATCACTCTCTCCGCCTCAACTCTCAAACTCAAATTTGAAAGCTGCCTAGTTATGAAGCGCCATTCAAAACAGATGACGACGTCTCGAGCTAAATGGAACTTAAAAATTTGAGTAGCGTTTTAGCTTCAACCAGTTTCTATATTAAGATTATGTCAAGCTCTAAATTCAACATGGTTTTTAATAATTTCAATTCCCAAGGAATTTGTGCTTCGGTCTGTCAGTAGAGCGGATGTCCGGATGTTCATCCCCGGCGTGACGACAGGGATCAATAAATCTATGTCCCCCTCTAATTTATATAATAGTGACACAATGCTATGCAATGCAAACACTCAAAAACCGTTGGACAGTGACGGCGGGGCCACGAGCGGAGCGGGCTGGCGGAAGTATTCACTTGAATATTTCAAATCTAAAACGTAGTAGCTACGGTTAGGGACATGCTTGTGTCACTGAACATTCTCAGTTTTTCAGATAAATATTTTTTCTTTATGTAAGCCAATATTTCAATTCTAGCAACATAGGTTTGGTTTTGACTGGTTTTGACAATTTACACCAACGTTTGTAAAATAAAAACTAGAACCAACTTGAAAAATTGAGAATGATCAGCGAGTAATGTCACTGAAGACCTACGTCACTGCTCTGATATTCATCAATCGAGGAATTCGGCCTAAGATTATATAGGTAGATAGCCATACTCGTATGTATGAGTTTCTCGACTTAGAATTGTCAGTCAACTCCAGAATCTGGAGTAATGGGGCACGAGCTTATTTGTCTCGCCTAGCCATGTAGCTCCTGAGTTTCCGGTGTTTCTTAATAGGTAATCAATTTGATCGCGTTGTGAAACTTTATAAGCTTATATTTAAGACTGTATCAACTGTATGTACCTGATGATAAGGCCCACAGCTGGCTACAGCCATTACTTATTAACTCATTTTAAATGTGTACATAGGATGAAATTAGAGTTTATAGCTATGTGTAATTTTCTACCCACTGTACCATTTGAGGATCTGGTCTTAATTATGCGAAGAAATGAACTACGTATACATCCCGCTACCTCGATGGCCCATCTACAAAGCGCCGCGGCGGCGCTCGCGCGTTCGGCGCCGCCGGCAGCGCGGGCGGCGCCGCCGCGACGCGCGATCCGGACGAACTGTTTATTATAAACAACTACACACAACTAATATTGATCTATTTTTATTACATCAAATGCCTGCATTCGGAGATGATATATGGTAAAAGTAAAAAAAATGAAGAAGATTCTCACTAATTTAGAGGACACTAATGGTAGAGAGCTCTACATAGATTTTTATTGGGTAGGTAGGCACTAATAACAGTGAACATAGTGGCTACTAGCATTAAGATAATGTCTGTCAGTGTCTGTACGCAGGCCACTGAACCTTGAAACACCTGTTTTGTACACCCGTTGTAGCTCTGTGCATTTCAATATTCACTCCATTTCGCCTTCATTAAAATAAGCTCTACCTACAGATCACTAATTATAATGATGGGCTAGCCTTACGTCAATCACAGAACAGACAACGAAATATATAAAAATATATGGAAGCTTCCGTTCGGGAAGATTATTTGCTACTGTTTACATAAAACACTGAATTAATAGGTATGTTTGCATAGATCACATGGTGGCTTCCGGCCCCTCTCGTGAGTCCTCGGAGGGCCGCCTGGCGTCAGAGGTCGCGGCGACAATCGGCGCCGCTCGACAACTGATATGAATCATCGGCTTCATATCGCTGTAGTTTGTTGCATTATAAAAATATACAGGGGCTGTATTCTGATCGGAAAAGAAGGTAGATTCATTGTATTAGGACTAAGGTTTCTCTAGGATTTTTCTCAGTGCCCATCTCCGAAGATCATTCTGATTAATAACTTCAGAGAGCTGACCTTGTCTACTTATTAATCTGCAGACTAAACACACCTACTGTATGCTCCTAACCCAAATTAGATAATGCTTGTACTATAAGCCCCATACAATGGCCTGGGGGCGGGCCCAGTGACGCCCAGACGAGGTTAAAATATTAAAAATCAATTTCTATGATTTGTTTGGACGGTATTCGAACCCGGAACGGTCGGAAACTATAATGTTACATAGGTACATGTATAATACCAACAAAAATTAAATAATACATTCATTTTCGTATCGCTTCTCTTTGACCGCGACATAGGTTAGGTACTAGCTTAGGTAGGAAGACACATAGATACCTACTTAAATAAAAACCTATTCGAAAAATTAAGTCATCATATTATCCTCCATAGTAAGTACGACGTAAACACGTTTCACAACAATACAATTTACATAACATCTTCAGCAGATGAAGTCATTAGTTGTCACAAAAACACAATCAATTCGGGGCGAGCAGCTGAGACAAAAAGCGAACAATAGTTGGAGCGTGCTGGGCTCCTGGGGAATCACGAGGCTATAAAAATAAGCTGCCCAAATAAATCATGAGCAATCATTAGTGAGCGGCACTTGGGGGATGCGCGGGCAGTCATGAGCGGAGCGGGAGCGGGTTGACTGTCATACTTCTTAGCGGATGAATTGCTTTAAGCATTATTTTGGTATTATTCTATGTATTTTGGCGGTAGTCCTGTCCGTCTATGGCATTGTAGTGCTAGAGCAGATGAACGATGGTAAGAAATTAATAAATTCTTTGAACTGCGGCTTGAACCAGTCCCCAATCAACTGGAATATACTTACCTACTAAATGTCTTATATTCAAATGGTCAGTTCTACCTGCCGTTACCAATAACCAGCTACCTACTTACCTGTTTACTTACTTAATTATTTACTGACCTATTGTTTAAGTAGGTTTGGTACCTATCCACTAAATTAACCATAGTTAGGTATAATTATTATAAATAAAAAAATATGTTGTTATAAGTTGGTTTATAAACAAAAATACTTAAATAAATAAATAAGGAAAGGGATAGTTTTATTATATACAGCTTATCCAAGTATTTGCTAATTGGATCTGAGAAAACATCAATGCATCTGTATCCCAGTCAAATTGAACCTAGCTCTGGCCCCCGCTATCTCTCAGCACCGCAGCGCCGGCCTCCCCGCTCGGACCGCGGGGCGCCGGCGGGCGCGGCGGCGGGCGGCGTGCCGGCGCGGCGCCCGCCGCCGCCCGCCGCAAATAAGTAGGCGCCGATCTCTCCCGTTGTCTTGCAATGTTTGTTTACTTACCTACAGCATTCCTGTGACATGGTGATTACCATGCTTTTGGATGGGAATTTAGTTATTGATATTCGTAACCATTGACTTGGTATAACATAGGTGTATGAGCAAATGCAATGAGCAATATGGATCTGAATACTTAGGTTTTGAGGTACTTACCTATCCACCAACTCAGCTTCTATCTAAAGGTTGACGCTGCGTACCTGAAAAGGGTAAGCACAGCTATTTGTAGTTATGATGTGCTAAGTAGGTATAGGCAGTATGAGTTGAGCCTATTGCCATACTGGCCTCACCGTTTTATTATACTGTTGATCGCATGGCAAAGGCTGAATATCTCCTTCTAGTACTTAATTAATTTTGTTGGAGGTAAACAAATAGGTATAATTGCTATTCAGATGAATGTGGCTGAACGAGTCTTCTTGCCCCTTGTGGAAATATAGGTGTGATGTGATTGTTTTTCTTAAGTAGGTCTAGGCCATAATAGAAAGTCATTTGAGGGTAGGTATATTATCTACTTTGAATATAACTAACAGATCTGATTATGATTGGGTCGAATAGCCACCACAGCTTTGGCTATAGGAAATTACCTAGACGTTTTAGTACCTACTTACATACCCATTTCCCAATCACTATCACCAATAAGGTCTATACCTACTTACATCATGTTTACCCATTAAATAGTTTCGTCATCGTTACTGGCGACAGGGCTAGCGGCCTTGAGCGACCTGGTGCAGACGAGACGGGCGGCGCGCGAGCCCGACGCGCCGGCGGCGGCCGCGGCGCCCGGCCTGCCACGGTGCATCCATGGGAGGGTGAATAGGTAATCTGAGTTTTATTACGTAGTGACACAAAAGTCACATTGGTAAAATTACCTATTACTAAACTAAGTAGGTAGTACTAATATCTTCAACTCTGTATAGCTTTATCATAGTTGAGCGCTCGCTGGAGCATTCTTAACCGAGCATTTTAAAGAGTGTTCTCGTTGTTTCTTCAAGCTTTGTAAAGCTTTGCTCAAAGAACTGAAATCAATGCTCAAATGCTCGTACACGTGCTCGAACGTATGAGCGCAGGTGAAGACGTAACCTAATTTTGTTCGGCTAACTTAACTGGAGGAAGTTTCAATTCGCCAATGACGTAGTCGCTATAATTAGCTAATTAATTAAAGCTTCCTAGCGAACATAAAGTCTTGGTAGAGTTCGTGAAATCGAGTCGACCTGTTTATTAAATAGAGATGGGTAATTGGCAAAATAAAAAACAATTTACTTCAATTTAATTTAATAAAGTAAAATACTTAACGTACTAAACCACGAAACAAAATGCTCTCCTAACGTAAAAATTAAATACTAGCGACAAACATACTATGTATGCACTCTATCTACCTACAATAAGTCCAAAACCCAAAACATAAAATTTTAGCGTGTGCAGACAGACACATTAAATTATCTACGAAAACAAAAATGTCTGTTTGAGAAAATAATAATACCTTTATTTCCGACATAAGCTAGATTGTTTTATCGCGTTATCAGCTAGGTATTTCTAAACTAAGCTAGCTAACCTGTGGGAAGTGAGAAACTTTCCACAGTTTTTGTTATGAGATTCGTGTAATGACGGTGGTTCCGCCTCATGTTATGTTAGCGCCCTAGGGTATATATAGGACCGTGGTAGAACCAGACTTCACAGTCATCGATAAAACAAAGTTTAAAAAATATCAACTTGACACTTTACTGCCAACGAGAAGCGATACGGAAATTAATAATAATTTTATTACTTAAATAGTTTTTTACTTTTCGCCTTCATTTTTCCTTATTGACATACTCAACGGTTTCCGATACAGATTGAACTATGAAGTTATAAAATGGACTTGAACTCGAAGATATTTTTTACTTTTAATATCGCTTCTCGTTGACCGTGGTATACGAATAGTATAATTTGCGTGTTGTGCAAATGTGCGTACAGAATAAGCTGCGCAAAACTATCCTAATCAATCGTGATGATGCATGTTAAACACGCACACGCTTAATAAAAGACGTTATATTCAGTACATTATGTATTTCATAGTTCTATTACATTAGTAAATCATGGAGGTAGGTTTGGAGTATATAATTAACAATCGGTATCTCTACCATTAGTTTTAAGCTCGGCAATCAGTAGAGACCACGTAAAATATTTATATGGCAAATTATCTATACAGCGCTCCGACCGGCCAGGGAAACTAACAATTTGCCATACAAATACCTAACGCGCTAGCTACAGCGACTCTATCAAAAGTATAATCATGGTAGAGCTACGACACTTACGACATTTTATTGTTAACAAACGCTTTTACTATAGGTACCTTCAAATGCATGGGAATATTAGTTTGCGTACAAACTTCCAAAATTATCGTTATCATTGAAAGAATGCTGTCACTGTCATACTTTTTTTGAAATCTGTCCTGTGAGCGGGACAGGACCTAGTGCTCACACTTTAGACCAGTAATGAGCGACAGCCACGCTAAGCTCATAAATACTTGCTTAGTAAAGCTGAGCGGGTCATTCCCATGGTAGTAATATGGTATTAATATTGAACCGCTCGAGTATTTTGTAATATTGTGACTTCGGAAACGACCGCTAGGCGTTGTGATTCGAGCGTAGGCCACTCGAGAGTAGGCTTACTGTAGCTACTGGTTGCGAGATCGATTCCCGTCAGAGGAAATTTCAGAAATTGACCTGTTCTGGGTGTTACTGGGATCGCCCGTCTGTTTAACAGCACGCATTGCTTAGCGTTGGTACAGTTGTAAGTGCTTTTCTGGCCTAAACTAGAATACCTTTGGATTTTGTTTATGCCAGAGGAAGTGGCACCACGGCAAATGCAAGCCTCACGGAGCTCTCCTCACCCAGTCAGTACACGGCTAATAAAAGTCCACTTATGTTATATCATTCCCATATATTTTTAGCGCATCGATTTGTAGACAGTTATCTTTCAGAGGGCCTATTCATACCTATAGTAATGCGCTGTGTTGTTCGCGGTGTGAATATACAAAATGTTTTTATTATAATAATAAAACAATACACGGAAAGACATTTAAGAATACATACAAACCTATGTATTGTAATCTCTTTACATAAAGTGTACCTCTAGGAGCACGTACAGACAAAAGTAAAGCGCTTTAAGTACTAAAACGCTTTAGATCTAGTCATATAAACGTGGGTTTATAAATTTTAATCTTTTTACAATGGTTTTACAATGCATTTTTTTAAATAAAACGGCTTTGTATGTAACGCCACTGAAGTTTCTATAAATTTGGGGACTAATCTTCGTGGCAACGTTCGTAGTAGCGACGAGGAACCGTCACTTTAAGAACGCTAGCGCGAGGATACTCTTAAAATAACTTAAATTATCATTAAAATTTAATTTATAACTAGATTTTACTCTTGTGTTTTTCAGCTCTAAACATCTTTACGATAAACATATGGTCGTGGAGGCATTAACGAAGTCACAGGGCATGAAACTGGGGCGTTCGGAGAAAGTGTGGATCAGTGCTAGCGACGTGACGCGTTGGCTGGGTTTACGCAAACGGTAGGGACTAGCGAGAAACTCATGGTAGAGCTTCAGACGCTAACAGACTGAAAACGGTAGACGCTTACGCACGCGATCTCTACATTATCTCCCGAGTGCTCAGGGAGCTTAAGCCGGTATTCATAAATCGGTTTCAAGTTTCAGAGCATCGTTGACATGTCATTCTTATGTCAAACCAGTACAAAATGTCATGTTAAAAGTGTACTTAAAATCACTCTCAGACTTGAGATCGATTTATTAATACGGGCCTATATTTCACAGCAGCGCCTCCAGTGGAAACGTGCATCTTCACAGGTCTACATTCGATCACTAGACCGTTATTTGAATACGTAGCCCCCCGTGCCCCCCACCAAGCCCGCACTCTACCGGTAGAGTTAGTAGTTCCGCATGTTCCTGTTGGGCTTGAAGCCGCCGCCGCCGCCGCCGCCCCCCGCGCCGCCGCCCGGCGACGAGTTCAGGAACAGCTCTATGTAACGGTGGTCCATGTTGTTCTTGTCGCGTCTCATTGCCTGGAAAAATTATCAAAATTGTATAAAATTTCAATAATAACATCAAAGTTCGCAATAAGAGCGTGGGTAATCCCAGTGACACCGAGACAAGGGCAAATTACAAAAAGGCAATTTCCGAAATGTACCCTGACGGGAATCGAACCCGCAACTGCTTGGTTCAGTGAGTCGAGCGACCTACGCTCGAACCACTACGCCAAGCAGGCGTCAATAATACAAATAATGTTGCACTACTGGCTAAATTCCACTGACTGACGCAACAAGCACTATTTGTGAGGACTGGTAACCTTCTCTCAGAGATGCAAGTTTCCTCATTGCCTTCACCGTACAATAAGTGATAATAATAATACCCAGAACCACATTGTACCAAAAAAATTGTTACTTGATGTGTAAAAATATCTTCAATAAACTACCAGAAACACTAAAGGTGCTTCCACTAATAGGTTTTAAAAGACAGCTCAGGACTCGGTTGCTTGATAAATCATTTTATACCATCAATGACATGTTAAATTGATAAATGTTTTTAATTGATAGTATGACGAGGTATTTTATTGACATATTATTATTTTCTTATTTTAATTGACATTTAAATTATTATTATTATTATTTTCCCATGAACTTTAATATTCACATGCCCTGTGGTGGGCTAAATAGATGTAAGGTTAAACAAGATAAATAACAACAAATATACTCTATTTACGTGAATAAATTTCATTTTATTTCAATAAATTGACATATGAAAATCGCAAAGGTGTGAATCAGTAATCGGCTTTGCCACCTTGTGATATTACATAGACACCCTTATTAATAAATGTGGATTAGCGGGCGAATAGTTACACACCGAACTATCTGTTTCTGTCATCAGTAATTTGACATTCGAAAGGAGAAGACTAAGCATGGTTTACCTATACAACCTGCGTTTATTAATACGAGTGTTTAGCTAAATTTAACTCGTATTTTTTTGCTAGTCAGTCAAATTGCTCCAATGTAAAGTCGAATTGTTGAGCTCACCCTCATCGCGTCCTCATGGCATTCAAACTCGACGTCCGCCTCGCCGGAGGGGCGGCCGCTGTTGTCGAACAGTATGTTTATGTTCATCGGCCGGATCGGTTTGAAGAACTGCAATATGAACAGTATATATCTGTCAGTAATATAATAGCTACGATTTTCTGTGGGAGAGTGGTACTACCCCGCCGAGGCAGGCCGTATGTGTTGTAGTCCGTTGGCTACAGCTTGGCTCTACCACCGATAAAACTGGGCCCAAGTGTCGTTCATGACTATATGTTTGACGAAATATATTTGTCGAACTAATCTAAATATATATAACTCAAAGGTGACTGACTATCAACGCACAGCCCAAACCACTGGACGGATCGGGCTGAAATTTGGCATGCAGGTAGATGTTATGACGTAGGCATCCGCTAAAAAAGGATTTTAATTAATTCTACCCCCAAGGGGATAAAATAGGGGATGAAAGTTTGTATGAAACTTTGTCAAGTAAATTCCACGCGGACGAAGTCGCGGGCACAGCTAGTAATTTATAAATATTTTAAGTAGACTGTAGAATGGAACCAACCTTGTGTTAGTGGTTCTAGGTTGGTTTCAGTTTGCATAAGTGTATGTGGGTTGGTTCCATTTTGCAAAAGTAGGTCCACTTGTTCTTGGAAATTGACTCATATGCCAGTGTAATAAGAGTCACAACACGCGTCTTCGTTAAACAAACTAGAACTAATCTGTTTTGTATTGCATAAAGTACTCACGTAGGCTATGTCTTGCGGCGAGGCCTTGAACGGCAGCCCGCGCATGTGCACGCAGTGGCAGCCGCCGCCGCCGCCGCGGCTGCGGAACCCGCCGCGGCCGCCCGCGCCGCCACCGTACCCGCCACCTGGCGGGAACCGACGCAAACGTTACAACCACAGACTCCAAATATAATGGAGATAAATAAATAATAAACATCGCCAGATTGATACACCAACTGGACTGGGGGCGAACCCAGATCTGGAGATGAATATAATTTGCAATAAAGATTATCACTAGCTATGCGGTGGAGTTAAACGTCTTTAGGAAGTTTCCTAGTAAGTTTACTAGTCTTTGAAAAGTCAGGCGCGTGGCGCTAGTGTTCCCTCGTCCGTTCTCACAGCCCCACAACCGGCAATACCATCCACGATAATTATAGAATCATTATCAAAGTAGACAATAATACCGTGCCGTGACGTCCGACGGTAAATTATAAAAGCGCGCAATATGTCTCGCATTTGACGACCGCTTGACATGGTGGTTGCGGGTTCGATTCCCGCCGGGGCAATTTTCAGAAATGGCCTTTTCGTAATCTGCCCAGGTCTGGGTGTCACTGGTATGGCCCCCAGTCCATTGAATGACACCCATAGTACAAGCGTTGCTTAGTTTGGGACCATATAGTTGGTGTGTCAGTCTCGCGATATTTATTATTCTTTTGACGGACAGTGCCCAGTATATTGGCAACTGGCTCTTCTCGTGTATCAGCGAAATTTCAGGGAATATAAACGCGTATGTATACTGTTAGGTAGGTGGTATTATCGACCTTATGCCACTCACCGAAAGAGCCCCGTCCCCGGCCAGTGAACCTGTTCGGGAAGCGATCGTTCCTGTCGTAAGGTGTGGGTCTGTAGCCCCGGCTGGAGCGTACCCCGCCCTCCATGCGCGCGCTGTATGACCGCACCTCTTCCGCCGAGCTCAGGAACACTTCTATGTATCTGTTGGAGATTTGGATTATTGTGACTGTGGTTATTGGTATTTGGGTGTTAGTTACATCCCAAAGTTACATGTTGTTCGGCAAAGCGTCGTGGCCTTGTTGAATTCGCTGGCGAGTCAGTACACTGCCAGTAAATAGTGTTGTGTGTTTGTCTCCACATCCTCATACTTATCTGGGTCAACGTCGAAGTATGTATGGCATAGTAAGTATTCCATAGAAATTTAGGAATTTTTATTTGAAGAAAATTCGCAGATATTCTCTATTTTGTACAAATATACAAGAATAATAGATATGCTGGGTATATTCTCATTTTCCTTGTGGCCAGGAGTGGGATATTAAGGGGTAAATTATTGCTGTCATTAATGTTTTTCTTGAACATCAGAATGAAAAAAAGGAAGCGAACTACCTACACAGGAGACATTTATAATATACATTTGCCAACTTTCATTACAAAATAAATTCTTCGTTTTATATAAATACATAGGGCCATAGACCACCTTTCTATTATAGAGAGATGTATTTTTATTGATAACTATATTGCTGAAATAAATATTTTTAATAACACATTACACAATCTAACCTGAAAAATAAACCATTATTCTCTAACCAATACCACATTTGCATAAAACTATATAACGTCGATCCGGTCCTCTTCCCCTCTTCGTTCTTCGCCCCGCGCCCCGCCTCCCCTCGCCCCGCGCACTCCCAACCTTTGACAACTCAACAACCAATCACGCTTGCACTTTACAATGCTACCTTTGTTAGGGAAGGGCGAAGATACAGGATTATACATAAGGGTTATAAATCGTTATTATAGGCTATATTATACAATTGATTTAATTTCAATAATTTGCTGAATTTTTCATCAAAATTTTGCAACATTTTTTGACATTTAGAGTGACAAAACTTGAATGATTGTGAATTGAAATATTGAGTCTCTTGTATTTTTTTATAATCTTGTATCTTGCTTAAAACTCTGCCCGTAAGGCGCAGTATTGTGTTTAGATACAGAAAAACATAATATTTTGTAGATGTGCATATTTATGAGGATTACTTTGGATGACATATAATATCTTCTGCCCATAATAATAAAAATTGATCTCAACTCCAAAGCCAGCCTTGGTGAAGTAATTTTCTACTAAGACAAATCATTAGAATTTCCGAATTCACTCTCAAACTTGAGATTGATTTATTAAACCGGCCTTAGATACACACAACTAAGGTGCTTTTTTAATTGGGCATAGTATCTTAGAGCAATCTAAACACAATAAAGCCTCAAATAGCATTACGAAAGTGCAATGAACTCTGTTTTTATACAATTTATTTTCAACCCAAAAATTCCACTAATACGCCCGCCATTCTGTTACTGGCCATATTCTGTTCGATAACATGCTTGAATGAGGAAAAAACAACATTTCTTTATGGCTAGACCAATAACATAGGAGGTCCCATACTTATCCCACTACACCAAATAGAATATTGCTACCGTGGTTCGTATTGTCTGTGGTAGACATGTGCAGTAATTTATCCTCCCATTCTGAATGTTAATGTTCTAATATTACCATACATGTATCTGTCATTCAGTAACAGTCTACAGTGAAAAAGAGAGTGGAAAAATGGCAATATAATAGTTTTCCTATATTTAATTAGTATTTAAGTTGTGAAATTTGAATGTTCATCAACGCTCCTCTGCCTAATTTTCGAAGATAACAGGCTGCTTTATTTTTTTTTTGTTTTCACTTTCTGATACCAAAATCCACTGTGATATCATTAGCCAGAATAAAAATGTCTAAAGGCACATCTACAGTTAGATATTAGCTCCATATTAAGAATCTCTGTACATGGTATGGCCTGTTTGTTAGTCTGTTTTCTACCCCTTAAACGAATAGCATAACTTATACAGAGTGGGTGAAACTATTGAGTGAAACCAGCGAAAGAAATACCAAATAACATAAATCCAAAATCCTTTTGTAGATTTGGTTTAATTTTATTACAACGAAATATTGCTAAATACAATCATTTTTACTTTTGGTATTAGACGTACGCTCCCTATCGCGGGTCGCAAAAAGAGATCAGCAAATAACAAATAAAATCGAATTGACAACCTTCCTCCTTTTTGATGTCCTTTGAAAAATAACCTGGATTGATGACATTTGGTATTACTTTTGCTGGCTAAACTCACTAGTACTATTCGCTTCGTCCAGATATCCCTTTTGTCTCAGATCAAATTCATTCCTCCCTATAATAAACTCGAATCAAAGTCGTCGCCCACAACAATGGCCGCACATCCCCACCACAGCTCTGTACAATCCGCGTGCACATTTGTAAATAACTTTTCCCCCCACCTGTGTCCTATTTTCTCCCTGTCCCTGTTGAGAGCCTCCTGTGCGCTCTCCTTGTCAACGAAGTGTACGAACGCCTCGCCCGAGGCCCGCCCCGAGAAGTCGGAGAGCAAGTGGACGCCGTCAGGTGCGACGGTCAGCCCTGCCCCACCCGACGTGCAAATAGAAGATCATGTTATATGCGGTTCGGTGTTGCTATTGTTAGCCGGCTGTGGGTAATGTGGGGAAAATATGTTGGGAACGCTACTCATGTTCCAATCTCACTTTTAAAACTACAACACTTTAATAGTGTCTTTGGAGCGTACAGGCGTGATCTGTGATATTGTTTGCATTTTTTTCCTGGTCATGATCACAGGGTTATATAGATATCACTTTTAAACCTCTAGAAGAAATGATCTAATGCCTGACAGACAAGGTTATTATGAAGAAAATTATGTAGTTACAAAAAATATTTTAGTCCTTTTTTTCCTCCTCAAGTTTCCATCATGGGTGCTAGTGTAAATGGAGCAATATTCTAATTAGCATTGCTTGCCCAAACAGTTCTTACGAACTATTTGGGAAAGTAATATATTTTTTTAACACAGGACACATTGAATACCTACTAGTATATCTGACGGGATTAGTAAAATAGAGAAATGAATACGAAAAACAATTTAGCAGCTACCCCCGTCTGTGTCCAGTGACGAATCTGACCGTATAAGACTCCTTAAATTCGGAACACGAGTAGACGCTGTAAGCTACTTTATAGGTCAGTGTTTGCATATCATTAAACAATGTTCCAATAATGTTAAATTTACAAAACAACATGAGTATGATACTGTAATTGGTTTAATTATTTATGCAACTAATTATGAAACAGGTTTGAATGTTTCCAGAAATGAGATAAAATCAAGTTACCCACAGCTCAGCTACACAATATTCCTATATCCCCAGTGAGGTAATATGCATATGGATATGACTTCAAAATGGGCTTACCCTCAAAAAACTGTATGATTTCCTCCTTGGAGCAGCCAAATGGCAGGCCCCTCAGTTTGACAATACCCGTGTCATCGCTGATGTTAGGTATGCCATCAAAACCATTCTCGCTTTGACGCATGGCGTTGAGGGCCCATTCCATGTCCTGGCGGTCAGTGGAAAAGACTGGGGAGAAAAAAAAGTTTTATTTTTATACATGATATGAAAATACAGGTGGTTAGCAGATTGCCATGAGTAGTTGACATGATATTTATATTGCTGTTAATTTAACCTTCACATTAATTAGTTACTTCATGCAATTCTCACTGTGGAGACTAATAGCAGTATGAAAAATAGGGCTGACTAGATCATGATTGTTATATAGTCTAAAAAAATTAATATGGATTAAAACATTCAGATTCAGACCATTTATTAGGTCTGGTTGGTGGACTAAAGTGGGAACTTATGTCATGGAGGGGTAGTGTGAAACTGCTTCATGTGATTAGGTCCTTCAAAATGTATGGGTGTATAATTATTTCATGAGTCATGCCAGTTTTGTACAATACACACCTTCAATGTATCTCTTCCCCATATTCTCTTTATCTTTCCTGAGCGCCTCCTCCACATCCGGCTGGGATTCCACCTCCACGAAGCACTCGCCTGACGGTCTACCCGGGCGCACTTCTGTCAGGTGCACACCTGAAAGAGAAGTTAGTACATAATATTAATAGGGTGCGCCTCTCACTCTTGTGGTGGCATAGGCTAGAGGGTCGCTTCTGTAAGCATTGTTTTCATATTGTAAAAATACAAAAGAAGCAATTGTTCCAAACATTATGTTAGTAGTGAAGGTTTCGAGAACTATATTGGTAAGTATTCCTATCTACCTATAGGTCACACGGTCCCAAAAATATGACGCCAAAGTAGTAACGAATCTAGTAATCCTTCCCGTCGAGTTATGATCACTTATTGCTTGTTTTAACTTACCATTTGCCCCGTCAACCACGTTGACGCCGCGCAAGAAATCTAGGACATCGTCAACCGTGGTGGAGAAAGGCAAGCCGCGTAACTTGACGATGAAGCCACTGTCTCCAGAGCCCAGCATCGTTGCGACGAAAATAAAATAGGCGGGTAAAACGTCACACAATAAAGTGTGATATGCTGTTGAAATTGCGGTATTCGCAAAAATAAGTGAAAATAATATCAAGAAATATTTCGCGACAAGCGTCGTTCGATGTTCCTAATCGGCGGCCATTAAAGTTAGTGATGTGCACACGGTATCGATACCCTTGTATTCTCTTTGTAGATACCTATTATAATATAAATTGTATCATTATTGTATTGTAACCATAAATTCTAGTGTTAAGGCTAAAGCGCCCATCTAGCCCGCGAAGTTCAAATTTTTTGAGTTCTTTTAGAATTTTTTCAAAATCTGACAATAATAAAAGACAAATTTTGTAATTCGCGAAAAAGACCGTGTGCAGTGCATTTATTAATATATCCAACTTACTCTAAAACATTTCAAGAACGACAGCTATCCAGATAATCTGGCAATTTTTGTATATTTAGTGATTTACTACTATCATATCCACCGTGATAATATTTAGAGTAAAATAAATGTATTAATAAATGCACTGCACACGGTCTTTTTCGCGAATTACAAAATGTGTCTTTTATTATTGTCAGATTTTGAAAAAAATCTAAAAGAACTCAAAAAATTGGAACTTCGCGGGCTAGACAGGCGCCTTCAACTTAAGTAATAGTATAATCTTTCGGAAAAACTCTGTACATCTAATGGGAAATATTGACAAATTACCGAAAGCTTCCGATGTCGGAAACGACAGCTTCCAGCCTTCTTTTACACATGAATTAGAAAAGGATGCAAGCCGTTGTTTCTGTCACGAAAACTATCCATCGATTGTGAAACCTCCCATTATTATCATAAACGTAATATTGTTAATTGAATTGAATGCATCTCTTTACTATTTACAAGCATATAGCCCCAGCGTATACCGGAATTAACTTAGTTATTTTGGATCTATAAAACAATGATATAAGTTATCTTCTTCTTCTACTTTTTTTAAAAATATGGCCCAATCAAGTTAATAGGTATTTCGCCAGTGTCAAGTAACAAATAGCAATAACAAACACAATAAACAATACAATAACAATACAATACAAAAAAGTGACCGTCCACTTTGGAAAACCAAAATAGAGGCCTATAAGTTATCTATAATGGGATTTTTATTTCGTGGAATTCGGACAGCTATAATTTTTTGACATTTCAGATATAAGTAAGTAATAAACCTTTAAGTAACAGTCAAAATTCTTGACGTACATATTAAATTTAAATGAAAAAAACAACGAAGATGTAAGTATTTTGATTTGTAGGTTACCAAAATCTGGCTCAGACGATATGAAGTAAAATAAGCATGAGTCCCAGGCTTGTGCATGAGTGAAAAATATATTTATATTAAAAATTGAATTCATCTCTTAGGCAGCTTATTCCACTAGCTTCGTAATCGTGGTCATTGTCATCATTCGCACACATAATTATACAAAATAATCTTCCTGGCAAACATTTATGAAAAAAAAAATCCCATCCCATCCCATTATAGATCATTGAAACCATTTTTATATTTTTTTTCCAATAGTCTCTATCATTATTTCTATAAAAACGGACTCATGGATTTCCAATTTCAAATTATTAAGCGGTCGTAAACTGTGAAAGATAGTTAGCACGTAGATGGAACAACTCATGAAAATTTAAAATTATCAGAAAATTATACAAACTTGAAATATCCTCGTTTCTATTATAACATCGATTACATCCAGGCGGGGCTACACTATCAAATTGTAGGACTGACAGTGACAGTTTAATTTGTCAGTTTGAAATGACACTGACGCTCGGGAGAATAACCAAAAAAATCAAAATCCAAATTGCACGCACGTAAGCGTTCTTTTGGTTTCTATTGAGGTTTTTGGCTTCTTTTCCTTTATCAGCTCAGAGTAAGTTTAATTTTGAGTGAATAAAAACGTGCAAAATGACGGTGGACGGCGACGAGAAGCCAGCTAGGGTGCGCGTGTTCATGGATATATCAATCGGAGGGTTGCCCTCCGGCCGCTTGGTTTTCGAGTTATTCACGGACATAGCACCGAAAACAGCTGAAAATTTCCGTGCGCTATGCGCCGGGGACATGGGTGTGGGTAAAAATACCGGGAAACCATTGACTTACAAGGTAAGTTGAAAATATTCAACAATTTTTCACATTCACTTCATGGGTAGGCACCTATTTATCTGCGTCGCGTCGCGTCGTACGTGCCGGTACCTAAGGAAAATACCATCATACGTACATACATATATGTGATAATAGCTTCCCATACTTTCTGCGCACAATATTAAGTGATGAAGAAATTACTCAGGGTGTTTTAATGCACAGGGTGCACATGTGATAGATAGTCCTGGAATTGTTCTCCCTCCTGAAGTCATTCTTTTGCACTACAACATGAATTTCTTCTTAAGGCAAGTCTACAGTGCCTTAAAAGTTCGGCACATTGTTCGCTCCCCTTAAGTTGCAGATGTCCTGGGTGACAGGTACCACATAACATCAGGTGAACTGTCTGGCTGTGTGTGTACCTGCCATATAATATGCCAGTTTTAAAAGTGTTTCTTGTGCAGGGCATGGTGTTCCATAGAGTTGTGAAAGACTTCATGATCCAAGGCGGAGACTTCACAAACGCTAATGGTACTGGTGGAGAGTCTATTTACGGCGGTACATTTGAAGGTATGTGATATAAATAATATGTAACTCATATAGGTACTAAATGGATCCTCTTCAGTCCTCCAATGAATCTATTGTTTTCAGATGAATCATTTGAACTGCAACATGACCAGCCATACTTGTTGTCTATGGCTAATAGGGGGAAGGACACCAACGGCTCACAGTTCTTCATGTAAGTTATCAGGACATGGGTAAGATAATTGTATTGGACATACCTACAAAATGGGAGCTTATTTTATTATAGGAACAACACTGCTTTGGTCAACAGAAATCTATTTTTGTTGGTACCTAAACTCAAGTTAACATTGCAGTCTTTTTCATGGTTGTATGTAATGTATGAGGGAGACAACTATATTTGTATCAAATTGGTTCTGTTCTGTTGGTAGATAACTAATGTCTCTAGTAACTAACTTTATTGGTCTACATGAATTTAAATTTTGTGTCATTTAATAAGTTTTCTTCCAGAATATACAAACCATAAGGGTTCGGCACTGAGGACTTCTTTGTCTAAGATGTCTGGGGTCAAACAAGAATTAAACTGAAACAAGCTATTTGTGTTTCATATTTGCATGCCTGTGTACTCTCCATTATTTATGACAATCATAGATAATAGCAAATATAATTGAATGCCTGACTTGCTGGCTCTCAGTCTTTTGTTTCATGTATCAGGTGAAGTTTTTAAGTTCCGATTTGGGTTGCAAGATCCTAGCATTGTGGCAGTAAAAACAATGATCCTAACATTTAGCCTAAAGACAGTGTCTCAAAGATTTGTCAATCCCAATTATATTTTTCCACTTATAAAACAGATACAATAGTGAGGATCTAATGGAATCGAACCAGTGAGGATCTAATGTATACTCTAGCGCGTGCTAGTTATGAAATGTGTTGTGTATGCGTTGTGTAGAGGGCGCTGCCGGCGGCTGCGGCGTGCGCCCGCGCAGCTCGCACGCTATCATTCTTGTTGTGTTCTGTGTGTTGTAGAACAACACAGCCGGCGCCGCATCTCGACAAGTAAGTATTTAGTAATATGTTCATGAATGTTGATTTATAAAAATATGTTATTGCACCTTCTTTTCGCCGAAGGTATTTTAGCCCTATATGTAATAGGAGATGAGTCTATTGGCATTATACCGGAACACTCAGCAATGCATGGGGATTTGGTTCAAAATCCACCACGCAAATCCCATCCAGATTGCAAAATTTCATCTCGTCTTTTCGAAGACATATTGGTGTCCTCACATTGTTTAACCAACATCCAATTCTGCATAACATTGATATGTTATGCTTACTGATGTAAGCAGTCTTCAATCTTGGTTAGTAAGTTAAGACAATCATTTTGGGCAGTCAGAATTATGAACAATTCAATTTAAAAATTCTGATTACTAGGCCATAGTTTAGGTCCCAATATAGACCCACGCTTTTTGTGTTTCACAGACAATCACTTCTAGCCACACTCTGACTTACTGTGTTGCCATCTTTACCAGCTCTTTATTTTCATCTAGCAATGATAGTCGTTTGGTTAAGCACGCGTCTTGCGAGCACCAGGTCTCTATGTGCGAATCATAATTTCTATATGATTATTACTTGCTTACGGTGAAGGAAAACATCGTGAGGAAACCGGCGTGTCATAGAAAATCTAACCAAGTTTCGAAAGACATGTGAAATCCGCCATCCCGCTCTGGGCCAGCGTGGTAAATTCCGGCCAGAATCCTCCTCGTAGTGAGGGGAGGCCGGTGCCGAGGAGTGGGACGTCAAAAGGGCTAAACTATTTATTTGTTATTTTCATCTGATGGTGCACTTAGGTATACAAAACAGACTCGTTCTGAACACGTTACTCCGTTGTCCACCAGTGTGCACGTAGTCTTCGGGCATGTTATCAGCGGCGCTGCGCTCGTCCGTCAGTTGGAGGCGCTGCCCGTGGACCGCAACGCCAGGCCGCTGCAAGACGTGACCGTCGCGAACTGCGGCCAGCTGGTGAAGCTCAAGCCCGGTGAGTACTCTTCACGACATGTACAAGCTTTGTCACAAAATAAAATAAATTGAAAATTAAAAAAACCCTCCATGCGACGACTTTTAAACTACAAAAGAGCTGATAATTTTCAAACAGCTTAACCGTTTTTCATGAAACATACTTAGCTAAGAACACTCTCGATCAGAATACCTTTCTAACAAAAAATGTAAAATTAAAATCCGTTCATCCGCTTGGGCGTTACGATGCCACAGACTGACACACATGTTAAACTTATAACACCCCTCTTTTCGTCGGGGGTTAAAAAAAGTATTATAATTCTTCCCGAGTGATAGCCGATTGGTTAAGCACGCGTCTTGCGGGCGCAAGGTCCTGGGTTTCTCGATCTCACACCTCTGGGTTATTCGAAATCTATGTGCGAATCATACTTGCAATAATATGCTCTTCACTTTGCTATGCTCTTTACTGTGCTCTTTACTGTGATGGAAAACGTCGTGAGGAAACCTGCATGACATAGAAAACCGAAACAATTTTCGAAATACATGTGAAATTCACCTCCTCCAGCGGCCTATTCCCAGGAGTGGGACGTTAAAAGGGCTAATTTTTATTTTATTTCATGATCTAAAGTGGTCTGCCAGACATGATTGATGATTTGATGTGGGTAATGTACTTTAACAGCAAAAAAGCGTAAGCAAGAGAAGGAAGAGACAGCAGAGGAGAAGGAGGAAAGCGATGCAGACTCGGAGCGCTCGCACAAGAAGGACAAGAAGAAGAAGAAAGAAAAAAAGGAGAAGAAGAAGAAGCGGTAAGACTTTACAATCTCGACAGCTTTCCGCATTTAATAAATAACAAGACGAACACACCAACTATATGGTCCCAAACTAAGCAATGCTTGTACTATGGATACCGTACAATGGACTGGGGTGATCCCAGTGACACCCAGACCAGGGAAAATTACGAAAAGGCCATTTCCGAAATTTACCCTGACGGGAATCGAACCAACCACCCGATGCAGTGAGCCGAGCGGCCTACGCTCAAACCACTGCACCAAGTGGTCGTATTATATATTTATAAGTTTTAAATACTATAAAGAGTTTTGTCTGCAGGCACCACTCTGGTCCATCAGCAGATGAGGAAGAGGCCCCTGAAGCCCCCTCCCACCCCCTCGTGATGACCTCAAAGATTGACCCAAGGGAGATCCCCGACGTGCCCACCAACAGGTTTCTTATGAGGGGTGGCAGGGACCAGGACAACCAAAGGAACGACCCCAGGAAGGATCGCGACAGGTAACCGTTTAGAATGATGAGATATTGTGACATATTGTGGTTATTAAAGGCGGTGTTGTGTTTCTTTGCAGTTTTTCTCGATTTTTGATGTAAGTCTTTGGTGTGTTTTATTTGTAACTATTCTTTTTTTTTAATAAGGTTGCGAGTTAATCGCATGGCTAGTATTACCGTTAGCCCCTCTAGCTAAGATTATGCTTGTGTTAAGAGTGGGCTCACGTCAATAGTTTAATACTGAATTGAACCTGGAACCTCTCCGTTACCCGAACGGCCCCTTTAACCACTAGATTATTGACGCTGTTACCTGTGAATAATTTTATTAGCTGTCAAAAACAGACACAGCTATTTTAATGTGTCAATGTTGCGTCTGTGCAAACCAGGGGTAATATGTAATAACAACATGATAATTATTATTGCAAAGCGCACGACTACCGTCGTCTCATCTCCTTCTTTCATATGACTTATCTGTAAACGAAAATGAGATGTAGTTATCGGATATAATATGTTTTATGCTGTAACCATTGAGTTTATTGCCGGTTCTTCCCAGTGGAAGCAGCATTCCGAACCGGTGCATTCTGACTATTCATAAATGCTTTGTTGGCTTAGGGGCCATCCATAAATTACGTCACACGAATTTCATGATTTTTTGACCCCTCGCCCGTCCTTATCACAGCCTGTCACATTTGTGAGAGGACACACCCCCCCCCCCCCCCCCCCCCCCCCCCCCCCCTACGTAGTGTGGCGTCACATATTTTGCAGTTTTACATTTAGAAATTAAAACGGCAGTTCCGAAATTATTTTTATTTCCATTTAAATTATTTTGCTATAAAATGAACGTCAAAAAAATGTGATGTCACAAAATTTGGGATCCCTCCCCACCCCTTGTCTCACAATGTCACACTTCGTCGACCCCCTTCCTCCACCCTGACGTGTGACGTAATTTATGGATGGCCCCTTACGTGAATAAAAACAATTTTGAGTTTGAGTTTGGATCAATTTGTGTTGTTCAGGATGAGGTATCGCGAGAGGGAACACCGCGCGTACACGCGCAGCGGCCGGATCATTAAAGGCAGGGGGGTATTCGTGAGTATTGAAAATAAGTTCCTTGATCGTCGTATGAATCTGACTGACTGTTTGAATTGGGGCAACGAAACTGACGTGACGCTATACGCTTTCAGCGTCGAACGTTGACATGTTTTTTTTAAGAATTCTTCATTACTAAATGCATCGGTATATCTTTTAAATCTAAAGACACGTACATTATTTGTTTTTAATGTAATTATTGTAATTTCGAAAAAATAACATGATTTCTTTGAAGTTGAGGCAATTTGACGCTTCACGCTAGAAGTGCGAAGGAAGCGTCACGTTACTTTCTTTACCGTGTAATTCCTTGTCGTATCACTCGTCGGGTCACTTGCCGGACTGAGCAGAGAAACTCGCAATGTTCACTGCTTACCCCGGCAAGTGTGTCGCCGTGACGAACCGTGTGTGGACCGAGTATTGACCCCGCAGCGGTACCGCACGCCGTCCCGGTCCCGCTCCCGCTCGCGCTCCGTGACGCCGCCGCACTGGAGGCAGGCGCAGCGGCGCATCATCAAGCTATCGGAGTTTGAGGTAAGCACGAACAATAGTATATTCAAGTCTTATGAATATCTTAGGCCCGTATCAATAAATCGATCTCAAGTTTTTGAGTGGTCTTGAGTACGCTTTGGGCACGTAATTTTGTACTGGTATGACATTAGAATGAAATTTCCGAAATCTCTCTCAAACTTGAGATTGATTATTAATACGGGCCTTATAGAAGTTCTTTTGGTTTATAAAACGAATCCTTATAGAGACAGTTTTTAGTAGCTCCTGACGAATAAATATTGGCGATATGGTCAAAATGGCTTAACAAATATTAATGTCCTTAACGTTGCCGGAATAAAAGCATTATTTCACCACCCATCTCTATCAATATATTTGAATGTTTTCCTATAATTCGATAGCGGTCAGAGCAAGAGAGGGCTGAGAGGGAACAAAAGGAGCCGAGGAGAAAAGTTGCTGAGAAACAGGACGGTCGTGAGTATGCCTGTACCTTCTAGGTTGGACCCCGGCTTGAGCATTTTTTTTATAAATATCGCTAGACTGACACACCAACTGTACGGTCCCAAACTAAGCAATGTTTGTACTATGGGTACCGTACAATACAATGGACCGGGGGCGATTCTAGTGACACCCAGACCTGGGCAAATTACGAAAGGGCCATTTCCAATTTTTCCTCGGCGGGAATCAAACCGGCAACCACCATGTGCAGTGAGCCGAGCGGCCTACGCTGGAGCCACTGCGCCAAGCGAGTCGTCAATTAAGTTATTATTATTTTCGGTTCGTCGGCGCGGACCCAACTCTTTGCGCAATACGTAGCTAAAGTATCTTTCTAATTTCTATAGAAATGTCAAAATATGTCAATAGTCAATGTTGGCTTATCACTTCATTACTTTCAATTAGATGTTCTTAGTTAAAGCAGATTGTAGCCAACTTCTTTTAAATGTTTCGTATCATGTAAAGCAGCATTACTTATATTTATTTATGATAAAAATAAAATGTATTTATTGTATTTGTTCGTGTCCTATTTTCGTGTGTTGCTTTTCAGCCATTTGTGTCTTGCAGGAAGAAGGACTCCCTATATTTCTCCACATTTCAATTATAAGTTTGAGGATTAGCCCTTAAAAAATGGCTGGCTCATCGTCTCTGCCAGAGACATTTTAATTATTAAAATTAATATTTTGTTAATACTTTGAGCGTAATGGTTCGGCCAATGTCACCTTTTGAACTCTTAATGAAAACGATCGAGAAACACTGAGAACACGTTACGAGAAATGGAGTAAAGTAATTAATAATGTTCCATTCTATGTCTACTGACGTGATACCTATAAACAAATCATAGTCAAGATTCTCGTCGAGAATTGTTTGGCGAGATTCTTGCAAATAGTGTCGTGGACCTGTGTTTTGTGTGTGATATGTTTATTTTTATTAAAAAAAACATGTGTTTTATTACGGCTCTACTTTAACATCAAGTATACTTTTATCATTATAATCTGTCCAACGATTTAAGTTACTTGTCACAAGCACCTGTCAAGTTACATAAATATAATGGAATAATTATTGCTGTCACCGACCACAATGAAGTATTGCATTGTACCGTGGACACTTGGCGGTTCAACCTCAATGTTCGCAATCTGTCAGAAATAGCCTAGATCATTGGATTAACTATACTACGGGATTTCACAATACACAGATGAAAGTTTACTCCTAATAAATTGTTAAAACAAATTTATTTGAAGACTAATCTTTATCTGTAGATTGTGAAACAGGCCTATGGTTTTATTATATCATAGTTTCTAAGTAAATATTTCCAATATTCATAATATTTATCTCTAAATTTCTAACATAGGTGATGGCGAGACGGCCCCAGACCAGCGTAGCGAAAAAGAGGAGGGGGAATGTGATACCACTCTTGGTTTGTACCTGCTCAGTAATATTAGTTTTATCGTTATAGATACAGTGTATTATATAGTTGTTATTTTACAGAACGTTCTCGTCACGAGAGGATTGATTACAATGCGTTGGATTTCGAAGAGGACATCGAGCATGATGGTAATCATTGTCAAATTGTCATAAATTATCGTGATAATATATGTCGTGAAGTCATAGAGGTCATTTTTCTCTGTTTATTTATTGGGTGTGTGTACCTATGTATTATTGTTTTAATAAAATTCATAAAGGCTTACTTTATATTATGTATTTATTTATGTTGTTATAAATATAAAAATTATGTACAAAATGCTACTATATGCTACAATACTTTCACGACTGTTCCTTGATGGGTTAAGCAGAGATGCAGTTTAATGTCACTCTAGTACAACAATATTATACTAACTCAAATAGTTACTTTTTTAATATACCTACCTACATTTACTATACATATAAAAGCAGAATATTAATTTTTAAACGTACACCTTTGAGATGTAATATTGTACTGGAATGATATTAGAATGACATTTCCAATTTTTCCCTTCGACAATTACAATAATATGCTACGCCAGCTTTTATGTTCCCACGATGGTCCAAGACTACGTCACCATACTTCAATACAAATACGGATCATTGTTGGCCGATGACGTGGTCTTCTCCCATCCCGTGGCTTAGCTGTCAAGGAAGACACCTAATAGTTATGTGAGTTTATTATTACTGGCCTATAACTCGCACTGATATAAAGACGCAGACACATCGCACAAGAGGAAGCCGCTGGACAAGTCCGACCGCCGTGACGTCAGGCGCGAGGTGCGCGCGACTCCGGAGAACACGAACCGAGCGGACATGTTGGCGCTCGCGCTCGGCGTCAACCCGAAACATGACCAGCAGAGGTGTGTACTTACAGTCAACAAACTCGACGCTTGATCACCTTAAGGTTGCATTTTGTGTGCAGTACCAGCAGTACCAGCAGTATCAGCAGCCACCTGCGGCTAGCATGGTCATAAAAACAATTAACACAAATGGCTTTCCACAAAAAAGGGCTTTTGACTCATCGGATGCTTTTGAGAGACAACCTATGATTACTGCCTGCAAGCGAAAAGTGTTAAAAACTAATCAAGCGTCAACTTTGTTGACGGTACCTTAAGGGCCCCGTATATCGTGAGATCCGTCGCTTCGATCGATCCGAAGAGAATCGCTACGATCGATTGCTTCAACTTTGCCGCTCATACTCGATGTGATTGATGGGTGCGATCATAATACACTAGCCAATAGTATGCACGTGCGCCGTGTGTACCTAGTCAGACAGACAAAAAACGAATTGTCGATCGCTAAGAGCCATAAACTGACGATTAAATGCTACGATATTCGAAATTGCGTGGGTTTGTTGCATCCTCGGTGAAGTAAATCGTTAACGATATTGACACACTATAGATTTGTCGTTTCGATCAGTTTGTAACGACAGCTCGCACCGTATATCGGGCTCTTTTATACTAAAACTAACTAACTGATGACAAAGAGGTTTATAGGTATTTACCATTTATACTTATGAAATCGAAAATTACAAAAAAAACATTCTCAATATTTGTTGTTCAACATGACAAATCGAGAATGGCTTTAGTATTGTCCGTAATGATGCCACTTCACATGCTGTATTTGGACAAATATTTGTGTATTGCGGCTTAAATAAAACAAACTAACCTTCAATGCTTGTAAGGGTCACTTTGGCTTGGCATATTAACGCAAATGGTACATGTACCAATAAATAAGTGAAAACATTGGAATTAGTTGATACTTACAAATTTTGCTACTAGACTGCTATAGTAAATTAAGCACAATTCGTTGAAACATAAGCTTTTAATATACTTAGTGGAACCATATCAATGCTGTTTAAATATAAATATAATGCATTATCTTATGTTTATAGACATTTTAGAGAAATTACGGTTTGGGTGACGATAGCCATTGCGAAATATCGCGCTACGGTAATTAAACCCGCAAAAAATCTTATATTTACTAAATGATGAACGTTACTTTCGCCAGGGAGTCCCGCGACCTCCCCCACCGCCGCCGCGACGGGCTGGCCTCCGCGGTGGGGTTCGCGGCCCCCAGGCTGCCCTCGGCCGTCGCCAACGTGTCCGAGGGCCCCGGCCTGGACAAGGCCTCGCATGACGACAAGTCCAATGACGGTTACGACCCGTTCAGTCTGCTGAGGAGCACCTTTAATAGAGAGAAGGACAAAGGAAGGGAACTCAGGTAAGAGCAGTTATTTTTTTAATAATTTCAGTTTATAATAGTAGTCCCCTTAAGTCTTAGGGTGAGAAATGAAATGAAATGGTGATAGTGTTCGAGTGTATGTCGGTCGCCGCCGGGATCGGCATTCAACATTCAAGCGTCCATTATATAAATCGTGTTTTAATCTGTGTTGAAAACTGTAATGTTAATCACTACATAGTATAAAATTTTTATAATAAAAAAATTGAACCAACTTCAAAAAAACCTAGGTGCACTAAAAACCTAGAAATAACTAGATACCACATAATTTCTTTAATTTGGAATCGAATCGAATTTGGTATCTAGTTATTTCTGGGTTTTTAGTGCACCTAGGTTTTTTTTGAAGTTGGTTCAATTTTTTGCATAAAATTTTTTTTTTCACGATTTTTAGTGGTAAACTACTTATCGAATTGCTGGCAACCGTAAACAGTCCATATCTCTCAAACTACTGAATCTATTTTTATGAGATTTCTATGATATCACCAAGGGATCCTGAGCATCTAGGCCTCACATAGTATACCACTTATACCAATATATGGCACTTATAGCCAGCATGCATCTTATGAAAACTCCACTGAGCCCAAACACGACTAGGTTACATTGTGTTATTACGGAGTTCCGGCGCCTAGCTTCCAGTTTCTTCATCATCTGATGATGAAGCCGATAGGTAGGCAGTTTACTGAGACTATTTTAGTGACCACAACCACCACTGAAAAGTCACAGGAAAGCAAATCACGCAATTTCGTTTACTTGAATGCTGTATTTTTTCCAGTTATTTTGATTTTAATGCCAAACTACTGAACCGATTTTGATGAAATTTTTATGGGACCAATGTGCACGGACATCCTTTCAATTGCAAAAAGATTTTTTCGAATCGGTTTATAAATGACGGAGCTATGCGGTAACAATCATAAAAAAAAACATACACAAGAATTGTTACCTCCTTCTTTTTGAAGTCGGTTGAAAATAAATTAAGACACTACGTTAAAAACTACAAATATAATAAAATGTTATATTTATTTTTGTGTCACTTTTCGTTGGCCGTGGTGCAATAGCTGTAATGAGGAGTGGGCTCGCGTGAGTAGATTAATGGCCAGAGTGGGAATCGAACCCAAAAACTGCAATTTGCGAACTAATAATAATCATCTAAGTTACAATCTTATTAATAATAGGAAAGAAGACCGCCCAGACCGTCGCGAAAAAGAAAAACGCGCCAAAGAAAAAGAGGACCGTAAAGACAGAGACGACAAGCAGGAAAGAGACGACAAGAAACCCAAAGATAAAGACGATAACAGAGAAAGGGATAAGGATAGAAAAGATGAGAAGAGAGATAGAGATGAGAAACGCGACAGGTATCGCGAGAAAGATGACAGGGATCGTAAACATTCGGAGCGGAGGGATGAGAGATCTGAACGCAGAAGTAGGAGTAGGGAGAGGAGGCGGGAGAGGAGCAGGGAGGGAGATAGGAGGGAGGGAGATAGGAGGGAGAAGAGTAGAGAGGGAGACAGGAGTAAGACAAGAGATGATGGTGATAAGAAGAGACGCTCTCGTACGCCGTCGAAGGAGAGGTGAGTCCATTTTTGTTATGTTATGGTAATTACGTTTCACTGTTGCCTGTATTTTGATATTACAAACAGAGACTTCAATTTCATGAATTTGTATACATAGAGTTATTATCCAAATTTAGATTCGCAGAGTGCTGGAAAACTAACAACCTCTGCCATCCACTTCTGTCCTACTAGTCTTCAGGTCGACACCGTGCGATAAATGCCATTGGTATCGCAATTATTTATAGTCTACGTTAAGTGCTTATCATCAGGCGAGTCGTGTACTTGGTACTTGTTTGTCGACTTTATGACATAAAAAGTGCATTGACGTGTATTTAGCGAGCTTTATTTCTCAGAACGCCTTCAAAATCGCGAGAACGCAAGCAGTCAGCTTCGGAAACCAGGGAGAAGAGCGGGGAGAAGACTCCAGAAGGAGATAAGAAGAAAGTAAGAAACCCCTTTATTTTTCCCCTATATGCATACAGGTTGAAACAGAAACGGTATACTTTTTTATAAAACCTTAAAACTATCAGCTTTGGAGGATACTTGAAAAACAAAAGGTGTTATAGGTATACAGCTTCAGTACTTCAACTGTCCCGCAAAGCCGACGGTTTTAGATTTACAAAGGTAAGTTGCAAAGAAAGGGTCTGTTTCACCTAGTATATTAAATGTGAAAAAAATGCACCTTTATTATTTCACCGCCATTCTAAATAAAAAATACACTAGATGGACATACGGTGCAATTTATTATGCTTAATGATTGATGTTTAATAATAGGAAGAGGAAAGAAACGAGGCCCGCAAGGAGCTGATGGAGATAGTGCGACTGATCAAGTCCAGACAACGCGACCGGGAGAACAAGGCTGCGGGTAAGTTGAAGACCACTGGTCATCATCATCATCATCATCACCATCATTATATCATTATTGTAATACAGACGATGATAGAAAAACGTCTCGTTTAGCGCTTCGAGCTTAGGCCGCTCGGCTCACTACACCTGGTGGTTGCGGGTTCGTAGGCCTGAACAAAATAAACAATTTGACTTTGACTTTGACTTTAAAAAGGTGAACCGACGAGTAAGTGACGGTCGCGGGAAACCGCTGGATCCAAGCAGCACGACACCGGCCGTTGTGGAATAATTTGGGGGCGGCTTATGTCTAGCAGTGGATGTCTTTCGGCTGAAATGATGATGATGATGAATTAGTATCCAAACGACCAAACGACCGCTCGGCGCAGTGGTTCAGGCGTAGGCCACTCGGCTCTCTGCATATGCTACTTGCGGGTTCGATTCCCGCTGGAGCAAATTTCGGAAACGGCCTTTTCGTAATTTGCCTTGGTGTGTCACTGGGATCGCCCCCAGTCCATTGTATTGTACGGTACCCATAGTACAAGCATTGACTTGTTTGGGACCATATCGTGTGTCAGTCTGGCGATATCTATATATTGGATACGTGAAGGAAAAACAAAAATTGCGCGGACGGAGGAGTATGAAATTTGGCACACTTATAGTTTATATAGAGAAGGAGTGCAAAATGATAATATTTTTATATTATAATACTTAGAAACACTACACACACTACCATGAATTGACACACGCATTTGTAACCTCCACACCGACTGACTGTCTGACTGACAAACGGTGACAGTTTTTGGAGGGTGGGGCGGGGCTTCTATAGTGCATTCTGCGTGCCAGTATCAAATAGTTTTTCACCTTAATGAGTTTTTAAATTGATTATGGTCGAATTCCGACCATTACAACGGGAATACTAGTTATATTAAAGAGAATAGTGATAGTGGATATATCCGAGAGATGTGATTATTATTTCCTATTACTTATTTAGTGACAATGGTGTTGCCTGCTCATATTTTTTTATGCTGTTCCTGAGAATGTACACCATCTTTAATTCATTGAAAAGAGTAACCATTGAGTTTCTTGCCGGCTTTTCTCAGTGGAAGCAGCATTCCAAACCGGTGATAGATTCTGACTTTTCATAAATGCTTTGTTGGCTTACGTGAATAAAAAGTTTTGGTGTTTGTGTGTAGAAGAGAAGAAGAAGAAGCCGGATGGGTCGGGTTCAGACAGCTCGGGCGACGAGCGCCGGGGCCGTCGCCGCCGCTCGTCTGAACGGGACCGCAGGCGCCGCAGCTCCTCCAGGTACCTAGCACCCTCAAGTCCTAGCACCCACCACCTGTAGGCTTCATCCACCAGTCAGTGTCCGCTGGAGACGACGACATAGCTCGCAATAGATTAAAACACATTAAACAATGATCTGGGAGATAGATTCCGCCACTCACGTAGCTTGTCAACCTCCAAAATAATAAACCAAATAAATTAAAAGAAGAAGGCAACAAGACCGAGCTCCGTCAGTCAAGGGTCTGTCTGTTATGAGTGTCAGGAACCTTAATACTATAATTTTTTCCGCGGACAAAGCGAACTAGAAATAATAATTCGACACTTGTTTCCCCTATAAACTATATGTTCCTCAGGATATGCTATAATGGATTTCCCTAAAGTAACGCCCGAGTCTATAAATTATTAAATTTTTTTTTTTTTATAATAATGCACGCTCACAAGCGATCCGCCCGCTGTTAAGCAGTTACCGTAGCATATGCTTGCAATCAAAGTGTTGTTTCCTTATTCCGTTAGAGGTCGCCGCTCGAGCTCGGAGCGGCGCTCGCGGCGGCGTCGCTCGCGCAGCCGCCGCCGCGACGACAGACGCGATAGAGGAAGGTCTTCCTCTTCCCGCTGAAGGTAGAACTACTTTGGATCCTACTTATATCTCCTATATTAATTACTTGTGTCCTTAGTGCGACTTAACGCATCCTACCGTGTCCGCGTTTTTACGAAATTTGTAAGGCGACTCGTACAACGCCCCTAACGACAAGTCATTCGAATCACTTTATGTACTTATGCATTTAGTTGATATCATGGACGCAATAATTAAGGACTAAGCGCTACAAACTTGATTTTCTGTACATTCAATCAAAACTAGTCGATACGTCCACAGACTTAAGGCCCACACACTAGGCACGTATTACAAAAGCCCGGCCAGAGCCAGACTAGCTAAGCTACACTGCTATATCCTTTTCGCCGTGTCCTTTTCGCCTTTATGCTGAAATTTCGTATGTGTAATTTTGTATGAGTAAATATATTTTATAATTTAGATTTTTCTAAGTATTTTTTAAGTGAAAAATATTGTACACTATCTGACCCGACAGACGTTGTCCTGTCTTAACTTTAAATATTTAATTCGAATTGTTCCGCTAAACTTTCTTAATTTTGTATGTCCTTAGAACCTTCTCCTGACAATAATAAACACAACAATAAAAGAATTAGCGAAATCGTTCCCTCCGTTCACGCGTGATGCGATGACCAAGGGAATAGAGATTAATTTATATATATATAGATTATTAACATAAGACCTTAGAATATATATTATCAGAATATGATGATCACTCTTATTAGAAAGGGATACATGGGTCAGTATGGCACCTCTCTTCCGACACATTCTTAAGAGCTCATTCCAGTTGTATGAACTTAGTCCTACTAATATTATAAATGCGAAAGTTTGTGAGTGTGGATGTATGTATGTATGTATGTATGTATGTATGTATGTTTGTTACTCCTTCACGCAAAAACTACTGAACGGATTTGGATGAAATTTGGAACACAGATAGATTATAACCTGGATTAACATATAGGATACTTTGTAACCCAATAATCCAATACTACGCGGATGAAGTCGCGGGGCACAGCTAGTATTTAATAATTCCATGGTTGACATCTACTCAACAAGCGCGATTGCAACTGGAATACGTAAAGTCGCACTGAACTCAGACCATGGGCTGAATTTTGAATTGCGAAAACCGGATAAAAAACTCTACCATCAAAGTTTAAAAACTAAAAATAGAAAACACTGAAACGCTACTCAAATACGTTTAAATTCCACTTAGCCAATCGAGATGGTTGCGTTGTTGGTCATGTATTGTATGGAAAACAAAATAATAACAAACAATATTGAAAAGGATATGTAACTTTGTATTCAATTGTATGAAGTGGAATTTTAATATTTGATCCAAAATAATCTCAGTAGGTAGTTTAAGGCCCGTATTAATAAATCGATCTCAAGTCTGAAAGCGGTCTTGAGTACATGTTTGACATGTCATTTTGTACTGGTATGACATAAGAATGACATTTCCAAGATCGCTCTCAGACTTGAGATTGATTTATTAGTACGGGACTAAGAGTTTAAGACTTGAAACCCATGGTTGGAGTAGTATAATTATCCCAAGTCCGAGTTATCTCGTAAGCTTATCGTACTCTAGCCGACGTAATAATGTATGTCTTGAATGTTTTTCATAAGAGCGTCAGGGGCGCTGTTCAAATTGCCATACAACATGACAAACTCTATATTGGGGTACAGTTACGTTGTGGTAGTAACGATACATTAACGTATCGTAGTTTGTGTATTTTAATACATGCACTCATTCGTATGAAAAATATTATATCGTGCGTTCGAAAAGCTGTCTAATAAGTTTGTTTTAATCAATATTTTAGTTCATAGTGTTGCAAATGATAGCGGGCCTCTCGCCGAAGCGATTTGATTTTTATGTAGTCGAAGTAGGGCATAAATTAGCTTATAGCGAGCTACCAGTCTGTTGTAATGTAACGCACTGACACATGAATTTATGTTTTATTTCGACTGCATAACTGGTTAGTTCAGACGATCAGCGTCGCTTCGGTGCCTACATTTTATGAAATCCTTTTTTACGCACGTTGACAAGAAATGCACGAATGTCATCTAAAATCTAATAGTGTGGACAATTTGTTCCGAAAATATAGGTGCACTACTTGGCATGTCTGGAGGAAAATTAAATAGCAGATATAAGTGTATCTTGTTTGGTTTGTCTCTATCTTTATTTTCCTTTAAAAATACGAGCCATTGTAGAGATCGACTTAATTATTTTATTTTGTAAGACAAACAATTAATTAATCGAAATTAATATTGACCTAATATACGTTTGACTTTGTGTAACTATTTATAATTCAAATTACTAATTAGTGACCCATAATATAAGAAATCGTAAAACATTTTTGATTGAGGTTATATAAATAAAATATTTCTTTCGATAATCGATTTGTTGTTGCTCAACAAATTGGACAACTTATGCTTAAAACCAGTACTTGGTATCGTTTTGTATAAACCAGTCTACTTATCTAATTTGAATTCTAAATTTACGGTTATAAAACAGATTATCGTTTAAGATTTATAATGAACTTTACAGGTTATTGCTTAAGTGTTAAACTTAAATGTAAAGTCAGGTTTCGCGACATTTATGATGTTGCTGGCTGATATTTGTTGCGCAACATATTGTCGCCGGTTGCCGTTTAATTTAGGGGTGTTGAAATAATCTTCCTACCGATAGGCTCTAGGTTTTTGATTGGGGTAGCGTAATATTTAGTTCAGCTATGTAAGTATATATGCCAATAAAATTGTATTTCCTGACAATATTGTTTTATTGAAAGGTATAATAATGATAATCAATAATAATATCGGTAACAACTTGGTTGGGCCGCCTGACAGTAATATACAGCGGTTATAACAAAGAGACAGCTGCTATAATAGTTGAGTGGATTTAAGAAACCATGCTATGTGTCCGAGACACTGCAGACATGATTAGTTCGTTACGTTACCTTTAACCTTTTCTCGTTACTTGTCGTTGTCGCTAAAGCGACCGGAACTTTATCATACTACTACTACATACATACTAATATTATAAAGAGGAAAATTTTTTTTGAAATATATTTTCAAAAAAATTAGGGATCCTTACTAAAACTCGAATAATGTAACCGCAATGTACCCGTGCGAAGCCGGGGCGGGCCGCTAGTAATATTAATATCGCCAGGCTGACAAACCAACTGTACGGTCCCAAACTAAGCAAAGCTGTACTATGGGTACCGTACAATGGACTGGGGCGATCCCAGTGACACCCAGACCAGGGCAAATTACGAAAAGGCCATTTCCCAGATGGCTCACTTGGCAGATGTTAAGACACTAAACTGTTGTTATATTATCGATTAGTCCTAAATTATGTTCTTAATGATATTCATTCATGATCAAAATGATATTAGTAGACATTCGTGAATGGTAGGTAGCATATAATTTGCCTATAGGTATCTAAAAAGTTTAAAGTCGACAGACAATTTGATCTAATGTCTTGAGAGTGACGGAGTTATACTAAGAATAAGACAAAATTTCGTCTTCCTGTTTTTCTTATTTCTTTGTCGATCACTTTCGGGCATCCGATCATGTCGTCTGTAAAGTATATAAATAAATAAATATCGCCAGACTCACACACCAACTGTATGGTCCCAAACTAAGTAACGATTGTACTATGGGCACCGTAAAATGGACAGCGGGCGATCCCAGTGACACCCAGACCTGGCCAAATTACGAAATGCCATTTCCGATATTTGTCCCGGAGGGAATCGAACCCACAACCACCATGTGCAGTTAGCCGAGCGGCCTACGCTTGAATCACTGCGCCAAGCGGTCGTCGAAAGATTACATTACAGGTGAACATAATGTAATGTCACGCTTTCATTTTTGTTTACAAAACATTGAAAGCTCTATTACGCGCGCTGGTTGGTTGTCGCGTCTCTTTTGCGGGAATTGCACGACTAATATTGATGTACAACAATCTACATCGTTGTTTTTTTTATATTGTTTCTGATGGGTAAGTTATACCTTCACTTATTAATTACACTTATCGGATCGAACCGGTTTATTGTTTGTTTATATTAGATATTTATTATATTAATCCTTGTTTCTCAGAAACTGCTTCAATTAAGATCGGTGACATTTTAAATGCAAAATTTATTTCCTCCTAAGGACCTACCCACGTTGTGGTTACAGGCCAATCGTTCTAATGTTACAGCAGTGACGTAACCGCGGCCGCGTGCAGTGCCGGCGCGCGCCGCCGCCGCCGCTGCCCGCGCCCGCCGATGCAGCGTAACTAACCTCGCACAACCCGCCACTGCTCACACCGACAAACATACGAAAACGACCGCCTAACATCTTTGCGCAACCATAAAAAAGAAAGGATGTAATACTACGAAACACATTTTTCAAATTCCATAAAAGTTCCACACAAACTCTCGAAACTTTAGAGTTGCAAAGTTCACGACACTTTCGCATTGCGTAGTAATACTTTACCGCTCCGTCGAGTGATCGTCGCGCGTACAATCGCAGAAACTCGTCGATGTACCTCGTGACATAGTTTAGATGCAGCGCGCGTGCTTCAAAGCGGAAGTATAATGCCATTATCGATTTGCTTATGACAGAAAATGCGTTGAATGGACAAGGTTCTCGCGAGCGTGAGGGGTGAGGGGAGGGGGGCGAGCGTTGCGGGCGCGCGGGCCGGAGCGTCAGTGCGCCGGAGGCAGCGGGCTGCGCCGTACGCCTTTCGCAGCCCGCTAATCGAACAATTCCCGAGTGTTGTGCAAATGCTTGTGTTTTTATGGCGGTCACATTACTACGAGTGTTGGTGTTGGGTGCGATCGCGGCGGCGGCCGACGGTTTGTTATTTATTATGTGTCACTTGTGATGGTCCTTGTAGAGTCCACGTGTTTTCGGCCGGGAACGAGAAGGTGTTTACGGCGCGGCGCGCGCATGCGCCCGGCTTGTTTGCGTCGCCTACGGGTCAAACACCGGCGTAGCCTACACGTACCTACATGCTTTAGGTCCTCAAGTAAGTTTAGAAATAGATCAGGAGATGGCCCACGATAAACAACTCGTCAAGGTAATCGATACAACTTGTGTTTACTCCTTACTAGTTTTGGAGAATATCGTACCACTTACTGTACTTATAATTTTTTAGATTCCTTTTGCTTTACTCACAGCGTGTAGCGTAGGCTTCGATATGAAGAGGCCTCCATTCAACGTTTCCGTTCCTAACACACTTTGCGCTGTGTTTACAAAGACGCAATAGTAAATAGTAACTTGATATTTATCGTTTCGTTTCGTGAACCACCCTCGGGGAATTCTCGTGAAAATATTGCTCTCCAATTATGTGGCTTTTCGAACTCAAGGACATCAATGTTAGATGTTAATGGGACTAAACAGTAACTCAGACATAAGCTACATACTTCTGATTTCAATCAAAATAACCTGGGCCTCAAAGTAGCGATGAAAATAAACAACTCAAGGACTTTTTGGCGCAATTTGGAGATTCCTTCTCACAAAATTCCCAAACAATTATCTGATACCGGTCCTTTAGCATTGATTTTGCAGTTATCTAGCGATGGTTTGCAAAAAATTCCATAAAAACAACAAATCTGGCCTCGCTAACTCTTAGGCCTAAAGATCAAATGTGTAATTTCCTGTTGACTACACCAATTGGTACGTCGATGCCCTTAATAAGCGTTTATTTACGATTTGTGCTTATAAGGCAAATGGAAAGATAATGTGAGGAGCCGATATTACCACATCGGTTTATGTCTTTGAAAAGTTTGCAGAAACTTGTTTCGTTTGAAATGGAATTTGTCGCATATTGGTAGATTTAGATGCTTCATAGATAAGATCATGTTTCCTAAATCTTAAAAATTCTGAGTTAGATTAAGATTCTCTAGATTTCTTCATGGTACATGATTAGGTTATTGTTTATGTGCTTGTAGTTATTAGTTCAGTAGTTAGGTAGTGTATTTTAGTTTACCCTGTTACTGATATAGTTTCATCGAGATATCACATAAGATCCTTTGGTGCAAAATCTTTTAAAAATGGCATTCGATAATGATCCTTCGGCTTAGATCGTTGAGTTAAAGTCAAGATCAAAATATATGGGATATAAATAGAGAAGCGGTACTTACAACTGTCCTACTAAATAAAGCGGGATAAATAATATAAAGCCATAAACTAAAGACCTTAAAGCTAAACACCTCAGCGGTGGGACAAAAAGATTAAGAAAATATCTGAAGATCCGACATACAAGAGAAAGCGAAGATCAAAAGGATTATATTATAAAAAATGTCTTGGCTTATAAACTTGATTGGGGGGACAAGGAAAGTTGCAGATGGGTCACTTGCAAATGTTTATTTACCCCTTGCGATTGCTGGAGAAACTCGTTCATATTACTTTCAGTTGCTACGTCCGCACTATCCTTAGCCCTACCCATTAACCTGTGAAATACCAGTTTCCTTTCTCACGACACACCATAATCCCTCATCTAATTAGACCCTGCCCTTTGGGCAATGTCAAAGGATAATTCATTGACCTTATGGTCAATCCACTTGGTCTTAATTGCTGCAAAAAGTTGATTCGCTGCTAAAGTTAGCGGTTTAAGAGTAATAGCATCATATGTGGAATTCAAACTGTATGTTGTTAATGTACCTACTTCCTAACTATTTTATTTTAACTTAAATCGCCACTCGTAATGTTATGAAGAAGATAATGTGAATTGTAGCTTAAACCAAACAAAGGATGTGAAACTTTCGTTAAACCACAATAATAATTGAATAGCAGAATCTAAAAACAGAACTTGGAAACTCTAGTCTTTAACAACTTCAAGAGCCTATAAATAAGTTTTTCACAGCTTTTCAGTCAATGAACTGGCATAAATCGTTTACAAACACCTAGTAACAAAGTTTTATCAAGATAATTCACTTAGTTATTATCATACAAAAACGTGTAAACCTTTATTGAAATGTTTCCCTCCAATTTCGAAGCAATAAAACTTAATTATCAGAGGGAAGCAGCGCGCAAGTAATCCGGTCTTAGCCTTACAACTTCTAATGGCGTCGCTGTGGGCGCAGAATTTCGTCCCAGAAAAGGATCAAGGAAACAATTGAGCGTTCTAGTAATGCTAGAAAGGATTTCGGGAGTGGGATTTGCCGATTCATTATTAAATACGTAATTAAAACGTTGGTCTCTTCAATTTGCTTTTACGACTATATCTGAAGATTTCTTGAAAGATTATTAATCATTGTGGAAGAGTAAACTTTTGAAACTACTGACAATAGCAAGAATATAAAGTCAGGTGTTGGTAAATGCGTGCGAAGGGCTCGGGAATATCACCCAATACTTTTGGGACCAATTGAATAAAGTGACAGTTAACCCAAATATTAAAAAGTTTTATTTGGTAATTCCTGCTTGGGCTGCGGAATTATCAGGATGTGTTGAGGTAATTTCTCGGTAATGAGGAGGAAATGTATCCACGCGCCACTTAGAATAATGAAGAAAATAAAGCTGAAAAGAGTATTAAATCAACCTACTAAGTAACTTATACGTTTTAGTTATCAAACCATCTTTAAGGCTATCAAATAACCACACAATCTGCAAGATCCAAAGGTCATCTAAGACGCATCAATCAAATGATGTCAATCGGATTTTAATCACTGACCACTAATTAACGAAACAATTAGGTCACAATCTTAAAATATTCTTTCATTGATCACCACACTGATAACGATATCTCTCCGTCTATCAAGTGTCTAGAAACGAACAAAGGCTTAAGAATAGCGCTAGATAATGTGTCATGTGTTATCGATGAAACCTTGCTTGGAATAGTGGTGAATGTCAAGGCTATGGGGTTTGCCGTGCTCTATAACATTGTAACTATTATAGATGGGTACGCTTTGACATTCTTGGCCGAATGTAGTCTCCGTGTGGTCTTCTAGAAGGTAAGTAATTATTAAGGCCTTAATTTGTGTCCTAGTTTCCAGTAATCTGTTAGGCTCAGAGTTTATAAGCTAACAGTGAGGCAAAGTGACATTTTGAGAAAAGTTCAAATCTCCAATCTGAGTCAAAGTTGGAAGTAATCGGCTATCCAGAGATCGCTATTTTATGCAGTTAAAAGATGAGCATTAAGATATACATAGAAAGACACTAAAAGGAATATCCACATGAACATTCTAATTGTAAAAATAGAGGTTGTAACATGGATGAATTTACCTGTCAGTACCAACACCTAGTCTGTCAAATGTAGACTTGAAATTAGCATGCGGCTAACGGCAGCCCCACTTCATAGTGGCCCTGTAAACTACAATCGGCTCTGGTTTTGTTTAAATTTATAAATATTGATGTGGCGCCATTGGTCCATATTGCCCGATTGTTTTCGCCGAAGCGTCCATTTTCATTAATATTTATTGTATACTGACCAAATGAGATCTTGTGTTTACCTTTATTGAGTTGTCGAGTACTGTTAAGTGCGGCAATTTGTCCTAGTTATTTTATTATTTTCCTGTGAGAATGAAAAATTTCCTGAAGTGCCTACGTGCCCACGTTAGTTTAGTGTATATCGTCTAGGCCAGGAGTTGTTTAATTTTTAAGGTGTTCTTGAGTTTTTTTTACTAGAATGTAATGCCTAAGTAAGAAGATCGTGCTAAATATATGAAATTGCGACTATAGCTTTTTTCCCGACATGGACAACTAATATCATAACCATGAATAGGGAAGAGTCAGCTTTGGTTGGATGGAAACCTCTAATGTACATATTACCATACATAAAGAATAATTCAGAGGCAGTAACAGTATCTCAAAATAAATATCGAATTGCCCTACAATAAGGCGCGCCAACGGATCGTCGCCAAGTGCCCCTCGCCCGATGGCAGGCAGTCAGCTGTTTGCGCCGAAAACATCGAAATTAGGCTGCCAACAAGGTCAGGATAATTGAGTAAATATGTATTTATTATGTGAAACGGTAATTTGTGTCTAGTCGCGTAACCATCTCGGGAATGTGTATATTTTTACAGGCAGCCGTCGTAACTACCGATGAAATATTAGGCGGCTTTGGAAACTCATCAAAGTAAAATGAAGTGGGTTGATAAGTAAATAATAGTACTCCAACGCTACTTATTCATGAAAGCCAAGTTGTGGTAACTAATGGCAATTATACATGAGGCGATTATTGAGAGGAATAACGAATATCGGAAGTTTTTTCCTGATTTTCATATGTTTTTCCTTATTTCGTTCAAGGCTATATGTCTACGTCGTAAATTTAGGACTTAGGACTCGCAACGTATTCATGAATTAAAGAGAGTGCGTTGAAAGGCTTCTGTTAATAATTAAATAACAAGACGACTGTGGTGGTTTATCATTAGCAAAGGTAGGCTTACAATCTCTTGCTGGCATAAATCAATCTGCACTGCGATACCTGTGAGATGAGGTAAGTACCCATTAATTGAGGCTCCGAGAGCAATCTTTGTAAAACGCAGATTGTAAGTACCGTCGTTATAGTACCTACCTGAGAAAGCCAATTAGGTAGGTAGGTAGGTAATTCATCAAATACCAGTTTAGATAATTATGTAAATTCAATGGAAAGTTTAAATTATGATCTATGTTACACGTTCATATGATACCACACCTAGTAAGTACCTACGTTCAGTGTTTATCATTTCCGGTCTCCATTCGCGTTTCCTCTCATTCAGTATGATAACTTCTGGTTTCGTTATTACAATCACGGTTAGGGTTAGTTTCAGACCTTAGCGATACCTTCATCTTATGATTACTTAAAATGAAATACAACCCTTTCACACTACTAACGAGAAAATATAACAAACCAACCAGTAGAAAACTTGCCGTGTACAGTTACAAACAACATTCCTCCAAGAGGCACTCTTTGCCCGCTGATTCCGTATCGATTTGACCCACAGAGGAGGTTATAAATAGAACTCTACTTTCTCAAGGTGGAGCGATCAATTTGCGTAATTATATTATTAGGATATACATTGATAAACTAGGCTACATTACATGGGACCCTATGTAAGTAGTAAGATGGTGTTTTTCCCGAGTTAAGATCGCGAGGGTTTTAGACTAGGTGTGGTCAGAATGACCTTAAGACCGGTTTATTAGAATAATTTCGGTAAGGTAAGGTAGAGTGGTTCACAAATTGATTATGTTGGTACAAAGAAAGTAAGTGTACCCACTGCCGTCTTTCTTATAGCCATAATGCATAAGGAAGATAGCAGTATATTTAGTGTAGTACTAAATAAGTGGCTTTGCTTCCTCAAACTACACTACACGGCAAAAGCTACGTAAACTCTTCTTGCAAATACAACAAACGCATACGCACCAAATTACTTTTTGAATGATAAACGTAGGTATTCTGTACGGGGGAAAAATATCAAACAATAAAACGCCAAACTGGTACCGTACCGCTGAATTAATCAAAGCCGAGTAATCTCTAAAATGCAGAAATCATTCGAATAACACCAAAAAACTAGATGTACTAAAACGTGCACAATTAAAAAGCAATTAATCTTCAGTCTACCTACTATAAATCGTTGGTTCATCACATTTTGGTATGCCGAAAGAGGCCACATATTTTTTTATAGCTCGCAGCAAAAACTTTAGACGTGATTGCCAAGGTTAAGTTTGTTGTAAAGATTTATTTTCATGCTGGGAATTAAAGGAAAATTACGTGGAATTGCCTTTTACGAGACGCAAGAGTCCATCGGAGAACTGGTGATTTAGTCCTTATCTTACTTCATTTATTTTTATCTCAAATGCTTTAAAATTCTAATAAGCTTTAAATTATATTGTTTTCTTATATTTACGCGAATACTACACATTGAAATAAAACTATAAACGCGATAGAATCCGTAAAATAGTTTTATTTCAAAGCTTTAAATTGCTATTATTCTGAATTGTTCTAATACTGAATCATTTGTAAAAATGTACAAACATTGGGGAAGGTGTACTTTGGTGTCTTCAACACTATTGTCAATAATTTTAGCAAAGCATACGAGTATACTTAGTTTGTTCATGACAAATTCTTTGTATAGTCCTAAATTAGGTGTAACTTTAAACCCTATACAGTAGGTAATATCTAATAATATGCAAACTCGAACAAACTTCTTAAATAAAGTATCACCGCAACCTACAGATGCATTAGATTTTATATATTCACAAATGCGATTTCTATGCGAAAAAAGGACATTGATTTCTTTTTTTTAATTGCACTTAAAATTTTGTTCCATCAAAATTTAACAGAAAATATTATAATATTTATTACCGAATATTACTACTTGGCGCCTATCCGTCTGTCTACTGGTACACGTTCATGTCAATATTTTGAGTTGCGAGTTTAATGACGTAAAAAACATTCGACGTAAAAAATCGTGGCTAGAACGTTTTAAGTATGCTCATGCGTTTAAATGAAGATGCTGTGATTTAACAAACTTCACGACGTGATCATGACGCAATAATTATCACAGACGAAAACTAGAACATTACCGATTGATCTATAAGAAGTAATTGTCAGAAATGTTAGTGAACCCTTAATATAAGATCCTTACGCACCATATTTTATTTACCGTTTCTACGTATTTATCTAAAACTAACTTAGTATTTATTATAGTAAAGTAACACGAAGCTTGTTTCAGAGAGCCACATAGTTACGAACTTCAAGGGAAATAAAAGATTGGTGTATCTGCTTGAAAACAATTTTTAACCTAAAGATCTATGTCAATAAGTAACAATAATATCAATTTTACTTACCTTTCTCTACAAAATAATGCTAGATTCTGTTGACGAGAACAAAACTGTCGATCCTAAAAGCTACCCTTAATCTTACAACATTATTTGTCCAATTTATATTCCTTTTGTTTGATCCATCCGCAATTTCGTGTCGTTTAAGATTCTCGGAAACGGTTTTCTTGAAGACATCTTGCTCTCGAGTCATGAGACAATACCATTAATTCATTTGAGTGGATCTAGAGATAAAAGCTTCGAATTCCCAAGAACCTACCCTACCTAGGATTAAACTATCTTGAATTTGAAACTGGATGAAGGCAGAAAATATATATTTTGAAAACTATTATTTTAGAAATTGTACGTATTCCATTTTTAAAATCTTAGTTATTAGAAAATAGGGATGGAAATATTAACCTCTTAATACTTTACTTATATAATTGGAAGCTTAGCCTAAGAATATAGTTTCTTATTCCTTAATAATGTATTGTATTATTATTCTGCGAATAAACGCAACGCAGTCAATCTCTATGAAAATTAGACATTGATAGTTAACCAGGCTTAATACAGCGTTTGAAGTTAATTTTGCAAAAAGTTCAATTTTCGCAATCAGTATGTCTCCCAAAGCTTAATTTCTATGTATCAAATTATTTCCTTCGGTCCCACTCTCCTTGACATCGGCAACGTGCGAACAATTAGGGATGTGACATTCGCCATAAAAAATCGATCTACAAATAATCGATTTTTCTTTAAAAAATAATCGTTTTTTTTATATTTTTTTCAATAAATTCCAGAATAAACGCAAATATTGCATTAATCACAGTTTCATTAATTGAAAATAAACAATAGAAATAAGAAGTTTTAAAATTACCTACACAAATTAAAGTTTTGGAATTTATAATCGACAAAACACCAAACTAAACAATTCTAATAAAAAAAAATGGAAATCCATAGGCAATGAGTTTAGAAAGAGCTGAGGTAAGCGTTTGGATAATATTCGGCTCCTGGCCTTAGTTAATATGTCGCCAGCTTTCGAGAACAATCTCTCTGCTGGAGCCGAAGAAGGCGGTACCAAAAGGTGCATATACGGCAACTGTGTCAGTTTGGGATAAGCTCCCCATAGCTTCTCCAGGATTCTAATGACACTTCTTTTAATCCTTTTAGAGGCGCAGCTATGTACAAGTTTAATTCGGATGTGAGACCGGTTAATGAACCTAATAGTAATTCGACCTAATAGAAATTCGCGCTCCGACTAGATTTAAATGTCGGGGTGTGGCAGATAAAAATCGATTTTGAAAAATCGATTATTAATCGGTTTTTATAAAAATCGACTATTTTTTCACATCCCTACGAACAATGCCTTTGGTATTCCAAGCGGGCTAGGGTAGGTATAATGCTCATCAGGCGGGTCGTACGTTTGTTTGTTGACTTTTTTTTTACATAAAGAAATCGACACTGCCTTCAAATGTTATACAATTTATTTATTTATTTATATCTGAATCAAGAAATGGTTTTAAATGATCCCAATCACAACCATGATCCCGGAAGCCATAATCCCGTTTGATTTAAACATAAGTTACAGTTCTGGTCTTCCAAGCATCAGTTTGAACCTTTATAAGCTTTCGTCACGGATATTTCCGCATTGAGAATTTAGCGTTTCACTATCGTTATCAAATGGACATACTTAGGATGGAAAATTGGTATTTGTGGCAGAAGTTATGGTAGCCCTGTGATTTGGATAAAACGGGCACCCAGCCAAATGGGAGTATGTGGCCATATCGGATTATTGTGGGTATATATCAAAGGGTTATAGAACTTGGCAAATTATGTAGACATAGGCATGTGGACCAAATCAAGTTTTAAGAACTAACATATTGCTCAACGCGTGTCCTTCCATTAAAGGTTTTGAGTTTTAGTTTTTTACTGTCCTATTTTCTGCTGGAGCTATTAAACCTTTTGTAAATTTTTGTTTTTAGTCTTTACTTAGTTAAAGAGTCATTTTAATTCTTAATCATTACAAAAATATAGGCATTTTTGTATAAACATATCGATTCCTTTAATTAATAAATACTGTAGCATTCGTACATAGCGCCTCGGCTATATGCTTTAATTAAATATCTCATATTATTTTATTTATATCCTCTAGAAAACCTAATTCTAGAGCGCTAGTTCGACATATTGGATATAAGAAACCATTTGTTATTGGTGTTCTCTGATGTATATGCGCGTGTAATATTTTAGAATTGATGGGTGGTTCTTGGCAGTATGATTGCCTGCGAAGCAAGCAAAGCAATTTATCACGTCGACGTCTTCTTAGCGATCCTTAATGCCATATTTTTGTATATGAGGGGGTGAAATTGAAGATCTCATAAGAAATGAAGGGCGGAATGTTATATTAGACACCAAATAAAGGCATCTTCATGAGATGTATTACGATGGCGGTGAGTATATTTTTATAGCAAGTGTGGGTACCTCCCAACTTTGATGACAGTAAAACCTAAGCTAGATCACGGTGGTCGAGCCAAGCTGTAATCAAGCTCATATCAAGCCTTGCTCAGGGTAATACCACCCTCTCACGAATAGATATAGCTACCCATGTTTCGTACAATGAGTGAGATTGCAGGAAGCATAATCCCCCTCTTTGCATGCAATGGCTTTGGTATTTGCAAGCATCTATAGGTCGCTTAACATAAGGCGGATCTAACACTTGTTTGCCGACTTTGTTATATAAAAAAGCTACTAAAAGCTTAACAGTGCGCTATAAGTAGTGAATATATTAAGTAACATGTTTAAGCTCCATCAAGTTAAAGCTAGAATGCCTCTACATATATGTTAAGATCATTTAATGTGTTATCTGCCTAGCTCTACCTAATCCCGAAGAAAAGGCTCAGATATATTTGGGATGAATGAATGTACGTAGAGTGGGCAACTACGGTGTAATCTATAACTCTATCCCACTCTATTAAAAAATGAGAAATTATTGGCAGCTTAGCTAACAAAAACTTGCTAACATCATTTATTATATTGCTATAAGCAAATCGGACACAAGGATCAAATTTCAAGCATGTTTAACCAGATAAAACTTCATCACCACCGTTGTTTAAAAAAAAAACACGCTGAAACTAAATTATTGCAATAGATTACTTACTTAATTTCTCTAATTCTACTACAAATCATAATTTTCTAACGAAATTACTAGCAAAATACTACCTACGTCGATTACATAAACTTTGTGGAAATCAAAGTGGCGTGTCCGTGGGGCTCGCGAGGGGGCGCGCGGGGCCGGGCGGGGCTCCGCGTGCTCGCAGCAAGGTCAGGGGCCCCTGCGCGCGCGCATTGTGCGCCGATCCTTCCAACTGCGCGCCTGTCCACACTTTATTGACCAAGTATGGTGATCCGGATGGTATGGTAGTGTTAGTGACATGCTAGGGCTAGTGGTTAGTGGCTTGGATAAGACGGTATGGTGATTAGTAAATTTAGTTTAACCGTGCTTGGTAACTGTCTTGCTAGTTTAAAAGTAACGTCTTAGCGCTTCTTGTATATATAGAACCTACTTATACCTACAATCTAGGACGGTAGTAGGTACCTACTTGAGACACGAATACTATATTGCTCTCTTTTTAACTACCTATCAAAATTTGCTTCTATTGTATCTTAGGTAAGTATCTAACTTACCTTTTAGATTTCTAGATCCTTTTAGTTTTTCTATACTCTGTGGCCTGAATCTGAATGGTGAAGAGGGAGGCCCATACCTATTAGGACTATTTTTTTCAGAAAATAAATAAACCTTCAGACAATATTCCAGGTCTAATAATAATTACATTAAGTTGTAAAGCTGCAATAAATCGAATATTTTATTTTTCTACTTCTTAATCACTTATAAAACAATTTTTTTTTAAAACATTACTCATTTATTTTTAATCTGAAAGTTGCAAGTATAAATTAAATTTAGGTTTCAAGTAGGTACACAAATCAAACATGCATATGAAGATTCAACTATAAATTCAAACAAGTCTACTCTGTGTATTTGCAATGTCAGAATTCGGATGTCTGTTTGTTTGTCCGTAGTATCGTCTAGAGATAATTAAGCTGATCAAGTCCGAGCTGTTTATGCGAGTTGACGGGTTTTGGCAATAGTGTTGGCTGATGTCATTCTGTTTATTACATCGAGCAATTACGTTGCGGATTGGAAATTTCGGGTTATTAATTCAATTGCGGCTGTATTGCTGTCAATTGTCATTGTTGAGAATGCAATTGCAATTAATTACGGTGTTCAAAGAATTAGAAGTATGTAGATATGGTAGATTTGTGTAATTAGTGGTGGTAGAGGTGCGTTGTTGTACCTACACCGTGCCGATTATATTACGTCAAAGAATTAGTGATGTGATAATAATAAGTGAAAAGTAATAATGTATTCTTAAAGCAAACTAATCTAGGTACTTAATCACGGAAGCCTACTATACAAGCTACTTAAGTAACAATACATTTGAATTACCTAACGATAAGATACACTCAAGTGCCACTCATCATAATCAAACACTTGAGAATATATCACAAAAAGATATAAGCGGCTAATCATTTATAAGTTTAATAAAATGTTCAGATAAGATAATTGCAGTCGTACACAGTGCTACACTACGTGATTTAATGTCATCGTTATCAGCGACTGTTAAGACACTCTCGAGCGCTTAATGACAAGATATATAATCGAGATATCATTATTATGTACCTAATTATTTTTTTCATGAATGAGGGAGAAACTGTGTTTTATCACAAGAGCGACTGTGTTCTTTAAAATAAATTCACAAACCAAACTCACTCAAACGAAACGCTGATATAATAGCTACTTTATTCCGATCTTCTGTGATAGGTTGGTACTACCTCGACCGAGCCTGCTGGTGTATGAGCGGTAGCCAATTTGCTACAGGTTAGCTCTACCACTATTCATTAAATTCAAAAACAAAAAAATGTAACTGTGTGATGGGTAGACATAAAAATTGACGTGGACAACGAAATCCTATAAATGTGTAACTTGTGAAGATTAGGCAGAGAAATGGATATAGCTACTTTTACAATCCTATAAATGAAACACAAAGCGGACTATCCCATTTTTTATTTGGTCAGAATGCCGTATAAATATATCGGTATAGGTAAATTGGTTTTACAAACGGTCAGAAAGAGACAGAAATTAATTAAAACGACAATAAATATTCAATGGAAACAAAATAGGGTACCCCGGTTGACCTTTTTAAACGCGCTACAACCCTCGGAAACCCTTTTTCTGAATACATACACTTTTTATTTCACCACATTTATTGGTAGACTTATGTTTGGTTCGGGACAGCAGAACCTGAAATTGACTAAACCTTTGGGGATGACCTGAAACGCTGAAAATTGATAAATTGTAGTTATGATACAGGTTACGTTTTCAATTAATATAATTTTGAAGTGTCAATAGCCTAGTGGTTAGAGGGGCCGTCCTAGTAGCTCAGAGGTTCCGGGTTCGATCCCCAACCTGGCTATTTAACTATTGACGTGAGCCCACTCCTAGTACAAGCATTAGCTTAGTTGGAGGGGCTAAAGGGAATACTAGTAATGTGATAAACACACATTGCTAGTAATATTTTTTTTTAAATAAAAAATAAAAGATGCTGTGCATTCTCAGGAACAGTAACAGAATGTGAGCAGGCAATACGTCGGTCCGTCCGTAGCAACAGAACGGATGAAAGATTTCAACGCGTTTTGCTTGTCGGTACCAAGTACCAAACCATACATGGTACATGTTCTTCCGTAACGTTTTAAGAAAATCTGTTATGCCGTTTTACACTACATCTAGAATTATCTTATGTATTTAGAAGAACAGGATGTATAGGCAGGTATGTATGTACCTACCAAACCATAATTGTATTTTTACGACCCGATTTTAAATTAAGAATATCAACATAAGTCGCTCATATATCGGTTTACGAACTCTACCTACAGAATTTGAAACGGCTCAATAAAACCTGTTCTGAGTCGTTTATAGTAGACTATACAAGCCGCTCCATATTTCATTCTAGACTTTCTCAAATCATAAAACGGCTATTCTTACATTTGTATGCCTATAGATATTAGCCAGACCTGACCTGACTCTACAATGTTTTCATTGTGGGCTGAGAGGGGTTGCAATATCTTTAGAAACACTTTTACATGAGGGTTGATTTATTTTTATGTTACCCATTGTTTTTTTGTTATAAGTTAAGTGTGAGACTACAATTAAACTGGACTGTATTCTTCAAAGGGGAGGCAGAGTTGTATCAAGGATGGTATTATTTAAACATTTATTTTAATAAACCTACGGCGATTTACCTGCTTTTGACCCCACACCCCGCGGAAGGCGTGCGTTTTCCGGACTCTTACTGGCTAAAATCCGCCGGTGTACCTTCTCCCGCTAAACGACGGTCCTTAGGAATGCTTGCGGATACTGCCGTCGTCCTACTACCTACTTGGTAAAGGTCTTATCCATTCGCCTCCATTGAACCCTTTGGCTAAGCGACTTTTTGCCTGTCCTTCTCAAAAGCATCAAAATCGTCACGCCATCTTCAGGAACATTTTTCAACTTCAGGAACTCCCTCAGTTAAATTTTATGTCCATTTATTTGGCTCCATTGTATTTGAATGAATTTGAAAAAAATATATGTCAATCTGCGTCTGCTTAAGTAATTATAAATGGTACCCACTGGTTCTCTTGATACAACAACTAAAGTTGAGCAGAAAAAACGTATTGATATGCTTTTTAAAATGAAAATGCATGAGAACAACAGTAATATGTTCAGTTGTTTCGAATTTTGTTTAGTCGCAATTTGCAGCCAACGGAATAAGCACCATTTACTATTGAAAATGTAGCAAAAGTGACACAAAAATGTAATATTTATTTATAGTGTATTAATTTATCATAATAATACGAGTCGCCATGATGTTCTGCCTCCCGGCTCAAGGGCGTGGCGTGAATCATGCCACGTTGCGTACAATCACTTGGATCAACAATTCATCTCGGTTCCTGTTCAAATATTCCTGTTTAAATAATCTTGAGAATTATTTTATCAATGTTAATAACTATTGTTGAAGAAATTTACATTTAAATAACAATAGTCTGATTCATACTAAAACAATAATAATTAAGGTTATGTTAATAATGATGTAATTGAATGGATTAAGAGCATGTTAGTAGTGATATGAAATTTACTACCTACTTACTTACTTATAGGTTTTTTTTACTACTCTAAGTTGAAGGGCATTTGAGGCGTTCACGTCCATTCAGTACTGTGTATTTGGGCCACTAGGGTGGGCCACATCGATTTCGAGAGTCGATAAAAAAGTGTCGAATTTAACATTATTTTTTGCCAAATTTAGTAGGTAGGTACGAAGTTAGATACAAGTGTTTAAAGAGTAAGTAGGTATTCAATTTTAAATTATGATATATATTTTATTGCAAATAATTTTAGATACATATTACTTTTATAATTACTTAAAAGTTGATTTCAACTATACGCCTTCATTTATTTTTTATTAACATTTCTATTCCCGGCACTTAATGAATCACGAATTTATAAAATGGTCGTCCGAATGTTGGCGACCCCAGCAGGGACCCACTTGAACTCGAATATAATTACCATTTGGTATCATTTCTCGTTGTGGCTTACAGTATTTTTTTTCTCTTAAATTTTGTTGGTATTATCTATGTGATAGTACCTTTTCTCCTTTAAAGGCCTCAGAGCTAGATTACAACTTTACGACTTACTACATCCTTTTAGTTAAAAAAACTGATGCTAACTATTCTTAGTTTCCACTAAAGATGGTTTTAAACGACTTTTTAACTTCATAATATAAATCGTTGTATCCCATACACGTGTACGTAGAGCCGTAAAAGGAAAAAAACTCATTACCTACACATAGTAAAACCTATGCTTTTTTGTTTGTTCGTGTTTTGAATAAGAGTGAGTAACATAATTCATGTCATTCATGAGATGCGAGCAAATGATAATCGAAGTTCAAGTTTTTTTTATTTCTCTTTTCTGTTTTTTCTGTTTTTTTTTTTCAAAAAAACCTTATTTTAATTATTATTGTTTCTGCTATACAGAAAAGTATAAAGCTCATCGTATAATTTCATTTGATATCCTCGTGTAAGTGCTTGGCGCAAATCCTACTAATCCTACTAATATTATAAATGCGAAAGTTTGTGAATGTGGATGTATGTTTGTTACTCCTTCACGCAAAAACTACTGAACGGATTTGGATGAAATTTGGAACACAGATAGTTTATAACCGGGATTTACATATAGGATACTTTTTATCCCGATAATTCCGAAATTTTCCTTAAGTTAAATACTACGCGGACGAAGTCGTGGGCAGCAACTAGTCAATTATAATAAAGACTCTTCAGGTGTAATATTTTGAAGCCTATGCTTTTTCCTTATCTATTTCTAATCCAGCCAGACCATAGAACTAGTATGTAAATGCTAAATATTAACAGCTCCGCAAACGTTACCAGTACGTATTAGCTTTGAACTTTGCCGGCCTGTAACTAAATCGGCGGATTTCCTCCGCCATAAAAAATCAAAATCATTGTTCTCCTAGGTCTACCGAACATTTACGAGCGACAAATCGAAACGTAAGCCATAAAACTTTGGTAAAAAATTCAAATCACGACCATCACAATAGATTGATTGTTTTTTAAATATCTATAAAGGAGTGAGCCTTCACATCCGCTTTACTGTTGTATAATTAAACGTAATAAAGGTTTGACTCATAGGTTACACGTTTATGTGTTTTATCGTATCCTGTTTTTAATATTTCGATGATTATTGCTACTCAGATACATGGCAAAAGCTAGTTATGTTAATGCAGATCAAATTGCTTTTCAATTTCAAACGTTACGCTAATGAATCGATAGTGGACAATAAAATAGAAAAATATCGATATTTTTTTGCGGATCGCGTTAATCACTAAATCTTAGACGGATGGACTGGTTTCAATACAAGTTTATGGGGCGAAAATCGAGTTTGGTGAGTTCGTCCGTCCGTCTCCCATTCAATTGTGGAAATACGATACATTTTATTAGACGTAAACGAATTGTGAGAACGCTATTCGTTAGTGGCGCTACGCTGACGACATATCCACTAATATTATGTTAAAATATTTTTTCTAAGTCTGTTAGTAGGTAGTTAGTACCCACCTACTGTTTGTTTAATAGTTAAAATATAAAGAAAGTTGTAAGTTGTTATTTACCGAAGCGAGCTAGTTAATACCTTAGGTTAATTAACAGGTTATAACCTACCTACTAGCATATAATAATTCTGTTAGTAATTAAATTGTTAATGTTATTTTCGCTAAATTAAAAAAAATACAAAATAAAGATGGCGGAGCGACTCGTCGGCCTCGAGACTATCGTGGGAAACAGACGGCCATTCAGATGTATATACTAATAAACTGACATATTATGTAGTACTAAAATTATCGCAGGTTACGGTGTGATCTTCGATCGATGGTCGATCGATGGATTGACTGGTGCGGTAACACCCAAACTATGTAGAAATGCTTGTGATAGGAGTGTGGGTTTACATCAATGGTTATTATGATAATGGTTGTAATGGTAATTATATTTGGTACAAAATGGTACAATAATTATTATGGTATCTCTGCTCATGTTTTTAAGAAACACAGTCGTAATGTTAAACAGGCAAAACAGGGCAACAAAATTTGCTTTGAAGTATTACTGTTTTATTTTATAAGATAAATTAGCTCATTAACTGTTATAACAAACGCGACTAGCTTAAAGTCAAAGTAAAACATTATTATTTATTTATTAGGCCTAGGTAATACATTATGAATACTTTTTACTGTTTATTATGAGAATAATATCTAATCTTTGTCTATTTGTGTTTATTTTCTCACAAAACAAGTGAAATACCTTCCTAAGTGGAAAAGTTATTAGAAAACGAATGTGATGTAGAAACTACGAAGAACATTTTATTTTTAGACGCTCTTATATGGAACTCTGTTTTTTAACTCCAGTTAAATATACTGTTCATTTTTATATAGCCTATTCATATTTATAATTATATTAGGTGCTGTTATTTCTTAGATTTCTTGTTATGGAAAAGAATATAGAGATTCAAGGAGTCACCTATAAGTACCTATTTCAATGGAACACACCTCCGATAATACTTAGCCAATTAATTAGGTATACCTAGTCGATATTACATATTGTATTATACTTACGTACGACCACAGATTAGAGGACTTTTCTTACGACTTATATTTGTTACGGTAGTTACAGGTTATCTGGAGAAGTTCTTACGCTGGTAATAAAATAAATTAGGAAAAAAGCTAGGAAGAAGAGTGACACCTTTTTCTTCTCGTATTCTTATGGACTTTTCCATACTCTATATAGAGACACGAAATATTCAACTTTCAGCGCCTCCTTTCAGTCCCGAGGCTAAAAGACTTTTCCCGAAACTCGCCGTTATACCGCAACGTGTTTGTAGGACAACACTGTCATTTAAAGTCAATCTTGGACTACAGGTAGGGTTAACAGAAGTAAGTATTGAAAAAAAAAAACAACTTATTTTTTATAGATTTAAAAGTTAGTGACTAACTTCCTACTCAGTGGCATGGAATGCAAAATGTATAGTTAATTAGCGACCCGCCCCGGCTTCGCACGGGTGGTGCAATAAATCATCAGCGTGTCTCTACTATTTTATGCATGTACTAGCTGAGCCCGCGACTTCGTCCGCGTGGAATTTAACTTAACCGCGCCCGCTCCCGCGTTCTGAGCCCGCGCGACAAAACCCATTTGTTTTAGCCTAATTTACTCCTTATAACATCAGCTATCTGCCAGTGAAAGTCCCGTCAAAATCGGTCCAGCCGTTTCGGAGATTACCCGGAACAAACATACAGACAAACAGACATTTTTTTTAAAAATCTCGTTTGTGTTTGGTGTCGAATGTACTTTCATATGCATTTAGTGAAAAGGTGTTATTTTGATATTACAAACAGACACTCCAATTTTATTTATTTGTATAGATTTATACATATAAACCTTCCTCTTGAATCACTCTATCTATTAAAAAAAGCGCATCAAAATCCGTTGCGTAGTTTTAAAGTTCTAAGCGTACATAGGGACAGATAGACAGCGGGAAGCGACTTTGTTTTATACTATGTAGTGATTTTCTTTTACGGATCGCGCGGGCGGGGTAGGGCAGGCCTGGCAGTGCCCGCGCGCTCTCTACTCCGTTGAAGGAGCCACCGTCAGCGCGCTCCTAACAACTCTTTATGACGGTTGTCGGTCCAAGCGCAAGATATGCCACAAATTATCGGTAATTTTTTTGTTCGGCTTACCAAGATTTTTACCGGACTGTGCATTAGAAAACTGGACATCTGGCAATCCTACTTACAGGAGTAACAGGAGTGATATGTCTAGTTCTGATTAGTAAAAGCACAGTTTAGCCTTTCTCTAGCAACGCCTTCTTTTATTACAAACAAGAAAACAAAGATGGCGGCCTGCTTGAGGATCGCCAAACTTATCTCATAACCACTGAATTTGGAACCAAACGCTGTTATTACGGAAGTTTCTGTGTAACATACTTAAATAATATATGTAATACCAAATGTTGTGTTAGAACCGGATTTGTTGGAAATACACGTGTCAAGAATTTGGAAAATCACCTTAGGAAGGGAAGAAATGTAAGGGTGTTGCCATACCAATCCATCGACCATAGGTCTTTACGGTCGGTAAATAGGCCAAGGTCAATAGACCTTGCTTGCACGTTGTTGCCCTGAAGGGGAGTGAGGCAAAGGGAGGCGGGGTCGGTGTTACGGCACTTTCACTCAGCGAACGAAACGCAGCAATAATAGGTACTTTATGCCGATCTTCTGTGAGAAGGTGGTACTACCCCGGCCGGGCTAGTCCGCGTATGAGCTGTAGTTAATTGGCCACAGATTAGCTATACTCTATTTAAAATAAAACATATGTAATAGATTGAAATAAAACTATTTTTCGGATTTTATCGCGTTTATTAACTTGGGATCCAGTAATTAATATAATTAAATCCAAAACCAAGTGTACCATTGCAAGACCTCGAGACACTGTGAGCACTTTCTGCGTGGATCGGACCGCAAACAACAACTAAATATGAGGATACCCAGTTACTAACTATGACATCAGGACGTCTAACACCTCAGTCCCCCCGTGACCATGGCTGCTGTAAAGCAACCGAAACGTCGGGAACATAAAGTTAATAAACGCGATAAAATCCGAAAAATAGTTTTATTTCAATGTGTAGTATTCACGTAAATATAAGAAAACAATATATGTCATAGATGTTAAATTATATTTCCTTTGGCGATTTAAATGTATCAAACGATTTTTGTTGCTTACCGTCCGCCGAGCCGATGAGTGCAAGAAAAAAATATTTCGCATAACACAACGCAGGAGAGGTATTTATCCGTCAACACCAGCATTGATTACACCGTTTGGGTAAACTGTTCTATGAAAATCCAGACTTTCAGTTTAGATTGGGTTAGGTTAGTTTGTTTTGAGTGTCCGATTTTTATACCGCCTAGGTATCCGGCAATCTTGGACTATGACTCATGATGTTTTTAACTATATTCTATCGTAGTTTCGCCACATAATAGCGCCGCTATCAGAGTTCACATGAATGTCTCGGCGACCGTTTAGTTTAGCGTTTCGAGCGGAGCGTTCGGAACTATTGCAACAAATTGTAGCTAGCTCTATTCCGTTCAAATTTAACATTCCCAAACCCCGTACAAGTATAAACCATGTAAAATACTGAATAAAAAAGTCTGCTTGAATTGTGAACTCGACGATTTTGTACAGAAACATAATTTCGCGAGCTATGTCGTCACGGGATGTAATAAAAAACGGGTCAAACACATGTTTTTGTGTACTCGCCGGATGGATCTTATCAATGATATGTCTTTTACATTTATAACTTATAAACTTAAGCATTATCACAAAGCTTTCAAAAGTACATGTTTTTGGCGTCGCCATTTTTGTTATAACCTCCGAAGCAAGAGTTAGACGTTTATCAGATTCATGTTAAAAATATAGTTACCTACATCTTGCCCCTTGTATTTCACGAAATACAGCACATTAACTTATAGGCACTCTCATGCCTACTCTACACACGAATATGGTTTACAACGACAAAATGCCGTGTATGAAAACCATGAAGAAATAATCCTCCGTGATCAAAACATTTTCGCAACGCGCTCGCTATTTGCATGTTTAGAATTTAGACAGTCTAATCTTAAAATAGTTTTATTTGGGGCCCTAATGTTGTAATGTCCTTGATTCGGTATAATGTTGCAATGCTTATGTTTTCTATAAAAAAGTGTTTTCCGACAACGCACCGAGTTTTATTTCTTTTGGAGCGAGCTCGAGAGGCCCCGGCCGTTGAACTCGCGGACATAGAGCGAAATGATTATGCAAATCGATTTCTGATTATAATATTAATATACCTACCTACTTAGTTTAACTGCGTACTTCTCAGTATTTTGTGTTAATTCTTTTTATTGATGTCGCCAATATCTAGACCAAAATGTTATGGGTATGTGTTCTCTTATTTTATTCACCTTGTATGGAACGAACAATTTATATAGAGATAAATGTTTAGCATTTCTAGAACTATTTTTTTATTACAAATTCAGCATATACCTGAATTGCGTGCGACCCGCCTGATATTAAGCAGTTACTGTACCATGTAGATGCTTACGCGCATAATGCCGACAGAAAAGGACCGGGACATAGGGAGAGGAAGAGATGGAGCGTAGTGTTGGCTTCCGGCACTCTCACTCATCACCATAATAGCTACTGTACGCCGATCTTCTGTGAGAGGGTAGTACTACTAAAGATGTTGTCAATTGACCATAGTTTGACTCTACCACGGTTACAACTTGTGGTAGAGTGGTTCAACTAAGCTAAATGCTCGTAATAATACTGGGCTCCCGTGAATAGTCGAATGTATGTAGTGTTAGGTATCGAATCCAGAACATCTCAGTTACAAGGACAGTCCCTCGAGCCACTATGTTATTGCCACCTTTAATATCAGAATACCATAACTCTTAAGCTTAGTAGTGGTGTAAATTATTTCACTGTCAGATTCATTTTAGTCTTGGCACCGGATCAAAGAGGTAATTGTTCCTCGGATACTCTGAATCGAATTGTCAGTTGTCACTCGCTCATTCGGATCAAAGTCGACTTTAAGCACGGAAGAAGGATGCTGTAGAAACGTAAGATTGCGCACACAGCAAAGGATCAATTCTGTAAATATAAATAACAATTAAAGTATATTAAACCATTTTAGAAGCTTTTGAGATGTGGTGCTGGAGGAGGATGGAAATAATAAGCTGGACGGAAAAGATAACGAACCAAGAAGTACTAGAAAGAGTAGATGAAACGAGAAGCCTGTTGACCAGCATTGAAAATAGAAGAGGAAAGATGATCGGGCATTTGATACGACATGACGCTTTTATGAAAACAATCATAGAAGGGAAGATAGAAGGCAAGAGGGGAAGAGGAAGACCTAGGAGAAGCTATTTTGACCAAGTGAAGGAAAAAGTGAAAGTCGTGTCGTATCAAATGGTCAAGGAACTGGGATAAAATCGCAGTGAATGGAAAAAAACTCCACCAACAAGAGCATCGCTCTTAAGTTGATGATGGAAACCATTTTAGAATAACTTAAAGCACACTATCAAAGATTTAGGGCACTAAACCTTTTGGTTTCATTTCTAGAATAATTTGGTTTCCATTTACAGAAGTATATGTGAGTTAGTCCCATTCTCCAAATCTACGCCCAAGTAATATATTTGTATTGTTTTTTAGCAAATAATATGCCATAGCCACTGACACGAACTCCACTTCTATGAAATGCACAACTAACCTGATCATAGACAAAAACTATGTAGTCTGAACAAGTCTAAAAGATACTCAATGAATTCGGTTCATTCTAATTCAAAGGTATATGCGTGTAGCTATCTCGTTTCGGCAGCTGTCAAAATATTAGGAACTTCCCCATCTTAAGCAAGCATTTGATTTAATTAAAACATGTAGAATGTGCTTAGTTATCATAATTAGTAATAACACGTAGAGTAGACTATTAGTATTAGTTCACAATCATTCTGTAAAATGTAGGTACAGTTGGTTGAAACCGCATGAAACAAATGTCAACATTACTGAAATAAATACTTTATAATCCAGAAAACAATACGCCTATAAAAGATAACGAGCCATTTAACGATCGATAGCCATGGTTTATGGGTGGTAAACGACAGTTTAAACGTATAGGAGACCTTGCCAGAACCATTTCAAATGTTAAATAATATCTAGACAATTGCTTTGTACTTGTGAACCTTTATGATGTTCTACTATTGGGTGCCTTGCCCTAAATCGATGGAAGTTAGTTTAGTTCACCTGGCCCATACATAGCAGTCAATTGGAAAGGTCGTTTGCTAGATGTAGTTCAGCTCAAAATTAAAACATTTAACTGAGAACAAAATACTTTCGTCGTAATTTGGACCGCTCCGGGATATACTTACGAGACATATAGGTGTAGTGTTTTAAAGAAAAAGTTTTGTCTTTTGCGTCCACGCCCTTCATTCCAATGGTCTTTTGATTTTGTCTTTACCCGTATGGTTCTTCCAGTATAAAAAGTATGCCAAAAATTGACCAATAGGGAGGCTTCACTGCCTAACATTGGTCCACGAAAAGGGTTAGCTACTTATACCTAAAATAATAATTCACTTAACCCACGTATGCACCTATATTCCATACCTTCTGAAGGGCTCTCCAAAAGCAACTAACCCTCATTAATTGGATACCCACTCAGCCGGCATGTCCTGTTTTTGTTGCCTAGACTAGGCTTTGAAGGGTTTTTCCTAGGGTTTTCAATGGCTAGACAAATGAGGGTGCTATTAATTTACTGACTAGGAGTTAGTTATGCCAAAAGGATTTAGCTGGAGATGCAAATGTAGCTTTGAGATTCGGCAATAGAAAATTCCTAACAGGAACTAGGTGTGAGATTTTCTTGTATTTACGCCTCTTTTATAAATTTCTAATATAAGGTGTATAAATAAATAAATTAAGGCCGGCTCTTGCACTGCATTTTGTGGATTAATTAGATAGAACGCGTAAATAGAGTGAGAATTGGTACAAATATGTATTTGTTTTTGGGTGAGGTAGATTAAGAAAAATCTAGAGATGCCAACCGGGATTCAAACCTTGACCCTTAAGCCGCAAGACGCTTATTTAACCCTATCAACTTACATGCCATTAATAATATTATTTATATATATAAATAATATTATTAACTGGCATATATATATATATATATATATGCCAGTCTTTAGTACTTCTTATTGGCTTACAGGAATAAAAGACGCCAGAGTGTGGTGTGAAACAAATTGGTCACTTATGAAACTCTACGTCCAAACAGTCTATCCACAAATATTTACTCGGCAATTATCGGCTATTTCCGCGACGTGTCGCCGCGGCTAACGTAATGCTACGTCATCGCGTGAGGCCGGACCGCCTGCGCCCGCGCCAGAGGCCCACCGAGTTTTATAAATAGTACAAGCTTTTACGCAAAGATGATTACCTAGACTGTGATGGCGGAAATTTACTTGACTCATCATCGCTCCTTATCGCTGGGCAGGCAGATAACTGAATGAAATCAGGTGCACACTATTCTTGCTTATTGCTTAAACATCATCTAAAGGAAATCGCCAATAAATACAGAGTGGTTTCGGATACTTTTTGATTTTTATGGCGGTAAAAGGCATAACTTATTTTTTTTTTTTGCTGATTGCCAGGTTGTTTTCTATGAATATTCATTCGGCCGTCTGTCACCGCCATATAGATCCCTAGTCAGTGCTCATATAATGATTTTCAAAATCAATCTTATGTACAACTCGCGTTATTTGGTGGTATCAGATTAAAGTGAATTCAGAATGATCATAAAGCTTTTTACGCAAAACAAAGTGGTACACGCACACATTCAAAATACCAAATCGCAATTACGAAACGTAAAAAACATAAATGCTACATATACTTTTGGAATAGCTGTCGTAACATACGATGGTAGAGTACATTTTAAATGTACCTACAATTAAGTGTAGCATTTAGCGCCGGCTACGTCACGAGGCACTGGGCTCTGCGCGTACGCACCTCGCCTCGCCGTATTGCCGTTGGTTAACTACGCAGTATATCGCTCACAATAGTAGGTAGATACCTACGTACATATTTACACATTTTATCAATACGAAAGTCTGTTTTATGTGTTTGTCATTCAATCATTAACAAGTAACGACGCAAAAGATCCACCTGAAAAATGTAGAGTATGGCCATACGAATACACATTTATTTATGGTATCAAACCCAGATGGCCTAACGTTTCCGGCCGTGACGAGACAAATTGTGAGAAATATACATTTTGTCTTATTCTCTCTTATAAATAAAGACAGAGAGCTAATTAGTGTGAAAAAATGTGTCAGAACTTGTTTAATCGAGTTGATGTGCTAGTAATAAATTTACATACTATCATCTAGAGAACTCTACCAATTCGCTAGAGCCCCAATGATAGAGCCCTTCTTCGAGGGCTAAGAAGCTTAAAATTTTAAAATTTCTTCTATGAATTTAGCGAGCTAACTGGATAGTAGTTTGAATTTAGCTAAGTATAGTGGTATCTCATAAGCCGGTATTAATATTATATTATGTCCGAGTTATGAACAATATTATGTATGAAACTTATTTTCAACCGACTTCAAAACGGAGGAGGTTATCAATTCGTGTGTATGTTTTTTTTTATGTTTGTAACCTCATAACTCCGTCATTTATAAACCGATTCAAAAAAATATTTTTGCATTTGAAAGGATGTCCGTGCAGATTGGTCCCATAAATTTTTTATCAGAATCGGTTCAGTAGTTTGGCATTAAAATCAAAATAACTGAAAAAATACATCATCATCCAAGTCAACGAAATTACGTGATTTGCTTTGCTGTGACTTTCAGTGGGGGTTACCGTCACTAAAATACTCTCAGTAAACTACCTACCTTCCGGTTTCATCATCAGATGATGAAGAAACTGGAAGGTAGGGGCCGGAACTCCATAATAACACAATATAACCTAGTCGTGTTTGGGCTTAGTGGAATTGTCATGAGATGCATTCTGGCTATAAGTGCCATATATTGGTATAAGTGGTATACTATGTGTGGCCTTTATTGTCAGGATCCCTTGGTGATACCATAGAAATTTCATAAAAATAGGTTCAGTAGTTTGAGAGATATGGACTCTTTACGGTTGCCAGCATTTCGATAAGTAGTGTACCACAAAAAATCGTGAAAAAAATATTTAATTAAAAAAAATAAAACCGACTTCAAAAAACCTAGGTGCACTAAAAAGCTATAAATAACTAGGGACCTTATAATTTATTTCATTTGGAGTCGGTGCCACTATCTTTACACAACGATATAGGACAACTTCTTAGGCACCTACCCCTACTTGCTTGAATTGGCACCGACTCATTCATTCCAAATTAGCTGTTTGTGACATACCTATTTGTCTTTAATTTTTTGTACGTCACGTTAAAGTTAAGCAGCTCTCAAATCTAAGTCGCGATTAAATCTTCGTGGCTAGGTATTAATAAACCGATCTCAAATCTGAATCGGAAGCTCTTCAACGAGCAGTCCACTTCCTCACGTTTAGAATTTAAATAGTTACATTTCTCGCTCCACTGACCTAGGTACGTTTAAAATTACATTTAGTGAAATATACAGACTCAAGTGCGTCTAATCGGTAATGTGCGCTGAGTCATAAGCTCGAAGGCCGCTTGACTGCTGAGGCCCCTGCGCCCGCGCCGCGGGGTGCCAAGGCCTGCTTTTACGCCCTGATGACTAACATCATGGTTATGACATGGATTTAGTTACATTTCGTGTTTATTGTTTTTGTACCCCTGAAAGGAAAAAAAACTAAAATCTTTGTGAAAAAAGTAAATAGGCTACATCAACGTTAAAATCTTTTGGAATGGAGCGGACTTTCCTCTATTCTCCTTTTAAAAGTTGCAATTTGTAAGGGCCCCCCGTAGGCCTTCAAAAATAAACGATTAGACTTCTTTGATTGAGCAACCCAAATTGCGGCATAAATAGTGCTTACTCTTTCAGTCAATGCCAGTTTTAGGCAGCGCACACATTGTGGATTATCACATCCAGTGGAATAACGAGAAAATGAAATAGAGCTGCATTAGAAAATAAGGCAGCTTCGATCCTGTTTGCTACCTGTATATATTTGTCCTAATCCGCTCATCATTACAGTTTATTTCACATACTAAGTTCCATAGTTCCGGTGCTTAAATTGCGTTCCAGCAATAAATGTACGGTGTATAATTTCGTACTACCTATACTATTCCGCGGGACTTTCTATATGTAATTAACTCTAGGTATGGTTAACCGTAGCTAAATGATAAAATCAGCATGTGCCATCCCGCTCACATAACAGATTTCATAAATAGGAATGACAGTGACAATGACGATAAGAATACTTAAGGAGTTCCTACTAGGTACTATTTGGTATTCCCACTTTAACATTTGGTACATAGGTTCACTAAGTTCAGTAAGGCGAACTCGAAAAACTACTACCACACTATTGAAACAAGTCGCAACCGCGTTTAGTCGCTCGCTCGCGCCGACTCTACGCAGTGAGTTAAAAGGCCTACGCCCGCGCACTGAGGCCCACCGAGCGCTGTTCTCTCAAGGTCCATTGTTGCGATATAAATTTACTTTTGAATAATAAGTGTGATGATAAGTAGCTATTTGCGATAGTGCTATCGTAGCCCGGTAGAGTCCGATTAAAACGTCACACACAGAAAGAGAGATGTGTACTATATTTATGTAAGTATGTGCGGAAATCTCACTTTTCGGTTAGCCATTTTAAATAGGGTAGGTTGAATAAGTATAGGAATAAATTTAGTGTAATCCTACTAATATTATAAATACGAAAGTTTGTGAGTGTGGATGTATGTATGCATGTATGTTTGTTACTCCTTCACGCAAAAACTACTGAACGGATTTGGATGAAATTTGGAACACAGATAGATTATAACCGGGATTAACATATAGGATACTTTTAACCCAATAATCCAATACTACGTGGATGAAGTCGCGGGGCACAGCTAGTCTATCATAAAATCTAATTTTAATGAATGCAGATATTGTTTTCAATATTCGCTATTATATTAAATTTAGCTGATTGAATTCCAGATATTTAAGCTATATATTTTCTAAATACTATCTACCAAATGATAGGTATATAGATCCTTACTGTCAGGCATAATTTGGGCTACAAAACAGTTACCCAGCTTATACCTAAACACGCTTATCGCCTGAAAACCTGGCGGTCACACGCTCCGGATTACCTTCCATATTTGTCCGTTTTCCGGATAACACTCCGCCACACCGGCACAGTTTGTGGGACCAAACAACCCGGTTTAAAGGCGCAGTCATCCGAAGATCGGGCCGGATATGGTACCGTAGAATAGAGAAGGGTTGGAAAGACTCCGGATAAGATTTTTTGTTAGATTTAAAACAACGTCCAAAAATATTATTGAGACAATTATATTTTTTGCGTTAGAGAATGTAGTTATTTACACTGTTAACCCAGCACCAATATTTTTTATACATTGAACTGTAGCCAGATGTCAAATACGGTCATTATTATCTGTCAAATATGTAAAGACTGAACTGAAACCGCTTATTCATGTTAATGACCGCAATGGCTGGGATAAAATAGGTTTTTTTTTTCTGTTCAGTGCATCTGTTTTATGAATCGTATAATCTTTAATTTTATACAATAATATTAAAATCCACGGTTGGTAAAATGAGTCAAACCAATCCACTAACATTTCAAATGAAACCCTCCAATACTATAATATCGGTCGGACTAAGATCCGCAGTAACACGCGGTCAACCCGCTCCGTCCATATTGGGTCGAGATTAGCATACGCTTTCCCGGATAAGATGTACATCCCTACAGGTTGGTGTGTCGTAATTCCGGATGGATTTCGGACGTATTTAGTGGGTTTTGACCGGACGGGTACTCTTCTTTAACGTCGATGTAGGGTTTTTGTTATAAATAAAAAGGGTTTGACGATGGCAAGGAGAAAGTACAAGTCGAGTTTACTCAAGATTTGGTAAATATCTCAGGCTTTATAATATTCTGATATAAAGGACATTTCTTCAAAATGTATAGCGAAAACTACCCGTAGCTATATAATTCACACCTCTAATTATACCTACTGTAAACGCAAATATAATTTAAAAAAGAGAAAAGAAAAACTGTATCCATGGAGTTTCTTGCATGTTCTTCTCCATAGGATTTTGTTTTGGAACATGCACCTAGCTCTTGACTTTTTAAAAGTGCCAGTAAATCTGGCCTATTTGAAATAAAAATATTTGAATTTGAAAAATTCAGTTTAAATTTTAGTAAGTTGCAGAAAATACACTAATGATACTAAGGGAACTTATTAATGTTTACTTACTTCGGTAAACATGTCTGTACTTGCGGACATGTTGAAGACTAAAATAATGATGTCAATTTACAAACCGCTCCTAAAACATACTTAATCTGTATCGTAAAAAAAATCAAACGTCTATTATCAGACCCAGGTTGGCCTTTATCTGTGATTAGACCTTCAGAATTACGTTGAATCTGAATTAGTAATTTTACCTAAATTATTGGAATAATTTATTCGTAAAGGGAGAAGCCTATGCCGTTCTAGTCATTCATTGTTACAAATTGTTATATACCCCACTAGCTAGCTACCCCTTCGTCCGCGTAGTATTTAACTTGACAAAAATTTCGGGATTATCGGGATAAAAAGTATCCTATGTGTTAATCCAGGTTATAAACTATCTGTGTTCCAAATTTCATCCAAATCCATTCAGTAGTTTTTGCGTGAAGGAGTAAAACATACATCTACACTCACAAACTTTCGCATTTATAATATTAGTAGGATTGTAATAAATTTTAAAGCGATTTTTCTACCCGATGATCCCTATCGGAACAACGCTGCCGAACGCTAGGTCGTAAAGGCGTAAGAATACAACCATTATCTTTAATCCCAAAATAACAACAAAATAGTACACATGAGAGCTTGTCGCGTGCGAACCGCGCGTTGGGCGGCCGATCGATGTAACCCCACCTTACGCGGGTGGGGTAGTTAGGGGTTGGTTTTAAATATTATCCACGGACGACGGTTCAAGGCCGGGTGATGATTGATTCGTGGAAATGATGTGTGTTTCACAGGCCAACATTTACTTTGTGAATGGGAAATCAAAAGAAAAAGGTCCCTGATAAAATATATATCGATGTTCGTGACTTAGTTTTTAAGTATCCTGTGGGAATGGCCTTTCTGTGCACGCCTGGGATATCGAGTAACTTATAAAAATAATATGTAATCTGTTCTTTTATAGATATGACGTTCAGAACGGTTGCGGTTGGTGGAGTCTTAGAGCCCTCCTACATGCTCTATCTCTTTCCGTTTTTTTATATAACAAAGCCGGCAAACAAGAAGGTCACCCGCCTGATGTTAAGTAGTTACCGGAGCATATAGATGCTTGCAGTACCAGAGGTGTTATTGGGGTCCGTGAAGGAGGGTGGGACAGAGGAAGGGGAAGGGATGGGTTGACAAACGGCTACTTATCGTACGATATGCAGCTATAATCGCTTTTAGAAAGATTTTTACAAAATATTTGTGTAGATTCATCCATAGATACTTACTACTTGGAGTGACTGTAAAGATTGTTCTATAAATGAACGTACATAAATAAAAAATATCTTACGGAATGGCGGGCGACAGAGTGTAAGCTTACTTACTCGGGTGGTAGCGACGCTACTGTCTTTTCAAAACTATTAATAACTGCCCGTTTTATATTGACAATAATTAATAGTTCCAGTTCTGGGCCCTAACCACGCTAGCTACTCAAATCGTAATAGAAAAGCAAACGCCCGCGATTACGTTTCAAACGCTCCGCTTTTGACGTTTTGCTGACACGAGCTTCACGATTTCTACTGACATTGATATGGTATGGTGTGAGCAAAACGTCAAAAGCGGAGCGTTTGAAACGTAATCGCGGGCGTTTGCTTTTCTATTACGATTTGAGTAGTTAGCGTGGTTAGGGCCCTGGCCACCTGAACAAATAAGTTGGTAACTCTTTAAAGAAATCTCACCATTGAACTCGATGTTTTGTATCCAGTCTTTCACCCTTTAAACCGAGTTTATAACTCATAAACGCTCTTTATTGACATCACACCGTCTCATTGAACGGGTTTCACCTGAAAATCTTTTCAGCACATCGTTTTGTGCCCAAATAATCTCGTTTTACAGCTCATTATCCTCGAGAGAGGGCTCGGTAACCGACCCAGCGCAGAACAACATAAAGATAGGGTTTTTTTGCGCTATGAAAATAGAGATAATATGTTTACAAAATTGAAATCAGTGGTCGTAAAGGCTAAATTTGCGTGTCATGTTGTGCCAAGAGATGATATTTAAATAATATGATGTATTTAGCTCTTTAAATTGGCGGTTATCTTTAGACTAAGTAGGTATGTAGTAAGAAAGTCTTTTCAAAAATAGGTTTGTTTTATTCTTCTTGGGGGGTTGTAAACTGTCAGATACGTAGGTTAATAATCACAGCAATATAAACGTATCATGGGAAAAACGTATGGAACGTGATATCATGATACGGATTGATGTAATAACACCCTTATGATCCTATTCAAGCAGGTGATAGGTATAGTTTAGCCTGAAATGCGTCACTTTTGATCAGGTTTCAGCCGCCCGACCTAGGTATACGTTCGTATCTAGGTACCTTCTAACGTTCGTAATCAAACAAGCATGCTGCTATTGTTATTCCCATTGCCCTCACGTCTCCTCGGTAGTACCCCCTTCTCACAAAGGATCGGCATAAAGTAACATTCCACTCCCCTTCAAGTCGGCAATATGCGAGCATTTCCATTGGTAGGTAATTACAATTATTATATAGCTTACGGTAGCTACTTAATTTCAGGCGGGTCGTACGCTTAGTTTGTGTCTGATTTTGTTGTATAAAAAAAAACAAAACTAACCGTTACTTATAAACAGTCGCGAAATTCTGGTATAACAGAAAAAAATGCTTTCTAACCTGAAAACATCCGACACAAACAATTCTTCACACAAAAGCTGAAAGTAATTGTGAAAATCTACCCCTAATAACCTAGCCATTGATACCTTATTGTTATCCCGGCTGACGGCTCCAAGTAAGCCATTCGCACAGCAGGCAGCCCTAACTGTGCTATTAGTGGAGACAGGGAGGCTGGATGGACCGCATCTTGTGTTTCAGATCACGTTTTTATAGCTACAACTGGGGACACCAACGCGTCCAGATTAAGTGGGACAAGTCCTATTTTTTCAAGCTTTGAAGTAATTGTAAAGTGTATCGTGATATTTATTGTTCAATTGATATACGAATACTTAAATGCTACTCGAATGTTTAAGTCCTACTTAGATGTTTAAGACACGCTGTAATTGTATTTTTTTCGATGGCGCGTTATTATTATACTGGTTGAGTGTCTTTGAGGATTTTTGAAGCGAAGCTTCTATGCGGACATTTGGAGCGCTCGCCGCGCGGCCCCTCTATCCGTGCTAAAGCGTCAGTAGAGTTATACGATATATATAGGTATACAGAGTGGTAGCTGCGGCGCCCTATGCTTTAAACTATAAAGCTTCGCTTCTTTCGGGCTTCCCTAGACTGCACTGTTATTTTTTAATTTGTCGATGCATACGTACTATCACAAATGTTTCATCCATTGGTAAAGCCATATATTTGAATAGCTATAATTGAAGATTAGGATATTTGGTGTAATTTAGTATATGTTTAGATTACAAGCCAGTGGTGCCTTAAATCGAATTAATAATATGTGGAAATCCAGTACAGTCCTAAACCCAACAAATGTATAGGCACCCGAGTTATACCAAATACGGGTAGTATTTGGTGGAACGGCCCAATTCACGATAATACGCCTTAACCTATCCCCACTACCCCCAGCAAATTATTATGTAATCTACCCCACACATCATCCCTTATTGATGGTAGAAATCATATTTGATAGCACGTTGATTTCGGATGAAGCTTTTGAGAGCAAAGCATACAAGGGATGTTACGTTAGTTTGTAATCATTATGTTTCAATCATAACTGCCGCCAACAGAAATTAAGTAATATTGCAACTTCTCGATAGAATCTGAAAGAATCAAGTCTAGATTTCAATTAATTGCAATTAAGTACGTAACTCTTGCATACCTGTTTCAATATTATTTTCGATTTAAATTGATTTTAATCCATAAAAATCAAGACCCGATTTCTATCAGTTTCATTCGACAACTCAATACGAGATGAACGAAAGCAATTGAAACATGATTGCAACAGTTATATAATAGCTCTAAAGTCTAAAGGATGAGATTATGGATAAGTGAGGGTTGGAGGTTTTTATCTAACAATAATGACAAGCTACACTTAAATGCCACTTAAGTATTATCGGCTTGGCATGTAGGTACTTCTATTTTTTAGGGAATACAGACATTATGTAATGAAATTTCCTCAAATGAAAAATAAAACAAATATTTCACTTTTTAATAAATCTGTATAATATCTGTACATAAATTGGTTTGTGGTACTAGCCGTAATGTAGTAATAATTTCATTTTACTAGTGTAAACCGCTGACAGATGTAAGCTGAACCTTTAGGTTTTAAGGAAAACAAGCAGGTACATATTATTATTATGATAATATAATATCATCAAAACAGTTAATAAGAATAATGTCGGTAGGCACCGATATGTCACTGCGTTGTTTTCCTTCGTAACCATTTGGTTACGAAAAAAAATTGTACATTAAACCGAATTTATAAAATACCAGCTGAGCCCGCGACTTCGTCCGCGTGGAATTTAACTTAACAAAAAAGCCCGATCCCGCGTTCTGAGCCCGCACGACAGGACCCTTTTTTTCATTTTTTTTTTTTTCCTAAAATAAAAGTATCCTAAATTACTGATTATAACATCAGCTATCTACCAGTGAAAGTCCCGTCAAAATCGGTCCACCCGTTTCGGAGATACTCTTTGATTTCACGTGTTTTTATTTTTTTACGCGGAACCCTAATTGTTTTTCTAAAATTAAAGTAGCCTAAGTTACTTCCTATAACATCAGCTATCTGACAGTGAAAGTCCCGTCAAAATCGGTCCAGCCGTTTCGGAGATTACCCGGAACAAACACACAGACAGACAGACAGACAGACAAAAAAAAATTAAATCGCGTTTTTGCTATAGGTGTCGTATGTACTTTCATATGCATTTAGTGAAAAGGTGTTATTTTGATATTTTGTTACAAACAGACACTCCAATTTTATTTATTTGTATAGATATATTTGGTTGAATGCACTATTTTTTTTAACTCTCAAGTTTGTAGGCACACTTGCTTGTGAACTTTCAGTTTCAGCCTACTTATCCGTACTTATCTTTATTATATATATGTGTTAATTAATTGTTAACAATAAGCTTCTGCAAACTGCACAAACATGTTTGCATTTCGTATATATTGAGAAAAACAAGACAAATAAATTTTGTAACTATTTGCTGGTAGCAAGATATCTCAGCTTTTAAATAATTTGCGTGAGAACTTTGCCACCTTCGTAATGTTTTATTTTCCCACGTTTTATAATAATGGATCGTAATTGATATATAAACATGCATAAAGCATTTTTTCAGAAGGTATAATATTATCAATTGTAAGCAAAGCGCTGTTTATTGAAAACGAAAATATTTCCAATACTATTTCTGGGGTGTGTAGGCGACTTAACGTATAGGATGGCCATCTCATATTATTAACCTAGGACAAATTCCACAGGATCCTACAGAGATTGGGTTTTGTTGACGCTGTTTGTTTTGCAATTACCACGAGAGAGGTAACAATGTATAATCAACAAAATAATAAAAATGGTATCGACGACTACTTAGTCTCACTTAGGTAATAACTTCAACGACCAATTGTTGAAACATGAAACCGTTTTATTATAGTGCATTTATAATTGGAGCATTGAGAACAAATTTGAGAAGCCCAATATAATTTTCCGTTCCTAAGATGTCACATTCTCACCTTATGGCATTATCAAATATTATATTGTTCCACTAAATCACGAGCTACAGCCGAACAAGTTAAACTTAAGTTAATTCCCCGTCGTTTATGAATAAACTCAATACTGAGATTAAAAAAACAATCGCAAATACAACTTTATTTCTTGTGTTTCACTACTTTGATTTATAGATACGATAAATCTTCGCTATTGAAATGGGTCCGGAAGCCTTCATTGTGCATATCTTGACATGCACTTGTCCAGGGTTTTTTTAAAATTACTTAAAAACAATCACCATGGCTCTGGGCATATCCAAAAATAGACTGCACAAAAACATAGGCTTCAGTGGCCTACGATCTTAAGTAGTAATAAAGGAAGTCGCAGATAATGTCATTACAATGATAATCACCAGATTACAGCGCCACCATATAGGTTAAAATATTTAAATTGTATGTATTTTATGTGCGTGCCCAACTATCAGCGGAATTACACAAAGAAGACGATGCTTTTAATAAGTCGTAAAAGTGTACATTTTAGCAGACATTATCGATTATAAAAGTCGTATTTATACTGTATGGCAAAATTAATTAACGAATCTTATAGATAAACGCAATTTAATAGTCTAAGTATCAATAATAAATATATCATTCAAAAATCGTTTAATTCATTTTCACTCGGAACTCGGATCCACTCTACCTAGCGACGAAAATAAGAAACTCAATTTGAAAATGTGATTGTTCTCTCATTACTACGGATTTTTGGTAGTACTAAACTTAAATGTGATAATTTAAAGTCGAAAGCACTATGCACGTTTTAAAAAACGTTGAATCAACATACCTTTATTTGGCCGGTAGTGTATACAGACAATTTATAGGCATTGGACTGAATATCTTCTCTGTTATTAATGTAGGCGAGTGTCGAGGTCTTTCTGTCTGTCTTTTCGTGGATTATTATCAGCTGGTAGGAGTGGTAGGTGTCCGCAGTAAGTATATTCCTTGGTGTCCACAGCTGGGCATAGGACCTCACATTTCTGGCATCCTCCGGCTACCAACGACGACCTTGATGTCATCAAGGGTGCAACCAGTCCTACTATCGCAGTGGTAGAGCCAACTACAGGTTGAAACAGAAAGGGTATACTTTTTTTTTCAAAACTTAACTTTGTAATTCTAAAACTATCAGCTTTGGAGGGAACTTGAAAAACAAAAGGTGTTACAGGGATACAGCTGTTGACATATTTCATAAATCTACAAAACCTTTAGTACTTCAATTGTCCCGCAAAGCCGATAAGTTAAGATTTACAAGGAAAGTTGCAAAAAAAATAGTATACCCTTTATGTTTCACCTAGTATAAGTCCCTGGGATCGCCCCCAGTCCATTGTACGGTACCCATAGTACAAGCATTGCTTAGTTTGGGACCATACAGTTGGTGTGTTCGTCTGGCGATATTTATTAATTTATTCATTTATTTATTGATTACAGATCATGTACAACCCGGGTAGTACCACCCTTACACAGAAACGCGTAAAGTAGCTATTATAGCTGCGTTTCGCACGATGACTTGTTTTCCCTCCCTTTGTACCACTCCTCATCAGGTCGGCGACATAGGAGCAATGCCTTTTCATTTGCAGGGATCTATAGCATTTTATGATCAGGCCACTTCGATCACTACGCATTGATGCAGGGCGAGCTGGTAGGTTATCAACATGAATAACTAGTTAAATAAGTAATATAAAAAACCATACAGGGTTTTTGCCTTTAGACCTTTAAGAAATTTTCGTGTTTGCCCCTTTACTTGACGATTCAGAAACATTGTTGATCTTCATTTTCTTATTAAGTAGCTACGCTACCAAAACCGCAAGGAAACGCTTGTAACATTATTAAAACTTAATTAATATATAGCCGAGCCACTAAAAATAGTGAAGAGGCAATCTAAATAAGTGCTCACTCGACTCTCGGTTTTCCCGCGCGGCGGCCATGTTCGTGCAAGCGTCAAAAGTTCAATGACACCGTGCGACACTGACGCAGTTTTTAAAAGTGCATTTTTTAATAATAATAATAAAAATGACAACACCATACAGAAAGTTTAGAACTTATAGGTACAGCGCAGGAGATGAAAGTAATATAGTGTGAGAAACTGGTTCCGAGCTAGACAAAGCTTGTGTCTACAAAAAAACAGGCTTATTTAATCATGCGTTTAGTTTTCCATTTATTTGTTTATGAACATCTTATTAAATATATTATATTAATACGTCAAGGAAAAACTTTGTACCACTTTTTACGAAAATTGCGCGGACAGAGTAGTATCAAATTTGGCACACTTATAGTTTATATAGAGAAGGAGTGCAGAATGCTATAATAGTTTTATATTATAATCCTTACAAATACATTAAAATCACTAAATAAAATATTACACACACTACCATGAGTTTGACACACATACATTTGTAACTTCTATTTGATGCATTCTGCGTGCCAGTATCGAATTGTCTTTGACAATAGAACCTTAATGACGTTTCAAATTAAAATTTAAATGAATTATGGTCGAATTTCGACGATTATAACGGGAATACTAGTCTTATTAAATTACCATGTTTTGGACTCTTATTAGTATTTCGGTTGTAAGTAAAGACTTTAAAAAAATTTCGCTGCGCTTACTTTATGTCTATGGTCTGCACCAGAGACGTCTGTACCATAAGGAGGTTTTAAGCAAGGAAGTTTGAAGTTATGGTTTTAAGTACTAACTTGTACATCATACATAAAGCTCACACCATACACGTACTGACATAAAGGAATCAAAAAATATTATAATGCGTTGTAAAATCTGGAAACTTATTATTATTTATCACTAGCTGTGCCCCGCGACTTCATCCGCGTAGTATTGGATTATTGGGTTAAAAATTATCCTATATGTTAATCCCGGTTATAATCTATCTGTGTTCCAAATTTCATCCAAATCCGTTCAGTAGTTTTTGCGTGAAGGAGTAACATACATACATACATACATACATACATACATACATCCACACTCACAAACTTTCGCATTTATAATATTAGTAGGATAATCACCCGTGTGTTATGCCGACACTATTGAGTGGATCAGCCCCGTACAATATTTTTCTATACAAGTTATTATATTTTATTCTCTACGAGATATTATTTGAAAGAGATTAATAATACGGGCAGACAAAAGATATAAGCTCTAGTCTTGCTCAAGATATTTCCATGACAAATAGCGTAGGGCTGATGCCATGCCAATTCTTATTCTTTTTCAAAAAGTTCCTCAATATAAATAGCCCATCCCATGTCTAAGTATTAAATTAATTTCTCGTGTTCTGTTAAAGTATCAAACACTTATGTCGGCCTATCAAACAGTTAAAATTTGATTAGCATTTGCGTATTCAGCCATCAGGCAAATAAATAAGCGGATTTTATTTATATTTCATGCTCTTATGAAATGCTTTTATAGCTATAACAACCCTATCTTGGTGTCCACTTCAGTTTATAGGCTCGGAAGGAATGTTTTATTACTCCCCTTGAAGCGTTAGGGGTAACGGGTGACCCACATAAGCCCCCGGAGATAACATGCGAATGTTAGCGGTAACCGAAGCTTATCCTATCCTAATATTTTATCCAAGTAAGATAAACTCAAAAACTCTAACTCAATAATCATTTAAGTCCATCAAGCATCGGTACTAGTACAAATCCTAGAGATAGCTACAACATTAATAGCTTAGTGGTTAGAGGGGTCGCTCTCGGAACTGATGGTTTTCGGATTCGATCCCAATCCCCGCCATTAAATTATTGACGCGGGAACCTAACCTAACACTGGCATTAACATAGCTGAAAGGGCTAACGGGTATATTATAGTAATGTTATAAGACACATTGTAGTTTTCATAGTAATAAAACCATTATAGGTACCTACTTATATACCATGTTATCCTGGTACTTCTACAGTCCCCACTTTACTTAACTTTGCTCAACGACCGCTAAAAGTATATCTAGTTATTGCTAGATTCTCAGGCTACGCCATGCGATTTTTATAGTCATTTTTACGAGTTATACACAACTATTAGTATGCTATATGTAGATAACTTTTTTATTTCCAAAGTTACAGCCTAGTCTCACTAAATTATCCATCCATACGATTGTTGGACCACGGTGATTCTGTATATTTAATAGTGTCGTTTTATTATCTACATAAATGCTATTTTGATGGCGCCAATATTTCTTTATTTACCAAGTTTGTACACAAAAAGTTGGGGGTGTTTGTTGACGATTTCGTGAGTTCGGGATAATTATGTACCTACCCTGTATAATATGTGTAGGTCAGTATCAGTGTTATGCGCTAGTCCGTTGTATAATTAGGTACGTCAGTGATTGATTATTGGGATGACAGACATGAATCGAATCGCGAAAACATTAGAAAATCAGAAAAAAACGGTTGAATGAGAATACGTCGTTCTTTTTGTGGAGTCTGTTACCATTATAAGGGTGCCGCAGTAATTACCTATGCAAACTACGAATTAATCTTTTTATGATACATTTCTGGCGCAATAGATTTCTAAAATGCATACAGGTGACATCCTTTTGGCCTAACTTTAGTTTAGTCTTAATTTTGTATTTTTTTTTGTGGTTTGGGCCCGTGAAATCGCCAAACGGGCCCAATGGAAGACCAGCGTTGGTTCTTGTCAACCAGCACACGCTGAATTGAGTTGAAATGTGTAATATTTTTTTTATTATCTTATATTCTTTTATTTTTCTGCTAGTCGCAATAAAGATTTTCTTTCTTTCTTTCATTTTTGGGTGAATCAAAATATCTATTTGCTAGGAAACAGAGAGATAATACTTTAACTAGAAAGTGCGGACGCGGAATTAAAAACTAAGTAGTTACCTAAGTAAAAACAAGTAGAGGTCATAATGCATAGATTTGTCCCACATAGACCAGACACCATTGTCTATAGTACCGACGCGTCTGAAAAGCAACAATACTGTGTCTGGTGCACACATATTTGTTATTTAAAAAAATAAAGCATACCGCACACAAGTCGTAATGGTTCTGTAGTTTTGATTTTCTATTTTTTAAGATTTTATTCAGGTTAGTTTCCAGTACAGTGTACCTGAATCTAATCCTGATTTTATGGTTAAAATTACATTATTTTGTGCGCACATTGCTTAAAAAAATGAAAACATATAAGTACACAAAAATTAGGTAAGGTGTCAACTTAAAAGGGGCGAGCTTATTTAATTAAGTCTTCGACTTAGTCAATCGAATCGAATCGAGTCGAATTTAGTATGTTTTTTTCACTAATCGATATTAAAATGTGCAACGTGTTGCAAAATAAGCACTTATCGGTAAAATCCAGTAAAGAAATGGGTTTTCTTGTTACAATTAATAAACAGAACCTACTTAATAAATGGGATAACAATATTCTATTTTTATTTCAAAAAATAGCGTTTGATTAAGGAACCCTAAAACACTCATAATACTTGTTAGGTCATTGACCGCCGCCTTTCACCGGCCAATCTAGTTTTTCTAGACTTCATGAATGACGCGAATCGTTGGGACTTAAGGTCAATTTAAGGCGGCAATTTCAATTTAAGGATTGATGTGCTCCTGGGTATCCAGTAAAAATATAGGATTATAAAATTAAAACGACCTACGACCGAAAACTAAAACTTTACAAAGAAACCCTATTCAATTTTTTAAGTCGTCCAGTTTCAGACTTCGTTATCTCTCACTTTTTTCTGGACAACGCGTCGAAATTAAGCACCTCTCAAATTTGAGATTCGTAGCAGCATTTGGTGGAATGACTCTTATTAATTTCTGAACGATGTGACCAAAACACAGACCATATTTTAGCAATTAATTACATAGGTAACATTATATTTATTTATATTCAGAATCCATTTTAAATAGTATATTGTATTTTTAAATTGTAAGAGCTATAATTTGCCTTATAAATCAAACACAACACATAAATTCCAATGCAAATGCACCAACCGATAGTTTCGAGAAACAGTTAGCGGTCCCGGGTTCTATCCCCGTCCGTTAACTCTGTCACCGCTGTGGCATTTGTTACTGGCCGATAAACCCGCTAGTCGTGACTACTAGCGCATACCAGCCTGGGCGGGGTGAGTGAGCCTGTTATCAGCTTCAGAATTTATTCTGTGCTAAAATATTTTAGCATTCAGTGCGGATATTATGATACGAGTACATATTTATAATTTATAAATAAGACTTAACCAAACTTATATGGGGCTATTAACAATAATAATGTTTACGCTGAATTCATTTAGACCAGAATACCGACGAAATGTTAAAAGGAATCATTGACCGATGCGTATTTTTAAATAAATTATTATGGTTGTTTTATTTAAAATAGTAACACTTAATTAAGTTTTAAGATAAAATGTTTATTTGATGTTATACATTTTCAAATATTATAAAATCTTCCTTTTAAATTCAGTCAAAATTTAAACGTAACTTATATTCCATATCATCTAGATAACGCGCGTAAATAGCAATCATTGACAGTTGACCCAACGAAAGGGGGAACGAGGTAATTGCTTTAAGCGCGGGACGAAGATCGGCCATTTTGTACATACTACTATTTATTATAACGCGTCTCTATCGCATTCTTCAAGCATTTTTTACCCGTTTAGCTATTTTAGAATGTCACAAAAAAGCCAATTGTTGACCTATTGTTACTGTCGTATTTATTAAAAGTTTCTAAACCTTCATTTAAATACATAACAGTCCATTTCACAAATCTACGTGTTCAACTTTTTTCACTCAACAGTTGCCGTTTCACTCCAATTCCTTCGTTTCAGAGACCGTTTCTCACGCTTTTGACTTATTTTATTTCACGGGTTTATGCAAATTTCCTGTTAAATCTAACCGGGGTTTACTTTTCCTTCCATCTCGTCTATTACACAGCCATTCTCGATTTATTGAAAACTGATTGTGCCCGTGCCTAATTGGTCCATTAAAGAAGACTATTCGTCCGATGCATCGATGGATTTTCCCGCAGAAGTGCGACCGTGACGGTGATAATAAAATTTTGTCGAATCGATTTAAAAGTCGTAAACATCATTGGTATTTAATATTTCGGTGTGATGTGTGAATGTGTGGCGTGTTTATTGTGATTCGTAAAAAATATTTTATTACATAATAAATTAAGTATTCGTATAAAATGCCTACACCTAAAAGATCCATGCAGAAGTACCTATTACTCCAACCAAACATTAACCAACTTAAACTGAAAAGGCTAAGTAAATTGCCTGTGTAATGGGCGGATCCGCCATGGTTTTTAAGCTAGTTTTATACGCTCGCTTGTCGCTAGCGGCTCCGTAAAGTTTTTGTATAGGTCACAGCGTCACCGCCGGCGCGGCCGTACGAAGATCTAACATTTCGCATACAATTTGACGTAGTCGCTAGCGACTAGCGACTCCTAGCGAACACAATACAGTTATGGTAGAGCTTGTGTTTCGTTTAAAACACACCTACGTATAATCACAACTGTGCAGATTCAAAATTTACGTATGTGTGTGGTAAATAACTGACAAGGAATTAATTCATAAATGTTTTAACGGCGCGAACGGAATGTGGTTTTACGGAGTGAATAGGTAAAGGTTGATAAAAATCTCGCGGCTTAGATAGCCCGTGTCTGAGATTAAGTTATGTTGAGTTAACAATATTCACACGCTCGTTCGACGCATTTTCTTCCTAGTGTAATGCAGATGAAAATGGTAAAATTGAAATTGAAATCGTGACTTTTGAAATATTTTGAACAACCTGAATGATTGTTTCAGTATTTCGCACATTAATAATGAAGTTAAAAATCTCACGGTACTAACAAGCAAACTGTTATTATATTCCATAATTAAATTCATCCTATTTTAAATTTTCAATTTATTAATGATTTTATGTCGGATGTCCCTCTCTATCTTCTCAATCTTTTATTTTTTTGCCGTTTCTTTTTTCTATTTCCTCCAATTTTTATCCATTGATTAGGCAACACTTCTAAACGGAATCAAAGCCATTATACGCACCCACTCATATTACTTTTCACGAAACTCTTTACTCTTCAGGTCTTGAAAACAGTGTATTGTTAGGGTACCTGTAACCGATGTCGGCTATATGTATTTCATGAGAGGCTCGCATAGCCTTCAGCGCGGTCGTTACTAGTGCATTCACCTTACCACCCAGGTGCATTACAGAATAGAGGGGAGACACGTAATGTAGCGCCTTCGTGTTGGATTTTAAAATTAGAGACGTGAAAAAAGATATGCGCAAGAATATAATGTATTGTTTCGCAACTTTTTCATATTCCTTAGGCTATTCGCTTTAATTTTTTTTGTAATAAAAAGTTAAAAATTTGAATATCCTTTCAAACTTTCTAATAGAAATGTTTAATTACCATGGGAAATAAGATAATGGGCCCAAATTATCGCAATACATGTTATAGTTAATTTCACGCTCACGTTAATTTCGACACGCACTAACTAATACTGTTAATTAAAACATTATTTTTGTAACAAAGTAAATTTTCCGCATAATACATTAAGTATAATATTATTTATATTATATATGTAATAAAAGTTCAAGACTCCGTGTACAATAAGTCTCATATTATGTAAAACGAGTGTCGAAAGCCTACCATTTCATAAGGTATTTTAAAACACAGAATAAAAACTTTTTTAATTTAGTCTCCTTAATGCACGTAATCTACTTATTTATTTAAAAGAAGATAAGATGGATTTCATGTATTTTTATTTTTTTTACGCGGAACCTTAATTGTTTTTCTAAAATTAATGTAGCCTAAGTTACTCCCTATAACATCATCTATCTGCCAGTGAAAGTCCCGTCAAAATCGGTCCAGCCGTTTCGGAGATTACCCGGAACAAACACACAGACAGACAGACAGACAGACAAAAAATTTTTTAATCGCGTTTTTGCTATAGGTGTCATATGTTCTTTCATATGCATTTAGTGAAAAGGTGTTATCTGATATTACAAGCAGACACTCCAATTTTATTTATTTGTATAGATAGATAAGGTTACAATAATTATACTTTTTATTGTACGAATACAATCTACTAAAAATAAGCAAAACAAGTGTAAAGATTGTATCCATTCACAGTTGGTGCGCTGCCAACATTTTATGTCGAAAGAAATCGATCATTAATACTACAAGTTTCTTAGTGTTCCCCTTTTTATTAATGCACGCTTTAGTGACAGTCAATAGCTAGCTTTATTGATTGGACTATGTTATTATATAAGTTTTCATTTTATTTTTGTAAATATAGTTATTGATGTATGGCCGGCGTTTAGCGTCTTCACCCTAGTTTATCTAAAGGTCCCTAATCGGCGCAGAGCGAAACGTTTTCACGAATCGTGACGAACAAATGTTGGCTACTCGTCTTTGCTCGCCTTGACTCGGATATGATATTTGTATGGCAAAATGTACTGCGCCATATCGGCCACCCAATCTAGATAGATATATAGATATATATATAAAAATGAATCTCTATTTCCTTGGTCATCGCATCACGCGTGAACGGATGGAACGATTTCGCTAATTATTTTTGTTGTGTTTATTATTGTCAGGAGAAGGTTCTTATGAAATAAAAAAATAAGATAATTGAGCGGAACAATTCGAATTCAATATTCAAAGTTAAGACAGGACAACGTTTTCGGGTCAGCTAGTGAACTATACTAATAAACAATCATTTACGAGGATATGCTAGCGACTAGCGACATCTGGCGGATGTATTAACTCAAGGTAGTTATAAATTGATAATTACGTTACAACTACAACGTAATTTTACACTAAATATAGTCGAGAATGATGCGATATAGCATACTTCGTCTCAATCAACATTTTGTATTTATTTATAAATTTTAATTCAAGTGATGTTATAGTATGAATGATTTTAGTTGAAACGCAATTTTGACGTGTTTACGGTACTAAAGCGATTAATCGCTTTCGAGCGCTGAGCACTCGGGAGATTAAACTTTTAATCTTAATGTCATATGAATTATTTATGTTTATAATTTTTGATGTGTTGTTTTTAATTAAATAATTTTATTATGATTTGTAGCACCAATGTTTTAGTAGCTGAGTAGTATTTTGGATTAAACAAAGTGCTTGTTAGCTTAAAAATAATAAGGTTTGAAATCAGTAAGGGAGTATATAACTATATTTATAAATTATCAATAAAACATCACAAAAACACTGAGGTCGTTCGCGACATTTTTTTGAACGTTTTCGTTATTTTATTGTCATGAGAAATGTTGTGAAAAAACTTTTCTTATTAAGTGAAAAGTTTATTTAAATATCATTAGCTAATTAACAACACTTGCCGCTTGAGAAACTTTATTCAATCGCGTAGGTACCTAATAGAGGAACAACGGAAGTTAATGAACGATTTGAATGAACGGACGATTCATGAGTTCTAAGGAAAAAAAAACGAGAAATTTGTCATAAACTATTATTGCTAATGCATCTAATAATAATGGTTTGATTTGCCGTGCGTAATGCATCATCAATGCCTTTGGCGTGCGTGATTGAACATTATTTATGTAGGCATTCTTAATTAAATACCAAAATAGGTAAGTATTATTTACCCTGACTTGCATCTGCAGCTTCTTTAGCGTAGATTTTATTTTCTGGATGACGATAATAACGCCACCTACCGGATCCAACTATAGCTAAGAACCCTCCGGGTGACCCAATAACTACAAAACACAAATTTCATCAAAATCTGTCAAGCCGTTTAGGTGGAGAAGAATAACGAACACGCACACCGGAACCATTAAGTTCCTTTATGAGATGAAATTATAAAATTTTGCTAAAGTGTTGTAGCAATATTCGTTTGTAGTAGGTACCTTAATTGAAATAAATTACTTACTACCCGCTTTGCAGAACGCATACGTGTGTACAGAGCTACTTAAGGCTTAACGAACAATGGTGCAGGTTAATTCTCGCCCCAGTTTTGAGTACACCCAGTAAATTCATTACTTATACCATAAGCCTCGTCCAGGAATGACTTAGCGAAGTGACGGTCCCATATAAAGGCATACTTAGATGTCAATGGCATATAAAGTACCTATCTTATGATTACTACCAGTAAAATAATAAAACAATTGTAAATATAGAGACGTTTAATGTTCCAAAACAGTACTTACAAGGCTAGTCTCAGACGACCATTTTTACGACTAAGCATCTAGGTAGTTCAGTATTCCGATTAACAGAGTAGTAGCTTTACAAAAAAATATTCTCAATATCCTACTAATATTATAAATGCGAAAGTTTGTGAGTGTGGATGTATGTATGTATGTATGTATGTATGTATGTTTGTTACTCCTTCACGCAAAAACTACTGAACGGATTTGGATGAAATTTGGAACACAGATAGATTATAACCGGGATTAACATATAGGATACTTTTTAACCCAATAATCCAATACTACGCGGATGAAGTCGCGGGGCACAGCTAGTAGGTTTATAAGTACCTATGTCCAAAAAATATTGGTACCGACTCATGAGTTTATATAAAAACTAGCTGAGCCCGCGACTTCGTCCGCGTGGAATTTTGATCGTTTCTTAGGGGATGTCTAAGTCATAGTAGCTTTATGCATGCAAAGTCTCAGCCCGCTCGGTTTATAATTGACAAAGTTTCATACAAATTTTCATCCCCTATTTTATCCCCTTGGGGGTAGAATTAATCAAAATCCTTTCTTAGCGGATGCTTACGTCATAACATCTACCTGCATGCCAAATTTCAGCCCGATCCGTCCAGTGGTTTGGGCTGTGCGTTGATAAATCACTATGTCAGTCAGTGAGTCAGTCAGTCAGTCACCTTTGAGTTATATATATATAGATATACTTATTAATTTCAATATTGGTTAGTAATCACGCCTATTCTGTAGTCACGACCAAAACTATTTCTATATCGCTCATAGTAGTTTAGTCAAATTTAGGTTGTAGCGGTATGGGTATAAACTTTTAACCCCTATTTAACCTTTTATTGAACCTAAGGGGTTGAATTTTCAAATATCAATGTTATATGATCATTGCACTTCAAATACACCCTTTTTCCAAGAAATTGTTATTACATTATAACCCTTGATGTTGTTATTTGTAGCTGTTTACGGGGAAGCATATGACCCCACGACTTTCAATCGAGCGTGTCCCCAGCAGGGGTTGTGATCTTTCATGCGAGCATATGCATCTCATTTCATGGTGTCCAATATAAATGTTAATGGGATATGTAGTTTTTATTGGCATTCCAATACTCATACAAAAGCTAGCGTAAGTAATAAATTTTTGTAAGAAATACTCGTATAAAAGCGGAATGAAAATTTTCGAATTGGGCAAAGTATAATTTTTTTTATAACTCTAACCCAACTTAAATTGGTATTTGGTTAGGTTATCACAAAAACAGTTCATTTTTAACAGATCACTTTCATTTGGGAAATTATCCCATTTAAGTTGATGTTGTATTAACATGTTCAGCGATTGATCATCTATACCTTAGGGATCTCAATTTTACCATCTCCTGCAACATAATAGATAGTTATTTCTGCTGGAGTTATTCCCCTAAAATTCGTTGTATATTTTAGGCTAACTAAGATAGTAAGATAAGTAAGACTAAGATAAGTAGGTACCTATATAATGTAGGATGTATACACTGATTATCAATCAAATAAAAAAAACATGCAGAGAGAAGGTACCTATCCAATTAATTGCCGGCTCTCAACGTCAAACTGATCAATGCGTCATAATAAAAAACAAAAAATCATAGCGAAGGCTTTACATAATCGAACAATTTCCGATTCCTAATTCAACGGCTTGTGCGGAGTGCGTTCACCCTACTAGGCGTTTGCATGCCCGGCGCGGGCGCAGGCATTTCCTGCAGGGGGGTAGGCGGGGGAGGGGAGTCGTGGGAGAGCCTTGGCTGAGGAATGCTGGTCCATACTCACTTTGGAATGCAGGTTAACGGATATGACTTGTAAATTGTACGGCGGATAGTAGGTACCTATTTAGGTTAGAGATAGGGCTGTTAGATTGGTTGATAAATTAAATGTACTTTTAAATACGAATATTATCTATATACATCGTAATACACAATCGAACTTAATTAAAGTCGGAAAACAAGCGTACCACCTGCCTGATGTTAAGCAGTTACCGTTGCCTATACATGCTTGCATTACCAGCCCTACGATCATGAAATGGAAAGGGGGGGGGGTGTGGGGCTTCCGGCTTTCTCAACCATCGTACGAAGACCTGCCGTAATAGGCAGCTACTTTTCGCCGATCTTTTGTGAGTGGCTGGTATTACCCCGGCCGAGCTAGTCCGTACATGAGTTAGTTATTATTCAATATGTGTACAAAAGCAGGAAAACTGAGTGAACATTCAAAGTCACTTCTCACACAGAAAACCCGTTGATATAATATATACTAATAACGATTAATAAACGCAATTATTTAAAATAATACGTCATTAATAACTACTAACTTGAACAGAACAGTAGATTTTCACATGGTTAAACAGTTTAGTCGCGATCGGTAACTGAATACGGGGTGACCTCATTAGCTCAGCGGCGCCTTTGATATTTCATACTGTAATATAATAATATTGTGTAAGTTTGTTTATTATTTATGGTTAAAACAACGATGCAACATGTATTTTTACTGCTTTATCGGATCTACATTCCTAGGCAAATTTTCAAAAATATACCAGACGGTTTAAGTTTCCAATATCGATTCGAATGTTTAAAGACACCCGTAGTTTACCAACTTTTACAGAGATCCTTCCATTAGTAAAACACCATACATAAGCATTATTTTATATATATTCGAGTACATACATTTTTTAAATTAGCATTATTTTTTGTAACCAACCCGAATTTAGATTCGGCATCAGACACTTGAAAATAACCTTTATAATACTAATTTTATAATAGTACATTGTTACACGAGTGGTGAAAGTGACTTATTTTTGGTCCCGAGACGGGGTTTGGCGCCCGAGCGTAGCGAGGGCGCTAATAGTTCGAGGGACAAAATAAGTCTTTCACCCGAGGTAAACACTGTGCTTTTCATTACGAATACAAGGAAAGTAAAAATAAAATCAGGAATTGGCTAAATAAATAATACAAGGAAGTATAAACAATACTCTACAACTCGAAAAAAAAAAAGATCGGATTGCCGCCAATTTTTTTTTTTCGTTGGCCGGCCAACTTCATTATTTAGCCATTATTTTTCATTTTCATCTTTAAATATTTTGCCCAAATCTGTTATTTTAAAGAAATTCTTGAAACTAAATTATAATTAAGTCATTTAAAAATATATATTTTTCATTAATACTTAACTTTATGTTATTTAAATTTTACATCGTGCTGTAATTGAGTGACTGTAGAAAAAGTTTGAACATGGTTCCATAGAAATGTGAAAATGGAACTAGTTATTTTTTTTATAATTTGACAGCTGTCAGTTGAAAGCGATTCTCCCGGGCCGGAAAAGTATTACTTTCAACCCGCTCCTCAGGGACTTCAGACCTACTTTCAGAGTATGAGTAATGAAAAGGTTATTTTCAAGTGTATGAAGTATTTTACGCACCCGGGCTCTATATAAAAATTAAGAAACACATAAGTGTCATTTCGAACTTTCGATTACTGGATAACATGGAGTGATATTAGCCGTGAGGCGATTATCCGTGATAGATGTAACAAGATAAATTTGACTCGATATTGCAAATTGCGATTGACAACTGATTGCTGACTGTTTGGAATTGGGTATGTTATTACTATTATTGGACTAATAAAAGGTTACAATGCATTTGTGATTGTATATTTTATTGTAGGTACTTCGAGTTCTTTGCCCTCCTAAGTGTTATTATTTTTACTTATAATAATGTTTATTATAGGAGCAATTTGGTTTAAAATTAAATCCCCAATGTTTTAATGAGTGCTTATTTAAGTAAATCCAAGAAGTAAAATATTATATATATAATATTAAGTTACATATTATTCAAAATAAATTATAGTCAGCCGTATAATGATTTACTCCATTTACAATAAACACATAAATGTTTATCAAGATAGGACTAGTATTATATAGGTTGTCAATATACAAAAATAAATCCCAAGCGGTTTTTAAGCGACAATCGTATAACGATCGCTGCCTACGTTACTTGATAAGTCCTACTTTAGCAGATGTTCACCTGCCTGCTGAGGATTTATCGCGCGATTAACTCGCGTTTGATCTTTAAAATTATATCTTATGGCCATTATCGGATAAGATCTAATATTGTCGGATGATTTTATTGTAATTATACCGAGTAGCTTAAGCAAATTATGTGAAATTTATGAATCAAGCCACAACTGTTTCTTTATTAGGTAAAATGAAACGAGACTGCTACCTTTACCAATATTTTTATACATAACTAGCTGACCCGACAGACGTTGTCTTGTCTTAAATTTAGTCTAAAAAATAAAAAATAAAAATAAGGGGTGGGTCCACCCTTAACAATTAGGGGTATGAAAAATAGATGTTGACCGATTCTAATACCTACCCGATATGCACACAAAATTTCATGAAACTCGGTCGAGCCGTCTCGGAGGAGTATGGTAACTATCATTATGACACGAGAATTTTATGTATGAGATTCCGTACGTTTGTTTGTCACTGAACTCCTAAACGGCTGGACCAATTTTGATGATTTTGGTGTGTGTTTGAGTGGGAGTCCCTTATTGGCTTAGATTTACAATTGGGCCCGGTAAGTGTCGCTGCAATCGAGTCCTAGATAGAGCAGGACCTCGTCGGTACCTATATCATTTTTTTTCTTTTCATAAAGATCAATGCGACGATATCCCATTTTATTAATATTTCCGTTAAGACTCCAATAAGATTAGTGTTTATACTAGGAGCGGGCTCACGTCAATAGTTTAATGGACAGCACGGGGATCGAACCCGGATGCTCATGGCAGTGGCGTTAATATCCGTTTGTGCTGTAAATATGTCTCAATTCGCTCAGAATTGTTGGACTATTATTATGGAATCGTAGAGTTGTCTAATCACCCATGAAATTGGGGCCGAACACCATGATTCTTATTCGCCATCTTAGGAGGAGACTGTTAAATCGCTACCCGCCATCACTATAGCTCTACCTGCCTTTGTCAAGTCTTGATTTTTACTGTTTAAAGTACTAGATAGAGTACTACTAGTAACTATAATCTTGTAGACCTATTGATATGTTTTTTAATGTAGTATACTTGATTTTAGAAAAAATATAAGTAGGTACCTCAGTAGCTGCCCGAATGCAAAAAAATACTAGCTTATTGTTTATTAATATTGTTGTATTTGTTTAATGTCTATTGACAATGCAACTCTACATACACTACTGTCCCCCGCACAGACTAAAGTCTTTAAGGAACCCCTATAAAACAGACGAAAGAAATACCTATGTTTGCCAAATTACATGCATACAGAGTAAACATATCTTTAAGCCAGTGGATAATTAAGAGAAATTTAAAAATGAAATCTAGGTAGATAATTAAGCCCGCTCATAGCGCCCGCTGCGCCCTTACCCGAATATTTCGTCCCGGCATTGAACTATTATTGAATCGCTGCTTTTGTCCGATCGCCCATGAAATTGAAGCCGCGGAAAAGGATTCCCACCGACTGATAAACATTGCAACCATACAAGGGGCTAAGTCTGCTAACCGTTGCAACAATCGCCCGACTTGCACTCGACTCGCAATATGTCGGTTTAGACATTTACGATCGAGCCGAAAAACTCTGCAAACGACTGCTTCTCGAATCGAATGAGTCGGTCAGCACAGGTGCTTGATTGATAGTGGACTAAGGTAAACGGCATTTCATACAATGAGTGGGAGAGCCGGAAGCCTAACCCCTCACTTCCCTTTCCTCTGTCACTCTCGCATTCGTGCTGGTAACATGCGAGCATTGCTATTGGTATTACAAGAATCTATAGGTTACGGTAACTGCTTAACATCAGGTGGCTTGTACGCTTGTTTAAGGACTTGGTCATTGAAAAAAAAAGCCAAAATGAGGTTGCTCCCACAGCCCACCGCTGGTTGTCCCAGCGAAGAATAAGTCAATGTTTCAGAACTTTATATCCGTTTTCCATTTCCGGAAAAGATCACATTATTACACGGTTAGTATTTACCTCACATTTGTCACTCTTTGATCCCGCCGGAAAACAAGAGCGTCGCGCCACTTCAAAAGGGTTAGGCTAATTAAACTTAATTTAACGTACAAAGGGAACCGTTACCTTCACGCTTTGGTGCTCAGGGCTCGAGTGACGAGGTCTAAAAAGTTAAATTTCACGTTTGTTTATGCATAGTTGTTGCATTAATTATTTAGCGCTCCACAGAACACCATAAAGAGGGTTGATTCAGAAAGGGTTCTTGGTGAAATGAGAATTATACTGGGTGAAACAAAAAGGGTATACTATTTTTTTGCAAATTTACTTTGTAAATCTAAAACTATCGGCTTTGTGTAACATTTGAAGTACTAAAGGTTTTGTAGACTTGTGAAATCTGTCACAAGCTGTATACCTATAACACCTTTTGTTTTTCAAGTTTCCTCCAAAGCTGATAGTTTTAAAATTACAAAGTTAAGTCTTGAAAAATAAATATACCATTTCTGTTTCAACCAAGTCGGGGGTAGAAAACAAAATACCTACTAATTCTGATGTTCTAAGGCCCTTATCTAAAGTCTGAGAGGGATCTAGGCAGTGTCATTCTCATGTCATACCAGTACAAAATGATACGTCAAACAGGTACTCACAATCGCTCTCAGACTTGAGATCGACTTATTAATACGGTCTAAATCTGTTGTCGATTCAGAACATCCCTTCGAATACCTTATTTTTGGTTGCAATTTTACAAGTATTCTCGTAACCAAGTAACTAACTGACCTAGCCTAATTCAGTACAAAATTTAATAGAGCTAGACAAAAAGTTATGCTAGGTCAGGCCAGTGAAACGTCATATGTTCTTTAGTCTAGCCAGAAATTTAACATAACAAGTATATAATACCCGTCCAACTGTCATAATATTTACTTTTTAGTATATAAATGACATATTCATTTACCTACGGTTGGCGCCAAAGTCTGCATGGAAGTAAATATATATTTTGCTAAATAAACACGAAACTGCCAGCCGGTCTTTCATCGTAATGTACCTTAGTACCTACCGATTGTTAAAATAAAAATAAGTATCTTTGAGGATTGGACCAGGAAACGTCTAACTTAGTCTAACTAACAGATAACGCACAACTCAAACCAGTGGGTCTAGATTTACATGTGCACAGGAGTTCCTTAGGTTATCCCTAAAAAAGGTTTTTTGAATGTTTCCCATAAGGGGGTTAATAGACAGAAGCTACCCCGGTTCGGAATTCTGCTTCCATTGAGAAGAGTTAACAATAAACTCTCTTGGCGCAGAGGTTCGAGTATGGGCTGCTCGGCTCACTGCTCTGTGTGGTGGATGGTTCGATTCTAGTTGGGGCAATGTTCTCTGGTCTGAGTGTCACGGGGGTACCTGGTCCCCAGTCTCAACTGGGGGTGATCCCAGCGATACTATTAACGCTTGTCTTAACCTCCACACAGATAATGTGTATGTCTTGGGTTTATTTTTAAATTATCTTCACTAAAATTATATTGGTATACATTCCCAGGAACAACAACGCAATATAAGCAAAATGTGAATGAACACAAGCTATTTTACAAGCTTTTATTTAACATGCAATGTATTTTAAACTCGAATTCATGTGGTAACCCATTAAATACTTCTAGAGCTTAAGTTATTAATGTAGAGTCCCAATTAACATTTAACCAGACAGTAGAGCCGCCTGTTTATCACGTCGCGTGATACCGCAGCGTAGGGGCCGGGTGCTGCGCTATAGCGGGTTCGATGCCCGGCCCACCCCGGTGCAAGCCATTAAATACTCGTACACGCCCAGTAAAAGTAAAAACTTAACCACTTAGTGCGTTCTCGGTTAAAATGTTGTTCTAGTAGTTAGTTGAGTTGAACTCTGTAATTCAATAATTTCTATAATAGACGACATTAATTTATTGCTATCTAATTACGTAAGTAAGTGATGGATTGGTTATGCTTACTTGAAAGTCCTATCTTGCGGTTGCTCTGTTGAGCGGGTCACCCTCATCCTCTTCCCTCTATTGTGGTTAAGGAGGATGATGCCGCGCCTCAAGACATGCTCGTGCGCGGGCGCTGCTTGTGGGGAGTTGGTATGTACACCTCGCTAACCTAGCGTTCTAATTAAAATACCTAAATCTGAATGAAATGTAATTAGTTTGGTAATATTGAATGAATAGTGTATTAATTTATAGTCCTTAGTAGTGATAATATATGTTGCAAGCTCATATTGCATCGTTATTGCTGAAAAAACACACCAACTTTTATTCAATTGAAAAGAGAAACCATTGAGTACGTATCTTGTCGGTTCTTCTCAGTAGAAGCAGCATTCCGAACCGATGGATCGATTCCTAGAACGACTAGATTGATTCTGTTTATTAATAAATGCTTTGTTGGCTTACATGAATAAAAGTATTTTAAATTCAATTTACGTCGTTAATGTTAGTAGAGTTCTTTCGTGGGTTACGTTCAGATCCCAGAATGTCGTTATCTCTAGCTCTACAATGTGTTTTATGCGTCTCATACGAACGCTAGACGGTAGCGTTTGAAGCTAGGGAGTCGGATTATCGGCCACTTGAGGGACTAACAACGTAGCGCTACTGCAGAGGTGGCTCCTGACGATTCGATCCTGAAAAAAATATTTAAATTACTGCGCCACTTGGCCTCATTAAAAGTAACCTCATTCTAGTTAAGTATTCCAGCCAGCTACGTACCCACGTAAGGAAAACTCTACCAAGCCTTGCTCTTAACTTTTTTCTTACCATTGCTTATTAACATTGTATTAAACCTTAGTCGAATATTTGGGAGTCTGAGCAAAAGTATTTTCCACCCCCTCTAGAACTCTAATTGTTAAAAGACACTTATAAATCTATAATGTTACAATAAACAAGACTTGTTCAAGATTCATGAAATATTCAGACAGGAAACGCTGCAAAACGCGAGAGGGGAGAGGGGTGGAGTGATGGCACGAAGGGGCGCTTCCGGTGGGGCGCACGGAACTATTACCAGTAATAAACTTGGGTTCTTTTCTCGTATTTTACTGTACTTTTGGCATTCGAGCATTATTTGTTAAGCCGTGAAGGTTCATCTAGTTTCCGTTCTAGTTTTGTGGAGGAGTAATAAATCGGTGGCTGCCTAATTTTAAAGCATTAACATAAATATTGAAATTTTGGATAAACCATCACAGATACTTTTCAGACGAAACGAAAATTTAAAGAAAACACAGGGCTGTGACGTCACTTTTTTATGTCAGCGCAAGTGCGACATAGTAATAGCGAGAACTCCCTTCCTTAATTTTGAAATATTAACAAACACTCAAGATAGTTTCACTATAAAATCTGCGTAATCCTAACGGTAACAACGATAAGGACAGCAATAAACAGAACAGCCAGAGAAAGAGATGGAATTGTAATTTGATCTTTACTTTTCCATGTCTAAGGCTGAGATCGTGTTTTTATTTCTATAGCTCTCTTGTCATGGAACACAACACGTTGTGCTATAAGTATAAAGCTATTAAACTACGTCACTTGAGCTGACAATGAGAAGACATTCCGACCTATCCTACAAGGAATTTAGAAGCCTAACCTAGCATCTGACCTTGACCTGACAGTCCAGTACAAAATAGGGGTAGCCCCGGCCACTGGGGGGGTCGTAAATGCAAATCATTCGCATTACAATCGTCCCTTTCCCTAATGCGGACATAAAAGGCCATTTCGATTTTATAGCGCTACGCTCAGGGTTATTTCATTATGCGCCATTTGGTTCCTTGTTTCTGGGGGATATCACGTCCCTAGGGGTATGACGTCACAAGTTGGGGGAGTGGGGTAGTAGTTTGTTTCTGATGACGTGTGATTATTTCTCTTTCAATATGAGAAGACGGTTTTAGGATTGATTATTCATGAAATAACTTTGTAACGTCTATTATTCAGATACGCGATACGTCAGTTTACATAGCTTTGTTACACAAAGCTGACGTATTACTCGTTTTGGGGGTCGTATTACGGAAGGGGGGTGTGACGTCAATGGTTTGTGGTGGGGGCCGGGGTAGGGTGAACAGTTAAAGAGAAGGTATTATGTATAGAATTAAATAAGATCCGTATTATTACGAAAAAGTTAAGCACGTTGTTATTTTGCCTGGTAAAATTTGACATAACTTGTGTTTACCACGTGTTAAACCTACTATTTTGTATATACGGTATTCATTCAACATTGTTGTGAATTAAAAATATATAAAAAATACAATCACAATCCTAAGGCAACAGTACCCTCTGAAAGTAACCTTCTGACTTTTCATAAATGCTTTGTTGGCTTACGTGATTAAAACAATTTTGAGTTTGAGTTTGAAAAAATAAACAAGTGTGTTTTTTGGAACTTAAAAATAAATCCTTTGAACACGTCATATTTTTATGGCGTAATGTTATACATAGGAAGTAGGAAGAGATATTATTCGTTGATATATATATATATTGTGCGCTCATAGCGGACGTGACCCACTTCCACTATGAACAACATAGGCTAGGAGGTGGTGTGTTTTCCCTAAAAAGTTAAAAGGTTAGGAAACATTCTTAGTAAGATCATTATAAGGATTGTACCAATTTAATGATACATCGCTGTCACGCCTTTACTTCCTGAAAGAGTTGGCAGAGATGTACTGAAGTGCAAACTTTTAGCCCCAATTTTATAGTTGGCGAGCGTATCGCCATTATACCGGGCACACTCCCCCAATGCGAGGGGGATTCGGGCCTTAGTGACCGCTAGTCGATCAAGTTGGTATGGTATCACCCTTAGTCCACCAACCAGTGTGTATTGGCGAACTATTATAATTACCTACGTTCAATACATTTTTAATTGACAACCTTAATCTCATGACACTCCTATTTAAAATAATATTATTCAAAGACATACAAAAATTATATATTTATTACACAACATAAATCAAATATCCACTTACTCCGCAGCAATTAAAACTTATCATAGCCTATTAAATTGCAGCCGTAACATCTTTATAAGGCATCGCAAAATCCAATCGGAACTGATTAAATCGTAACACAATGTAATGGAGTCAAAATAGAATTCAGCTCGTTAAATTCACATCGTGTTCCAAAGACTATTGTTCGAGTCCGGAAGTCTGGAGCGGTTCCTCTTTCTGCGGAGAGTCGTCTTGCGTTTGTATTCTGCACGATGGTGTGTGCAGCCCTACTTCTTCGAACAACAGTGCATTTCCTTTATGACTCTATGGTGTGTAAATATTCAAGTGTTGAATCATCACACTGCTTGTAGTTTAAATTATGCCTCTATTACGTATTCCAGCTATTTAGTAGTCATGAGAGGTTCGAAGAAACTTGTGATCAGCTCTACAGTAGAGACAAACAGTGTACGAGCTATGTTGGAGCCGTAGTTTTTACTGGTTAATAGAGTTGCATGGTAGCCCGAAATAAAAGTTCAAGGAAGATCAACTTGTTTCGTTTATAATTTTGGAGGTTGACAAGTCAAGGGTACTCACCCTCAAGGGTCTTTCTCTCAAATTATTTTACAATGGATTTACGCAAAGTAACGCCTGAGTCAATGTATTAAGACTCTTAGAACTAATCAAAGCCCCGTTAGAAGATACCAAGGGTGGTAAATAGACTAATAATACGTCCTGTCCAAGAATATGACTATTGAGTAAAATGTTACGAGTAATAGGTATGCGATATAAATGCATTTTATTTAAAATGGTGATCACACCTGAGCCATAAGTAACTATCTGCCTGTTTCTCTCCAGTGAGGTGAGCTGGCTGCCACTTGTTGACAACATTGTCGGAGTCAGCTTAACTCCGAGCTATTCATAGCGTGTCTATGGTAAATCAGTACGTATCTTAGACAGAGAAAGTGTACGCCTCACATGGAATTACTTTCTACTTTTAATCAAGTTTATTTTTTTTCTATTTGCTCAGTCAATCGTATCTTGGTATGGAGGTTTTATTTTTTGCGCACAAGTATCGCACTCCATTTGAGCGACCGGTTCTTTTGTAGTATTCAATGATCCCGAACCTCGATTATCATAAAAATATTATTAGTTTAGAGATGTAATGTGCGCATTTTTTATTAATTTGTTGTCTAATAACTTTATATAATATAAAATACCGGTGTGCATGAGTTTGTAACTCTTCTCCTCCTAAACGGCTTGACTGATTTCGATAAAAATTAATATACTTATGGGGTTATGGGGTTATAGTTCTTAGCTATAGTTAGACCCGGTAGATGGCACTGTTGTCTACATCTATAAAAACGCTAGCAAAGCTGCTTGTGTTATAGAAATAATTGTTATGGTTTTGAATATGCCCTTCAATGACCCTGGTATAAAGATTTTATGTTATTTTGATGTATGAAAGGTTTTGTGGGGTCTCGGATATCTATATACTACTCGTGCTCTAAATATACAGGATTGATTATTTAATTGGGGTTATCTATCGAGCCGAACATATATTGTTATTCAGACTTTTTACTGTTACTAATTAATATTCACTATAACTAGTCCGCCTAGACAAAATAAAAATATAATCAGGCGAATATACATTTTCAACGGAGCTTTTTGAGATATATTCTAGAATAATTATCGGTTTATGTAAGTTTTTCCATTTTTTAATTTAGTTCGAAACTATTTACCATTGATTTCGTTTACGCATACCATGTGACGCAAAACGGAAGCCCTGTAAACCTGAAAGGGTGTCCGCTAGTAGCAGCTACAACTGCGCTTTCATTTGAACTTAGCAGGGCAAGTTCTTCAGTAGGTCACGGCTATTACAGTCGTTTTCGCATGTCGGAGGCTTTCCAGCCTGAAAACGATGACATGAGTTGGCTATAACTTAAAACGGACAAAAAACACTAATAAGAACCCAGGTTATGGCAAATTGGCAACATAACTAAATTGGAACACTTAGCTGATGATTGCAAAGAGAATACATATATATTTTACCGAGAAGACAATTATCGTACATACTTCGGGTTATTTATTGTATGAATGAATCAGTGAATCACTATTCACCTTATATGTTTACATGACACCAATTTTGCTGTGTGAAAATGGCATTTCACACTACTAATGTCATCGACTCAAAATATACCTAGATCGACATTGAATTTATCGGCGAAATTAAATTTATTTCGCATCCCAATTGACATCAATCAGTTTACAACAACAACAAAATACCGGCGAAGACGTTAGACCCGTTCAAAAATATTATGTATGAGGATACGTATCTAAAATCTGATTGAATTGCACCAGTGACAGACAGCCTTGTGGGAGGACGTTCACGTCGGCTAATTCATGCGTCTGCGCAGACGTCGGCCAGTTGTTTTTCCGATGCCCCGTGTGCCGTTACACAACCTGCGTTCGTTCGTCTGTCGTCGTATCTACAAGGATGTTTTTCATTCTCGAATATAATTCGATTGTTTGTTGTTTAGATTTTTTGGATGATGGTAATGATTTTTCAAGTTTTTTTTGCGTAAATTGGATGACAATTGCTTTGTTTTTTTCGAGATAGTAGTTCGTTTTTGGAACCGTTAAGTATTTAAACTAAGATTCACCATCATTCTAACGGACTGCTAAGGATCCGATGTCCGACGTCCAAGTGTTCGATCTGTTAAAGGTCTGATGCGTTGGTAAACTAGGCCCTAATTAAGCTTGTTTTGTGGTTGAAGCGTTATCGGCCGCTCTCAACCATCCCTTGACTCCCTCTTTCTGTATTTTAATAATTACTTCACAACTTTGTAACAAGTTTCATTCATTTCAATCAAAACAACATCAATCATAGCCGTTCTAATGAATTCTAATATTTGTCAAACATTTCTAACTAGATTAATTTGGTATTATTACAAAAAATAAAGATATTTTGTTGAAAAATAGGATTTTATATCCATTTTAATTTTATATTTTTTCTGATATTTTTCAATATTACCAAGTTAATTATATTGCAGAAAACTGACGTGCGTAATAATGATATGGAGGCAAAACATTTTGTAATTCTAAGGAATGGGTCCATACGTTATGATAATTTTGTATAAATATAATCCTGAATGAAAAATTAAAATAATTATGTATCGAGAGAACAAGAGAAGAATATTGTTGAAGAGGTATATATAAGTAGATAATGGAAAAAAAACATTAAGTTTTAATTGTAAGTAATTACTGAATCATAATCCAATTACTGTGATTGCGACTTAATATTATCTACTTGTCAATCATAAAAAAACAACTGATTAGTTTTGAAAATCCACGTGGGTTGTGCGTAGGCCAAAAATACTAATTACAAGACACGCTGCCTCCTAGACTATTTTATTCCGCTACGTCAGAATATTAACACGAGAGCGTATATCTTCAGCATGGTGTAATAAATTTGGAGAAATATGTGTACCCGGAAGACAGAAACATATGTTTCGAGTCATCATAAATTTATTGAAGACTCTAGATATTATTAAATCTATGTTAAGCTTGTTCCCTGAAATGCGTGATTTTTCTAGCCAAATACCAATCAAACATGTAACATTTCTACATATTAATAGCATTTTCATCAACGTTATCCCGTGTGTATATAGATAATCCACTCATTCGCACGAAACAATGTGCTTTGTCGCTCTTCATGCGTACGGCTAAGGAGTGGAGTTAGCTCCCATCATCTGTAATTCCGGAGAAGTATAACTTGATCTAAGTTATACTTCTTCAAATATAGAGTGAACACAGTGTTAATAAGATAGCGAGCGAACCTCAGCTTACCCTATAGTATACCTACTCGTATGAGTACAAAAGGTGTGGTTCAGCTGTAGAGTCTTATTCCTGAGCCCAACAGCCGTAGTATACAGTTTGTATGTCTACCACTGTACGATGGAGGGAAGTAGCATCATTTCCTTCCAACATCTCTTCTCTGGTTGGGTTCCAGTCATGCAGGTTGCAAGAATTGCTTTTGTTTTTACCTTTGGTTTCGTCGAGAGCTGAACCTCGACATCTTTGTTCGACACAACAGCCGATTCTGGCTTACAGGGGAAACATGCCGCGAGTGTGAGGAAGATTTTGAAAGTATACATGCTGTTTCAAAAGTTCGAAATAATAATTTAGGCACATATACGGTAGATGATAGCCTAGTGAATAAATACTATACGTAACGTTGTTCGATATTTAATCAAATTGTTTAACTATTAAATTATATCGAACTTTAAACACCCTGTAGACCTAAGTATCTGCCAATAGCTTCCGTAAAACCATAATATTCTCTCGGTTTCTTCAAACATTGAATTCACGCCAGAGCGGCGGCTGCGATGAATTATTCAAGATTGCTATGACGTCATCCATTTCCTGGCCACGGAGGGGTGGTCTGTCGTCACTGGACATCCTGTAGCGCCATCCTGCGGCGAACGTATGAAATATGCATATGCTTGACAATGCTTGATGCGTGCTTCAAAAGATAATTATTATGTGAAGGTATTTTTATGTTCAAATGTGTACCTACTTAATTCTCATTTTAAACTAAGATTCATTTATAAATTTTAAGGCCTTTTAACGTCCAACACCTGGGCACAGGCCTTCTCTCAATACGAGGGGATTCAGGATTAAATAAATAAATAATCCACCAGCTGGCACAGTTTGTGCATGAGGAGACCTGCATGTCCTAGAAAATCAAACCAATTTTCGAAAGACATGTGAAAACCACCAACTCTTGCTAAGCAAGCATGGTTGATGATTCCCCTCGTATTGAGAGGGGGCCCGCGCCCAGGCGTGGGATTATTTTATTTATAATTATTGTATCGGTGTGTTACCGATTTTATTTATTAAAAGTGCACTGCCCTCACTATAGAATACCAAGGTGCATATTTATTACTGCGTGCGATCAACAAGCCGCCCGCGCAGCGTAGCGGTGACGCAATCCTGCGCCCCGGCGCAGTGCATCGCGCTTGATTAATTTGCGTTTTTCTCGTTTGCTCGGTTATTACATCGCATCAAGTTTGCGTTTGTTTATTTTGTGCCAGTGAATGACTTTGTACGCTGTTTTAGTAAACAACAATCTTAGGTAACATTTTTCCTAATTTATTAATCAGTCGTAGTATTTTGGTCGTTTTAATTACTTGTTATTTTAACTTTTAAAAGCTTTTCTACTCAGTTGGATTAAACAGTCGACAAAGTCAGCGACAGTCGCGAGAGACTCATTTTATCTTGCAGTTCCGTTTCTGTCTGCTCATAGGTTAACCCAGCCGCATGGAAGGGCCTTTTCTTAAGAACCCAATGCTTGATCTAACACTCAGAATTAACCTCATTTAAACCTAACTTTTAAATAGTCTATGGCGTCATCGAGTCTTGCAAATGATTTTGATACAAACCAACAATTATACTTAGTTCGACCACCGCAGTCGGCTGTGATAACAAGATGTAACAGTTTAATATTCATTGCGTGAATTACAGTGCGCGCCATAAAAACCAGTGCGTCGTTTGATGTGATGCACCGCCTGCGCGCGCGCATGCCGGGCGGTGACGTAACAGTGCAATGATCTTGACGAGCGCGCGGATCGAGGCTAGATGTTTTTTACTTTGTTATACGATGAATGAAGTGTTAAGTATATGAAAATTGTTGTTGTTTGAAGTTATGTGAAGACAATATATTAATGATTTTTATTATGCTGAGTGGCCATACCTCAGTGGTTGAAAACATGCTCTGGCACACAAGGTGTGCTGGTTCAAATCAGGACTCGCACCTCCCAGTTTTTCAGATTTCTTACGTGAATTTAATTTCTGGCTATGATTAGAATATTAATTGAAAATATTAGTTGGTTAGTATATTTATACTATGGTACCTAATGAAATTTGCAATCATTTTCCCAATCGTTCCTACTGTTAAAGTTTGTTTGTTAACCTAACGATAGATTAAACTTCAAACGCCGTAATATGAGGCCATTACTATTGATCATTGTTCAGTGAAACAGTGAAATGTGGTTGATAGATAATAATTTGAACAGATAATGGATAGTAGATAGGTTATTGAACCGGATGAACGTTAGTACAGGGATAGTAGGTTATTGAACCGACACGAGCAGTAAGCTGAGTTTAATAAATACTTAGTTATAATATAACATGGTCAGTGTTAGCCACTAAAAGTACCAATGCGATATCAACAATACTACTTGATATATAATAAAGTCCCACATCACTAAGTACTCAGATGCTACTCAAATTTGGAAACTGCATATATTTGACGCGCCATACAAAAATGACAGACAACACGTCGCATAGTGATTTAAATTGACACTGTTTAAAAATGTGTTTGAGTATCGTTTCAATTCGCGGCCGTCAGCTGTAGAGGCTGATTTGGTCCTAAATTTTGAAAAAATAACGTACCTTCTAAAACTTTTTAGAATTGTCACAGTGGGGCGGTAAAACCGGAAGCGGAAATATAATTATTGACTGCTTCGGAAATAAACTTGTTGATATTTTATTATGATGACATTCATCCGAGGTCTCACAAAATTGATATTGAACGTATATTAAGCCATAAAAATGCATTACTTATAATGAACTTTATTACAGTCTCAAAGGCAAGTGTAGTCGATCAATTATTAATACACAGATAATATCATAAAAATCCTGTCCGCGAAGGCCAGTTTTATGAGTGGAGATAAACCCAGCCTTCGACAGGGCTGTCAACCATGTCAAATTGAAAAAAAATGTAAGGTTCTACCGTAAAAAATGAACCTACCATAAAAAAATCTGATGGTATTAATATTTTCGGTTCTACAGCACATTGGTAACGAGTGATTTAATACAATGAACGATAGTTTTTTTGTTTTTTTTTTTTTTGAAAAAAAATATTGTAAGTTAGTTTATAAGTAGTTTTAATACTGTAAATAGTATGTAAATTTAATTGTAATTAAAATAAAAGAAACAATGTAAGAATCACATACAAAGATCAGCCGTTAGAAATAAACCCTTCAGATTTTTTGTGGTAAGCACATGATCGGTGGCATTTACTAAGGTACCATGCAAAATATCATGCATTTTGAGCCTACAAGACTTACTTAAGCTATGGAATATTAGATCAAATCTACTTAGATTATGGTTGGTTATTTCTTTATATTTCAGCCCATAGTCATCCAATGCTGAGTGTACGAATAATAGCAGTTAATTAATTGTGGTCTTGAGATATCCGCATCTAATACCTATCTATCAGTGGCGAAAGTGGTAAGGTCCTGCCCTGCCAATTTCACGAGTGCCAGTTTTTATGTTTAGTTCAATGGGTAGATACTTGTTTGGATCTGCTTAGCGGCAAATTCAAATGACTGTACCTATACCTATCCATCGGTACTCAAGCCGGGTACCCTAGGCTGCGTCTGTGGCAATAAGACTGATAAAACTATGATGAGTGGTTTAAAAAAAATATAGTTTTTTTGGTAAAATTTAGTGGTTATCAATTGAAAAATATTATGTGCCAACCCTACGTGGTATACGCAATTATATTTTATATTTACAAGTGGAACAAAGGGGCACCGCTCCATTTTATTGCGCGTCTATAAAAAACGTAATTTTATAAACCCGCTTCAAGTACCGGCATTATTGAGATTGCCCGGTTTATATCCGAAACAACTGGGCTTTATGGAGTAGTGTTAATAACTGGGTAGATTAAGGTGCCTATTGTATTCAGGGTGCCTCATAACGTTGCCGTCTGATTTCTAAAAGATAGTGTTAGATTTTGCCAAATTTGAGTTATAGTTATGACGTGAAAGCGCTACTTTTTGTCGTAGGTAATTTCTTGTTTTTGCTTATAGCTTTATTTCTTCTTTGTTTCTTTAAAAATATGGCCGACCCCATTTGGCCAGTGTCAAGTAACAAATAGCAATAACAAACACAATGATTAACAATACAATACAAAAATGTGACCATCCACTTTGGAAAACCAAAATGGAGGCTGCTTAAAGCTCAAAATTGAATTTACTTAAGGTGAAGGCGCCTGTCTAGCCCGCGAAATTCAAAATTTTCGAGTATTTTTATAGTTTATCCAAAATCTGAAAACATTTAAGACAACATTTTGTGATTTGCGACAAACACAGTATGCAGTGCGTTTATTAATACATTTATTTTACTCTAAATATTATCACGGTGGATATGATACTAGTAAATCACTAAATATACAAAAATTGCCAGATTATCTGGATAGCTGTCGTTCTTGAAATGTTTTAGAGTAAGTTGGATATATTAATAAATGCACTGCACACGGTCATTTTCGCGAATTACAAAATGTGCCTTTTATTATTGTCAGATTTTGAATAATTTCTAAAAAACCTCAAAAAATTTGAACTTCGCGGGCTAGATGGGCGCTTTAGCCTTAACGGCTTTTTAGTAATCACTTGAAGTATGACGTTACATGTGAGCAGTTGTAGCAAATTAGGTAGTGAACTCAATTTTATTACCACAATGATTTCACTGATAATTATATTTTTACATACTTTATACAATTTTAAAAATTGACATCGCACCCATTTCGAAAACAGAATTGAACATAGATTATTATATTATATGACTATCATAGTTTCTGTATCACGGTCCTTTGAATATTTAAATTTGTCGCAGCTTTTGTTGCCGGTTACATTTATACCCAAAAAAATATATAATACTAGCTGTGCCCGCGACTTCGTCCGCGTGGACTTTAATTGACAAAGTTTCATACAAACTCTCATCCCCTATTGTATCCCCTTGGGGGTAGAAATAATCAAAATTCTTAGCGGATGCCTACGTCATAGCATCTACCTGCATGCCAGATTTCAGCCCAATCCGTCCAGTGGTTTGGGCTGTGCGTTGATAGATCACTATGTCAGTCAGTTAGTCAGACAGTCACCTTTGAGTTATATATATATATATAGATATAATGTGAAACTATTAGGTACCTATTTCAGACTCCGAAACATTCTGTATACTTATTTATCAAGAAATACTTTAATTTCCTATGGCCAATTTAATGTGCCACCATGTGTAGCAAACGAGTCCGCGGCCATGCGACTGATGGGTCCATTACTTTGTACTCACGGGTTATTCCCGCCCGCTCCAAATCTAATTTGTTGTCCAAAACTATTGTTTCTATACATTCATTCCCAGGAACTCCAAGGCTTTCGATATTACATCTCATAGAGAGTTTGGGGTCCCATCAAAACTTGGAGAGGTGGTTTGGGGTCAATAACCGACACCCACGTACAAAACTTTGGGGTTCAAAGATCTAGAATTGTTGCCACAAAATCTCTGAATCCTAGCGCAAGCTAAAGTTCCATTTATTTATTTGATGTGTATTTGTATATTATAGATTTTTGTAGTTCCTAGTAGGTATCTCTTTTAGTACCTATTTTTTACTAAACGTTTTGTAATTACATAATTACGCTATCTAAAAAGGGATTATTAACTGCCAATTATCAATCATGTGTCCAGTGGGCTTAAGTAACCTAGAAATTACTAACAGAAACCTAATAGGTATTCTGTTACCACAATCCGAAACTCTGGATCTCATCAGAGGTTTCTCTTGGTGCGAAAGGGTTGCCAACACTCCACCTCAAATTGGAAGTCTGACCACCATGGTGTTATAATGGGAAAGCTAAAATTTGTCCAACATAATCCATTCTTATCCTACGAGGCTCTATGAAAAAATTCTCACGTAAAGATGCTATCTCCAGTAGTACCTACATCTTGTTTCTGTGGCCTACAGAGCCAGAGGGTCTTGGTTGTAGACCACTGTAAATCCTAGCTTAGGAGTAAGACTGATAGGAGCCAAGTCCGTTTAAAAATTTCAATTTTGCAACTACAACATCAATGAGGCACTTAAACTGAATTTTCTAAACAAGCCTTTTTGTAGATAGTTCACGGTCTTATTACAGCAAGTGTAAAGAAGTCTTTGAACATCTATCTATTCTGTTCTGCGATAACAGTCCTTAAACTCCTATCTAATGGTAAACTGCATACCTTCCGCTGCGGAGAACGTCCATTATTGATGTAGGTCAGTGATACTGTACTCTTCACTCCCGCGGCTTCTGATCCTCCATCTCGCTCGTCGGGAACGGCCGGGCGCAGAATTTATTGAGCGAGTTAGTTGGTTGCAACTTGCAATGTAAATGGATGGAATGCACTGTACTGTGGCAAGCAGAGTGGGTCAGGATTTTGAACTTGGTTCAAAGGTGAATAGTATTTGGTATACAGAATACCGTCAAATCGTTGGGAATATTTTTAACTACGACTCTAAATGATTTAGATTATTTTAGCATCATTAATCAACTAGTCGATTGATTCAGAACAATTTTGCAGATGCAGCTGATGCTTAGGTTATCGATGTCCTGGGGGGCGGTTACTATTAACCATCAGATGGACTTCACCCAATGTGCCTACCTGGGCAATAAAAAAGGGAATGCTATAACTTATTTGTTGATGCGTAACTCATTTGTCTTTGAACAACAGTTAGCCCATGGTACAGAATATGATTGTACTAATGAATATGATTGTCAGCCTTGGCCGAGTTTTCCGACCCTTCGTTTAAACCTATTATAAAGGATGACGGTGTAGAACGCCCATTTCAATAATATTTGTCATATTTTTTTAAAATAAAGCCGATAGATGTTCATTTGAATGAGCGAAAGATGTCAAAACACGACTTAGGATGTCGGAAATAAATAACTTAATGCTGAAAGATTTGGTAACTCCGACAGATCATTATGAGCCAGCGTGGGGGACTACAGGCCAAATACCTCTCGTATTAAGATGAGGTCCATGCCCAATAGTTTGTCGTAAACTAGGATCTACTTACCAACAAGCCATTCTACCCAACGGCTAGCGGTATAACTTACATTTTACTATATCTCACGCCATTTCTTTTGACTCACACCAAATATAATCTATTAGGTCGCAATATCTCTTCGTTATCTCTATTAAGAAAGGGACAATGTATCGAGATAAAAGGTCTAACTTACACAATAGTAAAAACTTCCGCATTCCAACAATACTATCTATGTACGTTGCTACGGTAAGTACATACAAAAATCCACTACCATGTCCCAACTCTACAATAAAATGAGGTAATCCTTCACGCGCGTGTGCGTACACACCCCTCATCCCAAACCCAACCTTATCCCCCACACATACCGCCCAAGATAAAACAAAACAAAAGTATTTGCGCGTAATATTTTTACTCGTGTGCGTGTGCCTATCATTCCTATCCGATAATGAAACGTGTTCACAATGAATAGAGCACAAAATGGTCTGTACAAGGTCGCTCGGACATTAGTGACACGGAATTGGCAGGGTTACCAGGTCAGGTTTTAAAAGTGCTCAAATCTGTTTTTGATAACCTGAAAAGGACCTTGACCGTGATTGGGAATATTTGATGTGGAATGCAAGAAGATTCTTTAATTAGACGATGTTAAAAGACAGCTAGAAACATCACTGATCCGCGAGTTTTAAGTGAAGTTATAACCTTTCCATATACGACTAAATAAAAAATATAACATAAGGTGACACATTGAAACAAATATTTAAGGAACGCTCGATAGATTTATATTGTAACAACACGCAAAAGCAATGATCTAATACTGGAATAGGAAAGAACAGTGCGCTTATCCTTTGTGGGCGCGACGATACACATCATTCTCTGAAAGGATAGTTAGAGATGCATTGTAGTGCACTCATAATCAAGTAAAGCCCATTACCAGTATATCAAGTGAGAGATAATGCGAGAGATTTGGGCTACCTAAAGCCAATATCTTAACAAACCTGTATGTGAGGCTATAAATAAATAAATACAATATCAACTATGAGTCTATTTATAAACATGATGTGTTTGCCGTGATATGTTTTAGCATTAATTTGTTGTTTAATTATGTTGCTGATGAACATGTTGATTTAACCATAAATTATCATCATCATAGCTATATTTGTGTTACACATTAAGTTGGAGCGCAAATGATAATGACTTCCTACCTACGAATTTTTTGTTTTTTATCGTATATCGGTTCGATTTTCAAACCTTTACTGAAAACTAATTTAAGATGTAGGTATACGATCAATGCACTTTTAACATTATATAGTGTCTATGCTCTATAGGCAAGCTGATCAATAAAAACAATATTCAAGTGTACCTACTTCATTCATGTCATTCCCTTCTGTCTTGAAAGCTGAAGCTGATTGAAGAAGAGACTTTTTCACTCTAGTTTTAGGCCTCGAGTAAGCCACTCTCTTCTCATTCGTCAAAAGGTATAAACACTGTTGACGAATGACGACCGCTTGGCGCAGTGGTTCGAGCGTAGGCCGCTCGGGTCACTGCACATGGTGGTTGCGGGTTCGATTCCCGCCCGGGGCAAATTTCGGAAATGGCCTTTTCGTAATTTGCCCAGGTCTGGGTGTCACTGGGATCGCCCCCAGTCCATTGTACGGTTACCCATAGTACAAGCTTTGCTTAGTTTGGGACCGTACAGTTGGTGTGTCTGTCTGGCGATATCTATTATTATTTACTGTTTTTCAAGTTATGGTTTCAGAGTGATGATAATTTGATGGACTGTCAGCCGAAAACTTAAACTATCCAAATTTTAAGTACCACTTAGCGATTTTTATTGCATAGAAGTAGTTTTCAGTTTTCCTATGGCTTTGGGAGCAAGCTACCCCTGGCAACATTCAAAACAAAACATGGACATAATACGGATGTCCCCATCACGTGGATACGATATTCGCGAAAGAGACGGTAAATGACGTAGGGCGTGCGAGAGGGATGGCCTCGATAACCTTGACCTGCGCAGTAGGTGCGCACAGCGCCACCGCTCAAAGCGGCAATTCGTGGAAACAATTATTTTAATAATAAATGACGCGCCGAATGGTGTACGGATTTTTTATCTCACAAATTGACAATATACGTGACATGATGTGGGTAATAAATTGCTTCTTTTTTGGAGATAGAGTACGATATAAATAATCTGCAAACGTCTGAAATATTACTGAAATTAAATTCTATACTTAAATAATCATTTGTTTTTTCGATATACGAATGTTTAAATTTTATATTTTGTTCCTGCCGTTAAAAATATATCCTACTAATATTATAAATGCGATAGTTTGTGAGTGTGGATGTATGTATGTATGTTTGTTACTCCTTCACGCAAAAACTACTGAACGGATTTGGATGAAATTTGGAACACAGATAGATTATAACCGGGATCAACATATAGGATACTTTTTAACCCAATAATCCAATACTACGCGGATGAAGTCGCGGGGCACAGCTAGTACTCATAATATACATATCTCAACTCCTAGGCGACATTTAAACAAACTTTCTTTGGAAAATTGATAGCTGTTACACATAAATGCAATTTGTTTATACTGTTCGTTGAGGGCTATAGATAGGTATATTCAAAGCCCGCAAAACGAAAGTAGAGACCAACTCTGTTACTCGGTAAATTTTATAGTTATGTAGGTGCCTACGTGTTCACTAGGCACCCAGGTACCGTATAGATATGAACCTTTATAACTATTTCGGACTCTTAAAACGGTCACGGCCCTAAAATATCGTTAGGTACTGGCACCAGAAGCCTCTGATCTAACTAGGATACCAGATGTCTTAGTTGAAGAATGGCGACGGCAGCTCTATTACGTATCGGTAATCAGCCATAGAATTGGCTTCATGATTTTTTTTTTATTATTTTTTTATTTTATTTGACTATATGTTGTTGGCCAGAGTGGCCATAACAACTTCACCCGGACAGAGGGCGAGCGCAAGTGCGCTCCAGCCAGAGGGGCAGGGGGGCAGCTAGCTCAAGGGCGCCACAAGGGACACGACCTCGGCTTGGGCCGCTGCCAGGGGAGAGGTGGCGAGGGTAAATCTACCACCGGATCGGAACGCTACATGATAATAACCCGCCAATGCAACCGTAGGATAACTTCAATGTTTTAGTACAAAGCAACAAGCAATTAATAGATTTCGTCTTAAGAGTCATAAAACCCAGTTACTGTGGATGATTAATATGAAAATATTCAAATTAAATGGGGAGTTGTCAACAAGTTATTTCACGAATTTACTTTGCTTAAATAGTTATTTGAGAAAATTCAGGACGAATACCAAGACCTAGACTGCAAATAATTTGGGACGTCGTCAAAGAAACAGTTTCTGAGAACTTCAGAAATTATAGTCGGAAACATTTTGAATTGAAGGCTCTATTTACGAATGGCCGTTATGAAAATAGTTTTTGTTTATTTTCAATTTTCTGTTCGTTCTTAATAGCTAGAGAGGTGATTAATTACAGAACAGTAATAAATTATTTAGCGCGGTTAAATAATGTGCGTAAGTAGTTATTTTAAACGATCTACCGCATTTAACAGTTAATACCAATGGTGTTAATTCTGATGTCTCCATATTAACTTAGTAAAAAATTAGAAATAAGTGTGAAATAGCGCACAGCTTAAACCGGACAACATCATTGACTTATATCTAGTAGACACCTACTACGGAAGTGTTCTAAACTACATTTTATATTGCAAAGTCGGCAAACAAGTGGACCACCCCCGCCTGATGTTATGCAGTTATAGTAGCCTATAGATGCTTGCAAAACCAAAGGCATTGCTGGCACGTTACCGGCCTGGAGGGGAGGGGAATAGAAGGAGTAACATACATAATCTATATATTAAAACGTGAAGGAAAAACTTTCAAACGCTTAATACGAAAATTGCGCGGACGGAGGAGTATGAAATTTGGCACACTTATACTTTATATAGAGAAGTAGTGCAGAATGCTAATATTTTTATATTATAATACTTAGAAATACATTAAAATCAATAAATAAAACATTACACACACTACCATGAATTGACACACACACATTTGTAACCTTCACACCGACTGACTGTCTGACAGACATACGGTGATAGTTTTTGGAGGGCGGGACTTCCATAGTGCTTTCTGCGTGCCAGTATCAAATTATCTTTGACAATAAAACCTTAATGACGTTTAAAATTAAAATTGAAATGAATTATGGTCGAATTTCTACAATTACAACGGGAGTAATAGTAATAATAATTAAGCGTATAGGCGCCTTATAATGTTATATTCTCCTCAAAATACATCCGCCATCTAAGTAAATTTTAAGTAACTCCTTCGGTGTATCGGCCTGCGGGCAGAATGGCCAATTTCCTCGACGCCTGAAACTCATTATAGTGGATAGAGGTCGTTACGCGACCGAATTTTATCTCAAGACAATTTGTGGTTCAATTTCAAGACCCATTTTGTGTTTACCAAAGTTTTTATTTGTTTATACTTAGACCTCATTTTTCTTCTTCCTAGTGTTTTGCTGTTCGGGTTAGGCTTTTACACAGATGTTGTCCTTGTGTGTGTGGCCAAAACTCCATTTGTGCCCTGTACCAAAGTTTTTAGTCACACATGGCGATGTGCTAATGAGTTCAAATCTACATTAATGAATCAAATTGACTAATACTCCTTTGTTTTGATGCCTAGGCTATTTCAAAAAGTAGCCATTTAATTACTATTCCGTCTGTATATCCGAAAGGGAATCCACGGTGGTAGAGCCAAGCTATAGCCGATTGACTATAGGGTAGTACCCCCTCTCACAGAGGCTTTCATTATAGCTGCATTTCATACCATGAGTAAGAGACCCGGAAGCCTATACTCCCTTCCCATCTCCTCTCTCTGTGTAACTCTCCTTTAGGTGGGCAACGTGCGAGCAATTCCTGTAATATTGCAATCCTCTATAGGCTACGGTACCTGCTTAACATTAGGCGGGCCGTACGCGTGCTTGCCGACTTCGTTATACAAAAAAGGGTAAGCTACTTCACGATTAGGCACCTCACTGTTCAGCAAGTGTAATCTTTTTAAGTAAACCAAGTAAAATATTGTTACTTTTACTTAATTCCAAAGCGTTTATCATAAACTCATAATGAGTTTTCAAACTCATTATTGGCCAATTTCCCATTGTTTGTGTTTGAGTCTGCTTTGCACTTAAATTCCCCCTTAACTCCCACTTTATGTAGGTCTTCTTCCGGTTTGAGAGCAGCCATTCGCTTTTCGAGACACAAATTAGTTGATTATCGTTCAACAGTGTAAGTAGTAGTTAAAAATATTAATAAAAATCCTATTGAGATAACAACCTTAACTAATTAATCTCGTTTGTGTACTAGGTATACTTAATATGAATATTAAAGCTGTTTATTAGTTTAGTTAAGTAATTTTTGTGATCATGATGTATCATCTGGCGATAAAGAAAACTAAAAGACAAGCGCGCTGAGTTTATTCCCGATCTTCTTAGTCGAGGTTGCTTTGTGAACCAGTTGTAGACTTGAGAAAAATAAAATATAAATGACAATTTGTAAGTGCCCCTGTAGACCTTAACAAAATTAACGACTTGGGTTTGAATTTATTTTTACTACAAACAGAAGTTAGCATCCAGAATGGGCCGAAAAATTACATCAATGTGTCTTCAAGTGAAGGGTGAGTCTTTCTGACGATATTTCTGTAAGACGGCCAGTCCTCAAAGTCCTCATCCCTTATTTAGGGGCGAAAAAGGTAAGTCTTCATTAGTTCGAGCCCCAATTTCAGGAGCTTTGAAACAAGTTTTGTGCTTTTCTTATAAACGGTTTGTATATTTAGTATTAAGTTGAAATAGTTCTGTTTGATCTGATCTCATCAAAGTTCTCATATAGATTGTTTAACTTTCGAAAATAAACTACTTTATACTGAGAAGAGATCGGATTGGATATTATAATGACTGGTTCTTATTATACTAAGCCTTGTTTTATTGGGGTTCCGTAGATTCTGCCCCCATAAGGCTTTATTATCATTTTTTGCTTTCTCTAAAACATCAATACTCCGGTATGTATTACTGTGTTAGGTTTATATAAAGCTCAATTTATTTTAAGTTAACGGGGAACACGTCAACCAATAAGATCCTTTAATGATGACGTGATTCAAAGTTGATATGGTTTTGATGTTATTTCATTGGTTATTATTTTCTCAGGTTAGTTTTCTGGCCAATTGCAATACTTCCTGAGTCCTCCTAAGAAACCAAATATCCTAATTAGTTTTTTTTCCACCAGATGTCCCCATAACCTGGTGGTCGACACCACGCGCGTCTCTGGCATGCGTGGTGCCCGCATCAGAAAAGTTGCAGTTGAGGAGCCCCCCACCCCCGCTGGAAGGGGACGACAAGCCTCGGACGAGGCCCTACCGATGGTGGAAAGACACAGAGGAGATTAAAAGGTTCGTACCATGGTTCCAAATAAGCAGTTATACCAAGAGCAGGCTCAAACCCTGGCTCCCACCACTTTGCACTAAAATATGAGGTTCTATAAAAGGCAAGTCTACAAATCCCTAAAAGTTCGGCACCAGGATCTGCTCCCCTTGAGTTGCAGATGTCCTGGGTGATGGTTACCCCTTACTCTGGTGGATGCTCTGACAATGTGCCTACTTCGGCAATGACAAAAAAACATGTGCAAAAACCATTAATCACTTACTGAAGGCTATAAAAGAAAAATATTGTGAGGAAACCTGCACAATTTTCTCAAGAGTGAACGCCCTGGGCCAGCGTGGTGGTATGTGGCCATGTGGGCAGTAGATTTCATTGGGGAAGGCTGAGCGGAGTCGAGGCAATGTCGAGGAAACGTCTTAGAATATGGGTGTAAAACACAATTGCCGTAATATGATCGCACCTGCAATGCACATCAGGCTACCCCTTCGGGGATTAGAAGCGAGATAGTGGTGTGTTACATACTCTATGGCCATTTCAAATGAATATTGTTATGTTAAGTCTGACTTCAGTAATACTGGGACTGAGCAGCTCAAATCTCGACTGTCAATAATAATGTCAAAGCGTTGCGTGTCTTGCCCTACTAGTCCGAATTACTTATATGTACCGTTTGGTATACCCAAAAGGCAAAACACTGGAGCTATTTTATTTATATTAATATCTACTACCTTTTGTAATTATTAACTATTTAAGTAACTGGCGATAAAAAAAGAAATATAATAGAATGTTAAAAGACAAGCCCGCTGAGTTTCTTGCCGGATCTTCTCAGTCGAGGTCGCGTTCCGATCCGGTTGTAGACATAAAAAAAAATAATTAACAATTTGTAAGTGCCCCCGTAGGCATAAACAAAATAAACGCTTTGAATTTGGATTTTGACAATATAATACTAAGTGTTTGTTACAGGGTACCGACGAATGGTACCATTGAGGTGTCGAAGAAGAAGGATGGCAGCTCTGAGGGCCTGTACCAGTGCGCGGCCAAGCATCACACTGGCCTGGTGCTCGGGTACCCAGTCAACCTCAAATTTGCATGTAAGTACCTCAAAAAAACAGTGTTACCCAACTGGGCCACAATGTTCTGGGTTTGAAGACCAGCTTGCACCTCTGGGATTTCCGAAATCTATATGCGAATCATCATTTCAATATAATATGGCCTGAAATCCCCTCGTGTTGAGGCCGTGCCTAGGACTGGGCTGTTAATAACCTTTACTAGAGTCATGCTATAGATAAAATTATTGTTGGAGACTTATGTATACATAACTATAAAATTGTTTATTCACTTACGTAATTTGGACAAGTTATTAAACCAAACTTCGTTACAGTACAAGTTTGATTTCAGAACTTTATCCAAGTTTCTATGTTTCATGAATAATCTGTCAGGCAGTGTTTGTTGTTTCTAGAACCATCTTGTTTTGTGTAGACACAATCCTATCATGTTTTAATAGCTCGAGAACTAGCTAATAACTTGAAACCTTAACATAGACCGTTATTGATCCATTAGTTGTTATCCAAGTTTGTTGTACAACGTACATTTATTGTTTTCATTTCTTTACATTTATTTTTTTTCAATTAAATTTCTGAGGTGTTATTTAAGTCATTTTAAAAAACAAATCTATGATAAGTGTGTGGAATATCTCCAGAAAAACACATTACGGTCATTAACATTGTTTTTGACTGATAATGGCCGACTTCGGCACCCGGACACAGTAAAATCTATCGAAATTATCAGTATCGAGTTATCGGTGTAAATGACCAGTAACTTCACCTATTGGTTCGAACATAAGCAGCGCTTGTGAGTACTGCAGTACCATACAATGGATTGGGGGTGACACACAGTTGTTTGAGACGAAGATATAAATAAATATAAATACCTAAAGACTGACACACCAACTGTATGGTCCCAAACTAAGCAACGCTTGTACTCTGGGTACCGTACAATTGACTGGGGGCGATCCCAGTGATACCCAGACCAAGGAAAATTACGAAAAGGCCATTTCCGAAATTTGCCTCGGCGGGAATCGAACCCGCAACCACCATGAGCGGCGAGCGGCCTACGCTCTAACCCCTACGCCAAGCGGTCGTCAAATGAATCTAGATATCTGAAATGTTTTATTTGGTGCGTTAAACTAAGCAGCTCTCAAATTTGAGTTGCCTTTGAGTGTTAAGCGGTAAATCTTGTACAGAAATAGTGAAACAAAGTTACTTATTATGTAACACAACCCTTAATCTTCATTTCATGTTAAATTTAATTACATGATATATACCTACTTACATACTTCACATCAGTAAATTAACTAATTATGAACAACATGTTACCTATATTATAACAACTGTATTCTACCGTTTATTTACACGATGGGCGTGGGAAGTAAAATGAGGTTGACATCCGCTTGGCGTAGTGGTTCAAGCGTATGCCGCTCCGCTCGGTTCACTCCACCGGGTGGTAGTGTCGTAAAATTTCGGAAATTGTTTTTTGCTCATTTTCCCAGTGAACAGTATTATATTTTGGGATACCTACGTAATTACTGTTTTTAAAGTTAAATTATATTCAAATGTATTTGGTTGTTGTCTCTCAAATGTCTTTATCTTCGGGTACTTTGTCTGACTTCGAAGTTGTCGCCTACGTAGGTTTTAATCAAACGCAATTGTCGTTCTTTGATCAAAGTTATATGTAATTAATTCAAATTTTGTGGCAATATACGGGAGGTTAATGTGTACATGCAAGCTAAAACAAAGAACTTTAAAATGAAGATGAAAATTAAAAAAATGCAGTTGAAGACAAAAAAATACTGATATGATATACTATGGATTTACATCCACAATCAATAATGTAGCTGAATTCAGTACATAGTAGGTAGTTATTAAAGTTACTGGAGAATTATTTCCCAGAGGACTGAAATTTATCTTATGGAGGGGGACTAAAAATACCATAGGTGAAATATGAGTGTACTTAGTGCAGCTCCGGCTACTATTCTAGAGAATACAGATTTGACAGTGGATGATGGTTTTTAAAATATAACGATTATATTTATAGATTGTATGTCTTATAATAAAGAAAAATATTAAATAAAATCCTGAAATATATATTCAGCATTCAAATTCTACCAGCGGTTCACGATACTATTTCCACTGAGAAAATTCGCCAAGATACTCAATACATTCTCAGACACCAATAGAAAATATTATAAAATAATTCACTCGTAATTCAATATAACCAAAGTCCTCATTAACACTAACTCAGAATCAATAGACTCAATATTGTAGAAATTAATGCAAATGTGACACGTTCTATATTATATCCTATTCCCACGTTCTATATTATATCCTATTCCCACAAAATTACGCTAAAGAGCGAGCATGACTCAACTGCTCTCAACCTGTGTGTTTCCAAAAAAATTAATTGTTAAAAAGTTTCCTCGAACACCTTCAAATTTTAGCAGCGTGCAAACATCGCGGCGTTTGCTTGAGTGAATCTTTTGCCTTTGAGCTTTGCTCTGATTTTCATTTTACTTCCCGGGTTCGGGACTTTGAAATCGAAACTCTTGATGAGTCTTTTGTAAAGGGAGTTTTGGCTCTCTGATCAAAGTTTTGAGGATATGACTTTAATTAAGTACTAACCGTGGTTTTAATTGAAACAAAAAATGCTTCCAGACGCTATTTATTGTATTTAAATGAGACAATTTAAGTTACTATAGAATGAAAAGTCAGTTCAGAAAATCAGTGTGAAAATATAATTTGAGTAAATCTATGTCCTATCTTTACAGGTAGTCTTAAGAATCGTTGGCAGTATGTAGTTACTTTACGCCGATAAGGAGTGGGCGCTAAAATCAGACTTACTCTTATATGAGCTATTGTCAAAGTTTGGCTCTACCACCGCTGAAATGAATTCCAAATACATAGACTCCTATTGTTAGGTAATTTTAATATTTTGGTATTATAGTGGAATTGGCATTAGGTATTACAATATTGAATGTTTCTTATTTCCATCACATGTGGGTTGATCATCGGATGGGTTTTGCTGACTTAACACCGCAAAAGCCAGATATTAGAAATTATATTTATCCGATACGATATTATTGCCAAAGATGTACAAAGGTTAAACTTGGGTTCACAATAATATTGTTTCATGAATAATTTATTATGAACTTCTTAAAGAAACGTTGGTTCTGTTGTCATAAGTTGCTTTCTCATGGTATGAATACAGAAAGCGTTGTTATTATTGGCAGGATATCGATATTTCTTTGTGTGCTCTAATTTTTCAGAATTTCTTATTCGATATAGGCGAAGGCTGTTTTTAGTTTCCTTAGAAGGCATAGTTGAAGTTCCGTACTGACGAATATAATAGAAAGATTACACGGACTTTTTTCAGGGTCCTTTTTATTTTAGTTTGAATGAAACTACCCAAAACTGGTGGCATTGCTACAAATAATTGTGAAGAATTATGCGCGCACTTTTGAAGTTTTAGCAAGTTGTCATTTATCTTATAAAGTCAACTTTATTATTAGAAAAGTTCACGTTTGGTATCACAATTTTTTCACTTACAATAGGAAGGAATAAGTATACCTACTATACGTGCGGGTCTGCCATCATCATCATCATTTCAGCCGAAAGCCGTCCACGGCTGCATAAAGGTCTCCCCTAAAGTTATCCACAACGAACGGTTCTGAGTTGTTCACATACAACGGTTTCCCGCGACCGTCACGCTTAGTTCGGGAGAATTATAGAATTGATGTATTTTTCTGGTGATATTTATTTTGGTACAGATTTCTCGAACTTGTACATAGTACAATTTGGATTCTAGTGTTCCCAATACATTGAAAGAGTCTCATTATATTTCGTCTGTTCCTATTATAGACAGATTTCGGTACAGTAAATCAATGTCGAGTTCGCTAGCATCACTCAGTGACGCGGCTGATCCATCCGGGGTGATTGATTGTAGATAACGATTGATTGTAGGTCGCCTACCAAGCTATACATGGTGTAGGTCGTGTTGTTGTAGTTATGCTGGAAAATTTGCGGTTGAAAGTACAAGGATTTGGCGATCAGGCACTGAAGTATTGATTCCTATTCCGTTGTCATACAATCACGACTGAACTAAATTTGACACATCCAACAATACCTATAGTACCGTACCGCTACAATGTTACAATGTTGGTAAACTTTATAAAATAGTAGCCGACACAATGGATACTCTATTGTTAGATATACAATCGGGTGTATAAACGACACGACAAAGGTTAAGTTTGATCGGAGCATGTCTTTGCACACATGCATTATTTGTCATCCGTGCTCATAACTCCTAGGTCAATACAAAAAAACATTCAACCGCACCACCCGTAGATTAAGGCGAGCGAAGCGAAAATTTATAAAAGGTTTTTGGTACCACCCTAGAACATTCCTGAAGCACTCAAAAACATCCCCTTTCCCTCCTACCCCCTATCCTCATGTTACGTCACTTCGCAACTACCGCAACTCCAGGACGTGTCGCTTACATACCGTTATTAGATGTTCCGTCGTCAATATTTATGTCGCCGAGGCTCCAGAAAGTTTCCTGCCCAACAAAGCCATCCGGTTGATTTGATTGTGACTTCATGTTCACAGGGCCCTTTTAGATTCTCGGAGATACTTCTTGGAGAGTTATGTAGAGATATTTGTTGGTTTATAATGTTTCCGGGTGTGACGTTTAATGCAACAATAAACATTTACACACGAGTAACTTTCATGTCGTTTAAATTAAAGGAAGGTTTATCCCAACATTGTGTGGGAGGTGACATAATTTGTATCAGTTCAGGGCCAACTGACTAAACACAAATGCTTTCCAAATTTCTTATTACTTATCTCTCTTGTGTACTCAATATATATTTTTACAAACCTACAGTTTCCCACCTTCCAACTTCAATCCTACTAATATTATAAATGCGAAAGTTTGTGAGTGTGGTGCGAAATGTATGTTTGTTACTCCTTCACGCAAAAACTACTGAACGGAATTAGATGAAATTTGGAACACAGATAGTTTATAACCGGGATTAACACTTAGGATACTTTTATCCCGATAATCCCGAAATTTTTGGTAAGTTAAATACTACGCGGACGAAGTCGTGGGCAGCAACTAGTGCTATAATATAACCATCAAGATAATTTGATTGTTAGCCCTTGTTTCCTATTCGCAATCCCTTAGTTAGTGGAATTGAAGTGTTTTTGGGGTTGCTCGAAGGTGTGAAATAAACAACAATATCAAGTGTTGTTCTGAATAGTAGGATTTTACGGGAATAGTTATACTTATTATACCTACATACACAATCTTTGTTGAAATAGGCGCATTACGTCCGGAACTAAGTTTTTAAATACGAGTATACATGGTGTTTCATAATATTTGCAGCCTGTTCGCAATTGGAACTCTCTTTTCATCTTTCCAGATATTGATAAGTTCTCCGTGCATCCCGAAAATGCGACGGCACGGATTGGACAGCCGTACGTCCTGAGCTGCGACATCAATTCGGGACCAGCCGCTGCTGTGTCCTGGCACAAGGATGGCGTGCCACTGCCTGGTGACAGCAGGTGAGATGGGGTGACGGAGAAAATGGTGATGAAGAAAATGATGTAAAATATATTTTAATAAAAAAATTAAACCGACTTCAAAAAGACTTGGGTGCACTAAAATCTTAGAAATAACTAGGGGCCTTACAATTAATTTCACTTGGAGTCGGTGGCAATTCAAGTAAGTACGTTAGAAGTAGTTCTAACCCAACGAAGTGTAAAGATAGTCAGCCAAAAAAGAATTTTCAAAATCGGTCCACAATCGATGGAGATATCGTGTATCGATCCTTTCTCATTACTCATACTCGGAAAGTAGGTCTGTAATTGCCTGAGGAGCGGGTTGAAAGTAATACTTTTCAGCCCTAAGGAGAATCGCTTTCAACAGGCATCTGTCAAATAAAAAAAAAACTAGTTATATTTTCACATTTCTATTGAACCATGTTCCAACTTTCTCTACAGTCGCTCAATTACAGCGCGATGTAAAATTGAAATAAAATAAAGTCAAGTATTAATTAAAGAAAATAGGAAAATACTGAAAAGCCACATCCTCAATGACTTTTTAAATATCTAAGCCAAATAAAATAGTAATATTATCATATTAAACTGAGCAAAATTTACTTCTGATGATTCTTAATCCAAACCAAACCAACCAGATACGTAATACGCCCCCGCTTGCACTCCTTCCACCGCGTCCACCTTATGTTTATTACCATACTACCCCCCATAATCTGAATTGTAAAATAAGTTTGTGATAATGTTCGTACGTAGTTCCACTAGCAATTAATTAGCATTAAGTCTTTCTATGTTTCTCATTTTAAGTGAGTTGTACTCTTATGAGAAATAAATGTCTTAAACCAGAAATATTTTTGAATGACTCTATTATAATTTAGTTTCAACTATTTCTTTATAATAACATAGATTTGGGCAAAATATTTACCATTTTTTCAATGAAGAAAATGAAAAATAATGGCTGAATAATGAAGCTGGCCGGCCAACGGAAAAAAATAACAAAATGGGCGGCAATCCGATCTTAATTTGTTTTTTTAGAGTTGTAGAGTATCAGTTCATAATTCCTTGTTCACTCAGTTTTTCTTTAGCTAATTCCTGTATTTATTTTTACTTTCCTTGTATTCGTAATGAAAAGCATAGTGTTTACCTCGGGTGAAAAACTTATTTTGTCCCTCGAACTATTGGCCAAACCCCCGAGCGTAGCGTTTAGTCTCGGAACTAAAAAGTTACTTTCATTCCAATGTACTATTGTTTCAGATACCAGTTGCTGGACAATAAGCTACTTATTACAGACGTGAGGAGCGAAGATGCTGGATTGTACAGGTAGTTTTAAAATAGATCTAGTACCTATTTAATTAAACATTAAAAGCAACGGAACCCCTTTGTCTCGAATTGATTATATAAGTGTTGTAAATGGATGAAAACTCACAAAGCTCTCCACTTTTAATACTCTTCTAAATGAACAGGTGTAAAGCAGCCAACACACAGCTGAACAAGACGAAGTTCAGCCACGGTGGGAGGTTGACGGTAGACGAGGACCCTGGCGACCTGCCGCCTGCGCTCCTGCCTCTCAACATCAGCAGCAATGTGGTAGCAAGCTGGGGCAGTGGTATTGTGCTGCCCTGTCCTGTTACAGGAACACCTAGACCTAAGGTGAGTCTCTTTAAAATGCTATACGAACTTCATCAAAGGCATAAAAGAGGTTGGAGTGAATATAAGATAAAATCAGAAAATTAGGATGATTCGCATGATTGCATAGATCCCAGAAAATAAGAAATGGTGAGAGTGATGATGATGAAGGATAAAACATGATGAATGTAGAGATACCTCGATTTGAAAAGTACTATGGGAGTACATCTCGGTGTTCATAGTGACATCTTTACTTTCGAGCTTCCAAAAGCCGTAGTGGGTGATGGATCAAATGTTATCAGACTGCTTATTCGATATGAGAATCATAAATTCTATCATTTTGATCACATTATGCCCCCGTGCTATATGCCTGAGTGTCTAAGTCCCGGACACAATTGCGGTCTCAGGTCTTGTAACATATTTGCTTAGCATATCGTTTTAATTAAGTTTTTTATCTACCTTTATCACCAGCTTTGCTCAAATTGATATATTTCCTATTGTAATTAATGCAGTTGTTTTCGCGTCAATTCATTTGTAGTAAAATGTTAGCAAGTTAGTTATTCTACTGCTTAGCAAAGGGTAGGCCCGTGTCAAGCAGTATTTACCTACTCCTCCATAACGCTCTGGAGTATTTTTGTCCACTTTTGTCCGCAAATCATCATATTCGCTTCTATCTGCAGCAATTTCCTGATGTCCGGTCATGATACAATTCGCAAATTCTGATGTATATTTAACATAATATCTTTATTGACCAGTTAATATGGATGTTCACCCACGCTGGCGAGCGGACAGCCGAGCTGGAGGATACAGCTGAGCTGCTGATCCTACGCCAGCTTGACCCTAGCTTGGAGGGGATCTACAGCTGTAGCGTCGAGGGAAACAGTAACATTACCAAGGTAAGAGTCATAACACTCCACCTAGAGACAAACCACTGGAGTCTAAAGATCTTCCAGGTTCTTTTATGCGAGAAGACCACATTAAATTCCTATCAGCTAAAGTTCAACGAGTGGATCGGTAGGTTACCTTACTTTTTGATTCGCTTGGACCCGCTCGTCGTGAAATAATGACACATATTTGAAATAATGAGAAAACATTCTTTCAAATATGTGTGAAATTTGCAAGCCCGCACTGAGTCAGGGTGGTAGACTTCGGCCCGATCTACCCTCGCTGTGAGCCCGTTATAATTTCTAAAAACTTGCCTCCTATTGGGTCTAAGATAATATAATCGACGCAGTTAGGGTACAATTCAGTACATAACCCTTCGGAAATCAAGCCGTGAAACTATATTATCTTAAAAAACTTAAAGGTTAACACTTGCTTCTGTATCTATATGTATCTTTTATTCAGGCTACTTTTAATTATAAATTATAATTATGAATCTAAATATCTCAGTAACCTCTTAAATGTACTGCTTATTACATACCTATATTATGGTAATTAATGTTTTCATTTCAACCCACAATAGTCCAATTCGACCTCTTATCTGCATAAAGTTTCGTAAATAACGTTATTAGTATTTAGATAACGTTTAGCCAGTTACGTGTTTTTGTAATATCGCAATATCTAGTTTGTGTCAGAGTTTAATGAACTCATTAAAGTTTGGACAGCTGGGTATATAACACAGTCTTAGCTACTCTAAAGTAAAAAAAAACAAAATGATAATATATCAAAGAGGTAAATTATATTTTGTAAGTAATAATGACACTATGACGTAGTTTTAATGAAATATATTTTTGATAAGAAGGAAATGTACAAAATTATTGTCATTTGTCAGTGTGGCGAGAAAGATCTCCAGTAGTGATCACGTAGCGAAATACACAACGTGGGTCAACGACCTAGTGTTGGTCGCGAAAAACATCCGGATGGGAGTAGCACACAGCCAGAGCCAGTCGATGTAGAAAACCTTCGGGGAGGCCTTTGTCCAGCAGTGGACGTCTTTCGACTGAAATAATAAATATCGATAGACTGAGACACCAACTGTATGATCCTAAACTAAGCAACGCCTGTACTATGGGTACCGTTCAATGGACAGGGGGCTATTCCAGTGGCACCCAAATTTGGGCAAATTACGACCATTTCTGAAATTCGCCCCGGTAATCGAACCCGTAACCACACGTTGCAGTGAGTCGAACGGCTTACGCTCAACCCACTGCGTCAAGCGGCTGTCAAATGATTATGATGACATTTGTCAAGTTTTTGATAACCTTGCAACTACGATAGAGAGACTCTACATGATTTCGTCTCTTCCAGAGTTTCAACGTAACAGTGATAGAGCCGGTGGTGATCACGGTTCCACCCAGTTCGAAGCAGGCGTTCGGAGCCAGCACAGTGCGCTTCAACTGCACGGCTGTGGGGAACCCTGCTCCGAAGGTCACGTGGTATAAAGATGGGGAGCCTCTAGACCTGACTGGAAGGGTAAGATGACAATTAACAAAGTAATAGTCAAGGCCATAGTACATACAATGCTTTTAGCATTAAGCGATCGGCAATTATCTTGCTATTTATAATATTTATAAAAGTGGCGTGTGAACCATGGCCCTAAGTTATATAATTAAAAGGCTCAAGCCTACTCTCATGAGAGACTGCTGCTCGACGTAAAATCTACAACATAACGGCATCTAAATAATTTTATTACAGAAAGCTGTGCTGCCTTCAAGCGATGGCACTCGTTGGGAGCTGCTTATCAGAAGCGTTACCTTGCCTGATGGAGGTAAAATCGCCTTTGCTAATAATGTTCTACGATTTTATTTTAAGGATGCTAATCAACTCTCTATTAAAAAATATGCCCATTAGGTCTGCAGAGTTTATAATTATGGGATGCTTATGACATGTCAATCAATATTTTTTAAAATTATTTTCGAAATGTCTTCTTTTCCCTTCGCTGTATACATAATTTAAAGTAACCATGTAATCGGTTCCTGTTTTAGGAAAGTATTATAAGGCCTATACCCTACAGGAATACCCCCGAAACTGTGGTTCTATATCCAATAAATCTTAGGAGATATCATATCAAATTTGATTACTATTTACTTATTTAGTGACAATGGTGTTTCCTGCTCATATACTGTAGCTGGTCCTGAGAATGTACACCATCTTTTAATCATTGAAAAGAGTAACCATTGAGTTTCTTGCTGGATTTTCTCAGTGGAAGCAGCATACCGAACTTGTGGCAGATTCTGACTATTCATAAATGCTTTGTTGGCTTACATGAATAAAAACAATTATGAGTTGCGTTTGATTGAAACGAAACAAAAATGTTTATATTTTACGACCGCTTGGCGCAGTGGTTCGATCGTAGGCCGCTCGGCTCACTGCACATGGTGGTGGCGGGGTCGATTCCCGCCGGGGCAAATTTCGGAAATGGCCTTTTCGTTATTTGCCTTGGTCTGGGTGTCACTGGGATCGCTCCCAGTCAATTGTAGGGTGCCCATAGTACAAGCATTGCTTAGTTTGGGACCATACAGTTGGTGTGTCAGTCTGGCGATATTTATTATTATTTATTTCAATCCAGGTGTGTACCAATGCTTCGCCAGCAACGGCGTATCCACTGCGTCGGCGTGGGCCGTGCTGAACGTGACCGCCAGCGGCACGCCGGGGCCCACGGCGATGCAGTGCCTGCCGCTGGGCCCCAAGACCGTGCAGGTCCGCTGGTCTCAGATGCCCGGTGTCGTGATGGCGTATACCGTGCACATCACTAATCCGGGTGAGTACTGGTGCTGATACTGTTGGTGAATAAACTAAACTACCATAGTTAAAACTTTAGAATGAATTATTGAATGGATTAGTGTTCTACCACACCTATTAGTTAGGCTTGGGCAAAAAAAATATAATATCATTACCTTTCATGAAATAATCTGTTTATAAATGTCCTCAATTTTGATATAAGTAAGTAGGTACTTATAAAATCTCTTTTTTATCGCAGCTTAGTATCTAGTGTCATAATAATGGTATGTAGTTTTTGTAGGTAGATAACAAAAATAACGATATCTACGATATATAAAAATATCGACACTGATCAATACTGTTTGTAAATATCGTTATGAAATATATCAATATTATGTATTTTTCTACTTGCCCATCATACCTACCATATTGTGTACCACTTGAAAAGTCATGTAGAAACTATCCTTATTAAAGTTTCACGTATGATTCTTTCAGGTGCCACCTCCCTCCCCAGACAGCCGATTCAAATTACAGAAGAAAAGATTTCAGTTGCCGAACCGTTGACACCTTACGGTTTTCAGGTTAGTACCTTAGTTTCAGGGGGAACTAGACAGTGTCCACAAAAAAATTAGCCTGGGCTAGAAGAACGTTCTTTCAAGTCATTATCATTTGTTGCGCAGGTCCGGGCTTACTTCTTGTCAGAAATAACTAACAAGAATGAAGCCAGCGATATATCGGAGAGCGTCACATGTCAAGGACAAGGAGGTAAGTTAAAATGAAGATAGGTGGCCGTTGAAGAATCGAAATTATACTAAACTCAACGTAAGCCATGAACACTCGCCTTATATTTCTATAGGGTGTTTGACTTTGTATTATACTAAGTAATCAAACGAAGACGGTACGCGTAGAAATTATTACCGGCCAAGCGTCTCGTCAAACTCTGTTGTTGGCTTAATCATCGAGTAAAAACTACGGGAGCTATGGGGATTTTGTCCCTGACGGGAATTGAACCCGTAGCCACCCGGTGTAGTTAGACGAGAGGCCTACGCTCAAACCAATGCGCCAAGAGGTCGTCAAAAAAAAAAACAAGCCAAAAAGATTTGTCAATACCCTATTATTCATACTCGGCCTCAAGACTGCTTTTTAAACAGACGACGCTAGCTCCTAGTTTAAGTACATTTCGCAAAATATTTGTTGACATGGAGGACTATAATTATATTGTTACCTCATTGCAGGTTTGTATGAAAACAAGGCAAAAATAATGTTTTGTCATGTTTTATTATTAATTCCAGTACCAATCAAGTTGACCCGCCTCGAGGACTCCGTCCTGGTATCGTGGAGAAAATTTGCCCACCAGAACCCTGGCGTGGTGCAGTGGATCCTGCAGTACAAGACTGAGAACAGCAGTGAGGTGCACAATGTCACCCTTAATGCTGAGGATCTGAGCCGCACCCTGAAATGTAAGTGAAAGTAGTGGTATTATTATCTGGGGTCTTCACCCCTCGTTTGCTCTGTTATGTTCTAAGTTTTGTGTGTTGACTCAATTCTGTGGTGTCAAATATAGAGATAACAACGACAACATTCCTCGGTGCAAATGAGGAAGGAAAATATTTGTTTATAATCTTCATGTTAAGTAAGGCTTGAGTTTTTTGTGGTTCTCAATTTGGCCTCCAAATGATACCCTTCGCATCTCTCTTATGGTGACTTCAAATCTTGATACTCACATGTAATGACTCAAAATGAGATAAAAAATCCCAAGATAACTCTTTTCCCCTCAGTGTCTCACTCCGAGCCGTTGCTGATCCGGGTGTTAGGGACGAAGTCCCTGCCGTGGCTTCATCAGAACCTGACGCAAGTGCCGTGGACGTCCAGTGCAGCCGCTGGACCAGACATCGACGATGGGTGAGGTTCTGTAATTGGTCTCCAAGAATGGCTGATCAGTTTCATAGATTTAAAATACTTAATCATATTCCCAAAAAAATATAATTACTTTCCAAACGGTGATCACCTACGTTTTTTTCGAAAGAGGTGTAGTTTGCCAATCCCAAACTCGGCGAGTGTGGTGGACTATGGGTTGAATCCCCCTCGTAATGAGTGTGAGTGTGCCCAGTAATGACAATAGGATTATAACGAAAACCATTAATGAAATTATAATCTATGATGAAAACGTAGCAAAATAAAAAAAATGAAATTTCGCCAGACTGTTTTATGGGTACCGTGTAATGGTGTGGGGGTGATCCCAGTGATGCCAAGATCAGGGCAAAGTACGAAAAGGCCAGTCCCGTACCACAGTGAACATAGCGAACGTCAAGAATATGGAAGTACTGATTGTACCTCCCCCTTCGAGGTATCGAGGCGTGATTTGACTGTTTTATACGTTTCCAGTGAGGAGGCAGATGTTCCCTCGGAGTTGGAGGTGATCGACGTGGGGTCGCGAGAGTTCACGATTCGCTGGCGGTACGATGAGACCGACCCTTGGCACACCTACACCTATATGGTGTGCACCACCAAACTCAACGGGGTTGAGTACTGCGTTTATAGGTAAATAAATAAATATCGCCAGACAAACACACCAACCGTATGGTCCCAAACTACGCCACGCTAGTACTATGGGTACCGTACAATGGACTGCGAGCGATCCCAGTAACACCTAGACCAGGGAAAATCGAAAAGGCCATTTCCGAAATTAACCCTGACGGGAATCTAAATCACAACCACCCGGTGTAGTGAGCCGAGCGGCCTACGCTCGAACCACTGCACCAAGCGGTGGCCATAGAGTTAAGTTCCCCTGATTTGCACAGAACAAACGTTAAATACCGGGGTTGTACTACTCTCCCGTAGAAGATCGACGGTAGCTATTATGGCTGCGTTTTCCTCCCATCCCTCTATCCCAATACTCTTCAAGGTGGCAACGTGCAAGTAATGCCTTTCGTAATGCTTGGCGATTATACTGACTTAATCATTAAAAAAATTGAAAGTTTTGAAGCGAAGCTTCTTTACGGACGTTCGGGGCGCTCGCCACCCGGGCACTCTATCCGTGCAAATTGTGTCAGTGCAGAACTAAGATTGTAAGCCCTGATCTTTTGACTAGAATTATGTACGTCGTGGAATCCACTCCACGACATAGAATCAATAATAGTGGATAATTTCACCACGTTTTCTAATGTTTAGGTGGCTCAGTCGGAAATGGGCCCTGTAAGCATTAAATGGTAATAGGCGTGGGTTCAAGCCACTCAAGAATTATCTATACTCTATACAAATAAATAAAATTGGAGTGTCTGTTTGTAATATCAAAATAACACCTTTTCACTAAATGCATATGAAAGTACATACGACACCTATAGCAAAAACGCGATTTTAAAAAAAATTGTCTGTCTGTCTGTGTGTTTGTTCCGGGTAATCTCCGAAACGGCTGGACCGATTGTGACGGGACTTTCGCTGGCAGATAGCTGATGTTATAGGGAGTAACTTAGGATAATTTAATTTTAGGAAAACAATTAGGGTTTCGCGTAAAAAAATAAAAACACATGAAATCAAAGAGTATCTCCGAAACGGGTGGACCGATTTTGACGGGACTTTCACTGGTAGATAGCTGATGTTATAAGCAGTAACTTAGGCTACTTTTATTTTAGAAAAACAAAATTAAAAAATTAAAAAATGGGTCCTGTCGTGCGGGCTCAGAACGCGGTGGTGGGGTTTTTTGTTAAGTTAAATTCGACGCGGATGAAGTCGCGGGCTCAGCTAGTTTTATATAAGATTTGATATATTTTCCCATTAGATATAAACTATTTTGCAATGGGGCCACTCTATTCGTTATAGATAACTCTTATTTATTTTATTTTTAACTAGCTGAGCCCGCGACTTCGTCCGCGTGTAATTTAACTTAACAAAAAAACCCGCTCCCGCGTTCTGAGCCCGCGCGACAGGACCCATTTTTGGAATTTTGTTTTTCTAAAATAAAAGTAGTCTAAGTTACTGCTTATAACATCAGCTATCTACCAATGAAAGTCCCGTCAAAATCGTTCCAGCCGTTTCGGAGATTACCCGGAACAAACACACAGACAGACAGACAGTGAAAACCTTTTTAAATCGAGTTTTTGTTATAGGTGTCGTATGTACTTTCATATGCATTTACTGAAAATGCGTTATTTTGATATCACAAACAGACACTCCAATTTTATTTCTTTGTATAGATATAATTAATTGAACACTAAAGTATAGGTAGTTTAATTTACCGATACCTAATAGTTTAATTTACCAAAGAAAATGACGACAAAGGTACAACGATATACAACAGCAGAGATGTCACTGTTTTTTTTTTTTTTAAAGGCATCTTCGGATAGGTACCTATATCAATATCTACGTAGGTACATCAACCAACAACTTTTTATCATGTTACACTCGCCTACCCTGTTTCAAAATCCTATATACGCCACTTATAATATATCTAATATCTACTGCAAAGCTTCGCTTCTTTCGGGCGTCTCTAGACGGCACTGCTTTTTTTCTATAGCCCCTGGATTTATGTGTTTTTTTCTTTATTGCAGCGAAGAAAAATCGGCGACGGTGGAAAACTTGGAACCTAACAGTAATTACATGGTGCGAGTGAAAATATCAGGAAAAGATGCGAGCAGCTTACCCATACACATTACCACCAAGCCGGAGGGTAAGGTTACATTCAAACGACAAGGTTGTCGACAAATTTATCCGTGTCTATCCCCGGCATCACCCGCTCATTCCTACTTATAGCCGCCATCCATTACTTTTGTAATGGACCGTAGTGTGGTATTTCTAACTCTATCCGTCTTCTAAACAACTTAACTCGTGTTTGATCTTTTGCGCCTCGGTTAACTACCAAGTCAAAGCAACGTACGGCCGTATCTAAATATATATAACTCAAAGGTGACTGACTGACTGACTGACATACTGACATAGTGATCTATCAATGCACATCCCAAACCACTGGACGGATCGGGCTGAAATTTGGCATGCAGGTAGATGTTATGACGTAGGCATCTGCTACGAAAGGATTTTGATTAATTCTACCCCCAACGGGATAAAATATTTAAAAGTTTATATGAAACTTTGTTAATTAAAATCCACGCGGACGAAGTCGCGGGCACAGCTAGTTAATAAATATATCTCAAGTCTGAGAGTGCTCTTGGAAAGGTCATTCTAACGTCATACCAGTACAAAATGGCATGCCAAACGCGTACTCAAGATTGCTCTCAGTCTTGAGATAGATTTACTAATACGGGCCCTAGTTCCACACAGGCAAGACACAATGTCAATGAAATGTGAGATTAACTCTCACTGAATTTATCTTCAGGTCCCCAACGCTTCAGAGACATGACCTACAAGTTCATAAACGCGACTACCCTACGCGTCTCTTGGAACAGCAATCCTGAAAAGTACACAGTTCACTACAGCAATGAGCTGATGCTCAATGTGGAGGAATGGCCGTCTGTGGAGACTATGGGAAATACTGTGCTGGTAATTTTTTAAACACACTATCTTCTCTAAATAATAATAATATAAGCAATAGTGAGGAACAGATGCAAAATATCGTTGATGACAATCCCGTATTAGCAGGTCCAAATCTGACAATTTCTTAAGTGGACGCATTCCCATCATCATTAATATCTGGTTGGATTTATTCACCCCTAAAGTCATCAAGGACCTAAGGACCTCAATCAGGCAAACCTGCGTCAACTCAATTATTATTTCAGCTAACTGGTTTGGATTTAACCAAGATTCTGTACGTGATGGTCACTGGATACGACCCTCTGGAGCACAGTTCGATCATGCGAATACCTATTCAAGTAAAAGGTAAGAGTTTTCCCTTATTTATTTTTGATCGATCCACCCGAAGGTCCACCCTGATTCGGCGGATTTTTGTACCGAAATCCAGCTTGAAGAATTCAGGATTCTGTCTGCCCTAACGAGACTTCCCCAACTGCATACAGTTTTCAGGAGCAGCTGCTCTTGAAAACTGTATGAAATTTAAGGAATAATACAGGATGTTTCAAAAATCTTAAATAATAAATAGTGGTTTGGATGAAGTAGACGGCTTGTTTGGTAGATTGCATTTCCTATAGAACCTACGATCTGCTAGCTGCAAAGGTCAATCTAATTAGTAAAGTTATAACCAGTGATTGATTTCCAGAAGAACTGGAATACACCACCACTAGCACTGGTGTGAAAGTGACGTGGAGGGGGCAGGGAGCCCGCATCGTTAAGTATTCGCAGAACTTGTCGCTTTCCATGGACAAGTGGTCCGTCGCCAACGTACTCTCGAATACTGTTCACGTGAGTATTGAATTTGGCTTGTCACTGAATGGTACAAACTTTGTGTGTTTTAAAAGTCCGAAATAATATTCGGGGGTCTGGACGTGGTTTAGGCTTAAAAATAAATGGTATAAAAAATTGATCGAAATTCGAACAAATTTCTTGAAATTTCTTTATCCTCCTATTTTAAGATATTTATCAATATCTCAAGTAATTAACATACCTACTTAGCTTCACAGTTGCAGTGAGGCTTAAATATGTCTCACTCATAGTACGAAACGCAGCTACAATAGTTAGTTACTTTACGCCGATCTTCTGTGATAGGGTGATACTACCATGGTAGACCCCGATTATGAGCTGTACTTAGTTGGGTACAGATTAGCTCTACCAACTTTAAAATGATGATTTCGTTATTGATAATGATACTTCACGATAATGACTTCAGAATACTGTGCAGATCTCGGGCCTGGATCTCAAGAAGCCCACGTACGTGATGGTCAGCACTTCGGGCCCCACTCAGCACAACCAGGTCCTCACCATACCGGGTCGACCTGCTGAGACATCACTGCTCTACCTTTGTAAGTAACATAAGCCTAAAACAGTGTTAGCAGTTTACTAGAACCTGCTAGTTCAATTTGACGACCATTCGGTCTGATGTCAACATAAGTAGGTACATGAGACTATAGATAGAACAATGATTCCCGGTTAAGATAGCAATAGATTAAAATTAGGGTAGTGATTATTTCCATAAAAATGGGTTAAGGCTAAAGCGCCCATCTAGCCCGCGAAAACAAATTTTTTGAGGTTTTTTAGAATTTTTTCAAAATCTGACAATAATAAAAGGCACATTTTGTAATTCGCGAAAAAGACCGTGTGCAGTGCATTTATTAATATATCCAACTTACTCTAAAACATTTCAAGAACGACAGCTATCCAGATAATCTGGCAATTTTTGTATATTTAGTGATTTACTAGTATCATATCCACCGTGATAATATTTATATTAAAATAAATGTATTAATAAACGCACTGCATACTGTGTTTTTCGAAAATCACAAAATGTTGTCTTAAATGTTTTCACATTTTGGATAAACTATAAAAATACTCGAAAATTTTGAATTTCGCGGGCTAGACAGGCGCCTTCACCTTAATAATAGTTAACACTTATGCAATTATGAAAGGGCATTAACCATGTGTACTACTCGTAAAATCAAATAAATATTTGAATTGTTATTGTTTGTAATTCTTGCCTATAGATAGCCTCCAATGAGGGGGTATTAATAACCGTGTATTAGCGGTTGTATAGTTACCTAAACCATTTTAGTCTTCACCTTTGTCTTCTTCTTTAGGTACTGATGACACAAAGAGATAATTCTAAGATTAACTATTTGCCCGTTATGCGACTTGTATTAATAAGGGGGAAAAGGGTAATAATGCAGAAATGGTTGATGTGGTGGTGATATAATAGCTGTGTCTTGCTCTATTTTAGGAGTAGTGACATAAGTCCAATCCTTTCCCACATATTCTGACGTATTAAATCTCCATCTGTAGTCTTTATTATTTATGAGATTAGGCCGTTCGGAGCAATCCACTGACAAGTTACGGATGTCCTGTGGGGGCTAATTTTCGATATGGCCTTCCGGAAAAAGCCCACGAATTTATTGGACACCAGTGAGGGTATTTCACAAGACTAGTCAAGACGGTCTGAAAAGGTCTTAACACTTGACACACCCTTTATATTGCCATGCAGTTATGAAAAAAACTGAACCTTATTTTGTTTTTGATTAGGATACCATAAATACAACTCCAATTAGCCGTGTCTTCTGCACTTATTGGTTTGTATGGTGTTACATAGTGGTTTAATTTAAAATTTGTGTACATCCTGTGTATGTCTGAGTTTTGTGTCAGTGTGTCCGAGTCTGGTTTGTGCGTGTGTACCTACGTTATGCGTGTGTTCTCGGGTTGTGTTAATCTGAATTCAATTGTTTTTGTGTACCTACATTTATTTTGCGAGAGTTTGTTACTAGTTTCGTGTGTTTTCGGTACATACCTATTCAAATAGCCATGACAATGCAATGGTATGATGTCCCTTCTAACAATAGTTAGATGTAGCCAAATTATTACAGCCAGGTGCTAAAACATTCATATATTTTTAGGGGTCGGCGTCACTTGCGGAGTAATAATCTTGTGTGCGCTGACCATCGCCGCTATTTGCATATGGAGGAGAAGGAAGCGGTCTAGGTCACCGGTCAGGTATGATTTTATACTTCATAATTAGTTTAAACTTGGCCTTAAATTATAATAAAACTTGCCTGAGGTACCGACTCAGTACCTCAGGATAGATGAATTACGCGAGAAATGGTCTGGTTAAATAAAATTCAATGCTTTCAATCAGCCAACTCATTGGATACTAACTTAATCCATTCAAAGATCACCCTAGACGTTTAACTGAATCTTAAAATTAAATTAACAGCCTAGCCGTATAATAGAGTGGCTGATTTAACCATCTGGTTGCAACATATATATATACTTATAGCACAATTAAATAGTGCTGTTTCATTGTCCGTTACATCTGCGAAAGAACTTCGGGAAACAACTCAGGGGTAAATCAGGGGTCTTTTGTGAATTCAGAATATTTTTCCCAGGGCTCACCGCAGGAGGAATGTGTCACCTCGTGAAGGAAGCGAGGAGGAGGGTGCCGAAATGAAGGTAAGTACCGACTTCTGCACTGTTGTTGTAGGTATTAACTAGTTGTGAAAACCACGTGTATTCGATAACAAACCAATCACATGAAGCCGTGTACCACCACCAACTCCTGCGCGGGATACGCAAGAGATCGTGTCATTTTGTCACGACTTGTATCAGTATTTTTGTGGTACACGATTCGTATATTGAGCGCGTACCAACTATCTCATCAGCCGAACTCTACCTTAGTGCAGGATTCAAATCGCTACCTACTTGATCTCACTGTACTTTTACAATGTTTAAAAGATATTTTCATTCCATAAGTATGTAGTTATACGTTTTTGGCTATCTATGAACGTCTCCAAAAATTGTTCTCATATTATAAGATTCTTGGAAAAAGCAAAAAATATCACATTTTTCAAAATTTTATCCTACTTTGACGTTAGATTTTCATTTGAGTAATTACTTTCGTGAAAATAAATTAATACCTATTTTCCAAATTTATTGAATTTCTTTCGTATCCTCAATAATTTATAATTATTTCAAATTTAAATATTAAATTTACGAGCTGCCGTATTCTAGAGCGAGTTTCATTAGCATATTGTCGCTACATTTGTCGTAGTTTAATTATTTAAAAAAAGTACTCAACATACCGCGGTGCGGGTTCGAGTCCTGCTTAAGATAAAACTTTTGTTGTAAATTTTCCCCTTAACCCAAGGTTGGCAGCATAGGGTACCTAGAGTGTTGTTATGCTACATGTGCAGAACATCGGAGATCGGCTGGCCAACGGGGGCGAGTCGAAGGAGGCCGGGGAGCCCCTACTCAATGGCCACGTCCACATTACTGAGAACCCTAACGTGAGTACTTGGTCACTTTATGCTCCACGCACTGGACTAGGGTTTCACCACTTGCTGATAAACTGGTCAGGTGATGGCCAGTTCAAAATTTTAATGGGTAGGCCTGTTTGACAATTTACATCTTCCTCCATTTGAAAATAAGACGTAGTTTTGCATATCGAATACTGAAGCCTTATTGAAGGTTTCGTACATCAATTTCAAGCAGGTATTTTAGCTATAAATAAATGCCTGAAGTTATATTGGTTAGCGGTGAAATGCTTAAAATTCGAAAACAACAGCCCTAAAAACTAAATAATTATATCGGGGCTACCTCATGTTCTATTACACCTTCCAAAAATAAATACCTTTGAATATACCCCCAGGATTTCAATACGGGAGAGATTAGGAACGCCATTTCCAGATTCCATCTAATGAAAATCAGTATTGCAGAATGGAATCAACCCACATGCACTGCTATAGACTAAAACCAACCTTGTGTTAGTGATTCTAGGTTGGTTTTAGTTTGCAGAAGTGTGTATCGGTTGGTTGAATTTTGCAAATCTACGTCCAAATATTGTAGCGAATAAAAGTAGTCAGTAAAATTACTAACAAATGATTTTTGTAGTTCCTAGTAGTACTTATTTCATTTTAGTATTTTCCTACTAAACGCTATTGCAATTACAAAGATTAATGTAACGCCTCGTATTCGCCAATCATTTGCCGTAGCTACATAGAGTTTAGGGAAAGGAATAGATACTAGAAAGAAACTGCAAAAATAAATTTGTTGTATTTCTTTTTCTCAATGTGGTTGTGTACCACCAAGCTAGATTAATGCGGTTTGTTAGATGCAACGCTGTCTATCGAAAATGGTTCTTTCCAACTTTTCCAGTTCCGTGTGTGGAGCTTGAGCATGCTATCGCTTTCTAATTGTACCTTAGGATTGAAGCCAACCATAGACAGTTGGCTATTCAATATGTAATTACGCCATTTAGACGTTATCCGTTGCACGTATGACTCAACCATTAGTTCACCGCTCTGACCTAATGTTGGTGGACTTCACATGTCTCAATTTTGTTAAGATCTCGGATATGTAAGTTTACTAACGGTTTTATACGATCACCTACTACGAGTCTCGTGATCAAAGGAAATGTATTTATACAATTTATAGGCTCGGGATCTATGTCATTTTATTTAGAGATTGGCAAAGATTTTTTTGTAACACTTAAAAAGCAATAAGTACACAAAAACATAAATTACTTTCCAAAATTAATTACTCTAGAGACCATAGATAGCTAAATACGTGAACCTTCTTAATTAACAAGTAAGAATAAAATACAGAGAATACCTTAACATAGCTTAAAAAAAAAGATAATTAATATTTATCCATCTTCATGTTCCTAAGAAACCTACATGTCCGAGCGCATTGACAGTCCCGTTATTATTACAGCAATCCAAAACACCAAACGGAAGAATGCGTAAAGGGCAGCGCTTCGTAGCGGCCTTCGACGTAGCGCGCTACGACGACCCCGACACTACCCTAGAGACCGTCCTAGACGCCGACACGTCAGCGTCTACAACCTTCAACCTCCTTGATACCTCCCGGAGACCGGAGTACGATCTCTCCAGGTCCTCGCGTGACGTCAGCGCCAACAACTCCTTCAACAAACTACCCGACGACAACATGAACTCAGAACTCACCAGGAGTACAGATTTCCAATTAGATAACAGCAAAATTCTACCCACGCTGCAGCCGAACGGTTGAGATGCACACCCCTAGCCTACACTTAGAACTACACGAGGGGTAGGCGACCCCTGAGATGCAGTATATACCTATATATATACTGGTCTCTCGCGTCAATTTGAATGGTGTTGCTATTATTAAGTTCAAGGATTGAGATTCTGTACAGAAAAATAAACTCTTTTTTTAAATAGTTGTTCGTTAGAAGGAGTAATAATGGATATACGACTAAAATAAGAAAGGGTAACGTTTTAATAGTTAATATTGAGGCTTCAAACAGTCCCATTGATACGGGTTTACGCGAGGATAGCTTTGCGTGTCGTTCCTAATGTTAGAATTTATTTTTAATGACTAGTAAGGCTGATTATTTTTTTTGTTTCTCGATAAACAATAGTACGGGTAAATAATTTAAGTGTTAAAAATGAAATCTGGTCGGTAGCAACTGTTTGTCGCGGAAGTTATTCTCGCCTAAACCGTGACACCGCTTAAATGCAATAGACTAAATAATTATCCCCCTATAATTGTTATTATGTATATAGAAACGTTTTTATTGCCGTGTTTTATGGCAAAATGCAGTTGTATATAGCGTTACGCGTTTACGGCCTGAGATTAATGCGTCGAGACAATAAGATATGGATGGCGCAAAGTGTAACCTCAAATGTTTTGCGTTGGTGCAGATTGTTCGCTGCTAATCGTGATGCTGCATTATTTATAATCTTCACAGTGCCTCTGTAAAGTACACACCTGAAGAACCCTTTAAAAACATATAAAATACACACAGTTAGTGCAACGTGATCGTACAAATATAGACCAAAACCTAATCCCAAACATTCAATTCGCGTGTAAATAAATAACATTACAGTATTTATTGATGTTAAAAAAGTATTTAATATTATTTCCTCCGATTTTATATTCAAGCACATCATAGACAAAGCCTCAGAAGCTAAATTCACAATGTACATTCCAGTTTTTATATATAAAATGTTATATTTTATATTACCTACACACCCCGATTTACGTTAAATACAATTACAAGACGCACATTATTTTATATATTATTATCTACTGTTATTATTTTTACCTCAGTTTTTACACCTTTTTAAAACACAAAGTTATTTCTAGATTTTAAACCTAAGAAATCGAGTAGATAGAATATAAATAATTGTAAAAAATATAAATGAGTATAAAATTATGAAAAAAATAATAATTTATTACAACGAACTAAGACTATTATATAAAATGAAAATAGTTTATAAAATTCACGCGTTATCGCTATAGAAGGTTACATAAACGTTAATGCACTCTTTTTTATTTATGAGATACGGGAATTATTAGCCTGTGTTATTATTTATAAATTTGTGTCATTCAAGCGATTTATAGTTAATCTAAAATACAATTAAATCTTATTTTATCAAAGGACATATGACATTTAGTCAACAAAATAAAAATATAAAATGAATAACCACGTATGTAGCGCCATTATAAATATTCCGTTAAATAAGTGGTTATAAATTTTCAACAAATTCGGTAACAGTGTATGTTTAAAATAGCTTCAAAGCAGCGTTTAGTGAAACGGTCGAACTTCACAGTGTCCGCACATATTAGTGCTAATTCTATTGGTAAACAAACTTAATCTAACTAAACTAAATTTTGCAAGACAGCTATTTTTTTGAGTCGTAATTTGTAGTAAACATAATACTTGGCTACGTTCTCTAGTTATGCAAAAGTTTTAATTTCTATAGTTATGCAAAAGTTATCTAAATTTTAGTCTAAAGATATGTATGAATCGCTATGAAGTCACATGGTGCATTTGCGTGTTACGTGGGCTAATGATTCTCCTCTTAGATTCTGTTTTTTCCTCGACATTGTTCGTTGTTTAATATTCCATATCACAATTTATATCTACCTCATTTTATTCGTTGTAAGTTTATTTTAGATGTTAAAAATGTTTAATGTTGAATCGATAAGTTCACTATGCAGCCCATCGAGACATAGTTTATACCTTATGACCCATACTGGTTAGAGTTGTGGGGTTTTTATTTATTTATTATTAGGACAGTAAGCATGTCTACTGATTGTTCTTATTTTAAATTCTGTTTTTTTATAGTTTAGTTCAATGATTGATATTTTGATGGCAAGAATTGTCGTCTGAATATGGGTAATGTACACCGGAAAAGCATTAAGATGTTTTTTTAAGTCTTCATCCCCCAAATAACACATCATTATGCTAGCCTACCTTTACATTTCAGCTTTTTTAATAATCGAGTGAGCGGGTAAGTATATTATGTTATACAACAAATTACTTTTTTTATTGGCATCAAAATATCGGTCATAATAAATATTACAAGTTAGAAACTTTTAGAATACAGCATCATTGGAACCTTTTGTTTTGTAATATAAAACACACATTTATGTCTGATTTTTAAATATTATTTCTTCTGAAATTGGACGCCTATCTTCAAGTATGTATGTACCTATTTATAATATCCTTATTGAATTAAAAGCACCTAGGTACAATTTATTATACTTACTGTAAGTGTAATGGCGGCAGTGGCGTGTTTCAAAAGTTCAAAGAAAAATGAAAACAATTTGTTTTGTTTCCTATGAGTTATCATTTTGAAGATTTCATAATATGATTTTTTTTTTAATTTACATTTTTTGGACTTTTTAAACATTTACTGCTATTGTAAATATTAAAAAAACTCAGTTTAAATATAAATTGAAGGATAAAACGCCGACTATGTACCTGAAAAATTCAATTACACTAAGTTAACTAGACTTAGGTGTAGAATTAGGTCTTTAAAAATCTAGAATTTTATCTTTGACGCTAGGTTTTGTCACAGGGTCTAAGCTTCGATTCTGACTGTAAGGAAATTAATGCATTGATTTGAGACTAAGCATAATAAATCAGTGCATTTATTTTTCTATGATTTTTCCATAAAACTCTGGGGCTCGATGTAGTGCGCTGGTTTTCCAAGTTTCTAATAATAATTATAATTTAACTTTTCATTTTATCACATCACAGTATTGTGTATAAGCGTGGAAGAATTTTGCTGTTGTCTTTTTACCTATGATTGCTATCACTTTATTATAATACCAATCGTATTTCACCTGTTCTTAGAAATAAAAGTCCTCCTGGACCATGTTCAGCCAAATAATGTGTAGATGATACGGTACATTGAAATAGTAAGTACCTATTTAATTTTATATTTACGTAAGTTGTATAAAAAATATTAAAATTATGGTAAAAAATGATTCAATAAATATTTTCAAACAACATCAATATTTAAAATTAAAATATAATTATAATTCAACTTGAATAAGTATGACTTTTACAACACAGTAAATATTTTTCTCTAATTAAATGGATTTGAAATTAAATGCTAAACATTACATACTTACTGTTTCATAAAATAGAATTTTATCTTTAAAAATAAAAACAGTAAATAAAACCAACATTTTATATTTAAAACGTAAGCGTTGCATTTTTAAGAATTCTAAAATAATGAAGTACCGTATAGTGTTTGCTAAATGTAAATGTGAATTTATTGATGCATTTGGTTTTATACAACTTAAATATGAAATAGCATATTAAACCACAATATTTAACATTTGAAATATACCGTAGATTAAATAATAAGAATGATTAATTTTACCATAAGATTACCAATATGTTAATATAACTTGTTGTAGCTAACAATATGTTAATATAACTTATTTTATTTTTAAACCATTAACAACTTTAAAACCTATTTCACAAGTTCACAGGAGGTTGTGTTCATCGAACGTTTTTACCTAACCCTGTATCTAATTGTTGATTTGTGTTTTTTTTACTATTGTATCGTTTTATCGTATTTTAAACCAAAACAATTGAAAGAATTTTAAAGCAATAACAGCTACCTGAATCATGTACAATGGTTTTTTGTAACTTATTTATAAATATGTAGTGCGTGTATTTATATAATGATTATGGTATTGTTTGATTGATTGTTTGGAACTAGATAAGTAAAATTAAAATGTAACTGAATTAACTTTTTTATACTTTTTTGAGTATCGTTTAAGCAGTACCATTTTTTGAATGAAAAACATTACTGCCACAGTTTGAATACGAGTCTCTATAATAGTTCTATAACGATCATGATAAAATGAACCATAAGTTACCTATGTAAGTAGGTACATTACCGTATTTCAATTAAAGTTACCAAACAATAACTTGAACAATACTAATAGTGTTAAGATTGTCTTACAATAGTTATTTCCAAGCACCGTCTTGGGTACGCCGTTTTCTTTACATTTTAAATTGGCTTGTCCGTCCTTGGAGTGAAAAGAATAAATAAATAATTAAAAGCCTGATAATTGTGCCTCTGATGATAATTTGGAATCTCATTTCGCAATATTATTAAATGTAAAACTTTAAATATTATATAACGGGAACGGTTTCAACGACATGTCAAACTATATAGGCACATTGAAAGGAGTCACTACAATCCTACTTATGCTTATTTTTTTTAATGTGTGTTTGTTACTGAATCATGCAAAAGCGGCTAAACGGATTTTGATGAAATTTGGCACTCAAATAGTTTATAAACTGGATTAACACATAATATAAATTACATAAGCCCTGGTGAGTAAAATCACGGGTAGAAGCTAGTATGATGATATTATAATTTTGAAAACATACCTGCTGTGTTTAAGTATCGTAATGATTTCTTTCGGTGTTTGGTTATTATTTTTACAATGACAGTATCATTAATATCTGTTTTATGAAAAACAAAAGTTCCCAAAGACAATTAACTCCATTCTTACGATCCACTCACCACGGATATTTGAAATGCGAGGCATAAATCAGGGTGGCCCCCTTATAATTGTGGCACATAAAATAAATTAAATATTCCTAACAGAGATTTAATCCTCCACCTAAAAAGTTTCAATGCTAGACATCTCCATGAAAATAACCATATTTATTTACCTTTTTTGTTCAACAATAAAAACGGGTAAACCATTCCACTATACATTATTCAATAGATAATTATTTTTTACATCAACCACACATTCCATATCGGCTGCAATAGATTTTTTCTACTTACCGAACGTTGTTTTATATGTTGTAAATAGCTAACAGTTATTTTTTGTTTTCAATTATTTCTATTATAAATAATAGTGGTACGTAATAATTAGTAATATTTATTTTTATAAATAAATAATGATAACTAAGTATCCGATTGTTATATTTACCAACAGGTTAAAAAGGCGTAAAATTTGTAACTTTGCTTTTATTAAAACCAACACGCATTGACTTTATAAAATTTCTATAATTATACTTAAGTACTTACAAATAATATCTACTGAAATACTTTTCAAAATATAAAAGGATTTTTATGTTGTATTAAAATGTCATGATTTTTATTTAAAAAAAACTTAATTTTGAATTATGAATATGCAATAAATGTTACAAATTACTACGTAGGTACTTATTGGTACAAATTGCATGTCTCGTGATACATCTGTAACTACAAAGCAATAGAATTGTTATATTTGTTGTAATGTTGTTTGTATTTTCGATTTGTATAAATTTATGTTTTTTTTATCAAATTGAGTTTGTCCACTATTTTGCGATCAGATTACTGGCTGCCTTCAATTACAATTTCCACCGAAAAAAAGTTTTTTTTGCATTAATTTTAAATATCGTAACTAAATTCGCAAAGGAATATAATAACCACTGAGGTAAACTGGCGACCGACTTAAATCAATAAAAAGGTAAATTATAATTATTTAGTTTTAATAATTTCTATGAGTAGGTAGGTAAGTATTCTGATTGCAAAAAGGCGATAAATCATGTAAATCTGTAAACACCCTGTTAGACTCATGATCGTGTGAAGGTGATTTTGTAGCATGTACTTAGTGAAACGCGTCCAAAATAAATAAAGAATAAAAAAACTAACTTTTAACATAGGTAGTTCGCGCGATCTAACATGAGTTTCGTTTAAGTTTTTGCAACATTGCTTATTTTATTTGTTGTTCATCTTTATTGACAGGATCCCATGTTTATTGGTTAACTTTGCGACGATTTTGAATAATAATTATATAAACCTAACGTTTTTGCTCCTTGTTAATAAATATTGAATGTCAGGGGGGACCAAGTTGACCTCTGTAGCGTAAATTTTTCACATAATTTGAAAATTTCTCGGTGTTTCGCAATGTTCCATAAATGTGTATTGGTACTTAAATAAAATACATATTCCCTTTTTTATTTCTGCCAAAACAATCGGAAGTGTTACCCGCATCTCGCTTGATGTCGTTATTTGCGAGAAAAGCTGGTGGATTTTGAATTGTTGTCCGCGGATGTGACTTGGGGCACCCGAGTCGACCTGAGAGCACATAAGACATTTTAAAAGGTATATAACGATTTTTTAAATTATTTTTTTAAAAAATGTCTCACCATTATGTGCTTTCAAAGGACAAACGGCAGAATAACATCCAATTTTGAAATTTCGTTGCAAAGCACCATTGGCATACTACAGGAGTAATTTAAGAGTGTTGTTGTGTATTATATACAAATTATATAACGACCAGTTCGGTGGCTCAATTTCGATGTAAGGTACCTATTGATTGCCACAGCCCCTTCTTCTTTATTCGATATTATGATTCAATGTGAAAAGTTGGAATATTTAATTTAATAAGTAGCTACTTATAGTTTCAAAAATAATAATCCCAACTTGAATATTAATAAAAGAAAAGAAATCGTTTCCTATCATGTAAATTTAATAAAATTCTAGCAGGCTCTTTCGAACTTAAATATTCCAAATTTTTGCAAATAACTATTTTAAGGAATAATTCAAAATGTATTGTGGGGACATGTTTTTAAAATATTGTTTTAATGTCATGTGATTGTTATAAACATTTATACATTTTGAATTTATATTTTTTTTGATAAAAAGGGAATGTTAATTTTTATATTAATTATGTTTGATGGAAAATATTTTGCAGCCCAGTGAACAAGTAACATTTATTAAATTTTTGGTTGTTTACTTACTGATAAATATTACTTATTAAATTGGCACTCTTTTCTGTCAAAATCATGCACCCACAACACACAAAAAATAGTTTTAAAATTAAAAAAATATTATTGAATCTACCTCAACCAAATTACCCATTAATGTTGTTTATAAGTGTTCTTTTGAGTCTTATTATTACTAATAAATAACTGATACGTAGTGTTTTTTATAATAAATAAAAAACTATAATTAGTTCCAACATCCACCTTTTGATATGGTAATTATTGTTACCGACCTATTGAATGCGTACGGCGGACTGTTGACAGGTATTGTACGAAATGATATTAAATTTGAAAATAAAGTAAATAAAGTATAATTATATGCATTTTATTTTAATTTTCTACCTAATAGTCTTCACCCCAATGACGTTCTTAGTTATATAAAATAGGTTCTAAATTATATTAGGTAAGTATTTCTTAATTAAGTAAAAGTTATTATGCGTAACGAGAAATTTAAGATAACGAAATCATTTTCAAATGTGGCCTATGGGCAAGCGAATAATTTGCGCATTACACTAGCTATAGTTAAATCAATGGACCTAAAAGGCACCATGAAAAATCGCCTTCGAAATATTTGGTCCGCCGAAAATGTAGCTTTCTAACATCAACAAGGAAGTTAAATGAAACAGCGGAGTAATAAATAAGGTACAATATAATATATTCAGTGTTTGTTAATAAGTTGGACCAACAGACTCTGCCGGCACAGCCGAGAGACGGCTCCTTCGTCTTTGCGGCGCAACTTGGCAGCTAGGCGGGCCAAACTGAACCTGGATTTGGCCCGGTTGCCACGACGACTCCCTGGGGAAAAGATTATAATGATGAAGTACTTTGAAACTTTGTCACGTCATAAGATTTTTTGCCCAGAACAAAGTCGGCAAACAAGCGTTCGACGTGCCTGTTAATCATTTGCCGCAGCCTATTATAGATTTGCAATATCAAAGGCAATGCTCGCGCGTTGCCCAGCGAAATAATAAAGGCAGGGGGTGTAGGGGGGGGGAGGGGGTATTGGGCTTCAGTCTCTCTCACTCCTCGTACGAACGCTACGCCGATCATCTGTGAGAGAGTGGTCAACCGCGGTCGAGCCAGACCGTATACGAGACTTTGTCATCTGACTACAGTTCCGCTCTACCGCTGTACAATAAAGATAATAAAACATTGATTCTAGTACAGAGACGAGACACAACATAAGCATACCATGCTAGGTATTGCCATCAGTATGGGCTACCATTCACTGCTGGATGTAGGTGTCACCCAAGGCTTATATGCCACTGAATGTTCTACGAGCACAGTAGTACTTATGTCCGAGAAGTTAGCATGACCATTTTGATTTTAAATAAAAACTAAGCTTTGTGATAGGTTTGTATGACAATGTGCTGCTAACCGTTTTTTATTATATCAATAAACAAAGCGGCAATCAGATAAAAACATTTTGCACCAGCATGGCCATTTTGTTTTTTCGAGAATTTTACGATTGTACCGGAATTTGCTAGACGTGTAACTTGGCGTTGCGATGCTTCCATAGTGGCGTTGCCACGATTCCATAGTGGCGTCGCGACGCTTTTATAGTGGCGTCGCGACGCTTTCAGAGTGGCGTCGCCATGTTTCCATAGTAGCGTCGCGACGCTATCATAGAGGCGTCGCTTATAATTTGCTTATAGCGCTATGGTACATATATTAACCAGTGTGCACTGAGCGTATTGTCATCCTTTTTATGCTCATAATGCAAGACAGTTATATTTTTGGTATGGCATATTTAGTTAAGCCGTTATTTGTAACTTAAAGCATTTGCACTAATTGTCTTACTTCTAAAGTCTTGGTCCTATTTACGTTGGATTAGATATTCTATGGTCATTAGAGAGTATTTTTTATGGATTAAGGCTAAAGCGCCCATCTAGCCCGCGAAGTTCAAATTTTTTGAGGTATTTTAGAAATTTTGAATTTGACAATAATAAAAGGCACATTTTGTAATTCGCGACAAAGACCGTGTGCAGTGCATTTATTAATATATCCAACTTACTCTAAAACATTTCAAGAACGACAGCTATCCAGATAATCTGGCAATTTTGGTATATTTAGTGATTTACTAGTATCATATCCACCGTGATAATATTTAGAGTAAAATAAATGTATTAATAAACCCACTGCATACTGTGTTTGTCGCAAATCACAAAATGTTGTCTAAAATGTTTTCAAATTTTGGATAAACTATAAAAATAGTCGAAAATTTTGAATTTCGCGGGCTAGACAGGCGCCTTCACCTAACAAACAAGTAATGAAACCTACCCTCCGCCACCCTCTGCCAGGCTTCTCTGTCCACATTGACCATGCCAGTGGAAGCGCTCCTACCAAGAGCTGATTCCTGCGTGCTGGAGCCTTGCGATTCAGCTACATCACTCTCGCAGCTAATTCTACTGGATCTGGAATCGAAAATGAAGAATTCCTTAACCTGTGTCTCATATTTTATTACTCGTAATTCAACTGCTTATATGCTCGTCCCATAGGCTTGTTATTATCATTGATAATACTACACACCGGTCACCAGGCCTTAAGTCACTCGCAGAACTTGTGCCCTCCCTCCTCATAGGCACCGTCGAAGACAGGAACCTCTCTCTGGCAGCTCGAATCTTTGCTGCCCTCTCCGACAGCTTTGTTGCTGCATCAGACTCCAGAAAATTCATCGTAGGAGGATCCACAGTAGAAATGGACCTCCCAAATAACATAGGATTTTCCGATATAAGTCTGGTTAAACTTGGCACTGTGGTGTCTGAAATTTGCCGCAAAATTGGCAAGGATTCAGAATTGGTTGGCTCATTAGGTAAGTTCCTGCTCAGGTCTGGTACTATCGTGTCAGTGCTCGCTGTCCCTCTTATAGTTTCTTGGCTATCCTCGATTTTGTGTGTGTTAGGTACTTCAACTTTTGATTTTTCAGGGTGTAGGGCGTTTGCACTATGAGATTTTAGGACGCCATCAAGACTGGTTTGTACTGGTGTGAGTCGCTTCTCTGCTGATTTCTGATCTCTTCTTGATAGTTGGCAGGCGCTTGCTGATTTTTGGACTTCCCTTTCGAGGAACGGGTTGTTTCTGAAGTAGAAGTAAAATAATTTGTTATTTAAGCAAATAAAGTAAAGTAGTAGGAGATCGTGTAATGTTTTTTTCTAAGATGCTACGTGTCTATCACATAACTTTACGGTTGTATACCTGATATTAACACCAACGGGCATGTCGGGAGGTCTTCGCCGTTCCGTTGAGGGTGATTTCCAAGCTGGGGAGGAGGCACCGCTGCTAGCACCAGATGTGGGACCTATAACGAATATCACATCTTTAAACTGCTACAAAAATACCAGATGGTCATTAAAATTCAAAAAATGCTCACACCTTCCTCATTAATCTTTTTGTTATACCGCTGTATCATAATCCTTATAGATGGAGCAGTTTCTTTAGGCTGTGTCTTTCTTTGTGCGGACGGGGAAGATGGTAGAGGCGGTCTAGTCCTTTTCTTCTGTTCTTCTGTAAAGTGCAGATCACCAGAACTTTTGGACCTAGTACTCTTTTCTTTAATATTTTCAGCGTTACTTTCTTTTTTCTTTACTTCTGAATTGGTGCTCCTGTGGCTATGCTCTGGTCTCACGTCATGAAGGTCTTCAACATCTACTGGTATTACAGCTCGGGGCACTGATTCACCGCTTCGAACGACTGGTGAGAAGATTTTTCGTGTGGTTTTCACAATAACTTCTGGTGAATGGTCCCGTTGTTCGGGCGCCTTCAGTTTTAGTACGAAGATCTGTAGAGAAAAATACCAAACGCTTAAAAATCAGATAATTAATAGTGTCAAGAAAATTTATTAAGAGTAACAAACATCAAAATCATATCATAACTGGAACATCATATGAATTCTTATACTTACATCTCCTTCAGAATCCGAATGTAATGATGTTGGGGGAGTTCTAGGTTTTTCAGAGGCTCGCCGTGGTCTTTTTCTTCTCCTAGGTATTTCTACAGTGACTGTATCTACTTCCGGTTCCGTATCACTCTCAGAAGGCTTAGATTGTTCCCTTTCTAATCGAGCTCTGCTTTTTGATTTCTTTTTACCGTTATTTTTATCCACATCTTTTCTTTTACAATCATCTTTAATTTCTTCAAAATCTCTTAAATCTAATTTATCTTTAGAAGCATGCTTAATTGCTAGTGAATGATCTTTGCTGGTCGCTGGTCTTATATCTAGATCTTGGTCGCTACTTTTATCTACTTTTTCAGCATCAGATGCGTCATTTTCTCTAAATCTACTGCCTCTCTCTATTTCTTCTATAGTTTTTCTAATAAACATGGCGTCTTCTTCTATACTCGTCTGTCGGTTCATTTTCATCCTACTCTTCTCTGTTTTCTGAAAGGTAATTTACTTATAAAGGATTTTAATTGGATTGTTTATTATTTCGAGAATTTTTTTGTTACCTGTTCACGGGTCTTCGGTCGCGCTCCGGAGGATTCTTTTGATTTCATGTTGCGTGTATCTGAAAGTAGAAATAAGGGAAATGTGAAATCATAGATTTATAATAGGTTTATCTGATCAATTAATGTAACAATCGTTTTTTAAGTGGACAGTGCGGAAGATTTGATAAATCCACTGCTGAACAGTGCTTTTAAGCCACCATGTTTCGAATGTATTATTATATAAGCAACCAATCTAATATTCTAATCTGAATAACGTACTTCTTTCACCAGCGCCATTATTCTGAAGCACTGCAGTTCCAGTCACCGCGGAACTTGTCTCACATAGCAGTCTGGCTTCCGCCTGTCCATAAGTATACACGGGCTTCTGTGGGGTATGTCGAGGGGATACGGCAACCAGAGGCGCTGCTGTGCACACCTCCTCAGCCTCCACTTCCACCAAGACTGCTCCACGGATATCTGAGCTATCACATTCATCGACGCCATCGAGCTGGAAATTTTTGAAAGTGATTTAGTTAAGTATTGAATATTAATTCTGTAAGTAACAGTCTGGAATCGAATCTTGTTCTTCTGATGTCTGTGTCTCGAAGTGTCTCTAGTCTTAATTCCAAAATAGCAATTAATCAGAATATAGTAAATCACACGTGTCTCGCGAGTTTCAGCTCGTTTAGACTTCAATCGCATTTTTTAACCCCCGACGAAAAACGACGGGTGTTATAAGTTTAACATGTGTATCTGTGTATCTGTGTATCTGTGTATCTGTGTATCTGTGTGTCTGTCTGTGGCAACGTAGCGCCCAAGCTGATGAACCGATTTCAATTTTTTTTCTTTTGTTAGATAGGTATTGTGATCGAGAGTGTTCTTAGCTATGTTTCATGAAAATCGGTTCAGCCGTTTGAAGATCATCAGCTCTTTTGTAGGTTGAAAAAGCCACATTCACGGCCAAAACCAACTTCCATGGCTCGAATCCGATCGAAATTTGGGCTCATTGGAATAATATCTTTGCATCACTTGAGAACGGCTGAAACGATTTCGCTTTATTATATTTTTAAATGATCGTAATAGTCTGAACTGGCTTTTTACAATATTATAAATTTGGAAAGTTTCCCGGATTCTGGAAAAAAATGATATTTTATCAATTTTTATATGAGATTTGTGTATGAACTAAATACGTTTCATAAGTCACGTGTCAAATGATGGATACGCGCACGCGTAAAATTTTGTTAATGGTCATGGAATATTACGCAATAATAATTCTAGAGGGCGCTGCTCCGCCATTGAGAAAAAATACAGAAAAGAAACTAATTTAATATAATTTTAGCGTTATTTGGACGAAATAGGTAAAGTATACATTTGATGAAAATGTCGTCGCATCGGGGGTTTTTAAATTTTCAATTTAGAGTTATCTATATTTTGTAACAAACATAAATCCCTGCCAGGGGGTAGCGACAATGTGGTCGTGAAGACATAACGTTGAATCTTCTCTATCACAGATACTTTTTTATAGAATAGCGCAGGAGTTCTCAAGACTGCAGTAAACAGTACCATGTACAACTCACAGAATGTTCTCTCTCGTATTCTGAATCGAAATCATCAGCATCGTTGACGCTAAGACTCGACGCATGCAGTCTCCCCGACCCTGCGCCCGACGGGGCCACGCTACCATCAGACTGGGTCCGCGTGAGAGTGCTCTGCGGGACTTGGGTCCTGGCTTTAGCAGCGCGGAGTAGGGCTGATGTGGACGCTTCGGGAGCGATGCCTCGGGACTTCTCCCACTCATGCAGTTTACGAGTGAAAGAGCGAGAGATACCTGGAAGACGAAAAATATTTTTTCATTACTCATACTCTGAAAGTAGGTCTGAAGTCCCTGAGGAGCGGGTTGAAAGTAATACTTTTCCGGCCCGGGAGAATCGCTTTCAACTGACAGCTGTCAAATTATAAAAAAAAACTAATTCCATTTTCACATTTCTATGGTACCATGTTCAAACTTTTTCTACAGTCACTCAATTACAGCACGATGTAAAATTGAAATAACATAAAGTTAAGTATTAATTAAAGAATATATATTTTTAAATGACTTACTTATAATTTAGTTTCAACAATTTCTTTAAAATAACATAGATTTGGGCAAAATATTTAAAATATATAAATATAATTTTTTTTTTAAATATAAATGAAAATGAAAAATAATGGCTAAATAATGAAGTTGGCCGGCCAACGAAAAAAAAAAAATTGGCGGCACGCCGATCTTTTTTTTTTTTTTTTGAGTTGTAGAGTATTGTTTATATTACCTTGTATTATTTCTTTAGCCAATTCCTATTTTTATTTTTACTTTCCTTGTCTTCGTAATGAAAAGCACAGTGTTTACCTCGGGTGAAAGACTTATTTTGTTCCTCGAACTATTAGCGCCCTCGCTACGCTCGGGCGCCAAACCCCGTCTCGGGACTAAATAAGTCACTCTCACCACTCGTGTAACAATGTACTAATACCTAATACACAACACACAAAAAATAGTTTTAAAATTAAAAAAATATTATTGAATCTACCTCAACCAAATTACCCATTAATGTTGTTTATAAGTGTTCTTTTGAGTCTTATTATTACTAATAAATAACTGATACGTAGTGTTTTTTATAATAAATAAAAAACTATAATTAGTTCCAACATCCACCTTTTGATATGGTAATTATTGTTACCGACCTATTGAATGCGTACGGCGGACTGTTGACAGGTATTGTACGAAATGATATTAAATTTGAAAATAAAGTAAATAAAGTATAATTATATGCATTTTATTTTAATTTTCTACCTAACAGTCTTCACCCCAATGACGTTCTTAGTTATATAAAATAGGTTCTAAATTATATTAGGTAAGTATTTCTTAATTAAGTAAAAGTTATTATGCGTAACGAGAAATTTAAGATAACGAAATCATTTTCAAATGTGGCCTATGGGCAAGCGAATAATTTGCGCATTACACTAGCTATAGTTAAATCAATGGACCTAAAAGGCACCATGAAAAATCGCCTTCGAAATATTTGGTCCGCCGAAAATGTAGCTTTCTAACATCAACAAGGAAGTTAAATGAAACAGCGGAGTAATAAATAAGGTACAATATAATATATTCAGTGTTTGTTAATAAGTTGGACCAACAGACTCTGCCGGCACAGCCGAGAGACGGCTCCTTCGTCTTTGCGGCGCAACTTGGCAGCTAGGCGGGCCAAACTGAACCTGGATTTGGCCCGGTTGCCACGACGACTCCCTGGGGAAAAGATTATAATGATGAAGTACTTTGAAACTTTGTCACGTCATAAGATTTTTTGCCCAGAACAAAGTCGGCAAACAAGCGTTCGACGTGCCTGTTAATCATTTGCCGCAGCCTATTATAGATTTGCAATATCAAAGGCAATGCTCGCGCGTTGCCCAGCGAAATAATAAAGGCAGGGGGTGTAGGGGGGGGGAGGGGGTATTGGGCTTCAGTCTCTCTCACTCCTCGTACGAACGCTACGCCGATCATCTGTGAGAGAGTGGTCAACCGCGGTCGAGCCAGACCGTATACGAGACTTTGTCATCTGACTACAGTTCCGCTCTACCGCTGTACAATAAAGATAATAAAACATTGATTCTAGTACAGAGACGAGACACAACATAAGCATACCATGCTAGGTATTGCCATCAGTATGGGCTACCATTCACTGCTGGATGTAGGTGTCACCCAAGGCTTATATGCCACTGAATGTTCTACGAGCACAGTAGTACTTATGTCCGAGAAGTTAGCATGACCATTTTGATTTTAAATAAAAACTAAGCTTTGTGATAGGTTTGTATGACAATGTGCTGCTAACCGTTTTTTATTATATCAATAAACAAAGCGGCAATCAGATAAAAACATTTTGCACCAGCATGGCCATTTTGTTTTTTCGAGAATTTTACGATTGTACCGGAATTTGCTAGACGTGTAACTTGGCGTTGCGATGCTTCCATAGTGGCGTTGCCACGATTCCATAGTGGCGTCGCGACGCTTTTATAGTGGCGTCGCGACGCTTTCAGAGTGGCGTCGCCATGTTTCCATAGTAGCGTCGCGACGCTATCATAGAGGCGTCGCTTATAATTTGCTTATAGCGCTAGGGTACATATATTAACCAGTGTGCACTGAGCGTATTGTCATCCTTTTTATGCTCATAATGCAAGACAGTTATATTTTTGGTATGGCAAATTTAGTTAAGCCGTTATTTGTAACTTAAAGCATTTGCACTAATGTCTTACTTCTAAAGTCTTGGTCCTATTTACGTTGGATTAGATATTCTATGGTCATTAGAGAGTCTTTTTTATGGATTAAACAAAGAAGTAATTAAACCTACCCTCCGCCACCCTCTGCCAGGCTTCTCTGTCCACATTGACCATGCCAGTGGAAGCGCTCCTACCAAGAGCTGATTCCTGCGTGCTGGAGCCTTGCGACTCAGCTACATCACTCTCGCAGCTAATTCTACTGGATCTGGAATCAAAAATGAAGAATTCCTTAACCTGTGTCTCATATTTTATTACTCGTAATTCAACTGCTTATATGCTCGTCCCAAAAGCTTATTATTATCATTGATAATACTACACACCGGTCACCAGGCCTTAAGTCACTCGCAGAACTTGTGCCCTCCCTCCTCATAGGCACCGTCGAAGACAGGAACCTCTCTCTGGCAGCTCGAATCTTTGCTGCCCTCTCCGACAGCTTTGTTGCTGCATCAGACTCCAGAAAATTCATCGTAGGAGGATCCACAGTAGAAATGGACCTCCCAAATAACATAGGATTTTCCGATATAAGTCTGGTTAAACTTGGCACTGTGGTGTCTGAAATTTGCCGCAAAATTGGCAAGGATTCAGAATTGGTTGGCTCATTAGGTAAGTTCCTGCTCAGGTCTGGTACTATCGTGTCAGTGCTCGCTGTCCCTCTTATAGTTTCTTGGCTATCCTCGATTTTGTGTGTGTTAGGTACTTCAACTTTGGATTTTTCAGGGTGTAGAGCGTTTGCACTATGAGATTTTAGGACGCCATCAAGACTGGTTTGTACTGGTGTGAGTCGCTTCTCTGCTGATTTCTGATCTCTTCTTGATAGTTGGCAGGCGCTTGCTGATTTTTGGACTTCCCTTTCGAGGAACGGGTTGTTTCTGAAGTAGAAGTAAAATAATTTGTTATTTAAGCAGATAAAGTAAAGTAGTAGGAGATCGTGTAATGTTTTTTTCTAAGATGCTACGTGTCTATTACATAACGTCTTTACGGTTGTATACCTGATATTAACACCAACGGGCATGTCGGGAGGTCTTCGCCGTTCCGTTGAGGGTGATCTCCAAGCTGGGGAGGAGGCACCGCTGCTAGCACCAGATGTGGGACCTATAACGAATATCACATCTTTAAACTGCTACAAAAAACCAGATGGTCATTAAAATTCAAAAAATGCTCACACCTTCCTCATTAATCTTTTTGTTATACCGCTGTATCATAATCCTTATAGATGGAGCAGTTTCTTTAGGCTGTGTCTTTCTTTGTGCGGACGGGGAAGATGGTAGAGGCGGTCTAGTCCTTTTCTTCTGTTCTTCTGTAAAGTGCAGATCACCAGAACTTTTGGACCTAGTACTCTTTTCTTTAATCTTTTCAGCGTTACTTTCTTTTTTCTTTACTTCTGAATTGGTGCTCCTGTGGCTATGCTCTGGTCTCACGTCATGAAGGTCTTCAACATCTACTGGTATTACAGCTCGGGGCACTGATTCACCGCTTCGAACGACTGGTGAGAAGATTTTTCGTGTGGTTTTCACAATAACTTCTGGTGAATGGTCCCGTTGTTCGGGCGCCTTTAGTTTTAGTACGAAGATCTGTAGAGAAAAATACCAAACGGTTAAAAATCAGATAATTAATAGTGTCAAGAAAATTTATTAAGAGTAACAAACATCAAAATCATATCATATCTGCAACATCATATGAATTCTTATACTTACATCTCCTTCAGAATCCGAATGTAATGATGTTGGGGGAGTTCTAGGTTTTTCAGAGGCTCGCCGTGGTCTTTTTCTTCTCCTAGGTATTTCTACAGTGACTGTATCTACTTCCGGTTCCGTATCACTCTCAGAAGGCTTAGATTGTTCCCTTTCTAATCGAGCTCTGCTTTTTGATTTCTTTTTACCGTTATTTTTATCCACATCTTTTCTTTTACAATCATCTTTAATTTCTTCAAAATCTCTTAAATCTAATTTATCTTTAGAAGCATGCTTAATTGCTAGTGAATGATCTTTGCTGGTCGCTGGTCTTATATCTAGATCTTGGTCGCTACTTTTATCTACTTTTTCAGCATCAGATGCGTCATTTTCTCTAAATCTACTGCCTCTCTCTATTTCTTCTATAGTTTTTCTAATAAACATGGCGTCTTCTTCTATACTCGTCTGTCGGTTCATTTTCATCCTACTCTTCTCTGTTTTCTGAAAGGTAATTTACTTATAAAGGATTTTAATTGGATTGTTTATTATTTCGAGAATTTTTTTGTTACCTGTTCACGGGTCTTCGGTCGCGCTCCGGAGGATTCTTTTGATTTCATGTTGCGTGTATCTGAAAGTAGAAATAAGGGAAATGTGAAATCATAGATTTATAATAGGTTTATCTGATAAATTAATGTAACAATCGTTTTTTAAGTGGACAGTGCGGAAGATTTGATAAATCCACTGCTGAACAGTGCTTTTAAGCCACCATGTTTCGAATGTATTATTATATAAGCAACCAAACTAATATTCTAATCTGAATAACGTACTTCTTTCACCAGCGCCATTATTCTGAAGCACTGCAGTTCCAGTCACCGCGGAACTTGTCTCACATAGCAGTCTGGCTTCCGCCTGTCCATAAGTATACACCGGCTTCTGTGGGGTATGTCGAGGGGATACGGCAACCAGAGGCGCTGCTGTGCACACCTCCTCAGCCTCCACTTCCACCAAGACTGCTCCACGGATATCTGAGCTATCACATTCATCGACGCCATCGAGCTGGAAATTTTTGAAAGTGATTTAGTTAAGTATTGAATATTAATTCTGTAAGTAACAGTCTAGAATCGAATCTTGTTCTTCTGATGTCTGTGTCTTGAAGTGTCTCTAGTCTTAATTCAGAAATAGCAATTAATCAGAATATAGTAAATTAAACGTGTCTAGCGAGTTTCAGCTCGTTAAGACTTCAATAACATATTTCTATATTTTGTTACAAACATAAATCCCTGCCAGGGGGCAGCGACAATGTGGTCGTGAAGACTTAACAATGAAAATAACGTTGAATCTTCTCTATCACAGATACTTTTTTATAGAATAGCGCAGGAGTTCTCAAGACTGCAGTAAACAGTACCATGTACAACTCACAGAATGTTCTCTCTCGTATTCTGAATCGAAATCATCAGCATCGTTGACGCTAAGACTCGACGCATGCAGTCTCCCCGACCCTGCGCCCGACGGGGCCACGCTACCATCAGACTGGGTCCGCGTGAGAGTGCTCTGCGGGACTTGGGTCCTGGCTTTAGCAGCGCGGAGTAGGGCTGATGTGGACGCTTCGGGAGCGATGCCTCGGGACTTCTCCCACTCATGCAGTTTACGAGTGAAAGAGCGAGAGATACCTGGAAGACGAAAAATATTATACCCATGGGTGTTGTTTTCCAACTTTTTTAGTATGCTGATAGTGAATTAGACGTCCATTTTTCAATGAAAGAAAAATCATAAATGGTCAATAATATTGTGGAAATCACCGTGGAATTTGAATAGCCCAGTTGACGTCTGAACGAGAACCTCATCAGGTTTAGCCTCCTTTTCCCACGCTGGAACCGAATTGGTTTCCTTCATATGTTTCCATTCATCTGAAAGAAAATGTTATGAAGTATTTGGATAAGTGCACAGAATAAAGAATATTTAGTCAAGAGAGTATCTAGCAATATGTTTACCCCATTTCCTAAGGAAGTCCTCGCTTAGGTCTTGCCTAGCAGGCACTGGCAGTGGCTGCTTCACCCCCTTCTTGAGCTGCCACTCTGTCAGCTTCTTGCGGAAGTCGGCAGACAGCTGCTCCTCTGTCGCCACGGGACGGGACGCTGAAATACGGAGTTGTTAAGACTTAGCTACTACTGCTATGTTCGTTACTGATCATGATTTATAAAATTTGGCAGCTGTGGTCGACTGTTGTTAATTATTGTGATGTGTTTTGTAAATTCTGCCATTTCGAAATGGTTTATAATAGTTTCGGCTAGACAACTTGTAAGTGTATTAAAATTATATGACGGGCTAGGTAGCGGTTATTTTAAAAATACGACAGCTTACAAAATAGTATGGGTTTTCCTGTGACGAGGGATTTTAGCACCAATGCAAGAATATTCTACGTCTAAATTGCTTCATTTGGCTGTAACCGTTAAAGCAGTAACATCACAAAATGTTGACTTTATTTTAGGCAATGACTCATAGAAGAGATTATTATTATGAAAATATTAAAAAAATCTGAAAATAATTTAAAATACAGACATGAGAGACTATTAATGCGGATCGCGTTCCATAGTTTTTTTCGATACGCGTGATAATTGTGATACCAATGGCTTGGAAATGAAATCTAAGTTGATTTACAATAGTTTTACCGGCGTATAATTTTCCGCGTCTGTCTGAGAACTCCCGGCGCAGACGTGATTGCAGCGCTGCGTAATCCCTTGCAATCTCTTCCCTTACTCCGCTCGCTTCGCACCCACTGCTTAGACCTTCCGTATCTGAAATAGAGAATAACATTTGATAATCAAGTATCTTAAATAATCAGCAGCATTTACCTAGCTAGCAATCGTCAAGATTTATTGATATGAATATTTAATAAATAAATATCGCCAGACTAACAAACCAACTGTATGGTCTCAAACTAAGCAACCCTTGTACTATGGGTACCGTGCAATGGAGTGAGGGCGATCCTAGTGACATCCAGACCAAGGCAAATTAATAAAAGTCTATTTGCGAAATTGATCCTGTGACGACATCTGGAAGCCAAAACCCAAATTATTTTAGTAAGTCTGTGACCCAAATACATTAAAAAAGAATCTAGTACCTCTTCATGACCACAGTGATAAAAAAACAATCCACTGTCAATGGTACTGTCAAACGACATGACTGTCAACAACAGTCTAAATATCAAAATCAACAGTTATATTCTCTTTGATTAACAGTAAAACCATAAAAAAATGGTTTAAGTGGTAATCCTGACCGTGCCGCAGCAAAACCAAACAATGTTAGTAGGCATATTCAATGAGAATTGCGCGGCACCAATAATAACCATATTTTAATATATTTCACGTTGCAGGTTGCAAATGGAAACACACAAATGGTTCCCGGTTACATATTCTTCTTCATTTTCGCTTTGATGCTGTATGCGTATGTAAGCACATTATTTATCTGCTATTGGTGTGATTGCCAAGTCGCTAGAATGCTTGGTTTGGATACAAAAAAGCCGGTTAAACCCCCTTTTCATATACGTCTGGGATTTTAGATGTCATGTGCGAATCTTATTTTCAATGCAGATTTCCCTTATATCGGTCCCCCGTCGGGTGTTTAACGCTCAGAGCACTCGAGGGCACGAAACACCTTTAAAAATAGCGCCAAACCGTCAATAAGCCATGTACCAGGCCACTAGGCAGGCCTTCGGGCGGTCTGAAAACTCCGATACCAGAGTTGGCCATTATCTTATTCGATCATAAGAAATAGAACATAGATCACCACTTGCTGAACGGTGTTGGTAAAAATCGACATTTCTTTCGAAAGACGTGTGAAGCCTAGCCGACCTGCAATGGATCAGCTAGACCACGTCACACGCGTTAATAACACGTGATAAACTGTCCACAGATTAATCAAAGCCAGGAAGGTTCAGCCACAGCATCTGCCATCAGGCAGATATTCTCCGGCCCTTGTCAATTGTCATGCCGCAATGACGATGATGGAATCTGTGGGTTTAGTGGGCAGCAAGACACGTCAGGGCGACAAAGAGAGGTCACTGAATGTGTCTGTGACCACAACTGTCCTTGCGGTCTCATAGATGACTTCCTCAAGTAAGACTTGGTGGATTTTTTTAAACTGTACCAGATAACTATCGAGTAAACTTTAACACCAGCCTCCACCAGCCACCAGCCACCAGTCTCTCTATAATAAATATAGGTATTCTTAGCACTGCAGACAATTGCCATGCACCAGTAAGGACATAATAACAAATCGTTTGTTTGTAAGTAACGACATAAGATTTCCAAGCAAAAATATCCATTCCAGAAATCTCGTTCACGTCTACAATATTTAATGAGCGGCCACCATGCTTGGCGGCCTTTTAGACTTACAATGTTATTACCAATTTCAGGACATGCAGACCCGCCACCCAGATGTACAACAGCACAATTAACTCAATATCTAACTACTTTTTAAATTTTGTGGAAACGGTAACTATTATGCGAATGATTTATTCCCCATCTTGGTTAGTTTTAACTGATACTTCATTTTGGCTGTATCATAATAATATGGGTAAAATGTAACTTCTTGACACAGACTTACAGTAAGTACTTGAATTTATTACAGAAACTCTACCGTAGATTATACGTTCGCTAAGTCGCTAGTTTTGAGCGCCTATGTAAAATATTTATATGGCAAATTGCTAGGTCCTTGTGAAGGTTCTTTGTATTTTCCATACAAATAATACTTATAACGAGCTTTAAGTAATGATAGAGCTAACTATTTGGCTACCAATTGCAAGTCTCCCTAACACAAAAAAAGTATAAGGACTCTTGAGTATATTAATTTTGCGTGGGTTATACGAGCATAGTTGATTATCAGAGCGATGGCCCCAACATTATTTAAAAAAGTGTAGCAAGAATAGTAGTAATAAAGAAGAGAACTGGAGGCCCAACCTCCCCTCTTACCCCCCCTCTATCCCAATTCCCATTGCCCTACAGGTAGCCAATGAGCGAGCAATGCCATCGATAGGTAGTGCAAGCATCTGGAGGCTACGGTAACTGCTTAACATCAGGCGGGCGGTACGCTTGGTTACCGAATTGGTTATTTAAAAAAATGAATAAGAAAGATCTGTCATATCGCTTATAGACGCTATAGGTACACAAGGTTTAAGAGTTGGCCACAAAATCATGCGATAAGAAAATTTGCTTCATTGTCGTGATTCCCAAACATAACCACAAAGTATGTGTAAACACAGACATAAAATAATTGCAAAATAATTTCCCGATAGCTCCAGAGATTCACCCGAGGTATATTCTCCATCGGCACCAGACATAAATAGCTGAAATAGCAACGCATTACTTAAATGCCTCGTTGATTTAGCACCTAAACATTGCGAACCGTTTGGAAGCGATCCAGGGTTTTGTTAATTTTTCTTGCGAATGCTGGGGAAAGGGGAATATGTAATCAGAGAAGTTGACTATTGAGTGAGAAGAGAGAACTGCACTTGCAATAAAACTGTGCCTGTTTTTGTTCTTTATAAAGATTATTACTGGCAATGTGAGCTTAATACATAACTTGTATTGTTGTTAGGCTCTCCAGCGAATGCTTGTGTCAATAGTTTAATGGTCGGGGTGGGATCTAACCACGAATCCTTTAATTACGAGCGGCCCCTACTAGCCTATTGACGCGTTTTATTCGTTGCTTCGCTAAATAAAGCTTGTAAGCTATTAAAAGAGCGCTAAATAGCTCGAATTAATGAGTCACTAAAATATATACACGACGTCTAAAATAGATTAAGAGGAACTTTAACCTTTTAGTAGCATTTAAGTATTTGACCCAAAGCGGCCTAAAATAAACTTAACCCAAGGCTTCTCCAAACATGTTCTTTTTGTGTCGATATTTTTTGATAGGCGCTATTCATATCTTATTTTTACTTAAAAAAATAAGGTTATTATCTCGTCGTTTTTATAGCTAAAGTTGAGTATTCCAGTAGTAATGAGCATCGAGACAATTTTTGTATTTGTTGCTGCAAAAGGACACTGCCTCTACATTTGTTTTCTATGTTTTCAGTTACAAGATGCCTATTCAAATGTATGCAGGGTTATGGAATGTGGTACTTCGTGTCAGCAGAGGCGTATGCAGGTAATTATCGTGTTCGTAACTATTAAACTTTTTTACTAAAGCGGTAAGTACCTATTTAACATGTGAAGCAAAAATACACAACAGACAAAAGTTCGTGAAATGGCCAAGAATAGAAAATGTACAGACCAACTGTGATCTTTATATTTTCAATCCTAGAAATAGAGTTAAATCTATTTCAGCATCTATCAGTATCTTAACTTTAAGTGCGTAGGCACACGTTCGCGGGAAAATAACTTGATACAACTACCGCAAGACTATTATCATTACAGATAAACCCCACTATATACCAAGCTGCCACAGACTTACCTCAAGATTCAGAAGAGATGGTCACCGTACCTCAGGACAACATTATATCATTTACCAAGGACCATAGACCAGAAGAAAGTACTAGCATAGCACAAGCAGCAATACAAATGTCAGAGTCAACTGAAACCCTGAAACCCTGGCCTGAAAACGCAGTGAAATCCTGTTCAAAATGTGTCGAGAAAGGCAACATTTGTATACGTGGGTGTCCGAAGGCTGTTAAAAAAAAAGATTAAAGTATTCCATGAATTGATTAAAGATTTTTCTAACTAAAACTTTTTTAGACTCTCCCGGTTAGAACGGATAAGCAGTGGGCTTGTTGCCCATAATACTTAACAGTACTACTTCTGGTACTGACTTGTATGACAATTATTAGTGAGATCCTTTTCCGATAGCATAGCAAATACCTGAAGTACATCTTCGTCACAGATCTTCATGACCTCTTTGCGCTTCCAGCATAGGGAGGTTCCCTTTATGAAAGGAGGTTTTCATGCTTTGCTGTGTTTTAAATGTTTTTTTTAATCTATAAATTCTAGAACTCTGTCTTTGATTATGCCATTAAAACAATGCCAAACTGCTTAAAGAAGACTACAAGACGATTATAAATCTTAGAACATAGACTTATATAGGGTCATATATTCATGCATGACCCCATAGAAGAAGAAAACAATTTTTCAGGGTAGAGACGCTGTAAATATTTTGACGGCTGCGGAAACGAGATACACGCAAATACTTTTGCCTTTTGCATTTAAGGCCCGTATTAATAGATCGATCTCAAAAGCATACTTAAGAATGCTCTCAGACTTGAGATCGATTTATTAATATGAGCCTTAGTGTACAGTAGTGTAAACTAATTTCGATTAGCACCAATTTATTGCTGCCAATCGAAATTAGTTTCGCTGTCGCAGGTTATTTGCATAATAATAACCAGAGAGGTGTGTCTAATGATACTATTTGATTATGCGCTGCGAGTCTTTCTAAAATGGTTGGCTTTGGTTTGGTTTCTTGGTATGTCTGTGTAGTTTTAGTAGCTGAACTTCTGTGGCATTATTTTCTTAAGGCCATGGCCAAACGGCTATGTGTAGTGGTTATATTCTCTTTGGCCAAAGGTAGTGGTGACAAGTGGTGATTATTTGCTACTATTGTATTCTCTTTGACTATAACATCTTTGGCCAAACCACAGGCCAAACGGCTTTCAAAAATGTAATCTCTAAATTGACTTTATGTACAAAATAAATGTATTCCGCAGAAAATATAACATAAATGATGGATGAAGTAAAAGGCCGCAACTCTCACATAAGCTGATAAAGCTTGAAAATTATGGAAGGCGAATCTCCAAATACTTTTAAACTTTGTTGCTCGTATGAAGGTATCCGCAGTGATGATGCGTCAAATAAAACACTCGTCTCGGATTTAGCGTACAGGATATCTTCTACATTCAATCGCCATCATGCCTGATTCACCGAAGTAGGAAGTGTATGTGCAGTGCCCTCTAATTTCTAATTACCCTAGGAGCGCATCCCTCAACACTAAGGGATGTACACACTGCACACGTCTTTTGCAAGACATGCAGGTTTCATCCACTCAAAACTGCTTCCCATGCAGAACAACCCAATAGGTGGTTTAGTTTAGGGGTTTTTTTATGACTACACATAGATGGATTTTGCAGACAAAGCCCCCTGAGACTGTTCGACCAATGGTAATCCAGTTGGAGAACGAATCATAATTTACTAATCGTCCAGTAAGCGGACGGCTAGCAACAGCCGTTTATTTTATTAATTATGGCTGAATAATAATATCAAGTTTTCTTTAAGCAGTAACCGTAGGCTACTAATACTAATGACATCCAATGACCATTCTCGCAATACTAATGACATCTATCGCACGTTGTGACCTGAAGGGAGGGGGGTCTGTTCGTGTAACTTTACAACAATTTATTTCCAGAGTGCTACCCTGCATGGGGAATGCCATCCAGCACTGCAGGTTCCATTATAGCTAAGTCCCTCTTGATCATTTTCATAGCCGTTCTTATTGTGGTTAGTGAAAATTGTTTTTTGTACACAAAATAGTTTTAGTCTTTCGACTTAAGAATGGCGAAGGTTTAAAATTCGATACCTGTCGAATTGAGGATCTTTGCCGTGTTTTCTTTATGTATGTTACTCCAATTATCCGGCATTGTAGAACCGACTTCAATTAATTTTTTGTTGTACCTTTTTCTGTTCTGATCCCTTATCCAAAGAAAATTACAATTCACTTATAACGGCGTTACAAAGTAGGTAATTTTGTTTTGACAAATTCCTTGGGTGAATATTTTTTTTTTATTAATATCGGGGTATATCTATAGGGTATGCTGGGGTGAAAAGAGAAGATTAAATATAAGATAACATGCAGTCGTGCTTTCTTCCAGCATCACATAGCTCTATATTGTACTCTTTCATTTTTTAAATTATGTCATTTCATTAACACTAAAATCCCGGGACTGTCCCATTAGAAAAAGAGTCGGGATCGAATTCTCTAGTTGCAATTGACAGACGCATTTACCGTATGTACAGGAATATGGAGTGCGGCCTCGAAGTGGCAGCGGAAGCGGCGGCGACAATCAGGTACGGGTTCATTTCCTACATCCTAACTTAAATATCTGACTTCCGAAGACTTGTAGGTGTTCTGACGGTCGTAGAGCCATCTTGTATCCAATTGACTACAGATATAGCTCGATCGGCTTAGTACCACACTCTCACAAAAGATCAACGTAAAGTAGCTATTATAAATAAATAAATATCGCCAGACAGACACACCAACTGTACGTTCCCAAACTAAGCAAAGCTTGCACTATGGGTACCATACAATGACAGGTACCATACAGACCAGGGCAAATTACGAAAGGCCATTTCCGAAATTTGCCCTGGCGGGAATCGAACCCGCAACCACCATGTGCAGTGAGCCGAGCGGCCTACGCTCGAACCACTGCGCCAAGCGGTCGTCGGAGCCAAGCTACCCGGAAGCCAATACCCCCTCGCTTTCCCTCCCTATGTCCCGCTACTATTCAATTTGGCAATGTGCGAGCAATGTATTTTGTATTGCAAGCATCTATACTATAGGCTACGATAACCGCTTAACGTCAGGCGGTTCGTCTGAAGTAGTAACAGCCTATTTACTCAAGATTTGAAGAGACCCAAGTTATACCTCTCTGGAAACGCAGGCGGTGGAGGCGAATTCCACACCTTAGTGGTACGCATCATGAACGATGAACCAAATCGTTTCGTGTGGATGGGTGGAATGTCGACGACATAACGTTGAAATCGTGCCTGGTTCTCCGGTGTTGGAAAGGAAAATCTCATGATCTCGTAGTTGATCTCTCCGTAATTCGATCTAATCTGGGTGTAACTGGGATTACCTCCAGTGTGTTTTACGAGACATACTGAAGCGATGCTTAGTTTGGGACCAATTGGGGTGTTGATAGCGATAATGACTTTTTTTCATGAATTGCAGGTGTCTCCAAGGGCGGACCGCTATAAAACAAATGTAAGTCAATGATTTCCAATGAGTGATCTCATACCCCAATTTAAATAATAGAAACAATGAACATATTAAAAGCTTTTTAGTTTTTATAATTGCAATATATCATTATAGGTTTCCGCCAGTGGAAGTCGATACAAAGAAATCGTAAGTTCAACGACTTAATACTTTATGCGAATAAAACTATCGTTATTAAATTAGGATGGATCATGTGAGCCAGATACAAATACAATTTTTTTAAAGGTTACCTGCAATTCAAGTTTAACACTGAGTTAAATGTTACATAATATCATTGCAGGTTTCCGCCAGCGGGAGTCGATCCAAAGGAATCGTAAGTCCGCTACTTAATACTGTTTTTTAAATGAGACCATTGTCATGTTTGGGATGGTTCATTAATTCAGACACAGACACTAGATTTTATATTTTTTTACATTTTTCAGGGGTACCACTGACTTAAATATTATATATAATTGCAGGTTCCCAGTGCCAGTGGACGTCGATTTGAAGAAATCGTAAGTTCAACGACTTAAAAGATTTTGTAAATAAAACCTTCGTTTTAAATTTGGATGGATCATGTAATCTTGACATAGATACCAGATTTTTTTTAAAGGTTACCAGAAATTCAACGTTATTTACTGAGTTCAATCGTACATATAATTGCAGGTTCCTGCCAGCGGAAGTCGATTTGAAGGAATCGTAAGTTCAACGTCATCCTGTTTTGTCAATAAAACTATCTTTATTATTAAGAATGGATCATATAATCCAGACAGAGACACTAGATTTTGTAAAGGTTACCACTGATTTAAGAAGATGCATGTGCTTGGAGTGAGCTCTCGTCAAGTGTTTAATGACTAAGATGCATAATCTTCTAATAACTAGGATTTTGAAGCCTCGTAGAAATCACATCAGCTAGAGCCTCTTTTTACAGGTTGCATCCTTAAATAAACAGCTATCATCAAGTCAGCCGGAGCAAAGCAATGAATCTATAAAGATCTGCCAAAAGATCAAAAATTTATTCTCTCGAATAGGCAAACCCGGCTCCAAGATCACACCTTCGACAAAGACTTCTGACTTCAATGACAACAGAAGTCCCATCAAATGTGTTCCTCAACAAGGAAGTTCCGACAGAAGTCTTCCCAAAGAAGATACAACAGGAGAAGGAACTAGTAAACAAGGTGAGATCATTTGTGAGTGCGAGTCGAAAGAAACGGTCAGGAAGAAGTCAATACCGGAGAGATATTGTATGAATTGTCTCAAGAAGGGAGAAATTTGTATTCGCGGCTGTCCGAAACTTAATAAAAAAAACTTGAAATAAAGCATTTAAGAATTAACAGTTTTTTAACTTATTCATCTTAAGCTTGTGGTTTTTTTTTATTATATGGCTCTGTCCTTTTGGACAATTCTGCAGCTTGTGTTTGTGGGTGACATAACAAGTACTTAGAGATGTTTTTTTAAGTCATGTCAGAGACCTTCAGGCATTCCGGAAACTTCAACCGCAGAGTTGGTAATTAGGTCATACAAACAAAAACACGATCGAATAGTTCTTATGTTATTAGTCTAAAAATTGACAAAAAATTAAAAGGGTTATTAATAGTTCTTCGTGGGTCCACATAGAAGCCAGTTTTCTTAAATTATGGCAAGAAAATGAACTACTTCATCATTAGAGAATACATAATACCAGCTAGAATATAATCACCTCCAAGCTTTGACTATGGACTATGCATCGTCCATTCTCTGGCCATTCTCGAACAGTTGAGCGATGACGCACTGACCCTTTGTAATCTCTTTGCATTGACCTTTCGTATCCATTAAAGAGTTTTATCTGTAAGTTCTTTCGGACACTGACAGGTAGAAAGGCAAATGGAAAAGAGCTTTGAAGCCTTTGACAGGTGTCACAATTTTAATAAAGATCCGCTCATGATAAAATTTGTAGGAATTTAGTAGGTTATTTGGTTACTCTTAAGAAAATAAATTATTAGTGTAATGTACCAATAAATATTAATATATAGTACCTGTTTAGTAATAGGTATGGATAAATTAAATTTTCGAGAATATGCTACGTACAATGTTCAGGCGATTTATGATTAAAGATCATCTTGGACATTCAGCGTGGACTCTGTTCAGGAATGGAACGCTATCAATTATTCGGCAAGTATCTTGATCTTTTCCCAATAATCAGCATCCCAACTATCTTTTTTTTATGGGACTAGTCCCGCCACACACTCCCACTACTGTAACTCCTGCAAGCCAGGATCGACAATGGTGACCAATAATGACGTCGAGGTTTGACCCCCGACGAATCCCGGGGAAAAGTTAAATTGTCTTGGAACCCGCACGAATTTAATCTAAAGAAATAATAGGAGTTGGAAGAAAAACATTACACTTAAAAAAAAATCCCTACTATCTAGACTTTGCAGGGAGGCGTCTACAGCTTGATTTAAGTGCTGTTCATATGATATAGACCTTATCAATAATTCATGAACTGAGTATCTTTTTTATGCAGTGCACTATTTTAGCAGTAGCGGCCAAATTAATAAGAACCAGAGAGAGTTCAGAAATAATGCAAAATGCAATATGTGTAAATGGTAAAACGTAAAATATCTTATGCTTGTTTTGGAAAGAACGGCATGCAATTTCATTGCAGCGTCGCTCGTATAGATCCCGAAGTTCATAACCTCTCTTCACCTTTCTTTACAAATGTTTAAGGGAAAACATCGTGAAGACATGAACTCCGCTAACAAGCAATCAGCGTGTGGACTATGCCCTGTCTCCCCCTTGTATTGAGGGGAGCACTGTGGAACAGGGACAAAAGGAATCATTGTTAATCATATGATTTCAGATCACAACTGTGTGGCAGTATGCATACTTAAATCTGCTTTATTCATCGTAGTCACACTTGCTATTATGGTAAGTGCAAAACCTTCAGCTTATGAAAACCCTCTCACAGAAGCTCAGCTTTAATGTAACTACTCGTATTAGCTATAATACGTTTCGTACGATTACTATGAGAGTTTGAAGACAACCTCTGTCCTACTCTTCTACAGAGTGATAAACGTGCGAGAAACGCCTTTGGTATTGATTGACTACAGTAACTTAACGTCAGACGGGTGTTCCACTTGCTAACCGACTTTGTTATTTATATAAAAAACCATGTTTATTCATATCCTAGTATATGCCCCTCGGAGATCCAGATGAGGAGTGTCCGATGAGGAGAATGACTGCGGCGACATCCAAGACCAGTGTTGCTATGGTCTGTCTTTGTGACCTGTACAAGTTCATAGTAAAGTGAGTACTAGACATACGACTCTTTAGAACTACAAATACAAGTACCTACAGCAGACATGGTATAGTATCGAATGTCAGATCACAAATATAATTTACTAGCTGTGCCCCGCGACTTCATCCGCGTAGTATTTTAACTTAGCAAAAATTTCGGGATTATCGGGTTAAAAAGTATCCTATATGTTAATCCCGGTTATAATCTATCTGTGTTCCAAATTTCATCCAAATCCGTTCAGTAGTTTTTGCGTGAAGGAGTAACAAACATACATACATACATACATACATACATACATACATCCACACTCACAAACTTTCGCATTTATAATATTAGTAGGATGGTACAAATGGTATCTGTGACCAAACATCTAGTGGAAAAATCCTCTCATATCGTTATATTTAGAGTTCACTGGTTGATTGTACTTTAGTTATAATAATATGTCCCATATCATGAGCCAAAACATCACTCGCCAAATTACTGCTCAGCCAAATCACTTCCTAATTACCTTCCGGTAATCATCTACGCTTATTGTTCTTCAAAGGGGCGGATACTATGCAGATAAATGTTGGCTGGTCACAACAATATCGTCATGAACTGCGAATGTCATTATTATGTCATAAATAATTATGTTTAGTAGCTATGTGTAATAATCTGAACACAGATATTTGCGTATATTATAAACGATGCATGGCATAGTATCTGAAAGATAATATTTCTGCTGTTGATAATACAGTTAACGAAATAAACATAATGGTAGAGTAATCACAGCAGAGGTTTATATGATGCCTCGTATTCATTAATTATTTGATGTCATTACAGAACCCTTAATATTTTTTTAAAGACGTTTCGAAAATTACTTTAAAATGATTTGGGAGAAGAACCCACTACTCGCCCTCGGCTTGTCGACCTCCAATACGAGTATTATAAACCAAATAAGTTGATCGATAATGGCCATCAAGACCGAACCATCAATCGAGAGTATGTCGGTCATGAGGTCAGGACCTTAATATGGTTACGAAATCTTCTGCGATACAAAGCGAACTAAAAAGATTATTTAATGAATGAAATAATTATAAATTAATATATTATTTATGATTATCACTTGCTTACGGTGAAGGTTAAACATCGTGAGGAAACCTGCATGTGTTAGAAGATCTAACCAATTTTCGAAAGACATGTGAAATCCGCCAACTCCCACTGGGCCAGCGTGGTGGATTATGGCCTGAATCCCCCTCATGTTGAGGGGAGGCCCGTGCCCAGCAGTGGGACGTCTAAAGGGCTAAATTATTATTATTATTTTTATATATATTATTTATGAAAACCACGATACGCCACGATACTTAAAGGAAAATCCGAAGGTGAGGAAGTTCTCATACCAAGGATCACAATGAACCCAACAGATATGCCGTTTGAGTTTAAATGACATCAATTTCCGAACAGTCTTGCATTTGCCATGACCACTAATAAATCACAAGGCCAATCCTTGAAAGTTTGTGGTATGCATTTAGAAAATCAATGTTTTTCCCATGGTCAATAATATGTGGCATGTTCACGGGTCGGAAGACCATTTGCGTTATTTTTTCTTGAGCCTGATAATAAAACGAAAAATGTCGTCTATCACAAGGTGCTTCAATGAAGAGTGCAACCCATGCAACCATATACATACATGGCCAATAAATAATCATTAATATACCTGATTTTTTTATTTACATTTGTATTTTTTATTAAATCTTAATTATCTTTTTTAAATCTGCTCATTTATTGCCTCTAAGGCGAAACAAAGTTTGCCGGGACAGCTAGTTTATTAATAAAAAATCATAATTTAATTTATTTACATACACACTCTTGACCCACGGAATTCGGTCTTCTTGGCCACTTCTTTTTATGAATCAACTTAAATTTTGGAGGTTGGCAAACGGAGGGTGACTATGTGTCCTTCGCCGAAATAATTGTTCTTATGATATTGTACTTTACAGGTTAACGTTCACCATACTAGAGATTTTGGAAACAATTATTTGTATTGTGTTGGATGTGCTGTATGAGGCTAAATTGAAAGTAAGTTTCCTATCAGTGTGTCAGGATTCATTCTAATGAATTCATCCAAATTATTTATTTTAATCAATAATGTAATTCATTTATACAATTTTATTTTTATTTGCAGTTTTATTCAATACTGGAATCGTTGGACGGAAATGATTTGTGTAGAATAGTAAATTGCGGAAATAATGTAAGTTCTAATATCCCCATTCCACGTGGTCGGCTTTGATGAGGTTTGATCCACCTTTATATTAGTTACAACAAGTAATAGGGTGGTTCGTTTACAGGTAAATAATGTTGAGACAAAAGGTTCGGCCGGTCAACGAACGGGTTCGAGGAAAAGGCTGCCGGACAAGAACTCAAAATCCTAATATTGTTCTGATCTTAGTAGGTCCTGGCTCATAATTATTAAAGTCATCAATTGCAAGTATTTTTTTATTGTTTTATTATTTAAACTTAATTGGATTCATAGATTTGAGAACTACCAAAGCAAAGGTATGTCGGTCTGTTTCATAAACTATTAAATAAACTAATTATTTTGAAGAATTAGGTTCGTTCGCTAACTTGTATAAAGAACTCGGTGAATATTGTTTGTAAGTTATAATTAATTACCTACATTGAAACCAGGGAATTTCAGGAAATAAAGTGTTTAGAACTGTGGTATTTGCGTAGAAATATATAACATTCCTTGTCTGTTTATATAAAGTTTATTGTTTATATTCCCAACCGCCGACATGTAGTTGGTGTTACCTACTAACATAACATCCGGTCTATATGGGGTTTCTGAAAGAAAAATACATTTCAGAATCAGCTATGTCCCGTAGCTCTACCATGAGATTAACGCTCGTTTCCAATTTTTTTAAGTAGAGACGTAAAATATTTGTGTAACGCAATGTTGGTTTCGCAATAAAAACTCGTCACATAAAAATATTAGCGGCTGTAGTGAACAAATATTATGAATATTATTTGTACTTAGCTTGTAAGTTTTACTGTAACGGTCGTTGGTAGACCTAAATAAATAAATAAATAAACTCATGGTAGAGCCCAAAGAGAATATAACCACAACGTTAGGCATAGAACCCAAGAAACAAGTTATGAAAAGTGCAGTTATAAAATTTATTTCTTGTTGAACGATGACTTGTGTTTGCTTGTGTCCATCTACTGTTCAAGTAAAACCTACTACTACTACATTATCAGAAAATCCCATTAAATATAAATATATTAATTAATATGTATACATATTTGTATACTAACTGTTTTGTATAAATAATGCGAAAGACAAGCGTAGGACCCGCCTGATGTTAAGCAGTTACCGTAGCCTATGGGAGCCTGCAAAATAATGCAGATATAATAGCTATTTATTTATTTATTATAGCTGCTATTTTTACTATGAGTGTGATGAGAGAGAGAAAGCCGGAAGCCCAAGCTCCACCCTCCCCTCTTATCCCTCTATTACACTCCCCTACACGTCAGCAACGTGCGAATAATACCATTGGTTTTGCAAGCTACCATAGGCTACGGTAGCTGCTTAACATCAGGCGGGTCGTACGCTTGTCTTTGAGTTTCAAGCTACTTCACGTCGATCTTCTGTTAGACGGTTGTACTTCCCCTGTCCAGCCAACCCGTATGTGATTTAGTCAAACGGCTAAATAGCTTGGCTATACAACCGTAAAAAAATTATGTTATCATGAATATCCCGACCTAGGTTCTATCTAAATAGCGACTATTCAATAAACTATTCACACTTCTATAACTATAAAATCAATTTTATCGTTCAGTCATAAAACGTGCTATATATTTGCCTATAGTTTATTTCAGTCACTGTACTTTTTTTAAGAAGTTTTTTTATAGCGTTCGATCAGAAGTATAGTATGACTATCATGTATTTTGCGTTTTATGTGCTGTTATCATTTCTTATGGTAAGTAGCTACGGGTTAAGACATAATTTGATTGCAATATGGCTGTTGTTTCGAAATTATTCGAAAGAGCAGGCAGAGATGTCAGATTAGCGTAAATTTTAGAGACAATTTGAAAGGTAATTTATTACCTACTTAGCCTGGATATCGAATCTAGACCTTAAGACAAATAGTCATCTTAGGCCCGCTTTAATAAATCGATCTCACGTCTGAGGGCAGCCTTGAGTACGCTTTAGACTTTTCAGTTTATACTGGTATGATATAAGAATGATATTTCATTATCGCTCTCACAATTGAGATCGATTTATTAATACCGACCACAGATAAGTTAAGATTCTATCCGTAATGAGTGTCAAGTACCCTAATAATATGCAATTTTCGGCAGAACAAGCGAAATAAACGAATAATTAGACAAGTGTTTCACCTCTAACCTCTTCTGGATAGAGGTCATTCACACGAAGAATCTAACACCGTCCTGCCTTTATATTTAATAAAAAATAATGGTCCCAAACTAAGCAACGCTTGCACTGTGGGTACCGTACAATGGACTGAGGGCGATCCCATTGACATCCAGGCCAGGGCAAATTACGAAAAGGCCATTTCCGAAATTTACCCCGACGGGAATCGAACTCGCAACCACCATCTATTTTGACAGATAATCGCTTTAATTGACATCTGGATACAGTAAAATGTATATCAATTTCGTTGCCGGGTTAACCGCGTGAATGACTGCATAGTTGGGCAGCGAGCGAAATGTTATTTAAATAACACTTTACCCTAAGTTAACAGATGCTATAGAGATAGCAAAGGAAGAAGTGGACAAGGTGATAGAAGATGAAATAACTCATAAACTCAGCGAAGACTTGCTGCAAAGCATCGAGAGGAAGTTCCAAGTTGATTTGGAAAAGTAAGAACCCTTTAGACGTACATAATACGTAACAGTACATTGTTACCCAAGGGGTGAAGGTAACTTATTTAGTCCCGAGACGGGGTTCGAGGGACAAAATAAGTATTTCACCCGAGGTAAACACTGTGCTTTTCATTACGAATACAAGGAAAGTAAAAATAAAAACAGGAATTAGCTAAAGAAATAATACAAGGAAGTATGAACAATACACTACATCTCGAAAAAAGAAATGAAGATCGGCGCTTATTTTGTTTTTTTCCATTGGCCGGCCTGGTTCAATAGAAATGTGAAAATGGAACTAGTTTTTTTATAATTTGACAGCTGTCAGTTGAAAGCGATTCTCCCTAGGGCTGAAAAGGTTTACTTTCAACCCGCTCCTCAGGCAACTTCAGACCTACTTTCCGAGTATGAGTAATGAAAAATATATTGCTGCCCAAAAAGTTGGTAGAGTCAAGCCGTTTCCAATTGACTACAACTCATATACGGACTGGCTCGACCGGAGCAGTACCACCCTCTCACAGAACGTTGGCGAATAGTTACTGTTATAGCTGCGTTTCGTACGATGAGCGAGAGATCCGGAAAACATTGAATGACGAAAGCTAAATCTGACCAATACAACATTAATCAAACATGCCTAGGTCTGTAGACATGGTACTGGTGAAGATCAAGCTCCTGCTGCAGAACGGTACTCTGTTCATCCAGGACAAACTGGCGGAGCTACAGGAGACGATCGACGTCATCAAAAATCACGGGGAAAAGGAGGTGAGTAAAAAAGTGACGACTGTCGCCTGGATACATAATACATAATAAATAACCAGCTATCAAGTTTTGGACGGATTAGTATATAACTATCCGTGGTGCCTTACAATTGAGCTTTGTCCAGTTTATAATTTAAAGTATACTGAAGGGCTCCGATGTAGCTTAACGTCTGCGATAGCCGGGACTGACAGCCCAACATGCCCTATGAAGCATGAACTAAAGCGTTCACTTGTAAATGACACAAGCGTTCAACGATTACCGTGTCGAGCGCAGAACGTGGTATGCTGCACATATATTTTTAGAACCATCAAGTGATCATGATACAAACGTATCTTAGTTAAAAAAAAGCTCAAATTCTGATTCTTCAATAGCTAGAAGAGTGCCTGAAGAAGAAAGAAAATGAGACGACATCGCTCGCTGAGAGGGCGCTGCATCAGATGGTGGTCTGTGGGTATGCGCTGATAGGCCATGATCCGGCGCAGGCGGTGCACAGTGTTTTAGGCCTTAAGAACATGATCAAGGAAGGGCTCAAACCTGTAAGTTATACCTTAATGGTTATAGTAGAGTTGCAACGAAAGGCCACCTAAACTACAATGGTAATAAGGGCCTTTATGCTGTAGCACAATTTTTTTCGTGTTCCGTCCTACTTACATGATGTTATTTAGAAATAAGAAAGACAAGGGCAGCTAAATTTGCTGGTAATACAATTATGTTAGAGGGTTGACTATAAGCCACCGCTTGGCATCAGAATAAAGCTGTGTATATACACAGCTTTATTCTACCTATATAGGTAGTAGCAGTTAAAACTCTACCATGACTTTTAAGCTCATTCATCGTTATCGTCTTGCGTCTATCATAGATTTTTTTAAATAGTAGAGTGACTGACCTCTTTAAGAACTCTCTTAGTTTAATCCCATAGGTTTACGGTAGGAAACATATCCAGTAGTGGGATGTAGCTAATAATAACACTGATGATGCTACTTTAAGAGCTAGACTTTGCACTATTTATAACCTTATACCATCAATCTCTCCTATTCAATTTCAACCCACAATGACGTAAAATCTTTATTTCAACAATAAGATGACCAGAAATCGCCTCTAACCGCTTGCGTCAGCCAAATAAACATCAAACGAACTTAAGAAATTAAAATTACAGATATATGGACAGAGGAACGAGGTTTACGGGCTTCTGAAGGCCTGTGGCCACGACCACGACACACTGAAGAAAGTTATTAAATGTGTAATTTCGAAGGTGGGAGGATTTAATATAAAATATAAGGTCTTAAGTAATTCTAATAATGCACGAAATTTTGCATAGTGCCTTAGTAAATGCTAAAGATAAGACTTAAAAAAACAAAATTAGTCTATAGATTCTTGCAATACCATAGGCATTGCTCCTATGTTATGGACCTGAACGGGATTGAGAGAAAAGGAGAAGAAGTGATGGTGGTTGAGTCGCCGACTCTCTCACTCATAGCACGAAACGCAGTTATTGTTACTACGTTGCGCCAATCTTCTGTAAGAGGATGGTGCTACTCCTGGCAAGTCAGCCCGCGTATAAGCTGTATTGAATTCGTGATCGATCTAATATAACTAAGTGATATGACCACGGTAACGAACGCTCGCAATGTTCCAGTTTCAATCCGCGAGATAGACTTTTTAATGGAGGATTAAAATAACTAGGTACACAATGAAATTCAAAATGACCTAGGTATTTCTATAAGTACAAATAAAATTAATGTATAGTTCGCACGTTTTTGTGGACTAACATAAAAGTAGAGAATTATAATAATCAAAACATTTATAATAACTCTAAATTGAAAATTTAAAAACCCCCGATGTGACGACCTTTTCATCAAATGTATACTTTACCTAGTACGTCCAAATAACGCTAAAATTATATTAAATTAGTTTCTTTTCTGTATTTTTTCTCAATGGCGGAGCAGCGCCCTCTAGAATTATTATTGCGTAATATTCCATGACAAATAGCAAAATTTAACGCGTGCGCGTATCCATCATTTGACACGTGACTTATGGAACGTCTTTAGTTCATACACAAATCTCATATAAAAATTGATAAAACATCATTTTTTTCCAGAATCCGGGAAACTTTTCAAATTTATAATATTGTAAAAAGCTAGTTCAGACTATTACGATCATTTAAAAATATAATAAAGCGAAATCGTTTCAGCCGTTCGCAAGTGATGCAAAGATATTATTCCAATGAGCCCAAATTTCGATCGGATTCGAGCCGTGGAAGTTGGTTTTGGCCGTGAATGTGGCTTTTTAACCTACAAAAGAGCTGATAACTTCAAACGGATGAACCGATTTTCATGAAACATAGCTAAGAACACTCGCGATCAGAATACCTATCTAACAAAAGAAACAAAATTGAAATCGGTTCATCAGCTTGGGCGCTACGTTGCCACAGACAGACACACAGATACACAGATACACAGATACACAGATACACAGATACACAGATACACATGTTAAACTTATAACACCCGTCGTTTTTCGTCGAGGGTTAAAAATAAGATACGCATAAAAAACAACACGACAAAATTTATAAGGGTTCTATATATAACAACCTATGCCTACATTGATAGTACTGTATCGTATACGTTTGTTTAGTTATATAATTCGCTGTATGATTGCCTACTCTTAATTTATAGTGCAAGTGAAACTGAGTGAAAACTACACAAAACGTAATATACGGGCTGGCTCAACTGAGGTAATACCACCCCTGCACAAAAGATTTCTAGCTATTATAGCGCAAGCGTTTCGTACGATGAGTGAGTGAGCTGAAAGCCTAAACCCCCCTCACCTCCCTTTTCTCTATTCCACTCCACTTTAGGTCGGCAAGGTGCGAGCAATAGTCTTTGGTATTGCAAGCATCTTATAGACCACAGCAACATGCTTAACATCAGGCGGATTGTATTGGTTTGCCGACTTTGTTATATAAAAAAAGTGTTATAAATTGTTTTCATAACTTGGTTACTAAATTACAACAGGTCCCCAATGTCGTACCACTCAATTTGGGCGGAAAAACATTTGAAAACGATTGCGAAATACTTCCGAAAATTTCGTAAAAATATTAGTCATTTCCGGTGCTCAATGAGGAATAAATTTCAGCGAAATGCCGATGTTTCATGACGTTAAGCGAGGAATTCTTCAGATGCAACGAAGTGCTTCAGTTTGATACTTGAAATGCGAATTGCGTCGGCGTCCAATATACGGAATATTCATATTACATAGGCCTGTTTCTATAGTAGTGGTTTATTATGACGATGTGTTTACAACACACCATACCTTTCTTTTTTCAAATATCTTACTTTTAATATAATATTTTGGTATAAGTATGCGTTTGACTATCATAAAATCGCAATTATACCGCCATATAATATTGATACCATAGTGATCTCCACATAGGGACAAAAAGCGTTATTAAAACAAATTAATTTAACCGGTGGTAGGTAAATTTACTAACGGATTCCAGATGCTTCCATTTCACACAAGAATAACAAAAACATGAGTTATATTTATAATTTAAATGCTACTTTCATTCCAGTCTCCACTTATCAAAACAGCGATGATGGATGTGACAGGAAAACTGATCGAAGGTATTGTGGACTTGACAAAGCAGATGGCGCACGGAGCGATGCACGAGGCATGCCTCATCGAGGTCGTCAGAACAATAGAAGACGAGGCATTCGAAATAGTAACGGACGTTAGGAAATGCGTTTACGAAAACAACACGTTTGTTGAAGACATCAATAGTTACATAAAAGATAATAACGCAACGGTTCTAGATGTGGGTAAGAAGACAAAAGGCACAGAAGAGGTCAAAGAAATGAAGGATCTAATTAGAAGGATGCTATCTGATAATAAAGTCCAGGATTTGGATAAGAAGTTTAAGAAGAAACTGTTGAAATTGCAGAAAGATTTGGCCTCCGTTAATGCTAATGAAATAGGAGATGTCAATGAAAAGGATTAAAGATTAATGGAGATAAATGTTTTCTTTATTTTCAGGATCTTAATAGCCGCAAGTGCATAAGTAGGCAGTAAGTAGAATGAAATAGGCAGGCAAACTAATTAGGTAATTCAAAAAAGAAGATAGCTATAAGCGTATTGTTCGTTCATTTCGCGAAGATGCGTGCTATGACTCTAATGGCAATGGCATATGGGTTAACTTGCAATAATACGAGGCATGCCTTTTAAGTTCAGTCGTTTCCATAATTCCCGGCAATTTTGAATTTGGAACTGTTCTATATTCGAATGTGTTTAAATTTCGAATCTCAAAACAGTTGAATGTATTAGGATTAATGTTATTGTTTAGTCACAGCGTCGATTAGAATCTGTCAGGTTACGTACGAAAATGAATCTTTCTAAGGAAAATGTTCGTGCAATAATTTTCTACAACTTTAGAAGAGGCCTGACACGGCTTCAGTGTTTTGAAGAGCTAATATCTGTGTTCAGGGATGAAGCCCCATGTCTGCGGACTGTCGAACGCTGGTATTTAGAATTCCAGCGTGGACATACTAGTGTTAGTGACAAATCTCGCGAAGGTCGCCCAAAATCTGCATTCACTGAAGATAACATCATTGGAGTGAGACAACTAATTCTCGAAGATCGTCATGTGACGTATCGAGAGATAGAGGCTCTATTAGGCATCTCAGGGACAACCATTCAGAAGATCTTGCATGAAGCGCTTGGTGTAAGAAAGCTAGTTTGCTGTTGGATACCGCATCTGCTTTCCGACGATCACAAGGCGGCCCGCGTCAGATGGTGTAAGAAAACTCTGCAAAGGTTCAACCGAGGAGAGTCAAATCACCTCTACGACATCATCAGTGGTGACGAATCTTGGATCTATGCCTACGATCCTGATTCCAAACAACAATCTACAATCTGGGTCTTTCAAGACGAGCCAAAGCCGACTAAAGTTGTTCGTTCTCGAAGCACTTCAAAGAAGATGGTGGCCACGTCCGTTAGAAAAACCGGCCATGTTGCGACTATTGCACTTGATGATCGTAGAACGGTTAACGCAGAGTGGTATACCACAGTTTGTTTACCACAGTCATCGCCGAACTTCGAAAATCTAACTCAAAGCGACGCATCATCCTGCACCACGACAATGCAAGTTCACACAGCGCTCGTCAAACGATTGAGTATTTGAAGCAGGAAAAAGTAGAAATTCTTGACCATCCTCCATACAGTCCTGACCTAAGCCCTAACGATTTTTTTACATTTCCTAAAATTAAGAAAAGTCTTCGTGGTCAAAGGTTCCAGTCCAGTGAAGAAGCAGTCGACGCTTTCAAGTCAGCCATTTTGAACACCCCCACTTTAGAGTGGAATAAATGTTATAATAACTGGTTTGAGCGAATGGAAAAGTGTATTAAGCTACGTGGTGAATACTTTGAAAAACAATAAAAAGTACTATAAGGTTCTAGTTGTGTTTTTTTCTTCAAACGACAAAACTTAAAAGGCATCCCTCGTATACGCCTCTAACTATCAGTAGTTAGAGGCGTATATTATTGGATTATATAGCTATAAGACTAACTTCAAGAGCCATCGTTATTTCGCAGGATTTGGATTTGAATTTTATCCTCCCAAAATTTCAGAATCAAATCCTAAACATAAAATTAACCTCGTATATTCCTAAATTTATAATCATACGCCTCAAAACGGTTCATACATCAAAAATAGTGGAGCTTACGGAATGGCGAAGTGTTTACGATCAAAGATAACATTTTCCAAATGTTTAGATTACACTTTTTGTTTACACATGCGCCAACGATAGTTGCCACGGGCAAATCAGCTGCCTCTCTGCCAATAGGATTTTAGTATTTAGCTGATAGACATAAGAATCGCCAGTGCAGTGCTATTATTCGTCCAGTACTTACTCTTTCTCCACCATACTCCAAGTCAAGGCCTAGACTTCCCTCGGTATAACCTAGAGCTATAAAGTTGCGTAACCTTCCCTATATTAGCATCTGGTTCTAATGCACTTAACGCTTGCCGTCTTATCCAGCGAAGCTATCAGCTTGTTGAAGCGAGCACTTGGCTATCTAAATTAATACTGATAGATTTTTATGCCGGCCGCATCCAGCCCTTGCTCCTTGAAAGCTTTAGAGCATTTGATTGCATACCACGCATTTTTACAACACATACTTTGTTTTATCTTCGACAACTGTTTAGTTTGGGCATAGACCATTTTGAAAATGGCCTTGTCGTCATAAGCCCTTGTCTAGATGCCACTGAGATCACCGCCTTGAGACGGTATAATTAGTTATAGTCTAGTAATACTTTTATTTACTAAAAGTTTTGAAACGCAATTTCATTAACAGCTTCTATCTCATTGAAGCATATGCTATATTATATTTCCATCGCAATAATAACGGTCGCATATTGCGGAAATGAACCGTAAAGATGTGCGATCAAAGCGAGTTATGTCATATTAGTAGCTTTATAGCGGTCAACGCCCTTATTTCCTAATTATTCGTTTTTTTTTTCTTTCGTCTTTGGATATGTGCCAAGTTAATGAACAGACGGGTGTCGGCTGTGGGCGAGGGGTGCGTGGTGCGGGGTGCGGGCGAGTGGATCGCGGTTTGTTTATGAGAAATCTTACGGTGGCGTTAAAATGATTTATTTTGATGTAAGGACCTATTTACGCCGCTACTGGGTGTGATTTTCTAGCGACTTTTCCGACATTTGGAGGGAACATTGAGAGAGAAGAGCTGGCAGGTATCTCAATAGCTACTCGTTATAATATAAAAAAATGTTGTTATACATCCCCAGGAATAGTAATGCGAAGTGAGCGGGCTCCATCATCGTCACAAAGCTTTGTAAGCTATTCATGGCATAACAGTTTAAAAGTGGTTTTTAATTTAAAAAAAATATTCTAAAAATGGAACCAGGTCCGCCGCTAGGACTGATGGATACAGGAGTCTGTAAGCCATGATCAATAATAGTGTCCAACGATGACGCCGAGGTTTGACCTTTAACGACTCCAAAGGAAAAGCTGAATCGTCTTGGAACCTGAACCAATTCAATCGAAAGAAATATTGGAAGAAGTTGGAAGAACAATTATCCACTTCCGTCTGTTGTAAAGCAACAAGGAATGTTAGAGAAACGAGGAAAAAATTGCAACTCCCATTATAGACAACAATGAATGTAAAAACGGATTTACGTCATGCACCTCGTGAAATAATAGAGTAAACATTCTAATAAAACATTTTAATCGCTGATCTCAAGATAAAGATAATATGTGTGTATCAGTTTGTTTATGCCCGCGCGCTGTGGACGGCATAACGGAGGCAAGTTTGGTGATTGAAGGTGACCTTGCTGATTGGAGTGGCCAAAATGAATACTAATGGGATTGCATTTGCTGATAATCAATATATTTTGATTTAAAAATGAATATAACCTTTTAGTACGTTTTAATCACAGACCAATCAACCTTTGAACACCACACTCCAAAACAAAAGTTTCCGAAACATATACGCTTAATAAGGCGTATAAGATTTACGATCGACTAATCTCTATTCATTATTATTTTCGATAGACGAATTACAATGCGTTGTCCTCCACTCCTGACCAATCACACAGACTTCCGCTCCCAACCCGCAAATTTTTATGGCATTATTTTGATGCAAGTTACTCCAAGTGCTGTGTCAAACGGTGGTTTGACTATAGTCCAAATACGAGTTTTAAGTTTTGTCGTTTGAAGAAAAAAACACAACTAGAACCTTATAGTACTTTTTATTGTTTTTCAAAGTATTCACCACGTAGCTTAATACACTTTTCCATTCGCTCAAACCAGTTATTATAACATTTATTCCACTCTAAAGTGGGGGTGTTCAAAATGGCTGACTTGAAAGCGTCGACTGCTTCTTCACTGGACTGGAACCTTTGACCACGAAGACTTTTCTTAATTTTAGGAAATGTAAAAAAATCGTTAGGGCTTAGGTCAGGACTGTATGGAGGATGGTCAAGAATTTCTACTTTTTCCTGCTTCAAATACTCAATCGTTTGACGAGCGCTGTGTGAACTTGCATTGTCGTGGTGCAGGATGATGCGTCGCTTTGAGTTAGATTTTCGAAGTTCGGCGATGACTTGTGGTAAACAAACTGTGGTATACCACTCTGCGTTAACCGTTCTACGATCATCAAGTGCAATAGTCGCAACATGGCCGGTTTTTCTAACGAACGTGGCCACCATCTTCTTTGAAGTGCTTCGAGAACGAACAACTTTAGTCGGCTTTGGCTCGTCTTGAAAGACCCAGATTGTAGATTGTTGTTTGGAATCAGGATCGTAGGCATAGATCCAAGATTCGTCACCACTGATGATGTCGTAGACGTGATTTGACTCTCCTCGGTTGAACCTTTGCAGAGTTTTCTTACACCATCTGACGCGGGCCGCCTTGTGATCGTCGGAAAGCAGATGCGGTATCCAACGGCAAACTAGCTTTCTTACACCAAGCGCTTCATGCAAGATCTTCTGAATGGTTGTCCCTGAGATGCCTAATAGAGCCTCTATCTCTCGATACGTCACATGACGATCTTCGAGAATTAGTTGTCTCACTCCAATGATGTTATCTTCAGTGAATGCAGATTTTGGGCGACCTTCGCGAGATTTGTCACTAACACTAGTATGTCCACGCTGGAATTCTAAATACCAGCGTTCGACAGTCCGCAGACATGGGGCTTCATCCCTGAACACAGATATTAGCTCTTCAAAACACTGAAGCCGTGTCAGGCCTCTTCTAAAGTTGTAGAAAATTATTGCACGAACATTTTCCTTAGAAAGATTCATTTTCGTACGTAACCTGACAGATTCTAATCGACGCTGTGACTAAACAATAACATTAATCCTAATACATTCAACTGTTTTGAGATTCGAAATTTAAACACATTCGAATATAGAACAGTTCCAAATTCAAAATTGCCGGGAATTATGGAAACGACAGAACTTAAAAGGCATGCCTCGTATTTCGTTTCTGTATTGGGGGATGTCGAAATATATAAATTGTACCTATAGATTAGGTAAACACAAAATTTTCCTTCTCGGTTGTATGTATTTGCCAAAGTTTTGTTTTGAATACGGTTTCCTCGAACTATTTGATATTATTCTGACGAATTTCCGTTCGCGTGATAGTTCATACTTGGAACTACATTACTTAGTTTGGTCTATTATATCGGATAGGGCCTGAGTTATTAGGCAACGTTGTTTTAACTGGAAAAAAAACAGCCGACAAGAAATCAATAGTTACTCATATTTTTAAAGAAGTTCTTAGTATGCATTTAAGAATCAGGCAACACCATTGTGACAATTTTAAACCACAAATGTACTGGGGTTCACCTCTAGGCTGTATAATTCAAGCATTGTTTAGTTTAGAATTTGAAACCAATATTACCTATCATGAAAAAACAGTGCCGCGCGGCGATCGCCCGGAACGTCCGTATAGAAGCTTCACTTCAAAGTGCTTCCATAGTAGTGCACACACTGTATTGATCTGTGTATTTCACCCAACATATGCATTCTGAAATCCGAGTGCTTGGATCATGTATGTCAAGGTAGATAGGTAGCTATGACGCAATCAGCTAACCATCAATCATAATAATATCCCACAGATTCGCGATGAACAACGAACAGAAATAACGAATAATACTCCATTATTATTGGAAGTAGGGTGAGGCAACATTTTAGCAGATGCTAATATAGAATGCTAACATTTACCTTAATACCTACCTCTTAAGGTATTTATGGGTTCAGAGTGGTACAAGAATAGTACATCCAGTCTTCTTGTGGCTCTTAAAATAATTTACAGAACGGAAATGTTCGCTGCGGTTGACTCACATAATATGCAAAATCGAAATCTAATCAATAATTTGCAAACTCTTTCCCCCTTATTAATAAAGGTGAATTAGCGGGCGAATAGTACACACCGAACTATCTATTTCTGTACTCAGTAATTTGACATTCGAAAGAAGAAGACTAAGCATGGTTTATCTATTCAACCGCTAATCTGATTTGAAGCGTCTATAGCCTAGTGGTTAGAGGGGCCGTCCTCGTAGCTGAGAGGTTCCGGGTTCGATCCCCATCCTGGCCATTAAACTATTGACGTGAGCCCACTCCTAGCACAAGCATTAGCTTAGTTGGAGGGGCTAAAGGGAATACTAGTAATGTGATAAACACTCATTGCTAGTAATCTTTAAAAAAAAAATCTACGTCTACTAATAAGCCATATTGTTGGTTTGAGATTAAACTTAATTTCAATGGTCAATATCATATTTCCGAATTAAAGCTCTATTATTCCCAGCGCAAAACGTTTTCTAACATGGCAACTTGCCTTAATAATGTTGGTAATGAAGTCATTAATCAAATCATAATCGGTCGTTTATTTTCATTGTTACTGCTAGTTGGTCCACAATGAGGTCATCACTAGCTACTGAAGCTTTTACTGAATCAGACGATTGAAATGTTACTTTAAATATTTATGGACATGCTAATTATAACGGAGTGGCCTAAAGGAAAGGTACTAAAGTGTCCCTTCGTCTGAAACCGGAACAACCACAACAGGGCTATTATAAATGTAGCCTCACTGGGTATTTTCATCTAGATTCGTACAGTAAGTAGAAATAGTCTAGAGTGTTACCTCCCACCCTAAAAGAAAAAGATAAATCATTGGAGTTTACACTTACAGAAATTCCTGGGTTACATACAACTCAGGTTATAATTTTTCGCGAAAAAGCCGAGCCTCCTTGACAAATTGTTATAATTGAGTAATATTGTTGTTAGTTATTCGTACACTTCTCCCAACCCATTCAAAGATGAAAGCGTGGTACCACTAACCTGCATCGTTAAAGAAAGCGGAGTGCCTGTTAGGACTGGACGGAACTGACGCCGACGCTGACGTCAGGAAGGCCCTCTTCACTTTAGTCCATTTGGAGGCCCTTGCGGGTCTGTGCTGGGGCGGCCTGGCTCCTAGCTCCAGGGACCGTTGCTTACGGAGCACAGGATGCGAGGGTTCGGACTCTGGAATAGGAGAGCGTGCTAAAGAACCCCGGGCTAGTGAAGCATGAATTCCATGCAGTCCAAATGATTTTGAGGACGTTTTTGTCAAGTTTAGCCTTTATACCCGACTAGGGCAAAGTAAAAAGGAAGGGTTATTGGTTATTAGTGTGCTTCTGTTCAGCTGATAAGCTGACAAATAATTTAGGTAGGTACATACAATTTAGTAAAGTAAATCGTTTTAAGCTACTTTTAGAATATTTTCCCTACTTTTCTTCACCTCATAATTATGATGATTCTACAGATGTTTCTAACATAAAACTACAGTTGTCGACCATAATTATCACGCTTTCTCTGCGAAGGGATAGGGAGAAATATACCAATTGACCAGTTTGTCAGACTTTCCAACATGACAAAGGGTGCGCCTGTTGCCATCTTCTACCAAACGTCTAAGTCAACAAATCTGACAATTATTTTACCCAAATCTGGAATTAATTCTGTGTCTTATCACATCAGCAATGTAGTCACTTCACTTTGTACGTGTACCAAGCTAAGGAAGATACAATCAGCGATTAATCACTCTTACCAAGTTCTTCCGAAGAAGGTATAGTCAGCGTCAACGCTGGCGGTGCGTCGCTGTCACCACCATCGCTGAGCGACCTTCGTCGCTTGGGCACAACGTCTGGAGAACTCTTGGAGCCCCTGTTGGTTTTCTTCTTGACTGATTCTCGATGCGTCTGGATGATGTCCCGCATCTTGCCCCATGGACTCTTGTGGAGTTTATTGGGGGAGGGCGATGTGGAGCTATCGTCCTGAGGGAAGAAGCCATTGAGGGTGTATTAGATTGTCAGTATACGAATTGTGATACAAATTGCTAATTTAATGCGATCTTCATTAGAGAAAAATTCAGAATATAGGGATAATTAGGGACGGCTTGGATAAACGGTTTGAGCGTAGGCCGCTCGGCTCACTGCACCGGGTGGTTGCGGATGCGATTCCCGTCGGGACTAATTTCGGAATTGTCTTTTCGTAATTTGGCCATGTCTAGGTGTCACTGGGATCGCCCCCAGTCCATTGTACGATACCCTAGCGTTGCTTTGTTTGGGACCATACAGTTGGTGTGTCTGTCTCGCGATATTTGATTTGAATTATCTGTAGATTTTCTGACACGCTGTGTTTGAAAGGTATTTTTGCATCAAGCTAATAGCCATATAAAATGATTGCGTGTATGTTCCTACTCTGTTTCTTAAATTCTGAACGATAAAATAACTTACATGTACAGAAGGTTAACGATAAACAAAACTATAATACACTAGTTGCTGCCCGCGACTTCGTCCGCGTAGACTTAAGCAAAGTATTATATGTGTTAATCCAGGTTATAAACTATCTGTGTTCCAAATGTCATCCAAATCCGTTCAGTAGTTTTTGCGTGAAAGAGTAACAAACATACATCCACACACACAAACTTTCGCATTTATAATATTAGTAGGATAATAGGATTGTGTGGATATGACGTCACTATATTATGTACAGTAGACACTAAACTATTTAGAAAGATATTCTAATGCGTAGCTATAAAATGTCACAGTTGAATGAAAGTTATTTTCGATAGTCGCGGATTCGCGATACGTTGTTGATTACCTGCGTGGGCGCAAGCAGGAATGCGTTGTCGCCGTCCTCGCAGCGGACACTCTTGCGCAAACCTAGAACAATTACATCTTAATCTGTGGATCTAATACGAATAATACTTCTAAAACATATCAGTAAATATATTATTATTATCTAACATTATTTTTTCGAGGTATCCCTTAATTACCGTTTCAGAATCCAGCCGTATATCTGATAGGGCTGTAAAATCCAATATTTCTGGTACTCAAATATAACCGACACTAGTTATTTATAAACAAGTCAGCGCAACACTGCCTAAGACGTGTTCCGAACCATCTAAACTCCAGAATACAATGTAATCGAACACTTCGCGAACATGAATGCGCAATAACTCAACATGAAATGTTTCGTTTCGTTCTCGGTATTGCTTGCGTAAATCTCGATCAAAGACCCGTAACGTTAACGTTAACGATCGAGTATGGTGTGAATCAATCTGTTGACAGAATAGGGGCATCAAGTTATTTATTACAAAGATCTTCGTCACATAGACTTACCTGAAAAATACGTGTTTTTTTATGTAACGATGTCGGCCAAACAAGCGGCCTAGCGTTCCTAGCTATTGCTAGGAATTTCATGCTGATCCAAGCATGTATAGGCTATGATAACTGCTTAATATCAGGAGGATCATAATGTTTGTATGACTGACATTGTTACACAAAAAAATTGCTGTTTTTATACGGTGAGTAGGAGAGCTGGAAGTCAAACACCTCGTCCCTTCCCCTCCCCTGACCTACTCCCCTTCAGGACGGCAACGTGCGAGCTATGCCTTGGGTATTGCAAGTATCTATGGCTACGAGAACTGCTTAACATCAGGCGAGTCTGACGCTTGTTTGCCGACATTATTAAAAATGAATTCAGTAGTACTTTAATGCGTGACTGACCTTCCATCCTCAACTCTTCACACGAAGAGTTAGGTGACAGAGAGATGGCGCTGCCCGGAGTCAGGCTGGCGGAATCCCTGGGCTCAGGGTTGGATAGCGTGGCCGTTGTAGGCGTAGACCCGGCCAGGGCCACGGCACCGACCATGGCACCGGCGGCCACCGCGCTAGCCGCACCGCCCATAGCCACTGGAGGCCATTGAGCTTTCTCCCATCTGGAGAAAAAACAAATCATTGAAGCGTCATCATAAACTACGCATGGAAATCTTTACAACTCTGGAAGTAATCACCTTTGAATTAAAATTATATATATATTATATATTATTTTAATACACCAGTTTATATCACCTGAAAAACCCTGAAATTATTATTTCCCTGAAATGTCAATTAATTTATTAGCTCATTCAGGCCATACCACATAACACCAAACTGGCCTAGTTCGGGATGGACAACGTCACATGGCTTCAAGAACTCGTTGAATTCTTTGAAACTTATACTAGACCACCAATTCACCTTTATCAATAAGAACGAGGTATTAAAATTCCAGAAAGAATTTAAAACACTTTACTATTTTGAACGTTAAAATACTTGTGACCTATCGATTCTAAGTAAGAAAATATTCCGCCTACCCTATAAATCTAGAAAATCAGAGCATATTTTAAAGCTAATACCTACATATTGTTTTTTAGCAAAGTCGTGTGAAATTTTAATTGAAAAATATAATTAATTAAGAATTTGTACCTATAACATTCTAAATAAGTTTCATTCACTAAACCCACCTTGGTTTGTATGCACCAGATAAAATGTATATCAATTGTTGTTGGTCATACGGGTTTGAATTCCAAGTTGGACATGGTTGCCTGAATCTGAATAATAGGAAATTTAACTAGCTGTCTCAGTTATGGTCAAAAGTTTAGAAAACGTATTGACCTTACACATACTACACAAGTTCTGATCTAACGCCCGAGAGAAGTTATATATAGGAAAGTACAGTGAAATAATAAATAATTATCATTCTTCGCGAAGCTTTCTCGGGCGTACTGTTTGCTCGCCCCAAAAACAAAGTTCCACAAAACTTTGTGTATTGAACTCTTTTTTTAGTATTGATCAGATTTAACGAAAGATTGTTTAAAGACACCTGGTGTAAGCAATCAGGTCATGTTTATGAATACAGTAGGACAAATAAACGGAATACTGGGAATTTTTGGTTAGTGGGTCATGTTTCCTTTTCATTCTACAATGTACCGCCTCGCCCCTTATTACATTGGGACGAAAATACCAATGGTGAAATGTGGTTATACCATAATGCACCTATGCCTACTCCTCCAGAGACGACAGACGGTGCACTGAGATAAAAAAATACGCTAGAAAATTATTTTTGTAGTTCCTAGTTTTAGTATTTTAGTAAACTAAATGTTTTGTAATTACAACATGGTAGATTATGTATGTAATGTAATGCCTCCGTTTACGTAGTATTTAACAGTCTGTGAATGCCTCGTATTCATGAATTATGTATATAATAAAATCACAAAAAATAATATTAACAAAATACCAATAGGAACTACAAAAATGATTTGTTGTGGTTTTGTTTTCAGTGCGGCGGTTCCACTTACCTGAAAGCCGCTTTCACTCTCGTCCATTTGGAAACCTTGGACTTATCGACCTCCTTCGAGAAGATGCCTTCAGACCTTCTTCTCAGAGGAGTCCCTGGACAGACATCACTGTCATCCCCTCCCGCAGACCGGGACCTTTGCTTCCTTAACAAAGATCCCCCGAACCTAGAGTGGGTCTTCCACTTAGACCCAGTCCTTTTCATACTTCTGCCACCAAGCATCATGGAATCAAACAGTATCTGACCATACTCGCATTCAAACTCCGTATCTAGCGCCTCATTTATAAGTTCTATCTCCTTACTTTCAGACTTCAAACGGTCGATTTCATGATCGATCCGTTTATGTGCGCTGTGTAGGCGCTTCAAATGGTTCACATCTTTCAGCCGTCTCAGTATGCGAGCGTTCTGTTCTTTCAAGGCCACAAATTGGTCCAACAGCTCTAATAACTTCTCCAGCTGATCTAGAGCCTCCACTGTGTCCTTGGTTCTCTGCGCGAGGTCTCTGCCTCTTTTTGACATAGGATCTTTTTGGTCTCTTAATCTTTGTAGCATAGTTTCGCATAAAGCTTCCGCGTCCGGGGTTTCTCCATCGTTAATTACCCAGTACTCTTCAGGAGTTGGGCCCGCTGTGCATGGGGAGGAGCCTTCAGCGTCAGAAGGCGTTTGAGGAGATTTGACAGAGAGAGTGGCAGGTGGCTCTCCTCTTCGTCTCTTGTGCAATGAGGTGCCACTCGGTGGCAATTCAGACAGGTCTTTCGAGTTTTTTCGTACACGGCTCTCGTCTTCCGTAGTGACGTCACCCACGTCACTGCTCTCTTTCAATGACGTCATGGTGAATGGCTTGTGTCCCGACTATTTATAAATGAAAATAAAAACACGTGCATCGGCCGGGGGCGAAGCAACACAATTCATAAGGGAATGCATATTTTAATCGTTGTTCGAGTCATAGTTTCATTGATCTGTCTGTTGGACCGTTTATTTATAAAACACTTAACAAAATTAACACTGCACTTTGTATTTTTTAATTATTTTAACTCACATTTACACACACACATGAATCGCAATAAAATAATCGCCTTAAAACTTGTTTAGTATTTATTATTAATTTAGAATGTCGAGTGTAAAAATACTTTTCATAATAAATTAATACAACTAATAAATGATTATCTTAATTTGATTACAAGCGCCGCCCTATGCGTGAGCGCATCGTACGGCGGGCGGGCGGGCGGGCGGCCGCGCACTGGCAAGCTTTGTCGATCGTCCCCGGAAACGCCCGAACGTTTCCGAAGGCGTATTTTTAACTTCAACATTCCTAACATTGTATACAAATAAAAATGGTATCTAAAACAACGCATTAAGGTCTATTGGCGGCGTAAATACTAATTTTGTTGCAATAATACATTCTTAATGTTAACGGGACGGTTCCGAGCCCAAAGCCCATTAACCCATTTATGAAAAAGGGACTTTAAACATTTTCTCATTTTTTCCGACTTGTTCGCTATTAGCCTGTGTTTGTTAAAATAATACTTCTAGCTAATCTATGAATAGTTTAATTTCATTTAAAAAAGCTGTACGGCTCCCAATAAAAATAAACTGATTCATTTTATTGTAAAGAAATATAGGTACGATACTTATACCTCTGTGGGTACGATATAATATTTATACGATTTAAAATTTTGCTTGATGATAGCCTACGACGATTGTATCTTGGAAACTAATAATTTGTCCTCAAATACTGAGTGAGCAAAAAGTGCTGAGATCGAATAAAAAATCCATTCTGGCCTTACCGCTCAGATTGAAGAAAAAAAGTTTTTTATAAGTAACAAAGTCGGTGAGCATATGACCTGCCTGATGTTAAGCAGTTTATAAGGCATTTCTCGTACGGTGCTGATCTGAAGGGGATGGGAAGGGGTGGGTTGGCATTTTGGCACTCTCACGATCGTACGAAACGCAACTACAATAATTCATTACACCGAACTTCTGTGAGAAGGCGCGCTATATTTGAGACTATATAACATAAAATAGCTTAGACCATTTAAATAGGCTAGTTACCGAAATAATAGAGCTATTATACTATACAAATACCTACTGGCCATTACTACAAGGATATTTTAAGAATATTACAAACTCTTCTTTTCACTTTTGACATTATTTCATAAAAAGAACAAAATGTTCAGTTGAATTTTTTTACGTCATGGTCACAATTTTTGTATAATGGTGTGATTATTTTTTATAATTATTTTATTTTATCAAGATTTAATCATAGCAAAATTGTTATTGTCATCAAAATTACTGTATATCTACTGAATATAATAATGAACTTGCAGCGGTTGGTCACGGGGTAAGTAATTGGTTTTATTCCTAGCCCTCGGCTTACCGGACGTATAATAAATAATTTTATTATTGGTCCACCAACTGGATTAACACTGATGATAAGAAGTAGGCTAAGTCTGCAATGTGAGATAAAAAAAAATACAAGCCTGCGAGTTCTCGCCGGATCTTTTCAGTGAAACTCGTGTTCCAAACCTGTTATAGACATACTGAAAAAATGCCCCCTTACCAAATAAGTAATAAGGCAGGTACTTATACTGCGTTCGAGTATGAGTTTGGAATGTATCTTATTCTTCGATGTCTCAGTTGACGAGTGGTGGGCAGCGGAATGGAATCGGAAGAGGATCAAAAGAAACTGAATGATGAGCTGGTGGAGTTCGTGGGGAAGCGCACGAGCGAGGTGCCCAAACTCGCCGCCCGCCTCAAGAGCTACGTGGACATGCAGACTAGGTTAGTAACCATTGGTTACCTACCGGAGGATAATTTGGTCATTTCATTTAAAATACAACATTGAACGTCCTTTGCCGCTTAGCCTTCGGTCGGAGATAAAACCTATACTGTGTAAAAACCTTTTATTTTTGACCGTTCTATACGATAGTTTAATAAAGGAGACAATATAACGAAAAAACATTTTTTATAAAAACTCGTCTGTCCTGTTACCATAGCGCCCCTAAGGATACACCCCAACCACATGCCTTAATTGTCCAAATAAGAGGCACATTCGTTTCCCATGCATCTTATGTATTTCACCACTGCTTAGAATTGTCTATAGGAAAATCCAAAATTGAGACTGTCACGAGTGCCTAAATAAATTGTCGTTTAAAATTAAATACAAAACATTGCTGAAACTTTTTACTCAGGCGCCACAAAGCGGAGGCTGCGCGGCGCCATCACTATGACAAGAAAGAATCCTCGTCCTCCCGGAAGAAGGCTGAGGGGGAATCAAAGGACAAGACCATGGAGAGCACGTGAGAACACTTTAAACTCTTTGTTAGCAGTCTAAGACCCGTACTCTAATAAACCTATCTCAAGTCTGTTAGCGATCTTGATTACGCTTTTGACATGCAATTTTGTACTGGAATGACATAATAATTCAATTTATTAGATAGCTCTTTGATTTGAGAATAATTTATTAACACAGACATAAGAGGACTGAAGGCAGCTTATTAGCCACTACAGTTGCTACCTTCACTGCTGATTTAACTTCTCTCATCGCAAATGTCTTAATTCACGTATCAATTATTCAAAGTTCACGTGTATTTTGTAATAGATTTTTTCACACGCAAACTATTTTATATTTCAGAGAAAACCCCGGAAACGATAAGGATAACGTAGGCAGAAGGTACTTATGCATAATAATAAACAACATCCTTAAGTTAATTTCAAAGGCATATTAGATTAGTTGTTGTAACTGAACTTATTTTACGTAAAACCTAATAATATACGTACATAATATATATACGTAGCGATAGTTAAGGTTGGTGACGCGCAATTTGACAGATCAGTGCCTAGCATTTTGGCGGTCCGACCAACCCCTCCCATTTACGTAACAACCACGTTTGTTGAGTAATTGTCAAATAAATGCATAAAGTGCTGCTGCACGAGTCACCCATACAAGATTTCGCAACAACGCGTTATGCGTATAGCGCGTAATCTCGCGCTTATAACTTAAGATTTAAGGAGCATGTGTATCAATGCTCCTTAAGTCTTAAGTTAACCCAAACGTCGGTCCTTTAATTTCAACATTCCTAATACCTGTACCAATACGGAAATTGTTGCGAATCGTTTGTATAAACTTACTTATACAGTGGGTTTACTATGTCCGCCAGACACGGAAGAGCAAAGGGTGCGCTTCGGAACCGATCCGACAGTCGGTCGCGATCCGACGAGCCCTCGGACCGCTGTCGCCGCCGGAAGCGCTGCCGACGCCGCCGCCGTTCGTGCGGAGTGAGTTCACCTTGCCCCTTGAAAATTCAGTTCCTACCCCCAGGATTAAACGTCGTAAACGAGAAAATGCAAATGCTGCTGCGATTGCTTCGATGCCACAGATTAATAATAGCTATTTGAACAGCCCGCACCTAAGTGCGAATCCCTAGAATCTACCTACTTCTGATACCGTTGGTTTACCATATTATTATAGTGGTCGTGTTAATAAACGTCGTTTATTGTTAACGACACCACTGGTGAAAGTGAATAGTGGTCTCCACTGATGATACTTGAGGATTTATTTGTATATAGGTATAATAATGTCATAAACCAGCCAATGAAATATACCTTGTCAGATACAAAGGTCTTATACATACATTTGATTTCTTCTATGGCGAGATACATTCTGCCCAATTGTGTGTAAAGGGGTCTCTAGACGGCGCAATAGAGCTCACGATCGGTAGGGTCGATCTAGGGATGTGTGAGTCGGGGACATAACTTGCCTATTGACCTGCTGATTGGTAGGGACCCTGACGATCGGCTCCACCGATCGTGTGCCAAATCTTGCCATCTGGACCCTTTTGTGTACGTTGTCGGTATCAATAAACGGGGTGTCGTACCTACGGGTTGTCGTTATCAATGAACCATAAAAGTTAATGGTAAAACAACTCACGCCATGGAACAAAATTTAGGGGCGATCGGCTTATCCATCACTAATGCATGTGCAGTCATAACACATAAATTAATCATATCGAGCAGTTTCACGTGTCATGTCTCTTTGTTCCTGGCCATTGATTACGGTCGTCGTTTGAAATAATGTATTTCAGCTAAGTACTCCGTATTGTTTACAGCGCCGACGCAGACGAAAGCGTCGCCGCAGCTGTAAGCGGCGACGTCGCCGTAGCTGCAGTCGACGTCGCCGCCGGCGGAGTTGCCGCCGACGCAGGCGTCGCTGCCGCCGCCGCCGCAGGCGCTGTTGAGTCGCGCTTTACCCTACTGGAACCCCGACAAGTGGACCGCTTGTGCCTGTCCTATATACCTATACGGTCCTTTCAAATATTGTTGATATTCTCAAATATTATCTTGAGGATGGATGGCAGACGCTTTGTGCTGCTGATCAAATTTGGTAGTTTTGTATTGTTAATAAAATCCTTTGAGAATATTATTTGGTTCTTTCAATTGATACACTTGATCAAAAACAAAAAGAGACACACCAAACGTTGCTATATACCTTAGGTTCTACATGGCTCTACTTAGGTGATTAACTCGCCGAGAATATTTTTCCATTGAACCCTGTCTGAAATTCTGACTTAAAAATAGTAGGTACGTAAAGGAAATTCTATATTACCCTTTATATTACCACTAGCTGTGCCCCGGAACTTCATCCGCGTAGTATTTTAACTTAGCAAAAATTTCGGGATTATCGGGTTAAAAAGTATCCTATATGTTAATCCCGGTTATAATCTATTTGTTTTAAATTTCATCCAAATCCGTTCAGTAGTTTTTGCGTGAAGGAGTAACATACATACATACATACATACATCCACACTCACAAACTTTCGCATTTATAATATTAGTAGGATATTATTACCTCGGAGCAGAGGCCTCGGAGGCTTAGACCATAGAGGCTCGGAGGCCAAGTCTACAATTTATTTTATGCTTTTTGATTGCTCTTTGAAACCAAAGAGAATGTCATACTTTAGTTGAAAACAAAAGCCCTCTGGAAACAAAGGAGCCTGTCACAGAGTACTTTGTAGTGATTCTGTCATGTGACGTAAATTTTTTGTAATTTGTTTGATTTTTGATACTTCGTTTTATTGAAAATTATTGTTATATAAAAATATGAAATTGGCAGCGGAAGATTAAGGGGTATGTATTTAATCATCACAGCTTGCTGGCTTAAATAATAATCTAAGATCCTAGCTTCCATGCTGATTGCTATAGCTACTGCAGGAGCTTCTAAGGTGATAATCTCAGTTGTCCCGGACAGCCTCAAGCAGATGCGGATGACTGTATGCTATTAGTAGGATGAGTTTCTGGAGATTTTGAATTTGGAATCTCAATGGGTATTTCAGGTGTCAAAGGGTAAAAAGCTGCAGCATGGAGTCGGACGAAGACAAGAAAAAACTGAATGATGATCTAGTGGACTTCGTGAGCAAGCGCAGCGGCGGCGCCGACACCTCGCGCTACGTCACTCGCCTCAGGAGCTACGTCGACTTGCAACAAAAGTCAGCAACCGAACACTTAGACTGAGCGTATACTGTTAGGAAGGCGAAGCAGCACTGTATAGTACTGAATTGGCAGGGCCGCCATGTTAGCACAGACTTAGGTCACGAGCATAGTAATATGCTGCAACGCAACTAAATAACAGATATAAAGAATCTCTATGTTCATAACTAAACTAATGTCATTATCACTTAGCATAAAAAATTGTCGCCAAATCTGTGCCTTCGTCACACGAGCCGCAGAGCAGAGCAGACACATGTCTGCATGTGATGTGCCAGCGTCGCAGCGTATATAGCTCTGTGCATCTTCTTTAGTTCCCAAAGCTGCCCTACCCTGCACTACGAGATCTTCGTCACCTTCGTCTCAGTAAACGCTCACACTCAGGCTGGAAACACAATTAGACATTGATCTTATCTCATATACTCCTGTGGTTTTTCATGTCATGTAGCGAATGTAGGAAAACTATTTTTGCAGGGTACCTGGTATGTCAAGTTTTCTATTTACAAGAGGTATTCCAGCAGAAAATCAGGCTTCGCCTAGACATGGCCTTTGGTCAGACCAGAGCCCATATCACAATTTTCTCACGTTATCGTATCGTTATCCGGAAATGATGCTGTTCTTGTCATTCTCTTTTATGAAGTTAATCATGTGAGCGCGATGAATACGTTAATTTAATACAATTCGTAAAATGATTGTATTCGAGGGGCTAGTAAAAAAAAAACTAGAAGGTAGTGTCTTGAATATTTGTAAATTAAAGGTACCATCGCTTTTAACACAGGCGTCAACGAGCAGGGGCCGCGCGCCGCTTTTATCAGAGCCAGAAGGAATCTGCGGCCCCCCGGAAGAAAGTTGAAGGGGACGCAAAGGACAATACTATAGAGAGCACGTGAGGATACTACATTTTAGCCTCTTCTTCTGAACAGGTCAATAATACTGCAAACATAGGGAGGAGCCACAAGGATCGCTTCATACGTTTGGGGCCATAAGGATAGCCTTTTAGCTAAGGTTATTTATCATGAAATAAATTACTCTTTAATTAATTACGAAAGTATAACACGTGTAAGGCACCCGACGTCACGTAGTTGACATCATTGTTCTTCTTTCAGAGATCGCCTTGAAAATGAAGAAGGTGGTGAGCGTAAGAGGTAAGATCACCAGAATTAAAATGGGAGAAGTTAGCAGCGACTACGGCGGCTACAGTGGCGTAGCTACCGTAGGCTTAGGCAGGGCAGTGCCCCGGGGCACCCAAGGAGCCCTCGGCCTCCATGATCGCCGTGCGAAAAAGTTATATGATATCCCAGTGAATAAGGAATGTTCGACGTTTTAAACTTTACGGCCCCTAACTAAAGAACATTGAACAACTGGAACTAAAATCACTCAAATTTCTCCCACCTTTAGATCATAAACATAACGGGTGTAATACGGCTTTAAGCATGCGAACAATTGTTTGTGAAGGGAATTCCTCCAAACAAATTATCACCTTTAAAGTATATAAGTTTTGTTAAATAGGGCCCTTTTATATAGCTATATATTTTGGTTATATAGCTACGCCACCGAATATATTATATACTAGCTGAACCCGCGTCTTCGTCCGCGTGGAATTTAACTTAACAAAAAAGCCCGCTCCCGCGTTCTGAGCCCGCGCGACAGGACCCATTTTTTTAATTTTGTTTTTCTTAATTAAAAGTAGCATAAGTTACTGCTTATTACAACAGCTATCTACCAGTGAAAGCCCCGTCAAAATCGGTCCAACCGTTTCGGAGATACTCTTTGATTTCATGTGTTTATTTTTTTACGCGGAACCCTAATTGTTTTTTTTAAATTAAAGTAGCCTAAGTTACTCCTTAAAACATCAGCTATCTGCCAGTGAAAGTCACTTCAAAATCGGTATAGCCGTTTCGGAGATTACTCGGAACAAACACACAGAGAGACAGACAGACAGACAGACAGACAGACAGACAAAAAAAATTAAATCGCGTTTTTGTTGTAGGTATCGTATGTACTTTCATATGCATTTAGTGAAAAGGTGTTATTTTGATATTACAAACAGACACTCAAATTTTATTTATTTGTATAGATTACTCATTATGGATGTTGTGGTTACGCAGGAATAGCGGAGACAATAATTCGCGGTCTGAGGGAGCCTGCGACCGCTGTGGCCGCCGCCGCCGCCGCCGCCGCTCGTGCCCTGTAAGTACACCTTTACTAACAAACCGGAGTAAAAGCAAGTCTACATGGTTCAAACTTTTAAAATTATATTAAAGAGTTGTGCAAACGAGTCCAAAAATGAAAATGTTAAATGCTCAAGGCCACAGATCTCGAGTTTTAATAAAAATAATTGTACAGCATAATTGCGCTTAATTTGATGTACTTACTCGTAAGTATGAGTAGGTATGCACACCCCACTAAACTAGGTTTCTCATTTTATTTAAATACCTAAATCTGAGTGAGATTTAATTATTATTTACTATTACTTATTTAGTGACAATGGTGTTGCCTGCTCATATTTTTTTATGCTGTTCCTGAGAATGAATTCATTGAAAAGAGTAACCATTGAGTTTCTTGCCGGATCTTCTCAGTGGAAGCAACATTCCAAACCGGTGGTAGATTCTGACTATTCATAAATGCTTTGTTGGCTTACGTGAATAAAAAACAATTTTGAGTTTTGAGTTTGAGTAATCATAGTCCGTTGCGTTTGCAGCGCCGCCGCAAACGTCGCCGCAGCTGTAGGCGTCGGCGGCGCAGGCGTCGGCGGCGCCGCAGCTGCAGCCGTCGGCGGCGCCGGCGGAGCTGCCGTCGACGCAGGCGCTGCCGCCGCCGTAAGCGGTGCTAATAATCAAACTTCACCTTTCAGCAATCTCGAAAAATGGACTACACCTTCGCCCTCTCAAAATGTATAATTCTTTAAGGGCCTCCATCTACAATAAACAGTTGAGTAAACTTCGTTAATGCCGAATCCCATGATCAGAGTCCCGTTTATGTACAACTAAATCTCCGTTTTGTAATCTTGTAATCTGTGTTAGTGACCAAACTTTTGATGGTTTTGTTTTGTTTCTAATAAATATTCAAAAATTTGAGTCTTTTTATTTAGCTTGTCATCACCATTCGTCCATGCCTTAGCAGATCTGTACCACTCCTACAGGAATTAGTGCGGAACGTAGCTATCAAGAGAAGGCTCTCCTCAGCATCCTCGCACTCAGGCGACCGTGAGGATCAACTTTTTGCGTATGTTTCCAGGCAGCAGTATCGTGTAATTTGTAGCGCAATCGGAGCGTTGATTTTCTTATTTGGAATATAACACAGTACATAAAGCAACATTTCATATATCTTATTCTGTTTACCAACTTTCCTAGATTATAATGGCAGTACGGAAGCATGCAATAAGTCTACAGCTCAGAGCAATCAGTAGATATTGCAAACTAATTAACCTCGCGATGGAAGTGGCGATAGGTATATTCCGTACATTCAAATACAGCCTTCAGGAGTATTCCAACCATGTTATCCAATCACTACAGTATGCTCCAAGCCCATACATGGGGGCCTCGGGGAGTTGGCTGACGGTTTGCTATGCTTCTGACAATTACACATTGTCTTAGATTAATGAACCAACACATTGTATTCGAGTGATGGACCATCTGAGAGCGGTCTTTAGTACCTAAGCTTTTGACATGTCATTTTGTACTGGTATACACCAAGAACTTTATACATAACACTGGATGTTTTAACACGAACAATGTTTTGAAGCAAAAAAATATGACCTTTAATAACGTCACGTATTTTTTGCTTCTGTCTTTAGGGTGACAACATCGGATCTCAAGTTTAGGACTGACGGTTTCGGGCCCATATTAATAAATCGATCTCAAGTCTGAGAGAGCGATCTTAGAAATGTCAATGTTTCTTATGTCATACCAGTACAAAATGACATATCAAAAGCGCAGTCAAGATCGTTACAAGACTTATGTGTTAACAATGTACACTGCTTATTAGATGCTACGCATATTTTAAAGCTTACTAGAAATGTCTGATTATAGGTACATTAACAACGCCGGACGGAAATGTCATTTAAATTTATTAAAGAACTTCACATGGTGCAATTGAAAGAAGGGTTAAAATTGTCCAAAAAGTTACACGTGGACATGTCAACTATCATAGTATAAAAATAAATACATATACGTACGTCTTGCAGCGCAGACGCTCAGTTCTTCTGTCGCTGATGCTATGGATTTCTTGTGCAACAGTGATCCCAATTTCAGTGGAAGTTAAGCTACCACAAAATTTATTAGAATAGTAAATAGATTGTTTGATGATAATGAATAGTCATGTCCTCGTGACTTTTCTAATCTTAATCACATCACACCTGTTTTTTGTATTGTATTGTTATTAAATGTGTTTGTTATTGCTATTACTAGAACATATTTTTAAAGAAAGAAGAAGAATCAATAATTTATAAAGCTTCCAGGTCACCGCAATCAAAAGATACAACCATTTAAGTCACATCACATATGTTGATACGCGTTACAAACTCACTCATCATAAACAAGTAAAAAAAAATGAGACAAGCCAGTGAAACCACTTCCAAAATTACTTAAAATTTAAAAATATAAATATGCGGTATGTATCAGCTAATATATTTCAGCTATCTGTGGAAGTCCCGTCAAAATCGGTCCAGCCGTTTCGGAGATTACCCGGAACAAACCGCTTCAACCCGCTTTTTTGTTACCTATGTATTGTACGAGTATCTACTTGCATATGGATTTAGTGAAAAGGTGTTATTTTGATATTACAAACAGGCACTCAAATTTTATTTGTTTGCATAAATAACCCAACCGGCATTCGAGCGTCAACAGTTAGACCGTCACGCGCGTTCTCTGCGTGACGGTCTAACTGTCACTAACTCACAGCGCGGTACCAGCGCGAGCACGTATGCGAGCCGAACGCCGCGCCGGCTCGGCTCCTGCCTAGGGTCGAAGTGTGCAGGGGGCAAAGTGAGGTATACGCACCCGTCATAAAATAGGTACCCATTGTGATTGTGCTACTTATAAACTTAGCACAATCACAATATATGGTACTCATATTGTTAAGGCTTGAACAACCTTTTTGGTATATAGTTTCTCTTTTGACTTTATGGTGTTTGTAGCCTAGCAACAATAACAATATAGATTTCCATTAGCACATTTTCTACAGCATTTTGACTTTATCAATAACCCATTGGAGCAGGCTTCGGGACCGAACACATATAAGTGTAATAAGATGATTGACTTTGGAACATATGATTAGTATAATACTTATGTATCCTTCCTTACTCAGAAAATCTGAAATACAGTGAGATGATGGTCACCCTTCTCAGGTCAAATGTTCATGTAAAAACTAAATGAATATAGTACGAAAAGTACAACATAAACTGTTATATCATTAATCAATAGCCACACAATACTAATAATAATCATTTATTGATGTTTTATTACGTCTCCCATTAAAAATAATATAAATATGGTTAAATACGATGATTAGCGTAAAATACAATTACCCGTGTAACTTAATGTTTGAGTTTGGTATCCATACACTTCTGCAATTTTGCACAACACAATACATCGTTTAAATTACAAGAATACACTTTTATTTAAGCATTAAACTAATTTAAAAATGCGAAGTGCTTGAAAATCTTTGACATTTGGCCATAGTGTCAAATTGAGTGTTCTATCAGTGTTGCTAAATTATTAAAATAACAGCTACCGACAATCAGGAAAGTGAACGGTTGATATATTTTTTTGTTTTCTATATAAAAATAAATACTGAAGTCAAAAGAGGATTCTCAAATTGAGCATATGTAATATGTAAATAAAATCCATAAAAAAACAGACACGAAAACAATGGACTTGCGAAATCTTGGCTCATCACACGTTAGTTTGGGTATTTTTTTGTGTTTATCATGGCAATTTCAGATGAAGTGTGAGAGGGTCAGAGCATATGTATATATGTAAAAAAACCTGTCTTCACTCCATAGTTCTACGTGATATCTCCAGTGGTATTCTAACCTTCTTGGTATACACCAAGTTGGGTATGACCAAGAAGCTCATATATGACATAAGAATGACATTTCCAAGAACGCTCTCGGGACTTCAGAACGATTTATTAATAAGGGCCGATCAAAAAGCTGATATACAATGTGTATATAACACGGGCCTTAGAACATAATGTTCTAAGACACGGGCCGATACTCACAGTGAAGGCGCTCAGTCTGTCTGTGGTCTGTCTAGAAGATTCCAGAACGATGCCATGTCACGCGTTGGCGTGGCATGGCATAACAAGTATAACACCGCGATCGTTGACGCTTATTTGCCATGATATCATCTATCTTAGTGCGACGTCTGGTGATAAAGTTATTAAGAAGTATATACAGTTATGTTCTTTTAACACAAGAAATACGGGATTTTGAAAATATCTTTATTTATAAACAATACAACACATTATAATTTAGTGACAGACAAGATAGATATACCTGGTTCCATTTACAAAAGTGCTATTCACCCAAGAATAATTATCAGATATGCGGATGATGTTATTGTGCATACGCAGACTATTTATCCGTTACGAGTCCATTATTGGGCATTCTAGTTTGAGCCCTATTGAATCGAGAGTGCGTAATTAGTGCATTGGTGACGAGTGAGATGACTATAGAAGAGTGCACTTCCGAGTAGTAGCAGAAGATTCAACCATCGCACTATTACTATCATTAGGGGGAGGGTCCGCTTGCCGGGGCCGTGGAAGGGTGAAGCCTGAATGTCAGCAGCGCCTGCGGCGGCGGCGCCTGCGTCGACGGCAGCTACGCCGGCGCCGCCGACGACTGCAGCTGCGGCGGCGGCGCTTGCGCCGTCGACAGCTGCGGCGCCGACGTTTACGTGGGCAGCGGCGGCGGCGCTGTGGATTACAAGGTTGTGGTTTAGAAAAAGGTTAATATTCAGCACAGGACAGCTCTAGACAATGGATTCGTGTTTAGTGTCATCATTTAAGTGTATCCTACACACGTAGCACGAATGTATGTTTTACCAAATGTATTATTGTGGACCGTCGTCAAGCGACAAACGATTTTCGTCGTTTAAGCTTGCAACAAGGAGACGGTGTACTCACCCGGCACGAGCGGCGGCGGCGACGGCAGCGCTTTCTGCGGCGGCCGCACCGGTCGTAGGGCCCATCAGACCGCGACCGAGTTTCTCCACGAGCCCTGTCGGATATTTTAATATAATAATAAACGCATAAATCATTTCGGCAGTTTAAATGTGGACTAAGAATAAACTTGCATTTTATACAGTGATGCACTAACTATTACACCTTGAATTAATAATTACCTTCTACGATTCACACGATCCTCGTCATCTGGAAGTTTGTCACTGAAAAAGTAGAAGCATGTCAACTAAGCGACGTCAAGTGTTATGAGTGGTGGAAATAATGACTCAACTATCCCATAACTAAGCCAATAGAAAGAAGGCAAAGAAGAAAAGAGGAAAATGAAACGATGTAGGTACTGTCTGTGACCATTTTCATTTCAGCCATCACTTAGTAGGATTGCTTTTATTCTATAATTTCCTTCCTTACAGATAACATTCTTGTTAACCTTTACAAAAGGATTAAAGCAAAATGTCCTCACGTGTTCTCCATAGTTTTGTCCTTCTGATCCCCTTCAGTTTTCTTTCGAGAGGTTGAATAGTCCTTTTTACCGTGGTAGTACCGCCGCGCGGCCAAGGCCCGTTGGCGCCTGGATCAAAAGTTGTCGCAAATGTTTATGAGCGGTTGAACCACTATTGAAATTTAATGAGGAGTTTTAACTCTTGTTTACATGATTTCGGCTTATTTTATACTTATTTTTAATGAACTGTTAAAACGGAAACTTTATTGATGTGATAACGCGTGGGTAGAAAGATAAAAGTGACAAAGCGACGTTATTAATTGAGCGGAAAGTGACTAAGCGACATTATAATATAGAGCAACTTTTTTATTTCAACCGATAATGTCGCTTAGTCACTTTTAGCATTCAAGACACGAAATCATAGCTACTAACTTGTTTTGCAAGTCAACGTAGCTCTTGAGTCTTGCGGCGAGGCGCGGCACCTCGGCGCCCGTGCGCTTCGACACGAACTCTACCATGTCATCATTCAGCTTCTTCCTATCCTCGTCAGACCCCATCTCGTTGCTACCCCCCATGTTTTACCTGCAACACCCTCAAATAAGGATCTAAAATTAATCCGCTTTTTATTTTAGAAATGTTAAAATGGATGAAATATAGTAAAGATATTATTTCTGTACTTAGTTCTTACGGCATCTATCAGAACTTGAATGCATGTGCAATAGCTACTAGTTATGCGAAATAGGATGTTGAAACGATCACCCAACGTGCCCTATGCAAAGGTCTGGATTTTAGTAATTTGGAAAATTGTACGAACCGTGCCGTCCTAATACTTTTAAACACCTATTTATCGGACTGAAATGTTGTAAATACCTACATCATTATTACGTTCAAGTATATACAATACATACTTACCACTGAGATATTATGTAAATGGTTTCCCCATCACTAATAACAGCCAATTCATTATTAGTTTAAGACTTAGTAATTTTGATGAAAATAATGTTTTACTATGAATAATTAAATGTAGAAAAATTATAAAAGAACAATAAATCAGAACATGACCATTAATTTATGAAAAAAAAATCATGACAAAACTACATATATCAAGTGAACATCAATAACAGGTGTCAAAAGAAAAAAAAGAAGAACCAAGTAAAGTTTTTTTGTTGCTGGCCGGTAGGTATACGAAACTTCTGCACTTTATCTTAGGAAAAGGCTCTTTAAACTTTTTGGGTGCAAATACGACGTACTAAGTCCTAAGTCCAAACATGATCCCACAGTCCACAGACTTCTCAATTAGAAGTCTGTGCAAGATCCACACTAAAATTACTACATACCCAATGCGAGACGAACTTTTCTGCAAAGTTAATGTATCGAAGGATTTGAAAACGGTTAAAAAATTGATTCCGTAAGGCCTACCTTGCCGGTCTAGTAGGTACCTATACCTACTAGACCGGCAGAATCTCAGCACAAAGTACTTATTGTTATGATAAACATGATATTTATCTTCACTACCACTGTATTCCCGACGATGGTCGGTGCCATTCCAAATCATAACCTGTGTATTCTTTGTCAAGGTTATAAATAATTCAGCAGATTTTGAGCATCCACTTTTTAAAAAGTGTCATGTTCTTCATCCTCATGGGAATGACAGCGGAAAAGGATGGTGCAGTCAGAAATATATGAGAGAATCATTAAGTTTCAGACGCTACCATCATATAGAGTAGCAATGACTCTACTACATCCTAAGCATTAAGATTCAGGTCTCTGTGAATATAAATATTCAGTAACTCTACCGTAAGTTGTAACTATAGGTAGTAACGTTTGCTAGTCGCAAAACAAAATAGGCTAGCATCTAGTGACGCCAAGCCACGCTAGAGACCATTTAAACTCATTGTAGAGCACTGAATTTCCAAATTTTGCTAGACTTAAGTAAGTCTATGTAATGAAGTTCATCGTTAACTTTTTACAAAACTCATATTTATTTACAGTATATTTTTACATTTAGCGTTTCAGATCTTAATCATAATGTCCTCCAAAGTTTTCCTCTGAAGGTCGGGCACAGTGGCCTCTTCGTGCGGTCTGCCTACAGGTAACAAGAGCTCCAGCCTTTCGTTGAGTGGCCTGCAGAGAAGCGTCCGGAGTCGAGCGTTGCAATTCAGGGGAGTAGACGTCAAGGCCACCAGACCGCAGTACTGTAAATATATGAAGCATGATTAGAAAAGGGGTTAGAGGGGGGTACAACCGTCTAATATTTACGTGAGCCAACTCTTTCAGGTTCATTAAGTATGCCTGTAATCACCGAAAGAATAGGCAGAAATACACAGTAGATCGACATTTCACCCATGGAATGATGGTCCTGATGTTGTAAGGGTGAGCCTATTCCCATCACTCCAAGTATAGCATAACACCTCGATGCGAGGCTGATTCGGTCCATAATAGGAACGCTGGTTCAGTGCGAGTTGGCAAACTTTACACGTCTATTGAAAAATGCTTCCTTACGATGTTTTACTCCACCGTTATCATCGGCTACAAAAAGTATAATTATTAACCTGTATAGCAGCCAAGAGTATACCCGCTGCGATAGCTGTACTAATTTCACTATAATAATGCATCCTCTTCTTCCCATCTGGTCTCCAAGAGTGCGTCTGCCTGAACACCAGCACCAATGCTGGAGCATCAGACAAATATGGCTTTAAAGGCTTCGTAGCAAAAGGTTTTAAATCCGTCACCCATTGCCTTGACATGCGCTTGTTATAGTTCATTTCTTCTTCCTCTTCGACTATCTCTCTGATTGCTGTTTTGGTCTCCTGGTCTTGTACTACGACGAAAGACCATGGTTCTGTATGCGCGCCTGAAGGGGCCGTTCCTGAAATTAGTAAAAATTGGCCGTCAATGCATTGGCCAATCAAAACTTTATTATGTTCGGTTCTGACCAAGGAAGTTTAAAGTATAAGGTTCATGTTTCTGACCACAAAAATGTGAATATCAAGCACATAATATATCAAGTGACCAGAGAATGGTCTAAGCAAGTGACGGTTAAGTCCATGAACCTTAAAACTTCCTTGGTTAAGTCCACAGACTTTAAAACTCCTTGGTTAAGTCACACAGAGCAAAGACTACTCTTGCGTAGTATTATATTCTCTTTGAAATACTACTATAGTATACTCGGTGTATTTTTATTTAGACACAGACATCTATGTAATTTTGGAGTACTTTTGTATATATTATTCGGTATATCAAGTTTTATAAATGTCAGTTATTCTGATGTAAAGCAATTAAATTATTTTTAACATATAGCACACCAGGCCAATAAAAATCTTCCGTAAACAATGAAATGCAGTTCAGTGAGTTTGGTCAAAATATACGTTACAATATTCGTGGTTATACTTACAACGGTATTGTATGAAGCCTATAGTCAGATCACGTACGTTAAAAAACAAAGAAGACAAGTACTGTTCGACTTCTATGACGAAAACTTTGATAATGTCACGTACTCAGATACATTGCAAACAAGATTTAGCGAAAAGAAAACGGCCATGGCAAACGTACTTCGAATGAAAGCCCAAATTAAGATGATCAACGCTAAACAGATAATTTACAACAATGAACAACTTGGACCAATCAAATCAAGAACTTTCGTAATAGTGATACAAGTTCACTCAAACATATTTTTCTTCCGAGAATTATTAACATCTCTAAAGAATGTCAATGCCATTAGGAAATCGCTGCTCATATTCTCTCACGACTACTACGATGACGAAATAAATAGCCTCATAAATAACATTACTTTTGCTAAGTATACACAAATTTTCTATCCGTTCTCGATACAGTTGCACCCGGATATATTTCCTGGAACAGACTCGCATTTTTGCACCGAAGAGTTTGACTGTGTAATATCAAATAGAAGGGATCCTGAGGCAGCACAATTAAAAAACCACTGGTGGTGGCAAGCCAACCATATTTTCGATCATTTGGAAGCCACCAAAAACTATAATGGTTCTATATTATTTATAGAAGAAGACAATTACGTGACAGAAGATTTGATTTTCATATTATTTAGATTCCTCCAAGCCGTTAGAGGCAAAAATTGTCCCCACTGTGAAATGTTAAGCTTGGGAGCTAATGAACCATCATTGTCACAATACAATGTGTTTAATGGAGACGTTACTATAAAAACTTGGGACAATTCGATACATAAATCAGGGTTAGCGTTTGATAGAAGAGTTTGGAATATTATAAAGGGTTTCAGCCACGAGTTTTGTTACTTCAATGATTACAACTGGGATAACTCTTTGAAGCATATCGCTGCTAAAAGACAGGGGAAGTTTCGGGTTCTCGCTATCGATGGTCCTAGAGTGTTTCGTTTCGAGAAATGTGATGACAATAATCCTGGTTGCAAACTGGAGTATAAGGTCGATGAGGTGAAGAAATTTGTTAAGCTTATAACTAGAGCCTTGTACCCAGCGCATGCCAAGTTGAATATAACCAGTGGCTACAATTTCGAACCTATTGCGTCTGGAATTTTTGAGGACGTTCGTGATAGGGAACTGTGTATGCATTTTACGAAACAGGAAGTTTTGTTTTGAATTCTTTATGTATTTTATGCAAATAAAAGTTAACAAAATTTTCCTAAATTATTTGGAAGCGTGCCCGAAAATAGAAAAATAAGTGACATCACCTTTCAATCGACCCCCTTGGGAAATAATAGTAATTTTTAATTGTTTGCGCTAGCTACTTAATTGTTGGTAATGTAATTGTTCTGAAACCGGCCAGGGATGTCGAGTTTATAATTGTCTCATTCATAATAGCGAATAGATACTGAAAACCGGTTTGATATTATGGTTTTAGATCAAGTAAAAAATAATATTTAAAAGATGGAAGTGCGAAGGGACCTTACTAACTAAACTACGTAATTGTGATAGGATTCTTTATCATCAAGATTGTGATCATCACGTGTCCTACAAACATATGATAGCAATATTAAATATTTTCCGTTGCTGAATACAGCGGTATCTGTTATGCCACAAATATGATAACAAACATGAACATGAACATGAAAACAAACGTCAACAAAGGAAGCAATATTTTTGAAGCTCAACGCAAACCAGCTACTTATTAGGACTTTCTATTCACGGTGAAAAATAAAGGGTAGGTATGGGTACAATTTTTTTTGTAGCTGATCTAAAACTATCGGCTTTGGGAGAAAGTTACAGAACAAATGCTGTTGTAGGGACATAGTTTTCCAAAGATTTCATAAGTCCACACTACACCGCCTTTAATTTCTTTTATTCTCACTTTTAATTTGTCTGGGTTTAAAATTTTGACTAACGTAGACGCCAAACAAGTTAAATTTACCAAATTTCGGCTCTGGTTTCATAATATTTAGGTTAGGTTCTTACTTTGAATACTCATATCTAAGAAGACATGTTAGTTATACTAGGTGAAACAGAAGGGGTATACTATTTTCTTTGCAACTTGACTTTATAAATCTAAAACTAACGGCTTAGTGGGACAGTTGAAGTACTAAAGGTTTTGTAGACTTATGAAATCTGTCAACAGCTGTATCCCTATAACACCTTTTGTTTCTCAAGTTTCCTCCAAAGCTGATAGTTTTAGAATTACAAAGTTAAGTTTTGAAAAAAAAGGTCCAGGTACTTTTTTTTGTTTCAACCTGTTTATGTCGACAAGAAGGGTTAATTACCAGCAGTCTTTATCAGATTATCCAGGACTTCCTGAGGTATTGGATCCTGGCTGAAAGACCTCACAGTTCGTCTCTTGGCCATCAGGTCGTAGTACTCCCGGGACCTCTGAAGGACCTCATAATCGCTCCTTTTGGGGGGGCTGTAGGGGATCTGAGGAGTGTCTTCCGGAATCGCTGGCACCAGAAGATCAGGGTCATCGTCGCCGTCGTCGGGAAAGTCTCTTTCTGGAAGCAATTGAGAAAGCGTTGTAGCAATTAATCAATGTAATAATAAGCAGTTATTTTGCTCGCGCCATTTGCAACTTGCCAATACAGAAAGCTAGCAAAACTAGTGACACATGAACCGCTCGCTCACTCGCTTGCTCACTAGAACGCTCCCCTTAGTTGTTAATAAAAATCGCTCGCTCGCCTTAATTCGGTTAATATTTGGATGTATTGTTAAATGCATTCAATTATAAATAAATATATGATAAAGATTTATGAGCAGTAAATGTTGCCTAATAAATACTTAGTAATCGTATGGTCTCGAACTAATAAAGCTTGTCCTATTTACAATAGTACCATAACAACAAGACATTAAAGCCATTATACCAGACAATATACTGAGATCGATCCCAGTATTGGGCTTAATCTTGCATGAAACTCTCTCGTGAGACCCTGTGTTGAGATTTTGTATTTTTCACCGAGCACAATTTTAGAATTTTGATACATTTTTCAACCTCATGCTGGTATTTCAAGCATGTTTACATCGCAATTCCGGTCAGACTAAGATACATTTTTCACACAATATTCTGCATGAAAGTAATAAATCACCTCTTCTTTGTTTGTGCTAGCTTCGCGCGAACTAAAACTCACCAGTAAACTAGAAAATATACGGTTTGAATGATTTTAAGTGCGGATAAAAGGAATAGTTTACGCATTCTTAATTCTATTTATTCAACGCATATACATTACAAAAAGTTTGATAAACCGTTTATTGTACAATAAAATAACAAAAAATTCAAGAATAAAACAGTAGTATAAGTACAGTGTTCCAAACTTATCTGGTCCGGTGGCCAAAGGAGGAACTAATATTGTCAATAGAGAAATGTTATATTTAGTCTTTTATCGACAGTAGCGACGTTCTCAGCGATCCAGTTAAGTTTGTGGGCCTATACCTAATTGGTTACATGATTAAAATAAATTAGAAATATTAGTGTCTTGATATTATTACTACTAAGTACTTACTGAGTTTAGTTAAGTTTTAATTCGAGAAGACAAATTTTCAATCATAATTATCTAGCGCCGGGCGGGCTACGTAGGTATAGTAAGCCTTTGATTTCCAAGGACACTACACAGGTGACAAACGGAATAAAACCTGTCCAATTGAATTTGTTATTGCCATAAATCTATAAATACATCCTTAAAGCGGGTCCTTTCATATTTTTTAAAGGAAAGAAGTACTTACTAGTGGTTTACGAGACAGGATTAGGGATCAAATGTCGCTATCCAGCTTACTTTTATTCACCCCAAAATCAAAGTAACGAGACTAGAAAATAAACTATAACGTATTCATTGCAATGAGGGCATTATCTGACCCGTTCACTGCGTAACATGTAAATATATTGATAAGAAAACACGTGATAGCAGTGATGTTACAAGTATGGGTGTACTTAAATATTAATGTAGATAAAGTTATACGTAGGAGACATACAAATCTCAAAAAAGTAGGTCATAGGGGTTTTTACAGATGTAGGTATATATTTGGGAAATAATCCAAAATGAAATCCCAAACATACGCAAAAACGCCCAGCATCTCTCGAAGGAACATTTTAATAGTTTCATCTTCCAACTTGGTAGGTATAAGAAGCTATGATTATAAGCGATCGATCAATCAGTGAAGATACGTCAGAAAACGTAGTGCCCCAGTCAACAAAGCATGGCTTTCCTCATTCATAGATGTTTTTTTATAGAAATTCACGCTTGGACGTACACATTCAACCAACCGTCCAATGATCTCTAAATATCTGTAATGCAATAGTTAAGTCGATCTTAAAAACCCCAATACTAGTCAATTCAAAAACCCTATTTGGGACTCCCATTGTACGATTTATGTGAGGAATATTTAACCTAATGCATGTATAGTGTATTTTCCTTAAGATTCCGATTTATTAAAAAGTATTAGCATCTCTTTTTAATGAAAGTCTTTCAAAATTATTAAAAGGTCATTTTAATAATAATTTAACATAAGAAGTCACATTTTTAAAACTAAAACAATTCGGGAAACTAGTAATTCTATAATTATACCCAGATATTTATGAATTGTAAATTCCGCATTCTAAGGAAAAATAAAATATAATAGCGAGCCTTTCGCCGTACACTGAGAATCATTTATGAATATGAAGCATTACATTAAATATTTGCTGAACTTTTTATTAATTAATAATATAGTGAAAAGTACTGAAACTAATACTAGGATTTACAAAAACTTTTTTGTCGTATTTTTGAATTCTCACTGTAGGTATTAGTAACACCGAAAACATTATCTCTCAGACAGTACGCCATGCCTTCTCTGTAATGTACTCAAAGATGTGATCAGATTTTATGTATTTTAATGGTTTCTTAAACTTAGAAATTATAACAGACTACAGGATAGCAGACAGAGAATCAGAACAAGACCGGAACAAACTCTGCCCAAACTCCCCATTCAGAGAGAATTGTGACGAGATTTACTAACTAATATGGCGGAATAACGCAAGTATTATTAACACATAGTGTATGTTGATCAACCTTCATTTTTTATCAATATTACGTAAATTACACGTGTTTGTTAAAAACACAAAGCTATAACAGCTGACGTAAGATGCCTAGAACAATCTATACAAATAAATAAAATTGGAGTGTCTGTTTGTAATATCAAAATAACACCTTTTCACTAAACGCATATGAAAGTACATACGACACCTATAGCAAAAAAGCGATTTAAAAATTTTTGTCTGTCTGTCTGCCTGTCTGTGTGTTTGTTCCGGGTAATCTCCGAAACGGCTGGACCGATTTTGACGGGACTTTCACTGGCAGATAGCTGATGTAATAGAGAGTAACTTAGGCTACTTTAATTTTTGAAAAACAATTAGGGTTCCGTGTAAAAAAATAAAAACACATGAAATCAAAGAGTATTTCCGAAACGGCTTGACCGATTTTGACGGGACTTTCACTGGTAGATAGCTGATGTTATAAGCAGTAACTTAGGCTACTTTTATTTTAGAAAAATAAAATAAAAAAATGGGTTCTGGCGCGCGGGCTCAGAACGCGGGAGCGGGCTTTTTTGTTAAGTTAAATTCCACGCGGACAAAGTCGCGGGCTCAGCTAGTCAATAATAATTTTATTAACATTGCGCTAGAACTGTCTAAGGTAACAAGGATTACTTAGAAATTATTTTAGAGGCCGAAGAAGAGATGGCGATATGATGAGACCAACTCCCCACCCTTTACCACCCTCCATCCCACTTCTCATCTGGTCGGTAACGGGCGAGCAATGCCATTGCTACCGCAAGCATCTATAAGGTACGGTAACTGCTTAACATCAGGCAGGTCGTACGCTTGTGAGCCGACTTGGATAACCAAGTTGGCAAATCAGTGTACAATAAAAAAAACTGAAATAATAGTACCTATTTCGATGCTATGTTGAACCAATACCATACGCGTTATTGGTATTATTTGCAGGAGGTGGGTAATTGGATATCAGATCATGTGTACAAAAACGCTGCTTACAAAGCGAAAATTTAAATCTATTTACATTTAAATCTAAAAGGTCTTTGCTGCCTACGTTATGATAAATATAATAGTAATCTATATTAATAATTCCGTTCAGGGGTACGGTAGACTCGATTGAAACCTTACCAGAATAATAAAACATAAAAAAAAAAATGATTTCGAGTCGACAACATATATCCGCAAAATTTGAATTGTCGAGTATTTTGTTAAATTCTAATGGTGCAAAAAGCAATCGCCATTTTCTATGAACGCATTCCTGTCAGTCAGTGTCAGTGATGACACAGTGTTATGTTTAAATGACTCTTTATTCGAAAAACCTATTAAACTGGATAACTACAAAAATATCTACCTACATTTTGTAAAAGATTGTGTATTATGAGTCACATTTCACCCGAGCGAAGCCGGGTTTTCATCTAGTATAAATATAATTCATAACTCAAACAATTGAATATGAGGTATATATTTAACCGTTTACGAGTTATCTCGCCTGGATTAAGACAATTAAATTATTAAATAATGGAAGATCCTAACGAAATACAATTTGAAACACCTTTGATGGCAATACGATACCATAAATGGTTAAAGAGAGACAGTTATGGAGGAGTGAAGGAGATGCGTGTGGCCAAACAGCGCCAGCCCAATATATATTATTTCTATTTTTTTTTATATTTGTGGCTATCCCAACACACAATCCCAATAGTTACTCCTGTATACACGTATTGACCGACATTATTGTAGGTAATGATACGCAAATGTTCCTGAATATTATCACCTCACGCAATGATACGGAACCCTACGTATTTATTAGGAGATTTGCACGTGTCCATTTTTTACGAATATTAATTATGTGCTTTATCTAGAGAATTCTTCTAAACGTACCTACCACTCAAAGGTTGTTTAACATCGTTAATATGATGTCAGCACTCGTAGGTACAACATCAACAATGATCTGTCAAGTTATTTACATTTAACCAAGAAATATAGGTTACAGACCCCCACTAAATACTGGACCAATCAAAATCCGCCGCCTTCCCCGATACCCCGTCAAATTTTGATGATTGCATTCTTATATACAACTAGCTGTGCCCGCGACTTCGTCCGCGTGGAATTTAATTGACAAAGTTTCATACAAACTTTCATCCCCTATTTTATCCCCTTGGGGGTAGAGTTAATCAAAATCCTTTCTTAGCGGATGCCTACCTCATAACATCTACCTGCATGCCAAATTTCAGCCCGATCCGTCCAGTGGTTTGGGCTGTGCGTTGATAGATCACTATGTCAGTCAGTCAGTCAGTCACCTTTGAGTTATATATATTTAGATAGGGGACTTAAGTGCTGTCTTGCCTTATTGGTCTGTGACAACAACGCATTTCTACCTAACAAGGAATACGTATAAATGTTATGTTATAGGGTAGGATTTTCATCTATGTATGCCTGGCTAGTGAGAGTCAAGTGTTATGGGAAACCTGCATAACCAGTTGGATCAATAAGGGAAAGGAGCGTACAGAAATATATGAGAAGGGCCAACAGTGTAACCACCAAAAGGAATGGTTACCAACCGAGAAAGTTCACGATATTCTTTTTTTCTTTTTCAATTTCAGTTTGAATCAGAATCCTCCATTCTAGCTTACAATCTAATACTGACTAAAACTCGCTCAAATATTTTACACTCTTATCTTGCATTTTCGTATTATCAAAGGCCAATAAATTTCCCCTAAAAACTATAATTAATTTAAACTCAGAAATCTGTCATGCTCTTCTAAGCAGACTTCATTAACTATTGGTTTCATCTTCTCTGTATGCCTATATAGAGAAAATTATAAGCTAGCAGAGGCAGCTATCATTTCAAGCGGTAATAAAACTGAAAAATTCAGGACTGTATTACAGTTAGAGTTATCAACGCGTTGTAACTTAACAAGCTAGATACTAGATTACTTACTTTACATTATCTGAAGTTTGAAAGGGTCAGTAGGATGAGGCTATCAAGTATCAGTGTCTGTCATCATTATTGCATCACTATTAATAAGTACTCTTCTTTTCTGTGCATGCGTAATCTTTTTTAAAAGTAATTGTAGCGGCGTGCGCTTGAGCCGGACTGGCTAGCTAGGCTAGCTTTCGACCAATAGGATCGCTTCATTTCAATGAGCTGTGGAAAATGAAGCTATCTTATTGCTCGAAAGCTAGTCCAGCTAGCCCGCCAGCCTTGTGCCCGGGCACCATAACTGGTCAACTAAGGCTGTAAAATAGTTTGCAATGGAACGTTTAAGATTTTGCGGATCAAAGAAAAGAGGTCGAGTGCCTTCGACTAAATGATCTGACAATTGTCGATGTCATTTGTATCTTAAGATTCGGGGAAAAAGGCATTAAAAATCACTGACCTTAATCTTACAACCAAATACCCACGTCTCGGTTGGGTTCCTAAACTCGGAATATGAGTAAAAAACCTTAGTTACTCTTATCGGACCCGATCCGTGAATAATCAGCCAGAATACAGCCAACGTACATTTTATAAATTTCTTACGCGAGTCATAGCATTTTAGGATCAATTTAGCAAAACTGCAACTCGTATCCACCTGACACTTGTACCTACAATTACTCACTGTGTGTTTGTTTATTATATACCTAGATACCTACCTATTGTTTTTAACTCCAAGCTTTACCCTGGCTTGGCTGTATATTAATATATCCACTTAACTACTTAGAGGAAGCGGTTTTTCTTTGTTCTAGATATTCCAAAAGCTAAAAGCAGCAATTTTTAGGAGTGAATTTAAATAAATATATATTATTATTTATAATTATATAAAATTTCGGTATGCGCGTGTTCGCAATTCTTCTCCTAAACGGCTTGACTGATTATTTTTTGTACTTATGTGGTCACCTGAATGGTTCTTGGCTATTGGTAATTGGCGCCGGTGACGACATCCAAAAAATAAAATCAACGCTAGCGAAGGTGAGGGTATAATCTAGAAACTACAAAATAACGGAGGGTCATGTTAAAAAGAAACCTATCCAACATCAGCAGCTTGGCTGTGAATAAGTTACTGGTATCCCTTCAATAATGCGTTTGGATCAATGCTCAACATCTTCAAAGGCCAAGATCCGCAATAAAAAAAAATTAAAAAAAAAAACAATAATGTCACTAACCTCTCCCGCGGCCGGCCACTGTTCGCGCCAATATTTCTTTTTTAGATGCCACTGCACTGTAATGTTCTTCCAATTTATTCTTATGGTAAAAAGTGAATGCTATAAAACACACAATCAAAGCGGTGTACACTATAAAACAGTTGTTCTCTAATGCACAAATTACTAGCGATATAAAATTCATTGTAATAAAAAAGTTACAACGCGCGTGCGTCCTCGATAGCGTCGTGCGCGCGACTAAATAAAACTTTGTTTTCATAGATTAAAACTAGTGGTGGTTAAATAAATAAAACTATCGATGTTCGATTTTCATCTTTATTGCCGTGCGATAAAATTATAAATTATACTCAAACATTGTAGGTATCAAAGCTTGTGTTTCTACGAATTTCTTTCTGCCAACACTGCCAACGTCCTTGACTTTTTCACTGCGGACCCATTTCCACTGAACTACGCGATACGACTTCTAAAATAAGCCAACGGACGCTGAAAATAATGGAAACAGGACTTCTATTCTCGTTCTTGAGCGAATAAAAATAGTCGCTGAGCTAAACAAACGGAAGCAATTGTCGGCTTCCGCATGACTTCGGACAAAAAAAAAAAAATATGTAATCTAATCGTATACTAAACACCCATTATTTTGTGGACAACTCGACACTTCCGATAGCCTTCTTCCTTATGCACATTCCAATACAGTATTTTACAATTATTATTTGAAAAAGATAATGGAGAGTGAGGCGATCTATTTCGGATTTAGGGAGACACTGAGAAACACACTGTTCCGCGAGAGCCCAGCGGAGAACATTTACAATGCGATAAAGGAAATTGAAGTCTCTTCACACTTAATTCAAGTTCTATTATCCGGCGTCAGCGCAGATCTCCATGGAAATATGAACTTTAACCCTTAACTGGTATCGTAAAATTTACTAACGTAACTGGTTTTGTGGGGGTCGCGCGGCCCCCATTACAAAATAGCTTCTAGGATCGAAATGTGCGCAATTTTAGATTAGTTTTATATAAGAAAAATAAATAACGACCTTGTTATATTGATACAATATTTTTTTATTAATGTAATTCTTTTTACCTAATTACTACAAGAGATCGCATAAAAATTGCAACTTTTTGGTTTTTTTTTTCTTACATTAAAAAAACTATTACTTTAGTAGTCTTAAGCTGAGATATAATTATGTTTTCTTATTTCTAATACAGTAAACTTTGGAAATAAAAAGAAAAAATCGTCTAATCAACGTTTTAAAAAAAATCAATAGAAATATACTCCTAACTAAAATCTTACGTAACTGGTATTGTTGGGGCCGTGCGGATCCCAAAACGCACGTACCTCCGCTCTGGTAAAAGCTGCAATGCCGAAAGTCTGGTACCCGCCGCGAGTCGCGACGTAATGAGATTACACAAAATGGCACCCACGCAGGGTGCAAAGTTTTAAAGGAATTCAAAAAAATATCACGCATGGGGGCCGCGTGACCCCCACGAAACCAGTTAAGGTTGCTCACTTCAAATTCCTTTTCTTCATTGTACTTAAATGTTCTCTGATGGGCTCTGCTTGCTGTGAATCATAATAAAAGGATATTCCTAATGGGCAATGATTACGAAGACCACCTCGAATGGACCCGCAAAGGTGGGCAAATCGAATCAATACCTGGGCCGCCAAAGATGGGTGACCATCTTTGGACGCCCAGGTATTGATGTCCAGACACCCAGGTATCGACGTCGTGGCAGGCAAAGGCGAAAATTATACGTCGATTGGCTGCTACAAAAGGCCCAGGATGCGGACCTGTGGAGAGGCAAAGGGTAAGTTTTCCTTTGCTCAGCACATTCAGGTATAGCACATTTATGCCATAGTAGGACATTTAATAGGCTATAAAAAGGGCTATGAGTGAAATACTCCCGTCTTCCTAAGGGACTCCTCATAACACGGAGAAATGACTTATCATAAATCCATCATGTGTACCACAACTAGGTATGTAGGTACAAAGTCCCGCCGCAAACTCCCACCACTGCTACTCCTGTACGCCAGGGCATGACACCATCATTTTTACTTTCCTTCGTACCAAGAAAATATAGCTTTTCCCACAAATCATCGAAGGAAGATCGAATATCTACGTCTGGACACCACCGTTATTGATGGCATACAGGAGTAACAGTGATGGGAGTGTGTGACGGGCCTAGTCCCAATACGCAAGTAGCAAACACCATGATAATTTGACGACCGCTTGGCGCAGTGGTTCGAGCGTAGGCCGCTCGGCTCTCTGCGCCGAGGTGGTTGCGGGTTCGATTCTCGTCGGGTTAGATTTCGGAAATGGCCTTTTCGTAATTTCAGTTCATTGTACGGTACCCATAGTACAAGCGATGCTTAGTTTGGGACCATACAGTTGGTGCGATTATAGAAAAAAACTTCATTTTATTTCGCGTTCAAGCTCGACCCAATTTGGTTCCATTTAAACTCAGTCCGCGTTGGTAGCAGTGTTTGTGAAATAATGCTAATCACGGGTGAGTGGGCCAAGGAGTGTCGCTCCTAGGCTGGCGATCACACGCCACATATAATAGCCTTCTCTTGTACGAATGTCGTGAAAGTTGAACGGCTAAATCTGGTACCGCATCAGCGAGGACTTTACGAACACAAAGATAACCTTCGCATTTCACCATGCATTTATTTTAGTGGTCTTTCCGGAAACTGTGGCATTTTCTTGTAATATTTTTAAACTTGTCTTAAACTTGAATATTTGCTGGCAGTCCCTTCTATTCTTCTGAATGTAAACCCTACTACAGACTTGAGGAGTTGTCGGACTTTTTCAGGAGAAAGTAATATAAAGAACAAAATAAAATTAAATAGAAGGTGCCTTTCGAAGATTCCTTTTTACGGTTGCAAGTAAAATACATGGAAAATTAATGAAAATCGTTGATAGATTTGCGATTGTGGGGCTGCTCTCGGAACAGATAATTTTTTGGTTTGATTCCCACGTTGGCCATTATGCTGTTTACTTTTGTCTACTTTTAAGTTTGTCAGGGCATATTTCACACACACTGGGATCGCTTGCAGATATTACAATAGTAGCCACAGTAGAAACGTTAGGTACTTAATAAGAAATAAAACGGTTAGAATCTTAGTTTGGCGATGTTTATTTACTTATCAATCTACATGAGCAACGGTAAGGATGTTTATCATCAGTATGTAAGTAGATTGTGGTCACCTATTGTTTCCTAAGTAAATAAAACTATTTAGTTCAACAAGGTGACGTGGGATCGATAACAATAGTCTGGCATGTATTTTGATTTCACGTTGCATCATTTAGTACATGAAAATAATCTGCCAGTCCGAAGTGATGGCATTATTTGTTTTGAACAACGAATTTTGGTCTAAGACGATTATAATAATTAATACAATTAATTTTTATAAAAATATTTAGCCCTTTTACGTCAACCAAGCTGGCCTAGTGCGGGTTGGCGGATTTCACATGTCTTTCGAAAATTGGTTAGATTTTCTAAGACATCCAGGTTTCCTCACGATGTTTTCCTTCACCGTAAGGCGTAAGCAAGGGCATTATATATACCTTAGAATACGAAAAAGCCAGAGGTACGAACCAGGGTTTGAGCCCAGGACCTGGTGCCTGCAAGACGCGTGCTTAATTAATCGGCTATCACTGCTATATATACAGTATATAAGACGATTACCTAAATATTGTTTTATTAAAATCACTTAAAAAAATACAAAAGTTTTTAAAATATTTTAATTTTCTTTTTTTGGCACAAAAACACAGTAGTGGTTTATTAGGTAGTTACCTACAAAACTTAAGAAAACATCGTGAGGAAACCTGGATGTCTTAGAAAATCTAACCAATAATAATAGTAATGAATGAATAAGTAAAAAAATACTTAACCCGCAACACGAACCCAAAACCCCACGAAACAAAATGATAGCATAAATGAAGCGCCTAATATTTTTGACATAGCAAACATTCTGAACAACATCGTGCTAATTGAAACATATTCGGCGCTGTATTTTAATAATAATTTCAAAAAAAAAAATTATTATATGAGTAAATGATTAGATTTGATTAGTTTAAATATGATGATATATAATTTTCTTCAGGACCTTGGTTCATAAATTAAGCATAAATCATGATGGTGGGAATTTTAAACTTTGGATAGTAGCCATTTAATTTAAGGACAAATATTGGAGGTCTTTCCTGGTGACTCGATAATGTTTAATGGATACCAGCACCATCAGCAATGAATATTTCCATGGTAAAACTGAGATATGGGAAGGAAAATTTTCTGTAAAGGACCTCGATGGAACGTCAAATAATATCGGTTTTGTTTTTTAGACTGTCTTAATAAAACGTCGGTTCTGCTTCTTTGCAAAAATCCAGAACCAAATTGATTCCATTTACATTGCAACCTAACATTTAGTTTGTAAAGTGCTTGACAACGCAGTTGTAAATAGTAAGAGACTGCTGATGAAATTCTTGTTGAATGGTTATTTTCTTAAAAAAAAAATATCGCCAGATAGATACACTAACTGTACGGTCCCAAACTAAGCAAAGCTTGTACTATGGGTACCGTACAATGGACTGGGGGCGATCCCAGTGACACCCAGACCTGAGCAAATTACGAAAAGGCCATTTCCGAAATTTGCCCCGGCAGGAATCTAACCCGCAACCATCATGTGCAGTGAGCCGAGCGGCCTACGCTCGAACCACTGCGCCAAGCGGTCGTCAAATGTTTCTATATTCTGTGTTTTATTCTAATAAGCTAAAAAATGCACGAATGTTTAAAGAACAAAACCCTGTATCACTAAATATGGGCCCACGAACAACGTTAGGTACATCTAAATCGCCCATAAAAGGTATCAAAACGCCTTATACATAGGTACATACATAGATCATTTTTTGCTGTTTATTGCCCTGTTTTGTTATTATCAATAATTTTGATGGAATCGAGATTTGTACCGGATAATAAAATATGATTAATCAAGTTTGTCTAACTACTTATTGGTTCGTAAACATTAAGTCACGTGTGTAGAATTTTTTGTAAAATACAAGGACCTTCGCTTCTGTACCAAACCTTCAATCAACTACAACTTACGGTGGTAGAGCCAAACTGTGGCCAATTGACTCTAGCGAATATACGGGCTGGCTCAGCCAGGGTAGCACCACCCTGTCACAGAAGATCGGCGTAATTATAGCTGCGTTTCATACGATGAGTAAGAGATCCGGAAACCTACGGCGTCCGCAACACGCCGCCTTAACGTCTATTTCGTAAAATTAAATTAGGTCAAAGCTCGCACGCTAATATTCTTGAAGTTAGAGTATACCTATCAATCATATTGACGATTAAAATAATTGACCGTGAAATTAACCAAATTTAGTCCAGTGAAGCAGTTTCTAACTTGCGGATTAGTACATTTCCGCGAGCAATTAGCTGACACAGATATTTCCGCCACGGATGGGCTCCTTAATGTCAAAGTTCTTAAAAAAAAAATTATCAATTGTTTTATTCACGTAAGCCAACAAAGCATTTATTAATAGTCAGAATCTACCACCGGTTCGGAATGCTGCTTCCACTGAGAAGATCCGGCAACAAATTCAATGGTTACTCTTTTCAATGAACTAAATATGGTTTACATTCTCAGGAACAGAGAAAAAAATATGATAATATGCTTCAGAAACGGATTTGAGAATACAGTTTATGGATTGATCGATATTGGCGTATACATAGGTTTTCGCCAATTGTGAATTAATTAGTAGCCTACCCGGGGCAATCTTGTAGTTAGCAAATGACGTCATCATATACTTGTTATATTTTTTGACGTAAGCAGGATGTAAGCAGGCCTTTAAAAAATACTTGATTATGATGACATGCGTACAAAAAATTGTGTTAATTAAGGCGTGGTTTTGGAAATAAGATGTAATAATGACTACTTGTGGCAGTTGGTTGGCGCAGTTGTTTGAACGTTGGCCGCTCGGCTCACTGCACCTGGTGGTTGCGGGTTCGATTCCCGTCAGGGCAAATTTCGGAAATGGCTTTTTCGTAATTTGCCCTTGTCTGGGTGTCACTGGGATCGCCCCCAGTCCATTGTACGGTGACCATAGATAGTACAAGGGTTGCTTAGTTTGGGATCATACTGGTGGTGTGTCAGTCTGGCGATATTTATTTATTTATTTTATTTATTCGGATGCTGTAGGCTTTAGAGGCTGAATAACTTTAAAAACTTAAAGTCGAATACTGAAACAACATTCTAATCTTAGTCACACTCCTTTTTGAGATACCTTTTCTGTAAGTATTTTTTGCTGATTATTTGTTAACCTAAACACAACCTATATAAGGTTTTCATAACGTCTAACTTTGATTGTACCTATCCTATAAGTCAGCAAAAGAGCTTACAACCAGCCTGATGTAAAAAAGTTACCATAGGTTTAAGATGTTTGCAATACCAAAGGCATTGTCGCACATTGCTGATCTGACGGGGAATGAGACAGCAGGAAGGGAAGCGAAAAGGCTCTTCTGTAAGAGGGAGGTACTACCCCAGTTGTATATGAGCTGTAGGCAATTATCTATAGGTTAGCTCTACCACTTTAACGTGGTAATTGGTATATCTATGTATTATATGCTATGTTGCTGTATCATATGGGAGTATGCAACACGTAGGTTTTAAATTGTCAATCAGAATACCGGGAACCACCAAAAATACCAGAATACCAGGTAAAAAAAGTAATATAAGTATTTTACATTACTAGTTATTATAATATAATAAGTAGTTTTTATTTTGAAATATCACTTGATAAATATACGAGTACTCTATCTGTTAAGTACCTACAAAAAACTTGTTGTACAACTAATGTACATTGTTGTCTTTACGTCTAAAATTCTTGGAAAACCCCCGCGTGCTGGGGTCTGAGCTAATTGGCTAGACCTTGACTGCTGGAGGCAGCTAGGTTAACCTCTGGCCTATCAAAGTGCGTAGACTTATAGTTGGGTGTGGTTTCATTGTGGGCGTATGGTGCGCTTAGTTGGTAGGTATAATTTTAGCTCCTGACATCGCGTTAGCAGAAATTTCGGCAATTGCCCTTTTCGTAACAACAAGTGCAATAACTTTCAAACTAACTTTAAATAACCGATACCAATTCGAATATCGCACCTAGAAGGTATATAAGTTACCTAAGACCGATTACAATCGGTAGCACATCTCAGGGAACATTTCCAGCCTAATCTGAGATTAAGAGATCTCGGTTTATTCTGAGCAATTAACTGAGCAACGCTTGCATACAAGAATTGCTCAGTTTGAGACCATACAGTTTGCACATTAGTTTGGTAATATTTATTAGGTAGGTACTTTATTTTATATTTCATACTAACCAGTGTCATCACTTTATTTTTCTTGGTGGTTAGAACTGGAACTAGCGTTACCATCATAAGAAAGCCAATGAAAATATTATCTAACAACAAAAATAAGTTAATCAATAGGAATTGGCTAGAAATAGACATGACCAAAATCGCTACTACACTACTACTACTACATAATCGCCACACGCTCGCAGTGTGACTACACCGGATTATGCTCGCTTGTTTTGTAGATAACAAAATTAACACCTACGCAATTGTTCTTACTTCAGAATCTCACACGTCATGCTCATGAGTTTCTTACTCTGTATGTATATTTGACACTAGAAACCGCAGTGTATTTGCAAGGAAAAATCAAAGAATTCAAAGAATATTCAAAGAGGCGTTTACTGTAAACGTGGATTTTATTTTCTGTACATGCCACCTACTGGGTGCAACAATAGCTAATAAACCATCCGGTTAACTCAATAAGTATAAAAAATCATCAAAATCGGTCAAGCTGCTTAGGAGGAAAAGAACACACGCACACTGAAAACATAAATAAAGATTGTCTGTTAGTATTTTTATACAAAACTCTCTAGTCAGACAGAGGCTGAGCTATGAGAAAGAAAGAGGCAGGTACCGTGGGTGATGATTTTTTTGTTACTTACTATATACCAAACATTATGTGAAACTATTATTTCGGACTTCTGAAACTACTGTATGATTAGGTATGTATACACCAAGAAGGTAAGCATGTATATGCTTACCTTCTTGGTGTCTTTACTTTAACACAAGAAGACAAAACTGAATGACAATGTTTAGTGAATATTGCAATAGGTGCTAATTATTTAGCAAGGCCGTTGAACGTATAAAATTGTGTGTTTCTGCATAGGAAATTTACCAAGTTATTCCAACGTCAGACTTGCTGCTCAAATTTGAGTGACTCGACATATTAATAAGATTTCATTATGAGGTCTCAAACATCTAATCTTAAGTACGCTTTAGTCATGGCATATATTTTTTTATATAACTGACATACCAACTGTATGGTCCCAAACTAAGCAACACTGTACTATAGGTGGATGGACTGGGGGCGAGCCCAGTGACACCCAGACCAGGGCAAATTACAGAAAAGGCCATTTCCGAAATTTTCCCGAGCGGGAATCGAACCCGCAACCACCATGTGCAGTGAGCCGAGTGGCCTACGCTTGAACCATTGCGACAAGCTGTCGTCATATTGTAGGTGGCCATGATACGGTTAAATGCTTGACAGTATCAAGATCGCTATCAGACTTGAGATCGATTTAAAAATACCTTAAACCTTTGAATAGTGTTTCAGTACTCAGCCATAAATTAGTTACCTGTCATTTGAAATTGTAATATAGCTACGTACGATTAATGATGAATCCAGCTCCGAGCAACGCTTAGCTAGATGCGAAAAGACCATTTCAGAAACTTGTGGATGGTTCTAACCCGCGACCACTCGGTGCAATGACCACTCAGTCAGTGTGACTTTTTTTTTTTGAATGACCTAATGTTGTTGGCCAGAGTGGCCATAACAACTTCACCCGGACAGAGGGCGAGCGCAAGTGCGCTCCAGCCAGAGGGGCAGGGGGGCAGCTAGCTCAAGGGCGCCACAAGGGGCACGACCTCGGTTTGGGCCGCTGCCAAGAGAGGTGGCGAGGGTAAAGCTACCACCGGATCGGAACGCAGTCAGTGTGCCCTGTATGTCCGGTTATATTTATATTAATATGTAATTGGATCGCGCGCTGGATTGTTTCGTGTACCTACTTCTAGTAACCTACGATAAGGTCTATTATACCTATTTAAATACTTCTGTGGACAGAAAAATAAAAAGAAACGAGTCGTGGGATGGTGTGTCCGTCTTACTCCAAGTTGGCATGCCTGAATACCCCTACCATCCCCCCTTTTTATGCTACAGTGATGCCTCCTATTACAGGCTTCATAACGCCACTCGCTATAGTACGTTAGTAACTGGGGTTTGACTTAGCTAATCACTTATCAAATTAACATCTTTACTGAAAATCATCGGAAGAGATCCTCAGTAGGTGTACCATAGTTTCTTTGGAAGCTATGATATATCACGACACAAATACCCGTATGGTCGAACAGAGATCATTTGATCTGATTGAAAGATCCAGTGGTCACTAAGATTTTAGACAATACAAGTAGATACCGTAAGATTAGATTTTCTCGATGTCCGTTGTGAACAAAAGACCCCAAGAACCAAACAAAGTACTACTATACAAATAAAAATAAAATGCGGACTAATAATATATATATATATATATTAGGTTCCAACGTATGCACCTATTAAAAATACAAAGAACGTCCAAGGCGCGACCATTAGGTGGTCTACCAAGTCTATCGATACATTATTTGCTAGATTTATCCTCCATGAGATTTATGACGATAAAAACAGATTTTTTATCAACTTTATTTGAAAGACTTTATTTGATTTGTTTATTGGTGTGAATTTATCGATAGCCTGTGCGTATGAACAATTATTTATTTTTCGTGTCAGTTGGTTATTAAAAAGTTTCACTTAACATAAAAATCATCCAAAGATAATGCAACCTTTTGGTCATATGACCATCTGGTCTTATGTCATATCTCTTGGTCATATGGTCATATGACCTCTGTTATCATGATAGGTATATACCTATCATGATAACAGAGGGCTATGTTGGGGATCTCTCTCCGAGACAGGGTTTGTTTTTTTTTGAATCCGGGCGCTATGGCCCGGCCGCGTTCACCTCTGATATGGGGGTCAGAATCCTTAATTAACACGTGTGTAATAAATGTACCTACATCTTAAATTTTTTTTCAAATAAAAGTATCACAATTTTTCATGACATTGTTTTCTCAAAAAGCGAGTAAATATAACTTATCTATTAAACATCAAGTTTGGACAACGGAATAAATAACAAACTTATAAACGTGATAAAAATAAACAGACAGTGTTCAGCTGCTTCTGAGTAGACCGAGACAGGGTTTGAAACACCGAAATCAAGAAAATGACTAAGCTGACCGATCTAGCCAAACTACTTCCTCGCGGGAAAAGGAAATGGGCTGGCCACAGGCTATGGAATGGATAACCGAATTGTACGACTATTTTATTTCGAGTTAAATACGTTCCCGGACTACGGAAAAATCGCGCAAAAAATCGTTATGTCAGTTAAATGTTATGCCGATAGATAGCGCTAGTAGTATGAATAAATGCTAAAATATAGAATGAATAATAATAATATATTACGACTATGTTTATATTTAAATATTCAGATTTTTTTCTTCTATCATTAGACGTTCCACTCGATACGACAGCCAATAAAAACAGGGATCCCACTTTTTCGTACCTATCGTATAAAATGTAGCATAAGTTACCCGGACCATTATAACTATAACGATTGACATCTCAGTCATCAAAATCGGATGCCTCTTCCTACTCCGTCTATCAGTGACAGTCTTGAGCTGAACTTTGAGCAAAACAAAGCATATTCACTGAAAAACAGATTTGTTGCAACACTATTAACAAGATAATTAGTTAGTTAAAACCTTCATTTGAAAGAATCAGGTCATGTGTTAAATTCAAAGTTTGTTTTCGCATATTTCAACAGTCAGTGTTCAAACAATATGGTAATACTAGCAGTTTGCCTAGACTTTGTCTGCGCACAATTTGATATGAAAGAGAAAGTCGCCTATGAAGAGCAGGAATAATTAATAACCAAATACTTATAACGCCTCTAAACATAAACAATCAAAATATGATAACTGAATTGCCATTCTTGGACTTTAAGCCAACTTATCTAATCTAATTATTTAACAGTATTTTTCAAAAACATGGGTCAAGTCCCACCATCCATCACCACCATTGTTAAACCTGTAAACCAGGTTTGACAATGGTGTCCAATGGTGACGCCAAAGTTTAAACTTCGACGGGTCTCGAGTTAAAGCTAAATTGCCTTGAAATCAGCACAAATTTAATCGAAAGAAAGAATAGGAGAAGTTAGAAGAAAATTATGCACTTTTTTTCAAACAAAACACATAAGTAACTGTATAGGCTTATTGCCACAGAAGCATGACAGTTGCTGCTTGAAGACCTGGGGCCCAACTCTGTAAACCGCTGGCATCACGATCGACTCGCAATATGTCAAAACTGACAGATTTTCTATAAGGAAACTAACAAAACTTAATCAGATATGCGTTACATTAGATTTGATGTATTGCGGGTAGATCGGCCGTTGGGCCCCAGTTGTAAGGATCGTAGTTACTTACCATTATACTATGTTGTACAATTCCACAGGTTTCCTATTAAATCACACGTCTCTTATGCATTGATGAACAGCGTCGATGACGCAGTCGGGACAAGCTTCGCTATTGTATATAGATCTTGACGATTGACACCTAGGAAATTTCGAAATTTGCTAACCTTGTGGTTACGTTGAAATCACGTCCACATAATTCTTATCTTAATTTAGTAATTAATACCTACGTGTGAACTACGTGGCATGCTAAACTCAATTTAAATGCTGATTTTTTTTGGTATAATTCATGAAAATATTAACGGAAAATTCCAACTATGGGGTGTCCAGAACCATGAGCTAAATCCGTGGTATTAGTTTTCGTTACGATGCCCCTTACAACCTGTATACATATGTCGCAGCCAACTAGCTTAATTTGCCGTTCAATCAACAGCCTAGCTACTTTACTAAACAGCGCCGTTCAACTAGCGGCCTAAATGATATTCAGCCGTATCGTCTGTTACAACATTTAATAAACTGGCTGGCTAATGCTTAGGCAACTGGTTGACATTTAAGTACTACAAAACTTTTTCAAAATACTACCCAAGCAGAGCGACGCGGATGGGTTTAGGTTAGGGTTATTTTTTCATGACCCCACAGAAATCCCTCCCGGCATGTAGGTTCGGTGGATCTTAAACAATTTCGTAAAATACCTAAGTACCTAATAAAATTATTTCATCAAAGTTATTTTTTTCCAACGCCATATTGACAGTTTGATGAGTTTCGGTATGGTTTCTGCGCTAGGTGATATAAAGTGGAACTAAATTGAAATGAACAGGCTAGGCAAGTAATTAAACGTCATCGATCCAAGTCATTTGCCTAGCTGTTTGATCAAATGGCTGAATGTCATTCAGGCCATTAGTTGAACGGCGCTGTTTAGTAAAGTGGCTAGGCTGTTGATTGAACGGCGAATTAAGCTAGTTGGCTGCGACATATACACTTCTGAAGATGTCATGGTTTCTAATAGTAAATTAAGTTTTGTTTCTCTGTTGTATAAATAAATGATGATTTGAAAAATAAACTCAAATTTTATGCACATATTTTTTCTGTAGTTGCATTATAACGGTACTTATCTACGGTATTATGTTTTGAGTGACAATGTCAAATGAAAAATAAATATTGACTTTATGCATTGAGTAGGTGTAAGAAGTGAATAAAATAAACTTGTTATACACATCGTAACACGCCTCTACCTCTACCCCCGAATAGGTAGAGATAGGCAGAGGTGCCTATGCTCGACGTGTTTACTCTGCACTCCCTTTGAATAGCGATCACCGCCATCCAGCTCTATCATCAGAGCCGGTAAACAAGGACATTTTTTTTTCTAATAAAGAAGGTAGACAAGCGTTCGACCTCCCTGATGTTAAGCAGTTACCGTTATACTATTTCATAACACCCCTTCAAATTCCACTAACCATAATTCAACTGCATCATCAGACCAGAAAACCTTAAAAATCACTGAAAAACCTCTACAGATCAGAAAACAGTTTTTAATAACTCTAAATTGAAAATTTAAAAACCCCCGATGCGACGACCTATTCATCAAATGTATAATTTACCTAGTTCTTCCAAATAATGAAGTTAGCGCGATTTGCGTAGCTCCCGTAGCTCAGTATCCATAACTCATCTCGCAAATTCATCTGGTACAACTAGCTTCGATGCCAGATTATGAAAGCGCCATTTACATAATTTGTTTTGGCTTCCTCATTTATAATCTGATGTACAATAATCAACAGAAAATCTGTGTAAAAGTATGAGACATTATTTTGTTATGACATTAGAATAGACAACGAATCTAAATATTGATGCCACGGAGGTTTAATTCCTAGTAAAATATTATCAATTATGATTCAATTTGATGTAATAACTCTGGTTGAGGCGGACGGGAGCAGCCCAGGGGAAGAATTTTCAATAACGCTAAAATTATTTTAAATTAGATTTGTTTTTTTTATATTTTTTCTCAATGGCGGAGCAGCGCCCTCTAGAATTATTATAGCGTAATATTCCATGACCATTAACAAAACAAACTAAATTTTACGCATGCGCGTATCCATCATTTGAAACGTGACTTATGGAACGTCTTTAGTTCATACACAAATCTCATATAAAAATTGATAAATATACATTTTTTCCAGAATCAGGGAAACTTTTCAAATTTATAATATTGTAAAAAGCTAGTTCAGACTATTACGATCATTTAAAAATATAATAAATCGAAATCCAATAATCACAAATTTCGAATGGATTCGAGCCGTGGGAATTGGTTTTGGCCGTGAATGTGGCTTTTTTAACCTACAAAAGAGCTGATGATCTTCAAACGGCTGAACCGATTTTCATGAAACATAGCTAAGAACACTCTCGATCAGAATACCTATCTAACAAAAGAAACAAAATTGAAATCGGTTCATCAGCTTGGGCGCTACGTGGCTACAGACAGACACACAGATACACAGATACACATGTTAAACTTATAACACCCCTCGTTTTTCGTCGGGGGTTAAAAATGCTGATCTTTTTCAGAATTCTGAATATATCTGTCAGATAATTGATTAATAATATTGAAATGCATCATGATGAGGAAAACTTACAGTTTAACTATACCTAGCAAAGTCAAGTTCAAGAAAAACGATTTGCCGTCTGCCTTCTAAGTTTCTGTTATGTTTCTTGCGCGATGTTATTGACGTAATCGTTTGGATTTTACAATGTGACCATTATTTTTTGAATCATAAACATTAATAAGATAGACGCATTATTGACAGTTGCTGTTAATAGCATTTTAGCATTGGTATTATAAAGTTCATCTAAAAATGGCTTAATTAGCTTATAGATGTGAATTCACTGCCAAATATAAAAATATAGGGTGCTTGTTTCATAAATCCGGTGGGGTATCTAGAATATTCTAATTCTATGTTATGGTGTTTAATCGTCATTAGAACATATTTTCAATTTAAATTGGTAATGTAATCTTCTATCTATATATATATAAAAATGAGTGTTTGTCTGTATGTCCTTTATAGAATCGTAAACTATGCATTTGATCATGTTATGATCTTCTGCAAAGTAAAGTGCATGAGCCCACAAAGGTCTCTGAGTTGGTAAAACCAATCTTTGACAGCGTAGCAACGCACGCAGGGTACAGCTAGTTTCTCAATAAAAATTGCATTTTTTTACAAATGGTTTCTAATTTTAGAGGCTAGGATATTTAGTGTGGTTTGATACCTCAAAACTAAAGTTGTGACAAATATTTAAATGCCTGTAACTCAGTAAATATTATACTAACGCAAAGTCAGTCTTCACTACACATCATCACATCAGCTACCGTATATGGCCATAAATTATTATTTCGTACTTTTGAAACACCCTATATATCAACTGCTTAAGACTCTACTGTCCAGAAACTCTGTAGACTTAAATTGATATAAAATAATCAGACGTAGAGCGTTGATAGAGTCAGCGATCGACACGCCTTTGTCGTGAATTGAAAGTGGTTAGAGTCGGGTTTTTTAATGAAAATAACAACCTGAGCTCTATTTCTATTTTATGTAATTTATTTGGCTCTACCACAGTTCGTGCGTGTTTTCCAGTTCGTATTTGCCAAAGAAATTGTAATAGAATGAAGTCGCTAGCTTCCACTTAAACATTTATATGGAAAATTGTGCAGCGCTTTCTGCCCTCCTAGAAATTCACAAAAACATATTTCACGTAAACCCTAGTGACTAGCGACTCGTAGCTAACGTTTTACCAATGGTAGACCTACTAAAACTCCTCAAACTAAGAAGTCGAGATATGCATTCGGAATTAAGTATATTCGCAAATCTTTTTAATTCCCCATCCGCTTATACGTGTTAAACTTATTTTTTGGCACATTTTCGTTATTGCTATGATTGTAAACTGGTTTTGTATGCTTAGCGGATCATAGCTAACCCACAGAGGTGTAATGTCCGTGGCTAAACTATATCATCTTACGCATCTGCCTTGTATTGAAATAATCCCCACAACCACTGAATTTAATATTGTGTGGGACCAAAAGATTGGTGCCGGTTGAACTAAATAGGAAAACGCTAAGCAATACATAATTAATACTCTATGTACTCGTTCACAATAAGGCAACGGTATATTTGTGGGTATCTTGATTACACAGCAGTTATCATTTATAGCATTAACTAGGGCGCCCCATACACAATATCGTGCGTTATTAAAATTAGACCTTATGCTATAGGTATCTACCATATTTTCCAAAAAGTGCGTAAACGGTAGTAAAAAAGTTATATAATAAAATAATTAATGGAAGCCTGCTTTAGCTTTTGCGTCAGTACTGCGTATCAAACGGCTGTATATAGGTTTGGTGGGCGCGCCGCTTAGTTCAGTATATTGGATGCGCGTGCGCAGACGGTTCGAATCTGTGCCGGGATTGGTTGTGGTTATCGACTTATCGTGTGTGGTTTATTAGTTTTTTTTACGTTTTAGGATATAGCGATACTTAGGTATGTTGCGTTTAATTTTTTTATTTTTCGAATTATTTCTTCCGCAGGTCAATAATTTGTTTAAATATTAAGTAGGTAATTAAAATAAAATATGATAAACTTATAAAACAACTTCTATTAGTTATTTATACAATATACAAAATGATTCTTATTTAGTACTATATAAACATGAATTTATCTTAATACCTTTAAATCAAATAATTATAAATTAGAAATATTGAGGTGATAAAAAAACGGAAGCTTACTTTTTAATAACAAATCACTTCGTAATATTTTTGTTCATTTGTCGTAGCCATTTGGGTAGGTAGGTAGGTAAGTACCTACGATTTCATGCAACAATCATCAAAATAAAACCATTACCTGCTTACAAGTTAAATCTACGTTAAAATTGATAAATACATTAGCCTTCAGCTTGGGACAGTCAGATGAAGAATAAAAATAACAAACAAAATTCAACTACATTTTCGACCATAAAAAAGGTTTAATATTTTTTTTTATTATTATATTGTCATAGTTCAATACAATAAAAGTTAACACAGTGTTAATTTGCAGGTCATGGGTAGGTAACCTCTCAAATTGTGGCCAGATATCAAATATAACTATAGCTTAAGGTAATCAAGTTGTAAATAGCTTGTTTTTTTCTATAGTGTAATTTCTTTGTGGATTGTCATGAGTAACCGTTGGCCTGGGCCTTAACCACGCTAGCTACTCAAATCGTAATAGAAAAGCAAACGCTCGCGATTACGTTTCAAACGCTCCGCTTTTGACGTTTTGCTGATACGACCTTCACGATTTCTACTGACATTGATATGGTATGGTGTCAGCAAAACGTCAAAATTACGCTTTGAGTAGCTAGCGTGGTTAGGGCCCAGATCACAGACACCAAAAACTTTATTGTATGTTCCCAAATTAAGCACCGCTTGTACTATGGGTGCCGTATAAAGACAAGGGACGATCTCAATGACAGGCAGACCAGAGCAAATTACTAAAAGGCCATTTTCAAAATTTTCTCCAAGGGGAATCGAACCGGCAACTACCTTGTGCAGTGAGCCGTTCAAATCACTAAACTCTGCGGTATTTTAATCTCAAACTACTTCCTACGTTTATTATTATTTTATCAAAAATTAAGTAAGGTAATTTATTTTTACTGATGCACAAAAAAATCTCAATCGGTATAAAATATTAAACATGAAATCTACTTATTTCATAACAAACTGGATTGCAATCTGAAAACTTAAAGTAAAGACTTTTTATTCACCATACAAGAAAAAAAACAGGATAATCAGCAGTTTTTAACGGCTCAGTATCGACACTGAGCCGTTAAAAGCAATTATAAATCCTAACAAAACTACCATTTGCAATATTCAAACCAAATAAATGGTCATTATATACAATTTCTTTGGACATATAAATAAAAAAAATTATAACTTTTAATACCATTGCAAATTGAAAAACAAATCGCACGGTTGAAATAAGGAACTAAATGAATGTGCTCTTAAAATGTGTATGATGAATAAAATATTGGTGTATTAATAATAATATATTAATAATAAAATATTCTCCATGTTTCTAGAGCCCTGGTAGTTATAGAGGTTAACAAACTATCACCAAATATTGTGTGCCTTATACATTTTAACTCGTACCGTCTGCCCTACAAAACTCAAGGAAAGTTATACGCATATTAATTTATTTACGTTTTTATCAGTTTTACTTTGTAAACAGGGTTATAAATAATTATTAATTCGTGATAATACCTCCAATAAACATTAATTATATTATCATATAATTATTTGACTTTTGCCCTACAGTGCCACGGTACCTATATGCTGGAAATGAAAAATAAAAAAGGTATCTACACAATTTAAATTATATTAACAGAAGCAATTACTATATTTTTACCTTTCCTGCAACCATAGAAACTGCCGTATGTGGAGCATATTTATATAGCAGGATATATAGTAAGCTGAGAGCACTTAAAACCTTTCGGGAAACTTTTAACATGATCTAGGAGGGGGCCTCATATCTTAGCGCGGCCTCAGAAACTTGGCAAAAATACACGATGGACCATAAACCATTACAGTCCTTTCTTAACGTCACAAAATAAAGTTATAATAATTACTCGATCACCCATTAGAAATGCACAATCAATTAACAAGAATTAGCAACAAAAATATATTACTTAATTATTTAGAAAGGATGTTAGAGAATCTTAAGCTTCGCAATCGCTTCGTAAAGTGGTTTGAGCGTAGGCGGCTTGCATAACTGCCCTGAGTGGTTCTCGGTTTGATTCAAGTCAGGGCAAATTTTGAAAATGATCTTATCCTAATTTGCCCTGGTCTAGGCATCACTGAGAGCGCTCTCCATTATAACCATAGCACAATGGTTGCATAATTTTGGATTTACTGTTTTTTATTTGCCAAAGAGGTGCTTAACTGGAAAAAATACGGCACTTATTTTATTGTAGTTCCTAGCTTTTTTTACTGATCGTTTTGTAATGACAGTAAAGATTTATGAAAACGCCTCGTATTACTGTCATCACAAAATGCGTCGAAAAAAAAATACTAAAAGGGATACCAAGAGTTAGGTAGGTACAAAAATAATATTGTTTTTTGATGTTAAAGAAAAATGTTCAATTTTTGTAGGTATTTTTTATTATAAAAAAGATAATAAGTACAAATGCTATTAATACTGGGTCGTTAAAAAAGTGAGAGATTTATGAATGGAATCCTATCTTTACCACTGGTACTGGAACATTAATATCTATTTGTAGTGAGTAATCGCTGTCTGCATATCAATGCGGCTCGGTGCGTTTGACCTCTACGTAATCTCTTGTTATTTTCTATGTAACTTATTTATATCCCTTATTGAACAGTTCAATTACGTTATCCAGAGGTACAGAGTGACACAGCTATACGAAATGACTTGTGTAATGTTCTTCCACCTCAAGTCTTTCCTTTGCACTAAAAGGATAATTGGCCGGCATCGAAGCTTCTCCCCTTAAGTTGGAGATGTTTTAGCTACTGTTACCACTCACCATCAGGTAGGCTGATTGTCGGTGTGCCTGCCTAGGTAAAAATAAATAAAGAGAAAACCCTCTGATGCTCGTAAAACAGCATCAATTTAGATGAATATCTAGAAACCATTTCAAGAATACCCCATCAACGATCCATCCGTTTAGGAGTTATTTCACACAAGTGGTGAAAATTATAACACCCAACAATGCATGGTGTAATAGAATAAAAAGAAAAATTAATACATTAAGTACAAGTAAAAAATGAAATGGTAAAAGCGTTGGATTTTACGGTGGTCGAATATTGCAAGTATCTATAGGCTACGGTAACTGCTTAACATCAGGCAAGTCGTACGCTTGTTTGTGGACTTTGTTATAACTATTTTTATAAAAAAAATGATTTACTTAGGATGAGAGGACTAAGGCATTAGTTTAATATTGTGGTCAAATGGCTTCCAAAAACTAAGGTAATTATGACTTCCTTGTATGGTGAAGGAGAACAAGTCAGACAACACCTCTTGTTTCTTAATACACGGCTAAATTAAGTCAATACTATAAACACACTTAGGTAATATTATTTAAATACATTTTATAGCATTTACACCTTAAACGAGACGTCTAAGTAAACGCGGCGAGGGATGCCCCTCAAACTGGAAAGAACAACCTACAGACACCACCTCGGTTCACTAATCGGAAAATAATCTATACTTAAAATATATTTTTTTTTTGACTAAAGGAATAATTTTTTGTACTCACGACGCGGTACTAAAAACTCCCCAATATTTTTTTCAGTTTTAAGTTTTTAACTTTGAACCGTAATCCATCATTAACCGTGTCAAAAGACAGTTAAAAATAATCCACGGTTGATGCAAAAAATTAAGTGTTTCTAATACATAATTTTACTCCACTTAATGTAGTCATACATTGGCAAACCATTGAGTTTCTTGCCGGATCTTCTCAGTGGAAGCAGCATTTCGAACCGGTGGTAGATTCTGACAATGCATAAATGCTTTATTGGCTTACATTAATAAAAACCATTTTGAGTTTGAGTTTGACAGTCGGAGAGGAGATCTCTAGTTAGAGCGTCACCTTGGCGTCCCCCGCCCTCACCCACTCGATCCGTAGCCCTACCAAGAGCACACACATTGGCTAGGTGCCGTTTAGACACTAGCGCCTACGTTAAATATTTATAGGGCAGTTCGATAGTTCCACGGGTACCCAATATTATTACTGCACAGTTTGTCACACAAATTACGTAGCTGGAAATGACTAGGCGCGACTAGGCGCCTCACTCAGGCCGAGGCGGCCTTGCGGCGGCGCCGCGCTAAGGCATTATCCTATACACGCGTACAATGTTCAGTAGACTCATTCAACAATATCAGACATTTTTGTGTTTGCGACACGGTTTTATAACTCTGCAGATATCATCGTTTTCGCCTTTAAAGGTGACCGTCCACTTAGCTGGGCTATGTAGTGGGCCTGCCCGCTCCGACCAATAGGATAGCTTCATTTAATGTCATCTTGAGAACTTGAGCTAAGCCGGGTGAAGCTGCGGAAATAATAAGATCCTATTTATTGGTCGAAGCGAGCGGGCCAGCAAGTCCAGCTAGTTAATCTGGCTTAAGTAGATGGGCACCCTAACTGTATTTTATTTTGCTTTTGTTAAAAAAAACTATTAAACACAACTATCTTCATTACACACAAACCACACTAATGCCAAACGTGATTTAGTATGTTTAACAACAAACTATGTTCAGGGATCCGATTATTTTCAACTGAATTTTGTAATATTATCACCATTTTTCCGAATTATACCTGATACTAATTTACTTTCTTAGCGTTATCTGGAACGTATAATACTCGTACACATTCACGTAACATGGTATGTTGATAAATATTTAATATCGGGTCTGTCGTTGGTATAGTGATAAAATCATCATGAACATCAGGACACTTTATGCACGGGAGGTTGGAAGTATTTAATTTATTGTTTAGCGCAAACACGTGACCAACATTCCGGGCCCGTTTAACATTCGGCAGGGGTCACCGTTTGGCACAAAACTTAAATATTCAGATCTCTGAGCCTAATCATCGCGGTTTAGTATGAAAATCTCGGCTTTTTGTATGTTTATAACATTATGGGCCGCATAAAAAAGTGATTGTCTCTCATTTTATGGTGTCAGTTTTTTTTTCTACGAGTGACCATTGACGTAATTTTTAATTTTGCTTGTATTTTTTGAAAACTCGTACATAATTTTTTTTTGTTTACCTAATTTGAAAATGGCATGTCGGTCAATTTGTATTGGAATACAGGAAAAAAATATATTTTCCCGGTATAAAGTGTGTACCTACCTAATTATCACCCGCATATAAGGTAGATCCATTAAATCTAAAATAATCTAAGAATATGTTTACTTACAAATCACAATAAATAAATAAATAACAAATATCGCCAGACGAACACAACTGTATGGTCCCAAACTAAGCAACGCGTGCACTATGGGTGCTGTACAGTTGACTAGGAAACGAACTCGCAACCACTCAGTGGAGTGAGCCGAACGTTCGAACTACTACGCCAAGCGGTGGACACATGTCAATGAAATAACATTTTTAGTATTATTATATATATTATAGACTGTTTAATAAATCAAATTCCTTAGATTAACATATTTTTTCCATTGGAAAATAACAAAAATGTTTTTTGCGACCGCGAATTCGTCACAAATTCTATAAAAGGCATTAAGTGATTCCCTCTTCCGGATAGCGGTTATGTTTACTCTAAGTTACCGGTACTGTGAATGCCAATGTCAATGGTATTCATATGTGAAGGAGAAGGTCGTAGAACCACCATTTGTCATAATAAATTGCACGAACAAAAGTTACTTAAAAATAGCAAATATTTTTTTTTGTAACAGGAAGTGCCTAAAAACTTGCTTTAACGTCGTTAACGGTACGGCGATAACGTCGGAAGGACAAAGCATGGTCGGATAAAGTGTAATTAGTTGCGTTTTCATCCCAAGAAAAGCCAAAATTGGTGTTTTAAGGTAAGTTTCGTATGGCAATACGAAAACGGTTGACGGTTCAACGGTTTCTAGCCTACGGTTTGCTACACTCTTGTACCTGAGTACAAGTTAGAAATAAGAAATTCTTCGCTTCAACTCTGAAGTTGAAGCGAAGAATTTCTAACTGGATAGAGAGTAAGAGCGCTTGCTGAACATAGGGACCGATTATAATTATTATAATTTAATAACGGGTTTAATAACTCTACACATGACTTACTCTACTACGTTGGTTAAAACATATAAAGTAAATTTCACTTATATCGGTCACCCAAGGAACTAACAATCGGCTACACAAATATTTAACGCCCACGCTTAGCGACTCTAACGACAGTATAAACACATGGTAGAGGTGCTGAATCTCGTTTACGCGCAGTCGAACGTTTATTTGAACATGGCCTTCGCTATAGCTGTCTAATTCAAGCACGCGGTGACGATATCACGAAATCAGTTCTAGGAATATAGACAGATTCAGAAAGTCAATGCTTAATTGCGAAATATTCTTAGAAAATGAACATAGCAAGCATGACATGTCGACCGCTTGGCGCAGTGGTTCGAGCGTAGGCCGCTCGGTTCACTGCACATGGTGGTTGCGGTTTCGATTCCCGCCGGGACAAATTTCGGAAATGGCCTTTTCGTAATTTGCCCGGGTCTGGGTGTCACTGGGATCGCCCCAGTCCATTGTACGGTAGCCATAGTACAAGCGTTGCTTAATTTGGGACCATACAGTTGGAGTGTCAGTCGGGAGATATTTATTTATTTAAACGCAACAAGGCCAGGGTCGCTAATTTCTTGTGACCCCTAGTCGGGGTAGAGGGCGTCCAGTTATCCACCATCGCGTTCTATCTTGGACTGTCTTCGCCTCAGGCGATATCAGTCGGATTGCCTTCAATTCTGTTGCCACTGAACGCTTTCAGTTCAGGTGTACTTAGGACAACCACGTTAAATATAAACGGCAGCCGTAGTGTACCTAACAGAGTCACTTTTTATCAAAAAGGGACCAAAATACCATCACTTCTGCCTACCCCATTGGGGGATGCACAGGTGATGATCTACCTATATCAAAGACTTTGTTATGTTTATGACGTTAAAAATGTATTTATTTTTTTGCGACAGATTAACACATCTGTAAAGTGCAAGCAACGCTTGTACTAACGAGATCCCGGTGACACCCAGACTAGGAAAAATTACGAAAAAGCCATTTCCGAAAAATACCATGACGGTAATCGAACCCACAACCACTCGGTACGTGAGCCGAGCGGCCTACACAATTAGTTTAGATATTTACATATTAACATACCCTTGGAACATATTATATGTGCTCAGCAATATTTGACAGGATACCAGTCCGGTTTGTTGATATCTGGTTGGTTGTATCTGACCTTCATCGTTCATGGTTATGTAGGTATACGTATTATTACCTACTGACGACTTTAAGATAAATTCATTAGGGCTCGTTGCTGCGTTCACACATACCGAGCAGCCGCGCGAGCTCGCTATAGCTATAGCTTTGTCTCGTGAAAGCAAAACTCGTAAAAAATTATTGCTTTGGTATAATCAGTTGAATATTTGCAAATTGACCCATATACCATTGTCATAAGAGTCATAGCACGCGCCTTCGTTATATGTATGTACTATAAACTATTTCACGTCTTAGCTCCGCGATATATAGGCCCATTAAGGTAAATTAATTAGCCGTGAATTTATATATATTTTTTCTTTCTGGTCAAATAAAACAGCTTCCTTTGTCCATCTTGAGACCCGGATACCTAAAGTACAAGCAATTCGGCGGTTCTTTTAACCCTCATGGCATGACGGTTTCAATGAATAACCAGAAATGAATTTAATGGTATAAAATGTTTTGTCCAAATTCGAACACAATTCTGTATAAATATTTATTACAGCCAAATTTTTTTAAAGCTTTTATTATCTCATGTATATCATGTATTTATTTTATAAAAATATTAGTGGCTGTACACGTAAATGCAGTTGACACCGTGTTCTAAGGTAATTGCATGTCTTCGAGTGACACGAAAACTGTGATAAATATTGAAAGGCGAGTAACTGAAGAAAATATACCTAAATAATTATTTCAGATTTTTGTGACGTCCTGTACATAGTAGTAAGTTTCACTAAATATCCATTCAATCACTGACCGATGATCACCAAAACTTTTTAAATCCCTTGATCCTTGAGAACTGAAATTTCGTACGTAGCCTAAGTTTCATTCAAGAAAATTAAGCTGACTTCGTTAAGTATACGTTTATATAAAAAAACAACCTGTTATAGCCAGTCACTAGCACCTATTACACCAACTAGACGTGACTACATTATTTAAAATGATTAATGACACCTCGAAACACGCTCAATTTGTTGTAATAGATCTTGTGATCCTAACATAAAAAATCCGGTGTGCGTTCGTTCGTAATTCTTCACCTTCTAAACGGCTTGGACAATTTTGACGATTATTTTTGTTATACGGTCACCTGGAACCTAACCACGCTAGCTACTCAAATCGTAATAGAAAAGCAAACGCTCGCGATTACGTTTAGAACGCTCCGCTTTTGACCTTTTCCTGACACCATACCATATCAATGTCAGTAGAAATCGTGAAGCTCGTGTCAGCAAAACGTCAAAAGCGGAGCGTTTAAAACGTAATCGCGAGCGTTTGCTTTTCTATTACGATTTGAGTAGCTAGCGTGGTTGGGGCCCTGGACTAAATATTTTTTAGCTATAGTTGGATCAGGTACAGGTAAGTGGCGCTATTTTCGACATCTCAAAATTAAAATCTACATAGGCGAAGCTACGGGTAAAGGCTTGTTTTAATTAAACATTACAGCAAAAACGTTTGATTAAGCTGTGCCGTTTAGTCTATGGTATGGTATCTATTATTTACATGATGTTTTATTCATTGTACATGAGTAATACTTGTTTATTACTTTTTTAGAATACATTGAGTCAAAACCGTTAGCTCCGCCTTTTGACTAGATTTGACTCAATCTTTGACTTAGTTAAAAATTGGGTGCACAGGTATACCTCTACCTATCCCTTCGAGGGATACAGGCGTGATGTAGCATGGCATTTTTAAGAAAACATCATGAAAGTTAAGGGAATTTCCTATTTTTTACTTCAAACTAATATTGAGATAAGGCACCTTAAAAAGACATCAACGTCCGCCTTTTAGTTTTTGTCGTAACATTTCAGAACAATTTTCAATTCCTTATATGAAAGTCATTGCAATCGTGATCAATTATGCAGTAACCTTCTTATTGTAGATTTTTCGGTATCTCTGACGCCATTGTTAATTATGGATTGGAATACAAAAACGCATAAAAATTGGTGCTAAAAATATCTTCCGTCAGATATTGCATAAGACAATTAGGCACTTGTTTCATTAAAAACTTGCAATATAATTACATCCTGTCTGGGTAACAATTTGTGTAGAGTACGTATAGAGATGGAATGAAAGTGCAAGATAATCGGCAATCAGCCCTATCTTCGGAGAGTGGCCAGTTTGGTAGAGTGGTCGGCAATAATCCCTTTGTTATAATATTATATATATTATGTACCTGTGTAGAGTATTATGAATGATAAATATTTTATTAAAACAATAATACATTAATATAACTGTTACTCTAATGTAAATCCTACCAATATCTCATCACTATAGCTAGATATTTTGTTCATTATTTTATTTTAACAAAACAACGTCTTTTGAATGACCTCAGTAATTAGGTCCACCTGCGGAACCACTGAACCGGTCGTATTCGTTTGAGATAGTCCTTTTGACCGCTAAGTGTTTACACTTGGTGACTTCGCAACCCTAAAGGGTTCCGTAGTCAAATGAAGGAATCCTTTAGGTTCATCATATCCGTACGTTTTTTCGTCCATCTGTCCGTCTGTCCATCCGTCTGATTGTCCGTCCGTTCATCCGTCTGCCCATGTGTCTGTTCGTATGTCTGTCTGTCTGTATGTCGCAGGTTTTTTATATACTATATATTTGTTATATAGATATTTGCTACCGTTACAAAGATACATGTAGGTACTCAATATTGATAACGGAATTGTTATTATATTTTTTCGTTTACCTACTGCCCCGAGGGTAATATTTATGAATAGATATTTTTGAAATCATTATGAAATTTCAATAAATACACTACTACTGTTTAAGAAAATTAAAGATAATTAATCTGTGTTATGTTATGTTATAAAGTTATATGTTAATTATAATTTATAGACACATTATTTGAATTATATGTCTGCGGTCTCATAAAATGTGAACAACAATAAATCAAGATTTGCTTAATTAAATTGTATTTGCATAACTAGTTCTGGCAGTCTAAAACAACGCCACCTACCAAATTCAACTATAGCAACTAAGACTCATCCAGATGACCCTAGTCTCCAAAAAAATAAAATTGGTCAATCCGTTTAGGAGAAGAATGACGAACACACGTACATACTTATAATAGATACTTTACGCCGATTTTCTGTGTTAGGGTGGTACTACCCTGGTCGAGCCAGCTCGATGCTGCTCTATGGGTTATTTGTAACTAGCAACAGCTTTCTATTGCTATTCTCAAATATGATAGCAAAAACCGCATCCAAATCTGTTGCGTAGTTTAGTAAAACAGAGCGGAAATACAGACAGACACGGATAGTGTTATTATTTTATGCTATTAGAAGAGCACATATGACGTACAAAAATGGTCACGTGTGCGGGTGTAGCAATAAAAATGAACTTACCATAAAATATATAGGTATAAAGACAGGTCCAACTTCTTTAAAGTAGTTAACAAAATACAATGGGGTTGTTGAATATTTCATTTATTGCATCATTATAAACCTAAAGTATGCTCTACTACCGGTGAAATAATGTTCAAAATAACTTTATTGGGCAACAGTACAGACGACGTTTAAAGTTTAAAAAACATAATTGAGTCGCTTGAGCCAATTTCATAGCTAATATATTTGTGAATAGGTATTTAAAATTTTTGAAAAAAAATCTCAATTAGAACCTATGTCAAAAAAGAGTTAATAATTGAGTTAATACAAAAAATATACTAGATTAAATAATAATCAGCATGTCCATTATATTTCTATTAATAAGAGATTAAGTTTTTGCAAAACTAAACAAACTGGTCATAAAAACAAAACATTAGATATTATTTGATACTTAAGTACTTATTGTTTGTGTAAGAAAAAAACTTAGCACTTAAGTGTGTGACATCGGAATTAACTACCTTATTGAAGTTGAATGACTTGGAGAAGATGGGATTAAATAAACATCACCGGACAAACAAACTAACTGTTTGGCCCCAAATTAAGCAATGGACTAAATTTAATGTGGGTGAGGCTTTGCCCACTTGACACTACTATGAGCCTGAAGTTTTTCTGAGTAACCTCTAATGTTTAGAGTGGCTTTGGCGAACGAGAGCGAGCGAACGAGCGAAGCGAGAACTGTCAAGTCTATGGATAAAACAAGCTTAAAACTCAAATTCAAATTTGTTTTTATTAATGTTTGCCAACAAGGCAAATGCCTTGTTAATATTATGAATATAAATGGGCAGAATCTACCGCCGGTTCGGTATGCTGCTTTCACTGAGAAGATCCAGCAAGAAACTCAATGGTTACTCTTTTCAATAAATAAAATATGTTTTACATTCTCAGGAACAGCAACAGAATGTAAGCAGGCAACACCATTGTCACTAAATAAGTAAATAGTACTCGAAACATAAGCTAAATTCGACAAATATATGTAAAATTACGTTCGAGACTTTGTAACAAATGTAGTGAAAACAGTTATGGAATAATTTCCTAAATAAGTGTATGCCTAAAATGCTGTTTTAGGATCATTGATAAAATAAAAAAATATCAGGTATAATATAGAATCGCCCTTAGCATTTGCGAACCTGAGATGAGATACACGTATATACTTTTACATTAGAGTGAATGGGTAAAAATCTTTTGCCTTGTAATAAATAACCATAACGATAAATTTTCCAGGCTTACAGTACCTACCTCACTCTTTTTGTAATTAAAGATGTAATAGATAAGGTAGAGTCCAATAACTTAGTCTGATTAATAGCTAGTAATGATGATGAAAATATTATTTATTATGTCTTTTTATGCTGGCTCGTTAGATTAAAGGGGTGTCAAAATTTTAGTTACGGTTGACGTCAAGGAAACTTTAAAGTTTAGTTGACCTGAATTTGGGGGCACACTTTCTATTCTATTGACGTCATCATTAAAAACTATCTCTTCAACAAGAAACTTAAAAAAATTCCGCTTCGCTCTTAAACGAGAAAATTGATTTATGACGATGACGTCACACCTCAGTTATGGCTCTATAAATACCTTATGTTTTTATTAATTATGATCGGAAACTTTAAATTTCAGTATGTATTTTTGCAAACTTTCAAGTTATATTGAAAATTAAATCAGTGATAGCCGATTGGTTAAAGCACGCGTCTTGCGGGCACCAGGTCTTGGGTTCAAACCCCGGCTCGAAACTCTGGATTTTTCGAAATCTATGTGCAAATTATAATTTCTATATGATTATCACTTGCTTACGGTGAAGGAAAACATCGTGAGGAAACCTGCATGTCTTAGGAGATCTAACCAATTTTTGAAAGACATGTGTAATCCACCAACCCGTACTGGGCCAGCGTGGTAGATTATGGCCTGAATCCCCCTCATGTTGAGGGGAGGCCTGTGCCCAGGAGTGGGCCGTCAAAAGTGCTAAATTATTATTATAATTATATTGAAAATGATTACACTGTTAGTATTCGTACGAAATCATTATACAATAAACTCCGGTGTGCGAGAGTATATATTTCTTCTACTACTTGACCGATTTTGTATTTACATAAGTACAAAATAATAATAATCAAAATTGTATTAGGCCACCAGGCGCCAGAGTTGTACAGCTATAGTTGTACGATAGGTGGCGCTGTTGTCGAAATCCAGAAAATAAAACCGGCCCCAACGATTATTTAAGCAAAAGCTAGAAACTGCTTTAAAAAAATGCAATGAAAGACTTCGCTAGTCCCAACCTTAACTAAAAAAATGACAGTCACCTCTAAATTTGTCTATTTGTCTGACCTATAATTATCCAATCGTGAATAACATTCTAAACATGCCTGCTAGGTTTTATGGCCAACTAGAATCCTGCGCAGAGCGTGCGGTAAACAACTGTTAACTAGCTCGTTATAATATTGAAGGCTCGCTTTTTGTACTTCATTTACTTAGCATGGAAGGCATCACACCAAAGCAATTATCTTATTATCGACCCCTGATTTATTTATTATTATTTTGGTTCGTAAACGTTTAACTAGCTTTCTCATTTTATTGACATCCCTAAATCTGAGTGAGATTTGATTATTATTTACTATTAATTATTATTAAGTGGCAATGGTGTTGCGTGCTCATATTATTTTTTTATGCTGTTCCTGAGAATGTACACCATCTTTAATTCATTGAAAAGAGTAACCATTGAGTTTCTTGCCGGATCTTCTCAGTGGAAGCAGCACTCCGAACCGGTGGTAGATTCTGACTAAATGCTTTTTTGGCTTACGTGAATAAAAACAATTTAGAGTTGAGTTTGAGTTGAGTTGTAACATTATGTAAACTAGCTGTGCCCGAAACTCCGTTCAAGTGGAAATCGGTTCTTGCCTTTTCGGCGGAGACTTCCCCATTTTTGGGGTTTTATTGTATAAGCAAGATATAAACTATCCGTCACTTTTCCAAAGTAAATTGTCAGGTTTTTGTTTTGTAAGTATTATTATTAAATTTGTTTTTCATTGGCAAAACACAGCAAAACACCCATTAAACTGGGTGGAGAATATTTTTTTTAAAAAAAGTGAGGTACTATCGACGTGCCTAGTTTTATAAAAAAAGAATCCGATAGTTTCCGGATAGGTACATGGTATTTTCAGACAAAATATACAAAAATGGCGCTTTTAGACATTGATAAACTTTTCAACGGTTACTTTTATTTTAAAATATTCAACAGGATTCCGATAATATTTCAGTTCCTCTGGAAACAATTAAGATTTACCCGAAACTCGTTTAGGATCTATCCTCATCGTCTTCGTCGGACATAGACCCATATAATGAAAGTTTTTCCAAGAAATACCCGTTATCTGTTGGTCCCGGAAAACTTGAAAGGGAAACGCTAACTCTTATTCATAAAGTTTTTTTATTTGTTACAGAAACTAAACCATGGTCGTGGGCACGTTACAGCAAGTCCCTAGTAGGGGACGGATATCTATCATGAAAATACAGAATTTCACCGTACAGAAGAGATGTGAGTAACTCTACAATCAGAGAATATTGCCCCAAATTTGTACAGGCAGTAACAAAACGCGAAATAATCTTGTTAAATTAATATACGCTTGTTAAGTAATTCGTGTTGAATCCATGGGTATAGTTCGTTCATTTCACGACCACGTGTGCTGTGACTCTTTTAACACTGGCATGAGGGTCAATAATTCACGCGTCTTCGTAAAATGAAATGACTATAAGAGACGGTCGTTATTTCATGATTTAACGACGACATAATTGCGATAATTATCAGATATAATCAACATTCCTAAAAAACATGGTCACATGCAAACCTATTTGTATTCTATTCAAAATTAAATGTTATCACAGATTAGTCTTTGGTATCATTTAAATAATAATTTATATTCTATGTTCAGTTTTTTATTATTATTCGCATGGCGCGCTTCGCGCACGCGCGAGCAGCAAGTGATTTTTGAAAAACATTAACTTAAAACTCATCCTTTTTTCAGATTCGGTCATCAGACTAACTTATGGGATACTTATGGTGGTGATAGGAACCATTATGGCTGCTATAAATCCCATAAATCTCATTGCTGATTGGGTAAGTTATATAACTCAACACGCCTCGAATGTTTTTAGGGTTCCTCGTAGGCACTACGGAACCCTAAAAAACAGTTAGGGGCGTGGTGTCGAGTCTTATTTCATAAAAGACAATCTACTTTCACGGTTAAATCGATTAGCTTATATTATATTGCCACGCACTATGTGTGTTATAACTTGTTATTAAATAGTAATCTGTTTGCGAATATAATTTTGTCTAATTAATCTTGCGTAAGTATTCAAGGTTCCAAATTTGGTTATTAAAAGCACTCGGCAATAAAGTTTTTATTTGAAGTGGATAAAAAAATATTCGCATTGAAATTTTTGTGGTTTAATTAAATTTTCCGAGTATTCGCGCTTCTTACTTTGATTCGTTGTAAATAAAACCCAAATGTTAAAATAATTTAATTCTTTGTCAGGGTGTTAAAAGCCATATTTTTATGTTTTAATTGTAGATAATATTCACACTGATTAATGTCGCTGTCAAATTTTTTGACAGCACAAAATTGAGACAGCCCTATAAATCGATATAAATGGTTAGTCAGTGTAAATGGAGGGCAATATTTATATTACTGGTACATCTCTAGTTATCAATCGTCTACCATGAAACACTAAAAACAAAGCAGGATCTTCAAAACGTGATCAACAATAATTACGGTACCTATATTTGTTTTATTGTTGAGTTTTTACTTTTTTAGTTTGTGTACACTGCATATAATTACACTAATCATATTTTTTGTACATAGATAACCAGGTACACAGGTATCTTATCTTAGAAAAAAATCGCTTGGTAAAAAAAATAAATTGATACCTATGAGTTAGTATAAAATATACTATATATACATAACTCAAAGGTGACTGACTGACTGACTGACTGACATAGTGATCTATCAACGCACAGCCCAAACCACTGGACGGATCGGGCTGAAATTTGGCATGCAAGTAGATGTTATGACGTAGGCATCCGCTAAGAAAGGATTTTGATTAATTCTACCCCCAAGGGGATAAAATAGGGGATGAAAGTTTGTCAATTAAATTCCACGCGGACGAAGTCGCGGGCACAGCTAGTATTCGATATTAGTCAACACAGTCTGATTTACAGGTTACCTCATTATTGAAATATAAAAATGCGCGAGATATTAAGCAGTTACCGTAGCCTATGGATGCAATACCAAAGGCATTGCTCGCACATCGCTGACAAATAAGAGAGTAGTAAAAAGGGAACGGCAGGGGGTTGGGGTTCACCTCGCTCACTCATCATGCGAAACGCAGCTATAACAGCTAGTTTTCACCGATCCTCCGTGGAGATATTTACCTTGAGGTTGTTGTAGCGTGTTCGTCTGGTGATATTTCTAACAAATTTCCGTCATGAACTTTTCACTATCTTCATTTGAAATCATTTAAAATCCACACCATTTAAAGGAAGTCGGACAGTTAATTAATTCAAGGAATTCGCATAAACCTTGTTGGCACATTTATAATGCAAAAAAAATGATTTATAATGCGCTCATATTTTTGAATAATATTATCCTAATCAAAAACAAAATATGTGTATCGACGTCATGTTTTATTTAACACCGGTTTTAGAGACGATTCGAAATCATTGATGGAATCTTTACGACGCGCTTGATGACGCAATGACTTTCTGATTTAAAGGTGTGTGCCAATGTTTTTTAAAAGGATTATCTAAATACTAGTTTGATTGATTGATGAGGTTATATGGGGTAAGTCTAGCATTTCGCTAGAATAGTGTTTATGTGTATTTACTATTAAATTTTATATGACAAGTGGGGGTAGATACCTACGACGTGGTTCTAACGTAGTGTAAAGATAGTGGCACCGACTCAAAATTAAATAAATTATAGTTATTTTTTGAAGTTGGTTTAATATTTTATTATTCATTTTTTTCATGAATTTTATTAGTAAACGAACTACTTATTAGATTGCTGGTAACTGTAAATAATCTATATCTCTCAAAGTACTCATTCGATTTTTATGAAATTTTTAAAGGGGTAGCCTGGAGCATATACCCCAGCAAACAAAAATACCCAATCAGCCCATAATTGACGGATAAATGAACATATATAATAGATAGGTTAAGTTGAACACTAAAACTCCTCCTTTTTTAAGTTGGTAAAAATTTGATTTGCGTATAAAAACAACGAGTGAGCAATTTGAAGCCCGAGAAATATACATACTAAACAGGTTTGTGTGCTCAGTCGTAGAGATTAATAATTTGATGTCCAAAAAAATGTCGATAACCTTATATAGGTAACAAAAAATTGATTATAAATTAGGTAGATTATAACTCTCCCAATTAAACTGCTGCTAACGGTTGCGTAGGTACGCAAACAAGTTTAAATAATCCCGGTAGGTACTGCAAAAAACCTGATACTGGCTCTACATAGTGAAATATCATTTGATGTTCTTGACGTCCACGCTTAAATTACTACAGAAAGTTTTTGCAGTCCCTCAAGTAGGTAAGTATCGAACTAAATAGCAGAAAAAAAAATCTTATTATAAAAAACTACTATCTCGAGTGACATTCGACATTTAATAGTACATTGTTACACAAGGGGTGAATAGTTCGAGGGACCAAATAAGTCTTTCACCCGAGGTAAACACTGTGCTTTTCATTACGAATACAAGGAAAGTAAAAATAAAAACAGGAATTGGCTAAAGAAATAATACAAGGAAGTATGAACAATACTCTACAACTCGAAAAAACAAATGAAGATCGGATTGCCGCCTATTTTGTGTTTTTTTCGTTGGCCGGCCAACTTCATTATTTAGCCATTATTTTTCATTTTCATCTTTAAATATTTTACCCAAATCGATGTTATTTTAATAAAATTGTTGAAACTAAATTATAATTAAGTCATTTAAAAATATATATTCTTCAATTAATACTTCGTTATTTCAATTTTACATCGCGCTGTAATTGAGTGACTGTAGAAAAAGTTGGAACATGGTTCCATAGAAATGTGAAAATGGAACTAGTTTTTTTCAATAATTTGACAGCTGTCAGTTGAAAGCGATTCTCCCTAGGGCGGAAAAGTATTACTTTCAACCCGCTCCTCAGGCAACTTCAGACCTACTTTCCGAGTATGAGTAATGAAAACGTTATATTTTTAAATGTTAGTAGCCACCGTTTCTGTAGTTTACATTCTATTAAATGTATTTGGGTGTGATCTGAGGCGTGTTACTCCGAAACTGAGATAGTGAGTTTTTTCAGCCCTTTCTGATACACCCTGTATAAAGATACATGCGTGTTTTATCTCGCACGCACATAAGAGTTCAATAACCCGTGTCTCTATCTGCATATCTCATGAGGTGCTTAGCGTAAAGATATTTATAGGTCTCTCACGATAATTCGACTGTTCCGGTATATAGTGTTATCAGTATGTGTGCAACTAAGTAACAGTAACATATTTTCGGGATTTATTACGTAGTTATCTTTATATGTCGTGAACTTCCAACCTAACACTCAATTTCACGATATACTTATCTGACACAATTTCTCAGTGAATCACAGTGATAAGTTGTGATTAAAAATAGGTAGGTATGTGGTAATTGCATATTTTCCATTGTAATAATAAGTACTATAATAATAATGGAATAATAATAATATCGCCAGACTGACACACCCACTATGGTCCCTAACTAAGCATCGCTTGTACTATGGAAACCGTACAATGGACTGGGGGCGATCCCAGTGACACTCAGACCTAGGCAACTTACGAAAAGTCCATTTTCGAAATTTTCCCCGGCGGGAATCGAACCCGCAACCACCATGTGCAATGCCGAGCGGCCTACGGTCGTCAAAATAACCATATATTAAATTTTGCGTCATTAACACACTAAAATAATAATAATCAATAATTTAGCCCGTCTTAACGTCCTAGCCCTGGGCACAAACCTCCCTACGATTCGAGGTGGATTCGGGCCATAATACACTTGGTTAGATTGATTGTTGGTTAGATTGTACCATTGGTTAGATGTTACAAGACATGCAGATTTCCTCACGATGTTTTCCGTCACCGTAAGCAAGTGATAATCATAATAGAAATTATGTTTCGCACATAGATTTAAAAGAGCCCAGTGGTGCAAGCAGGGGTTTGAACACAGAAACTTGAAATATTTCATACCGAGGAATAAGAAAAGTTAAATTATTTCTAACATAATAAAAAAAAACCGGACAAGTGCGAGTAGAACTCGCGCCCTGAGGGTTCCGTACAATATTTTATTATGATTTTAGATAGTTTTTCCATTCCTGGATTCCAATATCGATACCGGCAAGATATTTTAATAATAAATAGTTCCCAAAAATGCTTAAACAAATTCGGGACCCAATACAAACTGCAACCAAACTGAATACAAACTACAATACAAACCCTTATTTTACACACTTAGGGGTGGAATTTTACAAAACGCTGAAATTAATAATTTTTATTTGTAATAAGTAGCCTCAATACTTATTTTCATGTCTCTAGGTTCATTTAATTTTTTTACCCCATACAAACTTTTACCCCCACCCCCTATTTTATGCACTTAGGGGTGAAATTTTCCAAAATCCTTTCTTAGTGGATACTTGCGGTATATAAGGTACTTACTGTCAAAATTTCATGATTCTAACACCAGCGGTTTGGGCTGTGCGTTGATTCCTTTGTATTGATAAGTGAATTTGCGAAAAGTGTCAAAATATGTGACATAAATCACCGTATCTTTTGATTGCGTTGACTTAGAAGCCTATTTTTTTTACACCCACAAGGGACCATAGCATTTGATATTTGGTATTAATTTCCACTTGATAACTCAACCCGTTTCTGAGAAAAAAGGTCTTGACAGACAGACAGACAGACAGACGGACAACAAAGTGATCCTATAAGGGTTCCGGTTTTTCCTTGTAAGGTCCGGAACCCCAAAAAAAGAGACAATGGACTTTATGCCACCATAATTACAACGAAATTGCAATACTACAGTCACGCGCACAGGTATCACCTATCTATTGTAAGAATTGTAAACTTTTTTCAATAGGTGTTATAAAATTATCACTTCAATTCTTTTGAACGTGCTAATTATATTAATGTCTCCAATAGCCCAATATTTTAACGGGAATTCAAGGTGATTGACCATAAGTTCGTTTTAACCAAGTGGAAATAATGTATACCTACTTAAATCTTGACGACCGCTTGTCGTAGTGGTTCGAGTGTAGGCCGCTCGGCTCACTGCACATGGTGGGTTCGATTCCCGCCGCGGCAAATTTCGGAAATGGACTGTTCGTAATTTGCCCAGGTCTGGATGTCACTGGGATCGCCCCCAGTCCATTATACGGTAACCATAGTACAAGTGTAGCTTAGTTTGGGACCATACAGTTGGTGTGTTCGTCTGGCGATATTTATTTATTTTATTTATCTGTTGAGATCTGCGGTAACCGACACACAGTAAGCGAGGTCGATTATGTTATCCTCAGAAGAAGAATACCGATGTCTGAACAAACCTTTGAAGCGTCACGTCATAAAAATAACATTTGTACAAAACCGCAAAAAACAATAGCCATAGAGCTATAGTTATTTCGTAATTATGGCATAGATAATGTATAGCATTAAAGGTGGGATCTCGAAGTCAATTTCAGTAATGTCTGTGTTACATTCGTTTGTTATTTTATAATGTTCTGACGTCAAACATTGTTGGAAGTTTTTTATATGTGACGTCTTGTCTGCCAGCGTACGTACTGTAAGGAGGTCCATGTCGGCGCACTGGCCACATGCGATAAGCGTTCTTGGCCGACAAGAATATTTGAATTTAAGAAAAAGGTTATTTTTGAAATTGAAAGCTCTGCGGTGCGCCGGCAGTGACAACCGGGGATCGTCATGATAGGACGTGTTAAATGAATTTATATTAAATAATAATAATTAACAATAATAAATATTACCAAGTGATTTGGTTTATTAATATAAAACCCCGGTTGTCACTGCCAGCGCACCGCAGAGCTTTCAATTTCAAAAATAACCTTTTTCTTAAATTCAAATATTCTTGTCGGCCAAGAACGCTTATCGCCTGTGGCCAGTGCGCCGACATGGACCTCCTTACAGTACCTAGGAAAAAAACATAATAATACATTATAACACATATTTACAGTGAGTGTGTCCAATAGAATACTGTGTAGGTGAGTTGTTACAGTAATTTGTCTTGCTACATCATTGGAGGATCTATTTCATCTAGTGACGTTCCAACGGATAACTTTGATGAACTTAACAAACACGTGTAACATTATAACATAACAACACATTAAAATAAGTACAAAAACCATTGTTAATGTTTCAAAGACAAAGGTTGCGATCTTGATTAATGTGTACCGGCTCTATCCCTGAGGCACGTGTTGGTGCATTAATTTGCTGGCCGACACATTGAAGTATTACTTAACACATTGTTGTGTGCCAAGTAAGCTTGGAACTAAAGTCCAATTTACATTGTCCTCCCATACCTATAATAATTAAATAATAAAAAAAACAATTATTTTAATCATTTAGTTTCTTATTTGTCCATGGAGATTAGAATTCCAACGATCTGTATATCTACATAGTATCAGAATTAAAAACATTTTTCGATCGTTTGTCCGTTTATAATGTTTATAATACATATATATATACAGATACAGATATACCTCAGAGGCAGATATACCCTATATTTCGCCGATGGTGTTTTATTCTCAATGTAATATGGGGAAACCTATGTCAATTATATCAACCACATTTTCCCTTATATTAAAACATTCTACCAGGAATTCGACCACCACAATAACCCAGTAATGGTTGGCGATCTTCATTCTTCTTTAGAAAGTCATGTTATTTTCCACACGATGTCTTATATCACCGGTCATCATGTGATCGTATTATTGGAAATAAGATTCGTATTTAGAAATTCGTAAAACGAAGCAAACAGCAAGTGTTTCTTCAAATGAGCGGTCATTCAAACGGTCGACTCAGCACCAATTATTTCCAAACATGTTGCTGTATCTAGAGGTCAAATTTATAGAACAGAACAAAGTCGTCAAACAAACGTGCGACCAGCCTGATGTTAAGCAGTTAACGTTGCTTGGAGATGCAGGCAATACCAAAGACATTGCACGAACGGCACAGAGAGAGGGGACGTAGAAGGGTAGAGCTTCCAGCTCTAAATTATCTTCGATCATTATCTGCCAAAAATGTATCATGTATAATGGTTTCCACGTATGAATGATCAATTAAACTACAGGATTCAATTGAATAAGGGTGTTAAACTTCTCTATCGTGTTGACGGCAAAATCAAAATAGTATGAGTGCGAGCGCACCCGCAGGTTAAAGCTAGTGCTAAAATAATTACATTTAACTATGAGCTTACGCTTACAAAGTTGGAGCCACACCTAGTGATTAATAAACACATAATAATAATTAACAGAACCGTAGTGATAACCTAGAATGAATAATGAATGTTCGTTATCTATAATATATTCGGAATAACTTTTTTATTGAATTAATTGGTACAAGTATAGGCCTACCAGTAGGGACGTTTAAAATGCGAACCATTTTATGCAAATGAAAGGGCTGAGATCGGAATTAATTTAAGTAGATACTTAAATTAATTAACTTCTATACTTAATTATAACTCAGATGAGTTATAATTAAGTATAGAAGTTTATTCCTTCTAGAAAAACCACTCTCATACAGGCTGGACCGGAGTACTCCCACCCTCTTGCAGAATATCGTCGTAAAGTACCTTTTTATAGCTGCATTTCGTACGAAAAGCCGAAAGACAAACCCCTACTCCCTTCCTATCCTTCTGCCCCACTCCCTTTTAGGTCCGCAACGTGCGAGCAATACCTTTGGTATTGCAATCATGTATAAGGAATAATCACGAATTGTTACCTCATTCATCAAAATCTGATGAGTAGTTTAGGCGCTACAGTGAAACATGTAACTGATACATACATACATAGACTGCTAAGAACATAACTTCCCTTTTTTTTGCTTTACCGTAATCGGGTAAAAACGGTAGAGCCTATAGAAACATATATTAATAATATACCGTTATTCTATAAAACCCCATTACCATTATAAGTCCTATTAATATTATGAATAAATATAATTCTTATTATAAAACACATAAATCACAATAAGTATTTAAACTTGATTATAACCAGTTGAATAACAAAATACACTTAAGTATACAAATATCAATTCTTTAGAAACGTTTGTTAGTTTCATTAGATGTTTACGCCAAAAAACCCCGCCTGGGCGTATGAGTTGCCTATGTTTTTTGTTGGTTAATTTTACTTCTAGAAAATAATGCGAAGTTCACTTGCAAGGGGTCAGATGTCATTCTCATCGTGCAGGGCATACATCCTGTTGTTTGCGCACAAAAAGATTCTAAAGAATAGTTCAATTATGATTGAATATAAATAACAAAAGTTATTTACTATTAGCTATTTAGTGGCAATGGTGTTGCCTGCTCATATTATTTTTTTATGCTGCTCCTGAGAATGTACACTTTACAATTCATTGAAAAGAGTAACCATTGAGTTTCTTGCCGGCTCTTCTCAGTGGAAGCAGCATTCCGAACCGGTGGTAGATTCTGACTATTCATAAATGTTTTGTTGGCTTACATGAATAAAAACAATTTTGAATTTGAATTTGAATTTGAATTTGAATATTAATGACTGGCCCGACTGCAGTAGTGCCTACCGCCCTCTGAAGATTGACGTGAAGTAGCTATTTCTGCGTTTCATAGTAAGAGAGCCGTACGACCAACCCCCCTTCTACCCCTCCCTCTTCCCACTCCCCTTCAGGTGGCAACGTGCGAGCAATGCTTTTGGTACATATTGCAAGCATATTATTTGAAGAAATTGCAGTTTAAAAAAAAATATGCAAAAAAACAAAAAAAAACATTTTTTCACATAAATACTAGGTGAAACAAAAAGTACCAAAGTACAAAAACACAGTATATTAATTACTATAGTAAATATAATTAAATCCAAAACCAAGTGTACCATTGCAAGACCTCGAGATACTGTGAGCACTTTCTGCGTGGATCGGACCGCGAACAACAACTAAATATGAGCGTACCCAGTTTTTAACTATGACATCAGGACGTCTAACACCTCAGTCCCACCGTGACCATGGCTGCTGTAAAGCAACCGAAACGTCGGGAACATAAAAAAAGTAAATAAACGCGATAAAATCCGTATAATAGTTTTATTTCAACATACATATTGATTTGCGTAAACAATAATAAACTTTTTAGAACAAAATTCCTTAACGTGGTTTGCATTAGGAGTTAACTGGTAGAACTCGTCACGTAAAGAAAAAGCATTTTCCCCCTCCAGGCATATGTCTCAACTCTTTGACGTCCACTGTGAAAAAGTTCTCTCAAAAATCAACTAGATGGTGTAAGTGAGTTATTCGGGTGAACGGATAGTCTGACATCTATTGAACATCTTGTGAACTAATATGAAGTTAGATTTCAATTTAAGACATTTAAATTACTATTTCTTCGATATTTTTATCATTATAACCAGAAAAATTATAAATAAATAATTGAAAATTAAATACCTACATACTTATAACAAAATATGTGGTACATTTGTACCGTGACAGCGATAAATCGATAATTAATTATCACGTTTTATATACTTGCGAACTCTTAACCGGCAGTTATAACTAACCTTTAAATAAAAAACGTGCTTATATTTTAACATCGGATTGGTTTGACAGGCAATTAATTTAACAGCCTTCTTGACACGATAAAAACAATTCTCTAATAAATAACAATCAATTATTTATAATCAGTAATTATTTTACGACGGTAAATCTTTGGCGTGTGTATGTTCCATGAATCGGTTAATTTGAAAATAACCAAAGGCCAATCTTTTAAAGATCTTTTCTAGGAATCCTAATCCTAGGTCCTTCTAATTTGATAAACTGATGACGAATATAATATTTAATCAAATGTTAGATTGGTACATCTCTATGAATAAAATTGTGCAGTAGAGACAAGATGTGCACCACTTGCTATAAAGTAGAAATCAAATTATTTTCTATTTGACTACCGCTTGGCGCAGTGGTTCGAGCGTAGGCTGCTCGGCTCACTGCACATGTTGGTTGCGGGTACCATTCCCGCCGGAGTAATTTTCGGAAATGGCCTTTTCGTAATTTCCCGCGGTCTGGGTCTCGCTGGGATCGCCCCCAGTCCATTGCACGATGCCCATAGTACAAGCTTTGCTTGGTTTGGGACTATACAGTTTGTGTGTCCGTCTGCGTTATTTATTATTTATTTCCTTTCATAGTATGTGTTTTTGTGTCCCATAAAATTACTGAATTTCTAGGTATGACATAAGAACGACATTTCCAAGATCGCCCTCCGACATGATCATTTTATTAATACATCCCTAATGTACTCGTATTTATCTCATTGTCCACAGTACTTGGAAATGAAAGACGGATCGTTTCTCCACAAAATGTGGGAGAACCCCACATACCAGATGTTCAATGAGATGTGGGTGTACAACTATACCAACGTGCAGGAGTATCTGAGTGGCGCGGACAAGATCATGAGGGTGAAGGAAGTTGGCCCCTTTAAATATAGGTAACAAACTTTTATACCGAAGGGTCAATTTATACCAAGATAGCAGTGGTCTGCAGTGATCAGTACTAATGTAAAAGATTTCATTTCGCTCGCTAAGTGCTGACTGGCTGTCGGTCGCTGCTACGTCGATGTAAATCACTAGACATAAGAACATAATTAACTATATAAGTAAGTATAACTACTTGATTAAAACCAATCGTTAGGACTCTGCGGTGCTACCATTAAATTAATCAAAGTAGGTATTATGTACTTTTTTGCGTGCATCTGTATCAACTGAAAATACGTTTAGCACGCCTGAAAGGTGCTGAAATACATAATGAGTGCTTCAGTATCACTCAAACTAAGCTAGACCAACGCGCGACGCTTAGAAATAATTTATGGGCTCAGGCACATTGCGGAAATCCATTAAAGATAGTTGGGAGCAGGACCCACTAGTGACCTTCGGCTTTGGCTTGCAATTACAAAGACAAATCCTCAGGATAGGACAGAATTGGAACTTAGCGATGACGTAGACACTCATTCCTGAAAAACTCTTGACTAACGGAGTTCAGTCTTGTTGGAGGGCAATTCTATTGATCAACTTACTTGGTTTATAATCTTGGAGGTTAACAAGCCGAGGGAGAGTGGTGGGGTCCTTCTCCCATATCATATAATGCTTAGAAAACCAATAGTTTTTTTTTTTACAATTTACTCGTATTAAAATTCATAAGCAATCGAAAAGAGTTCAACGTGAACCTCAATTGATTTGTTGTGCAGGTCAAAACATTCTACGAAGTTCATAACCTCAGCTTATTAACTAGCTATCATTGTTAGGGTACATTGAAATTACCCTCTGTAGGTACGTATGAAATAAAAACATCCATTATTCAATCCAGCAAAAAGAAATATGCGACGAAAAACTAAGTATGACGTATTATAAGCAAGAATAAAAAATGTGCTCAGTAAAAACTAAACCATAATCATAGAAGCATAGGAACGTTTTTGCTAAGTAATTTTTTTGCATCTCTCGTCCTATGACGTGCGAAACAAAAACAGTTATGAATGATTATATTATAAACGATCCTTATTGTGTGTTTCACTAAATTGCTTTTTGAACAATCGGGCGTAATCAGCCGAGATTTATATCTATTTACGATGCTTAGACGCACTCAAAAATCTTCTAGGTATTATAGACAATACGTAGCAATGAATAAAAAAAACCTATCCACCAATCAGACGGCGGACGTCCACTGCTGTCATAGTAAGACGTGTGTGATGTCCTCTGTAATAGTTACTATTCTAGAAACACCTTCTGTCTCCACGGTTATCAGAACGGTTGCCCCCCCCCCCCCCCCTCAATAGGGGTAGGAGTTAAAGCCACTCCGTTGCAATCACAATATTATAGAACTAGCTGAGCCCGCGACTTCGTCCGCGTGGAATTTAACTTAACAAAAAGCCCGCTCCCGCGTTCTGAGCCCGCGCGACAGGACCCATTTTTTTTTTGTTTCAAGTTTGTTTTGTTTTGTTTCAACATCAGCTATCTACCAGTGAAAGTCCCGTCAAAATCGGTCCAGCCGTTTCGGAGATACTCTTTGAGCTCATGTGTTTTTATTTTTTTACGCGGAACCCTAATTGTTTTCCTAAATTTAAAGTAGCCTAAGTTACTCCTTATAATATCAGCTACCTGCCAGTGAAAGTCCCGTCGAAATCGGCCCAGCCGTTTCGGAGATTACCCGGAACAAACACACAGACAGACAGACAGACAAAAATTTTTTAAATCGCGTTTTTGCTATAGGTGTCCTTTGTACTTTCATGTGCATTTAGTGAAAAGGTGTTATTTTGATATTACAAACAGACACTCTGGGTGTATTACAATTTGTTAATTTTCTCTAGATTACTTTGATGAAAAAAAGAGAGAAGTAGTTTAGAATTTAATCATGAATGATTATTGAGGACCGCTTGACGTAGTGGTTCGAGCGCAGGCCGCTCGGCTCACTGCACCGGGTGGTTGCAGGTTCGATTCCCATCAGGGTAAATTTCGGGTCTTATCGTAATTTGCTCTGGTATGGGTGTCACTGGGATCGCCCCCAGTCCATTGTACGGTACCCATAGTACAAGCGTTGCGTAGTTAGGGATCATACAATTGGTGTATTCGTCTGGCGATATTTATTTCTTATAATTATTTATCTACAGGGAACTGCGGACCAACGAGAATTTGAAGATAGACAAACAGCGCGGCGTGATGACAATGAACCCGAAGTTGAAGCTGAAATTCATAAGAGAGGAGTCCATCGAGGACCCCAACAACGTGACAGTCATTATTCCTAATATACCGCTTCTTGTGAGTAATATTTTTAACCCACTTCCAACAGGAGGAGGTTCCATTTTCATCTGTATGTTGTTTAATGTATTTAGAGTAGGTGCCACTACCTTCACACTACGTTAGGACTACTTCTTAGGACCTACCTACCCCTACTTGAATTGGCACCGACTCCAAATGAAAGAAGTTACAATGTCTCTAGTTATATCTATCTTTTTAGTTCACCCAGATTTTTTGAAGTTGTATTTTTTTATTATTACATACATTTTCAATAGATTAACGTATCCAACTGACGGTTTCATGTCGCGTTATTATATGCGTTCCGATCCGATAGTAGATCTACCCTCGCTGCCTCACTTGGCAGCTGCCCAAGCTGAGGCCACGCCCTAAATGCGCGCCCTTGAACTAGCTGCCGCCCTTCCCTTCATAGCTAACGCATACGGCGCTCGCCCTCTCTCCGGGTGAAATTGTTATGGACACCTCGGGCAAAAAAAAGTTGTCATATAACAATGATTCATGCCATGAATAAGTCTATCAACTAAAAATTTAACGCTACTCTATTTTTTAAAGACCACTCTGCTCTTTAAGACATCATTAACTGTAGTTTTTGTATGGCAGGTCAGAATTAAGCAGCGCTGATCGTTTGGTTGAATAACTAATGTCTATGTGTCTTTTTAAATTCAAACAAAGGTTTACGTAGTTAACAGTTAAATGAGGATTATGAATGTCTACAGTTTAAATGACAACGGCCATGCCAATAACGGCACTATATAACTATTCTAGGAAATTCAAGCTAGCTTTAGTTAACTTTTGTGGATAGCTAGCCTTAACTACGAACTATGAGTATAAATGTTTGGTTTACTTGTGCGTGCCACATAAATGGTAAATGTTCTTAACATCAAGTAAATAAAAACATCGAAACACCAGAAAAATAACGGCATGAGTAGCAGCAGTATTCATGAAAAAGTTTGTAAATATTTTGCATAACGGGTACCTACTTGAGATATGTCAGTTTTCAAAAATTGCCAGTTTTTTTTTACCGATCTTTCATTATATATCCGATACTCATTGAAACCCCCGATTATTTTGGACTTTGAAACACCTTGTACAAAATGTTCGCTGCTTCTTTTCAAGTTCCCGACCTCGCACTTCCCATAAACTTACCATACACTCCTGTACTCTTGACGTAAACAACCATGCAATTCGACAATCCTGCAGCTGTCCCTCCATTGCATATGCAAACTCGATTAAATATTTGGGTATCTTATTAGATGAAAACCTTTCCTTCAAAAAACATATATCTACATTATCAAATAAAGTTAGAAAATCTATCTTTTTAATGAAAACCCTACGTAACTCTGCACAAAAAAACATCCTTATGTTAGTATATAAATCTATATGTCAATCCAGTATTTTGTATTGTCTATCAGCTTGGGGCAGTGCTATTAAATCTGCAATGATAGAACTTGAGAGAGCCCAACGAGCAGTACTTAAAGTTATGTTAAAGAAGCCCTACAGATTCTCTACCGACGAACTATACAAAGAAGCCGATGTGTTGAGAGTGCGCCAATTATACATTTCGAAAGTAGCTACTGCGATGCATAAACTCACCATGAATTCAGCCGAATTTGCAAACATAGCCTCCCGACGCACCTACAGAATTCCCCTTCCATCCATTAACTCAAGTTTTGCTAGACGCCTACCTCCTTACATGCATTCTTTCGTTTACAACGTGACATGTCGTAACATTGTTGATATGAAAAACATTCCTACTAAAAAAGCCCAACGTGCCATAGAAAAATGGCTAAAGAACTTGAATTATCAGCAAACAGAACAGATTCTTGAAACCTACCGCTAAGGCACACATAACAAACAAACACACACACACACACACACACACACACACACACACACACACACACACCTTAATACACAACACACACACATACACACCACTCAACTTTTAATTTGCAAGCTTATGTAAAAGCATCTACTTTTCCTTTTAATTATTTTATTTGTGTCGAACCTGTCGCCAATTTTATTTTTAAATTAGTTTTGGTCTCTGCGATACAGGCCCAGAGCCTAGTGTAAAGGCCGCTGCATAAAGAATATTTTTAATAAATGATTTATGATTTATGATTTATTTATGAAGTTCCTGAAGTGTGAGAGCATTGATACGGAATTCAGTCCACGATACTATACAAATTTTATCATCACTGTTTCAATTTCTTTACGAGCGGGTCACTGTGTTTTGGTTGTAATGATATCGGCGTTAATTAGAACGTTGACATTGATAACTATTTTATCATTCTATCACTTGCGACCCACTCTTCCCTATAAATACTTGTTATACTAATGGCATTGCTTACACGTTGCCGACCTGTTGGGGAGTGCGATAGAGGGCGGGGAAGGGAGCTTGGGTGAGCTTCCGGTTCTTTCACTCATCTTGCGAAACGCAGCTATAATAGGTACTTTACGGCGATTTTATGTGAGAGGGTACTACCCCAATCTACTCATTCATATTGAAGGGAGGCCCGTGCCCTCTACATATATATTATAGGGCTATCATTGTGATTATTAACTTTTAATACAACGTTAGTATTGACAGTGAGGCGATACAGAAGCGATACATAAGCTATCGATAGTGAGGCAATACAATGGTGAATAAATAGTGATGTATTTTAAACTTTGATCTCATGGTAGCGGAGATAAGCATACCTTAGTTCAGACAAATTCTTTGACATTAACATGTTTTTTTGCCCATGTTCACCGCTTGCGCCCAACAACAACAATTAAATAGAACAAGTTTAACAACACCGCCGGTCCCTACTAAGCTATGATCAAGGCCATCTTAGATAATTTCGTATCCTTAAGAATAACGAATTTTAAATTTTACACTACTACAAATAATTTACCATATATTTACAGGGTTTATTGTAATTCGAAGTGAACAGCAACAGAATGTGAGCAGGCAATACCATAGTACACATAGTACAAGCGTGGCTTAGTTTTAGACCATACACTCTGGATTTTTAATATATTAAATACTTACCATCTTCTACCTAACCTTAGCTATTAGGCGCTGGGGTCTTCCTAGCCTCTGCCACTTGCTTCCTTCAGCGACGGGCATAAAACACTACACTTGCACGATGACGCGGCATATTGTTTAAGGTGAAGGCGCCTGTCTAGCCCGCGAAATTCAAAATTTTCGAGTATTTTTATAGTTTATCCAAAATCTGAAAACATTTAAGACAACATTTTGTGATTTGCGAAAAACACAGTATGCAGTGCGTTTATTAATACATTTATTTTACTCTAAATATTATCACGGTGGATATGATACTAGTAAATCACTAAATACACAAAAATTGCCAGATTATCTGGATAGCTGTCGTTCTTGAAATGTTTTAGAGTAAGTTGGATATATTAATAAATGCACTGCACACGGTCTTTTTCGCGAATTACAAAATGTGCCTTTTATTATTGGCAGAGTTTGAAAAATTTCTAAAAAACCTCAAAAAATTTGAACTTCGCGGGCTAGATGGGCGCTTTAGCCTTAATGAGTCATTTGTTTTGTGATTAACATAATGCGTGGGGCATTATTTTGCGGAGGACCTAATATTATTATTCAAGTGGAGTCCACTTACATTCTACCCTAAATAAACCATGATTAAATTAACTATAGCCATATACGGGTAGCTTCCACTGGGGCAGTACCACCCCGAGAAGTAGTGAGAGAGCCGGAAGCCTAAACCCGCCATTTATATTTAAGTTGGCAACGTGCGAGCAATTATAGACTATCGTCACTGCTTAACATCAGGCGGGTAGTAAGCATGCTTGCCGACTTTATTGTATCACTACATAGTATAAAACAAAGTCGCTTCCCTTTGTCTGTCTGTCCCTATGTATGCTTAGACCTTTAAAACTACGCAACGGATTTTGATGTGGTTTTTTTAATACATGGATAGAGTGATTCAAGAGGAAGGTTTGCATGTATAATACATGCATAATATAGTAGAGAAACACTGATAATTTTACAGCGGTGCGAAGCCGGGGCGGGTCGCTACGCTAGTAATAAAATATAATAGTTTAGTGCAGTCAAATATTGATTGATAATCAGAAACGTCATTAAAAAACAATAAACGTAGTTATGAATTAATGATATGCATTTAAATATATCGATTTCTAGAAATAGCCTAGCTGTTTGTGTTTTAATAGATATGTTACCCTTGAGATTATTCCGACAAAAATGTTTGTCGGTATCTATACCAGTAGGGACCTAATTTGCAAATTGCGATTTTTATACATCTTAGTTAATATTTATAAGAATAATTACAGTCTCCAAATAGTTATTTTTAGACATGACTAGTGGCTATCATGGCTTGTTATATAAAATTAATTTGTTACCCATCATGGTGACCGGTTTATATAGTTATTTGGTTAAAAATAATATTTTGTGCTCGTGAATCTAAATTCTTTCAACACGTCGAGATGATCACGTGCATGCTTTATTCAAAGTCCCTAAACGACGGATACAAAACGTAACTGGGCTATGAGATTTGGTAAATTTTGATACGCCGCACAAAAATAATAATAATAACGTCTAAAATAGCTTGGGACTTAAATGGGACTTAAACAATTGAGTAACGTTTACGTATTCACCTTAGGTCTCAGAGTAATCACAATCGACGGAATGTTTCCGTATCGGAAACGGCAGCTTGAATCCTTCTTCTTATTCATTTGTTTAAGAAGGATGGAAGCTGTTGTTTCCGACATCGGAAACATATCCCCCTTAGAGGTTAGTAGAGTTAGTTAGAGGTTAGTTATCAGAGGTGATTAAACCACTTGCAACCAAGCAGTTACACCCATATAAATAGAAAATATGTATACCGACAGATTATTCGGAATGTTATTCTGGCAACATTTCTTTTATATTGATTTTAACTTTTATTTTAGTTACTGAAAGTGCCCCGTCAAACCTTGCTCTATGTATATTTGTATAACTATGATTCCAGGCCATCAGTACCCTAGCAGCCGATAAACTTGGGTACCTTGGGAACGCTGGTGCCTACTACTCCATGTCTGCGCTGGGCTCCAAGCTGTTCAAACCTTTGACCGTAGAGCAAATGTTCTGGGGCTACCACGACCCCCTGGTCACAATTGCCAACAACATCCTGCCCGGCTGGATCGACTTCACCAAACTGGGCCTTTTAGACCGGGTCAGTATTTTGGACAAGAGTTTCATCAGCTATACCGACACGGGTTTATAAGAAGAAAATATTAAGAAAAACAGATGTGAAATACGCCTTCATTACTAACAGTAAAATAATTTTGTTAATGACTTTCAAATTACTAAATAAATAAATAGACATTTAAAGATTTCGCTTAAAGAAAAACTAAGTTCAGAACTATTGACAAGTGACGTCACTGTACTAAATCAGTACTTGTGAAAAATAGAAAGAGTGCGATTCCGTTCTCTCCCCATTACTGCTTTTAGCAGGTTCTATCGAGTACTTTTGTACTTGCCTATATTAGCTACCACAGACTTATTATTTCATTCTACTTATATTTTTTATATGTAAATAAATATGAAATATGAACAATAATTTTAAAAAATATGTCAAAAATGTATTAGTATATAATATTCATATGAGTGCATAATATAAATACTAAACGTCCTCAATTCGTCACTAGTAGGCTTAAAAAACAGATTGAATTTAAAAGTTGTTCTATAAAATTATGTCAAACCAATATTTAACATGTTATACGAGTATAATGATAAGCATCCTATTAATTTTTTTTTTAAATCTGAGATACTTAATTAAATTGTTTTAAATTGTGTAAATGTTATGCTATCATATCTAAACCGGCCGAATATTTTTTATTATCGTTTTTATTATTTTTTTATTTATAATCTAGAGATTAAGTATTTAATGGAATTATTTTTTGCAGTTTTACGCAGAAAAAGAAGAATGGTCTGAAATCGAACTTGGCAACGCGAGCAGACGGTACTCCCTCAACTCCTGGGACAACACGACTGGACTCGTGGAGCAAGGGTTCACTGACCTTAATACCAGGTACTTAAAATATGGTTAATACATATTTCTTTTGTTCTAAATTTCATGGTCTTCACGATCACGATCTGACCCGACCCCTCCATGTGTCTCACTCCCCTTTAATTAGGCTGGCTACGTGCGATCAATGCCTTTGGTATTGCAAGCATCTATATTGGGTACAGTAGCTGCTTAACATCAGACAGGTCGAACGCTGGTTTGCCGAATTTGACATATAAAAAAAAAACTTATGTATTTAAAATATTAAATTGGGTCCTGTCTGCTCTTATCCGTTTTTTTTTAATATTTTTTTGTCTTCACTTCTCTGTTTGAAGACGTTAAAAAGATTTATGAGTTACACTTTTTTGTGTCAGATAAATCATCTTTAGCATTTACTAACACGCTATGTATAATATCATGCCTTATTAATATTTTTAACCGTCTTCCAAAAAAGGATGAGGTAAGATTTTTATTTCAAGGAAAGGCCTTAACATTATCTATACAAATAAATAAAATTGGAGTGTCTGTTTGTAATATGAAAATAACACCTTCTCACTAAATGCATATGAAAGTACATACGACACCTATAACAAAAACGCGATTAAAAAAGTTTTGTCTGTCTGTCTATCTGTCTGTCTGTCTGTCTGTCTGTGTGTTTGTTCCGGGTAATCTCCGAAACGGCTGGATCGATTTTGACGGGACTTTCACTGGCAGATAGCTAATGTTTTAAGGAGTAACTTAGGCTACTTTAATTTTAGAAAAACAATTAGGGTGCCGCGTAAAAAAATTAAAACACATGAAATCAAAGAGTATCTCCGAAACGGCTGGACCGATTTTGACGGGACTTTCACTGGTAGATAGCTGTTGTTATAAGCAGTAACTGAGGATACTTTTATTTTAGAAACACTAAATTTTTAAAAAGGGGCCTGTCGCGCGGGCTCAGAACGCGGGAGCGGGCTTTTTTGTTAAGTTAAATTCCACGCGGACGAAGTCGCGGGCTCAGCTAGTATTTTATATTATTATCTTTCTATTTTGTTCCAGCACCCCTTGTAACCGGATCCAAGGCTCTTACGAGGGTATCATGCTGCCGCCCTACTTCCCTAAGGGGGAGAACGTCACTATCTTCAGGAAGCAGGCCTGCAGGAACTATCCATTCACTTATTCTGGAGAGAAGACATCAGACTTTGGATTTTCTTCTTACATGTAAGATGAATTTCTTTGACGTCGCGGCGCGCCATTTGTTCACCCAGATTTACTTAACAGCAAACTAGAGTTATCTCGAGTTTATACGTGGTGGTTGCGGGTTCGATTCCCGCCGGGGCAAATTTTGGAAATGGTATTTTCGTTATTACCCAGGTCTGGGTGTCGCTGGCATTGCCCCCAGACCATTGTACGGTACCCATAGTACAAGCGTTGCTTAGTTTGGGACCATACAGTTGGTGTTTCAGTCTGGCGATTATATGGGCTCTTTAGGTTACATCGCGTTTAAACCTCTAGTCTTTCAACAATTCACGAAAAATTTGGATGCATTTCTCCTGTTTAATTATGGATATAAATGGATGTTCAAAATCTGCTTTACCCCTTTGAAATCACTCTTTGGAGCCAGTTAAGGGGGGGGGGGGGGGATATTCCCAGACCTACGCAAATTACGAAAAGGCCATTAACGAAATTTGCCCCGGCGGGAATCGAACCCGCGACCACCATGTGCAGTGAGCCGAGCGGCCTATGCTCGAACCACTGCGCCAAGCAGTCGTCAATAGTACTAATATCAATACTTACGACTATTATCAATATTGCTGTGGTAGGTAATACCTACATGACATATTACTGTTACTGTAATAGCCCCCGTTATGTTCTTCAATTGTTTGTCTATTACATTGTACTTACTCTTAATAAATGATAACGTTTATTTTTTATTGTTTTAGATACAAATTGGATAATAATGCGTTTAGTGTTAAATCAGATTACGCTTGTAAATGTACAGAGAACTGTCTTCCTGATGGATTTGTGGACGTCAGCCAGTGTTACTATGGTAAGCATTGTCAGGATACCTGCTAGATTGGACGACATCATTACAAGTAGATAATAATACATCTCTCATCTCATGGTAGGCAATGCTTCATTGAAGTTGGAATCCGCTATCGCTTTTACAAATTAGTTCCTTTCTTTTACCCAACTACGGCAAAGTCAAAAGGAAGGGTTATGTTTTGAGCAGTCTATGTATCATTTTTATGTTCCGCCCTAGCGCCTTAACTACCCTACTGTCTGTCTGTCTGTGTGTTTGTTCCGGGTAATCTCCAAAATGGCTGGACCGATGGACCGATTTTCACGAGACTTTCACTGGCATATAGCTGATGTTATAAGGAGTAACTTAGGCTACTTTAATTTTAGAAAAATTATTAGGGTTCCGCGTAAAAAAATAAAAACACATGAAATCAAAGAGTATCTCCGAAACGGCTGGACCGATTTTGACGGGACTTTCACTGGTAGATAGCTGTTGTTATAAGCAGTAACTTAGGCTACTTTTATTTTAGAAAAACTAAATTAAAAAAAGGGTCCTGTCGCGCGGGCTCAGAACGCGGGAGCGGGCTTTTTTGTTAAGTTAAATTCCACGCGGACGAAGTCGCGGGCTCAGCTAGTATAACATAATCGGCAAACAAGCATACGACCTGTCTGATAATATGCAGTTACCGTAGCCTATAGATGCTTGCAATACCAAAAGCATTGCTCTCACGTTGCTGACTTAAATGGGGGTGGGACAAAGGAAATGGAAGGCAAAGGGGTTGAGCTTCCGGCTCACTCGCTCATCGTAAGAAACGCAACTATAATAGCTACTTTACGCCGATCTGTAACAGGGTGGTACTATCCCAGTCGATCCAGTCAGAATATGTGTTTTATGAGCAGTTTTTTATTTTATTTCAGGTTTCCCAATAGCACTTACAAAACCACATTACATGGATGTGGATCTTGTACAGCAGTCGTTCTTCGAAGGCATGCATCCTGATAAGGGGAAACATGACTCCCACTTAGAGATCGAACCAGTGAGTGAAGTTTAAACTTATCTACTTACCGAGCCTACTTTAAGGACTGTCGCGTGAAAAATGCTGAGCGGTCATTTTAATTAGGTAAAGTCGGGTATGCTGGGTTTAATCAATTCGAGCATAAAAAGGGGGAGACAAATTTGTAGGGGTCAAGTCCAAGTCGAGCATGTAATTTACCGCCACGATGACGTAGGCGCGTTCCTCTGTTTGTAGGCTGAGTATTCAGGTTTACTGGCACGAACACAACACTGGAGCGCTCCCAAGGGTCCATAAGGTGCTCAACAATACACAGTACACAATTCAGTAAAGTGATTTCCATGTAAAATATGAATTTTCTGCACAAGAGCACGCACCAGGATGTCCATGTCACACGACAGTCATTAAGGCTAAAGCGCCCATCTAGCCCGCGAAGTTCAAATTTTTTGAGGTTTTTTAGAATTTTTTCAAAATCTGTCTATAATAAAAGGCAGATTTTGTAATTCGCGAAAAAGACCGTGTGCAGTGCATTTATTAATATATCCAACTTACTCTAAAACATTTCACGAACGACAGCTATCCAGATAATCTGGCAATTTTTGTATATTTAGTGATTTACTAGTATCCTATCCACCGTGATAATATTTTGAGTAAAATAAATGTATTAATAAACGCACTGCATACTGTGTTTTTAGCAAATCACAAAATGTTGTCTTAAATGTTTTCAGATTTTGGATAAACTATAAAAATACTCGAAAATTTTTAATTTCGCGGGATAGACAGGCGCCTTCGCCTTAAGTCAAGCATAAGGGAATGAAAGGGTAAACACTACTGAATAACAGGTTAATCGGGGGTGGGCAGATATCATTTGATGGGAGAGATTTTAACCTTCTACCTTCTTACAAAATTTTAAAGTACCTACATAAAATATAATAATTTAGCCCTTTTGACGTCCCACTCCTGGGAACGGACCTCACTTCACTACGAATAGGGATGCAGGCCGTAATGCACCACGCTGGCCCAGTGTGGGTTGGCAGATAACACATGTCTTTCGAAAATTGGTTAGATTATCTAAGATATACAGGTTTCCTCACAATGTTTTCCTTCACCGTAAGCGAGTGATAATCATATAAAAATTATGATTCACACATAGATTTCGAAAAACTCAGAGGTGCGACTCGGGGTTCGAACCCAGGACCTCGTACCCGCAAGACGCGTGCTTAACCAATCTGCTTTCACTGCTTAGAACCTACACTAAGACTATTAATTATTTATGTATTCATGACTATCATTTTTATTCTCCCTATTTACACGATGCAAATACGGCTATTATCTTTCTAAAATATATAAAAGAAGCGAGACTCTTTGATCAAATCTCCGTGTCATCGTTGGACTCCATTGTCGATCCTGGCCCTCAGGAGTAACAGTGGTGGGAGTGTGTGGCTGGACTAGTCCCATTTCTTTGTGCCTAGACTAGAAGTAAAATGTGTAATGATTGCGCAATTTTGTTTCAGTCAGTAGCTGCTCCAGTGAGCTTCGCCATCAAGATCCAGATCAACATAGCCGTGAGGACATCCTCGGGAAATCCCATCACTGCACCGTTGAAGGACAAGATCGTCCCTCTAATGTGGTTCTCACTGGTGAGTTTTTTCTCTAATATAATACCGTTGTAAGTTTGTCACATTACTAAAATATTTTTCCTCAGCAGACTGATAAAAGGTCAATGCCTTCTGAATATACTGCAGGGATAGCTAACCCTTTGACATGCGTGTCCCTCCGTATCCGCGTCGCTCAACACACCTTGTATTATAAAACGCGCTAAGAAGCGTAACCGAATGGAGAAATGTATGCAGAGCGATATATAAAATACGAGTACAATTGTTTGTAACGCTATTATGTTAGCGTAAATATATAAATGGTCTACTTTCTGTCCACAGCACTGCAAAAGCCCGCCACCAGAAGTTGTCACCTTACTCCGGCTGCGTCTCGTCATTGGACCTCCATTGGTCATCACCATTGAAGTTCTACTCCTCACTATTGGTTTAGTCCTCGGCACCCAGGGCTTCTACAGGATCTGGAAGCCTAAATATAAGATCTTAGCCCCAAAAGACTTGCCAGCTCCAATCAGGAGGAAGAGTCAGGAGAGAAGGCGGAGTAGTGTGATTCTGAATATGGTCGACAACATTGCTTTCAGACAATCGCATGAAGACTTAGCAAAAGAGGCAGTATCTCTATTAGCTATCAATGAAGATGAAGGGGAGTTCCATGATCTGTTAATCAGTGATCATGAGTGTGATTAAGGCTAGAAAAGACAAGTCATTAGTTCTGGCTTCCTAAATGAAGTGTCCTTTTAAACATTTATTGCTCAATTTTGTGATTAAGATGTAGTCCTTAGTAGTGTTAGATAAAAAAGTCCTTCTATAAGAAAGTTTCTGGTGTGGGTGACGGACATCATGCATGCTATTACAAAAGCTAAACACGTTATAAACATGCTTAACTTAATTCCAGTACGTGTTTAACTTTTTGTAATAACACCGCATGTCCTTACAAAACTGGAGGTTTACTTAAACATTTTGAAAGTTCAATATTTTTCCATTAATTTACCAATATATTATCGCCATCGCCCAATATATGGCCCAAGAATTGCTAGTTCTTAAGTAAAAGTAATGTCTTATGTCAATAATTTTGTTCCATAGTTCAGAAAAGATCAAAAGTTAAAATTGTTAGTATTTGTCGTAACTTAAGCAATACTTGACGCTTGTTTTGACAGTTCCAGTACTTGTTTATAGAATATCACTTATTTACCAAGAATTCTATACTATCGTTATGACTTAGGTAAGAAATTTTATGGTTAGCAGTGCTGGATTGGCTACTTTGTGCCCTAAATATTCCATTTTCTCTCTCTAAGCAATTATTGCGCCAAGCATTTTTTCAAATTACCTATTGGCTAAACTGGTACTGGGTTTTGCTAGTATAATATTAGTACAGTAATTAATTAATGTTTTATTATATTTTATCGAAGAATATAAGTACAAACGGATGTGAGGTAAGTCCTTATGTGACGGATATATTGATGGATTTGTCTATACAGGGATGTTGACGAAATGATGATTAACTTTGCCAAGATAGGTAATTACTTAGTTTATGGTTAAGACATACCTTGCCCTCGCTTATGTCGTTTATTAACAAAAATGTTGATAAAATGTTGAGTACACGCAATGCGTTTATTTTTATGTTTTTTTTATATAACAAATTGGCCCAAGCACCTGCCTGATGTTGAGCAGTTACCGTAACCTATAGATGTTTGCAATACCAAAGGCATTGCTAGCACGTTGCCAACCTGAAAGGGAGTGGGGAAGGGGGGGGAAGTAGGGGGGTTGGTCTTTCGGCTCTCTCATCGGCTTTTTTTCCAGCTCGATTATAATTATTCAATAAGATTAGATATAGGTAGTTTTTGCCCGCGATCTTATACATGTCCTTTGCTCTGGTTTTGGACCTATTAATGATAACCCCAATGGCACCGATAATATTAGATACAAATAAGTAATACACGTATCAGGATGAATAACCACATCAGTGTTGGATCGCTGTAGATTGCAAATAGCTATGGGTTATTGATCATTAATGCGTGATGCACAAACATACAAAAGATATAACATTTTAATGTTATATACAGGTTGAAACAGAAAGGGTATACTTTTTTTTCAAAACTTAACTTTGTAATTCTAAAACTATCAGCTTTTGAGAAAACTTGAAAACAAAAGGTGTTATAGGGATACAGCTGTTGACAAATTTCATAAGTCTACAAAACCTTTAGTACTTCAACTGTCCCAAAAAGTCGATAGTTTTAGATTTACAAAGGAAAGTTGCAAAATAAAATAGTATACCCTTTCTGTTTTACCTAGTATAAGAGATAAAGCTAAAGTTCACTCAAAATAGCGGGCAGCTACTTAGTATTAATTATATTTAAGATTTCTTAGTTAATACAAAATTGTGATATTAGTCGCTAAAAATTGTACATAAAATTGTAAATATTTAATTTAATAGACTGATGGTGCAGCGTTTTATCATTAAATAGTATTTTTTAGAACACTTTTGTTTTATTCAGTTCAATTTTTAATAAAGAAAAATTATTATCATAATATCCTTCAAATTAAAAAAAAACATATATTAATCTTCAAATTATAATAAATTGACAATAATAATCTAATACAATAAATTTTAGAATAAAATAAATTATTTTCTATAATAATAATAACATAAAATCACAGGTATTTTGTGTGGTAATAGAGAGAATTTTATACTCATAACTAAACTAGCTAACTACATTATTATTTAAAGGTACAACGTTAAATTTAGAAGGTTAAAACTAAATAAGGAAAGTTATCATCTAGTAATCATTACGGCCTGAATCCCCCTCGTAGTGAGGGGAGGCTCGTGCCCAGGAGTGGGACGTCAAAAGGGCTAAATTATTATTAATATTATGTATCATGTATTATGGCTCTGCCAGGTCCTTTGAAAGGCTTGCATGGGGACATGGGTCCGACATGTAGAGGCCCTTTGTGAAAATGTTATTGTTGTGTAAGGCAACAACTGCAAATTATGGGACATTAGAGCGACCTGACCCCGACAGGTGCAGGAACTATTGGAAATATGGAAAGAGAAAAAAGGGTCTATTGATGGAGTATGCATGGACTATACAGGTAATTATTATTAACCTACAAGCTAACAAACGAACTGCTTAATTAATTATAATTGCGTGTTTACGTCATAATCGCTACACTAGCTAACCTATCAAAGACTAGAAGTTATATTTACAAACTTAATTTAATACTAAGCGATTTTAGATATACTAAGCCCATCTTTAAACTCCAACAAATAAAAATATCTTCCGCAGTCACATATTTATACAACAAAAGCTCTACCGTGAGTTGGTACGTTCGCTAAAGTCACTTGGCGATCATGGAAAATATTATTGTATGGTATTAATACTTGGATAACCAATAAGGGCATTCTTCAAATATTTTAAGTTGATGCTAGAGCAATGAGCGAGCATAATACTCAAGGTAGAGCCATTTACAGCATATTTTTTTGCATTAAATATCGGTAACTTGCTTAGCGTACATGCCTCTAACTGGCGTATACGTGAGCATAGATCCAGGACACGTAATGTTCAACATTCGTGTAGACATCCGGCACGCCGCGCCTGGCGCAGCCGGATCCGAATGACGTCAGACCCCGGAGTTCCCAGCGCCCGCCGGATCTGCATTGTAGAGGACCACCACTATCACCCTGGAACATGAGGTTTATATGTTACAAACTGGATTTAATTCACAGTGAGTTGTGTTTTTAACACCCGACGGAATAATTGCGGTGTTATAAGTTCAACATGTGTATATGTCTGTGGGCGTAGCTCTCAAACTGATGAACCGATTTATTTTTGTTATTTCTGATAATCGGCAAGCCGCGACAGTGTTGTCCAACGAAGAAGATTATTACTTCAAAAACGGAGGACAAATAATGTGTTATATTCCATGTAGTTATTAAGGTTGTAAGATATTACCTATGTAATAAATTGAGTTATTAAAAGAAACTCTAGATAAATTCAATTAACTCTTGATTAAATAATTTAATATGCTATTGGATAATACTAGACTGTAGCATTTCAAAGATGAGTAAGCCTTTAATAACACTTAGTCATAATCAATCCTCTCACTCGCTCCACCAAAAATGATAAAAAAATCATCAAAATACACAGCAACACACATCAGAGAAAGTTCCAACAATCATCGATCTTGACTTTCCAATCTTGAAGAATCAATGTCATCAGAAATTAATAAGAATGCAATTAAAATATAACAAGTCAAGTTCGCTATCTGATCAGATGATCGACTAATGGACTCCGTCCAACAGAGTTTAAACATTTCGGTTGTTGGTAGATTGGTCGACAATATTGTTGATCGATGATACAATTAAAACAATCGTAAGAAATATTCGGAAAATAAATGCAACCTCAGTAAAAAATATTAAGCAATATAAAGATGTTGAAGTGCTTTCAGTGATGTCCACAGAAAATACCAATTGAATGAAGCAATAAGAAATAAAATAGTTAGGCATATGCCCCCGTGGATTAGCGGGCGAATAGTTACTCACCGAACAATCTCATTCTGTCATCTGTAATTTGAAATTCGCAAGAAGAAGACAGAGTATGGTGTAACTACACAACCGCTAACCCACACTTATTAATAAAGGGGATGGGGTGCAAATGGAGGATTCAAAAATACTTTAAAATATAGTCTAGATAGGCCGCTGGTGGAGTCACGGATGTGCCGAATATTACCTACTACGTGCAAGAAAGTCCCGATGTTTACAAGTTAGCTCGCTTCAGCCAAATTGAAAGTCAATACTGGACCATGTAATCTTTCGAGATCGGAATGAGATAAACAGTCAGATGTAGCAATTTAAAATAGATTGTCGAATTGTTTATTCAATTTTGATGTTAGATAAGCTGGAGCTTTGGTGTTGCGAAATAATTTTATGTCAGTAGCGAATATTTCAGATCGCTTGATTAGTTAGAAAGGCGGCTGTTTACTTTCTGTGTACAAAGACGTATAAAAAGACTGCTGCCAATTATAGCAGTACTAAAAAAGAGGCGAGGATAGGTTATTCAATTTTGTTCGAGAGTGATATGGCATGAAAAGCCGGATGTAAATGTAATTGAATTAAAATGAATAGTAAGAACGGAATTTGCAAACATCTTTATATAATGAAATATGTCGATTTGATACCTGCTCCATATTCTGGAATATTTGTATCAAAATCTCACTGATGCCACATGTTGGGGAGTAAGGTCGGAGCCGCTGTTAAAACCAAAGACTTTGCAATGTCTTATTATTACAAATTCTTTGGTTATAACCAACCCCTATTGACATACAATTTATTGCATAAGCTAAGCTACCTTAATATTACCACTCGTGATAGAGATGGCTCGGCTGATGCTAGAAACGCTCCTTCAAAAAATACCTAAGTAAACATTTGTTTATAAATCGTAGCCGCATCGCGATTGCCTTACCGATTTGGCCACTACCTAATTCACCGTCAGTGATCACTAGAATTGTAAGTATCAGGTTTTATAACGCATCGGGGACAATATCTCAATAAAATCCCTTTCATGACGACAGTTCGTGATACCTAGTATCGTGAAAAGGATTTCGTAGTAACACTCCCCTGTTACGTAATTATTACTAAGATTCATGAGCTACTAACTGAAAGCGATTAGATTAATGAAACAATTGAACATCATTTCGTCCAACTCTTATTAGAGACTTAATATGTACGTACATAGATTATAAATTCGAGCATTTTTTAAATTTCCATTTATCTCTAGTAATTCAACTTACCACACAAGCGCCTGTACTTCCGTCAGTACTCCCCGCGCACAGGTGGCCTTCGTTCAGCGGCAGGGACAAGGAATACCTCTCTCTACATAACTGCAGTGGCAGTATTGGCACCTCAGCCTCCAACAGCACATCAGTTAAATTCCCATTAGTCTGTTCTCTGCCCCAACCAGTCGCATAACACTCATCTTTAAAGTCTAATCTGTTATTATCATCTATGAATGGATCTATTTCTTCACCAAACATTAATTTCTTATCGCTCCTATTAATATTTACTTTGTAGTCATCTTTTAATAAACTATTTCTAATAAGTTTAACTACACTATCTAATGTAGCACTGTCGTAAATCAAATCGTTGTTTTTTCTTTCAGTGTCAGTATTTCCGAGCTCTTCATGACTTTGTCTGTCTGCTTGTCTGTTAGAATCGTTTGCTACTCGAATATTGTATCTCATATTCTTATGTTTCTTATTCAAAAATCCTGAGAAGATGTTTTTTGTTAAATTGTTTAATTTTTCAAGGTATTTTACAGCGGTATCAGGGTTTGGTTTTGGTGGTTTGGGTTTTCGTCGTGGAGGTTCTGGGTTTGATTCCGGACGGAGGTAGAAAGAGCTGCTACTCTTGTCAGTGTCGAAATTCGTGATGGGTGGGTCGAATGGTGGTAAGCAGATGGTTCGAATTCGACTGCCGGCACTTACGTCCGCTGGTTTTATCATCTTCATTAGAGCTGTAAAGATAATTAAATTCATCAACTTTTTGATCTGAACTTTATTGCTTATAATAAGCTTCTTACACTTTCATGTTATATACTTTGGTAAACAGCTAGTTAGGAAGGCACGGCGCACTTTGAACTTTAAGTACGAAGCTATAAGGACATCGGCGGCTTCACCTTAGTGAGCCCACTCAATACGTTGCACGCTTCAGATTATAGGTATAATAGTTAGATGAAAGAGAGACTTTTGTAGGTACCTACATAATTATAATTTTACGCATACAGCGCTGTGCAAGCTAAATTGCACTTTATAGCAACATGACAAAAGTCGCAATTTATCTGGCTTTCTAAAGACCATCATCTGTTGGTAAAACTATCATTATTATCTTTGCAAAATATACATTTAATTAGACCAGATTCACATCACACTACTACCGCTGTTTTTCCTGTAAGCCATGATCGAGAGCGTTCGCCCCCGACGAGACCGAGAGAAAACTTAAATTGTCGTGAAAGAGTTATATATACTATATACCTACATATATCATGGTAAAGGTCTATATACCTATATCGTGCTGATAATTATAGAATCGATGGTGCAAGACAATCTTCTCAATAGGAACATAGGCTCCCCTCTGTTCAGCCCTGTCCCATTCACCGAGTACTGCTGTCCACAGCGCTGGCACTGGCAAGTTGAAGAGTTCACTACAATAGAAAACGAAATAAAATAAATAAATAAAGAAATATCGCCAGACTGACACACCAACTGTATGGTCCCAAACTAAGCAACGCTTGTACTATGGGTACCGTACAATGGACTGGGGCGATCCCAATGAGCCGAGTGGCCTACGCTCAAACCAGTGCGCTAAGTAGTCGTCAAATAAAAAGTGGTTTAAAAAAACTGGGATTAGTGGAAACATTTACTATGTTGCTTATTGAGCTGTTATTGAGCTCGATTATTCTGCAATAAAGCATCAAGATCCAGGTATTTGATATACAGTTGCTGCATTTGTTCTAAATTTAATTTACTGAGCTCTTGCTAATAAATTTATCCGTTACAGCATGGGATTAGAGTCGTTGCTAACGACTCCCTTTCTGTCACATTAATAACTAGCTGAGCCCGCGACTTCGTCCGCGTGGAATTTAACTTTGCAAAAAAGCCCGCTCCCGCGTTCTGAGCCCGCGCGACAGGACACATTTTTAAAAATTTTGTTTTTCTAAAATAAAAGTAGCCTAAGTTACTCCTTATAACATCAGCTATCTGCCAGTGAAAATCCGGTCAAAATCGGTACAGCCGTTTCGGAGATTACCCGGAACAAACACACAGACAGACTTTTTTTTTTAAATTGCGTTTTTGCTATAGGTGTCGTATGTACTTTCATATGCATTTAGTGAAAAGGTGTTATTTTGATATTACAAACAGACACTCCAATTTTATTTATTTGTATAGATTTCAGGTAAGCCGCCTGGTGGTTCCAGCTCCTTGGTAACCGCCTAACTTTTGAGTAAGCTTTTAATATGATTACTTGTTTGAGTATGTTATTACAAATGATCACTTTTACTTATGTATGCAGTGAGCTGTGGTGAGCAGCCATAGGGGATGGACCAGCACCCCGCCGCACCAGTGACCAATCAGGCCATAGTTGGGATGCAAGAGTTGCAGGGACACCTGAAAATTTAGAGGGATACAATTATTAAAGAGGTATTTGGTCCTCATGGAAGATACTTGCGTAAGCATAAAGGTCTAGATAGTGTTCTTCTAAGAGACGAGTATTTAAACTCAAACTCAAAATAGTTTTATTCTTGTAAGGCAACAAAGTTATGAATAGTCCTAATCTACCACCGGTTCGGAATGCTGCTTCCATTGAGAAGATCCGGCAAGAAACGCAATGGTTACTCTTTTCAATGAATAAAATATGGTGTACATTCTCAGGAACAGCAACAGAATATGAGCAGGCAACACCATTGTCATTAAATAAGTAATAGCAAATAATAATCAAATCTCACTCAGATTTAGGTATTTAAATAATATGAGAAAGCTAGTTAAGTGGGGTGTGCATACCTACTCATACTTTACATCAATTAAAACGTTTACAGACCAAAGTAATAATTAATAAAACAGAGGTGGATAATAAGATAATTGCTTGCCATGCCTTCCGGAGTGGACCAATCCCCGCAAGCAGCGCCCGCGCACGGGCATGATTTGAAAAGCGGCATCACTCTCCTCAACCATAATAGAGGGAAGAGGATGCCCCCTCCACAAACACACCGCAAACAAGGAAATTAAAGTGCGGATAAAAATCCACATCTTTAAGACTGCTACAAAGAACTTGTTTTCAGGTGTAATTATCTTACTTGCCACGGCCAGGCCCCTCTCTTGGATTCTCTGCCCTTGATGATCCTCAATTGCCCAGCTGTCCTGTCTCGTGGCTGCCGTGTGTGTCTTCTGAGCGGCACTCCGCACTCTGAAAACCAGAAAATTATGATCTAGTAAAACACTTGATACTATTCAATGTTCAGGGTTAAATACCGGTGTAAAACTTAACTTATAGAAGCTTCTGTGATGGAAACGTTTAAAGGTACAATGCAATGAATATTCAATGAAAACATCTAAGAAACTAGAACAATGTTTTGATTATTCTGCTCGTAGTTCGGCTTATGTTTGTTACCGCCTCAATGAGCAAAAAAATACGCTGAAAATTTTCTATACTTACTACAAACAATTATTAACAAAAACGTCAACAAATATAATTAATTAGGTTTTTTACAAAAAATAATGTGTAAAATTATAGAATTTATCGCTATTATAACGAGGAACAAGTTACCAGCATGCGATTCTTCACGGTCTATGAATACGTGGCCGGTCTAGTGGAAGCGGGAAGCGAAACAAATAGAGATTCTAACATTCAAAAGCAAGAAGGATACAGCCTGTAGATTTTTGGTTGACTGTTCTCTACTCACTTATTATTATCAATAATTACAACATTAATTATGACTGCAAGAGTATCGTCTATAACTCACTATATCACCGGCTTCTTCTACAATAGAGTCATAAACAAGACCTATCAATGGAAACACTTGACCCCATTATAGAAAGATACAATCGATTTAAAATGGCATTACAATGCACTTATCATGGCTTTAAATGAACCCAGCATAAATTATACTTGGCCAAAAGTTCCGCCATTTGATTGTCCTTTTGATATGGAGCGAAGTCGAATATCATTTACTCAAACCCGATGGTACATTAAATAGAAAGCATGCATGTAAGTAGACAGTTGTAACTTAGAATTTGCGGAAGGAAAGTAAAATGCGGTATAATTTAGCAGTCGTCACCATTGGTACATGAATTATGCAACTGGCGAATAATTGCAGAGGTGCAACAATCGATATTATCACGAATTATTCATGATTTAGCGATTGCTCGGCGAATACGTCATTACAACTGTAGGCATCTATAATCTAATTGGGATGTAGTCCTAACATTGTTAACAAATGTTCGTTGCAAGCAAGTCTAAACTTTGGTCACCTCTTTACTGTAATGGTAAGGCTAGATTAAGGTTGCCATCACTGAAAATACTTTGGTAAGTGTGATTCTGAAAATGTGTAGGTTTATTATAATGTTGGACATTCCGCAATAGGTAGAGTCACTGTTTATAAATCATAATACCTACTAGACTGTGGTAGAGTCTTGTCATCAAATTAATTTGATAAATTGTTGACAAATTACAAAGTAAAGTGATGGCTTACATGAAAACTTATCTGATTACTTCTTTTATTAAAGTCTGAAACCTTTAATTTACACCATAACTGTAATCATCATGTTATAGTTTGATCATTCTATAATTTCAATATTAGCTTGAGATACATCTTCCTAATCAAAGAGTCAAATATCTTGATTTATCTTCCTTTAAAATTTTTGGTTCGCATTTAAACGACTGATCATTTACGCTCTACTAGTCAGTCTGTTGGTAAATATCTCTCAGTGACGTCACTTTGTCAACAGAGAAAATGAAAGTGAAATTATAAGAGCAAAGCTATGGTTGAGAGCAGTTTGCACTTTGCTAACAAGATGTAGTTAAACATAGTTAGCATAGCGTGGGTGCTGGAGACAGTATCTGAGGACTAAAGTGGTTCAAGTGTATCCGTGATGTGTGAATATTAATGTTCTACATCGACCGCTTGTACATATGCCAGCTCATTGCATCTCTTAGTTAACGCAATGTATGCAGTTAAAGCATAACTTGAAGACTTTAAAACACAAGTACCAAATTACTTCGACGACCGCTTGGCGCAGTGGTTCGAGCGTAGGCCGCTCGGCTCACTGCACATGGTGGTTGCGGGTTCGATTCCCGCCCGGGGCAAATTTCGGAAATGGCCTTTTCGTAATTTGCCCAGGTCTGGGTGTCACTGGGATCGCCCCCAGTCCATTGTACGGTTACCCATAGTACAAGCTTTGCTTAGTTTGGGACCGTACAGTTTGTGTGTCTGTTTGGCGATATTTTATTTTATTTTATATTTACTTGTTTTAAAGTAATTTCTTGAAAATTTCTCAGCTAAGAAGTCATAACGACAGATAAATCTATGGCGTTCTTAGACAAGTCATGAATCTGTCAAAATGCGCGCTTATTACTTGACTAGGAACTAAGTACCTATTATTAATAAATTAGTAAAAAAATTGTAATTTACTGAATAAAATTAGTGACTCGATTACGTCCACTAAAGTCTTACATAGATACGGTGGGTAAGAGAATTTATAATATTTACTTATTCACTAATATTATATTAGAGCCATAAAATTGCAATAGTGCACAAGGAAGGTAGAAAACAGTGACTGATATTATGATCAAAAGATTTGAAGTATATGGATCAGTTATAAATTCATACGCACGTAATTAATTCAGTTAAAAATTAATTAATTTTAAAATATGGTAGGGGTTTCTTGAAAGCGAATAAATGATGCATTGCATTAACTACATGCATCATTATCAAAAATTCTTAATTAGGGACACGACCTATAAAGTTTTCGCTGCAATAAAGCATTATGATACAAAATAGCGAAACGAAACCATAGCGCCATCTTAAACGAATACAGCGACATCTATCGACAAAATGTTAAAACTCGTTACTTTAATTTTTCTATTCTTGTTTTTCTTCCGGCTATTTCTCTCATTGTACAAAACGCAGCTATAATAGCCACTGTGAGAGGTTGGTACTACACCAGTCAAGCCATCCCGTATATGCAAGCGCATTGACGGTTCAGCAATTTGAACAAAATACACAAGATGTATGGCCCCAAACTAAGCAACGATTGTACTTTGTATACGGGTGTATAGGGGTGATCTTAGTGACGGGAATCGAACCAGCAACTATGCAATGCAGTGACTTGAACGTCATTCAAGAATCACTACATAGTATATAACTCTAAATTGAAAATTTAAAAACCCCCGATGCCACGACCTTTTCATCAAATGTATACAATAATCAACAGAAAATCTGTGTAAAAGTATGAGACATTATTTTGTTAGGACATTATAATAATTGACATTAGAATAGACAACGAATCTAATTACTGATGCCACGGAGGTTTAATTCCTAGTAAACTATTATCAATTTCATGTAATAACTCTGGGTGAGGTGGACGGGAGCAGCCCAGGGGAAGAATTTTCAATAACGCTAAAATTATTTTAAATTAGATTTGTTTTTTTTATTTTTTCTCAATGGCGGAGCAGCGCCCTCTAGAATTATTATAACGTAATATTCCATGACCATTAACAAAACAAACTAAATTTAACGCATGCGCGTATCCACCATTTGACACGTGCCTTATGGAACGTCTTTAGTTCATACACAAATCTCATATAAAAATTGATAAAATATACATTTTTTCCAGAATCAGGGAAACTTTTCATATTTATAATATTTTAAAAAGCCAGTTCAGACTATTACGATCATTTAAAAATATAATAAATCTAAATCCAATAATCTCAAATTTCGATTGGATTCGAGCCGTAGAAGTTGGTTTTGGCCGTGAATGTGGCTTTTTAACCTACAACAGAGCTGATGATCTTCAAACGGCTGAACCGATTTTCATGAAACATAGCTAAGAACACTCTCGATCAGAATACCTATCTAACAAAAGAAACACAATAGAAATCGGTTCATCAGCTTGGGCGCTACGTTGCCACAGACAGACACACAGATACACAGATACACATGTTAAACTTATAACACCCCTCTTTTTTCGTCGGGGGTTAAAAACAAAGCCGCTTCCCGCTGTCTGTATGTCCCTATGTATGCTTAAATCTTTAAAAGTACGCAACGAATTTAGATGCGGTTTTTTAATAGACTAGCGACACGCCCCGTCTTCGCACGGGTGCAATGCTGATACGCCCCCCCCCCCGGCCGGTACCGCTGTCCCTGCCCCTGCATTTTAAATCTGTAATATCTTAATAAAATATATTCATTTAAATATGCTGAAAAGGCCCATGTTGATCTATATGAAATGCACAATTTATTTAAGGTACTGAATTGGATAAGGATTAATGCTGTATTGCTTAAAATCGCTTCGTAAATAAGCCATTGTTTCTCGTAAATCCCGCCACACACTCCCACCACTGTTACTCCTGTAAGCCAGGATCGACAATGGTTTCCTACGATGTCGCCGATGTTTGACCCTTATCGAGTTCTGGGGAAAAGTCAAATTGTCTCGGAACCCACACGAATTTAATCAAAAGCGAGAATAGACGGAGTTGGAACAAAATTATGCAATACCCTTAGTTGCAAAGCGGGAGACAAACTTGAACTTTATTGCCTGAAGAGTTACAATTGCAAATAGTAACCAGAGTGACGAGCCACGCGTCCTGCTAGTGACCTCATCAAGATCACATCATCGTAATGATATACTTTCTCCACGGATTACCGAAGCCGCGACTTATGGTGTCTTACGCAACCAGCGGTTATGTCAAATTGATGGCGGCGCGGTGAGGTATGGGAAAATGCCTTATGATTTTCGATTTCGAACGGTTCGATTGATGAAAGTTCGATTAGGAAGTAAAAATAAATTGGTCGAAACGTTTTCATTGGCTATGTTGGTTGTCGTGGTGACTAGTTGTCGTCTATCATAGCTTAGAAGCCAAGAGTAGTTGACATAAAATAGCATTTGCATCCCAATCCAATGGTAGATCTACCTTCGCTGTTTCCCGCTGTGTGCTCTATGTGGAGCCCTTGAGCTAGGTGCCCCCTGCTCTTCTGGCTGGAGCGCCGTTTGCACGCGCCATCTCTTCGTAAATGTAGTAAATTTGGCAATTGTGGCAATCACAAGCTTTAAATCATAGTGTCGATACGAAATGGTAATAATGTTCGATTTCAAGTCGGTCATCGTCGGGTTCGCCAGTATTAGGGCGGCCATTTCATAAAATTCGTGGTTCATTATGTATTAGATTTAAAAATCATTTAAAATAATGAAAGCGAAACCACGGAAATAACAAATACATAAAATAATCTATTCGTTTACGCAACGCATATGGTCGGTATAAATTATCCTGATGATGACATTACACAAGCCGCAAAGATGATAGTTGTGTGTGAAAATGTTTGGGGAAGCCCTAAGCAGTAGACCTCTACATTATACATAAAAATCGGCAGAAGCGAGTGAGCATCGTAACTAACACGCCCTTCCGTCACCCGAAATATCATTAGTCAATATACACTAAAAAAAAACTAGCAATATGAATGTATCACATTACTAGTATTCCCGTTAGCCCCTCCAGCTAAGCTAATTGCTTGTATTAGGAGTGGCGTCAACTCAATAGTTTAATGGTCAAGATCGGGATCAAACACGGAACCTCTCAACTACGAGGGCCCCTGTAACTAGTAGGCTATTGACGCCTTAAAAAATAATAATTCAGAAATATTATTTCTTGTTACATAAATGCAATTAAATAAAAAGTCATAAAGCTCAAATTCTCGCCTTTGTCGGTATTTCCGAATTCACTTAGAAAACGGAAGTTGAATAAGGCATTTAATAATCCATTAATCTCCGTCATCTAGGGTCACCGCCGATGGTCCTGATCCGCTTTCACTGATGCTATCGGTGCAGCTAATGGGGGTCGCCGGTTGCCTGAACTCTGATTGTGTTATCCTTTTAAAATAAAAGCGAAAGTTCGTATGTTTGTTATCTAATTCTGTTATAACCAAATTACTAGTTGGGGTTATTATGCGGTCAGTAATATCACACTTATCACATGTATCGCGCTCAACGACTATTTTTCCGGATTTAATCAATATATCAATGTGATACGCAAGGTACTTACGCAACGTCTTATATTACCTATTGATGGTGAAATATACCCCATTGATTATATAAAAATGTTCCACGTCTACGTCCTAGCGTTATTGCAGATTCTTAAAACCGTAGGAGTTATTACAATGGACGCTATAAATCTAAACCTTCCTATTTGTAATTGAACTATTTTTAAGTCAACCAAATCTGTAAACATTATCAATCGTAGACCCCACGATCGAGATAGCTAAACATTTCACTTATTGTATTCGGCAAGACAACTCAATTAAATATAATCTAATTGACAGGTAGTACAAAACTAGACGTGAACTGATAAATAAAATTACGAATGATTAAACCACTGATATATAACTACAGGTTGTATCGAGATCTAATCTTCCAGACTTCAGCTTTCAAACATCCAAAACAGGCGTTATTGTTCTCCAAAAAGTTTGTCACTTTGACAAATTACTCCATCAGTTACCGTACACAATGGACAGACCACTTGTTTGACTCACAATAGTTAAACGTTCGGCTAACCCGTCAAAAGAATCGAATTAGTCATTCAATGGCGAGTGAAATCGAACAAAAAATGTGGGAGAAAAATAGCCAATCTTCTGGTCACTGTTTGTTTATTGTAAAAGTAATTATGGTGGGTTATGGTGGCTGTGTCGTAACTGCTTTCGTTTAGGAAAATAGCAGATTACATCAGTAGACAGATACAATTATTGAGAAACTAGGCATGCTTGGTCGGCATTTTAACTATTCAATTTCGGCAATTTAACCCCGGGACTCCTTTAAGGGTTAAACTTCAACGTCATCATTGGACACCATTGTCGATCCAGGCGTGCTGCTCTTAGCAACGATAATTGATATATCGTGACATTCGTGATGTCGAATCCTACTCTAAATTCTATTTATTTTGCCGTCGTATCGATTACTGAACTAACTATACAAAATTGTCGTTGGTTGAGACGATATACGATGTCAAAAAAGATGGAATTTAGATGGATTTAACAATACGAACGTCACGATATATCGATTATCGTTGCTAAGAGTAGCACCCCTGGCTTACTGAAGTAATAGTGCTGGGACTGAGGCATGGAGGCTAACTTTAGCAGCACGTTTGATAAGACTAGTCCGAAGCACCGGCAACTGACGGAAGTGCGTGAAAAGATTCAATCACCATACTATCATATCGTATCACGATCCATTTCGCTCATTCAATGTATTGATCGCGATCATTGACAACAGTATTGCCACAGATCCGGATACACTAGAAACTAACTACTCACATTTTTTACCGAATAATAAATTAAAATTATTATCTAGAAAGGCGACAAAGAAAGCTGTTTCCCCAACAACCTGTAATTACGGATAACCGAACAGCTGTGACATTAGAACAATATTTCGGCGTAATTACGCGCCGTTGAGTGGTTGCGTAACCCAAGTAAATTACAAAGCAACCGCGTAATTGCATTGCATTGCGTTACGACCCGCGTGATTTATTGTGTCCGCTTGGCTTTTTGTCTCCGAATGATTGAGGGGTATTTTCACTGTACCGGGAAAATAAAGCAACTAACAAAAGACAATCAGGTATGTTCAGATATTGGGACACCGCAAAAAATCCAATCCAATTTTTCAAAAGCAATTTTCAGCGTTCAGCAATTGATAATATTCGTTTCGAAATCAAGTACTTATTGTCGACCGCTTAGTGCAGTGGTTTGAGTTTGAACCACTCGGCTGACTGCACCCGGATGGTTCCGGGTTCGATACCCGTCGGGGAAAATTTTGGAAATAGCCTTTTCGTAATTAGCCTGGGTGTCACTGAGATCGTCCCCAGTCCATTTTACAGTACCCATAGTACAAGCGTTGCTTAGTTTGGGACCATACAGTTGGTGTGTCAGTCTGGCGATATTTATTTATTATTATTATCGTAATATATACGCTGGAAACCCCTCACATACAACACGACGAAACCGCGCGATCGGAAAACTTGACAACTATCGCTTTCCATCCAACTTCCGCTTCCGGACCAACATCGAACCCGCCACCTTTTACTTTCGTTCTGGCACAGGCTCGCGGAAACGCAACCCGTCGTGTCATTAGATAGGTTATTGCATTAGTTTTATCTAACACTGTGTTGATACATGATAAACTTTAACTGTTATAACCAAGCAGGTATACTGGTCACCTTGAAAACCAGAGGCGCCGGTTTAAAGCCCGGCTCGCACCTTAGCTAATGATGATACTGAATATTAAGTAATTAGTAAATAATATCACTTAATTAAGGCATTTGAAATATAAATCATCACGCCTCTTATCCTCTCAAGTTATTCATTAAATATTGTTCCGCTAAAATCTCATTATTTTTGTCTTTTATCTTTTCCTGTGAACTTTTTCCTGACAATAATAAACGAAACAAAAAAATATTTTTTCGAAATAGTTCCATCCGTTCACGCGTGAAGCGATGACCAAGGAAATAGAGATTGATATTTGTATATCTATAAATTATTTATTATTATACCATTGAACATAAGAACATTGAGAACTAAGTAGGCATAATACACGACCTTAGGAACTACTTCCCTTTCCGTAACAGAATCCTATTTTCTCCTGACTAACAGTAGTGAATTGCATTATAATGAAAGTAAAAGGCATCAGGTTGGAAGCCAGCGCGGAAACAGGGCTGCCAGCGGATTGTGTAAGGGGTGTGGTTACAGGCTGTAATAGATCATTACCTCTTATTTACTTTCTAAGATAAACAGCCCTAGTATTATATTATAAATGCGAAAGTTTGATATCTATAGGTCTATAGCCCGAAACGATAGATTACTTATTTAACACAACTGTTTGCTTAAATCTACTAAGGTTTTCTTTGCGCTAGACTCTAGACTTTATGATTGACATTTTTACCAGACTGCGGCAAAGGCAAAAGGAAGGGTTATATTTTTAGGAGGGGGAGACGCCGTGCAAGCCAGGGACCTGTAAAAGCATTATACCATTTGAATATCCCCATATTGGGGTGTAAAGGAAATGCTATTTTAATTGAGCACAAATATCTATCAGTGCTTAGTGTGACTATAATTGTACTTTTGCAGAATAGAGCCAGCCTTCACATAGTTCTTCAAACTGAAACCGACAACCACTCGTATTTAAGATGGTTTTGGGTTGCAGCAGTATGTGCACGTTGGTCCATTCGGGAAAACTACTTTATGTGACGTCATCATGTCATCATCGCGGAGATATGGTTGTTACCACGTCAGTTGACCGCGTGTAATCAAATCTTGACCTGTGATCTGTGGCTTAAAAGACAAGCCGAGCGAGAATAAATTAATTATAATACGGATTTAAAATTATTATGGAGTTAATATTTTTTTAATCATATGCGTTGAGTTATTTATTGTTAAATGTTTTGTAACCAATATAAATTAATTTTAGTACCTACTTATGCAGATTTATGGACTGGATTGCATACATCGCGTCATTTCTCAAATTATAGGTAGCATATTTGATTTACCAATTCATGGAAAAGAATTGGTATCTAAGTGAAATTGTAACCAAAACTGCAATGTGAGGTTAACACTTTACTAATAGTTTCGTTAGCCCTTCCGACTAAGCTAAACGCCAGCTAGGAGTGGACTTTACAAACATAAAGCCACTGAAACTCAAATACAGCTTAATTTTGATGCGCCGTACAAAATATGACATAAAAATAAATAAATGACGTGTATAACACTTTGATCCCCGGTGGCACATTAATGCTAGTTTTATTAGCTAATACCGGCAAGTCCCGGTGACACATTACTGTGTTTGCAGGACGTAGGCTAATTAAAACCGTTTTTCTAAAAAGCTATGGTATATTTTTGCTTGAAGTAGTGTTATTCTTATCTGGCATTATAACATACGGCCCCTATATTCAAGAAACTAAAACAGTCATCAGGACGGCGATAGTGCCAATAGAATTTGAATGAGAGGGTTTTTTACGACACTTGTAATTTGACGCCGGAATACGGCATATGACCGCGGGACTTGACGGATGTGCGCGAATTAAACGTCACGGATGCCAAAGGGTTAACATTTAACACATTTAAATACATAATAATCGGATAATAATAAAATTAAGAAATACACACTTATTTATATATGTAATATATTTGAAAATGATGCAAATGTAAAAAAGTAAGAAAATATCTTATCGCTTACACCACACCCCAACAAAGCTCAAGTCACGATCGGTACAGTGAAAATGCATTCCATTGTGTATTTACAACGCGGCATACATAATGCAACGGATACATAGGCCTCGTTACGTTTCTAGCGTTACGTAATGTACGGAAACTGAGTGTTGGGAATTAATTGGGCATGGCTTCGGAATCAATAAGTACAGCATTGTGTAGTCTAAGATTTACTACTTAGAGGGCCGAATCCATCAACTCATTAACGGATAGTTAGAGCAGTAACTGATTGTTACACAATATACAAGTATTATGTGTTGAAGAACATCGACTAAGTATATAATTACCTACGTTTTTAAGTCCCAATTTCCGTAATGTTTCACGCAATATGTTAATAATTTTAGTAATTCTTAAGTCTATAACAGTTACCCTGTTTTAATCATTTACATTTGTCTGTTCAGTCTAATATCAAACTCAAAAACGATTAGTATAATAAACTTTTTTTATGGTTTTTTTTATTATAATTTAAAATCTATTTTAACCAACGATAGACAATGCAAAATGTTGATACCTAGTGCTTGAGTTAAAGTCGGTCACCGCTAGGCTCGCAAATATTCCGGCCGCTATTTTCTGAATTCGTTGTTCATTCTGTTCGGAAACCGAGATGTTATTGAATAATAAATGAATGCGGAACGTCCGAAACAACTACCTATACCTAATCTATTCAGTTTCTTTATCTTCGCGTTGCCCGTTATATACCTAGTTGCCCCATGTAGAGTCGAGCTGGCGAAGTGATTCACTAGTAAGTAGAGTCGGACTAGCAATGCTAGCCGCCTTAGGCCATGTTGTAGGTACCAACGACCCCCTTCTCAACTCATAGTTTACTAAGACGTATTATTCATTTAATTTGTTGCTGTTTTTATCAAAATCGGTTTGAAAGTTAAGTCGTGAAGAAGCAAGACACATAGAACAATAAAAATATGTTTGCCGCGATGAGACCCCTACTAAGTTAAAACCTACCTATTTAACATGTCATCATTGCAATATAATGAGTTAACACTACGACATAAGGTATCATTATCTAGTTTATAATTAGCTTCAAGAACGACGTCGTGTCATCACAGGGCAGGCATCGAACTCGTGACCCGTCGCAGTGAAAGCTGTGAAACTGACATCTAGAGTTACTGCTCGACAGATTACTTTATTTTAGCAATAATGTTTTCGATTGTGATTGGTGCCGATTCTAATTGATACAAGGACAGTGGTAAAGCCAAGCTGTAGCCAACTCACTTCAGCTCATATGCGGGGTGGCTCGGCCCGGGTAGTACCACCCTCTCACAGAAGCATACAGAGATTTCGTACAAAGCCCAACACCTGTGCCGACGACGGGCCTGTACAATAATCCTACGACTTTTATGTTCACAAATTAAAATCATAATTTGTGTTTGCTATCATTAGAACTTCTTGGATTATAGTTAATAAGCTGCTTCTATCAGTAATAGTCGTTTTAATATTTTATTACAAGAATTAACAATTATCTTCACTTTTTATTGCTGAATTAAACACACTCGAAAGGAATTTGCAGACACGTTTTAAGTTATTAAAACTTTACAACATAGACATAATATACTCCTTTTATAAAGCGAGCTGGAGGTTATTTTCAGTGCCAGGTTGACATTGTGAAATACCGCGAATTAGTATTGGTAACGCTGGTTAGTAACATTCATATCGGGCCATTATCCATAAACCATCTTTAATTTAACAATGGGTACTTAGAACAGATTGCTAAATAAAAACGTCCATTTCATATAGGGTCGCGCAAAAACGGATTACAATCGATACGAATCGATATTAAATCGATACAATCAGTCGTCAATCATTGAACAATGTCACTTTTACCTCAACACGTCATGTAAGAAACTTATGACAGATGTGTTTGCAAAACATGAGAGAACTATGAAATACCATTGTTTTCCTTGTTTATAGTATTTTACCCCTCCTTTCCTCGTGTATAGATTTTATATTCGGGAGGCCTCTATAAAATAAATAGACTGTTTAATACTAAAACGACCTCTTACTTTGTTTTGATCCCAGAGAGAAAGAAACATTTAACATTCCCACATTTATCGAAATTATCTAAGTGTAGGTAAGATTTCAATCTTGCTAGATGCAGAGTGATATGATCTAGCTTAACTAATCAATTTGTCAGACTAACCCTTAGTGGAGTTTCCGAGGGGAGACGATAGTCGCACCGTATATTTCAGTAAAATCAAATTCACAAATCAAACCTTGACTGAAAGTTGACTCGAATGAAATAACGAAAACGACTTAATATTTCCACCAAAAACTTATTTTTACACAAAACAGTTTCAACAGGGAACAGTTAAAAAACCTCAATGGATACGGAACGTGCGCACGCGTTTAAAAGTAAAAGTAACTGAATGTAGGCAGCAGCCTTGACCGTGGTAAGGTATGCGATGCCCGACCCGGCACGAATACTGATAGACGACTGCATGATCGGATGAGACGAAGCAGATGTGGAATACAAACGGATTTTGGTATTATTTCAGACCACTGGAGCTATACCAAGAATCTTTTTTGCTAAATCAAAGTCTAGGTGAAATCATTTATTTTATTTTCATTGGCTGGATAAAGACCATCGTACATGACTTTTATATTTAATAGGCATCCGTGACTCGCATCCAAAGCATCATCATATTTTGATGCGTCTGTGGGCTACAGCAAATCTAAGGTGAAGACCAATGATTTAAAGAGTTATTTCAGGCTTCCATAATTTTCACAGATGTTGAATAATATACAGGACTAGGCTAACGTGTTATCCCAAGTACCATCATCCTTGTGAGTAGCTAAATTTAAGTTCTTCACCATCCAAAAAATTCAATCGTAAACCAGACAATCTATTTTCTATCACCATAAGCGAATCAATTATTTCTATTTTTCTCAATAACTTAATGCATCTAATGGGCAAGCTTTCCTCGAATCGAGATACCCCAGTCGCAAACCCGTGAAAGTGGATCTAATCATCGATCGAGTTCTTGGCAATTTTACAAAAATGTCTGAAAACGGTTTGACTGACAGTGAACGGACATTTGTTTTGATCCACTTTGAACTTGAATTTATATCGTTTGGAATACTTTGATGAATTTAAATAATACAATAGCATTATGGTGTCAGCAAAATTGACCTCCATAAGATGAACGATATCTTACACACATCGGAAGAAGCACAGGAAGCGAGTGGCAAAGGGCTATACTTATATTATAATTATATATTATGGGTCTATGTCCTACAGCAGAAGTCTTAGGGCTAGACGCGTTTCGATTTACAAAACACCACTTTAGGAGAACGAATTGATTTTAATGCTCTCTATGTAACAAACACCGTGCGTACAAAAACACTCTAGGGGATTTATTACGTTATAGTTCTGTATCGCCAAATTTTGTGCCAGTCAAATGGAACAAATAATTAAATTCTCAGCTAGTCTACTATAGAAATGGATTGTAGATATGAAGTTAGACGCGTTAAGCTACCGTTAGTCACCAATCCAATACAATCGCCAAAAAATTAGACCGCTAACCTCAAAATATTTTAATTGCAAGCAACTGTGCATTTCCTGACATTCAGTAGTTTCTAACGTCACGTCAAACTGCCATAACGATTCGAATCGGACGAGAATCGATTGGTGCAAACTGGTACGGTGCTAATCGAGAAATTGATCGCATTGTGACGTCAGTGTGACCAGCCCGGTGATCCGAGGCTGTTTTTATTCAACAGCTTTCCTTGGCTAGTTTCGTAATACCCGTAATATTTACAATGGTTTTGGCAATTCTGTCACGTACGATGGTGAACAGGTATTTACCACATAACTGTTACTTTTGTAACCCAAATGACCCTAGCAAATGACCCTTCACGAGGAAAATCGAAATTATCTTCAATCCCGTATCTAATGTAATAAAAAGTTTAATTAGAGTTGGATGAATATTATACACTTTCCTCCATACCTTTTTGGGACTAGTCTCGCCACGCACTCCCGCCACTGTTACTCCTGAAAGCCAGGATTGACTATGGTGTCCAATGATGACGCCGAGGTTTGACCTTCGACGAGTCTCTCGGAAAAGTTAAATTGTCTTGGAAACCGCACGAATTTAATCGAAAGAAAGAATAGAACAAGTTCGAAGAATATTTTCTATATTCGAAAAAAAATTACAATACAAGCTGACTGAAACAGAACCAAACAACTCTTGACTGTACAGAAATACATAAGACATTCATTTAGTTTAAAATTTCATAGAGTACCGATCAATATTACTGACAGTTTAGTCGGTTTGGAACATACCCATTTAACTAAAATTTATAGGCAATTGCTTACATTATAAGTCGTGAGATCATTTCCGAAAACATAATTGTAATTCCTAAATGGCCCGCATTGTTACTTTTAGTCTCCATTTACAATATCCGCAACGAGATTGAGAGTAAGTACTCTAAATAGAGGAGTATTATGGTGTGATTACATCAGATCCAAAGCCAATTCTAAATCTTTCTTTCCGCAACAATGAGTTCCAAAGTCGATCATTACACGATTACCAGTATCGAAGCCATTGCAAGGGAAACCTGGTGATTTAGTACTAGAAAATAATATATGCTCAAATTTCACCGAAGTTGGGAGAGTGAAAATGGAGGAGGATATTTTTGTTGTTTTTTTTTCTAAATATAAATTTCGCCAAGCGAGCGAACGATCCGCCTGTGTTAAGCAGTTACCGCAACGAATGGATGCTTAAAATATCAAATAATACCTTTAGTCTGATTCTTACTCAGAGAGAGATTTGGACTTAACGGAATTCGTGAGATATCTTATGTCAATCGATGTGCTAGACAGTCACAGCTCCGCACTGTATGTACGTTGTTTGAGCTAGCAAAGGATATATTTCAGCATGAGCAAATTTCAGCGTTATTTGCTCTATTAGTGTCTCCTGCCTGAGACTGAATGTCTCATTTTTCATGATACCTAAACAGAGATCAGCTATGCTATGACTATTGGCTGATGATGGCTCGTTGATCATATAATTAGTCAAAAGGGTTCTTACCTCTCGGGCTGTATCCATCACTATACACCAAAAAGTTCGCAATTAGAACAATTAATACACAACAGACCGCGTGCGCCATAATCATTATTTAATTCACGATACGCTACTATCAATTCATTATTTATGTGTACACGCACAATTTACGCCGATATTACGTGAATATTATCGACAACACATGCAACACTATCAATTATTATACATCACTATCAATAATTGTAACAAACACAGTAAAAGTATCTACTAAGATCGATATTTAAAAATTTGAATATTCATTCCTATTCTTAAAAACGTCTGTTCGCAACGGTGTCCAAATTAGAAATGATAGGAAAAAAGCACAGCGCGCGCGCGCTGGTATTAATGACTGAAGATAGTGTTTTTACTTTTTTCCGTGGTGCTTGTAGTGCGCCGGCGCCTAATATCCCCACTGGGAAAATGTTGTGGTTGTATTGGTAGGGGATTGCCAACGTTTGGAGCACAAATTAGAATCGTAGGTTGATGAGAAGACATATCACGAGGACTTAGATCTCTTTTTCATAACTGGGGTATGATCATCCAAGGAGCAGAATCATTGGGCGACCGCTTGGCGCAGTGGTTCGAGCGTAGGCCGCTCGGCTCACTGCACATAGGTGGTTGCGGGTTCGATTCCCGTCGGGAAAAATTTCGGATATGGCCTGGTCGTAATTTGCCCAGGTCTAGGTGTCACTGGGATCGCCCCCCCTCCATTGTACGGTACCCATAGTAAAAGCGTTGCTTCGTTTGGGACCATACAGTTGGTGTGTCAGTCTGGCGATATTTATTTTATTGGTAGGATTAGGGTAAAAGGACAGCAACATCTAACTCCTCATGAGTTAAGATAGTGAAGCTAGTGAAGCACTTTTTATCTAACCCTATCTAGACAAGCTAATAAACTGAAATAAAACTATTTTTATTTCAATGTGTAGTATTCGCGTAAATATAAGAAAACAATAAGCTAATAAACTATTGGACCTGGAGCAATTCCTGATGAGAATAAGATTATGATTCGAATACAAGAATATTGGTTTCAATTTTTCTATTTATTGATCGTATAATATAGCACTAAAGCAAAATGTTGGTTACCAATATGTATAGAGAGTGAAATGAACGGTCGGCGCGTGCGCACTGCTTGGCGCTACGGACGGCTGCAGTCGCCATGCGACTACCATCACGTGCGGGCGTTTGCTTTATTTTGTTGAAAGCTCCGTGTAGAACAAACATGCAAAATGGTAGAAACATGCAAAAATCTTTAGCATTTTGAATTTAGCTAGAGGCAGTCCTGAAATTTTAAAGGTGATGATAATATAAGATCCTTCCCTTATTTAGGCACCTACAGCCTGAAGTCCAAGGGGGCGGAAACGGAAACATTCCGTCAACTGTGAATACTACCCCAGGATCTACGTTTAATGTAATCTGGCTACCAATCGATGATTAGTAATGTGCCGTTGCCCAGGAATATTGGGAATAATTTTGACTTTGACGGGCTCTATCAATTATTTTGTTTATGAAATAGAATTTGTATTTCTTAAGAGCTCCTCATGATCATGCTGAGCAGCTTCGATATCGAGCATTATTATAGGTTCTCCTCATACACTGGTGTACTTAATGCTCAAGTCTAAACTGTTGAGTACATTGCAGGTGAATGCTCCCGGTGAGGGAGCGCCTTTAGAGTTTGATGACTTGATCTTTTATAGCGGAACTAGCAAATAGATGATGGTATAGCTGTTTTTAGCAATACTGGCATTATACTTGTTGATAAGTAATTTAAAAGAATCACTTTTTTTGAAGACCATAAATAAATGTAGAATTGGTTAGTCTCTGATGTTGTAGATGGTTAGTAAATATATGTGAATCTAGCTCACCTAACTATAGTGGAATGGTCAGAATAGTGATGATCTACATCAAACTTATGTGAATATCACAAAACCTTCCAATACACAGGATAAAGATTGATTGTATAGATAATGTCGATGGTTATAGCAACTAAATATTTTACCTTATAATTATATGCTATCCGGCCACCGAGCGCCATCTTGTGACAAGATCACTACTTACAACGCGCAATCTGCCGTCATGTAATGTTATCCAGACCCACAGATGATCAATAAAATCAAAGCCTACGATTTAGTTCCGTTGACGACCGAGAGAGGCGCTACCGTCGCTTGCATTAATTGCAGTTACGGTAACTCACCTTCTCTCTCTTTTTACGGATGTCGCTCAGTCAGCTAGAAAGAGACAGATAGCACCGTGTCAATGTATCGTAAAGTAAACACAGTTGTCAGTTGTCGATCCAAATTCCACGGTGGCGGGCTGTAGTACGAAGTTTTATTTATTGTGTTTTAAATTGTAATATCGTGTACATAGTACAATATTACATAAAAATTAATTATGTAGTCTGTGACGTCTTGTTGTGGCTTAATCTGCGTGTTTTTGCAACTTGGTAATAGTTTTTCTGTGATCTAAAGCAGTTGAAGTAACGGTATTGTTGGCTGTGCAGTGTGTTGGTTTCGTACGATTTTGAACACGCCTAAGTACAAGCAAGTTTTTGTGCACAAAAAGTACAGGATGCAACGTCATTTGTGATATTTTTGAATGGCCTTATTGTAAATGTGAGTAAATATTTTATGTTAATTAATCCAGCTTGTAAGATTGGTAGACGCAGATTTCTTATTATGTTTCATCATCGCTAGATTTTTTTAGCATCAACTATTGCTTTAAAATGAAGTAGTATTTTTGTTATTTTTTTTATTAAATAAATTCCGAAGGTTTTTTAAACAAGTCTTACTTTTTTGCAAGTGACCTCACTCATTTTGAATTTAGGTTCAGGATGTTCCGGTTCAATATTCCACCCATGATTCACCGCTATCAGAAGTATTAAAGTTAGTTATTCAAGCAGACATCGAGAGTTAAGCAAGCGACCTTGTTGCAAAGGTCCCCATTTGCCATTCTCCACCGGTTTGTCACGCACGTTTGTCCGTCGGTCGAGAGAAAATGCATAAATTATTATCATAACTTATTACTGTCAATTGTGGAATGAGTACTAACATGTCACCATCGTTATGAAAGGAAGACGAACGCAAGGAATTACCTACACGTTTAATTCAAACTCATTGAACCATAATGTTAACATTTATGACCGTAGTCGTAGATAATAATATTTTTTTTCAGATTTGCAGTGAAATTAAATGAAGACTAAGACTACATCATAATTTGATAAAATCAATATTAATTAAAGTTCATAAATTGTTTCTTAGGCAAGGAATTTCCTTATCTATGTGACCTAACTATTCGTTGTTTATGACAGCCAGACTTCAAACTATTTTCGTTATTCATTCTCAAGACCAGAAGAACAGTAGGACCTCTTTCTGAAACACCAGTAGCTACTTTCATTAGTAACATCAGCTTGACCGCACACGCCTGCCACCTGACCACTATACAACGGTTTAGCGATGACAATAGAACGAACCAGTTTACAACAGGATTCATCTTCCATATCTACGTGTCATTATAATAATAATGTTTCCTTTGAACTATCTCTAAATGGGCTAACCTTGAAATGTTTGTAAGCTGGACCGTAATTCTTCTGTTGTTATTAGGGTGCTTTCTATCAAATTTACAATCTTGTGTGCTGTTGACCCACTGCTGATGACAAACTGTATTCGGAACAGTTTTGGTTCCGTGTGATGGACGTTGCGTCCTTGAAACTAAACGGATTTAAAAAAAAAACCATTTACTATTACGATTATCTTACAACAAAGTATCTAGCTAAATACTTTGACATTAAAATTCTTCCAAAGGTAAGTAAATTAGAAATAACATATTTTTTTTGGGTACCTTCACTACTCGTAATTCAGATCCAAGTATCTATTTTTAATTGAAAAACTATCTTGCAAGCAAGAACTTGTGTCTTGTCCTAGTTTTGGGCAAATTGCACACAATGCAAGTTTGCCAAACCAGCTTTCTCTTAAAGCCTACATAGAAATGCATGACGGCGAAATAATAAGAATTGGTATCAATCGAAGACAAGTTCTAAGCTTTTTAGAACCAGCCCTGATCATTCCAAAGGAATTTTTAGCAGCTTTTGTGGACTTTAAGTCCTAAGGTCATGAACATTCTGTGTATTTTAAATTAACACGTGTTGACAAGGAATTATCAGGAATGATCCATTAAATTCTAGCTTACAAGAACATTAACAATGGTGGCTGATTTTAAACTATTGCTTACAAAACAAGTATAGGTAATAGTTAAGGGTGAGATAAATATTAACACACCAACTGCAGTAGGATCTCGAACTAAGCACCGCTTGCATAAGGGTTGGTATCCTTATGCAAGTATTGCTTACCACCGGGAACATTAATAGTCCTTTGTATGGTTACAAAGGACTTTTAATGATCCCGTTGACACCCAGATCAAGAAAAATTATGAACAGGCCATTTCAGAAATTTACAGTCCAGTACAGCAGCCTGATGATCCAAGCGTCCCAATATCATACTACTAGACCAAACGGTATATCTATTCTTTCCAAAGCCTTCAATTGAAGCCCTCAGATTAAAATCTTCGGCAGAGAGATCGTGATACATACCACAGTAACGGTATTGTTGGGGACAAACAGATAGACATGGGCGCGATGAACGATATTGCAATGACCCGGTTCCGTAAGACGTAAATGCCTGCATAATTATTAGCTCGCAATTGTTGCGGAAACCGGGCAGATTTGTTTAGATCCACCGAATATTGAGGTGATTTTGGTAGATTTAAAAAGACAGGACTTCCATGATGGTGTACATTCTCAGGAATAGCAACACAATGTAAGCAACACCATTGTCACTAAAATGTACTAGAGAGTTATAAACTAGTAATTCAGTATTACCAAGATAATCCAAGATATCCAAGCATACAATACCTAAACGTACAAGGGATTGCACAACGCATCAATCATTAAAAAAAGAAGAGTCAAGTGGTCTGAAGGGTAGGGCAAGGTAAGGGCAAAAGAAATTGGCAAATACAAAAATTATGATGGTAGATGAGCAGAAACGGACCTGGACAGGTTAGGTCAAGATTGTAAATGAGTAGGTTTTGGGGAAGGTAACAACGATATTGCTGGCTTTGCAAAATGAATAAATTAAAAAAACGTCATCGATTTTGGCTTTGGAGGAAATGCTTGGTCAAGCAGAGCTTTATACCTCTTTTTATGAGCTTTGTTTATACAAAGCTCAATATCAATATCAATAACTATCGAGCATCATATTAAACTAATAGTTAGGTATTCACACACCAGCAACTAAACCAGTCATTGGAAATTAAAACCAACGAGATTCATGAAGTGGAAAACCAGTTTGTAGCGTTTACCCGTTGAATATCTAAATGTTTGAGGATAAAAACAGATTCATATGACTCAGGAATGATATACCATTAGACATCACAAAAATATTTTTAAAATTCTAAACGCTATATCTATTTATGACACTGAAGTATTATCCTCTTGAAATGTTGATGATTGATTGTTATAAACGCCACATCATCCCCTATGACCATATTATTAAGTTTAGTTAACGTTTTAGCCTGATTTATAACTAACTCTATTGTGTCCCATGTTTGGGCATGGACACAAGTAATCCAAAGTTACCTAGTATCACGCTACTAATGGAAAACAAAATTGTGTGAACATACATAAAATTCATTAAAGTAGCGAAGCAAAACGTTATAATATGCTAGAGTAATAATCAATTTTTAAGCTTTCTCTATGTATCAATTTTGGAAAATATAGAGTAATAAAGTATCGTCAGTGTTTTGAGTGAGTTTTTATAAATAAAGTTGAAATGCCTCTAGAAGTGGCACAGTGAACCCTAGTGAAAAAAGGTCCTTGTCTACGTTGCATAAGCTGTGATATAGGTACAGCTAAAGAAAACAATAAAAATATAGATTAACTTCATTCAAAACTCAATCTGCAATTGGTAAAATGTAGCTAAAGAATCAATTGTAAGATATTGCTATTATGTACTTCATAATTTCTCGTCATATTTGTGTTTGAAAATCTCGTTGACCTTGCAAATACCAGATCTTTGATGAAACAAGAAGCAAGCATGATCGGTATAAAGGTTGTTAGACAAAGGCGGTTGGAATGGCGTGAAGATGAACATTAAATAATATCTTAATCAAGTAATACGATATCTACCAAAATCATATTTAACGCAGGCCGGTGTAAGTGAAGAGGCGTTAGGCCCAATGTGAGTTGGTAAAAGAGTAAATAAAGTAAAGTAAAAGTAAAGTTGCAGTAAAGACATGGTGATGGCAACTTTTAGTTACAGCCTAAAGCAAAGTCCACTACTCTGTAATTGGAAATAGACTTCCCTTTACATTGCGATAATTAAGGTAAGAACGGCCATAAAAATATTTTGCCTACCACTCCTAAGAAAACATTTGTAAAGGTAGAATGTTAGGACAGTATCAATAATCCTATGATAACACCTCTTATACCGGCAGCAGGCTAAGTCTGTCATTAAACATTGGACGGATAACAGTCGCTTCTGTCACGCAAAAGCAAGGAAATGTGACCACTATTAACACATGTATCATCAATTACAGCATGCCAGCACTAGTCTTAAGACAAATATGCATTCACGCTTCTATCCCAAGCAATAAATAATTTGTAACAAAGAATTTCCATGAGAAAATATTTCTGATCTTTCCATATTTTAATAAGGCTAACTTTTCTGTCTACCTTGTTTTGCGGCAATTACTGCCATCTGCCCTTCAAAGGCTCCTCCTACTAAAGTCCTGGTTGCTTTAAATTAGACCGGTTATATCAACCAATACTGTCATATCATCAATCTTTTTCAGTCAATGTAGACCATCAAAGCACTTATGAATAGTCAAAATTTACCACCGTTTCGGAATGCTGTTTCCATTAGGATACGCCAAGAAACTCCATGGTTACTCTTCTTAAAATATAATAGAGCTACACATTCCAAATCATGTCATGTCATATCTAATGTTACTGAAATCTTCTAAAACCGTTACAAGTCTTGAATAATGTTTGCTGAAAGCATTGTAGTGGTCAAGTGAAACGACGGGCTTGTTTCTTTTGGTCTATTATGAAACGAACAATGGGCAGGAGCAGCTGCGGTCCGTGACACGCCGAAATGGACTGCTCTTACACAATGAGTGGTGAAATTTGGCTCTTGTTTTGTCCACACTGTAGAAAGCGAATACGGAAGCGGGATTGAAAATCGAACTCGACATTAGGGACAGAGGGATCAATTTCGTCTTGCTCTTTTGAGCGTGAGCGTCATTAGCATGACGATTCAGTGATGAAAATTAAATGTGGCCAGCATTCTTGCCATAATGCAACAGGAACCCTAATAGCTCAAAATTGAGTTTACCCACTCAGGCCCCTTTTTAATAAATCGATCTCAGGTCTGAGAGCTATCTTGGACATGTCAGAATTGAGATCGATTTTAATACGGGCCAGGGTTGCTACTTTTAGCAACGATAATCGGTATATCGTGACATTCGTATTGTCGAATCCTACTCTAAATTCCATATTTTTGCCGTCGTATCTATTACTAGACGAACATTACAAAATTAGCGCTCATTCAGACTATATACGACCTCAAAAAAGATACAATTTAGAGTAGGATTCGACAATACGAATGTCATGATATATCAATTATCGTTGCTGAGAGCAGCACCCCTAAAAGGCCTTTAATAAATCTAACGGCAGTACAACTTTTTGTAAAGAAAAATCATTTGCATTTTTTTGCAAAGTATGGCCCGTCGGCAATGAGTACTGATACTTAGCATGAGCTTGGAGCGTATTCTAATACCGATCGGCCGATTCACCAGTAAAGCTACATGTTCCCGCTAGGGGCGTTGCTGTGCAATGTATGTGGAAGTTCGATCACTTGATTGGTATTTGATGTTGTCAAAATTGGTCCTACACCCCCCACCCTCCTCCGTAAAATAATTGAAACACGCATCATGGAGAATTAAATTACTTTATCAACAACCGATCACTATTACAAATTTCGATTCGCACAATTAATTAATTTAACATTTAATTGTTTAATTTCACAGTCAATTGTTTTATACGACAAATGACATTGTTTTGTTTGGATTCACACGAGCCGAGGTTGCTCAAACATAGCACCCGATCGGGTCACCCGCTTCCCATCATTGTGTGGAAAGTTTACACAAAACATTCTGTACCTACTCATGTAGACCGATGTTATAATAATAAGCTATTGGTATGATAATCTACGCTACTAGAAAATCAAACAGTTGAAATCTTTTTCTATATTGTCATGGGAACTGACGACCGACAACTGTAACGTTAGGTACTCAATTGTTCAAGTTTTACTTAGCTGATTGAGGACCAAGTGACCTGTAACCGATTGTTTAATATCCTGACAGCTATCGTTCACTGCTCTAACGATTCGTTAGTGTGTTAATAAACTCGGCCCTAAGTCGCCGACATCTTTTGAACGGCGCCTCAATAATAGCAGCTATCAATTGACATTTGAATATTTGGGAATGTGTCGCCTATATAATATTATTACCAAACAAACACACCAACGGTATGGTCCCTATCTCAGCAACCCTAGACAAGTCCCGGGGCAGAGCTTTTTTTGTATTGGGACATGCAATGTATTTTGCTATCATGGCAACAGTGACAGTAGACACAGTGGCCAATTCCCACTAGACTAAAATATGTTGTACTATTCCTACAAAGTATCAAGAGCTCTTTATGGATTGAAACTTAAGCAGGTTTCCTGGTACACTCCTACTAAGTTACGCAACCACACTCGCAGGTGGTAAATTGCAATCGATAAGGTTGGCTCAAACAAGGTGTGACATAAACTTCTACTCATGACGTGAAACTACTTTAATACAAACCTATGTTATGGCTACAGCAGAATTCTCATCAAGTTAAAAAAAAACTGAAAATTGTTTTGTCATGTAAGCCAACAAAGCATTTATGAATAGTCAGAATCTATCACCGGTTCAGAATGCTACTTCCACTGAGAATATCCAGCAAGAAACTCAATGGTGACTCTTTTCAATGAATAAAACATGGTGTACATTTTCAGAAACAGCAACAGCATATAAGCAGGCAACACCATTGTCACTAATTGTTCAAATTTGGAACATACATTAAGCGAGATTCTATGGAAAGCAATTAAAATCCGTGCGTGTGCGATACGTGCGTACCAACAGGCTACTGACGTGTATTAAAAGAGCATTAATGAAAAAAACATGTTATGATTGACTGGATAAGACAGACAAATCCTATTTTATAAGAAAAACAGTTCAACTATAACAATTATTTTATTATTATAATCTCGAACAGTTAAACCAATAATCACGTTTGGAAATTAATTACGAATGGCATAAATTAATTACGAACAGCATTATAATCGTTTTAACATTGCATTGTGTAGATTTGTCACGTAATTCATAAAGCGGTTGCAGAGTTCATGCAATAATTATATAACATTGTTTGTAGAAGGAAATTGGCAATGTAATAAATAAATATTGTACAAGCCGAATGTATGGTATGGTCCCAAACGAAACATCGCTTAAACAATGGTTTATTATACAATGGACTGAGGGTGATTCTAATGACCAGGGGAAATTACGAAAATGCAATTTTCAAAATTTGCCTCGAGACGGGCCCTCAACCACCCGGTGCAGTGAGACTACGGAACCCTAGAAATCCTACTAATATTATAAATGCGAAAGTTTGTGAGTGTGGATGTATGTTTGTTACTCCTTCACGCAAAAACTACTGAACGGATTTGGATGAAATTTGGAACACGATAGTTTATAACCGGGATTAACACATAGAATACTTTTATCCCGATAATCCCATTTTTTTTAAGTTAAATACTACACGGACGAAGTCGCTGGCACAGCTAGTGAATAAATATTTTGCTGAGCGACAGGTGTCAACTGTCACCGGCAGAGTTTTTTTTACATGTTTACGTAATCTTCTATTTATTATAACATTTCCTTCTAAGTATAAATACAAACTCAAACTCTCCTATTGAGATAGGTTTTAGTTTCTACAATCGGCTGACAGCTCCGGCATAGTGTGTATCCTGTTTCTACATAACTAAAATTAAAAAAAACCCGATGTGACGACTTTTTAAACTATAAAAGAGCTGATAATTTTCAAACGGCTGAACCGATTTTCATAAAACATAGATAAGAACACTCTCGATCAGAACTAGTTTCTGAGAAAAAGAAAACAAAATTTGAATCGGTTTATCCACTTGGGAGCTACGATGCCACAGACAGACACACAGATACAGATACACATTTTTGTCGGAGGTAAACAAAAAAAAACTGACTAAACTAAATATTATATTGCCGTCCACTTCGTACTCCTACTCTACACGATCGTGTTGCACGAACAAGCAATATATTTTTTTACGAACAAGCAATATATCTATACAAATAAATAAAATTGGAGGGTATGTTTGTAATATCAAAATAACACCTTTTCACTAAATGCACATAAAAGTACATACGACACCTATAGCAAAAACGCGATTTAAAAAAAAATTGTCTGTCTGTCTTTCTGTCTGTCTGTCTGTCTGTCTGTCTGTGTGTTAGTTCCGGGTAATCTCCGAAACGACTGGACCGATTTTGACGGGACTTTCACTGGTAGATAGCTGATGTTATAAGCAGTAACTTAGGCTACTTTTATTTTAGAAACAAAAAAAAATGGGTCCTGTCGCGCGGGCTCAGAACGCGGGAGCGGGCTTTTTTGTTAAGTTCAATTCCACGCGGACGAAGTCGCGGGCTCAGCTAGTTTTTTTATAAAACAGAAAATGAACACCCTTGTCTTCTTCAAGTTATTCAATACATATCCACCGGAGACTACTTGTTCTGAAATCAGTCCACTAAATTTCCCACACAGTAGGCCGGCCAATCATCCGCTTGACCGGCTGTGTAACTGTATTATAATGGCCAATGGGATTGCATTATGGCATAACGGTGGCGAATCGCGGGGTCGACCGCAATGCACCTGACGATATCTGCCATTAACGTCCGCCATTTCTGGTATAGTAACCAAAGATAAGCTGAAAGTAATTTGCTACCATATACTTACTTTCTAGAACATTACTGCATGGGTACCTTTAAAGTCATTTTAGCTTGGCAATGCGTAGCTCTAACGGAAGAAGGATCTGTGACTTACCATTGATGTTCGCGTCTACAATTTGAAATCTGGCCAATCACAGATATGGCTAAATTACTTTATAATAGTAATAGCTTCCGTAGCTTAGCTAGCGTAGATTATATTTTTTGGGTGTCGACAACAGCGCCACCTAAGAACCAACCGTGTGATCACATAAATACAAAACAACAATGATCAAAATCGGTCAAGCCGTTTAAGAGGAGAATAATTAGGTACGCATACACATAGACATTATAATATATTTTTATACAAAGGATTTCCCAGTACGTAGGTAGTTTTTGTTCAAGTTTGTAGTTTTTTGTGTAAATGGCCACTTAATTAAGTAATCTCTATAATTTGAAACAAAGAACTCATCCTTGAAAACAACAACAATGGTCATAATTATTATTTTTATTCTGATTTAAACAAAACCACTGTACCGCCAATACCACACTCGCACGGTACCTTATCAAATTGCAACGATATGAATTCCCACAACCAGTGGGTAAGGTCATAAGTCCCAATGTGAACTTCACTGTATCATCATATTCACTATACAGACAATTTAATAGATAAATTAGCTAACTGTTCGGGCAGTGTGTACCCTTAGGGGCGCTAACCTTTTTGTTTTTATGTAAAGCTTCTATACGGACGGTTGGGGCGCTCGCCGCGCGGCCACTCTATTCGTGCTAAGCGTCACACGTCAGTAGCGTTACAAGATATATATATATATAGGTATACAGGGTAGCAGCTCCGGCGCCGTACGCTTTATAGGATAAAGCGTCGCATCTTTCGGACAGCACTGTTTTTTTATGCACTATGGCTGATTACAGAATGTCAAGATAATAATACTAAAATAATAATTAACTTGACCTATCATTCTTACCCCCAGCGAATGAAAGCAGAGAAAAATGTGCAGTATAGCAAAACAAAGCTATATTGGCTGATTGCTACAGAACTAGCGTTCTAGCTACAGAAACAAGACTCTTTCATGTCTGAGATAATGTGCAATAAAAAGGTAGATATACACGACCAACGAGAAGCGATACGAAATGATCTAGTTCAAGACGGTCATCACCGGGCTCGCCAACATTCGGGTGGCCATTTAATAAATTCATGGTTCACAATGTATCGGTAATACCACAAATTTAATAAAATAAACTATCCAATTTCGTATCGCTTCTCGTTGGCCGTAGTGCTATTCTGATAGCGCATTCCATCTCAATGGGAACCCTCAGGTGTGTGTCGGTGCACTTTTGACGTAACTGTGCGAAATAGTTGTGCAACACGTGCGCATTGTTCTCTGCAATCTCGTTCTGTTTTTTGTCAGTTACCGCGCACTGATTTAACAACAGCCGTTTTTTGTTATTGCCAAGTTAAAAATTGTGATAGGTTACCTAATTTACTGAGAACTGTGTCCTAAATTTGCTTAAATTACTAGTATCTGTAATGATTTGGTAATTCCCAACTTTTACACCGCTTTCCTTTCTACACGATAATTTAAATCAAACGAAAATGATAAATACAAGGATATTTCATCATTCATTAGATTATCAGATGATCATTATTGATCTTTCATTTGAATTTTTAATATTTCTTCAATATTTGGTATATTCAGGCAACACTGTTGTAGGTAGATGGTATCAATAATACCATGCAATTGACGCGCTTTATTCAAACCAAATGAGCCATAGCATAGATTTTCCATAGCGTGGATTAGGGAGATATAATTTAATGGTTTAACAGTTTGCTTGCAGAATCGGTCTATCTAAAGGGATGGACCTATCATAATTTCCCAGGCACAATTTTAGGGCCGCACTGCAATTCACCAATTGCTTTTCAATTTTATAATCGTTGCGTGTTCAAACTGTCAGTATAGTTTGTAATAGCGAATTGAATTTCGTAATACTACATAGCATTGACATTAAACCGGTCGGTTTTATTAGATACCTACCTATTATAAAAACTATAATCGTTTGCCAATTATAATTTAATGGATTGAAATATAATTCAATCACGCAAACTGAGAAATAAAACTATACGCATACTACACTATCAGAAGAGGTCTATATTGAAAAAAAAAGGTTGTATCCTTAATTGGCTATATCCACATACAAAAATAATTTACACCTGTAAGACAGGATCAACAATGGAGTCCAACAATGACGCCAAGGTTTGACCCTAGACGTGTCCCGGGTCTTGGAATCCGCACAAATAATCAAATTAATGAATAGGAGGAGTTTGAAGATAATTATCCACTGCCTTCTGTTCTAAAGCGGGAGAAAAATAACTGTATACGCTGATTATCATAAAAGTGAGGTGCAAGGTGTGATGCTGTAGTCATTTATTACATTTTTAACCCCATACAACTTTTTCTTTAACCGTTTAACTAACAACCATAATCCGCGAGCAAAACTGACCGAATTAAAACGAGTTACGAAATAAAACAATCTCACGGCACACTTGGTTAATTTGCCATGACCGTGTCTTGTTATCTGACGGTATAACAATGTAATGGCCATTTCTTTTTAAATTCTTGTGTGTTAATATAGCGTGGTAATTGAATAGTGTATGCTATTAAGCATTATGTTATTATCTGTGGACAAGTCAATAATTTTGAAAAAACAGGCGGTCCAACATTGAGTATCTTGAAAATGGAAAATAAAATGTACAATGCACTAAGTTGTTCCAAGCAATTAACATTATTTTTTACTGTAAAATTAATTTCCTAACATTAATAACTATTTGTAGATACTTAACAAGCGATAGCTACTCAATTAACTGTAATTAATAGTTTACACGGTCTGTCTCTCATTAAGGTAAAGTCATCGCGATTGACCTTACCAATTAAACAGTAGGTTATTAGGTAATTGACTGCAAGTAATTGCACACTAAGTGGTAATATCCATCTTAGAATATGATCTATTATACCTCAACCATCTTAAATTTTAAGTATAAATAACAATTAAAATTTTGTCATTTGAATTTGGCTCCTAACTCTAGCGGGTTCACGACGTCACATAGATGCTTTATCTAGTGAGAATTCAGGCTTGTACTTAAGTGATCTTCCTTCTCTCCAGTTAGTGTATAAATCTATATTTTCAATTTGCTATGTAGGAACATTAGCATTTGACATTAAGCTTTTAATAGATGCCAAAATATTTCCATCCATGCATCCTCGTATGGACGGTCGCTGGTGGGGTCGTGGATAAGTGCGGAATCATTTCCGTAACCCCACCACAAAGCGGGAATCTGACCACTTACCTTTCCCGGGATTTAACCCCTAGAGTGTAGCGAGCACCTACGTAGGTATATAAAATTCGAATGCTCCAAGTGTCGCGCCCCCATAAGGGTGGGTATAAGACGCGAGCGGCGGTTGTTTATTTGCTACGTTTAGTAACACGTCAACGATAGTAGAATTTCATTGGTCGATTATGTCAAAGTATATCTGTTTTAGCATCGATTCTTACTGACAAGCACGAGAAAACAATTTTCATACTTCCGAAATATTGGAAAACTTGAGACAGAGGGCGCTCGGAGGTGGGTATCATTGGAAGGGTTAAGGGGTTTCCCACATTTAAAAAAGGCCGTTCTACTCTTAATTCTTCTTGTTCGCGGTCGCCATAGAAGTACCTTATGTTATGACTCTCTGATATTATTCTGTTTTTCTAACTTAAATTTTGATTGTTACAGAAAACCAAAGATGGAGACAAGATGGAAGTATATCGTCATTTGGACAGCTCTCTGTTTGGCTTTAGGTATGTAGAGGTTTAACCTTACTTGTAGTTTTTGCTTCTCGTAAAGATATTATGCGGATAAAATGTAAACGTCACAATATGTAATTCAAATCCAAGGTGAGATTTTAGAATAAACTAATCAGATAATTTCCATTCATTCTAGTCTCACACGAGTTTCCAATGAGAATTACTTAATTATTTTATTCTAAAATCTGACCCTGGATTTGAAGAAAGAAGTTCATTAATGAGTATGACAAGTAATATCAGAATCGCAGTAAGCATTTTAATGGGACTGTAATTTTGTGCTGTCTGATTATTATTTGCTTTCATAATAGTATTCACAACAGCAGGCTGGTAAAGTTTTATTAGTAAGACAAGTTTATTAAGTTAAATTGTGTTATCTAAATAAATAAACGAGTGAATAATCTTAATTGAAGCTTTTCCTGTGCTCTACAATGCGTGTACTAAACCATAAAATCGCCGCCGGTAGCCCTGCCGCTACCACAACGGTTACTCAATTAACACAATTATCGGTTGTAACAATAACGTACCTATACCGTAGACTCACTGAATCATTTCACTTAATTGTGCAATATGGGGTTTTGGGTATAGGAACTCTTTCTCCGATTTATGGCGGGCATTCATTTTACACCATAGAAGGGTTATTATAGGGCTGTTTAATGTTTGTTCCGAAGAAATATATTAAAATAGAAGGGGATAATCTTGGACTTCGAGACATCATTATTATCTTAGCATCACACAATATATATTATTTACACACTGTCCAGTGACGGTTAAGATAGGGGTTGTTTCAGATAAAAATGAGCCAGGTTTAGCCACCGCTACTCACGTCTTTGTTTTTCAAATTCAAATCGTTTATTTTGTTTAGCCTATGGGGGCACTTACAAATTGTCAATTTTACATTATTTTTTTTCTTATATCTACAACCGGATCGGAACGCGACCTCGACTGAGAAGAAACGTTTCTAATTTTACCCAATTTTGATTGGAATTAACTTCCATTGGGCTACCCTTAATCTCTGACAATCGATCCAGTGTGATACTGTGGTTTGCCGAATAAAAGCTTTATCTTTTTCTTTGATCGAATTTCAACTAGTAGAACCAGTTTTCTGAATTTTACAAGATTTAAGTTACTGATTCTTTTTCGTCATATTTCAGGATCCACGAACCGGCTGCCCAGCTTCACACAAGATATGAACAACCTGCCACTATCAGAAAGTACGCCAGTCGGGACTGTGGTGTACAAACTGCAAGGAGTCGACCCCGATGGGGGACCTGTGAGTTCACATATATGAACCAGGATTAGGTCTTAAGCGGCTGATTACTGAAACGCTAATCAAATGTTAATGTTCCACTTAGCCGTTTTTTATAGTATAACAAAGTCGGTATACAAGCGTACAACCCACCTGATGTTAAGCAGTTACCGTAGCCTACAGATGTTTGCAAAATCAATGGGATTGCTCATACTTGTTGTATTAGCTGTTTGAAACGTTGTTGTATCTGACATTTTTTGTATAGCGCGTCAAAATGTTGTAATCACAATCAGGAGGAATATATTTTATTAGCATCAGTATAAATTGGACATTGTTTCTGTTCCAGATAAAGTACGGTCTAGTCGGTACTGATAAGTTTTCTGTGAACTCAACCACTGGTGATGTCACGCTGGACAAACCATTGGACAGGGAAGTGAGTATTTACATTGCTTCATAATAGCCTAGCAGGTACTACTATAGTTATTAACTTTGAATTTGATTTACAGGTAGAGGATACAATAAAGTTTCTAGTCTCCATAGAAGATGAGGACCCAGACGGCGTTCAGAACTTGGTGCAGCAGCAGCCAGTCACAGTGATAGTCTTAGACGAGAACGACAACCCACCGATATTTAAAAATGTAAGTACTCCCGGTTAACTGGCATGGCGATAGGCTCAGGATGAGAACTGATATCGAGATGATTTAGACTTCCACGTTGACTCAGGCTCCTCCTAAGAAGAGCCTCACTCTTTGTTAGAAGGATAAGTTGGTCAAATCATGCAAAAATAATACCTAAACTTATAATTATCGATCTCTTATTGCAGAGTCCATATGAAGTAGATGTACCGGAAGATGAAGCCGTCAGCACAACTGTGCTGGAAAATATCCAGGTGGAGGATCGGGACTTTGTGGGAGACAATCTAGAGGTCGGGTGTATACTTAATGAACAGGTAAGCTGGTTTCTAAATTAACCTCCTGTATTGCACTTTATGTTCGTCACAATTATGTAGAGCCCGTGGTAGAAATCACAGAATTTGCAGTCATTAATTATTAATCTAAATACGATTATCTGTATAATACGATATCTATCTATCTAAATAATCTATATGCGATTTTCCAGTGGCCCGAAGCGTGCGATACCTTCGAGGTGGTAACAGTAAACTCAACGGCACACCAGTACCTCGGAGCTCTAGTCTTGCGGAAGCCACTCAACTATAACGAGAAACAGTTCTTCCAGTTTCAATTGTATGCTACGGTAAGTTGAATAGCAATTCTTTCCCGCGAATTGATCCGTAAACAATACTCGTATTCCCATAACAAATTGTCATTCCCAGGACGGTACTCAAAACTCCACTGCCCACGTGGAGATCAAGGTAGTGGACGTGCAAAACTCTCCACCAGTGTTCAGTGGATCGCTGAGCGGCGCGCTGGCGGAGGACGCGCCGGTTGGAACCTTGGCGTTAACCATCAAAGCCAGAGACGCTGACAGAGCTCAGCCTAGGAGTGTTTTGTTAGAGCTGGTTACTAGTAAGCAACACTTTAAAAAACTATCTTGTAGAGTTCAATAGGAGAGAAAGAGTAAGCACAATACCTTAAGGTTCATTACACCCAATTATACATTAAAGCCCAAATAAATATCCTTGGACATGACATTCTAAGTGGATACATATAGACGTAATTATCGTGAAATATTTGGGATCGTAAACCATTCCTGCTTATGAATTCTGATTTAAGACTGAATAAAAATCTATATCGTCCCAGGTAAAAAATCACAATTGTGACCTGCTTTTAATGAGAATCTAGGAGATTTTTTTAGAAAAGTATACCTATCGGATAGGCTATTAATTTCGCAATTTACCTTATTTACAGATCCATTAGACTTCTTCCTGCTTGACAGTGCAACAGGTGAATTGAGAACAGCCAAACCTTTGGATAGAGAAGCTTTAGCAGACCCTTCGTCACCTCTTAACCTTACTGTCAGAGTGAGTACAACTTCCGACTCTAAAACGGGCATATAAGTTCCAAAATACATTTCTAATCCATAACTTTTCTCCCACAGGCAACAGAAATAGTAAACGGCGCCCCTCTCATATCCGACCTCACCTCGACTTTAGCTACCGTCACCATTACAATCAAGGATGTGAATGATGAGCCTCCGAGGTTCAACCGACGAGAGTACAGTGTGGAGATACCAGAGAGTCTACCTATTGGGACACCCCTACCGAATCTCGAAATGGTTGTTACTGATACCGATGTGGTAAGTCACCTTTCACGTCCCACTACTGGGCACGGACCTCCCCTCAATTTGTGGAGGGTTCATGCTATACCATATTTATCTATTATCGTTTTGTGAACTCTACATGTACAAACAAATTAATAAAGTCAGTCAAAACTTCAGTAATAACGTTCAATGGATGTTACAAAGCTTCGAACTATCAGCTTTACTTTTGCAGTTGTCTAGGAATAGATACAGTTTAACATTCTCTTTCAGGGTATTAATTCAATGTTCGGCCTCAGTCTATCGGATGAGTTCGGAGCCTTCATTGTTGAACCAGCAACGGCTACAGGCAGTGCTTCAGTCACATTAAGGCTTAATTCCAGCCTGGACTATGAGGATCCTAACCAGAGAAAGTTCATTTTAGAGGTGAGTTTAGAATCTGATGTAGACTAAAGACTGTCTGTCATTGACGACATGTTCAATGTATAAACAGGATACCAAAAAATATTTTGACATAATAATAGGACAATTCTACATTCTGTTCAAGTAACAGAAATGTCGAATTAAAGGGGAAACTTGCGAAAATATTCAAACAACAATAACTCCATGTTCTCTACATACCTGTTACGCTTTTAAGAAAGTCACTATCCGTCTCAGATCCAGACATAATTATGTCTGTAATTTTATAGTATACGGCACTCTGAGTGGAACAAGACGTAGTTAATAAATATCGCCAGACTGATACACCAACTCTATGATCCCAAACTAAGCAACGCTTGTACTATGGGTGCCGTACAAAGGACTTGGAGTGATCCCAGCGACACTCAGACCTGGGCAAATTACGAAAAGTCCAATTCCAAAATTTTCTCCGGCGCGAATTGAACCCGCAACCACCATGTACAGTGAGCCGAGCAGCCTATGCTTGCGCTAAGCGGTCGTCAAATGGCCAAGTTGACTTTATATTCGCCGTACGTCATTACTGGGAAGCCATCAAGCACATGCCCTAACAATACCTCCCATCCAGGTGATAGCAGAGGAGCTGCACACCACCCCGCGGCTGTGGTCCAAGGCCAGCGTGACCGTGACCCTGACGGACGTGAACGACAACGCACCGCACTTCCCGGACGAGCCGTACTCGCTGGCGGTGGCCGAGGCCGCGCCCGCCGGCAGCCGCCTGGCGGTCGTCCGGGCCACTGACAGGGATACCGGCAGGTTACTATTATTTTTCCTTCCAACTCCTATTCTTTTTTTCGATTAAATTCGTGCGGGTTCCAAGACAATTCATCTTTGTCGAGGGTCTAACCTCGGCGTCATCATCGGTCACCATTGTCAATCCTGACTTACAGGAGAAATTTAACAATGAAAAAAGGATAATGACAATGATGTGGCCATTTTACTGTACTGATCATCATGCTCAAAATAATTTGGTCGGATCTAAACTTGAGACGTGATTAAAAAATAAATTTATCTCACTTATATGTACCAAGCCAAGCGAAGGACGGCAATACATTTAGCGCAGTCATGATCGTGTAACAACAGAACTAGCACCAATAAATCATCAATTTAATAATCTAAGGAAAACCTGTTACAGAAACTAGAAAGACCCTTCTTTTAACCACTAAATAACTATGCGTCTCTGTCCATTCCTTCCAAACGAAGCTTTGTTGCCCAGGGCACCAATTAATTTAACAATTCCTCTACAATTTCTCCAGATTCGGCACGGAAGGCATAGTATACCAACTGTCAGGGAACGGAGCTGAACTCTTCAGAGTAGACAACAGGAGCGGGGTGATCAGCGTCGCGCCTTGCCCTACGCCTGGTCTGCCGCCATGTCTGGATTATGAGACGAGGAAGGATTACTTCCTTCAATACAAAGTAAGTGGCTGTATTCCATTAGAACCTGACTCTTAAACCCTTGATATAAGATTGGCTTTATTTCAATTGATGTATGTCTTGTCCCCAGGCGACAGACGACGACGGCACCGGCCAAAGTTCAGTGGTCTCCCTCCAGATATCGCTGACAGACTCCAATGATAACCCACCAGTATTCCAAACGCCGATCTATAAGGCATCCATCGATGAGGATGCTGTCAAGTTTGAGCCCGAACTGCAGGTATAAATCCACTATCTTCACTACCTTTTATCGGAGATTGGCAATAATTATGCTATTTACACATCGGAGACTGCAGCCTCGAACCGATGGTGTTGTCTTCAAACTATTGTTATACTTCAGCCAAGTCATTCTCTTAAGACTGGGCATCCTTGTATGTATCACACACTTTGTATCGCCAATAGTCATCATCATATAGGTCATCATTGACTGGTTTTGATAATACGAACGCTTATTTGGATTGGTTAAATTAACTATACTACATCAATAAGTCCGTTTATCCAACATTATATTCTCAGGTCCAAGCTCGCGACATCGATGCTACCTCAGACATCCGCTACTCGATCATCGAACCCCCTATCCATCCATTCTGGATCGACCCCATCAATGGGAAGATCACTGTACGACCGGAAACAGGCGGTGTGATGCCACCTGAAGATGGAAATAAAATTTTGTTAACTGTACTGGTGAGTGGCATAATAAAATAACCTATAAATAAGTATTAGCTGCATCATCCAATAATTTACTAATACATTAGAATCAACCCGGTTAGACGATTTTTATATGTTATTTTAAACCAGCAGGTAGCCTCACGAAATACCTTTAAAAATATACTATAAAAATAAAATGAAACGACTTCAAAGAATTGGGCGCACTAAAAGCTAGAAATAACTAAGGACCTAATAATTTATTTCTTTTGGAGTCGGTGCCCCTATCTCTCAACTAAGTTAGGACGACTTCTTAGGTACCTACCTAACCGTGCTTACTTGAATTGCCCCCCACTTCAAATTAAAGAATTTCTCAGTTCTGAAGTAACAAACATTAAAAGAAATACAACCAAATTAACAACCTCCACCTTTTTTTGAATTTGGTTAAAAATAAAACCTGCAGTGATCGATTACTACATTTTGTTAATGTTATCCACCCCAGGCCACAGATGGCGTTCATAATGCGACGTGTTACGTGGAGATCGCGGTGCGTGACGTCAACAATCATGCGCCTTTGTTCGACACAGACCAATATGATGCGAATATATCCGAGGATGCTCCTATAGGTAAGCCGTTTTTTACCCAACGATTTAGAACAAGACAAAGTCAACAAGACGGGATGTGTTTTCCTATTATATCTTTGAGCAATCTATGAGTAAGTTCATCACCATTAATCGGTAGCCAGAATCTTGTCAAGCAAATCACCTTGCAATTTGATGTGGTCAAGCAAGAGCTTGACCACATAAATTGCAAGTAGAACTTGCTCCCCTGAATTCTTTTCAGGGGAGCAAGTTCTACTGTCAATTCTCTCTTTTTAATTTGTACTCACAAATTTAAATATACTTGACTTCTTTTTATAACAGGTTTGTTAATTACCTTCTCCATTTTCTTCATTCATACAGGCACGGAGGTGGCAGCAGTCCGTGCTACCGATCTGGACAGCGGGCTCAATTCTGAAATCAAATACTCCATACAAAAGGGAGCCCTCGAGTCCTTCGCCATTGACAATATAACTGGAGTAGTCACTGTGTCCTCTAAACTAGATTATGATAAGAGGAACACTTATCGGATACAGATTGTTGCTACTGATCTTGGTAAGTCCAATTTTTAAATGGATATTTTTAAATAAACATGGCCCGCCACACACTTACACCACAGCATTACTCCTGTAAGCCTGGATCCACATCTTATATTATGTCTTATTATGTCGAATTTCGATTCGTTTTTGTAGGGGTACTAAAGTTCTAAAGTGGTGACGCGGCGAAGGACTAGTAGGGATGACCCGAGACTGCATCAGGTTCCGGGGGATCTAACACGCGCTTTACGAGGATTATACTTTGTCGCCCAATAACTAGCGTTCCTCTTAAACCAGGCGGTTATTAAGGTAGCTGCGCAGTTTAGTACCCTTAGTCCCGTACAACTATAAAAATTACTCAATTAGTATACCAAACCATTCAGTCTTCAAGCCATCATAACTGATAAAGCTATATTAGAACTGCAAAAGAGAAAATTAAAGATCTATAATTAAAATTTTAATTTCCTAATTTCACCCTTACATTCAGGTATACCCAGCCTAACCGGTACAACTGAACTGAAAGTCAACGTGATCAATGTGAACGATAAGAAACCATACTTTACTCCGCCCATTCAACGGGCGGAGGTGTCGGCTGACGCTGAGCTCGGCACGATAGTACATGACCTGGTGGCCACGGACCCGGATATCACGGACAATGAGCAACTGGTGTTTGAGCTATCTGGAGAAAAGGTTATCAGGGCAGTGGATAACAATGGGAAAGAGGTGAGTTTTTTAATTTATTAAGTGGTTCTATTCTGACACAATAGATAATCTAGGTACTGTTCGATATGCTCCTGAATTATTGTTGCTCAAAATCAGTCTTGGTATCAACTTGGACAGACCCTGCATGTCTTGAGAAGGCTTGAAAACTTGGTTTTTATATAATTAGCTGGTCTTGGTGTTAGTCTTCAGAAGACCAAGACTGCAAGGCCAAGGCATGAATATGAGCAATTTCCTTGCTGAATCCATAATGTTTTCATTTTTAACAAGAATACAGCAAGGGTCTATCTAAATTGAATTCAATTTCTTTCGAATAGGTTTCCGATGAGGGCATCTTCGGGTCCTGGTTCTCGGTGCAGCCTAACGGCAGCGTAGTGGTAGCACAGCGCTTAGATCGAGGGAGAGCGGCAGTGCTGACGCTTCCAGTGAGGGTCATTGATGCGTCTGCGGCCACCTTGCAGGAAGCTGACGGTGAGATTATAGAACCCTACCAAAACTATAACGTAACTATTAATTTAATGAGGCATTACCTATAGTTAGCGAATCCATTGGATGAACGTTATAAGAGGAATCAATATTCACCCAGGTTTATAATACTAAGTCATCGTGAGAGACACGATGATGATGATGATGATAGTGGGTGTGAAGAATAAAATATATCATCACTATTACTTTTCTTCTAATTTAGGGATAAGACCCTTTTTTGCGCAGCTGATGAAACTCAAACTTTTTTTCTGGAGCAGACTCTTACACTTTTAAAGCATAGAACTGTATTTTGCTTTGCTTATATGTAGCTAATTCTCGGTATTCGTTTTCTAATTATCTTCAGGTGAACTAATAGTCAACATAGTGGATGTGAACCGCTACGCCCCCGTGTTCTCCCAACCCTCGTACTTGGAAGCTATGGTGGAGGAACAGCCGATAGGAACCGTGCTGAACACCTTCACGGCGACAGACAGAGAGACGCCCATCGCCGCCATCATCATTCACCCGCCGAACCCTTACTTCCAGATCGATAATGTTACTGGTAAATACTTCTCCTTTTACCCTCTCTTTCGTTTCTCCTTTTTTGCCTTTTACCGATAATCCCACTAGTTGGGTAAAAATATTTCTTACATGTACTTAATAGCTCATTATCTTTGATATAATGTATTTTTTGTACCTACCATCTAATCGTGTCACGTCCAATCGTGACCGTCTGCTACGCTCAATATGTAAGTCCGAGTGTTGCTTTTTTTGCCCGCAACCGCGCCACGTGTATGTTACTAGTATTTTTATCGCTATTAACGTGCGAAACCATATTAAATTTCTGCAGGAGTAGTAAAATCAACCCAGCGTATTGACTTCGAGAAGATCCACAGCATCAACTTCACGCTCATAGCCCTGGACTCCGGGGTCCCGCAGCTGTCCACGTCAGCAGGGGTCACGGTGCAGGTGCTCAACGCTAATGATGAAGAACCCACCTTTGAGGAGGCGGAGTACGACGCGGAAGTGGCAGAGCATGCCGCGCCCGGCACCAGTGTCACTACTGTCATAGCTGTTGATAAGGATGAAGGTGGGAAGAAATAATAAACTAACTTACAATAATCCTTTGATTCTCCTTGAATTATAATATCATCCATGAATAGTTGTGATCGTCTTAAAAGTGAGTGAATACAGTAGGGGGAAGACTAAAGATTACTTTTCGATCGGACATTTAATTTCTTCGTTTAGCTAGACGGTCCGAAAATTAAACAATTATTGTATCTGGATCCATTTAGTTACCGGTATTTTATAAGTTATTGCCGATTGCAGTGATAGCCGATTGGTGCGCGCGTCTTGCGGGCACCAGGTCTTGGGTTCAAATCCCGGCTCGCACCTCTGGATTTTTCGAAATCTATGTGCGAATCATAATGTCTATAATATGATTATCACTTGCTTACGGTGAAGGAAAAACATCGTGAGGAACCTGCATGTCTTAGAAGATCTAACCAATTTTCGAAAGACATGGGAAATCCGCCAACCCGCACTGGGCCAGCGTGGTGGATTATGGCCTGAATCCCCCTCATGTTGAGGGGAGGCCCGTGCCCAGCAGTGGGACGTCAGAAGGGCTAAATTATTATTATTTATTTTATAAGTTGGTTTCGGTAGGAAAAATATAGTTATTCATTGGTTTGCTTGTGACCTTCTCTTCTGTTATTTGATATGTAATCCTAGTCTTATATTCTCCACCAGGTGAATACGGTGAAGTCCGATACAGTCTATCCGGTGATTCCCCATTTTTTACCATCGACCCAATCACCGGGGTGATCAGCGTCGCGCCAGGCGCTGACATCGATCGGGAGACCATTACCGATATATACCTGCGAGCGATCGCGACTGACAATGCGCCAGCCCATATCAAAAGGTCTACTAGTGTTCCTGTAAGTATTACTTGTGACGATTTTATCATGTAAAATCTACGTAGCATGGAATGACTTAAAGGTGATGAAAGGATATAAGTAGACTGTAGAAAAATAAGTTCCCTAATGGACATTGATGCCTTCCATGAATACACGTAATACGTTTACCTTAATATTTAATACAAGTATTGCAGGACTTAGAAAAGGTTTGGAACCTTCAATTTAAATCACGTGCGATGTATGAAAGAATATAAATTTGACATGAACTAACTCAATTTGCCATTACGTACCAGGTGCACATAAAAGTCCTGGACATCAACGACCACGGCCCTATCTTCAGTCAGAAGGTCTACAAGAGCACAATCGCTGAGAACCTGCAGCTGAACCCCCCGGCTGCCATACTGCAGGTCCTGGCGGAAGACAAAGATGATGGGGTTAACGGGAAAGTGGAGTATCGGATTGTGGAGCAGAGTGAACCAGGTACGGGGTTTGACTATGATTCATCTAAACTTCGGCAGATAGAGATACATTTTGATTAAGTACATTTTCCGAATAATTTATTAAATATAAAATACCGTGTGTAGGAGGAAGTTTGGCGAGGATGGTTTAAGAGGGCATCTAAGGGTATTCACAATTTGACAGAAAGTTTTCAATGTCGGAAAGGACACCTTCCATCCTTCTTTTACAAATAAATTAGATGAAGGATTAACGCTATTGCAGTTTCCGACACGGAAACTTTCCGTCGATTGTGAATACCCCTCCTGGACTTCTATACAGTCAGGAAGCCCACAATCAGAATGTATAAATTAATAGAGATTTCTAAAAAACCTTATCTAAGGTTACTTAGACATAAAAACTGGCAAAATCATAGCGTCAGGATGCTTTGTCTTACAATAATAGAGGACCTCTTTTCAGGAGTATTCACAGTAGATTCAACAAACGGTATCATATACCCTGCGAAGCCGGTAACGGGGAACATGTCCTACCATTTGACGGTGACGGCCACAGATGGGGCCGGCCAGGGGCCGCACACGGACGTCGCCAAGGTCGACATCAGCGTGTTGAGCGTGAACCGACACAGCCCCGTGTTTGTGGCGCCACCCACTGACCAGAGAATGGTGGAGATTCCTGAGGTAAGGATAATAAGATTTTAGATGATATAATAGTTCAGTTACAGGTTTTCCCTTAAGGTCGGCCATGTGCGAGCAATGCCTTGCGTATTACAAGCATCTATAGGTTAATTTAACTGCCTAACAGCTTTAAAAAAAGGTGCACGCACAATTGACACATGTATTTTGGTCCCAAGGCAAACAAATTGCCCGATACCGAGCACAAAACCCAACTATGCCTAGGGTATTCGGACAATGGTTAACTGCTCTGACTCTGTAATGTATTAATAAATCAATCTTAAGTCTAAGAGCGATATTAAAAACGCGTCCGACATGTCATTTTGTACAGGCATGACATTAAAATAACATTACCAAGAGCGCTCTCAGACATGAGATCAATTTATTACTTAATACGGACCTCAGTGCAGGGTGGCGACCTCTTTTAAAATACGCAGTTATTTTCATGTGTTTTATAATTTTGGTTGTCATGATGGTTCAAGTTTGGTTATTTTCTCTAGAACGCAGCCCAAGCAGACTACCTAATAACCACAATCAAGGCTACAGACGAAGACACAGGCGAGAATGGGCGAGTGTCCTACTACCTGAAGGTGGACAACCAGAATGTGGGCGAGACGGCGGAGTTCAGCCTCGATAGAGACTCTGGGGAACTGAGGACTAAGACCTTCCTGGATAGGGAGCATAAGTCCGAGTATCAGGTTAGTTGTGGATGGATAATAAAAAGTGTATCTTCCAGAAAAAGGTACCTGGTACCTAGTACTTCAAATGATAGCAATAGTGATAAAATTACTATCGCTAAAATATAACATTGCTCAGATCGCAAGCATTAGGTATACATTTTAGCAAACGCTTGTTCCCCGCCACTCTGAATTGCTTTAGACCTCCCGGTCTAAAGCAATTCAGAGTGGCGAAGCTACAGGAAATGAATTCAATATTCAGCTAGAACAAAGTGATGATAAGACCTTTTAAAGTTATAATCCTTCTTAGCTGGTGATTGTGGCAGTGGACAATGGCACTCCAGCCCAATTCGAAACCCTCCGGCTGCTGTCGGTGGTCCTAGTGGATGACAACGATAACGCACCGCATTTCAGCTCACCATCACACCAGTTCAATGTTAGGGAAAACTTGGCGCCTGGCATTATTGTTGGTAAGACACATTTGATTTTAATCATGTCAATGCTTCTTTGGAAGTCCTTTTATTAGTCCATGAAGCTTTAGAATAATAAGATGACTATTTGGCGAACTAAGATACTTAATACTCAACCGTTACGTTTGCAAACGAAACCTAAGCGATATTATTTACACGGCAAGAACTTTTACTAATCAAGATAGTTTTGGAATCTCATCCCAGAGACAAGTAATTTTATAAACTTTATATTTTTAATATTTTTCGGGAGCATTGTGGCAACAAATAGCCCAGAAGAGAGACTTGTGGAGAAGTTAAGGGGACACTTAACGACTATTAAGAAAGTCAAATAAAATAATATCTTATTATTTTTCTAGGAACTGTAAAAGCGACGGACAAGGACTCTGGTGAAAATGGTATGGTCTACTACCACATCCTGGAGGGCAACCAGGAGGGCGCGTTCACTGTCGACCGGACCTCTGGCATCATCAGAGCCAACGTTAGCTTTGACAGGTAAGGCAATGTTAGCAGAGGATCAGTGTCACCAACTCGTCCACCACTTCATGTTTCTCTATGCCAATGGACATAAGATTGGATTACTATTAAGGTACCTGAGCCGCTTTGTGAGAATATTATATTCCTAGTAGTACCGTAGCCTCCTTCTAAGCAAATGATCCTTAATGTGAGCTCACCTCAATAGTTTTAGGGGTTCGCACTTGGACCTCTAAGACCCTATATTGCCCCACCAGAGGCTTGACGCTATATTTTCCACGTCCAGGGAAAAACAATCGGAATACACCTTCACGCTGTATGCCAGCAACAACCCGATCCTAGAGCACGCGGCTGCGGTCCTCAACTCCGTGGACAACAGCACCGAGGGTCAGGAGACCAGCGTGACCGCTGTCAGAGTGAGGATTCTGGACGAGAACGATAATGAACCGAAGTTTCTGCAGAAGGTGTATTACGCTGGTGAGTGTTACGGACTCTTTTGAGTTCACGCTGAGATAATAGGTATCTAGATTTACATAATAACTAGGTGTTTCAAAGTAATGATATATTATTCCAAACGGTTTACCTAATTTTTTATCAAAATTATTATACAGGATAGCAGCTAGCTGCACAGAGTGGTAAAATAATTGTCACAATAATTCAGCTCCTTGATAGTCCATGGTTTTATTATCTTTAGCCGCATTTTGTTACACATTTTTTTTTAATTGAGTCTTCTTCAAAAAACCTGGATGCTCTAAAAAGCTAGAAAGAACTAGGGACCTTATAATTTCATTAATTTGGAGTTTGGTTAATTTTTTATGAGACCAATCTGGAAGAACATCCATTCAAATGAAAAAAAAAAATCAAATCGGTTTATAAATGAAGTAGTTCTGAATTAACAAACATAAAAAAAACCGAATTGAGAACCTCCTCCTTTTTGAAGTCGGCCAAAATAAAAGGTGGTAGTTCGCACCTGGCGTTACATGGGAGATTATCCTGCTTCTTATATACCAGGCATTAAGCATTCGGCCCGCGTCAACGAACCAGTCCTGTCCGTGGTGGCCGAGGATCCTGACCTGGACGACAACGGCACTTTAGTCTACATGGTAGCTGCTTCGAACCTGTACAAGTTCGGAGCTTCGCAGTCTAGCGGCAGCGTTGTTCCTTCACCTTTCAACATCAGCCAGGATGGTGAGTCCGCTAGTCTTAGAAAAGTGAGGTCATAGAGCCTAGCTGTAGCCACTTGACTACAGACTACAGCTCACCAGAGTAACTATACATTCTCAATACTTTTTATTTTAAAAACGTTAGTGAGTATCGTCAAAACCAAAATATTAGCATCATATAACGATATTTCTTACAACGAGAAAAATAATGATTTTAATGCAAAACCAAAGTGTGCAAGCCATAAAAAAAACTGAGAATGTTCAGCGATTTGACGACCCGCTTGGCGCAGTGGTTCGAGCGTAGGCCGCTCGGTGCCATGCACACGGTGGTTGCGGGTTCTATTCCCGCCGGGGCAAATTTCGGAATTGCCTTTTCGTAATTTGCCCTGGTCTGGGTGTCACTGGGATCGCCCCCGGTCTATTGTACGTTACCCATAGTACAAGCATTGCTTAGTTTGGGACCATACAGTTGGTGTGTTAGTCTGGCGATATTTATTATTATTTTTACTTTTCTTACTGATGTACCAATTTATTTATTTATTGGAATATGAAAAATACAACAGCTTATAGATGTAGGTACAAGTGTTAACAATAATGCCAAGAAGTCTTTTGAGAAGTCTGGATTCCATGCGACTTCCATTTTGCTTACCTTGCTAGCCTTGCTCGTGGGCTTATGATTTTTAGGTTTATCTTGTCCACAGGTATACTAATGACTGCCCACTACATGGCAGAGTACAACCAGGACCGATTTGTGCTGGACATCATCGCGCAAGAGGTGGCGCCGCCACACAGACAGGCTAAAGCGCAAGTATATGTATGTATAATCCATCACGGTTGTATTAGCCATATTTCACCCAATCAGACAAGGGCGAGCCTATTGCCATCATAGCGGACAAATTCAGGGGATCTAAATACGAGTGGTTCGGGTAATAGACCATCAAGGTTGTTCAGTGCGGACTGGATAACTTCATGTCTTTGAAATCTTATAATAACACGACGGAAAGAGAGAAAGAGAGAGACGGAGAGAGCACAGCAATCATTACTATTAGTGGAACGTTCAGTGTTCATTCATTTTGTCGGATAGAAGGAATTTGGAGTCAAACCACAGCTCATACCATGGATTTTTCTGATTCATACTAGTACCTATTTCTAATGCTCTGATACTGCTATGACTCTGAAACTCTTATTATCTCTGATCTCTTCAATAACTCTACTTGATTCCAGGTGTGGATAATAGACCGGTCATCGCTCATCCGCATGGTGGTGTCCAAGAGTTGCTCGGCCCCGGTGAGCGGCGTGCAGAAGCGACTGTCTTCTGCTGGCAATGCTCTCCTGGTACCTGGCAGAAGACTTCCGCTGGTGCAGGCTGACAGGAGATATGATGACTGGTCAGTATGTTACAGTAGCCTGATTTATAGGGAGTATGAATAAAACCAAACAGCTCTTCTATTTTTCTTCGAAGAATCTTGTGAAGGAGGAAGAACATTTTAGTGAATAAAATCTCTTATTGACCTCAGTAGGTGCTTACGTGTCAAATAGCTAAAAAGTCCATAGAAATGCGGAAAAATTTACTTTTGAAAGAATGTTATCAGTCAAGTAATTTGATCTAATTGTTCCATCAGGTGCGAGATCCACTTACACGCCGTAGACCCGACCACATACCAAGTGCTGCCCGTGGAGAAGCTCTTAGAGACCATCGACTCGAAATACGACGAGCTGAAGGACGTGTACCAGGAGTACGGAGTGGAGACCCTGATAGCCGCCAGCGCTACTTCTAAAGGTAGGTCTTTGTGTGAGTGCCGACTGTTGGGCGATAGTGGGCATGAAATTCGGATTTTGAGGACCAGCTAATACTCGTCATTATCATCCTCAACTGAGCCTAAGCCTCCTTTCATACAAACTGATCCAAAACGTCTGTTTGAACATTATTATATCAAAATTTCCAGGTAGATCAGATCTTGTCAGACAAACAGGACGAGCTTTTTAGAAGCCATTATTGATTTTTATTTTCTTTCCAGCGCCGGACAGCTTCGACCCAGCTCTGGCAGCACTCATTGCGTTACTCATAGTGCTATTCACTGGAATCGTCACTTTTATCGTCGTCTGTGCGTGCTTGAAACATTGGTAAGTCAGCGTTCACATTACGAATTACCTATTTTAGTAAATATACGGCATCGCTCTTTACCATGTAGGCCATTACATGTTCTGTTGGAACTGTGAGGATCCCTCCAAGTCAAGATTATCACGAAGTATCATGAAAGAAATTAACCTAGAAACAAAATTATCAAACATACAGTCAGCTACTACTGCAGTCTAGCTAATGGCATGTTTATGTAACGAAGTAGGCGATACGATAGATATCACCGCTCTGATTAAACTGACAGCACTTGGATGAATCTGAAGATCCTAACTATTGACTTAAGGTCACTCCTCCTTTGATAAAAAAGCACTCCTCAAAGAAATTGCTTAAAATATTTCCAATAATTGACATAAGTACTTTAATATAATCCCTCCAGGGTGATACCGCCACCATCGATGCAGTCCAGCAAAGGCGACAGCCTCGCTCGGCGGCGGATCCTTGAAGAACTGTCCACGACGGAGAACCCGCTGTGGCTGGAGACGAAGCTGCGGCCTTACGAGGAACAGGAGCTGACCATGAACGTGTTCGGAGACCAGAATGAACAGGCCAACGCTGAGCCGCCGCAGGTATGTTTTAATGATCAACCAGGTCTTATGGTATTGCATAAGTTAATATGACTAATCTAGTAGATAAGTTTAGGACGATTACTAAAGCCCGTATTGGTAAGAAGCTTAAGGTCGCTCAGTGCTTAATGAAAAGAGCTTTGCTAGGAGTTTCTGCATCACAAATGAGGAAATCCGTAGACAAACTAGAGTGACAGGCATAGTTCGAAGTTGAGTTGACAATGGGCGAGCTCGAAGAATCATTGGCTGAAGGCAGCAAGCTGGGCTTATCAAGATAGACCGATTATATCGCCAGCATCACAAGAAACTGGTGGATGGAGTGGTTGAGGACCTTACAATCAATATTGGAAGAACTTTAGTGTAATTTGAAATTTCAGCCCGACAACACGTACGCGACGATCCAAGGCAGTCGTGCGACTGAACGGTTTGGAGACTACGCGACCCTCGGCGGAGAATCGCCGACGCCGCTGGAGGCTGCACTCGGCTTCCAGGTACTAGTGACACTGACTATTTGTCCAATAGGTATTAAAAAGCTAAGTTTCCAAAGATAGTCCCACCGTAATAAGGAATATATTTTAAGATAAAATAATAAATAAATAGTAATAAATAGCGCCAGACGAACACACCAACTGTATGGTCCCAAACTAAGCAACGCTTGTACTATGGGTACCGTACAATGGACTAGGGGATCCCAGTAACACCCAGACCTGGGCAAATTACCAAAAGGCCATTTCCAAAATTTGCCCCGGCGGGAAGCGAACCCGCAACCACCATGTGCAGTGAGCCGAGCGGCCAACGCTTGAACCACTGCGCCAATCGAGATTATAATTTGCTTACGGCAAAGGGAAACATCGTGAGTAAACCTGCATAACTGAGAATTTCCAACCAATTTTTGAAAGTCACGTGAAATCTACCAACGTGCACTTGGCCGGCATTATATTTTAGCCTGAATCCCTCTTACATTGAGGGGAAACTCGTGGGCTATTGGGGTCATCAACAAGTCACGATTGTGTAATTTTTATTTTAGGGCAGTACATTTAAGCCGCCGTCACCGGACACCCCTGAACCGCCGCCTCGACCTTCAGGATTAGGGGCACTTTGATCTAAGTAGATGTGAGGATTGGTTCTACCGTTTAACTGAGTCAGTTTCTAAGGTAGCCTCGTGGTGTGGCAGTAACTCTACTTTCAAGGTTATTTTCTACAAATCAGGACCTAAGCTGCTTTAGATACTATCTCAAGTATAAAGTGTCTAACAGATAGGTAAGTCCTCTAATGGGTATACCAGCGAAGATTATTTTATTATTTTGCTATCAGTAGCTCTACCATGCGTGTATGTGCTCTACGTTCGCTTGTTGCTAGTATCTACATACGTAAAATATTAGTAGAGTGCCTCTATAAATCACTGAGAGGAATAACAACTGATTTAGGTAGACGCTACCGACTGGCGACTCTAGCACGCGCATAAATCAATAGTAGAGCTACAGCACGTTAGTGAGTGACTAGGGCGATAGAACTGTAATTGGTCATAGTTTTTCAGAATGGAAACAACCCACACATACTTCTGAAAACTGAAACCAACCTACAACCACCCATGGTAGGGTTGATTTTTGTCTGAATTAGTATAATATGTGGGTTGCTTCTATTCTGAAAATCGATATACAATTGTAAATATAAAATAGAGTTAGTGCATGTTGACAATGTATGATAATAAAGTATTTAAAAAAAACTTAGCAAGCCTGCACAGAACTAAGGTACTTTTTATGTATGTTACCATTTATATAATATAACTAGCTGTGCCCCGCGACTCCGTCCGCGTTCTGTTGAAATTTTTCCTGAATTTTCTTGGCTATAAACCTCACGGAACCCGAGACCTTTCCAACGAATGCAAAACCGTGGAAATCGGTTCGTGCGTTCTGGAATTATAGCGTCAGGAAGGAAAACTCGACTTATTTTTATATAGTAGATTATATTTAAATGATACATTGTCAACGTCCAATATTATGTATAATAATAAATTTGACGTAGTTTTTATAAAAGATAATAAACAATATTATAAGCATTTTGTATTTTAGGTACTACAAAAATTACTAGCCATATTATAAACCGATCTAGGTATTCCCGGAATGTTCCTAGCAATGTTTAAATCCGTGAAATTCTCGCATTTTTCCACATTTTACTGTTCGAAGTTGACAAGACAAAATAGAACCGTTAGTTTGGACTAATGAAATATTTACACCAATTTGAGTTTTTGTCTCCTAATTTTGGCAACACAATAAAAACATTATAAATCAGTGTACCCATATGCTTGGTCAGGGGTCAGAGTAATAATATTTTTTTGACATATTTTGTTTTTATTCGTCTAAGATTTATAATCTCTGTTTCAAATCTCATAATATCTTAGCCAATCTTTAGATTTATATTTAAGTAGAAAACAATGCTTAAGTGATTTATTAAATTATTTACTATTCTACTGCCATATTTTTTTTTGTAAATTGCAAATATTGTACAAAAATACAATAGTTTTTGTAAGTGTTCATAATATTATTATAAGGGACCATTGGAAAACGTAGTGATGTATACATTTTCGATTCTTAAATAAATAAGGAATATCATTTAAAAAATAATAATTCTACAAACCTTTTTCTGCAGGTGGCCAAATCAGGAAGGTCTCTTAAAAACGTAGTCACTTTATAACAGTGTATGGATAGTAGCGCCACCGTCACCAGCATAGCTAAGTTTGTGGCCAAAGGTCCTAATTAAATTCAGTTACAAATTATGAAATAGTCAATAAGTTAAGTGCCTTTATATTATTATTATTTTGTAAATATTGTTCTATTTTATACCTAAAAGTATTATTTAACAACGAAACAGCAATAAATAAATAAATTTTAAAAACTCTTTTAATTTACCTAGCGTAATAATCATTTTCAGCACATACTTTATTAAATACTAGCTGTGCCCGCGACTTCGTCCGCGTGTAATTTAACTTAACAACAATTTCAGGATTATATATCCCCTATTTGATCCCCTTGGGGGTAGAAATAATCAAAATCCTTTCTTAGCGGATGCCTACGTCATAACATACCTACATGCCAAATTTCAGCCCGATCCGTCCAGTGGTTTGGGCTGTGCGTTGATAGATCACTATGTCAGTCAGTCAGTCAGTCACCTTTGAGTTATATACATTTAGATTGACGTTCGTTAGACCCACCCTAGTTTGTTTATGATTATACAAATAATTTGCTACAACAACTGAAATTGATTGGCACCGAAAAATTGGTGCCGGTTTAACTAAAAACCTTTACGCTGAGCAAGACAAATCCCAGTGAAAAAGTCCAGCTTCTTCATATAAAATTCCGGTGCGTGTGTTTTCGTAACTCTTCTCCTTCCAAGCGGCTTCACCGGTTTTGGTGTTTTTTTTTACTAATGGTGTCACCCGGATAGATGGCGCTGTTGTTGACATCCAGGAAACAAGATCCAAGCTAGCGCTGCTGCGAGCAAAAGCTAGTACAGTGCTACAAGCTTTTTTTGGCCGGTGGCCAAGAGAAGAACTAAAATATTTATTAGAAAAAATGACTTATTTTGACAGTCTTGTATCGACACTAGCGACGCGGGCCAAATAAAGTTTGTTGGACTGTATTACAGAGAATATAAGTCTGAATGATAATAGACAGTTTATGTTAAAACGTTTATTACAAAAATAAATTGTCAAAACATTTACGTTTAAAATAAAATTAACAACAATTGGCATGTTATTAGTAATTAAGTAATAGGTTTTATTATTACATACAACAATATTGTACTTTAAGGTTTACGTATTTAAACTATCTTCGTTTACTTACATACATTTGTATTGATCATGCATCCTTTCGCGAAAAGCAACTAGAAATAGAATAAAACTTTTTTTTATATTTGAATTATTTTTACTTTTCGATGGCCTTAACCACGCTAGCTACTCAAATCGTAATAGAAAAGCAAACGCTCGCGATTACGTTTCAAACGCTCCGCTTTTGATGTTTTGCTGACACCATACCATATCAATGTCAGTAGAAATAGTGAAGCTCGTGTCAGCAAAACGTCAAAAGCGGAGCGTTTGAAACGTAATCTTGAGCGTTTGCTTTTCTATTACGATTTGAGTAGCTAGCGTGGCTAGGGCCCAGGTGCTTGATAATATAAAGTTCGATGTACCTACGTAATTAAGTAGACTTTTAATTGATAACAACATACATAATTAACTATTTTTACAATTAATTCTATCACAGTGCGTCTAAGTACTGATTTCTAAGTGTCAATCAATTTATCTCAATCACATAGCCCGATTACATTCAATTTACATAGTAATTAATAAATAAATTTACACGATTTAATACCTATAGGTAACTTTAGTGTCAAAATGATTTAATTTTGGCCGACAAAAATGAGATGAATACTTAATGAAAACAAATTCTTTGACATAAACCTAATGCTAGTGAAAAGTATTCTTAGTAAAAATTATAAAATTTAATCTTTGTTAACCATAAATTCTAAAAATGTACGTGCCATATAATCCGAATTTTGATTTCATTAAAAAATAAGTATACTAACACGATTTAATTTACTTTTGTAATGTACATAAGCCACATTCATTCATTATTTCCACTTGTACTTTCAGTAACAATATGAATAAAATGTATCGGCATATTGCCATTTTTGCCAAGTCCATAATTATATTTTCCACCAGACTGCAAACGTATAAAGTAGTTATTTAACTTTCCAAAGAAAACATTCTGGGTTTCAGTACTGAAAAAAATGTGATATCACTAATCAATTATCTGAGGCAAATCATTAATCTGTCAGGTGGTTTGTGGCAAACTGAAAACATATCACATATACATAGGTACTCCACAGAATGTGGGAATATAATATATACTTAATTTTCGGATTTCGATGTTTCTTGAATTATTTATCGGATATTTCGTTTGTCGTTTATCATCTATAACTACCACTCATAATCATAAGATTAATTTTCTTAAAAGACTTGGCTGGTATTCGTCCGGGAGCGGATATGGCTGTCTACACCCGCCAATTCTAGATATTTTTACTAAATAGTCGACTTACAAGCCGCACTGCTCTGGTTCCACTAGATTTTTTTGGAACACGGTAGTGCGTCCACCAGTTTTAATTTTGTATGCCCCTGCCTTCCTTCTATAAAATAAATTTCTGTGTATTAGGATCATTGGAAAATATTTTTTACATAGGTAAATTGACAAGAATTTCTTTACTTTTAACCTTTGATAAAGGAAGGAATTTTAACGCGTACCTATCAAAAACCATACTCTCAATCCTTTTCAGTAGCTAGGACATTGATATATCTTAATAAAATAAATTTAGATCACCATAAAGATACAATAAAAATATACCTACTCATCCATGTCTATGGCACAAAAAGAAAATCTCAACACATCATAATAATTTTAACGGCGAATTGGGGTAGAGTCACATCACTGCAAGTACGTGCTTGGTACAATCGAAACAATTCTCATTTAATCCATTACAACCGCTCTACATCCTTGACTCTACGGAGCGCTCCTGGAGCCCAAGTCTGCTAATGAAATAGCATGTAAGAAATATAATTAAAAACCATTGGTTATTTTTACTTTGGGCAGTTTAAAAAAAGACAAAACCAGTATGTTGGCAGTGGACATGTTGACCGCAAGGAATTTAAGGGACTATCGATTTTGGCACGAAATGTTTTCAGATGGAATTAAATGTCCTCTTCGCTTCTATAGTGAAACACCCCCGCCTCAAAAATTTCCTAATTAATCTACCACAATCTACTTGCTTAAACACTCTTTGTACTGTTGAATAGCGTCGTTAGTCCTGGCCAGGGCCGCCTTCCTTAAATGGTTGAGTTTCCGACGGGCGTGAGAGACGAGATCGCGGTACGAGCGCCTCGAATGCTGCATGTCATCTCGGACCCTGTTGATCTCTTCGGATGCAAGGCGGAGCCAGCGTTTTACTCGGGGTGTGCTCTGGGAAATTAATATAATTATTATAAAATGTCAGATAGTAATCCGAGGTTAATATTGTATGTAGATCTAAATTTAGTTTTAAGAAAACAGCGTCCACTTTCCCTTTTTATGGTACCGTAGTCCCTACCTACAAGGAACCCTTATAAGATCATCCAGTCCGTCCATCCGTCCCAGTCTGTCACAGTACCATAACTTCTACAGTTTTTATCGGAAGTTTATGAAATTTGGTACAGATATACCTTAAAAATAGATCTCACTTTAAAAAATTAAAATGTGGCAAAATGATTTTTTTTAGGTACCCTACCCTAAACGTAGAAAGAGGGGATTTTTTTTTAGTTACCCCATCATGTGATTTAAATGTCTTTTCAAATGAAATGGTGTTTCCATACAACAATGTATCATCAAAAATTCCGTTTGTGAGACTTTTAAATTTCAAAGATCTAATCAAAATTTACGTAATTAATTCCGATACTTCTTACATTTTTATGATAATCGACCAAACTAGTTAGCCAAAAATATAATTAAATTTTTTGAAATGGCTCCGGAACCCTACATTGTGCGTGGCACGACACGCACTTGGACTGTTTTATTCACAGTTGCAGACGTCCTGCTTGGCGTTCACCACCTTCCGTCAGCTGGACTATCATCCAGTGTGACTAGGGTGTCGACGTAGGCAATAAAAAAGGCACTTACCTCGCACGATAATCCACATCCTCTAACAATATTATCGCATTTCCTTATGTACTCTTCGCTCTGAAAACAGATTATTAATAATGATGATGATTAATAATAATATTTTAAAGGACTTAAATACATAAATACGACCTAAAGTCTTCGATCATAAGCCACTATTAACCCCTAGAGTGTCGCGAGCCTACGTAGGTGTATAAGATTTAAATACTCGAATGAAAAAGGCGAGCGGCTATTGGTTGTTTACTTATTTGCTACGTTTAGTAAAACGTCAACGATAATAGAGTTTCATAGATCGATTATGTCAAAGTCTATCTGTTTTAGTTTAGATTCTTGTAAAAAAACGTTACTGATCGGAACGAAAAAAAATACAGATAAAATAAATTCATACTTCCAAAATATTGCGACACTTGGGGCAGAGGGCGCTCGGAGGTGGGGATCATTTGAAGGATTAATCAGTCGTCAGTTTGGTAGTCTACTCCCAGTACCGTACCTTGTTGAGATGCATTCGGAAGACGATCATGTGTCCCAGTATGAACTTGTGGTGGCTGTCCCCGCTGTAGGTGGCCGATCGCTTGGCGTCATGCTCTATCTTCTTCAAGCGGGTTTCCAGTTTCAACCGACATTGATTAGGCTGGAATAAGAGAAATAATAGATTTAATGGCTGAAGATGGTTTTGTGAACCTGTTCTAATAAACTGTAGTCTTTTGTGGTTGTAGTGTAATTTGAGTGTCTGAAGATTTATGATAAAGGGATCGTCTACTGTTCTAGAGATACAATTCCATTACAATTCCATTGGTAGGCCTTATAATTGGTAATAATTGGTGAAACTAATATAATAGTAAGTATATGTAATGATCAAAACATAACCCTTCCTTTTGTCTATGCTATATTTGGAGGCGTAAAGTTTTTTATTAACAAAGCCTTGGCTAAGTGCTACTAACTACCCTAGAGTTAACTACCCTAGAGTTTGATGATCATTAACTGTGAAAAAGTTTAGAAATTTCGAATTTTACTTAACCTACTTTTAAGTTTTAAAATATAAATTATGAAATTTGGTATAATAGTAAATTTTATCTATGAAATCGCATTTATATCACCGGTATAAGGTTTAAAAGAGTTTCAAATAGCTTCTAGAAGAGATTACTACAGCATCTGCTTTGTTTGACTCGCCATGGTGAGGACGCTGATGACGTGCCTTTTCGAAACACAACTCGGTAGATAACAAAATGTATGCCAATTGTTACCAGACATCATTCGTCTTCAAACACGTGCTCATTCCTGAAGTTTATTCTAAAACACTAAAACATTACAAATCGGCACTAAACATGTTTATCACCTGAATGTCTTCGAGTACAACAGTTTTGCGCGCGTAAAACTATAATTAGCGCAAGGCCCGACGCGCAATGTGCCGGGGCGTAATATACGCGCGTCAAATCATACGGAACGCCATTCATGAAAGCTGTTAATGCGGCTATCGGCGGTGACATGACCTCATTGCTATACGAGGCCATGGAAGTGGCGGACAAATCGGAATTAAGCCCCGTTTTCTTCCTTCGAACCTATTTCGTAGTTAAGCTTTGGAACAGAATAAATCAAGGTTTAAATCACAGCTCGCACTTCTGGGATTTCCGGGTTTCATGTGCAAATCTGAATTCCAACTGAGATTACCGCTTGCTAAATGGTAAAGAAACATATTGTGAGGAAACGCGCGCGTATTTTATAAATATAAATATCGCCGTACTGACACAAACTGTATGGTCCCAAACTATATTGGTATTAAGAAACGGCCGTTTCCGAAATTTGCCCCGGCGGGTGTTGAACCTGCGGCGGTGAGCAACCACCATGTGCACTGTGCCGACTGGCCTACGCTCGAACTACTGCGCCAAGCGGTCGTCAATTTATTAAATTAATTTACAAAGAGGTACCTATGAAGGTCGCAAACCCACACTGCGTCCGCCGTGTTGGTCCCGATTCTCCCTCGCGTTGAGAGGACTCTATTTATGAGGGACCAAAACACCACTGGCGACTTACGGGTACTGTAGTTACCTGTCTGCCTACCCCACAGGAGATACGTTATTTTTTATATGGCGCATGTCAAAAATATTACCAATATTGCTGCTCTACGGTTAATTCATTTTTCACATGTCCCTGAAGATAACTGACAACCAATGAGTTTATAAATTCATCGTTATACATACAATACATCGTCAATAAATGAGGTTAACTGTTTATAACTCGCTTGTGTTACGGCCCCACACGACATCGTCATTGCCAAGGTCTGAGAACTGATTGACGCGCTGGCTGATGTATTTTATAGTTATTTTATCCCTTGCTGATCCGGAGTTATATTAAAACAAGTTCAGGATATTGAGGTGATAAATAATAGCCCTATTTTATATCCCACTGGCCATGGGCCTCCCCACAATGCGAGGGGTATTCAGGAGCCTTTTATGAACTCTGTAAACTGAACAAACTTTCTAATTCTTATCCTTTTGAGCCATTACTCGTACACGATTCATATTGTTTTTTTAATGACGTAGGTCAAGATTACATGTACTTATGATGAATAAATCTACTATATAAAAATAAGTCGGGTTTTCCTTCCTGGCGCTATAACTCCAGAACGCACGAACCGATTTCCACGGTTTTGCATTCGTTGGAAAGGTCTCGGGCTCCGTAAGGTTTATAGCAAAGAAAATTCAGGAAAAATTTCAACAGAACGCGGACGGAGTCGCGGGGCACAGCTAGTACGATATAAAATAAGCCTGTTCAAGCCCGTAAAATTAATGATAAATATTATATTTTATGGTCAGAAATGTCATTTCCGACTCCACCACGGTTAGGGTGATGAAAATGTAAACAAAAACTTTGATTGGTGACAATATAATGAATCCTGTTGTTTACCCAACAGAATATTTAACGTGGGTAGGTAAAATTGCAGGCATGATGTTTTCTCAAAAGAATGTTATGTACCAACTGATACGGGTGGAATGCATGCACATTATTAGCAATTAAACAATATGTACCGGTGTTATGTACTGCGTTTTATTATGTAAACAATAATTGAGGAATGCGCGACCTTGCAATTTTATGTAATTGAGCGTTGGATGTAATGAGAGGAGTATTCCATGATGAGGTGGGTGGAATTCAAAGTCAAAGCGTCAAAGCGTTTATTTTGTTTAGGCCTGCGGGGGCACTTACAAATTGTTTTTTTTTCTTATACCTACAACCGGATCGGAACGCGACCTCGACTGAGAAGATCCGGCAAGTAACGCAGCGGGCTTGCTTTTTTACATTTTCTTATATCTCTGTTTTGTAAATCGCCATTTACTTAATTGACAATTTGTTTTTATTGAATAAGGAATAGATGAGTCTAAAGAAGATGTTGTGTTTTGTGAATGTGGGCTATGATTTTTGCATCACGCCTGCGCCAAAAGAGGCAGAACATTCTTTTTAGCGCGGTCAGTCGCGTTCTACACTAAGTTGCTAATTCCTTCGTGATGATAAAGTTAAAACTTGTTTCAAATAACATTCAAGATTAGGGCATCGCTGTCTATTGCATTAATCGCATTCCTAATGCGATGCGGTAATCCATGGAAGTAGTTTGGCGATGTACCAACGAACCTGAGCTAAAACATATATCGTTATCATAATATTTTGTCCGGGTTATTGATGGATGCTGGGTAATTTCGACCTCAACTTCATCTGTCCGTGGAATGTTCTTCTCAAAAAGTTAAAAGCTTTTAATTAAATACAGATTGTTTCAGAACGAACTCAATTATACTGGTACCTACGCATGTACAACAAAATAATAAAAATTACAAAAAAATTTTTCGTGCCACGAATAATGTTTCCTACATAGACATATTTTTGCTTTTAAGTCGGAAACTCTTTGTTACAAAGCCTAATGTAGCCAAAGCTATATAGAATTCTGGTGTGCGTGTGTTCGTTATTCTTCTCCTACTAAACGGCTTGACCGATTTTGATAAAAAAAGTAATTATGTGGTCACCTGGATGGTTATTTCTCTTAGCTGTTGTCGACGTTTTTGATAAATGCTAGTTCTACTTAATATAAAAAGTTACCATAACCGAAACCCATAATAAACATTACTACAGTCTGACAGTGGAAATACTGGCAGCGCGTGCGCATGATGCTATTATGCAATAATGCACAAATTACTCACGCACCCTCGAACGAGCGCAGTGTCAAGGTTGGTTTAATGCTTCGTTACCGGGTATTGTGACCATGCTTTTATGAGTTGTACATATATTTAGTAGCTCTACAATGGGTTTTAATGTAAACTTTCGCTTGTATAGTGCATAAACGCTTGGGACGAGCGCCTCTTAGCAAACTTATTTAATTCATGGTAGAGCCAGGTGAAGGACTGGGTAAGATTGTGAGGACATAGAGCTGAAAACTTACGACTTTCATTCACAGATAGAGTCGGAAAACAATATTTTAAAGTGGTTTTATGTTTTTGTGGATACTCAGTAAAGAAACCTTTATTACAGGGAACTGAAACATAGCAAAGTTATATTCATTGGGTCTGTACCACCTCCTGTGTAACCTGCTTATCATAAATTACTTCAGACGTTCCACTATAATTAATTCGAGTAGTCGATTGTATGTTTCCTACTTCCACCAATAAAGAAAGAGATAAAGATCAATTGATTACATAGTTATTTATTGATATTAACAATATACTGTGGTAAGCAGGTACTTCAGTTGCAACGAGTACTCCAGTATCTATAATTATTGATAATTGAAAGATCTTTATCTTTGAGTAGTTACTTCTTAGGGATGGTAGCAAAACTACGGTAGGTAAACCTGTTGAAGTTATTGTAGCGACCCCACATTCACGACGCGGACAATAGATGGCGCTGAATGCGACGTCTCAATACAATGTGCAATTCTTGATAGAAACCTGAATCACGATATTATAGTTTGCATGCTTCGGGACCGAGTTCACTGTGTTATATATTTCGAGCACTATTAGACGTATCTAAAAATTTAACCACAGTTTTTTTAAGATGTATACATTGTGCCCCAGAACTGTACAATCATGAATATTCTTTTTTCCAGCATTTGGTGATCAAACTTAAGTAGATAATTATCAAAATGTGTCCACCAAACTACAGAAAAGTTAGTCACACCACCGTGACGACAGTAGCTGGCAGTAGATCAACGTCTGCGCAGGCGCATGCCAATGACAGTACGCCAGATTGACGAGCCCACGGTACATGGTTTGGAATATATTTCTCGTTAATTCAACTAAAAATAAAGGTAATAAGGATATAATTAGAATGTGTTCTAGTTTTATGAAGGTTGGTGATTGGAGACAGGGAGATATCATGACGGGTATGTGTTTGGTACCAATGAGCTATGACGGTTTAGGTACATGGACAAAACCCAACTTAGTGCGAGTGGTTGAAGGTAGGTTTCACTTTGCAGGAATATGTGTGGGTTAGTTCGATTTTGCATAACGCATATAAAACTAGTTAAACTCAAATAAAAATGCATTTGTAATGAAATCTTAGATTTTCGGTATGGTGACGTATTTAGTGCTAAAGATGGAATAGTTACCATATTGCTACTCATATTCTAGCTTATTGTAGGTACTTATATCACAGCCACCTAATTCATAGAGCTTACTTAAAAGCAATTGAATTAAGAACAAACTACCATTCCATAGCCACTATAGTCGCTGTTCCAGTTAATGCAGACGAAACGAAATACATATATTAAAGTCGGATTATTTCACCAAAAATATAAAAACATTTTGGCCAAACTATTGCCGACGATGACTGCATCTCAGTAGGTATTTATTCTTAACAAAATATTTGACCGGATCAGAAAAACTAGAGTTATGTTTAGAATGTGTTTATTATGTAAATATATCTTGCGCTCATCTCAACAAATTATTAAACTGATGTTCATACTAGATAACTAAGGTCTGTCGCGGAACTTTAACACACTATATTCATTAAATCGACCCCACAATTTCTTCAACCAGTCTTTACTATGGCGGTAGAGTCAAGCTGTACCCGATTGACTTCAGCTCATATACGGGGTTGCTCAACGGGGGGTAGTACCACTCTCTCACAAAAGATCGGCGCAAAGTAGCTATTATAGCGGCGTTTCCTACGATGACTGAGAAAGTCCAAGGCCAACTACCCTTTCCATCACTCGGTCTCTACCACTCCCCTTCAGGTCAACAACGTGCGAGCATTGCCTTTGGTATTGCAAGCATCTATTAAGTGACGGTAACTGCTTAACATCAGGCAGGTTGTACACCAGTCTACCGATTTTTATTTGTAAAAATATTGAAAGCCACCTTGAATAATCGGTTCAAATTCATTGAACTATTTGGCAACACCTTCTTTTAGATTTTTACAAATACCTAATGGCTTTAGAAGGCACGGTTCAACTATAAGTGGCAGGCATACGTCACCCAGGGTATCCTTCAAGGGACCTGTAGACTTGCCTTTTGAAATACAAAACGAGAATTTGTCATTTCCTTCTACGGAGAGAAATTGAAGGGAGAATAATCACATGAGGTATGCTTATCTACATATAGAAATAGATTAATTTCTGATGATCACAAGCTAACCTTCAGTGTTCTTAATGTGTTCCGTGTGTTCACCTTCAATCAGTGCCAAGGATTTTTATTGGAAAATTATGAGAATGTCGCCATGCTGAAGAGCACCATGCACCTTTCAAAGTTAAAATAATTGTTGTCACACACAAAGACTTTTTAGAAATTTTCTTTTCGTGGCAACAGACGCGTCACATAAATCTGGTAATTTAATATTGGATTACGGTTGATTTGATTACGGATAAAATAACTAAACTGGACTAAGGATGACCGTCCAGTTGGCTGTGCTATGAAGCTGGCCCGCCAGCTCCGACCAATAGGATAATTTCCTCGGCAATATCCAGCTTACCCCGAGTTGCGAGGAAATGAAGCGATCCTATTGTTCAAAGCAGGCGGACCCGCTTTCTAGCATAACCAAGTGAACGGTCACCCTAAGTAAATCGCCCTCCTTGTCATATGCGCAATCTATGAACAAGTCGGCAATCTTTTTTTATTGTATCATAGACACGGCCAAAGAATTCGCAAATAATTAATGTACTTTTTTTCCGTTTTAGCTATAATTTTTTACATTTGTCGCAACACAGGGTTTTTATAAGTTTTACCATATTATCTGTAGATATACTTACGTCTATAGCACTGCAGACATCAAGCTAAGCCAGTCTCTAAGACCAAGCTAAAATGCACAAAGCCCTAAGTACTTACTACAATCTAAATAGCCCATTTCAATCCAAACTAGCATTCGAGCTCCTTCGATATCCCCATAAACTTCAGATCTAGGCCGAGCCAACATAGACTTAAATATTGTATTCTGCATTCCAACGTGAAGGCATTTGAGATGCATTATATATGCAATGATGGTCCGTGCCCAGCATCTGTTAGTTTGGTATCACTAGGGTTACCTAATTTCAAAATATATCTATACAAATAAATAAAATTGGAGTGTCTGTTTGTAATATCAAAATAACACCTTTTCATTAAATGCATATGAAAGTACATACGACACCTATAGCAAAAACGCGATTTAAAAAAAAATTCTCTGTCTGTCTGTCTGTCTGTCTGTGTGTTTGTTCCGGGTAATCTCCGAAACGGCTGGACCGATTTTGACGAGACTTTCACTGGCAGATAGCTGATGTTATAAGGAGTAACTTAGGCTACTTTAATTTTAGAAAAACAATTAGGGTTTCTCGTAAAAAAATAATAACACATGAAATCAAAGAGTATCTCCGAAACGGCTGGACCGATTTTGACGGGACTTTCACTGGTAGATAGCTGTTGTTATAAGCAGCAACTTATGATACTTCTATTTTAGAAAAACAAAATTAAAAAAGTGGGTCCTGTCGCGCGGGCTCCGAACGCGGGAGCGGCCTTTTTTGGTAAGTTAAATACCACGCGGACGAAGTCGCGGGCTCAGCTTGTATGAAATAATAATTGCGTGTGAATTTACTAATATGTACCTGCAATCACCGAAGGGAACAAATTATATATTTTCTTTTATCAATGAAGGTAATATCTTCACCTGGACAATAAATTTAACCAATAAATAAAATACGTTTAAATTACAATAATATATTTTTAGCCTTTTTCTACAAAGCCATTATTTGTATATAAAACTAGAGTACATACGAAATGTCCGTTATTAAAGTAGGTATTTTATTTCAAATGCAATGATTATGTTGGCCGTACATGGCTTCGTCGGAGGCATTGTTTGCGAACCCTACAACAATGTATGACTACTTTGTTGAATGTTTTGATTCAACAAGCATTTCTCTGATACCGTCAGCAGCATATTTTGACTGCATCATTGCTATTTATAGTGAAATTTTCCCGCAGTCACGGGTCGAATGTTGCCAAAATATAATGGAATTGTGTTTATAGTATTTCTGTGAGTTCACGGGTGAAACAGAATGAGGTATGAATGTGGGGTTGCGTCAATGAATTTGTTTGACGGAACAAGAACAGTTTATTGTTTACCTAATGGGAAAATGTTGACGGTTTTTGAACAATTCACAAAGTAAGTTTATAACGATCTTGCAGGTTCTAACCTTATGTAGTTACTGAATTACTTTTGTACCTACCTATCTAATTGAAACTTTACATTTTGTCCTTATGTAGGTTTCAAGGTTTTAAGCCCGGTCTTTTAGAAGCATTGGGATACCGAATTAAATTGGTGTTCATAAGACTTGCGTTTTTGGATGTCATTCCAACACGTAATGACTCTTATAGATTATTATCTCCATAATAAGAATGAAAAGCTTGGCATACAAATCTGTTTCAAAGCGAATAAGGGTATATATCCTGCAAAATTGCGAGGACACTCAAATCTAGATCTAATTTTTCTGCGTCTTACAGTTTTACTTTGTCGTACGCAATATTGTGAAGGATAATATGATTCTTGCATGTTATACACATAAGGTTGTATTCTAAATAACACTCATTATGCATGCCGCCTTAGTAAATGCTAAATAACACCCCTCGTTTTCCATCGAGGGGTTTAAAAGTTGTTTTACCTACCAAAAAAAAACTTACTGTATAAATAGGTATTTCCTGTTGGTTGGTAGCGAGCGAGTGATTTAATCAAAGGTTGACTGTTAGAAAGATACACATTAAGTACATTTTTTGTGTCATAAGTGAATCATCATTAGTACTTACATCATCTCCATAAGGAACTTCTACACTCCTTATAGTCCCCTCCGCGAATCCGGTGAAGTTCGCTAGGAAGTTCTTCAGATCCGTCCCCGCCCTGGCTGCGAACTCCGTGTAGAGGAACAAGGCATCAGACTTGGTCAGCTGCAGATCCTCCCGGAGCTCCGGGGTGAACGGTCTCCGGGACTCCAGATTGGCTGGCGCTGAACTCCGGTTGGTCACGTCAACGTATACTACTGCATCCTGGAAATAAAAGACAAACGCTATTAAGACTGTGTTCAACGGATGTTTATAGAGCTATGCAGTAAGTACAATTTCCAGATTTAAGATGGGCAATGATTGTTGAAACCAAGGCTCGCACCTCTAGGATTATCTCATTCCGAACAAAAATGTATCTCTTACTGCCATACTCGTACCACCTCGAGGTAGTACCACTCTTTCACGTAAAGTAGCTATTACTACATTTCATCCATTGAGTCACAGAGCCGGAAGACCACTCCCCTCACTTTCCCGCGCTCTGTCCCACTACCCTTCAGTTCGGCAACGTGTGAGCAAGACCTTAAGTATTGCAAACATAATTATATAAGGTACGGTAACTTTAATATCAGACGGGTAGTCCGCTTGTTTGCAGACTTTGAAGACTTTTAAGAAGATAAAGGAAAACATCTGCACGGTTTTTAAAAGAGAAGTATGAAAGCCAATCCGCACAGGTCCACGGTTTAAATGCTTCTCGACATTGGGGCCCGGTGTCATGTTAATAGGCTGGCCCCATCGACAAGGAACTCTGCCTACCGCTCCAGGGTATAAATCCGTTATATTTATAATAATATTTTTAAATGGTCTCGTGTAAGGCAGGTCGGTATGACGATCGTTGCGTTATTGGCACATTAATTTGATACACGGTGTCGTGTTCGAATCGTTATCACATAGTTGCATGTGTGCTGAAATAATATTGATGCCACTGCAATGTTGTTAAAGCGGTATATTTAAAGACATTACGTTTAGTTTTTTTGATGTAATAAAGTCGGCAAACAAGCTTACAACCCGTTTGATGTTAAGCAGTTACCGTAGTCTATAGATTCTTACAATACCAACGGCATTGCTCGCACGTTGGTATCCTAAAGGGTAGTAGATAGAGAGGACAGAGTTTGGCTTCCGGCTCTCCCCGTCATCATACGAAACGGAACTATAATAGCTACTTAACGCCTATTTTCTGTGAGAGGGTCACACTGCCCCGGTAGAGCCAGCCCGTATTTGAGCTGCAGTCGGTTAGTTACAGCTTCGCTCTACCACCATGAAGTTGTACGAACTAAGCGACCACAGGTCACCTGGATGGTTCCTAGCTACAGTTAAAGCCGATAGGTGGCGCGGTAGTCCACATCCAGAAAAAATATACGCTAGCGAAACTGGGGGCAAACGCTAGTTGCTCATAGATTACAAAAAAATACTAAGTATTTGTCGGATTTGGAAATGAACTCATTCTATGAAGTTTTAAAACACTTGCATTTACAATTCAAAACAAACGTTTTAATGCATCGTTTCGCGATCCAAGTGGCCCCAACTGGGAGTAAGGTCGCCGTAAAAACCTTAACTGCAAAATTATTATTATGATGTCACAAAGGAAACCATAAAATATAACTGCGCACGGGCATGTTATGTATTTATGTTTTCAGTTTTATGATTGCAGTGACGTCTGTCAGACCTTTGGGTTTTCATGCCGATTAGGTTTTGAGATATATTTGAAGATGATACGACGATGGATGGTGTTATAAAACATTTTCGTTAATGATTTTTCTCTATCTGTCGATCTGACAGACTACTACCGATGACGCGGGGCGGCGCGTTCGTGAACATCGGGTGCGTTCGGACGCATTCCCTTGTGTTATATGAGTATATTAAATTGAACATTACAGTCATATTTCTAGACTACTAGACATTTTTATGACCTTGAGAATCGGAACTCGACGTGCGCCAACATTTTTATACTTTACAACCGTTTACATTAATATTTACATTACATGATCTTTAAAATTAAATTTTCTTATTATATTTTTACAATTGAAATAAAACTATTTTTCGGATTTTATCGCGTTTATTAACTTTATGAAATAAATCCGAAAAATAGTTTTATTTCAATGTGTAGTATTCGCGTAAATATAAGAAAACAATATATTTTTACAAGTTTAAAAAAATATATCACTAGTGATCTGAGGTTATTACATTACTAGCAGTCCTGTTAGCACCATGAACTAAATACTCTTACTAAGAGGTATATTCATGATAACAGTTTAATGGCCAGCTTGGAAATTAAACCCTGAATATCTCGATTACGAGAGCGGCTTAACTGCTAGGTAATTGACGCCTGAAATTTCACGGCGGCGTCGAGGCGCGGCTGCGAAGTGTGCCTGCGCCTTGACGCCACCGCTGCCTCAGCTTAAGAGCGTGTGAGCAAATGTTCCCTTTATGTGCCAGTTTTAGAATCTAAAAGTAGTGAGATAATCTCAGATTTTAGATAAATCATGAATCGTTATTCGCGTTGTTTTTTAATAATAACATTTGCTGCACAAAATTTTATATGAGATTAATGGTTTGTTTTGATGTCTGTACGCCTTGAATCACGTCCGTACAAGTATTTCTGCAATAAACTTCAGTTTTATAAGTAGTTTCTTTGAAACTAGCTCCTCATGACGTAGAGTCTTATTTACATAAGTTCTGACTAATAGAGGTATTGTGCACTACTTAAGTATAGACATTACAGTCATACAGGTTGACCTCGTTGCCGGATCTTCTCAGTCGAGGTCGCGTTCCGATCCGGTGGTAGATTTACCCTCGCCACCTCTCCTGGCAGCGGCCCAAGCCGAGGTCGTGTCCCTTGTGGCGCCCTTGAGCTAGCTGCCCCCCTGCCCCTCTGGCTGGAGCGCACTTGCGCTCGCCCTCTGTCCGGGTGAAGTTGTTATGGCCACTCTGGCCAACAACATATAGTCATATCAAAAAAAAAAAAAGGTTGACCTCGAAATATTAAGTAATATTCACTTAACTATGATTAATATTATTTTACGAACATTTATCATCAAAATATCAATTGTATCAAAATAAATTTTAAATTAACCTGAAAATAACTTTGTCATTATTGCTACCATGTACAAACCAATAAGCATGTGATCCAAGTAGGTATCTACTTTCCTTTTTATTATTTTAATTAAAATAATGTGAATATTGAATTCAGAAAATAATTTATTACTAAAGTCGGTTTATTTTTGATAATTGCAATTTCCTAATGAATATTTCTACTTCTTAAAATAATTTAAATCATGTTATCATATTGAAATAAAACCATTTTTCCTATTCTATCGTGTTTATTGACTTTTATAAGATCCCGACGTTAACATAAAAAAGTAAATAAACGCGATAGAATCCGAAATAGTACATTGTTACACGAGTGGTGAAAGTGACTTATTTTTCCCGAGACGGGGTTTGGCGTCCGAGCGTAGCGAGGGCGCTAATAGTTCGAGGGACAAAATAAGTCTTTCACCCGAGGTAAACACTGTGCTTTTCATTACGAATACAAGGAAAATAAAAATAAAAACAGGAATTGGCTAAAGAAATAATACAAGGAAGCATGAACAATACTCTACAACTCGAAAAAAAAAAAGATCGGATTGCCGCCTATTTTGTTTTTTTTCGTTGGCCGGCCAACTTCATTATTTAGCCAGTATTTTTAATTTTTATTTTTAAATATTTTGACCAAATCTATGTTATTTTAAAGAAATTGTTGAAACTAAATTATAATTAAGTCATTTAAAAGTATATATTCTTTATTTAATACTCAACTTTATGTTATTTCAATTTTACATCGTGCTGTAATTGAGTGACTGTAGAAAAAGTTTGAACATGGTTCCATAGAAATGGAACTAGTTTTTTTTTATAATTTGACAGCTGTCAGTTGAAAGTGATTCTCCCGGGCCAGAAAAGTATTACTTTCAACCCGCTCCTCAGGCAACTTCAGACCTACTTTCAGTGTATGAGTAATGAAAAATAGTTTTATTTCAATGTGTAGTATTCGCGTAAATATAAGAAAACAATATCATGTTATCATAGTTTAAGATATTGGCAACGATTTGGACGTCGCCCTGTATCTCTCTCTCTGCCTATTCCACCAGCGTTGTGCCGTGAAGGTAAACAGTGTTATCTCCAAGCCACGTGCTCTCGTATCAAGTGCATACGAACAGGCAGGCATTGTTTTTTCTGATTGTTTGCCGTGACTATGAACACCAAGGGTATGTGCATTCATCCTATCCTATTGTGATCTTTATTGGCTTGACTATCATGTAAAACTACCGCCATAGAATCTTCCGACATTTTAATGAAACAAAACTCTAATAGCAACTTCTGTGAGAATGTGGTACTACCCCGGTGGTACTACCCCGAGCCAGCTCGTATATGTGCTGTAGTCAATGACTAGCCTCAAACGAAGCCGTACAAAAATTTTTGATACACCTCCGCAAACTCGAGAACATCCGTACACCAACCTGGCTTACAGTGTTTATCTTTCAGTAAGCCAACAAGCCCCCAAGGATTTGTTATGAAATTATTTCCTAATCGCAACGGCTTCAACCGTTTTCGCATTCTTGCGTTATCTACATAATGTTATGCGCAAACATGATCATATTGTGTTCTGTGTGTTTGTCACAGATGCATGTCAAGTTGGAACTGGCGATCATGACTTTGGTGGTTTCTTGGAACTTTATTGGAGAGATCGCTATTGAGAGAATTAAATAAATAATAAATAAATAAATATTGCCAGACAAACACACCAATTGTATATACCAAAAGCAACGCTTGTACTATGGGTACCGTACAATGGACCGGGGGCGATCCCAGTGACACCCAGACCAGGGCAAATTACGAAAAGGCCGGGAATCGAACCCTCATCCACCTGGTGCGGTGAGCCGAGCGGCACACGTTTAAACCACTGCGCCAAGCGGTACCATATTGGATTCAGTATATTTACTTTTATCATTATTTCATGAGTACCATTTCTTTGTTAATTTGTTGTAAAATAATTGCAAGCTGTGTCAGACCAAATATTTGGCGATTCTGGCAAAAAAAAACTCTTGTTACCCTTGTAATACATATAAAATATGTAAAAATATTACATAAACATTATAACTATAATTATTCAGGTTAATGCGGCAGGTCCCTGTTTTAATTAGCATCCCAGATTCCGCGAGGTTTAATGTGCGAAATATTAGAATTAGGATAATAGGTCAATGTCTTAACAGAGTTTTTATACTGTTACTATTTTGAATGGTAGAGTATGGCCTGAATTTCCATCACTTGGCTCATGTACACATGCCTCCCCAGGCAGAATAAAGCTGAATGTAGAGTATCGATAGAGACATGAAGATGACATGTAAGAGTCCAGTCCCCTCCCTCTATCGCACTCCCTTTCAGGTTGGCAACGTGCGAGCAATACTTTTGGTATTGAAAGCAACTACTCCTACAATAACTGCTTAACATCGTTATGTTACTATCTGCCTTATATCTTATTAAGTTGCGTACTATGTGCTCATTTGCCGACATTGTAATATAATCTATCCTACTAATATTATAAATGCGAAAGTTTGTGAGTGTGGATGTATGTATGTATGTAGGTATGTATGTTTGTTACTCCTTCACGCAAAAACTACTGAATGGATTTGGATGAAATTTGGAACACAGATAGATTATAACCGGGATTAACATATAGAATACTTTTTAACCCGATAATCCCGAATTTTTTTCTAAGTTAAAATACTACGCGGATGAAGTCGAGGGGCACAGCTAGTATATATATAACTCAAAGGTGACTGACTGACTGACATAGTGATCTATCAACGCACAGCCCAAACCATTGGATGAATCGGGCTGGAATTTGGCATGCAGGTAGATGTTATGACGTAGGCATCCGCTAAGAAGGATTTTGATTAATTCTACCCCCAAGGGGATAAAATAGGGGATTAAAGTTTGTATGAAACTTTGTCAATTACATTTCACGTGGACGAAGTCGCGGGCATAGCTAGTAATAAATATAAGCGATAAAATGTATCAGTGGGTCGAAAAATCGCATAAATAAAAGGGGATGCAGTATTAATATAAACTTTTTTAAATGCATCAGTTTTAAACTTAAGTTTCTTCGTAAGAACGTATTACGTTGGCGAGTATCTGTGTTACGTAAACTATTAATTTACGGCAAGCATACATTTTAGTCCACTCTCATGGACTCGCATTTTTTTCACTTACATTGACCAATTTTAAATCAAAGTTAACTAGACAACAAAATCAGATATAAACCATCTTGGGTCTGCCCTTAACCACCTTCCACACGTGACTGAATCGTTAGTTACAAATATTCGCCTCAAGGAAGCCGTTTCATAAATCCAGTGATGACTAAATCATGTCAACCGTAGTTATTACCTTACAGTTGGAACGATCAATAGCGATGTTTGCTGACAGGTAGACAAGGTCACAGTCGTAAAGGCGACGTCACACTGCACTGGCTCACGTAATAATGCAACGCCGAAATTGATTTGTGACCGTGCAGTAAGTATTTGAACTAGTAGGAGAATGGTATGAAAAAAATTGCAAATCCAATGCCATAATGTTTTTTTGCTTTTACGGTTATTGATGATCTTCCTTTTCTTCCCCCTGTCCCACTCGCCTTCAGGTCAGCAATTTGGCTTTGGTATTGCATTCATCTGTAGGCTACGGTAACTACTAATTGTCCGCTTGTTTGTAGACTTCGTTTTAAAAATGAAATAAAATCTATTGACGTCATTCCAAGTAAAATTCTACTCTATTGGCTTACTGATTACTGATGACAAATGGGACCTTCTGGATAGTGAGGTCTTGGGTTCGATTCCCAACTCTTGCGTATTGTTATTGCGATATTTTCAGCCGAGTTGGCTCGGACAGACTTTGAATGGGCGACCAAACCATATCGTAGATTTCGTCCATGTTTTAAAGAGTCCGGAATCTCAATTTCAATATCGTAGACAGTCTCTACAAGCAGTCAGAGCTGGGGTCTGAACTATTTCGTGCTTGGTGGGCTTTGTGCCTTTGATAAAGGAAGAAACCGAACACGAAATATTACCCGTATCGTAACGCTAGTTTACGCGCGTGCTGCTCACATGACAGAGTTCGTAAATAAGAATGACACTGACAGCATGCTTTTTCGATGACGATACGATTACGTTAGGAGTCCCTGCTAGGTGCACTGAAATCACTGAAAATTGTTGGGTTTTAGTAGAGAGATGACAATCACACCGTGTAAATATCAATCATCAGATAAACCAGCACAGACTGGAAGACCACTCCAATAGAAAAAGAAATGGAAAGAAAGCCAACAATAAACCAGGGCCCTAACCACGCTAGCTACTCAAATCGTAATAGAAAAGCAAAAGCTAGCGATTACGTTTCAAACGCTCTGCTTATGACGTTTTGCTGACACGAGCTTCACGATTTCTACTGACATTGATATGCTATGGTGTCAGCAAAACGTCAAATGCGGGGCGTTTGAAACGTAATCGCGAGCGTTTGCTTTTCTATTACGATTTGAGTAGCTAGCGTGGTTAGGGCCCTGTTTTTATATCCTTTCTTCAACGAATTACATATATTATTAAGAATGATTATACTTCATAATTATTATTTATACTTCTTTTCTTGTACAATAACTATTATTTACTAATTTTTTACCTATTTCGGCTGCCACTGTGATCGCCCCTAGTTCATTGTACGTACAGTACCTATAGTACAAGTCCTGCTTACCTCGGGGCAAACACAGTTGGAGTGTTGACTCCTGACTCAACACCCGCCCTGTTACATTGGAACTGAGTTCCCCGATCAGCGAATCACAACACTTCGATACAATATTACATGCGTTCATGTACCACGTGTATTTGAAGGACGCACGAATGGGTTTTTTATCTCAACACGCGTTTGAGATAACGGGGATCACAGCGATTCATTTCATAGGAATCTCAGGTATTTAGGTCATGATATTGTATCTTCATAATGATCTTATTTACGTTTTTTATAGTAAGTATAATATAAATATCGTCAGACTAACACGCCAACTGTATGGTTCTAAACTAAGCAATGCTTGTTTTATGAGTATCGTGCAATGGACACCCAGACCTGGGAAAATTACGAAAAGGTCATTTTCGAAATTTTCCCAGAAGGTAATCGAACCTGCAATCACCCAGTGCAGTGAGCCGAGCGGCCTACGCTCGAACCACTTCGCCAAGAACTAGTCATTAAATAATACCTTCTTACATGAAATTGGTCGTAAATATTTTTAAGATTCTTAGCTATTACTGTAGTCTTGTTCTAGGAGTGATCAGGGTTGCACTGACCTATCTGACTAGTAGGCTGTTGAAATTACATTTAAGGGATTTAATTAAATTTTACGCAAATATTAATGTGCTTAATATTATACGCTTGTTTTGTACCTTCTGTAACAATCTATAAATTTTATTAAACATTTCTTAAAGACTTTTTACTTCATTTCAATACCCTATAAATACAATAACCTCTTTATCTACCTACTTGAGAGCATATTAACTACTAATCTTGTGTTAAAATACCTATACAATTTAACTACCCATTTAATTTCGATTTAAACCTTTGACTCTACAATCATTCTCACGCGTTTAGCCGCGTCAATGTTTACATACAGGCGGAAGGCGAGTGTAGAGTTCACGATAAGCATCTCTACTTACCCACTTGACTACAAGGCCCGTTATTGTGAAGGGATTGCCGCTGAGCTCTAGCACTGTAACTGTATGCCTTGTTTACCTTTGTAGGGTAAGTAGTATTTGGCATAGTTAGTGCTTCAGATACGGCATATGTAGCGTGAACTTCAAATTTAAATAAATAGTAGGTTAATGGCATACTTCTAGGATAAATTGTAGCTATTGCTAGGGTCTGGATATTATAATGATTCGGGGTTTATGATGTATGTACACAAAAAAGAGCTACTCGAGAACTTATGGCTGCACAGAGAGGGCGCTTGTGGACCGGCATTACGGGTGAAACAAAAAGGGTTTACTATTTCTTTTGCAACTTAACTTTGTAAATCTCAAACTATCGGCTTTGTGGGACAGTTGAAGTACTAAAGGTTTTGTAGACTTGTGAAATATGTCAACAGCTGTAATCCTATAACATCTTTTGTTTTTCAAGTTTCCTCCAAAGCTGATAGTTTTAGAATTACAAAGTTTAGTTTTGAAAAAAATTGCATACCCTTTTTGTTTCAACCTGTATAAGGCTGGGATTCTTATAAATTAAGATATACTTATTTTAAAAAATAAGTAGGTATGTCTTAAAAAAACATAAAAATAATGAAATGTAATCATACTTCTTAAGTTTTAAGAATGGATCCTTCAGTTTCAGCGGAGTATTAATATACCTACTTTGAACACGAAAATTGTAGTGTTTGATAGGATAAATTGTGTACTTTGAGGTATGTTAATTAATATCCTTCAGCATAATAATCTGTGAATTTATAGTAGGTACATAATTATAGTTATCTCAGACTGTAGATTTACCTACCTTGAAATAACAAAAAAAAATGTTTATTAGAGAAACACCTTTTGCTATTTGAAATATTACCACACAAGATTTTCTAAGGAAATTGGACCACAATTTTCAACCTACTAGTTGAAAAGTAATTGAGTAAGTAACTTAATTACAGGTAAGTAAATTAAAATCAAGACTTGCATTGATGATTAAATGGGTTACCTACCTAATAAAATAAATATATTGCTTTTGAGTTGTTATCGATTAGAGATTAAAAAAAAAAAATATTATTATAAATATTTTTCATTCGTCTACCTGCGGTCTCCGCGATATTATGGAATGTATTATATTCTGAGTCACTATTCAGAATGTTGTTTTTATTATGAAATGAACATTATTTACACAGCCGTTCACGATATTGACGAAATTTCAAATCGGAATAAAATAAACAAAATAATCGCTGCATACCTTGGAAATGTTTTGAATATTGTCGTAATATTTTAAAAAGAAAGTAATTTTTGCTATACTCGTATTTTAAGTTCACAACTTTTTCTAATTAATGGATACTAAAACAAGATGAATTTGTTAGGTAAGAACCTATGCAAAAATTTTACTTAATTTAACAATAAAACCTGTTCATATTCTTTCGCTAGTGGAGTAGAAAAATATACAAGAAAGTTAAACCCATAAACATAACCATATATTATCTATTATATTGATCTTTAATCATTTTAACTTGTTTACTATCATTATCCTATAGCTGAATTACTAACACAAAAAAGTTTCCAACACTACTAAAAATAATTAAAAATGCTGTTACAAAATAGAAAAAACTGTTAATAAACTGACCTGCGCGCCGACCCGCGCAAGCGAGGCGACGGCTACCAACACACACGTTACATACGCGCTCGCGATCATACTGCATCGAATGCGCGCACGCTACTGACTGAGCTCTGTGCTGTGCCAGTATGCAGCCGATGCGCCGGCCACCTGATCAGCAGCATTTTTTAAATTTGTTTACGTACAGTCGATCACTTAAATAATAGTCCAAGTTCCTGTTCTTTCAGGTGCACCTACATACATAGTGGTAAGCACAGAAATATCAATTATATTAATTATCGATCCGCTCGTAGAGAGGGAGACCTGATGGATACCTGATGGATGCTAGACTCAGGTCTAGCTGTACCCAACTGACTACAGCATGACTATGAGTAGAGTTTGGCATGTATTAATACGTTCTATCTTGACTGGGGTAGTACCACAGAAGATTGGCGTAAATTAGTTAATAGTGCTGCGTTTCGTACGATGAGCGAGAGGGCCTGAAAACCAACCACCCTACCCTTCCCCTTCCTCTGTCCCACTCCCTTTCAGGTTGGCAACGTGCGAGCACTGCCTCTCAGAATAATAGTGCAAGCAAGCATCTACAAGGTGACACATAATGAGTATACTTTTTTTTTCAAAACTTAAGTTTGTATTTCTAAAACCATCAGCTTTGGAGGGAACTTGAAAAACAAAAGGTGTTATAGGAATACAGCTGTTGACCGATTTCACAAGTCTACAAAACCTTTAGTACTTCAACTGTCCCACAAAGCCGATAGTTTGAGATTTACAAAGTTAAGTTGCAAAAAAATAGTATACCCATTTTGTATCACCTAGTATAGGCTACGATAACTGCTTAACCTCAGGTATGTGGTAAGCTTCTTTGCCGACTTAGTTCTATAAAAAAGAAGATGGCCGGTATAATATCAGAAGTAAAAGAATATGCACGGACTAAAACGAGTGACGTTAATCTGATAAATCTAGAAATGGTTTCATGGTCGTAAATTGGATACAGAAACGATTTGATGCTAGTTAAAAATAACAGAATTGCATGAACCTGTACATCATTGGTTTACTCAACTCGTGTTTTATGCTAAGTGCGTGAGCGCATTTACAAATGGTTCAAGCTATATATTTACAAGTAAGTTTAGAATTTATTTACAGGTTTTCTTTATGAAAACATTTTTTTCCGAGTTTCAAATTTAAGTTTTATTAGATTTAAAAACGGAGGTTTTTTTGTAAAAAAATTCAACACGTAAATTTGAGACTTACTGTACCATTTACATCGACAATACAAGTTATTATAAAGAATTACCTACACAGTGCAGTTCCCTGATCACCACGTATACTAAGAACATTACTAAAACTGTATAACTAACTCTCAAGTTTTAGTAAAAGTTTCTATCTTGAAGACCGCTTGGTACAGTGGTTCAAGCGTAGGCCACCAGGCGCACTGCACCGAGTGGTTGCGAGTTCGATTCCCGTCAGAAAGATTTAGAAAATGGGCTTATGGTTATTTGCCCTAGTATGGAGGTTACTGAGATCTATTATATTTGTTATATTCTATCTATTCTATTCTATTGTTTGATACCCATAGTACTTGCATGGCTTAGTTCGCAAACTGTACTGAACTGTATGGGCCTGAGTCCGAACCATACATTTGGTTTATTAGTCTGGCGATATTAATTATTCATTGATTGTATTATTATGTTTAACTTCTGGGATTACGGGTAGTAATTATGTAAGTGTTGACGAACAGTTAACGCTACTAAAATAACTCTCAAATTACCTCTTACAAGTATTCAAACTAGGAAAACTGATTTATTTTTCTAGTAAATTGTGCAAAGTTCCAATTTTACATCGCCCTCACCATACGATTATATCAATGACTACACCATCCGTCACATCTATATACATAAAGAATATTATATAATGACTAAACATTGTGCAACTGTTTATTTTGGTAGTGAATATGCAGCATGGCTGCAAAAATATCTCTAGATTGAATAGTCACGAGTTTACGATGCAACTATTGGCATATAGATACAGTTTTATTTCCGTTATCTGCACTGGCCTCCACTCATTTGTTAAAATCAAATCAAAAGGGTATATTTCCTTAGAGGACTTGATCTACCGAATTCCACTAATGTGACTCTACTTAACACTTCAGTAGTTTTCAACACCGAGATCTGTCTCAAAAACTCTAGTGAAATTTATGTAGTCCTGGAGCTCTACGATGATTTCATACGTTTGATGGACTCTACGTAAACTATTAGTGTGGCAAATTGTTAATCCTTCAGGTGGCCACTATAGAATTTGGCAAACAAAACTCTATTAAAAGTATAAGCTTACAGGAGAGCTACATGACAATATATATAGAGTTTCTCAGCTTACCCCGGAGAATAAAATATTTAAGGATGATGACATAAACTGTAACCCGCATATCATTTAAATGATTCACTATGACTGATTGCGTGAAAACTGCCATTTAATTACTGGGGCGATTAGGTCATATACCGACATATTACTATTTATCTCTGATTACTATGTTAAAGCAATGATTAAGCGATAACCTATGTATCTGCTTGCATCGCGTGGTGCTTGGCATTATGATACCAGACCATCATAAAAAATAGTGACAAATATATTATGAAACAAATCTAATTAATACAATCCAAATGTCTATACCTAACTATTTTATTCGAAATGAATAAGTAGCCAACAAACCGATACGAAAAGAAGGAAGTAAATAATTTTAATAGAAGAAATCGCTTATAACTTGTTTAATTGTCGCAATCGTCACTGTTGTTGATATCAATAATAATAATTGGTCTGAAGAGTCATACACTTTAAGAGAGTTTAGATTCTAAATAGGGCTTTTTCCATGATGAACGGTAGGTGTGAATTAATTACAACCAGTATATCACAGTCAATATATTAGTCCCAATACGTTGTGATAGAGCCCAACACTATTTTCTTTAAACAAAAAATACACTGTTCCTGAGCTGTAAACTACGAAATGTATTTGAGGGAAATATACTGTTAAAATTGCTTCATTAGAGATTAAGTAATTTTCATCTGAGGCCGTTAGGTACAATTGTATAACTTTCACTATTTATTTAAAGTTTATAGACCGTAGTAAATAGGTACTTACCATTCCATAAATGTAAAAAACCTTAGATTTTTTGCATTTAAATGCAAAAGTCTAGATTTAAAACTATGCAAAGGTGAAAGTAACAACACTAGATCCTATGTGACATGGGTATATATTATTTAACTCAATTATTAAATTCTGACCACTAGATGGATTTTAGATTCATTAGTAAGGATTATTTTCCACTTTGTCCATCTGGGTGATACCCCGTGGGCGAACAAAAAAGAAAAAAAAATCATTTATTCTCACTTTTAGTAGCCGTGCCTTAGAGGAGATTCTATGTTCGTCTATGTAATATAAGTTATAATATTTAATACTAGCGGCCTGCCCCGGCTTCGCACGGGTAGATTACGGTTACATTATTGGAGTTTTAGTAAGGATCCCAAATTTAAAAAAAAATATAATATAGCTTATGTCACCCGGGGATAGTGTAGCTTCCCAACAGTGAGATAATTTTTCAAATCGGTTCAGTAGTTCCGGAGCCTATTCATTACAATCAAACAAACAAAGTTTTCCTCTTTATAATATTAGTATGATAAGTTCCCCTGTTACCCCTTAAATTGGAGTAGGTGCCACTATCTTTACACTACTTAAGGACTACTTCTTGAGTAGGTACCTACCTACCCCTACATGAATTATCACTAAATGAAAGAAATTGCAAGGTCCCTAGTTATTCCTAGCTTTTAGTCCACCCAGGTTTGTCTGAAGTCGGTTCAACATTTTTTACTAAAAATAAATTATATAATTTATTAAGAATATTCACTGCGTAAATTGAGTTTAACCTGCCAATATAGCTATAATATGAATAATAATATTATAGGTAACCCAACCCATACATGCTCACAATAATCCGCGTGTGAATTAACAGTTGAATAAACAGAAATCACAATAACTAGTGATGGGCTGCATGGCTTGGAATTTTAACGTTACTTAAGTACCTGTGCGAATATTATGAGCGTATTTTTGTGGATACATTTTCAAACTCATGTATGCTAAGGTATCTCATAGCATGTTTATAATTTTTATTTGTTAAACTGTTACCGTCAACTGGCGTCAATTCTTGATGTTTTATTTAACTTATTTTATTGGACTACATAACTTTTGTTATTTATACTATTGCATCGTGAGAACCATAGATATCAAGGGGCGTGTGATTCTTACATCATTATCCGATTAATCCACAAATCCGGATGTTCACATCCCTACAAAACCTTCGTAATCGTCGCGAAATGTTTACACTATTACGTGTTCTATTAGTAATGCTGAAAATATGTTTCAGCGCTATTTCACAGGGTGTTCTATGGAATCTCGTTAATCATATCATGACCCATACCAATGTGTAACGTGTTATCTGTACTTATTCTAGATAAGAATCATGGAAGTGCATTTTTATAGTATTTCGTCATCGCCAAATGCAATTTTGATTAATGTGAAATAAAATGCATTGTTAAGGCTAAAGCGCCCATCTAGCCCGCGAAATTCAAATTCTTTAAGGTTTTTTAGAAATTTTTCAAAATCTGACAATAATAAAAGGCACATTTTGTAATTCGCGACAAAGACCGTGTGCAGTGCAGTTATTAATATATCCAACTATCTATCCAACTATAGTATCATATCCACCGTGATAATATTTAGAGTAAAATAAATGTATTAATAAACGCACTGCATACTGTGTTTGTCGCAAATCACAAAATGTTGTCTTAAATGTTTTCAGATTTTGGATAAACTATAAAAATACTCAAAAATTTTCAATTTCGCGGGCTAGATAGGCGCCTTTACCTTAAACGCCGCAATTTGTCGGATGTTTAATAATGGACGCATTTCTAATATTCTTGGTGAATGTAATTTAATTTTAAACCATACACTTTGTAAGTAAATAATTACTTTTAAACATCTTTACTAAGTCTGCCGCCCGGTTCATCCAGTTTATTTGTGCGTTCGCCACTTGGCTCACTGAATCCTTTCTTTACTTTATCGTCTGTGCGGAGAGTAATTTGGGGATGATCTTTTCGTAATTTTCCCCGATTTGGGTGTAACTGGGGTCGTCCCAAGATGTATGGCCGATATTGTGATAATTTAGGAACCATAATAGTGAATGTTTCATTGAACATAAGTGATGACGTATTACTAGAATTTCATTCTAAAACTGGTAACTCTAACATTCGCTATGCTAGTATGACCTAATCATGACGTTTGACTATGTTTGACGTAATTGATATTATAGAGCAAGAGCCAGCGATAGCCAGACGTTCCATATTTTATAAAGGCTGTCAATTTCTCAGAGCATGTCCCCAACACAGGTAAGAACCATCATCGAGTATGGAGTTTGGATCGTGGTTACTTGGGCAGTTAACAGGTAGTAAAGGTGTATAAAATAGGACCTCAAATTCGTTATAGTATAAAGCTTAATTTTTATATATTTCCTTCGGAATAACATTAGAAATCACGCCATCCATTGCCGGACACTTGATGTGAATAAGATATGGCGTTTGGTCTATGCCATCTATTACTGCGTATCATCCATCTGACGATATTATATTATGAGGCTCATCCTGTGCAACAAAGTCACAATTGCATTTTTTGCAATTTTAAGGTAATAATAGCAAAATGCCCCCAATGCGTAGATGTGTCTAGTTCACTTGTCAGAATTCTAACTAACGTATTTAAGCTAGACGGCGGCAATATCGTTGTTGCATTAGCGCCTTTTTTTCGCCGCCTAGTACCATCAATGACCAAATAGTCACTTGTGCCGCAGCCTAGGATCGTATCCAGGTATCACAACAACGTTAAAAGTAAGTTATGACATTAAATTGCTCTTTAGTTATGACATTAATTTGATATTGTGCGTCTGCTCGTACCTTCAAAGACACAAATGTATTTTATTTATTTTTTTCGTCCCATAACATTTAATTTTTAAAATCTTCCCTGAAGTATATATGCAGCAACTGCTTACTTAAGCACAAATAAACTTAATTAAGATAAGATATTGCGTAGATCTATGTGAACCCTTACAACTTACTATAAAGCGTTTAAAAGCTAATTAGCGTTCAATCGCTTTCATTTGCTTTTATATTGCAATTGAAGTAGCTTACGTAATAAGGGCCCAGTTGTAAGGCACCACGGATCGTAATATGACTAATTTGACCTAACCTCCTGAGTTGATTATACTTGATTCCAATAATAGGTATGGCTAAAGCGCTTGAACGCACGGAAATTGTCCCTGGTTTCCACAAGGTTTGTGGAATAAACTGCTCCAGATGTCACTTGCAGGCTATTTAGCATAGTAGTCCGTTCGTTGTGCCAGCGACTGCACTCCCACAGGATGTAGTTACAGTACAGGATATAGTTTTAGGGTTCCGCACCTCAAAAGGAAAACACGGAACCCTTATAAGATCACTTTGTTGTCCGTCTGTCTGTTTATCAAGACCCTTTTTCTCGGAAACGGATAAAGTTATCAAGTAAAAATTAATATCAATTATCAAATGCTATGATCCCTTGGAGATGTAAAAAAATAGGCTTCTATTCAACGCAATCAAAAGATACGGCCCTTTATGTCAGATATTATGGTGATATTTTGCAAATTGACTTATCAGTAAGTAAGATAGGGAGTTTAGTGTATCGAAATTGTTCAAGAAACCCAATGAAAAATAGTTTTATTGCGTTCATACTTGGATGATTTAATAACTATTTAAATGTGTCTGGCAAGATGTTAAAACCATTAAAACTGTCCGGCTGTTGAAGTAATATTTTTTTATGGGTTCCCAAGTAACATATGTAAAACCCAGCTTTTATACTATGACGAAAGTATACTCATAATTTATTAAAGTTTAGGGGTGTCTGGCAGGGGGTTGAAACCGCACTAAGTGTCCGGCAATGGATGGCGTGATTTCTAATGTTATTCCGAAGGAAATATATAAAAATTAAGCTTTATACTATAACGAATTTGAGGTCCTATTTTATACACCTTTACTACCTGTTAACTGCCCAAGTAACCACGATCCAAACTCCATACTCGATGATGGTTCTTACCTGTGTTGGGGACATGCTCTGAGAAATTGACAGCCTTTATAAAATATGGAACGTCTGGCTATCGCTGGCTCTTGGTATATTATGGTGAATGTGTTTTCAAGATAAGAAAACTATTTTCATCGCTGGAAAGTGCATTCTTCGGCTTTATCTTATGCAAACTATAAATTAACATACCACGTCAATTGCCGCCGTTTTGTGCTTCTTTTTTGCAATAATAAATTAATGAATGTATTTTAATGGAACTGAAAAAAAGCTGTTTTGACTTAAAAATCGCTGTGAACGGTCGTATCAATCAATCATTTTAAAAGGATAGCTTTCGTGTTTTTTCAAAATCTGCGTTCGTTTTTTGATACATAAATAAAATATCGTCAGACAAACACACACCTACTGTATGGTACCAAACCAAGCAACACTTACCTACAATCTCCATAGCACAAACCACGAAATGGCTGTTTCCGTACTCCGCACGGGAATCAAACCCGAAACCGCCCGATGTAGCAAGTCATTCGGCATTATTTAGCTCAATCAATTGCTCAATTTAAAGCTATTATCGGATAGATTTTGCTGGTTTTTTATTGACCCTTTTACTGTTATGCTATCCTAGTACATCTATTTATATAAAAATGAATGTTTGTCTGTATGTCCTTTATAGAATCGTAAACTATGCACTTTTCTGAAGATCATATCATGATCTTCAGATACACAGATAACAAAGGTTTCTGAGTTGGTACGACCAATCTTTGACAGATGCGTAGCAACGCACGCAGGGTACAGCTAGTTTTTATTTTTCCATCCCTTAATACGGACCAGCGCTAATTACCAAATTTTATCAGTCTAACCAGGGACACTAAACCGTGGCTGTAATGAGATTAATCAACAAACCGATCTAACCGATACCGAACGTAGATCACGCGGTCGTCAACGACCGCATCAAACGATCAAAATATTCGATAATTAGTTCTATAAACGAACGAGATCCATTCACATAACGTTTGGCAATCGGCCGCATTCTGCATCCTATAGAGCAGGGTAGGGTATCTGAGAACCCACTCAGCTCAGTTGAGAAAGGTCACGTTTGTATTTGGATTGTGACTAATTCTACTAAATCTATCTTTGCGCCTGCAGCTAGCAAGTTAGGAAAGAATCAACAAATGCCTGGGTTATTTTATTTTCTTTTTACTTTTTTTATACACAACAAATTCGGCAAGCAGTCAGACAGTTACCGTAGCCTAAAAATGCTTGCAATACCAAAGGCGTTGATCGCACGTTGACGACTTAAAGAGGAGTGGGACAGAGGAAGGGAATGGAAGGGGTTGATCTTTAGGCCGGCCAAAGGCTTCCGACATGACTTAACAACTATGAAAGCCCTGACTGAAAGTGGCTTCTGATGCACGAGTATTTTTGACGATTCATCTTCTTATATGTATATAAAATTCTCGTGTCACAATGTTAGTTACCATACTCCTCCGAAACGGCTCGACCGATTTTCATGAAATTTTGTGTGCATATCGGGTAGGTCTGAGAATCGGCTAATATCTATTTTTCATACCACTAAAAGACAGGACAGCGTCTGTCGGGTCATCTAGTAATGTAGGTATATAATTTTATTTTCAACGCGAATATTATTGACTCATTTGTCCAACGCGAATACCTTACTGAACAATACTAGCTATTACAGTTAGGTACTATGATTATTACAGACACAGATACCATCTTGGTTGCCGTATAGGTATAGGTTCTAATTAGAAACGGTCTGCGTTTAATGGCTAAGTAGGAAAAAAATGACATACCTATTGATTCTAAAAACAAGGATGCGAATGTATTAGCATGAAATTGGCTAAAACTTAGACAAGTAAATAAAACCAAAAATATTGTTGGATTAAGTTTACCGAAACAATATTATTACTACGATCACGATTTATGCATTTTCAACTGTAGTGACTTCACTTAGAGCTTTTATTGGACGACGGTGGCTTGATACAGGGACAGGACGAGGAAGCCTAGGGCGTAAACCACAAGTACGATGTCCATGGCCGTGGCAAACACCTCCCTCACGATATGATCGTGGGCCATTCTTCGGAGATGCGCGCGGATCTGCGCGCATAACCGTGAGAGTTGGCTGAAGAGAACTTCTGCCGAGTGTAGAACGGTGCTGGAAGAACAAGGTTTTTGATAGCAATTAGCAGATTTGAGGAACACGTTAAGGAGTTTTTCGTATAACAATATACAGGGAGGTAGTGTAATAATAATAATAAGTGTAATAAGATAATAAGTAAGATGGCATTACATTTAGTTTAGTAATTAATAAAAAATATTTCGTATAGATGTTAAAAATAAATTTGTCTTAACTGTCATCTATTAGTGAAAAAATGAACTATTTCCCATAAAATTATTTCCAAATAAACGTACTTTACTGCCATCTATTGCTGAAAATGTAAACTACCACTTTATTATAGAAAAATAAAACGGAGAGGAGATTATTGACGTTCATAAAAGATGGCAGCATGTGTGCAGAAGTAGAGCAATTATAATGTGGTAAATAATACAGATGGCGTTACAAGTTCTTGTTACTTCCGAGTAATTTCCAAAGCGTACATGGTAGAGCTAGCTCTACCATGAGTTTTAGGGTGACCGTCCACTTGGCTGTGCTATGTAGCGAACCACCCGCTTCAACCAATAGGGCCACTTCATTTCCTCAGCTTCACTCGGATTAAATCTAGTTGACAGGAAATGAGCGATCCTATTGGTCAAAGCGCCGCCCGCTTCATAGCACAGCTTACCTTACGGTCGCTAGTTGCTATTCTACGTAAAATATTTATATAGAAAATGTTACTATGACTTTTTAATGTATTCAAATACCGATCGGGTGATCGATTGTCTCCATTAATTTACCAGTAAAGCTGGACGGTTGCGCTAGGGCCGCCGCTGTTCAATGGAAAGATTCGTTCAGCCACCCGAAAAACTAAACACTTTCTAAACAAATATTTTTATCCGCACACGTTTACTACTTACGACTCTAGCAAATGTAAAAACTCTCCTAGATTCTATAATCTAGGAGAGTTTTTACATTAGAGAGTTTTTAAACGGTGTGGGTCGTATTCGTATTAGATTAAAGAATCTAATTAGATTTACAAGACGACCCACACAATACATCACAATCTGGCTACCACAACCAGTGACACAGGACGTTTTGAATACACCAATTTGGATTCGGAAACCATCATACCTAGGTGTGCACTGCCACCGCCAATCGTTATTGTAACTGAAGAGTGGAAGAACCAGCGCCAATATGTACCACAGCCCGCTGGCCCCCCAGGATGTGGAGGTGAACATTGACCGCCGGCCTACGGGCATTCTGGAACAGATACAGAAGAGCATTGTTGGACTGTAATATTGTAGAGACATATCGAGTTGTTTACGAATTTGCGAATATACATCAATATATAAGTATAATATAGTCAACAAACAAGAGTACGTCCCGCCTGATGTTAAGCTGTTACCGTAGCCTATAGATGCAATTTCAGACGCATTGCTCTTGCATTGCCGACCTGACCTCACACCTCTAATTATACCTACTGTAAACGCAAATCTAATTTAAAAAAGAGAAAAGAAAAAATGTATCCATGGAGTTTCTTGCATGTTCTTCTCCATAGGATTTTGTTTTGGAACATGCACCCAGCTCTTGACTTTTTAAAAGTGCCAGTTAGTCTGGCCTATTTGAAATAAAAATATTTAAATTTAAATCTGAAGGAGACAGAGGAAGAGGACAGACAGACTGGGATTCCAGCTCTCCCACTCACCATACGAAACACAACTTTAATTGCTACTTTATGCCAGTCTTCTGTGAGAGGGTGGTACTACCCGGTCGAACTAGCACATTACTATGAACCATACTCAATTGGCTACATGTTGGCTCTACCACCATAAGTCCGTATTGTCTCGCTCATTCATTATGGCTATGATGAAGTTGGCAATACAATTCGATTTGATTCCCAAAATATCCCTGCGATTCATACGCACTGATTTACTTCTGCGGATTGGCACTTCACCTAAGACTTATGATCCATATTTGACGACCGCTTGGCGTAGTTGTTCGAACGTAGGCCGCTCGGCTCACTGCACATAGTGGTTGCGGGTTTTATTCCCGCTGGGGTAAATTTCGGAAATGGCCTTTTCGTAATTTGCCCTGGCCTGGGTGTCACTGTGATCGCCCCCGGTCCATTATACGGTACCCAAAGCACAAGCGTTGCTTAGTTTGAGACTATACAGTTGGTGTGTCAGTCCGACGATATTTATTTAAACATTATATTATGTCACTGCTGGACCTACCCCAAATCCCAAAATGCTGGCACAGGTATATCCCAAACTACTTTTACACATGGTCTTCCGCCACTGACGTCCACTGGATTCCTGATCCCTATGACGCGTATGATGCCATCACATCATGGTCATCATTATCATCATCATCATCATCCACCTGTGGACCGTCCGGCACCAAGTGTTGCGGCTCGGGGTCGACAAGCTAGAAGCTTGTAGGTCCTAGTAGAGATTACGAGCAGCCTATCCTTGTTCACTCACCTGCTCCGTTGAACTCCAGAGCACTCGACGTTACTGCCTGAGTACCCATGGAGCCAGTGATCCACATCGCTGCTTAACATGCTCTGGTCACTGGCCAGGGTGTATGCTGAGTCAGACAGTGGATTCAGGGGGCTCTGGTGACAACGGTTGAATTACATCACCGCCTGACCATTCTTCTGTTGAGTTATCAAACTAAACTCATACAGAACTGATGAATCTCATTAGGCTATGAAAATTGATTATCCCTACCTGGACAGACATTGCTGCTCTGGACCTGCTGTAAATATCCGAAGACGGGAAGAGACCATCTATTGTTGGTACCCCAGAGATCGACTCAGCGAGATCCGCCGCCATTTGTGAAGTCATTTTCTGCAATATAACATCCAAAGAACATATCACTTCGTTTTTTTTTAAATATCGGACATAATGGAATTGTATCCGCAGAATGGATACAACTTTATACTTAAACAAACTAAAACCTACAATCACTTAAACTAAGGTTGGTTTTGGTGTGCACAGGTATGTGTGTATTGGTTCCATTCTGTAAAACTATATCCAACTGTAATATAATAGAGTTAACACATTCCTAGTAGTCCTGTTAGTTCCGTCAAATGTGTGAGTGGAATCACGATGCTGGGAATCGAACCCGGAACCTCCCGGTTAAGGAAAGTTAAGTCGGCTCGCCTAGCCACTAACCTACCCTAAACCCAAGTAAAATAAAAGCTGATGTGGCAATCACTTGCAAATAGCAATGTAGCCAAAGTGTTTTCAATAATGTTAAGTAGGTACTTCAAATTGGTAATATATTTCGGTTAACTTACGCTACCCTAACATGTGCCTAGAACCAGGCACAGGTTAGGTGGTATAGTTTAACTATTACATTATAAAAAGGCTTGGAAAAGGTATCTTGTATAATTTCGTGTGACAGTATATTCTAGGTGTGACAGACGTGACGTGATCTGTCAGGTTTTTTTTTTAATAGGACCTTACCTATACTTTTTAATTATTGACTTATAAGTTCGTATTTCAAGAGGTGTTATTGTTATTTCTGAGACCTTTTTTGGCTAAGCGTCTTCTGTAAGTATATTATGGCCAAATGTTTGCAGTGTGGTCATTAAAAAGACACGAAAAATGATACGAGTAGTAGACACCTATTTTCCCATTCCTACACACTTGCCAATCGAAATTCTCTAAATAAAATTCCACCATAATTAATTTGTTAATTCGGTAGCCCGCCGCAGAAATGACATAAGTAAAAAATACCTTTTTTTAATTTATTTTGTGTCATTCTTTGTATGGCCTAGCGCGAACCGCTGGATACTTTTGTTCAAACGTATTTCAAATTTCGAACGCAGACTGCCCGTCGTTCCATTATTCGCGGTTGCCAGTGTTAGAAAAGGTTTTCTAATGTCAATTGATTACAGACTTTTTTGTTGATTGACTTATTTATTTATATCGAACAGATTTTGTAAAATGTGATGTTTTTAAATTTATAGTTGATCGCTTCACGTAGTCAATTACCCGTAGGTACAGATTGTTGAAATACGTTTTCTGAATTAAGGTTTTACAAATATAAATGACCTAAGTATATTATTCTGAAATAATCTAAATTATCATAATACCAAAAAAGTCGCAGCGTCAACGACTCACTTGTAAATAACATGCAAATTTAACAACGTATCGTTGATGGTCACACATCAAGCATGATGACTTAATCAGAGTTTTAAGTCGTCAAGTGTGAGATGACCATGGGAATTGACACGTTGTAACAAGGCTGATTCTTTGGAGAATTGTGGCAAGACGTAAATTATCGTTATTATTTTTTCTTGACATTACCGTTTTTATTACAGTCTTTATTTTGCCGTAATTTTCCAAAAATCAATAAGTGGGTGAAGGTAAGTTAGTGTAAAATAGGATTCATAATGTTTTTGGAAAAAATGACAAATGTCTATTTCATCCAAGAAGATAATTGATTTCATCATTATTATTTTTTTCTAAAACACATGTTAGTATTACTATGTGTGACAGATCTTACCTACCTACATCAAATATTTTTGAACATAAACTTCTATTCCAAAAAAATACTACATTTCTAACTTGATTTCTTGCAAGGATATCCATACCTTCACGGCTGGGCGCTGAGTGGGCGTGCAAAATCAAAATTCATCGAAAGCATGTTTGAAAGTGAAAAGGCATGCCATATTTTTTTCGCAAATCGATCAGATTTTTTCGGTATGATCTATCAACCGCGCGGTAGCTAACACTGGGCACACCGCGGGACATCGCGCTACCGTGGCACGGATTCGTACACCACTGATTGATTTTGAGATTTATCGACTTATGTTATTTTTGTTGTGGGGTAAGCTGGACTTCGGCAGTGCACTATACGGATGCGAGTCGTGGACCATAAAGGTAGACCTCAGGAAACGTATTGAAGCGTTCAAAATGTGGGCATACAGGCGTATGTTAAGAATCAGCTGGACACAGAGGATCACTAATGTTGAAGTCCTACGAAGAGCCAAACAAAAACGTCATTAAACAACCATCATTAAAAAACGGAAAATGGCATATCTCGGACACGTGCTGAGACGCAACAGATATCAGTGACTGCAAATTATTATGATGGGCAAGGTCGCCGGCAAGAGACGAATTGGCCGCAGAAAAAGTCGTGGCTCTGCAACATTCGGGAGTGGACAGGCATCGCAAGCGCTGTGCAAATTTTCCGCCTTGCGCAAGACAGGAATACATTCCACAAGTTGTTAGCCGACCTTCACTAGTTCGAGAGGCACCGAAAGAAGAAGAAGAAGTGCACTATAAGTTGATAAATGATCGTCTTTACTTAGATATCCCGGTGGTAGAGCCAAGCTGTAGCTAATTGAACCTAGCTTATAGGTATATGGGCTGACTTGATCGGGGAGTACCGCCCTCTCACAGAATAACGGCGTAATGTAGCTATTATTGCTGCGTTTCGTAGGATGGGTGAGATAGCCGGAAGCTTAACCCCCTTTCCTTCCCCTACCTCCGTCCCGCTCCCCTTGAGGTCTAAAATTCTAACGACCGCAACCACATCTCACAACCTTCGGTTTTTCTGCCTCACAATAAGACCCTTGATGTTTACTAAAAAAACTTTCAAAACGAGGCTTGCTCCAATTTTTGATAGGCACTAAATATCAAAGCATCAAAGTGTATTAAGTATCCCCCAAAAAAATAATCATCATGCTTATTCAAATTATAAAAAAAAGTTATAGCTAAATATTTGATCTAAGCGACCCATATGTTGGCTTAATAAATTCGGAGTCAACCCTTTATTTACCAAAGCGGGTCGTTTAGACCCCTATTATAATATTAAATGCTAAACAAACACGGGATTTTTTGATCTAAATGACTTCATCAGATTTACTTTTGGGGCAATCACTTTGACGGGTTGAACTTAAATTTATGCGTTTGCGTTTACCGTTAACGTTTGGACTTCACTGAATTAGGAAATAGTACTTCGTGTTATCACAGAAGAATATTGTTTTTGTATATAATCATCAGCTGATACATTAATAGTAGGCCTTCAAAAATACCGTGCTTTATAACAGTAAGTCAGAATAGAGCTTCATGGTTTAAAAATAAACTTTGCGGGTGCAAACGTAAACCATGTCCCTTACATCGTCACAGACTATCGGACATCGAAGGGTTAAGCGCCCATTTAGTCAACTATACTTAGTTCGCGCTTCGATTTATAGTGATTAGCGTTATTTAAGTACATCGGGTGCTTTGATGTTGCTTAAGCGTCTTCTTTATGTTCTCCTTGATGAGATTGTTTTTTTTTTAATGTGATTTCGTACTTTGAGATGTTTTTTTTTCCTTTTTTTGTCTTTGAGATAGGTACAAATAATCGTAATTAGGTTGTTGTTGCTTTTCCTTCTAGCCTTTTGCTTATTTGAATAAAGTATCCAGTTTACTCCAATCTTCCATTTGACTGACTTATTGATCTACCTCCCTACCCCCTCTCCTTTATGATAAAAAATTTAAAGACCACCAACCAAAAATGTTTACGTAACTGTAAAAGTTAAAACTAAAAGAAAAGATCAGTAGTCCAATTATGTCACAAAAACAAACAAAGCTCATCAATTATCCTTCTATCTATTTTTTATATTTTTTTTTTGTTTTCTATAACTGTGTATCGACACTAGTCCGGAACGATTTCGATTCAATTGGATGCATTGGAGGGTTAAAGTAATTTTAAAATTGATCCATAATAATTTGGTACGATTGATGCGGTAATAATAATAAAATAATTATTAATCTTTTGGAATTAGGTACTTGGATTTGTTTTCACGTTATATCTTTCGAAGAGCTGTAGGCATCAAACGTGACATTTTATCAATACTTATTTTGATGTTGAATCATTGCTAAGATTGGTCTTGAAAACTCTACATTTTTCATTGTTCACATTCAATTTTATAATAACATTTCGAAGTTAGTAAGGTATCCCATACTTTCGCTCATTCGAAATACTTGTTTACCTAAATTCGTTTTCAGTCGTCTTTTAAGCCTGTCAAATGTATGGATAATCTTATTTGTTTAAATGGAAAGTCTCTATCCAATCATATTCTTATCTATCTTCTTCTTCTTACTTGTAATTAGCTTTACTATCGCTAAGCTATTTTTATTTATGTTTAGTTTACTTAGCTGTAAGTCTTCCATGTACCAAATTAAATAAATAAATAAATAATATTCCAGTGTGCATACATGTGTAATTCTTTTATTTTTCAATTCAAAATTCAAAATTCAAATTCAAAATTGTTTTTATTCATGTAAGCCAACAAAGCATTTATGAATAGTCAGAATCTACCACCGGTTCGGAATGCTGCTTCCACTGAGAAGAGCCGGCAAGAAACTCAATGGTTTTTAAACACGATTTTGATTACTTTGTTTAGTTGTTATTGGATCACCTGGAAGATTAATAACTACAGCTGTACCGGCGCTGTTGTCGACATTCTGAAAATACGCTTGCAAAGACGCGAGCTATTTTACATCTTATTATAATTCGGATGCTGAATAAGAGAGAAAAACGCTATTAACATTAAATTACTTTCATTGCAATCGTTTTGCATGTGTTCGGATTCATAAAGAACATATTTCGATATTAACACAAAATACATCAATGAATGGAACTCAGTACAATTCGTTCCTGACTAACAATTATAATTACATAAATGTGTCCCAAGGCATGTCACCTCGATTACCGCTCGCGTGTCGTTCAAACCCATACAAAAATATTAATGAATAGACAAAAACCGTCCGACCTGAATATGGCCATTTTGAAAACGGCTCGTGGATAATTTTCGAAACCTCAAGCAACATATGGTGGAGGCAGACGCCATACGATACCAACTGTCATTATTTCCCATCCCACTCTCGCTTACAAGCAAATATTTAGAGCAGAAAGAGATGAGGATAGGATTCATTAGTCAGTAGTACTATTTCATTGTAGTATCGCAAAAAAATGTATTGTTTGTTGCGCGTACGCTGAGGACACGTGCGGGCGCAGGAAATAGGGTAGGCTTTGGCGCGAATTTGGAGATAATTCGAAAATTCGAAAGACAGGATATTGAAGCGATAATCGTTGTTCGAGGAAACAACATATGGATTATGGGTCGATTCGCCACGACGCTGAATTTTAGGGTTAAACATTCAGGAGTAAATATTATGCTTCCTGTGTTGTGTAAGTAATTTTATTTTATTATTACAATGTTTTTGATGGGTATGTAGGTGAATCAAACCATTTTAGTTTAAGAGGAAAAGGAAAAGATAATTGAAGACTTTGTTTATCTAGCTTAACCTGTTGAAGGTAAGTATTTAACATCCTTATCATTAGGCACTAATTAAGATGCCAAATTTTTCAGGCTTGGGGGCAAAAGAACAGCCGCTCGTGTTCTGCTAGAAAGCAGAGGAGTGACCGTCTGCCTGGCAAGCTACCTGGACTCACGGAGTAACCTTCAGGAGAGTTTTGGTGACGTCAAGAAGTTTCTGGGTACAAATGGAACTTCCTGGCAGAGCTTGGATGGCTAAAGTGACCAGTCAACCCTCGCGCGCACAAAACAGTCTCAACTTGTGGACTGCGCCTGATCGAAGAAGATTCAATGAATCAACATCCATCAGGTCCTGGTACATGTTAACCCGTGTTCCAGGAAAATACTTACCACCAAAAGGTTAAAAAACCATCAGTTTCCACCCCTCCCTATGGCACAAGGGCACGCGACATATGGCAGCGCGCGCGCATCCCTTTGCGCCGCCCGCGCCGACTGCCCGCACCTGAACGCACCCCAGCCTGTGCCACTGTTGTTTATTTTTAATATGAGCATTAGTGTGAAGTAATCGGCAGTTTGGCTTTTGAATCCAATAGATATTATATCGATGGGCCCAAAAATCGATTAATATATATTCTAATCTTATTATAAATAGTTACTTATACTCGTATAATAATAAGAGTTGAATACGCCAATAATCTAAACTTAACGGTCATTTACACGAACAAGGCGACACCGTTCTGTATTACACATTTTTCATAAATAGTTGATGGTCGTATTTGACATCTGGATATAGTAAAATGTATAGAAATTTCAGTGCCGGGTTAACTGTGTGAATAACAACAGCTGAGAGAACGAACTTGGAAGTATCATTCTAATCTTACGCAGCCCTTATATTTAAGTTGCGTTTAAGTTATGTTCGTGTGTAACACACAAACGAAATGAATCATTAATATCGGAAATATCAAATATTGCAGTAACGACAATGGATGTAAATCATTTGCGGTGGCGCCTTTCGGGGCCGAGCCCTAGCGCTCCGCCCCCTCGTCCCGAATTCTTTACGACTTCACTTGTGTGGCCGCAAACAACATTTCAATATTTGGAAGCCTTTGTACTTACGTCGATTGTAAACTTTGTAAGGGTTTTAAAATTCGATCCTGATCCGTACTTTTTTATGTAGTTTTTTTATGTCTACCTATTTTTTTATCACAGTTCATAAAATTAGAATTTATATTTTTTATAAGTCGATGCCCCCAAGCAATAACTCGGTAATTGAAAAATCAAAATTTTACAGGAAAAATGTTTTACTGATTTTTTCGAATATTTATTTAACGAGTGGGACTATTAAAGTCATTTATGTATCAAATTAAACCTAATTTTTAGTCAAACATGACTGTACCATTACTAAGAAATTCCTTTTATTAATTACCCTGTAATTAAACAAAATAAATAATACATTACATTGTATACATTAAATATAACAGTTTTAGTACTTACGAGATTATTGCAGTAAATTTATCAAATAAAATATTTCGTAACATTTTGTTATGGACTTCTAAAGTGTTATTTTTTATCGTAGGAATGATGCATAACGTCTTTTACAGAGTTATTGCGGTAATATTCAAGAATTTTACATACGGTATTGATATATAACATTGTTATTACGATTTAATTTGGAAAACCATTGTTATAGGTAACAGTAAATACAGATTTTTATCGAAGTATTTAAAAATGAAATTAGAAGGCTTTAAACGAAAAAATACACTAATTTCTTTAAATTTGAAGTAACATTTATTGCACCATGACCTTACCATGACATGTGGACAATTATTAATAATCAAATAAATCAAATAAAGTCAACAATTACACAAAATTTAATCTAATTCTTCATCAGAAATATTTTCTCTTCTTACTTTTCTGTGTTTACATCTGTGTCAGCAGTGAAGTGTTTAAGTGATCGATTAGTTGCGATAAGAGTTATAATATTGAGTGTGTAATTATACTGGGGGATTTTAATGCCAATCCTGGCTCACGGTTTTTTAGTGAACTTATTTCTGTTTGTAATGAGCAGACTTGGTTTTGCACCGTGTCAACGCACGTGAATAAGACGCACTGTATTACATTCTTGTTGTTATTCAATTTGTATATCTATGGGTTTTTCTCTCTAAAATGTGTCTATGGTATTTTTTCTCTCTCTGTGGGGCTATTTTATAAGTCGGTTGCTAACATAAAATTTCAATGAAGTGTCAAAAATGACAGTAATGCGATCATGTAACTTCGTGTTAGCAACACATGATTTGATAGCAATTTCTAGACTATAGGTCTACCAGAATCTCATGGCAAATGGGGAAATAAAAATTTGTTGTGTGCAATACTGGGGAAATTGGATTAAACGATCTTGATACTGTTTAATTTTTATTTATATCTTTAGTCATTAATTAATATGAAGTATACTAGGTATGTGTATGAAGAATGTTGTTATACATCGGGTTCTTAACATAGGAAAATATGACAAAAAAAATAAAGCCAATCATATATTACTTTATGTACTAATTTATTATAATATCGTTTAAAAGTTAATAACTCATTCAGAGCTAGAAAATGATTCCAAGAACTCCACTTGCATTTCTTGTTCTTCATCAGATGATGAAGATAAAGAGGTATTTATTATAAATTGCTCTTCCAGCATTTTAATTATTTTATCTTGCTCGAAGAAATCGTTTTCAATTTTCTTTACATGTTCACAACATTTTCGCCAATCCTCTGCACCAATTTGTGAGAAAGCTTCTTCTGTTAATAATTTAATGTCACTTGCAGGCCTATTAACATTTTTATCGACAACTTTTTGCTTCATTATACCCCAAATCATTTCTATAGGATTCAATGTGCAATGATAAGGTGGGAGCCTTAAAACTTCGTGACCGTGCGATTTTAATACTTTATCTATCTCATATAAGGGCATGTTTTGTTTCACTACTTCAAGTAGTTGACATTTACGCCAAAGATCATCATAATGTACATCATTCGCACGAAGCCATTCTTTTATATCAGGGATACGATTGGATTGTGTGGGCGGTTTGTTCAAACGTACGGAATGATAACTAGCATTGTCCATAACGATTAGTGAAGGTCTTGTCAAATTTGGAATCAACTGTAAATCGAAACTGTCCAAGTTGATTTTCTTCTTCCCCCCTCTCCTCTTTTTACCAGGCGTGGAAAATACACCATCGTTAGATGTGCCCTCACCTATGATTCGCCGTATAGTAGTACTGGAAACCCCTATAAAGAAGCTATAATTAAGTAAGAAAAATATAAAATAAACTAGAAGTATCAAAACAACTCAGTCCAACTTACCGGTCAACTCTACGACGCGCTTTAAAATCCAAGATTTAGTTTGATTTACGCCTTCTTCTTCCCTTATTTTACGATACACATTGAAAACAATATTTCTCGCTTGAGATCGAAGTGGCTTTTTCGACATTTTCACAAAAACAATGAATTGCCAAGAAGATATCACAAAATCTCAACAGCGGTTGACAAACCTTGTACTTTGATTTGGCAGGTGACAATTGACATTGCCATATGAAAATCATATTTTTTTATATTTTTTTAATGCCATGAGATTCTGGTAGACCTATATCGATAAACTAGTTTTGTATGAAAATAGCGATCACGTATTTGAATCTCGATTGAAATGACAGAGTGTGTTGCTAACAAATACTTTGAAAGTAAGAAACAAGTCGAGAGGTGTTTCTAAAGGCCATTGCAACTTGTGATTGGTCGAAAGAAAAGTATACCGACATACTTTATTTTTCAAGTTATAAGTAATCTATCCTTGTTATTTGAAGTTTTTCAGCTTAATTTGGCCGTGAAATTAAATATAGAGATAAGGTAAATATGTGATGATTATGCGTCGTGAAAAAAACTACAGTGATTCCATCGCGATTTATAAAATTATTTTATCTAAATTTTGGAGCGGCTATGGCACGAGCAATTCTTTTGGCTGTCATGGACGATCGGCGCCGAAAGCAGGCCCTTTCCAAAGTGAGACGAGGTATCCGCGATACGTAATCCGTTGGCCCTACCTGACGATGATGTGAGATGAAAAGTGGATAGATACTGTACGATAATCGGAAGCGCCTGTCGCAATGGCTGAACCCTGGAGACCCAGCCAAATCCTGCGCTAAACGAAAATTGACTCAGAAAAAGTTACTTGTGAGTGTTTCGTGGACTAGGGCCGGTGTCGTTCACTACAGCTTTCTAAAATCTGGCCAAACGATTACGGCAGATATCTATTGTCAGCAACTGCAAACCATGAAGTAAGAACTAGCTGCTAAACAACCGAGATTGGTCAATCGCTCTAGGCCACTGCTGCTTCACGACAACACAAGACCACACACTGCACAACAAACAACCACTAAGTTAGATGAGCTACAATTGGAATGTCTGCGACATCCACCGTACTCCCCGAACCTTGCTCCAACAGATTACCATTTTTCCGGAATTTGGACAACTTCTTACAAGGAAAATAATTCAACTCCGATGCGGCAGTCCAAAACGCCTTTAAAGAGTTTATTGATTCTCGCCCCCATGGTTTTTTGTAAAGGGCCTACAACTACCAATGAGATGGAAAAAGTGCATAGATAACAAAGGTGCATACTTTGATTAATTAAATATATTTTACAAAAAAAAACACTTTTTATTCCTCCCATACAAAACGCCAATTTCATATGAAATAACTCGTGTTTGTGAAATAAGAACAATAATTGAAATATGTAACAAAATAATTATATTTTCCATACAAACTTACACTTGAGTTAATCACATTAAACTTAATTTTACTATCCTTTCGAATTACATTCACACAGTTATATCGCAGGATGGAGTAGTTTGCGTGGTATACAGGCTGTCCCACGGCCATGCCACATGGGTGACAATTATGTACATTAAAAACTAGAGTTAGGAAAGTGTACATTAGGTAAAATTAGATATTATACCAAGTATAAAACAACAAGATTATTAAAAAAAATGGCGAATTAAAATAATATAAAAAAAAAATCTAAATAAATCAAGCCCACAAAATTTAATGGCGGAAATATTTACTAGTATGATAGCAATTCCCAGCACAGAATATACCTTCGGACCAGCCCGGCTTATGCACATTCGGCATTATACTTGTGTTTTGTAATGAAACTGTTATGCACTTATTTGTAAAGCAGAGAAAATAAATATAAGAAAAATTTATAGAAGATATGTAGATTTATGCCTGCTTACAACAATTAAACTTAAAAAACCCTGCCAACATATTAAAAAAATATCTTATCGAGATAACGGCGCTTTGTATTTTATCCCTTAAGTTGGTGGATGATGTTGTGGCGGGTTTCGTAGCAGCTCTACCAGCTGTTCCAATAATAGTTTGATGCCAGAAACCACCGCCGCCAGTTCTTCCTCAGCGGCTACTCGCCTCTCCTCTATTTGTGCGGCCCATGCAGGTATGTCTTCGCCATCTGAAAATATATCATTATTATTGGCATGAACAAAGAAAGAATATGGTCAATTTTGATGTATCTATTCTTACCTATACGTACTTACTGATTCTAATTGTTACTGTCAGTTCAATTAAGAGCAATATGTTGCGATTAATGTGAGTAGTGTGAGTAATTTCAGGTGTTTTTGTTTTATATATAATCTAGGCCGGCACACGAGCATGCCGTCCACCTGATGAAAAGTGGTCAAAATATGTGGTTTGGTGATTATTTGTAAAAAGTCACTTACTTAACCGACGTATACGCCGTGCGGCAATGAAGGACGAACACATGCATTGGCCTCGTTTGGGACTAGAAAAATAAATACATAGTTTTATTAAAATTATATTTTCACAGTTCGGAATTGAAGGTTTTACAAGTTCCAGTTTCACCAACTGATTCTTGGCATAGTAATTCCCTAACACATTTAACAATTAGATTTCTATGATTTGACCTTATTTAGGTGGCCTCTAAACTCAAGGTTGGTGAAAATATCCATTAATCTGAAACTGTTTCAACCTTACTACTACTTTTAGTAGTAATACCGTGCGCACTACTTGTAGAGTGTGTGCGCGAGATACTGGCTACCGATTGGCCCGAGGTCTAGTAGTTACGCCTGCTGCCATTGGTCTGAGTTTTTACTGCTGCAGGACTAGGCAATTTGCTGTTTTAGGTATTTTTTTTTCGTAAATTTTTTCCTATTAATCGTTTTCCTTGCTCTTACCATGTGCTGGCGAAACAGCCTGCTCCTGAAGAGGTGGTTCCACAGCAGACCGCACTGGCTCAGGAGCCAACACTGGCGAAGCGACTGGTCGACGATCAGCCTGACGCACTGGCGTCGCGGCGGCGCTACAGCATATGGCAGCGATAGCGAAGATTGTAGAGAAGCTTGTAACAAAAATCCGATTATTACACAATGTTTGAATGTTTATACTCTCATACTGGAATACTGTGATTATTGCTCTTACTGGATAGTGCTGCAAAGTCAGGAAAAGTGAGGAGGTGATACACACATATTAAGTGAAGAAGATAATTGTGAAGATTGGTATGCCTGAAATGTAGCCTATGGATATGTATAAATCCAATGCACTGTTACCACAACTTCTATGTCTATTATTTTGGATATGGAACATGTAAATGCAAGCATTTCCACAGGCAATAAAAACACATAGACCATTGCACATACACTTATTAAATCATTGTGTACACTCGCAATATTTAAATAACACAATACAAAAAGTATAATGGACAGGAAATAAACGAAAATAAAGGATTTAGCCATATTAAGTAGTACAATTTTCTAGTCAATATTTGTATAAGTTTATTAATTGACATGATTCTTATACTTAATCCCTCTCCAGACTTGCATATTTTCTCATTCGGTAGAAAAAAATCCATGCTGTTAAATATAAACAGAACTCACTTTTCTCCAGGCTTCAGGGGTTTTCTGGACGCCTACTCCAATAGAGTTTGCTCGCAGAGCAAACCCTTCCCACAATTTGATGACCGCTTGGTGGCCAAGTGGCCCGTTTCTCGCCGGACTATTAAGCCCCGCGGCCACGTTCGTCTCCACAAATTGTAGCAACAACTCCAATTGCCGATGCCCTACTTGATTTTTAGGAGCCATCTAAGAAAGAAAATGGTTCAAATACACAGTAACCTAAACATCAATGGGCGGGAGTTTTAACAAAAACACTCATAAAGGCAAGCAGACACAATAATTATTACTGATGCGATTTAGGCGAAAAGAGAATACATAATTAAATTCGTTTACCTTCCCTATTATTCAAAAAAAATATATATTTTAATTACTCGAAGATTTTAACCTACAAATTAAACAAGAATATTTTGACAATTGCCGTTGCTAATAGTCATAGTTTATGTAAAGAAGAGTATTATGCGGTTAAATAAAAATGGATACGTCGAAAAATGTTTGTTATAGAAGAATAGTACTTTTTAAATATGTCGGGTTTACTAGGACATGGGCCTAACTTCACACTAGAAGTTATCGATAGAAATTCGATAAAAATGCAATACGTGATACCAATTTTTCGCGGCTTGATTTTGCGGTTGCTAACAAAAAGTTGTTAGCATCAAAAATACAAAATAGCCCCACTGATATAAACTTAGCGGCAAGACGCATTTTTTACGCATTATTTTGTAATTTTCATATAAATGGACAATTAAACCATTCATTCATTGAAGACTGCGCGTTTTTATTGCTGTGAACCTGCCAGCGGAAGAGTTCTCGTCCATTTTGGTCTTCGAGCAGATTATCTCCGAGGCGTTCGGCTGCACATGGCGGCGAACGACATTCCGTTACAATAGAATACCAGCGGAGCTACAACAAATATTGAGAAGTCTACTCGGCGGCAAGCGTTCCAGCATTATTCGGCGTCAGAACAGTCATCTCGTGCTTCAAATCGTGACATCCATGGAAATTTACACGCACAAGAAAATACTACCTACGCCATTTTGTATGCAGTGAGACGCAGTGCATTAGGAAGAAATACATTATCCACCTGTGTCGATACCTGATTTGGCGATTCATCATCACACAAACCAATATACCTACAAGAAGGTTTGGGAAGAAGCAGGGAGTGAACAAACGATCAGAACAGGCATTACATTGTGAGTTCGTTCCATATTACCTACCTTTCCTAGCCACTGATTTCCCAATTCAACTTAGCTATTACTAATTGTCTTTAAAAAAGTGCATAATTACATTATTTTCATTACTGCACTAAGTAGGTACCTACCTATATTCTATGCATTTTGATTGCATTGCAATCTATTATTTCTAATTATTACCAACCCCTTATTTACCCATTCAACTTAAATTTCTACTCTTTATATCATAGCAAATCCCTTAGCAACAATACATGTTATGTGCATATGTGTATGCATATAATTTTATGTACTTAATATTCATTAGTTTCACATTATTGTAATTCTCTAATTTCAGTGTGAACGGTTGTCTTGCAAATCGAGGCGTGCTCGGGCACTCGGTCCGTCACCTCGGTACATGCGCACTGGTGGCATGCATGCACATACACTGGTGTTTGACTCGCTCAGCTGTTTGCAGCGCATGATTATTGCTTGCTCTGCACTGCACATTATAGCCTTTAAGTATTTTTTTTACTTTTTTTATTTCTGATGTCATTATTTATGTGTGAAAGCTCATTACATACTCACTATTGAATAATTTGATACATTTGTTTTCATCTGCAATTGAACTTTACTCTTAACCATGTCTGCACTATCTGACTTAAAACGGAAGCGGGGCTCATACAAATCAAAGCTTACACAATTCGCCTCCTATTTGCAAACCTTAACCACTTGCGAAAAACCTAGCAAAGCTCAGTTGAGTGACATTAACCTTAGATTATCTAAAATTGAAGAATGGTATGGGGAATATGATGCTTTACAGATTGAAATCGAAAGTTTTATGGGAATTTCAGAAGCCGATTGTGAAAAGGAGTACCAATACCGTGAAAGCTTTGAAAATGAATACTTCGCGACAGTCGGCACGGCGCGAGAATATGTGAGCAGGTTCACCTCTGCGCAGCACGGCTCGGTCGACACAGCTTCTGTATCTGGTACTGACCTCGCACCAGGTGGGCGTAATTTAAAATTACCAACTATACATCTACCTACCTTTTCTGGCCAGTATGAGAAGTGGTTAGAATACCATGATACCTTTACGTCACTCATTCATGCTAATGATGCTATACCTAAGATAAATAAGTTCCATTACTTAAGGTCATCTTTAAAGGACAATGCGGCAAATGTAATAAATTCAATAGACTTCTCTAGCAAAAATTATGACATTGCATGGAAATTGCTGTGTGAGCGATACCATAACAATAAGGTTCTTATTAGCAACCATATTCAAGCTATACTTGATATCGAACCTATCACCAGGGAGTCATCCTATGCGTTAAGAAATTATGTTGACTGTATCAACAAAAATCTTAGGTCTCTTAACACACTTGAGGTTGCTACAGAAAATTGGGATATACTCATCATACACATAGTTGCCAATAAATTAGATAGTGTCACAAATAGAAAGTGGAAGGAACACATTAATAATTTTGACAAATCACCTAATCTAGATACCTTTATTAAGTTCATTAAAAATCGCGCAGAATTATTAGAGACTTTAACTAAAACAGCTTCCATTCGCAGGCATAGCGAGCCATCAGTTACACGCTCTCGCACATTAATTGTTAACAATGAGGTTCAACCACAACAATGTTCATACACATGTCCCTTCTGTAAACAAAACCACCCCATTTACCAATGTACAAAATTCAAATCTTTGGCGGTTCATGTTAAAATTAATAAGGTTAAGCAAATGAAACTGTGCCTTAATTGTTTGCGTCAAGGACATGATGTGAAAAAATGCCGACTTGGGCCATGTCAGATATGTGCTAAGTGGCACAACACTATGTTACACATTGATGATTCAACTCATGCATCGTCTGATGAGTCTTCAGCCACTGGTGTACCCTCTGCTACTGACCAACGCGTCATGATAACAACGGAGCAGGATGATGATGATAATAATAATACCGACACCGAATCTTTACATGATTATGAACCAATACAACAAAGTGATGTTGTCCTGTCTTCCACTCACAACAGTTGTGTTCTCCTGTCCACGATTCTCGTTAATGTAATTGGCAGAGATGGTAAGCAGTATACAGTTCGTGCGCTGCTGGATAACGGCAGCACGTCTAGTTTTATAACTGAAAAATTAAGTAATAAACTCAGACTTCCAGTGTACTCTACATCAACTGCAGTTGAGGGCTTAAGTCGTGAATCGATTCGAATTACAAAACGATCTAACGTAACTATATCCTCACGAACTGAAAACTACACATCATGTATTAATTGTTTCATTATTCCGCGTATAACCCAAATGTTACCCACTACATATTTCGATATTCAATCAATAAATATTCCCGAAAATCTTACATTAGCTGATCCAAATTTTAATTCACCGTCTGAAATTGACATGTTGCTCAATGCTGATATATTTTGGAATACATTAGGAACCGAACGTATTTCTTTGGGCAAAGGCAAGCCAGTTCTTAGTAGTACTAAATTTGGCTGGTTGGTATCAGGTGCCATGCATACACAAAGGGTAAACACAACACTTAATACAGTCCACTGTCATCTAGTAAACGAAGTTGAACTTCAACAACAACTCGATAGATTCTTTGAACTAGAATCAGTTCCCTCACCTCGCAAAACTACCAAAGAGGAGTCAGAGTGCGAACAATATTTTGTCGCGACTACATCTCGCCATAAGGATGGTCGTTTCATAGTCAAAATTCCGTTAAAGCAGTCTCCGAATGTTCTCGGTGACTCCTATAAGCAAGCTCTCATTCGATTTCAGGCATTAGAAAGGAAAATGTCCCGTGACCCGATACTCAAACAGAATTACTGCAACTTCATACAAGAATATATCGATCTTGGTCATATGTCTGTAAATCAAAATGGCGATAATGATAAATACACATATATCTTACCTCACCATGGCGTTCTGAAGGAGTCTAGTCTTACTACGAAGCTAAGGGTGGTGTTTGATGGTTCGGCTAAAACAACATCAGGGTTATCGTTCAACAATATTCAGAGTATAGGACCAACGGTACAAGATGATCTTGTTAGTATTCTCATTCGGTTCCGCCAGCACAAATACGTAGTCACTTCGGATTGCGAAAAAATGTATCGTTGTGTTCTCGTTGCCGAAGAGCAAAGATGTTTGCAACAGATTTTGTGGAGATTTGATTCTAGTCAAAGTCTAGGGCTGTACAAGCTCAACACTGTGACATACGGCACTGAATCGGCGCCATATTTGGCAACTCGCTGTCTCACACAGCTAGGACAAGAGAATGCTGATCCTTTGGTCCGCGAAACTATACTACACGACTTTTTTGTCGATGATTATATTAGTGGTCACGACTCAAAATCAAAACTGCTACACATAATTCAAGGCGTGATTTGTCAACTTAATAAGGCTCAATTTCATTTGAGGAAGTGGCGTTCGAACTGTCCGGATGTTTTAAAACATATTAGTGACGAAAACAATAGTGACAATTTGCTTAAGTTAGTGAACGATGATAACGCTAAAACTTTAGGATTGAGATGGTCTTGTAAATCTGATTCATTAGTTTTTTCTGTCAATAGTAATCATCCAAAAAATGGTTTGACTAAACGGTCCGTTTTGTCCGTTGTGGGGCAAGTATTTGATCCATTAGGTGTTGTAAATCCTTGCATTTTACAAGGTAAAATCGTCTTACAGAAACTTTGGGCCTCAAAAATTGGGTGGGACGATCCCTTACCTCCTGAGATTGAAAGAGATTGGTTAGTATTTATAAGGTTTCTTCCACATTTAAACAACATAACGATTCCGCGTCGCATAGTTTGTGATATACCAGTGTTGATTGAAATTCATACGTTTTGTGATGCGTCTTTACATGCATACAGTGCATGCGTATACTTACGGAGTAAATCGAATAATGGCAATATCTCTGTTCACCTCATCATGGCAAAGAGTAGGGTTGCACCTTTGAAAGGTATGACAGTCCCTCGTTTGGAATTGTCTGGTGCTCTTCTGGCAATTAGATTGAAAACTAAGGTGGAAAAGGCATTGAGACTTACCGTAAATACTTGCAAATTCTGGTGTGATTCCACTATTGTTCTTGGCTGGATTCGGGCTCCTAGATCAACATTAAAGACATTTGTTCTAAATAGAATCAATGAAATAACCGAGTATTCACAACCTGAATCCTGGAGGTATGTTCCTACGAATCTCAATCCAGCTGACATTGGTTCTCGTGGTTGCAATCCAACACAGCTACAAGATTCTAATCTATGGTTCTGTGGTCCTGGTTTTTTACATCAATCTGAGTCTGAGTGGCCTATTCAGCCAAACTATACTCCCGCAGTCTTACCTGAGACCAAAATTGAATGCAAAACGGTAACTGAACAGCTTAACTTTACACATAATTTTTCTAATTATGTTAAACTCCAACATGTCACCGCTTACATATTACGGTTCATACATAATTGTCGCCATCCTAGTAATAAACATAGTTCACACCTGAAGGTACAAGAATTAAATGCAGCTACTAATCTTTTATGCAAACTCTCACAACAAGACACTTTTGAAAATGAATACATAGTTTTACATAAAAATAAACAATTGCCAACTAAATCACAGATAATTAATTTAAATCCATTTATGTCTAATGAAAATGTTATTCGGGTTGGCGGCAGACTCTCTAATTCCAATTATGATTATGATGCGAAACACCCAATTCTACTCCACGCAACACATCATGTGACTAAACTATTAGTTAAACATTATCATACACTGTTTATGCATGCCGGCCCTCAACTACTTTTATCAAATTTAAGACATAAATTCTGGATAATCGGCGGTCGCAATTTGGTCAGGAAAATAACGCATGAATGTCATACCTGTTGTAGATTTGCAGGCAAGTCTATTCAACCTATTATGGCTAACCTGCCAAGGGAGCGACTTCATAGTGAGTTTCCCTTTTATAATACAGCTGTGGATTACGCTGGTCCAATTGTATTGGCTGACAGAAAAGGTAGAGGATGCAAATTAACAAAGGCTTATATTTGTATATTTGTTTGCCTGGCTGTGAGGGCAGTTCACATCGAGTTGGTAACTGACCTAAGCGCAGAGACTTTTATAGCGGCATTAAACCGTTTTGTAAGTCGCAGAGGTAAACCAGCCTCCATATACTCGGATAATGGGACAAATTTTGTGGGTGCTTGTAATGAACTTTCCAAATTTCTAAAGTACAGAAGTAATGACATTAGCTTATATGCATCAGAGCAGGCAATAACGTTCAAATTTTCCCCAGCCTATAGCCCCCACTTTAATGGTTTAGCTGAAGGTTCAGTTAAATCCGTGAAACATCACCTCAAAAGAGTTCTGTGTTTGGCTCATCTGACCTATGAGGAGATGAACACTGTCCTGGTTCAAATAGAGGGTGTTCTCAATTCTCGACCTCTGACACCCTTATCGTCCGATCCCAATGACCTCATTCCATTAACACCTTCCCATTTCCTTATTGGACGAACAATAACAATGGTGCCTCAGTCTCTAGTGGATCTAGAAAGAAACACTCAGATATGCACACTGCCTCGCTACCAGAGAGTACGTGCTCTTACTACACACTTCTGGAACAGATATCATAAAGAATACATTTCAGAACTTCAGAAGAGGACGAAGTGGCAGCGCCATGAGGAGCAAGCATTAAGAATTGGAGATATGGTGTTGGTGAAGGACGAACGTCTTCCTCCTAACCGCTGGCTACTTGGTCGTGTAACTTGCTTGCATCCCGGCAGCGACGGCATCACCCGCGTCGTTGACGTCACGACGTCTACGGGCATCATTACGAGAGCGTATAATCGTCTGTGTCTCCTACCAAGGTCAGAGAGTTCCTTGGAATCAACCTTCCAACCCGGGGAGCCTGTCAACGCACGTGAATAAGACGCACTGTATTACATTCTTGTTGTTATTCAATTTGTATATCTATGGGTTTTTCTCTCTAAAATGTGTCTATGGTATTTTTTCTCTCTCTGATATAAACTTAGCGGCAAGACGCATTTTTTACGCATTATTTTGTAATTTTCATATAAATGGACAATTAAACCATTCATTCATTGAAGACTGCGCGTTTTTATTGCTGTGAACCTGCCAGCGGAAGAGTTCTCGTCCATTTTGATTTACAACACCTAATGGATCAAATACTTGCCCCACAACGGACAAAACGGACCGTTTACCGGACCGTTTACCATGACATGTGGACAATTATTAATAATCAAATAAATCAAATAAAGTCAACAATTACACAAAATTTAATCTAATTCTTCATCAGAAATATTTTCTCTTCTTACTTTTCTGTGTTTACATCTGTGTCAGCAGTGAAGTGTTTAAGTGATCGATTAGTTGCGATAAGAGTTATAATATTGAGTGTGTAATTATACTGGGGGATTTTAATGCCAATCCTGGCTCACGGTTTTTTAGTGAACTTATTTCTGTTTGTAATGAGCAGACTTGGTTTTGCACCGACTATGAGCTTCTGCCGAAGGACACACATACGTTTGTTTGTCAGGCTAGCTGCTCGCGACGCTGGCTAGATCATAGTTTGACGACTAGCGCAGCAAAAAGTCTCCCTGCGAGTATGTCGGGTCTGAGTGAACCAAAAGATATTGCCAACCTCTTTCAAAGACATTTTAAACTTCCTTGCTAACGGGGCAGCGGGAGTTCGATGAAGGGGAATATTCGGGTTCTGGTGAGCTTGCCGTAATGATTACAGCTAAACAGATTTCAACACTAATAAAAAAATTTATAAAAGGTAAGTCGCCAGGCCACGATGGCCTTAGCGTCGAGCACCTGAAGCACGCAGGGCCACATTTGTATAGGGTCCTTGCGTTACTTTTTAATTTGTGTCTCAATCACCGCTATTTGCCGCAGGACCATAAGCATACAGTGGTAGTACAACGGTAGTACCAATAATTAAGGACAGGACTGGGGACGCCTCTGACGTGTCCAATTACAGGCCTATTTTGTTAGCCACAATACTCGCGAAGGTCTTGGATAGTTTGCTTGATCAACAGTTGGCGAAACACATCGAACTGCATGACGCGCAATTTGGCTTTAATCCCGGGCTATCCACGGAAAGTGCCATCCTTCGCTTCAAGCAAACTATTTAATATTATACCTCCCGAAAAACACCTGTATTTGCTTGTTTTTTGGACCTGTCAAAGGCGTTCGACCTGGTGTCCTATGATAAACTATGGGATAAAGTGCGGAGTGATGCAACACTACCGAAGGAAATTACATCCCTGTTTCGCTTCTGGTACTACAACCAGAGGAACAGTGTCAGATGGGGGCAAGCTCAATCGGATGTGTATAGGCTGGATTGCGGGGTGAGGCAGGGGGGATTAAGTTCACCCCGCCTGTTTAATTTATACATGAACCGGCTGATCAGTGAGCTTAGCTGCACCAAAATTGGAGGCCATATTGATGGCGTTTGTTTGAATAATATTAGTTACGCCAATGATATGGTGCTGCTGATTCCATCGATTGGCGCTTTGAGAACACTTGTAGATATTTGTGAATCCTATGCAGTGGCCCATGGGCTCAAGTACAATGTTAAAAAGAGTGAACTCATTATGTTTAAAGCGAGTGCCATAAGTTATTCTGATATCCCCGGTGTCTCGCTCGGTGGCACTCCTTTAGCATGGGTGGCTAAATTGAAGTACTTCGGTCACTGGGTCACTGATGATCTCAAGGATAATTTGGATATAGAGAGGGAGCGCAGGTCGCTGGCTGTTCGATTTAACATGCTGGTTCGAAGATTTGCACGTTGAACGAATCAGGTAAAAGTCACTCTTCTTAAAGCCTTCTGTCAATATTTCTACACGTGCAGTCTTTGGACCCGTTTTACGCAAAGGACATACAGCGACCTTCGTGTCCAATATAATAACGCGTTCAGAACACTGTTGGGACGTTGTAGTGCATCCGGTAAGTTTGCGGAGGCGCACACTGACGATTTCTACGCCATAATAAGAAAGAGGACCGCATCTATGGCAGGCCGCGTGCGCACCGCCACCAATAGTCTCCTGAGCGTGTTCTCAGATCGGTGGGACGCCCCTCTGCTGCGTCACTGGGTTACGACCCATACCATTTGTAAGATAGGTAGCCTTTTTACGAACATTGTTAATTAATTTATCTTGTATACGAGTACTAATACTATGGACTCAGGTCTGAAATAAAAAAAATGAATTTGAATTAATGAGCCTATATCAAACTTAAATAACGTTGTAAATATATATTACGGAATACGAATATTTAAATAAGCTCAATAAAAACCCCGTTCTGACGTTTACCAAAAACTCCTTAAAAATTATTTACGCCAATAACCGCAGCTTACCAAATTATATTCTACAAATATATTTTGTACAGACCTTTAACAGTTTTATTGCCGAAATATTTTTGTTTTAAACTTCCCAACAATAAACCTGTGTGTCATGATATCCTTGTAAATATCATTAGAAAAAATCTGAAAAAAATTGGTAAGGTGTATTCTAGTCCGTAGATGCCAAATTTGATATAACAGCATAAACCCCATAATAGGACATTACCGAGTTATTGCTTGGGGGCGTCGAAGTATTTTTCGATGGCCTCACTAAATTTTTCTACGCCCCAATATTTAAATTTAATACCTACAGATATAACAGTATTAATAATATATAATTTATTTATATATAATGAACGTACATACATACATACCTCGGTAGGTATAAAGTTGCCCAAATGTTTGTCAAACCGAAAATAATTCGTTTTGCAAATACCATCTACTTAATTACTTTTCGGCGAATTTCTGTTCTACAAAATAATATCTTAACGACTTATCTGTACGGTAGTAGACAGTATTTCACTACGACCATTTAGATACGGAGATAGTGACTAATTTTATCGTTTAGGAAACTAATAAATTTCACCTGGTTTTTTTGAAGCGTTAATTTGTTTTAATAACCCATAAAACATTTGGCAAAAAACTGTCTTTGGTTCCGCTTTGGTTCGCTGTTTTTTATGTCGCTTAGTACTTTTAGCTTCAGGGGAAAAGAATATAAAAACGGAGTTATTTTATTATTTGACGCAATTTTATTATTATATTTCATTTCCTAGAAATTGCATAGGTATTATGTACCTACATAAAATATGATAATTAAATAATATGTGCTAAGGGTTTTGTGAAAATTTGTATCATAAGCAAGTAAAGTCAAATCTTTTATTTTGTTTATGCCTACGGTGGCACTTTCATATTTTCATTTTTACATATTTTCCTAAGTCTACATCCAAACTTAAATCCGAACGTATCAAAATGAGAGAAATGTAAGTTCCAAAAGAGTTTTATGCTGAAATCACTCTCGCAAAAATCACTTAAAAATGTCTAGACAGATGATCATCGGATACCAAAAACTTTCGGCTTCACTTCAACTTAAAATATCACCATACACCTATCTTAACACCTATTTTGTTAACTACTTGATAAAACAATTGAATTTTCTATTTCCAACTTTATTTTTCCACGTGTTAAGTCTATTTTTCTTCGATATAATTTTAAAAGGGTGTCCATTGTAGTCCAAATTGAAGGGCCGTGACCATTTTGTCAAGACACTTTATTGACGCATGGACACAATAAATTAAGTTTTATTGCCGTAAAAAAAGCAATGGTCAGCCTTCTGAGTATGTTAATGTGACACGTTTTTGTCGCTTACCGTTTAATTGAGACGAAAGAGATTTTGTTTTTTCACTGAAGAGAACTAAACGCCGTGATACGTCTATTAGTTTATATCATTACGCCTGGATTGGTAGGCATAGACGCACTGCAGTGAACCCATATTTCGCTGATCGTTCCACTGTAACAGAGGGCACTGTACCAGGCCCATCCCCCCTCAATGCGAGGGGGATTCGGGACATAGTCCACCACCCTGGTCCAATGCAGGTTGCCGAACTTCACACGGCTTTCTTTACGATATTTCCCTTTACATTTCAGTAAGTGAATACACACGAATATTAAATATATTTTTAATTAAAAACTTTTTGACACTTACGAAATGCCTTTTTATATCACATCGATCGTAACAATATTGATTGACAAGACCAAAAAAGATGAATGTTGGCGGTAGAATGCTCGCCCCAACACAATGCGACTTATACATTTACAATGGGCTATTAAAATCATCGATTTATCGCTCTATTGAGTTTTCGAACTAAATATAGTTTTAATTATACGTTAAAAATATAACCTGATATTACGCGGTTGCTAAATATCAAAATAAATGCATGTTTTTGCGAAATTCTCAAACGGAGGCGGATAGGCCCCACCCTTGGGTCGTATGGTTTTATTTCACTTTTAAAACTAATGGTAGCATTTTGTTTAATTATAGGTATTAAATATTTTATAATTAACTTCGATTTTATGTAGGTAGGTATAAATATTTCTGGTATTATGTGATAAATTCAAAAATAGTAAGTACCTGTAACTAAAACAAAATTATTACAATTCTTTATCCTTTTCACAACTCTTTTATATTGGATGATTTGTCTGAAGCGAAATTTTACTGATTTTTTACTAATAAAAATTTGGGTATGATCCATAGGATTTTTCAACACAATATCTGTAGAGATATTCTTTCTAAATAACTTGTTCCCATTACAACAAAACATCCGTTAACCCTTAGCCCGCCGAAGGGGTCCGCTTGACCCATCGATTAAGTTTTTGCCACACGCACTTCCAAATGAAATCATAAATTTCAATATGGCGGCGTACGGTGGCAAAAAATCACACTATATCATACCAATGGCTCGCGGGCGTGGTGCGGTCAATTTATGACTGAATTTTAAGGGGTATTTTTGACTATACGACTGCTACATTGTCATGGTTTCGGAATCCACAAATTCTTATAGGGTATTTAATGTACAGTACTTAGGTACCGAAGTTTCATTCCACGCGTCTCTGGTATGTTTGTAGGGTTTTTATACACAAACATGCATAATGGTTCACTACCATAAACTCTAGTACCTACCTGTTTTGACAATTATTGTCCAACTAGCTGTGCCCCGCGACTTCATCCGCGTAGTATTGGATGATTGGGTTAAAAAGTATCCTATATGTTAATCCCGGATATAATCTATCTGTGTTCCAAATTTCATCCAAATCCGTTCAGTAGTTTTTGCGTGAAGGAGTAACAAACATACATACATACATATGTACATACATCCACACTCACAAACTTTCGCATTTATAATATTAGTAGGATCTGCTTTGAATACTTTAACTCAAGCTGCTGACCGTTGATTAATTCTGCTTGACAAATCGGTTCAAAAAGAATTTTAGTAAACGACAAACCGTGGCAAAATGTTACGTTCGTTAATATTTTTTACAAAAATCATGATTTTTCCTCTCATATTAAACACAGGAAGTTCTAACGAATAAAGTGAATCTCCAAAATAGCGTACAATCGCTCGCAAAATTCTACCTAATTAAATTATATTAGTGGTTCGGAAGGTTGCAAAAAATACTGTCCAAAGCTGTCATCAAATCGCTATCAATGACCTCTTGCATTAGATTTCGTAGTTACAGGGTGTTGTTATTTTTACTATTTTGGCCCGGAACAAAATAGGACGAGTAAAGAAAATGCTCAAATGAGTGTAGTTGTATTAATTATAATATTTTGACAGCTGTGGAAACGAGAGACACGCATATACCTTTGCATTCGAATTAATGGGATGCATAAAGCATCTTTTGTGTTGGACTTTAGTTCATAAAGCACCAAATTTTTTGTGCCAATTAAAACAAAGTTTCAGGGGTTAAAAACCGGTGTTAGGTGTGTCGTACGTGTCTTTATAACAGTCAATGCTAGACATTACTGAAACCAATGAACTTGCTTCAGATTTCTTAAGTACTTCTGGCATTCAGGGAAACAATTTAAGTTTTTTACTATTAACGTAATAAAGCTACTGTCTTATCATATCGTCAATTAATAACAAAATTGACTATTCGCAATTATTTTAATAAGTTAAGTACATACAAAAACTAACAATATTCTGAAATTAAATCATTTCACCGCCCAAAAAGTTTATAGTAACGCAAGCATCCTGTATATTTCGGAGTTATCTAATTGAATTAGTTTCGCAAGTATTAGGCCGAAGCCGCAAAGTTGAAAATTATACGTTAGTAGCAGTTAAGTGTAGCCGCGGCGGCTAATTTGACAAAAACTAAATGTCGCTGCTAGTTCGACTCTCGTTAGTGAGACGGGGCGTATTATAGCTTGTCATAGTCACGCTAAGGGCCCATAAAAAATACAAAAATCTCCGACGAGACCAGCATAAATTGCGCTGCCCATTTTCATTGAAATCAGACGCATTTTGGGTTATAAGTTCTGGAACGCTATTTTATTTTACCTTATGATTTCAGATAACTAATTTAATTGCTAGCTGCACCAACACTAATTGCAGGCACCCTTATTGCTTAGACTGTATACAATTTTCTAGGGAGCTTACTTTAAATACATATTTGACTTTTATTTTGACTATTACATTTTTTTCTTGCAACATCAAAACTGTATTAAAACTAGCTCTAAGCGAATTAACAACCCCGTGTAATATTTACAACTCTATCATTTAAATTGCATCCCCTACGGACATCCCTTCGGTGTCGACTCTCATCCCTAATGTATGAAATTGGCGGAACGCATTAAGACCAAAGTTATTGGCGGCAGGGTCTTAGAGGTTCCATTTAAGGGGACTCGCTCACACGCTCTAGAGACGAGGCGGCGCGGCGTCGAGGCGCGGGTGCACAAACAGCGTGCTGCGTCTTAGTTTTCTTTATGAATATAGCGGCATTGCGCTTATATAGGTAATAAAGTCAAGGCGGTGTCGTGGCTGCGTCGCTATTTTGTCATTTCGTTTCGTACGTTGCGGTGTAACTTTATATCTAAAAGCTCGGTGCACAAGGAACGTAGACGTGCCAGTATTTATTCAGTTTAGTTTGAAGTAGTATTTATTTGAAAAATTATTTTAAAAGACGTGGGAGCAATAATTATTAATATTTTGCGACATTTTTCAAGTATCTCGTATGATTTTTTGCGCATAGTTCCGGCAGTGTCCGGCTCAGTGGCGCGTGCGCAATGCATAGCTGGACATCCGGTGCAGAAGTATCGCCACTGTGGTACAAGTAAAATCTTGACACTTGCCCATATCATAAATTATCAATTTATTAAAATTCTAACACGGACTGACTGACAGACAATGCGTGGCCTATAGCGGTGGGTTTAGAACTAGAAGCTTAAAAATTTGCGCAAGAATTTTCATATAACGGAGGTCTGAACTAAGAAAGGAGTTTTAAAAATTTATATCATGATGTTAAATAGCGGATGAAAATTTTTAGGTATGGAAGTTTGATTGAGCACACGGCTGGTATGTAATAAATATTTCCCTCGCCTCAAGATATGCCCGGCTATGGAAATAGCATGAGCGAAATGTGGGTGCCCGAGAGTGCACCGCTGCCTTTTATATAGCCTGGGTATAGACCCACAGACAACTTTTTACATTCATTATCGTAATCTCAAAGAGTTGGTTCCATTTATGCCTAGTCCATTTCTAGATAATATACCTAATTCGTTATATTAAGGTATTTTATAATATTAAAGTATCAAATTATTTTGATGACAGTACATATACTCACACTCGATAATATAATGTTCATTACCCGGAAGTGCGATATCTTACAAATTCTGCCAACTTCCGCCCGTGAAACCTTGTTTAGGAAATTATGGGAAGTCTCCATTCGATACGCCCTTTTGAAACGTATACCTTTTTAGTCACGTCGTGTTTTGTATGACCGTAAATAAAAAGATAAATAAATAAATAATAAATATCGCCAGACAGACACACCAACTGTACGGTCCCAAACTAAGCAAAGCTTGTATTATGGGTACCGTACAATGGACTGGGGGCGATTCCAGTGACACCCAGACCTGGGCAAATTACGAAAAGGCCATTTCCGAAATTAGCCCTGGCGGGAATCGAACCCGCAACCACCATGTGCAGTGAGCCGAGCGGCCTACGCTCAACCCACTAGATAGCAGTTATTTTGAGAAAACTATAGTTCACTGGAATTCTGTGACTTGTTTCTATTTGATAAGTGTTTTTTGTGTATTTTAATCATAAAGAATTTGAATAAGTAGTGTAACATGAACACCCAATTCTTTAGTTCTAATCTTATGATAGCCTAAGTCGATGTCTTTAACATGTGATAGGATTTCGGACTGGCAACATAACGTTCGTAACATAATTTTAGCCCAGTAGAGCCAGTTTTTAAATAGATAGGTCAACTAGGTAGTAAGTACATTGATTGCGAAAACTTAGTGACGAGCCAGTTAGTTTTCATTCAAAGAAGGTACTAGTTAAGTATTCAGACAAAGTAAAATCCCCCTTGAAAGTATAATCTTCCCTCGGTGTAGGTATTCTATTCAAATCCAACCAATAACACGACAGCAGGCTGCGCATGCGCGACTCCTGAAGCCCCGCAAAAGTCGCCATTGCGGTCGATTAACAACTGTCACTATTACCGCTCTTTTACTCATGTTTCTTAAAATGGCGCCAGATGGGCTGTTTTTGCTAAAATCTCAGCTGATCGGCTAATTAGTTGCTCAATTATGAGTATAATTGAGTTTATTTTGAGGTATTTTAAATATTTTCGTGTGAATTGTGTGGCAGATGCAGGTCAAGATATTTAGCCTAGTTTTTGTACTTAGTAACATGAAACTTGTTTCGTGTTTTGTCACACCTGTCAGGAATATTACTTGCACCTAACAACTAGGTACCAACATGCTTAATTTAAGTGTCCTCCTATTAATAAACCACGGATTTTTATAAATCCACGATAAGTAATAAACAATTAAGCAATTTAAGGATTTGTTTTAGTAAAAGTCAAGTCATAAAGTACACATTTTGGAAACATTACTGAATCAATATAATTTCGTTTGTAACTGAATCAGTATAGTTACTGCATGGAAGAAACTGACAACTTAAGAAAATCATTTATCTTATTTTTACATTTTTACTTACAAGCTGTTTTGACCACATAAGCCCAGTAACACACACTTTGCAAGTGCAATAGGTCAAAACAAAGCCACCGCGGGTAATGAGGCGTATGATCGCCGACGCCGTGTGGCCGAAGCCTTAAAACGCCACCGCTGGGCACCCACTGGCCTACTGCCGTTCGCAAAATGTAGTAAGTAAGCAGTTTATATTGGGAATTTACTGACATGAGATAATACTGACATGAGATAATAATGTAGTTAAATAACACCACACAATATTGTAATTATTAATAAGAGTCTATAGATAGATACACGCAGATAAAATAATAACGACAACATGATTTTTGTAGTTCCTGGTCATCCCTTTTATTATATTTTAATAAACGTTTTAAAATGACAGTAAATTATTTATGAATACAAAACGTTTAGTAAAAGATATTGAAAATAATGTTCATCTTTTTTTTTTGTTTAGACTCAAAACATAGAGTTCGAGTTAAATCCCCAATCTGGCCATTAAACTATTGTGGTAAGGCCACTCTTTGCACAAAGATTTAGTTAAGTTACTGCGGCTAACGGGAATACTAGGCTAGTAATGTCATAAACTCAAGTATGATTAAAAAAAAATATCGTGACTATTATTAGTTTTCTTATAAACAAAATAAAATTGTTGCAGATAACTTCTCGAGGATAACTGAACTTAGCATGATCACTGACCACGCCAGCAATAGGCTCTACAAGGTAATCGCTCATCGAGTTTAGTACAAAATCTGCCGTCTCTCCCACAGTGGATATGGGAAAGTTTTTTTTTTATGTATGTTTTTGTCTGTAAACTCAAAAACTCGTGTAATCATTACCGTACAGGCCGAGGAAGAGTTTCGGTACATCCGGTTAATAAAGGTTGAGGCGCACTGAGTTTGTGGATTATTTGTTGGGGGTTATAATTATTCATAAAATGATTCCTTGTAATGTTTCTTAGGATTTTATGTCAGTATGTTGAAAATGTAGGCAAAAAAAAACTTTGCTTTTTTTCTCGTTTCAGTTTAGAACCTATGTTTACGTTTTTTTTGTTTTTGGTTTTATTTCATATAATTAGCTAATTTTGGTATATAGATATTATAAAAAAACAAAAACGATCTGTTATAGCCCAACAAAGAATCAAGGAATTAGATAGCTACCTACTTTTTTGTACTTTGCCTCAAACTGGTAGCTTAAAGTATGTATCATGCATGATATATTAATTATTGTTCTAATGTTCTATTTCTGGTTCTAGCTTTAAATTTTATAATCTAGTTGCCTGACGATTATAAATCCTATAAAAATATCATCACAACCGAAAAAAACTAAATTGTATTACAAAAAACTCAGATGTTTTCTGTGTATGTATCTGATACACTTTAAACTTTCAAGAATTATTTTCTCAGTAAACACTTACCCGGTGTATCTCACCCTTACCTCCCTATACCTGCGCAAACGACATCCTGCACCCACATCTCTGAGAACATCCACCGTAGGAAGCGATTATTTAAAACCAACTTGAAACATTAACGATATCGTATGAACATGACTCTCTTTGTTGGAAAAATTGATAAATTGACCGAAATATTCAATGTAGTCGTCTTGTGCTCCATGAATTATAATGATTACGGTGGCTCTACCATGAGTTTTACGCGTGTTTTCCACCTCGCTAGTCGTTAGCGTATATGCAAAATATGTATATTGTTGTAACTGACAACATACTATAAAATATTTTACGTAGCTTATACTAATGACCAAGCGAACGTATAAGTTCATGATAAAGCTTAATCTAAACTAGACTTTAAGAAGCTAATGTAGCGACTCTAAATATTAATCTATATTAGATTCGTTTACAATAATTTAATCTAAGTAGCCGATTCGTATTTTTATGTCATATAGGAACATTTCATATCTACCTATTAACCAAAATACTGCCTAGATAGACAGTATTATGCAGTATAGATATTATACTCTACCAAGATTGGTAGAGTAGAGAGGTAGGTACCTATTCTTTTAATTACAAGAACATCGTTATTTTGAAATTTCACGCAAAAATATGAATGTCAAAAAATCAAATTCAAATAAAAAATGGCCACCCAAAAACCATCCGCTAAAAATTAAAAATTGTATTACCCTAAATCAAAATAAAGGGCTGTGAACCACCAAAACGGACTTCAAAAAACGTTCACAGACCAATTTGAGGGCGCCAAATTGACCACCCTTTCGTCACACTTAATAAAAACTTATAAAAAAGTCCACTCATTTCTAGTAGGAGTGATTAAAGTAAATTAAGTTACAACTTCGGGCAAAATATTGGTCACAGGTGATAGAAGTGGGTAAGTAGGTTTTTAAGAAAACGATAAAAAATAGATGCCATATTTTGTGGATAAAAAAGTTACCACTTTAGGATTGGTAAAAATATCGTGAGACAGAAACTGACAGGTAACTAATAAATCACAAAATGCTAAATTCCTATATACCTAAAAACTACCTCTATATTTATATATTTAGGATTCGGACGTCACTTTTAGCAGGAACAAAAATCGCTTCGTTCCTAAAACTTAATTGTAGCGAAAGTCGATGTGGCTGGCTACCAATTGAATTTAATATATGCGACGTCCACCATCCAAAGCTAACCAAAAAATGTAGTAACTCCAAATGTTCTATAAACTTTATCAAATACAAATACACTCCAAAATATTATCACATCTCATTTTATAACACCATAGTAGCAAAAACCTATATGAAGGAAGCTCTTTCACCGCGCCGACAGTGACTTGCGCTAATTGAAGTGGTAAAAACTGTATTGGTTAAAAAACCACCCACGGAACATGACTGGGCGATTTTGAGGTTAAAAAGTTAAACTTTAACTAGGGAAGGTGATGACTTAATTTATATTGACGTGATGTGCGAAAAAAGGAAGTTGAATTTACTACTGTCTGTCTTTGGTACAGGCATCGCTGTCCTGGGTTCGTCATGGTTACCAATAGGTCGCAATGAAATAACGAGACCAGCAATGGTTATAAGTGAACCGATAACATCAGAACCACAGCAACGCAAAAAACGTTGTATTACGCAGACTGTATAGTAGTAAAAATATTAATAAATAAAATAATATCATAAATAAATGACGCCAAATTAAAACATTATTGTGAGGTTCCAAACTGATGAATTAATGAGTACCGTTCAATGGACTGGGGATGATCCCAGTGACACCTAGACCAGGGTAAATTACGAAAGGGATAATAACCGATAATTACCCTGGCGCATGCCGGGAATGGAACCAACCGGCCTATGCTTAAACTACTGCGCTAAGCAGTTGTCTAATTATTTTATTACTATTTACATTTACAACATTTTTCTTTAATAGGTTTTTTTTATCTTCTTCAGCTGTTTGAAGTGTTTGGGGTAAAAATATCCAGTAGCGGGTAAACAGCGATCCACTTAGCGACTGTTGAGTGTTATGTTAACAAACTGTCAAATATCTGATATGTTTTGTTAGAATTTATTTGTTAATTTGATCTATTTTAAAAGAAAAATAAGGTTGCAAATGAATAAAAAAACTATTTACCTATCACCCGTGGAAAATAAGGGGAAACCATATTTATTTACGTTCTTAGGTTTTTTTTTTTTAATCTAGACATCAGATGGGAAGAATAATAAACCAAAATATTCTTAATATAATAGCATACGTTTGTTATGGACAGGTAAATCTAGGTGTTTTTAAAGCAGCAAAAATAGCCAACTTTTTACCATTCACATATAAAAACTTATAAAAGCCCACAAAATGTATCAAATAAATATTTTAGCGAATTATAAAAGTGTTTCTTAACAATAAAACCATACAAATTGCCCCTTTTCACACGGAATCCTTTACGAAATACAATTAATTCATTACGACACAATAGAATACAATAATAGACATCATAATACAAAAGAGGAGTTTAACCGCTGCATAAAACTATTGGCGAGAACTCAAACACATTCATTTTAACCTTAAGTTTATTTGTTAAAATATAAATTCGCTTGGACAAAACACGTGGTAGGTTTGACGTTTGAGTCCCGCTGCGAGAAAGAGTATAAGTGAAAAAATTCACTTATTGTTTTCACGTATCCGATGATAGGTGGTCCTTTTATTTAAAAATATTTGATTTATTATTTCAAAAAACTATAAAGGATGCATTTTTGGCTCTTCCGGTGATAAAAATAGATCAAAAGATTAGTCATTAAGTTCGAACCGTGAAAGCTTTTGTTACATTATGAAAATTAACACTTGATAACCTTTAACTGCAAAACCCTAGCTATTTGATGTTTTGATAAAACATTTTTGTCCAAAAATAGTTAGTGGAAATATACATAATCAATACAGCTAAAATGCTGTCAATGTTATACCGTGATATTGAATACCAAAAATAACTAGGAACCCGTTGCAATGTAAAGAAGGGTATATTGATGGATGACTGGAAACTGACAATTATATATGACACTAGCGGCCCGCCCCGGCTTCGCACGGGTACATTGCGGTTACATTATTCGAGTTTTAGTGAGGATCCCTAATTTTTTGAAAATATATTATTGCCTATGTCACCCGGGGATAGTGTAGCTTCCCAACAGTGAAATAATTTTTCAAATCGGTTCAGTAGTTTCGGAGCCTATTCATTACAATCAAACAAACAAATATTAGTATGAAATACTTTTTACAAAAGCAAAACACCGATACTCAAGACTCAAATTCCAAAAACTTATATTAATTTTCGTACATTAAAGCATGGTATTAAAAACAATATGACTAGTGACTCTATTAAATATGACAAATTTATAACATTAAAAAAAATATCATCGCTAAAGGAATTGAGACCGTACTGCTGTGAGATAGATAGAGATTTCCAAGAGTTCCTTTTGTAATGAAAATGGGATGGTCCATTCAGACTTAAGCGGATTCTAAGCCCTATACGATTTGATTTGCTTTATAATTAGTGAAACATAGCTGAAAATACAGATGTAGGTATGTCTACTGCACAATGTGAATAAAACCGCATAATGACGTATAGACTCTGGGTGTGCTTGATTCGCGGTGTACTTCATAAACGTTTATGTATACACCATGTCTGTACCACCCGCGGGATAAGATTTCACCATTCCACCTCACATCTGAACAGAGCTAAAGAGCAGACTCCCCACTGGGACGATTGGTATGTTACGGTACCATTTTACCAAATATAACAGCAGAAAAACTGGGTTATTGCTTTTGCATAAATTTATGAGATATACGAAATTATCGCGTCATGGGAAACTGTTTGGGCGGTCTAGTTTTTTATTGTTTTTATGATATCATTATTAAGATTGACAAGGAGAATCGAGAGATATTTCTAACTATTTCATAATCATATTTTTTTTATCTAATGAAGATGTTCTATGAACTATCATTATTTTTTAACTATATATAAATTATTTATTAAAATAAATTGTTCTAAGTATATAAGAGAGCCTTAATAATAATAAAAATAGTTACCTACTTCAAAATGTTTTACTAAACATTTCTTGAATATTCAATGGTTGGTATGAAAAGTAAAATATAAATTAAAGTTAACGTGAGAAAAGCTCAATTTTGTATGGTATAATGTTGTTTTTATAATACCATTTGTATAAAGTGAGATTTATAGAATCTCAATATGGACTGTATCCATTATAAATATATAAAAATAAGACATTGTTATCTCCACAGATCCTATAAAACGGAAGTCCAAACCACCGGATACACTGCCATAAACAAAAACACACCAATCAAAACAAATTCGAAATTAAACTGAACCCATCCATAGCTCCAAACACATGTTTTTCGAAAAGGGTTAACAATTACATAAATTAATACATCCTCTTTATATAAAGAAAGTTTTATATTATTTTTGTAAGCGTAAAATCACTTCCTCTATCATTTTAACTTTTTTTCCGCCATATGACGCCATTTTTTCTTGAAAGATGGTGGCTCCATATGTCGCTTTATAGCACGTGTTCGAAAAAGATATGTTTCGTGTAAAACCGAGTGTCTTATTAGCGTTAAGTTTGACATATGACGACCAAATTGCAAGTTCGCTGAAGGCGCCAAAAAGATGGACAATTTTAGCGGTATTTAAATAAAATATTTTTTTACATGACGAGTACCGGGCTGTTTAATGGACATTTTTAAATTAGGAGAGAGATATTTACAATTAACTTAGATGATAATAATAAAAAATGGTTCGTAAAAAAGAACGGTAAAATAAATAAGTTTGTTTTACTCTGCCCTGTTTTGTGTTAAAAAGTTGCCTTACTTCTTTACCTCATAACGTGTTGGAATTGCGAGGAATTTTAAATGGTCCACAAATTACATAGGTGTCAGGAATTCACTTAAACGTCGTTTTAGGCGACTGGGGAGTTACATAATAATTTCATTCAGTGTGCAAAGACAAAGCGCCCGTAGCTTGGGGGCTGCGTGCAAGACAAGTGCCTGATAAGTGAACCCACTTGGCAGTTTTGGCAGTGGGTTGTTGACTAATTGTCATATATGTCGTAGATATCTGTAGAGACAGCTTCAATATTCTGTTTATTTAAATAAATTATGCTTTTGCAACATTTTCAAACTTTCGATTCAGGATTCTTATTAAACTTTGCGTATTAATGTTTGTAAAATGCAAAATAGCAAATTTTATTGACCATTTTGTATTTATTTTTTGGCAATTCTTAAACTATCGTGACTATAAGAAGTTAAAACCAATTTCAGGATGAGCCGCAAATATAATTGTTAGATGATTATATCGCAGACCTTGTCAAATTAATGTCTCCAGTCTAAAAACATGGTACTTTTCAAATTAATTTCAATAACGGTGTCGGGGAGGTCTTCAGATGAGGTGATTTCCTACACTTTAACTAATTTCTGTCTCGGAACTGAACCTCGAACGTATATTTAGCGCGACGAGCACGCGACTTCCGCACTTGTTAACAATTATTGACATTATGGTTCTCTTAACGCGTGAAAACATTTTTTCTTTTACATCTTTCTGAGATAATAGTATGATAATTTTTATAAAGGATGTCACCAATATGTTTGAGATATATTTTTAATTTAAACCAGTGCAGACTTGTTCATTTATATGTTTAACTAGAAACTTGGTTATAAGGTCTAGACTACTTAATAAAAAAAACCCTGAACCTACACACCTAAGCCTAAAGGCGATTTTATGTTTTACTTACTCATGTTCTTCTTTATGTTAGGTCAATTGCATGAGTGTGGCAATAGACTATATCTTTACATGCTTATTAAAGTAAACAATCGATTTCATACATACACAGCTTTTAAAGACTATTGAAGTCCCCTTCATCAACACCTTAATCAATGATTATTTGAGATTTATTTTGTTTCACCCTGTATAAATCTCGCTCGGTGTGCCGCTTGTCTCGTTAGCGTTTGATTTAATGACGTATAACGATATTATTGGATTATATGCCGGCGGCTGTTAAATTGCAGTACAAAGTGCCTACTGGGATTTGACGCACGGTAGAGACCACTCCACTTATTTTAGCGAACTGATATGGTTAAAATTGAAATGAGAAAAGAATAAAATATAATATGACACACAAATTCATTAAAAACTTTAATGAATAATAGTATCATTTCAATAAATAATATAGCGTGTATATTCTCTTAGATATTCCCTTTGTACTTTTGAGAAAATTACTGGGGTTAATTAAGAGCATAGGTAGGTATTAATTTATGTATTCAAAGGCGAATTTTTTATGTTATAGTAAATACTCGTTATTTTAGTACCTACTTATTTTATAAATTAATAGGAAATCTTCATACTTTGAGCGGTTGCTCACACGGACACGTTGCGTTTTGACAATATATTTTTAATAATGGCTGTTTTTGAAATCCGCATACACTAAAATATATGGAAATTACCGAGTTAGCCGTGCGAATGACTAGGTAGTCATTGTCATGAGTAAGTACACAAATACAATATTAGCAAAAGGTACCACTACTACCAAATAACAACCCATGAAAAAAAAGACAAAAAATGCTCGTCAAAAATTTTCATTTGCCCAATATCGTAACACAATGGGCTTGTTGGCACAGCTGATGACGTCACATGACATGACAAAATGGAATCGCACGATACTGCCGGACGCGAGCACTGTTTGCACAATGTCCGACCAACGAGGCAGTTTGTTTAAGGCGAGGCACAATTTTTTTGGGAAAATTTTGAGTTACCACATTTTAGTTCATTATGCCCGACTCCCGTACCTAGGTCTGAGGTGAGTCTCAAGAGTTGGCGGTCAGTTATTTCTGATTTATTGTAGTCTCCTAGCTATGCACTTACCTAATGTTATAATATTCTCTTTGTCTACTAGTTCGGGTCACAGAAGACAGATGGCAGTCTCTCCAATTGAACTAGAAATTCTGATGATAACTGAAGCCGTAACAGGCAGGCACAGAGATATATTGATACTTGTACCTAACTGCCGTCTTGTTACGATATTGATTATAAAATATTATTATTTTGGAACTGTTAGCTTCGGCTTAAGTCATCTGTTTATATTTTCAGCGGGCGCGGAAACGTTGTTTGATGAGCCCCGGCGCTGTTTATAGCGAGTCCGAGCGGCAGGGAACGCCAATGTTTTGTGCAAATGTACTCGTTTTTATTTAGCTCCATTTATCCATAGTTTATTCTAGAGTATTTAAATCTTACAAGCAATTCAACAGTAACATTATGCCAAGATGAAACTGGCAAGAATTTTTCGTCATTGCCGTATATATTTTTATCAGTAGATTTCTTCCAATTTAAATACTTACTTGGATTTCACTATATTAATCATTATGTCACACCAATAATATAGACTCTGAGTACGTACTTAAGTAGCTAACAAAAACTGTTCCCGGCCCCTGTCCGGTGGCACAATATTTGTACCTCTATTGTACCCCTAATTGGGTGCCGCATGGAACACATCTGTTTACTCAAACGATTTTGTTTTGGACGATCATAACGATAATAATGATAAAGCATTAACTGTATATTTCCTGGGTGTAGTGATTGCACTTCAGCCTGCTGATCATGATGTAATACAGGTTCGATTCCCGGAGCCTGCTCATGAGGTAATAAATAAATAAATATCACCAGGCGAACACACCAACTGTATAGTCCCAAACTAAGCAAGCACCGTACAGTGGACTGGGGTCGATCCCAGTGACACCCAGACCAGGGGCAATTTATGAAAAGGCCATTTCCGAAATTTACCCTGACGGGAATTCGAATCCGCAAGCATCCGGTGTAGTGAGCAGAGCAGCCTATGCTCGAACCACGTAGGTAGTAATTATCTTGTCCGACAATGTAAAACACTCTGGAATCTTATCATATCGATGATATGTGCAACTATCCTTATATACCCCTGTAACCTCTGGTATGCCGGAACGTACACCCATGTTGACATCATTGATTATCTATTGTCTGCCATTGAGACATACCCGGGGTTAAAGAATACAACGCGTCTACCACGTGGTCTAATTTCAGTTTTTTTAATTAATTTCAAGATTTTTACAGTTTTATTTTTTACTTGCTGAGCCCGCGACTTCGTCCGCGTGGAATTTAACTTACCAAAGCCCACTCCCGCGTTCTAAGCCCGCGTGGCAGGACCCATTTTTTTAAATTTTGTTTTTCTAAAATAAACGTAGTCTAAGTTACTGCTTATAACAACAGCTATCTACCAGTGAAAGTCCCGTCAAAATCGGTCCAGCCGTTTCGGAGATACTCTTTGATTTCATGTGTTTTTTTATTTTTTTACGCGGAACCCTAATTGTTTTTCTAAAATTAAAGTAGCCTAAGTTACTCCTTAAAACATCAGCTATCTGCCAGTGAAAGTCCCGTCAAAATCGGTCCAGCCGTTTCGGAGATTACCCGGAACAAACACACAGACAGACAGACAGACAAAAATGTTTTAAATCGCGTTTTTGCTATAGGTGTCGTATGTACTTTCATATGCATTTAGTGAAAATGTGTTATTGTGATATTACAAACAGACACTCCAATTTTATTTATTTGTATAGATGTATAGATATAAGAAAGACGACCCGCCTGATGCAGTTACCGTAGCCTTTAGAAGCTTGCAATACAAATGGCATTGCTCGCACGATGCCGACCTGAAGGAGAGCATAGGATGGGAGGGCAGAAAGGGGTTGGGCTTCCAACTCTCTTACTAATCGTACGTAACACAGCTATTATAATACCTAGCTTTACGCCGATCTTCTGTGTGTGAGTAGTACTACCCTGGTGAAAACGGGCCGTTTATGAGCAGCAGTCAATAGCTTGGTTATACACCGTTAAAGCACAGGCGGTTCAAATATTCAGAGTTAACAACCAGTTCATGAAAAGACGAAAATAATAATATTTTTTGGCTACGTAACACTTATAACGTGTACCAAAGGAATCCCAGCATATAGTTGATAAAGTTTATAGAAGAGTTTTTTTTCCTAGAATTGATGATTTACTATACCCCTTATTTTGGTCCCAGTTCCATCAGTACTTAATAAGCTCGTCTCCCTTCCTCATTAACTCTTGTTATTGGTGGATCCAATTGGCTATAATAGCTGATTGGTGGCTGGTCGCGTGACCTGATCGCTATTAGCGTTATTGGATGCACGTGTGCAATTCCATGATTAAAATAAAATAGGGGGATTTGATAGGTTAGTCAGTCAGTGTTTGTAATAAGCGCAGTCACTCAGACTGAGGCAAAATCATACGTCGATTTTTTTATGTTAATTTTTACAGTCATAGTACAAGCCCTTTGGAGCCTTTCGGTTTTGAAATATTCAAGATGTTTCCGTCAGGGATATACGTCAGCGATATACATATGTATATAGCGGGTACCAAAAGTCAATTAAACGTATGATAATTTTGAGCTATACACAATTGGGGGCGCCAAAGAAAAAAACATCAACGAGCAAATGCACAGTAACCAAAAAAAATTGGTTATCAGGAATACTACGTACGCTTGTCTTTCAGGAATATTATATTGATATCAGGATGTATTCACAATCGACGGAAAGTTTCCGCGTCAAAAACAACAGCCTTCATCCCTCCTTCTCCTAATTCATATGTAAAGGAAGGATAGAATCTGTCATTTCGTAGTTTACGCTATCTATGAACACTCCTCCCCCCTGTACAAAGAAAGTAGATACTTAATTATTGTGTATTTCTTTCCTTATCCTCCAGTCAATGTGTACCTTATTTGAAGGTCCTACCTTCACTACAGGATAACAGAAGTACCTACGCCTATTTAACCCCCGACGAAAAAGAGGGGTGTTATAAGTTTAACTTGTGTATCTGTGTGTCTGTCTGTGCCATCGTAGCGCCGAAGCGGATGAACCGATTTAAATATTTATTTTTTTGTTAGAAAGGTTTCTGATCGGAAATGTTCTCAGCTATGTTTCATGAAAATCGGTTTAGCTGATTGAAAATTATCAGCTCTTTTGTCGGTTAAAAGTGGTCGCATCGGGGGTTTTTTTTAAAGTCAATTTAGAGTTAAGTATTATTAATGCCTTTGCTAAGGGTGCGTGTGCAATAATTCAACTGTCATTTCGTCACGTCTCAGTATTAGCCATGGTAAGGGCGTGTTCACATTATTTCCGGCTCATTGATCGTGTGTACATATTGAACTATATGGGGTCTCGTCCCCCTTTCAATTGGTTATAAATTAAGTCTGTTTAACGACTTACCGCTGAGATGTGAATAAATGTTGATGCTAGTAATAACATCATCTTCAACATTATTTAGGTGCAATACATGCCTACACAATATCGTGGATAACCTATAAAAATAAAACCTTTTTGAATCACGCCTTTTGCCCTTTGGAGTTGGCAGGGATGTATAAAGTACACCCATTGTTCTACTTCGAACACATAGGCAAAATAAAATATATAAACAAGTGTGTTCATTCCAGTTGAAACCAATCTTAGTAGCACAAGTCGAAGGTCGGACTCAGTCGATACTTATCCGAAAACAAATTGTAGTTCAAAACCTCTACAAACAATTTTACTTTGTCCATTATCTTACTTAGGTAAATTATTTTTTTTACTCATATAATACCATTACCAGAATACCATTTAAACCTAAATCCTTAAAAACGATTCCACTTAAATTAGTATGCGAATTCTACTCATTCCAAATTCAAAAACCCAACTGAATTCCAACGCACCCGTGAATTTGTTCTAAATATTATCGGCGCGTGCGCAAGCCCCCCTTTTTACGAAATTAAAAAAAGACTCCACATTCAAATTAACAAAACATTACTGTGTATTCCGGTAACAATTATTTTACTCCCTGCGGTAGAAAAAAAACACCCTTTTTAACAAATATCAACACTCGAAAATTAACTCTATGCAAGTGGAATAAAGTTAGTTTTCGATTGAGTAGAGATATTAGGTGTTGGTCGTTAAAGTGATGTAAGTCAAAATGAAGAAAAAAGGTGGCACGCGCCTCGGCGTACGCGCAAGTACGGGGTATCTTCCCCAACGATCGTGGGGTGGAGTATAGGTAGTGATGCGTTTTGTATATCGATAGATTTGTAGAGTATATATTGTATTATATTACAATCAAAGGCATTATTGGGACATTGCCGACCTAGACAGATGGAAGGGAAGGGTTGCTCTTTTGGGTATCTCACTCATGGTACAAAACGCAGTTATAATAGCTACTTTACACCGTTCTTTTGTGAGTGGGCGGTACTTCCCTGTTCGAGCTAGCCCGCATAGGAGCTACATAATGCATAACATTACTTTGATTTTCAAGTTTTAGTTTCAAACTAGTGAGCCCGGAGACAGACTGCTATCGTTTCGTGTAAAAAATGAACAAATCAAAGTTGACTAGAAGTGAACCCAGATAAAATTGAAAAGGCTAGGTAGCGTTATTACACCCTATCTACCCCACCTACTATCGACTTATAATTCCTACTTACATTTACGATACCCATTGCCGTTAATTATAATTCATACAAAGCCAAGATATTCTCAATGCCGATATCGATATACAAAGACATAGTCACATCTCTACCGCTCGTGTCACGTTAGGGACGCGCGCGCGCAGGTGCTCGGTTCCGCTCGGCGCGCGCTCGCCGCTCGCTTATCGCGATGCCCACACCTGGGCCAAATAATGATTAGGATTTGCAGTAATCCCACATAGATAGTACCTACTAGTACAATTACATATTTTGTAACTTGTTAGAATAGTGTTATATTCTTCACTTTCTATGACTGATTGGCCGTTAGGCGTTAGCGTTATCGAATTTTCAAGGCATGGGTGTCTAAACATAGAAAAAGTGATCCTCAATGATCCCTCACCTCGTGAGGAAACCAGCATATCTTTCGAAAAACGTGTGAAGTTTGCCAACTTGCAATGGGTCAGCTTCGTCCCTGATGGATCGAACCTCGACGTCATCATTGGTCACCATGGTCGATCCTGGTTTACAGGAGTAACAGTGGTCGGAGTGTGTGGCGGGACTAGTCCCATTTAAATACCCCTTCTTTTCCATTCAGAGAATGCAGGCGTCATGGTGCTGCTCTTCATCTCTGTGAACCCATTAAAAACTGGTTCAAATGTTGAAACTTTGACTGTCAAAATTATCCGAGTTTCATTGAATGCTCACATTAAATCCAAATTAATGTCAGTCTTCAGTTAACCGTTCACTGCACTTTGGTTGTGGTCCGTTTAGCCAAACAATGCACTAACCACCGGCTTCTGTGATGTTAATCTCGGTTGCTCTCGGTTACAAATTGCGGTCGCAGACAAAGGGTTAAAGTGAAGCTTATTGAAGATCGTTGTAATTGCCGTCATTTTGGGTTTGTTACAATATGTAAAATGATTTTAACCCCCGACGAAAAAAGAGGGGTGTTATAAGTTTAACATGACGTGTTTCTGTGTGTCAGTCTGTGGCATAGTGGCGCCCAAGCGGATGAACAGATTTTAATTATTTTTTTTTTGTTAGAAAGGTATTCAGATTGAGAGTGTTCTTATCTTAGCTATGTTTCATGAAAATCGGTTCAGCCGTTTAAAAATTATCAGCTCTTTTGTAGTTAAAAAAGTCGTCGAATCGGGGGTTCTTTAAATTGGCAATTTAGAGTTATATAAATAAAGATCAGTGTAAAGTAACTATTATAGCAGCGTTTTGTAGTACGAGTGAGAGAGCCGGAACCCCCCCCCATCCCCCTTATTCTCATTAGTTATCTATCTAATAGGTTCATGCATAATTTGCATCATTAACTAACAAGAAAAAAATTACATTCAACACACGTTTTCTAATTTAATTCACAATACAATGCAACTTTAATACTTACATCGTTACATTTTCAGCTTGACTACTATGTTGTTACAAAACCATATAAACCTCCTTCCCACTTATTACTTAAATAAAGAGTATATTTTCTAATTAAAGGAAAGTATTAAACACCATGTTGTATTGAGATCTGTTTAAATTGGATTATATTACAGACATTACCGTCGCGTGTTACCACGTTGCGGTTTAAAAAAACTGTATATTCTTTAACAAAAGAAAGTAACTCCATTCAATTTAATTTTCGAGTTATTACATTGGAACTTTTGATGAGAGAGAACTGTTTTCTTTATTAAAAGATACTTGCGAATCATGAAGCGTCAATAGCTTGGTGTTCGCGTTGCTGAGATGTTCCAGGTTCGATCCCCACACTGGCCATTTAAACTATTGTCGTGAGCCCAGTTCTAACACAAACATTAGCTTAATAGGGAATAAATACTAGTAATGTGATAAACACACATTGTTACTTTTTTAAGAATATTTTAGCGCTTTTACATCAAAAATAAACTTACGACAAAAACTTGCATTAGGTACTTGTCTATAGAGCACGATTTATTGAATATGAAGAATTCCAAACTGACTTTATGACTTCGCTATGAAATTGCATAAAAATTACTTAGGACAAAGGTCTAAGACTTATTAATAGATATCTTTATAATATGAGTCTTACTACTTATCAATTTGAATAAGTAATTAAATGAAATTCATCCACTGTCATTTAAATTAAAAATTACTGGCCAATCAATTAGGTGGCTCCTTTTAAACTAATTTTGATAAATATCAACAGTGCTACTGGTAAGCACCTTGTGTATGACGTCAGCCGGCAGTTCTAACAGATTCGAAATTTAAATACAAAGATATAAGCCAAGTGATGGATCGGGGCAGGCGGCGCCGCGGGCGGCGTTTAGTGCGAATGGTAGCGCGTGTCGATTCGACCACTTAGTGGACAGAGTAGTGACATACAACAGAGATATATAAGTCTTGGGTCCAAAACACTGTTTCCAAGATTTCCAAATCGACATTCCAATTCGAAAGTGTCGAGATCAAAATGACTGAATGTATTTTTGTAGTTCCTAGTTTTCCTTTTTATATTTTTTACAAAACGTTTTGTAATTAAGTACACAAAGACTTATGCAATACCTCGTAGCCTCTCGTATCCATATCTAAATATATATAACTCAAAGGTGACTGACTGACTGACATAGTGATCTATCAACGCACAGCCCAAACCACTGGACGGATCGGGCTGAAATTTGGAATGCAGGTAGATGTTATGACGTAGGCATCCGCTAAGAATTAATTATAATTAATAATAATAATAATTAATAATAACACTTCTTAACGCGAGTGAAGCCGCGGGCAAAAGCTAGTATTACATATAAATTGATATGTCTAAGTTGCCAGTGGATCGCGGTTTTGGCAATATAAATCGGAGTAAAGGTTTCACCGAAACTCACTATCTTTGTGTCAGGTTTACGTCCGCATTTGTACAAAATAATTCATGTTACTCTCTGCACTAACTATAGTCTGCAATCTAGTCGCCAATATAAGATAGTGAGCGACACGCTAGCGCCGTCAATTTGCAGAGACCACCCAATCTGATGTAATCAAACCGTAATGATGGAAACTTCATTCAGAATTCTGAAGACTAGGCTAAATCTTGGGCTTTGCCTTTTGCCTACTCATTTATATTATTATTTTGCTTCGTAACCTCATTCAGATTGTTTTTCAGTCAACCCATGTTTGGCGTATTAGTGATATTTACACAAGACAGTTATATCACTGCAAATTTAGATTTGCAGTGATCTAATTATCCGTAACTCTTGAAGATGTCAGACTGACAAAAGATTGTCTGTGGCCGTTCTCGGTAATAATAACATTTACCTTAAGAAAATTAGGTATACAGGGTAACTAAAATTGATACTTAACAATGCTGCAAATGTTGAGCTTATTTCATGAAAAAATCGATGGAAAAATCCAAGTCTGAAGGGTCCAGAATCATGTGTTGAAATCATGGTATCAGTTTTCGTTACAATGCCCCTTACACCCTGTATAAATCCTGGCTATGATTTGAATTGAACTGCGGGCTTTTAATAATTCGTTACTTATGAAAATAAAGACATACCTATTGCATTAACCGTAAATAGTGATTAGCAGAAACTCGCGTCTACATCACGCTACCACTTTCCGATATTGGATCAAACGAAATGGTGAGCATCGAATTAGGACCATTAGGTCGGATAACAGGTAGCATTTTTATATATAAATTAGGTTAAGTAAACGTTAAATGAAAAATGCAGTGACAGCCGATTGGTTAAAGCACGCGTCTTGCGGGCACCAGGTCTTGGGTTCGAATCCCGGCTCGTACCTCTGGATTTTTCGAAATCTATGTGCGAATCATAATTTCTATATGATTATCACTTGCTTACGGTGAAGGAAACCATCGTGAGGAAACCTGCATGTCTTAGAAGATCTAACCAATTTTCGATGGACATCCGCCAACCCGCACTGGGCCAGCGTGGTGGATTATGGCCTGAATCCCCCTCGTGTTGAGGGGAGGCCCGTGCCCAGGAGTGGGACGTCAAAAGGGCTAAATTATTTTATTAATTTACCTGTCAAATAATCAAAGGCTTTTATAATATTTATTACATACAACGTTTTGTATGCATTAGGTATATATGTTGGTTATAAGCGGAAACAGGCTGGCGATCTTGGGGACTTAAATTATATCATAAGTCATGTCTACAGGTACTGTGCTGATTTCAGTTAGTTAATATAGATTAATGCGTACTAGAATTTTTTGTAAAAAATTATAAAAAATATCCTCAGATGAAAGGAATAACATAGACGGATCGCGTTAACTAGTGTGTGAAGCCAGCAAAAGTAGTACAAATAAGCACCTATACGGATTATTTTCAAAATGTTCTGATCTCTGTCCACGTCCAATCACAGTTAGCAATCACATAAAAATAGTAATCGTATTTATGCCATATTATTATTTCGTCCTAGAAAAAAAAGACATTAGCTAATCTAAAAAAGAATTTGGATTGGTACTATTTTTCTGTATTCACTCATTAGTTCTACGCGCTCCGTCTACGTATTTTTTTTAATCTGAGTTGTAATCCTTAATTTTTATTAAACCTTCTAAAGTGTTTAGTTAAAGTTAAAGTTACTTCTATAGTCAAGGACCTATCTGGTAATAATGTAATCAACTTTGTATCCTTGCGGTGATCCAACAATGGTGCTAGCAGTTTTATTTTCAGCGGCGCGGACGCATCCCGGAAGTGGGCTGATCGATGCGCGTAAGCTTCGGACAAATTGCGCCGCGCCGCTTCCGGATAAAGATGGCGGCTACTTTAAATGAGATTTATGTCGTGAGAAGCTTTTTTAGATATCTGGTTTAAATTATTTTTTAATATAGCTTATTATTTGTGTACCACTACGGTTTACCCCGGATAGGGTAGGCAAGCATTATAAGAGCCTATAAAGAGAAAAATGATTTTTTTAAATTACTAGTACTCTATAACGCATGACAATACAAAACTCCGATTTTATCATAATAAAAAAAATCCGATTGGAATAAAAAACAAAGTCCCCATTTTTTCCGCTAAAATATTCCAGAAACCAAAAGGGTTACATTTTTATAACATTTTAACTGCTTTTAATTTGTCAACCATGACCAAATTAATATAAACGACACAAATATGTTAATATTATCTAAAAATATGAAATTTTAATGATTATCCTATCATCGCCACCTGAAATATGAGATTTTTTTATTTTTCAAAAATGCCTTAGCATTGTGGGATATGAAAATATAAATTTATATTCGATTAGAATGTGATGGGTGTTTTTATGTGAGAATGGGACACAATGACTTTCAGCTGTTTCTGGCAACTACCAGCCACATGCATTTTTGAAGATTGTAAATCGGACTTCGTGAGGATAATAATTTGGTAAAGTATATTTTTGTGAGATAAAAGTTAAAACAGGGATGAATGTCTTGATGTATTTACTTCTCCAGTAAAAGATATCAATCAATTTGAATTCTTAGCGTTTTTACTAACGTTAACTAAATAAAAAATAAATATTCAAGAAAAGAAAAGTGCCAAGCAAAGTCCTCCTTTTTTAGTAAAAAGCTATCGATAATCATCGTCTCATATCTATATTATAAGATTAACGAGTTACGACGAAGCCGAAAGTGTGCGAGTATGTCCCACGGTATATCTCAGCAATAATTTATGTATAGATTATACATTTTGTAACAGACACGACACATGGAATATTATTTTTGTTTATAGCCTAAAAAATGCAACGGTTTTGCGGGGTTGGCATTGGTTAGTTATTGTAGGTAAATAAAATGTCATTTCGTAGTTCAATTATTTCTTTACTATTTTATCTCTCTCTTTCTCTCTTAGGTCTAGGAAACAGAGAAGCTGTAGGATCTGTCTAGGACTCTGAGTTTCTGTAACCTGTACGCTAAAACTAAGTTCGACTGATGCTTATTTTGTGAATTTAATTAAAATCTATCATTCAATATTTTTGAAAATGGAACATCCCATCTGTATAAGTTTAATCTATGTCAGAATCCCAACACCGCAGATAGGCACCATATTATTTTCACATAAATCAACTACCTTTTTAAAACCATCGACGACAAATATAAAAATGTCAACCGCTACCGCTGAATAAAGGACGTTCATATTTAAAAAGCCGTTTGAATCATTTCTTATAAAATATATTTCGGTTTTCAAATTCGGAATAAATTTGGTGTCACCTGCAGCCGCAACCGGAAGAACACCGAGTGCATCCATCCCTTTCACGTGTATTACTCCGTCCCTTCCCAACGTGCTTCTTTTATTGTTTGTTTTACTACTATTGTTGACGGAGATTCGTATCGAGATAACTTTTATGCTGGCTTTAAATGCGATAAATTACTGTAAGCAAAACATTTTATAGATCATTTCATAGATATATGTTGTTGTAATTTGTATAGGGACACCGTTGACAGGTGAAAAAAGTCTCAGTAAAAACATAATTTGCATTGACAAGGTACTAAATACTAATTCACTGTTAAGCTACATTTCGAGAGTCTTACTTCGCATAGTCTGATTACTCGTAGAACTCAAAAAACACTAGTTACCTACCTACCTCCTAACTAACTAACTACTAACTTCCACCAGAAAGGTTTTCACCTAGTGTAGATGTCATGAGTAATTATAATGGATCGTTCAATTTTCTATTACTTAGTTTATAAGAACTTTTAACGAACTTTGTACGTAAACTTTTTTACTGGAAATATTTTATTATTATTAATATTAACTACTAACTATAACGGGACCTTACCTAGTCCCTTTTTGTTAGTTTCGGTAGGCTCTTTTGAAGAAATAAAAAAAAACATTGTCATTTTCTGTAACTGAATATTCCGTAATATAATTCGCACGGTAAAACGCAGAAGGCATTTTTAACTGATAACTAAACCATAACAAAGCAATTTGATTAAAATAAATAATTCATCCTTAATTAAGAGGTTCTTCCTTTGTTTTTGCTCGTTTCAAAATCATTGTTTTTTTAACTGTAGTAGGAAGCTTTTTTAATTCCTGCACTATTGATGGCCGCGGCTCCGCCTATATCTTCCGTTACTGGAATTGAATCTAATATCTCCATCATATTTCATTTTCGCTACTGAATGGGTGTTTCTCTGATGTCATTATTTATTTTTTAATCGGCATCTGATTGTCTTAAGCTTCGAGGAGTACTTTTTTAAGATTTAAGTAATATATTAATTTTTAATACTGTTGCTGTTTCTCGATTTATATCCAGACGATAAACTATTCTTAACATTTTTCAATGAAGTAACTTTAACTATGTCTTGATTCATAGGCTCAACTGATCAAGAAATGTAAATTAGCTCGATGCAAAATACTTGTTTCTATTATCATTTATACCTACTCGATAAAATTTTTGTCAACACTGACTGACTGATAAACAATGCATAGCTTAGTCCGGTGGGTCTTGGAGTATTACATTTTGCACAAGAGTTCCTTACCTATACCTATACCTACCTACCTATATAGGTGACATATTTCGATGCTAGAGTCAAGCTATAGCCAGTTGACTTACAGAACATCTTCGTAAAGTAGTTATTATGGCTAAGTTCGACGACCGCTTGGCGCAGTGGTTCGAGCGTAGGCCGCTCGGGTCACTACACCGGGTGGTTGCGGGTTCGATTCCCGTCAGGGTAAATTTCGGAAATGGCCTTTTCGTAATTTTCCCTGGTCTGGGTGTCACTGGGATCGCCCCCAGTCCATTGTACGGTACCCATAGTACAAGCGTTGCTTAGTTTGGGATCATACAGTTGGTGTGTTCGTCTGGCGATATTTATTTATTTATTTATTTAAGTTTCGTACGAGTGGGAGAGCCGGAAGTCCGACCCCTCTGTAACATGTCCCTTCAGGTCAGCAACGTGTAACCAATCCTTTAGGTATTGCAAGCATCTATAGGCTACGGTAACTGCTTAACGTCAGGCAGATCGTGCGCTTGTTTACCGACTTTTGTCTAAAAAAAGAATTCAAATCTAAAGTTTGTAATATGTATAGGGGATAAAAGTTTGCATGAAAGTTCGATTTTATGTTTTGGACTTCGATAGTCACCTACCGAACAACTAAAGCTAAGAACCATCCAAATGACACCATAATTGGAAAAAAAAACAAAATTGGTCAAGCCGTTTAGGATGAGAAGAATTAAGAACACTCACACACCGGAATTTTTATGTAAATAATGGCTGTGCCCACGACTTCGTCCGCGTGGACTTTCATATTTATTCACCTTTTAAACCTTCTCTGCACTTTCACAAATAATTCAAGACCAAAATTAGCCAAATCGGTCCATCCGTTCTCGAGTTTAGCGAGACTAACGAACAGCAATTTATTTTTATATACATATATAGATTATCATTAATTAATGATTATGCACTGAAACAGAACCATATCTACGAAGCTTTGTGTATATTTTAAAAGAATACCTAATGCAATTAGCCTCCAACAATCCTCTAATTGTGAGTTTTCGCTTGCATTTACAAAAGTTTAGCGGACAGCGTAATTGCAACGCATCCTGTCCGCCCGTCTGGTATGGCTGTACTCGAGAACCTTGCAAGATTAAGTTCAATTTTCTTATCGGCTTTCGTAGCGTAATTGCTGATCGACATTGCACGGCGAATTCATTTTGGATTCACTAATTCTTTATACAACACACCCAAGCTCTGTAATAAGTGGTATTCTTAAAACAAACGGCAAAGTATTTCGATTTATTCATCCATAATAACGATTAAACAAAATTATTCCCTCTAATTAGACTTGAATGGATGAAAAAACATATTTCCAGCGATACAGAATGATTAAATACCTCAAATTAAAACATCCTTTTCATTAGGCATTGACACCAAAATGGTGGTAATTATCGTAATCATAATATAAGAAAAAGGAAGCATAAAAAATTATACGAAGAGGTTACTAATGCAAAGTTTGGGCATCAAGTCTGCCTGTATTCCAAAATGGTTTTGTGTTAAAGAATATGACATATTCTATTCTGTTTGCAAATATAAAACATATGATTTATTTATCTTTTAGTCTAAAACGTTATATAAATTTTATTTAACTTTATTTTATCTCAAGTTATTTACAAAACATATTTTTTAACCTACTTACATTCTTATCCTTAATTTTAAATTTATAATTACACGATATGTATACATTCATTTTGACATTATAATTCTAAGAACGATTGGTATGTAAAAAAATGTTATAGGCACAATACTCACCACATAACGGACCTCAACAATCACTTACTTACTCTATGTACAAATTCGACAATTGAATTCAGAACGTGCGCTATGAGACGTGCTCTGATTGGCTGCTTGTTAACCAATGGGATCCTGATACTCATAGACGTGACGCGCATGCGCCGGTAATGTCAAATAGGGCTGTGTGTTTATTTCTGTGGTTTATTTACACTTAATGGAATGGGACAGGTTTTACTTCCATTTAATGTTTTTCATTCATTTAAATATTTATAAATATATACGGGTACGGGTATGAACGGGTTCGTACGCAATTGAAATACGCATGCGGGTTATAGAAATTGAAGTAGATTAAAGTGTGAGTTGAAGTTTTACGCATAAAGTCGAAGGCAGTAGCTAGTTATTATTTAAGTAAGAAAAAAAATAACACGTCATGCCAAAATCTCCCTAATTTCTACCTTCCCGATCTTATTAAAAGTTTAACTGACACTTAATGATAAGTTATCACATATCCAACGATGTTTAGCAAAGAATCGCGTATGACTCTGCACTCTGAACATCCTGATATGTCAAATTTGACATTTGACAGGCGGAATTGAGACGTATCCCGACGTAACTGTCAAAAGTATGGACGGAACCCGTCATTATGTTCACACGTTAAGTTATTTTAATTATACAGCGGAAGAATTGGTTGAAAGATTAAAGGATATTGTGTTAATTTTTATATTTTTTATAAAAAATACGTTTTTAAGGTAAGAGGGTAAAACAAAATAGTATGTCTTTATTTTATAAAATAGAAGCAGTGAGAGCCGATTGGTTAAGCACGTGTCTTGCGGGCACCAGGTCTTGGGTTCAAACCCCGGCTCGAACCTCTGGATTGTTCGAAATCTATGTGCGAATCATAATTTATATATGATTATCACTTGTTTACGGTGAAGGAAAAACATCGTGAAGAAACCTGCATGCCTAAGAAGATCTAACAAATTTTCGAAAGACATGTGAAATCCGCCAACCCGCACTGGGCCAGCCTGGTGGATTATGGCCTGAATCTCCCTCGTGTTGAGGGGTGGCCCGTACCCAGAAGTGGGACGTCAAAAAGGCTAAATTATTATTGTTAAAATGATGGGTCAGGTTCAAAAACATTGATGTTTTTTTTTAGAAAAGGATCAAAATAAAAATAAAACAATTTTTAACCCCAAAAATAGTTTCTGAGCCACACACACAACGCAAGAAGTGTGTCGTTATGGACTCTCCATAGCAAGTCTCGGAAAACTTAAATTACTTATTGTAATACACATTTATATATAATCGCTGGCAAGTATATCAAGGAGAACTTAGCTTTAAATGACATTTTAGGTGAAAATTCTGCAGTATTAGAGATTTTATAGACTTATGTTTCGCATTTTCTCTGCCGTTCAAAAGACATCAACGACATCTCTAAAATTTATTTTAATACAATTGACGTCATGAGCCATCGTCTAGTACTTATGCTAATATCCCTTCGCAGACATGCCCTTACTAAGGGTGGTATCCCTTCAAGTGGCAGGTCAATCTGTCAGGACTATGCAAATCGGGCAGATGTGTTCCCTAAAACCAACCTACATTTACTATTAAAAAACCAACGAACAAACGATTGTAGACCTAAATTATATGGCATATAGATGCGTAGGTGATTGGTGGTTGATAAAATATTGTGGTATTTGTCCCTTTGGTGCAGAAATCAACTATGTCCGGTGACATTGTCCATCTTTTTGTTCAAGAAATAGAGTAATTTTTAGTTACTATCAGTGTTACTATACTGAGGTTTTTACGCGTCTAACGTGAATCTAACTCTCTGAAAAGAATACGTCGTTACCTGAAGATTATACGGCGGTAGAAATAAGCTGTAGCTAACTCATATACGGGCTAGCTCGACAAAAGTAGTACAGTAGTACCTCTCAAAAAAAAAACAGTGTACAGTAGCTATAATAGCTGCGTTTCGTACGCTGAGTGTGAAACCCGGAAACCCAAGGCTCCCCTTCCCCTCTCTATCCCACTCCCCTTTAGGTCGGTAATGTGCGAGCAATGTCATTGGTATTGCAACCTGGGCCCTAACCACGCTAGCTACTCAAATCGTAATAGAAAATCAAACGCTCGCGATTACGTTTCAAACGCTCCGCTTTTGACGTTTTGTTGACACCTTACCATATCAAAGTCAGTACGCAAAACGTCAAAAGCGGAGCGTTTGAAACGTAATCGCGAGCGTTTGCTTTTCTATTACGATTTGAGTAGCTAGCGTGGTTACGGCCCAGCTATAGGCTATGTTAACTGCTAAACATAATAAGGCGGGTCGAACTCTTGTTTGCCGACTTTGATACACAAAAGAAGATACTTACAAAAAACCTGGGTGGGAATCAAACCCGCTACCCGGTGTAGTCTAAAGGATAGAGATCTTAGAGAACCATCTTACTTTCGTCTGTCTGTGGCAACGTAAATCAGATAGAATAAACCTATTTCAAAGAGGTGTATTACGTAATCTTGAATTGGCGCGTCCACATGTACCGAGCATCTGCACCCTGGTAATCAGTAATGACGTTATATCTAGTACGTATGTGATGGATCTAGACAAGAACTTTATACATAACACTGGATGTTTTAACACGAACAATGTTTTGAAGCAAAAAAATATGACCTTGAATAACGTCACGTGTTTGTTGCTTCTCTCTTTAGGGTGACAACATCGGATCTCAAGTTTAGGACTGACGGTTTCGGGCCCATATTAATAAATCGAACTCAAGTCTGAGAGAGCGATCTTAGAAATGTCAATGTTTCTTATGTCATACCAGTACAAAATGACATATCAAAAGCGCAGTCAAGATCGTTACAAGACTTATGTGTTAACAATGTACACTGCTTATTAGATGCTACGCATATTTTAAAGCTTACTAGAAATGTCTGATTATAGGTACATTAACAACGCCGGACGGAAATGTCATTTAAATTTATTAAAGAACTTCACATGGTGCAATTGAAAGAAGGGTTAAAATTGTCCAAAAAGTTACAGGTGGACATGTCAACTATCATAGTATAAAAATAAATACATATATGTACGTCTTGCAGCGCAGACACTCAGTTCTTCTGTCGCTGATGCTATTGATTTCTTGTGCAACAGTGGTGCTCCCAATTTCAGTGGAAGTTAAGCTACCACAAAATTTATTAGAATAGTAAATAGATTGTTTGATGATAATGAATAGTCATGTCATCGTGACTTTTCTAATCTTAATCACATCACACCTGTTTTTTGTATTGTATTGTTATTAAATGTGTTTGTTTTTGCTATTACTGGAACATATTTTTAAAGAAAGAAGAAGAATCAATAATTTATAAAGCTTCCAGGTCACCGCAATCAAAAGATAAAACCATTTAAGTCACATCCCATATGTTGATACGCGTTAAAAACTCACTCATCATAAACAAGTAAAAAAAAATGAAACAAGCCAGTGAAACCATTTCCAAAATTACTTAAAATTTAAAAATATAAATATGCGGTATGTATCAGCTAATATATTTCAGCTATCTGTGGAAGTCCCGTCAAAATCGGTCCAGCCGTTTCGGAGATTACCCGGAACAAACCGCTTCAACCCGCTTTTTTGTTACCTATGTATTGTACGAGTATCTACTTGCATATGGATTTAGAGAAAAGGTGTTATTTTGATATTACAAACAGGCACTCAAATTTTATTTGTTTGTATAAATAACCCAACCGGCATTCGAGCTTACGCGCGTTCTCTGCGTGACGGTCTAACTGTCACTAACTCACAGCGCGGTACCAGCGCGAGCACGTATGCGAGCCGAACGCCGCGCCGGCTCGGCTCCTGCCTAGGGTCGAAGTATGCAGGGGGCAAAGTGAGGTATACGCACCCGTCATAAAATAGGTACCCATTGTGATTGTGGTACTTATAAACTTAGCACAATCACAATATATGGTGGGTACTCATATTGTTAAGGCTTGAACAACCTTTTTGGTATATAGTTTCTCTTTTGACTTTATGGTGTTTGTAGCCTAGCAACAATAACAATATAGATTTTCATTAGCACATTTTCTACAGCATTTTTACTTTATCAATAACCCATTGGAGCAGGCTTGGGGACCGAACACATATAAGTGTAATAAGATGATTGACTTTGGAACATATGATTAGTATAATACTTATGTATCCTTCCTTACTCAGAAAATCTGAAATACAGTGAGATGATGGTCACCCTTCTTAGGTCAAATGTTAATGTAAAAACTAAATGAATATAGTACGAAAAGTACAACATAAACTGTTATATCATTAATCAATAGCCACACAATACTAATAATAATCATTTATTGATGTTTTATTACGTCTCCCATTAAAAATAATATAAATATGGTTAAATACGGTGATTAGCGTAAAATACAATTACCCGTGTAACTTAATGTTTGAGTTTGGTATCCATACACTTCTGCATTTTTTCACAACACACTACATCGTTTAAATTACAAGAATACACTTTTATTTAAGCATTAAACTAATTTAAAAATGCGAAGTGCTTAAAAATCTTTGACAGTTTGGCCATAGTGTCAAATTGAGTGTTCTATCAGTGTTGCTAAATTATTAAAATAACAGCTGCCGACAATCAGGAAAGTGAACGGTTGATATATTTTTTGGTTTTCTATATAAAAATAAATACTGAAGTCAAAAGAGGATTCTCAAATTGACGCATATGTAATATGTAAATAAAATCCATAAAAAAACAGACACGAAAACCATGGACTTGCGAAATCTTGGCTCATCACACGTTAGTTTGGGTATTTTTTTGTGTTTATCATGGCAATTTCAGATGAAGTGTGAGAGGGACAAAATGTATGTATGTATGTAAAAAAACCTGTCTTCACTCCATAGTTCTACGTGATATCTCCAGTGGTATTCTAACCTTCTTGGATCTAGACGTCAACTGACGTAGGCTGACTGCTACTGACGTTTGGTCGCATAAGAAATGGTCGATTATCATTTTTATGTTTCGATATCCTTAGGTTTACTGAAAATCTGTTCGAACTTTTAGCAAATAATTTAAGCATTAACATATACCCAAGAAAAAGTTATCTGCTTATTTATCTGTTTTTGATTTTTTTCTAGAATAACCTATATACGCGTATAGATGGAACGATTTCGCTATTTCTTTTTTTGTTGTGATATTTTTGTCAGTAGAAGGTTGTTATGAAAGGAAAAAAATAAGAAAGTTGAGTGGAACAATTCGACTTAAATATTCAATGTTAAGACAGGACAACGTCTGTCGGGTCGATAGTTTTATATAATTATCGACCTAACAAGAAGTGCGGTTGGTGGCAATGATCTCTCCATAATGTTATGTGCGGTTCTCTATTATTTACTTTGTTTATTGCTAAATAAATTGATGAAATTGAACGAAATCATTCTGTAGTTATACTATTACTTTACACGTTCATTAACGTCGACGTAAAATATTTGTAAAGCCTCTTCTTTTATAGGTATGTACCTAGTATGTGGTTGAGTAAGGAAAAGCAACATAATTTTCAAACATAATTAATTATATTTACACAAACAATCTCGCAATACTTAAAACTAAAGAAACATTGATCTATTATCTAAATAACAATTATTTATACTGTTTGTCTGTGTGTTGTATACAATCACTGTTGTTGACATTTTTCACATCCGCCATTTCAAGAATACTTAAATTATATTTACAAGAATGAAATTACAAATGCTATTGGAATGTTTAATACTGGTTTTGGCAAAGATGCTAAAACTCACGTCAAACTAAAACTAAATTAAATCGGTAGGACGGATTTCACTGGTGAGATGAACTTAAAACTAAAACTTACACGCTTCGATTATATTAAAATTATTTGAGTATTAAACACAATACTGATTACAGAATAATAAAATTATACATTTAATCGGGTTCCACATTGAATATAACTAGATCTGCATTTTAAGATTTTACTATCAATTTCAAATATAACTATGAATCCACTATTTAACTATTTCTAATGGTATTTGACTTACAATATCCAATAACTGATAATCCTCAAGGCTTGTAATTCTAATTTCAGAAATGATCCTGAAGCACTGTACATCCTACTTATCCTAAGTAAATTACACTAAAAACAATGAAGATATTATTTTTTAAAAATAAGCGTAAGATTTCGACGTAACTCAATACAGTAACTTGAAACTTTAAAAGTCAATTTGGAACTCGAAACACTTGTTGCAGTCAAGCCGCGTGGTAACATAATGGTACTTAAGTTACAATAAATATCCCTGTAATAACTCGATTTGGTCAATCTGGACTTACTGGAGTAGTTCGTAAAGAGCGGCTATGTAGGTTTGAGCCATTTGTAGGGTCTCGTATTTGGATAGTTGGCGGTCGGCTCCCAGGGACGGCAAATGGCCACGAAGTCTATCAAAGGCCTTATTCAAATTCTGCATCCTCCTCCTTTCACGAGCATTTGCCGCTAGTCTCCTTCTTCGCAAGACAGCGGCACTGGTCGCCCTTCCACGTCTTTTCCCGGACTCCAAAACTTCGTTATCTTCAGCACTGTCTTCCAAAATATCCCTCGACAATCCTCGGTAAGCGATGTGCGCAGAATCTTGATTCATACTCCCGTCAATTGAAGGTGTTGGCTCCAAGCTGGACCGCCCAGAATCGGGCGACCTCGGCCAGGATAAGTAACACTCTTCGGTGGAATACTCCAGCATAACGTCGGAAGGAAACATGTCCTTCTCGTAAATGAGTCGATGTCCGTAAGTTTCGGCAGTCATATTGATAATCACAGGTGCGTATCGTGTGGTCTCCCGTAGGGGTCTAACTTTGGCGCGTACCTGTGCCTCTTTATATAGTGTCCCGGTTTGCGCGAAAGGGTCAGACGGTATGGGTGCTGTGTGCGGGAGTGAGATGGGAGAAGGCTCGAGAGGGTAATTTAAGGCCAATCATCATTAATTATTTCCTCCCTCGGGCGGTGCGTGTGTAGTATTGTTTGTAGCGTTTGACTTCGCAAACCTATTTTTGTGGGGCGCAAGATGCGATGTAATTTCGGTAACCTAGCAAAATTTTCAATACTTTTATTACTCTCTCCGTTCTGTCAGAAAACATTTTCAGGGATTAACTTCCGTTCCTGAAAATAATTAATTTATATTTATAATTGGCATACAAACGGCATAACATAGAAACAGTTATACGGAAATATATAGAATATAACAAACATGCATTATGAAGTATATTCACATTTCGAATATTTGAATAATGCAGAATGAGCTGCTGAAGACTTCTGAATGGGTACTACGCCATAAGTTATAGAAAATCAATCATAATAGTTAGACTCTTATTAAGAATGAATTTACATTACTCTCCAGAAAAAATAATCCAATTACCCCGGCTTCATTCCTGTAAATCAGACCCTAACCAGTCACCACTCGACACCGGCTCCGCCCGGGAACCGAACCCGCGTTATAGTTTTCACGAGGTGCACTGACACGGTGAAATCCAAGACTGCGGTGCTGGTGGCCTGGGGGTATTGCACTACGAAATAGGTTTGATGCGGTTGTTTTATGTGTGAGTTTAATCAAAATTATTTAACAAGTTATCTTATGGATCGTATACCATGATTTTATATCTCTTTAAATTTTCTGTTTGAGTAAAAATCTTTATATACATAGGTACTTAAAAAAATCTACCTGGTTTAATAAATTCAGTGTTAGATGTAACTGCAATGGATTGTCTTTATTGGATCAATGAGTAATAACTAAGGCCTGTTAGAACTTGGGTCTCGTAGTCTAGTAATAATCGACCTTGAGATTAATGAAGAAGCTGTTACTACTACATTTTATATTATCCAATCAAAAACAATTCGTGCATCCATGTCGTAGCACCACTGTGCCGCCGGTGGTCCAATCATTTTCACAACCATGTTCTCTTGTATGCAAAATCTTAGTTTTTCAAAAAACAATATCATTTTACTACTTGTTTCATCAACAACAACCGGCTTTCTTTTTCTGAAACTATAAACATTTAGAATATTCCATACAGAGTTGAAATATATCTACATTTTTTAAAATTTTCGCATAGCGTCTCATGCAAATTTAAGACTGATCTATATCTACTCAATTGTCACAATAAAACCTAAAAAAATATGGATTTGGTTATAATTTTCGGGTTTTTATACTGTTTGTCTAAATATTAAGATCCCAGGCCGCACGGGGTAAAGCGCACGTTTTTTTTTTCAACACAATTTCACACCTCATTAACCCGTTAACACGGCTCGGATTTCGCGAACCATAAAAAAATGTTTGGGTCTACCGTACCCTAACTTTTTTGTGGTTACTACTTCATCAGTTCGAAGGGTTTTTAAGTATTTCAACCACATATCATATAAGGTTCCGTGGTGATTATGAATCCGCGTAATCTCGGAATGTTTCTTCCCATCGACAAATGGTCCAGAGGTCCCAGTATAACCCAGACCAGGATAAATTACGGAAAGATAACGACTACGTCTGCACGCCTAGCGTGTCTGACCGTGGAAAACATGGTGTCTCTGTTTTTCAGTTGTATTAAAGAGAGAGAGAGCAGAATAGAATCAGTATAAAAATCCGTAGGATAAAGACATTGCTAGGTCTATTCGAATAAAATATTGCCAATCAAGGTCCCCACGTTCAACAGACCGCATTCGCAAGCCACTACATCGACGGGACATTTCGATAAAATGTATCCAAAAACTATACCCACAATAGTAACGGGACACCGAATGAAGTTGAGTGTAAAAACCGACAAAAAATTCAAAATTTAGTAGAACGGTAAAGTAACAGGGTAGTGGGGAAGGATTGGTACCGTTACCTTCCGGGGTTCACTTCCGATTTGTTACATTCTATCATTAGTGACGTTTAGTCCGTTACCGTTACGGATATTAATGTGTCATTCATATATGTGGATAGAATAGCATTACCAGTCTGTTAATATAGTAAAATGCGACTTGAGTTTGATTACACCATGACTTTTATTTCCTGAAAACGAGGCGAGCCTATTGCCACGCACATTCAACTTAATTTTGCGGGGGATTCGAGCCATAGTTCAGTACATACTTTGCAATACATAGGTACAGTTTTCTTCGCATCGTTTTAATTCGCCGTTAGAAAAAAGCGAATTTCCTTTTATTAATCAATTAAGGTGAAGGCGCCCATCTAGCCCGCGAAATTCAAAATTTTCGAGTATTTTTATAGTTTATCCATAATCTGAAAACATATAAGACAACATTTTGTGATTTGCGAAAAACACAGTATGCGGTGCGTTTATTAATACATTTATTTTACTCTAAATATTATCACGGTGGATATGATACTAGTAAATCACTAAATGTACAAAAATTGCCAGATTATCTGGATAGCTGTCGTTCTTGAAATGTTTTAGAGTAAGTTGGATATATTAATAAATGCACTGCACACGGTCTTTTTCGCGAATTACAAAATTTGTCTTTTATTATTGTCAGATTTTGAAAAATTTCTAAAAGAACTCAAAAAATTTGAACTTCGCGGGCTAGATGGGCGCTTTAGCCTTAAAATATTAAGGTATTTTTTTACAAAAAGCCAAAGTTGGATTATTATATTTAAGACGATACAAAAATCTCTCTCGGCTCAGTGTGTGGCCGGCTAGCAATTTGTAAACAACCATTGATTGATCGTGTTACATTAGCATTATTAGCATAATTCGGTAACAAAGCAACTACCCGTCGAAATGGGCCAAATCCGCCATCGAACCTGATCCAACCTCATCATGAATATTTATAGGAATTGATTTATTTATGCTATCATTTTGATTTTTGAAGTCAACCTGATTAAGACGTTATGTTAACTTGTTTACTTTGATTTATTAAAGGTGTTCGTCTTTTTCTACCACTTTACGGCTTGTTCACAATACCTCAACGAGTGGAAGACTATGTAGAGCCAATGTGTAAAAATTTTCAGGCTCTTGATTGCCCAATTCTTTTAAATTTGAAACACACGATTGCCTGTTTATGCGTGCTTCCGTACTTATATATTGTATAAACCAGTTATACAATACTAGATACGTTTTTTGGAAACTCTTGGGTACTTCTAAAAAACCATGAAAACAACAAGACAGATCACCCGAAGTCATTCTAGCAAATGTGGCATCTTAAACAGGAAATCAAGATCCATAGACAAACGGAAGCGGACCACCACAGACTATAGCAATTTATCTCATAAACACAAAATGGTAGAGTTTAGCGAAATTATAGAGCGGTGATAGAGAGCTGTTATATTTGACGCTTATTAATGTGGTTTTTGTAATAGTGTATTTTTGGTAGCAACTTGGGCGGTAGAGACATAATATGTAGAGATTGTTGAGCTAAAATTATGATTTAAAAGTTCTAGAAATAGTTTTATATGCTTACATTACTGATTTTTAGGGCACCTTATTTGATAGCCTTTTGGCCTTAACGTAAATCGCCGTAGAGACAAAATTTCAAAATTTGTTAGCAATACTTAGACACATAGTTTTCTCAATTGTTTCAACAAAATAATGATGATCATAGAGTCCAATTAATTTTGGAAATGCAGTAATTAAAACAATAGACTTTTTATAATGTATGCGAGATCAAAGTAGGTAGCTATAATTTTCAAGCTATAAGTTTAGGAAATTGAATCTGCGTAAAGATCTAACAACATTTCTATGGACTAACTACAAAGGTGGGACAGTTATAATGGGGGCAAATCATTCGCAATGACATTCCGAGCAAATCGTCGCAAGCGCACGCACTTTATAGTGCAACTGTAACCAATCTGGAAGAGCTGTAATGTTAGTAGCCTTTCAATACGTAACTGTACTAACTCAAGTTATCATTACGATCAATTGATTTTCACGAAATCCTGGTGATACTATGGTGCATCGGAGAGATATAAAAAGTTGAAACCAGAGCTATGATTAGTCAAACATAATACCCCTTTTGATGTTTGCATCGCTACTAGGATATACAATAATCATTTGTGGCTGTATTTTTTTTTTCTTAGCGTAATAACGATAATAATTTGCGTCCAATCAACACCTATGTAACCTTTTGAACAAAAGGTATAATAATAAAGCACCCTGAAGCGTTTTAATTTAATAAACAAGCCAAACATTTGATCAGAAATTATTTTAATAAGAAAACAATTTGAAGATTAACTTTTTTCATCCAAGTGTTGAATTTACCCCGAAGGGACAATTCACACCTCATCTTAAAACATAGAAAACCACGTTACGTTTAAGTAAATTTTTGGTTTGATTTAAATAGGAAAATTTTGGTAACTAAAAGTGAGTCTTGGACTACATCGGTTTGAACAGTTGCTGAATTCTTGAACATTAGTGGTAAAATAATGTGATTAGATGCACGTAAGGTTATGTAAATTTAAGTAAATACCCTCTGATTATTCAAATATAGTATGAACATAGTACAGAATATCGCAATCTTGCGTGGGGTTATTATTTAGAGAACTGCTAATGGGATAATAATCTGCGGTTTGACCCTAAGCAGGTGTAGAACTATTGCAATATTTGCAGACCTATAAAAAGTTATTTTAATACTCTTTTCTTATAATCGAAATTTCTATAAATCGGTCGGCTAACAAGCGTATGAACCACCTGATAGCGCCTGTGAAGCCTATAATAAATGTTGCAATACCAAAGGCACTGCTCACACGTTACCCATCTGAAAGGGAAAGTGAGATGTAAGAAGAAGCAGTTGTAAGTTCAAGTATTGTGCAGTTAGTAATTTTAAATTGAACTGCAAAGACTTTGTTCACAAATATATTTAGTAATTAAAAGTAATTTAGCCCTTTTGACGTCCCACTGCTGGGCACGGGCCTACCCTCAACATGAGGGGGATTCAGGCCATAATCCACCACGCTGGTCCAGTGCGGGTTGGCGGATTTCACATGTCTTTCGAAAATTGGTTAGATCTTCTAAGACATGCAGGTTTCCTCACGATGTTTTCCTTCACCGTAAGCAAGTGATAATCATATAGACATTATGATTCGCACATAGATTTCGAAAAATCCAGAAGTGCGAGCCGGGATCTAAACCCAAGACCTGGTGCCCGCAAGACGCGTGCATTAACCAATCGGCTATCACTGCTTTTTTTAAAATATATTTACTTTTGCAAAATAAAAAAAACGACAAAATTAATAATATAGTTTAGTTACTTATATGCCCTATATTGGGGATGCAGAATAAAAAGGCATCATACACTTAATTGCTGTACAAAAGTTACCGAGCGCTGGATCAACGTTCAAGGATACACATTCACTTAAAAAAAATCATTATAATCACAATAAGCGATGTTTTTTTGTTCAAGTCAAAAGGCTTTTATTCCGGCATCGCGTGATTCCTTGGAGGAAGTTATAAGTGGCGCTCCCTATTGATCAATACCTTTGTGTATTTTCAACTGTGGCAATGCAGGCAAGGGCAGATACCGTTTTCTGCACTCTTAAGGTCAAAATCTGGAGCAGTTTGCTCTGCTTGACGTACTTTGTTATTAATAAAGAATAACCTACTTACCAATAAGTGGGTTATGTTTGTAATAATAACCTTTATTAGCGGCAAATCTCTCATTATTATATTTGACATGTGAGAAACGTTTACATATAGTTTTATTTAATGTAGAGCCAGCTATTCGCATTTCCTAAGCTCAGAGGAACTGGAAGTTGATTTTGCGATATTTTCTAAAATATATACAATGTTCACTCTACATAGAGATAAAGTTTAGTTCACACTCTAGGTTTGTCTAGGTTTAACAATCTTCATTGAGATAAACCAAGTTTCATTTTAAAATTTATACTTATAAATATTCTCCCATACTTATGCCATTTTTCAAATTCTTGCTTAGCTCACCTAGTAACATTTCCGACAGTTTTAAAATTATGAGAAAGTTACTAAGAACTCTACCGCTGTCAGGAAGAAATTATACACGCATCTTTAAAAACCCATATTTCCGAAAACCATAATCTTTGGTGTAATTACCACAAACAAAAGATATGGGGAAGAGACAAAATATAATAATAAAAAAGACAAAAGGTACCGCAGACGCTAATATGACAAATAGATCGCAAACAATAGATGATTTGCAAGTCAGTACGCTGGCGCAGGCCACCGCACGAGTGTTGCAAAAAATCTGTCTTTGTCGCTAACCGCAAAGTAATTTTGGCCGTTCTATTTGCTATTGTATTACTCATTTATGAACCTTATTCGGTAATCTTATAACACTTTTGCGATTGCAATAAGAAAGTTTGCCAAAATTGTTATTAAAAACTTGTATTTGCACTATTGAAAATTTGCCTTGATTCTTATTCCAATAGAATAAGAAGTGATTTGCAGTTCAATGATTGAATAATTAAGCTGGGACGTAACAGATAATTATAACACGCTTGGCAAAGCAAATACTGATCTGTCATAGATGATATAAAAAAGCAAATTAGTACAGTTTCCCAAGTTTTTATAAAAATATTAGTTTTAATAACTGATATTTGTTTTCTTGGGACTCAGGATAATTTGGGTAGACACCATTGAAAGACATTTTGAGTTTAAACAATTGTACTGGCAATACACTAATTTGAACCTTATTAAGTATCGACTTACCTATTCTTTATTGCCAAATATTGTTGAACATAGGTACCTAAGCGTATTTAAAAATCCCGTCTCTGACTTTTCTAAATAATAAGTGTAAGAAAATATTTTTTCTGATAAAAATCAAAGTCAACCTATAATTCGACTGAGATAACTGGTGTGTGCACTTTTACATGAACTACAGATTTTTTTCTAATCTTTCCCAAATTGGGCAAAGCCCGTCTATGATTAACGTGATTACTGGGTGCGGATTCGATTCCCGATTATAGGCATTATTGGAATTTGGCGGTTCCCAATATTGTTTTGGCGTGTAATAATGAATTATAGATCGATGTTTTGTTTGTTTTCGGTGTTTTTTTTGTCAGCCAGTAAGCATGTGCCTAATCGGGCAGCAAACCACATTGAAGACTCTTTTGTTATTACACATTATGTGTATAAACCCAATGTCAAGACGATTTGGTACGATGCTCCATTTATTAAACTCTGTATTGAACATGTAGTATCTATCGCCTTTATTAGAACCATGACAAATTGTATGAACATTTGTGAAAACATGATATTTTATTTTTTATGAGCTGAAAACATGAAGTTTAAAGAATACTTGACCCTATGTTATTAGTGTAAGTATGACACAAAACAAAAGATCCTAATGAATCGATAACAAGTCTGAAAGCGAACTTTGAAATGTCGTAGTAGAAAATAAAGTAGATTTTATTTGCTTGCGTTTTTGTGGACTTCCTCTTTTGTACGTATAATTTAATATGTATTCTGTGATTTGAGTATACAAACATAATATCTCAAAACTGTACTTTAGTGCGGTAAGAGTTCAGATTAATTAATATTAGCTGACACGTAACCAGATGAACTTTTCTAACACGGTCCAAATCAGGGCAGTTACCATCTATACAGAGTTTAATGTTATGGGTATTTCGTCGGATCTTTTTAACCGAAATTCCATTAACCATAACCTAACCTAACAGCCTATAATGACTTAATGCTTACCTTACAGGGCGCCAAACATTGTTTTGTTATCGAAAAAACAAAACATTTCACGCCCACTGTTGGTTTTACAATATTACTTAATCTCCTCGTTATAAAAATAATAAAAAATGGCGTCTTTATGGCAGTCATTTTTGGTTGAAAAATCGTGTTTTATCGGTTTATTATTGTCAGTTTTCGGTTGAATTCGACTGCCGTTTGTAATTGGCCTTCTGGAAATAGGTGTAGTATAAAAAAAACTGATTACTACCAAATTGTAGGCACGTTCTTATAGAGTAAGATCCAAATTATTAGGCAATAAAAATGTACAGTATGTAAGCTTCCTTTGGATTCAATTTTCAATACTGTAAGCGTGAATTATTCAACAATTTATGTGACTGAGAGAACTGAAACTGAAAGAAAATATGTGAAGAAGATGTTGCTTCGGTACATACCTGCCATATTTACAGGCGTTTCAGGAATGTATCCATTTAAAAATATTATTGTAAAGTTTCAAAATGAAACACACAGCACATTAGCTTCAGTAGAGGTACTTAATAAAAGGTTCAGTTTCCAAAATGGGCAGATACAATATAGCACCGATGTTTTGAATGATTTAATTGGGTGGGGAAACTTACCGGCGCGCGCGCATCTAATCCTCACAGATTAGAAAATGAGTAAGTAGATACACAGAAGATAAGTACTTATTGTCTGGTTATAACAACAAATTAGGACATTAATTTATAAGAACTATACATGTTCAACTTTTCATTGGATGGTATACTCCGAAATCAAGATAATCTTATATATAAAATTCTTGTGTCACAATGTTAGTTACCATACTCCTCCGAAACAGCGCGACCGATTTTCATGAAATTTTGTGTGCATATCGGGTAGGTCTGAGAATCGGCTACTATTTTCATACGGAGTCGCGGGGCACAGCTAGTTATTTATATATTTTACTTGCTTAAGTAAATATATCTTCAATTATACATACTTTTTAATAGCCTATCAAATGTCCTACTGCTGTAGCAAGTAAATTAAGACCTGCCCTTTCAGAAACCTATAAAGAAATCATTCACAATTTTTCAGTCTTAGAGTTTATAAAAAATAGGTATTATCTGTATATTTCGTATTCGAAACCTTACTTACTACCTATACTTACTCTTTGGCCCATCGATCCAATCGGCGTTCGATGATTTATTGCTGTGCGCCGGCGCGGCGGATGTTTGTTTAATCGATTACCGCCTCTTTATGACGGTAGTCGAGCCGCCGCGCCTCAAGTGAGGCTGACTACGCCTCCGCCAAAATTAACTTTTCGGACTCTTTGCTTTTTTGTTAAGTTAAAAGTGTAGAGATTTTAGTCAAAGATTTTTTCTTAATATGCAATCTAGGCCAAATATAGGCGTCAGTGTATGATTTGGTTGGCAACTCTATATAGGTAAAATTTACGCTATAAACTAACGCTCTACTATAAGTTTATTATATTACTACTTAATACTATTAACGAGTGGAAAGCATGTATTAAACTATGGTAATGGCAACACTATCACTACGGACGAAGCTTAAAGTGGAAGAAAAAAACCCACATACTATATTCGCAAAAGTATAGTTTCCTCTGTATTCTATGTAGCCATAGAACATAATCCAAAGGCAGCAACACAAATTTGTTTATTAAAAGCTGACTACACAGAGTAATGTATCAAAGGCTATTTTCACGAAGCTATGACATATTAGCTGCCTTATATATTACCCCGGTCTTCTGTCACACCAGCCATATTACACGGTGTGTGACCGTGCCTTATGGGAAAGGCGTGCGGGGCAAAGACGAACTGACGAACAGACAGGTGGCGCGGTTCCCACGGCCTGACCGGGCCAATTACGGTGCCTTACTGTGTGTACTTGACTTTATAGTACAGATGAAGGGGAAATTGGCACACTGTGTATTAGGAATTTTACTTGTTACTAATATTCTGCTTCTTTTATTGTGGTAGAGCTGATCTGTAGGCAATTGACTTCAGCTCACATACAAGCAGCCTCAACCGGGGTAGTAGCCGCTCATTTTTGTTCATGTTAGTGTGTGTGCATGAAATGTTGAACTATTATTTTTCCTATTTAGTTCATATCCGGATGCTCACACATATGCGTTAAATATTATTTTAGATTACTGAATCTTGCTGTATTTTAATAGATTAACATCAAACACTATGAAGGCGATACCGTTTCTTCTGTCCATTTTTGACTCATAATTTCCGTAATTGGCATTCGGATTTAGAAAAAGCAAAAAATTATAACTATCCGCGTCGGGTTAACCGTGTAAATTACAGCCTATTGAACCCACGATACGATTACAATTTATTTTTTGCCACGGAAGTGCATTCTTGTACAGAATGAGTATTTGATCCGCTCAAAGATCATCTCCAACTTAACAAAAGCACCAATTAGTAAAGCAATAAACCAATTTACCTTCCAGGTGTACATGGTGTCAGTGTGCCATACCGTTTATATGTTAATGTGGTCACGGGTCGCGGCTCAAACTATTCGTCGTGCGTTACCGGCTTATTACATGATAATATCGCGGCAGATGTCTGCCCACCCTGTGAGGGATGAGCCGTGAAGGTACCATGCATGACGTCATAATGGTACATGTGAGAGATTACCAATACAGAGACCAATTGATATCTGGCCGCTTTAGAGACTTTTGGGAGAGGTTTTTCCCGAATATTTTTAAGGCTTCCAACTGTAAAGACTCAAAGATGATAACTGGGACCGTCAGCTTAACGCCAGCTCTTCAATGCATTGAGGAGATCATCAGATATAATATTTGTGGTCGAGTGTTCGATTCCAGAAATGGCCTAAATTATCCTGAAGTAAATGCGTGCACATTACATGCGTTACTCTCGGCCGTATTCACTAACAATACTTGTCTAATTAAGGAAAGCACTAACTCTATACAATGTTGACATGTAAGGCAACATCCTACTAATACGAGTACTCGTATTATAAATGCGAAAGTTTGTGAGTGTGGATGTATGTTTGTTACTCTTTCACGCAAAAACCACTGAACGGATTTGGATGAAATTTGGAACACAGATAGTTTATAACCTGGATTAACACACAGAATACTTTACATAAGTCTACGCGGACGAAGTCGCGGGCAGAAACTAGTGGTAGATATTTTTTACCCTTAGAATGACCGTCCACTTGGCTATGCTATGACAAAAAGAAGTTATCTGCCGTGATTATAGTCGTTGAAACGGGTGGATCCGATTCATAGCAGGTGGATGGTCACCCTAAATATAAACCTAAGAAGTCTGGCAATATTTATTATTATTTCTTTAGTAACATCCAATTCATGACAAAATTTGGCTTTCCCAACCCTTGCCGCGAGTTAAATCCCATTTCAGATAGATTCATACCGCTGGAGATCCCGCAACTGTCGTGAGAGTCGACCAATCCTTAAAAAGTACCGAAAAAACCTCTACGTCGCACGTGCTTTAATTCAGGTGGTCACAACACGACACGTGCAACCGACGCACCATATGCCACCAACCGGCTGGTTGCTGGCTTTCATACAGCCTCTCTCCACGTAGAATACCGCTTACATTTATAGAGATTGGTACCTTCCCAGGATCTACAGATTTAACCTCGGAAAGCTCTGGAGAAAAAATACAATTTCGCGTTTTAGTGGAAAATAAAATACAACAATTTAATGCAGATTTGTATTACTAGGTAATTAATAAATAATAATAATTATCACCAGACAAACACACCAACTGTATGGTCCCAAACTAAGCAACGCTTCTACTATGGGTACCGTACAATGGACTGGGGGACCCAGTGACACCCAGACCAGGGAAAATTACGAAAAGGCCATTTCCGAAATTTACCCTGACGGGAATCGAACCCGCAACCACCCAATGCAGTGAGCCGAGCAGCCTTCGCTCGAACCACTACGCCCAGCTGTCGTCAAATTACGAATTACAAACTTTATTCGTATCACATGTATTAATTATGTATTGTGTTATAGGTAGTAGGCTTTATAATCATAGATACCTACTGTCAATCTCAATATTGTAACGCTTTATATTCCAATGCATTTTAAAAGAGGCGCACCGGCTATTTCGGAACACACTAAAAAACGGGACCAATCACAGGATTCCGTCTGATTTGATCCGAAATGTTGTGATAGAGTATTTTATGACGAAATAATAGCCAGGGTATCACCGTCTGGAAAAAACGCAGTCACAATTATTGTAAAAAAAAAATTGAGGATCTCAGGTAGGCGGTGTCCGATCTGTATAATGTTTCTGGCTCAATGGGGAAATGGATATTTGCCTTGTTATTTGGTATTCCGTTAGTTGTACTAAATGAGTTGATTAAGTGTTTGTGAGAGTATTCAACTGGGTAAGTATGTCCTGTGACGATGACCAGACCTGCAGCGCTATTCTGTAACGGCAAAAGCATTTCCTCGCACTTAAAACCGCGGATGAAATGTCAAATTTCAAACAAACTGCAAACAAATTTCAAACATTATACATGCCTTATCACGTGTGATATTGAGTTTGTCGTTACAGAATAATACAAACTGCCACAAAAAAACGGCGAACATTGATTGAATATTAATATTCGCTGCTGTGCTCGTGGTTTGACTTATGTTTGCAGCATTAGGTTACAGTAATCTTGTATTTAATTTTAATAACTTTCCTTTTAAATAACTATTATGTATCTACTTACACCTTACTTTGTATATTGAAACCTAGTACAAAACATAACAAAATAAAAAAAATAAACATGATTCGTTGTTGTAGCTTCAGCATCCATTCATGGAAATATTGCATGAAAAACTGTACTGAAAACATTTTTATAGATACTGAAAATCAACATTTAGGGGCTGGTGTACATTAATTAGAACAGGTACATACAACATTAAATAACAGTGCCTTCAACAGAAATTTAAACTTTACTTACCCGTTTAGTATTTTAAAAATCCACCGTTCCATTCGATTGACTTTGACCTTCAACTACCTATTCGTACCCTATAAACATCCCATAAGCCACCCATATGTTCTCCATAACGGCTCTCCATCGGTTGGGCTAATTAAAATACTCGACATACACCAGGGGGCGATCCGATCGCTGACATTATGACATTACGACCCTCGACCCGTCCTATTGACCCCCACTCACCCTTTAAAACCAGACGTGGTAAAGGCAGTACATCGTATGTTTCTTTAGGGACTATGGAACTATGGAAATAATAAATAAATATAACTATGCAATAAATATGGAATAAATATAACTATGGAATTACCTCATGACATGATACTTCGTCGTATGCCCAGCGGGGTGTGAATAAAAGCTTAAGTGCACCTAATGTAACATGTCCCGTGATTTTAAGATTTTTTTGCGATATTTCAAATTACCTTATGTGCCTTAAAAACAAACATACTTACTAAAAAGAAGTAACTCACATTAAATAAGTTGAAGTTCACCTGAGTGTAGTCCACACTTGATTGTGGTCCACCTGATGGTATTTAGTAACCGTCACACATGACATCTGTAAGTTAAGGGAAGCAGGCACGATGCCAGCCTTTAAGGGACCTGTAAACTTGCCTTTTGAATAACAGATAAAGTAAGAGGTAGGAGGCTGGAATGGTTTGGAAACATGATGAGAAGGGACGAGAAGCATGTGACTAAAAGAGTGATGAATATGAATGTGGATGGATACAGTGCGAGAGGAAGGCCCAAGAAAAGATGGATGGATTGTATTTAGAGATCACTCACATCAATAAACGGGGTTGGAAAGGATGTAAGTATGACTTGCCTTTTGAAGAACCCCATCTTCTAGTGCAAAGGAAATACTTCAGGCAGGAGGGAGGGAGATCCTTCCACATCTTGCACGTGCGCGGAAAGAAGGCTTTTTAAAAAGGTTTTTTTCATATTCGAGCGCACTGTGAGACCTTACAGTGATGTTTGTGAATATGGACATACATAAGTAGCTAAGTACTGTAACAACCTCTTCATAGGGTTTACCGTCTATTAATATCGTCTTATTACATCGGTAACCCGGTTGTCACTGCCAGCGCACCGCAGTTCTTTCAATTTCAAAACAATAATCTTTTCTTAAATTTATTATTTCCTCATCAGCCAGGAACGTCTATCGCTAGTGGCCAGTGCGCCGACATGGACCTTACAATACCTACCTTCAGGTCCCGTTCCTTATAGTGTGAATAGAATAACCTATCTAAAACAAAAAAAATCTTAGCGGATGCCTACGTCATAACATCTACCTGCATGCCAAATTTTAGTCCGATCCGTCCAGTGGTTTGGGCTGTGCGTTGATAGATCACTATGTCAATTGTCAGTCAGTCACCTTTGAGTTATATATATTTAGATATGTGATCAATAACGTGCACCTTGAAATAATTTCGGTTATCAGTAACAAACATATTTTGGACTCATAATTAAAACTTTAAGTCATCATCTGAGAGATGATGGTACTACTTACTATCACGGTCGAGCCAGCATGTATAAGCTGTAGTCCATTGGCTTCAGCCTACAGCCTGGCGCTACCACTAAGTACTTGACTCTACCATCGATGAAAATGTATTATCATTGTTAGCGACGACGTCTTCTTCTTTACACAAGTGTATATACCAAACTTGGTCCCATTTCTCCACCAGAGTTTTTGGTGAGTTTATAATCACCTATAATTGCAGTTGTTATCGACCTAGTTAAGATTTTTTTGTGACCAAAAAATGTGTCAAGTAACGGACCGAGCTTATAATCAAGGACAATCGGATAAACATCAACTAAATCGATAAATAATGACGCGATATTTGTCACTTCTCAACCCTTTTATTTTACCGGTTTTTTACCCTAAACGGGATTCATTTTTATGGTTGACTAGCTGAGCCCGCGACTTCGTCCGCGTGGAATTTAACTTAACAAAATAGCCCGCTCCCGCGTTCTGAGCCCGCGCGACAGGACACATCTAAAATACAAGTAGCCTAAGTTACTGCTTATAACCTCAGCTATCTACCAGGGAAAGTCCCGTCAAAATCGGTCCAGCCGTTGCGGAGATACTCTTTGATTTCATGTGTTTTTATTTTTTACGGTATCCTAATTGTTTTTCTAAAATTCAAGAAGCCTAAGACAAAACTTTTTTTAAATCGCGTTTTTGCTATAGTTGTTGTATGTACTTTCATATACGTTTAGTCTTAGAACATAAACGACTAGAAATCCAATCCGCGTAGGTACCTAGTTGCCTCTTGGTCCCACACAAGGTGTTGCCGACTAAAAAGTTGGTCCCTATATTTAGGGTAATCAATAAATTCGTTCCCTTACCCAAGAAAGTACGTTCTTAAACTTGTGGTAGCAGCTATTTTATTTACTTTCTCCTCATTTGCATACGGAGTAGGTATGGTGAAATGAAAGACTCATAGTCATATTCTATGGCATTATAATTGAACGATAATAAAATCTACAATATTTCTTATCAATTATAGAAAATGTTACAAGTATCTTAAATAAAATAATTAAATTAAACTTGTAAGGAATGAATTACACCAGAGTTTATTCACAGTGTTTTAATAATTCACCACATAAATGAAAATAAACTAATACAAGAGTTACACAGAATCAGACGATATTTACAAATTACAAATTGTTATCTATCATTCTTGTAATTTTTTTATAAATATCTGTGGTTCGAAATGAATACTTAGAGCATATTCTCGAAGCTGTATTTGGCATCCATTTAAGGCGTCCCGTAGCCTTAATCCAAATGTTTCTAGCTTGTGGGTCGTTTGGAAAGCTTAAATAAGAAAAGTAAGTGATGTTGAAACGTCAAAATACTAAAAAAAGGCAAAAAAATAACAAGGCCTCCTACACAGCAGCAATATTTTGCGCGCCCCATCAAGTGATAGAACCTATTACCAGGTATATTCTCCCGTTTCATATATTAATCAAATAACTATTTTCATTATCAGTAATCCCTAGTGATTACTGGGAAATAAAAATTCCAATACTGGCAACACTAGGCTAATAGGTTATGTTTCGTATTTCTGTAATTATTCAATTATTTCACTGTCTAGAGGGCTAGTATTACACGAAGTCTAACACAGCCATAATATGCATCACAATTACACCCTTCTAAAATATAAAAATATACAGAATAATGACAACTTGCGAGTGAAACGTAATTCTCGTATTTTTCACCTCCGTGCGGCTTTGGCAGCCCAAAACACTACAGCCACCCATTGTCCCGATACTAACACTTCACAAAAGTCTCCTTTTCGAGGGTTTAATGTAGTATTTTCAACAATTTTTAGTAAATTAAAACAATTAATTCAACTTCGGTTTGTTTACGTTCTGGGCGCACTGAAGCAACCAGGGCTTACAATCTTAGTTCCGCACATGGGGAAATAGGCTTCGTATAAGTGTATTAAATTAAGAAGTACATCAAACAAATAGCCTTTTCATAGTATCAAGCGTTTTATAATTTTGTATTCTTATAATCATGTATGTTCCGATTAAGGTGAGAGATGGCAATGTTGAATTACTTGTGAACTTGGTCAGAATATAGTTATCTTATAAAACGTAAGATGGTGCTTTTTTATTTTCTAACAGAGTTGCCACACCGTACGATGATTATGGGAGGCGTTTTGTTTATGGTAATTAGGTTGCAGTGCCACCAGACCCAGAAGTTGTAATAATCGTAAGTCACCGTTAGAATTATAGTGCTGCGTCAAATTTTGGCTTCTCAACTCCAGACAGTACCCCCCAGGATAAATGAAATTTGAGAAAAATTATTAGGTAAGAAATATGAAATTGAGAAAATGTTTCACCGTTCTCCAAACAGTATACTTCTGGCAAATACGGACATAAATCAAAACTATGACTTCCAGTCTGTTTTAAGGTTTTTTGGCTGCCAAACAAACGTCCATGTGTACTTATGCATATGAGTGAGGGGCGCAAAGATAGACTTGTTGTTGTTTAATTTTTCCAGATTTAAAAATATGTTTTGCTTAGGCGTTGCTCAAAATTATCGTACGTTACATAATGAATTAATATTTAAAACGTACGGTATTACGATAGCGGGTAGCTAAATTATGTAAAAAGTATGATAATTTTGAGCAACGCCTAAGCAAAACATATTTTGTCATCTGGAAAAATGAAACAACAACAAGTCTCTCTTTGCGTCCCTCTCGCATATGCATACGCATGGACATTTGTTTGGCAGCCAAAAAAAAACCTTTAAATAGACTGCTTTCAGTCTCAACTATGAGCTCTTATAGTTATGGTTCATGTTAGTATTTGCCAAAAGTGTACTGTTTGCAGAACAGCGAAACATTTTCTCAATTACATTTATCTTAGTTGAGAGTTTAGTTGAGAAACCAAAATACGACGCTGTACGATAATTTTCTTGAAAAACGATAATTCTAACGGTGATTTACGATTACTACAACTTTTGGATCTGGCAACACTGCACCTTATGACCATAAACAAAATTTGCTAATAAATAAAATATGGCCGCCGGTACTCCATGCGAGCAAGCTCGTTGCTATTTTATCTTGTTTTTATTTTATATCGTTAAATAGTCCTTTTTCCCCCCTAAAGTCTGTTGGGTAAAATTTCGCTCCTCCAGTTGTGTTTGTGCTTTTGTGCGGTTGGATTTAAAGAACTTAGAACTCATTTTGTGATTGTGTTGGTCAGTGTTTATTTGCCATCATGTCGAACAGAAAATGTTGTATCCCTGCGATGTTCAAACAGTGAAAATGGTTACTATACGATACATACATAAAAATCTGTACGTACAAATATACATACTAAAAGGAATTTAGTTGTGTTTATTTTTATTTAATCATGCCCTTAAACTTACACTTCGGTATTTCTTATTTTTCTCAAATTCAGCGATCTTATCTACATTTAATATTATCATAATGAATAAGGTAGGTACTTTTTTGCCAGCAAGCTTTGATTTTCAAGCATGCTAACGAAAAAGATCCTACCTTATTCATTATTTCAGTGACGTGACGGTGGTATAGGTCCATATACATACATGCCTATATATATGTTTGTTGCTTGTTTCTGGACTACTATCAATATAAGTACCTATTTATAACTAGCAACAGTAGCTACAGCTACTATACACCAGCTGTAACTACTTTTGCTAGTTATATATATATATATATTGATAGTAGTTCCCGATCTCGTGTCCAGAGGCAGCACTCATCGTTTCTCATTATGAAACGAAAATATACCTCTATTTCATATATATACAAAGTACTCTGTGGAAGCAACTGCGCCAAGGGGGCGGAGCCTATCACCCTACCACGCCGATAGGGACAGAAAATATAGTTTTTATCTCTTTCTGCTTAGTGCTAAAATGTATAGCGCTATCCTTCTTACCCATTGTGACGTCATTTCATTACATTTCTAGTAGTTTATGTTCTAAACATTTAGTGAAAAGTGCAGGTTTGCCATCCTGACAACATTAAAGTAGCGACATCTATGTATTTTATACATCAACTATAATGTAATCCATCTTTATTAGAACTTTCACACTGCCAACACAACGATGGTGTTGTTTAACTACTTATACCAAGAGATGTCGCATGTAGATTCAAAATACACAATATTTATTTAGTTACATTTTATTTCATAACTAGCTGAGCCCGCGACTTCGTCCGCGTGGAATTTAACTTAACAAAAAAGCCCGCTCCCGCGTTCTGAGCCCGCGCGACAGGACCCACTTTTTTAATTTAGTTTTTCTAAAATAAAAGTAGCCTAAGTTACTGCTTATAACAACAGCTATCTACCAGTGATAGTCCCGTCAAAATCGGTCCGGCCGTTTCAGAGATACTCTTTGATTTCATGTGTTTTTATTTTTTTACGCGGAACCCTAATTGTTTTTCTAAAATTAATGCAGCCTAAGTTACTCCTTAAAACATCAGCTATCTGTCAGTGAAAGTTCCGTCAAAATCGGTCCAGCCGTTATGGAGATTACCCGGAACAAACACACAGACAGACAGACAGACGGACAGATAGACAGACAGACAAAAAAATTTAAATCGCGTTTTTGTTATAGGTGTCGTTTGTACTCGTACTTTCATATGCATTTAGTGAAAAGGTGTTATTTTGATATTACAAACAGACACTCCAATTTTATTTATTTGTATAGAAAATAATGCTTTTAAATTAATTCGTTTAATAATTAGTATTTAAATGTCAGGTGCAATGTGTAAATGCGAATTCCTGTTATATCAGTCTCTTTTGTTGTTCAAATTGAATAAATTATTAACATTTAGTAAGTAAATCCCTTTTCCTCCATTTCTTAGCGCACTTTTTCTGGTTTGTGCCCGAAAACCATTAAAATCGTGGAGCCTGAAAATAAGGATAAGTATACATTACAAAAAAACCACAAAAACCTAGTGCCTTCTAACTGTATCTTTCGTGATGATTTAACAAATAAGTAGGAAGTACTTTATAACAATGATAATTAAATAGCTGAATATATAGAATCATTGTTGTTCCTACTGATGCATGCCAAAACGTAAACAATACAATTTAATCAGTCAATCTCCATCTGTAGTCACACACACACAACCGAACAACCGGTAAGTTGCAGTTAATATTTCAAATACAGGGAACGCTTTGCGACAGTAGATATCCAACGTTGCTCCAAGGAGGTACGAGCCTATCGCGCCCGCTCGGCCAGTCATGTACATCACGCACATCGCCATTGCCCTGTAAATTTAGGTCTTTTACATATTATTATAAAAAAAAAGTTTTAAAGCCCGTTTTCCCTATTTCTTTTTGATTGATCTTTTTGGTTGAACGGAACGGAACGGAACGGAACGGAACGGAACGGAACGGAACGGAACGGAACGGAACGGAACGGAACGGAACGGAACGGAACGGAACGGAACGGAACGGAACGGAACGGAACGGAACGGAACGGAACGGAACGGAACGGAACGGATGTCTTTGTTTGTTGAAAAGAGTAACCATTGAGTTTCTTGCCGGATCTTCTCAGTGGAAGCAGCATTCCGAACCGGTGGTAGATCGACTATTCATGAATGCTTTGTTGGCTTACGGGAATAAAATCAATTTTGAGTTTTGAGTTTTGCCCTTATTGACCCGCTATTACGCACTAGTGCTTTTGACTTAACATTTTATAACAAAAAATTACAACGTAAAAAATTGTGATAAATACATTAATTATTTAAATTAATTTGTGTCACATTAAATTTCATTGTAAATAAAACATATTATAAACATTCGATTTATTATATTTAAAAAAATATAATAATTGTAAGCGGCTTTGTCAGACCCATACATATAACTTGCCAAATGCATGTCGGACTATGCATACTATAGGGTTCCGTAGACATCTCGTCATTTGAGATAATACGAATCCCTAAAAATAAAAGTGACTTTTAAAGAATAAGTAAAGAATAAAGAGCTATTTATTTCCTATAATAAACCATTTATAATGTGGTTCTAAGTCAAAGGATGAATCTTGCTACTCACGTAAATAAGGCCACTTTGATGGTCAATATATCGTAAACGGGAATTAAGTAATATTAAAAACTGTCAAAAAAACCTTCAAAATATTTTAAAAAATCTTCTGAACAATACCTCGCCTGAAGAAGTGAGTAAACATTTTTTTTTCACTTCCCTTCTTCAGTACGGGGGGTAATTAAAGGAATAACTTTGCTTTCAAAATTTAAATACACAATTTTAATAGTCTCTGAATAAAATTACTGTGATGTCAAAGGGACGGGCAGATGGACAGAAAGACGTGTTGAAACTATAAGGGTTATGTTTAACTGCGGAACCCGAAAAACTTACAGCGCGCCATCTTGTTTTATTTTTCATTCATCGTCCAAATATCTAGGTTTTAAACAAATTCGGGAGTTGTGATTTTTTTTTAATTAAGATTGTATTAATTTCATTATGTTTTACTCGCCAGTGTGTTGTAAAATGTCATATGAAAGGCGTGAGCATTGTTCATTACATACCTTGGCACCTTCACAGCCCTCGCGTTAGTCTCGGGCTGCGAAACAGCCTCAATCGTAATGTAATTATCAACTTAGCTCATTTGTACATAATGCACTTAATCACAAATACAAATACAAAAACATATTTGAAAAACAGTTCGGCTTTCGGGCCGGCCACTCTTGTGTCCACCAAGTACACCGCATCACGGAGTACGTTCTCAAAGGTCTCAACTCCTCCCCCGGTCGCCCCCTAGCCACGGGAGCTCTCTTCCTTGACGTCGCTAAGGCGTTTGACAAAGTCTGGCACAACGGCTTTATTTACAAGCTGTACCTCTTAGGCGTGCCGGACAGTCTCGTGCTCATCTTACGAGACTTCTTGTCAAACCGTACCTTTCGATATCGAGTCGAGGGCACGCTCTCCTCACCCCACCCCATCCGGGCAGGAGTCCCGCAGGGCTCCGTGCTCTCCCCCCTCTTGTACAGTCTGTACACCAATGACATTCCCCGCACGAACAATGTGCAACTCGCCCTTTACGCGGATGATACCGCGCTTTATTTCTCCCATCGTAACAAGGCTCAAATCACACGCGTTCTCCAACGCGCTGTCAATTCTCTCAGAGACTGGTTTAGGAAATGGCGAATAGAGGTGAACCCGGACAAAAGCGCAGCCGTGCTTTTTGCCAGGACCACCTCTCGACGCCCCTCCAAACGCCACACTCGCTCCAATTTAGGTACTGTCTCTTTGTACAAGCAGCCTATCCCTTGGTCCAAATCAGTTAAACATCTCGGGGTCACTCTCGATGGCTCCATGACCTTCGGTTCTCACATTAGAAACGTCCGCAATCGAGCCGCCTTTGTGCTCGGTCGCCTTCATTATCTCTTATGCAAGCGGAGTAAAATGTCCCTTAGAAATAAGGTGACACTATACAAAGCTTGCATACGCCCTATCATGTCTTATGCGAGCGTTATGTTCGCTCACGCGGCCAACTCGCACATTAGTCGCCGCCACATTAGGCCATTCAGTACCGCTTCCTTCGCCAAGCCGTCGGAGCCCCGTGGTTCGTAAGGAACGTAGACCTTCATTCTGACTTACGCCTCGATTCTATCCAGAAGCACTTCAAAATAGCGTCCGAACGCTATTTCAAGAAGGCTTCTGAACACACCAATGCCTTAATCGTCGCCGCCGCTGATTATGCACCTACACACGCGCCAGTTGCATGCCGCCGCAGGCCGCGGCATGTGTTGCTGGACCCCCCCGACCCACTCACCGCTCTCCTAGACTCAGATGTCGAGGAGAACGACACACGCACACTCCCCACCAGACACCGACCTCGCCGGCGAGGTCGACGAACCCCCGCTTCCGCTAGAAGGTGCGTCTACTTACCTAGACGCACCTTGGCACCCGACAAGCCCGCTGAGTTTCTTGCCGGATCTTCTCAGTCGAGGTCGCGTTCCGATCCGGTGGTAGATTTACCCTCGCCACCTCTCCTGGCAGCGGCCCAAGCCGAGGTCGTGTCCCTTGTGGCGCCCTTGAGCTAGCTGCCCCCCTGCCCCTCTGGCTGGAGCGCACTTGCGCTCGCCCTCTGTCCGGGTGAAGTTGTTATGGCCACTCTGGCCAACAACATATAGTCAATTAAAAAAAAAAAAAAAAAACATATATGAAAAAAATTTAACTGTCTTGAGGTAGGCAATTAAATTATAAATAGGATCTTTCTCTATTGTTATTTTTAGTCTAATTCAATAATAACAAACTCAATAAAATGTGAATATCAATTCAATTTGATAAATGCAATAATACTAAACTACCCTTGAAATCAAAAAAAAACTTTTAGAATTAACTTTATGTAACTAACTTCGTTCTATAAACCTGTATGGGTTCGGCTATGTTCGGCCGACACTAAATGTCAAACCAGTCTAACATTTTGCGCGCTCTTCATGAACCTCTCATTAAACAAGTTGAAGTGACACCTGATTGTAGTCCACACTTGATTGTGAACCACTGCGCGCACGAGCGTACTGTGAGACCTTATAGTAATGTTTGTCAATATGGACATACTTAAGTAGCGAATTACCTATCTTGAGGTCCCGTTCCTTATAGTGTGGACAGAATACCCGATCTAAAACAAAAAATGACAAAACAGTGGAAAACGGATTTTATGTGTAATAGTTTTAGCCTTGCATCGATAGATGGCGATATAGTAGTTTAAGGTCGCGGTATGGTTTCCTTACGTTATTTTGTATCTATGTATAGGAGTCACGGCTTCGTTGAGGTTCGTGATACCCGGAGACGGGTATCATATCCCACTTCTGATGTTAGAATTTTTGGTCAATGACGTGTTTTAAAAACGTCATTTATTCATAATATATTTACTTAGGTATGATAGGTAAACAATAACGTGCACCTTGAAATAATTTCAGTTATCAGTACCGAACATACTTTGAACTCATAATTTAAACTTAAAGTCATCATCTGAGAGAGGATGGTACTACTTAACTTACTATCCCGGTCGAGCCAGCATCTATAAGCTGTAGTCCATTGGCAACAGCCTGGCGCTACCACTAACTAAGTACTTGACTCTACCATCGATGAAAATGTATTATCATTGTTAGCGACGACGTCTTCTTTACACAAGTGTATATACCAAACTTGGTCCCATTTCTACACCAGAGTTTTTGGTGAGTTTATAATCACCTATAATTGCAGTTGTTATCGACCTAGTTAAGATTTTTTTGTGACCAAAAAAGGTGTCAAGTAACGGACCGAGCTTATAATCAAGGACAATCGGATAAACATCAACTAAATCCATAAATAATGACGCGATATTTGTCACTTCTCAACCCTTTTATTTTACCGGTTTTTTACCCTAAACGGGATTCATTTTTATGGTTGACTAGCTGAGCCCGCGTCTTCGTCCGCGTGGAATTTAACTTAACAAAATAGCCCGCTCCCGCGTTCTGAGCCCGCGCGACAGGACCCATTTTTTTTTTGTTTCTCTAAAATAGAAGTAGCCTAAGTTACTGCTTATAACCTCAGCTATCTAGCAGTGAAAGTCCCGTCAAAATCGGTCCAGCCGTTTCGGAGATACTCTTTGATTTTATGTGTTTTTATTTTTTACGCGGAATCCTAATTGTTTTTCTAAAATTCAAGTAGCCTAAGACAGACATTTTTTAAATCGCGTTTTTGCTATAAGTGTTGTATGTACTTTCATATGCATTTAGTGAAAAGGTGTTATTTTGATATTACAAACAGACACTCCAATTTTTTTTGTATGTATAGAAGAACTAAGCTGTAGCCATTAGATCGCAGCTATAGCTCGCAGCTCATTATTTATGGTAGGTACTACGTACGGTCTGGCTTGACCGGAGTAGTGCCTACCAACCTGTCACAGGAGATCGGTGTATAGTAGCTGGTATAGCTGCGTTTCATGTATATACTTATTAATACGTGAAGCAAAAACATTCAACCGCTTAATACGAAAATTGCGCGGACGGACAAGTATTAAATTTGGCAAACTTATCATACTAATATTATAAACTTTATAAGAAACTACTGAACCGATTTGAAAAATTCTTTCACTGTTGGGAAGCTACACTATCCTCGGGTTACATAGGCTAAAATATATTGAAAAAAAAATAGGGATCCTTACTAAAACTCGAATAATGTAACCGCATTGTAACCGTGCGAAGCCGGGGCGGGCCGCTAGTAGTTTATATTTAGAAGGATTTCTGAATGCTAATGTTTTAATATTATAATACTTAGAAATATATTAAAATCAATAAATAAAATATAACACACACTACCATGAATTGACACACACACATTTGTAAACACACTTATTGACAAACGGTGACAGTTTTTGGAGGGCGGGACTGTCATAGTGCATTCTGCGTGCCAGTTGATACTGTCTTTGACAATAAAACCTTACTTAATGACGTTTAAAATTAAAATGAATTATGGTCGAATAACGACCAGTATAATGGGAATACTAGTAATAATAATTAGGCATTTCAATAGCCCAAAGATTAACCACGGAAGTGCAGGTTTGCCATCCTGACAACATTAAAGTAGCGACATCTATGTATTTTATACATCAACTATAACGTAATCCATCTTTATTAGAACTTTCACACTGCCAACACAATGATGGCGTTGTTTAACTACTTATACCAAGAGATGTCGCATGTAGAATCAAAATACACAATATTTATTTAGTTACATTTTATTTCATAAAAATAATGCTTTTAAATTAATTCGTTTAATAATTAGTATTTAAATGTCAGGTGCAATGTGTAAATGCAAATTCCTGTTATATCAGTCTCTTTTGTTGTTCAAATTGACTAAATTATTAACATTTAGTAAGTAAATCCCTTTTCCTCCATTTCTTCGCGCACTTTTTCTGGTTTGGGCCAGAAAACCATTAAAATCGTGGAGCCTGAAAGTAAGGTTAAGCACACATTACAAAAACAGAGTAAGTAGGCAATTCATGATATTATACCTACCTATGTGCCTTCTAACTGTACCTTTCGTGATTATTTAACAAATAAGTAGGAAGTACTTAATAACAATGATAATTAAAAAGCAGAATATTTAGAATCATTGTTGTTCCTACTGATGCATGCCAAAACGTAAACAATTACAATTTAATCAGAACATCTCTATCTATAGTCAGTCACACACACAACCGAACAACTTACCGGCAGTTAATATTCCAATTACAGTGAACGCTTCGCGACAGTGGATATCCAACGTTGCTCCAAGGAGGTACGAGCCTATCGCCGCGCCCGCTCGGCCAGTCATGTACATCACGCACATCGCCATTGCCCTGTAAATTTAGATGTGTTTTACTTACATATAAAAATATGGTTTAAAACACATGAGTAGATAAACGGAACAGAGACAAAGCTAACAACCGCGCGAATCGATTGCACTACTACAAGCACGCGGCCATGTGTGTGTGACCACTGGCCGCTTGTCGCGTACGCGGCGATACTGGAAAAAACCGGTTTACGCTTGCGCAGCCAGTTGACAATCACAGGGTCTGTGCGACGCACGTTGTTTTGTCAGTTGCAAGTTTGAATATTTTAATATTGTTAAAAATGGTTGTTTATTGTACTTACTGTATGTATGAATAATACTAGAAAAAATAAAGATATTTCAACAAAATACTTAATCGTATTAAAGATTGTAAATTGGATATGCCATGTGAGTGTTTCCCGTTAGATTACTTGAAATAACTATAAGTTCGATTCATAATTTACCACAAAATAACTTATTAAAAAACAAAAATTATAAAAAGACAATTATTAGAGAAAGTAATTAGTAAAGTATTCTATTATATGCACCTAGCTCTTGACTTTTTAAAAGTGCCAGTTAATCTGGCCTATTTGAAATAAAAATATTTGAGTTTGAGTTTATCATACTGAATAATAAAACTATTTAACAAATGTTATGTTTAATTTGTCTTAACCTATTGTGACAACCCTAATAAAATAGGTAACAATTTTGCACGTTGTTCTTAAGAAGCTGAGTCTCTGTTCCGTTTATCTATTCATGTGGTTTAAAAGCCCGTTTTCCCTATTTCTTTTTGATTGATGAATTAAACTCATTACTGATGACTTAAAGTATAAATCATGAATTCAAATAAAACTATTTTTACGGATTATATCGCGCTTATTTACTTTTTATGTTCCCGACGTTTGAGGGTTCCCGAATTTTGAGGGTACCCAGTTTTTAACTATGACATCAGGACGTCTAACACCTCAGTCCGCCCGTGACCACGGTTGCTGTAAAGCAACCGAAACGTCGGGAACATAAAAAGTAAATAAACGCGATATAATCCGTAAAAATAGTTTTATTTCAATGTGTAGTATTCGCGTAAATATAAGAAAACAATATCATGAATTCAAAATATAGATAAATACTATTACAATTAGAAATAAACAAAATATTACATTAGAATTTGGAATCTGTCATTTTTGTATGATTGTTCATTGAGTTTTCTAATTTTGGCGCCAATACATTGTACAATATTTTACGATATTAAAATGGAGTGGGTGATAAAGAGAACCGAATGGCTGTGATTGCATATCACACAGTAGATATAGAGCTAAATGCAATTTTTAAAACTCTCCCTACGCTTGGGATTAGAAAAATGTTTGTGTACCGGCCTAACAATGAGACCTCCTCTGTTTGTGACAGAAAAAGATCTGGCCGTCCACGTAGTGTTCGTACGAAAAAGGTGGTCAAAGCAGTAAGGGTAAGAATTCGAAGAAATCCTGTCTGTAAGCAAAAGATTCTATCTCGGGAGATGAAGATAGCACCTAGAAGCATGTCGCGTATTTTAAAAGATGACTTAGGACTTGCAGCCTATAAGAAACGTACTGGTCATTACTTAACTGACAATTTAAAAAAGAATAGGGTGGTAAAATCGAAACAACTTCTGAAGCGGTACGCAAAGGGAGGTCACAGAAAAATGTTGTCTGAGATTTTTTTTACAATTGAGCAACATTTTAACAAACAAAATGACCGTATTTATGCTCAAAGCTCTAAGGAAGCTTCCCAATTAGTCGACAGAGTGCAACGTGGGCACTATCCGACTTCAGAGATGGTTTGGTGGGGTATTAGCTGTGAAGGAGTGACTGAGCCATACTTTTGTGATAAAGATATCAAAACATCGGCACAAGTGTATCAAGATACCATTCTTGAGAAGGTAGTGAAGCCCCTTAACAACACCGTGTTCAATAACCAAGAATGGTCCTGCCAGTAAGACTCGGCGCCTGGTCATAAAGCTCGGTCTACGCAGTTTTGGTTGGAAACGAACGTTTTGGACTTCATCAGAGCTGAAGACTGGCCGTCGTCTAGTCCCGATCTTAATCTGCTGAATTATGATTTATGGCCAGTTTTAGAGAGTAAGGCTTGCTTGCTCTAAACGCCATGATAATTAGGAGTCCCTAAAACAATCCGTACGATTGGCAGTGAAGAATTTTCCCATGGAAAGAGTGCGTGCTTCTATTGATAACTAGCCTCAACGTTTAAAAGACTATATTGCAGCCAATGGAGACCACTTCGAATAAGCTTTTTATATTTTATATTGTTTTATATTTATGTATTGAACTAACACACTGTAAAAGTAATAAATGTTATTTGCAATAGTGTTGCCTTACTATCGATTGCCTATCGATAGGTTGTCAATCAATACTATCGTGACCTCGAAAAATAGAAAATTTTATTGTTCTTTGTTTCAATATTTATGGCAAGACTAGGTATATTGAATATGTGAATATATTATTAAGTAATAAATGAATGACATTTTAGATAACTCTAAATTGAAAATTTAAAAACCCCCGATGCGACGACATTTTCATCAAATGTATACTTTACCTAGTAGTTCTTCCAAATAAATAAGTAAGTGAGATTTGCGTAGCTCCCGTAGCTCAGTATTCATAGCTCATCTCGCAAATTCATTTGGTACAACTAGTTTCGATGCCAGATTATGAAAGCGCCATTTACATTAGTCGTTTTGGCTTCCTCATTTAAATCTAAGATAACTAATGCAATGTACAATAAGTAGTCAACAGAAAATCTGTGTAGAAGTATGTGACATTATCTTGTTATGAAATTATAATCATTGACATTAGAATAGACAATCTAAATACAATCACAATCTAAATATTGATGCCACGGAGGTTTAATTCCAAGTAAAAGATGATCAATTATGATTGAATTTGATGTAATAACTCTGGTTGAGGTGGACGGGAGCAGCCCAGGGGAAGAATTTTCAATGACGCTTAAATTATTTTAAATTAGATTTGTTTTTCTGTATTTTTTCTCAATGGCGGAGGAGCGCCCTCTAGAATTATTATTGCGTAATATTCCATGACCATTAACAAAACAAACTAAATTTAACGCATGCGCGTATGTATCATTTGAAACGTGACTTATGGAACGTCTTTAGTTCATACACAAATCTCATATGAAAATTGATAAAATATCATTTTTTTCCAGAATCCGGGAAACTTTTCAAATTTATAATATTGTAAAAAAACAGTTCAGACTATTACGATCATTTAAAAATATAATAAATCGAAATCGTTTCAGCCGTTCTCAAGTTACGCAAAGATATAATTCCAATGAGCCCAAATTTCGAACGGATTCGAGCCGTGGAAGTTCGTTTTGGCCGCGAATGTGGCTTTTTACCTACAAAAGAGCTGATGATCTTCAAACGGCTGAACCGATTTTCATGAAACATAGCTAAGAACACTCTCGATCAGAATACCTATCTAACAAAAGAAACAAAATTGAAATCGGTTCATTAGCTTGGGCGCTACGTTGCCACAGACAGACACACAGATACACAGATACACAGATACACAGATACACAGATACACAGACACACAGATACACATGTTAAACTTATAACACCCCTCTTTTTTCGTCGGGGGTTAAAAAACACGTCATTTACCAAAAAACTTTAAGGTGAAGGCGCCTGTCTAGCCCGCGAAGTTCAAATTTTTTGAGTTCTTTTAGAATTTTTTCAAAATCTGACTATAATAAAAGACATATTTTGTAATTCGCGAAAAAGACCGTGTGCAGTGCATTTATTAATACATTTATTTTACTCTAAATATTATCACGGTGGATATGATACTAGTAAATCACTAAATATACAAAAATTGCCAGATTATCTGGATAGCTGTCGTTCTTGAAATGTTTTAGAGTAAGTTGGATATATTAATAAATGCACTGCACACGGTCTTTTTCGCGAATTACAAAATTTGTCTTTTTTATTGTCAGATTTTGAAAAATTTCTAAAAGAACTCAAAAAATTTGAACTTCGCGGGCTAGATGGGCGCTTTAGCCTGAAGTGGTATAAAATAGAAGAGTTGTCACGAATCAAATGAAGTCAAGACACCTATACCTAGATACAAAATACCGTAAGGAAACCATACGGAGACCTTAAACTACTATATCGCCATCTATCGAAGCAATGCTAAAACTATTACAGATGCAATCCTTTTTTCCGCCATCTTGACTTTTATTTAGTTTTGTATCGGGTTTTCTATCAGATACCTATGACCTAAGACTTCAAGGTACTTAGGTACTTAAGTATGTCCGTATTTACAAACATTACTATAAGGTCTCACAGTGCGCTCGAATGGCATTGAGAAATGTTTAACTCTTTCTATACAACACCTCGCTTGTATTCCGCAAGGGGTTGACATAGGTACTGCTGTACATCTATTGCTATTATATTAGGTACTCTAATAAATATTATTAAAAATTATACAATATCAACGCATCGCTGCTTTACATATTTGAATTTCAAACGCACATTGGTTCTGTTTACTCCTTTATTGGACTCTACTGCAACTCTACTATGATTTTTTCCTCGTTTGTCGCTAGAATCCACGTCACATATTTGTAATAGCAGTTAGGCACATTGCTAGTTCTTCGGATGCATAGGGCTTTGTACAATTTTTCATATAAATATTTTACGTAATCGCTTCCGACTATCGAGCATGAACCTCGTGGTATTTACCTTAACGACGTAGGGAACACATCGACTGCAATAGCAGCCAGGATAGAGGCTGCACATCCTGAAGACAAGGAGAGGATGAGCAAAACTGTAGCCGTGATCCCTTCAGGCACGAACGCCGCACCTATGGTCGCCAGCCCACACACGAACATTATACCACCTGCAAAGGACAATGCACCTACTTAGAGTCTGTGGTGGTCATCTTACCTCTATTATGGTTTAGGAGAGTGATGCACTTACCTAATTACAACATTATTCTATAAAGAAAGTTATTCAGATGTTCAATTATTTTGCACAGAAGGCATCACACCAGCAATTATTTTTATATCTACCTTTTTCACATTGAATTAACTGGAAATCTGTATACATATATTGAAATGAATCTCTATTTCCTTGGTCATCGCATTACGCGTGAACGTATAGAACGATTTGGCTAGTAATTTTTTTGTTGTGTTTATTATTGCCAGGAGAAGGTTATTATGAAAGAAAAAAATAAGAAAGTTGTGCGAAACAATTCGAATTAAATATTCAAAGTCAAGACAGGACAACGTCTGTCGGGTCAGCTAGTAAATAATACATACCTACAATTTCTTTGATTTAAGTACTATGTTCATATAGAATAGTTAGATATGAAAAATAATTTCTACGCATATATGAACAGAAAGTTTAAAAACCACATTATCAAGAGGAAAGTGGGCAAAGACTCGACCAACTTTTATATGCACTTAACAAAGTCGACAAATACTCGTAAGCCTACGACCCGGCTAATTTTAAACAGTTTCCGTCGCGTAAGTATAGATGCTTGCAATACCAAGGCATTGCTCGCGCGTCGCCGACTTAAAGGGAAGTGGAAGTGTGGCCAACTCACAGTACAATGTTTTTCTTCCAATCTTATTGATGAGGAATCCTATAGCCAGATAGGTGAGCGCGAAGGCGGCTCCCATACACATTGATATAGGGAACACTGTCACTGATATTTCGGCTTCACACACTGATGTGATTGACAACTGAAAACAAAATAATACCATCAAATTGACGACCGCTTGGTGCAGTGGTTCGAGCGTAGGCCGCTCGGCTCACTGCGCCGAGGTGGTTGCGGGATCGATTCCCGTCAGGGTAAATTTCGGAAATGGCCTTTTCGTAATTTGCCCTGGTCTGGGTGTCACTGGGATCGCCCCCAGTTCATTGTACGGTAGGTACCCATAGTACAAACGTTGCTTAGTTTTGGGACCATACAGTAGGTGTGCGCGTCTGGCGATATAAATATTATTTATTTAAATTACCCTGGTGTGGATATCAATGGGAGCGACCCTTGTACTTAGGCGCTGCTAAGTTGGGTTAATACAGTCGATGTTTGAAAACGTCACAATACACATATCGAAAACTGTTGGACACATGGAAATATTTTAATGGACGCTGGAAGTCTTATTTTAGTTGATAACAATTTAGTTAAACCACTCTCACTGAGAAGCCATACAAAAAAATAAAAATAGATTATTTTATTATTGAGTTATTTCTGACGATTCACCTTCATTTATTTTGAATAAACATTACGGTTCCCGATACTTCCATTTTATTTATTTGTATTGAAGATAGCTCCGTCGCTCTCTCTTGGGCTTTTAATAATCCATCATTTCCGGCTTTAAGCAGTGGGCATTAAGGTAGATACTCACGCTAGCATTGACAAAATTGTCATGTATAATCCGACAGATGGTGATGCTGCTGCCACTGGTGCTCCGCAAGATGTTATTCAAGATATCCGGCACCCACATGTAGAGCCCACTTGACCTGTGAAAATTACCAACATACCTAGTACAATTTCGGTTGTATCCCAAAGGTAAAGACGGGAAAATAAATGTTCCCAATGTTTCACTGTTTTACGGTGTTAAAGCCAAGCGGCAGCCAATTTTCTCATATACGGGCTACTAGTTGGACCACCTAGTACCACTAGGTAGTACCACCCCCTCACAAAAGATCGGTGTTAAATAACTATTAACGATATATTTTGTACGATGGGTGAGAGAGCCTGAAGCCCGATGGTCCTCTTGGTGTTGCAATCATCTATAAGCTACGGTAACTGCTTAACATCCGATAGATCATACGTTTGTTTGTCAACTTTGATGTATAAATGTACAGAGCACCGCGCTTGAACAATCAGGGCCCTAACCACGCTAGCTACTCAAATCGTAATAGAAAAGCAAACGCTCGCGATTACGTTTCAAACACTCCGCTTTTCACGTTTTGCTGACACGAGCTTTACGATTTCTACTGGCATTGATATGGTATGGTGTCAGCAAAACGTCAAAAGCGGGGCGTTTGAAACGTAATCGCGAGCGTTTGCTTTTCTATTACGATTTGAGTAGCTAGCGTGGTTAGGGCCCAGTTTTGACGGTTTTCATTTCTTTGGTGTTTTCGGGATCCGCATTTGATGCTGTAAAACTAGTACTGAGCCCGCAGTAGAACAAAGCAACTTACAACATAAACACGATGAACATGGACGTATGTGAAATGAACACGCATCTCAGCAACGGCGGCCGGAACATTACCACAATGTTCTTGACGGCGCCGGCGAAGCCCCCAACCTTGGCCGCTTCGCTGCTGGTCCTCAGCTTCTTCACCTGGACAATTGAAACTCAGTTATATTATATTGTTGGATAATTCTCCTACCCACCTAACCGCACCGAGTGAAAAAATATAAAACAGCGCGCAGAACGACCGGCGGGACACATCGCGTTCCGATCCGGTGGTAGATTTACCCTCGCCACCTCTTCAGGCAGCGGCCCAAGCCGAGGTCATGTCCCTTGTGGCGCCCTTGAGCTAGCTGCCCCCCTGCCCCTCTGGCTGGAGCGCACTTGCGCTCGCCCTCTGTCCGGGTGAAGTTGTTATGGCCATTCTGGCCAACAACATATAGTCAATTCAAAAAAGAAAAAAAAAAACCGGCGGGACACTCTGCGCTAAGTTCTCGGACACGACGGAAGTATTGATTGTGATAGGAAGGTTTCCTTATAGTTATTGTCAAAGTTAATTTAAACGCTGTCAGTTAAATTGTTGAAGTAATGCTCATTGTGAGAATTAAATTGTAGTAATGTTGATACTTGTCATATTTTTTATTAGAAACTACATTGTGGTTTTTAATAATATTCAATACATAGTATAAAACAAAGTTCCCGCTGTCTATCTATCCCTATGTGTGCTTAGACCTTTAAAACTACGCAACGAATTTTGATGTTTTTTTTAATAGATAGTGTGATTCAAGAGGAACGTTTATATGTATATTGCACGATACGTTTTTAATGTACGAGTATAGTAGAGAAACACCGATAATTTAAGAGGTTAATTTATTGCAAATCCGGGGCGGGTCGCTAGTTATATACACCATGTATTCCCCGAAGAGATAGACCTTCTGTGTAGGAGAACTTCCGTGACAGAGTAGAGCCAGCCCAAGTCGATTTTAATTAAACCATACTTTTATTAGCCAGCCTTTCACAGAAGATCTGCGTAAAGTAACTATAATGGCTACGTGTATCTTCGGTAGTATTTACATTTGCATTACATTTTCTTCGTCATCTGACGTACCTAACACACATACACAAACACACCCTAACATATTCATTACATCTCACACACATTTCACACCACACAAATATACTACATACCCACTCAAACACACTACACACAAACACACTACATATTCTTACAACAGTTACTTTGTACTAATTGTACTAACTTGTAAACTCATACGTCCCTCACTGTACCAATTTGGCAATTTTTAACATGTTCCTTGGACTCAAGATACAGGCTGCCCTGCGCGCCTAGTTTGAGTTCCAATGATAATTATAATAATGTGATTTATATTGGAATATTTTTTTGTCTTTTATGTCTTTATGTGTCATGCGATGAGTGCTACAGCCGGAACCGGAAGCCCATATTCCCCGTTCCTCACCCTCTATCCTAATTCCCATTCGCTGTCGGGTTGGCAACGTGCGAGAAATGCCATTGGTATTGCAAGCATCTATAAGCTACGGAAACTGCTTAACATCAGGCAAGTCGTACGCTTGTTTGCCAACTTTGTTATAAAAAAAAACACTTTCAACCTGTAAAATAGCAAGGTAAATACTTACAGGGAATTCCTCAGCACTTCTTCCATTATTCGAAGCGTACATCCTTGCCAGGACTGGCAGGGCCCGCTCAGGCCCTTTGGCAGCTAGCAGGAACCTTGGACTCTCTGGCAGGAATAGCAGGATAATCGCTGCTACCACTCCGGGGGCGCACCACAAACAGATGAAAGCTCTCCAAGGTACCACCTTCATCCAGGTAATATTGAAGGACCATTTGCCTGGGATTATTACCCAGGCGAGACCTGGAAGACAAAGAATCCACAATAGGTCATTAATAATCATAATAATATCGCCAGACTGACACACCAACTGTATGATCCCTAACTAAGCAACGCTTGTACTATGGGTATCGTACAATCATACTAATATTATAAAGAGGAAAACTTTGTTTGTTTGATTGTAATGAATAGGCTCCGAAACTACTGAACCGATTTGAAAAATTATTTCACTGTTGGGAAGCTACACTATCCCCGGGTGACATAGGCTATATTATATTTAAAAATAATTAGGGATCCTTACTAAAACTCCAATAATGTAACCGTAATGTACCCGTGCGAAGCCGGGGCGGGCCGCTAGTCTTTGATAAAGGAAGGAACTTACTTCTTTTATCAAAGCGTACAATGGACTAAATACGAAAAGGCCATTTATGAAATTTTCCCCGGCGGGAATCGAACCCTCAACCCATGTGCAGTGAGCCGAGCGGCCTACGCTCGAACCACTGCGCCAAGTGGGCGACCAAAGACTTTTTTATTGTATACTAGCTGAGCCCGCGACTTCGTCCGCGTGGAATTAAACTTAACAAAAAAGCCCGCTCCCGCGTTCTGAGGCCGTACGACAGAACCCATTTTTTCATTTTTTTTTATTTTGTTTTTCTAAAAGTTACTCCCTATTACAACAGCTATCTGCCAGTGAAAGTCCCGTGAAAATCGGTCCAGCCGTTTCGGAGATTACCCGGAACAAACACACAGACAGACAGACAGACAAACATTTTTTTTATCGCGTTTTTGCTATAGGTGTCGTATGTACTTTCATATGCATTTAGTGAAAAGGTGTTATTTTGATATTACAAACAGACACTCCTATTTTATTTATTTGTATAGATTATGTAACAACTCTGAATCATGGACTTTAAAATAGAATATGTTGTCGACCAAGATAGTGCCACTATCTCAAAAGACGGGCGTAGCGTAGCTATTATAGAGTCGATAGCCAAACTCACTTCCTGTCCCTCTGCCCATCCGTTCAGCAACGTGAAAGTAATGCCTTTGGAATTGCCAGCATCCATTGGCTATGAAAACCGATTATAATCAGGAGGGGGCGAGGTCTTGTTTGCCAACTTTTACACCTTTTTTAAAAATGTGTCGCCGTCGAAATAAGCCAATGCGCGTGAGACAAGGAAATAGCCCCTCTATACCAAACTTGAATAGCGAAGACACACACACACACACCCACTTAGAAAATTGCCGTGATGTAGCTATTTGTAGATAGCTGCGATTCGTACGGAACCGCGCAATCCACCCCCCATTCCCCTTGATCTTCCCACTCCCCTTAAGTTCGACGTTCCATTTTCTAGTTATTTGTTTATAATGCTTAGCAAAAATATTATTTTCCAGATAACGGAATTTGATACCCTTTGATACTCGAGACCGATGCCCGTTCAATCGTGCACATTAATCGCAATTATAAAGCTATTAATTCGATAATTCAGTAATTAAATTCATTGATGTTTTGTAAGAATAAGCCTTTCTAACAAAACAGCATAATGTGAACGGAATGAGGGAAGAAATCGCAGGGTGACGATACTTTGGAGCGGGCTAACATTGATACTGTCAGATTCTTTCTCTTTCGCCGACGTTCTTGCAATACATTATTTCTTCTATTTTCTTTATAAATATGGCCCATCTAAGTTAATAGGTATTTCGCCAGTGTCAAGTAACAGATAGCAATAACAAACACAATTAATAACAATACAAAAATAAATATTTGTTAACGTTATTTGTTTGACTGTTTACTTGACACCAAAGAGAATACAATACTACGTAGCACTTGACACTAAAAATACCTTTCAAACTGGGTGGGCCATATTTTTAAATAAAGAAAGATAAGGATAAATTGTATTTGTAGTGACACTGGCAGAAGTGAAGAGACCGATTACATCAGTGCAATCCAAGAACATTATAATATGCGCAAACCAAACAGTGCGACATCTGGTGAACTTAAAAGGAGTCGTGAGAGGTGATCAGAGATCGCAACTTGCGATAAGTAATGTACCTACACTTGCTGTTTATTCCCTGATCCGGTATCCCTCTTAACTTTAAGAGGGACTTATTGCGAACACTTGTACACAAAGTCAATGAATTTTAGATATACTTCCATTTGTTATTTTATAGGTGAATAGGTGATGGATGATAAGTATAAGTGCTCGAAGGTGTATTGCTGTACCTGGAAGTATTATGAATGAGAATGATATGAATGCAGATCCCCACGCAATCGCTGACGCTCGCTTGGAACTGGAATGCATTTCGCCAAGATACGCGTAAACTGTGGCACTTGACGCTGATACCCTAAAACATGAAGACACACATGGATTACTTGACTTCTGAAGTCTCCTCTCTCTTCAAACCTAAAGTCAGACACGGATAACCTAAGGTATGGCCATTTTGTTCAGACTGACAACAGAGTTAACAACCACCAAAGATGTTAGAAATGGGAGCATAAGCGTACCGCCCTCCAATCCAATCCTACCTTCAGATTCTGGCCCAAAGGATCTGGGTTTCAAACCTAAGCCCAACCGTACCGAATCTAGTTTATCTGTTGGGGTTTAACTATGTATATGCTTCAAATTTTAATATTCTTTTATGTGTCTACCATATCGGTTAGTTATTAATGCCAAATTACAAAGATTATACTCACAAGCATCCGGTAAGAAACCTTAAGACTAATAGCATCCAAACGTTGATGGAGAATGATGAGAGTACTGAGAAGAGAGCCGATAACAGTATGGCTGGCAGCATCACAGCTCTTCGACCGAGTCTGTCTCCCAAATAGCCCCATAGGAAGGATGTACTGATTATACCTGTAGAAGATAATCCTACTAATATTATAAATGCGAAAGTTTGTGAGTGTGGATGTATGTATGTATGTATGTATGTATGTTTGTTACTCCTTCACGCAAAAACTACTGAACGGATTTGGATGAAATTTGGAACACAGACAGATTATAACCGGGATTAACATATAGGATACTTTTTAACCCAATAATCCAATACTACGCGGATGAAGTCGCGGGGCACAGCTAGTAATAAAGTAATCCCTTGTAATTTTTTGGGTTATATCTTGAGTTTTACTCTCGAATTTAGGTTTCAACTTCACCCCTTTTACTTACGTTTAATCTACTGCAGTTTCTAACCCTAGCGTACTGCCTTAGGGGATTGACTGCACTGTTATTCAGTAATATAGCACGCGTGTATCTCCTGGCGAAATGTAATATTTCAATACAAAATTTGACATTTTACCCGCGGAATAACGCGTGAGATATGAATTTGTCATTACAGAATGTGCTGATCGCTTTCTATAAATACTACTGGCTTATAGTGTAAACATGGATTGCACAACTGGCCCATAGACTGTTGTTTACCACGAAGTTCTCTGAAAACATACCAATAAAAGCAGCTGCATTAACAAGCCCTTTGTGAACGTTATTCAGCTGTAGCTCGCACGCTGCCGCAGTGATTGCATAACTCATTCCCAGTGATTCCATTGAAACATTCAGCATTATCAGCCCGCTGGTGAACAGGATCACGTGGTTGAATTTGCCATGACCTGACAAGTAGACGAAAGAGATTTATATAAGATAGCTGAGCCCGCGACTTCGTCCGCGTGGAATTTTGATCCTTTCTTAGGGGATGTCTACGTCATAGTAGCTTTATGCATGCAAAGTCTCAGCCCGCTCGGTTTAAAATTGACAAAGTTTCATACAAACTTTCATCCCCTATTTTATGCCCTTGGGGGTGGAATTAATCAAAATCCTTTCTTAGGGAATGCCTACGTCATAGTAGCTTTATGCATGCGAAGTCTCAGCCCGCTCGGTTTAAAATTGACAAAGTTTCATACAAACTTTCATCCCCTATTTTAGCCCCTTGGGGGTAGAATTAATCAAAATCCTTTCTTAGCGGATACCTACGTCATAACATCTACCTGCATGCCAAATTTCAGCCCGATCCGTCCAGTGGTTTGGGCTGTGCGTTGATAGATCACTATGTCAGTCAGTCACCTTTGAGTTATATATATATATATAGATAAGGATTGGCACTCAGGAACCATGGATCGATCATCCATAGATGATTGTACTGTGCAGGGGAGGGATGTGATGAGAGATAATGTAAAAGTTTTGTCTTATTGCAGACCAATACCCCTCGTCTATGTCAGTATCAATCTCCTGACTCGTGGATTACCACTAGTTAGTTTTGGTATTCTGTAGCATCAAAGATTCTGAAATGTATTGTAGACCATAACATCTACCGCTACATCATGACCTCGAAGTTCAATGCCATCAGCTGTTAAGAAGTGCATTATCATACTGTTTATCTTGGTTCATACCTACATCGGGTCATGGTTTTGAGATTTGATATATTTGCAATAGGTTTATTCATAATATATAATAGGCAGAAGCGATAACCTTTTAGAATTTCAACCATCTACTTTACAAAAGGTTTCTAATCTAGCCTCATGTGGCTGATTACCTACTAGGCAAACAAGATTCGCAAAAAGAGTTGCCTGATCTTAAGCAGTTATTGTAGCCTATAGTTGCTTAGAATATCAAAGGGATTACTCGCATGTTGCCGATCTGAAGGGGAGTGAGGAAGAGGGGGGGGGGGAGGAGGGCGGGGGATCGGTTGTCTTGCTCTCTCACTCATCGCACGAAAAGCAGCAATAATCATGTCATCCACATCCACGGCTTGTCGCTATCCACTGCTGGGTATAAGCTTTCTTCCGATAGCGCCAACAATCTCTACCATGCGCTAGTCTTTCCCAGATCTCTCTTGCGGTTCTTTAATTCGTATACCCAGATTATTAAGGGCCTACGCTTGATGTTGAACGCTATGTATCCGTTCTATGATGCTACTCGGTACCAATCTTGCGCTATTTATTGTCTTATCTTCTATCCAGTTGTCAAACTAACTCCGCCTATGATTGCAACCTACGAGTGCGTCTTGCACCTTTATGCGAATTAGTCTCGAGAGTATTTTATAAGCTTACCAGTCAACTCAAATGCTTCCTCAAAGGTGTGTCCATGGATTAGTTTCTCTGAGTTCTTCTCAACATCAGGGTCTGATACTGACTTATCATTGTCTGACATCTTACTAGCATCCATGTTTATTTTGTTTCGCATCTGTAACATACGATACACGAGATCTATATATGTCCCTTTTATGGTTGATATGATATTGTACTTTATTAAACTACATTAAAGCCTCTTATACATAATATTTCTGAGGAAATAAAAGCGAGCCGAGGGAGATAGTCCCTGGTGGGTCTGTTCCCTCTCACTCCTAGTGTTCATGCCTACTTAACCCTACCGTTGCCTTAGGAATAGTGATCCCTTTTATTAAAATAAAGCTACGAGCGTTGGCAAAAGTTGATGAGTAGTCACATTATACGGTTCTACATTGCAATCCTGATAACGTTGAATCTACAGCTTATTCAAATTTCAGACGAATAGAATAGCGCAGCTGGAGCGCGTGGAACTTGTGAGCAAACTCAGCAAAAGTGTACCAATTAGTGTCAATCCAGATTATTTACACACTTTTGCTGACTTCACCCAATACCTAGTTCTACGTTCTTCGTCTGAGGTTTTAATATTTTATAATGTTTTCTTAGCGATACTATTGGTTTATGAAATAAGGTAAGGTCAGCACTTTTTAACGTTTTGTCGATATCGAAAGTGCCAGTTAATCTGGCCTATCTATATATATATAAATGATTCGCTGTTCGTTAGTCTCGCTAAAACTCGAGAACGGCTGGGCCGATTTGGCTAATTTTGGTCTTGAATTATTTCTGGAAGTGCAGATAAGGTTTTAAAGGTGAATAAATATGAATGTCCACGCGGACGAAGTCGCGGGCACAGCTAGTTTGAAATAAAAATATTTGAATTTGAATTTATTTCGAAGGCTACTTCGGCTACTATATACTTTGAGGACATGTACTAAGTATATACTTATAAGTAAGTACTAGGGATATTATATATTATCTTAAATCAAAACGTGTTTTCGTTCAATAGCTGTTTTGTCTAGTGTTTTGATGTAGGCCGCTCGGATCCTACTCCGAATGGTAGCGGCTTCAATTCTCATCGGGGACATTGCGGAAATGACATTTTCGTATTTTCTCTGGTCTGGGTGCCACTGGGATCGCCCCCACAGGCCGCTGTACAGTATCCAATTGTACAGGCGTTACATAGTATGAGGCCGTACAGTTGGTTTGAATTTGATGATATTTACCGATTCACTTATTAATTTTCATTTGATATCGTTTTTTAACTTCACCTCCAATGATCCCATTGCCGTTCCCGGGAATATTGGGGCAGTTGGTAATTTTCATCCGGAACCATTCCCAATATTTCTAGGAACGGCACATGTCTATTTACTTCTGCTTCAGCCGCCAGGAAGCTTACTACAGCTTATTAAAATTATCAAAAATTCTGAGAAACACGCATGAGCCGGATAGACGGACATTTCGTATATTTTCAAATTATTCCATTTTTCCACTTTGAATGCGGACCAGTTATATCTAAGTAAATCATTCAGTAGGTAGGTAAAAATCTACTTACAAAAACCAATTATCACAATTCTAAAACATACTGTTATCATTAACAACAAACACGTAAAATTAATTACTACCTAAACTAAATCACTCATTTAAAGACGCACAAGTTAAACCAGCCGTTCAAATTCCTACTCTAATTCAAGAAAATTATTTTAGTAAAAACTTTATTTGAATTAAATAAAAGACACGACCGCTCCCGACAAAATCACTGCACTGACTGACTTATTTATAGTTTCTACGGTAAAGGCGACGGGACGCACGGGAGACGGGTAAGCGCATCGTATTAGTAACTATATAGAGCTGAATCGTAGTTAAATTTATTTATTTTAGCCCCTTGGGCTCGCCAAGGGTCAATCTCCAGTGTCTATGTCGGATGCCACCGTTGATCCTGGCCCACAGGAGTTGTTTTGCGGGTTAAATCCCATAAAACTTGTAAATAATGAATCTAACCTTAAATATATTGAATACCTGCCTACACAGGATGTTTAAGAAGTCTGAAGGCTTATACGAGTATGGGGTAAATAATAAAATGGTAAGTAGGTATGCAAAAAATATTAATTTACTTACTTTAATTTTTTTTATAATGTCACCATCTCAAGTATTTAACTAACATTTTACAAACTTTTTCTCGAATATTGGTGGCTGCTACTCTTAAATATAGTTTAAATTATTTTCAAGGCTATCCGATGTATTCTATCTACATATCAGCTACCCTATAAATATGTAGGTACCTACTTAAAAATAAATTCGGACTTTGAGCACATTGTATAATTTTCAGCAACAATGATACGAGTGACGCAATTTGATCTGGTAAACGGAAGTTAAGGGTTATCTGTAAACTACTGATACTATGATTTGCGTAACACTCAATACGTAAATTTGTGTGTCACCTTAATATAATTATTTTTGAGTATAATTAAGGTGAAGGCGCCTGTCTAGCCCGCGAAGTTCAAATTTTTTGAGTTCTTTTAGAAATTTTTCAAAATCTGACAATAATAAAAGACAAATTTTGTAATTCGCGAGTAAGACCGTGTGCAGTGCATTTATTAATATATCCAACTTACTCTAAAACATTTCAAGAACGACAGCTATCCAGATAATCTGGCAATTTTTGTATATTTAGTGATTTACTAGTATCATATCCACCGTGATAATATTTAGAGTAAAATAAATGTATTAATAAATGCACTGCACACGGTCTTTTTCGCGAATTACAAAATTTGTCTTTTATTATAGTGGGATTTTGAAAAAATTCTAAAAGAACTCAAAAAATTTGAACTTCGCGGGCTGGATGGGCGCTTTAGCTTTTTTTTTTTTTTTTTTTTTGAATTGACTATATGTTGTTGGCCAGAGTGGCCATAACAACTTCACCCGGACAGAGGGCGAGCGCAAGTGCGCTCCAGCCAGAGGGGCAGGGGGGCAGCTAGCTCAAGGGCGCCACAAGGGACACGACCTCGGCTTGGGCCGCTGCCAGGAGAGGTGGCGAGGGTAAATCTACCACCGGATCGGAACGCGCTAAAGGACGCTTTAGCCTTAAAGGCAAACATAATTATGTACAGATACACATTACGATTTGAAAATACATGTACACATAATACCTATATCCCAAATATGTTATTGTGGAATAATTATTTTTTGTAACAACTTGACGTCCATTCATTAACCTTTCTGAAGTATTTAGTTGTCTTAATTAATTACAAAGTAAGTTTTAAAAACATAAAATACCTCTGGTACCTGAGTACATTCTGTTTTCTTTGACTATATGTACCAATACGAAAATGACCTAAACGCGGCATAATTTTACTAAAAAATATAACGAAAGTATTATAACCACTCTATATCATATGACTTCTTTTTATCGAAAAAAGTTTTCTACCGAATTAATCATGAAACGTCACTATCATGCAACTTGATACGACATTATCCTTGTAAACTGAATTGAACTATAATCCTTTGTGTTAAAATCATTTCTTGCTTGAATTCGGCACCGGAAACGCTATTAAAGACCGATAAGTTCTAAGGCCCAAGTCTGTTATCCACTCGAATCTCGCTGGACTTTTCAACTGGCAATACATCAGTTTTCCGTAGTGCACTAACCACTTTACCGACAGATTTCTACTATAAATCAGTCGGCACGGATGGGCGAGTGGCTAGTAGACTACGGAAAGCAGTCAAATCTGAACTATGGCGAGTCGATTGTAGGTGGAATGAGTTGGGTCCCTGGTATTCTGTCGACAAATTTTAATAGCTCTTAGCACGCTCTCTTCAAACTTACTAGGCTATTCAGACCAAAAACCTTTTAGTAATTTTCGCATCACTTCCAACAGATTTTTAGGTTTCTTTTTTTATTTGGACTATTGGATGATAAAATCTGTAGGTCATACGTCCTTTGTTCGTCGACTGTGTTGCGTGTGTAGGTATTCTTATCAAAAAACCAAAATGTTAGGATTTATTATTTTATTTATATTAATGGCCTCTTACAATTGGGTGAAGCCCAATATGATTCTGCCAATATCGAGTAACGAATTGCAATAACAAACACAATTAATAACAATACAATACAAAAATGTGACCGTCCATTTTGGAAAACCAAAATGGTTGCGTTCTTACCGACCGTGAGTTCGCACTGGGCAAATCATGTACACGAAACATGTTGTTGTCTCTATTTTTTGTTGTCATAAAATGGAGACAACAATATGTTTCGTTAACATGTTTCGTCCTGTGCGAACTCACGGATACAAATAATGATCAATGTCACTTAGGTACCAACATTATGAATGTCACTTTGATAAATCTATGAAATGTCACTTGGCGTCACTTTTTATTTTTACCCCCCGACGAAAAACGAGGGGTGTTATAAGTTTAACATGTGTATCTGTGTATCTGTATGTCTGTCTGTGGCAACGTAGCGCCCAAGCTGATGAACCGATTTCAATTTTGTTTCTTTTGTTAGATAGGTATTCTGATCGAGAGTGTTCTTAGCTATGTTTCATGAAAATCGGTTCAGCCGTTTGAAGATCATCAGCTCTTTTGTAGGTTAAAAAAGCCACATTCACGACCAAAACCAATTCCCACGGCTCGAATCCATTCGAAATTTGTGATTATTGGATTTCGATTTATTATATTTTTAAATGATCGTAATAGTCTGAACTGGCTTTTTACAATATTATAAATTCGAAAAGTTTCCCTGATTCTGGAAAAAATGTATATATTATCAATTTTTATATGAGATTTGTGTATGAACTAAAGACGTTCCATAAGTCACGTTTCAAATGATGGATACGCGCATGCGTAAAATTTAGTTTGTTTTGTTAATGGTCATGGAATATTACGCTATAATAATTCCAGAGGGCGCTGCTCCACCATTGAGAAAAAATATAAAAAAAACAAATCTAATTTAAAATAATTTTAGCGTTATTGAAAATTCTTCCCCTGGGCTGCTCCCGTCCGCCTCAACCAGAGTTATTACATCAAATTGAATCATAATTGATAATATTTTACTAGGAATTAAACCTCCGTGGCATCAATATTTAGATTCGTTGTCTATTCTAATGTCATAACAAAATAATGTCCCATACTTTTACACAGATTTTCTGTTGATTATTGTACATTGCATTGGTTATCTTAGATTATAAATGAGGAAGCCAAAACGAATGATGTAAATGGCGCTTTCATAATCTGTCATCGAAACTAGTTGTACCAGATGAATTTGCGAGATGAGCTATGAATACTGAGCTACGGGAGCTACGCAAATCGCGCTAACTTCATTATTTGGAAGAACTAGGTAAATTATACATTTGATGAATAAGTCGTCGCATCGGGGGTTTTTAAATTTTCAATTTAGAGTTATTGTATGCGTATGTTAAATGAATAATGGAGGCCTCCACTTTGGTTTTCCAAAGTGGACGGTCACATTTTTTTAAGAAAGAAGAAGAAATGAATTAATCTGTAATTCGTCTACTTACGGAAGAATTCAATACCTATCTAAAGGGGATAAAAGAAAAAGTGAAAAAAAAACTGTAATATCGCTTGGAATATTTTATTTACATTTAATTGGACAACATTTATATTTATAAACTCGGAATTTTCTCCACACTCATTTGAAAAGCCACTCGAAAATATATATTTAAAAATCAAGGGACCCCACTTTTTTGGATGTCTGATCAGTCATATTGATTTTGTTCATATAGGTAAAATGTAGCCTATGTCACCCGGATCATAACAACGAATCGATTGACAGCTCATTTATAAAAATCAGATGAGTAGTTTAGGCGCTAGGGCGTAAGTACAGTACCTACAAGACATTTTACAATGCGGGGTTTCGTTTGCAGAAAAATATAATAGGTCTGCTAAGGCCGTACTTAATTCGTACGCCGCTTCTTACGCCTTCTAGAAATACAGCGTAATATAAATATAGAGTCAATATTTTTCTTTATAATCACTCTGCAATCTTGTTTTCCTTAGATACGACGCTCTAATCATTAAATAATTGGAAAGTTTTCAGTGCAAACAAGTGAATTTATCTCATTTACTGAAAACTATACATATTTACTATGAGATAACACGATAATTATTAAAATTACTTACATCCGTAGAAATCAGACAAGATCAGAGTCCTACTAATATTATAAAATGCGAAAGTTTTGTGAGTGTGGATGTAAGTTTGTTACTCTTTCACGCAAAAACTACTGAAAGGATTTGGATGAAATTTTAAACACAGATAGTTTATAACCTGGATTAACACATAGAATACTTTGCTTAGTCTACGCGGACGAAGTCGCGGGCAGAAACTAGTATTACCATAGTGTTAAAGCACACGCTGGCAGTTGCTAGGGAGGACAGGGTAAAACAACAACACTTAATGTTTTAGGTCTCATTTCCGGCTATCTTTATTTATATTTCGATTAAAATAATATCATAAATATAACTTTCTTCTATACAAATATACATAATAACATACCTTTATTAAATATGTATCTGGATTTGAATATTACGAGGCTGTAAAATAAGTGTTGTTTGATTAATTTCGTCCCCAGGGTTAGGGCAAAAGTAACGCAGTATCTACCAGGTTCAATTTAACATCATAATTTAGTCCTTGCAATAGGTATGTATTAATAAATAGTACAAGGTTAAATTAACGAGTAATAATATGGTTAAATTATGGACTACATACCTACCTACTACATTTAGGTACGGTAAAAGTAAACAAACAAATTCATCATACTAATATTATAAAGCGGAAAACTTTGTTTGATTGTAATGAATAGGCGCCGAAACTACTGAACCGATTGGAAAAATTATTTCACTGTTGGGAAGCTACACTATCCCCGGGTGGCATAGGCTATAATGTATTTTTCATTACTCATACACTGAAAGTAGGTCTGAAGTTGCCTGAGGAGCGGGTTGAAAGTAATACTTTTCTGGCCCGGGAGAATCACTTTCAACTGACAGCTGTCAAATTATAAAAAAAAACTGGTTCCATTTCTATGGAACCATGTTCAAACTTTTTCTACAGTCACTCAATTACAGCACGATGTAAAATTGAAATAACATAAAGTTGAGTATTAAATAAAGAATATATACTTTTAAATGACTTAATTATAATTTAGTTTCAACAATTTCTTTAAAATAACATAGATTTGGTCAAAATATTTAAAAATGAAAATTAAAAATACTGGCTAAATAATGAAGTTGGCCGGCCAACGAAAAAAAACAAAATAGGCGGCAATCCGATCTTTTTTTTTTCGAGTTGTAGAGTATTGTTCATGCTTCCTTGTATTATTTCTTTAGCCAATTCCTGTTTTTATTTTTATTTTCCTTGTATTCGTAATGAAAAGCACAGTGTTTACCTCGGGTGAAAGACTTATTTTGTCCCTCGAACTATTAGCGCCCTCGCTACGCTCGGGCGCCAAACCCCGTCTCGGGAAAAATAAGTCACTTTCACCACTCGTGTAACAATGTACTATTCAAACAAATTAGGGATCCTTACTAAAACTCGAATAATGTAACCGCAATGTACCCGTGCGAAGCCGGGGCGGGCCGCTAGTGTAAAATATATTGGCAAACTGTTGCCATAAAGTTTTATATAAGTAGGTACGTATTATTTATCCTAATTCTCCTCATTTGCAAATAACTGTTCTTCTAACCCTTCCTGTTAGATGATTACGTGTGGGTCTGTGCAGTATGACACGGAAAACTTTTTATGTATTTTACTGTTTTTCCAAGGTATACTTTTGTACCCAAACACGTGTTTTTTGCAAAACATATTATTACCTTTAAACTGAGTGTGTTGCAGAAAACAGATTTATGGCATTCAACAATCTAAACAAGAATTATCAGGCAAATAGTCATATTGATATAAGAACCGTGACACTGTAATACTTCGTAAACATTAAATTATTAAACATTAAAAAATACTTTTTGTGCGTAAAATCATGTTTTGTTCGCAGGCTCTCTTACCAAGGTTGAGGGGAATAATCGAAGGATTCATTCATTATTATAAGCTAAACCGTTTAAAAAGTATGTGAACTCGAATATTCAGTACTGCAGATATTACCTGAAATATACTACACAATATTTTTTTTTCGGTTACCTGATATATTTTATATTGAACTCAATATATTTATTTTTATGAACCCGTGATGAACCCACAATTGTCTCTTATTTCATTTGACATACCGTACAGCCAAAAATAAATCAGGCACCCCACATTTTTTAATGTAACATCCGTCAAATTGGTTTTCTCGTATAAAATATAGCTTACTAGTTTATGCCCGTGACTTCGTCCGCGTAGTATTTAACTTAACAAAAATTTCGGGATTATCGGGATAAAAAGTATCCTATGTGTTAATCCTGGTTATAAACTATCTGTGTTCCAAATTTCATCCAAATCCGTTCAGTAGTTTTTGCCTGAAAGAGTAACAAACATCCACACTCACAAACTTTCGCATTTATAATATTAGTCGGATGCCACCCGGACCAGGAAAAATAATAAACTTGAACTTTGTGTTGTTTGTTTTAAAAGTGAATTAATGAGGCGCTATTTAGTATGAGAACTGAATACTAACAATATCTAGTAAATTAATTATGTATATTTATACAATTAATTCTTCTGTACCTACCTGTGGGTGTCTGTCACTCAATTCCTCCTAAACGGCTGGACCGATTTGGATACAAATTGTTGTGTGTTTGAGTAGGTCCCTTGATGGTTTACATTGACGATTGGTGGCGCTGCAATCGGGTTCTAGGTCTGCTGGGCCCGTTAGTTTACTATAGGTATGCACATGTGAATTACATCTCTTTAATAAACAACGTTATCTGGAGAATACTCAAATAGAACGGAAATTTGAGGTCTGCTACGAAAATTTACAAGATGACGTTGGTAATAGACTTAAATATAAGTGAGATTTATTTTGGGATTTTGACTGAAATACATGGCCAACACTGTTACTTTCTCCTGTAAGCCAGTCTCGACAGTATTGTCAAATGATAATACCGAGAGGCTTGACCTTAACACGTCCCGGGGAAAAGATAAATTGTCTTGGAAGTGGCACGAATTTAATAGAACGGACACGAGACAGACACACCAACTGTACGGTCCCAAACTAAGCAAAGCTTGTACTAAGTGTACCGGACAATGGACTGGGGGCGATCCCAGTGACACCCAGACCTGGGCAAATTACGAAAAGCCATTTCCGAAATTTGCCCCGGCGGGAATCAAACCCGCAACCACCATGTGCAGTGAACCGAGCGGCCTACGCTCTAACCACTGCGCCAAGCGGTCGTCAAATAATAATAAAGGAATGAAGCGAGAATCGTGAGTATATATCACTTGTGAAAAGACGATTAAAGAAAACTGAAAGTTGAGTGTGCAATTTTAGTTTAGAACACTTTAGAGCATCCGGATACAACCCGATACCTCATGGAATCTATCGACAGAGTCCACAATTTACTACAAGCTTAGACCTAGGACAAAGAGGAACATACCTAGGACGAGAGAAATACACGCACAAAATATAAGCGTAATAATAATAGTCTTCAATAACCTAGTGGTTAGAGGGGCCTGTCTCGTAACTGAGCTGTTTCGGTTTCGATCCTCATTAGCTTAGCTGGTGTGACTAAATCACAAGCTAGTAAATTTTCTTAAAAAATAATATAAACTCATAAAAAAATAAGTAATTATTTATACCTAACACTTACTCGAATCCATCTCCAGACTAAAATATTATTCATACACTCAAGTCTAGTAAAAGTTATTTTCTTAGATTTATTTATTTTATTCAAAAACGGTAACCTACCTGAAATAAAACAAAAAAAATGTTTTTTGTTAGTTAAGTCGTCCGTTATTAACTTTATCGATTATTTTTCACAAAATATGTACTACCAGCAAGGCTGCCCGCGACTGCTGATTGCAACACACGACGCGCTATGTAGCGCAGTGCACCTAGAGGGATCGACGGAGAGTATTTCTTGTCTTTTATTATTCTACGAGGACACACGACCTTGAACGACATTTGATTGTAATACGATAAACTAAGTGAAAGCCATCATTTTTTTACAACACACATAGGTCATTTAGATCACTAACTTTTATAGGACTTGTCCCGCTACACACTCCCACCACTGTTTCTTCGGTAAGCCGGGATCGATAATGGTGTCCAATGATCAGTTATAATTGAATCCAGTTTTCTAAAATGGATCCAACCCACACATACAACTGCAAACTGAAACCAATCTACAATCACACTAGTACTGGGGTTGGTCTACTTAGTGCGGAAAACGAATTAAAACACTGTAATTATATATATACCTATTACTAGCTGACCCGACAGACGTTGCCCTGTCTTAACTTTGAATATTGAATTCATACTGTTCCGCTCAATTTTCTAAATTTTTCTTTCATAAGAACGTTCTCCTGACAATAATAAACACATCAAAAAAGTATTAGCGAAATCGTTCCATCCGTTCACGCGTGATGCGATGACCAAGGAAAGAGAGAATATTTTTTATATATATAGATAGTACATAGTAAGGATTAGTACGTATACGGTGTTAGTTTGTTTTCCGCAATATTCTTGTAATACGTAGGTAATTAGCAATTGTAATAGGTGAGAATTTGTTAAGTTGCTAATTTAATGCAATAAAATTTAAATAAACTTGCTTGTGTTCGCTGTGGAGTGGATATCTGTCTTTGATTGCATTTATTTAAGTATTTCCGAAGTAGTTAACTTGAATTAAATTTTAATATAGCTAGCATGCATTTATTTCAAATATTTATTGGAGTCCGGTAGTCTCCGCGAAGAACTTTTTAACCGACTTTCAAAAAAGGAGAAGGATCTATTTTCGTCTGTATGTTTATAAGATCATTCAGTCTGTCCGGGCGACGGACGCGACAACGGAAGTTGTGGCAGTGTGACTGTAACACTGAGACTGGGAGAGTCCCTCTCTTACAGTTTTTGACAGTTGTGGACAAGTTGATAAAATTTGGTATCTCGCTAGTAGATCTCAATTGCGAAAATATGAAATGTTATAATATTACTTTTATGAGGTGAAATATTTTGTATCGTGAAAAAATATTATACTTACTTAAATAAATACTTACAAAGATATAAGCTATTAAAGTTGGCATAAATAAATGATAACGTTATACGTTATAGCTTCTTATTTTTGTTTTCGAAACGTTAAATGTTTAATATTTTGTCCATTTTAAAGTTTAGTCATTGCAAGATATACTTTATATATATATAATTTCATAAGACTTCAGTACGTTTTCTTTCTATCAATGTGCACTAGGCCAGGCACTGAATTGAAATGGTATTAAGTAGGTATTTACATATATACATATAGCTACTTTGTGGGTTAGGCGCTGTGCAAACGGAGACACTTTTGTGTCTAGTGTCGGATACATGATACCAGTGAATATTTTATTTTCATATAATCAAAATGAATTGAACTGCTCTCCGCGCAGACGTAGATACCTATTATTTGTATACAGTTGCTTCCACTAGATACAAACACAAAAAGTCTTCGATGTAAGTAATTGGAAACTTAAACCCGAACCGGTGGTAGATTCTGACTATTCATAAATGCTTTGTTGGCTTACATGAATAAAAACAATTTTGAATTTTGAATTTTAAAGTTGCCAGTTCACACAATTAACATTTCCAAACAATTGTACGAAACTACGACGGATGACTTTTTTTTTGCAACTGATTTCCTGTGGTGTTCCCTTGTCGGTAACAGGCAGCCGGCGACTGTGTCTGAATGCTGCAACTGGACACAGCAACTACGGTGTCCTGAGAATTTTTGTTGTGTGGGTAACAAAAAGTGTCTACGTTTGCGCAGCGCCTACCACTTACAAACAAACACAATTTCGCATGAGCAAATAGGCATGGAAATGATTGTTACTCTGAATTCATTTTCATTACGTGAAACATTTTTTTCTTTCTCTGTTATTTCTCCTATGATTTTTCACATTCGATGATTTTATTCGTAGTGAATTCCATGACACATAATTCTATGAAGTCACTTGTCGATGATTCATTATAAAAACCGTGACAGTACCGAATGCGTTGCGACTGCAAAGATTTTTAAGTTTCTACCTTTGTCGGTAGGAGGTGCTACTTATGAAACCTAAACCTATATCATTATGATATTTCACACGCTTCCTGTGAAATGTTCCATCACTATGAGCTAACAATATTGATCATCTCATAGGAACCGCATGTGTGCAGCAAATGTTCACTTGCTGTTACGTCACAGGTTCTGCTTTAGTCCAACTTAAATGAAATGCTTAGTATTATGTTCCAAATCTGACCTGTTTAGGATCTTTGGCCTTATGACCCGTGATCGTTTATTGACAGGATAAATTCGAATTGAATTGATAAACTCTAAACGAGTGGCTTTACGTCTGTCACAGGAATATTTAGTACAAATAGTTAAATAAAAATAAATTAATTAATGGGTAATAAAAGTAACAGAATAACCCCCCACCTACAATAAAGATACCAAATACCATACCTGCTAATGCAAGCAACAGAAGCCAAACAAGTTTGACGCGTTGCCAAACTTCTCGTTCACTAACCAATGCATTTTGAGAGATTTTGTATTTATTCAATAGTTAAGTCATCAACATAGATTATATTTAAATTTTTTAAAGTTTTTGTTTAAATTAATTTAAATTAACTACTTATAAATCCTAACCTACATACTGATTATGTAGAAAATGTACAAAATTTTGCCCAGGCAGAAGCGTGACCAATATGCTAGCCGCATTTTCCCCGCTGGATGGCTAAATACACTCGCTAAGCGAGCAAATTCCCAGCCCTTGGGTCACCGGTTGAAAAGATAAGTACTTTTTATTTATTATATTTAATATCATATTATGAATAATTCTAATATAAGTAACACACCATTTAAAACGATAATAACTGAACTTTCTATAAGTACTTTTTTGTTTTATTTTAGCTCCCATATCAATTCTATTACGCCCAATAATATTAAAAGAAAATTAAAAGAACATTTCTTAAGCACCATGGTGTGTTAATGCGTTTATCTAGTTAATTTTTTTTTAAATACTACATATATATTGTTACACCTACGCATTATATTATATTATCTAGTTATACCTACCTACATTTAACATTTAACGTATAACATCAATTCTAAACCTCAGTGGTTTTTTGTACGTAATGTACTTAGACAATATTACATGTGTTTTAATGATAATAAATAAATAAATAATTGCATATTTCATCCTGCAGACGAATGTCCTTGATAATGTCATAAAAATACGATACGATCTTTTTTGAGACTTGCATTTTAATCAGCCTGCCTTAAATAACACTAGGTAAACCAGCTAGATTTGTATCTAACTTCTAAAATAAAACTAGTTACCTAATACTTTGAAAATTTACTGTCTCACATACCAAATATTCTGACATTCTGGTCTTCGAGTTAAATGAACCAAGGCTTGGAGTTCACGAACATCATCAAGATACGGAGAATGTCTCGGAGACATAATGCGAAATGAACAGTAAGTACAACTGATAACAACTCAAATTCAGGGAAAATAATATGAGGCCGTACTCCATCCGGTGAGTCAACAATGTCCTGCTGAAGAATTGAGACCACGTTTAGAAAGGCTTTCTTATTAATTATAGGTAAAACTAGCTGTGCCCCGCGACTCCGTCCGCGTTCTGTTGAAATTTTTCCTGAATTTTCTTTGCTATAAACCTCACGGAGCCCGAGACCTTTCCAACGAATGCAAAACCGTGGAAATCGGTTCGTGCTTTCTGGAGTTATAGCGTCAGGAAGGAAAACCCGACTTATTTTTATATAGTAGATAACAAAGTCGTAAAACAAGCGTGCAACCTGCCTGTTGATAAACAGTTACCGGAGCCTATAGATGTTTGTAATAACAATGAGTCTGATCGAGAGTGTTCTTAGCTATGTTTCATGAAAGTCGGTTCAGCCGTTTGAAGATCATCAGCTCTTTTGTAGGTTAAAAAACCCACATTCACGGCCAAAAGCAACTTCCACGGCTCGAATCTGTTCGAAATTTGGACTCATTGGAATAATATCTTTGCATCACTTGAGAACGGCTGTAACGATTTCGCTTTATTATATTTTTAAATAATCGTAATAGTCTGAACTGGCTTTTTACAATATGATAAATTTGAAAAGTTTCTCGGATTCTGGAAAAAAATGATATTTTATCAATTTTTATATGAGATTTGTGTATGAACTAAAGACATTCCATAAATCACGTGTCAAATGATGGATACGCGCATGCGTTAAATGTTGTTTGTTAATGGTCGTGGAATATTACGCAATAATAATTATAGAGGGCGCTGCTCTGCCATTGAGAAAAAAGAAAAACACAGAAAAACAAATCTAATTTAAAATAATTTTAGCGTTATTGAAAATTCTTCCCCTGGGCTGCTCCAGTCTACCTCAACCAGAATTATTACATCAAATTTAATCATAATTGATTAGCTTTTACTAGGAATTAAACCTCCGTGGCATCAATATTTAGATTCGTTGTCTATTCTAATGTCAATGATTATAATGTCATAACAAGATAATGTCTCATATTTTCACACAGATGTTCTGTTGATTATTGTACATTGCATTAGTTATCTTAGATTATAAATGAGGAAGCCAAAACGAATGATGTAAATGGCGCTTTCATAATCTGGCATCGAAACTAGTTGTACCAGATGAATTTGCGAGATGAGCTATGAATACTGAGCTACGGGAGCTCCGCAAATCTCGCTAACTTAATTATTTGGAAGAACTAGGTAATGTATACATTTGATAAAAGGTCGTCGCATCGGGGGTTTTTAAATTTTCAATTTAGAGTTATATGTACTTACTAGCTGTGCCCGCGACTTCGTCCGCGTGGAATTTAATTGACAAAGTTTCATACAAACTTTTATCCCCTATTTTATCCCCTTGGGGTAGATTTAATCAAAATCCTTTCTTAGCAGATGCCTACGTCATAACATCTACCTGCATGCCAAATTTCAGCCCGATCCGTCCAGTGGTTTGGGCTGTGCGTTGATAGATCACTATGTCAGTACTACCTTTGAGTTATATATATATAAATTTACCAACAGACTTAGCACCATTGTCATTGTGGTTCAGGCCTTTGGTATATTCACTAAATGGCCGAGTACCTACATAAAACATAAAACGGGTCCGACCCACTGCATCGTCAGGTATCAAATCTACAAACAAACCGCTATGGGACATAGTTATCTGTAATTTAATCATTTGCAGGAAGTTATGATTAGAAACTTATTAGGGATTTGACTTCATGGGTGGTGCGGGTCAATGGCCCGATGATGACAGGAAAATTGTAATGGCTGATTGGTCTTGTAGATCATTTATTTATTTTTACTTTTACTATATTAATTATCTTATAACTAGCTGTTGCCCGCCTGGAATTTTTATAATGTAAATGTACCCTTAGTTACTCCTTATAACATCAGCTATCTGTCAGTGAAATACCCGTCAAAAACAGTCCAGCCGTTTCGGTGATTAGCCGGAACAAACAGACAGACATGCAGGAACATTTTTTTTTTTTTTGTACGTATCGGACCTACTTATAATATAATATAATACTTCCTCATGCATTTACAAAAAAGCTATTATTTTGATATTACCTACTAACAGACCCTTCAATTTTATTTATCTGTGCCTATAAATTACCCGACTATGGCAAAGCCAAAATGAAAGGTTATGTTTTAGCAGTCTATCTATTTTAAAATTTACGTTGTATTCACGTAAGCATACGTACACGGAAGTTACGTGAGGTAGGTATACTGTTACGTGATAAAGTGACAGTTGATGTATGTTTTTAGAATTAAGTTTTGTGGGATTTATTTCCTACACAAAATATATAACCATTAGTTGTTGGCAAGACTTACTTGCCTCTTTCGCTTGTTCTTTTGAAAATGAATGTGTGCATTTAATAAATTAATTACAACTCAAACAATCCCCAAATACAACACATGTCCGCTGCGCTCAAGTTTGATGTCACTTCAACGCCTGACTGAAAACTCGTTTCAAGCTAAACAATATACTTTGCTGAACCTTTATTCTGGGCAACTTTGTCAATAATTGTCTTCCATAACTATGAATCAGTGATAATAATATTTTCTTCAGAAACAATTAGTGTGCAAGCGATATAGCGTTCGGCCTCCAGTTTTTTTGTTTTACATTCTTTGGATAGATGTCGCTACACTGGTTTTGAATTGCCGTATGGTTTCGTTACAGCCACTGCTGTACAAGGGATGGCGAAAGATCTGCTTGATAATTATGTGGTGTCTGTCCTGTTCTAGTTCCTATCTCATATTGAAGCGAAGCTTCTTTACGGACGTTCGGGGCGCTCGCTGCCCGGGCACTAAAACGGTGAAAAGCGTTACGCGTTACGCGTTACACGATGACGTCAGAGCTGCGGCGCCCTAAGCTTTATACTAAATATGACTTGAAGGTTAGATAGAACATTGGTAATAATTTAAATATATCTAAAAATTTGAATACTTCACAATTTCGCGTGTCATCAAGCGGTCACCCATCTTAGTACTGACCGCGCCCGACGTTGCTTAACTTCGGTGATCGGACGAGAACCGATGTATTCAACGTGCTATGGACTTGATAAAGGTTCTGAATAAAGTAACCCATATCTACAATTACATACGATATTTTAGTTGCTTTATAGTGGATAATTTCAGCATAATCTCTAATGATTAGGTGACTCAGTTGGTAATAGGTCTGGCCTAAATAAGAAAACAGACGTGGGTTCAAACCTTCACACAAGCAATTGAATATTTTTTTATATAAGATTTAAATACTTTTTTCCCTTAGAAATTTTGCTATTTATATTTATATTTGCAATTTATATTGTTTTATTTATTTAAATTGAATATTTGTTTTACATAAGATTTCAATATTTTCCCTTAGAAAATTTGCAATTTATATTAAATTTTAATATAATTAATTGAACACCAACGTATAATGGTTTAATTTACCATGGAAAAGGACGAAAAAAAGGTACAACGATATACAACTGCAGATAGGTACATCAACCAATCACTTTAGATGTCTGATATGGCTAAATAGGTACTTACTTACTAACAACAAAAGATGTCCCATTTCGTTCAATATGTACGATAGCCTAAATGAAAATCTGGAATAAGCTAGCGAGACATAATTCAAGGTACCTACCCAGGTAGGTGGGTACCTATGCCTAATTTCATTTATTTTATGTTACACTTTGCCTACCCTTTGTTTCAAAACTTTATGCACGCCACTAATAATATACCTAATATCTTCTGTAAAGCTTCGCTTCTTTCGGGCGTCCCTAGACGGCACTGCTTTTTTTTATTGAAGAATTATGAGAGTGAAAATTTATTTTTGAAAACAATGCTCTTTTTAAACTGTTTTGTTTAATGCATTGTCAATCAATAAAATTTAGAGCGCCATGCGAAATATCGTGCATTATTAAAATAAATACCTCATCTGTTATATATAGGGCCCTACGAAAGTGGATCCCACTGAGACAGTCCGTCCCCAACATATTTGCTTCGCGTTAGGAAGGCTCTACCATAGAGGTTTATATACAGGTCGAAACAGAAAGGGTATACTTTTTTTTTCAAAACTTAACTTTGTAATTTTAAAACTTTCAGCTTTGGAGGCAACTTGAAAAACAAAAGGTGTTACAGAAATACAGCTGTTAACAGATTTCATAAGTCTACAAAACCTTTAGTACTCCAACTGTCCCACAAAGCCGATGGTTTCAGATTTACAAAGTTAAGTTGCAAAAAAAATAGTATACCCTTTTTGTTTCACCTAGTATAAACCCATGGGCTCTACTTGAAACTGAAAATATCGGCACATACATAATTTATTGTTGGTTATTTCAGACATAATTAGCCCTACTCGCGTGAAACACAATATTTCCTAGTTCAGGCGCATATTCGAAATAAAATATACCAATTAAAAATATTGTACTTACCTATTTATTAAGTTGTCTTATATTTTTTTTAATAAATTGAATTGATAATTATATTGAATTGCATTTTTAGCGATTTGGTAAAGCGGCTAGTCGTGGTAACTGGTGAGAGAGCTGGCATCTTTGATAAAGGAAGGGCACATATCTCGCACAGAGAATTAGCATTGCCATTCAACGTGGCAATGCAGCCAGTCTTCTGGCCCATTGCTAAGCGACGCGGCGACGGCGCTCTGGCACAATTTTTTTTGTGATTTTTAATTGAATAGACCTAAGTTATTTTATATTTGTACATCTTATATATAAAATTCTCGTGTCACAATGTTAGTTACCATACTCCTCCGAAATGGCTAGACCGATTTTTATGAAATTTTATATGCATATTCAGTAGGTCTGAGAATCGGCTACTATCTATTTTACATACCCCTTAAAGACAGGACAACGTCTGTCGGGTCAGGTAGTAGTGTATATATTTGTTAGCTTTTACTTTAATTAATTGCAATAAAGTACAAGTATATTTCATAGAAAAAAGGTTTTATGCTAATTCGATGTCTACTTACCTCCCTATCTAATTCCTTTGTATATTAAATTGAATTGAATAATAATATTAGTTAAAGTTGCTTGTAAGTATTGTATGTTTGTAGAAGGCAAATATTTTTTTATTACAATTTCTTTGGTAGGAGGTAATCTCCGGAACTACGGATTGGATTTTGATAATTGTTTCACTGATAGAAACCTACATTATACCTAAGCAATATACTTAGTCTATTTTTTTATTTCCTAGCGGGTGACATCGCGGGAGGCAGCTTGTCTTCAATATTTCTCTCTGCACTTAAAAAGATGGGCACCCTAAGGCCCGAATCCAGTAAGCTATCTTAAGTCTGAGAGCGATCTTGGAAATGTCATTCTTATGCCATATCAGTAATAAATGACATGTTAAAAGCTCACTCAAGAACGTTCTCAGACTTAAGATCGATTTATTAATACGTGCCTGAGACTACGAGGGATGCCTTTTAAGTTTTGTCGTTTGAAGAAAAAAACACAACTAGAACCTTATAGTACTTTTTATTGTTTTTCAAAGTATTTACCACGTAGCTTAATACACTTTTCCATTCGCTCAAACCAGTTATTATAACATTTATTCCACTCTAAAGTGGGGGTGTTCAAAATGGCTGACTTGAAAGCGTCGACTGCTTCTTCACTGGACTGGAACCTTTGACCACGAAGACTTTTCTTAATTTTAGGAAATGTAAAAAAATCGTTAGGGCTTAGGTCAGGACTGTATGGAGGATGGTCAAGAATTTCTACTTTTTCCTGCTTCAAATACTCAATCGTTTGACGAGCGCTGTGTGAACTTGCATTGTCGTGGTGCAGGATGATGCGTCGCTTTGAGTTAGATTTTCGAAGTTCGGCGATGACTTGTGGTAAACAAACTGTGGTATACCACTCTGCGTTAACCGTTCTACGATCATCAAGTGCAATAGTCGCAACATGGCCGGTTTTTCTAACGAACGTGGCCACCATCTTCTTTGAAGTGCTTCGAGAACGAACAACTTTAGTCGGCTTTGGCTCGTCTTGAAAGACCCAGATTGTAGATTGTTGTTTGGAATCAGGATCGTAGGCATAGATCCAAGATTCGTCACCACTGATGATGTCGTAGACGTGATTTGACTCTCCTCGGTTGAACCTTTGCAGAGTTTTCTTACACCATCTGACGCGGGCCGCCTTGTGATCGTCGGAAAGCAGATGCGGTATCCAACGGCAAACTAGCTTTCTTACACCAAGCGCTTCATGCAAGATCTTCTGAATGGTTGTCCCTGAGATGCCTAATAGAGCCTCTATCTCTCGATACGTCACATGACGATCTTCGAGAATTAGTTGTCTCACTCCAATGATGTTATCTTCAGTGAATGCAGATTTTGGGCGACCTTCGCGAGATTTGTCACTAACACTAGTATGTCCACGCTGGAATTCTAAATACCAGCGTTCGACAGTCCGCAGACATGGGGCTTCATCCCTGAACACAGATATTAGCTCTTCAAAACACTGAAGCCGTGTCAGGCCTCTTCTAAAGTTGTAGAAAATTATTGCACGAACATTTTCCTTAGAAAGATTCATTTTCGTACGTAACCTGACAGATTCTAGTCGACGCTGTGACTAAACAATAACATTAATCCTAATACATTCAACTGTTTTGAGATTCGAAATTTAAACACATTCGAATATAGAACAGTTCCAAATTCAAAATTGCCGGGAATTATGGAAACGACAGAACTTAAAAGGCATGCCTCGTACTGCACAAAATGTTTGGAGACCTGTAAATCTGTTTACTCCGAAAATGACACAATCAAAATGAATGAATAAAATTTCACCCTGTATATCTTTTTTAAATTTCGTACGATCACGTAGAGTCATAAATAGTACAATTGGGGACACGTGGCTGCGCCCGCGCGTCACGAGCTGTGGAACTAATCAACTTGTTTTTCTGAACTAATTAAGGATACGCGATATATCATGATTAATTGGAAGATCTTACAGACAAGTTCCTTTGACATATTTGTAACAAAACAAATGTGCGGGGGACCCCCGTCAAGCACGAAGTTTGCATGCACAGCATTTAAATGATTAGATATCATCTGAATAACTCACTTACGCCATCTAGTAAATTTTTGAGATAACTTTTTCACATAGGACGTTACAAAGTAGTTTACTAAATTACTAACAGATGCGTGGAGGGGGCACAACACTTTTTCAAGCGTAACGACTGCTATCGCAAGCTGCTTAAGGGACCTTTTTTCCAAAATATACATCTTCACGGATGTCTTCATCAAAGGAGTAAGCAGGGTCGCAGGGCAGTGCACCTACATTGCACCGATGGTATCTTGGTCATGTAATATTGGACGAGCCTATCGCCATTATACCGCATTTCCTTTCAATGCGAGTGGAATTCGGGCCATAGTCCTCCACGCTGACTCAGTGGGGTCAGTGAACTTCACGCCTCCTCTATACAAATAACTAAATTAAATTGAAGTGTCTTTTTGTAAGCTAATAACAAAATAACAGTTTTTTTTTATTAAATTGCCTATGAAAGTGTAAACATTACCTTAACAAAAAAATATCTGTCTTATTGTTCCGGCTAATCTCCGAAACGGCTGGACCGATTTTGCCGGGACTTTGGCAGATAGCTAATTCAATAAGTTTTAATTTTATCGACGTACCACGCGGGCGGAGCAACAGGCAACGGCTAGTTCGAAATATGTATAACTTTCTCACGATGTTTTTCTTCAACGTTCAGCAAGTGATAATCTTTGTTTGTAAAAGATTTGCGAACCGGATATGAACCTGCACACTTTGTTTCAAAAACGTACGTCCGACCACTTGGCTATCACTGGTTAGCGTGGACTATATCTATGTTTCATTACACGTAAGCACTCGTCACAGCGACCTTGTGTACTATTTTGTTCCTACTTGGCATACCGCCATGAAACGACTGGTATCTTCCCATCAATATCTTCATCCATCCATCGCTGGTTTAATGTGGGATGTACATTTCAATGCTCGTTGTAAATGGGTAATGTATGTGTTGTGATTGTGTTAATTCGATGTTTACATCGCATTCCGAATTGGTATGGATCTGAAATGGCGTTCAGCGTTCTTTGGGGACGGCGGACAGTGGGCGTTATAAACGCTTGAAATTCTTGATTTTGTTGACACATTTGTTTGAATTAAGCTTTACTATAAATAAGTACCTAAATCTTAAAAAATATCGGTTGTCTGGTCCCAAGTTACTCAACGCTTGTAGGTAATATGGATACTGTGCGAATGGACTGTGGCGATCCCAGTTTCACAGGCAAGAGCAAATTACGAAAATAGCATTTCAGAAATTTACAAAAATGGAAATCGAAGTCGCAACCACCTGATACCACTGTATTCGTTAGTTCAGGGCACTCTCATAAATCTCACAAGTCAAGTAGCCTACGCTCAAACTACTAGACCAAGCGGTTGTCAAAATCTTTATCCACAGGCGTTATTTTCGCCAACTGAGCGCTATCCCTATGCTGACTTTGAATAAACGAATCTCGAGCTTTCCTTCAGTGTTGTTGTGGCCGTCCCCATCACCACTAGTGACTGTAGTGCCAACCCGTGACGTCAGTGCCAACCACTTGTGACGTCAGTGCCAACTACAGACATCGGTTATGGCCAAACCGAAGAGTGATGGGGAACCAACCTTCGAAGAAGCCCTGGATTTGACAGGTACCAAACATTGGTAACGCGCTGAGTCCTCTAACTGAAAAAGACAGAGATATGAACAGACGTACAAAGAAATGAAACAGATCAACGTACTTTTCTATGTACCTCCGCTCCTCCGGTCGGGAGTCAGATAGATGGTCGTATTTCATTTCATTTTATAGTATTGGACGTGTTTTATTCCTTTGTTGTTTCACAAAGATTGAATCAGAAGTGAAAAATAATATTTCAGGTACATAAACTCTTCTTTAAATAGTGCACAATCATTTTCATGTTGGTAAATGCTAGAAGTAAAGATAATGAAAATACCTACCACAAAAAAAACTGATCCTATTATTATTTTTATATTGGTTTGTATCTACAGCTGGTTGGTAGCGATTGAATTCATCAAAGGACCGCTGTCAGAAAGAAATAAATCAGATTTTTTTTCTGTGGTAGGTACTTACTCGTACTTAATTTGTAGCATTTATTAATGCAATATGAAAAAAAATGTGCATAATTTCCTGGTCACTAATAATGTGAATAAGATGCTCAGTGCAGGCTGAATAAAATTATGTAATGATGTATATTAGTTTCAGTTACATTACATGCTTTTGAATATTTTTTGTCGGGTAGATTTTTCTCCTGAAGATCGCTTTTAATGGAGCCCAACAAATCTATCAATTTCATCATCATAAGCCTAGTTTATGGGGAAGCCTCTCGTAACCGAGAGGTCACAGGTTCGATCCCCATCTTGACCATCTATTGACGTGAGCCCACTCCTAGCACCAACATTTAGCTTAGTTTGAGCGGCTAACGGATCCACCAGCCATTTACTACAAATTACTAGTAATTTACAATTAATTATTTTCTAAAACTTTCTAACATTACTGGAAAAGATTCAGGAATGGCTGAAGCCTTCCACATTAACAAGATGTTCCACATCCATCGTTCTTTGTTCGAGTGAACAATGGTGCTATTTCGACGTGTGGATAGTTTGTAGCTCGCTTTCAACGTGTTTTGGTAAATATCCAAATGTTTATGTCAACTTTGTTCTCTCGAGATGTTCGTTTACCGTTTGATACTGGGAATTGATAAATGAAATCTTTCTTTCTTATTGTATGAGCATTTTTATTTTCAGACCGCCCGAAGGCCTTAATGACTGTGATAACTGGGACCGACAGCTTAACGAATTCACGACCCATAACTTAAGCACGAACTGAAATGTTTATTTGTATATGTCATAAGCGAAAACCCATCCCAGGTGTCTATCATCCGGCATAGTCGGAACGGATGAACCGATCTCGACGCGGTTATCAGTTTGACAGCTTGTCTCGGCAAGGTGTGTTTCAGCTTGACATTTTACTTTCAAAATGAAGTACCTACTTATGTCCAAAAAAAGTGATTGAGTCTAGCTATAATAGGTCCATTTTAGTTTTCCAAAATGGACGGTCACGTTTTTGTATTGTATTGGTATTAACTGTTTGTAATTGCTATTTATTACTTGACACTGGCGAAATCATCGATAAACGATGGAAGCCATAAAATAAATTTTAATAATAATAGTAGCTATAATAATATCACTGGTCTCATCATTTTATCCTACTAATATTATAAATGCGAAAGTTTGTGAGTGTGGATGTATGTATGTATGTATGTTTGTTACTCCTTCACGCAAAAACTACTGAACGGATTTGGATGAAATTTGGAACACAGATAGATTATAACCGGGATTAACATATAGGATAATTTCCAATACTACGCGGATGAAGTCGCGGGGCACAGCTAGTGTCAAATAATACAGACAAGAACATGTATTGTAATCTAAACATTTTTATTCGTGCAACTACTTAAGTATAAACTGTCAAATATCACAAAACAATAAATAAATTAAACTGTATTAGGTAACCTTAACCCGTGTTAAGCGGTTAACAATACAAATAAACATTCGCGACATTTTGTGCTATAAACAAATTGTCAACTTATAAACGCTGACGCCCTATTTTTTATGTAAATATCTGTCTAACCTATTTGGCTACTATTAACTTTACTCTGTAGCATACCTGGCGTTTTTAGGTCATTATCTACTCTGATCAATAGAAGATCGGAGCCACTCTTGGCAACATAAATGTCATTCCGACAGCGTCTACTGATTTTAAAATTCCTAGGTACATGAATATGTACATAGGTAAATATATACGTACGTTGACACACAGTATACGTCATTACGTATTAATTAATGCATTGTTGTGACCGCTACGCAAAGAAAAAAAATCAATTGAAATTAATTATTTTGTCAAAATTTGCACAACTTTGAATCGTTATGGTATATTCATTAAAAGCGTAATACAATGGACAGCAGATAATCTACAAACACATGTAAAACCATGTATAGCTTATATCATGCTTTGGCTCTACCTATTGCTCTACAAATTACACTTGCTGATCGCTAGCGGCAATTGGGTGTGGATTTTTTTTCGTCCAACTCCTCCTATTATTTCTTTTGATTAAATTCGTCCGGGTTCCAAGACAATTTAACTTTTCCCCGGACCTCGTCGAGGGTCAAACCTCGACGTTTAGAATGCTCACCATTTTCGATGCTGGTTTATAACAGTAACAGTGGTGGGAGTGGTGGAGGGACCAGTGATCGCTAGCGGCAATGTAAAACATTATAATTTAGCCATTGTAACGTCTCACTCCTGGCCACAGACCACAGCGGATTTCACATTTCTTTCGAAAATTCGTTAGATTTTCTAAAACATGTAGCTTTTGGATCACATACACATAGATATCGAAAAACGCAAAGGCGCGAGCCGGGGCTTGAACTCAGGACATTGTGCCCGCAAGACGCGTTCTTAATAATTCACCATACCATCAATTATTGCTTATTATTATTTCCAACGTTACATACCATACAATTATTAATGTAATACATTGACGTTTCACAGCTTTAGAAAATGCTGAGGTCAAACTCGAAGTCAAATCGTTTATTTCGTTTAGGCACTTATAAATGATTATTTTTTAATGTTTCCCTTGACTCTACAACTGAATCAGACGGCGACGTCGACTGAAAAATCCGAGACGAAACAGCGGGCTTGACTTTAATTACATGTAATTTAAATAGCTCCAGTGTATTGTATGGTAGAGCTTCCGATTCAATAATTTCCCGAGTTTTTTAAATGTCTATATTTGATTGATTATAATCAATCAGATAATTATCTCTATAATTCCTTTCCAGGCAATGGTTTATACAACGTTCTGCTGGTGAGCACCAGCTCGCTGATACTGCTGGCAATCGGCGTAGACCTGTTCGGGTTCAGCCTCGTCGTGGCAGCCGCCTGCGACCTGCATCTGACCGTGTCACAGAAAGGCATACTCACTTCATTGCCTTTTGTTGGTTTGTATTTTTGATGTAAAACATTTACTCTCGTACTTTGGCATTAGAATCTACCAGTCCAGTTTGCCGTCACATAAAACGACATGACGCTCTCTCATGCCGTCATGCCTCCTCTACGGCACCGCTCTCGAATCCCTTGTGTGTGTGCGCGCGCATACGATTCACTTCACATATTTCACATCTGCCGGGTGTAACTACAGCCATTTTTTTATATTTTGACGACCGCTTGGTGCAGTGTTTCGAGCGTAGGCCACTCGGCTCACTACACCGGGTGGTTGCGGGTTCGATTCCCGTCAGGGTAAATTTCGGAAATGGCCTTTTCGTAATCTGCCCTGGTCTGGGTGTCACTGGGATCGCCCCCAGTCCATTGTACGGTACCCATAGTACAAGCGTTGCGTAGTTTGGGACCATACAGTTGGTGTATTCGTGTGGCGATATATAACAAAGACAGATAATAGTTACAGGTACGATCTGAGTGATGTATTCACTTAAGCATTAGTGCTTAAGCTATAGCTATAGATGCTTGCAGTACTCAAGGCATTGTTGGCACGTTTCCGACCGCTGGGACGGAGAGATGGGAGGGCGGAGGTTTACGCTTCCGGCTCTCTCACTCATCGTGCGAAACGCGTCTATTATAGCCACTCTACGCCGATATTTTGTAAGACAGTGGCACTACCTCAGCCAGCTCATTTACGAGCTGTAGACAACTGACTACAGCTTTGCTCTACCCCCCGAAATACTGTTTTACAAACCTCTGCTTCCAGGAATTCTCCTAGTGTCGTACCTATGGGGCTACATATCTGACACCAGGGGGCGCCGGTTCACGCTGGTCATCCCCCTCCAGGTGTCCTTCCTGCTGTCCTGCATCAGCAGTCTCTCGCCGCACTGGCTCTTCCTGGGCCTAGTGAAGTTCTTATGTGTCTGCTTGTAAGTTGAAGACATTTGTTTTATACAGACATATAAAATATATCGAGTTGACGGCCGTTTAGCGTAGTGGTTCGAGTCGGCCACTCGGCTCACTGCACGAGGTGGTTGCGGGTTCGATTCTCCTCCGGAAACGGCCATTTCGTGATTTGCCCTGGTATTAGTGTCACTGGGATCGCCCTCATACGATACCCATAGTACAAGTGTTGCGGTTTGGTATGCAATGCTTCGACTGTGAGCATATGTGTGTTAAGTCTGGCGATATTTATTTATAATGGGATGGGATGATCGACACAGCCCTGTGGTTACACCCGACTGATTATGGACAGGACACAATGCAAATCCTTATTTATTAATGTTTCTGCAGGCAAGCTTAGAAACCCTAATTGTTGGTCTCACCTAAAAAAAATACTGTATTTTTTTAACTCTGTAATGTGAAATTGAATGAAATCCAAAATTCTTACACGCAGATCAAAACACATCAGTCAATGGTGTAAAAGCGGGTACCTAGTTACTGGAAACCGTAGCCAACCTATCTCCATTCAGAGATTCCATTGATGGATAGACTAGTGCAAAATGACTATTTATAAAGATCTATAAATGTAGATTATGAGAATAAATTGAGCTGTTTATCATACGAGTGCGTCTTCAATGAATGTCAAGTACAAATTAATTATGGTTTACAATGTTAGAATGGAACTTTCGAGACATCAATTAGACGAGGAAAATATACTGGTATTAATCGATTAAATGGAGGCTTACAGTCTTCCTTTAAACTCGTTATGTATACGAACTAATGACATAAATAAGCTTGTAGTGATAATTATAAAACGTGTATTCTTTGAAAGAGAAGGCAGGCATTAATGTGCATAGACGACCGCTTGGCGTGGTGGTTTGAGCATAGGTTCGATTCCCGCCCAGGCAAATTTCGGAATTTGCTTTTTCGTAATTTGACCTGGTCTGGGTGTCATTGGGATCGCCCTTAGTCCATTTTAGGTGCCCATAGCACAAGCGTTGCTTAGTTTGGGACCATAAAGTTGGTGTGTCAGTCTGACGATTTTTTTTTATGGTGTTTCGGTATGGATTTTAAGTGTCGGTATGGAACTCTCCACTTCAATGCAAAGCGCTGGGTTAACAATCTTCACACGTCTTTCAGAAGACATGTGCAGTTTTCAGGTTTCCTCATGATTCTTACCTTCACTGTTCACAAAGCGACAAGTTTCATTGGTTGTGAGATTCGCAGATGAAATCCGAAAAGCTTGCAGTTCGAACCTGGATACCTGCATACCTATCGAAGTAAGGAAGGCTTATAAACGTCCGAAGAGAGCTATCACAGATTTTTTGACATTTATAATATCAATAGACTGTTGTAAATAATTCTTGAACGACGTTTAACCAGTAAAATGTCCTTAATGTTATGTCAAAGCGCATGCGCAGCGAACTCCGCTGCTTACACCTTAGTGGGCGAGTCGTGTGTCCAGCGAGTGAGGAACCGGTACATGCTGCTGATGACGTGCCTCATCCTGCTCTCACCAGCGGTCGCAGGAGGTGAGAATATCATTATTAATATTCGATCAGCGTAATGTAGCCGTATTCGGGCGCTGAATAAGGTAAGGGCTACAAAATGCCCCTGCAGTATCGCAGATACCTATATTGACGAGCACTTGGCGCAGTGGTTCGAGCGTAGGCCGCTCAGCTCACTGCACATGGTGGTTGCGGGTTCGATTCTCGACGGGTCAAATTTCGGTAATAGCCTTTTCTTAATTTGCCCAGGTCTGGGTGTTACTGGGATCGCCCCTAGTCCATTGTACGGTACTCATAGTACAAGCGTTGCTTATTCTGAGACCATACAGTTGGTGTGTCAGTCTATACAGTTGGTGTGTCAGTCTGGCGATATTTATTTATTATTTATTATACCTAAAATGCTCGCAGGCGAAAATGGTTAAACTTCTTTTAGTATGACTCTCGTTTTTCTCTCTTCCAGTCCTTACCTACCCAACTCTGAAGCTAGACTTTGCCGCTGAGATTCCGTGGCTCGGCATAGTCTTCCGGCCCTGGCGACTGCTCATCATCGTCCTGGCATTACCTTCCGGTATCAGTGGCATCCTCATGTACTTCTTCTGCGAGTCTCCAAAGTTCCTGTTCAATTCGGGCAGGAGGGATGAGGCTTTGGATGTGTTAAAGCATATTTATGCTGTTAATCATAGGAGTGTTAAGGAAGAATTCAAGGTAATGCCCAGTTTAATTTGTACATGGTAAAGAATACTAAATTAGAAACCACCCAAAAATCGACCATAAATATCAGGTTTAAAAGTATTGAAAATTATCCCCTAACATTTTAGGTTCACACAATCAAACTAGATGAGGGACAGGTTCAGAAGAAGCCAATGTCCCTTATCAAAGCAATGTATAAGCAGAGCGCGCCGCTCTTCCGCCCCCCTTACCTGTGGAGGAGTCTGCAGTTGTTCTACATAGTAGCCGTCGTGTACATCACGTGAGATACAGGTTTTATATTGTATACCGTTTAACGTTAAGTCGACTTAAGAATAATTATGAATGTTTTATCTCAACTACATCGCAGAAAATTCTGAATCAGAATGTCCATGATGATAAATACTGAATTTTGTATTACGTCACAAAATCATAACGCTTCATTTTGGTTTGCCGTAGTAGTTAAAACGTCTGTATTTTTGTCAATTTTACAGATATTTTTATTGGTAGTAAATAGTAATCGTAAGGCATACCTACCTTATATAGTTATTAATAAAACCGCGATAGGTCACTATTTTAGCGATACCATCCGTGATCATTTCGTGATAGATGTCTTAAAACACAGGTTTTGTTGGCATTTTTAACTGACCACGAGCTTAAACTGAGTTTAAATATTTGGTGAAACAAAGGTTAGGATCTAATTTGACCTCTCTTGACCCTTTATTCACAGAAATAACAGTTTCCTGGTATGGCTACCTGATATCCTGAATCTAGTGAGGTTGTCTCTAGAAAACGATGCCACGGTACCGGGGAACATTTGTGGTCTCATCAGCAGTCGGCCCGCACTAGACACGAACTCTACTGATAAAGTTATTGTAAGTATTTCTACGTCAACATTAAAACATAGAGCAAAAAAAATTAAACCGACTTCAAAAACACCTGGGTGCACTTAAATGATAGAAATAACTAGGGTAATTTTAATTTCTTCTTTCTTTCCTATCAATTCAAGTAAACAGGGGTAGGTATCTAAGTAGTTGATCTCGTTCCCCTCCAGCACATGCTGAGCCAAATGCCTTTCGGTACAGCTCACACTGTAGGAAATGCAGCTTACTTACCTTAGGTCTATATATTTTACTTATTTTATAATTATGTGCTGTTCTTTCCTTATGTGTTCCCTGTGCTGATTAAATATTTTTAATATGAAGATAATGGCACCGATTCTTAATGAATTTCTAGCTTTTTAGTAGAACAAGGATTTTTGAAATTGGTTTAACTTTTTTATTAAAATATTTGTGTTTTAATAATTCACGCTATTTTCCATGCCGCCTTAGTACACGAAAATTATGTAAGTACTTACATACCACATAAAATACGGATGCTCTATCAATATTTTTGTTAGAAGCGAGTGATTTTATCAAAGTATGTAAGGAAGTAGTATGTAGTACGGCTGTAAGGAAGAAGGCGATCCGGTTTTTTTAGCTGTTGTCGATTTTCGACTATGACTTAAGATATGATTTAAGGAATATTAACCAACAAATTATAATAAATAAACCCTAAACGAATAATAAATAAATATCGCCGGACTGACACACCAACTGTATGGTCCCAAACTAAGCAACGCTTGTAGCACCATTATTTGAATTGCTTTGTTATTTATTGTATTTCTTATTCCAGTCGCCACAAGCCTGCACCGGCTCAATAGAACAGAACGTCATGTTGACACTCATAGCTTCACAATCTGTCTTCTCGTTCTTCAACTTCGTCATCTCCTACCTGCCCCATCGGAGGAGGGTGGTCCTGATCTCCATCCTCTGCCTCTCCTCTATGAGTGGAGTGGTTCTGAACCTGGTACCGGAGCCGATCTCCAGCGTTTTCTTCTTCATGGTATTCACCTGCACCTGCCTGGGCATGGGTATACTCGCTTCGTATTTTGTTGACCTGTATCCCACTTCATATAGGTAAGTGTACTTTTTAATTTTTCCTCATTTTAGATCCTTTTTTCCACATTATCGGTGAAAGGATTTGGAGAGGCTTTGGCCTGTATTAATAAATCTATCTCAAGTCTTAGATTGAACTTGGAAATATCAGTGATATGTCATTGCAATATAAAATGGCACGTCAAATCGTACTCAAAATCGCTACATATAATAAGATACATTTGTTTATGACTAGTTGCTGCCCGCGACTTCGTCCGCGTAGACTTAAGTAAAGTATTTTATGTGTTAATCCAGGTTATAAACTATCTGTGTTCCAAATTTCATCCAAATCCGTTCAGTAGATTTTGCGTGAAAGAGTAACAAACATACACCACACTCACAAACTTTCGCATTTATAATATTAGTAGGATAATAATCATAATACCGCCAGACTTACACACCAACTGTATGTTCCCAAGCTAAGCAACGCTTTTGCTATGGGTACCGTACAATGGACTGGGAGAGATCCCAGTGACACCAAGACCAGGGCAAATTAAGAAAAGGCCATTTTCGAAATTTACCCCAGCGGGAATCGAACCCGCAACCACCATGTGCAGTAAGCCGAGCGGCCTACGCTCGAACCACTGCGTTGTTGCTTCAGATTGAGATAAACGGCATAACAGCAATTGTTAATTGATCTACAATGTAAACAGATATATCTTAGGCACGTATTAATTAAAATACGACTCACGTATTAATTAAAATACGAATCACTAGAAAATGTCATTATTATGTCATACCAGTACAAAATGATATATCAAAAGCGTACTCGAGATCGCTCTCAGACTTAAATCGATTTAATAATACGGGACTTGGAAGTCTGACGAGACGTAATAAAATACAAACACAATATCCACAACTTCCACAAGTTATTTCGTTGACTAAAACCATAATATGAATCAGAAAATAAAAAAAAATTACTGTATTATTATAATTTTCGAGAGACTTCTCTTCATTTCTAAATCGCAGTGCAGACTTGGGGCCCAGCACAGAAGTTGGTGCGAACGAAAGATTGCTAATACCGAGTAGAGGATTACGCCTAACTGTGGAAGAAGCAATTAAGTTATGTTTGGATGTATTTCAGGGGCATGGCGACGTGTCTGAGCGTGATGGTGGGTAGGAGCAGCACGTTCTTCGGCATCAACATCGTGGGAAACCTTATCTTCCACCACTGCCAGGCTACATTCTACGCTTGGGCTTTACTAGTACTGAGTGAGTAGATAGCTCTATGGTAATTGGTTCAGCCGCTTTTGGGCTACACGCGTCAGGGGTTTACTTGTTCTTACTTCACATAAAATGTTAAATTAATAACTAAAAAAATACGCTTATTTTATATGTCATTGGGGAAGTACTCGTATATGCCTAGAATTTTAAGGTAATAAAAATTAATATCGCAAGACTAACACACCAACTTTTTGGTCCAATACTAAGCAACGATTGCACCAGAAAGGTTATATGGTTAAGGGCCAATTCCGGTAACACCCAGATTAGAGGCTTCAGTCTATTAACCGCTCGCATCTCGCTCGACTCTCACTCGACTTGACGACTGACGTATTAAGAGTCAAGCGCGAGTCGAGCGAGATGCGAGTGGCTAACAGATTTAGGGTCCAGGCAATGTTCTGAAAAGGCTATTCCGGAGCTTGACCCGATGGGAATGAAACCCGTAACCTCTCGGTGCATTATTGTCTCAAAACAATAATTATTATTTCTTCTTTCAGGCAGTGCTATAGCAGCCTGGTTCCTGCCATCAGACAAACCGGCAGTCAGTAAAGCAGAAGCTGTGTAGCATCAATATAATAGTTGTATAAGAAATTATCTGTGATCTATATTATAAGGAGTAAATGAGTAAAAATATTTGTTCCGTATTGTGACATGAATATTAGTTATAGTAGGTAGGTGAGTACTCCATGTAATAAGTCTTTATGTAAGTAATAAATCTTCTCCGGATAACACGTGAAACTGTTTTTTTTGCGGCAGGTTCTTAGGTAGTTACATAATATTTAGCATTTCCTAAGTAGCCATGCAAAATAATGAGCATTATTAAAATAAGATCTTAAAAATTGTTACACCATGTATTTTACTAAATGTGATTTGGTGTCGCCGAAGAAACTTGAAGAAGAATTAAGTATTGAAAGACCATTTCATACCCGAGCGTAGAAAAGCGTAGTGTGGAATGAAAGAGCGGGTCACATTAGTCTCTATTCTTTATTGGATGGCCTTCGCTAATCGGGACGTGTCTGAGGGTTCAGTATGTAGAAAAAACGATCATTATTCAATATATTTAATTAGTATATTACATATTGTGTATATCATTATCTAAAAATAATGTTTTTACACTTGTCACAGTTTCATTGTGACATAACGGCAGGATCATTTAAGTACCTATAATTTCTGCCCACATTTAACTATACAGGGTGAAATGTAACTCATTGGCCAATCTTCGTTGAGTGATTCTTCGTACACCGGAGAAATTAAACTCTGTGATCTTACTCAAACAATAAAACAAAATTTAAGTGTGAAATAAATTATTCCCTTTATGTTGTTAATTATGTCTACTAATTTTATGAATGAATAAGAAAAGCACAAGTTAGAGAATGAGTTTCAGTACTGAGTAGATACTGTAAATCGACGTTGCATACTTTCGTAGGAGCATACTTTTTAATTAAGCGATAAAATAAAATTTTACCGCATTTTTTTTTTATTTCACATTATTATATTATGTTGCAGTTACTGAACTTGTGTCAATTTAACCATTGAATTCAATTTCACCCTGTACAATTAAAAATAATTTTAAGTACCTACATTCGCAAGTTCTACTCTCTTCTTTGAAGAGCTTTATTCAATTCATTTGTATGTTTCTATATATTTCCTAAATAAATATAAAAGAGTCTTATTAACTACGAGATCTTATGCTACCTACTCATTTTTAAATTACAATTATTTACGGTCACTTAGTACTTACAATTATCTTTATAATCAGTGATCGATAATGCACCTCAATAAATTATCGTTTTAGTTTTGCTTTACAATCCTTTTTATTATAAGCTCATGGATTTAAAACTCCTCAGTGTATTCTTATTAATATAGGAATGAATCCCTCATTCATACAGCAAATTACAATTTGTTTTTCCAACCATCAATTATGACTGTTTTGGAAAACATTTGATTAGATTTTGGTTCTAAAAACGGGTGATACCTACTTTGCGGGGTCAATGTCGATACTGTTAGAAAAGTCTTAAAACAATAAGGCACAGTATAGATAGAGTATGATCAATATAAATATACCTAAAATAAACAACAAAACATCAACAAATACTTTCTCAGTGTGTCTAACAGGAACTTCCAACGTAATCGTATCGTCATCGCGGAAGCATGCTGTCACTGTCATTCTTATGACCGAAATCTGTCATGCGAGCGGGACGTCACACGTTTACATTAGCGTTACGCTACCGTTTATATTTTGTGCTTGGGGCTCTGACTTCTGAGCACAGAATTTTGAACATAAAAGCATAGATCTATAAGGTACAAGGAATACAGAAACGCAACTCAAATATTAAGTCCCATTTGAGTGTATGATAGCGAAAAGTTGAAATCTACCGACTCACTAACTGCTATATCTAAGAAACTCGAGCCTATACAGGCTTGGAATTTGTAATCTGCTACTCTCGCGGCACGATCCAGCAGGCTTAAGCTTCTGAGAAATATGAGAGCTAAGAGTAATAAAATAAGATTCCAAATAATTTGCACGTACAAAATTGGTACCATTGCCATAGCGTCCCACCAATTTGCATCGACGGGATTTTACTCTGCGCACAAGCAGTCACGTTGAACAGTTCGTAGTAAAATGCATCTTTACTAGAAAAATAATTTCCATAATCTGAATGATATTTGCTAACCCTACCTTGACTAACAAATGTACAGTCTACATAAAAAGCTACATATACGTCGATATGTATCTGTCGAGTCCCGTGCTCTTGTCCTGTCCGCTCTCCTGGTCCTCCTGCGTTGAACTGTCCTCTTCGTCCTCCAGTTTTATCAGCATTATGGCACCGATTGATACTGAAAATAAAAATAAAATTGAAAAAATGGTGAATAAGTGCTGCTTAAAAATCTTATTCCCAACATTTTCCAATAGCCTGAGGTCCGATGAGCGAGTTGTCTGGACAACGATTCCAAATTGTCAATTAGCCTATATTCACACTGTAAGGTATTTGTAAAAATATTTTTATTAACATGGAGGTGGTGTTTTTTCTCAACCGGTGTTATTGGAATAAACGTGCTGCGAGTAACGGTCGTTTGTTATTAGACTAGCCCCTTTCCAATATTTCTCACACACAACATAGATTCAGTCTCATTATTTTGTAATCAATTCTTCAAGTAGGTAGTAATAACAAAATGCCGGATGCGTAAAGGAGCTATTATAGCTGTGTTTCCAGTGATGAGTGAGAGAGCTAGAAGACCAACCCCCCCCCCCCCCCCCCCCCCCCCCCCCTACCTGCTCCCTTCAGGTCGGCAACGGGCTAGCGATAAATAACACGATCTCATGCGAATTTATAACGTCTAATTAATATAAATAACATGGTAATTACAGAGCGGAAAGCACTTGAACTTTTTTCATAAGTGGTAACAGAGAGAAGGAATAAATAATATAAATTAAAAATAATTAAAACATAAATACTCGTACACTATCAAATTCATAATGCAAGAAAAATGAAACTTACAAGCAAGGCAAGCGCCGACGGCTATGAAGGGCGCAGGACAGGAAAAGTCGAGGAGCACCCCTACTGCAAGGTTGGAGGCAACCCCGCCGGCCCTGCCCCACCACGCGCCCCAGCAGACCCCGAGACCACTGCAAATAATGACGTCATACAGTTAAAATAAGATCACCATAGAAAATGCACCATAAACCGTGAGTCTGACCACTCTGGGGTTATATAGTCCAAAATTACCCGTTAGGCTCCCCAAGGCTTTTACCATCCACTAGGATTCCTTGTAATTACAAGATTGCAGTACGGAAATTAGTGGATCAACAGAAGAAGGAACATTTTGAAGAATTTTGTACCATAAAGCCTGTCTAATTATATTTTTTTGTTTATTACCTGACCTCTTTGATTGATGTTGATGATAAGCATCATCATGTTGTCACTCTGGCATTAGTTTATATTCCCGAAATTTTTACCAATGTAAAATTACTTGGAGTTTTATTTTAGTTTTCGAGTCGACCGTACTTTATAACTCCAGCCTAGAAAATTACCACCGAGTCTGCGTCGTGGTCGTGAGTGAGTATCCACATCCAGATCAAATTACAATTGGAAGAGAAATAATTATTATTTCTGAAAAAAAATCTAGTGTTAATTGTATTTGATTTGTGTATGGAGTATACTCAGCTCACCTTAATTTAGCCGGTAACGCGTGAAGCAGCAATTGTATCAACAGCACATTGCCATTCAGCGATGCAGCATTCAGCGCTGCAGCGGCCGCCACAGCGATCTTGTTCATCCCGGAACAGGCGCAAGCTGTTGCAGCTAAACAAGCGCTGGCTAAAGCGCACACAGCGGTGCACGCGATGGCGGCTCTACGAACTCCTCGAGCCCCGCCGCGGGCGCATAAGACTGCGCACGCGGCGTTTCCGAGAACACAGCAGGCACCAACAATTAGGCCAGATGTGAAAACCTGGAAAAAAGAAAATTATACCTACATTTACAGGAAACAAATAAAATATTTATCTATGGTTACTCTTTTGTGGCCGATCACCAAAAAGACGGACTGAAGAGTATCTCCTTCTCAAAAAGTATATAAAGTTGAATGGAGCGTTATGGACCGAAATTGATGACTGCTGGGAGAGGATTCGCTCCATGACGAGTGCCGGCAACCACGATTATCAGTCATGATGGATTCGAAAAAGAAGATGGCTCTTTTAAAATATAAATATTGGTATCATTATCATTTTTGCACAGTCTTGTCAATGGTTGTTTTACCTATGAAGGATTGGAACGTCGCAACTCTATAATAACGCTCAAGAAGTTTCCAATATGACCAAACTAATTAAATAAGAGAGACACTCACCTCCTGATCAATATTCGAATCACAACCACCTTGCCTATCATGGTCATCATAGCCACTCTCATTGTAGCTACCAATCGGCTCTGCTCTTCCGTAGCTATCGTACTTCAGCTCCTTCCAGAGTATGCTGGTATTATAGAGGGGGGCGCTCACAGGGTGGGCGGTGGTAGCAAGACACCCACGCCCCTGGATTCGGAGGAGGAGCTCCGGGATCCACATATTTAGACCGAAACCACTGTAATGAGATATTTGAAGTTATATACAAGTCAAAACACTGAACGATAGGCGATAGGAAGCCCAGGTAAAAACGGGCATATTTCCAGTTGGTTCTCTCAAAGGATGTTGGCCAGATGCACAAAGTGGAAAAAACCTTTGAAATTAATTTGCGTAGGCATTTCTGCACCAGTCTCGTGACTACCCTCAAAATTAGCAGTATTCCGGGAATTTTCCACGAATGCAATTGGTTAAAATGACTCACTCATACTTTAACTAGTTTTTAATCGTAAAAGATCATAATAATATCAGGGTTCGTTCACTAAAACTGTTTCCCAAAAATCTTAATTATAATTAGATGGTACTTACGCAGACATGTTAGCGAAGAACATAAATAGAATCAGGCTAGACTTGACAGCGTAGCTCTTGGAGACAAATATCTTCAAGTCCTGGAGCACTCCCAGGAACAGCACCTTAGTTCTGCTCACGTCTTCACCCAACGTCTTCGCCATACATATGTCATCTTGAATCAGTTTCTTGATCTGCGGAAAGATGGACACAATAACCTGTATATTATACTATATTCTACACCAGGATCCAGGGATCTGTTTTCTGAATGGATTTTAGTCTTCCAACTCCTCCTATTATTTCTTTCGACTAAATTCGTGCGGGTTCCAACACAATTTAACTTTTCCCCGGGACTCGTCGAGGGTCAAACCACGACGACATCATTGGTCACTATTGTCGATCCTGGTTTAAGAAAAGGATCTTTTCCTGAAACATGTAGTGCAACACGTTCTTGGATTATGTTATATTGATATCGCTTAAATACATTCAGAGTCGTCAACTGTGTTATTGAAAGGCTGTGGAACAAGAAAATAAACAACGAAAATCATTGTCTTCATACGCTGTGCCTTGCTACAGGCTAGCTCTGTATATAACTCCAACAATATAAAATATTATAAAGACTTTGTCTTCTCTACTGAGGACGCCGACGTGAGTAGGATCCTCATGGATTTTGTAAGGGATAAGCTATCACCGCTCGTCTTAGTTACAGAGAGGGAGAATCTCGACTGGTTACCAAGTTGATTTTATTTGTACACTAACCTTAAACTCCGAATTATTTCCATGATTAACTTTATGAATGTATGCTAAAAGTTTCAACGCCTTGTCACCCCTGTTCGTGTCCAGTAGCAACCTTGGACTCTCCGGCAGGTACAACACCCAGGCGCCAGAAATGAAGCCTGGTAAACTGCCGAGGGCCAGGAACAGCCTCCAGGAGTGGATCGGCAGGAGCGTGTGGTGGTCCGCCATTTTGAAGGGAATAACCAGCCAAGCGATAGCTGAAATGGATGATTACAGGATTATTGGTAAACAGAAGGCTGAACACTGAAACGGTTTTCAAATGTCACAAATCCCACATGTGTTTTTAAAGGTGTTATATGTAGTTGTTATATGGCGCATTCAAATTAAGCAGCTCTTAAGTTTGAGTTGTAATTAAGTATACGGCAATTAGTATATTTACGATAGTACAGCTAAGCCGTAGCCAATTGACAACAACTCATATACGGACTGGCTCGACCAGACTAGTACCAGCCTCTCACAGAAGATCGGCGTAAAGTAGCTTGTACCTATAGCTGAGTTTCATTGAGTGAAAGAGCCGGAAGCCAGTCCCTCCTCCCTTCCCGTCCCTCTGTGCCACTCAGCTTCAAGTCAGAAACGTTCAAGCCATATCTTTGGTATGAAAGCATAACTACTGCTTAACTGCTTAACATCAAGCGGGTCGTAAGCTTGTATGCCGGCTTTGTTACATAAATAAAAATATATTCTGATGTGAATATATCTGATATTCTGGTGTGTTAAAAGGCGGCAGCGCTAAATCAGCGCTTGCGCAGATGCAAATTGGTTTACATAATAGTATACCAGGTTGTCCGCTTTATACGGGTGTATTATTGATTGATCGCAAGTTAAATTGGTCACATGAATCCAAATCCATTCATTTCCGAGCGAAGTATAGAAAATGTACAAAAAAAGCTTAACAATGGTGACAATACATTGGTTGATGTACCTTTTGGCACAGTAGTTACTTTGTATTGTACGTTGATCAAACTGCTTCAATATCAGACATTTTATTTAGATGATATAACTTACGCTATTAATAAAAAGTGAGATTTGGAGATTTTTTTTTTCATTCTCTCTCATTTGTATAGCTTTTCTGAGGCCCGTAAACAGCTCAGGTCAGATACGGAGCAAAAAATCCCCGAACTTAATTTATCAATGTATTTGAATGACTCAATAACAACTGGACGTATTCTAATGCAACATATAAACGCTTCAGTTAACTTTACGGGTAACAAAACCGGATTAGTCTTCAATCTCTCGTACGGAACTAAACAAACAAGTTTTGCTAACAAATGTGTGACACTGACCCCTAAAATTTGCGACATAAAGTTACCTAGTTGAAGTTTGCAGACTTTGTAAAGTTACCGTTAACTAAATAAGAACGTAACACTATTGTTTAGAAACATACCGCCAAATAATTAAAGTTGAGAGCTGATTTCACGAACCATCCTACTAATATTATAAATGCGAAAGTTTGTGAGTGTGGATGTATGTATGTATGTATGTATGTATGTTTGTTACTCCTTCACGCAAAAACTACTGAACGGATTTGGATGAAATTTGGAACACAGATAGATTATAACCGGGATTAACACATAGGATACTTTTTAACCCAATAATCTAATACTACGCGGATGAAGTCGCGGGGCACAGCTAGTATAAAATATTAGAGATAATAGGAGTCTCAAACAGCAAATTCGTACTTAAATAACCAAGTGTCGTTTGAGTATTTGGCCTTGTAGTTCAAAATTTTTGATACTACCTATCCTGTTGGTCCCTGATATTTTGTAGGGCGTCTTAGTAAATGGTGAAGATGATGTAAATACCTATCACAAAAAAATATCGCATCTAGATTCCATAGCATGTGGGTACGCCACTAACGTCATACCTACTAAATGGTGTTGGTTCAACATGCGGCCTCCTAACCACTTGTCCAACGCACAAAAGCTTTCGTCCGTGACGCGAGACTGAATCTCAGGTACAACAAGTGGTCCAAGGAGCTTAGTACAAGTTTAGATGGCATCGATTACCAATCGTATAATCGATACTTTCTATACATTGCCCAGCAGCGCCCTTAGCGGATACGTGCAGCTTTACGAAGATACTCACTCAATCCATACGTTCGAAACTCAATGCTTGAATGTACGTACCACTTAACGGAGCGCCTATCACCTACCTACCTATTTTTTATTTTTATCCGATATGTCTATACACGTAAACAAGTGGTATGTCATTAAAAGGCAAGCCCAGCAGTTTAACCTATTATCCTCAATTACTTATACTAGTACATCACTTTCTACGACCTTATAGATCGTTAAGAGCTCACATATACAACCTATGTAAGTGCGAACCTAATTACCATGTCAATACATTATTATTATCACTGAGCTTTGAAGCGACAAAAACATACCGGTAAAAAATGATGCCAGTGCCAATTAATTCGTAAGAGATGTGTGCATCTGCAAATGAAAGTGGTGGACTTTTTGTCCATGAATCAGATTTGTATCATTTAAATTATACCAAGTAATAAACAGACTGTCAGACAGTTTTCTATGGCATCGAACTGTTGTAACAACGCGACGTGTGCGGTTAAAGCGATGATTAGACTTTCCTGCTGACTTTAATGGCATGCTTTCGAAACGACACTTAGGCCGAGATAAATAGACGTTGCTAAGCATTAGTCAGAAGTATAACATACCTATTAGTACTTATTAATAGTATTCGTTATTTTGTAGCTTAAGCGGGTGACAGAAGCGAGGGGACTATAGACTAAAAAGTGTCAATTCGTGAGAAAAACTGACCAATTATAATGGTCTAATGGTCTAATAGAAGTCTAATTAGTGATCAACTTTGGATGAGATTAAATTACGAGAAGATATTTTTTTTCAGGAATCCATCAAACCTGGTGTCTGATCCAGACATCTGACGGACTGACATCCCCAAGTCCGCTTATTTCAAACATTTCCATCGGAAAACAATTGGTTATCAATATTAACTTCGTACCGAAAATCGGTACTCCGTTAAACCCAGAGACATGACAGTTGTCCTTTAATCTATGGTTAAATACTAGGCAGGCGATAATGATGTCGGCCAAGCAATTTGGTTATCAGTTCGTTTTAAAGCCGTTGACTTATTAAGAAAAAAAACACTTTAGGACTCTCCCAGATAGGAGGAACAAAACTGTGCAAAAGAACAAAACTTCATGGTTTTCAATTCTGTTACCTACGTGCTATTTATTAGCAGACTAGGGGCCCTTTTGTACACAGTCATCAATTATAAGTTTATATATGTTTATAAGTTAATTTATGTAAGTACACCCCCGTATTATTTTTCTTTAGATCCTCTCCATCCTAAGGTTGCCTGGTAGAGATCACTTTTAGTGGTAAGGCCGCCCATTTTCCACTTTCTGTGTAAATTATGTAATAATTTGTAAATTTTTGTTTTCTAGTGGTGGATTAATAAAGAGTTATCTATCTATCTATCTATAATTTACGCTACATTATTACGTTTCTCACCGCTACGCTTAATCCAAGCTCTTTTGAAGGAACGCTCGCTCAACGCTCCTCTGTGGCTATTGAAAGCAAAGCCTTCAAGACGACCAGGCCTGTCAGTGTTAATTGCTGTATGCTATCATCGTAATTAAACGGGTAGCTGCAATTCCTAGGCCCAGTGATAAATTACCGGTCGTTCCAGCCGGCGCCATTCCCCCAGACGATTATAAGTTTATACTAGAAAGTAAATAGCTTCTTAGAATTCAAGGAAATTTTCTGCTTGCAGTAAATTGACACTTGCTACTTATCAGATATAATATGTTACTCTCGGCGCTCCCTTAAACATGTACAGCCTTCTTTAATTTGAAACTGCGATGGTTTCTTGCATTTAAGTATATATTCCCATATATTATTCAAATACCCTCGCTTAAATTTGAGCGAACAAGTTTGAGAGGACTTTTAAACGCCATTTTGACTACTAAACGGATTTGAATTTTGGATACATACCTTACAATAAATAGTTAATGATTCATATAATTACATAGAAAATTACGTAATAAACAATATCACCAACTACCAGCGGAATACTAACTCAAATTTAAGTGTTGCTTAAATTTAATTCCTCAAAAAGTTTGCCGACTTAAAATTTTTGAATTGTTTGAATAGGTATTCGACCAATCGTCTTTAAACCGACAGACTCACCAGGTAACAGGAGCCAGGCGACGACGAAGCTCATGCCAATGATGCTCATGTACAGTTGCCGCTTCTTGACGCCCACCAGGTCCGATATGTAGGAGAACACCAGGGTCGCCGGACCACCTGATGAACATTGGATTACAAAGAGTTTAGCGAATTGAGGTTTTATTAATTAAACTTCAAAAAGAAGGACGTTCACATGTTGATGTATTTAATGTTGCTAAAAGTGCATAATATTTACTTATGTCTCTTATGTCTTGTCTTATGTCTTCTACTCAGGTAGGCTTCGCAACAAATGTACCAAATTTCGTGAGTGTATGTATGTTTATAATGTATATCTTTCACGTATTTCTCATAAACCATATATCCGATTACGATTATTATTTTTGTATTGACTTCTGTATTATGTTTCAATTTAGTAAAACAGTAAAGGTTTTATCAAAATTAGTTCAGTAGTTTCAGAGATATGGACTGTTAACAGTTACCAGGAAGATGATAACTAGCGCCCAGATTTTTTTGGAGTCGGTTTTTAATAGATTAAAGTAGTCAAACAAGCGTACAACCCGCCTGATGTTAAGCTGTTACGGTAGCCTACAGATGATGGCAATACCAAAGGCATCGCCCGCACCTTATGGACCTGATGATGATGATGACAGGTGTGTGATAGCGTGAACTTACCAATAGTGAACCCATTGATAGTTCTGGCAGCTAACAGAAGTCTGTAGTCAGGGACAGTGCTTTGAGCTAGGGTGATGGAGGCGTCCAGAAGGAGGGTCAAGCTAAGGGTGTTCCGTCTTCCGAAGACATCCCCCACTATACCCCAGAAGAACGCGCTCGCTACGCCCCCTGGTGGAAAAATGTTAAACTATTAATGGGATAATTTTTTGTCTCATTGGTCTTCCGATTGCTAACCATAACGTCTTGGGTTACATTCCCAAGTATGTATATTAGTTTTCTGTTAGTAAAATTTAAGTGACGTTGAGTTTCAAAATTTGCCAAGTAATTTAAAGTCGCCATGTGAGAAATCCTGGCATAGATTAGAGTCTATACGAAAATACCAGACACTTTCTTCAGTAGTATGTGACAGTCCTAATTACATCTATCAGCATATTATTGCATTTCGTCCATACCAAGAGGCCGCTTTGTATGGAACACCAGAAGGATACTTTCACCTATTTACATCCTCTCGTTTCTATTTACAAAGCAATTGATTTGCATGATCAAAATGCAATGCTAGATTTAGATAGGATTTTGGACTTTATACGTGACAACAAGCCTATTGTTGATATCAAGGCGTCATAAATACGGCGCCATAGCCAAATTAAGTTGCGAAAATTCGCAGATATTATACTTATTTTACGTGGCTATACTAACAGCCCCATACAAGGCTTAACGTTTTTCTATAAGAATGTTTGTTTTTAGTTAAATTATGCTGTCATGTCACGGCTTCCTATGATTTCATTTCACAGATTGTAGGTACATAATACCAATTTGCAATTTATCCCTTTTGGTCAACATTATAAGATCTTCTAGTATGTATATAAAAGATATGAAGATATGAATATAAATTAAACTTAGATTATAATAATAATAGCCTTTATTAACCATGTCTGAATTACATGCCATCTTATTTTAATTAAGTATTATTTTACACAAGGCCAACAATTCGCTAGCAAATAAATCCAAATTTACAAATAAATAATTTCAAATTTATTTTAAAATCTTCTTAAGGTAATTAGACGTGTGCCAACCAAAAATTATATAATTTGATAATAAATAATTATAAAATTAAATTATTATATTAAATGAATTATAAAATTATTATTATAATTTATATTCAGTCATGTCTTTCCCAGATCGTACGTAGATGCTATTTCCTCAAAACTCTGAAGTCCTAGTGACTCAGGTCGATGACTTTATCACCACTATCAATACGTTTAATTTGCACCTAGGAAGACACTCCTCAAACACTGCACACGCTGATGTAACCAACGCAACGGAGATAAAAACCGCTGCGACATATATCGATCAATTAATTAGCGTCAAATTAATACAGCTATAGTATCTGCCGGTACCACGAGCTGTTTGTTTTGACAACAAGGTGTTAATTTCGATCTTATGAGCGCCGATAAGGCAACAGATGTGATACTTCCTCGAAAATACACCCAAAAATGTAAATACCCCTAATTTCCGATGATGGCATCGATTCTACTGAATCTGTCTTGGAATTGAAGCTGAACAAACAGTTCTAATCAACGTCATAAACTTTTTTCTAAGGATTGTACATTATGAATTTCCCTTTTCATGGTGACCGTCTAATTGGCTGCGTTATGAAGCGGGCAGGCCTGCTACGACAAATAAGAAGACTTAATTTCCTCAGCGTCATTCGGTTCATAGGAATTTGGCTCAAGTTGACAAGAAATGAAGCGATCCTATTGGTCGAAACGGGCGGGCCCGTTTCATAGCACAGCCAAGTGGACGGTCAGCCGTAATGCATTCCTGTTGCCAAATTTCCATTTAAAAACGAAGAATCATAATACATATGACTCTGCTTTTCGCACATCGCAACATAAACAGGTGACAAAGATGGCACGAACAAGGAAGATTTTATAAAGGTTCGTAGGGGCTAGGGACCTATTTTATCTATGTCATTTAATTTTAACATACGTTCATGAACTATGTTTGCGTCAACATAGCGGACGCCCTAATTGCGTACTATGCTATGCTGCGTCGCCTGACTTTTAGCATACGCTTGGCCTTACTCTTGCCTGTATCTATCGCCTGTCAGTATGGGTCCTATATTTCGCCTGTAAATTTCACCTCTCTCTGCCGTAATGTACCATAGACATCCAAACTATTCGTATAAACCTACTTACCGCTCATAAAGGCCATATTGATCAGGCCAGCCTGGTAAGTGGTCAGTTGAAGTTCGCATTTCGCAGCGGGTAGAACATAAGACATCACGCAGTTCTGAATGCCTGATGTGAAGAATGCGAATGCGCACGCGCCGAGCGCGCTGCGGCTAAAGCGCCCGTAACCTGGGGAAGATTATGATTGGTTAATCTTTCAAGGGACAATATTTTTTAATTTAGTATTTAATCTTAATCGTAAACTTATGATGTATCTTAATTATGAATAAGAAAGTATACTATTATTAAAAAAGTCCATCTGCTTGTAGGTTATGCTGATAAAAATTCACCGCAGATTTTTTGACTACATAGGTATATTCATTTCATGGGATTTCTTTTTTTTGTAAAGATTACTAGCAATTTGTCTTCCCATTAGCCCCTCCAGCTTAGCTAATGTTTGTGTTAGGAGTGGGCTCAGGTCAATAGTTTAATGGCCAGGATGGGGATCGAACCGGGATCGTCTCGGCTACGATGGCGGTTCCTCTAACCACTAGGCTATTGACGCCTAAAAATATTTTAGTTTATATAATAAAATAATAGTATTGTCTCCATTATTAACATAGGTACGTCATTAATTATTATTATTTGAATATCATCACGTAATACAATTAGAAATCAAGTTCAGCACAATCGTTATTTTTGTCTACTAAGCAATAACCACTTCGATCGAGATGCACGTTTTTAAACCATGTCTAATACATTGCAAAGCCAATAAATTTTAACAACTTAATGACTATGGTCTCAATCCCCCTCGCATGGAGGGGTGGCCCGTGCCCAAAAGTGGGAAATTAAACTGGCTACTTAATATTAAATAAATGAATAATATATATCGCCAGACTGACACAGCAATTTTAGGATCATAAGCCACAGTTTGACATTTCTGGGTAATAAAAATCTGCTCTAACATCCTTATGAGTCAAGTTGGCAGTAGGTACATACAAACGACCGCTTGGCGCAGTGGTACGAGCGTAGGCCGCTCGGCTCACTGCACATGGTGGTTGCTGGTTCGATTCCCGCCGGAGCAAATTTCGGAAATGGTCTTTTCGTAATTTTCCCAGGTCTGGGGGTCACTGGGATCGCCCCCAGTCCATTGTACGGTACCCATAATACCAGCGTTGCTTAGTTTGGGAACATACAGTTTGTGTGTTCGTCTGGCGATATTTATTATTATTATTATTTATCATTGTGGGATGACGACCTGCGAAAGACTGCAGGCAGATGCTGGATGCGGCAAGCTGAGGACAGGGCGCTATGGCGCTCATTAGGGGAGGCCTATGTCCAGCAGTGGACAATTATAGGCTGATGATGATGATGATGATGATGATTATTTATCATTTAGAAATCGTCCGTTTCATTTAACCGTGCGAAAGTACTCCCTTTACCCGTTCCAGTAAATTCTATATCCGTGTCATCGCAATGACAGCAGACGTTCAAAATGACCAAGATATTCTGAATAACGCGAGTCGTGTTTTTGTGCCAGGGATCAGCATTATAATAATATTGATGAGTGCCGCACAATGCTTTGTCATAACATGGAACAAGAGGGCGCGGGTCTAAGCATTGTTCTCTCTCACGGCACTAAATAACGAGATAAACTAGGATACTATTACACATGAGTCATAGTTTCTCATGCCCGCCTTTCTTTCGCACATAAACACAACACACTAATAACCCGACAGGTATTCCTAACCTTTTACCAGGGGACCAATTTCAATTGACGTATCACGTATCTGAATACGTCAGTTATGACTGGTTTTCTATAGAAAATCTGACTAAACTGACGTTATGCGAGTCGATCGGGAAGCCAACAGTTAACAGAATTGGCCCTAGGAATGCAATATCCATCTTCTACCTTATTTAGATGGGTGGGAGCCAAAAGGACTTGGGTCGCAAAATAAGTAGGTACACAATTCAATTCAGAGGTGCTACTCTTAGCAACGATAATCGATATATTCGTATTGTCGAATTCTGCTGTAAATTCCATCTTTTTTGCCGTCGTTTATCGTTTTTTGAATCGATCGTTCCGTAATCGATACGACGTCAAAAAATATGCAATTCAGAGTAGGTAGCCCCCCTGGTCTAAAGCGGTGCGTTTGTACCTAATTGAGCGGACATACCTACCTCAAAGTTTCAAAGATCCTATAGGAACTTACTCTAGCATAGAGAAAGTAGTAAACTATTCTACACCATAAGTGTTAGACGCTATAGGTACGTTAATAGTCTTTAGTCATTAAAATGGTTAACCTTTTACGAGTTTATAATTGAAAACAATATTAATTGCGGCAGGCGTGAGTCGTATTTTGCGCGCATTCACAATTTAGCGAACGGCGTGAATGAGATCGACAATGATTTATGAACCAGAAGCGCAAACGGGACTGTTTAAATGTTATGATTAATTACAATTGATATTATACAATTGATTGTACTACTAAGTTACCAACCAACTGTCGCTTCAGTGCAAGTCGTCGATTTTAGGCCATATATATATAACCTATAGGTGGTATTTTTACCCGATTGCGCAACGCAAAGGAGGGTAATGTGTTTATCAGCCTATGTATGAATGTTTGTTCCTTTGTGGCAGTCCAGAGACCAAACACGTGGGTCGATTTTGATGATTCTTACGTGAATCAATTCGTCTTAATGAACCCGACTGTATAAAAACTGAACTGAAACGAAATAAATAAGCCCAGTATTCTAGAATTAGGTTAAGTAATATCTCTTTAACAATCGGGATCCATTAAAAATCTAAACCGGCTCAAATTCCTAATAATTAACTTAAAATAATTTTCGACTACTGGGCTTGTTTATTGCTTTTATTTAAAGTTCAGTTTTTAAGATGTGAGGTTTTTGTTTTTTTTTAATAATATTTTTTTATATAACAAAGTGGGCACGACCCGCCATGTTCAATAGTTACTGTAGCCCATAGATGCTGCAATACCAAAGGCATTGTTCGCACTTTGCCGACCTGAAGGGTAGTGGGAAAGAGGGAGCGGAATATTTTGTGAGAGACCACAATAGTTATTTTGGTAACATCATTACTGTCAAAGATAAGGATTTTAAAGACTACAGAACGACAGCCCATAGTTTTTGCTCGCACAAGTTGTTTCGTCAATGCAGAAGCGAGGTGACTGACACAAACTTCTTTACTTACATATACCCACCTACTTAACTTTTCCTAAGTTATATCCACCTTTGTTATATCCTACTAATATTATAAATGCGAAAGTTTGTGAGTGTGGATGTATGTATGTATGTTTGTTACTCCTTCACGCAAAAACTACTGAACGGATTTGGATGAAATTTGGAACACAGATAGATTATAACCGGGATTAACATATAGGATACTTTTGAACCCAATAATCCAATACTACGCGGATGAAGTCGCGGGGCACAGCTAGTATTATATAAAAAATACAAGACTTAATAAACGACATCGGAGATTTGTAATGAGCCATTTACACTGGCTTGATTCCAATATTTTGCATTTCTTTTGTAGACTTTGGCCCTTACCAAATATATTAAATCTTCGGTAGAAGCTTGTTTTTTTTTTTTTTTATTCTCCTATTGTTTTGGGGCTTTTGTCCAATTAGGATATGCCAGCCCCATCGTACCTTATTACATTTTCAACACCTTACATTATAATCATCTTGGTGAACACTGCTGGGCGAATGTCACCAAACCACATAATTTTTTTGCAACTTCTGATTGAGGGTTTGATAAAATGGTCTGAATAAGCCCTACATCCAGTTTGTTTAAATTGAATTCGCTCAGAAATGATTCTCGCTGTTCTTCATTCTTGACACAATCCATCAGCAAGTGATGAATATCTTCGAGTTAGAAGCTTGTTAAAAAATTATGTTATCTTACCGGCTGTATCCAATGCTGTTTCATAGTCCGCTATCTCCTGCGTCGGGTCTTGAGAGTCACTGGTCACCCCTCTCCGCACAGCTTGAAGACATAAACGACCAATCAGAATATAGCAGAGATCGAATTAATTAAAATTATTCAAACAAGTGAAGAGCGGTTCTACTCTGGTGTATGTTTATTTATTTTGTTTTCTTTCTATTTAACCCTATAGTTTTTGTTTTAGGGTAAGGCACAATTGTGCCAGATTCCCTATCAAGTACAAGCTTTTGAGTTTTAGCTTATTTAGTTTCTAAAGTCACGGGCGAAGCTGAAAGCAGCTCTATTTCCCTTATGTAAGTTAATTTCAATCATAATGATTTCGATGTAAATGATTGAAATAGCTAGTTTTACAGCTATACCTGCGTTTAACGAGCGGTTTACCGATAATTTTCAGTTTTTAAACATTGCCGATAAGGCTGTAACGCACTGACGAAATTCTGTTGTTCTTTGTACAGTTAGGTTCTATTGCATATTGTTGGGCAATTTTTGTTCGGGTTATTTCTTGATTTGTTGGAAAACAAGCCTTATCGTTCATAGTTTTGTGTTTCGGAATGGAAAGTTTTGAATTGACTACAGATTGGAAAATTTCTAATTGAGTCGTAATTCTATTGATTTAGTAATTAGGAAATAGCTCATATCCGTTCTGTTCATTACATTATCAAACTATAACACCTAGATTGTCTGTGCTTCCAAGGGAATGTTATGCTGGAGGTCCCGGTTTTCACCCTAATATCGTTGATAGTCGAAAAACTGAAAAAAAATTGTCAAGAACTGTCTCAGGGGTCTTTGAGGGCAGAAGGTAATCGCCCCAAATAATTAAATAGGTAGGTCAGGTACAGATGTAAATCCGTTTCAAAAGTAAATAGGAGAAAGGTCGAATAAATACGTTGACGTAACGTAACAATATTTATTCATGCCAAGATAGAATACGCAATTTTTTTACTTTACTTTTATTTTTTTTATTTCAGCCTGATTTGATTGATTTTGGTTTAAAACTTAAGCTTCAAATTCGACATAGTGATAGTTAATTTCCGAGGTCTACTTTTAAGAATTATTCAAATCGTTTAAGCCTACGGGGGCACTAAAAATATTGTCAATTTAACATTTTTTTTCTTATATCTGCAACTGGATCGGAACGCGACCTCGACTGAAAAGATCCGGCAAGAAACTCATCGCGCTTGTCTTTTTACATTTTGTTATTTTATATTTTTTTAATCGCCAGTTGCTTATATAGTTAATAATTACAAAGTAGATACTAATATAAATATAATAGCTTATACACTCGTAATCAAATAAAATCTTCGCTATTCAGCGCGGAAATGCGGCCACCCTCCCGGGCACTTTTGGCATCGACGACATTTTTATAGACTTATACCTCGCTTTATTTTTTATATTTTCTATTGTACTTTTAGTTAAGTTAGTTTAGTTTAGAGATATTTAAAAAACTGAAAATTAACTTAAAGTTTTGAAAATAGTTTTACTAATTAAAGATTTTTTTATGTACCTAAGTGTATATTTACTTAAAAAAAAAGGAATTTAAATTGACTAATATGAAAATAGGTATGAAAAATTGTTGCTTATAAAAAAAATACAATTATACAATTTATGGTTCACAAAAAAAAATACAAATAAAAAAATACTCACGGCTACTTATCTTCGGTAAAACTTTGCAAACCATTTTATTAAAAATTCTATGGCACTACAAATATTTTGAACGTCCCTATGTTACACCATTTATTTACGGGCCGTCCGTCACACCGCACGTCCGAGGAATCACTGACCACTGCGGACGCTGGCAATTGTTTCAGAGTTAGGCACCCACAGATAAGGCAGCCTGCTATGCGCTGGTCGCGAACCACTTATAACACGGCAATGCCCTATCTATTATTTTTTGCATCTTCGTGGTATTCTCGGAACGTATAAAAAATGCGGGTATATTCGGTTTTTCAACATTTTCAGACATTATGGTGCTAATCAAAGTAGGCTTCTAAAAAGGTTTAGAGTCATAGTATTTCAATTCATTCCATAATAGTAATCGTAATGGTATGAAGTCACAGCCTATAGAAGAAAACGCACACGTGTAAATGTTGTGGTATGTCAACTCAGCCTGGATTTGGTTACCTGCTTAATAAGACATCCTTAAAGATATGTTAAACGGGAGATTTATATTCGTAAGGCATCATTCTCCTGTAAAATTTTGTGTTTACGGGTTTCACTGCTAGGCGACGCCATGCAAATTCCGATAAGAATGAAGCAAATTGACAGAGTTTGAAATTAGATATTTTACAAAAGTAAATACTCAGACGAAAATAATAATGAAGCCGGAGCGCCTAGAACTAGGGAATGAAGCAAAAAAAAAAATACCAAATAGCATCAATCCAGATGTTTTTTTTGCTGATATTTATTACATTCTTGTGCGACGCAATAAGGCATAAAATACAACAATAATTATGTATGTGAATAATACGTACGCGCACGATTGCGAACAGCGAACAGCAGATTTTAAAAAAAATCTTAGATTTAAAAGATTGATCTTATTCGGTATTATTTTTGCTGGCTTCCTTCACTAGTTCTACGCGCTTCGTCTACGATATTATTATTTTCGTCTGAGGTAAAACAAGTGGTTGCTCCTTGGCTTGGTGATTACCTAAGGTAAATCACTCAGATCTCTGGGAATTTATATTTATTTTATTTATTTTTATTTATAGATCAGTTTTCTCAATCCACGACCGCGGCTCTCACTTCCTTGTGCGACCTGCCGCGCGCCATTTCACTCAGACCCCTCATTAGACACTACGTTATTGCTAACTTTGCATATATACTAACGCCGTTACTTAGTAGGTGACAGACGTGCATACTTGAGCATCAGCTTAGATTTGTGATGGTGTAGGCAAAGAGAAGCGTGTCTTGATGACTTAAGTTCGATGATTAAATTTGGGTTGTACATTCAATATCAGAAGTGACTTGATGTTTGAAATATTCAAGAGTATTACTCGTCATAATAGCATGAGACCAGTAGAAAAATAAAACAAATAAATTTAATAATTTGTAATTTGCACATCTAAAGCCAACGAAGTAGCTAATTTTCCACTATCAACAAATAAACTGGCTATTTATAATATTCAATAAATAATAATTTTCAATATTTTAAAAGACTCTGACTGACTCAGCCTGTTTTGGAACTTTGAGCTATTGTACTCAATTACAGCTTTTTAGAGATTGGGATATTGAATTTAGGAGTTCCGGGAATTCGTAAAGCAGCAGCCTCCCATCCTGCCCTGATAATCAGCCAAGTCTTCGAAGGAGTCATGTGCAGCATTCACAATGTTAAGCACTATTCTGTAGACATTATTCTTGTTTGTCACTGGCCTTAGGTCGCAATTTGCATCTCAAATTGTATGTATCGCTGCATATAGCTAACTAAACACTAATTACAATTTTAATCCGTGCGATGTTCTTAAGGGTTATTTTGGGATAGAAATCAAGATTTGTTGACATTTTAGAAAGTTGCATATACCTAATGTTTAATTTTCTGGAGAGTGAGTCAGTATAAATATATAATAGTGATTTGAGTAGCCTTTTAAAGTGCTTGAATTCCTTTCTCACGATAAACTGTAAGCCTACTCCTAGGACCATCTTGCATGCTGCAAGCATCTAAGGCTATGGTAACTGCTTAGTATCAGGCAAGTCGCACACTTGTTTGCCGAATATCTTTATTTATAGTCTGAAAAAAAACTTAATAATAGTCCGAACCAAAGAATTTGTAATATTACAAATTTTTTGGTCCGAACATACTTTTTGCGTCGTCTGTACTTATGTGGATCAGAAGTTGCATGAACACTTTTGGTGAAAACAGTCACCATTTCGAGGCTGACTACTCTTTATGAGTGATCAGATGTGACCGATTTGTTACATCTGACCGGATCGCATTAAACTGTCGGATTCGGTTCACATCACTCGACCTTTGACACGGTGTCGGGAGTTCACTGATGACGTCAGACAGGTCACCGGCTGCACGGGAGACCTAACTCATGCTTATAAGATACTACTATCATTCCGTAAGCCCTTCCATCTGGGCTAAATGCAAAGAACTGTGTCTCTGCAGCTCTTTTGATGGCCTCTAACCGGTATATATATGTGATACCGACTTGTCTGTTGTGCCCCTTGTTTCATCTGTTAAATACCAAATCATTGGAAATTTTCAAGAACTTTAATCCCCCTTTTTAAGCTGACCTACTCCTTAGTGTGAAAGCTGACTAATGATAAAGCTAGGCTATAACATTACAACAAACCTATATTTTATATTACTATGTATTGCTTAACTTTTTCAGTGGCAGGGCAAAGTCGTTGCCAATTGACTGAGTAAAGCTGGCACGATCAGGGTAGTACCACCCTCTCACAGCAGATTAGAGTAATTAGTAATTATAGCTGCTTTTCGAACGATTAATGAGAGAGTCAGAAGCTCCATCCCCCACCCATCCTCTCCCGTCCCGTCCCTCTGCCCCTCTCCCCTTGTGCGCGTAGTACCTTTATTATTCCACGTCTTTTAGGCTACGTTATCTACTTAACTTCAGGCAGGTCGTACGCCAGCTTGTCGACTTTGTTCTATAAAAAAACATAACATGAGTGATAAGAACTTATAAAGTAGTATAATTGATAATAAGTACGCACTACGTGACAGGTGTCCCGTGAATTAGGGGATTTGATTACAAGATTAGAGTAGTTGACACAATAATAATCTTCAATGATTATATAATAGCTGTTGTACTCCAGACCAACATTTAATTTGTCACATAAATAATTTGTAACTACGTTTTAAATTACGTACTTAAGGCTAAAGCGCCCATCTAGCCCGCGAAGTTCAAATTTTTTGAGGTTTTTTAGAAATTATTCAAAATCTGACAATAATAAAAGGCACGTATTTTGTAATTCGCGAAAAAGACCGTGTGCAGTTCATTTATTAATATATCCAACTTACTCTAAAACATTTCAAGAACGACAGCTATCCAGATAATCTGGAAATTTTTGTATATTTAGTGATTTACTAGTATCCTATCCACCGTGATAATATTTAGAGTAAAATAAATGTATTAATAAACGCACTGCATACTGTGTTTTTCGCAAATTACAAAATGTTGTCTTAAATGTTTTCAGATTTTGGATAAACTATAAAAATACTCGAAAATTTTGAATTTCGCGGGCTAGACAGGCGCCTTCACCTTAATGATAATTATAATTAGCCAGTACCTATAGTGCCCCATTGGTAGGCAAAGTCTTTACTTTATTGTCACTGCGTTTTTTGGCTATATCTTAAGTAAGTATACACCATCTCACAGGAAATCGGCGATCTGCTATTGTTGCTTCGTACTATGACTTAGAGAACCGGAAGTCCAAGCCCGCCGGAAACCCTTCCTCCCCGTCCTCTGTCCCTACTGATAGGGGTAGGGATAAGGGTAATTGAATCTTACACTTATCCCCACTGGAGGGGATATCTGATAAGTGTACCACCAGAAATTCACTGGGAGCGATCCCAGTGACACCCACCCACGGAAAATATCAAAGAGGTACAATTTAAATAAAATTACGACGAGACTGGAATCTGGAACCGACCGCTGCAGTGAGACGAGAGACGTCAATCCGGTGACTAAACGATCTTAAGGCCTGTGTACACCAGCGCCGTCGACGTGCGTTATACGATACAGACGCAATACGCACGCGGGTCTGACGCAGCCTGTAGACCTTTGTAGGATAAAAGCGAGCCGTCGACGCACGTACTCAAACGTGCGTTGACGGCGCGTTTAAAAAACGTGGTGTGCACAGGCCCTTAGGTGAATCCCATGAACTCTCTATCTACTATATGAAAGCTTAAACCTCACCTTACTTAGTCCTAAGAGCTCTCGGTATTCTCAGTTCAGTCAGGTAAAAAAGTTGGTCAAGTTTATCGGCCTCAACTATATGCAGGATCTTGCGAGTGCAAGATCTGTCACGAAATACTATTATCAACCTTTTTACTCTCTATAGATTCCTCATAATACCGCACCGGAGGAAAAACAATGACCCAAACAAAACATTCACTTTCAGAGTCGTAGAGCGGAAACATACCAATTTCCCAGACCAGTTTATTTAATCAATAAAACTATTTATCGCCATTGCATTACGGTCCACGTGAACAGCATTGATTAGTTGGTGTCGTGATATTAATTATCTAAAGTTTTAGTAGCAAAAAGTAATAGACACAGCTTCCTGCTACGGTCACCTGGAAGTTTTGCATGGCGGAAGGTTACTCTTCAAATTATATTCACACTAGAAGTATCCATAAGCGGCAATATCTCAGTATATAGAGGGTCAACCTCGTAGTTGAAGAGTTCTGGGTTAGAACCCACCTAAGCCACTTTTATAAAAAATATTCATGATTTTCGGCATTTTAACCATCCTGACTTCGAAGACTTTGATAAAAACCAAGAGTGCGATATCACTTAAACGTTTAGATCTATACATCACATAAAAACCACACATAAGATGCCATCAGTCCTTCATACGAAAGCCCCATGCGATTAACAGTGTGTACAGTCGCATCGTAAATTATGAATCGAACATGCAATAACGCGAGACACGCCTTGACTTTGAACTTGGACATTCGCGAGCACCAGTGTTAACAGATACTGACTAAAGATTTTATATCACGTCTTTTGTTTTTTTTTTTTTTTTTTTTTTTTTGTTTAAGCAGTATAGTTATTGATACGCCTGGTAATGCTTAGTTTAATCGGATGAATATGGTTGGATAAGGAACCTTTAAATAATATTTCCGTCATTTTATTATTATCCCGAAAAGATTAACGTAGAATGTGCTTATGTCCTGCGAAAATTTAATGGATAAAATGGATCGCATTTTAAAGATGCTTATCGCTATGTAAGTGACATGCCGTAACCATCACTCAATCCCACCAGACACCGACCTCGCCGGCGAGGTCGACGAACCCCCGCTTCCGCTAGAAGGTGCGTCTATTTACCTAGACGCACCTTGGCACCCGACAAGCCCGCTGAGTTTCTTGCCGGATCTTCTCAGTCGAGGTCGCGTTCCGATCCGGTGGTAGATTTACCCTCGCCACCTCTCCTGGCAGCGGCCCAAGCCGAGGTCGTGTCCCTTGTGGCGCCCTTGAGCTAGCTGCCCCCCTGCCCCTCTGGCTGGAGCGCACTTGCGCTCGCCCTCTGTCCGGGTGAAGTTGTTATGGCCACACTGGCCAACAACATATAGTCAATTAAAAAAAAAAAAAAAAAAAAAACCATCACTCAAGCAAGTGGTACATATTTTGTTGGTATAAATTAATGACAGGTCAAATGTACCGAGAAGAATTAGTGACCGAGTTGTTTTTAATCAACGTCAAGTATTTGATTTCATGTTGACCTAGTAAGGGTTGGAAGTAAAAAACACAATTTTCCTCATGAACTCAAATTAAAATAACTTTTTTTTAAATGGCTACGTGATTATTTTTCTAATACTAACATTCGTTTTGGACTCCGTCCGCGCTTTGCAATTATGTGATCAACACATAACCATAATAAAATCTCCAATATGTTACCTACTCAATTCTAATTAACTCTGCATTCAGAACCACCACCCCATTAATCAAAATCATGCGAACAAATGAACAAAGTTCGATAATAACCGGATTATTTTTAACAAATCGATCCCAACTTTCTTGCCATATATTTCATCTGATCCTAAATGATTGCGGCCTACATCTTGCGCATTTATTTTCTTTATACCTATATAGTTGTGAAGGAGAAAGGGGATAGCGACGATTTCGGTTTGAGTTTAAGTAATTAGAGTCACAAAAACACAAATTGAACCAAAGAGGAAACCAAAAATATGATTTTTGTTTTTCAACAATATAAGATTAAATTGCTGAATTCTTATATAGTATAGCGATATCTGCGTTATAGGTAATTAAATATTACGTAACTAAAGATGGACATCAAGGTGGAACGTGGCAAGTGGCGTCCACAAAGTTTATCTCACATTTTCAGGTACCCACAATTAAGAAACCCAGTTTAAGCCCCAGTTTAAGCTAAGTAATCACCCCACTGTAAGTACCTCACAATTCATCCTTTGCCGCTTAACCCCTTTCTCCTTTCAAGCAATGATTAAAATAATATAATTTGACTTTCTCACGCGAGTGTACCCGGTCGGTGGTATTCGCAGAAACAAAAGTAAGAGCAAACCAATGTGGCGTGTTTGAAAGCGCACCCAAAAAATGAGCATACGCATGCCTTATGTACTTATATGTACTTACATACAAACATGATGTTAGCTGTTGCTAACTGTTTATATAATTGATTTTTCGATTAAGTCGCTTCAGATGAGACTGTGGATTTGTGAGTACACTTTCAGTTTCACGTAATAAATTAGTTGTCCGAATGAGTAGACCTTGATATACATTTTAACTATCCAGTGATCTTACAACTCATCAATTTCGGTTCATTCGTTTTGATACTACGACGAGAGAATTTTGTTGCTTTTTTCTGTACGTGTACAGAAAAAAGCAACAAAATTCTCTCTTCTAGGCATGTAATTAAATACTAATTAATATAAGTTAAAGTTCAAAAAATTACGGATAAGATTATCAATTCATTTTGTTATTTGGGAGTATATTGTACCAGCGTGTCTTACACTTAGTTAATGCATTAAATACAACGTCATTAGAGGTCATACTTTGTTACTTAATAAATATATAAGTGGTGCGCGCGCAGCAAGTGCATTAACTTGGCGACGCGGCCACTAGCCTGGCTGCATTCCCGGCTGCGGTTCCCCGAGATCACAGGGGCGTCCGATCTTTAAAAACGTTTTTTCTTCCATACAGTCGATAAAGAGAATCCAAAAGAATCCACACTCTTTGCCTATCAAGCGATATTTTAGATATTCATCTATGAAATTTTAGGGATTCATGCCCATTTTCACTAAGGACTCCTAATTTTTCTCTTCGCTAAGCGTCACTTGGCGAGGTCTCCTTTATTCATCGATAGTCCTTACTCACGTCTCAGAGAACTTGCGTCGATTTATCAACCGAATCGAGTTAAAATTTAACAAACTTTTCCTTATTAGAGTTGGGGATCTCCGATTGCCGCGTCTTTCACACAAAGAAGACAGAGACACAGTTCTGTTTAAACATTTTTGACAGATAATGGCAGGTTTTAATATGCGGATACGGTAAAATGTATACCTACTAGGTGAAATCTAAATCTATTGGCTTTGCGGGACAGTTGAAGTACTAAAGGTTTTGTAGACTTATGAAATCTGTCAACAGCTGTGTTCCTATAACACCTTTTGTTTTTCAAGTTCCTCCAAAGCTGATAGTTTTATAATTACAAAGTTAAGTTTTGAAAATAAAAGTATACCCTTTTTGTTTCAAACTGTATATAAATTATCAGTGCCGGATTAACCGTGTGAATGATCGATATCGTTTGCCAAGCGAAACTCAACTATGTAATAGAAAATGACTACTTTGCCCAGTTTAGAATTTTTAACACTACGCCTATTATAACTGATTGACTCAGGCGTTACTGTGCTGAAATTAACTGTAAAATTGCTTGGGAGAAGGATCCACAAAATTAACAAGCCTAGAGTGAATGGTGGTTCTCTCTCCCAAATCATTTTACGACTATCAGAGCTGTTACTATCTCAATATAAAGCCTTAACACCTTTCTCCTAAAATTTCTCCGCAGACGGCCCTGCGCGCCGGCCAACGCTCTCCTACGATTAAAACAAAAAGACAATTCTATTTATAGTGTAAGATATTTCTCTATTTATAGTTCAAGATCCACTTTCAAGCCGTTAAGTTCCATTTTGTTACTAAAAGCTATTAATTTACAGACCACCTCTAGAAAGCATGATAATTTATCTATGGCAATTATATAGAATAGCAATCTCTTAGGTCTTTAAAATCACACCTCAGTAATGATACTCGTACTTAGACTGTTTATATTTGAAAACTTCCTGTTGCCCGCGGCACCGCTCGCGTGGAACTTCAATTAAATAAAAGTAGCCTGAGTTATTCCTTATAACATCAGATATCTGCCAGTAAGAGTTCCGTCAAAATCGGTCAAGCCGTATCTGAGATTAGGCGGAATAAACTGATGGACAAATAAAACATTTAAAAATTGTTATTTTGTTGTAAATGCCGTACGTGTACACTTTCATAATGCATTTAGTAACAAGTTTTTTTTTTTAAATACAAACGGACACTTTAATTTTATTTATTTATATTAATGTATAGGTAGGTAGAGTATGTTTATTACACTGCAACGATTCCACCAGTCCGTCTGGGAACCCTTTACAAAACAGTTCTCAAAATTAAAACCTTTATACTTTTTACACTTAGGCACGTCCATGTGTAATTTACTGCGCGCGCGCATTTAATAACTCGCCGCGCTGACCCGTGCGCAGATTGCAATGGATAGCCGACAGGCATTAGGGACCTGTCATGTATAGTCTGTTTTGGTTGTGTCAAAATGTTGACGGTTTTGACAAGCAGCTTATATTAGATAGTTTATTAAACTTGGTTCCTTTTAATTAGATTTTGTTTGTACCAGAAATAAACGGTTCTTGACGAACACACAGACAATGGAATTGGTTGGTGGACAAAAATAATCACAGATTCAGTGTCGGAAAACATTCCGTAATACTTATATACATACAGTATTATAGCAAAAATATAATTAGGCGCGAATCCCAAGTTAAACCTATATAAAACTTTTATTGTAAAATTTAAGAATACTCGTATTTATCACGTGTTTAACTTTTTTATAATAACACCGAATAGACCTTATTTTTCGAATCCACGATGTTATACATGGTGTCTTAGTAAATTCAAACAAAATGCTAGTGTGTCATCTATAGAACTGTCTAAGGGCGACCGTCCACTTTGCTGTGCTAATGAAGCGGCCAATAATCAATAGGATCGCTCCATTTCCTGTCAACTTGAGCTATGCCGAATGAAGCTGAGGAAGCTTCATAGCTTCATAACATAGGCAAGTGGACGGTTACCCTAATGGTACCAGCAAACCAACGAAGGTCATACAGTCGCCTGTAAGGGTGACCGTCAACTCGAGCCTGGTGGGTTGGCTGGGTTACGTAGCTTTATTTTCCTCAGCTCATTCAAACAAAACGATCTTATTGGTCGGAGCGAACGGGCCAGCTAACCCAGCCAGCCAGCCCGGCTCGAGTCGACGTAAGTCAACGGTCACACCCAGCGGTCACCCATCTCACTTTTCAATAGTCACCTTAACCTTCCCTATCGATCTTGAACTTCGTCCACCGCCCTCCGTTTCAAGCTCTATAAAAAGTTCCGAAGCCACGTGTAGCAATTTTCTAATGGCTGAAAGCAAACACTTCTAAGTTATAGCGTGTACTTGATGCCACTTACCATATTAGTTATGGGGGCACTGTGTGTCTACGGAGGGATAGTGAGCCGTCTGTTTGAAAGCGAGATTAGTTATGATGGATGTATGTACATGGTCCAACCAAAATAGTGTAGAATTATATATACTTTACTAGCCTGTGCCCGCGACTTCGTCCGCGTAGTATTTCACTTAACAAAAATTTCGGGATAAAAAGTATCCTATGGGTTAATCCAGGTTATAAACGATCTGTGTTCAAAATTTCATCCAAATCTGTTCAGTCGTTTTTGCGTGAAAGAGTAACAGACATACATCCACAGTCACAAACTTTCGCATATATAATATAAATAGGATTTGACAAATTTATGTTAATATTTTTTAAATGACCAAACCTTCTATTGTTACCGAGTAGCTTGTCGATGTAAACAGGGTTGCTACTCTTAGCAACGATAATCGATACATTGTAACATTCGTATTGTTGAATCTTACTCTAAATTCCATATTTTTTGCCGTCGTAAATAGTCACTCGTCAGTAATCGATACGATGGCAAAAAGATGGAATTTAGAGTAGGAATCGACAAAAAAATGTCACAATATATCGATTATCGTTGCTAAGAGTAGCACCCCAGGAATAGTATAATATAGATATATTTTAATGATTCGGAGCCGATGCCAATTCTGTCGTCGTCATAATATCCTTATATTCTTTATTATAATCCTTACTACACTCAATTTAAATTTACTAAACTAAACTTACTGTGAAACTGAAAACGATGGCACTGTAGGCTATTAGTTTAATCAAGTTTAATCAACAGAATCAGCATCATTAACTTTTGTAAGCCATTATTGTAGAAAATAAGAAGAAAATAATTCAAATACATTTTAATTAATAAGAAAAATAAATTTACACTCATTTTGCAAACGTAAAAGTACTTACAAGAGCTTCTTATTATAAGACAGGCTGATCAAAAGGCAGTATATATTTAATTACATTTCACCTACAACGCTAATAAAACACTGGTTTTAAACTTCCTAGATATATTGTTTAAAGTATATTATTTTAGAATAAACTAAAATCGTATGTATTCAAACTGGGTATGACATTAAAAACTAGATATTTTATGCAAACATCAATGCAACATTGTATTTTAATAATTGCAAGCGGGTAATAATGCCCACAATTTTATAATTTAAAAATACTTACTTACCTAATTAAAAATAAAAACTTAAAAATAGCATGCAGACTTTATTATACAAGCATTTATACACAAGACAAAAACATGCAAAATACCTTCACATTTTCATTTAATTATTGTAAAAAATACAAATATTTTTATCTACATTACAATAAGGTACCTACTCACTTTGTACCAGGTTCAAAAATTGTCAAAGATATTAAAAAAAATAAACTGGCATTATGTTTATTAATTGATTGTATAAAATACTTTTGCCATCGTGGTAAAGACGTGTTTTATTTTATATTACAAAACATAACGAGCTACCTTACAGACACCTAAAATATTGAACGGGAGTTGGGACATCATTGTCTTTCCAGTGTATTTTTGTGGGTACCTACTTTAGCAACTAGTATATAGATAAATATTATTTTTTTATTCTTTCTATGTGATAACATTAAAAAAAAATCGAATGCGTAAGTTATTATTCATTCTACTATAACAATTCCATTACAAACTCCCAATTTGTGGATTTTTTATGTGAAAAAATCACCCAATCGGGTACTTTTCTATACCAAATTAAATTGAAATGCATTACCACGGAAAAAATAAATGAGCAAAACTTGCACCTTCTCACGAAAACATCCAATCAATAACGCAGGGTAGAAATTGAAACACCCTACAATATATTTCAGTTATACCAACATTCCATCGACATTCATTTAAAAATCTAATATAAAATCATAATAGATTCCCATTGTTCGGGCACCAATGGGATTCTACAAAATTTCATAGGACATACAAAGGAAAACGAATTATTTTATTAAATATTTACTTTATGTTAACAAAGGTAGCATTGATTAACTTTTAATCAGACTTTTAATGATTATGTTTTAGCCTGAATCGGGTCACGAAATCGTTGGATAAACGGCTAATATTAATTTACAAACCATTGATTTAATCACAAAGGGTAATAAAACATGCAAAATCAAATAAAAGCTCGCCTTTGTAACTAAACCAGACGCTTGTAAAACCAACGTGCGTAGGCGCAAGAATATAAATTAGATAATAGTCAGACAATTAGAACAATTGGAAGTCAAGAAATTGACAATTTTCTGAAATGAAACTGTAATTGAGATGACGTAAGAGGAAATAAAAGTAATTAGTAAAGGAGTAGTGAAGACAAGACTGGGGCTTGAATTTCAATTTAATTTACCGACTAATGTTACTTTACGGAATGCAGATCCTATTGTAATAGTAGAAGAAATATTGTTTTTTTTTGTGAAATATAGCTTAATTGATAAACATATAAAAAAATATAATAATTATTATATTTCAGCAAAACAATCGAGGCTTTTCATGAATTTAGGAGAGGACAACTTATATTGTGTCGATATTGATGTTATAATTCATTGATATATAACCACTTAGTAGTCTATTAAAGCGCATCATTAAATAAAATAAGTTGTAACACAAATATTTGATGATTTACATTTACCTAAGGTACCCACAAATAATAAAAGTACAATTTCTCGATATATTAGTAAGCAGAAAGCATATCATAAAGCATTTGATATTTCTACATTTTAATATTTATAAAACTAATATTGCTTGAACATACTCAAATCGATTACCGGTATTCTGGGACTGTTGCAGGGGACTGGTTCGTTCCTGTAAAATAATTATAAAACATTTGACTACATTGTTTTAAGGAACTGGCTAATTGATAATACTGATTCTATCGCCATCTTACTCGTGGCCGTAATGTGTAAACAAGAGAGGAATAGTTTAAATCAAAGAATTTGTAATAATAATGACATAATTACAAATTCTTTAGTTTTAATTTTGTCCAAAATCTTTAACAAAATTGTTGGGAATAGCGCTAAATCTGTTTGTACCCAAACTAAAGCTGTTTAAACCAAATTTTTCGTAATAGTAATGGTTGTTATGTGCAAGCGAGACATACGTTTAGGTGTGTCAAATTTAATTCAATTCAATGGTAAACAACATTGAATTGAATTAAAAGACTGCGTCGTCGTTGGTAAGTCGTTAAAAATGCGCCTACTTTTCGGTATAGCGACCGACATGTGACTTTTAATTTGTCTTCCATGAAATTAAAAATATTAGAATGGAGTTTAGGTGTATACAGGTTGAAACATAAAGGGTAAACCTTTTTTTTCAAAACTTATCTTACTTAACTTCAAAAAATAAAGGTGTTACAGGGATACAGCTGTTGGCAGATTTCACAAGTCTACAAAACCTTTAGTACTTCAACTGTCCCACAAAGCTGATAGTTTTAGATTTACAAAGTAAAGTTGCAAAGAAAATAGTATACCCTTTCTGTTTCACCTAGTAGTGTGCTCCAAGTAAAAAGTAATTTCCCGTTTAATCACCCGTAAGAAGGTCTATCTATTTCTTTTGGGGCATACAGGCGGGGTACCTATTTTAAGTGAGCGTACCCTTACCCATGTAAGTCTGCTCTCAGAAAAGCTTCAGGCGGTTGTGATGACAACTCCAGGGCGTCACTGTTGTCGCATATTATACGGGAGAGGGTCACCTTCTTTATCTCAGCTAGTTGATCTGATGGAGGAAAAGTTTATTAGAATATCGATACAATCTTTAAAAATAAGCTATGTTACATTAGGAAATAATTTGAAAAAATATGAATTCATTAATCGCAAGTTTACGTCTATCTTATGGATTAACGTAATGTCATAACAATATGTATCTACTTATGTAATTATTTTCACACCTGAAGAGCTGCAGATACTAATGTGGAATATTTTAATGATTAAAATCATTTAAATAGTTGTGATAAATAATTATTACCATCATCAAAAAATAGAACTCACTCGCTGTAAAAGCCCCAGGGTTAACATCAGGTCCGTACTCGTAGTAGTATCTGTCTCCTCGCTTCCAACGCGCGAACTGATCAGCGATGATGTTCGCGAAAGTGGTTCCGAGGATGCTGCCCTCCATCGGTTCCTCTAGGAGTCCGCCCACCCAGAGATCTATGTCCTCTGGCCGTTCGTATACCGAGGAGAGGCGTTGAGAGGCCTGGGGTACATAAAGCATGAGATCAAGATTATGAATTTGCTTTAAAACAGGTTATTAACTAATGTGTAATCAAGAACTATTAACAGGGAAAGAAAACAAATCTACATTGAACCACCTAATATTATTATAATATCATGTTGTACTATATCCAGTGGATCCTTTCCAAACCTTATGCTACTTTAAAATTTAAAACTCTCGGTCGTATTAATAAAGCAATCTCAACTCTAAGAGCGGGCTTTAGTACATTTTGAATGACGCTTGCAAAATCGCTCTCAGACTTAAGATAGATTTAATTATACTGGCCTAAAACCTTGGTCTTAGAAGGCAAGTGATGTATCGTATCAAAATCTTGTAAAATTATTAAAACAATAGATTCCATTAAAACTAAAAAAAAACTTTTAAAAATACTCCATAATCTTGGGAACTACAACTCACGCTAGGTGGAAACTGCTGAAATTCCTGAAAGGGCTGTAATCCAATCAGTCTCCGGTACTGGTTGTATGACTGGAGGCCGTGGTCGCGGCCGCGCTGGATGTTGATGGCAGCCAAATCCAGGCCGTACGGATTGCCGCCGTGAAACATGTAGCAAGTAAGCTGACAAGAAATTGATTACTTAGGTAAATCCAACAATAGATATTCTGGTAAAAGATCACATCAAAGAAGAAGGTGATGGTGGACTGAAAACAGCCCATGTGATCAGTGCGCCACAGATATTTCAGAATTACATTAAGAAATTGCCACCTGCTTTCCAAACCAATAGCTGTCCCAAAGTGACTAACTTTAGTAAGGCCTAGATATGAAGTCAGGTTTTGACTGCCCTTAAATTACTGTATGTCATGGAAGTTAGACAGACAATAGAAATCGCTTATTTAAAATTACATCTTAAAGAAGGAGAGGTGTTAATGAGTGTGTTTGTCTTATGGGTCAATTACAAGACTGCAGGATGTTTTATTTGTACTCACCCCTTCAGTAACAAAAGGGTCCACAGTCTGCATGGGCTGCGAAGCGAGGCCGATAAGGAGTCTGTCCAGAAAAGGCCGGAGCCGTAGTCTCGTTGGCTGGAACATGACCTCCGGGAGCGATATGGACTCGTACACATCACCTGTTTTTGGACTAGGGATCCTATTAAAGGATATGTGATTCAGTATATTTCAGCTCACCCTCGGTTTATAAAAGTTGTATCCTTCGATTCATTTACTTCACTGGACTCGAATCACCAAACATTATAATCAATCGACAGAAGAAAGTATATAAGTGGTCAGATATAATTTGGATCAGATATTGTAGGTAGGCTACCTAGGGCTGACAAAGAATGAAGAAATATATTTAGCTCACAACTTCTTCACTTGCACACATTCTTCTCAGTTTTATTTAACTCGTATGTTGCCTAAGTCACTGTATTAAGTACACTCACGTAATTTTTCCATCGACGACAGAATGCCCAAATCTCATGGCAGCTGCAGAGAACTCCGCTGTGAGTGACGGGTTCACGTGAGGATCGTAATCTGAGGAGTAGCTTGGAGATGGTGCGAGACCAAAAGTCTGAATCATTTGTGGCCCTGGAAAACAAACATATTTGTAAATAAATTCATTATGGCAGTTGGCTTTCGATAGAATTATCCATCAAATAGGCCCTATTCTGACTCGTCTCTAGGTATTTACGCAATTGTAGTGGGCACACAACCTGCTTAACATTTTGGAATAGTTTTGAGTTTTTGGAACTTAAAGTAAAATTCTGTCCTAAAATTTATGTAATCTTACCTAAGAGCAACGGTAACCATTCATTATAAATGATATGCTGGAACTCAGCCTGCAGAATCCTTCTGGTCTCTAGAAACAGTGTATCTTCATCCCACTTAGGATTGTGGGCAGCCAGAGCTCGCGCCACACGATTATGTTCCCTCGTCCAGATAGTATGAAATACTGTCAGTGAGATTATCTGGTTCCCGTGGTTGTCACCTAGTGATAGTGAATAAGTAAGCTGCAATCACTCAATCGTAGGAACTTAAGGCCCACAGAACTCAGGTGAGTCTAGGATCATGAAAGTACCACGCTACGTAATAATTTGAAGATATCCGGAACAGATAAGATTCTACACCGTAATCACCAAAGAAATTGAGATATTTTAAATTGATTTTCAAAACATCTTTGAAAACCGGTGATAATGCCGTTGCACCAACTATTTATTGGCAGAAACTGCTAAAGAGCTGAACCACCAGTTGAGCAACAAAGAGTCTTTGTTGATGTTTTTTTAAGAATTTCAGTTTTCTTGACAATATTTTTCTAAAAATCTGAATCTTGGTTCCTTAGATTTTCTCTTTACACAATTAATATTTTAAAATTACTCTACCTGATTCGAAACAAGCCACTCCGTTTTTCGAAGTGAGGCACTCTTGTCTATCGGTTAGAGGTGGCAACTCTCTACCATAGTCATTGAAGGTAGTCAGCAAACCCCCCGGGCTCCGTAATGATGCTACTTTCTCCTCAGAATTACCGTAGAGCTGTGAAAGGTCTGGATAGTGCGTTGCGCCATTCATCTTAAACAAAAAGCTACTGTTAATCCTTTGATACCTAATTTGATCAACTATGCAATAAAGATTTGTTATTTAGACATGCAAAAGAATTGATCCTGTCGCTGCCAAGGCCAGCTGTGACTCAAACTTCATTTGACGATCGCTTGGTCTAGCAGATAGTTGGTGCGTGTGTAGGCGCTCGGCCTGCTGCACCGGGTGATTTCAGGTTTGATCCCATCGGGCATGGTTTTTTGTGGTTCCCTAAGTCTTTGTGTTACTGGGTTCACTCCTCGTTCATTGTTTGGTAGCGATAGTACAAACGTTGCTTAGTTTGGGACCATACAGTTGATATGTCAGTCTGGCGATACTTATTTCATAACAAAATATTCCACCTGCTTAGCATATCCCACAGAGCAATCGCTGGCCGGAGCCAACTGGCCCCTCACAAAGTTGAGGCAAGTGTGTCCAAACACGCCGTAGAACTGGTCATCAGAGCTGGCTGCGATGGGCGCGCAGGCAAAATGCTGGAGTTCAGGGGGGAGGGAGGTCGCGCCGTTGTTGATGCAGCAGGAGATACCGCTGCCGTTACCTGCGAGAGGGTACTGCATTTAAAAAAAGTGATTTACGGAATATAATCACTTATGGTTTGACTCCAAAACTTGAATGCCCCTCTATAGCAGGCCAAAAAATTGGAGCCTGGATTCGAGCGTCACGTGTTTTGTTTTGGGGCATATTAATATACTTTGAAGTTTATTTTTAGTATTTCTTATTTAGTATAATTTTTGTATTATGTTTAACTACAGACGAAGAGAGTCTCAATGCTATAGCTTTCCTTTAATATTAGCTAAGTATTATCTCCTAGTCTATATATTATGTTTTATTTATATTTGAATAAGGTTTAAAGAGTACAAAAACCTTACCAGCTGTGAACACGACACCAGCACTAACATCATGAGCTATAAACTGTCCAAACTGCATGAACATCAGGTTGTGTGTGGCGCTGGGATGGCTGCCGTCCAGGAGCAGCGCGCTGCTGACCACCCTCGCACTTTGGAGAGGTAACCCTGACTTCGCAACCCTTAACGACCAAATACCTGTAAAATAGAGCTCATTATTATATATGTAAACCGCAGAATGTGAGCAGCACAGGACTAGTCGTTGTAGAAACCCTTTGGGAAGGAATATATCCAAAGGTGGATGTATTTTTATTGAAATGGTGATGGTGAAGCTGACTATGCATTTCCTGCTTCCAATGGAAATCTTATCATTATTGAAAGACATTTATGTTCATAAATCAAAAATGACTGGAGAAGTTCAGCTTAGGTTATCCTCAATCTCCCTCCCAAATCCATATACTTACCATCAGCATAGTCCGGTGGAAGAAGCCTCTCAAACCCGGTATGCGCAGCTCCCCAACTAGGGTAGGAGGGGTTGTTGCATTCTCCTCCAACACTCCTGTACCGAGGAGGTGGGATCGGGCACGAAGGTGGTGGGGGACAGAAAGGACCTATAAGGGAAATTCGTTTATTTTGATGTTTGTTCTTCTATAGTTACATAACGATATACAATATTCTGGCCTGGAGAGAAGTTGACAGTGTTTCAACGACGAAAACTTTTGGGTGAACTTAGTTAGCGTAGGTAGGTCTGTATATTAACAAATTTTAAGGTATAATCCTCTAGAAGATACTCGCCATCAGCCTGATCATTGAGCCCCAAAACCAGTTCATCATCAGATATAGCTTGTCGCGACTTCAGCTCCTGCGCAGCGAATAGATTTAATAACGCACCACGACCGAGGGCATCAGCTTGCTTGTTATAGGTTACCATAGACTGAAAACAAAAAAAAATATTTTTTAGTTTCAGAAAATAACAGATAAAAAAATTTACTTATTTATTTTTGAGAGGTGGTATCGCCAAACTATGTCGTAAATAATAAAGACTGGAATGCAGTGACATCATAAACAATAGACTATGACCATGTCGTAATTTTATTATTCGTATTGAGTTAAGTTCCAATTGTTAGTTTCACAGTGGGGATCAGGAAACAAATACCTATTATAATAGATGGTCAACAATCCTTTACGCCAGATAAAAATAACTAACCAAGTGATGTCCAAAACTAGGCGACGTAGTATTGACTATAGTGTGAACTGAATGTTTTAGCTGCTTCTCGACAGTGCGCAGGTAATTGTCGAGCTTCTTCTGGGACTGCGCGTGCGCAGACTTCAGATCTTCCGCACTGATCGACGAGGATGTGCGGGACTTGCGCTCTGTTTCCGCTAAAAAAAGATGCAATGTCAAAATATTAACAAAACCAATGAAAATTTTCGATACCGACTTGATCGCTTTTTTTATGCTGACCACTAAACTAAACTGCCTTAAGGTGGTCAGAAGAAGTCAAACGTACACATGTCCATCTGTCAGCCAGAACACGACCGCGTGGATTTAAGCATCAAGGAACAAGACCCTAGTGACGTCGTAGGTACCGACTGAACTCTTTACAGAGGCCGCTAAGATACTTAAATCATCTTTGGTTACCTGCATGGTCACTCCCTGTGAAACAGCACACTCCAATCAACCCTCCATCCAGGTGGCACTCTGGGTTGTTGGAGGCCGGTCTCATTAGCGCTGGGCACTGGATCCTGGGCACGCATCTTCCGTGGCGCGGGCAGGTAGCGCATGGAGCCTCCCGCTTGTGGATGTGCTCTGAAACAGTGGGTTCTGAAGGTAGGAGTCACTAAAGGAAAGAATTTAAGTATTATGCAGTGACTCAAAAGTCCGAAATAATAATACTACCTGGTATTGAGCTTGGATGAGTATAGAATTACACACTGACGACCGCTTGGTGCAGTGGTTCGAGCGTAGGACGCTCGGCTCACAGCACCGGGTGGTTGCGGGTTCGATTCCCGTCAGGGTAAATTTCGGAAATGGCCTTTTCGTAATTTTCCCTGGTCTGGGTGTCACTGGAATCGCCCCCAGTCCATTGTACGGTACCCATAGTACAAGCTTTGCTTAGTTTGGGACCATACAGTTGGTGTGTTTGTCTGGCGATATTTATTTATTTATTTATTTATTTATTTACACTAAAATTTGAACACTTCGATAAAATTGGAATAGGTATCTCAAGACTATGCAAGATATTAAAAAAAGTCATGAATATATTGGTGACCGCGACTCCTAAATGCAATTCACAGTCCCTCTTATTAATAAAAGTGTATTAGCGGTTGTATAGCTAAACCATGCTTAGTCTTCTTCTTTCGAATGTCAAATTACTGATGACAGAAAGAAATAGTTCGGTAACTATTGGCCCGCTAATCCACGTTTATTAAAAAGGGGAATTGTCTTTTAGGCCATGCCATAGGATGTGCTCTAAGGCAACCCAGAAGTTGTGACAAATATTCATAGGCCCGTAAATCATAAAATATGGTGGTAGGTAGTCTATCTTCACTAGGTACATTGACATGTAGATCTACATTGTTTGAATTTGTAACCAAATTATTGTTTCGGACTTATGAGACACCCGGATAACTTTGACCTTACTTCTTTAGCAAATCTTTAGTGAAATGTTTAGTGAGTAATGTGGGCTATCCAATGTTAAAGTAATATATTGCTATCAACATACCTTTGACATGTGCAACGTAATGGCTTCTGTCACCAAACGCGTGGCCCAACGCCATTGGAATGACCACAACGTATACAAATATACTCAAAATTAATTTGAATTTGTCCATACTGTACGCTTTATCGTTAGTGTTCTAAATTTGAGTTTTAAAGTGTTCTAAATTCAAAATTTAACAGTTGACATATTTGCACACGCACTGCCCTAACCGAGCGATGAACGAAATGGACGAGTAACTTTTAAAACCGGGGGTAGGCTTTCTTATGTCAAATGTTAGTTTTCATAATTAAATACCTTCATATTTTTAACAATCTTAGCATTGCATTCATTTTATCTTGTCATTTATTATTGATAGTTTCTGAACAAACTAAATAACTCACCATACTTGTTGACTCTTAAAAACCCGTTTACGGAAATTTCCGTTATTTTAGGTACATAAAATTTATTATATTCAGAGCTGCTGATAGATAGCGGTAGTAGTATAGAACTGAAATAATAGTATTCAAGTGATTTTCTGTCGCTTGGTATATTTTATATGTAATAGGTAGGTACATCCTACTATTTTTCCGTTCTTTCATTAGACATCCCACTCGATACGACAGCCAAACCAAAATTTCTGGGACGCCCACTTTTTTGGATGTAACATCCATCCTATTGATTTTGTTCGTATAAAATATGTGTGAACCTAACCTGCCACCCGGATCATAATAATTATACGATCGACACCTCATTCATTAAAATCAGATGGGTGGTTTAGGCGCTACGGTGGAATATAAAAACGATACAAACATACATAGACAAAATATAACCCTCCCTGTTGGATTTTTGGCCTTTTGTCTCAATATTCCCAGCTGTAGCCAAAAGTACCTACTAACCAGGAGGGCTGACGATAATTGTTTTAAATTGTAGGCAAAAGCAAATAGTGCCTTAAATAATAAAGAACGTCGGTATCTGAGTAATAAAACAAGTAGCACCATGCACTCGATTTTATTTTCACAATCAATATTTACATTATGAGACACATACGCATTCACAACACTACTCATTAAATACATTTAATAATTTATCATTAAGTACCTTCATAATTACATAAATTTCTAGCCATTATCCATTTTATTATTTACTCAATAACAGAACCAACCAACCAATGACACGCAACGCCGTTTCTCAGTTGGTTGGTTCCATAGAAATTGTTTTGGTTGGTTCATTACATTTTATTTGGTTGCTTATGTTTGTTCTGTAATATCGCAGATACTTTAAGGAACTGTTATCGAGACGATAGCAAAATGGAAATTTAATTAGGTAGTAGGTATACCTAACATCAAATCTTGGTTTTCTTGTGACCCGCCATTTTTGCATCCGAGGGCAATAGTAAGCCGATAAGTCCACCAACTGGAAAATACAAATATACTTATATTAATGATACTGAGTCTTATCTAGCTGGTTATTAATACTAATCTTAAATCTAATAATAAAATCGATTTAAGTCTGAGAGTACTATTGGAAATATCATTCAGAAGCTTGGGTTGGAGATAATTTCTTTATATTACCCTCAGAAGCCCCATGAGACGGGTCTCAGAGGGCAGAATCTGTCTGCGAATGCTACTGATTGCATTCGTTTATATATCAGTATAGGCCAAATCCGGGAAGCTCAGAAGCAGACTCCAATGAAATCGCAGGGGTATTATTTTATTTTATTTTGAACTGGCATACTGAATACTTAATCGTCACTCAAATGTTTTAATTCACACTTTGATTCAAAGCTATTTGCTGTTTTTGTGCCGCGCGTCACAGTAAGGCATTCGTCAGTTAGCTTTAAAATTAGGGATGGACTGTAGATGAACCTTTTCAGAAAAAAAAAAACCAGTATATTCTGGAAATATTTTTTTATAATATTTTTATAATATAAAGTCATGAGTTCTCTCACCGAACGTCAGTCCCCCGAAAAAATAAAGGGCCGCCTCGCAGTTGGTATCCAGCAGCCACTTCAGCAGGTTGATCCCCACCACTGCGCTGCCGCGGCCGAACATCAGGGTGAGAGACACAGCCATTGCTCTGGAGACATATGTATAATTTAGGGTAGAGTGGCGACCTCACATTCACGTCGCCGACAGAAGCGGACAGATGGCGGTAAATGCAGCGCTTCAATACAATGTACGGATTCTTCATAGAAAAACTGAATCACGATATTAAGAATCGCAAGCATCGTGACTATATATACAAGACCCCGAGAATAAGGCACAACACCCGCCTGGCTGGAAAATCTTCCCTTTTCCGCTAAAGTAGCATACCTACGGAAAAAAATTAAGGAGGAAAACAGCAGGTTCTGATTTTAAAACTCTTTGTGAGTGAATCCAGTGTGGTCCAGTGAGAATTCAGTCGCTCGGTAAATTGAATTACAACTAGTATTAATTTATTGAATTACTTTTCCAATACTTTTCGGAACAATGGTGTTGCCTATCCACATTGTGTTGCTGTTTCCGAGAATTTTTACCAACTTTAATTATATTGTTTTCAATAAGATTAAGTAACCATTAAGATTGTTTCCGGATCTTCTCAGTGAACGCAGCATTTCGAACCAATGGTAGATATTCTAAATTTATGTGCTTTGTTGGCTAATACTAAATTATTTTCTTAACTCATCTGGAAATCTGGTTTTACAAGTGTATCAATCTTAATTTTATCCATTACTTCTATACAAATAAATATAATTGGAGTGTCTGTTTGTAATATCAAAATAACACCTTTTCACTAAATGCATATGAAAGGACATACGTCACCTATAACAAAAACACGATTTAAAAAATGTTTGTCTCTCTGTCTGTATGATTGTTCCGGATAATCTCAGAAACGGCTGGACCTATTTTGACGGGACTTTCGCTGGCAGATAGCTGATGTTATAAGGAGTAACTTTTATTTTAGAAAAACAAAAAAAACACATATGGGTCCCGTCGCGCGGGCTGAGAACGCGGGCTCAGAACGCGGGAGCGGGCTTCTGCGATAGGTATATAAAGAAAAATAAGAATAAATTTAGTATAGGTATTTCTCTATTAACTTCATTATTTATTAACAGAATTATGAACTTTTCAGAAACTCTGCGAACTGAACGAACATTTTTTTAAATTAAATTTTCGTTAAGTTAAATTACACGCGGACGAAGTCGCGGGGCACAGCTAGTTAATAATAAAAATTTCGTTACCAACATAAAAAATACGACAAAGTACATGTTATATTTTTCTATACTAACTTGACATAAGTTGGGAAGATGTCCACGCTGAATGTGGACAGGAATCCGAAATTGATCACCCCTGACATGAACACCATGAACAGGATCGCGCTGAGGATCCAGATGGAGCTAAAGTTCAGCAATATACATGAGACGCCACCTATTAGCTGGAAACACAAAACAAAACATAAATTAATAACGTAAGGAAATTTACTTTCGAATGTCGTGCGAAATTACCCTGTATAACGGCTGCCAATTACATTGGAACTAAAATACAGCAGCAAAAGCACGGTGTACTTAGAATTAGGGATTTAAAAACTAAAATAAAGAAATGGGAAGCTAGACAAGTCTAGTACAGGTCCCTAAAAGTCCAGCACCGTGCCAGCTCCCCTTAAGTTGCAGATGCCCTAGACAAAGGTTACTATTTATTATCGGGTGGACTGTCTACCAGAGTGCCTACATAAGCAATAAAAAAAAATTATAGAGGGTTACTTGGGTCAGTAATCGTACCTGTATCCCCATGAACACGCTCTTCCTGCCGATACAGTTGATAATACCGCTCATCGTCGTGTTCAACACAGCGAGCGCGAGACTAATGCCGAACACCACCAGCATTGCAAAGCTGTCCATCGTACACTCTCCAACCTGGAACCGAAGGAATCAGCTCCTTACTCAGATTTATGGTCCATCAGTGAGGCCAAATGAAACGTACACACTTGCTGATCAGATGAAAAAAGTTTGCTTAAGGACACAAGTCAAAAGGGCTACGTATCGGGAGATGGTATCCACTACTCGAATAACCCAACAACTCCCCTAACCACACACCCTCCCTCATACTCCTTCACGCTCACAACACACACACAATCACCGACACACATGTTCACTTAGTTTTAGTTTTGAATTATGTTAGTTTTTTAATTTTTATACATTATTTACTTTTTATTTTTACTATCACCACTTACTGTATGTACCTAAATGAACGAGCTCAAATAACTGTAAACAAATAAACAGCTTCCGAGGTTTTCGGGGACCTGGTGACCTGTAATACAGGCTATCACACCCACCACAGGCACCAGCGATCCACAACCAAAAAATTGTCAACTATCTCCAATGACTTTACTTATATCTACATATACTTACATCAATGTATTTTGGTTTGTGGTGAGAAATAAATGATTTTATTATTATTATTATTAATGGGTTACAAGAAGGAAGGATACATCGAACTTTGCATAGGAGTGTCAAACAAGGTAAATCCACCATCACCAAATTAGTGAACCTATCGGAAAAGGTAAAGCTCGTAGCCCAACACCCCTTTCCCTTCTCCTCCCTCAGTCCTACTCCTTCAAGCCACGTGCGAGCTATGCCTTTAGTATTGCAAGCAAATGCTTTCCAGATTTAGTACAACCGTAGCCTATAGATATAGGCTACGGTTGTTGCTTAACATCAAGCGAGTCGTAAGCTTGTTTGCCTACTTGTATACTTAATAAACTGCCACCTAGTGACATAAGTTTGAACTATTTAAGTAATTCAATGGTGCGTTTGTGTAGTTACACCATACATTGTCTTCTTCTTTCGAATATCAACTTACTTATGACAGAGAGAGATAGTTCGGTATGTAACTATTCGCCCGCTAATCCACGTTTATTAATGAGGGGGGCAGAGTACAAAATGGACAACGCGGGGTTAGTTCCAGTGAAGCATTACTCAACGAGGCGGTGTAGCGCATGTATAAAAAAACTACCTAGATGTTAGGAAGTAAAATATATGTTTAAAAACCATACCTCATGGGTGGTGGTAGAGTTAGCCGAGAATCTTATCATCTGACAGATAGTTAGGTCACCGCCTTCTTTGCCGATGGACGACACGAAAGCGTTCACGATGAATGGCATCCACACCGTGAAGGAGTTTATGCTAAAAAGTAAAATACAACGAGAGCTCAGTACTTACTTGATGAAAACGTGTAAACAGATTTAAACTCATTGGGCTGGGGAACGAAAGACAATTTTCTTGCATGACGCGAGCCTTTCCACTGTTAGTAGGTAGATGTGCGTAATCCTTATTATCACACTCGCAAGAGTTAGATATACCTAGATAAAACCTTAGCAAGTCTCCAAAAGTCACGAGAAATGTAGATGGCTGTAAAGTGAAGCGAATATTTATATTTGACTTACCAAATATAATTAATAACGAACAAGAGAGAGAGCAGTAAGGTGTATTTCAGCAGCGGCGGTTTCAGCATCGGCAAAGTCTGGTAAGCTATAGAGCCCCAGAACCCACGTTTCAATGACGGTGATATCTCCTCTTCTAACACTATTTCGTTCACCTGAAAGTTAAGAGAGTTAAGTAAAAGGCAAAGAGTTACACTGAATTTAACTTTGCGTTTGCTTGGAATAACAAACTATCCCTTGGATTGAACATAAACGTCGCCAGACAACTTGGTGGTCCTAAACAAAGCAACGCTTATGGACAGCGTACAATGATCTGAGTGAGATTTGATTATTATTTACTATTACTTATTTAGTGGCAATGGCGTTGCCTGCTCATATTCTGTTGCTGTTCCTGAGAATGTATACGAGTACCATCTTGTATTCATTGAAAAGAGTAACCATTGAGTTTCTTGCTGGATCTTCTCAGTGGAAGCAGCATTCCGAACTGGTGGTAGATTCTGACTATTCATAAATGCTTTGTTGGCTAACATGAATAAAAACAATTTTGAGTTTGAGTTGAGTTTGAGTTTTTGAACCAAGGGAGATCTCAGTTACACCCCAGACAAGCAAGTTACAAAATGAATAATATCCTAAGTTAGCCTAGAATTCCCGAAATTCTATGGTTATATTATGGAATAACCTACCTTAAAGTTTTCTATATTCTTTCCACCATTCATAATATAGATTCCTTTCAAGATCTCCAAGGCTTCCTTATCCTTTCCCACACTGAGCAGGTATTTGGGGCTCTCATAAGCACACGCCACTCCCACCGCACTGAAGGCACAGGGCATCGCGAAGATCAGGGCCAGGAGACGCCAGGAGTTTAAGTAGATGTTCAGATATGGCACGTGGTAGGAGAAACTTAGGGGAAGAACTGGTATTGATATCACTGGAAGAAAGAGAAAGAGAGAATAAATTTCGGAGGTTTGAGTAGCAGACGCCCTATTTAAAAAATGAGTGTACTAAATCTGAGAAACTCTGACCAAGTCCTTGAGAATAGGATCTAAATTCCTTAAGCAGACATAATAGCATGATAGACGGAAATAAAAGTGTCTTCAAACCCACCCGAAACTTATTTCCTTATTTGTTTAACATTATAGTTTATTATACCAGCTACTCACCTGCCATAGATCCTATGGATGAAAGGAAGACGCTGGTAGACAGCAGTAGCAGAGCAGTTCTCTTGGCTGCAGGTGTACACTCACTCAGCAAGGTGACTGATAAGGCATAAGCTCCAGCTACACTGGAAGAGAAAAATATTATTTTTTTTAACCAGAGAACTTTGGTCTTAAAAAATCTATCGCGGCCTTTGGGACCAGATCTCAAAATCTATAAAAACCGATGCAATTGCAGAAAACTGTGAAACGGGAGATAGGTTTACTCCGAAACTCACCACCATCTCTCACTCACAGTTGAAAGATGTCTACAAGCTTTTAGAAAGGGTCGGGATCACCATCGATATCATGGTCATCGAGATTCAAACTATGATACTAGTATTAGTGTGGTCCTCCGTCCTAAACTAGAAGATCCATTTCGGTTCCCAAAACCAATCCCAAACTGCAGTGATGGCCACCATAACTTGACCTAGCCATAAATAGTCAATATTTTATAATGCGCCATGTTATCTTCTACCTAATATATGGAAGCTAAAAAGGTCACTATACTTACGAGGCCGAAGACACGAATTTGCATAAACACAGCATTATCCAATTGACTGAGAAGGCGGCCACGGTGCCTGCTACGTAGCTCATTGTCATGGATATACAGAGTATCTTCCTCCTGCCGCGCGTGTCCGCTAAATATCCCCATATGTGGGAGGTCGCGATTACACCTGCGAACATAAAGGATAATGTTTGCATCTTAAAAAGAGAAGGGTTATATTTTCAGCAGACTATGTATGTATGTATCATGTTTTTGTTCCATCACCGTAGCGCATAAACTAGCCATCCGTTTTAAGTGAATGAGGTGTCAAACGATTCGTTTTATCTATTATATACCGGGTGACATTGGCTTCTTTTATACGCACAAAATAAATTACTACTAGCGCTATCCATCGGCATCTATACAAATAAATAAAATTGGAGTGTCTGTTTGTAATATCAAAATAACACCTTTTCACTAAATGCATATGAAAGTACATACGACACCTATAGCAAAAACGCGTATTTTTTTTTTTTGTCTGTCTGTCTGTCTGTCTGTCTGTCTGTGTGTTTGTTCCGGGTAATCTCCGAAACGGCTGGACCTATTTTGACGGGGCTTTCACTGGCAGATAGCTGATGTAATAGGTAGTAACTTAGGCTAGTTTAATTTTTGAAAAACAATTAGGGTTCCGCGTAAAAAAATAAAAACACATGAAATCAAAGAGTATCTCCGAAACGGGTGGACCGATTTTGACGGGACTTTCACGGGTAGATAGCTGATGTTATAAGCAGTAACTTAAGCTACGTTTATATTAGAAAAACAAAATTAAAAAAAATGAAAAAATGGGTTCTGTCGTGCGTGCTCAGAACGCGGGAGCGGGCTTTTTTGTTAAGTTTAATTCCACGCGGACGAAGTCGCGGGCTCAGCTAGTTTCTGAATATATTTCGTGTTGCTAAAATATTCATTCTCCGTAGTCGGGTTAAAATATTTCAAACGATTTAATCAGAAGATGTAAGCAGACAAGTGCTAACAATACCGATGTTCTGTTCTGCCTCTTCAATAGAAATATAATAAATAAGGTTCAAATTGACAGAACATAACTTGTACAAGTAACAAGCAAACAAGAACAAGTGAAAATAATTATACAAATATTTATTTAAGTACCAACTAATCTTTTTATTGTATAAAAAATCAGCTTCCGTTTTCGCAACACTCGAAATGTAGTTGTATTTCTATGAGGGAGTGTATTATTAATTACTTTATATTCCTATCTTCCAACAGGATTGGGAACATGACATTGACATTGTTTGATGTTCGTATACGTAAATTATGCCTCCTTCGGGCCTATTGTTCTAGAGTCGTAATAATTTGGGTAAATCACAGCGACATCAACTGTAATATCCAACGTATCTCAACCACAAGAGATAGCGATGTACCAATAGGACGCACCTGTATTGCGTGTGTTTGTACAGTTTTAATCATAAATAAATAATTGCCCTGTCTGCCGATAAAGCGTGCATACCTTATTTGGAAGAACCTCCAAAATGTTATAATGCTAATTTCAACCTAAATTTGATCCAGATTTTAAATGAAACTATTGATAATAATCGGAGTTGATTTTGTTAAGAAAACACTTTAGTTATTTAACTTCAATTCCCCATAGGCTGTATTGGGCTTGACCTACAATATTTTTCGGAAATGAAGTTTATAAGTAAAGTCCCTAACGGTACAATTTAGAGACCGGTTGCTTTAATCGTACCATGTGGTTCCTAAATCGTACTTAGGAACGCCACATATAATATCAACGAAAAGTCAATGACATTAATTGAAACCCTTATCATCTAAACTACGTTAGATTTATTTGAACTTTTTCTATGCTACAAACTTTTTTATTTTTTATTTTAATAACATGTGCTAACCGGAGAAATCGACACACTGACAGTGCCTATTGTATGTTGGTAGCATTGCGTTGGTGTAGTCAGAGTGAATAAAAAAACGCATGCATGTGGTACGATAAAACAGCCGGTATAAGTTATGACACTCTCCCTACAATTTTTATATTAAACCTCTTCATAATACTCTCCACAGCGTCTTACAAAGTTTCGTGAGTCTAAACCAAATCTTAAAGCATTTTTTGCAGTCATCTTCAGACACCTCTTCTAGGTTCAGCTCGCTCGAACGCCGCTAGAGCATCTCCTGGCGATTAAATCTGTGTTCCTTTCAGTTGATTTTTTATTTTGGGGAACGAATAGAAGTCACCGGTCTTAGATTTTTGACCCTTGTCATTCACACGCAAAGCTCGTTCCCCATATATTTTGACCGTATTCGAGTCCCGAGTATTATAATACAAAATTGAAAATTTAGAAAACCCCCGATGCGACGACTTTTAAAACTACAAAAGAGCTTATAATTTTCTAATGGCTGAACCGATTTTCATGAAACATAGCAAGAACACTCTCGATCAGAATACCTATCTAACAAAAAAAAAACAAAATTGATATCGGTTCATCCGCTTGGGCGCTACAATGCCACAGACAGACACACAGATACACAAATACACATTTTAAACTTATAACACAAGAGTTTTCGTTAGAAAAGTAACTGCACAGGGCTGGAGATAAGTTGTGATGCCAAAGTTTATAATTGCCATGGGAAAGTGACCTCAGGTGTTATTACCCATAAGAATAAACTTTAATTTACCTGCCAAAGGCATGCTCGCCATTAACCCTTGCTGTGAGCTGGTGGTGTCGAGCTCGCACGCGCTGGCCGGCACCAGGTAGGAGACGGAGAACAGCTCAAACACCATGCCGACGATGATGCTGCCACACAGCATGAACATGAGCAGGTTGAACTTGCTGTATCCTAAAACAAGGTGACATTAAAACCAGGTGTCATAGGCCCAAAATATTAATCAATCGATCTCAAGTCTGACAGCGATCTTGGTAATGACATGTCAAACTCGTACCCAAGACCGCTCTTAAACTTGAGATTTATTTATTGATACGGTCCATAGGATCTAAATTCAGATTTCTTACTATGTTTACTAGAGGGGGACACTTTAAAATTTGTCATGAATTAATTTCATGTGTTCAAATTTGAATTCTGAGGGGGTATTCACAATAGACGGAAAGTTTCCGTGTCGTAAACAACAACTTTCATCAGTCTTCCAATTAATTTGTAAAACAAGGGTTGAAGCTGTGATTCCGAAATCGGAAACTTTCCGTCTATTGTGAATAGTGCCCCTGGATTGTGACGACTGGCCTGCGTCCCCCCCCCCCCCCCCTCGCCGCTCATAAGTTTCTCCCACACCCGAGGTTGGATCGCTACTACCGCTTTATTTCATGACGCACAGTGTTGTTCAATCACTTCTTTTATCAAAGTGTTCAATACACAAAATAAAACTATTTCTCAAATACATTTGTAGACGTGTGAATAAAATTTACTCTTCCGGATGACACCTGAAAGATCGCTAGGTTCGGTGTCACCGATACTCATATAAATCTACTATATAAAAATAAGTCGGGTTTTCCTTCCTGACGCTATAACTCCAGAACGCACGAACCGATTTCCACGGTTTTGCATTCGTTGGAAAGGTCTCGGGCTCCGTGAGATTTATAGCAAAGAAAATTCAGGAAAAATTTCAACAGAACGCGGACGGAGTCGCGGGGCACAGCTAGTCACAATATAAATATGAATGTAGGATTCTCATAGTAGGTATCTCAACTGTCATAGAATACTCGTAATAACTTTTTAAAAACATTGCTATCATATTTTTAAGGATTTTCGTTTGTAATAAGGCAGAAATAACATAAGTACAGTATAACATTTTTGACTGTTCACTATTTTTTTTTTCCAAAATAAAATAAAAAATTGGCCATACAGGCCAACCAAGCACTAATGAATTCTACCGCCAGTTCGGAATGCAGCTTTCACTGAGAACTGTAAACTTTTATTATTCCAAATCCTACTGTCTATATTTAAAGCGTCTCTGCTCTGACCAACCCCTTGGAATATTACGACCGTGGTGTATTGCGGCTATCCATACAAAGATAATTATAAAAGTGAAACGTGAGAACTATTGAAACATTCATCGCAATATCTCCAAAACTATGTAAAAGACTCAAAAGGCACGCGACTTCCTTGAGGCTGCTTCCGCGGATATCAACTAGTAAAACTTAAAATAAAAACAAAAACTTGTTATTCAGAATAGCCAACAAACCAAACCACTTATGATTGGGCAGAATATATAACCGGTTCGAAATGCTGATTCCACTAGGAAGATCCGACAAAAATTTCGATAGTTACTATTAGCAACAGAAAATTTTAAAAAAAATTACTGAAATTACTGAAACAGTAACGCAATATGAACAGGAACATCATTGTCACAGTACCTACTATAAACTAATTTACTGTTTTTTCTATTACGTCATAGGCAAATATTTGATCACGATTTCACCTGATCTATGATCTATTTCTAAAAACGAACAGCTACAAAAAATAATGATTTTGTAGTTTAGATTACTAATTAAATACACAAAACTTATTTGGTTTATAATTTTGATGATTGTGAAGCTGGATGCGGACCATCACTACGCCCAAATAAATCATATTACTAAAGTAAGTCTAGCTCAGATTTAGGTAGTTAGACTAACAAGCTAGCTTGTGAGATGAGCATAATTCATTAATATCTACAAATTTACAATGCTCCTATAAAAGCTTCATTCTCTTTCAATTATCGAATGATTATACTTACTCAATATTATACAGGTAAAATTGTTGGCATGTAAGTAAGTTTGGAGGTAATGTATGTAACTACTCATCCGATTCTGAAAATTATTTCAGTGATAGTAAACTACACTATGCCTGAGTGGCATAAGCTATAGAACGTAGTAGCACGCGGGCGGAGCCGCGGTTACATGCTAGTGTAGTAAGCAAACTTACCCGTCATACTCAGAGCCTGTTCAAACGGCACCTTCTCTTGTTTCACAGTCATTGTTAACGATTTCACACTACCTCATTTATTTTTAAAATATAATTTATATCTATGACTTCATCACGGTAATATAAAACTTATCATAATTTATTTCGTTTATAAATTTAAATAACTTAATAATACGTTGTGCTCATGCCGAAAGCCGCAGGTTGACTGCTCATGTGTCTATGCGTATCTTAATTTATAAAGTAGGAGCCGTTATAAGCGTCATGAAACAATAATATTGTAAACAATCTGATATCGGATGATATTATGTAGGTGCAAAAAAGCCTTATTTATATCGCCTTAGCCTTTGTGGAAGTTGAAGAACAAAATTTGTTTAGGTTAACACCTTTATTGTGTTCCTTTCCCCCAAAGCCAATTTTACAATTAATAGTAATAATAACATCGCCAGATTGACACACCAACTGTATGGTCCCAAACTAAGCAACGCTTGTACAAAGGGTACCGTACAATGCACTGGGGTCGATCCCAGTGACACCCAGACCTGGGTAAATTACGAAGAGGCCATTTCCGAAACTTGCCCCGACGGGAATCGAAGCCGCAACCACCCGGTGCAGTGAGCCGAGCGGCCTATGCTCGAACTCCTGCGCCAAACGGGCATCTACGTACAAAGACAACTTACAAAAACAATAGTAAGTGCACCCTTTTTGATTTACTTTGTTTACAATAAACACTGTTGCTTACCGTTCAAGAAATAAAGGTGTCAATAGCCGAGTGGTTAGAGGGGCCACCCTTGTAGCTGAGAGGTTCCGGGTTCCCATCCTGGCCATTGACATGAGACCACTCCGAAAACAAGTATTGGCTTAGCTGGTGGGGCTAACGGGAATACTAGTAATGTGATAAACTTGCATTGCTAGTAAACCTTTAAAAAAAAGAAATGAATAGATTTCTGTATCGATATAATAACAGTAAATACATTAGAAGTTTCACTACAACCCCTAATAGCATAATAGCATAGACGTAGCAAGAAGGGGGAGCCGGAAGAGCCAGGCCAATCCCAGGATCCTTCATTCCAGACATAAAATCAACAAAATCCTCTCGCTTGAATGTCCCAGAAAGATGATTGGAAAAAGGGATGAAACATTTTTTTGCTGTTTATCTAATTGTTATTTTCAATTTGTAGATGTTATATCGATTGAGGTATTTTGTTGCTTCACAATGTCCAAAGGATGTGGTATCACACGAGTTTATAAATGGTAAAGTTATACCATAAAATATTCCCGATCTGCAACGGGCTGTCTACATAAAAATCCGCTACTTAAGTAGGTACCGACATGACAAATAATTGTTATTGATTGGTCAACACATACCTATGTTTGACTGCAAGGCCTATGTCTTAAGTATACCTATAATTATGCATTTTCATGCAACCAATAAAAAAAACCATGATAGCCGATTGGTTAAAGCACGCGTCTTGCGTGCACCAGGTCTTGGGTTCAAACCCCGGCTCGCACCTCTGGATTTTATTATTATGATTATGTGCGAATCATAATTTCTATATGATTATCACTTGCTTACGGTGAAGGAAAACATCGTGAGGAAACCTGCATGTCTTAGAAGATCTGACCAATATTCGAAAGACATGTGAAATCCGCCAACCCGCACTGGGCCAGCGTGGTGGATTATGGCTTGAATCCCCCTCATGTTGAGGGGAGGCCCGTGCCCAGGAGTGGGACGTCAAAAGGGCTAAATTTACATTCTTAATATTCTTCTCGCAGAATGTCGGCGTAAAGTAGGTATTATAGCTAGGTATATAATGTATTTATACACTGTTTAGTATTAGTATCGCCGGACTGACACACCGACTGTATGGTCCCAAACTAAACTCTTGTACTATGGGTACCGTACAATGGACTGGGGGTGATCCCAGTGACACCCAGACCTGGGCAAAGTGCGAAAATTCCATTTCCGAAATTTGCCCCTTTATTTGTTGTATAAATACATTTATTTTAAGTTTAAGTTTAAGCAACCCAGTCTCCAGATGTCAATCCTTTAAGATATAACGGAAACCTACCTACAAAAGCCCACTGTCGCTCCCGACTGAACAGAATAAGGGTGGTGTGATATTAAAAAATAAATAATGCCTATACGTCCCCGCTTTGCGCAAAACATTGTTGACTCAAGGCTTCATTTAGAATAATTTGGGGCGTGTGAAAATATATTTTTCATTACTCATACTCTGAAAGTAGGTCTGAAGTTGCCTGAGGAGCGGGTTGAAAGTAACACTTTTCCGGCCCAGGAGAATCGCAATCAACTGACAGCTGTCAAATTATTAAAAAAAACTAGTTCCATTTTCACATTTCTATGGAACCATGTTCAAACTTTTTCTACAGTCACTCAATCACAGCACGATGTAAAATTGAAATAACATACAAGTTAAGTATTAATTAAAGAATATATATCCTACTAATATTATAAATGCGAAAGTTTGTGAGTGTGGATGTATGTATGTATGTATGTTTGTTACTCCTTCACGCAAAAACTACTGAACGGATTTGGATGAAATTTGGAACAAAGATAGATTATAACCGGGATTAACATATAGGATACTTTTTAACCCAATAATCCAATACTACGCGGATGAAGTCGCGGGGCACAGCTAGTTTTTATATATATTACTTAATTATAATTTAGTTTCAACAATTTCTTTAAAATAACATAGATTTGGGCAGAATATTAAGAGATGAAAATGAAAAATAATGGCTAAATAATGAAGTTGGCCGGCGAACGAAAAAAAAACAAAATAGGCGGCAATCCGATCTTTATTTTTTTTTTCGAGTTGTAGAGTATTATTCATACTTCCTTGTATTATTTCTTTAGCCAATTCCTATTTTTTTTTTACTTTCCTTGTATTCATAATGAAAAGCACAGTGTTTACCTCGGGTGAAAGACTTATTTTGTCCCTCGAACTATTAGCGCCCTCGCTTCGCTCGGGCGCCAAACCCCGTCTCGGGACTAAATGAGTCACTTTCACCACTCGTGTAACAATGTACTATTGCAGCCTTCAGATCTACGCAAAAAACATCTGATATTTATAATTTTAATGATTACGTTACTAAGACCTGTATTAATAAATCTATCTCAAGACTGAGAGCGATCTTAAGTTGGCTTTTGACAAGTCATTTTGTACTGGTAAGACATAAAAATGACATTTCCGAGATCGGTCTCAGACTTGAGATCGATTTATTAACACAGGCCTAAAAGACATACTTACTAAAATATTGACTGTCAGTTAATTCACTTTTAAAACTTCTTGTTAAAGCGTGTGCCACTCGGGTCACCGCGCTGGCCCACCAAACTTGAGGTACAATACGAAGCTACTAGTACATCGATGGCTTCACCTTGGTGAACCCCCTCAATACGTTGTCACGTGTCAGAAAAAATAAGGATAACCCTTATGACTACACAGGGTTACTGGTAAAACACTTAAAAGCTCTCAGGACTATATTACTATACTCCATTTATTATAGCATTAGACAGAAGTTAAAAAAGGTTATTTTTAGTGTCCACTTTGTAATAAAAGTACAATTAACGAGTTACAGTTACGATTGACGTCGAATTTATTAGAATCTATTTATATACCAGCTTGTCACACCTAACTGTAATAATATTAATTATTTATCTTATTAAATATAGTGCCTTTCATTTAAATAATTATTATTTCATTACAATTTAAAATTAGTGTCGATGCTAAAAACCTTAAAGAAGCAGGGGTGAACATACCGGGAACGTTTTTCGTTTCACTATAATCCTACCAAATCTAAAATGTTACCTAATCCCTTCAGAGGTTATGACAGCAGGGTATTTCTAATTTTGTCGGACTATGAAATTGATGTAAATAGTGCTGTCAGTGTTTGTCATTGAGTCATTCGCCTGCACTCTAAGTTCCTGTGAATACCTTTTTTGTTATTGTTGTCGAATTTTCGTGATTTATCTATCAAAAGTTATGTTAAAACAATTTTAATGTCATGACTCTAAATAAAAGTTGTTTTGACTTGGAAATAAAATGTTTTGCATCCCTGCTTCTGCGAGCCTCTTATGTCTAATGTTATAATAAATGGAGTATAATATATTTTTTTTAATAAAAATCCAGTTATTTAAATTCAGCGGAATGTTACGCACTATACGCTCGAGTCGCGTCATACGTGTCCTCATAGTGATAATCTGTATTGCGGACGTAATGAATTGAAATATGTTTGACAAAACTTGAAAGATTGATTGTGATTAGTGGTTTGTGTTTTGAAAAAAGTCATAGAACAAAAGATATTGTTTCGGTCTTAGTAGTACAGTCTTGCGATGTTGTTAGTGTTTTACGAATAACCCTGTATATAATTGAGAACTGAATATCACTTTATTGCGTCATAGCAAGAGTCGTTATTTATTTGTCTTTTCGGAGAGTGTCATCTGTTCGCAGAACTAGTATTATCATATTTGTTGCAGGTAAGATTCTCGTCAGGATTGCTCAGGATTACTACTTACTGTTTTACCATTATCTCCTGGACGAGGTGTATTTGAGGTCACTCCAGTTTTAACAACTAGTTAAAACTATGATACCCTTGTAGCTGTTATGGGCCAGTGTCCATACAATGATACCATTGCAATTCAAATTCAAAGCGTTTATTTTGTTTAGGCCTACGGGGGCACTTAATATTGTCATTTTTTTTTTTCTTATATCTACAACCGGATAGGAACGCGACCTCGACTGAGAAGATCCGGCAAGAAACTCAGCAGGCTTGTCTTTTTATATTTTGTATATTTCTTTTCCTTTTTGGTTTTAATCGCCAGTTGCTTATATCCTACTAATATTATAAATGCGAAAGTTTGTGAGTGTGGATGTATGTATGCATGTATGTATGTATGTATGTATGTATGTTTGTTACTCCTTCACGCAAAAACTACTGAACGGATTTGGATGAAATTTGGAACACAGATAGATTATAACCGGGATTAACATATAGGATACTTTTTAACCCAATAATCCAATACTACGCGGATGAAGTCGCGGGGCACAGCTAGTCTTTATATATAACATTCTAGTATCACAATGTTAGTTACCATACTCCTCCGAAACGGCTCGACCGATTTTCATGAAATTTTGTGTTCATATCGGGTAGGTCTGAGAATCGGCTACTATCTATTTTTCATACCCCTAAATGTTAAGGGTAGTCCACATTCCACGCGGACGGAGTTGCGGGACACATCTAGTAGTTAGGTATATAGGATAATATAATGCAATGGGGACGATCCTAGCGACTACAAAGCCATGGTCAATGACGAAAAGATAATTTCTGAAGTTCAAAGTTCAATGAACTTATGATCAAACCAGTAATCCGCAAGCGGGCAGCATTGGACAGTAAGTAAGGCACGAATAATTAATATAATTTAATGTGACGGGTCATGTTACGAAACACCTATAAGGTTAGGTTCCAGTTGAATACCAGCGTCAGGTGTAGTCGCGTGGCACGTGCTGAACTGGACACGTTTTTGTGCAAACGTGAGACACATAATAAAATAATATAACATACTATCTATAAATGTATACCTTGTAACATTTACTACTGTGTCTCTTCTTCTTGTACTCAATAATAATAATATCGCCAGACAAACACACCAACTGTATGGTCCCAAACTAAGCATCGCTTGTACTATGGGCACCGTACAATGGACTGGGGGCGATCCCAGTGACACCCAGACCAGGGAAAATTACGAAAAGGCCATTTCCGAAATTTACCCTGACCGGAATCGAACCCGCAACCACCCAGTGTAGTGAGTGATATTTTTTTATGTATCTATATATATATAACTCAAAGGTGACTGACTGACTGACTGACTGACTGACATAGTGATCTATCAACGCACAGCCCAAAACACTGGACGGATCGGGCTGAAATTTGGCATGCAAGTAGATGTTATGACGTAGTCATCCGCTATGAAAGGATTTTGATTAATTCTACCCCCAAGGGGATAAAATAGGGGACGAAAGTTTGTATGAAACTTTGTCAATTTAATTCCACGCGGACGAAGTCGCGGGCACAGCTAGTTTATTTATATGTAGGTATCTAGGTAACAATTAGGTAGGTACTTGGGTAGGTTACTAGGCATACTTATCTAGGTATCTAGACAATTATAGTCTAGCTGATACTTAGGAAGCAAAACCATGGAAGCAACGATCCACACTTGTTAGGCTCTAGACAAACATTATGTAACACATTTGATAAAAACGTGCAAAGTAAAACCTTATCGGACATCGTTGTTTACACTGCTATATTAATGAAACATATCACTGTTATTGTATTTTTTTCGAGAACTGTATATAGGTACCTACCTGTTTTATCTACAAACTAGCTGTGCCCGCGACTTCGTCCGCCTGGAATTTAATTGACAAAGTTTCATACAAACTTTCATAACCTATTTTATCCCCTTGGGGTAGAATTAATCAAAATCCTTTCTTAGCGGATGCCTACGTCATAACAACCACCTGCATGCCAAATTTCAGCCCGATCCGTCCAGTGGTTTGGGCTGTGCGTTGATAGATCACTATGTCAGTCAGTCAGTCACCTTTGAGTTATATATATTTAGATATATAAAAAACACAGAATGAATTGCCTACAACGTAATGTTTACCATAATGGGTACTTTAAATAAACATTTGATGTTTACACAGCGGCAACCCCAATTATTTTTTTTAAATAGTACTGGTCTTAGGTGTCAATCTATTAAACTAAACAACAGCTATAATATTATATTACTCTTATTTATATTTGAGTGTTTTGCTATAACTTTTAACGACGCTTTCCCCTTAAAGTATTTCATAGAACGTAGATTGTTCTGCAATATAAATTCGAACGTTTTAACCCTAAATACCTACATAATAATTCCCTCATCAATTTAACAAAGCGTTTTTATCCGACTCTAGTTTGTTTTTTTTATCGTTGCGTTGCCTTTACCACCGGTTTCTAAACTTGATTCTATCGAGAAGATCTAGCAAGAAATATTATTTAAAACGAAAGCACCTTTAACGTGGGTAAACCATAGAGGTATAACAATAGAGAAGGGAAGACAGCGCTGAGAGTGTCGCCGTAGTAGAAAGAGAGAGGAGATGAAAGACGGTTACCTTTCTCTCTCTATTGGCGCTTTGGCGCATGCGCAGTCGCGCGCTTTGCTTTAAATGAAACTACGCGGCCTCGGCGCTAGAGAGAGAATGGTACCCGGCTTTCATCTCCTCTCTCTTTCTAGCGGGGCGACATTTCCACTTGTATGCTATGTATACCTCTATGGGGTAAACTGGATGCACAGTCGAAGCTCAAAATCAAGACCAAGTCACGTGTCATTTTCTCGCCAAAGCTATGACGTTACCAGTTATCTAACTGTCAGTCACGGCTAAGCAAATCTGTGACCTCACAGCATCAGAGTGACTTGCGAGTGTGTGCTTCGCAATACCGAGGTGGTGGCGTTATCGAACAAATAATTGTTTAATATTTATCATCTTGATCAAATTATATTATGTACATTTTTAAAAAGTATTGTGTAACTTTTTTATGTTTTTCTTTTAATGAGACGTCTGTCAAGGGTATGCGTGAGAATTTTGTAGCCAATTTGTAAACAGAAATATAAAAGAGGTAAAATTGTTTGTAGGTAAGTATGCAAGTTTTTATTTACCTACGGAGTATGTTTGTTGGAGGCATTCTCTGGAACAAATGATTGATTTTGAAAATTATGAGACAGACAGAAAGTATTCTATACCTGAGTGCGTAGATTATAATATCGAAGTACCACGGGGGCGGAGCCACGATAAAGATAAAAATAATTGTCTTTTTATATTTTGATCTTAAATTTTATCTAGCTACCATGTACTCGTAGGTACATAAGTAATGAACGAGTATTTTCCTAAAAAAAAATTAGTCAAATAGTTAGAGAAGACCAAACAGGTGGGGGTAGAGTAACCCTAACGAAGAATAGTAGTTCAAACTGTCATCTGAAAATCTATTTTACATGATTGTTTTCCACTCTCCACCTGAACCTATGGCTGGAGACCTCGGAGCCCCTCTGCAATATGGCATGTCGATGTCGCTCACCGTGGAGTTTTACCCGGTAGGCCGAGCCGTACAGATTCAAGAGGATTTCCTCTCGTAAAAAAAGTTAGCAGGGAAAAAAGGAACAAGATTACTAGCAATGTGAGTTTATCACATTAGTAGTATTCCTGTTAGCCCCTCCAGCTAAGCTAATGCATGTGTTAGGAGTGGGCTCATGTCAATAGTTTAGTGGCCAGGATGGGGATCGAACCTGGACCCTCTCAGCTACGAGGGCGGCCCTCTAACCACTAGGGTATTGACGCCTTGACTGACGATGAACGCTTTGATTCAGTAACAAGTTTCGTTAAAGCGCGTCTGCATCTCTACTCGTAGCCGATTGGCGGGTTTGTGAAGGTATACCAACAACCAGCGCGAGCATCGCGACTGCATCGCCGGTTTTGCGATAACATCTCCATTGAGTTGTTAAAACACATCAGCGTCGGCGACCTTCCAAAGTTAGGTGAATATTTATTTTCCAAAACACTTACGACGTGGGGTTGGCCGTGTGAAGAAAATCGTAATAATGACTTTATAATTAACGCTCATAATAAATAAATATAACAAAGGAAATTACCATGATTTATCATAATAACGAGATTTCTTGCAACGTGAGCTGTCACCGCGAAATGTGAATTATACTTCAGATAGAGCCTTAACCACACAGATAACAATTATATTTGATAATAATTATTGCGCAAATTTACGTAGCGATTTGTAAATAGGTATAGGATACAGGAAAATATACTGAGTATTAAGTACAAGTTATTTTGAGATTTTATATTGGAACAGATATATAAAGAACAGGTTCCTTCCGTCCCTAGCAGGCTTACCCTTCATTAACCCCTAATTTACGTATCTCTCTGTATTATTTGACAGCTCAAAAAGAAACGATACAGAATGAAAAAATACTGTTTAAAAATAAACAAAAACCGACTGCGTAAAAAGTAATTAACCTCGAAGAGTAGAATAAGCTAATTAATAAATAATTAAGGTATTGCAGGCGGGGATGGCCGACAGCCAAAACATGTATGTGGTGGTGATTTCGTGAAAATTTGTTCTCCCCATTTGTCTCTTTTCAGTTTATTATTTGTTACGCAGTCGGATTTTTTTGTAGTCTAGAGGATTTATTTGAAATTTATTCTCGAGCAAGACCTATTAACTCATATTTTTAAATAAAATCCCATCTACTTAAAACGAGACTGATTAAATTTTCGACTTCTTATCCACGGGCAGGAACAGTGATACGATTATTCCACCTGCAAACACAAAAATGTGTATTTTAGTCCGTGTCTACAACATTCAAACCTTAACCAGAACGAGTGTGATTGTCCCTAGCTATGTGCCAATTATGAGGGTCTGTTAATGTGTGTTATATGCCTATAATTGTGTATCTCCATCAGGGTTTTTAATTGTAACTCTTCTTTTGCGACACGCCACGATAGAAACATACAGTACTTTTACTAGCCTGTTAGTGTGTCCCACTCCTGAGCAAAGGCCTCTCCCTGATTTCTCCACAAAATACGGTTTTGTGCTGTTTCGTGCCACGTATCTCCCGCAAAGGCGACCAAATCGTCCCGCTATGCGCTACCTTTTCGTGGACCCAGGAAAAGATGGCGGGACATGAATGATTATGCATTTAAAAATATAGGCATCCCGGCATAGAGACATGACGGTGGTAGAGTCAAGTTTTTACCATTCGCTACAGCTTATCTCTATCAATGTGAGTCTATGGTGAAAAAGTTATGAGTAGAAAAAGATGTATGATGAAAAAGGCATGATACATGATGATAATAAACATGAAATAAATGTCTATTAATTAGGCATTTTAAAGCTTATTAAATTTATTTCCTCACACATATAATACAGGAATTAGATGAATTTTGATCAGACACCCGTAAGGTCAGGGTCAACTTGAACCAGCTGAACAGCTTTAATTATTCAGAATATCATAGAAAATATAATAATTCAATGCATCGGAGTATCCGAAACCTTTTATGCCTCAACGACCAATGAGAAATACATTCCTCGTTTAAATAAATAATAAATACATACTGAACAGAAAAGCCGATGAACAGTAGAAGGTCAGTCCGCAGTGATTGGCGATCACAGCGCCAATGAGATTCGTTCCAGCTAATGACGTCAATCGAGCCACCATCATCCCCAAACTGGTTGCAGTACCCCTGAGAAATAGTTTTTTTGAAACCATTTACTTATTTCCAACCAGTTTTTTCATTGCAATTTGCAAGTAACAGCAATGCAGTAACAACAAAGTAATGTCTAAAAGTAAAAGCACGTGCCCAATCTAGTGTTTTCATTTGCGCCGTCCTCACATTCACGACGCCGAAAGAGTGGATATATAGCGCTGAATGCGATAAATAAAATAAATATCGCCAGACAGACACACCAACTGTACGGTCCCAAACTACGCAAAGCTTGTACTATGGGTACCGTACAATGGACTGGGGGCGATCCAAGTGACACCCAGACCTGGGTAAATTACGAAAAGGCCATTTCCGAAATTTGCCCTGGCGCGAATCGAACCCGCAGCCACCATGTGCAGTGAGCCGAGCGGCCTACGCTCGAGCGTACCACTGCGCCAAGCGGTCGTCCATATGCCTCGATACAATGTACGGATTCTTCACAGAAAAACTCAATCACGATATTAAGATTCGCAAGCAGCGTGACTATATATACAAGACCCCGAGAACAACCAGCGGGGCAAGGTTGCCGCCCCGCCAGGCATGACACCCGCCTGGCTGAAAGATCTTCCCTTCTCCGCCTAATATTAGTTAGCTTATTTTCTTCATAATTTTACTTGTTTTTAGTTGCTTCTGTAGTGTGTGAATACTCGCCTGTAGGAAGTAGGATACATATCCATGAAGTAAGACGCCAAACAGCCAAGACACAACGAGGTAGCTTGGACTAACGTGAAGAAGACCATGTTGGCGATGGGCTGCCTCAAGTCCACCAGGATGCCACTGACTCCGGCCACCACCAGCGTCGTGATGAGCACCAGGCGGCGCCGGGAGGCGACCTTGGCAACTGCGAGGTTCATAGTACAGTAAAAGAGACCGTAAATCATCCCTGAGTATATGGTGTTGTCAGTTATCGTGTCCGTGCAGGTGGGCTGCAAAAGAAAATATAAATGCGTACAAATGACTTCAGCCTATATACGAGCTTGCTCGATAGGGGTAGTACCACCCTCTCACATAAGAACGGGGTGTATGTTGTGTGTGGGTCTTACATCGTCTATGTGGGCGGAAGAAATTATATCTTTTATTCTCTCGCAGAAGGTCATATCGGTGTTGGTCCATCCGTCGGAGAGTGAGTTGAAGAAGAAGTTAACTATCGTTGGGTACCACATAGCGTAGACATTGTTTCTGAAAAAAAAATTAACTTTAGAGATTATTTTGTTCAGTTCTTATTGGATTCAGTGTGAACGTATTCTAAACGCAGGCGACGCAGTTTACGCAGCGTGAAGCACATTCCGGTTTAAGACATGTAAACGATCATGACCAACTATCGCGACATGATCCAACACTTAAAAGCACACTCGAAAGTAGTCGATCGCGGAAGGAAAGATGGATGGTCAGATACATTCATGCAAGACTCAAGTGAAGTTAAATATAATAATAGGTGTTGGAAATAATAGGTGTTGGAAATAATAGGTGTTGGAAATAATAGGTGTTGGAAATAATAGGTGTTGGAAATAATAGGTGTTGGAAAAAATCTTTTTACAGAGAAATACAAGCACTTGTGCATAGGTACCGTACAATGGACCGGGTGCGATCTCAGTGACACCTAGACCTGGGCAAATTACGAAAACGCCATTTCCCAAATTTGCCACGGCGGGAACTGACCCCGCAACCACCATGTGCAGTGAGCCGAGCGGCCTACGCTGGAAACACTGTGCCAAGCGGTCTTACAAATTGGCAATTTTACATTTTTTTCTTATATCTACAACCGGATCGGAACGCAGCCTCCACTGAGAAGATACTACACGATGTATAAAATAAACTTACACGCTACAGCACAATGCCATCAAGTAAAACAGCTTCCCTGTTGTCTTCAGCAGTGGGGGTCTGAAGATCGGCAACGAGTGCTCGACCACTGAGCCCCAGAAGGACTTGTTCTCGTTCAGCGCGCCCTCTGGCGTCACTAGATGATGTACCTTACAAATAAAACATAAACAGATTGGGTTGGGAGTGTTGCTATGTTCATACTATCAGGCGTTAGAAGTACCTTACTTATTACGATTGACGAATAGTTATTGTTTATTGTGTTTACTCTTTTAGGGTTCCGTAGTCAAACTAGGAACCCTTATAGTTTCGCTGCGTCCGTCTGTCCGTTAAAAAGAACAAACAGTCAGGACCCATTAAAAATCGAAACCGGTTCAAATCTTCCCAATAATGGGTCCTGACTATTATAGTCGCTATATTCCGTATTAGAATTAATTAATTGTCTTAGACTACTTTCGACTTGTTTTTCTCTTTCCAGTTTTTATTTAAAGTTCACGTTTTAAGGAGTCGGGTATTTAGATTTTTTTAATTTACATTTTTTTTAGTTCAGTGTCTTACCGGATAATTCCCCTTCTTTCCACCATTAAACACATAAATCTTGTTCAGGACATCCAACGCCTGCACTGTATCACCCTTGTTGGCCAAGTACTTGGGACTCTCGTAGAGATAGTACATGGAGAGGGCTCCGAAGCCCATGGGTAGAGCCATGATCAGGGTGAGCAGCCTCCAGGGGCGGTAGGTGATGCCCATCCAGGGTATCGGCACGTTGAATTTGAGTGGCAGCACTAGGTAGGCGAGGGCTGGAAACAAAACCCATATTATTGTTTCCAGAAGGATTGTGTTTTCTTTTTTTAGCTATTGTTTGGTGATAATTTTGAGAAACTCCACCTTATTTATTTATTACAGCTAAGGACTTTATAAAATTGCTCCCAGCCCATTTTCAACCGACTTCAAAAAGGAGGAGGTTCTCAGTAATTCCATAACAATGAACACTTACTAATGAATTATTCCATACACAGGAAACCCACCCGAGTGAGATGGGTTTAGTGGGAGTGTGTCCCTCTCACACCGAGTTGATGTGCCTAAATACCCCTGCCGCCAACCCCTGTGGAGACCCTAGTAGAAAGGGACACACTCCCACCAGGAACCTCACATTCAGCTCGCTTTGTGGTATACCATCCTATTGGTCCAAGCAATGTTCTAACGGCGGTGACAGAAATGAGTCGAATCACGTAAAAACTGGCCGAGTGCATGTCAGGCCATGCACAATGAAGGGTTCTTTACCTATTTCAATAAGGAAATTCAGGTGTGCCATTAGCTTACCAAAAGACACGAACTCTGAAGCCAGGTTGAAGCTCATCATGATGGAGAGGTGGCGGCTCCGGTGGCGGGAGTCCGTGCACTCGCCCAGCAGCGTCATGGACAGCGTGAAGCTGGCGATGGAACTGGAACCAACGTGTTTTAAACTATACACCGATTCTCCTCGCATTGTAGAGCATGTCCATGCGGGGAGACACAGCACTCTATTGTGAGATTTTAAGCAATTTATTTCGTGTAATCACTCCAAAAGTGAGCCCCCTTTACGAAATTATAATTATACCCGTGCCTGAGTATACCCGGTATTATGTTACCTGACCTATCTACTGAACCGGGTAGGTACAATTTAAATGCTCACCAAAAATCTGCTTCAGATTGATCAGGGGTACTTCGACCCGTCGTTTTTTTTTTTAATTGACTAAATGTTGTTGGCCAGAGTGGCCATAACAACTTCACCCGGACAAAGGGCGAGCGCAAGTGCGCTCCAGCCAGAGGGGCAGGGGGGCAGCTAGCTCAAGGGCGCCACAAGGGACACGACCTCGGCTTGGGCCGCTGCCAGGAGAGGTGGCGAGGGTAATTCTACCACCGGATCGGAACGCGACCTCGACTGAGAAGATCATTCGACCCGTCGCATCTCGTCCGGTGTATAAATACTACAGTGAAACAGATGCATTTCGTCCAGTCGCTTTAATAAATAAATAAATATCGCCAGACAGACACACTGACTGTACGGTCCCAAACTAAGCAAAACTTGTACTATGGGTACCGTACAATGGACTGGGGGCGATCCCAGTGACACCCAGACCTGGGCAAATTAAGAAAAGGCCATTTCCGAAATTTGCCCTGGCGGGAATCGAACCCGCAACCACCATGTGCAGTGAGCCGAGCGGCCTACGCTCGAACCACTGCGCCAAGCGGTCGTCATAGGTGCTTTGGTAAACCTACCTATTAATGTCGTAATTGTACGACATGAATAGGTACCTAAATGAAATAATGTGACCGGAAACATAGTCTATAAATAGATTCATTTCAATTAAGTAATTAAAAGTTTAAAAGATAACATTTCTGATTGTGATGTGTAGGTATAATTATTATGAAAACCGCCGCCAAATCTTTGACGCTCCGGCCCCGCCATGATATGAGCGAGATAAGTAATATCATTATTTCGTATAATATCTATAAATATTAATACGTGAAGCAAAAAAATTCAAACGTCTAATACGAAAATTGCGCGGACGGAGGAGTATGAAATTTGGCCTACTTATAATTTATATAGAGAAGGCGTGCAGAAGGCTAATATTTTTATATTATTATACTTAGAAATACATTAAAATCAATAAATAAAACATTGACACACACACATTTTCACATATGAATTGACACACACACATTTGTAACCTCCACACCGACTGACTGTCTGACTGACAAACGGTGACAGCTTTTGCAGGGCGGGACTTCCATAGTGCATTCTGCGTGCCAATATCAAATAGTCTTTGAAAATAAAACATTAACGACGTGTAAAATTCAAATTTAAATGTATTATGGTCGAATTTCGACCATTACAACGGGAATATATACTAGTTATTATTAATAGCCAATTAAGTATTGTATTATTAATAGCTTTAGCCCGTTACATAATTCGCGTAATCTTAGAACGGAATTTACATACAAACCACCATCCCCTATAAATTTCAAACCATCAAGTTTTTTTTTCAAAACATTAGGTAGCATATGTCCTACTCCAAGGTCCAATCAATCTGTCTTTATACCAAAATTCATCGAAATTGGTTCAAGTTCTAATTGTGAAAACATACAAATAGACAGACAGACAGACAGAGTCACTTTCACATTTAGGTATAGATAATATTAGTTTGGATTACATTTTATTGTTAATATTATAATTGGTAACGAGACGAAAGCTGAACCACCAAGCAAACACCGAGTGCATGCATAGAGCATTATGAGAGTTAGAACTGCTTTCGCTGACATGGTTTTCGGGTGCCACGTGTAAAAACGTTTAAAGTACTGTAACCCGATTACGGAACTATAAGAATTATATTCAAAACTGCTGACAGATAGCCCTAATAGTATTCATAAACGCTGAAATCCTACTAATATTATAAATGCGAAAGTTTGTGAGTGTGGATGTATGTTTGTTACTCTTTCACGCAAAAACTACTGAATGGATTTGGATGAAATTTGGAACACAGATAGTTTATAACCTGGATATAATACTTTACTTAAGTCGACGCGGACGAAGTCGCGGGCAGAAACTAGTATAGTATAAAATGATTCCTCTTTCGCTTGTTAGTTTTATGTTGTACTATATTTCTATTTATGAACTCAGAATTTCTTCTTTCATTAGTCATACCACTCAATACGATGTCATAAAATGTAGCCGATGTCATCAGGACCATTGTAACAAATTAATTGACACCTCATTCATCCAAATGGGATGGGTAGTTTAGGCGCTACGGTGGAGTTGAACATTAAAATGATACAAACATAGCAAACGCTACATACAAACATAGACTGTTAAAAGCATAACCCTTCCTCTTGGCTTTGCTGTAGTCGGGTGAAAGTTGGTTCATTGTACTTCGCCAAACTACGAATATTCACTAATAAACATTTTAAAATCAGAAATAATGTCTGATTATTTATTAATTATATTGCTCTCCCTCTGTCACTGCTATTATAAAATCAAAAGATAAATTGAAAACCTTCAAAGTTAAAAGTTATTTATTTGCGAACTCGGGTTGACGACCGCTTGGCGCAGTGGTTAAAGCGTAGGCCACTCGGCTCACTGCACATGGTGGTTGCGGGTTCGATTCCCGCCGGGGCAAATTTCGGAAATGGCCTTTTCGTAATTTGCCCAGGTCTGGGTGTCACTGGGATCGCCCCCAGTCCATTGTACGGTACCCATAGTACAAGCGTTGCTTAGTTTGGGACCATGCAGTTGGTGTGTTCGTCTGGCGATATTTATTATTATTATTTATAGCTAAGGTGACATAGATAATAAACTAATAACAATATCCATTCTTATAAACTACTTACAGAAAACAATAAAGGAATCTTAATTTTTATCTTATAAAACCTCTATCAGACATGCTTAGATACCATTACCTTCCTTATTAGAAGACTTTTTTGAGATCTTTGTAAGATACCCGTTAATTTTAGGTAAGTTATCTGATATAATGTGATAATTTCGTTCATTATCTGTAATTATTGCTGAAACGCATCATCGACATTACCTGGAATTTGAATAGATTAAATTTATCCGCCATTATTAAGTGCTATTTTTATCTTTATACATATTATTATTATAAACAATGTCCACCTATATAAGTTTTTACTGTGTATCAATGATTATTTATCACTTAGTACACAATCCCTAGGGGCAGGGGGCAGTCAGAATCTGAGACAGAATTTTCAAAATTACTTTGAAATCAGCCAAAATGTAGAGGTTTCAAGTGTCGAAATACCATTTTAGCTATATGACGTCATAAATAACTGAGCAGTTTTAGCAAACGGAAAATAACGAATATCATTCGTATATAGGTATATTGGCAAAATTATTTGATCATAGTAATAAAATAATTTATAGTTTATAATAAATGCAACCACATTTCGCCGATAGTCCCTTAGGCCACAGGTATTAGGGGACCATCCATTATACTCGTATTGAGCACCCCCCCCCCCCCCCCCTTCAATGCCAAGTACAGTACAAATTAGTGAACTTTACGTCTTTCGAAAATCGAGCATATTTCACCATTCCGCAGGTGATAATCTCAGACCAGTATTACTAAATCGATCTCAATTTTGAGAGTGAATATGGAAATTTCGTTCAAATGTGTACTCAAAACCAATCGTAGACTTGAGATGTATAACACTAATAAAAATATTGTAATTTGATTCCATTTGAGCGTCTCATTTCCAAGATCTTCCCTTTGACGCTGAACCACTCACAAGCTGCTTCCCAGTAGCTTGACGAGCAGCATGAACTGCCAGTTGACGGCCAAGCTGCTCGCGGCCGCGAACAGGAACCCGATGCTGGTGGACACGAGCAGAGCGCGCCTCCTCCCGTGGTGGTCCGCGTAGTAGCCCCATGGAAATGCAAATAAGACTCCTGGAATATAAAGTTGAATCTTTTCCATTGTGTTTTACAAGTGGTGTAAATGAAAACAATCAGTATGGATCCTGTGGGATATGGGGTATGGGTTTAGAATTAACTAAAAAATATTCAGTTCTTTTTTATAAGTAAGTAGGAAGATGCATTTTATTAGTAAGTACCTACCTACTTATTGGTATTTTACTAATTACTTGTTTCAATTCAACCATTACTTTGTTTACCACAGTGGGTACATCTGAATGTGTTGGTACAAAGATGACTGTCAAGAAGAATCTAAATATTATTTTATTATCTCACGATCAAGAAGGCGATCTGTCTAACCTAACCACTAAGCTTTTGACGCTTCATTATGATCATCATCATTTCAGCCTAAAGATGTCGACTGCTGGACATAGTACTGCCCAAAGTTTTTCATTATAATTACAAGAAATGGATATTCTTACTCACTTATAATGAAAATATAATAGAAATATCGCCAGATATTAACTGTATATTCTCAAACTTAGAAACGCTTTTACTATGGCTACCGTACAATGGTCTAGGCGCGATAATAGCGACACTCACACCAGAGAAAATTACGAAAAGGCCTTTTCCATTGTTATAGATTCCTTTCCTGAAGCAAACAAACCTGCAAAGGGAGCTGAAGTCAGGACCCCTGTCTCAGTGAGGCCCAGCCCCAGGTCGCAGCTGGCGGCAGCTACCACCACACTGTACCCAAACATATCCAGGGCGATGGAGTTACAGATGACACTGCATGCCGTCACCAACAAATAGTTGTACCGCCCGTGACCTGGCGATGAACCATTATTTTCAATAGGTATCAGACATCAGCGGAGTGTTCACATTCAACGGAAAGTTTCCGTATTGGAAACGACAGCTTCCATCTTTATCCTAATTAATTTGTAAAATAAAGATCATGAAAAGATGTCGTTTCCGACATAGGAAACTTTCCGTCAATTACGGGGAAATATTAAAGAGAGTATTATAAGGTGCTTCCTTATTACTAAGTTACTAACGAAGCCTTTAAGAATTGCTTGCAGTATAAGCCATGATAGCAGACATGTGCATTCAATAAAAAATTATATAGTTAAGTAAGTTATATTATTAAGTACTACTTTTCGAGAAACTGATGATAATTAGCTGCTCAGTTCAGAGGGAAAACATAAAAATACCTACACCAACTTTATAGTCGCAAACTAAGCAACAGTTAAGCAACGGTATGAGTACCGTAAACGCACTGGGAGCGATCCCAGTGACTCCCACTTCGGAGCAAGTCACGAAAAGGTTACTTCTTAAGTTTATCCCGAGGAACCTGTAACGATACGGCCACAGAAATCTTAATATCGTAGATATTTAAGATTTCAGTGCGAGAGGTCTACAATCGAACTATTAAACCACACGGTCGTCAATGTAGACTAACTAAATCACTTATAGTCATAAAACGTTGTCATAAACTCTAAAACAAATTGTTTACCAGCCAATTCCACAGCTTCGTCGTAAGTATATTTTTTCTCATTTTCTAATCTATCACTGGCTTCTAGCATCACTACAGTTTCCTCTCTCCTATTCAACACTGGTGTTAAAATTACAGCATAGTAATATAGCTGTTTTGCATAAATTGCGTCATCTAAATTATCTCCGTTATCATTATTGTATTTAATGAGATATGAAGATCTTGTACTATATGTATCTTGCCAAAGTTTTTTTAGTAGTGTCGTGTTCTATGGACTATCTCTTATTGAACTGACATTTTCCTTGTTGAATAAATCAGCATGTTGATACAGCGAGCGAGAAAATGCACCCCCCCCCCCCTTGAATTATAATTAGTGTTTGCGTACTTGTTTTGTTTTGTTTAATTGTAACTACTGTTTTGAAGAATATAATTAATCCACACATACTTCTGCAAACTGTTACCAACCTATAACCAGTTACGCTAGGGTTGGTTTTAGTCTGCAGAAGCATGTGTCCATTATGCAAAACTTCGTCCAATTCAACATATTTCAGATCGGATTAGTAATGGATTTGAAGGGACGAAATTTCCCAGGGCATGTTGCATCTCTTGGAATTTTATTAGTAAACAAGGAGTTATAATTATATTATTAATTAAAGAATCTCTACCGATCCCTATTACTTATGTACGCCATATTATAGCTTATCCTCTAAGGTTTGGGAGAGGCCTGTTTTTACATGATTAAAATAAGTATTTAATAATGGACGATCCACCAATTTGAGCATGGAATAATGTAACAACAATGGTATGCATGAGAAATTTCTACAAGTAATTGCTTCTATTTCTTCCCATTTAGTCAGAGTTAATACACAAGTACCTGTTTGTTGCAATAAACAAAGCAAATATTTATATTGAGGAAAAATTTACGAGGACAACTTTATTTGAGCAAAAATAAGTAGGTCAGTACCACAGTGTATTAAATAAAAATAAATATTTTTAATTTGGTTACTAATTTACTTTTACAAATCTTTCTCGATGCCAATATAACATCTAAGGTGTGCGCTAAAGATTAATAAATCTTAAACTATATTCTGCTTTTAACGACCTAGTAGGCGACACATTTTCTAATTAGTTCCTGAAGTTAGGTTATAGGTACTCTACTACGGAAGTACCTTCCCGTTGGCCGTTATAATAAAGGATTATTGTATCCACTACATCAAGACCTTCGGTGCTCGGCAGGGCGCATAAATGCACGGCGATCGACATCCGCAGTGATAGTTACAATACATGGGTAGTGATAGGTATATTGTAGAGGTGACAATTATGTACCTTATCAGTCAGTACCTTCACCTGCCTACTGTGTAACGCTAATTTGAATAAAAGTAATGAACAACAAATAAATAATAACAAATTAATTGAAAGTTTAAGAACAACGTTATCAAGAGGTAAGTGGAAATGGGTGGACCAGTCTCCGCAAGCAGCACCCGCGTACGAGCATGTCTTCAGAAGCGGCATCGCTCTCCTCAAGCATAATAGATGGAAGAGGGTGACCAGATCCACAGAGCCATCGCAAGCGAGGACTTAAATTTGCAGAATCAACTCATCACCACAGAAACACAGTACAGATAAAATAAAATTGTACTTTACTAACCCTCGTTAAAGTCTGTGACACTTTAACACTTCTGTAAACAGAAAAATAATCGACTTAGATAGTCCCCAGGGACTGTGTCCCTCTCTGCACCCTTACCATCCCTGTCTCTATCATCCCCAGTAAACACCTTGGTAGAAAAGGATATAGTCCCACCAGGAACCTCTCTTCGGATCGTTTTTCATGCAACAGTGATCCCTCCTGTCCTCGCATTCGTAATTTTGACGCGCCATGGAAAAATATACAGATAACTTCATCTGAAATAACAGGCTATACCGATTTTCATTGTCTAGTACTAGTACACAGTGACCACTCTGATAATGTTATATTCTATGTCCACACGTGGGAGTGGTCGGGCCGTATTGTCAGGAACTGGGCCGAGCAACACTTATGAGCGCTGACGTCACAAACATTGTGCAGACATGGCCACCGTGCTACTTAGACACGACTTTGGATATTCCGAGAACAATCAATCGAATTTAGTTCAACTAAGATTTTCTTATTACCTACTAGCTGAGCCCGCGACTTCGTCCGCGTGGAATTTAACTTAACAAAAAAGCCCGCTCCCGCGTTCTGAGCCCGCACGACAGAACCCATTTTTTAATTTTTGTACATTTTGTTTTTCTAGAATAGAAGTTACTGCTTATAACATCAGCTATCTACCAGTGAAAGTCCCGTCAAAATCGGTCCCCCCGTTTCGGAGATACTGTTTGATTTCATGTGTTTTTATTTTTTTACGCGGAACCCTGATTGTTTTTCAAAAATTAAAGTAGCCTAAGTTACTCCCTATTACAACAGCTATCTGCCAGTGAAAGTCCCGTCAAAATCGGTCCAGCCGTTTCGGAGATTACCCGGAACAAACAGACAGACAGACAGACAGACAAAAAATTTTTAAATCGCGTTTTTGTGATAGGTGTCGTATGTACTTTCATATGCATTTAGTGAAAAGGTGTTATTTTGATATTACAAACAGACACTCCAATTTTATTTATTTGTATAGATCAGCTAGCTACTGTATATGTAGGTAGGTACCTTAATTATTATTTCGGAGTTTTAAAATTGCTCGTATAATGTAGGTTAATTTGGCACACTGGGGTGGAGTAGTACCAGCCTCTCACAGACGATCGACATAAAGTAACTATTGTAGCTGGGTTTCATACTATGAATGAGAAAGCCGGAAGCCCTCCTCTCCCTTCCTATATTTCAGTCCGACTCCCCTTTAGGACGGCAATGAGCGATCAATGTCTTCTTTGGTATTGCAAGCATCTAAAACCTAATTGCAAAAAATCTGAAAAAAAAACACTTATATTAGTACTTACTTGACGACCGCTTGGCGCAGTGGTTCGAGCGTAGGCCGCTCGGCTCACTGCACATGGTGGTTGCGGGTTCGATTCCCGCCGGGGTAAATTTCGAAAATGGCCTTTTCGTAATTTGCGATGGTCTGGGTGTCACTGGGATCGCCCCCAGTCCATTGTACGGTACCCATAGTACAAGCGTTGCTTAGTTTGGGACCATACAGTTGGTGTGTTCTTCTGGCGATATTTATTTATTATTATTATTTACTTATAGTATAGGTATTACGCGAAAATTCTTCATTATATTTCATAGAATTCATGTAATGCGACATGTACTTCCTACCCATGGCCATGTAGATAACAGTGGTAACGACCTGCATTAATTAAATGAAATCTGGATAATTCAGGTTCACGTTCCATTAGTCCGGCTAATTACGGCCGTAGTCCGATTGATCCACTTAAGGAGATCATTCGCACTGCCCCACAGCGGCCGGTTGGGTTTCATTAAGCTTGTGACGCGGTGACAGAGTACAGTTGAATTCTCCATTTGGTGATCGCGGTACTCCCAGTACATTCCCTGGTGACAGCATAATATGGCAACTTTTCCTAACTGTTGTGCTCCTGCCTCGTCTGTAGTCTAAATCAAATCGTTTATTTTGTTTAGGTATTCGGGACACTCACAAAATGTTGTTTTTTTTAAAAAAATATTGCCTATAGCCTTAGAGCCTTCTAAATAAACCTTCAGCAATATAATTGGTGCCTTTTGACTTTAAGAATGTCAAATAAATATTAATCTAATTGCGTTATGATAAGATGTATATCTGTTAAATTTATGATTGATTGTATAATGATATAAATTAACCTGTTATTGACACGATTAACCGGGCACCGACAATTTCTTTACATTTTACAGTATCTTTACTTATTTTATTATTAAAAGTTACTCTAAAATTTCTTCGTGTGAATGATAAATGTAAAGGACTATTTCTTTGACATTTATAAACGTCAAAAGACTCTCTTATGATGCATAGGCACGTGCGGCCTGTCACAGAGATAGATCTAGCATACTGTAATCGGCTTTATGTGATACCACAATATGGGGCACTCCTTGGCGTTATTGTTACGTGTGAAATTTTAGGAGCAGATAAAGTGATGCGATTCAAAGTCAACGAACGAGATTTGCCAAATCCATGATAAGAGAACGGAAATGTTAAAGCCAAACTACACCATGCGTTTGGATTGGAAGTTAGACGCCGTCAGTAATATCACAATAATTGCACGTATCGCGAATCGTGATCTATATCACAGCATATTGACGGTATCACGGGAAAATCACTCTCATAATACTGATTCCTTATATTAAGTACCTATTACTGAACACGATTTGTCTAAGGAATACCTAAGAAAGGAAGGGAGACATGCCAGAACCTATGAGTATGCAAAAACTAAATAAACGCACCCGTTGAATTAAAACTATTTTACGGATTCTATCGCGTTTATTTACTTTTTTATGTTCCCGACGTTTTGCCTGCTTTACAGCAACCAAAATATCCGTAAAATAGTTTTATTTCAATGTATAATAGTATTCGCGTAAATATAAGAAAACAATATGTAAACGCACCCGCTCTATGACACATCATAGTTGCGTTTAGTTCCAGTTCATTACCATACCTATGGTTTGGACTGGACTGGAGGCGACCACAGTAACAAGCACAGATTTAAAAACCATTGCTTTTTGTTACCTTGGTCATTTGCAGCAGTCTCATGACCGCAATAATCCGAAATCAATTGGCCGACAACATATCAACCGCCAAAGACTAAATAGACTATCGACTTATGGCACGAAATAAATAGATAATAAAAATCACCAGACTGACACACCGACTGTACGGTCCTAAACTAAGTAACGCTTGTACTATGGGTACCGTACAATAGACTGGGGCGATTCCAGTGACACCCAGATCTGGACAAATTACGCAAAAGGAAATTTCCGAATTTGCCCCGACGGGAATTGAACCCGAGCGGCCTAAGCTCAAACCACTGCGCCAAGCGGTCGTTAAAAAAAGAAAGTATCAAATCAGCAGACTTGGACCCTACTAAAACACTTGCAATTCAGTGTAGTCATTCCTTAGCTCGCAATTTATTTATCGTTAATCTGGGACACCGCGTCACTAATCCACTTATCGCTTCGCGAATGATTTGACCAGCACGAGACATATTGATGGATTGATCACATGAGAAATCTGCAGATGACCATCTCACTTATCCTTGGATGTTGTTTATCTTGTTTCGACCTGCTATGGCTACGATCAGGCACTGGTTGAGTGACGCTATTGATGTTAGATACGGATTAGAAAATATCGATAGTATATTAGAAGTAAGTGAAAATCTGTTCCTAAAAAACATTATTTGAATTACGATCCATGGTCCTTACTACCGGTCTTCGAGTAGCTGTAAAAGGCTTGCTTCTATGGCAATTAGCCGATAGTTACTTTGTCTCCTGTTTTGCAACATAGGAATTAGAATAAGAATCATAATTTTTTTTTTGTCAAACATTGGTAGGTATATAATATGTTCTTACAATGAATACGTTCTCTATGTTTGCCAATAAGTCATACCACTTAAAATTGAAAGTTTAAATTGTAACAATTTAAAAACGATTACGAAAGTCTTATTTTCCAAATTTTCCTATTTTTTTCGAATTGATTCTCGCGGTTCCATGAAAACTTACTTTCTCCCCGAGAATTGTCGAGGGTCAAACCTCGGCGTTATCATTGAACTACAACGTCGATCCTGGCAATACAGGAGTGTCTAGTAAAGTAATAGTTACAGGTTGAACTATTAACGGCCTGTTAGAAATATATTAAATGACTTCACAATGAAAGAGTTTATCTCGTTTTCTGATAAACAGTAATCTAACTAATAACATCAATAAAACACACTACTGGTTTTATATTTAGGTCAATAAATTGTGTGTACTTTTCTGTTCTTACTTTTGTGTTTAATTTGTAGTAGGTAATAAATTATTTGGTAAGTGCCTTTTGAGTTCAGATAACAGGTTTCGCGATAAGTAAATTACTTTTTTACATTCCCGTATCAGTACTTTTTACAACATTTTTTAGTTTCTTTTAAATACAATAGGCAGGTAATTAAATTGATAATCCTGGTACAATTACCGGTTTTTTATAGTTTTACCCGACTAGACATATATAAAGAAATGTTAATTGGAGTATAGATATGCTTGTACCCAATTAATGAGTCGATGGTAATTAATACCGTTTAATGCTTCCGAACTGATTATAAGGTAAATCTAGATAACGTTATCTGATAAGGTGTTATGACCAGGACTAATCATTATACCTCATTTATTTCTGTCGGATCAGTATCGAATTGCGATAATTTGTTTACGAAATTATAAAAGCAAATAAATCAAAGTAATTATATGCATTAAAATTACTATATAATTTTATTTTAATTACTATATAATAACTAATATATCTACTCATAAAATTTTATAAATTATTATATAATTAATAAAAAAAAAATACTCTCACGGAGGCGGAGCACTTGTAGGTATTTTCAGAAGGAGTGTTTAAACTTCCATTGTTTTTATTTATGTAAGCAAACAAAACACTTATGAATAGTTAGAATCTACCAGCCGTCCGGAATGCTGCTTCCACTGAGAAGGCAAGAAACTCAATGGTTACTCTTTCCAATGTGTTGTGTGATTGGCAGTATTGTCAGTGCGTAAGCATCGAACCTCCTATCATCCATGTCCATATCTCCGTAGAAAAGAGAAAGCAGTTAGGACATGTCTCCAATCCTCATATTTCGTGTTTATGCCTCACGTAACCGACATATTGGATTACTTGACGGGGTTATTAAAATTATATCATAGGTATAATATCTATAGGTACAGTCACCCCTCATTCAGGCATTCTGCATTGCACACTAAGAACAAAAATTACGATTACGATTTTTTTTAAAGATTTGTGAAACGCTTAGTGGCACCTAATGCGATAAATGGCATACTTTCATGGTTCTGCAAAATGTATATACCATTGGTTTTACCAAAGAAATGTAACAAGTGACATAACTGTAAGATTGCATTAAATAATAAAACACAGGTCACAGGTCATACATGACTAGTCTACCTACAATATGACCTGTATCCGAGTGTATCCTGTGTTCCGACCTTCTCAATAGTGAGATTATTTATACGGTGAAGGACGCTACATGTATCAGCTTCCCTTGTGTGATTTTTATTAGTAAATTAGGCGACAGGCGCGCGCCGGTGTAGAACTCCGTACGTGACACACGGAGCGGAGAGTGCGAGAACATGATTGGAAAAAACTCCCAGCCGCAATAAACAATCAAACCGTCTGGTCATCAATGAACGAGGTTAGCATAAGACGCATCAGCCGCCTGTTTTTACGCATAGCTCGGTCCCGCTCTTTTGGCTAGACGATTCGGCACTTGCGACCGTGACTGCTACAATGAAACTTTACGTTTATATCCTAACCTGTGCTTGCGTAAGATGCCCGCTATCTGTTTATGTAAATTCAAGAAAAACGAACGTCCAATTTAGTTTAATATTTTTGATTGATTCTGCAGACACGCACTTCATTGTAACGTGTATTAATTAGGTATATTTGTGAGTTGCATGAACTGTTATCAATAGCTGTGTTTTTTGATTTCCTTATATGATTTGAAACTATGTCTAGAGATGTTAATCATACTTCTGAAAACAATAACATACTTATAAAAAGATAACAAATTACTTGTGGGAAACCTTAAAAATGAATATAAATATCGCCAGATTGACACACGAACTGTATGGTCCCAAACTAAGCTATGCTCCCAGTAACACCCAGACCCGGTCAAATTACGAAAACGCAGTATTTTAATAATTAGTGCCTTTTCCGGGAATATAAATAATTTTATTCACAATACCTATGTTTTGTCATCCTTCACATCATTAACATATCACACCATTACAGAACTATAAAAAATAACAAATATAGTTTAAATCACGCTATATTTTACAGAGACTTACGGCCCTCTTGTAATTTTCTCTTTATCACAATATTATCGTTTATCGAAGTTACAACTGGTATGCAAGAAAATTCGTATGATTGCTACCCATTCCATCTTGCAGTGTGTCACAGTGCCTTCCTATTATCACGTTATACCAGCATGTATGAAGGAACGTTAGTATAGGCCGGACACCGGGCGGCGCGTTGCAGGCGTGCGATAAAAAAAATTGTTAACAAAAATGTATAAAACCTCTTTGTTATGGATTCGGTTTGTCAGTTGCATCGCAAGTGTGTGACCAACTAGATCTGTTCAATTAATTAAATAATTAAATAAATCAGGTATAATGAAAGCATTTCTCGTGATCTTACTGACCAGTATTATAGGTAAGTTAGTGTAAAAATTTAATTAAAATTATTTAATGAATTTAAAAATTAAATTGTCATGTAAATGGTAATTAAATGTCTAAAGCATACTCGAAATCGCTCGCAGACTTGAGATCGATTTATTTATTCCTATGAACATTTTGTGCTTTATGAACTCATTCATAATATTAGTGAGAAAATAATTTACTTAGTAAAATTATCAGATCTATTTAGGTACCTGCAAATTCCGAACACGTGTTAAAAGTTTCAAAATTATTTATTAACTTAGGTACCTACTACTGGAACATTTACAAATGATATTTTCATTTAAAAAAATAGTATTTTTAATGTCCCGCTCCTGGGCACGGGCCTCCCCACAAAACAAGGGGGATTCAGGCCATAATCCACTACTGTCCAGTGCAGGTTTGCAAATGTCTTTCGAAAATTAGTGAGATTTTCTTAGACATGCAGATTTGCTCACGACGTTTTCCTTCAAGTGATCATATTATAATATATTTTATGTACCTATACATATTCATAAGCAATATTTTCATAAACAAAACATATCCAAGCTGCCACACAACACCAAACTGATATTTAAAATTGTTAACTGATATACACATTATCACGATATCTTTAAAATTTGCTTTGCGATACCCCGACATCCGTCAGTCACTTTGAATAATTTTAATTGTTTCTGTATCTCTCATTACAACTTTCAATTTTACCGGCAAATTTTCATTAAAGATTACACCTACGATTTTTACGTGCAGTCGGATGAACAAATTCTGAAAAATGATCAAAGTTTCAAATCCCGTTATTTTGCGCTAAAACTGAGACAACAAATAAGTTGGTATCGAAGAATTTGTAATAATGTTATTACAAATTCTTTGGTTGATATAGTAAATGTTTCACCAGTTCAAACTCCCAATAGATTCGAGGCGGCAATAGGTTCGTGTAAATATCAAAATTAATATAGAAAGCTAGGCTTCTGCGTAAACATTTTCATAATATAAATGATTCGAATGAATTCTCCAATATAATTACTCCAAAGTCTTGATCTAAGTCTAGGGATATTGCGTGCGGTATTCCACCGATGTTATAGTCAGTTTATTTCACGATGACGCGTGTATTATTGCAAATTGACCCATATGCCAGTGTCATAAGACTCACAGCAAGCGCCATCGTGAAATGAATTGACTATATTTTTGTTCCATTGTAGTTGCGACCCCTTTCCATTTGACCGGTCATACTCCTGTTAATGTGTGGGGGATTCGGACCATAGTAGATCACGTTAGTTCTCAGTACTTAACCAGTTTCTTTCAAGAAACTTACGATATTTTATGTTCTTATAGTTCCATTGAAGGAATTCATTAGACCTATACTGACCTGGTGCGGATATTTAAAAGGCAAACGGGAGCAATTTATACTTTAACTAAAAGTCACAGAACTTAGAACTCAAATTGCAAAAAAACAATACCTAATGTAAATTATATCTCATTTGTTTCAGATTTAAGTCAGCAAGCCCTATGGACATATGATGGTGAGTGTTATATTTTAATTTAACAAATCTTACTTGTTTAATTGATACAGTAAGCTAGATTCCCGGGTCTAGCTGTCTATTCTGAATCTCTAGCAATACCTGGGGGCACGGCAGTGCCCCCGCCAAGTCGAGCAAGCAAAAAAGCGGCACGGCCGTACAGTCAAGGCCAAATATGTGTATACATGTATTGTTTTTAAAAATATACAGTCATAATAAGATGCACAAAATTGAACTCATCCAAATGCTCATAAATATGTACACATTACTCAACCCATAAATATGTACACTTAGTGAGCATAAATGTATATACTTACATCATTAAAGGCGACAACACGTGCGGTAATCCTTCATTTCCAAGTGGCCAGCCACTTAATTGTCAAGAGTCTTCCTTTACGTAGGTAAGACAATTTATTGATAATATCGAGTAATATTGATTACTGGCCTTTAGATACTGTTCCTGACAAATGCACACTAAAAATATATTAAAAATAGAATTTTCGTGTTTGACGGACATTGGATAGTGGGTTGGTTTATGAAAATACCTGTAAAAATGACATATACAAAATTATTGCTTGCTAAGTGTACATATTTATGAGCATTTGGATGAGTTCAATTTTGTGCATCTTATTATGTCTGCATATTCTAATAACAATACTTGTATACATATATTTACCCTTGGCTGTACCTACGTAAAGGAAGACTCTTTACAATTAAGTGGCTGGCCACTTGCAAACGAAGGCTTACCGTACGTCTGTTGCCTGATCTGATGTACTTATATATATTTATGATTTTAAGGTGTATCTAAATTTATGCGTTGATAGATGAGGATATAATATTGCACCTTTTGATGTTCCCTAATTTATGATCTCACTGATGACGACATTTTTTTTGCTTTTGTGGTGTATACATATCTTTGCCCTTGACTGTACCATCCTTTTCTCGAAGCAGTTCAGGCCATATTCGTCGTGGATAAAACTAGAAGCCTGCTAATTGACTACAGCTTATAGACCTATAGGCTGGCTCGACCGCAGGGTAGACCGACATCATCGTTTGTAAAGTAGCTATAATAGCTGGGTTTCGTCCGATGAGTGTGAGAGCTGGAATCCCAAGCGCTCCTCCCTCTATCCTACTTTCCTTCAGGTCAGTAACATGCGAGCTTCGGTAACTACTTAACAGCAGGCGGGTCGTACGCTGTTTGCCGAGTTTGTAATACAAAAAGTCCCGTTCAATCGGCCCTTTTTGTCCACCTTCAAGTTGTAGTGCATCGTCATATTATGGACGTTAACAATAACAAGAACACATTTTCCGCACCATTAAGAGTTAAACAAAACTGATACATTGAAATGCAAATTACCGATTTGATGCCGATTTGTCGTTTCAATTCACTGCTGAACAAATACCCATTTACAAATTTACGATCCGCAAATAAGTGCACTTTTGTAGTAGGTATGATTTCGTACCGTACCTAAACAATCTGGCCAAAACTTAAACTATTGTCGGTAGGGATTATATGAAGTAACTGTTACGACAGTTTTGTAAACATAGTAGAGCCACTGTCACGAGATAAGTATTCTATACAAATAAATAAAATTGGAGTGTCTGTTTGTAATATCAAAATAACACCTTTTCACTAAATGCATATGAAAGTACATACAACACCTATAACGAAAACGCGATTTAAAACATTTTTGTCTGTCTGTCTGTCTGTCTGTCTGTGTGTTTGTTCCGGGTAATCTCCGAAACGGCTGGACCGATTTTGACGGGTTTTTCACTGACAGATAGCTGATGTTATAGGGAGCAACTTAGGCTACTTTAATTTTAGAAAAACAATTAGGGTTCCGCGTTAAAAAATAAAAACACATGAGATCAAAGAGTATCTCCAAAACGGGTGGACCGATTTTGACGGGACTTTCACTGGTAGATAGCTGATGTTATAAGCGGTAACTTAGGCTACTTTTATTTTAGAAAAAACAAATAAAAAAAAATGAAAAAATGGGTCCTGTCGTGCGGGCTCAGAACGCGGGAGCGGGCTTTTTATGTTAAGTTAAATTCCAAGCGGACGAAGTCGCGGGCTCAGCTCGTTCTTTAATAAGTAGGTACTTACATTGACTCCAACAGTTGGTATCAATATTATTTATTATAATAATAATTATTATTATTTAGCTCTTTTGACGTCCCACTCCTGGGCACGGACCTCCCCTAACTACGAGGGGCATTCAGGCCGTAATCCAGCACGCTAGCCCAGGGCGGGTTGGCGGATTTCACATGTCTTTCAAAAATTGGTTAGATTTTCCTCACGATGTTTTCCTTCACCGTAAGCAAGTGATACTCATATAGAAATTATGTGATTCGCACATAGATTTCGAAAAACCCACGATGCGTGCTTAAGTAATCGGCTATCACTGCTATTTATTATTAAATCTCATTTCAAAATTTAGTAAATTTTCTTTTACGTTTGTCTAATGCCTAGTCTACTCGTATTACCGACCAAGTGTCGCGTCAAATTGTTTGAGTCATGAGTCATGAGTATTTTTTACAAAAAGTGAAGTTAAGTTAGTATAAAATTTTATGGCGTTACCTAATCCACCATGAGCAATTCCCTCGCTAGGTACTTGTTAACATCTTAAAAATATTGATCGGCAAATTTCGTAGGGTTCAAAACTTAAATAGAAAACCCAATATGGGTATTGAAATTGGCAGGAAACTTTCAATCAACCAGAACTCTTTTATCCAAAATATTTTAAATCATGTTAGCCGTTTTCAGACTGCGATGCCACTTATAGACGGACAAAATGTGTCAATACAATAATAATAATTGTCTTAAATATCCGAATATGATAACTTGCCTCCTTAGTAACTTTGTGTCCGGCCCGTGGCTTTGGATTTACCTCTCCTTAAACAAGGAAAGTGATAGATATATCTATATCAAAACATAATAATAATGGACGTTTATTTGTGAAACATAGGTATAATAATAATATCGTCAGACTGACACACCAACTGTATGGTCCCAAACTAAGCAATGCTTTTATTATGGGTACCGTACAATGGACTGGGGGCGATCCCAGTGACACCCAGACCAGGGCAAATTACGAAAAGGCCATTTCTGAAATTTACCCCAATGGCAATCGAACCCACAACCACCATGCGCAGTGAGCCAAGCGGCCTACGCTCGAACCACTGCGCCAAGCGGTCGGTAAAAAGGATGATATATGCTTAGTAAGTTGTCCGAACCCTTTGGCGTGTCAAAGTCATAACACACCTATTGGCACGGCAGCGTGGGGTTAAAGAGATTAAGGTGAAGGCGCCCATCTAGCCCGCGAAGTTCAAATTTTTTGAGTTCTTTTGGAAATTTTTCAAAATCTGACAATAATAAAAGACAAATTTTGTAATTTGCGAAAAAGACCGTGTGCAGTGCATTTATTAATATATCCAACTTATTCTAAAACATTTCAAGAACGACAGCTATCCAGATAATCTGGCAATTTTTGTATATTTAGTGATTTACTAGTATCATATCCACCGTGATAATATTTAGAGTAAAATAAATGTATTAATAAACGCACTGCATACTTTGTTTTTCGCAAAACACAAAATGTTGTCTTAAATGTTTTCAGATTTTGGATAAACTATAAAAAAACTCGAAAATTTTGAATTTCGCGGGCTAGACAGGCGCCTTCACCTTAAACAGTATGTTACAATGTTATGGGATTTTGTAAACAATTTGCAGGTTTATCTAGGTTAATTGCCTTTATGAAAGCTAGTGGCAATATTGTCGTGTCAGAGCATACGGAACGTCTGATTATTCGCAGCAGCACTTTCGGTATAATGTTTCGCCGCGACCTTTAATAAAATTAACATAATACATATTATCCAGTATGCTCAACACTCTAATAATATAGAATACCCTTATTATGCTCATATAGAATACTCTTATTATGCTGCTGTTTATTATCTATGTAAATGACATCGGCACCTGCGTTCAAAATTCACATCTACTATGCTTTGCCGACGATATGAAGATTTATTCTTCAGTATCGTCGTCCGAGGACGTGGAGTCATTGCGGTCTGATTTGGCGCGTCTTGATCATTACTGTCGAAGTAATAAGCTTGATCTTAATCCTAATAAGTGCTCGGTTATTTCGTTTAGCAGGAAAATTAATCCGATGGTAGCCACTTATAGCCTTATAAACCAAGCAATTCCAAGGTGCGACGTTGTGCGTGATTTGGGTGTTTATCATGATTCCAAACTTTTATTCAACGCTCATATTGACAAAATAGTGGCTAAGGCGTCTAAGTCGCTTGGCTTTATTATGAGAATGTCTTGCTGCTTTAAACAAGCCAAAACTTTTAAGATTCTCTATTGTACGTATGTGAGGAGCCACTTAGAGTACGCCTCTCAGATCTGGAATCCGTGCTACGATAAATATACAAACAGGCTTGAAAACATTCAAAAACGATTCCTACGTTTCCTTTGCTATAAACTTAAAATTCCTTATAGCTCTGATAGATACCTTTCCCTGTGTAAGAAATTTCATATTCAGCCACTTATGAATCGTCGTCAAATTGCAGATTGTACTCTCATGTTTAAGATTCTAGCAAATGAAATTGATTGTCCTGATATACTTCACAAATTATACTTTAATGTACCGAATAGATCAATTAGACATAATCCACCGATCTCAATCCCTTTTTCTTCCTCTAACTATAGGCAAAATTCATATTTGGTGCGAGCAAGCAGAGACTTTAATAAACTGTGCAAGGACTGCTCTTTTGATCCCTTTGTTACTAATAGTAAACAAGCAAGAAAGCAGCTAAACCTTAAGTTCTTCCAATAAATTCTGTAATGTTCTTATATTTTCTCTAATTAGTTCTGGTATCTCTAGGTGATGTGTGCTATTAAGTGTTTGCTTAAGACTCTATTGTACTTCTCTACTGCTATACGTGAAAACCTTTAATTGGCTTTCTATTACTAGAATTAATGCTTAATAATTTGTATGTAGCTGTTGGTTTTCCATAAATAAATAAATAAATAAATAAATAAATATCCTGAGGTAAATTTGCCTCCATTTAAATTCTCGTGTTTTTTTGCCGAAGGCGTGAGCACGGGACACCGTTCTGTGTACTGGGGCCCAACTATGTTAACCGCTCGCACCTCGATCGTCTCGCACTCGACTCGCAATATCTATAGAAAATCTGCCAAACTAACGTATTCAGATACTCGACTAATACGTCAGTTTTGACGTATTTGCGAGTCGAATGCGACTCGATCGAGATGCCAGCGGTCAACAAAATTGGGCCCCTGATCCATCATCCATTGGTCCCTGGTTAATTGCTGGTCCGAAATCTACTACTATTACTCGAGTCCATGACTCATTTTGTCGCTCACAGAGAGGAGAGACTCCGTGAACTTACAACTAATATGGCAATTATCTCCACAGATGAAGCCCACTGGCCTGGCATCTGCCGTACCGGCATGCTGCAGTCCCCAATCAACATCATGTCCCGGGATGCCGTGGTGGATGTGTACGGAGCTCACATCCGAGGGCCCCTGCAGCTGAGGGGGTACGAAGACGTGAGGGTCACGGCACAGAACAATGGACATGCTTGTAAGTACCTGCTATGGTGTTGTACTGGTAGTCGAAATGTTTAATTTAGGCGACATTACAGAAGTGCCAATTTTGTTGTCATCGAATCATAATTAAACTATTTTTGACGTCACCAATATATTTGTAGTCAAGTTTAGTTTGCGTGATCAGAATTAGGGCCTATGCTGCATATTCTGTTGGCTAAAATTTTGGCTAAATTAAATAATACAAGCATTACGATTGTTAATTGTTTGTTTAGTCGTCAAAAAAGAAGTGTATTTGGTGTTCCCTAGCTCTTGATGCTGATATAACAGAAATCATCTTGAAATCTGTTGTCAATAGTGAGATGGGACCACGTGGAAGGCACTCCTGCGCCGGTCTTGTCGGGCGGGCCGCTGAGGGGCAACTACACCTTCATGCAGTTCCATCTCCACTGGCTATCTGAACATGCAATTGACGGCATGAAGTGAGTAATCGTCAACTCGCACTTTCGTAAGGATATAACCTTTTTGTTGACACAGCAAATAGGTAATAAAATAAATAGCTACATAAGTAACTAAGGACTTACGTATTTATATAGCTAGCCATAAATAATTTATAAGCAAAAATCATTGATATAAAGTAGGTACCTAAAACAATGGAAAATTATCTGGACACCATGTCAAACATCGCTGTTATTTTCCTTGACTCGCATAAAATATCAACCAAATCTTTGAAATTGGAATGTCAAACTAAAACAAAAGACAAATCTTTACGCACATTATGTCACACAATGTAAGACATGGTCATTATCAGCTGTGTTTAACCGAGGATTTGGGCACGATTCGGGAGTTTGTTTAATAGTATTGTAAGTGACAGCGTAGTACATAGTATGAATGCCATGGTCAATGTACTGGCACCAACCTGGATAATAAGATAATGGGTTATCACAAATAGATTAAACAAGAAGAAGTTTACTATAAGGTGTAAGTACTTGTTACTAAAAGCAAAGAGGTCTCAGGTCCGTATTAATAAATAGATCTCAAGTCTGGGAACAATCTTGAGTATACGTTTGATATATAATTTTGTACTGGGATGACATTAGGATAACTCCCCACCAGACACCGACCTCGCCGGCGAGGTCGACGAACCCCCGCTTCCGCTAGAAGGTGCGTCTACTTACCTAGACGCACCTTGGCACCCGACAAGCCCGCTGAGTTTCTTGCCGGATCTTCTCAGTCGAGGTCGCGTTCCGATCCGGTGGTAGATTTACCCTCGCCACCTCTCCTGGCAGCGGCCCAAGCCGAGGTCGTGTCCCTTGTGGCGCCCTTGAGCTAGCTGCCCCCCTGCCCCTCTGGCTGGAGCGCACTTGCGCTCGCCCTCTATCCGGGTGAAGTTGTTATGGCCACTCTGGCCAACAACATATAGTCAAATAAAAAAAAAAACATTACGATGACATTTCCCAGATCGCTCTCAGACTTGAGATCGGTTTATTAATACGCGCCTTAATGGCCTTTTTTAATGCCTAACTTAACCTTCTTTAAAATAACAATAATAATAATTTAACCGTTTTAACGTCCCTCTCCTGGGCATGGGTCTCCCCTCACTACGAGGGGGATTTACCACGCTGGCCCAGAGCGGGTTGCCGGATTTCACATGTCTTTTGAAAATTGTTTAGATTTTCTAAGTAATACAGGTTTCCTGACGATGTTTTCCTTCACCGTAAGCAAGTGATAATCATATTCTAATTCGAAAAACCCAGAGGTGCGAGCCGGAGTTTCAACCCAGGACCTGGTGCCCGCATGAAGCGTGCTAATCAATCGGCTATCACTGCTACTAAAAAAACAAAATAAGTTATATTAATACTCGTATGGATGGAACAACACTATACGTAGAAACATTATGGTTGATAGGTATCCCTTGGAGATCCACATGGTACACATCAAAACCGGCCTGACTGTGGAAGAGGCTACCGCCAGACCTGACGGCTTGGCAGTAATCGGAGTGTTCGGACAGGTAAGTTCAACGTTAGCAATTATTTTAGCTGATAGGTTCTGATATCTTTATTTCGCATGCATTATAGCGGCTTAACTAAAGAGTTCGTAATAAATTATGCAATAAAAAAGCAATTGCTCTGATAACTTTGAATAATGCGGTTGTTGACTCACAGATATGCAACATAAATGTAATTGAAAGGGTTACCAATATAATATTCTGTACAAAAAGCAACTGACAGAAGCCTACAAAGATAAATCTGAAAGATCGGAATCGGACCATTATACATTATTAATAACTAAGCGACCGGTGAACTAATCGACATAATATCGTTGCCAATACTGTTGTGTGAACTAAATTTGACACACCTAAAAATATTTGGTCACAAAGGACGTAACCTACCCTTAGTTTAGTCAAATACAGTTTGTGAACCAACATAATTAGCACCTTCTCAGTGCACTAGCCGCGAAGAAATGGTAGGTAGGTACTTATAATATTTTGGGCATTTTGGCACAGTGCGTTCATAAAATGGGGTTCTGATACTGATGATTCATAATTAGGGGTTCGAATCAGGTAGTGTGATTTTTAGACTTGCAACGAAATTCCCGGGATTTTCTCAAATATCGATCCCGGGACGCGTATTCATTGCCTACTATATTTATTTAATTACAATCTTAAATACTGTGATAGTTTTTAAGCTTTGTATCGCTATCTCTGAGATAAGATAAATAATACAAAACTATTAGTACCTACCTACCTTAATAATTTTCGCAAGTTAACATGGAACTTCAGTTTTTATATGCAAATCATCGAATTCTTGCTATCTATACTTTGAAATAATAAACTAAGTTCCCAGAATATGAGCAATGACCATTAATAATTTTGTTATATGAAGATGAAATTGCAAATACCTAAGGCCCGTATTCATAAATCGATCTCAAGTTTTAAAGCGGTCTTGAGTACGTGGTGGACATGTTATTTTGTACTGGTATGACATAAACTCAAAATTCACGTAAGTCAACAAAGCACTCTCAGGAAGCATTCTCAGGAACAGCATAAAAAGAAATATGAGCAGGCAACACCATTGTCACTAAATAAGTATAGTAAATAATAATCAAATCTTACTCAGATTTAGGTATTTCCATAAAATGAGAAAGCTAGTTTAGTGGGGTGTGCATACCTACTCATACTTACATCAAATTAAACGTTTACAAACCAAAATAATAATTAATAAAACAGAGGTTGATAATAAGATAATTGCTTTGGTGTGATGCCTTCCATGTTAAGTAAATGAATAGGATTTAACGACAATGTTGTTAAGAAGAAAGTGAGTGGACCAATCCCCGCAAGCAGCATAAGCATGACGTTGCCAAGATCGCTCTCAGACTTGAGATGGATTTATTAAAACGGGCCTAAATCACACAACGTAATCCCCTGGTCATAACAGATATACAGCGGAGACGACAGCTACCGAACCCTGGACGAGATAATGCCGCAAATACCGAATCTAGTCAACATGACTCAAGGCTCTACCGAAGCGTTCAACATCGACATTTCGTAAGTATATTTGGTGATGTGTTAGTTATCATTAAATTTGTCTAAACTAAATTGCACTCCTTCTTACGCTCGTAATGTATGAGTAAGACAGCAATATGTTAGTTGTACTGTGTTTCTTGGGGTTTAAAGTGTCAAGAAGTGTTCGTGATCAGATATTCTAACCGCTTAGCACCGACGGATGATGTACAAAGTTTCAATTCTCTAGCCAAACTCTTTCAATTGTTTCTTTCGTAATTATTCCTAGCCTGAGTGATTCTAAATTATTCCTTCTCTGATTTATCCTTCAGCACTACATAGACTAGATCATTATTTTACCAATGTAAACACATCTCAATCTAGTCCAGCATCAGCATCAGCCATCATTCAGCGCTTGATTTGTATACTAGATAACATAAACCAGCTTTAATCCTTCGGTACCTATTATACAAGCATTGCTAATATTTGGGGCTACACACACTTTGGAGATTCTTAGTACAAGAAATGAAACTGCACTTATTGTGCTTGTATAGAAGCCTTTGTTAATTCACTGGTTATTTCGGCAGGAGGTTGATCAGCCCTGACGCCCAGTCCTACTACACGTACCACGGCTCCTTGACCACCCCTCAGTGCCAGGAGGCGGTCACCTGGATCGTCATGGACAAGCCTGTCTACATCTCTGATACTCAAGTAAGTGACCTTAGTATTTTCATAATGCAACTAGTCAATCAAATCAAAGGAATACTCCAAATCGCTCTCAGACTTGAGGTCCATTTATTAATACTAGAATCCTCTCCCACCAGTACAAAGTGTTCAACAAAGTCGACGTTGGTGGCTCCTACAACTATCGCAGTCTGCAGCCAGTGAACCGCATGGTGTACCGCTCAGCGGCCTCCTGCTCCGCCCTCCTGGCACCCAGCCTCTTCGGCACCCTCGCTGGACTCTTCACCTGTCTCTCCAGTACAGTACTCTCAGGGGTCAACAAAGGCTTCTGTTTTGTGGCCAATATTAAGAGGAAGCTGTTTGGAAACAAAGTCAAGGAGTGCGTTAAGCTCAATTAGGTTAATGAGTGTATGGTTTGGAGGATAAATTATTATATTTCAGTTTGATGCTGGAATATTGTTGGGAGGTCGGGTTTACTTGAAGACTTTGTCAGGACTCTAATAGATGCTAAGGATGTAGGTTTATAGTGTGATCTTAGTGCTCTATGCGGAAACTGAGTCCTACTGAAGACAAATTTTATAAGTACAACAGCTTGAAGTCGTGAAACGGAATTATTTTCACATAACGTGTCAATTTAGTTTATTAAGCCATAATTTGATGACAACGGAATTGTCAACATTGTTGGTTTATAAACAAGAAACAATTTTCAATAAGCAGTCTGAATATTATTATTTATATTGCTTAATGTGCGTTACCCTGTGTTGTACCACATTACGCCTTATTGATGAATAACGTTAACAGCTGAGGTTATCTGCATCGAGGGTTGCCACCCCTACTAGAAGACCAGGTACTATATTAAAATTTGGGCACCAAATACTGTATGTTTTTGGAATAAAAACGTAGTAAGTAGCAAATTCTACAAAATTTTGCATAGCTATAGTCAGCCCTCACTAGAAAAGTGAGGGAAGCTCAAGTAGCTAAAGTTAGTCAAGGAACTCATTGGTTATATTTCTATGGGCCTGAACTTGATACTACCATATTCGTTCTAGAAAAAGGTGGCAGCCCTAGCTGCATCCGTGATGTTATCAGCGACAGACATCCAGACGAATTTACATAATCAGTAATTAAGCTTTTCAATAATATCCCGATATAAATATTATCGCTATCGGGGTAATCTAGTCACAATTACTTGCACTAATCGTGTTAAATTATCAATAATCTAGTTATAAATCTTATAGCACGCGATAGACGATTGTAGGATTAATCGATACCGGTTTTAAACGGTTATGGTTTAATTTTCGTCACACAACACTACCTGCAAAATCTCTACTTGTGTCTTTCGAGTATTGTTGGCAGTTTTACATTTACTCTAATTTTGGTAATATAGTTTATGAAGAAGGCTGAAGAAATGATGCGATCCTATTGGTCGCAGTGGGCGGTGACCCTAACTTCAAAACATTTTATGTATATATTTTTAAATCAGTGTGTGTCAAAATAGCTCAGCAAATTTGTGCAGTGGGTAAAGTTGAAAGAATAATAAATATATCGTAATGACGCTATAAATATTACACAAAGCTTATATTGCCAAACATAAATGACTACAATATTTATTTTATATAGTACCATAAATAACGTATTTCTGCGTTTATGTAACTGTTAACACAATAATTATGGTACCAATTTAGGCTAGTAATAAATAAGTACCTACGTACGTAAACCTAGGTATGTGTGTAGATACAAATTATATTATATTATCGTAACTTATTGTCGATAAAAAAAAATATAATTATATCTAAATATATATAACTCAAAGGTGACTGACTGACTGACTGACTGACATAGTGATCTATCAACGCACAGCCCAAACCACTAGACGGATCGGGCTGAAATTTGGCATGCAGGTAGATGTTATGACGTAGGCATCCGCTAAGAAAGGATTTTGATTAATTCTACCCCCAAGGGGATAAAATAGGGGATGAAAGTTTGTATGAAAGTTTGTCAATTAAATTCCACGCGGACGAAGTCGCGGGCACAGCTAGTTGCTTTATATAATTTATTATGCAATTCTCAGTATTTATGAAATAATCAGCTGTTAACGACATTATTCAGATGACACTGGCAATGTTTTATCGTAGACAAAGAACCAAATTTGGTAAATAGTTATTTATATCATCTCTCTTTAATATTAATAGCTAATGGGGTATATCGATGAGGTGTGTCGACCTAACTGGCGTCGACGTTTTCAAAAATATTTTTAAGCGCAGTATATTCATAATTTCAAGATAATAGGTGTACGGTCAATTAAAAATAAAAATAATATAAGACAAGCCAATCCACAGATGAGTGTTCCCTGCATAAGTACCCTAGTCCCTTTAAATTAAATCACGTTTTTGTTTGACAAGCACGCTAGTTAAATGTTATGTTTTTATTTGTTTTTGTAAGTAGCATTTAAATAATAGGCTGTGAAATTGTGGACGAAACGAAAGATTTAGAAAATGTTGTGTCATAAAAGTCGCTAGTTGTAGATAGATGTATGTATTTGTTCAATCAATCATTTTGAAATATATTTTATGCCAAATCAATCCTGGACTTTCATTTGTAGGTACCTACGAAAATCCCTCACCTAATGAACATTTGATAAATAATTTTCGCCAGACAAATATACCAACTGTATGGTCCCAAACTAAGCAACGATTATACTATTGGTTCATTAAGTACAATGGACTGGGGGCGATCGCAGACGATCGATGACACCCAGACCAGGGCAAATTGCGAAAAAGCCATTTCCCAAATTTTCCCAGACGGGAATATCGAACCCGCAACCTCTCAGTGCAGTGAGCCGAGCGCTACGCTCGAACCGCTGCGCCAAGCGGTCACATAAAACACTTTTTTATATTACAAAGTTGTCAAACATGCGCACGACCAGCAGCCTATAGATACTTGCAATACCAAAGGCATTGCTCGCACTTTGTCGACCTGAACGGCAGTGGAACAGAAGGAGAAGGGGGAGTTGATCATCTGCCTCTCTCTCCCTCATCGTACGAACCGCAGCTATGATAGCTACTTTGCGCTGATCTTCTGTGGGAGGGTGGTACTACCCCTATTGAGCTGCACCGGATATCAGCTGTCGTCAATCGGCTGCAACTTGGCTTTAACACGTACAAAGTGATTTGTAGGTATTATTTATTCAGTGTTTCTTTTAACCAACATAAAACAGGGATGTAGGTACGTTAAGTTTTCTAAATTAAATTAATATTACTATGTCTATGCAGTTTTATGGGGCAATGTATACGTTTTTGCAATAAGGTTCCCAATGAAGTCCGAGATTTACCTATCAATAAGTTTAAAACCCTAATTAAATCTTAACTCAATGCAAAGGGTTATTACAAAATCTCGGATTATTTGGATGATAAATCAGCTTGGGACTGAGCAGCTCAAATCTTCACAGTCAATAATAATGTCAAAGCGTAGCGTGTCTTGCCCTACTAGTCCGAATTACTTACCTATGTAATTCTTGGTAATATCAAAAGGCAACACACTGGAGCTATTATAATTATATTATTATTTACTACCCTTTGTAATTATTGATTATAAGCAACTGGCGATTAAAAAAATAATATAACAAATGTAAAAAGACAAGCCCGCTGAGTTTCTTGCCGGATCTTCTCAGACGAGGTCGCGTTCCGATCCGGTTGTAGATATAAGAAAAAATGTAAAATTGACAATTTGTAAGTGCCCCCGTAGGCCTGAACAAAATAAACGATTTGAATTTGAATTCACTTTAAGAAATCTATACATTTTTGTCAAAAAATAGCCGTATTTGGCATCCGGATATGATACAGTAAAATGTATGAATATTTTCGTTGCCGGGTTAATCGTGACTGACCACTATGGCATCGGCATCCGCTTCCTACATCATCTACTGCCTAACAACAAGGACTAGTATTTGTTCTCAGACTACTCCTACAGTATATCGTGTGTGTCATTTTATAATAAATTGTCACAGACAAAGTACAGGATGAAAATATTTTACACAGGATATATCACTCTAGATTTGCGCGCGAATTACGCAACATCCTTCGAGACAATCACTATGAGCTCCTGTTACCAACATGGTTTTACTGAAATAGCACACCTAGATTAAAAGATTAAGAATTTACTTATTTACTTATTTAGTGACAATGGTGTTGCCTGCTCACATTCTGTTGCTGTTCCTGAGAATGTACACCATCTTTAATTCAGTAAAAAGGGTAACCATTGAGTTTCTTGCCGAATCTTCTCAGTGGAAGCAGCATTCCGAACCGGTGGTTGATTCTGACTATTCATAAATGAGTTTTTGAGTTGAAAAGTGTAGGTAATAAAATACAAGGAGGGGTGGGTTAATTTCAAAGACGTCTGCGGTCTTGGATTCCAAAATGTACGCCTTAATAGTAATCGGCACCCCAAACAAACTAAAAAAAACATACAAAAATCCCACTAATATCTATACAAATAAATAAAATTGGAGTGTCTGTTTGTAATATCAAAATAACACCTTTTCACTAAATGCATATGAAAGTACATACGACACCTATAGCAAAAACGCGATTTAAAAAATTTTTGTCTGTCTGTGTGTCTGTGTGTTTGTTCCGGGTAATCTCCGAAACGGCTGGACCGATTTTGACGGGACTTTCACTGGCAGATAGCTGATGTAATAGGGAGTAACTTAGGCTACTTTAATTTTATAAAAACAATTATGGTTCCGAGTAAAAAAATAAAAACACATGAAATCAAAGAGTATCTCCGCAACGGGTGGACCGATTTTTACGGGACTTTCACTGGTAGATAGCTGATGTTATAAGCAGTAACTTAGGCTACTTTTTAACCCCCGACGAAAAACGACGGGTGTTATAAGTTTAACATGTGTATCTGTGTATCTGTGTATCTGTGTATCTGTGTATCTGTGTATCTGTGTATCTGTGTGTCTGTCTGTGGCAACGTAGCGCCCAAGCTGATGAACCGATTTCAATTTTGTTTCCTTTGATAGATAGGTATTCTGATCGAGAGTGTTCTTAGCTATGTTTCATGAAAATCGGTTCAGCCGTTTGAAGATCATCAGCTCTTTTGTAGGTTGAAAAAGCCACATTCACGGCCAAAACCAACTTCCACGGCTCGAATCCGATCGAAATTTGGGCTCATTGGAATAATATCTTTGCATCACTTGAGAACGGCTGAAACGATTTCGCTTTATTATATTTTTAAATGATCGTAATAGTCTGAACTGGCTTTTTACAATATTATAAATTTGAAAAGTTTCCCGGATTCTGGAAAAAAATGATATTTTATCAATTTTTATATGAGATTTGTGTATGAACTAAAGACGTTCCATAAGTCACGTGTCAAATGATGGATACGCGCACGCGTTAAATTTTGCTAATTGTCATGGAATATTACGCAATAATAATTCTAGAGGGCGCTGCTCCGCCATTGAGAAAAAATACAGAAAAGAAACTAATTTAATATAATTGAAGCGTTATTTGGACGTACTAGGTAAAGTATACATTTGATGAAAAGGTCGTCACATCGGGGGTTTTTAAATTTTCAATTTAGAGTTATTATATTTTATAAAAACAAAATTTAAAAAAATGAAAAAATGGTTTCTGTCGCGCGGGCTCAGAACGCGGGAGCGGGCTTTTTTGTTAAGTTAAATTACACGCGGACGAAGTCGCGGGCTCAGCTAGTTAGGTATAAATGCGAAAGTTTGTGAGTGTGGATGTTTGTTACTCTTTCTGGCAAAAAATACTGAACGGATTTGTTTGAAATTTGGAACACAGATAGTTTATAACACATAGGATACTTTTTTCCCGATAATCCCGAAAATTTTATTAAGTTAAATACTACGCGGACGAAGTCGGTGGGCACAGCTAGTTATATATATATCACGATATCTTTAGTTTTTTTTTTGTCATCCGTCATCTTGGTTGACGTCATTATTGTAATTGGCACCCCAAAAAACTAGAAAACGGCATGGGTACATTTCGCTAATGGTCTCAGCGACGACGCGACGGCGACTTAGATACGGGTTGCTTCAAAAGTCCGAAATAATAGTTAGGGGTTGGATGAATATCCGATATTCAGTATCGGGCCTAGAAATAAATGGAAATTATAATTTCAACGACAAAAAATAACGTTATTTAATAATTGTTGTAGATAGTTAGGTAGTAACTAACAATTAACACCCTTGTTGGTAACGTTTATCTAAAAAATACAATTAACTGAAGAATTTCCGTTTGATTATTTAAAGAACTCGTTTTTTTTTACTTAATGTTCTAGATTTTTTTACATGCTAGGTACTAACTCTTTTTAATGTGTCTAGACATAGGTACTCATACGTTCCTACATAACATGTAACTGGGTTAAGTGTTAATAATTATAGGTAGCTGTATCTATTTAAAATATAACATTGTTTTACGTGGAATAATTATTAAAAAATACAATGTCTTAGAAGGTGCATCCATTTCTCAAGACGTATGAAATATGTAGGTGGCCGCTCGGCTCACTGCACCGAGTGGTTCCGGGTTCGATCCCGTCGGGTTTAAATTTCGGAAATGCTTTTTCGTAATTTGCTGTGGTCTGGGTGTCAGGATCACTCCGGGTCTGAAACCATAGAATCAGATCTTGATACTTCTTATCAGTAACCCCTCAATCACATGGTAAAGACCAGCATGTATATCATACCCCACATGTTATCTAGCTTTAAATAGCATGTTCAATATAGTACTAAGACGATCCAGTCTAGATTGGCTATGATTAGGCCTAACACAGAGGAGAGGACGTGATACAGCGATTATCTATTTGTCTCCATCTCGATACGGCACGCAGCATCCCCTGGGCGGGGATTTGATTACCTCTTATAGTATGGATTATGTCATAGATGCATTGTAAAATTAACTGATTTATAAGCAGTGATAGCCGATTGGTTAAGCACGCGTGTTGCGGGCACCAGGTCATGTGTTCAAACCCCGCCTCGCACCTCTAGGTTTTTCGAAATCTATGTGCGAATCATAATTTCACTTGCTTACGGTGAAGGCAAACATCGTGAGGAAACCTGCATGTCTTAGAAAATCTAACCTATTTTCGAAAGACGTGAAATCTGCCAACCCGCACTAGGCCAGCGTGGTGGATTATGGCCTGCATCCGGCCTGCATCAGGAGTAGGACGTTAAAAGGGCTAAATAATTTATTATTATTATTATTAACGACGACCGCTTGGCGCAGTGGTTCGAGCGTAGGCCGCTCGGCTCACTGCACATGGTGGTTGCGGGTTCGATTCCTGCCGGGGCAAATTTCGGAAATGGCCTTTTCGTAATTTACCCAGGTCTGGGTGTCACTGGGATCGCCCCCAGTCCATTGTACGGTACCCATAGTACAAGCTCTGCTTAGTTTGGGACCGTACAGGTGGTGTATCTGTCTGGCGACATTTATATTATAAATCACACCAAACTTTAACCAAAACCGAATGGATGTAATAAGTAATATATAATACACACTCTATATACATTCGATATATATTTATATATGATATACGTATCATAAATAAAATATAGTATGGCAATATAAAATGCAATGGCAATCCAGCTGTCCTTCTTTTTCTTTCTTCAATTTTTATCTTCGGTGCCTTTATTCCCGGGAGAGCTGGCCGGAAAAACTTCAAAGTGATGACGTATTCAACTGTTTCCAGTTTAAACGCTTGAATATGTTATGTATAGTAGGTGAAACAAAAAGGGTATACTATTTTTTTTGCAACTTAACTTTGTAAATCTCAAACTATTGGCTTTGTGGGACAGTTGAAGTACTAAAGGTTTTGTAGACTTGTGAAATCGGTCAGCAGCTGTATTCCTATAACACCTTTTGTTTTTCAAGTTTCCTCCAAAGCTGATGGTTTAAGAATTACAAGTTAAGTTTTGAAAAAAAAAGTATACCCATTATGTTTCACCTTGTATACATTCGATATATATTTATATATGATATACGTATCATAAATAAAATATAATATGGAAATATAAAATGCAATGGCAATCTAGCTGTCCTTCTTTTTCTTTCTTCAATTTTTATCTTCGGTACCTTTATTCCCGGGAGAGCTGGCCGGAAAAACTTCAAAGTGATGACGTATTCAACTGTTTCCAGTTTAAACGGTTGAATATGTTATGTATAGATACAGAGTCCCTGTTTTAAATGTGGAACCAAAAATACCAGTGGCGGATTTACCAGCAGGCTGCGTAGGCTGTAGCCTAGGGCGGCAAATTTGGGGACCGATTTTTTTTTGCTACCTCATAGAAATTAAAAAGATTTCTGCATGACAGTTTTCTGATGTTTGATATTACGTGCAATTTCAACGAAATTTTTGGATTGTTATAAGAATCTAGGACATGGCAATTGTAGAGGCAAGGGCGGCAAAAACTCTGCAGCCTATACCTTGGAAATTTGTAAATCCGCCACTGAAAAAGACGGACTAGCAACTTAAATTATTAGCCACTAGCGGCCCGCCCCGGCTTCGCACGGGTACATTACGGTTACATTATTGGAGTTTTAGTAAGGATCCCCATTTTTTCGAAAATATAATATAGCCTTTGTCACCCGAGGACAGTGTAGCTTCCCAACAGTGAAATAATTGTTCAAATCGGTTCGGTAGTTTCGTAGCCTATTCAATGCAAACAAACAATCAAATCTTTCCTCTTTATAATATTATTATTAGTATAGATAATGTACTTGCTACTTAGGTATATATCTACATTATTTTAAAAGGAGTTACGTACCTGAGTTTTGTGCCCATTCTTCATACGAATGGCATTCTAAAGCTGTAGTGAAGTCTTATCATAACATTATGTGTAGTTAATAAACATTTCTCACTACTCGTGGTTCCCTTACATTATAAACAAATAATATATTCTGATTCTAAACATGGACTTTTATTTAAACCACCATCCGGCATCGCGGTCATTCACACGGAGAGAGCCGACACGGTTCTGCCTACACACCCTTGCCCTTTTTGTCAGATAATGTCTGCTTTTGACATCAGTATACAATAAAATGTATAGATATTAACAGTACCGAGTTAACCGTGTGAATGACCGCTAATTGCATGGTTAGTTTAAGGGTATGTTCATAATAGTTTAAAGTATCAAATCTGTTTCATAAACCAAACACAATGCCACTGAATGGTCTTGGTACATTCAATCAGCCGTGGTATCTTCTCTAATCAAAGGAAAATACTTACCATAAGTAAAAACATGTAACCACAATCCGACTAAGAAGGAACTCCTGTCACGAATTGTATTCAGAACTGCCGATAGGTAGCGCTAGTAGTAATCAGAAAGGTTGAAATGTAGTATAAAAAATAGTTTTTCTGTCGCATGGTACATTTTATATTGTACTAAATTTATATTTATGAGCTCAGAATGTTATTTTCTTTTACCAGACATCACACTCGATACGACAGCCAAAAAAAAAGTATAAAAACCCTTACTTTTTTGGATGTAACATCCGTCACATTGTTTTTTTCATAATATACCTCCAATTGTAGCCTATGTTATCCGGACCATAATAACAAATTGATTGGCACCTCAGTCATCAAAATTGGGTGGGTAGTTTAGGGGCTACGGTGGAACATGAAAATGATACAAACATACCAACATACATAGTCTGCTAAAAACATAAACCTTCCTTCTTGCCGTAGTCGGCTAAAATTGATGTTTTCAATGAAACAATAACATTTTGGTTCTACATTCGTTATTTGTATAAACATATATCGAGTATCGTTGCATCACTACCTCGATATTCTCATTTATTATTGTGTCATTCAACGAGTTAGAAATGCAGCGGACACCCATCCTGTTTTTATTCATCGGTACGTATATTTCCTTGATTAATAAGTGCTTTTCACTGTGTGTTGAATTGAAAGTGGTGAAATTTATATGCGGCTGTGGTTGAGCGTACAATTGATTTGACGGTAGTTTTTTTTGTGATAACGAGTGAAATTAGTGCCTACCTACTTATGTAATTACCTACAGCTACATACATAAACATTATAGCTAACCAATAAGCAGCAGCTAATAGTGTTCCCTACAGTCGGCGCTGGTCTATGTTAAATATTAATTGTAAATATTGTAAAGTTTGTTTCTTAAGTGACCTGTAACCATCTGGATGGAATTCCAGTTCGTGATTCGCCCCCCGATCTTCTATAAAATAAATAAAATTGGAGTCTCTGTTTGTAATATCAAAATAACACATTTTCACTGAATGCATATCAAAGTACATACGACACCTATAGCAAAAACTCGATTTAAAAATGTTTTGTCTGTCTGTCTGTCTGTATGTTTGTTCCGGGTAATCTCCGAAACGGCTGAACCGATTTCGACGGGACTTTCACTGGCAGATAGCTGATGTTATAAGGAGTAACTTTAAGTTTAGAAAAACAAAAAAGGGTCCTCTCGCGCGGGCTCAGAACGCGGGAGCGGGCTTTTTTGTTAACTTAAATTCCACACGGACGAAGTCGCGGGCTCAGCTAGTATTCTATAAAATTTTGTAGGTAATTTCGTGAAAAAAGAATTGTAAATACCTATAATAATAATATGCAAGACGAATTTTGTCATTACAGTAGTATTACAGGTACCTACCTGATTTCGGATTCTTTTGCATGTATAGTCTTCACAACATCCGAATATCGGAAAAACAACAAATTATTATCGAACACCAGCTCGAATCGTGACTGATATTTCAATAGCAAATAACAGTGATTTGTCACCCATTGTTCCGGCCGGAACTGCAGTGACAAGTTATTTTGAATAATTATGCTAAGATTTCAGTCCTTACAGTTGTAATATAATAATGTACTGTCTGTCGTATTCTGGCTACGCATCGTAAGAATTTAAAGGTTCAATAAGTCTTGTGATATTAATCGTTTAATGATTATGATGTATTTTGATGGTGGAAGTGATCGGGGTGATTGAGATTATGCACCTTAGTTTTGTATCAAAATGCAGGCGGTAAAATCTGTTTTGTTTTTTCTTTTTTTTTTGTGATCGTGCAAAGCTGTGCTGCGCAATGAATTTTGGACCTTATTAATCTAAGTCACTAAGTCCAGAACAGAGATGTGTGGATACGTGTACGGGAGGCCTTTGCCCAGGAGTGGGACGATTAAGGACTATAAAAAAGTAATAATAATGGCGTGAGTATACAGCATGCCCTCACAAAACCAGAGGTAAACTCGTTGTAGCGCGAAAACGAGATAAACACCACCTACCAAACAAAATATTTTTTTTTTTATTATTTTTATGATTTTACTATTCAATACCTTGCACCCTTTTTTTATGTGGCTAGGCCCGCCTCACACTCCTTCCACTGTAACTCCTGTGATTCAGGATCGAGGGTGGTGCCTTGGATTGCACCTTGTTAACATTTAATGGAAATAGATCCGCCTGTTCCAGGATTCGCTGCGCCTGCTATAGTGAATTACGAGCCGACGTGGCACTACGATGGTAATAATTTTGGGTCTTAAAATAAATTTACTGATATAATTACCATATCAATCCAAATTTAATATATACTAGCTGTGCCCCGCGACTCCGCCTCCGTCCGCGTTCTGTTGAATTTTTTCCTGAATTTTCTTTGCTATAAACCTCACGAAGCCCGAGACCTTTCCAACGAATGCAAAACCGTGGAAATCGGTTCGTGCGTTCTGGAGTTATAGCGTCAGGAAGGAAACCCCGACTTATTTTTATATAGTAGATTACAGACCTTTTTAAATATAAAACAAAGTTGGCAAACGCCTAGTCCGTCTGATGTTAAGCAGTTACCGTAGTCAATAGATATAGCTATAGATGCTTGAAATGCCAAACACATTGCTTGCACGTTGGCAGATGAAGGGGGATGAGAGACACAGGAGGAGGAACATTCCGGCCTTAACACTCATTTTACGAAACGCGCCAGCTATAATAATACATAAATATCGCCAGACGAACACACCAACTGCATGGTGCCAAACTAAGCAACGCTTGTACTATGGGTACCGTACAATAGACTGGGGGCGATCCCAGTGACACCCGCTTACACCGTACAATAGCTTCTTTACGCCGATACTCTGGGAGGGTAGCACCTACTACCCAGTTCGAGCAAGCCGGTATATTGGCTACAGCTTGGCACCACCTCCGTCACTATATACGCGAACTACTCATTATGTAACAACGCAGTGCTTATACATGTTGAAACAAAAAGGGTATACTTTTTTTCAAAACTTAAATTTAAATTCTAAAACTATCAGCTTTGGATAACAAAATGTGTTACAGGGATACAGCTGTTGTATTATTTCATAAGTCTACAAAACCTTTAGTACTTGAACTGTCCCACAAAGCCGATAGTTTTAGATTTAGAAAGTAAAGTTGCATTAAAAAGCGTATACCCTTTCTGTTTCACCTAGTATATAAAATCCTGCAGATGAAGCGAAATGGCCAGGCTACCACTGCAAGAGCGGCGGCAAGCGGCAGTCCCCCATCGATATCAAAACACAGGACGTCATCAAAGACTTCGGCAAGAAGTTCATCAAGTACGGGCCGTTAAAGTTCGTTGGATACAAGAGGGTCCTCGTTACTGGCATCAATAATGGCAACACTAGTGAGTCTTGTAAAAATCAAACATTCATCTATTCACGACTTAGGCTATTTACTCTGATTCACGACTGATAAGGGCGAACAAAATGCGAAGAAAAGAGACACACTGTCATCCAGCTTCTTTTCTCGTAGCCCCGTTTCGTTGAAAACTCTTTACCAAATTTCATTCAAATCCATTTAGCAGTTCTTGCGTTACGCTCAGTCAAACTTATAAACTAACAAATACGTAAGTATACAATCATTTCATAATAATAATCTTGATAATAATTTCTTAGAATTTAATGATCACTTATAACATTTTACTCAGGCCCATATTATTCAATCGACCTCAAGTATGAGAGCGTTCTTGGAAATGTCATTCCGTACGAAATTAGATGTCAATAGCGTACTCAAGACCGCTCTCAGACTTAAGATTGATTTTATGGTCCTAGGTAAGGATTTCAGAAGACCCAAATCAAAGTATACAAATCTTTGATAAAGATACTTATCAAAGATACAAATAAATGAATTGATGTATTTTTAATGTCAAAATAACAGCTTTTTACCAAATTCATAATTAATATGAAAGTGTTTGCGGCACTTACATATACCTACCAGAAAAACACGTATAAAAAAATTGTCTTTCTAACAAACAGAACCGGCTAATCTCCGAAACGGCTGGACGATTTTGACGGGACTTTCATTGGCAGTTAAGGAGTAGCTTAGGCTACTTTTATTTTATCGAAGTAGGTACCACGTGGGCTGAGCGGCTAGTCCCATTAAAAATTCCATTGTCCCATTGTATAATAGTATATAAGGTATATATCTATGGGCCTGTGATGCCTGACTATAAACGAATAAATAAAAAAATAAATAAAAAAAAAGGGTGTTTTCCCCTCCCTGTTCCAGTTCAGTTTAGCACTGAAGGCGAAGCGGCGATCTACCCAGTCGCCAAGGGGGGACCACTGAAGCACCCCTACAGGCTGGTGCAGGTGCACTTCCACTGGCTATCTGAACACTCCATCAATGGAGTCAAGTATGTAGCCTAACGAAGACAGCTTGGCGCAGTGCTTGGCTCACTGCACATGGTGATTGTGGGTTCGACTCCCGGCCGGGGCAAATGTCTTTTCGTAATTTGCCTTTGTCTGGGTGTCACTGGAATCGCCCCCAGTCCATTGTGCGGTACCCATAGTACAAGCATTGCGTAGTTTGGGACCATGCAGTTGGTGTGTCATTCTGGCGATATTGATTGATTTATTTATTTTAAACACTATAATAATTTCCACAAATAATCTGTTACATATTGTGTTCCTACCAAATTCTATGATATTACCTACTTGCTATTTGCGGCAATGGACTCATTACCTCGCTAAGCACCTATGCTCGTACATTTTTCGAATATCTATTTTTGGCGTAGGGTTTATATACCTACAGTGAATTCGTGCTAGATGAAAAAGCTGCATAGCCCGAGTATTACCAACCGCTCATAGAAAATCGGTGTAGAGTAGCTATTATATCTGCGTTTCGAACGAAGAATGATAACTAGAAGCTCCCCATTCTATGTGATAATTGATTTTGCAAAGGATCAGTATTCTCATCTTGTGTTGTCTTTCCCGACGTCCTACTGAGAAATCAATACACTGTGGTCTTACTCTTAGGTATCCAATGGAGATCCACTTCGTGCATGTACGAAGCGACCTGACAGTGTTGGAGGCGCTGAACAAGACGGACGGTCTCGCCATCGTGGCCGTGTTCTGCCATGTGAGTGGCATAAACCTTCCCTCCGCGAATTTATCACGAATCTATTACTAATTAGATCAAAGTATTAGCGACTAGTAGACTACCAAAACAGTTTTGTAGCTAGCACAGCTCAAAAACACACCAATTTCAGATGTGATTTCATTCATTCAACTTCAGAACTAGAAAAGTTGAATATAACTTTGGTATGGTCTCTCCTGAAAGGTATCTCATACCCTTAAATTCAATTAAGGATAGTGTTATCATTAGTGATTTTTTTTTAATTCATGATAATAATACTGGAGTCTACCGACCTGGATATTCATTTCCTGTTGAGTACAAACGGGTTGTCCTCTTTCTTCTTCTGCCCTTGGAACTTCAAACGTAACAAATACCAACGGTTTCTATAATTAATAACAATATATATTATTATTATTTATTCTATTACCAACACGCTATTTGATTGGCAGACTTGGGCCCAGATGGACCAACTGTCAGTGTGTCTACATTGGCAATGAAACTTATAAAAAAAATCAGGTACTGAATTAGGAAACTGACTGCCTACTCGACTTTATACCAGGTGCACACAGAACTAGATGATGGCCAGCAAGACGCTAGCGAGGTGATGCAGCACATGCCGAACCTGATGAAGACCGGAGACAGGGTCAGCGGAATACTGATGGACATGACGTAAGCAGTTAATTCTTATTAGGAACGAATTGATGTTTCCTTTCGCCACTTAATTAGATCTTCGAATTATCTTTGTCAATCGGCAACTTCCGAACTCAGGATTGATTAATCGTTAGGTACTTCGGTAGGACGGTTAACATTACTACGATATTGAAATAATAATTCGCCCATAGATTTCGAAATACCCAGTGGTGCGAGCCGAAGTTTGAACTCAGAACCATGTCGCTTGCCCACAAGACGCTAGCTTGACCAATCCCAATCTAAAACTGGTTGGATTCTATAAAACAAAACTAGATGCCCTTGTAAAGTCCCGTGCTAAAATGAACCTAATTGTTACCACGTATATTGCAGGAAGCTGCTCAGCAGAGACACTTCCAAATACTACACTTACGCCGGCTCCCTGACGTCTTCTGAGTGCAACGAGGCGGTCATATGGATCATCTTCCAAACTCCGCTCTACGTAACGCCCGCTGAGGTGATAAAGGATTCAACACAGATCTTCGATCCAACTGAGTGAACTACGAGAATCAGCGCCATGTTTACTTTAAATTTTCCAGTCAATTCACTAACGCATGGAGAATATAGGTATCACAAATTTGGTCTGCATTCAAATAGATCAGGGTATGCTAGTTCCATATAATTCCATTCCATGTGAAAACCATTGGTCATTATTATTATTATTTTTTTAAAGTGACTGTGGACGATCACAAATGTCCTGGTTACAAATAATAAAAAATTAAGAAACAACTCGTAACCATGCGGTATGGCGTATACCGAACTATTGGGACAGAGGTTTGCCCCCAAATAAACTGGATCTAGATAGCTCTGGCTATCTGGCTATAAAGACGACAGACAGGTTGTAGACAGAAAAATATGTAAAAATGACAATTTGTATATGTCCTCATCTTTGATAAAAGAAGTACTCGTAAGTCTAAACAAAATAAACGATTTGGCTTTGACTTTGACAGTGTCCACCCGCTTTAGGAACTCTATAACCAAAACATTTCCTCTCTCCCCAGTATCACCACTTCATAAAGATTGGCATAGAGCGCCACAACTTCCGGAGCCTGCAGAAGCGGAGTCAACAACTGGTGTTCACGCCGGCCACCAACCAGATCAACACGCCCAAGATCGTCATATTCTTCGAAGACCTCTTCAAGGAATTCACACAGCTCGTTCGGAATACTACATCGTAAGTAGCTGTTGTAACAACCCACCTTACATACCCCGGGTATCTCATGAAATATTTGTATATTATAATGGCCAAGTGATCCGTATCGTCTAGTAGTTATAGGACCTAACGTAGTGAACCGAAAATAGTAACCTAAATTCTTTTAGTGAAAGATTGGTATTCTAAGAACTAACATGCTTACATTAAATACTCCCTAATCTAACCTAAACCATTAATATTCTATGTTCTAAGTATCAAGAAGTCCGTCCTAATTCAATCTAAATTTAACATTGAAGAGGTTTATGTCCTTAAATTACATTATGTGAAAGTAATAATTTTACACAAATAATATGAACTAGTGGATGATGGTTATATCAAAGATATTATTATTCAGCAATTATTTGTTTGTGACAAGGTCGGGAGCCCCATTCCACGCTGCCCAACTATGGGAAACATCTCATATGTATTTTCCCTCCTTGACTTGTCACTCAGTCAACTATTTTAAATTAATAAATTGTTTTAGTACAACTTTAATATCAGCTAAAATTGTCTAATTTACTTCCTTTAAATAGGAAGAGTATATTCCAATCATTTGGCCATTAACAAGACCTTCAGGATGTCTTCTGCTTCAAAGTCTAGAAATAATATTAGATACACATTTGATAAGTTTAGTCAGTGACTAGTTAGCATCTCGATCATCTACTTGTGATGAGAATACCAACAGGGTCTACCGCCCCAAGTATGACCAAACATAGGATTGTAGTTATAAAGCTGATGAGTCAGATCAGTGACTGTCAGGTTAGCAACTCTATCATCTACTGTTTAGTGATTGCCAACAGGGTCTACCGCCCCAAGTGTGATCCAAAACATCAAGCTTTAGTCGAGGAATAAATAATGTAAAATAGATAGACTTATCAGTCAGATTCAATCCATCCAGATTCTCAACTCTGAACCAATTGATATGATCAACTATTAAAATGAAATTATTCAAAATGCTTTTACTATATCAAGTATTGAAAGTTGAAGTAAGAATAAAGTTACATTAAGTAGGTATATCTTTATGAAAAGCAAATAGACTTTATCACTCATTCGTAAACCTAATCCAATGGAGAAGAATGAGCAAGAAACTCCATGGATATTTCAAAGGGGTCCTACCTATCAACAATATATATTTATGTTGTTAATGCAAGGATGAACAGATTACAACTTGTACGCGCTCCCGCCATTGTACTCGACACGTAGGTACCTATTTAACTTATTACGTCTAACATAAAGAACCTATTCACCTACATCTATCCTAAACCCTGAACACTAATACCAAGGTAGGATACCTAACTAACTAGAGCACACGTATCATATTTACATTTCGAATTTCGATAATTATCCTGACATTTTATCTCACAAGAATTTGAACACTATTCTAATAATTAATAAATAAAGTATACAACCCCTTTGATGCACCAAATAACTAAATTAATATTAATAACTCTTCACACACCTTAACACACAATTCTAGATAAATAAATTAGAATCTCACGATAATTATAATCACATGTCACCAGTTCCGGAGATCGCAATTGACTGTCACATATACCTACTATCCCAGCCCTTTTATTCGTAATCCACCCAACGTACTCGCCTCGCGCGGCCTTTCGGCATCTTCCTACAAAGACACCGCCGCCCGTAGTTACCTAGAGTTTCAGCCGCCGCTGCTTTAATAATATCCCGACAAAGGGAGCCGCCTACCGTAGGTTTCGTATTAAAGTCGCCGCCGCACGCGCCGAAAGGTCAAATCCAGGGTAGGTAACTACCTATGTTCCACGTGTAAGAGTTACACGTGGCAAGCGCGATATAGGTACTTAAAGTACAGTTACCTACATTTCTTTAAGAATATTAATTATTTTGTTTTATGTAAGATGGATGCACATTTTTATTATGATTAATTAAATTGATGTCTCTATTTAGATATTAGTTCGATATATTTATATTTGTGCACGTGACGGACGAGTTCGTACCGTTACACTGTGATAGCCGATTGGTTATAGCACGCGTCTTGCGGGCACTAGGTATTGGGTTCAAACCCCGGGTCACATCTCTGGATTTTTCTAAATCTATGTGCGCATCATAATTTCTATATTATTATCACTTGCTTACAGTGAAGGAAAACATCGTGAGGAAACCTGCATGTCTTAGAAGATCTAACCAATTTTCGAAAGACAAGTGAAATCCGCCAACCCTCACTGGGCCAGCGTGGTGGATTATGGCCTGAATCCCCCTCGTGTTGAGGGGAGGCCCGTGCCCAGGAGTGGGACGTCAAAAGGGTTAAATTATTATTATTATATTATATAAGTGGTAGAGCCAGGCTATAGCTAATTGTCTACAACTCATATGCTAGCTCGACTGGGTTAGTTCCACCCTCTCACAGACGTAAAGCAGCTATTATAGATGGGGTTCGTACGATGAGTGAGACAGCTGGAAGCCCGGCCTCCCTGGTCAGTGGCGGATTTACCAGCAGGCTGAGTAGGCTGGAGCCTAGGGCGGCAGATTTTTGGGGCGGCAAATTTGGGGACCGTTTTTATTATTTTTGGTACCTCATAGAAATAAAAAAAAATATTCTGCATGACGGTTTTCAGATATAATTCTGTAACAAATTTTGTCGATGACTTTCCCCTCTCACTTGTCACTGTACTACATTCGGTGTAGCAAACTTTGATTAGCTCAAAAATAAACCAAAAAAATATTGTACGTGCAATTTCAAGGATTTTTTTAGATTGTAAAAATAATCTAGTTCATGACAATGACAAGGGCGGCAAAAACTTTACAGCCTATACCTTGGAAGTTCGTAAATCCGCCACTGTCCTGGTCCATTCTCTATCTATGTCCCCTCAGGCCTAGTATTCATAATTGACGAAAAGTTTCCGATGTCGGACACGACAGCTTCTATCTTTCTTTTACAAAAAAAATTGTAGAAAGATGGAAGCTAATGTTTCCGACACGGAAACTTTCCGTCGACTGTGAATACCTCTCCTGGGGCCCAACTCTGTTAACCGCTGGCATCTCGATCTACTCGCAATACGTCAAAACTGACGTATCGCGTATCTGAAAATCTGTCTAAACTTGACGTATTTAGGGTCAATCGATAGGAGTGCATCAAAACATCATTTTTCATCATTTTTTGTATTACAACTAAATTATTCAAGATAACTGACAGTTTATAAAACTATAACGTAGTTTAACAATATTGTTTCAGGTACATATCGCAAGGAATTAAATCGCTATAGTTTATCCGTCTCGTGAAATCAAATTGGTTCGCCGAGTTTTTTGTTGTAATTGTTACTTTAAGTTGTTTTTTTATTACATAAACATGAAACTTTAAAGTGGCGCTTATTTTATTTTCAACACAATTACTCGTAAAGTGTCTCTTATTGCACCGATATTAGGTTCAAATTGTAGCTCATTATGCACTATCTAGTGTGTTTTACTAAACATATACTTTCAATATCTTAGCAAAGAGATTTTAAGTCCTAAAAAAACATTTTTGAGAATGAATAATCCGACTAAGTATATAAAATTATTATAAAAAACATAATTTTTATAAATCAACTTATTTAACAAAATACATAATAAATATTCGATTTATTAAATTTTAAATATTATAATGTCTGGACTTACCCATAATCACGAAAAGTATGGAGAAGAGAGGAGTAGTAGACTAGTATTAGTTATACCTCGTAAATCCTTAGGTAAGTTATGGGGTAACTGTTTTTTCTGTTTATCTGAAGCCCCCTTTAAATTTATTAAATTATTGCTATTACTAGAAATATTTATTTTATTATGTATCCACTTTAGTGTCTTTATTTACCGATAACCACGTAGGTAATAATACATTCTTAATTATTTCGATAGCCCATAACTCGTATAGTTACAAAGCGTCACGTTTGTCTTAGAATGGTACTAAACGGGACATTGGGACCCAGACATAAAGACATAAAAAACATAAAAATTTATTCCATTATAAATCACATAATATAATTATCATTGGAACTCAAACTAGGCTCGCAGGGCAGCCTGTATCTTGAGTCCAAGGAACATGTTAAAAATTATTAGACACAAGGTAACAAGGTCCATCGGACCGCATAAAACATTAAACAACGGATTAAGTATTAATTGTCGTTTATTTAAATAATATTAACAGCCATATCTACAATCTCTCATATTTATACACAATCACACATCGCTTGGGACCGGAAAAGTGCTATAATGAGGGTAAAAAATCAGGTCACTAGATGTCGCTTGATAGGACTGACCTGCCGTTATCTGTCACTTCACTTCTGTCAGTGTCACTACAACGCCCGCGCCAAAGTGGCGCCGCCCTGCGACACTTTTCGACCCATATACTACACTTTATCCGCAACCAGTTCGAATTAGAAATCGATTGGAAAGCATAATGGATACAATACTGTAAATCTAACCCGGCTTAGAGAAATACGTGAAGTCCGCCAATCGACACTAGACTGACTTTAATCCGTCTGTATTTATATTTTTTATGAAAGCTGATGTAATTTTCATAAAATACAAAGACCTACTACAGACCTCGAACGAAATGGTCAGGGTTTTTTTATAAAACGGTAAATCTCTTCGAGAAAGGGTGGTAAGGTGTCTTTTTTAACATTGCTGAGGCACCATTAGAGGATGGATTTAGCCTTTTATTATGCTAGTAATAAGTACTGGTAGCCCAAAAGGCTATATTCTCCTCATTACTATAGCAACGTTACTTCGTTGGCGAGAGAGTGAAAAAGAATAACGAATATCCGATTATTTTTACATACAACGGTCAAACATTTTCATAACAAAACATCACATAAATAATTCTAAGATGCGTTAACGGAATAATGGCCGCGAGTTCGCTGGCCGGCAGGATATTGTGCAACACAAAACGCCTGCAACAACCCCGAGCAACGCGCAACATACATTGCAACATGTTGCACTAAGCAGATTCACAGAACACTCGAAATATATACACTCGTACACATAGCACAAAATTTCGTTATAAGAAATTTCACACCATGTTTAGTAAGTACTTAGTACTAATAATACAATTTGTAGTTCAGTAATGCGAGTGCTAGTAATGTGAAATATACCTATCACACCGTTTGTAGTGTTATGCTATGCAATAATTATCTAATTGGTTACGCGAGTCACTTTATGTCCCAGAAACATGAAAGAGGCATCTATTTATTAGAAGAAAATGCATGTACCGTACCTACTACAAAAATAGAGTAAAAATCGAATAAAAATGATGTACCTAACTATGTAGTTTATTGAACTGAAAGAGTTATAGTGACATTATTTTATATTTTTTTGGTCCTGGATTAATTTAATATAATGAATAAAAAAATCTCCTGCCTCTGGTTAGGCAATCGTCGCAAACCAGCAGATCTTGATAGATACTTCAGTTACATATTACTCGCCTTTCACAACACTAGACTGTGAGCGGCAGTATTCTAACCGGGCGCCACACAAGTCCAGCGACTTGTTGCACAGCATGTTCAGCGATTTGTCGACCGAATTCTCCCGGCCAGCGAGCCCGCGGCGGAACGACATCTATACAAGTGTTCTGTACAATTAACCTACTTCTGGATCCTACGACTCCTGATAGCTGATGAGCTCCTTCAGCCGCTTCTCAATGTATTTGACGCGAGTCACCAGATTGTCTTTAGGATTGTATTCTGTGTACGGGATTTGTAGTACTTTGAAGCCCTGAAAAATAATTAAACCTTAACATCTACACAAAGTATCTGTTTAATCGACCATTTATTAAGACAACGGGACAATTAGTTTAGTCAAGTTTAGTTGCATACCAACAGAATCGTTCACCGCCACTGTCAGATTCTCAAAATGCCCTATTTTCAAATAATAATAATTAATATCGCTTGACTAACACACCAACTGTACGGTCAGAAGCCAAAATGACAGATTAGAAAACGTTCAAAAACCCAAAACGACAAATTTGCAAGTGTGCTCAGAATTCTAAAATTACAGATTCGCAACAGGTCAGAGTAACTCGCCCACCTTTAACTGCAACAGTCTCGTGTGCAGTTGGTTGATGCCGAGCGGCGCGGGAGTCTTCCGCGTCATGTCGTGGTAGTCCAGACCCAGTACCGCTATCCTGTGTACACTGAAAGCAAACACTGACTAAACACCACACTAATCGTGTTACACTTCTAATCAAGATCTGATAAGTACTTATTAACAATGTAAATGCCGCGGTAATACCTTTGGTCGTTAACAGCTTTTTGTAATGGCACAGGGTGGCATTTATTGTCCACTGCAAATTCGGCATCTGTAAAGCAATTATTATGACCAATAAGAACAGAAACCCTTAAATAAAAATACATTAAAATAAACCCTGCCCGCGTGGGACGGTGCCAAGAATGCTGGCTGCAATTCCTCGTTGAATCGATGGGCTGATTTTTTAAAAGGGGGAAAAAGCCAGCTCTCTTGTCACGTGTGGAGGCGATCATTTTGGGGATTAAAACATTTGTGAACTTTTTGCACTTTGGCTCCATGGGCCCAGGGTTTTAATATTAGTAACAATACTAATATTGAAAAAAGAAGTGCTCCCCAGCAAATTGAGTACTAGCGAATACCTAGCTTGCGTTGCAATGCCGCTCAATGAAAGAAAGAGTTTATGTACTAGATACTGATCTATAAATTTGTATTATGGTTTGGCTGGTAAATATTAATGTTCCTTTGTTTGTTCCATAGAAATAGAAAATTTAACTATGTCTTTTTTTGGTCAGTGATTGACCCCGATCTCACCTGATTGAAAGTGACTATGAGGCCAAAGATGTAGCTCGCTGACTCAGTAAGAACCTTTTAAACTCCAGATTTGAAGACAATCAAGTTATACCTCTCCGGAAATACAGAGGATGGGAACGAATACGACTCTTTAGCGGTCCGCATGAAGAAACGTCAAAGAAGATTTGTGGGGGAAAATATGAAATTAACAAACAATGATGTATATCAAAGTCTGATAACGCTTTCAGTCACTCTGTGGATCTGATCTCTATAGTTAGGCAACACTAACGCATACTGGACCTTAGTCCAGTACTGCAATATTAACTGTATAATATTGCAGTACTATCGTAACCTTGATAATATCGATACTATTGCTCATCATTAATAGTATTGATTATGATTTTCGATAGATACTATCGATAGTATAGTCACGTGCCAATACTTTCGATAGCCCCCTATCGATGTTATAACTAGTTTTCGCCGTCAACTATGAAAACACATCAACTATCGATAATTAGACAACACTAGTATACACTGGTATAGCACTCATCCGATGAAAATGACTCCGGCCGTACTCACCATAGAGGAACCCCATGCCGGAGTTGCAATCTCTCTTGAGGAAGGCCTCGGCGGAGACCAAGCTCTTGAAGGTGTCCATGATGCTCTGCACGTACAGCGCCTTCTCCTTGGTGTGCAGCAGCGGCACGCCCACCGCCACGTCCTCGGGCAGGCGCGGCGCCCTCCCCGCGCCCCCCGCGCCCCCCGCCCCACCCGCGCCCCCCGCCCCACCCGCCGGGCGGCTCAGCGATACGTACGCGTCGATCATCATCAGCTTGCGCCGCGACGGGATCGCGATCTCTGGAGGATATTTATCACTGAACTACCTTCTTACTTTCATTTTTGACCGACTTTAAAACAGGTAACCCGCACTAGGTCAGCGATTATGCCCTGAATCCCCCTCGTATTGAGGAGAAGCCCATGCCCAGGAGTGGGACATAAAAAGGGTTAAATTATATATTGAAAATTTTAAAACAGGAGATTCTCAAATTAGACTGTAATTTTTGAGATACGATACGCTCTCAATGTGACTCTTTTTTTTTTAATGACTATATGTTGTTGGCCATAGTGGCCATAACAACTTCACCCGGACAGAGGGCCCAGCCAGAGGGGCAGGGGGGCAGCTAGCTCAAGGGCGCCACAAGGGACACGACCTCGGCTTGGGCCGCTGCCAGGAGAGGTGGCGAGGGCAAATCTACCACCGGATCGGAACGCGACCTCGACTGAGAAGATCCGGCAAGAAACTCAGCGGGCTTGTCGGGTGCCAAGGTGCGTCTAGGTAAGTAGACGCACCTTCTAGCGGAAGCGGGGGTTCGTCGACCTCGCCGGCGAGGTCGGTGTCTGGTGGGGGCCTGTCAATGTGACGTACCTTCTTAATAAGATAAGACGAATAATAGTTTTCAAATGATCCCAAAAAGCAGGTGCAATAAAGATAACTCACCGCCGGCCGTCAGTAATTTGTCTATGAACTCTGGACACAGAGTGGACTCTAGATGGTGCTTATTGGCTTTTTCGAGGGTCAATAGGGAGAATACCAGGTCCAGCCAGGCGGAAGGCTTCGCCAACTCCTCCTCCTTTAAGGATACCGCCATCTGCGGACAAAGGTAATCATTAAAACCAAATGTGGCTACGGTTCGTCCACGTCCAAAGACGGCAAACAAGCATACGCACAACAATATAACAGTAACAAGAAATAAGTCTACAAAATTTATAAATTAATCCTTCTATAAACTGAGAGAAATAAAAAACTATATGTAATACTACTTCAAAAATAACACCGGCGAAATAGGAGTAACCACACAAATGACGATTTTTTTGCCAGACTGACACACGAACTGTAACAAACTAAGCAACACTTGTACATTGAGTACCGTACAATGAACTGGGGGCAAATCCAGTGGCAACCAGACCAAGAAAATTACGAAAAGGCCTTCTCGGAAATTTGACAATACCTTGCCGAGCGGCCTACGCTCGAACCACTGCGCCAAGCGGTCGTCATATGTCTGAACATAATATGGCACAGTCTATTATGGACGAAAACTTACGTCAAAAAGTCCATCACTGGACGGCGGCAGGTAGTTGACCGTGGCTAGCGTGACGACGGCGGAGGCCGCGTCGCTGGCGCGGCAGATGTCCCGGTGCCGCTGCAGCCACTCCGCCACGGCGGTGAGCGCCGCCTCGTGCCGGTACTTCATCAGGCCCAGGGACACGGTGATGGAGTTCACCACGGCCGGCTTGTCCGCGTTGGACGGCAGGCAGCCTATGACGTCACTGGAGAAAAACAAAATACTTATTTTACTCTATGGACTCGATATCGGCAGCGGATTGGAAAACTTTAAATGTCTGTGTTTTTGCCAACTGTAAAGTTATTTTAAAAATAATTTCACTCCTATGTCTTGTAGTACTGACAGAAGTGAAGTGACAGATGTCACCCCAGTCCAATGAAACAACATCTGGTGGGCTGAAATAGTTTGCCCCCATTCTTGTAGAATCTCATCTTATGTTTCACTTACTTGCATATCCTATCTAATAGCACAGGGTCCGGGAAATTGAGCGAGGCCATTGAGAATAAGAGGTCAGCGGACTTCTTGAGGTCGATGACCTCGGCCTGGTTGGTGATGCTGTACGAGAGGGCTCGCAACAGCGGCGTGCTGCGCCGCCCCTTTTGTTGGAGGGCTTTCATCACCTGCCGCGTAAAAGAAGATTTTAACTTCTGTCATAACTTGTTAATCCGCGCGGATTCCCCTGCTTTAACTTTCAATAGCCAATGTAACTCAAAGAGAACATAGCTTTTTATCAAGAAATGTCTGAATCAGATCAATAGTTCCATAGATTACCCTCTATACAACTTCACCTCTTAGTTATAGTACACTCTATATTATAATATTATATGATGTTAAGTACAGATTAATGAATACATTCACTTTACCAATGGTATTTTGGTCCAAATAAATCCCAATATAATAGGGATTTTGGGCCCTAGGGAGTAAAATTAAAACATAACTTTGCTTGACAAAGATCCTGTGGTACAGTTTTATAAATACAGATGAATTATATCCATCCATAATTTTCAATAACCAGTATAATGAATGTGCAGAAGTTATTAAAGTCGACACTTCATGATCAGATAGTTCAACAATCCATTGACAAGAGAAACTATTGTAACTTTTACCTTGATCATCTGTGGTAATGTCAGATTGGTGATCAGCCTGGCCGCCTCATCATCACCTGTGATCCCGAGCACCGTGGTCAGGTCTTCCGCCATGGTCAACGACGTCATTGCTTGTGCAGTACTAGATCTGGCCAGTATCCGGCACAGCTTGAGGAACCGAGGGTCTTTCTCGAAGTCAGTCAACTTCACTTTATTGGTGGTAGACCAGTCTGAGAGGATTGATACCATCTGAAACAATGTACTAATAGTATACTTAAGTTAATGGTAGTAGTCATAGAAATGAGGATGTGAAAAGCATACATATATAATTATATTCATGAAGAAAACTTCAAAGATACAAAAATAGTTAATCTATGGAATACACACTCTTTAGTAGTTGTTACATCATAATGATGTGTGAATTATATCATATTGACCCATATTCCAGTGTTGTAAGAGTTAAAGTACTAAAACTATAGTTCCTATTTGGCTATAAAACTCCTTATGAATGAATAATTAATAAATGAATATCGCCAGACAAACACACCAACTGTATGGTCCCAAACTAAGCAAAGCTTGTACTATGGGTACCGTACAATGGACTGGGGGCGATCCCAGTGACACCCAGACCAGGGAAAATTACGAAAAGGCCATTTCCGAAATTTACCCTGACGGGAATCGGGCCCGCAACCACCCGGTGCTATGAGTTGAGCGGCCTACGCTCGAACCACTGCACCAAGCGGTCGTCGTCAATAAAATTGTTATTGCTTGTTTCTACAAAATATTTGAACTAGTACAAATAGGAATGCAGAGGTTAATAATTTATATAATAATAAGACTAATAGCTATCAATTGGTTCATCCTAATAGTTTTGGCAGGTGCTGATAGCACTTTCAGAGGTCTTTATGCAGCCTGAAAACTCCAACACAAGAGTCCGCCACTAGCTCATTTGATAAGACAAGTGTATCCCATTTCTTGATTCTCAACATTGTCTGTAAACAGACGTCTCTAGGAGTCTACCTTTAATGCATGCCTTCTTGACACCACGGGGCTTTCGGCAACAACCAGGAGGCTGTTCAAATCCACTGCCTTGACTATCTGTGCATCTACTTGCTGCATGCGGTTCTGTTTCACAGACTTTGGACTTGGCTTCTGTTTCTGTTCAACTGTGTCCAAGTTACTTAGTGAGGCGAATGCTGCTGCTACTAACCCTGAAAAAGTAAAAACAATATTAATGTTACTGTAATTAATTTTGGTTTTATATACTTCTTCTGCCAGATATTGAGTATTTATTATAATATCATTGTTTTTAGAAGGAGTCTATAATAATATGTATTCAGGATAATAATAAAACGACTGTAATGGAGTTCTACTTAAAATCTTTACGATCTACCGTAAAACTAAGCCACAATATAAGTAAATACCTGAAAAAGTTAAGTTTCAGACTCACTTTCTTTGAATACTTTCTCTATTGTGTTACCTGCGTTGCCTTTATCCTCTGCATCTTCGATCTTCACAGATTTGTCTGAAATATTCGCAGACACCTCCAGCTTCTCAGTTTTGAACACTGTGGCACTGGAACTTGAGTATTTTTTAAGGGTTGCCCTTGCACCTAACCTCCAAATCACTAAGCCGCTTAATTTCAACATCTACAACACAAATGATATTAAAAACAACCACTGATCTATGAAAGCGTGTTTAATATACAATATTAATAAGTCTTTAGTGTAAAACCATGGTAAAAATGAAAAGAAAACGCATAAAATAAAACATCTTACATCACGACCTAATGATAATTCGAATACTTTGAAAAAACACTGATGGAATATGAATGGGGAATATTATGAATTAAAATATATACCTTTCAAGCAATTTAAACGGACCTGTAAAACAAAATACAATTCTTAAACCATTTACTGAATGTAAAAATTATTTATCTTTTTGACAAATTGAATGACAAGTGACAACTAATGATCAGTGTTGCCGAACTAAATATGAAGTCGTCATGAGTGATAACTAAACGTATTATTTTATAATTTTCTATGACGCATTTTGAGCAAATGCAAAACGTGAACGAACGTGAACGTCTTGTCTATGATTCTAGAGATGTCCTCAAATTAGTTAAACTAGTTTTGGTTTTGTAGTGCATAATTTAGTGTAGTAAGTATTACTAATTTTCTTATTAGATTACAGACTTCTAACTATAGTAAATCAATTATAACTCTGTGTAGTAGGTACTTTCGTACTTTCTTACTCACAACTTGGTAACTGCATAAGATTATAATAGTACTTTAAATGAACGTGGGAATATACGTATAAATTCATTATATTTGAAACCCATGTGTGCACAGCCTATAACAATATGTTTGCTGCTCTTGTAAAAAACATGTAAAATAATATACATTATAAACTAATTTAAATTATTTAATTGGATACACATCACTATCGATCATCGAAAGAAAAAAAATTGCAAACGAACGGTGGTCGTGGGTGGATGTTTTGTTGTGTTATGTTATTATACTAAAAACTGTGAAACCGATATTGAAAATCATGGAAATGGTAAATCATTTTGCTATAAATCATTTGTTTCAAAGTTTTTCACCAAACCCATCCGAACATTGCGGAAAATTCATTCCGTTGTATGCTCGATGAGTATGTAAGAATTTGAATAATAAATCTATCTTATCCGAGCAATCCCTTTATCCGTTCCTTGTTTATAACTCACGGCATGATTTTATGGATACAACAATAGTAGAAATGGGACTCAAATCTGTTTTTATGCTCCTCTTTAAAAGTAGGTATAAACCTTCAACTTGCCTACCTTCAGAGGTCTTGATAAATTATTACCGGCATTTCTCGTAAATCTTATCGCTTTTGCCCTTTTGCTACTTTCAATATTTACTCTATAAAGTCGTGTCAAGAATTGAACTGCTTGTTTACTGGAATTTATTGGTTGTGAAACAAAACAAAGAGTTAAATATTCAAAAGAACCTACACATAGTACTGCGCATACGTTGGCTACCTATCTCGTGGTAAGTCTACCCTCATAGACTCTCATTTATTATTATTTGATTTGTTCAGGGTGGTATAATTTAGGCAGAAGCATGTATCTCATATCTTATTTTCAAAAAAGGACAATCCAAATGTGTTTTTTGTGTTTTCTACTTGCTTAGATGCTACATTCGTTTTTAACCGATTTCCAAAAAGGAGAGGTTCAATGAATGTCTGTATGTATTTTTCTTTATGTATATTCACTGATTTCTCTGTCAAGTGTGTGTTTTTTTTGAAAGGGTATTTTCTCCAGGTGTTTGCATATAAATTTTATCAAAATCCATGTGGAAGTTTGAGAGATATGTATGATTTTCCGTCACCAGGAATTCAATATGTAGGTAGTTGAATACTAAAAATCATGAAAAAAAAGTTAAGAAAAAATTAAACAACTTCACAAAAACCTATGTGTACTAAAAAGCTAGATATAACTAGAAACCTTGTACCTTCTTTCATGTGGAGTCTGTCTTTACGCTATGTTAGGACTACTTCTTAGGTACCCCTACTTACTTGACTTAACACCAACTCCATATTTTGTTCATACTAAACATACCGAAATCATATTCTGCGATGAAGCCTTAACCATTCAGCTACTGTACACGAAAGATATATTTTTTTAATTAGTAATTTTTTACCTAGTCTGTCCAAAAGTGTTTTCATTGATGAACAACAAGTTAGTTGTATTAACGAACTGACAATAGGACCTAATATACTGTCTAAACAAAAAAAATAGGTATTACTTTGAGTAATTGTGACATTCTGAAATACAAACTGTGTTGTTGTCCAAATAAACTTAAATAAACTAAAATAACTAATTCTTCCACCACCTAATTATAATTGTGGAATACCAAAATATCTCAGTAAGGGATTTTGGATCTTAAACATATTCATTTGCAGATGAGATACATCATAAATCACCCACGAATCTTGGTCTTGACAACCTCACAATGTTTAGTACAAGAACTGACACTTGACAAACTATGAAAATCTATTTGTTATTCCCCATACCAGAATCAACATCATCAAAGGGCTAATTTATTCCCCACTGAGTCCGTGCGTCAGTCGTCGATCGAAAATAGACCTTCAACCGATCTCACAGATTTCTTTATTTATAACCACTGACGCAACAAATGATCTAGAAAGTGTTGCCAGGTATCCTGATTTTGTTCAGTAGTCCCCACCCGTTTTGTATTGCCATAGGATCTTTTTACATTAACTTATCAACTTGGGGCACTGAATATAATTGTGATAGATACTTCCGTTTTGTAATTAAATAGGTAAGTACATAAATAAAGAACTGCTTTCTTTGGTTTTTGTTAATCAAGCTTCGGATGTCTGAACAAAATTTTGATTCCCCACATTTTGGAGCAATATTGTTTATTTAGTTAGGTAACTTCCTACCCTAATTAAGTATGCTACTGGCAACACCACGAAATTGTATGTAGAAGCGAAAAGATTGATGTGGAAAACTAATTAATGGGACAGGAAGTGAGATTGTTCTCAGTTGAAAAGAATTTCAGAAATAGTTTCTTGAATGTTTTTGGAATAAATAATCTTTAAGAAAGCGGTGGATTTATGAATTAAACTAACAAGTTTAAATTTAGGTTCGAATTCTCTTGTACCTAATTAAGAAAATATTTCTCATGTGATTGCAACATTTTCATTCCTTGGATGTCGTGAAAGGTGTGTTATATCGTGTAAATTAACGACATTTCCCCTTAGTAGGAACCATATCTCTGGCCCTTGGGGCAATATGGTTATAATACATTTGATTCGTTTCATTTGTACTTTATACTTTTTTACCTCTATTTTCTTAACACCTTAAATCTCTACAAGTTGTGGGACATTTAATTACACCTACATATGAAAAACTAGTAATGATTGAAGATACCATGCTTGAGAGAGCTAATTAGTGACGTATCCGCAGGCGGGGGCAGTTGGCGACGGTGCGGCTCGCTGAGCGCGCCCCGCTTCGCGCCCCCTCCCGTCGCTTCTAGGTAAGTACCTATCTACATCTTCACACCAAAATCTACTTACAAGTAAGGGGCCATCCATAAATTACGTCACACGAATTTCATGATTTTTGACCCCTCACATTTGCAATTTTACATTTAGAAATTTATGAAATTAAAACAGCAGTTCCGAATATTTTTTTATTTCCTTTTAAATTATTTTCAATGAAATGAACTTCAAATCAAACATAGGCATGAAAATTAACAAAACAAAAAAATATAAAAAAATTATAGGCAGATATGCAGACAGAGTTGCAACAATTTTTATGTTATTCTTTAGTAGGTATGTGGTTGAAATGTTGTGTTGTCAGTAATACTTAAATATAAAATATAATATTTTGAAAAAATGTGATTTCACAGAATTTGGGACCCCTCCCCACCCCTTTTCACACAATGTCACACTTCGTCGACCCTCTCCCTTAACGTGTGACGTAATTTATGGATGGCCCCTAAGTACTCAAATAAGGTAAATAAGAGCGAGTTTCCTAAGAATGTTGCAGCAACACTAATATCAATATTTTTCCGCAGGATCTGTCGGTGCTGGTGCTGGTGATTTCACTGAACTGAAGGAGCTCCAATGGATCGCACACCGGCTAGTATACATAGGTGAGTTTTACTTTCATAACATTTACAGATACTATGGACAGATTTCACCAACACTTCAATTGACTGTTAGAGCGGGAAGGGATTGTTTGATTGATATACTGGTAATAATAGTTTATTGCGCTAACGGTTCGTTAGTGTGTTGTTGAACGCGCCCTATAAGTAGGTATTACGTACCGACTAAATCGAAATCCGGCTTTGAAATAAGGTGAAATTTAAAAATGATTTCTTTATAAAATCCTACTAATATTATAAATGCGAAAGTTTGTGAGTGTGGATGTATGTATGTATGTATGTATGTTTGTTACTCCTTCACGCAAAAACTACTGAACGGATTTGGATGAAATTTGGAACACAGATAGATTATAACCGGGATTAACATATGGGATACTTTTTAACCCAATAATCCAATACTACGCGGATGAAGTCGCGGGGCACAGCTAGTTGTTTATATTATGTATTCTGAGGAACAAATCTATAATGACGACAACGAATGATTTTTGTAGTTCCTATTCTACTCAACGTTTTGTAATTACAGCAAACCGAAAAGATTTATGTAATGACACGTATTCATAAATTGTTTGTTGCATGATTAACAAACGTTTAGTAAAAATACTAGGAAATAAGTATAAAAATTATTTGATGTCGTAATTTTTTTCCCAATGTATGTACTCCGTATATTGTTCTAACATTCTCATATTGACATGAGTACGAAATGTGCTAAAGTTAGTCTTACAAAGAAAAAAATCTCAACACCAAAACTTTTCCATGGCGTTGCCGCGGATCGATACCGCTGGCTCGTCGGGGTTCGAGCCCCGACCTACGCGCACTTGCACCCCCATGGGGCAATGGGATTTTATGGAGTACTCCGCACCAGAGCGAGGTGATTGACGTCTCGGAAAATGGATTAAGTTTTGCACAAGATGCATAGACAACGACGCAGTTAAAAATTACCTTTAAATATTTTAAAAGCCGGTCAAGAAAGGAAATCTGGTTGGGATGTATCGTTTGTAGACGTTTTTTATATGTATTTTCTTATTTATCACACCAACGCATAGACATACCAAAAGTAAGAAGGTTTTATTTACATGCATACGTCATGTCTACTTCCGCATCCTGAGACTGTTTTACTCACTGATACATTTAGGCACTAAACATTTTCTTTTGCCTATAACTAACTCCTGCTTCTCTATTTTTAAAAAGCAAATAAAATCCTCCTACCAGCTGAACAAATTCTACATGAAACCACCCTCAGTAAATACACCCCTCCCAAAACCCGAGAACAGCCCGCACAATAGTTTCCGATATATCATTGTACCACTCGACGGGACGCTAATGATGGGATCGATTTTAGTACCCCAACCTGCGATTTATAGTGTCAACAGGAACGTATACATTGTCGGGACGAATTTGGGGAATAAGTTTTTTCTGAAGTGTAACATGAGCCGTTTAAACGGTGGAAGACTGAGGGCATTCGTTTTTGTCTATTTTGACAAGAGATATTTTAGAACCCACTTCTTAATACATTAGATGGCTCTCAGCAATCTCTGTTTGTGTCCGATGGACAATAAGCTTAAGAGGCTTGCTGTTTTTAGTTCGGTTATGTATTCCTTTTAAGTGTAACCTGTTGAAGTTATGACACTATCTATGTATCTGGCTACTATTTGTTTGTTTGTATTATTACATAATTTCTCGGAATCTGCAAAATGAAGTACCGCAATATTAGCGTTCTGTTGTCAAAATTAAATCACGACTACACTACATTTGACACAATATGGAACTGTTTCTGTCTTGCTTATAAGTAACGATCACGGTAGGGATGGCAATACAGTTTAGTTAAGTTTAGTTGTGTAGGTACCAAGAGAAAGAACTAATGTTGACTGACATGGTCCTCTGAGTAAACTTGCCCCACTCTTCTGAATATATTTAAACGTAAATTCAGATTTATTTTGTAAAATTAAACGCTGTGTCAACAATTTTGATAGAGAAATATTAACAGTACAAAATCCCCATTATTCAACATTTCACCGTCGGCCGAGTTTCCCCTAAAACGCGAATTAACTGAGTTATCCGGCTTGACATTAAAAGCGCTGGATTGCGACGCGTAGGTTTCGGGGGAGGAAATCTAATCTTCGTGCAATAAGTTGTAATCCCTCGCTTCCAGCCGCGATGGGATCCATTTACCGTAGTGAGGGTTTGATGCCTTTCGTAATTACTTTTAGAAAAAAATGCTGACTCGAGAGTCTGACTTTCTGTGACGATTTTCCGACACAGATCTTTCTTATACAACCCATTATCACTCTTACATATTTATACAAGAAATAAGATCTACTGTTTCTATCAGTCTACCCAGAGAATGGAAAAGTAGCCAAAATTGTTATTGAAAACCTTATGTACTCTATACAAGTCTCTTGACTGCCGAACAGTCTTACTGCAAGCGGATCGATAAGACACGTGGCGCGCAGTTCACGTGCCTTCTTGCCACACAGCGCTCGTAAGGCTTTTAGGCGTCTGTCGTGGCCACTCGCTTTTATATCGAACGTGTAGTTTGGAGTTGGAGATACAGGGATAGTTTTCACATACAGTCGTAGCATACCGATCGCGACGAGGAGTCCTTTGTTGTGTCGAGACAGTTTCTCTTTCTTTACTTTTAGAAAAGAAGGACCCAACATTATACCTATTGTCGTGTCCCATTATTACCATCATACCAGATAGACCATGCGAAGCAAAAACTCGACTGTTTTCGACATCCATTCCTTGTTCTTCTTCTATTCCACTGATCTGCCCGGTATCTCACTTATTCCTATTTGATTTACATTATTTTTGTGGATAAGTTTTCCCTCTTGCTCTGACCATGACAAGACTTCAGAGAGAAATATACTATTTATAAGACTCTGTCTCCATTCCATTTTTCTTACTTCAATACATTACCAAATCCTCTTGCTCTGACTATGACCAGACTTCAGAGAGAAATGGACTATTTATAAAACTCTGACTCCATTCTATTCCCTTTACTTCAATACATTACCGATGCAAATTGCAATTCAAATATCGCGATCTTCCTCCCGCGAACCGTTCGAAACACCAGACCGACCTTCCGTTCCTATTATTTTTGCCTCGGCATTTGTATTCGACGTCTGCCGCTTCCTTCGAAGTGACGCGTCGTGAATATATTTGCCTCTGACGTATTCTGCACGTATCACACTCGTCTGTGTATGACTGTACTGTTTTGAGAATCGCAGGCATTTCCGCAACCTATTGGGGGGGTATACACCATAGAGACTTAAAAAGAAAAGTGGGATGAAAAAGCTAGGAAATATCTCTGACTAATAATAAAACACTTCTTACTAATACTAAAACACTTCTCCCCAACCCCTTTATGAAATTCGGGCGTGTACGTATTAAAGAAGAATAATAATATAAGTTAGTATAACCAATACCCCATGGCAAAAATCTACGTTAAACTGAAATCAAACTCATTATCGATTACAAGCAACAAGTACTTAAATTGATTAACAAACCCATGGTTAAACTTAATTAAATCCTAATTATGTATCTCTCCTTGTCTAATCCAAGTGCATACTTGTGATCCGAGCATGAACCTTGGGCTTATTGATTGGAAAACAATCTCCCACCCACGTTGTGTGGAGGCTGCATCTCGGTTGATCACATTTAGATGTCGTAGGTTTCAGGTTTGAAAGATGAACGTAACAACTTGATGCTACTGATAATGAACCTTAAGAAAATATGGTACTGCCAAAGCGAATACGTACTATAATGTCATGACAGTTCAGGAAATCTGAAAAATCTAACCAGAAAGGAATTTTTACAACCGAATTGAGTACTTTTTAAAGTTTTAGTTGATGCTTTGCTACAGTAGTTTCTAATATTTATTAAAATAATTTGTGACTGATGCATAGCCAATGAAAAACATTTGCTGATCTAAATGTTTTGCTGCCAAGTCGCTAGGATGCCTTTAAAATGTTCAACTACAACGCTAGTAATTACGTTAGCGCCAAAGGCATTTTTCCCAGCAGTGTCTGGTTTAATTAACTGTAGCACGTCATGCTGAATATTACAACTACATACCGGCCGCAATAATCGTGTGACTATTCACTGATTAAACTGAATGATAACAAAGTGAGTTTAATGTAAAGCGCCCGGTAACAGCCCTCTGTGTGAAACAACGCCCTCCCTACCGTTTGGACCCCCATTCAAGTTTACTGCGACCGCGCCTCATCCTTATTTTCCCCGGAAATCTGAATACCATAAATCCCAGCTTTATGAAATTCCTTATAAGGCTCAAAATTGAGCGTACGCCGTAAGTTGTTGTAGCGTTTTAAAAACACACGTCACTTGTTTGTTAGATCGCTACAGTTTGTTAGAATTAGAACCTTATATACGAAGTCTTAGAGTCGATAATATGTAGAAGCCTACGCGCACATACGCAGCCTCCCCTAGGGTTGGCACGGTCGATCCTTGCAGTCGCCTCGCCGGCGTGGCCCGGACGCGTTCCCGGTCGAGACAATTTTTCATTTTCAATATCATATTAATAAAACAAATCCACATTTTCCTTCCCCGTGCAAGGAATCATGTTGGAAACAATTGAAACAAAATAATTTCGCGGTTTTAACACGTGCGGTTAATTTCGTTGAGAATTTGTTAATTTAGTATTTTTTACGGAGTTGATAAAAATTATGCAAGTTTTGAAAACAGTCTGCCTGTCGACGTTGTGATAAATGAAGAATGTGAAGTGATCAGTGTTAAAATAAATAATCAGAGTTTCGTGTGTCGTGTATGGTGTCCGCGATTTTTCTGCAATGCTATTGAGCTTAGTTTAACAAGCTTAGTCATAGGCAAACACAGTATTATTTTTCTATTAAGGAGGCTTATACAAAGAGGTACATTTTGGTGATGTTGTTGTATTGGATATCGTCGTTTGTCCGCTTGTAGTTAGGTATGCAATATGTGACAACGCTTTTGTCTGTGTGAGACAAATACGCTTCACTGCAAATGAGAATATTAGTTTGCAGGTGTAAATCGATATTGATGCACTCGTCACTATAAATCAGTCCTGAAGTTATCTCTAATAGTATTTAATCACGAAGATTAATTGATAGTAATTAATAATCCCAAGTAATTAATTTCAAATTTAGGACACAACACCATTTCGTTAAGGTTTATTCTGCGCATGGGACTTACATTAAGATTGATGGTAGCGGTACTACATTTCGCCATGAAAACACCGTGAATTGTGTTGACGCAATCGCACATTTGGTATCTATTGGCATTGCCAAAATATGACGTCATATCGATTAAAATATCCAGCCTACTAACGGTGAATGGTACGACAAAGTATTTGAAGACAGTCTTTGTTTGGGACGTTGAAACATTTGTCGTAGGCTGGCACAGCAGTGTGACCTTAAACTTGCGAATTGAAGGTACGAGTATCGAAAACGGCAGGTTGTAAATGCAATCGATTATTAGAATAAATACGATATACGTACTTCTAAGCATTACAGATGAATAAACATGAATGGCTGAATGTTTAGTTCTGACTAAGCATTTAGTCATTTTTGTTAAGCCCCTGGACTTTTGAGAAGGAACAGATTACTTATACTTATAAGGGTTGATAATGACGATAAATAAACAATGTACGGTCACTGTCTGCCACTGTTGTACTATTGTTGTTGGCTTCTTCACGTCATTCCCAGTCCTCCCACGTTCCCTATGTCGTAAATTGTATAGCTGTATAACCAAACATTTGCTAATGCTGTATAAATTGATATATAATATTACAGTCTCCTATACCGTTGTCACATCTGGGTTTCCTGGTCTAAAGTTGCTTGTTGAACGTGGCAAATCAACATAGCACCCCACAAGAATGGTGGTGTGGGTTGTCAATACAGAGTAGTGTTTACAGTCGCATTGCGCAAGTCTGCCGGTACGCCCCGATCTGGGCTCCAAGCCAGATTATCAGCTGATTTGGAACAATTTTATATTCCACTCGATACAGACTTGGCTGGAATTGTATTCGCTATTGTCGTGTTTACCTATTGAGTCATAGATAATAATCTCTCCTTCATTTGGATTGTTTTTCCTATGCTTAGTAATTTTCATTCATATTAGGTGTTGCAATATTTTTCAAGGATTGCAATGTAATGCATTTTATAGACCATATGAAATAGCGGACCATTAAACTTACTTTCGGGACTCCTTAAATAAACATATTTGATTCTAAAAATAACTACATTTTCAGGTATTTTCACTTTCTTTAAGAGTTCTCGTGCTTTTACCTTTATAACTTCTATAATTTTACATGATCTCTTAATTCAGTTCATCATAACACTATAAATGGTCTCCATTCGACTATAAAATATTTTGAAAGTCAATTTGGTTCGTATCTTTACTGCACGATCGCATTGATGTGTTAATGTCCATTAGTTCAATGCCCCCGTCCTGGGAGCGGCAGTATTGTTTAATTAAATTGCCTTTTTAACGATGAAGTATTTGTGCGTATGCCGTTTGATTGTCACACAATACGAGACGATTGTCAAACGTGTATGTACTTATATATCTCACAAACCTCTTAATGAAGGACAGGTATAGTTAAAAGATTTTAGCGAAACTAAACAAGATCCTGGGCAATTTTCGGGAAAAGATCAAGTTCTGGACTGTACAAGTACGGAAGTTGTCCATCAAAATTTAAAGCTCCCTTATTGTACGGTATATCAGCCTCTCTCTCCAAGCCAAGACGTACGAGAAATATCAAATGGCGGTGACTGTTTAGCAATAGCAATACGATTCAGAGCGTGGCGTTGTCACCGCAACCTCGATGTGCGATCGAGTTTATTATACACCTGCATCGGTGCGAGATTGCCGCAATCACCACCATTTTAGGAGACGTATTTCCGCTTGAAACTGTGAAACTGTTGTCGCTCAAAGATTCCAAGAATTAGTTTCTATTTTAGCTAGTTGCATTAGTTTGCTAATCTTCGGGTTAGTCGGTCTTTTCTTGCGAACTTGGACTCATGGAAACCTTAATAATGTCTGTATGTACGTTATCCACACCGTTACTTGTATGAAAGTCTGTTATGTAGAGACGGGCACTAAAAATCATTCTTATTTAGCTTCGCTGTCTGTCATTGTGTTATTGAACTTGGAATACTAATGAATCTTGTAGCTCGATTGTATTTTTAAGAAAGCGTTTTTTGTACTAATTATCTCGAACGCGCTGCACTTAATTAACGCCAAACAACCTTAACACAATTATGTAACCACTTCTTGTTTATCCTATGATCACCCATTTACTTAACCCTTCACCTTTACCTTTGACTTTAATTTGCTTCATTTTCATTAAAATCTAAAATATCATTTCCTGTGCTCAGGGATTTGCACAAGCAGTAATATCCAATTATATCACGTATAGCTATCAAATTACGTGTTATTCAATTGAACATTGGTTAACATTTCATTTGAAATCCGATAACATATATGATGTCGCGAGTGCTTGTTGTGAATTAAACACTAATTATCCTCATTTCTCGGTTGCGGTCCTCTTCATCGTCAGCCTGTACTGTATACCTACTACAAAGTCTTGCATCATGATCTTTCATACGAATCTGTGCTATTAAAGATCCATGTACCCATATTAGCACAAGATTCTAGATGCTAGTGAAATAGCCACTTAGCTAATTATTTTTCTAATACATGTCTGTCGCAAACTGGATGCAATTTCTAAGAAGTATTGGCTGCTTCTACGCATGACCATATAGGGTATAAAAGCATGAGGGATTCGAATTGTTTTAAACTCAAGTAGACACGCGACAAATCGCTAACATATGCAAATTTCATCAGATTATTCCAGTCACTCTATTAATGATCGATGCGTGCATACAAATAATCACGATTACGAATTTATTCGATTCTTACGCTTTCTTCTGTGATATCATGTTACATGGATGATTTACTATAGGCACGTCAAAATGTAGTGTACCTCCACTTGAAAAAAATATAACCTAGGAAATGCCAATTGAACTTCTGGTTTAACGTTCAATAAGAATAACGTTGTTGTTTATAGACATGTGCTCCGGATATTTAATTTTATATATTCTACTGGGGATCATTAATCTTCAAAATATACGCCTCAATCCAACCTGCTTCTATTTCAATTTAACACGGCACAGATGCAATGGTAAACGAACTCGCGTGTTAAGTAAACATAATTATATCGCCTGAAACAATATCCCACCATATCGGCTTCATGTGTATACGTTTGCATTGCACGCACGCTGCGCACGCGGCGCCTCAGTCTTCGCACAACGCGGGGCCAGTGCGGTCACCGCCCGCCATTACTTTTCTTTTACCACATTACAAATTTCGATTGCGTTCTTTTTTTAACTTAAATTGAAATTCGTGACTGTGTTGTTAAACTTTATTACTTTTTCTGCAAGTGGCCAGTGAATTGACTAGTGGTTTTTCAGTGTGTTTTTAATTGAAAATAATGATAGGGGTTTATTGAATAATAGACCGGTATCGACGGAATGCGTAGAAATCGTTTCGCATGAACGAACTGGAAGACTCACCATGGAGGTAACCATCGGGTAGTGAACCAGTGCACCTTCAACAATTACAGGCATCGCTGGCTTTTGTTTCATGGCTGTTGCGTCGGTTGCCGTTAGTAGGCTTATCATATATAATATCATTAGTTGGTGTTTACTAACATTTACTAATTGTCACATTATCGCAAAATGTATTCAAGCACATCTTTAAAATAAAAATAAATCCACTGAAAGTAGCGAACACTTTTCACAAAGAACCAGAAATGCGAGGGATTCTCGCATTTTTCTAACAAGAAAAGGCACTCCATTGAATGAAGACATCTCGTACCAGGGTTTAACTACCGGATGTTTTTTGTGGGGTGCATCCATGACACAAAGCTTCTCATGTATTCCCTCCACATAGCACTTAACTAAAGAGCAGTAGAGTCTAAAATGCAGGGGCGCATATGCACTATGGTGATGCGTTAGTCGACGGCTCTTGTAATTCTAAATCCGTAGTTTCAGAACCTGAACGTTAGTTTCTAAATTTATGTTGTATTTGAAAGTGTTAATGAGGCTCCTGGTGTGGGTGGTAGCGATAAACTCTATGGTTTGAATGTGGGTGATGATGAATATATCGATAAACAATAAGGAGAAAATCAAACGTCTGATTTGGTATACAAATAAATGTAGACAGATTAGATAAAAGCTATAGGTGTACCGATGCTGTATTGGTTTGAGAACTGTATCTAAAGCACTATAAGTTAATATATATAAATAAATAGGGAATATAGTAGGTACTCGATTCACAAAATTATTGAGCGTATTTGGAGAGATGCTCGCTGATAAATTAGGATGGTGTATTTAATGACGGGGATAAATTTGAGAGGCATCTTCCTTCATGTTTAAAATAAACACAAACGAAAAAAAAACAAATAATTGTTCAAAATCAACATTATCTCAAATATGTTCCTACTTAACAATGAAGTAATAGTACCTAAACAAATTTGACCTCCAAATATAACACCTACCCACGTATCAAACTAACATGGAAGCTTACGAATACATTATATCATTCCTAATTGATTGTCCGCATGCAAATTAATCACACAAGTGAAAAGGGTTGGTTGGATTCCATTATCTGTATTATTTTGATGTCTCAGACTTATTGTTTCGTTTAATTTTTCGGGTCACTGGAAATTATGGTAATTGGTATAGACCAGTTCCTAGATCCTAGTTCTAAGGACCACAACTTGCTTGATGGATAACCATAGTATACCTACTATATATGTATAAGTAATAACTATTGCCTTAATCCACTACTTTGCACATTCTTGCAAGTAAATATAAAGTTTAGTCGTCGGAATATCTATACAATGAGAGGTCAGCGCGATAAATCACGATTAACATGCCCAGTTTAAGAGAATCTCGTCTACTTTTTTCTCAGAGATAATCCTGAGATGGGGCCTACTATGTCACCGAAGTTAGTCAAATGCCTGAAATATAGCTTTCCAGTGTTTGGAAATGTGGAGATCATAATGCAATTACTTAGATAATATTGTAGTCCACCAAAATAAGCAAATTACGAACTACCGACTTAATTATAATCTCCTGAGTTCATAACTCTCACAAAGTGGTGGTAGTAGTCTTAAGCACCAACCATCAAATCCTTTCACACCACAAAGGAACCCGTTACCGACCGTAAAAATAGCTAATAAATCCTGACCACTGAATATTAGGGTTAACGTTTATCAAGCTACCAAAACACTAATGAATAGTGATTGTTTATAAATGTTTTGGAAAAAGACTGCAGCCAAAAGAGAATCACTAAAACATTTTGAGTCGCACAGTATTTTGTTATCTAAACAACTTCAAGGTATCGAAGGAATCTTCGTTTGCGTGCGTATTGTGCATCAGGATTGCCAATGTCATTTCATTCACTTGTAATCTTTCTGTACCATTACCTGAAATTTCATATTAGAGATAAGGTTCACGTAGATTTTGTTAGACTCTTTCTTTGGGTATATTATTTGTACTTATTGCTTTATTGCTAAGGTTCAATATTTGTCATAGTAGCTATTTTCCTTCAGGACCTTGTGCCAGTCAGCCTGCTTAATTAAAATTTCACCTTCGAAAATGTTGCATCTTTGCGTTATAACCGCAAGTCAGCAGACTACCTGTACATGCAACGTATCGTATGTCTTACTTCTAAACAGATAGTGATCTATTTCATCTAGTATTGTTAATTGCCTTAGTTCTCTTCAATTTACATAAGCATCTTACATTCTCAGATCTATTAGAGCATAAAACCTACTTACATAATGATCGATCTCTTTACACACAGATGTAAACATTATTTATTGTTCTTCGGAGAAATAGCGTTGTCTTTTTCCCCATAACTATTGCTAAGCCAAACTCCGCATCCCCTACGTCGTTATCTTAGGCTTGATTTGAAGACTTTTTATTTGCAGAGGTATCCATATCGTCGTAACACCATTATCCTAAGTCCGGTTCTTTTTCTGCGATCTTGACCTACGAGTGCATCTAAACGAAAATAAATCGCCAATTACTTAACTCGCTACAACTCGTCGGCAGTGTAACGGCCGTGCAGTGAGAGCGGGTAATTTTATTTATAATTAGGATCCCGCGGCCGAGGCGCGTGTGACTCACGCACTGGAATAGACGCGTGGCGCTATGTATAAAGAGGTCATAGTTATAACACAAGGAATTGTTAATATTAACCCGGCCTATGGCTCGGTATTGTTTGGTGGGGGATACGTCCGTGAGATTGTTTTCGTGGGCGATGTTCATGCCTTGGCTATAGATGTGCTTTTAAATCATTGTCCTTTGTGTCTCTTGATATTTCTTGGTTCTCCAACTATTAGACTTTAACGGTGTTATAACAAAAAAATATGGAGTTTTGTCTAATTTTACTTGCAAAATTTGACGTAACACGTTCTAAAGTTTTATGTAATAACACTCTAAATACCTTTAAAGATACATTTTACTACTTTCCAATTAAAAACTATAGATTTAAAAAAACATTTTCATTATACATTTATCATAATCACGAAATCTATACATCTATACATACAAATAAATAAAATTGGAGTGTCTGTTTGTAATATCAAAATAACACATTTTCACTAAATGCATATGAAAGTACATACGACACCTATAGCCAAAGCGATTTAAAAATTTTTTGTGTGTCTGTCTGTCTGTATGTATGTTTGTTACGGGTAATCTCCGAAACGGTTGGACCGATTTTCACTGGCAGATAGCTGATGTTATAAGAAGTAACTTAGGCTACTTTAATTTTAGGAAATCAATTAGGGTTCCGCGCAAAAAAATAAAAACACATGAAATCAAAGAGTATCTCCGAAACGACTGGACCGATTTTGACGGGACTTTCACTGGTAGATATCTGATGTTATAAGCAGTAACTTAGGCAAATAAAAACAAAAAAAATGGGTCCTGTCGCGCGGGCTCAGAACGCGGGAGCGGGCTTTTTTGTTAACTTAAATTCCACGCGGAGTCGCGGGCTCAGCTAGTATAATATAAATTACTTCATATCAGCAATACATTATTACATTACAAATTCCCTGCATTATTTGTAACTAATCTGCAGTGATTAATTTATTGCAATTTTAATTGATATCTCTTATTGCTGATGGGTTATAAAATCATTAATTTTATCATCAAAAGTGAGTTGCAGTTTATTATTAATCAATGTGTTATCATCTCGTTTTACTATAAATACTGCAGTAATCAATTTTGTATGCTTTAATTGACTTTCCATAATGTTACCGGTTATTATCTCCACTACCATAAATTATAATAATTGTCTTCGATCGAAAATGCTTATAATTTATTGCCAATTTTAATTCTTTGTACAAAAATAATACAAACAAAAGAAGGAAAAGCTCTCCCCCTCCAACAAAAACGTGTAGAACAAATCCAGTTCACAATGACTCACGTGCAGGTGAACGGGTGTTCGGCGACAGTGCGTCTGCGCAGGCCGATGACTCGCCAACCGAGATTCGTGTCATCATAGATCACCCGTGCTTTTGAATGTTAGAAATCCGCTCATACACCACTACGAAAATAACTTCTCTATAGATACAGTTATGATGCGACGAACTTGTTAGTTCCGGTGGCTAAAATTTCAACCGACGTGTGATTAGGGAAATTGCATTTGCTTTGACAGTGTTGCATCGACTGTAGCGCCACAAATAACTGAACGGACAAGTTTGTGGTATTGTCGGAATTCGTCGAGTGACTGTCTCCTTTGTTGCTTTGTACTCTAAACGACTGGCCTCGTTTTTATGACAATTTCTTAACGAGGTTTTAGTGCTATCCTCTGAATATACTGTTGATTGTTTATACTGTTGTATTCATTTCACGATGTCTATAAATGTGTACTTTATTATTTAAGTACTGACACTATTTACTGACGCTATTTATACATTTTGCAACTTCCACATTTTGTAATTAAAACCAATAAATAGCTTGCTTCACAATGTATACAGGTTGAAACAGAACGGGTATTCTTTTTTTTTCAAATCTTAACTGTGTAATTCTATATATATCAGCTTTGGAGGAAACTTGAAAAACAAAAGGTGTTACAGGGATATAGCTGATGACAGATTTCATAAGTCTACAAAACCTTAGTTAAGTACTTCAACTGTCCCACAAAGCCGATAGTTTTAGATTTACAAAGTTTAAGTTGCAAAAAAAATAGTATACCCTTTCTGTTTCACCTAGTATAGATATTTTCTTTGGACTATTTTGGTGGACTCTGTTCACAGGCATTTGAAGTTTAAAATATTACATCATTTAATCCAGTATCAGTGTGTAATTGGTATTTAAGATTAACGTTGGTCTATAACTCATTTGTTTTATATCCAAATTTAGTTTTATGCCTAATTCATTGCTCGTTGGAAGATATATTGCTAAATAAATCAACACCCAGGGTACCCTCTCGCAAGCTTCCAATCATATAAATTTAAGTCTACAAGCTTCGAATACCTTCGGTGCATTCCGACAACGTCACTTCGCTGCCAGCAGGCATGCATTACGATCGATCGTAACTCTTCAGCATCGCATACTGCAGTTGCAGCTAATCTTGTTTTCATAGCACGAATAACATCTTAACGGTCATGCCCCCGATCTGTCGGACATTGGAAAACTAGATACTGAAGCATTCAGGTCAGTCGTTGTATCATACAGCCCTACCTTGGAAAAGCTTTCAGCATAAGTAGACTTCGAGGAAACATTTTCATTTTTCAGTAAATTGAGAAGAGGATAAAAATAGGATGCTTAAATTATTATTCCGTCTGTTAGTTTCTCTTTATTTTCGGTTTTAATGTGTGGGAAGGTAAATATAGCAAGTATAATATAAACCTACACAAATCGTTATTCCATTTGAAAGCGGTGTACTTCGTCATGTAGATATTGTTTTAAATTGTATGTAGTTATATAATCTGTTTCACTTACATCAATGAACTGGTTAGGAAATTGATAAATGATCGCTTACTATAGCCTTGTGCTCAGATAACTAACTGAGCGCGAATGTTTTCTCAGCCTGTGGTATATTTGAATGTCTAAAATGGCATGATTTATAGATTAGAAAGAAAAGACGAACAAGGAATCAATTTATGGAGTGTCTGCTATATTATTATCTGTAGGCTACAATTGGTCTGGACGTATGAATGCATTGATAGTATACAATTAAAGGCTATGTCTTATCTAGACGCTGAATTCTCCAACCTTGCTTCTCTTTACTAGATTGTTACTAACTCTTAATGACTAAAGTAAGTACTTTTATGATCACCAAACTTTATACCGTTGTTTTTGTCTGCCAAGACACAACTCTCAACAAAAAATACAACTATTACCTAATACTATTTTATACAATTTCGCTAGTACTGTCGTGATCAAAATCTACCTTGTCGACAACCTTGCCTACGTTATCCAATTTGAGCACTTTAAAGGCTTTACTCGCCCATTTATGTAACGCGTTCGGAATATCGATATCTGAATCGATACACAATTGCCGCTATATCGTGATAGTCGTTAGTTTGATCGGTAGATTGTTGAGGGAATTGCTCGCGGACACGTTGAGCCTGCCACGTTTAAAGCCATTACCTACATCGCAATAGAGGTGACCACGAAGCTTAATCGAGTTACGTTAGCTAATATCAATCGAAACTGTTGCCCTGGGATGGCGCTTGGTAGGTGGATAGAGTAAAGCTTGATGGTTATTATTTTTTGTAATACATTTATATTACCATATTGTGATTTGGGTATACTGAGTACCAAATGAGATTCGCAACTAAGGCAGTTTGAATTGACAGTAGAGGTACCCTCATAGGCATTTATGAATCATGCCTAGTTTCTCTCGGTTACCAAGCCTTGTTCGCTGTGACACAGCTTCAAGTACATACACTGACTTATTATTTGCATATCTTTGATAATCAAACATTGCTTAGTAATCATTTCAATGACAGATCATGGCTGTTATACTGCGGTAACTGTGTAATTTATCCAACTGCACCGTGCGTTCATCAGGCACCAAGCCAGCTGACCAAATGAAATTCAAACCATCCGGCTCCAATCTCATAGCTCATTCATTGACCTATATTTCGCTTAGACATCTGGAATATAAAGTAGACGATAGTGGAAAACTCCAAAACGCTTTCCGTGTCATTAGCGCTATAGTTTTTTCCGGGAATGGTCTAATAAGTGGAGGAAACGGACGCCGTTCCGCCTTTATAGTTCGGCATTAAGATGTATAATGTTTGGATTGTATGGGCTACTTCCTTGGTCAGTTCCTTGAGATCCCTTTGATTTGGAGATTTAAGTGGTATTAGAGATTGGTATCTTCACGCGAATCTGCTAAAAGATTTGTAACTTTCGTTTTCGTAGATAGAAGGCAAAACTGAAGGCTAATAATAAAAAAGATAAATTCATTCGTCTTACTCACTGGTTTTCAGAATGTTTGACTCTAAAGAACATGAGATGAAGTAAAACACAAAGATCATTCAGTAATATGAATAACATTATTTTGAAATTCTTTACGACCCCCGTTCGTCATAAATCGTAACGAAAGCATGTCGGTTATTGTTTTATGCACTCCAAAACATTATTCATGATTTGAGTGCAGGAATTGAATTCGGACCAACAATGAGGCATTGATGTACCGAAGTCAGTGTTTATATAAATCGATGCCTACTCCACTGTGTTTGTCTTCTTTGTCCTCTGGTCTGGTCTTAATAATAATAATGCACTCTAATAACCTAATATTAAGTTATTTAATTGACTGCATCGTAATTCAACTCCTACATAATGTTGCACCTATGGCATGTTTGTCTGTGTTTCGACCTTAAGTTACATCATGCGGACGCCTCAGTTACCTGGATGACTCAGGCAGTGGGCGCGCAAGCAACCGGTTCCACTCAGGCAGTCCCATCGACTTTTTATAAAACCCTATTGGGAAAATTCTACTTACATACGAGATTTTGTAATTTGCAACCTTCCGAAGCGACATGTTTATATCTGAGGTGGAATTTATAAACTTATTATAATTTATAAGGTGTGACCAATAACCACCCTTATCTTTTAAAGATACATATGTACTTGTACCTACGTCTAAAATGGTTATTTCTATAATTGCTGAAGATTCCATTCGTACGATTACCATTATCATTTCACTTATTTCAGAGCTTTTATACCTAGTCTTTGTGCTGCTGCTACTCAATTCTTTCCACATATCTTATAATAGCAAATGTCTACGTTAATGCCTTTCACGGATATTGCAGGCTTATCATCGATTATATCTATAATAATTTCAAATACCACTGTAAATTACTTTTTGCGAAATAAAACCTCACTTTCACCATCGCTAAATCAATTAAACGCAACAAAATGTATCTTCAATTTTATAATTTCTGTGGTTTCCTGTTGGTACTATTATTTTTCTTATGTAATTTGTAATATCGTTTTTCTTGTCAATGGCCTTATTTGAAAACGAATAGTTATAATATCAGGTCTCCAACAAAGTAATTGGGAAAAAGGACTACTTGACCTGGCAACATATTGCATGACATCATTCTCTTAAACGAGGCGCCATTTACTAAACAGGCCTGAATCCCTTCCATTGTGTCTATTATTCCCTATTAAGCTTAATTACGTAAGAGTACATAATATCCTCTTTCTTTGTAACATCGCCCACTATAGTAATTTTGTCTTCAATGATGTCTCTCAGTAAGTATAGTCTTGGATAGCCCACTCGTATAATTTGTATGCAATATCTGTTCTATGCCCCCTGCTGCTTTATATGGCACGTTAGATGAAGGTGCGTGGTCAATTTTATCGTGATATTTGCATACTATTATGTGCTTGAATTTTTTTGTTGTACTGTTGTGTATTAATTTCTGATTGCTGTAGTGTGAGGTTTGTTTCTGACATAGGCACCTGAGTGAGTTATTAATTCATTTCCATTGACACATTTCCAACACTATTTTGCATTTTTTATTCATCAACAATCTTAACTTCGTCTAAACTTTCCAAAATCTAGGTCGTAATTTCCTTTCCATGTTCATGCCGCATCATCGTCAATGTCCCTAAAGTACTTGACCCCATCCAATCGGAAATTCCCATCGTTTCCACCGTAGACACCTATCGAAGGTTTTTTTATGGATATTAATGGTCGACGTAATGAATGGGTCGAATTTGTCAAGTTGTCTGGTTATTTAACTTCTATGTTGAACCAAGGTTAATTATGATATATTATGCTGTGTTTATTACATGGGTGAAAGTTATGCAATATCATAATAATAGCGTAATTAGAATTAAATTTTCATAAACCTGGCATTAGGAGAGATAATCCCAAAAGGTATAAATAACAAACGTCTATAATAACTATTAGATATAATTTTTAAATTACATACTCGAAATTACGCGTATACTTTCACATTGTGATTAAAATTCATTTCTGTTACTATCATAATACTTGCTGAAACCAGAAAAGCAAACTAAGATAAATCTTCATTACGTGTTGTTATAATTACATTTATTACATAGGCCTCTATATTTCCATTCTCAAATGCCAGTTAAGTCGTGACGTGCTCACCGCACTCTCACTTTCATTTCACATCAGCAAATCAAAATATTTCATCTTAAAACTAATTTATATTCTCATCTAAATCATTTTTTGCATTATTCTGTATTGCTTTAACGCCTTCCTTATTTAGTAGTGCTATTGTACTTTCTCCAAGCAATCATAATTTTTGATCTATAGAAATGGACCTATCGTCATGCTTCGCTCCTTTTGTAAATGTTAAATTATTTACATCTGGGATCTTTAACTCTGCGATTTCTCTTAAAATACTTATCGCACCTGCCCTTCGAAATAACGATAATCCTATGCTTTATATGATTTCCGCGCTATCTATATTTCTCTATCATTGGGCGTTTATGCAATAATACATCCCGTAGTACAGAATTTAACATTTTCAGATCCAGCCAAACATCACTTATTTGTCTCGATTGTAGATAATAAAAACATTGAGACCGCTATTACTATAACATACCTCACATTGTCTATTGAAGTCTTATATCTAGGATCACAATCTGCGCCAATGGTTACGTCTAACCTGTCATAACAGATTGTATCGGTTGCTTCATTCCGAGTGAAGTGTATCAGGCGTGGGAGTATTCATAATACCACCACGTGATGCTTTTACTGGAGACTGCTTTCGTTTTTAATGGTTACGTTTAGAGCGATCATCTAATACCACTTATCATTGTCAGCTAGAGTAGTACCACTTGTTTTTTGCTTGGCTTGTGCAGATAAGTGTTGAATAATACGCGATAATTACATATTGTTTTCTTATATTTACGCGAATACTACACATTGAAATAAAACTATTTTTACGTCGGGAACATAAAGTTAATAAACGCGATAAAATCCGAAAAATAGTTTTATTTCAACGCGATAATTAATCAATTTTATCATAGACCATTGTGTTTTGGTTTCCTTCCTATTCTGTACTCACATTCTGCAACTACGATACCAGGCTAGACTTTTAGTTAGCTACTTATATTTATTGATTGAAGTATTGGAATCGTGAGAACAGTGTCTGAAGTGAAACTTGAATATCAGAAATAGCTTCATAATCGGGATCTACATGTATACATGGAGTCATTGTTATTATTTTTATAGTCTTATTCCACGATTCGGTTCCGTCATCCATAAGATGTCGTAATGACTTATTGTTATGTCTTATTAGGTAAGATAATTCGTTTCCTCTATTGCTTTTTATTTCTTCTTTGTCTTCAACAATTTCTTTTTTATTGTCACGTACGGATGTCGCGCAATTTATGAGCTCTTGTGCGTACTTGCCAATGAACGGAAGGAAAGAAAGCTGTTCTTCTTGTGCAAGTTGTGCGAGTCTAATGACATGGTACAGTGCCAGTAGTAATTGTACGTAACTAACGAGCTAACAAGATCACGCGTGTAACGGAATCAACTGTATGTAAGTTTGAAGAGCTATCTTATCTCTTTTGGACAACAAGCAATGTAAACGTGAATCATTATACCTACATATTGAACTTAATGTGAGTATTAGTTTAATTTAACAACATAAATTGGTCTTCGAGTTATAAATCTGCTTACAAGAGCCTTTTAGTTTTTTCACACTATAAGTGGTTAGGTCTATGAACTCTTTATCTAGCTAATTTTCATACGCACTTTCGTTACTTACTAATGCAATTATCTCTGAACAATTCCACGCCACACGGACATTTCCATGTCGTGTAGTTTTCATAATTAATTGTAATTGGCTCAGTTATAGTTTGTGTTACGTCACTAAACGTTGGTTCTAACGACTTGTTTGCGTGAATAATATGCGTTAGTTAACTATTGTGCGGTGTTTCTTTAGCTATATCGTTGGTATTTACTACAAGAACTTTTTTCTCTTTATTCAAAAATTTTTGCTAGAATTTAAAATGAAATTATGTTTTGCTAAAAGCCTCGGCTGAATGAGGTTATTTTATACTGTTGAAAACTAACTGCCCATGACTTTTTTCAACCCTTGACACAGAGCACGAAAGCCGGTAAATGTCAGCTGGAACATTTTATGTACCACCAGAAACTATTAACTATTAATCAGAAAATATAAACCAATTCCGTTCACCCGAGTTCAACGTTAGATGAACGGAATATTCTAACGACGAGCAGGAATATCACAATATTAAATTTATTTCTGTCAAGGTCCCTGCGATGTTCTCAAATTTTCTATAACATCCCGTCTGCTATGTGATCTGCTACTGTTGATTGCATTATGTGTTGGTAAGTAGGGCCCGTATTAATAAATTAATCTCAAGTCTGAGACTGGTCTCAGAAACGTCATTCTTATGTCATACCAGTACAAAATGGAATGTCAAACAAAAGCGTACTCAAAATCGCTCTCAGACTAGAGATACACTTATTAATTTGGGCCTAATTGTACCAGTATGCTACTGTAATATGTCCCAAACAAAATTAAATGTTCAAGTAATTTAACGTTCTATTAATTATTTTCTTGGAAGTTCCTGTTTTAATATTTGGCTTTTCACTATATTTGCATTTTTTCCACTTGCATATTCCAAAGAAACTGATCCAGTTTATTTGGACAAAAGACTGATTTGACCACAGTAAACTTTTTAGTAAGATACTTGCTTACTAAATAGGTATGCGGTACGCGTTGACATTTTAGTCACTCAATCACTCAATAGGTAGTCATTCATGTATGACTCACTTGCAGTCCTATGCCAACACGTAACATTGATCCCATCCCACCGCGTGAGGATGCTTAATGATATTACAAAGATACCCATTGTTCTAAGATAATAATTGCTACTTCAGTGTTCAGAGTTGTCGAGAATTCAAATGATGTTATGTAGACGATTTTGTTTGAAGCTACTGACCATTCAAAATTATTGTCACCGATAATTGAGATGTATTTTATGGAACTGTTGATAGGAATATCAAATTTATAAAATATTCTCTTAAATCTACATTTAAATAATTTGTTTCTGGGAGTTTGACTCATAATAAATTGTTAAGAATTATCCTATTTTAGATCATATTACAGCTCCTAAGACATAATTCCAATAAGCTACTGCGTATTGCTTTTATTAAATCAGTTGTAAGTATTCGAGTACAAGATATTTTAAACCAATAATAGACGATTGCTTCAATTTATTTTTACGCTCAGCAACTATTTCAATTGGTTTCAAGTTCAATATTAGTTTGAAGGGTTGCGTCGGTATTTTAATAGTAATAAATTAAGTCACATCAGCGTTTGTGTATCTCTATCGGTTCTATAGATACCGAATACTTCGAATGAAAATATCTCGGTAATTATTCATGTCGTTAAGTTTTAAGAAAATGTAATGAGAATTTCCTTCCTATTTATGATTATGACTTCTAGTTGTTTTTATAATTTATGAATCTAAAACCCGTACATAATATGTGTGTATCATGAGATGTAATGCCAAAACACCTGTCATCGCAGTCAATCTATTGGTAACGACCACGCTGTGCGACGCTTCAAACTCAACAATGTGTGGTCTAACGTTCCTATGATAATTCATGACTTCTTATAAATATCTATTAATTTCAATATTTATAGGAATTCCGTTTTTTTGGGCCAAGTTCTTGTTGCAATGCTCACCTCTAAAATTCGTTGATGCTCTATTATCATCCTTTGAGAGATATAAGACGGATTAATTTATCGAAGCAATCGTATCAGCTCCTGTTTTTAACATTTGTTAAATGTAAGCAAGGACAAAAAAAAACTAATCTGCTGTTACCGGTTAGCCACCCACTGAGAACTCCTATTTAGTAGTTTATTTATTACTCATTAACATTTTGCTTACCACGCTAACGAGCTGTCTGATTATAAATCTAAAATAATCCTGGTAAAGATGTAGACAATTGCTATGAAAATTCGATATTTTATAGGTATTCGCCAGTATAATATTAGTTTTGAAGGTCGTCTGCCGTAGCCAAGAATTATGTCGGCTGGCGCATTGCAGCCTAGATGCACTGACCCGGTGCATTTCTCAGAATCTAATGTGGGTTAGCTAGCTGTCATTTGCAAGTCGAAACGTCGTTAGTTTTACATTTTAGAAACACTGATCAATATTGAAAGCCCACACTTGACTTCTACTAGAGAAATTACGCATAATGTGTCTTTGTGATTCAGGAGCATTTTATGGGAAGTGATTTTGTTAACCCAATAAAATGTATATTATAATGACTTAAAGTATTGTGTTCTACAGTCACTTGTGTTGTTCAGTCATTTGATGATAGGAGAAATGTTTATTTATAACGTAAATTATTTTCCTCATTGTTTCTAGAGAAACAATAATAAAAGTATTAATCTATCTAGTTGCAACTCATGCTAATGTAAAGACAGTTCAGATCTACCTTATCATTGTAATTTAATTAAATTCGTTCCCTCGGACAATGTAAAAACATTTTGCTCATCATTTCCTCTCACTATTAAGTTCGTCGTGAATTCCAATGAATATTTTCTCTATTCCGATGAAAATTACTGAGGCGTTATATCCGGAACCAGGATATCCGCAAAAGAACCAAAATCACCGACATAGCTCACAGAATCAGCAAACTGAAGTGGCAATGGGCAGGCCACATCGCTCGTAGAACCGACAACCGTTGGGGAAATAAGGTTCTCGAGTGGCGACCTCGAACCGGAAGACGCAGAGTTGGACGGCCCCCCACTAGATGGACCGACGATCTGGTGAGAGTCGCGGGGAGCCGTTGGATGCGGATAGCGGGCAACCGTCCATTGTGGCGTTCCATGGGGGAGGCCTATGTCCAGCAGTGGACGTCTTCCGGCTGATGATGATGATGATGATGATGATATCTTATCATAGTTTTGATCATTATAGGCCGAAGGAACATTTGTTTCATCCACGCTATTTAATATTACTTTCACTAACGTCTGCTGAGTAGCAAATATATTCCCGTCCAATGTTGCTTAATTAGCGTTTTGAAACGCTCCGATGAGATTTATCTTATTGCGATTTACTTTAGTTGAATAAAACTGTCTAATTTATTTAATATTTAGTCGTCACTTTCACGCCTTTACCGGTGTTGCGTTGTAGTTCTGTTACTAATCTAAGGCAAGTGGATGCTTATTTCAAAAGATATTTACCTTTTTCAGTATATCTTAGAATAGGTCATAATCTTATAGTTCTAGTAGCATCTCCATTCATGTCCGTATAGTTATCATGGTCCCGACGCAATAAAATTGAGAAAGCTCATCATACGTCTGTATGCAATTTACTTCAATCTACTTTGTATCAAATAAATCGAGATTTTCTAGATCACAATTATCATTATCGGTGCGTTGATTTCTTGCCCCGTGATCATTACAGCGATCGTCCGTTGGATCATTGCACTTTATCCACCATGCCTTGCTCTGCTCTATGCCAGTCTAGACGCTGCGTCTCACTCCAATAATAGTCAGGTGCATCGCGAAATTCCATAGCTACACTTTCACCGCTGTAAATGCCCGCTTTGCTTTCATGTGCCTAATGGCTAGAGAGTCCACGGCTCTTGTTTTGTGTTCTGATTGCTCGAAATGATTTATGTTCGGTCTTTTTACTCTGCTCGCTGTTACGTTTGCTGATGAAATTTGTTATTTCCTTAATATCTTGTAAGCGAATATTTACTGCAATGTTGTATGATACCGAATTGTGTGCGTATTTGTTGAAAATATTTATGTCAAGGATCCATTCTGGTCATGTAACATATCCTTTCAACAGACTAAACGAATCATTAGTCCTATTTTTATAAATATATCCCATGCCTTATCCCCCGACAGTCAGTTTGTTGCACCGTTTCAATCCTCAACAGTTAACTTTGCATCTTTAAAAAAATCTAATTTTAACCTTCCCTCTTCCTGTAACGCGAGGATCTTGTCACACATCCAAATCTGTCATTTGTTCACATGCATTTTTCTCTGTCAAAGCTCGTTTCTACGTTTATAAATATAGACGCATTCGTTCTTCTATTGTCGGTTAATCCCTTGGGGACATAAAGTTCCATTTCAGTTAAAACTTTCCGCTACAAATCTAAAATTGTAATACAAAGAATACCTAAACTACACTTTGTCACTGAGTAATTAAACATTATTGTTGAGAATTTTAAACATTGCCTCTGTATATAAATCACACAATACATTCGTGGGATGTCTATTTAAATTCTGGTCATTAAATATAAATATTTTCATCGAGATTATATTGTGCTCTTGGCAGTTTGTCAACCATTAATAGTCACTCGTTGCCTAGGCGGTGGATGAACACACCCAAAGCATCATAAAAAGACTTGCAATAGCCGTAATTACCATAACACCTGGGGTATCTGCGAGAATAACGACCCACATACATTATTGTTACCAACGACATGAAACCATACGCCCTGTGGCTGCGCCGGTGGCCTATATTCCACGCGTGTATCGTTCTACACCTCTGCGCGTTCGATGTAATCAAACAAAACGGCGTTTTCGCTAATGTTTTGTCTTGCGCAACATTATGGTTCGACGACCCCAACGCTAGACGTTTTTGCTTAGACTATAGTTTGTTTATGGTTTTTATGTATGAAGTCACCTTGAATTTTACAGCTGCGGCCATTTATGTTCTGAAGATCTCGATGCAATAAATTAGTTGTCGTGATCAAAACGCCTACCACGGTAGTTTAAATCCGTATTTGGGTGATTCGGTCTTTCTAAGTGGTTAATGCTTTGGTCTAAATTAGCTTTGGTTACTGAACATTTGATGCTTATACGACTAATAAAATACAAACCTTTTATAGTTATTTGTCGAGAAATATTGGCCAATATTTGAATATCTTTCAACAACGTCATCGTTTATGCTACAAAGAAACCTCGAGAGTGTGGAGCCACTAAAGGGTCATCGAAACATCGTCAAAGCACTGCTCCGGAAATGGGTCGACGAGTTCTCAGACTAACTAAAAAAAGCTTAGTTCTTACATACAATACCCTTACTTTTAACAAGAACTGCCTTAATAATGGTCTAAGTCTACTGTATGCGGTCATTGGGGCCTTAATTGATGACTAAGATGTGTCTATCAATCTGTATCAAGGTCTTTTGTCGTATCATAAAACAATTGAATCGATTAATAAATTCCAGAAAACTATTCTCTTGTATCGACCCCAACTATTGAACTAATTGAAATTGATTCTTAATAATGTTTGTGTTATTCTAGCAATAGATACTTACGTAGTTTTGAACTCGGTACTATTTCTTTCATTCATGTTATAAAATGTTGGCACCGAATAATGTTCAACATATTACTATCATGCAAACAGACATGTTTTGGCAATGATATTGCTTGTTCAAATTATCTCATTTATTTTTCTTATGTAAACGTAAAGTCTATCTAACCTTGACTAAGTCCAATACAAACAGATAAAGCTATTTCCACATCGCATTTACGAGCAACATGCATGTCCCATCTGTTGGAGCAACATCGCGAGTGATGTGTTTCACATGTGGTATCATAAGCTTGTGTTAAATTTTTTAACAGTATTTGTATACTGTACTCAACTACCACCAATATAAACATTATCATGAACCAAATTGTTTGCGTTATGAAAAATAGCAGACCTAATATTTTCCAGTCGCTACTCCAACAGAGCGTTTCATTCACAACTTTCGGCGTTATTTTAAAAATATTCAGTATGAAAAAATACATCACACAACAAAGGTTACGCGCTGATCATTCCATTCTGGCTCTCTTCCAAATAAAATAACGTTAAAATTAACGGATGGCTTTAATAAAATCATATTTCGTTGCTCCCAAGAGAGCCCTTCTAAATCCGCTACACAGTTATTGCCGACCTATTTTGATAGAAATCTGGAACGATCTTGGACGATTTGTGTATTTTAGTTGAGGCCAACGATTGTTTGATGGTAAAGTGTTCGCTACTATGAAATATGTTCGTGCCAGTTTTTCTATTACCACACGGCCTATGACGGTATCCAATACATTATAAATGATGGCTACCGCCGCAACAGACTGCCTTACTCCTGTATTTTATAGGAGCTTTAAAAAATTATGATATAAACTTAAAATTGGAAGTGTATCAAACAAAATGAATTCGCGGGACTATTACAATGTGTCATACTCGAATAAGGGTAGTGACCGCTCGAGGATATCCCTCGACCATGACGTTCTCGACAACGACACTGAGTTCAACGCTAACCAGTTCAAACTGTACGACGATTTCACAACGGACCTGCGGATCTGCTTCAACCCCCTGAGACGGAACTTCCATGACATCGCCAGGACTGAGGTCGGCAGGAGGCGACGGGGGGACCCCAATGACTCTGGTGTCGATATGGAGAATGGGAATCCATTTGAAGACACTACAGTGTCCAATGATAAAGATTTGGTAAGTATTATCGCTATCGCCATTAATCATCCCACTATTGAGGTAATCCACGGCCCTTACATAAATTACCATAGACATATTGAATAGCCTGGGTACTTAGCTAATGCTAATTTATATTAATCTAGTAGGCACTGTACATTCGACAAATGGCGCCACTTAAACACGACTAGAATTCAATTTTATTCATACAGTCTCGTAGCCCAACATGCTTGGGCTATCAATGATTTCTGCATATAAATGATTCAATGTAAATGCACGAAGCGTAACCAACTCAATCAGGAGTTGTGTAACTACTTTGTAGCTTGTTTATATTATTCAGGTTGTAGTTAATGGAGCTGGTTCTATGTTCTCGGCCGTACTGTTTCTGGGATGAATTTCTAACGTTTTTGATTCAAGGTTCAACAATGTATTTACATTCATAATATCGTTTTGCAGAAAGGAATCAACCCACATGCACTGCTGTAGACCAAAACCTACCTTGAGTTAGTGGCTCTAGGTTGGTTTCAATTACCTGAAGTGTGTGTGGGTTGGTTCCATTTTGCAAAACTACGTTCAATGATATCACAACTCCATAGTAAGCCCATGCTTAGTACAAGTTTTGACAGCTCCAAATACCGATCGAGTAATTGAATATTTCCATACATTTCATAGCAGCGCCCGTAGCTGAAACATGCAGCTTTACCGGTGAATATATGGAATCGTTAGATCACTCAATCAGTATTTAAATACGTTCAAAACTTATACTAACCTCTTTGAATTTTGTGTGTTATGGTCAAACCTCGTAATGTAGCTTCTCGCTATTCTTGCTTGTTACACTAAAATACGTATATCGTGTGATGGGTCTTATGCTCCTAAAATCACATTCTCGTATAGTCACAACTGCTAATGTCATAAAACTAAAATATACCAAAGCTTATTTGCTTTGCTATAAGAACAGATGTTACTGCAAGAAGAAAAAACAAATAGAACTGTGTCAACAGCTTAGGGAGGGCTTCTTTAAATCCACCGTAGTGGAAAATACGCCTAGAGATCACTGGACGTATCAATAATATTATTTACCCTTTATTTTAATGAACGGACAGTTTCCTGGGGTGTATTGTTATAAATTTGAACGATAATACCTAAACGAAACCACAAATTACGTTAGACACATTTCGTATCGCGCTATAACAATTTAGCTTTTTTTCCGGAAGATACATCGGACTTACGATCGATTTAACTATCCGTAACTATTGCGCTATCTTTTGACAGCATTTATAAATTTAATTTAGAAGTTAGGTACGTTGGAAATATGTTTTCCGCTGTCAAACGAATGTTTTGATTATTTGTCCCCAGCAACTTTCGTATCTTTCACCGTTTGATTTGGGTTTTACTATAGTAACGTCAACGATTATGTCTTTCAGAAAAATAGCGCGATAACGCTTCTTTACGTCAGCTAAACCGAAACCAAAAACATTCGGATCGATCGATAATAACGTTGAAAAAAAGCACACTCGGCCCCCAGTGAAAGGGGGGTTAATAATCTGGAGAATAACTTTGGAATTAAGTTTCAATAAGATTCAATTTAAAACAAGCCAATATAGAATCATAATAAAATGCAAATCGGTGTCGGCTGGCCGCGCCGCGCCGGTGGTGCAATTTGCCCCGCCATCCATCCATTGTGAACGCCGGAACATCGGCCCCTACAACCATTGTCTAGCGAAGCGAGTGGCGACTACTTTGTCACTGCCTGAGGCTTTAATTCATTTAAATGTTAACCTGGAACAATTGCGAACATGACTTCCTTTCCTGTGACTAGAGTAGTCGATATGTTGATAAAGTATTGCGTGGAAAATCAATTGAGAGTGCAGGGTCATGGCCTAATAGCAATCGACTCTAAAGAATATGTTTTGCTGCGATTTAATTAAAGTAGGTTTTCATAATTGTCTGTGATGACCAAGGATCGCTAACTAACAGTAGAAACATACTCATCGCAGTTTCACAGCACGGCCATTTTAACTCGCTCATCAATCATAATAAGACAACTTAGTAGGAACTTTATAATCGTCCAAATCTAGATAACCGCATGGTATCTTGTACTGTATAGAAAATGTATTTATTACTGACGATAATCATTCATGAAGTATATTCCAGTATTGGGAAGTTTTGATTCAGTGCATTTTTCTGACTTGAACCAAACTATTTCTAATTTCTGTTTCGACTAGAATAATTCGTTGAATAAATTGTGTTTTTACGGTAATCAATTAACAAGAGAATTCAAAAACAGTTATGTATATTTATCGATCTATTCATAAAGTATTACATAAATTTTGAGCAAAACTGAAGTTTCCTAATCAGGATGTTCCTTATTCAACACCTCTACTATTCTAGCACAATCATACATCCCGTTAATTTGCCATCATCTAACGCTTGAACTGATTCAATAATGCCTAAAAATAAGACTGCATCTCACATTTCACCACTTGACCATTTAAAATGTCAATTTATGGGATGCTGTATGACGTAACCAGAACTCTGTGGACTATTGTGGGTTATTTATGACTCATGGTTGTTAATGTACTTGCTAGCCCCATACGGGGTGTTCAGTGCGTGACCCAAATGTATAAAGCATAGTGGTGCATAAAAATATTGAGGTTTTAAAAAGATGATTTATAGGTTTTGTAGTTAGTGACCATTGTAATTATTATTGTATGCTTGACAATAGACTGCACATATAAAACGATGATCATACTCAAACTATGACCACGGGTTACTTACTTATTAACAACTTTGAGATGGGAAATTCTGTCCAGCATTTTGTTCTTGAACTTGAAAATATTGATACCTATAATAGTTTTACACACAATATATTATGATATTTCTGTCGTCCCGTTATCTCCATGTTATTGAACCGCATCGCCTTACACATTCAAATGCCGTTATAACTTGCCTTACGGACTGCTAATGCAGTTAACTGTAACAATATCCAAGGTCCCCCAACAAGCTGGCCGCTACCGACCCTGCCTAGTTATTTTCGTAAGTAATTAAGGATATTGCACGCATGGTCTCGCACCGTATCGCGCATGCGCGTGATCGTGCTTTTTTATGCCCGAGCAACCGGTATTTTTAATGCGTCCACAAATAAATACAACCATACGTACACGGCGGTTACGCTGTGCGACCCACTGGCCTTGACCACGCGATTAACGTCTTACTCATTTTGGACAGGGTTCGACTCGAGCTGATTACCTCACGGCGCCGGTAGTCCTCAACCTTGGCTCCTTTATCCATAAACGGACGAAAGCTTACACTCTCTCTTACTTTGTTGCAGTTGGAGAACGAAGTGATGGTAGATCCTTGGAGCAGTATGGACTCCTCGAATTCACCGTTAACTGACTCCGGACCCTCGGCAAGTGACGACTGCACCCCCTCCACATCGAGCGAACCGCCTCGCGGGCCTCTAGACGCGTCCTCTCCCCTCTCGTCCGACGCGCGCCGCTTACCAGACCCAAAAGACACCAAATCCAAAATACTCCCAAAACACATTCCCCCGAAGACAACGGACAAAGCGCGCTCGCGAGACCTCACCCTCGAGCTAGAGACCCTAGAGCCCGTCCCCAACTCACGCCGGCCGCATTTCCTCGACGAAGACTACCAACCGCCGTCCAAATCGAACATCGAATGTCGAATCCCCAAGCCTCACTTCCTTGACCACTCGCCTTCGCCGGACGAGTTCGATGAACGTAGCGATATCACAAATCCAAATTTTTTGGATGACGAAGTTGACGGCGATGACACCCAAGCACAAAAGAAAGCGGGAGCGTTGCCTAAGAGGCCACAGAAGACGCCCTCTACTTACTCCACCCAAGAGGATCGACCACACAGGACTAGTTACCGTAGCACGTTACATTATGGGTTAGAAAGTGCAGCTAGATCGAGTGAACGTGATAAGAGGGCTTCCCAACTCTACAGAGGGACCTGGCCAGGGGAACGCGACGTCTGGACAGGTCACGACTCTGCAAGTGTTCGCAGTTTCTCTAGCAATGGCTCCGCTGAAGGAACGAGACCTTCTTCTAATTTAGAAAATAAAATGGAGTGCGTTTGCTCCTTAATTTCGCTCCTCAGCCTGTCACCAGAAAACAACGCCGATTTGAGCGGACCCTTGCTAGATATGAGTCGTTCAGTCGAGAGCTGCATTGCGATGCGACAGGCTGGATGCATTCCTCTTCTAGTTCAGTTAATCCATTCAAAAGTACCCAGAGAGACTCGGGACCGAGCCGCCAAAGCGCTACGTAACATCATACACACACAGACTGACGATAAAGCAGGTAGACGAGAAGCTAGAGTGTGGAGATTGCTAGAACAAGTTAGAGAATACTGTTACGTTTTGGAAGATCTTGTAGAAGCGAGCAAGGAAGGAAAGGAGGTTATGGAAGATGATGCGACGAAGCACCCGAGTCAGAGCGTCGCTGCCTTGATGAAGCTTTCCTTTGACGAGGAGCATAGGCACGTGGTGTGTCAGCTGGGTGGCTTGCAAGCATTAGCTGCGTTAGTGAGCGGGGACCAGGCGGCGCACGGCAGCAGAACTGATGACAACACGTGTTTGACGATGAGGAAGTACGCTGGTATGACGCTCACGAATCTAACCTTTGGAGATGGGAACAACAAGTCGCTGCTGTGCTCCTTTAAAGACTTCATGCTGGCGCTGGTTGAACAACTGGAATCACCTAACGACGATATGAGACAGGTAGGTAACTCATCAAATGTTAATTTTAATCAGCCCTGACTTTAAAAGCACATGCATGGGTGAGTTCGGCACCAGTATTTTTTATCCAATGTATAAGCCTTATGTAATGTACCTTAAGTTAAACTTCCTTCGAACATTATACAGGTATCTTTCCTTTACAGGTAACAGCAGCAGTCCTAAGAAATCTATCATGGAGAGCAGACGCCAACAGCAAACAAGTGCTCAGAGAAGTAGGCGCCGTCAAAGGCCTCACCAAAGCTGCAATGACCTGTCAAAAGGAAGCCACACTCAAGTCAGTACTATCGGCCCTCTGGAACCTGACAGCCCACTGTTCCATGAACAAAGTAGCCCTGTGCTCCGTCGACGGAGCATTAGGTTTTCTAGTGGACATGCTCAGCTACAACTCGCCAACGAAGACATTAGCGATAGTGGAGAACGCAGGTGGCATCATGAGGAACGTGTCGAGCCACATCGCCGTTCGCGAAGATTACAGGCAAATTCTCCGCGAGAGAAATTGTTTAAGTGTCTTACTGCAGCATCTGAAGTCTCCCAGCCTGACTGTGGTCAGCAACTCCTGCGGCACCCTGTGGAATCTCTCGGCGAGATGCCCGCAGGACCAACAGTTCCTTTGGGACCACGGGGCGGTACCGATGCTTAGGAGTCTCATACACTCCAAGCATAAAATGATTGCGATGGGCTCGAGCGCAGCTCTTAAGAATTTGCTCAATTCCAAACCGGGTAAAACTCATATAATCTCCCTAGACACGACCGCTAGGAATATGAACCTACCAGCTTTACCGACGCTGGGAGCTAGGAAACAGAAGGCGTTGGAGCAAGAGTTGGATCAAAACTTGGCCGAGACATGCGACAATATAGAACCGGTGACATCACCATCGACAAGTAATAGGGAAGAGAAAAATCTCTTCACGGCCACCGAAAGACAAATAGCTATGAATCTAGAAAGGCATCGCATGACCTCCAGCTCACCTTTGATGGGGACCCTAACATCACAGATATCGCTCAGCCACAGCGCGCATTTAGCGAGCTATTTGAGCTGTAGTAACACGCTACTTAAAGGTGCTTTAGTTACCCGGTCTAATACGGGAAGCGCTGGAAACGTCAATAGATCTGAAAGCAAGGATTCCGTAACGAGCACCCATTCAGACTCCGTATTTGAACGAGTCACGCGCACAGGGAAAGTGCCAGTACCTACGCCAAGAAGCAAAGACCTCATGAAGAGTGAAACAGCGGTGGAAGCCTTCAAAATGTCCTCGAAACCGCTCAAAGATAACTTCCTCCGGTACCCTGCGCAACCGCCGATACCTCCACCACGAAGTTCGACAGAAATGCGAACTAATTACACAGAATCCGGTTTTGACGTCGACCAGGATTCGTGCGACCAGCCCATCGACTACAGCAGGAAATATGCGGAGACCAAACCGGAACCCGAAGCGGAGAAACCTAAAACGGACAACAAAAAATACAATAAGAAGGAAAGTCCTAACGCATACGGAGATTACCAAGAGACGGATTTGGATCAGCCGACAGATTACTCCCTGAGATACGCGGAGCACCAATCGGAGACCGGATCCGACATGTCTGAGCCCGCCGGCCCCTCCGTCCACGAGGACACCATCAAACACTTCGCCACAGAAGGCACGCCCTACGAAACACCCGCAATCTTCTCAACAGCCACTTCCATGTCCGATCTTCGAGTGATCGGGAAGGAGAGCAAGTCGAAAGTGGCAGCGACCGTCAAACCGAACCCTGAAGCGATGACTCATTCAGACGAGAAGGACACGTGCTCTATTGAAGATCCACCGAGACATGATAACGATAGAGCAGTTTCGACTCCCCAGACGGCATCAGTATCTGAGCCTATCCCTGAGAAACGAGGGGCTTTCGATACCAAGTTTAGTTCTGGAATGGTAAGCCCTGAAAAACCAGTCAACTATTGCGACGAAGGAACGCCTGGGTATTTCTCAAGGGTCAGCTCGTTGAGCAGTCTCGGCGAGCCGACAGAGGAAGACAGCTTAGCGAAGAGGAACGCCATGGCGACCATTAACGTGGAGCCGAGCCCGCCGGAAGCGAGTACCAGCAGTTCTGCTAAAGACAAAGAAGGTATGAGGTTTATGTTGAAAAATAAAATGTGTTGTGTCGGTGTTATCGTTGAGAAGCAAGAGCGGAATGGACCGCTACAGCGGCCGTGGCACCTGACAATGTCCTGTTTGTGACCGCTTTGTAGCCGCTTCACCCTATTACGTTCCTTAGTAATTAAGAAACTATCAGATGTTCCAAATTAGTAATGTGTTATCCTAATAAATAATAATAAATATCGCCAGACAGACACACCGACTTTATGGTCCCAAATTAAGTAAAGCTTGTACTATGGGTACCGTACAATGGTCTGGTGGCGATCCCAGTGACCTGGGCAAATTACGAATAGGCCATTTCCGAAATTTACCCCGGCGAGAATCGCACCCGCAACCACCATGTGCAGTGAGCCGAGCGGCCTACGCTCGAACCACTGCGCCATGCGGTCGTCTAGTAACTTTAGCGAGGAACGAAACCAAAGTCTCAAGAAATCTAAAGAAATATTACACCTTTGACATTATTTTAATCACTATTTTGCACATTGAAAATTTACATTTTGCCCAAATTGAACACTAATGACATTATACATGACAAAATTAAACTCGTTGCCGTATGTCTCATAATAGTGTTGTATACGGTACTCACCAATCTACAGTCTATCAATCTTACGGTGTATCTAACAAATTTTCGAAAGACTATGAAATCCGCTATCTCTCACTAGGCCAGCATGGTGGATTATGGCCTCAATCCCCCTCGTATTGAGGGGACGCCCGTGCCCAGTAGTGGAAGGTGAAAAGGGCTAAAATATTATTTTATTTTTATTATATGATGGTACCTTTAACACAATTTTTTTCCTGTTGTTTGTCTGTCCTTCTGTCTGTCTCGGCTATTTTACGAAACTAATCGAATCTTCACCCAGGTTCCAAAGCAGTGACGTTCGCAACGGAGCCCGTGTCGCTGGCGGGGGCGGGGGCGGGCGCGGCGCGCTCGGAACCTGCGTCAGCGCGCAGCTCGTCCCCGGCGCGGTTCGTGGAGGACACGCCGCTCATGTTCTCGCGCTCCAGCTCGCTCGGCTCGCTGCCCGAGTGCTCGCAGCAGGACGACCAGGGCTCCGTGCTGTCCGAAGTCAGGTCAGACATTGCACAACCCAAACACCTACCACCATGGAGACACTGGGTCATATTCAATGTTTATACAATTAATAATACGTGCTCACAAAAGAGAAACGCTCGCCCCTATTATATTGAAACCAAAAATACCAAATTTATTCCTTTAAATTATTTTTTTCCTAACCGTTTTGTAAGTATATAAGGGGTTGAAAAACAGGATATCCTTTTTTGTCTAAACTTTACTTTGAAATTCGAATACTATCAGCTTTGGAGGAAACTTGAAAAACAAAAGGTGTTATAGGAATACAGCTGTTGACAGATTTCACAAGTCTACCTTTAGTACTTCAACTGTCCCACAAAGTCGATAGTTTTAGATTTACAAAGTTGCAAAAAAATTGTATACCCTTTTTGTTTCACCTAATATTTATGAGTGGTGTTGAGTGTACGTATATGTTGCGCGCGCGCAGCCGGCTGACGTCGGGCTGCATGTCGCCGAGCGAGATCCCAGACTCGCCCGGCGCCAGCGCGCCGCTGTCGCCGCGCTCGCGCGCCGCGCCGCGTCTCGACCTGCTCACCGCGCTCTCCACACCGCCGCAAGGTAATAACACTACACACATATTCTAAGAAGGGAAAGGGTGGTGTTACTGAACACTGACCTGCATGTCCTTCAAAATCAAAACCAAAAATAATGTTGAATGTCCGCCGAGACAGATTGCAATAAGAAAAAAAAAATCTAAGACGGTTCCTCGAAAATTCCTCGACTTCACTCAAACTCACTCAAAGAGATTGGTATTCATAGTTGCAAGAAATCACCTCCACTCGAAGCTCCTCCTTACTCGAGGTGAGGAAACAACTGTCAATCGCAAGGTACGTCGGGACCTACCTTAAGGAAGACTCGATGAAGTTTTTTCTTATAAACATTTAATTACTTTACCTACAGCTTCTTCATGAACAACTAGAGTAGAGGCAAAGGCTAAAAACACCTAAAATTGTCAAGAAAAGTAACCAATATAACCGTTACTTGTACTTTTATACATTGCTTTGGGCTATTACATCCAATTAAAAAAACTGGCCGTAAGGCTTAATGTACTCCGTCCTTACATTCGTTTGCTACGGTTTGGAAGTTTTACGGAGTTTTCATGACAAAATCTTGAAAAATTACACGTTTTATTATTGTTTTCACTACCGTGAGCATATTGTTTTCTTATATTTACGCGAATACTACACATTGAAATAAAACTCTTTTTACGTTACCGTGAGCAGTTCATTTTAATGATACAAGCCAACACATACTGCTTCATTAGAGTAAATGTTTAGTGCTATGAAATTCTAAAGACTCATTGGTGATTTGAGTACGTAACTATTTCTTTTGAGTCACGTCATGCACGAAGGGCCTAAGGAGCCTCGCTCGCTTGCTCAAGTGTCGAGGTGGCGTCGAGACGCGGGCGCCCAAGCGGCGCGCCGCGTCTACTTTGTGATTGTCTAAGGTATAAATGATGACGGAATAAATAGTCACGCCGCGGTCATTTGTCATTTAATTTCATGGGTTGTATTGTAGCTTGAGTGAGAGTATGGCATGCTGCTTCTGTCTGAAGAGTCTATTAATGATCACGACACAGTGCCATGAGCGATGCCTCCACCACAACTTAGTAGTGAGCGAAGCGCCTAAGTTATCCGTTGTGACATCACCATGATGTGAGAGTGGTGATGTCGGTGAGTGGGAGTGACAGCGGATTGTGCCCGCAGAGGCGGCGTGCGTGGGTTCCGTGTTCGAAGAGCGCGTGGCTCGCTTCGGCGTCGAGCACACGCCCGCGCATTTCTCCGCCAGCACCAGCCTCAGCAGCCTCACCATCGACGACGAGCCCGCGCTGCACAAGGTAACTGCCACGCGACTACATCTAGCCATACCCCAGGGGGCGTTGTACAAGTTTTGACGTCATCAAATAACGATAAAATGATCATATCTCTTTCCATTTCGAAAGTAATAATAATTTGTGATTGGAAAAAGGTTCAGTACTAATAATACCGTTTGTTGTCCAGCAGTTTGATAATGTACTTTTAAAAATTGCTTAAAAAATTGTTGCATTAAATTATTATTATACATATTTGAGCCAGTAAACGACACTTTGTCTGACCTCGTCGCCTTATAGAAGGCAGTACCACTCCCGTTAGTAATTTAGAGGGCATTACAGTGGATTATTACCCAAACTTGGCAGGAGTTGGACTTATTTATATCATGTGATGCATTAATATCACATACCAATAAGTTATATACGCGGCATAACCGGGCACTCCTACTAGCCTAACATATTATTATGCATTTCCACTGCATATACATGACCGCACCTGAAATTTCGATTGGTCCATTCACGGCTCAACCTCGAACGGACCAATCAATATTCGCCGTTTCCCCGATACCCCGCAAACTTTTCACGATTGCATTATCATCAGTAGTGTACGTAAACGGAGTCTTGACTTATTGGTCTGTGATTGAAACATACAAAAAATGTTACAGCAATCTTTGAAACTGCTGTCAAAAGGACGCCAACCCGACGTCACCAATGTTGCTTCATCCAGCAACCCACATCGAAGGTATGTCGACGCTATCACATTCTAAATTAGACCTATTTTCCTTATAAAAAATAACAATAAATAAATATCGCCAGACGAACACACCAACTGTATGGTCCCAAACTAAGCAGCGCTTGTACTATGGGTACCGTACAATGGACTGGGGGCGATCCCAGTGACACCCATACCTGGGCAAATTACGAAAAGGCCGTTTCCAAAATTTTGCCCCGGCGGGAATCGAACCTGCTACCACCATGAGCAGTGAGTCGAGCGGCCTACGCTTGAACCATTGCGCCAAGCAGTCGTCAAATAATTGTTATTTTTTGTTACAGCGAACAGCTACAAATTTTACAGACAGAAAACATCTCAAATGAGCCTATGAAAGGTAAACTTTACCCTTTACTAATAAAACAATTGTACCGCGGAAAATTGCACATTATTAGGGGCCCTGACACTCATGACTGACAAACTCGACCGACGGAGTTAGGTTTTGTTGACCTCTTCAATTTTCGATCAACCTATTTGATTTATAATTTTGGAGGTTAACAAGCCAAGGGTGAGTGATGGGTCCTTCTCCTAAATTGTTTTACAATGGATTTCCGCAAAGTAACGCCTGAGTCAATCAATTACCCTAACTTGACAATACTTTACTTGATAATCAATTACACAAACTTGACTTAACTTCAATACACTTGTATTGGCATCCTTCTCGTGATGGTAATGTATGAGCAGTACATCAGTATTTTTAGTTTTATCAATTCCTAATTTGTGACCATGGATTTAACACCATTATCAGCCATTACTGAACGAAATAATGCGACATTTTACATCAACAAGTTGCGTTTCCATGGCAACATGCATTTTTAGTATTGGTGTGACGTCACAGATGGCTACCGCAGGAACAACTAATAACCTATCTCTATCTACAGGCACACAAACTCCCGGTGAAGTCTGCAAGGTGTACTTCACAGAAGACACTCCAGCTATATTATCTAAAGCGGGCAGCAACTCCAACCTGTCCGTTCTGTCCATCGAGTCCAGCGCCGTGGAGTCCGGGGCAGGGGCGCCGCTCGGGGCAGCGGGGCCGGTCGGGGCAGGGGCAGGGGACCGGGCAGGGGCAGGGGACCGGGCAGGGGCAGGGGAGCCGGCAGGGGGCAGTGATCAGGACGCTCACGACACGTCCGACAGCTCCAACCTGAGCGACTCCGGCGACCTGCTCGAGGAGTGCATACAGAAGGGTATTGCCAAGGTGAGTTTTGTAACACGAGGCGCGGCGGTAACCTTCTATTATTCTTCAAGTGTCTAGTTGCCAGTCGAGCCTGTAAATTTGTCCTTATACTTGTGCTGCTGTGTACTACAGATTTATTTGTTCGTAGGTTGTCAAAAATAAGGGCCTACCGTCTGATGTGTCTCCCATCAATCCTTACGGAGATGGAGTCTATGTGAGTACAATATTTTTTTTTATAAAACAAAGTCGGCAAATAGCGTACAGTCCACCTAATTTTAAGTCGTTATTGTAGCCTAGTGATGTTTATATTTAACCCCCGAGGAAAAAAGAGGGGTGTTATGAGTTTAACATGTGTATATATGTGTTTGTCTGTGACATCGTAGCGCTCAAGCGGATGAACTGATTTTAATTTGTTTTTTTTGTTAGAAAGGCATTTTGATAAAGTGTTTTCTTAGTTTTGTTTCATAAAAATCGGATCATTCGTTTAAAGATTGATCGCATCGAGAGTGTAAATTTTTAATTTAGAGTTATTTGTATGCAATACCAATGGCATTGCTCACACGTAACCGGCCTGATGGGGAGTGGGAGCCTATTTTCGCCGATCCCCTGTGAGAGGGAGGTACTACTCCGGATCCAGCCAATATATGAGCTGTAGCCAATTGGCTTCAGCTTGGTCTCTACTGCCATTAAAATCCATATCGATATTGAACTGTCAACGAAGTTTTACATTGACCGGTACGTCTTGTTCCAGAGTTCGCTGCCGCCATACTTGCGGTCGTCCACGGAGACCGTCAGGATGTCCCACGAGTTCCCGAGGGACGTTCGTGATAGGTGAGTTAGTTGAATGTATCTGTCTTAATATTAATCATTTTCGACACCCCTATTGACCTTGGATCATGAATTACTAGTTATCCAGCTATACACTATCTTTCGTTCTATTGAAAAGAGTGACTGTTGAGTTTCTTGCCGGATTTTCTCAGTGGACGCAAAATTTTTGAAGGATTTAATAACATCGACAGTTTCAAACCGAATATCATGCGATTGGGTCATGATTTAGTGAAATCGTCAGTAGAGTAAGTATAGGCGGCTTATTTTACGACGACACGGGTATTATGGCACATTGGCCCATATGTCTGTGCCGTAAGAGTCAGCACGCGTTTTCGTGATATGAGCGCAGTATAATGTATCCCCCCCCCCAGCCGCCTGCCGCACTCCGCGGGGGGCAGCCCGCCGCCGCCGCTGCCGCCGCGCCTGGCGCCGCGCCGCGCGCCGCCCCGCCCCCCGCTGCCCGCCGCACCACCCGCAGGTACCCCGCTTGCACAAGCATACGCACTGCATGCCGACATCATTTCATTATGTACCTGTGAAGTATAATCTGCATTCAATTACTAATCAACAAGATAGTTATATCTTTGTTCAGTATAGTTATTTCTGTCACAATTAGTATATCATTATTTTACTCCGAAACTAAACTTTAGGATCTAATTTCAGGCCGCAAACACGACAGCCGTCTTCCCGTCAAATCCACCCTCCGGGAGCGACCGAAGCCGGCCGCCGCCGCCGACCTCGCCCGCGAGGACTCCCTCAGCTCCCTGAGCCTCGACTCGTTCGGCTCCACCGATCGGGAGATCTTCGAGGAGACCGTGAAGGCCGGCCTCTCCAGCGTCAACCCTCGCGCCAGATACATCCTCGACGACAAGTTCCGAGCGCACTCCGCCGAGCGAGCGAGCGAAGCCGCCCGGCGGGAGCGCGCGCCGCGCTCGCTCGACAGGAGCGATCGGTTCGCCGGCCCGCCCGCCCAGCGGCCGTCCAGGCGCCGCCGCCCCGAGCGCGAGGGCGGCGAGCCCCGCGCCGGCCGCGCCGGGCCCGCCAGCCTGCCGGCCCGCGCGGACGACTGCCGCAGCGCGTCGCTGTCCTCGCTCAGCAACGAGTCCTTCGGCTCCACCGACAGGGAGGTGTTCGAGCGGAGCGTGCGGATAGGCATGTCGAAGGCCAGCACGGGCAGCGGCGGCAGCAGGAAGCGCGGCAAGTCGGACGACCGGCTGGAGGCGCGGCGGCGGACGCGGCGGGGCGGGGCGGGGGCGCTGGCCCGCATGGGCGCGGCGCGCGCGCTGCTGGAGGAGGTGATCGCGCGCGGCGCGGGCGCGGGCGCGGGCGCGGGCGCGGGCGCGGCGGCAAAAAACGCGCCCGCGCCCCCTGCGGCTCCGCTCGCGGCCGCAGCCGGGCGCCGCCCCGAGCCGCCTGGCTCTGACGCCGGCGCGGCCGTCTCCGCGGCGAACGACATCGTCTCTCCACCGGACCCCGAGCTCCGGCTCGATGTCGGAACACCACCAGACACGGATGTTTTGCGGGTTCGACCCGCTGATAGTATGACGAGGGACGGTGAGCTGGCTGCCGCCGTCGGTGGGAGTGACCCGGCTCCTGATGACGGAGGGGTGCCCTCGCCGATCGGAACGATGATAAACAGCGCCACTATCACCTTCTCCCTGAATCAGCTCGACAGCGCTGTCGACGCGTCGTCACCCAATGACGACGGCACCCGACCACCGTTCCGGCTGGTCGTCGACGAGAGCGTAGACATCTCGCTCTCGAAACTGGATCCCGGTCAAAATGAGTTACCTATAGTCGAATCCACGAACACTACTCTTGAATCTATAAACGTTGAAACGACAGAGATCACTCGATCCAACGAGTGCCTAGCTCCGCGGTCGGCTAACACGACCCTCGAGTCTGAACCGCAGGACGAGTTGAACCGGTCCAACGAATCTTACGCCGATGTCTTGGACGGCTCCTGGAGTGATCCCGAGGAACCTGTGGGCAAAGACACTATACATCTTCAAAAAGAAGACCTCCAGGGGCCCGAACCGGAACAGAACGAACATGTTCTCGAGTGGACGGACATTAAATGTACAAACAAACAGTTCGATGAACTACTCGTAGCCGAGGAGACCTCTAAAAAGAGTACCGACACGTGGAATGATAACACGTGCCCCGATGACGTCACCTTCCCCACAATAAGCGGTTCGGTTCATATGATATCCTCGATTAAGAGCGAGATAGCGGAACACGGGATGACACTACCCGACTTACTAGAGAAGAGTGAAGCACCCACTATGTCGTTCTCACGACCGGATTTGACTAACCGATTAGACAGGGAATATTCCAGATCACCTCAGTTACCGATGATAGAAACAAACTTAGACGACAGATTGATGCTGGATAATATCCCTGAACCAACTTTTACATCGCTAGTCGATGATGGAGAGCAGAAATTTGACTCTATAATATCAGCAGCTATAGAAATAGAAGCAGCCCATCTCGCTGCCCAACTGAAAAGCTCGCAATACGTTATGGAAGCAAGTGTCACATCCCTAACGTCCCTCGATTTGGACAACGTCAAACCACCGTCCAATTTGGGCAGTCTTCTATCCCTCAGCGCGTCAGGACACTGGGACGATTTATCGCAAATGTCGAAAAAGTCACAGAAAAGTCGGAAGAAGAGTCTGCCTGTCGCGTTGATGGTTAAACGCGCGCTAAGCAATTCAATGCATCATGGAAGCTCTGAACATTTGGACAGCAACCCTGTCAGCTTTCTGGACAACGTCAAACCGCCTTCTGAGATGGAAAATATAGATATGGAGGGCAGCATGATATCTGTATCGAGCATAGTTTCAGAGGTCGCCGAGGTTAGGGAGCGAACTCCGATCGTCTTCGACTTCAAACAGCCGATACAAGACTTCCCACTCTGCAATACCTTCACCACAGTCTTCCAAGACTTGGACAAGGTCAACCCGCCTTCTCTATTCGATGAGATCGCAGAATCGACGATAGAAATTGATCAGACCACTGCACAACAAGTATTCGACGATTGCGTGTCTAATACTTTAAACGTCGTTACTGACATCCCATCAGGATCTGAGAATTGTACTCCGTTACCATCTGATATAAGTAGTGTGGAATCTACACCGAAGAGGCAGCGAGACCCCAACTACTTGACGCCGAAAGAAAAGCGACATGTATCTAAAGACAGATACCAAACGTACACAATAACTGACACTGTGGCGGAGAATGACGTAGTACTCGAAGTCGAAGAGGAATTCGTCACTTGGACGAAGTCCGAGAGCGACCGCTCCGACGAGTACGTCACTGCGACGTCAGAGACAAAGTCTAAACGAAAACTCAGCGCCAAACAAAGACGGTTAGAGGACAGAGCTAGGTACCAAACACAGACCGTTGATATACACAATATCTTATCTCAAGAACCGCAGAAGTCCGTCGACCCTCACATTGAAAGCCTAAAACGACGGCTAGCTGCAAAAAAATCCATAAAACAGAAACGAATAGAAGACGCTGAGAGATTCAGAACTAGAACGTTGAGTGAGGATATTCCCCCGTCGCCCACGTTCGTTACGAAAGATGCTAATTTCGAAAACGTGGAAACCACTACAGGTTACGACAGTTTGTCTTCCAACGAGCTGAACCATCAGCAAATACTGGATGATAGGCAAGATGATGACGTGTTTACAAGAGACGTCGATAGCGGCCACAATGAAGACGACTTCGAACTAAACTCCACACAAATGCAAACTTACACGAAAAGCTTCAGGAATTATCTACCTGTTATTGAAAGCCCGGCAGCGGTGGACATGTGTGTGGTCAACAACTTGAAGAATATGGAAATGACGGCATCGTATAGGCGCACCCTGCAGATGCAGAGTGATAAGAATCAGAATCCTAGTAGTAGCGACTTCGCGAGCTACGAAGGTGACAGTAATTCTGAAGATAAGGCGCAATCGGAGTCCGACCCTGAGACTCCACGGCCCAAGCCCAAAATAATCAAGCCTGCACGACGAGACGAGAGTCTAGATTCTAACGATTCCCTCGACAAGGAGCCGGATGGTCCGAAGGCAATCAGAGGTAAAAAGAAGGCGATGTACGTCTCACCCTACAGACGCAACACGGCCACTCCCAAGAAACCCTCGACGCCGCAAACCAAAACGCCTCCGAAAAGCGCTCCCGCCAAACTCAATTCCGTCAAAGCTCATACTAGTGCCAAAATACCGAAGCCACCGGCTTCGAAGACGCCAAGCGCGAGCAGTTCTCCCAAAAAATCTCTGCCTAGATCCCCCGCAAAGGCTCAACAGAAGCCGATAAGTATACCTCCTGCAGCTACGAAGCCATTACCTTTAGAACGGCAAGGTACATTCACGAAGGAGGAGAGTTCTGTACCTGCAAAAGATCTGCCAGTTCTCGATAAAAAGCCTACCGTTCCTCGACTAACTAAAGCGTCTCCGTCTAAAAATAATACGTCCCCATCGAGATTGCCTCAATTCAGCCGTTCCCGACCGCCGGTCGCGAAGACCAGCCATCAAAAATCATCACCCAATGTTACGAAAAAAACAGAACCTGCCATGAGGAATTCTCCTTCGAACCACAGCTTGCAGAGCAACGAGAGTGGAAAAACTATCACAATAGCTTCTAGAAGCTCGAGACAGGGCAGCACATCAAGCGTCAACTCCGTGCAATCTTCCAAAACGAACTCTAAAGACGTTGAAAGCAAAATAGCGAGCTTGTGGAAGAAAGTCGAGCAAGCTAAGAAGTTACCAGGAAAATCTGACAAGAAGGTATGGATTGAAGCCGACAAGGCTGAACCCCCGAAGTTGATCAGGAGTTCCACCTTCGAAGGGCAGCCGAAGGCCCAGGTGTCAACAGCTACTAAACAAAAATCGGCCATTGGCATGAGAATATCTCAGATACCCAGTTTGAGGCCCAAGTCAACGCCGGCTAAGGCTGTAAGCCAAGTGAACAGTGCAAAGAAACCTAATACACGTGTCTTCACGCGGAAACCAGTGAGTGGACAGATCACGTCGTAAATGTTGATTGTGGAATAAATGATATTGCGTGATTATAAGTGATGCATTTCATTAGGTAGTCCTGGCATTAAGTTGAGATTTCAGAGTATTTGAAATAAGTGACTCTTCTACCATGGTTATCATGAATGAATTATTTTACTCTTGTGGGCGGGCGTATATGGATTCTAATTCAAGGGTTATTTGCAATTATTAATAAAAACAATCTAAATAAATATATTGCAATATTTTTCACCATGTCTTTATAATAATCATCATGTCAATGTATTCGTTGATTTAAAATCATACTCAGAAGTTTCAACTCAAACTGACTCCAATGATCTTCTTGACTGAAATCAATGACGAATTATATTGAAATTGTATTACAATCGTTAATTGTTTGTATTTAATTCCTAGTTACGCACTAATCGTGTAGCGGGGTGGTTAATTAGATTATATTTCTGTCAAATTGTCGCTAGACGGCTATATTAAACTTTATACGCATGTCCTTATGGTACTCTTAGATAAGGTTGATTTTTGACTAATTTCAATGAACAGGCGAAAGGTTTACCTACGTCTAATGTTTAGTTATTTGTTTGACAAAACTATAAATTTTGTTAAAAACTTTCACAATTTGCAATGTAGTGATGTTTTATCGCATAGTTTCCGATGTTTTATCGAAATTGAATTAGAAAGTCGACTCAAGATATCAATGAAGTGTAAAGAACTGTCTCACAATATTGTGTGTTCTTAAAGTAATCACTACATTGGAAATTTTGAGAATTTATTCGAGTGAAAAACCGTTAGTGACGATTCATATATTTCTTTGTATATTTGTTGCATTTATTCATAAATAGTAGACTATTTACTTTAGTTAACTTGTATCGACTGCAATTTTAGTTTTTTTAAGAAGATATACTGAAAGACATAGTCACAACTCTTTACTGGCATAATATGTGTCATTTTGTACCGCTGAGATCTATATTCTAATGCACTTAAAAAATACAAACGTATTTTGATGGAATAATGTTATTCGTCTATAATACAATATTCTTTGAGTCGCGTTCTTGCTGCCCGTAATGGCGAACGCACCTTATTTAACCACTTTGTGTCAACCTTATTAATTAATATTCTTTTTTATTTCCAAAATTCCAGTTTCTTAGTCGCTACATGAGTCTATGGTAAGAAATCATGATGATTTTGTAATCGTAAACACTTTGTACGCGGCTTGGACATGTAAATAAAACCCCGCTAAAATTATTGTTAAGGTTACCGTAATGCAATTTGTATATTTTTCATACGAACATATAATAATTTTGAATGAAATATCGCTTCGGAGTTAAAATTGAGACCGAAATATGACACTACTAAGCACCAAAAATGGAACTAAACATCCACAGTGTGTAAAATTAGACATAACCCGTGTTCATCACGTGTTTAACTTTTCTATACCAACCGTCAGTGATTATGTTCACGAGTGTTTCAGTCGGCCTGCTGCAGAGTGCCTGTCTCAATTTTACATCTAGTCAGTTAAGATAAGCGGGATTAGTAGTGTCGGCGTAAGGAACGTAATTTTTACACATACGAAAGTGGATCGCATCGATTGTACCAGTTAACTGTAGGTTATTTTTAACTGGCTTCCTGTAGTTAGTCGTGTATTTTACTGCGATTTTTTTCTTAAGAAATATGAAGTTTCTGTAGCGAACTCGCGAAATACTTCGAAACTTATACATGACACTACCTTTTATATTCTAGCTGCATACGCCGTTACAGATATATGCCAAAAGATTGCTTTACTTATATCACGTTTCAAAGAATATTAGTTACGTGAATACGTGTAGTGACTTGAGGCATCTGAAGGCTCGTTTCCATTATAGCAAACCTAGAGGAGATTCCATTACATCGGGCAGAGTGGAAACGCGACCTATAGATTACCAACATTTAGCTTTTACCCAATAATCATGTTGTCGCATCATGATTAGTACTGATTCTTTAATGTAGTTAGTAGGCGCATAGATAATTTTCATTAGTAATCATCACGATGTAGCGAACGCCATCATCTTCATGTAATATGCCAGTTTTATAGATAATACATAGATTTTAAGATACGTAATGGTAAATAAATACTTACCACAATTTAGTTTTTCATTTATAGAACCTTATCCCTTAGGTTGTTTGTCCACCACCGCCGTCACCGAGAATTTCGGACGTTCAAAATGGCGGCGTGACGGCGATCGTATTACCACCGCGACCGAATCTCAGTGATTCAGGTTTCAGATTGTTTAAAACGTAGTGGTTACATACTCTTTGGTTTGTTCTGGCTGTCGTGCGTGGTAGTCGCGTTTCATAGAAATAAAATAAACTAGTACCTAGGTATTATTAATATTATTCAGGCGCAATTTAACTAGGCAACCTATTTGCAATGTGTTAATGTAAATATTATCTATCATTTATTTCTTATCACTGATAAATAACAGATGAGGGTATATATTTCTTAGACCGTATCTTGTACTATAGGAGATGGTTAGGTTGAACTGGCGACAGCTTCTGCTTTTGTACATTATTGACTTTCCATAAATTCTGTATCGTAAACACACCGGGATCGGCAGCCCGACGGCACAAACCCTGCTCGATTATACTTAAAACTACACACCTGGTTCGAGTGTGGTGTAAGGTTATAGGGTCACCTACAGTCAGTCTAGTCTAGGTGGGGGGAAAGGGCCCCTAAAGAAGTGTTCAAATACGCTTCATACGAAAGGAAAAATACGGGGGTTCAAGATTTACCGTATCTTGGTCCAGTGACTCCAATGTCCACCATCCAACGCGTGGCGGCCCCCAGTAGGTACTACCACCGCGTGTGAAGTGTCATCACGTCTTTTTCGAGCCGATAACGATTGTCCTCAATGCACTCGCGAGCTACGCGCATCAAAACTCATTTAACGTTCAATATTAACACTAATAAGCGCGGGCGCAGTAGCCAAATTACTCGAGAAAAATGCACGATTTCTTAGGTACGATACCGGCCACCGGTCAACTTGCACTGGAATGCGGCGGCGATCAGGTAGACCGTTCAAAATAATTATAAAACGTAGGGTGGATTTTAATTAAATCTACCTCCAACATACAATTGTTTGGTATGTTTTCTATTTCGAACAACTTCTATTAACTAAATCATATTGGAGCCGATAAATAATGTCCTCAATGCACTCGCGAGCTACACGCACGCATCAAAACTCACGAAATAAGCGCGGGCACAGAAGACAAAATAATTCGAATAAAATGCGCTTGGGTACGATACCGGCGACCGGTCAACTAGCACTATCACTAGTTTCACTAGCATACCGCGGCGATCCGGCCAGCCCGCTAAAATAATGAAAAATAGGGTAGACTTTAATTAACTCTACCTCCAACAAATTGTGATGAGAATTAACGTAAGAGGGGATATCAACAATAAAACCCGATTGCTAGTCAGATTGTATTATGTAATGTATAAGGATCAATAATTTCCATTCAGATTTGAGTAGCGTCCTACATTAAAACGGAAAATGATCATGCAAACATCAAATCGAACATCACGCTATAGCAATATACTGTAAACCTATTTCCCCTATAATTATTCTGTTTTTATAATAACGTACAAAATATATTGTGTAAAGTTACATTGCAATAATAACAAAAAAGAATCTATAATTACTGTTATCCATGGAGGCATGCAGAGGTAGATCGGTGCATTATTTAGTACTGGGTCTTTTCAGAAAAATACTAAAGTTAGCGTCGCACAAACAACGTTGGACCTTAATATTTCTCCGCAAAGGTTTATAATGCTATTAAACTTAAATGAGCCTATCTTAAAACGAATCCCGTTGTTATTGAATACAAGAAAAATAAATGTAACTGCGTTATCTATTTACAATTGCAAGCTCGACGCACAAAAAATACAATTTCTTAAAAGTATACATATCATTTGTGTTTAAAAACATCGAAGCGAAAAAAGCCGATTAAAATAATAATCCTTTCCACCAACAAAATGCGGGATGACCATGACCACTAGCACAACATCATTATAATGAGCGGGTCTATTTCATTAGCTCGATGGAATCATGGTCGACAACCTAGCATACATTTTAGGCCGCATTACATAAATCAACGACAAGACTTGGCTCTTAAGTAACTTGTTAAGAAGAATGCGCGACAAGAGAACATAAGTACCTACAGCTGCCAAAACATTGTGAGGCGTTATAAATGACACCATAGGAGCCGAATAGCATACAAATAGATTTAAGTCCCTCACGCACCTTCATCTCATAATTCATTGATATCATTTCATAACAATATTAAAGTATAATTTGATCATACAAAAAATATATAGTCTTGTCATATAAGTACGTAGTGTAGAAACGTACGCAAATCCCATGTCGGATGTAAAGGATACAATCACTGAATTATGTATGTACAGAATTGTTCGAACAACATACGACGCCAAGTAATCTGAACGTAAACACTATGTATACTTATTATGCGTTTCGCTTTGAAAACTCTAACATACGAATTTTGAATGACAAAACGAAATATAGCTTAGTATTATGAAACGACCGGGTTCAGAATTAGACATTATTTTTAAAAAGAAAATAGAATATTCTCTCTATAACATATTGTACATAATGTAACACCATTGTTATTAGGGTGACACTAAAGCTGGTTTGAAAATCGAGACCATTGATTTGGTCTTATTTCTGTATTGATTTTTGGTGGTCAAGACTGTGTGCAGTGCATTTATTAATACATTTATTTTACTCTAAATATTATCACTGTGGATATGATACTAGTAAATCACTAAATATACAAAAATTGCCAGATTATCTGGATAGCTGTCGTTCTTTAAATGTTTTAGAGTAAGTTGGATATATTAATAAATGCACTGCACACGGTATTTTTCGCGAATTACAAAATTTGTCTTTTATTATTGTCAGATTTTGAAAAAATTCTAAAAGAACTCAAAAAATTTGAATTTCGCGGGCTAGATGGGCGCTTTAGCCTTAACTACTTATTTTACGCCAGCTTTAGTTACAATTTATTGAAAATAAAAAACAGCATATTAGTACTTATGAGTCCCCACAATGCCAGGAATTTCAGGAGCAACATGTGTTACTATTAAATTCATCAACTTGTACGGCCAAAATGCTCGCAAGAAACCGATCCAGTCCAAATTATGGTTAGAACAATTATTCTGTGTCGAAATTTGTCTGAAAACACAATACTCGCTTTGACTCCATGACCTATGATATAACGACAAAACGAAATACGGCCAAATTTTGCAGATATAGCCACAAATTGGGCTTTTTATGCCCAGAAATTTATAGCAGAGTGGAGACATAAGTTTGTTTCATACACAATACAGATCAAAACCCGGCCTTTGACTTACAATTTAAAAGACAGCATTGAACTGGAAACTATTATATTGTACACATTGCGGGTATTGGGGTAGTATTACTTGCCAGCATGTTACGGGAGCGCGCAAACGCTTACTATATCGATTTATATCATTACACTTCCGTTAAAATAGAACCACAATACCCTGTGTTCGACTATAACCTAACACCTAAAAGCTAGGGACAAATACGGTCGCAAAGGGAACAATGAATTTGCGTATCATGTTGAGAGTGGCTTCGTGATACCAATTTACGTCCATGCAATAAAAGAACATCCACATCTTTCTACCTTTAAAAAGTACATTGATAGGAAAACTTATCTATAATATTTGAATACTTAGTAGTGTAATGTAAAATTTTAAAAAAACTGAATACATACGGCGAACTGTTCATAACTAGTACAAACATTGTCCCCTTTGCAACGAAATTTTAACATCAAAATTGTATTTTCTCATGATTACAGTAGTTTTGAAATAAGTACTATTTATATTGAATAATGAAAGCCTCAGACGAGGTGTAAGACATCCTTATATTGTATATTATGTGAGCTAATGCTATGTATATTTAGACTGTCCAAAGCTCGCGTGGAACTGACAGCGATTGGCCGAACTGAGCGGTAGGATCTATTACAAACACCGAATTACGACATAACACATAGTTAATTTACAACATTGTTATAATTTGATTTTGCAAGATTTATATAAATTTAACGAATACTCTTTATTTTCAAATTTCATAAATCGTCTACCGCACAGCAGCCAAATGGAGGTGATCCATCCAGCGTGGTTCTTGGAACAGGTTGCCACTGTCCGAACAAGTGGCTTCACTATGCGTGAAAACAGGCAAACATATTGTTTATGACTATGCTATTGTTCGGGCAGTGCGACTGTAGAATTTCATTTAGTGATTTATCAAGCATTGGGGTGGGTCGCCGAGACCCGCCCGCCCCAGCCGGCCCGCCCGCCCGGCGCGGCCGGCCGCCGGCTCCATGCCAACTGCCTAATACCTTCGTGTTGATGATTCGAGGCGCATGATACATGCTTCGCTTATTAATTTAGTCGTCTTCGTGTCAAAGCCTATTATTTATCCGTTAGCTACGCCTTTGTCTATTGCTGTTTTGCTTTCGTAACATCTGACTTTATATCCGCATAAATCCCTGACTTATAAGTCGAATTTTAAGTTCAAAGAACTTAATAATACCTAGCAGTCTTTGGATATCTTTATCACTAAGACCCTCTCTTCACACTTGTAAATAATTCTCTCCAAAATATATTTCGGAGGTAAATATTTTTTTTCTCTTTTTTAACATCAACATGTTTTAAGTTGCAGCATTAGTCTGCTTTAAGTAAATTGTCAAGATATTTCATGGTGTGGCAACACCAGTTATCCGTAGATTTGCCGAATGCCTATGCATTTGTGTTTTGTACCAACATCGATTTTCTATTTCCGAATGTACTAGCTGAGCGTCCCGATTCTGAGGCGAGGCCGCGACGACGGCCGCGGCCTCCGACCAACATTTCCAACGCCCACAACACAACCACGGTGCACAGTGCAGAATCGGGCCGCGTGTGTCCTATGTCTCGATACCGCGATCGACACGCGATATATAACGTATTTTGTACTCACTCGTTACCGTCTCTAACCTTAACACTAAATATACATAAAAATATCACAGCACTATCGATTCACTTATACTAAAATCGCGACGCTTGGCGTCGAGACTTCTCCAATAAAAAAAATATAACAATAATAATAAAAGGAATCGAATCTGAAATGCATGAGCACGCCGCCGTCGGACTTGTTATGAAAAAACCCAAATGCTACACAAACCCATACAAACATCACAACTATGGTCCCGAACCAAGCCGCACCAGATACCACACAATAATACTCATTGTGGTCACCAGTAAGACCCAGACCAGAGTCGATTTAACATTTTGTTTCCAAATTGTACCCGTTCTTCGGCTCACGCAGACCAACTAACTACAAGTTTAATCGATTTAAAATATTCCAAACAATACTCTTTGAAATACAACCTTGAAAGAATCTCTAAAGCTTATCAATATCGATCTAAATATCAAGCCTCAATTTACAAATTCTTCCAAAATTATTAGTTCCTTCCGAACTAATCCATAACAAGTTAATAACAGTAGTAGTTATAAAAGTACTAGAAACGTTACCAGTTATATTATATCATCCGACAACCTTGTCGCATCGGTGCAGCCAACGGCGGCCTCCTAAAGCGTCGAAATGCAATCACGAGTGCCGCGAAATGCCAAAATATTCACAAATAAGGCGAAATTAACTATTCACCAAATTCGTCTTAGCCTAACTTTGGATCGACACATTCTAATGTTTACAATGCATACATTATAGGAAACCGAATTTTTACAGAATTTCTCAATGTTACAGTTTGATACAGTTTGATTTGTCGGGAAAGGGTAAAATTGTATAACTATTCTGAGACCATTGGATGATGCTGAAACCAACGATAACTATAATTAACGATTAGATATACTGCATTGGATTCATAATAGGTAATCAATCTATAAAGTCTTCTTGTACTAAATCAGGGTTTTCGGAGGGCACACTGATATGAGTGCAAGTATGGACTAATTAAGAATCCCTTCAGTAATTAACGAGCTGTTTGATCAAAAAGAATATTTGTTCCGATACTTTAATTGAAAACACAGCCTCAATGTTCAGACATATCCCTACAATTGTACCCTTCCCGAGAGCTACAAATGGCACAAATCTATCTCACTGTACGTAGAATGCGACGTTTATGCACACTAAAGCGATAACTTAAACCACTAGAATGAGGTAGCATTATTATGAATATGATTAAAAGAACATTATCCAACTAATGTTTGGTGGGATCTATGTTATATAAATGTATATATCAACAGTTACATTAAAATATCAACTATGGGTTACTGAGGTATATAGTCGTTTCTGCCTGAGGTAGCTGTGTGGTGCGGACCAGCGCCTCCGGGCAAACGTTCGCCAAACCAATAAAATGTATGACAATATCAAAAGAAAAGTTGGCCAAACATTTGGCCGGAAGCACCCGTCCATAACAAATACTATTAAACTATTAACATCTATTATTATATGGATAATCGTACATGCAAAAGCTCGATAAATAAACAATTTATCAAATGTTCTGCCGTCATTGACCTAAAGGACCAATAAAACTCATTATAATTTCCAAAAAACTTAAGTTATTGAACCGCGGAAGTTCGCCAACTAAGTATTAGGATATCGTGGTGTACTATGTTCCGCTTAATCTTAGCTAGCTCTTTCATCTTTTCAAAAAATAACTACGAACTTTATGCAAAGTTATAACAGCGGCCATTTGGAACCATGTGCAGAGTGTGACTTTTTTACGCGTACAATATACCGTGATCGCGGTTACGCGGAGATAGTATAGTACAGCGCCTCTAGCGGCGAGTTAATGAAACATTTCATAGGCTTTGAACAAATGCGGCGGTTGTCACGCAAACGCATTTCAACTACAAATCACACTAGAGCTACTAGACAATGTTTAGCGGCCCCTTAAGTGTCAGACGACAGAAATACGCGCATAATCAAGAATAGTAATTCAAAATATATCTGTATTCATAATAGATAGCCTGTTTACGTCGTTGTCATCATACGCGTGGTACACTTTCGTTATTAGCGGTTCCCAATTCGGTTGGTTCACGTCGGTCGGTATCGCATGTTCGTACGCGTAGTTGTCGACGGCGTTTACGTACATTTTGTGCGCGATCTGCTCGTTGTTGAAGGTGAGCAGCGGGTCGATGTGCGGCAGGCAGTGGTCGTCCAGCTCCCGGTTGTCGGTGCCGAAGTCGGGCCCGTATTCGGGCGGGTAGCCGACCGTCTGCGATAGGTCGGTGATCGTCGAGTCTGTGGCTGGAAGGAATTATTATAAAAACTTAACACGTGTTATCACATACCCATTTAATTAACGTGGATTAGCGGTCGAACAGTTGCACACCAAAACTGTATATTTCTGTCATCAGTAATTGGACAGTCGAAAGAGGAAGATATAAGTATGGTGTAACTACACAACCACTAATACATGTTTATTAATAAGGGGGATACAATGTAGCATGTTATAAACACAAGCTATGTAAAACTAGGGTGCCTTTATAAGCCGTTCCCGAACCTTACAGCCAAATACCGCGGTATTTGGCTGTAAGGTTCGGGAACTTTTCAAATGTTCAAAGCCCACTGAGTTGTTTGAGTCAAAGTTCAGCAACTCTCAATTAAATCAGTGTTGTGTTAAAGATCAGTCTGGTGGTGCAGATCAACATACAATAATAATAATATCGCCAAACTGACACACCAACTGTATTATCATAAACTCAGCAATGCTTGTCTATGGGTACCGTACAATGGACTGGGGGCGATCCCAGAAACACCCAGACATGGCCAAATTAAGAAAAGGCCATTTCCGAAATATGCCCCGGCGGGAATCGAACCCTCAACCACCATGTGAAGTGAGCCGAACGGTCTACGCTAGAACCACTGCGCCAAGCGGTCATCCAAATAAATTTCTTCATAGATTTATTTCTCCCTAAGTGTCAAGAATCCGCTTTTTATGCAAGCATCAAAACTTTTATATAAAATGTTCGCACAAACTTACCAGAATCAAAAATAATATCATTAACTGGCAGCATGTCAGTGTATTCGAGACCGCTGTCAACCATGTTCTCGTTCAAAATGCACCAATCCTTCTCTGTGACAATCGGCTCGATGCTGTCCATAGTGCTGTCATCGGACTCCGCCATGCTGAACGTCTCCATCGATATCTCGGAGCTCGTCGAATCGATACCCGATTCAATTTTACTTTTGCTATCGACATTCTCTCTCAACGTGTTAGGTACGGGTTCAGCTTTCACAATTGCCAATTTTTTACTATCGATATTATGCATTCGACGCAAATGTTTGCGTAGATTCGGATCGCTGGCGAACGTTTTGGGGCACACGACGCATTTGAACGGTCTCTTTCCCGTGTGGATGTTGATGTGCTGCTGCAACTGGAAGGCCTTCATGAACCCCTTGCCGCAGTAGCTGCAGATGTGGTTGCGCAGGTCCGAATGGACCTTGGAGTGTTCGACAAGGCGGTGGCGGGCGTTGAACACCTTGCCGCAGATCTTGCACACGTGTAGCACAGACTCGAAGTGTTGCGGTATGTGTTTGAGCAGCAGGTACTTCTCGCGGTAGTCGCGGTTGCAGACGGGGCAGTAGTACTGCTTCTTGCGGTGCACGTCGAGATGCAGCTCGGCGGCGGACAGCGTGGTGAACTGCATCCCGCAGTGGCGGCAGCAGTTGTCGCGGCTGGAGTTGTGCAGGCGCTGGTGGAAGATCAGATCTTTGGGAGACTGGAATCTGTTAAGAAAAGAGTGCATTCATTTTTTTTATTTTTGTAGTATAACGAAGTCGTCAAACAAGCGAATGACGCGCCTGATGTTAAGCAGTAACTGTGGACTATAGAGGCTAGCCGAGACGTGGACACTCACGGTAGGGCTGGTCCACCAGTTTAAGGTCGCTCAGCGAGCTATGGAGAGAGCTATGCTCGGAGTTTCTCTGAAGGATAGGATTCGCAACGAATACATCCGACGGAGAACCAAAGTTATCGACATAGCTCAAAGAATTAGCAAGCTGAAGTGGCAGTAGGCTGGCGAAGAACGAAGAACGGACAACCGCTGGGGTAAACGTGTTCTTGAGTGGAGACCTCGACTCGGCAAGCGTAGTGCAGGACGCCCTCCGACCAGGTGGGATGACGATCTGCGAAAGACTGCAGGCAGATGCTGGATGCGGCAAGCTAAAGACAGGGCGCTATGGCGCTCATTAGGGGAGGCCTATGTTCAGCAGTGGGCTGATATAGGCTGATGATGATGATGATAGATGCTGGCAACACCAAAGGCATTGCTTGCACAGTGCTGACCTGAAGGGAAGTGGGGCAGAGGGAGGGGAAGCATGCGTAAATACTTTACGCTGATCTTATGTCTACTCCTGTCGACCTATACATATATGAGCTGTAGTCGATCAATAGGCTATAACTTGACTTTATCATGGATAGAATTGTGTATGAATGTGGGGTCTATTCAGAACTTTTTTGAACATATTTTTGTTTCAACTTAAATGTGATGTATATCCTACTAATATTATAAATGCGAAAGTTTGTGAGTGTGGATGTATGTATATATGTATGTATGTATGTTTGTTACTCCTTCACGCAAAAACTACTGAACGGATTTGGATGAAATTTGGAACACAGATAGATTATAACCGGGATTAACATATAGGACTTTTTAACCCAATAATCCAATACTACGCGGATGAAGTCGCGGGGCACAGCTAGTTCTTTATAAAGCTGTCTGTGACCAACGAAAGTTAGGGTGCAGCGTACCGTTGCTGTACAGGTGTTTCGTAGAGGTATACTCACGTCATATCGCAGCCCTCCTGGACGCACTTGATGGCGCTGGCGCGGTGCACGCCGCGCACGTGGTCGCGCAGGCGCGGCGCCGACTTGAAGCCGCGGCCGCAGTGCGCGCAGCGGAACGGCTTGTCGGGCGAGCCCGCCGAGTGGAACGCCTCCGTGTGCACCACCAGCAGCGACAGCCGCGGGAACGTCTTCCCGCAGTCCGTGCACCTGCACACCACACGAACAATCAATATCCACAGACAATCACACCGAGTCTTTAAAAACTTTGACCCCTTGTGAACTGGGCACGTTTTCTGAAAAAATAATCGCCAGTCTTTCCATAGCACTACCGCGGAATGTTTTTTTGCTAAAGAAAAATTATCTTTATTCATAACACCACAGTGTACATTTTTGTTTTGAGTGCGGTTATCATTCGCGCGAATTTCCCGCGGCAGTTGGTTGGAGCCTTAACTATAATTTTAGAGAAAAATAGTCTCGTAAAGACATAAATACAGAGGATTACTCACAGAAATCTGTCTTTAGCGATGTGGAAGTAGCAATGGTTGGCGAACAATGGATATTTCTCATATTGTTTGCAGCAAATGTTACAAGAGTATATCGGGTTCTTATCCTCATGTTCCCGAGCAAAGTGGGCATCAAACTCCTGTCTGTTCTTGAAGAGCTCGTCACAGAAGCAACATAGGATCCCGCCGAGCATGTCTATGGAGGAGTCTTCGCTCATTTGCGGTGCGTTGGGTATAATTTCGGATTTTTTTTCGTCGAAATGTTCGGTCAGATGGTTGGCGGCGTCGGTCTTGTTGGGGGATGTCTCGTCGCATATGGGGCATGGGTAGTGTATCACGCAGTGCTCGTCGATGTGCAGCTCGCACATGTCCTGGGTGTTGATGCTGGTGCCGCAATCCTGGCAACTGTATGGGGGCTGCTCCTTCTGGTTCTTGTGTATGCCTTGATGCATTTGAAGTTCTTTTTTTGATGTGAATCTAGAAGTAATAATAGACAAATAAATATACAAGATAATTATAGATAAATCTAAACAAATAAATTCAATTGAAGCATTTTATTTTAATGTAAAAAAAAATATATAAACTATATTTATAACAAAAAAAAATGTAAAATGTAATTCTTCGGTATGACTGCACCAATTTTTTAACTTGGGCTACTATTACTTCATCGAAGTACCACGCGGGCAGAGCGCCGCTCATTACAGCTATAGATAAATAATAATATAAGATACATTAGTGTAGACCTATGTTTAAACCCAGATCAAACATGCACGCACAAATGTTGTTGTCTCTATTTTTTCATGCTACGAAACAGAGATAACAATATGTTTCGTGTGAATGTCTCAACCAGAGAAAACAAAGGGATAATAGGGCAGAGAAATTAAAAAAACGCAAGCAAGTCAAAAAAGACTTTTTCATACAAATTCGTTGGAGGGTTATAGGTAAGGGTATCTACTCATCTTTTGCATAACACAACAGAAGACATCTTTATTTGTATATTGTTATATCCTTTTCAAAAGAGAGCTTCGGAACATAAAATAATACCAAAGGGTTTAATTTTTGGAATATTTAACAAATTATTATAAATTCTTCTTTATTTAAAAAAAACACTTACTCTTCAGGACACAATTTGCATTTGAAGTTGAAGTTATGAACTGTGTCCATGTGGGTATTGAGTATTGATGATTTGGAAAACATTTTGGAACAATGCACACATCTGGAAAAGAAAGTATGAGTTTTGAACACATTCAAACACTGATGTGCAATGACCGGTGGGTTAGACTGACAATTTTGGTGTATAGACACCTTAATTTAATATCACCAGTGGTCATATAAAAGTAAGAACAACATCCCTCTATTGGGTCTTCCCCTTCCCTGCATTATGTTCTTTGTAAAAAGTTTTCCACAGATTCAATAGATCAGCAAAAACAGACCACTTACTTGTATCTGTTCTTCACAACATGTGTCAGGTAGCAATGGTTGCGGAAGCTGGGGTAGCTGGCGATCTCCTTGCAGCACGCAATGCAGGTGTACACAATGTTCCCGCTGCCTGTGTTATGTTGTGCATAGTGGCTGTCATACTCTTTCTTGTTGCTGTGTATTGTGTGGCAGATGTGGCAGAGTATTCCCCCGATGGCGTCCACCGCGGTCGGCTTCTTGGTCGCCACGCCGCCGATCTGCTCCGCGTAGCTCGGGTCCAACAGTGTTGAAGCCATTCTATTGATAAGCTATGTATGGTCCATCTATTACATGTGTCAAATGGGTGATGTGAACGCTGCTATTGCAAACATCGTGCCGACAACTCCGCGGCTACATGTTTAATTTACTGTATATCGCCTGGAAAAAAATGTCGGCGTGAGTTCCGAATGACCTTGAATTGGGAATCATCAGAAAATAAACTTTGTACTTTCAAATTCGCAAAGTTTTAGCAACAGTTCTGGCATTACCAGTAATTTATCATAAGTAATTATTTCATACGTACTATCGCTACGGCGTCCTTTAGCTCCGATAAATTCGAGGTTGTTCAGCCATTAACCGACAGTGAATGCATAGCGTTTTTACAATGAAATTATGATGTGATAATCACAAATTCGGTTGAAAACTTATAAATTAGCATCGGTCAATGGTCCCACACTACATTTTATCACACAACAACTAAAATAAAAGATAAACTTGAATAAAAACGCAACGCCGGATAACAAACAACGCCAAGAAAACGTGTGGTTTTTGATTATCGGCACGTTCCGGTTATTGAAGTTGGTTTATAGCAATTTTAGGCGTAACAAGGAAATACATATTTGTTTTGAGCGGAAATAAGAGAGAGCGGCACAGTATTTTGTTTTAAAAGTGTCGTTTGTGTGGGACTGGAATGAAATAAAATTTAGAAAAAAATCGATGAGATGGTTGTAATCGGAACGTTTGCTTTCTAGGTTCTTGGCAATCAAAAACCGCATATGGATGGAATAAAAAAAAATATTTTGATAAAAATGTTTTTACGAATATAAGTTACTTTGTAACGTCCAATGTGAAAAAGTTATCTAAAATCAACGAGATGGCGTAAGTGAGTTATTAAGGTGTGGACCACAGATTAGAGATATGTAGCAAGCTAGTGTGGACTGAATGTTGTGATCGAAAAACTTAACATTTTTACCACGTTCGTGGGTCCCTTCCGACCAAGAAGATGATATCCCCCTCAGTTCTTTTCCTTACTCTTAGTTATGCCCGACCGAACAAGTTTTTTTAAATTATTGTCAGGCCAAGAAGATTATATATGAGTAAAATTGCTACTCTGTGATAATTTGTCTACCTCTGTGTCAGTCTGTCAAGAGTGTCAAGAGTCAAACAAAATAATTTCTCGTGAAAAATAGAAAATATAGAAATGATAAAAAAAATAAAAATGTCTCTACTTACTGATTTATTGATATAAAATCTACATGAATTTCGTGTTCCTTTGTCAGTGTTTTTAAAGCGTAGGAATTACTTCCCAGCCTAGTATTTTGAATTCAAATAAAAACATGTTTGGGACCGTACGCTGTAAGTTTTCGCACATTTTTAATATTCCCCTAATACTCCTTTTTCATTCTTATTTCTTTTCATTGAAAGGTTGCATAAAAATCCTAATGTCTTAATATTATGTATAATATTAGGTATTTCTAACATAATATTACCATTTCAGAACAGTACTTACCTGTATAATATATATGTATAACAAATATCAGTTTGCTTTACTTTTTAACAACAATTCATTATCCAGCATTATCCATAATTTTATCCAGTTGGTGCCATCATAACGTTTACCAAGCATATGAAATCGTAATGTTTAGTAATCAATGTCAAAGCTAGCTGGCTGTATGCCAATTTTATTCCCGAAATAGTTCCCGCCTACCACACGCGAAATAACATATTTTCCCAGTCCCAGTTCAATAAAACACAAAATAAATCACAATGGAGCGACATCATCCTCTTAGCGCGAGTTTCCACGGCTCTCTGAGAAGCAGGGAATCATCAACAACCACAGGAAGTGATGCCAGGGAGAAGATAAAAGACTGCTGCAGAAAGTTCATAGCATTTATGTTTACTCAAGTGGGTGTTGGTGCTCTAGTTGTTTGCTACGCTATCTTGGGGGCTGCCGGCTTCATGCATATAGAGAAGGATAGCCCTGACGAGCAGCTCAAGTACGTGTGGAGGCTGAGACAGACCTGTGCCGAACAACTGTGGAACATAACAGTGAAAGACAACATATTTAACAGAACAACATGGGTGTTGAAAGTTGATGATGTGCTTAAAGTGTTCCAAAACAATATAAGTGCAGCTATACATACAGGGTACAATGGTCGTTCTGCGGAAGACATCTGGTCATTTCCCGCCGCACTGATGTACTCTCTGTCTGTATTCACCATGATTGGATATGGTAATGTTGTTCCCAAAACTGTTTGGGGCAAAATTGTGTCAATTGCGTATGCCTGTTTTGGCATACCAATATACATTTTGTACTTCTGTAATATGGGTAAAGTACTTGCAAAGACTTTCAAATGGTTATACATAACGGCCCATGAGTGCAGTCGAAGAGATGATACTTTGTTTGAAGATGGAGAGGTGCCTAATGTAAAGAGAAAGATCACTGTGCCGTCCACAGCTTGTTTATGGGTTATATCATTCTATATCCTAACTGGTACAATAATGTTTGGTGCCTGGGAGAAGTGGAACTATCTGGACTCTACATATTTCTGTGTTATAAGCCTGTGCAAGATTGGTTTTGGAGATTTTGTACCGGGTGCAAATATAGCTGATTCAGCGGGTGGTTCCCATCTGAAACTAGTTATAAACTTTATATATGTGCTCCTTGGTATGGGATTAGTGGCTATGTGCTATAATCTTATGTGTGAAGATGTAAGGGTCAAAGTCCGGGAGCTAAAGGAGGATTTGAAGAACTGCCTTGATGACATCACTCTGAAAATCACAGTGTGTATGAATGATACTAAGTATTATCACCAGAAAGCGAATAGGAATGTTAAATGAGTTTTTGTGTGTGACCTTTGATTTAAGTGTAAGATAATAATTATTATTGTAATTATTTAATAATAAACGCATTTAAAAATATTTGTTTTTCTGTTCCTATTTTCTGCATGCATACTCCTTCACTATTCAATGTATGCTTTTCATTTTTATACGCAGCCTAGCGCATTTGCAAGCAATTTTCGATCTCAACGGGAATTGTTTTACAGTAGAATATAGTGTGAATGGGGTTACATTATCCGCCGTTTTTTATTGAAGCCTCGTTCATTCTATTTTATACCATAAAGAAATTGATATAGGGTTATTTATAAAGTGACATCGAAAATTTGTCGCGACTATGCTACGCTTTTGGGGTTAGCCCCGTGGTCTGTATTGAATATTGATTGAGTATTTACGTTCATAGTGATGGTAGAGCCATAGGCGTGCGTCGCTGCGCGATGCTGCCGCTGCGTCTGCGGCGCGTGTCCGGCCACGAGGGGCGGCTGAACGACACGCTGTTCCAGCCGGCGGCCGCGCGCCCCCCCTCCCACACACACCAAACACTCATCTTCTTCGGCGGAGATGTACAGGTAAACCTTTGTAGTCTGATCGATGACCATCAGCCCGCACCCTCCGTCAGTCCAAGTACCTGGCCTAATGAAAACCTCTTTAATCGTAACAATTTTTAAATCAATAGTAAGGGCCTTTTGTGTTGTAGGACTATCCGGAAGTGATGCAAGCGCATCGCGACAACAGGAACTATCAGAAGTGGAATCTGGAAAACACCGCGCGCATGCTCGGACACAACTTCCCAAATAAACATATCTTAGTGGTCAGACCTTCTAGGTAAGTGTTATTCAAATATAAACAGTTTTCTACGCGTTTTAATTTGCGTGTGTCTTTTCTTTATTCTTGTTTGGCGATTGACAGAACGTAACTCTATGTGGAAACTATTGATCGATGTCAACTCATCTTATACTACCATCGATCGCAAGTGCTTGTAGTAGGTACATTAATAAAAATATTTTGAGTTTGAGTGAGGGTACCTCCGGTCAGTCCCATCAGAGTGTTATTTGTTTGCTCTACAGAGTAGAGTACAAGAGCTTCAGTTGCTACGACAACTTCGTGCCGAGCAACAACGCGGGCGTGCCCGAGCACACGCCCACGCACAGCGCGCTGCTACACCTCGAGAGGTCTGTCTCGCACCAGGAAGGAATTGATATTTTCGATTGATTCAGATGACGCGCGCGTAGCCTAGTTGTATAAGCGCAGGCCGCTCGGCTCCCAGCACCGAGTGATTGCTGGTTCGATTCCCGACGGGGCAAATTTTGGCAACGTCTTTTTCATAATTTACCTACATTTTTCTGGATGTCATTGGTATCATCCCCCATCCATATTATGGTACCCATAGCACACAAGCTTTGCTTAGTTTAGGATCATACAGTTGGTGTGTTTAACAATAATAGCGCCCATTACCTGCTATGAATCAAGAAAGACAGTGACTCAACCAACATATCCTTGTCATAAATCTTGTGACTCCCCTTGTACTGTCAAATTATAGATGATATAAATGCCATCGGTTTGTTTAGACTACTTCAAGGAGTCAGCAGTAGAGTGAAAAGCTTGCCAACCACGGAGGTACTAGACGCCATCGCATCGGTATCTCTGCCCGAAGAAATCGATATAGAAGACTTGCACGTGAGTGGAACATCGGATTTAATCAAAGATTAAAGGAAGACAATTAGAGATAGGATTGAATCCTTCATTTTATTTACACATTTTAAACTCACCAGATGGCGCTTCATTTGACTGCGCTGACGTCTGTCACAGTTCTGTCAGTGTCACTACAAATAAAAATTATGGCCGAAATACCTATTAACTTGGGTGGGCCATATTTTTAAAGAAATAAAGAAGAAAGTCACCGAAGCGAAAATTTCTATAAGGTCTTTGAAGTCTCACAGAGAGACTCAGAGCTGTCATGTGCCAATGTCAGAACAATTTAACGTGGCGCCGCCCTGGTGGCAAAAAACTTGTTGAATACTCCTATTCGGTGTGAGCTTCCAGTGTAACATTTTATTAAATAGGGGAGAGAATCCTCTTGGATCATATAATATACTAGCTGAGCCCGCGACTTCGTCCGCGTGGAATTTAACTTAACAAAAAAGCCCGCCCCCGCGTTCTGAGCCCGCGCGGCAGGGCTAATTTTTTTTTTGTTTTTCTAAAATAAAAGTAGCCTAAGTTACTGCTTACCAGTGACTTAGGGACTACGGGACTTGCTACCAGTGAAAGTCCCGTCAAAATCGGTCCAGCCGTTTCGGAGATACTCTTTGATTTCATGTGTTTTTATTTTTTTACGCGTAACCCTAATTGTTTTTCTAAAATTAAAGTAGTCTAAGTTATTCCTTATAACATCAGCTATCTGCCAGTGAGAGTCCCGTCAAAATCGCTCTAGCCGTTTCGGAGATTACCCGGAACAAACATACAGAGAGACAGACATTTTTGTTTTAAATCGCGTTTTTGCTTTAGGTGTCGTATGTACTTTGATATGCATTTAGTGGAAAGGTGTTATTTTGATATTACAAACAGACACTCCAATTGTATTTATTTGTATAGATATTACTGAAGAATAAAATAAAAATGAATCCTAGTCTACATCATATGGTACAGAACGCAGCGATCCACCACACGTCGGAGCATAAGAACGGCTCGCCGACCGCCGGCGCCGGCCAACAGTCCACCAGCGCCGACGCCGGCGCCGACACCCGCGCCGACCACAAGCCGTGAGTAGGTTTAGTTCCAATGGATGTTGTCGGTAAATATACTATACCACTGCCGACGAGAAGCGATACGAAATTACAATAATGGTAAATTTCAAGTCGGTTACCGCTGATAGGTCATATTAATGAAAAAATAATAAAAGCGAATCGTTATAAACGATTAATTTAATAATATAATCTATTCATTTTCGTATCGATTCTCCTTGGCCGTAGTATCCTTAACAATACCGTTCTGTCATTCCGTTCGCGCGTAAAATGTGAAGCATATCATATTAAGGTGAAGGCGCCTGTCTAGCCCGCAAAATTCAAAATTTTCGAGTATTTTTATAGTTTATCCAAAATCTGAAAACATTTAAGACAACATTTTGTGATTTGCGAAAAACACAGTATGCAGTGCGTTGATTAATACATTTATTTTACTCTAAATATTATCACGGTGGATATGATACTAGTAAATCACTAAATATACAAAAATTGCCAGATTATCTGGATAGCTGTCGTTCTTGAAATGTTTTAGAGTAAGTTGGATATATTAATAAATGCACTGCACACGGTCTTTTTCGCAAATTACAAAATGTGCCTTTTATTATTGTCAGATTTTGAAAAATTTCAAAAAAACCTCAAAAAATTTGAACTTCGCGGGCTAGATGGGCGCTTCAGCCTTAACTGGAAATGTAAGTCTACAGCCAAACGAGTGTAATGTTTCAAGTTGTAAGTTGCGAAATTGTCGGAAGCTGTAGCCAGTAGACTACAGCTCATACGGGGTAGCTCAACTGAGGTAGTACCACTCTCTCACAGAAGATCTGCGTAAAGCGACTATAATATCTACGTTTCGTTAGATGAGTGAGAGCTCGTCGCCCTCGGCACCCATTCCCCATAATTCCCACTCATCTGCAGGTCGGCAACCAATGCCATCCGTATATCAAGCATCTAAAGGCTACGGTAACTGCCTATCATCAAGCAGGTCGCATGCTTGTATGCCGACTTTGTTATGACTTTGGTATGGGAGGTGTTTGATAAGGGCGTGCGCGATAAATCATTATTCGCACATGGATTTCGAAAAACCCGGTGTTGAGAGCCGGGGTTTGAACCCCGGACCTGGGCCCCAACCACGCTAGCTACTCAAATCGTAATAGCAAAAGCAAACGCTCGCGATTACGTTTGAAACGCTCCGCTTTTGACGTTTTGCTGACACCATACCATATCAATGTCAGTAGAAATCGTGAAGCTCGTGTCAGCAAAACGTCAAAAGCGGAGCGTTTGAAACGTAATCGCGAGCGTTTGCTTTTCTATTACGATTTGAGTAGCTAGCGTGGTTAGGGCCCTGGTGCCCGCAAGAAGCGTGCTTAGCCAATCTGCTATCGCAGGGCGCAGCTGGAGCCGCTGTGGTGGCGCGACGCGCTGGCGCTGGACGAGAGCCAGCTGACGCTGGTGGGCTTCAGCAAGGGCTGCGTGGTGCTCAACCAGCTCATATACGAGTTCCACTACACCAAGACGCTCACGCCGGGGGACGCGCACATGATGAGGTGATACCTTCACCATAATAACTATAACCGAATACCGCCAACAATTCGCGAGAATTATCCGCACTCCAAAATTTATTAATAAATAAATATCGCCAGACGAACACACCAACTGTACGGTCCCTAACTAAGCAACGCTTGTACTATGGGTACCGTACAATGGACTGGGGGCGATCCCGGTGACACCCAGACCTGGGCAAATTACGAAAAAGCCATTTCCGAAATTTTCCCCGGCGGGAATCGAATCCGCAACCACCCGGTGTAGTGAGGCGAGCGGCCTACGCCCATACTACTACCCATAGTACAAGCGTTCCTTAGTTTGGGACCATACAGTTGGTGTGTTCGTCTGGCGATATTATTATAATTATAAAAAAAAATGTATTCTCGAGGTTCATGGAGCGCATATCGGACATGTACTGGCTGGACGGCGGCCACGCGGGCGGCAAGAACACCTGGATCACCTCCCGCAGCCTGCTCGAAACGCTCACCAGGCTCAGTTAGTGCACTTTTAACTCTAATCTCTTACAGTTAGGACTTGAAAACGCATCAACAAATGGTGTCTATTCCGTTGTCGCCAAATAACGACTAAATGCGAAACATCTAAATGGTTTGTCTCGCTCATCCGTGTCTACCATCAGAATTATAGCGATATAGGTAATTATTTTAAACCGGAATATGAAATAGGAAGTGGTAAAAGATATGAGAAAAAAATATATTTGTACTTGTAACTTTAAAAACATCATAAAAGTTAAGGTTTTTAGTCGCAGTACTTCAATCAAAGATGATCACAGGGTGTCAGTTGTCACGATTTTGTTTTTGAGCCTTCATCAGTACATAGAATACAACAAAGTCGCTTCCCGCTGTCTGTCCCTATGCATGCTTAGATCTTTAAAACTACGCAACGGATTTTGATCTGTTTTTTTTAATAGATGAGTGATTCAAGAGGAAAGTTTATATGTATAATATATGCATAACATAGTAGAGAAACACTGATAATTTATTGCACCCGTGCGAAGCCGGGGCGGGACGCTAGTTAATTGTAAAAGTACATAACTAAGATATTTTTATTGGTACTTTTTCTCATAACTGACACCACTGATCTATCACCTGTTTTCGGCTTGATGTTGATTTCTGGGACATCCATCCTGTATGATTAGCGTCTGTATAGTTAGCGATAATGTGGTTGTGAAATGTTGTGTGTGGCAGATGTGAACGTGTTCGTCCACGTGAGTCCGTACCAAGTGCAGGACGAGGGGCGCCCCTGGATCGGCCGCGAGGAGAAGGCCTTCACTGGTCTGCTGAAGAAACTCGGCGCTAAGGTATTACCAACCCACACCATGTTTCTCCGACCAAAACCAACCCTAATGTAAATGTTTGTAGGTTGGTTTAGGCTTGCAGAATTATTTGGGTTGGTTCCATTCTGCAAAAATATTGGCCGTATTTATAAATCGATCTCAAGTCTGAGAGCGATCTTGGAAATGTCATTCTTATGTCTTGAGTATGCTTTTGACATGTCATTTTGTACTGGAATGACTGATGAATGTCTATATGACATAAGAAAGACTTTTCCAAGATCACTCTCAGACTTGAGCTCGATCTATTAATACGGCCCGTAGCTTTGCAGAATGGAACCAACCCACATAATTCTGCAAGCCCTAACCAACCTACAAACACTTGCATTAGGGTTGGTTTCGGTCTGAGAGATTTGAGATCGATTTAGTAATACGGGCCTATGTCTAAGTCTATGTCTAAGTCTGAGAACAGGGTAACAGGTTATGTACTGACTTGTCCCATAGAGTGTTCTCCGGTGACAACGTTTTTTCGAGAAATTTGTATGGGTGACTCGTACAGCGCCCCTAGCGGCGTGATATCGAACCAATTGTTGTCTTAATTTGAGATCAGGTAGACGACAAAACGCTGTTGTCACTGCTGTAACATATGTACAGGTGAACAGATACTTCCACGAGCAGACCGGCCTGGCCCAATCGCTGCCCATGCACTTCGAGGTATTGGCCAACTTCAAGCGCATGCAAGACTCCATCCCTGTTAGCATGCCCGATACATCCGACGAGGAGACGTAGAGGGACTCCGCTCTATCTTTACCACAATACCGCATGCGAGACAGTGATAAAACATTTCACGATGTGACGATTCAAGCTTTGAATTTACTTGCCTAGAAGCACGGACCAACTACCCTTTGCACTCCGCACTAGGTACTTCCATAAAAATAGTTACGAATAAAGTTGCGGAGCGAGAACGGAGGCACCGCCGCTGTGAGTGGTCGGAAGCGGAGGTATCGCATTGTGATTGGCCCATCGAAAATAATAATGGATTGTGATTGGTAGATCGTAAATCGTATATACCTTATTAAGTGTATGTATTTCGAAAACTTTTGTCCTAAGATGCGGATTCCAAAGGGTGGTTGGTCCGTGCCTAAAACAACACAATTTTACTTCGACTCCCAATAGATGTTGATCTATAAGAAAATACAGTTAAACAACAGTGATGCCAGTTGTAAAATCACAACTATGCTGACTATATTTGATTCAATTTAAAGTATGTCTGTTTTATAGATACGTTATATCACGGCCAACGAGAAGCTATACGAAAATGAATAAATTTCGCCTTCCTTTATTCTGATTTTACATTACGGTTTCCGAAACAGAATGATTCAGGAATTTATAAAATGGCGGCCCGAAAGTTAGCCAACCCGGCGATGACCGACTTGAACATTATTATCATTACATACCGCTCCTCGTTAGCCGTGGTATAGAAGGAGATTATTTGATGACGAAATTCGTACATAGTTGTACATATACTGTTTTATTGTCTGGATGAAATCTTCGACGTAATGTTCGTCGCCAAAGTTATGAATTGATAATAATGATGGTTGTGATATAGGTATGGCTGCGGTAAAGACCTAATATCATCCCAAACCAAATGCATGTCAGTATTACAACAATTCAGCCAATTAATCCATATAACCAAGCCATAGTGCATTCTTATCACATCTAATGCTTCAATGATTAAATCATTAAAATTGTAAACGTCAAGGAGATTGCATCAAGAATAAAATTGTGAAGCAGAAATACATGATTTTGATTCAAAGCGTGGCTTGAGCTTGTTTTAGTTTTTGATAAAAAAAATATTTTGTGAGTAACAAAAGCCTCTCTTTCAGTTTTTTTTTATTACTGTTTCTAATCTTCATTTGGATAAAAGCTTTTTGGATTTGAACGTGATAATCGTAATATTTATTACTCCTTCTCCGAGAGTCAAACTGTGAAAAGGTAGGTTTTAAATGTAATTTTAGGGATGCTTCTGATACTTATTTCTAGGCTGGGAACCAGTCCATAATGTAGCTTCCACTATGAAATAGTTTCGTGTAATTTGTGTATAGTGTAAATATACTTTTAAAATTGTCTATTCCAATACTGTAAATTGATCTCAATGAATTAAATTTATTTTCGATCGATGCGTTTGTTTAAATAATTTTTAACACCGTAGCCTATGTCATATGCTTTCTGTAAAAGATAAAATGATCCGTCTGAATATATTACTGCCTTATTAAGACATTAAGGCTTAAGGCCTGGCCACGGTCAAGTATGAGAGCGATCTTGGAAATGTCATATCAGTACAAAATGACAAATTAGTCGAAACTTGAAATGGATTAATTAATACGGGCCTATGGAAAGGTCATATTTTCAATACAACAAATATTTGCCAAAATAATAAAATTAAAATAAAACAATATTTAAATTTGTAAATCATGCAAAATCATCACCAAACACAGGCTGTTGTTTTTGATGTTAATAATACAGACCTGCGAGGTTGATAGTGTTTTACCAATAAACCTGTATAATGAAATCTGATGAAAAGTTCCACTGATAATAAAACAAATGTTCCCGGTTAACACTTTAATACGGTAAATTCATTTCGCATAACCTAAATACATTAACCAATGTACTAAAACAAAACACGGTCGTTTCCACACACAAGTTGTTAGTTTTAAATCACGTCGACATTTTGACGAGTGGACACAGCCAAACTTATTGCGTAATAGAGAGGAATGATTTAGTAAAATTTACAAAATTGAGATTTCACACGTGCAAAATACTTTACGACAAGACCCACCCACAACTTTTGAGGCACTGCATTTATTAGTAGCATATTCTATTGATGCAAAACAGAAATTGGACTGTTTTTGTAACGTGAATTTGATTGTAATAACCAAATAGGATCCTTTCAGATACAAAAAATAACATAAATGGGGCTATTCTATTGGTTATGTATTGTTATAGCAATGAAAACGATGTGAGTGCCATACAAAACATCTGCTTTGGTCTTATTTTTGTAGCAACGCCTTACAATGACTAAAATCCGATTCGGTGGAGATATCTAGCGACAATTGCTCAAATTTACATAATTACATTACGTACTAAGTTGGGACAGTGCTCTAGAACACATGCTCGCGTAGAGTCTGCATGGGGCTTCACTTAATAATATAATACTTGGCTAGATTACTCCTAGGTATTTAAGGCCAATAAAAAAGGAAAATTGTGTTCATACAAGTATCAACCTAATATTATGAGGTATAAGGTTCTACTTATAAGGAAATATTAGATTGCAACTATCTGACAAAAGCGACACTGGTGACAAAGTGTCGACGGAGCAATGCCAAAAGTAACTGACAAATTCAAATGAATTTTTGAACATAACATTGATTCACGTTGATTTGGGGCGTTTCACAGTCACCACTCGTCATACAATGTTTATTCTCAAAAAAATGCTTTTTGACAGTAAATCTATGGAAAAACTGTCAATAAAATAAACATTATACAGGTTGAAACAGAAAGGGTATACTGTTTTTTCCAAAACTTAACTTTGTAATTCCAGAACTATGAGCCTTGGAGGAAACTTGAAAAACAAAAGGTGTTATAGGAATACAGCTGTTGACATATTTCACAAGTCTACAAAACCTTTAGTACTTCAACTGTCCCACAAAGCCGATAGTATACCCTCTTTGTTTCACCTAGTATATACGACAACTGTGAAACAGACCCTTAGGCCCGTATTAATAGTACGATCTCCAGTCTGAGAGTGATCTTGGAAATGTCATTCTGTACAAATTGAGATGTCAAAAGCATACTCAAGACTGCTCTCAGACTTGAGATTGATTCATGAATACGGGCCTTAATCAGAGGAGTTAGCTGTCATACGAAACTTGAAACTTGCGTCATGTCCGAATGATCTCCACTCCTCAGCACTCCGCAGCGGCTGGTAGCGGCTCACATGTTCTCGAACTGGCCGTCCTTGTCGAGCAGCAGTATGTTGGGGTTCTCGCGCTCGAACTCCGTGGGCTTGCGGCGGCGCTGCTGGTCGGTCCACTCGCCCTCGCCGGCGCCCCACTCGCCCACCTTCTCGCCTATCACGTCAATCTCCGCTTTAGCTCTCTGCTCCTCCACCTGTCGGGGGGAGGGGTTGTTAACATTACACACAAACAAAGACAAATAAAATTTCGTAGTAAAAAAAGGTGGGGTAAGTGCTTGTGCTGGGGCTCACGTCAATGGCTTAATGCGCAGAACGTGAATCGTACGCGAAGTCAAAAAAATACTAAAAATATCTGATCTATGTGTCTGACGTTGTCAATAAAATTGTCGCCTAATACCATACACAAAACGAATTCGTAAGAAAAACAGTGCCACCTAGAGACGCCCGAAAGAAGCGAAGCTTTATAGTATCCAGCGTTGGGCGCCGCAGCTGCCACTCTGTATACCTAAGTATATCATGTAACGCTACTGACAGCACGAATAGAGTGGGCCCGCGACGAGCGCCCCGAACGTCGTATAGAAGCTTCGCTTCAATATGAAAGATGTTGGAGTTAATGTGAGTATGACAGAAAACCCATATTATGAATGGAAGACTATTGCGCTTATTATGTTGGTAAGCTTGACTAAATTAATCAGTATATTGCAATCCCTCTTTTCTATTGGAGCCATTTGCGGCCATTTCTGACCATGTCTTGTCTGCAACAATGCTCGTAATTTATGAGGAAGATGGCAACATTTTTTGTCAAGCCATTTATTTGGCTTAAGAAGTCATAATGTAGCAACAGAATGAGCACAACTGCATGACCACAGACAATGAAAATTAATGATAGATGATGATTGATGAATCACACCTATTAAAATATAATTTCAGACCTGTTACCTCCGTGTCGTGCTTTGCAAACTTCTCGAACATGTTCGCATACAATTTCTTCTCTTTTTGCTTCTGCTTCTGAATCGATGCTTTGCACACTATTATCTGATTGGCGGCAGCCTGCGAATAAAAAAATAATATTCAATGCATCTCGGTCTAATTTTCATTACTTCGCCAGACACAAGTTCGAATTGGCTGATACATTTCATAATTCGTTTTCGTGTTCCCGAGCTACTCACAGAAGAACGAAGAGGATGAATTTACACTTGTGAACTTAAATGTTACCTACTGCATGTTAAGTAAGGCTTTAAAGAAGAATCTCCAGCCGTTGTTGCCGAACGGCAGTCATGTCAAACACTTACTAGAAAAACGTATTAAACCTACCCTAAACATGTATGTATCTTGTAAGTACCTTATTCTGTGGCTCTGTATCCACAATCCTCTGGAAGTCTTTCAAAGCCTCGTCAGCTTCGCCGAGGCCGAGCAAGGCCTGGCCTCTGCGAAACAGGCCCTTCACATTCCCCGGGTCGAACTTCAGGGCCTTGCCGGCATGGTCCTTGGCCTCGAAGTGGTGCGCGGGAGTGACCTTCAGGTACACTAGGGAAAGGTTGAGGTGCGCGGAAACGAGAAGTTCCACGGCCTGGGATCGGTGCTCCTCTGACTCGCTGTTATTGTCTGGCATGTCTGCAATGATTTTTTTCATAGTAAGAATGCACTGCAAACGCTAATAAAATAAATAATAAATAAATATAGGCAGACTGACTACATGGTCCCATGGTGACTGTATGGTCCCAAACTAAGCAATGCTTGTACTATGGGTACCGGTACAACTAACTGGAGACGATCCCAATGACACCCAGACCAGGACAATTTACGAAAAGGCCATTTCCGAAATTGGGGGGGGGAGGGTTTGGTTCCGACTTTCATTTATGAAGAAAAAAATCTAGTTTTCTATTCCACTTACCATCTAATAAAGAAACAACTCTTTTGTACATCTTAATAGCCAGCTGGAACTTGCTAGTTTTGAAGTAGTTAGTTCCCTTCTCTTTAAACAGTTTTGCTTGTTCGATCTTCTCTTCCGCATCCATGGACCACGTCTCTTTCGCTTGCTCGAAGTTGTTCAATTTCACTATGTATTCTACGGTGGAATTCGGTGGTACCCCAAATTCGGTGTTTCCTTCTGACTTGAAGGCGTATTTCGGTTGGATGGTTAGCCTCGACTTCTCGCCTTTGGTGAACTTTTCTAGGGCTCTCTCGATGCCCTCGCAGACGTTTTGCTCGCTGCCTTCGCCGAGCGGGAACGTTATCGTTCTCGTGTCAAATACTTTGCCGTCCGCTGGCAGCCGGCCTTCAAGCTCAACTGTGTAATTCAAGTAAATGGTTACTAGAGTTCATCATTACCTACATTAAGACAGAATCATCCCTATCTATAACTTCTCTCCAGAGATTATTGCTTGCAATAAGGCTGGCCAAGGTAAACTGAAGTTGATTCCAGATTTTTAGATAATTAATATTGTTTAATAATTTAGCCCTTTTGACGTCCCACTCCTGGGCACGGGCCTCCCCTCAACACGAGGTGGATTCAGGCCATAATCCACCACGCTGGCCCAGTGCGGGTTGGCGAATTTCACATGCCTTTCGAAAATTGGTTAGATCTTCTAAGACATGCAGGTTTCCTTACGATGTTTTCCTTCACCGTAAGCAAGTGATAATCATAATTAGAAATTATGATTCGCACATAGATTTCGAAAAATCCAGAGGTGCGGCCGGGGTTTGAACCCAAGACCTGGTGCCCTGGTGCAAGACGCGTGCTTTAACTAATCGGCTATCATAGCTTTGTGAAATATTGTTTTGTTTGTAAAATAATGCATGGTAAGGTTTAAAGATATCCAGAGAAGAAAAGGTTGAAATAAATAAAGATAGTGCAGCTTCTGTATGCTATAGGTTCGTCCTTAAGGCTAGTTGGTATGAGATAACGAAGCTCCCGTAATTTATTTACCATTAACACGCATCAGTTCCGTCCATGTATTAATGTAAGGCTTTTACAGACCACATTTGATAACGAAATTACATTCAATCGGAAAAAATCGGCTATTTCTGAGCTGAAGAGGTATATTACAATTAGTGTAGCCTAACTATCAATTGCCTATGGATAGTTTTGCAATACTATCGTGACCCTGAAAACAAGATATAACATCGAAAATCATAACCAATACTATTGAGATCTGATACTATCAAAACTATCAGCATTATAGCGTGTTTCACTAAAATTGTAGTCGATACTATCGGCAGTGTTTCTCCTTCACATTGTCAACCAGATAATAATAGTCTATACAAATAAATAATTGGAGTGTCTGTTTGTAATATCATAATAACACCTTTTCACTAAATGCATATGAAAGTACATACGACACCTATAGCAAAAACGCGATTTAAAAATTTTTTGTCTGTCTGTCTGTATGTTTGTTCCGGGTAATATCCGAAACGGCTGGACCGATTTTGACGGGACTTTCACTGGCAGATAGTTGATGTTATAAGGAGTAACTTAGGCTACTTTTATTATAGAAAAACAAGAAAAAATGGGTCCTGTCGCGCGGGCTCAGAACGCGGGAGCGGGCTTTTTGGTTAAGGCTAAAGCGCCCATCTAGCCCGCAAAGTTCAAATTTTTTGAGGTTTTTAGAATATTTTCAAAATCTGACAATAATAAAAGGCACATTTTGTAATTCGCGAGAAAGACCGTGTGCAGTGCATTTATTAATATATCCAACTTACTCTAAAACATTTCAAGAACGACAGCTATCCAGATAATCTGGCAATTTTTGTATAATTAGTGATTTACTAGTATCATATCCACCGTGATAATATTTAGAGTAAAATAAATGTATTAATAAACGCACTGCATACTGTGTTTGTCGCAAATCACAAAATTTTGTCTTAAATGTTTTCAGATTTTGGATAAACTATAAAAATACTCGAAAATTTTGAATTTCGCGGGCTAGACAGGCGCCTTCACCTTAGTTAAATTCCACGCGGACGAAGTCGCGGGCTCAGCTAATCAAACAATAAAGTGTCACATTACTTACAATGGCGTACATACTATTGTTACCTAGTGTCAACTAAAATGGAAGAAATGAAACTCGCCTGTTTTCTGACTCTAATTAGATTTGCAGAAGACAAGCCACCGAGAATCTGAGACCTCGCAAAGTTACTCGGATTGCCATTGAGCCTATATGACATAGAATTTGTTCCTGCCGTCACGTAAAACCATAATCCTCTTATGATCACTCTGAGATATTTAATTTGATATAATTTGTGATCCCTATTTTTTGGGGAATCATATTGTTATGTGGTGAGCCCTTACCAAAACCTACAGTTCCTATAAGTTAGTCAATGGTGTTCCATTTATCACTGGTTAAGAAATCCACCGGAACTCTTAACCGTTAGGTAGGTACTATTACCGAAATATGTATCTTAATTCTTACCACTGACAAGCGCTCCATCATTGGGGTTGGCGTGACCGCTGCCCTGCTCCATGATGTGTCGCAGTATGCCCTTGTTCTTACCGGGGCTGAGGTCCTCTACTTTCCAATCAATCATTTCAATCTGTAAATTGTGTTCAAATCAGCTGTCATAAAAAAGCTTTAAGGTTTTATGGTAAACCTGCATGTCTTAGAAGATCTAACCAAATTTCGAAAGACATGTGAAACCCGCCAACCCGAGTGGGCCAGCGTGGTGGATTATGGTCTGAATCCCCCTCGTGTTGACGGGAGGCTCGTGCCAAGGAGTGGGAAGTCAAAAGGGCTAGGGTTAAGGGTTAGCCGTTACTGGCGGTACCGCCCGCATGGTACTTCGAAAAGATAAAAGTAGTCTAAGTTACTCCTTACAAGATCAGTTATCTGCCAGTGAAAGTCCTGTTAAAAACGGTCCAGCCGTTTCGGAGATTAGCCAGAACAAACAGACAGACAAAAAGTTTAAAAATACTTTTTCTTTTGTTATAAGTACCATATAACTCTAACATTACATATGGATGGACACCTACACTATTTAATATGTATAAATGGATAGATTGCAACTTTAATACATTTTGGGTGTTAATCTCATGTAACATTCCAATGAGACTTTTGGAATGCAATAATATATACAAGAGTTTACCAAAGGTCTAAGTACCATTGGTTTTAAATAAAACCAATTCACAGACCAAATTAACACATAAATGGTTAATTAATGCGCAAATTGGGACTATGATAATAATTTGCATACAATGGAAACTAAAATGACTGTATTCTTAATAAATTAACTAGTCTTGACACATGTTTTGACCAGTGACACCTATCAGTTCACAATTTATCATAGGAAGTGGTTACTGTTAACCACAATATGCTGATAAACTTTACCTGAAATATGTATCTTACATATATAGTAATAAATTATAATTTAGCTCTTTTTGATGTCCCACTTCTCAGCACGGGCCTCCCCTTACTACGAGGAAGATTCAAGCCGTAATCCACCACACTGGCCCAGTGTGTGTTGGCAGATTTCACATGTATTTCGAAAATTGGTTAGTGTTTCTAAAACATGCAGGTTTTCTCAGGATGTTTTCCTTCACCATAAGCAGCATGCTTACCTATTTTTTTCCTATTATCCTTCTAATATTATAAATGCGAAAGTTTGTGAGTGTGGATGTATGATTATCCCGAAATTTTTGCTAAGTTAAAATACTACGCGGATGAAGTCGCGGGGCACAGCTAGTTTATAATATTTACAGAATATGAGAGCAGGTCCTAATAATTAATGTTACAATCTAAGAATTATTCTAGGACCATGTATTAATAGAAACCTCAGGCAGTGTAGTAATCTCATCATTATCTACCACAATGTAATGCAACCTATCAAAATAAAATGAGACAAACGTATGTATTTCACAACCACTTGGAGTAGTGTTTTGAGCGTAGGCCACTTGGCTCACTGCACTGGGTATTTTCGATTCCCGTCGGAGTATGGCCTTTTAGTTATTTGCACAGGGCTGGGTGTAACTGGGATTGCCCCCAGTCCATTATATGGCTTAGTTTGGGACCATACAGTTGGTGTGTAAGTTTGGCAATATTTATTATCTTACCTCAAACTGTAGAGTAGAGTTGGGGGGGATCTTGGGAGGGCTGCCGGCAGCTCCGTACGCATACTCTGGGGCGCATGTCAGCACACACACCTCGCCCTTCTTCATGGTAGCCACACCAATGTCCCATGCTTTTATCACAGATCCTGTATGGTAATAACTCTAAATTGAAAATTTAAAAACCCCCGATGCGATGACTTTTTCATCAAATGCATACAATAATCAACAGAAACTCTGCGTAAAAGTATGAGTTATGACATTATAATAATTGACATTAGAATAGACAACGAATCTAAATATTGATGCCACGGAGGTTTAATTCCTAGTAAAATATTATCAATTATGATTCAATTTCAGGTAATAACTCTGGTTGAGGTGGATGGGAGCAGCCCAGGGGAAGAATTTTCAATAACGCTAAAATTATTTTAAATTAGATTTGTTTTTTATATTTTTTCTCAATGGCGGAGCAGCGCCCTCTAGAATTATTATAACGTAATATTCCATGACCATTAACAATACAAACAAAGTTTAACGCATGCGCGTATCCCTCATTTGACACGTGACTTATGGAACGTCTTTAGTTCATACACAAATCTCATATAAAAATTGATAAAATATAATTTTTTTCCAGAATCAGGGAAACTTTTCATATTTATAATATTGTAAAAAGCCAGTTCAGACTATTACGATCATTTAAAAATATAATAAATCTAAATCCAATAATCTCAAATTTCGATTGGATTCGAGCCGTGGAAGTTGGTTTTGGCCGTGAATGTGGCTTTTTAACCTACAAAAGAGCTGATGATCTTCAAACGGCTGGACCGATTTTCATGAAACATAGCTAAGAACACTCTCGATCAGAATACCTATCTAACAAAATAAACACAATTGAAATCGGTTCATCAGCTTGGGCGCTACGTTGCCACAGACAGACACACAGATACACAGATACACAGATACACAGATACACAGATACACAGACACACAGATACACAGATACACAGATACACATGTTAAACTTATAACACCCCTCTTTTTTCGTCGGGGGTTAAAAATAGATTTTTCTAGAATCATACTCTACAAAGATTAATATTAATATTGAGATCTTGTGGGTACCTCCGATGGAAATAATAATATAGATAGAGTGGGTAGAACTAGTGAGTGAAGTGAATAAAATAGTACTAACAACCAACTAGCACCAATCCAGATTATTATTATTATAGACTAGCTGTGCCCCGCGACTTCATCCGCGTAGTATTGGATTATTGGGTTAAAAAGTATCCTATATGTTAATCCCGGTTATAATCTATCTGTGTTCCAAATTTCATCCAAATCCGTTCAGTAGTTTTTGCGTGAAGGAGTAACAAACATACATACATACATACATACATACATACATCCACACTCACAAACTTTCGCATTTATAATATTAGTAGGATTTACACCATACTTATTGAGTAAAAATAAGTAAAACCCACAAGCAAAAATAATCCGTATTGTAGGTACCTACTACATACTGTAATTAACCAGATTTTTATTTCTTACATTTAACTTAGATTTTAAGACAAATGTTTTAATAACTTGAAAAATATTATTTTCAACCCTGCCCAATCTAAACGCGATGGCTTTCGACTCTATAGGGTATTGGCATTGTGTTCCTTCAGGGAATAGTCCAAAATGTAACCCATATAATTATAACCTCACCTTTGCCCAGCTGGAATTCGAAGGGCTCGTTCCTATCCTTGCTGGAGTCGAACTTGGTGCCGTCCAGAAGCGTCCCCGTGTAGTGTACGGTCACCTGGCAACCTGGGTTGGGAGTATCAGAACCGACTCCTTCTGTGATAATTCTCTTCAGCACACCGCGATCTCCCTCCTTTGAAATGTCTACGCCTTCGTGAACGGTCATGTTGTCTTAATTCAAATTATCTCAGTAAATTCAAAGTAACACAGCGTGTGACGTGTCCGCGTGCTGTATTTATCAAATTCTTTAAATTTCTCGAAAAGTCGAAACCTCGAAATGAGTCGCGCGCCGGTCGATTTATGTCAAATAAATAGTGATGTCTGTAAGCGATTATGATTTCAATGTTTATTAAATATAATATGCGTTGTCATGTACAAAACTTAGGAACGTATCATATGGGTAATATTGAACATAAAATATAAACCAAGTTTTCTCAGAATATATTTACTGGGAGAAAGGTTAGACGAAAGAAGCACAGAGAGGAACTAACTAACTCAAATGTAGTTAATTTTAATAAATAGCGGCGTTTTCCCTGAAAGAAAACGCATATTAAACTACTTACCTTATTCGAAGCTTATACAGTGAGATAGGCATTTCCGTTTCCCGTCTTCTTTGTTCCTATTGGCCTACGTTTGTGGTATGATCGGATGTGACGTCACCATCACCAGGCAGTGGAGTGAGTGCGGTTGAGCTCACTTCATTTCTGCTCATTGTGTCGAAACACCAGGCAGATTTAAAAAATAAGCTTCGAATAAGGTAAGTAGTTTAATATGCGTTTTCTTTCAGGGAAAACGCCGCTATTAAACCACTAGACCGTTATTCGAAGCTTATACAGTGAGACGTGTTTGTTATCGCCTGGTGATGTCCATTTTTCTAGGTCGCCAATGGGAATAGACGCCAATGTGAAAAAGACTACATACTAGGGTGTATTGTATTGTAAATAAAAATAACTTGAATATATGACAAATATAATAAAATATAAAGAATACATTTCTCTAAGCTTATCGCCAATATTATGCCATAATATTAGTAGCGTTTTACATACCCATAAAACGCTTGTTGTGTCCGGAGACTTATTCGGGGTCATTTAAACATATATTTGAGTTTAGTCCTTCCGTTTCGCACAGTTTCATCGCTATGTTCAGGTATGTATCCCTCCCATTTGCGGGTTGGTGACGTATTTCCGGTGGAACTTTTCCAGGCGACATCTTAGGATGTGTTCTTCATTGCGGCCTCAAATAACTGAAAACTTTAAATTAAACAGCAACCAGGCAGAATTAAAAAGTATGACCCCGAATAAGTCTCCGGACACAACAAGCGTTTTATGGGTATGTAAAACGCTACTATTGTGTCCTACGGCCTTATTCGGGGTCATTTAAACATATATTTGAGGCATTGTTTGTTATCGCCTGGTGACCCGGACGCCAATGTGTATGAATGCGTATAATTAAGAACTAAAAAATAATAATAATAATATAATAACAATAAAAAGATAAAAGATACATACCCATTAATTTTTATTACTAGTACTTACTCTCTCTCAATTTACTTATCTTCTAATATGTCGTAATTAATAAGTATTCCATTTGAATATATATATTTATTTCAAACTATTTAATTTATTGGCTGAAAAAGATGGCTCAATGATCTATCATTTACAGTGGGCTGAATACTCCTTAGTTCCTTTCTATAAAACCTCTTGAAGGTATTTTCTGATCTCCAGTTTGCTCTTGACATGATTACTTCCAAGGATTCATTATCCAGCCAACTTCTTGAAGCCACTGCAGAACGAAAACTACCAGGGGTAGCGTTAATACCTGCTTCTTTCAAAATGGACTTAACCCAACCAGCTATAACAGTCCGCGAGGCAGCTTTAGCCTGTCCGTTAACAGTAACAAATAATCTGTCACTGGAACACGCCGTACGACGAGTCTTTCCAATAAGCATTAGCTGCTTAAGCCACCCAACTGGATCAAGATTCCGATTTTGCGAGTTACTTAAAAGCTTCCATCCTGATTGAACATAATTTTCTGAATCAGTTTTTGAACCAAAATGTGGCCAGAACAAAATACCGTCTTCATTAATAATACACCTCTCCTCTGAAACACTCAAAAGCGTAAGATCATGAACCCTTCGTCCCGAACACAATAGTAACAGAACTGCACAGATCCGTGAAACCTCGAACAAACTCTGGGTTGTAACCGTTCTTCCCTGCAACCAAAGAACTAAAGAATGAGTGTCCCAAATAGGGCCCGGAAGTGCCTTAGGAGTCTTTAAGGCTATAGATTTCAGGATTTGTTTCACTAAAATATTTGAACTTAACCGAATTTCATTCGTAGCATTGCAAAGAGTTGACACAACAGATTTGTGAAGTAAAATAGTACGATATGACAACTTTTCTTTTAAGTGTAGATCAGCTAGAAATTTTGCCAACTCTGCTCCCGAAGGGTTCGAAAAATTTACTCCTGATGATTGGCACCATGTCAACCATCTGCGCCAGGCCGGTTTATAACTGTTAACGGTTGATGATCTCCAGCCATGCCGGAGTAAGACTTTTTGTTCCTCAGTCCAATCAACTATAGTCTCTGTCCACCCCCACATCTCCAAATTTCGAGTATCAGTTCTTCGATCCGTGGTGGTGGTCGGCCCGTTGCTGTGTCCCGCAACACCTTGTCTAACCTGTGCAGTGTGAACGGTGGCGCCGTCGCACGAGCTTTCAAGTCCGCTCTCCAAAAGGCTCGAGACCACCTTGGTGCCACTACTAAAAATATCCCTGTTGCCTGATTCAATTGCATCAATACTCGTGGCATTAGGTTCGGAGGAGGAAAGACCCATGCTATTTCGAAATTCCATGTGATGGCAAAAGCGTTGTGCCTCCATGCATTCTGATCGCGCTGGTCTAGAGACACATAACGGGGAACAACGTGAGCTGTGCTTGACGCAAATAGGTCCACGTCCGGGGTACCCCATTTTGCGAAGACTACCTCCGTTACCCTGGGTAACAGATGCCACTCCGGTAGTGTCGACTGGCGGGACAAACTGTCCGCAATGCTGTTGTACTTCCCTGGTATGTGGTGAGGGATTACGTGAATGCTGTACTTCTGTAAAACATGAAAAATTTGATAGGTTAAATTCATCAGTGTTCTTGACTTGTTTCCCCCCTCCTTTTTCAAATGAGCCACCACTGCTTTGTTGTCGCACTGCAACAGAAGGGATGTCTGGGAGAGAGCGGGAGCGTATTCTGACAGAACTTTCAAAATTGTTAACATTTCTTTGTGATTCGAATGTAGCCGATCTTCTTCTTCCGTCCACCCCCCGTTCAAATAAATGCCATTCAAATCTGCTCCCCAACCGGAATCTGCTGCGTCTGTGGTCAGAAAGTTCTTTGCCGTTGGAGGGTGGAGACAGGACTTGTCGCGACAATGTTTCATCCACCAACTTAGTTCCTCTATCACCTGTGGTGTCAGATAAAATGCTTGTGACGACTGGAGCTTCAATAGGAAATTGCAATGCGCTAACAGATGACGAAAGTTTAAGCGCCCCATCGGTACTGCCAACCGAGCAAAATTCATTTGGCCTATTATACTTTGAATATCGTGCAGCGTTGCTTTCTTCCGTTGAAGAAGCTTCGATATGTCCTGTTTTAGATGTTGAATCTTCTTTTCGGGTAACGACACTAGATTCGACCAAGGATCCCATATCAGACCTAAATACTCTAACGCTTTTTGAGGAACTAGGATGGATTTGTCGTAGTTGACGTGCCACCCTAGTTGGCGAAGTGTTTGGAGAACTATGTTCCTGTGCCGTATTAACGCTTGTCTGTCTTGGGCTACCACTAGAAAATCGTCCAAAAACACTACCACCCGAATACCCTTCTCTCTGAAAATCTCGGCCGTCCAATTTGTCAGAGAGGCGAAGGCCTTCGGAGCAGAGGCTAGTCCGAACGGTAAACAGGTCATTTGGAATAGCTGGCCTCTGTATGACAAACGGAGAAAACAACGATGAGAGGACGCGATCCTCAAATGATAATAGGCCTGCGTCAGATCGATTTTCACTAACCAATCCTGTTTCTGCAAAAAATCTCGAACTCGATTTACGGATATCAGGCGAAATTTCTTTAGAGATAAAAATACATTCAGTCTTTTTAGGTTGAAGATAGGGCGTGTGTTCCCATCTCGCTTGGGGATTAAAAAGAGATTCGAAATAAAACTTGGTGTCTCGGGGGCATACTCCAGAATGTCCTGATCCAGAAGGGATTGAATAACTGCATCCATGTCTGGAGATGGTAGGGTTTGAAATTGGTCTTCCATCACCCCATATGGATGAAGAGGTGGCTTTGCTTTGAAGGGTATACGATAACCCTCTAAAATTTTCAGCAAGGGTGTTGGGGCACCCATCTTTTTCCATACGGACAGACATCTTTGCAAACAACCCCCCCGAAAACCCCCGTGATCCGAGTCAATATTTTCTGCTTTGTTTACCAACCCCTTTTCCCTTAAAGGTGGAAGGTCGTGGGCCGGTTCTAAAATTCTGAGGCTGGAGGAAGCGAGGTCCTGCCAGCTGGTAATTGCCCGGGGAACGAAAAAATTTTCCCCCATTAGAATTCGACATTGTAGAATTATAAAATTGCCTTGGATACTGATAAGGCATATTAAAATTATTGGGCATAAATCTGTAGGCATTAGCCGACGGTGCAAGACAGCGACCGGTCGGTTGTTGTAAACCACTAGGTCCAGGGTACGCCGCCTGGGACCCGGGCATTCTCTTTTTATCATTATTCAAATTAACTTTATGTATACCAAATACTTTGTTAACACCACCATTACTTTTAACAAATTCGGAAAAAAGAGATTTCTCAAACAAAAATTCATTAGAAGGTGGTATTTTCTTCAAACCAGATCGAATTAGTCGGTCATTTACAAAATTATTTAAAAATAAATCACGTCTTTGTTGTATTATGTTGGCCCTACGGCCACATAGTAACTGCAGACAATCGTGGGAAATCTTTTGATAGTTCCCAGAAAAAAAATCATTTATTTTTTCATTGAGGGTATCTGGTTTTATAGAATCTGTTTCTTTTGCCCACTTCATCAAATTGCTGAAAGCCTGTTGTAAAGCTTCACTTTGCAAAATAAGCGCGTGCGTCACGGCAGCTACGAACTTCTCAGGATGAGCCAAGTTATTTTGTCGATCAAAAGGTTTAATTTCATCATTGACCTCGAGGTCGATATAACCCGGACGAGAATTATACAGTTTTTCAACGTCAGAATAACGTACATTACCCCAGTTTTCTGTATTAAAATGTTGTAGTGATTGTAATATAGTTAAATGATCACTAGGAGTAGCAGGTACCGTTGGTTCTTTCAACTGGGTACATAAATCAAACTTTAACGGTTTGCAACTTGATTCCGGTAACGATTCTTCCTGCACATTTTCTTCTTGTGCACATTCACCGCCATTGTAAAACATAGCGGGGAAGTTATATAAAAATTGTTGCATTTCACTAACCTGCTCAGCAAGGTGCTTTATTACCTTGTCTTGGCCCCGATGGCGCTTACTCTTTGAAGATCTCTGCTTTCTCTTTCTTTTCCCATCACCTCTGCAGTCCTCTGAAGAGGTGCTAGATGATGAATCCGATGCGGATCCGCCCTGACTTTTTTCGTCATCCGCCATCTTAAGCCACGTTTTTATTTAAATCAAAATTAATCTAGATATATTTTTTTTTTTTTTTTACACTATTTTAATTAATTCTTAAATAACTATTTAAATTATATAACGAACGCTAACAGCGTTTTTAATAAAGCGATGCGTACTGCTTGAAATTTAGGACGCCAATGAAGAACACATCCTAAGATGTCGCCTGGAAAAGTTCCACCGGAAATACGTCACCAACCCGCAAATGGGAGGGATACATACCTGAACATAGCGATGAAACTGTGCGAAACGGAAGGACTAAACTCAAATATATGTTTAAATGACCCCGAATAAGGCCGTAGGACACAACAATATGCATATGCATCAAGTAAATCATAATATTAATTATAATCAATAATCAACGAACGGGTCTGAATAATTTGGGAATACTATAATTCTGAGTGAGAGATGTACTTTTAACTTCCCGCTTATAAAATTTTTTGAACGTATTAACTGATCTCCAGTTGCCACGTGCTAGGATATCGTCCAGTGGAAAATTGTTAACCCAATTACTTGACGCTACTGCAGATCTTACACTACCAGGTGTCGCTATAATGCCGGCCTCTTTGAAAATAGTCTTAATCCACCCAGCAATTACAGTACGAGAAGCAGGTTTCGGCTGACCTCGAGTGTTGACAAATAAATTTGATGAGTTAGAAATTTGTCTCCTCTCGTTTAATAAAGAGATTGTGCGTTTAACCCAATAAACGGGATCAAGATTTTGATTTGTACGATTGATTAATAATTTCCAACCAGATTGACGAATATCAAAATTATCAGTTTTTGAACCGAATTCCGGCCAAAAAACTATAGAATCGCCAAATCTAGTACAATGTACGTCATCTACTCTTAACAATGTTAAATCGTGTATGCGTCGCCCTGAACATAATAAAAGCAAAATAGCTGTGTGACGCTGTATCTGAAAAAAGTCATTGCTTTGAATACTATAAGTAGATAGGAACTGCACCAAATCATCTATATTCCAAATAGGAGGTTTCGGTTCCTTAGGGTGGCTAAGTGAAATTGATTTCAAAACATGTTTTACTAAAACATGGGAACTTAAATAACTAGATTGATCAGTATTGCACAATGTAGAAACAACCGATTTATGCAACATAATGGTATTATATGATAATTTATATGTAAGGTGTAAATCCGCTATAAACCTTGCCAAGTCCGATGGAGAGGGCTTATCTGGGTTTATTTTTGATTTAACAGACCAGGAAATCCAGCGATTCCAGGCCACCTTGTATGTTTTTAGTGTGGTGGGCCGCCAAGATGATTTTAGTAATGCCAATTGGTTTGGATTCCATGAAGTCAAATCTCTCGACCACCCCCACATTTCCAGATCTCCAGGGTCATCTTGTCTACCATCGGGGGAGGCAGCCCTGTTGTTATGTCCACTAGCACTCTCCGTAGGTTCCGGATCGTGAAGGGGGGCGCTAATGCTCGGTTCTTGAGGTCGGCTCTCCAGAACACTCGCTCCCAGCGAGGGACCACGATAAGGTATGTTCCCGCTGCCGTGTTTAGGTGTGCCAGAATCTTGGGGACTAAAAAGGGTGGTGGAAATATCCATGCCAGGGGATAGTTCCATTGAATGCTGAAAGCATCGTGGATTATTGCTTTGTCGTCGTTCTGATCCAAAGTCCCGTAATTGTGGACTACATGTGCCCTCTCCGATGCAAAAAGATCTACTACGGGCCAACCCCACTTGGCGAATACTCTTTTGGCGCAATCGGGTAGAATGTGCCATTCCGGGGCAAGGCGATGTCTCGAAAGGTGATCCGCATGAGTGTTGTACAGTCCCGGTAAGTAATGAATCTTGAATTGTATCTGATGCTTGTCTAGTAGGGATAGAATCTGATAGGTGATGTCCATTAGCATCTGAGAGTGAGTGCCCCCCTCCTTGCGGAGATAAGACAACTGTTTTGTTGTCGCTTTGTATCAAAAGCGAACTGCCACATAAGTCCGTCGCATAGATTTCCAGAAACCTCAAGATTGCGAGCATTTCTTTTTGGTTGCAATGCAACCGTTGCTCTGTCTCTTCCCATACACCTGATACTGACAGGTTGTTGAGCTGCGCACCCCAAGCCACGTCGGATGCGTCTGTCGTCAAAAACTGTGTAGGGGCTGTATTGTGCAACATTTCCGGTTGTTGACAATTCTGTATCCACCATCTCATCTCGGTTAGCACCTCCAGAGGCAGAGGGTGCAGCTTCGCCATTTCTTTGGGTAACGAATTCATAAAACGAAGGACCTTGCGATGGTTTAGTCTTCCTCTTGGAACGATAAAACTTGCAAAGCTCAACAAACCTACCACTTGTTGTAGGTCTTTCAGGGTAACAACTGCTTTTTCTATTGTCATAGAAACTCTTTGATGAGCTGATCCGACTTCTTTTGCGGGAGTGACATCTGATTGCACCAAGGGTCCCATAAAATTCCCAAGAAAACTATACTCTTTTGTGGCACTGTTATCGACTTTTGAGTGTTGATTTGCCAACCTAAATACCGGAGGGTTGCTAACAGTGTTTTTACATGATTCTGTAAAACGATGGGGTCTTGATGCGCTAAAAGAAAATCGTCTAAGTAGACGACTAATCTCATCGCTTTCTCTCGCATGATCTGAGCAATCCAATTGGTAAGCATTGCAAAGGTCTTTGGAGCAGAACTCAGACCGAATGGAAGACAGGTCATTTCGAGAAGCTCTCCATCGTATATGAGGCGTAGGAACCTCCTGTGTGATTTTGCTATTGGTAAATGAAAGTATGCTTGGGATAGATCCACTTTGCACACCCAATCGTGAGGTTGCAGAAAATCGGGAATTTTGTGCATGTTTATGAGACGAAAGTGATCGATTACAACGTAATAGTTCAGATTTTTTAAATTGAATATTGGACGGGAGGTCTCTTCGTCTTTCGGTACCAAGAACAGGGGAGAGATGAAGCTGGGAGAGGGGTCCACTTTCTTTAAGATGCGTTGATTCTTCATTTTTCCAATAGTCAAAGACATTTCTTTTGATATAGGGGTTTGCGGATAATGGTACATATTTGGAATGAGCAATGGTGGTTTCTGAACAAAGGGTATGCGATACCCCTTTATTAAACGAAGAATGGTCTTCGGTGCGCCCATTTTCATCCAATGATTGTGAAAACGTGCCAACCGACCTGCTCGAAACTGGATTGAGTCATTGTTTTTTATGCTTGGCGGACCCTCTATTGAAAGAAGGGGAATGCCCTCTTTTTCTGTTACCTCGCTGGGAGGTGTGAGATCCACGCCCTGGTCGCGAACCATGGTTATGAAACGATCCTCTCTGTTGAGGATTGTTCCGAAACTGATTTCTAAGATCAGGTATATGCTCTCGCGAAGAGCAATTATGTGTATATCATCCCCGCGAGGGAGGATAATAATGTGTGAACCCTCCCCGCGAGGGAGGGTAATTATGTGAGCATCCACCCCGCGAAGGTGGGTAGTTGTAAGATGAAGCACCACGCGATGGCGCTTTATTTTGATGTTGGCTCTGTGAGGGCTGTGAAACAGAGGTATTTTGTTTCGCAAGCGGCCAGAAAGACTTGCGCACGCCGCCAGCTTTCTCTTAAGCTAACGTAAATTTTTCCGCATCGAATAAGTTCGCACACGACGGTGAAATTCTATTTAGAGCGGCCTTAACTAAAGGATCTTTAACAGATTTTAATATAGCATCCCTACGTAACTCAATACTCTCTGCACGATGTCCACAGACTAGTTGTAAAAGATCGGCAGAAACTTTGTGAAATTCGCCATTAATAAATATTTCTTCGACTTTTGCACACATAGACTCATGATTGCAATCAGTCGACTTAGCCCACATAAGAAGATTACGAAAACCATTCTGTATGCTTTCTTTTTGTTTTAACACACAAAATGTTATGGCCGCAAATGCTTTGTCCGTATAAGCAAGGTGACGAGAGCTATCATAAGATTTAAACTCTTCATTTGTGTCAAGGTTTGTAAATCCCGGACTATGGTTGTATAATTTCTGTGTCTCTGCATAACGCACTTCAGACCAAGATGAGGTTTCGAAACGTTGTATATCCGAGAGAATTTTCAAAAACGGATCTGGTGTTTTAGGAACTGCGGGCTCCTTTAATTTTGTTTCAATATCAAATGTAATGTCCGGTTGTGCGATTTCATCGTGGTATAAATCTCCACTCACACATGAACTAACAGACACGTTGTCACAGCAGGGTGCTGTATCATTAGCAGTAGCGAATTCATTAGCAGTGATATATTTACTTAGTTCACTTACTTGTCTACTTAATTTGTCTATCCGCTTATTCTTTCTGCGGCGGCGACGGCGTGAATACTTTCGCTTCGCGCCCGAAGAAGAACTGGAACTGGAACTGGAGTCACTACTGCTGCTGCTTGTCACTTTCCGATCTCTTACAGCCGTAGCTATATTACTCACGGGACAATTAACATCCGTTCTGAAATACGCTTAAAGGTTATCGCAAGAAATATTTTAATTATTGCTAATGCGGGTAGGTATTTAAAATGTGTATCTAAATTATTAAGTTGTGAATAAAAAATACATTAAGCATGTTTATTTCATACTTTCGTTACGAATTTACACGCTCGAGCATTATTACCCACATCTGATTATCTAATTTGAACCACGTTATAAAACATTACGTTTAAAGTAGGACACTACTATTCTAGGAACACAATTTTAACAAATCGAACGGCAAAAACCGTTATATATTTAATGTACTTACTGGTCCATATTGTTATCCAGCAACTATTCAATATAAATTAATATTTTAAGTTAAGTACAAATATCACACGATATTCTATATCTATTATTAGATTTTTATTAATTTTCAAAAGATTTGTGCGCAGGTGTGATCGCACAAGTGATCTTGACGGAAAACAAAACGCCAATGAGCAGAAATGAAGTGAGCTCAACCGCACTCACTCCACTGCCTGGTGATGGTGACGTCACATCCGATCATACCACAAACGTAGGCCAATAGGAACAAAGAAGACGGGAAACGGAAATGCCTATCTCACTGTATAAGCTTCGAATAACGGTCTAGTGGTTTAATAAGAAATAGCGCTAGTGTAAAAGTTAATGCTCTTTCTTAATGAAATTTATAAGTTCAAGTTCACCATAAATCAGGGATGTGCCTAATTAATTGTTTGGCATAATATTAGGTATTTTTTTTTATTTCAGGTTTAATCGATTATAAAAATAATTGATACATCCCTATATTGCATTGCAGCCGTAGTAGGTAATATGAAGTCATAGAACTTGGGATCTCTGATCAAAACTATATTTAATCTATTTTCTTACTTACTACTATCGATAATAGTATTGTCTCAATACAATACTATCGATCGATAACCCTGTCAATGTTGTGACTAGTTTTCGAGGTTACTATAGTAAGTAAGTATGCTTGTAAGTATACAATACTCGATAGTATTGCAATAGACAATCGATAGTTAGGCAACACTAACTACCCACATAATAATAGTAGTAGTATCATAGAATATTTATAGATATTATTTTTGGTGTGGGAAGTCGCTTGACCGGTAGTCGAGGCCTTATTTTGCCCGTTTCAAAATAAAACCCTTGTTTGGTATATTTCACAACAATTTTAATTTAAAAAATCAGTCTTAAAGTGTTTTACTATCGATGCCTTTGATTTAATCAAAGACTGATGCAGCTGAACTGAATAGTGAAACCTACTAAGTACATGAAATAAATTCAAAAAAAGATAAAATCTCTATTCTTACATATTTCAATTATTTTATACAAGAACTAAAAAATACTTGACAAAGTTTTATTAACATTGTTTAATTACAATTATTTACACCAGTACTTAGTATTAAAAATTTGTTTAATATCAATATTTAGATTGAAAATAAATTAAGGCAACTATTAAAATATCAGTAGGTAAATCATTAAAGCCACATTGACATGGTACATTGTACAAGTGCATATGGATATTGTTGCTACACATAGTCCAAGTACACTCATACACTGTGAAATGTAAATACAGCTAACTCCTTGACCATGAACATGCTTCAATCATATAAATAAGACAAAAGCTTGCATTATTCTGTATTGTTAAATTTTTGAAGGACTCCGGGTTTACTGTGGCAAGCCTCAGTATTTGCTTACTGTAGTATTGTATTTGCTTTGCCCTATCTTTGCATGAGACAACACATCCACAAATAAACACATTACTCTCATTTGCAATGATGCACAGTCGGTTAAAAACATAGTTATCATGATTACTCAACTTTTGCCTCCTTTATTGAAAATTGCAATTCATTTACAATGGCATTATAAGGCACTTTTGTCTGAAAAAAGCCTACTAAATTAATGGCTTAAAAATGTGCTTGCGTGCGGTTTTATATTATTTTCTGAAACATGTTCATGGCATAATGACGAAATATAATCAATTAAATTCCTATAACAAACAGCCAGTGTTCCTAAACTTATTTGAATTACAACTACACTTATAAAACACTATTTGCAAGTATTTAAACATTTTGTTACTAAATATGTGTAATGTTTCTTGTTACTCTGGGACACCAGTTTTGTATTTAATGCATGTAGCCACTCATCCGAGCCATCACAACAGTCACAGATGCCATCATTCACTTGACTCGATGGTACAGTGTTAAATGACACAGGCTTACGGTGTTGGGCGCTACAGTAGAATGTGCCGTTTACACACGCATTAGTACTAGGCTCATCTGTCCCATCTTCACAGTCACAGTAATCATCATTCACTTGTCCAAATGGTATTCGCTGCTCTATTTTCAAGCAGGTGAATTCGTTTTCATTATTGGGCCTATAGTTTGGCATGTGCGCGTATAAAACGCCGTGAATAACACCATTCTCGTTTATAAATTTATCCGCTTCTGAACGTAAATGAACTAGCGTTTCGATTTTCTTGTGATCCATAACGGGAATGAGCCTCGAGGTACTGTCGGCTTCCGACGTTATTGTTAAGAAGAAATACATCTGGTACAATATGAAACATATGACCATACATAATGTTAGAATTATAATATTCTTCTTCTTTTTCAAACCCATTGTCACATAATATTATAACACTGTTCTGACTGAAGCACGTCAGGTCTTTACATAGCATACGGTTAGGCGGTTTGATGTATACGTGGAAAACAAATAAATAATATTTTCATCTTTTCTATATTATATCACAGCAAGTCAAGTCATCCTTGTAAGTATTGAATTTTCACTGCTGTATAACGTCGTATAGCATGGAATGGTGTAATTAACTGATTTTATATAGACGCACAGCAATAATTAGTCATTAAATCAAATAAATAATCTCACAAACAAAATAACCTACGTTGCCGATTTGACATTTACGCACTCGCATTACCACCAACATCACAAAAAGTCAGAAAACAGACACATAGTGTTGCCTAACTATCGATAGTAGTATTGCTATTGCATTGCAGTACTCTCATGACCTTGAAAAGTTAGTAGAATATCAATAGTATCGGAATTTTACAATACTGTCGATATTAGCTATAATTTATATGAAGTCACCATCGACACTACCGAAAATATGGATGGAGCAAAACTATCGATACTGCTGATAGTGTCAGTAGTTACTCAATGTTTAAATAGTATCGTTACTATTGCTCGTCATCAATAGTATTGATTATGATTTTCGATGGATACTATCGATAGTATAGATAGTATTGTCACATATAAATACTATCGATAGTATGACTTTTCGATAGTTATGCAACACTTCGACCGTCGATTTTCGCATTTAGTAATTTTAGTTTTATTATGTGTCAATCATAAAACGGCCTGTGGTTTGGCTTGACTTTATATTATACTTCCCCCTCCCCACTATCAAAAATGTGTCGGATACTTTACTGACAATATACTACCCACATGAAAACGCAGATAAGAACATATTAGTTTACTTGACACTGACTAAATGCGAAAAAATGATTGTAAAAAAAACACCAACTTTCAACTGACTGACATTCCGCTCGTGTCAATATCGTTATACTCTTTAGTGATGTGAAAACATGGGTGAAAACCGTTCTTTTAGGTTTTTTGCAGATAAATCCTACCTGCCTACCATGTCAAATCTTCAATTTTCTTTTATTTATATTGTATATAACCATTAGACAAATCAACTTTTTAAAATCATTTATACACAATAAATAACGCCCTAGTGCATATCAGGTCACGTACATGTTTTCGTAGCCGTTAAACAACATGTTACATGGTATGCACATGTAGATTTTTTCGCGGGGACATTTCATGGTGCACGCCCGATATTGATTTGAACCCAAGACTTTTGGAATACATGTCAAGGTTAAACCCGCTAGGCTACCCTATATAATAGACGTGGCATATAAGAAACAAAGTTTTACACAATATGTCATGTGCTTGATTTCAGACACCTATAGCTTTGGTTTTTATCAGCTATAGCTCGCGATCTAGCGAAACATTACTGCCATGGCCAAACTATAAGATTTTCTTAGTTTTAAAATGAATCCCTAACACTGAGCAAGTGCCAAGGCATGATACAAGCTAGAATAATCGTAATTAAATGTTTGTGTCAAAATGAAGTTATATTTGCACATTTTAATGGTGATTCCTCTACATTGTAGACAAAAAACTATTTAGGACGCGTTAGCTGTGCGGAAAGATTCAAATTCGCTTTTTATCCCTAAAACATATTGCACATTTTCATTTATTGTCGGTTATTTCAATAAAAACCGGTTTATAAACCGATTTTGTGGAACCGGTTCACATCACTTATTTACTTTGTCATTAGCCTGGATTTTGACTTACAATTTTATTTATATAGGAAATATTTGGAATAGGACCTAATATTTTCAATAAAATAAATGGTCGAAGAGTAGGTTAACGGCGACACCATGAGTTTCTTGACGGTGGACCGGCAAGCGTCATCCTCTTCGGACAAGAAGAGCGAGGAATCGGAAGCCAAAGAAGATCTAGAGGTAAAACTATTGGCAATGTACCTAGTGTTTATTGTGTACTCTTATAGTGCTCCAAAAATAGTGTCAAACAGAAATACATTAGTACCTAGAGCAATAATATGTATCGGAGAACAGGCATATATATACTAATATAATAATAAATATGTAGGTAGACCCACCCTTAGGAGAACCCGAACTCTCCACACAGAGGGACATAATCTGATGAAGAACAGAGCTCTACAGTGTAATATGACAGATTTTGCCTTAGCTCTGTCTCTTTAAATCTTTTAGAGAGGGTGTGGGGTATTTAACATTTATGTTCTCATTTGGAATGGAACTATATACTTATTATTTCATGAATATCTTTTACCATATGCCACTTAAAAAGAAAACAAAATAATATTGAATAAGTATTATTTATATGCATTAATGTGTGTGCATTAAATATACTATTTAATTAAGTGTATTTATGCTGGCCATTCCTATTGCGGAGTAAAAAAGGTGGTTGATCCACGTATTTACCTGTAGTTTTTTATCATGTTCATAGGTTGACAATTCACAGAGTGTGTTGCTGAAAATAGCAACATTGTATGCGGAGCAGCTGATGAGCGACCTCACATTGGAGGTGGGGGGTGTGGGGTATCCGGCCCATCGCCTCATACTATGTGCCAGTAGTGAAGTGTTTCAGGTAGGTAAGAGACGTAAGAGCTGATGACAATATGCATTTTTCTGGTATTTTGTGTTGCTGACAATTTGTGTCTCGTAATAATTGGTGTTTCTGACCATTCGCGAATCTGTATTTTGCGTTTTGCGTCGCTAAAGTTATGCGCTTATACTCTCTCAACATTTATACTTGGATCCAGATACAAGAGCTCACGTCAAAGGATTGTTACTCAGGTGATGTTGATGAACCGCGAGTGGAGCGAGTGGCGCGAGAGTCGCATCGTGCTGCAGGAGACGAGCGCCGCCGCCGCGGTCTTCCCGCACTTTCTCAAGTACGTATTATAGGCCTCATTTATTCAATTTATATATATATGTGTTGATGTATTCTCAAAAAAAAAAATTGCCAGACTGACACACTAACTGTAAGGTCGCAAATTAAGCAACACTTGTGCTATGGGTACCGTATAATGGACTGGAGGCGATCACAGTGACACCCAGACCAGGGCAAATTACGAAAAGGCCATTTCCGAAATTTGCCCTGGCGGGAATCGAACCCGCGACCACCATGTGCAGTGAGCCACGCGGCCTATGCTTGAACCACTGCGCCAAGTGGTTGTCAACACTTCGATGTCGAAAGCACTTGGACACTCTATATTATTGTTGTTACAGATACTTCTACACAGGACAGATCAAAATATCATATCATACCGTTCTTCCAGTCCTCTCTCTAGCAGACAAGTACAACGTAATGGTAATTAAATTATATCGTCATAGTATTCTACCACAGATTTTTGTACCCAGAAAGAAATCAGTTTCTATAAAATGACTCTCATAACACTCTCAGGACCTGGTGAGCCTCTGCCTGGGGCACATGTCGCAGCACATAGCGCAGGCCGCCAAGCGCGGACAGCTCATATCCTGGATGCAGTACACGATGGCGTGCGGGCACAACGACGTCGCTAAAGTATGTACTATCATTTGTGGACTATGCTGCATTTCTTGTTAGTCAAATGTTTAGTGTAGCAGGGACCGAATTAATACGTGTATACTGTGTTTACTAAGACTATGACTTGGACTCGAGATGTACTTGATAAAGTATGTGAACACATTCAACCAACTTATACGGTAGGAGGCTATTATACTCCCAGTGCAGTGAGCCGAGCGGTCTACGCTCAGATCACTGCGCCAAGAAGTCGTCAAACCGAGATTTCAACTCGGTATGTCTCTGCATAGGCATGCCAGAACTTCGTGAAGTGGAACCTGGAGTGGTTGTGGTCGGACAGCGAGCTGAGCGAGCTGGAGGGCGAGACGCTGGTGCAGCTGCTGCAGCAGAGCGACCTGGTGCTGCACAACGAGATGAGCCTCTACCAGTGAGTCGCGTTACACCGCTAACGCACATACCCTAACTGATGAATTGGCTGAAGAAACTGATCCGTAATTACATGCAGGATGAAACGATAAATGTCCTGGAACATTTGATATTTGCAAAGATAAATAAATAGTTATCCGCCTAAAGCATTAAGAGACCATTTTCGTCACTGCTGGATAAGTTACTTCTTTATGTAGGTTGCCACAATGTGATTTTGGTCAAAATCATAAGTCAAGTTGTAGTGTGTCCCTAGGTCCTGAGACTCCTTTGAGCATTTTTGAAATCAATTCCCTATAGTTTCGGATTTGGCCATCAACGCCCACTTATACTAGGTGAAAGAGAAAGGGTATACAATTTTTTTTGGAACTTTACTTTACAAAGCTGATAGTTATAGAATTACAAAGTTAAGTTTTGAAAAAAAGAGTATACCGTTTCTGTTTCAACCTGTAATATTCAGCCTGTATATTTCTATACACCAGGTTCGTGGTCCGGTGGCTGAGCAAACAGCGCGAGCGGCTGAACGCGAGCGATCTGAGCGAGGCCGAGATGAAAGCACACTGGGAGTCATTGGTCGCTTGTGTCTTCTCGCACGTCAGGTGAGCCTTACGAATACTTCCAATGTTACGGAATTATTAAATAAAAATAAATCGACTTTTATGTATTTACCCGCACTCGCGATTCAGAATAATATTATTACACGTACACTAAATATATATACCTATCATTATACAATTAAATAAAATTGGAGTGTCTGTTTGTAATATCAAAATAACACCTTTTCACTAAATGCATATGAAAGTACATACGACACCTATAGCAAAAACGCGATTTAACATTTTTTGTCTGTATGTTTGTTCCGGGTAATCTCCGAAACGGCTGGACCGATTTTGACGGGACTTTCACTGGCAGATAGCTGATATTATAAGGAGCAACTCAGGGTACTTTTATTTTATAAAAACAAAAACTAAAAAATGGGTCCTGTCGCGCGGGCTCAAAACGCGGGAGCGGGCTTTTTTGTTAAGTTAAATTCCACGCGGACGAAGTCGCGGGCTCAGCTAGTATATATATATTTCTTAAAGATTACTAGCAATGTGAGTTAATCACATTACTAGTATTCCCGTTAGCCCGTCCAGCTAAGCTAATGCTTGTGTTAGGAGTGGGCTCACGTCAATAGTTGAATGGCCAGGATGGGGATCGAACTTGGAACCTCTCAGCTAAAAGGGCGGCCCATAACCACTAGGTTATTGACGCTTTGAGTAAACTGAATATAAACGGAGGGAATAAAAATTGCTCGGTCGGATTTAGCAATACAGCATAATATCCCACTGGAAGGCCACGGTTTCCACTAGAAGGTGCGTCTACTTACCACGCACCTTGGCACCCGACAAGCCCACTGAGTTTCTTGCCGGATCTTCTCAGTCGAGGTCGCGTTCCGATCCGGTGGTAGATTTACCCTGGCCACCTCTCCTGGCAGCGGCCCAAGCCAAGGTCGTGTCCCTTGTGGCGCCCTTGAGCTAGCTGCCCCCCTGCCCCTCTGGCTGGGCCCTCTGTCCGGGTGAAGTTGTTATGGCCACTCTGGCCAACAATATATTATAGTCATATAAAATAAAATAAAAAATGGAAGGCCACGGCAAGGTCGTCGGCGACGTAATCTAACGGTGATTACGCACTGGAAGAAACATGTTCACGAAACATATTGTTGTCTGTATTTATTATCTAATTATAATAATTTAGCCCTTTTGACGTCCCACTCCTGGGCACGGGCCCACGAGGGGGAATCAGACCATAATCCACCACGCTGGCCCAGTGCGGGTTGGCGGATTTCATATGTCTTTCGAAAATGGGTAGATCTTCTAAGACATGCAGGTTTTCTCACGATGTTTATCCTTCACCGTAAGCAAGTGATAATCATATAGAAATTATGATTCGCATATAGATTTCGAAAAATCCAGAGGTGCGAGCCGGGGTTTGATCCCAAGACCTGGTGCCCACAAGACGCGTGCTTAACCAATCAGCTACCACTGCTACTGTATTTATTATGACAACAAAAAATAGAGACAGAAAGAAGAAAGAAAGAAAGAAATTTATTTTTATTGGTACCATGGCAGAGCTATACAAAACTAAGTAACTATACATACACAGCTTAGGAATATAAATGGACACAACTAGCTAGTTATGTACTATCATACCAAGCCAAAGGGTCAACAGCTCAGCAAATGCCAGGGTGCATGCGTGATGCATACCACCTGACGCTGGTTTTCAGCTGCAACCCCAGAACGATACACACACACAGCCACGGTAAGCACTACATAACTAAGCGATGTAAAAAAATAAAATAAAATTAACATTATATATTTATGTAATAATTCAATTTACAATATAATTAGTAGTTAGTGCAAATTTAAGAAAAACTATATATATATATACTAGCTGAGCCCGCGACTTCGTCCGCGTGGAACTTAACTTAATAAAAAAGCCCGCTCCCGCGTTCTGAGCACGCGCGACAGGACCCATTTCTTAAAATTTAGTTTTTCTAAAATTAAAGTAGCCTAAGTTACTCCTTAAAACATCAGCTATCTGCCAGTGAAAATCCCGTCAAAATCGGTCTAGCCGTTTCGGAGATTACCCGGAACAAACACACAGACAGAAATTTTTAAATCGCGTTTTTGTTATAGATATCGTATGTACTTTCATATACATTTAGTGAAAAGGTGTTATTTTGATATTACAAACAGACACTCCAATTTTATTTATTTGTATAGATATATATATTTTAGGAATATATTGGCAGACCTCCGTATTGGAAAACAATCCAAGACAACAACATGTTTCGTCCAGTGCGAACTCACGAACGTAACGGTTATATTAAAATGCACGGTAAGCTCACGTAACTATGGTTTGACAATGTCGTCTTTGGATATAACAACAATACGGTTACGTTCTCAATGAGATGTGGTTCTTAAGTCGTTATATTTAAGATTCATTGTGGCAGAGCAGAAAGGATATTGTCCAAGTGAAGTACCGTATGTATGTCAATATCCAGGTTCCCAATGATGTGTCCGAACCAGCTGGCGCGGCTGCTGCTGTGTCCGCTGACGCAGGAGCACAAGGACTTCTTCATGGAGCGGATGGCCATCGCCATGAGCTACCAGTCAGGTCAGCACACTGCGATTTGTGTAGTGAACTTCTTCACGCAGCCGCCGTTTGCCGCAAAAGTGGGCGTCTCTGCCTTGAAGTAATAAAGGAATGTAGTGGTTAGTAATATCATCGTAACTTTAATCATTAGTTGCATGTGTGATTGGCGTTTCATTATTTCGACATTTTCTACTTACCAGTCGCTTGATTGGAATGGGTTTTTTTAAACAACAATGGTGACCAATAATGACGTCGAGGTTTGAACCTCGACGAGTCCAAAAGAAAAGTTAAATTGTCTTGGAACCCGCACGAATTTAATAAAAGTAGTTGGAAGAAGAAATTTCCACTTCCCTCCGGTGCAAAGCGGAAGACAAAAATAGATGCCATACAAGTAGAAGTTGGAATGTTTAATTTAATTGGAATTATCAGTTTAATTAATAATTTGAATTATCAGTCACTTTACTACTGTCAGTTTTACTACAAATATAAAATATCGCGACGTTGGACGGAGAGAGGGAGTCTGTCGGAACTGCCACGTGGCATGTGTCAGCGCACTACAACGTGGCGCCGCCTTGCGGGGGAATTTTAAATCATTCGGATCGATTTCGGAAAAATGGATCCCAAAACCTTCAAACTTCCGTTTTCTTGCTAATTTTGAATTTAGTTTTATAAATATAACATTTTTATGGGGCGTACGATAATTTGGCCATCGGTACGATGTACGCTGGCGGATAGCTAAATTGTGTAAAAAGTACGAGAATTTTGAGCAACGCTTAAAGCAAAACGTATTTTTTGACTTGGACAATATTAAACAACACCAAGTCTATCTTTTCATCCCTCACTCGAATGCATATACGTTTATACATTTGTCATATACGTTTGTTTGTCAGACAAGAAGAACCTGTAAACAGACTGTGAGTCGTAGTTGTGATTCATGTTGGTATTTCTTTGAAGTGTATTTGTAGAACGTCAAAACGTTTGCTCAATGTCAGTTTTCTTACTTTTCTTTTATCCTAGGGGGGGGGGGGGGGGAAGGGGAGGTGCTGACTGGACTTGCGAAGCAAAAATATGACCCTGTACGATAACTTTATTTTTCACGGTACCTTACGATAATTCCAACTTTTGTATCTGGCAACACTGCACACTGTCCAGGTCAGTAAGGCTCAAAATGGCTTGTACCCAGGGCCGTTACAGTAACTTAAAAAAAACCAGGTCAGTACGAGCGCGTGGCGGAGGTGCAGCGCACGGAGGCGGGGCGCGTGCAGTTCACGCCGCGGCTGTACACGGAGGACACGTGGGGCTCGCTGCTGGCCGTGGAGCACTTCCACTCGCTGGCCAGCTACCACACGCGCACCTTCATCTTCAGCAGCCGCCCCGCGCTCGCCGACGCCGCGCTGCCGCGCGACCGCCTCACCGAGTGGACCGTCGACCTCTACCCCAAGGGCGTCTGGTTCCGGAAGAGCCTACTCATCGTGTGGGCCGGCACTTATGATGTGAGACCCAGCTTAACACTGCCGCCGAAGTCAGAGCGTTTATTTTGTTTAGGCCTCCGGGGGCACTTACAAATTGAAAATTTTACATATTTTCTTATTTCTCCAACCGGATCGGAACGCGACCTCGATTGAGATGATCCGGCAAGAAACTCAGCGGGCTTGTTTTTTTATATTTTGTTATAAATTCGATTCCCGCCGGTACGAATTTCGGAAATGGCCTTTTCGTAATTTGCCCGCGTCTGGGTGGCACCGGGGCCATACAGTTGGTGTGTTAGTCTGGCGATATTTTAACACTGCCGCCGGCGCAATATTTACAAAGTTTCAGTGATACCTCTATACAAACAATCTGAGTGAGATTCAATTAGTTTGGTAATACTGAATTACTACTAGTATTACTCTCTAGTACTTTTTAGTGACAATCGTGTTGCCTGCTCACATTGTGTTGCTGTTCCTGAGAAACCATCTTTCATTATATTAACCATTGAGTTTCTAGCCGGATCTTCTCAGTGGAAGCAGCATTCCGAACGACTGGTAGATTCTGACTATTAATAAGTGCTTTGTTGGCTTACACGAATAAATTAATGAAAGTATTGACTATAGATAGAATGAAATAGTCTTAAAATTGTTCGAATTTCCAACACAATTTTAGTTTATCTTTCTCCACCCATTTCAAAATACTGTCATGTCTCTAGTGCTATGTAAAATGTTTAAAAACTATTTCTTGAATCATGGTAGCTGCTTCTCATAAATGTAGTTTACACTCCAACTCAAGGTTGTTGTCGCCAGGTGCCGGAGGTGGTTCTCCGCACTGTGAGGATAGCCATCACGTGTCAGAGCTGCCCCGAGAACCCTGTGAATCAATACGGCGAGACCGAACAACTGGAGCCCGATGTCAGAGTCAAGGTAACAAGTCACTTTATAAGGCTTCATCTCTTCCGACGACAATGTTTGTCGGGTCTGCTAGTTTATATAATACCAGCTGTGCCCGCGACTTCGCCCGCGTGGAATAGTGTCTTTGGGTAGAATTTTTAATTATATAGGCAAATTATTTTACAAATGAGACACATACGTATAAATACTTTAATGAGCTATTTGCAGTGTTTCACTGCAAAGAGCTATATTTCCCTACAAACTTTCAGCCCCTATTCCCTATTGTTAATTTACCCCCTTCAAGGTAAAACTTTTACAAACTTTGAATGTCATATTTATTTATATCGAATCAACAACCAAAAAAATAAGCTTCAAGCTTCTAGCTCTAAAAATGACGATACTTCCATACAACTTTTCAACCCCTTACAACCCTTTTCGCATTAAAAAGTAGCTTATGTCCTTTCTCAGGATCAAGACTTATCTGTGTTCCAAATTTCATTTAAATCGGTTCAGGAGTTTTGGCGTGAAAGAGCGACAGACAGACATACAGAGAGACAGAGTTACTTTCACACTTATAATATTAGTAAGGATTTGGATTCATTTCACGACGCGGACGTTCAATTATCCTGAAAAATGAATTCTAAAGCTGGCGGGTAAAGTGTGTTATCGTCCGCAGATCGGCATCCTAGTGTGGGGAGTTCAGAAAGGGGTGGAACACGTCTCGTCCGTGGTGGAGCGGGTGCACCGCTTCTCAGCGCAGAACAGGTGATCTGGCCTTCTGTGTACGAATATTTACTCCTATTAAAACATCTACTTCTGACGGTGATTTACTCATAAGTCTCTTTAGAATGTCCTAATTGAAGGACATGCTTAATAAAGATCGTACGATAGGTTTGATTGTGCGAGCGTGCTATCAAAGCTATAGGTCTCTTGAGATTGTCCTAATTGGTGACGCATCATCGCGTGGTCTATAAGGAAAGCTGAGTTGGATCATCGAAAGAAAAAAGAATGAAAAACATTTATTCGCCACAGACACAATGGATTACTAAAATGACTACCTTTTGCAAGCGTCTATTTGTGTATTTATAGGGTACGATAACTGCTTAACACCAGGGGTGCTACTCTTAGCAACGATAATCGATATATCTTGACATTCGTATCATGGAATCCTACTCTAAATTCCATATTTTTTGCCATCGTATCGATTACTGAACGACCAATACACATTATCGTTCGTTCAGACGATATACGTCGGCAAAAGATGGAATTAAGAGTAGGATTCGGCAATACCCCAGGCAGGTCGTGCGCTTGTTTATCTACTTTATTTACCTATACATAACATAAATAATAATAATAATAAATCATTTATTCTCTCTTCACAAATGAGGTTGTCTTAAAGTTAACAATATTGCCATAACTAGCTTCCACCATTGTGAGAGACTGGTGCCTGATGTAGGTTTATAAAAAAACCTGTGTTACAGGTCACCAGGGGATAAAAGAACCCTTTTTCTTTTCTGAAAAATACTTTTAAATTTGCAAATGGATAAAAATTTCCCCACTTTTTTCAATGTGTGGAATATGTTTGTGGGTACAGGGTGTTGAACATAGACGGCGCTCTGGACTTCGACGAGCTGAACACGCCGCTGTACTCGCCGCCCGCCGACTGCCGCCGCGAGCCCGAGCCCGCGCCCGCGCCCTGCGCGCCGCACCCCGCCAAGTAAGGCGTCCTACACACGACACGATTTGGCTCACCATCTTCAGGGTCGATCTGATGGTGTGTGAGTTGACGGGACTTATCTTGTCAATTGACATGCCCATTGGTAGCGATCAGTTCTACAAATCGTGAGCCAAATCGTGCCGTCTGTAAGACGCTTGTATATGCATTGTCCACGTCATCACTCAAAATGAAATCGTATATTTTGTTTAAGCCTACAGGGGCACTTACAAATTATCTATTTTACGATTACGATTTAGATAATTTCACAAATTATCAATTTTTTTTTTCTTAAACCTACAACCGTTCGGGACGCGACATCGACTGAGAAGATCCGGCAGGAAACTCAGCGGGATTGTCTTTTTACATTTTGTTTTTTTTTTTCTTTTAATTGCCAGTTGCTTATATACATAGTACAGCCTAGACGCGTTACAGAATTATTTTCGGAATACTTGCAAGTTCCTTTGTTCGTTTTTATCGTCGGGGCCATAAGGGCTAAATTCGTATTCCATTTGCAGGCACTGTTCAAAGTGCAGTGAAAACAGCGAGGTTCCCGAGCCGCGGCATCTGCTAGGCCCCAACAGAGACCAGCTTAAGGTGAGTTTAATGTCGGTCATTATAATACATACATGGTGTTTCAAAATTCCGAAATATTACTTGGGGGATTGGATATCGCGCATAGAATTAAATGGTATAAAAATTTGATCGAATATCGAACAACCTTCAATATTTTATTGCGCCATTTTTAGACATTTAAAACACACTATAAATAACCCTTCGATTGCATAGACGATGCATTCACACCGATTTATGTTGCGGCACTTGCAGCCTCTTATTTAGAAAAATAAGGACAATATCATATATCGCTGAGAATGTGTCGTCAGTGCCAAAGAGGGATTTTGAACTGTTAAAATAAATCTCCGTCAGACAAAGTAGAGTTGTCTAATTTAGACGCTATTTCATAAAAATACAAAACACCGATAGATAGTCTACGCATAAGTCGGCAATTCGTAGACAAAAGCATTCTAATGTGTCTAGAATGTTATCTTTGAAAAGAAAGTCGATAGAATTTTGCCAATTTTTTGTGAAAACGTAACGTGTCTTGAACATTATAGTTGCAGTTTCGAATAGTATAGTAAATGTATCCTAGGTCGGACCCTTCCCCTTCGTTTAAGAGGGGTTTGTAATGCGCATGAGTTGAATATCAGGGCTCTTTTTATATTCCAGATACAAGTAGTAATAGTCCCCCTCACGGACTACTGTCACGTCGGCGCCCCGGACAGCACGCACGGATGACCTACGACATCCCTCCGTCTCTTTCCCGCCGCACACAGATGAGCTCGGTGCGAGAGAGACGACGGTACGCCTGTCTGTATTCGTTGCAACGTGTTTCGTGGCCTCTTGTGAAGAAGTTATATATTATTGTAAAAATATGTTATATATTACTTTTTAACAGCGTTGTTTGTTATGTTTAAGTTTTTATATATATCCCTCTTGTTTAAAGGGGGACGCCAACTTCGCAGAATAATTTCCCATATGTAAGTAGCGTTAATAAATAAAGTTTAAACTTCATTATGACGACAAGCTTTTAGGTTAAATTTTACCATAAAATTTTGTCTCACGCCACCGTGTCATCATATTTTAACCCTATCTGGTTTTGTTTTATAGTCGCCTCTTCTTAGACAAGGGGGAACTTGCTATAGGCAACCGAACACAGATATAGATTTACATAGATAACGCAAATGTATGTACTTCGCGTGTACGAAACCCCGACCAAGCGTCAAGGTTGGTCGCCGCTAACTTAAAGTCCGCGCGACTACAGATATAAAAAATATGAGTATGAGCGAAATAATCACTCGAGAGATTGTATCAAGAGTGATATAAACGAGGTTGGAGTGGATGTGTCTATGACAGGAAAGCGCGATGAATGGAAGGAAGACATACTGCGCCGACCACAGATAATGGGAAAAGGTAAGGCAGATGATGATGATGAGAATCGTAGCGGGCGGAGGGGCATCGGTGTCTTTGAATCGGTTTGGATTTACCGTCACTAATGACGTCTCAGTAGGTGTTAAAAATTCGGCTCGCTTGGATTCAATACTAATCGTGATACTTGCGTTATCTATGTAAATATAATATCTGTGCAACCGAATTAGTTAGCTAGACGCGAGTATGAATACCGAGGGTAACCCAAGTGAAGCATATTTTATTTGCACGTTTTGTTTAGAGGTTAGTGATGTGATTTTTAAGTTATGTTTTTCAAATTATAGGTTTACTGCCAGAAGCGTGAACATTTAATAATAATTTCATTTACCCGTAGGGTTATATTAGTTTTGTTTGTTTGTATTGTTATATGGAGAGTGTTGTGCTGAGTTTTGGACTAAAAAGTATTGAGTTTCATAGTTCATTTTGAGTGAAAAAATAAAGTAAAAATCTACGGAAGAGGGAAGTCTCTGTTCAGAAATGGGTTCATACATGCTGAAAAAAAATTAACACTGCCAATATTATAAAAGCTATAAATGTTAATGTCTATGGTATGCCCCCATAAATTAACCAGTTCTAGAACTATATTTTTATTTTGTCTTCTGCTTCCCGCACTTACTTCAAACAGAGGCTAAATATACCGTAAAAAATTTACATGGCAAATAATATAGCGCTCCTATCGGTGACCCCGAGAACTATAAATTTATCCATACATACACGAACCAACCAACCACAAGTAGACGGACTCCATTTTGGTTTTCCAAAGTGGACGGTCACATTTTCGTTTTGTGTTTGTTATTGCTATTTGTTAGTTGACCCTGGCGAAATACTTATTGAACTGGGTGGGCCATATTTTCAAAAGAAAGAAGAAGAGCCGCTAGACACCGCGCTTGGGATAATTTGCAAGTTATTTATTCATCCAAAGTATTTCAAATATGGAGCCCGCTTGTTTAATTGAACATCTAAGTATACAAATAAAATAAATTTAAGTGTCTGTTTTCAAAATAGAATAGTTGTTCCTCTTCCAGAGGAAGCTGGCCTCCAGCTGGCCTCCAGTGATAGTCTTCAAGAAAATATTAGTTATTGAATAGTCTTTTTTCGTTATTTACTTCCAAATCTTCAAGTTATAAGATTTCAATGTGCAATAAATTACTATCTATGATCATAAACTGTTGTAATAATGTTTGCAATTTAATTAAACAAGATCAAAATAACAAACCTTTTGTTTCTTTTATGTGTAAGTACACATGAAGTAGGTATAATAAATAACCTATTACAACATATTTCACCTGGCAAAGGCTGCTTTAAGCAGCATTTTAGAACAAAACATGTTTTGTAATTCCATTGTAAATAAATAAATAAATATCGCCAGACTGAAACACCAACTGTATAGTCCCAAACTAAGCAGCGCTTGTACTATGGGTACCGTACAATGGACCGGGGGCGATCCCAGTGACACCCAGACCAGGGCAAATTACGAAAAGGTCATTTCCGTAATTTGCCCCGGCGGGTATCGAACCCGCAACCACCATGTGCAGTGAGCCGAGCGGGGCCTACGCTCGTACCACTGCGCCAAGCGGTCGTCAAAATCTAAGATAACTATATTTAGGGGGTAAAAATTTATATTGCTTGAGATGGAGATCGATTATGAAATCTACTCCTTTTTGTCACATAAAATATAAATATAATAACCAGACACTTGAAACATTTCCGAAGAAATGAGAATCATTTATTCACACATTAACGCACCGTAAAATATGTTATACAATAGTTATAAAACATGATGTTACATTTACAAACATTATTGAGTACATGTGTGCACGAATCCCAATAAACAGTGACATTTTATGGAATCTATTCGAAATACATCCCTGTCACCATTTGAATTGTAGGTGTATAACAAATGCACCTCTGCCTGTCCCTTGAGGAAATATAGGCTTGATGATTTAGACCACGCTCAGAGCCGGATTATCCATTAGGCAGTGTAGGAAACTGCAAAGGGGGGGAGGGGTTATGGCTTTGAATATAAACCGCATATTTTCCTTTTTTTTATTTTTTTTATTGTATTGGGTGATGGCAGTGCAATGCCTACACGTTAGATATTTAACAATTGTAAAAAAATGCAACACATTAGCGGAAATAATTAAACATTAACAAGTATTTATGGTGAAAATACCAAAATATCGATTTAAAATTTGAGAAGAATATTAATAAATTTCAAACAAATCGAGGATAAACTAGAAGAGTTTTTCTACCAAATTTGATCAACTTATAAGCCACTTAGAAAGTGGAGGTGAAGATATAAGAGAACATGAATAAATGTGCTATTTATTATCAGGACTGGATAGCATATATGATGCAGTAATAACGGCTATAGAATGCGACTCCAACACGAATGACAAATCGATAGATATACATTTTGTAAAATCTCATTTATAAGCCGAGGAGGCAAAGACAAACGATAAAAAGAGCACAACTACTAATGATACTTCGTTTATCACGTGCCATAATTGTAATAAACCAGGACACTTAGCAAAAGATTGCCATTGGAAAAAAGGTATCCAATACCAAGGATACCAAGGAACAACAAGAGTGTAGGGACACTGGATGTGTGGGCGAGGTGTCAGCTATACAATTATTTCCACGGGGAAACTGACGGACTGCTGAACGGTCAGCAGTCCGCTTGTGTAGAGTAAACTTAGAACACGTTGAAATTGTAATTAGATTAAATTAAATATGGCCCTGAAATAAGGCCACGTTAGGAATGGTGACCTAAATGAGTCCAGTCGTTGTTCTTGTAAATAAAAGTCCAATACACAATAAATGTTAAAACTATAATTTCAGGGCCATAGTATTTAATCTAATTACAACTTCAATGTGTTCTAAGTTACACAACCGGACTGCCGAATCACACATCCATGTACGTGCACTTACATAGAGCGTGTGCGTGTATCCCTACAAAGAGGATACCAAGGACACACAAGAAGTTATGGGCGAATGAAAATGCAACAATTTAAGGCTAAAGCGCCCATCTAGCCCGCGAAGTTCAAATTTTTTTAGAAATTTTTCAAAATCTGACAATAATAAAAGGCCAAAATGTGCCATTCGCGAAAAAGACCGTGTGCAGTGCATTTATTAATATATTCAACTTACTCTAAAACATTTCAAGAACGACAGCTATCCAGATAATCTGGCAATTTTTGTATATTTAGTGATTTACTAGTATCATATCCACCGTGATAATATTTAGAGTAAAATAAATGTATAAATAAACGCACTGCATACTGTGTTTTTCGCAAATCATATATAAGGGACAAGGATAAGGATATAAATACCCGAAAATTTTGAATTTCGCGGGCTAGACAGGCGCCTCCACCTTAAGGTAAAATACGTAATGATGAAACTACATGAAGATACGTTTAATTTACCACAAATAAGGAAGCAAATGCCTTTGTTATGTAGTAAAACAACAGCGTCATTATGAATAAAAATGCGTGGTGGGAGAAGATTTTTTTATGGGACTGGTCCCGCCACACACTCCCACCACTGTTACTCCTGTAAACCAGGATCGAAAATGATGACCAATAATGACGTCGAGGTTTGACCCTTCGTCGAGTCGGGGAAAAGTTAAATTGTCTCGGAACCCGCTCGAATTTATACTTTAGAAGAAAATATACTTTAGGAAGTTAGAAAAGGGTAAAGCGCACGCGAGACCGTCATCGTCTAGGGACCCCGACATGGATAATCCGGCTCTGACCACGCCAAAAAATTTTCTAAAAGTGTACCAATAAATAAAAAAATATATAACTGAGAAACTATCATCTCGCTCTCTCCAAGAACTTATTAACGTGTGAAAATGAGAGAGAAATATCGACAGATTCAGAGTGATAAATTTGCACACATGTACTCGCACATACAAACAGCTATATCTTATCTACATAGAAAACTCTAGTCTGATATAAATTCCTAAATCCATTTACACAATAAATACCCTTTTACATCCATTACATTCAATAAACGTAACATCTAATACACACTTAAGTTGATATCCACCTGAGCTGTGCAAAGTAAGGAGCACACGCGACGGACAAAACCATTACTGACATGTCCATTAACGCGTTTGCAAAAGGTTAATCTGGCTGCAACCTACTGTAGCGTTAATGTATACAAAAGTACATCTTCACTAATATCGTCCTTACCCCCTCGTTTGCACTTTCTTGACATTTACACTTATTTTTTATCATGAAGTATCTGTTTGTCTTGTTAAGAAATAGGGGCATCACATTCCAATGTAAGTGTTACGACAGCGCGAACTCGCTCACGAATGGCTGGCCCAGGCAAAACCAAACGTCAAAGAGCGAGCGACTAAGCTATATTTTCTCTTATAGCGCTGTCCCTTTCTGTCGAACAGTCGGGCCCCAACCAAGTTGGTGCCTCCAGAGAGCTATAAAGCAACTGCCGAAGTTTTAATCGCACACAGGGGGGTGAGAGCTTTAGTTCTAATGGTTCCGTTTTGGCGCTAATTGCACCACCATTTTGCCATTTTGATCCGCCATATTTACTTTGTTGTCAAGACTTGCCTGTCAACAATCAAAAATATTTTTGTTTACCTAATAACGATCAACTTAGGAATTTGTGGATGTACTTCTTAGTGCCAACTAATTCCCATCTTAATGATATCTTTAAAGTACAAGTGTTATAAAAACGTGTATGTGTAAAACACTTTTATAAAATACAGTTTGACCATGAAGGCATCGGTACTCCTATCTGTGCTTGTTTACCTCTGATGAAGTAGCTCACTGTGTACCTCTTGGCTTCATAAGGTAAGGAATTATATTATTATCTACTGTTTATTCACTGTATATACTGCCTTAAGTGACTTGTTCATACTATAAGTATCAAACAAAACTTACCAGCAAAACTAAAGCTAATACATAGGTCATTTTACTTCAGATATGTCTCCTACAGGTGAACATAGTTACACCAAATCTGAAGCACATCAAATATGAACATAATTATTACAAAAGCAAGCAGGAAGAAGTCATGATAAAAAAACAAGTAGCAAGCAGTAGCAAGCAAATTGTGGATGATATCACAGATACATCAACAGTAGTGATTATGGGGGTATGTATGAATTTTGGTGTGCTCGCACAGCTCCGTTGGACACGCGGACTATTAATAAAATTTCAAAACCGTGACCTACAATATACCTAGCCGGAAATGGCTCAATTCATCAAATATGACACGATCTTTAGATATATCTTTTTCGAGAGATTTTTTTCAAAGATTCATGTTTTAATAGTGAATCATAACTACATTCAAAACTGTTTTCTCAACAAATGTATGTATAGAGCACCTTATGTGTTTGATTATACATTTATAATACACATTCAACATACGTACACATAGTACAGCGATAACAGCGACCATGGCGCCATACGCCCCAGTGCAGTGTGTGTCCGCACGCGCACAAAACATGTGATAACGCACTTTAAACATTCTAAATAAGACTTAAATTCGCTTTTAGCGATATGTCAGTCCATTGCACTAACGCACGGTGTTGGCAGCAGTGCACGCAAGAGTGAATTAATAAATATGTAGGGTTATTTTAATTATATTTTATACCACTGAATTACAAATACAGTGTGTGGCAGTTAATATGGGTCAACAAGTAAGTCACCATTACCCTTGGTTTGCACGAACATTAACAGAAAACATTATTCATTAACTAAACCACATGTCTCAGTATGAAGATTGACAGTGGAAACCTAAAGTTTAAGATTAATTAAAAACGTCAAAAATATAATTAAAGTACAAAACATTTGCACTATCTGATGCCAGACACTGTACAAGGTATTATCTTGTCACGAGAGGCGCCTGCCATGGTCGTTGTTAATAAGAATGACGACAGTAAATATTTGTGTGCACGTGATATGTAATTTATGTTTATCCCTCAAACAAGTACACGAAGATTATAATTTTAATACTTTCCGAAATAAAAATAATTCATAAACATTACTCCATTTAAATAAATGATGCAGGTATTTCTAAAAGATACCTACACTATGAATATTAGAGTCGTTTTTTAACTTCACGAATCACCTTAAAGAACACACACCTTTACAGGGGTGCTATTTTTAGCAATATTAATCGATTATATGTATCGATATATATCGTCTGAACGAACAACAATTTTGTTGTTCGTTCAGTAATCGATACGACGTCAAAAAAGATAAAATTTTGAGTAGTATTCGACAAAACGAATGTCACGATATATCGATTATCGTTGCTAAGAGTAGCACCCTAGATAAAACACAAAGCCTCAGAAGACTTTATGTGCATCTCAATTGACTAATTCGAAAAGCATAAGATAAAACGAGACTCGCAATCTAATACAGTGTACGCGTGTATTGTCACATCTCGCTCTCCCTTATGTCTTAATAGGAAGAGAAAATGAGAGGCACATTCTAGCCGAGGCCAAGTGCAAGTGTGGTTTCTCATGGAGTAATTATACGGTGCCGCCAACTTATCTGTTCAGGTGGTGGCGTCGCTACTGTCTTTACACTGTGGCGTCGCTACTGTCGCTACTGTCACTGTCACTCTCATGATAATGACAGTTCTGTAATGACAACGTCAGTTCTAGTTTTGGTCACCTGGACAGACAATTTGGTAGCTCTATACTAAAACGCGAATGCGTTTAATATCTTAAATACTGGTTTCCACTGCGCTCCAGCGGAGATTAGTATCTTAGAAGGTTAGTACTGGTCCAGAAGAATACATCTATTTTATATTGCAACAAATGTATCTATTCCGATGACGCCGAAGCTGTCGAGGCAAAGTTGTCAAACGAGAGTAAACATTTATTTTTCAACATTAGTTCCAAATTTGGCCACCGGAATCGATAAATTTGTAACTATCGTAATATTTAAAACTTAATCACTATATATTATGTACAATAAATGTTTTTTACAAGATATTCGATATGAAATAAGATAGAAAATAAAATCATCCAAAACATTGTAACTTGGAAGTTTTTTGATATTATCTTTAAAATGTTTTTTTTCTGCATACTTATTCTCTTGACTCTTTATTTTAAGAAGGCCATATGCGTGACTTTCTTTCGTCTATAGTATAGACAGTAGTAGTACTCTTTGGTCTATACAGATATATTTTACCTAAATGAGATCGAAAAGTGTATAGCCAACTTCGGTAAGTACTTTACATAATATTTATTTAACTATAGACATAAAAATCGTAAACGATCTACTGGGGCACTCTTAGTTAAAACCTTAAACTTACAACCATAACTTAAAGTCATGTCTTTAAGTAGTTGTGATATTCATTATTATTTATTTAGTAAAGTCACTTGTGTGAAATCGAAAGTATATATGTCTAATGTATTATACCTTAAGATTCGGATTTAGTAAGCAATCTTAGCATGTCTTTTTAATATAATTAAAAAACATTGTAATAATAATTTAACATAATTATTAACATTTTTCAACCTAATACCATTTGGGAAACTAGTAATTCTATATTCTAAAAAATATATTTAAAAATGAAACATTAAAAATGCAGGCCAAGATTGTTTACTAAATCCGCATCCCATTTATTACTACATAATCAGATTCCAAAGCGCGGGATATCGTTAAATAATAAATAGCTGCTAATAATAATTGTTAATAAAAATTTCAATGGTATCCTTTATTCGTGGTTAATAAATTAGGATTCGAATGCGCTTGTGTTCGTATAAGCTAAGCGTATGTGGGCGTGTTTCTATACTATTAAAAGATAGTGATTTTATTAGTGACAATATTGATACCCGCCTCGATATAGATTCGTAAAAAAAACACATATTCCCTCTGATAAAATCGCTATCATGCACAAGTTTGTTGTGTCTCTATGTGAAAATTTTGCGTGGTGCGACATGTAGTGCCTACTAGTGATGAAACATTTCCCAGGTAGCATGTGATAAATCATATTATATAGCTTTTCATGAGTAGCACTTGCTACCGACATAAACGAATTGCAATAAAATTGCAAGGCGTTCGGTATCGTTCCGGTTTTCATGATAATCATCAACCAGTGACTTCATAGGATTAAGTGTTATAGTGAAAATTCACTGCGAATAAAATCATTGCCTGTGAAAAATCACAGGTGAAATAACAGTGAAAGAAAAACATAATTTCACGGAATGAAAATTCAATGAAAGTAGCAATCGTTTCCTTGCCTAGTGTCTACACGTAGTAAACAAGCGGTGTATGTGTGTGTGTCTGTGTGTGTGTATGTGTGTGTGTGTGCGCGCCGGCGGCCGCTAGTCGGCGGTGAGATAGAGGCGGCGGCGCGCGCGCGTGGATCAGCGCTGCGCGGGGGGCGCGGGCGGCGCGGGCGCGGGGGGCTCCCCCGCCGCCGCCATGTGCAGCGCGTGCAGCCGCGCGATCTCCATCACCAGCGGACACTCGATGTCCACGCCTGCACGCGACCGCACGCTCAGTATCATCACGCAGCGCACACAGTGAGCCCCTCTCTTCTCACATCACACTAGCTTCCACCCGCGATTAAGTCCGCATGGACTTGAGCGAAGTATCCAAAGTAACCCAGGCTATAAACTAATCTGCGTGTCGAATTTAATCCAAATCCATCCAGCCGTTTTTGCGCGATCGAGTAACATAAATCCGAACATAAAAATCTTTCACATGAATAATATTTGTAGGATACTTCACCCATCTTGTGCTTTCATGATTTTCTATAAAGTGCAGTGCAATTGCACACATTTGCTTGCACAGGTCAAATATCATGCTACTGCTCAGGTACTAATAGATCATTCTATGTACCGTTGTACCAGACCATAGTATAAGAATAATAAATTAACTACTCCCTACCGGATACTTTCGCATCGAAGGAGCCATAGTTTATTTTAGTGAGTGTCATAAACTAATAAGACAAGACACAGCTCAAGTCCACTATTGAATGAGAATGCAATCGTCAAACGTTGGTGGGGTATAGGGGAAGAGAGCAAATTCTGATTTGTATCTGTCGCAGCCAAATAGCTTAATTCGCCGTTCAATTAACAGCCTAGGCACTTTGCCGGGTGGGGTCATAAAAAATAACCCTAACCTAAACCCATCCAGGTCGTTCTGCTTGGTAGTATTTTGAAAAAGTTTTGTAGTACTTAAATGTCAACCAGTTGCCTAAGCATTAGCCAGCAAATTTATTAAATGTTGTAATAGACTATACGGCTGAATATCATTTAGGCCGTTAGTTGAACGGCGCCGTTTAGTTAAGTGGCTAGGCTGTTAATTGAACGGCGAATTAAGCTAGTTGGCTGCGACATATCTACAAGCTCGACCTTCAACGGACCCAATCTACTCGGCGCCCAGCTACGCAGCGTCTATGGCTTATTGTTCTCTAGTTAATTAACAACTCACCGGCGTGCACTTCTTCCCGGGTGAGAGCGATCTCGTGCGTTGCTTCCGGCGACACCATGATCACGCGGTGACGCCGCGTCTGCAGTAGATTCGCGACTACCATCTAACAAAATAACAATTAAATAAATAAAATAGCCTTTATTATTGAATCAAGTTAAATGTAACTAGCAGTGATAGCTGATTAGATAAGCACGCTTCTTGCGGGCACCAGGTCCTAGGTTCAAACCCCGGTTCGCAGCTCCGGGTTTTTCGAAATCTATGTGCGAATCATAATTTCTATATTATTATCACTTGCTTACGGTGAAGGAAAACATGGTGAGGAAACCTGTGTGTCTTAGACCGATTTTCGTAATACATGTGAAATCCGCCAATCCACACTGGGCCTGCGTGGTAGATTACGGCATGAATCCCGGAGAGAAGTGGTTTTTTTTTCTCCAACTTCTATAATTTTTCCGATTAAATTCGTGCGGGTTCCAAGACAATTTAACTTTTCCCCGAGACTCGTCGAGGGCCAAACCTCGACATCATTATTTGTCACCATTTTGAACATAATTTTACAGAAGTAACAGTGGTGGGAGTGTGTGGCGGGACCAGTTCCATAATATAAAAATATAATACCTTATGTCTATACTTCTGTAAGGCCGCTCTCGCCTTGGGCACGAGCAGGTTCTCGTCAGTCTCCAGCTTGAAGGACACCACGTAGGCAGCCGGCACCCAGAGGTTCACCAGCGGCGCCAGCATCTTGGGCACCAGGTTCAGTTGGATCACGGGCGGGCCGCTAGCCGACTGCATTTTGTGAGTGGGCTGGAAGAACGGGAGTCTCTTAGTAGTCTTTATCAGTGCATTTGACGACCGCTTGGCGCAATAGTTCGAGCTTAGGCCGCTCGGCTCACTACACCGGGTGGTTGCTGGTTCGATTCTCGTCGGGGCAAATTTCGGAAATGGCCTTTTCGTAATGCCCAGGTCTGGGTGTGACTGGGATCGCCCCCAGTCCATAGTACGGTACCCATAGTACGAGCTTTGCTTAGGTTGGGACCATACAGTTGGTATGTCAGTCTGGCGATATTTATTTATTTATTCGCACCGAACAACCAGAAAACGTAATTTACGTCACTTCTGACAGTTTTCCTATAGAGAATCTGTCAAAAGTGACGTGTTAACGCGATACGTCAGTTTTGACGTATTGCGCGTCGAGTCGAGCGACAGCGGTTAACAGAGTTGGGCGCCTAGCAAATGGCACTTGCTGGTATAGAGCGTGTCAATTCAAGTGAATCCCGGTTTTTTTGAAGTAGGTGAAATTTTTGTGGTAAACTACGTATTGAATTCCTGGTGACCGTAAATCGTCCATTTCTCTCAAGCTTCTAAACCGATTTTGATGAAAAATTCTATGGGGCCACCTGGATCCCTATACCCTTTCTAGTAACACAATTGAATACATTTCTTTATAATAATGAATTGAAGTAGTAATCGGTGAAACATAAAAAAAAACAAACAGACGAACATAGAACCTCCTCTTTTCTTGAAAGTCAGTTTAAAAAGAAAAAGCAAAAACCATATCTCGGGGCGCTTACCACCCGGTCCTTGGGCACGTAGAAGTCGGAGACGGCGGCGGCGAGGTAGAGCAGCGCGCGCGCGCCCACCCGCGCCAGGCACTCGCAGGCGGCGCGCAGCAGCCAGAAGTAGTCCGACACCGTGGTGAAGGCCACCGGCAGCACCGCGCCCGCCGCCTGCGCCGCCTTGTAGCGCAGCAGCACCGGCGCCAGCACGTCCGCGTTGTCCGGCGTCACTGCGACACCCGACACAAACTCAACATTGATTTTATTCATGTACTAGCGACCCGCCCCGGCTTCGCACGGCTCTAAAATGATCAGTGTTTCTCTACTATATTATGCATGTATTATACATTATAAACCTTCCTCTTGAATCACTATCTATCTATAAGAAAAAAACCGCATCAAAATCCGTTGCGTAGTTTTAAAGATCTAAGCATACACAGACAGACAGCGGGAAGCGATTTTGTTTTATATACCTAGTTTTTTTTTTTTTTTTTTATTGACTATATGTTGTTGGCTAGAGTGGCCATAACAACTTCACCCGGACAGAGGGCCCAGCCAGAGGGGCAGGGGGCAGCTAGCTCAAGGGCGCCACAAGGGACACGACCTCGGCTTGGGCCGCTGCCAGGAGAGGTGGCGAGGGTAAATCTACCACCGGATCGGAACGCGACCTCGACTGAGAAGATCCGGCAAGAAACTCAGCGGGCTTGTCGGGTGCCAAGGTGCGTCTAGGTAAGTAGACGCACCTTCTAGCGGAAGCGGGGGTTCGTCGACCTCGCCGGCGAGGTCGGTGTCTGGTGGGGAAACAATATATACCTAGTGAAACCAACAAAGCATTTATAAATAGTCAGAATCTACCACCGGTTCGGAATGCTGCCTCAAAGTCAAAGTGTATTTGTTTGCCTATGGGGGCATTTACTTACAACCGGATCTGAACGCGACCTCGACTAAGAAGATCCGGAAAGAAACTCAATGGTTACTCTTTTCAATGAAAATTACATCCTCAGGAACAGCAACAAAATGTGAGCAGGCAACTCCCGGCCATCAGGACAGGTTACCACAACCACATCAATAGGGTTTCTCAATACTTTCTATGATGAAAGCGTGTCCATGGCGTAAAATAAAAATTGTAACCCTAATAATAGAACTCGCGCGCATGCTTTTCTTCTATTCAAATTTTGGCCTTGGAGAGTGGGGGGGGGGACATAATTTCTATTGGTCTCAAGCTCACGCTTGGCGGCTGCTTTGCGTACTACATCGACTCTACCTTGGACTGGTCTTTAATGGAGTCCGCTTTCAAAGTATCGTAGGAGCCTGGACCATATTGTGGATGAGACTCCACACATAAACCAATTTAATGATGACACAGTCAATCGTTCAAAATAAAAAGCATTATCAAATCAGTTGCAAACTACAACACAAACCTGTAATACTGGTATTGGGTCCTCTATCCTGGATCTCCAGCATGTCGAGCAGCCGCTGCCCCTGGAAGTGCCTGGTGAAGGGCTCCAGCGACTTCTGGCGATGCATAAAGATGACGGCGTAGCCCTGCTCCAAGAAGTACTCGGCCGAGGCGGCGCCCCGTGTGCCCGCGCTGAAGTTGTCCACGAACCGCACTGTGTTGTGCTCTAAAGGAACTGTCGTGCCGCCCGACTGGAAATATTATCACGAATATCACGCCCGTTATTACGAACATCAAGGGGGTATGCAGAGGTAAATTGGACCTACTTTTGCAAAATGGAACCAACCCACATGCACTACTGTAAACCAAAACCAACCTTGTGTTAGTGGTTTTAGGTTGGTTTCAGTTTCCACAAGTGTGTGTGGGTTGGCTCCATTTTGCATAAGTAGGTGCAATTGGAGTGTACATATTATCACAAAAATACCGATATTATTTATGGAACTTAGTTCCTTTACGCGACTTTCGGTGAAATCGTCACACTTGAAAAGCGTTATACGTAACTTTGTAACGTCCACTGTGAAAAAGTTATCTAAAGATTAACTAGATGGCGTAAGTGAGTTATTCAAACTGGGTGGGCTATATTTTTAAAGAAAGAAGTGAGTTTTTCTGACGACTGGATAGTGCGACATCGGAAAACTTAAAATTTGGTGCATGCAAACACTTAACAGAGAACTTCGTTATCGTCGGGGGTCCCCCGACCGTACAATACTTTCTTTTAATTGGTGTGATGCTGGATTAGCATAGCATCACTTCATATATTTTTGTAGATGTCGTAAATTGTTCCAAGTATAATTCGCTCGTGAGATTCTGTTTTAAAATCAAGAATCTCAAATCAATAACATCGGAATTTTGATAGATTATTCATTATTTTATTTACTCAAACTCAATTTTTTTTGTATTCACGTAAGCCAACAAAGCATTTATGAATAGTCAGAATCTACCACCGGTTCGGAATGCTGCTTCCACTGAGAAGATCCGGCAAGAAACTCAATGGTTACTCTTTTCAATGAATTAAAGGTGTACATTCTCGGTAACAGCAATAAAAAAAATATGAGCAGGCAACACCATTGTCACTAAATAATACTGATTATATACTCACGGTGACTAGGACAATCTTGTTGCCGTGCTGGTCGTGGCGTTCGCAGAACTCCTTGAGCAGCGAGCGGTTGTCCTCGAAGTCCGGCGGGGGGAGGTGCGCCGCGAAGAACTCCTCCCACGAGCCGCTCGCCATCGTGAATGAAAGCTGTCAATAACATGACATTAAATAAAAATAAAAGAAAGATAATGTATACTTCAATGAAGAACACACTTTAGGTAATGGAAATAAAATTATAAATTCACTGCGTACTGAAATGTGTACAGGCATAAATTGATGACGAGGCGTGAGTCAAATATGAACAAATATCGCCAGGCTTACTGTATAGTCCCAAAATAAGAAATGGTTGAACTGTGGATACCGTACAATGCACTAAGGGTCCCAGTGCCAAATTACGAAAATACCATTTCCGAACCCGTAACCACTCGGTGTAGCGGCCTGCAATCGAACCACTACGTTAAGCGGTCCTAATTAAATCGAGCATTATACCTCAGATAGGGTCACCTAGCACCTAGATATCACATATGTACTTAATGTTAAACTTTCTTAGCACTCACCCATAGACTCACACACTCATTGTGTATATTTATATTAATGTCTAGTACCTAAAATGTAACTGACCAAGTAATTAGTTTAATAGGATTACCTAAATTGTAAAAGCAGCCATGTGTAACTTGATACTTGTTGATACAGATTGGCCCTTGTAAGTTTTCATTGGTTCTAATGGGAAGGATAGGGGGGAAAGGATCCTGGGGTCATCCACCTATCCGCTTGTTAAAGCAAATTCAAGCTATAAAAGGACTCACTCTACCAAATGCCCTGAAACAAGCCGCAGATAGAGTGATGTGGAAGCAGCTGGTCAACATCTTCATCAAAGCATTTCAGGACAGGCACAACCTTCAGAAATTAAGTATATGATGAAGATCAAATTTCCATTAATCACATTTCTATAACCATGGCTTTTAAAGGTGGACATTTAAAAAAAATATGTGAGTAGAAAACTATAGGTAGACAAAGCTTCCATGTATCGATTCAGTGGTTGCTCTCAGGTCAAGATTTTTTTTAATATATCACCAAAAAACTGCTATCTAAATATATATAACTCAAAGGTGACTGACTGACATAGTGATCTATCAACGCGCAGCCCAAACCACTGGACGGATCGGGCTGAAATTTGGCATGCAGGTAGATGTTATGACGTAGGCATCCGCTAAGAAAGGATTTTGATTAATTCTACTCCCAAGGGAATAAAATAGGGGATGAAAGTTTGTTAAGTTAAACTCCATGCGGCAAAGACGCGGGCTCAGCTAGTTGCTTTATAAAGGAAAATAGGCAAATTGGCTATACTTTATGTAACTAATCTTGAGGTGTACCTTTTGTACATGCTGTTGGTTATCAAACAAAAAAAATAAACAGTGCACCTGATGGTAAGCAGTTACTGTAGCATATATGTAGAGTTTACATCAGGGATGGCAAACCAATGGAACGCATGCCTTTGATAGCACGCAACCAAATATCTTGGGCACACCAGCAATCGAAGCGGTTTGCATTTAAGTTCAAAGTAACAAAATTTGTACTTAGTGAATAAGTCAATATTTATATTTGATGGCACATTTATGGCCCCATTGAACAGTTCATTAGAAAAAGATGGCACGTCAATCCAAAATGGTTCGTCATCCTTGGTATAGATGCTTGCAATACCAAAGACATTTCTCAGCAGAGGGAGTTGAAAGGAAGGGGAAGGGAGGTTCAGCTCTTTGTTACTTTACTTTACCTCTTTCCTATACCAACCCATATACAAGCTGTAGTGAATTGGCAACAGCTTGGCTGTGCCACCATCAAGCTAACTACCAACATTATAATTTTGGTGGATGATCAAAATATTTACCTATTATGATTAAAATCCTCTAGCAATAATGGTTGTGGTCATGGGCATACCAAGTGGGGGGTGGCAGGCAGGGGTCAGACATTCCCTTTTCCTCTGGGCTTAGTCAGCTACCCCTAGGCCCTTCCTGCCTGCCATGCATTTAGCTAGTTCATTATGTGTGTGATTGCCTAACTAAGAACTGTTGTATTCATGAAATTGATGATGAAGTAATTAATAGATCAGTATTGCAAACCTTACATTCAAAACTCATTTTAGTGTATTACTTATTTTGTCTTTTACCTAAAAGAAAATCCTTATTTGCCCTCCTTAAGGTGAAGGCGCCTGTCTAGCCCGCGAAGTTCAAATTTTTTGAGTTCTTTTAGAAATTTTTCAAAATCTGACAATAATAAAAGACAAATTTTGTAATTCGCGAAAAGGACCGTGTGCAGTGCATTTATTAATACATTTATTTTACTCTAAATATTATCACGGTGGATATGATACTAGTAAATCACTAAATATACAAAAATTGCCAGATTATCTGGATAGCTGTCCCTCTTGAAATGTTTTAGAGTAAGTTGGATATATAAAAAAATGCACTGCACACGGTCTTTTTCGCGAATTACAAAATTTGTCTTTTATTATTGTCAGATTTTGAAAAATTTCTAAAAGAACTCAAAAAATTTGAACTTCGCGGGCTAGATGGGCGCTTTAGCCTTAAACCAACAGTTGTTGTTACAATGACATGTTGGAAAATAATTAATATGCTTGTTTCAGTCTTAAAAGTAGTTACATTGTCTGCAAGTAACAAATTGATATGCCCAAAAGGACTGGCCATAGAACAGGTTCTGTGGCCAGTCATTTTTAATGCACACAACTTATTAGAATGTGAAGTTCAAATAGAAAATGCAGTTGTAATAGATATCTTAAAAATAACTGATTACATCGGGAATAGCATGGATCTTGGTATATTTGTTAAAAATTTACTATGTCAACTAAATTTACATGTTTACGTTAAATATGCGGCCTTTACAGGACCCTCGTGTGTTTAACTTAGCAGATGAAGCGTCCTAAGCAATATTCACACGCCCGATTTATAGAAAAATCAATGCGTTAGCTTAGGACACCTTAAGTCATCTGTGTTCAGTTACGATAGATTAAAGTTATTACCTTACGTTGTGTAAACTGCCCTTGAACTTTGTACTGCTAGATTGATGCGCAGCCACTCGTGATCGTTCTCTTATTAAAATCTTTGAGTCACAAAACCTGTGGCCGTAGATCTCAGTTCATTTGACTATTTTAACAAGTTTAATGGAACTGACCCGCAACCTGCTTCACCATCGACTTGACTGCGTGAGTGGACAGTTGTGTGTGACAGCAAGCAGCCCACTGACAAGTAGAGGGGACTGATAACAGTGACAGCCGAAAAGTAAGAAAAAAGTTGTCCTCTATGGAATGTGAAAAGGTTATATAGGAGCAAGGTAGTAGAATTGATTGCGGAGAAAGGAGTGTTTGGTATGGTATTGGGTACAGGACAAAGGGGACACAAGATTATTTTATTTGCCCTACCGAGTACTGAGAGGAATGATCCACTGCGAATCACAGAACAAAAATATACTATCTACTGCTGCGAATCATGATTCCGTAAATAGGGTAGAGGAAACAGAACAGAGGGGGTATTCTTTTAAATGAATTGGAAGAAGGACGAGAGCAGTCGTTGCCGACACGGAAACTTTCCGTTGATTGTGAATACCCCGGCATGGGGAGTATAATTAGAATCCTTTACGACCGCTTGGTTTTAGTGTAGGCCGCTCGGCTCGTTGCACCGGGTAGTTGCGGGTTTGATTCCCGTCGGGGCAAATTTCGGAAATGGTCTTTTCGTAATTTGCTCAGGTCTGGGTGTCACTGGGACGCCCCCAGTCCATTGTGCGGTACCTATAATAGTACAAGCGTTGCTTAGTTTGGGACCATACAGTTGGTGTGTCAGTCTGGCGATATTTATTTATTTACTTTCTCTATCAGGAACTCGCAGTTTCACGATAATAATTCAAGTAGAATCAATAAATTCAAATAACGGTAGGTACGAACGATAATAATAAATTTTGTTGCAAAATCGATTAGAGTTTTAGTAATTTTTATTTAGGTACCTAATAGTAACTATAATAACATAAGGTATTAAATTAACTACAACATTATAAAACCTAGAACTGTATCTGTTTTTACAATTCAGACATAATTTTGTGTGTGTCATCATTTTCTTTGGTTGGAGTCGGAGGAGTCTTGGGTGCTGGCGGACGTCTGTCGTCAGGCAAAAGCGATGCTACAATAGCTGAGGCTGAAATAATTATAAGAAACACATGGAAGTTAAAAAAGGAGACACGTTATAAGTACCTACCTATATTACACATGTATATTATAGTGAACTTGTTCTCTACGTTCGCTTGTTGGCTACGTACTAGAAACTGTGTTTATAAGTTATATCATCGACTCTTTTTTAATCACAATGTAAGTACTTAAAGGTAATTACCTCCCAAACCAACCTATACTTTTATAGTCTTTAATAAAACTCACCGCCAAAGAGTGTTGAAAAAATGTAGAATCCAGCGTCGCAGTTGCTTTCCAGCAGCAAATTAAGGATCTGGATAGATGCAAAGGTGCCCAGACGTCCAAAAGAAAGCGAGAACGCGATGGCGAAGACTCTGCAAAAAAGAATATGTTTCCCAAGTCCCAGGGTCTGTTCTCTCAGGTCGAGCGGTGTTAGATAGTACCCAAAAAGGTATTTCGTCCCAACTCCCAACAATTTATAGAATGAGTAGTATGGAGGAGTCATTAAGAAGTGATTAAGCAGGTGCATTTATAATCTGCCGCAGAAAGGTACAGTGCGGTACAGCAGCATCGTGAAAGTCTACGTTAAGGAACAAGTGAATGAGATATGTCGACGTCTGCAGAACGACAGTTCCTACATCGAGCAATCAAGCCACTACGGGACTTTCGTAAAAATACGAAAAAGGTGAGTCAGTTTCATGAACGATAGGTTAGAGTGCTAACCGTAAGTTTGTTGGGAATAAAGACACCATGATGGCAGTGTAGAGGCCCAGCACGACGATGCCCAACATCAGGATCGCGAAGAACACCGCGCTGCCTATCGCGTTGGGCACCAGGTTCACCAGGATGCCGCTCACACCGCACACCGCGGCCACCGCCATCACAATGTTGCGCCGGCCGGTTATGTTGACCACCTGGAGTAATTAGGAAGTCGTATCTTATCTAAAAATCTAGGTTGTGGAGGTGGAAGTGGTAATTACTTAATTTTTAATACCGACTTATCCCATGAACTGAATTAAGCGGCATTTGTGTTCTTGTTCGCAGTAGATTTAGGTATTAGGTATGGCCTGCAAGTCAGGCTACTTTGGTCACTTAGTTGCATGGGAAATTGAGAGTTCTAGGATGAGAAAGTCATTGCCTTCCACAGCCATACCGTCTAAAACAATTGTATAGTCGTGAGTGCACAACGTTAGAGAAAGAGATTAATGATTATTCTTACCAAACTGATGAGGATATTGAATCCTGATTGCATAGCGCCTACTCCCAACACCAACAAGAGTGACGTAACGTTGAGGGCACACGGCGTGGCGTCAGCCTGCAAAAATCACACGTTTTAATTCAACCCAAAATATTCGAATTTATTACACTTATTTCAATAGCTGCCTTTGGATAATTCTAATTTCTACATGATGCATCGTTAATCCTACCTAATATAAAAGGTGTTAATTTAATAACAGTGCTTAAAATACAAGATGGCTTACATCAACAGGCAGCTCCAGATCACTGCCGAGTACACCGCACATGGTCAAGTCGATTCCTTCGCCACTCTGAAGGATGCTGACGAACCGGTCTGCGATTCTCGGCAGCCATACCAGGATTGCACCTATCCTGAAATGTAGGAAAGCTTTGAGAACAGTGGTTGGAGCACAATCTTGTTCACACCACAGTTATTATAAATAATAATAATAATTTATTTATTTTACAATAACAAGCTTTTTAACGATTGCAGCCAGCACACTTTCTCGATCACGTTATGATTAGGACTATGGTACGGGCAATGGATTCCATTTACATCTTACCTTTTTTTTTAATGTTTGTTTCCTCAGAACTCCGTCATTTATAAACCGATTCGAAAAAATCTTTTTGCATTTGAAAGGACGTCCGTGCAGATTGGTCCCATAAAAAATTCATCAACATCGGTTCAGTAGTTTGGCTTTAAAATCAATATAACTTGAAAAAATACAACATCCAAGTAAACGAAATTGCGTGATTTGCTTTCCTGCGACTTTTCAGTGGTGGTTGCGGTCACTAAAATAGTCTCAGTAAACTGCCTACCTACAGGCTTCATCATCAGATGATGAAAAAACTGGAAGGTAGGCGCCGGAACTCCCTCCGTAATAACGCAATGTAACCTAGTCGTGTTTGGGCTCGGTGGATTGTCACGAGATGCATTCTGGCTATAAGTGCCATATACTAGGTGATACAAAATGGGTATACTATTTTTTTGCAACTTAACTTTGTAAATCTCAAACTATCGGCTTTGTGGGACAGTTGAAGTACTAAAAGTTTTGTAGACTTGTGAAATCGGTCAACAGCTGTATTCTTATAACACCTTTTGTTTTTCAAGTTCCCTCCAAAGCTGATGGTTTTAGAATTACAAAGTTAAGTTTTGAAAAAAAAAGTATACCCATTATGTGTCACCTTGTATTGGTACAAGTTGTACTATGTGTGGCCTTGATTGTCAGGATCCCTTGGTGATACCATAGAAACTTCATAAAAGTAGATTCAGTAGTTATGGGCTGTTTGTTTACGGTTGCCAGCAATTCGATAAGTAGTTTACCACTCAAAATCGTGAAAAAATAAATTTAATAAAAAAATTAAACCGACTTCAAAAATACCTAGGTGCACTAAAAAGCTAGAAATAACTATAACTAGATACCACAAAATTTATTTAATTTAGAGTCGGTGCCTATTCAAGTAAGTAAGGGTAGGTAGGGACCTAGAAGTCCTAGTGTAAAGGTAGTGGCACCGATTCCAAATTAAAGAAATTTTGTGGTATCTAGTTAGTTAGAGTTATTTTTAGCTTTTTAGTGCACCTAGGTTTTTTTGAAGTCGGTTTAATTTTTTTATTATCTTGGGATCAGTGGGATCAGAGCAACCTAAACCTTTTTTTTATTATATACTCAACTGTTGAAATACGAAGAGCGTAGTCATGATGAGAGTGTACTTGACTAATGGCGCTTGGAACAGGGGCTTTATCTGGCCAATACCCGACGTCGCCTGATCCTTCACCTGGCTCTCTTCTTGTAAAATACCAAAAACCTGTGAAGCAAATGGTTTAGTTGACCTATACATGGCTGTTTCAAAATTCGGAAATACTTAATATGAATGTGGGTTTATTTGTATGTCAGCTTAAGAATAGAATGGCTCAAAAATGTTATCGAAATTTTCGAATTTCGATAACATTTTTGGCAACTGTACAAGTTTTTTTTCCCATCGAGTTTTATCTTTCTCTGAGCTCTTGTACTTTGCAAACTTTTTCTTGAACATTATTGGCTGCTACTCCGAAATGCAGTGTACACTGTTCTCTAGATTATTGGATGTGTCGTTAGACCGCAAGACATAAGTTGTAATAAATATACAAAGTTCCGTAACTAGCCCGTAACACAGAAAACATGATAATTATATGTTAAATCGGTCTTAACTGCAGATCTTCTTAATATCAGCTCCTGTATATGGCGGTGGCCGCATCATGGAATCGAAACAAATAATTTGTATATTCAAAAAGCAAAATTAGTATAAATAAAAAAACAAAACAAAACTTATTTTTACCTCCAACTCGCCTGTAGACTTGGAGTTATTGACCCTATGAATAGTCCTCAGTATCTGTAAAGCCTTGATTTCATCGCCTTGCGAGATAACGAACTTGGGACTCTCTTGCATGAAGAATAGCCAGATGGCAGTGATGATGCTGGGGCAGGAGTACACCACCATCAGCGTGCGCCACGAGTTCCAGTAGATGCCCAGCGCCGGCAGGTGGATGGAGAACGTTAGCGGGATTATTGGTATGGCGAGCACTGGAAAATAAAATTCCAAGCTTACCAAAGCACTTACATTAAAGTCTGGTCCAAAACATGATGGTTGTAATGAAATTAGTAATGCTCTTAATATGCCGCAATTACCGCAGTAAATTTCGTTCAAAATAACTCTCGTTAGTCTTTGGATCCGCAACCTTTTCGTAGGAGCCCTGTGTTACTCATGTAAGCAACGCATAAAGCAACTATAATACCGAGGTTTCAACCACGCCTCGGTGTATATAGAGCCTCAAATATGGTTGAGCGCTCACCAGCCATGATTCCTTGTGATAGCAGAAATATACTGGACACCAGCAGCACCACCAGGTTCCGCTTCGCCATTGGGACGCTCTCGCTCAGGAGTGACATAGACATTGAGTATAGGCCTGATGCGCTGGAACAGAAAAAAAACTATTTTCTAATGCCACTCGTAATAAACTATTTATTATTTCTAACCTTTTCATCTAATATGGCAAAGCCAAAAGGAAGGGTTTTAAGCAGTTTACGTATGTATAATTTTTATCTTTAACGGTAGTGCCTAAACTATCAATCCGGTTTTGGTGAAAGAGATGACATTCGATTGTTTATTATGTTCCGGGTGACATAGGCTACATAATCAATATTTGCATGTTTTTTTTTAAATTTCGAAATAGTCAAGTATATGACCACAATCTCACCTGATGGTAAGTGACGATGTGGTCTATGGTGGTGCATACTTGCCTAGAAGGTACCTGTTCACTCTCGACTTGAAAACATCCGAGTATAATCAACCGGGAACAAGGTGTTCCATTCCTTGGCAATAATCAAAATCAATATGACGGATGCCACATCCAAAAAAGAAAAGTGGGGTCCCCGAATTCTATTTCTTCTGTCGTATAGAGTGGGGGGTTATAGAGCTAGGTTGTATAATTACCAATATGGAGTTCACCACAGAGGACTTTGTATAATATAAGAAAAAAAAAAGATTCTACCTGATTTTTTTATGTGTTCTTGAGTGATTTGGCTGATTAGCGATATACTCACGGAAAAACGTCAGATATGATAACTTTACATAGATAAGTAATAGGCAAGTATCGTATAGATTGGGTGATGAGATTGGTTTACGAATGAAAAGTGTGTTGCAACTTACAAAAGCGAAGCAATAAACTGGAAGATCATCAGCATGATCCAGTTGATGGAGATGCTGGCGATCAGGTTGAAGACGGCGCCGCCTATCAGGGACACCATCAGCATGGGGCGGCGCCCGCGCGTGTCCGCCAGGTAGCCCCATATCACGCCGCCCAGCATGGAGCCTGGAACATAAGCATCGGTGCTAATTGTGACTCACAAACTATACTTGATTAAACTAGTAACGTCTTCTCATGGTCTTACTTAACATAGCACTTAAGAGATATTTTGCAGTTTTAAATACACAAGTATAGTGTACACAAGTAGCCTTACATCTTCCTTGCTTGAAGAGATTCCTAGATTATGCTTATGTAGTCTTCTATACGTAGAATGAGAAGCGCCTCTGTCCGTCCCACCGTCCCTTCCGGGTAGTCCGTCCGTCCTCTACTAGTACTAGTACTCTACTAAGTAATACTAGTGAGTACATCCTCTTTCTAAAGTAGCAACTGAGGCCCGTATTAATAAAAAGAACTCATGTCTGAGAAGAGAGTACAAAATGACACGTTTTTTTTTACTGGTGTAATGTAAAAGGTGATGTAATTTAGCCCTTTTGACGTCCCACTGCTGGGCACGGGCCTCCCTTCAACATGAGGGGGATTCAGGCCATAATCCACCACGCTGGCCCAGTGCGGGTTGGCGGATTTCACATGTCTTTCGAAAATTGGTTAGATCTTCTAAGACATGCAGGTTTCCTCACGATGTTTTCCTTCACCGTAAGCAAGTGATAATCATATAGAAATTATGATTCGCACATAGATTTCGAAAAATCCAGAGGTGCGAGCCGGGATCTGAACCCAAGACCTGGTGCCCGCAAGACGCGTGCTTTAACCAATCGGCTATGAAAAAGGTGATGGTGTATTGTCAAAAGCGTAGATCGGTGTCAGAATTGAGATCAATTTATTGCTACGGGCCCAATATGTCTTACCAACAACAGGTCCAGCAGCCAGCAAGCCCTGCTGGCTGCCGGTGGTCTCCAGCTCGCAGGCGCTGGTGGGCACGATCATGTTGCTGCCGTAGCCGATACACGCGAACGAGATGATCGACACGCCGGCCAAGCACGTCATTATGTAGCTGTACCAACCGAAACCTGGGAATGGGAGTTGTTGGTTGTTCACCCATTGAGGTGCTATTATCCACAGCTTGTCGCTACCTACCTCTGTCGTCCAATTACTAAAATACCGTTAAGTGAATATCTTGGCAATAATTGAGTAATATTTATTTACTACGTGATAGCGCAGCTTTTTCTCCAGGCCTTACAATCCTTACAAATTTGTGTATGGCTCACTTAAAGGCGTTTAGTAATCAGACGGCAGCCAATTCCCGGATATAGGTACCTACTGTATTTCATTCGCGCTCACCGCCCTGCTACTTTAATTATGTGTCCCTACTAATCTCATCTTCTTATATGACATAACTAGCTGTGCCCGCGACTTTGTCCGCGTGGAATTTAAATTGTTAATTAAGTGAATGTCCCATTAAAATCGGTCCAGCCGTTTGGAGATACTCTTGGATTTCCTGTGTTTTTATATTTTTACGCGGAACTCTAATTGTTTTTCTAAAGTAAGCCTAAGTTACTCCTTATAACATCAACTATCTGCCAGTGAAAGTCCCGTCAAAATCGCTCCAGCCGGTTTCGGAGATTACCCGGAACAAACATACAGACAGACAGACAAAACATATTAAATCGCGTTTTTGTTAAAAGTACCGTATGCACTTTCATATGCATTTAGTGAAAAGGTGTTATTTTGATATTACAAACAGACGCTCCAAATTTATTTATTTGTATAGATTCCACTCAGCAAGTGTCTTACTCTACCTATAAACTTAGTAGGGTCGTAACTTTTACTTTAAAATCTCCGTTTCATTCATTCATTTCTTCTAAAATGAAGGGATGTTGACTAAGTTTTCTTACAGAGTTACGGGATATTTCACTTATCCTACAGTTTCAGATGAAACTGTAAAAGTATACACCACAAATATTCACGACTATTGTAAGTTAGGAATAGAGGTTATTTAGACTGTTACCAAGTAGACTATAATAAATAGTAGACACTCACCAGCTTTATCGATAGCAGCCTCGATCGACATTTTTTCATCAATATCACTCTTTGAGACGGACATTTTGAATTGATTTTATTAATTAAACAAATAAATTATATAATACTTAAAATATTTCGAGAATTCATTCACATTTTCCCTCACGTGCTACCCAGTGTGTGATATTATGGTAAGTAATTACTAAGATAAAACTAGTGGATGTACGCAGTGCTAAATGATAATACCTGTCATTTAGATTATTCGCAATCACATTATCGAAACATTGATCAGTGATCGCATGCTGTAAATTAAGTATTTGTTTTTAGTAGACTATCAGATAATGTCCATACGTCACTGTTTCATAACTTTGGACTCATTCAAGATAAACAGTACATTGAGTAGACTAAAACATGATTTTTTCTGTCTTCTTAAAAGTGCCCGTACTTCAATCAACCGACCATCAATCGCTGATCGTTCGACGGTTGATAGAACTTAGCTCTATGTACCTACAAACTGTCGATTGTCGTCGACTCATGGCATTCTACCGACGACCGACAGTCGATCGATTGGTGTGGAAAACTCTAAGACACCTGCACTAAACTGCCCGTGTTTTGAAGTTATGCTTACCTTTTCTTGGACATTATTATAGCGATAATTATGTTATTGTATGGTAGTGTCTGGTTTTGTGATCTGTAAAATGATAAACCCAGAGAGACACGACTACCTACCTACCTAATACTACATTTTAACATATTTCAGTATTTTTTTACAAGTTCATACATCTAAATATATATGACTCAAAGGTGACTGACTCACATAGTGATCTATCAACGCACAGCCCAAACCACTGGACGGATCGGGCTGAAATTTGGCATGCGGGTAGATGATATGACGTAGGCATCCGCTAAGAAAGGATTTTGATTAATTCTACCCCCCAAGGGATATAATAGGGGATGATTGTTAAGTTAAATTCCACGCGGACGAAGTCGTGGGCACAGCTAGTTACTTATATACCTACACCTACTTCGATTAGATAGTCAAAAATCTTAATAAATTAACAGTTGGTTAGACAGCCATAGGATTTTTACGGAAAGCAAATTACTTTGGGTACGTCCAATCCAATTTTAAAAGCACCAGTAACATCGAATCACTACTCAGATACAATTTGTTAATTTAAGTACCTACTAAAATAGCTGTCTGGGTATTTTAATAATCTAGAAAAGGTATATCATAGAACACACACAAGCAAATACGTAATAATCGTAGATAGTAGACATAATTAGAACTTATCAACATAAGCGCAGCGCTATCGTTGCTATTACATCTCGATGTAGGTAACAAGAGATAAAACGCGATTTCCAATTAATCCATCCATTAATGAAGTAGAAGTAGAGAGACAGTAAGCGTTTGCGCATGTCACACGTATAGACGAGTGACATGCGCAAACGCTTCCTTATCATAGGATAAACTACGACTGTGTCTTATTTCTGTACTAATCAGCCTGTATTTAAATTTTAATGTGAAGTGGATAATTTTATTTCGATTTCATTGGCGCGGATTTTCTCGTCAAATCAGCCCACCATAAACATAATTTGGAAGACAAAATCGAGAAAAAAAATACCTATTTTGCTTTCCTAATTTGAACCAGGGGCGTCCTCGCTGGACATTGTTGTCGATCTTGGATTATATTAGCAAGACCCACTGTTAGCAATACCTAGTTACATAGGGATAAAACCGTTAGATTGATTCGTATTCTTTATAACTTTATCTTATCAACTGAGTGGCTTCTTTTCTCCCATAGGGTGGTAACCCTTGAGTGTAAAGGCTCACCTTAAGATGTCTCCTGTAAATTCTGATATTTCTGTCGCTAAGGAAACAAAACATACATTTTTGCTTAAAGTCATTATTTATTTCTTAGCAATTAATTAATTTAATATCTACTCATACTCAACTTCTTAAAGTAATCAGTCATAAATATTATCTTGTCATCCTGTCGCCTCTGATTTGGCCTGCACGCGGCGGTCATCCGGCAGGAATGATGCTATTATTGCTGATGCTGGAAAAAATATAATTCATCTAATATATTAACAATCCCTTTGTTTCCTCTTCTCACAAAGAGTTATGTTAATTGATAGGGTTTTAAAGCCTTAGTTTGATTTTTGGACTGTTACACTTAAGAATCCCATCTTCCCTTCCTTCCCAGGAAAGATCGTATTCTCTATTTCATAACCTATTCACGTTCTCCGGTCAATGGCTTCCTGGCACAATTCCTCCAAGTAGGAGTCTAGCTCTTTCCCTCATCTCCTTTTAGTTCCGTCGACTTGCCGTATTAGATATTATTGCATGACTGTACTGACTGTGAAATTACGAAGTTACTAACTAGCGAATATAGAAGAGAACAGGTAGAAGCCGACATCGCAGCTTCTCTCCAGCAGCAGATTGAGGATCTGGATAGACGCGAAAGTGCCTAAACGGCCGAAAGTGAATGCGAATGCTATCGCCATTACCCTGAAACAAAGTCACCAAGTTTATAGCAGCCAAAAAGTGGCGAAAGAAGAGATAATCAAATATATTTTGGACTGACTTAAATATTTCAGTTGAAGTTGAGTGTTCTGCCGTAAACCATATATAACACGCAGAAGAAGGTAACTTCACACATTGATCAATTGATGACAAACTCTGATTGAACCGCTCAGACAATAACCGAGACAGACTCCGACTACTTAGTCGGAGTCCAGAGATAAGATACCTATATTAAAGTAGGTACTATGGTTCCAAATCCTTTAATCAGTCGTCTGACGCCGAGGAGCCCCTTGATGATTTTGTATGAGTTTACTTCAATGTATTACGACCAGTGGTGGAAATCAGACCCGCGGCACCTTTGATTTATAGGTTATAATTGGCTGATAAGGGATTCCATGCCTTTTATTCCACCAGTGCGGTGCTACGTTGCAGTAGGGTGACATTGATACTTAACATTCTCAATCCCTTATCAATCTCGCGATAATTAGTATTTGAAGGGACACTGACGGATATCGTCACCCCAGTCCAATCAAGCGACATATGGTGAGCTGAAAAATATTTGCCCCCTTTAGATGTGCGTTATAATTAACCCTTACCTCAAATTCGTAGGGAATAGAGACACCATAATAGCGGTGTAGAGGCCCATCACGACGAAACCCATCAGCATTATGACGAAGAACACCGCGCTGCCTATCGCGTTGGGCACCAGGTTCACCAGGATGCCGCTCACACCGCACGCCGCGGCCATCACCATCACGATATTGCGGCGACCGGCTAGGTGGAGGATCTGAATGATTTGAGTCTGGTTAGAGTCACTAGATCAGGTATATAGTGCACTATAGGTAATGGTGCAACGTGAGGACGAGTCTTAGCTTGGACGAGGTCCGGTCTTTACAATAATAGAAAGGTAGTTATAGTCATTAGGCGCAAACCTCCATTCATGTTATAGGTAAATATTGGTTCATATGTTTGCTGCACTGAATTCATACTGTATAAATAATTCAAGCTTTTCTTTTCGCTTACCGAACTGAGCAATACATTGACGAGCGCTTGCAGCGCTCCCACGCCAAAAACCATTAGCAGTGACGTCACATTCAGTGAACACGGTGCTACTTGCTCCTGAAAGATGGATATTCAATATTTACTTGTATATGGCACAGTATATGGTTCAGTATATGGCACATTCTAGGCTTATTTTAAAGCTATTTACATCAACAGGCGCCTCCAAATTAGAAGCGAGGACACCGCACATGGTGAGGTCCGTGGCTTCACCGGTTTGCAAGATGCGGACGAAACGGTCTGCTATGGTCGGCAGCCACACCATGAATGCGCTTAGTCTGTAATTCAAGAACGTTATACTTTATAACGCAAATGGGGTTACTTTAACAGCACAGATACTAGGTGGCACCCCACTCCAGACATTGGTGCCAATTCTTTTCTATTCAAATCACGACTAAAGTAATTTTAACACTTGTCCATTTACGGCGGCTCCCTCGAATCTGAGGTCGCACAGCATATTGAGAAATAACAAACTTTCTATTGAATTGGCGGACCCTTACTTAAACAAGTATTGTTTTTGAATACGGACGTTTACTTTTAACTTTTCTAAGAATGCTGAACCCACTCACTGTTGGAAAAGACAGAGCACGGTCATAATCAGAGTGTACTTCAGGAGAGGAGTTTTGAATAGCGGCACTATCTGATCCTTTGCTGACGACTGCCCCTCCTTCATTTGGCTTTCTTGTCTTACCAAATCTTGAACCTAGAATGGAAAAAATAGTAGAAACAGTTTCTCGCTGTACTGCCATTTAACGTAGTTCCTGAACAGCATGACTTGGATTTCAATCGGCATATCAATAGTTAAGTTGGATCCACCGTCTCACACATTCCTAGATTAACCTTAGCGATCAACCTCAGATTATGAGTTCAATGGTGCTTTCTAGAGACTACTTTAATGTAAATAAACTCGCATCTATTGCAGCCTGGATTCAGCAGTTCCATTTTGTCAAGACGTTGCGACAGCTATTTGTGCTACCCATCAAGTATCCTAAGTTAATAGCGTAGAGTATCGCAGCTAGATTTTTTTTCCTAGAGAATGTTTGAACCAGACCCAACCTTACCTTTAATTCCTGCTTTGACCTAAAATGATTGATTTTATGTATGACTTTTAACGTATCCAGTGTCTTCTGATTATCACCCATTGCAAAGTGAAACTTTGGACTCTCTTGCATGAAGAAGAGGCAGATGGCGGTGATGATGCTGGGGCAGGAGTACACCGCCATCAGCGTGCGCCACGAGTTCCAGTAGATGCCCAGCGCTGGCAGGTGGATGGAGAACGTTAGCGGGATTATTGGTATGGCGAGCACTGGAAAGAACGATTTAGTTTGTATGTGGGATACTACGAAAGCTTGAGTAGTTCGCTTTTTTTTTTTTTTTTTTGAATTGACTATATGTTGTTGGCCAGAGTGGCCATAACAACTTCACCCGGACAGAGGGCCCAGCCAGAGGGGCAGGGGGGCAGCTAGCTCAAGGGCGCCACAAGGGACACGACCTCGGCTTGGGCCGCTGCCAGGAGAGGTGGCGAGGGTAAATCTACCACCGGATCGGAACGCGACCTCGACTGAGAAGATCCGGCAAGAAACTCAGCGGGCTTGTCGGGTGCCAAGGTGCGTCTAGGTAAGTAGACGCCTAATGTGCGAGTTGGCCGCGTGAGCGAACACAACGCTCGCATAAGACATGATAGGGCGTATGCAAGCTTTGTATAGTGTCACCTTATTTCTAAGGGACATTTTACTCCGCTTGCATAAGAGATAATGAAGGCGACCGAGCACAAAGGCGGCTCGATTGCGGACGTTTCTAATGTGAGGACCGAAGGTCATGGAGCCATCGAGAGTGACCCCGAGATATTTAACTGATTTGGACCAAGGGATAGGCTGCTTGTACAAAGAGACAGTACCTAAGTTGGAGCGAGTGTGGCGTTTGGAGGGGCGTCGAGCGGTGGTCCTGGCAAAAAGCACGGCTGCGCTTTTGTCCGGGTTCACCTCTATACGCCATTTCGAGTAGTTCGCTCTAGCTAATCCATTGTTAGGTAGGGCCCAAACATACTCTGACTGACTCTCCTTAATACAGAGGTAGGTTCATCCTCTTGAATATTTTAAATGCTGCTCACTCATTTAAACATGTTTTAAACTTGCATCAATATAAGCAACATTCATAATCATGGATATATTTGGTATGAGTGGGGTGCAGCAAATCAGAGCTTTTTTCCAAAGCGGAGGGCGGGAGGGGGGCAATTATTCCCTACATAAGGGAAAAAGTAAGGATGTACTCAAATATCATTTATCTATTTAAAATAATAAAATCCTATCTGTGGCCATCGGTACGCCCATGTTTATAATACCTACCTGACATAATTCCTTGTGACAGCAAGGATATGCTGGACACCAGCAGCACCATCAGGTTTCGCTTGGCCATCGGCACGCTCTCACTCATTAAGGACATGGACATGGAGTATAGGCCTGACGCGCTGGAAGACAATGGGGCTGTTACGTAATTTTGCAAACATGTTTTGTTCATCTCAATTTTGTATTATAAATTGAGAATTTACATTGGGAAGTACCCAAAGTCCCGCTTTAATAAATAAATACAAGGATATTCGCTATTAAAGTTTGCTAAAACTACTCAGTCATGACGTCTAATACTCTAGCTACCTACTTAGTACTGTTTTCGAAATTTGTGTCCATAACCATTTCACTTTAAGTCCTTATAAGACCTTTATGAAACAAGATACTCTTTCTTAGTATTGATAAAATGGTTAAGTATATAGGTAGGTAACCGACTTACAAAAGCGAAGCGACGAACTGGAAGACCATCAACATAATGAAACTGACGGATATGCTGGCCAGAAGGTTGAAGACGGCTCCCCCGGTCAGTGACACCAGCAGCATGGCGCGGCGGCCACGTGTGTCCGCCAGGTAGCCCCATGTCATACCTCCTAGCACCAGACCTGGGGAGGTATTCACAGTTGACGGAAAGTTTCCGTATCGGAAACGAGAGCTTCCATCCTACTTCTAATTAATTTGTTAAAGAAGAATGGATGCATGGAGGCGGTCGTTTCCGACATCGACAAAACAGGTCAGTTATTATAATGAATACTGATATTTTTGTATCTATTCATCTAAAGGCATTCAGGAGCAATGCAAGCTTGCGCATATTTAAAAGGTCACTACGAATTGCTCAAAAGTGACCGAGGTACATCCACATGAACCGAAAAGTGTGCCTGAGGAATGCTGTGCTGTGACACGTTAAAACTGATAGTTCAAAGTCGCTGCTCAGTACAAGTGGACGAGTATCTTAGTTGTCAATCGCGTTCAGATGAGCTCAGTCTATAGCCCGGGCGGAGTTATTTCTCTTCTCCACCGTTAAGCTGTCCCCACCCTTGGGGACAACGGGACTAATGGCATAATAGAACATACATTTCTTACCAAAACTTATAAGAAGTTAGTTGATGTTGCTGCATATGGTTGTATGTAGGTTAGGGAAGCTAGCATCTAATTTTAAATCACCTACTTATGATGCTAATCCCATTATTCTTCTATCTGAGTACGGCTTGTTACAAATAAATCGCGCTACCAACAACAGGTACGGCGGCTAGCAGGCCCTGCTGGTTGCCGGTGGTGGCCAGCTCGCAGGCGCTCGTGGGCACTATGATGGTGCTCCCGTAGCCTATGCACGCCAGGGATATGATCGCCATGCTGCTCAGCCCTAGCATCACGTAGCTGTATACACCGAAACCTAGAGAAAAAATAATTATACAACATCTACTTATCCTACTAATATTATAAATGCGAAAGTTTGTGAGTGTGGATGTATGTATGTATGTATGTTTGTTACTCCTTCACGCAAAAACTACTGAACGGATTTGGATGAAATTTGGAACACAGATAGATTATAACCGGGATTAACATATAGGATACTTTTTAACCTAATAATCCAATACTACGCGGATGAAGTCGCGGTGCACAGCTAGTTCTCTATATACAGGAAGTATAATCAGCTCACGAGTTTAGGTCCAATTAGTCATATTACGATCCGTGGTGCCTTACAACTGGTCTTCAATCAGCTGTAACAGTCTTGTTTCTATGGCAATTAGCCCATACCAGCTACATATATTTTGTCTCCCGCTTTGCACCGGAGGGAAGTGGAAATATTTTCTTCCAACTCCTCCTATTATTTCTTTCGATTAAATTCGTGCGGGTTCCAAGAAAATTTAATTTTTCCCCGGGACTCGTCGAGGGTCAAACCTCGACGTCAATATTGGTCACCATTGTCGATCCTGGCTTACAGGAGTTACAGTGGTGGGAGTGTGTGGCGGGACTAGTCCCATTAAAAAAAATAAAATATAGGATGGAACTTCCTCTAAAACTGGAGATACGCTTGCTACACCCGGGAATCGAATCCGCTAGATCAGTAGAATAAAATGGTATAACAGATTATATAAATTGGAACCATTTTAATAAAATATCCGACATTTTCAAAGAAAATCTTAAACACTTAAATTAAGTGGTATAATCTTAAAAGTAAGTAGTCTTCACCTACCTGTTTTATCCATAGCATCCTCGAATGGTATCTTTTCGTAATCCGCATCACTTTTTTCAGTCATTTTAAATTAACTAAAATAGGTACTTGAGGAACTAAACTTAAAATAGGTAAGTACGTAGTTACTTACCTATTTTAATCGATTTTTACTTTATGAATATTCCAGTGCAATTAATAGAACATTGTTTTTATTCGTTCACATGTTACACCATGTACTTACTGGTGGTGGGGTAAGTATATTATGACATAATGCAGGTATATAACTGCAAATACTTTTAATATACTAGATAATGATTATTATCAAGCTACCAATTTGCAAGCTGCGTTATCTAAATACGGACATTGATTATTTATTTGAAATTATGTAAAATTATCTTTGCTAAGCTACCTATATAGGAAATAAAGAGTGCGGTTGCTTGTCAAAAATAATAAATGTCGTAATTATACGTAGATAGCTGTTCTGTGCATAAAAAATACAGAACTTTGTAAAGGTAATTGCAGTTAACGGTCGTTTAAGTAAATATTTTACTAAGATATGGTTATTCCTAATCTATTTAACTGTTTACAATGTCTGTTTGGATTGCTTTCTATTCGTGATGTTGTTGATCATGTAGTAGGTAAGTACAGTTTGTTATAAATAAAGTCCGTTATTTAGTGAATGAAAACAAAACTGTTTGATCATAATCTCAATGTATGAAATGTACTCTACACTAAGTTACCTACACCATCAAAAGCGTATTACCCATGAATTATTTTGGTACAATCGTTACGAACACCGCTTGTATCTACGTTTATATTAAAGAGTTTGCCTCGATATCAATAACACTTATCACTACAGGTTTATTATAATCATTATCATCACTATTTGAAACTAGTGTTCCCGACGGCTGTTACTCGCAAAATGCATTACAAATGTTAGCAGTGCCTACTTAATTGGGGAAGTCCGGCCATCCAATGTTGCGTGGCTGAGGATATCGTTTCACTAAAACGTCATTAGTAAGAATCAGGGTTCGCCGATATATATCAGCGGATATATATCATGATATATATCACGATATATATCACGATATATATCAATTGATTGTTTCCTGTCTTCTGAACTAAAAATTTTGGAGATTAATGTTTATCCAATTCAGAATAATTTAGATTGTTTCCCAAAATAGCAACATCATTTAAAGTTGGGGAAATCCCTTTAACTTTCCAGTGCGGCAAGCTTTTTATTTAAATTCAAACCTAGGTTTATTTTACGAGGTATTAAAAAAATGGGGATTCGCTGGTGCTCCTAGCGTTAATAATTTTCACTTTCTAGGGAATCCCAATCTCACAAACAAATGAAGATTATTATAATAATAGGTACTTGTTATTTACGTTTTCATGAACAAATTATTTCTCAAATAAACACTAATTCCTTTGTGACTTTTTTTTTAAGTTTTAAAAAATAAAAAGTGTGGTAATTTGACACTTATATTACAAATTCCTTTCACATTTTTAAGTGTTTAATCCCCTTACAGAATGACATTCGCTTCTTTTTCTTAGCGTGGATATATATCCGATATATATCGGATTTATTATAAAAATCGGATTTTTTCGAACCCCGGTAAGAACTAAGAACTATTGGGCAGGACCATAACAGCTCCGAAGGGGTAGGCAGAGGTTTACGGTGGTAGAGCCAAGCTGTAGCCAAATGACTACAGCTCAAATACGAGCTGGCTCGACTGGAGTAGTACCACCCTCTCACAGAACCGCGGCGTAAATTAGCTATTGTAGCTGCGTTCCGGACGATGAGTGAGGGGGCCGGAAGGACAATACCCCTCCCTTCATTTCCTTCTGTCCCACTCCTTTACAGTCAGCCACAAAACGCTACCGTAACTGCTTAAGATCAGGCGGTTCGGACGCTTCTGGGGACTTTGTTGTATAAAAAAGGTGCATAGTAAAAGGATTATTATGAAGATGTCTGACTGGTGTCTGTATGAGGATGTCTTAGAAAATCTGATCAATTTGAAAATTTGACGACCGCTTGGCGCAGTGGTTCGAGCGTAGGCCGTTCGGCTCACTGCATCGGGTGGTTGCGGGTTCGATTCCCGTCAGGGTAAATTTCGGAAATGACCTTTTCGTAATTTTCCCTGGTCTGAGTGTCACTGGGATCTCCCCCTGTCCATTGTACGGTACCCATAGGACAAGCGTTGCTTAGTTTGGGACCATACAGTTAGTGTGTTCGTCTGGCGATATTTATTATTATTTAATTTCCTGCACTGGGCCAGCGTGGCGTATTACGGCCTGAATCCCCCTCGTAGTGAGGGGAGGCCCGTGCCAAGGAGTGAGACGTCAAAAGGGCTAAATTATTATTATTACATATAGTAAAAGGATTAACTGTTATGTATCCACTTTCAGGAGGAAAACCTATAGTAGGTTATTTAAGTCAGTCAGTCACTCTAGAAGGTTAATTGTTACTGAATAGTGAATATTGGCCAAATAATTATACCTAATACTTAAATATAAAATGGATTTAAATTAATACAACAAATAAGCAGTTTCTATAATAGTATTTATTTCGTATTGTTTATCAACCAGCTTTACCACCAATATTACAGCTGAATAATAAAGTTTTATCTTTCAACTGTCTCAGGTAAATATACTACATTTATGGACGCATAATATAATAAACCATGCCTACTTGGAGAATAAATATTATTTAATGGGTAATTTACTTTATTTATAATGTTTATATGCCTTATTTTATGGAGTTGAACCCAAAAAACATTTTCCACGATGAAGGTATAAAAATTACAAAGGTTTTCCAGTGGTTATTGGTAGGTTTATTATTATGTTGGGTAGATTTTATAATAATTAGTACTTAGGGTATATTTACATCTTAATGGAATCCTCATCACTCATTCGGTCACTGACTCACTCAAATCGAATCTCTGAAAGTAGGTAGATACTTACGCAATGAGGTATCTATCTAAACAGCACTTTAGCCCCTGACTTAATCCGGTGATGGCCACAAAAAACCTTCAGAACCTACGTCTAGCCTGTTAAGGGCTGGTATAAAATACACTGGTAGACATAAATAACGAAATCTTATTAATATCTAATAGTTAATTACTTAAATCCTATCTGTCAGGTACATTGTTTCTAAATATATCAGTACCAGGGTGCCTTTGCGGCTTCCCATTTCAGATAAAAAAGACGACACCGCGCCGATTTCTGAATTGAGATTTTCTAGAAGTGCCAAACTTCTCTTTACAATAAATAACATAATCTATAATAACTAGTTATTATATGTTATTTCATTTGTTCGATCGCCTGTCTCGCGGTAGGAACCAGGCAACAGCTATACCACCTGTAAAATGAAAATCAAAATAGTTAGCATTACCAAAAAGATTTTGCATCTTCTTTTGTTGCCTAGGTAGGCACACGGATATGTAGTTACGGTCGCCCAGGACATATGCAACATAAGGGGAGCAGACGCAGTGCCCACCTTCAAGAGACTTGTCTCTTTAAGAATCCCATGTTACTCTGAACTTGTTATCAAGTACCTAGTGGCATGTGAGTATCCTCCAGGAAGACGTTTAGTGTAGCATAGTCGTCGAAAGACTTATTGTACTTACTAAGTAATAAGAGAGACCATCCGTAGAACGTGGCTTCGCAGTTTGTTGAGATAAGTAAACCAATTGCGTTGACGCCCAGGAACGCGCTCATTCTGCCTAGCATCACGGACAGGCACGACACCATACCCCTGGACAAAGAAAATGTTTTCAACATCGTAAGAAAATGGTTTAATCGTTATCAGGGAAAATTATAAGGGTAAGGTAAAATATATGACAGCTCAAACAAAGTCGGAAAATTTTCTGATTTAAGGTGAAGGCGCCTGTCTAGCCCGCGAAATTCAAAATTTTCGAGTATTTTTATAGTTTATCCAAAATCTGAAAACATTTAAGACAACATTTTGTGATTTGCGACAAACACAGTATGCAGTGCGTTTATTAATACATTTATTTTACTCTAAATATTATCACGGTGGATATGATACTAGTAAATCACTAAATATACAAAATTTGCCAGATTATCTGGATAGCTGTCGTTTCTTGAAATGTTTTAGAGTAAGTTGGATATATTATTAGGAACATGCACTGCACATGGTCCTTCTCGCGAATTACAAAATCTAAAAAACCTCATAAAATTTGAACTTCGCGGGCTAGATGGGCGCTTCAGCCTTAACAAATGTTTCAGCATTAGGTCACTAGAACATAATGACTTCGGATTTTAGCACTATTTCTCGTTCTCAAATAGTTTGTTGCATTTTACGAAAATTAAAGCCAACGCCTTATTAATTTATTGTTACTATACTTTTATTCCAACATTGCATGCCACGTACTTGAGGCACCAACAGTTAGTGCCTAAAATAGATTACTTATTGAAGCGAATTACTCACCTCACAGAAGTAGGATAAAGCTCCACAAAATATACGCTCAGTATTCCCATAGAGAGCGCGCACATCATGAAGAAGAAGAAGAATATTCCACCAGCAATTGGCACTGGAACTACATTCAGAAGCACTGCTGATGACGCCGACATGATTAGGATACAGATCATTGCATTCCGTTTTCGGTTCCCACAGGTTAAAGAGAGTAGGAGATTTGAGGAGCTAGCTAAAGCCCCGTAGACCATTGCTGAGAGAAGAGTAGTGCCTTGAATGGTATCGTCGCAGATTTCTGGCATACCCTGGAGTGAAAGAGTGAGATAATGACTACATAATAGTACATGAGAAGTCATCAAGTAAGTTCATATCCACGAGGTCAAAGAATTTATCAAGATATCGAAATAAAGTTATTGAAGAGACTTACCGTACTATTATTGCCAGCTACGACCATAGTATCCTGAGTGGGGTATCTAATGACTGCGCAAAGGTTCAGACCGTCTCCACCGCCAATCTCCAGTACTGAGAAGAGGTTGTTCATGATGTAGGGCAACCAAAGGATGAATCCACTGCCACTGGAGAAATAATTATTACAATGAAAGATTCTATTCACTTTTGCAAGGAAATATACATTTTGTACATCAAATACAGATCTATTTTGCCTAATAAACGACTCCAAAATCGAATGAGGAACTCTGGCCAGTTTAACTTTTAAAATAATTTGGTCTGTTTTGTGTAGCGTTGGTATAATAATGTCTAATATACAGTTTGTAATACTTACGTCATATAGATAACAGCTACCAAGTAGAACAGTTTCAAGGTCTCCTTCAGTAATGGGCATCGGAAGAGAGGTGCCGTTTGCTGCCACACTGATCTTAAGAATGAGGTTTCCTGCGAAGCTTTTTTTAACTTGTCTTCCACCAGCTTTTTGATCTAAAAACATTAATTGGCTAAATATCTCGTTTAGAATCAACATTTTCATTCATCATACTCGTATCATCTAAATAGTTTTTGATTGCCACTGCTGGACTAAGAGGTAGTTTCGTTCAATGCGAATTTTTGTTTCGGTTTTGGAAGACATATCCTTCCAAAATATACGCTCGCCTTGGTCTTGTCGTTGTACTTACTGGAAAGCAATCAGCATCAGCTCCTATATTCGTCGCATAGATACTCCTCAACACATGCAGAGCCTCTTCATATCTCCCTTGGGAAGCGAGGAATATTGGACTCTCGTGGAACAGCTGCAGGAGACCCGCGGTGATGGCGCATGGTAACGCCATGGCAAAGGCCAGGAGGCGCCAGGGACGGTACATGATGCCCAGGAAGTCGATCCAGTAGGAGAAATCCAGTGGAAGGATAGGGTAGGCGAAAACTATGGACGAAAACATAATACATTTGTGGGTAACCTTGATATCTGAGCCATATGAAGAAAATAGGTTAGGTAGAATTTTGAACTTCGTGGCACGTGTCCAATAAATTTAGAAAAAATACCTTTTTTTGGTAACTTGGTCCTACAGACTTAAAAACACTCAAGTGCAAAGTTTGGTACATAAAAGAAGGTTGATTGTCATTACCTGCGACAGCGGCCTGCGAACACATCAATGAGCATGTGCACAACAGCATCAACTTGCTGCGAACCCGCTCCGAGCAGCTCTCACCGAGCAGGGTGTATGCCCCGGAGTTGCTGGCTGATGTACTGTGAACGAAAAGAAGCACGGATGAATTAGAATATTAAGACGAAACAAATGCATAGTTATAAACATTTTCCAAAACCCCTACGTACCTAATTAAATATTATCGTGTGCATTTGTCGACTAATTGACATAGTGGTTCGTAGACTACAGCCGCACAGAGTGTCAACGAGATCGCCCCCTATCTATTGTAAGGTAACCATAGTACAAGTATTACATAGTTTAAGCTATACAGTTCGTTTGTTAGTCTAGCCATATTTAATTAATTTACCATCGTAATTCTTGAAAGGGTTGGTCAGAGATATCACAAACGGTTGAAACAAAAGAACATTTCTTCGCCAAGCCTCCACCAAACTTACACGAGTACCGCATAGGTTCCTACGTAAATAATTATACTTTCGTGGAGTCCATAATTTACGCAAACATCCATCCTTGCCGGTGTTTGTTGCTTCATAAACTGCTGAAGTTGCCAGGCGCCTATTTTCTTTTAGTAAGTACCTACTCGTTATCAATCGAGTTTATTGTATTCAGATAACACAAACCGGTCACATCCCGCCGCTGCCTCGCCTGGGGGTGCGTTATCAACAGTCAATATTTGCACTTGGAAAACTCTAGTCTTACAATTGTAAATGTGATAACATTGTCGCAAGATCCGTGACGTACCTAATCGTAAGAGAGTGACGTCACATAATGTTCAGTTTTCAATATTTTTAAGATTCCTCCATTATTACATACATGGGGCAAGAAGTTCCCAATTGTAACTCTTGTATACTGATATAGATGTACAATAGTTTCCAAAGAAAACACAGAGGTTGTAACATTGTTAAATCACTGGAGATAGGTATTTTAATAGTTTGGGGAACAACAGAAAATAAATAATATATTACTACTTACTTTCTGTGAAGTTCTAAACATACGTATTAATAAGTACTTTTATCTGAAAGGTATGTAGTTTCATCTGGGTTTCATACGTAGGTACTAGAGGACGGTGCAGAACGAAAATTTATATGATTAGGAGAAAAAGCAAATGTTGTAGAGATAGCACTGAAATATCATACATACTCAATAAACCATTCGCCCATATTCAAATTTGTTTACAAGGGAAAAACTTCACCAAAACTTTTAATTAAATTACCAAGATTTGACCCACAGAGAAAAGTTACAAGCAGTATACTTAGTAGGTAGTAGTATTCAGTAAAGGAGCTAGCCTAGTGGCTAGATCTCAGACATGGCAAAGAAAGCCTTATCAAATACTCAATATGTCCCTAAATAAGTTTTTTTATCTCCGATAGTAGATACAAACAATTCTACTTACAACGTAGAAGATATCAATTTGAGCACAGCCATAGTCTCCCAATTAGGTGATAAGCTGCTCAGTGCTGCGAACACGAAGCCGATGGACATGGACAGCACCAGGGTGTGCCGGCGGCCCTTCGTGTCGGAGATGTAGCCCCACAGCTGGGCGCCGGCCACTACACCTGTAAATACAAATGGATTAACGGTATTATTTATATCATTATAAGGTATGATTTGGTATTTCCTAATACTTAGGAAAGCCTAAACGATTGATATTCAGCGTTAGTTCTTTTGGAGGATTTGTTCCGTCACACTCGTCCATCACTCTTATTCTTATAATCTAATGATTTTTCATAACCCATATGCCGCGTAACAAAAAATTGTAATCTAAATCTATAACATCAAGGTTGTATCCTCTCGGTGAGTCCTAAGAGCTAATTTGTGTTGAAGCCCGCAACAAAGTTTATTTGGATGTCTGTAGATTGTAAGATGACCGCTACGCGGATAAAATAAATACAAGTTCTTGAAATAAATATCTACGAGGTAATTTACTGGGGACGGCAACTCGATTTTGACCACTGACTGCATCTAGTCATCTGTAATCTACATAGTGTTAAGAACTCTACTTAAGAAGAGTCTAATCCTCAGCTCACCAAGTAGAGGCATAGCAGTCAGCAAGCCTCGCTGCTGCATCGTCAGCTGAAGGTCGCAGACCGCCGCAGCCACCACAAAGCTGGTTCCAAACATATCCATCCCCATTGCCTGAAGCGTCCAGCTGCACACCAGAAGCAAGCCCATGTTGTATTTACCAAAACCTGTGAAAAGGTTTGAAAAAAATAGGTAATTTTCAGGTGTTTTTAGTTTAACCGTAAAAATAATGGATCATTCCCACAAGTTCCACTATAAATGTATTCCTTAGATCATCATTACGTTACTACCAAATAAAAATGTAATGTCTTCTACCTTCTACCAAACATTCTACTTTATATCAGACAGAATTTAAAATGTGACAAATTTATGTATACGGCCGTATTCACAAACTAATGAATTTTAAAAATACCTGTCATAGATAAAGCCTCCTCAACAGTCGCCGTATGGTACCGCTTGTCCTTCTCCGGTCCAACGAATTCACAATCTTTAGTTGTAGTTTTACACATGTTTACTGTAACAAAAAAAAATACTGAGCGCCCATCTATACAAATAAATAAAATTGGAGTGTCTGTTTGTAATATCAAAATAACACCTTTTCACTAAATGCATATGAAAGTACATACGACACCTATAGCAAAAACGCGATTTAAAAAATTTTTGTCTGTCTGTCTGTCTGTGTGTTTGTTCCGGGTAATCTCCGAAACGGCTGGACCGATTTTGACGGGACTTTCACTGGCAGATAGCTGATGTAATAGGGAGTAACTTAGGCTACTTTAATTTTTGAAAAACAATTAGGGTTCCGCGTATAAAAATAAAAACACATGAAACCAAAGAGTATCTCCGAAACGGGTGGACCGATTTTGACGGGACTTTCACTGGTAGATAGCTGATGTTATAAGCAGTAACTTAGGCTACTTTTATTTTAGAAATCCATAATTTAAAAAAATGGGTCCTGTCGCGCGGGCTCAGAACGCGGGAGCGGGCTTTTTTGCTAAGTTAAATTCCACGCGGACGAAGTCGCGGGCTCAGCTAGTATACAAATAAAAATACTTGGGATCTGATTACTTAGTTGTTTTCTGTTATCATGAGCCCCGCCCGTGTCATACCCGTAATTGGTCTCCAGTCTCTACACGATGAGAAAATGTTTGATCTTATTGTAGTATATAGGATTCCTGTGGACTGGTTAAGTACTATCTAGAATGATGGATGTTGATCACATTACTTCAAAACTTCACACATAGGACAGCTAAAGAACAGTTAAGGACTTATAGTTGATATACATTTTTTTGATGGAGATAATGAAATAACAACAGAGATTGAAGAATGAAAAAAAGGAATTTTGATTGGCTCGACAGTACAAATGACGCACAAACAAAAAAATATAAGTAACATAAAATAGTCAAAAAGCCGTGCAACCAACACAATGTCCCTTCTCAGCACTTGTTGATACGGTGCAGGGCAAACCTCAACGCTGATTTTCAGAGGAAACTCGGACGTCGTTCAAACGCCCTGCGTCCGTGAACAAAATAAGACCAAATGAGATAGAGGTTATTGCACTCTCAAAAATATATTTCCAGCGTTACGTATTACTTAATAGATCAATGTCATGAGATTATGTCTGGTGGAAAAGTTTGAATCAATTATCAAATGAATAGTGGTTCCCATTCAACTAGAAATCAAAACGATTTAATATTACACCTACTAACTCCAGAACTTACTAAAGGCCTGTGCCCTCGACATCATTGACCATGATTCCTCGAAAGCCGCTTGGTATTTGAGATTATATGTATTGACAACCTCCTAAATAGCTTTTTATTGTTTTATTTTAATAGCCTTCTCTCATATAAGATTAAGTTTTGGCGTTCAGACTTGTTGTTGTTTTTGTACATCTTTTAATGTCAATATCTTATGACCTAGCTTCTTCATCGTTAAAGGCAACGCTCAAATGGTAAATGTAATTAAATGTAGTTAATAAAATGTATAGTCTTAGAAAACTTTAAATGTTTAGACAATAGGTAGTCAGTCAACAGCAGTAGTCAATCAAAAAGTTATTATTGGACATTTCTTGAAATTGTCTTTAATATTGTTCACCTTACCACTATCTACTTTGAAATCAGATTCCGGAGACTCACAAACAGCCCGACTAAAATATATCTCTCAATAAGCTATAACAGCACTCTCCTTCTCCTTATATACGGCGGCAGGAGCGTCACGAATTATCTCTGGTACACAGGCACCGTCATCGTTAGTGGCAAATGGCAGTCAACAAATTGCATGGAAAGTCTTTAATACTACTAGTTTACTGCCGCATGTTTGTTCTGCAACTAAATATAAACCGAGCTGTAAGTACCTTAATTACGATTGTGTTTGGGTTTTCAGAACGTGTGATTATGTTTTATCAGTTACTTGACGGACTCATGAATTCTTTTAGAAATTATGGAACAGCAGCCCTCTGTGCAGGCTTGCTCTTTTGTTTAAAAAATACTAGGTTTATGTGATAACATACGGTGGTTCGGACATAGAGGATGCGTGTTGCAGACTCTAAATTGTTTTAGCAGAAGAACAGACAAGAGCAATTTATTGTATGTTAGCTTATTATCAGTATCACTAGCTTAACACGTTAGCTGCGGCACCAATTTTTGCATACTTTCCGTTCCTGCGGCACGAGGTATAATCGGCCCGTACCGTGACCAGACGTTAGGGCGACACGCGGTCTATTAGACCCCACCTCCTTTTACAGACTAAAATCCATTTTCTGGCGCGAAATCAAAGATAAATGAGAATTTTGGTCCTTATTGATATAGACAGTGAATTGATGAACCCTAATCCACCGTCGCCCCGGGATCTGATGGCTAGTTTAGGAATTATTAGCAAAACAAAATATGGGATCTGATACACCTCGTAACGCACTGAAATAGGGCAAATTTTCGCTGCGATTAGTGATGGGAAAAATAATATCGACGTTTTTAAACTGTCTTAACTACGCAACGATTTGACCGATTTTGATCAATTATATCTCATTAGATCGTTTTAAGGGCAAAACCTGGCAAAACAACACAAAGCTATCAAAGGATACATTTTTTTTTAAATAATCTAAATTGTGCTTGAAGGCGCCATAAAGAAAAAAAAACTGGCCAAGTGCGAGTCGGACTCGCGCACGAAGCGTTCCATTCTATACCATTAAGAGGCACCTATTACAGACTTATTATTGGAAAATAATGGATTACGGTTTATGCATAAGGTTTATCTTTCTATTTGTATATGATGCACAACACTGGTCGCGGGAAGCTCGCGTTGAGTGCGGTACGAGGTCAGGGGGGATATGGGACGTTTTAGCCTCGTTCCGCACTGCATTAAAATTATATTAATTCAGTGCGGCACGAGGCCTAAGACATCCGGTACCAAGGTAGGTACACCACCGAGTCCGGAACCATTAGTGATCTCAAATATATATTTATCTCTTTCCTACACTGGACCAAACCAAAGCTATGCCATTCGCACGACAGAGAAATTCACTTTTTTGCTTGCCGCACCACAGGGAAGTTGCATCAGGGGTGATTTAGGCCTCGCTTCGCACTTAACGTGTTAATAAAGATTAAGCTGATTAAGATTCTGGTCCGAAACATGACCCTTGTTTGTTACCCATGAAGAGTCATGGGAAAAACAAACATTCCTTCATTTCATTCATTTCCATGAATAACTGATATAGGAATCATTGATAATAATTATTGCATAGTCTCCGTCCAAATTAAAACTTGCGGTGCGAAGCTGGATCCGAGCGGCTCAGTTACGGTCGTATGCTTATGGAAAACCTTAGGAAGACCTTTGCCTAGCAGAGGGACGTCTTCGGCTGAAATCATGATGAAATTCAAGTTTGTATTCGTACAAGATCTGTTATACGAGTGCATCGACCTCAAATGATTTCCAGCCTTTTCTTCCAGCTATCAGCAATCGAAAAAATCCTGCAACTTAAAAAATGTTTAAAGACGCAATAACTCTAGACACATTCTAGATCTGTGGCTGATAACGACTGCTGACTGCCGTTGAGTAGTGTTTGCCCTGTCAATTTGTACAAAGATTGGTGTGTCCTGTCTAGGGGGTCGAGATACCGCAGAGATAGCAGATAATAAATAATAACTAAGAGATAATTAAGTCGAAGATTCTGTAACAAAGAAAATGGCTGTGCTTCCAAATATAACGATATTCCAATGACGACCGCTTGGCGCAGTGGCTTGAGCATAGGCCGCTCGGTTTACGGCACCGGGTGGTTGCGGATTCGATTCCCGCCGGGGCCAATTACGGAAATGGCATTTTCATCGTACAAGTGTTGCTTAGTTTGGGACCATAAAGTTGTGTGTCAGTCAGGCGATATTATTATTATTAATATTAAATAAGTGGTCCCAGAATATAAAACATTCGTAACAGGAAGGGGCCGGCGAGGAGAAGGCCAATGAGCTACTGCAATAGGCAAAGAATTTGTAATAATTGGAAATAGGAGTTCTCTGTCACTCGCGCAGAAGATCTAGCCCCAGCTGGAGGGTGTGGTTCGCGACAACTTATGAGGAAGGTAGAGGGGAATAGTCCGTGATCGAGGGCAACCAGCGCGTAGGAGGGAGGGTCCGTAGAGGTGGCCATAGCCTATCAACCAACCGGGTGATGGCACATCGTCAAGTTTTAGTGAGTAGAAGTCTCCTCCCCGTGTCATGAGGCTTTTGATGTGATACTAAAGTGTACGACTAACAGCCGATTTCCACTAAAAATCCGTCCATCCGCTGACTATAAGCGCCTGTAATCATTTTTGGAGCTCCAAGTATTAGTAGTAATATTACTATTTATTTAGATCTACAGAATTCAGGCGCATTTAAAATTAAGAACCTACCTTTTACACTGGAAAAGTCTGAGTGGACTTCAAATACCTGGTTGGCCGCTGCAAAGAAAGCCTAGCAGGTTTTGTGTGCAGCACAGACACTAGCTGGTACGAGACGCTACTGCCCAGGCGAGGCTCATGTCACCATGTCACCACCTACCCTGCGTGGCCGACCACCTGGCGTCAAGATGGCGGGACCAGCTCAGAATCATATTATAGGGATGTAGGCACATCAAAACAGTTTATTTTCGAGGCAGGTAAGTACTTACCTCATCTTTGGCATTTACTAATGTGTCATGCAAAATATCTTGCATTACAAAAAAAAACCTTACATTCCCTACACAATATAGATTCGCGTTTTACCTTACGTAATTCTAAAAAATATGTGTGCATTAGAATACGTCGGTCTGTTCTGGGGTTAATAATACTTTTTGGACTTGCACTTCTTGAATATAGACTCTCTACTGAGCTCTCTAACATTATATTAGGGTTATGTAGGTACTTAGATAGGAAGGTGGGTATTTCTTACATTCATACTTATTGGCTTTCAATTAGCACGATAGGACATTGGTTATCACGGTTTATCCATATTCCAGTGTACATATAGCATCGTGAGCAGCGGATAAACCCACGTTTAAATCTGCTGAGATTTGTTAATATAAAATGAGTAGCGCAGCGAGAGGTGTCTAGTTTTCTGTCTAAATACGTGCTGGATTGAAGTGTTTTATTTTGATTGTATATGTACTAGTCAGTGTACGTGTTTTATGATACATGTCCTAAGAAATATTAAAGTTAATAATAATAGTCAGCACATTGTAAATTTAAATATTAGATAGTTGTGCGGTTTTTAAATCATAGTTTTTCAGTGATGAGATGATTGATGAGTGCATCTCTATAAAAAATCGGTGAGCATACTATTATTAGGAAACTTAAATTAATCATGTTATAAGTAGACTATTTCACATACGAAGTACCGTAGACGCGGCGCTATAGTCGCGTGTCGATAACACAATTTACACTGTGTACAATTTAGTTCCGTATTTTTCCGCGGAACTTCCTATATAAAATAGACCGTAAACAACGTTTCTTCTATACATTTTGACAACAGAATACGGTCGAAATGTAGAACATTTCACAATGTTTGACGCTTTTGATGTGTGAATGGTAATTTCGGCTGTAATAGATGGTTAAACGACAATCTGGACTGTTCGTTGTTATCCCACAAAATGTCGAGTTATTCCGGTCTGATCCCCTTACTCTTTGGTCATACAAAAAGGGTATACTATTTTTTTATTGTTTTCTTATATTTACGCGAATACTACACATTGAAATAAAACTATTTTTCGGATTTTATCGCGAAAAATAGTCGTAGTTTTATTTCAATGTTAACTTTGTAAATCTAAAACTATCGGCTTTGTGGGACAGTTGAAGTACTAAAGGTTTTGTAGACTCCTGTCTCGTAGTCTCTACCGGAACCTCCTAACGACGTTCAAACTCAAAATTATTTTTATTCACGTAAGCCAACAAAGCATTTATGAATAGTCCGAATCTACCACCGGTTCGGAATGCTGCTTCCACTGAGAAGATCCGGCAAGAAACTCGATGGTTACTCTTTTCAATTAATTAAATATGGTGTACATTCTCAGGAACAGCATAAAAAATATGAGCAGGCAACACCATTGTCACCAAATAAGTAATAGTAAATAATAATCAAATCTCACTCAGATTTAGGTATTTAAATAAAATAGAAAGCTAGTTTAGTGGGGTGTGCATACCTACTCATACTTACATCAAATTAAACGTTAAGCACCAAAACATAATTGCACTAACGTCACAAAAGAAATATGCTAATCTCGTTGCGATTATTAGACGTTCGATACGTTTACATTTCCGCCTGCGTACGGAAAGAGATACGCACGCAATTATCTCTTTGACTTCCTTGTGACGTCGTGAAAAGTCAGCAATCGGCTTTCACAAGCAAACCGTTCACACGTTCGTCAGTAGATCTTTGGATCACCAGTACATTGTAGACACGCGTTCCTAAGTTTTTAAAACGGGTTCAGAACGGAACAAAAATTAAAAACAAAAAAGTATACGATAAGTTAAGCTTTTTCTTTGAATTAAATAATTTAATGGGTATTTATAGTAATATCAAAATATCTCGATAACTACTTAATTTCGTGGAACATACAGGGGGGGTCCGATTTGTTGCATTTTACCTCCATTATCACCCCCTGACACATGTTGATATACAAGCAAGCTTGTATATTGTTATTGTGTACCACCAATTCTAAGTATCTCAGAGTGGACAGAAGTCAATACAAGTTTGCACTAGAAGCGAGGGCGTATCGTAGTGCATACTTCTGGCAGACAATTGCCACAGCGATAGTAATAAATAACTCAATTAAGATAAGGGATGGGTGACATCAACATGTTTATCGATCGTCTGTCTGTCTGCTTAGGGATGTGGGGAATTGCCTTTATTATCTTTTTCGTATTTTCTTCATCCATTCCTGAATATGCTTTTTGATCGGAATAATTTTCTCAGGCCGCGCATACACGCCCGAGTATAGACCACGTTTTCTTGCTGGCCTCGACTTCTTTAATAGAGGCGTAATGCCTAATACTGAAACGTATCTCAAAGGTTAAGTCTCACTTAGCTGTTTGAGAATTATTGAGCAAAATTAAGCAGCTCGACGGTAATCATGTCGATGATACCTATCCCTATACCTATACGAACGAGAAGTGATACGAAAATGAATGAGTAGATTATTTTTATCAAATTAGTTGTATATTTATTGTTTTCTTATAATTCCGGTTTCCAACACGAAATTAACAAAAAAAAATTACCGTTCGAAATAGATTAAAATTAAAATCGAATTTTGGCGAGCCTGGCGGTGTTTCATTTGTCCTCATACCATTTCGTATCGCTTCTCGCTGGCCGTAGTGGAATGCTTTCATATTATTATGCGTTTCAAGAATTCCATGAGATAGTTGCACCCTGTAGCGTTCTCAAAAGCTCATTAATGCTGGACCGCACTAAGCGTATACGCAATCTTGTGTGGTGCGGCAGTAAAAGTCATTTCCGTTCAAAATCATTACTCAATTGGAAGTGACCGTCTGTAGGTAAGAGTTATCGAATCCTTCTTTCCTTTTTACTACATAATATTATAATAATTGCATACATTTTTTTCCTTGACTGAGTATCGCTCAAAAACGGCTAGAGCACTGGTGCGGAAGCACCTAAGTTATTCTCTGAAATAACATTTAGCTAGGTATATTTAACCTCCGTCGGTAAAATATGGGTATTGTAAGTGTAACATGTGTATCTGTGTATCTGTGTGACGTTCTGTGGCATTGTAGATCTCAAACGAATGGAACGATTTTAAGTTTCCTTTTTTTTTAACGGTTTTTGATCTACTGTTTTCTTAGCTTCACAAGAAAATCTGTTCAGCCGTTTGAAGATCATCAGCTCTTTTTTACCTAGGCGGGATGGCAGTCGTTAAATGCAAGAGACGCCGCGGGGATAATTTGTTAAGTAATTAGCACACTGATAAAAAATGAAGTAGGTATGAAGGAATTGTTTGTGTTATACTTTTTGCCGATAAATAAATAATAAAATTACAAATAAACAATAGGTGAGCGATTCGATCACGAAATAATGTTGTGTTCAGTTGTGTGAACAACAGTGTTTGTTATCATTTTTTTCCTTTATTTATTGGAGTTTTAAAGTTTTTCTAGCGTCCCTTTTAATTAATTGGTGTCAAGTAGTAGAGTGAGTGAAAGCCACAAACGTGTGAACATTTAAATACCTATCACAAGCAGAACATAGTTAACACAAATGTTGAGACCAAACCGATTGTTACTTTTTCCTGTGATCCCATGCACCCATACCGTACAAATGTAAGTAAAGCAATACCTTTAATAACTATAATAATAGATAATAACATATAATAAATACCAAAAATTAATTCTTAAATTGAAAAATTCTATCCAAATTTAATGTCCTGCATTCGAAAAGTTCAGCCGTGAAATTTGCGCCAAATATTATTTAGGTACACTTATGATGGGCTTAAGGGAAAATCTGGAAAATAAGTCGTGTAAAGATGTAAATTTCTAGTTGCATTGCTAGTCTGGTCCAACATTTTCCGCTCTTCTTTTCGCCGTCCTCGCCTATAGGTACAGAATATACATACCTATTGACACAAAGAAATATAATTCCGCTCGTGAAATCCTCAAATAGACTAGGTATTACAAGCTATGCATTATTACTATTTATTATTATCATCAGGTCTACCTCGGCTTTCTCGGTAAAGAGTCTCGTTATTTAAATAATTAGTAACATTAACAATAATGCTTGAGACAAACACTTTCTTATTCATCTGTGTGGCAATGAGTAACAACATACATAAAGCTGAATCAGCTGTATGTGAGCTTAACTTTGGTTCGTCGTATTGTCCTCGAATAATTGATGATAAGGGTTGTCGCAGATGATCGACTGCATGACTGCCTTACTGCATTTAATTCCCTTTTCGCAATTTTTCTATTGGATAAATCTTAGTTACATCCATACTCTAGAAGTATAAAAAATCATCAGAGCATCGTATTTGGAAGAGCGTTTGTTTTTATATAAGTAACTAGCTGAGCCCGCGACTTCGTCCGCGTGGAATTTAACTTAACAAAAAGCCCGCTCCCGCGTTCTGAGCCCGCGCGACAGGACCAATATTTTTAAATTTTGTTTTTCTAATATAAAAGTAGCCTAAGTTACTGCTTATAATATCAGCTATCTACCAGTGAAAGTCCCGTCAAAATCGGTCCACCCGTTTCGAAAATAAGTACTCTTTGATTTCATGTGTTTTTATTTTTTTACGCGGAACCCTAATTGTTTTTCTGAAATAAAAGTAGCCTAAGTTTCTCCTTATACCATCAGCTTTCGGCCAGTGAAAGTCCCGTCAAAATCGGTCCAGCCGTTTTAGAGATTACCCAGAACAAACACACAGACAGACAGACAGACAAAAAGTCAGGCAGACAGACAGATAGACAGACAGACAGAGAGACAGAAAAAAATTTTTAAATCGAGTTTTTGCTTTAGGTGTCGTATGTACTTTCATATGCATTTAGTGAAAAGGTGTTATTTTGATATTACAAACAGACACACCAATTTTATTTATTTGTATAGATTTGTTTGTCTGTTGATTATATTTAAGAATGTTTAAGGTAATTAGGTAATTTCTACAAAATGCGAATTAATCCGCAATCATTAGCTAATTGGTCTCAGAGCACCGCAACTTATCTTACGAGATCTATTTCGGGCGATTCGTCTGAGACCTATTGTCGGCCGTTTGCGATAAGCCTAAATGCATTCACTGTTTACAAAATACAAAGCAAACAAACAGTTAATGTATATTGTATACTTACTTCTTAATATAATACCAATTTGAACATTTCACAACTTAGTTTTAATAGGTACGGCAGCGCGTGCGACGCCATTCCTCCTAAAGGTATATTTCGTGAAAAGTACGTTTTGAAGTTAAGTTCACCATGTATTTTGGAAGAAAACACATTGGCTATCTACATACAAACTTCATTAAAAGGTTGGTGAAACTTATTATCATTAAAAAAAATATCATAAATAATTAAATATAAATCCGATTAGTGGATCGATTTGTATGATCATTTTAATCTGACTGCAAATCCCTAAAACCGACGTCTTCCACTGAATGCAATGACTAACTATTATCTATACAAATAAATAAAATTGGAGTGTCTGTTTGTAATATCAAATAACACCTTTTCACTAAATGCATATGAAAGTACATAGGACACCTATAGCAAAAAGGCGATTTAATTTTTTTTTGTCTGTCTGTCTGTCTGTGTGTTTGTTCCGGGTAATCTCCGAAACTGCTGGACCGATTTTAACGGGACTTTCACTGGAAGATAGCTGATGTTATAAGGAGTAACTTCGGCTACTTTAATTTTAGAAAAAACAATTAGGGTTCCGCGTAAAAAAATAAAAACACATGAAATCAAAGAGTATATCCGAAACGGCTGGACCGATTTAGACGGGACTTTCACTGGTAGATAGCGGATGTTATAAGCAGTAACATAGACTACTTTTATTTTAGAAAAACAAAACTTAAAAAATGGGTTCTGTCGCACGGGCTCAGAACGCGGGAGCGGGCGTTTTGTTAAGTTAAATTCCACGCGGACGAAGTCGCGGGCTCAGCTAGTTACTTATATTGTCTTGCAGTCATACTTGAATTGAACAGTGTTACGAAAATATCTTATACTTATTGAAGGGGCAAATATACGGTTGCCTTCCAAACCAGGAAAATTCCGTTCTCCGGGATACAGCGCCGTGCATAAAAATATAGGAGTACCTACATAATACCAGTTGGTGGGTACTAATGATTAATTGATTATAATATAACTGCACAAATAAAAAGTTAATAGTTAATCACTGGTTCATAAGGTAGTGATAGTCCTTGCACGTAAAATTGAACGTACGGCTGCTACAATAAGGAATGATAATAGAATACGTTATAGATGGTCAGCTATCTTTTTTTTTCAAGTGTTATTAGGTGATAGCGACATTAATCAGGTCACGGTTAGATAGTTATATTCATTACATTACTCTACCGTAGTTAGTTTTTTCTATAACATTTGTGTTAGACGAGTAAGGATATTATAATTTCAAGTAACAGATGGGAAGTTTAACCGCCGGGACCTGCTTATTTTTTCGCATCATACAAGTAACGACAAATAACAACGTCGGTAATCGAAATACTCGTATATAGACACAAATACTTAATTCGAATTTTATTAGTGCAAAAGGTATACCTTTATCATCTGTTAAGAAATGTGAAGTGTTAAGAAGTCGATCTAATATGGAGAATAGAAAATACAGTTTAGAGTATTTTTTTACAGAGAGATGAAGACACGACAAGTTGAAGCCGATATTCACAGGAACCAGGTCCAAATTGAAGTCATGGATGTGGATCTTGAAGATGCTTTGGACTTGGCTGGTGAGCGAAATACTTGTACACTCGTTTTGAGATCAAGTTTTGTGAGGACAATGCGCGGCAGGCGTTATTCACATGAAAGGCGATCTGGTTATTCTCATATTTTTTGACCGTGTGCCCAATGTCCGTGTGTCCAATGTCCGTGTGCCCAATGTCCGTATGCCCAATGTCCGTGTGCCCAATGTCCATGTGTCCAATGTCCGTGTGTTCAATGTTCGTGTGTCCAATGTCCGTGTGCCCAATGTCCGTGTGCCCAATGTCCGTGTGTCCAATGTCCGTGTGTTTGGACACACGGACACACGGACATTGGTGTCCGTGTGTTTAATGGCCGTATGTCCAATTTAAATTTTCGCCGGGACTCATCGAGGGTCCAATCTCGGCGTCATCTTCATCGATGCTGGCTTACAGGAGTTACAATGGTGGCAGTGTGTGGCGGGACTAGGCCCATAAAAAGTATGGTTATAATGCTTGGCCGTGTGAATGTAGCCTGCGGTTTTTGATAGTGCCTATATTGAACTTTTTGAAGATAGTCAATGTTAGATAGCGTATCCTGACCCTGACTCATATGAATCGTTTGTTCGTTCGTTTACCCCTAGTTTACGCGTAGTATTGTTCTCTTTGTATTGTATTCTCTTTGGTTTGCCACTTTGTACTGGTAAAACATTTACACTGATTTATGAAGTTGCTTCTATTTTGTGCTGTCAAAAATAAGCGTCAATAGTTTAGTGGTTAGAGGCACCGCACTTGTCACCGAGAGGTTCACATCCTGGCAACATCGTCTTGCGACCGCTCTTAGTAAAAGCATTAACTTAGATGGAGTGGTTAATGCGACTACTGGTAATGGGACAGCCCCACCCCACAGTGCTATGGTAATAAAATAAAAATAAAATATTACAGTGTAAAGGTTAATAAATAGCATGTTAACATTATTCACGCTAATATAAAATATTATAACAACAGGCGCCGGCCGGTACCAGCTGTTCCACTGCACACTGATGCTGTGCACCATGCTGGCTGCGATCCTTGAGATGATCGGCATCGCGTTCGTCCTGCCGGCTGCGGCCTGCGACCTGGACGTACCTGACCATTTGAAGGGAATCATCACATCTATTCCTAATATTGGTAAGTCCTTAGTCCGGTGAGGACTGTCCGAAATAACGGTGTTACTAATTTTAAAAATATAAGTCGATAATAAAAATAGTCAGTCAGGGACTGACTTTTTTTATTGTATTGGGACTGAAACTTGCATGTAATTTACTGAAAGACTTATTAAGGCACAATTAATGCGTCTAATCTTCTCTACAATAATATGACCAACAATAAATTTGATAAATTTAAGCGATTACTCCGTTATCGATTGGGGACACAAAATTGTTCCCCTAAGGCCCTGTGCGCACCACGTTTTTTAAATGCGTCGACGGCGCGCTTTTATCCTACAATGGTACAGGCTGCGTCTGACTCGCGTGCATATCGCGTCTATAAAGCTACAAAGGCGCGTCGACGGCGCGTTTAAAAACGTGGTGTGCACAGGCCCTAATCACTAATAAGCATGTAGGCAAGGCTTTGTTACGTTTTAAGCATAGTTATGTTACCACAATTACGTTTCCAGGTATAATCCTCACGGCACCGTTCTGGGGTCGTGCTGCGGACTCCTGGGGCCGCAAGCCCGTGCTGCTCGGCTCGCTAGCCGGCGCCGGAGTGCTGGGGTGTCTCGCCGCGTTCATGCCAACACTGCTGACGTTTGCTCTGTGTAAACTTGCCGGCTCACTGTTGTAAGTTACTACTGAAGCTTTGATGGACAAGCAAGTAAAAGCAATGTTTAAAGAGGTCCTTTCAGTGTCTATCACAACTATAAGGATTTTTAGTTTGAACGAGAATTTTCTTGCCGTCCCCCAAGAAAATTCTCGATGTGTACTATAGCATAACCATTAATCGCTTTTTTTTTTCTTATTTAATTAAATTGACTAGCATTGCGTTTTTATCAGATTACTAGTATTCCCTTTAGTCCGTCCAGCTAAGCGAATGCTTGTGTGAGGAGTGGGCTCACGTCAATAGTTTAATGGCCAGGATGGGAATCGAACCCGGAAACTTTCAGCTACGAGGACGGCCCCTCTAAGCACCAGGCTATTGACGCTTTGGACGGCCTGGATAGGTTTTTGTTTTGTAGAAAGTCTACTCAGTAACGTTTCACCCAAGACAAAAATAATGAAGGAAGTATTTTGTTCAGAAATATGCCAATTACCAATAAGCTGGAACCACGATTGCATCAATGCAATTCGGGTTGCATCTTCTGTGTAGTCAAGTATTCAGTTCTTCTGCCGCAGTTTGTCGGTGCCCTCATCGCTTGGCTACGCGTACGCATCAGAGCTGCTGCCGAAGAAGCGTCGCGACAGCGCGGTGCTGATAAGCAATGGACTCGTCAACCTGCTCACTGTGTTGAGTCCTGGTGAGAACCAATAAAAACCAGTAATAAAAACCTCTTTGGGCCTTGGTTCAGGACAGCCCAATACTTATAAACATTAATTTATTTCAGTACTCGCCTGGGGTATCCTATCCTTCCACTGGCAGTACCAGCTCGGCGCCATCTCCCTGAGGCCCTGGCGGCTGCTCACCGTGGTCTATGCGCTGCCCCTGATCCTCACCGCGGTGTGGATGATCAGCGCCAGGGAGAGTCCCAAGTTCCTACTCACTAAGGGCAAGGATACAGAGGCTTTAGAGGTCGTTCGACATGTATATGCTGTTAATAGTAGAAAATCTAAGGACAGTTTTAGTGTAAGTACCTATTATTATATGGTATGTTATCACCAGCACCAATCCAATGTCCTAGTTGCTGGAGAATTTGGTGTCTAGTTTCTGTAATAGTTGTTGATTCTTCCCACAAAATCTTTTTTTACGTCCGTCCTGCACTTTCTTTAAGAACTGACCTCTTTACAGGTGAAATCACTAAAAACTGCATCGGACAACGGGTCGAGTCTTGGACAGGACGGCTCAGTAATCGCGCTGGAGCGAAAGGGTCGGAGTGAGTCAGGCCTCGCTTTGCTGCGACCTCCACACCTCAAGTGGTTTGCCCTCACTGGCTTCCTCATGTTTGGACTGTTCTCATTGTAAGATCTCGTTATAGTACTACTGACATTTTACATTTTATGCTGCATGGCTAACAGTATCTTGATGGTTTTATTTTCAGTTTGAATGGACTATTTTTGCTTGCTCCTGACACTATAAACAAGGTGATGAATGACTCAGGAGAGCAAGGCACTGTTTGTGACATGATTGTATCAGATAATACGGTAAGAATTGCTAGATCAGGAATTCATAGGACCCTAGATATATGGGATCAAGTACAATATTAAATTGGCGGTTTATTCCACCTGGGTGGGTGATTCAATCGCATTCAAAATTTACCTATGACGGTATCATAGTGAATGATAATGTAGATATTCATCAACCGTTTCTAGTAAGTTAACTTACAGCATGTTTTGCTTCGTCGTGGGTCAAACCTCGGCATCATTATTGGACACCATTGTAGATCCTGGCGAACAGAAAGAACAATGGTGGGAGTATGTACCGGCACTAGTCCCACTAAAAAATAACAGCATTTCAGATACCCCTATTATAGTGACATCTATACAAAAATTCCGAGAGCTTGCAGATCGTCGGATTAAAACATCGTCTAAATCATAGTTTTTTAGTATTTTTGCGCATAAAATAATTGTCATAAAATAATTGTCATAAAATAATTATCATCCCGAATAATTTTTAATTGACACCGCTTATTTATAACTACATCTATAATTTGGTTTCCAGACTTCTCCCACAGACTGTGTAGACAGCATCTCTTACAATACATTTGAAATCATGTCGGTGACAACCCTGGTGTACGGCGTGCTGGTGACCGCCGCCAGCGCCAGCCCGCTCTCCAAGAAGACACTTCTCATCTCCATGTTCCTGATAGTAGGAGTCGGATGCCTTGTTGCTGGGCTCACCACCAACAGGTTTGGGCAATAATGCAAAGTCTGCAGTTCAATATATGATCGGCAATTAATATACTATTTAAATCTTTGCTATGATTTTTGGGGATTTTGTATTTTTTATATGTTTTTTCTTGCTATAGGATCCTCATTGGGGTGGCGTTGTCATCGCTTCAGATAACAGCCCTTGGAATTGGCCCTCTAACCGCTTACGTGGTGGACTTATTCCCAACTACCCTGAGGTGAGAATAAGTAACCATGAGCCACATTAAGCAAACGAGAATGATAAGACTACGTATTTCCTAAATCACTGCAAGTTAACAGAGGGACTAGAGCAACAAATATTTCTAGAGCGAACATGACTTTTGATGTTTCTTCCCTTAAGTAACTAATCCGGTTTCACATTTCCCGATGCACCTTACACAGACTATGTTTAGAAACAGGAAACAACCTAGAAACAGGGCATATTGACGTAATTCGCCCTCAAATTCACACTATAAAGCCGTTTATCCTATTTTTTTCTTTTACCGATAGTGGCAGTATTATAACAAATGTCCGTCCGCGTGGAATGTGGACCACCCTTAACATTTTTCCTGAATTTTCTTTGCTATAAACCTCACGGAGCCCGAGACCTTTCCAACGAATGCAAAACCGTGGAAATCGGTTCGTGCGTTCTGGAGTTATAGCGTCAGGAAGGAAAACCCGACTTATTTTTATATAGTAGATGTGTTATTATAATAGTGACGTGTTATTTGCAGAGGCACAGCGGTGGGCGCGGTGATGATGCTGGGCCGGGTGGGCTCCGTGGCCGGTGCGAACGCTGCCGGCTACTTCCTCAGCGTCGCCTGCACACCCACCTTCTACGGATTCTCTCTTCTCGTGTTCCGTAAGACTTCCACTCCCTTATTTCATAAAGCTGTCGTGGGAATATATCTTAACTATTGTAATTGTTCCATAGCTCGTCCCACAGTGGTCGTAACGAGGAGAATTATGTTTTTCGCTTCTTAAAAACCCACTGGAATTATAAACTGCGTTTGATCCAAATTGCTCACTTATCTGACTCTGCGTCTGAGTATCCCTTCGGAAAAGATAATATGATCATGGCCATGCTATGCGACTATTTTTACTTTGTTTTGTGTATGTACTTATTATACCATAGTGTATTCTATTAATCCTCTTTTATTTCCAGTATGCGCGGGCCTCAGCTTCCTCCTGCCAGCAGACAATGTATCTTCAAGCAGCACTGACGACCTGAATACACAGAGCTGATACCTTCTTGTACCAATATTTATACATAAGACTGTGGTGGCTTTAAGATTTTATATTTGTTAATTAATATTTGACTGAAATATAGACGTTCTAAGAATAAATAAAACTTTTGTGTCAAGGCATAAGGAGCCCTATTTCCCAGTGGATTTCATCAAATGTCGAAGCAGCATTAAAAATTATACATATTTACGGGGACTACGTACGTTTTTTTGGATGAGTTGCATGGCTACGACTGTGAAAGCCGGTGCCACCGACTTAACATGCCCTCCAAAGAACAATTGGAAACGCTCAGTTGTAAACATAACGTTTACGGGGACTTAAGGAGTTGTTTGTATCCGAAGAAAGTACTTTCGAAACTTTCGATAGTACTTTCGAAATTTTGCACAATTAAAGCTCTCAACTGTACTTTTATTTGCGTAAACCTATTATAATCATAACAGATTCACACCCAATTTCATGCAATAGGGAAATCACATAAAGTGAACTTTATGAATTCACTTAGAGAATATGAAAAGAGAACACTGTCGGTGTTGTTACATAAAAGTTAAACACATGATAAACATGAGGTACCCATATTTTATTTAGTATTTTTTAAGGAACACTGACAGCCGTATACACAAACAAGTCGGGAATAACTCTATAGAATGTTTGACATGTCTCAATGAGCTGTTCGATGTGAGATGACCTCTCATAATAATAGGTTTGTGAAACCCTACCTCCGCCTAGCCAACTTACACCGCGAGGAAGCGACCGGAGCGCGTGTACAGTGGACCAATCAAAGGCTTATTTCCTTGGTCTGTTACTCTTAAAAAAGAGAAAGAACCACAGCGCAATTGCTAGCAACACAACTAGATACTACTTATCTACAAAAAATAGATGTTAGATGTCTCCATAATTCTCAATTCGATGAATGATGGACGTATTGAACTGTCTGATTACTATCTGTCCGTTATCAATAAGCCGTGCAAGAAATCCGATAGTAATAAAATTTCGAATCTTTCACAACAAGTTCAGATACGGGTAGCACGCGTGTGAATCTATTTTAATTAATAATTAATTAAGTGAAATCCAAATAAATAAAGTTATAGATAGTGCAATATATTTTAAAAGTTTAGACGGTTTGTGTATTAAACCTACTTTTCACGATTATATTGGGCACTCACGGCTAGGCCATCACGTTAAATGGCACATAAACCATTCGGTGCCGCAAATTTAGAGGGCAAGTGCCGCGACGCAATGCGATTGATTTTCAAGCGCTCCGCAAAACACATCAGGTCACGACATCGTCTCTATAACATGTGAACAAGACCTCAAGTCTACTAATTTGAAAACCGATTGTAAACCAATGATCATTAATATCATCTTCGCGAATTCTTCATCGTAAAGAGTCAGAGGACTGCTTATAGACAGCCGACAACATGTCGACCGCCGAGAAGTTACGATTTCCGATGAGGATTTGACGAGGATTAATGTATTAATGCTAGTATTAATATTTTAAATTGGTATTAAATTAGTAGTTTGTAGGGCCTAGGCACCCATACCACGCGTCGCTTTACCATAACGATCCCATGAATGTACAAAAGATAATCCCCATCATACAAAATGATAAAAGCAAATGTTCGCTTGTATGTTGAACGTATCTCCTTTTGACTTGAAACTTTCGACGCTGTGACAAATGGCGCTACCTGAGTGCCCAGTATAGGAGTGAAAAGTTTGTTCGAATAAATTTGGCAAATCCATCCGATCAAACCAATCATACTAATGATTTCATGTTAAAAATTAGGAATAAAACGATTTCGGACAAATATTGCTGATGTGGTTGTTTCTTACCAAGCAAATACAATGAAGAAGTAAGCAAGAAACTAACTAATCTATCTTTACAAAATTCTTTCATGACCCTTAGGTACAGTACACTTTGCACGCAATGACAAAAATACGATTGGTCTCTCCTAGAAATGACTAGTGCATAGCACGTAGTATTCTTAGTAAATACATACCAATGTTGCAGAAAGGTAAGCCAAGCTGGGGCATCAAGGGGTTATGATAATGTTGAGAGCAATGAATCCCAGATTGAATCTACGGAGGTGGATCTTGAAGACGCCTTGGACATAGCTGGTAAGCAACAATCTATTGTTGAAGACTTTTAATAGATATTCATCGATCAAGATTTCCAGTAAACATACTTTGTTTGTAAATGAAACTACAAAAACATTAAAACAGTATTTAACAACGTTAAAACGGTAAAATTACACAGCGCCTTCACCTATCTGTACTGCACAACTTATCAATGGTTCCCTAGTTGTGTCTACCTAGTTGTGTGACAAAATTCGTTTTCGAACGAGATGCTTCGGATTGAAATGCCACTATATTTTTTAACCAAGTACCAAAAGGGAGGAGGTTATAAAAATATAATACTATGATGACAAGACGAGATGCAACCATCTCACGTAAAATATCAGATAAGCTATGAGTTAAAATGCGCCTGACCCCAATGAAGCTTCACAAACACTCAACGTCAACTAGAAATTCTTAAATACCTGCAGGCGCCGGTCGATACCAGCTGTTCCACTGCAGCTTGATGATGTTCACGCTGCTGGCCTCGATACTCGAGATGATGGGATTTGCATTCACCTTGCCGGCTGCAGCCTGCGACCTGGAGATTCCCGATAACTTGAGAGGGGTTATCACTTCCATTCCTAACATGGGTGAGTTAAATCCTGGCATCATGTAAGGGAAGACCAGCTTCGTAGTCGTTATACAGTTTGGTGTAAATGGCACAAGAATCCGAATCTTGCTGAAATCAATCATCAAACAAATAATCATTTTAAATTTGTTTATCAAATTCTAGTGTATGGTAAGCTCCTGATCGGAATCAGGAGCTATCGTCGTATGCAACCTACTACAGATAAAAAAGTATTTTTCATTACTCATACTCTGAAAGTAGGTCTTAAGTCCCTGAGGAGCGGGTTGAAAGTAATACTTTTCCGGCCCGAGAGAATCGCTTTCAACTGCCAGCTGTCAAATTATTAAAAAAAAAACTAGTTCCATTTCCACATTTCTATGGAACCATGTTCAAACTTTTTCTACAGTCCCTCAATTACAGCACGATATAAAATTGAAATAACATAAAGTTAAGTATTAATTAAAGAATATATTTTTTTGAATGACTTAATTATAATTTAGTTTCAAGAATTTCTTTAAAATAACATAGATTTGGGCAAAATATTTAAAGATGAAAATGAAAAATAATGGCTAAATAATGAAGTTGGCCGGCCAACGAAAAAAAAAAATAGGCGGTAATCCGATCTTTTTTTTTTTTTTGAGTTGTAGAGTATTGTTTATACTTCCTTGTATTATTTCTTTAGCCAATTCCTGTTTTTATTTTTACTTTCCTTGTACTCGTTATGAAAAGCACAGTGTTTACCTCGGGTGAAAGACTTATTTTGTCCCTCGAACTATTAGCGCCCTCGCTACGCTCGGGCGCCAAACCCCGTCTCGGGACTAAATAAGTCACTTTCACCACTCGTGTAACAATGTACTATTTATCTGTAGTAGGTTACATAGGGCCCGTATTAATCAATCAATCTCAAGTCTGAGAGCGGTGTATACATATACAGCCTGAATTTACTCGAAAGCAACGCTGCTAAAGGTTTCAACTGTGGCCTTAGTGCCAGGCGTGTATTGAATACCTTACGTTATCCAGGTATAATCCTCACGGCACCATTCTGGGGCCGTGCTGCAGACTCCTTGGGCCGCAAGCCGGTGCTGCTAGGTGCCTTGGCCGGGGCTGGAGTGCTGGGAGTCCTGGCTGCGTTAATGCCTACGTTGCTAACATTTGCGCTGTGCAAATTCGCTGCATCTCTGTTGTAAGTATCTTTGGGATACCTCTAGGCCTCGCATAAAAAGTTTTAAATGGAGTCATAAATATTACTTAGTGCTTAGTGACTCAAAATGGCTAAGATTTATCTACAAATCCACTGATCCCGGGCAAAGATATAACAATCTATATATATATAACTCAAAGGTGACTGACTGACTGACACAGTGATCTATCAACGCACAGCCCAAACCACTGGACGGATCGGGTTGAAATTTGGCATGCAGGTAGATGTTATGACGTAGGCATCCGCTAAGAAAGGATTTTGATTAACTCTACCCCCAAGGGGATAAAATAGGGAATGAAAGTTTGTATGAAACTTTGTCAATTAAATTCCACGCGGACGAAGTCGCGGGCACAGCTAGTTGTTAGATAATCTCCTACCCACATAAACTCACTGAGTGAAGAAGTATAAAAGAGCGCGCAAAACTGCCAGCGGGGATTTTTCCTTATGTCAAAATTAATATAAACGCTGTCAGTTAAATTATTTAAGTAAAAATCATTGTTAGAATTAATTAAGAAATTACGCGAGTAGTTTTTAAGACAATTTTATACCTTACGATTTCCTTGGATGATACGAGTATTGCTTAGAATTTCTTCCTTTATCATTGAGCTAACGAATAATTATTTTGCAGTTTATCGGTACCCTCGTCGCTTGGCTACGCGTACGCGTCAGAGCTGGTGCCGAGGAAGCGCCGCGACAGCGCAGTCCTCGTAATTAATGGTCTCGTCACCTTGCTCACTGTTATAGGTTCTGGTAAGGAGTCAATATGGTTTTCATATTTAATAATCTCATCGAAAAGGCTTATAACCTGACCATAATCTTCAGTTTAACAGAAATAATTCAAACAACAATCCAATATACCTACTCTAAACTTCAAACGTCAGCACAGTGACTAGACTTATAATCATTGCTGTAACTGTCTGAATTATAATTGATTTATCTAGTTCTTACAAATCCTTATCCATATTTTTGATTCCAGCACTCCCCTGGGCTATCCTATCCTTCGACTGGCGGTTCCAGCTGGGTGCTATCTCCATGCGGCCCTGGCGGCTGCTCACTGCGGTCTACTCACTGCCACTCATCCTCTCCGCAGTGTGGATGACCAGCGCCAGGGAGAGCCCTAAATTTCTGCTCACTAAGGGCAAGAATACAGAAGCATTGGAGGTCATTCAACATATCTATGCTGTGAATAGTCGAAGAGCAAAGGAAACTTTTTGTGTGAGTATCACTCATTATCCTTATCTCATTATTAAAAGTTGCTAACAGCGATTGAAATAAAACTATTTTTCGGATTTTATCGCGTTTATTAACTTTATGTTCCCGACGTTTCGGTTGCTTTACAGCAGCCATGGTCACGGGGGGACTGAGGTGTTAGACGTCCTGATGTTATGCTAACAGCGATTTTCTGTTAGTCCTATCTGCCTATCCCCTTAAATCTTGTAAATTAGATACGCAACGAATTTTGATGTGGGTTTCACTTAGATGATTTCCTCTGGAAGGTTTATTAGGTATAAAATATTATATTTAGGGAAAAGCCGTGCGAAGTGATTTATGAACTACGAGCGATCCGGGCCGCTCGTAGTTCATAAATCAATGTTACCTTATTCAATACTTTTTATTTACCGACACAGGTTAAATCACTAAAGACAGAAGAAACTAGGACAAGCATTGAACAGAACGGCTCATCTGAAGCTCGGGATTCGAAAGGCCGAAGGGAGTCGGCCCTCACCATGTTGCGACCGCCACACCTCAAGTGGTTCGCCCTCACTGGGTTTCTCATGTTTGGACTATACTCTTTGTATGGATATTTCCTCACTTAAAATTTATATGCATTTTTACTTTTCTTTGTACGAATTATGATTTGCCTTTTATTTTCAGCTTGAATGGACTATTTCTGTTCGCTCCTGACACGATTAATACAATGATGACAGGTTCCGAAGACCAAGCCACTGTTTGTGACCTGTTAAATGTATCCGAAGATTCGGTAAGAGCTATCTAATGATCACTCAAATTTTGCAAGTTTTGCATGGCAATCCTTAACTCTAGAGATAAGACTCACCTCAAGGAGTGAAGTCCCTTTGCCTGTACCTACTTCCAGACTTCCACATCAGAATGCGATGACAGCATCTCCCACAACACACTCCTCATAATGACGGTGACCACCCTGCTGTACGGCACGCTGGTGATTGGAGCCAGCGTGAGCCCGTTCTCTAAGAAGACGCTCCTTGTTGCCATGTTCGTGACCGTTGGAGTTGGCTGTCTGGTTGCTGGGTTAACTACGAACAGGTCTGTGCAGTCGCGTGCTTCTTGTCAGTTCCTCAAGTTGCAAATAGAAATGGACACCACTAAAATTAGATAGGTCCTGACGCCACCTCAAAATATATTTACTAAAAGTAGTGACACATGTATCATCTATTTATGTATGCATGTATGTATGTATGTATGCGACAATAAGTTAATTATTGTTTCAGGATTCTTGTGGGGATCGCGATGTCATCGTTGCAGATCACAGCGTTTGGTATTGGGCCTCTCAACGCGTACGTGGTGCATCTGTTCCCCACCACTTTGAGGTAAAATAGAGTTCATAGAGTCCATAGAGTTTCAAGATCTCGACCGATGCCTACATTGCTACAGTTACCTCGTGCTTCTATACGGATTCTGGAAAAAATAAGAAGAGCTCATTAAAGTTGTAGAGGCATTTGCCATTACGTTTTTGGCAAGAAGTTTATGATGAATTGGCCAGAAACGTGCGTATATATCTGGGCTATGTGGTGGTCGATACGAAATCCTGCAACTCATAATGGATGGATACGATGGCCAGGAAGAGCCGTGGCGGATTTAGGAAGAAATCCTTTGTGTGTAACAATGGGAATGGATGGTTTACGTGAATTATTTGTTTACGGGTGTTGTAGAGCTCTGCTGCCTTTCAATAAACAAAATGCGAAGCCGACCTTTGGTCGGAGAGGAACAAGATGCTTTTGATCAAACCTTGCTATGCCCTTACGGGCTAGTAACAGAAGCTAACGCAATAAAGATAGTCGCACACCTGAGTGAGTAATAGTACCTGCCGGGAGTTGTTTTGCTACGGCAGTGTTATCTTTATAATGTAATTTTGGATAACACTGATGTCAGGTAGAGTCTGATGTAAACAGATAGGGAAGTACATAGGTACTAGTACTAGTAGTTGTAGTAGGTAAGTAAGGTATGTTACTGTAGCTTCTACAAAATTTCGCATTGTTCTGTGTTTTCTTAATAATTTATGTGGTGCATCCGTCTCTATGTGCCGAACAAATTATTTTAATTTCATTTCATTCACATATATAGAGTAGGGACGTAAATACCCGTACTCTCCCCCCTCTTGTACAGTTTATTCACAAATGACATTCCCCGCACGAACAATGTGCAACTCGCTCTTTACGCGGATGATACCGCGCTTTATTTCTCCCATCGTAATAAGGCTCAAATCACACGCGTTCTCCAACGCGCTGTCAACTCTCTCGGAGAGTGGTTTAGGAAATGGCGGATAGAGGTGAACCCGGACAAAAGTGCAGTTGTGCTTTTTGCCAGGTCCGCCTCTCGATGCCCCTCCAAACGCCACACTCGTTCCAACTTAGGTATTGTCTCTTTGTACAAGCAACCTATCCCTTGGTCCAAGTCAGTCAAATATCTCGGTGTCACTCTTGATGGCACCATGACCTTCGGTCCTCACATTAAAAACGTCCGCAACCGAGCCGCCTTTGTGCTTGGTCGCCTTCATTATCTCTTATGCAAGCGGAGTAAAATGTCCCTTAGAAATAAGGTGACACTATACAAAGCTTGCATACGTCCCATCATGTCCTATGCGAGCGTTGTGTTCGCCCACGCGGCCAACTCCCACATTAGTCGCCTCCAGGCCATTCAGTCCCGCTTCCTTCGCAAAGCCGTCGGAGCCCCGTGGTTCGTAAGGAACGTAGACCTTCATTCTGACTTACGCCTCGATTCTATCCAGAAGCACTTCAAAATAGCGTCCGAACGCTATTTCATGAAGGCTTCTGATCACTCCAATCCCTTAATCGTCGCCGCCGCCGATTATGCACCTACACCCGCGCCAGATACATGCCGCCGCAGGCCGCGGCATGTGTTGCTGGACCCCCCCGACCCACTCACCGTTCTCCTAGACTCAGATGTCGAAGAGAACGACACACGCACACTCCCCACCATACACCGACCTGGCCGGCGAGGTCGACGTACCCCCGCTTCCGCTAGAAGGTGCGTCTACTTACCTAGACGCACCTTGGCACCCGACAAGCCCGCTGAGTTTCTTGCCGGATCTTCTCAGTCGAGGTCGCGTTCCGATCCGGTGGTAGATTTACCCTCGCCACCTCTTCTGGCAGCGGCCCAAGCCGAGGTCGTGTCCCTTGTGGCGCCCTTGAGCTAGCTGCCCCCCTGCCCCTCTGGCTGGAGCGCACTCGCGCTCGCCCTCTGTCCGGGTGAAGTTGTTATGGCCACTCTGGCCGACAACATATAGTACATTCAAAAAAAAAAAAAAAAGGACCTAAATACATTTTTTAAATATTGGCTCTGCCCAATCAAACTTTTTATGGTTTTTTTTTATATAGAGCCGGAAATGAGAAAATTTTATTAAACAATTATCATGCTTTTCAATGTTAAGGCTAAAGCGCCCATCTAGCCCGCGAAGTTCAATTTTTTTGAGTTCTTTTAGAAATTTTCAAAATCTGACAATACTAAAATACAAATTTTGTAATTCGCGAAAAAGACCGTGTGCAGTGCATTTATTAATATATCCAACTTACTCTAAAACATTTCAAGAACGACAGCTATCCAGATAATCTGGCAATTTTTGTATATTTAGTGATTTACTAGTATCATATCCACCGTGATAATATTTAGAGTAAAATAAATATATGTATAAACGCACTGCATACTGTGTTTTTCGCAAATCACAAAATGTTGACTTAAATGTTTTCAGATTTTGGATAAACTATAAAAATACTCGAAAATTTTGAATTTCGCGGGCTAGACAGGCGCCTTCACCTTAAAATGACTGCGTTCTACAAATTGTATAAGTAGTATAAATAAAAATTCACATTTTTACAGAATTTTGGTGTAACTGTAAAAAAATGTATTTTGCAAAATATGGCGTATTTGCAGAGGCACAGCGGTGGGCGCGGTGATGATGCTGGGCCGGGTGGGCTCCGTGGCCGGTGCGAACGCTGCCGGCTACTTCCTCGGCGTCGCCTGCACACCCACCTTCTACGGATTCTCCCTTCTTGTCTTCCGTTAGTTTCCTTCGGTCGTACACGTAGAGTTAAGAGTTATAACAAAGTTTTTTGTTAAGAAGAAAAAAAAAGATCATTAGAGAATTAAAACACGTATCTAATTAATCGTTGTTACGATCGGTAGTAACATGGCAATGTCGCATGTTATCATTAGCCCCCTTGCCGAGTTTTCCTGATAACGTGAATAATAAACTTTAACAACTTAATTAGTGTTTAATCAGATTTATGATGCGAAATACGTCCGGACTGATATAACATGAGGAAAATTATATTTTTCGATACTCATAATGACGAAGTAGTGTGCAAAAATGCGATAAAAATATATATATATATTTTGACATACAGATAGTATATGTGCTGAAAACGTGACTTATTTATAAAATGATTTTATATCCTATTGAATTAGGTACCCATTCTGCATTATGATATAACATCATTATTTACTACAATTAGATTAGACTTTATTATGAAAAGGAAGTAGAAATAACGAAAAGGTCAACACATAAGTAACATAATTCTATTTTATCCTTATTCTATCACATTAATCAAGCAGGTGTTTATTTTAAATCTAGATTTTATAGTCTGAACGACCCACCAGGGACCCAACTCGCAGTTTGTCTGTAGAAAAACTGTCAAAACTGATGTAACTTGACGTATACGCGAAACATCCGTTTTGACGTAATGCGAGTCGAGTGCGTGTCGAGCGAGATGCCATTGGTTTACAGAGTTGGGCCCCAGGATATTTGCCAATCATAGGTATTTTAGCTGATCGTAAATTCGCGAAACAAACAACTACCCGCTAATATAACGTTATCAGAGATGGTGATAACAGTTTACAAGCACTCAATCCTTTATTTGGCGGATTAAAAAGAGCTTTATCGTATTAAATCATGACCGTTGATGTCGTGTGAGGTGACTTACTATAGACCACGTTTTATATCACGCGTGTACAAAACGTGATCTATAGTAACAGTGTTTCTATCTTGTTGATCTCAAACTCAACTCAAACTCAAAATTGTTTTTATTCATGTAAGCCAACAAAGCATTTATGAATAGTCAGAATCTACCACCGGTTCGGAATGCTGCTTACACTGAGAAGATCCGGCAAGAAACTCAATGGTTACTCTTTTCAATGAATAAATTCTCAGGAACAGCAACAGAATATGAGCAGGCAACAGAATGTATTTTTTATAAATATACCGGCAATATATTAATTTGTTTTATTTCCAGTATGCGCGGGCCTTAGCTTCCTCCTGCCAGCAGACAATGTATCTTCAAGCAGCACTGACGACCTGGATACACAGAGCTGATACCTTCCTGTCACTGTAAACAACATGCCCATTTATTTATAGTTTCATTAAGAACGATTGGTTGAGATAATAAGAACATTGAATTGTGAGTAACAAGGTTGTGTTTTATTTATGAAGACAATAGACGGAAATCATTTAGAAAATCATTTCAGAAAATTTTAAAGACTATTGAAGGGTATAATTATCCTCACAGTGCTTATCTCGTAAGCCGATTTATTTCCACATTATCAACCAGTTATCGTAAATTTTCCTGGTGTCTGTCTGTCTGTTTGTTCCAACGAATCTCCGAAACGGATGGACCGATTTTGACGGGACTGTCACTGGCAGATAACTTATATTATAAGGAGTAGGTAACTAAAGCTGCTTTTATTTTATCGAAGTGCATCGCGGGCGGAGCCGCAGGCAATTGCTATTTTCAATAGCACAAACAAAGATTCATTTTTTTTTACTTATTATAATAAAACAGTAATTATGCCCATCATCAATAAACAATTAAAATAATAAATTAGTAATACCTAATTAAAATAATTATAATATAAATAATTATAAATTATAATATAATATAATTTGTGTATTGAAAATAATAAATTGGTCAAAATCCAACGTCAAAAAAAATACAAAGACAAATTAATTAAACCCAGTAGGTAGTTTGTTGAACTACCTATCAAAGTATCATTTAAGCTAGGTACAAAGCATGTAAAACTATGCAATATCATATCGAAGTGCAAATAAGTGATTATCAAAGAAGACAATTATATTTTGAATGTCACCCTTATGAGCTACAGTGTTTATCGTTCGACTACCGGTTGTCTTTTTGTCATTGATACGTAGGTGCAGTTACAGTCGCAAACAGCTTGGCATTTGATATGGTTTCTGATCTTATCAATTTTAATAACTCTAAATTGAAAAATTTAATACCCCGACGCGACGACCTCTTATCAAATTTATACTTTATACCTATTACTAGTTGTCATGCTAAGATCGACAGTATTTTATCCATTATTCCAATGAGCCGAAACACAATACCTCTGCTGTAAGTTGGTAAGAATTTGGGTTTACCTACTCCAGTTTCCAGGTGACGCTGCAGCATCAGGTAAAGATTACCATTATGTCCTTACAATATCATTACAGTTACAGACACAGGGTACCAAATTTGGAATTGATCAGAGCCGTTAAAGTTGCACATATCCCTTCATGAACTACAAAAGAGCTAAATCTTCAAACGGCTGAACAGATTTTCTTGAATCTTAGCTAAGAACACTCTCGATCAAGATACCTTTCAAACAAAAAAAAACTAAATTAAAATCAGTTCATCCGCTTGGACACTACGATGCTACAGCCATACACACAGATACACGTGTTAAACTTATAATACCCCTCTTTTTTCGTCGGGCGTCAAACATAGCAAACTACGAGCTTCCGAGAATCAAATCAAGTTGTATACCACGGCCAACTTAGTTATTAAATTAGTTGATTTTAACGTTCCGCCATCATTTATGTTTAATTATCATAACGGTTTCCAACAGAGAATGAACCACGAATTTATAAAATGTTCTCCCGAATGTTGGTTACCGATTTGAACTCAAACATGATTATCGTATCGTTTCTCGTTGGCTCAGTGGTATAGATATACACAAGTTTGATACGTTCAGCATCACTTTCACGCGTGTGGCCTACACTTTACAACTGTCATTTATGAAAATATCGAGTAAAGTATGTGTATAGCACAGAGTTGTAATAGTTTTTTTTAAATTTTCATAATATAACAAATTTGGCAAACGAGTGTAAAATAACATCTTTTGGGATGTTTCGGTTTTTGGGTATACAAAAAATAACCTAGTACCAACTCTCAGAATAAATACTGGGACAGTGTTTAATTAATAAAAAATGTTAAAGTAAGTGAATATAATCGTTAATGTCATCGTTAATTTTGTCAAGAAATAGGTATTTTGTGCAAGACCGGATCATGCGCAATGATAACAAAATATCGTGGAACGGACGCTTATATAATTATATCTCACTCTTATCCTGTGTCTCATTACTCATGATGACTTTGGACTGAAACAAGTAAAATCGTTAAAAATCTGTAACCCGACTACGGAAAAATCCGCGTTAAAATGTCTAATACGGACACGACCGTCAACCACGTTTGCTCTCACATGTCTCACCCGTTCGGTAACTTTTTTAACCTATTGATAATCAGTGGGAGTTTAAAATTAATATGTACATACAAACATACATTTCATAGATTGCCAAAACAAAACCCTTCCTTTTGGCTTTACCGTAGTCGGGTAAAAAGGAAAGTTTATACAACGGTGATGATTGAACACACAATATGAAAGGAGACATGCTTCAGAATAAAAGTTTCTTCTTGTCGTATGAGTGGTGGGCAACTCTGGTGCCAGCGTTTCAGGCCCCTTGAAGACGTCGGATAATGTTCAAGCATATATGTTATAGGTAGGTAAGTATACTACGAAATTTTGATAATGAAATCAAGCGCTGACCTACGAGATTCATGGTGAACAGCGCCTGTTATCGTGTGCTAACCTAACGAGCTGAGATTGTGCCGCTAATATAACAGCTGGGGGCCGGTCAACACTAATCAGTGTAGTGTCATGTCATCAACTGTGCGCGCGACTACCACTGCTGTTTAAAGTTACCGATTAAATAAAATAAAACAAAGTAAGTAAGTACCTCCGTAGATAAATACAGAAAAAAGTACCGCTCTAATGAAAAATATTAATGTGTAAATGTGTAAAGTAATTTAATAAACTAATTTATTAAATTACTTTCCAAATTAATTAAATTACTTTCTAAATTTACTTAATACTTTTATACATTTTAAATGACTTGAGAGTAATAAATGAATACTGTAGGCACACAGAGAAATACCATTTTAAAGTATTTCGACATTAAAGTAGAAAATAGGTAGTAGTTTTAACTAGAAAATGTTTCATCATTTTAGGCGGATATCAAACAAAATTATCACTGAACTCTTATGAAAATTTGATTCAGTTATTTATAAATAATTCGAATAAATGAACTTGAGAGATAAAACTAATTGGAGCAGTATTATGTGTACAGTTTATACAATGACTATTCATGATAACTGCATCCTGTATTGCATTATTTATTAATCTAAGTCTAAAGGTTAAATTTCATTTAATGCCAACTTGGTCCTATTCGACAGACAGATATTCATATTATATATTCACTTTACTTGCGTCGTTTTAACTATTAGTTAATTAGTACGGAAAAGCACACGTTTTTCTGTACCACTAATCTCTCACGCTAACTGCGGTTAACGTGAGTTCCACGAAAGGAACCTGTGAGTAGGTTGCATCTCCCTAATCACCTACCCCTGCACAGAAGAATATGAGCACAAATTTTTCATGGCATTGAATTTATGTTTTAAACATGCGTAATGATAGTGTTCTTTTTGATCTTGTGACTCCAATAACGTCATATCGTTCGTTCAGGTTCAATTTCGGTGCAAGGTTAATTACGGAAATGGTATTTTATAATAAGCAGAGACCTGATTACCTAAATGTCAATACTTATTATGGACTAGCTGAGCCCGCGACTTCGTCCGCGTGGAATTTTGTTCCTTTCTTAGGGGATGTCACTACGTCATAGTAGCTTTATGCATGCAAAGGCTCAGCCCGATCGGTTTAAAATTGACAAAGTTTCATACAAACTTTCATCCCCTATTTTATGCCCTTGGGGGTGGAATTAATCAAAATCCTTTCTTAGGGGATGTCTACGTCATAGTAGCTTTATGCATGCAAAGTCTCAGCCCGCTCGGTTTAAAATTGACAAAGTTTCATACAAACTTTCATCCCCTATTTTATCCCTTTGGGGGTAGAATTAATCAAAATCCTTTCTTAGCGCATGCCTACGTCATAACATCTACCTGCATTCCAAATTTCAGCCCGATCCGTCCAGTGGTTTGGGCTGTGCGTTGATAGATCACTATGTCAGTCAGTCACCTTTGAGTTTTATATATATAGATAACAAAAAACTATTTTGTTTCAAAATCAGCTAACAATTAGTAAGTAGATACATAAAATATCAATAATTAAATATTAGTTAAAATCTTGTTACTCTTGCAAACGTAAACAATCCGGTACCTAATGAATGTATCAAATGTTCGGTAGTTATATTATGTTTTTTAAGTCCGATCAATCTAAATATTTACCTAAATAAGGATAAGGATCATTTTTCAAACTCCAGGGTAACCAGGGTGATTGTGGTGCTATGTTAGCACTTACGCCATGTCTTTAAAAAACAATGCGACATTATAGTTCATACCACTCCAGCTAAAATGATTGTGCTTAACTTGTAGCTAAATACTTACTTATAATGAAAACATGCATTATTGTCTTTATAACCCCCGAACAAAAGCGTACGTCATCAGACTCAAATTGTTTGTACCTTATCACTGCTACATAATAATTTTGAAAATAACATCAAGCGACTCTATCGACGCGACGTTCTGTTCGGGTCTCTATGAGATTTATTCCTTGGGTCCGAACCCGGGATGGGTAACGTATTTGATAAAGTGGAACATTAAAAAAAAATTAAATACAATTTAATCGAATTGCCATGTTTCGCCTTCCAGCATGCAATACAATGATCCTTACATCTGATCGGACTACTGTCTATGATGACTAGTAAAATTGAGTGATATATTTCGGTAAATGTTGCAGTTCAGTATATGAAGGGCATTTTTTTTCAGATATTAAAACAATTTTAATTTTCATTTCGTGGTTTTGCGTCATTTTATAACAGGTGGAGATTATACATTCCCACTTACCAATCGGTGAGACCGGAAACAGACTAGTTACCAGACAGAATACTGAAATAAACCACTCTTTGTATTTTACTATCTCTCACCCTTCATTCGAACTGCACGTTTGACCCGAATGTCAAGTTTAATAATAGGTAAACAACTTAATCTTATTTACAATAATCGGGCGATGTAAATCTATAATTTATAGTGATGATGATCCATTGAAAAAGTGGTGATTTACTGATATGCTATAAAATTAGTGGTCCGTTACCAAGGGACCGGCTGCAGTTCCGGTGCACAAGTTTTAACATATCTACGTAAATCTAGTTACAGATAGATTTCCTTTCTTCCTTTATCAAAGTATACCAGACATTGCCTTGACACCAAAATTTCATAATATCTTCAAACATTGCAATTTTTTATTCAATGTGCTACACACACTCACCGTTGAGTCATAGAGTCTATAGCATCCAGGACCTGGTAATCTCAGAAAAATTATTGTTTTTGTGTTAGTTTAGACTTGAGTACCTACCCTTTAAGTAACCGATCGTTACACTGAGATCTTGATCCAAGACTCTTGGGACAAATGGAAGGAAAATTAAACAAATCTGGGCAGACCGTAAGCTGATCCCGACGCAGAAAGGCAAGAAAGATGAACAAGATAGTAAATACCATGTGAAACCATTAATATAATACTTATTAATACTGGAATCAACCAGCGCGGTTTAGACTAAACAACTCCATATACTAGGTATTTACCGACTTTATAGATCGTTGTAGGTTATAATAGAGACACTTGTATAACACTGATGTGATACTCCTCATAAGAATACTTAATTTTTAATGGGACTTGTCCCGCCACACACTCCCACCCCTGTAAGCCGGGATCGACAATGGTGTACAATGATGAAAACTAAATAAACATAGTGATTCTTATTACTGTTTCATTATGTTTGGACGTACCTAAATTTAAAGCGTAAAGGTCAACGGAATATTCCTCCGCAATTATTTTATCTTAAGACCACTCGGTGACTACCACGAACAGCTGTGAATTTTCATCAAAACATGATAACGCTTACTTAAAACATTCCGTTCAGTCATTACAAATTTAATTTGTTACTTATTATAAACTGCTTTTATTAGGTACCACTAATATTGATAACTAAGAATCGCGTAAAATGAAGAAATGAAAACAATGCGTTGGTACGTAAGAGATAATTATGAGGCAATATACGCTTCTGGAAAGTAATTTACATAAACATTTAAGGTTATTTCCAGAAATGTAGCTAAGCGACAGCATCATTGTGTTCACAATAGACCAAAATAAATCTACTGAGCAAACAATAGAACTGTAGAGTAATAAACACTCATCGGCAGAGACAAAAGAGCTGGCTCTTTACTCATTAACACATTGAATGCCAAATACACGGCGCCGTGATTTTGTTTATTTTTTAAGAAAAACAGCTAGCTTCCTTTTAATTATCACCAAAACTTAAGCATAAAACTTCATTAAAAATAATACAAACACTCAAATTATATGGCCACACTGATACGTTTCTTACCAAAAGCCGCATTTGAAATAGATCTCACAGGGAAAGTGGCATTCAATGTGTTTTTAAAGAAACAGTTGATCGATCCCACGAGGAAATGCAGCTAGCATTCTTGGCACCACCCCACGGAGACTTAGGGTTTATTTTAATATATTTTTTATGTTATTAATAATGTTTGAAAGACTCTTTGAATAATTCACCTAAACTAATTTTAAAATAAATACAGATATAAAACTTTTTCAGTCCAATTTAAGCATGTAGCAAATTATTGGGTATTGTATATATTGCGCGTTGGGCCATAGGATCCCTATTGAGGTGGTATCCCAAGGTAAAGCTTTATCGGTTTCTCCGGGACTGCGGCTTTCAAAATCATCTTCAGGCAAGCATACCGACCTCTGTTTGCCTGAATTATCTACTTTCAATTTTCCTTCTTCGATTTCCGCATTTCTAGGTTCAGCAGGCAATGAAATCAGCATGACGATGTCACGAAATGAGGCATACGAATACAATGTGATTGTTTCCGATCCTGAGGTAACAAAACTGAAACTGAAACTGCCCTTGGGTTCGCTAAAACTCTGACGTCACTATACTAGAAAATACATTCTATTGCTTGATCATCACGACCGCTTAGTTAAAGAATGTATGGTTGTGCTTGCTCGATTTGACAGTGCCGTAACTATCCCTAGCTAGAACTGCATCATCAACATTGTCTTCGACTTTTATATAGGGTTCAGATTTGTTTAACAACACTCTTTCATGTTATCACCACTTTTGGCTCAGTTAATTTCATTTTACCACGAATGAATAGACATTATTAATTCGCCAATAAGCACTTTCGTTCTAAATGCAGTGCAGGGACTATTGCATCAATGTTATAACTCAAATTATTCGGCTTTAGCTTTTGTTGGTAAACTGGTGCTTTAGCTCTAAGCTTTTTGCTTTTAATCTACTATACTGCACTCCACACAATCAAGAAAACAAATTACAAGATAGAGGAACATAGAAATGACAACATCTTAGCACTACCGTTACTTTATGAGTACTAGACCTACTAGATTTTCTAAAATTTTTGCGTAAAAGCGTGAGTAATGTCATCACACCAAAGAAGTATTAACACGTTGAGTGCGTTAGGGTATCTAAAAGACCTCTAGTGTGACTTTCAGCTGGTGCGGCGCCAAAAATCGTGTTCTCCACCTCTGTGCGGGAGGGAGGTCGTAACTTCTTTATTTCTATGTGTTTGACATAGACAAATATACATACCTACTTCCCGTTGCGAATTTGATTCAATAATGTAATCAAAAAAATAGGAGATGGATGAGGTCCCTAACGCACTGAGTTGTAATAATATACATCTGTTGCATGAGGAGATCTTTCGTACCTCCTAAAACATAGGCCTCGTAGACGCAAGGAGTGGAGCGCGGGCGGCGCGGGCGTCGTTCGCTCGCGCTCAGTGATGTTCAACAATCGATAACTTGTACCCGCGCACTCGCACTTATACGTAATTACTTACCATTTACATAACACTTGTCAAATGAGTTCTGTTAAACTAAAAAAGCGTGAAAAGGCGATATGACTAAGCACTATAAATAAGTCGGATTCAGAGGAGCTATCAGAATTGTATAGTAAAAAGATTGTGATTGAAAAATCGACATCAGATCATGTTGCCGCGTCGTCTAGTAGTCTATCAATTCTCCAAAACGTTAAACGTTATTCGTTCTCCTTTGGAAACGATGACAGCAACTCTGATAAGCAGATATTTACTGCGAAAGCAAAAAAAATATAAATAAAAATTTTTATCGGAGCCAAATTCTATAAAGGAATGAGATTCAGTAGGGCCACCAGAATTAAATTATAACTGGTTGATGAAAGAGGCCTCCAAAAAAGCCAAACGAATAAAGACACTGTGTGCAATGCGATCAACGAATGTGTTTACCATGCTTCAATGAGAAACATTTTTCTTAAATATATTTTACCATTTTCAATGACTACTTCAATAAAAGTTAAGTCATCGATAACTAGGGTTTTATTTTAATTCCCATCACTAATCACTACCGAAACTAAAGTATCTTCAGTTGCGATGCGCGATTCAATCGATATCTATTTTTTTTTTCGTTATATCTCATTACCCATTTGTCATATCCCCATGCGTAGCAAACTTGAGATAGAACAGATTTACAGAAGGAACATAGATTGTATCTTATTTTTTGATAGAGATATGAGTTTTTTAAAATACCTTATTATAGGAGATGGTTTAGGTCTCTTACGCACTACAGTAAAGCTCGGTTACGAGTTCCAATAGGTCTCTAACGCACTGGTTGATTATCCTCTGAAAATGGTACCGCACTCAACGTGTTAAAACGTACACATATAATAAGCTTTACCGCGAACTTTTTACATCCGTACGGCAATTTCAATTATTGGTAACTAATTAATTTATAAGACAATTTATAGTAAATCCAACGTCATGGAGTCCCAATAAGTCCTACTGGGGCAATTATTATGTGCAATAATTTTTTGCTACGGATGTTTACCATTCTGTAGGTCTTGACGACACACCCATGGGAAACAAACAAATATATATTAGTAGGTAATTCTTTATCACGTGCCTACACCACAAATGTACAAAATGACAACCAAAAGCTTCGCTACGCATACTTACCATGCAATGCGCACGCGCATCTCTACAACATCAAACCTGTTCTGATTGGGCGATTTGTTTTACAGAGCCAAGAAGAAGAAATGGCAGCCAATAGCACGGTGGAGAAGAGTGCTAGGAAGGATGAAAAGACCGCCACTCTCGATGACGCGATGATGATATCAGGTGAGTTACATGACAACGATAGATAGGTATAATAGAATGATAGATCTAGTAAATATGCAGACGGTCATTATATCACAGGCAGGGTGTGTAATTTTGCGAGAGCACGATTTTCTGTTTAATGTGAAGTCGTGTAGAATCTAAAGAGTGAGCAAAATAGCAGTCACTATTTCCTTACATCACGAAAACTGTTTTTTTCCCCCCTATGGTAATTACTTAATTGCCAACCATCAAAGATATGAGCTGTCACAAACTACGATGGTATCGGTTTGTTTTGTTGTATTCCTACTCTCTTTGTAGTCTCCACGGACTGAAAAAGTACAAAAAATGTTTGAGTAAATTACAGAGCCACCATTTAGCACTGAATGAGTATTTTTTTTTTCCATCTACAAAACATTGATTGAGCAATTTGCCTCAACGTCATTACGACGGATGGCACAATTATAAGCTATGTAGGTTCTCACAATTGAAGATGTAACTGTGCCAGATATCTGAGCATAATTAGTGTCAACTGTTACGATATCTAGGACAAAGATGCATTTGAAATCTGCAAAGACCCGCTGAATATGTATAAATAGATTTATAAGTTATGAGAGTGAGTGAATCATGTGATAGATAAATCAAAACCTTTGAAATATAGGTACCTGTATACCATGTAGATGTCGCCGCCAACTAGCTTAATCCGCCGTTCAATTAACAGCCTAGGCACTTTACTAAACAGCGCCGTTCAACTAACGGCCTAAATGATATTCAGCCGTATAGTCTATTACAACATTTAATAAATTGGCTGGCTAATGCTTAGGCAACTGGTTGAAATTTAAGTACTACAAAACTTTTTCAAAATACTACCCAAGCAGAACGACCTGGATGGGTTTAGGTTAGGGTTATTTTTTTTATGACCCCACAGAAACCCCACCCGGCAAATAGATTCGGTGGATCTAAAAAAAAACGTAAAAAACCTAAGTACCTAATAAAATGATTCCATCAAAGTTGTTTTTTTCCGACGCCATATTGACCATAGAGAATATAGAATATAGAGATATTGACAGTTTGGTGAGTTTCGGCGCTAGGTGGCAGAAAGTAAAACTAAATAGAAATGAACAGTCTAGGCAGGTAATTAAACGGCTAGGCAAGTAGTTAAACGTCATCGATCCAAGTCATTTGCCTAGCTGTTTGATCAAATGGCTGAATATCATTTAGGCCGTTAGTTGAACGGCGCTGTTTAGTAAAGTGCCTAGGCTGTTAATTGAACGGCGGATTAAGCTATTTGGCTGCGACATAGACACTGACATATTTATTCGTATGTTGAACATAATATTTCGTTCTAACAGGCTACTTAACTTATTCATATTTAATAGTTTTAAGTACCCATGATTACAGAACCGGACATTCATATTTTATTTTAATTTTATTTTTCGTTTACGTATTTTTCGTTTTTTTTTTTAATATTATCATTTTCTTTCTTCTTATTTATAAATTGAGGCCGCAATATTCTCTAAGAATAACTCTAAAACTTATTATCATATTCATGTTAATCGGGTTACCACTATTAATACAATTTATAAGCGAAAAAATAACTCGAATGTTGTCATATAATTGGGTGTTTGACAAATTTCGAGATTATCATTTTTTTTATATTAACTCATTATCATACTCGGGGTAGTACCACACTCTCACAGAACATCGGCGTAAAGTAACTATTATAGCTGTGTTTCGTACGATAAGTGTGAGAGCTGGATGCCCCGCTTCCTCCCCTTCTCCTCTATCCCACTCTTCAAGTAGGCAACGTGCAAGTAATGCCATTGGTATTGGAAGCATTGATAGGCTGCGGTAACTGCCTAAAATCAGGCGGGTCGTTACACGCCAATAGCTAGTACTAATATCTAAATTAATACATTAGTATTTTTGAAATTAATGCTGAAGTTATTCTGAAAATTACTAAACTGTTAGTTTGCAACCCTGAGACATTATTTTATATTATAATGCAATAAGAAATTATATTATAACTAGCTGTGCCCGCGACTTCGTCCGTGTGGAATTTAATTGACAAAGTTTCATACAAACTTTCATCCCCTATTTTATCCCCTTGGGGGTAGAAGTAATCAAAATCCTTTCTTAGCGGATGCCTACGTCATAACATCTACCTGCCTGCCAAATTTCAGCCCGATCCGTCCAATGGTTTGGGCTGTGCGTTGATAGATCACTATGTCAGTCAGTCAGTCAGTCAGTCAGTCAGTTAGTCACCTTTGAGACATATATATAGATTAGTCAAATACCGTATTTGAACAACTAAGTAGCTAGGTTTTGATGGATGAATACATTATTTTCATTACCTACGTAAGTAGTAACTATAAAATTAATTCGATTCTGAGGCCCAAGGATTGAAGCGACTCTAACCACTTATATAGAGCCTCTCCATCCAAAGGTTGACTATTAGATATCACTTAGCATTAAGGTCTGCCATTGTTGCAATTTCCTTATGAATTATGACAGTAATCTATTGTTGACTTTATATAAGATTAGCACGGTGTAGAGCTAGAGATGATGGAAAGAAGGCCGACAAGGACAATCTCTACGTAATGTTATTTTGCATGACGCAACATAGTGAGTTTCCAATAATTAAGTGGGTACCACATTGCGTTGTTATTCACTGTAATACATGATTATTTCAATGATATGAAAACATTCAGAATATTTACAAACATACTAGACCTTTATTTGTCATACCTATTACTAGTTCAAGAACTCATGAGACTATCTGCCAAAGAAGGTTCGATTCAAAACATATAAATTGTTATTGTTATGTTCGAGGACTATTTTGAGAGGAATAAAGGGAGCAGTCTCCATGCTAAGTTCTCCCGTGGATAGGTAAATAGACAGAAATGTTGTATTTTTTTCTATGTTGCGCTTAATGGCCTAATTTTGTGGCCACGTGCATAACCAGTACTTAGTCCCAGATAGATAAAATAAGACATTAAGGCTAAAGCGCCCATCTAGCCCGCGAAGTTCAAATTTTTTGAGGTTTTTTTACAAATTTTTCAAAATCTGACAATAGTAAAAGGCACATTTTGTAATTCGCGAAAAAGACCGTGTGCAGTGCATTTATTAATATATCCAACTTACTCTAAAACATTTCAAGAACGACAGCTATCCAGATAATCTGGCAATTTTTGTATATTTAGTGATTTCCTAGTATCATATCCACCGTGATAATATTTAGAGTAAAATAAATGTATTAATAAACGCACTGCATACTGTGTTTTTTGCAAATCACAAAATGTTGTCTTAAATGTTTTCAGATTTTGGATAAACTATAAAAATACTCGAAATTTTTTAATTTCGCGGCCTAGATGGGCGCCTTCACCTTAAATATAAAAATGTATCACGCAAGTAATGATTTCACGAGCGACCTATTCTTTTCTGATTTATTTAAAATTAGGCTCTCGTGTCAGCCAGACCGCATACCTGGTAATAAAAATGAACAAATAGATCAATTTTTGATCAACTCAGAGTCCAAACCAGACTATTCACAATGTGCTACTAACGAGTCCTGAGATATTTTGGTCATATCGCCTGGAGACAACGAGATAATCTGGGCAAACCGGTTATAGTTCCGGTTCTAAAGGTCACAGGGTCATTGGTCCGTCCAAATTTGAGATTTTATGGAAAACACTCTATCTAATGCCCTCATTCAAGTCCAACTTAGAGTAAGGTGGAAGTAGCTGGACAACGTCTCCGTCAAGGCGTTATAAGACGGAGGCGACCTTCAGAAATGATGAATACGATGAAGAAATCTAGCCAGATCGGTATAAGAAAGTGTTACCGATAAGATAGAGCTACCTTACGAATAGTAACCCTAGCTGGAAAGACATCACTACCGTGGGTGGGAACATAAATCTTCAGACTTTTCTGTATTTACCATTCTCTGTATTTGTTTACGTATGATGTAAATTTATTTTCATTATCTTACCGCAATCATATAAACCACACGTTTTTCCCAGAGTTAACGTCACAAAATGCAAGACGAACGAATAATAATTAAGTAATATTTTGCAAAAATATTTACCGACACGTTTAATTAGGTACCTATTGTCTCAAGTATCATGAGATACTCGTAGATAGTTGGGCAAATATTGTTAGATGATTAGGGAAACCCCAAATGAAAAACCGATTTATGAAAAGATAACGTGATGGCGCTGTTTGCTGATACTGATTATAATAATTATAATGATAATTAACAAAAATCATCATCGCTGGAACCAAGTCATGCATAATATTAGTCTTAGCAGATTGATTCATTTATTAAATGCAACGGAAGAATATTCCGGGGATTTTGTTAATATTTCACCTAAACTAAAACCGAAATAAGATCGCAACGAACAATTCCTTAAGCGTTTTTAAATTTATCAATAATAGCATTACAGTTTTAAAGTCTCTATCAATAGCATTAGTACAGATACACTTTCCCCCGTGGATTTCAAAATATACTTGCTTATTTATGGAATTGCGTAAGTCAATAGTACAGCATCTCAAAAAGAAAACCTTGGCTATCAGTATTTACATCGGACCATAAATCTATAATTTCCATTACTCCAGGATTAGGCGCCTACAACATCCTTCACATGCTGATGAGCGGGATTATACTGATGGGAGTAATCATGCAGAGCCTGGCGTTGAGCTACGTTCTACCGGCTGCTCAATGCGATTTGGATCTCACGCTGCAGGAAAGAGGGTGGCTTTCTGCTATTCCATTTTTAGGTAAGTCATTTTTACTAAAACCTCTTGTAAGGATGCTGTCATACTTAACTCATCTCTAATCACTCAAGTAAATCAAGACGCAATTAAACGCATTTCAATTTTCCTTTTTGTTTTCTTATATTTACGCGAATACTACACATTGAAATAAAACTATTTTTACGGATTATATCGCGTTTATTTACTTTACCGCAAACACCAACTAAATATTGAGGGTACCCAGTTTTTAACTATGACATTAGGACGTCTAACACCTCAGTCCCCCCGTGACCACGGTTGCAGTAAAGCAACCGAAACGTCGGGAACATAAAAAGTAAATAAACGCGATATAATCCGTAAAAATAGTTTTATTTCAACTTAGAGGTGTTATTACAAAAACTTAAACCCGTGATAATCTTGTAAAATTTCTCATGTAAAATTGTAAAATATCGTAAATGTCTTAAACGCGAAGTACCTAGTGTTTTCAAGGCGTATCGGTCACAACTCACACGGATATGCCATTCTGGGCAATCCATGAGCAAGATCTCAGCAAGAGCTCTGCATTTTAGCCAAAGTGAGAATTAGTCTTACTTGGCTAAGTAACATTCACATTTTGTTTTGAAAACGGTGCATTTATGAAATGCGTACGTTTAACCTCTATAATGTTATGTCATTTTGTTTTAATAGTACCCAAATAAATAGTCTTATCTTCTCAGACAGATAAACAAATGCTTTCATGTTTCAGCGATCATACTGACGTCATTGTTCTGGGGCTGGCTGGCCGATACCAAGGGCCGAAAACCAGTGATGTTGTTCTCCATGATAATATCAGTCATCTTTTCAATACTAGCCAGTTTTGCGCCAAATGTTATATGGTTTTCGGTGCTCCAGTTCCTTTCAGCTATATTGTGAGTACCAACTCTTTCACCTCTTTAATTTATAAGCATGACTTGGTCAGGTTTAATATGTTTTGAGTCGGCTTGGTATAAAGTGGAAGTTCGAAGTATCATCAGCTCATAAGCACCAACAAATAATGAATTGAGCGAACCCATTACATTTGGGAACTTTTCCTATGACTTCTGCATATCGGTGTGATTATTACACCTGTAAGACTTTTATTACAAAGTACCTGTCTGATTGTCAGTTCAGTTAGACCGCTATCTAAACCAGCTACATATTCACTGATTGGACCTTTTGTACTAAACGTTAATGCTGTATTTGTATGTTCCCAGCATGTCTGGTTCGTCAGCGGTAGTTTACACGTATCTCGGCGAGTTCAATAATCTTCGTCACAGAGACAAGATGGTGGCCTTCGGATCTTCGTTCGTTGGAATCGGCACGGTGATCCTCCCATGTAAGTACCCTATCAGATCTTGAGTATATGAGAATATCAGTTAGCAGGTCATAGCAGTCAGCAGCATTACTGATCTGATTAAATTCAACTCGCAAACCTGTCAAAGGTACTGTCTTCCTTCAAGGTCTAATTTCATTAGACGAGTGTAGCTTTAAGTAGCTTTGTCATTATTATAATTTCATTAAAGAAAGCCCTCATCAATATTTTTAATCACTATATTGTATTCCCGTTACAGGTATATCCTGGCTGATTCTACCCCTCGAGATCGCCTACCCTATCCCTTTCCTGGGCATTTACTACAGGCCGTGGCGGCTGCTGGTAGTCGCCTGTGCGCTTCCTTACGCTATTGCCGCTTTACTTCTCTACTTTGCCCCCGAGAGCCCAAAGTTTCTGTTCGCCACTGGTCGCATACAAGAATCTCTGGAAGTTGTCAAGAAGATCTACGCTTGCAATATGAAAACGTCGAAAGACGAATTCCCAGTAAGTGTCTTGTTTTTGGGAGAGCAGTAGGTAACACCTTGCATTGCTAAATATAACCCATACGATTATTTATTTCTACGTGAACTGCATATCATATGTTTCACTTGCAGTTACCTACTTTTTATGAATAGAGAATGAAACTTTTAAGTAATGGGGTTTTAATAACAAGAAATACATATGTTTTTGTTTCGTCTTATTTGATCAAGTAGTTTTGAAGTTACAAGCATTAATAAAATCGGGCAATTTTAATATTTATGAAAAAAGAATCATCTGCCTTGGTCTTAGTGTTTTGCACTAACTTTGGCACAGTACCTAATTTACATTATAAGAATTTTAATGAAGTACTAGCTGAGCCCGCGACTTCGTCCGCGTGGAATTTAACTTAACAAAAAAGCCCGCTCCCGCGTTCTGAGCCCGCACGACAGGAACCATTTTTTAATTTTTTTAAATTTTGTTTTTCTAAAATAAAAGTAGCCTAAGTTACTGCTTATAACATCAGCTATCTACCAGTGAAAGTCCCGTCAAAATCGGTCCACCCGTTTCGGAGATTACCCGGAACAAACACACAGACAGACAGACAGACAGACAAATTTTTTTTAAATAGGTGCGTTTTTGCTATAGTTGTCGTATGTACTTTGATATGCATTTAGTGAAAAGGTGTTATTTTAATATTACAAACAGACACTCCAATTTTATTTATTTGTATAGATAAGAAAGTAATATACAGTATCATTATAAGAGCTAAACTTATGTATGGGAGCGCATACTGTCGACTTCCCCCAAACTAGTCCTACACACAAAAACATACACAATACATAATTAAAAAATCATGCATTTCCCTTATTATCAGATATATCCAAGATTTGATATTAGGACGCAATTGCATTTTAGGTTTGTATGTTTAGTAACTATGTCTTTCTGTTCAGGTGGTTTCCCTCATAGTAGAGAACAATACAAGCAAGGCCAACAACTACAAGGGCGCTGCTGCGGTCCTCGCATCCATGAAGGAGCAAACCGTCCCTTTGTTCAAGCCTCCACTACTCGCCTGGACTTGTCTCACCTGCTTTGTACAATTTGGAATATTTGCTACGTACGTAATCAAATATACATTTAACTATACATCACTTTAACGTTTAAAAAAAAAACTATACATCACTAGTTCACTCAAGATCAACAAATTATTATTTGTTGAAAAGACTTGTCCACAAAATTCTTAAATCGAATTCAGTCGATATGAAATTTTCTATCCATAATAATGTAAATCTCAACTTACTACCAGCAAAATATACTCTCGTGCTTTACTAATTGGAACATGCATGAGAAAAATAAGAGAATAATAAGAGAAAATAATAAATAATAAGAGATAAATATATAAGAGAAAAATAATAAAAGAAAAAAATAGAATATGTTTTACTTATATCAATATAATTGCAGGGCAAATGGTTTCTACGTGTGGTTCCCGACTATTTTAAACTCCTTGGCCAACCATGAGGGCGGGGAGACCAAGATTTGTGATGTTCTCGATGCGGTCAACAATGCTGCTTCTAATGCTACTTCAGTAAGTAGTAACAAAATCATGACGGTAAAGCAAAACCTCCTTATTTGATTAGGTAGCAATCATATTTCCACACATACGAGGCATGCCTTTTAAGTTCTGTCGTTTCCATAATTCCCGGCAATTTTGAATTTGGAACTGTTCTATATTCGAATGTGTTTAAATTTCGAATCTCAAAACAGTTGAATGTATTAGGATTAATGTTATTGTTTAGTCACAGCGTCGATTAGAATCTGTCAGGTTACGTACGAAAATGAATCTTTCTAAGGAAAATGTTCGTGCAATAATTTTCTACAACTTTAGAAAAGGCCTGACACGGCTTCAGTGTTTTGAAGAGCTAATATCTGTGTTCAGGGATGAAGCCCCATGTCTGCGGACTGTCGAACGCTGGTATTTAGAATTCCAGCGTGGACATACTAGTGTTAGTGACAAATCTCGCGAAGGTCGCCCAAAATCTGCATTCACTGAAGATAACATCATTGGAGTGAGACAACTAATTCTCGAAGATCGTCATGTGACGTATCGAGAGATAGAGGCTCTATTAGGCATCTCAGGGACAACCATTCAGAAGATCTTGCATGAAGCGCTTGGTGTAAGAAAGCTATTTTGCCGTTGGATACCGCATCTGCTTTCCGACGATCACAAGGCGGCCCGCGTCAGATGGTGTAAGAAAACTCTGCAAAGGTTCAACCGAGGAGAGTCAAATCACGTCTACGACATCATCAGTGGTGACGAATCTTGGATCTATGCCTACGATCCTGATTCCAAACAACAATCTACAATCTGGGTCTTTCAAGACGAGCCAAAGCCGACTAAAGTTGTTCGTTCTCGAAGCACTTCAAAGAAGATGGTGGCCACGTTCGTTAGAAAAACCGGCCATGTTGCGACTATTGCACTTGATGATCGTAGAACGGTTATCGCAGAGTGGTATACCACAGTTTGTTTACCACAAGTCATCGCCGAACTTCGAAAATCTAACTCAAAGCGACGCATCATCCTGCACCACGACAATGCAAGTTCACACAGCGCTCGTCAAACGATTGAGTATTTGAAGCAGGAAAAAGTAGAAATTCTTGACCATCCTCCATACAGTCCTGACCTAAGCCCTAACGATTTTTTTACATTTCCTAAAATTAAGAAAAGTCTTCGTGGTCAAAGGTTCCAGTCCAGTGAAGAAGCAGTCGACGCTTTCAAGTCAGCCATTTTGAACACCCCCACTTTAGAGTGGAATAAATGTTATAATAACTGGTTTGAGCGAATGGAAAAGTGTATTAAGCTACGTGGTGAATACTTTGAAAAACAATAAAAAGTGCTATAAGGTTCTAGTTGTGTTTTTTTCTTCAAACGACAAAACTTAAAAGGCATCCCTCGTATTGCTCAACCTTACTCAAAAGGGCTTGAATTTATGGTCCTATGTTAATATTTCTTAAGAAATAAATATATTACCATTGTGTGTAACCAGGTTCTTTGATTCACAGATAGTCTGTGACGACACGATCCACACTTCAACCTTCGAGCGCTCCATCTACATCGGGCTAATATTTTGCTCCATGTACATCATTGTCGGCTTCCTGGTGGACTACATCGGCAAGAAGCCCATCCTCATCGTGATCCTCGGAAGTACCGGCGTGTGCGGAATCGGCGCCCACTTAGCGTACAACCAGCAAATCGCCGTGGTCCTGTTCGCAATCTTCCAGATGTCCGGAGCTTGTATTGGACTGATGAATGCTGTCGCTGTGGAATTGTTCCCGACTAAGTTTAGGTAAAAACAAAATTATATTAGTGATCATTATATTGGTACAAAATCTGAACTTCACTTAATTGAATGTATTGTCGTCCCACACATGATAGTTTTTTATGTGCAAGACAACAACATTTTATCCGTGTGTAATTTAGTTTAGTTGCGACTTGTGGATCATAATGAGAATCTTTTTGAGTAAGACATTATGTAATTAAAACCTTTACTGCCTTATACGCACAAAGTTATACATTTATAATGTCTTATTTCTATGCTATGAAGTCGCGTTCTGTAAGCACAGTGGTAACTTACAACTTCTGGATGTCATGTCGTATATATGATATTGTTAACACATCGGTAGGCGTCATCATTATAAGCGTACTAATATTAGAATTTCTCTTTGGCTCCAGGGCTATGGCTATATGTCTATCCATGATGATGGGCCGCGTGGGTTCCATGGTGGGATCAAACCTGGTCGGCTTATTCCTGGACGTCAACTGTGGAGTTGGCTTCTATATGTTTGGAAGCATTCTTATTGGTCAGTATAACTACCCGTCAGAAACTCGCTTCATCACCTGCTTCTTCTTAACTTCGCTAGCAATTACCGAATTAGAATTTGGCTTGCTTTTCTGGGACTTCTAGTATTATTCTATTAGAGAACACAGCCACACTAAATTAATCATTCTTAATTCCAGTTAATGCCCTATTTTGCTTCACCCTACCCAATAAGAACGGCGGCAGTACGCCCCAGAAGGTAGTAGTGGAGTCCACTCAGAACGAGACCCATGAACCTGTATGAAACAAATTCAACCCTGATCGAAGACAGAACTGCACAACCAGCCACATCTGAATAGCAAAATGAGAAATTAAGGAAGAAGATGAATGAATTAATGTTTTTTTTATGAAGAAATGAATATGTTATTTAGATTTCGTACAGCCGGAAGTCCTTTACAATGGTTGTCTACCCCCGAAATCGAATCGAAAGTCGGAAATGGGACTCTTTGTCGAAAAGGCAAGGCAGAGGTTTCATCGTATCATCACCTAGTCTTCGATTCTGCCGCGTGGCATCATCCTTACGTGTCGTTGATCAGAAATATTGGCTTTCAAATGTGAAATTAGCCTATACAGTCAGCTATCTTGCTGATCTTAAAGGCACTTATCAAGTAAGATCTAATAAGGCACTAATCATTTTGTTATTCAAATAAGCTTACGGCTAGTCAAGTGGAGTTGGTAAATTAACTCCATACTAATTATCGTTTACTTATCTTGTTACTTTTAAGTAGTTCCTATTAACCTTCATTTATATCAAAATAATCTGATGTTTTAATCAGATTGATTAATATATAGTTAGTTCGAGACGTACCTAGTTGTTAAGTGTGGATGAATGTTGTTACTTATATAAAATATTCATCTTATTGGATAAACGTGCTTTTATTTATTTAATTATCCCATTTTCATTGAACAATAACAAGACTTGCCTAACCCAAACTTTGCAGCCACTTTAGAAATTTTGCTTGGGAATGAAAACGCTCCATGGCATCTTGAATAGACTCATATTTTTTTCTAACCTACCTGTTGCTCCGCCTGCGCAGACAAGTTGCGTAGTAACAAACTCGTTTTCGGAAGCTTTCCGGTTCCACCAGTCACCTAATTTCCCGGCACATTCACAAGAACAGTTTCAACAACTGAAACTGAACACATATTCCGCCCTAAACAGCGGAAGTCGAAGGTTTTGAACATCCGGGAAACCTGGAGGAGGGCAGGAAAATTTCAAAGTTGTGGGCAGCGGTACCAGGAGAGCAGGAACTGCAGGAAGTAGATTCTATTGCTATGGGTGACAATGAGTGGTATATCTATGGGGTGAAAGGTCGCGCGCGTTGTCATAGCAATGGTTTAGTACGCATGCGTCAATTTGTATATTGATTTCACGGCAAGTCAAGTTAGCATGAAGCTATAAAAATCCAGCGAAGTAGCACTCCCGTAAATCTGTACCTATGTTCGGAATTCTCAAGAAAATGGGTATAATATTGTTAAAAATAATAAAAATGATTATACTTCCCCAACTCATTATAAAGCCAGTACCTTACTTAGAAAATATTTTTTTACTTTCTTGCAAATGTGGGCGCCTAGTAAATTAGATGTCGTAACAACGAGTATAAAGAAAATTTATGGGAAGGAATTTTCCTACCTTCGTTCAATTATGAGGGCCTAAAGGTTGGCCAAGTGAATTGACGAATAATATCCACTCTAAATAAGTCTATAATACCCCAGTGGTATGTTGACCAATAGGCTGATTAGGCTTGAGCCTAGGCCGGTAATTTTTAGGGGCGGATGTCTTACAGAAATTATTAGCCGTAGACGATTGAGCTATGATTATCCCAGAAATACCCAAAAACTATTTCTTTTGAAATTTAAACCAAATTGTTCGATTGTAAGAAAATCTTAGAACTGTCAATTGTAGAGGCAAAAGCGGTAAAACAGCCTATACTTTTTGTGATATGTGTGACACAGACTTGTGTAAATTCACAACACTGATCTGACTCCCCGTTTAGAGAGATGAAGTTTGAGATGAAGTTATAGGAGAATACAGTTAGACGACACTGCATCTCACTTCTTCACACAGTTCTGTCGGGCTTTAGACAGTGTGAACGTACATTGCGCGCGCATTGCTGTGTTGTAGCAACGAATAACGCCCAGCAAAGGAATTCCTGTACCACCCTGCGTCCATGAGCGCCTAGTAAATCAGATGTCGAGAAAACGTGAATGAAAAGTCTCAAGCAAGAAAGTATTTAAGTATTTAGACTATATAAATATTTTTTATAATGTTAACCCACAGAGGGGTGTTGAGAGTTTCACCCCATTGTTTGTTTGGCCATGATATCGTATCTACCGAATATATGGACCGATTTTAACGCCGTTTTATAATTGGTGATAGGCGATAGGCAAATCACTGTGTCCAAATACTTATTTCCGAACCATTTGTTTCTCGATAAATTATGACCATCTGCGTACAATAAGTAGTAGGTACAAAACTGACAGGACTTTGAGCGAAATGTTTCCCACTCCTCGCGATTATGGACCTCTACAAAAATATACATTGCTAAAACGTGTCAAGTAGCAAATGTATTGTGATTTCTAACTTAGAAACATACCTAGCTCGTTACAATAACGTGAGTGGAAAAGCATCGAGTATTTGATTTTAGATCAGTTACTACAGATCTTTAAAGCTTTTAAACTTACATCTCCTTGCAATTACGTGTGCCTAAAAAGATAGAGATCATGATAAGATGAGTGCAATGTGTCTTGATAATTTGTAAATTCAAACTTTTAAAAGTTCGTGATTTTGTTTTAAAGTTTCTTTTTAAACAATTTCTACCTCCTGCCAATTATGGGCGCCTACAAAGATAGATACCGCGAAAACGTGAGTGAATAGCGTCAAGCATGCAAGCCACAGCAATTCTGTTGAAACTATCTCTACCACCTAGCAGTTATGGACCGCTAGATAGCAAAATATTAAAAAAGCGTGAGTGAAAAGCGGCAAGCTAGAGTTTTCTTTGGGACATAATATAAGACATTTTAACCATAATATTTCGCAAATATTATACCGCATCGCGTTCATGCACCGATATCGTGAAAACGTGAGTGAAAGATTTTAGCCATGGGATTTCTGTTGAAACTATTTCGAAAAAGACACGTGAGTGAAAAGTGTCAAGTAATAGTTTTATATTAAGGTGAAGGCGCCTGTCTAGCCCGCGAAGTTCAAAATTTTTGAGTTCTTTTAGAAATTTTTCAAAATCTGACAATAATAAAAGACAAATTTTGTAATTCGCGAAAAAGCACTGCACACGGTCTTTTTCGCGAATTACAAAATTTGTGTTTTATTATTGTCAGATCTTGAAAAAATTCTAAAAGAACTCAAAAAATTTGAACTTCGCGGGCTAGATGGGCGCTTTAGCCTTAAACAATAAAGTCTTTCCAACTATATTATTTCGCAAATATGTTACCTCCTCGCGGTTATGGGTGCCTAGAAAGATAGATATCCCGAAAACGTGGGTGAAAAGCGTCAAGCGTGAAAATATTTTAGCCAAGGGATTTTTGTAGAAACTATTTCTACCTCCTAGCAGTTATGGGCGCCTAGAAATAATGATATCGTGAAAACGTGGGATTTAGCCATGGGCTTTCAAGAATGTGCTCTAGAAGACTATATGACGCATTATCCAACGTGATTCTTCTTCTTCTTTATAAGTGACGCCAGTATCCGTGATGCGTTTGCGTGTCTTAAACTTGGGTACAGAATGAAGAGATCAAAATATGACCAGTGGAGCGATTGAGGATACTTCGACCTAAGTGATAGATATCGCAAGGAAGTTTAAAGTAGGTACTACGAACAATAATATGTCCATTAGATACAGCTAAAACAAAAGACAAGACAACAATATAGGAGTTGTCCTTGTTAGTAGATAAACAGGCTGTTTAGCGACATTGAAAACGGAGATTTACTAACTCCTAAGACACATGTATCTTTTATATTTACTTTAGGAGGCGGAGTTCACCCCTTTTTTCGTCCTAACCTTTTAGCTTTTTAATGAGTCATCCTTATAGATTGTTTCTGTGAATTTTTAATTTAGAACCTAAGGCATTTTTAGAAAATAAATTATTATTTGTAATAATTAGTCTCATAGATAGATAGATAGATAGATAGATAGATAGATAGATAACTCTTTATTAATCCACCACTAGAAAACAAAAAATATATATATTAAAATTAACTTAGCACATGTATGTACAATTACTGTACTATATTATTGTTCTGTATTGTATTGCATTCGCAGTTACGTTGTTGTTCCAAAATACTGACCGGCAAGATCCGCCATTTTACCCATATTTACCAGGATAGCAGAGGTATTGAAGAGGTTATTGATTTTCCGAGGAAAGAGACGGAATGTTTTCGAGAGGGACATGTATAACGAAACCCAGTCACCCCAACCCCTCATAGACGCTAGTTCATTCATTGGAGAGAATAGCCCATTTACTATATTTACTCACCTAATAGTTCGAATGACTTAATTCTTGATCAATATTTAGTCAGAGTAACTAACTAGGTACCTATGTGACCGTTACCCTTGGCTCGCACTGGGCGACACATTCTCACAAAACATTGTTTTGTTTGTTTGTCTAAAAGAGCTTGACACATTACTAGTACCTATTGCCGTTAGCCCCTCCAGCTAAGCTAATACTTGTGTTAGGAGTGGGCTCATGTCAATAATTTAATGACCAGGATGGGGATCGAACCCAGCACCTCTAACCACTGGGCTTTTGACGCTTGTTGTATCTATCTCACCGTGAGTTTGTACTGGAGGCACAATTACATCGGCGTATGATGTTGTCTTTATTGTTTAACAGCACGAAACAGGGACAACATCATAAATCGGTTCATTAGTTTAATCCGTGCAAGGGTTAGGTATGACAACAAAAGGTAGAGACTTTTGTCCAGTACGAAGGTAAGAATACGACAACCATTCTTCGTTACGAGGAGAAAGCGTACGGTACACCCCGGGGGAAGCGTACGGGTTATGCCGGACCCTTACGGGTTAAACCCCCGGTGTTAGTTACCCCGCTAAACCACGGAAACGCTTGCGCATACTTCGGCGACCCTATCAGCAAGGTTACGACTCCTTACGTTTGTACTGGATCTGGAGAACAAACAGACAGACAGACAAAACATTTTATACGTACCTAACTTAAATTCTTTCATAATAATAATTTACTAAAAAGCTTATATTTTAATATTACAAAACACTACTTTAATTTTATGTATTGTAAATGCTTACAATCAAATAAAATCTATAATGTTTCTGCTGAAGTTTCCATGCAGTCCAATCATTTATTTCGTTTAGCTATAAGTATACATATTTTTCCCTTTATTCTTTACTAGCTGAGCCCGCGACTTTGTCCGCGTGGAGTTTAACTTAACAAACTTTCATCCTCTATTTTATCCCCTTGGGGGTAGTATAAATCAAAATTCTTTCTTAGCGGATGCCTACGTCATAACATCTACCTGAATGCCAAATTTCAGCCCGATCCGTCCAGTTGGGCTGTGCGTTGATAGATCACTATGTCAGTCAGTCAGTCACCTTTGAGTTATATATATTTAGAAGGTCGCCCATTTGCTAGTAAGACCCAAACTATGTACACAATTCTTATCAAATACTTCATCGCTATCTGCTGAGAAATACCGTTTCTAGCAATACATATTGTGTTCGAAATCAATATTTACAATAAATAGCAATGTTACACTTAGGCAATGTAAACCTCGATGTTTACTAACCATTTATGGGTACGTAACACGAACCGCATTGTAACCTCTATTTTGACGTAAGTTTGCAGCGATGTATGTATTAAAAGAAGATGCTCTGTGAATATAGATAAAGGTAGGCTATGGCTACGGCTACGCTTATGTGCCGACTTAGTGATACCTAAATAAAAAAAAACATAGCCTTACTGAGATGTGGTTTAAATAAAACCCTAAATATATAGTTACCATTGGTCCATTAATCCAATACTTGGCTATAATAATAATAGATAGCCATAACTACAAAAAAGCAAGCATTCCACGCGTCTTGCGGGCACAAAGTCCTGGGTTCATCTGGGTTTTTTGAAATCTATGTGCGAATTAAAATAATTTTCGAAATACATATGATTTGTACCCGCTCTGGGCAGGCGTTAATGTTAATATGGCCTGAATCCCCCTCGTGTTGAGGGGAGGCCCGTGCCGAGGAGTGGGCGGGACGTTAATAGGGCCAAATTATATACCTATGACTACAGTATGAATTCAGCCTAAAATCGTGCGTTACCACCGGGGCTGAACAAAAAGTGAATGACAAATGGATATCGCGAACAATCACTTTACAGGCGAACATGACACACACGTATGTTGCAATGTGATAACAGTGTTCACTTCCTTCCGAAAGCCATCATCCATCGATATCGACCTGCTCGAATAAACGCCTATTGCAACGATTTTCGTAGGAAATTCCGAATTATCCCACTCATTTTTCTGAAAAGTACTATGCAATGAGTGAGTATCAATGATTCATGCATACTAAAAGACGGAAAGTCACATTAGATATGCATCGAAACATATTATTCATAATAAAAGAAACCCGTATTCAAAATATTATAAAAAATTGATCGGAAATTGAGCATCTATTTACTGGAGTCCTGAAGTACCAATTTTCTTTGCACTACACATGGGGTTATCCAAAGGCCAATCTACCCACAGGTTCCCAAAAGGCTGTTTTTCACCCAAGGACTTAGTCACTAATAAGTCATCGACCCCTCACAACTTGAACAAGGCCTGGACACTGGACAGGGTAAGTCCTCGATAGGGCAGTGCATAGTTTTAATGAGTAGCTATTAAGTATAAGTACTTAGTATTATTTGAAGTGAACGGTCGGTGTCCAGTTTGGCATTTCAGAATATACCGTTAAGTTTTTAGTGATTGCGCCTTATGTAAAGTAATAATATTATTACGTCCGTATCAAATAGTTCTGAACTCGACTTTTGATTTACAAGTTTCAGTCTCTAGAAAATGTAGTATCGCCTCTAGACAATAGAGTATAAAATCAGATTGCGTCGTTTCAGGCACCGTACGTGTGGACAGGTCCTTACTATCACATGAATAATACTAAGTGCTGTTATTGTATATAAGCGAACAGTAATATAAACAACGGGCATTCAAAGTATGACTTTCCCGTGAGTCACTATTAGTAATAAATTCTTAAAAAAATTAAAGAGACTGTGTTTTTTTGCCTTACCAGTGCTGTGATATTTATGCGTTTATCAAAATGTTGTTCACGGTAAATGATGGTGAATCGAAGAAGCACACCTTTGAAGATGCTTTGGATTTGACAGGTATTTATTTTCTGGCTTGTGTAGCAATAGGTATCGTGTGGATTTGCATCATTGACTTCTTCGTTCAAAAATCTATTCCCTCAGTTTACATAAACTACGAAGGGGTAAAAATATATTTTCGAAAACTGCTTGATGACAGGTCGTGAGCCGTACCTACCTATACTTGCACTCCCATTAAGCGGTCTATTGTAGTAATTATTTATGATGCCTTTAACCACATCCACAGAACATCTAGAAATTAGGTAAGCTAGTTTTAACGCAGAAACACTCAAAAATTCCGTATAACTGTGTGTGAAATTGTTATAGCCAAAGTGATCCAAACTAGGCTGAAGTCCTAGATATACTTTTACAAACTGCTGCATCTCCAGGTTTCGGCAAATACAACATAAGCATGCTGGTAACCTGCTGCCTGCTGATCCTGGCGATGTACCTGGACATCTTCGGCTTCTCCGTCGTGATGCCCGCGGTGGCTTGCGACATGGCTCTCACTACAACTCAGCAGGGACTTTTGTCTGCCGTACCACTTATCGGTAAGAATCTTAGGTTCTAAAAAACCTTTCCATTTGTAAGGGTGACTGGAAATTTAAAGGGAATGCCTCGATGGGCTATAAAAATAAATGTTTGATTCTTGACCGTTGTAGTTAGTAGGTATTTCCGACATTAAAGTGTATTGCCGGTTCTAAGAAGAAAAGCCCTTTTACTAATTTTTGCTGACTTTCTAGTCATGTCGAGTCAGCGAACTTCTAAGCGCCTAGATAGCTGCTCGGCGTCGACGTCACCGATAAACAATCATCGGCCTACTTAGAAACTACATTCGCCGGCAGTCACTGTAAAATCAGCCTTATACAACAACTTCTAGGTGTGATGATTTCGTCATACGGGTGGGGTTTGTGCGCCGACACGAAGGGCCGCCGGACCACCTTGCTGGTCGCCATGCCGGTCGGCTTCATCCTGAACCTAGCGGCGAGCATGGCACCAAACTACCCCTCATTAGCAGTCCTTAAATTCTTCTCAGCGACATTGTAAGTAAGCTAGGTCAAATGTGCACTACTCTATTATTATGTTACCTAATGTCAACTTTGAACTCTGGTGTAGGTAGAATAAAGAGTTATTCTGTTCTATTCTTGGTCCGACAGCTCATAATTAATTCGCAAATAAAAACGTATGTAGGTAATAAATCTGTGATCAGTGGATCCGTCCCTCGGTCGTCGACGATAGGAAGTATAGAGGTTCAGTTCTATAAGAATATACAAGCAACTGAAATCCATTCCATACATGCGTGCGATAATTTTATTCAGGATAGCAAAAACATTAGCACACATCCGGCAAAGCAAATTTCACGTGATCCTAACCCTCGGTTCCAGTACATCTTCAGCGAACGCCGCAGCTTTCGTACTGATGGCGGAGAGCGTGCCGGCGCGCCACCGCAGCCGCTTCATGTTTCTAATGGCTAGCGCCACTATGGTGGTCCAATTCATTATTTGTGGTGAGTATATTGAAAAGGGGACAATCATCTGCAAATTGCGCAGAAGTTGACACGCGCGTTTAAAACCTAAGCTCGTCAACATTCCGTGAAGTTTCATTTAACTATAGATGATCAAGGTTATAATATCCTCCACAGCATTCGCACTTCCAGTCTTCAATCTCACGTTCCGTCTTGAGATATCCTGGCTGAACATGGAGTATCGGCCATGGAGGCTGCTGATGCAGATCATCAGTATGCCTGGCGGGCTTGGAATCCTGTGCCTGCTGTTCTTGAAAGAGAGTCCTAAGTTTTTACTGAGCAAGCACAGGAGTGATGAAGCCTTGGAGGTGTTGGAGATCATAGACGAGATTAATAACGGAAGAGGTAGCAGTTATCCTGTAAGTGACGACGAGCAGATTTGATTTGGCTGAAGTAAAAGTAATTTTTCACAAAAAAATAATGGCTATATAAACTCTTTTAGGTGTCACACGTCTATCTTGATGAACCGTGTGCAGCTACTATTGAAACTTCACTTATAAAGAAGATTTGGAACCAGACAGCACCGCTCTTCAAGCCTCCGCTGTTGAAAAATTCAGCTATGCTGTACTACATACTGCTCTGTGCTTATATGACGTGAGTGTTTAGTGAAACGTGTACATAATACGCATAGCGGTGTATTCGTCCACTATAAAACTTTGGACATATTTGATGACGATCATTTAACTTTATTATTCGCTTTCTAATATATTCTGCTACTTATATACTGCCACTTGGACTGTCTAGTGTGCAATGTTGAAAAATGCTGCTATGAACTTTATATCAGGCGTCTTTTTCCTATTAACGTGACTCAACACCTCATTCAACTATTGGTATTATTTTGGAATTTGTCATTTTAATGTGTAATGTGTACCCCCCTACCCTATTCAAAAAAAATCAACACGTGATACAATAGTAATATTAAAAAGTACTTAATGGTTATGTAATTATTTTTTCATTACTCATACACTGAAAGTAGGTCTGAAGTTGCCTGAGGAGCGGGTTGAAAGTAATACTTTTCTGGCCCGGGAGAATCACTTTCAACGGACAGCTGTCAAATTATAAAAAAAAACTAGTTCCATTTCTATGGAACTATGTTCAAACTTTTTCTACAGTCACTCAATTACAGCACGATGTAAAATTGAAATAACATAAAGTTGAGTATTAAATAAAAAATATATACTTTTAAATGACTTAATTATAATTTAGTTTCAACAATTTCTTTAAAATAACATAGATTTGGTCAAAATATTTAAAAATGAAAATTAAAAATACTGGCTAAATAATGAAGTTGGCCGGCCAACGAAAAAAAACAAAATAGGCGGCAATCCGATCTTTTTTTTTTTCGAGTTGTAGAGTATTGTTCATGCTTCCTTGTTTATTTCTTTAGCCAATTCCTGTTTTTATTTTTATTTTCCTTGTATTCGTAATGAAAAGCACAGTGTTTACCTCGGGTGAAAGACTTATTTTGTCCCTCGAACTATTAGCGCCCTCGCTACGCTCGGGCGCCAAACCCCGTCTCGGGAAAAATAAGTCACTTTCACCACTCGTGTAACAATGTACTATTTAATTAAAACTAAATTTATGCACAATTTGACATACCTATCTTATATTATTTATATTATATCTAGGGTTTGTCACGTTTTAACTTTTTTGTAATCAAACTCAAATATGTTTTCCAGCTCCACGGGCTACACGATGTGGGTGCCAACTATGACCAACGCGTACTTCACAGGAGAGGATAGTTCCGGTCGCACATTTTGCGAAGTGGCCAGCAAAAGCGCGACGTCCAGTAATTCGGTAGTTATTCAAATCACAAAGTAAATAAAGAAACAGGAAGTCTTGCTGTCGACGTTACGTAAAGACAACAACCTACTGCATAGGTAGTCAAGTAGCCATGATAGAAGCATTAACGACATTTTTTTCAGGTCTTTGCTCTGACCAGTAATTCTGACTTCATAACAAGTAATAGCCAATATAATTTCCTAAAGTTAAATTCTTCTGTGCTTTAATTGTTTTGCTATTTTTATTTATTGCTTTTATTTTAGTTGTTCATGTAGAAACTGGCTATAAAACGGGATGTCACATCTGAACCACTCACTTATGTACTTTGTAAAATTATTGCAGTTGTTATTAAATGTTGGATTCTGTGGGGATTTATTATACAGATGCGACGGCCCCTGTAACATTTTTAATGTTTTTTTTTCAGACATCAACCGATTGCGACAACATCATCAAACAAATGACGTTAATCGCTGTCATGTGTTACTCCGGCATTTCTGCAGTATTCACCATCCTACTCTCCTTCATAGTGGCCCCACTCGGCAAGAAGGCTACCACCATCCTGGTGTTCGCGATATCAATCATTTGTGGGATCCTTTTGCTCTTCGTCAGAGTCCCAATCTTGAGCATCATGCTTTTCTTCTTATTCCTATACGTGGCTCTCATATTGGGGAACGTTAATACGTATTTGGTGGAGTTGAACCCTACACATTTGAGGTTTGTGGAGTACTTTTTCTTTTAGTTACTTACCTACCATTTCGATTTGTTTTAAGTATTATTATTTGTAACAATATCGCTTGATATTGCAGAGGAATGGCGACTTGCCTGTCGGTGGTGGTGGCCCGAGGATTCGGTTTCATCAGTGTGCAGCTAATCGCAAGTCTACTGGCCGACTATTGCAAGCCCATGATCAGCGGATATGTAGTTCTAGTTGTTTGTAAGTATTTTATTTACTTTAATTCTAAAGTAGGTAGTATTAATACTACCGTCACTAAATAATAGTCAGCGCTGATGCTCAATCATCTTTATTATGATCATCTACTTATATAATTTTAGCCACAGGATTTATTTTGATTTTTATTTCAGCTGGATTAATTGTTGCCACCTTCTTACCGCCCGAGACTAAAACAACTACTCAAGAAGCTAAAAATAAATATAATAGTCCAGAATCACCGGATATCGAAGATTCCAGATTTCAGTTTTAACGAAGTAGTTACAAACTTAGTTCTTTTTAATAGAATTACCCAAGTACTGAGATAAGACTGTTATAATTAAGATATTGTAAGTAAGTAAGTAGGTATATTTAAAACGTGTTAAAATAAACTGGTTCGTTGTATTTTGTGTTTTCATTCAAAAACATCGTTATAATCACAGAGTTATAAAAGATTTGAAATCACATACGTCTATTATGTCTGTGTTTGGAACTAAAAAACGTATATGTAATAATGCGTGTAATGAAACACACTTTCATGGTGTTACATGGTACAAACATAAAATTACCTCGATGATGACAAAATTAATGAAAATATCTGTAAAAAGTAAATATCAAAATGAACTTTATTTTTTTCAGTTACAATTTACATGTATGGAACGAAGCATACTTAACATCAAATTAAAAGACAAAATAAAACTAGATACCATAAGTAAGAACACTAAAATCACAGATGTTACTTACTGTATAAGAAAATTAAAATGGAGGTGGGCAGGACATATGATCAGGAGTGATAAGGACAAATGGTCCAAGGACGTGACAGAGAGTGGTGCCCGAGACAATGTAAAAGAAGGAAAGGAAGACAGCGTCGTAGATGGGAAGACGATATTAAAAATATAGCGGGACATACTTGGAAAAGACAGGCGCAGAATCGCATTCGATGGCGAACTCTAGGGGAGGCCTATGCTGGACAGCAAGACAATCTTCACATACCGGTGTCAAACAATTAAATAAGATTAAGTATTGTAAGTAACTATATTGTAAGACTGATTGTTAAATAAAGGCTATTATTATTATTATTATTATAAGCTCAGTGAATTCGTTTATTTGTCTATATTCGTTTTTATAATTGGTTAACTTTGCCAATAATAACATGTAAAGTCAGATCATGGCAAGACCAAACCGAAATCTGTCAAAGTCGAACTCTCATCCTGTGATCTGTCAAAATTATAACTGTCATTCATTTTTCTGAAATCACTAGCGAAATGTCTGATTCCACCGGTGATAATTCGAAACCGAGAGTTGCGGTTTTAGGAGGTAAACTATTTTATCCACATAGATTAGCTTGCTAATCCCACAGAATACTGTAACATTGATAGCAATGGCAGCGAGCGGGAGTGGCGTATCTTTTTTTTTATTCTTGTAACGGTCTTGGTCTCCGGGAGTGTTAGTCATCCGGTGTGCGAAGGTTCCTATTCGTGGGTTCATTGGGTGATTTTGTTTTAGGGTGCGGCTTCATCGGCCGGAACCTTGTGGAGTATCTGATCTCCAATGACTTGGTGAGCAAGGTGCGGGTCGTGGACAAGACACCTCCGCAGCTGGCATTCCTCAACCAGACCCACACCAAAATATTTGAGGATCCTCGCGTCGAATACAAGAGCGCAAATCTTATCAATCAAAGTGAGTAATTTTGAGTCATAGTTGAAAATAAAAACATAGAAGGAGCACACAGAAATAATGAGTGAAGCCAGCCAAAAGTAATATCAAAAAACATCTCACCAGATTCCTTTTTTGCTTATCTGATAAGTTTTATGACGCAATACGGAATAAATAAAAATATTTATATATGCCAGTAACTTTCACATCACATTATTTATTATGGCGGCTCAGATAAGATAGTCTCTCAAATTATTTTATGAATGTTGATGAAGGATCTTTTAAAACTAATTTTTACAGAAAGACTGTATTTAGTCTAGTCTTTGTAATTTTTGTATGCCCTAAATTTATGTATTCAGCCCAGGTTGCTTCTTCAATTGCCGCAGATGATTTGCTTAACTGTACTGACTGACTGGCTGTTTGTAAACAATATTCTAGGTTATTCTAGTAATATTTATCTATTTCCATTAAGGTATAGCACTCCCCACAAGACAAGTAGGAATCAGTTCATAGTTCATTTACTTATAAACTTAGAATAATATATATTGTAAACAGCTCTATTAGTGTAATGATAATATGTTATCACAAACTGGATGATTCATTTCCATGTTGTTGCACTTTATAAATTTTAACCTTTTAACAAGAATAACAGAGAAAAATATAAATTAAAAAATATCTTATTACTTAAATAGACCCTTAAATACTGGCTATTTACATGTATACAATGTTTGTACAGACTGATAATACTAATGAAGCCAAATCTCTCAGTACCCTTAGCCCTAGAATGTCAATACAATACAACTTTTCAACAACATAAATTATTATTTTTCTTCATTCATAAATGAAAATTGCAGACAAAATCAGTTTTGAAATAGCCGGCTGTTACTATGCCCTAGTACTATGCATTAGTGGCCACAACAAAGATGAACAACACCATATTTTTGTTGGCAAATAGGAAGGTGCATACACAAAGGAGGAAAAATTGTTTGAAATTAAATTGATTATAAATTACACTACCTTAATATAAAATACCAACATTTTGACGATATAGCCTAACATACGCATGGCGTATTCAATCACTACATAGTATAAAACAAAGTCGCTTCCCGCTGTCTGTCCCTATGTATGCTTAGATCTTTAAAACTAGGCAACGGATTTTGATGCGGTAAGTTTTAATAGATAGAGTGATTCAACAGGAAGGTTTATAATGTATCATCCTACTAATATTATAAATGCGAAAGTTTGTGAGTGTGGATGTATGTATGTATGTATGTATGTATGTTTGTTACTCCTTCACGCAAAAACTACTGAACGGATTAGGATGAAATTTGGAACACAGATAGATTATAACCGGGATTAACATATAGGATACTTTTTAACCCGATAATCCCGAAATTTTTGCTAAGTTAAAATACTACGCGGATGAAGTCGAGGGGCACAGCTAGTGCATAATATAGTAGTGAAACACTGATAATTTATTGCACCCGTGCGAAGCTGGGGCGGGTCGCTAGTTCATAATAATCTAAGTACATGACATAAAAATATAATATGCGTAGTTTTTGAAAACCTACATTGAAACTTGTTAGTACATTTTTACAAATTCTTATTCTACAAAATAAGACAAATTCTTTATCAAGGTTTCAGACTCGTTCAGAAGAAATGTGACAGGTTCACTTAAATAAAAACTAAGTCATGCCATTTGGAACAGTGCTTAATATTCAAACACAGTGTAATTTTCAGATTTATTGTTTTTGTGAGCATTTAGATTCCAGATGGTCTATAAAATGAGACTTTTGACCCATGGGACTTTTTTAACCCATATAATTTTTTATTTTAATGTTAATTACTCATGAATACTGTTAAATATAATTGTATACTGTTGGTTTTGTTATTTTGACGGTGATGAATGAGTGGGTCGGTCTGTGAATGGTATTTGTCTGGCTTGGTAATCAGAACATCGCTTTCTTTCACAAGACACGTCCATTTCGTAACAATTGCTTAATTAGGTGCACAGTAATTGGCAACTATGCGTCATACATGCAGTTGCGTGCGAGCATGCATGTATGCATGTTAAATCTGCGAATCTCGTCAGGGGTACAGTCTTCGAATTAAATAACATGAATAACATTGTTACTATGTGAAACTTCTGAAAAACAATAATCCATTATAATAATATTTATGTGTGAAGTTTTTGCTAAAAAAAGGGTGACGTCGCCATAAACGCTAATAGCTCTTAGAAATGGGGACATGTACACTGACTGTGAACCTACATAATGTCTCCTAAAACAACATTGGAACCCACATTGGAACCTAACACCCTAAATTATAGAATAGAGACTGAAAAGCTTTCGGTATTATTTTTCATTGAATAAAACATAATAAAACCTGACCAAAATGTATATTTAATTTTTTCTGCCTTCTTCACTCCTGTTTTTATTTTTCAATGTTATAAAAAAATAAACTATGCAGTCGTCTTCATCCTCCAGGCTTCCTGAGTCCTTCTAGAGATTGTTGAATGAACTCCAATCACATTTCGTCACCTTACGTGTCTCATTTACTTGTCTATATCAAGCGGATAAAAAAGTAATGTCTTATTTATTACCTCGTTCGTTGACTACTTGTTAAAGAGACTGAGCAAAAAAATATGTAAATGTGTTCAGTAGACCGAGAATGACGTAGAAAGAGCATCGGTCAATGTGCCTGTTGAAAGGAAGGGCAAATAAAAAGCTGATATGGTTATTATAGACCCAATTTTAAAGGTCAGAATATCATTCAGGCCACTAGTTGAACGGCGCTGGTTAGTAAAGTGCCTAGGCTGTTACTTGAACGGCGAATTAAACTTTGTCAGCTATTTTATTTATTTCAGGCAATCAAACGTATTTATGTTGGGCCTATAATAAAGAGGAAAACGTATGTTTTTTCCTTATCGTCTACAATTAGTTACCTTAATTGTACCTATTATATAATAATACTGCCCAGTAACTTCAGACCTTCGTGTTTGTACATAGGTATCGACTGCCACGATATACCCTCTGTTATATGAAAATTCGCAAATTCTATGATTCGCGAAACTTTTCAACAGTTTGAACAGTTTCGCGAATCATAGAATTTGCGAAACTTCCATATAACAAGGATCCGAACTGTTAAATCTAATATATCTAAAACTGTGACGAAAATAATAATATGGGCGGAGGCCGTAGATCCTGCGATCGGGAGTGTACTTACGCCAAATCACATAAAAGTATGCCGTATTGCTTCGTACAAAATGTGAAAAACCATGTCGAGCTAATCTAATAAAGAATACTGGATTAAAGATATTTGGTATTTCTTTCGCTCGCTTCATCCAATAGTTATTCTAAGTTCTAATAGTTAGTCTAAGTTATTCTGGTCGTTTGAGATTTAACATCATGTCCGCGAACAATGCTCGGCGCCACATGTCGTTACCAGGAAACCTCTGGCATAGGTACCCTATATGTCACAATACCTCGGCATAATGAAACAAACAAGACGCATTGTTTATTATCGCTTCGCGTCGTATGCATAATTAATTAATGTTCCATTAATCAATGGCTCCACGGGGTGAGGTGATGGAATGGCGTTGGCGAATGCATTTTTTGTGCATCTTTTAAAATAATTGTTGCTGCTTTGAGGTTCGTATTAATAAATCAGTCTCAATATCTGAGAGCTATCTTGGAAATGTCATCCTAACGTCATCCCAGTACAAAATGACATGCCAAATGCGTACTCAAGATCACTTCCAGAGTTGAGATAGATATATTAATACGGGCCTAAATGTACTGTAACATTTTATAAAATGAAATAGAAGATAATATCCGGAATTGAAACATTATCAAGGACACGTGACTCTTCATCGCGAGGGGAAATTCGGGGATGGTTTTCGTAAGCTGTCAACACTTGTGTCTAGTCTACGAGACATGGTACCCCCCCCTGTCTTAGATTAATGTATGGAAGGTGTCGTTTTCGACACGGAAACTTTTCGTCTACTGTGGATACATCCCCCTGCTGCCAGTAATGATTTGCATCTGCTCACCTCTCTCTTCCAGCGTCATGCGCATCAGCCCTCGACCCCGGCGACGATACGCCATGGGGGCTAGTGGTGAACTGCGCCGGCGAGACCAGGGTAGGGCAGTCGGAGGCGGTCTACTCGGAGGGCATCCTCACACTCAGCACCAACGTCGCCCGCCAGTGCGCGAAGCAAAAGGTGCCGAGGCTCGTCGAGATATCGAGTGGACAGATGTACAGCAGTGACAAGGTAAATAAATATATTAGTCGTTATAAGAGGTTAATATAACCATTTAATGACTTAGCTGGATTCTACAATACAATACAATATAGTATTTATTTATTATTCACAATTATCGAGTGATATAAGAAACAGTTGGTCCCAGAATGCTGTCCTGTGGTAGTCCAAAATACATACATTAGTCGCTTTTTCCAATTATTTTTTTACGATAATAGTCGCATAACTTTCTCATAAATATGTTAAGCCTGGTCCTTATCTGTATTACTAACAAACCTTTATTGCATAATTCTCCCGTGTAGACAATGTTAGAAGCTTAACATTGATCATGAAATATACCTTACAAGTAAAACGCGTAAGATTGAGTTGGAATTAAGGCTCCACCAAGGATACGGAACTGGAATATGTTTGCTGAATAATAATTTTATATTTACAGCCCCAAAGTGAAGATTGTCCAGTGGAGCCGTGGACCATGGAAGGTCGTATGAAGAGCAAAGTGGAGAAGGAGCTGAAGGACCTGGAGCCAGAGCTGAACTACACCATCATTAGGCCAGCCATCGTTTACGGCATCGGTGATAGACGGAGCTTAAGTAAGTTTAATTCCAAGGTCCAAAAACTGTCGCCTTCAATTTCCCGAAATATCCACAATCAAAGTATGTTTCCTAGCTTTATTTCGATTACATTTATTTATTAACCCCCGACAAGAAAAGAGGGGTGTTATAAGTTTAACATGTGTGTCTGTGTATCCGTCTGTGGCATCGTAGCGCCCAAGCGGATGAACTGATTTTAATTTTGTTTTTATTGTAAAAAAGGTATTCTGATGGAGAGTATTCTTAGCTATGTTTCATGAAAATCGGTTCAGCCGTTTGAAAATTATCAGCTCTTTTGTAGTTTAAAAAGTCGTCGCCTCGGGGGTTTTAATTTTAAATTTAGAGTTATTATATACTTATCATAAATTGATTAATCCCGGTTGCGTTCCGATCCGGTGGTAGATTTACCCTCGCCACCTCTTCTGGCAGCGGCCCAAGCCGAGGTCGTGTCCCTTGTGGCGCCCTTGAGCTAGCTGCCCCCCTGCCCCTCTGGCTGGGCCCTCTGTCCGGGTGAAGTTGTTATGGCCACTCTGGCCAACAACATATAGTCAATTCAAAAAAAAAAAAAAGATTAATCCTGATATAATAACAGACTGTTGGTATTCCATGTCTATCAGTAGACAGTCTTCTTCCAATGTCATCCGCCTTCCACATTCTCTTACACTCTCCCTTTATTCTATGCAGCACCACGTCTACTCTACGGCGGCATCTACAAGCACCTCAACGAGACGATGAAACTCCTCTGGACAGGCGATCTCAAGATGAACACCGTCCATGTCAGAGACTTGTGCCAGGCCATCTGGGTCTTGGGCACGAGGCCCGAGGCCAACAAGCAAGTGTACAATGTGGTGGATGAGGCTAACACTACGCAAGGCACGCTGGCGGAGATAGTGTCCGATATATTCAAGATCAATCACGATTATTATGGGACGGCTATTTCTACTTTGGCAAAGGTAAGTGTTTTTAAAGTAACATTCAAATCTACTTTTTAATTTATTCATGTGGGTAGGCCAAAGTACTTGGATGGCTGGAATGACAAGCTCACCATCCTTCATCACACAAAGCAGGCGCAACTGATGTCGATTAGTGTACACGGCCCACAGAAGGAGTGGGTAGGCCAATACCTTAAGTTCAATGCAAAAATTTAGCTCCAGTGTGAAAAAGGTAGTAAATAATAAATAAATAAATAAATATCGCCAGACGAACACACCAACTGTATGGTCCCAAACTAAGCAACGCTTGTACTATGGGTACCGTACAATGGACTGGGGGCGATCCCAGTGACACCCTGCCCAGGGAAAATTACGAAAAGGCCATTTCCGAAATTTACCCTGACGGGAATCGAACCCGCAACCACCATGTGCAGTGAGCCGAGCGGCCTACGCTCGAACCACTGCGCCAAGCGGTCGTCGAATCGGTCGTAAATAGTACACATAACTGAGTAATTGGTGGACTTCTAGACGGACATAGCGTCGGTGGCCGAGGAGGCGAACGACAAGCACCTGACGGCGTGGGCGGACATCTGCCGCAAGTACTCGCTGCAGCACACGCCGCTGGAGCCCAGCGCCGGCGCCGAGCTGCTGCTCAACAAGCAGCTGTGCCTGCGAGCCGCGCGCGCGCGCGCCTTGCTGCCGCCGCCCAGCCATCCCAAGCCCACCGCCGCCGCCTTGCGGGAGGTCAGCTTCCTACCATCTATACTTGATTTGCAATTAAGTTCCTTCACGCGGCTCGCGGTAGGAGTTAAATGGCCGAAATCGTCACGTTTTTAAAGCGTTATGCTTATTTTGGAAAAGTCCTCTCAAAAATTAACTAGATGGCGTATGTGAGTTATTCAGGTGACTGGATAGTGTGACATCTAAAAAACAGTGCCATCTAGGGACGCTCGAAAGAAACGAAATTGTATAGTATGAAATGTAGGAACTAAACGTTAAAAGCTGCCACTCTGTATATCTATATAGGTATATGTCGTGTGACGCTACTGACGCTTAGCACGGATAGAGTGGCCGCGCGGTGAGCGCCCCGAACATCCGTATAGAAGCTTTGCTTAAAAACTTAAAATTGTGTGCATGCAAAACACTTAGCATACTCGTAGAATTCGTTCCTGACGTGGGTCCGACCGCGATTTTTTTTATGGTATTACGCCGCGATTAGCCACACTCTTGCACCTCTGTTACTCCTGTAAACCGGAATCGACAATGGCGTCCTAAGTTAACGCCGAGGTTTGAGTCTCGTTGAGTCCCGGAGAAGCACTAATTAGTCTTTGAACCCGCATGAATTAATCGAAAGGAGAACAAAATTATCCACTTCCTTTCGTTACAAAGCGGAAGACGATCATCTTTACCTGTTGAATTTCATCAAATTGTAAACAAATCTACTATTTTCTAGGCCATTACACTCGTATGTGTTCTGAGGCCGCTTCACGAAAGTTGTAACAAATATTGACGACCGCATGGCGCAGGGTTGCGGGTTCGATTCCCGCCGGGTCAAATGTCGGAAATGGCCTTTTCGTAATTTACCCAGGTCTGGGTGTCACTGGGATCGCCCGGTCCTTTGTACCATAGTACAAGCGTTGCTTAGTTTGGGACCACACAGTTGGTGTGTCAGTCTGGCGATATTTATTATTTATTGAAAGGCCCCGTAACTCAGAAAATAGTTGCGTATACTCGTGGTCTGCCCTCACTAGGCATCTACACATCAGCAACCGTATATTCACCTGAATTATTATTTGGGAACTTAGAAACGCCCTGCTGTATTAAAAAATATATCTTATGGTGCCAGGAAATAATTTAATTGAATCATCATTGAAATGATATTGTTTTAGGTACTGGAAGATTATGCTTCTATGAACCTGTTCCCGAAAGAGCTACTGCTATGACCACGCACGTAAATACCATAACATTTTTCTACATCCTACATTTTTTATACAAAAATCGTAAATGTAAAACCAGTTTACATTGCAAATGTTATATAATAAGCCTGGTAACATCTACCTGTGGAGAGACGAATGTATTGCGAATTATTATTTTTTGCGATATGATTTAGTTCGAAATAACGCATAAATGCGTAACATTGTCGAATATTGAAGGCATTATTATCTATTCTCGCCTTTATTGCTTGAGGTTAACCGTCATAATAATGTAATGACCGCTGCAAGTGTTGTATATTTTGAAATTACAATGTATTATTTTGTATTATTCGTGTCAAGTTCCAAGATAACACAATTGGCGTATTAGATTTTAGAATGACACTTTAAATTTGTTGGTCCACGAATATATTGTCGAGTGCGCCCAAACTGAACGTTGTATTATGCCTTTATTCAACAAATTACAGAAACGTGCGAATCTATTAAGGCTAAAGCGCCCATCTAGCCCGCGAAGTTCAAATTTTTTGAGTTCTTTTAGAAATTTTTCAAAATCTGACAATAATAAAAGACAAATTTTGTAATTCGCGAAAAATACCGTGTGCAGTGCATTTATTAATATATCCAACTTACTCTAAAACATATCAAGAACGACAGCTATCCAGATAATCTGGCAATTTTTGTATATTTAATGATTTACTAGTATCATATCCACCGTGATAATATTTAAAGTAAAATAAATGTATTAATAAACGCACTGCATACTGTGTTTTTCGCAAATCACAAAATGTTGTCTTAAATGTTTTCAGATTTTGGATAAACTATAAAAATACTCGAAAATTTTGAATTTCGCGGGCTAGACAGGCGCCTTTACCTTAATATCACACTGTGTACGATACATACAACATCCACTTTATGTCAAAGAATTTGTCTACTAAAAGACAAATTTTTATTCTATCAAATATTTTTCGCTAAAATCTAAGCAATCATTTTCAATAATATTTCTAGTACATATTCGTCTCCATATATTTTTATTCATATTATTTTTTTATTATCGCAATACTGTGATAAACAGCAAAGGAGATACGTTTGAGTAATAAATATACCAGGAAATATTTTAAAAAAAAATGACAATAATTGGATAAACTTTTGGAAAGTAACCATAGTCTATTTAGGAAATTGAAGACTGTGAATACCAAAAAGCAATACTTTAATTTGCTTTTTTTTACTAAATTTTATAATTTCCATTTCGGCATTTAGTATTCAATGTGAAGAGATTTTTTATTGTGAAGAGATTCGAAGGGAAGGTATCTTAGCTCAATATTAACTTAGTACTTAAATACGTATTTGTGTTACTATTTTTGGTGCAGAATTTAAGACATTAGACATTTAAAACAATACGCAAATATTTATGTCGGAAGTGTTAACTCCGTTGCTAAAATGTTAACATATAATCTATACTGGGCCTAATGTAGTCGAATTTAACAAACGTTAGTTAGTATTTTCTACTTTATTTTGACTTGTATGAAAATAATGCAAATTAATTAAAATCCAAACCAATTTAATTTAGACTCTGTGAACCTTAAGATATACTATATTATAGCATACGTAAACATTTGTACGTATTAGTCATGCGTAATTCCTTGCTTTTGCATTTCTAAATGTGTCTATGTATATGCGCAGTGGCGGATTTACCAGTAGGCTGAGTAGGCTGGAGCCTAGGGCGGCAGATTTTTGGGGCGGCAAATTTGCGGACCGAAGTTTTTTCTTTGTCCTACTGCATTGAAATCAAAAAGATTTCTGCATGACGGTTTTCTGATGTTTTACAGATATAACTCTGCAGCAAATTTTGCCGATGGCTATTTTACGTGCAATTTCAACGAAATTTTTGGATTGTAAAAATAATCTAGGAAATTACAATTGTAGAGGCCAAGGGCGGCAAAAACTTTACAGCCTATACCTTGGAGATTTTTAAATCCGCCACTGTATATGCGTTAGTTAAGTTTAAGAATAAGAATAAGTCATGATTTTGTGCGATTAAGAACTTCTTAGACAATGAATTAATTTCACAATATCCTAGATATTTTTGAATTTAATAGAGTCAGCGAGTATTTTTATAAGTTTGAACCATAGGCTTAATAATTTTACTTTTGAGATGAACCAAGTGTAATTAAGTTGTTCTTTTCAGTGATAATAATTTGAAAGTCGTTTTAAAGATCGAAAATGGTCTATGTATTATCTGTTTCAAAAGTATACTAGAGTCGATACAACAACAGAATGTTTTGTTTGAAGATTATGAAAGCTTTGATTTTATATTACGTTCTATTTTAGATTTATACTATAAAATGTGTAATAAATACAATTTATTTGCATACACTGCCTTTCACTATGTCCCATCACCTGCCTCGGACATAATACTTGTAGGTTTATAGAAATCCATAGAACGAAGTAAGTCTGATTCTACTTTAGGTACGCCTTGTTTTTGAAATGAGTCAAAAATTCGTACTATTAAGGCATTTCGCACGGACGTATCGTAAGCATTATTTTCGATTATTGCGCATAAATAAGCATACAAACAATGGTATATGGAGCGTACCTACACGCGCGCCCCTCATAAAGTAGAATTAAAACAAAAAAAATCTAGATCGAATTGACAGTTTCTTAGTTCAAAGTTGTCATGGCCTGTCAGAATTGCACTGAAATATTTGTAAATACATAAGTTTACACGTTAATGTGGTTACACCCGTGTTTGTTCCTGTGATTTATATTGTTTTTGTTCTAAATTGTTAAAATTATGGTGAGTATAAAAAATCATAAAGGATTTAGTAGCATTTTGAAAATGTTCCACACTACACGTATCGCGAGATAACTTGTATTTTACGTGCCTATTTAATCTAGGCAAACGGCTAATACTAAACATTATTGAGTAGTTAATTTGAAAGTTCAACTGAGATTTCGTTGGTATACGTTTCATGATAGTCGTTTGAACTAGCCCTTTTAATGTTGTTACGGGTCTTCCCCCGAGTGGGAGGGATTCAGAACATCACCAACTGAAAAATAACAGAAAAAGGTATTCCGTTAATGCCACAGCCATTTCACAGGATGATGAAGTAGAAGATGCCGTTGGTGACGTAAAATATACAGACTCACAGAAAAGTGTAGCCACTTCTAACGTGTACTCAATGGACTTCACGGACAGTAGCTCCGAGCGGCACAACTCGTCCGGCAGAGAGACATACGTCATAGAATGGGACGACAGCGAGGACAGCGAGCCCGTGCCCGTGGACACGAGCAGGAGCGCCATACACATACAACCACCAGCCAAACCCCCCTTAACAGACGAAAACGTCGGATGCGAAGGCACTAAGAAAAATAAGGCCTCATCTACCAGGATTGGCAAATGTTCCATTTTCGCACAAGAAATCTACACACAAACGAGCAAAACAATCATAGAGTTGGCGGAACACGAATCTGCGATAAACAAAACCGCCAATAGGCATACGTTAGAAACACAAACTTCAATCATATCAATAACTGAAAACAAAACTATGAATTACACTATAGAAATATCCGACGGAAACACTGTATTTACAAGGCAGGAATCGCATGGATTTGATCATGAAATTCCAAGTATTACTTGCAACACGATGCTGAATAACTCGTTAGAAGACGGATCTTCGAAATTTCCCATTTCAGAAACAGAAAATGAAAGGAGTGATGATATCAGTGAAAATAGTTCAGATGATAAAATTAGAAATTTAGTAACTCCGACCGACTCTAAAGATAACTTGTCGAGTGCTAGTCGGAACGAGCATAATTTCGAAAACTGCAGTGAGTTTGAAGACACGATATCCGAGAGCACAGACATTGACGAAGACTCTCTGGAATGTCAGAAAATTTATGAATACAGTAACACTAACGACACACCAAAATCAGTGGACACTGAGGTTGAAGAGCTGTACAATAAGTTAACAGAAAGAATAGAAAAATACTCTTCACAACGCCGTTTTGAGCCGGACCGTAGACTTTGCGGGACATTAACACCTTTAACAGAAGAATCGACTGCAAAAAGAGAGAGTTTTATGGACTTGACGCCTACTAATATCATTGACGTGAAGCCCGATTACGACAGTGACGTGTTGTTTACGAACGCTGGTATCAAAGTAAAAGTACTACCCAATGCAGGATCGGATGGTTTCAAATTACCACCAATACAAAACCAATCTGGTTCCAATAGCCCTAACTTAAATTATCTGTTCAATAAGCACTTGAATAAGCCCGGTACGTTGCCTTGTGTGTTCGAGAACCAAAGGGACAGAGTCGTCGATAGATGGGAGATTGGTAATAAGGAGCTAGCTTCTGGGGAAAGTCCACTTATCAGTGGCAGAAGTGGTAAGTCCGGTGAGTATACAAATCTAATCCTCGGGATTTTTGCGTATCTCTAATGATAACTATGATTTGTTAGGGATTTTTTAAGCGAGGCCGATGGCGATGTGTCATTCTAGAGTTCGTAGATTGACTGATAAATTGTTTGATGGCTTATTATGATTAACATAATCTCACTCGTATTTTGGCTATCAGTTTTAGTGCAGCTGATCCACTAATGATTTATTTTTAAAAACTACACCGCAATTTGAAATTATCACCCTTCAAACTAAGCCAAATGGGACATGTATGTACATCGTTTTCAGAACACATTAATAGATTAGTCCTCGAAAACTTCCAACTGCCTCCCATCCACGTGGAAGGTTACGTCATAAGTGAAGTCGACAAGACTGAGTCCCGAGTGTCCAACCCCTCGAGAACGGAGTCGCTATCAGGAGCACATCATTCGCCAATCAGCATTAAAGACAAGATCAAAGAGCTCAAGATGAGCGGCAAGCACTCTAGGCAGTGGAACAATTCTAAGTATAGCTCGTGAGTAACACTTTACAACTAGTTTCAACCGAACCGAATTCTTGATGGCTACAAACGCATCTTATTTCCTTGAAAACCTCTTTAGATCATGTCGGTAAAGCAACTAACGTTGTGAATTAATTTTGTTAGCCAAAACCAAGCTTGTTAAACATTTTTTTTCTGGTAGGTTCACTGAAGTTCCCTTTGATAAAATGTTTTCTTTAATCAAAAGTGGTACCAGAATTGATGTTATAAATTTACATTTTAACCTTCATAAACTGCCGATAGTTCTATTAATTACACAAATAATTGTTAGATCAAATTGTTAAAAATGACCAGGGTATCAGATAGTCGCAGCTGTTCGCCTTGCAGTACATCGCCCGAAGAGACACGGCTGTGCGACGCCGCTGAGCGAGGGTGCGAAGCGCTCTGTGTTGAACTACTGAGGAGACTGCGATCGCACTCTTGGTTAGTGCCTAGTACTATACATCGAACCATACAAATTTATAGAATGCGCCTCATATTATCGAATATTCGCCAGGTTCGATGTAACAGATACAATGGCTGACATGCCGCAAGCTTTGGAGAAGTTTTGGAGTGTCATCACAGAGCAACGGATTGCCGACCTTATAAGACAGGTAAACCAAACAGAGAACACCAGCGTTATATGTAGTTAATTAATGCTTGATTATTTACTTGATTGCATGACGAGGATGACTCGAAAACGTTCTTCACCGAGTGATGCTTTCCTTACTTTTTAGCATAAACAGCAAAGCTTTGTTGCTACATTTGTATCCTATTACGGGGCACATAAGGCCTAAACTTGCTTGTTAATAGGTGAGCACACACGTGGAGTCCCCTCGCACGCAAGTAGCTCGCGCCGCATGTACCACACTCGCTGCTCTCCTGAGGAATACCAACTACACTAAGAAACCGGTATCTATACTCTATACAAATAAATAAAATTGGAGTGTCTGTTTGTAATTTCAAAATAACACCTTTTCACTAAATGCATATGAAAGTACATACGACACCTATAGCAAAAACGCGATTTAAAACATTTTTGTCTGTCTGTCTGTCTGTCTGTCTGTCTGTCTGTCTGTCTGTCTGTCTGTCTGTCTGTGTGTTTGTTCCGGGTAATCTCCGAAACGGCTGGACCGATTTTGACGGGACTTTCACTGGCAGATAGCTGATGTAATAGGGAGTAACTTAGGCTACTTTATTTTTTGAAAAAACAATTAGGGTTCCGCATAAAAAAATAAAAACACATGAAATCAAAGAGTATCTCCGAAACGGGTGGACCGATTTTGACGGGACTTTCACTGGTAGATAGCTGATGTTATAAGCTACTGCTTACACTCACTTAGGCTACTTTTATTTTAGAAAATAAAAATGTGTTCTGTCGTGCGGCCTCAGAACGCGGGAGCGGGCTTTTTGTTAAGTTAAATTCCACGCGGACGAAGTCGCGGGCTCAGCTAGTGTTTTCCTAAGTAACGGCCATCTTCTTCGTTCCAAGTACCTAATAACCAAAGTATCTAATGCCTAAAATAACTGTTAATTAAAGTAACTTAGATTTTTTCAATTTTTGTTGTAATTAGCTGTTGCCTGTTGCTTTGACGTTAAATACTTGTTCATGAATATGTGAATTTGTCGTAGGAAGGTTGAGATATCAGATTGTTCTGCTTCACTGAGGCCCCTATTAATAAATAATCGATCTCTTGTCTGAGGCTGATCTTGGAAATGTCATTCTAATGTCATACCGGTACAAAATTACTTATCAAAAGCGTACTTAAGATCGCTCTCAGACTTGAGATAGTTTTATTAATACGGGTTTGAGTGGCTGTCACAGCACTTGTGGGATTTATTTTCCATGAGAAAAAGGTCTTATTCAGGATTTCCACGAAGCTATGACGATATTACTAACGAAGACTGGTAGCTTCAGCCGGCCGGTGCGGCGCGCCGCCAACGTGGCCCTGGACGACGTGGTGTGCGCCGTGGAGCTGAGCCAGGCCATCACCGCGGTGTGCGTACACGGAGTTGGGTACGAACGTTTACAATACACTTAGTTTAGTAAATTTTAATTCGTGATCCGTGTACGAACAGAATTAGCGCCATTGTAATCTTCACAGTAATGTTGATGGTCGTTTTTGTCATCGATTTAGCTGCGATCTTTAAAACCCCAGAGCATTAAAAAGGCCAGAAGTAATCTGTCTGTCCCTTCGGGAATATAAGCGTGGTTATTCTACTAAATTGAAATTTTAACAACCGCTTGCCGCAGTGGTTCGAACGTAGGCCGCTCGGTTTACTGCACATGGTGGTTGCGGGTTTTGATTCCCACCGGCGATAATTTCGGAAATGGCCTTTGCGATATTTTCTAGGTCTTTGTGTCACTGGGGCCACCCCCAGTCTATTGTACGGTACCCATAGTACAAGCGTTGCTTAGTTTGGGACCATACAGTTGGTGTGTCAGTCTGGCGATATTTATAATTCGAATTGTTCCGCTCAACTTTCTTATTTTTTTCTTTCATAAGAACCTTCTCCTGAACACAACAAAAACATGTGATGCGATGGCCAAGGAAATAGAGATTCATTTTTATATATGTATATGTATTATATTTATTAATTGTCATTACGTTCAGTCACAAGAGTCCGCTAGTGCGGTGCGCGTCAGCGCGCCTGCTGGTGGTGTGCTGCGCGCTGGGCGGCGGCGGGCGCGAGCTGCTGCGCGCGCGCCCGCCCAGCGCCGCCGCCGCGCGCCGCCACGCGCTGCGCTCCCTGGCCGCGCTGCTCGACGACAAGAACTCTGATGCCAGGTAACTCAAGGGGCCTCTCATCTTCTAAGGCCCGTATTAATAAATCGATCTCAAGTCTGAGAGCGATCTTGATTACGCTTTTGACAAGTAATTTTGTATTGAGATGACGTTAGGATAACATTTCCAAGATCGATCTCAAGTTTGAGAACGGTCTTGAGTACGATTTGGACATGTAATTTTGCACTGGCATGACATAAGAATGACATTTTCAAGATCGCTCTCAGACTTAAGATCGATTTATTAATACGGCCTTAGACTCTAAAATAAATGGTTAGAATACCATCCGTACTTGCACCCAGGAAATACGCCGAGCGCCTCTACTCGATGCTACGGCCGCTTACAAACTTCGAGGCTTACTACCTAACAGACGTGGAGGTGGAAATCGCCACGCGGCAGATGAAGAAGTACGACCAGCTGCTGCTGTGCGGCCCGCCTAATGAGGGCAGGTGACGCCACGCGCGTGACGAATTAGACAATTGAATTTTTGTCTCAGTTGTGATATAAAACATATCTATCTTTCTTCCAGTGTGTAATCCCAACTCTATGGTGACGCTGAAAACATGATGTTATCATTCTAACTGTTGACAATTTGTAACAGGTTTTCTCTCCCTTTATTGATCTCGGTAGGGCGCGACGGCTGCATGAAATCACAAAATCTGAATTATTTTCTGTAGGACTGAGTTAATAATCTAAGGGTGTATTTCGAATCTTTTAGTGCTTTTCTGATCGGTTGATACTTACTTAATTATATCTCAATAAAAATGTGAACATCACATACTGAAAACACAAAAAATATTGTCACACCTAAGCGCATTCGGTATGATACTGTAGCTAACGTATCATTATCAAAATTCGTTATGAAAGTGTTGTGTTATACAATAAATGTAAATATGTTATGTATTTTACTGTTTTATCGATGTTTTTCTAAACATTTTAATATCGGGCGATTGAAATGTAAACGTGGATAAAGTGTAGCAGGTGTGAAATAAATGGCGATCTACCAGTAGTGTGTAGACGAGGGAGTTGTTTTATTGGGACCATCATAGTGTCGCAAGATAGGGCGTGTTAGTAAGCATGCCTTACTAAAGTTAAGTACCTAACTATACGCAGTAAATGGTAATTGGTACCACGGATAACAAACGATTTGTCGTAATACCTACTGTTTGGTTTTTGTAAACGTTGTGTAGTCATTAGAATCAGAGCTACATTTATCGACGACCGCTTGGCGCAGTGGTTTGAGCGTAGGCCGCTCGGCTCACTGTACCGGGTGGTTGTGCGTTCAATTCCCGCTGGAAAATTTTCAGAAATGGCCTTTTCGTAATTTGCCCAGGTCTGGGTGTTACTGGGATCGCCCCCATTGTGCAGTACCCATAGTACAAGCGTTGCTTAGCTTGGGGCCATACAATTAGTGTGTCAGTCAGGGGCCCAACTCTGTTAACCGCTGGCATCTCGATCGACTCGCAATACGTCATAACCGACGTATCGCGCGTAGTATTTATAAGTCTGTACGTGGCCTCCATTTTGGTTGTATTGTGTTGTTATCAAATGAGTTTGTTATTGATATTTGTTAGTTGACACTGGTGAAATACCTATTAAACTGGGTGGGCCATATTTTTAAAGAAAGAAGACGTCTGTGTGTATCGCGTACAGGAATACTTCAGTTTTCACAGATTTTCTATAGAAAAACGATCAAAACTGACGCATTCAGAAACGCGATAAGTCGTGTTTTGACGTATTGCCATTGATCGAGATGCCAGCGGTTGACAGAGTTGGGCCCCTGGCAATATGCGATATTTATTTACTTCACAAGGTACTCCCACCATCATCCGACCCTGTGGGTATTACAGCTTCTAAGAAAAAGTCTGATGATATTTATATTCTCAACTATCATTTTGTTTGTATCAACAACGTGTTACAGAGTAAGGTATCACTCTGACGTTGTTTCCCACGTGCCGGGCCACGCCTCGCTGAGCTCGCTCTCCTTACACAATGTCAAAGATGTGGGACATTTATAACATTATAAGACTAGCTCTATCTTATAAAGAACGGAACTTACGTTCGTGTATTTACATTTGACGTTAGTATTATGAGCGTGTTTGCGAGAATTTATGTGTGTGTGTATGTGCGTTCAAGTGCATGTGCACCGAGCCAGTGCAGGTGCACCCGCGTCAAGGCTGGTTTGTACTTATTTCAATTGATAAATAAGGGATGTTATGTTTACTTATTTGTGGGATAAGAAGCCAACGGGTATATACGTAGGTACCTATGTTAACATTTATGTGCTGAGGTAGGTACCTACCTAAATTGCCATTTTTTTGTCGCGAAGCTTTGACTTAGAGACGGGGGAATCAAGATCACAAGGACCATTGATACCCTAGGGCCTATGGTGTCCATGCACACTAAATGACGCCACACAACAAAACTATAAGTAGATTATAAAAAAAGATGCTGATACTCGTACATACCTCACGGCTGAAACTGAATTTCTAAAACTCTCTAATTTGAATACTCTGGACCTTTTGCACATGATTCCTTTTCAAGAACGCAAACACCTATAGTGAACTTAAATCTGTCAAAGAGAGTATACCTATGTACCTATTAGGTACTTAAAGATTAAGCGTAGTAGGTGCCACCAGTTTCTAACCCTTTCGCGTAGAGCTCATGCTTATCATAATATATATACTTAAATCAAAGGTAACTGACTGACTGACTGACTGACATAGTGATCTATCAACGCACAGCCCAAACCACTGGACGGCTCGGGCTGAAATTTGGCATGCAGGTAGATGTTATGACGTAGGCATCCGCTAAGAAAGGATTTTGATTAATTCTACCCCCAAGGGGAAAAAATAGGGGATGAAAGTTTGTATGAAACTTTGTTAATTAAATTCCACGCGGATTCCTTTCCATATAAAGTTGTAATTCAAGCAAAACATTCTCCTATCAGTGTCCCACCCACGACGACTATCGTTACGACAGTGAAAAGCCACGGGTCGGCAGGTCGCATGACAGGCACCGCGACCGGCGTGCTACGACACTTTTCGTAGCATCTATTTCTTCTTGTTAAGGTTGAATATGGTTTGGCTGTAGTGGTTGTGTTATTTGTGTGAAAATATCGTACGATTTGTGCGATGTTATATGGTGTTGGGTTTGTATGTATAGGTCTAATTAGTTATCAAACTGTTGCTTAGTTTCAGCAATTTATTGGTGCCTAAGTTATCTATGTAGTCATACTATAATAATATTATAAAGAGGAAAACTTTATTTGTTTGATTGTAATGAATAGGCTCCGAAACTACTGAACCGATTTGAAAAAGTCTTTCACTGTTGGGAAGCTACACTATCCCCGGGTGACATAGGCTATAATATATTTTCAAAAAATTAGGGATCCTTACAAAAACTCGAATAATGTAACCGCAATGTACCCGTGCGAAGCCGGGGCGGGCCGCTAGTTGTGTATATAAATAGAGCTGGGTATAGATGCTTGTTCGATTAGTTCGCCTCATTTTTAACACCCGAAGCAACGCAAATAAGTGTGACGAATTGAACGGTTTATCTTATTTAATCAGAGAGATTTAATAGGTACTACGTACCTGGCTAATATTTCTGAAATGTTTAGTAAGCTAGGTATGCTCAATGAAATTGATCTAGCCGTTTTCAAAGATAAACGCATTGAATATCTTTGACAACACATTTATTATTACCGACTCATTAAACGGCATTGCATAATAATTTTGATTTATTGAAAACATGTGATAGTTAAATAGTTCCACCTAAAGAATGATCACTGATCAGGTGGAGCTACGGAAACGCACCGGAAAAAGCCCATAGTCACTTCTGAACAGTTAGTATGCTATTGCTAAATGTTTATGAGGAATTGGCTATACCTAAATAAAACAATATGTATCATGTGAATCAGAAGCAGAGATATTGACCCTATCGCGAGTTCTTGCCGCGAATTAATCTACTTATATCTGGAATAAACTCCATTCAGCACCGAATGTTAGTGATAAGGTTAATTATTATCATCGTAAGAACGCTGCGGACCAAAAAGCGATAAAATTTCATAACTATAGGCACCTTATAACCAGTCTCGCAGCTATTTACATCGCTTATTTATTTATATTTTTTTGCTACTGCCTACCAATTCATTCATGACTTTTTTACACACATGCCTACTATCGGTAGGTACTATAAAATTGAGCTCACTTGTTTTTCTCTTCCACATTCCACGTTATTCGATAACAACTATGTTGGTATTATAGAAGGGAGAGCTCACAGGGTGGGCGGTGGCTGCATGGCACTCACGATCTTGTATTAGGAGGAGAAGCTCTGGGATACTTAAACCAAATCCACTGTAAAGAGGTATTAAAACTTAGACAATTCTAAAGACTATACTATAACAGAGGGTGCTAGAAAGCCCTGGCCCCCCCGACCAACTCACCGCTCTCCTAGACTCAGATGTCGAGGAGAACGACACTAGACTCAGATGGCGAGGTCGACGTACCCCCGCTTCCGCTAGAAGGTGCGTGTACTTACCTAGACGCACCTTGGTACCCGACAAGCCCGCTGAGTTTCTTGCCGGATCTTCTCAGTCGAGGTCGCGTTCCGATCCGGTGGTAGATTTACCCTCGCCACCTCTCCTGGCAGCGGCCCAAGCCGAGGTCGTGTCCCTTGTGGCGCCCTTGAGCTAGCTGCCCCCCTGCCCCTCTGGCTGGAGCGCACTTGCGCTCGTCCTCTGTCCGGGTGAAGTTGTTATGGCCACTCTGGCCAACAACATATAGTCCATTAAAAAAATAATAATATTGAAAGCCCAGAAACGGTCATTTCCAGTAGGTATGTTCAGATACTAATTGGCCAATTGCACATTGGCGCAAAGTGGAAAAAATTATGAGCCTAGCATTGCCTTACATAGCCTACTCTCCTCGATATAAATAGGAATAGGTATTGGATAGGTACTTATGTGCTGGTATCTTTGATAAAAGAATCAAAGGCTGGCATTGTGCAAATTTGGTACCAATGAACCCGAACAAGTGAACAATGACGTCAAAAAGAAATCTTATCGTGAGATATACATAAGTACTTCTCGGCCATTTTATGGTCCCAAACTAAGGAAGCAACATCTTGGCTTTGAAAAAATACTTATACCGACCCCAGAAAAAATGTTACTACGAAAGTAAATGCTACGTATAATTACTAAGGGCCATGTAAGTTCAATTTCTTTTCATTTGTTTGCAGCGATAGCAGCGCATCTAGGCCGAGGCAAATTATGACTAAAATTTTACTGAATATTTTTTTCCCATAACCCGAAATATCGAAATTTTACTAATTTTATGTCAGTTGTGACCTAGGACAACACCATCAGAGGTTTCAAATAGAAGAATTTTAAAACGTCCGTGTTTGAAAATTTCAAAAGGTCAGTTTTAACGGGTATTGTGGCTATTTTAATGATTTTAATTAGGTAGATTATAAGTGTTATAACAAAACATAGGTCATAGACATAGGTATAACAATAAACGATTATTTAAGATACCAATTTATTGCGTACAATCACATTTATCTTAAACCAAACAATAAATATTCAATAAACTTTAAATCAATAATTAAAAAATACTACGGTTACATAATAGCACTTACATCATTATTTATATCTAGAAAAGGAACATGTAAGAAGTACTGATTATGAAAATTATAATTAAGTCCTTAGTCTAAACAAAAATACTAAAATTCAATAATTAAGTACAGATTACTTCTGTGAGGCGGGAACCTAATATAGGCTTCATCAAGCGAGACGGATATGTGCTCGTATAAAAAAAATCCGTTCCAAGTTTAACTTGAAACTGAAGCGGCGAAGTTGCCATCATTATGCCGGTGATCTCATCGAGTCAACTCGAATATTTTAATCTTCCAGAGTCTTCTCAACTATTGGATGGGCTGTCTCGAGCTTTTTTAGTCTACGCAATTTTTTTACGTCGGCTCGACGACGTAGGCAACCCGCTGCGTGCGTAGCCACAATTTCGTAGCTGTCGTAGCTCGTAGCCGACTATCGTAGTTGCTGCACTTTATGCGGCATCGGCCAGTAACTGCAGATCTTCATCAGGCAAAAGGACGACCGCTTGTGGACGTGGTTCCTGCGCTGCTGGGGGCGGGCCTCCGCCGCGGTCGTCACCAACAGCACAACGGCCAATACAACGAAGAAAAAATCGAAAATTCGCATTTTGATAGATTATTATTACTTAAAAGTTTTACGTAGGTAGGCACAACCGAGTTCGGTGTTGAACGTGGTCCGGTCAGTTGTGTACTGGAGATTACGTTAAGATCGTCGTTTTATATAGCCGCCGCGGGGTTATCTCGCGCGTGGCTGATAACCCGCCGAAACGCGATAGAGGCGAGGTTCGATGACTGCGCCCCAATGTCACTCGCTAGAAGCCGTTGTAGTAAAATTATCATGAATTGGTAGGACGCGAGCACGTGTTAACAAGTCACCATCTCAGAATAAAGAGTGTCCCCATACATTTCGCCGATATAGTATTTCAATCTTATCGTGATAGGGGCAGAGTCTATTGTCATTATACCTAAGGAGTTAGCTAATTTAACAGGTGTAAGGAAGATTTCTGTGATACGCAAAAACATGAACGTAGAATAGGTACTTTATAATTACATGCGCAAAAATAACCGTGCTGTCATACCTACTCGTATATACAAAAAAACACGTGTGTAGGTACTTTCAGTCCCTGCTTATGGTAAGGAATGTAAAATCGCCATCGCAGATAGTATATCGTTTCTCATAAAATGCCTAGATCTGCTGTAAGTAGATAGCATTAAAATTAGTGATATCATTAATCATCGCTTTCAACCTACCTCAATTTCTTTCCTAGCTATCTACCTACTTTTATGATGGAATGTGATAACGTATCATAATGATGAGCACTGATATCGAAAGTAGATTGAATGTTGTGGTTGGTACAAATTATTGACATTTTAAGGAGGTTTTGTGAATTATAAAATTTAATTTGTAACCATCCCTAGGTACCTGTTGCATAACATCCAAACAAAAGAGCGAAATAAAAATAAATAAACTTTAAAAATCTCGGTACTTACTCACATCGAAAAAAAAAAATCACCAATGTGTAGTCTGACTAAGTACGCACTGAAAAATCTAAGTTGTAAGTATATTTGGGTTTCGCTCGGAGGGCGGGCGGCGGGCGGCGGGCGTTCCCTCTGCGTCAGTACATTCCATTTGATCGCTTCGCTAAATATCGGTTCAGCTAAATGGTAGAGAGTAGAAGTGAGTAGAGTGGAATCAGAGGTAAATATATACCTATATGAAAGCATATGATTAGGTACTTACTATTACAATATTTATAAGCAGGGTTCGCCGATATATATCAGCGGATATATATCATGATATATATCACGATATATATCAATTGATTTTTATCTTGATATATATCAATTGATTTTTTCCCGTCTTCTGAACTAAACATTTTGGAGATTAATGTTTACCCTGGCAACACGTAGCGAAAAACTAAAATTCAGAATTATTTAGATTTTTTCCCAAAATGGCAACTTCATTTAAAGTTGGCGAAATCCTTTAACTTACCAGTACGGCTAGCTTTTTATTGAAATTCATACCTTAACTTCATATCTTATAAGGTTTATTTCACGAGGTATTCATAAAATGGAGATTCCTTGGTGCTGCTAGCGAGAATAATTTTCATAACTTTCTAGGGAATCCCCGCAAGCGTGACAATTATATGACAATACAATTTATGCTTACAAATTATTATTAAAATTAGTTGATTTATCTCACAAACAAATGAAGATTATTATAATAATAGGTACACTACTTACTTGTTTTTTAATTGTTCATTAAACAATCTTTCTCAAATTAACTCTTATTCTTTTGTTACTTATTTTAAGTTATTCCAAAAAAAAATGTGGTTATTTGACACTTTTATTATTTTACAAAATCCTTTCATATTTTTTAGTATTTAATCCCCTTACATAATGAAATTCGCTTATTTTCTTAGCCTGGATATATATCCGATATATATCCGATATATATCGGATATATATCAAAAAATCCGATTTTTGATATTTATTATAAAAATCGGATTTTTTCGAACCCTGTTTATAAGACAAAATCTAGACTAGGTATTATTTATAAGAGGAAAATGTTGTCAACGAATATTGTGTATAGAACACCAATTCAATCGAGAGAGAAAAAATACGTCATTGAGAAAAAAATATGAGCGTGTGTTTGCCACCGAACTCCTCCTAAATGGCTGGACTGATTTTTGTGTGTGTAAGTGGGTCCCTTGATGGTTCAAATTCACAATTGGACTCGGTAGATGGAGGCAGAACAACGTCTGTCGGCGTCGCTGGTATACATAAATTGCAATTAAACATTACATTGTAATTATCCAATATAAAACTCTTGATCCTCGCTCATTAATCAGCAATTATCATGACATTCATTCGCGCTTATTTCACTAAAGTAGGACGCACTCATCTTCATTAAGATATTCTCTTATCACATGAGCACCTACTGTTATCCAGTCCCGAGCTCTATCTGACAAACCAGATTGAACCGAAATTTAACGTTGTTAAAATTACATTTGCTTCGTAGCCACTACAAATAAGAAGTAAAACAGCTGAAAATTTATATAATAAAACGGACTCGTCACCCCCATTAGTTCACGATTGTGAACGTAATGTGATCTATTAGACGTCAATATTGTTTAATTATCCACTTAAATGATGACGTACATAGCTTACGGTTAGCAGAAGCTTCAGAAATATGTACCTATGTTTAGTGTACATTTGACCATAGAGCGACCGCTTGGTGCAGTGGTTTGAGCGTAGGCCGCTCAGGTATCTGCACCGGGTATTGCAAGTTATATTCTGGTCGGGGTAACTTTCGGAAATGGCCATTTCGTAATTTGTCCAGGTCTGGGTGTCATTGGGATCGCTCCCAGTCCGTTAGTACGGTACCCATAATACAAGCGTTGCTTAGTTTGAGACCGAACAGTTGGTGTGTCGAACGCTGCTTCGCGTAGAAATTGATAGTTGACTTCGACTCGTCTCAATCTACTATCAATCGATTGGTGATTGTTAATAACACCCCCAGGTTGACAATAATCCAATTTCATACTTCTCAATCACTCAATTAATAGGGCTGTATATTAGGTTTCTAATCTTCCTAAACGGTTGAAGCAAGAATTATACAATAACCGACTTATGTGAAGCTTAAGTTAGTTTTGATGGTCGGGAACAATCAGCAAAGTGGTCTGATAAGTCTAAATAGTTTGATTGTAGATATATTAATTTAATACATTTTATAGGCATTATAGTATTAACATAAAATAGGTATAACTACTTAATTTCAACTTCAACACATGAGATCCCACATAAGTAGGTACTTATAATCGTTATACTTAAGCCCCCGAATGCTGCAAATTGAGATTTAAATTGTTTTTCTTTAATAAACTTCCTGATGCCAATTTACAGTCATGAAACCAGTGTCATTTTGATGAATGTTTTACAGTTACAAAACACATTGGGATTGTGGACATCACACCTTGTTGATTGACTAGCGCTAATTGGGTCAATGAGAATTAAGAACCTTGGTACATTTTACTGTAAATACTGTGAACGTTTAGACCCCTGTATCTTATTATCTAACTAGGTTACACGTCGGTGTTGCTAGCGGACATGGACCATAATCTATATCACGTTTCAAACTCACCATCTGAACGGGGTTATGAATGATTGTATCCGGATGGCAACCAGTACCTACCAATGTAACCTTTTATGAGCCCGGTGCGAGCTCCTATAACTGCGCCCTTGAAAACTTAGTGCTAGTCTAGTCATTTCTGCGCCCCTTCAGGGTGTGCGCCCTGTGCCTTGGCACCACTGGCACCGCCCTATAGGTAGTTACGGCACTGATGGCAACAACAGATAACCGGCTATCTTCTGGCATTACATGAGTTAAGAGTGATAACATTCCTCATTCTAAGAGTTACCTCCTAGAATTTTCTACACACAATAAGTTTCTTTATGTTAAGATATGTATAATAGGTGTTTCTCTTGTTGTGATTCATAACAACAAAGCTCGAAACAGTGCGTTACTACTCGTTCATTCGGCCCTGTAGCTCTACCACCCTCGCTATAGTTGCTAGTGTTAACGATACAGTGGAAGTGCGGTACCCGCGAGAACTATAAATGTATGGGGTTATTTCATTGATTAAATCATTCTCTACCAATCAACAGACGATTTATAGCATCAGATTAATTTACTGTGGTAGGTAGTTAGATCATGTTTAACACTAAGGCTCGTATTAACAAATCCATCTCAAGTCTGAGAGCAATCTTGAAAATGACATTCTTATGTCATCCCAGTACAAAATGTCATGTCAAACGCGTACTCAAGATCGCTCTCAGACTTGAGATCGATAATAATACGGGCCTTGCTAAGGCGCCTTGCAAAATATCATGAATTATAAACATAAGACCTTACATATACGTGAACTTGGCTGATTACTGCAATCTTCTTATCTCCATACACCTATCAGCTAAGTAGGTGTGTCCAATCAATCAATCTAATACTCGAATTGTTATAATATCAATGATTCACATGGATAAGTGAAAAATTGGCCTTCGAAGTCCAGATAACCGCTTGAAAATTACGGCGCAGTAGAAAAAAAACGTTTTATGACGAAATCCGATACAGGTTTTCATGTTGGGTGATGCAACATCACGCGATGTTGGGAGAAAAAACTCAAAGTTTGACCTCTGCCTGGCACGTGAAGACCACGGCGATCGGTTGGGATCGGTCCATCTACAATGTACTCTACAACAATAAATAGGTACCTTACCAACCAATAATCTACTTAAAACATGAAGTAGTTTATCTAATAGTACTTTTTATCAAGTTTATTTATGGTCTTCCCTACCTCATCAACTTCAAATTAAAGGGGGGTTACCACACCAAACGATAGACCGCCGACCGACGGTAGTTTGAAATCAGCCGACGTCGATAGACGGCCTACATAAAACAACTTTTGATCACTCAATGATCTACAGTCGACCGACTAGTATGATAACACCCTAAAATTTCAATTCAACTAATAGAATACTTTCACGAGACTTTTCTTGACCTATCTTAGCTCTATCATGAATTTTATAATCTAATTATATAATCTAGCTGTTATGTAATATATTTGTATGGCATACTGGACCTGATCGGTCACCCAAGGACGGAAACCACGACGATGTCGAGCTACATTACAATCTATAATAGCTAATATTTGATGGTAGAGTTTAAAAAGTTACGCTTATTTAGTTTACCGCACTCTAAAACTCTCTAGTAGAATAGGGCATTTCTTTTTTGGATGAAATAATCCTCCTTCAGGGTATTCCGGTAAAAAAACTCTTGAATGAGTCCCTCTTAAATTAGAGGCATTATAACAGGCAACCATTCTCAATGTGTGGGACATTTGAGTCATCCAACTGTCCACTGCGGGTAGGCCAACTTCACACTTCTTTCGAAAGTATGCAAGATTCCGCGCGATGATTTCCTTCACCATTAAGTGCCTTAGGGATATTCGTAGGTACTAGTTCGAAATGAGATACGCCCATGAAATCCAAAAATCCCAAAGGTGCGAGCCGTGATGAGAATGTGCACACGTTGTGATAAAAAACAAAGATTGAAGGCGTATATAAATAATAATAGTACAAGCGTTGCTTAGTTTGGGACCATACAATTGGTGTGTTCGTCTGGCTGGCGATATATATATCAATCCGTTTACAAATGGACTTATCGGACAGCGTCATTACATCACCAACAAGGCGTACTAGGCACAGACCGCTACACCCAAACATTTACGAACAATCTGTGTATTAATTAAAAGCATTAATATTTATCTCGCGCATATACCTAGTACCCGGGGGGCGTGCCGACTGATGAAATGTACGTTCTGTATTTTATTACAGCAATAATTTGTGAGTGGACAGGAGGTCGGCTCTCGTGCGCAGCACAACGGCCTTAGGCTGCCTATATACGAGATATATGGAGTCTCAAAAACCCCTAGCGTAGCGTAACTTGTACACTAGGGGTTTTTGACAAGCAGAGAAGGAATTAGTAAATTTTACATTTTTAATAGTCTTGAAACCAGCTGAGGCCTCTTCGAACCAGAGATGTACTAGGTATTTTTGCTAACATCTCAAAACGACGTCCATTATTATCAATATCGCTTTCGCGACACCTTCTCCCTGTCCAGGGCCCTAACCACGCTAGCTACTTAAATCGTAATAGAAAAGCATACGCTCGCGATTACGTTTCAAACGCTCCACTTTTGACGTTTTGCTGACACCATACCATATCAATGTCAGTAGAAATCGTGAAGCTCGTGTCAGCAAAACGTCAAAAGCGGAGCGTTTGAAACGTAATCGCGAGCGTTTGCTTTTCTATTACGATTTGAGTAGCTGGCGTGGTTAGGGCCCAGGCTTGTGTTCGGGTGGCATTAGTTTAATTAGACCGATGACGGATTCGTGCTTAGCTACTGATTGATGGAGTACCTACCTACGGACGGGCCACGTAATGTTTTATTGTAAGTAGGTCCTATCTTATCTCCAGTTAGATTTTTATCATTTAATATCTACAATTTACTGTTACTGTTTACATGATTCGAATGTTTTTGCTCTGATTGACTGATATGAAATAATCAACGTTGGGTTATATTTTATGGCTTAAACTTGAGGAATACCCCACGCACGGCATAAATATTTCTACTCTATTTTATCATCTATCCTACTAATATTATAAATGCGAAAGATTGTGAGTGTGGATGTTTGTTACTCTTTCAGGCAAAAACTACTGAACGGATTTGGATGAAATTTGGAACACAGATAGTTTATAACCGGGATTAACACATAGGATACTTTTTATCCCGATAATCCCGAAATTTTTGTTAAGTTAAATACTACGCGGGCATAAACTAGTACTTCATATAAGTACCTACTAATTAAATGCCCACGTATCTGGGTCTCTCCCAAAGCTCATTACATACTAGGAAGAGCTGGTAAATCCTCGTTCCTAGACATTAGCCCTTTGTAATCAACGTGGATTGGCGGTTGTATAGTTACACCATGATTTGTCTTCCTCTTTCGAATATCAAATTACTGATGACAGAAAGAGATCATTCGGGGAAAGAGATCATTCCCGCGCTATACCACGTTTATTACTAAGGGGGTTAGTAATTAAGTAAGTCGTTAGATTTTCGCATAATAAGTACCTAGATAGGTATCGAAAGAGTAGGTACCCATCTAATCACTTCATCCAATTTGAGCAGATAAACGGAGATTGTGCCTTAGATGACTGTGTTCGAATCGAAATTATAGGTCATTAATTTAATATTATGATAAACATAATCGTAATTTAGAGGCACAATCTTAATGATATACCTGCCTACCTAGCACAATTATCATCTAAGTCCTATCTACTTACATGTCCTAGACTTGAACAATCAGTTTGATATAAGTGAGTTGTTAGATTCTTGATTAGGCATAAATCGCGCGCGTGATTACAAAAAAGTTAAACACATGATAAACACAAGTTATGCCAAATTTTACAAGATGACTATGACGTGTTTGAAAATTAAAAATGAAAAATAATTTATTTCCAAGGTACACATGGTGTTACAAAGATGAACGGTAATAAGAACAAAGTTGTACTTTTTTTTTTTTTTTTTTTTTTAATTGACTATATGTTGTTGGCCAGAGTGGCCATAACAACTTCACCCGGACAGAGGGCGAGCGCAAGTGCACTCCAGCCAGAGGGGCAGGGGGGCAGCTAGCTCAAGGGCGCCACAAGGGACATGACCTCGGCTTGGGCCGCTGCCAGGAGAGGTGGCGAGGGTAAATCTACCACCGGATCGGAACGCGACCTCGACTGAGAAGATCCGGCAAGAAACTCAGCGGGCTTGTCGGGTGCCAAGGTGCGTCTAGGTAAGTAGACGCACCTTCTAGCGGAAGCGGGGGTTCATCGACCTCGCCGGCGAGGTCGGTGTCTGGTGGGGAGTGTGCGTATGTCGTTCTCCTCGACATCTGAGTCTAGGAGAGCGGTGAGTGGGTCGGGGGGGTCCAGCAACACATGCCGCGGCCTGCGGCGGCATGCAACTGGCGCGTGTGTAGGTGCATAATCGGCGGCGGCGACGATTAAGGCATTGGTGTGTTCAGAAGCCTTCTTGAAATAGCGTTCGGACGCTATTTTGAAGTGCTTCTGGATAGAATCGAGGCGTAAGTCAGAATGAAGGTCTACGTTCCTTACGAACCACGGGGCTCCGACGGCTTGGCGAAGGAAGCGGGACTGAATGGCCTGGAGGCGACTAATGTGCGAGTTGGCCGCGTGAGCGAACACAACGCTCGCATAAGACATGATAGGGCGTATGCAAGCTTTGTATAGTGTCACCTTATTTCTAAGGGACATTTTACTCCGCTTGCATAAGAGATAATGAAGGCGACCGAGCACAAAGGCGGCTCGATTGCGGACGTTTCTAATGTGAGGACCGAAGGTCATGGAGCCATCAAGAGTGACCCCGAGATATTTAACTGATTTGGACCAAGGGATAGGCTGCTTGTACAAAGAGACAGTACCTAAGTTGGAGCGAGTGTGGCGTTTGGAGGGGCGTCGAGAGGTGGTCCTGGCAAAAAGCACGGCTGCGCTTTTGTCCGGGTTCACCTCTATTCGCCATAACAAAGTTGTACTGAGTGGTAGTGGTACAATTAAACCATTGTCTGTGGCTCTCACACTAGGCCTAGCCTGTATCGTGGGGTCCGAAGAAAAAGCTTTACCAGCAGTTTTAGCGGTCGGCAGAAAAGTAAGTACGTTTAAGTTTCATGTTTAGAAATATTGATTCTACTGCAAACAGCCTATAATTTAAATTAATACCGATAGTCAGTAGTCGTATGAAAATCATGACCCGACACAGTGAAGACTCCACGTATACTTATTATCTAAATATGAGCCAGTGGCATGTTCAACATGCGATTGTTTTAATTAGAGACTTATCGTTATCACTACTTAAGCATAAGTATCTTAGGCTTCACTCACATAAGTAAGTACTTAGCTATATTTTTTTGATTCCGAGATTAGGGCTTATATTGATAAAGGAATAAGTAGGTGCATGCGTGATTATCATGGGCCCAACTATGTTACCTGCTGGCATCTCGATCGACTGACGTATCGTGTATCTGAATACGTCAGTTTTGACAGACTGTCTATAGGAATACTGCCAAACTGACGTATTTCGGTTAACAGAGATGGACCTCTGGTCAGTCGACAGTTGGCCTTGGTACCTACATACAGAGGCAGCCACTATAATTATTATGTTCATTGACCACATTTAAATGGTCACTGAATCTTTCCTAACTTAAGAAGCTCGATCCGTGGTGCCTTACGTGGTCTTCAATCAGCTGTACCTACCAGACTTTTTTTTACCGGCTATTTTTGTCTCCCGCTTTGCACCGGAGGGAAGTGGAAACTTTTTCTTCCAACTCGTCTTATTATTTCTTTCGATTAAATTCGTGCGGATTCCAAGACAATTTAACTTTTCTCCGGGACTCGTCGAGAGTCAAACCTCGACGTCAATATTGGTCACCATTATCAATCCTGGTTTACAGGCGTAACAGTGGTGGGCGTGTGTGGCGCAACCAGTCCCATAAAAAAACGTATGAAGCTACGGGATTTGACCTCCTTTGAATACCTCATGCGTAATAATAGTAGGACCATTATCCCAGCTCCAAGGAAATTCAGATAGCCTATTTTATTATTTTAACTAAGTATTGCTTATCATAAACGTAACTATCCAAACCGAAGATATCCACATAAATTGGTATAACTCTCGCTTAAGGAAGGAAGCCTAAATATACTTATTAAGCATTTTATTTCATATTTATTCATAAAGAAAACCCTAAAGTGATATTTTAAAATTCGCATGTAGCCGCAGCATCCTTTTGCGAGGTGACGGTTATTATTAACTGAAGTTTCCATCCAACGGTTTGTGGTTTTAGATAAGCGCTTAGGTACCTACCTATATTCTACGTACTTACGTAAATATAAATGCCTAGCCTAGGTGCTTGCATGAATCAACTGTGTAGTATAATAATTGTAATTTAAACTACAAAAGAGCTGATAATTTTCAAAAGGCGAAACCGATTTTCATAAATCATAGCTAAAAACACTCTCGATCAGAACACTTTTCAAAAAAAAAACCACAATTAAAATCGGTTCATCCGCTTGGGCGCTACGATGCCACAGACAGACACACGATACACGATAGTCGCTATCGTCTACGTAAAATATTTGCATGGCTAATTGTTAGTTTCTCAGATGGCCGCTGTACAAATTGACATGCATTTTGCGGTTACACTATGGCTGATCTATTGTTCGATCGTCTCATTTATAGACTTATCTCATAATTTAATTTATCATTCGTTACCCAGCGAATTGAACTCAAAGTCATTGCCCAAGCATATCGAAAGGCAATATAAATGAATACAAGCAATAAATCATTGCGTGGTGATAAGCTATCGTCATTTGCTGCATCGTGCGATTGTCGTGCGTTGGCAGCCAGTGTCAACAATACAAGGAGCGACCCCATCCATAGGGTTACCGCGGCACGTGTGCAAAGATCGCATTTTACGTTCCAAAATACTATCAGCAGAGCGCTATTTTCTTACGAGCGCGTGAAGGATACCTATTGCTCGTAGTCCCAATACTTATTATTTATTGTATTCTATAGCTAGGGATGGGAAATAAGGTTGCTAATAACAAACAAACCTCACTTTAGCCAAATTATTATAGCACCTTTGTTTTGTATCGTTATTAAATAAAATAAAGTATTCGTTAATGCTAGGTGTTACTTGACACTGGCTACTACTTGAGACTTCACAATTCTCGAAGATCTTTGAGTGGGCCAATGTTTTTAAAGAATGATTCGAATGAAGAACTGTTAGGTATGTCATCATCAAAATTATTAATAAACACCAAATAATCTATATATAAATAACTCAAAGGTGACTGACTGACTGACTGACATAGTGATCTATCAACGCACAGCCCAAACCACTGGACGGATCGGGCTGAAATTTGGCATGCAGGTAGATGTTATGACGTAGGCATCCGCTAAGAAAGGATTTTGATTAATTCTACCCCCAAGGGGATAAAATAGGGGATGAAAGTTTGTATGAAACTTTGTCAATTAAATTCCACGCGGACGAAGTCGCGGGCACAGCTAGTTTTTAATAAAGGTCTCATTATTAAAAATTCTTTGATAAACACATAATCGTCGTAAGCGGTAGTAGGTGTTAGTAGGTATAAAGTAAGGTACCTTTAGCGACTTTAGCTAACGTATACATGCATCACACAACTATATACAAAATACAACGCCATTACACTAACGTAAGCATATTCTATAGTATGAACGTCAAGGCGACAGCGAATAAACATTACGAGATAGTGCAGCCACGTGGTGGGGTGTGTCCACTGACCCACGGACGCTTTTTACAAACACCGCTCGGCAATAACAATTATTTGACGTAAGTGCAACGGTTACTCGGTTCGCAGAGATAACGAGAGCTATACCGATTCTATTATAGGACGAATGCACCATGTTAACCGCGATAGATCTAGGTGGCAATCGGGCGGGGTATCAGAGAAAATGCGGCTAAAGGCTGCACTGAGAACTCAAACAGTTTATTTTGATTAGGACTATGGGGGCACTTACAAATTGGTATTTTTGTGCTAGCCGTTGTCAGTCCGTCCGTCCGTCTGACAGAGGCTTCTAGTTATTCAATTATAGATTGATTAAGGCTCTTACCTGCTGTTAAATTGTTTTAGGTATACATAGTACCTACAGTGTCAGAACAAGAGTTCCTAAGTTCGCTGAAATACTTACATGTCCGCTTAGGTTGCAAAATAAAAAATGAGTCGTCGCAACATGAGTCGTCGTACCACAATATTACTATGTTTTCCATGTGCTATCCTTGAAGTTTACGTCAACCCGCTCACACAGTTTTTTGCTATTAAATTACAATCGGGTACATTGATACTTACTTTTAAGTGGTCCATAAAAGCCTTCTACAAAATTCGACGGCCGCTTTGCGTAGTGGTTCGGGCGTAGGCCGCTCGGCTCACTGCACAGGGTGGCTGCGGGTTCGATTCCCGTCCGGGCAATTTACAGAAATAGCGCTTTCATAATTTGCCCTGGTCAGAGCAGGGGGGTATTCACAATCGTCGGAAAGTTTCCGTGTCGGAAACAACAGCTGCCATCCTTCTTCTAATTCATTTGAAAAACCTTAACCTGTCCTTTTCATCATTGGAAACTTTCTGTCCTACGAAACTACCTACGAGCTTGCTATTCCAGTTGAAATATTAGCCTTTTTGCGAACCCCGTTATCTTGTTATAATGCTATCAATAAATTGTTTTTTTAATCTCTCGACTTGAATTCATTAAGATAATATACTGACTAATATTTATTTTTGTAAGCAAGTAAGTATAACGGTTGTTAATACCTATTTGTGAACGATCGATATCACTATTACTCAGGCAGCAAAAGAATAACAATGACCCACAAACGAATTACCTTAGATAGATTTAGTTCTTTCTAAGATTACTATGTTAGTAAATTAATAAACTATGAATCAGTAGAACAGTTAGCGCAATGAGCTATTATGTAACAGACATGTACTTACTACCATAAAAAACAAAAGTTATTTTTAACTTCACATAAAAATACTATATGGCTTTCATATATTTTTATGCATAACACGCTGACATCATTGATGTTAATTTCATTCATGATTTGGTTATGTGAACGCGCAAAAATCGCGCGAAAAGGTTATCAAATATTAACAATAATGTCATAATTTACTTTACTTTAAAAAATCTTGTTCTTGTGGAGGTTATTTACCCGATAGGTACATACTTTGATAAATGAGTACATTACATACGATGCGATTGTAGTATTACGACGTTTAATAACTAATTTTGAAGATATTTTAATGTTCTACTGCCAGCCAGATAAAATAAGTAGGTACTAACTATTGGCGTAGTTATGAATTATCAGAAACATCTTGTTGCAGGAATTCCTGGTTTCTACACATGTTATGGTCCCACTGTTCGTCTTTTGGATACCTATATAAATGTATTTTTACTGACTCCAATTTGTAGACCTCCAAAGAATCCATTGTGAATCCAGTGTCATCGGGGCTCTAATGAACCGTAAAATTTTTGGTTCTTCGCGCTTTAATATAATATTGTCTAGGAGCTTCTGCAAGAGTCCTATCTAGTGACGAGTGTTTCGACTACCTATATTTAATGTGATCATTACTGTACGGGTAAATCGATCGATGGGATTCGATAAGACAGCTCCATGCATAGACTATACAGCTCCAGGATCTACTTAAAATATACTTAATTATTCCATAACAAATATAAGTAATAACAAAAAAAAATATATTATATCACCACGACTTCTCAGCATGTTGTGCCAGTCAAGTTTTATTCTCCATATCATGACACGGACCGCACGGTATCTCGCGCCCGCTTCGTGGACAGCTATCGCTGCTCGCTTGCAATCGCACCCCACCACCCATTGACGCAAAACCAACTGAATGTTGCACTGTTGCACTACACTAAAAATAAATCTTAATGGAAAATTTTGATTCTAGTATTCAATAATTATTATGTCGGAAGCAGTGATCCGATGTATCAGTAACCTTTCGAGAATAGATAAGCTTGCGGAATCTGTGAATTGAATTCCTAGAAGCAGGAGATCTTTTGTAAATATCGGAATAATTAGATGACATGACGCATTTGGTTACGCACGTACTAATAAAATAGTGTGAAATGCACGCACGCAGGTTACCTAGTACCTACCCATCTATATTTTAGTACATACATGGTATGGTATGGACACAGAATCCACAAATCAGCTTCAAAAATCTTCATTCTATGCCCATGTTGAGTTATGTCAATTCTGTTGTCGTAAATTCAAGACTAAACTAAATTTGACATATCTTATAATATACTAGCTGAGCCCGCGACTTCGTCCGCGTGGAATTTAACTTAACAAAAAAGCCCGCTCCCGCGCGACAGGACTCATTTTTTAAATTTTGTTTTTCTAAAATAAAAGTATCCTAAGTTACTGCTTATAACATCAGCTATCTACCAGTGAAAGTCCCGTCAAAATCGGTCCAGCCGTTTCGGAAATACTCTTTGATTTCATGTTTTTATTTTTTTACGCGGAACCCTAATTGTTTTTCTAAAATTAAAGTAGCCTAAGTTACTCCTTAAAACATCAGCTATCTGCCAGTGAAAGTCCCGTCAAAATCGGTCCAGCCGTTTCGGAGATTACCCGGAACAAACACACAGACAGACAGACAATTTTTTTTTAAATCGCGTTTTTGCTATAGGTGTCCTATGTACTTTCATATGCATTTAGTGAAAAGGTGTTATTTTGATATTACGAACAGACACTCCAATTTTATTTATTTGTATATATATGTCATGGTCATAAATTAAGATCATAAGAATGACGGTAATAGGTATAAAAATTATAAATAAATTTGACTCCCTTACGATATGGACTACGAGCAAAGTACTCGTTTCGTTAACGATACTTACACCAAAGGATTTTTTATGAAAATAAAAAGACACGCGTAATAAGGTCTTAGTAATAATTTATTGCAGACACAAACTGTTCGGTCCAGTGACCCCGCCGAACTGAGTTTTGGTGTACGCCCCACATCTTAACGATGGATTACAAAATATTAGCTAATTATTTACACGTAAATTGCTAAACTATGTTTAAATAAAATAAATAACCAATTTCTTCTAATAACCGAGTAAAAGCAAGATTACAGCTAGTTACGTCATATGCCGCGATACATAACACTGGACCAGTGAAGACTTGTCGAGATCGTCAGTCACATGCGTCATCGTATCGTTATCGAGAAAGCATGCTATCACTTTTATACTTATTTACGTAGGTCTGTCATGTGAGCGGGACGGAAGATGCTGACGTTAACTCAACTCTACGTAAATAGATTTTTCTTAAGCCACCGAGATACGCCACGACACAACTAATAATGCAAGAAGTCCAATGATATGCATCGTGGATTCAATACAAGTCAGTAGCTTGAAGTACATTCGCTTGTGTGGACATTATTGGTGGCCATTGAGCTTAAGACCGACTACTCGATTAAGCCCTGTCTCGCACGAAATACGTGGTCCGTTCAACAAATCTTTCACAGCCAGTGGAGACCAGCGAAACTCATTTACAATGCGGTAAGGGAAAAGGAAGTGTCTTTACAGTAATTTAAAGTTCATATTTCCAGTAACTACGGCGGATTCCAGCGCCGAGGCACGTCGACGCGCGTATCTCCATGGAAATACCAACTTAAAATTAATGTAAATACACTTCGATTTCCATTACCGCATTGTAAAGGGTCGTAGTGAATTAAAGGATTGGCGGCTTCAGGTCATATTTGATTGTCATATTATTAAAAATGATCTATCAAATCCACTCCAAGCTATCTGACTCGCAAAATAAACGTCTCACAATAAACATAAACATAATATAAAAAAAAACATTAATTTGTTACACGTTGTGTTTATAAAATACGAGATCATTGTTTTTATGTGTTATACAATACGATACATATCGTTTTATTGACTTAAATACACTTTAACTAGTAGTCTGAACACACTGAATATCCACCGAAGCTTCGAAGCGTCGAGAAAAAATTCCACCAATACAATGCTTACAACTTGAAACAGAAAGGGTACACTATTTTTTTGTAGGTATCAAATCTTATAGTATCGACCTTGGGAGAAAATTTAACAATACTAGGTGAAACAGAAAGGGTATACTATTTTTTTTGCAACTTAACTTTGTAAATCTAAAACCATCGGCTTTGTGGGACAGTTGAAGTACTAAAGGTTTTGTAGACTTATGAAATCTCTCAACAGCTGTATTCCTGTAACACCATTTGTTTTTCAAGTTGCCTCCAAAGCTAATAGTTTTAGAATTACAAAGTTAAGTTTTGGAAAAAAAAAATATACCCTTTCTGTTTCAACCTGTATAAGGCGATGTAGACTTATATTATATTTTTGGACAGCAATATTCCTACAACACCATTTGAATATCGTTTTACAGAACCGAATCAAGCAACATGCACCGCTGTAGACCAAAACCAACCTAGTGTTAGTGGTTCAAGGTTGGTTTTAGTTTGGAGAAGTGTGGGTGGGTTGGTTCCATTTTGCAAAACTACGTCCATTTGTTCATCAACTTTCCCCCAAAGCCGACATATTATATAGATTTTTTTAAATCCGCGCACGCGCACAGCTTCTGTGGACCTGCAGTCTTTATATTGTAGAATACATTGATACAAGTGATTATAGCATTACTCATCTTAGATGTATGTATGTGAACTAATAGAATGAGCTTATCCTCTCCAGCCAGTTTCCTCATTCCAAGTAACAGCCAAAGTAACATCTAAAAGTAAAAGTAATGGACATTGGCTTATTTTCTTTACAATTTTAGCTATTGCTTTTTCATTGGTTGTTCGCGAAGAAACTAGCTGACGGTATGTGTTGTTATTTGTTATGGACTTATAATATTGTTTTTATAATTTAGTATCCACGAATAATTGAAAACAGTATTTCTTTGTTAAATATTATCCGCTACCCCTGTACGCCAAGTGTGAGTCGTGTAAGCTAACCGAATATCCTAATCCACATATCGTATGCAAGTTTTAGATACGGTCCGCTAGGGGCGCTGTTTCCATGAACGATTATACGCCGACTAAAGAGCGGTCGCGGAGCAGGAAGAATTTCGTACAATGACCTCTTTGCCTACTGACAGTGGTCACTAACATTTTTGCATCAAGTGCGGTTTATATGAAATATTTCAAGTGGAAAAAAATATACTAACTTATAGCTAGCACACTCGGGTAAAAGGTTTACAATCCCCGAGGACGCGGCGGTCACGGCAACTGTGTGAGCGAGACGTATTAGATTTACACGGGAGCGACAGAGACAGGTAATAACAGGTTAATGTACGAAATTCTTCCTGCTCGGCGACCGCACTCTACAAAGTGCTCGTTTCGCTAACTACCAAACTCACACTCGGTGTACAGATTTTACCAATAAATTTGATTAAGTATAATAACATTATTTAAGTAGTATTCATTATTCAGGTGCATCGCTTATTGCCTAAACTGATTAGCGTACTAATGACAGTGCACTTAAGTCGTTCTTATGAACACAGCTGGTGTGATTCACGTCAAAACTATAGTCAACAGGTTAAAAAAATATATAGCACATCTCTTAGGGTCAGCGCATACTGACGGAGCAGCAGCGAAGCGACTAAAATTAGTAATTTAAATTCAACTTAATTTGCTTCTGTAGACGACTGTCATTGATATAGCGACCGGTCGGATGGCGCCTTTGCTATATCAATTAGATTCGTATGCAGAGAAGATTAAGTTGAATTTAAATTGTCGGCCCCACTCCGTCCGTCTGCAGTGACCCTTATGCTTCATCCAGACGCTGGGGCAGCTAAACCAATACGGGTTCAGACAATGAGCCAATCGCCAGCGACGACAAGCGTCCCGTCCACACGTTAGCCAACTCTCAGTTTCAGAGGTTCAACCCAGTGAAGACCAGTGTGGACCAGCCCGAGATATCCACATGCCGGCTCTGGCTTCAATACAGCCAGATTGGTCCAGCGTGTGAATGAAGCATCAAAATGAAGATTTTGACGACCTTGCATATAGTTTCAGAAGTGCAACAAAATTAATTATAAGCCTCAATTAGCAACCTTTGCCATTTACGGAAATATGAATGATATATGTGAAGGGACAAGGTCTTAATTGTAGTGACAATAGTTTAGTCACTTGTTGGTTAACTAATATAGTCGAGGTGTATAATTCATTTTGTGTCACTGCACAACTTTGGTCAAATCTTGATTAGTTTGAATCCTGTGTCACATTTATTTTTAATATGTAATCCATTTATTTATTGGTTTGTTGTAATAGCTAAAATAATACATTGATAAGATTTTTAATAATCTTTCATAAGTTTAATTTAGGTATTTTTAAAATTTTATTTAAAATACATGTCACAGGTTCAAATAACAAATTTTAAACATGCTTTACCATAAACGATACAACAACAATATGGAAACAACAATGGCTTGTCATTGCACTAATTGTTTAATAACTGAAGGTTTAATAAATATTTAATACGAATAAAGTTTGTGAAAAGACTGAAAACCAAATGGATTGAATAAGTGTCCGAACCGACTCAGGGCCGTTTTCAGTAACACATAAACGGACGGTTAGAACGGTAACCAGTTGTTTAATATACCGGTAACATTCGTCTAGAGCTTCTTCCGTCCATTTGCTGGTGAACTCAGCCCTTAGTCGAGTCGAAGTTCACCGTTCATTTTAAATCGGAATTGAACATTCGCCTTTTTCGTCACAAGATACCAAATAAAAATACATACCAGACATTATAGACAAAAAATAATGAAAAACCGAAATAACGTAGCAACAATAAAAGAGTAATAAATAAAATTATATCTAAGCAATTAAAATAATATTTACAAAACGTAACCTAAATAATGTAAATAGTAAAAATACCTTTTTTAAGATGAGTTACTATAATAGTTATGTCTCCTTGATAGAGGTCAATTTGACTAAAAAAAGATAAAATCAAAATATGAGCTCGTTATCGTATGGCTGTAGCTACAAGTTTAATGCAATATTATTGTAACAAAGAATAACATTTTCATTAGTATACGGCGCCAAATATCAGCGAAATAAAAAAAATCATTTTCATTACTCATACTCGGAAAGTAGGTCTGAAGTTGCCTGACGAACGGGCTGAAAGTAATACTTTTCAACCCTAGGGAGAATCGTTCTCAACTAACCGCAGTCATACTTCCTTGTATTATTTCTTTAGCTAATTCCTGTTTTTATTTTTACTTTCCGTGTATTCGTAATGAAAAGCACAGTGTTTACCTCGGGTGAAATACTTATTTTGTCCCTCGAACCCCCTCTCGGGACTAAATAAGTTACTTTCATTCCTAGGGTAACAATGTACTATTACAATCGCTTTACAAAACATTTTTTCTAATACTAAGCGCACTCGCCGCAGCCAGCGCTGGCTACACGGACCGGACAGCTTACTAATTGTTGTAATATTAATATACTTATGGCTAACCTCAATTACATTTATTCAAATTTCTTTAGTAGCTACTCTAGCTACAGCCTTCGAGCTTGTATGGAAGCATATAAAAGTATATAAAGTAAGTATTTTAAAGAACTCTGAACTAAATGGTACAGTATAGCGGGGTACTATACCGAAATGCCCTTTATTTAAAATTTGACTAATTTTTATTGTATAACGCACGACAAATCATACACAGACATAATGATAACTCCTACATTAATATAGATTTGATAGCTCAACATTCTTAATTAACACAGAGAGCGTTTATAACCCCCAACCATTAATATTAAGCATGCCAAAAGTTTGCCTGAATATACTAATAGTTCTAAAACTGGGAATGACAGGCTCATGCAATAATGTCGCTTAGTTGAATTGATATTGAGGTGATATTTGTCCATACCAAGTTGTTATATTTTACCAAACAACTGAAGTAAATTATGTCTGTAATAAAAACTAGTGTTACAAAAGTTTATACGGTATATATATAATTTGTCGTGCGCCACACACAATGTTCAACCTCAAGTTGCGTCATCAAACGCCACGACCCCAATATACACACGCTTGGTCCTGTATTTACAATTATAATAAATTCAATTTTAACTAGATATTTACATGGCGCGTCGACGAAGTCATGCCAGTGTTGCGATCTCGCCTATCATGAACAATTAGGAATTAATAAGAACAAGCAATTATTATATTGATGCTTAGAAGGAATTCTGGTGACAAACACCATTAATTAATCGAAATCTGAAAAATACACTATCTATCTACGTAGTAAACGAACTTAGGTATTTTATGACAAAGATTTCTACCTTTTTAACACAGAACCCTAAAGAAAATTTCGTGTTAACGATTAACCATGTCACTGAGCAGGCGTCAACTGTCCTACCCAAACACCTATACCCACAAAACAATGCTGTGTCTATACCATTTCTCCTTCTACTCATCAACATAACAGTGCTGTGGAACAAAGACTGAGTGCGCGAACGCATGTCGTTAATAACACTTAATTTATTTATAATTAAATAGGCAATGAATTATTGCTATTCGTAATTTTGTACCGCGTCACGCGAATAATCACACACGTTTGTACCGCTCAGCCCGTGGGCGAACACGATAAATAAGCCAATGTAATACCAACTACATGCAATTTGTTGAGACCAGAAAACATTGGCTATTATTTAAGACAATGTCGTAAAGTCAAAGGTACTAAAATATCGCACATAGCCTCGAATTTTGATATGTAAACATTTAATTTAGTAAGAATAAATAAGTAGTGGAGGAAAATCGAAGGTAAAAATTATGATATCTGGTGTTTAAAGGCCACTCGGCGCGTTATGCCGATTGAGAATACGGTCGCCGATCACTTTCAGTAGAATCGGTGCCGATGTCAATGTGAGGCCTAGCCTCGAACTAAACGACTTCAATTCGGCAACAATTTCGCAGTACTTCCTATCGACACAATTAGATATTAGACCTTAATGCAGTTGCCAATTAATGATTGCAACCAGTATTCTATTGTTATTATAAAAAAAACGGGATCTAAGGACGCCCGAAAGAAGCGAAGCTTTATAGTATAAACCGTAGTAACTAAGCGCGCCGCAGCTACCACTCTGTATACCTATACAGGTATATGTCGTGTAACGCTACTGACGCTTAGCACGGATAGAGTGGCCGCGCGGCGAGCGCCTAGAACCGTATATAACCTTCGCTTCAAAAAGTCTACATTTGTTAAGTGTCAATGAATAAAATAGGATCGCAACACCGCAACACATTCGCAACGCTTACGCTTCAGTAGCGACGGGCTCCCGCGCGTGGTGTATCTTCACATGCTTATTATGGTTCGACTTATTGCTCGACGTCTTCCCGCATATATTACAGGAGAACGGCCTCGCCCCGCTGTGCACCTTCATGTGTTCCGACAGATAATAGCTGCGGTGGAACGACTTACCGCACTCGGGCACTTTGCACACGTACTTCTTGACCATCTCGTGCTCCCGCACGTGCCGCTGGCAGTTGTATTTCCTGATGAACTGGCAGCCGCAGTAGTTGCAGGTGTAGGGGCGGACCGACTTGTGCGCGTTCATGTGCGACACGTACTCCGAGTGGCGGATGAAGGCGCCCTTGCACAGCGTGCACTTGAAGGGCTTGGCGGAGCGGCTCATGTGCGTCCAGCGGTGCAGCTTCAGGTTCCACTTGGTGGTGAAGGACTTGTTGCAGATCACGCACAGGTAGGGCCGCTGCCCCGTGTGCGTCTGCAGGTGCGCGCGCAGGTTCGTGCGCAGGTACACCTGGACATTATTACCGCTGTTGATGATCATTTCAAAAAATGGCTCTGGGATTTTTGGATTAAATAAATATCGCCAGACTGACACACCAACTGTGTGGTCCTAAACTAAGCAACGCTTGTACTATCGGTACCTTACAATTGAATTGGGCAATTTCAGAAAACATCCAGACCTGGGCAAGTTACGAGAATGCAATTTCCGGAAAATTTACGAAAATGCCATTATGGGAATTAGAATGACGTCACATAGCTAAGAATGCATTGTCATCCAAAAAAAGCGTGTATACCAAATTTTAGCTCAATCAGTTAAAGATTACTGATTTAAAATTCAGTTGCAAGATTCCACCTAGAAAAACATACATAGCAAGTTAAATAAAACCTTTTAAAAAGGTTATATATAGATAGAGCCTAGATAGTGTACCTGCTTGCAGACGGGGCACGGCACGTTCTCGGCCTTGCCCTTGAGCCGGTCGGAGAGGAAGTACTCGTTGTGCGAGCGGCGCACGTGGCGCGTGAGCGAGGCGGCGTGCACGAACTTGTCGCTGCAGTACAGGCACGCCTTGGGCTTGCCGTCGTGCGTCTCGCGGTGCCACTGCAGCTTGGCGCGCGAGTGGAACACGCCGCCGCACTGGCACACGAAGTCGCGCACCTTCGCGCGCTTCTGGAAGTGGTGCCGGTCCCTGCCGACCACAAACACACAACATATATATATGTGAGCCATGAGGGAACGGACCCAGCAGGGGGGTGGTCTTCAAAATACCACGCTTGGTCACAGGGCCGGGGAGAATTCTCACGCTTTTTCAAGCTATATTCAAATATGGCGAGCAGCGTTTGCAATATATGATTGAAAACCGCATTTATGAATCACTATATATCACGGAATATCCTAACATGTTTGAGATTTTTTTTATTTTATATTTTATAAACCTTTTTGTAACATAGTATAAACTAGGTGTTGCCAGCGTCTCCGCCTGCGTGGTGCTTCGAAAAATAAAAGCAGTCCATGTACTCCTTATAACATCAGCCATCTGCCAGTGACAGTCCCGTCAAAATCGATCCAGCCGGAACAAACAGACATAGTAATATAAGTGCCAGTATATACTTTCAAATGCATTTAGTAAAAAGATTTTATTTTGACATTACAAACAGACACTGCAATTTTGGTTGTGTATAAATTTCGCTTGCAACCCCCCCTTAAGAAACTCCCGGCACAGAACCTCGGCGCTGTGTATGGTAGTAGTGGTTGGTTGCGGGGCTCACCTGTGCTGCACCATGTTGGAGTAGCGGCGGAAGGTGTCGTCGCACACGGTGCACTTGACGGGCGCGCGGCCCGTGTGCACGTTGTGGTGCTCCGACAGCTTCTGCCGCGTTATGAACCGCTTCTCGCACACCTCGCACCTGCCACGACAACCAACAACGGTACAACACTTTGCGACAACCACACAACGGCCAAACTCAAACTCAACATTGTATTGTGTTGACGACCGCTTGGCGCAATGGTTCGAGCATAGGCCGCTCGGCTCACTGCTCATGGTGTTAGCGGGTTAGATTCCCGCCGGGGCGAATTACGAAAATGGCCTTTTCGTAATTTGCCTTGGTCTGGGTGTCACTGGGATCGCCCCTAGTCCATTGTACGGTTAGTACGGTACGGTAGTTCAAACGTTGCTTAGTTTGGGACCATACAGTTGGTGTGTCAGTCTGGCGATATTTATTTATTTATACATGTAAGCCAACAAAGCATTATGAGCCATGAATAGTCAGAATCTACCACCGGTAAGGAATGCTGCTTCCACTGAGAAGATCCGGCAAAAACTTCAAGAGTTACTCTTTTCAATGAATAAAAGATGGTGTACATTCTCGGGAACAGCAATAGAATGTGAGCAGGTAACACCATTGTCACTAAATAAGTAAATAGTAATCAAGTCTCTCTCAGATTTAAGTATTAAAATTAGAAAGCTAGTTTAGCGAGATGTGCATACCTACTCACAAACCATATTCACAAACGATACTTGTCTAAGTAAGGGACCACTTTTGACATTTGTCAATGCGCTATGCGTGCGGTCGCACACAAAGACGTCTGAATGATCAAGCGTCAACGCAACATGGCTAATAAATCCTGCACGCTCATCAACTTCCAATTCCTTTGACTTAGACACTGCAGAAAACAAGGCGTCAAAAATCACATCGACCTTACGTACTCACTTGTAATTCTTAATTCCTAAATGTGTCTTTATATGCAGCGCCAGATTCGCTCTCCTGAAGAAGCACTTCCCGCACGTGAGACACTCCAGGGGGTGGATCTTCAAGTGGTCGTGGAACGCGACGTCGGTGAGCTGGTCCACCTTGCACGTGGGGCACACGTAGTCGCGCCGCCGCCGCTTCGGCTCCTGCTTGATCAAGCCCTCGAGCTTCGGCTTCGCCTCGTCCATGGTCTCATACACCTCCAGTATCGTGGACGTTATGGATTCCTTGGAGTCCAGTGTTAGAAGGTTGTCTGAAAATAATTTGTGGATTAATGGTATAATTGAATACTAATTTTGAACTTCTTACAGGTATAATCTGGAAAGCAATTTATTAATTGCTTACCAAAATTTTGCTAAAAAAACTAAAATAATATATTATTTGCTGAAAAAATAATAAATGAGTCAGGAGTTTACTCCTGACTCATCCAGGAGTGTTCTTCTTCTTCTTTCCTACTTTACAACTTTATAATGTTCCCATGTCGCGCTAATGCGACATGGGAACATAATATGTATGCAAACAACCACAGAACATTAGGTAGCTCATTAAAAAAGGGGTGGTGATAGCATAACTATTTCCCTTCTGTCTGGTTGGACCTCTAGATTACCTAAAGAGTATTACAACCTATACAACATCGCACAGTTCTCATTGCGTTGTGACCTCTTCGCACAAGGAAACCCATTATTCCCTGTAACAGCCTGTGCACACCATGTATTTAAACGCGCCGTCGACCCACATTTCTAAAACGCGCGTCGACGGCGGCGCGTTTCTAAAACGTGGTGTGCACAGGCCCTAAGGAGTAATGTTAATCTGCAACTCACTGGTGAGCGTGATCTTGTCGTGCCTCTCCTCCTTCTTGATTGTCCGCGCGGTGACGAGGCGGCTGTAGGAGCCGGCGGCGGGGGCCGCGAGCGCGTGCGCGTGCGCGTGCGCGTGCGCCTTGTGCGCGCGCAGCTCCTTCAGCGAGGGCAGCGCCGCGCCGCACTGCGCGCACGCGAACAGACGCGACTTCGCGAACTGCAGCTCCTCCTCACTGGACACACAATCACGCAATCACAAGAGCTTCCTGAAGGACTGGTGCCGCAACATTCCTAGCCTTCACACACTCTCACCGCTGCTAAGCGGGCCCTAGGGGGCAAAGCGGCATGAAATGCCACACGTGAATGATCACTGATGGGGCATGACATGCCAATATCTATAGTAGGTTGGTGGATGAAAAATGAAATGATTTTTTAATCAACCACCAGCACATGTCATTAACATCATACAATACAATTAAACAATGCATGACAGTATGTAAGGCATTTCTTGCAGCTCGTAATGTCCGCTTTACTCTTGTAGCCAGGATCAATAGTGGTTTGCAACCAAGACGAAGATTTGAATTGCATAGCGAAAAGTTGACTTTTTTCTTTTCAACATTTTTTACTACCACTATTGGCGTGTTCAAAACCGCAATAGCTTACCATGTGATATTATAATTCAGATATAGAAGATACTTAAGTCATGAAGGTAGGAAGATCACATACAGTGTGTCTCTCTTCTCAGTGGTGTCCAAATCCGAGCCGTCCGAGACCCAGCTCTCGCGGGCGATCAGGTCGTACGGTTCCGTCGGCGGCATCTCGCTGTACATCTGCCGAACCGAAACGACAACTAAGAATAACATACTTGATCTAGCCAGATTGAAATCCAAAACAATTTGTTGTGGGTACACTTTAGAAAGGCTTATATTTTTTAAACTTACCCCAGTCCAAGGCGACTCCATGTCCCCGTTGCTTTCCTGGCCGCTGAGCTCCCCGCGCGGCGGCATCCGCTCGTCAGCGCAGATGTTCAGCGGCACTTCGCTCTCACTCCTACTCTCACTCAGTACATCCGCCTTACTGTCCCTCTCGCACCCGTCGACGTCCCCATCCCCCTTTCCCTCCCTAGAACCCACCTCCGAGTACTCCCCTGTATTACTCTCGGCTATCTTATAGCTCTCGTGTATAAAGTTCGGCAGTACGAACTCGTTCTCCTTCTGAACCTGAGACGGTTCGCCCCAAATGTACATCCCATCTTTAGGTGGCTCCTTGTACCCCGCCGACTCGCGCGCGTCAAACGACTCCACCCGATCGGGAGTGAAATAATCCGCGTAAATGTTATCCCCGAAGTAATTCTCGTTCATCATACTAACGAACTGCTTGTTTTTAGACGCCGCTTCGAGGTCTAATAGTTCCCTATCATTTGATTCGTCATCGAATTCTCCGGTCGACATGTTTCCGTAAGTTATAACATTGATCGGACGCAAAGTTTCCAGCGGCGTGAGCACGCGGCCCTGGTTACTGAACCCGCCCTCGTTGCTCGTGTTTATCTCTTCTTTCACATGCACCATGTTTGACGAATACTCATTGGAATGGCTTATACTCGAGGGTGCTACCGGTTCGATGTCCATCGACTGTTCTTCCGTGTCAGCATCGAAGTCATTGTTGTCATCGTTTTCTTTGATCTCCTCGACAGATATAGTGTGCAACATGCTGCCCTTCTCTTTCTCACCTCTATCACTGTGGTGTATCTTATTCATAGTAAAATTTTCGGGCGATCTGCACGAAGACGACGACGGCAACGGTTCTATTTCATTTTTACTTGTACTAGTTACTGGAAAGGGCTTTGCATTCTTTATTTGCAACACTTTTTTGTGCTTCTTTACAAAAATGTTGTTCAGTCTTAGTGTGTTGTGTCGGTAGGGCCTTTGAGTTTTCTTCTGTGGAACATTTACTGTACTGGATATTTGGCTACACTCTGGTTTAGGGGAGACTGAGGTACGATCGGTGGAGTTGTCGCCATTCTCTGACAGCTCACTGCATGGCGATATTGATGGTTTCTCATTACATATCAAGTCAGGTACAGGGCAGCTGTCAGAGAACTCAACGTCCATCTTATTATCAGGATTTTTGCTCAAGTCCTTGTACGAGGGGGGATTGCCGACATTCTTTATCACAGAAAATGTGTGGGAAACTATGCTGTCCGCGCTCGACATGGATGGCTGCGTGGATTCGTCCACCATTATCTGATTGTTTTCCTCCATATCTGGCAGCATTGTCTCGCTTTTGGCTGACATCTGATTATGTTTTTTGTCATCAAATTCAGGGAGAAGCTTCTCAGACTCTGTCTGATTATCATCCAGGTCTGGCAAAATCTTATCAGGTGATGCTGGGCGTACAGGATAATCTGTCTCACTGGGCCCAGTTAAATCCATGATAGTGTTCACCATGTTCTTGTGGTGTTGCACGGGCACTTCAACTTTTATATTACTAAGGATCTTCAAACCTCTACTAGTGCCTGGTGTTTCATTTTTCATTTCAACATTCTCATTTGCTGATCTCTCAAGCTTTTCAGTTGAACTAGTATCCGGCTGGAGAATGCTGGACACCGAAGTTTCACAGGAGGTACTTGAAGCCTGTTCCTGTGGGGGCACTATAGGACCTACCTCAATTATGAGAGTTTTGGGATCACTCATGGTTGTAACAGGTTTGTCCAAATGGATACCAGGCACAAGAGACCCGCTGTCATTGTATATTGATGTGGTACAAGATTTGGGCAGAATCTGTTGAGGTGTTGTGTACATACAGGAAGTATTGCCAAATTGATCTACAACCATCACATTTTGGTACATAGAACTGGCTTGAGCAACATTGGTAACATTGTCATGACCACTAAGTACAGTTGGCATGCTAGTTATAAAAGGCTTACCATCTATATTGTGGACCATCTCACGGTAGATTATCTGCGAGTTCTGTGTCACAACAGTTGTACCAGGTGTGAACGTATTCGAGGTCATGTGGTTCAAATTGGTAGCTATAGGAGGTGCAACCGCTTTAGTATCAATCTGAACTTGTGCATTTGGTATGTTACTTGTCACTATCATATTATTCTGGATATTCTTTTGAAGGAATGTTGGTGCTGTGGGCACCACCACATGCATGGGCTTTACTCCTGGATTAATATACTGCATACCACCCATGTTTGTTTTGAGCAGTATATTGTTTTGTTTAGGCATAATTTTAACAATATCATTACTCCTCCGTGGCCCTGCTGGTAACAGTTTAACACCGGCTCCCATGGTTGGTATATTGTATGCAAACACATTGTTAGTGGTGTCCAGAGCATTGTATTCGGCACTCCGGGAATACTTGATCTCCCTATCCTCTTGCTGCTCTGGGTAGTAAACATATTGCTGATCAAAATCTGGAATTGGTGGGGGCTGGTAGGTCTGCTGGATTTTGTCAGCTTTCAGCACAAATGGAGTACTAGTATGTGTCCCTGCACTGTTTACAGATCCACTTTCAAAATTAATTTCATTTATTCTAATATCCGGAGTGCTATTTCTTGATACACTCGCAGCAGGATTTATCTTAGGAGTCCTACTTGGGGTTCTGCGCCAGTAGCGATCCTGGTCTGTACTACGATGTGAACCGTTCCATCGCCCACTGTCCTCGGTAGCAGGTGTCCGGGACCTGCTCCTGTATGACCTCTCCGAATGGAGGGGTGTGGAAGTCCTGCTTCCATAGTTGGAACCCTTGGTTGTCAGACTACACAGTGCTTTTATCACTTGGTCTTTGGGATGGGTGTCCAGATGTGACTCAAGAGTCATGCCATTGTGCAGAAATAGCGTGCACACGGGGCACTGGACAAGCTGGTCCATGTTGACGTCGCCGCAGCTCAGCACTGCTCGGACTACGGGCACTAAAGCGGGCGGAGCGCCGCGCGGCGCCGCTACACAGGGATTATATCAATGTTATTTCGTCACCGCACGCGCACTCAGTCCGTAGAAGCTGTCCGCACAATGTCCGTGACGCGCATATCTACTATTCACACGTAAGACTCTCGCACGACCCACAACAATTCATTATCTTGGTAGCACGTCGTCTTCTTATCGATCTGTTGGACAAAATAGTCTGTATAAATATACGACATAAGTCCGCAACATCACATTCTACAAACTCGTTCAACGTGCAAACAGAGGACAAAAGAAAACAAAACCCCAAGATAAAGGCCATTGGACATAAAAAAGTCAAGCATTATGTACAATGAAGAATGGAATTAAATGGATAACGATTGTGCAGTTCGCACGCAGCAACGGGACTTACCTATTGTCTTGCTTGTCATTGTATAGTCCATAGCATTTATAACACTAGATAGATTCTTAATTATTTACGACTAAGCTAAATCTAAAAATATTTCCAAATAGTCAGACATATTGCAGACGTCTCGTTCACGTTCACACACAAAACTTTAATATTCCAATATACGTACTTGAAAGTCGATATGCTATTCATGGCAATGTGCTATAATCGAATTTCTATAGGTTTTTCTTAGCCTCAGAAAATGTGAAGAACCACTCTTGCGTAAAACGAAACACATTTCATCCCCTTGCCATAGAGCAAGTCCTTAATATTTTTAATTGTTCCGTTTCTTTATAGATTTTACTCTAATTTTACTCCCTGAAAGACTGTTTACTCTTTTTTGTAGAATTTTATTGCATACCTACCTACATTATATTTTTATAAGTATTTTTTACAATTATTCGTAATCAAATCAATAAAGATTATGATAATGATGGAACAGTGTACCCATTAACTTTTAACTCTTTGCTCTGCACTGTGGCTTTGCACTTCATAAGTAGGTCATTGACATATTGAACACTAGTGATGACCACAAAATTTGCCGATATATCCAATATTAGTTTTCATAATATATATTATCGTCGGTAAAATAACGGCAACTGACACGAAGCAAGCGTTCCCATCAATAACTGCTAAGCTATGCTCCAATTCAAAAAGATAGAAACTATTTATATCAACCCCCAGGGGGTGTATTCGCTATTCACATTTGACGGAAAGTCTCCGATATCGGTAAAGACAGTTTCCATCCGTCTTTTACAATTGAATGAGAAGAAGGATAAATGCTTTCCATTATCAGTAAATACCCCCCCTGATCCTTCGATTCTATGGTATTCACATATGACAGAATATTTCCATACTTCTTCTACCTAATTCATTTGTTATAAAGAAGCTGTCGTTTCTGTTATTGTAAACTTTCCGTTGATTGTTATTGACCTATAAGTATTTTGTGATACTTTTTATACTGAAAATCTACCAAATGGACAAATAATATTTTTTATTATTCCATGGGCATCTCTAAATGGCAGGCAGCGGATTAATTGATTGACATTGACAGCTTAGTTTGACAGATAGGAACAGGTGCTATTTATATAGATAATCTAAGGCTAATAGCCATTGGCTATCTTCATCTCTGTGTGTTCATCCCACTAAAATCACCATCAGAATCAGAATCACTCGAACAAAATTACCAATGATGACTAGAATTACCGAATAATAATTATAATAGGTGTTTCTGAACTAGAAAAGTGGTGTTGAAAGAGGTGGTGTTTTCATAGATAGAGAGTACCGACTGCAAGAATGTCTTACAATTTTGAAGAGTTAAGTTTCAATGGTTCGTGTTTTATCTTCATAAGTATTAATGTTTTTGATATTTCCTGGATTTGATTCGAAAATCCAGTAGTCATATAACATTAAACTGTTATACGTAGTTAATTTGTGAAATTTTATATCAGATTTTAATATTCATTTGTAGAATCAAATTTAGAGATAACCCAATAAACTTTGTTAAAACAACACTTGTGTAGTAAGTATAGATACATTTTGGCATTGGGACCATTGCAGAGGCCCGTGACATGCTCCGCACATGGAGGGAGGGCAATGAGAGGAGGAGTGAAGATGTCATGGAGCTGTGGCTGTCTGTCCTCAGTGAGGACATGGACAAACTTGGCAATGAGAGTTAGTATCAATTAGATTCCATAAATAAATAATTTAGTTATGCTGTTGTAATGTGCTGTTGTAACTTTAAGGGTGCTCCAAAATGTTCTTGACTCAGACTTTTTCTGGGACTGCTCCCGCCACACACTCCCACCACTGTTACTCCTGTAAACCAGGATTGACAATGGTGGCCAATATTAGATGTTGAGGTTTAATGTGTGACAAGTCCTGGGGAAAAGTAAAATGACTCTGGACTTACTTTAACTAGCTGAAACACTCAACTCTGCCCGACATACTTATAGATAATGCTATCTAAGGCATAGCAGTGATCATACTCTATAAACTACCTCCAGAACTACTGCATTCCTTTTGAGCTTTTTACTTATCCATACTCAAATAGTCCAATTGCAGCTCCATTATTGTTAGTATTCATACCATTACTAATTATGGTAGTTTGGTCTCACTGTACGTAAATATTTCAGAGCATCTAATACTAGAGCAAGTGATATATGCGGCATTGGACTGCCACCAGTACGGTGTGGCGATGGGATGCATCATGATACTGTCCAATGAGTTCCCCGGCAGCATGAGAGTCCTGAGGTACAAGGCTGCGCTCCTGGAGGCAGAGGAAAAGTGTGTATACTATTATTATTATAGCCTGAATCATTTTCATTACTCATTGAGCTGCATGCTTATATTGTGGGGAGGGCAAGTTTTGATTTTGTTTACTTGTGTGTTCTTAACACTAACATTGACAGATTATTGACCACGCTAATAGGTTAAAAATAATTAGTTGCAAATTGAATTCCTTATACAGCAGTATTATTTTTTTGATAAATGAGCAGTTTGACCAATTTGATCTAATAATATATGCAACAATAGTACATTGTTACACGAGTGGTGAAAGTGACTTATTTAGTCCCGAGACGGGGTTAGTTCGAGGGACAAAAGAAGTTTTTCACCCGAGGTAAACACTGTGCTTTTCATTACGAATACAAGGAAAGTAAAAATAAAAACAGGAATTGGCTAAAGAAATAATACAAGGAAGTATAAACAATACTCTACAACTCGAAAAAAAAAAAAGATCGGATTGCCGCCTATTTTGTTTTTTTTTCGTTGGCCCGCCAACTTCATTATTTATCCATTATTTTTCATTTTCATCTTTAAATATTTTGCCCAAATCTATGATATTTTAAAGAAATTGTTGAAACTAAATTATAATTAAGTCATTTAAAAATATATATTCCTTAATTAATAGTTAACTTTAGTCTCGGGACTAAATAAGTCACTTTCACCACTTGTGTAACAATGTACTATTAGTGTGTGGTTTTTTTATGTTCAATTCTCGTAAATTCTAAATCCCCCTAAAAACATGTGTCAGTGGCTGCATAACAACCGATTTTGTTTTATCGACTTTGCGCCCAGGCTTTTCTAAAACTACGATATTTCCTCCAGATATGATGAAGCATTAGAAGTGTTGGACAACATAATAAAAGCAGACGAGACTAATTCGGCCGCTCGCAAGCGCCGCGTCGCCATACTGAAGGCGCAAGGATACATCTCCGAAGCCATCAAGGAACTGGTGGATTACCTGAAAAAGTATGTTATATAGACTAGAAAATACCAATTTTTACTAGACTATTTTCTTGTCAGTGGAAACTCTGTCGACTTTGAATTACCGCTGAGAATAGGTCAACGTTGAATGGTATTATGATAATGCAGGACTTAGGTAGTGCTCCCGCCAAGTGAAGCTTACACAGCTTTCCCTCTCCAGGTTCAGTATAAAAAGAATGCAGGGTCAAGGCAGTGCCCCACAAACTCCAATGTTCGTTCCCCAGGTTCATGTCTGATGTGGAGGCGTGGCAGGAGCTATGCGAGTTGTACCTGAGCACGCAGGAGTACGCGCGCGCCGCCTTCTGCGCCGAGGAGTTGCTGCTGCACCAGCCGCACAGCCACCTCGCGCACCAGCGGCTCGCCGACATACGGTACACCATGGTAAGGCAGTTAATAACAATATCACCATCAGGTCCGAGGCTAATAGCTGAAGGGTGATAAGGTGGGTAGGCTTGGACAAAATATATCGATACATCAAAATATCGGTATTTTTTCATGATTATAATCGATATAATATCGCCATATCGTATTTTGTTTAGGGTGGCGTTGAAAACATGGAGTTGGCGAAGTCCTACTACTGTCAAGCGTTGAAACTAAATCCGGATAATATGAGGGCTCTCCTCGGATTGTTTCTGGTAAGTTATTCCTTCTTCTTAGCTTCTCTCCCATTTCTTGTCCTATCGGGGTCTGCTTCCAATCCACCCTGATTCGGCTGATTACCAATAGTAACGTGGAGGATGATAGTACATTAATTAGATCTAGTTTCGATCGGTATTCGAGCTTCAGTGTGGGTGTGACATATTGTAAGACCAACCATTGTCTAGGTGACCAACAACCTGCTGAGCCACTACAAGTCGTCGGGCAACAGCGGCAAGCGCAAGGAGGCGTGGCGGCTGTGTCGCTGGGCGCAGGCGGGCGCGGCGCGGCGCCAGCAGGCGCAGGCGCATGCGCGGGCCGCGCCCGCCACCGACCTCGCGCAAATGATGCTGTCGCTCGCACTCAACGAATAACCATAATCATTCCTATTTATACTCTGTTCCCGCGGTAAGCAGAAAAAAGATCAAAGACACTGGTGTTACGTTAGCGTTACAAAAAACAATACGTATCGCACACCAATCTCGCCATGAACTTCTCTTGAGATTTTTACCGCGTCTTGTAATATTGGCGCATGAGTAAAGTAATGGAACACAGGCTATACCAGAGTGTTAAACGGTGTTACACTACACCGTCTACTTATGTGCAAGCATAATGTGCGTATTTCGATGGAATAGCAAGGCTTATAAATAATAGCCATGTGGTTATAGAGTATTGTGTAAACTAAGTTATAAAATAGACACAGCCTTAAGGTTAAGAAAAAATAATAAATTATCAAAGCACCATTATTTAAATATATGCATTTATGTTATGGGAATGTTTAGGTTGTGTACTGTAAAGTATTGATTTGTGTATGGGATGTGTACTATTCAAATAAAGTTTTATGTTACCATTTGATTATTTAATTACAAAATTTGCACCTTATTAGTCAAAAAACAAAACTTATTTCAGTACGCTTATATATATATGTACATAACTAGTAATACATTATGTCTGTCATCATGTTTTGTCGCGCGCCGCTCTCCACTTCGGATTGGCCGCCATTTCCTCTGCTTTTTTCTCCTTCCTTTCTTTTCTTGACATTTCACTTATTGCGAAATATTTTTCCCTGAAAGGTGAAACAGCAGTGATAGCCGATTGGTTAGGCACGCGTCTTGCGGGCACAAGGTCCTGGGTTAAAACCCCGGCTCGCACCTCTGGGTTTTACGAAATCTTTGTGCGAATCATAATTTCTATATGATTATCACTTGCTTACGGTGAAGGAAAACATCGTGAGGAAACTTGCATATCTTAGAAAATCTAACCAATTTTAAAAAAGACGTGTGAAATCCGCCAACCCGCACTGGGCCAGTGTGGTGGATTACGGCCTGAATCCCCCTCATAGTGAGGGGAGGCCCGTGCCCAGGAGTGGAATGTCAAAAGGGCTAAATTATCAATACCAATAAATAAAATTGGAGTGTCTGTTTGTAATATCAAAATAACACCTTTTCACTAAATGCATATGAAAGTACATACGACACCTATAACAAAAACGCGATTTAAAATTTTTTTTGGCTGTCTGTGTGTTTGTTCCGGGTAATCTCCGAAACGGCTGGACCGATTTTGACGGGACTTTCACTGGTAGATAGCTGTTGTTATAAGCAGTAACTTACACTGATTTTATTTTAGAAAAACAAAATTAAAGAAAATGGGTCCTGCCGCGCGGGCCTAGAACGCGGGAGCGGGCTTTTTTGTTAAGTTGAATTCCACGCGGACGAAGTCGCGGGCTCAGCTAGTTATTATTAAAAGGTGAACAACTACGGATTTTACTAAGTACGGTAATATCTGTCTTGATTTTTTCTGTTATTTCCGAATAATATTAACCTGAAGTTAGGCACCCCGCAGGTGGGGTCCACGGGTGTGGTGGGCGCGTCGTCGTGCAGTTTCTCGTAGGTGAGCAGCCTGCGGGCGGTGAGCTTGGACAGCACCTGCTCGCTGCTGGACACCAGCCGCAGGGACGGGTGTGACGGCAGCTGGCTGGCTTCGTACTCGTCCCTGGAGGCGAATGGAGATGGGAATACTTGATAGCGCTGGATTTTCAAGTGAAGCTTCTGTACGGACGTTCGAGGCGCTCGCCGCGCGGCCACTCTATCCATGCTAAGCGTCAGTAGCATTACACGATGACGTCAGTAGCGTTACACGATGACGTCGGTAGCGTTACACAATTTATATATAGGTTTAAGAATGGCAGCTGCGGCGCCTTACTTTGTATACTATAACGCTTCGAATCTTCCGGGCATCACTAGATGGCACCTTTTTTTTATTAATTGTTTAGAAACCTTAAATTACTCAATGTTAGAGAAAAATCGAATTGTACATGATGTAATTTAGGTAAGTATTTTACGCCAATCTCTTTAGTTTACCTCTTTAGTGTACCAATTGTATGATTCAATACTAAACAAGTGTTTGATTTTAGCGGAACGCCCCCTCTTATTTGTTATAGGAGGTAATCTAATATTGATACAAAATAATCCTACAAAAAAATGCCTCACACAACTCACCTAACCAGAGGGTACCAGCACACTAGCCGCCGGCCGACCTCCAGGTGGCGGGCAGCGAAGGTCAAGAGGTCGCTGTAGATGTGCGCCAACCCGTACTCCACTTTAGACGGAATGTGGTTCACCAGGTGCTCGTCGGAGAGCGTGTAATTCTCGCGCTCAATACCGATCTTTTCCGTAGGTTCCCGGACACCGTAAGGTGCTACAATTTAACATTATAATGTGGAGATTAGGTCCATAGTCGTCGTCTCGGCTCACTCATTGGCACGTGCTAAAATAAAAGACCTCCAAACTAATTACAAATAATAAACATCACCAGACTGACACACCAACTGCACGGTCCCAAACTAAGCATACTATGGGTACCCTGCAATGGTTCTGGGGGCGATCCCAGTGACACCCAGACCCGGGCAAATTACGAAAAGGCCATGGTCATGGAAGGTTACGAAAAATGGGTCCTAGTCCTAAATGAATTAAATAAATCTGGTAGAGATACCAATTTTTATTTTAGTGATGCACCCAAAGACCTTTTAGAACTTTTTTAGATTCGTTAACTTGGACATAAAAGTCGCAATGTATTTCAGCCATAACTATCAGAATATTCAATTTTCAACTCACGGTCAGTGACTATAGCGTCGAACTTGGTCCCCTCCCGCCACAGCGGGCGCGAGAAGTCGCTGACCAGCACGTCCCCGTACCGCGCCTGCGAGCCGTACTGCCGCATGTTGCCGCGCACACTCTCCTCGTCGCTGCGAACCTGGTTCACCGGACACATTACAAACCCTACAGACTGCCTAACGATTTGAAGCCGGACAGAGCTATACAAAGAAATAAGACAATTTTGATTGGCCCGTCGCTTGACATTTTTAGTTCAACAATAACTAACTTGGGTAGCTGTAATAAAACAGAATTTCGCTTATAGGTTGAAATTGCAGTGCATTGCGCGGGTTACCAGTGAAATAAGGGCGAAGATATAAATTCCATGTTCATTCAGTACTACATACTACGTGTTTTACTCCAATAACAGTAAACCTATATCTTATACACATCCACCTGTGTAATACATACTTTGTTACCTTTTGTCCGACGCGCGTTGGGCGCGAGCGCGCGTGCAGCATCATGAAGTCGATATCCGAACCCCACACATAGGCTGCACACAACAAGTTATTTATTATACTTAATATAACTTATTATACTTATGTTATAAAGAGGAAGTTGTTGGTAAGTTCATATGAACATTATTCTGAAAAGGATTTCACTGATAGAAAGACACCCATCATTATCCCAAGTGACAAGTACTTAATTAGTGTGATCTATTATTAAATAAGCATGGAGCATTATGCTGATCGCGTCCCTATCCCTATACAAGCAAAGAGGATAAACCCACGTTTTATAAAAGTTTCTTGCCATCTCAAGTTGACACCTACCTGACTGTGAGTTTTCACTGGCGAAACATTTGCACTGATCTTTGTAGGTTGTTTTCTTTTTTTGTATAATATATTTTTACTCATTGCATAAAAACAAGTATTTGATTTCTATGGGCCTACTACCATTTCCACTTACCTCCAAAGTGCGCCGCAGCTACTAATAGTGAGCCGGATCCCACGAAGGGGTCGAGTATGACGTCGCCGCTCCGCACTTGCGCCTGGTTCGCCGTGATGATCGCGAGCTGCGCGTCCATGCTTGTGTTGCCGATGAACTGACGCTTCTTCAGGGAGTGGAGCTGGATGAGATCGCGTTGCCCGTCGGCTACCTACAGACATGTGCATTGACGCATCAGAGTGAGCAAACATAACTCTCATTAAAAACGGTGTTAAAATTATTGCCAAGTGATGCAGGAGTTAGAAGGAAACATTAATTTTTTTTTGTGTATGGACCAGCATAGGTTGGCTGATGCTTCCTTATAGCTGACACCATCTGTGTTGACCAAAAAGACATTGAAGTTGTGACCTGGGCAATCTATTAGGATTGGGCAAAAATTGGCACTTACACTTTTCTTGTATTTTTTTTTAAATGGTATATTTATGAAATCAAGTCAAAGTCCATAAGCAGACTTACCCATCTCCCAAAGAAGACATCATATGGCTTCTCTGGTACATTGTTGGGGTCCACACCATAGAACTCTAGGTAAGCAAGTCTCTCATCTGGATTCTTTAGCTTTACTGGCCCTTCTAACGGCAGGTAACTGAAGCTCTATAAGTATAATATTGTTGAGGATTTGGAATCTTTTACAACAAAGTATTAATAAAAAAAAACAGTGCCAACCTCAATCTTTTCCACTTTCTCCTTCATAGAAAAATGTTTGCAGAATGTCTCGACTTCCACTTTGAACGACTTCTTCACAGAACAACACGCTTCAATAAGTTCTTTAGGACATAAATAAGTATCCTCAATACCATCACTGTTGGCATTCACAATCCAACTGCCACTCGAATTTTTCAAAGAATTCTTCAAGTTTGTGTGCAACTGTGACTCGGTTCTCGCTCTGGACCATAGTTCTATACAGGTTTTTAACAATACAGACCTAGAAGCAATCTTTTTGACGCACTCTTCGGAAGGTAGTTCCACTACCCAGTAGGGCTTGTTTGTGCCTGGTTTCTCAATGAATTTTATAGGTATATCGAAAACGGACAATATACTTTGCATTTCCTACAACATAACATATACAATAAGTTTTAAAAGAGAGGGGATAATGTTAATTTCTCTGAATAAAGTAAAGTAAATTATAAATGTTTGTAAACTTACGGCATGTCGAAAATCTAAGTGCTCGTGAGCAAACCACATTAAATAGCGCCGCCACATTATTGTATATATTTCACGTTGCTGAGTTGACAATTTTTCTGATATATTTTATTTTAGATATTCCAATTAAAGCATTTTTTTTATTATCAACAGTAAAATAACCTAAATTTCTGGGCCGAATCTATTTCCAAGATGAGTTTAGGGGTGGGGGAAAAAATGGCGGATTTCAATTGACAGCTGTCAACTGTCAAAATTCAGTTGTCAATGTCAAATTTGGACGTTTAACTGTCAAATTTACTACTCTACTGTCAAAAAAAATTCCTACTAGCGCCACAAAATACGAATGAAAAAGATTTTCTTGAAAAACTCTCATGGAAAGTTGCTGCGATTGGTCATTCTTTTATGAATGACAAAATTTGAACCAATCATCTTCGATCGAGGCATAAAAAGCTGTCAAAAGCTATTTATTCCCAAGATTGAAGTTTATCACCCACGTGTTTAATTACGCTAATGTTTACATTTTTGCTACTCAAGATCGACGTGTATGACCACGTGATTAGTAACCCTCTACATTTTTACAAATCAACAATGATCATGGAATTTGTCATTATTTCTCGTAAAGTGCCTAAAGGCGCTCCGTAGTGTTCTGTGCTTGTATTATATTAACCCAGATTAGAGATATGTACCAATATAGTCTCGATAGAGAATCATAATCTTGTTTAGTAACCGCGTGCGGATAAGTTTTGCCTGAGTGTGCGATTCCAGGGTGTTATTCGGATTTGTATATTATTAGTTTGAAAGAAAAACGAAATCAATATGTGGAGGTATCCACGTTCAAAATTAGAAGAACAATTCACCAGAGTCTAATAACATATTGGTATTGTAGGTATATGCCTCCTGCCACCTATTGCTGGAGGTGGTACCGGCCTTTGGTAAATTTAAAGAATGTAGATACTGGGAGCAACATGGTTAGTAAGTAAGTATATGAGCAAAGAGTGTATATTTACCCCACACATCTCCCAATGTGTGGGGGGTTTCAGGGTACAGTTCACTATTATTTATTCAACCAGAGATAGCTTTAACTTGTCAGCAGCAGTGATCTTTAACTGTTCTTTACACTTATGAATTCAGTAAAACAAGTTGTGCTTTTAACACAATGTTTATAGATAGAGTCAGTCAGCCGACCATTATTAAGTATTGTTTTCATGCTACTTATAGAGTGAACCATGTCAGTGCAGTTTTCCAGGCTGGTACCAAGTTTGACCATCCACTAATACTATATTAAATGAAGGGAGGTCTGTGTTCAGTCTACATTGATATAAATAGATATCTATCTGTATGTAGTTCCTAAATAAGTACTTCATTACAAAAAATGGTTCCATAAAATTAAAAAGTGTATGGTGTATGTAGATACACAAATAGCATAGGTAAGTACTTATTAACTTGTACCTATGCCTTAGGGCAATCATCAGCACATCAGTTTGGGATTACCTAATACTCAAGTAAAAAACTTATTTATTCTACTTAGGTTTACAGAGGTAAGTATTATTTTTACACTAGCTGAGCCCGCGACTTCGTCCGCGTGGAATTTAATTTCAATTTTTCGTGGTTTTTATAAAATAAAAGTAGGCTAAGTTACTGCTTATAACATCAGCTATCTACCAGTGAAAGTCCTGTCAAAATCGGTGCACCCGTTTCGGAAATACTCGTTGATTTCATGTGTTTTTATTTTTTTACGCGGACCCCTAATTGTTTTTCTAAAACAAAAGTAGCCTAAGTTACCCCTTATAACATCAGCTATCTGCCAGTGAAAGTCCCGTCGAAATCGGTCCAGCCGTTTCGGAGATTACCCGGAACAAACACACAGACAGGCAGACAATTTTTTTTTAAATCGCATTTTTGCTATATGTGTCCTATGTACTTTCATATGCACTTTGTGAAAAGGTGTTATTTTGATATTACAAACAGACACTCCAATTTTATTTATTTGTATAGATAAGAACCTAATAATTACTTTACTCTATGAGGTGGTAAGCTAGGTAGATAAGTATATAAAGTATTCTGTGTCGCTCATAATATATAGGTAAGTACCTAATAGGTACATAGGTAGGTACTTATTATTTCTATTAAGTTATGCCAGAAGGTACAATAAGGTACTTAAACTACTCTGTAAGTAGCCATCCAAAGAGAATACAATACCATTTATACGCTACGGCGTAGTGGCCTACATTAAAAATAAATTTCAGTGAATAGCTAAAACCAGCCGCCAAGTGCGTATCGGACCACACATACTGTAGGGTTCCGTACATCGGTGTATATTATAAGTTAAAGTTATACATACATAAATTAGCTACAAGAAACAAAAAGCTTGTCATTTCGGTTCATTTGTATGTTTCCAATGAATTTATTCAGCAATAGCACGCAATTAATTTTGCATTTACTGGGTCGGATATATAGCTATAACTTATGATTTATTCAATTCTTGACTGTCGTAATAATTTATTACTATTACCTACTTCATACGGTTATGTAAAACATAAGCGTATGAAGTAAGTAATAGTAATCTTATTATAGTTACTTATTTTCTGTTTTTTATGCCTATGTGGGTAGGAATGTGACGAGTTTCAGTATATTATATATTTTTGAAAACCTGTCAGAGAAGCTAATAAATAAGATGGAGTTAAACATTTCCAAAAATACAACTTTTCACAGAAGGGTTTAAAACAAGTAGCCATATATAAAGTTCTTGGTTTAAAAGAATCATATCCGTGATAACATAAAAACTTATAGTCTATGGTCTCATTAAAAAACAAAATCTTGTCATCATTGTCTATGGTCGCCATACGTCAATCTTGACAATAACTCTTTCGAAATTTCTGTTATTGACAGCTAACATGACGTTTAGTTTTTTTTATGCATCCACATCCATCCTTGGCAAAGTTGGTATTATATATTTAGCATAATTGTCCAGCATAATAGCATAGGCCACAATCGATCGAAACTTTGTCTCGGAAACGACAGTTCCATCGTAATTTACGAATGAATTAGATTGGCTTAAATTGGAAGCAGTCGTTTCCGACATCGGAAACTTTCCGCCATTTCTGAACTTTCCCTCATACCGGGAAAGCAAAGGTAGAAGCATGCATGTAGGTATGAATCCATACATACATGCATGCTTGAATATGAACAAACATCATCACATTATCAGTGGTCGGGTACTTTTGAACATTCTTGTAACTTTAAAACAACATTTTATTCAGTATTAATCATTTCAACATTTGCATTTCACATCCACTGTCCATACACAATACTATAATAAACTTGCACTATGAAGTTCTCCTTTCGGCTGTGCTATTCTGTTCTATGATGTCCTGGTATCTGTCGTGTAGAAAATCTTGGTACGCATCTTTGATGGCGCCAGAACACGCGACATAATGACCTCCGGAATGTTCTGCTACCACAGGCTTTATGTATAGACTTATTAATGATTCACTCATTTCTGTAAAAAAAATAGAGTAAATCTTTCACAAAGTTTTTGCTCTCACTATGCTAGAAAACTAGCATATTTTATTATATGGTCTCGCGTTCCGATCCGGTGGTAGATTTACCCTCGCCACCTCTCCTGGCAGCGGCCCAAGCCGAGGTCGTGTCCCTTGTGGCGCCCTTGAGCTAGCTGGCCCCCTGCCCCTCTGGCTGGAGCGCACTTGCGCTCGCCCTCTGTCCGGGTGAAGTTGTTATGGCCACTCTGGCCAACAACATATAGTCAAATAAAAAAAAAAAAAAAAATTATATGGCCTTGGTAACCATGTGGTTATATGTAGATAGCCCAATAATTTGGACAAATGGCCCCAAACAGTTTTACCTTTTGGTATAATCGAGTCACTCTCCCCATAAACATGTAGTGATGGCAATTCAATATCCTCATCATAAAACCCTTTGTGTACTAGGCTGCCCGACCGGAAACCAGATGTAAATATTGCAAACTTGAATGTGTATGGTAGATCTGAAAAAAGAAAAAAATCTTTAAAGTTATATTGAGAAAACAAAATCAAAAAGCTATGGTATCATATTGGAGGTCTTTAAATATAATATAGAAATTGATTTCAATCAAATAATATTAAAAAACACAATACAATCATGGCAGAATAAGTAAATGGTAAAACAATAATAAATAACAAAAATGAATAGTCATGAAATACTCACATCCTTTCTGTTGCATAGCAGCCAGCAGTCCAACAAGACAAGCCCCCTGAGAGAAGCCCATGAACCCATCAAAAGGTCCATGCTCTTGTACCACCTTCTCCACCAGCTCCAGGGTGTCTTCAAAGCCAATTGCCGGCCCCCCAAGACATTTGCCACTATATGTGTTGTCCTCTGCATTAAACCACCAGGAACGGGAGTCTGAGAATAATCAAAATTAATGAAAATAAAAGAGAGCAGCTGGTGTTACATGAAAATAAATAAATAAGCATAATTAATTGGCCTATTGTCCCAGACCCACCATAAGGCATATACCATCGCTCAGTTTGAGAGCGGATTCATAAGCTCACTTAGCTGGGCTAGAATACCTTTTAAAAAAGTGATTCAATTTGTGAGTGATATTTTAAAATCTGCAACCAACATACAATCATTGCCATGAAAAAAGGTACACAACCATGATGATCATTCAATTCATGATCATCTTACGTCTTGTGTGACTCACACATACCGTCCAGTATAAAGGTGAGAGGTGATCATTATCAGATAATTGAACTAGACCTCAAATCTAACCTTCATCGTTCCCGCCATCCTCATTCACAACTTTGTGTGGTGCTGATAAGAACGTGAGTTGAGCATATTTGGCCACGGCTTTCCGAAACGAGCCAATTTTCCCTCTAAACACCGCCCCGTTCTGCCTGTACCCGTGGAACGCAAGGATCTTCAGCTTCGGCCGGTCGGAATCCTTGTTGTTGTTCTGTTGTGGAGAGTGATTCGATTGTGGAGTAGTGGAATTCGGATCTGCCATTGTGGTGACACTTCTCAGTATACTATTTATTTTTAAGCCATTTAATATAAGCACTCGTTTAGACAAATTAATTGGCGTACTTATTTTTATATTTTCCAATTCCAATTATTTTTTATAAGAATTACAAAATAGTAATAACCACAGAGTACGTGATAACTAACCACAGACCAATAAGAGAAACTAACTGATAACACTGACAAGTGACAAGAATGCTGATCAGTCCTTGGTATATTTATCCAATAGTAGATGAAGCGGTACATCTAAGGATGGCAAATAATTTTAGTCGATTAAAAAAAAACTATTTTCTTTATTATACATCACCATCTCAATCAACATTAAAAAAAAAACTTATTTGGCGCCAAAAATCGCCGACTGTCAAATTTCACAAGTTAACTTTGTGTTTGTTTGTTTTTAGGCAAAAGAAATTGGTCTTGTGAATAGTAATAAAAAATGGAAGAAGGAGACTTTGATCAACGCTTAAGAGATTTACAAAGGGAGTATTTAGAGTTTTTAGACGATGAGGTAAGATTTTAACATAACCTAAGTTTTTGTATTTGTTGATTATTTTTATGAAAATGTTTGTTGAATTCACAGGAAGATCAAGGTATTTATATGGAGAAAGTCAAACTTATGATAGGAGATAAATCGCAGCGGCTAATTGTGAACGTTAATGACCTGAGACGAAAGAATCCGGAGCGTGCAAAGAACTTGCTTGATAACGCCTTTGAAGAGCAAATAGCGTTTCAAAGAGCCCTCAAAGAGTATGTGACCTCCATTGATCCGACGTACGCGAAGGTCCAGGAGGAATTCTTCGTCGCTTTTAGTGGAAGTTTTGGCAATAAACATGTTACTCCAAGAAATCTTACGTCACGGTTAGTATTTACTCAACATGTAACTTGTATCTTACTCTTACCATCAACCTACTGCTAGAGTGAATACTTTGGACTGGGAAGATGCAACTATATAATTTTTTTTAATACCCAAAGTGCTTCTTGCTATAGCCCATATTTTAATTCCAGGTATTTAGGCAATCTGATATGTGTGGAGGGCATAGTGACCAGGGTGTCGCTGGTGCGGCCGAAGGTGGTCCGCAGTGTGCACTATTGTCCCGCCACCAAGAAAGTCATGGAAAGAAAGTACACTGATCTCACTTCTTTTGAAGCATTCCCCACTTCTGCTGTGTATCCTACTAAGGTAATTAAACACCTCTTTATCATATACAACTTGGCACAAGCCTCTTCTCAAAGCAAGGGAGATTCAGGTCATACTGGATATCTTGAGGTGGTAGTGTTAAAAAAAATCTTATTAATTGACCCAAATTTAATAATGCCTTAAACTAAAATACTTACTCAATTTTACCTATGATCACTTTTTTTTAATACAAAAGTAGACCAATTCCTTGAAGTTCATTGCATCAGTTTGTCAGTTTGGCAGCTGGCAGTGTCCCTTATTTCAAAATTACTATGGTATAAAACAGAACAACAAGTATGTACATATAAAATTGAACTTGCAGGATGATGAGGGCAACCCACTAGAGACAGAGTTTGGTCTGTCACGGTATAAGGACCACCAGACCCTCACGGTGCAGGAGATGCCGGAGCGCGCGCCCGCCGGGCAGCTGCCCCGCAGCGTCGACGTCATCTGCGACGATGACCTGGTCGACAAGTGCAAGCCGGGGGACCGGGTGCAGATCGTGGGTAACTACCGCTGCCTGCCTCATAAACAGGGAAGCTTCACCGCTGGTACATTCCGGTGAGTACTACTACACTTCCATTTTTTAAAAGAGGAATGGCTTCCATTTATTGGGTGTTTGCTAGTCTTGATGGAATGGTTATACAGTTTGCTATAATAAAGAACTCTGTGTTAGCTGGTAATTTTTGCTCTATTCTATTTAGCAAATATAATTCCAATACTATTTTATAAGTATTTAATAGAGTAAAAAAATAACAGTACTGTCTAGGGACGCCCGAAAGTGTAGGGCGCCGCAGCTGCCACTCTGTATAACTATATATATTGTTAAACGCTATTGACACTTAGCACGGACACACTTAGCATGTGGCTGTGCGGCGAGCGCCTCGAACGTCCGTCTAAAAGCTACGCTTCAAAAATATATAACTGCCTTATTATTTTACTCACATTGTGTTATACATGTCTATACACTTATGGCTGTATTCAGAAACTATACTTGTTTGAGTAAGGGACCCTCTGTATAGATAGTTTTTATTTCTCAATGGGCTGTGCATTTGCTCAAACTGTGAAACCTCATAGTAATGGGTGTTAATTTTCCACATCATTATTTCACCATTCCTCAACAGAATGTTAAGTGTGGTCAAAGTCAGCATGTATCCAAAATCAATTCCCTCTTCCAGGACAATACTGATAGCGAACAACATAACCCAAATAAACAAGGAGATGAACATGTCAATCAGCCTTGAGGATGTGAAGATGTGCAAGCGGCTGGCGAAGCGCGAGCGCGTGGACATGTTCGAGCTGCTCGGCAAGTCGCTGGCGCCCTCCATACACGGCCACGACTACATCAAGAAGGCGATCCTGTGCCTGCTGCTGGGCGGGATGGAGAAGGTGCTGCCCAATGGCACCAGACTCAGAGGGTGAGATGCTGTGAAGATGGCATATTAACGACAGAAATAAAGAAAAAACATTTGTACGACACACTTTGCAAGACACAAACATAAACATAGGAAACGGAACAAAAAGGGTCAGAGCGAACTGTACCCAAAAGAATTTGCTAAGCATGTCCTGGAGAGGACCGACACTGTCAGTGCCGATTTTCAGCCAAACCCTATACAGTGGATCATACGTATCACTGACTACCCAGTAGAAAATAAATAACAAAATATAAAGATGGTGGTAAAACGGAGCCTCCCTCTCTTTATTTCGTTCAAACCTGGCACAAGTAATATTTTAGAGGTCAGTAGTACGTTGAAATAGTCCCGTTAGCCGTTTATTTCACAGAATATTTATAAGATACGGTCTTCAAAGCGGTCTTCAGTAACCATAACTTTATATCTGCAATCGCCGACAACTTCATGGAAGCGGCGGTGACGTCAGCGTTCTGTGAATATTCTGACAGTTTAATATCTCCCCCCCTCCCCCCCCCCCAGTGACATCAACATCCTGCTGATAGGCGACCCGTCGGTGGCCAAGTCCCAGCTGCTGCGGTACGTGCTGCAGACGGCGCCGCGCGCCATCACCACCACCGGCCGCGGCTCCTCCGGCGTGGGGCTCACCGCCGCCGTCACCACCGACCCCGAGACCGGAGATAGGAGGTCACTATTATAATCATACATAAATAATAATATCGCCAGACGAACACACCGACTGTATGGTCCCAAACTACTTGGGGCTGCTTCTACTGTGGGTACCGTACAATGGACTGGGGGCGGTCCCAGTGACACCCAGACTAGGGTAACTTACGAAAAGGCCATTACCGAAATATACCCCGACGGGAATCGAACCCGCAACCACCCGGTGCAGTGAGCCGAGCGGTCTACGCTCGTACCACTGCGCCATGCGGTTGTCAAAATAATAATCATACATAACGCGTCAATACTCTAGTGGTTAGAGGGGGCCGCTCTCGTAGCTAAGGGTTTCTGGGTTCGACCCCCATCGTAGCCATTAATCTATTGTCGTGAGCCACTCCTAACACTAGCATTAACTTAAATGGATTGACTTACGGGGATACTAGTAATGTGATAAACTGACATTGCTAGCAATCTTTAATTAAAAAAGGAATCAGCGCTGTGTCAACGGTACTTCGTAGGTGAAATTAGGTTGCGGGTTCGAATCCCGTCAGGGTCAATTTCGGAACTGGCCTTTTCGTAATTTGCCCTGGTTTGGGGTGTCGTTGGGATCGCCCCCAGTCCATTGTACGGTACCCATAGTACAAGCGTTGCTTAGTTTCGGAACATACAGTTGGTGTGTTCATCTTTTTTTAAAAAAACAGAATTAGAGTGTAAGCCTGATGGGTTTGGTTCCTTGCTGGTTCGTCAGGCTGGAGGCGGGCGCCATGGTGCTGGCGGACCGCGGCGTGGTGTGCATCGACGAGTTCGACAAGATGTCGGACGTGGACCGCACCGCCATCCACGAGGTGATGGAGCAGGGCCGCGTCACCATCGCCAAGGCGGGCGTGCACGCCACGCTCAACGCGCGCTGCTCCGTGCTCGCCGCCGCCAACCCCGTCTACGGCAGGGTCAGCACCGCATCTCACACCTATTTACTCTTCTAAATGGAACTGCTCCCGCCACACGCTCCCACCACTGTAACTCCTGTAAACCAGGATCGTCAATGGTGGCCAGGGAAAAGTTAAATTGTCTTGGAACCCGCACGAATTTATTCGAAATAAATAATAGGAGTTGGAAAATTCCACTCGCCTCCGGTGCAAATCGGGAGACAAAAATAGCTGGTATGGGCTGATTGCCATAGACACTAGACTGACCTTTTTAGTCTAAGTACTCTAAGTCTAAGGCGCGTATTAATAAATCGATCTCAAGTCTGAGAGCGATTTTGGAAATATCATTCTTATGTCATACCAGCACAAAATGGCATGTCAATAGCGTACTCAAGATCGTTCTGACTTGAGATTGATTTACTAATATGGACCTTAGACTATAAAGGTGACTAAAAGGCCTCAGTAGACTAAATTACTCCTTTTTAACATCAGCTATCACCCAGTGAAAGTCCCGTTAAAATCGATTCAACTGTTTCGGAGATTTACCGAAACAAATATACAGACAGGCAAATGGGTTGCTTTTTGTTATAAGTACCTTTTTATAGTTTCATATGCATTTACAAAAAAAGCAATTATTCCAACACACATTACATTTAATTCCACATGAGTCTTTTATGAATGTATATTATATTCCTTTATCTATTATTTCTTCCACAATCTAACTGGTGCCGAGTACGCGTGCGTATTCTACGCAGGCTGTCAGTAATACTATCGATACCAAGAAGCTGATAATCGATAATAATGACCTCGTCATCAATAGTAATGTCACTATCAAATTAAATTATGTATACTCAACCATACAGCCCAATTTCAATATTGTTAGATTATCGTTTTCACAAAAAAGCCTCATCTACCAACCAAGTGTCCCATAAAACTCTGTTTTTGGCAAAATCATCGAGATGAAAGCCATACTTTAAAAATTGTGAAGTGATGTTACTAGTTTTCGAGGTCACGATATTATTGACGACCTATCGATAGACAAACGATGGTAAGTCACCGCTATGTGTTATGTGTAGCGATATTTATGATATAGTATTCCCCAGTACGACCAATACAAGACTCCGATGGAGAACATCGGGTTGCAAGACTCGCTGCTGTCCCGGTTCGACCTGCTGTTCGTGATGCTGGACATCGCGGATGCGGACCATGATAACATGATCTCGGAACACGTGCTCCGGATGCACAGATACAGGTCAGACATCTACACATTTACCCCTGAATATATAAATAATTTATATATATAAAAAAAAAATATAGCCACACTGCCACACTGTATGGTCCCAAACTAAGCAACGCTTTTACTATGGGTACCGTACAATGGACTGGGGGCGATCCCGGTGACACCCAGACAAGGACCCGTAATTAATTAATAATTTAAGGTAATTTGCCCTGGTCTGGGTGTCACTGGGATCGCCCCCAGTCTATTGTATGGTATCCAATATCCATAGTACAAGCGTTGCTTAGTTTGGGACCATACAGTTGGTGTGTTGTCTGGCTATCTTTTTTATTATTATTTTCATATCTTACAAAATTCTTTAGAGCACCTCATTCCTGCTTACAATGCGCAATGTTTGTAAATCAGAAATCCAAAGGAGCAAGATGGCGAAGTGTTACCGATGGGTTCCACAGTGGAGATGTTGTCAACAGAAAACCCCGACAATGAGGAAGCAGAGGTAAAGTAATACCGTCTAAATTACTTACGTTGTATTATATTATAAAATGAATATAAATTGCCATTGAGCCCTTATTGGGCGGCCTTATCGCGGGCTGCGATTCCCTCTAGACAACCTTTGGATGGAGGATTTCGGATAAAACAAGTATGTGATAGTGTAACTACACATAGTTATAAATAAAATAATAATAAACAGTTCTCACGAACTCAGAACCTTTTTTTTGTATGGTAATGTCCTGCCCCCCATTCTCAAGGTTCGGAAGACCAACTGATCATAAGTTGCATAGCTTTCAATCTGTAGCTCAACCATGATTTTATATGTTATGCACGTCTACTGGAGGACGTAACATATTGCTTAACAAATTGTTATTATTTCTTTAGGTTCAAGTGTACAATTTGCTATAGAAGTATTGTACGTTATCGCTAGCGACTAGCAAGCAACTCTAGCAAGTTACTTAAATAATAATATCGCCAAACTGACACACCAACTGTATGGTGCCAAACTAAGCTACGTTTGTACTATGGGTACCATACAATGGACTGGGGGCGATCCCAGTGACACCCAGACCCAGGCAAATTACGAAAAGGCTGAGCTGAGCGGTCTACGCTCAAACCACTGCGCCAAGTGGTCGTCAAATAGTCCAATACGCAAGTTTTTAAAGAAACTGTTTAATTTTAAGGAGACAAACCAATCGATATACGAGAAGTACGACCCGCTGCTGCACGGCAGCACGCGCAGCCGCAAGGAGCAGATCCTGAGCACCCGGTTCATGCGCAAGTACATCTACATCGCGCGGCTGATGAAGCCCAAGCTCACGCAGGACGCGTGCGACGCCATCGCCGACGAGTACGCGCGGCTCCGGAACCTGGACATGATGGACAGCGACGTCGCCAGGGTACGCGGACACGATATTACTCACTATTTATCGTCTATACAAATAAATCAAATTGGAGTGTCTGTTTGTAATATCAAAATAACACCTTTTCACTAAATGCATATGAAAGTACATACGACACCTATAACAAAAAAGCGATTAAAAAAAATTTTGTCTGTCTATCTGTCTGTGTGTTTATTCCGGGTAATCTCCGAAACGGCTGGACCGATTTTAACGGGACTTTCACTGGCAGATAGCTGATGTTTTAAGGAGTAACGTAGGCTACTTTAATTTAAAAAAAACAATTAGGGTTCCGCGTAAAAAAATAAAAACACATGAAATCAAAGAGTATCTCGGAAACGGCTGGCTCGATTTTGACGGGACTTTCACTGGTAGATAGCTGTTGTTATAAGCAGTAACTTTAGCTAATATTATTTTAGAAAAACAAAGTTTTAAAAAATGGGTCCTGCCGCGCGGTCTTAGAACGCGGTAGCGGGCTTTTTTGTTAAGTTAAATTCCACGCGGACGAAGTCGCGGGCTCAGCTAGTTATAACGTCTTCAAAATTTAAAATTTAGAAAACGCGGCGACTTTTTATACTACAAAAGAGCTGATAATTCTCAAACGGCTGAACCGATTTTCATGAAACATAGCTAAGAACACTCGATCAGAATACCTATCTAACAAAAAAAACAAAATTGAAATCGGTTCATCCGCTTGGACGCTACGATGCCACAGACAGATACACGTGTTAAACTTATAACATCCCTCTTTTTTTGTCGGGGGTTATGTAATAAGGTAGAATAGGGACGCCCGAAAGAAGCGAAGTTTTATAGTATAAACCGTAGGGCGACCGCAGCTGCCACTCTGTATACCTATATATATATCGTGTTATGCTACTGACGCTTAGCACGGATAGAGTGGCTACGCGGCGAGCGCCTCTAACGTCTGTATAAAAGCTTCGCTGGTTTACAGGAGTAGCAATGGTGGGAGTGTGTGACGAGGCTATTCCCATAAAATCGGCCCATGGCGATCAGGGCGGAATTCCCATGGCGAACAAAATGTAAAAAATGACAAGCCCGCTGAGTTTCGTGCCGGATCTTCTCAGTATAGGTCGCGCTCCGATCCGGTTGTAGATTTAAGAAAAAAATAAAAATTTACAATTTGTAAGCGCCCCCGTAGGCCTAAACAAAATAAACGGTTTGACTTTGAAAAAAAATTGCTAGTAATAATAGGTCACATCAATCTGGTTTGGCATGATATATGCAGGATTTTCTGTTAACAGACGCAACCAGTGACGGCCCGTACCCTGGAGACGCTGATCCGGCTCGCGACCGCCCACGCCAAGTGCCGGCTCAGCCACGAGGTGACCCACGAGGACGCGCTCGCCGCCATCGAGCTGGTGCAGTTCGCATACTTCAAGAAGGTTGGTACAATCACACCAGTTTTATATGAAGAAAAAGGCGGCCGTACACTTACGCACCACTTGTATCACATACGAACCTTAGTGGGTTTAAGTGGTTTTACCACTGGGGTCAGTATGGATTAGGGAATGCCCTTCAAAGCTAGTGCGAGGGCGAAGTTAAGACTTGTCATGTATTATTTATGTTACACAGAGTTGATTGCCCTTTTTCTTAGGGACTATTCAGACAAACTGAATTCGTACTGCAATCCGTGTGGGTAGATAGCTATTCATAAGAGAGAATGAGACAAAATCGTCTTATTTTACATTTTTTCTCGTCACAACGGTCTGTAGGTTGTCAAATGATGTTTATCTTCAACATGTGTTTTTTTTTATTAATTGATGTACAGGTTTTAACAAAAGAGAAGCGTCGCAAGCGGCGAGCCTCGTCGGACGAGGAAGCCGCAGCCTCCGACGGCGAGCAGCCCGCGCGGCCGCGCGCTAAAAAGACGAGAAGAACGGTGCGTTATATCATACTGTTAGTTATGACAAAATAATCCATAATGTGTATGGAGTTAAGTTTCTTTTGGGCTCATCGACACTGAGGGCCTATGCACAGCACGCTTTTTAAACGCGCCGTCGACGCGCGTTTTAGATACGTGCGTCGACGGCGCGCTTTTATCCTAGAAAAGTCTACAGTCTAAAGTCGTTCGGCTGCGTCTGACTCGCGTACGTGTCGCGTCTGTATCGCTACAAGTACAAACGCGCAACGACGACGGCGCGTTTAAAAAACGTGGTGTGCATATGCCCTAAAATTCTTCATGAGTGAAGATTGTTATTTTCTTTTTCGTTACATTATATCATGCCTATGTTCTGTACTGTGTATCAGACGGGCGCGGGGCAGGACCCGTACGAGTTCTCGTCGGACGAGGAGGCGGCGCCCGTGCTGCGCGCCGCGCACGCCGCGGACCCCGCCCCCGCCGCCGCCGCCGCCGCCCCGCACGCTATCGACCCCAACAGGTACACTACCTCTACCCTATTATACAGGGTGTAAGGGGCATCGTAATGAAAACTGATACCATGGGTTCAACTCATGATTCTATACCCTTAGAGTTTGAATATTCTGTCGATATTTAAATGTGCTCGAAGCGTATACATATATGCAGTGTAAAAATATTAATTGTTTGTAACAACACATCGGTATTTTCTGGGCAGGTTGTCGCAGTTCAAGTCGGCTCTCCAGCAGCTGTTCCGCGAAGAGCGCGCCAACTCCTTGCCACTGGCGCGAGTGTCGGCTTACGTCAACGAAAAGTTCGCGCACGAGACCTTCGCCGCGCCCGAGCTGCACGCCGCGCTGCACAAGATGACGCAGGACAACCAGCTCATGATGGCCGACGATATCGTCTTCCTCATTTAATACTTGTACGACTGAATTATCAATCGATTCTCTAAGGCCCGTATTAATAAATATATCTCAAGTCTGAGAGTGCTCTTGGAAATGTCATTCTTATGTCAGATCAGTACAAAATGAGGCCTCCATTTTGGTTTTCCAAAGTGGACGCTCACATTTTTGTGTTTGTATTGCTATTTGTTACTAGACACTGGCGAAATACCTATTAAACTGGGTGGGCCATATTTTTAAAGAAAGAAGAAGTCAAAATGACATCTCAAAAGCGTAACTTACGACCGCTCTCAGACTTGAGATAGATTTAATACGGGGCTAAATTTGAAGTCCCACCTTGGATAAGACGTCGTTATATTTTTGAATAGCGCGTCAAAATGAAACAGTGCGATTACGCGTTCTTCTGTGATCGCGTTCTATTTAGTACAAGTTTGTATGGGTGACTTGTACAACGCCTCTTGCGGTAAGTTAATGAATCACTTATTAAAAGTAATGAAATATTGTATAAGTGAGTCACGGTTCAGTTTTGTTGAGTTTACATCACATTTACATAACTTGTCAGTTTTGAGTTCAATCATTTGTTTCAATCTGTATTATTGTGCCAAGATCTACCTCTGTTGATTAGATACAGTGAGTGTTAGAATCTGGCTAGTTTGCCATACAGCGATTGGTAAATAGCTGGACACATGCCATTATGTATAATTGAGTGATCATATTTTGAAGAAGAATTGTGTTTGAATTACACATTACTATAGTTAACATTATAACTAAGATTGTTAAGACTATAGTTAAGGTTGGCACGGCAGGTTACCGCGCTATGTAAGAATAAATTGACAAATTATTGTAAGCGCCTTTGATGCAAACATTGATTATATAAATAAATATTGGTTAAGGTGAAGGCGCCTGTCTAGCCCGCGAAGTTCAACTTTTTTTTGTTCTTTTAGAAATTTTTCAAAATCTGACAATAATAAAAGACAAATTTTGTAATTCGCAAAAAAAGACCGTGTGCAGTGCATTTCTTAATACATTTATTTTACTCTAAATATTATCACGGTGGATATGATACTAGTAAATCACTAAATATACAAAAATTGCCAGATTATCTGGATAGCTGTCGTTCTTGAAATGTTTTAGAGTAAGTTGGATATATTAATAAATGCACTGCACACGGTATTATTCGCGAATTACAAAATTTGTCTTTTATTATTGTCAGATTTTGAAAAATTTCTAAAAGAACTCAAAAAAATTGAACTTCGCGGGCTAGATGGGCGCTTTAGCCTTAACAAGTAAAATTAAGGTTATTTTTGTATTTTATCAATAAGGTAATAAAAATCTCGAAATGTTTTTTTATCTATTTTGTTTAATTTAAAAAATACTTAACCTATTGTTATTTTTTACCCTTTCCTTTCCCTTTGCCCTTATTTTTACTACCTTCCCTCCCTTTTCCAGTTTTCCCAAACTTGTTGACTTTACCACCGAAAACTTTCTTTTGTTTCCCAAAAGGTTTCTGACCCCTCCTGCCGTCTTTCGCATCGTTCTTCTGGAACTTTCTCCCGCCATGGCCGTGACCGCCATCTTGGTCGTTTCTAAATCTTTTCTTGCCGTCCTGTTTATTTTGAACTTTGTTCGTATCTTGATTCTTTTGGAATTTCTTCTTGAGCTTCTTGTCTAGCCTCATCTTCTTGAAACCGCGAGGGGCGTCGTCGTCGCCTTTCCGTTTATTAGACGATGGGTTTCGACTGAACAAATCTAAAAGACAAGTGTAACTTATATTATTAAATGATTAACACACAGGGCAAACGAGGCCATAGCTATGTATATGGGCGAAACAGCTGGATATATTTTGACGGGACTTTCACTAGCAGATAGCTGATTTTATAATGAGTAACTTAGGCTACTTTAATTTTATTGAAGTACCACGCGGGCAACAGCTAGTAATTAATAAACTCTCAGTGTTGCGATCGAGTAATTGGCGATAGTCTAACAATATAATCACCTTGTTCTGGTTCGGCCCCTACTTCCTGCCTGTAGTATTCCGCGTCGTCATCTTCGCCCTGATCCATCTCGGTGTGCTGGGACTCTGCAGCCGCCAACTCCATAAGCCTGAACAATAATATAACAATGTATAGTCGGACTATTGTGCCATTAAACCATGTAACCAGTAAACTACCCTGTGACATAACATTTAAACATGAATTCTCCTGCTGATAATCACTTTTGGTTGCAAGTTTCAACATTGGTTCAACCCACCTCTGACTCTCTGTAACTTCTATCTTCTTCTTCATGCCATCCAATGATTTCTGTTTGAGGTCATCCTTCTCCTTCTGTTTTCGCTGTACATTTTCTTCTTGTTGAGCTTTGCGTTTCTCCTTCATTCGTCTGCAATTAATTATCAACCAAGGTTAATCATTCAATTTATTATTTATGATCAATGTAAACTTTATGTAGTGTAATAACAGAAAACATTACTTTTTCTCTTCTCTGCGTTTCTTAATTAGTTTTTTCTGTTCATCTGACTTCTCAACTAACTCGTGGAACAGTACTTCGCCATCCATCAAACCATCTTCTACCTAAGAACAAGAGTAAAATAAAACATGGCCAAAAAAAGTATTTATTTATATCATTGTGTGTGGATGTGCAGCAATCATCCCCTAGAGACGTCAGCCTCTTCACGGTCAATCTCACTGGTTTGGGTATCAAACCATACTCAAAGGCTAGGATATCTTTCTACCACAGCAATGACTTTGACATAAATAACCCCCACAACTTTCATGTTCACAAAAAGATTTTATTTTGCCAATAGTAAATATAACCTACCTTAATAAGTTGGAAAGATATCCTAGGTCCCAGTTCGAACAGTCTGATGGCGGATTTAGACTCGGCAGCGGCGCCGCGCGTCGCCAAATTTTGAGGCAGGACTATTTGAGAGTTTGGATCATCTTCGAATTCACTCTCTGATAGCATGCCGGCTCTGCAAAACAGAATTTAAAAAATAATAAGTGTTATATAAAAAAAATACAGGTGATATATTCCTTTCAGATAGATCAACAACTTACTTATCGAAGAACTCCGACATATCTTTGCATCTGTTCAGGTTGGGTACTTTTCCTTGCACCATCTGGAAAATATACAATATTGTGTTTTATATTTAGGATTTCCATAACTAAATTTTGTTTTCAACTCAATTCTGTTACACCACGGGCAAAGTGATGAACAGAGTATATTCCTGCGCAAGTTAAGGGTATGGGAGAGATCAGCGCTATGAAGACACGCGTCCTTTGACACACCCCTCCCGCACTGTTCCACTACTGCAGGAACCTACTCAGTTAAGCTATTGTAGACAAAGGACCCAGTTGCTGTAAGCTCATGTATTAGGAGATCACTCACAAACCTTCTTAGTTCCCTTATTTAGTCCGACAGGCGTTGCTCTGATGACGTAGTGTCGCATGTCTACAAGCTTTGTGGACGGATTGTAGTTCATCAGTACACAGCGGCGTATATTTTTCAGTTTCACCTGAAATAAAGTTGTAGATAAATAATATTATTATACTCTATCACAACTGGTCATGAAACATGGTTTTTATGGGGGGCTAGAGATGAAAAATGATGCCTTAATACTGACTGTCTTGTTATTGGAAAAATCACTGACCACTATGATTGAAGCCAAACATTATTTGGACCTGCTTATGCAAAATGGAACCAACCCACATGCACTACTGTACACCAAAACCAACCTTGTGTTAGTGGTTCTAGGTTGGTTTCAGATTGCAGAAGTGTGCGTGGGTGTAGGTCCATTTTTAAAGTGAAGTGGTTATCTTGTTAGGCGTAGTTGGCAAGCCACTTAATAACACTCACAGTAGTAATATTAATGGTGGGGAACATGTTCTGGAACATGGTCGCCATGAGCTTCATGTGCATGCCCTCGCCGGAGAAGCTGTTCAGCACGATCAGCGGGGCGTGCTGGAACGCGCGCATCATCACATACTGCTTACGGAGCGAGGAGATGACGTCGCGAGCGAGGCTGTACTACAAAACAAACATAATTTGAGCTAACTGGCTACTACACAAATGTAACTCAAATTTGAGGGCTGTTTAATTGAACTCATAATACAAAAAAAAATTTTTGTCATCATAATCCTACTAATATTATAAATGCGAAAGTTTGCGAGTGTGGATGTATGTTTGTTACTCTTTCACGCAAAAACTACTGAACGGATTTGGATGAAATTTGGAACAAAGAATGTTTATAACCTGGATTAATACATAGAATACTCTACTTAAGTCGTCCCTGGCAGAAACTAGTGTGGTATAAATTCCTCTAGCTTTCAGGGAAATGAGGATAGGTATGCCTTGCATTGCATTTCAGATAACGCAAATAGTTTAAAGCCTTTGTTATAGTATTTGTACTTCATTTAAAATACTCACTTATCATTGTCGTTCTATACTGGTAACCACTTTGTGATGTGAAAATGTGCTTGCTTCTTACCCAAAACAATACACTACACACATGCACATCTGGCCCAGCACCACCCAAATTTAATTCTAAAATGGCTGCCTTATTGGATACTAAAACTGTGTAATACAGGTTGAAAAAGAAAGGGTATACATTTCTTTTCAAAACTTAACTTTGTAAATCTAAAAATATCAGCTATGGAGGAAACTTGAAAAACAAAAGGTGATATAGGGATACAGCTTTTGACAGATTTCATAAGTCTACAAAACCTTTAGTACTTCAACTGTCCCACAAAGCCTATAGTTTTAGATTTACAAAGTCAAGTTGCAAAAAAATTGTATACCCTTTCTGTTTCACCTAGTAATAAGAGTAAAATTATAATACATAATTTTTCAGAATGGAAGTAATACACATGTACTGCTACAGTCTAAAACCAACCCTAGAATGAGTGGTTGTAGGTTGGTTTCAGTTGTCAGAAGTATGTGTACGTTAGTTTCATTCTGCAAATCATGTCCAATTGTAAACTCACATTGTGTATGCGGAAGGTAAGTGTGGGCCCTCGGGGGAGCCGCGCCATGCGCATGTAGGATCCCAGTTCCGTCTCAGTGAACACCATCATGTGCGACACATGCAAGTAGCCCGATACAGACACAAAGTCTTTTATTGTGTTCTTTTTCCTTTCCTAAAATAAACAAATGTTTTGATTTTATTTTTATCGTGATACAGGCTGGTCAATAACTTGAGTATTTGGTGGAAATGCGAATCGTTTTGAGCAACATGGAAGGACAAAAAGCTGCTTCTTCATAAAAGGTAGTTCATTAATAAGAAAAAGTACCTTTAGCTGTGACGCAGTAAATGGCTCCATAATCTTCCTGAAATCCTTCATGAGATCGATCAAGTCCTTGCTGCACTGTCCGCGGTGGATCACGAATGAGTGAGGAGCCTTCACAATGTTCTCGGGCTCCAAAGATTCCTTGGACGCCGGATTTTTCTTCGCACATTTACCTTTACGCTTGCCCATTGTTATTTGGATTGAAATCTAACGAATTATAATTAATACTTATTTATTAAGAAAATATTTACTAATATTATCATTTGGATGGTATTTTACAAGTATTTCAGCACGAGTTTATATTTATTTTGAGGTTATTGACATGCACTCACTTTGAATGACAATGACAGTTACGTTCAGAAACTTAACTAAAACAACTTTTTAAACATCTATGTGTCAAGTTTCTGAACTGCATAGTACAATCGCGCTGAAATAAAATTTATATTATTACTAGCTGACCCGACAGACGTTGTCAGGACAAGGTCTTTTAGGGATATGAAAAATAGATGTTAACCGATTCTCAGATCTACCCGATATGCACACAAAATTTCATGAAAATCGGTCGAGCCATTTCGGAGGAGTATGGTAACTAACATTGTGACTCGAGAATTTTATATATAAGACGGGGTGATTGCACTGAAATCTTCTCACAATATAAACGCGAGAAGGAATGCTTCTTCCCTATTATAGCAAGGACATTATTATTATAAGTTGAGTAAATTATGAGCGTCGAGTACATAAGGGCGAATAGTTTAGAAAGGGCCTTAACTTTAAGTGGTAATTTATACATGGCCACCCAAAACGGGTCGGCATATACTATTTAGGGTACTTAAACACAGTAGGAAAATAAAAACACAGCACAACAAATCAAAACAGCTTTATTTTCTGCTGGCTCATCCGTGGATTTTCCATACCTGCTCATGAAAACTACACTAGGTATTCTTTGTCTAAGTCTCAATGTGACATATTAACTCGGTTTTGTTCAAATTATTTATTATTGGTAAGTATACAAAACCTTTCCGAAGTGAGACCTTAGATTACAATTGCTTAAATGTAAAAACGAATAAATACATATTTAAATAATGTTATCGCCGTGTACCTCCATCACAGTTGGATTTGTACCAGCTTAGTAGAAACAAAGTTGAGTAGTATGAGAAATAACAGCTAACCACCCTAGTCCCTTACACCTTGAACTCGACTAGCTCGGGAACATCTATCGCCACTACCATGAGCCACATGGACACTACAAAATTCGATAGGGTAAAAGCATTTTATAGTACAAAAACATTGACTTATCACGACACGTAAATACTGGTAGGCAACTCATGGTAGTGGTTTCACGAATTACAAACGAATGGTTAATTCATTCTCTATCCTATTTTAAGTGCATTAAGGTGCAATATCATTACCCAACTATACTACTATTTTTGGATTTGAATTTTAAAATGAAAAATTATTTGGTAGTAAGTCTGACAGACTCTTTAGAGATTTTACACAATTCACTAGCTATGCACCGTGAGTGGCCCTTGGTAAACACCTGACATCAAATCCGTATATTATGGATGAACCCCAACCAAAATATACAAAACATCTTATGTTAAAAAGGTGCAATAGAAAAATTACATTAAAAATATAGACCACGAGATAATTTGTCGTTGAGAGGAACAAGAGACGTTCAAATTCATTTCGCGTATTGTTTTTACATAAATCACAATGCCTAAAGAATGTTGCAGTGAAACATAAAATATTATGGATTTTATGAAACACAAAAAAAACATTATTAACCCCTATTTAATTAGCTACTATCTATAGTCCATTCTATACTATATCAGTTAAATATCGTATCATTAATTTTACTTTAAAATCAATATTTTTAACGTGTACATAATGAAAGTGACGTAAGGATAAAGTAACACTGATTCACGTATCGTCTTGGCAATGAAATGGCATACATAATAATTAAAAAAATAAGGAAGCGTGGATATTGACAGTGTCAGAAATATTCAGATACCTTTAGGATGTTATACGACAACTTTTTCATAGATTGCCATTTCCCACCTAAATAAAATACAATAAAGCCTGGTATACACGATGCCATTACATTTAAATGGGATCGACCCAGTAATTCAGTTTCTTGACTATATTTGATACTGACGGTCGTAATGGACATCAACCACAATCTGGCAGCGACTGCCCAAACGCGTCCAAATAATGCCATAGTCAGCTGGAGTGACTAGCGAGCGCGTACTCAGCACTGCACTAGGTTGAGACTAGTGTCCACCGAGTGCAATTGTAAGACAGCGCTAGCCGGGGTAACTAAACAGTCGTGTTACTGGTATCGTGTGAACGCAGCATAAAATGATAAAAATCTAAACTACAGTGTTTAATAAACAATACCAATAAAATTTTGTTCCTTATTTGTTTCTCATTAAGTCGAACTGAGGGAACCTTGTTAACATAAAAGTCAATCGTAGAGTGGCCATCTTATTTTTGATCGTAGTCTATTTCAAAGTTGTGAGATCAACTGAGTTCGATATCAGTATTACTTTATGCTTGTTACAACTAATCTGGATTAAATCTGTTTACTTGTAGTTTAGTGAGCCTAAAGTCGAGACTGTGAGATTGCCAATTGATCATTCAAACAAATCTATAAATCCTGTTCTACAAATAAACAGATTTATAAAAGACAGTGCATATAATGTTACAATGAATTTAATAATCAGAGTACCTTCGAAACGTCAAAAATGGTAGGTACAATAGTTAAAAGCATCAAGCTATAAAATCATGTGTCGCAGAGTTAGTAACACTTGGTTTTTTTTAATTAATCGATTAGTTAAGTGCGAAAAATCATAGGCACGAATCAACTCACATTCATTTACAAAACGGAAAATTTTTATTTTTATAATTTCTAACAATAATCCCGAAATGTGAATGTCATGGCCTAGGTTCTCTAATAAAGCCATAGTAGATGACCGATTAATATCAGTTGCGCCAATAACTATAACTGAACCGCGTTACGCTTTACAGTGATACCACACCAATCGATCGCACGTCGATCGATGGTAATATTAAATCAGTCGAGTTGATCTACAGTTCCTACATAGTACCACGTTCGGCCCATGTTCGATCGACTGTTGATCTACGGTCGATCGATTACCGCGGTCACACCATTACGCGTATTACCTAAACTTATGTATGGACTAGAGATGTACCGACATCTCTTCTACCACTCTCAATAAGACCAATACATCATACATAAGTTTTCACAATAGGTGACCTATAAAGTCTTTCTCTTGAGCTTATTTTATCGATGTAATTTTAATATTTCGTAGACTCGTTTTCGACATCTAGATTCGATTCGTTGAGTATAACTCGGCTATCGCTACATCTCCAGTCCGATTCTAGGACTCATGCACATAGTAATAAGATCCATTCTCGTTTGTCTAATAACGTCGCGAGTCACGCTCGGCGTGTACTGCGCGGCCTCGGAAATCATTCCGAATTTACAAATGCAACCACAGAGTCGTAGTGGTCGTTTTCGCAATAAACTACAAAAAAGCTACACTCCCTTCGTACAAAGCATCACAAAAATACTACAAAGAATCGTGTAGATGTAACAGAATATGTTAAAATCGAGCACAAATGATCGATAAATTATTAACAAAATATGTTATATGCAAAAAAATATAATTAGTTTGTCGCCCGCGACCGATGGTGGGGCCAGCGGGCGCGTTAGCTCAGTATGAACTAGATATATTACAAAATCGTCGCGATGCCTAGTTGTTGCTTACATCGATATCATCCAAACCACAGCCGAGTCGTTTAGTGTTGATCCATCTGTAAGGGAAAAATACATTGCCAGGGTGCAGGAACAAACGAAAAAGGCAAACATTTTGGACCACTATAAATAATGGGTTTTGTCAATAGTTTATTTATGTTCCTAGGTTCCTACTGAAAGTAGTGAGTAATTAAATAAACAATTCAAAAATATTCATATTGGAGGGTAGTGATCTCGGCATAATGACAATAGGCACGCTCCCTATCACATTGAGGCCAAAATACCTACGTCATTATTTTTTTCGTGTATAGATCTCCTTGGATCACCCCTAGACAGATCTTTATTACAAGTTGTCAATATTCACCACACATTTTGCACAAAAAAAGTATTTTAGGTTCGACATTATTTTACCTGTTCTTGTCCATTGGTCTCCTGGGATTTCATCACGTCTGGCAGATCCGGGGGAGAAGAGTATGGGGTCAGATCCAAAGCCTCAAATTCGCCATTTTCCTTCCTGAATCCACAAAGAAAGTAAAAAATCAATATAAACTTGCATATAAATAAATTATAATCAGTATAACACTTTTGACCATGATTGTATTTTACAACAAACAATGTTGATGAAACAATTTTATTATATTACACTAATTTCAAACACTGAACATGATTTGTGCTGACAACAGACAAATGGAATTACCTATTGTGGAGTCAATTAGATTTTTACTTCAACAATTATGATTTAAAAGTGATCATTAATCAAACATTTGAACTTGGATTAAATAAAATTATAACAGTTAAACAATTTATCCATTAATCCAACTAGATCGGTATAATGTTAAAAAGTATCATGCATCCTCAATTGTATGGATTAACTGCTATCTTATCACACACAGAGAATGTGTATAGCAACTACAATATCAATTAAATATTTATAATGCTCCAACACCATAGCACACTGGTCCTGGCTAGATGAGGTTGTTACTATACTGATTTTGTGATCAACCACTGATCAATTGAATGTTACTCTTTGTAGAGAGTGTTAATCTATGTCGACTCATCTCAATCTATCATAAATGCATCAATCAAGGGTTGATCAATTTGTGGTCATAACACCCTTATTTCGAAAAAAGGTGGAACTTAATTAACTGTGTAATTTTACTATGAATTTAATAGATTCTTTAATGGAATTGTGCTTTGGCTAATTTGATTTCTATTCTTCTTAATTTCAGTAAAATAAGCTCTATCCTCCAAAAACTAATCCAATTCTAATTTGGGGGCTGCTTAACCTATACTCTTAAGGCATAATTTAAATAGCTGAATCAAAATGAACTGATTCAGCAGGATGAAAATAACAAGGATAATAGGTATAGGATTACCTACTATTATGTATATGTTCTTAAAAGTCATGAACTTAATGAATATTGTTGACACACTACAACATAATTGTTGTAAGAAGAATAATATACAAGGTTGGAATACCTTAAAGCCAGGCCGATGGGTGCTGGACACTGGGCCTTAGCCGTAGCTGATGTTAACCCATACTCCGCCAGCGTCTTGTCATCATCCATCAGCTGACTGTCTTTGTTGAACAACATCTGGCTCGGGGGTGGCACCTTCAGGATTCCTACACATTTAAATTGTATAACTTAATGGGTGTAAGTTATAACAAGGGTATCAGCATAATGTCACATTTTACTTGTTCAGGGTGTTTTTTATTTTTTATTCATAATCATACCGATTATACCATAAACATCTACTATGGTAGGATTTAGGATAATTCCACACCTAAGGGAGTAAAATAGGGGATAGAAGTTTGTGTGTAAATAGTGTTCCGAGCTACACGCGGGCGAACTCGCGCGCAAAATCTATCTATCAATAATCTTAGGTTTAACTGATTATAGAGTCCAAACTGTATCATATTATTAAGTCCAAAGTCTAAACTAAATGCTGCAATAAATAAGGTAATCGAATGCAAAAAAAAATACAACGACGAACGAATCGAATCATGCGTGAACACTCAACAAGCCTATGTTTTTGTCACAATCTAAACAATGTGTTTTAAGCCACTTTGTTTTCCTAAAAACTATCATATGACTCATGTTCTTTTTTTCTCTCGATAATAGTTCCTATTCAAGGCGGATCCAGCGTATCAATTGCAACAGCAGGTACGAAGGAATAACAGTTTCAACAACAAAACCTACGCTGCGCGCCCGACATTGTATCCCGACTAAAAATAGATTTTTCTCATATAGCGACTATCGCACTCACCTTCAATCATTTTCTTCAATTCTAGCACAGTCGTCGTATCCTTGGCATCGGTGAAGATGGTTAATTTTTTTCGCCTAATCATTAGAAAGACATCCTGAAAACAAATTCCATTTTTGAGGTTACACCTTTCAAGCGAAAATCGCAAGACAATAAAATACCGATTACACAATTTATATCCCGGATTTGCGATGAAAAGCTAAGTTATCATAGCTTACCATGTTGAGTTATTTATTATTATCTATTTATTTTCAGGAAAAACTCTTCAAGGCGTACCTACGAAACGAAATTAAAACGAAATGACAACCAGTGATGGAAATATTTCGAAATGTGAAAAATCACTACATTCGATCACAGCACTCGATTGAATTAATAATAGTCCACATAGTTAAAGTAAATCGATTGTGTGGTGTGTTCCAATCACAAGTCTGAGGTTCCAATCGTTCCAATATAAAAATGCTGCTGAATGGTCAGGAATAAGGCATTGCACGAGACAAATTGGATACAATAGTATGTTGTCAGTCTGGCTATTTAGGAATCGATTTAAAAATCGGTATTACATCAAGTGCTGTCTCTATTATACATGGGGTGCGTTCCAGATAGCGATCACAACGATCACGCTCACGACCGCAGTTTTTCCCGTTCCACTTGCTTGTGGGCGTTACTGTCGTAAACTCAAATGGAATGGATTATAGAGCGTTTTGAGCGTCAAGGAAAATAATACAAACAGCGAGTTAGTAAAAAGAAAGCAAAAGATTTAAGAGGTTAGGTTATAATCTATAAGCCTTGAAAACAAACATAAATAATTATTGTTTAAATCGATTTATATTAAAAAAAATACATAATTTATTTTTTTATATTTAATATTAGTGGTGTATTTAATTAATTTACGTTCAAATGTAATTCAAAATTTCTTTAACATTCACTTCTACTAAAATATCTATTTCCGCATGAAATAACGTACGTTTCACTGCCACCATCTTTGATGTTCGGAGTTTTGAAAATCCCGCTAATTTTCTCAACGATCACTACGACCCACCTTTTTAGATGGGTCGTCGTGAGCTTCGCGTGAGCGTAAGTCATGACGTCATGAGTGACGTTTTCGCCGCGACCACAACGACCGCGGTCGTTATGTGGAACGGCTAAAGGAGCATTTTGAGCGTTGTGATCGCCAAGTGGAACGTAGCCATGCTCAACCATTTTTAAGGCTGTGGCTCAACCCTTCACAACCATTACCATAATTACCAAACTTCTATAGGACATAGGACCATCCAAAAAGATGGATTTACAAGTATGTGATATAGACACAGACTTATAAACACTACGTTTAAGGATATGTAATGGACCATCGAATCGAAATAATAAGTACTAACTTTTTTAAGTTTAGTATACCCAAAGTATACGGTCATATAACCTTATACGTAGTATTTATCAGTCTGTGCATGCATATAACAGACTGAGACTTGACAATCCTACTAATATTATAAATGCGAAAGTTTGTGAGTGTGGATGTATGTATGTATGTTTGTTACTCCTTCACGCAAAAACTACTGAACGGATTTGGATGAAATTTGGAACACAGATTATAACCGGGATAAACATATAGGATACTTTTTAACCCAATCATCCAATACTACGCGGATGAAGTCGCGGGGCACAGCTAGTAATAAATAGTCAAAGATATAGGACAGAGACTTGAGCTTTTGGGCTCTACAGCGCTACAGAAAGTCTGTGCGCATATTGCACAGACTTATAATCGCAAATCGCAAATGCACTCTTTGATGCACTCTGTGGCGCTAGGTTAACCGTGAACTCTTAGACCATTTAAAGTGAACTAAACTATATATTAAACGTATAAACTGAGAAACTCTGTGAAGAAACTAAACGTTTTGGCGTCTCGGCTTTAAGCGGCGATTGGCATTCAGAACCCTAAGTTTTAAAATTATTATTTATATTAAAATAAGTAAAGCCAACTGAAAAACAAGCTACATTGTACGTATGAACTACAAATTAATTAATGTTCAATGACAAAATTCATACAGTTTGCGAGCAATACGATGATGTGAATAGTTTAACTAAAAAAATAGGTGCTAGTGTCAAACTACCAGAACCAGCAGAATAAAAAATACGAAATGCACAAGATTTCTGAACGCACCAGTACTTTTTTGCGTACCTTTGCGAAAATGGTAGGTTATTGTTTTCTGTGTAGATTATTATTTTGTATACTGCAATGATATATAAATCAGTAAAGAAGACAAAGAATTCCATGTGTTGGAATGTGAACATTATAAAATTAATAATATAATAGTAAATACAACATAACCTCAAAGTTTCGTTTTGCCAATATGAATTCGCAAGTTTGCGTGAATTGTCGCAACGAGAAGCCTGTGAACCTGACTGACAATCGACTGGTAACCGAGAGCTGTGGACACGTGAAATGTATGGACTGTTTGCTACACGAAAGGACTGGCTGCCTTGCTTGCCTTAGAGAGAAGCCTACAGAGGATCTTACAGATGGATTGGATGGCGGGACGACCGGGGATAGCGAGCCCCTGCCGACTGGCGAGGAATATGATGATACGAATAAGGAGAGTCAGTGCGTCGACTTAAGTAGTGTGTGTGAAGACTTGAGTAAGAAGAAGAAGCCAGAAACATCACATATTAGGATTGAAACAGGTATTTACAGGTGCTGTGGTTAGATATGTGGATACCCCATAGACGCGGTATAATAATACCTATTTATCTCGAAACAATATTGAGTGTTGTTTGTAAACATCAGGTTTGTTTGTTGTTTCCTTATTGGGAGCTAAGAGCCAGTATTCACTCATATATCATTATTAAATGTACATTCCGTTTACATTCAACTTTAAAAAGTCTTGTTTGAAATTATTTGTGATCAATTTATGGAATAATGTATATAAATAACACTAGATACCGACTGTATGGTTCTAACTAAGGAACTCTTGTATTATGTGTAGTTACTGTACAATGGACTGGGGGCAATCCCAGTGACAATCAGATCAGAATACATTGTTTAAAGGCCATTACTGACTTTGCCATGACAGGGATAAGACTCAAGAACATAAACTGGCACCTATGGCCACTAAGCTGGTTGTCAAATTTGAAAAATAATTCTGTTTCAGATGCAAATGGTAGATGTTACGTCTGCACAGTTTGTAAGAAGAAATTCCATGCTCGTAGCCAGGTGGCATACCATGCCTACTGCAATGGACAGAGGAAGCCTTATCAGTGCCCTGAGTGTAATAAGGTAACTAGCTTATCTCAATAGAACTTTTGTTCTTTGTATAAATTACAGCATGTATTTTACTGCACCATATCATAGGGGATCTGACATGTAACATAGTGACATCAGTTATTCTCATTCAAACTATGGTAGTTTAATAAAATTATTGCCTATTACTATTCCACCAACAGTGGCTATTGTTTGGAGATATTAAATACTGCTGACCTATCAGCAATGTGAATTATGGCTTGAATCCCCTTTTGCATTAAGGAGACACCAATGCCCATTTCTTTAGTATTAAAAGATATACATTACTATAACAGACATAATTATGTTTAGTTCAGTGCAAAAAATACTATAAAACAAAAAAATATCAATATTAAGTAAGGTTTTCATATAAGCCCCTGTTCGATGTTGTAGAGCTTCGCGACGCACTCACATTACAAGTACCACATGCGCGTGCACCGCAACGAGCGAACATACGCGTGCGATGTGTGCGGCGACAGCTTCTTCCAGATGTCAAAGCTGCAGAGGCACAAGCTCAAACACACCAGTGAGTAGCATACTATATCACACTAATCAAAACACTATTATTTATAGTTGTCTACTGCAGTATACTTAGAATAGTGAAACTGTACCACTGGTAATTGAAGATGATCATTATGGACTAAAATTCTAAGTGAAATAAAAATAAAGTTAATAAAATGCGAAGTGAAACAAGTGGCGTTTCATGATTTAAAAAGCCGACCTCACGTAACTGCATCACCCTATAGCATTGAAACAATTTATAAATTGATTTTAATATAATAGGGTTTGTAACCCACTGTATTTGGTAAAAACTCATAAAAGATAATAAGGTATAATGTTGTTTGTGCCAACTGATTCCTCTCATTATCTGTCTTTTGAAAGTTTACAATTTTAGTTTTCATATGTCTTCTTATTGTTTCAGAGGAAAAGAAGTATGTGTGCTCGGAGTGCAACAAGGCATTTAATAACGTGACGTCACTACGCAAGCATGGCCTGACACACACTGAGGAGCGGCCCTACGCTTGCGTCACCTGCGGCCGACGATTTCGTGACAGCTCCAACTATAGAAAGCATGTTGCCAAGCATGGTGAGAATAGAAATAACAAAAAGCAGTTATTTACTTTTTTTATTAGAACTTTCTAAAGCTTTTGACACACTGTGTTAACCATATTATTTTTTCCAGTCATTAATTCCAAAAACTGTTTCATCATAATTTATTAATCTCGATATTCTGAGATAAATTGGTCAAAATAGGCAAATAATAAATTGACACTGCCAATCATAAGTATTTTTGTTAGGGAGTACCCCAAGGTTACATTCTAGGACCGATATTTTTCAAGCACATTTTTATACAGAGAAGAAGTGCGTGTGTGGTAGTGGGGGCAGCGGGTGGTGCAGGGCGGGCGCGGGCGGCTGCGGCGGCTGCGCCCGCGCCGCGCCGCGCCGCCAGCACCAGTGCCCGCGGTGCCCGCAGGCCTTCCACTCCAATAAAGACATGCGGAGACATGCGGCTGTGCATACCGGTAAGTAAGGTTGCTTTTAAGGAGAGATTAATCGATATTTTAATATTAATGTATAAATACATTAAAAAAGCAGACAGCCGATTAGTTAAGGATATTGGATAGCGTTTTGCGGGCCCCAGGTCCTGGATTCAACACCGGCTAGCACCTCTGGGTTTTTCGAAATCTATGTGCGAATCATAATTACAATATGATTATCACTCGCTTACGGTGAAGAAAACCATCGCGAGAAAACCTGCATGTCTAAGAAAATCTAAACAATTTGGAAAGACAAGTAAAATCCGCCAACCCGCACTGCGCGAGGGTGGTGGATTACGGCCTGCATCCCCCTCGTAGTCAGTGGAGGCCTATGCCCAGGAGTGGGCCGTCAAAAGGGCTAAATTATTTATTTAAATACCTACTATAAAGAACCTTCAGACCTCAGTGTATATTCTTTCAAACAGATTCAAAACCATTCCGCTGCAAAGTGTGCAACCGCCGTTTCCGAAGAAAAGACAATCTCGAGCGCCACATCCGCAACACGCACCCGGACTACGTGCCCTCCACCGCTGTGGAGTGTGACGAGGTCGCGCTCAAACAGATCACGGCCAACGGGACTCTCACCAAGCCCGATGACTATCAGAAGGAACAGAAGATTAAACTCGAGATACAGAACCCGCTGCCGCCGCTACCGCAAGAGGTCATACAGAAACACCTGCACGAGAACGGCAACCGTAAAGAACCATCACCAGACAAAACTATTGACAAATCGTACATCATAGTTGCGAATAACGCGCGGCAAAGCGTTATTGTGGGCAATAAACCGGCGACGGTCGAAACGAAGAGTCCCAAGCAAGAGTGTGAATACGTCCATAAAATTAGAAAGGCTTCGATAATACCTTTACCCCCCATCGATGTGAGGAAAATGTTGGAGTTGGAAGAGCAGACGAGTCTGAACAATCTTGATTTGGGAACTCCTCCGAAAGATAAGAATGTGTATCAAAAGATTTTATATGGGGATGGTGATAGGAAGGATAGTGAGGAGGTGAGCGTGGATGCTGGGCCGGGGATTCACTGGCGGAGGAAGATAAAGCAGTCCGTTTCTATAGGTAAGATAACTATTTTATGTATAGAAATGACAAAATAAACATTTAAAAAGTAGTGACGACAGTGCCATCTGTAGGCGTGTCACGAAGTCCACTTGCGTTAGCTGTGATCGGCGGAGAGCACATTGCGATTTGTACCGTCGAACAGTCAACACGCTTTGGGAATTGCCATCGTGCCATGAAGATAGCTTTGGACAAAGATAAAGTTAGGACTTTATCTGTATGCAGAACGCTCACAATGCGTGAAAGGAGACGATCCATTCTTCCTTTCCCTGACATAATATGTTTACCTATTTTTCTGTTTAAAAATGTATAATTTTTTTTTATTTTCAGATATGCAATAAATAAACCGGGACACGACAGGTAAGTTTGGGTATGAAGCATACACTTAACAAAGATTTGTTAGCAATATGAAAGTCAAGTTAGCAATATTTGTGTAATAAATCTACTAGCAATCCAGGATTAAGGTCTGACATTTTAATGAGCCAGTAAGACAACAGTTTCTTACCTATTTCATATATTCTTCTGGACGTGTTTTTATGGATATTTATATATTTAAAGAAGTATCAATGAGTCAGTCAAAATAAATAAAAACAGCAATAACGTAGGTTCATATGTATTTTAAACATAAGTAAATATTGTTGTGCGAGCTTTTTGAAGTTTATACTAAGCGACTCTTCGTTTTATACTATAATTGTATCTATTAATAATATAATATAGTTATTGTGGGCAAATGGAGCTTTGGTTTCTCATATATAGGCTATAACTATAACGACAAAGCCTTCTCAGAAAAAAGATGTACGTTTTCCTACAGATATTTTGCAATGAACAAAGGATAAGCTCCGGTACAAATTTCCGATAAGGCATAAAATGATGAAGCTTCAAGAAGTCTGTTAATAAATACTGTTCGTAGGCGAAACTTCGAGTCGCGCCATTTTTTTTCCTATATTATAGCAACGCTGATGGTTGCTATCATGCAACATCTAACCAACAGTCAATAATTTTACTAACATTAGCGTGTAAGTGCGTCCAAGACGCGTTAGTTCTAAGATATTAATATTAGCTGTGACTTTTTCATTTTATATATCGATGTATTTTATGTGTTTTGGAAATTTAAAAATGTTATTCGAAAATTATTTTATTTGGATCGGATGGGTATTCGGACGGACCAAAATGTATATTTGATCTCACTTCTGGTTTTAAGAAGAAGAAAATATAATATTTTTAATGTATTTGAATCGACATAACAAAAAAAAAACGAAATGAAATGACAGGGGTTTTAGACTGAAAATTATTATGTGGGAAGGAATAGGTATTTTAACTTGCATTTTTTGGAAAAATGCCCTATTTCCTGTATATTGTAGTGATTAAACGACAACAATATATGGTAAGATTGGAAAAGACTGCTGTATTAAAGCTTGCGGATCGTTTATTTCTTTTAATTCTCGGAACATTTAATGCTCATATCTTAGCTTGGTCTGCCAAAAGATTCTATGTGATAAAATTTATTCGAATTTTGTGAAAAAGATATATAAATAAAATAATATTAGTTATTACGATGTCGACTGAAGATCATGATCTCTGACGTAAGTTGATCTCACGTTATTTTAAGTTGATGTTTAACATTATTGCACGGTACCATGTTGCATAAACTCGTACATGCGGCTTCCAACAGTAAAATTATTGTTTCTTTATTATTTTATATGAACAGAGCTGTTATGTATATATAGATAGTTTTTTTTATGACAACCATCACAATGTTCTATCAAAATACAATTGGTAGATTTTGTACTGAACCCAGCAAGTGTGAACGAGGCACAAGCAGCTTTGCACATAACAGATTGAACCTCTAGTGTTGCAAGTACATTTTATTAAGTTTTATATCTACATCATGTAACCATCATCATTGAATTATATTGTGAAGGCATATTTTATTAGCGGTTTGTGTATTTTTTACTAATATTTTGCGATCGTTTGTCACTGTACCTACGCAAACTTTGATACAAATAAACGGACTTTAAAACTATTTCCTGGTTTATTTACATTGTTATTAATGTGTTGTCTGGTCTACGTTCTCTACCTGTATCTCTTGCCAGTGAAATCAATATTCTTGGGTTACGGCCAAATTTTTCTTTAAACGGTTTAGTGGATAACACAGGGTCGGACTACCTGGTTCGGTAGAGTGAAGTGGATCAAGCCTTCTCTCGTGTAGCATAGATTCTTGGTGGGACTCATTTTTTACTCTCCACGCACCGCAAAGAGGGGTATTACCCCTTTGTGTTCGTCGCATTGTAGCTCCTGAATGGATGGACCAATTTCCATGCAGTTTTTTGAATTCCATGAAATGTTTACTACCATTGACTTTCTTTCTCGATATTCTCAGTGGAAGCAGCATTCGGAACCGGTGGTAGATACTGACTATTCATGAATGCTTTGTTTTTTTTTTTTTTTTTTTTTTTTATTTAGTGACTGTGCACCAGAGTGCACAGTCTGCCGCTTCTCCCCTGACATTATCAGGGACCTTAGTAGGGTAATAATTTTTTCAGGGCATAGTTTTATTTTTAAAGTACACGTAAATCCGTAACAGTTGTACGTCTTATCGTTTTTTACAGTACATAGCATTTCCATTTATGCGGCAATATGTATATAAGTTATAATACAATCAGCAATATTTTAGTTACAAATACATTGTAATTCGTTTTATTAATAATGGTGTATAATAATATTATTCTTATAAAATTGACCTACAGCTTAAAATAACATTTTGGATTATCATAGTATAAAATGTAAAACTCGTAAACTTGTAAATGTGGTGTAAAATGCAGTATAATGATGTTTGGTAAAATTGTGTAAAATTGGGTAAAATTTAATAAAATAAGATTGGATAAAATTGGATAAAATTGGAATTGAGTAAAATTGAGTATTGACTAGAAATTGGATAAAATGATGTTTGGTTGCGGTTTCCGGCGAACACGACACGTGTTGTGTGTGTGTGTTGTGTGTGTTTATGGCCTTGTTCAGTTTCATGTACATTTTGACAGTATTCTTATGAGTATTGTAAATGTGACACTATTTATGACGAGGCCATAAACGTGTGTGTAGATGTGGGAGTGTTTCATGTGCAGTGTGTGTTTGGTTTTGTGTTTTTGTGTGTGTGCGGATTGTATGTATGCACAAATGCATCCGACAACACCTTAGTGTTGTCGTGTACATTTGTGTGGTGTTGTGTGCTGTGCTTTCAAGTGCGGCCTGGATACTCTCCAGACCAACATTGCACAGAATGTGGCTGTCAAATAGAATTTGTACGGGTACCCAGGTCGCACCTGAAAGTGTTGTGTGGGTTGCTTGTTGTGAGTGTTTGTGATAGCATTTGTGTTGGGTTGTGTCGCGTTTGTCGGGTACGCCGTTATTGTCTGGCCTCTGTTGCACGCCCGCGGCGACCTTAACAATACGCGACGCTCGACCGCGCGATATTGTCCCATTTCTTTCGAATGGGACAGTCCCCGTCGAACGCGTTGTGCCCGGTGTCTTTGCCCTTGGAGATTGTGCAGTTCCTGCACTTGGGCGTTCCGCCCGCTGCATAGCGCGGGCAGTCTGCACGGGGGTGCGGGTCACCGCAGTAGCTGCAGAGATCAATAGGATCCTTGCAGCTTCTGCGGCCGTGCCCGTACCCCAGACACCGGGTGCACTGCACCAGGGGGGACTGGTCCTCGACCTCCACCCGCTGCAGATCGACGTGGATTTTCCCCGCCGACGTCAACCTCAGCCACATCTTGGGAGACACCTGGAGGACTACGTGGTTCTCGAGAGGGTTCCTCGCTCTCCTCCGGTATCTCACCACGACGGCGCTGAAGTCGGCGTCGGTGAGGTCGGCCAGCCGATCTGCGTTTTGGGTCCGCAGCGACGCTATGATGTCCTCGTCGGTGTTATATGCGAGGACATCCTTTATAATTACCAGTGGGTTTTTGTTCCTCGCTTCCTCCACCGCAAGGCCACCCGTGGTCCTGAGCTTATCGGCCATCTTGGCTAGCTCCTCCTTAGTGGAGCAGCTCAGGACCACTTTCTGGTCTCGTACCTTGCGGACGCGCTGGAGTTGAAACCCACTGGTCCTAGCGTCCAGGGCCGTGCGGACCTTCCCGAGCACCTCCTCGCTCGTATCCATTTCCTCTCGGGAGGACACTATGATGGAGTGGTGGCTCGGTGGGGTGGGGGGTCGTGCGGGGGCGGCGGGGGCGGCGAGCGTCTCTGCGTATGTTGGGGAGTATGGAGCTGGGGCCGCCACTATATTGGCGACTTGTGTGCTGACGGCTTCGGTGGCCGTTCTCGTCGCCAGCAGCTCTGTCATTATCTCCTCATGGCGTTCATCTTGAGAGACCCCTAATGGGAAATCCTTCGTCATGAGGTCTATACTGTCGGCGACTGTTGCTGCTTCCATTCGTGACACTTCCATAATTTGGAGTATTTGGCTGTGTCTGCCTTCTGCGGTGTCCTCCTGCCGCCTTTGCTCTTCTAGCATCCTTACTTGCTTTTCCACTACTTCTTTGAGCAGTCTCTCGTTCTCCTGCAGAAGTGCGGTATGGTCCTCGATCTGCTTCTGCAGGGTGGAGGCGTCTAGGTTGACCTGTCTACCTTCTGTGGTTTTCTTCCCGCCCTGGATCTTTTCCCGGTTTTCGGACTCTGAATGCTTTGTTGGCTTACATGAATAAAATCAATTTGCAGTTTTAGTCAATAGCCGGTATTCCTACAGCCTATTTCACATATGAAGTCCCGCGGAGAAATACGGAACTATATTGTACACGGTGTAAATTATATTGCCGACACGCTAGTACAGCCCCGCGTCTACGGGACATCGTATGTGAAATGGACTGTAAGGCGGTAGATGGATCGATTTATTATTTTATTCATTTAAAGTTAAAATAGAGCGGTCAGAGGCCAATTACACTAATTAACTAACAATAGATACATTATAAGGTAAAAAAATCATTCATCTTTCTCACAAAACCTCAAACAGACCAACAAAATCCTCGCCCATTCATCCGCAAACAAATCCATGTATGCGTTGGAATCCAGGAGCCCGTTAAGTGCAGTGAGGGTGCGTGGTACTGGCGACTTAGCTCCGGCAACGGTACGACAAGCTGAGACAGCAAATAACTGATCCTTCCTGCCGCGATGGTTTAATTGGTTCTTTAACTCAAATATCAAAAGATACAGAAGTTTGCCTAGTTTGGGTGTCACCTTATTCTAGGATTAAGAAGAACTTTTGTTTGGCAATAAAGATTATTATTAGTTAACGTCCAAACATTTCAAATCCGACTCTGTATTCCCGAGAATACATAAATCACAAGGGTACATTATGTAAGTTCTGCCAATCTTTCGCTAGTTCACTGTTAATGCCACACCATCCAATATGGAGGGCATAGTCGCTACTATCACCGAATTGTACCGAGAAAATAACTGGAGGGAGATAGTGGGGAGGTTCCATGACCATCCGGAGAGGAATAAGGTGTTATGGGTGTTTCCCAGTGAGGGGAACTTCGGGTTTGTGGGGGAGTGTATGAAGGAGTTGGACTGTGAACAGATCCTGAGTGTCGGTTGTGGCAGCAGCTTGCTGGAGTGGATGATCACTGCGGCTACTGGTAACTTAAATATTTATTAATAAAAACAGGCCTTTTTAAATCCGAAAATAGTATTTCTTTGACCATTTTTTTTATAAATGTAATTATTGTTATTTCTTGCTTATTCCCGTAAGCCACCACTGTCTAGGGTTAGCACGTATTCATATACCGATTGAATGTTTTCATTTAGAATTAATACCATGTCACTTTCACAGCAGCACCCCTGTTAGCGACGCTATTAATGTTTGTTTTAATTTGATTTCCGAACGCATGTAAAAAAAAAAAAATCTAATGTCATAAAAAAGTAAGTTTTCCCGCCTGTCGTCTTTTGTTTTTTCGCTAGATGGTTTCGCGCTATTTTTGTGTTGTGATGTAAAACTATTAAAATAAACCGAAGTTATACAGTCCACTGCTGTTTTCTTGGTCACACCGCTATCGCCCTACGCAAGATAATTAGACCGGCTACAAACGCTGGTCTTCGAGCCGGATACTGAATGATTCGTACGCCACCGCCTACAATGGTGAATACACGAAGCACAACTAAGAGAATTGAGCAGGGCGAACAAAGAAACCTGACCGAGACTAGACCTACAGAAATAGAGCCTGCTGAAATAAGGCCTACTGCGACAGGTCAACCGAAACCAACTGATGTTATATCACAACACACACATAACTCCAGGAAATCCACATCTTCTTCTCTGTTGGCTCGTCAGAAGAAACTGGAACTGGAGGCGGCGGAGGCCAAGGCTCACATACAAATGAGTCTCATTGATAAAAGATTGGCCGCAGAACTTGCAGACTTACAAGATGAATACAACAAGTCTGAACATACGGAAAAGCGTTCTACTGGCTCTGATATTGATAGGTGGATAGAGCATAGTCAGCGGGAACAACAGTGTGTCCACGCTAAGAGCAATAAACAGGACATATTGTTCAACCCAGCCCAGGCTGTCCATGACTACGGTGTCAAACAGAATGAGCTGTACAATTCAACACCACATGAGTATGGTGCGAGACAGGACATTCTGCACAACACAATCAGCAATCCTGTTAACCTGGCTAACTTATTAAGCAGAATGAGTACACCAAAAGATCTACCTACTTTCTCCGGTGATGCAATGGAGTGGCTTCAATTCAAGCAAGCATATGAGGAGTCCACACAAGTATGCAGATTCACTTCAAAGGAGAACCTGTGGCGGCTACGAAAGTGTCTCCGTGGTGCCGCCAAGGATGCTGTGAGCTCACTCCTTATAAGTGCTACTTCACCAACTATAGTAATGTCAACACTAGAACTGCAGTTTGGAAATCCAGATGTTATTTTACACAGTGTGATGTCTGAAATAAGCAGATTACATCCCTTGGCATTAGATTACCACAAACACATTATTCCATTTTCTATAAAAGTTCAAAACTATGTGGCTGCTGTGCGAGCACTCAAGCGTGAAGAATACTTGCAAGGTATTACCATGTGCAACACTATATTAGCCAAGCTGCCAACGGTGCTCATTGCCAAGTGGGTGGACTACAGTCATCAGCTGCTCTCAGGTAACAAGTCCAGATTAGAAATTCTTGCCAACTTCCTTTATGAAGAAGCTTTGAAAATATCAACATCCAGTGCTCACTTAATTAATATAAAGACTGATACTATGATTAACAAGCGTAAACCTAATAGTGATAACATTAATAAATCTCAAAATGTCTTTTTACAAATTAGTGATGATAACAAGTGTAGATTCTGTAATTTATCTGAACATAGTCTGATACAATGTAAACAATTTAAAAAAGCTTTGCGTAAGACACGCTGGAGATTTGTTAAAGAGAATAGATATTGTTTTAAGTGCTTAGAGTGTACACATAACAAAGAGGAGTGTAAGGCAGATAATTGTAACAATGATGGGTGCGGATTGCCTCATCATCCTCTACTACACTACCCATTTAATAAAGATAAGAATTCAGTGCAAAATAATAATATGAATAGTGTTGATGTACCGGTGCAATCTGAGACCCATAATGAAACTGTGTCACATATTAATTTAAACTCATGTAATGTTTTGTTAAAAGTTGTAAGTGTAAACATACATGGACCTAAGGGGGTAATTACCACAACTGCTTTACTAGATGATGGTTCTACTGTTTCACTCATTAGAGAGGAGCTAGTTAGAGAACTAGGGGTGCAGGGGCGCCCACATGTGATGCGTGTGAGTGGGGCATGGCAAGGTAGTGAGATTGAGTGTCAGACTAATATCTTAAATTTAAGTATTTCAAATCAGGATGGTAGAAAGTTTGAATGCCGTTTGAACAGTGTGAAAGGATTGCATATACCTGCTCAGCACATACCTACCATAGATTGTAGGAACTATAGTCACTTATTAAAAATTAAAAATAAGTTTTATCAGGGCCTATCTAGGCCACAATTGCTTATTGGTCAGGACAATTATAATTTAATTGTACCTCTTGAAGTAAATACAGGTAAGCCCAATGAACCATGTGCTACTTTAACTCCGTTGGGCTGGTGTGTTCATGGAAGGATCCCGGTGACCTCCGGACATTCTTCTGAAACTTCATTGTTTATTTCTAAAAATGTTGATCAACAGTTAATGGACATGGACAATGATCGCTTGCTTTTCGATATACAGGAGGAGGTTCGTCGTTCATTTTCTCTGGACTCCATTGGAATATCTTCAAACCCACGTCAGAACCCTGATGATGTACGTGCTCAGTCGCTGCTGGATGAAACTGCTATGCTGGTTGACGGAAGGTGGGAAGTCGGACTGCCTTGGAAAGACAGTCACTGTAAGTTACCCGACTCTTTTCCCGCCGCGATGAAGCGGCTGAAATCTGTGGAAAAAAAGATGATGATTAGTACAGAGTATGCTGAAAGATACAAAGGACGAATTACTCACCTGCTGGAGAATGACTTCGCCAAAGAAGTAACGAACACGGACACCACTGAACGTACGTGGTACCTACCTCACTTTGGGGTGGACAACCCTAACAAGAAGAAGCTGCGCCTAGTCTTCGACGCTGCCGCCAGATCTAGAGGGGCGTCACTTAATGATTTTCTTCTTACTGGACCAGATTTACTCAAGTCGCTGCTTGGCATAATGCTGAGATTCCGTGAGATCAAGATAGCAGTAACCGAAAACAAACGGGACATGTTTCTGAGGATCAAGATAAGACCTGAAGATCAAAATGCCTTGCGTTTCCTGTGGAGGGACAACCCTACTGATCCCGTCAAGACGTATGCGATGTCTTCACTGATATTTGGCGCCAACTGCTCGCCGTTCGTCGCGCAGTATGTTAAGAATAAAAATGCGATGCGGTTTGAGTCAACAATGCCTGCCGCCGTGACAGCTATCTGCAATCAACACTATATGGACGACTGCATTATCTCGCTACCAGATGAAGAAAATGCTATAAAGATAGTACAAGATATTATTAATATACATCAGCAAGGAGGATTGCATATATGTAACTGGACAAGCAACAGTGAAGCAGTATTGAACAGTTTGCCAAAATATATTCTCGGAACATCGACTGTAAGGTTCAAAATCGATCATGAATATGCAGGCGAGCGAACATTAGGGTTACTGTGGGATCCAACTGATGACACATTACGTTTTGATCTCTCATTTAAGAAGATTTCACCTGATATAATTAATGGAAAGACGAGGCCAACAAAACGTGAGATGTTACGACTAATTATGTCAATTTTTGATGTTTATGGTTTTCTGTCGCCGTTCACAATCAACGGGAAGATTATGCTTCAAGATACATGGCGATCACAAGTTGGCTGGGACGATTATATACCTGATGAAGTATATACAAAATGGTATGATTGGATAAATCAACTAAAAGTAATTAGTGACATCACGCTGCCGCGCTGTTATCTATCAGCGGTTTGTTCGAACGCGACAACTACAAGTACAGTCAGCAACACAACATGGTCAAGTGATAAGGAGACTCCGATCTATGACAACTTGCAGTTGCACATATTTTGCGACGCGTCGACTAAAGTTGCGTGTACAGTCGCGTATTGGCGTTGGATGGTCAACCGACGAGTTAAGATTGCATTTGTAGCAAGTAAATGTAGAGTAGCGCCACTGAAACCTGTTACAGTACCACGCATGGAGCTACAAGCGGCCCTACTAGCGGCGCGACTCGCACACACTATAGCGAAGGAACATAAGCTGACCCCGGAACGTCGAGTCTTCAGGTTCGATTCTACAACCGTGTTGCATTGGATACAGAATAACACGCGTACCTACAAGACCTATGAAGCGAACAGACTGGGTGAAATTGATGAACTCACAAGTGCAAGCGAGTGGAGATACGTACCTACATACTTGAACGTAGCAGACATAGCAACTAGAGAAAACTATGATTGTACATTATTGAAAAATGAATGGTTTAATGGTCCACAGTTTCTGTACAGCAATGAATGTTCATGGCCCAAGAATATAATTGTACTTGAAAATAGTAACTCGGAAGTGGAGTGTGTTACTACGATAAACTGTTATGAAGCTAAGAACTCACCTGTTCCTGAACCTACCAGATTTTCATCGTGGATGCGATTACTTCGCGCCACATCCGCAGTACTGAAGTTTATAAACAAATGTAGAAGAATTACCTTTGATGAATACGAATGTCTGTTCAAGCCCTTGACCACTGTATTTTGGAAGCCGAAGCTCTCAACGCTGGAACGAAGTGGACATTTATTCCACCTGTGAGTCCACACTGGGGTGGGGCGTGGGAAAGGCTCATAAGAAGTGTGAAGACTTCTCTTAAAGTAATTCTCAAGGAGCGAGCACCTCGAGAGGAGACTTTGACCACGCTTCTGGCAGAAGTAGAGAGCATGGTGAACGGAAGACCACTGACACACGTGTCCGTGGACCCTGAGAGCGCAGAATCCCTCACGCCCACTCATTTTCTTTTAGGCTCGTCGAATAACCTGCCGCAACTTGGCGTCTTCGATGATTCTGACTTATACCTGAAGAAGCAGTGGCGTATAGCACAGCGACTAGGCGATTGTTTCTGGAGAAGATGGGTGAAAGAAGTGCTACCAGATATGCTGCCTAGAAAGAAGTGGACGTCTGACCAGGCACTGCCGCTAAAAGCAGGCGATCTTGTCTTTATCGCCGACCCTGACGCACCGAGGAATATGTGGCCGCGAGGTGTTGTTGAGCAGGTGATGCCTGGTAAGGATGGACGTGTGCGAATGGTTAGAGTTAGAACTAAGTCAGGGGTCTTCACAAGGTCCGCTGTACGCGTCGCTCGCCTAGCTGTTGGTGATTCGTGCTGCAGTTACAGCACTGGGGTGGGGAATTGTTAGCGACGCTATTAATGTTTGTTTTAATTTGATTTCCGAACGCATGTAAAAAAAAAAAAATCTAATGTCATAAAAAAGTAAGTTTTCCCGCCTGTCGTCTTTTGTTTTTTCGCTAGATGGTTTCGCGCTATTTTTGTGTTGTGATGTAAAACTATTAAAATAAACCGAAGTTATACAGTCCACTGCTGTTTTCTTGGTCACACCGCTATCGCCCTACGCAAGATAATTAGACCGGCTACAACCCCTAATGCAAACGTGCAGCTTACTGGTAAAACGGAAACGACGATCGGCATTTAATGAATACGAGGCATGCCTTTTAAGTTCTGTCGTTTCCATAATTCCCGGCAATTTTGAATTTGGAACTGTTCTATATTCGAATGTGTTTAAATTTCGAATCTCAAAACAGTTGAATGTATTAGGATTAATGTTATTGTTTAGTCACAGCGTCGATTAGAATCTGTCAGGTTACGTACGAAAATGAATCTTTCTAAGGAAAATGTTCGTGCAATAATTTTCTACAACTTTAGAAGAGGCCTGACACGGCTTCAGTGTTTTGAAGAGCTAATATCTGTGTTCAGGGATGAAGCCCCATGTCTGCGGACTGTCGAACGCTGGTATTTAGAATTCCAGCGTGGACATACTAGTGTTAGTGACAAATCTCGCGAAGGTCGCCCAAAATCTGCATTTACTGAAGATAACATCATTGGAGTGAGACAACTAATTCTCGAAGATCGTCATGTGACGTATCGAGAGATAGAGGCTCTATTAGGCATCTCAGGGACAACCATTCAGAAGATCTTGCATGAAGCGCTTGGTGTAAGAAAGCTAGTTTGCCGTTGGATACCGCATCTGCTTTCCGACGATCACAAGGCGGCCCGCGTCAGATGGTGTAAGAAAACTCTGCAAAGGTTCAACCGAGGAGAGTCAAATCACGTCTACGACATCATCAGTGGTGACGAATCTTGGATCTATGCCTACGATCCTGATTCCAAACAACAATCTACAATCTGGGTCTTTCAAGACGAGCCAAAGCCGACTAAAGTTGTTCGTTCTCGAAGCACTTCAAAGAAGATGGTGGCCACGTTCGTTAGAAAAACCGGCCATGTTGCGACTATTGCACTTGATGATCGTAGAACGGTTAACGCAGAGTGGTATACCACAGTTTGTTTACCACAAGTCATCGCCGAACTTCGAAAATCTAACTCAAAGCGACGCATCATCCTGCACCACGACAATGCAAGTTCACACAGCGCTCGTCAAACGATTGAGTATTTGAAGCAGGAAAAAGTAGAAATTCTTGACCATCCTCCATACAGTCCTGACCTAAGCCCTAACGATTTTTTTACATTTCCTAAAATTAAGAAAAGTCTTCGTGGTCAAAGGTTCCAGTCCAGTGAAGAAGCAGTCGACGCTTTCAAGTCAGCCATTTTGAACACCCCCACTTTAGAGTGGAATAAATGTTATAATAACTGGTTTGAGCGAATGGAAAAGTGTATTAAGCTACGTGGTGAATACTTTGAAAAACAATAAAAAGTACTATAAGGTTCTAGTTGTGTTTTTTTCTTCAAACGACAAAACTTAAAAGGCATCCCTCGTACTAGGTAGTATTAGGTAGTATATCGATCATCAGGCACCATGGAGGACCTCCTCCATGGGGCCTGATGATCGATATAGCTATACATGAGATTCATTATAAACTTGTGTCCTTTGTTAACAAACTTACAGACCCCATCACAAGTAAGCACAAAAGACTACCAACGTTACAAAATCGGTAAACTTGTTTTATATATTTGCAGGGCTTCCGGTAACAGGTATAGAAGTGGACGACGAATGGTGGCGCTCCAAATACGCCCCGCCCACTTTTATACCTCTCCTCCTCACCCCAACCAAACTAGAAAGGGACACTATCAACATTCTTCAGAATTGCAACAAGACTGCGTTGTTGTTCTGCTACTTCAACAATAGGCCTGCATTTGAAGACTATTTGAAGCATTTCAGTGGGAATGTCTTAATAATTATAGGACCAGATGGAAAAGGTGTCCATACAGACCCCAGACCCTTTGATGACGTCACTGAAGACTGGGTCCTATTTAAGTCACAAGAGGTCAGAAGTAGCGGGGACTTTATAGTGGTGTATCGTAAAACCAAATTATAGAATTGCATTCCATTTAATAAATATTTACAGCTAGGATAACAGTCTTTTATTAGATTTTTTTTAAATTACTCATTTGGATGTAGTTTTGCAAAATGGAACCGACCCACACACTTCTGCAAACTAAAACCAACCTTGAGCCACTAACACAAGGTTGGTTTTGGTCTACAGCTGTGCAAAACTATATTCATTTGATTTTTCTATAATTCCGATGTTTGTTCGGATAATAATGTGACAATGCGTATAATTGAGTACTTAAACAATATTTACGATAACTTCATAATACATCGTGACACACGATTCGTGTGCAACATAATTAATTGTTAATTAATAACAAAATAAGTTTCACTATGTACAAATTATCTGAGACATATTTACTAGTCATATAGGAACTTGTCAACACAACAAGAAGCGTCAATAGCCTAGTGGTTAGAGGCGCCGCCCTCGTAACTGAGAGGTTTCGGGTTCGATCCCCATCCATTGACGTGAGCCCACTCCTTACACAAGCTTTAGCTTAGCTGGGGCGGCTCACGGGAATACTAGTAATGTGATGAACTCACATTTCTAGTAATCTTTAAAAAAATCGCTGATAGCAACATTTTCCTTTTATAATGGCGCGGTACATCAAAAAAAACCAGTAACCATTCAGAGTACTCACATCCTTAATAGTTCTTCATTAGTTCAATATTCTTTACATTAATCTTATTCGTCGTGGGTCTCACTGTCGTGTTCATCATAGGGTCCTTTTTCCCTTGAATGCAGTTCGGGAAGTCACTGCCCGTCACCTCACTGCCGCCTTCCAACGCTTCCTTCTGACTCATTATAGGCACTTCCGTGACCATTCTGTTCACTACTTCAGTAACAACTTCGCTACCGATATTGTTAGATATTTCATTCTCAAGAAAGTGGAAATCATTGTGATGTATAGGATACAAAGGTTCTAAAGGGAAATACATGTCTAGACGTGGCAATAGCTTGTTGTCGTCGGAATTGTCATCTATTTCAATAACATCGTTCTGTTGATCCGATATTTCTTGTAGAACGACCCCGGATAGGTCCATATGTGCGGAGTACTGTTCGCCTATTATATTGTCTATGAGATATTGGTCTAGTATCGGTGGGTTGGTCGGTGTGTTATTCATTGGAATGTTGTAAAAAGAGTCTGATTTCACTTCGTTTTTAATCTCGCTCATGTTCTTGTGTATATCTTCTAGCGGAGGGGACGCCTTGTACTCGCGGGTTATCGCCGAGTTGCTGAGTAAGTTAGCATTGCACATTCGTTCTAAACTCGGCGACTGAGTGTTTTGTTTGATCGTCGCCTCCAGTTTGATGTAGCTGGGGTCGTTGGTCTGAATCTTTTGCGGAGGCGGGTGCATCGTCATGGAGGTCACGCTCATTTGCTGATTGAACGAAAATATCTGCGGGTTGCTGGTCATCTCGTTGTCGACGGGCGTCGTCGCGGCGTCACCCATCGTCTCTTGGGGGTACGGCATTATATTACTCGGGGACTCGCTCAGCGAAGGCTCCGGAGGAAGCTGCATGAACTGAGTCGTGATCAAGTTGTTGAAAGTCACTGGCCCACCGAGTCCAAACCTTTCGTTGTCTTCCAGTCTTCTGAACGCCATCTTCTGTTGGGAATGGAACATGTTCACTTGATCCGGCCCTTTGAGTATTAAATTACTCTTCACTGATATTTTAGGCTTCTTTCGCGGCACTCCTTCAGTGTCCGAAGTAATGTTGACAGGTGAATTGCTAGATGACGGCACCGGTAATATCTGTGTAGGCCTTATAATAGGGCCTGTTACTTTAGCCGTGGATACGGATATTTTGTCAACGGGTTTCAGAGTAAAGTTGTTGCGTAATGAAACTTGTGGCACGGGAGGCAGCCGGATCGGGAAGTTGCTCATTATGTTGTTGTTCATACTACTGGCTATCGAGCAGTGATTGGGAGCTAGAGAATTCCCGTTACTATTCTGAAGTAAATTCTGTTCCATTGAAACCGAAGTGTTTAGAAATCCGTGCAGATTTGATTGGTTACTTTCGTAAGTCATTTGTAGCGGGAGCTGCGACGTATACTGCCTTTCGATCATTGTGTCATTCGAGCTCTCCGATATGAGACAATCTGAATTGTTATCGTCTTTACTGAGGTCCGCCATGATGACTTGACTATTGTAATCCGATTGCTGCGCCTCGCTGCTAATGGTTGTGCAGTAACTTTTGGAATAATTCTGCGGAAGACTTTCGGAGAGACTGTCACAGTCGTAAACCTCAATAGGTATTTCGTTGACTGTTTTCAGAACTGTTTCACCGTTCTGTTCACCATTCGCGCCGGCGTCGTCGGTGCTTTTCTCCGCTTCACTTGGGATCGTCCAGCTGCCGCAGATCGGGGGCAGGCTGGGTTTGCCTTTAGTCATATCAATGAGTAATTGTATCCCCTCTTTGTCGGTATGTGTGGTGAGATGTAGGGCGTATTTCTCCTTGCTAACGGATTTGAAAGGGCAGAAGTGGCATCGGTGGATTCCGCTATTGACGTTGGGGTGTTTGGAGATCATGTGGGTGGTGAAGGCGGTGGACTGGATGGCGGTGTAGGGGCAGTATTTACATTTGTACCCGCTGTCCTTGGAGTGCTGCTTCTTGTGGCGGCGGAGCGAGTTGTGGTCGCCGGACCGGAAGCTACACTGGTTGCACGCATATGGCTTGTCGCCTGTGAAACGTAAGTACCGTTAGTAAATAATAATACAAATTGATTGGGAAATTAGGGCCGTAATGAGGTCATACCCCCTCTGAGTTGGGCCTAGGTCGACCGCTGATAATATACCTAATAGCATTGTTTTCAATTTAAAGAAATACTTTATATGACTAGCCACGCGGACGCAACTATTAATACGACTGCTTGGCGCAGTGGTTCGAGCGTAGGCCGCTCGGCTCATTGCACGTTTCGGAAAACTTCGGAAATTGCCTTTTCGTAATCATCCTAGGTCTGGGTGTCACTAGGATCGCCCCCAGTCCATGGTACGGTACCCATAGTACAAGCGTTGCTTAGTTTGGAACCATACAGTTCGTGTGTTCGTCTGGCGATATTTATTTATTTATTAACAGTGTACTTGAAATAGTTATGAATATGAATGTGGATGGATACAGTGCGAGAGGAAGGCCAAAGAAAAGATGGATGGAATGTATCAAGAGTGATATGAACGAGGTTGGAGTGGATGTGAGTATGACAGGAAAGCGCGATGAATGGACGGAAAAGACATACTGCGCCGACCGCAGATAATGGGAAAAGGTAAGGCAGATGATGATGATGAGTGTACTTGAAAAAAATGACAAACACACCTGTGTGCGACCTCATGTGCAACCTGAGCCGCTCCTTCCTGGCGGCGCAGTAGTCGCACTGGTTGCACTTGAACGGCTTGAGCTTGTCGTGCACCTCGTCCACGTGCAGCCTCAGCCGCCGCTCGTTGCAGAACTCGCGCTCGCAGACGGGGCACTTGGCGGGGGAGGAGCCACTCGCGTTGTGGATGACCTTGTGCTTGGACAGTTGGTTCGCGTTCTTGAACGACTTCGAGCATATTGAACCTGGGAACAATTATGCTAACCATAGAATAATAACTGACAATGTGTTGGTCTATCCATTTAGGTCGGGGGATCCTCTATCGCTCCGCTGGCGATATTTTGCCCTCTTCGTTATCTACAACCATCTTTAGGACTCTTACATCTTGGACACAAGCAGATTTGTGGCAAATCACTAACGCATAGCATAGCTCTAGCTAGAATGGCAAACTCCACTAACAAAGAAGGTCTATTTCATAGTTTGTTCATCAGTTTTGATGTTGTAATGCTGCAACTTCCAACGGTTGTGAAGAATAATGAGACTTTTTCTGTAAAGGTTTAGATATTATTTTAATTTTTAACTTACAATTAGTGGATAATATTCAATTTAGTTTTTCCACCTAGTCTGCCTTCAAACTTGTTTATAAATTAGCTAGCTTTTCAAGCTAGATTTTTTATTCCCAAATAAATTGACACAGAAATTTTAGATTTTGTTCTGCAGCTCGAACAACTAAGGGTTATATTCCCTATCTTTTAAGTCTAGCCATAGGCCATCTAATAATGAAAACATTGTTGCAGCTATTTTTAAGTAATATCTTCAATGTACAGACACCACACAGTTACATTTTGTAACAGTATAGAAAAAAAGTTGTTTGTAAAATACATGCTCCATACTCACACACACAAGTTTTAAGTTTCTTATGGCATTTCATATGAACATTTAATAATCTATATCGATTGTAGGTTTTGAAACCGCACACATCGCAAGTTGGCAGTTCGAGATCTATGGCATGTATCTTCCACAGATGAGTGTGCAACATGTCCACTGTGGCAAATATCCTGGAACATTCTGGACATACTATTTTACCATCCTCATGGCACCGTCTGTGGTACGCGAGATTCTTGTCCTCCTTCAGATACACTCGGCATCCGTTTGCTTTACACATGGTGCCTTTCGGTTCAACCTCAATATTCTCGGTGCTTGTCACCTCGTTTAGTTTCTCCGGCTTACATGCAATAGGAATGTGTGATAGTTCTTTTGGCTTTAACGGTGGTAGTTTTGCTTTCAGGGAAGTTACATGAGGTTGTATGGACGATATTAAGTCTGGAGGGACACTGGACACTTGGATAACATTGCAGGATGTGTTTGATGAGCCTGCATCTGACACACTTACATACTGAGTGGATATGTCATTGGTATAAACAATGTTGATACTGGCTTCCTGTATTATTTCTTTGGGATCAACTTTCTCGAAGTTTGGCATGCTCATCTTGTGCAGTTCATCAACGGATATGAACGCTACGCCCTTTGGCAAGTCATTGTTGGCGTTCACAACATCAGGCACTATTTCTATGACCTGAGGGATCTTTATATCGGCTATTTCCTGCCTAACTGCAGTTGGAGGCGGCGGTAAGTCACACTTTTGATCCTCCTTTTTTAATTTGGCATTTTTAAGAGCGATCTGAACGAGACTTTTTATCATTTTCTTAATATCTTTGATACCCATTTTGTGGTGGTTTCTCAGGTGTGTTCTTAGGGTCTCTTCGGCGTCAAATACGCTGGTACATCCGGGGCACGGTATCTGTATGTTGTCAGCCAGACCGTTGGTCTTTGCTAGATTCGGATGAACCGTGAACAAGTGGAACTTTATGTCGTCCTCAGCCATAGCCATGTAGGGGCACGCCTCGCATTTGAAAAACGGAGTGGAACCTACTGATTTTTCTTCGTAGGACATGACCTTCTCTTTCGGCGTAGGTTTCACTTCACTATCGTTTTGATTCGCCATCCTGTTGAAACTCATAATAAAGCACTGAGCAGACATAATTTTACACGAGTCACTAGGTACGCACACTTCTAAATATTTAAACTATCATTTTTATATTTCGCTAATTTACACAAAACATGCATAAACAAAAACAGCTGTAAAAATCGTCGTCATTTTAAGCACAGACTATAGAGGCACAGATTAAAGAGAACTATTTTTATTTTTAGTGGTACCAAAGACTAGTCGTACCTCATAAGTACTTTAGTACTAAGAACTTTATACATAACACTGTGGTATTCTAAGCTTCTTGTTTGGTACTTATATACCCAATATTTTTTTTTCTATTTTTTGTGTACCAGTCTAGAAAATTATTTACAGTATTTTTAGCATAGCTGATTAGTTATGTTGACTACACTATCAACGGCATAGAATAATTAGAATTAGTCGATTATTAAGTGACATTTAGTTGTCTATGATAATGGGAGACGTTTCTCAAACCAAAGAGAATCTCAAACGACTGACGTATCCCATCGACATTGGTTGAATTTAGTTGGCAGTGTTTTGCATCGTGTACTATTTATTACTGATAAAAGCAAAAAACCAACAAAATGAGCGTAAGTAGGATGACTGTTTGGATAATTTATCACATATAACATCTTGGTAAACCTAACACATCTTATCTTTATGTATTTCCAGTTGGAAATTGAGTCGATGGTTCGCTACACGTCGCCGATCAACCCGGCAGTTTTCCCACACCTCACGCTGCTTCTCCTCGGCATAGGCATTTTCTTCACGGCCTGGTTCTTCGTGTACGAAGTCACAAGCACCAAGTTATCCCGGGATCTCTTCAAGGAACTTCTTTTATCTCTCGTCGCAGCACTATTTTCAGGATTCGGAATACTGTTCCTTCTTCTGTGGGTCGGCATTTACGTATGATATCTGAGTATAAAATAGTATAATTATAAGATATATTATGTCTAGCATTCCGAGTATGGTTGCTGTTGAGGATTGGTTGATTTGTCCAAATGTTTTAAATAAATTGTATATCTAAGAAATTACAATAATATTCATACATCTCAATTTCTATTATTTACATAGCAAATTCTAATATACCTACCGATATAAAATTCTAACTAAAATTATGTGCTTATGTGTTACATAAATTACAAGATTGATAGGTAATGATTAGGTTGATGGTGGAAAGGAAAAAAAAAAAATGCCACTGGTCGAAAATGAGTTTTATAGACATACTAGCTGTGCCCCGCGACTTCATCCGCGTAGTATTGGATTATTGGGTTCAAAAGTATCCTATATGTTTATCCCGGTTATAATCTATCTGTGTTCCAAATTTCATCCAAATCCGTTCAGTAGTTTTTGCGTGAAGGAGTAACAAACATACATACATACATCCACACTCACAAACTTTCGCATTTATAATATTAGTAAGATCAATAGAGAATCAAAAACCCTATTGAACTGTATATAAAACTAATTTTCCGACCAAATTGGCGTTTCATTTGTTTTTCCTTTCCACTGTCGTTGCTAATTCTCATAATCAAGTTTTGTAATAAGTATTTCTAACAAAAATGAACACAAAATGAAACAATACAAAATTATCAATGTTATTATTTTTATTATATTATGTTGGCTCATTATGTATTTAAATACATAACCAAATTAGTAATATTAATAAGTTAAAAACAAAATATTTCTTACACTTTAAGATAAAAATATATGTGGCTTGCCCTTAAAACCACGGATAACATTTAACATTAACGAAAAATACATTTTTAAATTATAATCTATTTCCAAATTACCAAATGCATTATAAACTATAATTGCTTTTTTTTATTATCCTTACTAATATTATAAATGCGAAAGTAACTCTGTCTGTCTGTCTGTCTGTCTGTCTGTCTGTCTGTCTGTCTGTCGCTCTTTCACACCAAAACTACTGAACCGATTTCAATGAAATTTGATATACAGATAGTCTAGAGCCTGAGAAAGGACATAGGCTACTTTTTATCCCGAATAATTTTATCCCATATGCTCCCGTGGGACAATTATCGATCCTACTGAACGGATTTGGATGAAATTTGGAAACCAGATAATTCAAAACCTGTATTACAACATAGGATACTTTTAATCTCGAATACTTTGTATCCCGATAGTATGTTCCCGTGGGACAATTATCGATCCTACTGAACGGATTTGGATGAAATTTGGTAACCAGATAGTTCAAAACCTGTATTAAAACATGGGACACTTTTTATCCCGAATACTTTTTATCCCGTATGCTCCTGTGGGACAATTATCGATCCTACTGAACGGATTTGGATGAAATTTGGAAACCAGATAGTTCAAAAACTTGATTAAAAAATAGGATACTTTTTATCCCGAATACTTTGTATCCTGATAGTATGTTCCCGTGGGACAATTATCGATCCTACTGAACGGATTTGGATGAAATTTGGAAACCAGATAGTTCTAAACCTGTATTAAAACATGGGATACTTTTTATCCCGATAGCATGTTCCCGTGGGACAATTATCGATCCTACTGAACGGATTTGGATGAAATTTGGAAACCAGATAGTTCAAAACCTGTATTAAAACATGGGATACTTTTTATCCCGAATACTTTTTATCCCGATAGTATGTTCCCGTGGGACACTTATCGATCATACTGAACGGATTTAGATGAAATTTGGAAACCAGATAGTTCAAAACCTGTATTACAACATAGGATACTTTTTATCCCGAATACTTTGTATCCTGATAGTATGTTCCCGTGGGACAATTATCGATCATACTGAACGGATCTGGATGAAATTTGGAAACCAGATAGTTTAAAACCTGTATTAAAACATGGGATACTTTTTATCCAGAATACTTTTTATCACGTATGCTCCCGTGGGACAATTATCGATCCTACTGAACGGATTTGGATGAAATTTTGAACACATTTAGCTCAAAACCTGTATTAAAACATGGTATACTTTTTATCCCGAATACTTTTTATCCCGATAGTATGTTCCCGTGGGACAATTATCGACATACTGAACGGATTTGAATGAAATTTGGAAACCAGATAGTTCAAAACCTGTATTAAAACATGGGATACTTTTTATTCCGAATACTTTTTATACTGTATACTCCCGTGAGACAATTATCGATCCTACTGAACGGATTTGGATGAAATTTGGAAACCAGATAGTTTAAAACCTGTATTAAAACATGGAATACTTTTTATCCAGAATACTTTTTATCCCGATAGTATGTTCCTGTGGGACAATTATCGATCATACTGAACGGATTTGGATGAAATTTGGAAACCAGATAGTCCAAAACCTGTATTACAACATAGGATACTTTTTATCCCGAATACTTTGTATCCTGATAGTATGTTCCCGTGGGACAATTATCGATCATACTGAACGGATCTGGATGAAATTTGGAAACCAGATAGTTTAAAACCTGTATTAAAACATGGGATACTTTTTATCCAGAATACTTTTTATCACGTATGCTCCCGTGGGACAATTATCGATCCTACTGAACGGATTTGGATGAAATTTTGAACACATTTAGTTCAAAACCTGTATTAAAACATGGTATACTTTTTATCCCGATAGTATGTTCCCGTGGGACAATTATCGATCATACTGAACGGATTTGGATGAAATTTGGAAACCAGATAGTTTAAAAACTGGATTAAAACATGGTATACTTTTTATCCAGAATACTTTTTATCCCGATAGTATGTTCCTGTGGGACAATTATCGATCATACTGAAAGGATTTGGATGAAATTTGGAAACCAGATAGTTCAAAACCTGTATTACAACATAGGATACTTTTTATCCCGAATACTTTGTATCCTGATAGTATGTTCCCGTGGGACAATTATCGATCATACTGAACGGATCTGGATGAAATTTGGAAACCAGATAGTTTAAAACCTGTATTAAAACATGGGATACTTTTTATCCAGAATACTTTCCGTAAACTCTGCGAACTAGACAAATATTTTTTGTTAAATAAAATATTTTGTTAAGTTAAATTCAACGCGGACGAAGTCGCGGGCACAGCTAGTTATTTATAATACAAAAAAGCAAAAGCTTCAGTTAGCCACATAGGCCATACTTATTGCTTCAATGTTTTTAGGATAGCAATAAATAGTTAGTTAGAAAATGTGCTTCATACAGATCATAATGTCCCTAGTCATGGTTTAGTACCTAATGTTTTCGATTAGCTGCCAATCATCTCATTGGGCGTCTATAGTTTCCTTTGGTTCTTGGTTATTATTGAGTGTGGAACCGGCTTGCTGATTCTGTTGTAGTAAATCGTGTTCGCGTTGAAATGCCTCGTCCAGAAGCACCGTCTGGTGTATGCGCTTGGTCGCCAACTCCTCGATGCGCTCGTACAACATCTGACACGACACTACGAAGCGCCTGTCGGAAAAATTAAAGTGAATATACAAAGCATAGTTTTATAAATGTGGTATCCCAGATGCGACGAACGTAGCTAAAGCAGGGAGGAGATGTGAGAGGAAAGAGAGTGATTACTTTTTCCATGGATTCACATTTACACATACCTGTCAATAGCAACATCGGAACTACTCCCAAATGGGATTTCTTACTCCTGCGTAGCCATGCTGTGCAGGAATGAAAGGTGCAGCCTAGATAGTTAAAAATAAACTGTCTCAATAACAGCTTATTTTATAGCTCATTGTTTCTATCATTAACTCACTGCAGCCCTAGTTTTTACCTTTTTATAGTTTTACCACACAATAGTAATGGCCTAAAAAATATTTAGCTATATCGTTTTTTAGTTCTCAATCCCGAACTAGATGTCGCTGGGAGTGTCATATCAAAGTGAATCCGTTTTACTAAAGAATGAACCTGAAGTCATCATCATTCAGACGGTACAGCTCTGTCAACTCCACCGCCACGACGGTAGCGTTTCGCTTCCTGTCCTTCATCAGGAGTGCTATTTCTCCAAAGTACGCGCCATCTTCCAAATGGCACACCTATATAAACATTATTGTGATTCATGCTATTCCTAGTATATCGCACTATGTTCAATAATCGCTTGGGAGCGGACATTTTCAGTTGGACTCAGAAAGTGATACTTCGCAACATTCTATACCCCGGAGTACTCATGCCGAGTGCCAATTATGTACGGTTGCTGAGAAAAATAACTTCTAAGTTCACCATCTTGAAGTATTTAGAAAGTGAAAAAACTTTATTTTCTCGAATAATAATAATCTGGTTGTAAATTTGTTAGTTTCATGTCATAAAGCATTTAAAAGACTATTTTTTGAGCTATGTCGCATTTCCCAAATACAAGCGATACGTAAGTAAACTCAAAATTTCACTCAAACGGATTAGATTTTTTTTCTCGCCTATGCCAAATTTGTAGCACCCAGACATAATTTTGGATAATAGTTTGCTATGCATTTTATTGCTATAAATAAAATCAGCATCAAACTCCGTGGAACATCGGAGATAATAATTACTAAAGATTCGACATACAAAACGCCTGTCATTTTGTTACAGGCAAAACACAATGTTTGCTATTAACATTTGATAGGCGTTTAGTCTCATGTGTTCTACAAATTATAATTCTTCAAAATATTTAAATCTTATCGCTTGTATTTGGGAAATGCGACATAGCTCTAAAAATAGTCTTAAATGCATTATAACATTAAACTTACAAATTTACAACCAGATTATTATTATTCGAGAAAATAAAGTTTTTTCACTTTCTAAATACTTCAAGATGGTGAACTTAGAAGTTATTTTTCTCAGCAACCGTACATAATTGGCACTCGGCATGAGTACTCCGGGGTATAGAATGATGCGAAGTATCACTTTCTGAGTCCAACTGAAAATGTCCGCTCCCAAGCGATTATTGAACATAGTGTATCGTCGTCTTAGGTTTATTGTATTTATACATTTTCGGCCATTTTTCATCAGGCTCATCCGGTCGTCTCGGCTTACAATTATAGCTGCGTTTCCTACAATGAGTGGGAAAGCCAGTACCCACTCACTTTTAAGTCGGAAACGTGCGAGCAATGCCTTTGTTATTGCAAGCATCTATACGCTTCAGTAACTGCTTAACATAAGGAGAGTCGTACTCTTGTCTGTCGGCATTGTTAGGTATACAGGTTGAAACAGAAAGGGTATACTTTTTTTCAAAACTTAACTTTGTAATTCTGAAACTATCAGCTATGGAGGAAATTTGAAAAACAAAGGTATTACAGGAATATTTTGACAGATTTCATAAGCCTACAAAGCCTTCAGTACTTCAACAGTCCCACAAAGCCGATAGTTTTAGATTTACAAAGTAAAGTTGCAAAAAAAAATGTATAGGATTTGGTGTGATATACTGGTTTAATGGAAACAAACCTCGACGCCCTTCAGTGAGTACACAGCAACAGTTCCTGATGCTATGAAGTACATGCAGTCGCCGGTGTCCCCCGCGCGGATCAGCAGGTCGTTCGGCAGGTACACCTCGGGCTTCAGGCAGCCGAGCACCGTGCCCACCACGCTGGCGTGGACGCCAGTGAACAACTTCACGTTGTCCACCAGTTTGTGGCAGGTGTGCATCTTGATTTCATCGTTAAGCTCGCCTGAGTACTCAAAAATGTTAGAGGACATTTTGCCACATCTGTCTTTAATTTTTGTACCTACATTCTCCAAACGGACCGGCTGGAGCGTAGGTACTTCTTGTAGGCACATCGATTATAACACGTTGGTGATAAAAACAATCCAATATCTAGGTACCCTTAAATCGATCATCATAAATATGCACGATATATCCCTCTGTTCTCTAACTCTCTACTCTCTAAATCTAAATAATTAAAAGTACCTATCTTTCCGCGTCTGTTCTTTTCCGCTTAGTTCTGTAATACCTACTACTTACGCAACGGGCTTTGATGCGGTTCCTTCTGAGCTCTAATCTACTTTAATATATTGTTAGGTACTAGGGGGTAGGTACACTAAATGCCGTTAAACGTGTAAAAAGGTTTAATTCGCTCTCCACACTATCACTAGTTACATACAACAAACACTGTTCCGAATCACTTAGCAGTCACACAGTATTCCAATATAATCGCCTAGGTCACTGGTATATCACTCTTCGTTCGCTTACTTAAGTTCCGTACACTGTCGCTTCCAAGAAGTAACTAACTCGCTGCCCGTCGTCAACACCTTATATACGGAATAGTGATGTAACGAATGTTGGATTTTTGACATTCGCGAATGCGAATGCGAATGCGAATATTTGGCTTCAACATTCGCGAATGCGAATGCGAATGCGAATGTTGACTTTCAAATAAGAAACCCTAAATTGAAAATTAAAAAACTTTTTAATGAAAATATAAAAAAAATAATTAAACGGCTTTTTAAATTACAAAAGAGCTGATAATTTTCAAACGGTTGAATCGATTGTCGTGAAACATAGCTAAGAACACTCTCGATCAGAACAGCTTTCTAAAAAAGAAACAAAATTAAAATCGGATCATTTGTTTGGGCGCTACGATGCCACAGACAGACGCACAAATACACAAGTAAAACTTATAACACGCCAATTTCTCGGAGGTTAATAAAGAGCGCGCAAAATGTTAGACTGGATTGACATTTCGTGTCGGCCGAACATAGCCGAACCCATAGGTTGAAAGAACGAAGTTAGTCACATAAAGTTAATTCGAAGAGATTTGTTTTGATTTGAGGGTAGTTAAGTATTATTTCATTAATCAAATTTATTTTACATTCAAATTTTATTGATTTCATATTTTATTTAGACTAACAAGAGCAATAGACATAGATCCTATTTATAATTTAGTTGCCTACCTCAAGACAGTTACTTTTTTTTTTAATTCAAATAAAAGTAACTTTAAGTGCATTATGTGCAAGTGAGCTAACTTACGATCGAGCCTGGTTTGCAGCCAGAGACTAACACGAGGGCTGTGCTGTGATGGAGCCAAGGTGTGTAATTAACAATGTTCACGCATTTTAACCGACATTTTACAACTTACTTTCGAGTAAAAAATATTTTGAATAATACATCTTAATTGAAAAAAAAACACAATTCACGATTTTTTTAAGACCTAGAGTTTTGCAGGAACCCTTATAGCTTCGGCACGTCCATCTGCAATCACAGTAATTTTATACAGAGACTATTAGGGCTAAAATACTGCAAACTAGCCAAAAAAATGAGTTTATGTACCGCTAAAAACTGTATTTAAATTTTGAAAGCAAAGTTATTCCATTGTGCCTCCCGTACTTATGAAAGGGGAGTAAAATAGTACATTGTTACACGAGTGGTGAAAGTGACTTATTTAGTCCCGAGACGGGGTTTGGCGCCCGAGCGTAGCGAGGGCGCTAATAGTTCGAGTGACAAAAAATAAGTCTTTCACCCGAGGTAAACACTGTGCTTTTCATTACGAATACGATTCGAATACGATTGAAAGCGATTCTCCCGGGCCGGAAAAGTATTACTTTCAACCCGCTCCTCAGGCAACTTCAGACCTATTTTCAGAGTATGAGTAATGAAAAAAAATTTACACTCCCTCTCGATTGAGGTATTGTTCAGTAGTATTTTAAAATTATTTGATGGTTTCTTGGACAGTTTTTCAATATTAATTCCCGTTTACGAAATATTGAGCTTCATTGTGGCCTTTTTTGCTTAAGTAGCAAGAGACGTCCTTTAAATTAGAACCACATTATAAATGGTTTATTATAGGAAATAAATAGTTATTTACTACTCAAAATCAATATAAGTAATTTAAAAAAACATCTAAATTGAGTCTCAAATCACGCACCACTGATTGTGCACCCAGTCTAATTACAACTTAATTATTTGAATTAAATCCTAAGAATTTTCATCAGTCCAAAAAGAAAATAAAAGTTTAGGTCACTTTTGCTGAAGTTGTCTATGATAAATTTAGTAACAGAATTTCTTACTATTTTATTTAAAAAGGTGACTAATACTTAATTAATTTCGCAGAAATTAATAGGTTACGTGAGCCGCCGTTGTTCATATCAATAAAAAAAACACATCACTTTTATTTTATGAGTTCCGTAGTATCGAAAAGTGGCGGTATGTATACGGAACTCTAGGGTATGCATAGTCCGACATGCATTTGGCTGATTATATTTATCTATGGGTCTGGCAAAGCCGGTGACAATTATTATATTATTTGAAATATAATAAATCGAATTTTTATAATATGTTTTATTTACAATGAAATGGAATGTGAAAGAAATTTATTTAAATACTTAATGTAAATTTATTTAAACATTGTTTATTTAGTGTTTTAAATGTTTACTATTTTTAGGATAACTCTTTACTAAGATTTAAAAAATGTAAAGGCACAAGCACTAGTGCGTAATAAGCTGCTTTATGAACCTAAACGCTGTGCAATAATGGCCACCCTATGAGGAAGTTTGTTTAAATAATATATCATTCTTACTAGTTGTTAACATTCCATATATAATTTCTTTTTTGTTTTTCAAAAACATTCGCCAAACATTCGCATAGATTCTTGCGAATGCGAATGCGAATGCGAATGTCAAAAAACATGCGAATATTCGCGAATGCGAATGCGAATGCGAATATTCGTTACATCACTAATACGGAATAAAGATGCGAGCTGGTATTTTCCTGAACATTCTCGGTAGGTATGTAGGTAATAATAATCGGAATCGAACGATCCCGAGACCCATTGTCGGCTTTCCTTTGTATTCGTTCGCGAGTAGGTAGTTGCCGCCGCCGTCGCCGATAACGCAAGGGCGTTCACCTTATACCTACACACCTACAGTCTCGAACATTCAATTTTTAGAGATCCTTCGTAACTAATCGATGTAGTACATCTAGAATAACAATGCGTTTTTGTATCAAGCTGATAAAATAAGGATCCTTCGAGATATTTGACCAAATAGTTTCTAGGTCGCAACAATAAATAACTCAAAGGTGACTGACTGACTGACTGACTGACATAGTGATCTATAAACGCACAGCCCAAACCACTGGACGGATCAGGCTGAAATTTGGCATGCAGGTAGATGTTATGACGTAGGCATCCGCTAAGAAATGATTTTGATTAATTCTACCCCCAAGAGGATAAAATAGGGGATGAATAATCCCGAAATTTTTGTTAAGTTAAATTACACGCGGACGAAGCCGCGGGCACAGCTAGTTAGATTAACAAATACCTAGTACCTACTTAAAGAAAACTGTGCGAAGCCGGGGCGGTTCTCTAGCTGGCAGTAAAGCTGTCCAACATAATGATTTGTGGATAAGTAGTTACCTACAAATGATTGGACTTGGATAACCTCGGGAAATTTCCATTTGTCGGACACCTCGAGCCTGACAGCTCTATTATTTTATTTATTTATGTTCAGGCATCGCAGGCCCATAGATAGACCTTACAAACTAACATACGAGTACATATTAATAATACAAATAAGAAACTAAACTATGGGTGGTGATGGGTGATGGCGGCAATCTCCCCCTAAAGCGCCTGAATACCACACCCTTCGGCCTTTCTTTATTATCAATTTCTTAACAAAAAATACTAAAAGAGTAGTACTATTCGTATACGTCAAAATCATCACACGTTTAAATAACAACCAACCTGAGAGGCACTTTAGGATGGCATCTTCTCGGAAGTACTTCCCCTGGTACCTGTGCGAGTAAAATGCCAGGACGCGTTTCTTAAGTGCGAGAGGAAACTGCTGGTATTTCATATATTCCTGGTAGGACACAAGGAAGGCGAGCGTAAAGCGACGGCGATTGACTAGAGTCAGGTTGTGATATAAATAAAGACAATACAGGATCTGCCTACTACCGCTTAGAACCCTTAGTTGAATGATAGTATTGTATTACTTAGTTACTATTTTTTAATAATCTTTGATGTCTTAGAAAATCTAACCAATTTTCGAAAGTCATGTAAGATCCGCCAACCCGCGTGGTGGATTACAGCCTGAATCCCCCTCGTATTGAGGGGAAGCCCGTGCCCAAGAGTGGGACGTTAGAAGGGTTAAATTACTATTATTATTAAAGGTAGTAATGCAATTAAGTCTAGGAGGGTGAATATCTCACCTCAATTTCATTCATGAGTCCCAGGTATCGAATAGTAGATCCGTATATAGCCAGATACGACTTCAAAAGGAACACTGGAAATGGAAACAAGCTTATAGTTTATACAACTATTTTGCGGTGAAACAAAGTAGGTACCTATTTGTATCGTGGAAGGAAATGATCATAAGTAGGTACTTACCTAAATTATATATCATAAACAGTTCCGCGTAGAAAATCATTAATGATTGTATCAAGAACTCCAAGGGTTCAAACACAGTGAACGTTGAAAAACCGGTGCCTGAAAATTATGATAGAATGAAATAAGTAAAATAGTCTTAAGTGAGTAGGCATAAGTAGATAGTTGAGCAATGTGGTTTATGATGAATAGCTAGGCTAGAATAACACTTACTTAAGAATGCGGAGATCGATACGAGTAACGCCGTTTTGTGGCGTGTTTTGATGTCGTATTTCAGCAGCTCGTTGACCCCATGTTCCGAAGCAAATAAGAACTTAGTGTATCTAGGTGGAATGCTGCCTTCCCCTACAAAGAACATGCAGGTAGGTAAGTCAGTTAAGTCCTGTTCCTTTAGAATCCATTTCGATTGACTAACCTCTTGAGTAGGCACGTCTATATGCTTACTCACAGTAATAGTGGAAGACTGGCAGCAGGTATAAAATGCAGCTGCACCAGTGCACCGACACCACAAAGAGGATGGTGTTGCGAACGGCGCCACACCAAATGTATGAGTTTGTAAATAACTGCAATTGATAAATCCTACTAATATTATAAATGCGAAAGTTTGTGAGTGTGGATGTATGTATGTATGTTTGTTACTCCTTCACGCAAAAACTACTGAACGGATTTGGATGAAATTTGGAACACAGATAGATTATAACCGGGATTATCATATAGGATACCTAATAATCAAATACTACGCGGATGAAGTCGCGGGGCACAGCTAGTGACTTAATATTTTTACGAAATCGTTACCACAATAAAGATCGACTGCTTCAAAGAGACTGAAAAGTAAGAGGCAGCTCCCAGTTCTTCTGCCTCTCAGGTGGTCATCAGCGAACAACGCCAATTACTAAGCAAAATAGTCAACGGCGAAGTCAACGGCGACCTAAAATAGGAGTGGTACCTAATCTTTATAAAGTTGAGCTGCTTACCTACCCTAATAAAAGCTTTAATGTCCACCATAACGCTGCATATCTTGGAGGTCCGGAGCAGGGTCATCAAATGTCCTGCGAGTATGTACCGCGGGGCGCGGATGCGCAGCCGCAGCAGTGCGTACGCCACTGGTAGTATCGAGACGATGTCCAGCAGGAACCAACGGCAGAGGTAGCGGCTGGGGATTCAACGTAGTGTAGTGCCGTGTGATGTAGATATTTACTCAGAAAGGTCTGCTTCCCAACTTTTTTCGGGTCGGTTTTCAGTCCTCCCAACTTCTCTCAGGTTGGGTGATCACGGACCAAATGCCGTCTGTTCATATTAGCGTTTTGAAAACCTCTACAATCGAATACTGTGAGAATGTAATTAAGTATCTTACCACGCAATCTTGCTCCTATCCATAATAGGTGCAGAATCTTTCCTCTCATAATATCCCGTGTTGAAGCGGACGATAACATCCAAGAAACAGACTATGTTCAATACTAATAACACGTTATCCAGGGTGTGGACCTGTTGGTTTTGACGGGGTTCGAGGATGTAGAACAGGCGGAAGCTGGACAGTATCATGTGGAGAAGATTGATGAATATCATCAGAGACTTCCAGAAGAGGCTGCAATGATTGTGATGGAAGTAGAGTCATAATCTTTACTTATTTTTTTATTGATGATTTTGACTATATTCTCCAGTGCTGGGGCCCAGAAATGAAGTCGATCATGCTTAATAGTTTCGGGTGAGTAAATAACTTAAAAGCGTTAGTTCCTTATACTCAGCTCAACTCAGCTGTTTTAGCGCGTTTGCCCTAGACTTCACCTTCACGCAAGGCGCGCGTTGGACTTGATTAATAAATATTTAAGTACCTACCTATCTACTTAAGTATACAGTCACATAATCTTTGAGGTGTTCTTGATATCCCTCGATTGCGACAGACTACATTATCTCACGGTTTTCACAATATATTGACGGAACGAGCGGTGCGAGTTAATAAGTCGTTCAATAGCTCATGTCACTTTAGGAAATACTTGCTTCATACTGCTCCTATCCTACCCTTAGAGTACCTATTCAAAGTCTAGCCTTTTAACCAGAACACAGAACGTCATGTATAACCTAAACAAACTGAGTGGATGGATCACATGTCCCCCTTCCTCCAACAGCTGCCTCTGTCGTTCTGCCACCACCGCAGGGTAGCTGCGGAAGTACTGGAATGTGTCGGGGTGGTGCGCAGCCGCCTGCCCCAGCTTCCTGATGCTGCGCCACAGGTTCCATCTGTCGGCTACCTTGGGCAACATGCTGTCAGATCCTGCGGTGGGATGGCAAGACCTTATAAAGGTAGTTGGTTGTGGGCACAGAGACATATCATAATAGGTACGAACAGAGACATATCATCATAGGTACGAAATTACCGAGGTTCAAGTCACAGGCGTGTTTTTTATTCTTCATATTCAAGGTTCAAGGAAGATTGGGGAACAATTTAATCACCAGCAATTAAAACCTCAAAGCCTTATTAAGAACCCAAAAGCACTACGAGAAACTCAAAGAACATGAATGTGACTACACACGATGCAATTTCATATACAATGTATAATTCAACTTGAGTTGATTTGACAAATTGCGCTGTGAGGACGCAGGTTGACGCCTACTCTCAACTTGTTGAATGTGGAGCCGACTCTCTTCTCTTTGGAGTCGACGGTCGCGCTAGCAACAAATTGCATCAACAAATTCAAAACAAACTGCATCGTGAATAGCGGTCTTTGCAGCTAATGTCAAGAACTGATTGACATGCAGTCAAATATCCAATTGTTTTCTTTTTATAGCTGAAAGAATCAATAGTTACACAACATAGAGGATTTACCTACTTTTTGATTGAATTCTTTAGATAAGTCCAGAGAGGTATCTTTTAAATGGTCTAAGCTTTTAGGAAATGTGTGAGGGAAGCTCACGGGAAGCTTAAAGTTCTTAAAGGTCTGTGTGTGCGTGTGGGGCAGATAGAGAAAATTTCCTTATCTACTCGAATTTTCTGGAATATCTAAATCTTATAGTAGGTAATACACGTGCAAAGGTAACTTTACTAACAGGAGATCACAAAAACAAATATTTGCTCATACGGTCTAATTTGAGTATATTTTTCTTATACAAATATAGTGTACAATATTTAGGTAAACTGTACGTATAAAATATGAAGGTTTTATCACATTCAAGTACAAAAGAATATCTAGAACTGATTGTCTATCTTCTGAACTGCGAGTTGGAGAATTCAGGGCTGAACGGGCTCGCGTTGAATCCAAAGTTATTGCTGTGGTTCGCCACGGGTGACTGAAACATATATATGGAGCCGATTACATATCACAGTATAAAATAAAATGATATAATTAGGTGGGTACTTAATGTATAAATGTTTAATTTGCATTTTAGAACACCTATATTGTTTTATTTTGCAACGAAGTCCCTTTACGCGGCTTGGGGTAGGAGTTAAATGGCAGAAATCGTTACGCTTGAAAAGCGTGATGCTCCTTCCAGCCATCTGTTAGTAATTTTGTAAACTACTTTGTAACGTCCACTGTGTCAAAACCAACTAGATGGCGTAAGTGAGTTATTCAGATGACTGTATAGTGCGTAATTTATTGAATATTTTGTGAACTAATATGCAGTTAGGGTTAATACTTGAAATCACTTTTTTCTTAAACATTTTTATCATTATTATAACCAAAATAATAATAAATCTATTTTTACAACAAAACTTAAATTTTTGTGCATGCAAAACACTTAACCGAGAAACCTTAACTTCGCTCCTGACAGGTGTCCCCCGACCGCATAATTATTTTATAAGGAGATGCTCACCGTGTCGCCAGGCACTATCCCCTGTAATGAGTTGGAGTCGGCCGGCGGGAAGTAGTCGTTTCTGAACTGCGGCAGGTCCTCGATGCCGATCAGGTCAGAATCATTCGATGCATCGCTATAGAGAAAAACATAGCTCAACTTCATAGTGCTTTTTTTACGCTTAGCGCTGTGGTTACAGCATAGACCGCTCGATTCGCTGTACTGGGTGGTTGCGGATTCGATTCCCGTCGGGCCAAATTTCGGAAATGGCTTTTTCGTAATTTGCCCAGGTCTGGGTGTCACTGGGATTGTCTCCCCATTGTATTGTACCCATAGTACAAGCGTTGCTTAGTTTGGAACCATGAAGTTGGTGTGTCAGTCTGGCTATAGTAATTTACTTTGGCGCAGGGTTGCCAGCCTATCAGTTTTCTACAGGATACATTTCGGGGAGTGTGCGATGGAATTACACGAGTTAATTCCCCCATCTCCATTCTACCATCGGACGACAAGACGCACGGATACAATGCATCCACACACCGTGGACATTCCTTCAGTTCGTACCAAGCGTTTCGCTTCCACTTTTATTGTGCGAACTGCCAAGGAATGGAACACCTTGCCGGCGTCTTTGTTCCCGGTTGACTATAACCTGGATGTTTTCAAGTCGAGAGTGAACAGGTACCTTCTAGGCAAGTATGCACCACCGTAGACCACATCGTCACTTACCATCAGGTGAGATTGTGGTCAAATACTTGCCTATTTGGAAAAAAAAAAAAAAAAAAAACTATTTCGAGGGCAGGCAAGTTGTTTTAGGGTTTTTGTATGCTATCAAAGCCAAGGAGGAGTTCCTCCTCCGTGGTAAAGCTCTCTCTGTCCTTTTTTCTTTATGTTAATTTATGTTTATGAAGATTACTTGATTTTTTTTATTTCAAAAGCAGAGAGAGCCCTAAGTGCAAGAAGTACTTTTGGTCATAAGATATAGGGTAATTCCTAGAACCCTAAAAGGGAAATGAATACTTGCAGGGAGTAGGCCGTGTTACCTGACCGCATCGAAGTCCGGCGCCTTGATAGCTTCGTTCCAGATGGGATTGGAGCCTTCTGTGGCGTGCTTGTTGGTGCCGGGCGCGGCCAGCCCGGCGCGGTTCAGGCCCGAGTCCACCGACCCGTACTTCGTCATTGACAGCGCTTCCAGGCGGCGGTTCAGACTGTGGGTATCATTGGATGATTTTACAATTGTTCTCGTTCGGTAAACAAGTTAATAAAGTTTGGCTCCACTACCTTTAAAATTTTGAGAACATTTTACTTATATCAATTATATAGGTTATGTGAATGTAAATGCTTTTAGTGTGTTTCAGACTTGTAATGATCTGTATGCGAATGACGTTATTGTGTTACGCGCCATCTGTTTTCGAGGTTTCGCAACTTTATTAAAGTATCATAATATAGAGGCCAATACAGCATTGACCCAAACATGTAGAGGTACTCACGCCCTAGTTCTGATGATGAAAGTGAGCAGCAGCACGAGACACAGGAAGCCGAGCACGATGGTGAGTGCGACAAGCACGTACACCGTGACCGTGCTGTCCTCGCCCACCTCAGGGCTGGAGCCGGTCACGAAGTCCTGCAGCACCAGCAGCTGCGTGTTCAGGGTCGTTTGGATCGCGCGGAGCAGGATCGTGTCACTGCGTAGCCTGGAGCAAGGGTGGTGGACAGTATTATCTTACGAGATGACAACGCACCAATTATGCAGTTCTTTTAAGAGCCGTAGCTCAGGGGGCCCAGTCTGTTAACCATTCCAATAACGCTTGACTTACACGACTCTATTTTGAAGAAATTGAAGCAATAGAGTGCTGTACAATACGTTAAACTAGTTCCCATGTACAGTGCGATGACTCACTGTTCGATCTCATCAGCGGAGACGGGCACGTTGTCCCGGATGAAGTGCGCGCGCACCTCGGTGTAGTCGTCGAGCGCGACGCCGCTGCTGTCCGAGGCCGGCACCACCTGGTCGATGTTGCACGCCATGCTGAACCCGGCCGAGAACGTCTGCGCGATCTGCATCCCAAACAATAATGAACACATTGCTTTTCGAGTATAAGCAGTAGAAATGGAAAGAGGATTTGATTATTTGATAAACATTCTATATCAAGTTTACCTAACATCAGCAGATTGACCAGAGAATTTCTTGTTGGCTTTTCATAGTAGAAAAAACTTACCTCACCGATTATGAATTCCTATACGTTCCAGTGTTGCACTCCTGATTATAAGCAGTTAACGCATCCTACCTAGCTATGGATGCTTGCAATACTAAAGGCATTACTCGCACTTAGACGAACTGAAGGGAGGTTTCCGAACGAAACACAACTATAATAACTACTTAACACCGCTCTTCTGTGATAAGGAGGTACTACTCTGGTCGAGCCAGCCCGTGTAAGAGCTGTAGTTAGTTGCCACTATCTTGCCTATAGGTAAGACATAATGTTTTCGTCTTTTACAGACATGTTGATTGTGTGCTACTTACGAAGTCTCTGTTCTCTTCAATCTGTCCGAGAGTGTTGACGAATATGAAGTAAACCCGGTTCATGGAGGATATCAAGTAGACCTTCACGTCCGCTCTGTCGCTGGCACCATCTGGAACATTAACTTATAGTCAAATATCAGCGATCCTCATCAATATCGCTGTGCAAGAAATAAACTGAAGATATGCTGATTATGAAATGGAGACAAAAATATATTTTTGTAGTATCGTTTTGTATTAACAATAAGATGATACGAAAATATGGTATTTTGTTATTATAATGCTTGGTTTGCCGCACAAATATTCTTCTGAAAAGTACACTCAAAGTACCTCTTGCACACTTAAAGCAACACAAGACACAAACTACTGCAGGCTTAGCACAACTGTCTGAGACAAGACAACAAGTGAGATAAATGGATTTTGTTACATTCTCTCATTTTTATTAAGTGAAAGAGAGCGAGACTCGGGGTAAATCCGTGACAAATGACTTGTCTGAGCACACGTGCTAGCCCTGCTGGTACGAGTAGGTACTGTAGCAACCTCACATCTCCCTATTAGACAAACACATTCACGATGCCCTATAACAGATGGCGCTGAATGCAATTCTCAGCACATTAATGTTTTATTAATATGAGCCTGAAACACAACAGCGAAGTTCCCGAGGCACGTGACAAATACAAGCCCTCAACAAGAACTTTTGGGGCATAACGAACGCACGGCCCCGCCAGGCACAATGCCCGCCTACCCATAAGATCTTCCCTTTGCCGCTAAAATACTTACCCTAAAACTTCTTATCTCAAACCCTTATAATAAGACAGCACAACATATCCCTGGTACCCATTCCATTCATTAATTTCTATACCTGGATCAGTAGCCACGACCTCAAACTCAAACATGCCGTGCATAGACGCGGTCGGTTGAATGTTCAAGGTCAGTACTCCTGTCTGAGCGTTCAGTATGAATGCAAAATCCCTCACTACTTCCAGAGTACTATCTACCACCATCGTAGATCCGTCTATGCTGTAGGTGATGGGTTCTCCTTCAGAGTGGATCGCCTGTTTGTTAAAATGAGTGTTACTACTTTACTTGTACCTCTGAGTCAGGGACGGAGCTTGCCCATTAATTATTGGATAGTATTATTGCACTGCGCACGTGATCAGTGAACCATTCCCTCCCGCACTACCGTAAGTGCCTTTCGATCATCCCCTTAGTTAATTATTAGATAAAACTGCCGTATTCACAAACAATATTCGTCTGTAAGGGACCAGCTCTAAGGAAAGTTTGACTTTTCTTAATTGCCTGTGTGTGTTCGTGCTCACTGTGAGACCTAGTAATGTTTTGAATACGGGCGAAACTAATCTCTGTTATGTACTTGGGTTTAAATAAACTAAAACGTTAAGCCCCGGTGGGCTTAACGTTTTAGTTTCTATAAAAGATTACTTTAGCTCAATAGACCACGCGTAACAAAAGGGCATTGTAAATAGCTGCTGGAAATTAAAGAAAGGGTGTCGTAGTGAGATGTTTGCCAGATGAATCTCATTGATGAGAACTAACCTGTACAGTGAGCAGTTCCCTGCTGATAATATCTTGAGTGGAGATGCCGGCAGTGTAGACATCCCTCAAGAATTCTGGCCGAGGGTCTGCCTCTCTCACCTAAAAATAAACGCTCCAAAGTTGTGAAAGAACTTTATGTCTATTTAAAAAAGCTGTATTCCTTTTAAATGGCCTACTGTTATCGTCGTCAGCATTACTATAAATTTCAAGTTCTTTTTCGGAAAGAGTGAGAATACATTACAAATAGTGAGGCTTACATTACAAATAGTGGACTATTCAGTGTTCTGAAACTGATTTAACTTGATTTTAGAGTAGTGTTAAACTCACGTTGACAGTGACAGTGAGGATGGAGCCGGGCAGGCCGGAGGCGGTTTCAGGCGAGTTGCTGGCCGCCACCACCACAGTGTGTACGGCACTCTCATTGCGGAGCAGTTCCCTCTCCAGGTATATCACGTTGTCGGTGGGGTCCAGGCCGAAGTAGCCTTCGATGTTGCCGTCTAATAGGAATTCAAAATTCAAAATTGTTTTTATTCATGGAAGCCAACAAAGCATTTATGAATAGTCAGAATCTACCACCGGTTCGGAATGCTGCTTCCACCGAGAAGAGCCGGCAAGAAACTCAATGGTTACTCTTTTCAATGAATGAAACACGGTGCACACGTGTAGGTACATTCTCAGGAACAGCATAAAAAAAAATATGAGCAGGCAACATGAATATATATCTATTAGAGTGCTATCTATTGATGTTCAATCGAACGTTGCTCTATGTAGAACCAGTCGATGCACGTCGACTCATCTAATATTACTATCGATGAAAAATTTTGCAGCCGGAAGAATGTTGTATGATTCTACCGTCAGCTATGATGACTGACGACTGAAATCGAGAGCTCACTTGCGTTATTTCAGGGCCTTAAGTATGGATCAAAATTATACAATAAACTTACCGATAATCCTGTAGTAAATGTCGTAGCAGTCGTCTTCACAGAGATGGTTCTTGGGATCCTCGGCATACGGCAGTTGATGTCTCTCCTCCATGCCAGCCTCCATTTCTGTCATATTGAAAACACATTTTGTGACCTACTAACTTGTCCAATAATTTCAGAAAGCACAGATCCCATTTCAATTATATCCCATCTGATATATAGGTACCGACCGATTTTGTCGGTTGTAGGTTTCAGGATTTGAGACCGCGGCATGTTTATATTATGGCGGTTATACAAGGTAGTACCTACTAATTTTAAAATTAGACAGCATATAAAAGCAAATGTGTACCTATGAAAGCTACAGTTGCAGTGGGTGTGCCGAAGACGGGGTCCCCCTGCGTGGGTACGAATACCGCGCTGAAAGCGCACTCCGCGGCTAGCGGGCCCGGCTCCGTGCCGCCGTCCGTGCCCGTCACGCTCACCTGCACACGTTAACACATTACCATATCATAAAACACTAGCACATGTCCATAGCTGAGCTGGCGCACACTTTAGATCCCCAAATAATCGACACAGCTCGTCTTTCTGTGGTTATAGCGTGATATGATATACATATACCCTTTATTTTAAATCTAACCACAGCCTACAGTCTAAAATTCCGTTGAAATAGGTTCAGAAGTTTGCCGATGATCCTCCTCGAACAAAGAGAAACAGATTCGAATTCTAGAAACACTTGGTTTGGACTCGGAGAGCATCAAATACCTGATTGCATTTTTTATATTATAATAACGCTGCTTCTAAAAATCATTCTCGTGCTTCAGTATTTGTATGAAAATGGTAGATTGTATAGAGCGTTGAGTCTAGCGCCATCTGTACAATGGCACGTTGTTACACTAATTACGTACCGGGATATAGGGGTCGCTACTCACTACATGTATTTGGATGGATGTACTTGTAACGGGTGAGTTTTGTACCTGGAATTCTTTAATTTCTTCGGTGAATAGCTGCGTCAACATGAGCGTACCGGAGTTTTCTCCGTCATTTAAAATTTCGAAGAACTCCACTGCTTCGCCTGTGAAAAGACGGACGGGTGTAGGAGGCATCTTAATGTGATGAGTAAATATGCATTAAGTCCTGTGAATAATTATTCTTCAACCAAGACTCTTACATAAGGGAATCACTAATTGCTTACCATCTCCAGAGACCCGGAATGTGACTTGTCCAGCGTGCAGTCCATCTTCATCGGTTGCTGTGATACGGTCCAAGAAATCGCCGTTCACAGTCACCAAAAGACCATTAGCCACAGCCCTTTCCTATTAAATAATAAATAAACAATAATTAATTTCAATTAAAGTATTGAAATTACTCTGGGAATTTGTTTATAGGTAAGTTATGTATGGTCTTAACATAGTCTCAAAATGGCCTACAGTCTTCCTTGCTTTTAGTATGCCTAGGATGACAAACATCGTTGATACTTGGATTTGCTTAATAGATGGCGGTATTTGAAGATATAATTACTCTAGCAAGTCGTATGGTTGTTCCGCAAGTCGGGAACACGAACACCGGCGCGTGGAAGTTGTAAGGATTGATGACCAGCTCATACACTTCATCAGACATCTGCTGCGGGATGCCATGGTCAAATGCCTGAAAAATTTAATAAGTAATCTAAAATCAATCGAAATGTATCATTTTGTTTCCGTTGTTACCTATGGTTGTTACCGATGTTACCTAATATTGTTTGACGAGCTCTTGGCGCAGTGGTTCGAGCGTAGGCCGCTCGGCTCACTACACATGGTGGTTGCGGGTTCGATTCCCGCCGGGCCAAATTTCGGCCCGGCGGGAATCGAACTGGGAATCGAGGCCTTTTCGTAATATTCCCTCGTCTGGGTGTCACTGGGATTTCCCCCAGTCTATTGTATAGTACCCATAGTAAAATCATTGTTTAGTTTGGGGTAACACGGGTGTGGGTGGCTCAGGGGTGTAGAGGTGTGCTGCGCTTTCTCCGAAGTTACTCGCGGCGTTATGCCTTTTAACACTTCCACCCCTGGAGCATATAACTCTAACACCCCTCTCTGGACAGCCAACTAAGGTAATTAATTCTTATTTTTATTGTTAGCATATTCGTTCTAGAATAGTGCGTCCCTAATCCCTATGCAAGCGTGTGACAGGTGACAGATGCGGACGACCCAGCTATCCTTCTGTCAAGGTTATGTCAGTCACAGTCAAAACAAATGATTGGATTTGATTTTTTGCTTCATCACAGAAAATCCGCAGGAATGGGTAATTTTCTATATTTTCATAATATAATACGCAAATTAATTATTGAGTATGATTCATTTGTGATAAAGTTGTTATCAACGGATACAAATTAATTACCCACTTTTTATCTTGCCTGCGCGAACGTAGGTTCATGCAGCCTGCACAGTTAATATTATTGTATTGCTATCAATTTACAAAGCACAGTACAATTTACAATACACTCTTTTGCGATGAAGGCTAGAGGGTTGTCGTGTTATTGGAATTATTGAAACAGGTCTCTTAAGTTAGTACTTAGTACTTACCTACCTACTTATTTGTTCAGTTATACTCCAGGACTAGTAATTCAAAAAGTACAAAATGTTTGTGTTCAATAAGACATTCCCAGATAACACTACTGGTGACAGTACAAACTATAACGAGACATATGAAAACCCGGTCCCGACTCTGGTGCAATTTCATGATATCTACTTCATTGTTGGCGCAGTCGCATCATTTGCCACATTATTTTTTGGCACAGCATCCTGGATTGTAATCAAAAAATGGCGTCGATTTAGAAACTACGTATTCCTCTGTGTTATAATCAACTACACTAGTCTATATCCATTATTCTTTTATCGATTTAATGTATCATCAGATGCATATTTGTACTGGATGGGGAAAGTGATTCATTTTGCTGTGGACTCCTTTTCATGTTGGCTATTCTTGGCTACAACAATGATTTACAGGGATGTTGTTAAAGTTTTCACTCATGAATTTACTAGAAAATTCCTAAAATATAATGTTGTTGGTTGGGGTTTGCCTTTGATAGGTATAACATTAAGTGTTACTGGAGACTATACTAATATAGATGTTTTAAAAGCTATTGCACAAAATGATCTATTGTTAGTGTTGTTGTTGTTTATGAACTTTTTGCTGTATGCTAGAGTGTTGTGTAGTCTTTTAAGGTCTGTGGATATCAGAAGGTCTCCGCAGAGAGGATATAAGTTCCAAGTGGCAACATTCACATTTGTAATGAGCGGTATTTTCCTTCTGCTTGCTATCGTGCTCAGTGCAAGCGAGGCGCTGGTATATGGGATCATCCCAGGGATATTGTTTATAACTCAAACTATAGTTATAAATGTATGCTTTTTGTTGCTTAAACCTAATCGCTTATTGTGGAAAGAATATTGTAATAAGGTGCCCACTGAAGTGTGAGTGTTGAAAACTGTGATTTTCCTATCCTTACATTGAGTACAATACATGCCTGCTTACATAAATATAACTGCAGTCCATATTACGGAATAATCAAATTTCAGTGCATTATTAGCAAACTGTAAAGCTATGTAATTATGCATAAGTACAGTACCTAAAGTTAATTAAGTTGTACTAATTTGTTAGAAAGCCTGTGTTGTTATACCTACCTAGATGTATTCCTTGTTTTATGTATATATTTAAGAATTAAGTAACCATATTTATACAAATATAAATGATCTTAAATATTAAAATACTGGCTGTAAAGTTCTAAGTCAATATGTTATCTTAATTATACTATATCTATTTGATGGCTATTAACCATTTTTCAATTTAACAGTAAGTTGCTCTCACATCCCTTTCCTTTTCGCGGTATAAATCTTGGTAATCATATGACCAACATACCTGTATATGAATGGCGTAAGTGCCCCAATACCCTCTCAAGTCCATCGCAGTCTCCAGCTCTCCCGTCACATTCTGTATCTGAATCATGGTGAATAGTTCCGGCACCTCGATGTCCCGATCTGTGACCGTAAGTTCGAGGATTGCGTATCCGACGCGCGAGTTATCCGTGTCCGGTTCATCTCTGTCCGGAGCGTAAATATCCGGTTGCAGGCGGACACCCTGAGGATAAAAAAACAGTGCCGTCTAAGGACGCCCGAAAGAAGCGAAGCTTTATAGTATAAAGCGTAGGGCGCAGCGGCTGCCTTTCTGTATACCTATATATATCGTGTAACGCTATTGACGTCTGACGCTTAGCACGGATAGAGTGGCCGCGCGGCGAACGTCCGTATAGAAGCTTCGCTACAAAAATATGTAATACTACTTTTATGCTCAAAAAGTGCACCTGCCTGCTTGTTTATGTAAATAACAGCTATAACTTCTGAAAGTCAGGGTTGCAACTGACAAATCCTAGGTTGCTTATTACAAATTCTATGTTGTTATTGATAAAATTGATAATCACCGCAAGGAGGCCCTCGGAAATGCTCCAGGATAGTTGGTGTGGCTCGGGCAGCTCAGGCGCGTTGTCGTTCACATCGAGCAACACAACCAGCACTTCCGTGTCGTTAAGATTTCTGTTGCCATCTACGAAAAAAGAAATATTGGTTTCCCGTTAATAGAAATTTAATATACATACTATTGGGGGTATTAACAATAACGTCCTAGAGATGTGCGCCATCGATGTTGGCAAATTTGCGGCTGCCAGTATACCTTCTTCCTACACGGGATGCGCTCGTCCCTGCACGTATTTCAGGATGCATTTAAGTTCCATGATAATATGAAAATTAATTACTGTAAAGATACCTAAATTTCCTTAAACTCAATGTGAATCATGCTTTCGCCGTCCTAAAAACCAGTAGAAGTCTCGACAATAACGAGACAATCTTGAGAAGGCAGCAACTTATTATTTGGTTGGCAAGGCAATACTTCAGAAAACCTTGGATTGATGAAGAAGGAAAAACCTACTACGATAGATTGTATAAAACATATCATTCGGACATACCACCGTCACCGTAGAAATTGTCGATGAGATTGATGAATATCCTGTGCTGGGGCTCGTCGCCGTCCCTGTCGAGCACCTCGTCCGTGGTGTACTCCACGTGCACCAGTCCCGTGTCCAGGTCTACCGCGAAGAAGTCGCGCAGACGAGGGTTCACCCCGTAGTTGATCTGATAACGCACCATGTGGTAGATTTCTGCGAAGACAAATAGGATAAATTACGAGGTGTTGTGGTGCGGGATGGGTATTGTTCCACCCATTCTTGATAGGTTGTCCATATGTCATGTAAGTAGCTTTTATATAAGTACTCTTCTCAATTCGTCGGTTCTGGGACATCTATAAATAAATATTTTCTAGAAATCTTAAATATTCCTCGTAACATTTCGTTGTCTCATGTTATATTTATCTAGGATCTTATGGTCGCCAGCTGCTCATGCAAGACTAAACAGGATTTAATGCTTAGAAGATAAACTTGGCACCGTTGAAAGTCAAGCAAGAGTAAATGATTTTACCATCTCTGTCCAAATCGCTGGATACGATTTGTACGACCTCGTCGCCAGTAGTTGCGTTCTCGTATATGTACACCGTCATGTTGAACTTATCCGTTTCAGGTTGAGGGTCTTTGTTGTTGGTGTCGATTATCTGAATTGTTATCTGTAATTAAATTGTACTCGTGAGGGCATTTCCTTTATTTAGACGATATCATGTGTCCCAGGATTTTTACCCTAATTAGATGAATCCATAAATTTTTTAGTCAAGTTTTTTTTCCATCTTGTTTTCAAATATAATTATAAACTCACGTCTCCATCTGTATCCCAGTACGTAGGATCAGGTGGACAATCAGCCTCGTCTTCTGCATAGCATTTGTCACTGGCCACCACTGTGTAGTAGAGATTTTGCCTGGGTGGGGTGTCTGCATCGATCGCGTTGCTTGTGTTCACTGTAATCTGGCCGGTGTAAAAGTCGATGGTGACTAGATTCACAGGAGTGTCCTCTCGGGGGCTGTAGTAAACATACAAAACAATGTAGTGCTGAAGTGACAGTTAATGGATTTTTCCCTGGAACATTAAGAGGACAATCGAATTTTTTGATCCGCAGTGGACGGGTCTGGTACATGGTCCAAAAGTTTGGTAAGTTTTAGGAGAGAAGTGCCTCGTTAGTAAATATGGAGCACTCACGATATAGTGTATCGCACTTGGTTGTACAGCGGTCCGTCGATGTCCGTTGCCAGTACAGAGCCGATGACCACGCCGCTCGCAGACATCTCCCGCACTCTGAAGTCCTGGACCAAGGTGCCCTCGGCCCACACGGGCGCGTTGTCGTTCATATCCACGATGATTATCGTAAATGTTGCTGGAGAGAAATCAATTAGTCTTAATTCGTTGGGTATAATAGTATTTTTATTACATATGAGGACGTTTTTGGTTATCTCCTTTACTGGCAAGTAATTATTTGCTGAAGCTTTTTGAAATATGTATTTGACCACGCATTTCCTTACTTAGTGCTTGTTCTGTTCAGTTTAAGCTCGCCAACGATGACTTATTACCATGCTGAGTAAAATGGTTAGGGAATAGCAATCCCTTACACAGCTTATATGCATTTCGTTGACTGTATTTTTTACGACAGGTTTTCCTAGTCGTAATATTCGTCGTTTGTCGTCACTTACATTCATCAGAATCATCTCCAAAGACGGTGTTTATGTCTCGCACCCTGACAGTGAGGTATAGCACCTCGAACTCCTCAAAGTCGATGGTGACATTGTAGCGGATCTCCTTAGCCACCACGCGCCCTATAGCTGTGCCGCGGTCATTCATATTCGGGTATAGCGTTTCTATATCTACGCAACTGAAAGGTATTGAAATAAAAAAATAAGATATCAGCTCTGCTTGCCGACATTTACAGCAATAAATCCTATTAGTTGAAGGTTCTATCTAAATACGAATTCAAAATGTCCGAACCTGGAGGCAGTCCAAAATGAATGCTAACTCAATGTCTATGCTGATGACTTGACCAATCTGGACCAATTCATTAAATATTGGAAACAACTAACAATGCAAGTTCTTATTTTAACATATGCTCATACTTATGGAATTCAATAGCCGGGGTTTCACGGCCCTGCTTAGTCGCATAAGATGTCTCCCAATCGATCTCAAACCGCAGCTCAGCCGTGGTGTCAGGGTCAGTCGCGCGGATCTCCTCTGTGATCATGAACCCGGCTGGCACATTCTCCTCCACTTGGGGACTGCCGCGAGGCTGCGGAAGTTACAAGATTCGTCGTACTAACTACTTGTCGTTTTTGGGTGTAGGAATGTTTTGAATGAGATTCTCAGAGGAATGTTACGCACCAGTCGAAGTGTTGGCGGGGTGTTATTGATGTCCTGCAGTTGTATCACCAACTGTGAGGTGGCTGTATGGAAGGGTTCGCCCAGAGTGTCATCCGCTCGCACCTTAATAAAGAATTGTACTTTATTATTATTTAATGCGATAGATAAGTATCTGATGTAAATACACTTTGAAGTGGATCATATAATGTTACCTGAACAAACAGTTCGCTTTGCCTATGATAGTCGAAAGCGTCGTCAATGGATACAAAAATGTCTCCCGTGTCCTGGTCTATCGTTAAATATGTACCAGCGTTCCCCATTAAAGAGTGCCTGAAAGAATTATGTTAGCATTAATTAGACACTCTTCCAAAGGCATGTTTTGCCTCCAACCATCAGCTATTACGTGTTCTAAAATTGCTTCCTCATCCATGCACAGAAACGCAAATCCTAAGATAAATTTCGCTATGACTTATAAAATACATTCTTTATGTGTAGCTAAATTCTGAATAACTCACTCGACTCTATCATCAATATCTCTATCATGAGCGATGACAGTCCCGACGTAGAAGCCAGCGCCCTCAGTCTCGTTGAAGGTGAAAGTCTGAACTGCGTGTTCGAAGATCGGCTCCTCGTCATTCCAGTTCAAAAGGTTGATATACACAGTGGCGACGCCCACGAAGTCCGTGTTGTTCATGTCCGTGGCTACCACCTGGGAATTGAATAGACGAACATAAACAGTGAATTAATTGCTGAATACCTATGTTTAGGAACCTGGTAGTTATGTCGATGTCGCCCTAGGAGGTATTTATGTTTTTTGGGACAAACATGCGTCCATAGGCGTAGCCGGCCTTTTGGCGTAGCCATCAACCTCGGAGCTTTTGGCCTATGGGGCGAGCACCCGTGCATGGTGCTCTTACTTCCACAAATAACGTGGTAGAAACTAGGTACAACTCTTTTATGTGCAGTGTTTAGGTAGTGGTCGAAGTGTATCCTCACTGCTACTTGCATTACCTGTTTGTTAGTACTATAGTTAAAGCTCCTCTTCCAAAATTTCATCATAACATAGTATGTTGTATCAAGGATGATTAACAACGTACCCTTATGACAATGTTCTGGAATTCCGGCACCTCGTAATCCAGCATGCTATGGTTTGATGTGCCCATTATGAAGCTCTGCCGCTGGTAGCCCACTTCGGGCGCTATGTAGAAGGCTTCAGCTGCGCCGGGCGGGTACACGCTCTCCAGGTGCACTTCGTACTGGGCGTTTTGACCCTAACATAACAATATAATGAAATTAATAAATTATGAACCCAATAAGCTCTCCCTTTAAAATTATCCAAGCGGAAAAAATTATCTTAGCTCCTTCTCTTGATTTGTATGTGAATCGGTTGGTAAGCTTGGCAGTGAATTTAGTGCTAGTAACGTGTGTAGTTGCAATTCTTGAAACTTACCAAATCTCGGTCGTGGAATCCAAACTCCTCTAGATTCAAAGTCATCGGAGTCTCCTCCAGTATATCGATGTTGTACTCCTCATGGAACGGCAACGGAATCTGGTCGTTTATATCATTCACAATTATCACCACGTTTGCAGTCTCATAGAACGAAACGTTGTCGTATTTGTACGCTACTATGGATAGCTGGAACACTTCTCTCTCTAAATAGTCTCTGTCTATTGGGTCCACGTAGAACATCGCACCGTCTCTACCGCCTGGTATTGTTTCGATGTGAAAAAATGTATCTGGAATTGCGAACGTAAGTATAATCTGTTTTATATAAATTACATAATATTTAGGCGCGCATTTGGAGCATTTTTTGTGTTATTTTACCAAGTTTGCAGAAAAATCGTTTTTAAATTAAAAATAAGTGTAAAAAAATGAGTAGGTATAATTAAGTAGTTAGTTAAACGATTCTTGTAAAATGGTAGTGATATCCTCATGACGATTGAAATTGGTAAAATTAAGAATTAAGATATGGATTCCATACCTTCTTCAGCAGTTTCTAGCCGATATAATATAGGCTTGTCAATGCCAGTGTCTCCATCAATGGCCCTCACTCTGAAGGACTGGGATGTCTTCTCGTCGAACTGCTGCACCGCGAATATTTCCACCCACCGCGGTGGTCTGTGCTCCACGTTCTCCACTTCAACCATCATTGTCACTGTGTGTGTGTTAGGTAAGGAATCCTAGGAAGAGCATTTTCAAGTACGTTTTAGAAATCTTTGATGAAGTTTTGAAGTCGTTGGGTATTGTAATAACACCTTGAATTTACCGCCCCTCGTCATCATTATCTCGAACATTCTAAGGCGTCATTATCATTCATTATCATTCAACATCGTGCATTATTAAAATAAGATTTTATATAACTTTTCCCTTGCCTACTAAATCTTGGCTACTCCCTTGGTGGTCGCCAATCCGCGGGAGGTAAACGCCCAATATTGGTACTTTTTTTTTTAAGATTACTAGCAATTTGTGTTTATCATATTACTAGTCTTCCCTTTAACCTGTCCAACTAAGCTAATGCTCGTGCTAGGAGTGGGCTCACGTCAATATTTTAATGGCCAGGATGGGGATCGAACCTCTCAGCTACGACGACGGCCCCTCTAACCACTAGGATATTGTTGCTTCAAATTAATCCCGAGGACCTATTTTAGGTGTCAGCTAGCTGTCCGACTGTGTATTGAGATCAAAACAATTTCAAGGAAATTTCACCTGCCTCCTTGGTGGTGGTATCAAGATAATACACATTTTATTTACCCAAGCCGTCACACGAAAGATATGAAGTGGATTAGCTTCATAATCGAGCGTGGTGTTGAGCCCCAGGGTCATGTACATCCAGGTCCAGACGCCCGGCGGGTTGGTGCCCACCAGGTGGAAGGACTGCTCGTCGCCGCGGTCGCTTTCTATCGTGAACCGCATGAACCGGGTGCTGATCTCCCCGTCCGCGTCTGTTACGTTGTACACGCATTGCGTGAGACCTGGCTCGCCAAGCTCCTGGAAAGAGTTACTTATGATTACGGCGTTCAGTTTGGCTGACTGTATCACCTTCCAGTCTGGGGATTTCCATTCAAAATTTACTCATGGATGTCTGAATTTTTTTGAAGATTCAATGTGGTTACCATAAAACTAATATTCCTGCGCACTCTTGTGTAGGATTTCAGTGGCACATACCAATAAGATGACACAGGTAAATCAGGCTAATTTGGGACTTACTGGCCAAGAACACGGTTCGAAGATCTGTACAATGGGCGCGTTGTCGTCGATGTTGACTATCTGGAGTGAGACACCAGCGATGAGTGTCTCGCCGTCAACTCGCACGTTAAACATGTATACCTGCATGCCTGGAGTCTCGTAGTCTTGTCTGGAATACACAAAGAACTTGTAACAATAAGATTGTAATAATAATTATTTTGGAATACATGATAGGACTAAATTCGAAAGTCCGCAAACGGTAACTAGATTCCATTTTTAATTGCTTGATGATGCTACTTATTGACAAACTGGATTTCGCACGGATAAGGTCATTTTATGGACGTGCTTCATGACCACACGTACTGACTTGTTATCTAACATTACTATCTAAGAAAATTTGACTTGTATTATGCATCTCCTGGTATTGTTTACCTCTGAGTAATAACAAGATGCCAGTCCCCAGTTCCTTCTGGAATTCTTCTTATCGCTGGAGCGAGGAGGTTGAATGAGCCTGACAGAAATGGTGATGCTATGTACGGTGTGTTCGGCCCTAGAAAACAATTGAATACACGTATTTACTTCCAAATCTTCAACCACTTTCTGATCCCCCCCAAGATCTCAATATGTTTTCAACAGATTCGAATGCAATCTCACGCTAAACGTTTTTGGATTTAAACATTTCAATTAAAATCTTATCTGATGACTCAAAAAGCAAACATTTTTATCGAACGACCACACTTTGTAGGTTATTATCGAAGTGTACTGACCATTATAATTAAGTTTGGCAATGGGCACGTCTCCGTCGATCTCCTCCTCCATGTATATGATCTGCGTGCCCGTTGTGGCCGTGATGGGGTAGTATTCGTCCATGCACACATCCTCTCGCTCCTCTGCCGGCAACAGCGGCCTCTGGCTCCATGGCACGCCTGGGGGATAGTGGTAACTGACACATAACTTGTCGCGGAGTAGAGTCGAGGCCCTTGTAAGTAGTACTGCATTCTTGGCCGAATGCGCAATGTATTCAGCATATGAGCTACTATATTTGGAGAAGGTAATTCCGTTCCTAATTTTCTAATTCCTTTAACGAGTAGGTATAGCATAATTAGCCTAATAACAGCATTCTTACCATCAAAGTCTAGATCAGGTAAGTCAGGCTTCGGATCCCTTGGTATAGCGACCATGTAACTGCAACGTTCTGAAAATACCAGGAGAAATATTACCTAATAACCACTACTTATTTATTTTTTACTTTTCTACTTATACAATACTTTACCATATTGTCCCAAATTATTCAAAAGATTGGTAGAAAATAAGTTTAATTTTAATTTGGAGAAAATGGGGACCCCACGTTAGCCCAGTGCCGATACAGATAGAGTTACATTCCTGACACATTTACTGTCATTTTCGCATGGCAAGACTGGTTGTTAGTAAAATTTCGTTATAAATAGTCTTCAAACAGAAAATTCGTAAATATATCCTTGCTGAACGAACCTTTAGGTACGTTAGTCTGTAAATTAGTTAAAGTAGGTGCTGTAACTTACCCTGAGCTATGGTCAACGTTGCTGAGAGCAGCAGCAGCGCTACTGAGATTCTAACGTCGGTTACCATCTCACATGCTCCGTGTCTCTTATTCTGCAATAGTCAATTAAGACACAGTTACTTAGTCGAAATCCAAAAAAAACAAAGAAAGGGACCCAAAAGTCTACCTAGACCCATTCTAATATCCGTTTGATAAATACGTAGCAATGTGTAGGTATTGGTAATTATTGTTGCAATGATTGCAATGATTTCCTGTTGAAATTAACGGTATAGATTACGTACTTAATTGGTTTATCTTTATAAGCTTCGTAGCTATCGAATATTTATATTAATGCATCACCATTACAATAATTGGTCAACTAGGGGCGTCACAGAGGAACAAAAGACTAGAATGAATGATGATAATTAACTTATGCATGACCAATGGATGGCTCGGCTTCCTTGTCCATGATGCCAAGATGACGCCACGTTTCTAGGCTATGCTACCATAATGCGTATGGACTTAGTCGCTATCGTTAGATCTCATAGATTTAATCACGTACCACTATCTCTACTGTCATTTGTAAACCTGGATATACATTAATTAATTCGTACCTACTTTATATGTTTAATAACACGCAATAAAGAGAATTTCTATGTGATAGATAAGTGCCTACTTATTATAAAATTCCTTAAATATAAAGGGAATCCCAAACATGTTTTATATCCCAACATCTTGATAACATACATCAGTATGTTATCAATTAGTCATGGAAGTACCTAATGATTGAGGATTATAATAAGCGAGCAGCACATTGCAACATTGATCATTATTGTGTTATTGTTATGCACATACAAGTAGGCATGAAAAACCGCATAGGTAAAGTGATAATAATAAACTTTATGGAAGCGCCTAAGAAACCTGCGAGGTCGTTTTTTAGGGGCCTACATAGATAGAGACAGATTCGATTTTGAATTTATTATATATAATTTATTTTATTTTTATTTTAGAACTGTCGTCTAACTAATTAATAACATCGAGATACGATTTCTATACGAGAGAAAATTAAAGCCACCAAGACGGCTTAAATGTACCTAATATTATTTATGAATTTTATGATGTAGGTAGAGCTAGATTTAGAGACCTGCTGCTTGTTACCAAAATTCAACAGATAGGTAGTACCTATGTTGTATTTTGTTAGCACAGAATTATTAAAATTTAGTTAACTGCGGAACAGCTAGTGTATTTTGGTTGGTATAATATCTGTGGATAAGTTCTCATTACATTATGCCTTCTAGCACATTATTGTACTTTAGACTTGACTTTGCGAAGCAGGAATCAGGGATTTATAAAATACTTAGGTACTTACCTATTCTGAAAACAGTTAAGAGTGTTTACTTTACTTTGTAGGTATACCTACACCTAACCTCCCTACTCACTAGTATAACCTACTCACTTAAAATTATACAAATCAATCATTTAAATCATCATCATCTGCCTTACCTTTTCCCATTATCTGGGGTCGGCGCAGTATGTCTTTTCCTTCCATACATCGCGCTTTCCCGTCATACTCACATCCACTCCAACCTCGTTCATATCATTCTTAATACAATCCATCCATCTTTTCTTGGGCCTTCCTCTCGCACTGTATCCATCCACATTCATATTCATCACTCGTTTAGTCACATGCTTCTCATCCCTTCTCATCACGTGTCCAAACCATTCCAGCCTCCTACCTCTTACTTTATCTGTTATTGGCGCTACCCTGACACTACCTCTTATATACACATTCTTCACCTTATCCATTCGCGTCACTCCACACATCCATCTCAGCATTCGCATCTCAGCAGAGTGGAGACGTTTCTCTTCCCGCACTTTTGCCGCATCATTTAAATACTTGCCTTAAATCTATTAAAAACCCAACACAATAGTTAACACCACATATAACACACCACTTAAACACGGTAAAATTACAGAAAACCCTTTCAATTTAGTGCATATATCGCCTTCAGTAGGTATAAACAGTAGGTATACTTTATGTTTCACGCGATCAATTGTGACTGAATGCTATTTTTTCCAGTGACAAATTGGTCGGTGTCGATAAGATTGTGTGCGATAATTATTTATATTTTACATATCGATTAAGGCAAGTACTTACCTCGGTGGTGAACCGTTTCACCATATTTGCGCATTTTTTATTTTGGTTATCACTAAAAAGCACATTTTTACTTCTTATTAAACAAAGTATCTATTCTTATAATTCTACGACGACTTTTTTGAAAGTTTAACTATTTTCTCACCTATGTATTTATGTAGGTACACTTGTCCCATATTCCCTACGGTTTTATAACTTTTGTTCAGCCCTTGACTAAATACAATTAACTTTCTTACTTATATTGTCTACCTATTTCATCGCCGTATTTTAAACTGTCGTCTGGGTGTGCTTTTCGAAAACATATCCGTTTTTGTTGTTTCATACTCAAATCAGTGCGATGTTTTGGAAAAAAAGAACATACTTGCTATACTTAGTAAATTTGTGTCGTTTATATTAACGATAAACAGTAGGTAAGTAGGTTGGCACCTACCTGCCTGTTCGATAAGAAATTAATATTTATGATATTATCAATTTTTTTGTACCTATACTTACAACAATTATATTCATTACTAGCTGTGCCCGCGACTTCTTCCGCGTGGAATTTAATTGACAATGTTTCATACAAACTTTCATCCCCTATTTTATCCCCTTGGGGATATAATTAATCAAAATCCTTTCTTAGCGGATGCCTACGTCATAACATCTACCTGCATGCCAAATTTCAGCCCGATCCGTCCAGTGGTTTGGGCTGTGCGTTGATAGATCACTATGTCAGTCAGTCAGTCAGTCAGTCACCTTTGAGTTATACGAGGCATGCCTTTTAAGTTCTGTCGTTTCCATAATTCCCGGCAATTTTGAATTTGGAACTGTTCTATATTCGAATGTGTTTAAATTTCGAATCTCAAAACAGTTGAATGTATTAGGATTAATGTTATTGTTTAGTCACAGCGTCGATTAGTATCTGTCAGGTTACGTACGAAAATGAATCTTTCTAAGGAAAATGTTCGTGCAATAATTTTCTACAACTTTAGAAGAGGCCTGACACGGCTTCAGTGTTTTGAAGAGCTAATATCTGTGTTCAGGGATGAAGCCCCATGTCTGCGGACTGTCGAACGCTGGTATTTAGAATTCCAGCGTGGACATACTAGTGTTAGTGACAAATCTCGCGAAGGTCGCCCAAAATCTGCATTCACTGAAGATAACATCATTGGAGTGAGACAACTAATTCTCGAAGATCGTCATGTGACGTATCGAGAGATAGAGGCTCTATTAGGCATCTCAGGGACAACCATTCAGAAGATCTTGCATGAAGCGCTTGGTGTAAGAAAGCTAGTTTGCCGTTGGATACCGCATCTGCTTTCCGACGATCACAAGGCGGCCCGCGTCAGATGGTGTAAGAAAACTCTGCAAAGGTTCAACCGAGGAGAGTCAAATCACGTCTACGACATCATCAGTGGTGACGAATCTTGGATCTATGCCTACGATCCTGATTCCAAACAACAATCTACAATCTGGGTCTTTCAAGACGAGCCAAAGCCGACTAAAGTTGTTCGTTCTCGAAGCACTTCAAAGAAGATGGTGGCCACGTTCGTTAGAAAAACCGGCCATGTTGCGACTATTGCACTTGATGATCGTAGAACGGTTAACGCAGAGTGGTATACCACAGTTTGTTTACCACAAGTCATCGCCGAACTTCGAAAATCTAACTCAAAGCGACGCATCATCCTGCACCACGACAATGCAAGTTCACACAGCGCTCGTCAAACGATTGAGTATTTGAAGCAGGAAAAAGTAGAAATTCTTGACCATCCTCCATACAGTCCTGAATTATGCCCTAACGATTTTTTTACATTTCCTAAAATTAAGAAAAGTCTTCGTGGTCAAAGGTTCCAGTCCAGTGAAGAAGCAGTCGACGCTTTCAAGTCAGCCATTTTGAACACCCCCACTTTAGAGTGGAATAAATGTTATAATAACTGGTTTGAGCGAATGGAAAAGTGTATTAAGCTACGTGGTGAATACTTTGAAAAACAATAAAAAGTACTATAAGGTTCTAGTTGTGTTTTTTTCTTCAAACGACAAAACTTAAAAGGCATCCCTCGTATATATTTAGATGTTCGAAAATACTTTCTTAATCGCATTCAAAATGATAACGGGATATCCCTTTGCCACTGGAATTCAACATTTTAAGAGTAGTCAGTCTAAGGGCATTGCATAACTTCCCCATTCAGAATTATTTACGAACTAGCGGCCCGCCCCGGCTTCGCACGGGTACATTGCACTTACATTATTCGAGTTTAAGTAAGGATTAAGTAAGGATTAATTAAGGATCCCTAATTTTTTTGAAAATTTATTATAGCCTATGTCACCCGGGGATAGTGTAGCTTCTCAACAGTGAAAGAATTTTTCAAATCGGTTCAGTAGTTTCGGAGCCTATTCATTACAATCAAACAAACAAAGTTTTCCTCTTTATAATATTAGTATGATGAGGCAGTTTACTTAATAGGTGACGATAGGTAAGGTTGTTGTAAAAAAACTATTAAGATTATCTCTGTTTATTTTTAAATGATCTTGACCTGTGTCCACAGGACTTAAGATGTTGACAGACTATCCCTGTATAATATTTTACAATACCTGACTATTCTTATTACAATAAAGCACTCACGAATGTGACCTTACGATGAATGGAAATTAATCAACACGGTGTTTTTTGTAAAGATTAATAGTATGTCTAGTTAGTTATAATACATTTACTGTTGTTTATCACTAGTTAAAGTTGTTTCTCTCTCGCTGGTCTCGAGTTCACACAGCAACAAAGCGGTCATAACAAAGATCAGAAAATAAAGGCCTTCAGCATTTGATTAAAAAAAATACAATCAGTATTTTGTAGTGAATACACTTCTCCCAGCGCAGTTCTTACCGTATTTTCATATTTACCTAGTAAGTACCTATTGAAGGTACCATATCTAAATATATATAACTATAAGGTGACTGACTGACTGACTGACTGACTGACATAGAGATCCATCAACGCACAGCCCAAACCACTGGACGGATCGGGCTGAAATTTGGCATGCAGGTAGATGTTATGACGTAGGCATCCGTTAAGAAAGGATTTTGATTAATTATACCCCCAAGGGGATAAAATAGGGGATGCTTGTTCAGTTAAATTCCACGCGGACGAAGTCGCGGGCACATTTGATATAATTAAGTACCTAGTAGTACTAAGATATTTATGACTAGAGAAAATGTTACCGCAAGGGATTCCCAATTTTCAGTTGACAAAATCTATACACGAGTATATAAAACTCAAAGGTGACTGACTGATATAGTGATCTATCAACGCACAGCCCAAACCACTGGATGGATCGGGCTGAAATTTGGCATGCAGGTAGATGTTATGACGTAGGCATGCGCTAAGAAAGGATTTTGATTAATTCTACCCCCAAGGGGATAAAATAGGGGATGAAAGTTTGTATGAAACTTTGTCAATTTTAAACCGAGGGGGCTGAGACTTTGCATGCATAAAGATAATATGACGTAGACATCCCCTAAGAAAGGATTTTGATTCATTCCACCCCCAAGGGGATAAAATAGGGGATGCAAGTTTGTATGAAACTTTGTCAATTTTAAACCGAGCGGGCTGAGACTTTGCATGCATAAAGCTACTATGACGTAGACATCCGCTAAGAAAGGATTTTGATTAATTCCACCCCCAAGGGGATAAAATAGGGGATGAAAGTTTGTATGAAACTTTGTCAATTTTGAACCGAGCGGGCTGAGACTTTGCATGCATAAAGCTACTATGACGTAGACATCCCCTAAGAAACGAGTTTGATTAATTCCACCCCCAAGGGGATAAAATAGGGGATGAAAGTTTGTATGAAACTTTGTCAATTTTAAACCGATCGGGCTGAGACTTTGCATGCATAAAGCTACCATGACGTAGACATCCCCTAAGAAAGGATCAAAATTCCACGCGGACGAAGTCGCGGGCTCAGCTAGTCTATATATATAAAACTCAAAGGTGACTGACATAGTGATCTATCAACGCACAGCCCAAACCACTGGATGGATCGGGCTGAAATTTGGCATGCAGGTAGATGTTATGACGTAGGCATCCGCTAAGAAAGGATTTTGATTAATTATACCCCCAAGGGGATAAAATAGGGGATGAAAGTTTGTATGAAACTTTGTCAATTTTAAACCGAGCAGGCTGAGACTTTGCATACATAAAGATAATATGACGTAGACATCCCCTAAGAAAGAATTTTGATTCATTCCACCCCCAAGGGGATAAAATAGGGGATGAAAGTTTGTATGAAACTTTGTCAATTTTAAACCGAGCGGGCTGAGACTTTGCATGCATAAAGCTACTATAACGTAGACATCCGCTAAGAAAGGATTTTGATTAATTCCACCCCCAAGGGGATAAAATAGGGGATGAAAGTTTGTATGAAACTTTGTCAATTTTAAACCGATCGGGCTGAGACTTTGCATGCATAAAGCTACCATGACGTAGACATCCCCTAAGAAAGGATCAAAATTCCACGCGGACGAAGTCGCGGGCTCAGCTAGTCTATATATATAAAACTCAAAGGTGACTGACATAGTGATCTATCAACGCACAGCCCAAACCACTGGATGGATCGGGCTGAAATTTGGCATGCAGGTAGATGTTATGACATAGGCATCCGCTAAGAAAGGATTTTGATTAATTCTACCCCCAAGGGGATAAAATAGGGGATGAAAGTTTGTATGAAACTTTGTCAATTTTAAACCGAGCAGGCTGAGACTTTGCATGCATAAAGATAATATGACGTAGACATCCCCTAAGAAAGAATTTTGATTCATTCCACCCCCAAGGGGATAAAATAGGGGATGAAAGTTTGTATGAAACTTTGTCAATTTTAAACCGAGCGGGCTGAGACTTTGCATGCATAAAGCTACTATGACGTAGACATCCCCTAAGAAAGGAGTTTGATTAATTCCACCCCCAAGGGGATAAAATAGGGGATGAAAGTTTGTATGAAACTTTGTCAATTTTAAACCGATCGGGCTGAGACTTTGCATGCATAAAGCTACCATGACGTAGACATCCCCTAAGAAAGGATCAAAATTCCACGCGGACGAAGTCGCGGGCTCAGCTAGTCTATATATATAAAACTCAAAGGTGACTGACATAGTGATCTATCAACGCACAGCCCAAACCACTGGATGGATCGGGCTGAAATTTGGCATGCAGGTAGATGTTATGACGTAGGCATCCGCTAAGAAAGGATTTTGATTAATTATACCCCCAAGGGGATAAAATAGGGGATGAAAGTTTGTATGAAACTTTGTCAATTTTAAACCGAGCAGGCTGAGACTTTGCATACATAAAGATAATATGACGTAGACATCCCCTAAGAAAGAATTTTGATTCATTCCACCCCCAAGGGGATAAAATAGGGGATGAAAGTTTGTATGAAACTTTGTCAATTTTAAACCGAGCGGGCTGAGACTTTGCATGCATAAAGCTACTATAACGTAGACATCCGCTAAGAAAGGATTTTGATTAATTCCACCCCCAAGGGGATAAAATAGGGGATGAAAGTTTGTATGAAACTTTGTCAATTTTAAACCGATCGGGCTGAGACTTTGCATGCATAAAGCTACCATGACGTAGACATCCCCTAAGAAAGGATCAAAATTCCACGCGGACGAAGTCGCGGGCTCAGCTAGTCTATATATATAAAACTCAAAGGTGACTGACATAGTGATCTATCAACGCACAGCCCAAACCACTGGATGGATCGGGCTGAAATTTGGCATGCAGGTAGATGTTATGACGTAGGCATCCGCTAAGAAAGGATTTTGATTAATTATACCCCCAAGGGGATAAAATAGGGGATGAAAGTTTGTATGAAACTTTGTCAATTTTAAACCGAGCCGGCTGAGACTTTGCATGCATAAAGATAATATGACGTAGACATCCCCTAAGAAAGAATTTTGATTCATTCCACCCCCAAGGGGATAAAATAGGGGATGAAAGTTTGTATGAAACTTTGTCAATTTTAAACCGAGCGGGCTGAGACTTTGCATGCATAAAGCTACTATAACGTAGACATCCGCTAAGAAAGGATTTTGATTAATTCCACCCCCAAGGGGATAAAATAGGGGATGAAAGTTTGTATGAAACTTTGTCAATTTTAAACCGAGCGGGCTGAGACTTTGCATGCATAAAGCTACTATGACGTAGACATCCCCTAAGAAAGGAGTTTGATTAATTCCACCCCCAAGGGGATAAAATAGGGGATGAAAGTTTGTATGAAACTTTGTCAATTTTAAACCGATCGGGCTGAGACTTAGCATGCATAAAGCTACCATGACGTAGACATCCCTTAAGAAAGGATCAAAATTCCACGCGGACGAAGTCGCGGGCTTAGCTAGTCTATATATATAAAACTCAAAGGTGACTGACATAGTGATCTATCAACGCACAGCCCAAACCACTGGACCAAGAAGCTTAGAATGTGTTATGTATAAAGTTCTTGCACTGGACGGATCGGGCTGAAATTTAGCATGCAGGTAGATGTTATGACGTAGGCATCCGCTAAGAAAGGATTTTGATTAATTCTACCCCCAAGAGGATAAAATAGGGGATGAAAGATTGTATGAAACCTTGTCAATTAAATTCCACGCGGACGAAGTCGCGGGCACAGCTAGTAAATATTATAGGCAAAGGGTATCTAGGTTAGGTTAGAATACATTTTGATTATTTAAAAGAATATAGTACATAACACAACTTACATAAAATATAGTGGGGACCTTTGACCCTTGATAACGTCCACGTCCACATCGATCCGTAGCACAGGGCCGGCGCCGCGCCGCACGCAGGCGTGCGCTCGCGCATCTCCTCAGTCGAGAACGGCACTCTGACGTAGCAACGCACCCTTATCTACTGTCACAATATACAACAGTAAGTACATTTCAAGTTCATAATACATTTTGTTATTAAATTTCAGGGGCACCTACCATTAAGATGGTTAATGTCCTTTGAACCGGAGCTATTATACTTAATTTATATTATAGCGTAAGGGAGGCTTGACGATTGTGAAATCCTGTAGGCAGCGCTACCATGAGTCACGTTTGCTAGCAGTCGTTAGGCGCTAGCGTCAACGTAAAATATCTGTACGGCAAATTGTTAGTTCTCCGGGTGGCCCACACTATTTTCAATCGAACTACCAAACTGTTTTTCAGAGAAAAATAGATGTTTAATTAGATATGATTAGCGAGCGTAAAATTAATGGTAGAGCTTAGCTTATGAGTAAAAGGACATTCACGAAAGCGTGACCGGCGTTTTTGGTATTTACATGATAATATACTGCAATTATATAATCGTATATCGTCATCACGTTGTGTGTACCTACTGTACCCATGGTAAAGAGTCAAGGGGCAAGGTTTTGTAGAGATCGCTGCATTACAATTGGTGTTTGTAATGTGTGTTTGTAGTGGATGCTCAGGACATTATAAATACATGTTTCCACCTAGGTAACCTTATATGTACCTACCATCATAATATTATTATTAAACTCTACTATGAGCGTGATATTATAATGGTTGGTATGTAAGTTACCAAGTTGCCAAGGACCGTCCGCCATGGGCCTTACTAGGCATAAAAAAAGATTTGCCATACCCCTTATGCAATTCCTATACAAATTATATTTATTTATATATTATGTATGATACTTATGGAATACTATTTACCTGTTTATCTAGCCGCAAAACGTGACTGGCGAAAGGGATACATAAACTCAGGTAGAGTTATAGATACTGGTAGCTGGTAGATGGTTCTTATCACAGAAAATAAGTAACATGGGCCTGTGTGGAGGTTCTTGCTAGGTATTAACCTACCTATTATAAATACACACAAAGATTACATAGGGTAGGTTAGGCAGGCTTGAATTCAATTCATCTGCAGACTATGGTTTTTAAACGCTTTTATATTAACTTCGATTTTTTTGGTTGTTTTAAATTTTGCGATGGATTTTATCTAGAAGGGTTAACTTAGGGCCTTTTAATTATTTTGATTTCCGGTATGGGCCATTATAATAAGTACATGTGTATTATTACTCTTCTGTGTTCGGAAAATTCTTTATTGTTTTAATATATCTTAAAGCACTCATTATGATCTGCTTTAGTTACGATACTAACGATTATGTAAACACACGGGTACAAAGTTTAAATGAGATAACAAGAATTCCGGGAGGAACGACGACCATTTCATGCACAGAATCTGTGGTACGTATCGGATCGGAATGATTAATGGGGAGGAGTATAATAAGTACCTACCTACTACATCTACACTATTTTGGGCATATTACAATTAGGTATTATTTTGTGTACTTAAGCTATAATATTATTTATTGTTTTCTTATATTTACGCGAATACTACACATTGAAATAAAACTATTTTTACGGATTATATCGCGTTTATTTACTTTTTATGTTCCGACTTTTTATGATTCCGACCAAGGATGATACGTGAGGCCATTTAAATTAAAAAACATCCTAATTTGAATACGGAACATGGCTGGGTGCTACCACCAACTTGGGATCCAGTAATTAATATAATTAAATCCAAAACCAAGCGTACCATTGCAAGACCTCAAGACACAGTGAGCACTTTCTGCGTGGATCGGACCGCAAACACCAACAAAATTTTGAGGGTACCCAGTTTTTAACTATGACATCAGGACGCCTAACACCTCAGTCCCCCCGTGACCACGGTTGCTGTAAAGCAACCGAAACGTCGGGAACATAAAAAGTAAATAAACGCGATATAATCCGTAAAAATAGTTTTATTTCAATATAATATTATTATTATTGTAATTGAATTGTTAGTTAGTAGCTATTCATTATTTATATGTATTTATAATGTTTTTATAAGTATGTTACAGGAAAGTATTTATTAAAAAGAAGTAAGAACTAACAAATATATACACTAGGTATGTACAGATATGCAAAGCGAGTATGTCTATATTTGGTCCTTAAGTATATAAGTCTAAGTAAGTAAGGAAGTATATAAGTCTGTTTAAAAATCTAATTATTTAAATAAAAGGGGGCGATGATCTTAGCGTAAATAGGTTTACTTATTAGGTACCTACGGAATAATACACAATATTATACTGCCAGAATATAATATACTTATAGCCACTATGCGATAGCCGATTGGATAAAGCACGCGTCTTGCGGGCACCAGGTCTTGGGTTCAAATCCCGGCTCGCACCTCTGGATTTTTCGAAATCTATGTGCGAATCATAATTTCTATATGATTATCACTTGCTTACGGTGAAGGAAAACATCGTGAGGAAACCTGCATGTCTTAGAAGATCTAACCAATTTTCGAAAGACATGTGATATCCGCCAACCCGCACTGGGCCAGCGTGGTGGATTATGGCCTGAATCCCCCTCATGTTGAGGGGAGGCCCGTGCCCAGCAGTGGGACGTCTAAAGGGCTAAATTATTTTTATAGCCACTATAAGTAGGTACTTATCGGATGTAATAAAATATTGATTTATTGACTAACCTAACAAACGTTTTCACATGTACCTAGCTTCATTTGTTAGATGCAAAGATAGGTGCCATGGTGCCGTACATAAATGTCCACCTAACTACGATAGTCTGAATCACGAATTTATAAAACGGTTGCCCGAATGTTGGCGAGCCCGGCGACCAAATTGAAATCGAATATTAAAATCATTGCGTATCGCTTCTCGTTGTCTTAGGTAGTTATAGGTACGTATTTACCAGGTACTTACTCATGTAAATACTCATGTGTGTGGGACATATCTTTACTAACTTTGAATACACAGAGTAGTAGTGGAAAAGGTACATGCCTATGTGAAATAAAATTGGTCCAGACGGATAAAATCACTCGTATTAATAACTATGACCGAATTATATTAATTACCTATAGTTCGCCCATCAAATACATTAATAATTGTCTCATTAAAAATGATAGATAGATACAATTTATTTTGAAACTGTCAGATAACCTTTGCAATTAATACAAACATTAAAGAGGAACGCAGCCTGATATCGACAGTCGTTGCCGTGAAAAATTACAGTAAACATCTCGAGTTTCAGTGAATTAATAAAAAACTAGATGTCATTCGAATACCGCGCGAAAATTACCGTAACAAGAATGGCGGGAAACGAGAACGTATACAAGAAAAGTTTTAACGGCACTTGCACCGTGGGCGTTAAAAAACGAACGACTGGATCTATAGCACAGAAAGCTGAAGCTTATTTACAAGCTGTTAGCGAAAGCCAAGGACCAAAAGGTACTTAGTTGCGTTTACAACAATTTCTTTAAATCGAACGAAATCGGCATTTTAAAACTCGTAGAGTTGAGAGTGCGAACTTGTAACTAACATGTTCCTATGTCTGATATCTCCGATAACGGATATTTTTAGAACAGGTTCCTGATACTTGTGAGAGAAATACTTACTCATAATTTGACTTGTTACCAGTGGCAAAAGGGCAAGGACCAAATATACCGAGACTGGAGGTAGTGTCGCGGGTGGCTGCAATACCGATCGTCGAGTCCGGCATTGAGGTCACTGAGAAAGTGTATCATAGAATAAAGGTGAGAAAATAGAAACCTAAGTAGGTATTTTCAATTTTATCACTAGAAATGCCTAGGTACTCCTTTTATACGATGAAAAATGGATTGTGGGTTAATTACTACTTACTTAGTATATACTTTGAAAAAAATGTATTAACCTCCTTCAAGGTGATCTTATACAATAAACGTCTTTGACTTTATTGCATGATAAATATTTGCTTTTGTTTCTAGGAGTCGAACCCGTTATTCCGTTGGTATCTGTCTCTTGGAGAGAGGTCGCTGGCCACTGGTATCCAGATAGCGTTACCAGCAGTGTTGCTGTTTGAGACTCCCATCCACCAGCTGGACAGGTTTCTTTGCAAATCACTTGACGTAGTTGAGAAGAGGGTACCTTCCATCAATATGCCACCTCAAGCGGTAAATTCGAAATATTATTATTATATTATTAATTATTGAAATTGATATCCTAATACTAAAAACCAATTAACGCCGTAATGCTATAATATATTTGATCGTTACCCAGATGTACTCTGAAACTCGTCAGTTTGTGCTCCGCCGAGCCGATTCCGTGAAGCAACTGGGCACAGCCGTGCTGGACTCCAGGGTCACCGCCGCCACCGCCACGGCCCTGGACCGCGCCCTCACTACCGCAGACAAGTACGTCGACAAGTACCTGCCGCCGGACTACCAGGATGCTGCTGATGGTTAGTTTATTGATACAATCATTAATGTTATCATCTCTAAGCTTGTAAGACAATGACGCTGGTGACAATGGGCATCTTAGAACGAACCAAGTGCATATATAACGAACCAAGCGTCAATAGCCTAGTGGTTAGAGGGGCCGTCCTCGTAGCTGAGAGGTTCCGGGTTCGATCCCCATCCTGGCCATTAAACTATTGACGTGAGCCCACTCCTAGCACAAGCATTAGCTTAGTTGGAGGGGCTAAAGGGAATACTAGTAATGTAATAAACACACATTGCTAGTAATCTTTAAAAAAAAAATACCAATCATAATTATAATGCAGCCCTGTAATATTTTTTGTCAAGATACGTTGAGTAGATGGAAATGTGAAATTAAACAAAACACCCTTGTTATTTATTGATATGAGCTTGTGGACCAATCAGTAATTCAAATAAAACAGCCAATCAATCATGTCCATTATTAAAATTATGAGTAATAATTTCCAGCCAGGTCTTAAACAATCGGCGACAAGGTCAGTTGATAAGTCCGAAGTCATTCTGCCTCAACGTTTAATTAACCAACGGGTCATAATTATAATATAAATACACCTTTGCCAAAAGTGTTCTTATTGTATATTAATAAGGATCATAATACTCTTCAAGAAGTGAATAATATTATACTCGTATTGTAACTGTTGTCTGTCTGGAACGGTGACAAATTAGAACCGATATCAGTGTTATGCACTCATTGGACTCTGCACTCATTCATTTAAGGATAACGTGGGTTTGGTAATAAGACAATTAGAATGTAAGTCATTCATCTATAAATCCTCCTAGCCTTCATCCCTCTCGATAGGCCAGCACAATATTTTTTGTGCTCAAAGATGGCTAGGAACAACTTTAGCGGTAGAATTCTCCATAAAAACTTTGAACAAAAGAAGACCAAAGGGGTTAGTTGAATTCCTGGTGCAGTTTTTGCTAGATATGACCCTCGTATAGGCTGAGAGTGTTAACAACTTAGAACATTGTACCATAGTGGTAATAATAGTGACGAGCGCGGAGGCGGCGGAGGATGAGAAGGACGCGTCCGGGCGCGCGCGCGCCGCGCAGGCCGTGCAGCACGGCGCGCGCCTGCGCAGGAAGCTGCAGCGCCGCCTCACCAGGCAGGCGCTCGCTGAGGCTAAAGCCATCAAGGAACAGATTCACGTGCTGGTGTATGTCGCTGAATTGGTGAGCGAGAAATGACATACTGAATGTTAATTTTTAACCTATTTATTTAGTTTAGCAGTGATTTAGCACAAGTTCCTTGGTTCAAACCTGGCTCGCACCTCTGGGTTTTCCGAGATCCATGTGCGAATCATAATTTATATATGATTATCACTTGTTTACGGTAACGGAAAACATCGAAGGAAAACATATCTTAGAAGATCTAACCAATTATCGAAAGACATGTGAAGTCCGCCAACCCGCACTAGGCCAGCGTGGTGGATTACGGCCTGAATCTCACTCGAAGTAAGGGGAGACCCGTGCCTAGGAGTGGGACGTCAAAGGGGCTAAAAATATTATTATTATATTTAGTTAAAATTATTGTAAGTACACGAACGATTGGTTATAGAGGGTTGTAGTCTATACAAATATAATATAATTTACACTTAACCACTAAATATAATTTATTATGATCCCTAGATAGCGACAGATCCTGTCCTCGCGTGGAAGAAAGCCAAAGAGCTATACTCGTCACTGAGTCAGGCGGAGCCGGAGAACCAGGCGCGGCCCGCCACTCTGGAGGAGCTGGTGGTGCTGCTGGCGCGGGAGACGGCCAGGAAGATGGTGCATCTCGTCAACTACACACACACTGACCTGCCCAAGTAAGGGAATGCATCCTTTGTGAATAGGTACATAATTAGTAAGCCCTTTTTCTTTCAGTTTGCGATGAGATATTACCTAGATCATCCCCGATACTGATACAACAGTGCACATCTAATAGATGACATGCACAACCTTTTATTAGTTACTAGCGACCCGCCCCGGCTTCGCACGGGTATTTTTTAATCAGTGTTTCTCTGCTATATTATGCATGTATTAAACATTCCTCTTGAATCACTCTATCTATTAAAAACGCATCAAAATCCGTTGCGTAGTTTTAAAGATCTAAGCATACATAGGGACAGACAGACAGCGGGAAGCGACTTTGTTTTATACTATGTAGTGATGATGCGAGCTTCATCGCCAAGAACCTTTGGTACAAAGGTCGAAAGATTATATGGTCGGTACATTGTTTCAGTAACGTCCGCTCAGGATTTTCGCTGATCACGAGACAACTGTCGTTCGCTGCTGACGCTTTGATGAAAGTGAGTACATACTTCAAAGTATCTGAGCGTGGGGTAAAATGGAAAATAGAAGGCACATCATTATTGGGTACTTCATTTAAGGCGTCCCTCTACACATTTATTTACTCAATTATCTAGACACGCGGTAGCGTGTCAAACCAAGTTCAAGCAAACAGAACTGGCGTGCAGCACCGTGTGACCGTGTTACACGAACTATTTGGAGCCATTTTTGTTATTACAGACTATTCCGGTAGAGACCGCGATAACCGAAGTGCGAGGCTGGCGCCATAAGTTGCAGGCTCTTATTCAGCAGCTCCAGGCGACCTCCAAGACTTACCTTGTAAGACCACCACTCACTTACCGATATATAATTTTATTTCGACGTATGCGTTGCGCCCTATTAGACTCCGTCACTTCGAAGCTCCGCCATTTAAGTGCAAGCTGGATATTTATTGCACTATTTTAAGGTACTAACAATATGGTAGTCAATTAACTTTTACACTTGAACTTGCTTACGGTCACGTCCAAAACGTTTTAAAGAGTACAAGTTGAAGAGTGGATGATGTCTCTTTTGTCGATAAGGGTCGAAAGGGACGAATTCCACTCATGTCGCTATCTCGCTGGGATAGTTTTTCTTCCGTTGATTAACTTTAACGAAAATGCTTTAAGAGTGCAACTATCCAAATCCAAGGTAATAGTAAACTGTTTATTTATTTACCAGGAACACTTAGCGATATTTTTGGCTGGAAACGAAGAGCGCGAGAAGATCCCGCCACGATCTGTGCTCGAGCAGAGAGACGAGCTGGCGGTGATAAATGGTGTCAATTAAACGCATTTAATCGAGTGCATTCTTAGAATTAAACCTTACCTTTATTGTTACATAGCTAGGTACTGTATTGTAGGTAAGTACTCATAATTAGACGTAGCTTTGCAAATTGGAATCAACCCACATGCACTGCTGTAGACCAAAACCAACCTTGCAGTACTGGTTCTAGGTTGGTTTTAGTTTGCAAAAGTGTGTGTGGGTTGGTTCCGTTTTGCAAAGCTACGAATAATTATAGAAGTGATTTTTGTAATGCAACCATTTTCAAACTACCTACCTAAGTAAGTCTCAAAAATCTCTTCCACTCGTGTGTATAAATAAATAAATACATACGTCAGTACTGTAGTAGCGTAGCTATATACCTATATTAGAATATTCCATAAGAAATATTTCATTCCAAATAGTACCTAGTTATAATAGAATTAAGTAGATAGTTACGTTTAGTATCTAGGTAACTTTAATAAAGATTATTCCTACCTAATATAAGCGGATTTGGTACATTACGAAAGTTAAAAAGGCTGAACGTTAATAAGCTATCATTTATATTACATTTATAATTAGAACCTAGTTTTAAAATAAATTGTAGTGTAATACAATAATATTTTTTTTACTTATTTGCCGTTCCCCGTACTACATGCGGTGCGCGACATACTTAAATAAAATTCAGGGGGTCCTAAATAGATGTTTCACAGCTCACTCCCTTTTGGATGAAAACACTTAGATAAAATAAAATTAAACTTTTTTGGTTAGAGAAAGTCTGGCCATCGATTTCCTGATCAAGTTGTTTCTTCTTTCCGCCACTTTGTTCCAATGATTGTCAATTTGCGTCAGCCGTTGTCATTACTATCTGTCCCCATGTTTCTCATACAGTAGGTACATTTTAGATGCCTTTTTTATGAAATTATCTGTCATACATTGCCGTTAATTTAAAACGGCATAGTTATTAGGAGCAAAATGACTAATCCGAATCAGATAAAGGATCCATCACAGATTGTTTATTACGTGAGTAACAGATATTCTTTGGTAGTAATGACTACAGCTCATATACTTACCTACGGGCTGGCACGACTGTGGTAGTACTACCCTGTCACAGAAGATCAGCGGAAAGTGTTACAGCTGCGTTCCGTACGATGAGTGAGAGAGCAGGAAGATCAAAACCCCCTCCTTTTCCCTCCCTCACCCCCTGTTCCACCCTTTAGGTCAGCAACGTGCGAGCAATGCCTTTGGTATTGCAAGCATCTATAAGCTACGTTAAGGCTAAAGCGCCCATGTAGCCCGCGAAGTTCAAATTTTTTTAGGTTTTTTAGAAATTTTTCAAAATCGGACAATAATAAAAGGCACATATTGTAATTCGCGAAAAAGACCGTGTGCAGAGCATTTATTATTATATCCAACTTACTCTAAAACATTTCAAGAACGACAGCTATCCAGATAATCTGGCAATTTTTGTATATTTAGTGATTTACTAGTATCATATCCACCGTGATAATATTTAGAGTAAAATAAATATATTAATAAACGCACTGCATACTGTGTTTTTCGCAAATCACAAAATGTTGTCTTAAATGTATTCAGATTTTGGATAAACAATAAAAAAACTCGAAAATTTTGAATTTCGCGGGCTAGACAGGCGCCTTCACCTTAACTGCTTGCGTCGTTGCAGCTCGGAAATGAGGCCGAAGAATTAGAATTAATAGAACAAAATTCGTCGACGGCCCGGAAGGAATGGAACTCCCAAACAATACTTTGGGTGATGGTGTTCGCTCTGGTGCTCTGGTTGATCACCTATTTCATGGTGATAACTATTACTGCGTGCTTCGACGTCAACTTTCGGTCCATGGCAAGTCTTAACGGCTTAACCCGTTGGTATAATGGGTCCTTTACTAACAATGAAGATAACATGAAATATGTAATCGCATATTATTAAAATTGTGAAGTTTCAATAAATAAAGCTGGTGATTATTGTTGCGTTTTATTATGGTAGTTGCTTATCCGTATGCGATACGTGGAGTAATGTTGCATTTTAGCTTCTCTATTACACCCTGCAAGGAAGATATCGAATTGCGTACTCTTTATAGGGATGTGACATTCACCATAAAATATCGATTATTTATTAATCGATTATTTTTTAGCATGAAAAATCGATTTATAAATAATTGATTTTTTTATATTATTCGATTTTTTCAATAAATTCCAAAATAAACGCCAAAATATTCAAAATTCAAAATTGTTTTTATTCATGTAAGCCAACAAAGCATTTATGAATAGTCAGAATCTACCATCACTATTCTATTCTATTAATCACAGTTTTATTAATTAAAAATAAACAATGAAAGTCAGAAGTTTTGGAATTTATAATCAACATAAAACTAAACTATTGTAATAAAAAAATACTAAAAATCCATAGGCAATAAGTTTAGAAAGAGCTTAGGTAAGCGTTTGGATAATATTCGGCTCCTGGCCTTAGTTAATATGGCGCCAGCTTTCGAGAACAATCTGTCTGCTGGAGCCGAAGAAGGCGGTACCAAAAGGTGCTTGCACGCCTTAGACCATTTAAAAGAGTAAACACCTCTCTGTTGCACACCAACTGTGTCAGTTTGGGATAAGCTCCCTCATAGCTTCTCCAGGATTCTAATGCATCTTCTTTTAATCCTATTAGAGGTGCAGCTACGTACAAGTTTAATTCGGATGTGAGACCGGTTAATGTACCTAATAGTAATTCGACCTAATAGAAATTCGCGCTCCGGCTAGACTTAAATGTCGGGATGAGGCATATAAAAATCGATTTAAAAAAAACGATTAATAATCGATTATTTCCAATTTTAAAATGGGTTTTTTTATCGAATCGATTTTAATTGTAATAAAAATCGATTATTAATCGATTTTTATAAAATCGTTTTTTTTTCTCATCCCTAACTCTTTAACTACGGCCATGGCGATGTGTTGCTGTGGTTGCGAAAGTATATACAAGGTACTCTGTGTTGCGAACCAAGTTTCGAACGAATAGTAGCGAGCAACCATAAAGTAACCAAACTTGGTTACTTTATATGCTATCGCTGTATTGTTTATAGTTGTGTTCTGTCAAATTAAATTGTCAAATTCACAGATTAGAGATATGTAGCAAGCTACAGATGGGACAGCTCTTTTTCGACTTAGTTCCAATAATTCCGTTTTGGCGCTACAGTCGTACAGTCTACAAGTCTACTCTGTGGTCGCCATGTTTGACAGATAGGTGTATCACAAGCTACTCTGTGGGCGTATCTATAGTTATGAATATAATAGTGATGTGGAGGAAAAACAATGAATATCGATAACTAGTGCTGTCCTTATTCTATCGATAAATAATGTGTAAATTTTATCGATAATATTTTTATTGAGGCAAATAATAATAAATAATAACAATGAATGTGATTTACTTTTATTTATTTTACTTTACATAAAACAATTACATTCATCATCATCATCAGCCGTAAGACGTCCACTGCTGGACATAGGCCTCCCCCATGGAACGCCACAATGGACGGTTGCCCGCTATCCGCATCCAACGGCTCCCCGCGACTCTCACCAGATCGTCGGTCCATCTAGTGGGGGGCCGTCCAACTCTGCGTCTTCCGGTTCGAGGTCGCCGCTCGAGAACCTTTCTTCTCCAACGGTTGTCGGTTCTACGAGCGATGTGGCCTGCCCATTGCCACTTCAGCTTGCTGATTCTGTGAGCTATGTCGGTGACTTTGGTTCTTTTGCGGATATCCTGGTTCCGGATCTTATCACGCAAAGAAACTACGAGCATAGCTCTCTCCATAGCTCGCTGCGTGACTTGGAGCTTATGCAGTAGGCCAACTGTAAGGGACCAAGTTTCGCTTCCGTTAAGACTACCAGATGTAAACAATGACATTAAAGTGTACATAATATAAAAGATTCAATATTTTATTAACCCCCGACGAAAAATAGCCAAAAATAATTATGTAAATGGCGCTTGCATAATCTGGTATCGAAACTAGTTATAATACCAGATGAATTTGCGAGATGAGCTATGAATACTGAGCTACGGGAGCTGCGCAAATCTCACTAATTTAATTATTTGGAAGAACTAGGTAAATTATACATTTGATGAGGGTGGTCGGATCGGGGGTTTTCAATTTTAAATTTAGAGTTATTTAGATACAATTCTTTTTCTTAATCTATATGTTATATATTTGTTATGTGCAAATTTTTCAGGCTCTCTCATCGCCATCACATATTTTTCAGGTATGTCCCCCTTTAATATTTTATTAATTCTATTGCACCAATGGTGCACTTGCAATCTCAAAATAATGTCTGTGTAAGTATTCTTCAATATGGTTGAGTGCTTTTGGCAACCTAACCAAGACAACTTCATTTTCGTCAAAATAATTTTTTTTAAGTTAGTGTGTACTCCGTGTTTGTACGCGTTTAAGTTCAAAAAATGGTGAATAACTTGGCTTGTTTCCCTATATAACATTAAGAACTTTTCATTAGGGTAGCATAAATTATAGTTTTTTAACGATTTATACTCCCTGAACCTAATGTAGGCGTGGATACTTCCTTTTTCACTATTTATGAATGTTGTTTGACAAGCCTTACATTTAATGTTATTTGACATTTTTCGGCAAATGTATCCGGCAGTGTATGCCGAGCACTGCACTTTAATTTTTTCCAACACTGCTTGATCTGCTAGTGACTTATCACTTGGGCGTGCCTGCGAAGAGGATGGGGGAGACGTATTAATTATGTTATGGTCTTCTTTCTTGTTATTATTTTCATTTTCTTTATTATTTTCTGATTCAAAGAGGAAACTTACATCAAGTAAAGTCTCTCCATTATCCTCTTCACAGTTCGCAAATTTTGAGTGAGGGCTCAATATATTAGATAAAACTAACGACTTAAATGCATATAAGAAAGTATTGGCATCAGGGTTTACATTCCTGTAATTGAGAGCCCGTATACGCCCAAACAAATTTTCAAGTGGATCTTGGTTGATAAATCTTGGATAGTAATATTCCACACCATATTTATCAAATAGTAATTTAGATAGCCTAATGAAACTTTCAAGGGTAGTGATCCAGCCTTGTAGAGATGGCACGCGCATGAGTCGAGGTTTTCCTGATTGAATAGCAAATTTGCTGCTCTTGTCCACAAATACCATTTTCTTTAACTTTTTGATTGCTTCATTCCAGAATGTATGATGCAGTGAATTTTTCTTCACGGCTCGCCTTAATTTTCCTCTTATCACACCCCCCGGATAGCCATTGACACTGTCGAACAATGTGTCAATAAATTCAATTACTTCTGCTGTCGTAGCCATTGTATTTTCTGCATTTGCATGATGTAAATTATCTGAAAATACAAAAGAACATTTTATTATAATGTGGAACTATTAACTTGTACCTCACAAAATCTGTAAGTATTATTATCAAAGTATTTAATCCAGTTTCTTTCTTGTGTAAATTCGCCTAAGTATTTGCATATATTTTTTCGGTAGATAAAGCATAGGTAATATTATATCCCATCAAAAACATAAATGTGAAATGAGAGCCAAGTTTAATATTATGACATATGCCTTGGTTGTTGACTTCAACGACAAAAGAAGTGAGATCTAAGTGGTTGCCAAGTAGAGACCGATCGAAGGTTCGGTTTCGGCTGAATTCGGCAAAAAATCTAGTTTCGGCAGCAGTTTGCCGCACAGGTCTGATCATCGATTTGAAATCATCGACCTGATGCTGCAGCGTCAACTGGAATCTGCAGAATAAAATGCCTTCACAAAAATAAAATGCAAAACTTTGTCGCCATGATGAACATATGCCTCTCAGCATAAATACTAAGGCATGGTCACAGAATTTCATTTGTCTTTCTCCTGCTATATCCACAAAGCCATGTATAACGTTTTTGTTTTCATTAAACGTTAGGTGTGGAGTTAGAGCTACTTCATCAAATACTATTGTGCAAAGTTTTTGTTTTTCTTTCCAATTTTTGGTTTTATTCATGATGTGCTCAAAAATTTTTGGATTTAGGCCTGGTTTCATTGATACTTTTTCCGCCAGCCTGTTCAATGTCCTTTTACTTGGTAATGCAAACATTTTTTCCAGTAGCTTATATCCTTTCGGACTCTGCTTCATTAACAGTAAAGCCATTAATTTTTCATCAAAATTAAATCGTCGGGCCATTTTTTTGTTCCTGGCTTGTTTTAATTGCATGATAAGAAAAGTTTGAGCTTGTTGGTTCAAAAGAAAAAAATCTTTAAACAGTTCCTTATTCAATAGAAGCGATTGTGCTTGTGCAAGTCTTTGCGAAGCCAAGTCCCCCAAACTATCCATGGCCGTTTTTGCTATTTGTTTTATTAATTTCCTATTTTTGGACCCAAACTTTTCCATCTTCAAGTCTGTAAGGAAGAAAAACAATAGTTGTTATTGAGTTCTTGTTTTTAATACCAAATAAATTGGTATGGAGTGTATGTTATGCGGAAGGCAAATTTTGATATGGCGGAAGTAAAAAATGCAACCCATGTCGGCTTTATCGCGGTTTTTACTTCTGCTATTTGAATAAAAGTTGTACATATTCCTATATTTTTTCTCATTCGAATTTCAATTAACTTTTTCATGAAAGTGGACTTTGCACGCACATTTAGAATAATACATTTAACCTTTCCTAGCTAGTAAGATCAAAATAATATTATCAGTAATTTCCTCTGTATATGTCGCAGCCAACTAGCTTAATTCGCCGTTAAATTAACAGCCTAGCCACTTAACTAAACAGCGTCTTTCAACTAGCGGCTTTTTGCCGACGCCATATTGACAGTTTGGTGAGTTTCGGCGCTAGGTGGCAGAAAGTGGAACTAAATTGAAATGAACAGGCTAGGCAAGTTTAAACGTCATCGATCCAAGTCATTTGCCTAGCTGTTTGATCAAATGGCTGCATATCATTCAGGCTACTAATTGAACGGCGCTGTTTAGTAAAGTAGCTAGGCTGTTAATTGAACGGCGAATTAAGCCAGTTGGCTGCGACATATACACTACTAGCTATGCCCGCGACTTCGTCCGCGTGGATTAGTGTCTTTGGGTAGTATTTTTAATTATTTAGGCATTTTTACAAATAAAACCTTCCTTTAAATACTATAATGAGCTATTTGCAGTGTTTTAATGCAAAGAGCTATATGTCCATACAAACTTTCATCCCCTATTCCCTATTGTTATTTTACACCCTTGAGGGTAAAACTTTTACAAACTTTGAATGACCTTTTTAATTTATATCGAATCAACAGCCCAACAAATAAGTTTCAAGCTTCTAGCTCTAAAAATGACGATACTTCCATAAAGCTTTTCATCCCCCGTTTCCACCCCTTAAAACTCTTTTTTTGCATTAAAAAGTAGCCTATGTCCTTTTTCAGGCTCTCGACTATCTGTGTATAAAATTTCATTGAAATCGGTTCAGTAGTTTTGGCGTGAGAGAGCGACAGACAGACAGACAGAGTTACTTTCGCATCTATACAAATAAATAAAATTGGAGTGTCTGTGTGTAATATCAGAATAACACCTTTTCACTAAATGCATATGAAAGCACATACGACACCTATAGCAAAAACGCGATTTAATTTTTTTTTGTCTGTCTGTCTGTCTGTGTGTTTGTTCCGGGTAATCTCCGAAACGGCTGGACCGATTTTGACGGGACTTTCACTGGCAGATAGCTGATGTTATAGGGAGTAACTTAGGCTACTTTAATTTTAGAAAAACAATTAGGGTTCCGCGTAAAAAAATTAAAGCACATGAAATCAAAGAGTATTTCCGAAACGGCTGGACCGATTTTGACGGGACTTTCACTGGTAGATAGCTGATGTTATAAGCAGTAACTTAGAAAACTTTTATTTTAGAAAAACGAAATATTAAAAATGGGGTCCTGCCGCGCGGGCTCAGAACGCGGGAGTGGGCGTTTTTGTTAAGTTAAATTCCACGCGGACGAAGTCGCGGGCTCAGCTAGTTTATAATATTAGTATCTGTGTATAAAATTTCTTTGAAATCGGTTCAGTAGTTTTGGCGTGAAAGAGCGACAGACAAACAGACAGACAGACAGAGTTACTTTCGCATTTATAATATTAGTAAGGATTGCAGTGTTTTATTGCAAAGAGCTATATTTCCATACAAAGTTTCATCCCCTATTCCCTATTGTAATTTTACACCCTTGAGGGTGAGCGACAGACAGACAGACAGATAGACAGACAGAGTTACTTTCGCATTTATAATATTCGTAAGGATAACCATCCATGATTACTATTAGTATTATTCTTACAATAATATTAAATTACTGTACCTTTTCGCTTCTTTCCATGAGGTTTTCTATCTTGTATTGTTTGGCTCAGCAATTCATCATTACAAGCAGTTTCTGAAAATAAACATCACATGTAAAATTGATTATATCTTAAGATATCTCTTAGTATTGTCCGGGAGGCAGGTTCATTTATTCAGGGATAATGTAGCTTCTTCATAGTGAAATAATTTTCTGAATTAGATCAATAGTTCTAGATTACCAACTAGCTCACAAACAACTTTACCTCCTTATTATATGTATCAATATTGATATATTAATAAGATCCACAGATATAGATTTACATAGATAACGCAAATGCATGTACTTCACGTGTACAAAACCCCGACCAAGCGTGAAGGTCTATCTGTGGTTAGATCCAATGGAAAAAATATTGCAGAGTTAAAAAAATCATACATACTCTGCATTACTACTATTGATGCATCTGTGATATCATCCACAATTTGTTTGCTACTGCTTGCTACTGCATTTGTTGTCATAACTGCTTCTTTCTGCTTACTTTTGTCGTAATTATGTTCATATTTAATGTACCAATCTGAAAAAAAAAAACTTCTATATCAGTACATTTATATTACAGTATTGCATGTCTGTCAACCATGAAATTTCTGATTCACTTTAAGATTGACTATCACTTGCATCATAGAATGACAAGATCTATTTTTGTTTTATGAAAGTTCAAATTCAGCAAAAGGAAATATCATTAACTTTCAGTAATTGTGAAACTGATAAACCGCTTTCATCAACAACTATAAAAAAAATATTGTATAAGAGTAAAAGGGGGGTAAAAAAAAGTAGCAGAATGTATTCTGACCATAGTTAGAATTTTTGTGATTTGTACACTGGCATCCCATCACATGAAGAGTACAGGCTTGATATCAACAGAACTTGGCATTATGTAACTTATGTCTATAATCTTATAGGATCAACATTTAGGACAATTGTATTGCCGGAAAACTGTGGTATTTGCTACAGGAAATACAATAAAATCTATTATTTGAATTCAGTTGCTGACCCTACAATTATATATTTAACTAGCAGTGCCCGCGACTACGACCGCGTGGAATTTAATTGACAAACTTGTAGAATTAATCAAAATCATTTCTTAGCGGATGCCTACATCATAACATCTACCTGCATGCCAAATTTCAGCCCGATCCATCCAGTGGTTTGGGCTGTGCATTGATAAATCACTATGTCAGTCAGTCACCTTTGAGTTATATATATATAGATTATAGAATACTTACCAGTATTTCTAACAACAATCAACTGTTCTGTATCATCAGACTTCTCAGAATCAGATTTGGCATAACTATGCTCTCCTCTAGGAGACATAATATCTGAAATAAAATTGCCAATGTATTAGCTTAAGGTGAAGGCGCCTGTCCAGCCAGCTAAATTCAAAATTTTCGAGTATTATAGTTTATCCAAAATCTGAAAACATTTAAGAGTGATTTGATACAAACACAGTATGCAGTGCGTTTATTAATACATTTATTTTACTCTAAATATTATAACAGTGGATATGATACTAGTTAATCACTAAATATACAAAAATTTACAGAGAAATGTTTTTTGTTCTGTTTTTCTTTCTTGAAACTTACTCTGTTGGATATATTAATAAATGCACTGCACACGGTCTTTGTCGCGAATTACAAAATGTGCCTTTTATTATTGTCAGATTTTGAAAAATTTCTATAATACCTCAAAAAATTTGAACTTCGCGGGCTAGGTGGGCGCTTTAGCCTTAAGTTTTGCCGGTTAGGTTTTGTTTGATAATCACACTATGAACAATTCACTTTAGGGCATTATTATTATAATAACTTACGTGATGAAGCATGAGGTACACCGTCAGCTACTTCATCAGAGGTAAACAAGCTTGGATATGAATATCGAAGCCTACGGCCTTCAAGGTCAAACTGTTTTTTTTCAAAGTGCTTTTCACAAACACGTATTCTTAAGAGTTGCTCTTTAGACAGTCTAATAAGAAGGGAATTAGTTGGAACTAAGTAGGACAACCACAAATTCCTAAGTTGGTCGTTCTTAGGGAAACAAAAAAGCCGATGCGATTCACTTGTTGCAGTGCAACCACCAACACAGCACTTTCGTGTACCCATTTCGATTAGCACAATATCAACAAGACAAACGGAGGAGAATGAGCGTATCAAGGATCTCAACTCAGCAGAAATGCGAGGAAATACACAAGAAAACAAATACTCGACTCGACGATTGATTTTTAACCATAGACTCGAGATATGTAGCAAGCTACCCAAAGAGAATAATATAATAGATCACAGATCACAGAGTACTTTATCTACAGATACATCTATCTGGCGACCACAGGGTATTTTTTATCACAAAGTATTTTTGGCGACTGCAGCGCCAAAACGGAATTAATGGAACTAAGGCTGTCACCCCCCTGGTCAAATTGCATGTTTGCTGTCACGCTATTTTATTGACAAACTCTTTCGGTAGCGTTTATCGTCTAATTTCTTTAATTTCAACGACTTATTAATTAATATTGGCGTTTATAACAGTGAATATAATAAAATAAGTGTGGGATAAAGGCAAATATGCCTTCGATCGACGTTCTGCCTCCGCCGGGGCAGGTCCACGAAGGACCTCCAGAGGAGCCCCAACCACCACCTCCACCCGTCATTGGCATCATATATCCACCTCCCGAAGTCAGAAGTATCCTTTTAAGAGTAGGAATAGAAATATTATACCCTTTTAGAAGTTTTTTTTAGTGTCATAACCTCTTCATACGCTTATTAGATCAATATCTTTTGGAACTGTTTATTTTAGACATGGGTCATCTCTTACAAAAGTAATACTAATGTCTATAAATTATTTATAAATCCTAGTAAAAAAATTAGCACTAACATTTCTGGTAGGTATTTACTCAATTTTAGTGAGAATTTCGGTTACTTATATTGCAAGACTAAATCACATTTATTTCAGAAACAGCACTCCCAAAATTTCTTTAACCAACCCCTCTAGATATTGTGGACAAGACTGCAAGCTTTGTAGCTCGCAATGGGCCAGAATTTGAGGCCCGTATCCGGCAGAATGAGCTCGGAAATCCCAAGTTCAACTTCCTCAACTCCGGGGACCCATACCATGCTTACTACCAGCATAAGGTGAAGGAGATCAGGGAGGGGAAAGGTGAGTACAGCCTGACTGAATCTCTCTCTTTATTCATGAAAAAGAAATGTGAAACTATTATTCTTGTCCTGTTTGACGGCTGGCTGCAGTGTATTTATGACTATAGCTCCATATATGTTACTGTTTTTTATCTACTTTATCATCTTTCACCGTTATTCTATCTTGTAACTCCAGCTGGTTTACACTCTGTGGACTTAATAAAGTAATTAATTCCAATAGGTCCAGACCCATCAGCACCTTCAATGGTCGGGCCCCTGGCTCTTATGCGGCCTGGTCTCGCTCCCGCCACCGCCGCTAGGCAGCAGGAGCTCCTTAAAGCCGCCGCTCCTGCTGAACCGCCACCACCACGCGATCCGCCCCCAGAATTTGAATTCATCGCAGACCCTCCATCTATCTCTGCTTTAGAACTTGATATAGTGAAACTAACTGCACAATTTGTGGCGAGAAATGGCCGTCAGTTCCTTACTGATCTCATGAAAAAAGAGGAAAGGAACCATCAGTTTGATTTCCTTCGTCCACAGCACTCGCTATTTCAATATTTCACGAGACTTCTTGAACAATACACTAAAGTGTTACTGCCACCAAAGGAATTAGTATCGAAGTTCACAGCAGAAGTTCGCAGCGGGGTTCTAGAGCAGGCGCGTAGCAGAGCCGCCTGGCACTCGCACCAAGCACGCCGTAAGGCCGCCGACGAAGCAAAAATTGAAAAGGAACGATTAGCCTATGCGTCTATAGACTGGCACGACTTTGTAGTTGTCGAGACTGTCGATTACCCCGCAGGGGAGCCGGGAGATTTCCCACCTCCCACCACGCCATTAGAAGTAGGCGCTAGAGTACTAGCGCAGGAGCGAGGCGAAGATATAAACCAACAGAACGAGGACGACGACACAGAAATGCAGTTGGAATCGGAATCCGAGTCTGAATCGGACGATGATTTGGACGAAATGGAAGATAGGACCCAACAGCAGCAACGACCTGACGATAATCGGGTACAGGACATGGAAGAGGACAGTTCGTCGTCCGATGACGAGGGTATAGAGGGAGTGCCTCGACCGCCGGCCGACGAAGCCCCATTACCGCCTCGGGCAGACCGAGTTGTCGTTAAAAAGTACGACCCGAAACGTGCTAGACCACAGCCTGCGCCGGCGAGTGAGGAGTGGCTGGTGTCGCCCATCACCGGGGAGAAGATTCCAGCGAACAAGGTGTCGGACCACGTGCGTATCGGGCTGCTGGACCCGCGCTGGCTGGAGCAGCGCGACCGCGCCGCCGCCGAGCGCACGGACCGGGACGAGGCGCTCGCCCCCGGCGCTGCTATCGAAGCTTCGCTTAAACAGGTATGTTTCAATATGAGAAAAAAATTTCAGCAGTCATTTTTGGCAATAATAAAAAGAGCTCTTAAAATTTTCGTGCCCATTTATTTTCTCTGTTTTCTAGCTCGCGGAGCGTCGTACGGATATCTTCGGCGTGGGCGACGAGGAGACGGCCATCGGTAAGAAGATCGGCGAGGAGGAGCGGCGGCGCGACGACCGCGTCACGTGGGACGGCCACACGTCCAGCGTGGAGGCCGCCACCAGGGCTGCGCGCGCGCACATCACGCTCGAGGACCAGATACAGCAGATACACAAGGTGATCTTCAGTCAAGCCTGTTGTTAGGGATTCTAGACTGTACCCTGACTAAGTTTGTGATGTTCAGATTCTTATGTTCATAATTATTTCCCAGGTCAAGGGTCTCCTGCCTGACGAGGAAAAAGAGAAAATCGGTCCCAAGCCAGGGCCACCTTCCGGTATGATCCGCGCGCCGCCCCGCCCCCCGGCCCCCGCGCCGCCGCCTCGCCCCGTGCCGGCCGCCCCCGCGCCGCCCGCCCCACAGCCGGTGTTGCTGCAACCCTTGCCTTCCCTGATGGTGTTGCCGCCGCTAGGGCCCCGACCGCCCCTGATCCCGACTCCAGTCGGACCGGTGGGGGTGGGGCCCGTGGGAGGCGGGTATCAGTTCGCCGGGCCCCCGGTGGCGCCTCCCCCCGTGCCGCTGGAGGAGGATGAGGGCCCGGCAGCGAAGCGGATGAGGACGGAAGACGCGCTCGAGCCGGAGAATTCGTGGCTCGCGAGGCATCCGGGGCCTGCACCATTGCAGGTTAGTATTAATCTGTAGCATGTAATCACCAATTTACTTCATTGGTACATCGCTTGTTATTTTGATAGTACAGGCCGCCGGTCTCAAACTGTCTGTATGACGACCAAATAATTACGAGAAAATTTCCTGGTCGTGAAGATCACTCTAAGCCTCGTCTCGCTAGACGCATAACTTATTAAGTTATGAAATACCAATTGTTGGTTGCAAAATTGTAAAATAAAAACCTCTTTCTAGTTAAACATACTTGGAGCGAGATGTGTAAAATATAAAATGTAACATCGTGTGTCAGGTGGCGCTGCCGTCGCTGCCGGAGCGTGCGGAGTGGCGGCTGGACGGGCGCGCGCTGCCGCTGAGCCTGCCGCTCGCCACCACCGTCGCCGAGCTCAAGAACATGCTGCAGCGCTCCACCAACATGCCCACCGCCAAGCAGAAGCTGCACTACGAGGTACCGGCGACCATAACCACTATCTGTTGGTGCTATTATCGCTGGTCCCCATATTAACTAACACCCATATATATATTTAAATTTTTCTACATTTCTTTTTGTTTTCGTCGACTTCAATGTTTTAACTTGTATCGATATTTACGTGGAGAGATTGCCGCCTGCTTTTTGATTCCGGACAAGTGGAACTATTGTTATTTCAGACGTTAGGGTTCTGGCGGAATGTCAAAAGAACAGAATGAAAGTCTTACATCGAGGCCATAAAATGTGGTTGTTACAAAAATGTCAGCTGCAAATTTTAAATTGAAAAATGTTTCAAGTGTTATATGCGTATAGGAATGTAATTGTATCAAATTAATTTCCATTTTCAGGGTTTGTTCTTCAAAGACACGAATACATTGGCGTACTACAACGTGCCCCCCGGCGCCGTCATACACCTGCAGGTCAAAGAGCGCGGTGGAAGGAAAAAGTAACCTTACTGACATTATCACGCCTCGTTTGTTCAAATCCGAGTTATGTGTATTGACATGAATATATTTTTCTTGAAATAGAATCGCAATATGTATTGCGGAAGGGATGAAGAGATGCCTAAGATGGTAAAAAATAAAATAGTTTTATGTTAAATAAAAGGTGTGTGACAATATACCAGCATAATTATGTTTTTCTGTAAGTAGGGGAAATATATGTATTTAATAACAGCAATAAATTCATTTATTCAGACAAATAAAACAAAATATTTTTAGCAAACATTTAATAAATTGTATATAAAAATATAACAAAAAGCTCTCATACCATCGTATCAATAGTTTAGTCATAGTTATTCTTTTAGTTATTGGAATTTGCCCAAATAGGCATTTGAAGTTTTCACAAGGCTCACAGTACTAACGAGCACTGGTATTTCATGAACTTCGTTTCATTGACTATCAATACCTTAGTATGCTTATAAATAAACACATGACTTGAGGGAATGTATAAAATTCAATATTGCACAGCTAAACAACAAGCACCATGAGATATGTTGATAAATAATTGTTCTGTATAATAAAATGTTATCTAAAACATCACTTATATACCTATGATCACATAAAAGCAGATTCTGAAACAGTCATATAACAAAATTCAACAACTAAAACGACTTAATAAATTATTAAATGCTAACATTACGAATGGAATGTACGAACATTTAGATTTTATAAAATTACAACAAGTATATAAGCAATAATTATTATTCAGTGCTTTGAAAGCGATATTTAAATTACTTATTAGGCCGCGTGGAATGTTTTATTCGTCATTCGCAGTATATTCGTAAATAGGATTCTAGGTAAATGTGCACAATATTTTGTAGGTAACATGCCAAACAATTTTGTGTCCTATCACAAGTACCAAATTATTATTTATTTTGATATTAAGAAATGTAGATTTGTATATACTTATTTTATGACCATACTAAATATTGATCACACAAGTTTATTCTGATTATTAGCACCAAGTATTCCAGCATCTAGTTACCTCTCGTACATAAATGATATGTTATGTTGTTAAAGCGATATGTGACCTTGCTTAAGCTAGTTTGGGAATTTTCTCAATGATCTCCCTGTAGCGTGCCAGCATTGGCGTGTAAATCTTCTCGTGGTCTGGGTAGGGGGTAGCGATAGGCGACAGTGTTGGCTCTGAACCTGAAATATAACACGTTTAAAAATTTACTTAACTCCGTTTAAAATAAAGTTGTAACTAGATTAATCTCCTCGCTCGTATTGGTTCAAATACTAAATGAAAATAGCGTCAGAAAACTTACCTGATAATTTGACTCCGGTCTCGGAACTCCACACTTCAGCGGCTCGTACCGCGGCGCCCAAGAGTGCTGCGTTGGCGTGTTCCTCCTGCAATAAACAAAACGTTGGTAAGTATATCAATGATGGGCAGGCCCAAATACCTCTTGTATTTAGGGCCACCTGGCAGAAAGGCAAAAGGCCTTTGTCCCAATGTGGTCTAATAGGTACAATCGGCGAAATAATAATAAAATAAATATCGCCAGACTGACACACCAACTAAGCAAAGCTTGTACTATGGGTGCCGTACAATGGACTGGGGGCGATCTCAGTCACACCTAGACAAGGGCGAATTACGAAAAGGTAATTTCCTAAATTTGCCCCGGCGGGAATCGAACCCACAACCACCCGGTGCAGTGAGCCGAGCGGCCTACGCTCAAACCACTGCGCCAAGCGGTCGTCAAAATGTAGGTATGCACAAGAGTATCTTTCTACCGCTTTAGGAAATGGAGGCGATGCGTGCTGTGACTCTTATGTCAGTGACATATGGGTCAATATGCAATCATTCATGCGTCTTCGTGAAATGAATAGATTATAATGTACTTACAAGGACATAGACGGGCGTGTTGAACACGTCCGCGAATATCTGCAGGAGCTCCTTGTTGACCGACGCGCCGCCCGTCGCTACCACGCGTGATGATTTATCTGCAATACACCACACCAATGTTTCATTCACATTGCCTTGGCTTGAGACAGTTCTTCATAACCCGTGTCGGATTGGCATCATGATTCAGTAATCATGATGCCAATCCCACATGGGTTATAAAATTAATGGTCCGACCGTGTGTAGTGTGCCTACCAAGGCCATATAAAGGAGAATATATTATTTTTTTATATTTATTATTATATTAGGCAAATATAATAATAATATAAGCGCTGTGTGTCTATAGCATAGAAATTCTGAAGAAAAAAAAATCAATTTCAATTTTTCAATTCTTCACATTTATCTTCAAAATAATATGTACGCTTGGAGGAAGCTTTTAAATCAGGTCATGATTACTAGTGATCCCAAAAAGCAGCGTTGACTTCCCATATTATTATATAGTTACGCAGCGGTGTGCGAGGTGAATTGCACTTTGTTGCGTCGCAGCTAATGTCGCAATTTATGAAACCGGCTGTTCGAAGAGCGCAGTAGTGTATATGTGGTGGTGTGGTGGTGTGGTGGTGGCTGACCGAGCTGCAAGGCCATGTCCTCCGCGTGCGCGCGGCGCGCGAGCGCCTGCCCCTCCAGCAGCGCGCGCGCCTCGAACTGCGGCGCGGGCCGCTCGGCCGCCGCGCCGCTGCCGTCCACCACCCAGCGGCCCGGCGCCGCGCAAGGGACTATCTCCGCCGTGTCGTAGTAGATACCTGCCGGTGCCCAGGGGGGCCAACTCTGTTACCCTGTGTCACTCGACTCGCAATACATAGATCGCGTATTTGAATACGTCACTTTTGGCAGTTTTCCTATAGAAAAACTGTCAAAACTGACATATTCATTTACGATTCAGGATTCGGCCTCCATTTTGGTTTTCCAAAGTGGACGGTCACATTTTTTGTATTGTATTATTATTAAATGTGTTTGTATTGCTATTTGTTAGTCGACACTGGCGAAATACCTATTAAACTGGGTGGGCCATATTTTTAAAGAAAGAAAGTAGATTCAGGAGTGTGTAGGAGCCATAAGGGCGGCGATTATTTATATTCGCAGGTTTTTTGGTTTTCCAAAGTGGTCGGTCACATTTTGTTATGAAATGCTATTAATTACTTGACACTGGCGAAATCATCGATAAACGATGGAAGCCATAAACTAAATAATAATAATAATTATTATATTGGCAGTGACAATGACAGAAGGTAGAGATAACGTCACCCCAGTCCAATAAAACGACATCTGGTGACCTAAATTTGTTTATCTTCATTGACTCTCGTTTCCGAGAACTTGCATATTTCGTGAGCGAGACACTCGAAATTTGCGTATTCTACCTAGTTAATCAGACGCCTCTGGTAAGTTTAACCATGAATTGCTTAATGTTAACTCGGCACATAAAAGTACAAGAAACAGTTATTGATTAAGTTTTTTAAAAAACTTCAGCCGCCTGTATAGGGCTGAAAAAGGAAATATTGTTTCGAATTTAAATCTGTGCGAACATTATTGAATCCTGTTATTTATTAAAAATTATCTCTGGCTACTGTCGGAGGCGCGGCGGGAGTCTGCGGGTGATTGGCCACTAACCCATATATCCCATATTCCCCCGCACCGTGGAGCCGAGCAGTTCGTTGAAGGCTTGCCAGGACTGCCCTGCAAGGCGGTCCCGGTGAGCCTGGCGGGTGAGCGAGCCGTTGGCGAAGCACAGCAGCGCCATGTAGGGCGCGGCGGGCGTGGGCCCCACCAGCACGTGGCCGGCGCGGGGGGCCGGGGCCGCGGCCGCCGCCAGCCCCAGCAGCAACGTGTCGCTCGTGCCCAGCGACAGCCCCACCCACCCCGCGCGGAGCCGGAGACCTGCCCCACCGATTGGCCTTATGAAATGGATCTCTATATCTCACTAGATCGCGCATGTGATTCAATATGATATTGTACATTATACCAGTGATAATTGATTGGTTAAGCACACTTCTTGCGGGTACCAGGTCAGGGGATGAAACCCCAGCATGCACCTCTAGGTTTTTCGAAATCCATACGCGAATAACAATTTCTATATGATTATCACTCGCTTACGGTTAAGGAAAACATTGTGAGGAAATGCATGTCATAGAAATTCTAACCAATTTTCGGAAGACTTGTGAATTCCGCCAACCCGCACTTGGCCAGCGTGGTGGATTACGGCCTTTATCCCCCTCGTAGTGAAGGGAGGTCCGTGCCCAGGAGTGGGATGTCAAAGCTTCAGCCAAGTGGACAGTCACCCATATGTCAGTGTTACAAGAGTCACATCCAAAAAAATTGTACTAATAAGACATTTATTACAAATCCTTTGGTCACAGCTGACAGCAAGCGTCCTCGTAAAATTTGAAGGATTTTAAAATTTTCTTCGCCTCATCATTATTTTGTAAAATCAAAATAAAGTTTTCATTATTATAAAAGTATTATCGCTATCTACAGGTGGGCAAACGGAAAGTGTGTGTTATCATCTCGGCGCGAGTGGATAAGTGTTATTAGGCATTAAAACATCGTTACAGATAGCGCGGCCCGCCTTATCAACCAAGATTGTTGTAAGAATGCGCGCTTTGATAACATGAGTATGTAAGGAATTCGAAAAAATATAATTAAAATGTCGAAGATAACCTTTTAAAATGATTGAAATGGGACAATGTTGAAGCGTTAATAGCCTAGTGGTAAGAGGTGTGAGGTTCCGGATTCGATCCCCATCCTGGCTGTTAAACTATTTACGTGAGCCCACTCCTAACAGAAGCATTAGCTTAGCTGGAGGGGCGAGAATACTAGTAATGTGATAAACTCACATTTTTAAATCTTTGAAAAAAAAAACGAAGAGTCATTCCTTCCTTTCGCCGAAATATTAATAAATATCGCCAGACGCACAAGCCAACTGTATAGTCCCGAATTTAGCAAGGGTTTCACTAGAGCGGTACTGTACAATGGACTGGGGGCTATCCCTAACCTAACCAGAACCAGGGTAAATTACAAAAAGGCTATTTCCGAAATTTACCCTGACGAGAATCGAGCCCGTAACAACTCGTTGCAGAGCCGAGCGGCCTACACTCGAACCACTACGTCATGCGAACTTCGTATAATAATAATCATATATTGGAATTAATGTTATAGTATACAAACTTGTTTATTTATATTCTAAGGGCCATATTAATATTAATAAATCGATCTCAAGTTTGAGAGCGATCTTGGAAATGTCATCCTTATGTCATACCATACCCATACAAAATTATATGTCAAAAGCGTCCTCAGACTTGAGATCGATTTATTAATTAAGGCCCCAAGGAATTTCTGGGTTGTGGACATATTTTTATTGTCAGTCTTCCTACACTAAAACCATTGACTTTGACTTTCTACCTATTACTTTGACTTGCCTCGATCACCCCAAATTCAACCATATCCACGGAGTCTAAAGTCGATTATCAATTGGCACACAAAATAACAAGATGGTATCAATTCTCGTTACCGGCTAGTGCGGAGCAGTTGTCGCCGGTGAAGGCGACCACCTTGCAGTCGGGTTTGAACCCGTACCGCTGCACGAAGTACGGCGAGATGTCGCCCAGCAGCGTGGGGGTGGGCACCGCGGCGCCCAGCTTGCTCTCCAGAGTCTCGTCTCCACACGCCTGGGGTTGACGGACAAATATAAAACAAAATCCTTGCAACAAAAACCTTCCAAGCGTTTGGTTTCAGCATAAAGTATAACTCATCTTGTCTGTAACTTTTCAAGTCAACTTTCTAGGTTGGCTGCATGATATTACATTAGTTACACCCTCTAGGGTCTTAAATATATGGGGTGTTTCAAAAGTGTGAAATAATACTTGAGGGTTTAAATGAGTTTAAATGTTATTACATTTTTGAATATTTTCCGTTATTGAAGCCAAAAACCATTATCTCAAGTAATATGAGCAATATTTACAAAAAAAAATAGTTTTCCCCAAGTATACTTTATGACCTCACAGAAGATACATTCTTAAACACCTTCGCATAGAAAATAAGTAGTTCACTAACCTACGGGCCCATTAAATAAACCATGAACCCATGTTTCAATTGGTTTCTATCATCTCACTTTGCAATGAGACATTAATATTTTAACGTTTAGATTCAAATTGTTTGAAATTCAAAAGATTCGAATCTAGTACCAATTTCATTCGACAAGTTGTTCAACGATTTCTAGGTGGCGTTCCGATCCAATGAAAAACATACATTATGTAAGTACCCCTGTAGGCCTAAACAAAATAAACGGTATGTCTTTGACTTAGATACTGGCTTACAGAAGTAGGTAAGAGTGGTGTGTGGGCCGGACTCACCCTCAACGCGGTCTGGTCCCATCGCATGGTCGTGATGTCGAGCAGGTTCATGCCGGAGCCGTCGGCGCGGTCGATGGGCGCGAGCCGGCCCAGCAGCAGCGAGCTCGCGAACGAGGACACCAGCGACACGCGGCTGCTCGCCTGGTACACGCGCGGCCGCGTGCGGAACATCTTGCGGATCTGGGGGCCCGTGAACCGCTCGTACGCCGTCGACCCGGTGATCCTGGCTAGCTCCTGGGGGGGGGGGGGCTTCTTGTTAGTCTTTCCATTACGAAGGTGTCGGTGGTAATCAATCATCTCATTCTAAAGTAATGATGCTTGAAACATTGCAACAATTTGGTTTTAATGACCAGAAACACATAGATTTTAGTGTGTAAAAATTAGATCAAGTAAATTTGAAGTTAAATTCATTAATAACTTCAGCCAATTTTTTAATTAATGTTCTTGTGTTTGTGTTCACACACTTAGGCCCATACCACACACACACATAACGTTTTACAGTATGTGGATAACGGTTTTAGCTAAAACATCTCAAGAAATGTATGGATACTGTCGACTTTGCCCTAGTCCCATTAAGTCACAACTGGCATCAAATTGAAATGCTATTGGACATATCGACATCACTTAAACACAGTAGGATTTCTTTATCTATAAAATATCTAGTCAGCTTTAAATCATGTATATTCCTTATCACGGTAAGCACCATACCTCCGGTCCGCCCACGGCTTCCTCGAGCGCCCTGCAGTCGGCGCTGGTGCTGGAGTCCATCCAGACGGGCGAGTCGCACACGAAGGCCGTCGCCAGCTGCGTATGCAGGAAGTCATCCGGGGACAGCTGCTGGAGCCTCGCCTCCGCGTCTTTGGACCACCATACCGAGCCGTGTTGCTGGGTAGAAACATTTATAAATTTAACCTAAATCATTCGAATTTTATGCATTAATCTGTATCGTATATTATCACTGTAGTCAAAATTCTATTGGTAAATATGTGGAATGTATAAGCAACACCTAGCTCTAGAGATAACAGGGATCAACCACCCTGTGGACACCGCACTATGGATAACTTAATAAATAAATAAATAATTTAGCCCTTTTGACGTCCCACTCCTGGGCACGGGCCTCCCCTCACTACGAGGGGGAATCAGGCCATAATCCACCACGCTGGCCCGGTGCGGGTTGGCGGATTTCACATGTCTTTCGAAAATGGGTAGATCTTCTAAGACACACAGGTTTCCTCACGATGTTTTCCTTCACCGTAAGCAAGTGATAATCATATAGTAATTATGATTCGCACATAGATTTCGAAAAATCCAGAGGTGCGAGCCGGGGTTTGAACCCAAGACCTGGTGCCCGCAAGACGCGTGCTTAACCGATCGGCTACCACTGCTTATCGATCGGCTACCACTGCTTATATGGATAACTTGCATGAAAATAATTCCAAATACAGTTGTGGGCGGGAGCGCTATGACGTCACGCGTCATTTGACAGTACCTTACCGCACAGCTCCACAACCGCAGGAACCTACTCAGTAAAATGCTATTCCTTTAGTAATATTAACCAACCTGTGCGGCCCCCGAGAGCGCTTCGATCTTGGAGAAGTCGACGCCGGCGACGACGAGCCGGTCCATCACCATGTCGAGCGCCTTCACCCACAGCAGCGGCGGCGCCGTCACCTCGCCGTGCTCGCCGCGCACCACGCCGCCCGATGTCCTGCATACATTTAACCAAACACTTTAAGTGGTACATTTGATGTACAATACCATTCAAGATTCGAATTGAGCAGTATGTAACCTTTTTACAGGATATTATTTAAGATAAAGGGTAATTTAATTTGGTGACAACTTTGCCATAGGGTACCATTAAACGTAAAGGTTTCAGTCTTACATTACATATTTTTTTGAATCATTCATAGAATTTTTGTTTCATGCTAAAATTATTGTAACCTGTTTTGTATTCAATAAATAAATCCACTAAAGCATAATTATTCTAGTTAAAGGGTCCTCACACACCTACAATTCTACTAATATAGACTTTTGGTAGGTAGCTCTAGGAATATTTAACAATTACCAATAGGTACAAGGTACTATTACAGTTACAGGTACATTAATAGTTTGATTTCCAAATATTCTCATTAAGGCTATCAAAAAATTTAAAAGCTACTTGCCTATCTATTTGTAAACACACATCATTCACCTGAACTCTGGCAGATCATTATCAAACTCCACATCTGCTTCATGGAGTATCCCATAGTCTTCACCGATAACTAATGCTTTTAACTGAAATCAAAACTCAATTATAATTTTCACCAGTACTGACCAATTATGTTTGACTTTAAATGAAGCCCTATAATTCAATTCAGTTTAACTCAGACACTTGTTATTCAACTTCATTTATTAATCAACTACTGCAGTATATAGTGTCTCGCCTGGATTTGTGAACATAAGAAATCATAAAATAGGTAACACTTATTTGTTATCCTATTTTATGATTTCTTAGCCAACAGCGAACAGAATTCTAGCAATCTTGAAGTGTTTCCTACACTACCTGCGTTCAGAGGTTGCTATTACTAAACTAACCAAATACTTAATTATCAGAATCCTTGGCAGGTAACACAAGAAGATAAACACACAAGTACTTCATACATGTAATAATTTTATATGTATTACATTATTGTAAATTGATTTTATTAATAAGTAAGTACTTAAGTTATTGACACTAATCAGTGCTTAAATTTTAAAAAATACCTATATAAAAATGTCATAGTTCATGAACCAGGAAGTACTTTGTATAATTAGGTAGCAATAAATTAAAATTTACGTAAATACCTACAAATCTTGCAATTAAGATTTTGCTTACAAGTTACAATTAATTTATCTTCACCTTGAAATGAAGAGTTATCACTATTATTAAGTGTTATCAAGTAATCCTTATCACCACTCACTATCAATTTAGAAATAATTAGTGTGAACGTCAATTTAATTAATTAGATCACAAAAGGTAATCAACAATTAACCTTATGAAAATGCAAAATTAAAATCAACAAATGAATGCAAGCAAAAAGATTTTCTACATACCCTTTGAGTGCTAAAGTCAAATCCTAAAAAAGTTTTATTTCTCGATTCCTCAGTCATTTTTTTTATTTTGACAGCGCGGGCGGCGGCCAGTGACACGGCTCTTCGGTGCGTTCGGGAACGTAATATCGACTCGGTTTCGTGACTGTATGCCGTTTTGTAAAATTCGAGCGCGATTTCACGATATCATTACTTATATCGTAATTTATTAGGCTCTCACCTAAAGAATGATTCGTTTTGTCGAATGTTTGGTATGATTCGATAACGACGAATCTCAGGAACCAAGGTTGTTGTTATCTCACTGCAATAATAATATAAAAATAATTACGCAATAAGGCACTTTGCCTCTCGGTGAATTTACGACATGACGACACCTCTGGCCTCCAAATAATTCATGTTATTTTTTTGCGGACTTTTAAGAATACACTGGATAAAGACACTTTATCAAAGACTACAATCCCTTACTCTTGATCTAGTCTATTATTATTATAATAGGTACTTAGGTATTATTATAGGTAGTACCTACTCAGTAATTGAGTAGAAAAAAAATAGTTAGTCATTCTTTTTTTATGCATTGTAACAAACAACCTTACGAATATATCAAACAGTGCAGTTAGTGAGTACGTCTGTCTTATTCTAACCGGTAATCCACGACTGAGATCACCCAAGCAGATCGACAGACACACAACACAACAAAACAGTTACAATGCATTGTTAGCCTTTTATATTCACTCACTGTATGATTCATAGCACCGCACCAGTAAGCGTTGCTACCTACCTACTGGGGTTTAGTTAGGCACGATACATGCGGCAGGTTCACTGACCTAAATACTATCATACTAATGGGCACATGCTTAATTGAACAAGGCATTATGGTAGCAAACATTATGGTAGTAAAGTACATTAAGTACTAGACAATAAATGATTTTCGTTCAAAAATATGGACACGTTAGTAAGTTTTGAAATATTTAAGACTTTGAACGCCTGTCGGTTTATTTCCGCAAAATATAAGTATTTGTAAATTATTTGCTTTAATAACTTGTAAGAGTTTCTCCAACATTTGCTTTGGATCGAGGAAGGTAGGTACCAACATTTTTTGCTTTGGCTCGCAGCCTAGACTGCACTGTAGTTAGCAGCCAAGCTTGATTATGATAAACCGGCCTCTCTGAAAAAAAGGATCATCTATTCAGATTCTTTGCTTTTTCTCCGAGGTTTAAAGCTCATTTTAATAAATCGATCTCAAGTCTGACAGCGATCGTAAATACGCTTTTCACCATGTAATTTTGTATTGGTATGACTTAAGCCCGCAGAGTTTCTTGCTGGATCTTCTCAGTCGAGGTCGCGTTCCGATCCGGTTGTAGGTAGGTATATATAAGAATAATATTTAAAAATGACAATCTGTAAGTGCCCCCGTAGGCCTAAACAAAAGAAACACTTTGACTTACACTTGACTTTGACTTTAAGAATGATATTTCCGAGATCGGTCTCAGACTAAGTAAGTCGTAAGTCATCTACGCCACCTCCGTCAAGTAGATACCTAATTTTGAAGTCTACTTATACCAAATTCACTATCCGAATAGGCGTCATAACGTTAATGCCAAGCTCGGTTATCATGCACTTCTTAAAACAGTGTCGCATTATTCTCAATTCCTATTCCAGGGAAGTTATTCACACTTGACGGAAAGTTTCCAACATCGGAAACTTTTTGCCAACTGTGCATACTCCCTGTACAATTTGGAATACTTTAAGGCGACATCTAGGTACACAGCAACGAACTAAAGCCTCAACCACACACAATTATATTCTCCAAGAAATAAGAATAGTTCACCTACTAAACAAGTAGTAAGCATGTAAACGAAGTACGTTTGATAGCCGTCGTGGTACCCCCCACCCCCACCAACCAGCAGTAGGCCTATCACCGAATTGAATTATTCTGTCGTTAATTTTCTTAAAAGAGACTTTAAAATCATTTTTGAATTGAAACATTTTAGCAACTGCAGCTACAAACCCAGTCACGCTGGGGGACACAGGCGCATCCAACGTAGTTGAGCAACAATCGCTATACATGTTGCTCAACATATCTTATCCAAATAACTAATCCGTCCACCCCTGGTTACAAGGGTGGCATGTAACCCAGCTAATCGTATGGAAACGAGCTCGGCCGTTGAAGCGCGCTTTCGTGGGCTATTTATATAACTGCCACCCCTGTGGGATGCTTGGACGCCCATGGGACGCAGCCTATAAACTTCAAAAAAACAATAGCATGGTCGACGTACGAGTGACGGTTATTGGATAAAGGAACGCGGATATCGTTGTTGACCAAGTGGCGGTGAGCCCATAGCGGCGCAAACATGTTCCTAGATGTACATAGGATAATTCTTATTTGGGAAGTAGGTGAGACCGACTGTTCTTAGGTGCTAATCTAACGCGTAAGTATATAGTAATAAAGACCGAATTTATTTCCCCGATTGATTGCAAGCTTTTTACAGGGACCTCTTCCACTTCATTTCTACATGGCTTCATTACATGACAAATAAATTAAATAAACTTTTCTGCTAGACTCCTCAAAAGGGTACGTTTTGTTTCATTGGGGTGCCGAACTCTCTAAAATACCCTTTGCGTTAATAGTGATACTGTAAGCTCAATAAACTGACGAGATAATCATCTGTGAACCTGATATTCATACAAAGCGACTCTACGTTAATAATCAGCAGGTAGGTAATTTTCTTCCACCTGACTTGCGTCACGTCACGAGACATCAATTCTGGCACACCTTACCATTAATTTGTAGTTGTACCTTTGAAACTGCTGTATATAATAATAATAAAAATAATAATTTAGCCCTTTTGACGTCCCACTCCTGGGCACGGGCCTCCCCTCAACACGAGAACGCGCTGTATCCTACTAATATTATAAATGCGAAAGTTTGTGAGTGTGGATGTATGTATGTATGTATGTATGTATGTATGTATGTTTGTTACTCCTTCACGTAAAAACTACTGAACGCATTTGGATGAAATTTGGAACACAGATAGATTATAACCGGGATTAACATATAGGATACTTTTTAACCCAATAATCCAATACTACGCGTATGAAGTCGCGGGGCACAGCTAGTATAGAATAATTAAATTACGAAAATATAAGTAGAGTCCTCGAATATTATTTAGATGTTCATAATCTTAAACATCTGACTAACACGGCTCTACCTATAATATCGATCGATATTTGCCCAATAACCTAATCTCGAGGTTAGTTCTGTAATATGGATTGATGTCAGAGCGCGTAAACGTATTTCTGGCCTAATCCAAGATCAAAAGTCTTCGACAGCGGCCTAATTAAACTATCTTTCTAAAATCCAACAAGACCATCCTTAATCTCGGCTCTCTTATTCCGAATTCGTATAATTTTAAAAATAGAATTTATTTAGAATTGGTTTTTTATTGTAAGTACATTTGGTAGAGGCGAGTGTCGGTGATGCGAGGCGCGGCGGCGCGGCGCGTGGTGTGGGCAGTCGCGAGTGGCGTCTGGCGGTCGGGCCGCGCCGCGAGGATGCTGCGCCTCTTAATATTGTAAACAAGAGCTTTTTCGATTGGTGGGCGGCAACGCGCACGCGCCGCAGAAAGTGTGCTTGTAGCGACGTCGAGTTATATTTCTCTCTTTTTGAAAATTTTGTGAACATAACGTGGTCTTGAAAGCTTAACCAACATAAGAAAGCGAGTCATAGGTAATTCTACACCCAATTCGCCAGGCATAACGGTTATTTGTACAAATTGAATGTTACCGGTTGTAGATCAACGTCTGCCCCAGAAGCATCCTTGACGCGTTCACAACATTCTGTTACTCAGGGCTTGAGTATTACCTGATAGAGCGCTTTTGTCCACGAACTTTGACCACGATCTGTTCGCAAACGCAGTCCTAATGAAGAAAGCTAGAAGAAGTATTACAACTGAACAATATTCGATTTGTGGAAAGACACCCTGTTATATAACTGGCAACTGGTGTATCAAATTCGTGCACAATGCAAGCGAGATTCATTTCGTATCGTCGTAGCAGCTTCACAGCTATGGGACTTGATGGAATGAATCAAAACATATTTATCTATTTTAATACTACTTAGCTTAGTTATCTGCCATAGGTAGTACGTAGGTACTCAACGTAAAGTACAATAACTTTTAACAGCTGGCCTCTGCACTCAGACATAGACATACAGGCCCGAATAAGGCCAGCGCCCAACGTGTATTAGTCTCGGCTGGCTTACCGACTGCTAGCGCTGAGCAGGCCCAATGGAAGCTACATAATGTCTGTTACGATACTTATAGTGAACTTCCCCATAGATAAGAGTTAGAATCGATCGTGGTCGGTTCTGCCGGCCGCCAGCACTAGGTCAGCTCGAGCGGCGGTGGCGGGCATGCGCGACGCCGGTGCCGCGGGCGGGGGCGGGGGCGAGCGCGTGCGCGGTCCGGCCGGGGCGCGGGCGGCAGACGCGCCGCGATGGTGGGCCGCGACAGCCGCTCGGAAAGCGCGGCGCGCCTTTGGGCGCCGCGGCATGAGTAGCGCGCCCGCCCGGCCCGGCCCGTGCGCCCGCCATGGCGCAGGCCGCGCCCGCGCCCCATCGCACCCACTCCTTCGCGAAGAAGACCTTCCACAAGCCCACGTACTGCCACCACTGCTCCGACCTGCTGTGGGGCCTCATCGGGCAGGGCTACGGCTGCGAAGGTACGCGTCGCGCATGCGCCTCGCGCGCGTCGATACCGGCTCCGCGCGCGTCCGGCACGACCAGCGCGTTATGCAACGCGGGCCCGCGCCCGCCGGGCGTGTCCGGCCCGGCCGCCCGCCCCGATCGATACCGCCTCCCGGGCCCGGCCCGCCCGGGTCGCGTGCACTGCTCGCGTGCCCGCCGACCCTTGCACTTGAAATTTCAAGGACGTTGAACGCCGCTGGTTCTGGCGGATCCGGGCCGGCGCATCCGGGGGCCGATAGACCATGACACGTCGTGCTAGAGTCGACGTTGACGGTGGCCAATGAGTGAACTTTTGGGAGCATATCGATCGATCTGTTTTGTAAGAGGTTTTTTGTAAGCGGCGCGGGGCGGGGCGCGCTGCACCCCCGTGTGCCTCGCTGTAGGCTCGGTGGCCGTGTTCACTGCGTGGTGTGGTAAGTGAACGCCGCGCCGTGCGCGCCCGCCAAACACCACGGGCGGCTGGATAATTACATCTCCGAGACGAGAGGACATCTTGTTTTTGCGCATTCTGTTTGGTCCTTTCGCTGAGGAGACATTACGTGAATCGTCTGCGAATCGAAGTTGCCTTTTGATCAATATTTTCACGATAGTAGGCTCCGAATTATCCTAACTAGTTATAATCTTTAACTCTACCTAGATATTGGACTTAAGACTTACTTATACTATGCTTAGAGTGTGCTCGTGGCATAATTATTAAAACAAAACGTAACGTAACAGCAAAAATTGAGTACTTCCCTACTTAAATAAGTAAATCACTATCACTGATAACATGCATTGGCTCCGTTTTCCTTTCAATATCGAAATAATAATTGCATCATAGTGTGGTCACATGAACATATATTTTTCCTTGTACAGTTAGGTATGTATTTGTCAACCAAACAAAAACTCCAATTAGTGTTTGTGGCTTGGGTTTGCCAGAAAAGGATAATAATATAAAGTATTATTCTGTTATTTAAATCGGAATTTCACTGCAATATGATATGATAATGAAATGCAGAAAAAGTCATGCCTCTCTACATACAATTTTCCATTATTTTATTTATGTTCCTACGTAGATAATCTTGTTTTCGGAAACAATTTTCAGATCAATATAATTCTGGATACATATTATTATATATATTATTCATGTTACCGACTCTTAACATTTAAAACTAAATCAGACTGATGGCTGCCTATTTCACACATTATAATCATATTTAACAGCAATCCTGATGAGTTGATATATTCGTTAAATTCCAAGCTTCTAGTTAGAAGAATCGATCCTCCACAATAATATTTAATAATGGCCAAAGCATTTAAATAGGGTACCTTACATAAAAGCCTCAGTTCAAAAATGTGGGCAAGGTATTCACAATCATACAATTATGACATTCTCCAAGAATTATCAACATTTTTAATGAAAGCTTACCTTTAATTAGCATTCGTTATGTTCCATTGGACACGCACTTTCATTCTCAAGCACTTGTAAAATTTATTTTACATATCATTACATAGTATAAAACAAACTCGCTTCCCGCTGTCTGTATGTCCCTATGAATGCTTAGATCTTTAAAACTACGCAACGAATTTTGATGCGGTTTTTTAATAGATAAAGTGATTCAAGAGGAAGGTTTATAATGTATAATACATGCATAATATTGTAGAGAAACACTGATAAAAAATACCCGTGCGAAGCCGGGGCGGGACGCTAGTTTTAATATAAAGTAATGCCTAAGTATCTGCCTGCGTAGCCACCAAATGTTCACTACTGTGTACATTACTTAATGTCAAATTCGAAATCTGGTGTAGGTACAATACAGAGTTATTCTATTCTATTCTAGTCTGACGTCTAAATTTGTAAAAAGTTACAATCCTAATAACAAATCCAATTTACAGAGCATTACAAAGGACTTTGGTTTAGAAAATGCTTTTGTAGCTAAGTGTTCACTAGGATTGTCATCAGAGCAGGTATTGTAAGTTCAATTCAAAATATCAGTATTCCAGGGACCGTAGGTACGATTGGATCTCTAGCGATGTTAATTATACCGTGGAAAAATACAGAGGAAAAGCTCAATATAGACAATTACAGCAATAACGTTTTAAACAACACGAACGAATTGCAATGTGTTTTACAACTTGTTTTACAGATTACAATGTGGATTGATATTGCAGCATATAAAAATCAGGGTGGGTAAAGCGGGCTACCACTCGTAATATTTAAGTGAATTCAACGATTTCATAGCGAAATAAAAGACGAAATTTAATAAATTTTCGCGAGTAATTACGTCACAGAAAAAATATTAACATTAATATGACTAAGTCATTGTTAAAACTTATATGAACTTAGTAGCACGAACCTTTTAACCGCCGAAGCAAACGTAAATGGTTCATAGAATTCACTTCATAAGCGCATAATTAAAATAATAAGACGTATCTTGGCTTACATGGCTCAATAGTCACTCCAATTTTTAAAAGAAAAGTGTTTCTTTAGCAAACAACGTCAAAGCGGAGTGCGCACTACAAAATAACCTATAATTCGCATTTGCGTAATTATATTATAGGCCTGCATACTTCCATCAGATTATTATTTCGTCGGCATTTGTTCTCACTTCATTAATTAAATTTAATTCCCTGGGTCTTGTTTACATGGTTCATTTCAATAACCATAAAACTGTTTTATAATAATGCAATAATTGAATATATTGAAGTCCTTTTTATTTTTTTTATCTATTGAGTAATTGATTGTGTGTAAGGATTACAAATACGGCTACGGCATGGGCGGCGTAGTGGCTACGTTCCTCGTAGCGAGGTCCACGTAGCGCTGCCATAGAAAGTCGGCGTAGCAAACTGTAGCGATTTCGACGTAGCGCGACTACGTAGAGCCGGTATGATACTCAATAAAATTATATGTTTTACTAAAGTTTGATAATTTTAATGTCTTTATATCAAATTCAATTGTAATATTACTACTTACTTTATTTTCCTTTTGTCATTACGGGTGCGGATTTCGTAATTTTAACTAAAATTTTATTAGGTAAAAATTCAATACTACCTAAATTTATCACATCCAGGATAGGATCTCATTTCATCTCATACAAAATCAGTTGATCACTTGATCTTAAATGTTACTTGATCAGGCCATACTTTCACAACTAACACAGCGAACTACTGTTCCGCAGCTTCTCTGCACAGTAAGAAAATACTACTCTACAGATATGTACGCGATCCCTTGCCATTCATACAATGATATGTAATATTCATTCATACATAGAGTTTGAGAAAAACATATCAAGCAAAAGCCCTCCCACACGTAAACCGCCCACAGCGACTGCAAACTGTCATTGAATAGTGCAAGACAATTTTCCATTTTCAAACAAGACCATTGAGCGCGGTACAATACAACAAATGACGTTCATTATGCCGACACGTCGACTCGACTCGGCTATCTCGACACACGTCTGTGGGAGACAATGCGCGTCCCTAGTTCCGACACGCCCGCGCACCGCCGCTATTGTGTCCAGAGATAAGGGATGCGATGTGTGGGAATGGACAACTTATTGTCGAGAGCTTTGATATCTTTGGAAAGCTTTGCAGTTGTGTTGGTTCTTTGTGTGCTTATAAGACTTACACACAGTCTGAGCTGACACCCGATTGCGACAGGAAATTACAGTGTATAACATTTCTACGTGTCTTTCTCTCTCGTGGAAATCAGATCGTGCAGTGTGTAGCGGTGTTAGATCTTAAGTATAGAGAATAAAATGAGAATTTTCGTCATTAGCAAGAGTTTGATTCCCGCCGAGGAATATTTTGGAAATGGCCTTTCCATAATTTGCCCAGGTCTGGGTGTCACTGGGATCGCACCCAGTCCATTGTACCTACGGTACCCATAGTAGGTACAAGCGTTGCTTAGTTTGGGACCATACAGTTGATGTGTCAGTCTGGCGATATAAATGGCCATTAAAACAAAATGTTTTTCGATAGCCAGTCCGAAATGCTTGATATTTTATTTACGTATTTTTTTAACATTAATCGTCTCGCTGCTGTGCGAAGGACCCTCGTTGGAAAATTAGAACGTTTGAAAATTCTATGATTTATTTTCATCATATTATTTTTTTTATGGTATTTATGACGATGCCTTCTTAACGTTTTTTAGATTGTCGAGATTTGTAAATTCCTTTAAATACTTATACCCCGTTTAGTTATCAAGCCCACAAACCGGCTGAATTAATAGGTCTTTATGAACATGAAAATGAGGAAAATGAACTTTAAGTTACGTTCGGACTAAGCTCAGAATCATTTGAGATTGTGCTGTGGTGGGTGTTGAGGAAACACCTCGCTAAAGTATTTACCGTAGTGTCGATAACGATGGCACCGTGGGCGGCGTGTCTACCCCGCTGACATGTCTATTTTTGTCACGCATTTACATCCTACTAATATTATAAATGCGAAAGTTTGTGAGTGTGGATGTATGTATGTATGTATGTATGTATGTATGTATGTATGAATGTATGTATGTTTGTTACTCCTTCACGCAAAAACTACTGAACGGATTTGGATAAAATTTGGAACACAGATAGATTATAACCGGGATTAACATATAGGATACTTTTTAACCCAATAATCCAATACTACGCGGATGAAATCGCGGGGCACAGCTAGTATTATTATATTTTAATCATAATAATATGATAAAAATAACATAATAGTTTATCGAACATTATTGAGTCTGGTTAATTACGAGAGTATCAATGTAAGTTACGTATTAGTGCTATCAATAGAACTAACAACTAGCAATATGAAAGACCCTTTATAGATTATGTAGGTAGGTCACTCGATCTAACTCAGGATAGAGGGAAGTATATAAAGTATCATAATAACTACCCATTATCAACTGAATACCTACTTAATGTATCTTATCTAAAGTCTTTTAAAATTATCCTAACGCGGGGCCTAGGTACCTACCTACTTGAATTCAAATTTTGTTTTTACATCCAAGATCGCACAAAGTAATCGAAAGCCAATTACGAAACTTCACCAAACAAAGTGGAAAAGTCGAAAGCCCTCGTGCCACCAAAATAAACTTAGCATTTATTTTTTAAATCCACTGAAAGCTCATTGACGTTCTAAATATAGAAACACCTTGGTCTTGCAAGTGGTGTTTAAAAAAAATGGAAGTACAAGCTTGCGCTTTGATGGGTCGGCTCGGGCTACGCCCGGCGTATGTAGGCCACCGGTGACGTCACACCGTGATGACCCAGTTCCATTGCCATTGAGAGACGCGCGTCAATGGTGTTCCCCCCGCAGCCCTCCACCCGCCCAACAGTGCAGCACCCTCTTGTCGCTGGAGGCACATGTCGAAAATATACAAATAAGCTGCTAAAATTAACATTTTTAAAAGCACATCTTCGTTTAACGCCTTTCTCAGGAAGTTTTTAAAGTACCTACCAAAATACTTTAAAATGGCTTTACCTTAGACTACTTTGTGACCAATTTGTATTGTTATTTTGAACGCCCTTTGTGGGCATACTTATTTAAGCAAGCAGACCGACTATCTGCAGAGCTCCATAATTATACTTAAAGGTATCTGTCTGCATTCGTTCATTAAAATACTTACCCACAGCCAACCTAAGCTTTCATTCAAGTACACAGTGGTTTAGCGTCGCGTCGCATCTGAAATGTATTGTCAAAGGAATCGAGTCTCATCACTTCACCAACTTTTGTTACTGTTAAGTTAAAGTAAGTAAGTACTTAATATTATCTGCAGAAGTCAGCATTTTACAACAAAATATAACGAATAGGTATAGACAATTTGGTGCGAAGACATAATCAATAAGTCACATATGTATGGATGGATAAAGCGTATTTTAAACAAAAACTAAATATACTAGGCACATTTTATGCAGTATTTCTAAATAGGTTGAGTTGCCTTTACTTCTCATTATTACATAATAACTTCTTCACAAGTACTTACAAACACAAAAGGGAGGAACAGAAGGAGAAGTAGCGCAAAATTTCGCTCTGTGAATGCATAACAAAGGCGATGCACAATGGGCAAAAACTTTGTCCACCCCTTTCGCGCCGCCGACACACTGTGCGATCTATTATTTAACAAACTTACAAAGGCTGTAAGTTTGCACTGTTTAATATTCAACTACTTTGTTGCATTCACTCTATTGTAAAAAGTTAATTGAAGTGAAAGAGACTAATGATGTGTACCTACTAGCATTTGTTTCGTGTTTCATGTTTGGTAAAGGGCTCTTTATTTTTACTCCAGAAGATGCGGAACGTAGTACTTACTACTGGTAATACTAAAACCCTGTTTGTTTAATGTTCCACTTCCAATTATTATCTAAAAGCTTATTAAATTGAAAGAAAGTACCTGGTTTAAAAAGTGTTTGTATATTCTAGAGAATGTAGAAGGATGTTTTATTAAGTTATCGTATGAACCGTGGTCGGCTATGTAAAGGAAGGGTACCTAAATATATATCGCTGGTAAAATAATTAACATATAATTAAATCGCTAAAACAAAATGATGGTAAGTGTCTATAAAGTTCTATTTTCGTCCCTAAAGATAATATTTTTAGGATTTTACAGCCCGAAGAGCTTTATAATTAACTGTCAGGAGGACACGTGTTAAAACTAAACAACAAGTATATTTACAATACCTTATCCGGGTGTGCGCTCGTAAAATAATTATTTTTAAAAGCACAAACAATGACCAGGCGCCATTGCGCAGCTACTATAAAACATCTATGTCGCACGAATAAAAAAATGGAAGACTTCCTAAATTTAACGATATTAAAATTTGGCAATGGCGCGCATGTGGGTCAAACACGGCACTCGCAAATTCACAATAGCTCTATTTATATCAAGTAAACTAAAATACAACAGTATTCCTGTACGCACGGACGGAAATAAATCTCTATGTGTATTAGGCTAGCAGTCAGCGATGCGCAGAGCCCAGCGCCAAGCATAGGTATTGTATTGTGTAACTAAGGCCCTTTAAAGTCCCACAATTGGGTATCGGAAGACTTAAAGACGGTAGCTATTCAGGTCTGGTTGCTTGCTGGTAGAAGAAAGATGTTTAAGATACTTAGAATACTGTTTCTCAACTCATTAAGTACAAGGATTCATTAAAAACTCTCATAGTTAGTACTCAGTACGATTCCCTGGTGAAATCCTAGCTTTAGTCTACACATCTCCCTCGGGCTCGGCTCTAATGAGGCTGTGTTAGCGCCATGTGACCTCACATTATGTACGACCTATTTCGTAGATAAAAGCGGTACTTATTTTTAGAAATGTAACGGGATCCGGGTGAATATAAGCTATTGTTCTCATACATTCTCTAAAACCTTCGACACCACGTTTTAAAGTTCAAATGAGAAGACAAAGAGATGTTTTTGCTTATGAGGTTAATGATCACCGAATATCCAGCAGTTGCAGTCCTGTGACGTCATACGATGACCTATTTAGAGTTCACAAACTCTACAAAACCGACCACCTTACATAGATATACTCCCCGCTACAGTGGAATAGCGCATTTAACACACACGGCCATAACAAGAGCATCTTATAAGAACTCGTTCATTATATTGTCCCTAAGGGATTGCCAGCTTATGCAGCCTAATAAAGCTGTTTCTAATGACGTCATAGGGTACGACCTATTTTACAATTTATAGCCCTGTAAGTATTACTTTAAATCTTATGTCCTTCGGTGTAAGCTTCGCAATGCGCTTACTGTCCAACGTAGTACTTGTTTAGTGCAGATTCGTAGCAAGGTCCGCGTAGCTACGTAGCACAATAGTACAAAGTTAAACTGCTTAGTGCTCGTAGGAAATATGGTAAAAACAACCTTCTGCTACTATTTTAAAGCTATTTTAGTTTAAAAGGTACGTTTGTTGTTATTTACAATGTATTCACATTGTGGAAGTACAGGTGGGTATCAGGTTAATTTACTGAATTATAAACTGGGTAACAAAATTAACGAATATAAAATTACTACAAAATGAAAACATGTAAATTTTTTATAACAACCATTGGTTAGAAACTATAAAATAAGTATACCCAGTGTACAAAAACAAAACAATAAAAATAAAATAAGCAGCATAATATTTAATGGGATGATAAAAGTTCCATGAAATGTAAAAAAAATCATGATCTTTTAATTAAAAGATTCCATACTGGGTTGCAAGATACACCAGGTTGGGCGGCTCATGGCATATTCAATCAGTTCTAAGAAATTGAAAAATCGACCAAACAAGCTTTTACGATTAGCCAAAGTTAGTGAAAACACGTCGAATAGCTATGAAACATTGATTGCTTTATTCGCCGAACAAATGATCGTAAACCGCGCTCATGTCGTAATTAAACCATTTATTATTATATATTTATGACCAAGTTATATCATCTATTTTAAGAAAAAAGCTTTAATGTTTATTTCCTCGTTAAATTATTAGTTGTCTAGAGTGATTTCCCATGGGCGTGGGGAGTTTCTTCCGCATGCGTACCAACAAGAGTACCTGTAAAGCAGGACTTGATGCTTCCAGGTGATATTTTTCTACCTGCAATTTTAATTTTAGTTCATGTACCTTCTTATCACATATAAGTAATTCAGATTTTTTGTTTTATAATCGCTTTGAGACATATATTTTTTACAAATAAGAATAGCAAACGTATAAGTTTATAGTTAGCTAAAATCGTAGTGTGCGATTATAGGGCGGATTCTCATCTCAGCGAGCATCGTAACCGGGTCGCTCCAGCGCACGGAACCAACGGAACTGTGTCACTGATGACGTCACGGGGCGGCCCGCCCGCCGGGTTTCACAACCGATCACTCGCCCGGAATATTATGAATTATTATGAGTGATTAGTTATGTAGACACTACTGTAAATGGGTCAACGAACCAGTATTTTTTTCTGCAAAACATGATTCCGTGCGAGCCCGTTCGTTGTATTTTTTTTAAAATTGTATTAAGTGCAAACGCATTTTAAATTTGTTTGATTGTAATTGTGATTATATTCTCTTTGATTGTAATGTCAAATACTCATAAACATACTGTCCCCTTTTACCTTAGACCTTTTAACTATGGACGAGTTTTACATGATCATTCCCCTCTGCCAAGGTATAAGACCAAGAAGGTCTAACACGTTTATAAAAACTGTTTACGGAATCGATTTTATCAAAGTCAACATCGTTTTCGAGTTTAAGGAGCTCCGTAAAAAATGCCGATCCGTGCTGTTAACTTGTGCAAGAAAAGGTCAAACACCTATTATCTACAAAAAGACACAGTAACGTTTCATATGTAAGTGTTTTTGGTGTAATTAATCCCTTTTTTCTAATAAAATAATTAAAATATAAAATGTGATAAAAATCGAAAACATTATCGATTAAACAATCGAGTACGAAATAATTGAAAAGTGTAGTATGGTATCTCGAGTTCGCCATTTTGAATAGTGCTGTGGCAGGGATAATTTATGATTGCGGACGGGTATCGATAAAATTATATTTTTTAGAGTTTTATTATATATTTGTTTTAAATTATATATAGTAAAAATATAATTAGTTATTGTTATTTTTTTAACTTATCATTATTCCACTATTTTTCCTGATTTCCCAAAGATCCTCAATTAAAACCAAATGGGAAAATCTTGCAATAGAAAGAGGGGTTGGGAACCTACTCGCACAAGTATTATTTGTTCGGTACACTTTGTTTCGTCGCAATTCCAATGTTTATCTAATAAACGACGAAAATTAATAGATAATGCCGTACCAATATTATTTTTTAGCTGATGCCGTAAGTATTTTATTTATACTTCTACTGACATGATTCTAAAAAAATATTTCACTGAAATAATATATACGTGAAGTGTTTGTGGTGTGTGTAATATTTTGTGTAGAAATATTTGTGACTAGACTATGTAGTAGAAGTTTCACCTTGTATATTGTTGTAAAATATTATTTATTTTAAAATAATCCCCCCCAAAATCTGACAGAAAATTTGATTCGTAAAATGTAGTACGTCACTTATCCATTGGTTCATTAATCTAAGCCTTTTACGAAATTATACTTTTTATATGTAAATCCATAAATATTTTTTTTTAATCAGAACATGTATGGACTCGTACATTCTAAAAAAAATAAAGCAAACAGAAAAATAATTAGTACTCCGTGATCCTCCCTCCCTTGCCCAATGGGCGATTGTTAATCAATAGTGTGCCTACTGAGAAGTTATTCTCGTGTGTTGGGAATTCTTGCGAAACACTTCTTTTACGTAGAGTATAAGTGTTTACGTCACTGGCGTGTTAACTGTCGGTTATTTTTAACTGTGTTTACTGTCGTAAGTGTCTATTCCAGCTAGCTCGTGGATTGTGTGCCGATCAAAGGAGAGTATAGGATAAATAAGGAATACTGAAGTACTTGCAATATGCCTCTTGATGGTAGTACTTCAAGAATGACTTCAGTTTTACAGATAGATACTAGGTATAACACACTGAAGATTGTTTTTGTAGTTAGGTGTCTTTTTACACTATTTTAAATGACAATGGCAAGCCGAGATATTTTTTCTTCAAAAAGTTAACAATACTTCTGTCTGTCCTTCCGTCCGTCCCAGTCTGTCACAGGGTCATAACTTCTACAGTTATTTAATACCAAGATCGTCCTGCGTAGGTATATTTCCTTTGGTTTTGTCGGTGGAGATTTGGTAATATCTACCCCTAGACTATACAACATTGTGTTAGCAGTGGCGGATTTACCAGTAGGCTGGAGCCTAGGGCGGCAGGTTTTTGGGGCGGCAAATTTTTGGACCGATTTTTTTTTGCTACCTCATAGAAATCTAAAAGATTTCTGCATTCTGTTTTCTGATGTTTTACAGATATAACTCTGCAACAAATTGTGTCGATGACTATAGTACATTGTTACACGAGTGGTGAAAGTGACTTATTTTTCCCGAGACGGGGTTTGACGCCCGAGCGTAGCGAGGGCGCTAATAGTTCGAGGGACAAAATAAGTCTTTCACCCGAGGTAAACACTGTGCTTTTCATTACGAATACAAGGAAAATAAAAATAAAAACAGGAATTGGCTAAAGAAATAATACAAGGAAGCATGAACAATACTCTACAACTCGAAAAAAAAATAAGATCGGATTGCCGCCTATTTTGTTTTTTTTCGTTGGCCGGCCAACTTCATTATTTAGCCAGTATTTTTAATTTTCATTTTTAAATATTTTGACCAAATCTATGTTATTTTAAAGAAATTGTTGAAACTAAATTATAATTAAGTCATTTAAAAGTATATATTCTTTATTTAATACTCAACTTTATGTTATTTCAATTTTACATCGTGCTGTAATTGAGTGACTGTAGAAAAAGTTTGAACATGGTTCCATAGAAATGGAACTAGTTTTTTTTTTATAATTTGACAGCTGTCAGTTGACAGTGATTCTCCCGGGTCAGAAAAGTATTACTTTCAACCCGCTCCTCAGGCAACTTCAGACCTACTTTCAGAGTATGAGTAATGAAAAGTATTTTACGTGCAATTTCAATGAAATTTTTGGATTGTAAAAATAATCTAGGATATGAAAATCGTAGAGGCATGGGCGGCAAAACCTTACAACCTATATACCTTGGAATTTTGTAAATCCGCCACTGTGTGTTAGTCCAAAATCGTTTTGTCAGATATTTGGTTGTCCAAAAATACTTCTTACATCCTTTCGTTACCACTTTCATACCGCTCTATCAAGAGTATATGAGAGTTCGGTAGAGTCGCTAGTCTCAGCGTCTACGTACGTATTTGTGTACGTCAGGTTGCTGTACAATTTAGCATATCAATTCACGTAGAGGCATGTGTCTACTAGCGAGCGAGAAACTTATGGTAGAGCCCAATGTTTATGCGGAGTCTGTGCAGGTGTCGTGTAGTTCCGGCTGCGGATCCCCTTTGATGCGCCCACGCTCCGTATTAAAGGAACTACTACTTTATAAACATCTTTAATAGTCTTCATTGTGCATTGTTTGCTCATTCAGAAAGAAAATGCAGAGTATAGTGTACACAAAGCTTGGCACATTTGTGAGTTTCACACTTTTTATTGTAGTTTTCTGTTTGTCTCTGATCTTCCTGTGGCATTCAAAGCTCGGATTTATTAGGTAATGGCGAAATGAAACCCGTAAAAAAACATAACACGAGTTTCTTTATGCTTTACTCATGGAATAGGTAGATAGTGTGTGCTGTAAGCAGGAAGTTGTGCAGTCTGATAGTTAAAAAAGTAGGAATTTTATTAAGTTCAAATTATAACTCCCATTTATGGGGTTATCGAACGTAACAAACCTTTACCTGAGAAACAAGATGCAAAGGCAGCAAATTATTCAGCCAAAGCTCCCGATGGGGATAGCTACCTAGCTAAGCCACCCGCGGCTAAGTCAAATTCGAGCGTCGAGGCGGAGCGCGATTGGCTTGCGCGAGTGACGTCAATGCCGACCTCCCGCCGCGTCCCGCCCGCGCCTCGCGCCCCCCGCCGAAGGCCGCGCCATTCGCCTCTGAAAAATAATCACGATTTTCGGACGGAACGATATTTTTTGTCTTTTCTTCATCACGCGGACGGAGACTTGATTGTTCCACATGTTACATGTAGGTGAAGGTGTTGGCTAATTATTTTGTACGTTTATTTGCAATGTGGCAAGCACGTGTTACATCGTTATACCTACCCAATATAAATGTACGCGCGGCTGATAAGCGCGTTCACGTAAGCCCCTCGAGTGACTTGCTCTGAGGATAATGCTTACAAATGTTAAAGAGGAAATATAGAACAAAATTGAGTATAAAATTTAATTTCAATATAGTATATATAGCATTATGTAAGCAGGTATTAGTATATATATTGAGAGTATAACTCGACTTTATACTCCGTAACCCCGCCCTGCCAAGAGAGAAGGGGTCTAATCGATCGGTTACACTTGGAAATATCATTAAATATTAATACTATGTTAGAACCGCAGTTTCATGTCTTCGGTTTAACTCTACATTATTATTACCTATCGTTCTTAATTTACAAGTGGAAAGTAAAATTACTCTCACGAAATAGTCTTTGAGTCTATTGAGTAGAGCAGATTACGAACTTAGTTTAACTAGGTATCTAAAGTTACCCGCTCTACAGTCTATCTAACACCATAACCGTATTACCATTTGCACTATAAAGCAATATGATAAATTAAAATATTTTAGCAAATAACGCTACTCTCTTTGATCGGCGTTTTCTATTAATATTGTTAACATTACATATTATAACAAAATCGGGAAACAATAAAGCGTACCTACAACCAGCCTGATGTTAAGAAGTCATCGTGGCCTAAATATGCTTACAATATCAAAGGCATTGCTCGTACGTTGGCGAGCTGAAGGGGAGTGAGACAGAGAGAGAGCTTTGATCTTCCGGCTCAGTCCCTCGAATCATCGACCGCTTGGCGCAGTGGTTCAAGCGTAGGCCGCTCGGCTCACTGCACATGGTGGTTGCGGGTTCGATTCCCGCCGGGGCAAATTTCGGAAATGGCCTTTTAGTAATTTTCCCAGGTCTGGGTGTCACTGGGATCGCCCCCAGTCCATTTTACGGTACCCATAGTACAAGCGTTGCTTAGTTTGGAACCATACAGTTGGTGTGTTCGTCTGGCGATATTTATTTATTTATTTATTTACGTACGAACGTAGATAATAGCTATTAAACTTTACGCCGATATTTTGTGACAGAACTACAACAGTCAAGTCAGCCCGTATATGAGCTTCAGCTTGGCTTCTTCTTGGCTCTACCACCTTTAATATTTCATACAACATTATAAATAATAACTGATTTTATAATGACGGCTCCTATTCTATTCACACTGTAACTGTAGGACGGCAAATGTGGTCACTAACCACATTACAATACCTAATAACGTACAATTAACGATACTAGAACTAAAATACCCAAGGCCTCTACTAAGCACATGTGCACGCAATAACAACAGGTGGTTGGATTTTTTACGATACATAATTAACGGGCTGGCCGTGTCAGGACATTGCTGAAACGGGGTCAGGTCGGTTCATCGTTACCCTATGAATACACTAATGTTCTTAGCATTATTTTATCCTGTATCTCAATTTCTTGAGTGACTGTCTTCTTTATGTAGAGACATTAAGTGGCCTCAATATATGTATATAATTAGAAAATATTAACACTTAACAAAGATCCATTCAAATTTCGTAGGAGTTTTAGGTACTGGTTTTATTAATTTTTACTGTTTTTATCTATGATAATTTCGAAAACCATCGCTAGCAGGTTGCGTAGGGTTATAAAGTAACAGAAATCTGTTTATATTGCAAGCAAGTTAAGATCTTTATAGTAAAATTATTACGAGTACAACGCGTCGGTTTAGTTTTTAGCTCATCAGAACATTTAACAGGTGCCTATCGATTCATACGTTTAGTAAGTACCATATTAACAATTGCGTGTGATATCATTGCTATATTTGTTTAACATTTTATACTAAACAATAAGCAATATATTCCGAAAATATCTCAAAGAGCCGAATATGGAGGCGGAATTGCGGCGCGCGTGCGTGCACGCATGTTTATAACTCGCGGCTATGTATAGCCGGCGGCTATTTGCGGTGTCTCTGATTCATCCTTTTAATTAGCCTTAATCCGGACAAGGGGTTACGGACATGGCCGGTATACGTTCAACTCTAGAACAAGAAATATGGGAAACTTCCACGTTTTGGTGATATTGTATGGCATCTGCACGCACTTAGACATATCTAAAATATAATTTAAGCTTTGAGTAGGTATTGGAGTGATATTCAATTTTTCAAGTCTCGGTTGTGTTGTAGTTATCTTGCATTTTATGTGAAGCCATACAATTCAGCAAGCTCTCAAATTTAAGTTATATTTGCGTTAGCTTGAAATCGCTGTTTGTTTATTAATTTTTTAAATTAATTTTAATATCACCTTGGATTATTAAAGAGTTTCTAAAGCTTTCCAATTGGATCTGACCAATATTTCTCATGAATGTAAACATTAGAAGTTCATGTATGATGATCATCAGGACTGCAGGCTATTGCCCTCAAACTATTTCAGCGGCTATCCACGCAGTGTTTACTTTGGCAGTCACGGGTGCGACCAGTGTTCCTAAACTGGCAATGAAAAACATTTTTAAACTACCTACTTAACCTTGCTTGAATCTAACTATAGTCGGTACTGGCAGTTGTAATGGATCTATAGCTCACGACAAAAAATATATATAGCGAGTTTTTTTTTTAATGTAGAGTCATTTTATTTTATTGCGATGCTTTATGGGCAACTGTTTACTTTTTTTATTCAAAACCAATATTTCCATGTATAAGGCAGCGTATGCACCGGCCCCAAGCACATCGCAAAACTTTTTTTGCACAAGGTTCATTTGAATGTCGTGGCGAGCTGAGAGGTGGTGCCGCGCGGGCTGCAGCCGCGACTCTCCGCGCCGGCCCCGCCCCGAGGTTATTTAAATATACCGTGACGTTCAACGTCACCACTACACCACTTATACGTTTCCTTGATCCCCATACGGCGGTGCCCTTCCGCGATATAAAAAAACCACTGCGGTTTATTGACAAGCTCGCTCCTGATGTAAATAACCTTGACACTTTTGCTATGCGTTTGGGAACTAGCCGTATCCGTAACTGCGTATGTGGTTTGGCTTGAAGAAAGCTGTACGTTCCACTCCACTTATAAAATTTTGGTAATTGAAACATACCTAAAAATAAAGGCTCTGTTCTACATTGCTACGGGCGATGCTACGCCGTAGCATATAGTCGTAATGTATTTCTTTTTGGCTAGGAAATTATTTAATTGTTGCATTCTGAGTCTTCAAACGCAAGCAACTCTTTGGTTAAATGGAGACACTTAAAACCTATAAAATTTATTACCATAAGTTGACGAATTCATTTTTATTTACAATTATATTATTTTACTCTTAATTTATATTAACACACGGTATAATTACAAAACGTTAAATTATCCTTAACTGGGCTTATTATGTCCTTTTACGAATTATTATTTTATTGTTTATCCACCTGTAGGTAGCTTATTTTTCACATTGTAATATCCAATATACTTATTTTTACTAATAGAAAAAGGAAGGAAAAATATTTCACACAGGCAATACATAAGTACATAGGTATACATAGTGAACTAATACAAAGTGTAAACATCCAAGTGCACGTCGTCTATGTGAAAGATAGAGCAGCTGCCACTCAGCTTGATTCCGCAACCCAGCGCTGGTTGTCAGTTAACAAACAATATTTTTATATCGATCAGTGTGCCTCGCAAGAACTCGAAACATAATCGTATAGGCATCGAGAAGGCATACTGTCACTGTTATACTTATTTATGAAATCTATCATCTGAGCGGATCGGTACACGGTTAGGTAAATTAACCTTGCTCTACGTTAAGTATTTCATTCTTGGGGCTCAGACTTTCGGTCATATTTTTGTAATTGAAAATGCCAAATATCAGAATGTTTCTGGCTCCTTAAACCCGTGATACCCGAGGATATCCCACCAACCGCTATCGAGGCTATATATATCGGCTACATCGGTGTCTCCGGCGAGATCAGCGGGACGCGAGCATGCGCGCCCGTATCGATCGCAACCTCCCAGAGATGACTGCGAGAGAGTGAGAGCGGACCGACTTAGTTTGTGCACAACACTGCCCATTTTATTTTACACTAGCGGCCCGCCCTGGCTTCGCACGGGTACATTACGGTTACATTATTGGAGTTTTGGTAAGGATCCCTAATTTTTTTTTAAATACTGTATAGCCTATGTCACCCGGGGATAGTGTAGCTTCCCAACAGTGAAAGAATTTTCAAATCGGTTCAGTAGTTTCGAAGCCTATTCATTACAATCAAACAAACAAAGTTTTCCTCTTTATAATAATAGTATGATAAAAACCGTATTGAAAAAATTATATCTGCACTTTGTATTTTTTATTGGATGAAAAATATTTTCAAATATAATCACTGTTGGAAGATGATAAAATTATATTTATCTTTACCAAATTGGATACACAAGAACTTTACCTCCTAATCTGTGGGGGGAATCACTATGCCTATACCACGACCAATGAGAAGCGATAAGAAATAATAATAATGTTCGACTTCAACTCCGTCACCGAGAGGCTCGCCAACATTAGTGCGCCCATTTTATAAATTCGTGGTCCTTAATGGGTCTGAAACCGTAGTGTTGATTGAAAATTAATGAAAGCGATACGTTATAAAGGCAGCTAATTTAATAAAATCATACATTTTCGTATCACTTCTCAATGGTCGCAGTATATATACATTTACCTTGACGCACTAGTGCACTAGTACTACTTAGATAGTTACTTCTAAAAGTTCTACTTCGAAAATTTCGCTCAATATGCAGTACCTACTTCACACGAGCTCTATTCTTCTGAATATTTCCGTGGAGTCAGTACATCAGTCAGTACATCGACCCGTACTGTTCTTCAACAGCACGGGTCGATGTTACATTCCCCGTTGCAGTTAATACAGTAGCGAGGTGCCCCTTTATATGTTTGATCTATGGTGGCGCCCGCCCCTGCGACTCGCTTGAACTTGATTGAAAGGCCGGGGTTCATCGCGTGCCGGATAATATTCTAATGTGGCCCCGCTGACGTATTTCTCCCTATATAGGTATTAATTTAATAAAGTTTATTACTACAAAAACCCTCTTACAATAACGATAATACAATACAGTAACGAACAATATTGTTACATGCGGACAAAATAACAAAATAATTAACTTACTTATAAAATGCTTAGGTGGACTCAACATCTGTGTTCTTCTTTCTTGCTACCTCAATTCTGGGACGCGACAATTAAGCATCTATCCACATATAAAGAGTTTTCTTCAGTTTTAGTTCCTGGACTGAAAGATTGTCTTCCTCGATCTTGGGCATCTACCTAATTGGCATCGCTCGCACGAAAAGTTCGTACGAGCGATGCTAATTAAACTATATGAGTTACAGGTCAGGTCAGCTCACAAGTCCTGTTTGTTTCAGTGTGCAACTTCATTGTGCACGAGCGATGCGTGGGGCAAGTGGTCACGCCGTGCTGTGGGGTGGCGCCGAGCCTGATCAAGGTAAATTCCATAGTTACTTCCCTCAGTACAGGTATACTTGGTGAAACAAAAGGGGTATACTATTTTACCCCCGCTTCCGCTAGAAGGTGCGTCTACTTACCAAGACGCACCTTGGCACCCGACAAGCCCGCTGAGTTTCTTGCCGGATCTACTCAGTCGAGGTCGCGTTCCGATCCGGTGGTAGATTTACCCTCGCCACCTCTCCTGGCAGCGGCCCAAGCCGAGGTCGTGTCCCTTGTGGCGCCCTTGAGCTAGCTGCCCCCCTGCCCCTCTGGCTGGAGCGCACTTGCGCTCGCCCTCTGTCCGGGTGAAGTTGTTATGGCCACTCTGGCCAACAACATATAGTCAAATAAAAAAAAAAAAAAGTATACTATTTTTTGCAACTTTACTTTGTAAACCTAAAACTATCGGCTTTGTGGGCCAGTTCGAGTACTAAAGGTTTTGTTGACTTGTGAAATATGTCAACAGCTGTATTCCTATAACACCTTTTGTTTTTCAAGTTTCCTCCAAAGCTGATAGTTTTAGAATTACAAAGTTAAGGTTTGAAAAAAGAGTATACCCTTTCTGTTTCAACCTGTATATTATAACAAAGAATCCTTCTGTAACTGCGTCATTGTGCACAGAACCCAGTGGCTCACTGCTGGTCCGAGCCCACACACCACAAGCGCAAGTTCTGCACGGTGTGTCGGAAGCGGCTCGATGAATTACCAGCGTTACATTGCATGAGTGAGTATGCAACACTTTACTTATTTTGCCCATGTTAATATCACAGTTATCAAGTTTGAAATTTATTTCCAGTTTGTATGTGCCTTCTAAGTAGCTTTTTTGAAGATAGAGATTAACCTAGGGACCCAGCTTCTGAAAGAAACACAGATCATATTAGATTGAAGTATTAAACTGTCACGTGTATTATTTAGAAAGCTGCTGAAGCTCAGATGATCCAGATATGAGCATCGGTTTATCTACTACAGAAAATTATGGTTTCAGTTAGTCGGGCTAAAGTAATCAGCATAACGGTTTCCTGTGATTTCTTCGTCACAACGCTAGAACACATTCGGATACAACAGCTTTTGGACTCTTACCTTAATTCATTTAGGCAGTTAGATAATACGGTTATGATATGCTAACGTTATGTACAGTTTGGAAAACCGGCATTGCAGCAGTGGTCATATAAGGGCTATTTGCCAGGTCGGTGAGGCTAGAGGATAGGTAGATGAGGTAGATAGAGACCATGCTAGATGTATCTTACATTAATGTGTGGCAATACTCCAGTATGCGAGTACTACGTGCACGGGGAGTGCGTGGACTTCGCGGCGGCAGACTGCAGGGAGAACGCAACGTACTGCGCGGGCAGCGAGCCGCGGCACGTGCACCACTGGCGCGAGGGGAACCTGCCCGCCAACTCCAAGTGCGCCGCCTGCCGCCGCGCCTGCTGGTCCGCCGAGTGCCTCACCGGGTACCGCTGCGAGTGGTGCGGCAGCACGGTACGCCACTCACCACCCCACTCGCATTACTCCTACCGATATACCCTGATTACCAATAAGAAAGACTAACGCAGCCGACGCGGAGTGACTGGGAAAACACTTCGTAAAGGATCATCTGTGTGGAATGACCACGAGTTCTGCTGAAGACATACAGGTTCACGGTATCTTTCTCTTGCAGTGTCACGCAGGATGCCGCGCTTTAATAACGGACGACTGCAACTTCGGCATGCTGCAGCCGATCTTCCTGCCGCCGTCGGCGGTGTCGATCCCGCGCACGGAGGTGCCGATGGAAGCGATCATCGGCGTGCACGTGCGGCCGCCGCCCTCGCAGCGCGACTTCGGCTGCCGTAAGTGTCCCGCAGGGCCCGCCGGCCAGGGCCCCCCGCGCCCCACCGCTTCCGCCCGCGTATGTGCCACGCAATTCGCAGCGAGCTTTTAGTATAGGCGCTTGTAGTATTGCCGATTCCTGGTTATGAGACACGCCCGGTCAGAGCTTCGAGACGCAAGACTTGCACGTGGCGAATTGGATCAGAACACGCTTGGTATCTTTGGGATTATGCTGTTCATATAGTTATTATGAGGTGGTGTAAAAATAGTGGACAATATTTAAACATGGAACTTATGGGGATTTCCTAATTATGCTGACCATTCTACCAATAAAGTTGAACAATTTTTTTTTGTACAAGCTAATAAGAGATGTGACCACGCCCAAAAACCGTGATTGACTAAAATGAAATTTTACGCACTGTCTATTTTCATACTACTTCGTACAAACTTTAATACTTTATAACTGACGTTTCTGCGATACAAATAAAATATGGGCCTGAAATAGTTTATGATAACTACATACTAAAATATTAATGATGATATGTGAACCAATATGGTACGTCGAAACGAGCAATCCTACTCTTTCTACAAAATATTGTCACTATTTTTATAAGCCCCTATTTAGTCGTAATTTTACCTAATCACTTTCAAATTTTCCTTCATTTCAAGAAACCTATCACTATAACTTTAGTTCTGTACATTTCTTCAAATAGTAATTTAATAATACCCACTCTATCACTTAGAATAGTTTTCCAAATTCCATGTAGGTACTGAAGTCTGATCGTGCGTGCCTCCTTAAGCTATCAGAGGTATCATTATATGAGGGGTAGAGTAACTATCGGTGCGAATCGCATGGCATTGGAGTCCCAGAGGCGGGTCGTGGTACCGGGGTAGGGCACGGTGCGAGTCGCCTGGCACGGGTGTCGGTTGAGGGCGGCCGCGTGAGCGTGTGTATTGGGGCAGCGGCAGGGCCGGCGGGGCCGCGGCCGGGCTGGGCGCCGGCGCGGCTGGTGTCCCTGGCGCGGCGGCTGCTGCCCGCCGCCTGCAGCCCGCACGGCGGCGCCTCGCCCCCCTACTCGAGAGGTAACCCGCAACGCACAACCCCCCAGTCGAGACCCAGCCCTGTCAGCACTGCGATGAGATGAGATATTCCGATTAAAAGCCACTAATCAATCGATTAGGACGTGTATCGATAGCCACAGGATCTAAGCTCCGTCACTAAACATGTTGTATTAACAGGTACATATTTACGTTTAAACATGCCTGCTTCTGAAGAAACACCTTAGCAACTTGTTCGTAACAACATTTAAATTTCCGTAAAAAGAAAGTAGGTATGTAAGTCGATGTTTTAGTCGGCACATCTCTACTCGGCATGGACGTCTGCCACAGTGAACTGTACTGAGCAGATAATTTCGTTTTATCTTCAGTTAAGTTCAGCTCGAATGCTTTCTTTGTCGGCTTCTACCTTCCTTCTAGACGCTCTACTATTATGTTTATTATCAGCTCATGTCGACGGCGAGGAACGAGGCTGTATACAGGACATAGTTACCATTGTCATAAGAATAACAAATTAAGGAATGACATAATAATTTCAGCCTGTAAGTGAAGGGCGGCCAACACCGTAACAAAAAAAACATGGCTACTTGATTCATATCCTTTGACTCCGCTCAATTACTATTGAATAAAATTAATCCATCCATTGCCCTCTATACAATTACGCAAATCCTGTATACAGTTTTCACATTTATAACGGAAGACTTCTTTCCCAGGTCGTGTGTTCCCCTAGTAGGTACTTTATTTCACCCCTCTTGTGTGCATGTAACGAGCACTAAATTGTAGCTATTATACTACACCTCTAAAAGGCATTTGATACACTAAGCGCACACGCAGATTCAGCACTATCGACTTTAAATTTCGAATTCTTCACTTGATTTTATTTCCGATTTGGTGAAACTACAAGACGATTATTTTTGTTTTAAATGTTTACATAGAATAGAATATATCTAAAGATGAGAATCTTAATGCATTGGTAAATACTTATTGTAAGGCAACTTTATTTAATTTCATGCTGTCTATTCATAAAACAGTATAATATACTTATAAACAAAACCAAGACAAACCACCCTTTATACTCAACACTTAAGGCTAAAGCGCCCATCTAGCCCGCGAAGTTCAAATTTTTTGAGTTCTTTTAGAAATTTTTCAAAATCTGACAATAATAAAAGACAAATTTTGTAATTCGCGAAAAAGACCGTGTGCAAAAATTGTCTTTTATTATTGTCAGATTTTGAAAAATTTCTAAAAGAACTAAAAAAATTTGATCTTCGCGGGCTAGACAGGCGCCTTCACTTTAAGGTGAAGGCGCCTGTCTAGCCCGCGAAATTCAAAATTTTCGAGTATTTTTATAGTTTATCCAAAATCTGAAAACATTTACGACAACATTTTGTGATTTGCGAAAAACACGGTATGCAGTGCGTTTATTAATACATTTAGTTTACTCTGAATATTATCACGGTGGATATGATACTAGTAAATCACTGAATATACAAAAATTGCCAGATTATCTGGATAGCTGTCGTTCTTGAAATGTTTTAGAGTAAGTTGGATATATTAATAAATGCACTGCACACGGCTTTTTTCGCGAATTACAAAATGTGTCTTTTATTATTGTCAGATTTGAGAATTTTCTAAAAAACCTCAAAAAATTTGAACTTCGCGGGCTAGATGGGCGCTTTAGCCTTAAGGACAAAAGTTCCCGAAACCGATACGTTTAATAAAGTAAACCAATCACAATCCATTTTTATTTTTGATAGACCAATCGCGATGCCTCCGCAACTTTTTCGAAATTATTCTGATGCAAGTTAGTCCGTAATAAGAAATAATATAACACAAAAGAAATAGTCCTATTCTCGCTCCAAAAAGGTGGTGATTACAATGCAATATTAATGTCTCAATAGGCCAATTACCAAATGCTTTTAAAAAGTTCAGTCTATCAACCGTCTTGTAGTTTGCAACCATCCACAAATTTCTCAGCCCACACTCCCTCAATCAATAGTACTCTGATCCGGCGGCCAAAGAATACTCATGATGCAGTATTCCAACGGCACCAAGGTAACATACGGAACTACCGCGAAATACCGCCATAAATAATATATATTAGTGTTTATGTATGCTTAAGTGTCCAACGCAGCTTCACGAGAGATCGCGCAATTGGAGGAACAAAAATTTTACACTTTAATCATTTTTCAGGACGTAAAAACATTGAAATCTTCTTAGGTCCTCGTTGTGCCATCTTGTCAATAGGTTTGTTATGCGAACAGTCTCCACACATACAGATGCTATACAATAACATTAATTATACAAAGGAATAATTTGAAATATTGCAACAGATGGTATCGTTATGTGTGGATACACAATGATGTTAGTTTAAATGATACTTCACTTTAAAACTTAAAAATTAATTAAGTACCTTCGTTTTCAGCTTACATAGAGCCGCTAGATATATCGAACTAAAATATTCCTGAAACACCGCTTATAAAATTAACATGATAATTAAAACAACTTATATAAAATAGGTTAAGGATATTGATAAAACATTTTTTTAATAGTGACCATTAAAATGTTCCTACCTGTTTCATTTTAAATGCCATGCTATGTGTGTACTTTTTAATTGAGGAAACTAAATATGCACAGAAATGTATTCAATTAAATACTCTATGGTTATCATTTAACGAAAGCAGTGTCGAATTGAGGGCAAGAAAAATGAAATTATCTACATTTTCAAACTGTTACTTTCTTTTGATGACTAAAGTTAGCTCTACTATACGAATAATGCTGCTTTCCTTATCATTGTCGTAATGGCTAAAAAGACCAAAATATTTTTAGTTTTATCAGTTTAATCTGTAGTCAATGAAGAATGACATTAAGAAAATATGTTTTATTGGAATATAACAATGCAATTTTTGCCTATGGAATTTATATACTCTGTCCACAAATCCACTTCTAACCCTCCGTTTACACTTACGCAATACATAATATTATAGTGATTTATGCTGTCTCTTATTTTTAGTTGTGATATAATAGAGAGCTACATTAATCAATACACGTATATCGTCAGTGTAAACGAGAGATAATAGCCGACACGAGTGGTAAGGGTCCCGGGGTGTGGGTTGCGGGGTGTGGGGGTGTGTATGTGAGCGATATGGGCCCTGTTGCAGCGCGCAGCGTGAGCGAGGAGTTCAGCTCGGGCTGCGAGGGCCGCTCGGGCTCCGGCGGCGGCTCCACCGGCGCGCCCGCCGACCAGGACCACCGCGCCGAGCACAGGCAGCACCGGGACCGCACGCCGGATGATAGGGACGAAGGTAAGGAGACAACTCACCTTTCGTGAGAAAACCGCTGTCCATTCAATAATCCTCAGACAGTAATATAAATAAATGAACATATTTTCAAAATTCGGGCCAGATCCTAACAGCTTTTGCTTAGTAGTCAACTGACCCTATGTCCGGCGCTACACCCAAGGCTTAGAAAAGCCAAGATCAAAAAAAATAATACTTAATTGTTTAGCGACTTTTCGCAAATAGTTAGTAAAGATTCTGGCATGAGTCTAATATAGCCTTTGATAAAATATCAAAGAATATAGAGATTAAATCCACACACAAGAAAACCACAAAAATCACAATATCTTATCAACACAATATCTTTGCCCATTAGAAGTGGTAAAAGTGTATGACGGGGAGGCGGCGTGGTCGCGGCGACTCTACCGGCCGGTGGTGGTCGGTCGCAACGCGAACGAGCGCGAGCTGGTCGCGGCCGCGCTCCGTGCCTTCCACGTGGCCCGCGACCCTGAACTCTTCGAGCTCACGGACGCTCTGGCTGGGGACGAACCACCACTCAAAGATCCCACGCCCCTCGCTCGCGTCACTCGGCTACCGAACAAGAGACCAGCGCTGTTCATTCGTTTCAAGTAAGTTTTATGACTAAAGTTCTACTAACTCAAGTAAAGTTTAACTAACTCAAGCTGATGGATAGGATGAATCAGCTCTTCAGGATTCGAAAAACAATTAGTCGTCGTTTATTCCATAACTTCAGAGGTTCTGGCGTCTTGGTGTGGCTTTCTTCAGTGTTTAAATTCCCTGGTACTGTAGGGAGCCGGAGTCTGGCGGCGGCGAGGTGCGCGTGTACCCGGGCCGCGTGGCCGGCGCCGGGGAGACCTTCGTGACGGTGGCGTGCAGCGGCGACGACGCCGTCGCCGACCTGATGGCCGCCGCGCTCGAGCGGTTCGGCCTCGACCCTGCGAGCGCCACGAACGACTACCGCTGCTCGGAGATACTGCTTGATCGCGGCGGTAACATCACTTACTCTTCACCATTAGAATCCTTATCTTCTCAATTGGTAGTACAACAGATTCCAAACTTGAAATCCAAAGCAGTCTGCATTGATATTCAACCTAAAGAAAAACAGCTTGCGAGCCGACAATCATAAAAAGGAGTTTCTATCAGAAGACCTACTATACTTATCGGTCTCCTCTTGATACAACCACGAAAGCACTCATGGCTTATTCATTATATATCCGACTATCTTGAGGAAGCATATATTCAGGGTGGTGTAATGAGCTCGTACGCGTGTTGTCGTGTGCTCAGTGTCTGAGCGCGTGCTGGAGGAGGAGGAGCGTCCGTGGCGCATCGTGGTGCGCCTGGCGCGCGAGTCGGTGCGGCGCATGGAGCTGGCGCGCTTCTACCTGCAGCCGCGCCGCGACCCGCACGGGCCCACACTCGCGCTTTTCGTGGCTAGCCTGCCGCCCGGCCTCTCCGAGCGGAATTACGAGAACATACTCGTGGAATTCCTCGGCACGGGTAAGTATTGTGTAATACCAGCAGAAGGAAACACAAGTCTATTCCAAAATTTACAACGAAAATACACGAATGATTTTATTTTATTTTCTCTGTTTATAGTTTGGTTTTATTTTATGTGCAGAGAATAAATTCACATCAATCGGGCCCATCTATTACGAGTACGGGTCCATGGTGATCACATATGAGGATGCCAGCAAGGCGGTGCGCGCGCTCTACGCGCTCCGCGAGGCCAAATATGAAGATAAGCATTTATTGGGTAAGTCGCCGACTCGCCAAACTCATAGGTAGGTATCCCTAGCAACTTCCCTCGTTGGTCTCCAACGTTGATGTGTGCCACGCCACAGGCATCTACAGGCAATTTAGTGTTCATGCAGGTTCGCAGGCGCCCAATACGCTTTTTAACACTTAGCAAAAAATGCTGAATGTAGCACAAAAATATTGCTGTCATTGCTGGAATCTCTTTTGCTGTTAAAATATACCCGTTTAGAAGCACCTTTCAGGACACTGTTCACTTAGGAACGCATTAAACCCTCGTTTAAAGTCACCGAGCACGGTGGCGACGGCGGGTACGAAATTTAAAACATATGCAAAGCCAACGGTTTGCAAAGTGGTCATGCAAGTCACCACATATCACATTAGAGTTTAATCTGAGAACATCTAATGCTATGCGCAGTGATGCTGCTGCCAAGCATCGAGCCGTCGATGGTGCCAGCGGGCGTCAAGCCGCTGCTGGTGTTCGTGAACGTCAAGTCCGGCGGCTGCCAGGGGCTGGAGCTCATCAACTCCTTCCGCAAGCTCCTCAACCCCTACCAGGTGTTCGACCTAGAGAACGGAGGTCCGCTGCCTGGGTGAGTACTATCAACCGCACTTCCAAGTGATGAAAACACAAATACTTCATACGTAACTGTTCTTCTAACGGTTTTGAACGACGACATTCAATATATGATTTTCACTTAGTACATAATATAACGAAAGCTTTCTCTGCACTCTCTTTTTCTAAACACTCCTATCTATTGAACGGTTGCGGCCCCGACCAAGTCGAAGTAACAGTCTAAATTTTTTGCCAGCTCAAACTAATATACCAGCATAAATCGATACAAATATTACGTCGGTGTAAACGCGGAGTTAGGTTTAAATTAATGTAGAAGCACTATAACGGTTAATAATATCTGCCCCTACCTTGCGCAGGCTGTACGTGTTTCGTCACATTCCCAACTACAAGATCCTGGTGTGCGGCGGCGACGGCACCATCGGCTGGGTGCTGCAGTGCCTCGACAACGTCGGCCAGGACTCGCAGTGCTCCAACCCGCCCTGCGCCATCGTGCCTCTCGGCACCGGTCCGTAAACCTCACTAGCAGAACCAGCTATCACAGTACCATAAAATGCGCTGAAACATTCAAATACCTAAAGCATTCCGAAGTGGCACTACATAAATAAAAATAACAAAGTAATTCATTTGAAAACAGGGTGTCAACCACGATGTAAAAACTCAGGATTCAGGATTGACTTCAAGTGTTAAGTGGACGTCTTCAATCGTTTTAACTAGTGGTGTATCGGTTGTACGTAGGCAACGACCTGGCCCGCACCCTCCGCTGGGGCTCCGGCTACACGGGATGCGAGGACCCGCTATCACTGCTGCGTGACGTCATCGACGCCGAGGAGATCCGCCTCGACCGCTGGACCGTCGTCTTCCATCCCGAAGACAAACAAGATGAACCGAAAGAACTATCAAAGCAACTGCCAGGTTAGTCTTTAAAGATGACTCACCTAATATCATCTAGAGTATGTACTTACTTATGATCTTTACCTTATGAATTCCTCGTCTGAAATAGTATACCTACCTACATTTGTGATAGACACACTGAAATCTAATATCTTACTTATTCAAATGATTTGTTCATTTTGGAAACCAACAAAATTGATGTTATGAGACTCATGTCTTTTAAGGGGTAGGTACTTACTTGCCTGCTTACAAAATGATCGGCAATATGATGAATTTCACCACTCTTCATACATAATTGCTTGTGATCTTTCGTTGCGACCACTACATCATTTCAATTTCAAATGTCTCATCTTATAGTTACCGACTCATCAAAATCTATTATTTCAAACTCGCAAAGCATAAAATCATTCATCATAATTCATCGTCATGGTCATGATCATAGTCACCACGTGTCGAATGACCGCGCCCCTCACGTTGCAGCATCTGTGAGCACAGGGTCGCAGAGCGAGGACAACTCGCAGATCCTGGTGATGAACAACTACTTCGGGATCGGCATCGACGCGGACCTCTGCCTCGACTTTCACAACGCGCGCGAGGAAAACCCAAACAAGTTTAACAGCAGGTAATGTTAAATGAGCTGGTGATCACGTGTGTAAGTCGACCTTATTGCGGTATTTGGCTTGGTTATTGGTTCCTAAGTCACTAATCATCACGTGTCCAGCGCAGCAGACCTGTTTCGTTACCTGCAGGCGAGGTATTCATAGTCGACAGAAAGTTTCCGTATCGGGAACGAAAACTTCCACCATTCTTCTAATTCATTTTTAAAAGAAGGATGGAAACTTTTCCATCAACCGATAATCCCCGCGACCAGTACTAATGCCCGGTTTCTGAAGAACTTTGTGTGAATAGCACGTGTTAAAACTTAATACAAAATAAACACTAACAAATAAATAAACCGTTGATAAATTTGTTTAGAAACTGGACATTGGTTAAGCGGTAAACTTATAGTACGTCTGACAAGGTATATGTTCCCCAAAGATGGGGAATCAACTGCGCGATGTTACTGACATCGCAAGAAGGTAATGCGAATCAAAAATAGTAAGAAAATATGATAGAAGGAATAAATGTTCCTTTGACAATATTTGGGTATTCCAGGCTGCGCAACAAGGGTGTGTACGTGAAGATGGGTTTGCGCAAGATGGTGGGTCGTAAGATGTGCAAAGACCTGCACAAGGCCATCAAGTTGGAGGTGGATGGCAAGCTGGTCGAACTTCCCGCGCTCGAGGGGATCATCATTTTGAATATACTCAGGTTAGCGACTAGGTTTTACTAAGGAAATGGGTGGCTTCTATAACGTAAGCAGTAATAGACTGAATATTGTATAGGAACTTTAGTAAGAGAATGAAACATCAGGTTAAATACAGTCAGATTTTGTCTCAAAGAGGAGAGCTTATTAATGTGACAAAATTCAAATATTTAGGCTGTTGAGTTCCGAAAAACTGAGTTAATTATATTTGTTTGTTTGTTATTTTACTGAGCATCACGCAAAACGGCAGGTTTCAATGAAATTTAGTAGAGGAAGAACTATGAATGTTGTCTTTGGTAGAGGCAAATTCTGCTATAAGAGGGCGGGACCGCGAGTATCAGAAATATATTGAGGGTTCAATAAAGACGCAACGTGAACTATTTCGGTCCAGCTGGGGCTCCGGCGCGAACCCCTGGGGCCCGGAGAAGGACGATCAGTTCAGCAAGCCGAACCACTGGGACGGCATGCTGGAGATCGTGGGCGTCACCGGCGTCGTGCATCTCGGACAGATCCAGTCCGGTCTGCGCGGCGCTATGAGAATAGCCCAGGTAAGTAACACTTCCTCGAAGTCTACATATCAACTTCTTACATAGGTAGGGCGATATTTCTGGGTAATCTTTGACACCTAAAAGATTCACTGCTCAATCTTATTAATGAGCCTGAACATTGTCTGTTTGGGACTTATAAAAATGTTTTTTATTTTATCTCTTTCCATTATACAGTCCAGGTGCAACTTGTGGGATCCCTGCATTTCTTGCGTGCCTGCTACGAGTATAAAAGTATTCATAACATAAAATGTTCGTGTATGTATCACAGTTTCATTAGATCTTCTAAACCTAAACAATACCCGGTGAAGATCACTTCGTGATGAGGTCATAGACAATTTAATTTTAAGTCCTGTTTAAAGAATTATCTATCTAAAACTGTTACGGAACTATCCCAGGGTGGGCACATCAAGATCAATCTGAAGAGCGAGATCCCAGTGCAGGTGGATGGCGAGCCGTGGGTAGCGGCGCCCAGCGAGGTCGTCGTGCTCAAGTCTGCGCTCAAGGTAGGCACGAGCAGGCACAGATAATTTATTAACACAATAATTATTAACACGAGTGACCGATGAGAGATGAGATTATATTCTTTTACGATCAACGATAGTCGGTTTGAGCACATTCTTCATACCAACTTTTTAACTGAGTCGGAATTTTATTCATTTGTAATCATCCCGTTTGGAGCACGCCAATGCTGCACCTACACGAAAATTTAAAGATTATTTTATTAAATTAGTTATAAATGTTTCGCCGTTGATTTTTTAGCATTACGGTTTCCGACACAGAATGAGCCACGAATTTATAAAATGGCCGCCCGAAGGCGATGGCGAGCCGGGTGACCGATATTTAGAATATTATTACCCTTCCGGATAGGTTTTCGTTGGGCGTGGTAGTTTTATTTGGATATTCACATCATGCCCTACGTGAAGACCAAACGCATAAAATGTTATCGAAGTTTTCAAATATACATTATCTCATGTTTGATCGGTCCTGTGTCCGCATGTCCTAGCTTGCCCGACCCCGCAGAGGGTTCACATTTTAAATTGCTTATTAATAAGTAGGTACCTAATCTGTAAGTCAACGATTGTCGTAAACAGATACAAAGTTTCGCTTGATTGTATTCGCAACTAACAATTACCTACCTAATAACCGATACATACCTATATCAACTAATAGCAATTCTTAGACAGTACTCTACCATTTAGCGGAGTGCTCGCGCACTAAATATTAGCTTCTAATATACTCGTAGTTCTAAATTCGCATACATTATTAAATAAAACACGGCATTGTACGTTGCATCAAATAGCACCTACTTGTATTTTGATTATTGATACGAAAAGCAGTTTAGTAGAGCAATTATAAACTTATATTATGTTGTAACACTAACCAGAGTGGTGTAATACTCACAAACTATAATCAAGCGAAGTTTTTTACCTTAAATGTTCCGTCCCGAGTCACGTTACGCCCGAGCACTCAACTCCACCAGCACCGACATACCGCTAGTGCAACTGAGCCACGGTTTTACTGCACGGGCCCGGCTCGGTCCCGGCTCGTCGGTCAAAACGTGGCTCACAACGCGCCCCGAGTCCAGCGACAACAGACTCCTACGTACACCTGACTTTCGAATTATGACGTCACACTCGCTCAACCGACCTACTGAGAGCGCATTTATTTTAAACGCTTTGTAAATAGCATTTTTGATTCCGCCACGATAAATAGAAGCACATATTTTTGCTAAGCACATTCTAGTGGGGATCCCTCGTCGATCACCAGTCGGTCAAAAGCCTGGCTCGGCTAGACCGGGTCGTGTTAGACCCGAGACGATCCCTCGCGTAACGAGTCCAGAGCTAGGCCGCACGGCATCGAATGCCAACCCCGCGGGAGGTCGCGCGGCAGGCGCGTCAGGTGTACGTAGGGCGCGGTCGCGGGCCGGGGCGCGGCGGTCGGGCCAGCGTCGGGCGCACGCGCGCTAGCTGTGTGTTGTGTGGCAGGCCACGATGCTGAAGAAAATCAAGCGCGGGTCCGGCGCCGGCTCGTCGGCGGCGGCGGGCCCCTGACCGCCCCCCGCGCCCGCCCCCGCGCCCGGCCCCGCCCCCGCGCCCGCGCGCGCCCCGGCCCCGCCCGCGTCAGGCGCCCCGTGCTGCTCCGCAGGCCACCATGCTGAAGAAGCGTGGCAAGGTGCGGCGGCGCAACACGGAGCCCAGCATGGCGCGGCCGCCGGCGCCGCCCGCGCCGCCCCCGCCCCCGCCCCCGCCGCCGCCCGCGGCGGATTCCTGAATCTGGCTGAGCGAGCGCCTCATCTAACGCCCGCGCCCGCCTCGGGCTCAAGGCCGGCGCGCGCGACTGGCGCTCGCTGCGGCCCCGCCGCGCAACTAGTTTTATGTAAATACTGACCGCGACAAAAATATATAATAACTTATAATAAATAATAATTACGTATAGCTAAATAGTCGTTGTTTTATTTTTAGTCTCATTATTTGAAAATGTGTAAAAAATAAATTACAAGTATATCATCACGGGTTTCCTTTACCGCCTGTAGTTGTACCCAGCAACGTGGGCGAGTCGCTTCCGCCCGACACTCGTAAAGTATCTTCTACAGATGAACCCGTAAGTCAAACAATAAAAGAAGTAGGTTGGTATTACATATAACACGAACCCCTTCAATAAATAATTAAAATATATGTCTAATTTGTACCACATCGTAGCAACACAACAATGTGCAATGTATATGGCAACAAATAGGACCCTCCCTCAGCATATTGCTGCTCCATAAGGGATATTGCGCAGCGCTGGTATTCAGACGGAGGTTTATTGCAAGTGCCGAAGTTATTTAAATTAAAAACAATGTAAATAGTAAATAGAAAAATATAAAATGCTGTGAAATATTATTGTTAGGTACTAGGGGTAGGTACAATTAATGCCGTTAAACGTGTAAAAAGGGTTTAATTCGCTCTCCACAAACTTGACAAATACACAGTACTACACTAGTTGACTATCACTAGTTACTCACAACAAACACTGTTCCGAATCACTTAGCAGTCACACAGTATTCCAATATAATCGCCTAGGTCACTGGTATAACACTCTTCGTTCGCTTACTTAAGTTCCGTACACTGTCGCTTCCAAGAAGTAACTAACTCGCTGCCCGTCGTCAACACCTTATATACGGAATAAAAATGCGAGCTGGTATTTTCCTGAACATTCTCGGTAGGTATGTAGGTAATAATAATCGGAATCGAACGATCTCGAGACCCATTGTCGGCTTCCCTTTGTATTCGTTCGCGAGTAGGTATTCGCAGCCGTCGCCGCCGCGCCGATAACGCGTTCACTTTATACCTACATACCTACAGTCTCGAACATTCAACTTTTAGAGATCCTTCGTAATTATTCGATGGGGTTCATCTAGAATAACAATGCGTTTTTGTATCAAGCTGATAAAATAAGGATCCTTCGAGGTATTTGACCAAATAGTTTCTAGGTCGCAACATTATCATAAAAAAAAGATTTCCCCGACCAAATGCCTGTAACTGTAATACGAAGATAAAAGATAAACCCGGCATTCTAAGATCGCATTTCCGCAAACAAAAAACACAGCTCACGCAACGTTGCTCATACCACATCGTGTGAGCAAACTATTATGACCGCAGCTGTATACTTTAAATTATTGTAATGTTTGGAATGTTCGCCGAGGGCTCGAATAAAAAACCTTTTAATCGGATTAGAAATTTATTTCTCCTCAGAGACTGATGACTAGTTCATAAAGCGCTGTCTATTTTAGTCACCGCTGTTATTCGCCGTTTGCGTCAAACGAGGAGACTGTACTTATAGCTTAATATATATTAACAATAAAAATATACCTTTTACCGAACACGTTCACGAACCGAGCTTACGGTCCATAACGAAAGGAACATAATTGCAAAAACAACAAAATCGTAAGTACACAGTAAATTTTGTATAAACAGTCAATATTAAACAATTATTATTATACAGCATGCAAATTAGCTCTTAGCTCTACCTGTGGCTCTAACAGTAAAGAAGGAACGAACAATTTTCCGAACATTATAGAAAGACACACTTATACTTTTGTACTTCATCAGCTACATGAAGACATTTCATTTTAGGCTACAAAGGATTTTCGAACCAATTTTTATATTCATAGGATGGATATCGGAACGTCCAATAGTTATATACAAACATTCATTCTAATGTATTCTTAGTCTAAGGCAATTTAGTTTCACAACGCTCGTGCGACATATTGCAAGGAAATCTTAAAATATTTTAATAGTTAACATCAAAGAACGAGTGAGAGGATGGGAGACTGCACTAACTTGATGGGTGAAGTTGGTTTAAATTGCGACCATTCACTGATTTAGTTGAGCAATTAGTTTTCCTTAGATGGCTTTAGCAGCTCATACCCGAGACCAGACCATCATTATAATACAGTATATTGTCTAAATACATATAGTGCAAGTATGTAAATCCGCCAAAACGCACTAGGCCAGCGTGGTGGATTATGGCCTGAATCCTCTCATATTGAGGGGAGGCCCGAGTCCAGGAGTGGGACATTAAAATATATATTTTTTTAATTGTCATAAAGAATTGTAGAACGTGGCCATTACTCCGTAAAAATCAAAAAAATAATTATTATAGATTTAAAAAAATATGTGCAGAAGACTTTATATCTAGAATACATACATAATGGATCATCTGGACGTATTTCGTGTCAGTAATAAAATTAATATACATATTCAATACCTTAACATTATTACAACAATTTCTGCTTTCAATTTTTGTAGGAAAATAAATTTATTTTATTTAATTCCTAATTTAAATTACTGTTAGGATGAGGTCCTAGTATCCTCGACGACGCCGCAATAGCAGCGAACTCTGTCGCCGAAATAAATCTCTTTGTAGGACTTATACTTTATAGCAAGACATGCGAAGTATCTTAGAATATCTATACCACGACAAACGAGAAGCGATACGAAATGGTAAACATGCTCGAGTTTCGGTGAGTCGGCACCACCGGACTCACCAACACTCAGACGGCCATTTTATAAATTCGTGGTTCATTATGTCGTGTCAAAATTCTAAAAAAATAAGGTGAAAAAAAACTATTAATTTTCGTATCGCTTCTCTTTGGCGGTGGTACGCAAGCTTATTTAATTATTATAGCCATCACACTTACGAGTTATATACAAAATGTTATTGTAGAATCGCAGTGCGATATTTAGTTGTATGCTGAACGTACACCCCTGTAAGGCTGCATGCCCATTGAACATGTGCGAGCGAATGGAATATACAACGAGTAAGGAAGTTCCCTGGACCCTTTGTTCCGTGGAAACAATCCGGTATACGAAAAGAAAGAGTCCAAAATGAAATAGCTGTGGTCATCGAAAATAAAACATCAATAAAATCGCTACATCTATCCATATCACCTTATGAACGACGCATTATTTCTCTAGAGTTTTCTCTCTTCATTGAGTGATAAAAGTTGTCACTTCACTGTTCAACAAAAAAGATATCTTTCATCGCGTAGTCGATGGTTTTGCCAACAAAGCTCTTCTTCTTATTCCTTTAAAAATATGGCCCACCCAGTGTAGTAGGTATTTCGCCAGTGTCAAGTAACAAATAGCAACACAAACACATTTAATAACAATACAAAACGAAAATGTGACCGAAGCTCATCAAACGTCGCTTGATTATACTGGGTGAGGTCTGACACATCAATTCTGTCAGAAGGTGAAGGCGCCTGTCTAGCCCGCGAAATTCAAAATTTTCGAGTATTTTTATAGTTTATCCAAAATCTGAAAACATTTAAGACAACATTTTGTGATTTGCGAAAAACACAGTATGCAGTGCGTTTATTAATACATTTATTTTACTCTAAATATTATCACGGTGGATATGATACTAGTAAATAACTAAATATACAAAAATTGCCAGATTATCTGGATAGCTGTCGTTCTTGAAATGTTTTAGAGTAAGTTGGATATACATATTAATAAATGCACTGCACACGGTCTTTTTCGCGAATTACAAAATTTGTCTTTTATTATTGTCAGATTTTGAAAAATTTCTTAAAGAACTCAAAAAATTTGAACTTCGCGGGCTAGATGGGCGCTTTAGTCTTAACACATAATGCCTATGGTACCCACGCCGACGTGGCGCCGCCCTGGTGGTAAAAACATCCTGGATGCCCCTCATTATTCATTCGCACACAAATGGACATGCAGCTTATTAAGCCTAAAATTGCGCAACGCGTAATGGAATTAAGCTATATCACTGGTGCGTCATCACTGCGTGTCGGGGCAGCTTTCAGCAGTCAGCATTTCCTGGGTACCAATAACTTCAAATAGAGCCACATGTCACAAGAATTGCCTTAATCCAATATCTTGGGGGAGGTATTTAATTGAAGGATTACTTGGCTGGCGAAAGACACTTCGCTTAATCTTGAAACACAAATGATGCTCTAGTAAATTGTCACAACTCTTCACGCACGGCAACTTGACTGTAAATAACTGATGTTCTTTGAGTACGACAAGTTTGCGGTTGGGCGTTTTTCCACTGGGCCGGTGCCGGTCTACGGCTGAGCTGACCCGGGCTTAATTTTATTTGTATTATTAACTAGCTGTGCCCCGCGACTTCATTCGCGTAGTATTGGATTATTGGGTTAAAAGGTATCCTATATGTTAATCCCGGTTATAATCTATCTGTGTTCCAAATTTCATCCAAATCCGTTCAGTAGTTTTTGCGTGAAGGAGTAACAAACATACATACATACATACATCCACACTCACAAACTTTCGCATTTATAATATTAGTAGGATTTTATCCCAAAGACAAGGCAAGGCCTTCACTAACTTTAACCCCCTTATAAATAAACGTGGATTGGCGGACGAATAGCGCACACACCGAACTATATCTTTCTGTCATCAGTAATTTGACATTCGGAAGAAGAAGACAAAGTATGGTGTAAGTACACAGTATACAAAGTATGGTGATTCTTTTACCCCCTAAAAGATTCACCACGTCACTTACAGCGGGCCACAAGGCACAATGCCAAATACTGTCGGCGAACTCTTAGGTCCGTATTAATAAATCTATCTCAAGTCTGAGAGCGATCTTGGAAATGTCATTCTTATGTCATACCCGTGTAAAATGACGTGTCAAAAGCTCAAGACCGCTCTCAGACTTGAGAACGATTTTTTTTTGTATACAATGTAACTCCTGTAAGCCAGGATCGACAATGGTGACCAATAATGACGTCGAGATTTGACCCGTCGCGTCGGTTTGAGGTCGATTTATAAATACGGGCCTAAGCCTAATAAGCGTACCTATGTGTACGCGTGCGTGGTGAGCAGCGGCGCGTGCGACTCGGCGGTGTACTGGCGCACGCGGCTGAAGCTGAAGGCGGGGAACTTGCCCGGCGACAGCTCGAACTGCGTCCACTGGTCGCGGCGCGAGCACGCCGAGTAGCGCGCCCACTGCAGCTGCCCGTTGCGCCGCGCCCGCCACGCGCGCAGCTCCAGCTCCTGCACACCCGCCCACACGCTACCACTCACCACCTGCATCGGGGAACCGATGCGAGCCGACTGCCTAATCCGTATTACATTGCAGTGTGGATGCAGTTGATATGACGCAACTTTACATGCAGTTCGTCTGAATAGACCACAGATATAGATTTACATAGATAACGCAAGTATCACGATTTGTATTGAAAACAAGATTGCCGAATTTTTAACACCTACTGTGACGTCATTAGTGACGGGAAATCCAAACCGATTCAAAGACACCGATGCCGCCGATGCCCCTCCGCCCGCTAAGATTCTCTCGAGTGATTATCTCGCTCATACTCATATTTTTTATATCTGTAGTCGCGCGGACTGTAAGTTAGCGGCGACCAACCTTGACGCTTGGTCGGGGTTTCGTACACGGAAAGTACATGCATTTGCGTTATCTATTTAAATCTATATCTGTGGAATAGACCCTACCCCCCTTATTAATAAACATGGTAGAGCGGGCGAATATTTTTATTTATTTATTTATGTTCAGGCATCGAAGGCCCATAGATATATACCTAACAAACTAATATACATATCCATAATACAAATAAAAATCTAAACTATGGGTGGTGACGGCGGCAATCTCCCCCGAAAGCGCCTGAATACCATACCCTTTGGCCAGTAGACTTAAGGCATGAAAGTTGACAGCCTGTCCTGACGAATAGTTACATACCGAATTATTCCTTTCTGTCATCACCAGTTTGACATTCGAATGCAGAAGACATGCATGGCGTAACTATACAACCGCTAAACACGTTTATTAATGAGGGGTTACGAGGTTGAAGGTTCGATTCACGTCAGGGTAAATTTTGATAATGGTCCTTTCGTAATTTGACCTAGTCTGAGTGTTACGGGGATCGGGTTCCGTCTATTTCACTGCACAAGCGTTACTTAGTTTGGGACCATGCAGGTGATGCGTTAATTTTTTTTTTTTTTAAAGACTTTATGTTGTTGGCCAGAGTGGCCATAACAACTTCATCCGGACAGAGGGCCCAGCCAGAGGGGCAGGGGGGCAGCTAGCGCAAGGGCGCCACAAGGGACACGACCTCGGCTTGGGCCGCTGCCAGGAGAGGTGGCGAGGGTAAATCTACCACCGGATCGGAACGCTAAGTTTTAGTGTGTAGTGCAGTGGGCTATAAAAAAGGGCCTATTATATAATACTTGCCATGTGGAAGGTCTGTTCGTGTTGCTCGGGTTCCTTGCGTCTGGCGCGGAAGCGAGTGTTCGACGCTTGCGCCGGCTTCTTCTCAGTGGTTTTCTTTATCACGATCACAACCTTAACGCAACAGATAACAGGGACACTATGAGCCTCATAAGCAGGCAATGCAATACTCGCTAAAATCAGAATTTTACTATACAAACAGAATTAGATATCCGTAAACGAAGAAGTCACACATGAACTCCAGATATACATGATAGAATAAGCAAAAACAACAAGTAAAACAGTTAAAATTTTACTGTAAAAGAAATCAATTTAACCGAAACTTTTACTGTTAAAAGTTACTTGCAAAGAAAGAAAAACTCGCGGTAGTGATAATCATCATCATCATTAACTTAAGAGCGATGCTCTTGTCGGTGGAGTTTTTTCTATTCACTGCGATTTTCTCCCAGTTCCTTGACCATTTGATACGACACGACATTCACTTTTTCCTTCACTTGGTCGAAATAGCTTCTCCTAGGTCTTCCTGTTCCCCTCTTGCCTTGCCTTGCCTTTAAGTGATAATAATTGTGTTATATTAAGAGGGGAGAGGGTGTATCAGTGGAGTAGTTGCTACTAATGGTGGGGCTACCTTGTCGCCGATGAGCCTGTAGTGGCCGGGCATGATGCCGAGGCCGGGCTTGCTGGTCCGCTGCTTCAGCTGCGCCACGCACGCCGCGGGCTCCTCCGGCGTCGTCCACATCAGCACCAGCCCGTCGGGGAAGAACCTAACCACGAGACCCGCTGTTATCAGTTAATTTAATTAGGTGATAAGCTAGTGATAGCCGATTGGTTAAGCACGCGTCATGCGGGCATATGGTCCTGGGTTCAAACACTGGCCTGCACCTCTGGGTTTTTCGAAGTCTATGTGCGAATCATAATTTCTATATGATTATGACTTGCTTACGGTGAAGGGAAACATCGTGAGGAATCGTGCTTGTCTTAGAAAATCTAGCCAATTTTGGAATGACATGTGTAATCCGCCAACCCGCACTGGGCCAGCGTGGTGGATTATGGCCTGAATCCCCCTCGTATTGAGGGGAGGCCCATGCTCAGAAGTGGGTGTTTTATACATAACTAGCTGTGCCCCGCGACTCCGTCCGCGTTCTGTTGAAATTTTTCCTGAATTTTCTTTGCTATAAACCTCACGGAGCCCGAGACCTTTCCAACGAATGCAAAACCGTGGAAATCGGTTCGTGCGTTCTGGAGATATAGCGTCAGGAAGGAAAATCCGACTTATTTTTATATAGTAGATTAGGTACGATGGATGGTGTACTCCAAATGAGAATTACAATGTCTCACCGCAGGTATCTGTAGTAGTCAATGAGGTACCAGGGCCTGTAGAACTGGTCCTGGAAGGAGTTCTCCCCGTGGCGGATGTAGGTGGTCTTGCTGATGTAGCAGCCGTGCAGGTGGAGCCGGGGCCGCTCCACGAACATCTGCCGCCACGAGTTGTAGCCGCTCGCACGCGGAGTGCCGCAGTCTATGCCCCATGTTCTGAACACAAACAAGCATTTTAGAAACTCTACAATCCTTCCTCTTCCTTTGAAGACCTCCCTTCCTCTATCCGAACTTCTTGAGCGTATTCCGCCAATCCCAATATTAAATAGAGCGAGTCTTTTGTCGTTATATTGGACGTTATCTCCCCATAATTCGAGGGGATTCGGGGGAGAGCGTTGCAACAAATGAATAAAAAGTTATGGAGGAGAGAACTTGGGAGGAGAGAACTTGGGAGGCTTTTGGGCGGCAGAGGGTCAGTTAACAGGTTAAGGGGGGGGAGGGATGTCTTCAAAATACCACACCAAGTCACAGGGGCGGGGGGGAGACTTAGGTTTTGTGTCATGTAGTCAAAATCCTCTAGGGAAATCTCGCGCGTTTTCAAGCTTAATTCAAATATGGCGCGCAGTGTTTGCAAAAAATGTTTGAAAACCGTATTTAATTTTATGAATTACTACGTGAAAACTAAAAGGGGAGTATAAGTCTATATACTACGGGTGACCACCAAGGGGGGAGGAGGATTAATAATTGAAAAAAATGGGTTACGTATTATGGGTATGTTCCCTTAACGATCATGCATCAAAGCACTGATTTGGCACTGACTTAACGCAAAGCGCCCGCCATATGTCGGGCTCCCTCGCGGCGACGTACAGCCCGCGGCAGGCGCCCGCCGCCCGCTCCAGCGAGCCCGCGTCCAGCTCCGCGCTCACCACCCAGCGCAGGATCACCAGGATCACCTCGTACGGGAGCCACGAGATGTGCCCGCCCTGATGGGATACAGACGAAGATGGGCCAGTAAGATTATATCGCGCATTATACCATTTTTACTAGGGGCCAGTCGCCTCAAGGGAAACCAGTTCCGCCAAGCTGGTCTAAGTTGGTGGGCATTCAGATGAACCCATTGTGGTAAACAAAGTTCGAATTGAAACAAGTAATGAGTAAAACCACCATTTATACTATAAGATATGGATCAGTATCACTGCACATGGTGGTTACGGGGTCGATTCCCGCCGGGGTAAATTTCCGAAATGACCTTTTCGTAATTTTCCCAGGTCCGGGTGTCACCGGGATCGCCCCCAGTCCATTGTACGGTACCAATAGTACAAGCGTTGCTTAGTTTGGGACCATACAGTTGGTGTGTCAGTCTGGCGATATTTATTATTATGTCTCTCTGTATCACGGGCTCTGCCCGGTCCTTTGGAAGGCTTGCATGGGGACATGCGTCCAACACGTAGAGGCCCTTTGTGAGAATTTTATTGTCATGTAAGGCACATGTTGAGGTCAACCGACATATACAGCTACTTGACCCCAACAGGTGCAGGAACTATTGCTAATATGGAAAGAGAAAAAAGGTTCTATTGATAGAGTTGGGAAGGACTAGGGCTATTGCAAAGGAACCATACACCTGCCATTATTATTATTATCTGGATGGCGTATGGCGATTACGGAGCGACGTTAGTTGAGAAGATAGTGAAAGAATATGAAGACCATTACAACCATATTGACCAAGGCCATTGCAGAGTTAAACCAAGGAGCATGATACCATGGTGTGGTCACCTTAGTGGGGTGTTGAGGCTGACACAGTACGCCCTTCCTGGCTAGGATCCTGTGCAGGCGCGCGAGCAAGTCCTCACCCTCCACGGCGTCCTCGTCGTCGCTCGAGTTGGTGTTCTCCACACGAACCACCTCCTCCTCCGTCTCCGATTCTTCTATTTAAATTATGGTATGGTCATTTGACTAGTTTCATTAAAATAATTTATAATAAGCAGAAGCAATAGCTGATTGGTTAAGCACGCGTCTTACGGGGACAAGGTCTCGGGTTTAAACCTCAGCTTGCACCTCTGGGTTTTTCAGAATCTATGTGCAAATCATAATTTCAATATCACCTGCTTACAGTGAAGGAAAACATCGTGAGGAAACCTGTATGTCTTAGAAAATCGATTCGAAAGACATGTGATCTGGACTGGACCGTCATGGTGGATTATGAATCACCATTGTATTGAGTGGAGGACATTGATCATGATTATATAAAAAATATATTATTGTTGTAACTGGAAAAAGGAATGTTACCTTCCAGTGAGTCGGCTCTGAGTTCGTCGTAGAGGCGCGTCTCGACGTCGGGCAGTATCTGCATGGCGCGCTTGTAGTGCTGGATGGCCTCGTACAGCTTGCCGCCGCGCTCCAGCTCCACGCCGCGGAGGAACAGCTGCTTCGCCTTTATTAACAACCCTAACTTGTACTTGCAGCTGCACTAGCGCAGATTTTCGATCACAGAAATTCTAGATGTTTCTCTGCACGTCAACCCCCAATGGTTAAGGTATGAAGATAATATGTACCGTATGCGTTTTAAGTCTAACTATAGGCTAATTTATAATGAAAACTCCATTGAAATGCTTTAAATAGCATATTGCACATATTTTAAAAGAAAAAAAGTGAGGTTTAGTTGACAACCGCTTGGCACAGTGGTTTGAGCGTAGGCCACTCGGCTCACTGCAAATAGTGGTTGCATATTCGATTTACGCCGGGGCAAATTTCGGAAATTGCCTTTTCGTATTTTCCCCAGGTCTGGGGTGTCACAGGGATCGCCCCCAGTCCATTGTACGGTACCCATAGTACAAGGGTTGCTTAGTTTGGGACCATACAGTTGGTGTGTCAGTCTGGCAATATTTATATATTTATTATGTACTTAGTTTAATATTAATAGTATCATGAGGTACACTTCATTCAAGTGAATGCAAAAGATTGCATACATCAATTCTCCTGAATAAATCATGTGATGTGGTTCCATATCTACCTTGTCCTCATCGGTGAGTGGTTCAGTGGCCTCTTTCTCCACTGGCTTCTCCCTCGGAGGGGTGGGGGTGGCTTCAAGCTCCCGTTGCCATTGTTGCCGAAACACTGACAGCTCATCATCACCAGGAGTTTTCTAAAAAATTAAATAAAATGTTTACTGCAGTGCCTGATGTGCGTTATTTTTAATCAATTAATAACTGGCTCCACCTGCATACTTGGCAAAATAAAAGTAGCCTACACTCGCTTACAGTGAAGGAAAACATCGTGCGGAAACCTGCATGTCTTAGAAAATCTAACCAATTTTCGAAAAACACGTGAAATCCGCCAACCCGCACTGGGCCAGGGTGGTGGATTACGACCCGAATACCCCTTGCAGTGAGGGGAGGCCCGTGCCCAGGAGTGGGATGTCAAAAAGGGCTACATTATTATTATATATAATTACCATACATACTTTCATATGAGTTTAGTAAAAAGCTGTTATTTTGACATTAAAAAGGACACTTCAATTTATTAATTGTATAGATATTTCAGAACTTTAATAATGTTTCAGAGCAGACATGTGTGGAGAAGCGTAAGGGATGCCTTACCCAGGAATATGATAACTATTTTTATTCAATGAATTAATTAATAATTATATACTTCAATAAAATAAGATTGCTGAGTACCTGTAAGTTATCTTGTACATTCAAATCCTCAATAGAATTAGCAACCTCCAATATTTGGTTGTGGAGGGAAGAGGAAGAAGAATCCTCTTGTTCCTCTCCCTCACACTCACTACCGGTGCCGCCAGCCCCTGGTCCTGAAGCCTGAAATATCACAAGTCTTTAAAGACCAATATTGTTTTTTTAATAACATACCTCGGTGTGCTGAAATTAATATTGCAACAATTATGAACAAATTGTTATATGTTTGTGCGCGCATCACGCAAAAATTACGGAACGGATTTTGATGTGGTTTTCATAGTTTGGGAGTCCAACTTAAATCAAAGCTACATTTATTCTCATTTCGGTGGGATGAACCAGAGATACAGGTCGGCCTCTCGTAGTATTAGCCACTCTACACTATGGCTGTCATTTAAAATGGTCAGAATATGACGGCATTATATTACGCGGACGAAGTCGCAGCCTCGCGGGTTAATCAAAGCACAAAAATTAATGATAATAGAAGTTTCAAGGTTACCTCCTCAAACAATTTATTATGGTATCATTTATAATGCAGATAAAAATAGAAGTGGTCTTGTAAGAAACTCTAAAGTTGTTTCAAATTCAAACATAAAATCTCGAGTAGATAATATTTTTATATACGTATTTAGCACACAACGCACTTGGCCAAAATACGATATCAGATAACTGTTTGAGGCACATACGCAAATTCTCTCACCATTGTGTAAAAAAATTATTCGATACAGTTTTATGAAATGGTTTTTATTTCCTATTAGCTTTATTTCAGTTTATTTCTAGTAAAAAAGAAAATAAGCAAACAGAGTGCCTTCTCCTCTTTTTGGAAATAAATCTACGTTCCAGACTGGTCAGAATTATCTAACTCGTTTAAAATATAATTGACAACAGGATGACAAATATAAAAAAACACCTAGTGTAAAGGAGACAGCATCAGTACGGCGCTAAAAATGTTAAAATACAATTATCTGGAAAGAACAAACTTTATTTCAGTACTAGAGTAATATCGTTACGCCTCTTATATTTTAGGCATGGACGTATCTTGCTACATATCTCTGAACTGATGGACGTTCATGCTTATTATTTCGATGATCCTATGGAATCTAATATAGGAAGAGTAAATAAAAACAAATATTTTCTGTTACATATTTCATATAATCATTAATTGAACATTAAGCTACATTAATTACCGCTTACTGCTTTTTCATCATATAATTGACTTTGAACAACAATCCAAAAATATACTAATACAATGGTTTGTAAAATCGCTAACAAAATGTAATTGACTCCAAAATCAATATAACCAGCGCTTATTGTTTCAATACTTATAAAAATCGCTAATCCTAGGTATCCAACCATATAGGGAATCATAGTCCATAGGTAAATTATAAACAGTTTGTGTAAACGTATGATAGCAGCCACCGTTAAAATCACGTGGCTTGAAAATACTGCAAGGCCTAATATGCCGAAAACACATTTTACTACTGTTATTTTACACTCCGGGAAACCATTGTCTCGTAAAAATTTACCACCTGCAGGAGTAGTGAAGAAAATACAAGCTATTGTTGGCAGTGTTCCTAATAATGCAATGAAGTATGAAGCTAATTTCAAAGGTATACAGCCGCAACAAGCAAACAAAATGGGGCAATAAACACATCCCAATATATTTTTAATTATATTCTTCATATATTTGTATTTTTTACTGTGGTTTTTACCCATGTTTATTTTCATTCCTGTCACCAAAGCAAGTCAAGTCACAATAAAATTGACAGCCAAAGCTATCAGTTTAAAACTCCTATCGGAAGCGTGAAACATAGAGAATATTACTATTACTATTCTCTTTCAAGAGAATTAAATACTACGTAAGAGCACAGACTATTATCTATACAATACATACAATACAAATAAATAAAATTGGAGTGTCTGTAATATCAAAATAACACCTTTTCACTAAATGCATATAAAAGTACATACGACACCAATAGCAAAAACGCGATTTAAACAATTTTTGTCCGTCTGTCTGTCTGTATGTTTGTTCCGGATAATCTCCAAAACGGCTGGACCTATTTTGACGGGACTTTCACTGGCAGATAGCTGATGTTATAATGAGTAACTTAGGCTACTTTTATTTTAGAAAAACAAAAAAAATATATCACTAATGCTGCCTGTCGCCCGGGCTCTGAACACGCTAGCGTTCTTTTGCGATATAAAACACGCAACATCGACTCGCAAGAAAAAATAATTAGATTAAACTTAGTATAGGTATTTCTTTATTAACTTTTCGTAAACTCTGCGAACTGAACGAACAGGTTTTGTTAAAATATTTTTTGTTAAGTTAAATTCCACGCGGACGATGTCGCGGTCACAGCTAGTAAATACTATGTACGTAAGACTTAGGCCCAGCGCACACCGCTGGAAGCGCGGCGGAGCGCAATTGAAGACAACAATTTAATATAAACCTTTACTAGTTACCCTAACCGTGAAACCGCGAGACAGCTACCTAGTCTAGTCTCTGAATAAATAAACGAATTATTACCTACTATGCCACATCATAACTGTGTGCTATGCTCTGTTTATTGATGCTACGGGACAGCTACTTGAACTACAAATAAAGAACTCAAGTTATTGGCATGGGATTATTAAATTGTATTGGTTCAGCCACAGAGGGTTCAATTCAACCTATGGGTTCAACTTAACCTTTTCATGAACCTATCAAAATCGACTTGGCTGTTATAGTTCTAACTAAGCTAGAGTAAAAATAGAGCTTTGCCTAGCTCATGCCAGGCTTGCAAGGAAGTTAATAATAATAATAATGTTTATTAATAATAAGGGAATTACACGTTCATAACATAGTATGTAGTTACAAAGATTTTTCTTATAATATGTTAACATAATTACAACGTTAAGAACATGTTTTTGATTTACAAAAACATTCTTCACTAGGCTGAGCCTGTATCGCAGAATGTCTTAAAAATATTATTGGCGTTTATAAAATAAGTGGATACATAATAAAAAGATGATGATGAAATGAAATGAAGTAAGAAATGATGGTACCTTTGAAATAATAAAAACGTAGACAATTAAATTTAAATAATAAAAAATATATAAAAGTCGAATTTAAATACGAATTTAAATTTAAATTTGGTAACGTTAAAATATACTCTTTAGGAATTGTTCTGTTTTTTCATAAGACCATGTAATTAATTCTCTGTGTATTTTAAGTTTGACTTCACCAACCGATAAATAGTTCAGGTTACATATTTTGTAAATTTTGTTGTAAATGAAAGGTTTCATAAATAATGTAAATCGCCTAGCGAAAGCGGTCTTAACCGCGACAAGCGGCAAACTAAAGATACGTTTCTTGACCAGATCCTCGTAATTATCTAAGTTGATTACCGTTTTGTGGGTTAAAATGATAAGCTTTAGGATAAATATTCTTCGCACACTAAGAAATTGAACCTCAGAAAAAAGATGAGTAGTAGGGTAACGGAAAGGCTTATGTAGTATGGTCTTCAGTACAGCACGTTGGGCTCTTTCTAGTCCGATGAGATGGGTGGAAGCCGCACCACCCCACGCGAGAATACAGTATGATAGAATGGACTGACATAAGGTGAGGTAAATCGTTTTTAGAAGGTTTATTGGGGCTACATCGCGCAGTATTTTCATCATATGTATTAGTTTTCTGATCCGGGATGATGTAGCTGCAATATGCTTGCTAAAGGTCAGATTCTCGTCAATTAGAACCCCCAAGTATCTAGTGCATTTAACTTTATGAATTCACAACTGCAATCTGTGGAGCATGACTTACAATTGTGTATTTTTATTGATAGGTCAGTTGGTGGTGCTGAAGCAGCTGTTTTATGAAAAGTAATAAAATTTGATTTGGCTGTATTCAAAGTCAAGAGGTTATTGTTTAACCACTCTTTAACGCAGATAAGTCCAGATTCCGATACATTGATTAAATCGTTCCAAGTTTTTCCATGAAATATGATAACTGTGTCGTCAGCGTAATTTATAATGTCAGCTTGTTGAAGGTGAACTGATGCTAAATCGTTTAAATATAAAATAAATAGTGAAGGGCCCAGAATACTTCCTTGTGGTATACCATAATCTATGTTATGTAGATTGCTTTTAAATGAATTTACCTTAGTGCACAATTTCCTGTTAGAGAGATAGCTACAAAACCATTTAAGGCAGACCCCACGAATACCAACCACTTCAAGCTTTCTTAATAAGATGGGAATTGACACTGTATCAAATGCCTTTGTTAAATCAAGAAAAACCCCCAAGCATGGAGATCCATTGTCTAAATGTCTTGATATAGTTTCTGTTAAAAGTGAAACCGCGTGCTCCGTAGATTTCCCCTGGCGAAACCCGAATTGCTGATCGGGTATGAAGTTGTTCTTTTCAAGGTACAAAATGAGTTGTTTATTTACAATTTTCTCTAGTATCTTGGAAAAGGTGCTCAGTAGAGAAATAGGCCTGTAGTTGCTAGGATCGTCACTTGGTCCCCCTTTGTGTATAGGACTTACTACTGCTATTTTCCAGATATTTGGAAAAATTCCAGTGGATATGCTTAAGTTATAGATATACGTTAGTGGTTCAGAAATGTATTTTTTTTTGTGTTTTACTAGGCCATTTGTTATACCATCTAGACCAGGTGCACTAGTATTTTTAAGTCCTAGAATAAGATCTTCGTCTTCTATGGACGTGGTCGGATGCAAAAAGAAAGAATTGATCGATGTGTTAGACAATTTAATTTTAGAGGCCAATGAGTTTTGTGTTTCTTTTGTACGGATTAATATGTTATTTGCAAGCCGTTGACCGATAGTCGCGAAGTATAGAGAGCACTGGTCTAATGAATCAATTACATTATTGTTAATATGGCATAATTTGAGAGAGTTTATTTTTGAAGGGTTAGGGTTAGAGATACGTTTTATTGTGTCCCACAGCTTTTTTGGTTGATTTTTATGACGTTCAAGATTTTCTCTGTTATATTGTAGTTTTAATCGGCGAAGAAGATTATGATAAAAATTTCTATAACGTTTGTAAACTAATGCTTTTAATTGGTCGTTTGGATTGTTGCGAGAGTCCAAGTGCAACCTGTCCCTGTGAAGGGAGCATTTTATTAATCCATGAGTCATCCATGGTTTAAGTATGTTCTTTGAACGGCTTATACGAATGGTTTTCGAGTGTTGTTTAACTATAGAAGATAGACTTAACATGAAAGCTTGAGCGGCTTCGGATGGGCAAGTTTTTTCATAAACATTCAACCAAGTATTACTTTTTAGTTCTTCCTCTATAGCTTCAAAATCAAGTTGTTGCCGCGTTTGTTTTGCCTGAACTGGTTTAGGGCCTTTAATACTTATACCTACCATCACTAGGTCGTGGTCTGTGATTGCCGATGAGCAAATGATCGACTCTGATTTACCTTTAGTTTTTGTGAAAACATGGTCTAGACACGCATCTCCACGAGTGGGCTTATCGATAGCAGGAGTGTACCCTAACTGAGCCATAAGACATAAATATTCAGAGCAAGATTCTGTTTGAATTGTATTAATATTAATATCTCCAGTTATAACGTGACATGGACTTTGGGTCATATCCATTGCTATTGCTTCAAGTGAGTTTAAGAAACTTTCTGTGTTTCTGAAGGAAGGCGAACGATATATACCAAGCAGAGTAATTAAATTGGGAATATGAATTTGTAAGCAGTTGGCGTCATGCTCAGATTAACGCAGATGGAGTAAACGCAACAAACGATGTGAAGCCACATAGCATTGAATGTGTGCGTGACAACTAGGAGCGGCACTGTAGGGACACGTACATCTGTGTGCGTGTAAAGTTGCCAGATATTGGGGAACGAACTCCCATAATTTTTCCGATTGTTCTCAGTAGTACTAATGTTCAAATTGGAAATGGTCTTTCGCAATTTAGGTACTTAAGTAGTAGGTATTTGAACAGAATAATGCTAATAAAATAAAATAAACTTAGTTAGTATTTATTTTTTCTGCAAATCGATATCTCTGCATTATCACTCAAGAACATTATAACATTAAAGATTTTTGGATGTCTTTATAAGTATAATTAGGTACATTAAATTGAAAAATGTTATTAATTTTAAATATTTATTACAAATTAAAAGATTTAGCGGCCATTGCAAAATCGCAAAATAGCTAAATATACCTCTGATTGGTTTATTGTTGATTAAATAACTAGAGTTTTAAATAAAGATATAATATTATATATATACATAAATTATTTCCATATATAAATGTATAAATTAATCATCTTTCTACACCCCATGCACATTTCCGTAATTCAAGGAAACTTATTTCGATGTAAATTGGCAACACCAACCAATTACTGTCAAAATTTTGTGTTCCGAGTGAGCGATATCAAATTGTGGGTAAATAAATTACAAAACTATAAAATAAACAATGTTACCTGTGGAAAGATTTGCCATCTGCTTTTTTTTGTTTTTGTGAACAACTTTTACACTTTTTAATTACGCAAGACGGCATTTTCAAAATAAAACATCTAACCACCTTTGACGTCTAAGCGCTGTGACGCGAAGTTCAGTACTGACGCGAGATTGTATTCGCTTTGTAATTTGTATTTGCTTTGGTGGACACACTTTTGTGTTCTAGGCGCGTCATCTGCCTATTCGTTCATCTGAGGCGTCATGTATATCAGGTTCTTTTATGACAGGGGACCAGCAGTTTCTGACGTATATTACCACTCCACCTGACTAATAAAGTTATACTCACAGATTAGAGATATGTAGCAAGCTCTTAGACCATTTATCACCTCTCTGAGCAAGCTAGTTATACTATCAAGTCAAGCAAAGGTATTTTGAAGACTAGATGCCCATTTTAGTCGATTATTCATATATCACTTACACGATAAGATGATGAAAATTATGTCACGCACGCACGTCACTCAATTCAAAGACCAAAGAGAATATTCACTGACTGACACTGACGTTAGCTTGCTACATATCTCTAATCTGTGACTGACGTCAGCCCCGTGCGTCAGCCAGCCAGCAAGTGAATCGAACATTTTTGTTTTAGTGTTTTAATATTCCACATTTCTACAAAATGTAATGAAGTTTTGTGCAAGCAAATAGTCACATAACATTCCATTTATAATTTAAGTGTAAATTTAAACTTAAAATCAAAGATGGTGAGTACAGTAGTTAACCAGTTAGAAAAGAAATTATTTGCATGTTGGATTTGCTATCGATTTTTTATTAAATACTGCGCTCTTATTTATCTAAGGAATATTTGCGCAATTAATATTACTAATACTTTAGTCAATGTATTATATATTCACCTATTTAATATATGTTAATGAAATTTCATACCATGTTTGCAGATGCAATTCATGTTACTGTTCAGCCGTCAAGGCAAGCTGAGGCTTCAGAAGTGGTACGTGGCGCACCCGGACAAGCTGAAGAAGAAGATCACCAGGGAACTGATCACCACAGTCCTGGCGCGGAAGCCCAAAATGTGCTCGTTCTTAGAATGGAAAGATGTTAAAATTGTTTACAAGAGGTAAGAGCTTGGTTTTCAAAACTGAATGAGAAATAGGATAAAAACACTTAGCCATTAACATGTAACATCTTAATCCCCTATTGCAGGTTAAGATATCTTATATGCTCAAAGCTTAATGCACACCTATGTTACATCCTTTTATTTGCATAGCAGAACAAGGGAAGAAACAATATGTTTTTATTGACATTTCAATATTGTTAATGTACATTAGCATTTATGTTGTCACTATTGTTGTTCATATTGCCAAATAATTATTTAGAATGGAGATAAATAATTATAATACAGCCCATTCAACTGTCCCACTCCCGGGTCTGGGCCACGCCTCATTACAAGAGAAATTCAGGCCATAATCAACCTTGCTGGTCCAGTCTGAGTTGGTGGATTTCACATGTCTTTTGAAAATTGGTTGGAATTTCTAGGACATGCAGGTTTCCTCATAATGTTTCCTTCACCTTAAGATAGTATAATAATACTAATCATATTGAAATGATGAAATTACTTGCTCGAAGATTTCGTAAAACCTAGAGATTCAAGCTGGATTTTAGACCCTGGACCTTATGTACACAATATGCATGTAGAAAATGATTAAATAGTAAGTAATTATTATTGATGTGTGCAGATATGCCTCGCTGTATTTCTGCTGTGCGATGGAGCAGGAAGACAACGAGCTGCTCACCCTGGAGCTGATCCACCGATATGTGGAGCTGCTCGACAAATACTTTGGCAGTGTAGGTGCTTATATTTAAAAGAAACAGATTCATATTGATAGTACTTACAGTTTAACTTTTCAACTGGCCTCAAAAAAGAGATGCACAATATATTTTTTTATGAAGTTTGTGCATATCTCCTGCCGTCAGATATGAAAATAGTATTTTAAATAAATAAATAAATAACTCTAAACACACCCATTGGTAATTGCTTCTCACTCAGACATGTCTCGGACAAGTCATCACATTCACATTGACATCACATTGTGACCAAAGTTCCAGATTCCATCCCCATCCTAGCCTCTAAGCTATTGGCATGAGCCCTCTCCTAACAAAAGCATTTAGGATAGTTTGAGAGAGGCTAACAAGATTACTTATAATTTGATAGGCAAAAAAATACTTTAATTTGTGCATCAATGGGGGATATGCTTGGCACAACATACTACCCGCGCAAGCAATTTGCTCATAGGCTACGATTGATCGCAAATTAACACAAATAAAAAAAAAATGTGCATGACAAGTCATTAATCTCTTCAGGTATGTGAGCTGGACATCATCTTCAACTTCGAGAAGGCATACTTCATACTGGACGAGCTGGTGCTGGGGGGCGAGCTGCAGGAGACCAGCAAGAAGAACGTGCTGAAGGCCATCGCCGCGCAGGACCTGCTGCAGGAGGTCAGTAGCCAGGATAATGAGCTTGTTTAAATTTACCTACTTATGGGCGGGGTTGCTGGCAATTCGTCGTATTCCATGCAAGGTATGATAGTGATTCCTAAATGCAACAAATCTGACTCCGAGTCTCTGTATGTTCAGCAAATTATTTTCAAATTTGGATTTGTGAACCTTTTTGAAATTAGCTATCTCATCCATAACTATTACTAGCAATTTTTTTTTTTTTACTTTTTTTACTTCTCCGGCTTTATTATAGTGTCGACAACAAATTTTTACTAAATAAAAACTCGTTTAATAATGTTACTTCTTTTCAATAATCCTATTGGGTAGTTTTGAATGTGCAAAATTGGAAATATCTTCAAAGCTATTAAATCTCTCGGACCATACAGGGGGATCAGATTAGTTCCTCTGTTACACCCTGCAAGGAATACATTGAATTACCAGTCACCCTGTATACCATATAAGCCACAGGATATATGCAATTTATCTTCTGGTGCTAATTCTGTTGTCCACAAACTATAAATAAAAAATTGACACAACTATAAATATTGTTGTCTTGCTCATACTTTACGACCGCGCTTGGGAAGACAATACATTTAGTTTAATCGAGTTTACTTTGCGCAAGAACAGAACTAGCACTATTGTATTCCAAAAATACGTTTAAATAAGTTTTGGTTATAAATATGCTTGACGAAATCAATGCAATCTGATATCTAAAATTATAATTATTATACTTATTTAATATGAAAGATTACAAGGAGTTATTGAAAAACATTTTTTTCCAGCATTTTTATATTAAGTATTCATCCCAAATGGCCGTTATCTAATAAAGTAGTTACCAATATGCAAAAAAAAATATTAACAAAAAGACGTTTTCAGTTTAACGTTGCGCTTGCGCATTTTCATATCAAAAATGTTTATAAGGTTGCTATTTACTCCTCAGTCGAGTCTCTTTATAATATTACGATTTAATGATGATTCAGCTATGAATATAATATTGTTTTTTTTTGTTACAATAATTAATAATTACCATAAGTTCCTTTTAAATATGTTCCTAGAAATATATTTTATTTAGAATTGTTTAAACCAAAGTCAGTGATACATTTTCGACAGTAATTTAACTTACAGACAAGTATATTGAAATCAATTACATAATCTCTTACTTCTTATAAAACCTGCCGTAAACTATATATAAGTCTAGTCTCATCATATCTCAGTGTTAATGAACAGCTATTGAATTATATTTAAATAATGATAAGTAGATATTATATATAAAGTGGACCATTTTATAGGACAGTGGCCTCCGTAGTGCCTTTTCATGATGTACTAGATGTTTATATTTCAATATATTATAGTGTTAGGAGTAGGAGCACTGCCTTTTTAGATTTTAAATCAGAATGCTCTAATAATACTTATATATCTAATTATTTAATCTCACTCTACTTTAACACAGTCATGAAAACATAATATTTGAGCTATGGATTTATTGCTCCACTAATAGGTAAATAATTTTAAAATTTGGACCCCTTTCATATGAATACACCATAATATGCTATACTTATAATATTCACCAGAATTTTTTTACCATATAAAGAAAACTGGGCAAGCAGAATCCGATATAATACTGATCTGAGTTAAACAAAAAATTAAATTGAAAAACTACCGAGTATAGTATTTGTACGGAAGTTTTCCCCGTGTATGTTTTTTTATGAATTAAAAGAAATATTAATTACTTTTTTTATACCATAATAAGATGAAAATCACATTGCTCGGTGGAAATAAAGAATTTCTTCTGAATCTGCCCCTAGTACTTTGTATGGTGAATTAAATTTATTGGTGTATACTATTTATAGTTTGTTTCTCAGCTAGCATTCTAATTCATATATCGAGTAAGTTGTTCGTCCAGTTGGTAGCCAAATAGTGTTTTTTGCAATAATAATGAAACTAACATATCAAAAATAATACTCAACAATACAACTTTATATAAATATAAATAATAATCATCGAATAGCCTACTTAACACAACTTAAAATAATGAGAAGAGTCATATCTAAAACTATTTGTTATATAAAAAAATATCAAACAAAATTTATTTAGAAACTGAATAGTGCCTATGAATCTAACATATTAAGTAAACTGTAAATGTTCAATGCAAAACTTCGAATTAGGTATCACGGAATGTAATGTTGAAAGCACTTACAGAATATTTTTTATTTAAATGTAAGAAGCTAAATGACAAGCTGAATATTAACACGGAATCGATTGCCGGCGTCAATTCAATGCAATTTATTAACTCAACACTCTACGAAGCATTTAAAACGCATTTTTTTTTACTTTAGTTTTTGAACATGTTATCAAATTGATAAAGATATGAAAACTAGGCCATTGGCTTGTTAATTTCACATTAAATTTGACCATACTTATTAAAAAAAATAACGAGCTTGCTCTATATTACAATAACTGTATATTTGTACCACAAACTAATAAGTCAAGACGCCACTTACGTCCACAATTTAACTGTATGAGAAAGCAATCGTCAAAAGCGGGGTAACGGGGGGACTCAGCGAAATTTGATTGCTCCATCCAAGGGTTGACTTTGAATGGAGCAATAAAATATGACAGGCGCTGTCACTTATATCCAGTGGTAATGCGGTCCTTGTATATGGTAGCCCGGCTATGCGACGTCTGTGGCTTATCGGTCTGTGATTTGTAAAATACGTACTGTAACTACACGCCGGTAATCGTTTCGCTCGGCTTGTGAAGTCGTTGGTACTTCTGCACTCTGCTAATTTTCCATTTGTTTTGGTGTGATATGCATGCACTGGTGGCGGTCAGGACCTGAACGACGGATTGTTACACTGATGTATTGAACAACTTGGATCACTATGAAACTATACACTGCTATAAGTTGTAACTGTGTATCTTAGCTTGTTATTGCATGCGCTTATTTTATTGTTCCATCCTAAATATGCACGATTTATATTTATTTTATTTGCCTTTGTGTACAAAATATATCTCCCAATTATTTTCCATAGTAGGTATTTTTTTGCTTTACTTAGTACAACGATCTCACGCATTCCCACACTTAAATATATTAATCAGATCAGAAAACTCATACTTTATATTTATAATGTAGATAAATTTGATATTTCTGAAGATTATGGTAATTTTATTTGTTTTACAATCTAGGAATTCATGATAGTTTATAAATAATTTGTGTATATTGTTGCTTTATACATGTGTAGTTACAAATGACTATGTTTACATTGTATTGGGACGCTGCTTTACAATTTGCGCTCTGTGTTGTACAAATTTGCTCTTAAATAAAGTCTCCCACATAAGTGCAAGGGAAAAACATCCCTATTGCTCAATGTCTTAAGTTTCATAGTAAAGCAGTGTCCTTTTGGTATCGGTCTGGCTGTTCATGCATTTATATGTAATGGGTTGTCGAAATACAAATTATATCAATCAAATAATCTGTTTTCTTGCATGTACCGAATTCCTGTCCTTGTTTCCGTAGCATGAGTTTGATGCTGGGCTAATTTTATATTTGATAGGTGTTAAAGTTTCAGTATTTGATCATTTGTAATTTTATATTATACTAGCTGACCCACAGACGTTGTCCTGTCTTTAGAGGTATGAACAATAGATAGTAGCCGAATCTCAGACCTACTGAATATGCATATAAAATTACATAAAAATTGGTCAAGCCGTTCGGAGGAGTATGGTAAGTAACATTGTGACACGAGAATTTTATATATAAGATTATATGTAAATAATTCGTGCTAAATTTGTATAACTTTTTCAAACTTTTGCTGCGGATCTCCTATCATGCGGTTTGGTGTCTGTCGTGCGTGCAGTGTTCACGAGAGCGCTAACGCTACCTTCAGTGTAGTACTTATGATAACAGTTTGATTAACAGCATGCACTTGATATTTCTAGTAATTAACATTATTGAGCTTAGCTAACGTAGAGACAATTAATTGAACCAACTGAAACAATGTGCAGGCTGAAAATAAGGTACTATAATCGGAGTATGAATAAGTTTAGCTATGTTTTTGAATAAAAACAAAATAGTTACTTACATAGAAGTAATCTAAACCTGTATAGGCATAGGCATGTTAAATATGTATAGAAGGGGTTAACCTTAGCTGCATGTTTACGGCGTGATTGTATTAGGACGAGACAGTGGACGCGGCGCTTCGCGAGGTGGGCCTCCTCTGAGGGCCCGCGCCGCCCGGCCCGCGGCTCCCGGCCGCCGCGGCTCCACCACGGACTACAGAAGGCGCTTCCGCTCGCAAAGCAGTGCTAAACACGGGGTTGTTGTGGAAGTCGTGCCCAATTCATATATTAAAAGACAAATCAACCATACATAATATATTTTAGATATTAATGAAACCATAATTCCATAATTATTTATCCACACTACTTGCTTCCATTTGGTAGTTTTAGTTAGATTATATTGTATTAATTATGTAAAATATCAATACAATTATTAAAGTATTAGGTGCATAATCATCGATTAATGTTAGTTTTCATTCATTGCCTTCTTTGGTTTTAAAGTATTTTAAAATAATCTATTTATAAATATCTATATCTAAGGTAATCATTTATACCTAGTCCCGTCTTGACTAAAGTGGACCAAATCACTTATTTCCTAGTATCTATCTATTTAAATAAGTACTTGCCAATTATAAATACATTAACGTTAGCTGAGAAAACGGCAAAAATAGGAATATTAATTTATTAATTTTTATTCGTTCACCATTTTCACGAAGAGAGATTTTTATGATTAGTTAAAATTTAATGATTTATTTGGTCTCTTATAGAATTTAATGGTATCCTCATAACTTCCGATGCGAAAACTAAATCCAATCGAATTTATTTTATTTACTTTACAACTATTATAAAATTACAAGTTGTAATTGAGCGTGTGAATTGAATGTTTAATGTTCCAAACACGAATTATTGTAAGTTACTAATTATAGGGATGATGTTAATATAGTCATTTTCCATGTTATTATCTTTGTGACTATTGTACCTGTCGTTTATGAGGCCATTCGGACCTACGAAAACATTTTAAATTTCTACATACTAAATAACTATAACATACCATTTGTATGTTTTACACGTTTTATATAAAGGAAACAAAGTCAGTGTTTGTGCAATAATATGTAAATATATGTTGTAAACACATTATTTCTAATAAAAAATATTTTATATGTTATACCTGATTAATGGATTTTAATTTTCTACCTATGTACTTTCAGTTTGGAATTACTTAAATATTAAACGATTGATGAAAAATTTGTTCATCTTTAATAAAAATATAAATACATACATTAACTAAAGTTTAAATCTTACAGACAACAAAAACGTACGATTTATCGAAAATATTGTTTTTTTACTTCGATTTTTATATGTTGTTCACCCAATCACAGACTTATTAAAACGGACTCACGATTGATTTACGAAAATATGCAAGATATGTATTCATCCATATACTTACTATAATATATTGTTCTTATTTAACCTTTTACCCGAAAAGCGACTGCTCGGTCTAACGCGGCCACGAGCGACACTGGCTCAGTGATGACCCTTGTTGCAGGAGGAGACTCCGCAGGGCTTCTTCGACGATCACGGGCTCGGGTAAGCGCCCAACGCCCGCAACACCGGCCACCACCAACCTACCGCCCTCGCAACCACATACGTACCGTATTCGACATTAGACTATAGTAATCAAAATGTATTTTGATATTAGAGCAGGGTTGGATAAAAAAACTGTTTTTTTCTTAATTTAGAAAATAACAAAATTTTAAAACATGTTTTTTGTTATTGTTAAAAACAGTTGTTCACAATAAAAAAACACTGTATACAAAACGTTGTTTTTTATGCCAACCCTGCATTAGATAATTGTTATAGCGCCTCTAACTTATTATATTCCTGTGACGCGGACGGTGTCGCCAATTCTGTTGTCTCCAACACACTACGATATCGCAAATGTCTTACGACAATGGCCATCCGTGCACTTAAGTGTTGGTTGTGCCAACATAATTGGATATATTCTAATCTAATTATTTTATCAATTTGATCTTTCTTTTAAATGCCAAAATAATTTTTCGGATTTTGGCAACCAGTTGAGATACATTTGTCCGGACAGATATTAACCTGAATGTAATGTTGTTTATAGGTCTGTTGAATATTTATAAATATAACTTCTGAATCATTGTCAGTAATATAGACAACCAATGTATGCGTCAGTAACATTGATTAACTTAGTACTTATTATTGCGATGGTTTTAAGGACCTGTTTCAAAATCCGCAAAAAAGTTTATTCTCTAAAAAAACAGTGCCGTCTAGGGCCGCGCGATGAAAGCGAAGATTTATAGTATAAAGCGTAGGGCGCCGCAGCTCTGACGTCATCGTGTAACGCTACTGACGCTTAGACGATAGAGGGGCCGATCTTCTATGCATAAACTGGGAAACAAAACCTTATATTAATTTGGAGTGAAAGTTTATGTGGGCCTCCATTTTTGTTTTCCTGTTTCCCCATGATGGACGGTAATGTTTTGTATGTTATAAAATTTGTTTGTTGATGCTATTGGTTACTTGACACTGGCGAAACACCTATTAAACTGGGTGTGCCATATTTTTAAAGAATGATTTTATGAGGATTCTGAAACATACCCTTAAGTCACCTAAAATTGTTCAGCAGACGAATAATCGCAGGTTAAAAACGTAGCATACTAGAACATTATGTGGCCCGGGCAGAAATAAAATTGCTTTAATTTCGGATAATTAAACTAGCTACTAGTAGCGCCTCCAAAGGTTTTTTATCTTTTTCTGGCGGAGGAATCTGCTGCCAAAAACTAATATTATATACAATTAAAGTTATTAATGTTACTAGGTGATACAAAATGGGTATACTATTTTTTTTGCAACTTAACTTTGTAAATCTCAAACTATCGGCTTTGTGGGACAGTTGAAGTACTAAAGGTTTTGTAGACTTGTGAAATCGGTCAACAGCTGTATTCCTATAACACCTTTTGTTTTTCAAGTTCCCTCCAAAGCTGATGGTTTTAGAATTACAAAGTTAAGTTTTGAAAAAAAAAGTATACCCATTATGTGTCACCTTGTATATGCATGGCGAATTGACATCTTATGATTATATAAATTATATTTTTATGAAACTTTTACTTCATTATAAAGCTTAAGTACCAATGTAGTAAAAAGGACAGCTAATAACTAATTGCTGCAACCCTTGCGCACACAGAGCTACTGCAATATATTCAGTTTTGTCTGGATCGTTGTAGTAATTATGTTGCTAACTACATACATAGATTGGAACATATTCATAATGCTACACGCTCATGCTTCATTTAGACCTTTGGCCGCATTAATCGTGTTGGCCATAAATGGTCTAGGATTTTAACCACTGGGCTAACATTCAACCGTCCTAGTATATGGTATACCTCGTGCGTATTTCTCAATAAGTTTCTTAGTTGTGTGTGATTAGCTTTAGTTGGTATTAACATGTTATTTTGAAGACTTTAAAACTTAATTATTTACTTAGGTACTATTTCATTTCACTTAAAATTTCATGGCATCTACTTATGTACTTAATTAGTGTAAGCTCCACGTGATTTATGTTTAGTTGAGTATGCTTCAGAGGTACTAGGAATTGAGGGTGGGCTCTTACGATCAATGTCACTATTGTAGAAATTTTATTATTATAAATAGTTTGTGCCAAAACGGATATTTATATTTTGATAATGTTAATGTGTTTCGTATTTAGATGTTACGTGATTTTCACTATAGCAGGAAATATACAAACGTGTTACGTTCAAAAAAATATGTTTACTCTAGCTTCCGGTGTCGTCTGTGTGTATATAATAAGTATTTTATATATGTAAGCTTAGTCTTGGGTGCTAATCTTAGCAACGATAATCAATATATCGTGACATTCGTATTGTCGAATCCTACTCTAAATTCCATCTTTTTTGTCGTCGTATGTCGTCTGATCGAACGATAATTTTGAATTCTTCTTTCAGTAATCGATGAGACGGCAAAAAATATTGAATTTAGAGTAGGATTCGACAATACGAATGTCACGATATATCGATTATAGTTGCTAAGAGTAGCACCCCTGGTGTTTCATAACATCTGAACATCCATCTATCAGTACAGACTACAATTTACATAATGAAATCACCAGCGACTCGCAAAATAATTAAAGACTGTTGTATTAAATGTTTTTATATAGATTTCTACATTTATAAACCTACGTTCTATCTTGGAGTAAATGTAGTTGATTTGGAATATTTTCCACGAATTTGTAATCTCATATCACTTTCATATCTCGAGATATCGGAGGGCCTAATCAAACAATCCCATGTTTCTTTGGAATATATTGCGAAATAAAACAATGTACAATAAAACGCAGTTTCATTTCAATATAAATTTATTTTCATTAAATATTAATCCATCCAAAACTCGCATCTTTTATATTCATTAAAACATGCCATATAAAAGCGATAAATAATTCAAAATTTAAGACATACGGACAGTCTTTGTTGATAATATATGCTTCAACTTATGATGCTAGAGTGCCATAACAATGTAGGTACAGCTCGTATACCCGCATTGTGGCTAGACTTAACACTAGGCAAACACGCGCGCGCTCGTAGCGCCGAGGCCGCGCGACGGATAGACACACGGTTACACTGGACGCGTGTCCATCGCGCACCTTCGGATATACTATATTGATATTCAGTCTAACGTAGTCGAGTCAACCATTCGGTTAGACAGCACTACATAGAAGAAATATTTCAAATTACAAGTACCGCACCTGTTTGATAATACAAAATACTAGTAATAAAATTATAATGAATGATATGTTAGTTAGCATTGTCTACGGATTTCGATTCCGGCGTGGACTTCACTATGTTGACGGTGGTGGGGGAGGATTGTTGTGTGTTTTTAGAGGGTGTGGCGGGGGGGCTCGGCTCGGCGTCTCTCGGCTGCTGCTTGGCCTCCTCCTCCTTCTCCCTGGTCTGCTGTTGGGAGGTGACGTTGGCGAGGTGGAGCGCAGCCAGCAGCGCCGTCACGTACCGGCGCACGTCCAACTCGATACCTGCAACATATCACATATTTTGTTCGGTGATAAGATAATGATGCCTTTGACAACTACCTACGCATGTTGAAGGTATTATGGTAACAGTTGAATTTGAATTGGAAATCATATGGTTTTAGAGTTTGCGCTGGCGAAACTTTTGTATTGTTTTCCATCATAAGTTTTCATTCAACTTCATAAATCTGTGTAAATGAATGACTCGTCAGTGCAAACGAGGGGGTAGATTTGTTATCCGATGTGCTACATATTAGTAGAATATAATATCATCTGAATTGTTTCGATCGGTGCTGCCTCGTGCGATGTCGGAGTCGCCGTAACCTTCAACTCGTGCGCCGGTCGGTCAACATTTTATCGAAATCGATCAACAAGGTCAAACTCGCACACGCGCATTAATGAAAGCTGATTAACTTCCATTATATTTACAATTAGGAATGTTTTACTAATTATGTAGGTATTGTAGTAATTAAGTCGTAATTTAAAAGTGATAAGCATGTGTTAATAAGGTCTAAATTTTATATTATACTGTGTTTGTTTAGAGCTCGGAAAAGCGTGTCAAATACAGATAATGTTTGACCCTGTGATAAATCTGTAGTACATTGTGTAATTATGATAGTAGATATCTAAGTAACAGTTGGTACTTAGGATAAATAGATAGATGATCAATGCCTAAAGGAATTAGGCAACACAATTGTTCAGCTAATACAAACTTGTCGTTAAAAGCGTTAATGCCATACATGGTTCTCATATATTTATTTTTTATGAAAAGTGGATGTATTATTTTAGACACTGATATTTATGTACCTACACCTAGCTAGATAAGTAGATAGATATTCAATTTTTTTTTTCATCGACCTAATGTTGTTGGCCAGAGTGGCCATAACAACTTCACCCGGACAGAGGGCGAGCGTAAGTGCGCTCCAGCCAGAGGGGCAGGGGGGCAGCTAGCTCAAGGGCGCCACAAGGGGCACGACCTCGGCTTGGGCTGCTGCCAAGAGAGGTGGCGAGGGTAAATCTACCACCGGATCGGAATGCAGATATACCAACTGTCGCCTAGCTACTCCACTCTCTACTACCCCACATACTTAACTACCGTGGTACTTAGTTTAGTAATATGCTTGTGTAGTTACCAGAGTTCCTCAGCTCGTTGATCTTGTACGCGAGGTTGGCCCACACGCGGCGCGCGGCCACCGCGCTCAGCCGGCCCACGGTTTGCATAGTATGGAGCGCGGGGTCGTTGGTCACCGCTACCACTTCATCTAGATAATTTAATGTCTTTTAAGCCAGTCGCACATCAAACGAACATTTGAATCGAAAAAACGCGTTCCGAGCACACACTTCGTTCTAGTAATGTCCCGAACTGTAATTTGTGCCTTACGCAGTCTATGCATAAGCTCGTCAAGCCGCGCGTCAGTTCTTGACACCAAAATGTCTGATAATGTGCTCCCAGAATTAATCACAGAATGTGACAACTTTTCGATACCCTTGATAAGTTTACTTTAGAATATACAACCTTATTAGTTGGATTGATCTCAAATTAATGTTGGTGACTGTAGGAGACAGGATTCTATTGGTAAAAGAAATTTACTGGACGGTTCCTCCGGCACTCCCACGGGCGGTAGATAGTGGTTCAGCAGTTGCATCGCGTAGGTGGCGCCTGTGTCGACGCTGTGCACCGCCTTTTGGCCGTACGCGGTGGACAGCAGCACGTTTGCTTTGGCCCAGGAGAGCTCCTTCAAGGACTTGACGCGCTGCTCCGCGGCGGCGCGGGCATCCTGCACCTAGGAGAGTGATATTAGTTCATTATGGTTAAACTATTAACTAGTGGTTGCCCGTGATCCAAGTTGGACCATATTTCATTTAAATTTTAAACGTCATTAAGGTTCTATTGTCAAAGAATATTTGATACTGACACGCAGAATCCACTATGGAAGTCCCGCCCTCCGAAATAAAGAAAAAAACTGTTACCGTTTGTCAGTCAGACAGTCAGTCAGTCACCAAGTAGAAGTTATAAATGTGTGTGAGTCAAACACATGGTAGTGTGTGTAATGTTTTATTTATTTAATGTATTTTTTGTGCATAATTTTGAAAAAATATTGGCATTCTGCACTCCTTCTCTATATAAAGTATAAGTGTGTCAAATTTCATACTTATCCGTCCGCGTAATTTTGGTAAAAAGGGGTACAAAGTTTTTGCTTCACATATTAATGTACCTATAGATGTTGGACCAAGCGGTTGCATAAAACAAGAATCGTTAATTGTTATGGTGTTCCTACACAAATCAATTGACAGCCGATTGATATAAAAATGAACGATGGTTGTCAATTTTATTTGTCGCAAGGTCTGTTAAGGAATATCTTGGTAGCTCATAATTAGGGCCTGAGGTATACATCAAGATTATTTTAATTTTGACGTGACTTCATCTATACAAATTAATAAAATTGGAGTGTCTGTTTGTAATATCAAAATAACACCTTTTCACTAAATACATATGAAAGTACATACGACACCTATAGCAAAAACGCGATTTAAAAAATTTTTGTCTGTCTGTCTGTCTGTGTGTTTGTTCCGGGTAATCTCCGAAACGGCTGGACCAATTTTGACGGGACTTTCGCTGGCAGATAGCTGATGTAATAGGGAGTAACTTAGGCTACTTTAATTTTTGAAAAACAATTAGGGTTTCGCGTAAAAAAATAAAAACACATGAAATCAAAGAGTATCTCCGAAACGGGTGGACCGATTTTGACGGGACTTCCACTGGTAGATAGCTGATGTTATAAGCAGTAACTAAGGCTACTTTTATTTAAGAAAAACAAAATTAAAAAAAATGAAAAAATGGGTTCTGTCGTGCGGGCTCAGAACGCGGGAGCGGGCTTTTTTGTTAAGTTAAATTCCATGCGGACGAAGTCGCGGGCTCAGCTAGTGATGTTATACGATAAGAGTTCATAAGGATTAAATTGCCAGATATATTATTTAAATATATAACCCAGCTCTAGATACCGACTCATTTGCAACTATAATCCGTAATTGATATTACGTTAATCTATGTAAATAACGTCATTAATATTTTTTAAAATGAATTTCAGTACGATTCAATTCCCTGCCTTACAAACATTGGGTCGTCTTCACAATGTTAAATTGTTATTAACACCGGCCGGAAATGCATCAATTGAACCATCTACAAACAAGACCACGAGACAACATCCCTGACCCTATTTTTCCAATTTAATAAATGGAGTTTAACACTTACAGTTTCGCTAGAATAAATAAGTCGATTCAAAGTATTATATAAACCCAAGTTGATCACCTGATCAAGGATACATATACTTTCATTAGGTAACATATACCTATTAGAATCTGTTAAGTACATGTAAAAATCATGAAACGAGTATACTTGTCCTTATTTGTCTTGAAACACCCATTTGAGTAATTCGTTTTGACTTACAATACAACTAACATCAAAATCCGATATTCAATATCGGGTTCTAGGGTTCTAAACTACACACACTAGTAAGACTACTAATAATACTACCCCACATACTATTAATAAGATATAACGCCACTTGCGTCCACTATCGTATGAGGATGCAATCGTGAAAAGTTGGCCGGGTATCGGAGAAAACGGCGAATTTTGATTGGTCTGTTCAAAGCTTGTCCTTGAATGGACCAATCAAAATGTGACGACACATGCAGTGGTCATGCATATTATGGTTAGGCGAGTAGGGGTGCCCGGTTATGCGGCGTCTGTGCCTTGATGGTCTGTGTGCGAGCCTAACTAACTAGCTTCCGAGGAAAGGCACTATCATTCAGTCTTATTTAGGATAGGAGTTACCAAGCCTGAAATACAGATAGTAGACAAGGAATGGAGGTTCCGGTTCATCGTCCATTGCGCGACAGCGTCACGCGCTGATATCTTATCGCTGCAGCAATGGAGCTATCACACGCATAATGTAACCCCATGTCCTGTTGTGTGATATGATATGTAATATCAATAGGACCCGTGATAAGCTCTGCGTGTACCCAAGGGATGCAGTGGGATAATGTAGCACGAGTGGATTACGAAAATGATCAACCTAATACGTACCTAATACTATAGGATGTCTGAAAATGAAGTCTATTTTTTCCGAACTACGCCCGAGTGGTTTAACAGAAGGAATAGCGATTTTGTTCACTTAGCGCTTATATATAAGTGCTAAGTGCTAGTAGTGTTATACCAATGTCGTCAAACAAGCGTAGCTAGGTACGACCAGCCTGATGTTAAGCAGTTACCGTAACCTAAGATGCTTGCAATAACATATCAAAGGAACCGCAATCGAAGGTATTGCTCGTTCATTGCCGACCTAAAGGGTAGTGGGAAAAAGAGGGGTGGGCTAGATATTCTAAATTTTAACCTGTGTTCACACAAACTGCTTACAGGACCGTTCTTAGCGGATCTGTTTTTATTTCTGTGATGGCGTACATGGTTGTGTGAGCGAGTTCACACAAGCGACAGTATTTCGTATCCAGCATCCGATGAAATTTGGTGTAACCTAACGGGTCCTCAACGGATCGCCAACTCACACAGCTATCGGTTATTTCCTGCGTATCGTGTATTGACGACATTTGAAACGCTTCGGTTTCCAGACATAACATAACATACCCGTCAGAGACAGTGGATGCGATAAAATAACATCGCACCGTACTGACATCCTGCTTGCAACATTCACTTGCAATGAACTTTGGTACTCGTCGCGAAAGTGTTAAGCATATGTAATTGCGATACCTACCTCGAATAATAATGAGCAGTTATGATATCACTGTTTATTTTGTTTCATACCCAAAGACGCAGTTGCAGGAACGAATACCTACGGATGATATTTTAAACTTGTTTATACATAGTACCTATTCTCGCGCTAAAAATAACGTTATATTTGTTAACAAATTATTAATATCCACAGTAGGTACATGACCAATGCAGTTTTTGTGACATTTCTCTGGATTGAGTATGCTTACTCGAAAAAGTATTTTATTTGTATGCTACCTACATTCTACGGATAAAAACTAGAGTGATCGCAAACTTTGATGAATTAATAGTTCCAATTAGATCTGCAAGAAGAAAGGACGTACGCAATAATTATGTAAATAACCTTCATATATCGAGTCTATTATTGGATGTAAACTTTAGCGAGGATATTGTGGATGTTATTGAATCAGATAAGCAATGTAGGACAGTGTTGTAATCAATAATTACAGAGTACCCTCACTAATAGATTAATTAACAACAGGTACTTAGGTACATGTATTACCACATAGAGAATACATAGCAGTTGTGACTTCCACAATATAACACAGCCTCTTCATCAAGTGTCTATTTGCTTTATATACCTACTTTCATATGCATTTAGTAAAAATCTGTCAGACTGAAATTACAAATAGACACCTTAATTTTATTTATTTGTATGGATGTATAGATTTGGGTTCAAAGTGAGAGACTAATCAGCTTTTGAGCGAAGTTTTAATGATATTAGCATGTAGAGGAAACTACACCAATCAAAAATATCTCCTATAGAAAGACGCAAACTCCTTACCTTATTGACATGTGGGGAGATCTTCGATAGCACAGCCTGTTTGGTTGTTTCGACGATGACTTTCGGAGGCTCCGCGACGATGGGCACTCGGCGCTCCAGCTCATCGATAGCCGCGGCTACTTTAGCGTCGCCGACGGCGAGCGGGGCGGCCACGTACGGCGCCGCTGTGGTGGCCGCGCGGACTACGCCCGCCTCCGCCGTGGACAGAGCCCATTCGAGAAGGGAGTGGGCCCCTGGAATTGTATACCATTGTAATGTCTGTTTCTGTTAACTAGCATGATTACTGGCTATAACAGCTTCACAAAACATCAACAGTATAAGCATTACTGCCCCACATTGGACACAAAAAATACAGATAGTAAGTTGTGGAAAAGTTATAGAACTTTTTCTCATCTACCCACACTACCAAAAAATGCCAACAATTCTAAAACTTTAATATTTGAACATGTTTTTCCCTATTTAGAATGGCCACATATGGACATAGCTAGCTGATGCACCATAGAATTACATATACCTATATAGTATATCTTAGTAAAAGACAAGTCACTGCTGTAACCAAGCACTATGCAAAATGTTTAAAACACTGGTTACAAAATATTATAAAATGGCTCTTCCAAACTTCACAGCGGGAGCTTACCTTTAACTCTGGTGTAGAAAGCCCCGACTTGTCCGACGGCAGCCCCCACAGTGGGGATGGCCATGGCCTTCTGCACGGACTGCAGGTGCCCGAGGGATGGTGCTTGTGATACTTCTGCTGCCATCTGAACAAACAATATGGGAATAAAGAATCCTTTAAATATTATTTTACAACTAACAACAACTCATATGAGAATTGTTGAAATATGTGATCAGCCTGCATATTTAAAAAATTAAGTGATTACATATTCAATGAATTAAATAAATATTAGAAACAAGCAAGAAACAAGCAATAACTGGTTAGTTATTTACAACGACCAAAAATGTATGATGTGGAAATTTTGAAGGAATAAAACAAGAAAATTGAATTTATATTATACCCTCATTTTAAGAAATTGCTTCCAGAATATTCCTATACAAACTACCACCATATATACTATAACTACCACATAAATAAAATGCGTTGGTAGGTATTATTATTTCCTACGTGAGCATAATCGTTATGCTATGCAGGCAGAACAAAAAAAAACGACACCCAAGCAGGTTTGGAAAGGGAACATTGCAAACATTGCAAATGCCGGATGAAATTTTCATCACCCCTAGCACAAAATTAAATTTTAATTGTATAGATATAATAACAAACCTTTATATAAGTATTCTTCTGTGCTTTAATAATCAAAAAGTTTAGGATCGAAACTCTAGATATATCTAAGGTGACAGATATTCGATGATATCCTAACGACAAACTGAATTACACTGCCTCTCTGAATATAAATTATATTATATAGATACAAAGCGTTTGTACCATGTACGCAGAAATATGATTAATTTATGATTCAACAACCACTACGGCTAGGCTTGGACTTTGCCCGACATCGATAAGGATGAAAAAAGTTACTAAAAGTAGTGTGTATCAGTTCCCTTAGTTAATACTAACCATAAGTTTTAGTCGATTGTTTCCATTACATTTACATTTTCATAAAAATATATTATCACTATATATTTACCAAATTGTAATGGCAATTATATATCTATGAATGAAGGAATGCTACGACTTAATGAATATAACAAAAATCATTTGCTCTCTCGATTTTGTTGATACTTACACTATGTATTCCGAACATCACTACTTATAATTGCACCACATAATACAACTTATACAAAAAAAATAATAGCGATTTTAGTAAAAAAAAAATTACCTACTAAACACAATACTATAAAATTACTTTTTATTATGTCTCAGCAACACTAAAATAAAGTTATTTTTTTCTATGTGACCAGCCTTAAATAGTAAATTTTGGTTGGTCGCCAAATACCAATGACGAACATTGATCGCATAATTTGTGGAACGAGGCCAGCAGCCAGTTTACCTATACTGTGAGTTCACAAACATTGGATGAGCAACCATCGCTCATTGGTTGTTCAAGTCAGTTGTTATTACCGACTTTAATATATATTTTTTAGGATTTTATTCTTTGAAAATGTCTTGGTGTAATGACACCGTGTTGGAATTTGTGGAACTCTATAGAAGAGAGCAACTTCTTTGGGATCCAAAACATCCTTTGCACCGAAATAGAAGTGAAGTTTCTGACGCCTGGCTCAGAATACAATCCTCACTTAGTATACATTGCTCGGTAGTTGACCTTAAAAAGAAGAAGGAATCTTTGATGACATCGTTTAGGATGCATCTGGGCAAAAAAAAGACTTTAGAGAGTTATCACACAACTTGGTTCGCGTATCCTCTTATGGAGAGTTTTCTTGGCGGGAAATATGAATGCGATAGTACAAATCAAATGGAAAATGAGGTAAGATAACACTTATATAAAATAATATTAAAATACATTGTAGGTTTGGTTTCGACCTATTGTTGGTGCTTTTTCTCACCAACAATAGGTCTATCCATCCCTACCTCTATAGTTGGGTAAATATTGGACGAGACATATTGGTTCCAATTGCGTAGTGGTGACCATTTGTTTGTGATGTTGGTTTAATTATTACCTTTTGCCGTGTCGTGCATTGTCGATTTTGGGGTCAGACCGAAATAGTCCACAAAATGTATGATTTATTTATAGAATCAAGCATATACCTACTTACCATTGATATTATATAGGTATGATGATCCTCATTGGGAAACATGCATACCTACCTACTGTGGGTATTTTCATATGAACAATTTAAAACATCACGATCTTAATCACTAAATGTGTGATCTGAGTCATTGCTAGCGGTTCATAGTCCTTAGAGGCAGGTACAGCTCAAGCTCTTAGTGCCTACCTAAGTGCCTTGAAATAGGTATAGGTACGAAAAGGCCATTTCCGAAATTTGCTCCGACGGGTATTGAACCCGCAACCACCCGGTGCAGTGAGCCGAGCGTCCTACGTTCAAACCACTGCGCCAAGCGGTCGTCAAAATGATTCGAATCATTAGATAATGATATTGTTCGGTGGTTATAGGTATTATGGCTCATATTATTACTACAAATAAGTGACTACCTAGGTAAAGTGTATATTTTTCCGTAAGATGCGGATTTAGTAAACAATCTTGGCATGCCTTTTTAATGTTTGATTTTCAAATATCTGTTTATAATATAGAATTACTAGTTACCCACGTGTTATAAGGTTAAAAAAGAATTTATACTTATGTTAAATTATTATTAGAACGACTGTTAATGAATTTGAAAATTACATCCAAAAGACATGCTAAGAATGTTTACTAAATTGAATCTTAAGAAAAATACAGTGTAGGTACCAAGCTGAAGAAAGACTGAATATTATTTTATTTCAGTTTTACAACATCACCAACTACAATCCTGGGATAGAAGAATCTAATAATATCATCAGAAGTGTTAATCATTCCGATAAGAATAATGCAACACCGCGACAAAAAATAGCGCAAACCCAAAAGAGTTCCCAGAGTACGAAAAGTTCTTCTGAAATACAATATGCAAAGAAGCGTACGGATGAGTCCGTCAAGTATTTAAAGAATGCTTCAGATATAAAGAATGAGATGGATGAGTACGATTTGTACGGACAATTGTTAGCGAAGAAATTGAGAAAACTGGATGAACATCAACGCGATCTGGTGATGCACGAAATCGATAATGTGATGTTTCGAGCAAAAATGCAAACTAGCTCCTCACAAGCGCGTAGTTACTCGTCCTCGCCGTCCTCCCCACATGCCTCTAGAAAACTGAAATCTCCAATATTCATCGTGGCGCAGCAAAATACTTCGAATGTTCAATATGAAGACGAAAATATACCGTATCCAGAACAACACCCCTCTTAGGAGTGAAGAAAAAATATCAGAATGAACAGAATGGAAGCTTAATGCTTATCTAATACGGTAATTGAACTACCGATTAAAAGTCGCTTGCAGGACCATGAAGACTGACGGGTTAGCATCGACGGACAACCGAAGTTACAAAATTAGTGCCTACATTCTCGTAGATACCTACTGATTCTTGTAGATACGCATAGCATATTATGACACCCGCTTGGTGTATTGGTTCGAGTGTAGGCCGCTCGGCTCGCTACAACGAGTACTTGCGGCTTCGATTCACGACTAGGAAAATTTCAGTTTTTTTATTTTTAATACCCCCGTCTGGGTGTTACTGAGATTACTGCCAGTCCATTGTGTACGGTACCCATAGTACTTACATTAGTTTGGCACTATAAATAGGTGTGTTAGTCTGGCGATATTTATTTTTGTTGATCAAGTGCGAGGTTCTTGTATCCTGCTTTCAATTTTCATAACTGTATGTAGTTACTTTCATACATCCTAAACTATCGAAGTAATGTAAACTTCTGTACTACCTAAAATATTATTTTATCAAGGAAAAGTGCTTAAAGTGTTTAGTATATGATATGTATGTATGTAAGTATATGTTTATTATGTTGTATTGTTAGCGTTTTTAGTTATAGAGGAACCCAATGACTATCATTTACCGAACCAGGTATTTGCTTTTGTTTATAGATGAATATAATTTTCGTTAAAAAAAATAAGTTTTTGTTAAGAGGGCCGCGCATGAGTACAAATTCTATACCTACGTGAGTTGGTAAGCTGCATTATTAATTGTGTATTTAGTAAGTACCTACTTGTTAGTAAGCAGTGTACTTTGAACCCTATTATTTATATAGGTATTGACACAAATGAGAACTTTGAACTCAGGGCAATTCATTATTACACACTAACTCTGACGTGGCTACAAAAAGTGATGAATACATTGTGCAACCACCAGGCGTCACGCTACGCCAAAGCTTTTCTAAAAAGATCCTTTATAATGCGTAGTTTGGGAACAGTTAAAACGCTACTTGTTTTTACGCGAATAGTCATTAAACTGTGTCCTCTTCGGGTGTACGGGCTTTCCTCATATCAAAGAGGATTACAGGCTCTTAGAATATAGCAGTAAAAGCTATTTATCTACCACGGCTGGCTCAGCGCGACGGGTTATTGAACCTCCCACGTACGCCTTGAAATGATTATAAGTTCAGTCATCAAACGTCATCGAATCAACAAGAGTCCAAAACATGTTATTTATCATTAATCCTACCATACCAGAAACTATAATAAACTTAGATATAACTTTTAATAGTAGTATTAGAAATATATTAAAATAATGTAATTAATTAATTTATAAGTTCTAACATACCAGTTTAACAAGAATTCAATTAAAAGCTCAGTTTTTGTTTGTTCGGTTTAATAATCGCCTAAAATGTTAAGGATGTTTAGTACCATTAGCACATCACTACTGCACAGCTGATTTTCCTATTACGTTCCATATTCAAGGGAATAGAATTATGCATATTTGAAGCTATTCTCATATACTTTTCTCTTTTGCACTTACACAAAAACCTGTGTTGCTATTCTGCTGTCATTGGTTTGTTTATGGTTAGTAGAAACCTTGAAAGGGGTGACAGAAGAAAACAAAAATATTGAAAAATATTTGTTTTGGAAGATTGAGCCAGACTGTATTTTATTCAAACAGTGGCCCATTCTAGCTGAAATAACAATGGCTACAATGGTTAAAGAGAAAAAACGTGAAGTAAGTAGATGAAATGTTACTTAGTAAATTCCAACGAAAAAATTCCTTTGTTATGATTGTGTGAAAAATTTTATGTATAATTTACGCAGTTCACGAGTTCAAATGACATGTTTTTTATGGTGAGGAACACCTAGGCTCCGTCCATTTTGCACTAGAAGACGATGAGTGTGATAAGCGTTGTTTGAGATCAATGATTGCGACCATAAGTACTTTATCAAGTTCTTTCCTGACTATTCCTCTATTTCATTTGGGGCTGGCATTCTGTCTACCCTGTTCTGGCTGATACTTACATGGAATTACTACCATGTGCTCTCTGAGTCTCCTTTATATCCAAGTAACGAAGTCAAATCAATCATTATTTTCTACATAAAAGCTATATATTTCTGTTTATTATTACTAAATGTAAACCCAACTCAAACCCATACTTATACTGACTTTGTTTAATACTATAGAAAAAGAAATCAAAAGAGAAGAGTACATCCAAAAGTAGTAAAATAGAGTTACCACTATCTGATAATACTATATTTCTTGAAGCAAGCAATATTATTGAAGGCAGTGAGATTGAAGGACCAAGTATAAGTAAACACACACTTGAAAATGTAGATGAACCAACATATATAAAAAACAGAGATGAATTAATCAACAGACATATACAAGAAAATGAAAATATTACTGTGACTAGTACAATAGAAACTGTAGTGGACAAAACAGAATTTCAAACAAGTGGGATTACTGCCCAGTTAGATCTTGACTCCAAAGCTTCTTTGACTACAGAAGATACATACAATGAATTGACAAATAGACTAGACAGAATAGTTATACCTACAGAACTAACCAGTATAACAGAAGATAGAGAAGAGGGGGTCCTAGCCAGTTCCTATCTAACTCAAAAAGAAATGGTAAGGACAGAAGATAGAACGGAAGTGGAACCTCAGGAGGTTTTCCAAGATGCAACTCCATCAGCTCCTTGTTTTGAAGAATTGCCACAATATGCCACAAATGTGGCTTATCATGAATTAGCTGTTAGAACTAAACCTAAAATAGCTGCTACTCCCATTGAGAACATCTTGAAGGTGTGTGGTGGGGCAGAGTTGGAAGAAGTTAGGCTGATGAGTGATAAAGAAGAGGCAATGGTTGAAGCAGGCCCAATAAGTGGGCCGGAGCATCCTCTGGTGGACTTGCTGTCCACATTCAGGTATTATGTTGTCAGGCTAACAGCACAATGAAAAATAAGCACCTCAAATAAATTTTCTTTACAGAAATATTAATGTTAGCTGTATAACATCAAGGTTTAAATTAAAATGACAGTATTTTGTTTGATGCTATGTTCACAATTGCTATTTAATACGCGCGCTGTGCATGTGCGCTTAGCCTTAGGAATACAGAAGAGATAGGGGCATTGAGTTATTGCAGCATTTAACAAAACACATATATTTCAGATCGTCCCTCATAGCAGTAGAAAGGGAACGTACACAGCTCGCCTCCGGTTACGCGGAAGAGGAGAAAAGTAGGTCCACGCTATGGAAGGTGGAGAAACGTAACATTTACAAATTGGAGACATGTCGGTGTGGGGCCGACGTGGTGTACCGAGCGACGTACAAACACGCCGAGCTGGCGAAGGAGCGGCTGCCGGCGGCGCGGCTGCGGCTGGAAGGGCTCCTGAGAGACGTACAGGACTCTTATTGCCATCATCAGCACTCTGCTTTATTGGCGCATTGTCAGGTACTGTATTCTCACTCTTTGAGTCACATTTGAAGTTGAATATTCTCTGGTAAGCTTACAAAATGTGTGTGTGAATCAAATAAAAAAAAGATAACTGACCTTTTATATTTTATTTTCACTATAACAGATAGAAGAGTTAATATCAGAAACAGTGCAATCCAATAAGAAAGAAATACGCGAAGCTTTGTCTCTGGTGCTGCAAGCGCTCCGCGTGAGCGACACCGCGCCGGCCGCGCTGGCCAGCGCGCTGCAGCGCTGGGCCACCGCGCTCTCCGCCGCGCTGCTCGACGACAGAGATCTCAGGCAGTTGCTGTTCTTGTTGCACCATCTGTTTAGGTGAGTGACGTGATATTAGTGATAGAGTTTCCTAACATTATTTCTGCCACATTTATTGCGCGGTGAATGATAGAGTTAAACATGCAGGACACCCAAACATATACATCCTGTTCCTATGAATGCTAAACAAACTTGAAACACAAATGTATAAAAGCGCTATAGGTAAGGCTTGGCCATTAATTAGGGCGCAGTAACCTTGCACCACCGTGTTGACCATGTAGTAAGTGAGTTTGCACTTCATTATTTGTCTAGGAAAGTTATTCAGTACGTCTCGCTGATGTGTACAAATTATTTATCAGAAAAATAATAGTCAGCTGTTGTATAGAAACTTGTATTATAATACTTCTCGCGTTAAGGGTAATTCATAATAAATTTGCAGCGATCTGTCATAAAATAAATAAATAATTATCAATAGACTAACACTCCAACTGTATAGTCCCAAACTAAGTAACGCGTTCACTATGGGTACTGAAACATGGACTGGAGGCGATTCCAGTGAAACCCAGACGGGGAGGAAAATTACGAAAAGGCCATTTGAGAAATTTTCCTCGGCGGGAATCGTACCCGCAACCATTCTGTACTTACCAAACGGTTGTCAATGTCATGTAATACGCACAGGGCTATAATAATAATGTGTCACGTTGGCAGACAAACTCGGTCGGTGTGGTGGGCGGCCCGCGTGGTGCGGGTGGGCGTCGAGAGCGCGGGGTGGGCGCGCGTGGTGGGCGTGCTGGAGCTGCTGCTGACTAGGACGCGCCTCGACACCGCGCTTGAGTGCACCGAGGGTATACATAATAATAATACACATCACGCCTGGACCAACTCCAAGGTCAAAGGTCGTTCAAGGTCAAGGTCAATGTCCCGAGGTCAACGTCCATTCAAGGATAATATCCCCAGTTATAAGGTCATTCGAGGTCAAGGTCAAAAACCACCCGCGTCCTTTACCACACCCTGATACTCCCACATCCCACCGGATCCCGAAGGTGTGATTAGGTGTTGTTTTAGGGTGAAATTTTACTAAATCCTATTTTTCTTACCGCCGACCTATTAACCTATAAACTGACCGTATTTTCTCTCCGAGAGGGTAGACAACACCACACCTATATCTATTTATTCGGACATTCAACAGCTTATTCAGATGTACCCATTGTGGTAAACAAAGGTTGAATTGAAAAAAGTAATGATGCCAAAGATAATGAGTAGGTACGTGAAGGTGCAATATTTATTCGTCAATTTACAGGATATCAGTATATAAGATCTTATTTTAATTACTGTTTCAAACTGCGCTGGTTCTGGGGTGTTACAGCGCGAGCGCGAAGCATGTTTGACAATCAATTTTATATTGGGCGGCGTCGTTTTGATGTGCTGGCAAGTACATCAAACAAACTATACGTTTGAAGTGTATTTTTGTGAAATAGGACCTGTGTTTGACTAGGCGTCTGAGCTAAAGCACCTTGGAAACGATCAATATGTTTGACAAATTTTACGTGTTTGTCAATTAATTTGATAGTATGCGGCTTTGTTCGAAGAGTTTGTCAAACATTCTAAGTGTTTGACGTGTTTGAGAGAAATTTATATTGACACAGAGTTTGTAGCGTGTTTGCCTAACAAGCTTCAAGGTATGCGGTGGTGTGTCAGACAAGATCCCAGTCATCGCCTTGATATTATAGGCATAGAGGACATAATAGGTCATCAAGCTTGATCAATTTTTTTGGGCGTTTGTGCTATTGTTTGATGAAAACGTGAGGTGTGACCAACAAATTTGTCAAACAAATTTGATCGTCACCAAGGCGCTTAACATGCGTGTGATGTGTGGTGGTGGTGGGGCGCGCAGAGGGCGAGGAGGTGTGGGAGGAGGTGGGGCGGCGCGGCGGCGGCGGCGGCGTGCGCGACGGCGCGCTGCGCGAGCGCGACCTGCTGCGCCTGCTTCGCGCGCTGCCGCGGGCCGAGCTCGCCGCGCAGGCCGTCTTCGCCACCTCCGTCAGTACCCACCCACCCTCGCATCTCGGACTATACATTTGCCAGGGGCCTCCTTACAGCATCAAACGCGAATCGAACGATCGAATGTCTCCATACTCCAAGGCGTCAATAGCCGAGTGGTTAGAGGGGCCGCCCTCGTAGCTGAGAGGTTCCGGGTTCGATCCCAATCCTGGCTATTAAAGTATTGACGTGAGCACACTCCTAACATAAGCATTAACTTAGCTGGAGGGGCTACCGGGAATACTAGTAATGTGATAAACTCACATAGCTAGTAATTTTATTTTAAAAAAAATTGTTAACAAATATAGCTGCCCGTTATCTCTAGGGGCCTGGCTGTGAAGTGTATGGAAAGTTCGTCCGTTAAAACTTGTACCGAGCCCCCCTGGTGAACGTACGGAGATGCTCGAGGTGTCGGTCCCCCCAGGATGTGAGACAAGTCCGCGAGCAGGAGGTGGGGCGGCGACATGGGAGTGGCGGCGTGGTGCGCGCGTGCAGCCGCGTGCGCGTGCTGCTGGCGGCGCTGCGGCGCGGCGCGGCGGCGCACGCGGGCTACGCGCGCCTGCGCGCCGCGCTGGCCGCGCTGGCCGCCCGCACGCTGCGCGCGCTCGCCGCGCTCCATACATGCTCCAGGTAACTAAATTAATTCCAAAGTACACATGGTATCAGAAAGATGATAAGTCATAAGACAATGTTGTACTAAGTGATAGTATTATAATTAAACCATTGTCTGTGGATCTCACACTAGGCCTAGCCTGTATCGTGGGGTCCGTAGAAAAGGTTTACCAGCAATTTTACCGCTCGGCAGAAAAGTAGGTTTGCCAAAAAGTGGGAAAGTAAAATGTTTATAAGCTGCTATTTTTTTCAAAGCTGGAATTATAGGGAAAATACTACATCATAAGATTTTCGGAAAATAATTTCCTCTAAACTGGAATCGGTGCGATTGAATTTAAAAGAAACGGCCTTGTGTTTTTGTGCCGTTAGTGTCGGTATTTATTAAAATTGCTATCAGGTATATTAATCTATTCTCAGAGCATACTACACGAACGATTCTGAAGAGAGACTGTCCGCGGAACTGGAAGCGGCATTCGCGGACGGCTTCAATTTATTCAGCCCCCATGAGCTCGATAAGTTGCCCGCGACGCTACTCTCCACCGACACGGCCAAAGATTACTGCGTCGCCATTATAGTCGGCTTACATGGTAGGAACAACTACATCAATATAAATATCGCCAGACTGACACACCCACGGTGTGGACACAAACTAAGCAACGCTTGCACCATGGATCCGTACAATGGACTGGGCGCGATCCCAGTGACACTCAGACCTCGGCAAATTACGAAAGGGCCATTTCCGAAATTGGCCCCGGCGGGAATCGAACCCGCAACTACCATGTGCAGTTAACTGAGCGGTGTAGTCTTGAATCACCAAGCGGACGCTCGGACGTCCGGAGTACACACATTTAAATTATTTGTTCACGCATGGATATTTCCTGCAGCTTACTGAATGTACAGACCACCTTATTGGACGACCTGTCCCTCTGTATTGGGTGTCTGACCAGGTGTCTGTGTCTGTGGAGAGTATACTAGGTGAAACAAAAAGGGTTTACTATTGTTTTTGCAACTTTACTTTGTAAATCTAAATCTATCGGCTTTGTGGGACAGTTGAAGTACTAAAGGTTTTGTAGACTTGTGAAATCTGTCAACAGCTGTATTCCTATAACACCTTTTGTTTGCCAAATTTCCCCCAAAGCTGATAGTTTTAGAATTACAAAGTTAAGTTTTGATAAAAAAGGGTAAATATACTCTTTCTGTTACAACCTGTATATCGATCGAAATCATACTTGTGTGTATTTTAGATATGTCTCCGAAGCGGCTGGAGTCGCTGGGCGTGGAGCTGCCGGTGTTGCCGTGCGCGGTGCGCGTGCGCGTGGCGACGCAAGCGGCGGTGGACCGCGCGGACGACCACGAGCTGGCCACGATTGTACTCGAGTTTCTCATACAGGTATATACTCTATATTATATATATTAATACGTGAAGGATAAACGTCGTACCACTTTTTACGAAAATTGCGCGGACGGAGGAGTATGAAATTTGGCACACTTATAGTTTATATAGAGAAGGAGTGCAGAATGCTAATATTTTTATATTATGATACTTAGAAATACATTAAAATCAATAAATAAAACATTACACAGACTACCATGCGTTTGACACACACACATTTGTAACTTCTACTTGGTAACTGACTGACTGTCTGACTGACAAACGGTGCCGGTTTTTTTTCTCGGACTTCCCTAGTGCATTCTGCGTGCCAGTACCAAAAAGTCTTTGACAATAGAACCTTAATGACGTTTAAAATTAAAATTTAAAAGATTTATCGAATGTCTTATGTAATGTTTATGTAATGGTCGAATTTCGTCCATTATAACGGGAATACTAGTTTTATTAAGTAATGTTCGAGGTACAATCTTAGTACGTCTGCGAAATACTGAAATACTGAAGCTGTAATTTAAAATGAATGCTGAAAATGTGCCTTGCACTGACATACCATTCACGCCGAAACACGATGTTGTCTCTATTAACCCTTCGGTATATTCGAACCTAAAATAGAGGCAGCAAGATGTTTTGTATGAAAGTTTGGTCAGTGCAAACGATGTTTATTTCGGCTCAGTTGCAAAGCGGTTACACAGCGGTTACACGGCGCAGTTACACTGCTGCAAAGCGGCGCGAGACGACACGGCATCAGCATCGCGATTTCATACTATTGCCCAGTGTAATGTCGCTTAGTGAGTTCGCACCTTAATGCGATGTAAAAGTGTTCTATAAAAACATTCTGAACAAAAACATGATAATGTTTACAATGGCTTACTTATATAGATATAAATAATAGATATTGCTACGTATATTTATCCCAGACAGGTATCAAGCGCAACAGAGCGGCGTGCGCGTGCGCGTGCGCGTGCGCGGCGGCGGCGCGGCTCGGCCTGCCGCGGCTGCTGGCCGCGCACCACTACATGTACGCGTTCGCGCTGCATCTGTACGCCGACATCAACCAGAGTAACTATACTACTTTTATTGGCCAAGTCCATGGACAATATAGAATTATAAACAATTATTTTTTATTTAAAAAGGTTAGCAAATAAGCGTTCAACCCACCTGAAGGTAAGCAGTTACGGTAGGCTATACAGGTTGAAACATAAAGGGTATACTTTTTTTTTCAAAACTTAAACTTAGCTTTGGGGGAAACTTGAAAAACAAAAGGTGTTATAGGAATGCAGCTGTTGATAGATTTCACAAGTATATATACAACATCTTTCGTACTTCAACTGTCCCACAAAGCCGTTAGTTTTAGATTTACAAAGTTAAGTTGCAAAAAAAATAGTATACCCTTTATGTTTCACCTATACTAGTAGATAATTGCGATAGACATTGCTCGCACGTTGCCAACCGGGGGGGAGGGGAGTGGGACAGAGGGGAGGATGGGAGAGAGGGGCTGCTAAGCTATGAAATTAGGATGCGTTCAAGGCTCGACTTCGAAAGGACCAATCAAAATTTGCCATCTCCCCTCTACACTTCACCATACCCGGCAATATTTGACGATTCTGTTCTCATGTAATAGAGGACGTATGGCCCTTATTAACAAATCGATCTCAAGTCTGAGAACGATCTCGGAAATGTCATCCTTATGTCATTCCAGTACAAAATGATATGTCAAAAACGTACTTAAGACTACTCTCGGACTTGAGATAAATTTATTAATATAGGCCTAAGAGGCGTTTTGTTACGTACCAAATAGGATTTTTTTATTTTATAGTGTTAATATTTTCTTGTGTTTTATCCCTTTACCCCTTTCTAAGGCCCGCATTCTCTTGCACCGAGGTAGGGTGATTGCCCAATATAATATCCCTCCCCCATTATGCCCTCCATTAAGTTAGGACCGAAATGCCATACACTAAACCTTTGACTCCCCCTTCTGGGAATACGTGGTATTTTTGTATGATGACGACCGCTTGGCGCAGTAGTACGAGCTGAGGCCGCTCGGCTCACTGCCTAATTTGCTCAGGTCTGGGTGTCACTGTGATCGCCACAGTCCATTGTACGGTACCCATAGTGCAAGCGTTGCTTACTTTGGGACCATACAGTTAGTGTGTCAGTCTGGCGATTTATATTTATTTATTTATTGATGTATAGCGGAAACCTTGGAGGCGTCAGCAGTGAAGGCCCTCGAGGTCGACAAGTGGAAGCCGAACTCGGGCGAGATGCGAGCGCTGCTGGACGACTGGGCGCGGCGCTGCCCGCAGCTGCTGCAGCATCTACTGCTGGACCTGGACTACACGCCTCACGTGTGAGTACTGAGAACACAGATATAGATTTACATAGATAACGCAACTATCACGATTTGTATTGAAACCAAGCGTGCCGAATTTTTAACACCTACTGTGACGTCATTTGTGACGGGAAATCCAAACCGATTCAAAGACACCGATGCCGCCGATGCCCCTCCGCCCGCTACGATTCTCTCGAGTGATTATCTCGCTCATACTCATATTTTTATATTTGTAGTCGCGCGGACTGCAAGTTAGCAGCGACTAACCTTGTCGTTTGGCCGGGGTTTCGTACACGCGAAGTACATGCATTTGCGTTATCTATGTAAATCTATATCTGTGACTGAGAAGTATTTGAGACTGCCTGAGCTGTAAAGTGTGAGTAGGTATGCACACCCCACTAAACTAGCTTTCTCATATTATTTAAATACCTAAATCTGAGTGAGATTTGATTATTATTTACTTATTTATTGACAATGGTGTTGCCTGCTCATATTCAGTTGCTGTTCCTGAGAACCATTGAGTTTCTTGCCAGATCTTCTCAGTGGGAGCAGCATTTCGAACCGGTGGTAGATTCTGACGATTCATAAAATGCTTTGTTGGCTTACATGAATAAAACAAGTTTGAGTTTTGTCCATTGGGAAATACAATAAAACTCCACCGTTTCGTACCGTGTTTAATTCCAGACTGAATTATATTAACCTACCCGCTACATCCTACTATCCTACTAATATTATAAATGCGAAAGTTTGTGAGTGTGGATGTATGTATGTTTGTTACTCCTTCACGCAAAAACTACTGAACGGATTTGGATGAAATTTGGAACACAGATAGATTATAACCGGGATTAACATACAGGATACTTTTTAACCCAGTAATCCAATACTACGCGGATGAAGTCGCGGGGCACAGCTAGTTGTTAATAATAGTAAGAATCTACCCTACATATTATTAATACTAACATGTATTACAAGTACTAAACGACTGGCGCCATATTAAAGCCCGTATTAATAATTCAAGTCTGAGCGGTCTTGAATACGCTTTTGACATGTCATTTTGTAATGGAATGACATAAGAATGACATTTCCAAGATCGCTCTCAGATTTTAGATCGTTTTATTAACACGTGCCTGTCAGTCCGCCGCGTTTTTGATCCCTCTATATTGGACGTCAGGCTTTAATGATGGTAGAGGGAGGCTGGAGCCAGCTCATATACAGTACCACCCTCACACAGAATATCGGCGTAAACTAGCTATAATAGCTGCGTTTCGTACGATAAGTGTGAGAGTCGGTAGCCCAACTCCCTCCATTCCCATCCCTCTGTCCCTCACCTCATCAGGTCGACACCGTGCGAGCAATGTCTTTGGTATTGCAAGCATCTATCGGCTATAGCAAGTGCCTGACATCTGGGCCAAAAATAGCAACTAACGGCCAGATATAAATTGTCCATATTCGAACCTGGTGGCATTCCTCAGCGGGCTCGCGCTAGAAGTCCAGCTGGCGATAGGGTCGTGGCTGTGCGCTTGGACGGCCGCGGGGGCGGCGGGGGCGGCGGGGGCGCCGGAGTGGGCGTGGCAGGTGCTGCGGCGCCTGCGCACGCACCGCGCCGCCTGGCGCCTGCCGCTGGACGCGCCGCCGCCGGACCAACACCCCACCGACATGCTTTCCGTGGCGTACGCTCTCCTGGCTAGCTCCTGGGGACATTGTGTGCCGTTGGTGAGTTTTCGATTTGGATTTTAGACTTTAATGTGCTCATTATGTAGCTCATTTTATTCTAAGCCAGTGTGTGGTTAGGTATTTAAGGCTAAATTTGTTTTTGAATTTGCGCTGATCGAGTACATTACAAATTTGAGCTTTTATCTATCGAGCAATACGTTACGTTCAGTATTCATTCACTGGTTCTGATTATGCTCGCTTCGAGTAGGTTTGAACGAAATTGCATTTATTTAATTCCATCGAACCGACCCGATGCGTACCTTCGAGCTGTGCATTTTGTGGTCCACACGTTGATTTTTACCCGTTTACGAGTCAAACTATCGATAGTTTACTACCGACTCGAGTAATACCGTAAGTGAGTAAGGAACTTGTGAGCTGTCATCAATTGGCTCCAGTTTGTCTCTACCACCAAGAAACACTCGGTTCATGTAGAGTAGGCCCGCATTAATAAATAAATCTTTAGTCTGAGAGCGGTCTTGGAAATGTCATTCCAGTACAAAATGACATGTCGCTCATCCGGTGCAAGACAGTCACATTGCATTTTTTTCGATTTTAAGGTAATAATGGCAAAATGTTCCCAATGCGTTGATGTGTCTGGTGTATTATTGTCAGGATTCTAACTAACGTAGTTTTAGCTAGACGGTGGCAATGTCGGTGTTACATTATCGCCTTTTTTTTCGTGGTCCCGTAGCAACATTGACTGAATGATCACTTGTGCCGTATGCTAGGACCACAACGACGTTAAAGTAAGTTGTGATATACAATTTATATTAGTTACAAATTTGATCTTGTGCGTTTGTAGTAACTACAATGACACAAATGTATTTTATTTATTTTTTATGATTTTTCCGTCCTGTAACATTTAATTTTCAAAATATTTCCTGAAGTATATAGGCAGCTTAGTTGCTTACTTAATTAAGTACTAATAAACTTAATAAAGTTAAGATATTGAGGTGATCTATGAGAACCCTTACAATTTACTATGGGGTTATGACTATAATATACTATAATTTTTAGTTCTAGTGCCACAATTACAGAACTGCAGGTCATCAATCATTATTATGAGTTTTTTAAATATAAGTTCTGCTTTATCTTTTTATTTAGCATTATGTAATCAAGCCTTACTATCAATAGTTTGCAATAAACTAAGTTTAAACTACTTACTCATTGTAACAAAGTCACAGTCATGATTTTAAACATGAAAAAAAATAAAAATCCCTGTCCTGAAAAATTGGATTTTATCAATTGTGACTGTCTTGTACCGGATGAGCGGTGTCAAAAGCGTGCTTAACCCCTAGAGTTAAACGTCCACCTACGTCGGTGTATAAGATTTGAATGCTCCAAGTGTCGCGTTCCCCTCCGGGTGGGTATAAGACGCGAGCGGCAATTGGTTGTTTATTTGCTACGTTTAGTGTAACACGTTAACGATAATAGGGTTTCATAGATCGATTATGTCAAATAATATCTGTTTTTAGTAGGTAGGTATCGATTCTTGTAAAAAACATTCATACTTCCGAAATATTGCGAGTATTGTGACACTTGGGGCAGAGGGCGCTCGGAGGTGGGGATCATTGGAAGGGTTAAGATGACCTTCAGACTTGAGATTGATTTACGAACACGGGCTGTAGTGTGTGTTGACAAGAGGCATGTGGTCAGATATGCTCGGAGGGCGTGGCGGCGGCGGCGCGCTGCGGGCTGGGCGCGCGGCCTCGCGAGGCGGCGCACTGCCTCGCCGCCTTGCTGCCCGCCATGGCCGCCTCGCCCGAGTCCATCGCGCTCACGCCCAAGTAACCACCCATCTACGGATATAAATTAATATCGTCAGACTGACACACAAACTGTATGGTCCCAAACTAAGTAACGCTTGTACTATGGATACAGTACAATAGACCGGGGGCGATCAAATGTTATTTCCGAAATTTGCCCCGACTGGAAGCGACCCTGCAACGCCCATGTGCAGTGAGCCGAGCGGCCTACGCCCGAACCACGGCGCCGAGCGGAATTAACCGACTTAAAAAAACCTAGGTGCACTAAAATGCTAGAAATAACAAGAGACCTAGAATTTATTTTATTTGGAGTTCAATTTGAGTTTTTTTCTGAAAAATACATTGAAAAGCCATAGATTTGCAAAAAAAACATTGTTTTGGGGTTTTTTAACAGGTTACAAATTGACAGTAATTAACTATCCTTGTGCGCGATGATTTTTTTAAACTCTTGTCGTGTCCAGATTCACGGAACTGTTCAGCGCGATACTGAACTCCGGCCCGTCGCTGGTGCAGCGCGCGCTCGGCCGCGGCGGGGAGACCGGCGCCGAGCTGCTGGCCAGGCTCATGTTGAAGCAGCTCGCTAAGGACAGGTAACCAGCTATCATTATTTATTAATTTAATACTATTGCCTGTAGCCCCGTCCGCTTGGTACTTCGATACAATAAAAGTAGTCTAAGTTACTCCTTATAACATCAGGATCTCCTCATGCATGGTTTTGTTTGCGGATGAATGGGTGAGGATTTTGTTGGTAAGTTTGAGGTTTTGTGAGAAAGATGAATGATTTTTATAACTTGCAATGTATCTATAGTTAGTTAATTAGTGTAATTGGCCTCTGACCGTTCTATTTTAACTTTAAATAAATAAATCAGCTACTTGCCAGTGAGAGTCCCGTCAAAATCGGTCCAGCAGTTTCGGAGATTAGCGGGAATAGACAGACAGACAAATCCCTCAAATCAATTGCAAATCACGCCTCGACCGTGCCACGAATACTCTGTCGCGACTCTTCAGTAAATGAGGTGCTTTGTTATCCTGTTTTACCGTCGTCAGAAAGTTATATTTCATAAATAGTAAAATAAGCCTTTCGAGAGGGCATAATAGTTGTAAATAGAATGTGTAACGGTACGCGGCAGTTACGGAGGCGTGCCCCGCGCGGCGCTGTTGTCGGCGTGGCTGCACGCGCTGTGGCGCGCGGCGCTGCCCGCGGCCGGGCTCGCCGACCTGGCCGCGCTCGCCACCCGCGACTGGCCGCTGATCGACGCGCACGCCGCTGCACTGTTACAGGTCTATATCTACTTATCGATTATTCAATATGGTCTTCCGCGGTCGAAATTCGACTATAAATCATTAAACCCAAAAACCTTTTTTTTTATATATATGGCTCTGTCCTTTTGGACAATTCTGCCAATGTCAAGTGAGGTCAATGATTGATACTGGCACGCAGAATGCACTATGGAAGTCCCGCCCTCCGAAATAAAGAAAATAAAACTGTCACCGTTTGTCAGTCAGTTACCGAGTGGAGGTTACAAATGTGTGTGTTAAGTAATGGTAGAGTGTGTAATTATGTATTTATTAGTTTAATGTATTTTTTATGCACAATTTAAAAAAAATATTACGCTTCTGCAATCCTTCTCTACATAAACTACTAGCTGAGTCCGCGACTTCGTCCGCGTGGAATTTAACTTAACAAAAAAGCCCGCACCCGCGTTCTGAGCCCGCACAACAGAACCCATTTTTTCATTTTTTTAAATTTAGTTTTTAAAATAAAAGTAGCCTAAGTTACTGCTTATAACATCAGCTATCTACCAGTGAAAGTCCCGTCAAAATCGGTCCACCCGTTTCGGAGATACTCTTTGATTTCATGTGTTTTTATTTTTTTACGCGGAACCCTAATTGTTTTTCAAAAATTCAAGTAGCCTACGTTACTCCCTATTACAACAGCTATCTGCCAGTGAAAGTCCCGTCAAAATCGGTCCAGCCGTTTCGGAGATTACCCGGAACAAACACACAGACAGACAGACAAACATTTTTAAATCGCGTTTTGTTATAGGTGTCGTATGTACTTTCATATGTATTTAGTGAAAAGGTGTTATTTTGATATTACAAACAGACACTCCAATTTTATTTATTTGTATAGATAAGTGTGGGAAATTTCATACTCCTCCGTCCGCGCAATTTTAGTAAAAAGGGGTACAAAGTTTTTGCTTCACGTATTTATATAATGATTCTTAGCCAGGAATCGAAGTCGTTGATTTTGGAAAAATAACACTGTATTATTACTCCATTCCATTCAAATACTGTGAAGGATTTGGCCATCCACGCCAACTTGTAAAATTCCCCCTGTTTAAAGTGTCAAGGTTTTTTCTTGTGTTCACTTAGGAGGAGAACGCAAAGGAGCACATGGAGTATGCGATCCGCAACGCCTCGACGGCGCCGCTGCTGTGCGAGTGCGCGCTGCGCGCCTGGCACGCGCACGCCGAGCTGCGCGCGCAGCTGCACGCGCGCCTGCTGCACGCGCTGCACGCGCAGCGCGCCGCCGCACTGCGGCCGCACGTCGACCACGCCATGCAGGTAACCACACGACACGGCGCCGCTGCTGTGCGAGTGCGCGCTGCGCGCCTGGCACGCGCACGCCGAGCTGCGCGCGCAGCTGCACGCGCGCCTGCTGCACGCGCTGCACGCGCAGCGCGCCGCCGCACTGCGGCCGCACGTCGACCACGCCATGCAGGTAACCACACGACACGGCGCCGCTGCTGTGCGAGTGCGCGCTGCGCGCCTGGCACGCGCACGCCGAGCTGCGCGCGCAGCTGCACGCGCGCCTGCTGCACGCGCTGCACGCGCAGCGCGCCGCCGCACTGCGGCCGCACGTCGACCACGCCATGCAGGTAACCACACGACACGGCGCCGCTGCTGTGCGAGTGCGCGCTGCGCGCCTGGCACGCGCACGCCGAGCTGCGCGCGCAGCTGCACGCGCGCCTGCTGCACGCGCTGCACGCGCAGCGCGCCGCCGCACTGCGGCCGCACGTCGACCACGCCATGCAGGTAACCACACGACACGGCGCCGCTGCTGTGCGAGTGCGCGCTGCGCGCCTGGCACGCGCACGCCGAGCTGCGCGCGCAGCTGCACGCGCGCCTGCTGCACGCGCTGCACGCGCAGCGCGCCGCCGCACTGCGGCCGCACGTCGACCACGCCATGCAGGTAACCACACGACACGGCGCCGCTGCTGTGCGAGTGCGCGCTGCGCGCCTGGCACGCGCACGCCGAGCTGCGCGCGCAGCTGCACGCGCGCCTGCTGCACGCGCTGCACGCGCAGCGCGCCGCCGCACTGCGGCCGCACGTCGACCACGCCATGCAGGTAACCACACGACACGGCGCCGCTGCTGTGCGAGTGCGCGCTGCGCGCCTGGCACGCGCACGCCGAGCTGCGCGCGCAGCTGCACGCGCGCCTGCTGCACGCGCTGCACGCGCAGCGCGCCGCCGCACTGCGGCCGCACGTCGACCACGCCATGCAGGTAACCACACGACACGGCGCCGCTGCTGTGCGAGTGCGCGCTGCGCGCCTGGCACGCGCACGCCGAGCTGCGCGCGCAGCTGCACGCGCGCCTGCTGCACGCGCTGCACGCGCAGCGCGCCGCCGCACTGCGGCCGCACGTCGACCACGCCATGCAGGTAACCACACGACACGGCGCCGCTGCTGTGCGAGTGCGCGCTGCGCGCCTGGCACGCGCACGCCGAGCTGCGCGCGCAGCTGCACGCGCGCCTGCTGCACGCGCTGCACGCGCAGCGCGCCGCCGCACTGCGGCCGCACGTCGACCACGCCATGCAGGTAACCACACGACACGGCGCCGCTGCTGTGCGAGTGCGCGCTGCGCGCCTGGCACGCGCACGCCGAGCTGCGCGCGCAGCTGCACGCGCGCCTGCTGCACGCGCTGCACGCGCAGCGCGCCGCCGCACTGCGGCCGCACGTCGACCACGCCATGCAGGTAACCACACGACACGGCGCCGCTGCTGTGCGAGTGCGCGCTGCGCGCCTGGCACGCGCACGCCGAGCTGCGCGCGCAGCTGCACGCGCGCCTGCTGCACGCGCTGCACGCGCAGCGCGCCGCCGCACTGCGGCCGCACGTCGACCACGCCATGCAGGTAACCACACGACACTTTTAAATGCTGGCAAAACAAAATGTATTAGATTCTCTACCCCAAACGTATACAAGGTTGATTCCAATGTAAAACTCGACGGAAAAGCGCTAGATCCGGTACCCTCAACTGTCTTCCTAGGAATAACAGTAGACTCTAAACTGCAATGGGGTCCTCATATAGAAACTCTCGCAAAAAAACTCAGTTCTGCTGCTTATGCCGTCAGGAGAATAAGACAGATGACTGATATAGCTACAGCTAGGCTAGTGTATTTCGCATATTTTCACAGCATCATGGCCTATGGCATATTGCTGTGGGGGTCTGCTGCTGATGTTAATACTATCTTTATTTTACAAAAAAGAGCTATTCGCGCTATTTACTGCCTAGGCAGCCGCGATTCCCTTCGTGAGCTTTTCAAGGAGATAAATATACTTACTTTACCCTCGTTATATATTCTCACGAATATCATGTACATACGTAAAAATATCTCCTTCTATGATAAAAATAGTGACATCCACAGTATTAACACTAGAAATAAGCACAAGCTTGCAGTCCCAGGATACAGGCTTAGTAGAACCAGCAAAACGTTTATGGGCAATAGTGTTCGGTTTTACAATAAAATTCCATCTAGCATCACAGACCTACCAGATACAAAATTCAAAGACGTAATTAAATGCACGTTAATGTCCAAAGCATATTATAGCATTAAAGATTATATTGATGATAAAGACGCTTGGCATACAATACCTCTCTGCACACTAGTGATGTAACGAATATTCGCATTCGCATTCGCATTCGCGAATATTCGCATTCGCGAATATTCGCATATTTTTTGATATTCGCATTCGCATTCGCATTCGCAAGAATCTATGCGAATGTTTGGCGAATGTTTTTTTAAAAACAAAAAGGAAATTATGTATAGATGGATATGGTTTTAATACAACTAGTAAGAATTATATATTTATTCAACAAACTTGCTTGTAAAGTGGCCCTTTTTGCACCGCTTTTAGGTTCATAAAGCAGTTTATTACGCACTAGTGATTTTGAATTAACATTTTTTTAATCTTAGTAAAGAGTTATCCTAAAAATAGTAAGCGTGTTTATAAAATAAATAAACAATGTTTATTAAAATATTATACATAGATACATTAATTATTTAAATACATTTATTTCTTAATTTTATTATTATAAACATTCGATTTATTATATTTCAAATAATATAATAATTGCTAGGGGCCTTGCCAGACCCATAGATAAATATAACTGGCCAAATGCAAGTCAGACTACGCATACTATAGTGTTCCGTAGACATCCCGCCACTTTTCGATAATATGGAACCCTGAAAATAAAGTAATGTCTTTTTTATTGATATGAAACATCTCAACCGATTAATTTCTACGAAATAAATAAACTATTGGCAACCGTATGAATAAAATAGTAAGAAATTCTGTTACTAAATTTATTAAACCGGCATTCAAAGACATCTTAAGCAAAGTGACATAAACCTTTATTTTCTTTTTGGACTGATGAAAATTTCTTATAAGGGCTTCTTAATTCAAATAATTAAGTTGTGATTAGACTAGCTGCACAAACAGTGGCGCGTGGGTTTGAAACTCAGTCCAAACTATCGATATTTTTTTAATAAAATTAATTATATTTCTTTTTAAAAGAATAGAACTATTTATTTCCTATAATGAACCATTTATAATGTGGTTCTAAGTTAAACGATGAATCTCGCTAGTCACGAAAAAAAACCACCTTGCAGCTCAATATTTCATAAACGGGAATTAATATTTAAAAAACTGTCACAAGAAACCTTCAAATTATTTTAAAATACCTACTGAACAATACCTCACTCGAGAGGGTGAGTAAACATTTTTTCACTCCCCTTTCGTATGTACGTGAGGTAGAATGAAATAACTTTGCTTTCAAAATTGAAATACACAGTTTTGTAGCGGTACAGAAACACAATTTTTTTTGCCAATTTTCAGTATAACAGTCTCTGAATAAAATAACTGCGATGTCAGAGGGACGGGTAGACGGACAGACGGACGTGGGGAAACGTTAAGGGTTCCGAGTTTGACTACGGAACTCTAAAAACTTACGGCGCGCCATTTTCTTTGAATTTTCATTCATCCTGCAATTCTCTAGGTCTTCTAGGTAAAATTCGGGAACTGTGTTTTTTTTTCAATTAAGATTGTAATATTTTATACTCGCGTGTTGTAAAATGTCGTATGAAACGCGTGAGCATTGTTCATTACACACTTTGGCTCCATCGCAGCCCTGGCGTTAGTCTCGGGCTGCAAACTAGCTTCGATCGTAATGTGATTATCAACTTAGCTCACTTGTACATAATGCACTTATTCACTTATTTACTTATATTTTAATAAAAAAAAAATATGGAACTGTCTTGAGGTAGGCAACTAAATTATGAATAGGTAGGATCTTTCCCTATTGTTCTTGTTAGTCTAATTTAAATATTAACAAACTCAATAAAATTTGAATATCAATTAAATTTGATTTATGCAATAATACTAAGCTACCCTGAAATCAAAACAAATCTCTTCATATTAACTTTATGTGACTAACTTCGTTCTTTCAACCTATATGGGTTTGGCTATGTTCGGCCGACACGAAATGTCAAACCATTCTAACATTTTGCGCGCTCTTTATTAACCCCCGACGAAAAAAGAGGGGTGTTATAAGTTTAACATGTGTGTCTGTGTGTCTATCTGTGGCATCGTAGCGCTTAATCGGATGATCCTTTTTTTTTGTTGTTAGAAAAGTTTTCTGATCGAGAGTGTTCTTAGCTATGCTTTATGAAAATTAGTTCAGCCGTTTAAAAATTATGAGCTCTTTTTTAGTTTATAAAGTCGTCGCATCGGGATTTCTTTAAATTTTCAATTTTAGTTATTCGAAAGTCAACATTCGCATTCGCATTCGCATTCGCATTCGCGAATGTTGAAGCCAAATATTCGCATTCGCATTCGCGAATGTCAAAAATCCAACATTCGTTACATCACTACTGCACACAGCAACCCACTGGCATTACAATTTGAAATCTTATGATTATGATTTAATTCCTCGCTGACATTTATATCTAGCAAATGTTATTCCAAATCAAATCATATTCAATTGTGGTATACTTGAATTGTATAAATTTAAAGTAGGTACCTAATCAAATGATAGACAGCAAAATAATATTGTAACAATAATGACAAAATGTTAAAATGTGAGCACCATGTAAGCACTGATGCATTAATATAGCATAACTTCCTAGTAGAAATAAGTTTTGACATGGCAATATTCTGGGCCTATTACTTCTTTATTTGTGATGCCTTATGCGTTAACCTACATTGTCCTCACATCTCTTAATACCTACTGTAAATAAACAAACATAATTTTAAAAAAGAGAAAAGAAAAAATGTATCCATGGAGTTTCTTGCATGTTCTTCTCCATAGGACTTTGTTTTGGAACATGCACCTAGTTCTTGACTTTTTAAAAGTGCCAGTTAATCTGGCCTATCCTACTAATATTATAAATGCGAAAGTTTGTGAGTGTGGATGTATGTATGTATGTATGTATGTATGTATGTATGTATGTATGTATGTATGTATGTTTGTTACTCCTTCACGCAAAAACTACTGAACGGATTTGGATGAAATTTGGAACACAGATAGATTATAACCGGGATTAACATATAGGATACTTTTTAACCCAATAATCCAATACTACGCGGATGAAGTCGCGGGGCACAGCTAGTTTGAAATAAAAATATTTGAATTTGAATTTGAATTTGAAACACGGTGGCTGACACACCAACTGTATGCTCTCAAACTAAGCAACGCTTGTACTATGGGTACCGTACAATGGACTGGGGACGATCCCAGTGATTCCCAGCCCAGGGCAAATTACGAAAAGGCCATTTCCGAAATTTACATGAGCGGGAATTGAACCCGCAACCACCACGAGCAGTGAGCCGAGCGGCCCACGCTCGAACCACTGCGCCATGCGGTCGTCAATTGGATTAAACATTTCACGATTTTACGGCCGTCTATATGCTTTATTTAGGGTTCCGTAGTCCCAACGAGGAACCCTTATAGATCATCCAGTCTGTCTGTCCGTCTGTCTGTGATCAACATTGAGTAAGATTTATTACGTAATAAATATCGACACTTCTTACATTTATATGTTGCGAAAATATGAATAAGATTATGCAGAAGAAATTGGATACATTGTTAATAAATTCCAATTAAATAACAGCAATAAATGTAAATGTTTTATGTTCATTAGTCTATTTATTAGTATTTAATGGTGTCGATAGATGTCGGTAGTAGTATGTATACAACTTTAGTACCTATTTCAAGTTGAAATTTTCAACCTGGGCTGAAATTTTAAACAGATTACCTTAAATGACTCGGAACCCTTCATTGTGCATGGCTCGACATGGCACTTGGCGAATTTTTATATGATTATGGTGTTTTGATTCTCAACGATTACAACTTTGAATCGCTTAAGTTTGGCTTTGGTATTGAAATATTTCGTTAATTAGTACATTCGATTCCATTTATACAGCAAATAGGTGCCAATATAAGCTCGGAGGAGCTGGCAATATACCGGTGCGCGAGCGGCGCGCTGGCCGCGCCCGCGCAGCACCCGTCGCACCTGGCGCTGTGGCGGCTCTTCATGCACCTGTACCTGCAGCGCCCGCCCGACCACATGTCAGTGCAATCTATCTGGGCCCTAACCACGCTAGCTACTCAAATCGTAATAGAAAAGCAAACGCTCGCGATTACGTTTCAAACGCTCCGCTTTTGACGTTTTGCTGACACCATACCATATCAATGTCAGTAGCAAAACGTCAAAAGCGGAGCGTCTGAAACGTAATCGCGAGCGTTTGCTTTTCTATTACGATTTCAGTAGCTAGCGTGGTTAGGGCCCTGATCACCTGCTAAGAAAGCGTCGCGTATGGTAGGCGTCAATAGCGTAGTGGTTAGAGGGGCCGCCCTCGTAGCTGAGAGGTTCCTGGTTCGATCCCCATCCTGGCAATTAAACTATTGATGTAAGCCCACTCCTAACAAGCATTGGCTTAGCTGGAGGGGCTAACGGGAATAGTAGTAATGTGATAAACTCACATTGCTAGTAATCTTAAGTCTAAGAGCTATCTTTAAAATGCCATCCTAATGTTATCCCAGTACAAAATTACATGTCAAAAGCGTACTCAAGATCGCTCTCACACTTGAGATCGATTTATCAATACGGACCGAAGACTATTGAAACCATGATATAGGTATAGGATGTATCAAAAGTCCGAAATAATAATTTTAGTATAGGTATATAAGGTAGCTGATATGTAGACGCCTAGTGAATGCATAACTATCATATTTTCTAAGTTACGGGACTTTGAATACTTTGTAGTAGCGTACACAATCGGTTCGCGCGTTCGGTTTTGACTCAGATCGCCGTGACTTAAGGTCTAGCGTACAACTGGGGAGCGTAGAAACCGAATGCAACCTACACTTTGTATGCGGTGCGGGGCTCATCCGACCAGGTACCTGACTCGCGAGCTCGATCTTAACTTACCCATATTCATGCCGTCTGTTTGCTTTTAGAGTAACTTTTAGGTAGAGATAGAATTTTTAAGCTGTGATGTGTTACGGAGTCGATAAAACGGCGCGTATTGTTTGACAGGTTAGAGTCTACCCCACCAGTGGGTCCGCTATTCTTCAGCGGGCTCATCAAATCCCGCACGCTAGCACAAATCAAACGACGACTCAAGGAAACAGTCTTATATCATCACAACGAAGTGACGACGCTCAAATCACAAATAACCACCGAACCGAGAGGCACACAGTCGAATAAAACAAATAAAAGGATCCCCCAAGTAGTCGATAGTAGTCTACTGCCGGCGTTGACGATAGTCGATTTGACGGGGGAGTCGAGCGAGTCGAGCGCGTCCAGCGACTCTGAGGAGAGTGGGGAAGATGGAAGCGAACGGAGAGAAGCGAGTAGAGAGGAGAGTTTCGATAGCGAATCGACTGATGTTAACAAGAATGTGTTGGACTTGATCGCTTATCATACCGCCGCTGAAAAGTGAGTACACTACTGTAGCCGGGGCATGTCTGCAGATAACATAAATTCCTACTATATTGTTACTCTGAGAGATAATTACGAAAAATTTTGTTCCCGGGTGGGTCACTATTTCACGAAAATCCAATGAAGATTAAAATATTATTTAGGTGAAAGAAAGGATGAATCTTTTCTTTTCTCGTGTTGTGGGCGTTCTGTGGGAGTTTAATTTGTCCCAAGCGATATTAATGGCGCGATGACAATGCCCAATGTGTGTTGACTGTTCAACGGTACAAGTCGTAATGTTCTCTCCGCCAATCACAGCTAACGTAAGTGGAGTTTGTCCAACATATACAGATGGCGTCCCATTTCGATTGTTTCAATACTTTTACAAAAGGGTTTATTACGACATGTCATGTGTTATAAGATTCATATATGTGTCAGGTTGTGCAGCGAGTACTTGCGCTGGCTGGAGGAAGGCGACAAGGTGCGGGCGGCTCCGCACCACGCGGACATCGGCCGGTTTATACCGGAACATGTGAGCGGGAACACGTCCCTTTTAAACTATTTCTAGTCTATCAGTCAGTCTATCAGTCTAGTTTGTCAGTTCTAGTCAGTCTCGTAGTGCATGCATAAGGGTCCGCTACATATCAATGAGGGCAAGCAATAGGCCACGTTGCAGTGAAAGAAAGAAAATAACATTTATTTGACACAGCACAAAAGACAAAACAAAGAGAGAAAAGAAAAACAATAAATACAATTATAAAATAAAGGAAGATTATTAATTACAGCAACAAAATGTTTGACATAGTGGTGGATGTATCTCACGGTTGGGCTAAATAGGTTCCCACATCCGCCACATCCCAGGCGTAAGTTTGGCGAATGATTTTCATCTAGGACCTAATTGCTTGGCGTATGCTAAACAGAAACAGAGTAAGGCATAAATAATATTATCTTATATATAAAATTCTCGTGTCACAATGTTAGTTATCATACTCCTCCGAAACGGCTCGACCGATTTTCATGAAATTTTGTGTGCATATCGGGTAGGTCTGAGAATCGGTCGACATCTATTTTTCATACCCCTAAAAGACAGGACAACGTCTGTCGGGTCAGCTAGTATAATGTACAAATATGTAAATTAATAAAACAATAATGACAAGCTAAAAATACATGCTAAAATAATAATAATACTAGCATGGGGGTAATTATAAAAAAATAATATACCAACAAACAGTGGGTTGAACTCGTCAGTTTTCACAATCTCTCCAACTCTCTTGAACCTCGCAATCATTTAGTGACATTGACAGAAATTAAGGGACAGATAACGTCGCTCCAGGGCATTCACGCGACATTTCTGGGCCCTAACCACGCTAGCTACTCAAATCGTAATAGAAAAGCAAACGCTCGCGATTACGTTTGTTTCGTTTTTGACGTTTTGCTGACACGAGCTTCACGATTTCTTCTGACATTGATATGGTATGGTGTCAGGAAAACGTCAAAAGTGGAGCGTTTGAAACGTAATCGCGAGCGTTTGCTGTTCTATTACGATTTGAGTAGCTAGCGTGGTTAGCGCCCTGGTGATTTGTTTTTTTAACCCCCCGACAAAAAAAGAGGGGTGTTATAAGTTTAACATGTGTATTTCTGTATCTGTGTGTCTGTCTGTGGCGTCGTAACGCCCAAGCGGATGAACCGATTTCAATTTTGTTTTTTTTTTGTTAGAGAGGTAATCTGATCGAGAGTGTTCTTAGCTATGTTTCATAAAAATCGGTTCAGCCGTTTGAAAATTATCAGCTCTTTTGTAGCTTTAAAAGTCGTCGCACCGGGGGTTTTCTAAATTTTCATTTTTAGCTATTCCTTTTTCCTTCGAATCCTATGGAAGTAGATGTTAATAGTAATCCTTGTGTCAGGGTTTAGAGGCGGCGTGGCAGGCGGCGCTGTCCCGCGCTCGGCCCGCGCCCTCGCCCGAGCTGGAGGCGTTCCCGCTGGGCGGGCGCGCCGCCCCGCCCGCCGCGCCGCCTCCGCACACGCCCTTCCAACTAGCCGTTAACTCTCTGTTGCAGATCAGGGACCCATCGACACATAGGTATGAGTACTTTTATGGCTATAGCGAGGGGTACACCGTACAATGAACTGCTAGCGATCCCAATGACACCCAGACCAGGGCAAATTACGGAAAGGCCATTTTCGAAATTTACTTTGACGGGAATCGAACCCACCCAGTGCAGTGAGCTTAGCGGCCTACGCTTGAACCACTACGCCGAGCGGTCGTCCGATGTAATAACAATTAAAGTTAATCTTTATTTGCTTCATTATACGACTGTGATTGGTATTATATATACCACGCGTCACTTCGCCGCCTCTCCGTTGTGCTGACGCTTATGTGGAATAAATTTATTAAACAATCGTTTCTATACACCCGTCGAACCCTTTTTTTATCGATACATACCATCATTTGTGTACAGACAAAGGGCGATAATCATCGATTCGCCTGTTGAAGACGTGGACTTCAGGGATGCGCGCGCGCTACTCGCATTGGTCGACAAACACTTGAAGGACATCGAGAGACTTGCGCAGTGAGTCCTTCGACTTATTATCATTATATTAATACGTGAAGCAAAAACTTTGGATCCCTTTTTGGCACAGTTAAAGTTTATATGGAGAACGAGTGCAGAAACCTAATATTTTTACATAATAATACTTAAAAATACATAAAACTAATAAATACATAATTACACACACTACCATGCGTTTGACACACACACATTTGTAACTTCCACTCGGTAACTGACTGACTGCCTGTCGGACAAACGGTGACAGTTTTATTTTTCTTTATTTCTGAGGGCGGGACTTCCATAGTGCATTCTGCGTGCCAGTATCATTAAAGAAAGTTTTGGCTTTTTGTACTTAATAGTTGACAATAGAAACTTAATAACGTTCCAACTAAAAAAAAATATGAATTATGGTCGAATATCGACCACAGGCGAGGACTAGTAAACATTAAAAGACTGAAATTTTAACGCGTGTGAAACTGCGGGGGGCAGCTAGTTAATATACAGCCTGGCGCTACCATGGCGACCGTAAATTAACACACGTATCAGGCTTCGCATTGTCTGATTTTCGAGATATTTAAATATTATCAAACAATATTATTCATTGAATTATTCAAAATTTTCTGAAATACCATTTTGGAGCAGCCTGTACGTAAATAACTCTAGCGCAGAGGTCACCTGCCGAGGTCACGGTTAATAACATTTCTGCAATGAAATTAAAACGTAAAAGAAATACTATTAGAAATGTATAATTACTTTTGTCATGGCCACCGATAGATGTCGCTAATATCGACATAGCGCGCGGTGTTAAGGTTGTGGTGACATTTTTTATACCCCGTGAGCTTTTTGTTGTATGTGTGGAGCAATATCCACCTATATCCATCCAGCACCCTAGTGTTTTATTGTGTAAACCCAGAGGTAGGACACCTTGGGACCTACACCGGTCGTGTACAAGAAATAATAATAATACTATTAGCTCGCCCCGTTCCGAGTGGTAGGTAAGAGCGTAAGAGTAGCAGAATGAATCGGATTTCAAGGGTGATGCTAATTTGATTACTTTATTTAGTATCTATTTTGTTCGAAAATTTTATTTTTTCTATTTACGGACTTTTCTTTTTTTTATTACTTTTATGATTATTGACCACTAGCCCTACCTGTATGTTAAATTAAAGTCGCCATGGTAGCGCCAGGCTGTATAAAAGCAACCCCCTATATTTTGGTACAGGGAGTGGTGTAACGAGGTGTCCCACGTGTCGTCCCTGGACGCGCGGCTGTGGCAGCTGGTGGGCGCGCTGCGCGTGCGCAGGCCTATCCCGCCGCAGCAGCGCCAGTGCGACAACAAGTGCAAGCCCATCACGATACACATACAGGCATGTGAAGACAGCTGTAGCTGTAGCTGTCAAGTGTCAGTCTGTCAAGTTGCATAATTAATCAATTTACAAACATACTCTGTTCCGGGTTTTAACTTTTATAGATATAATATTTTTGTACATGAGGGGTATAAAAACCTTAACCTGCTTTCAGATTGATTCATTTATCGTGTTGCGAGCACATATTACGTTTGCATAGAAGATGATGTTCTAACTGTTCGACAACAATGTTTACATTTACTCAGAACAAAGTTGTTTGTTTTTTTTAACTTGTCTAATGGTTCGACCTACCATTAATGTTATTGATATACGTAGTAATTATATCCTCTTTGGTGTTTATGTTTATTAAAACTATTTTTATTCCCAGTGCCTAACAATGTCACATACTACACACGTAACATGGTGATAATCATAAGTTGGCAATGTTATTAAAATGTTTACAGCACTGCACTCGTGCAAACAAAAGTCGACTCTTAGGTAGTTAAACTTTAAATGCCCCGATGTAAAAAAAAAATAGTTATGGTCTAGTTGTATTATACATAGAAAAATAATTATAGCATATTACAAATATGATGAAAATATTGAAATAGTTTTTACTCAAAAATTCAAGTAATGTTGACATTATTCTCACAATTTTTCACATCTTCCTGTAGGACTTGAATAGTAACCTAACAACTAATGTTATTATTTTTTTATTTGTTTTCTGACTCTTCCTGCAGAGCTTACTTTGTTATAATTACTTAGATTTAATTTATGTTTACACCTTTGCTACTTCTTCAACTGCTAAGCGTGAAGACCTATAATTGGCTTTATGACTTTTTATTTGTGTCTATAATTGTTATTTCTGCTGGTCTTCCTATCAATAAATAAATAAATAAAAATAAATAAATTATTTTGCAAACTTTCTTCGAGCAAAGTCGACGTTGCGGCGCTACAAAAAAAGTGTCCCGAAATTTCTGTTGTAGCGGCCCGCAATTACCATTAATTTCATGTTATTAAATTAAGAATAAAAATCTGATTGGCTGGTGCAAAACAAGTTGGCCATGCCTTCGGTGCTGCTGATTAGTTGTTTGTTTAAATCGAGTTGGTCGTGGTCTAAAAAACAAATGAAAGAGAGAAATAAGATGTCGTGAATTTTTTTCGATATTCCATAATGTTTCGTAAAAATAACAACCTAGTATTGTAAAAATGAGCTCTTTAAGTGATGAATCCATAAATGCAATGTGTTTGACACCGCCGGACATACAAAATTAAGCAAAAATAGTTTTTGAGTATTTATTGCCACCGGAGTCAAAGGAAAGATACCAACTTGCCTACGAAAAGTTTGCGCAATGGAAAATCGATAGAAAGTCGATAATTGTAATTTGAAATGAATTATTTTTACCAACTTGACTAGTTTTATTTAAATGAGATACATTTTTGAGTAAAGCACTATACAAGCCTTGGTCCGCAATGACTGCACTGCTGGCCACGCTATAATGGCCTCGAGCTAAGCTTAGCTACGCTCTCGGCCTTCAAGCTTGGTCATCATTGCAGCCTTGATGTCCGCGCTATAAAGGCCTCGACCTTCGGTCTCGGCATTTATTTCAGCTTGTCCATCAGGGGCTGCATGCTGACCGCGCTGTGGTGGCCTGGAGCTGGACCACGGCAGTAATGTACTATTAATGTTGTGAACAGGAGCAGGAGTGGTGCCTGTCGCTGGACACGGTGAACTATCTCCAGGAGAACAGGAGCGGCGCGCGTGCAGCGCTGCGGCGCCTGGCGCGCCCGCGCCCGCACGCCGCGCGCACCGCCGCCGCGCTGCTCGCCATCGCCAGGTACACACACACCGCCGCACATCGCCACACATCGCCACACACCGCCACACACCGCCACACACCGCCACACACCGCCAGCCGCGGCCACAACACTACAGAGAGACGGCATTTGAAGAGCCTTTTTTTGTCAGAAAATAGGTGTCTGTTGGTAATACAATTTTTAAACGTCCTTTTGTTAGTTGTTTATGGAGGGGGGGGGGGAAGGGGTGTCAATATCACTCATTGCCTGTATCGGCGTCTCTGACATATTTTAATGTCAACACAACATAAACGTTTCGTCCGTCAACACACAACTACATATGGTTATTCGCAACAACACAAAAAAAAATGTAGGATCTTTACTATTTATTAATAAATTGATTTCAAGTCTGTCAGCGATTTTAGAAATATGTCTATTATGTCATACCAGTACAAAATTATATGTCCAAAGTGTACGCAACTTGCTATTTGGCTTGCATACTAGCGCAATTACCGGTTATTATTAAATAACTTTATGGGCATAGGTATTTGAGATTTCTCCGTAATTTTTTTCAGGTTAAAATCAATATTAATTAATAAAATGTTCAAAATGAATGGTAATGGGTCGGTTGTGCAGGCGCGTGCGCAGCGGCGAGACGGGCGTGCGTGTGGTGGAGCGCGCGTGGCGCAGCGCCGCCGCGCCGCCCTGCGCCGGGGCCGCGCCCGCGCGCGCCGTGCTCGCCGCGCTCGTGCAGCTGCTCGCTGAGGTCACTACATTAACAACAACACCCTGACACTTTATCAACTACCTTTAACATGTCTTCATAATGTCTTGCTTACGGTGAAGGAAAACATCGTGAGGAAACCTGCATGTCTTAGAAAATCTCAAAAATTTTCGAAAGACACGTGAAATCCACTAACACCCACCGGGCCAATGTGGTGGATTACGGCCTGAATCTCCTTCGTAGTGAGGGGAGGCCCGTGCCCAGGAATGGGACGTGAAAAGGTTAGGCCTTTTCACATTATATGGGGCAAAATTAATTCTTCTTGCAGAATTTGATTAGATTTTTGCTATTTGATGAAATTAGACGAAACAAAAACGTGTGCCTTTCTAATGATTAAAACCCATAGTTACAAATGTTGAAGCGATATCCCGATTAGGGATTGCAATCCGGCACCAATTTGAATCCGGTCGGATCCGGCCGATTTTTCATCAATCCGGCCGGATCCGAGCGGATCCGGCCGGATTGGTCACATGTTACTTGTGATACATGATGGTACTTTCCCTTCCAAAACTAATTGTTTAAAACATGTTTAAGTGTATCATAAAGTTCATAAAAAGCGGCCAAGTGCGTGTTGGACCACGCATACTATAGGGGTCCATAGACATCACGCAAAAATACCACTTGTGAGCTCAATATTTCGTTCACGGGAATTAATGTTGAAACATTGTCAAAGAAACCTCAAAATTTATTTAAATACCTATTCAACGAGGTATTGTTGAATACGTGTAGTGTGGTACCACTCGAGGGGGTAAGTAAACATTTTTTTTCACTCCCCTTGCTTGAGCAAGGAGAGTGAAAAAAACCGCACTTGAGTGCGTACCCTAAAATAATTGTCTTTCAATATTTAAATACACAGTTTTGTAGTTTTACTTAAAATCTATTTTAGTGCCAATTTGAAGCTGTCATAAGACTAGTCTCCGCATAAATTACTCTGAGGTCGGACGGAAGGACATACGGAAATGGAGAAATTATAAGGGCGAAAGTATGATTATAGAATCCTATAATTGATATTTTATTTCAACACTAGCTGAGCCCTCGACTTCGTCCGCGTGGAATTTAACTTAACAAAAAAGCGCGCTCCCGCGTGACAGGACCCACTTTTTAAAATTTTGATTTTCTAAAATAAAAGTAGCCTAAGTTACTGCTTATAACATCAGCTATCTACCAGTGAAAGTCCCGTCAAAATCGGGCTAGCCGTTTCGGAGATACTCTTTGATTTCATGTGTTTTTATTTTCTTACGCGGAACCCTAATTGTTTTTCCTAAATTAAAGTAGCGTAAGTTACTCCTTATAACATCAGCTGTCTGCCAGTGAAAGTCCCGTCAAAATCGGTCAAACCGTTTCGGAGATTACCCGGAACAAACACAATATAAAAATCAGCAATGAAAATCTAGTATGTAGTGTAACTAGTTCAATTTTATTTATATAACTGTATATTCTGGTCTAAGGAGAAATAGGGTGGGCCAGGCGAGTATTTTTGCCAGAAATTGGAATTACCGGAGCCGGTGACCGGATCCGGTTTTCCGGATTGCAATCCCTAATCCCGATTCATCAATAATCTTGATTGAATGGGTCGCCAGCGCTGGATATGCCACGACGGGAAGGTGTGCGCGGAGCTGGTGCGGCGCTGGTGCGGGGGCGGCGGGGGCGGGGGCGCGGGCGCGCTGCAGCAGGCGCTGTGCGGCGCGCTGGTGGCGCCGCGGCGCCTGCCGCCCGCAGCCTGGCCGCCGCTCTACACCGCGCTGCTGGCCGCCGACCTGCCGCCGCACACCACCTTCAGCTATCTATCCAAGGTACCGCGCCGGGATTAATACATCGATCGATGCATTGGAGACAGAACTTGTTGAATGAGTTTCAATACAAAATGACATCTCAATGTAGTACTCAAAACCTTTATCTTATTAATTTGTACGTACGTACGACCCATCTGATGTTAAACAGTTATTGTAGCCTATATAGATGCTTATACCAATGATATTGCTCGCACGTTGTCGGCCTGACAGGAATGGGGTAGAGGGAAGCTTCGAGCTTTTTCACGATACAACTATAATAGCAACTTAACACCAATCTTGCCCGTATATGAGCTGTACTCAATAAGCTAGTGCGAAGATGTCGTTCAAACGATATAGTGTATGTATTCAGTTCGAGCTGGGCCGCTGGTCGGAGGGCGCGGACGGCGCGGCGGGTGCGGAGCGGGGAGGGCAGCGGCGCGGCATGCTCGGCTCGCTGCTGGGCGCGGTGCAGCGCGGCGGCGCCGAGCGCGGCGTGCTGGTGGAGCTGCTGGGCGTGCACGCCGCCGCTCTGCTGGACGCGCGCGAGCTGCCGCACTACGTGCTGAGCTGCGCGCGGGCATCCGTCGCCGGCACTTTGCCGCCCGCGCACTGGGACCATGTCGTCAGGGCCGCTGACCACATCGCGCACCAAGTGCCTTTCGACCAGGTATGTAGTCTTTTTCCTGTGAATAGGTATCTAGACACGCGGTAGCGTGTCAAGCCAAGATCAAGCAAACGGAACTGGCGTGCAGCACCGTGTGTATTACACAAACCATATCTTGGGCTCTGGTCGACGTAACGCTACTAGGGTAAAATTAAAAAGGACCTTATGCCTGCGTCAATTGCACCAAAATTTGTCTACATTTGAGGTGACAGACATGTGCGTCGACTCACCTCGATGGACGTAAACATAGTCTACAACATGGTGCCGCAAACATCTCGTGTATTAATCCAGGTTATAGACTACTAGCGGCCCGCCCGGCTTCGCACGGGTACATTACGGTTACATTATTGGAGTTTTAGTAAGGATCCCCAATTTTTACATAAATATAATATAGCCTATGTCACCCGGGGATAGTGTAGCTACCCAACAGTGAAATTATTTTTCAAATCGGTTGAATAGTTTCGGAGCCTATTCAATGCAAACAAACAAACAATCAACTCTTTCCTGTTTATAATAATTAGTATAGATATGTCTCAAATTTCATCCAAATTTGTTCAGCCGTTGTTTTTGCGTGATTGAGTAAAAAACACACCAACATACAAATTTTTACTACATATTCTAATATTGGTAGGATTTTTGAGGGTTGTTCAGTGTTGTGTTGTGGTGGTTGCAGCTGGGCCACCTGCTCCGGGAGCTGGGCGTGGTGTGGTGGGAGGCGCGGACGGGGCTGAGGGGCGGGAGGGGGGTGGTGTACGCGGCGTACGCGCCGCACGTGGCGCGGCTGCTGCTCGCGCTGCAGCGCGCCTTCGTCGGCGCCGCCGGCGCGCTCAGCTACGAGCCGGAGAGAGGTCAGGGATTATCACAATTGATTTCCTCAATCAGTTTTTTTGGTTTTTTTTTCTATAAGACCATTTCATTGCGTGGCCTGGTGGGCCGAAAGGGCGCTTGTTTAACTGCATCGTTCGGTATGAATTTTTGGACGTAGTAAGATGGTTATTTTATACATTTCGCTGGGTTTAAGATTTATAGGGATAGCATGATATAAGAGCACAAAGGCAATTAATTGAAGAAATAAGTTTATAGTGTTTTAGGCCAAACCGACAAAATAGAGAAGTTAGAACCAATTTACAATAAGCGTATTTTCACATTAAGGTTATGCTGAGGTCACATGATTGGTACAAGACTACATCGTCGGCTATGGTGCGGTTAATAATGCCCCTTATTTGAACTGAAGATGTCATTCAATTAAAACAAAGAAAATTACTATACAAGACTACCAAAGTACTACCAAAACCATTGCATCACTTCAAGTAAAACTATACCTTTTGCAATGTTGAAGTAAATTCGGATTATGAAAACGCTGGCCGCTGCCATCCGTTGTAGACTCTCGCATGCGTTTCTTATGAATATAAAAACGATACGAAAGCGATTCCAATAGTGTTGTGACCGTGCAACAGTGGCGTGGTACGCGTGGTCCGCGCTGCGCGAGTCGTGGGGCGCGTGGATCGCGCCGCTCGCGGCCGCCGCGCCGCTGCTTCACGTCGCCGCCCCCACCACCACCGCCACCACCACCACCGCCGCCACTGCCACCACTGCCGCCACCCCCGCGGGGGACGACTACACGCCCATGCTGCGGCACTTCATCGATAACTTGCATCAAATCATGCTCGACTGCCCCGGTGAGATACATTATTATATCGTTCTGGTATATCCCCTAAATCCCCCTATTGTCTAAACCTAAAGTAGAATAGATATTGAGAAACGCGTTACTTGATTTTAAACTACAAAAAAGAGAAACATTTGCTAAACACGAGACATGTCAAGTTTTAAGTGGAAGTACATGTGTCTAACGCATTGGATAACGAGACACGAAATATAGCTAATATGGACTCTATATTCTAGTTAGTATATATGGGGTGTGTAAAAAACATTTTAACTGTTCTGGGACTGCAAGTCATTCTCTTAGTTTGACCTATATACCAATAGGCCATAGACGCCGTATAGCCGGGCACCTCCACCCGCCTAACATATGCATTGCCTTTGCATATGTATGACTGCACTTGACATTGTGATCGGTCCATTCACGGCTCGACCTCAAACAGACCAATAAAATTCGCCGTTTTTCCCAATGCCATGTTAACTTTTGACGATTGCATACTCATACAATAGTGGACTTACGCGGTGTCTTGTCTTATTGGTCTGTGGTGATAACATTGAGCGATTTCGTTCAAACTAATAAAAACCGATCAATCACCCGACAGGCAGCGAGGTGTACCTGCTGCAGCAGATATTCGAATGGTGCATACAAACGTACTCGAGCGCGATGTCGCCCGCCGGCTCGCAGGAGACGCGCGCGCAGGCCGCCGCGCTGCTGGCCGAGCTGGGCAAGCTGCCGTGGCACGACCACCCCTGGTTCTACGGGCACTGCCACCAGCTGGCGCTGCAGGTCACTCTTTCAACTGTTTTTCTTCAGCTGTAGTAGTCTCTCTTCTGTGCCAATCGGTCTTTATACACAGTAATTTTTGTGTCCCGCTTTGCAATGGAGGAAAGTGCATGATTTACTTTCAACACCTATTATCTTTTTTGATTAAAGTCGTGCTTTTCCCCGGGACTCAACGAGGATAAAACCTTGGCGTCATCATTGAACATCATAGTCGATCTTGGCTTACATGTGTAACAGTGGGGGGACTAGTCCAAATTGCCCGGTTCAGTGAGCCGAGAGAGGTCTACGCTCGAACCACCGAATAATGACACCTCCGAATAATACTCAAGTAAACATTTGAGGAGCGTTTTAGTATATTACCGAAAGTCTGTTAACACGACGAGTTCGCGAGTCGAACCGGTTGCGTGATCGTAATGAATTTGGAAACCGTTATTATAATTAAAAAAAACGCTAAGTGCCATGTCGAGCCATGCACAATGAAGGGTTCCGAGTCATTGAAGGTAATCTGTTTAAAATTTCACCCCAGGTTGAAATAGGTACTAAAGTTGTATACATTCTACTACCGACATCTATCGACACCAGTAAATACTAAGGAATAGACTAATGAAAATAAAACATACAGTTATTGCTGTTATTTAATTGTAATTTATTAACAATGTATCCAATTACGTCTGCATAATCTTATTCATATTTTTGCAATAGAAAAATGTAAGAAGTGTCGGAATTCATTATGTAAATTTTGATTTAATCTTTAAAAGTTAAAAATCTCACAAACCGAATTTTTGATGTTAAAATGTTGTATGAAAACACAATTTTATTTGAAAATATTTTTTCAACGATACCCCACATGATGGAGTAACCAAAAAAAAAGATCCCCACTTTCTATGTTCGGGGAGGTACCTCAAAAAAAGTAATTTTGGTATATTTTATATTTTTGCAAGTGAGATCTACTCTTAAAGTATTTTTGTGCCAAATTACATCAACTTCCGTCAGAACCTGTAGAAGTTATGACCCTGTGACAGGTCGGGACAGACGGACGGACGGACGGATGGACGGACGGACGGACGGATGGACGGACTGGATGATCTTATAAACGGTATCTTATCAAATCGATTCTGTTGCAATGCAACAGAGAGAAGAGGGCAGACGCCTGCTGTTATTGCTGACATCTTCGGAGCGAAAAGGCTGTGTGATTTACAGTCGTATTCACAGTCGACAGAAAGTTTCAGTGTCGGAGACGACATCTCCTTCTAATTCATTTGTAAAAGGAGGATGGTAGGTAGGTGTTGTTTCCGACATCAGGAACATTCCGTCAAGTGTGAACACCCGGCAGGTGTCGGCGAGCGCAGACAGGCAGCTGTCGTGGTGGTGCTGCGCGACGTGGCGCCACGCGACGGCGGCGACGCTGCTGCGCGGCGCCGGCGCGGCCGACCAGCCGGCGCCCGCGCTGGCCGCGCTGCTGCACCTGCTCACCGGCACCCGCCTGCCGATCGCGGACCAGGCACGTAATATCGATACCTAAACCCGGTCAAATAAATAGTAAATATCGCCAGACTGACACGCCAACGGTATGGTCCCGAACTAAGCAACGCTTGTACTATGAGACATGAGTACTGTACAATTATCTGGTGAGCTGAAAATTTTCCGCGCGCCTTTTAGTGACACTGACAGAAGTCAAGTGACAGGGTGAAATGACACGCGGCGTGGGTGGCAAATCCCAAAGCATATCTCTCCCTGGCCTGTAATCTTGGGGCCGTGGATGCACCTGGCTATTATTAGGTTAATATTGGTAGGTGTTGGAAGAAGCGACGCTGCTGCCGTGGTGGCGGCTGCCGGAGCCGGCGCTGGACGAGGCCCTGGAGAGGTTCTTCAGGATGCACCACGACCCCGCGCAGCCGTACCACGACCTACCGCAGTTCAAGTATGTCAGCTCTTGTATTTGAATGATCTGTGATACAAACTTCGTTTGTGGATTTTAGTTTTTTAATTGTAATAATAATCTTTTTTTTAGTTATATAAAAACAAAACAATACATACTCCTATAGACTAATATACTCATACTCGTACTCTTACTCATACTCATACTCTTACTCGTACTCATACTCCTACTCGTACTCATACTCGTACTCATACTCATACTCTTATTTGTAATCGCTTTGTTTTTCTATCAATTCTATTATGTGATTCTAATAAGAAGTAAACATCTTATTTGGTTAATAAACCATCTATAATGTGGTTCAAGAGTTAGGGGATAAACCTGGCAACTCACATAAAAAAGGTCACCGGACCTCAATATTTTAAATTGAAAGGGGCACTAATATTGAAAAATCGACAGAGAACCCTCAATATGATTTTAAAATACTGTGACGTCGAACGAACGATAGACGGACATACAGAAATGGCGAAACTTTAATTGTTTCTATTTTGACTACGGAACTCTAAAAATACATATTAGTAGGAAAAGTATAATATAAAGTAATAATTGTCAGAGTGTTACTGAGTGCGAGCGAGCTGCGGCCTCCCCCCGGGGCGGGTGGGGCGGGTGGTTCTGGGTCGTCGCGGCGCAAGCGCGGCGCGGTTGTGTCGCAGTGGGTGCGCGGCGCGAGCGCGCCCGCGCTGGCCGCGCACGCCGCCGCGCACTGCAGCTGCCTGCTCGACACCATCACACTACTGGGTATGCTATTTTTCCCTCCTACCTTCCCTTTTCGCATTTTGCCAGTGTCCAGTCAAATACGTTAAATATGCCTAAAAAAACGTGTTTTAAAATTACATGTCATTGTCATTCAAATGAACACAATTCTTGTACATTACAAAAAAAATACAACGTCTTTTTTCCACTTCCCCCTAAAAATACACTAAAATAATTACGAAATATCAATTTTAGTTATTATAAAAGTATTAAATTGTTTCAGCACCGTTTTTAGAGGGGCCTGACTCGGAGGGCGAGCTCGAGGAGTTGCTGAGTCGCGCCGTAGTCATCATGTGCATAGAGCCCGCGGCCGCCGCGGCCCTGCCAGTATGTATATGTATACACACTTACATCTAATTACCAGCAAGGAACCTTAAAAAACACTTGCATTTATATATACTTAGTGGTCTCCCGTGGTCCTTCCTTCTTTATAAATATGGCCCACCCAAGTTAATAGGTATTTCGCCAGTGTCACGTAACAAATAGCAATAACAAACAATTAATAACAAGACAATACAAAAATGTGACCGTCCACTTTGGAAAACCAAAATGGAGGCCCTCTCCCGTGGTCTAAATTTGACCATAATTCATTTAAATTAAAATTTTGAACGTCATTAAGGTCCTATTGTCAAGGACTATTTGATACTGGCACGCAAAATGCACTATAGAAGTCCCGCCCTCTGAAATAGAGAAAAAAAAATTAATTTGGAATCTGACTCTTCCATCTAATTCCTGATATAACGCAAAGAGGCATTTTATATGTTTAACCTTCTATGACCGCTCAGTGTTAGCTTCATATAATTCTCAATCTATTTACAATGACTTTACGCAGTTTGTTTACGAAGTTACGAAGAGCAATAGTGCGTTGTAAAAAATATCCAAAGCAAAAGTTGTCTAGATATACACATTTTATTATCTGTTGGTGTTACTAAACCAATGAACTTGTGTGCTTCATATCAGGTGTAATAGATTAGGACTAAAATACATAGGTGTGATGATTTTTTGATATATTACTAGCGGTGCCCCGCGACTTCATCCGCGTAGTATTGGATTATTGGGTTAAATAGTATCCTATATGTTAAACCCGGTTATAATCTATCTGTGTTCCAAATTTCATCCAAATCCGTTCAGTAGTTTTTGTGTGAAGGAGTAACAAACATACATACATACATCCACACTCACAAACTTTCGCATTTATAATATTAGTAGTATTACCCGCGTTGAGCGAGTCCGTATATGAGCTGTAGTCAATGAATGGTGGTGGTGTGCGGCAGGTGTGGGTGTCGTGGGTGGGACGGGCGGCGCGGCGGTTGGCTAGCGCGGCCGTGTCGGCGGCGGCCGCGCTCACCGTGCTCGAGTACTTCGCGCCGCTCGCAGACGCCGCTGCGCGCGCGCACGTGCTCGCTACAGGTCAGCCGACATCATATTAGCTTCCCTTTGGACTTCAATACGTTTATCGCCTTTAGTCTAGTTTATTGATATTACAAATGATTTAATTAACAAGATTAATTTTTATTTTATTTGAAAGATTATCAGATGAATACTACTTGACATGGTACTATCATGCCACTATCATCTTAAGATTGGAAAAAGTTAATAGAGGGACATTATTTTTGTATGTGTGAGATTAATTATGTCATTTGTTTTTATTATTACCATTATTTTGTTACTGTGTGTATATACAGCGTGTTAATGAAATAAATACCTCAAAACCTCAAAACCTCAGACACACCAATTTATTTTAATTTTAATAGGATTACATAAATTATTAAATAAAATTCACGCGGATTATTTAATATTTTTTTTCATTACTCATACTCTGAAAGTAGGTCTGAAGTTGCCTGAGGAGCGGGTTGAAAGTAATACTTTTCCGGCCCGGGAGAATCGCTTTCAACTGACAGCTGTCAAATTATAAAAAAAAACTAGTTCCATTTTCACATTTCTATGGAACCATGTTCAAACTTTTTCTACAATTACTCAATTACAGCACGATGTAAAATTGAAATAACATAAAGTTAAGTAATATTAATTAAAGTATATATATTGTTAAATGGCTTAATTATATATTGTTTTCTTATATTTACGCGAATACTACACATTGAAATAAAACTATTTTTCGGATTTTATCGCGTTTATTAACTTTATGTTCCCGACGTTTCGGTTGCTTTACAGCAGCCATGGTCACTGGGGGACTGAGGTGTTAGACGTCCTGATGTTATAGTTAGTAACTGGGTACCCTCATATTTAGTGTAGTTTATGTACCATGGCTGCTGTAAAGCAACCGAAACGTCGGGAACATAAAGTTAATAAACGCGATAAAATCCGAAAAATAGTTTTATTTCAATGACATAATTATAATTTAGTTTCAACTATTTCTTTAAAATAACATAGATTTGGGCAAAATATTTAAAGATGAAAATGAAAAAGAATGAAGTTGGCCGGCCAACGAAAAAAAAAACAAAATAGGCGGCAATCCGAGCTTTTTTTTTCGAGTTGTAGAGTATTGTTCATACTTCCTTATATTTTTTCTTTAGCCAATTCCTGTTTTTATTTTTACTTTCCTTGTACGAGGCATGCCTTTTAAGTTCTGTCGTTTCCATAATTCCCGGCAATTTTGAATTTGGAACTGTTCTATATTCGAATGTGTTTAAATTTCGAATCTCAAAACAGTTGAATGTATTAGGATTAATGTTATTGTTTAGTCACAGCGTCGATTAGAATCTGTCAGGTTACGTACGAAAATGAATATTTCTAAGGAAAATGTTCGTGCAATAATTTTCTACAACTTTAGAAGAGGCCTGACACGGCTTCAGTGTTTTGAAGAGCTAATATCTGTGTTCAGGGATGAAGCCCCATGTCTGCGGACTGTCGAACGCTGGTATTTAGAATTCCAGCGTGGACATACTAGTGTTAGTGACAAATCTCGCGAAGGTCGCCCAAAATCTGCATTCACTGAAGATAACATCATTGGAGTGAGACAACTAATTCTCGAAGATCGTCATGTGACGTATCGAGAGATAGAGGCTCTATTAGGCATCTCAGGGACAACCATTCAGAAGATCTTGCATGAAGCGCTTGGTGTAAGAAAGCTAGTTTGCCGTTGGATACCGCATCTGCTTTCCGACGATCACAAGGCGGCCCGCGTCAGATGGTGTAAGAAAACTCTGCAAAGGTTCAACCGAGGAGAGTCAAATCACGTCTACGACATCATCAGTGGTGACGAATCTTGGATCTATGCCTACGATCCTGATTCCAAACAACAATCTACAATCTGGGTCTTTCAAGACGAGCCAAAGCCGACTAAAGTTGTTCGTTCTCGAAGCACTTCAAAGAAGATGGTGGCCACGTTCGTTAGAAAAACCGGCCATGTTGCGACTATTGCACTTGATGATCGTAGAACGGTTAACGCAGAGTGGTATACCACAGTTTGTTTACCACAAGTCATCGCCGAACTTCGAAAATCTAACTCAAAGCGACGCGTCATCCTGCACCACGACAATGCAAGTTCACACAGCGCTCGTCAAACGATTGAGTATTTGAAGCAGGAAAAAGTAGAAATTCTTGACCATCCTCCATACAGTCCTGACCTAAGCCCTAAGGATTTTTTTACATTTCCTAAAATTAAGAAAAGTCTTCGTGGTCAAAGGTTCCAGTCCAGTGAAGAAGCAGTCGACGCTTTCAAGTCAGCCATTTTGAACACCCCCACTTTAGAGTGGAATAAATGTTATAATAACTGGTTTGAGCGAATGGAAAAGTGTATTAAGCTACGTGGTGAATACTTTGAAAAACAATAAAAAGTACTATAAGGTTCTAGTTGTGTTTTTTTCTTCAAACGACAAAACTTAAAAGGCATCCCTCGTATTCGTAATGAAAAGCACAGTGTTTACCTCGGGTGAAAGACTTATTTTGTCACTCGGACTATTAGCGCCCTCGCTGCGCTCGGGCGCCAAACCCCGTCTCGGGACTAAATAAGTCACTTTCACCACTCGTGTAACAATGTACTATTTCTGTTAGTAAAATTGTAAAAAACTAATAAATACGCCTGTGGCGCAAGCGCCGGCTGAACAAGGTCAATGTCGTTGAGTCGCATTGCACGTCATAACAATGCCTCTCGCCTCGCCCTTGCTATCTCTTATTTACGCATTTCTAGGAAGGTTCCGGTGTGCCGGTTCGTGCGCGCGGGTATCTAGTTCATTTACCTATGATAAAAAGACGATCGAGTTTGTAAATTTAAAAAGCGGTGTAGTTGGAAATATTTTGTTTTCTAAAATCTTACCCTTATTTTTTATTAGTAGCATAGATTCTACTCTCAATTCTGAATTCGATTCAGGTATTGCGTAATTTAATTATCACGTTGTATAGAGTCGTCCGGTTGGAGCGAGATCTGCTCGCGCTGGTCGGCGTGCCCGTGGCGCGAGCCGCAGCCGCTGGCCAGCCGCGGCCGCCTGCACGCCGCGTACGCGTGCGCGCTGCTGCACGCGCCCTGCGCGCGCGCCGTGCGCGACGCGCTGCACGCGCTAGCCGACGCCAATATACACTTGTAAGTTATTGAAACTCTTCAATTGTCAATTGTTCCTTTTTTTTTTATTAAGCGTAAACGCTGTGATGTATCGCGATACCTACCAAATTTATGAATCCCCAAATGTGTTCCTAAAACTCCCCAATCTGTTCGAAAATAGTTTTCAAGTGTGTTGAATCCTCATTTGATATATCGTTTTATTTATTTCTTCTTTAGAGTGCAATGTTTATTTTGTTTTTATTAAGGTGAAGGCGCCTGTCTAGCCCGCGAAATTCAAATTTTTTGAGTTCTTAGAAAATTTTCAAAATCTGACAATAATAAAAGACAAATTTTGTAATTTGCGAAAAAGACCGTGTGCAGTGCATTTATTAATACATTTATTTTACTCTAAATATTATCACGGTGGATATGATACTAGTAAATCACTAAATATACAAAAATTGCCAGATTATCTGGATAGCTGTCGTTCTTGAAATGTTTTAGAGTAAGTTGGATATATTAATAAATGCACTGCACACGGTCTTTTTCGCGAATTACAAAATTTGTCTTTTATTATTATCAGATTTTGAAAAAATTCTAAAAGAACTCAAAAAATTTGAACTTCGCGGGCTAGATGGGCGCTTTAGCCTTAAGAAGAATTTATGTACCGTTTTTTATAATACTGTCATGTCAAACTGAAAGAAACATGTATTCGTGAACAGAAAAGAAATATATCTTTCTCACTGAATATTTGGAAATACTGGACTTTTAATATAGAAAGAGGGCCTTAGGACCAGCCTTGGTCATGTATATGAACGGTCCCGCAGTGTGGATAACGAGGTGATAGTGGGTGTGTGGATCTGCTTCGCGTGTCGCGTGTCGTGTTCGTGCGCGTGCACGGCGCGACAGTGCCGCGGCGCCGCCGCCGCCGCCGCCGCCGCGCTGCTGGCGGGCTGGGCCGCGCCGCCGCGCCGCTCGCTGCTGCGCGTGGTCACGCTGCAGCCCGACACCGACCGCCCCACGCCGCTGTGAGTGCCAGGCTCTCTGTACACCACACACCAGGCACTGAATTACCTTCAAATTTAGATACCATCGTCAACAACGGTATGGACATTATACCGAAAAATGTCGGTATTCCCAGTATATCGATAACCCAATAACTACCGGGACTTAAACCACAATGAATAAGGGTCTGAAGAAAGTCCATGGACCCGGTTTCGTTCGAGTTTTTTGAAGCCTTCATTATACTGATTAGTCATCATCATCATCATCTGCCTTACCTTTTCCAATCTCGTTCATATCACTCTTAATACAATACATCCATCTTTTCTTGGGCCTTCTCTATCCATCCACATTCATCATTATTTTAGTCACATGCTTCTCATTCACTTCACTTCTTACTTTCATTATATAATTAGTATGTTTGTCAATTGTTTTATTGCTAAAAATGTATTCATTTAGTGACTTAGACATAGCCCGTGCGTACGTTACGCTTTGTTTTCGCTTAACATGTAATATATCGCAGGCACCGCGTGCTTTGCCGCTACGCGCAGCTCGTGCTGTGTCCGTCGGAGGCGGCGGCGCGCGCGTACGAGGCGGCGTGCGCGGCGGCGCCGGGGGCCGGCGGGGGAGGCGGGGGCGGGGGGGAGCTGGCGCGCTGGGCGGCCGCGCCCGCCGCCGCCCGCCTGCCGCAGCTAGCCGCCCGCCTCTACCCGCAGCACCGCGCCTACTTCCAGCACGAGCTGGACATGACGCCTGAGGAACCCGCCTAGCCGCGCCAGGTACGTCCACTTGCTTGCGGCCGTGTTGACATTGTCGCTGTTAATAAAAATTTGTTACCGAGGTTTTGAAATGTGTATGAAAATATCGACCTTACGGTGTCGGAATTTCTACGCAAAATAAGCGTTATGGTACTCAAATTTTTTGACTGATTATTGATGTTATTGTAAAAAATATTCTATAAAAGTGTTCAACTAGAGTGAAGTATAAAAAAAATCTACGATAGTTTTCAAGTGCGATTGGAAATGCGCCGACGACTCAGTAATATAAAGCACAATGACTTATATTGCGATCTGATAAGTGTGAGAATGTTGAATGTCAACATATTATTATTAAGCATGAAAAAATCAACGAAATACTATAAATGAACCAACGCGTATATCTACTAACGTAGAAAAACTTATATTTTCAATTCAGTTTCAATTTAGATCAAACCAAATATTCTTATAATTAATAATTGATAACGTACGGATAAAAGGATTTAGCAACACTGTGATTTATACTATGAAAGCGCTGCTATAAAAATAAATTCCTAACAACATGTTTGTTTAGATTCAGAGTTTGATATAGGATAAGTAAATAATTAGACTGTTATTTGTTATACTCTAGCTAGACGTTATAGGAACACTTTCTTTTATCAAAGAAGGAACGCGAGTAATTGGATAAAGATATGCAGAATGCATCCAACCACCCATACTTCTGCAAACTGAAACCAACCTACAACCAATTCCATTGGGGTTGATTTTAGTCTGCAGGAGTATAAGTGTGAGTTGGGTCCTTTTTGCAAAACTATGTCCAGTTATGTGTTGACTCAAAATAGGTTTATCTAGTCGTAAAATAAACTTGACAACACTATCTCGTTGCCATAGATTGTTTTTAAATTTAGGACTGTTAGGTATCCGATCGAAATATGTAAATAATAATTAATATTACATCGATATTTTGTTATTATTAATGATTGTAATTAGTGTAATCATCCTACGTAATATTAAGTATAACCAGCCCCCCAAAGCCATGTCATTATATTTTTAATACTAAAATAAAAACTATTTCAAATAATTAAATTAGTTTTATTTATAACTAAAACTGACTAAAAATAATAATACTAATTTACAGGTCCCTATAAATATCATAAATAAAACAAAATTAAGGACAAAACCATCAAATTGATTTTTATCAAATCCAGTAGGAAATCCGGATCAGCCTCAATAGAAAAACTTGAGTACGAAGATTGTATCTTTATCTTACGATGTGTAACAGATCATTCATCCCGAGACACTTGTTATCTGATCTGTCGATGTTAATGAAATTATTACATGTGTTGTTCTTTTTATTTTTATCTGACGTTATGACTCCATTTTGTTATCATTACCTCATAACATCTTGTTGATAAAGTATATTTCCTGAGTCGTCATACTGTACTCTTCTTTACAAAGTCTTACTCTGATGTACGATTCACATCGAGCTGAGCCCGGTAGAGCACATTTAAATGCGGTAAAGGAAATTGAAGGGTCTTATTAGTTATTTAAAGTTCATATTTCCATACGGATACTCGTATTGCCGCCAGAATCCGCCACCGCTGTCGCAAATATGAACCTTAAATTACTGTTAAAACATTTCAGTTTTCTTTACTACCGCTTCTCTCGATTTGAATCGTACTTGATAGTCAGCGTCTCGTTATCGCGACGGCTGCAGCCTCTTCCCATGGTAATGTATAACGAGCCCCAGCACCGCCGACGCGGTGGCCACTCCGCTGGCGTGCTGCGCGCTGAGGGCCGAGCCCCACAGCCAGCCCGGCGGCAGCCAGCTCACCGAGTGCACCACGTCCAGGAGCAGCTTAGTGGTGGTGAGGGAGGCCTGCGTGAACCGGGCTGGCGCGCATTTCGTGGCCTCCGGGCAGTTCCGCGCTTCAGATGCGGCTTGGAGGGCGCGGATGGATCTGTCGGGGGATGTTTGATTACAAGCGCACAATAATACAGTAATATTGGGTTTTACTTAAAACATAAATTAATATAAATTCATGCTAGAATTTATAGTAGAACTGCCTATATTACTGACCTGATGAATCCAACGAACGCAGACAGTGACCAGAACAGCTTGTGCGCGGTCTTGACTCTGAAGTCAGTCTCCTTGGAAACCTTCCACACGCCGGTGTCTATCAGCCACGCAAGCTTTTCGGCTTGCAAGTACGCGAGGGAGAACGCGCTGCTTGCTAAGCCGAGGGTCCCCCAGATTGGTCCATCCTAGGGGTGAAATAATAAGAGACATGTTGACAAAATTACCTTGGAAGTCTATTGAGTACTTTTTTCGTGGGAAAATCCTATATGGATTACTGGGGGGGTACCGAGAAGTGTCAACCTGTTAACATAAGGCTATTTTACCCACACTAGTCGGTACCGATTTGTCTGTACAGGGACTCCGCTTCTCTACGCAAGCACCTTTAGGTAAGAAGTACTACTTTATGGTTTAAGGTATTTCTTGATATAGTCTTGAGGCTATGTGAATATCTTAAATTAACATCTATAGGTCAGTGCTCCTCTGGAATGATGGTTTGTCTATGGGATAAGGCTTTGTAGGTTCATATATTATAGGTACCGTCGTTCAAAGATGCCAGCCGTATTTATTCATCAGATTCTCAATCAAGCAGTTAATATCGATAAACTCAATATTACTTTTAAACCAAGTCCATAATTCGCGGCCACTCTAACCGCGGCAGCGTCGTCAAACAGGCGCAAGGTGGCGCGCGCGGCTGCGAGCCGGCCGCTCGCAGCCATCAGGTCCTGGCGCTTCGAGGTGGAGCCCCATAGCTTCAGAGCGTAGCATGTTAGATTCACCACCTGAGAAATAGTTTGAATCTAATATCAAACACATCTGAGGAAACCATCGAACCAGTTTTCAAATTTCTAGCCAAGTTTCCGTTGGTAGGAACTTGGCAAAAAGTTTGGCCTCGTGTGATATTAAAGATTGTTTAGGCGATTAGTTATTCTCGCGATTTTTACAGTCTGACTCCAGTTGTTGATAGGAATTGGTTTTGCAACGAACAACCTTGCCAAATAGGAACATTGTGAGATTGATTCGAATTAATGTTTTTTTTGTAAAAAAATGTAAGTTAAAATCAAGGATTAATGCTCTAGGTCTGAAACCAGGGTCTGTGAAATCTGACGAAATAGTACAAGATGGCCCATATATTCAAGGAACACACTAGAACCACACTGGCAAGGCCTGAGGAATTGTTTAGTATTTTTTTTAAATGGATCCTATGCTTCGGACCTTCCAGCATACTACATAAAAAGTTTGACACCACTGAATGCATAACTTTAAATCAAACAAACTATTGTTTCAAATATTTTGTGAGGTGTGTAACATAGAACAAAAGTTGCAAATCATCATACCTTGTCACGGTTCGCGTGCGACTGCAGCAGGTCGCAGATCTCGTCGACCACCTCCATGGCTGGAGCGTCACTGGCGGTCGCCCGCGCCGCCTCATCGCGCGTCTTCTAACTACTCGTCACGTGGCGGCCCTCAGAATATCGGTTATCGGTCGATAAGATAGTGTCCATTTTCACATCTTTTGGCAGCGATTGTTTGTGTACAACCGATTATGTAAGCGTGCGTCTACGCATTGGATTGGTAGCTAGGAAATTAGGTATGTTATCTGTATTATTGGATTGACGATTGTTATCTGTGGTGGATTAGAGTTGAGCTAGTGTAGTGACGACTTTATCTAAGAGCAGTTAGAAATTCACAAGCGAATTCAAAGAGACATTACAAGTTCGTCTGCAAATAAGATAGATTAGGAACGGGTAAATTCTAGTATAGGGCCATAGCTACTAAGTATTATTTAAAATAGATTAATTAATTATTATTCTAACAACTGTTATTTTTCACAAAAAGACAGTGAGTTTATGATTTTTTGTACGCTCACGTATAGAATACAATTAAATAAAAGGCAATAACTTTTACAATATCTATAATTAACTCATAAATCAATGTTAAATGTGTACTAATGACTGTACAAATATAATCGGTACTTACAACTATCAAACAACAATTGTATTTACATAACAGGTACAGCTTGTTAAAGAGTTAACTTATAGCTACACTGTGATGTGGAATCTAATTTGAATACCCTGTATTTCATTAAAATAAACATTACTATATATAACTATAATGTATAAGCAGCAGCTTTTCAGATGTCACAAACAATTTATTGAAAAATATTTCCAAAACTATGGTCATTAAAAATTTTAAGTACAATAAAATATCAAGTATTTATTTACAAATATTAGAATTCGAAATACTGTTTCATGGAGCTAGAGCTCAATACTTCAGTTTTTTAATAAGTAAAATAAAATAACTTTATATCAGTACATCTCTACCTCTAACAGTATATTGGTTAACAAATCCTCTGTGATAACAAAGCACAATGGTACTTTTTTAACATAAAACCAGGTACTTGACAAAAATATGTAGTATAGAATATCGTACGGTCGGTTGCACATATCAGGGAACACTTTCAGCACAAGCCGAACGCTAATATTGACACCCGACATAGAGAGAGCTCAGCTCATGCTGGTAATGTTCCCTGAGAGTTGTACGCAGCTGTACTATCATCAATTCTATGCTGTGGTAATGGGTAAAAGTAACACAAATGGAAACAAAACGAGCCAGCTAATGTGATCAGAAACTCAGAAAACATAAAGTTTTCATCTATGAGCAAAAAGTAAAAATATTGGCATCAATTTTTCCTGCCAATAGAGTCATTAAAGTAATAATCTAATAATTATCTACATATTTAATTGACTATAAAAATAAGTAGAAAACGTTGGCTGGACATCCTCCTCTCCGTCAATATAAAAACTTACGTTACTCACAACACTACTATTTCAATAACCGCTTTCTCGCGAAGTACATAGCTATACCGATCACTGAGGAAGTCGTAGCTATCGCGGCTACCTTCGTCCCTCCTATCTTCTCGCCCCACAGCCAGCCGGGGGGCAGGCAGCTGACTGCGTGTGTGATGTCCAGGCATAGTTTCCCGGCCACCACGGCCTGCAGCGCCAGTCTGACGTCCAGGTTCTTGCGGGCGTCGGCGCCGCCGTCCTCTGAGGAGTTTTGGAGGCAGTCTCGACTCCACCACAGTTGTCTAATGATTCGTGATGTTCTGTAGATGAAATTTGTTTCAGTTTTCTGTTGTTGTGATTATTTGAATGATGACAATGCTTTTGTGATCAGCTGCTAGTGTAGTAATGTCTTATGTGTTTTAAAAAGGTTCCTGAAGTGCAAGCAGACAACTTTCAATATAGTTTATGTGTCTGCCAAACAATCTTTTCTTTTATCAAAGGAAACAAACTACAATAATTTCAATTGTACAGTAAATTTCTTATCATTTGTATGCATCGTGTAAAAATATCACAAATATAATGCGCCTAATGGAATAGTTATGTTAATGATATGGCATTGTTCCCTCACGGACATAATTTTAATTAAGTATGAGAAAATAACCAGAGTATGAGATAAAAATTAATAGTGAACAGAAGTGTAGGACTCACTGTATCAGAGATATGAACAGGCTGGCTGCCCACAGCGCCGTGCTGACGGTCTCCAGCGTCTCCGCGGTGTGCGCGTTCAGCTTCAGCACGCCCACGTCGTAGAGCCAGCACGCCTTCTCCACTGGCAGGAACGCCTGGTCGACCATGTTGGCGAGCACGCCCAGCGCCGCTGCTGACGATGTGGATTCCTAGAACAAATAAATCATAATACCTATATATCAAAAAACAATAACAATTAGAGCCCCTATATATAGATTTAACATTGTTTCTAGCTTACATTATTTATTTATGGGAAAATGTCTATGGCAATTTGATAATGTATGTATAACTGGTAAATAAGCATCTCATAATTTATATAACATATTGGATGACAGCACTTGCAAATTACAATAATTGTATGTAAATCTATTTGCCTGACCTTGACCTTCATACTTCGGGATTGGAATAAATTGCAAGTATCATTATGCACAAAAATGCTACCTATTAATTTACAAATTAATTGATATAAAAAGAAATGTGTTTATGATTTAAGGAACTTATCTTTATTATATTTCTAAAAATGTTACACTCACATGTTTTCCCAGTCCATAATTGTATGTGTGCCTGATCATGGGTATGTCATCGAACAGCCTGAGCATCATCCGGGCATTGGAGAGTCGGGAGCCAGCGGTCTGCCATGGCTTCTCCCCTTTGATACACCCATACAGCTTGAACGCATAGCAAGCTAGACGGACAACCTGCGGAAATCATACAAACTTAAAGAGAATGTTCTTAAACAAATAATACACTGGATTAATGGAAATTACACTGTTAAAAATATTGCAGTCTTGCTTGTATAAGATAAAACTAAAGGGAGCCTATTATGATACAGTTATGAGTTATGATGTTGATATAAGAAAAATCATTAAAATATTGTTTTGTTGCTTGTAATAATAGGCATCATAATAAATGCTATTAACCCTTAAATGCATGATTTTTTGTATTACTTCCCAATAAATTGAAATAGATGGGAAAAGTTCCATAGATTATGGGAAAAATAAGGAAAAAAATCATAGTAATAAAAATATTGTTTTATTTTGAAAAACATTGTTGATGTATTTCTACATCATTATGCAAAATAGGTTCCAACCAGCTGACATGTCATGTCATGACATGACAATAAAGGAGGTATACCAATATCTTGATATAACTACTATTACAGGTGAAAATCTCTAAAACAGTTATTTCTTGCATTCAGACAAAGAGGCACGTTACATTTAGAGCATGACCATTGTGTAGTACCTTTGCAATAAGGTATTTTGCACCTAAGACGATTAGAAAAGACAGGCCAATGATCAATACTATCTTTCCTTACATCAACACTTGGAATTGGATGACTAGGACCTTTTTGTTTCTTTGCCTGCAATTCCTCGTCAAGAGAGGCATTACTTGGCCGTCCTCTTTTGCTGCCAATGGTTGATCCCATATTGCAAAGGGTATCAGCCAATTCGTTACGAAACTGACCAAGATTTGGCAGTTGTTTTTTTGGAATGCCCTTTGCAATGCGGTTCTTTTTGAACAACACCCAGGAATTTATAACGGCTAAGTCTAAAAGGTGGTAAAATAGCCGAAGGTACCATTTGCGACTCTTGACCCGGATGCGATAGCGTCCTAAGTAACTATCCATAAGGTCCACCCCGCCCATATGCATATTGTACTCTTGTACAATTTTGGGACAAGGCACTTCTACCTTACGTTTCTGTTTCTTGTCGAAACGCACAACTTTTCCCATTGGTTGAGAGCCTATGTAATTTGACAATAGCGTTACTACCTTATTGTCCTTCCATACTGTTGCTGAAAAATCAACACCGTCGAAGTGCGCCGTCCTTTCCTCGTGTGTTCCTCTAGGGACTGCTGCCTTCAATAAATCCTTCTTATCTGGTAGACGACAGTTCGGAAGTCTGTTTTGCTGGACAGTGCCGACGCAGTGAATCCCCTGTTTAGCCAGGTAATATACGAGAGGCAAGGAAGTGTAGAAATTATCAAAAAATACAATGTGATTTCTCATCCTCGGAATCACCCTCGCCAAGCGTAAAACCACATTGTTCGTTACTCCTAAGTCGGGTTCAGCTGCTGGTTTATCTTTCTTGCTGTCTTGCCCAGAATAAATTTCAAATCGGTATGCGTACCCCATGAGACTGCACAAAACGAAGAGCTTGTATCCCCATTTATGTGGTTTATTTGGGAGATACTGTTTGAGGAAATGTGCAATTTTTGTAGAGCACATTTGCTCATCTATAGAGAGGCGTTGGTCTATAGGTATCGATGAAAACGTTTCATTTAGGTGCTCTATTACAGGTCTGATTTTATGTAACCGGTCATGATCCGGGTGCTCTTTCGGCACGTGCTTCGTATTGTCGTTAAAATGCAGCAAACTTCGTATTTGTTCAAATTTATTGACAGGCATAACCGTTTTTACAGGGTCGTAACCGAACTTTTCGTTCCAATACGACCGCACACTCGGAAAATGTTCAACGGACATAAATAAAAGAATTCCTACAAATTTTTTAATGTCGCTACATGTTATGTTGATCGGATGAGCTGGGTTTTTTTGGCAAGAATATAGATTTGTCTCATTAACAATTTTTTGTAAAAAATCCGGGGTAAAAAAATGACTAAAACATTTATAAGGGGTGTCCAGATCTAAAATGTTTTCATCTGTGGGGTTGGGTTCATAAGTTATTGAGGTTTCATCGCATGATAAGTTACCTATTTTCCAAATTAGTTTTCTTTTGTCAAACTGAATATCCTGTTCATCTTCAATGAGGAGAGGCGGATCGCTGTCTTCTGAAACTTGTCTAACTTCAGGAGTAGGTTCATCACTGGCTTCATCGTCGTTGGCAAAGTCTTCTCCCAGCAAATCCTCCATGATTTCCCTGGCGTCATTATAAAATCCTTCCTCATCGTCATTCTCATCATCCAACCCATCTTCAGACACATCACCATCTTCCAATGCAGCCAATAAATCCTCGATGTCCTTCTCTTGTAATCGCTTCGCCATCCTTAAAAAAAATTGAATTGAAAGATATATTTGTAGGAAAAAGGTTCCATAACTAAAAAATATATAAATGTTTACTAGAATCACAGCACTTTTGCAATTTATATAAAAATAATAACGAATACTTCACAGAAACTCTAAGCACCACGAAACAAAATATTGAATGGCAATAGTACTGATTTTTCATAGTGATGTATTTATACATCACTAACAAAACAACTGATATTTCGCAAAACATACCATTATTATCAAAACTATGACATAAATACGTTACACTTACCTTTTATCCTTTTCCGAAACAATTTTTCGTTACAGTTTTCACCACTTTTTCACAAAAAAATGCATTTGAAATATCCGCGGTAAACAGCGTAATAACTGTTAGGCGCCAAACATATGAAATACGAAGTTTTAAAAAAAATAACTGTGATAAGTTGGTTTTTGCGTTCAGAAATCAAACGTGTAAATATCAAATTTATTTAAAAAGTTAAAAAAATACAACTTGGCACACAGCATATTGAGCCATGGGCTGTTCAATCTTACGATGTAGATCTACATCATTATGAATTTAAGGGTTAAGGTTGAAGCGTCGGTCGGGTTTATTGCAGTTTCTCTCAAGATGACACTGTAGTCAACAGATTCTACTTATTTATTTTTTACGCAAAATTTGAGCATTTCAAAGATATAATACTATTGTTTGCGATTAAGACTTATTATACTGCATTGACATATGCAATAATATCAACCTAAAATCATTCATAATCTAAGCGTTTTCCGATAAAAAACTTCTGTCACTTTTTATTGTAATACATACACGCACACATTGACAAAAGGTATATTTTAGCCACTAGCCACTAGAGGGTGTACTTTTATATTTATTGCGGCCTTTTTATTTTATAATAAATAGCGAATATATTATATTTTTGCTATTATAAAATTAATTATTGTATGTGTATTCATCATTCTAAAAAACCGATAAAAAATATACATCTGTTATAGAATAATTTTATTGTCTGACTAGCTGTGCCCGCGACTTAGTCCGCGTGTAATTTAACTTAACAAAAATTTCGGAATTATTCATCCCCTATTTTATCCCCTTGGGGTAGAATTAATCAAAATCCTTTCTTAGCGGATGCCTACGTCATAACATCTGCATGCCAAAATTCAGCCTGATCCGTCCAGTGGTTTGGGCTGTGCGTTGATAGATCAGTATGTCAGTCAGTCAGTCAGTCACCTTTGAGTTATATATATTTAGATGTTACTAAATATAGTGAAAATATAACTGTAATACACTTGTTGGTGTATTCCACTTTTCTAACATATGAGTTACATTACTGAGAAATAGATGTGGTTTTCCATGTGATCATATTTTTATTTATAACAACAACAATAATTACAAGATATCAACATAAAAATCTTGTCTCAATCAAAATTATAGGACCTAGAGTCCTATACAGAGTAGCGTTAATAGTGTTTCCTACATTGAGACACTACATGGCCTACTTTTTTTCAATATGTACACGACACCTTAGGCACACTATTTACACTAGACGACGAAAAGGCACTAGATGTAGCAGAGGCATCTCGGCGTTCTTCCTTCAGCAAGATCGATGCAACCGAGTCTGTAGATATCGAGGTGCCGGAATGCTCTATTGCCATCACCATTGGGCTGTAGTTGTCGTTGAGTCCTGCCAGCATAATCACACCAACAAGTTCATCTTCCAGACCAGCTTGATTGGCAATCAGTTGTTGTTGCACATGACGTATGTCATTCACATAGGCTTCTATGTTCGAGTACAATACAAGTTTAGTACCAAGCTATTTCTTCATAAGTTGTAAGCGTCGAGCAAGCCCGCTGTCAGCGTAGGCTTCCCGAAGTCGCTTCCATGGTTCCTTCGAAGTTTCAGCTGTCATGACGATGAGATATAGATGTTCGCTTAGACTCAAGCAAATCTTGGATCTTTGGCATCTTTGCGTTGAAAGTCGTCAACTTCCTCCGCAGGCTTCATGACGCAGTCCCATAGTTCGCTGTCGATCAAGTACATCTTCATGGCGAAGCTCCAAGCCGCGTAGTTGACGCTTCCCTTTAATTTTGCGAAGCTCAACGTTGTGTTGGCACCCACTGCTGTTGAATAGCTACTAAAGACAGTTTGCTGTGGTTGTACCTTTGTCGATGACTGTTCTGAGTAGCAGATTAAATAAAAACATATACGGAGGCCAGACAAGATATTTAATGTACAGCGTGTTTTGACAGACAGAATAGAATTATATGCAAAGAGAATACATTCTATGTAAAAACAAATGTCAATATAAATTACCCGGAATTTAAAAACTAATTATAACAGGCCAGTGCTTTGATGAATTTCACTACGTAGGTTGCAACAAAAATAATAATAATTATATTAATTTAGCCCTTTTGACGTCCCACTCCTGGGCCTCCCCTCAACACGAGGAGGATTCAGGCCATAATCCACCACGCTGGCCCAGTGTGGGTTGGCGGATTTCACATGACTTTCGAAAATTGGTTAGATCTTCTAAGACATGAAGGTTTCCTCACGATTTTTTCCTTCACCGTAAGCTAGTGATAATCATATAGAAATTATGAGTCACACATAGATTTCGAAAAATCCAGATGTGCGAGCCGGGGTTTGAACCCAATACCTGGTGCCCGCAAGACGCGTGCTTTAAGCAATCGGCTATCACAGCTTCAGCTCAATCAAAATAATACTAATAAATAAACAAATATCGCCAGAGAAACATACCAACTGTATGGTCCCAAACTAAGCAAGGCTTGGACAATGGATACCGTACAATGGACTGGGGGCGATGCCAGTGACATCAAGACCAGGGCAAATTACGGAAAGGCCAATTCCGAAATTTACCCTGAAGGGAATCAAACTCGCCACCACCCGGTGTAGTGAGCCGAGCGGCCTACGCTCAAACCACTGCGCCAAGCGGTCGTCAATCTTCGATGGTTGTAAAAGTAAAAGTAAAAGTAAAATTAAAAGTAAAAGGAAAAGGAAAAGGAAAAGGAAAAGGCAAAGGAAAAGGAAAAGTTAGTCGCGACACCACACTGTTCAATGCGAAATAGAAAGACGATACGAAAAAAATAATAACTGGCTTGCTTTCTATAAGGGAGAGAGAGAGACAGACAGAGAAACACGCGCACGCCGCACATATAGCGAAAAAAGTGTCGTTACACATTTTGTGGTCTTAATTTCTTCCGTCTAGCCCCCTTTCGCAACGCGACGTCAGTACCGTTACGCCGTGACATCAGTAGCGTTACACCGTGACGTCAGTAGCGTTACACCGTGACGTCAGTAGCATTACACTGTGGCGTCAGTTGCGTTACACCGTGGCATCAGTAGCGTTACACGACGACGTCAGTACCGTTACACGATACATATAGGTATACCGAGTAGCAGCTGCGTCGCCCTACGCCCTATACTATAAAGCTTCGCTTCTTTCGGGCATCCCTAGACCCTAGACGGCACTGTTTTTTATTGAATGTTATTATTATGATAATACTAGATGAAAACCCGGCTTCGCTCGGGTGAAATGTGACTCATTACAATTTTCGGCATGATGTGTGTACTTAATCCAAACAAAGTTATATAATCACTATGCAAAGCAAAATTAAATGAAATGAATACTCGGAAACAACATGAACACAGAATTTGTTGTTCTGACAGCTCAATCAATAAAGGCTCTTCTTCTTCTTCTTTCTTTAAAAATATGGTGCACCCACTGAGATCACTGGCACTGTCATCACTGACACTGACTGACATGCGTTCATAGAAAATATGGCGGTACTGTGCCGAATATTATAATTATAACATTGTTTATCAAGACAATCCGAATTTTGCGGACATATGTTGTCGACTCGAAATCATTATTATTTAAGTTTTATTATTCTGGTAATGTTTCAATCGAGTCTACCGTACCCCTTGACGGAATTATTAATATAGATGGCGCAATATAGGGATATACATATTTGCAATAATAATTTGGTCACCACCATCTGTCATTTCAACTAGTATACTACGAGTATAAGCACGCAGTTTACTCAAAGTACAAATTTTATGTTAATAATGGCCTAATTTAGTCAGATGGCGCTGACAAATTCACACACACAGGCGTAAAATTTAACAAATTTTACGATCGATTTTAATTATGTTAATCTATTTTTAAATGCCTGAAATCATTAGATGCGAATACAATAATTTATTTAGAAGTGATAAAATCCATTGTTTTAAGGAAAAACTTTGTGTGTCTCGTATAAATTCAGAATGAAATATGTATGGAGAACACGATCGCCTCCATCACCTTAAGTTATTACAAAATTTGTTACAGTGTATGAAGTAATGTTAGTAATTAGAATGTACATTAGACACTTTTAGTTACATACATTTAATAATTAGCTATGCAAGGAAACTAATTAGTACCCAATCTTTATATTCAACTTAGTTTACGTGGTAACGAAGGCCAAATAACATGTATTAAAATATACCTACATTATATTATTACACAAATAAATAGTTCTATTAACTGATTACACTAAACTTTGAGATAGAGATAGAGTATCTTGCTGGATTATCACAACCAATGCTAATATGTTTTAGTAAAAAAAAATAAAGTGCATCTCTTATCTGTAGTACACTTAAAAAGTCTACACTAATACTTTTTGCTCCTCTCAAAAGACTCAACAAAAGCAATTTATAGGAAGTAAAAGGCCCACAGGACAGTAAATTAACATCAGGTTATTTATTGACTGGTGGAACCGGTACTATCGTATAAATACCAAGGCTGAATAGTTTCCGCATACCTCACCTTATCTCTCCCGTTGTAGCTGTCCAAAAGCTCGCACACATCTTCCACAATCGAAGACATTTCACTCCATACACTAAACGCGAACCACTTAGATTGATAATTTATGAAACAACAAAATTATCTAATAAATTGTGTATACAGCGCAGCGACAAAAACTTTAAAACCGCTGCTACGCAGTGGCGTGCGATACTGCAGATTTACAACTGATAACTATTACATTTCTCCAACTCCAATCTCTTTGCGGTTTCGCAACCTTGGGATTCGATTCGATTTCGAAAGGTTGTTTGTTAGGTTAGGACAGCTGACGATGACGTGTGCTGGTGGCTGACAGAAATACAGCAGTAAGTTGATAGAACAAATGACAGCTATAGTGATGTTGGATAGTAGGAACCGAGTATTTTAAAATATCGAACAATCAGCGGTAACGAGTTAACGACAAACTAAATACGGTTAACTGTTTTGCAATTTTGAAACAGTTAATGGTTATCTTATTTTAACATTTATATACGTAATTATTTCATATACTGGAAAACTAAGCCTAGCCAGTGTTTGAGTGGGCCATCCTCCTAACTGAGACATGCATGATCTTTGTACTATGAGAGTCCGGATTCGATTCTCGATCGTGTAGTGTATTTAGAGTTACTTATGGGTGAAGTGATATGATAAAATTACTAGTAATCTTTAAGAAAAAATAGAGGTGTATGTAAAACTTACATGATTTTTAGGTTATATTATTGGTCATAATATAAGCAATGAAGTTGTTTCACTAGAAGTTCAATATATAAATTATAAAGTGATTAAACATATATGAATACCGTTCCGTTTTCATTTTGTTTAGAAACCGTTAACAATCAGTACAACCCTAACGAAAACATTTATTGCAATCGTCCAGAAACGTGTTTTGTTGTGAAACGTCAAATTTTACAAAATAATTTTGAGCCTGAGGGAATTGAAGTAAATTTTATTGAAATTTGTTATGAATTCAGTACAATGAAGGTGTTCTCCATAACGGATATTCCGGAGTTTTCAACGAAGGAGCGGATAGTGGTGGTTGGCATTATAGGGAAGTCTCCGTATCGGTACCCGAATAAAACAACCCCACTTTTACCATCAGTGCAGAGTGAGGAAGTAAGCTTGAGACTTTAAAACCTTTCCCTGGTCACTCAGCGCTTGCTCGGTGATATCAAATACTTACCTACACTATACTATACCTACAGAATATGTGTGAAATACATCCTGCAAGACCTATAATAAAAAAAATGAATAGGAATACCTACTTAGAGATTATTCATTTATTATAATCAAACTGTTGTATAGTAGCTATAAATAAGTAAAAAATACTTTATTTTAATTTTTAGAAGGGTATTGAATGCCACTGGGATGAGCGTCAAAGCATACTCTATCTCCACGCCGTAACAGATCTTGACACGAAACAATTGACTGCTCTGGCCGCTAATCTCGATGAGGACTCCAATAGTACAGATAAAGATGCAGACGCTGCTAACTGGCTGGTGGCGTCTGGGGAGCTGGCCATGGAGGCCTGCCGGGTGATGGCACTGCTGTTCCAACTCTGTCATATTGTGGTCCTGTCATCTCCAACTCCGGTGTTTGATATGGGCTACTTGCAGCTATTTAAAGCTATTGATGTTTTTAGGTGAGACTTTGCTTTTTAATATATTTTTTTAAGATTGATAACAGAGTAAACTATGATGGAGTAATTACCAATTTGTTAATTAAGGTTAAGAAATAAATTAAAAGATTGCTCCTATTTAAATTACTTAGGTATATTGTTTTTGTTTGCTGAGTACTAAAAAGTATTGCAGTAGTTTTCAATAGGAACAACATGTTTTATTTATGAAATAACAGTGATATAAAGATATTAAAATTGGCGTATTACTTAATAGGTACTAGTGTAAACACAGGATATTATGTAGGTTCTAGCTGAAGTTTGTGGTTTTTTTTTTAATATGATAAAAAGGAAGGTAGAATCCAAAGACAACAATAAAATCTTAAAATGTCTGTCCCCTGCCCCCAGGACGGAGCTAGCCCCCCGCACCGCGGCAGCGCTGTCGGAGGCGGGCGCGGGCGGCGCGTGGGAGTCGCACGGGCGCTGCTGCTGCCCGCGCCTGCTGTTCCACTTCCGCCGCGCGCCCGCGCCGCTGCGCAAGGCGCCCGCCGCGCTCAAGAGACTCGAACACGCTGTGGAGGACCAACTGTACTTTATACTCAGGAAGGCTAGGATTATCACTAATGTATGGTAAGATGTGAAACACCAATGTTTGTATTGAATGAACGTGATTTGGTATAAAATATCAATTTCTCAAAGTGTTCCACCATTTGATAAGTCCAACATATTGTAATCAAATATAAATAATAAAAACATTATCTTATGCTAGGATTAAGTAAAACAATAACTAAAACTATACTTTTTCTAACCCAAGGAAAGATTTAGCTGTCTACAGCGCATAACATTCCCAAAACCTCGAAAATAAACTTTATACACGACATCATAAGACATAAATTCGCTTTTGCACAATCAATATAACTACACTTCATTGCCGACAGCGCAAAAACCTTGTTCGCGATACCGAAAAACGAGGAGTTTGTATACATAAGCGCCGAGGAGGAGAGCGGACGCGCGCGCGACGTGAGCTCGCTGGTGCGCGGGCTGGTGCAGCGGTGCGGCGCCGCCGAGCGCGCGCCGCCGCCGCCCCGCGCCTTCCGCGCCTTCCTGCGCGGACACGTCGACCAGGCCTTCGGGCCCGGCTTCGACGACAACGTCGGCAAGTACGCCATGAGCACATCCTTTTTCGAGGTGAGTGTGTAGACCAAGATATCCATGGTTTAGGTGCAAGATCTCTATGGTATAGGCAAAAGATCTCCATGTTATGGGCGCAAGATCTCGATGGTATAGGCAAAAGATCTCCATGTTATGGGCGCAAGATCTCGATGGTATAGGCAAAAGATCTCCCATGTTATGGGCGCAACATCTCGATGGTATAGGCAAAAGATATCCATGTTAAGGGCGCAAGATCTCGATGGTATAGGCAAAAGATATCCATGTTATGGGCACAAGATATCGATGGTATAGGCAAAATATCTCCTACGTTATGGGCGTAAGATGTCGATGGTATGATCTATACTATAGGCGTAAGATTGAATAAACTTACATGTGGTAATCGGTGCGTTTTATGTTACATCATTGGAGCGTCCAATTAGGGTCGTTCTTATACTACAAAGATGTATGAATGCTTAAAAAACCCCTACCTACCCCGTGTCCCGGACAGTTGCCGAGCGCCGCGTCGTGGCGCGCAGCGGCGCGCGCGCTGTCCGCGCTGCACGCGCCGCACGCGCCGCACGCGCTGCACGCGCCGGCCGCGCCGCTGGAGCCGCCCGCCACCGCCGCGCTGCACGACGCGCTCGCCACGGACGTGCGCTTCTCGCAAGCCCGGTGCGCCAAGGTACGCGCACTCTACATCACTGTACATTCAAAGGATTTCTGTAGAACAATCATTAACGGAAAGGCATTGTGAACAAAGTCGGAAAACTAGGAGTGAATAAATCTTTGAGTAGGTTGCGGTATTAAAAAAAATATTCGCTTCTAGTTGGTTGGCCGACTTTGCTCACGATGGTTTCTGTTTTGTGATGGACCTTGCGAAAAGCCTTTAATTATCCAAGTATAATAGATTTATAATGAACACTCGGGATGTAACTATGTTCAATGTCATTGAAGTTCATCCATCAGTTACCATTTAGCACTCGTTCAAATAGACAAAGATCTTTTCATATTTTATTCCTAACCCTTATCATTCCTATATTTCAGGTGTTGCCGATAGCACAGGCGTCGTACACGGAGGGACTGCCCGCGCATTACTCCAGCCAACACCATCTGCACAAGGTATTACCAGGGTGTACTCGTTGAAGCGAAGCTTCTATACGAACATTCGGGGCGCTTGCCGCGCGGCCACTCTAACCGTGCTAAGCGTCAGTTGCGTTACACGATATATATTTAGATATCAGAATGACAGCTGCGGCGCCCTACGCTTTATACTATAAAGCTTCGTTTCTTTCGGGCGTCCCTAGACGGCACTGTTTTTTTTAAATAGCTGGGCCTCGAAGTTTGACATAAGTTCTGACCCATGTTTCGAAACATATCTACTATATAAAAATAAGTCGGGTTTTCCTTCCTGACGCTATAACTCCAGAACGCACGAACCGATTTCCACGGTTTTGCATTCGTTGGAAAGGTCTCGGGCTCCGTGAGGTTTATAGCAAAGAAAATTCAGGAAAAATTTCAACAGAACGCGGACGGAGTCGCGGGGCACAGCTAGTCATATCATAAAATTAATGGTGTATATTTGGATATCGTTTTGCAGAATGGAATCAATCCACATGCACTGCAATAGACCAAAAGCAACCCTTGTTCTAGCGTTTCTAGGTTGGTTTCAGTTTGCAGAAGTGTGTGTGGAATGGGTCCATTTTGCAAAACTACGTCCATTTAAAGCAGTAACATTGTTGTGACGTCATCGATGAGCCAACGGAGCGGTGCGTGGAAGTAAGTGTTGCTTGTCGCGGCAGGTGAAGGTGTCGCTGGGCGTGCTGGAGACGATGGCGCGCGGGCCGCTGGCGGGGGGGGCGCGCGCGCGCCTGCGGGCTGCCTGCGCGCAGCTGTGGCGCGCGCGCAGCCTGTGCGAGGCGGCCTCGCTCACCGGGCACGCCTGCGTCGAGCCCGAACAGTAAGTGTTGCTTGTCGCGGCAGGTGAAGGTGTCGCTGGGCGTGCTGGAGACGATGGCGCGCGGGCCGCTGGCGGGGGGGGCGCGCGCGCGCCTGCGGGCTGCCTGCGCGCAGCTGTGGCGCGCGCGCAGCCTGTGCGAGGCGGCCTCGCTCACCGGGCACGCCTGCGTCGAGCCCGAACAGTAAGTGTTGCTTGTCGCGGCAGGTGAAGGTGTCGCTGGGCGTGCTGGAGACGATGGCGCGCGGGCCGCTGGCGGGGGGGGCGCGCGCGCGCCTGCGGGCTGCCTGCGCGCAGCTGTGGCGCGCGCGCAGCCTGTGCGAGGCGGCCTCGCTCACCGGGCACGCCTGCGTCGAGCCCGAACAGTAAGTGTTGCTTGTCGCGGCAGGTGAAGGTGTCGCTGGGCGTGCTGGAGACGATGGCGCGCGGGCCGCTGGCGGGGGGGGCGCGCGCGCGCCTGCGGGCTGCCTGCGCGCAGCTGTGGCGCGCGCGCAGCCTGTGCGAGGCGGCCTCGCTCACCGGGCACGCCTGCGTCGAGCCCGAACAGTAAGTGTTGCTTGTCGCGGCAGGTGAAGGTGTCGCTGGGCGTGCTGGAGACGATGGCGCGCGGGCCGCTGGCGGGGGGGGCGCGCGCGCGCCTGCGGGCTGCCTGCGCGCAGCTGTGGCGCGCGCGCAGCCTGTGCGAGGCGGCCTCGCTCACCGGGCACGCCTGCGTCGAGCCCGAACAGTAAGTGTTGCTTGTCGCGGCAGGTGAAGGTGTCGCTGGGCGTGCTGGAGACGATGGCGCGCGGGCCGCTGGCGGGGGGGGCGCGCGCGCGCCTGCGGGCTGCCTGCGCGCAGCTGTGGCGCGCGCGCAGCCTGTGCGAGGCGGCCTCGCTCACCGGGCACGCCTGCGTCGAGCCCGAACAGTAAGTGTTGCTTGTCGCGGCAGGTGAAGGTGTCGCTGGGCGTGCTGGAGACGATGGCGCGCGGGCCGCTGGCGGGGGCGCGCGCGCGCCTGCGGGCTGCCTGCGCGCAGCTGTGGCGCGCGCGCAGCCTGTGCGAGGCGGCCTCGCTCACCGGGCACGCCTGCGTCGAGCCCGAACAGTAAGTGTTGCTTGTCGCGGCAGGTGAAGGTGTCGCTGGGCGTGCTGGAGACGATGGCGCGCGGGCCGCTGGCGGGGGGGGCGCGCGCGCGCCTGCGGGCTGCCTGCGCGCAGCTGTGGCGCGCGCGCAGCCTGTGCGAGGCGGCCTCGCTCACCGGGCACGCCTGCGTCGAGCCCGAACAGTAAGTGTTGCTTGTCGCGGCAGGTGAAGGTGTCGCTGGGCGTGCTGGAGACGATGGCGCGCGGGCCGCTGGCGGGGGGGGCGCGCGCGCGCCTGCGGGCTGCCTGCGCGCAGCTGTGGCGCGCGCGCAGCCTGTGCGAGGCGGCCTCGCTCACCGGGCACGCCTGCGTCGAGCCCGAACAGTAAGTGTTGCTTGTCGCGGCAGGTGAAGGTGTCGCTGGGCGTGCTGGAGACGATGGCGCGCGGGCCGCTGGCGGGGGGGGCGCGCGCGCGCCTGCGGGCTGCCTGCGCGCAGCTGTGGCGCGCGCGCAGCCTGTGCGAGGCGGCCTCGCTCACCGGGCACGCCTGCGTCGAGCCCGAACAGTAAGTGTTGCTTGTCGCGGCAGGTGAAGGTGTCGCTGGGCGTGCTGGAGACGATGGCGCGCGGGCCGCTGGCGGGGGGGGCGCGCGCGCGCCTGCGGGCTGCCTGCGCGCAGCTGTGGCGCGCGCGCAGCCTGTGCGAGGCGGCCTCGCTCACCGGGCACGCCTGCGTCGAGCCCGAACAGTCTGTCGACACTGCTATACTTAATAGAACTGCTCCCGTCACACACTCCCCCCACTGTCACTCCTGTAAACCAGGATCGACAGTGACCGATAATGACCTCGAGGTTTGACCCTCGACGAGCTCCTGCTATATCCGTGTCGCTTTCACACATTGTAACTAACTCAAACTGTCAAATTCTGATTGTATGCCACATTTGACATACTCTTATGCTAGGATTAAGTAAATAAATAACTAAAACTAAAGTTAATCTAAAGCCAAGAAAATATTTAGGTGGCGCATAAAATTCCCAAAACTACGACAATACAGTTTATGTACGTCATCATAAAACATAAATTCGCTGCCTACTACTATATCCGTACCCAACCGAGGCAAATAATAATTGGACGTAGTTTTGCAAAAAGGAACGAACCCCCACACCCGTCTGCAAACTGAAAGCAACCTAGAACCACTAACACAAGGTTGGTTTTGGTCTCCAGCAGGGCGTGTGGATTGATTCAGTTCTGCCAAACGATATCGCGCTGACCCTTATATTTTATGTTTCCTATGTTTATGTTTCGTGTCTTGCGATGTGTGTCGAATAAATGTTTAGCGGAATGTTTAGGGAAGATCTTCCAGCCAGGCGGGTGTCGTGCCAGGCGGGGCGGCCGCTATGCCCCGCTGGTTATTCTCGGGGACTTGTATATGTATATAGTCACGATGCTTGCGAGTCTTTATTTATTTATTTTTTAGATTAATGGCCTCTTACAATTGTGTCAAGCCCAATATGATTCTAGTAGCGAATAGCAATAACAAACACAATTAATAAAAATACAATACAAAAATGTGACCGTCCATTTTGGAAAAAAAACCCCACAATCCTTGCGAGTCTTAATATCGTGATTCAGTTTTCTATGAAGAATCCGTACATTGTACTGAGGCGCCGCATTTAGCGCCATCTATTCGTTTCTGTCGGCGTTGTGAATGTGAGGTCGCCACTAATGTTTCTTTATTTATTAATTGAGTGTTTCGTTCCAGCGACAGCAGCAAGGAGCACTCGTCGGGCGTGCGCTACGTGTCAGCGTGCGGCTGCGGGCGCTGCAAGTGCTCGCGCGAGGACCCGTACTCCGTGCGGCGCGCCAACTGCGGCTTCTACGCGCTCGCCGCCGCCGAGTGCGGCGTGTGCGACACGCTGCAGGCCATCCAGTTCCCCGTCTTCCAGCCCTCCACGCCCACCTACAGGTCGCGATATATCATCATAATAGTAACACCTTAAGGGTTCTTGTTAGGTAGCTGGAGCAAGGGTCAGAGCCAGAAGACAGTGCTCCTGGAGAAGGCTCGGATTCCGAGGAAGTTACTCTCCCTGGAGCCCTGACCGCCGGTAACTAGGACCCTGTTCCCAATGTCGGTGGGGGAACTATTTTTTTTTTTGTATTTAGATTTAAAAATATAAATTGATGTAAGGTATATAAATGGAATAATAATAATATCGCCAAACTCACACACCAACTGTATAACTAAACAACCCTTGTACTATGGGTACCGTACAGTGGACTAGGGGCGATCCCAGTGACTCCAAGACCTGGGCAAATTACGAGAAGACCATTTCCGAAATTTGCCCTGGCGGGAATCGGATCCTGCAACCACCATGTGCAGTAAGCCGAGCGGCCTGCGATCGAACCACTGCGCCGAGCGGTCATCAAATATAAGTATATGCTTACAAGTTTTAACTATTTAATTTAAAAAATTTGATGACTGGTCGATTCGAGCGAAAGATCATTGAAGCGCAACGCGCTGATCGCAATCAATAAACTATCAACGAGCGTGTCTGTTTCGGCCCTGACTGAAAGCTCGAATTGAAGTCTATCAGACATGCGGAGGAAAAACAAAATAGTGAAGTGTATTAAAATATTTCAGAGCGGCGTCAGTGAAGGGCGAGTCGAGTGAAGAGAGCGCGGAGGGCGTCGCGGCGCGTGATTCCCAAGGCGGCTCCCGCGGCTCGCAGGGCGGCTCCCGCGGCTCCCAGGGCGGCTCCCAGGGCCGCTCCCGCGGCTCCCAGGGCGGCTCCCAGGGCGGCTCCCGAAGCTCCAGCAGCTCGGGCGCCGAGCCCGAGGCCGGCTGGTCGGCGCCCGACGCGCTGTCGCCGGGGCCCGCGCGCGACGACGACGACGACGACAAGTCGCCCGCCGACACCAAATACGTCGTCCCCGTCCGGGACTCCGGCGCAGGTCAGTATTGCTTCTTGACTCGCTCGATACCACGCTGCAGTTCAAATTCGAATTCAAATTCAAATCGTTTATTTTGTTCAGGCCTACGGGGGCACTTACAAATTGTTTTGTTATATATTTTTTTTATCGCCAGCTGTTTATGTAGTCAATAATTACAAAGGGTAGTAGATATTAACATATAATAGCTCCAGTGTGTTGCCTTTTGATATTATCAAGAATTACATAAGTAATTCTCGCACTACTCTGCGCGCTGCTCTAAATATCTGAAATTATTGACGCCCTCTCGGCGCAGTGGTTCGAGCGTAGGCGTAGGCCGTTCGGTTCACTGCACATGGTGGTTGCGGATTCGAGTCCCGCCGGGGCAATTTTCCCAGATCTGGGTGTCACTGGGATCGCCCCAGTCCATTGTACGTTACCCATTTGAGACCATACAATTGCCTCTATCAGTCGGGCGATATTCATTATAATAGATTACTAACAACTAGCCCCGGCTTCGCACGGGTATTTTATATCAGTGTTTCTCTACTATGTACTCGTATGTATCTATACAAATAAATAAAATTGGAGTGTCTGTTTGTAATATCAAAATAACACCTTTTCACTAAATGCATATGAAAGTACATACGGTACTTATAACAAAACCGCGATTTAATTTTTTTTTGTTTGTCTCTCTGTCTGTGTGTTTGTTCGACGGCTGGACCGATTTCGACGGGACTTTCACTGGCAGATAGCTGATCTTATAGGGAGTAACTTAGGCTACTTTAATATTAGAAAAACAATTAGGCTTCCGCGTAAAAAATATAAACAGATGAAATCCAAGAGTTTCTCCGAAGCGCCTAGACCGATTTTGACGGGATTTTTACTGGCAGATAGTTAATGTTATAAACAGTAACTTACGCTACTTTTATTTTTTATTAATACATTTATTTTACTCTAAATATTATCACGGTGGATATGATACTAGTAAATCACTAAATATACAAAAATTGCCAGATTATCTGGATAGCTGTCGTTCTTGAAATGTTTTAGAGTAAGTTGGATATATTAATAAATGCACTGCACACGGTCTTTTTCGCGAATTACAAAATTTGTCTTTTATTATTGTCAGATTTTGAAAAAACTTCGCGGCCTAGATGGGCGCTTTAGCCTTAAATTAAATTTTTGTTAAGTTAAATTCCACGCGGACGAAGTCGCACAGCTGGTTATACATATAAACCTTCCTCTTGAATTACTCTATCTATTAAAAAAACCATATCAAAATCCGCTCCGTAGTTTTAAACACAGACAGCGGGAAGCGACTTTGTTTTATACTATGTAGTGATTTATTTTCAGAAAAGGTGATAAGCCGCCAGCCCTCGACGACGGAGTACCTGCCGGGCATGCTGCACCTGGCCAGCCCCTTGGGGCTGCTGCCGGCCTTCCCCAGCTGGGGCCTGGTGTGCCTGGGCGCGTCGTCGCTGTACTCGCACAGCCTGGGCCTGCCCGAGCACCTGCAGCCCGGCTTCCTGCCGCACACCAACTACCTGCTGCCCTGGGACTGCGCCGTGCGGTGCGTTCCCCAACCGGACAATCGGGGCTAGGGGTGCTACTCTTAGCAACGATAATCGATATATCGTGACTATATCGTATCGTATCGATATATTGTCGGATCCTAATCTAAATTTCATCCTCTTTGCAGTCGTATATCACGAACGAACGATATGTTTTTATTGTTCGTTTAGTAATCGATACGACGGCAAAAAATATTGGAATTTAGAGTTGCTAAGAGTAGCAGCCCCGGTTCGCCGATGCACTCGACTGCTAATAATAACGTGATATGATGATGTGTGTACGAGTGCATTGGTTGTGTAACGTGTACTGCGCGCCAGCATGGAGGCGGTGAGCGCGTGGCGCGCGGCGCAGGCGAGCGGGCGCGGCCGCGGCAAGGCGCCGCACCACCACCTCACCGTCAAGATCTTCATCGGCTTCGAGTACGAGTGCCCGCGCGGACACCGGTAACGAACCAGCACCCACTGCACTATTGTACTCTCTCTCTAATACTATATACACATTACACACTAGAGGCCCGCCCCGGCTTCGCACGGGTACTTTACGGTTAAATTATTGTAGATTTAGTAAGGATCCCTTATTTGTTTGAAAATATAATATTGCCTATGTCACCCGGGGATAGTGTAGCTTCCGAACAATGCAAGAATTTTTCAAATCGGATCAGCAGTTTCGGAGCCTATTCAATGGAAAAAAACAAACAAATAATCTTTCCCCTTTATAATATTAGTACAGACTAACCCCAGACAAACAGCTAGGATTGACCGGTGCAGTTACAAGAGTTTGAAATAAACCATTGAGTTTTTTTTACTGGTACAATGGAATTAGTAATCCGAACCCGTGGGCCTCCCGAAAGCTTCGGACATTGCGTAGCGACTGATAGCCCGAGATCGACGCTAATGTATCGACCTATGTAGCAATACATTTATCAATATATTTCATAACTCTTATAGAAGAGAAAAACATAGCAAAAATACATTTCCTATAAAATAAAATGTTCTGACTATTGATCAATACTTCGTTGATCTACATGAATAAGTATGTATACATAAATAATAATAAATATCGCCAGACTGACACACCAACTGTATGGTCCCAAACTAAGCAACGCTTGTACTATGGGCAACGTACAATGGACTGGGGCCGATCGAAAATTACAATAAAGCCATTTCCGAAATTCGCCCCGGCGAGAGTCAAACCCGCAACCACCATGTGCAGTGAGCCGAGCGGCCTACGTTCAAACCACTGCTCCAAGCGGTCGTCAGGTATATAATTGAATTGTAACACCTGATGGTGCAGGTTCATGATGTCGGGTCCGGACACGGTGGTGAACGGCGGCGGGGGCGGGGGCGGGGGCGGCGGCGGGGGCGGCGCGGGCGCGCGGCTGGCGGCGGCCGACATGCCGCTGTACTGCGCGTGCCTGTGCCGCGCCGCGCCCGCGCCCGCCATGCTGGCGCAGCTCACGCGCGTGCACGTCGTCACGCCCAAGGCGCCCGTGCACGTCACGCTCGACCCCAAGGTAGGCGTATATGCACACATATTCAGATAACCCTTCCAATGATCCCCACCTCCGAGCGCCCTCTGTTCCAAGTGTCCCAATATTTCGGAGGTATGATTTTTTTTTTCGTGCCAATCAATAATATTTTTACAAGAATCGATACTAAAAGCAGATACTCTGTGACGTAATCGATCTATGAAACCCTATTATTGTTGGCGTGTTACTAAACGTAGCAAAAATCGTGAAGCGTTTCACATTTGTCGATACAAATATTTAAATTACTAACCTACGGCCTAAGCCTCAGGCCAAAGTAATAGTATAGATAAAGAAAGCGTAGGGCGCCGCAGCTCTGACGTCATCGTGTAACGCTACGTCATCTGACGATTTGCACGGATTAAGTTGCCGAGCGGCGAGCGCCTCGAACGTCCGTATAGAAGCTTCGCTTCAATAAACAACCAACGGCCGCTCGCGTCTTATACCCACCCGGAGGGAAAAGCGACGCTTGGAGCATTCAAATCTTATTCACCGACGGAGGTGCTCGTGACACTCCAGGGGTTAATTAGTTCCATCGGACCGCAGGTGCAGCCGGTGTCGGGCGGGCCCATCTTCGTGCCGCAGCCGCCGGGCTCGCCCGCCATCAAGCTGTCCGCGTCGGCGTACTGGGTGCTGCGCCTGCCGCACCTGTACTGCGACGAGCGGGGCTGCCTGCCGCGCCCCCGCCACCCCCCCGCGCACTCCGGCGCCCTCCTCGCGCCGCTCTTCGGCCTGCAGGACTAGCCGCCATACCAACGGACACAGCGTTCCTCTAACGGATATTAAGGGATTCCCTAAGGGAAAGGCGTTGATGTAAAAGGGATGAACCTTTTGATCCTATCCCGGACACACTCTTTATTGTAACAGCGTATTGTCATCGAGAAAGCAGGCTGTCCCTATCATTCATATTTGTAAAATCTAAAACGTAAATGGGACGGAACTCTTTAGTAAAGTTATGACAAAGTACTGATAGACTGTCTCGTGAAGAATGCGGCGCTGTTGTCTCGAACGAGTAACAGAAGCAGACAGAGGATAAATTGTCCGTCGCAGGTGCTTCTACTGTTTAGCGTAATTGGTAACATTTGTAACATTAGGTAAAAATAAAACAGATAATTGTTTTAATTTATTGTCTTTTATTTTGTCTGTATACATCCGAGTACGCCGCGTGTCACATTCTCTTGCCCAAGACCACAATAAACTGAATCCTAAATAAAAAGTGAGTAAGCAACATTATTTAAATAATATCCCTGCTATCCCATAGATTTTGCAATAATTAAAATATCCTTCATATTCTGTGCACGGACCTGCTATTATGTGATTAGATTCCAATTTAAATCAAATAAAATATAAGAACAATATTGATGACCACATCATATCCTTTTTTATTTTTGCAATATATAAAAACACGTGCTCATAAAAAGGAAATTCAGTTGTTACACCACGCATGCGTCCGTTGTAGCAAACCACGTGCGTTTTATCGCCATGTTGCGTACGGTAATCAATAGACAGTCCACGGTTTTTTTTAACTGTTTATAGTAATTCAGTATTCAAAAAAATATTCATTATAATAAGTATGAAAATCTAATTTATTATTTAAGAAATTTATCGTTATTATAGATCTCATTTCAATTTAAAAGTAATGAAATTGTGGGCGTGGCTTCGTCATCGGGCGGACGGGAGTGTGGGTAAAGGGGTGGGGGTGTTTGTGGCTTCGTGCTTCGCGACGCGTTGTCTAGCCATCAGTCGTCTGTGCGCCGTGGCCGCGCGAACATCTTAGCTGGGAACTCTGCCCGTTGCTTTGCTCTACTACATCGGAACTTTGAAAACTTTTCAGCGGCACCTATGCCGCTACTTCATCAGGTGAGTGTATTTAAAATTTATTTCACTTAATTCTTTTACAAATTTTTTTACTTGATTATAAACTTTATTTGTGATCGCTAGAATCAATTGTGTACCGACGATGAGACGATAGTTTTCAGCCTGAATATCATTATCGTGGTGCCGTCTGGCGCTATTCCTAACATTTGTAGGCTTTATATTTCCTGATATTGGCGGCGTTTATATTTTGTTTCTAAGCAGTGGCGCTCTCTAAAAAAATATTGGAATATAAAATATTTCCGTCATACGTTCTTAATTCTCCTACCCTCATTTTATTTAATATATTGAATAGCGTTATTGTGATTATTGTACACCGCCACTGTTTTTATGCGGACCTGTGGATCAATTGCCAAACTACCCACATTTTCCATTTTTTCGAACGCGTGCTAGCCAAAACCGTGGAAAGTTTCTAGAATCTTTTTATTTCCCTACTACTACACACATCTAGTTTAGGGTGACTGTTTTTGTAGATAGTACTGATGAATCGTCTGTATTCAGGACAACGGCCGCGGAGGCGGCGGCTCTGAGAATCGGCGCTCCCTGGCCGAGTTCCTCGGGTTCGAATCGCCGCCGCTCGCAGAGTCTGCTGCAGCGGCCGCCATCAACCATCGCAGCAATGTAAGTACCCCTTTTACCTTTGTATATTGGGTTGGGATATACCCTTGCGCGCTATACTCGAAGGCTAGTAAATTTTTTGATGTTTTTGATCTCCTGATATACAGCTTGGGTGCAAATAGGGTGGAAACATTTTTTCTTTGATTTTATTTAACCACTTTGGAGTAGTTACAATCTGAGGGTAGTCTTATTTTTGTCAAATGATGTTGAGACCAGAGTTCTTGCTTATTTTTTTTCGAATCTACCTTCATTATTCATGTATTTTCTCGTAAAATTTTCTGCCTACCTTAAATAAGTTTTATTACCAACATTTTAAAAACCATTCTCAGTACACAAGCCATTAAACCAAATTTTTAGTATATCATAGGCCATTAATCCTAAAGTCGCTCGTTGGGCGCCAACTTGCAACTACCCTCCGCCGCCGGCATATAACATTCATACAGCGCCAAGTGTTTTAAATCAAATTTCAAGTACAAAGCGCTGTAGGTTTTATTGTCTGTTCATAATGTACCGTATGACATCCGGTTTGATGTCGGTTAATGTTGATCCCGGGCTGCTGCCAACACTGGCGGGTGTAATGGGCGAGGCGTGCCAAATTTGGGCCGGATTGCTGGATTACTGCACTTGTATTAGCTGTAGGTCCAGGATTCCGTACGATCGATCGTAACGACCAATCGCTTCGTGTAAGAGCGGGTACCATTGAAGCGATCGATCGTTAGGATTTTCTTCAGATCGATCGAATTGGATTGCACCCTAACCAGTCATCATAGCCTATAGAAGTTTGCAATACGTCGTACGAAATTCAGCTATAATCTCTACTTTACGTGCCGATTTTCTGTCTGCGGTACTACCCTAGGCTAGGGTGCTACTTAGATTTTCTTACCAAATTGTTGGTATTCCTTTTATATATTTTCACGGAAGTCTCGTCCATATCCATAAGGACATATGCTAGGATCCATTTAAATTAAATATTCACGGCGGCAAGCATTGCCCATCAACTAGTTAGCTTACATTTACTTTCGTTCGTATTAAATCTATTCATACACTTAACCGCTGCTTGGGTCGTATTGCTCACATCGCTTATTTATTGACGGCGAACGCAGATATGCATCTTCTAGATTCAGTAATGGCGATAGATTAAGATTTATGCACTATTGATTTGGTTTAAAATGTCTACAGCTGGGTCTAGTCTGGTAAGTGTAGTCTCGTCTCACTGCACCGAATGATTGCGGGTTCGATTCCGGTCGCGGTAAATTTTGGTGGAGTTGTTCGTAAAGTGTCCAATGCCCCAAGTCTCGTTATTTTAAACCAATTGAAAACCCACTGGTCATGAATATTATATTCGTGAATTCATCGTAAATCTTTGATTTCTGGCCGAAAATGTCGAGCCTCAATAGTTCACGATTCATGAAGAATTGACGTTTTTGTTATAAATTAGGACTCATTTGGGTGCCACTGGGATCGCCCGTAATTTATGAACGGCCTATATCCTATAGCACATTAAAATTGGTGTAACCAAAATATAATGTAGGTAACTTGCATTTTTCATTTCGAAGATTAATAAAAACTATAGATATTTATCCAATCAATTGTATATTAACGAATAGGTCTCCCGATATTAATCGGGAGTATCTAAACTTTCGCTAGCCGCCCCCGTCACAACAGTATTGCGCTCAGTTAGCAATCGCGCACTTGGCAATCGTCTGGCGGAGAATACCCGCTATTGGCATGCATCTGGCAATTTAATATTATTTGTGTAGGCTCTGCCAAGGACCGGGTTAATCGGCGGCGCTCGCGAGCCGGGAAATGTCTTGGATACAGATACTGTTTCATGCTTGTTGGCTTTTGGAACTGGTTGGGCTCGCGAGATAGATATTATTGGGGTAATAATAAATGTTTTTGAAGTGATAACTTTTTATGGGAGGGTAAACTGCTTCGTAACGTAACGCCTTACGGCGCCGCTCTGTCAGTTTAAGTTATCACTTCTGTCGAGCGTTCCGAGACGCACTTTTTTATCATTTTGTCGTTGTTTTTCGGTTTTAGCCAATGTCAAGTAGCACATAAAGGGTCTTTGGCTAGTCCTAATTTCCCTCCAAACGCTATCAGTAGGTAAGGGCGTCGTATACCTACTTTGCGGACAAATTATTATCAGACTATACACTTCCAATTGCAGAGAACTTAACATTTAAGAACATAATGTTAATATTTTACCAACATTACAAAATTCAGAGTAGATTTAAGTTGGTAGAGCCGTAGTTTTTACTACGGTGTAGATGCTATATTAATCACCTAAGTATTGATCTGATTTTTACGATAGGCTGATTTATTGGTCAAACTTTGTTGCTGTGTTCCTCTAAAAAAAACCTTGCAGCGTTTGTCCATAAAGTCCGCTACCGACTCGTCTTAGACCAATAAACATCGCCAGACTAACCCCAAACAACGCTTGTGCTATCTTCAGCTACCATACGATAGACTGGGGGCGATCCCAGTGATACCCAGACCAGGGCCAATTATGGAATGGTTTTGTCCGAAATTTGTCCCGACGAGGATCGAACCCGTCCATTACTCATAGACGTATGGTCTATGGGTCCTGCACTGCCCCGCGGCACTTCACAAAAATACACGTTCAAGTATGTTGTGTGGATGTGTGTGGCGGTGGTTGTGTTCGTGATAAGTGCGCGTTGCGCAGGAGTGCGTGGCGGAGAGCGAGTGGCGCTGGGCGGAGCAGGGCAGCCCCGAGGCGGCGCAGACGCCGCGCGCGCTCGTGCCGCCCGCCTGCTTCCCGCCGCGGCACACCAACGCTTTCTCTAGCTACAGGTACCTACTTAAGCTACTTTCTGATCTAATTTGTTATAAGACTGCCAACGAAAAGCAATAAAAAAAATATATTTTATTGAATCATTTATTTTTAATTATCATTAATGGTTCCCGACACAGTATTAAACGCAAATGTATACAATTTCCGCCCTAATATCCCTAATATCTCCGCGGTGACTCTTGAACTAGAGCATATTATGTATTACTTCGTTGGCCGTGGTATAGTAACTTTGTTTCCACATAATTTTTCCAAGATAGATCGGAACTACTGTAGGTCCTTGTTGGGCGTTTACAAGCAGTTGGACGACAGCGATCGTGTGTATCTTTGCATTGCCCAATTTGCTTGTAAATAAATAAACTGTAGTGTCAATTAGCAAAGTACAGTCATCATAAAAATGTATAGATTGGTACAACATGCCGTCAAGTTTACTCGATCAACCGATTGTTTCATTAAAATATCTTTATATATTATGCTTCTAAAATCCTTAACACATTGTCCGTTCCGCGCGCGCCATTAGCGCTAATTAACTTGCCACTGGCGCCCCGGGACCGGCCGGGAAGAGCGCAGCGGCCTAATGTTACTATTAGCGACATAAAGCCGCGGTACTCCACACTAGTACATTTAAGTTTTATGAGTACACCCGTGTAGTAAAATGTGCCTAATTGATGCGTATTTCTACATACATGGCTACTGATATAGCGACTCGTAAACATAAGGTTTCACTACGAAATATTGAAAGTTCGCATTATTTGTCTTTTCTAAAGTCTTTTCGGTATGATTTTTTCTTTTACAAGAGTTGTGATATAAATAGCTAGATTTATTGCTACATAGATCGATAATTAGCGATCGGTCTCGGGCTATCAGTCGCCAAGCAAATGACAGAGGCTTTCGGGTGGGCTGGAAACTGACATACAATACGATTAGCCGCTCCTTGGCTGGTCCAGCTAACAGGTGGCTGGGCCATCATTCCTCGTACATCTAGATCAATATACCTACTGGGACTTTTTGCAGTGAAAGTGCGCAACCGGGAGCGTTATGGCCGGACGAGTCTTCCGCCTCCAGCGGGGATATGACTTACCTCGTCGCCTCTTTAGTAAGTAATCGTATCGATTGATTCCATATTTGTGTAAATTAAGCTACATCTGTCTGTGGCATCTTAGCGCCCAAGTGGATGAACCGATTTTGTTTTTTTTTGTTAGGAAGGTATTCTGATCGTGTTTTTAGAAATGTTTCATGAAAATCAGTTTAGCAGTTTGAAAATTATCAGCTCTTTTGTAGTTTAAAAAGTCGTCATAACGGTCACTTTTTAAAAAAAAATTCAATTTAGTTATGTATCTAATATTAGGAAATCGTGAACGTACTATAGTACACTACATACGAGTACCCTCTTACCTACCTTTGGAAGTGAACTTTTATTTTATTTAGCTGTTACAGGGGGGTGAAACTTGCGATATAATAATGCGAAAGCCCTCAAAATACTGTTACTTGGTGGTGTATTAGTCTGCGTTGAGTTCGAATGGTAAATGGGTGTCGTGTTTCAGAAGACGCTGTCAGTGCCGTCGGGGTCGGGGTCGGGGTCGGGGTCGGGGGCGGCGCCGCGGGAGGCGTGCCGGCGGCTGGAGCGGCTGGACCCGTGGCCGGAGCGGCTGCCGGCCGGCGCCGCCGCCCGCGACCTGCGCGCCGCCATGCTGCCCCGGAGGGCCTCCTTTTGTGAGTCTATGCCACTGTGTCCCGTGTGACTTTTTATCCGTATGCCAATAATGCACATAAATTCTAAAATCGTACTTTTGGTTCGTAAATTTTAATGCAAGAAATGTCTTTGATCTCGCGTGAATTATATAGCGTCAATAGTCTAGTGGTTAGACAGGCTGCTCTATAACCGAGAGGTTTCAGGTCCACCTGGCCACATTTTGGATATTAATATACTGCAAGTTATCCCATACTAGCGGGACATGAGTCTCGCATTACTACGGGATCGCCTTAATCCTACGACCACTATTTCCAGGTGGCGTGGTATCGAGCGGCAGTAACGGCGGCGAGGTGTTGCGCTGGGGCGGCAAGTTGCCGCCGCGCTGCTCCGAGGCGGGCGCTGGCTACTCGGCCAAGGTGTTCCTGGGCGGCCTGCCCTGGGACCTCACCGAGCAGGCGCTCATGAACGCGCTCAGGCACTTCCAGCCTATACGGTGAGCACATCCAATTATAAATAAATAAATATCGCCAGACTGACACCAACTGTATGGCCCCTAACTAAGCAACGTTTGTACTATGGGTACCGTACAATCGACTGGGGGCGATCCCAGTGACGCCCAGACGTGGTCTAATTACGAAAAGGTTATTGCCGAAATTTGCCCCGGCGGGAATCGAACCCGCAACTAGCATGTGTAGTGAGCCGAGCGGCCTACGCTCAAACCACTGCGCCTAGCGTGCCTCAAATACGTGTTTTTTTTTATAAAGGTGCATGAAATAGGAGTAATGAGATCATGTGACCTTATTTTGCTAATTTAAGGATTGTCAATAGACCCGGGAACGGCGTGGCGGCTGTCTCGAACTCTTTGACTGCGACTAATTATGCTTCCGCTTTCCTACATAAAATGTCTGTGCTCCAGGGTGGAGTGGCCGGGGCGGGAGAGCGGCGGGGGCGGAGGCGGGGGCGGCGGTGTGGGCGGGGGCGGGGGCGGCGCGCCGCGCGGCTACGCGTACGTGACGTTCGAGAGCGAGCGGCGCGTGCGCGCGCTGCTGGCCGCCGCGCGCCGCGACGGACACGACTGGTACTACCGCGTCGGCTCACGGAAGATGCGCAGCAAGGAGGTGAGGCCGCTGCCGCAAAACTCTATTAGTAGTCTGGCGGCAATTTCATAAATTCGTGGTTATAATTGTGACCCCACAGAAGTTGTCCTGACTTAACTTTGAATATTGAATTCGAATTGTTACGTTCAGCTTTCTTAATTTTTTCTTTCATAAGCACCTTCACCGACCAAGGAAATTGATATCTTTTATACATAGATTTGAAAAATAACAAATTTTAATATCGTGTTTCGTTAGCCTTGGTTGGGCTTATTTGTAGAGCTTGTAAAGGTAGCAGGTAGCAGTAGTTTCCAATAGCGAACTTCACAAATCTTTTTAAAGCCATGAATGGACAATACAAAATTATCGTTCGTTTAGACTATGTAAGACAGCAAAAAGGATGGAATTTAGAGTGGGCTTCGACACTACAAATGTCACAACATATCGATTACTGTTGCTAAGATTAGCACCCCTGCTTCTCACGTTGTATCTCGTCCACCGATTGAATAGTGCAAATGTGACGGCGAGCAGGTGCAGGTGATCCCGTGGGCGCTGTCCGACTCGAGCTGGGTGGCGGGCGGCTCGGCGCGGCTGGAGCCGGCGCGGACGGTGTTCGTGGGCGCGCTGCACGGCATGCTCAGCGCGTCCGCGCTCGCCACCATCATGAACGACCTCTTCTCCGGTGTCGTCTATGCGGGTATTATTATGCACCTTATTTTTAGGTATAAGAGATCTACTCTAGGTGATCCATGCGGAATCGATTTCAAGCGTGCACAAAGAGTCGGCTATGCTAACATATTTTTGAGGTGTTCCACTGGCGGTCTGTGTGCCTCTGGCTAGCTGGGAAACTGGCAGGCTTATACGCCAAAGGAGCACTGTTTTAACATAGTCATCCTACTTGTTCACCGCTTACGCTCGGAGGAACTTCTGCAAATTGAAACCAACCTATAACTACTCCCACTAGGCCACTACGCCACTACTAGGGTTAGACAGTCGGCATGAGAACGTGTGAATTAGTTACAATATGCAAAACAGTTTCGCATGATTTCAGCAATCATGCCATCAATTCGCCTTTTATTCCCCAAAGGGAAGTTGATTAATGTAATAATTTTCACCGCGCAGGCATCGACACTGACAAGTACAAGTACCCGATCGGCTCGGGCCGCGTCACGTTCAACAACGTGCGCTCGTACGTGCGCGCCATCTCCGCCGCCTACGTCGAGATACACACCGACAAGTTCACCAAGAAGGTAACGAGCGTACAAATAATTCGTCCAGAGGGTGTTCATCTACTTTTGTTACTGTGTCGAAAACAAATGCCATCCTTTTTCAAATTCATTTGTAAAAGGATAGAAGCTATTTCCGACATCGGAAAGTCTTTCCGTCATCTATGAATCCCGCCAGTGGGCAAAGTAAAGATTTGATAATTGGCCAAATTCAAAGTTAGAATCTAGGGTGTTTCTACAACAAACTTAATTCCAAGCACTCAGGATACCAGTCTTAATACACTTCTAATTCAGAAAGCGTAAACCACCACGCTATCCCAGCGCGGGTTTTGCCAGCATTGTTTACATTTAGTCTGAAAATTGGTAAAATTTTCTAAGAAATGAAAGATTTGAACAATGATTTGGAAAATCCCAGTGGTGCGACCCCTGGTTTGAAACCAGCACTTTATGCCCGCTAGACACACGGGTGCTTAACCAATCGGTTATCTGTTTTCTGTTATTTTTATTGACCATACTACGTAGTTTGTACAAATAAAGACTGTAAAAGTGAGCGTGTTCGTTCTATTATTAAGTGATAGCTATTGTTTGCAGGTGCAAGTGAACCCTTATTTGGAGGACTCGATGTGTTCAGTCTGCAACCTGCAGCAGGGGCCGTACTTCTGCCGAGAGCCGACATGTTTTGGGTAAGAACAATGTTTACATTTTACACTATCCATCGGTTGGTGCTTTGGGGGCTACAAGAGGGGGATACAATGTCATGGAAAATACTCTGATTAAAATTACAAGTTTTGAATGTACCTACTTAAGATCCAAAAATATTTAACACGATAACGATAAGCGCTACTAAAATAATTAACAATCTGTCTCCGACGGAATGAAGCACGGATTTATAAAATGCTATAGCTCAGCAATGACTGACTTGAACGCTTTACTCTTTAACATTTATACAGATGTTACGCCTGGGTCTTTCGCTACAACAGTTTATTAAGCTAGCTCATGTGTTGCGCAGGTATTTCTGCCGCTCGTGCTGGTCCTGGCAGCACTCCACCGACAACCACAAGCCGCTCATGCGCAACTCCAAGGGCTCCGGCGGCCGCGCGCCCTCCCCGCGGCACTCGCCCACCGACATCAACATGTTCAACGGCGGCTTCTCGGGGCCTAATGAAGGTACGCCCTTATATTTATCAACCTACATCATTTAAAACTTGCAGTTCAGATCTTTGTGCCAGTGATAAAACCCTTTCGATAAGATCCTAGTACAGCTGTGGATGGCGAACCTTTTTAGATCAACGTGACGACTTGTTCAATGAGACCGTAGACATGCCGTCAAGGAATTTAGACTTGGTCACTAAGTATAGACTTTGTTACTTTGAACTTTGCAAATCTTTTAGATCGGTGTCGTGCCCAATATCCCTGTCCTTGTAAGTCCTATATAATTAATATCATGCTTTCATTTTAAGCGGCCACAGTCAACTATTACTAACGAACTACCAGAAATGTGTATGCCCATTTTCACAAGTTAATTAGCACCTACCACTGTTTTAAAACTAATGTTTCGTTTATTACTCCTAAGTGAAGCTAAGTTAATGGCAAATAAATTTTATTGTTTTTTGCGGGGCAGGCACTCCGTCCCCCGCGACGAGCGGCGCGAGCGCGAGCGACCCCGAGCCGGGCTGCGGCGGCGAGGAGGGCGAGGCGAGCTGGCCGCACCCCGCCGCGCGCGCCATCAGCTCCACGCAGCACAGCTCCGCTCCGTACAGCTCCGCACAGCACAGCTCCGCCCCATACAGCTCCGCATCTTACAGCGCCGCTCCGTACAACACCGCGCCGCACAGCTCTGCATCGCTCGGCTCCGCGCACCGCGCACAGTAGTACGCGCCGCGCTGTTGTCGAGCCGCTATTAAGTTCGGCGCTTCGCCAACATTATAGCCATTGATTTCGTTTTGTAAAGCGCTCCAGTCTAATGAATAGTCATCGAAACTTTTGACACTAATTATATATATAATGTTTACGTAAATTCCCAGGAACTAATTATCTTCTACCTAACAATGGTATTGCTTTTGTTTATCTAACCATGACTTGTCCAGGCTTTTCTAACAATGACGGACTCGAGCGCACTTATGAAACTAGTTTGATTACTTATTGATTTAATTAATGTAAATCGTTTACTTAGGAATTATTCTAGAATTTTTATTTATTTTTGTTATATTTTTTTAAGGATATTTTTTTTTGTTATATTTGTTGATCGCGCTAATCGCGTAGATTGTTCCATAGTGAATCTTCCATGTGCCTCTAGAGTTAGGTGATTTTAATCAATTTTAATGTGCCTGTTACAGCGTTTGGACGCGGCGTATTTTTACTGCGAATAAGCTAGTCTCACTCCCGAATCCTAGCTTGTACGCACTGAAAATACGCCCGTTCTGTAAGCGCCCTTAGTACCAGCGCCTCACGGCCTGTGCGTTATCGTTTTAAACATTTTAAGGGCTTTTAAAATGTATAAATAATTGAAATTTACACAATTTTAGAATGTTCACACAACCTGGAATATGAAATGTTGATTTTAAATCTAAGCGCTTGTTTACTGATTTTAAAATATAAAAATGTACTGTTGCAAATATTGACTTTATTTTCTTACGACTGATCCACCTGTTTCATTTAAAATTGTGCGGTCAAGCAACGTAATACGTTCTGAAGTTAACTAAGTCTGCGGGTCATAACCGAAGGCGAGTGAATAGCTCCGTAGTCAAGAAATCTTAATTTAGGTTGTGAGCTGTGGTATATATTGTTTACTATTTACAAATATAATGAAAGATCACAAGTAAGCTTCACGGCTCCATTCAGTCGAAACTCATGCTCATGTCAGAGTTGTTGGTGGCGTCGGCGGCGGGGGTGGCGGGCGCCGCCAGCGCCGGCACCGAGATGTTCACCGTCGGGAACGGGAACTGCGGGATCTCCTCCTCTGCAAGTAGACCGGGATCCAAACTCAACTATGACCCGTCGAGCTTAGGGCCTGTACACACTACGTTTTTTAAACGCGCCGTCGACGGCGCGCTTCATCCTACAGTCTGCGTCTGACTAGCGAGCGTATCGCGTCTGTATCGCTACAAACGCGCGTCAACGGAGCGTTTAAAAGACCGCGTGCGTTCCCGCGAGGCGGGTAGGATCATGGGTTGGTGGCGCTACACATACAGCATGGGATTTGATGGGGTCGCCGGGGAGACCAGATACATTTCACGACCGCTCGGCTCACTGCACATGGTGGTTGCGGTTTCGATTCCCGCCGGGGCAAATTTCGGAAATGGCCTCTTCGTAATTTGCCCAGGTCAGGGTGTCACTGGGATCGCCCCCAGTCCATTGAACGGTACCCATAGTACAAGCGTTGCTTAGTCTGGGACCATTCAAGTGGTCCCAGACTAAGTACTAAGTTACATCCCGGGAGGCGGGCCCGACCGGGGGAGGGGGGAGGGGGTAGGGGGAGGCGCTGACCTGTGAGCGCGGCGTCGAGCCGGTCCACGATAGCGTCGAGCAGCGCCAGCGCGACGTGGTCGTCGGGGTCCTTGGAGAGCGCGGCGTGCAGCAGGTCGGCGGCGTCGCGCTCCCGCGCCAGCAGCGCCAGGCACAGCGCGGCGGGCGCCAGCGACGCGGCGCGCGCCGGCCGCAGCGCCAGCGCGCGCTCGTGCCAGCGCAGCGCCTCCGCCGGCCGCCGCAGCGCGCGCGCCGCGTGCCCCAGCGCGTCCAGCGTCGCCGCCCAGCGCGGGTGCACCTGCCATTAGTTGCGAGTGCAACACACGCCTGTGGATCGGAGTCCGATACAGATCCGATGAGGGCGTCGATACAGGATTGTTTTGCCGCCAGAAGCGCCTTTGGAGACATTGACACCCGACAGTTCTAACAGTATTTGGGATACTACGATCCTACTAATATTATAAATGCGAAAGTTTGTGAGTGTGGATGTATGTTTGTTACGCTTTCAGGCAAAATCTGCAGAACGGATTTGGATGAAATTTGGAACACAGATAGCTTATAACCGAGATTAATACATAGGATACTTTTTATTCCGATAATTCCGAAATTTTTGTTAAGTTAAATACTACGCGGACGAAGTCGCGGACATAAACTAGTATACTATACTATAGATTTTACTTTATAATATGACTCGATTATAAGCCATTTCAATTGTAAAGTCACAAAACAGTTTCAATAGGTAGGCATATAATAGCCGAAAACGCTAAAAAAGTAAAAAAAAATACGTACTAATTGGTAACAATCCTAAATAGAGTTAAGTAGAGAAACATTAAAAACCCCGAGCGCAGTTTGTTGGCAAACATTGGGTATCGAGCTCGATTTCGGTGTAGAGTACCTCCTGGCCGCTCTCGCCGGGCGGCTGCGCGGCGGCCAGCGCGTGCAGCCACAGCGTCCTGGCCGCCTCGTAGTCGCCGTCCGCGAACGCGGCCGCGCCCGCCTCGTGCGCCACGTGCGGCGACCACTCCCCCCCCACGCCCGCCCCCCGCGCCGCCAGCCGCGCCCAGCGCGCCCGCTCGCCCGGCTCCGCCTCCTCCGTCACCTCCTGCATCACATCACATATCACACGGGACTCAAAGACTAAACCGACCCGCCGCATATCTTTAAAAAAAAATCTAACGATGTGAGTTTATCACATTACTATATAGTATTCCCGTTAGCCCATAGAGCCTAAACCCATAGAGTCTAAATGATCCCTCACTAATACTTGCCCATGTGATGTCAGCTCTGTGCACGACACAGAACATTGATATTTTCAACACGAACACGAATCATTATGTCAATTTCAGAACGTACAGCTTAAGTAGTTTTACTAAAAGTACCCACATAGTTTCATCATTCATTAAAAATGTAAAACATATTATCAGCCAACTAAAACAAATAAATGGCTCCTTAATGACAGTTCCCGACAGTATTCATTCCCTGTATCCATTAGACGGGTTTTTAAAGTAAGAAATAAAACTATGTAAGTGCTACCTATGTAGTAAACTTGTAATTTCCTTTTTGATTAATAAAAATATTATAAAAAAGCCCATAGAGCCTGTCCCGTCATCGGTGTCACTGGTGGTGGTAACTCATCTGACGCGCCTACATACTTAATTTTCGTATCATTTCTTTGGTCGTGGACCACTACCTAACAAATATTATAGTTCAAAACTGAATGAAATGCCTATCTAGTGGGTAATACCTACATTCCTCGGACTTCTAATAGATGGGATGAAAAGTGTTCAGTTAGTTATGCCTTGTAAAGAGAGCATGGGACAAATTATCTTTATGAACTAAATACAACATAATATAAGTTTATACAAGAAGGCAAACAGATTTGTCGCGGGAAAAGTGCTGGGTCCTGATTAGGTAGGTACAGCTATGCTGGGCTAAATCCAATAAGGCAAACATAAGGGGGAGGTAGAACTTTAAGGGTCAGGTCTATGTCAAGCGTGTACATTACCGGCACGATTGACGCGGGCGCATTCCTCGGGCGGTATGGCTGGATCCTCAAGTCTTTCAGCACGGGCACAACACTTGGACCGTTCCCACAGGGTTTAGAGATCACACAACACAAATACACAGAAGATTAGGTAGATTTCACCCGATTAGGAATTTTAGGTACAGGAGCACGCGCGTGGCCGTCTATGTCACACGGAAGTCGGTCAGTACATTGTCATGGAGGGGGAAAAGGACAACAGCACTAAATATCACATCAATCGGGGGTAGGCAGATGACGGTAGACGTTTTAACTAGCTACCTACATACGTCATTATTGAACACCATTGTTTATCCTGGGGAGTTTTTTTTTTTTATGGACTATATGTTGTTGGCCAGAGTGGCCATAACAACTTCACCCGGACAGAGGGCCCAGCCAGAGGGGCAGGGGGGCAGCTAGCTCAAGGGCGCCACAAGGGACACGACCTGTGAGGGTAAATCTACGATCCGGTGGTAGATCCTGGGGAGTAGCAACTCTTAGCAACGATAATCGATATATCGTGACATTCGTATTGTCGAATCCTACTCTAAATTCCATATTTTTTCGTATCGATTACTGAACGAACAATACAAAATTACGAGTATCTTTTGTTCAGACAATACTTATACGACGGCAAAGAAGATGGAATTTAGAGTAGGATTCGACAAGACGAATGTCACGATAATATCGATTATCGTTGCTAAGAATAGCACTCCTGGTTTACACGAGTAACAATGGTGGGAGTGTGTGGCGCGACCAGTCCCAATAAAAAGGCTACCTACATCCAAAATTCTAAAGTACAGTACAGGTCTGCCTTACATTATTACTAACAAAAATGATATCTGCTTATGATCACCAGACCGATTGCATGATGGTTATATATAAAAATAAATAAAATTGAAGTGTATGTTTGTAATATAAAAATAACACCTTTTCACTAAATGCATATGAAAGTACCTACATACGGTATTAATAACATAAAAAACGCGATTAATTTTTGTCTGTCGTTCAGTCCTTATATTTGTTCCGGATAATCTTCCGAGACGACTGGACTGATTTTGACAGGACTTTCACGGACAGATAGCTGATGTTATAACGAGTAACTTAGGCTACTTTAATTTTAGAAACAAATAGGGTTCCGCGTAAAAAAATAAAAATATGAAATCCAAGAGTATCTCCGAAACAGCTGGTTTTTTTTTGTCTGTCGTTCGGTCTGTATGTTTGTTGGGGATAATCTCCGAAACGACTGGACTGATTTTGACAAGACGCTCACTGACAGATAGCTGAAGTTATAAGGAGTAACTTAGCTAATTTAATTTTAGAAAAACAATTTATGGTTTCGCGTAAATAGATAAAAACACATGAAATGCAAGAGTATCTCCGAAACGGCAGGACCGATTTTGTTGGGATTTTACCTTAATTACCAATTTAAATCCCACGCGCACGAGGTCGCGGACACAGCTAGTTTAACAATAAAACAATAAAAAAAAGTCATACCTTGTCGTCGCTGTAGAGAGCGGCGGCGCGCGCGAGGAAGCGCTCGCTCATGGCGAAGTTGTTGAGCAGCGCGCACTCCACGCCCACGTACAGCGGCGGCAGGTGGCAGCCGCCCATCAGCTGGCTCGCCTGCGCGGACAAGTTCCGCCTCACGTTAAGCAGCTACCGTAGCCTATGGATGCTTGCCGTAGCCTATAGCCAATGGCATTGCTCGCATGTTGCCGACCTCGAAGGGGAGTGACGCTGAGGGGAGGAGGGACCCCCCCTTCACCGCGCTGCGAGGATGGTCTATCGCGGAAGGAGTCCCTTGAAGATAAGCTGCTTGTAGACCCAAAACCGATAAGCTATGAGGTGGTTTTCAACCCGTTTAAAGCAGGGTACGAACACGCCTTCAGGACTGACTAGTTTCTAGCCATGGATGGAGTACAGTACTGTAAGGTCCATGTCGGCGCACTGGCCACAACCGAGTTCCTGGCCGCTTATAAAAGAGCAAATAAAATTTAAAAGAAATGTTTTAAGAATAAGATTTGCGGTGCGCGGACATTGACAATCGCGAGACGATTCTGTTAAGGCTAAAACAAAAAAAGTTTCTAAACTATAAAAATACTCGAAAATTTTGAATTTCGCGGGCTAGACAGGCGCCTTCACCTTAACATGATTTTTGATAAGATTGTATAAAAAACCAAGTTACAAAGTATTTTTAATTATTAATACGTCCCCGGCTACTACGGTACCTTGAAGTAGGCGGCCATGGCCTGGTCGTGCTCGTTGTCCGCGGCGAAGCTGTGTCCGTACGCGAGCCACACGCAGCCCGCGCTCGGCTCCAGGCTCTTCGCCTTGCCCAGGTACCGCCGCGCCAGCTCGCTCTTACCTGCACACATAATACCTATTGTATAGACCAGGGGTGGCCTACTTAGTTAGATCCAAGATCTACTGTTTACTGACGAAACCCAGTGCGATCTACCAATTACATAAGAGATGACAAATAACGTGACAGATCGGCCATTGAATAATAGCTAATTTCTTATTTAAAGAATGACAGTAACAGCACATAGTACACAGGTTATATCGTCGGGGTCGCCACCAGTTCATGTATAGGAAGGTTAAGCCTTTCTTAGTTTGGGACTATCCAGTTTGTGTGTTGGTATCGCGATATTTATTTATTTATTTATTAATAATAAAAAAGTACTCTCGCAACGCGGCATTAAGGTGACAGCTCGATTGATTTATGTACTCTTTGATGTATTGACTAAGGGAGTTTAGCCTAGTGGCAGCATGCTTGCCAGTATTGTCTTAGTGGCCACAAAACATCCATAGTTTTTGATGAAATATTGCTTCAAAATTCAGTTTTATATCACTTGGGCTTCTGTATTATTCGACCTCCATCCGCAAAATAAAATTAAACAGTAGTGTACATTTGGCGGATCAGGATCGAAAAAATTAAGGAGATATTTGAAGTTGTCTGGAGATCGCATTCTGCGATGAGACCGTCCAATGTACACTATATTTTTTTTATTGTTATTAGATATATTCCGAACTTTAGTGTGCAATAAAGAGTTATTCTATTCTATAAGACCGCTCACCTATAAGATAATAATAGCATCCGACGGCGAACCACGAGGTCCAGGAGTTGGGGTAGGCGTCCACCAGCGTGTGGGCGAAGGCGAACAGCTCGGCGCTCCGCTTGAGCTCGACGAGGCAGGCGGCGCGCACGGCGGCGCAGCACCAGGGGTCGGCGGCGTCCAGCGCGCGCAGCGCCTCGCGCCAGCGCGCCGCGCCCGCCAGCCGCCGCGCGCGCGCGCCCAGCGCCTGCTGCGTGCGCGCGCGCACCGACGCGGCCTCCAGCGCTATCTGCCGGGCACATCATCATCACATTTATGTGGGAATGATCGACTCGGCATCGATAGTGAATGGGCGTCCTTGTATTGAATAGGAAGATTTACTTCTGTCTTTTAATATCTGTGGTATTGCCTATGATTCGCTCTCTTTGATTTGTAATTTTAATGGCGATACGACTGCTGTGTGAAAATTGAATTAAAAAATACTTTGGACCGCCGAGTATCTTTGGCCTTCCCACATTTATCCTCGTCCTCTCTCATTGTTAAGTACGCCTGCGACTTCATACGGGTGGATCTATGAACGATATATTCATACGAACTACCGTTCCCCATTTGACATTTTAGGAGATAATTTTTCAAAAATCTTTCCTCTGCTGTTGCATGCGATATTAAACTAACCCCAGAGGGTTAGGACGTGCGCCGATAGATCGGTCGGTTATATAAACAGATTGGTTAAACGGCCGCGATCGAGTTCAACGACGCGCGGCTTCCATAAGGAGCGCACACCTTGATCAGTGCTAGCAAACCTTTCACTTATTTTGCGTCTGTTCGGACGTCAGATAGAGTTTGGTCTGATTTGAATAGTGTTGCTGTGATTAGGAAACATACCCATACTACGTGACCCGTTCACAGGGAGGGAGGGAGGTCTTCAATGTACCACGCTTGGTCACATTGACTCAGGTGTTTGTCACGTAGTCATTATCTTCTAGGAAGTTTTTTATAGCTATAAAATATATTCAAATAAGGCAAGCAGCTTTTGCAAAAAATGACCAAAAAACCGTAGGTATTTATGAATGAATACGTGAATACTAGAGGGGGAGGGCATAATATATCACGGCATATCTTGGCATATACTACGGGCGGTCACCCAGGGGAGCGAGGGGATAAAATTTTGAAAAAAATTGGTCTCGAAGTAGGGGTTCTTTCCCTTAGTGCGGTCGCAGCTCACCGGGCAGTCGGTGTCGGGCGGCGGCTCGTGGCGCGGCTCGGGCGCGTACCGGCGCAGCCGCTCGCGGTAGGCGGCGCGCAGCAGCGCGCCCTCCGCCGCGCCCAGCTGCCGCGCCACCGGCAGCGACTCCACCAGCTCCCGCTCTGCGACACTCACATGACATTTTGACTCCTCTCCCGTCCTTGTAACAGCTGGTCACATTTGTGAGACCCCCCCCCCCATACCTAGAGTGATGTCAGATATTTTGCAACTTTACATTTAGAAATTTATGAAATTAAAACAGCAGTGTTCCGGAATTCTATTTTGGGATTTATTAATTAATTTTGGGATCCCTCCCCACCCCTTGTCACACATGTCACACTTCATCGACCCACTCCCTCCCCTTAACGTGTAACGTAATTTATGGATGGCCGCTATAGCTATTTCAGCATCGGCCATAAACGTGATAATTGTATGTAGTTGTTTCCTAGTACGCTTTTATTGGACCATATTTTTTTCACGTCGTCATGAGGTGGAGCGTGTGTACCTTGGTGGGGCGTGAGCGCGTGCTGGTCGAGCAGCAGGTCGAGCGCCTCGTAGCAGGCGCAGTCGGCGCGCAGCGCGGCCGCCAGCGCCTCGGCCGCCGCCTCGCGCCGCTCCAGCGCCGACAGCGCCCGCGCCTGCCACACCAGCACGCCCCCTAGTGCCCGCTACACGCAAACATCATCATCAATAATCACCATCCGAAACGATACCAGTTTTGTAGCGAACGCCAAGATCCTAATTTAGTTAATATGATGTAAAAGTTAAGTACTAGGTAAGTCTAAGATAGGTATCCACTAATTGTGACCCCATAATTGTATATAATTAAGAGGTAATTTTGCCAATAAATCACGCGCGAAAAATTCAAGATCGGAGTTTTATTAAATCAAGATACAGTCCACAAGAACCACCTCACCTCAAGCGTAATCCATAATTAGAAGTTTAAATTAAAATATCCCCAAACACTTAATCTTAGAATCTCACATTGTGTGTCTGGTCTGTGTTCCGGGGCTCTAGCAGCATCGGGTCGCAGTCCTCCATGAGACTCAGCGCTGCGGAGGGCTCGCGCGCCGCCAGGTATGCGCGCATCGCCACGCCCAGGCAGAGGAGATGCCGCCTGTTACCACGAGGGACAATTCACCTCTATTCAATTCTGATATGACAGTGACTAGTGCTACATGCAGCGAAGCAGCAATATCACATGTCACTAGGCTGCTTGCTTCATTGTCCACCCATTTTATGCTTTATACCCCTATCAACTATATATTATACAATGTAAATAAAGTTGAAAATGCTTCCAGTTTTGCAACAATTACTACACCCCTACTACCCTTAAATGCCTTCTTTCTGATATTTCCTTCACCCTATTGAACTGTTTTCTTTCTTTGTAAATTCGTAAAAATGAATAATATTAAACTGTAAATGGAATATATGTACTTACTACACTTATAAATAATCTAGGATTTGTATGTCTTGTTAATATACAAATAGTATTGTCCTATATGTTGTCTTGTCATTTATTGTAGATATCAATCACTTAGGTTGTAGCATCCTCATTTGACTGGTAAAATTTTACTTCACCATTATCAGCATCTATGTTTGAGATACTAGCATCACGGTCAATGACAGTTGCGGCAATTAGATGCAAACACAACTAACAAAGCAGAACAAACTCTTAAAATGTTAACCTGTGCAATCCCCTTGAAGTGACAGCATAAGCTGCTCTGTGCAGATCGCCGCGAGCAAGCATGGCGCTCGCTAGTAGCCAGACATCATCCCCGCTTGCCGTGTCCGCCTCGCCTCCTGCAGCTGCGGCTGCTGCATCCGCCCAAAACAGGGCACTGGTCCATTGCCCCTGAGACAAGATATCAATGTTCACTTGGCTAAATGGAGTAGGTATCTAATAGTTACTGAAGTACTTTAAAATTATGTCAGGTATTAATCACAATGCTAAACAATTTTTATTGGAACAATGGTTGCACAATGGAATAGGCTAGTCTCCTAGTTTGCTTATAAATCTTAATCCTTGGGTAAGTAAGTCTATTGATTTCCACTTGTCTTGGAAACCACCCAGTTTTACCAAAAATCTAATAGGATATTAATGATTTTACTGTAATGTATGCCACTAAATCAAACAATGATAACAATGATTTATTTACCAGTTCAGAGTACTGTTTCACAAGAGACCGCATGAAATCAATGTTCATGCACCCTTCTATACTACTTCTGCCGGTGGTAGATTCTGCTTTAGCCATCACGTTTGTGTATAATCACAAAGCATGTAATATATAGCTTCACGAAGTAAGTACTTTTTGTTTGCACTGCGATATACGAGCCACACAATTTCGTGTCAAGGCTTATAAAGCTTAATTACTTGGAAAACTATATTCTTTATTGCTGTTATTGTATTATTTTATTTTAAAATCACAAGGAAAATCCTGTTTTGATCTATCCCGCCGGCCAGTAGTAGTAGACACTTTTGAGTTTTGAGACACTGTCACTGTCATACGTGCATAAATTCAAATGTCAAGATTGTCAATTATGACACAGACAAACTTTTTTCGACGGTTACGTATATACCTTTTTATTATGAATGATTATTTATTATTAATCGAAAATACCATTACATAAATGAGTATTATTTACAATCAGAGAGAAATAGTCAAAGTTTACAATTGATAACTACTATAGTAATTCCGTTATGAATGCTTATTTACATAGTGCAATACTACGTTAGATGGGTACTTGGATGGGTGCATAAATCATTTTCGATTTATTTACACGATTGAATTCAATTTCTTTTTAATTAACCGATTATTTTTACAAAATAAAGATGTTTTGACGATTTCATTGTCTATATATTTTAATTCCTGTGATTTAAACACTTCTTATCTCAAAGAGAATATAAAAGTCTTATCTCGCTTTTACAAGAAATGTATTATGTTGTTTCTCTTTTTATTGGTAATAGACCATAATAAACTATCTATATACGTTTCTGAAATTACTCGGCCGACCCATGCTGTCACTTGACAGATTTGAATTTTGATGACGGAAAGAAAAAGGTTATACACAGAAAAAGAGGGAATAGGCTGAAATAAGATTTATTTACGTTTTATTGAATATAATTTAGGTGATCCTAATTTTATTATTGTGTGGTGTTCAAATATAATTATAGTTCCAGTATTGTATACAGTCTGATACCTGAAATAGAGCAACGTGTCCTAGGTTAGGCCGTTAGTAAAACATGTTAGTATATTTGAAATAACATGACTGAGAGGAAAATGTGCAAGTTTTACAATTTAAACGTGCCTGAACGTCGATCGGGGGAGGGTGGGGCGCAGCAGAACCATGGAGGCAACGAAGACGATGAGAGGAACTCGGAGGAAGCGGTGGCCCCGCCGGTGCCTCCGCATGAGCACAAGCTGGAGTACTGCTACTGGATGTGGTTCTCGCGGCGGCCGCCCGCGCGCGAGCTCTCCGCATCCACCACTGGTTATGTACAGGTGGGCCTACCTACGTTTCCGCGAAATTTCTGAATGACAATTTTCTGATTTACTGTCCAATATGTTAGTAACACATTGTTGCGGCACACTGACTAAATGTATAAGTTTCATAATCAATAACAGTCTAAAATAAGTGTTATGGGTAATAGACAGTGCTAGTTTATATCAACCATACCCTTTGTCGTTTGGGGGACTATAAAAATGGTCCTGGAATAAACATGGGCTTGTTTTTGGTTACGCACCATGTTATGGAATGTTAAAAGAATAATATTGATTTATAAATTATTAACATGAAATTAATGAATGAATCACATGTTAAAATGTTGTTTATTATAACATTTAGGTATATACATTTTTAGTTTAGTACTGTTTGTTAATGCCATGTTATTGCTTATTTGTTTTCACAACTGTTTTACAACCTACGCAGAAATATTAGCAAAATTGCACATTTAATGGTTTTCTTTAAATTCATATTCCTCTAAAGTTATCATGCACAGGTATGTGCATGATAACTTTAGAAAATTTAAAAATGAGTAGACAAGTACTTCACACTCATCGAGAGACCTCTTGCCAATTGGACAACTACTACAATGACATGTCATTGAACTAATTCTTGTAACTCCAGGCATTACGTATGGTGGGTCGGGTGGGGAGTGTGGAGCAGTGGTGGGGGCTCTACTCGCACCTGGCCCGGCCCTCGGAGCTGCCACCGCTGTCAGATCTGCACCTCTTCAAGATCGGCATCAAGCCCATGTGGGAGGACCCCGCCAACGTTAATGGAGGCAAATGGGTGAGACAGCCTACATTACACACTTTACAATTTGAATAGAGTGCAGAACATGCACTTTGCACCAAAATTGGGTATAATAAAAAAGTTCCTTAGTTACTCTTCATAACGTTAGCTATCTGCCAGTGAAAGTCTCGTCAAAATTGGTCCAGCCGTTTCGGAGATTAGCCGGAACAAACAGACAGACAAAGATTTATTTATAGACACTTCACGATTTATTTGTTTGTAATGTATAGATATTTGGCAAAAAGTGGTGCCAGTTATAAACAACAGCAATAAAAATATTATTATTTACGAGGATAAACTATAAATTTTGTTTGTCAGGTGGTGCGACTGCGCAAAACGCAGACTGGCCGCGCGTGGGAGGACCTCTGCATGGCGATGCTGGGCGAGCAGTTCATGGTCGGCTCGGAGCTGTGCGGCGTCGTGCTCTCCGTGCGCTTCCAGGTACGCATCGAGAGACAACAGTGTTAAAGGGACCAAGTAAACATTCCCAACATTCATCAACAAAAAAAAAAAAAATATTTTATGCTACTGCAAAATCTTCCTATTCCAAGTACTAGGTTTATCGGTTAATGGTTATTCCGCTATTGGCCAGGTATTAATTGAATGTATCGATACTACGTGACTTTTTAAGGGGGGAGGCAGGTCTTCAAAATATCACGCTTGGTGACAGGGGCAGGGGGGCTTAATATGTTTTTGACACGTAGTCAATATCCTCTAGGAAAATCTCGCGCTTTTCCAGCTATATTCAAACATGGCGCGTAGCGTTTGCACAAAATGATTGATAACCGTATTTATGAATGACTACTTGAAAACTAGAGGGGGAAAGGGGGAGGAGGCTAAAAAAATGGGTCACTAAGTAGTCAGGTTATAAGTGATGTGATTGTCTCGTGCAGGACGACCACCTAGCGGTGTGGCACCGCACGGCGTCGGACACGGCGGCGGCGCTGCGCGTGCGCGACGCGCTGCGCCGCATCCTGCAGCTGCCCGCGTCCGTGCCCATCGAGTACAAGGCGCACGGCGACTGCCTGCGCGCGTCCGCCGCCGGCCGCGCGCCGCCCGACGGCGCCGAGCCCGCCGCGCTGGACCTGTCGCCCACCGAGCTGGAGCCGCCCGAGCCGCGCTCCTAGCGCCGCCCCGCGCCCGTCTCGCTCGCTTCACGATCTCCCGTCTGGAAGAGTCACCTCTGAAATTGCGTGCGGGTTATTAGCGACGATCCGCTCCGGAGCGAGCGTTTTACGAGCGCGGGTGCGCTCGCGCCGCCGAGCGGACGGGCGGGCCCGCGCAGCCGCGCGCCGTTTATCGCTAGCGTCAGGTTAGCTCGATCGTTCGCTAAGCAATTTATTGTCAGTGACGTAATCGCATCGATTTTAAGCTTAAAAACGTAGTACAGTACCTAAATAGCTAATCCTAGACTGAATCGAACATGTTCGCCGTTGAGAACGATATGTGAAGATTTATCGAAACATTCGAGTATTATCTAGAATTTTAAAAGCGTTACTCTATAACGGTCGCTAGTTGCGACCGAGCATGGACTTTCGATGTTTTGATGTTAATTAATTATCGTGAATTATTCTAATGCAATTGTAAAAAAAGATTAGAATATTAAATTTAGTTTCCACTTTTGTCACCGCAGTTAACGTTAAAAGACACAGGAACTTATGAAATTTACAATAGGTACATTACCATGACCTGTGAAAGTGAGTGAGACTAGAGCCAATAGCCCGCGGCGCGTTCTCACGGCCGGCCGCCGCCCGCCGCCCGCCCTACTGTGTACATATAGTGAAATTGAGAATTAGACGAATTTGTAATAGCGCTGACGTATCGTGAGAACCGCGCCCGCACCCGCGCCCGCCAACCGCCAATGTACAGTGAACACACCTGGGTTTTAAAAAATAATAAATCAGAATTTGTATACTTTGAATGTGTGTTTTTTTACTACTACAAATCATATTTATTTACCGTACATAATACATTTACCGTAAATCAATCATCTGCAATCGGCAATGCCGGTCAATAAAACTAAACATTTTGTCTAGAAAATATATTTTAATACATCAAATTTCAACAGACATTCACGTTGGTTAGTTTAAAATAAAATTATAAACAGAGCCATTGAGCCATTCGTTATCGGACCTCACACGTACAAGAGCCGCGTCGGGACGATAAACGCAATGTCTAATAGTGTCTATTCGCTACCAAATCTAAGACTCCACTACTTCAGTTTTACAATAGTCGTTATATTACACTAGAGCTGCGGACACACGCTACGATTTTTTAATTTATTTAGGCCTTAGTCCTATATTACATTATTATATATCATACGTATTATTTAGGTAGGTACCTATAAAATAATGTAATATCTCCCTTTAAACGTTAAACCAAAGTACTTGTAATCCGGGTAAGAAAAACATTATTCCGTAAATATAAGGAATCGAACATACAAGTTTAGATTTTTAAAATAAATGCTATGTTATAAGCTTGAAATTCCGTTAAAATGACTGGACTTCATTATTTAATAAGTATACAAACCAATGAATTCTGTTATATGTTATAATACATAATTTCATTCATTGCAATTTATGAGTTTGAAAAAAAAAAAAAAAAATTTTTTTTTAAAAATATAAATATTTGAGTATACTTGACACTATTTTATTTAGATCTTATTTTCCCAAATGGAATATAATGCGATTGATACTAAAACAAATAAATAATTTGCCTAGATCGGTTGAGAATGTGTGTCCACAACCTTACATTCTGACATTCAGAAGAAAATATCCTAAATTAACCTTACGTACTACATTTTATTTACATTTGGCAACATTACTTAGTCTATGTGTGGTGATATGCACACGGCATAGGTAAATCAAATTCATTATGATTCCCCATTTTGATATTTCAATTATGTTCTAAAATCACAATGTTTTCAATGATATTTTCATTTCTGCGGTCTAATCATTAACGCCACACTGACAAGTCACAATGTCCAGACAAAGATAAAACTCAATCTCCCTTGTTAAACAACGTGGATAAGCAGTTGTGTAGTTACACCATACTTTGTCTTCTTCCTTGGAATGTCAAATTACTGATGACAGAAAGAGATAATTCGGTGTGTAACTATTCGCCTGCTAAACCACGTTTATTAATAAGAGGGATTACGTCCAAGATATGTGATACGATGTTGAACTTAACTGATCAGTTAAATATAAAAACAAAACAAAAAACAGCCTAGTTCGCTTCGTAGATAGAACATACATAATATCTATAAGTTAGCGTTTGAAGTAGTCCCCACAATAAGAGTAAAACCTCGGAGCGCGAGATAACAGACTGATTGTAATTTATTCTGTTTGATTTGACAACGCACGAATCGTTTTCGTATTAGAATCGTTTTATATCACAGAATAACGTTAATGATTAGCGGGAACAGTTTTTTTACACATTATGTGCATTCGTAATTTATAATTGTTTAGCCTACGTTTTCGAAGAGGAGACGGCCAAACTGTATTGGCGTCTCGCCTTCAAAATGCTCGACTAACGTGTTTATCGTAACCATCCTGGTCTATGGCACTATAATATGTACTGTATCTTTCACCTCGGAACTATGTTGATGCCTTGTCTTCATTGGGATCAGAATTAAAAAAATATTCACACGAGTTCATTATTTTCAAAATTTATAATTTTTTTCATTACTCATACTCGGTTAGTAGGTCTGAAGTTACCTGAGGAGCGGGTTGAAAGTAATACTTTTCAGCCCTAGGGAGAATCACTTTTAACTGACAGCTGTCAAATTATTAAAAATAAATTAGTTCTATTTTGACATGTCTATTAAACCAAGCCAACGGAAATAAACAAAATAGGCGGCAAATGGCGATCCGAACTTATTAGTTTTTTCGAGTTGTAGAGTATTGTTCATACTTCCTTGTATTATTTCTTTAGCTAATTCCTGTTTTTATTTTTACTTTCCTTGTATTCGTAATGAAAAGCAGTGTTTACCTCGGGTGAATTACTTACTTTGTCCCTAGATGGGGTTTGGCGCCCTCGCTGCACTCGGGCGCCAATAGTTTGAGGGTTACCTTCACCCCTTGGGTAACAATGTACTATTTCGTCTTTCCTGATTGGACGAAAAAATGATTAGAATTCACAAAGTGATTAGTATTATCTGTTGCAGTTCCATTATTCAATTTATAACAAGATATCCCAATGCTAACAGGCGCCGAGACGCGATTAAGCGCTAATTAACATTAAAATTAACTTAGCAAATGACACCCACTTACGCAACATTAACACTAATTTCATTGCTTTAATTTCACATTAATTTAGCACTTTCGAACACTACGAACAGTCAACAACAATAATAGTGTGACACTTTAGTATGTTGTCATAGTTGGTGATTTATAACATTCCCAATTTATTAAATTAATTAATTTTAGTAATAAAATCATGGACCCTTAGGCAGTCCCATTAGCCTCTCCAATAAAACATAAATTCTCGAACTAAACGTGGGTTCACGCACGTAATTAAAATATTATGCCGAGCCTTCCCTTTCAACTGCCCTTTGACACTGGATAATACTATGTCATCGCACTAAAGTGATCATATATTTATGCACATGACTGTACAACTAAAACAATGACAGATAAACTAAGTAAATAAAGCCAATTATACAAAAATAAAGCCAGTCTTAATAAATAAGGGGTCCTTCTGTAAAACAGGCAAGATAAGCTCGGTCAATGATTTTGAAAATAAAATTCTGTCGCCAGATAAATTAAAGCGTATTTGTTAGCTGCGTTAAATTCAATTTGGCAAAATTATTAAAATGGACCCCATTATCATAAAAATTCTAAAATTAATCAGAGTATTAAAACCCACTCAGTCGCAGAGATAAACTTTAAATTTAAGAGGATATTAATAACTAATCTATCATATCAATAATATACTGATAGATTAGCAATAAATGGCGTCTTGTTAATAATTTATAAATATAACATGTAGAACCATTGACCCTTGAAGAAGAATTTATAACATTTTAAAAACTTTAAGATCATCTCTGCAACTCAGTGTTACCCGCTAACTAATGAGCGCATAAAATACAACCGTCCTACTTTGACGACTTGTAACCAGCGATTGAAGGACATGATTAGAATGTTGGATAAATTGCGTCCAAAAAATAAGCTTAATAATAAGAGGGTTATATTAATTAGCAGATAGGACAACAAATAATTTATCCAAAATGTAGTAAAACTAAACAAACATACGCGTTTATTATTAAGTCTTAGCTAAAAAAAACAAAAGCCAAAAAATATGTTATGTATACAGAAAAATATCTTTCAATTTACATTATTTGCAATGTCCATGACGTCAAGAAAAACTTAATCAAATCATTTTTGTAGACTAATCTCGTTGGTACAGTCAGCGACGAAAATAATTGGGCAACTTTTTTTCTATTATAAGTAGTTATCTAAAATCTAGTTCAGTAAATTCTTATGAAGTTAATACCAAAATGGAGTAAATAATACGATTGTTTTCCTTTGATATCATAGACACAGGACATAGCTGCCAGAAGAAAATAAATTAAAAAGGGAGGACCAGAAGATGTTGGAAAATTTATTACTAAACATTAAAATGTTAATATTTGTTGTTTGAAATCTACAAACGATAACATACTGGGTGCCACCTACCGTTTAAAAGAACTATTTTAAAGTTGTATTACCTACTAAAATGGTAGTATTTTAATACGCAGAGTTCCTAGCAAGGTGTGATGGATGAGCTAACATGCTACAAATCTGACCTTTCTATATGTTCCGCGACATTTTGTCGTTTTCGAGATATTTCTGTATTTGTTTTTTTCTTTACAAATCTGACCTTTCTATATGTTCCGCGACATTTTGTCGTTTTCGAGATATTTCTGTATTTGTTTTTTTCTTATATAAAGCCTCCAAAAAACTATGTTATCAACAACTGTTGAAAATACTAATCTTATACATTTTTGACACTATAATAAAGCGTCAATAATTATAAAATGTCCAAAAATACTTAGCAGTTGAAGGTGATGATTAAATTTGGAAATATCTAGAAAATACAGAATTTCCTATAACAAAGGGGTGGAGTGAAATTTGTTATAATGTAGCTCTTCTATCACTGCCCTGCAAGGATTTCGTCGAAATACAAGTAACCCTATAAACTCCCATTTAGTAGGCAAACCAATTTTAAAGTAGTTTTATTAAATAGTGGACCTTCGTCTATCAGGCATCCTCCAGTCCTCGTAAAGCTCGAACGACGACAGAAAGATCTCTAAACGAGTTTAGTTTTAAAAGGTTATCATTCCAATTCCTACCTAATTACGTGTACTTACGGACGTGTTTTAATTAGCTGCGTGTTTCACAACTGCTTTATTAATACATTTTAAATTCTAAGCATAAATAAAAAATAAATCGTGCATTTTCTTTTTAAATATTCAATAGTTTTATACATATTGTGTATGGGTGACGCCATGTTTATTTATTTTTCATTACTCATACTCTGAAAGTAGGTTTGAAGCTGCCTGAGGAGCGGGTTGAAAGTAATACTTTTCCGGCCCGGGAGAATCGCTTTCAACTGACAGCTGTCAAATTATAAAAAAAACTAGTTCCATTTTCACATTTCTATGGAACCATGTTCAAACTTTTTCTAGTCACTCTATTACAGCATGATGTAAAATTGAAATAACATAAAGTTAAGTATTCATTAAAGAATATATATTTTTAAATGAATTAATTATAATTTAGTTTCAACAATTTCTTTAAAATAACTGAGATTTGGGCAAAATATTTAAAGATGAAAATGAAAAATAATGACTAAATAATGAAGAAGGCCGGCCAACGAAAAAAAAACAAAATAGGCGGCAATCCGATCTTTATTTTTTTTTTCGAGTTGTAGAGTATTGTTCATACTTCCTTGTATTATTTCTTTAGCCAGTTCCTGATTTTATTTTTACTTTCCTTGTATTCGTAATAAAAAGCACAGTGTTTACCTCGGGTGAAAGACTTATTTTGTCCCTCGAACTATTAGCGCCCTCGCTACGCTCGGGCGCCAAACCCCGTCTCGGGACTGAATAAGTCACTTTCACCACTCGTGTAACATTGTACTATTGCAGCATTCCCTGAGATTTTTTCCTAGTACGAATCGAATTTCTTGTGCATGTAACGCGTCACCTACGAAAACCATAGACAAACCACGGTACACAAAATTTTCTTATTAAAAGTAGATTTAATTGAATTTTCTTATGAATATTTTTGTCATCAATTAAATTTTTGTCAGTTTATTGTATCGATAATTAGGTAGGTAAGTATTACTTTACCAACCCAAAATATCGCTACAAAACGATTATAGAAGGTCTTATTTTAATCATGCACGATATCTTGTATAGCGTATAAATTTGGTAGGTACATAATCTTTAGAATTCACTCAGGCGCCATGTAAAATGTCGCACATTATTAAAATAAGATCTTATAATATAATAATTTGTTTATATATTATTTTCAATTGAAAACATTTCTACGTGCGCTGGAAGATAGTGGTGACATCATAAATAACGCAATAAGATTAACAGTTCATTACTCGATATGTTACCGCCTTTATAAGAACGGCAATATAAATCGATTCAAATGCAACCCCTCCCTACGAGTCAGCTGTAAGTTTTTTTGATATAGCTCGTATAATCGAGGGTAAGTGTGATTTTTATATATTTTTACTAACCCACAACAAAATCAACCTTCGTACTTGCACATAAGGTTTATTCTGTATTAACAAAATAATAACTCATATATATTTTCAGAGCTACGCCATTCAAAGCGTCAGCATTATATTATTTGCATTGTGCATAGTTTACGTAGTTATGCTTTTTTGGAGGCGATTAACTCCCAAATTTTATTTACAGGCAATACAAACCTGTAAGAAGGATTTATGTAATTCCAATTTTAAAAGTTAGTTCTTTGTACTTACTTACTGGCAATTTATTAATCGTCATTCGTTTCAAACTCCACCGCTTGTACCTCAGCGAATATTATTGCTGTTCGAAATTTAAAGAATGGTACGGTAACATGCCATTCACATGCGTTGACTGTGACAAGACATGTCACGAATTTTGTTACACCGCCGCCCCTTAATTCGAAAAAATGTGAAGTCCTCTTAATTTTATATCTTCATGCAGGTACATTTTAGGTTTTTTTTCGGTTCCTCACTGAGGATCCACACTTGGTATCTTCGCATCGTAGCTTCAGGCTTACTGCCTTACTGGTTCCAGGGATTCAAACGCACGTAGGCAGACCAAGTGGTCTACCTACGTGTGTTTGTATTGATATTTGTGCAAGTATGCGTTCGACAAGTTTATACTGGAGTTTCCACATTGATCGATGTAAAATCCACTTCAGCTGTTAAGATAATCTATACGTCATGGAGATAAGACCTGACCCGCCTCGGCTCAGCCGAAGTGGCAACACCTTTTAAGCTCTTCTCTTTGACATAAACATGTATCTAATACACACCAAAATACGGCCACTCTTAGTCTTAACATTTTCTCACTGGGGTCCCTGCACGGGACAGAGCGGACTTAACAAAAGGCTATTCATCTTTCTAAACTTTTGCCATTGGAGTCGCCTTTACACACCTAACTAACCGTACACGAAGACGGGACAACGAGATCGTTTGCCACGGTCTCGTCACAGTCACTTCACTTGAGCGTCCACCAATAGTGTGTTAGAACTCGATGAGCGGCAGCTCTACGTGCACGAGGTGACGTCAGCAGAGCTGGCGCTCAGCCAGCTCGTGGATGAGCAGCGGCGTGGCGTCGGGCGGCAGCGCGGGCGCGGCGGCGGCGGCGGCGGCGGCGGCGGGCTGCTGCGCCGCCACGCGCTCCAGCACGCACGACGCGGACAGCCGCGCCTCCGCGTCGTGGTCCCAGCACTCCTCCATCGTGTCGCACAGCACGCCCATGCCCTGGGGACAATACCCATTGGATATCGATTTGCAGAATAGAATCAACCCACGTGCACTGCTGCAGACCAAAACCAACCCTTGTTCTAGTGTTTCTAGGTTGGTTTCAGTTTGCAGAAGTGTGTGTGGGTTGGTTCCAATTTGCAAAACAAGGTGCAATTGGGTGACTCGTAGAGCGCCCCGAGCGGCGCGTTCGTGAATTAATACGCCTTTATTTGACGTTTACTAACAAGCGCGCATGTTACCTAAACGCGTAGCGCTAGTGAGTTTGGTGAGCTAAAAATCTTTTCCCCCATTTTTTCAGAAATCTAAAGATTCAGTTTTAGTTATCAAATTCAAACCGTTTATTTTGTTTAGGCCTACGAGGGCACTTACAAATTGTCAATTTTACATTTTGTTCTTATATCTACAACCGGATCGGAACGCGACCTCGACTGAGAAAATCCGGCAAGAAACAAAGCGGGAAATTTCAACAAAATTGGGACTCCTTTGAGTATTATAATAAACAAATAAATAAATAAATATCGCCAGACTGACATACCAACTGTATGGTCCCAAACTAAGAAACTTTTAAGCTTGTATTATGGGTGGAGAAAGCACTGGGGGCGATCCCAGTGACACCCAGACCTGGGCAAATTTTCGGACCCGCAACTACCCGGTGCAGTGAGCCGAGTGGCCTACGCTCGAACCACTGCGCCAAGCGGTTATCAAGTAATAGTGGTTTAGTTACCGGATGGTCGCGCCAGTGCGGCGGCACGTGCGGGCGCAGCTTGCGCTGCACCACGGCCTCCTGCATGTCCTCGAGGCCGGGGTGCGAGCCCACCTCCTCCTCCAGCGGCAGTCGGTACTGGCCCGGCGGCGGCCCGCCGTTCTCCGTGCACCTGCCGGACGATTACAACTCAAGCCCGCCGCACAGTAACTCGCGCTAGTACTAACCATTATCCTACTAATATTATAAATGCGAAAGTTTGTGGATGTATGTTTGTTACTCCTTCACGCAAAAACTACCGAACGGATTTGGAACACAGATAGTTTATAAGTGGGATTAACACATAGGATACTTTTTATCCCGATAATCCCGAAATTGTTGTTAAGTTAAATTCTACGCGGACGAAGTCGCGGGCACAGGCTAGTAATATAAATAAATAAATATCGCCAAACGAACACACCAACCGTATGGTCCCAAACTAAGCATCGCTTGTACTATGGGTACCGTATAATGGACTGGGGGCGATCCCAGTGATACCCACACCAGGGCAAATTACGAAATGGTCATTTTCGAAATTTACTCTGACGGAAGTCGAACCCGCAACCACCAGTGTAGTGAGCCGAGCGGCCTACGCTCGAACCACTGCGCACAGCGGTCGTATATATTTCAATTTTCACATTTAAATGTACCTATAGCATATTTATAAAGACGTAAGGTTGCCTTGTGATTCGGAAATGAAATCCGAAAATACCTGAGATGGGATCCTAGGTATGAACCTATTGTTTTATCAGTCAAACTTTTACTACGCAAAATGTATATCCTAATAATATTATAAATGCGAAAGTTTGTGAGTGTGGATGTATGTATGTATGTAAGTATGTAAGTATGTATGTTTGTTACTCCTTCACGCAAAAACTACTGAACGGATTTGGATGAAATTTGGAACACAGATAGATTATAACCGGGATTAACATATAGGATACTTTTTAACCCAATAATCCAATACTACGCGGATGAAGTCGCGGGGCACAGCTAGTACGTATACAAGGTGACACATAATGGGTATAATTTTTTTTTTCAAAACTTAACTTTGTAGTTCTAAAACCATCAGCTTTGGAGGGAACTTGAAAAACAAAAGGTGTTTTAGGAATACAGCTGTTGACCGATTTCACAAGTCTACAAAACCTTTAGTACTTCAACTGTCCTACAAAGCCGATAGTTTGAGATTTACAAAGTTAAGTTGCAAAAAAAATAGTATACCCATTTTGATACAAAATGTATATGTACCCGATGAAGAAATTGCATGTAACAATGATAATACTAGCGCAAGATATAACGTAAACTTATATTTTTCTATCTTTTATCTTGTATAAATATAATGTAACCTAAACACATACAGATAAGAGTCTTTTTAAAGTAAATATCGATGTTTACCTCGAGGCGATCTCCCAAAGCACGAGCGCGCATGCGTACATGTCTATTCTCAAGAACGCGTCCTTGGTGAAGTTGATGGCGCCGTCCAGCACTTCAGGCGCCATGTACCGCCGGGTACCAACCTGGAAAACACTCAGCTTATAATCTAGACAGCCATCAAATACTTCCCGTCAGCCTTCCCCATGGAATTCTTTGCCACCTCCTTAGGGCCTGTGCACACTAAGTTTTGTAATCGCGCCGTCGACCCGCGTTTGTAGCGATACAGACGCGATACGCACGCGAGTCAGACGCGGCCTGTGGACCTTTGTTGGATAAAACGCGCCGTCGACGCGCGTTTTAGAAACGTGGGTTTATAAAACGTGGTGAGCACAGACCCTTAGCCCTTTGCCACTTATGTCCATCGGGGAAAGACAACCTGACATTAAATTCGACTTAAGCCCGTTGCGGACGACGAAGTAGCTTGAGCAAGTACTTAACATAAATGGCTGCAGTATAGTTTCACTTTTGCAATGTGGTTATTTTCCAGGCACATTACACATCATGTATATGGGTCGTAAAAAAATTAACGAAAGAAATGAAGAAGAAACACCTGTTTTGGAAATTAATACAAAAATTACAACAAAACAAGACTCAAACTTACTTGTCCGTGAGCATCGCCACATCCCCGCCCGGCGACGAATATCAAGGCCAGTCCGAAGTCCGCGATACAAGCGGTCATGTCCGACTTGAGGAGTACATTTTTGGACTTGAAGTCTCTGTGAGCGACGGCCGGCTTGCCGCCCGCCTCCTCGTGCAGGTGGGCGAGCCCGCGCGCCACACAGGCCGCGATGCGCCACGCTTCCACCCATGTCAGAGTGTGGCCTTTGAGGTAGTCGCAGAGAGAGCCCTGAGAGAATTTGGGTGAATTAGTTAGTGTAGTTGTAGGCTCGTGGTCTATTAGGGTGTGACTACACCAAAGACTAGCCTGCTGAGTTTCTTGCCGGATCTTTTCAGTCGAGGTCGCGTTTGGATCCGGTTGTAGATTAAGGGAAAAAATTTATAAAAATATCAATTCGTAAAGACTGTCGATCGATTACTGGGGTGGTCTTAGCAACGATAATCGATATATAGTTACATTCGTATTATGGAATCCCACTCTAAATTCCATCTTTCTTGCCGTCGTATATCGTCTGAACGAACGATAATATAGTATTGTTCGTTCAGTAATCGATTCGACAATACGAATGTCACGATATATCGACTATCGTTACTAAGAGTAGCATCCCTGGGTCACCCTCATGCGAGTTGTCCAGACGACTATAAAAACAGCCTTATGTCCAAGTGGCCAAGCAGCTTTACCGATCTTTATTTGCGGATGATCAAATTGATATTTGAGTCAGTCACCTTCGTGGAATACTAAATATGTTGATTAAGCTAGATAATCACTATAAATCAACGTCTTGGATCCGATGGCGATAAATTAATGTAAGTCGCGTAAGTCGGCGCCAGAATTCTTTGCATCCTATTTCCCGTCAATGGACTTAGATTGATTTGAATTCATGATTAAACTGTGACGCATTATAGTGAATCTAACGTAGATGTATTAGACTGTAATACCAAATTATTAAAGCTCAATTTCGGAGGAGAATATTATTATCAGATCAATGTGATAAGTGCCAATTACGACTTTAAATACGAGACCATTAAGTTCATATTCAATACGGATATTTTTAACACTCACCTTCTCATGGTAAGCAGTGATCAGCCAATACTCAGCCTGCAGATTATCGCCCTTCTTATCGACGCCGATGTAGTGCAATATGTCAGGATGGTCCATTCTCGCGAGCCTGAAGATCTCCTGCTCGGCCACCCAGGACTGCTTGTCTTGTAAGGGAAACACCTTCACTGCGACATCTTTCTGGCCCAACTTCGCCCTCCACACGGCACCGAAGCGGCCCCTCGCGCGGACCTCGCACAGCGTCACCTGCGCCACGAGGCCCGCCGCTTCGTTCTCCATTCCCGCCCCGGCAGACGGAGGCCTCGACAACGACGCCTCCCCATTGGCTAATTCAGCGAACGACGTGCCTTTACGCTTCCTATACAGCAAGTAGCAGCCAATCAGAATGGCGAAGAGCAAGAACAGTGGAGTTAAAGTGTAAGCGATAACGGCTGTCGTGTCGTCCTCGGCGCTCGGTATGACGGATGCTGGAACTCTTTCCGGGGGTATTTCAGTCTGTGACTGTATACCAGCTTCAATGCCCGGGAAGACGGAGTTCTGGTTGCACATGTCGCCCTCGCAGCAGCAGTGGAGTAGCAACAGTTTGGAGTTGTGTAATCGGCAGCTTGAAGCCCTGTCTGTACACGAGACAGTGTCCACAAAGCAGCCTTTGACTTTTGGATATGCCTTGTTTGTGACATTGTCGTACTCCCACAGGATGAAGCAGTGGTTGCTCTTGTCCGCCTCCACCGGTGGGCACATCTCTGTAATGACGCTCGGAACACATGTTGAGTTTTTTGATGAATCGCAAGTGAGGGCTTCTGTGCCGTTGTAGAATTCACATTGTTTGGTCGTTATTCTGCCTTCCTTGGGCCGCGGCGGCACGTTCTCCTCTGTAGGTGGCGCCGCTGACGTCACGTACGTACCTTGAATAGAGATTAGAATGTTTACAAATTATATTAACTTTCCTAAACATTATACAGGTTGAAACAGAAAGGGTATACATTTTTTTGGAAAACTTAACTTTGTAATTCTTAAACTATCTTGGAGGCAACTTGAAAAACAAAAGTTGTTACAGGGATACAGCTGTTGACAGATTTCATTCTACAAACCTTTAGTACTTCAACTGTCCCACAAAGCCGATAGTTTTAGTTTTACAAAGTAGTTGCAAAAAAATTTGTATACCCTTTATGTTTCACCTAGTGTATGTGTAATTCCTTGCAGAAGAGATTTTCATTCAAATAATTTCATGTGGTTACTGATTTTGTAAAATGTAGGTACCTAAAAGTATTTTTTTATATATAACAGTGTTTATTAATTTTGCTCCACAGGTAAAAATACATAATACAAAAGATTCTACCTTTTATAAGACTGGTGATAAACCTGACAATAACACAAGTAGGCCAGTATGGCAACGGTGTCAGTGTAAAATGAACACATTTAATGTAATTAGTTTGCAATGAATCAGGTGTTATTCCAACAAACTGAATATGTCTTGAAAGCATTTTGACATTATCAATTGTGGTAAAAATATGTTGACCTAAAATTACCAAAAAGGAATTTATTATATTGATATTTCATTATTGATAATGCCCCTAATTATGTTGGCACACTCTAAACTGGACTGGACTAAATGTATGCTTCCCTTTTTTGAGAGAATTTGTATAATGAGCTATAAGGAAATTCAATAAAAAATTGCCCTGCAATGAAAAAGTTTTTGAGTAGGTCAACATAAATTGCAGCTATCTGTCTTGCATTTTTTCAACCCCTAGTTATGAAGACTAAATAATACAAGACTAATAGATAGTAAGTCTAGAATTCTTACAAGAATAAAGAAGAGTAGGCTTTTGATTCTGACATTCAATCAAAATGCCTACCCTGAGTTCCATAATTTAATGTGTTATTTTTATACTTATAACTAGCTGAGCCCGCGACTTCGTCCGCGTGGAATTTAACTTAACAAAAAAGCCCGCTCCCGCGTTCTGAGCCCGCACGACAGCACCCATTTTTTCATTTTTTTAAATTTTGTTTTTCTAAATTAAAAGTAGCCTAAGTTACTGCTTATAACATCAGCTATCTACCAGTGAAAGTCCCGTCAAAATCGGTCCACCCGTTTCGGAGATACTCTTTGACTTCATGTGTTTTTATTTTTTTACTCGGAACCCTAATTGTTTTTCTAAAATTAAAGTAGTCTAAGTTACTCCATATAACATCAGCTATCTGCCAGCGAAAGTCCCGTCAAAATCGGTCCAGCCGTTTCGGAGATTACCCGGAACAAACACACAGACAGACAGACAGACACGACAAAATATTTTAAATCGCGTTTTTGCTACAGGTGTCTTATGTACTTTCATATGCATTTAGTGAAAAGTTGTTATTTTGATATTACAAACAGACACTCCAATTTTATTTATTTGTATAGATTTATCTTTTTTCTCATAATATACTCTGTAGTTGATATCGTACCTATGACGTCACATCAAAATTACATGCTATGTTTACCTGTAATTAGTTGTGCATTAGACATAAGATACATATTGTAATATTAATACATGTTAGAATGTAACAAGTGTCGGTGAACCTAATAAAATAAAATGAATAGAAAAAACTAAGGTATTATAGTTTTTACAATGTAAGGGTGAAGAATGGTTTTAAACTATGGATTACTATTTAATAGCGGTAGAGCCAAGCAGTTGCCAACTGACTACAGCTCACATGTGAGCTGGCGCTACTGGGGTAGTACCATCCTGTCACAGAAGATCGGAGTTAAATAGCTCTTATAGTTGCTCTTGTATCACGAGTGAAAGAGCCGGAAGCCTACCCCCATTACATCCACTCCACTAAAAATATTCAAATCACAAAAATAGATTTTAATACCACCAAAGAGAAAACTATGTAATTACTTAAAAAAAAAAAATATGTATCAAAATCGAAAAGCTGACTTAATAAGTTACATTTTCTGTAATAGCACAGCCACAATAATCAATGGGTACCTTCCTAGCTACTCTCGATTCATAGAAGGCACTAAATTTAGACCTCCTAGCACTAATAAAATTAAAACAGGAAAAAACTACTTTAGCTATCAATGAAGACCTTTGTAACTGGCACTTATAATATAAAATATTATATTTGTTTGCCTCACCTAATGTAAGCAACACCGCGAGGTACAACAACTTCGGATCCATCATCAGCGCCATGGCACAGCAGAGACCAGCCCTCCCGACCCGACGCGACAATCCAATGTTATTTTTATACGCGGCCCCGACATCAAACGTCTGGTCTATTTAAGAAATTCCGACATAGGTACATGTCAGATAAACAACGCACATCCGAATACGGTCAATGGAAACACATTCACGTTTAACAATCACACGCGTAATGAAGCAACGTGGACGTTGATTAGTTTAAATTAATTGAGGAAGCTCAAATGCATTGATTTTAATTAGTATTTCCGAAAATAAACGAGTCGCAAATTGCGAAGCTTCACTTTTTTGACTGACAGACATTTTATTTTAGGAATAGAGAAGAGCTTGGTTAGCTCATGTTAAGCTGATACCAAGAAGGTTAGAATACCACTGGAGATATCACGTAGAACTATGGAGTGAAGACAGGTTTTTTTACATACATACGTATGCTCTGACCCTCTCACACTTCATCTGAAATTGCCATGATAAACACAAAAAAATACCCCAACTAACGTGTGATGAGCCAAGATTTCGCAAGTCCATGGTTTTCGTGTCTATTGTTTTATGGATTTTATTTACATATTACATATGCTCAATTTGAGAATCCTCTTTTGACTTCAGTATTTATTTTTATATAGAAAACCAAAAAATATATCAACCATTCACTTTCCTGATTGTCGGTAGCTGTTATTTTAATAATTTAGCAACACTGATAGAACACTCAATTTGACACTATGGCCAAACTGTCAAAGATTTTCAAGCACTTCGCATTTTTAAATTAGTTTAATGCTTAAATAAAAGTGTATTCTTGTAATTTAAACGATGTATTGTGTTGTGCAAAATTGCAGAAGTGTATGGATACCAAACTCAAACATTAAGTTACACGGGTAATTGTATTTTACGCTAATCACCGTATTTAACCATATTTATATTATTTTTAATGGGAGACATAATAAAACATCAATAAATGATTATTATTAGTATTGTGTGGCTATTGATTAATGATATAACAGTTTATGTTGTACTTTTCGTACTATATTCATTTAGTTTTTACATGAACATTTGACCTAAGAAGGGTGACCATCATCTCACTGTATTTCAGATTTTCTGAGTAAGGAAGGATACATAAGTATTATACTAATCATATGTTCCAAAGTCAATCATCTTATTACACTTATATGTGTTCGGTCCCCAAGCCTGCTCCAATGGGTTATTGATAAAGTAAAAATGCTGTAGGAAATGTGCTAATGAAAATCTATATTGTTATTGTTGCTAGGCTACAAACACCATAAAGTCAAAAGAGAAACTATATACCAAAAAGGTTGTTCAAGCCTTAACAATATGAGTACCCACCATATATTGTGATTGTGCTAAGTTTATAAGTACCACAATCACAATGGGTACCTATTTTATGACGGGTGCGTATACCTCACTTTGCCCCCTGCACACTTCGACCCTAGGCAGGAGCCGAGCCGGCGCGGCGCGGCGTTCGGCTCGCATACGTGCTCGCGCTGGTACCGCGCTGTGAGTTAGTGACAGTTAGACCGTCACGCAGAGAACGCGCGTAAGCTCGAATGCCGGTTGGGTTATTTATACAAACAAATAAAATTTGAGTGCCTGTTTGTAATATCAAAATAACACCTTTTCACTAAATCCATATGCAAGTAGATACTCGTACAATACATAGGTAACAAAAAAGCGGGTTGAAGCGGTTTGTTCCGGGTAATCTCCGAAACGGCTGGACCGATTTTGACGGGACTTCCACAGATAGCTGAAATATACCTGAAATATACAGATAGCTGATACATACCGCATATTTATATTTTTAAATTTTAAGTAATTTTGGAAATGGTTTCACTTGCTTGTTTCATTTTTTTTTACTTGTTTATGATGAGTGAATTTGTAACGCGTATCAACATATGTGATGTGACTTAAATGGTTGTATCTTTTGATTGCGGTGACCTGGAAGCTTTATAAATTATTGATTCTTCTTCTTTCTTTAAAAATATGTTCCAGTAATAGCAATAACAAACACATTTAATAACAATACACTACAAAAAACAGGTGTGATGTGATTAAGATTAGAAAAGTCACGATGACATGACTATTCATTATCATCAAACAATCTATTTACTATTCTAATAAATTTTGTGGTAGCTTAACTTCCACTGAAATTGGGATCAACACTGTTGCACAAGAAATCAATAGCATCAGCGACAGAAGAACTGAGTTTCTGCGCTGCAAGACGTACATATATGTATTTATTTTTATACTATGATACTTGACATGTCCACCTGTAACTTTTTGGACAATTTTAACCCTTCTTTCAATTGCACCATGTGAAGTTCTTTAATAAATTTAAATGACATTTCCGTCCGGCGTTGTTAATGTACCTATAATCAGACATTTCTAGTAAGCTTTAAAATATGCGTAGCATCTAATAAGCAGTGTACATGTCTATACAAATAAATAAAATTGTAGTGTCTGTTTGTAATATCAAAATAACACCTTTTCACTAAATGCATATGAAAGTACATACGACACGTATAGCAAAAACGCGATTTAAAAATTTTTTGTCTGTCTGTCTGTCTGTCTGTCTGTCTGTCTGTGTGTTTGTTCCGGGTAATCTCCGAAACGGCTGGACCGATTTCGACGGGACTTTCACTAGCAGATAGCTGATGTAATAGGGAGTAACTTAGGCTACTTTAATTTTTGAAAAACAATTAGGGTTCCGCGTAAAAAAATAAAAACACATTAAATCAAAGAGTATTTCCGAAACGGCTGGACCGATTTTGACGGGACTTTCACTTTCACAGCTGATGTTATAAGCAGTAACTTAGGCTACCTTTATTTTAGAAAAACAAAATTAAAAAAATGGGTTCTGTCGCGCGGGCTCAGAACGAGGGAGCGGGCTTTTTTGTTAAATTAAATTCCACGCGGACGAAGTCGCGGGCTCAGCTAGTTAACACATAAGTCTTGTAACGATCTTGACTGCGCTTTTGATATGTCATTTTGTACTGGTATGACATAAGAAACATTGACATTTCTAAGATCTCGCTCTCTCAGACTTGAGATCGATTTATTAATATGGGCCCGAAACCGTCAGTCCTAAACTTGAGATCCGATGTTGTCACCCTAAAGAGAGAAGCAACAAACACGTGACGTTATTCAAGGTCATATTTTTTTGCTTCAAAACATTGTTCGTGTTAAAACATCCAGTGTTACGTATAAAGTTCTTGGCTGATACTAACATGTTATCGAATCAATTATTTATTTAGTCGATTAACGTTATAATTATGAAATCGGATGTTGTACGTAGGAAAAATAATTTATTCATTTAATCTGTACAAAAAAGGCACAAGTAGAACATGAGTAGAACAAATAAAATAAAATCACCTAAAATTCAATAAACAATAGTATGCACATCGCTACAGGGCTGCGTTCAAAACCTATACTGTCAATGCAACTTTTCATCCCAACAACAAACGCCCCGTTCCTTGGAGGTCGTAGGACAATTTTTATTATCTTTGCCAGAGTAAACGTTCGATTTAGGCAAATCAACCGTTCCCAATCTCGGCCTAGTTTCAACTTTTAACTCCATTGTTGGAAAATACTTTGTCATTAGACTAACTTTTGTCGTTTGTCTCCGGTCCTTATGAATAAATCGCTCTCAAGTCTGACAGCAATCTTGAGTACGCTTTTAACATGTCATTTTGTAATGGATAATTACTTAAATTAATAAATTTAGTTTATAAAACAACAAAGCTACTCCTTACACTTCTAGGTTCTGAACTCAGCACTGTACAATATCTGTACAATTCACAGACTTATAAACACTACGTTTTCTCTATGGTACAACTACAATTCTACCTCTAATTGACGTCCCGTAATGTGTCAATGTCATTTTATTATTTGTAAATAAACAGAATCGTAGGAATAGCTTCCAAATGCTTTTCCAAAAAAATGCCTCCAAAAGTATAGCTATCAGGTATCAGTAAGTATTTCCAAGATGTCATTCTTTTATTTGACGCCGGTAAAAGGAGATATGCCGGTACATTTATTGGAAGCTGTCATCACCCAGAGATTGGCATATTTGAAGACGATAATAAAAGGTGACCCTGTGGTTTACAGCGAGTATGTGGTGGAAGGCAGCATATACGACAACGTCGGACACTTTATGCTATGCATTGTAGCCATTCTAGGCGATAATACCGCCTTTTCACAGTTATTTTTTACGGCTGAAGTAGAACTGTTCAGACGCCGGATAGAAGTTTTGAGTGCTTACGACATGAGAAGTTTTGCAAAAAAACTGCTTCGAAGTACCAAGAAGTGTGAACATGTGCCAAGATTTGTTACTCCTCTCCAAGTGTTGTGTCAGCATCTGATGATAAAAGATCTAGCACATCATGTTTGTTCAATACACAGCTGTAACTGTACTGTCCACAGTATCAGATTAGGTTTTAAGAATTGCTTGAATCTCATAGCCAAGAGACTAGTGGAGTTGAACAATGGTGTTGCACTGTTGCCATGTGGAATGTGGAAACAATATCTAATAACACTTTTTAAGGATAACCTAAGATTCAAAATGAACAATACCAATTTAACATCATTGAGAAATGATCCACGCATTATACAGTTGGTTGAGAAAGTAAAAAATGAATTTCCTTGTACTAAGGCATCTGGAAATATTCTAAAGAGCAAGGATGTGGATGATGTGTCAATGTTTTTCCCACCATGCATGTTAAACTTACATCAAAGTCTTCGCAAGAAACACAGGCTGTCCCACACTCAGAGATTTCACTACAGCTTGTTTCTAAAGGATATTGGCATGCCTATTGAGGAAGCCATAGATTTCTGGAGAAAGGAATACAGTTTTCTACCAAATGGAAGTCATAGCTGCTGCCACAACTGGGAGAAAGATGAAAAGAAATATTTATATGGTATAAGACATATGTATGGCTTGGAAGGCTGTAGGAAAAATTACGCATCTGTTAACTGCAACAGAATTCAGAGCATAGATAATGCATGTTCCGAAGGAGGTTGCCCTTTCAAATCTTTTGATAGCTCAAAAATGGTTCCACTTTTAAAAAATTGCCCCCAACCCCTTTTGACAAAAATAAATGAATTAAAAACAAAAACTTTATACACTTCAGCTTGTATGTTATTTTTACAATCAAATTGTATTGAGTCAATTAAATATTGTGATAATTATAGTTTTAACTTTACACCTGTTAAGTATTTTATGTTAGTTCATAAGAAAACAGAAATGGATTTATGACACTTTCAAGGAGATTTAATAAATTCTATTTGAGTATTCAAGTTTTATTTGTATTATTATTATATATTTATTTATTTAAGAAATTAAGACATTAGAGATAACTTTGGATGCGGTGTGTAGGTACTTTTTGGAAAATTAGGACTTAAGTATAGACCTCAACGACACTTCGAAATTCAGGTGGACCCGAGAATGATTTTAAGTCATCCTAGGGTGGACCCTGTGACTAGAGTGATTAATGTCAATTAGTATGTTAGATCCAGTGACACAGCTATGAAGTCGGTATAAAAGTTAAACATGGGGCAAGGCCAAGGCGCCGGGTGCAAGCGTCGTCACTTAAATGCAATCACACTAATCAATTATTCAACGCGGATGGACTAAGGTTACACGATCCAAACAAATTAAACTTTTATGACATTACATTAACAGTGTCGCTGGAAGTTTTAAATAGCTTTTTCATTACTCATACTCTGAAAGTAGGTCTGAAGTTGCCTGAGGAGCGGGTTGAAAGTAATACTTTTCCGGCCCGGGAGAATCGCTTTCAACTGACAGCTGTCAAATTATAAAAAAAAAACCAGTTCCATTTTCACATTTCTATGGAACCATGTGCAAACTTTTTCTACAGTCACTCAATTACAGCACGATGTAAAATTTAAATAACAAAGTTTAGTATTAATTAAAGAATATATATTTTTACATGACTTAATTATAATTGAGTTTCAACAATTTCTTTAAAATAACATAGATTTGGGAAAAATATTTAAAGATGAAAATGAAAAATAATGGCTAAATAATGAAGTTGGCCGGCCAACGAAAAAAAAACAAAATAGGCGGCAATCCGATCTTTATTTTTTTTTCGAGTTGTAGAGTATTGTTCATACTTCCTTGTATTATTTCTTTAGCCAATTCCTGTTTTTATTATTACTTTCCTTGTATTCATAATGAAAAGCACAGTGTTTACCTCGGGTGAAAGACTTATTTTGTCCCTCGAACTATTAGCGCCCTCGCTACGCTCGGGCGCCAAACCCCGTCTAAATAAGTCACTTTCACCACTCGTGTAACAATGTAAGTACTATTGCGTCAATTCTGCCTAAGAACTGCCTGCCTGTATTATATTTTTAGCCTATTATCACCATCGACTCCGAAGTTGAAGAGAGCCTATAAAAATGAACTATTATCAATGATAATAATAATAGTTCATCACTCAGGGTCAATTTTGTATTACATTTCGAACATTTAGGGGAATCCAAGTTAAATATTAGGTACTAATCAATAAACTATCGTATGAAAATCCATTTTTATCATTAAACTTTGAACTTATTTCATCTATCAAAGATAGTGTTATCGACGAGTTACACGTGGAAATTAAAATATACGTTAAAATAATTTTGTTGGTAGGTATAACCAATGTATAAGGCATTATCTAGTAAAGCAACGAAGAACCTAATACTGTTCGATTAATAAGTTATACTAAATAAGTATCTACAACGCTATAGCTAGTATGCTAGAGTGCAGTATTGTAACTTTAAAATCCACTCGGCTTTCGAAGCTTCATTCCGATTTCGTGTTCAGTAGGTCACTGTGTCATCCTGAAAATCGCGCCACGCCTCAGTATGTTGCATGCAATTGCTGTAGGTATAGGTATGTATCTGCAAAATGAGTGAGCATGGGGCTGAAATTATCGTCGGAAGACCTAGGCTTCATTTCAACTTGTTCTTCATGCTAACTATGTTTTGATTTGTGGTCAATATGTAAATGGGCAGTCTATAACAAAACTCGATCGCACGCAATTAGGCGCGCCACTAATTTGTTGCGCCCATTTCAGCGCTAATGCTAAACTAATAGTCAAGGTTAGGCGACGCGGCGCGTCCGTGAATTCCCTCGCCAATAGTAGGCTCGCCCACCATCTGATATATCACACGGGGCAACACCGCCCTGATAACGCGCTGTTAGTCTATCGAGGTGCGCGGCCGCGGCGGGCGGCGCCAGAACGATGGTGCGAGACGACTTCCCGGTCAAATTCGAGAACGAGTACTATGACTTAAAGAAATTCATGCGAGACCATCCCGGGGGAGTGAATACGTTGAAAAACTACAAAGGGAAGTCGATCTTACACGCGATGCAGAAGTTCGGTCACAGCAACAGTGCGTACCACATGTTGAACGATTTCAAGGTGGACAGTGATGGGTTCAAGGATGTGAACCTGACCGGCGAGGTGAGCCAGAACGGCAGAATCATCACCAATGAGGAGGCGGCGCGAGACGTCGAGGAGATCGCATTTTTAGAGGAATTAGAGGTTTGTTTACAAACGCTGTTCAGTTGAGTTCATGATTGTTTACGCAAATCTCTGTGTAAGTTGTGTACCTAGCGTATGCGGTAGTGGAAATGCCTAAATATTTTTAACAGTACCTAGGCTACAACCATTGAATCTTAAAAATGTTTCTTATGGTTCCTAGACATCATCCATTTAGGTAGAGATTTGGTACTAAACAAACTGGAACCTGATCGATATAATGCTGAATAAATAACACTTTGCCTACTAAAGTAATACGTTCGAACTTATCCCTAAATGATAAATGAAAAATAACAAATTCAAAAATTCAGTAACCCAAACCAATGGAATAGGTAGGTTCGTATAAATTGAAATGATTTACTTCATCATTTTCTAGTTCTAGGTACTTACATAAATATTGTTTCGATTCTGATCATTTAGTTTCCGACCTGCACGCATACAAACGAAATCTGAAGTACCTTTTATTTAAGATAAGTATAGGACGTCTCGGACGGATCTGCTTCGATTAGTAGTACCTAAATGTAGTAATATAAATCACAGCAGGCGTCATGTCTGTATATTGAAGTTATTTATAACAAATAGCACACTATTTGGGAGAATATACCTATGTGCAGGTACCTTATAGGTTCGCTTCATCAGGATTATAACATTCTTAGTGGAGATTAATATCAATAACGTTTTCTTACAACAACAGTACCACTGTCTGGCTGTACCTACTGAAAATACCTATAAACGTTATGGTACCAGCATTTTTTGTTGTTATTTATCTTTTTTTAAAGATAAATAATAAAGAAATGTGAGTTTATCTCATTAGTTACTAGAATTCGCATTAGCCCCTCCAGATAAGCTAATTGCTTGTGTTAGGAATGGGCTCACGTCAATAGTTTATCGAACCTGGAACCTCTCAGCTACGAGGGCGGCCCCTCTAAAATCTATGCTATTGACGCCTTAAAACAAAGTTATACAACGAAGTCAGCAAACAAGCGTATGAGTTACGACCCAACTGATGTTAAGGCTAAAGCGCCCATGTAGCCCGCGAAGTTCAAATTTTTTGGGTTCTTTTAGAATTTTTTCAAAATCTGACAATAATAAAAGACAAATTTTGTAATTCGCGAAAAAGACCGTGTGCAGTGCATTTATTAATATATCCAACTTACTCTAAAACATTTCAAGAACGACAGCTATCCAGATAATCTGGCAATTTTTGTATATTTAGTGATTTACTAGTATCATATCCACCGTGATAATATTTAGAGTAAAATAAATGTATAAATAAATGCACTGCACACGGTATTTTTCGCGAATTACAAAACTTGTCTTTTATTATTGTCAGATTTTGAAAAAAATCTAAAACAACTCAAAAAATTTGAACTTCGCGGGCTAGACAGGCGCTTTCACCTTAAGCAATTTCCGTAGCCCATTGATGTTTACAATCTAAGAGTATGGAATAGAATAGAGAGAGTGATGGAAATCGAAACAATTCTCTATCTATCTGGACTCCTTACCTATATAAGTCGCGTCGTAGGTTAAAAAAGGATGCTTGTATAGTTCACAACTAGTTATTTTGGAAGGTTGAAGCCTGTTTGCTAAACCATGGACAATTTTAGTGTTGTCCATACAAGCATACAATATTTATCGATATTTTGTCTATGACGTTAAAAAATAAAAGTTTATAACGAAACGTGAAACCTCCCAATTTCCATTAATCTCCCACCCACAATGATAATTATTATCAGGCCAGGGTTTGATGGAAAACAATTAAAAACATATATACAATTACAGCAGTGAATTATAAATTTATTTCAATTGAAATCACACATTACATACGGGAAATCAGTTTACAACTTATAGAGCAGTAATAATAACGATTTTAATGTCAGCGTCAGCTTATCGTGTATTTCTTTTGTTTTTGAGATCAATGACGGCCAAGTAAAGTAAAATTAAACAACACAAAAACAAAAAAATCTATGTTCAAGTGAATGTCGTACATGCATAAACTTTAAATGATTTGACGACCGCTTGGCGCAGTGGGTCAAGCGTAAGCCGCCCGGCTCACTGCACCGAGTAGTAGCGGCTTCGATAACCGCCGGAGCAAATTTCGGAAATGGCCTTTTCGTTATTTACCGAAGTCTGGGTGTCACTGGGATCGCCCAGTCCATTGCACGGTACCCATAGTACAAGGGTTGCTTAGTTTGGGAACATACAGATGGTATGTTAGTCTGGCGATATTTATTTATTTAGCTTGGATCCCATAACGTGCTACGGAACTCTTGAGTTGTAACTAACTTACAGTCGATGCTTAATGCGACCTTAATGCTTTAAATAAAGGCCCGCGCCAGATGCATGCCACCGCAGGCCGCGGCATGTGTTGCTGGACCCCCCCGACCAACTCACCGCTCTCCTAGACTCAGATGTCGAAGAGAACGACACACGCACACTCCCCACCAGACACCGACCTCGCCGGCGAGGTCGACGTACCCCCGCTTCCGCTAGAAGGTGCGTCTACTTACTTGCGTACAAGACAATACTCGCCGCAGTGCCATCTGATTTTTTTTTAGTTGTTATACATAAATTACTCGGTTAACGGGTAACCATTATTTTAGACGAATGTGAATTAAAAAAAATAAAATATATATTTAATGATATTATTTGATTTACTTACCGATGAGACTAGAGAATAATTTGGATTGGAGCTTGAAGATGGGTAAATATGATCAGAATGTTTTTTGCCAATTTCTGATACCGATTGGTCATTTGGTTCGATATTTGTTACTGTTCGCAGTACGGGAATTGGCTGCTGAAATATAAATTAATAAATACATATACAAGGTGAAACATAAAAGGTATATCCTTTTTTTTTCAAAACTTAACTTTGTAATTCTAAAACTATCAGCTTTAGAGGGAAATTGAAAAACAAAAGGTGTTATAGGAATACAGCTGTTGACCGATTTCACAAGTGTACAAAACCTTTAGTAATTCAACTGTCCCACAAAGCCGATAGTTTGAGATTTACAAAGTTAAGTTGCAACAAAAATAGTATACCCTTTTTGTTTCACGTAGTAGTGGTGCCCATAGAAAAAGGCACAGCCCCACCAATCGTCTACACCACATGATATCAAAATGCATGTCAATAATCTCTCATAATAAATAATAATAAATACGCCTTACTACGAGCATCGCGTTTGAAGCCCACTTTGCGCTGAACAAATAGTAAAAAATAAAAATCAATCGCCAATAAGTACAAAGTATCACCAGTTATAAGAAAAGTATAGCATTATATTTATTAAATTATTTCGAAGGATTAAGCATACATTGAAACATATTATAAGAACAACTGTATCGACTAAGCATGTTTATTTACCTCATGAAACACATCTGATTCAGGAAATAAAGTTGGCATAGCATCTGGTGTTAGTTTACGCCATTTGTTTTGTAAGTTTTGGAAGCAGGTTTTGGTAAAATGTTTCGAGCATATCCTGCTTCATTTTTTTAATCTGGCTCCTCCTGGAATAATATTCTGCCAATTCAACATCTTATCCTCAGGTATTCTGCAGAAAGTAATAATAATAATAATAATAGGGGAATTGTTACGCTTCGATATGGTGGACTGGATTATTTTAGATTAAAAATGCAGATATCCAGTAAAGTTATAATGATCTGTATAAAAAACGTTACAAACATGGCCGCGGTTGAATAATGACTCGGTTCTTTTGTCGGATCTCTTCGTGGTACGAGCCCTATCCCTCGGGGACCCAAACAGCAGGGTGGAGACGAAGACGGTAATTATAGTAAAATAATTTAAGAATACTATTTTCGAATACTTGACCCTAATGAATGAGCAATTAAAATTGTATATATTTACTCTACGATACAACGACTCTAAAAATATCGACGGTATAGGTCTACCAGAATCTCATGGCAAATGGGGAAATAAAAATTTGTTGTGTGCAATACTGGGGAAATTGGATTAAACGATCTTGATACTGTTTAATTTTTATTTATATATTTAGTCATTAATTAACATAAAGTATACTAGGTATGTGTATGAAATTGTTGTTATGCATCGGGTTCTTAACATAGGAAAATATGACAAAAAAAATAAATCCAATCATATATTACTTTATGTACTAATTTATTATAATGTTACGTACACGTACAGGGGTAGGTACAATTAATGCCGTTAAACGTGTAAAAAGGGTTTATTTCGCTCTCCACAAACTCGACAAATACACAGTACTAGTTCACTACTAGTACACTAGTTCACTAAGACTAGTTACACACAACAAGCACCGTTCCGAATCACTTAGCAGACTCGCAGTATTCCAATATTATCGCTCAGGTCACTGGTATAATTGCTTTTCGTTCGCTTACTTGAGTTCCGTACACAAAATGATCAAAATGATCCTTTTTGATTGGCATTTAAAATATTCAAAACCTGTCTCCTTAAGTATAAGTCTGTAAAAAATAATAAAATTTATCATGTTACTGAAACGATAGCTTAGTCAATCATCAACATCAACATCAGTCTAAATACTCGTACGTCCCACTGCAGGGCACAGGCCTCGTCTTACGAGTGAGAAGGATTATTACTTAATATTTTTCTTACCTCAGAGATTCTCTCCCTCCGTTGAAATCAATTTCTTGTCGAAGAATTTTTAACAGTTTTATTTCTGTTGGAATTTCCTTCCGAACTGTATAAAATTCATTTACTTTATTCCTTATCAACTGTAAATCGAAACTGTCCAAGTTGATTTTCTTCTTCCCCGCTCTCCTCTTTTTACCAGGCGTGGAAAATACACCATCGTTCGATGTGCACTCACCTATGATTCGCCGTATAGTAGTACTGAAAACCCCTATAAAGAAGCTATAATTAAGTAAGATAAATATAAAATAAACTAAAAGTATCAAAACAACTCAGTCCAACTTACCGGTCAACTCTACGACGCGCTTTAAAATCAAAGATTGAGTTTGATTTACGCCTTCTTCTTCCCTTATTTTACGATACACATTGAAAACAATATTTCTCGCTTGAGATCGAAGTGGCTTTTTCGACATTTTCACAAAAACAATAAATTGCCAAGAAGATATCACAAAATCTCAACAGCGGTTGACAAACCTTGTACTTTGATTTGGCAGGTGACAATTGACATTGCCATATGAAAATCACATTTTTTTATATTTTTTTAATGCCATGAGATTCTGGTAGACCTATAAATATTATCATAAGTAATTTTTTACGTCGATAAAAAATGCGCATCACTATTATAACATCAAAACATTTTCATAACCTCTAAAGGTTAACTAATAAAGATCCAAATATCTAAAAACAATGCGTATTACAACAAAATGCATTAAATTACTTCGATGGTAAATTAACTTTAAATGAAATCATTGCATTGTCAAGCTATATCACCAGTACTTTCAGGATAAAATAATGAAATTGTCTTACCGATGAAAACTTATATGTTCACCAACATTTCTCATCCGACCCGTATGGGATCGACACCCTGGCACAACACAAGACATAATATTGGTATAAAGCAATAGAATCAGTGTTTTTACTTTGATTTATTATAAACTCGCACTTTTTTTCCATAAAATACGGCGCCGACTCCAAAATTTTTCATACGTTGTACTATAAGACAAAACTGAATAGCCATTCTATCATTCCTAAGCTGTAAACAAATGTTGACTTTTTAATTTTGTAGTATTAAAGATATCCAAGATATCCACTTGACGTTTTATATGTGGCTTCACTCGAAAATGGGGAGACGTACCGACCGCTATCTGTCTCTTTCTATCCAATAACCATTTCCTAAATAAAAAAACAGGCCAAATATTCAATTGTTACTACAACTTTTCGGGACTCTCTCTGTGTACTCTGAGTTTACAATACCAATAACATTGCTCGCATGTTGCCCACCTGAAGGGGAGTGGGATAGAGGGAGAGGGCTGGTCTTCCGGCTCTCTCACTCATCATACGAAACAGCTATAATAGCTTCTTCACTTCTGATCTTCTAGGCGTCGGTGGTACCAACCGCTCTTACAATTTTTACAATTATTGTTTTTATGCATAAAGCCGTTGGTGCTTACCGGGAAAATGTGTGCTAGATATAAATATTATTACCCATAAATACCTACTAGGTACCTATAGCTATATATTATATAATAATACTTATATCGGGAATTTATTACCGCGTTTGTCACCGATAGGAAAACAATGTTTTATAAAGGTATTTAAATGGAAATACGAGTATATCGATTCTAGACATCATTTGGTCACATTTGGTCTTAAAAAGTGAAAGTATAACTGCACTACAATGAACCTAGCTGATATTAGTATAGGTAGGTAGTTAACATTTAACTGACTCAAGGCTACTGAAAGAACTATCTGTCGTAGATAGCTTCTTTTTATATTGACAACTTTAACCGTCTGTATTTTTTCAAATTTAAATGTTATATGGATATGTATTTTTGAACACAAGCATTCAAATATTTTTGGAATTAAATTTTGAATTGGCAAGAATAAATCGTTCCTTTTTTAATAATACAAATTATTTGTACCCAGACTTACGAAAAAGCCATATCCAAAATTTATTCTGTCGGGAATCGAACCCTAATAGCGACGCGGTCGTGAACCTGCAAACAGATAGAAAATGCCTGCATTCATAATGAAACTATTAAGTCACGTTGAATTATTTACTCAGTTATTTTATACGTAGGAAAGTTGCACAAAGATAGGTAGGTATTTTATCTATACATCTATACAAATAAATAAAATTGGAGTGTCTGTTTGTAATATCAAAATAACACCTTTTCACTAAATGCATATGAAAGTACATACGACACCTACAGCAAAAACGCGATTTAAAAAAAAATTGTCTGTCTGTGTGTTTGTGTGTTTGTGTGTTTGTTCCGGGTAATCTCCTAAACGGCTGGACCGATTTTGACGGGACTTTCACTGGCAGATAGCTGATGTTATAGGGAGTAACTTAGGCTACTTTAATTTTAGAAAAACAATTAGGGTTCCGCGTAAAAAAATAAAAACACATGAAATCAAAGAGTATCTCCGAAACGGGTGGACCGATTTTGACGGGACTTTCACTGGTAGATAGCTGATGTTATAAGCAGTAATTTAGGTTACTTTTACTTTAGAAAAACAAAATTAAAAAAAGAAAAAATGGGTCCTGTCGTGCGGGCTCAGAACGCGGGATCGGGCTTTTTTGTTTAGTTAAATTCTACGCGGACGAAGTCGCGGGCTCAGCTAGTTTTCCATAAATACCTTAGTCTCCAAAAAGAAATAACAATTTATTACTTAATGGGCAATAAATGACTATAAATGAAATACTTACCAATTAGCTAATTGCTTCTGGTAAGTAGGTACACTGTCTGCCAAATACCTATTAATGAATTTAGTCATTAGATAGTAAAAAAAAATAACAGACCACAGCCTAAGCAGGTAGGTATTGCACGAGTTCCTTATAACGTAGATGAAGACTAAGTTTACGTTGTAATCACGGCTGGGGAAATATCCCGATCTTATTTAATCTGTATGTTTCCAGGCTGACAATCAAATGAGAATGGGAATGCAATGAATGATGAATGGATAATGAATTTCTAAACATTTTATACCTTACATTACCTTATACCGCGTTCCTTTTTTTTGTAGAAAGGTACATTTTAATTTGGGTAGCTTCAACAGAGATTATCCTCAAATACATAAAATAAATTTAGATAAGATAGATACGCCTCAAAATTGTATTCGCTAAGTTACCTGCTAATAACCCCGCTTGTTGACCACCCGACCAGATTTCCAGCGAAAGTACCTTCCTATAAATTCATGGTGGTTATACTGAAAACAAAAACCAAATAGGTACTCATTTGGAAAGGTAGGGCTTACTGGAACGGAGCGTTTGTCTAATTTCACGTCAGCGAAGGTGAAGGTCTCAGACGCCGTCTAACGTCTTTACCTACCTACCTACTTCTATTTTCGCGCACACATGCCGCTAAAAATGGAACTAACTGTCTTCCTAAACGGTTATTTACGCCCCGATTGCCATCCGAGTCTAGCAGAGACGAATGACGGTCCTTCAAAAATCTGGAGATAACCATGAGTAAGTTACCTATCGTCTATCGCCTCTACTAATGTTTGGAGATATCAAAGTTACCCTATGAAAACGTTAGGTAGGGCGGTTTGCAGCGAACCAGTTGCCGACCCAGTCGGGAAATTCAAAATAAGTAGAGTTTCCTATAGATTAGCTACCTGTGGTTGTATATAATACAATTTACATTATTTCCTGTAAAGTTCCTATACCTTTTTTTTACCTCAGTAAAAACCGTCATGGGTCCCAACTCCCAGTCTGCCACGGGGAAAAGTTCCTATGCCTACAGATACTATTGTACTATGTTATACCTATATCCAGATTGTAATTTGTTTTGAGCATCTATATCTATACAAATAAATAAAATTGGAGTGTCTGTTTGTAATATCAAAATAACACCTTTTCACTAAATGCATATGAAAATACATACGACACCTAAGGCAAAAACGCGATTTAAATTTTTTTTGTCTGTCTGTCTGTGTGTTTGTTCCGGGTAATCTCCGAAACGGGTGGACCGATTTTGACGGGACTTTCACTGGTAGATAGCTGATGTTATAACCAGTAACTATGGCTACTTTTATTTTAGAAAAACTAAATTAAAAAAAATGAAAAAATGGGTCCTGTTGTGCGGGCTCAGAACGCGGGAACGGGCTTTTTTGATAAGTTAAATTCCACGCGGACGAAGTCGCGGGCTCAGCTAGTCAACAAATAAAATATACAAAAAGTAAGGAAAATGTTATGATTCTGTTTAGCGGAACAGCGATAGCAATAGGAAGGCTATTTATTTATTTTATTACACATTTGTATTAATTAATTTGGAACTAGTTAGGTACCTACTAGTTGTTGCGTGCGTTAATACATTTATCCTTATCTTACTTATTAATTTAAACCAAATATGGCTTGCGTATGTAAACCGTAAGGTAAATACTACAGAGAATAAAGTTAGTAATTAAATTAGCTGTGTATGTGTAGGCTCCAAAGAGATATTACGTTACGACCATGGACCCCCGCATTAATTAAAATCCTACTATAATAATTAATAATTTAATAATAATATCTTGACACGGACTTCATTGTACCGATAGTCGTTTCCGCCCATGGCCTAATTGGCAAGAGCCTCGACAAACATCTTAAGAGGCTCTCGTTAGGTAGCTGGATCAAGGGTCAGATCCAGAAGGCAGTACTCCTGGAGACGGCTAGGATAGTGAGGGAGTTTCTCTCTCTGGAGCCTTGACCGCCGGTAGCTAGGACCCTGTTCTCGATGCCGGTGGGGAACTATTTTTTATATTTTTAAATTTATTTTGATAAGATATTTTTTAATTAGATTTAAAAATATAAAATGATATAAAATAAATAAATGGAATAATAATATATTATTATAAACGCGAAAGTTTGCGAGTGTGGATGTATCTTTGTTACTCTTTCACGCAAAAACTACTCAACGGATTTGGATGAAATTTGGAACACAGATAGTTTATAAACTGGATTAACACATATAATACTTTACTTAAGTCTACGCGGACGAAGTCGCGGGCAAAAACTAGTTTTACAATATATCCGATAATCTACTTCTGGTTCACTTCGCAACACGAGATATAGATACGGAGGTACACAGTAAATCTGATAGCACTTGGTCACCAACTGATCACCACGTTATCAAAAACGCGGTTTCCCAGCCATCAAGATGGTGTGTTGTATAGGTAGCTATCACCTTTTCTTTAAATTTTTGCTGTCGAGTTTGAAGAGTAAATAATTTACCTTTGTCACTTCAGAGAAAACGCTTGTACCGTACTTATAATATTTAGCTATCTCTTCTGTGGGCACAGAATGCGATCGCACAACAGAACTATGATTTGCTGCGTATGAGTGAAGCGAATCATTCTTCTGAGAGCGTTTTCACATTATCCGATCCGATATCGGTGTCGGACGCCGATCCGATATCGGGGTAAGTAAAATGTATGAAATATATACCTGTCTTTCATATTGTCCGGCCCGATATCGGATATCGGAGCCGACACCGATATGCTGGCGGCACCATCGGACGCCCGTGAGCCGTCGGGCGATAATGTTTGTATGTGTGCTATACGTGTATCTAAATTGTCTCTGTGTGCGTAGAGCCCGATGCGCGGTGGCCATTTTGAGCTTGTTCACTAGTTTGGTTGTCATCAGTCTATCGAAACTTCAAATAAATACAAATTATACAGCCACTCTTTACTTTTACAGGCAATATGCAGCCTATGCAGGATATCCTGTGAGGATATCCAACATACATGTTTTGTAATGTTCCGTTCGTGGCCCCACAGCCATTCGAAAATGTGTGTCTTGTTTCTTGATACTGTTTTTGAGATGAATTAGCAAATAATTGAATGTGGATTCACTCATACGAAAGTAATTAAAAAACTTTCTAGGTGCGTTTTGTAGCTTGCTAAAAAGAGTATAAAATGCTCCCTCTGAATATCAAGCTTCCACAATGGGATGTATCTAGTACTGTCTGTGGACAGATCTTTTTTTGCGTCTCAAATATAATAGATACAGCAAATAAAGTTTTCTATTATAGTCTGCCATGATGACCTGCCCGCACTAAGCTATCGAGCAAATGGCCGTATCGGAACGATTTTGTCGGAAGAATGTGAAAATAGCTCATGGTGTCGGCTATCGGATGTCGGCTATCGTCGTCCGACACCGATATCGGATCGGATAATGTGAAAACGCTCTCAGGATCACACGCTTACGTATCGCGCTGGTTAATATTTTGAGCTGTCAAAATACCAAGTTATATTCATAGCCTTGAGCAGAGATAACGACAATAAAAACTCGAATTAATAGATAACATGTTCAACTAGGATTACTAAATGTTAGTTTTGGCTCTAAGTACATGGTACCTATGGCTGGAAATTATTTCCTTTGTTGACTGGACGAAAGTCATGAAGTTTACCACCGTCTCCGACTGCCCATAACTTGTTATCTCAGCCAATATAAATACCATCATAGGACCATCAAATAAGGAAAAAAACAAAACTACGAACACTAAAATGGATGGACTGATATCATACTTTGTACCAATTCTCATCGTTAGTTGTCAGAAAATGCTAAAATTTTTTTTTTTTTGCAAAAACATCGTGTCATTCCATAATCTAATCAATGAAAGCCGGTAAACGAATCTTTATCAGCAGCCGTACCTTGAACGGATAGGTGATGTCAGAAATCGGGTGAATAATAATATTTCATTATCTAGCCAAATTGTCACGTGTGTTTCTTGTGATCTACCCACATACTGACCACGGCAATCGGCATATTTCGAGGAAAACGGAGATAATGATAAAAACCCATGGGGAAATTCATTATCTCCGTTTTGTAAACACCCACAGGGAAATTCATTATCTCCGTTTTGTAAGCATCCATGGGGAAATTCATTATCTCCGTTTTGTAAGCATCCATGGGGAAATTCATTATCACCGATTTGTAAGCACCCATGGGGAAATTCATCATCCCCGATTTCCTCCGTTCTCCTCCGTATGCCTTGCCCAACACAAACGTTACACGTTACTTGTGGTGGGCAAGGCATAAATGGCTAGCATGCTGTGCTAATGTAGGTATCTTGCTATGCTGGCGAAAGGAGATCTACGTCCGCACATACGTATGAAAGTTCACCGGCGAAACATAGCGTGCGTTAATGTCTAGTGTTGAATTGCAGCGCGTTGCACAACTCTCGCTGATGATCGATGGCGTAGGTACCTAAGTGCCTGATAAGTTTGTGTGTCACGCTCGCCTATACTATCGACAGATAACAGCGATTATTTTTTGTGTATCCAGTATTGAGAGCCGACGGAACAACTCGAAGTAGGTACGATATGGGCCAGTGTCGGATTATGCCAGCGCGGGGCTCGTAGCGAATGCCAACATGAGGCTCTTCGTTTACTTTAGGTAGTTAATGTTGAGGATGTAAAATAAAATACCAAATTGATAAATAAATATTTCGTGATGTAAGTACTTATTATGTTTATGTACATTACTTAGTCAGACTGTTTTCCACAATAGTTTTTTGTGTGAAGGTTTTCACACAAGAAACGATGTGGAAGGTCAGGTTTTTTTTATTCCTGAAGTACCTACTAGGTACTTACAGTGCAAATCGATTATTTGCCTGCATCCTGCATCAGAGTACAGTCCATAATTTTCTTACAAGGCACGCGTGTGCTTCTTCTCTACTCGCTTGTTTGTGTACCTACTTAATTGCAGTCTAATAACTCAAAATGTTCAGTATTTTTCATTTGAAATGCATGGATCCTATATCCGCCTGTTTTCGCATAAAAAATGTGCTATTTTACCATGTTTCAATGACCATGTTACAACTAGTTTTCTATACAGACACCTTAATGTGACTTATTCAAATGTTCGCCCTACCTATCGGGGACGCTCGTAGTTTGTTTTAAAGTTTTAATTACATGCCAATATTCCTGCTCCGTAAATACGAAGCTCAAGTGTATTTTAAATCATCCAAATATGTCAAGGGCGAACGAACACTCGAGAAAGCACTCTTGAGATCCAACGAGGTTAATCATGACTAACGCACAAAGCACAAAGCGTAACTCATTCTTACACGATCATTTTAAAACATAAATTTGACAGTTCAGTGAAGCTGACAAGTTATTTTGTTATGTCTAGCGTAGGTACCTAATCAGTAAGTAACGCCGTTAAAATGTTTTACGTAGGCAAAACCTTTATCGCTTACTATATCGGCAGGTACTTAGGTACTTCTACAAAGTTATTGATAGTAGGTCAATATTGTTTGATAAATAGGTAGGTGCGAATGTAAATGGCTACGCTTCAGGTGATTAAAACGATGACGTCAATCAGCCATTTTATTCCCAGCATGACGGAATGCTTCCTTGATCTTAAATAGGTCTCCTGTGACCCTGTGCTGTGCGCGTTTATGGAATTTACTTTTGATAAGTACTTAGCGAATGATTATTCCACAGGTTCCAAAGCTAAACTAGATAGGCAGGTATATTATAAAGCAAATGTCTTGTGATACCTTGTCATTGTGAATTATGGGAGTTCGCTAAGAATATTTTGGACTTGAAGATGTTATGCAGAACGAACCGTTTATAACTTGTAAATTTAAAAAACCCCCGATGCTACGACTTTTTAAACTACAAATTAACTGATAATGTTCAAACGGCTGAACCGATTTCCATGAAACATAACTAAGAACACTCTCGATCAGAATACCTTTCTAACTGAAAAAACAAAATTAAAGTCGGTCCATTCGCTTGGGCGCTACGATGCCACAGACAGTCACACAGATACACATGTTAAACGTATAACACCCTCTTTTTTCGTCGGGGGTTAAAAAGAGAGAGACTCGCACGGCAACTGACTCTTCCATTCTTATAGTTGTCTCTTCTTGTTGAGTTGTTACCGACATTGAAGGAGGACTTTATGGTCAAAGAACCAATAAGATTGTCGAGCAGCATGCAAAGACCCCACATGAGACTACCATAATTGGATTGCTTAGCATTTAAGTGGTATTAATCAAGCACTGTTAATTACAAATGTTTATTACTGCGTGTCGGTCGTTTCGCATCGTTCTGAAACTCTTATCTTGATTACTTACATGATGGCGGGCGCGGCGGTGTCGTCACCGTCTCCCGGCCGCCCATACCAGACACAATAACATTCTTCAACGGTCTGATAATTGATTTGTGACTAACTAGATTTCATAATTATGATAGCCCTCATTGCTATTTTTGTGTCCCGCTTTGCACCGGAGGGAAGTCGATACTTTTCATCCAACTCCTGATATTCTTTCTTTCGATTAAATTCGTGCCGGTTCCAAGGCAATTTAACTTCTCCCCGGGACTCGTGATGGGTGGATACTCGGCGTCATCATTGGTCACCATTGTCGATCCTGGCTTACAGGAGTCTACTGTCCCAAAAAGCCGTCATTGAAATGTCGATTAGGATCGAGGATGTGAACGCCGGGTGTGGTTTCATTATATTCATGATGGGTGACCAGTGAGAGTTGGTGGTAGAGCCGTAGTAGCCCAGTGAGGGATGACCCCAGCTTGTGTTCCGAAAGTCGTGGGTTCAAATCCCAGGAACGACCGTGCACCAAAGGACTTTAATCACGAAAAAATATATTAACGTATTACGGAACGTGTTACCCTATGCTATGTTCCCAAAACAGAAGCGTTCGAGGCGGTAAACCCTTGTATAAGTGACCGCTAGTGGCATTTGGAACGGAGCGCTTACGTTCGTGCCTTGGAGGGCACGTTAAGCCGTTACTCTCGGTTATCACAGTCGTTAAGCCATGTCGGAGGCCTTCAGGTGGCCTGAAAATTTCGACACCAGAGTTGGCCACTAATCGCTTATACGATAAGAATAACATACATAGGTACGGTACTTCAGGGGGTTTGCAGTCATTGAGGTCTGTTATAAACCTTTATGACGCGCATCTTGCTTGTACTAGTTTGAATTGCCGGACTTATGGAAACAAGATATTTTTTTAGCCTGGATCTCCAGTTTAGATGGTTATATTTCACACGGCCTTCTAAATACCTTCTTCCTATAGATCTAAAAAGTCGATAAATAGCTGATTTCATTCACCAATAGTTAGCGCCCGTAAGTCGTGACGTCACACGCGTAGCCGCCGCGGAATTTCGCCAAAGAATCGATTCTTGTTTACAAACGCGTCAGACGGAACAGAACGAAAACTCTGTAGTTAAGCAGGAAGTATTTACGTAGTCTTAAACTTAAAATGTATATTCACTGCATAGTTATTTCAAAAAATATTTAATGCATAAAATTAAACGAACTTCAAAAACACCATTGCACCTTGCACCTTCTTTCATTTAGAGTCGGTGCCACTATCCTACGGCGGAACAACTTCTTAGGAACAACCTACCCGTGCTTACATGAATTCGCACTGAATCCAAAATGAAAGAAATTATAAGATCCCTAGTTTTTTTTTTTTTTTCTATATAGGCAAGTATTTGTCCACAATCTCACCTGATGGTAAGTGACGATGTGGTCTACGGTGGTGCATACTTGCCTAGAAGGTACCTGTTCACTCTCGACTTGAAAACATCCAGGTTATAGTCAATCGGGAACAAAGACGCCGGCAAGGTGTTCCATTCCTTGGCAGTTCGCACAATAAAAGGGGAAGCGAAACGCTTGGTATGTACGAACTGAAGGAATTAACTCGTGTAATTCCATCGCACACTCCCCGAAATGTATTCTGTAGAAAACTAATGCTGGCAACCCTGCGTCGGTGTTACAGGCTCTGCAACTTAGCCTGCACTAGGGTTTCGCTGCCAATGAGCCTTCTTGCCCGCTTATCTAGTCCAGAGTCTTCAGCTGATACTTAGCAGAACCATCCCAGAGATGGCTGCAGTACTCCATACACGATCGGACTTGAGCTTGGTATAAGTTTAGAAGCTGCCCCGGTGTGAAGTACCGCCTGACCTTCCCCAGGATGCCTAGCTTCATTGCAGCAAGTTTGGCTTTGGACTCAATTTCGGTCGCTTTAACACCCAGCAGCTCAAGATGGTCCGTCACGGGCACAGATACATTCCGGAAAATCGGAGTCAGTTGGAATGGACTCCGTTTTGCAGAGAACAGACACGCTTGGGGTCTTGGAAGCATTGAACTTGACCAGGTTGGCATCGCCCCAATCGGAGACTGCCTGCAAGGTCAAATTCAATCTTTCGACCATAGCCTCTCTTTTGGACTGAATCAGCGCTCCCCCGGCTCGTGCGTCGGAGAAGTATCTCTCTGATACTGTGCTGTCATCTGCATACCCAAAGATACCAGGTCTAAGAAGGTCCTTTATGTGCAGCAGGAAAAGAGTAGCAGAGAGAACTGACCCCTGAGGTACCCCGGCATTAATTGCCAATTGGTCAGAGTTATTTGTAGCTTTTTAGTGCACCCAAGTTTTTTAAGACTGTTTAATGTCTTTATTAAAATATATTTCCTCTTCCCCAGAGCCGATTAGACTGGTCCAAGCCCCTGCTAAGCCAGTTGGACGCCATAGCGCCGCACTACGAGAGATGGGTCAACAGCGCGGTGCACCGAAGCTGCCGTTTGTTCGCCAGCCCGCTGCTCGAGAGCCTCACGTACACCCCCTGGTACCTGGTGCCCATGTTCTGGGTACCCATCATACTTTACCTGGGAGCTACACAGTATTTGCAGTTAGTCGATTGCGGAGGTAAGATTTTGTTTATTACGGCATTGTTGAAGCTAAGCTTCTATACGGACGTTCGGGGCGCTCGCCGCGCGGCCACTCTATCCGTGCTAAGCGTAAGTAGCGTTACATGACATACACCTATATTCGTATACAGAGTGGCAGCTGCGGCGCGCTAAGTACCTACGCTTTATGCTATAAAGCTTCGCTTATTTTGGGCGTCCCTAGACGACAGTGTTTTATTAGAGGGTTTTATTTAAAAAAAAACCCAATGTGAGTTTATCACATTACCAGTATTGCAATAGTTTAATGGCCAGGATAGGGATCAAACCCGCAACCTCTCGGCTACGAGGGCGTCCCCTCTAACCACTAGGCTATTTCCGCCTTAATGCGCCTTGCTATGGCATTTGTTTTTCTTTTAAATTTCCTTGTATAAGACAGTCAGTTAATAAATCAACGACCTGGTTGATATTCTGCAGCGACCGTAGCCATATGTTTGTAATACCAAAGGTAATACATATTAATAATATAATAAAAAAAAGAATAGACCCGAATTGAGAACCTCCTCCTTTTTGAAATCCGTTGAAAAACACCGTTGCTTAAGAGTTACAACTGTATACACAATAAAATATTATGTGTTAATGTGTGAGCGGGGGCGGCCTGGGAAACTCCGACACTAGAGTTAGATATTAGCTTATCCGATAAAAAGAAGAATGTGCTAAATAATAAAATAAATCGACTCAAAGAATTTAACAATCTCTTGCTGATCATGTAAAGTTTGGCCACTCCAACAGGGACATGTAGCCAGGCTCCGCTCACAACAGTTCAGTTCCTCGTCCACGTGGCGCAAGGCGTGCTGCTGTGGACCGCGCTGGAGTACTCGCTGCACAGGTGGGTGTTCCACCTGGACCCCGGCTCCAGCGTCACCATGATCAAGATACACTTCCTCATACACGGGATGCATCATAAGGTGAGGCAGTGATATGAATAGTTATAAGAACTTTGAAACAGTTCCTATATTGTTTTGTTAACTATGCGTAACTGACAAATACTCAGGCGCCCATTTTATAAATTTGTCGTACATTCTGTATCAGAAACCGCAATCTTTATTAAAAATAAATGATGTCGAAACGTTAAAACAACTAGGTATCTAATTTAATAAAATAATCGAATCATTTTCGTACTACTTCTCGTTGGTCGTGCTACGTGCACACTGCACATAGAAACCTTGGAAAAGAAGAGAACCACGCATTCTCTGTACTCCTAAAAAACATATAAGGGTTATTTGCACTTAGCAGCATTATAATACAAACCTCCTTATCTACCTATTGTTCTCTACAGGTGCCGTTCGACGGCCTCCGCCAGGTGTTCCCGCCGGTGCCAGCGTTCTTCCTGGCAGGGGTCCTGTACTCCATGCTACAGCCTATCCTCTCTTATTCACTCCTAAAACTTGTTGGAGGACTGATAGGTAAGCTTGGTATCTCCTCTCTCAACTATTATAATAACTATTTCCAACCCTAACGTCCTTATTTCACGTGTCATTTTAAAATATAGACACGCGGTAGCGTGTCAAGCCAAGTTAATTATTACATGAGCAAATAAATGAAATGCTCTCAATCTGTATCACGTAGCTGTGTCTGTAGCCCTAGGATGATTGGTTAAATCGTTCTACTTATAGGCTCATCAAGTTACGCAATGTTTGCGCCGAATTCTTGTCCCAATTTACGTTTGTTGCTAATTCTTGACAAGTATCTCTATGTATATCTCGTTACGGGTAATTTTGTAGGGTCGGTGCTATGGGTAAGTGTTTGCGTAACCCGAGAACAAATCTTTTTATACTAATAATATAAAAAAGACACAAAGTTTCTTGCCGGACTTTCTCAATCGAGGTCACGTTCCGATCTGGTTCTAGACTTAACGAAAGTCGAGAACAGAAAAAATAACAATTTGTTAATACTCCCTAGTCCACCAAATGATTTGAGTTTAAGTTTAGATATAGGTACCTGTAGACTGGCAATGTGTCAGAATTACCTGTAGATATATATATATAATAAAATAATTTAGCCCTTTTGACGTCCCACACCTGGGCACTGGCCTTCCCTCAACACGAGGGGGATTCAGGCCTAATCCACCACGCTGGCCCAGTGCGGGTTGGCGGATTTCACATGTCTTTCGAAAATTGATTAGATCTTCTAAGACATGCAGGTTTCCTCACGATGTTTTCCTTCACCATAAGCTAGTGATAATCATATAGAAATTATGATTCGCACATAGATTTCGAAAAATCCAGAGGTGCGAGCCGGGGTTTGAACCCAAGACCTGGTGCCCGCAAGACGCGTGCTTTAACCAATCGGCTATCACAGCTATATATATATATATATATATCCACACAAAATTATGTTGGTACTTTCACCTACATAATTTTGTGCAGGCAGATATAAATGAAGCCAAAAGCAAAAATTGTCTATGAATATATATATATGTAACCTTATTATGATACAGGATTATGGATCTCACTCCGAAGTTACAAATACTATCCTATTCTAATATATGTGTATCTCTATAGATCATGATTGTGAATTACAAAATATAACAAATATTTTGCCCTAAGGGTCCATATGTAAGTATATTTCAAAATATTACAATAACGTACTACGCCGTTACCACCAGCCCTAAGTGTGACAACATGATGATTACATCGCGACTAATCAAAACCAATTGGCAGAACAACGATATTACTCTAATAATATCCAAATAAATGGGGATTGGCGCCAAAACAGGGCCAAGTCAATCGAAATGTCAGATATTGGTCTTTGTTAAATTTGACAATTTTGGGACAATTTTGGGAGTCCACTACCTAACAAGCCGTTTAAAGAAATTAAAATAGAATCTGATCTGAAACTATCTGGTTTTACTTTGCTGACTTCACTCACTAGTTCGACGAGCTCAGTCTATGTTTTTCTTTTCATATGAGGTAGGTAACCTAGGTAGGTACCTATACCTATTGATACGGTTTTACATCCAGTTCAAAGGGTAGGTAGGTACATTTTTTCTCGCGATACCGTGATACTTGCGACCATAGTGTCACAAGGTCTAATGATTTTATATGAAGACTAGCTGTGCCCGCGACTTCGTCCGCGTGGAATTTAATTGTCAAAGTTTCATGCAAACTTTCATCCCCTATTTTATCCCCTTGGGGGTAGAATTAATCAAAATCCTTTCTTAGCGGACGCCTACGTCATAACATCTACCTGCATGCCAAATTTCAGCCCGATCCGTCCAGTGGTTTGGGCTGTGCGCTGATAGATTCTGTAGGAAGGGGTAATGTATTCATTAAAATATCAGATGATAGATATTTTAAATAATAGATGCAACTCTTTACGTGTGACTGCATCACTTGGGGTTGCTATGAGTTAATGTAGTATCTACCTATATGGTTACAGCAAATGCTTTGGCTGAAAATTAGCGCTGAAGGAGGCTTGCTCCCTTCCAGCTATGCTGAACCAAATGCCTATCGACACAGACCTCACTGCGGCAGACTTTACTATAGCTTCCATATTTCTCCTTTTTTTGTTGCCTTATTGTTTCAGTTTTGTTTTCGTATTTGTATTGAATAAATAATTTTCTTCTCATTTCACTTCAGTGATTCAGCCTTGAACACCTAATCTGCTTATGTTTATCGTTTAATTGTACTACTTACGAATTAGCGTTAGTTACAGTTTAATCTCAAATATGCGTTATCTCTGTATAGATAAGGATACTTATGCCTTATTTATCATAACCATCATCATTAGTCATCAGGAAACAATTACATATTTCCCACGAATGAAACAGGAAAGAAAAAGTTACTATGAATATTCGTAGAGTTATGGTTGCGGCATTGAACTTGCGGGTTTAAGATAACCTTCTTTGCTCGATAACTATTATGTTTCGAACACGAACTATTTTTTGACGGTACGTGATGCCAACACGTGAATTATATAATATCTGGAAAAAGAAATACCTATTCAAATATGATAACATATTATATTATTTAATTTTATTTATATTTTCCTTTTAGTTTATTACAATAGTTGAATAATACATTAATATAATAACATGGACAAATAAAATAGGTACCTTTACTTTAGATCATACGGGTACTCTATTCCTTAGGTATTATGTTTGTCGTATTCGTAGTAAGAGCATAGCTTTCAATGGGCAGGATGACTTATATTGAATTTAGTATACCTTTAGGTATTTTAATTCTTTCATACTAATTAGGGTACTTACTAATTAGTTTTTGTCAATTTATAGATTACTAGCTGTGCCCCGCGACTTCATCCGCGTAGTATTGGATTATTGGGTTAAAAAGTATCCTATATGTTAATCCCGGTTATAATTTATCTGTCTTCCAAATTTCATCCAAATCCGTTCAGTAGTTTTTGCGTGAAGGAGTAACAAACATACATACATACATACATACATACATACATACATCCACACTCACAAACTTTCGCATTTATAATATTAGTAGGATGGTTCGTATAATTGAATCCTTGTTGTCTTCCAGGATACCTGACGTACGACATGATCCACTACTACGTCCACCACGGGTCGCCGCAAGACGGCACGTACCTGTACGCAATGAAGAGGTACCACTCCAACCACCACTTCATCAACCACGACAAAGGTAATGGCTCTACAAATAAATAAATATCGCCAGACGAACAAACCAACAAGGCGTCGATAGACTAATAGATAGAGGGGCCGCCCTCGTAGCTGAGAGGTTCCGGGTTCGATCCCCATCCTGGCCATTGAACTAGCTAACAGGAATACTAGTAATGTGAAAACTCAAATTGCTAGTAATCTTAAAAAAAAACTGTGATCCCAAACTAAGCAACGCTTGAACTATGGGTACCGTATAATGGACTGGGGGCGATTCCAGTGACACCAGATAGATATTAAATACTAGCTGTGCCCCGCGACTTCATCCGCGTAGTATTGGATTATTGCGTTAAAAAGTATCCTATATGTTAATCCCGGTTATAATCTATCTGTGTTCCAAATTTCATCCAAATCCGTTCAGTAGTTTTTGCGTGAAGGAGTAACAAACATACATACATACATACATTCATACATTCATACATACATACATACATACATCCACACTCACAAACTTTCGCATTTATAATATTAGTAGGAATAATCATCATCATCAACTTAAGAGCGATGCTCTTGTCGGTGGAGTTTTTTCCATTCACTGCGATTTTCTCCCAGTTCCTCGACCATTTGATACGACACAACATTCACTTTTTCCTTCACTTGGTCAAAGTAGCTTCTCCTAGGTCTTCCTCTTCCCCTCTTGCCTTCTATCTTCCCTTCTATGATTGATTTCATAAAAGCGTCATGTCGTATCAAATGCCCGATCATCTTTCCTCTTCTATTTTCAATGCTGGTCAACAGGCTTCTCCTTTCATCTACTCTTTCTAGTACTTCTTGGTTCGTATTCTTAATACGAACCAAGAAGTATTAAATATAATATCTATTTGTAATCTGAAATAGTTGGACTTCGGTACGGCACTATTAAAAGTAGAGCTTGAGAGTTTGTTTCGTTTGTTCTATATCGTGTACTAGCTGTGCCCCGCGACTTCATCCGCGTAGTATTGGATTATTGGGTTAAAAAGTATCCTATATGTTAATCCCGGTTATAATCTATCTGTGTTCCAAATTTCATCCAAATCCGTTCAGTAGTTTTTGCGTGAAGGAGTAACAAACATACATACATACATACATACATCCACACTCACAAACTTTCGCATTTATAATATTAGTAGGATTGATAATTCTTTTTCTTTTTCAGCTTTCGGTATTAGCAGTAAAATATGGGATCACGTATTCAGGACATTTGTGCGTGTGAAAAAACTCGGGTTTAGCTTACACTGGTGAATGAGTTATATACTATTATTTAAAACCTACTTCATAAGTTGAACAAGGACTGTTCATATTTCTGCCAAAGGAAATTTAACCTTATTCCGTTGTGAGTTGTGACCTCACGACTATTATTAAGTACGTAATATTGGACATTGTAGAAAGACATCAGTCATTTTATTGTAATGCTTTGAATTTATAAGCCTCAAATTTGCCTTTAAAACCCGTATTAATAAATGTAGCTCAATTCTGAGAGCGCTCTTGAAAATGTCATTCTTATGTCATACCAGTACAAAATGCCATGTCAAAAGCGTACTTAAAACCGCTCTCAGACTTAAGATCGATTTATTAATACTAATTAATAGTGCTTTATTTGCAATGACGCAAAAAAATGTGTCGGATATAGGTATTTATAAAGTGATGCGCTTGTGTTGTTGGTCGTCAACATTTTTCCAATATGTGGATTTATAAATAATAGGTACATTTGGCGTTGTTGCTCTAAGTCATTTAGCAGTCGGTAAGTGCCTAACTAAAATAATATGTTTAAGTTTAAAGTCAATATACCTAAATACAGAGTGTATCAAAAGCCCGAAATAATACTTGCGGGTTTGGAATAGTATCGGGCATAAAATTACCTATATGGCATATGTTTTATCGAAATTTAAATGTTTTAATTTTTTTTTTACCGCAATTTTTTCAAATCATGCTATTGTGCGTAATTTTTTTTTGTTTAATATCAATGGTGCTGCTCATAAATGCATGTCACCCTGTTTCCACAGGTGTGTTCTAAAGCCGTAAAACAACAAATTTGACATAATTTCAAAGGCTATTAAAAACAATAATAAAATATGTTAGTTACGTGTAGTATGACTTGACGGGGAAGCTACATATCAGCTACCGTATAAATAAGAAGGTATGATCCACCTTATTTTTTTTTTTCGGACTTTTCAAACACCCTGTATATTTTGTCTGAAGGGAAGGTCTACCTTCATGAAAGGTGGAAAATATCAAATAAATATTTGGATTTTGACGTGTGACTAATTGATAATGTTATATCTCTTACATTTGAACAATGTAAAATGTAAGTACGTGTATAGTTTATAAATTAAATGTTAAGCATTTTGTCTACGATACAAATGTCTGTTGACCTCATAAACTAGTATTTCAAGGATGTCAGGGGTCAAGTAAAAGGAACAAATTATATTTAGGTAAGTACTTTCTAAAATTGTATCCACCGTGTTTTACATTCTAGTTGTATTGTAAGGAAACCTTTGTTTTAGTAGTAGGTATGATTCTTAGATTTATTTAATTTGGGTATTATTATAATGATTGTGAGATCTGTTTCACTGTTATCAGTGAGCATATCGCTGAACGGATTTTATTTGTATAGTCTGTCAAGAAAGCCGTTAAAACAAGTGTGGGCGTCGTACCCTACAATTTTATTATATGATATCTCTATTGAAGGAAGGATTCAACCCTGATACTATTTTTATACTTTTAATAAGTAAAATGCAAGGATCCCTTCTCTGGCGCCACTTTTAACGGTATTATCTATTAAATATTTTATATACATGCTTATATCACAACAATATTGAACAGAAAATTAAAATTGATACGTTAAAGAAGCCATATGGTTTTGTTTTTTTCAGAGTTGCCAGGTAAAATAAACATTATTTTCACGACTTTGTTCACCGGGGGATATTACCCTATAATTTGTAGTTAATGATTGTTTTTTTTCTATAATTTATAGATTGGTCTAAGGGAGGTTAGGGGAGTCCCATGTGTCCAGCAGACAGCAGTGTAAATGGTCTAACATAAAAATCTGTATGTCTTCACAATTTATGGAGACAATTTTCCGTTATAGAGTTTAATTACTCAAACGGTACGAGGCAAATAAAATCTGCTAAAATCAATTTAAAATTCTGTAAATTTTTAGCATAATCCACGGAAATATCGACGGAAAATTCCAACTCTGGGGGGTCTGAGGTAAATCCATGGTATCAGTTTTGGTTACGCTGCCCCTTACACTCTTCATAGATACTAAACTATATAAGTGTACCTGCTTATTTTAAAACAAACCTATTGTTGCTTAATTTTTGCTAGTAGAGTGAGACCAATGAAAAGTGCCTGTATTTAAATAAGCCAAGTGATATATGGAACCCATTAACTATATTTATTATACTTACTATTAAATAATGTAGGTACGTACTAACAAATCCATTAATTATATTAAGCAAGGCGGACATTTTTTTTTCTAACGCCGATGAAATCGTTCTAAAATCACTGATCACTTCAGGTGCCAGTCTAATGTTTTTCATTACTCATACTCGGAAAGTAGGTCTGAAGTTGCCTGAGGAGCGGGTTGAAAGTAATACTTTTCCGCCCATGGGGGAATAGCTTTTAACTGACAGCTGTCAAATTATTAAAAAAAACTAGTTTCATTTTCACATTTCTATGGAACCATGTTCCAACTTTTTCTACAGTCACTCAATTGAAATGCGCGATGTAAAATTGAAATAACATAAAATTAAGTATTAATTAAAGAATATATATGTTTAAATGACATAATTATAATTTAGTTTCAACCATTTCTTTAAAATGACATAAAAAATATATTATAGATGAAAATGAAAAATAATGGCTAAATAGTGAAGTTGGCCGGCCAACGAAAAAAAAACCAAATTGACGGCAATCCGATCTTCATTTGTTTTTTCGTAGAGTATTGTTCATACTTCTTTGTATTATTTCTTTAGCCAATTCCTGTTTTTATTTTTACTTTCTTTGTATTCGTAATGAAAAGCACAGTGTTTACCTCGGGTGAAAGACTTATTTTGTCCCTCGAACTATTGCGCCCTCGCTACGCTCAGGCGCCAAACCACGTCTCGGGCCAAAATAAGTTACATTCACCCCTTGTGCAACAATGTACTATTACTGATTCACATAGATTTTTAATGTCTTTAAAACCTTGGTTTAAGTTGAAGTACTTAAAACTACTAAAAACTTCCTTGGGTTTAAGACCTGTAATAAATCGATCTCAAGGCTGATAGCGATCTTGGAAATGTCATTCTTATGTCATACCAGTACAAAATGACATCTCAAAAGCGTTTTTAAGATCGTTCTCACACTTTAGATTGATTAATTAATACGAGCCGAAGACTATAGGTAGTTTACTAGGTTGTGTAAAGTGGCCCCAATCAGTCATTGTTATATGTATAAGTACCTAGATATACGACCGACATTTCCATGTTGTTGATTCAATTTAACGAAATACATTTTGTGCACCGGCAACATTTTATTTTGTTATAATAAATGTATGTCACGGCCAACGAGAAGCGATACGAAATGGTTATAATGTTCAAGCCCTTAGGCTCGCCAATCGTCAGACTTATATTAATTAAAACATGTGAAGGCGAAACGTAAAAAAACAACTTAATTAATAAAATATTATATGTATTCATTTTCGTATTAGCTCTCGTTGGCTGTGAATGCTGTGTGAAAAGTTTCAAATATTTATTTTGAAAACGTGCCATTATATGGATGCTGTTATTTTTAATAAATACTTTTTGTTGGACTATATTTTGTTTCTCTTTACATTTTATTCGATAAGTACCCATATAATTAATGGTCCAAAAACGAATAGACCCCGCTAGACTCTACTTACACATACCTAGCTCGGTATTGAAATGAATAAGCCATTAGGTAATGATTACCTAATCGATAACGATCATGCAATATATATCTATAAAAATTGCGAAAAACACACAATGCATGCTTTATCCTTCTCAAAAATTAACGCAATCTACGTGACACGATTACGGTAGGCTTATTGTGATTTTATTCGATATTATTAGTCGAGACCCCGTGGCAACCATACCTACATAATAAATATTTATAAAACGAATAAAACAATACTAATCAATATTTTAAACAAAACTCAAAAAGATAAACAGAGTCGTATTCAAAATTTTGTGTGATAATTTATTCTAAAATATTCAAACATTAATTTTAACAGTGCCAATTTTTTTCTTCTGTTACTTAATGGTGATCAAGAAATTGTTGTATTAATTATAATTAAAAAGAGACGTTATAAAAAGACAATGAAAAAAGTTTCCCTGAACCACCGGAGTGTGTGGTTAATATTGTTTCTGTGTTTGTTTTCGAACGTCAGTGGATGTTATTTCTCCGGGTGGGACTTCTTGACTGACGAGCTCCTGCCCGCCGTGTGCCCAATACTAGCGAACACCTTGACTCCGGCGATCTCGGATTTATTGAAAACACACTCTATAGGCAAGTCTACACATTTATTTTAGCTTTAATTGTTTTTTGTGAACTACATTCAATTAATAATTAATTTTAAACGAAATTTACGCAACGCTATTGGAATTAATTTCGGATGAAAATTACGGCCATAGATTTAGGAAGCGAAGCGAAAATGTCTAAAAGGTATTTTGCTTCGGCAGAGATATCCTATTTTGATGTTGCTTTGACAATACATTTTAATTTAATGTAGTGTTTCTGTTAAATGTAGTGGTAGTATGTAATATATAGTAAGCAAACAAAGATCGCCAAGCGAGAAGATAAATTAGTAAGAACCTAGTCGTTCAGTGCCTTTAATAATGAAATACCGTTACCGTTATAAGGTACCAAACGCTTTTGAGGAAAAGTGTATCTTCATAAAAAACCGTTAAATTTAAATTTCGAACTTGGAACGCACAGAAGAAGATGGTCCAATCACATCCGACCTCGTTGCCGAGTGCCTCAAATGTGGGCGGGAGCTGTCGCGAGCCGCGAGCAAGCGCGGCGACGAGCTGGTGCGCAACGGCGTCAGCCTCGAAGCTTGCTCGCCGGCCATGCTGCACTTCTTCTCGGCCAAGCTGCCCAGCGACTTCAGAAAAGCAGCTGACGCATCACACGAGTTACTGACAGCAACGAAACTGCTGCAAATGAAGTCGTGTTCGAGGTAAGTATGGAAAAATGTTGTCCCTGTGCCCCAGAAACTTCCAGGCCAAGGTCCTTTAGTCTGCCAACTTGTGGGGTGATGTCCGGCCGTCCAACGTAATTTAGTTCTCCTGGACGCATTATTTAGGGTAACAAATGGCTGCGCAGCATTTTGGTTAAAGCGTTTGAGAATCGAGCCAATGTCTATGTCCGCCAATATTTACATATAGCTATAAAAAAAACCTTCACGTATTTTATACAAAAAACCGTATCAATTCACAGTTGCAACATAACGCCGAATACGTTCATGTCGTTCCTGGAGCACCAGGTGATCAAGGTCAACGACCCTACGTACTGCAAGCCGGTCAGCATCCGCTGCAGCAAAAGCAAGTACCGCAGCATCGACGGCTCCTGCAACAACCAGCTGCATCCGGAGTGGGGCAGGCGGGGGGCGCCCTTCACTAGGATCGCAGCGCCGAGATATGCCGATGGTGAGTTTTTAAAGAACGTAGACCGTGGTCGTTTTGCAACCAATAAGTCATAGACGCCGCATAGCCCCCCCCCCCCCCCATGCTCGCCTTACATATGCATTGCCACGGGGTTTATGTATAACCATATTTGACATTTTGATGGTCTCTCCACGGCTCGACCTTGAACAGACCATTCAAAATTCACCATCTTCCCCAATACTCGACAAATTTTGACGAGTGCATTCTCATACTTTAGTGGGCGTAAGCTGTGTCTTGTTTGGTTGGTCTGTGTTTGCATGCCACAGTAGCAACGTTTAACAAATCGAGAGCCTAGCGTTGTTTTACTTAGTTTTTGACCGTGACTCAAGCGATCGGCCGGACAGACAAAATAAACATGTTTACGAGTTACCATTCAATCCGTCTTTTCAGGAATATACGCCATGCCAGTTGCTCGCAGCGGTCACCCGTTGCCCAACCCGCGAGTACTGTCCACACGACTGTTCACTGACCGACCGATAGGCAGCCGGCTGCTCAGCAATATGAACATGCAGTGGGGACAGTTCGTTACCCACGATCTGGTTTTCCAAGTCATGGAGGTGACTGGTAAGTTAATTTTACACTACCGACTCGAAATCATTGACCTTGAAATGTTACTATAGTCTACTGCAAAGAATCTGTAATAATAATGTCTTATTAAGTATTACAAATTCTTTGGTCTACTGCATATCTACATTTTGTTTAAAAAAAAATGTGTTTTCTGTGACCGTGTGTAGTGTCCGTAACATATTCATGGTTTTGGCCAGACTAACACACCAACTGTATGGTCCTAAACGACCCATCTAAGCGGCGCTTGCACTATGGGTGCCTTGTAATGGACTAGGGGCGAAACCAGTTTGACCCAGACCAGGACAAGAAACGAAAAGGCCATTTCCGAAATATATCCCGTCGGAAACCGAACTGAGTCGCAATCGACTCAATTCAGTAAGGCCACTGCTAGGCACAGACCACTAAAAAAGCATTTGTCGCAAATTCTTTGAATGTATGTTTCTTATCATCTTAAATTCTACCATTTCTCTACTACTATATATATAATGTTTATTCTACCAAAGACGAGGGCGGCATACAATGCTGCCTCGGCAACGGCAAAGACGTGCTCCCGCCGGAGTGGCAGAACGACAAGTGTATACCGATCTGTGTGCCTGACGACGATCCCTTCTATCGCCAGTACGGGACCAAGTGCCTCAACTTCGTGAGGAGTATTACGACGCCAAGAGACGACTGTACTCTTGGGCATGCGGAACAGGTATGATTAAGACTACTTTATTCAGTTAGGTACTCTTACAATAAATAAATACTAGACTTGGACCATAATCTCGCGTTGGCCAGTAATACCAAAAGAAGAAGTCAATATAAATTTGTATGTCTCTTCTCATCAAGATGAACACAGTAACAAGTTATCTGGACGGGTCTCCAATCTACGGGTCCGACAAGAAGCTAGCATCGAAGCTTCGTAGCAAATCCGGCGGCAGACTGCGGCAGGTCAAGAGGAAGAACTGTCTCAGAGGGTTTCTGCCCAGTGTCGAGGATAAAGCCGCCGTCTGTGACCTGAGGAACTCTTCAGAGCCGTGCTACCTTGCCGGTAAGAACCAGAGTAGGTACAGTTCTGTTGATTGATGTATCCGATTCTAAATTACATTTTGTACCTGCTTGTTTTCTGGCACGACCTTCAGCGGTGCTCTATTTTACGCCTAAGCATTTAGGAGATAGATATGCAGAAGACACTCTGAAAAATATTAACTTAAAAAGGCCCTGGTCGCCTAATTATGGTGGACTGACAATATAATGGTCCCGAAATGATAATTAGTAGATACAACTACGTTGCAAATAGGTACTCCTTGAAACATATATAAAGGGAATAGAACACTTACAAACACCTAAGCGCTAATGTTCTTATGAAATTCGGAGATCAATCAAGATTAATTGCAGGTTTTTAAAGTCTTTTCAACCTCTAAAATCCAGGTGACACGAGAATCAACCAGACTCCAACACTGGCCATGCTTCACACGCTGCTTCTTCGCGAGCACAACCGAGTGGCCGACATCCTGAGCAATATGAACCCGCTGTGGAGCGACGAGAAGGTGTACCAGGAGGCCAGGCGCATTGTCGTCGCGGAGATACAGCATATAACATACCAGGAGTGGTTGCCGTTGAACTTCGGTGAGTGATGTTATGTGAAATTACCAAAATTAGTTAGTAATAAATCGTTTTACGTCATGTCTATCTGGAACTGTAAATCCAATTTGAGCCAAAAAGTTATTAGGTATGGTGAGAGTCTGCATTTTCCTGGAAGCTTTTGATCAGAATTTGGGTCGGCGTTAGGGACAAAAATAGTTCAGATTTGTTCTACGAAACAAATTATATATTGATTCAACGGATAGTGTATGTGGCTAGAAAATCTTGCAATGCAGGCACCCTTCTGTAAATAGGTAAGAACAAAAACACAGTCCTTAACTGACTGAGAACTACCTCACGCGGCAGATGGTAGCTCAATCAGTTCTTCCTAACTCCTAACATCATGATTGTTATGCAGGTGAATACTACCTCCGCTACTACCGCATCTCCCCGTCCAGCCTGTACTCGCGTGACTACAGCGAGGAAGTCAACCCAGGCCTCATCAACGGCTTCGGCGCGGCCGCCTTCCGCTTCCTGCACACTCTCATCACGGACAACATCATGACCTGCCCCTCGGGTTACAACGTGGCGTATTTGTACAAGTAAATAATGTCCCTGTTGCTTGTGAATATGGCTTAATGTTCTAGTAATCGACTCAGCTTGTGGTGAAAACCGCATATGCCATCTACCGCAGCAGGTCTCATCATAATTTCGTGGAACGTGTCCATTTTTATTGTAAACTGATAGAGCTACTAGAATTTGATTTTGTACTGCGTGCAGATAAAATTGTTATCGCCATTGAAAGATTGAGAGAAATAGCTCTTTAGTTCTTTGCCCCCTTCACTCTTGAGAGGGTTTTTGACGTTTCATGAATGCCCTACATTGGTTTACACGAATAAAAGCTATTCTAATTCATTCATATTTGCTTCCATTTCTCAGACTTAGTGACCACTATTTCAACCCGAGCCTCCTTGAACAAACATCGGAATCTTTTGACGATTTAGTTCGCGGGATCATAGCCCAGAACGCTGGCGAGTCGGACCCCTACTGTTCAGGGGAGATCACCAATTTGTTGTTCAAGAGCCACAATAAATGGGGTCTGGATCTGATTGCCATGGACATACAGCGGGGAAGAGACCATGGGATCGCTTCTTATAATGATTATAGGTAAGAGAATACAGGTCTTAGGATCTTGAGTACGCGTTTGACGTGACATTTTGTACTAATATTACATACTAGCTGTGCCCCGCGACTTCATCCGCGTAGTATTGGATTATTGGGTTAAAAAGTATCCTATATGTTAATCCCGGTTATAATCTATCTGTGTTCCAAATTCCATCCAGATCCGTTCAGTAGTTTTTGCGTGAAGGAGTAACAAACATACATACATACATACATACATACATACATCCACACTCACAAACTTTCGCATTTATAATATTAGTAGGAAGAACGACATTTTCAAGGTCGCTCCCAGGCTTGAGATCGATTTATTTATAGGTATGGGCATTAGTGTAGATTTTTCTTCTTCTACTAATAAATTTAGCATCCCCATGATCACCATGTTAATGTTTCCAGGGAGATTTGCGGTCTACCAAGAGCAAGAACCTTCCAAGATTTAGCTGGAGAAATATCACAAGATGTGAGTGGCTACCAATCCTAAATCTATTTAATTAGTATTTTATATCGTTGCAGCCTCGCAAAAGGCTCTTATTTTCCGCATTTCAACATGACTAAGCCAGCCGGCGGTGACCGACTTCAACTCGTATATTATTACCATTTCACTTCTCGTTGGGCGTGGTGGGATGACGATCAGCGAAAGGCTGCAGGCAGATGCTGGATGTGGCAAACTGAAGACAGGGCCCTCATTAGGGGAGGCCTATGTCCAGCAGTGGACTGATATAGGCTGATGATGATGATGATAATGATGATGGGCGTGATATATCAAAATGTCTGTTTACAGCGAATAAACGCCCTATCGCAACTGTACGAGTGTGTGGACGACGTGGACCTGTTCGTGGGCGGCGCCCTCGAGAGGGACGTGCAGGGCTCGCTGCTGGGCCACACGCTGCAGTGCATAGTCGCGGAACAGTTCTACAGGACCAGGATAGGGGACCGGTTCTTCTATGACCACGGGGAGATGCCGCACTCATTTACTCCCGGTGAGTTTCATGGATTGTCCGTCAAAGCTTTGAGAGGTCTTGGTATGAGAAGGTCTACACCTTACACTTGGTAGCTTAGTAGCACCGACCCATTAGAGTTCATATTAGGAATAACTTGCAACAAAATAATTCCGAAAAAAGTTGCGTGGCGGAGCGGAGGCAACGCCAGTGTGATTGGTCTATCGTTAATTTTATAAACCCTATTAATTATGGGTGATTAATTCATACTTAGTAGCCTCTATCTGTATGCCCCACTGTCACGCAAAAAGCAAAATGCTCGGCGCTTCTATCGAATTCACTTGAAGTTTGAAATCCATGCTTCGAGCATAAAATGTATATCTAACTTTTGTAATAAATTAGCACGAGTCTCACCAACGTGACGACTAGCTTTCTTAAGAGCTCACTATATTTTAATAATGACTTTATTGAATTCCGATTTGACACTCTTAGCATAAAGTTTATAATATAAACATCAACTCCACAAAATCAATTGTGTCGGCACCGTTGTTGGTCTTCTGGTACGTCAAAACCTTTCTTAAACTTGTACCCCATAACGTTTATATTTGCAGATCAACTGAAAGAAATAAAGAAGGCGTCCATGGCGCGCCTGATTTGCGACAACACAGACGGTGTCTACTACGTGCAGCGGCGCGCGTTCGAGGTGGAGTCCGCACAGAACCCCAAGTACAGATGCGACGATTATAACGCGATACCGTATGTCGACCTTACGGCCTGGAAGAAACCTACTTTCGAGATTTTCGACTAACTGTGAACTAACCTCATGATGTTTGGTCAAACGCGTCTCACGGTCTCGTCTGAGCCCTAACACCTGTCCTCACTTCACGAGAGATCAATAAGCCTAGCATTGAGTATGCGACTTAAATATTTTAAGTTGATAATAATTATATTATTTAAAAATACTATTCTTAAATGATAAATAGTGAGATAAATTTGAGACATGTGGATTGGTTGTTGTAAATAAATGTTCTTTTACTGTGTCATGATAGTTTTATTTAACTTGTAAATATATAAATATACATTATACTTATCAATATAAGTACCACATAAGTTGTACAAATTATAGAATAAAATATTTTCTTCTCCTCATTATTGAACTGTTTGTTGCTATAAATACCATCAGCGGCAGTATTATTACACAACCTTAGTTTCCTTAACACAGGGTTACCGGTAATGTGTCGTAATGCTCGCATGGCGTGATAAAGGTGATAAATGCAACAACTTATTTCACCACTTTGTTATATACGAATTTTAGTATATATTAAGATACTTATTTCCAAATTTTGTGATTAAATTGATCACCTAAATAATTACTTTGTCATAACCAAAAACTGTTTAGCCATAAACTATTTTCGGACATTTTCTGATTTAATTAATATAGTTTTATTATATTGTCAACAATAAGATTATTTCTTATTAATAAGTAATTAACTGTCAATATTTGGGTCTTTATTAAAAACACACGAATATGGAAACATCTCGATAGCTACTAATTTTCGCGGAACATAGAGTAGGGTCACTTTTGTTGCATTTTATCTCCTCTATGACACTCTGCAAAGAACACGTCAAATTACAATTAACCCTGTATATTTAAACCCAGTAATACCTCATAAGATTATCTACCTTATATCAATGTACACTACGCTTTAATTACAGTATAATTAACTTTCAAAAAAATATAATTTCTAACCACTATATGAGTAAATTTTTATTATTCTGTTTATCCTTACCCCACAGCGAGGTCAGCCTGTTCTGGACTCCGTTCCAGGTGACGGAGCTGTTGGCCAGGTGCGCGATGCCGGCGGACCCGGGCCTGGTGATCCTCTCCAGGAACGGCCTCTTGTACAGCCGTTGAGCTTCCAGCCGCTGGTCTTCTGTCACTTTTCGGTCGTCCAGGTGATGGAGGGAAGGAAATTGGGATATCACGAATAGTCTGTCAAAAGGATACGAGTGTTATAACTGGAGCAGTTTCCTTTTGACATCGTTTAAGTATTTACTTGTCATCTGTGGAAAAACTAAGGCTAGTATTAATACACCGTTTTTTTTTTTTTTACATTACTATATGTTGTTGGCCAGAGTGGCCATAACAACTTCACCCGGACAGAGGGCGAGCGCAAGTGCGCTCCAGCCAGAGGGGCAGGGGGGGGCAGCTAGCTCAAGGGCGCCACAAGGGACACGACCACGGCTTGGGCCGCTGCCAGGAGAGGTGGCGAGGGTAAATCTACCACCGGATCGGGTTAATACATCGATCTGAAATCTGACAGTGATATTGAGTAGGTACGCTTTTGACATTACATTGACATAAGGATGACACTTCTAACATCGCTCTCAGACTTGAGATCGTTTTTATACCATATCACACTGAAAAGGGGGGAGCGGGGTGGTGGTGGTGGTAACAGTTAATACTTCAGTACTAGCAAAATCTTGCGACTGTCCCCATTTATCTAGGACTAGCTGAGCCCGCGACTTCGTCCGCGTGGAATTTAACTTAACAAAAAAGCCCGCTCCCGCGTTCTGAGCCCGCAAGACAGAACCCATTTTTTCATTTTTTTAAATTTTGTTTTTCAAAAATAAAAGTAGCCTAAGTTACTGCTTATAACATCAGCTATCTACCAGTGAGAGTCCCGTCAAAATTGGTCCACCCGTTTCGGAGATACTCTTTGATTTCATGTGTTTTTATATTTTTACGCGGAACCCTAATTGTTTTTCCAAAATTAAAGTACCCTTAGTTACTCCTTTTATCATCAGCTATCTGCCAGTAAAAGTCCCGTCAAAATCGGTCCAGCCGTTTCGGAGATTACCCGGAACAAACACACAGACAGACAGACACACAGGCAGACAAACATTTTTTAAATCGCGTTTTTGCTATAGGTGTCATATGTACTTTCATATGCATTTAGTGAAAAGGTGTTATTTTGATATTACAAACATACACTCCAATTTTATTTATTTGTATAGATAAATTAAAAATAACGGATCGAATGATAATGTAATATGAAAAACACTATTTAATGATTCTATCAATTATTCTAGACGCATTTTCATATTCCCCAAATGAAAAACAGCATATTTACAAAATGCGTTAGTGACGTTACAGCATGTCCTTCAATCCAGCGCCAAACATCTTTTATTACCTAATAATTAATAATTTTAAAAAAATGCCGATGTGACGTCCCACTCCTGGGCACGGACCTCCCCTCACTACGAGGGGGATTCAGGCCGTAATCTACCACGCTGGCCCAGTTTTTACATTTGGCGGAATTTACATGTCTTTCGGAAATTTTATGCATTTTCTAAGACATGCAGGTTTCCTCACGATGTTTTCCTTCACCGTAAGCAAGTGATAATCATATAGAAATTATGATTCGCACATAGATTTCGAAAATCCCAGAGGTGCGAGCCGGGGTTTGAACTCGGGACCCGTAAGACGCGTGCTTAACCAATCGGCTATCACTGCTATCTGCTTTTCTTACCTATACTGTAGGTATTCGTAAAAGGTGCCTCCATTGAAGTAGCTCGGCGCGGCGGGGTTGCCCATCAACGAAAGATATTGCAAGTTGGGGCACGACTCCTTCAGCTTTCCCACCCACGGGTATAGGGACGCTATTTGACACCGATTCAACCTGTCACAAACAAAAAAGCACCTTATTTTCTACTCCATACAGGCTTTTTTCCATGCATGCTTTAGTTACTTTATTTCTCGACCGTGAAGTCTATTAATTTATATTTACTCTAGTGGCCACCAGGCTAACTAGATCACGTGGCCAGGCGATTCAGAAACACGCCTTACGAAAATATTTTTGTAATGTCTGTTACTGTAATCACTTCCATAATGGCAACTAAATTAAAAGTGTTGTTTTCTTTTGGACTTTCTTCTTATATAACTAAGTCGGCAAACAAGCGTACGATCCGCCTGATGTTAAGCAGTTACCGTAGCCTATAAATGCTTGCAATACCAATGGAATTACTCGCACGTTGCTGACAGGAAGGGGAGGGGTATAAGGGGAGGGGGAAGAAGCAGGTATAATAGTAACTTTACGCCGACATTGTTGATGTGACATTGACATTAAGTGCCGATGACAGTGAGGGCGGTAGTACCTTATTAATATTTAACCTCCTTATGCCCCCCCTATTCTTGTTTCTACTCGCTCTTTTTATTGTCCTATGTATTTTGTGATGTTATTGTACTTATATACACATATCTCTAATCTGTGCTTATATATTGCTTTACGTTCCGTTTTCGTTTGTGCTACTCTAATAATTATTTGTTTTAGTATACATATCATTATCATGTATCATATTTTTACCTGTCTATCAAACTAAATGATGTATAATATTCAACCGTACAATCCAACTTCGAAATTTTTAGATTATCTTTTTAAAAATAAAAAAAATAGCCTCACCTAGACCTACCGACCATCAGTCACATAAAACTCTGTTGTTGGCAAAATCATTGACTACCTAACGATGAAAGCCATATTTAAAAAAAGAAGAAGAACCCCCTTATGGAATGAGTTTTCAAAAAAACATTCTTAGTGCTCACCTCAGTTATATAAGGAACTCCTGTACAAGATTTCGTGCTTCTTGACCCACGAATGGTCAGTTGTGGAAGATACAAATGTAAAAAAAAATACAGCTCTCTTACCATAGTAATTCTAATTTGGGCAGTGGTGGTAAATAGCAGTTCTCTGTCACGGGGTTGCCGTCGGCTATGAGAGACGTTAAGCTCTTGAAGTAGACAAGAGCATCCAAATTCCTGAAACAAAAAAAAACATTAAAAAATAAATTTGCTGGGTTTCAAACTACGTCATACCCATGCTGTTATGTATAAAACTCACGTGATTTTATTATGGCTTATGTCAAGGTACTTGATGTGGTCGGAGAACCTCTCCACAATGGTCTTTGGTATCTCAAACAGCCTCTCATAGGCCAGTGTAAGTTTACTGGTGTCGTCCTCGCTGTCCGCATTGGTTTCTGCTGACCTGAATAGTAATTTATATAATAAGATTTACGGATGCGAAATCAATCTCGAGCCGCCTTACCACAGCCCACTGTGACAAGACAAAAGATGAGATGAAAGGACAGTCTCATTCTCTCCTATGCATTTAGACAGAGAGGGAGCAACTAGGGGTAACATACCTAATCTGTAACAAAAGTCTTGTCTTGCTGCACTTGATAACTCTGCTCATAGAGCAAAACAATAATATTTTTCTCATTTTGTCAGATGTATTTTTGTAGGTATAGGAAAGGTTTGCTTTGTCTGATGTTGGCACCAATATTGAATTTAAGTATCATGTATGATAAATTGTATACCATGGCTGATCAACAATTATTTAATTAGTAGTTTTTATCATTTTACTTTTATTTACCTACAGTATCCGACAAAGAAAAAATTATGGCCGCCCCAATGTTGGTGAGCCTAGCAGTTAATGATTTGAACTCAAACATTATTTACATTTTGTATGGCTTCTCTTTGGCTATGCTATAGCTATAACACATCTTACTTCAGGCTGCCAAAAATTTTACCTATTTAATTAATAACAGGTAGGTTAGGTAACCATTAAGGAATTTCATGAGTGTTCTCATACTTCTTGTGACATGGGTACTTACACAATCAAATCAGGAGGTATAGGTGTTTCTGACATGTCAGTCATGGAGTCCACTAACGTGTCCCTAGACACGTCCACTGTGATCACCGCCTCCTCAGGTGCTGAAGTGCTTGGGTAGCTGACAACAAAGACTTGTTTCACTTATGGGGTATAATGTAAATGTTGTGTATGTTTGGTGGGTTAATGATACACAGACAAATATGCCTTAGCTTCTGTCTCTAAAATCCAATATTTAATATAAAGTTTTTAGAGCAAAAGTTTATAGGCATCTGTGATTGGAATAAACAATGTCCTTACCTTAAGATTCTGTTTATGTTAAATTGAAACTCTTCCTTCCCAACAAGTTTTCAAACTACACTTAAAGCAGCAGAGGGTTTCCTTAAGAAAATAATATCGGTAATAAGGAATAAATAAAATAAACAATACGATCACAGTACCTACACCACTCACTGTCACTGTCCATCAAATGTCAACAGAAACCAGTGTGCCCATATTTCAAAATATGTAATGTGGTACTCTCCTTCGTTAAATTTTGCAAAGCTACCTACAAGAAAATCCGCACAACTATTATTTTTTTCAAAAATAAACTATACTAAAATCGAATGATCCCAATGAAGCGAAAATGGATTTCTTAGTGAACCAAAACCTAAGAACAACATTGAGGAGACTAGATACTTCAGCAACACAATAATAAATAATACAACATAACGCCCCTATTCCCTTAAGGATAGGCAGACGACTTAAAGAGGTATATTAACAACCGTTAACTTTTATGTGTTTGGGTAAGAACCGATTGTATATTTATACTTTGTAATAAGATAATATAAGCGAACAGTTACAGAAAACTTGAATAATATTTTCCTATCACATACTAACGAGGTTCAACAAATAGTTAGATAGACACCTTGTAGAAATAGAGCAATAAGCACGTAACACCAAAACTAATTTCCTTCAGGATTCTGCATCTTATTTGCAAAGGTTCCTTTTAGTTTTAAAACGTTTACCTATTTCCAACCAGATTTTTGTTATATTTGAGTAGGTACCTACTTACCTGTTTATGTAGGAATTTGAATCATCCATTGTTGACAAAGGTTAAACTAAGTGATATTTTATTTTATTAAATCACAGATTAAAGTAATAATATCACTGCACTTCGCTATATACATTACAATAGTTAAAATTAAATAATAATAGGAAAAAAATATATACTAAATGGTATGGTGCATGTACGTCGTCAGTTATCTAATGAGTGGACTTGGAGTGGACGGAGTTTATAGCGAGGGAGCAGATAAGTAAATTGTTTGGGTTTATGTCTTACTGATAAGAGTAAGTAGTTAAAATGATAACATATCTAGGTGATTCCTAGTTTGTTGAATCAAATTATAAGTAGGTCACTCCCTTCACTTTAATAACGCTAGTGCCTTAGTTAAAATCGTCCAATTCCGTCGATTTGGGACCAGCATATTTTACCTATTTTTTATGTTTGTGATGCTTTACGTTGTATAAGTTTTATAATAATGTATACGTGTATGAAACAGGCTGAGATCTGTGTATATACCGAAATATATCGTTTAAAGTGTTGGTGATTTTCCCACAGTCACGAGTCTAACTTCATCTCATGGTTCTTAGTTCTAAGAACCGTTTAGTATACGTTAATTAACAACTGGTCACTCAGCTTATTATATTTCTTATAACTCGTGTGCATCTAATTCATAAATATCCTGTTTGAAAATATAAGGCTTTCACTAATTATTCACTAACCCGAAAGGTACATAATGGTAGTTTACGAAATAGCATATACTTGAATTGGATATATTACATATAGTAACACTAACTAAAACGCCATGTGTCAATATTCTGTCTGTGGTGTCAAATTGTCAAACACGTCACGACAACAAAACCAGCTGTTGGCAAAATATTGTCCGAAATATACTTTTTTGAAACTTTTCTAACTAAATACTGTAAACCGAAATGGATGTGAGTGTTTAACGCTACATAAAGTGCATGCTGAAGTTTATAAATGCGACATGTTTCATATATAACTTGCTATTTTTTAGGAAAGTAACATTCCCATTGATATCAACATTGGTAAATTGCAAGATTGGCTAGTAAGTCGGAGGCATGTTAACAAAGAATGGCAGAAGAGCGTTCTAGGGGTGAGGGAGAAGATCAACAGCGCAATCCAGGACATGCCGGCGCACGACGACATAGCTAGTTTGTTGTCTGGAACTTACATCAACTATTTCCACTGTTTGAAGATTATTGAGATACTAAAAGAGACTGAGGCGGACACTAAAAACCTGTTCGGAAGGTAATGATTATACTATGTTTATTTAAGCACTTACGTTAATTTTAAGTCATATCTTTGCTTAAATAGTTGGTACATGGTCATCATTTATTAAGAACTAGGATGGAACTTGGATTAAAGATCATAATTTCCTGCACCTCTTATGTCCACAGGTATGGGTCACAAAGAATGAAAGACTGGTTGGATGTCGTCAAGCACTATGAGAAAGAGAACTTGTACTTAGCAGAAGCTGCCCAAATCCTGGTGAGGAACATCAACTATGAGATACCAGGGCTCAAGAAACAGATTGCTAAGGAAGAGCAGTTACAAGTGGTTGGTATAATATAAATTCCATTCCCCTTCCTCTGTTCCACCCCCCGTCAGATTGGCATCATGCAATCAATGCCTAATGGAAGCATCAATACCCTATGATAACTGCTTAACATCAGGTGGATCATACACTAGTTTGCCGGCTTTGTTATATAAAAGAAAAGAATAAAAATCGCCTGACAAACATATCAACTGTATGGGTCCATACAGCAACTTAAGCAATTGGGGTGTTCCCAGTTATAACCCAAATCAAGGCTAATTATGAGCAAGCCATTTTTGTAATTTAACCCCACAGGAATCAAACCTACAACCATTTGGTGTGGTCACTTAAACTAGTCATAATTGCTACCACCAATATTAACATATTTCAATAAAAAAATGGCAGTGTTAGCCATACGTCTTGCCAGGTCTTGGGTTCAAACCCCGGCTTGCATAATCATACATTTCTATATGATTACCACTTGCTTACCGTGAAGGAAAACATTGTGAGGAAACCTGCATGTCTTAGAAAATCTAAACAATTTTCGAAAGACATGAAATCTGCCAACTTGCATGGGCCAGCGTGGTGGATTATGGCCTGAATCCTCCTCATAGTGAGGGGAGGCGTTTGCCCAGGAGTGGAATGACAAAAAGGGCTAAATCATTATTATATTCAAATAATGTGTTTGTCAGGAATGTGAGAAGAAACATGCAGATTATCTCAAGAATGAAGCATCGAGTAAGTCAGAATTCCTGACCCTGTGCAAGCAGCTCGGCATCCAGGGAGACAGGATCAAGAAGGAGTTAGTGGAGAGGCTGCAGGAGTTGCCAGAGATATATGACAAGGTATAAATAGACAAACTACTACTCTATAAAAAAAAATTTTGGTGGTACAGCCAAGCTGTAACCAAATTGAATCCAGCTCATATACGGGCTGGCTAGACTGAGGATTACCAAATGTGTCTTCTTTTCATTGGACATGCAAATTAATGCAAATTAAACCATATGCCAGTTGTTATAAGACTCACAGTATGTGAGGCGAAACATATGATAAAGGGCCATTTTTATTTTTAAACAATATCTACTTTTAATTGGAAGTGCTGATTATTGCTAATTAAACCAAAATGCCAGTGTCATAAGATTCCCTGTAAGTGCTATCGTGAATTGAAATAACTATAATTTTAATGACTTCAATTTCCAGATAGGCAAATCCCTAAAACCGCTGCTCCCGGGCATTGAACTGTACTCAGCATTCACCAAATACATTCTCGGCGACAAAGCCCCAGAAGTGTTGCCATTATTACAATATGTGGTTGAGCATGGCAACACTACGGTGTACGAGTGGAGTTACGGGGAACCGCCGCTGAGTGTGGAGCCGGATCCGGTGCACATTGAGCTGGATGACGAGGACCAGAGCTCGGGAGACCAGGTACATACACTGCCCAATACTTAAACGTAAAGGCGGTTTAAGATTTGCGTTTTTTTGGCGCGTATAAGCTAGTTTTTAGAAGGGTACGAGCATTGACGCGATTATAAGCTCGTATAAGCGCGAGCTGCGTGATTCACCCACTGGTTCAAGCGAACACGCCGGAAAACGAGCGTAGTCAAGTATTATAAACAACCGAAAGAAAAACAAAGTGTGTCCACACCACTCTCGTCGATATAAATAGTCGTTGCTAAGCATTAGTCAAAAGTATAACTTCGCAAAGCACTACTTTGACTTGGCTAAGCCAAGGCCCCAAGGTGACATAAATAAACGTTTCTATCGACAATGATTAGCCAAGTACGAGCTTAGCTTGAGTACAAGACTTTGATTGAATGGTTCAGAAGCGTTCACAATTCTCTAAATTAAAAATATTTTGCATGTAACTTTATTTTTCTGATTAAATTTCCTATTCAGGTGAATAAAAGCTTAAATAGAATTTAATTGATAAATGTATATATTTTTAATTACGTCATATTTAAAACTTGCATTGCGCTAGAAATAATACAAGTGAATTATTTAAATTGAACACATTCAATTAACTTTTTGTTTACCATGCTAAGTACTGTATATTTATGTGAACTGACGCGGCTAAGCAGTTAGCCTTAGGCTTAGTAACGACTATTTAACTCGGCCCTAGTATTAAAGTTCTAATTTGTTCGCAGATCGACTTCGGCGACAACGTAATAGACTTCGGTTCTATAGACGCGGCCGCGGCCAACATCGACTTTGGTGACGGCGACGTGGCCGCCGAGATCGACTGGGGGAACATCGACCTCACCGGCCCCGCCGATGTCGTGAGTCAACCACTCACTAAACTAGGGCCCGTATTAATAAATCCATCTCAAGTCTGAGAAAGATCTTGGAAGTGTCATTCTTATGTAATTCCAGTACAAAATGACATTTAAAAAGCTTACTGAAGGCTATTCGACGACCGCTTGGCGCAGTGGTTTGAGCGTAGGCCGCTCGGCTCACTGCACATGGTGGTTGCGGGTTCGATTCCCGCCGGGGCAAATTTCGCAAATGGCCTTTTCTTAATTTGCCCAGGTCTGGGTGTCACTGAGATCGCCCCCAGTCCATTGTACGGTACCTATAGTACAAGCTTTGCTTAGTTTGGGACTGTACAGTTGGTGTGTCAGTCTGGCGATATTTTTATTTATTTATTCTCAGACTTGAGATTGATTTATTAATACGGGCCTAGCTTGCTAATTCAATGCCAAAATCTGAGTGAGGTTTAATTAGCTTGGTCATACTTAATTATTAGTGTGTTACTTTCTAGTACTTTTTAGTGACTATGGCGTTGCCTGCTCACATTGTATTGCTATTCCTGAGAATGTTAACCGTCTTTCATTCTATGGAGAAGAGTAACTATAGAGTTTCATGCAGGATCATCTCAGTGGAAGCAGCATTCCGAACCGGTGGTAGAATCAGACTATTAAAATATTTTAAATTTGAATTTATGACTTTTGTTGTAAGTTGTTTATAGTGTTTTAAAAGCGTTATTAGCCTAGTGGTTAGAGGGGCCGTCCTCGGAGCTGAGAGGTTCCGGGTTCGATCCCCATCCTGGCCATTAAACTACTGACGTGAGCCCACTCCTAGCACAAGCATAAGCTTAATTGGAGGGGCTAAAGGCTATTAATGCTATAAACATACATTGCTAGTAATAAAATAATAATAATAATAGTAGTGATTGTTTGTACTATACATGCCTACCGAGTTTGGCTTTAGTTCACAAAGTTTGATAACTTGAGGGTGTAAGTTTAAGTAGCAGCAAGAGGGAACATAAGAGAAACTTTATTAATTTCTGAGGTTTAACCCGCTGGTTGACAATTAGTTACCGGTACTGGAGGTAACCTTGAGGGTTTAGCTTCGGGTTCCCCAGGGTTTGAACCGATGTCGAGGGTTTATTCGGTGCAGGACCTGTCCGTGGAGATGGCCGGCGTGTCGCTGGCGGAGTCCGGCATCGTGCTGGAGGAGGCGGGCGTGGGCGGCGGCGCGGCGCGCGGCAAGGACGCGCTCGCGCTGCTCGACAACCCTGCCACCAGGAACCAGATCATCGACCAGCTCGTCGAGGTACTGGCCCAGGGGCACGTTGGCTCCTTTGCTTTCAAACGCGAACACGAGCGTTTGAAAGCTTTTCTATTGCGTTTTAAGTAGGTAACGTAATAACGGCCCCGGCCCAGGGGCACGTGGGCTGGAGGGAGCGGATGAGGAATAGGAAAGGGAGAGGAGGACTTTTTTGCTTGCGTTAGGTGGTGGCGAGTTCGATTCCCGTCCGCGGAAAATTTTAGAAGTATTCTTGTGGTAATTTAAGGCGTCAATAGCCTAGTGGTTAGAGGGGCCGCCGTCGTAGCTAAGAGGTTCTGGGTTCGATTCCCATCCTAGCCATTAAACTATTGACGAGGGCCCACTCCTAACACAAGCATTAGCTTAGCTGGAGCTTGCATTGTTAGTAATGTTTTTTTTTAAGAAAAAAAAACTTCGAGTCTGAATGGGATCACTCTGTCTATGCCTAGGTCAAGTGTGTGTTTGTCGGAAATATTGATTGATTGTAGAAACTCCTATAGACTTGCCCCTGAAAGATAGGGAGTAGAGCTGTTCTGGACCACTTCACCGCGCCACCACATACATAATACTAATTCCCCCCTGACTTCCCCTAGTTGGAGTCGTTCCTCAAGATGCGGCTGTACGAGACGAACTCGGGTAACGAGAGCCACAGCCTGAGCCTGCTGCAGCAGCTGCCGGCGGAGAGCGCGGCCGCGCTGGCCGCCATGCTGGCCGCCGTGCAGGCCGCCGCCGCCCGCCTCACCGCGCCCGAGATCAACCATCTGCATAACGTCAAGCACTCGCCGAGGTCGGTTCAACTCTGTTTATAGTTTAATAAAGTATGATTTCGTCTGACACTCTCGGATCTTGTATTACGCAAGGTGTGGTCTTATGGTAGAAGTTAGTCGAATCTTTTAGTCTCATCCTATCATACCTCATTTGGTTACTATCAACCTGGTTTCCACTCAGAATCACGTTTTTACTGGGTTCGGATTGTTCTTTTACAATCTCTTGTATGAAACAATTGCCAAGTAGGCACCTACCTACCTTTTAAAACAACAGGTTCTAGCTGGTTTTTCTTTCTGAAGGCCGGATGGCCTGGAAGGCCTGGCCATGGATAAAACGTCTCTGGAGAAGTGTCGCTTAGCTCGGAATGTCGGGTGTGTTCGTCTAGGTACGTGGACGTGCTGACCGCGCAGTTGAAGCAGAAGCTGGCGCTGTGCGACAAGCTGTCGCGGCTGGCGGCGCGCGCGGGCGAGCAGAGCGCGGCGGCCTGCGCGCGCGCCGCCGCGCTGCGCCCGCTGCTCGCGCGGCTGCTGGCCAGGACCACGGAGCTGCAGGCGCAGGTACTGCCTCCCACACCCGCTGCAGCTCACTGTGAGACTAGCTGTCGCGGCTGGCGAGCAGCGCGCGGCGGCCTGCGCGCGCGCCGCCGCGCTGCGCCCGCTGCTCGCGCGGCTGCTGGCCAGGACCACGGAGCTGCAGGCGCAGGTACTGCCTCCCACACCCGCTGCAGCTCACTGTGAGACTAGCTGTCGCGGCTGGCGAGCAGCGCGCGGCGGCCTGCGCGCGCGCCGCCGCGCTGCGCCCGCTGCTCGCGCGGCTGCTGGCCAGGACCACGGAGCGGCAGGCGCAGGTACTGCCTCCCACACCCGCTGCAGCTCACTGTGAGACTAGCTGTCGCGGCTGGCGAGCAGCGCGCGGCGGCCTGCGCGCGCGCCGCCGCGCTGCGCCCGCTGCGCCCGCTGCTCGCGCGGCTGCTGGCCAGGACCACGGAGCTGCAGGCGCAGGTACTGCCTCCCACACCCGCTGCAGCTCACTGTGAGACTAGCTGTCGCGGCTGGCGAGCAGCGCGCGGCGGCCTGCGCGCGCGCCGCCGCGCTGCGCCCGCTGCTCGCGCGGCTGCTGGCCAGGACCACGGAGCTGCAGGCGCAGGTACTGCCTCCCACACCCGCTGCAGCTCACTGTGAGACTAGCTGTCGCGGCTGGCGAGCAGCGCGCGGCGGCCTGCGCGCGCGCCGCCGCGCTGCGCCCGCTGCTCGCGCGGCTGCTGGCCAGGACCACGGAGCTGCAGGCGCAGGTACTGCCTCCCACACCCGCTGCAGCTCACTGTGAGACTAGCTGTCGCGGCTGGCGAGCAGCGCGCGGCGGCCTGCGCGCGCGCCGCCGCGCTGCGCCCGCTGCTCGCGCGGCTGCTGGCCAGGACCACGGAGCTGCAGGCGCAGGTACTGCCTCCCACACCCGCTGCAGCTCACTGTGAGACTAGCTGTCGTGTCTATACCACGACCAAAGAGAACCGATACGAAATGATAGTAGTCTTCGAGTTCAAGTCGGTCACCGCCGGGCTCACCGACATTAACTTTATAATTATGCTATATAATTAACATCATGTCCATTGTGCTGTTATCATTATTTTGTATGTATTTAGGTATATGTTCTATATCAAACATTTGTTTCAGATTGAGAGCGACATCTCTAAGAAATACAAAGGCAGGCCGGTGAACGTTATCGGCGGCGTCAAATTCTTATAGAAGTACATGCATATCTTGTAAATACCGGTTAGGTACGTAAGGAAATAATATTAATACATTATGTTTTCATAAAAATGTTTTCTGTTTTATTTGCAAGGACCTCCGTCCGATGTAGATAGAGTAGGTGCCTATATTATTATATTTCAGAAAATACTTCTTAATAACCCCAGTCTCAATGTTGCTGCGACTGGCCCAGTCCACTCTTACCATAAAAACGCATTGTAAACAGTTGATATATTGGTCTGGCGAAAAACTATTATGTTATTGTTGCGACCTAGAAACTATTTGGTCAAATACCTCGAAGGATCCTTATTTTATCAGCTTGATACAAAAAACGCATTGTTATTCTAGACGAACCCCATCGAATAATTACGAAGGATCTCTAAAAGTTGAATGTTCGAGACTGTAGGTATGTAGGTATAAAGTGAACGCGTGATCGGCGCGACGGCGGCGGCAAATACCTACTCGCGAACGAATACAAAGGGAAGCCGACAATGGGTCTCGAGATCATTCGATTGGGATTATTATTACCTACATACCTACCGAGAATGTTCAGGAAAATACCAGCTCGCATTTTTATTCCGTATATAAGGTGTTGACGACGGGCAGCGAGTTAGTTACTTCTTGGAAGCGACAGTGTACGGAACTTAAGTAAGCGAACGAAGAGTGATATACCAGTGACCTAGGCGATTATATTGGAATACTGTGTGACTGCTAAGTGATTCGGAACAGTGTTTGTTGTATGTAACTAGTGATAGTGAACTAGTGTAGTACTGTGTATTTGTCAAGTTTGTGGAGAGCGAATTAAACCTTTATACACGTAGTCGGCATTATTTGTACCTACCCCTAGTACGTAACAATTGGTGTCAGAAGTGGGATGCCGTTACTACCGCGAGAGGAAGAAGGGCGTACTCCACGAACCAGACGTCAAGTGGAGATGGATGCCGCACGTCAACGTAGCCGTGAAGAGGAAGAGCGTCCAGTTGATACCGGCGTTTCGGCGGGAGCTGAGGCAGCATCAGCAGGTAGCTCATCGGAATTGAACTTGGCAGCGTTGATGGCCTCTATGCAGCAAATGCTCAAGGTCAATCAAGAGGCCAGTCAGCGAATGGAAGCCAACCAAGAGGCTAGCCGGCAGGAGTTCAAAGAGATGATGCAGGCCAATCAAGAGGCTAGCCGGCAGGAGTTCAAGGAGATGATGCATGCATTGGAAGCCAAGCAAGAGGCCAATCAGGAAGCGATCCTAGTTAAAATTGATGCAGGCATCACTGTCCTCGGTGAAAAAGTGAAGACTCTAGAAGACCGCGTAGATGTGCTCAATAAGGAAGTCGTTCTAAAGACTGGCTCCCTCGACAACCAACTGCAAGCGCTAAATAAAGAGAAAGATGCAGTCAAAGACCACTTGGAAGCGCTAGACAAGGAGGTTTTGAAGCTGAAAATACATGGACCTGTGACAGTAGCCTCGCCATCGTCCACAAAGCTCGACCTCCCGCGCTTCGATGGGACTTCCTCGTGGACGGCCTTCAAGTACCAGTTTGAAATACTTTCAGTGGGAAATTCCTGGAGCAGCGAGCAGTCCTTTGCGGCTCTGGCGCTGGCCTTACGGGGAGATGCTTTAATGGTTTTGGAAAATCTGCCGCTGGAAGGAAGGACCCTGGAAACTCTCATGGAGGCACTGGATACACGCTACGGTGAGAAACACCTGGAACATGTTTATCGAGCGCAGCTCCACGAGAGGAAACAAAAGCCTGGTGAAAGTCTCCAACAATGGGCATTGGAAGTGGAGAGGCTGGTTCGCCGTGCATACTCGTCCAAACCAGCGATGATTGAAGAGAACCTGCTGGAGCTATTTATAAATGGCATTCGAGAAACGGAAGTCAGGACCTTTGTACGGCTGGGACACCACCAAATCATGAAGAACGCACTGGCTCATGCTCTCGAGGTGGAAGCTGTTCGGCAGGACACGAAACTAAATAAGGTCAGGGAGGTTAAGGAGGTTGTTAAAGAAGAAAGGAAGCCTCGGTTTGTCCCAACTTGCTATGGTTGTGGTGGTAGGGGACATATTCGCCTGGAATGTCCTTCGAAGAAGAGAAAGGTCACAGACGAGTCTGAAACCCAAGATCAAGTTATGGCGCCAACCGTTACCATAACCCAAGTTTGCAATGGGAATAGTCTGATCGTCGAGGCCACCTTGAACGACCAACCTTGCGGCTTAACTGTGGATACAGGAGCATCGCGTACAATTGTGAAACCAGAGCTACTGAAACGCACTATAATGTGGGAAAAGCGATCGCCATCGTGTCATCTGCAGACAGCCACTGGTCAGCCAGTTTCCATCCTCGGTGAGACAGATGTCAAGATAAGAATTGGCAACCGGGTATACCGTCACTCAGTTTTGATTGCAAGTATTACTAATGATTGCATTTTGGGACTGGATTTCTTGAAGAATCAACAGTGTGTTTTGGATGTAGCCAAAGAAGTGCTAAGGTTTCCTGATCAAGAAGTCTATTTACGAGGATCGCGCCCGTGTAATATTTATCGTCAGAGGAAGGAAGTCCGGGAAGAGGTTAAGCTCATAAGGACTCATGGAACTGACGACGAATGGACCGGAAGCAGTATGAAGAAGGCGCAGGAACAAGATGATGATCTACAACCTATACTGCACTGGAAACGGAGGGGAAACAGGCCCCAATGGAGTGACGTGTCCGCCTATAGTTCAACTACGAAAGGTTATTGGGCTCAATGGGACAGTTTGACTCTGGAAGATGAAGTGCTGTATAGGAAACGGGAATCGAAGGACGGCAAAGAAACAACCATGCAGGTGATAGTGCCGCGGAGTAAGGTGACCCCTCTTCTACGGCACATACACGATGGTATTTCTGGTGGGCACCTTGGATTCAAGAAAACCCTCTTTAAGGTGCGACAGCGGTTTTATTGGCTGTGTTATCGGAAAGAAGTCGAGGACTGGTGCCGTAAATGCACTGTATGTGCGTCAGTGAAAGGACGGCAGACAACGAGCAGGGGAAAGATGGAGAGCCGGTACGACCGAAGTGTGTGCACCAACGGTTTTGAAGAAGGGACACCGGTGTGGCTTCACAATCCTCAGCGCGGGAAAGGAAAGTCTCCGAAACTTCAGGCTCGCTGGGAAGGACCTTATACAGTTATTGCGAGGATCAACGATGTGACCTATCGCATTAAGAAGGGACTTCGAGGAAAGCCAAAGGTAGTACATGTGGACAGATTAGCTCGGTATCATGGAACAAATGATGCTCGGGACGAGCATGACTAAGAGGGGGGTAATGTTGCGACCTAGAAACTATTTGGTCAAATACCTCGAAGGATCCTTATTTTATCAGCTTGATACAAAAAACGCATTGTTATTCTAGACGAACCCCATCGAATAATTACGAAGGATCTCTAAAAGTTGAATGTTCGAGACTGTAGGTATGTAGGTATAAAGTGAACGCGTGATCGGCGCGACGGCGGCGGCAAATACCTACTCGCGAACGAATACAAAGGGAAGCCGACAATGGGTCTCGAGATCATTCGATTGGGATTATTATTACCTACATACCTACCGAGAATGTTCAGGAAAATACCAGCTCGCATTTTTATTCCGTATATAAGGTGTTGACGACGGGCAGCGAGTTAGTTACTTCTTGGAAGCGACAGTGTACGGAACTTAAGTAAGCGAACGAAGAGTGATATACCAGTGACCTAGGCGATTATATTGGAATACTGTGTGACTGCTAAGTGATTCGGAACAGTGTTTGTTGTATGTAACTAGTGATAGTGAACTAGTGTAGTACTGTGTATTTGTCAAGTTTGTGGAGAGCGAATTAAACCTTTATACACGTAGTCGGCATTATTTGTACCTACCCCTAGTACGTAACATTATGTTTACAAGTTAAAGTCAGTTATCACCTACCTATGCAATAGTACGGTAACTCACGTAGTCACTTAATTTCAAACTATCGGATTCGCAAGGCATTTAAAATGATGAAACAACACCCATATTTATAGATGATAATATACCTACCAATACCTAGTTTCTAGACTTTGCTTACGTTTAGCACTTTACGTATACAGGTTGAAAAAGAAATGGTATACTTCTTTTTCAAAACTTAACTTTATAATTCTAAAACTAGCAGCTTTGGAGGAAACTTGAAAAACAAAAGGTGTTATAGGGATACAGCTGTTGACAGATTTCATGAGTCTACAAAACCTTTAGTACTTTAACTGTCCCACAAAGCCGATAGTTTTAGATTTACAAAGTTAAGTTGCAAAAAAATAGTATACCCTTTCTGTTTCACCTGGTATAGTCTTTGGTTAGTTTATGTCTCGCAGCGAAATTATGAAAATGGAGATTTGATCAAATCACTTTTATTTTTTTTATTAAAATTGGGCTTGCTCTAGTCTTTAATGTTGCTGCAGGGGCAAAGATGAGGTCGACAATGGAGCGAGCGTATCCAGATGAAGCCTGTTCACCCTACTTTTGAAGAGATTTGGGTTGTACACTCACTTTGCTTTAAGGAAATCACCCCAAAGGGATTTCTATTTTAACATCTTCCTTGAATTGATCATTTGGGGATTCGATCAAATCTCCATGTTTACCATCTCCTTGCGACATATCAACAGAATAAAGTAATTTTAAATTCATTTATTTATTTCCTGAAAAACAGGTATAATATGATATCCATCCAGGTCCAAACCCACCCGACCCCGATACCCTGGTAGACATCGGTGGTACGTTTACCCATAAAATACATAGGGGTAGTAGTAATAAGGGTAGTAGTAATAGGGGTAGTAAGTGTAGGTAGGTACTACGTAGGGGTAGTACGGCCAGGTGAAGACGCACTCGGTTGCGTTGGCGTTGCGCCGACTCTTGACACAGGCAGGCGGGACAGCCGCGGCGGGGCACTCGTAGACAATCAGTAGTATAATAAACACCGTTGAAATTATTGTCACTTGTAATTGGGACATCTGAAATTGCAGCTTCGTCATTAAATTTAGTAATTTTTCTATGATTAAGGGCGTATTTTATACGCGACGACGACGTGCATTTCACGAAGGCGCGTCGTAAATGCTCAATAATAGGGTATACTATACTGGCTTAGATTAAATCACGCGCGTCATATGCACTGAAAAAGATGCCGTGTGAATCCTAAAATGAATTTAATTTGATTTATCTAGAACCATGGAAACTAAAGGTAGACATAGCGAGATTGTTTGCACGATAAAATAGCTAGCTTTTCCACGAGACTCCGTCCGCGTGGATTGCGGAGCGGAAATTACATACAAAACTCTATCCCCTATTTTATCCCCTTAGGAGTAGAATTTTATAAATTCTTTATTGGATATGCTTTCTTTATACAAGGTAGGTACCTACTGAAGAAATTTAATTTTGTAACCTCAGCGGTTTTTATTCTGTGCGTTGATAGATCAGTCAGTCAGTCAGTCAGTTTCCCATTTTACAGAAAAATAAGATTACGTATAAGGTTCTAGCGATGTGGGGTTATCACGGTACTGGAACTCGCGTTAGTTCCTCCAACTAGACTATATGCTTGTATGTACATATTGGGCATGTCAATAGCTCACTTCATTAACTAAGCGGTTTCAAATAATGATCATAAAACGTACCTTTGACGACATTTTTATTATTGTGTCCGTTACACCGACTCTTTCTAACGATGTATTTGCAACATTATTACGAGGTACTGCCTATTTTTTTGTGAATATTCTGTTATCATAGGTACATTGTGTATTGCCGTAACGTAATCTTAGCGTGTTAAATCAGATTCATCGCTGGAATTTTGTAATTAACTTATAATTCAACGCGACACGCTGAAGTGTCTTGCAATTTGCAACTTATCAAATAACTAGCTGAGCCCCCCGACTTCGTCCGCGTAGTATTTAACGTAACACAAATTTCGGGATTATCGGGATAAAAAGTATCCTATATGTTAATCCTGGTTATAAACTATCTGTGTTCCAAATTTCATCCAAATCCGTTCAGTACTTTTTGCGTGAAGGAGTAACAAACATACATACATCCACATTCACAAACTTTCACATTTATAATATTAGTAGGATTATACACATTATGTACTTACATCTACAAGTTCTCAAGCACAGTTTCTTTCAGCAGTAGTCTGGGTTCAGTGGTCATGAGATTAAGGTCCGTATTAATAAATCTATCTTAAGTCTGAGAGCGATCTTGAGTACGCGTTTAAAGTGTCATTTTGTAATAGTACGACATAAATAATGAAATTTCCAAGATCGCTTTCAAACTTGATATCGATTTGACCACCGCTTGGCGCAGTGGTTGGAGCGTAGGCCGCTCGGCTCACATGCGGTGGTTGCGGGTTCGATTCACAGTACAGTACCCATAGTACAAGCATTGCTTAGTTTGGGACTATACAGTTGGTGTGTCAGTCTGGCGATATATGTTTTTTTATTTAATTTATATTATTAATACGGGCCTTAGAGCAAACTACAATACACCTACAAAAACGATCATCTATACAAATAAATAAAATTGGAGTGTCTGTTTGTAATATCAAAATAACACATTTTCACTAAATGCACATGAAAGTACATACGACACCTATAGCAAAAACGCGATTTAAAAAAAAATTGTTTGCCTGTCTGTCTGTCTGTGTGTTTGTTCCGGGTAATCTCCGAAACGGCTGGACCGATTTCGACGGGACTTTCACTGGCAGATAGCTGATATTATAAGGAGTAACTTAGGCTACTTTTATTTTAGAAACAAAAAAATGGGTCCTGTCGCGCGGGCTCAGAACGCGGGAGCGGACTTTTTTGTTAAGTTAAATTCCACGCGGACGAAGTCGCGGGCTCAGCTAGTTTTGTAATATAACGATATAACTTTAGAAGAAACAACAAGAATATATTACGTGGGTTGAGCTGTACACGTAGTAAATAAAATTACGTAAGTAGGTACAGAATAAGAGCATGGTCTGAAGCAGTGGCGGATTAAAGGAGGGGCTAGGGGGGGCTATAGCCCCGGGCCCCACCTTGGGGGGGGCCCGCAGTCACGAATAAAAAAAAAAAAATTTCACACATTTTTCAAAGAATTTTGAATAAAAGTAAAATATTTTCCAAAGAAAATAAGTTAATAAATAATTTATAATACATTAATAAATGTTTTATTTTAATATTTGATAAATAGCCTTTTTCGCTGTCCTTAAGTGGACAGCAGCAGTGAAGGGGCCCCTTCTCAATTTTAGCCCCGGGCCCCATAAAGTTCAAATCCGCCCCTGGTCTGAAGAATAAGTATTTGTGTTTGTAGAGAACATCAGAAGAACACTATTGGATATATTGTTAATAGTCAATTAAATACCTCGCTGGTTTGATATGTTAACAATGGATCTTGAACTTGGTTTGCCCTAGTAACTCGAGGAGGACGATAGAAGGTAAAATACGTGGCCATTGTAACACTTAACTTTCAACATGAGTAAATAAATTAATCATCTCAATTTCCACATCTCGATATGGGTTTTTTTCGTGTTTACCTGTACAAAGGGTTACGTAAACGCAATTAAAATAATAACTGCTCGGCATTGAGTTAAATAAAATTAGTTGCATATCTTGTATGGTCAGTTTGGCGTTCGGAAGGTATTGTTATTGGAAAGGTATACCTATCCACATCGATCACAACTCTGAGGGTAAAATACATCACAAAGTGCTCTCAGATTTAAATATTTTACGAAACAGTAACTTAAGTATAAGTAACGGTATTTTAATTGTTATATCTATATAATATCTTTTTAGTAGGAATTACCAAGGGGAAGGGCAGATCTAGTTTTCGAGTCAGGAATGGTAAGGTACAAGTTGCCTTGGCCCAGCCAGGACAGGCTTTATAAATATAAAAAAAAACAAAATAAACGAAAAAATAGTTTTAATTGAATATTAAGATACATTTTTCTCCTAACTTTTCTCGCGAATGAACAACGGTTGCACCATAATACTGTTAACAGTACAGTAGACTCCTATGTGGTCCTATCGTGCGTGTCATACGCGTGTTTGACCGAGGCTTTGGTAGTCATCATACATATATTTTCCAGCTACATATATTTTGTCTCCCGCTTTGCACCGGAGGGAAGTGGAAATATTTTCTTCCAACTCCTCCTATTATTTCTTTCGATTAAATTCGTGCGGGTTCCAAGACAATTTAACTTTTCCCCGGGACTCGTCGAGGGTCAAACCTCGACGTCATTATTGGTCACCATTGTCGATCCTGGCTTACAGGTGTTACAGTGGTGGGAGTGTGTGGCGGGACTAGTCCCAAAAAAAAAAATTAGTCATCATACAAAGATTAAAAAAAATAATGCGATTAAAAATATTATCAGTGGTCGACCCAGACCCAGCTCAGGATCCAAGTCCCCAGATCTGCCCTTGGGATGGAAGTACCTACTTTAAAGAGATAATAATAGGACTACTCCTTTTTTGTAGCTATTCTCAGAACTGTGTCTAGTTAAAGCATAAAAGGTGGATGATCCTCAAAAGTCCTCTGGACTAAAATAGAACACACCAAGACACCCAGTAGGTACTCCACGATTACGATACGAAACTCGGATAATGCAGATATGAACAACAATAGTGTTATTTATAAAACATTGGTTCTGATATCGGCGCACCCTTCTGGTTGACTACGTAAGAATAGCCGGACCCTTCATACGCCCCCGGGCAGATTATTCTAAATTTCAAAGTCATCTGGACTGGAATTTTCGATACACATGTGCCTATTAAGCGTCTATGTGTTGTTTTTGTATATACATAAATAAATATCGCCGGACTGACACACCAACTGTATGGTCCCAAACTAAGTAACGCTTGTACTATGGGTACCGTACAATGGACTGGGGGCGATCCCAGTGACACCCAGACCAGGGCAAATTACGAAAAGGTCATTTCCGAAATTTGCCCCGGCGGGAATCGAACCCGCAACCACCATGCGCAGTGAGTCGAGCGGCCTACGCTTGAACTACTGCGCCAAACAGTCGTAAATTTCAGACGACTCGTAGTTGATCACATTTATTTACTTTGGTAGTTTTTTTCTTGCGTCGCATAGGTAATATAGGTATCGCCAGACTGACACACCAACTGTATGCTCCGAAACTAAGCAACGCTTGTCCTATGGGTGCCGTACAATGGACTGGGGGCGATCCCAGTGACACTCAGACCAGGGCATATTACGAAAAGGCCATTTCATAGGTAAGTCTTACACAGTGATCACCACGCCATGTCGCATCGATCACGCGCCGCTGCCGTGGGACCGCGTTGTTCTAAACAATAGTTGTAATTCAGTGCAGATGGAGAGATAGCGCCGCTGTCCACTCATTACATTATACGTTTACAACAAAATAGTAGATTTCTGCAATTTTTCGAAAGTATCACATCGATTTTTATCAAATTCTTTTTATATTTTTAGGCCACTGTAATGCGAGCAGGTAGTTACTTAATTGGAATGTAAATTGTAACATAGGTAGTTTATATTGGTCAAATTTGTATTTTTTTTATGTACCTAATGTTGTGTTCTTATCATTTAGGTGATCGTTTTATAATGTTGAAGTAGCCAGCTTTGTGAATGAAACAAGAATCGTGCTTAGTCTTTAAATAATTATATTTTTTCCATCTAATATTATCATTATTAAGTACATAATTTACAATATATAATCCCTTGATTGGATTTCCATAGGAATGACAATCTACCCACATACCCCTATATGCACATACATAATTATCTGAAGAAGAAAAAAACCCTCTTAGTGATCTGAAAATATACCTAACACAGCGTTGTGTTGTGAAAACTAGAAACAAAAACGAATCTAACCAAAACATAAGTAAGTAAATAAACATCATACCATCTCATAAGAGGTGGGCTGAGGTCACCTGTAGACCCACATATCGAAATAATATGTGGGTCTATTACCCAATGTGTTTAAAATATCACCTAATAGCAATGAGTAGAGAGAAAAAAAGAAAAAAATCACAAGATTCATTAAATTAAGACCTGTTCCATATTTAAAGATGATCATAAGACTACAATACCACAGAGTACAATACTGTCATCAATCGAAACAAAATCGATTCGAATCGATCGTCATCGGAACATGAGAATGTTCTGCAGCAGTCGCAGCGGAGACGACCGGCAGAGCGCTCGGCCTCGCGGACATCGGTATCTTTTTATGCACATTGCAAATTTCCTGAAAATATAAGTATTTGACATTATATAGTAAATTAACTTCTTGTCAACTTATCGTTCTATTCAGTTTTCACTGAGGGTCAGGATCTAGCGTGTCCATAGTTTGTATTATGGCTTTCAGGAGCAACGCAACTAATTTGAAATCATCCTAAAGTTACTTAAGAAAGTAAAAATTTTGTTCGTCGATAAGGATATGGCTGCATTTAGATATAAGAATGATAACTATACTCTGAGTTCTGAAAATTAATTAGTGTCTGACGTTACTCAATACAAACAGGTAAGAAATAAAAAGTTAAAGACAAAGGAAGTGTTAAAATAATCTCGTGTTAAGCAGTAATAAAGTGTGAGCGTATGCTGACACGCAGGCGGTGCAGTTCACACAGCGCAGGGCAGAGCAGATTTTGGAACGTATGAACAAACAGAGCTGCGTACGCTGCGAGGTTGGCACGCACGTGTCACGCAGATATGAGTCTATCCTGCTCTGGGACTCGTTGTAACGCCGGCACACATTCTGCGCGACGGGTGCACATGGAGGCAAGCTTTTATGAAAATTGAGTTATATCTGTGTCTTCTTTTTCTTCTTTCTTTAAAAATATGGCCAACCTAAGTTAATACGTATTTCGCTAGTGTCAAGTAACAAATAGCAATACAAACACATTTAATTACAAACAATACAAAAATGTGACCGTCCATTTTGGAATACCAAAATGGAGGGCTCATTTGGGTATATCTTAGAAATGTCATTTTTATCTCATACCAGTACAAAATGACGTGTCAAAAGCGTATTCAAGACTACTCTCAGGCTTGAGGTTGATTTTTTTATACGGATCTTAGGTGCATCGCAGCATACGCTCGGTGCCTATGTCTGCGTCAACGTAGCTGCCCTGCGCCATGTGCTATGCGTGGTCTGCGTCTCAGCATACACAAAGTACCCACCTGTCACAGTCACAAAGCCTGGCGGAGCAGCCGTTGATGATCTGGTGTCTCGTGTGATGGTTCTCGAGCGCGCAGAGCGGCTGCCCGCGGTAACACTTCCAGTAGTACGGCTGGAAGTACACCGTATAGAACGGACAGTAGATGTTCTCGTAACACTCGTCGTGGAGCTTGCAACACCTGTGGGGAAGAACAACATTATTTCACGGATATAATTAGCTTTACTTCGATTGCAATAGATGTTTAATCCATTTGTAAACAGATTCTCATAAAACTTTGGAAACGGATACAGTCCCCATGATAAATACACTCCTTATTTTGATAAGGCGTGAGACGCATTTAGAACAACATTTTCTTGCGCCCCACAGTTTAATTGGGGACCCATTTGTTTTCTAGCTCTTTTAGTGCATGATACGACTGCTAGGACCAACCTTCTCGCCAAAACACCACTGTCCCGAGCGTTTCGTACTATTAACGAACTTCATGCCAACACGGATATATTCACATGTCATTTTGGTGAATTCGCTAAAGGTCTGCTATACTTTTTGGTTACTTAATGTTTAGTTGATTTATATGTTTGGTTACCTGTATTCTTGTATATATATAGTTGTTGTGTGTATATAATGTAGATTGTATATTTTGTGTGATGTATGTTTTATTGAAATTGAATTAGTGTTTATATGATAATTTTATGGCCCTTCTATTGCATTAGGTACCCACCTGTAATGATAGTTTAAGGAGTTTGTGTGAATAAATAAATAAATAAATGATAAGATGAAGAATTGCTTAGAAATAAAGGAAATAAATTATCTTCGAAAAAAAACCGTGTTTAATTTATTTTATATCTTGGAGACTGTAGAGCCGTTACAAAAGGAAAGGATTTATTCCATCAACTTGTTCATAATGAGCGTCATAAAATTCTTGTTGACAACATGAATTGTGGTTTGATATTAAGTACAGGTTCCAAAGGCGAACATGATTTCGGATTAACTAAATTCTGTTAGGTATAAACTGACATCATCATTAATTTTATATACAAGGAGTTTTGTTGTATGTTAACCCAAAAATGAATATTGAAAAGGTTATAGAACTATGATATGAATTATAATTAATTAAGTACCTACCCTTTATATTATTTTATCATACTCCTCATACTTACATTATATACTTACTAAATGTCTTATACATTTGACATTCTAAATAAAGAATATAAAGAATGTCGTTATCTTTAAGTTTTTGTACGATGTGTCTCATTCTTACCTATCAATGCCATCAGTGGGTCTCCCAGAGCCGAGGAAGCCGCAGTAGCACCCGTAGCCCTTGTAAGACAGCGGGTCGCAGCCCGTCGCGCACTGCAGCATGTTGTACAGGTGGAACACGCCGCGCTTGCCGCGACTGTCAGTCTTGCTCATGTACTCTTGAGGGTCTATGTTCCTGCAAGATAAGTTAACATAATGAGACAGGCGATACAGCAACTGGGGGTGAAGAGAGATGCTAGTAAAGTTATTGTGTGTGACGGCATTGGGTTCACATAAAATAAAATAAGGTACAATCACATTTAATTAATCTTATTGGGCCTATACAAAACATGTCTTATTGGTATGTTGATGTTGGAGGAGAGAGAGGGTTGCTACTCTAGATAATTAAAACTACTAAATAGAACTGATGGCAATGTTGCCAACAGTTATCAATGTAGGCTTATTTTGCCAAAACAACTGACAATTGTTGGAAGATACGGTAGCAAAAAGCTTGTACCAAAGTGGAAGTAAAAGATTTAAACCCCATTATTGCACCTCCGTAGGACCATTTTTATGACCATGCGTCTAATTTTTTGGTATAAAACTATGTGCCGTATTAATAAATCGATCTCAAGTTTGAGAGCGATCTTAGAAATGTAATTCTTATGTCAAACTAGGTCAAAATTACATGTCAAAAGCGTACACAAGACCGATCTCAGACTTGAGATTAATCTATTGATACGGGCCCAAAAGGACAATTGATGATGTTGCAAACAGTGCGTAGTCCATAGACTTTGCTTGCTGTATAAGTTACCTTACTCCTTTCAAATAGTCCTCCTCAGGCACCGAATATCTGAAGGGATCTCTCGAGAACCCAACCAGCAGTGGAGTCCTATCTTCCCTGTAGCTGCCGTCCACTTCATTTCCTCTCGTCGCGTCATTATAGTTAAGCTTATGACTACTGCGGTTTGCACTTATGCTACTGACTGGGATGTATGGCTTCTGAATGTTCCCTAGCTGGGCGTAGTTTGTGCTGTTGAATATCTTCTCGAAGGTCAGTTGGGGTGACCAATCTGGAATAAAGAGTGTTGGGTAGAACTTCGGATACCTTGTCTTAACAAAAATGCTCTTATATCCTCGTATTTATGACATACTATTAGCCTATGTGAGGATGAGGATTTGGCAATAACTATCCCCGAATTCTTTATATTCGAATCCACTTATAAAAAGCCCTGTTGTGGTTACATCTATGTATTTTAAAATTCACTAAATATAAATGTACCTACTGTGCATCTATTACCTACAAATAATTCGAGCAACAACGTCCAGTTTTCACGCACTGATTACCGAAAGACAATGCGTATAAATTGAATAGATTTGTTTACAATGAAGATAGTGTGATAACGCATACAATAGCGGCGTGAAGCCAGCGAGCAATGAAAACGGATGTACGGATTATGAATTGTTTATGTTTACTGATGTGTACATTGGCTTGGATCTTTTTCATTTTGATGATTCATTCACTTATGGTGAGAATCTGAAATACTAGCTGCATAATACACATATTTGGGTAATGAAGCAGCATGTGCTAACAGGTGGCGATCACATAATATTGACCTTTAGTAATTGATACTTGTGGTTATTTTGTTATGTAAGCGGTCTTTTCGTTTGGACGATAATTGCGTGGCATGGATTGCCGATATTCAGATGTTTCCTTGATTCAGTTAGGCCAGTATTAATTTCATATTCGAAAAATTGGCTAAGCTCTTGCTAAAGACATAATGACATTACAAAATAGGCTCTCATATGTTATGAGTAAAGTTGCATTGTGTATGCAAAGTGCTTTTGCCAATAATTGTTGATTGAAGATCTTCCCACCTATTTATTTTTGGGGAGGTAAGTTGGTATAAAGTTACCTAAGTATATTAGATTCGGATAAAAAAGGAATATCATAATTTAAGGGGCAATGAACTCGTTAATAAACATAAGCTAATAAGTTAGCATTTACCTACAATTACTTATATATCTGTCAACACTTCTTTATAGCATTTTATATTATAAGAAAGACGAACCTATAGCAAAAAATAAATTTATACAAAAGTATTTACAAATTCACTAAGGTAATATTAGGAGATTCAACGAGAGAGCCAGGTTTAATTAATGTAATTAATTATGCTACATTAGCATCAAACAGAGATAAAACGAAAACATTTGAAGTTATCTATGTAATATTTGCACAAAAATGTGTTTGGTAAAAAAAAATATGGGTTCCTCAGACCTATTGTGGAAATAACTAGAGACAAACATATAATATGAAGAGCCAATGAACTTAAATAATAACGGAATAACTGATGTTCAAGGAACAATATATTTAAATGGTGAGAATTAAAGAATTTTCCTTCATCAACACAGTTCGGTTTGAATCTGTTCTAATACCTGTGTTCCGTCAGAGTTTTATTATAATTATAACAAGATATTTATAAGTTATACCTATCTATATTGTTTTAGATTTGATTTATCGTAGATCCGCTCATAAACCTATAATTAGGAATAAAGTATAAAATATATCTTAATAGTACCTACCTGTGATAATAAGGCATAATTAACCATCATCTCTTGAATTTATCACCATATATTATTTAAGTTTTAATGAATTCGTACACGAGATCTCGACCCAAAAACTCACTGAGTCTTGAATAACAGAAACGCAATCATTCATGTCTGATAATTAAAAACATACCTAACTTAGTGTTCCGTGATTGAGAAAATGGGTTGAACATGACCTTAGGTACAAAGAGGATTTGTATGATACAAGCCATGTTATTGGGTAGGGTAATATAAATATTATTTTGTTTTTACATAGTTCCCCACAAGTTTATCGTATACTAGCGGCCCGCCCCGGCTTCGCACGGGTACATTACGGTTACATTATTGGAGTTTTAGTAAGGATCCCTAATTTTTTTTAAAATATAATATAGCCTATGTCACCCGGGGATAGTGTAGCTTCCCAACAGTGAAATAATTTTTCAAATCGGTTCAGTAGTTTCGGAGCCTATTCATTACAATCAAACAAACAAAGTTTTCCTCTTTATAATATTAGTATGATAAATAACTATATTTATTACCATATCAACAACCGATGGTATACATTTTTTTATTGAATCAGATACTGACCTACTTTTAAGTAACTGATTGATCTGGTAGAGTCGCTAGCTGATGTTGTGTAGTTTACAAAACAAATGACCTTGTGTAGTTTTGGTATCTGTGAAAGTGTCACATAATTATGACCTTATGACGAATCACCTATTTCTTCTACCTTTAAATATATTTAAAGCTCTAATAATGTATAAATGATAAATGGTAAAGGTCGTACTTAGCAGAGATCGTGAGTCACCCCGTTCCTCTTCATTGTGTGCATGGTATGTTTAGGCATCTTTGGGCAATCGACCTTTTTCACGCGTTCTGGCATGGTTGATTTGCGTTCAATATCTCTATAATGTCAAGGTGTGTGTGTTAGTTATTGCATTCCTAATGGAATCACTTGTTGTGCTCACGACCCACCCACGGCAAGGCTTGTTTATATTGTGCAACCCAGAGACTTGACATGTCTCGCTTCGGTGCAATCACGGTTTTCTATCAGACTGCTATGTACCCTATCTGTTACCTTTTTTGGTTATGACTAGGGTCCTGCTGAATGGATTTGATTCCAATGTCCACTATATAAGTAGGTAATGAAAATGTTTTTAAGTTTATCGTATAGGCAGAGATGTGGACATCGGTGATTGTTCAGTACAATTTGATTCTATTTACTTATTTAGTGAAAATGGTGTTGCCTGCTCACATTCTGTGCTATTCCTGAGAATGTACACCATCTTTTATTCATTGAAAAGAGTAACCATTGAGTTTCTAGCCAGATCTTCTCAATGGGAGCAGCATTCCGAACCGTTGGTGGATTCTGACTATTCAAAAATGCTTTGTAGGCTTACATTAATAAAAACAATTTTGAGTTTGTGTTAGAGTTTCAGTTCAATAAAATTCAAAAATAGAGACTACCTTTCGATATTTTGCCCTTTCAAGTCTGTCACCGTAAACAGGCCTCTGCGACCTCCAATCCTGGCCTTTTTCTACGCCCAAGGCATCGACTCCATTGCTCAAATTACATTGCACGAAAAACTAGTACCAGGGCAGCATATTGCTTAAGAGTTGTTGCATGATGGATGGCAGGTGGCCACAACTGGATCATGCTCCATTGTGATGTACTGGTTTCGTCTTATGCTGCTGTTACGAAAAATGTGAATTTTTTGTCTGTCGGTTGCACCCACTCGTGGAATACTAGGTGGTAGTCCGTGCATTGGTTGTGTTCTCAAAAATAATTTGTCCAGTACCTAACAATTTTTTTCCAAGGCATATAAATTTACTTATTCAAAGCTAACGAAATGTTTTATTGACGTTTATAATACTCATCATAATTTAAGTTAGTTTGTATGTTGGTCATGGTTAGATAATAAAATAACTAAGTATTATTGCTATATTAGAGGCGCATAAAACTGTCATTAGGGCAATAACTATGTAATTTAGGAATTTATTTCTAAATTTAAAGTAAGTATGTATTGGAAGTTACCCAAATTGCATTTGTGTCTATTCGGTTGCTGGGATTTCTACTTGCTTACCTTTATTTTGAACGTGGAGTAATCTTCATGGATAGCGACTAGCTCCGGGGGAGCAGGCGGGTTATCTCGGTCTCCTTGCCTTGCAGCCTACTGACACCCCTAAAACCCCACAGCGGTCAGACTCCCGCTTTGTGGTGGGGTTACAGGAACGCTTTAGGAAAGCCAGACCCAGTCCCCCTTATTTATAAATGTGGATTAGCGGGCGAATAGTTACACACCGAGCTATCTCTTTCTGTCATCAGTAATTTGACATTCGAAAAAATAAGACAAAGTATCGTGTAGCTACAGTACCGCTAATCCAATTTTTTTAAGGGGAGTGAGTTTAGGTATTATGGACATTGGACCATCTTCTAACAGTTATTAAGATGTCCACCTTAATAGTGTGTAGGTAGAAGTTAAATATTGGTTCATGTATGTTACGCAACGCAAGCCGTTACGAATCTAAATATTTGTCTGATTTAAATTCAGGGTCAATTTAGGTGTTTGTTAATAGGTATCTATAGGTCAATATTCGTGATGGGCAATCCATTGATTTAAGTCAAGGTCCCACCTAAATACGTCCTATTCACATAATTATACTCGTATACCTAAGAACTTTGAGATACGGTACAGTAGCGATAGGCGATACATCGTGAGGCGAACAACATCTGCCCCGGAAAACAATACATGACGACCACGACCGCTCTGTCAAGAGCGTAACGACTTAGAAGAAGAAGAACAGTAGCAAAGCAGTAGGTACATATCATAAACAATGACAGTAGCTACTTATGTTTGGATTTTGGATATACTAGTGACTAGAGAGTTGATACTCAAGCGTCTATCCGAGATTTAAAGCAATCTTGAATTGCTGCATATCGCAATCTACGAATATTAAGGCTATAGTTATTGGCAAGGTTAATCCATAAATATGGATTATAATATCAATCTTAGATAGCATGAGTTGGATCAGTACTGATTATTATTAATTTCAGGCGTAAATCTACAGTGTATTGTTCATTTTATAGATGAGTATAGATTTAATAGATAGTGTAATAGTTATTTTTTTATAAACACACCATGCTCGGATAACTTACCACAGTCAAAAATTTAATTCCATGTAATAATTATGCTCGCGTTACTGAATTACTCCGCAAATTAGATCAGATATAATTTCGTTACACAAGTGAAAGCGAGCTGTTATGTCAACCATAGCGTAATTCTTCAGATTTTGGCCGCAGCGAGCAACCGGTTGACCGCCAACGAAAGTGGTCGTCTGTTTTCGTTACGCGCGTCAAATTCCTTTGAAAAAACATTCGCATCTGGTTTAGCGAGATTATTACTTGGTGATATTTGTACGAGTGAATTCGGTTTTTTACTTACTTAAAAGTTAAATAAAATAATTATAAGATACCGACACGGAGCTAGGAAGATTGATGCCCTGAAATCCATTTACGAGTATAAGGGCCCAGACATGATCATTAATAATAACATAAATATTACTGACATCCCTTCATTATAACCGTTATCACTGTCAGTATTAATGTAATTACTTGTCGGTAATGTCATTATTACTGACTAGCTGTGGTCCGCGACTTCGTCCGCACAGTATTTAACCTAACAAAAAAAATCGGGATTATCGGGATAAAAAGTAACCTATATATTAATCCCGGTTATAAACTATCTGTGTTCCAAATTTCATCCGAATCAGATCAGTAGTTTTTGCGTGAAAGAGTAACAAACATACATCCACACTAACAAACTTTCGCATTTATAATATTAGTAGGATAGTTCCTGGACCGCTATAAACTTTTTGGCCTCCTACCTAGAAACCTTAAAGTTTTTGTATTGAATTAGGACAGTACTACTTCCCATATTACAGCTGGGTATACAGGTTGAAACAGGAAGGCTTTACTTCTTTTTTCAAAACTTAGCTTAGTAATTCTAATACTATCAGCTTTGGAGGAAACTTGAAAACAAAAGGTGTTGTAGGAATACAGCTGTTGACAGATTTCACAAGTCTACAAAACCTTTAGTACTTCAATTGTGCCACAAAGCCGATAGTTTTATATTTACAGTTGCTAAAAAAAATAGTATACCCAAAAAGAGTGTACAATTTTTTTAAAAAAAGTTTCACCTAGTATAGGTACTTATTATAGCTAATGAGGAGGCTCATTAGGAAAGCTTTGCTTTGCTATGTTTTGTTGAGGCGAGTTTGGATGAAACCTAGGCACCAAGCGATGCGCAAGTGAAATCTGTATGTGAAATTTAGCAAATTCATCGGCAGCGCAGTCTCGATATGTCGTCGAATTCAACACGATATGTTATACCATGGTACATTGTGTCGATAGAAAGTGAACGTATACAGTAAGTTAGCACTTTCTTTTTAAAACCAACTTTTTATTGAAGATTGTTTAACAAGACTTTGATTCATCTACGTATTCTGCCGATAAAATAAACGTCTTAGGGCCTATGCATACCACGTCTTTTAAACGCAATGTCGACGCGCGTTTGTAGCGATACATACACGACACGCACGCGAGTTAGACGCAGCCTGACGACTTTAGACCTTAAATTGTAGACTTTTGTAGGATAAAAGCGCGCCGCGGCGTGAACAGGCCCTTATCTACCTTTAAAATCAAAAAGGTCGGCAGGTACCTATTAAAAGTTATTCTTAACTCACACGTTCTTTAAAACAAAAACATCAGAGCACATGCAAAGTGTGAAGTGAGATTATCAAATCCATTGTGCGCGGGATCACAGATGTGGGTCAGTGTCACACGCTATTGGCTTAAGGCGTTTGTACTAGATGCAACTAATCACTAAACGCTACGACCTTCGGATCACGATTAATGTTATTAACTCACACGTGATAAGACAAATAAGAATGAGGTAGGAGTCGATAATCGATCTTTGTTTAACTTTAGCCTAAGGCAACTCGATCGAGAGTTTTATAACATTAGGTTAATGGATGTAATTAATAATATAAAGGCTATAATGCAAGATGTGAATACAAACTGTTTTAATTAGCTACCGACATTTCGATGAATGTCAATATCACTGCCGGGGCGACATAAACAGAACCAATAACAATGTTAATAGTAACTTTTTATATAATGTTGTTAATAACCTACGTTGCTTTTTGTAGTAAAAAGTTACCTGCGTATTTAATTCTTCGAAACAAGAGTCAATGCTCTCATACAGGTCCAGATTGCCAACAATATTTTTCAAGCTTTTTGGTAGGTGTTACTTCCTTCCAACAAACTTTGGTTCAGATTGTATGTGTTAAATACCTATTGAGTATAGTTTCTGTCAACCTCTCAAGTCACAGGTTACCGCAGGTGCAAAGCGTGATTTGTGCGTTTTAACATTTGTAAAGTGACTTTTCTATTTACAATATTATGACATTTACATTAAACGCGTACATTTACATCACACAAATAGGCGTTCGTTTGATGGTATATTCGGTTACCGGTCTATATTTTAAGTTTGATTATTGTAGAACTTTTGTAACCAGATATTTATACCGGCGAAACTTTATGTCAGTTCAGTGATCGTGAAAAGGAAGTAAGTATCTATTGTTTTAAATTTAATGATCATTTTGGAAACCATCCGACGCATAGTAAGTTACCTTGCCAATGACATTGTGCTAAGCGTAGTTTTTATGGATTTTAATTATTGAATCTCTTTTGTTAGCCACAAGATGGCCTCTACAAAATGCGGTAGGTAACATAACTTCTCATAGTTACCCAGAACTTGGCATCTGACATTAATTTATTGCTATTGATGATGCTGCTCCTGACTACTACTGATTATTCGCTCGTTTACTAGTGTGAGCTAGTGGCCAACTATGGTGAAGCACTTTTCTGGCTGCCCGAAAGCCTCTTCGACATGGATTAATGATCAAGAGCTTGGTGTTTAGCGTATTTTTTATGATGAATTGTATATAAGAAGTCTGTAACTTTGAGATTACGTTCTTTAATTACTTACATCGTGTCGTATGAAAATCCTGTACGCTCTGTTAGAGTCAAGTTATCGATGCATCGGTTAAGGGTTACAGCAGATTGAATAAGTCGCTAGGAATGTGCGTCTGTTACGAACAATTGCATCGGAAACGCATTGTGTAATCGAGTTAATGGTCGCGTCGATTATCGGAACCGTCGTTCCGTTGCGATCGCGACTCAGAGATACGGCCCGGAAAACTTGTCTCACTGCTCGCTCGACATAATGTTTGTGCAATTTTGTAGGTACTTGTTCATTTCTAGGGTAATGGAACCTAGGCCTCTAGGGATAGGCCCGACAGTATTGAATTTGTATAAATAAGATGAGACTTATCTTTGTTTGTTTTTGATTAGCCCGTCGATCAATCATTATTGACTCTTGTAGGTGGTTATTAGTAATTTGGGTAAAAAAGTATAGCATGAATTACACATTGAACAACGAGCTTCAGCCCCATAAAGTGAGAGTTTCAAAGTTAAAGTCTGCTGCTTTACATGAGTTAAGCTCCTAATGTGCTTACCTTAAAATTGAAGGTGAGCGATATTCTAAGGCTTACCTACATTAATCCTGTTTACAATAATATATTGACACGGATACGAGTATTTGTCATAGAGGGATTGTTTCGCTCCCTGCTAGTACGTCATGGGGCCTAGTAGGGCTCATAGATGGCATGCGACGATTGTACGATACTTATTAAGGTGAAGGCGCCTGTCTAGCCCGCGACGTTCAAATTTTTTGAGTACTTTTAGAAATTTTTCAAAATCTGACAATAATAAAAGACAAATTTTATAATTCGCGAAAAATACCGTGTGCAGTGCATTTATTAATACATTTATTTTACTCTAAATATTATCACGGTGGATATGATACTAGTAAATCACTAAATATACAAAAATTGCCAGATTATCTGGATAGCTGTCATTCTTGAAATGTTTTAGAGTAAGTTGGATATATTAATAAATGCACTGCACACGGTATTTTTCGCGAATTACAAAATTTGTCTTTTATTATAGTCAGATTTTGAAAAAATTCTAAAAGAACTCAAAAAATTTGAACTTCGCGGGCTAGATGGGCGCTTTAGCCTTAAGTAAGAGAATATGGACTAAGTATCTACATCACTGAGCAATACCTACCTTACTTATAATCCACTACTTACTTATTTAAAAACTTCGCAGACATTTTTGCCTGTCTTTATTATTTGGCAATTACAATGACCTTAAAAGATAAAGCTTTTGAGATAATGATGCAGGTGATTTGTTAGATAGGTAATTACCTACTTTATTTATAGATGTTACCGAATAGTAGATTGTTCAAGGTAATAAACAATTAGAAAGTGCTAATTATTGGATGGAGATAAAATCTAATGTCAACAACGTAATTAATTAGAAGCTACGTAGGAATTATAACGTAGGACCTGCTTACAAAATATTGACTTATTGTACTTATATTTGAATTACCATATTTTATTTTTAAAGTAGTAGAGTAAATAATTAAGTACGTAAGTCAACTACTTGAACTGACTTTATATGAGCTGCCCAGTAGGTAACTTGCACATAGTTTATAAGAGTTTTGTAAATATTCCCATCAATTAAAAAAGTTTGCAGAGAGTAAAACATTTTCGGTGTTATTACTTATTTTTGTAATAAATACGTTATGGTAGATATCATGAGCCGCCATTTGACACTTTTAGTCGGCTTGTGGCAATTTATATTACTCCCTACTACTGTGAGAGTTTATTTTGCTAGTAGGTAGGATATTAAGACTTAGTATGGATGGGATACAACAATATTTTTCGTTTTTCTTACCTGTTTGACATAACACTGATGGAGCAAAAAACACTATCAGACCCGCATAGAATGTTTTAAAACTAGGCAGTATCCGGCACGCACTGATAAACCACCGCACCACTTTACCACCGACGCCGAAATCATTCAACTTTTTATTAACAACACACTCCATATTTTAAAATGTTACATTTCACCTTAATTAGTTACTAAATTACTTTATAAATGCAACAAACATTTACTTATTGCAATAAATTCATGGCAAACACTCACATAAAGGTTAATAAATAAAGGATGTAATAATAATGAGAATCAGAAAAAAACAATTTCGTTTGAATTTCGCGCTAAAAAAGCGCGGGAAGACGCGCGCGGGGCATGCGCAGCGTGCGTACAATGATCCGTCATTTTTTTTTCAACCAACACAGACCTCCCGCTTTAATACAGCCTGATCCAAGTGAATTTAAAATACGAGATCGTGAGCAATTTTATGCTCTGCATAACTGAAGATGGTATTGCGGAAGTAAGTATATAGTTATTAAGTATATTTTCTTTTAAAACAATACATAGTACCTACGTAACTATGATTTTTGTTTATTTTAGCTAGGTAAGTATCTACCTACAGATTCCATGTTTCTGATTTGGCTACATTAAGTACTTTGGTCAGTATAGATTAAAAACGTTGGATTATGACTAATACTAGAATAGAGGATATTGGTAGGTCTCCATTTTGGTTTTCCACAGTGGACGGTCACGTTTTTGCTTGTGTTTGTTAATGGTATTTGTTACTTGACAATGTGTTACTAGGCCATATTTTTAAAGAAAGAAGAGGACTGGTAGATTCAATTCTTAAGTATAAATATGCACAACTAATTCCAAATAATAAAAAAATTTAATTACATCGATAGTAAATGTCTAGCAGATTTTTTTCAAGATATGTAGTGGTGAGGTAATAACCGTGAGGTTTTAATCGATATTGTTTTATGGGTTTTATAAAGTAACTAATGACTTTTGGCCTCAACTTAAAACAATTATGAATTAAGTAATTCTTTATGCCTTGGCCTATAATACACCTAATTATTTTATCGTCGGTTTTTGTTTCTTTTAAATCAATTTTGTAACCCTTAACGACGTTACGATCCCAAGTTATATGACGTAGAGAAATAAACCTGGTGGTCTACAACCTACATTAACTACCCATCTACTCGATAATGTGTAGCTTCATACACACACTGTGTATAATCCAAGCATAAAATAAAATAGAATAACAACAGCTCTTAACAAGATTTCAAATCGCACGTGTGATTTTAATCTCTACATATTAAAAAAAAACGAAATAGCGGTATAAATGTCTTAGTCCGTAGACCGTCAATAAATTTATCGTTGAAAGCGCCATTACTTCGGGATTAGATTATTTCCGCGGTTTAATGGAACAGCTGCAAATTCAATAATGATTACCATTATTTGATTAACTACTAATGTTCCTAAAACACTTAACCGTTTAGCTTAGAGAACCGCGCGCTTTAGTTTAGTATGACATACGGATCTACGGTGACAATTATTAGGAGCTGAATATTCGAATTTCGAATAAGATTAACTATACGTTCTAACAAGTAAGTATTTTTTATTATTACTATTTTACAAGATTTTATTTAACTTGTAAAATAGAATACAAGTTTTTTTATATCATTTAATAAATAGCTAAATTGATTGGTTTGTTTTAAAAGCTTATTTTTAAAAAGTTGTTTTTATCATTAATATATTGATATATTATACTTATTTACCTAGTTATTTACTTACAAGCTGGGCCCAAGACTCCAGTCGCATAGATTCCTTTTGTAGCTATGTCTATCCCGCGGAACCTTTCAATTTTGCTCCATGCCTAATTTAATGAAAACCCGTCCAGCGATTTTGAGATAAGAATGTACGAAGTTTCAAAACGGTGGATGCAGCGTTTAGTTTCAATAATAAGGTCCATTCTGATTACTTAAAAAAAGTCAATGTACAAATGACACCATTGCAGAGTTCTTTACCCGGCTGCGCGACGCAAAGGAGGGTAATGTAATATTGTGAAAAATAAAAAAAATTAAAGTCAACGACATAGGTATTTAAAAATCATCTTTGGATACCATATATAATTTTTCATTTTGAATGACCATTCAGGAGCTATAACTATGCAAATTTGGTTGGCAACCATTCTCTTTTGTAAATGTACAAATGTACAATATGTACTAGGTATCTAGATGGATTACCTAATAATCAGTCGTTTAGACCTCCACAAGCTAATTAATAGTCATTACGATATGAAATCCCTCAAATGAAATACCAATATTGCGAAATTTATTGTCTTATAAAGATACCAACCTACATAACTAAAAAGAGTAAAATAAATAAGTACATTAAAAAAAATAACTCCAGTAGTCTAGAATCTCGTTAACAGTCGGGTTTTTTTATGACACTATGACACTATGTGTTGTGTACGAAGGAACTCGATAAATTATATTTAAATCAGTTTTATTTTTCAGAAATGCAAATAATCATAGTAACGATACTAATCCTGGAGTTAATAATTGTAACTAATACATTAGGTAAGGCAAGGACGGGAAAAGGAAATGGGAACGGGAACGTGAGCGGAAACGCGAGCGCGAACGGGAACGGGAGCGAGAACGCGACCGGGAACGGGAACGGGAACGGGAATGGGAACGGGAACGGGAACGGGAACGGTAACGGGAACGGGAACGGGAACGGGAACGGGAACGGGAACGGGAACGGGAACGGGAACGGGAACGGGAACGGGAACGGGAACGGGAACGGGAACGGGAACGGGAATGGGAATGCGAATGGGAATGGGAACGGGAATGGTAACGGGAACAAGGGCTGTTTGATTTCTCTGCCATCATTTTGTGCATACCCAGTGTATTATCCTGCTTTTTATTACCCTGTTTATTACTATCCCATATTTTATGTGTTCGGTTGACACCCGGAATGTACGTATGACATGTACAGTTAGCAAATCGTAATCGTGACCCACCAAGGCGACAATTCTGATACCATAAAGTATATTATATGATATTACTTATAACTTTTTGGTAAAAAACTTTGTTGACAGTGATAGTTTGAAGTAGTTTGAACGGAATATTGTGTAGGTACCGAAGTGGGTAACGATTAAGTTTTGTCAACCGTACCTACTTAAATAGATGCGTTGTGGTATCGTATGATTCTGTGTATGTATGGCAGTACCTGATGGTTTTAGGATGATTGTAATTTAATACTTTTATAAATAAAATATTTACTAGTTTGGAAATGTATTTGATTCTTACCTACCTACCTGTGACGTGTACAATGAACACGTCACAAAAATACTTGTAAATTGTATTATTATTATTTCGAATACCGATATACCTAATAGCAGGAATCGATATTTCATGATTCTGTTACATTTTGAACACATTGGTAGTATATCATATCGAATATCGTATTCATTGGATATCAAAGAAAAATATCTTGAAACAACAATACGCAACTGAGTAATAAATGTAATAATAAAAATATATTACAACCGATTCTGTAACCGTGGACCAGCTATTATTGTGTAAAACTCCACACAAAATGTGTTTATAACAATTAATTTGTGCGATTCTTATACTTATCTTATGTGACCATCGTGTGCCGTATTATCACACGCAGTAACATAAAATCAAGATAAGAGAGAATTCTACGTAACATTTTCAAACCAGGTAAATAAATGTAGTGTAGACTGTCAAGGAGGCATGCTGTCACTGTCAGTCTTATTGATGAAATCTGCGGTGTAAGCGGGAGGGAACACGTTCACAAAGTAACGCTACGTTGGGGAGCTCATTAGCCATTTGTAATCACTGATCGGGAATCGATTAGAGGATAAGCAACGCTTGGGAAGGTCAGTCAGAAATGGGTGACCGTTCGTGGCAATTTAAACTGAGCGTCTCTGTAGCTCAGAGAGCACGTAAAGACATGGCAATATGTACTAGAATGACATTTCCAAGAGCGCTTTAAGACTTGAGATCGATTTATTAATAGGGGCTTACGAGAGGGAGGGAAGAGAGTGCATCTGTGCTTGCGCACAGACTTGTGGCCTATATAATTTCTCCTGCGTGCAGTCAAAATCAGAAGTAGTTTGGTGTCATACTATTACGACGTGCTTGATAATTCGAGTCTTTTAGACGTTTTAGATACTTCTACTTTTGATTTTGCCTGTACCTAGTTGGACTGCAATTCGTGCTAGCGCGACTGTAACAACGACAGACCACCGCTCCCTGAAACGCTACTCAAAAGTTTAAGTACCACTTTGCTGTTTGAGCGTTGTTATCTGCGATGGCGCATCAAAATTAAGTAGCCCTCAAATTTGAGCGTATTGGACGATGAGAGGCGTTGTCGAGTATGTTTTATATTTGAGTAGGTATATCTATATGACGGGCGACGTACTTGCTGCTAACATTTAATTTTAATTAATTCCTTATTCTCTGATTGACAATAACTTTTCATTTCAGATGGACATCTTTCTTATTATGATACTTTTAATACCAGTGGATTGTTATCACCGCGACTGGGGTCCAATCCTCAGGCCATTCACCCCTGGCTACGTGAGGATAGTCAACGAGTGTCAGGAGAGTGACAACCATGCCTGCCTAGTTATACCATCGAAAAAGACGTGTAGAGACAGGTTGTCACAACCTCTGTACCCCTGGTTGCCACTGCCCTGGTGGTATTATTATTGCCAGTGGTTGGTTGCGCAGAAACCAGAGCCTACAGTGAAAACCACGTCGAGTACTGTCCACCCGTATTACAGGAAGATGGTGGGAGACGCGGTTAGGTATAGAAAATGTATGAATAGTAAGATTGGCTGTAAATAAAGATATATTTTAATGTGATGTCTGTCGCTTAGCTTCATTTAAATAACGACCCAATTTTCTAATCAAAGAGCGGTTTATTAATTTAAAAAGAATATAAACGAATTGATCAAATAAAGTCAATTAAATTAATTTTCTAAAAATATTGTACAAAGATGTTCATGAGATCAGCAAGTAAAATTATGTTGTTGGATGTAGTCACAAATGAATGTAGTTACCAATGTGATGTGTCTAAAAATAATTTGAAATTAAGTACATTAATAAATATAAATATCGCCAGACTGACACACCAACTGTATGGTCCCAAACTAATCAAAGCTTGTACTATGGGTAGGTATCGATCGTACACTGCTGACACCCATGCCTGGGCAAATTACTTAAAGGCCATTTCCGAAATTTGCCCCGTTGGGAAATATAATGTCAACGGAACGACCGGCTCTGACCTCCTTCCTATTAAAATGATCAACTTTAAAAACTAGTCCAGTTGTTTGTATCAATGTGTGTTCTACCGCGGCCCTCATCACGATAATGGCTGCGTTCATTGCTGCGTTATTATTATAAACAAAAGGTTTGCCATTGACGACTTCGCCTTTTGTCTGCATTATAAGTGGTCTGCTGGGTCCTGTGCTAATGGACGGTTTCAACGTCTCTGTTGGATTCCTTGAAACATATAAATGTTTTGCTTTTAATTGAAATTAAAATTGCAACAGATAATAGAAAGCGAAAAAAAACATATGCAATCTATTTATACATAGACGCCTCCTTAAACTGCTTTTTATGTAGATTATACTGGCCGTTGCGTGTCGATGATATTAATTATATATTTTTTTAAATAAACTTTTTTTTTTGGCACACAGTATCTGAGCATTAAGTAGCCAGTAAAAAGTCGCAATATGGAGCCAGTAAGCAGGTTATTAAAAAAAGGTTTAACTTTTTTTTTGCGTTTCTTTTCCTAGTTCATAATGTACGTAGATAAATATAAAAATATTAGAATATGTTTCTAGAATGTTAGTACAAACACAACATTTGTTGTGATTCTCTGAAAACTTTGTTGATTCGCACGTATTCTATTTATTAAGTTTTTTCATTTTGCGCGTGAAAATACAAGATTCTATGGAGGCAATGTTCCGCTAAAATGTTTATTGGCACGGAAAATATTTTACTTTAGGACTTTTTCATGTTTATGATAAGAGTAACAATACAATAAAGGTTATGTTATGTTAGTTGGACCATTAAAATTATTATTGAACGGAGTGAATAAAAAAAATACAATTACTTATAAGTAAAAATAAGTTTGCATTTTTGCGTCAGCATTGGAGTAGTATTATACATAAGTAGTTAATATACTATAGGTAGTAGTTATAATTTTATTGTATCGTTGTATTGTACCTATATGAGTATTTAATATCACGTTTTTCGTGTATTATAATATATCACGTGCTATTATTTTATTATTATTTTACACCTCTCACGTGAGAAAATTAATTTAACAGATCGTTAATTATTTTAGTGTTTTATTATGTTTCCTGTACACGTTTTATAAAATAATAATTGGTTATGCGAATAATTAAATTGTATTAGTGTTACTAATTAATTCGTAATCAGACGATATATTTTGGAATAATTTGGAAAAGGTTGTTTTGAAAGGGAGTACTGGGATAATAAATTTGTGTTTTGTCTAAAACTTGGCACTAACTAAATTTGAATAAAATGTGGAAGAGATGTCAGGTGAGAAATTAATTTGTTAACCTAACGATACATCGCACGATGGACACGATAACGTTTTTTAACCGACTTAAAAAAAGGAGGAGGTTCTCAATTCTCTATTTTAAATGTTTGTACCTCAGTCTATAGGTACATTTTTGACAGACATGGTCGTATTCGGCACCCGCATACGGTAAAATGTAAGGAAAAATATGTTGTTGCGTTAAACGTGTGAAAAGGGATTGCAATCCGGAAAACTGGATCCGGTAATCCGGCAGATCCGGCATCATTTGACGTCTCCCGGATCCGATTTCTTGGAGAAATACGGATCCGGTCAGATCTGGTTTGATTGATGGAAATCCGGATTGAAATTGGTGCCGGATTGCAATCCCTCTGAGTGAATGACCGTTTATGACAATACTAGCTGTGCCCCGCGACTTCATCCGCGTAGTATTGGATTATTGGGTTAAAAAGCATCCTATATGGTAATCCCGGTTATAATCTATCTGTGTTCCAAATTTTATCCAAATCCGTTCAATAGTTTTTGCGTGAAGGAGTAACAAACATACATACATACATACATACATACATACATACATACATACATACATACATACATACATAGACATACATATATCCACACTCACAAACTTTCGCATTTATAATATTAGTAGGATTAGGATAACTCTCTAGAAAATTCACGCAACTACGCTACGGGCATAGTCTTGGCAGTCAAATCTGCCAACGATTTTTCTTAGTGGTTTGGTCTTATTTTTCGCATAGCCCTGTCTCACTCTATTGGCCTGACGGTCATGCCATCTCTTGCTGAATATAGCATATCACAGCTCTTGACTATTACAAGTTGAGCAGCGGAACAAACTAGTCTGTCGAACAGAACAGGCTTAAGCCAAGCGTTGTGTTTAGTTTTGACTCGCTTTTCGCATTTAGCCAGTAGGTATGATATAAGTAAAATAATATTTTTCAGTATAAAATGAGTCGAGCTCATGAAGGCCTTTGGCTAGGTTTAATACACCCTTCAAATCCTATCAGTAAAGTGGCGGGTACTTTACTGTCATATAACTAGACTCTTCGGGAACCCAAAAATTCATTGTTCCATATCCGACACGGCGACACTCCTACATATTTATGAAAATACAATGATAAAAACAATAATATTCCACCAAAATGACACATTATTATTCAAAGAAACACAATTTTTGGATATTATAACAAAAATGACTAAATCAATATTCCAATTCCCGCAAAAAAAATGTATTTAATCAAATTGTCTCCATTCACAGCTGCTTGGCATCCTTCTACAAATTCTCCTTACCAGCTCTCGCCTGGTGCCACCAGCGTGGCCCAAAGGCGTCCCCCGCATGACGCGCACCCCACCCTTTCCTACCTTTCGCCCACTCACAACCACAGTGAAGACAAATGTCAAAGATATTGCCAAGTTCTACGATCCCCTGGCCGGTTCCAATGGTGAGTTCTGCGCATCCATAGCGACGGAGACCTTGGACTTTCCCGTCACACCGTGGTGGTATCGGTACTGTGTCGATTTGATGCAAAATAAAAAAGAAAAGTTGAAGGACCCAGTGAACATAGGAACCGTGAAACGATACATAACGGATGAAATGAAGGCATATAAGGTTTTGGATAGAATGGAATCGGTGAAGTATATGAATAGACGCAATAATGGTAATAAAAATATTGTCAATAAATTGTAAACTAATGTTGTTGATTTTTTTTTATTTTTTTCTTTATATCTTATTAATTGTTACTTTTCCACCGAAAAACTCGAGTTTCTGAGTTTTCAATACGAAGTGATTTACCCAATATACAAAAGTCAACCTGAGAATGGGTTTTTCTAAATTTTTACTTAACTGTGAGTGTGTATCTACCTGGAGTAATTGGCTAATAGGCTGTAGGATGAATGAAGTCTGAAATCATCATTTACTGAAATGCTGTTACATAGGTACAGTCACCGTTAGCGATTGGTTTCATACAATTAGTGTAAAACATAATATTGTTATATCTTCGCGGCACATAAATAATAGAAAAATATTTATAATCTATTCCATTTCATTTTCTACTACATATTATTAAACATATTATATTTAAAAATATGACTGGTTTAAAACGTCCCAAAATGTATTAAGACTAAAGCGCCCATCTAGCCTGCGAAGTTCAAATTTTTTGAGTTCTTTTAGAATTTTTTCAATATCTGACAATAATAAAATACAAATTTTGTAATTCGCGAAAAAGACCGTGTGCAGGGCATTTATTAATATATCCAACTTACTCTAAAACATTTCAAGAACGACAGCTATCCAGATAATCTGGCAATTTTTGTATATTTAGTGATTTACTAGTATCATATCCACCGTGATAATATTTAGAGTAAAATAAATGTATTAATAAATGCACTGCACACGGTCTTTTTCGCGAATTACAAAATTTGTCTTTTATTATTGTCAGATTTTGAAAAATTTCTAAAAGAACTCAAAAAATTTGATCTTCGCGTGCTAGACAGGCGCCTTCACCTTAAGGATTTCTTAAATAAAGAGAAAAATAAAACACTTAATTTTTTAATATTATTTGGCATCTCTATTATTTTCACTAAAACGGCCAATACATTTAACTTTTTCAATGTAAAACATTAATGTATTATTTTAAAATCTTCTACTTATTTTAATAGCTAAAATATAGGTAGGTACTTAATGTAACCGATTATTTTAATGAAATTAATAACACTTTAATACCTAGCTTACCGATATCATTTGCAAGTATCTATACAAATAAATAAAATTGGAGTGTCTGTTTGTAATATCAAAATAACAGCTTTTCACTAAATGCATATGAAAGTACATACGACACCTATAACAAAAACGCGATTTAAAAAATTTTTGTCTGTCTGTCTGTCTGTCTGTCTGTCTGTGTGTTTGTTCCGGGTAATCTCCGAAACGGCTGGACCGATTTTGACGGGACTTTCACTGGCAGATAGCTGATGTTATAGGGAGTAACTTAGGCTACTTTAATTTTAGAAAAACAATTAGGGTTCCGCGTAAAAAAATAAAAACACATGAAATCAAAGAGTATCTCCGAAACGGCTGGACCGATTTTGACGGGTCTTTCACTGGTAGATAGCCGTTGTTATAAGCAGTAACTTAGGCTACTTTTATTTTAGAAAAACAAAATAAAAAAATAGGTCCTGTCGCGCGGGCATAGAACGCGGGAGCGGGCTTTTTTGTTAAGTTAATTTCCACGCGGACGAAGTCGCGGGCTCAGCTAGTATTATAATATAATTGTTTTCTTCATTAATACAGCTTTTTAATACAGATAACATAAAGCTGTGTAATAAATACTCATTATGTGGGTGCCCATTGAATGAAGTGAGTTTAATGAGGTTGATAACAATTTCTTATCACCTTATTGTACTAGATATGATAATGCAGGTATTTTGTTATAAACTACTTGAACACGTAAACAAATGCACACAGTTATAAGTAATAATATTTTTAACCTTTAGTGGTGTCGTTTATGCCTTCAGGAAATTCTAGTGTGATATTAGTAATGTATTAGCTAGGTAATGTATTAGCTAGATGATGGCTTTTCATCAATATCGGTCTGCGACCCTGGCGTCCACCAGCTTCCAGCGGCGCGTGTGATGTCGTGTTCTGACTCGCGGTCGCCGTTCTAGAAGCTTGCTCCAACGGCCATCAGTTGGCCATCATTTCTGCGAGCTACGGCAGCGTGACGGTATAAATTAATCGAATCGTAAACATTATGTGCGCGACAGTACAATCTCAGACTTTACAATCAAATTAACTTGTTCCGCTGAAAAACTCAATCCATTACATACCATATAGATACATACCTAAGGTATATTTTTAATCTTATATGTAATAAATTTTGAAATAAATTGTAGCCTACATCGCTGATTTACTTATCGCACTATCTTTATTATTTGGGACCTTTTACCATCGAACGATTTCTGCACCACTACCTACCCATTCGCGGATTACATGCGTTATGATATGTAACATTTTCATTTCATTGTAACATTCTTGCCGGATCTTCTCAGTCGAGGTCGCGTTCCGATCCGGTTGTAGATATAAGAAAAAAATATATTTAAAATTGACAATTTGTAAGTGCCCCCGTAGGCCTAAACAAAATAAACGCTTTGAATTTGAATTAAATGTTATATACTGTGTCTTAGACTCTGAATGAGATTTGATTACTTACTATTTACTCAGTGACAATGGTGTTGCCTACTCCCATTCTGTTGCTGTTCCTGAGAATGTACACCATATTTTATTAATGAAAACAGTAATCATTAAGTTTCTTGCCGGCTCTTCTCAGTGGAAGCAGCATTCCGAACCGGTGGTGGATTCTGACTATTCATAAATGCTTTGTTGGCTTACATGGATAAAAACAATTTTGCGTTTTGATTTTGAGTATGAGTAGGCTCGCCCAGTGCGAGCCAGGTTTGATACGTACAAGTTTTGACAGCGTCAAATACCTTTGCCCTTATATACCAAGAGCCAGCGATAGCCAGACGTTCCATATTTTATAAAGGCTCTCAATTTCTCAGACCATGTCCCCAACACAGGTAAGAACGATCATCGAGTATGGAGTTTGGATTGTGGTTACTTGGGCAGTTGACAGGTAGTAAAGGTGTATAAAATAGTACCTCAAATTCGTTATAGTATAAAGCTTAATTTTTATATATTTCCTTCGGAATAACATTAGAAATCACGCCATCCATTGCCGGACACTTAGTGCGGTTTCAACCCCCTGCCAGACACCCCTAAACTTTAATAAATTATGAGTATACTTTCGTCATAGTATAAAAGCTGGGTTTTACTTATGTTACTTGGGAACCCATAAAAAAATATTACTTCAACAGCCGGACAGTTTTAATGGTTTTAACATCTTGCCAGACACATTTAAATAGTTATTAAATCATCCAAGTATGAACGCAATAAAACTATTTTTCGTTGGGTTTCTTGAACAATTTCGATACTCTAAACTCCCTATCTTACTTACTGATAAGTCAATTTGCAAAATATCACCATAATATCTGACATAAAGGGCCGTATCTTTTGATTGCGTTGAATAGAAGCCTATTTTTTTACATCTCCAAGGGATCATAGCATTTGATAATTGATATTAATTTTTACTTGATAACTTTATCCGTTTCCGGGTTGGAGTGTAGCCTTAGGGGCGCTATGACTTAGGTTTAGGTTTAGGTTAGGTTAGTGACCAAAACGCGCAAGCCGAGCGAGCGAAGCGAGCGTGCCGCGGCAGCGGCCGGCGAAGCGCCAGAATCTGAATGTGTCATTAGGTTATGTTAGTTCCCAGTTAGGGGGGGGGGGGGCTATGGAGCCAGGACTTAGACGAATTTTCGAGAAATATTTTTTTTTCGGTTTGATCACTGTTCTAACCTTACCTAACCTAAACCTAAACCTAACCTAACCTAAGTCATAGCGCCCCTAAGGCTACACAATGACCCGTTTCCGAGAAAAAGGGTCTTGATAAACAGACAGACGGACAACAAAGTGATCTTATAAGGGTTCCGTGTTTTCCTTTTGAGGTGCGGAACCCTAAAACTATATCCTGTACTGTAACTACATCCTGTGGGAGTGCAGTCGCTGGCACAACGAACGGACAACTATGCTAAATAGCCTGTATTTCCTTCGGAATAACATTAGAAATCACGTCATCCATTGCCGGACACTTATTGCGGTTTAAACCCCCTGCCAGACACCCCTAACTTTAATAAATTATGAGTATACTTTCGTGATAGTATAAAAGCTGGGTTTTACATATGTTACTTGGGGACCTCTAAAAAAATATTACTTCATCAGCCGGACAGTTTTAATGGCTTTTACATCTTGCCAGACACATTTAAAGTCTGTAGGTGCGAGCGCGAGGTGACAACTGTTCAAGCGGATGTGAGTAAGATAGGGCGTTTGGTCTATGCCATCTATTACTGCGTATCATCTGCCGGTATTATATTATGAGGCTCATCCTGTGCAACAAAGTCCCAATTGCATTTTTTGCAATTTTAAGGTAATAATAGCAAAATGCCCCCAATGCGTAGATGTGTCTAGTTCACTTGTCAGAATTCTAACTAACGTATTTAAGCTAGACGGCGGCAATATCGTTGTTGCATTAGCGCCTTTTTTTCTCCGCCTAGTACCATCAATGACCAAATAGTCACTAGTGCCGCAGCCTAGGATCGTATCCAGGTATCACAACAACGTTAAAAGTAAGATATGACATTAAATTGCTCTTGGTAACAAATTTGATATTGTGCATCTGCTCGTACCTTCAATGACACAAATGTATTTTATTTATTTTTTTCGTCCCATAACATTTAATTTTTAAAATCTTCCCTGAAGTATATATGCAGCTTAGTTGCTTACTTAAGCACAAATAAACTTAATTAAGAAAATATATAGCGTAGATCTATGTGAACCCTTACAACTTACTATAAAGCGTTTGAAAGCTAATTAGCGTTCAATCGCTTGCATTTGCTTTTCTATTGCAATTGAAGTAGCTTACGTAATAAGGGCCCAGTTGTAAGGCACCACGGATCGTAATATGACTAATTGGACCTAACCTCCTGAGCTGATTATACTTGATTCCAATAAAAGGTATGGCTAAAGCGCTTGAACGCACGGAAATTGTCCCTGGTTTCCACAAGGTCTGTGTAATAAACTGCTCCAGATGTCACTTGCAGGCTATTTAGCATAGTAGTCCGTTCGTTGTGCCAGCGACTGCACTCTCACAGGATGTAGTTACAGTACAGGATATAGTTTTAGGGTTCCGCACCTCAAAAGGAAAACACGGAACCCTTATAAGATCACTTTGTTGTCCGTCTGTCTGTTTATCAAGACCCTTTTTCTCGGAAACGGATAAAGTTATCAAGTAAAAATTAATATCAATTATCAAATGCTATGATCCCTTGGAGATGTAAAAAAATAGGCTTCTATTCAACGCAATCAAAAGATACGGCCCTTTATGTCAGATATTATGGTGATATTTTGCAAATTGACTTATCAGTAAGTAAGATAGGGAGTTTATGTATCGAAATTGTTCAAGAAACCCAACGAAAAATAGTTTTATTGCGTTCATACTTGGATGATTTAATAACTATTTAAATGTGTCTGGCAAGATGTTAAAACCATTAAAACTGTCCGGCTGTTGAAGTAATATTTTTTTATGGGTTCCCAAGTAACATATGTAAAACCCAGCTTTTATACTATGACGAAAGTATACTCATAATTTATTAAAGTTTAGGGGTGTCTGGCAGGGGGTTGAAACCGCACTAAGTGTCCGGCAATGGATGGCGTGATTTCTAATGTTATTCCGAAGGACATATATAAAAATTAAGCTTTATACTATAACGAATTTGAGGTACTATTTTATACACCTTTACTACCTGTTAACTGCCCAAGTAACCACAATCCAAACTCCATACTCGATGATAGTTCTTACCTGTGTTGGGGACATGCTCTGAGAAATTGACAGCCTTTATACAATATGGAACGTCTGGCTATCGCTGGCTCTTGCTCTATTAGCGTAAACGTGCAGTTTAACTGTGGAATGTACCGGGCGGGACATATGATTACTCGATCTGTATTTGAATATGTAGGCAGGCACCAGCGAGATGGACCGACCAGGAACAAAGATGCTGAATGCACTGGACCGCAAAAATAAATAAGTATATTAATATGGAAGTAACTCATACTCAGTATTAAGTATTGGTGAAGATGGAAACAAAGAAAATAAAGTAAATAAAAAATGACAATGTCTCAGCGAAGTAAGGCCCGTATTTATAAATCGATCTCAAGTCTGATAGCGATCTTGAGTACGCTTTTGACGTGTAATTTTGTACTGGTATGACATAAGAATGACATTTCCAAGATCGCTCTCAGAATTGAGATCGATTTATTAAGATCCTAAGATCATTACTCAGTGCATATTCGGTTGCAACGCACAAGTGTAATGATCGCAGTAAACAGTGCGAATGTTTACAAAACACGGCACTAACTGTTTCCTATTATACCAGTTGCGATAGCCAGCTCAAGCCGGCCGATGTGCCGCAAGCACTGTGCCTGATGATGGATATATTCCAACTTGTGAGTGTTCTTTATAACTACCGTCACAACCCGACGATTATTTAAAAGTGATTAGTGAACAAAGTTTAAACGCTAAAATGAATTTATAGAACTGTATACCCTTTTATTTTATTGCCGAGTGTTGTTTGTTGCTTTTTTAGGGTTCCGTACTTCAAATGGAAAAACGGAACCAGTATAGAATCTATTTGTTGTCCGTCTGTCTGTCTGTCTGTCTATCAAGAGCCTTTTATAATCTATCGCTAGTATAATAAATCATGGATGCGGCAAGCTGAAGACAGGGCGCTATGGCGCTCATTAGGGGAGGCCTATGTCCAGCAGTGGACAAGTATAGGCTGATGATGATGATGATGATAATAAATCACAATTGTCTGAGAACGAGTACGCTTTGGACATGTAATTGTGTACTGCTATGACATTAGAATGACATTTCCGAGATCAATGTCAGACTTGAGAAAGGAGGCCTGAGATCTCCTGCATAAGCTTTGGCCCCAATGCGATTTACAAGCACAATTAACAAACCATATTTTTGATATTTTATGTATTTTTTATTTATTTTGAAATAAATCGACCTGATCAATAAATTTAAAAGTAAATATACAACGACATAATGATCCTACGTGGATTCTACACACTCCTCTCATACAAACTCAAGCATTACGACAAGATCTTCCTCCATACATGAATAAAATATCATTAATAAAGCATGTAACATTACAGGTAATAATAACACTGCACATCACTCACGGGTTCACAAAGAAGTACGTCTCCTCATCGGACGAGAGCATCGAGAACCTTCTTTACTACAAGGGTTGCCAGCACAAAGCGAAGGACTCCACCGAGATCCCCACACTACTGAGGGCTGAGGCCCCCCCTCCACCGCCTAGACAACCAGAATGCCCCTTCCCAAAGATGTGCTGCGCCCTTACCTGTGGTAACGAGTGCGGAAATCAGCAGCCATTCATCAACAGACAGATGGATTCGATGCCTAACATCCAACCGATCCAACCGATCCAGCCACCTATAATGAGACAATCACAAGCCCTAATCCAACCACAAGTCCAGCGGGGAAGGAAGAAGAAAAATAAGTTTCCACCAGCTATACAAATGCCAATGCCGTCTAGAAGAAACTTTGGATTTACCAAAGAGAAGATCAAGAGTTTGATCTCCCAAGATGAGGATATAAGGAAGATTTTAAAAGACCTCGTGAAGGTTACGATAAAGAAGGTGGACTTGATGGACATAATGACTCCAGAGAACACGGAGAGTGTGACGACTGCTGGAGTTTCAAATAATAGTGACGATTATGATCAAGAATAAACACATAGTTATAAAATAGTTTATCTTATTGGATGATCCTGTATTTTTTCTAACTCTTTGCATCATAAACTAGATATATCAAAGGCGTGACAATCAGTAGCTTAGTGAGGCTAGTGTGGCCAGACTATCAAGTTTAGAATTCGACTCTGAAGACTGATGGTTATAAACTAAAAGATTATATTTTATTATGTTGCCGTAACAAGTTAATAATAATAATAAATATCGCCAGACGAACACACCAACTGTATGGTCCCAAACTAAGCAACGCTTGTACTATGGATACCGTACAATGGACTGGGGGCGATCCCAGTGACACCCAGACCAGGAAAAATTACGAAAAGGCCATTTCCGAAATTTACCCTGACGGGAATCGAACCCGCACCTACCCGATGCAGTGAGTCGAGCGGCCTACGCTCGAACCACTGCGCCAAGCGGTCGTCAAGTTGATGCTCTTTTCAAGTCACTCGAAATTCCAAGCTTGACGATTTTGTCAACAAGTCATCAAACCGCCATTGAGACACTCACCCGTACATTAATTGAAACAAATAATCAGTGTAAGTAATGCAAAAGGATCTTTTGAGTATCCACCTGGGTGGTAACTTCACAATTTATGCAACACCGGAACATCAGTGGCATTTGTAGCAAAAATGGTCACCATCCGAAACTTTTGTTGGCCAATTATCATTTATTATCCTGTACACGGCTTTCCTCTTGTTTAGTAATGCGATGCAAATTAGTAGGAAGAATGGACGTGGTTGAATAAGTTAAACTTGGATTTTGGTTTTGTTGAGTACTTCCATGATTTAACGCAAGATTTTAAAGGTAAGTAAACCTCAGATATTACCGTCACAAGCTGTGATTTGAGTACGTGGTAATACTGGATTTAGATTTTGTGTCCTGCACTTTTTCTGAACCTGTAAAAGCGCAACTTAAACAAAGTTAACAAATAATAAACATCAAAATAATTTCCTTAAATAATAGTATACCGGAATATACTAGCCGTGCGACAATATCTACGTCAAATAACCGTTAGTTATAGGTGGAAATACTCGTATGATCTTCAAATATTTTCAATATTATCATGAATGCGTGCCGAAGAGAACCGCAAGGAAAGTAAACATAGAGAAAAAATCTCCAAACCATTTCACTCATGTTTTTTCATCAAATTTTATGAAAATCTTGAAACAAGTCGCAGGCACGTATCTGGGCGGAAAACCAAACATTGTATACCTGCTTGTATTGTTCATACATCAATGCAGTTTTCGATCAACAATGGATTTTTGTGATCCTCATCTGGTATAAAAATATTTCAGTACAAACGAATAACATTAGCTACGTAGCCTCATTTTTAAGCGGCTCCAAAGAAACTACTAAAGAAAGGTGGTTATTTTTTCCCCAATAGGTTATTATGTTTGTAACTTGGTGACCACTTGGCACAGTGGTTCGAGCGTAGGCCGCTCGGCTCACTGCACATGGTGGTCGCGGGTTCGATTCCCGCCGGGGCAAATTTCGGAAATGGCCTTTTCGTAATTTGCCCAGGTCTGGGTGTCACTGGGATCGCCCCCAGTCCATTGTACGGTACCCATAGTACAAGCTTTGCTTAGTTTGGGACCGTACAGGTGGTGTATCTGTGTGGCGATATTTATTTTATTTAACTTCCCGATTCTTAATAAAGTAGGTAATCTCAAATACGTTAAAACGATAAAGGTAGGCTTGTGGGTCGACATAACATATAAGCGTAAAGTGTCAACCATTTAAGAACCATACTTATTATGTACGTAAGGATTGCCAAAGGAGCAAACGCAGTCATTTCAAGGGAGGAAAATGCCAGTTTCCAGCTACACAAAAGACGGGAAGTAAATAAATAAAGTTTGAAGGCACATCTCGCTTTTACAGTTAATCATTTTGTATAAAAGTTTTTTGCAAAACAACTCGGGTTTTTTGAAGATCAAGCTTTAGGAACTCTACGTTGTCTATATTTAGATAACATTTAGATAGGGGCTCAGGAAATACTAACTAGGTGCAAATTCGACGGAACTTTGACTTGAACCACAGAGTGTGAATACCAGCTACAAATTCCTAAGTTTCCGACCAACGGAGAAGTGGACACTGCTGGCTGAATATATTATGTATCTTACGAGAGATTTTTAATAGTAAGCCAGAGACATCAGCTGGAAATGAAGAGTGATCATTTGTCAATATTGGTGCTAATTCTGTAGGCTATCAAGTAATCTATATATATAAAAGAAAGTCGTGTTAGTTACACTATTTATAACTCGAGAACGGCTGAACGGATTTGGCTGAAAATTGGTGGGGCGGTAGCTTAGAACCAGGAGAAGGTTATAGGATACTTTTTATTCCAGTGGAACTTGACGTAAAACGTGAAAACGTGTTATTAATGCAAATGACAGCCAATGACAGCGTCTATAGTTAAATATGGTTGAATATTTGATAATTTGGAATTTTGAAGTTGACGGTTGATCTGTCAGTTTCGAATTTCTATTAGCTTATTATACGGATATTATTATTAGCAATACGATGCCGCGTCCAAGACAATCTGATCTTTCGCGACAAAGCCGTAATGCAACTAGGATTCGAAACATTGCGAATGAAAGAACTGAAGAACAAGAAATTGGAAGTGAAGAGCACCGCGGTAGTATGGCTCGAATTTGTGCTTCTCAATCACAAGAGCAAAGAGAGGTAGCCCGTGAAACGGCTCGGTTGGCAATGAGGAATCGTCGAGCAAACCTCAGAGATCAAGAAGTAGATAACTAACGACAAAAGAAGAAATTTATCAAGTACTGATTGTGGCATGTTCACGGGTCGGAAGACCATCAGCGTTATTTGTTCTTGCGCCTGATAATAAAACGAAAAATGTAGTCTATCACAAGGTGCTTCAATGAAGAGTGCAAACGAAGCACCAAAATACATGGCAAAGATATTGTTACCTAAAATAGACAAACCCGAGGACCCGCTGCGTCCGATTGTAAGCCAGATTGACACACCAACATACAGTCTGGCCCAGCACGTAGCGAAGGTGCTCTTACTACTAAGAGGACACACAAGAGCACTTACAAAGGATTTATAACATTTTGTAAGTGAGATTAAACATATACATCATGCTAACAATTAAACCATGGTCAGTTTTGATGTTCAGTCTTTGTTTATCTGTCTACCTGTAGCAGACTGCATCACAATAGTATCAAAGAAGCTAGAGGAGAACAACATGCCAGAGGAATATGCGGAATATACATAAACGGTAAATCTAACCACCATCCAACACAGTTAGCTACAGTGGGTATATCTTCGTTTCAAAGAGCACAAGGGATCTGAGATCAGCAACACCTGGCTGACGAAATACATCATGTCAAGCAAATAGTTGTCAGACACTGTGAGCAATTTCTGCGTGGATAGGACCGCAACCAACAACCTAATATGAGGGTACCAAGTTAATAACTTTGACATCAGGAAGTCTAACACCTCAGTCCCCAGTGACCATGGCTGCTGTAAAGCCACCGAAACTTCGGGAAAATAAAAAAGGAAATAAACGAGATAAAATCTGTATAATAGTTTTATTTGAATACATTAGATGGCCAATAAATAATCTTTATATTTGTATTTTAAAATAAATATTTAATTAATAATTTTTTAAATCAGCACATTTATAACCTCAATGGCGAAACAAAGTTTGCCGGGACAGCTAGTTACAAATAAATAAAATTTGCCACAACCAAAGAAATTGTACTAATAACACAAACATATTGCTGTCTTCTTCATGAATAACGCACATAGTAGGCAATTTGGCGACCGCTTGGCGCAGTGGTTCGAGCGTAGGCCGCTCGGCTCACTGCATCGGGTGGTTGCGGGTTCGATTCCCGTCAGGGTTAATTTCGGAAATGGCCTTTTCGTAATTTTCCCTGGTCTGGGTGTCACTGGGATCGCCCCCAGTCCATTGAACGGTACCCATAGTACAAGCGTTGCGTTAGTTTGGGACCATACAGTTGGTGTGTACGTCAGGCGATATCTATTTATTTTTTTAATTAACTTCTCCATAAACGCTGCGTTACGCTGTTGTGGTGACGCAGCCTTAGCTAAATACGTGTAAATCATTGTGCATGATATGTAGTGAGACTTAATAATTGTATGACATATTCTCACGCAGCAAGTAACGCATGCAATAAATGAGCGTGTAATTACAGCGTTTATATACGAGAACTTCTAACTATTGTGATACGATGGGCTGTTCTTTTATAGACATTTTAAGTGGTTCAAAGTATGTCTTAACTTGATGTAGGTAACTGCTGAGTTTGGCAAATGAGGCTTGTCTAGCGGTGCAGATAATCCTTACATAGGTCCGCGACATTCGGTTTTTTTTAATTGTCACTAGTCTGAAATGACCTTTGATAAAACGAAAAACATCAAAAGAATTTAAAAAACCGGATCATAGATTTTAAAATAATAGGGCAATGCTGTTTTAACATTTATTTATTAAGCCTTTTCTTTTGACTCTAACTTACTTATCTAAGGTTACACTTATTATATTATATCTATATTTCATCCCACTGCTGCGCCAAGGCCCCCGCCTTCCTCTTCCACTTTTTCTTGTTATAGGCGGTGCGGGACTATAGTGCTCCTTCATAAGCATCAATCTCGCCCTGTTTTAACATACATAAGCTCAAATATCAAGAGAATTGTGGTTCACAAAACCGCGGTTCACCTGCATCCCATTTAAAACTGAGCAAAGCTTTGTCGCGCTTAAGCGGAATTTTAATGAAAATCTAGCAGACACACACGTTGCCAACCAAGAGAGGAGTGGAACTTAGGTAGGGTTAGGAAAGGTGGGGAAGTTGGTTTTCGAAATGTAGCTATTATAGCTACTTTACGCCGATTTGTGAGAAGGTTGTACTACCCCTGTAGAGCAAGCTCGTATACTGTAGTAATTTGTCTACAGGTTAGCTCTACCTTTAAAATAATTTGTTTATTTGTCGGACAATATTTTGGATTATGATGAGATACAAAAATCGGGCGCAAACCTAAATACAAATGGCGGAGGAAGGGTAGAACACTTACTAGGTATTGCATATGTAAATATTTTCAGTTTCAGCGGCACAGCGGCGCGCGGTGAAAAATATAATGTGGCTCAGGTGTTTTTCTTTAACAAACCACCGATATTGAAACAACAATTGGAGGTTTAAATAGGATTTTTTTTCTAATGTTCGACAAGGTATCAATTGAATATTTGGGTGGCCTTTATAAAGATAATCAACAGGTAGACACCTTACATTTATATTATTTCTTATTTCTTTAAAAATATGGCCCACCCAAGTTAAGTAGTATTTCACCAGTGTCGAGTAACAAATAGCAATAACAAACACAATTAATAACAATACAATACAAAAATATTACCGTCCACTTTGGAAAACCAATGTGGAGTCCCATTTATATTTCGTTTTAAGGCTTAGGTAGAACACAATTATTGTTACCGTGATGTTTCAAATAAATGAATGAATAATGGCAGGGTGGATGTCTTCTACTGTACCTGCAGTCCTGATGCCAGTCATGTGGCGCTATACTACCCACAACGACACTACAATGTGCTTAAGTTTGAGTGAGACTAGAAGATTTAGCTGATATTCTAAAATATCTCCAATCTCTACAGGTTTTGAATAGTGCGGTTACTTTGTGTTATGAAGTTTACTGGTATTTTCTTATATAAAAAAAGTTGGCAACTAGCTCACGACCCGCTTGATGTTAAGCAGTTACCTTACGGTAACTGCTTAACATCTAGAGATGCTTGCGATACCAATGGCATTGCTCTCACGTTGTCGATCTGAAGGGGAGTGGGAATTGGGATAGAGTGAGTGGAAGTGATGTTTTTCTTCCATCTCCCAGCTTCCAGCATTACACCGATACTCTTACACTACTCTTATACTTAACGTAGATCTTCTGTGGGAGGCTGGTTTTACCCCGTCTGAGCCAGCCCGTATATCAGCAGTAATGAAATGAAATGAAAAATATTTAATCAGCACAGCGGTACACAACATAAGAAAAACAACAGCACATAATTATAAAATAAGTAAAATATAAAGACACTAGCTGTGCCCCGCGACATCATCCGCGTAGTATTTTAACTTAGCAAAAATTTCGGGATTATCGGCTTAAAAAGTATCCTATATGTTAATCCCGGTTATAATCTATCTGTGTTCCAAATTTCATCCAAATCCGTTCAGTAGTTTTTGCGTGAAGGAGTAACAAACATACATACATCCACACTAACAAACTTTCGCGTTTATAATATTAGTAGGATAAAGTAAGAAAGCTGCATTTCCTACAGTTTGAGCTGTACCGAAAGGCATTTGGCTCAGCATGTGCTGGAGGGGAACGAGATCTCCTCCAACGCTGATTTTCAGCCAAAGCCTCCTCAGTAGTCATTTAGCAACACCACAAGTCCCGTTACCTCCTTCAACGAAGCTAAATGTTAGTTCCAAGACTGAGCTCACATCAAAACCTTCGCAATATTCGGTTTTCTGTATATTTTACCTAGAAAACGCCGGGGTCAATGAAATAGTTTCCATCCAGTAGGTAGTCACCCACGAATATTGTTGAACCCAATACGGAACCTGTTGATTTCCATTTTCCTCACCCAGATAGCTTTATTTACACTGTATACAATTTGAATAATTTGTAAAAGATAATACTTCAAACAACATTAATTAGGTACCTACTTCAAATAGATACGCGTAGCGTTTATGTTGAACCAAACTTTTATTTGTGTATGCCATACAAAAACACATATACATACAAAGGTACAAAGAGTACAAATACAAAGGTTAAAGATACAAATATATATTGTACAAAGATATGATACAAAGGTTAACTATCGCTTGCTTAACAGTGAAGGAAAATATAGCGAGGAAACCCGCATGACTTTTGAAAGATGTGATGAGTTGGCCAACCCGCACTGTGCCAGCGTGGTATTCTTTGGGGATAAGGGGCTCCAAAATATACCGGGGCTTCTGTATGCCGGATCGTTGCGTTCGTGTACGATTCTGAACGTACACAAACTGTCATGATGACAGCTGACAGATGACAAATAAGAATGTCAATAAGACAGGGCACCTTTTTCTTACTCTTCATCTAAATACTCATTTTTGTAACAACGGTGTTGTTCCTTATTATTATTTTTATTTAATACAGTCCACTAAGTAATTATTGTGTTTGGTGTTTCATTGCCTAGACCTGAACAGTTCGTAGAACAGCTATTTTTTATTACCCATGTGGTGACCGCTGATTATTATAATTATTGATTATAAGCAACTGGCGATAAAAAAAATATAATGACATGTCTAAAGACATCCGGATCTTCCGGATCCGGCATACAGAATCTTCAGGCCGGATCTTCTCAGTCGAGGTCGCGTTCCGATCCGGTGGTAGATATAAGAAAAAAAAATGAAAAATTGACAATTTGTAAGTGATAAACGATTTGAATTTAAATAGCGTTCAAATGACGTGCCCTTTACTATACTTGACGTCATTTAAGATCCATGACCTTCACATCCAGTACCTTACTCATTAAAAATTAGATCCTTGAAAAGGTATCTTTAAAATCCAAAGTTACTTACAGTGCTAATGTGGCACAGTTTTCAGGAGCGTCAGCACACAGCAGCCGAGCTAGTGAAGCTATAAATATAATAATCATACTAATATTATAAAGAGGAAAACTTTGTTTGTTTGATTGTAATGAATAGGCTCCGAAACTACTGAACCGATTTGAAAAATTATTTCACTGTTGGGAAGCTACACTATCCCCGGGTGACATAGGCTATATTATATTAAAAAAAATTAGGGATCCTTACTAAAACTCCAATAATGTAACCGTAATGTACCCGTTCGAAGCCGGGGCGGGCCGCTAGTATTAAATATCGCCAGACTGACACACCAACTGTATGGTCATAAGCTAAGCAACGCTTGTACTATGGGTACCGTACAATGGACTAGGGGCTATCCCAGTCACACCCAGACCTGAGCAAATAACGAAAAGCCCATTTCCGAAATTTGCCCCGTCGGGAATCGAAACCGCAACCACCCGGTGCAGAGCAGAACGGCCTACGCTCAAACCACTGCGCCAAGCGGTGAAAATCACTGAACTTATATCCTAAAGTTACTACATAAAATCTCTACATAACACCCAATAAACCACATGTTACTATGGTATGGCGCAAATACCAAATCCAGCTTCGTAATTAAAATTCTCATCGAGTGCTTCCTGTGTAATAATGTGGTAAAAACAACGTTTTAATCAATTGATTGCGTGTGTTCATAACTTGTCAGGTGCCAACTTTGGGATAGAGGGAGACGGTGATAGGTTTGTACAGCACTGTCTCGCTCCCACCGTGTTGAGGTTGAAATCTGTGTTGCGAGTGGCCGACGAGCGTTGGGCGGGAACGTAGAGTCAATAAAAGGTAGAGTCGGCAACTTTTTAGTTTTGTTGGACTTTGTGTGTGATGTGTAAAGTTATTTATTACTATCTGAGCCCGCGACTTCGTCCGCGTGGAATTTAACTTAACAAAAAAGCCCGCTCCCGCGTTCTGAGCCCGCGCGACAGGAACCATTTTTTTAATTTTGTTTTTCTAAAATAAAAGTAGCGTAAGTTACTACTTATAACAACAGCTATCTACCAGTGAAAGTCCCATTAAAATCGGTCCAGCCGATTCGGAGATACTCTTTGATTTCATGTGTTTTTGTTTTTTATGCGGAACCCTAATTTTTATTCTAAAATTAAAGTAGCCTTTAGTTACTCCTTAAAACATCAGCTATCTGGCAGTCAAAGTCCCGTTAAAATCGGTCCAGCCGTTTCGGAGATTACCCGGAACAAACACACAGACAGACAGACAGACAGACAGACAGACAGACAGACAGACAGACAGATAGACAGAGACAGACAAAAATTTTTTAAATCACGTTTTTGTTATAGGTGTCGTATGTACTTTCATATGCATTTAGTGAAAAGGTGTTATTTTGATATTACAAACAGACACTCCAATTTTATTTATTTGTATAGATTTCATTATCGTCCTTTGAAGTCATTTTTATTAGATTTATACTTTTTAGATCTTGTCAAAAGCATAATGGAGGCGCATATCATTGTAAGAATTTAATTATAATAAATGTTATGTACACTTAAATTATTTTACTATAGAGTTGATAGTAAAAGTACACGCTATTTTCAATCTAAAGGTACTAATTAATGCAGTAGGCTGATAAAAATTGCGATATATTATTTTTTACAGATATCCTTTAATTTATATACTTATGTAACGAAACACGTCGTAGAATGGAGGTAAATTTAAATTAAGAACTTTGCGTCCTCACTCTAAACTAACTGCGCTAAAAATTACCTATCATTAAAGTTCTAATAACTCATTATACTAACACGGCAAAGCTTTTCCTAAATCAACACGGCTGCGTCACGACATCCCACGCGTGGCACATCTACTAGCATTGTGTCTCTACGGCGGGCGTTTAAAAGCGCGCGCTTTTCCCGCCCAATCGCACTCGATCGCAGAAGTTTAGGGCGCTGGGGCCATGCACTGAGAACCACCGGGCTATCGTAGATAATCGTAGACTTTCAAAAGCCAACTCGTCAGCTTTGGACTTCGGAAAAATATACGGTAAGTCATATATTTTACGAAATTTAAGTGGCGCGAATTTTTAAATTTAAAAGTGGTAATAATTTATATTTTTGACGTTCGATTTCTAATGTATAGTTTTCTTTTTTAAATTGAGCTCTTAAGGTTTAGGAAACTTTGAAAGTATTTCCACGTACGTTTTTAAAAGTATTTTGATTTTATTTTATATTAGGACTAAATAAATCACACAAAAAATATTGCTTCATAAAAGTTAATAAAATATGATTGAATGTATTTAAATGGAACTAAATTACTACTTATCAAGTTATTATTATTTTGGAATATAAAAAATCAAGAAATAGGAATCCAAAATAGGGATGTGACAATAACAAAAAAAAACCGCTTACAAGATGCCCATTATATGAAAACTCTATTAAATTAATAACTGAACTCATTATTTTTACTTTTTACGATCTTGGAGTAATAAACAGTAGGGTAAAAGCCGGATAGTTGCCCCACTTTTCGAAAAAGCTTTATTAAAAAAAAATATGAACTTGCTGAACATTATTCAGTATATATCTCAAAACATAGGTCTTTTATCTTCCATAATAGCCTATTTTTGTATACATAATTAACAATGGTTTTGAATAAATACTGTTTTATTACACCTCTCAGAAAAGGGATAGTTGCCTACTATGGCGGATAGTAGCCTAGCGAGGAAAATGCTTCGCGGGATACTTGCCTCGTGCGGGGATAGTAACCTCGGTATGATTTTTATTTTGGATAGAAAGAAATTTATATCAATTAAAGTAATCTTTATTAATTATTTCACAGTCTTTATAATTTACTTCTGTCAGGAGGAAAACCGGCGTCTCCGAGCTTCAATATATGAGCTACAGTCTTTTTTCATTCTCTAAGGCAAGAACATGATATTTTCCTTGAGTTAGCAGTTCCTGGTTACTTTTTTCGTAAGGTTCGAGAGGATATTATGCATGTTCGAAAAATTTCATTTATATTTTTTTCTGTCTCAATTCTTCCAAGACAAGTAGACAGAAGATAGCTCAGCAGCTATCTTCTGTCCAGTTGATGTTGCGTGGCACCAAGCCTGGTTTTCGCTTATATTTGAGAGGCATTTTGCTTATCTGGAATAAATATATAAAACAGTTAAGTAGATATTTATTTTATTTACAACAAGTTAGAGTCACAGTAAATTGGAAAAAACAACAAAAAATAAAATCCGTCTTTGATTGTTAAAAAATATTTAGTCACTCTAGGGGCAACTATCCGCGAAAGTAAGTAGGGCGACTATCCTTTTTGATGTGGATACTTGCCCTTTTAATTTACGAAGTAAATAAAAAATATTTAGCTATAAAACATAATAAACAATGTAATTTAAACTCTAATGCATGCAAAGAAACAAAAAGTTGAGTGAAACCACGATCAGTAATAAAAATATTCAATAGTAATTACTTACCAATATAATTATAACGCCCGTCAAAGTTTCGCCGCGGAAGGTTTTTGCTCATATGGACAAAACACTTACACCTATTCTGATGGCTTAGACTGCACCGAGTCCTGCGGGGGGTCACTACTTATTGTAGTAAAGCGCAATCACAACTTATGTTCCCAACATAGTGTATTAAAAACCGGGGCATGTATCCCTCCGAGGCAACTATCCGGCATTTACCCTACCCATAATTGCTTTTATAAAATATTATTTGTAATTAATTCCTACTACGTACATTGGGTATTAAAAGCTTCGCTAAGCCCGCGTTTTTATGGGTTAGACACTAAACTCATGCTTCTACTTTGCTTATACGGAATAAAACTAAGATCACCTTTTATTTATCTATACAAATAAATAAAATTGGAGTGTCTTTTTGTAATATCAAAATAACACCTTTTCACTAAATGCATATGAAAGTACATACGACACCTATAGCAAAAACGCGATTTAAATTTTTTTTGTCTGTCTGTCTGTCTGTCTGTGTGTTTGTTCCGGGTAATCTCCGAAACGGCTGGACCGATTTCGACGGGACTTTCACTGGCAGATAGCTAATGTAATAGGGAGTAACTTAGGCTACTTTAATTTTAGAAAAACAATTAGGGTTCCGCGTAAAAAAATAAAAACACATGAAATCAAAGAGTATTTCCGAAACGGCTGGATCGATTTTGACGGGACTTTCACTGGTAGATAGCTGCTGTTATAAGCAGTAACTTAGGCTACTTTTATTTTAGAAAAACAAAATTAAAAAATGGGTTCTGTCGCGCGGGTTCAGAACGAGTGAGCGGGCTTTTTTGTTAAATTAAATTCCACGCGGACGAAGTCGCGGGCTCAGCTAGTTTAGAATAAAGTGAGCTATTGGTGCTAATTTTATTGGCGATAAGTCACAACTAAACTAAATTTGACACTTCTAATCGTATATCTGTCTTGCTCAAACGTTATTACATATTATGAGGAGGACAAAACATATTATGTTTCGTTCTGTAGAATCGGCACAGCTAGCCATAATGCATATCCAGTGAAAGGATACGGTTTTTTATAGAAATAAATTAGTGTATAGAGAGTCGACCTTCCATCCAGTTCGAAGGTTAGGTTTATTGAAAAATACCGGTTTAAAACGGTTATATGTTTTTTTTAGGTTGTTAATTAATTTACCATAAAATAAGTATGCCTACTCATAGTTTTTTTATAACATACCTATGTTCCTACCAAATCTAGGTACCCACCTACTTACCTAGATATATTCGAAACCATAGAAAAGTTAATCTTAAGCTTTATACTTATGTATTTGTTGTGAAGGATACCCGTTCAGTTCCTACTCAATTCTCTGTTTATCCCATAGGAAATTTCGTGACAATTTGTATTAATATTAACAGAAAAAATATATTTATTTCTGTCAACAAAATTCCGAGCGCTTTGAATACAAATTCGGAAAGCTTCAAAAGCAAAAACCTTCTGTAGGTATGTACGCGGGAAAAACAAGATTTCTTTAGGTCTTATGCGTGAATCGAATTGTTAAGGTGAAGGCGCCTGTCTAGCCCGCGAAGTTAAAATTTTTTGAGTTCTTTTAGAAATTTTTCAAAATCTGACAATACTAAAAGACAAATTTTGTAATTCGCGAAAAAGACCGTGTGCAGTGCATTTATTAATACATTTATTTTACTCTAAATATTATCACGGTGGATATGATACTAGTAAATCACTAAATATACAAAAATTGCCAGATTATCTGGATAGCTGTCGTTCTTGAAATGTTTTAGAGTAAGTTGGATATATTAATAAATGCACTGCACACGGTCTTTTTCGCGAATTACAAAATTTGACAGATTTTGAAAAAATTCTAAAGGAACTCAAAAAATTTGAACTTCGCGGGCTAGATGGGCGCTTTAGCCTTAATGTGCAATGTTTCTTTATCCATTTGAACAAAAACTCAACACGACAAATATTTAGTACAATTCAAATCGGTAACTACTGTCTAGCTATCGTTTGGTCGTGCATTCAGCCAATGCGTAATGGAAACATTCTTACAAAATGTGCTGAAGACATTTCAAATAGTAGACACCTATGTACTCGAAGTCATACAAGCCCATATAATTATTTATTACGACTTTTTATATTAGGTATCTTATTTTTAACCCTCGACGTAAAAAGAAGGGTGTTATAAGTTTAACATGTGTATCAGTGTATCTGTGTGTCTGTCTGAGGCATCGTAGCGCCCAAGCGGATGAACCAATTTTAATTTTGTATCTTTTGTTAGAAAGGTATTCCGACCGAGAGTGTTCTTAGTTAGGCTTCATGTAAATCGGTTTACCCGTTTCAAAATTATCAGCTCTTTTGTAGTTAAAAATGTCGTCGGAACGGGGGTTTTTGAAATTTTCAATTTATTTCTATTTATTTTGTTAGTCTAATTTTTCTGCGCGTATTTTTCTAATTTTGAAATATACTTAAACAATTAAATTGGCAATAATTATAAATAAGACTAAAATATGAATTCCTATGGGTCGTCCCATAAAATGGATCCAGCAATATTCAAACTTCTAAGGTCACGAAATGGCCCCGACGGATGTCGAGCTTTCAACTCTAGGATTTGGCTGTAGATAAGTTCTGTATCAAGTTTAGATCTAGAGCAATGCCTAAATATTTGTTTTAATTGAATATTTGAATAATTTCCGCTGTTTAGTTGTAAGTAACACTGTTTTGATAGGTGGGCGAAGTTTTGAAGTTGCGTCAAACTCCTAAATGATAAATGGGTTACGCAATCATTTGATAGAAGAGACAGCATTAGGTATTAATATACAGTTTCAAAAAGTTAAAAGAGGATTTATTAAAAGCTCTCGTTATAAAAGCGTTCGTAGAATCGTATATTATGAGATGCTAAACTAATTTCCGAACAATTTTTCACAGCGATAATAAAGTAAAAAAATGTATCCTCTCAATACCAGCCGCTGAATTTATATAGGTATTGGTAGTATCCTTTTTACCCTAGGATTATCGTTCTACATTAGGTATTTGTTTTTGTATAATTTTATTGTTCGACCGTAGCGCCTAAACTACCCATCCGATTTTGATAAAGAAGGTGTTTGATCATCGATTTATTAATATAGTCCAGGTGACCTCGGCTACATTTTTTACATTATTTTTTTTTAGTTTAAAATGTTGGTATTGATGTGAATTGTGTTAACGAGCTGTTCTTAAAAAAAGATAGAAAATATAATAATCTACCAAAGACGAACGCTTAGCGCAGTGGTTCGAGCGTAGGCCGCTCGGCTCACTGCACATGGTGGTTGCGGGTTCGATTTCCGCCGGGGCAAATTTCGTAAATGGCCTTGTCGTAATTTGCCCTGGTCTGGGATCACCCCCCAGTCCATTGTACGGTACCCATAGTACAAGCATTTCTTAGTTTGGGACCATACAGTTGGTGTGTCAGTCTGGAGATATTTATTTATTTATTAAATAAACGGAATTCAACACAAAAATAATTTATGCAAGACACCTAGCATTACTCTTAAACCATATTTTCTTTAAAATTGCGCACTACCACTTCATAAGATATTCAAATGCAATCACAGAATTGCTGAAACAGGTACCTATAAAACGTTCCATAACCGAGCGATCCATAAAACATGGCGAAACTGTTTTATTGTCGTATAAAAATATTCATAATAATGTTACTAGACGACGCGGGACGAAACTCGAATTATTGTTTTCCGAGAATGCAATGAGAGCGTTTAAAGCGTTTACATCACTTTAAGTAGCATGAATTGGCCTCCATTTTGGTTTTCCAAAATAAACGGTCAATTTTTTTATTAAATTAGGTTGTTATTGCTATTTGTTACGTGGCAATGACAAAATACCTACCTACCTACCTATTAGCCATATTGTTAAAGAATGAAGAAGCAAGAATTAAGAATAAATAAAAGAAACTAATGAGTTGTATAATGTCTGTTTTTGTAAGTAGATCATATACAGAATGTTCTAAAAGTAATCCGGAATAATACACGTAGGTAAATTCCAGTGAAGAGATGATAATTATAATATTTTCAGAATTACAGGCTTTTGAATATTTCTCACAAGTTTCGCGTCGCGGCTTTAGAACACTTCCAATACTCTAGGGAACATTGGTAACGTTCGGAACATAACTACTAAATTTTTAGTGTAGGGATACTTTGACCAAGTAACCTGAGTGAACGTTGTAGCATACCTATAGATAGCTTAATTATAAGTTATGTGGTTCCGTATAAACAATATACATGTTGAAACGACTTCTAAATATTAACAACCGATTTGTCGGTTTATTTTTCAATATTTATTTAGGATTCAAGGAAAACAAACATAAGCTCTTGGGAATGTGATTTAACGATTCTATTGACATGCTCGTAAATAAATGACATTAAAATAACAATTGGGCTTTGAATACGTCAATCCCTTTAAAAATCACCACATAGTATAAAACAAGGTCGCTTCCCGCTGTCTGTCTGCCCCTATGTATGCTTAGATCTTTAATACTACGCAACGGATTTTGATGCGGTTTTTTAATAGATAGAGTGATTCAAGAGGAAGGTTTATATGTATAATACATGCATAATATAGTAGAGAAACACTGATAATTTTGGAGCCTTGCGAAGCCGGGGCGAGTCGCGAGTCGCGAGTTGTAAATAAATAACATGAAAATAGCACGGAGTTGACGATAACCGAATGTTTTTGCTTATTTTCTTATCTGTTAACTATATATTTACCTTTAATTATCTAGAGTAATAATCCATTCCTAGGCCTCCCCTCAATGAGAGGGGGGATTCGGGCCCTAATTGAACGGTTTATTGCTATTAATAAATATATATCTTGATCATACAAAAATATCTGAGATATAGTTTAAAGTATTGCCTACATTTCAAATTCATTCTGTATATAAGGCTCTTCCGAAATCGACCCCGTGCTCTTTCAATCTTCACACAACCGCGCTCCTAGTTAAATAAAACTTTTACACAAAACGGATTTACAATTTCTATATCCGGATCAAAGAGATACCGGAACATTCTGGTCCAGTTCGTCAGTCACGCTCGACTCTACTAAACAGCTTGAGGCTATCGTCAAAAGAATAGTGGGGACTTTCCTCTTTTGTTTAGTCCAATCAGTGTCTTGGGGATCCGTGAATAAGGCAATACATGGCCGAAGCGTCGATAGCCTCGTGGTTAGAGGGGTCGCCCGCGGAATTGAGAGTTTTCGGGTTCAATCCCTGTCCTGTGGAAATAATTATGTGAGCTCACTCCTCTCAAGTGGATGATGTATAACTAGTTATGTGATAAACTCACATTAATCAATAATCTTTTTTAAAATATACCGCAATGCTATTCAATCATAATCAAGTCCCTCTTCTGCGTTATTTGTCACAGCTTCCAAATTCGAGTTGTATTCGAGTTTTCACTTTTCGGAGGTTAAAGCCTCAAAAGTCAGCAGGCAAGCTTACGACCCGCCTGGTATTGAAGCAGGGCTATTGCTGCTTTCAATACCAAAGGTATTGCTCGCATATTGCCTACATGAAGAAGAGTGGGACGCAGGGAGGGGTATAGATGATGAGATTGATGAGAATCAATACTGCCCTTTGAAGACTATGCAAAAATTATTGTTTCTGGACTGAGGTAAGAATAAACACGTCATAATTCCTGATACAAAAACATTTGCACTCTACATACTTAGTATTAATTTTCGCAACAATTAAAATGTAAACTTGATCATTAGCTGTCTGCTTTCTGCGGCTAGGTTCATTACCAAGTTTCGGTCTAACAGTCAAAAACAGCTTTCAAATGTCGAAGCAGACATTGTACTACAAAATGGAAATGTTTGTGTCATATTAACCAGTGTTTGGAATGAATAACAACTTTCGTACTAAAGACAACTTTGTAAACAATAAATTGTTAATGTAAAATGTACTTTTGGAAACTATTTTAGTGGTTATACTTTGTGCTACGTACTTAGTTTGCGCTAAGTACTTACTAACTGTGTTTTAAAACATGTCAATATTAACTTTTTAATTTATCGTGTCATACATTTTTATGACACGATAAATTAAAAAGTTATAATTGACATAATAGTTTAAAACCTCCAAAAGCTTGATAATCGTAGCAAAAGGGTTTGGTGAGTGGAAATTGTAAAAAATTGGGAGTAAAACTATGTAATACAAATAGACGATCCCATATAAGCAATTACATCCTAATACATTTTATTACACAGTTAACAGCTGTTAATAGACCACGTCAACAAACTTAAGACAGCGGTCAGATGAAGACGCCGTCATACTAACTTTTGTAAACAAATTAGTAAGATGTTAACTTATTGATATTTTGTTAACTGATGTTATATTGTTTATGAGCACTTTGGGGTGTGGAAGAAAGTATATCCACCTAGTATCAATTGAGTACACCAATTTCTATGAGGTATTATGAATATATGTAAATAAAAAACATTAATAGAACCAAATCATTCATATTATCATTTCGCTGTGTTGTAATTCAAATTCAAATGTAAAGTGTGTAGTGCAAAGAATACTATTTTAATGAAATACAATAGTAAACTGGTTTTATGAGAATTATTAAGTACATTCCCATGAATCCTAGAACAATATGAAATCTCAAACGCACTAAATTCTCAAGTTTGTTGATTTCTGTTCAATAAATAATGATCTATGATACAAACTGCATCAATCAATAATTCAAATACCTAACTGACTCTTACAAAATGCATCGACCAAACAGCAGAGGCTGAACATTCGAAAACCGCACGGCCGCAAATCTGTTTGTCGCCAGTAGACACTCGTCCATTATATTTAGATCTCTCATAAACAGAGCGAACACGTATCAATGTTGTCGATACGAAGTTCCGAAGGCGTCATGGGGCTCAGTGTCCGCTGGACACGATAACGGTGTCTCCGGATGTCCGGTCATGTGTAACTAAGTTGTTTTCCCAGTGGGAATGTTCTGATTACATTTCTCTATGGCTCCAACGTTTCTGGATGGGATTAGGTGTATATTTAACTAGCTGTGCCCCGCGACTTCATCCGCGTAGTATTGGATTATTGGGTTAAAAAGTATCCTATATGTTAATCCCGGTTATAATCTATCTGTGTTCCAAATTTCATCCAAATCCGTTCAGTAGTTTTTGCGTGAAGGAGTAACAAACATACATACATACATACATACATACATACATACATACATACATACATACATCCACACTCACAAACTTTCGCATTTATAATATTAGTAGGATGGTAAAGGACATTGTTTTATAAAGAGGCGAAGAATGCCAGCAGCAATACTGTTACTTATTGGTACTTAGTAAAAAAACCAGTGCTGTCTAGGGACGCCCGAACGAAGCGCAGCTTTAGAGTATAAAGCGTAAGAACTAAGCGTTAAAACAGCTGCGGCGCCATTCTTAATATCAATATAGGTATATGTTGTGTAACGCTACTGACGCTTAGCACGGCTTGAGCGCCCCGAATGTCCGTATAGAAGCTTCGCTTCATAAATACACAAAGTAAGTCAAATACCCTATTCCTTTACATTTCTGAAACCTTAGTAAGTAGATATGCTCCGTGGATTTTTAAATAGGGATGGAAATATTATCGCTGCTGACTGTACTATCCGATTCTATACCTACTTTTTATTTTTTTTAATGCAACAAAAATGTATCCGAAATGATTAGTAAAAAAATGTATCCTAAGTAATCCTTAGTATTTTGAATGTCCATCTTTGTCGTTATTGTTAGCATTTATTTTTGGACTCACGCCCACTTAAGACAGGGTAGCGGTACAGTAAAAAATAAAAGCCGCAATACCAAAAGCATCGTTCCCTTTGATTTAATCAGAAGTATTTCGATTATTCCCGAAACCCCACCGGTTCAAAGCTGACATTGGTACGTGTTTTCAAAGATTTCCGAATGAACTGCGCAATATGAAACAAAAGATGGCCAATAACGAAATGTTATTGTTTTCTTTTAAGAATCCGAGAAATAAAACGTGTTTGGCTTGAATTTTTCATGAATTGCGTAATAACATGCGTTGTCTCGAAATTCAAATTCTTCTTCTTTCTTTACATCTATGGCCTACCAAGTTATAGGTTAATTCGCCAGTGTCAATTAAAAACAGCAATAATAACGAACACATTTAATAACGATTAAAGATAAAAATGTTCCCGTCCACTTTGGAAAACCAAAATGGAGGCCTGAATTTAAATTACGAAATCATTTTAAAAAAAATACCTGAAAATTACCTTTTGATGTCTGTGGAATAACAGGATCCGTTTGAAATGTTTGTTCTGAAGTTCTGTTTCACCATTTGATAATGTTTTGTTTTAGAAAAAATGGCCCAGATGTACCTCGCAGTCACCATCGTCGCGTTGCTGGCGATCTCACAAGGTGTAAGCGCGAAACGTGAGTAGATTTCCTATCATACACCAAGATGTAGCCAAGACAGTTCATATAGCGCGATAGGGGCGGTATCACTCTCTATAACCTTTGATGACTGCTCAGTGCAGTGGTTCGAGCGTAGGCCGCTCGGATCACTGCACATGGTGGTTGCGGGTTCGATTCCCGCCGGGGCAAATTTCGGAAAGGGCTTTTTCGTAATTTGCCCAGGTCTGAGTGTCACCGGGATCACCCCAACTCCATTGTACGGTATCCATAGTACAAGCGTTGCTTAGTTTGGGACTTTGGGACCATACAGTTGGTGTGATCGTCTGGCGATATTTATTAATATTATAATAAGACTAGCTGAGCCCGCGACTTCGTCCGCGTGGAATTTTGATCCTTTCTTAGGGGATGTCTACGTCATAGTAGCTTTATGCATGCAAAGTCTCAGCCCAATTGGTTTAAAATTGACAAAGTTTCATACAAACTTTCATCCCCTCTTTTATCCCCTTGGGGGTATAATTAATCAAAATCCTTTCTTAGCGGATACCTACGTCATAACATCTACCTGCATGCCAAATTTCAGCCCGATCCGTCCAGTGGTTTGGGCTGTGCGTTGATAGATCACTATGTCAGTCAGTCAGTCAGTCAGTCACATTTGAGTTATATATATTTAGTAGCTATTATAGCTGCGTTTTGTACTCCCTCCCTCTGTTCCACTCCCCTTCAGTGTACGACAGCGTACAATGCTCCGGTAATTGCTTATTATCAGGCGGGTTGTACGATTGCTTGCCGAATTCTCAGGTACCTATATATATATATAAATAAAAAAACTTATATCTTCTACAGATTGGAGACCGATACACAAAAGGATGTTCTCGAAACAAATGTTCTATGTGTGTTTTTATAACAATACCGTGTTCTGATTGGACCTTTCCTCACCCCCAGTATATTACTTACTTACCCCAAACAGAGGTTTAAATGCTAACAACTTTTTGTTCACATTGAAAAGGGGCAAACGTATTAGTGGTCACTTTGATTACGGTTCAATAAAAAATAATGTTACACGCTCCGTGTCTTTTATATTTTAACTACGAAGTGATTCTCCGAATTGAACCTTATATTTGAGACGTTAAAGCTAGTTATGAGCTGCGATAATTAACACGAAATAGCGAAATGAGTCCCGACTTTTCGCTCTGAATAAGAATATTTCGTGGAATGTTTTCCTAAATTCCTATTATTTTTGAATCGCTTTTTGTTGCGGTCACCGCCATGTTTTATATTATAAGGGTTTGCTATATCGTCCAGACAAAACGAAAGTGCTGAATCTGAATCCGAGCATTATACATAAAACTTCCTTGTTTATTTAGAGAATAACATGAAATATTACAGATACACTATTAGTACATTCATGGCAAGTGGTCAAAGTAAGTGGTTCATGGCCAAATTTCGAGAAGTTCATCATATTTTTTATGTAAAACTTTTTGGTACGGATAAAAAGTTACTGGCTATCTAGACATTGTCACAAGCGTCCGTTGTTGAGATTAGAACATGAAAAGAAATACGAATTCTGGTTTAAATTTTAGAACAAGAAAGGCAAATATTGACTCTTTTGCTATTGGTAGTTTTCAAAGATAGTTCGTTATTGTTGTTAGCGTCAAAATACACAGAGAATTATACTGTTCTGTTATCTCTCATTTAAATAATGTTTATCATAAAAAATGAAGACAATATTTCATGGAAGGGAGAGGTGGATATAACCGGCGGGGATGTGGTTTGTGGCAGCACACTCGTCTTGCCAGGATCCCGAGGGCCCCATGAGAGAATGAGAAACTTGGCTCATTTGTGGTGAAAATACCAACGCCTTTTCAAGTTTAGATTGCGGCCGTGGCGTTGATGAATAAGGAATACATTTTATATGAGTTTTACTTTTTAGAAGATTGTTGTTTTACATTTGGACATAGTTTTGAAAAAAGGAACCAATCCACACTTACGCTTGCAGACTAAAATCAACTCCAGTTGAAGTGATTGTAGGTTGGTTTCAGTTTGCAGAAGTACCTATTGGTGGTTGGATCCATTCTGCATATCTATGTATATCCATTTTAGTGTGTTGATTCACAAGTTTGTCATTTGGATCCCAAATAATACCTCAGATATTATCTACCTACTCAATATATTATAGTTAAGCAGGCACTAAACGAGTTATTAGCTTGTAACAATAGTTGGTTTACTTTGAAAGCCTAAAGTAACTGGCCCATAAACAATACTATACAGGTGTAAATATTTCCTAAGTCTTCACATTTGTTCAGGATCGCCCGGAGCGAGTTCAGTTTATGTAGCAAGTAAACGCAAGTTAAACGATTCGGTTTACTTAGCGCCGCGATCGGTAGGTAAGAATTTACCATTGTTTGTTAACTTAAACATTACCAAAGGATGCTTATGATGCTGGAGAAATTACTATAAGAAGGCACTGACATATCGAAATTACGAGTCATATAAATTCGAATGACGTTATTGGTTTAGTCAAGATTGTATTAATTAATGGGTTTCAACGACGAGATGTAACTTACCAGAAATTTTCGACAAATCGTAAATTTTTTCCGAAGCAAAATGCTACTACTACTGTAATTGGAATCTACATAAGTTAGCGACCTACCTTGAGATAAGTAAACTGCCTTTCTACTTTTTTACAATTGGTAGGTACTCAGTACCTAATTACAAAGAATTATTATGTCTAGATATGGCCTCCATTTTAGTTTTCCAAAGTGGCCGGTCACATTTTTTGTATTGTTTTGTTATTAAATGTGTTTGTATTGCTATATGTTAAATACCTATTAAATTGGGTGGGCCATATTTTTAAAGAAAGAAGAAGAAGAAGATATCTATATAATAAAGAAAACTACTCATATAACAATTTCATTGTTGCCAAAAGGACTTCTATCATTTATCTCGAAACAGGTTCTTTAAGAACACTTCAGCGAACTCCCGACGTGACCAATCTACATCTCAGTGTCGTAACGTGTGATTTTCATAGCCTACCTTACAACAATGTTTGACTTTCTGAACACGAAAAACTCCGATAAGGACTGCTAAGTATATTATCACTATACCTACTAGATATGTCCGTTACTTTGTTTGCAATTGAGGTCTCAATATCAATGAAAATGTCCATTACGCTTATTTATGACAGAAAATTTGTGACCCAAAAAACATTATAAGTACGTAAGTTTGAAAGCTTCGTGCTACTAAAGTTTATTAGTTATACAAGTAATAGTAATGTCATTGTTAAGATCCATCCAGCGACTACAAAAAAACATGTGCTTGATCCATTTTAAGTAAATGACATTTTAGATTTGGCTATCTATATTAATTAGTCCAATTTAGATAAATAACTCTCGATCCTAGCCCGCTTACCTACCTACCTAGCACGATTTTCATGAAACATAGCTAAAAACACTATCGATCAGAATACATTTCTAACAAATAAAACTAAATTAAAATCGGTTTATCCGCTTGGGCGCTACGATGCCACAGACAGACACACAGATACACAGGTGCGCTCAGGTAAGATCGGACTGACTTTTGAGAAATTGATGGAGGCTGAAGGGACAATTTTTTTTCTCAATTTCTATACCTATATGTCAGATTATTCAAACACGGTGCTAATTGTTAATGAATATACGTAGCTTAGCCCTGAATTTTGTAGTGTCGGTAAACTCAATGGTTTCCGACTTACACGTGAACCAAGAGGAGACAATTTTTTGATGAGCATGATGAAAAAAATTCCGTCGGAGGGCAATACCGGACACCAATTTAAATTTGCTACTAGTGCTTGGAGAACAATGCCCATAGAGGAATATACCTATCCGAAATGTACCCTTCTAAAACATATTTAAAATATAACCTGTTATTCCAACAAACTTATATGTTCTGATCGATTTTCCGAATGATTGTTTTTGGGCGTCTTATCTTGCCTCTTTCTTTTCTTAGGACGCGTAGCACACGTTACACATGCCGGAGCGACTGGCGGGACCTATTGGTCGCGGCAGGATAAAATTGTCTCGTGTAAAATGTTGCCAACATTATAAAACATGGCAAAATTCGCCGGGAATGAATTTCATACGGTCTTCACCCACCGCCGATCTTACCTGAGCGCAACTAAATATATATAGCTCCCCTCTTTTTAAAAATTACGGTTTTTGAAGCGAAGCTTCTTTACGGACGTTCGGGGCGCTCGCTGCCCGGCCACTAAAACGGTGAAAAGCGTTACGCGTTACGCGTTACACGATGACGTCAGAGCTGCGGCGCCCTAAGCTTTATACTAAATATCGCTTAAAGGTTAGATAGAACACTGGTAATAATTTAAATATATCTAAAAATTAAGAATACTTCACAATTTCGCGTGTCCATCAAGCGTTCACCCATCTTAGTACCGACCGCACCCGACGTTGCTTAACTTCGGTGATCGGACGAGAACCGATGCACCCAACGTGCTATGGCCTTTGTTGATAAAGGTTCTGAATAAAGTAACCCATATCTACAATTACATACGATATTTTAGTTGCCTTATAGTGGATAATTTCATCATATTTTCTAATGTTTAGGTGACTCAGTTGGAAATAGGTCCTGCTTGCCTAAAATGGTAACAAACGTGGGTTCAAGTCTTCACACAAGCAATTGAATATTTGTTTTATATAAGATTTCAATATTTTCCCTTAGACATTTTGCAATTTATATTTATATTATTTATATTTGCAATTTATATTATTTTAATATAATTAATTGAACATTTATTTTTATGTTACACTTTGCCTACCCTGTTTCAAAACGCTTTGCACGCCACTAATAATATACCTAATATCTTCTGTAAAGCTTCGCTTCTTTCGGGCGTCCCTAAACGACACTGCTTTTTTTATGGTCTATATTAAAATATGTATATAAAATAAACTGTAAAATTAATTATTTAGTATATAATATATACTGGAATAAAGGTAGGTATTAGGTATGTACAAAACTTAGTGTGTAGAATTAATACCTATTACATTTTCAATCGTTATCATTCATAGTACCTATATTATTATCATTCGTTATTTTCAATGAAACAAACATAAGCTCTAACTTTATTAATAAGTTTATAAAATAATCTGCATTAGGCATGTTAAAACAAAATAAAAGAACTCACGCGGTCGATTGATCAAAGAGAATTGTATGAATGTTTTCAGTGTTCAACCGCAAAGTTAAAACAAGTTACAACGGAGACCATTGGAAATACCTTTGACATTGTGAATAGAACCAAATTGTACAATATAATATTTAAAAGTTAATTTTATATGAGGCTACCGTTCTACTATCCAGTGATATATTTGATGGCAATATTATATATTTTCTTGTTGTAAGCGATTGATAAGTAAATGCTGGGAAATAACTAAGTAGTACTGTTTAGATCCTATCCTTATCCTATAGGATCTAAACAGTACTACGTAGTTATTCCCCAGCATTTATACATAGCGATGCGTTACGTAAATATTTCGTGCCTGGGATTCAGGTCTATCATTTTTCGGTCCTTGGTTTTTTGTAGGCAGTGATAGTCGATTGGTTAAGCACGCGTCTTGCGGGCACTAGGCCCTGGGTTCATGCCCCGGCTCGCACCTCTGGGTTTTTTAAATCTATGTGCGAATCATAATTTCTATATGCTTATCACTTGCTTACGGTGAAGAAAAACTTCGTGAGGAAACCTGTCTTTGAAAATCTAAGCAATTTTCGAAAGACATGTGAAATCCGCCAACCCGCACTGCGCCAGCGTGGTGGATTACGGCCTGAATCACCCTCTCACTAGAGGAGGCCCGTGCCCAGGAGTGGGACGTCAAAAGGACGGACGATCATAAATGTTATAGCTCCTATACTGAATCGCATTGAGGGGAATGTCTGTAGTGCTCACAGCAATCTCGCCCCTATTACATTCAAAATACTATCGACAAAACGTCTCTAAAATCAATAATAAAGCGTATTACTATGCACCTGGGGTATTGCTCGCACGTTGCCGATCTGAAGGGAAGTGGAACAGGGGGTTAGGGAGGGGGAGGTACGAAACAGCCATAATAGCTACTTTACACCGATCTTCTGTGTAAGGGTGGTACTACCCCTGTCTAGCCGGGCAGTACATGAGCTCTACCACCGTATAATCTCGGTTAACCTTGTACCATACACTTTAAAATAATCTTAAATTAACCATTATAAAAGTTTAATATTATGTACTCATAGAGTATTTGCACAGCGTTGGTTATTTCGTGAAATGCACGGTAGCATTAGAAGATTGCATCACAGGGCATCGGGGTTCGTTAGCAGTAGGTAATCCGATTTGCGACCGGCAACGTTTGCCGATACTTGCGTGGACGCACGCTTCGGCGATATAAATAGCAGAGGAACCACAGGGGCCCAACTCTGATAACCGCTGGCATCTCGATTGACTCACAACACGTCAGTTTTTCTATAGAAAATCGCTACGCGATACGTCATTTTTGACGTATTGCGATCGATCGAGATGCCAGTGGTTAACAGATATGGGGCACAGCTCTGGCTATAATGTTAAATCTACCTAAAGTCTACGAGAGCAATCTTGAGTAGGTACGCTTTTGACATGTAATTTTTATTTATTTAAACTTTATGCACAAGTAAAAAACACTGTACAAAGGCGGACTTAATGCCTTAGGCATTATCTACCAGTCGACCTTAGGGTGGTGCAGAAACAACATGGCGGGTGCAGCTAAAACGAGATAAATAGAGGAATTTATAGCAATATACATATATTCATAAATACATAGATACATACAGACATATAAAACAATTTTGTACTGGGATTACATTTTCAAGATCGCTCTCAGATTTGAGATCGATTTATTACACGGACCTAAATCACCCATTGTATGCACCTTTGCTCAGAACGAAAAATGACAGACTTCAATAACAATCCTAGAACGCTGCAAGACTATAAAAAATATATTACTGGTACAGAGTTCCAAAATTGGCAGGAAAAATAAATTGTTTCTTTTTTTAAGCTTAGATACAATTTTTAAACCGTTTAGTTCTATAACTATACTTAATAATAATAATAATTTAGCCCTTTTGACGTTCCACTCCTGGGCACGGGCCTCCCCTCAACACGAGGGGGATTCAGGCCATAATCCACCACGCTGGCCCAGTGCGGGTTGGCGGATTTCACATGTCTTATATAACTATACTTATTCAAACTAAAAGTATTATTTTTGACTTTGAAACACTCGGTATAGATTGAAAGACTACAGTGTTTTTTTTATTCGGGTGTCGATTACGGTTGTTTTCTCAGATTTGAGTTGCGATCGAATATTTGACGGTTACTCACAAAACTCTTTTATCTTCTTCCATTTGGTAATTTATCATAGGTACATTGATATGACATAGACATTCTAATCGATTGGTTTTAATAATCTTCGCATACTGCTAACTGGCTTGGCTGTCGTGAGCGTTAATCCGACTGACGAACGCCAATATTTGACATTTCAGTTACGTCACATCCGATATCCGGCGTTTACATTTGGCCCTGATTGGACAACTATGACTTAACTTGTTTAGAGGTTTCAGATACTGCGGCTTATATGTAAACAGCCTAAAGGCACTATTCAGGAGATGTCATGTTTTCATTATCATTACTTATTTGTTAATAATTATTAATTATTTTGTTCCCACTACTTATTATATTTTACTAGCTGTGCCCCGCGACTTCATCCGCGTAATATTGGATTATTGGGTTAAAAAGTATCTTATATCTTAATCCCGGTTGTAATCTATCTGTGTTCCAAATTTCATCCAAATCCGTTCAGTAGTTTTTGCGTGAAGGAGTACAAACATACATACATACATACATACATACATACATCCACACTCACAAACTTTCGCATTTTTAATATTAGTAGGATGTTAAAACAACTATGTACCTACTAAACACTATTATGGTCCGTATTCAAAAATTGATCTCAAGTCTGAGAGAGATCTAAGGAATGTCTTCCTAGTATAAAAGGACATGGCAAAAGCGTATTCAAGAACGCTGTTAGACTTGAGATAGATTTATAAATGAATAATTATTAACGTTTTAAAATAGTTATTTTATGTGTCATTATTATTTCAGACTCTAGATGTTTTATATATTTGGTTTTTTGAGCATATAACACCTAGATTAAAGAAATCAAAACTAGGTAGAGATAATATTGGGCTCCATTTGCGAAACATTAATCTGGACTATTTGTTTTACCTGAGTGAAGCTCGCGTTGCCAACCAAAGCATAAAAAAAAACAACTAAATACCACAATTTTCTTATAATCTAGATAAATAACACACTATGTTCTAGCACAGGTGTGACCTCTTTTAAATAAGTTTAGTAAACTTGGAAGGTTTGCAGGCTAACGCGAAGAGCAAACTGAGCTGTGTTCTCTACGGATTGTATGCAAACCGACGCGGGTACGGGAAGTCTGGTTTACTGGTCAAACGTAAGCTCGCGTCGTTTCACCTTGTTTAAACTGTGGTATGTTTTGAAACCAATTCCTCGCTTGTACTTTTTGAGCATTGTCAAGTTTGCTATACGTACTTTTTGGTTAGAAGTAAGTATCTTTCTTATATAACTAAGTCGGCAAACAAGCATAGAACCTGACCTGAATTTACCGAAATGCTTCTACTCATACTAATATCAAAACCAATGGCATTGCTTGCATGTTGCCGACTTGGAGGAGACCAGAATTGAGGGAATGAGTGGGTGTTGCTCTTCCTCCTCCCGTACTCATGAAACGAAACGCAGCTTTGTAGCTACACTAGCTGTGCCCGCGACTTCGTCCGCGTAAAATTTAATTGACAAAGTTTCATACAAAACTTTCATCCCCTATTTTATCCCCTTGGGGGTAGAATTAATCAAAATCCTTTCATAGCGGATGCCTACGTCATAACATCTACCTGCATGCCAAATTTCAGCCCGATCCGTCCAGTGGTTTGGGTTGTGCGTTGATAGATCACTATGTCAGTCAGTCAGTCAGTCAGTCAGTCAGTCACCTTTGAGTTCTATATATTTAGATTACGCCGAACTTCTGTGAGAGGCGGGTACTACCCCGGTCAAGCCAGCCCGTGTATGGGCTGTAGTCAACGGGATACAGCTCGGCTCTACCACCGTGAATAATTCAAAGAACATGATATCAACATAAGTCCTTGACTAAAAACTACGGAATGACGTAAATCCCGTTTTAAATAACACCTATATAATCTACTAGCTGTGCCCGCGACTTCGTCCGCGTAGTATTTAACTTAACAAAAATTTCGGGATTAACGGGACAAAAAAAGTATCTTATGTATTCATCCCGGTTATAATCTATCTGTGTTCCAAATGTCATCCAAATCCGTTCAGTAGTTTTTCCCTGAAAGAGTAACAAACATCAACACTCACAAATTTTCGCATTTATAACATTAGTAGGATTTACATTACAAAATCGACCTAAATTTTTCTTTGAATTTACGAAAGTGTACGTCAAATACCCAGACCTGATATGCATGAATGAACCTCACAAGGCTCGGAATCGTTTGGAATTGTGGCCTAAACAATAGTTGGGCATTCTTATTCAATAACCTATCAACGTTATTCGACTTGAGGCTTTAATGTTGAACTTTAATAGCTTAGTAATAATGTTCAATTTCGTATTAAAGCTGCGTATAAGCTTGACAGTTATATGCGACCACAGTTTCACGTATGAAATTACATTTGGTATTCTTCGAAAATGAAATACATAGTCAGTTTTTTGTTCGTATTATTGAATAGCTTACACGTTTGGGGGTTCGCGGAATTTATATGACGTGGCTATTATATGTATGATGTCAAACAATATATGCGTTGTAACCTCGAAAACAAGGAGACTGATTAATATGCCAGTTCTGAAAAACGCTTGGCGTACCTAGTGGTTCGTGGTTCGAGCGTAGGCCGTGCGGCTAACCACACCGAGTGGTTGCGGGTTCGATTCCCTTCAGGGTAAATTTGGGAAATGGCTTTTTCATTATTTGCTCTAGCTTGGGTGTAACTTGGAACACCCCCAGTCTATTGTATGAAATCCATAGTACAAGGAACTGTATAGTTGCTCTGTTTGTCTGGCGATAATTATTATTCTTTATAAAAAACAAAAGTTTGAATGTTCAGCAAAAGATATCAGATCTACTACGGTGCTACGGTTACGCTACGTTGCTACGATAAGTGCTACAAATATGCTACGAGAATTTTCAATGACTGAATAAAATCTGTCCCAAGACTTCACCTCTACAGTTTAGGGTTTAAATATAGCCTTATTACCTACTTTAACCAAGTATTACTTGATATAAGCGTCACGCACGTATCGTATGAAGCCATGTGTGGTGTTCCAAGTTAAAGGTAATCTTTAATCAATATCTATTCAGCTGTTACAACGTAATTGATTCAGTAATTACGTACATTTTTCGTGGTTGATAAGTTTAACACGTTTCTTTTAATCAATATAGGTTATATAGTTAATTATAGATTGCGTCTAAGTGAAATTTCGCTTTAGTTACTGACTTCAATCTATACAAATAAATAAAATTGGAGTGTCTGTTTGTAATATCAAAATAACACCTTTTCACTAAATGCATATGAAAGTACAACGACACCTATAGCAAAAACGCGATTTAAAAAATGTTTGTCTGTCTGTCTGTCTGTCTGTGTGTTTGTTCCGGGTAATCTCCGGAACGGCTGGACCGATTTTGACGGGACTTTCACTGGCAGATAGCTGATGTTATAAGCAGTAACTTAGGCTACTTTTATTTTAGAAAAACAAAATTTAAAAAAAATGAAAAAATCGGTCCTGTCGTGCGGGCTCAGAACGCGGGAGCGGGCTTTTTGTTAAGTTAAATTCCACGCGGACGAAGTCGCGGGCTCAGCTAGTTTGTAATACATTTTGTAAATAATTATTACAATTTCCTTGGTGTACTTACACATTTGTTTCTTTTAACTTGCGTCGTATGAGAACAACATAAGTGCCTTTTCACTACTATACTAATTAGTGTTTCCTCATTAAAAACCTCATTAAAAACGACCGCCTGTGACAGACAATTTATGGCACACGCAATTCTTTGAAGTTCCTATTTTACATAGTGACTACTTGCTATTTATTCATCAAAGGATATTTTTTAATGATTACCTAGGTAACCGTTGCCCAGGACATCGGCAACTAAGTCGAGTCTTCTGCAACTGAGTCGGCGTCGACGCCTTTAAGGGCCCTGTAAACTTGCCTTTTGAAGAACCCATGTAGTAGTTGTAGTGCAAGGGAAAGACTCCAGGAGAGGGGTCATTAAACTGTCATCGGCATTTACTTTACTGACGTTGATAATAACCACCACAAATTGACCCTACCTGTCTTTAACTTTGATCAGTGTATACTAAGGGTCGGGGGCCCAAATTTGCTAACGACTGTCGCTCGACACGACTCACTGACGTCAAAACTGACGTATCGTGTATATAAATGAATACGTCAGTAATGACAGTTTTTCTCTAGGAAAACTGTCAAAAATGTAAAAGTTTTGACGTATTGTGAGTCGAAAGGGAGTCGAGTCGAGCGCCAATCGTTAAAAGAATTGGGCCCCTGGTACACATAGTGGTGAACATGTTCTAGGTATTGTTGTATTTGTGTTTTCTTTGCAGGCGGCTGCTCCGCGTTCGGTCACTCGTGCTTCGGCGGCCATGGCAAGAGGTCGGGTGACACTGCAGCAGTGGACGTGAGTTTCCAACAAACAAATGACCTTATATAATACCTTTTGTATCGCTCTAAAATACTACTTTTCTCCTTACAAAACGTTGAGATATTTGCAAAGTAATCAACGGTAAAAAATTCAAAGAATTTATAGCAATATAGGTAATCTAGTTTTCTAAGCACAGACAAATCATGATTTCGGAATTCGATTTGTGTTTCACAGATAACTATAAAAATAACCTTTTATACTATGAGATTTGCTTCTAATGACGGTATCGTGTGATTTTGTAGTTAGCGCCCATCCATGCGATTTCGAGATTGAGAGCCATGAATAGGTGATCAATTGGTATTCAGTTACTGAAAATTAAAATGCAACACTGTGAGGAAAATTGGAGACCTACACCGATTGAATGTTAATATACATTATGTATTTCTAAAGGGTTTAACGATCTCAATGCTCTATTAATCACATCGATCATCCGTCCGTTTAGGAATTGGGGGTAATTAGATGCACTTGTTTTTTTTAAATTACCATTAACAAATTAGTTTTTCTTCCGACTATCTTAAGTTATGTTTAAGACTCAATCCTACTAATATAAAACATCCGAATGTTTGTATGTTTTTTACTTAGTCACATAAACACGGTTGAACGGATTTTTAAAAACATTGGCACACAGATATTTTCCAAACTGGATTAATTAACACTCAGGACACTATACTTAAGTCCACGCGGACGAAGTCGCGGGCCGAAGCTAATGAGATATTTTTGTTAGTATACGAGAAAGTATATAACAGTCTTATATTACTTCCTTTTTTTTTTCAAAACATACGTGTAATTACTGAGCTTTTCCGTAAAACCATATGGGCAATGTATTGGCCTAATGTTCCATTAAGTATATATACCTTGAATGGCAACATCTCATTAATTAAAGGACCACATTAAATCTTGGCCATCAAACATCGCGTGCATCACAAATGGCGGCTATATCCCCGCTGATTACGACCTTACGGGAATGAACAATGACCATAAACATTAGTTGATACCCGTAGAAACATATCAACCGCGACCATAGACCGCGACTGCCTGCTGTGACCATACCTGCTAAAAATTGACTTTCTCATTTCTTTATATTATCTATCACCCTTACTTAGAGTAATTATGCGCCGCAATTCTGCTAATCTAATCAGATGGCACGTAACATAATTAAAAACTATTGACTTTGGTTACCTTGGACGGTAGCTAGTATCCTAACGGAAAAGCCATTGACGTAATTAAAATATCAAAACCAATGGCCGACAACATGTCGACCTCTGGATCGAAGATAATATACAAGGTGACACATAATGGGTATACTTTTTTTTTTCAAAACTTATGTTTGTAATTCTAAAACCATCAGCTTTGGAGGGAACTTGAAAAACAAAAGTTGTTATAGAAATACAGCTGTTGACCGATTTCACAAGTCTACAAAACCTTTAGTACTTCAACTGTCCCACAAAGCCGATAGTTTGAGATTTACAAAGTTAAGTTGCAAAAAAAATAGTATACCCATTTTGTATCACCTAGTAAATGACCAATGGTTTTCAAATGGCATGGGAATCTATGAAATTAGCAGAAGAGCTTTGCTCAGGGCCCTAACCACGCTAGCTACTAAAATCGTAATAGAAAAGCAAACGCTCGTGATTACATTTCAAACGCTCCGCTTTTGACGTTTTGCTGACACCATATAAATGTCAGTAGAAATCGTGAAGCTCGTGTCAGCAAAACATCAAAAGCGGAGCGTTTGAAACGTAATCGCGTGCGTTTGCTTTTTGAGTAGCTTGCGTGGTTAGGGCCCTGGTCTGTAGGACCTGTGATACGATTGTCTGCTTGAGTTACCAACTAGACTACCTCTGTCCATAGTGGCTTAAATAAACAAGTCAACGATAGTGTATTGCAATTGTTTTTCGACGCGATTCGATAACGTGAGAAGACTGTGTTTACGGCACTGCAGTTTTCGTTCAAAAATGTTTTCGCGTTAAAAACTGAATTTCACACAAGCAATAAGAGGGTGCAAGCCCGTCATACTTCAGTTTTAGTAAACAGTTCCGACAGTGTGGCTTAACCCTTAATATTAGGTAATTACACCCGTTGCTTTTAGTGAACTTGTGTAATTGGGGTACGCTTGACAGGGGACTTCAAGTTTAGCATTAGCGCTATTAGCTAAACCCATTTTATAAATGGTTTTGTTTACTCATTTGGATTGCAATTATATAGCTATTTAATGATGATGGCAAATAGCTGCACCACAGTGAGAATCAGTGAAAAGTATCTACATCTCGCTTCTGGTTCGAGACGAGAATCTTGCTAACTACGGACTTGTTCTCGCTGGATAAACTCGCCCTAAGCAATCTGCTAACGTTATCGTGTCATCTTCGAGAAATCAATATGCTGTCACTGTCAATCTTGTAACTACTAGGTGATACAAAATGGGTATACTATTTTTTTTGCAACTTAACTTTGTAAATCTCAAACTATCGGCTTTGTGGGACAGTTGAAAAACTAAAGATTTTGTAGACTTGTGAAATCGGTCAACAGCTGTATTCCTATAACACCTTTTGTTTTTCAAGTTCCCTCCAAAGCTGATGGTTTTAGAATTACAAAGTTAAGTTTTGAAAAAAAAAGTATACCCATTATGTGTCACCTTGTATAATCTGTGATGTGTCACTTTTCTCGCATCGATGTCGATATTTTGTGCCCGAGATCTAAAGTTTTCGGGTGAGACTTACATTTTACGAGGTTTGATTCATCAGAAGTAAGTGTAAACTATGACGTATGTGCAGATGAGTCAGGACATGGTGCTGCGCCACCAGCTGGGCCAGGAGGAGACGCCCCCGCACCCCGGCTACCCCCGCTCCGGGTATAACGGCGTGCTACCCCCCGGCGATGACATCATACCCATCAGGGATGGAGGTGAGCAAGAACTTTATACAATTCTAAGCTTCTTGGAGGTGAGACACCGTTAATACAATTAAAAAAAATTTCATTGTTATTATGCGGAAATCATAGAGCAATATTATTTGTTTTAATCTTTGGCGGCTGCAGATTACATACAAAATAAATATTAAATAAGAAAAAATGCTCTTCATATCTATTATTATCAATTTGTCCGAAAATTTACTTGGCAACAGCAGCTGTATTGCCATTTCTTCAAGGAACACTTATAAAGAGAGGGGAGGTGGTGAATCTGTGGCTGTCTTTGTAAAATACATGATATAATTAAACATTTGATGTATGTAGGTATCTACGACCGCGACGACAGCGCCGCCGCCAGGGAGGTCATGAAGCTGAAACTTCGGAACATCTTCAAACATTGGGTGAGAATTATTCACTGGCTCGTTACAGACAACAGCATAACTCTAAATTACGTATTGTGTATTGGTACTTGTTGCAAGCTTCCAAAGCCCCATCAGCCCACTCGTTTCAAATTCAAATTAAAATTCAAAGCGTTTATTTTGTTTAGGCCTAAGGGGGCACTTACAAATTGTCAATTTTACGTATTTTTTTCTTATATCTACAACCGGATCGGAACGCGACCTCGACTGAGAAGATTCGGCAAGAAACTCAGCGGCCTTGTCTTTTTACATGTCATTTATTTATTTTATTTTTATCGCCAGTTGCTATTCAAAATTACAAAGGGTAGTAGATATTAATATAAATATTATAATAGCTCCAGTGTGTTGACTTCTGATATTACTAAGAATTACACAAATAATTCGGACTAGTAGGGCAAGACACGCTACGCTTTGACATTATTATTGACTGTCGAGATTTGAGCTGCTCAGTCCCAAGCTGTTTATGCAGCCAAGTCGTAACATAAACTTATAAGATAAAAGCTTTAACCCGCGTTTCTAAGTACAGTATCGTATGTCTTAGACCCGTATTAATAAATAAATCTTAAGTCTGATAACGGTCTTGAGTACAATTTTGACATATCATTATATATATATACCTACTGGTGTGACATAAGAATGACATTTCCAAGACCGCTCTCAGACTTGAGATCGATTTATTAATAGGGGCCTAAGTGCGCTCTGACATGACATCGATTTATTATTACGGAACTTTTTGATATTTATAGTTAATACTTACTAAATAGCGTTCAAAATGCGGCCGCCTAAACACCTGTCAAAATCACTGTCAACGCTCCTATCGGCGACGCCAGACTGAGCTCGAGTTTGCCAATTAGCCTAGTTTTAACGTGCCTCTTACGAAGCACGTGTAACACATCCACAGTTATTATAATTATATTTCATCAAAGTTCTATCTGGAGATGAAACAGGCGCTAAGTATTTAATGTACAAAGTACTTATATAGCAAATGGTAGATGACTTAACAGTTTTGTCTAACTACTTGTTATTGTTTGTCGGCAGATGGACAACTACAGGCGGCCACAGTTAAACTCGGACGACGGTTACTATGTTGAAACTTTGTAAATTGTCAATACCTAACAATAAACACAGATTTATCAGTATCTAACAAAACTTACAAGTAACTAACAACAAGTGAGTAAGCTCGATTTTTAAAATTCTAATAAAGAATATTATTATTTAAAAAGAAGAACTACTTTTATTTTCTTAAGCTACTTATTATGAAAAATATGTTTTTACATTTTAAATCCTGTGGTTTCTATAAAATAAAAATTGAACTTATCCCAACAAAATACACTTTACAATGATTATAATATTGTTATCCCTTAATATTAAGTACTAATTGCATAATGAACTAGCTATACTTATAAAACTATAAAAATAAAACGTATCTTGTCAATTAAACATTTTCACGAAAGGTAAATATATGATAACTTTTTCCTATAAAAAAATCTATTCCTGTTAAAAGGCTGGCAAATAAATGAAAGCTCTTTTAAATAATGCCTATTAATATTGTACAAAATATGCTTGTATAAAGGCTTCTGTTCTTTTGTTCTTAACTTGATTTTTCTACACAAAGAAAAAAAACGACAAAAGATTTTTGTAGTTACTAGTATACCTTTTAGTAGTTTTCAGTAAACGTTTAGTAATTATAGAAAAGATTGATAAATAATTTTATTCAAAAATAATTTGCTGTAATTAAAAAATGTTTCCTAAAAAATACTAAAGGATAGTAACTATAAAAACAATTTGGTGACGTTGTTTTTTTCTCTGTGTAAATGTCATATCCATATACTATACTATATTTGAAAATACTTTTCTATTTTCTTGAATAACATAAGTTTACCATCAAAAAATGAATATTGTTAAAACTAAATAGTAGAGAAGTGACTGTATCTATGGAATAAGAACATATTGTGTATTTATTAAATGGTTAGACACCTACAATATGATGAACATTGTGTTTTAATTTCACCCCAAAAAAAGAAATCGTAGGTTTTTTTGTGTTTAATAATTATCCTAGCCTAGGATACCAACTCTACAAGTTGTTTCAAAAGACCGAAATAAAACATGTAGAGGTTCGGATGAATCAGGCTTAGAATGGTATAAAAATATACGATGTTAGAAAACGTTTTTAATTACTTATTTTTTTGCAACCTGGCAATTAAGGAAATCGTCATATCTACGTAGAAAGATACAAATATATTTTTTTTTTTTTAATATTGGCGGCTGCACCTCCTAAATTCTGGTTAAACAATTATCTAGGCCGCAACACGAAAGTTGTCTGCCAAATATTCCACAACCCGTAAGTCAGAACATTTATTATGATAGTTAAGTATCTAAGTCTGCTTCACGAAGCAACTAAAGAGGCAACTACACTAAGCTACAATATGTGTACCTAAATTATTATTTCTCAATTTAAAACCAAACTCTTATACTCCTAAGTATGCCGAGATGGTCTATTGTTCACACAAATACGACTGGTAGCGCTATCAAGATTCTATTTTTTATTCGATAAAGTAAGCAAAGAAGCATACTACCCGCCTGATGTTAAGCAGTCACCGTAGCTTATAGATGCTTGGAATAGTAATGGGATTGTTTGCACGTTCCCGACCTGAACGGTTTGGGCTTCCAGCATTTCACCATACGAAATGCAGCTATAATAGTAACTTTACGCGGATCTTCTGTGACAGGTTGTATATTTGGAAGCAAGCATTATCAGGCACACATACAGACAGGCAGAATAGATATTGAAATAATTAATTATTTGTAATACCTACCTACCTCTTGCGTCTTATTACCTCTGACCAACGAGGGAATAAACGATTTTTTTTTCGAACCATGTTATGTACGATTTCAATTTATCTCTAAATGGTATGTAATCATTACTACAAAAGCGAATAATAGACTAGTTTACTCACAAAAGATATAGAAATTCTTTGTAAGCATGTTGTATTTGGGCCGGCGCCGCACCGGTGAGGCGATTACGACGCGACGGCTAATCCCTATAAACCTTTTTTTACTATTAGGTATATAACAAAAGTCGACATACAAGTATCAAATAAATATCGCCAACTGTATGGTCCCAAACTAAGCAACGCTTGTACCGTGGGGGCGATCCCAGGGACGCAAATTACGAAAAGGACATTTCCGAAATTTACCTCAGCGGGAATCGAACCCGCAACCACCATGTGCAATGAGCCGAGCGGCCTACGCTCGAACTGCGCCAAGCGGTCATCAAGACGTGTGCAACTGTATCTGAATTTAAGCAGTAAAGTAGCCTTAGTAGCTAACAATACCAAAGGCATTGCTCGCCCGTTACATATAGGTACCTGAAGGGGAGGCTTAACTATTTCAAGGGAGAACATTTCGTATTTGTAGGTATAGCTCAAAATTGGGTTTAGTCGCTTAACGGCTTTTTAGTACCTAATAGGCAAGCAATAGGTAATGAAGTCATGTAATCCCAATAACCCAACAATTTTCTACATAAAATGCCCTGAAAAAGGTGGTGTAAAATTTAAAAAATAAGTAACTTTTATCACTCGATCGGTTTCAAATTTCATCCCTTATAATCCTGAGGTGACGGTCCGTCAACCCAGGAATTAATCACTTTGGAACTCCCATATTCCGTTCGGAAATTAATATAATATTCCCATTAAAAGTTGGAAGGGGAAATTATATAAACAAATTAATTAAGTAAACTTAGCTTTATCCCAATGGGGTGTGTTAAGGCTAAAGCGCCCATCTAGCCCGCGAAGTTCAAATTATTTGAGTTCTTTTAAAAATTTTTCAAAATCTGACAATAATAAAAGAGAAATTTTGTAATTCGCGAAAAAGACCGTGTGCAGTGCATTTATTAATATATCAAACTTACTCTAAAACATTTCAAGAACGACAGCTATCCAGATAATCTGGCAATTTTTGTATATTTAGAGATTTACTAGTATCATATCCACCGTGATAATATTTAGAGTAAAATACGAGTAAATGTATTAATAAATGCACTGCACACGGTCTTTTTCGCGAAATACAAAATTTGTCTTTTATTATTGTCAGATTTTGAAAAATTTCTAAAAGAACTCAAAAAATTTGAACTTCGCGGGCTAGACAGGCGCCTTCACCTTAATGTGAAAGAGATGTAACGACCGCTATGACGTCATTCTCAAAATTTCCACGACGCGTCCTGAAGGATATAAAGCGTGATTTGACGATCGGTCGATAGAGTGGTTTACCTAAGAGTAGGCCGCTTGCATCACTGCACCGGTTGGTTGAAGGTTCGATTTCCGGAAATGGCCTTTTCGAAATTTGACCCGGTAACGCCCCCCTTATGTTTCACTAGCTGAGCCCGCGACTTCGTCCGCGTGGAATTTAACTTAACTGCTCCCGCTCCCGCGTTCTGAGCCCGCGCGACAGGACCCATTTGTTTTTTTTTTAAATAAAAGTAGCCTAAGTTTCTCCTTACAACATCAGCTATCTGCCAGTGAAAGTCCCGTCAAAATCGGTCTAGCCGTTTCGGAGATTACCCGGAACAAACACACAGACAGACAGACAGACAGACAAAAAAAAATTAAATCGCGTTTTTGCTATAGGCGTTGTATGTACTTTCATATGCATTTAGTGAAAAGGTGTTATTTTGATATTACAAACAGACACTCCAATTTTATTTATTTGTATAGATAACACAAAGTCGGTAAACAAGCGTACGATCCGCCCGAAGTTAAGCAGTTACCGTTGCCTATAAATGCTTGCAAGATCAAAGGTAGCAATTTTTCATTGCCAACGTGAAGGGGAGTGGGAGCATGGTATGGGAAAGAAAGGGGGCGAGGGGTTGATTGGGATTCAAGCTCTCTCACTTATCGTCACCTCACTTAAGTACTTTACGTCGATCTTCTGTGTTAGGGTGGTACTACGCCGGTCGAGTGAGCCCGTAGGTATATAAGGTATCATAATCAATTGGCTACAGCGCGGCTCTCCCGCTGCATAGTTTGGGCCCAAACTGTTATTGTGTAGCCTGGTATAGTAGTGCGTTTATTTTACGAACGCGTGCTGTGACACTGGCAACGTAACGTTTGTGGGATAATGCACAACACTTTTGCTGAAGATCATGACATGATCAAATGCATAGTTTACGATTCTATACATACAGACAAACATTCATTTTTATATATAGATACATAGAAGAAGATAGAAGAAGATAGATTATGTCTCCAAAGAAATGTTTAGTGCTTTAGAACACAACACAAAGGTCACGACCGTCAGCATCGATAATACACGACGTAAAGAGGGTGTCTTTTAGGTACATTTGTTTAGTCTAAACGTTGTATAACATACCTCTGTCATCGGTATTGTTATGTAAATCATGCCCCGAATGCTTTAAATCCGTTAAAACAAAGCCAGAACGCCACTGTTTTCTACATACTCAGAGTCGCTTCAACAGTGGCTCATTAGTGATAAGCTGGTCTTCTTGATAAGGATTTCCAATGAAAGTCGCCTATTGTGGCCTTATTTATATTGGACTGAGTTGCATTATTGTATTATTTCATGAGTAAATCTAATTTCCAACAAATATATTATATTTTAAAAATTACTAGCAGTGGAAGTTTATCACATTACTTGTGTTCCCGTTAGCCTTTCCAGCTAAGCTAATTTTTGTGTTAGGTTAGCTCAAGGTAATAGTTTAATGGCCAGGATGGGGATCGAACCCCGAAACTCTTAGATACGAGGGCGGCCTCCTCCAGCCACCAGGGCATTGATGCTAGTGGAATTGTGAACGAAAACATCGTTAGGTAACTGTACTTCTTAAGAAAGACGTGTGACCGTGGGCTAATGCCCGAAAAACATTTCCGGACAACTTTGAAGGGTTAAAAATTGATAAAAGCACGTGGCTTTGAACAATATACTTATTATGAGAACCAGCGTATGAGTCCTTTGTTTGTAAATCATGAATGAACATTATTTAATTCTTAGAATGTAGAAACATGGAAGAGAATCTCTAGCAATCTTGACTGCATTTTTACATTATGGCTACAGACTTGAGCCGTCCCAACCATATCAACGATTTTCATAAAAAAACGTCTGAAAATCCGGAATAATATTGAAAATTCTCAGTTCTGTTTGAGGTCCACCCGGCGTCATCTTTCAAAGTTCCATGTTTTATAGGTTATTGGGGTAACTTAGTAAGTTTTTTATATAATAAAGTCGGCAAACAAACGTGCGATCTGCCTGATGTTAAGCAGTTAACGTAGCCTACATATGCATGCAATGCCGAGGCATTACTCGCACTTTACCGACCTGAAGCAGACTGGGATATAGGGCGGGGAAATGATAGGGGTGGGATTGAGGGGATGCTTTGGTCTCCTACATAAAAATATGGAGTTTCCAAATATTAAAACTCTAAGCAAATATAACACAGTCTGCTGAGCAATTAAAAGTTGGAAGCAGCAACGGTTCCGCGTCATCCGCAGACCGCCATTGTCGCTATTTTGTGTCGAATAAAATCTGTAGTGACATTTTGTCGTCGCATGTAGGTAGGTAATGTACCAAAATAGCGAGATTAATAATAACTAAGTATTAGTCTTCATCTCCGTTCGTATTATTATAATAGGATCTTAAACATTTTTTAACACACTTTTGCCGAAAAGATATTGTCCCTGTTTCTGAAAAGTGATTTTATTGGTACTTGTTCCTACTACATATTTACCTGCTCCGTATTGTACGTTCATATATCTACTTAATAACTTATAATATAATGTTCGTTCGAGGTGACAGTGTGTCCGAATATCGGACGGGTATTGCCATATTTAACGATCAAAGAATGACAAGAATATTGAAAATACGGGAGAAAAATTTATAAAATTCAATTTGAATTATTCAAGCTTTCGATCAAATACATAATTAATACCATGGACTAAAAGAGGTGGAGTTTGAAACATACATCTATACAAATAAATAAAATTGAAGTGTCTATTTGTGATATCAAAATAACACCTTTTCACTGAATGCATATGAAAGTACATACGACACCTATAACAAAAACGCGATTAAATTTTTTTTTGTCTGTCTGTCTGTGTGTATGTTCCGGGTAATTTCCGAAACGGCTGGACCGATTTTGACGGGACTTTCACTGGTTATAAGCAGTTGTTATAAGTAACTTAGCCCACTTTTATTTTAGAAAAACAAAATTAAAAAACATGGGTCCTGTCGCGCGGGCTCAGAACGCGCGTGCGAGCTTTTTTGTTAAGTTAAATTCCACGCGGACGAAGTCGCGGGCTCAGCTAGTTTTAAATATATTTTCACGGTTGACGATTTTGTCTATGTTTCCTAGGTTCACGATTTTCCCATGGTATCGCAAGTAACGATTTTTTTTTAAGTAAGGGTCTTCTCTATAGGAAGTTTGTCATTTTTAAGGGCTTTGCGTTCGCGCACACTGCGAGACCACATATTAATATTTTTCTTATTTTTTTACTCAAATATAACGGAATATTAGAGGAGGTTTCTAGAGACTAAAGAAAACTTCAACATGCCTTTATTTTGTCTACAGTAAAATAACACAATCTAGATTCGCGTTATATAAAAGTTATTCTACAGCATAATTGAGAATGGTTTAGGGTTATCAAATCATTCCCCATTTTCCCAACGACACCAGCGCCACCTCGCGAGCACAATAACAATCACACTCGCGTGTTAATTACGCCAACAAGTACTAACATAACAAAGTGAAATGTAACAATGTGCTTTTCATTTGAAAACGTGTGAAAAGTCTTGGAAGTGAAAAGAGTGGAAGTTTTAATTATAAATAGAAACGTGACCGAAATACAGTGAGTGTTAGAAAATGTTTCAGAGGCTAAATTATTTCTGCACTTTCCTTAGTTTAAGAAGCTAAAGCAACTACTTATTATTATTATATCGCCAGACGAACACACCAACTGTATGGTCCCAAACTAAGCAACGCTTGTGTTGTGTGCTATGGGTACCGTACAATGGACTGGGGGCGATCCCAATGACTCCCAGACCAGGGCAAATTACAGAAAGGCCATTTCCGAAATTTACCGTGACGGGAATTCAACCCGCAACCACTCGGTGCAGTGACCCAAGCGACCTAGTTAGTTGGTTTTAAAACTATTGAAATAGGACGACACAATACCATTTGCACTGTAGAGCGGTCAAAATCGTTCTATGATCAACACGCATTGGAAATTATATTCGTGCCATTTAAATCCTTTGGGACAAAGTTTAAGTCCTAAATAATTCCCTTCTTTCGTTTGCGTGCGTGTTCATAATTCTTGCGCTATGATGCTGTGGAAAATGATGCGCTTCTATAGGTCGAAAGCTCGCCCGGCTCAAGTGGACGGGCACTCTTATATTACATTTGGATGATATCTTTCATTTGGATGATAAATCAGCTTGGGACTGAGCATCTCAAATATCTACAGTCAATAACAATGTCAAAGCGCAGCGTGTCTTTCCATACTAGTCCGAATTACTTTATGTAATTCTTGGTAATCCCAAAAGGCAACACACTGAAGCTATGTTTTTAAAAAAATACAACAATATCTATAAAGACAAGCCCGCTGAGTTTCTTGCCGGATCTTCTCAGTCGCGGTCGCGTTCCGACCGGTTATACTAGGTGATACAAAATGGGTATACTATTTTTTATGCAACTTAACTTTGTAAATCTCAAACTATCGGCTTTGTGGGACAGTTGCAGTACTAAAGGTTTTGTAGACTTGTGAAATCGGTCAACAGCTGTATTCCTATAACACCTTTTGTTTTTCAAGTTCCCTCCAAAGCTGATGGTTTTAGAATTACAAAGTTAAGTTTTGAAAAAAAAAGTATACCCATTATGTGTCACCTTGTAGATATAAGAAAAAAAGTTACATTGACAATTTGTTAGTGCCCTCGAAGGCCTAAACAAAATAAAGGCTTTGACTTTGACTATTCCCCACATGACCGACAGTAGTCCCATGTAATAGATGCCGAACATATATTCCGTCACTATACACATGCATACAGTGTGTCGTCGTATCGTTAGCGAAGCTCATTTCCTTATTCACCCCTGTCCCGTTTCGCCGTAAATACCGGAAAATGAGCCGGCGAGCGCTTGACTCTACATGCACTTAATTAGTTCGGGACCTGGCTCTAGCCACTTTTAAGGGCTACCTTATCGAGATTTTATTTTAGTTGAGGGTTTTTATTTTAAGTTTGGAAATAATTTTGGACTTATTTCGAAGTTTGAAACTACGACGGCAGTGTAATTTTAGAGTCCCGGACCGTATAAGAAAAATACGGAACTTTTATTGTCGCTTGTTGTCCCTCCATTTGGTAAAGGTCCCTGGGAAGTATAAAAAATTCAAACTTCTAAGTCAAAAATGTTCATTTTCCCAAATGACCATTTGCTACCAGTCAGTCTCAGATTCTACCCGCATATTGTTTTTTTAGTTACCTAAAATAAGGCACCAAAGCAACAACAACTATTTATTGATGTCTTCACAACCAGGTTCATCCATTTATCACACAGCAAGTAGCAGGTTTATTACCACCGACCACATTGTATGGAGTGGGCAATCACCGCGCGAGAACCAGTGTCCATAGGGTGCACACGAAGTGGTGTTATGATAAATTGTTTTCTGCTAAGGCTAGGTACCTTTGTTTGCTTACAAAAATTGGGGTATAAGGGGGTTTCAATGGAAACAAGAAAGGTTCTCTACAATTAGCCTACCTAATATACTTATACTAAGTGATACAAAATGGGTATACAATTTTTTTTGCAACTTAACTTTGTAAATCTCAAACTATCGGCTTTGTGGGACAGTTGAAGTACTAAAGGTTTTGTAGACTTGTGAAATCGGTCAACAACTGTATTCCTATAACACCTTTTGTTTTTCAAGTTCCCTCCAAAGCTGATGGTTTTAGAATTACAAAGTTAAATTTTGAAAAAAAAGTATACCCATTATGTGTCACCTTGTATGTATTTGTTTTCGGTGGTAGAGCCACGCTGTGGAATTAATAGCAGCTCATACATAGGCTGGCTTGATCAGAGTAGTACCGCCCTCACACAGAAGATCAGCGTAAAGTAGTAATCATAGCTGCGTTTTGTACTATGAGTGAGAGGCCAGAAGCCCACAAGCTACCTACTCGCCGCGCCCCGGAGCGGGAAGATAAAAAAGGCTGATTACTATTATTTACTTCGAGTAAAGGTATACATACAGCCGGGCTTTTACTACTCGGCAAAGGTGCACCCATGCCTAAAATACAATATCCAAAATGAGAGAAAATATCGAATACAATTACATTTTAGCACACTTCACATTTTAATAAAACGTGTAAAATACTTTTTCTTATATGAAATCCCGTTATAATTTTAGTTAAGTTATTTCTTATTTCCATTTGTCACGTGTCATGTACCTATTGTGTTCTTAACAAGAGGAATAACGCATTGTCGGCTGGACCTTTGGAGCCTCTCCATTATGGGACTCACGCGTCAACCTTCACGGGGTCGGCAGGGATCAGGTGGAGCTATCGTTCAAAAAAAACGTGCGTTTTGTTGCAATTCATGTAAGTATATCCCCTGAATTAATGTCTAGTAGACGTGTCTTTAAGTGGTTTGTATACCAAATATGTATAGAAAATCTCATAAAAATCGGTCGAGCCGTTCCGGAGGAGTGCGACCATAACAAACGCCGTGAAACGAGATTAATGTATATACATATTAGATGGGTATAATTGAAGTAGGTATAAACGCAGTGCATCAGAGGTGCAAACTGTTTGAGTGGTGGCCGGGACGTAATTCATGAGGCTTTCTTACCTTTGATAACTCTAGGCTGTGGTGCAAGTCGTAAACATAACGAATGCTTCATTGTTTTCTTATATTTACGCGAACACTAGACATTGAAATAAAACTATTTTTCGGATTTCGGCTGCTGTAAAGCCACCGAAACGTCGGGAACATAAAGTTATTAAACGCGATAAAATCCGAAAAATAGTTTTATTACAGAATGCTTCATTGGTTCACTTTTAAAAGTAATTATTTGTGGTTTCCAAAGCCTTAATGTTCACTACACTTTAATTTATTAATTAACTTCACTTGTATTTGTTTTGGATACCAACGACAATTATTTGATTCTGGGAACGATAGATTTAAACTAACACTTTTTCGGTTAATTGAAAATTAAATCTTCTACGCCTAACGAAGGTAGGTTTCTAGAAATTTTCTTATACTTAGTGGGTATTTATCAACGCGTACCCTCAAATTCTGATTCTTAGTACTTTCTACCGCCATCTATTAGCTGACACTAAAGTAATTTTATTAATGACTAGCGACCCGCCCCGGCTTCGCACGGGTATTTTTTATCAGTGTTTCTCTACAATATTATGCATGTATTATACAGTATAAACCTTTCTCTTGAATCAATCTATCTATTAAAAAAAACTGCATTAAAATCCGTTGCGTAGTTTTAAAGATCTCAGTATACATAGGGACATACAGACAGCGGGAAGCGACTTTGTTTTATACTATGTAATGATATTGCAAATAACGAAAGATTCACTGTAGTTTACTATTGACTTGAATGCCATGCTAACGCCATCTATGAGAGTGAACTAGCGTTACTTAAAATGATAACAAAGATTGACATAAAATTACCCAACTAATACCAATACCTGATAGAAAAATGTTGTAGCTTTTTGTGGTTACATTTATTTATGTTTAAACAGATAGTTACCCATACGAGTATTTGCGTAATTAACAAGAGAAACCTTTAACTTGTCCCACATCCACACTAGCGAATAGGCACAATTAAGGCTACTTCTATCCACAGGGAGGTATACAGGCAAGAATGCTTTTAGTGAAACACAATGTTCAGCTATCGTCTGAAACATCTTTAGGAATGAGTTCAAAGCACTTTCGTTAACTTTTTGAGTAGGCAGTTGTTTGTAAGAATACACAGTTTTATAAAATGTTATTTCGCTTGTATGCAATAATGTGAAAGTCTAAAAGGTAGCTTACATTTGCACCTATGTTTTAACTACAGTGGAAATATTAACTTGGGAAATTGGCTGTAGTTTTGACGAATGAAACCAAACCCCACGTGCTTTTGCAGACCAAAGCCAACTCTATTGCGAGTAGTTGTAGGTTGGGATCAGTTCGCAGAGGTATGTGTGGGTGATTTTCACGTGTGAGTTCAGAATGATTGTGGGACTAAGCGCGCAGATGAGATAGGTACTAAGCTATTGTTGTACCTATTGTGATACTTCAATTTTACAAAAAAAAACAAACGATCCAAGATGAATCTGCCTTATATTTTACAGCTTCATTTTATATTATAACACCAACAATATGAACATTTGCATAACTACTTTACAAGTGATTTTTCAAGTTCTTATAAAATAAATTTTGTTTATCGTATACTTACATAATTAATGACAAAAACCAGGATCCAATAAATTTAATAACAAAAAAATATTTTTTCGATATGATAAATATAATAATGAATTAGTAGTTCGTATACAAACTACTTATTCATAAGGAGCAAGGTAACCAAAAAGGAAAAATATATTTCGATTACAATAAGAACTGTAGCATCCCAACACAAGGTAAATAAACAATAAACCTCTTATTTTTTTAAAAATGGCACATTTTATCTTAAAGTCTATATTATACAACTATGCCAATTGCAACCCAGCCTTACAATTGACGCTATTACACAATAATTTAAATTAGAGTATTAAAAGAATACACACATAATAGATAGACTAAAATTATACTTTTATGAATGTTAGATAAGAAAATAAACATTGAAGTAAAAACGTCAGTCAATTTTTGGTTACATATTTTGTTTGTTTAATTACTTGTCTTCAGACGATTCTCTCTGAAAATATATAAAAAAACATTGTAATATTAGCACTAATAATAAAACCCTTTTAGTATTCATTTAATAGTGCTTAATTTGCCTTTACGATAAAATTACTGGACTATATTTGTGGCGAAATGAGTAAATTTAATTTTAATAATAATGTTATAGATATTTTTATTTATCTCCAAATCAGTGAACAGAGGTGTTGATAAAAACAGTTATACTAACAGATATGGGATTTATTTATCTACTCATCATCTTTTATCTTACTGAACCTTACCATTATTTGCCAAATCTTCATTTTTGAAAGTAGATCGTCGTCCAGCATGGGCTTCGCTTCAGGGTTCCTGTTGTGAGGTAACTCCACGGGACCGTCATCGTTGTCAGTCCTGAAAATATGTGGAATTAAAATAATTATAAGAATGGTATGTAAGTACTTACTTATAAAATCTAAATGAAAAATCGAAATCATTCATGTAAAACGATAAAAATCATTGTGAACTCAAAAATGGAGTTGAGGAAGCTATAGTAGACTAGTAGTAGTAGTAGTAGTAGTAGTAGATACATATTTCTGCCTCACAACTAATAACATTTACAATTAGTATTTTCATTTTTATCCTCCATGGTATGTTCTGCTCACAAATCTGGAACGGTGGAAATGATACAGGTAACGACATCTATGGACAGTACCAAAAGTCACTCACATCAGTTTGTTAGTAACAGGAGCGTCGTCGCCGAGATCCAACGGGTAGATGGCGTTGATATCGTCGTTCTTTGTAGCTAACTGCTTTACGCGGTTCTGAAAGTTTTGAGCGTTAAAATATAGATGGAGCTTTCACAGAGCGCTGCGAATGTCACACAATTACCATCGCTCTATCTACGACCACGACTCATGTCTTTTAGAACGTAGTATTTATAAGTCTGTGCTTTTAGATCATTTTAGAATGTTGGCCACCCACATGTGGTCGTCCAAAATGAATGGAAATAAAGTCGCAATTTGAACACACAACGAAAGATGATTATGATGTCGCGTATGATGTGGCGTACACCTAAGGCTGGACTTCTTGGTTATCACTACATAGATACTGTGTGTCTGTTGTTCTTACCAGTTCAGCATTCGCCGCCATGCTCCGTAGTAGCCGGGTGAGGTACCAGTCCGGAGCCGTCGCTGGCGGCTTCCCAGACCGCTTGCCATGAGCTGGAAACAAGTTCTAAATGAATCGATAACCTTCTAACATTCCTTCTCCCAATTCAAACCGATGAACTGACAACGGAAATTTTGCAACGTTTAATCCCACAATAATAGAAAGTTGGCATTACAATAATTGTTTTGCTGTGACCGTTAAAAATAAATAGACCATCATCAATGTAGGTATAAATCGATTATTTTTGTTGTAATAGCAGTTATAGCCGATTGGTTAAGCCCGCGTCTTGCGGACACCAGGTCCTGGGTTCAAACCCCGGCTCGCACCTCTGTTTTTTTCAAAATCTATGTGCGAATCATAATTTCTACTTATATGATTATCACTTGCTTACGCCGATTTTTTAAAGACAAACGTGTGAAATCCGCCAACCCGCACGGGCCCAGCGTAGTGGATTACGGCCTGAATCCCTCTCGTACTGAGGGGAGGCCCGTGTGCAGGAGTAGGCTAAGATTTTTTTTTTTGTTATTTATCGGGCTAAAATAACATAGTTATTAATGTAACATAACCACAGTAAAATGCCATAGGTCAAAAAAGAAGTGAAGCTTTGCAGTAGATATTAGATATATTAACGCGTAACGCGTAACGCTTTTCACCGTTTTAGTGCCCGGGCAGCGAGCGCCCCGAACGTCCGTAAAGAAGCTTCGCTTCAATAGAAACATTTTATAAATTCGTAAATAACTATCCATCTTTCCCTACCAATCTCCCAAACAGCTTCAATATCCTGTTTATTGTGCGAGCTCTGACCGGCGCGGCACCTGTATTTGGCACGAGTCATCGCATTGTCCCTCACACACCGGTATGAATAGACAGGGATGCATGTAGTTTTGACCCGGCCACGTCATTAATTTTGATTTGAAGTTTTGACTTGAAAGGTCGATAAAGTTAACATACATATTTCATTAATAATTATTAGCTTATCTTTACAAATATTTTTCATCTCAATAATCAAAAAAGAAATTTTAATATTGAAAGAAGGTAGGCCGCTATTCAGATCAGCGTACAGCTGTACGCTAATCTGAATCTTAATTTCAGGATTATAGAGTCGCTTATGTCCTCGATTTTATTATTGTAAAATTTGGGCAGGTACTATGTTTGAATATATTTTATTTTACATTATCAACTATTTAATATTCATCCCGAAGCAATGTATTTATTCAAAACGTATTAAGGCGCCTTGTGTATGGTATCACATGAATATAAATGTTAGCTAATAAACGATATAGAATCAGAAATATTATAATACCTATTAAGGTATACAACAGAGACCTAATATAAAATAGAAAAAACATTTTTGAACCTCGTATTAGTTTTCTTGACCCAATTTTCTAAATAGGTTTTAGATAATATCAACCGATACCTTACACTTATCTTACACTATTCTTTGAGTGGTATTAATAATTAAGAAGAGATTTATCCTAATTAGTTGGAGAGTACAGTCACACAGCCATATGTGGAATATTCACATGAAGAAGCCGACAGCCGTTTTGTTTCTACATTTTGACAGGTAATGACGGGATTTGACACCTCGATACAATAGGTAAAATATCACACGGACGGTCACATTTTCGTATTGTATTGTTATTAAATGTGTTTGTGATTGGCTATTAATTACTTGACACTGGCGAAATATCTGTGGGCCATATTTTTAAAGAAAGAAGAAGAGGAAAGCGTGAACTATCAAGTCTCTGCCGCTAATTATCTAATTCCGTGATTGTCAAACAACAGCCCGCGATATGCCCGTATTATTAAGTCTGAGAGCGACCTTGGAAATATAATTCGTATGTCATTCCAATACAAAATGTCATGTTAGAAGCGTACTCAGGATCGTGCTCAGACGTGACATAATTTTTTTAATACAGTGCATAATAATATAATTTAGCCCTTTTGACGTCCCACTGCTGGGCACGGGCCTCCCCTCAACATGAGGGGGATTCAGGCCATAATCCACCACGCTGGCCCAGTGCGGGTTGGCGGATTTCACATGTCTTTCGAAAATTGGTTAGACCTTCTAAGACATGCAGGTTTCCTCACGATGTTTTCCTTCACCGTAAGCAAGTGATAATCATATAGAAATTATGAATCGCACATAGATTTCGAAAAAATCCAGAGGTGCGAGCCGGGATTTGAACCCAAGATCTGGTGCCCGCAAGACGCGTGGTTTAACCAATCGGCTATCACTGCTTATTAATACAGTGCATAGGTACTTATTATTTATTTCATAAATGTTTATTGCAAAGGATAAGGAGGAGATAAGGAGACGTATAGGGATGGCAAAAAATGCAATGTGCCAGTTGCATAAGATATGGAGAGACCGTAACATCACGCGGAAAACTAAACCAAATCGGTGATTTCGCTTGTTTTCTCCATATTCAGTTATGGAGCGGAGACTTGGACACTAAAAATGGCCGACAGAGACCGAATAGACGCCTTTGAAATGTGGAGCTGGAGGAAAATTCTGCAGATACCATGGACCGCCTTTCGCACCAACGTGTCTATTCTGAGCACTTAATGTCAAAACTAGACTTTCCACTATATGCCTTGGTAGGATGCTGGAATTCTTCGGACATATTGCTCGTAAAGAGGGTCACAATCTTGAGCAGCTGATGGTGACAGGCAAGGTAGATGGCAAACGACCCAGGGGACGCAATCCCACGAGATGTTCGGACCAAATACGATCTTCTCTGAACACCAACATCCACATTGCCCTTCATGAAGCAAAGGATCGCAGCAGATGGAGGGAAATTGTATGGGAGAAACTGATGCAGCGGGGGAGTCACGACCCTCAGTAATGAGGAAAACGACACGCGGAGGAGGATTGCAACAGCGACGTAATATATCAATGGAGTTCAGCATTCAACGTTCAATGTTAAATACTATCTGACATTATTTTTACTGAACAATTCAAACTCAAACTTATTAATATTCGACCCGAAGGCCCGTTTTCCCTCGCGCGGCCTCTATTCTGCAATTACTGCTGATTATCATCGTTAGGCCGGTGACAGGCCTGGATTAAAACGTCGCCAGGTGACTTGTATTACAGTTTTACTTTACGCAGATTAAGGGGTGTGCCGTTATTGTTATATCGCCTGTCTACGTAAATAACATAAAAGCAGAAATAATACCAGTGATTCTAAAACCCGGACGGTTGGTTGAAAATGTCTCAATAGCCGATGCAAGTTCAAAAAGTCGAAGACTAAAATTGAAGTGTCAAATAAATCACGTTGGTAGGTAGGACTACAGCTCATATACAAGCTAGCTCGCCCGGGGTAGTACCACACTTACACAGAAGGTCGGCTTAAAGTAGCTATAATAGCTGCGTTTCGTACGATCACTGAGAGAACCGGAAGCCTAACCCCTTATTTTCCCCTATCTCTGTCCCACTCCACTTCAAGTCGGCAGCGTGCGGGAAATGCCTTCGTATTGCGAGCATCTATAGCTTACAGTAACTGCTTAACATCAGGCATGTCGTACGCTGGTTTGCCGACTTAGTTTTATAAAAACATTAATAATAATACGTATTGTTTGTTGTTTGGAAACAAAAATATTACTCCCTATTTCTTATTACATCACATGCTCCGATAAACCCTTTTAGGAAAAGTACCTATGTCCTCTTACGTAGATATCCAATTTCTGAAGTAGGCACCTATTCATATTCGGATGAAGAATTTTTTTTTCATCTCACATAAAACACTAGAATATTTGATTAAATACAAATATGTTTTAGATTCAAATTATTATGTCTGTTTGTTTGAAAGTTTGAACATCGCGCGCAAAGGGCTGAATAGATTTTAATGTGTGATTAGGCTTCATCATAAGTATGCAATTTTTTATCCATAAAGTATTATTTTTAATGATTATGGCAACCGTATATTGCATTGGCTAATAAAATATTTCATCACACACATTTTATTCAAAAAAACAAATTGATTTTATTTTTAAATTTCATATCTCTTTCACCGCGCTCCAAAAGTTCACCAGTTATTTTATGTTTAGTTTATTCCTAAATACATCATTTGCAAAAATCAATGACAAATCAGAAGTGAAGTGAGACCTCCAGATAACAATCGATTTAATTACGATTTTAGATACATAAAAAGTAATATGGCAAAACCATAGCGCGACCTTAAACTACCACTTAATCTATCGATAGAAAGTTCAAACTCGTAATAAATATAATAAATGTATTCCATATAATTAATGTTAGTCCTAGTTTTGCTTTTTGTAATTACTCTTCTTCACTTATAAGTATTATAAAGAGGTAAAGTTTGTAAGTTCGTGTGTTGGTAAAGGGTAATCTTTGAAACCGAGACCTACAGCGACTTATCAATTCGCAAAATAATGTTGGGAACTCTACGGGCATGTGGAACCTATCTATCTTTTTCTAAAACTAACACGTACGAAGCCGCAGGGACAGCTAGTGTTTATAACATTAAAGTTTATCTTTAAATTTGGGATGCACAGTCTGGCCACAGCTTATAGTGGAAAATAAGAGTTGCAATGCACATACCAAAGTAGAGTTCATACTGAAACGAATACATATGTATGTAGCGGTCTCGCTCTACGTGACGTGGGCAACAAGGTAACACTGGCATCGGAAATCATAATCTTCTTGGTCTTTACACTTTTGGCAGAGTGGTCGTGCTCGTGGTTATCACATAAGGGTTCGTAGCTTACATGAAATCATTGGAGTTGAACTCTTTCTACCTGTCTCTATATACGCAATAATTTAAAACGTAATGTAATAGGTACGGGCTATCTCAACCGGGGTAGTACCACCCTCACATAAACGCTCGGCGCAAAGTAGCTGTAAGTAGCCGTAAAGTAATTGCAATTATCTATAGGCTACGGTTACTGCTTAACATCATTCGGCTCTTAAGCTTGTAGGTCGACTTCAAGGTGTTTTTACAAAACGGCCAGTTTTATAAATAATAAACAAAACACTATTTATTTACTACAAGTCAATGCCATCCCTTATCTTCTATGACCAAAACAATCGGTTATCGTTGGTATTGTTATCATTGTTATCTTCTTTTCTAACCGGTACGAAGCGGATTTCCCATAGTATAACCGTTATTGCACATCATAACGCCATTATCACTGAATGAGCTATTAAACGACACGAGTAGGTATTATATTTATATTTTTAACTGCACACGGTTTTATGATTTTGTCATAGTGCTCTACAATTATTGGGTTTATAGGTATCTAAACGAGGTGTTATTTTAATAAGGCCCGATATTAATATAAAACAGCGGATAATTATAAAACAGCTATAGGATTGAATCGATGGCAAAAGATTCAAGGCGATGCCTGTGAGCGATACGCGGACCATTAAACCACGATCCCTGGACACTGACGTCTACATGGAACATTAAAAAGCTGCAGACACATCAAATTAAAGTACAAAACTCCATTGTGAGCTCGTTAATACAACAATAAACTGTCCCATATCGAATGCAATACGCCGGGCGGGGACCAGCGATAGCACAAAGCTAGAGGATTAAAATAAAACCCAATATTGATGATAATGGTCGTCCGCTAAGCACTAATAAAGAATAACGGAAAACGCACGTGCTTTATCGTGAAAACTTTGAAGCAGAGAAAAATTGTTTCGGTATATTTGACGGGCATTTGATACGACATGACATTGTCGTGAAAACAATCATAAAAGGGAAGATAGAAGGCAAGAGGGGAAGAGGAAGACCTAGGAGAAGCTATTTCAACCAAGTGAAGGAAAAAGTGAATGTCGTGTCGTATCAAATGGTCAAGGAACTGGGAGAAAATCGCAGTGAATGGAAAAAACTCGCTCTTAAGTTTTATGATGATGATCAATATTTGATGCGATGTGTGACATGAAAACAGAATTTAATGAAATCGACATAATAAGTGCCTATAATAGTCCATGAGTCCATGACTAATTTAGACTCGCTGTTAATATAGGAGTTTAAAAAAAATGCCTTTCCGTTGAATCAGGCCCAATGTATAGGAGAATTTATTCTATAGCATATGGCAGTGTCAAGTCAATTTATTGTATATTATAACATATTTTATTAAAACCACAGATCAATAGAACGAAAAACCGCTTATTTTTTTATTTTTTTTTATACGACTATATGTTGTTGGCCAGAGTAGCCATAACAACTTCACCCGGACAGAGGGCGAGCGCAAGTGCGCTCCAGCCAGAGGGGCAGGGGAGCAGCTAGCTCAAGGGCGCCACAAGGGACACGACCTCGGCTTGGGCCGCTGCCAGGAGAGGTGGCGAGGGTAAATCTACCACCGGATCGGAACGCGACCTCGACTGAGAAGATCCGGCAAGAAACTCAGCGGGCTTGTCGGGTGAGGGGAACCGCTTACGTCCACTATATATAATAATGCAACCGCCCAAAGTTGGCAGGGTAGCGGGGATGATGACGCATTTTGATTGGTCCGTTCAAACCCGAGCCGTGAATGAACTAATTAAAATGCAGTGGCAATGCATTGCAATGAAAAACAATTAACGACGTAAAATTTTATAAAAAAACTAGCTAACTCGGCTTATACCTTGTTCTATCATAATAATATACATTATTTCTAGGTATGAAATATACTTGACCACCTATTCTCATACCTACCAAATATACATAAATAATTCCATATAAATCGGTCGAGCAGTTTCGGAGGAGTGCAACCACAAACACCGTGACACGATTTTTTATATATACAGATAGATTGTTGTACTCACCTCCCCAACACGAGTGCCCGTAACTCAGGCACGATCCTGAAAATATGAAAGGTCATAATTAGATCTTGGACAGATATATCGCCAGACAGACACACCAACTAAGGTATGCTTGTACTATGGGCAACGTACAATGGACTGGGGGCGATCCCAGTGACACCCAGACCAGGGCAAATTACGAAAACGCCATTCCCGAAATTTGTCCCAGCGGGTTAGAACCCGCAACCACCATGTGCAGTGAGCCGAGCGGCCTACGCTCGAACCACTGCGCTGAGCGGTCGTCAAATTGGCGTACGCTTTGCTGTTGAATCAGCAACTCATATGATTCTGAATGAGGAGTTCTTTATATTCAGGTTAGTCTTGTAAGTATAATTTGATGCTAATGGACCGGTCATTAAAGATTCATGTTGGGAATACAAAACAACCGCATTATACATTACTAGCTGTGCCCCGCGACTTCATCCGCGTAGTATTGGATTATTGGGTTAAAAAGTATCCTATATGTTAATCCCGGTTATAATCTATCTGTGTTCCAAATTTCATCCAAATCCGTTCAGTAGTTTTTGCGTGAAGGAGTAACAAACATACGTACATACATCCACACTCACAAACTTTCGCATTTATAATATTAGTAGGATCTACAGTGGCAACGCATTAGCTGCTACTTTTTAGTGTCTGATGGGATAGTGTTGCGGGACTTAATGCTGTTAATTAACACCACGGCCAATGAGAAGCGAAAATAGTAGGTTATGTTTATTAAATTAGTTGTTTTCAACGTTCGCTTTCATATATTTTTAATTTAGATTACGGACACAGAATAAACCACGAATTGATGAAATGGCCGCCCGAATGTTGGCAACCCTGGCGGTAACGGATTTGAACTCGAAAATTATTATCATTTCGTGAGAAGTGCGTGTACGGTCTTATTCTATCGCGCTGACTTACGGCGGTGTCATTACAGTATAGAACCTTTTAACAGTTTTCGTGTTCTCCACAGAAAATTTTTGAGGTTGGTATTTTTGTCATACGTACTTGCCTAGTGCTTCACCTAGCTTGAGTGGAGAGTCCCTTGCTGTACCTATGAGATTTCATCTACACATATTATACTCTTTACGATGCAACATTAAAAATCCTAGGAAGAGTTTATCGGCAAATAAATAGAGGTCAAATTACCTTAACCTTTTTTACAATTTACACTATTAAAACATTTAGTAAAAAAACGGTTTATTAATTACCTACAGCAAATATTCATGTAAAGCCTCGTATCTATTGATTAATTATAAGACGCCCGCTTGGCGCAGTGGTTCGAGCGTAGGCCGCTCGGCTAGGGCTGGGCGTAGGCACATGGTGGTTGCGGGTTCGATTCCCGCCAGGGCAAATTTCGGAAATGGCCTTTTCGTAATTTGCCCTGGTCTGAGGGTCACTGGGATCGCCCCCAGTCCATTGTACGGTGCTCATAGTACAAGCTTTGCTTAGTTTGGGACCGTACAGTTGGTGCGTCTGTATGGCGATATTTATTATTATTTATTTATTATTTAATGTAATTACAAATATTAATGTATTTTTTTCTCTCAATGTATATCAGTGCAGTTTGTCTACTAATGGTTTGCCAGCCCTATGCTAGAGATGCATGATGTCTTAATAAACCTCTCGCGATGCATTAGCCCAAGTGTCCGAGTAATGTGTACATAGTGCTCGCGGAGCGACCTATAAACTATACACCTGGATGTGGGTATAACACTGTTATTGTGAACTGTTATTTATATTAGTAGGTACTGTTATCTGTTACAGGAACAGGTATTTAGTTCCGTTCCATGTTTTTTTGTTGTTGTATTTAACAATAATAGTCGAATGATTCGTTTGATCCTACTAATATTATAAATGCGAAAGATTGTGAGTGTGGATGTATGTTTGTTACTCCTTCACGCAAAAACTACTGAACGGATTTGGATGAAATTTTGAACACAGATAGTTTATAACCGGGATTAACACATATAGGATACTTTTTATCCCGATAATCCCGAAATTTTTGTTAAGTTAAATACTACGCGGACGAAGTCGCGGGCATAAACTAGTAGTATAATAAATAAGCTGTAGCCAATTAATTTTAGTTAACACAGAGGTTGGTCCGACCGGGTAGTACCACCGTCTCACAGAAGATCTGCGTAAAGAAGCTATTATAGCTACATTTCGTACGATGGGTGAGAGAGTTGGAAGCCCAATCCCTAGTCCTTACTTCTCCCTCTGTCGCACTCTCCTTAAGTGAGGCAACGTGCGGGCAATGACTTTGGTATTGCAAGCATCTAAAGGCTATGATAACTGCTTAACATCACGCAGGTCATACGCAAGTTTTCCGAATTTGTTATACAGGTTGAAACAGAAGGGGTATCCTTTTTTACAAAACTTAACTTTGCTAATCTAAAACTATCAGCTTTGGAGGATACTTGAAAAGCAAAAGGTGTTATAGGGATACAGCTGTTGACAGATTTGATAAGTCTACAAAACCTTTAGTGCTTCAACTGTCCCACAAACCTATAGTTTAAAATTTACAAAGTTAAGTTGCAAAAAAAATAGTATACCCTTTATGTTTCACCTAGTATAAAAACAATCAGTAGGTACATTCTAATAAATAACCCCATCGGTTTGACAAAACGGTAATAAAATCAACATCACTCCATTTCAAGAGTGTCGCGGGACACGACACAAGCGCGCTGAATGGGCGTCAATTGAAAATTATTTCACACCAATGTGCTTTGAAACATCAACATCGACGGAATCCCGGACAATCGTGTTAGGAAGTGGCGCGATATAAATCTGCGGCAACGCATGTAGATTTCCCAGTGGATCTATAATAAGAGTTTCCTTTGAGCGAGAGGCTGCCCGCCATAAATTGATTGGTTTAGGTGATCTGGAGTAGATGATGATTCTACTTTTTTACATAAGAATCGCTCTGGATAAGTAGTAAGCCGATTGGTTACGCACGCGTCTTGCAGGCACCAGGTCCTGCACTCAAACCCCGGCTCGAACCTCTGGGTTTTTTGAAATCTATATGCGAATCATAATTTTATATGATGATCATTTTTTTATGGCGTCACACAGTGTGTATTTTGCCAAAATGATTATCACTTGCTTACGGTGAAGGAAAACATAGTGAGGAAACCTGCTTGTCTTAGAAAATCGAACCAATTTTCGAAAGACGTGTGAAGTCCGCTAACCATGGATTACGGCCTGAATCGAGGGGGATTCAGTGAGGGGAGGCCTGTGGCCAGGAGTGGGGCGTTAAAAGGACTAAATTATTATTATTATTAAAATCCCTCTGTCCTACTCCCCTTCAGGTCAGCAACGTGCTAGCAACTCCTTTGGCACTATAAGCACCTGTAGGCTACTAGGCAACTGCTTAACATCAGGCGGTTCGTACGATTGCTTGCCGACTTTGACATATTAATAAATCGCTATGCAATCCTCGTGCACGTCCACATTTTGAATGAAATTAAAGAGGAAGTATTGATCATTGATCATTTTCCTTTTGTTTAAGAAAGCGATCACAGTAATAAGTTTCATACTTGAAGTAGATAGTTGTCTATGATACCTTTAAATTTATATTGAGCCCTGGTTTTCTCATTTCTTTAATTAATAAAATTGCTATAGATTTATCAACATTGAATTATGCATTAATTACACTACCACGAAATCAGCCTTGGCAGTGCACTTCGTAAAACTAATTAAACAAAGCCATTAATTATGTTCTAAGAAAAATGAATAGTTAATTCCGTGGAAAACTGAACGTAAATTGTACGGTGCACACATGCATGGTGAGAGTGCCGTGACGTGGGCTCTATTACTATGGAAATGATATTCGCTATAAAACAAAGTATAAAACTGTAAACTGTAGTATTAATAACAGAGTAGAGAACGAACTAAGAGGTAGCATTAAAATGTATACTTTCTCCTTTTGTATAATGTTCAGGACTGTTCTGTGATTTACAATGTAGACATTTCGTTGTCATGTATTTTCTGAAAAATGTACTTTCTTTTGGAGTCAGGTAAGCAGGAGTCTCTATCGGTCGTTTACCTCAGTTTGTATTTAGAAAATTCATTAACTTCACATTCAAATTACACTATATTCAATTACTAAGGATTGACATTGTGTACTAACAAATACTCCATAAAACTGTTACCGAAATAGATGATGATGACAATGATAATACTTAATACAATTTCGTAAAAAATCATGCTATTTTTATTTAAACACTTAATTAAGGGCAAATATATGCCAACAACCATTCGACGTGCATAGATCGCATATTTCTCGTGCTGCAAATATGTTCTATAAGTGGGTTGCATTGCTTTATACACAGCCAAAGCGCATGCCGGTCCCTACATACCTCCACGCTGGCTGCGCCACCCGTTGACTTTCTCAACAAGGTTCGATGATTTGCTACCTCTACTGTTAATTCTCTGCTCTGTGGATGAAATACAGTTTATTAGTTTTTTAAAATACAATTTTATTTAAGACTAGCTGACCCAACAGACGTTGTCCTGTTTTAACTTTGAATATTGATTTTTTTTCTTTCATTAAATAAAAACCTTCTCCTGACAATAATAAACACAGCAATAAAATAACTAGCGAAATCATTCCATCCGTTCACGCATGATGCGATGACCAAGGACATAGAGATTCATTTTTATACTTAGATTTAATCAAACATTTTGTTTGAATTTTTAGATGTTGCAATGTGTTCAAGTTTCAATAATTTTTATTTTTTATAAATAAGCTTTTTAATACATGTAATTATCCAAATCAATACACTTTAGGGATGATTATGTTGGCAAGTTAACAAACTAAACTGATAACTATTGTCGTATTGCCGTCCTTGTCATGATATTGATTTTTGGGATACTTAAATCACTCCTTATAGTATGGAAATACCATTAATGATAATATAATGAAAGAGGCAGCTAATTGGGTCTACTTACTAAATATTCCTTAAAAAAAACAATGAAAGAGTTATACATTCAGTTATCAAATATATAGCTCAGGTGAAATAGATTCAGAATCAGTAAGACCACTGATTACATATATATATATATATATATTTGGCGATTTCGTGTTAAGTATCATAACATCAGAGTGCATTAACTGGCTAAGCAGTAATCCATTAGTATTGATATCTCAGTCTAGACAGTCCGAGATAACAGGTAAAGTGCGTATATTCAGGAGGATATTGAATATCCGAGATAAAGCAAGATATATCGATTTCATTTGGCAGGTTAATCTTAGGCGTCAAATAATAAAGAGTGCGCCAATATGGAGTATAATATTACTCTTGTTATAATGTTAATCCATTAACCAGATAACTATGTGACTTGCCTAAGTAAGTAATTGAACACGAACGCCAAAGAAATGAAAAAAAAAACTTTTTTTGGAAATTTACCAAATTTATCATGCATGTAGGTCCAAAACGACTTCGATTCGACGATCAAATTGTATGAAACAAAAATGTGTGCCTTTCTAGTCATCAAAACCTTATTCTTACAAAATTTCAAGCGATTTCACGACCCATCGGTATTCCCTATTTAATAGTGACATCCCTGTAATTTTGATTACTCTGTGACGTTTCGTGCAGACCTACCCCAACGTTCCACGTCAGTTAATAATCCTTTACAAGTAGCATTGTTACATGGAAGTTTATAAGGTTTGCTGTGAATAATATTAACACTTGCATAAACCTCTTCTGGGCTGGGGCTTCAGAGGTTCCAAGCCATAGTTTACACGGACCTAGTGCATACATTCTTCACAAATAGATTCTCTCAGTCATACAGGTTTCACACACTATCAACTAGGTGTATGGAATAAATTATAATGAGTTAGAGTAGTCAAATTGCAACAACCTTTACACCGCAACTTTGTCATACGTAATTCAGTATTTATCTAGATATGTCACAAGGATCGCCCCCAGTCCATAGTACGGTACCCATAGTACAAGCGTTGCTTAGTTTGGTTGGTCTGGCGATATTTATTATTATTTTTTAAAACATGTGATCAAACTCATAACACAACTCAATTTTTTAATATTTTTAGTTGTCTATTTTTCTGCAGTTTCTCAATCACATCCTATAACCAATACGTCTATAAAATTCAAATTCAAAGTTAAATCGTTTATTTTGTTTTGGCCTACGGGGACACTTACAAATTGTCAATTATCATTATCGGTCTAATTACCAGTGGCCCTGTATATTTTTTTTTTTTTTTTTTTTTTTTTTTTTTTTTTTTTTTTTTTGAATTGACTATATGTTGTTGGCCAGAGTGGCCATAACAACTTCACCCGGTCAGAGGGCGAGCGCAAGTGCGCTCCAGCCAGAGGGGCAGGGGGGCAGCTAGCTCAAGGGCGCCACAAGGGACACGACCTCGGCTTGGGCCGCTGCCAGGAGAGGTGGCGAGGGTAAATCTACCACCGGATCGGAACGCGGGCCCTGTATATTATTTCGTAATTCTATACTTCTTTATCCATGAGTTATCTAAGCGTAAACTAACTATTTCTAACATATCTAATGTGTGCTACATACAACATATCTAATTTATGGCAGTTGAACAAACATTTGTATATTGGCCACATTTACGGCGACCGTTAACAGGTTTAATATGTTTTACAAATAATGATCCTGATTTACGATTGGTGACTTTAATGAGATTGACGACATCAAAAATATTTCGTGATATTGTTCACGGGTACTTACTAGCATGAAATAGTATAAATGGAAATGGTCTCTATTTATAATTACTGAAGTAAAATCTCGAATGAATTGATTCAAAATTTACATTACAACAATTATAATTACAATAGTACATTGTTACACGAGTGGTGAAAGTGACTTATTTTTCCCGAGACGGGGTTTGGCGCCCGAGCGTAGCGAGGGCGCTAATAGTTCGAGGGACAAAATAAGTCTTTCACCCGAGGTAAACACTGTGCTTTTCATTACGAATACAAGGAAAATAAAAATAAAAACAGGAATTGGCTAAAGAAATAATACAAGGAAGCATGAACAATACTCTACAACTCGAAAAAAAAAAAAGATCGGATTGCCGCCTATTTTGTTTTTTTTCGTTGGCCGGCCAACTTCATTATTTAGCCAGTATTTTTAATTTTCATTTTTAAATATTTTGACCAAATCTATGTTATTTTAAAGAAATTGTTGAAACTAAATTATAATTAAGTCATTTAAAAGTATATATTCTTTATTTAATACTCAACTTTATGTTATTTCAATTTTACATCGTGCTGTAATTGAGTGACTGTAGAAAAAGTTTGAACATGGTTCCATAGAAATGGAACTAGTTTTTTTTTTATAATTTGACAGCTGTCAGTTGAAAGTGATTCTCCCGGGCCAGAAAAGTATTACTTTCAACCCGCTCCTCAGGCAACTTCAGACCTACTTTCAGAGTATGAGTAATGAAAAGGTATTTTACTAGGCAAGTGGTTAAACAATAAAAGATTATTTATTTGAAGAGGAAACTTTCGAGTGGGGTTTATTGATAAATATTCAATTAATTATATTGATATTTATTTATGGTTTGCTCATTAATTATGGTTATGATGGTACAGCCACGCTGTAGCCACTTGACTACAGTTTATTTACGGTCTGGCGTGACTGGGATAGTATCACCCCCTCACAGATGATCGGCGTAGTTATAATAGCTGCGTTTAGTATGGAGTGTGAGCCCGTAAGCTCAACCTTCTACCTTTCGTTCTCTCTATGCTATTCCTCTACCAGCGTGCCAGCAATGCTTTTGGTATTGCATGCTACGGTAGCTGCTTCATTAGGCGGGGTGTACGTTTGTTTTAGTTATATAAAAAACTAGCTGAGCCCGCGACTTCGTCCGCGTGAAATTTTGATCCTTTCTTAGGGGATGTTTACGTCATAGTAGCTTTATGCATGCAAAGTCTCAGCCCGATCGGTTTAAAATTGACAAAGTTTCATACAAACTTTCATCCCCTATTTTATCCTCTTGGGGGTAGAATTAATCAAAATCCTTTCTTAGCGGATGCCTACGTCATAACATCTACCTGCATGCCAAATTTCAGCCCGATCCGTCCAGTGGTTTGGGCTGTGCGTTGATAGATCACTATGTCAGTCAGTCAGTCAGTCAGTCAGTCACCTTTGAGTTATATATATATATAGATATTATAACTTTAAAATTAATAACGACAGTATTTTGTAGCAAGTAGGTACTTACTTATGTTATTACATGGCACGCTTGCTGAATATGAGATAAGATAATAAAATAATATTTCTCTTGTATCAAATTGACACAATTGAATCTCGCTATCAAGGGAGAGAATGTCTAAACTTCATAAGTGAAAAACTAGTTGAGATACAAATCAAAAGTTTAGTCCCGATGTTCTTATAATGTTTGGCAATACGTGAGCGAAATAATGAACGCTAAATAAAATAAATAATCTGTGTCTTATATGTACGGGGTATTAAACTTTTGGCCGTGCTATGTTATTCTGTCAGTCGCGCCTTAGTGGAATAAACATTTTCACAGTAGGTACTTAGCCTACATTTTGACAAACTCAAATCGTTTCTAATGTAGAGGCCTATAGGGGCAATCACAAATTCTATTTTCTCATAAGAAACGGCTCAGTACTTACTTTGCAGTGTGGTTGCTGAACGTATGAACAAATAGCACCATTTAACATGTTGTACCACAAGCTCACATAATAACATCATACTGTAATCACGATTTGTTACATTTCATGTAATTTGCACCTTTATGAGTTTCACGAAGGACTTTTTTCTGAGGAATGAGAGTAAAGGCGACGACCAAAAACACCCACAGTTAAAAAAACGGATGTGCGGCTTCAGTAGACCTACTATTATGTACATCAAAAAATGTGTAATCGTTGAATCGATAAACCATATTTATGTTTAGAGATTAAATTTTCAGATAAACATTAAATAGTGTTCCATGAATACTTCGAGGGGAAGTATCGTTAACAAATATGCACAACACAATGCATTTTTTTTAAATAGTAAGCTTTTATTTAAAACTAGCTGAGCCCGCGACTTCGTCAGCGTGGAATTTAACTTAACAAAAAAGCCCGCTCCCGAGTTCTGAGCCCGCGCGACAGGACCCATTTTTTTAATTTTGTGTTTCTAAAATAAAAGTAGCCTAAGTTACTGCTTATAACAACAGCTATCTACCAGTGAAAATCCTGTCAAAATCGGTCCAGCAGTTTCGGAGATACTCTTTGATTTCATGTGTTTTTATTTTTTTACGCCGAACCCTAATTGTTTTTCTAAAATTAAAGTACCCCAAGTTACTCCTTAAAACATCAGCTATATGCCAGTGAAAGTCCCGTCAAAATCGGTCCAGCCGTTTCGAAGATTACCCGGAACGAACACACAGACAGACAGACAGACAAAAATGTAGGTGTCGTATGTACTTTCATTCGCATTTAATGAAAAGGTGTTATTTTGATATTACAAACAGACACTCCAATTTTATTTATTTGTATAGATTTGTTTGAATTGGTATTGAAGTGTAGCTGTGTTGCTGTCCCTTCCAGGTCTACGCAATATTTCGTGTCTATGGCAACTTGGTTAAATATAAAATACAATACTTTATGTATTCTTCTTAAAATCTTTAAAAAACTTTATAACGCCGGAGTTTGACGGGCAGATTCACCCTTTCATAAAACAACATAAATTCACCGCCAGTGTATATTTTACTTAAAAAATACACGTCTAACATAGCATTTCAGAATAAAGAAAATGTCCATTAACAGCTTCAAGTCGAGATCATTTAGATAACAGAGGATAATAACAGGAATTGGTACATCGAGTATACTTTGAAATAGTAATATTGATTTCAACATACGTTCGTTTAACAACCAGGCACATACAATAGGTACATATATAATTTACCAACATGTTCCGTAACTTGTTTCACGACGTGACGCGAGAACTCGACTGCCTGCTTTATTGTCAATGACTGTTTTGGTTTAATTATGTCTTGGAGACACTGTAGATCGCGGTTTGCGAGTTTCAGAACCATTATGTAACAATAGCATTATAAAAACCGCGACAGCGACAGGCGACAAAAACAGCGACGCTACCTAATACGTTCGTTTGGTACTAGTGCAGTTTTTCACATGGTACTATATTATTAATGCTACTCCGTATATTCTCGGGTCCATATTGGCTCACCTAAAGTTCTTTACCCGAAATTGTTCTTCCTAATATGAAAACATGTATTTAACTACTTGTACCATGGTACTATTATTCTTATATGTTATACCTACATGTTATGTGAAAACAAAGTTACGCAAAATTAATGTATTATTATTATGAATAAAAATAAATCTAAACAAAAAATATATGACTTTGAATAATAGTATAAACGATGGTTATGTTGAGAAAATATAGGAAAACAAATAAAAGTATAATATATGTTTATTGCTACTGACATTATGAAGTTGAATGCTTCGGAATTCTAACATTAGAGACAATTATTTTAGGAATTGTGATTGTTAGGATGAAAAATGTTAGGAAGAACATTTTCGGATTTCCAATTATCGGAGTTGAAATTTTAGTTGAACTTTGGCGCACCCTATATTCTCTTCCTACGATGGTCCAAGACCACGTCATAATCATTATTATCATTGATTTACATTTTACTACAAATAAGGTTCATTATTACCCCTAAACTAATCTTGGGCTCAATCACCTTGACCTAGCTGACACGGAAATAATACAACTGGTTTTATTTGTGCCATGGTGTTGCATTTAATTGGTCACCTGTCGCTGTCGCAATAGCTACGTTTTAGTGACATTTGTGTACGTACCTGTAGCACACTCGACCAGGCATATGACGAGGAGTAGCGCAAACATCTTGGTAGCAGTCGCGCCGGCCGGACTCGTCTTGTTGGTCTTGCGATCCATCTTTGTAGCAGTTTTGTGGTAGCTGTAAAGAAAGTACAATATAAACTTTGATGTTACTTAAATCTATTGGTGTAGAGTTCAGTTTATTACCGATGATAAACCGGTTCAGATTATAAGCACCAGTTGTTAGTTGGTAAATAACAACTACTTCATGTACTCTAGAACGAATACTGAAATACAAATCTATAAGAAATAACTGGTTTTTTTTCATTACTCTCTTCTTATTTTCGCTCACAAATGTCAAAACGGTTTAATTTTCAGTCAGACTCTACCTTGGTTTATTTAATATTGGCTTTTTGGTAGTCAAAATGACTTTTATTTTTTTATGCGTGGTTATGCGAATAAAATCATATAAATAAAATATAATAATAATGTTAAGTAACCCTTAGTTAGTACTGGATGATACAATCACATAAAACGTGCTGCGGTCTCTATCTTTCGACAGCATGAACCAGGGACAACTTTATAAATCGATGTATATGTGTCTTCGGAGTTAACCTGTGTTGAAAAACAGTATTGTCCATGTATTTTCTCAGTACCCAGGTAAACACTGCATAAATTTAATTTGAACCACGTTGTGTCAATATCTAACAAAGAGAGAGAAGTAATTACCTATTGAAATGAATAAACAAATCCTCTTTGTATTACGTTAATAATAAACATGTTTTGTATAGAATATTTGGGACCTTAATATAGAAATAAAAATATATTTTGTCTCTTGTATGATGTGTGTACTTACTGACAGGTAACCTGTCATAGCTACCTTTTGGGTGACCTTCAACTTGACTGTGCTATGAAGCAGCCCGCCTGCTTTAACCAATAGGATCGTTTCATTTGATCAGCTTCACTTAGCCTAGCTCAAGTTGACAGGAAATGAAGCGATCCTTGGTCGAAGCAGGCGTGTTCGTTTTATAGCACAGCTAAGAGGGACGATCACCCAAAGTATAAAGGTACACGTACTTTATGCACCACTCTATGTCTTAAACTATGATAGCATTAGACTCAAATTATTTTAAGCACTATAGTCAACTAATCTATTGATTAAAAATAAACTGTTTAAAACGTAAAAATAACAATGAGTTATTAATTTCTTAGGAAAGCAAATAAACTGAAGAGATAACTATTATTTTCCTGTACTTAGTATTTAATTAAAATGATAAATAATGGGATATAAATCATTAGGATGATTATGTATCATATGTGGAATAAGTTTTAAAATATTGCTAACAGATTTGAAAGTCGCCCTGTATTTCTCGGCTATACACAACAGGGATTATCTTGCTTTAAAATAAGTATAGATATGAATTCCAGTTAATAATAGTCACTAATAGTTCATCGCTCTAAGCACTTGATTACTTGAAAATAATTTAAATAACTATGAAATCAAAACACTGAATGTATTAAACCTTCTTGTATCAATAAGCAAGTTATTTATTCACAGTTAAGTTTACATAAGCCAATGATTGCCCACGGAATGTAAATGCTATCAAAATATTTTTTTGATTATAAATACAACGTGCAATTAATTTTAGAACACAATATAATAAAAACACAAAATTATTTTAACGAACCAACTCATCTATGCTAATATCTGTAGCCAAACTGTCAATAATGAGCTGTAGGCTTATGGCTACAACTTGGTTTTTTTATCGTCAGATTAATATAAGTAGTTTTTCTATTTTTATGTATCTCTGTATAACGGATTTTGCCTGGTCCTTTGGAAGCCTTGCATAGAGACATGGGTCCAACAAGTAGAGGCCCTTTGTGAGAATTATATTTTCATGTGAGGCACATGTTGACGTCGTTGTAAATGATTTTTATTAGTAATGAATTTAAAGTATGACAAATTTTCTTCCACTCAATTTGATCATATTTGAGTTCAGAAAAAGCGTTGACGAATATGTGAAATAGACCTGTAGACATTAGTAATTGTACATAAGTTTATTTTACAAAATAAGATCATAATAATAATGTTCTCCGTTACAAGTTAAATGTGTGCAATTACAATAATAACATTGCTTAAGTTTTCCGGAAGTGGGACTAAGTGAACTGAACTAATTAGACGAAAGAGCCGCAAACTATCCAACTTTATACCTTGCTTGCAACGTGCTTAGTCTGTTAAAATGTTTAAGAAATGATATGTCAAAGTTAGAAGTCAGGGATTGATTTAAATAATTACGTTTAAATCACCAAAAAAAGCGTAAAATATCATCATCATATTTCATACAACTGAAATCAAATATCTGAGATCCAATAAACATTAAAAGGGCTAGAAAAGTTAGTAAACTTTTCAATTTGTACCATTTCATCTGATAAAGTTGAGTTACAAGAAACAGGTAACAAAAGTGTAAAGTCGTATAATTTATCTTGATATAGGGTAAGCCTTTTAATCTCAGACGTATCTCCGCAGAAAAATATAAGAGATCGTAATCGGAACAGCGGATTCGTTGCATGTCATAAGCGGAAGCGTGAATAACAAGAAATAAGACCTTATAAATAAAAATAATACTAATAAATATCGCCAGACAGACACACAAACTGTACGGTCCCCAACTAAGCCAAGTTTGTACTATGGGTACCGTATAATGGACTGGGGGCGATCCCAGTGACACATAGACCTGGGCAAATTACGAAAAGGCCATTTCCGAAATTGGCCACGGTGGGAATCGAACCTGCAACCTCCATGTGCAGTGAGCCGAGCGGCCTACGCTCGAATCACTGCCCCAAGCGGTCGTATTTGTCATGAAATATTTCCAATTAATACTAGGTTAAAGTTCGCAGTTTTATATCGGACCGGGATTTATATGATTTACTGGCTGTGCCCCGGACTTCATCCGCGTAGTATTGGATTATTAGGTTAAAAAGTATCTGTATTCCAAATTTCATCCAAATCCGTTCAGTAGTTTTTGCGTGAAGGAGTAACAAACATACATACATACATACATCCACACTCACAAACTTTCGCATTTATAATATTAGTAGGCTAATATGATGATGACATAAATACACATAAAAATGTCAAATTTTGTTTCCCCTGCACTATGAACAGTCTTTGGAAGCCGAATCATGAAAAGTTATTCATTTCTTTCTCAACTGTTTGAGAATTTGATGGCTTGCGTTTTTGTACTGGACCGTTATGACTTCCCAAATTCTACTATATGAACTTAAATTTGAATTGCATTTGAGTATTCAGGAATAACCTGGCTGACGAACCTTCAAAAATTATCCTGACGAAACCGATTTTTTTCTAGATCGCTACCTCTCATGACTTACTCATACCCCATCCCGCAAAGTAGCGTTTATCTTAACAATGCATTTGCATGTCTGTAGCGCTTGCGACAGCCATATCTCAGCGCTGAATGGGATTATTTTTAAACCATACGCATGGGGCTGGAAAGAAAGATGTTTCATATTTGAAGTGCGATGCAAGTATTATATATATTAATCAGGTGTATTCGCTATTATAAATATCGCGAGTCTTCAATATTGTACTCGTTATTTCAATAAAATACAATTCAAATAAATATAAATGGGGCTAGGGAAAGGGGCGTCGTCTTCCGGCTCCACTCATCAGAAACGTAGCTATTATAGCTACTTCACGCCGTTCTATTGTAAGGGGGTGGTAATATCTCGGTCAAGCCAGTCCGCATATGAGATGTATTAGTCTCTGGCCACAGCAAGGTTCTACCACCATTAATTATTTTACTGTGCCTAACTACGAATACAGATTGACAAGGGCAATAAGCCGACATACATTCTACAATGACAGTTATTGGACTTATTGTTGTTATATGATACCTTGTTTATTTGGAAATAATATGTATACTAGAACATAGGTATATTATTTAGGAAACAATGGTTTATTAAGTTGTGTTGTTGTAATACGCTTTGATTCGAGCTTTATGTAAATTTGGGATGAGCTAAACTGAAGCAAACGAATGATACTATGTAAGCTGTACCTACGTCCGCTTGCTAGCGTAGCCATTCACGTTAGGAAGCTTGACGAATACTACTTATTCAGTTTTCTTTGTATCGAAAGTGACTCGATTAGATGTTAAGTTATTAAATAATAAGGTTGTCAATTCCCCAACAATTGTTTTTCAAATCGATAACTTACCGTACCGTTCGGAGAAAACCCCTAAAATATGATTCTACTAATTAAGAGAACAAAACTAATATAAATTCATGGTGTACGGATTTCGAATTCAGAAGAAAACTTACTCACCTACCCTAGTGTGTCATTAAAACCAAGTTTCGTAGCTACGCACTTCAAATAATTTTCCGATTGTTATTAAAGTTGAGTTAAAGATGCTCATCGAAATTCTAATTGGATCCTGATCGGAGATAGTTATTGATAGTTTCACAATTATAAACTTGACAGGAGTGGGCCACGCTGTACGTATGGATCTCCAAAGGTCAAATATGGTATTCCGTAAATAGAAAATGCCGGCGACGACGGGGAACGTTTGAAATATTTGAATGTAAGGTAGTAATCAAATATATCTTATGATTACTTATCGTGAAATAATTTAAATATAACCCAATAATATTTAAGACCTTTTAACGTTCCAGTCCTGGTCACGGGTCTTCCCGCTGGCCCAGTAAGGGATGGCAGATTTCACATGTTTTTCAAGAATTCGTAGGATTTTCTAAGACATGCAGGTTGTTTAACTTCACCGTAAGCAAGTGATAATCTTATTTAAATTATGATTCACTTAAATTTTGAAAAACTTACAGGTGCAAGTTGGGGTTTGAATCTAGGACCTTAAGCAGTGATAGCCTATTGGTGAAGCATGCGACTTGCGGGAAAAATAATTTAAAAATGGAATAAATACAGACGTTCTAATTTTCCGAATCCATTTCCGATACGGTTTAAAATTATTTTAAATGCTCCTATGATAAATAAAAGACAAGTTCTGAACAGGAATCTATTGCGGGAGAGGATGGAGGCCTTTACCTAGGAGTGGGGCAAGAATCAGGCTTAATAAAAAAACAAAACAAAAAAGGAACCCATCAAAATGCTGAAGTTAGGCAGGTAGAAGGTTGTCTGCATTTCCGCGACTCTATTATTGCTTATAACACAATTGAAAGTTGTATTATTTTAGTTCTTCAGTAACATCAAACAATCACCAAAACATCAAATGATCCGTGAGCAGCTGCTTACATTCCAAATGGTAATTATTTAATGATAACACAGATCGGAACGCAATATTGTTGTTCTAATCGTTATCAGGACCGAACTCGGAGAGGGCGGAAAACTCACTGCTAACAATAATATTGTTTTGAGGTAGATCATCTAACTGAAATATATTTAAGAAGTTTATTATTATTACAGGGAGTTTTGATTCCGTGTCAGATAAAGGGTCATCTGACATGGAAAATACGATGTTCTTCTCCATTCTTACCTCCTCAAACTGTTAAAAAGTAAACGTTGCTTCTTTGTTATGCGTGCAAGGCGTTTTCATTTATGCTTTGAACTTTTACCCCCTTATTAATAAATATGGATTAGCGGGCGAATAGTTACACACCGAACTATCTATTTCTGTCATCAGCAATATTACATTCGAAAGAAGACGACAAAGCATGGTGTAATTATACAACCGCTAAACCACATTAATTAATAAGGGAGTTATAGTTTTTACTTTGGATGTTACTAGACCAATAGATCAATCGTTGCTTTATGTAGAAACTGTCGATCGACGAATCGATGGATAGTTGATCGATTGGAGTGTAAGACCCTTAAATAACCATAAAAAAATATCACCTCATTGTCACACCAACTGTATGGTCCTAAACTAAGCAATGCTTGTACTAGGGGGCAAATTACGGAAAGGCCAATATTCCGAAAAATGCCCCGGCGTTAATCAACCACCCGGTGCAGTGCGCCCAACAACCTATGCTCAAACTACTGCACCAAGCGTTCATCATGCTATATACAAACGGAAATAAACCTCTACATAGAATAAAGCAGTTTTTGTCCGACGTAAGTTTCATTTTCTGTATATTAATTAAATCGTTATTTTGTGTTTTATTGTCTTGTTTATAAAATTATAAAATATACTTTTAGGTAAATAGAAATATTCTCTTCCTGTATTCCGACTTAACACTGGTTGACATCTCTGTCTACCCTTCGGAAAACAAAAACGAGATGGTGTATTAATATATGATATGGTTATGAAGAGTTGTAAGTATGCTCTCTATGATAACATAAATTCGTATCATAGTTTTAGGCAAAGATTACCGTACAAAGCCCTGATTAACACAAGATTTCAGTAACTCAATTAACAAGTCATAGAGCGTCAACTACTCAAGTTGAATTTCCACGAGTTGGAGCTTTATGACTTTGCGATTAAATTTGTAGTTTGTATAGCAGGATCAAGTCTGTATAAAACATAATTGTATAACTGAAAAGCGTATATGGGAAGCTTCCCTGAACTCAGTTTTGAATTCCAAAAACACAAACTAAGTTTTCAAAGTATTGTTTTACAGACCGAATAGTCGAGGAAAATATTGTGGAATATCTGGCAGATCGTAACTAACTTTTAAACTTGGCGTTCCCGATTTAAAATTAGTACCCACTTGTGCAGTTTTAATTATCGTCACGTGAACTCTGATTAGTTCTGGGGCTTTATTATAAAAATAACATCAGACAATCACACACGTCCAAATTAAAGACATCAACGCTACACACGGTTAATTTGAAAAATGAAGTTAGTACAATTACTAAGAGATGAGAGTTAGTTCAAAAAGTAACCAAAGAGAAAACAAAATTAAAAAATATAATGTAGGTATTTAATAATATGCAGATAATTTTGAATTTAATAACGTTCAAAACATGCAACGTATTTTTTTAATGACACAACGTTGGTTGAATATAACAGTGAAAGTGTAGGTAATTGTTGCAATATTTTAAATGATTTAACAAAATAAAAAACACACTCCAATCAACAAAAATCTGCACACGAATTTTGAGCTCTAGTATACTCAAAGCTGCACAATTTATTTATTTTATTATTCTTATTTCTAATTTTATTTAATATAATTTTTATATATTAAGTATAAATAATGTAAATACTCAGTTCATTAATGTGTAAATAAAAAAAATACCTTTCTGTTGGAATACAAAAAAAAAAAAAAATTAAATACAACCAAAGGTATAAAATTTTTAACTGAACTTCTCAGGGAATTTTGTATTTTTATCAACTTAATATAAATATGTCTACTGTTAGATATATTTATGTACAGACTAAATATAAATATAATAAAAAAAATATTTATTGCATATTTTTTTTGTTGCCGAAAAAAACATGTAAAACATGTGTTAGTAATATTCACATATTATATCGATTCAATAGCAATATCTACTCACATTAATGTCGTCCGTACGGTCCGTCCAGTCCGGCACACTACACGACTCTCAGGTGTCTACCCCGTCGAACCACCGTGGCCCGCTTATATACCGCGACCGGCCGTCGGGGCCGACTGTACTTACAGCTAGATTGAAAAATATAATGTGTTTTATAACGACCAGTGACGTCATGTGGCAGATTATTATTTGCCATTTTCATTGTGGGCATGGCGAAATTAAATGGCAGTTCAATGGAAACTAATCGGCTGAGACGGTTAACCATATATGTGTATTATATTGGTTATTATTATTTACTTACTGCTTTTGTAGCGTCGGAATATAAGTTACAGTTCTTTTAATAAAGTAGGTGCATTGATTATTGGTGTTATTTTTAACCCCCGACAAAAAAGAGGGGGTGTTATAACATGTGGCATCATAGCGCTCAAGCGGATGAACCGGTTTTAATTTAGTTTTTTGTTAGAAAGGTATTCTGATCGAGAGTGTTCTTAGCTATGTTTCAAAAATTTTATCAGCTCTTTTGTAGTTTAAAATGACGTTGCATCGGTGGTTTTTGTTCAGCAGATTGCATTTAATAAAATGTGTATACTGTGCGACGTATTGACGACCGCTTGGCGCAGTGGTTTGAGCGTAGGCCGCTCGGCTCACTGCATCGGGTGGTTGCGGATTCGATTCCCGTCAGGGTAAATTTCGGAAATGGCCTTTTCATAATTTTCCCTGGTCTGGGTGTCACTGGGATCGCCCCCAGTCCCTTGTACGGTACCTATAGTACAAGCGTTGCTTAGTTTGGGATCATACAGTTAGTGTGTCCGTCTGGCGATATTTATTTATTTAATTTTATTTTATTCTTCTTTTTAAAATGAATGTAGGTATTATTTTCGCTTGTGCTATTCGTATTTTTTTGTGGCCTATATAATTTATCGGGTATTTTACGTTTATTAATAAAAGTTTTATGTTAATGAATGGTTAGACATTGCAATATCTTGCAAGAAGAGAAAATAACTTGAGAATATATTGATTTGCAACTGGAACTTTACACCTCACTTCAAATTACACGCTGAATCTTTTCAATTAAAGTACAATCTCTGTCGAGGTATGGCACAGAATCCATTAACGTAGTGGTTATATTCTCTTTGGATTCCATTGTCAAAGACAAAACTAACTAAAAACTCGTGTTGTTTTTTTATAATTATAACAGAGTCGGCAAACAAGCGAATTATCAGCCAGATGTAATGCAGTTGCCGTAGCCTATAAATGCTTGGCATTGGCATTCCAAAGGCATTGCTCGCACTTGCCGACTTGAAAGTGAGTGAGATTGAGGGAGGGGAAGGGGGGTAAGCTCTCCCAATTCTCGTGCGAAATGCAGCTAGTATGGTTACTGAAATCCGATCCTCTGTGAAAGGGTGGTAGTGCCCGGTCGAGCTAGCCTGTAAGTATATGAGCGGTAGGTATTTGACTACAACTTTGCTCTACCACCGTTAAAACCGATTTACATTGTGGTGGATCTTATGTATACAATTTTAGAACAACCACCTTTATTATATTTACGCGAATACTACACATTGAAATAAAACTATTTTACGGATTTTGTCGCGTTTATTTTGTAACGTCTGGAACATAGCTAACTAAATAAACGCGATAAAATCCGTAAAATAGTTTTATTTCAACCACCTTTCTATTGAGTCAATTCAAACTGTTTTATAAATAAACTTAGGATAATTAAGTTACTTACTTTGTTTTTTCTAAGAGGGCGTAGACTAAATGGCGTGGATTGCGTAGGCGCGGGACTGCCTACGAAATGTCGTAACCAATCCGCGTAGCGCTACGCAGCGTAGTCGTTTATACTTGTTTATTAATTTAGTTTATTAGTTCCTAGTCTAACCGTGAGTTCGCACTGGACGAGACATGTTGGCGAAACATATTGTTGTCTCTATTTTATGAAAACAAAAAAATAAAGACAACAATATGTTTCGCCAACATGTTTCGTCCAGTGCGAACTCACGGTTACACTACAGCGTTATTATTTTAAATATCTAAACAAACTAAGTAAATCAATTTACTGTTAGTAATTTTCACTAGTTGAGTGACAATGGAATCATCAATTGTACGGCACTAATAGTCAATAGTTGCTTAGTTTGGGAGTATGCAGTTAACGTATCAGTCTGGTGATATTTTATTCATTTAATTATTGGCTATGATCATCTTTTTTTGATATTTTCTGTGGGACAAAGATGTATTTGAAACTGTCCTGTTTAAAACTACTTCCATCATGCCTCAAGAAAGATATATTTCCCATATTTTTCCATAGGCGGGCGTTGTACTTTTATTGCTCGCATGGACTGATTAGTTCCGTCTTGCTATCCGCAGAGGCGGGTAAAGGCTTCAAACAGCTGGCAAAGGCCCTTTGCTTACCGGCAACTTTGAGTGCATAACGAACGAGTTTTGTACTGTTGTTTTTTACGTCCGATGTGTAATGAAATGTGGAATGAAAAATCTTTATACCAAAATGGTACCTTTTTCATGGAGAAATTTGCATGTAGTTTTAGAATTTTTAGATATGCGTGTTGACACAAGTTTGAGCATGCTCTGAACCAAATATATGAAATCTCATGAAATAATTCACTACTATCATGCATGCGTTAACCAAAGTAGAAGGCAGAAATGCACTAGAGTCCACAAACATTTTGCTTATGGTATTATTTTCCCATTGGTTGTTCCTAGAGAAGGATTCGGGCCATAGACGACCGCTTGGCGCAGTGGTTCGAGGGTAGGCCGCTCGGCTCACTGCACATGGTGGTTGCTGGTTCGACTCCCGCCGGGGCAAATTTCGGAAATGGCCTTTTCGTAATTTGCCCAGGTCTGGGTGTCACTGGGATCGCCCCCAGTCCATTGTACGGTACGGGTACCCATAGTACAAGCTTTGCTTAGTTTCGGATCATACAGTTGGTGTGTCTGTCTGGCGATATTTATTATTATTTATAGTTTATTCCGCTGACAGCAGGCTGCAGGTTGAAAAACTTCACACGTCTTTTCTGAAGACAGTCGGTATTTGTGACTATTGTTTTAATAATTTTTCGTGTACCAATACAAAAAAACAACCAACCAACTTTCGCCGGCATTCAATCGTCAACCCTACCGATGCGGATGCATATCCGAAAACAAATAATCAGCGCGCGGGTTGTTTAGACCGCGGGTGTGGTGCCGCGGTAATTCCGCGCGCCGCCGCACAACCGCGATGAAACACTCACGTAAACAGTGGTTCTCAATGTTGATAGAAATATTACAGATATGAAATATATCTACTACTTGGTATAGTAAAAGCGTGGTATGAAATATATCGACCGCTCGGGCTATTGGTAAGAGCGTGGTAAGCAAAGTACGGATCAAACCCAAGACTTTTCGTTGGCTAGCCGATTTCTGTGACTGTAAGCCAAATCCTGGTTTCAAGCTACGGTGCTTTTGGGTTCAAAGTTTTTACGGACAGAGTATGCTGAACTTTGACAGTCACTGCCATAGAGTTTAAATATGTATACGATTCGACGTTCCTTGTTAGTTTGCGACAACTCCAATCCAGAACAAAGCAGCAAGATAAACCGCGAAACTACACATCATATTAATACAATTATATTGTCGAGTTGTCACAATATTTGAGTTGAAAACTTATTTTCGTATACCTGGTAAACTCAAATCTGTAGGTAGATAATATTGGCGAGGATAATCGGAACTTCAAGGTTTTAAAACACGATTCATTCGGAACCTATACACATCAAAATAAATGTTATTTTACAGTTTTTCATCCATTGTATACAAGTCAATAAGATTTTTTATAAAGTGAATAATTTAAGTATCAAAGTAATTTTGAATAAAAGTGGTATAGATGGTATATCCGTCATAATTAAGGTTTTTATAAATACACTCCTGGCATTCCAAAAACATAACTTAAACATTTGTATCAACATTGACGCACGAACCACGGCCCTGAAGTCTCAAGCAATACGTGCGATTTTGGCCCGGTCAAAATTCCACGCCTTAAGATAGTGAAATTAAGATATTGAATGCGCCATATTCTCGAATAGGGTTGACTACAAATTAAGTGGACAGCCCGCTTATATGGTTCAAATAAAATATTTTATGTAATACCATAACGAGATGGCGTTAAGGTGAAGGCGCCTGTCTAGCCCGCGAAATTCAAAATTTTCGAGTATTTTTGTAGTTTATCCAAAATCTGAAAACATTTAAGACAACATTTTGTGATTTGCGAAAAACACAGTATGCAGTGCGTTTATTAATACATTTATTTTACTCTAAATATTATCACGGTGGATATGATACTAGTAAATCACTAAATATACAAAAATTGCCAGATTATCTGGATAGCTGTCGTTCTTGAAATGTTTTAGAGTAAGTTGGATATATTAATAAATGCACTGCACACGGTTTTTTTCGCGAATTACAAAATGTGCCTTTAATTATTGTCAGATTTTGAAAAATTTCTAAAAAACCTCAAAATATTTGAATTTCTCGGGCTAGATGGGCGCTTTAGCCTTAACGCCAACATGGCGGGACACTAACCTATACAAATATCTTCAAGCTCATAGCCGTGGGGGCTGAATGACGCAACACATAGTGAAATCATGAGCATTAAACCCACGTAAATAATTTTGTCCAAATTAAACTGGCTTATACTAATCAAAGCAGTAAATACAAATTCATACGTCATCTCGCCCATATTCCTTGAAAAGGTAGAGTACGGCGGTAGAGTCAATTGACTATAGCTCATAAATAGGCTGGTTCAAAATTCAAAATTCAAAATTCAAAATTCAAAATTCAAAATTCAAAATTCAAAATTGTTTTTATTCATGTAAGCCAACAAAGCATTTATGAATAGTCAGAATCTACCACCGGTTCGGAATGCTGCTTCCACTTAGAAGAGCCGGCAAGAAACTCAATAGTTACTCTTTTCAATACCCGGTCGAAACCGGGGTAGTACCACACTCTCACAGATGATTGGCGTAAAGTGGCTATAATATATTTATAGCTGCGTTTCGCACAATGAATGAGAGAGCCGGAAGATCAACGTTTTTTTTTAATTACAGCATCGTCGTCTTCGCGTGAATGACCGCCTACCCGCCTCAGAAACAAGGCCCGGAGGTGCCTCTGAGGTTTTGTAATTTTACATGCGAATGTAATTTTATAACGATGAGTTATTTGCTCAACGGGAATGGTAAAGTTTGTGAGTAAATCTGTATGTGTGAGAGAACCAGCTTCCGTAACGAATTTGACGACTGTCGTGGCGGTTTATTCTGTAACTAAATCCTCCTATACCTAATAGATACCTATCTATCTATATATATATAACTCAAAGGTGACTGACTGACTGACTGACATAGTGATCTATCAACGCACAGCCCAAACCACTGGACGGATCGGGCTGAAATTTGGCATGCAGGTAGATGTTATGACGTAGGCAACCGCTAAGAAAGGATTTTGATTAATTCTACCCCCAAGGGGATAAAATAGGGGATGAAAATTTGTATGAAACTTTGTCAATTAAATTCAATTCAATGAAACATATTTTATAAATCCTTAATCACTTAATAATAATGGGAATTACTTCTTAATATGAATGCAACAGTGTACCTATTTGCTTGTATGTTTGATTGAGCATCACTGAAAAACAGTCGAAAGCCGCATTTGGGCGATCAGCCCATCGTATATAAGCTACTGGGCAATCTAGTAATGGATGTTTCAGGCTTCTCGAAGGAGTCATGGCTTAACGACACAGCTTAACGTGCCCTCCGAAGCAGGAATGAAAGTAGTACCACTAGCGGTCATCCATCCTGGTATTTACCGTATCCAGCGCCTCTGCTTCAGGAACGTGGTATGCACTTATCGATTTATTCGCAAGAAAAGTCAATTTGTGCACGTCCGCTACCGGGATTTGAACCCGCGACTTTCGGAACACAAGCCTGGGCCGTACCCACTGGGCTACCATCATAAGTAACGAAAGAATGAAGTTCAGTGAAAATCTTTTTGTTCCCCCGGCCATTACAGTCAACATAATTAAGAATCTTATAACCAAAATGTTTACATCGACCCTCAAACGCTAAAGAACATAACAAGCTGAAAACGAACAAAAGCATTATTCCGGTAAGGGCCACCTCATTTAATAATAACATTACAAAAACGTTCTCGAAATAGGATAAGAAACATTATGCATAAAGAAAAGTTTATTGTCTGTTAGCGAGGAATAATTTGTGATAGAATATTTAATAAATAATAATAAATAAATATCGCCAGACTGACACACCAACTGAATGAACCCAAACTAAGCAACGGTTGTACTATGTGTACCTTACAATTAAAGAATCGATCTCGGCTCTTTTTTCTAATCCCGGGATTTCTACAGATAATACCGGGATCCCGGGGTAGTCCCGCAATTGTAGTGTAAATGAAAATAATAATAATACAAATATAATTCATCTTTAATTTCACGGCATTAACATAACCTCTTAGAACTGCAGAAATTAACAGGTACCTGTTGTTTTTAACCTATATTCATAGTTTTACTTTTTATAAACACATAACACCTATTACTTCTTTTCAATTATTTTAATGATTTCTTTTAATTAAAATACAGAAATATAATATTTAATACACGACGCGAAATGAAGAGGATTTTTTTTACTTTCTATAGTTTCTTTACTACTTTTCACAACAGTTCGTCGGCGGAAACTATCTAAATCAGGGGGATATTTTAAATCATGCGAAACGATATCGTAAACTAAACGACTGGTATTTTCGCTTATTTAAAATTAATTCAGAAAAATATTTGAATCTTCATAATCGAATAGGTAGGCGTGTCTTATGATTACTAACAGTAAAATAACTTTCAAAATAACCTTGTAAAATAGGCAAAAATCGGTGTCTGATTTCGATTCGAATGATTTAAAATACCCCTGTAGCTAGCAAAATTAGGTCACTGACAAAATTTCAAGTCGATGTATGTATCGTTTCGTATCACGTAAAATTTGCACTACATTTTTATTAACTTATTAATAATATGCTAATCCCGAAAATCTCGGGATTTGTTAAATTTAATCAGCCGGTTTCCCGGGTTCAAAAACTCTACTTACAATGAACTGATGGCGATCCCAGCGACACCCGGACCAGGACAAATTATCAAAAGGCCATTTCCGAAATTTACCCCGGCGGGAATCGAACTCGCAACCACCATGTGTAGTGAGCAGAGCCACTGCGCCAAGCGGTCGTCAAATTAGTACGTAGAACTGACGTATTTGGACTTCATTCAGGAGTATCGGAGATTTATCTAGAATTAATAAACAGGTGTGAGAAACAAAATGCGCGGATACATTCTCCTCGCACCGTTACAACTTCAGAAGTCTAGTGTTAACCAGTGGTTAACTAGTAGTACCGGTGCCGGTTCGGTGTCCCTCAAAAGGCGCAAGAAAGAAACCCTGATCAAGTTTGTAAGTTTAAGCCGACGCCTGTTACATTTATATATGAGGAAGCGGCCGGCAGAGGCAACTGTTAACCAACAGAGGGCTAGTTCATCGCACAGAAAATTTGTATGGCCATTGTAATAAATCAATTGAAATTCACGACCGCTTGGCGCAGTGGTTCGAGCGTAGGCCGCTCAATGCACATGGTGGTTGCGGGTTCGATTCCCGCTCCCAGCGGGAATCGAACGGCGGGTATTTTTCGGAAAAGGTCTTTTCGTATTTTCCCCTGGTCTGGGTGTCACAGGGATCGCCCCCAGTCCATTGTACGGTACCCATAGTACAAGCGTTACTTACTTTGGGACCATACAGTTGGTGTGTCAGTCTGGCGATATTTATTTATTTATACTTATCAGTGATAGCTACTGAGCTATCTCTTCTGGGTTCAAATCATGGCATGCACCTCTGAGATTTCCGGATTTATATACGAAACTATTTTCCAACTAAAAGTATCACTTGCTGAATGGTAAAATAATTCGTCGTGAAGAAGCCGGCACGTCTTTTGAAAGACATGTGCAGTTCGCCAACCGCACTGGTTCAGCGTAGTGAGCAAGGCCCGAATCCCCCAAGCATTCAGAGGAATGTGCTCGATATACTGTCAATAATCTCGCCCATTATTACATTGGCTACGTTAAGTTGTGATAATCTTCCTTTTCCGCCGGTCAGAACTATCTACCTCTCAGGTCCGAGATACAAGCGATAAACCAAAAGATAAACTGTCAGATCAAACACTCGACGGTTTAATGAGGTGCCAATTTATTGGACATACACACCGCTTTACGACCGGAGCCTGCTATTGGCGTCGTGAACCTGTGCCCATTTGGGTTGCCAGGAAATAAAAACTTTTCTGTAGAAAAAAAATACGAATAGGCCACCAAGTGCATGGAGATTGGACATATTGATTTAGTCTCGATTCTACAGGTGTTAGGTTAAAGGAGGGACGAATTAAAGGCTGTATTCGATATTCAATACGAAGTATGTATAAAAAAAAATCATAATTTTTTAACCTAATCATCAAACTCATTATTAATACCTAGCTACTCGTATTTTTGCCTGTATTAAGTCAGGTTTGGAATATAAAGGCAAAATGAATCATGCTGGAGGTCATTCACCTATGATAAGAGAGCTTACAGTCGTTCGCTAGTGTAAGAGTGGCCCATGTTGAGAGCGAGACTTTGGACAGTATTTTTATTAATTATTTCTTTAAAAAAATCAAATATATGTCTAATTCCAGATAATAATTTATATAAGCCTATTGAATTACTACCTATATCTTGCAACACTGGCTATTTGTACCAAATTTACGACTATTTGCAAATGGAGATTGCGCTGTTGGTTAGCATTTGACTGTACTGTAACCTTTCATTTCTTAAAGTACCTCTTGGATGTAACAAACTAATAGGTAGTCGTGAATATATATTCTGATAAAGTTAAACTTATGTTGTCAGTACTTAGTGCAAAGCGAATCATAATTAAGAATAACAATATTGTTTTATGCATTGAGCTACGATCCCTCAAAAGCCATCTGTTAAGTATTCCGTAAATTAAAATTTTCGAAGAAAAGCCCGTGGTTCTCTTCAAGAATGTTTACACACAAACGCCATCTAGTTTCACAGCCTGTAACTAGTACAAGCCTACGAGTGCTACGCTTGTAGCATATTGTGCTACGAATCTACGCTTACCATAGGTTCTAACTACGACCCTTTTCGGCTATAAATAAAATAATGATGCTCACAGAGCCATCTACGTTATATTTTGATTTTCATTATTTTGATAAACGGGCTTTCTATATTTACTGGGTACCAACTTTGGCTTACACTCGATATCTTGCCCCACAGACAAAATATTGTTTGTGCTTAGCTTAGCCCACTTTCCCATAAGAAATACCCTGATACGGTTCTTGCGGCAGTTACTTTATTACGTAATATCAATAAAAGAGATATATTACCGTGATCGTAGGATTCTAATTGTGATCAAATTACCATAACCTGTCCCATGGTAGAGGATCCTGCCTGACATGCAGTCAAGATATTAATAATAATCAATGAACATAATAAACGAAATAAACAATAATTGTAATATAATAAGATAATACACCTGTCCATGTATTGGTTCACTTTTACTACCTCTTTTAAATAAACTTTTCAGTTCGTTTTGATTCCCAAAGCGAGATTTTATTATACACATTACCTCCACCACACCTCGTAACTAAAAGAAAAGTGCATTAAATAAAATAGGTTCTAAAAATTACGTTGCCCCGCGCCAGGGCGGAACCATTCACCTTCCATTTGCAAGTTGAGGCATAAATTTTATCTTATTCTTACGCGTTCTGCGGCATTATATTCCTGAGATATGGTTTATGACGTAAGTGTACGGCGTAATTGCCTTTTTTTAAAGTAGCATGACGTAACGTTACGGTAGCACAGTGTGGTATGGCCTTGTTTATAAGCTCCAGACTAACACACCAACTGTATTATCCCAAACTTAGCAACGATGCACTATATGTTTCCGGATCTAGCCACTTATATAAACAATATTTAAAAAGTTATTACAATATTTGAAATTGAACGCTTTGGCTGTAACAGCTTGTTTCAGTGTGAAATGGTTGGGTGGCCTGGGGTGCCACTTTTAGCAACGATAATCGATATATCGTGACATTCGTATTGTCGAATTCTACTTTAAATTCCATATTTTTTGCCGTCGTATCCATTACTGAACGAACAATACAAAATTATCGTTCGTTCAGACGATATAAGATGGCAAAAAAATAGATGGAATGGTTTATAATCCCAGACTAACACACCAACTTTATATGGGGCTAAACTAAGCAACGCTTGTATTATGGGTATCGTACATGAGTTAAAGGCGATGCCCAATCCCCATCCACATAAGGGCAAATTACGAATAAGCCATTTCCGAAATTGGCCTCGATAACGTTAACGTTTAGCACGTTAACAAAGTGCTCTCGTATTTAACGGAAGTAGAGCCAAGCTGTAGCCAAATGGCTACAGTTCATATACGGGTTGGCTCTACCAGGGTATTAACACGGTCTCACATAATATCGGCGTAAAGTATGTATTAAAGCTGCGTACGTGACGTACGATGAGTGACAGAGCTGAACCCAATCCCCCTGCCTTCCCCACCCCCTGTCCCACTCCCCCTCAGGTCGGTGACGTGCGAGCAACACCTTTGGTATTGGAAGCATCTATAGGCTCTATATACACCGTGAAACAGAAAGAGTATACTATATTGTTTTGTAGTAAATCTAAAACTATAGGATTTGAGAGTAAGTTGAAGAACGAATGGTATTATAGGGATGTAGTCATGTATTTATCAAAAGATTTCATTTCTCAAAGCCAACACTTTTAGATTTACTATAAAAATAGTACTTATACCCTTTCGATTTTACTTTTAATATATTATTATACAGGGTGGCCCATACGTCCCTTAAAATGTAAATTTGGAATAAAATACAAAAGGCGCGCGGGAGTGGCACGCGCGGTGCGGGGGGAGTACAGGCGGTTTCTGGGAATTAAGGCGCCATGGAGCGTTTCGACGGTGCGGACCGTGCTTTTTGTGTGCGTGAGTTTTATCGAAACGATAATTCGGCTACCATTGCGCGGCATAAATTTAGGGAATGCCGCAATTTACGCCACTTCAACCACACTCCAAGTGTTCAAACGTTAATAAGTTCGAGGAGAGTGGTTCGACGTTAGATAAACAACGAACAGGTCGACCAAGGACATCACGGACGGAAGAAAACATCGACTTGGTGAAACAGTCAATAAATGAAAATGTTTGAGGACGGCAGCGGTCGCGCGGTTACTGTGACTTTGCAGCGGTATGTGGCAATGATCGAGGACTTTTTTACACCAGAGTTGGAGAATATTCCAGGCTTCAATGCGCAGATATGGTTTCAACAGGATGGAGCAACTGCCCATACTTCTAACACCGCTATGCCCGTCGTCCGTCAACTTTTTCCTAATAAAGTGACTCTCGAAGAGGAGATGTTCCCTGGCCACCACGTAGTCCGGATCTAACCCCAATGGACTTTTTCTTATGGGGCTATCTTAAGAGTAAAGTGTACGAAAGCAGCCCGCGGTCAATTGATGTCCTGAAAGAAATTATCCGACGAGAAATGACAAGCATTACAGAGCTTACTTTGCCGCGCAGTGATGGATAATTTTAGACGTTGCTTATAGGAGTCGATCCGCGATCGTAACGGATTACATTTAGATGATGTAATTTTCAATAAATAACTCCCATTTATTAAGGATTACTACAAAATAAAAACCTTTTTCATAATGTAATTAGTTTTTTTGTAGTTAAATTTTTCCATTTCAAGTGACTTATGGGTCACCCTGTATATGTATAGGCTATAGCTATATATGTACATACCATTGAAACCTTTCCTTAAGTAAATACAAATGCCGAGACTCATAAATATAGACTCAAGTGGAACCTGTGAATGGAATTAAGCAAGTTCTATAAAACTGCCACTCTTATATAATACGTAACAATAAAATGTGAAGGTAGGTATGTCAAACGTTGCTAAGGAGACACATTATGAATGCATCGGGAAACGTGACACGAGCCCCGGGGCGCCCAAACTGCGACCAAACGAATTACGACCAAGCTAACTGCGACCAGCTTACTGCGACCTAATTTGCTCTGAAGCGGTCAAATGCAGTTGTTGGAAGCTTTACTGGCTCGTGTTGTTTTTAAAATAAAATGAATTGCGCGAAAGTCACGCCCTCCAAAATAAAGAAAAAAAACTGTCACCGTTTGTCAGTTAGACAGTCAGTCAGTTACAAAGTGGAAGGTACACATGTGTGTGTGTCAAACGCATGGTAGTGTTTGTAATGTTTTAATTATTGATTTAATTTATATTCTATGCATAATTTTCAAAATAGATTAGCATTCTGCACTCCTTCTCTATATAAACTACTAGCGGCCCGCCCCGGCTTCGCACGGGTACATTGCAGTTACATTATTCGAGTTTTAGTAAGGATCCCTAATTTTTTGAAAATATATTATAGCCTATGTCACCTGGGGATAGTGTAGCTTCCCAACAGTGAAAGAATTTTTCAAATCGGTTCAGTAGTTTCGGAGCCTATTCATTACAATCAAACAAACAAAGTTTTACTCTTTATAATATTTAGTATGATGAGTGTGCCAAATTTCATACTCCTCCGTCCGCGCAATTTTCGTAAAAAGTGGCACAAAGTTTTTGCTTCACGTATTAATATATATGTATATATATATTCATGGATCAGTGGAAGCAACATTCCAAAATGGTGGTAGATAATAGTCAGATTATAAATGACTAGCTGAGCCCGCGACTTTGTCCGCGTGGAGTTTAACTTAACAAACTTTCATCCCCTACTTTATCCCCTTGGGGGTAGAATTAATCAAAATCCTTTCTTAGCGGATGCCTACGTCATAACATCTACCTGCATGCTACATTTCAGCCCGATCCGTCCAGTGGTTTGGGCTGTGCGTTAATAGATCACTATGTCAGTCAGTCGCCTTTGAGTTATATATATATAGATTTGCCTATTAAACAAAAATATTTTTAATATTTTTGAATTGAGGTTTATTGAGGTGTATTGTGTGTATTAATTTTCTTGCTATAAATTAAGCAGCCTGTGCATTTGAATTATGTAGGTTCTTCTAAGATTTTGTTCGTCTTTTAAAGTAATCATATATGATAATTCATAGGAATATATACTAGTGTAAAATTATATTGCACTGTGGTAACCCTGTGGTTTTATAGATAGTTATAAAATTAAGTGTAATATAAACTTTATTATTAAATGCATGAAGTTAAAATTTACGGTTTGTAAGCTCAGTGGACGTAACAGTTTTGGCATGGCACCAAGACGTCGATTCGATTCCGTTCAAGATAAGTGTGGACTCGATGTCCAGTTCAGATTGGATTCTTCGGACCACGTCTTACTATTGGACTTAGCGGTCATTTACACGGCGAACCTGACACTATCTATTTATCTATTGTTCAGTATCCGAGTGCCAAATACGGCAATTATCTATAAAAAATCTCTGATATAGAAGTAACGTAACGCAAGCAGGAATATTTTCCTTATGAATTATAAATGAATATCTCTTCTTATCAATTAATTATCTAATAATTAATTTCTTTAAATCGTGATTTGACGACAACAGGACTGGCATCAGTTATTTTATTTTTGTGTTCATGCGATTGTAAAATGATTAGTACTTAGGTACAGGTATTAGCGTAATAAGTCGCTGACCATTCTCAATCTTTCAAATTGGTAATACTTACCCTGAATTACGGCCTGAATCCACCTCGTAGTGAGGGGAGGGCCGTGCCCAGGAGTGGGACGTCAAGAAGGCAAAATCTATACAAATGAATAAAATTGGAGTGTCTGTTTGTAATATCAAAATAACACCTTTTCACTAAATGCATATGAAAGTACATACGACACCTATAACAAAAACGCGATTTAAAAAAAAAAATGTCTGTCTGTCTGTCTGTGTGTTTGTTCCGGGTAATCTCCGAAACGGCTGGACCGATTTTGACGGGACTTTCACTGGCAGATAGCTGATGTTTCAAGGAGTAACTTAAGCTACTTTAATTTTAGAAAAACAATTAGGGTTCCGTGTAAAAAAATAAAAACACATGAAATCAAAGAGTATCTCCGAAACGGCTGGACCGATTTTGACGGGACTTTCACTGGTAGATAGCTGTTGTGATAATCAGTAACTTAGGCTACATTTATTTAAGAAAAACAAAATTTAAAAACATGGGTCCTGTCGCGCGGGATCGGAACGCGGGAGCGGGCTTTTTTGTTAAGATAAATTCCACGCGGACGAAGTCGCGGGCTCAGCTAGTTTTTAATATTATTCTATTATAATACCTTACCCTTTAATTTTACAAACGTTTATGAACATTGTCGAAACCGAATATTAGTAACATACCTGATTAAATATTGTTTGGATTATGAAACAAAATAATAAAAGTGTGTAAGCCATTTGAAAAACTGAGAATTTTACGTCACTGAATGTACCGTGCTTTTTCGTCAAAACATTTTCAAGTAAACTACTCTCGAGTCCGATTCGAATAAGAACTTTTACGGATCTATTCCGTTTTATAGCCAAATAACAATCGCGCTGAGAGTTCTGGGTCCCACGGTTTGATCACTAACGAGGGAGCATTTGTGTCTGAATAGTTTTGTACGTATTTCATCCATTTTTTAACCATCGATAGAGCAATTGGAAAAGTTGGTAGAAAGGTGGAATTGGACTGTTTTATTGCGAGCTAATTTGATTGTAGCGATTTCGGAAACGTGCGAGCAATGCCTTTGGTATTGTAAACATCTAGGTGTAGGCTTCGGTAACTGCTTAACATCAGGCTGGTTGTACACTTGTTTGCCGACTTTGTCTATACAAATAAATAAAATTGGAGTGTCTGTTTGTAATATCAAAATAACACCTTTTCACTAAATGCATATGAAAGTACATACGACACCTATAACAAAAACGCGATTAAAAAAAAAAAATGTCTGTCTGTCTGTCTGTCTGTCTGTGTGTTTGTTCCGGGTAATCTCCGAAACGGCTGGACCGATTTTGACGGGACTTTCACTGGCAGATAGCTGATATTTCAAGGAGTAACTTGAGCTACTTTAATTTTAGAAAAACAATTAGGGTTCCGTGTAAAAAATAAAAACACATGAAATCAAAGAGTATCTCCGAAACGGCTGGACCGATTTTGACGGGACTTTCACTGGTAGATAGCTGTTGTGATAATCAGTAACTTAGGCTACTTTTATTTTAGAAAAACCAAATTAAAAAAAATATGAAAAAATGGGTCCTGTCGTGCGGGCTCCGAACGCGGGAGCGGGCTTTTTTGTTAAGTTAAATTCCACGCGGACGAAGTCGCGGGCTCAGCTAGTTTTATAATAAAATACAGTTGAACCCTGCTTGGAAAAAAGTGCGATGAAAGGCCGATGCGATGATAAGTGCGCTTATAAATACAGCTAGGTTTCACGGATCGTCTAGCCACAGTGAATTCATTAATTCCTTAATGCCTATCATTCATTCTTTCCTACATTCGTATCATGCATATCTACTTATAATATTTAGATAGCCCCTTCAGATTATAGATAGTCACATAGTATATTTCACCAATCCAAAAAAGCATTGATAAAATTCAATCCAACACACTTTCTATGAAAAATGTAATATAATAGAGTTCAATTTCCATCAATTTCCTTACGACTATTTTCAAACAATTTTTCCAACGGGTCGTCTAAAGATTTTGAAGCAAAAATATAAATTCCATGTAAATATATTCAAATTGGTGCTCAAAGGAGTTGTTATTAGTTAATCTTTTCACAAAGCACACTCACCGTGAACATAAGTAGGTACATATAAATATAAGTAAAAATAACGTGGTAATTGAAAAAAAACTATTTAAAGAAAAAACAATTTAGAAGAAGGACCCACCACTCACCATTGGCTTGTTAACCTCCAAAATTATAAATCAAATAGGTTGATCGATAATGGAAGAGGTCAACAAAACTCTAACTCCGTCGGTCGAGTCTGTCAGTCATGAGTGTCAGGGACCCTAATAATGTGCAATTTTCCGCGGAACAAAGCAAATTAAAAGTAAAATTCGACACGTGTTTTGCCTCTGAACGAGACATCCTCAGGAAAGTTGGACTACGACTGATCTATTTAAAGAAGTTTATTAGAATAAGAAGCAATATTTTTAAATTAGCTTAGCATATTTATAAGAACCCGAAATTGCTAGGGAAAAAAATACTTGCATTTAGCAGCAAACTCATTAGATTATTAGATATTTGCGATTATTATATATTTAAGTATAGTCAAGCTGTATTCATAACAGTTAACGTATCCCTTTATCGGCAATTTGGTATTTATTAACAACGCCGCTCACGCAGCGCGGCAGCGAATAAAACGCACCAATAAACCGTACAGACGGCCAGATTAAAACGTGAACGTGTGCGCGTTGCTAACGACGCGCGGACATGTATGGCGGAGCGGAGTCACGGCGCGCGGCGTGTCGTCACTTATGACGATTTAGTGGGCGACAAATAGCAGCAAGCAATGCTGCGCGATATTGCGATATGCTACATACATTTCGAGGAAGTAGTTTCATAAAACATAGTCGGTGTTATTACGAAAAAAGTTAGATATGCAATATCCCGATGCGATGTCAAATTTTATCTAAAATTTCGCATACTTGGGTTCATCGCGAGTTGAACTTTGTATAACACGGAGTGAGTATAATGTTGGTTTCACTGCCAATTACCAATGTGGGGACATTGGTTGAAATTTGAAATTCCCATTAGGTACCTTAGGTCGGTTACAGATTAACCTTTTTTCGGCGCGTATAAGCTTGTTTTTAGAAGCGCGTGTAGGCGCGTATGGGAGCTTCATTTGTCACACGCGTACTGTTATAGCAGTGACTCGCTTATAAACTCGTATAAGCGCGAGCCGCGAGAGACGCCTCTCATCAGTTCGAGTGAACACGCATGTTCGCGCGTTCGGTTTTTGGAAGCGCAAAATGTGGCGCTCATGTAAGCGCGTAAGCCAATATGATGCGTAAATCACTAGTCTGAAACCGGCGATACGAGCAAAAATCTCTTACGCGTAGTGCATACAAGGATTTTCTAGAAGTTTTAAAGTTCTAAATCTTTATTCAGAATAAAACGAGTCGAATGTTCTAACAAAAACTACTAATCTTTATGTGTTTTGAAACTCAAATTTTATTATACCCTCATTCCCAGCAATCAACCGCAGAATATAAAACTGTAGTAAATAAAGCACCTGGTGCACTCCGGCTTAAGAATAAACACTGCCCGCACTAAAAACTTCTACCAAAACAAGTTGGAACACTAAAGTTTGGGATACTAAATAAATACGGCTGTGTCCTTAGAAAAGCTGTGCGGAGCGAAAAATAAGGCAATCAATCCTCCCACTTAGGGGCAAAGATGTTTAAATAATCTTGCAATTTTACTTCCCAGGCTCGTATCCAGTTATTTATAAATTTGTCCACCTTTGCGAGCTAATGGATTGTTCAATTCCTACGCCTATCTCCTATCGATATCATGGTGTTAACCTTAGATGCTTTAGTAAACAGAGCCGAGAAAGAAACTAGCGAAAATAACCGATTAATTGTAGAATAGCAGGAAAATAGCGTTGCTTTGAAGCGAACTTATTGGTTGCCTCTTTCCTCGCTTATAGGTACTCAGATATGGTTATAACTCCTTTATACACATCTTTTTATATTAAAAGAGAGCAGAAATTACGCGGTAAGCTTGGCACACCAGATAATAAATGCTGGAATAAACTTTTATTTCCGTATCCATCGCAACCGGAGCGTGAGGTGACAGCTAATGGCGGAGACAGCGAATGTCAAAGATTACTGGCATTTGGCCAACTAAAAATATCGGAATCTCTGCCAGACGTCCCCTGATGTTTAAGAGGGTAGAATTACCTATCTGATGTGAACCTCACATGGCTATTGACCGTATTAATTAATGGTCTTGAGTACGCTTTGACATGTCATTTTGTATTGGTATGACATAAGAATGACATTCCAAGATCGCTCTCGGAATTGAGATCGATTTATTAATACGGGCCTGTGGCAAAATAACTAAATATGTATTATGTTTAAAATAAAACTCGATACTCACACACCACTCCATGCCTGTTCTACGGTCTCCACAGATAAGGAGTGTAATCTGGGATCTACATCCAAGCACGGTGTAAATGTAGTCAGAGCTTAGCGCTCACAGCCGGCGATTGTATCGACCAGGGCCCTAACCACGCTAGCTACTCAATATATACGTAATAGAAAGGCAAAAGCTAGTTCTGGCTGGAGTGCACTTGCGCTCGCCCTCTGTCAGGGTGAAGTTGTTATGGCCACTCTGGCCAACAACATATAGTCAATAAAAAAAAAAAACGCAAAAGCTAGCGATTACGTTTCATACGCTCCGCTTTTGACGTTTTGCTGACACCATACCATATCAATGGTGTCAGCAAAACGTCAAAAGCGGAGCGTTTGAAACGCAATTGCTAGCTCTTGTCTTTCTATTACGATTTGAGTAGCTGGCGTGGTTAGGGCCCTGACTCTGGAAAAGAAAGGTATTACGCTACTATGCCAAATATACAAAAAAATATTGGTATATTTTTTATATTGTAAATAGTTGCGTAGGTATACTTTTTCGTTTTTTTTTTTTATATTTTAGAAGATTACTAGCAATGAGTGTTTATTACATTACTAATATTCCCTTTAGCCCTTCCAACTAAGCTAATGCTTGTGACTCACTGTGGGCTCACGTCAATAGTTTAATGGCTAGGATGTGATCGTACACGGAACCTCTCAGCTACGAGGACGGGCCCTCTAACCACCAGGCTATTGACGCTTAAAACTTATAAACCCTAATCAACCATAGTCCGTCAAAAACAAAGGAAGTTTTGGCTTGTGCCGTGACAAGCTTAACGGTTGGGATAGCACAAATGTCAGCCATTTACCGGTGCCGCCTGGCAGATGGCCAAGGGAGTGGACGTGCCAAATGCAATACTACTATATTATTTTCATTGTTTAACTACTTACAGGTACTTCAATTATATTTATACTTAGGTGTATCAAATTTGTTGAGGACTAAATTTTGTCCTTGGGTGGAAATTATGAAAATAAATCTAAGATAGTTGACCATAGAATATGTCCTATAATTCCATCTATAGATATTGTTGTAAACCTATAGAGAAATAGACATCATATCGCAAATACATTTACATTAAATGGAAAAACAAATATTGCATAAACTTGTAGCTGAAGTCCCGTAATGGTTTATTAAGAAACACACCAAAAAAAAACCAATTTGATCGCGCTTCCGATAGAAGAAAGGCTAATAAAATAAAAACAATAAACCATGTACAGTCGGCCGCATTAATATGTGGACGTGTGCGAGTTACTAACGCATTTTGTTGTAGCTATATTGAGTTACGTTGTCTTGTCAATTACATCCTGTAATAATGTTTTGTAATAAACAATTCAATAGGAATGGTTGCTTAAATTAATTATATGTTTATTAACTTTCTTTGCTAGTGATCTACTTGAACAGAGAATCATTGCATCGTTTTTTTTTCTGGAACTGAGACAAGATTTCTTGCAGCAAATTTACGTTTCTGTAATTTGCTGCCTAGAAACTATTAGATTATCTATTCCTTATACAACGACAAAGGAATACTAAAGGCTTAATGTAGTTGAAGAGCAGGCAATGAAACGCAATGAGTCTCGGAATAAAGAGTACCGCTCTGAATTCAGACTAGCCTAGATTTGAAGATTTGGACCGAAAAATCCTCAAATTACGCACTTATAAACATTATTATAGGTGCGATAGGCCGTTTGAGAAGCTTTGTACCGAGAATATTACCTAGGCATTGATTAGTGCTGCTCCTTAAAATATAGGATTGTGTAACATGTTTTAGAACTAGTAGTCGCCCGTGGTCGAAATTCGACATACATTTTTTTAGTTTGAACGTTATTAAGCTTCTATTGTCAACTATTAAGTACAAAAACCCAAAACCTTCTTGATTGATACTGGCACGCAGAATGCATATGGAAGTCCCGCCCTACGAAAAAAAAACTGTCAGCGTTTGTCAGTCAGGGAGTCAGTCAGTGGAGCCGAGTGGAAGTTACAAATGTGTGTGTGTCAAACGCATGGTAGTATGTGTAATTATTTATTTATTACTTTAATGTATTTTTAAGTAAATATAAAAATATTAGCTTTCTGCACTCTTTCTCCACATAAACTTTAACTGTGCCAAATTTCATACTCCATCATTCGCGTAATTTTCGTAAAAAGGGATACAAAGTTTTTGCTTGACGTATTAATATAATGAATGATGATTGTATCTTTATGGTTTTTGTTTTTTTTTGCTACAAGTATTTATCATGCCCAGCCACATGTATAGAATGTCACCTTATCGTTCTTATATTTGCTCGGCAACTACAGTCTAGAATCCAATAAAAGTCGGTGAAACTGTGAATATGAAAAGAATTTCAAAATATCTGACGCACGGAAGAACGGATTTTATAGCGACATTTCCAACGGGTCATATTACATAGCGGTCTCACTATTGTATTAATACGATGTGGTCAGGCTTAGGGACGCAAACGATAATCGTGCACGGATACGGCACAAGAGGATTGCCTTTCGCCTTTTCGCTCATTATTCGCGCATTAAAGCGTCTGAAACAGTGGTGCTCAACATGGCAACAATTGTTTATTTAATCAAATGCAGTTTTGTACCCATGGCCGTTAAACTAACTATAAAAAATGCAGAAAATATAGTCAAATGCAGAAAGAATTGCGAAAGAACCGGTATCTGTAAGGTATGCGAACGCAGAGATGAGTGAAAGAACGGGCAGCTCAGAACACACTGCGTATATTGCCAAGTGACACGGTATTTATATCAAATAATAAATGAGAGGAAATCACCCTCATTTACCTATACAACAGTATCTATGGCAAAAGCGAACAAATATTCCCATATTACTACCTACATTCAGTGGACTCCTTACTTTTTTCATTGTATGGAAAAAAATAAGGAATCCGCTCAATGCGTCCGCTAGTCGTTACGTCACGCAAGCGCTATACCGATCTGGCTAGAATTAATTTTCATATTGTTTAATTTAGTTACTAAAAAAATTAAATTTAGCGGCTTTTTGCAACTCGGGTATACGCGATTCGGTCTATCAGTAAATAAATAAAGTAACAACTAATATGTAACCGAATAAATTATGAATAAATTTCACAAACTTTGAGGTTCATCGGGTTATATAATAGACAGGTTATACTCAAGAGAGGCGACTATTACAGTCTAAGTTGGTTTAGATTTTTCTCTGATATAAATTTCATAAGATTAAATATAATGGACCTGAATGGCTGAAGTTCGGGACAAGTCCAAAGGATTTTTCAAGCTGAAACTTTAATGTTACCCATTAAAGGACTTTAATAAAGGTCCTTTGAATTGTGAACGGCGGGAGCCGGGAAGTTATGGAAGTTATAGGATTCTTTATATTATCATCTCGATAATGTTATTACTGAATCATATTATTACCGTGGAAAAGTTTTTCCATATTATTAAGTAGATACCTCCTTTAATATAAAACTCGCTAATCCGACAGACGTTGTCCTGTATAAACTCTGAATAATTCGAATTATTCCGCTCAACATTCTTATTTTTTTATTTCATAAGAACCATAATAAACACATCAGAAAAGGAATTCGCAAAATCGTTCCATCCGTTCACGCGTGATGCGATGACCAAGGAAATAGAGATTCATTTATATATACCTACTCGTATGTAAAGATTAGCCGTTTTATAAAAGTAATTCAGGCAGTGTCTTTAAATATCTATCAGTTGGTGAGAGCTAGTTTCCGCCTCGAACTTAGTTTTTTTTATAGTCCTAGTTTAAGAGCTTAAACCAGTTTTATCTTGTAAACAGAAGCTGGCACGAGCCCCAAACCAAACAAGTTGAACGGGAGATAACAAGAGCCCACAGTGACAGTCGCTTTTCTTAAAAAGATAAAATATAATATTTGATCACCACTTTGTCTAGTGGTTTCGAGGCTTACTGTACCGTCCGTTTAGACATTTGATCCCATTTGTTATACAGCAAGTCTGCCAACAAGGCTACGACCCGCCTGATGTTAAGCAGTTACCGCAGCCTATATATGCTTGCAATACTAATGGTATTTGTTGCACATTGCTGACCTGGAGGGGAATGAGAATTGGCATAAAGGGATAGGGAAGGTAAGGGTTTCGGTTCTCTCACGCATCGTACGAAACGCAGCTATTGTAGCTACTTAACGCCGATCTACTGTGAGAGCGTGGTACTGATGGGACTGATAAAGAAATGGCCATCTTGTTAATTGCTCACGTCTGGGTGACACTAGAATCAAGTCCATATAAGCAGGGGCGGATTTGAACTTTATGGGGCCCGGGGCTAAAATTGAGAAGGGGCCCCTTCACTGCTGCTGTCCACTTAAGGACAGCGAAAAAGGCTATTTATCAAATATAAAAAAAAAACATTTATTAATGTATTATAAATTATTTATTAACTTTATTAACTTATTTTCTTTGGAAAACATTTTAAATTTATTCAAAATTCTTTGATACAGGTTTAAAAAAAATATTTTTGATTCGAGACTACGGGGCCCCCCCCAAGGTGGGGCCCGGGGCTATAGCCCCCCCTAGCCCCTCCTTAAATCCGCCAGTGCATATAAGGTACCTACCCATTATTTAGAGTTAATCCCTCACCTTAGCGGTATGCATCAACCATTCGTCATCAACAGAAGTCCCTCGCTAACTCGTTATCTCTTGTTATGCTAACTGTTTTATATTTATTCCGGGCTCTATTAGGCCTCGGACACGTCTGATGATGGAGGTCAGAGTTCTAAAATCTATTTTTATAAATCACAAATTTTTAAAAAAAACTTTTATACTAGCTACTTATATAGAAAGTTCACAAGTGTTAAGCTCATTTTGTTGGCACTGACTCATACAAGGGTCCGACTAGCCCTTATCGCAGGTCTTGCTTCTTTTATACTTCCTTGAGTGTAGCACGAGAAGGCAACTCTTTTGTACCCGTCCTACAAATGAACTACTGCAAAGTTTAATTCCAATCAACTTGGCTTCCAACAAAAGCGCATTCTTGCTTCCAGCGTAAAATGGGAACAGTCTGATTGGCGCAGAATTAGCGCGAAATAAATTAGTTTTCTCACTCGAAATTACAGTGTCTCTGTAAATTAGCTATCACTTACATTGGACGGGAACTAGACCGTTGCATTGTTGCCTTGCTTACACTTTAGGTCTAAAACTCTTTATAAACCTTTTTTAAAACCTTTTGTCTTTGAAAATGAATAGACAAAATTGCGCTTTCTCGGATTCAAGCGTAAAATAGGCACAGGCTTTATTTTTTATTGACCCCAAACTTTTTACGCCTGGGTAATAGAACTCCTATTTATTTTTCAAAAAATCACGTTATATTCCATGCTACTTACGTCACAAAAGTAGTATCTATAATTCGGGTGTAACTCTAGATTACTTATCTCGGTCACAATAATTCGTGTTAAGTCCAACACTTTAATATAAAAATACATATAAGACATCTGTAAGTGCCAACCCAATTATAGCAAAACTAATTATCCAATACCACAAGTTGCGCTGACTAGCCACTGGCGGAATACCCATTTGTCGCTCTGCTACGTGACCACTCCGAAATGCTCGAGTTCCGAGGCGATTTGATGCCGTCGACGTCACCGCGTCAATTTAGATTAACGTAAACGCGACTACGTAGACTTTCAATTGCGTTTCGAGTTTAGATGAAATAGTTTCGATGTTAGGAATGTCAAGTAGGTAATCCAGAAGTCTAATCCTCCACGGGGAAAAAAATTAAGTAACTCGTGTTTATCGCGCGTTTAACTATTTGATTATAACCAGCCTGATCACTTCAAAAAACTGAGTTTTTAATGTTGGCTGTTTTTGCAAAATCCACCAACTGAGTAGTTCACTCCACCCGGGGAAGATTTCTGTGCGGTCCAAAAAAATTATCTTAACTGCCTAGTTTGATCTGCCCAGGCAGAACAACCCAGTTGGCCTAGCCTACCCTGAGATTTATTTGGAACACTTATTGATCGGGTCATAAAGAGTTTATCCACCTATCGGTCCGGCCCTGGCTCCATCGCAAAGATGGCGAAAGACCAGAGCAAACCTTGAGTAGAATACCAAATATTATCGGAAAAAACAAAATGTTAGTTATTCTACCCTTGGTTCAGAACCAAGTTGAAATTGTTTGGTAATTTAAAACTGACACCAGCTACCATCTACCAGCCGATAATCACTGCTGGATATAGGCCTCTTCAATGGAATCCATACATCATAGTACTTAGGCATGTGAATCTACCGGCTTTCTGTAACGCGTGCGATGTCACCACCATGATAATATTTCTCAAAGAAACTTATCATCGGCATTGTATTCACAATTCAAAGAAACTCTACTTCGACATACCTACACACCACAGAAAAATAATATTTCGCGTCAAAACCATACAGATACTGCCAAAACTAAAAATATAAGCTATGGGAAAGTTCCACATTTCACTTCCGCAGTTATACTCTCGAACTTTTAGTCAAACTCCATATTTTTCATATCTGCCCTCACCACATTTTCCGCTGAGGGAGGGGCCTGTCAACTGCATTGCGGCGTCCCATCAATAGACTTAAATCTTGCAAAGTGAAGTGCCTGTACCATTGAAGGTCGGAAATATATCACTTACCTAAAATTCAGAAGAAATACTTATATAATAATGAGTATAAGGTTTAGAATTAAATGGTAATCAATTTGTTCGCACTAAACGTGAGCAGGCAACACCATTGTAATTTGACTTTGGGATATATTATAAAAAACAGTAACTGTTCAAAGTTTTCCAATATACCTACAGCATCAAAGGTAACAATTAAAAAAACACTTGCGGATTTGGGGGTAACGTGGTGGGCTATTAACATATAATTTTGAAAACCATTCAGTCGCTGATAATTAAATAGGAACGTGCGAGCTTATGAAAAGCTTTCGTAAATTCTAATTTATAGCAAACGCTATTACCAGCGTTGCGAGGTAAACGTAATGAGTTGCGTTTTATAATTACATGCTCGCTAGAACAAAGGTTTGATGTGTAATGTTCGCGGAGAAAATTGGGAGACTTCGAACCTCACCTGAACTGATTTATGTTGATTGAAGTAATCGTGGTTTGTCTGAGAAGTCTAACCTTAGTAGGTTAGCCTCTTTAGACTAAACTTATAACTTCGGTTAATAACTGAGCCCTGAGAACAATCTTTAAACGCCATTGTAAAGTAATTCACACGATAAATCCGACACCGATGATTTCCATAATTATATTTTACTGAATCCGTGTGCCGAATATGGCCCGTTATCTGTCAAAATTTATAGACAAAACGGGGTCGGTTCCATGGCGGAGGATTAGTGACCATTTGTCAATGGTCACTAACCTCCTTATTGATAGACGTGGACTAGAGGGTGAATAGTTATACACCAAATTGTCTCTTTCTGTCATCAGTAATTTGACATTTGAAAGAGGAAGACAAAGCATGGTGTAACTATTCTACCGCTAAACCACGTTTTTTCTCCTACCCAAGAGGGTAGGAGAAAAATATGTATAATGGAAATCACTCAAATATAGTAGTTCTATCGAGGATTTATTACTGTACCTACAACGTTGTGTGGTAAAACCTATGTGCTTTTAAAAGGATTAATCCTTTGGTCCCCGTTTTCCAATAAAGTCCACCCGGTAAAGTGGTGAACGGGTACGTAGTTGATTTTGTCCCACACAAATAAACTTTAAAAGGGAATGAAATAGAACCATCATATCGTTTTCAACGTCCTTTTAAATTCCTCGGGGAATATTGTTGCAGTCCTCAGTACTTTCTGAAAAGCAAACATTGGACTGTCCGTATGCTTACCGTAATCATTGTTCTATTAGGTCTTATTTCAATAGAGCACGATAATTTGTATGGTACCTTAGTAAATTTCCAACCACAAAAAATAAAAGACGTGAGTTTATTTCTAACAGCTGAACTGATTGCCAACCGACCAACCAACAAAGCAGATTTGTATCTAATATGATATTAATTTAAAGGTGCATCACCTTTAGCATTTTCTAAGGCGCCATGAAGAATATCTTACTACTTTTAAAATAAGACTTAATCGAGTGTTTTTTTATACAAGATTCTTTATATTTTCAATAGTGATATTGAGATAAACATCTTGTATAAATAATTCCTCAACATATTAACTATTTTATGCACAACATCTCAGATAAATAACTCTTGTTCATTACATGTTTTGACATATCAGTGTAGGAGAGTCAATCAACATTTCCCGCGAGTGTATTTGTCGCTTAGAGAACGGCCTACTGGCAATTATTTTATTCCACAACTAGCTGAGCCCGCGACTTCGTCCGCGTGGAATTTTACTTAACAAAAAAGCCCGCTCCCGCGTTCTGAGCCCGCACGACAGGACGCATATTTTCATTTTTTTATTATTTTTTTCTAAAATAAAAGTAGCCTAAACTACTGCTTATAACATCAGCTATATACCAGTGAAAGTCCCGTCAAAATCGGTCCACCCGTTTCGGAGATACTCTTTGATTTCATGTGTTTTTATTTTTTTACGCGGAACCCTAATTGTATTTCTAAAATTAAAATAGCCTAAGTTACTCCCTATAACATCAGCTATCTGCCAGTGAAAGTCCCGTCAAAATCGATCCAGCCGTTTCGGAAATTACCCGGAACAAACACACAGACAGACACACAGACAAAAAACATTTAAATCGCATTTTTGCTATAGGTGTCGTATGTACTTTCATATGCATTTAGTGAAAAGGTGTTATTTTGATATTACAAACAGACACTCCAATTTTATTTATTTGTATAGATATTAACTTCTGGCTCCAATAACGAATATTTGTAGAGTTGGTTTCAACATCATAAATAATAATACAATGAACATTTGACATAAACCCAATAAATTGCTCCGTATACAAAATGCATGTAAGTAATAAATAATTTTAATTTTATTTGTAGCCAATCGAGCCGAAACCATATATAATATTATGATGTGCATTAATTTTATTTATGAACCTATTGCATTTAAAATTGTCAGCAGAGCTTAAAATAGTTTAGGGTCCGTATTAATAAATCGATCTCAAGTCTGAGAGCGATCTGGGCAATGTCATTCTTATGGCATATCAGTACAAAATGACACGTCAAAAGGGTACTCAAGGCCGCTCTCAGACTTGAGATGGATATATTAATACGCGACTTATTCCCTTAGTTATGTTTTTAAAACTTATAACGAAAGACCTTTATTAAATTAAAATAAATTAACTTTAATTAATTTTAATAAAACCTTTAAGAGCCTCAAAATTATAATTTTAAATGACCTCAACGTAATATTGCACCAATTTTCTCAGTCCCCTAATGAATATTCAATAAGTAACATCAATAATGGACACGAAGTCTTTGAAGTGGTCATTACTTAGTTTGTAGACTAAATTGAATTCATCTGAGGACAGTGGTTAATTAAGAACTTGAAACTAAAAACCTTAAGCGACAATATAGATATCGTCTTTTATTCGATATCAATACACAGGCTAATAAGCTTTCACTAAGTTTGAGACCATGCATCTGGACCATTTGTCTGGCAATATTCAATAACTAAGTCAAGATTTCCTTAAAAAATGTTCAACATTTTTCTATTCTTTTCACTTCATTATTTTTTATATAAAACAAAATCATATTTCACCAAGGAGTATAGAGGTATAGGCCTGAATAAAAGCCTAGTGTCTTTGGAATCCCTAGGTCTATTTCACGCTGTCTAGGGAACCATAATAAAGTCAGGTCTGCTGGAGTGTGAAGTTAGGGCATGTTTTACATGGTACTTTTATAACATACTTAATCCTATTTCTGATATGTTTTGAAGGCTTTCACAAGTTTGTTAATCTATTTCGCCCTTTTGATAATGTGGTCTGAAATAACAATAATACTGAGTGATAGCGGTAGAGCCAAGCCCTAGCTCATTGACAACATCTCATTTACGGGCTGACTCTACCGGGGTAATGGCACCATAGTGCCAGCCTAAGTAGCTTTATAGCAAAAGTAAAAATTATCCATTTTAATTTTTAATTGTATCCATTTTGATTGTATTAAGAGTGATATGAACGAGGTTGGAGTGGATGTGAGTATGACAGGAAAGTGCGATGAATGGAAGGAAAATACATACTGCGCCGACCCCAGATAATGGGAAAAGGTAAGGCAGATGATGATGATGATTACAATTTCCTCGGGTAATATTTTTTGGCAAGTGTGCCTTCATCTTAGACCAAGTAGATAAAGTGTTTGTTACTTATTATGTGATAAAAAAGAATGAACAGTGTGTCCAAACCCCCGATATCCTATAAACACAAAGCTTTATGCCATTTCCTTCATCGCGGCAGTCGTTACCATAAATTGAATCCACCAAGTTATGCGAGTTCCTTCCTTTTATTCACAAACGTTTCATTTCCCTTGATTCTTTTGTAAAATGAAAGAAAAAAATAATTAAAAAGGACATTATTATTAACAGCACTGATTTCATGAAAATGTAATCATGACTTGCGCAAGATTAACTCGCTGTCTTAAAAGTGTACTAATGTGATGTTCCTTGCCAGGAGGTAGGCAAAATAAGGTTAATCTTGAACAATTTTCTTTGAATAATTATCTTATTATAATAAGCGAAATAAGAAACGTTCGCGGAAAACAAATTTGTGAGGTGGTTCTGAAGAATACCCAATTATTTTTCGGGAACTCAATTTAATGAAAGAAATTTATATCTTAAATAATGTATCTATGTCTAATTATTATCATACGAGGGTAGATAGGTACATATACATAGGTATAGATAGGTACAGGTACATATAAGCAATTGGCGATATAAAAAAAAAAAAAAAAATTACATGTAAAAAGACAAGCCCGCTGAGTTTCTTGCCGGATCTTCTCAGTCGAGGTCGCGTTCCGATCCGGTTGTAGATATAAGAAAAAAAAATGTAAAATTGACAATTTGTAAGTGCCCCCGTAGGCCTAAACAAAATAAACGCTTTGAATTGAATTGAATTGAATTGAATTGAATTGAATTGAATTGAATTGAATTGAATTGAATTGAATGAATATATTCCTCTCGCTAAGATTTAATTGACACGACAGCGAAGAAAACGTACTATTCTTCGAAATGTATGCACTCAGTGTTATAAGAATAAAAGTGCATAAAAGATAATGCCCCTTTTATTGGATTACTTTTATGAGAGAAACATGAATCATTAGGGTAGGGTTGCTACATTTTTCGAAATGGAAGCTGCAAAGTATCTACTTAGCAGTTATTCAAACATTGAAGACGATACCATATTTTCTATACTTTTTCTATTCTTTCTTTCTTTTCTACCAAATGGACGCATATGGCATCCAGATACGGTTAAATGTATGGAACTTATCGGTGTCGGTTTGACCGTGTGAATGACCGCTTAGGTTTAATATCAGTAGGAAAACAAATAAGAGAGATCCTGAACCAGCAAAAAAATCTCATTAGTAGCGTCAGAAAATAAGCTTGATACTAAACACAAATATAATTGTACGTAGGTAATATGTACATGTCCGTGGTGAAACACGTACCGCCAGCAAAACTGCTATTCATGTTCACATCGATCCTGTACAGTCGGCAAGGAAATATGACGCTGGATGTGACAGCTCTATTTGTAAACTTAGTGTGGACTCTTTTGTCTATTTTGTCAACCTTATTGGTCAGACTCGTCAAAATGCGTCTGACCAAAATAATAAATCTTAACAAAATTTTCCAAATACCGGGACTTTACGCGGCTAATAAGAAGCGATACGAAAAGGAATAGGTACTTTTTTAAGCTAGGTTTTTAGCACATCGCCTTTATTTACAACACATTGAGTACAGTAACATTAAGTACTCATTTATGAATTTATAAAATGGCCGCCCGAATGTTACAATATAAGTGGAAAGTTCTAAAAAGTCTTTGTTTGTCTTTGGCAAATGTTACAGAGCCCAGCGGTGACAACTTTATTACCATATCGTGTCGCTTCTCGTTGGCCATGACAGAGTCCGAACAAATGACACAAATCAAGTGATCTTGTTATCGACTACTTATGTAATAAATTTTAACGTAATGAATTGCAGAATCGCTTGTAGATTTAATCCTCTTGGCTAGGTGGGCAGGTGTAAACTACTGAATCTTGAAGGCCTTTGCTGAAAGATCCTATATCTTTGTCTGAAGGATAAATATTACAGCTACGTGTGCCGCCTACGAAACAGACGGGCGGGCGGATATTCAATAGTCATCGTTTTTTTTCTGTGGCCTCAGAATAACGAACGCTACAAAACTTGTCTTACATGTTGTGTCACCGTCACACCACACCGTTTCTTCGGTCGTGTGCTTTATCATTAAGCGAGAAGGTGACGAAATAGAAATGTATGATGTTGTTGTACGGCAAACGAGTGTATAGCCAGCACAATATGGTGGCAAAGTTCCCTCAATAGCCTAGTGGTTAGACGGGCCGTACTCGTAGCTGAGAGGTTCCGGGTTCGATCCCCATCCTGGCCATTAAACTATTGACGTGAGCCCACGGGAATACTAGTAATGTGATAACTCACCTTGCTAGTAATCTTTAAAAAAAATTACAAGAGGCTTGTTTGAACATTTCTGGATGAGGACAATGGCGTAGCTACCAAAGGGCTAGGTTGGGCAGTATCCCGTGGCCCCTAAACTCATAGGGCCCTATGAGCTTAGGGGCTAATACCCTAAACCTCAATATGGTATATAATAATAAAGTAACCTGCAATATAAAGGAACATCAAAAAAGTTATATAATATCCAAGTTGTAAGTACGATATTGTTATGTCCAGCAGTGGGCGATAAGAAGTTTGAAGTATTTAGTTTAGTTAAAATAGGGCCCCAATTATTTTTTTCCCTGGGGCCTTTGGTTAGGTACATATCTACGCCGCTGGATGAGGACAACAATTTACAGAAAAAAGTACTTATCTTGAGGTGGAGATCAAATAAAATTATGGTTGTTGTGTCAGGTATCAACAAGCAACCGTATAGGTATAATATGTTTTTAAACGTGTCAGCAACAAAAGTATTTCGGTTCGGGCAACCCCAGAGATACATCATATAAGTATAATAATAAAATACAGAACAACAGGAAACAACAGGCAAGTTGTAAATCCAAACGTTGCCAGGTTCATTATGTACAAACTCGCACAAATGAGGCAACAGATGGCGTTCTTGTTCGCATTTTATTAAAAAAGTTATCATTTTACGGGCCGCTTATTTCTAGACATTTTCTCTAAGAGACTTGGCTTTATACGATATTTATTTTATTTAATTATACCAGTACTTAAGTACCTAATTCAGATTTCTAATTAGCCACGTCATCGCCTCTTTAATTGTTAGACTTAGTATCTTTAGGAAAACTCTACTCCTTGGTTCGATCGTGGTTCGATCAAAGTCGTGCAAACTGTCATCTATACTTTTTTTAGTTAAAACTTTTGATGGTCACAAATACTGAAAAAGTATGAGTTCACCAATGTATATAATTAGTTCAATTTGCGTACCCTTATGACACTTATATATATGACTTAATTTGCAATAATTCGCGGATAATCGTGAACGAACAATATATAAGTACTCCTTCACAAAATACATGTGGTAGCAACCACAACAGACGTCTAAGATGTGCATATATTTACCCCACACCCGTATTTTAAGATGAGAATCTGCACAGCATCCGATATAATCTCCTTAGTACCTACAGAGTTTTTAGAGCTGCTTACTGTCAGCTTAAGCCTTTGGTATTAACGTTTGACGCCGTTTCCGAGGTTCTGTTGGTCGGGTAGACTGGGGACTATTGAACCAGGCATAACTAGAAATAAATTAGAATTAAGAAATTGTGATTAAATTGTGAAAATCATGAGCAACGAAGTCGAATAAATCCAGAGCGAAGTCTCTCCTGAAGCTGAGATAGAGCGATGCGGCTATGGCTACATTCACACGATTTTCCATGATAAAGTTTTTTCCATATACTTTTAGAGAAATTTCCCCTATTCCGTACTCGTATACCGTCATGTTTAGCGTGTGAATGACGCCTAAGCATGATAACTGTACACAATTATTAAGTAATACATGTTATTAACATATATGGAGTGCTTATATGACGAAATAACTTAGATACTATATTTCACATCACACATCACATCATCAGCCTATGCTTGTCCACTGCTGGACATAGGCCTCCTCTAATGAGTGCCATAGCGCCCTGTCTTCAGCTTACTATATTTATGTAAAGTTTTTGAACGATACCACAGTTTCTCTGAAACATGGCAAAGAAAATCTGCAAAGTTACTCAATTTTAGTCAAGTTTATGGCTCCACGTTCTTGGCTTCTAGTCTACTTCGTTTTTTTTTTAAATGGCGGTGGATGTGCGATTAATTATACTTAAAAAATACCTTTCATCCCCAATTTCCTCTAAAAGATCTTAAATTAGTATTATCTATTCCAAGTCACGAAACGGATTTATTTTGAACCGAAAAACAAAGAAAGCAACGCTTTGATAAGTCTTAAGTTCAACTTGAGTCCGGCCTATTTCACAATCCTCAGATAAAGTTTGTTCTATATTATAATGGAAAGCAGTAGCACATTAAAATGGGATTTAAGCATGGATCTTGGAGGGAAGATCTTCTGGTGTGGCCGCTATGCCCAATGTTTGTTGTCGGGATCTTGTATCTAACTCTGATATTGTGATTCAGGTTTTCCATGAAGAGTTGCACATTGTATTGAGACGTTGAATTCAGCGCCATCTATTGTCGGCGAATAAGCTATAAATGTGCTGAAATCCACTTCGAAGATTTATTGAAACGAACTTGAATAAAGTCTTGGGATTTCACTAGCAGCTATTTGCCTTACATACTTTATTAATCTGTTTTGAACAATTTCAGTTATTAAATGCGGTTACACGCCTGAAATAACAATAGCACACATAACTCACTGCATTGTGGGTGGTATAATCCACCAAGCTATTAAAATTTCCATCAATATATAAGCTCTGAATTAATCCCTGTACGATTTATGATGATTACTGTATGATTTTTACAATCCAACAACATGGATGCGTCATTCTCTATATGTATTGGCCTATTGGGTAGATTACGATAATAATAGCTAAACCTACTATAAATCAATATACAAAATGGTGAGTTGAAAAGCATACCTATCATATACAATGGGGAATATCGATAGGTCGTCCGAAACTTTGCAACAATGTGATTAGGACTAAAGAACATAAAAAAGAACATAAGCTTTTCTTTCATCCAATTTGATCAAGTAGTTTTTATGTAACACTAGCTGTGCCTCGCGACTTCATCCGCGTAGTATTGTATTATTGGGTTAAAAAGTATCCTATATGTTAATCCCTGTTATAATCTATCTGTGTTCCAAATTTCATCCAAATCCGTTCAGTAGTTTTTGCGTGAAGGAGTAACAAACATACATACATACATACGGTGATCTAAAATATGAAATCATGCATACTAACCCGTATAATTGCAGTAAATCGAACACGTAAAGGAAACGAAACACTTAACTAAAAATACAAGTGACTCAAGTAAAGACAAAAGAATGGAATAGTAGGTAAGTAGGTACTTGTCTTTGATTTACAACGACACTAAAGCTCCACTACCGGCGAAGTGTTCCCACCACTAATTGTCTCTTTATCGACAAAGTAAGTTCCCAAACACCACCTTTAGTGATGACGAAATGAGTTATCGATGATATCACCATAATGTATAGGTGCCACGGGTTCTTTTTGATCTTAAACCGCTTTCGGGAAGAATTTATAGGTACCTATTAAAAATTTAGCACAAAATAGCTTGTTATAAAATCAATTTAATATAAAATATTTATTATAAGTTATATCTCAATTAACAACAGTATGTCCGAAACTCAATTCACCAAACAATTGAAATAAAACTATTTTTCGGATTTTATCGCGTTTATTAACTTTATGTTCCCGACGTTTCGGTTGCTTTACAGCAGCCATGGTCACGGGGGGACTGAGGTGTTAGACGTCCTGATGTTATAGTTAGTAACTGGGTACCCTCATATTTAGTTGTTGTTTGCGGTCCGATCCACGCAGAAAGTGCTCACAGTGTCTCGAGGTCTTGCAATGGTACACTTGGTTTTGGATTTAATTATATTAATTACTGGATCCCAAGTTGGTGGTAGCACCCAGCCATCTTCCCTATTGAAATTAGGATGTTTTTTAATTTCAATGGCCTCACGTATCATCCTTGGTCGGAATCGGTGTTCTTTTGCGAGGATCTGTGGTTTATCATACATAAAGTTAATAAACGCGATAAAATCCGAAAAATAGTTTTATTTCAATGTGTAGTATTCGCGTAAATATAAGAAAACAATATGTCACCAAACAATTTTCAATTTATTTCATAATCACGGCACGAAATTATAAGAAAAAAGTAACATACCTATCAATAATAATAATATCGCCAGACTGACACACCAACTGTTGGTCCCAAACTAAGCAACGCTTGTACTATGGGTACCGTAAAGTGGACTGGGTGCGATCCCAGTGACACCCACCTGGACAAATTACGAAAAGGCCATTTCCAGAATTTGCCCCGGCGGAAACTATGTACATTGAGCCGGGCGGCCTACGCTCGAACCACTGCGCCATGCGGTCACATTAATTTTAATTAATAATTAATTAAATAATAATAAAAAAATACTCTCAAATTATTTCAATCACACTCGATTACATACATCGAATAATTATATCGATGTGAAACGAAGAATTACCTATGCAAAAAGAAGTAATTATGAAATTTCGATTATATTTCAATCACGAACGGCTCGTTGGCTCGAATCGATACACGGCACATGATCGAGTTCGCACGATGCAATTACGCGATATTGTTCATTTGTACATGATAAGACGTTGTACGTAACAGCAGGGACATTATGTGCGTACAGACTAACCGGACAAATACAACCTCTGATGTTGTTAGTTACTCCCTCCCTCCTTGCGTCGTGTATCCTCAATGCCGAGGCTCACGACCTAAGCTAATTACTTTTGTCTGTACGATATCGCGACAAGTCATCCTATTTTTATAGAATGTCCTGCATACTGAGGTATTAAACACCGTGCGTATTCGTAATTTTAGGCCTTTTCGTAATTTGCCCTTGTCTGGATGTCACCGGGATCGCCCCCAGTCCATTGTACGGTACCCATAGTACAAGCGTTGCTTAGTTTGGGACCATATAGTTGGTGTGTCAGTCTGGCGATATTTATTTATTTGGTGCGTAACACAAGAAGGACCTTTCTCTCGATCTTCGACGTCTTTTATGTAATGTGCAAGTAGCTACAATAATCATTCGATCTCGTTTTTTTATATAAGGTGAAAGGGAGTGGGTCCTTCGGTAGAGCCGGTCACTTAGTCTGTACAAACCCGTGAGACAATTTAAAAACAGGCGTAGAAGTAAACGTGATGTGACACTTCATGAATATTCATTACAATGCATTATAACTGCTAAATACTTATTACTTCAGGTCTCATTTTAAAAAACACAATATTTTCAGTAAAATATAATAATATCGTTTTACACACGTAGAAAACGAGGAATGTTCTGAATAACTTTACGACGTAAGAATATTAGAACGCTTGAATTTCAACACATTTATGTATGAATGAAATTAAATTCATTAAATTTGTACTCTATAAGTAATTCCCATTGCACCTTGATCTCGGTTATAAATTGTGTTTGACGTACCTTCTGAAGAGAAAGGTATATAGTATCGCCGTAGATACTAACATAGTTAAAATTATATTGGTCGTATAATTCATCATTGATGTCCCAAACTCAATATACTCCCAGTTCAGACAGTATGTTTTATATAAATAAATTCTGAGTAATATCCCAAACCAATTGGATTGGAGTGGAAAAACATATCGATAAAAAGGCAATCTCATCCCTAATCCCAGCTATAACCGCGTTAGAGATGAAGGTATAAAAGTACCTTAATGTTCCAATTACGCAAGTGGGCCGGTTCATTTGCGCTGTATTGTTATTATTCCAATCGTAATATGGGTGCAAATAATTATTGAAGTATAATTATTATTACAATTTAAACCGAGCGGAATTATTTGATTTTAATAATGATTATCTATGTTCCAATAATAATTGGAATGCATTTGGAACATAAAAATGCACGATTTTTTTTTTATAATTGACTAGCTGTGCCCCGCGACTTCATCCGCGTAGTATTGGATTATTGGGTTAAAAAGTATCCTATATGTTAATCCCGGTTATAATCTATCTGTGTTCCAAATTTCATCCAAATCCGTTCAGTAGTTTTTGCGTGAAGGAGTAACAAACACACATACATACATACATACATACATACATCCACACTCACAAACTTTCGCATTTATAATATTAGTAGGATTAATTTTTGACGTTGCGTGTACAAAGTCTTTCTTTAATCAAAGGTTAAAAGAGTTGTAGGCTTGCAGAGGTTGGATCGGATGGTTAGAGATTTATCATTCACAGAACACTTCACACGATGACCGTGTTGAAACCAAGACCTTATTAAACATTTCGTTGAAGGAATATTTGTTCTTATAAACATAACCTATGAAATATTGGCACCAATCTGCTCCATCATCAAAGGAATGCCTTGAAACCACGAGCGGGCAGAGAGCACAGCACTTCGCTTTGAAACTCCACCTGACCAGTGAACTAAAAACCGCAGCCGGAACGTGTAAACATAAAATACCATCAAATGAAAATATTTTACGGCGCAATTAATAGTGATAGTAATACCGGGAAATGTGTTCAAAGATCAGCTTTATTAGACCATTAGTAGTACCTGCGAGTACCACATGTCTATGGATAGGGGATGAATAATATTGGCATTTGACATTTTCATGCCTGGACTAATAATAATCTACTTATCGATAAAATACCATATTCTCCGTTATATAACATATTATAATTCCATCCCTGAAAATTGCAAGATTGCGTCGCTTTTAAACAAAATAAGAGGTTCTAAGATAAACGATGAAACAAAATTAACATGCCGCCGCCGAGTAAATGTACCAAAGCTTCGTTAAAACTTTCCTTCAAGTCAATTTCGTACGCAAATCGAAGACGTAACCATGCCATCCCGGAGGCATAAAATACCGACGATCAATCCAGGGCGTTCAGATTCTTTGCAACTGCAGCGCTGTAGGAGTATACCACTAGGACCGTGGCCCGCCGTGCGGCATTCGACGCCGTGCCACGCTCGCCGCTACCCGCCTACCCACAGGTACTGCTTCACGACTTGTGTTCCATTTTCGAATTTATAAAACAAAAGTGTTCCATCGAAATTCAAATTAAATTGGAACGGACAATTCCATATTTTTATCGTGTGCTTCTTGAATAGTGGTCTTTTTAGATTTGTTTTTTCGCTTTTTATAAGTAGAATGGTTACGGAAACTTTTTTAAAGTGTGCGTATATTAAATGGAAGTTGCAAAGTTGGCTGCCAGCAAAAGTTCGATGCAATTTGTTATATAGCGTCTCAGTCGGAAGCGCCGCTAAAGTTTTCGTCGGGAACGTTATAAAGGAAAACGGGATGAATAGATGAGCGCTTTGCATTTATTCATTGAAATGAAATACCTAAGTAGAAAGTGTTTCCTTATAATTATGGACCAACATTCATGAAAATTCCCAACTTTTATATGAAAGATAACACAAAATCATAATTTCATTAATACATAGTTTGAATACCCATTAAAATAATTAATAAAATGTTATTAAGGAAATAAGGATATATCAGATAAGGATATATCGCCCTGCTAATCATGAGAAACAATAAATATAAAACCTAAAAATCTATGAATAAATTATGACCACGCTACCGAAAATTAAAAATGTCAAAGGAAACAATTATTATTTAACCTTCGCGTGTCCACACCTGGCTTTTATATTCGTTTAAATAAACATTTCACATCCTCGGGGGGCGTAAATTCCACTCAGTGTGAGGTTACAATGCATTCGTACCGGCGTAGGCGTGTTACGCAAGACGGGTTAATGTACGGGACATTTTTACGGTTACGGAAGGTTTAAAATGGTCGTAGTTGAGCATTTTTGTCTCTGAGGACATTAATTTATTGTCCTTAATACAGTTAAAGAATGCCCAGTACCTATTATACTATATATTTTCTTATGACTATTTGTATTATTGCATTATTGAGTGTTTTATGCTATAATTTTTTGTTTTGGTTTTTGTCTCTGTTACTGCTAAATTGGACACCTATAGATTATTACTGTGTTATTTTATGTAACTAACTTATTACTACTATTTCTCGTAAGTGATTTACTGTAATCTTAGAGAAATAAAGAATTCTTCCCGATATATTTTTTATGGTTAAAGCTATGTTAATTTTTAGTGGTCAATGGGGAGATTAGGTATTGCCATTTTCTGAGATCGCGTTAGGATTTTCTGGGGACAAACTTTGTTTTTCCTATAGAAAAATGGTCAAAACTGACGTATTCAGATACGGGATACGACAATTTTGACGTATGTGAGTCGAATGTGAATCGAGTCAAGCGACACTCTTTAATAGAGTTTGATCTTCAACCACGTTTTTTTTTTCAATAATATGATGCAGATTGCTTCACGAAATATCTTGATAAACTATTTTTATTAATTAAGACGTGTTTGTAACAAATTATTTTCAAACAGCCCCAACACAGATTACACAGAGATTTGTCCAGTAATGTTGATCACACAAGATAACCCCGGTCCCGGACCAATGCAATCAACTTTATTTCTATCAAAAGGGTCCCATTTCCGCTTTTCACAAACCCTTTGTGTAACAAACCCTAATGACTTCTAATTTATTATGTTCCCAACAAAAAACGTAACGTCAATTCATTAGTCAACGTTCGCTGTTCAATTCTTTTTGAATTTGGAACATGGGTTTTCAATTTAATTGGGTATTGTTTTGTTTCCAAATTAACGTTGGATTTAATTATAGTTATTGTTAGAATTTGGAACAATGCAATCGGGTTGCTGATACTCGTAAATTATTAACTTTGTTTAAATCGAAATGCAATTATCGACATTTCGTTTAAAAAATAAAACATTTTAATAATGATAATGAATTATTTAGGCTATCATTGGTATTGATCAAAGTGGTAAACAACAAAACTATTAAACTAAATTCATTACTGTCCTCATACCTAGTTGTTATGTATATGAGCAGACCAGAAATAGCTTTAGTTGTTTCAAAGTAAGATACTAATAATAAGCACCATTATGTAATTTAGTATACAGCTATAGGTACCACTTATTCCTTTAAAGATTTCCTTAAATTAATATTCTACCTGAAAATATCGCGTACATTTAGATCCATCTTGGCTATAAAAAGAACTTCATTAACATTACAAAAGGCACTAATTGACGGCTGGTAGTTAAAACCTTCCTGTCTAAGCGAGAAGGATAAAAAAATAGAAAATAAAATCGCCATTATAAGCGCTCAGCTATGGCTATAAATGTTAATAACGCTTCCGTCCTCCAGGATTTAGGTAGTGTAAAATAGTAAAAATTACAATTTTACACTACCTACTTAATTATTAGGAAAAATTTAAATCCTTAATGAATGAAAATATGACCCTTTTTGTGAATGATATTACAATAATTATATTATCTACTAGCTGTGCCCCGCGACTTCATCCGCGTAGTATTGGATTATTGGGTTAAAAAGTATCCTATATGTTAATCCCGGTTATAATCTGTGTTCCAAATTTCATCCAAATCCGTTCAGTAGTTTTTGCGTGAAGGAGTAACAAACATACATACATACATCCACACTCACAAACTTTCGCATTTATAATATTAGTAGGATTGCTCTGATTTTTTTAAATGTTTTTAAAATAGCTTTGGTTTTAGCACTTACAACATAATTACGTTTTTGTTTAAAGGATATTTTCCTTTGTTGCTCGATTAATTAAATTTAAAAAAAATATGAGAGTACGTGGGACTCCTATTATATATCCTCTAGTAATCGCAGTTGCCCTGAAAGCAGGGATCCTATAACAGATCTACCCTAATGAAAGTTCAAAAACGCTACACACATAATTAATAAACACACATAGAATAAATTACCTATTTTATTATAAAAGGACTCCTAACTTCATTTTTGTAACGCGATTAATCACTACAAACCATTTTAAAAACAACCCAATGAATAATGGAATACGGAACAATATGAAATATCGTCACAAGTTTGATAAATTTCATTTTTGTACAGTTCAACTTCCAAGGATGTGGCGAGTGATTGGAAAAGATAAAACGCTTGTCAACCTCCCCCTTACTGAGTTATGGCTTATTTAAGTTGGTAGAAATATTCTGTGGAGAAACTGCCCGGGTTTGTTTCAGCTCTTTACGTTGTTATACAGCAACTTTTACTTTAGCTCTGCCTGTAACTCTAACTCACTTTATATCTTTTTTCAACTTCATCTGTCTTTTTCAATTGTCTACCCAATACTCTATCATTCTCTTCCTCTTCAAGCATCGTATTCGAACCCTATTTACATCTCTAAAAAATGTAAGCTCTTCAAGTACTTATCATTTTAACTGCCCTCGCACTAATCGAAATCTGTATGCACCTATATCTCTACTTTAACTATTATTATAACTGTTCTCGTAGAACTCTACCCATCTCGATATTTTACTCATTCTTCTGTTATAATTTTAACTCGCCTCCTCAAACTCTAGCTAACTCTTATAACCTTATTTTTCATGTGTCCTCACCTTTTTTTCTCAAATATAAAACAACACAAAATGAATGAACAATATAAATTCTTGTTTTTTATAACACGTTCGTTTTCACATTACTATGCATAGAACAAACAGATCTTGTACGGAACATTCTATATGTTAAATTCTACTGAGCTTATCGTTCAATTGGTGCAATCGAAATACTGCACCAACTATATATATAGCACACGTTAGTGCAGACCCCACGTCTTGAAATGGTACCTAAATATATAGAGTAATTTTTTTTTTGTGTTTTAACAACGGATTAAACATTGAAATAAAACTATTTTTCGGATTTTATCGCGTTTATTAACTTTATGTTCCCGTCGTTTCGGTTGCTTTACAGCTGCCATGGTCACGGGGGGACTGCGGGGGGACCGCACCCGCCATTATATCAGATTTGGTAAACCACAGATCCTCGCAAAAGAACATCGATTCCGACCAAGGATGATACGTGAGGCCATTGAAATTAAAAAACATCCTAATTTCAATAGGGAAGATGGCTGGGTGCTACCACCAACTTGGGATCCAGTAATTAATATAATTAAATCCAAAACCAAGTGTACCATTGCAAGACCTCGAGACACTGTGAGCACTTTCTGCGTGGATCGGACCGCAAACAACAACTAAATATGAGGGTACCCAGTTAATAACTATGACATCAGGACGTCTAACACCTCAGTCCCCCCGTGACCATGGCTGCTGTAAAGCAACCGAAACGTCGGGAACATAAAGTTAATAAACGCGATAAAATCCGAAAAATAGTTTTATTTCAATGTGTAGTATTCTCGTAAATATAAGAAAACAATAACGGATTAAACAGTTTCGATTGTTTGTTAACAGGTTACGTTCGAGAAGTTGCTGCACTAACGAGTAAGTGCAATTTAATAATTTTATTAATTACCAGTTTTATTAATTTGCTATTCATACCTATTGATAATTTATGAAAATAAAATTTACTCTATCTATGATATCCCAAGTCTTTTTCACTAAAGTACGCAAGTGCATATCTTATTAATATTAATTGCTCTGTGAAAATTATTGCTAATCACTGAAACCAATCCAATTATACAATTTATTAGAATTGAGGATTAAACTAAGTATTGGCACTTTTATTTTAAATCAGTTTTTATAGTTATACTTATATAATTTAAGTTAAATAACTATTTACTATAGAAATCGTCTTGTTTGAGTAAAAATTGATAGTATAGAGATAAAAGGAAATAAAATAATGAAACAAATTATTATTAATTTTAAACAGTTTTTTTTAAGATTTTAAGAGGTTGATTGATGAAATATCACGAAGATCTTGATACGAGTATATCTTGCTCGGATCAGAGTGATTGATGACTTCTCTGTCCTCTAAAATTTCTGGCTAATAAAACATGATACTCATAGGCTGCTTATTGTTCTAAAATCCAGCATAGTCTAGTAGGTGTACCTAAACACTAAACACAGGTATTACTCCAGATTTCAAGTGCTCCAGCCAGTAATGGTCTATCAAGGAAACAGGCTATTCCAGGCCTGTTTATAGTGCCATTCAAAGTTTACTGTGCACTTTAGGTTTGAACGGAGCATAGGTATAATAGGTACTTTTATATTCTCACGACACTTTGGCTACAGATTGGATTATATTCGCGTGTATACGATTATTTGAACGAAGTTCCTTTACGCGGCTTGTGGTAGGAGTTAAATGGCTAAAATCGTCACGCTTAAAAAGCATTATACATAACTTTGTAACGTCCACTGTGAAAAAGTGCTCTAAATATCAACTAGATGGCATACATGAGTTATTCAAATGAATGGACAGAGTGACATCGAAAACTTTGTTTGCTCTGAAATGGTAGGCAGATGTGCCTTGCAGTCCACCTTCTGTCCGCCGAAATGGTGTTTTCAAGCCGAAAATAACAGGGAGCGAGCCTATTGCCATTACATCAGGCACATTCTCTGTTCATGCGACGGAGTTTCGCGCCATGTCTTCCGCGCTGGCCCAGTGTGAGTAGGCAAACTTCACACGTCTTTCGAAAGACGTGCAGGTTTCCTCACAGCATGCAACAATTGAGTGAAATACCTTTGTACCTTCCGCATCATAGTCAAGACAAAAGTAAATGTAGATGTCGAATTTAGTTCGTCGTGGCTCGTAATTTATCGATAATAACTAGCATTATTTTGTGGTAGGCGTATGTGGTATGATATGTGAAGAAAGGAAGAACGGTACCTGAAAAGTACTTAATATAAAACAAAAAGGGTTTTTTTTAAAGATGTTAATGTGCTGCTTTATCTAAAAAGGAACCATCCAAATAAATATTTTTCAATTAACTAAAGTTACATTAGAATTGTTTTATTGCCTTTTAACAGTCCTTATAAATTGAGGACCAGCTCTAAATGTAGCTAAATGATCTTGTTTGAGTGGTTATTTATTGCTTTATTTTAAATTGTTCTTGAAACATTTCTACTAAATTAGTGTCTTTGATTGACCTACATTTTCTTACGATTTTGTGTAGACCTTAAAACGACAATAATGACCATGAGTTTATTGTAACTAATAAATATAACTCTAGAAAAACCTAACAAACAGAAAAAATATATATTTACTTGATAAAATTTTTTTATGGTAAAAATAAAATGAGTCTCATTTAAAAATAAAGATATTTTCATTAATTGCTGGAAAGCAACAATTCATTTGCAATTAGGAAAAACTATTTCTTAACTATTTAAATTACAATTTTGAAGGTTCCCCGTCTCCAACAAGATGAAGACAAATTACACAGCTGGAACTTATCAGGCCCCAACACAAGCCGTATTTGCATATAAATAGTTTGTAATTTTACTGACGTCACAACTCCCAGATTTTGTATCATCATTGTTGTTAACCCCCGACGAAAAAAGAGGGGTGTTATAAGTTTAACATGTATCTGTGTATCTGTGTGTCCGTCTGTGGCATCGTAGCCCCCAAGCGGATGAACCGATTTTAATTATTTTTTTTATTATTAGAAAGGTATTCTGATCGAGTGTGTTCCTACCTATGTTTCATGAAAATCGGATCAGCAGGGTGAAATTATCAGCTCTTTTGTAGTTAAAAAGTCGTCGCAACGGGGGTTTTTACAAGCTTATATTTAACTTGCAATGTATGTTTGTCCGGATGGAATCTTGTAACTGAATTTTAAATTAGGTATCTTTAACCGATTGAGCTGAAATTTGGTATACGCGCTTATTTTAATTTTCAATCTTAGTTATTTAAGAACGACATTGACCAATAGGAACGTGTCGTGTTCACATCACGACTGTGGGGATAAGCTATTATTAATTTTTATCACTCGTTATTATTACATTCATTACTTACTTATTACGGGCAATTATTATTTGAAAATAGTGGACTACAGCCACAGTGATACAATTATTTTTGTACGTACTTAAAAAAAATGATAGACACATGAAATTGTGAAATTTTTAATTTACAAACAAAGAGTCGTTTATTTAATACTAGTTGGAACCCACGGATGACACTGACGAGACTCTACATAATCTGGTCGAAGCGCTGAGGGACGAAGGCATCAAGTTCTGCCAACAGCAGCGTACGGGCAAGAAGTCTAAACTCTCGGATAAGACTCTCGGGCTGATGACAAAAAGACGGGAAACCACCCAAGCGACTTCGTCAGAGAGGTCAGACCTGAATAAGCAAATTGCGAAGATGGTACGGCGCGACCTTCGGAGCTCCAACACTCGCCTCATTGAAGAGGCGATAGAGCGAAACCGAGGGTCCAAAGTATTCACTCAGCAGCTTGGCAGGAGCCACCTGACGAAGCTTAGAACGCACGACGGGAGGACCGTATTGTCGAAGCCGGAGATCTCTGCCGAGATAGAGAACTTCTACGGCCGTTTGTACGCTGCACATGCCCCTCATACTCGACGGGACGACCATGATTCCAGAGCCACCCTGACACGCCACTATACCAACGAACTGCCGGACATCAGTCAAGACGAGATCGTGTTAGCTCTGAGGCAGCTTAAAAATGGAAAAGCCCCCGGTGAGGACGGAATTACTTCAGAGCTTCTGAAGGCAGGAGGAGCCCCTATTATACAGGAGCTACGGAACCTGTTTAACACCGTCCTTCACAGTGGGAGAACTCCAAAGGCGTGGAGCGGGAGTTTGGTTGTGCTCTTTTTTAAGAAGGGAGATAAAACCCTTCTTAAAAACTACAGACCCATCACACTCCTGAGCCACGTCTATAAGCTGTTCTCACGAGTGGTCACGAACCGTCTCGCCAGGAGACTCGACGAGTTCCAGCCACCGGAGCAGGCCGGGTTCCGCGGAGGATATGGCACCATAGACCACATTCACACAGTGAGGCAGATTATACAGAAGTCCGAAGAGTATAATCAGCCTCTGTGTCTGGCCTTTGTGGACTATGAGAAGGCCTTTGACTCTGTCGAAACCTGGGCTGTTCTGGAATCCTTACAGCGATGCCAAGTAGACTATCGTTACATCAGGGTGTTGAGATGTCTCTATGACGCCGCTACCATGAGTGTCCAAGTACAGGGCCAGCAGTCTAAACCCATCCAACTGCGCAGGGGAGTGAGACAGGGGGATGTGATATCCCCGAAACTGTTCACGAGCGCGCTGGAAGATGTGTTTAAGACGTTGGACTGGAAAGGTAAGGGCATTAACATAAACGGTGAGTACATCTCACACCTGCGATTCGCTGATGACATAGTCTTAATGGCAGAGACGCTGGAGGAGCTAAACCGGATGCTGGACGACCTAGCTTCAGCCTCGCGACGCATCGGTCTTGGCATGAATTTGGATAAAACCAAAGTCATGATCAATGGCCACATTGATCCGGGACCGGTGGTCGTACATGGCCACCTTCTTGAAATTGTTTCCGAGTACACGTACCTTGGGCAGATTCTGCAGTTAGGTAAAAACAATTTTGAGAAGGAGGCCAAGAGGAGGATCCAGCTGGGCTGGGCAGCGTTTGGGAAACTACGTCGAGTCTTCTCGTCGTCCATACCGCAATGCTTGAAAACGAAAGTTTTCAATCAGTGCGTCCTACCCGTCATGACCTACGGAGCCGAGACGTGGACACTCACGGTAGGGCTGGTCCACCAGTTTAAGGTCGCTCAGCGAGCTATGGAGAGAGCTATGCTCGGAGTTTCTCTGAAGGATAGGATTCGCAATGAATACATCCGACAGAGAACCAAAGTTATCGACATAGCTCAAAGAATTAGCAAGCTGAAGTGGCAGTGGGCTGGCCATATCTCGCGAAGAACCGACAACCGCTGGGGTAAACGTGTTCTTGAGTGGAGACCTCGACTCGGCAAGCGTAGTGTAGGACGCCCTCCAACCAGGTGGGATGACGACCTGCGAAAGACTGCAGGCAGATGCTGGATGCGGCAAGCTGAGGACAGGGCGCTATGGCGCTCATTAGGGGAGGCCTATGTCCAGCAGTGGACAATTATAGGCTGATGATGATGATGATGAGTTGCTACCCGCGACTTCGTCCGCGTAGACTTAAGTAAAGTATTCTATGTGTTAATATATTTACGTATACGTTTATAAACTATCTGTGTTCCAAATTTCATCCAAATCCGTTCAGTAGTTTTTGCGTGAAGGAGTAACAAACATACATCCACACTCACAAACTTTCACATTTATGATATTAGTAGGAAGTAGGATAAAACAATGCCGTTCACATAGCGACGGACATTCGCAATGAAAAGTGTAACGCTGCGCGCTCAATTGTGAAACGACCAGTGTACTGTGATATGATAAAGTGATATTCCTGAAGTGAAGTCCTGTCGACAAGTGAATTTTGATATCATTTTATGATTTACTAGCTGAGCCCGCGACTTCGTCCGCGTGGAATTTAACTTAACAAAAAAGCCCGCTCCCGCGTTCTGAGCCTGCACGATAGGACCCATTTTTTCATTTTATAAAATTTTGTTTTTCTTAAATAAAAGTAGCCTCAGTTACTGCTTATAACATCAGCTATCTACCAGTGAAAGTCCCATCAAAATCGGTCCACCCGTTTCGGAGATACTCTTTGATTTCATGTGTTTTTATTTTTTTACGCGGAACCCTAATTGTATTTCTAAAATTAAAGTAGCCTAAGTTACTCCCTATAACATCAGCTATCTGCCAGTAAAAGTCCCGTCAAAATCAGTCCAGCCGTTTCGGAGATTACCCGGAACAAACACACAGACAGACAGACAGACAGACAAAAAAAAAAATAATCGCGTTTTTGCTATAGGTGTCGTATGTACTTTCATATGCATTTAGTGAAAAGGTTTTATTTTGATATTACAAACAGACACTCCAATTTTATTTATTTGTATAGATAAACTTTTACAAACCATTGAAATTGTTTTTTTTTATTTTCAATGGCTAGCTTTAAGTCTTAATAAAGTCTGAAAGGTGTTTTCCCGTCACCTCCACGTCATTGTATTAGCTACGACGTCACTCATAATGGCGGTGACATACCTGATTCAAACTAGCATCAAAACGATATATATATCTGAAAAAAAATCTCAAAATCAGAAGAAGCTTGTAAAGCTAAGCTTTAACCAATTGACTACAGCTCATATACGGGCTAGCTCGACCGGGTAGTACAACCCTCTCACAGAAGGTCAGCGTAAAGTAGTTATTAAAGCTCCGTTTCGTACTATGAATGAGAGAACTGGAAGCCAATCCCATCCCTTTCCACCCTCTATCGCACTCCCCTTCAGGTTCAGGTCACCGACGTGCGAGCAATGCCTTTGGTATTGCAAGCATCTATAGGCTACGATAACTGCTTAACATCAGACGGATCGTACGCCTGTTTGCCGACTTGGATAAAAAAAGAGACATTTTTAAATTTTTGTTGTTCTGTTCTCACTGCCATAATACAATTGATGTAGCGAGTGTGGTTATTAGGGAAACACACATATCGCGCCCAACAAACAATATTAAGAAAATTAACATCACATACTTTCCCAAATTGTACCCAGCTTCGGCACTTGCAAGACATAAAATTAATCCCGAAGCATAAAAACGACGCCCAACGAGCGCCGGAGAATTTTCATGCCTATTTGTGCCTATTTCTGCCTATTCTTGGCCGTTTCTGCTTTCTACCAATACTTGGCAGTAAACATTCGTCTCTTCACGAGCGATTAACTGCCCGCCCGGTGTGTATGGAGCTTAATTCCATTGTTCCAGCTCTTGTTCACGGGTCATTAGTTTTTGTTCCGGTAAAGTCCTTTGCCCGTTTTTGTGTTCCCGTGTTCTGACAATGGATTACGGGCGTATACGATAAAAACGCGGGTCATATTTTTTAATATAAGATTAAAATTCAAATTAAATTATTTTCTATAGAATCTTTTAATGTAATAAGTCTGTAGCTCCTGCTATTATTTCTTTCGATTAAATTCGTGCGGGTTCCAAGACAATTTAACTTTTCCTCGGGACTCGTCGAGGGTCGAATCGAGCCTCGACGTCATTATTGGTTACCATTGTCGATCCTGGTTTACAGGTGTAACGGGGGTGGGAGTGTCTGGCGGGATAAGTCCCAAATAAAATAAAGTCTGTAAGTACCTATGTTATTAATAAATTTCCTAAATTTTAGTGAATTAGCTACAGCTAAGCTTTACAACCGTTTCTACTATCATCCTACTAATATTATAAATGCGAAAGTTTGTGAGTGTGGATGTATGTATGTTTGTATGTATGTATGTATGTTTGTAACTCCTTCACACAAAAACTACTGAACGGATTTGGATGAAATTTGGAACACAGATAGATTATAACCGGGATTAACATATAGGATACTTTTTAACCCAATAATCCAATACTACGCGGATGAAGTCGCGGGGCACAGCTAGTTACCTATATATAGATAATTATTTTCCTCCTGAACGGCTTGACCGATTATAATGTTTTTTTGTATAGATACATTCGTAGCATAGGTAGATTCGTAGCTATGGATGGACCCGGTAGATGACATTATTTATTTTTAACAGTCAGAAAAAAAAAACAAGTGAAAGCTAAACCTTACACAATTCATGTTTTGTTACAGGACAATCTGAATTTTAAACTCGGCGTATAATTTACAAAGTACCTACCTATACAAGTTTTTACTTGTATAGGTAGGTAGGTACTGCTTTCAAAAGTCACATTTATCACTTGACCTTCCTCAGTTTAATATTTGGCCGGTGCCAACCCTCGTTATTACAAGAGATTAAACTAATTGTTAAATAAATCAACAGCCATCCCCAGGGCCTAAAGCCTGTGATACATTATAGAGTAAACTCGCAACGGGTTTATAAAATATGTATTATTATATTTTAAAAGTTGATCTTGATACTCTATTGACGAGCGGAGTAGAATATGTAAGTTCTTATATTAATTTCAACTGCTGCCCTGTTGCTCGGATGATTCCTGGATCGGGCAGAGTTATTTGGTGTTTCAATTAAAAACGCTTCTCAAAATGTTTACTCAAATAAAAGTATTATTACCTATTATAAAAAAGTTAAACACGTGATAAAAAGTTATTGTCCAATTTCACAACTTGTCTTATAACGTATTATTATTTTTGTAGGTTTGAATCTGAGTTGCGGTGGAAATCAGAGTTTGCTTAAGAAATTTCTGCTTTATAGTGACGCTTGACCGCAGCGATATTTGTCGCTAATGGTTAGACGCTTTAGGTCGAATAGTAGATAGAGAGCGGTGCCGCGTAATGAGCAGAGCTCATTTACATTACAAATGAAACCCCTGTTTGAAACGCAGATCAAGCCCAGTTGGGATTCGACTGTCTAATACTGATAATTACTTGGTTTATACATTATGCTCCTAGGGTAGAAATAGGATGTATCCAAATTTCGAAATAATGATTGAGGTAAGGTGAGCTCAGGTAAGATCGGCCATGGGTGAAGACCGGATGAAATTAATTTCCGGCGAATTTGGCCATGTTTTATAATGTTGTCAACATTTTGCAAGACGCCATTTTATCCTGCCGCGACCAGTAGTTCCCGCTAGTCGCTCCGACAAGTTGGAGGTGTGCTACGCGCCATAAAAAATGTTAATCCGATCTTTCCTTCGCCAAATGTTAGTCCGATCTTCCCTGAGCGCACCTTACATATAAGATAGGTACTTGATATTTACACGCCTCGTGAAGACAAACTATACGCAAATCTATCACATTTTCCAAACTATGATTTAGATTTCGACCGTGCTTGGGAACCGGATACGGTCTTCCCAGGAGCATTTTGAAAATCACAGCTATCAGATTGACGTAACCTATGCGGAGATTGTTTTATAGTAACCAGCAATAACTACTGGTAGCCTCTGTAAAACCTCACCTACCGACGGAGTGTCTTATCAATCTCTGTTGTTAGCAAAATCATCGGCCATGCGAAGCTATATATTGGAACATGGATATCTAAAGGCACAACTAAAAGTCGGTACGTCTGCAGAAAGCCTTAGATCCTCAAATTTGAGACACTGTAAATTACTCACTGGGGGACAATGACAAATGTTTTTTTCTCCTTTCACAAGATTAACAACTACCCGCACTTTTGTAACAATTCTTTTTGAAGGCCGTATATTATTGGATTCCTGAGTTTGAATTCTTTGAGATCGTAAATTATAATGTTCAGCCTTTGTAACAAGGCAGGTTTATTAAGGCTAAAGCGCCCATCTAGCCCGCGAAGTTTACATTTTTTGAGGTTTTTTAAAAAAAAATCAAAATCTGACAATAATAAAAGGCACATTTTGTAATTCGCGAAAAAGACCGTGTGCAGTGCATTTATTAATACATCCAACTTACTCTAAAACATTTCAAGAACGACAGCTATCCTGATAATCTGGCAATTTTTGTATATTTAGTGATTTACTAGTATCATATCCACCGTGATAATATTTAGAGTAAAATAAATGTATTAATAAACGCACTGCATACTGTGTTTTTCGCAAATCACAAAATGCTGTCTTAAATGTTTTCAGATTATTGATAAACTATAAAAATACTCGAAAATTTTGAATTTCGTGGGCTAGACAGGCGCCTTCACCTTAAGCTAAATTAAAAAGATAGAGGCTTTTAATTCTACCTTTCTTTCTACCTTTCTACCTTTTAATTCTTAAATACCCACCCTCTTGATATTAGAAGATAGATTGGCACCAGCTTAAAATTAGTCCTAGTCTTTTGTGCTCTGGAATTATCTACATCAATGGCTGTTTTTTCTATATAAAAAGGTTTTTAATAAGCTATATTCCTTTTGCCTTTTATTTGGTTGTAGTTCAAAAGCCTTAATTTTCTAGTACATTTGCGGTGGAACGTGGCTAGCGATTTCACAGACTGAGGTCGAATCGATATAACATTTAGTATTCTGCGTGGAAAGGTGCCCTAAAGGTGGTGAAAGTTCCCAGACGTGGTTATATTTCACGATAGGCACTTTGTTTCAAACATTTTCAAGTTTTTTATTTCTTTTAGTCCGAGAGTTTGATTTAATGGGATGAAAATATTTTTCATATGTATTACGTAACACCTGTATTCTGAATCATCGATACGAAGCTTGCAAAGACTAATAAGGTAAGACACCACATACGTCTATTCGTCTATTCCCCTTCCTATGTCCCACTCCCCTTTAGATCTTATCGTGCGAGCAATGCCTTTGGTATTGCAAACATACCATAACGCTAATATAGGCAACGATAACAACTTAACATCAAACGGACCGTAGGTAGCTTGCCGAGTTTCTTGTACCTATATATAAAAAAAGAAAGTTCCTCATTAGTATTCCATAGAGTGACTGAAGTCTGACGGTACATGTACCAAGTTTCATCTCATACTAGCATCTTTATTCAGGACCTGTCTGCTGTTCCGTTGACAGACTAAATATGATTTGAAAGAAAGGCATTGGGGAGTTTCAGCTTTTAATAAAGGGAATACCTTAATATCCTATCAGTTTGAGATTTTCTTTCTGAATTATTTGGATTTGGATAACTAGAAAATTTCTACTGAATGAAGAAAATCTTAAATAACTTAAGGACACCGTTTATTCTATACTTTTTTGCTGGAATATGTCCTTATGACTTCCGGATTCAGTAAAATGTATGGAAATAATCGGTGTGAGGTTAACCGTGTGAATGACCGCTACATGCAATCTATTATTGACTTTGTCACTCACTTATTAAGAACCTCGAGAACCATTCAATCTTAGGAAGCTAAAATTATTATTCCAGTGTTCGTAATAGTTTTGTAAAGTATGGAAATGGCTGTGAAAAAAATTGGTTCCACACCAATTGAAACTCGGTCCGAAACGTAGGCACCTACATAATATTATATTTTATTAAATCCCTTTCATTCGATTCCAAAGTCAAAACAAAATTCACTCACTCACATTATTCAAAAATACATGCCTACTTACCGAACACGAGGAACATTCAACCAAATATTCATAGCCATCCCGAAACTTCGCTCAAACAATACAATCAAATTCGTCGGCGAATCCGCGTCGGTAGGGTAACCATCTGTTTCGGAATGGGACGGGACGGAGAGGCCCTTGAATTTTTTAAAGCAACAATTTATATTCTATTGGGCACTTCTGTCTGCTTGTTGTTTATTCGTGATCAAAACTGTTTGATGGGAAATTCGTAATCAGTGGTGGCTTGGACGAATTGAGGATTGAATTTTTAATTACTTGGACAATTTTATTTTCGTTATGTGATTTCAATAAAAAAGTGGTAACATACATACGTGTTAAGTAGCTTTTCATTTGTGTAATGTTGTTTATTTTTAATATTTTATACTTATTAATCTATATTATTTTATATCTATGTGCGAATCATAATTTCTATATGATTATCACTTGCTTACGGTGAAGGAAAACATCGTGAGGAAACCTGCATGTCTTAGAAGATCTAACCAATTTTCGAAAGACATGTGAAATCCGCCAACCCGCACTGGGCCAGCGTGGTGGATTATGGCCTGAATCCCCCTCATGTTGAGGGGAGGCCCGTGCCCAGGAGTGGGACGTCAAAAGGGCTAAATGATTTATTTATTTATTTATACTTATTAAAGTATATATTTAACTAAGTGCTTAAGTATAGAAAATACTCGTAATAGGTACTGAGAATAACGATGTAAACAAATATAAACCAATTCAAATACTTTCAACGAAAAAAAAAACAATTTTGTTTGTCTGGATATATCCGTGTATCCAGAATGATGCTAACCAGATACAAGTATTGCTAACACCGCAGCATCATAATATTGACCAAAATGGGCCATCCATACACATTCATAGAGACGATATCGGTAAGAAAAATAATTGGAACGGCGCCAATAGAATTAGGAAAACTTCAGAGAAACTATTTCTTTTTGGCTAGGATCGTATACTCAATGCGTGGGTAGCTATATTATCACTACAAAAAATGCGGGACATGAAAACATCGTAATAATATAAAAAAACATAACTTACTTAAGTACTTAGTTATGAAAACAATATTTAGTAAAAAAATTGCTTGCTTTTAAAACTTCGCCAGCGTCATTTGGATGGATTATAAAAACAAATGGCACCCATATTAATTTTATCTTTAAAAGTATTTTTTTTAAGTCTGATAATATTTTGCGGTCTATTTAATGCGTTATACGTCTTTAGACATTCAATAGGTAACGTAAACGAAATTACTTTTTTTTACAATTTTCTTCAAACATTACCTAGAGATAGTTAAAATCTAAATTGTAGTTTCGTCGAAAATGATCACCGCGAGCACTCAATTTCAAAAATCCCAATTTTGAGGTCGTCCCAAAAACCGAAAACTCACGAACAAATCCTAAAATAATTAATATTTGGTAACCCTATCTCCCAACTATACCATACTAAAATTTCCCGTTTTCCCGAAGCACATGTAATTTCATATGTAAATATTTGATTCCGTCTCGATCCACCTTAGTTACACGTGCGAAAGGTAAATTCCGTTTTACATTTTGTTTCGACATCGGTCACGAGAGCCGAGCATTTAAGGGTTAATAAATTGTTTTTATTGGATAAAAGGAGGTTTGAAATGCGATCTTGTGTTTGATTGTTTGAAAATGGAATGGTTTATTTTGAATGTGGCTTATTTGCGTTTAAATATTTTTATAATAAAAACGTATTTTAATCTTAAACTATAATGGCCAATTTCCAGAATAAATCATCCTAGCCCTTGTTTTATATTTGTGATTAGTATGAATATATTAAGTATCTCATTTTACAATACTGGTCTTGCTTGCTTAAGTAGACTTTACACAAAACTAAAATTTACTAAACTAACTGTTTTGCCATTTATTGCCATGTATCAAATTTACTTAAGGTGAAGGCGCCTGTCTAGCACGCGAAGTTCAAATTTTTTGAGTTCTTTTAGAAAATTTTCAAAATCTGACAATAATAAAAGACAAATTTTGTAATTCGCGAAAAAGACAGTGTGCAGTGCATTTATTAATACATTTATTTTACTCTAAATATTATCACGGTGGATATGATACTAGTAAATCACTAAATATACAAAAATTGCCAGATTATCTGGATAGCTGTCGTTCTTGAAATGTTTTAGAGTAAGTTGGATATATTAATAAATGCACTGCACACGGTCTTATTCGCGAATTACAAAATTTGTCTTTTATTATTGTCAGATTTTGAAAAATTTCTAAAAGAACTCAAAAAAATTGAACTTCGCGGGCTAGATAGGCGCTTTAGCCTTAAGTCGTGATTAGACGACAGCAAAATTTACATCAATATCCATTTTCTGTTTCAGAAACTATCATGTTATTTTTAATTGTCAATTTAAGCCTTTGATTCCTACAATTCGAAGTATTATTTACATTTTTATAATCTCATAAGCTCAGTTCATCCCTTTTCAAACGATTCGAAAAGGTTCTGAAAAAAAACATTTTTTATCTGCCGATGAAACATAAAACAAAATGAACGAGTTGTTTTCGTATTTCGAATACCTAAAACATTTTGAAATAAATCCACTAACGAGATCCTCACAGATTTATGGTCCTTTGTATTTCCAAAGCATTGGAACAAAAGGTTATTTTATGCTTATTTTTATTTAAATATAGAACATTTGCTTGCATGTACATTTGCGGGTTAGATTTCTTTGTGGTGCCAAATAAAGCAAAAAATAATACATTAAGGTGAAGGCGCCTGTCTAGCCCGCGAAATTCAAAATTTTCGAGTATTTTAATAGTTTATCCAAAATCTGAAATCATTTAAGACAACATTTTGTGATTTGCGAAAAACACAGTATGCAGTGCGTTTATTGATACATTTATTTTACTCTAAATATTATCACGGTGGATATGATACTAGTAAATCACAAAATATACAAAAATTGCCAGATTATCTGGATAGCTATCGTGCTTGACATGTTTTAGAGTAAGTAGGATATATTAATAAATGCACTGCACACGGTCTTTTTCGCGAATTACAAAATGTGCCTTTTATTATTGTCAGATTTTGAAAAATTTCTAAAAAACCTCCAAAAATTTGAACTTCGCGGGCTAGATGGGCGCTTTAGCCTCAACTCTAGCTGTATATTTTTGACAGATAATAGCGGATTTTAACATAGGGATACAATAAAATGTATACACATTACCGGTATCGGTGTAAATGACCGCTAATAACAACGCCAATACAAGTAGTTTCTCAATAAACTAAACGTTTATAAGTAGGGCTTGGCGCCGTGGTTCGATCGTAGGCCGCTCGGCTCACTTCACATGGTGTTTGCGGGTTCGATTCCCGCTGGGGTAAATTTCGGAAATGGTCTTTTAGTAATTTGCCCCAGGGCAAATCTGGGTGTCACTGGGATCGCCCCCAGTCCATTGTACGGTACCCATAGTACAAGCGTTACTTAGTTTGGGACCATACAGTTGGTGTGTCAGTGTGGCGATATTTATTAATAAGCTTATACATGTTACAGCTCCAACGCCTAAGGATTTAGGTTTGGCGTGAATAATTCATCGTTCCCCATAAAGATAAGATGTTATTAGACCTCGCGTATGATGTGTTGAGCTCGTCTGTTGATGGGCACGGGTTAATCCGGAGCTTAAATCTTTAGTTTCCTTAAAATTAACCGTTCTATGATTCAGCATTTATTTTTGGCATAAATAGCAGATAACAATTTCATCAAAACCATTTGCTAAAAATTGACAAATTACTTGTTAATTTAAAGTGTAGGTGAAAGACTACACATATTGGACTTTAATAAGGTAGACAAGACTAACGATATCAGGCTTCATTCACACAGAAAAGATTTTAAAAGAAATTTGACGTGTATAAGATGCCTTACGTCACCAAAAGCTAGTAGGTAGAAAATGTTCAATTTTGGGAAAACTAAACGTCATTTCTATGGGATTTTTGTATGAATGACGTAGGATCACCCGTGAAGCTTTTATGTCAGCATACAAGTATATCAACAATATTTACATTGTATCCACTACAATGGGTTTATAGCAATTACGTCATTAAAATTTACGACTGCCGAAAGGACTCTCTACCATTTTCCGACTTTACATAAGAAGCCGGCCTTTAGGTTCGCCCTTTAGGAAAATAAGTGGGTAATTGAAAAATCTGAACAAAGCATCTGGGCCGAAAGGGGCGCACCTAAAGATTACGAGAGTTATAGCGGTTCGAACAGATAATAAAATTTGTTCTTGACGTGTAAGTACGTTCTTGACAGTCAAGAATTGTCGAGAAACAATGTTTTTTATAGTTTTGAACAGGTTATCTCGATTTTTTTTATGCAATTTAAGTAGTCCTATTTTAATAGTCTCGAATATGTTAAATAAAAACAATTATTTTTTCAAAATTAATTTTATTTTCTGTTTCCAGTTAATTATTACTCTGTTATATTTTCCAAATTATCGTTACACATTAATTTTGGCAATATGTTGTTAAGTACATAAGTAAAGATATTATTATTTTACGTGTTCCCAAACTTCAGAAATTTTGATATGGAACAAGTTTTATCTTTGCATGGGCATGCAAGCAATGTGAGTCAAGATTACAATAATTTAATCAATTATGGGAATAATGTAGTTTCATATTGATTTAGTTCTTTTGGAATTTAATTTATTTTATATTATTTTTTCTCTCTTCTAACAGTAACGTGCTGGCACTGCTATCGTAAATCTAATTAAACATTTATCAGCAGATCGTGTATTGCAATTGCGGTTACTGGACATATCGGTTACTCGTAAAACCGCAACACACGGTTGTGTTGCTGGCAAGTTATTAGGTAGGTATATTTTACCGGTGATTATTTTAGCCGCTTGTAAACAGTGGCTTGCGACCACAGCATAGATAAATTATTTAAATCATCATCATATACCTACCAGTTGGTCACCTACTAGCATTACACATTTCCCTGCTCTACGCGGTAATTTACACCGCTAACCCGATACCAATAATTTCTATATTTAGTCTTGCTTGCGAGTTTGTTTTATAAAAAGAAAAACTTATTGAAAAGGATCCCATGTACCCCATATATCAAAGGTCCTTATACCGATAGCAGTAATAATGGGACCCTATTATGGGAATTTACGGGGTCTATACCTGTCAAGGGTCCGCAGGGTCAGACTATTATGGGGCCATTGGCTGTAATTGATGATGTAGAAGATAGTGTGAATAATTAAGTCGTTTGAATTGAATACTGAGTACTTAATTGACTAGTGTATCCTCAGTTTTTATAAGGACCATTTTCCACGAGCAAAATTATGATTTTTTCTTGAAAAATATATAACTACATAGTATAAAACAAAGTCGCTTCCCGCAGTTTATCTGTCCCTATGTATCTTTAAAACTACGCAACGGATTATGATGCGGTTTTTTAATAGATAGAGTGATTCAAGAGGAAGTTTTATATTGATGTATAATACATGCATAATATAGTAGAGAAACACTGATAAAAAATAGCCGTGCGAAGCCGGGGCGGGTCGCTAACCTAAAAATAAAAAATTGGAATGATCGTTGCTCTTTATGCCTGTCTCTAAAGCATTCATTGACTTTTACATAAGTGCTTTGATAGCCAAAATTAATGAGATGAATATTTTGGCCTAACAACACAATGTCCGCCACTCATTTCAACGCACATTTGAATAAATTCCATTGGGTATAATAACAAACTAAAGTTAATCCACGGAGCTGGGGTCGTTTATGGAAATTTTAGAAATATTACTTCCATTGGGGCCGGATGTCCGGATATCATATCTTTGTGGAGCCGGAATTCGTTACCCATGTTAATAGTAATATTATTATACCATGGAAGGATAGGCTTAACTTCCTTGTAGTGCGCCCACTTTTATTTATAACCTCCAACAAAAAAGAGGGGTGTTATAAGTTTAACATGTGTATTTGTGTATCTGTGTGTCTGTGGCATCGTAGGGCCCAAGCGGATGAACCGATTTCAATTTTGTTTTTGAGAGTGTTTTTAGCTATGTTTCATGAAAATCGGTTCAGCCGTTTAAAAATTATCAGCTCTTTTGTAGTTTAAAAAGTCTTCGCATCGGGGGTTTTCTAAATTTTCAATTTTGGTTATCATATAACAAAGTCGGCAACAAACGATCCGCCTGATATTAAGCATTTATCGCCTATGCTTGCAATACCAAAAACATTTCTCGAACGTTGCCTACCTAAAGGGGAATCGGACAGAGGGAGCTTACGGGAGCTTGTTGTTAGGATTTGAAATATACCTAACCATAATATTTGATATAGTAAAAGATTTTTATCTCTATAAAATTTACAATTCCAATTTATTATTCACAAGCTACACTGTACCTTGTCCTCATTGAAATAAAGTTGCAGTTCCCCAGACTTGAAACTGAAAGGAAAGCAAATTGCGATGCTGCGGTCCAATTGACTGAAATAATAGGCTTTTGTGGTCAATTGAAAAGCATTGGAACAAATGTTGCGAACAGAATATACTAACGGGAACGCGGTACTTTATATATTAACCCTAACCTAAACCAAATATATAATAAATATTACATAGGTAATATATAATATATAATACATAGGTAATCTATATATTAATACGTGAAGCAAAAACTTTGTGACGCTTTTTACGAAAATTGCGCGGCCGGAGGAGTATGAAATTTGGCTCACTTATAGTTTATTTAGAGAAGGAGTACAGATGCTATTTAAAAAAAATCATAAAAATACATTAATAAATCAATAAATAAAACATTACACACACCATCATTCATTGACACACACACATTTGTAACTTATACTTGGTAACTGACTGACTGTCTGACTGACAAACGGTGTCATTTTTTTTTCGAACTTCTATAGTGCATTTTGCGTGCCAGTATGAAATAGTCTTTGACAATAGCACCTTAATGCGTTTAAAATTAAAATTTAAATAAAATAAGGTCGAAATTCGACCACGGGGGACTACTAGTACAAATAATTTTCCAAGTCTCGCTGCTCGGTAAAGGCCTCCCTCTTTTTGGTGCGAGTTAATTTTCCTAATAGCTTTCCTCAGCTTCGCTAGCGTCCATTTCATTTTCTGGGTGCCGACAACAGCGGCACCCTCCAGATCCAACCGTAACTAAGAACTATCCTGATGACCCCATAAGTACAAAAATCATCATCTCAAGTCTGAGACCGATATTAGAAACGTCATTGTTATGTTATTAACAAAATGGAATGTCAAAAGCGTACTCAAGATTGCTCCCAGACTTGAGATCGATTTACGAATACGGGCCTTAGAGCAATACACTTATTGGATTTATTCCAAACCGTAAATGTCGTATACAACATTCTACATACGTACCTACTTTGCGAACAATGTTTTCATTTCAACCGATTTGGGAACAAACTTAACTAATCCCGTTTGTTACAGATAAAAACATGTCCGTCTCAGAATTCAGAAGGAAGAAACTTCTCTACGTGTTCAACGTATTTTTCGGTAAAATAATCAGATTTTTTTTCTTCCAAGTTTTTTTTTGTGAAGGGATCTTTATAGGGTGTGTTAAAACTTCTCCCCTGTTACAGATGTCAATCAGAGTGGGACCATAGAGAGAAAAGACTTTGAGTTGGCTATAGAGGTGGGTATCTATAACATATTATCTATTATTTTACGACTAAAAGTACAGTAGTATCCATGTTATTTAAAGTAAGTAAAGTAATCTTGCACCGAGTTGACCCAATCAAAAACAAGCAGCTTTTAAACATGATAATAATAAAAATTGGTGCCCTGAAATACAGGATGTTTTTTTCACATTTTGTCAGTTCGGTTTTCAGAATATAAAGTGTTCTTTCTCGATGTGCCACCCCGAATATTACCATTCATATTTAAAGTACTTTCGTCCACCCCGTAAACGTATTTTACCAAGTAAAACCAGATATTGCCACCAAATAAACAAGAGTTACCATAGCAAAGCTAGGTGGATAGATGGTGGTCAGATATTGGACTGGTAACACAGTCCAATTTCTGACCGCGGTAGTGCTGCGATCGGTGATATGTTCCGATGCACGGTGCTCTACAAATCCGTATCGATCCCTGCGATCCCCGAGATGGGGTGACTCGATTGTAAGATTGTGAGGAAGTAGGGATAGAACAATATTGAATTTTTATTATATCCTGGGGAATCTTCCAATATGCCGGGATAAAAAAATCCTTAACATTGACTCTGGTTTAAACGCTAAAACCACGTCATATTTCATTACAAATCGACCAGTAGTTAACAGTCAGGAATACAAACAAACAGACAAAATATTAATCGTTGATGATAACCAGGCAATTTAGAGCACCAATCCTTTGCCGAGATAAAGCAAACTAACAAGTTTTATAAGCAAACACAAAGTGTAACTGTTTGTACAAGTTTAATCTCCAAACTTGATATATTGCCGCTGTGTCTTGTTATCTGAATACAATATATTATATTATAAACTTGTACATGAGGGAGGGATTCATAATTAATTTCTGTAGTACATAACTATGCAATGGACGCCTAATCAATATCTCTCCTTTGGTCTTGAAAAAAAGGGATGTAAGCGGTAATTAAAACGAAGATCCCTAAACCGTTCCGTCTATACATTTCTGACAAATAATTACCTTATTATGGATGCATTAAAATGTATATAAATATTCGGTGCCGGGTTATCCGTGTGAATGACCACTTACTTGTATTGTCTATTCCCGGCAAGGCAAGAACCGGAAATAGTATTTCCGTAATTTGCCTTGGGTGTTACTGTGATCGCACTCGGTCCACTATTCGACACCCATATTAAGTAACATTGCTTAGTTTGAAAGAAAGATAAAGAAATGTAAACTTTATTCCAACATGCACGAACAAACAAAATATAAAACACGAGAATAGTGCTCGTCGCAACCGATCCCAATTCAGCATAACAAAATGCTGGTTGTCGCCAACCAGCACTGGTCTTCCATTGGAACTGTTTAGCGATATGCGATATTCAGGCGTTTGGAAGCTGGGACTAAGTCTGTTGACCGTTCCAATAACGCTCGACTACCATCCGACTCACAACACTCACGTTGCTTCCTTCGAAACCATTAAAAAAAGCAACAAAAAGCTGGTTTCTTTGTGTAGAGATATCTTATTACTTTTGTAATTCCTAAATTAAAACTTCTTCATCTATGTGCAGAAAATATGCCACCTCCGAGGATGGAAGCCGGGGGACAGCAAAAACACGGAAACACACGAGATCATGATTAAGATCTGGGACGGATTGCGGAAGAGAGCCGACTCCAACAAGGACGGACAGGTAACATAATCTAAATATATATAACTCAAAGGTGACTGACTGACTGACTGATTGACTGACTGACTGACTGACTGACTGATATAGTGATCTATCAACGCACAGCCCAAACCACTGGACGGATCGGACTGAAATTTGGCAAGCAGGTAGATGTTATGACGTAGGCATCCGGTAAGAAAGGATTTTGATTAATTCTACCCCCAAGGGGATAAAATAGGGGATGAAAGTTTGTATGAAACTTTGTCAATTTTAAACCGATCGGGCTGAGACTTTGCATGCATAAAGCTACTATGACGTAGATATCCCCTAAGAAAGGATCAAAATTCCACGCGGACGAAGTCGCGGGCTCAGCTAGTATATGAATATGTACCGCACAAATGACGTCAAAATGTACAGATATTATGGTGCGGCCCGGTATAAAGAAATGTTAGATGTTATATATTCAAATAAGATTCAAAATCGTTTGCGCTTACAAAAGCCGTTGCCGTGCTGTATCGTCTAGGGAGCGCTAGCCTTGAAACAATTAGACAGACAATACAAAAATAAGTCTTACCTTTAAGGAATTCTTGCTTTAAGGCAGCCATTTCGCTTTTGGGCGAGACGTAGCACCTTTCAATATTACTAAAAAACGTTATTCATTAATACAGGCACGTATTCAAACCATGAACGCGAAGAGCAGTCTGATCAAAATGCGGAATCACGGTTTATAAATCGGACACAGTTACTTAATTTAAAATTTAGAATCTTTTTTCCACTAACACTACCACTGACACTAACGTCTGTCCAACATCTATTCGTGATCAACAATAAAATTATGTGGGTAGTTTCTTGTCAACATGGAACCTTATAATATGTACCTACCAGTTTTTTTATCACAACCTACCCACATTAAATAAGAGCGGCACTGAAAAAGATCTCAAATAGAAGTCATGTGTGCCATCCCTGACGGGGCTCTCTAGGAAAACCTATTACGCCATTCCGTGCCTTTATTAAATTTTCCTCTCGAGGTTTCTTAATCTAAAACATCAACAGCACAAAGACGATATATCTGATACAGCCTGTAGGTAATGTCAAATTGTTTTCTTTGTAGGTGTCTAATTAAATTTTAGACGTACTTACATACGAATATTTACACAAAATCGGCAGGTACTAAGCCAGATATTCACCTACCATGCGTTCATGAGGCCCCCAAAATCAATTTACAAATTGTTTCCTTTGTTCTCAATTTTGTGTGTGTATTTTTCCACACTCACATTAATTGGCACTGGCGCCGGCAGCCTTTATTAGATTTTTGCCGAGTAATTTCTGAGTTTTATGCTTGCCACCAGCAGTATTAGTCGAATATGAGCCAGTACTAAGTTTACCCTCGGCTTTGCCCGAATAATTCCGGTCTAGTCATCCGAAGTACTCTGTTTAACCCCTCAAATGTCAGAAAACAAGAAAATTAAAGAACATGATAATGTGTTATGCACCTACGTGTGTGCTTTCGACATGCTGTGAGCAATCTAAGCCCCTGTTCCTGTAACTATAGATAGGTAATTACTTAAGTTATACCTATTATTATTATAATAACGTAAGTCACTAATATTATTATTTCATTCAGAGAACTTCATTAGTAAGAACATATCATTCGTTCTGACAGTTGCATTACTTGTTTATAGAATAGGTACGATAATATAATATTTAATCTATCGTTATGAAAAAAAATATATAAAGAAGTAATTACATGTTTATATATGCGGGTGTTAGCCTTAAACGATTTTCGTGACAAAAAAAAACCCAAAAGGCCATGCGTTTTCCTTTTTGCACATTCAAAAGACCACGACAACTTTTAGAATGCATAACAAAAAGTTCCGAAAATCGAGGTTACGAGTTTTGTTACTGTACTATCATACTAATATTATAAAGAGGAAAACTTTGTTTGTTTGATTGTAATGAATAGGCCCGAAACTACTGAACCGATTTGAAAAATTCTTTCACTGTTGGGAAGCTACACTATCCCCGGGTGACATAGGCTATAATATATTTTCAAAAAACTCGAATAATGTAACCGCAATGTACCCGTGCGAAGCCGGGGCGGGCCGCTAGTATTCCTATAAAGCGAGTCCTTGAATGTCGGAAACAAATGTACAGACGGCTGTATTGTATGAATCTTTCTCTTCTTATGGAAATGTCGGAGGGGCCATGAAGTATGTAAATTGACGTTCCAGCAATACTAAAGGGCCGCGTGCTGGATACGATTTAATCATGTCGAGCTCTGGTGTTATTAAATCAGTTAATCTTTGTTTATATAAACGTTATCAGCAAAGGGCTCATTATGATCTTTATAACCGTTCATGATTTCAAGGCCTTATTACTTCATAATAATAATCACTGTATTTTCGTCTATTTAACCGACATGTACCAGATGCTACTTATGATAGGTTTTCATAAGTAGCACCTGTTACCGACATAGGCAGAAACTGTTAAAAACCATTGAAATTAAATCGTTCGTCATAGAAATAAGTAATATAGTGAAAGTGAAAATTCACTATGAACAAAATCATTGGCGGTTGATAATCACAGGTGAAATAACAGTGATAGTAAACATCATTTCACGTAATGAAAATGAATTTCAAGTAGTAATCATCGCCATGCCTAGTTTAAACATAGAATATAATATATACTGTTTGCCACGTGTTGGCATGGTTTATTCTTATTACCTTAGGTTATTAAGAAGCGGGAAGACGTACTTTATTAGAGTTATGTTATATCTTTTAAGTATTTGTTATTACGTTCTTGTAAATTTTCTTGGGCATTGTAAGACGGAATTTATTATAATTAATTTTATACGAAATATTGTTTACTAACACAAATTCTTAATGAATAATGAATTGAAACTGTTCCGGCTTTTATTAACTTATCTATAACTAACTTAAATATTTGTTTTACAATCCCGGGCGCGGGCAGGGCGAAATTAAATTCTTTACGTAGGCGTGTTCCGTCCCATTCGTATCACAGATTTTGTAAATAGGAATGACAATGATGGCATGCTTTCTCTATGACAAAGCGATTACAGGCTGTACTTATTGTTATATTCAGATTTCGCAACCAATTTTTTCTTAGTCTGTCCCCCAGACCTCGAAATTTTTTAATCTATGGTCTGTACAATAACTTTATGTATATTTGAAATCCATTTTTGAACCGAAGCTCCTATACGGACTTCTAGGGCCTTCACCGCGCGGCATCTATCCGAGCTAAGCGTCAGTAGCGTTAGACGATGACGTCAAAGCTTCACTTCTTTCGGGCGTCCCTAGACGGCACTGTTTCACTTTTGCATTGTCAAGGGTCTCACTATACTTCTCCACACTAAAGAAGATCCATCCCAACTTCTCTACGCAATCAATATTCTTAATTCTCAACTTTTTCGCCTAAAAAAGATCCTTCTCAACAAACACGATCCTTTTTTACACAAAAATGACACACACTTCTCACTTTCTCCACCAGGTATCTGTCGAAGAATGGGTGTCTATGTGGAACGACTACGCCCAAAATCCCTCGGCTGCTTTAAAATGGCAGCAGCTGTACTGTCAGTTCATGTTTCAACTGGAAGACGCCAGCGCTGACGGCACCATCGACAGCGACGAGTTCACCACCGTCTGCTCCTCATACGGCATCAACCCTCAGGAGTGCAAGGTGGCTTTCACTAAGATGGCTAAGGTGAGATTTCGCTTCACTCTTACTGATCGGCTTTGGTCTAAGATATGGGTTTTCGGTTGTAAAATGTACCCTAACCCCCTTATTAATGGTTAAGCGGTGATATAGTTACACCATGCTTTGTCTTCTTCCTTCGAATTTCAAATGACTGATGACGAAAAGAGATAATTCGGTGTGTAACTATTCCCTCGCTATACCACGTTTATTAATAAGAAGGTATATATATAAGAGTATAACCTAGCTTTACTCCAGTCAGCTGTTTTTGTGTGAAACTGTGTTATCCTCACCCACACATTTAGCGGTTATTCACATGAATACTTGGCACCGATAATTTCCACATTTTTTTGTCTGTATCCGTATCAAAAATGTATACATAATACGGTGTTATTTATTATATTTTTGGTGAGGATTTATTCTAGCTGCTTTGTATAGGAAATAGGAAATCGAGTATTCTTATTATATTATTAATAGCTGGGGGACGCGACTCCGCCCGCGTGGAATGTGGACCACCCTTAACATTTTGGGGTATGAAAAATAGATAGTAGCCGATTCTCTGAACTACCCGATATGCACACAAAATTTCATGAAAATCGGTCGAGCCGTTTCGGAGGAGTATGGTAACTAACGTTGTGACACGAGAATTTTATATATTAGATGCTTGGTGTCTCAAACAGTAAATGACGAGAGTATTTCAATATACGTACATAGTATATTTTTGTAGGAGATATCTTATTCAGTCCAGTAAATATGTGCCATTTTTATTTTGAAAGTGCGATCCCGGGACCAATACTTCATATGAATATTAAAGGTTTTAGGGACGGCCAACTGGATGTCATAATTCGTCCCTATCGCGAAATTTGGCTTTCCAAATTCATAAGATATGTCGTGAGAAGGTCGTAGTACACATAGCTAAGTGTATTCGCATGATTTCAATGTGAAAGGTGCATGTACAGGACAGCAATATTTTTAGTTACTGATTTCCAATTTATTTTCATCCTTATTTAAATTCTTTATAAATTAAGCCAGATGAAGCAAACGAAAAGTAAGTCCCAGCAAATTGCGCAATCAAAACTTAAAATGAACAGTGAACATAATTCGTTAGATTGTCAACCCAAAACCAAACAAATTGAAAGCGATTTGCCAGAATGCTTATCATAAATCCAAAGCCAGTCTTCCTAAGCCAGTCTTAATTAGGAAATTAGATTTCAGTAGTCATCGTGGTCGCGTGACCTTACTCTATATACTTTACTGGAGCTCTACCATGGTTTTATACTTCGCTAGCGTCTACGTTAATATTTTCTAACCCCCGACGAAAAAGAGGGATGTTATAAGTTTAACATGTGTATCTGTGTGTCTATCTGGGGCATCGTAGCGCCCAAGCGGATGAACCGATTTTAATTTTGTTTATTTTTATAGAAAGGTATTCTGATCGAGAGTGTTCTTAGCTATATTTCATGAAAAACGGTTCAACCGTTTGGAAATTATCAGCTCTTTTCTAGTTTAAAAAGTCGTCGCATCGGGGGTTCTCTAAATTTTCCCTTTTAGTTAATTTTATAAAAATGTTAGCACGCCGTGCGGCCGATAAGAGGAAACATTTTTTGACGTCCTCATAGCGCAGTGAATAGAGGGTAGATAGCTCGGCTCTCTGCATCGGTTTGTAGACAGTTCCATTCCCGCCGGGGCAAATTTCGGAAATAAGGCTTTATCGTAATTAGCCCTGGTCTGGATGTCACTCGGGTTTCGCTTCTAGTCCATTATACGGTATCCATAATACGAAACGAAAATGTTGGTGTGTGGCGATTTGTATTTTTTTATTTAGATGCTAGCGACAAACGTGTGTAAAACTCGCGTAAAGTCCATGGTAGAGCGCCTGTTCATAAACTTTGTAGATAAGGTAGGCACCGGATCAACGAGCTCGTACAAATTCCTTTGACCTTTATAGCTGGCAGTCACGAGAATTCCAGATCTTATTGTCGGGATTATGATATTTGCATATTCTTTTCTGCAATAAAGTTTTTTTCATGATTTGAATAAGTATGAAGTGGATTTTGTTATGATCTGGTGGGGATCCGTTTGTTAGGGACACATGACAATAGCAGCTGTAGGCAACTAGACACGAGATATATTATGCTTAACCCTTCCAATGATCCTCACCTCTGAGCGCCCTCTGCCCCAAGTGTCGCAATATTTTGGAAGTATGATTTTTCTGTTTTATTTTTCGTTCCGAAAAGTAACTTTTTTTACAAGAATGTATACTAAAAACATATAGGCTTTGGCATAATCGATCTATGAAACCCTATTATGGTTGACGTGTTACTAAACGTAGCAAATAAACAACCAATGGCCGCTCGCGTGTTATACCCACCCGGAGGGGAACGCGACACTTGGAGCATTCAAATCTTATACACCGACGTAGGTGCTCGTGACACATAAGGGGTTAATGATTGCAAGATATAAAGATTAGAGTCCATCTAATTCAATGGTCAGTTTCTTCAACTGTGGTGGAGCAAAGCTCTGGCTAATTGACTACTGCTTATATACGAGCTGGCTCGAGCGGATAGTACCACCTTGTTACAGATGATTGGTATAAAGTAGCTATTATAGCTGCGTTTCGTATGATTTGATAGAGAGACGGAAGCCCAACCCTCTGTAAGTTCCCCTCCCTCTGTCCCACTCCGCTTCAGGTTGGCACCGTGCGAGCAATGCCTTTGGTATTGCAAGCATTCATAGGCTATGATAACTGCTTAACATCAGGCGGATCGTACGCTTGTTTGCCGACTTTGTTATATATAAAGCCCGACAGAAGCGAAGCATTATAGTATAAAGCGTACGGCGCCGCAGCTACCACTCTGTATACCTATATATATCGTGTAACGCTACTGACGCTCAGCACGGATAGAGTGGCCGCGCGGCGAGTGCCCCGAACATCCGTTAAGAAACCCAATTAGGTAAAAATATATGCGACCTCCGCATTTATCTTTGTAACATTATTTATCCTTTTGACATTTTTCCAACCACGTGCCAACCCTGTAATTAATATACGGGGTCATTAAGCTTGACAGCGCCGACTCCTAAGTTCTTTTGAGGATATTATCACCTGTGCATTATTAATGAGTTTGTTTAACGCTACTCTTTGTACGAGGGTGGGATGATAAGTAACTAGCCTCTGCTATTTAAAAAGTTAAAATTAAAAAAATATATATGTCATTTTTAAATTCGTATCTATGGCCACCTGTGTTCTAAATTTGAATTTGGTGGCATGAAAATTTTATTGATTTTTTGTCATTTGAAAATATATTTCGTCAACTGTTTTCAAACGGGATAAAACTGAATAAAAAGCGGTGATAAAGTTTCTTCATATGAAGGGTATGAAGGGGAAATATATCTATGACGAGTTAAATAATGTTTAAGGTGAATGTGCTCCTTCTTATGCCACAGTAAAAAACTGGGTGGCTGAGTTTAAACGCGGTCGTACATGTGTCCAAGATGAAGCCCGCCCCGGACGTCCAAAAAGCGTCACGACTCCAGAAATGGTCGTGAAAGTACATGATATCGTTTTAGCAGATCGACGATTGGAGTTATCTGAAATAGCTGACACTACTGGTATCTCAAAAGAACGGGTACATCATATCCTAAGTGAGGAATTAAATATGAAAAAGTTATCGGCCTGTTGGGTGCCGCGATTGCTTACGCACGTTCAAAAAAGCCATGGAAAAAATCAACGAATTGAAGTATGATTTGCTGCCCCACCCACCTGATTCGCCTGATCTAGCGCCACCAGACTTCCACTTATTCCCTAAGCTCAAAACTTTTTTGGGCGGACAGAAATTTGCCACAAATGATGAAGTCATAGCCGCTGTAGAGGAGTATTTTGCAGGCCTCGAAAGAAATCATTTTATGGAAGGCATTACTGCTTTAGAACGAAGATGGAATAAGTGCGTAGAGGTTCACGGAGACTATGTCGAAAAATAAAATGATCTTTATCACGGAAAGTTAAGTGTTTTCTTATTAGGCTAGTTACTTATCATCCCGCCCTCGTAAATAATTTTAGGCAATATTCAGTTCCATGAAAGCCTTTCATAAGAAATGTTTGCGATATGTTTGGTTTATTTTCGACGGTCAAAGGAAGGTGAGTGTAGACTGGCCTTTCATTCGCGACTGAGCATAAATATGAAAATATGGTTTTCTATTTCCGCTCTATTTTCACATGGAGAACTGGCGAAACGTATTTATTATTTGATTTAAAAAAAGCGGAGTCGATGTTTGAAATCCCGATTGGTATTAAATTGCTGCGTGCAGGTTCGCTGTTGATTTTTGCCTCCGAACAAATCCAAATTATGGCCGCCATGGGAGCTCTCGTCCAATTTTATTGTGTTGTATGTTTGAGTTGGCAACCGACCTGAAACCTGTCGACGTTCTGCACTGAGTTTCATGTTTTAATACTGAAATGGCTGAAATGTTTACTCACTCATCGTTTTGGGCTTAAACGTTTAGTGAAAGGGATATTTTTAGATCTTTCGCGAGGTCATTATTTTATATAGAAGCGTTATATTGGACCATTGACTACCTCGGCCAACGAGAAGCAATACGAAATGGTGATAATACCTGGCATGCAAGCATTCGGGCGGGCGCTTTATAAATTCGTAATTCAGTCTGTATAGGGCACCGTAATGATAATTAGATATAAATGGAAGTGAAACGTTGAAAACACTTTTATGAAATAATCTATTGACCGCTTCTAGTTAGACGTGGTATACATTAGATTGGTACACATACTAAACTTCACTAAACTATATATTATACTGCCATTCTTATCGTCGTCGTATTTATGAGCAAGACTACACTATTTTAGCGTCAATAGCGTCTTCAACAGTATTTTATATTATGTATATGTGTAGTAGTAGAATATGTATATTTAACAGTACAAGCGAAGGTAGAAGTATTTCTGTAAGTAGTTGGTACTTATAGTAAAAGCGCGTATCTTAGTTTGTTACCATACAGTTGGTGTGTTAGTCTAGCAATATTTATTTATATTTATACAACTTTTTATAACGTAAATATTGTTATTTTTAAACTTAATGAACGTTCGGCATGTCTACATTATTTTTTTCCCCCACCAGGGTAAGAACAGCGTCTCATGGGAGGAATTCCAGGAGCTTTGGAAGGAATACTTCTCCACCGAGGATCCGAACGCACCCGGCAACTACATATTCGGCAGAACTAGCTTCTAAGCAGCGATGTCACATCACACCCTGGACACCACGGGTCTTGGTCGCGGAAGATTTTTGCAGACAAAACCGTCTAACATTCCATAAAAATAGATGTAATAAAAAGCGAGTCCACTTATCGCTGCGGTGGAACCGAGCTCCACGAAGCTTCGGAGGTCCCGCGTGACCCTTTTACGTGTCAATATCTTAACCCTTCTGATCCACTGACGAGCTTGAGGAACGATTTTCTAGCTTCCTTTTTAAAACGGTCGATGGATAACGTACAGCTTTTGTAGCACGTTTGATTGAAAATTGATTAGCTCGCTAGTGTTGTACTATAGGGGATGTTAGTTTGAATAAAGTTCGTTAGTAAGAGCGGGTATTTGATTCCAGTTCCAAATATGTATGTAAAAAAAAATACCGTTATTAGTAACTGAATGATCCCATAACGACGACCTTGTTATAATTTCCTATAGTTATTGTTGCATGACCTAAACTAGGTTTTAAGTATGAAGGGAAAACGGATCATACAAGAGGTCAATTACTAATGACAAGAGAGTTCACAGTCGCTCGCTAGCGCTAGAGTGTCCCACGTTGCGGGATTTTTGACAGTATTCTTGGTAAGATTTTCTCTGTAGTTTAAGTGTTTTCTTTGATTCACTATGTTTAAACATGAATGGTCATGGGCTTGAATACGTCCTTTGTTTAACCTAACACCCTGTATGGAATGGTTGCTCGGATTTGGATCGGAGGTATTACATAATTCTTTTTACGTGTGTATGTTCATAATAGAAGTATTTCTCATGTTTCTCTTAATAGTGGAACAATTTCATATTCACATTTTTAAAGTAAGACTCAAGTTTACTAGTACCTTTCGAATCTTTAGATACTGTTCTAATGACAACGAAATTACTCACTTACTAATTATTACCTATAATAGCATATCCTAGTAGTCATATCTATTGATAATTCTTGAGAAGTTTCTCTGCCGCGTTTTATCCGAATTATATATATCTATTGTCTCGTTTAGAACGCATCAATTGCTTTGTTCATACCTTTACCCCTCATTAATAAATGTGATTTAGCGGTGATATAGTTAAACCATGCTTTGTCTCGTCTCTCGAATGTCAAATTACTGATGACAGAACGAGATAATTCGGTGTGTAACTAGTCACCCGATATACCACGTTTATTAATAAGTGATTAAGAATAGTATTGTTGATGTTAAATTAAAAAAATATATGGGTACAACGTAAGTATTTTAATTTGCAGACTTATTATAGTCTAAGCAAAGTCCAAAATTGCAACTGCCAGGAAAATGTTTGGGTAGTGTCCTTTATAATATATATCTAGTCATTTTCTACCCTTGTTGTATTTTATATTATTAAGTTTAAGCGATATGTTATGTGTGTGCTGTTCTAATCGAAATGTTTTTGCTCTGAAAATCTAATGGGGTTTCATCTTGTTATGTCGCTATACTATAGATTATAATAGGCAACGATTAAATGTATGTAAATAACAGAGTGAGTTTTATTTCTACTAGGTAATTCCTTAATTTGTTCCTTTTGTTTACTCTTCGTTTGTTTTTTAATAACATTTACCTACTCTTCGACTCTCCTGACATATAAAAAAGTTTATTACTTTACACACAAGACAGCAGCAATAAATAAAAAAAAAATCGCCAGACGAACACGCCAACTGTAGGTATGGTCCCGAACTACGCAAGGCTTGTACTATGGGTACCGTACAATGGACTGGGGGCGATCCCAGTGACACCTAGACCGGGAAAAATGACGAAAAGGCAATTTCCGAGATTTACCCTGAAGGGAATCGAACCCGCAACCACCCGATGCAGTGAGCCGAGCGGCCTACGCTCGAGCCACTGCACCAAGCGGTCGTCAATAGAGACCACGCGACTTCAGTACAACTCGCTGACTCAGAAGAAAATAATAACATACACGGAACGCATAGGACTGGTGAGTAAAACCAGCAAAAGTAATACCAAATAATCCAGTAGGTATTCTTTGTTAGATTTGCTCACCTGTTTCCGCTATTTTTTTACGACGCAATGCGGCATAAATACAATGAGCTATATTTTTTTATGTTATTAAAGTTACGCTACCGATCGCGGGTAGCGTACAGCAATAAGCAAATCTTAAAAACAATTGGTATTGATGCTATTTGGTATTATTTTTCAGCCTTCTCTGAGTAGTTATTTGCGCTCCGTCTAAGTTATTCTATTCGTCTGAGTTCGCCGAGTAGCTTAGTCCGCGCGCTAAGCCGGATAATAATTCGCTGTTGCGGAGTGCCAATAGATCCAATTCCAACTACATCTTAATTGCAGATGAGATGCATCTATACGTGGTGTGGGTTAACCATTCACATAGATTAGCATACGCCGCCAATCACACGGTTAACCCCACACTGATAATTTTCATACATTTTACTGTATCAGAATGTCAAATACCTACGGTAATTATTAAATCTATTATATAAAAAGAAGGTGAGGGCTTTATACTATATATTACCGCTAAATAGTTTAAAAAAAAATAAGTATAGGTACTTATAAATGTACAAGCCCGCTGAGTTTCTTGTTGGATCTCCTCAATTCCTCAATTGAGGAGATGCAAGCAGTCCGATCCAGTTTGAGAAAAAATAGAAATTTGTAGGCATATTTTAAAATTAAAAATAAACGATTTGAGTTTGAGATTGATGGATACTTAGCACAGATATAGATTTACATAGATAACGCAAGTATCACGATTTGTATTGAAACCAAGCGTGCCGAATTTTTAACACCTACTGTGACGTCACAGCCGAAATTTAGTGACGGGAAATCTAAACCGATTCAAAGACACCGATGCCGCCGATGCCCCTCCGCCCGCTACGATTCTCTCTAGTGATAATCTCGCTCATACTCATATTTTTTTATATCTGTAGTCGCGCGGACTGTAAGTTAGCGGCGACCAACCTTGACGCTTGGTCGGGGTTTCGTACACGCGAAGTACATGCATTTGCGTTATCTATGTAAATCTATATCTGTGATACTAAGTATATATATAGTTACATGTTACACTTACAAGATACTTAGCTGCCACTGATCTTTGACCGTCCATATTTACCATCATGCGTTTTTATGTCACAAAGTGAACTTATAATAATATGAAAGTGGATACTTGAACCTTAGAGCCTCGCAAGCAATGACTGTGTGCTTTTCTTATTATCTTGATCACAAAACCTCACTTTGGTTCGGCTATGGAAGATAAATTTATAATAAAATCAATAAAATATATATTTTTTATAAGTCTGAATTATATTTATATTTCCGGTCCTTCATAAATTGGAATACATATGCAGTTCTACAGGAGCGCAATAAAACTCCCATCGGGACAGTGTACATTGAAATATATAACCCTAAACTATACCTCTCCAATTCTATACAGATGTTTGAACATTTCTATGATAATGGACGCCCATAAAAACTTTACATAAAATATACCTGCCCTAAAATTGTTAGGAAAAAATACCGCAAAAGGGTGTTGTTACGGCATAACGAAAGGGGGGCCTACTATCGAAAATGCTTGGAGCATACTTTTTATAACAAGGTTAAGTATGTTTATCATGTTTTTGAAATTCCTTATTATATAGCTGTCGTACTAAAATAAAATAAATGTATTTTAGTGATAACGTAATGAAATACCTAAACCTCGCGTTTTATTAAACAATATTTTTAATGTTGCACCGCAGATCAATTACGCCAGACATAACTGAAACATAAAACGTTATTATGAACGTCCATATTAAAAGCAAGGTAGATGATAGATAAACCATCTTCTCTACATAAAACATTGAAAACAAAATGTGTGCGAGTGTCACGAAACTAGAACTAACGAGAACCAACAGTACCTACCCCAAAATCCGGGCTTCGTTGGGTTTATGACGAATCAATATCTGGCCCGGCCCGGACAATCGGTTCAGATTAGTTATGGAACATTTCACAGGTAGCGTGTGAAAAATCATATGATATAGGTTTTCATAAGTAGCACCAGCAACCGACATAGGTAGAAACTGTTAACAATCATTGCTATTAAATTGCAATGCCTTCGGAATTATCTCGGTTTTATGATAAATCATCTACAAGTGACTTCATAGGATTAGTGAAATTAACCATGAATAAAATCATTGGCTGTGAAAAATCACAGGTGAAATAACCGTGAAAGTAAAATATAATTTCACGTAATGAAAATGAATTGAAAGTAACAATCATTTCCATGTCTAAGTAGTTCAGATCGAAATTATCATATCGTAAACGTTCTGCTGTTCTCTTGATTACCTTACAAGCGTGCACGACTACTAACTTACACTTATATGTAGCGTTTAGTATCCAGTAGATTATAAAGTTTAATAAACCAACCATTTCGGTGCAAGTTCTGCAGTAAATAATATATTTTTTTCATTAAATTTAACACGTTTTAAATTTTCCCGTATCGCTTGTATATTATAAACGCGAGGACAGCAATGCATTTGATTTGGTCAAGTGACTTCGGGCTTTGATGTTTAGGTATACATCATAAACTAAAAGTTCCTTATCGCGCGTTGCGAAAGGGGGATAGACGGAAAAAATTCAGTGTGTACCGACACTTTTTGCTATAGTTGTAAGCCGTGCGGCGTGCGTGTGTTTCTCTGTCGGTCTCTCTCTCTCAGTCAGTCAGTCAGTCGGTCGGTCGGTCGGTCGGTCAGTCGGTCGGTCGGTCGATCGGTCGGTCGGTCGGTCGGTCGGTCGGTCAGTCGAGCGTATACAGGTTTTTTGTACATAATAAATAATAAAAAAATAATAACAATAATGTATCCTGACAGTGTTTCTGCACAAGTTCCGGATATTGCAACTTCGTTCCATCCGGGTGTCCCTTGACACCTCTCAAGTTTTATATTATAATATTTAATTATTTAAATTTCTTGGTTAAACAATGCAAGCTTTGAATCAACATAGTGCTATATCTTCCAGTCCATTGCACAGAATAAGTGTCGATATGTTCGCTATGTTTATCTGGAAACTAGCATATATTTTTGAAACTGAAAATAAAAATAGAGCGTCGAATAGTGAAGAGTTTCCACAAAGGGGTGTTCCGAAGCGTGCATTCGTTAGGGCGCCACGGCGCGGCACATCCTGTAGACGGCGGCAGCCGCGTCTAGAAAGGTACCCATATATTTACATGGATATAACTCTTGGAATTGAACGACCAAGAACTTGAAATTCAGTACGCATTGTTCTATAGCTTTAACTCTCACTAACGAAGGATATTTAAAATACAAAACAAGTGAACAACTTATTAAATTAATAAATTATAAAAAAAAAAACTAAATTATTTTAGCAGCGATAGCCGATTGGTTAAACACGCGTCTTGCGGGCACCAGGGCCCTAACCACGCTAGCTACTCAAATCGTAATAGAAAAGCAAACGCTCGCGATTACGTTTCAAACGCTCCGCTTTTGACGTTTTGCTGACACCATACCATATGACTGTCAGTAGAAATCGTGAAGCTCGTGCTTTTCTATTACGATTTGAGTTACTAGCGAGGTTAGAGCCCAGGTCCTGGGTTCAAATCCCGGCCCGCACCTCTGGGTTTTTCGAAATCTATTTCTGAATCATAATTTATCTCGAAGGAAATCTCGAAGTCTACATGTATACAAGTTATATTTTTTTTATTAGTTTTCAAATGATGCGGATAGATCAATACAAAACACATTTCGATACCTCGTACTATTTCGTGACAGTGACATCTATTACGGCATATGTAACTTCCAACATAATTATCTATTCTATTGTAAAATAACGTTTCACGCCAAAATTTTTATATTACGCCGAAAACCGAAAATAAAATCCCTAATCGGGAAATCGTTTAATTCGTCACGGAAACCCTCTTGACGAGTGGAACCCAAAAACGAACAAAAGCACCCATTCACCCGCCATCAATAAAATCGCCAAACACGAATCTGTACTCATACATAAACATCGTTAAAAAAATCATATCCGTCCCGCGCTTGGCAATCAAATACGACATCAGTTAACCTGAAAAGCGGCGTAAAAATATAAAACAGTAATAAATTACTGGAAAAAATGGCACAGTGAATGTAGTGTGCTGTACCAATTTATCGTATACTAGCTGAGCCCGCGACTTCATCCGCGTGGAATTTAACTTAGCAAAAATGCCCGCTCCCGCGTTCTGAGCCCGCGCGACAACACATTTTTTTGAAGTTTTGTTTTTCTAAAATACTGTCCAAGTTACTGCTTATAACATCGGCTATCTACCAGTGAAAGTCCCGTCAAAATCGGTCCAGCCGTTTCAGAGATACTCTTTGGTTTCATGTGTTTTTATTTTTTAACGCAGAACCCTAATTGTTTTTCTAAAATTAAAGTAGCCTAAGTTACTCCTTAAAACATCAGCTATCTGCCAGTAAAAGTCCCGTCAAAATCGGTCCAGCCGTTTCGGAGATTACCCGGAACAAACACACAGACAGACAGACAGACAGACAGACAGACAGACAGACAGACAAAAAAAATTAAATCGCGTTTTGTTATAGGTGTCGTATGAACTTTCATATATGCATTTAGTGAAAAGGTGTTATTTTGATATTACAAACAGACACTCCAATTTTATTTATTTGTATAGATAAGGTTTTATTTTATTAATGCCCGATATGTTGCGTGGTGTCATTGAATACTACAGAAAAAATAAACTGATAAATAAATCGTCAGCGTCAATAGCCTAGTGGTTAGAGGGGCCGTCCTCGTAGTTGAGAGGTTTCGGGTTCGATCACCATTCTAGCCATAAAAAACTATTGATGTGAGCCTACTCCTTACACAAGCATTAGCTTAGTTAACATTAGCAAATCTAACAGGAATACTAGAAATGTGGTGTTTATCACACACATTGCTAGTAATATTTTAAAAATAAATAATAATAATATATATTTTACTAGCTGTGCCCCGCGACTTCATCCGCGTAGTATTGGATTATTGGGTTAAAAAGTATCCTATATGTTAATCCCGGTTATAATCTATCTGTGTTCCAAATTTCATCCAAATTCGTTCAGTAGTTTTTGCGTGAAGGAGTAACAAACATACATACATACATCCACACTCACAAACTTTCGCGTTTATAATATTAGTAGGATATTACGATTCTCACATAGAATCCGGTATAAACTGACCTCTCATTGAACGAAAATCCTATACAATGCGAGATCAGCTTGTACTGGCCATTATAGCTTGATATGTAGCCGTGTGTTCATCATATTTATGTACCAATAGCGTCATGGCGGCAAAATATCGTGCACTTATTAAAATAATACCTATAAACAAGCCAACCCCTATCATACTCCATTACGAATTAGTTCCATTTCTCTTCTTGCAATAAAGGGCGGACATTATACCAGTTGTCGTTTTTGAACGACATTTATTAACTTCTTATTTCTTTAAAAAAAAACAGTGCCGTCTATGGACGCCCGAACGAAGCGAAGTTTTACTTATTGTATAAAGCGTAGGGCGCCGCAGCTGCCCCTCTTTATACAGAGCGATGTATACGATGACGTCAGTAGCGTTACACGATGTATAGGTATACCTATATATATCGTGTAACGCTCCTGACGTCGTCAATGAAGGTGACAATCTATTTTCGTATCGGTTCTCGTTGGCCGTGGTATAGAATACATTCTGTATGGGTGATGTTCTTGTCATTATATTGTTGTCTCTATTATGTGCTGTCAAAAAGATAAAGACAACATCATAAATCAACGCAAATATTTCACCACTGCGAAGTCACGGTAAAACATAGTCGATGTGTATCAAGCTTATACTTACCCAATGGGGTTATCGGACACGGAAGTAAATATAAAGCAATCTCCAGACGGCACGATTTTGCTTACGATCGGTAGAGCCGATCGCTATGGTCTCTACCAATCGGCATGCCAATAGGCAAGTTGGGTCCTCCAACTCACACACCTCCAGATTGACCCTACCGATTGACTCTACAAGTCGTGTGCTATATTGTGCCGTCTGGAGGCTACTTGAGCATGACATGCGAAACGTACGCCATGATTTGTGAGCTGTTTTGTGTAAAAATAAACTATTATAATGATTGAACCAATTTCGTATAGGTATGGATTTTTTTATTATTTGGGACTGGTCCCGCCACACACTCCCATCACTGTTACTCCTGTAAACCAGGATCGTCAATGGTGACCAATAATGACGTCGAGGTCTGACCCTCGACGAGTCCCGGGGAAAAGTTAAATTGACTTAGAACCTGCACGAATTTAATCGAAAGAAATAATAGGAGGAGTTGGGAGAAAAAAAATCTACTTCCCTCCGATGCGAAGCGGGAGACATAAATAGAGGCTGATTGCCATGGAAGCAACTGTTACAGCTGATTGAAGACCAGTTGTAAAGGCACCACGGATCGTAATTAGACTAATTGGACCTCTAATTGAGCTGATTATACTTAATTCCAGTATGGCAAAAAACGCTTGACCGCACGGAAATTAGTATGGATAAGTAATAATTAATTGGTGATTATGGATTTTAATTAACTTTGGCAAAGAGGCTGGTTCAACAATGTGCCTACTATTTAAACTGATCTCAACTAACGGCCGAGTTCACCAAGACACTAACATACCGTTATTAAATCATTATCAGATAATTCCGATCACGTGCAAGATGTGTTATGATCTCCCTCTTGGGGGGGGGGACCCCCCAAGTAAGTTTCCGTGACGTATTGTGGAAACTTTCCATCAACTGTGAATACTACCCTCCCCCAAGATCCCGGCACCGGTGCTGGGTCTGCCAGTGTTCCGCCCAAGACAATAGAAAAAACCAATAAATATCTACATCTAATATCGGTTACTCTAACGGTCCGTTAAAATGTTTATGAACTCAGTTCTTTGTCTCTAGTAGTTGACCATCATAGGTTTTGGATACATTCGTTACCGTAGGTAAGTATGTTCAGTGCACACGACAGACGTCGACCGTTATCATGGAACCCTACTCACCCCACAACGTAAGCAGGATGATATTATGAGCCAACAACTCATTTATCAACGTCTAACCAGTACTGTGGACCTCAGGTAAGGGTGATCTTATTAAAACCTAGCCTTCTTTTTACTTCAGTTTTTGTCACGATGTCGTCATCAATGGCCCGTTCATTCACACGGAAGAAGCTGACACCGTTTCCTCTATTCCCTTTTGGACAGATAATAGTCGTAATTGAGATATGGATACAGTCAAACTATTGTTAATAATACGTTATTAAAAAAATATTTGGATACACTAATATGTATATTGTAAATTTTCGGTGCCGAGTCAATCATGTGAACGACCTCTTAGACAGGTCGCTCGCTCTGACTTTTTGCAGTGATTTAGCAGTAGTTATGAAAACGTCGTCGTATATCAATAACCTTACCGGTGCGGCCACACATTCTATCGTTTCTACTTGACATATAGACAGAAAACATTTTGTAAATATTTAAATTGATGTAAAGTGTGAGGTATGCACACCCCACTCAACTAGCTTTCTCATATTATTTAAATACCTAAATCTGAGTGAGATTTGATTACTATTTACTTATTTAGTGACAATGGTGTTGCCTGCTCACATTCTGGTGCTGTTCCTGAGAACGTACACCATCTTTTATTTATTGAAAAGAGTAACCATTGAGTATCTTGCCGGATCTTCTCAGGGGAAGCAGCATTCCGAACCGTTGGTAGATTCTGACTATTCATAAATACTTTGTTGGATTACATTAATAAAAAATTTGAGATTGACTTTAAGAAAGATATTTATAAAAAAAATGTTTGAGACCTCTGTATAATAACGCCCATTGAGATTGATTATCACAAATACAACCTCATCTGTTTCCTCTAAAAAATCTAGCCGAGATTGTTCCTTCCGCTATTGCACCCTACAAACTCTTTACCTCCATTCCATATTATTCAGGATCCCTCATACAATGCCGCGGACCTTATGATTTATATCCCGGGAACCCGATAAGCGGCTGCCGGAGCAGTCTTGGCGACATATCGTTTGTCAACTTTTATTGCTGCCGCATTGATCCCTTCGCTAATATTGAATTTGGAAAGATGGGGCGATATTTACGAGTTGTGGGACGAATTAAAATAAAATATAGGAAGAAAAAAATAATTAAAAGATGTTTTATTGGAAGACAACTACGCACTAGTGATGTAACGAATATTCGCATTCGCATTCGCATTCGCGAATATTCGCATGTTTTTTGACATTCGCATTCGCATTCGCAAGAATCTATGCGAATGTTTGGCGAATGTTTTTGAAAAACAAAAAGGAAATTATTTATAGACGATAATAGAATGCTAACAACTAGTAAGAATTATTTATTATCACTATTGACTTAACATTTTTTAAATCTTAGTAAAGAGTTATCCTAAAAATAGTAAACATTTAAAAAAATAAATAAACGATGTTTATTAAAATATTATACATAAATTCATTAACTATTCAAATAAATGTATTTCACATTCAATTTCATTGTAAATAAAACATATGATAAACATTCGATTTATTATATTTCAAATAATATAATAATTGTCACCGGCTTTGCCAGACCCATAGATAAATTTAACCAGCCAAATGCATGTCGGACTACGCATCCTCAAGAGTTCCGCAGATATCCTGCCACTTTTCGATACTACGGAACTCATAAAATAAAAGTGATGTTTTTTTTATTGATATGAAACATCGAATACGGCGGCGCACGTAACCTATTAATTTCTGCGAAATTAATTAACTATTAGTCACCTTTTTAAATAAAATAGTACGAAATTCTGTTACTAAATTTATCATAGACATCTTCATAGACATCAAAAGTGACATAAACTTTTATTTTCTTTTTGGACTGATGAAAATTCATATATGGATTTTTAATTTAAATAATTAAGTTGTGATTAGACTGGGCCAGGTGGAAGGCAAGAGAGCACGCGGTCGAGTACCAACCCGCTGGATAGATGTCATGACAAAGGCTACCGAGTCCACCATGGTCCAGTGTACTCGCGACGCCTCTAACCGTCAGAAATGGAAGCACATCGCCTGGAGAGCCACACTCGGAAATGATAAGGCCTCACCAAACATTCCACCATATACCTCGTCAGCGCAACCACGACCACTCTGACAAGAGTGCCCGACTGAGAAAAGAGATGAGACTGGGTGCACAATCAGTGGTGCGTGGTTTGAGATTTAATTTAGATTTTTTTTAAATGACTTATATTGATTTTGAATTGTAGTAAATAACTATTTATTTCCTATAATAAACCATTTATAATGTGGTTCTAATTTAAATGATGAATCTTGCTACTTAAGTAAAAAAAGCCACAATGAAGCACAATATTTCGTAAACGGGAATTAATATTGAAAAACTGTCAAAGAAACCTTCAAATAATTTTAAAATACTACTGAACAATACCACAATCGATGGGGTGTGTAAACATTTTTTTTACTCCCCTTTCAAGTACGGGAGATACAATGGAATAACTTTGCTTTCAAAACAGTTTTTTAGCGGTACAAAAACTATTTTTTTTGGCTAGTTTGCAGTATTTTAGCCCTAATAGTCTCTGTATAAAATTACTGTGATTGCAAACGGACGTGCCGAAACTATAAGGGTTCCTGCAATTCTCTAGGTCTTAGAAAAAAATCGTGAATTGTGATTTTTTTTCAATTAAGATTGTATTATTCTAAATATTTGTTACTCGCAAGTAAGTTGTAAAATGTCCTATGAAATGCGTGAGCATTGTTAATTACACACCTTGGCTCCATCACAGCACAGCCCTCGTGTTAGTCTCTGGCTGCAACCCAGCCTCGATCGTAACTTTGCTCACTTGCACATAATGCACTTTATACACTTATACCTCAATATTTTTTTTTTAATTCAAAGAAGAATAGAAAAATAGAATTTAAAAAAATGTTATTGAGGTAGGCAACTAAATTATAAATAGGATCTTTCTCTATTGCTCTTGTTAGTCTAAATAAAATATTATCTCAATAAAATTTGAATATAAAATAAATTTGATTAATGAAATAATACTAAACTACCCTCAAATCAAAACAAATCTCTTCGAATTAACTTTATGTGACTAACTTCGTTCTTTCAACCTATGGGTTCGGCTATGTTTGGCCGACACGAAACTTCAATCCAGTCTAACATTTTGCGCGCTCTTCATTAACCTCCGAGAAATAGGCGTGTTATAAGTTTAACATGTGTATTTTTGTGTCTGTCTGTGGCATCGTAGCGCCCAAACAAATGATCCGATTTTAATTTTGTTTCTTTTTTAGAAAGGTGTTCTGATCGAGAGTTTTCTTAGCTATGTTTCACGAAAATCGATTCAACCGTTTGAAAATTATCAGCTCTTTTGTAAGTTAAAAAGTCGTTTATATAATTTTTTTTACTATTGTTTTATTAAAGTTTATTAATTTTAAATTTAGAGTTTTTTATTTGAAAGTCAACATTCGCATTCGCATTCGCATTCGCGAATGTTGAAGCCAAATATTCGCATTCGCATTCGCATTCGCGAATGTCAAAAATCCAACATTCGTTACATCACTACTACGCACACACTAGAAAGATATAAAACATATATGAAAGTAAAAAGCGGCCAAGTCCGTGTCGGACCACGCATACTATAGGATTCCGTAGACAATCCGCCGCTTTTTAATAATTAGGAACCGTACTAAATAAACCAAAAAAAAACCGGAAAAAATACCAAACCATTATTTTAAATTAAACGTTATTTCAATGTACCTTCGCTATGGAAAATCGTTAGTTCTTTAGCAACACCACACAAATATTTAAGTAGACTTCTAGCGAGTGCAAGACTGATGGTAGAGCTACTGTTACTTCACCAACAAGTGAATTCACTCCATTTATAAACAAAACTAATATTTTCAGCACTTTTATTATCGCCACGTGGAACATTGTACTAAGCTCTATCTGATACTGATCGTAAACTCTACCACGTCTCATAAATTATGCAAAATAACTACAGTAATACAATGTCGAGAGATTAGAATTTATTGAAAGCTTGTTGCAAGGTCGGTATTATCCCTCGTTTGCACTCGTAAAACATGTATAGTTAGTTGATTTCACGAAGATAAGTGCTGTCACACTTATGACCCTGGTATATGGGTCAATTTGCAATAGTTCACAAGACTTCGTTATGAACAATGAACAGATTATACACCTAGTATTAATGTTGCTGTCTCTACTATAAACCAATAGGGCTAACAATATATATGTAATTGGTGTACTAGTGCTTGTATTGCCAAGGTTGTTGCTTCGTGATAAACTCTCTCCCCTTTATTAATAAACCTGGATTAGCGGGTGTGTAGTTAAACCATGCTTAGTCTTCTTCTTTCGAATGTTAAATTACTGATGACAGAAAAAGATGGTTTGGTGTGTAACTATTCTCTCGCTAATCCAGGTTTTATAAATGAGGGGGTCAATGACAACAGTGACTTTGAAATTACTGCTTTATATTAGCGGTCATTCACACAATGAAGACGAAACCGTTTTGAAGCGAGGCTTCTATACGGACTTTCGGGGCGCTCGCCGCGCGGCCATTCTATCCGTGCTAAGCGTCAGACGTCAGTATCGGTACACGATATATATAGGTGGTAGCTGCGGCACCCTACGCTTTATACTATAAAGCTTCGCGTACCTAGACGGCACTGTTTTTCAAGATAGTAGGTAAAACAATAGGAGAAGTTGGAAGACAATTTATGGACATCCCTTTGTTGCAAATCGAGAGACAGAAATAACTGTTTGGGTTGATTGCCACAGAAGCCAAACTCTTATAGCTGATTGAAGACCAGTTGTAAGAAAACGCAACTCGTAATTAGCCGCAGTAGCTGATTATATAGATAATTTATTTTCAAGTCATCTATAACTCGCGAAAAAGGCAACATTGTCTAGCATCTTTACTAATGTTATTTAAATATGTACAAAAGTTTGCTTGTAAGTTGGACTATTATATAGATTGTTTTAAACGTTCGAAATTAAATTCAGTTATATAAGTATACGGTAGATGATTATGTAGAGGTCCTGTGAAAACAGACTATACCTAACTATTATATTTTCTGAATTACAAGTCATTCAGATGTGTCACAACTTTCATGTTACCACTCAATCTCTCTCTCGCTTTCCCACCTCGCAATAATTAGTAGTGGTCACGAAGATTATAATAATATCAGCATCTTGGTAGTGGTCATAGATAAAAACAAAAATCTTTTCTCTCTGGTACTTACCTATTAGCAGTGACACTGACAGCAGTGAAGTGACAGATAACGTCACCCGAGTCCAACTAAGCGACATCTGGTGAGCTGAATTTTGTTCACCCTTATTCGATAAAAAAAACCCCCAATCTCATTCGCAACCGGAAAAACTGAACTACGAGTATAATGGTAGTTTGTCAAGCAATAAGGAATTACGAGTCAGAGGGGCGCACATCAATAGGGCGGAAGCACACGCACCTTCGCATGTGAAAGGGGGGACGGCAAGGTAATGCCCCGTAGGGAGCTTAGTGTGTCAAGGACCTTAAGATTGGTACGCAACGATAAGAAACGTGGCGTTAACTAATTTCGATTTAATTGAAGTGAATTAGGTGAAAAGTATTAGATTTTAATCTTTAATAATATCTAATATGAGTATAACTGAAATTATACTTAAATATAAGTCCCCACCATGGATTTTTATATGTAACTGGATCGCCCACTCGATTTTCCGGATAATATGATATCGTACTTTATTTACCTTACTAGCTGTGCCCCGCGACTTCATCCGCGTAGTATTGGATTATTGGGTTTAAAAGTATCCTATATGTTAATCCCGGTTATAATCTATCTGTGTTCCAAATTTCATCCAAATCCGTTCAGTAGTTTTTGCGTGAAGGAGTAACAAACATACATACATACATACATACATACATACATACATACAATACATCCACACTCACAAACTTTCGCATTTATAATATTAGTTGGATAACTTCAACATTTTCGTAGGCAGAAAAACATGCCTAGGGAGACGGTCCCTATTGGGACTGTGTTCGTCTCACTCCGAGTTGCCATGAATTTGCAACAATATGAAATAATAAAATGTTCATAAGTAATAAATTACACATTAAATGAAGTTAGCGGAATATATATACTTTCAATTCAATTACGTAGAAGAAATTTTAAATTTAAATTCCGCGACTCGTTTCTCTTTCCTCAGGCTGTTTCCAATTAGTAAAGGAAAAATCCATAAATCTCAAGGGATTCGCTGGATTTCAATAAGAACTGAAAGTATTTTAATATTTTTCTCGAAGCTATCCTACAAACTAGAAAACTTGTCTGTTTGTCTTTTATTTGTACATCATTATTTTAGCCTGTATTGACATACACAACAAGTTACTTACCATAAATCTATACAAATAAATAAAATTGGAGTGTCTGTTTGTAATATCAAAATAACACCTTTTCACTTAATGCATATGAAAGTACATACGACACCTATAACTAAAACGCGATTAAATTTTTTTTTGTCTGTCTATCTGTCTGTCTGTCTTTCTGTCTGTGTGTTTGTTCCGGGTAATCTCCGAAACGGCTGGACCGATTTATGTGATGTTTTAAGGAGTAACTTAGGCTACTTTAATTTTAGAAAAGCAATATGGGTTCCGCGTGAAAAAATAAAAACACATGAAATCAAAGAGTATCTCCGAAACGGCTGGACCGATTTTGAGGGGACTTTCACTGGTAGATGGCTGTTGTTATAAGCAGTAACTTAGGCTACTTTTATTTTAGAAAAACAAAATTAAAAAATGGGTCCTGTCGCGCGGGCTGAGAACGCGGGAGCGGGCTTTTTTGCTAAGTTAAATTCCACGCCGACGAAGTCGCGGGCTCAGCTAGTAATTAATAAACGAGATACTAACACACTAACTGAACTAAATAAGGCTTGTACTATAGTAACGTTATAATGAACTAGGGGCGATCCAAATGACACTTAGACTCAGGCAAATTACAAAAAGATTATATCTGATATTTTTTCCGTCGGGAATCAAATCCGCAATCAGTGAGCCGAGCGGCCTACACTGGAACTACTATGATGAGCGGTCTTCAAACCAAGAGAGGCTAAAATAGAAATACATACAAAATCACGTTTGCATTCCCCAAAGAGATGGCAAGCGATGCAGTGCAGTTGGCCCAAATTTCAGTCTGAAAGTATGCAGTAGGTTTCAGCTGTAGGTATGTATGTTATGTTATCTTAATAAACATCAATTATTTGGAACCATGAGACATATTTTCAGACTAAATTAACAACAGATTTCATTTAAAAAATACTTAATTGTTTGTTCAATATCTGGAGGCATACCATGTTTTTCTTTTATCTTTACCTTCAAACCCACAATATTGACCCACTGTTTAATTAAAGATAAAATTAACAAAAAATCGTGAAAGTGGATATGGCATAGCGGGTAACAGAAGGACTAGGACTAATGTTCCATACCGGTATCTAGTTTTTAAATACCTACCATGAAAAAGGTATATCGATACCTTAGTAGTATCGACTACTACTATATGTTATGTTATACTTGTTTAGTATTCTTACTAAAATACTAATATGTTGATAATGATTTAGTTTATGGTTCGTTTTATGTTTTTTGACTGTATTCTCGCTCTATGTACCTACATTCTATCAATTATTGACAATACACGATATAACGTAAAAACGTATAAAGTTTTAAAATCAATCCTCATCTCCAACAAATCAACATTATAAATACAAAACTCAACGGAAGATGGGTTTTAGTAAAAATATTCAGCCTGGAAATCTCGTTACCTGCAATCCACTTTGTACTGAAAAAGTCAGGAATAAGGTTCTTATTTAGGTACTCCTGAAAATGTAAAAGTCGTGTCGCTATTACGTCATTTCCTTGGCAAATTGGGGTTTGTTTGGACGTGTTTCTCTTCCTTTTGAGGTTGGAGGGAGACATTATATAATTTTTAGGGTTCCGTACCGCAAAAGTAAGAAACGTAACCATTATTATTTTAAAGGTCTGCCTGATGTTAAGCTGTTAGGAGCCTATACATATATGGTTGCAATACTAAAACTATTATTCGCACATTGTCAACCTGGCAGGAGTGAGCACAGGGAGGGCAGGGATTTGGACTTCCGGCCCTCTCACTTATCGTGCGAAATTTGACGGCCGCTTGGCATAGTGGTTCGAGCGTAGGTCGCTCGGATCACTGGACGGGGTGATTGCGAGTTCGATTACCGCCGGGGCAAATCTCGGAAATGGCATTTTCGTAATTTGCCCAGGTCTGAGTGTCACTGGGATCGCCCCCAGTCCATTGAACGGTACCCATAGAACAAGCGTTGCTTAGTTTGGGCCCATACAGTTAGTGTGTCAGTTTGGCGATATTTATATTTATTTATTTAAATGCAGCTATAATAAAGCTACTTTACGCCAACCTTCTGTCAGAGCACCCTCTTACAGAAGATAGACGTAAAGTAGAACACGATAATAAAGAAAGACATCAATGGCCGCATCCAGTCCTAACACCCTAATATCTCTGATAACACTTTAATTAAAAGTTTTTATAAACGAGGGATTCCGAATTGTCGGCTGAAATATAATAACGGTTTTAGCTAATCATCAGCCCAAGGGGCTGCTTAACGCCAAATCGATAGCCATTAAATCCCACTTGAAGTACTGTTAAATTTATATACTCAGAAGCAAATAAGTAATTTAGTTTTTTTTATACAGGCTGAAACAGAAAGGGTATTCTTTTTTCAAAACTTAACTATGTAATTCTAAAACTATCAGCTTTGGAGGAAACTTGAAAACAAAAGGTGTTACAGAGATACAGCTGCTGACAGAATTCACAAGTCTACAAAACCTTTAGTACTTCAACTGTGCCACGAAGCCGATCGTTTTAGATTTACAAAGTTAAGGTGCAAAAAAAATTGTATACCCTTTTTGTTTCACCTAGTATAACAAACAGCAAACAAAGGACCAATCTGTTTCTTGCACACAGTAGTGTTTCCTTCACACAATAGTTACGATTTAGGAAAATTTGCGGCCCCCAAGGGACGGTCGTCCCGAAAATCTGCCCATAAAGACCTTTTCACACGTTTTTGAAGTGCCCCAAACAACGGCCGGGCTCCCTTGGTCAAAACATCTTAGGCAGCGCGCCATCTCGAATCAGTCAAGTTTGCACTTTATTACTGGGTGGCCAGAGTAGCTTATAATATTTGTGTCTGCAGAGGGACTGTTCTAAGTAGGTACGTGTACGTAGTACTTACCTACTAATATGTATTATGTGATACAATACGCGAGTGTAGGTACCTCAAAGGGTTTTTTGGGATGCAACGAAGGGTCGCTTTAGCTACCTAAATATTTTTCTGGTCAGGTTTTTTTACGAGGATACAATCAGTTTATTGGGTTTAGTGTAAAGAGTTCTCTGTATTCAAAGTTTGCATGAAAAAGATCGCAACTTGCGATAATACCGCCCAATGTACACTGTACCCTGTATCCAAGAAGCATGTATAAAGTTCTTGCCTGTATCCCAACTTTCCCCTTTTGTGTTTTTTTATTTAATAACATAAATTGGTGTCCAATAAACATGCCAATAAAAGAGTATATATCTCCTCTATCTACCTATGTAAGTAAACTAGATATCAAATACTTCATACCTCAACTATGCATTTTTTTTCCTTTGGGGATTTTTACAATTATGGTGCGATTTCGTGTTTATTTTTTGTTACGCGTTTTGTGGGTTTTGGGCACTTATTTTGTATGTCTCTTCCCTGCTAATGGATACAGAGACATAGTTTCTTATTTCCCAAATTCGTGGGTGTTTCAGTATTATTTTCTTTGAATATAACCTTCCTGGCCAGATACCTAAGGGCTGGGAAACATATTAATATTTTATAATGCTAGTACTTAGGTACAGCTATCGGTGTCCCAATTGTCATTCTACTAAATCTCGTTACTGTAAGGAGGTCCATGTCGGCGCACTGGTCACTGGCGATAAGCGTTCCTGGCCGACAAGAACTTATTTGAATTTATGAAAAAGATTAGTTTTGAAATTGAAAGCTCTGCGGTGCGCTGGCAGTGACAATTGGGGAACTATTGAGATAAGACGTGTTTTTATGTAAATTAATATTTAAATAATATAATTATAATTAACAATAATAAATATTATAAAATATTACGAGTTATTAATTGAAACCCCATTGTCACATTACTATATTTGCGATATACGGAAAAAGCTTCTCATTTGTTCTTGATCATTTACAAGCTTTAACGTAGAAAATTCTCTACAACGTAGTTTACTTCTAGGACAAAAACGTTACCGTACCGCACCTCTTTCGAGCACGATATAAAAAGGGATCTGAGACGGTAAACACAAAACACCTCTTATTACGCGTCACCAATCGATTTTTGCCTTTTTGTTGCCTACCATTGATAAACTTCCTTTATCAAAGTGGCCTACCTATATTTTATTTTCACTTGCTGTTTCCGGCGTGTAAAGAAGTAATTGTATATTCTTAAGTGACAGGCACTTTTTTAACACCCGACGAAAAAAGAGGGGTGTTATAAGTTGAACATATGTGTGTCTGTCTGTCGCATCGTAGCGCCTAAGCGGATGAACCGATTTTAATTTAGTAGTTTTTAATAGTTTTTTTTTGTTAGAAAGGTATTTTGATCTAGAGTGGTCTTAGCTATATATTTCATGAAAATCGGTTCATGATATACCTAACATAATCGGCAAGCAAATCGACCTAACATAATCAGGAAGCCAGCCAGTTACCGTAGCCTATAGAGCTATAAATACCAAAGGCATAGCTCACACGCCACGTAGCCAATCATGAAGGGGAGTCGGACAGAGGGATGGGAAGCCAGGGGGATTTGCCTTCACTTATCGTACGAAACACAGCTATGATAGCTACTTTATGATAGTGGTTTATAAAATAAAACTTATTGGGTCCCAAAATTATATTACATTTTCTACTACGTTTCAAGTAAATACTTTTTAACAGCATACACTTTTAACAACCAAAACAAAACTCTTGTTAGAGACTGGCATCGTTATTTGTAGCCTTCCTCCTACGTGCCGCTTATTCTACATTGTATACGTTTTGTACGTTTCCTGTAAATTTCACAGTTTAAAGCACAACAAAACGTACTTCAGACGAAACCAACAGCACAAAAATCCACATAATTCAAAAGCAACTTTGTCGACATTCTCATTCAATGGAAAATAAACTTTAAGTTCAAGTTTGTAGAGTTTCATTAATTAGTTACCATAAAGGAAATAATAAAAACAGAGTTACAATGTTGTGAAAGGGTTAATTATTAAAGGTATGGCGTGTTTCATCTCATGTGTTGAGGAAAATGGAAACTTAATGCCGAGTACTTTAAGATGAATTTACAATATGTATATGGGATACATTCAAGCTAAATAAGAATTGAAATACCATTCTGTAGACTTTTGAAGGTACAATCTGCAATATCCCAAACATGATGTATCAAAAAATACTTTTTACATTTGTCTGTAACATGTAGACATAACTGTAATCATAAGCTAGGGCTAAGCATAGGGCCGAGCGGAAGAAAAAGCACCTAAGTAGATGTTTGGAAATCATCTACCTCTGACTACCCCTTCGAAGAAAACAAGCGTGATTCTTTCCTACAAACTATTAATCCAAGTTACACTTAACACTTGAATAAAAAACCACTCAGCGGCGCCTCCTGCATAAACCTTAATTCCTCGCAATGATAACGTAAACAGCTTTATGAGGCTTAAATAAGAGTTTAAGAGCGTAATACCGCGATGGGGAAATCTTGATACTTAATCTGCATAAACCTGTTAAGAAAAACAAAGAATCGCATGGCGTGGTGCCAAGATTGTTCGCGATGATACTAATATTTAATTTTTAAGAGTATTGCTTCTCTTTTATGTGGGAGTGGGGGCTTCTTCCGTGATTTTCTTTGCCTCGCATTGTATTTTTTTAAGCGTTGGAACGTCGACGCCTTTTGCAAGCTATCCATGAAAATACCCCACATCTGATAGAATTAATATGTTAGGAAGGGCATTCAATCCACAGCCTATAGGTTAAGGGTCCGTCCTCGCAACAAACTCAGGTTCGATCTCGGTCTTGGCTTTTAAATTACACAAAGATGAAGACACCGTTTTGCCTATACGTTTTTTTAAAGATAATATACGTGTTTGACATCTGGATACACGTTTCAAGTTATCCGAGTCCGTGTTAATAGCTACTTTCCCAGAGTATTACGCTTATTTAATAAACTCAACCATAACGCACAATTAGACCTATTTTGTAGCAGCACTCAAAATATATAAAAAATATGTTTTGTAAGCAAAAAATATTATTGTTATAACGTTATTGTCATTTACCATAATTTAAATTTATTATTAATTCTGCCTTATTGTTCTAAAAAGTTATGTTTTTCCTCTATATGTGGAAGCTTGTAATTGGCATTTGCTTATATATAATCTTATTCACTCTGTAAAATTAGCCGTAAGCTCCCCAAACAATATAAAAAAAAATCGCTTATTTGGAGGGTTTAACTTGGACTGTAGTGATATATACATTCCTTGTAATTGACGACTGCCTGGCGCAATGGTTCGAGCGTAGGCCGCTCGGCTCACTGCACATGGTGGTTCGGGTTGGATTCCCGCTGGGGCAAATTTCGCAAATGACCTTTTCGTAATTTACCCTGGCCTGGGTGTCACTGGGATCGCTCCCAGTCCATTGTACAATACCCATAGTACAAGCATTGCTTAGTTTGGGACCATACAGTTGGTGTGTCTGTTGTGAAACAGACTATAGGATCGACATAACTCGAATAATGGAGCTGATGAAAATTTTGAAAAATCAAAAATAAAATTATAAATTTTGCACACATTCATAGCCCACTAAAGCCCACCTCTCACATATTTCACCGCTCAATTTAGCCCACATACGTTTTCAAGTCACGGTCCCCCGTGAAAATAACGTTTGCAATTGTCGTTTCGGCTGTGAAATGTGACGGAAAAACGTAAATTTGTGGACTGTACAAAGCTGTTTGTTTAGCTCGCCATATTGTTCCTTTGTTTTGGCCGCGATAACCCGTTCTTGAGCATCTGTGTGCCAAATACGAGTTTGTGGGTTTATTTTTTCTTTTGTAGTAGGTACGTGATTTGTATTTTCCGGTATCAAGTACTTTTTTGTAAGGACTTTTGCTCACCGCATTTAGCCAGTGTCAAGTTATACACTTTCTACTTTGTTTTACGCATAAAGTACGTAGTGGTCAAAGGGTCTAATAGGCTTATTGATCTCAAACCCTACCAGTAAAGGGTTGAATGATTTACCGACAAATCACTGGGCTTCTTGCGGCCCAGAAAATTCCTGAACGTGTTTTTAACGATGGATAATAAGTAAATTAATATAAATGTACCCAATTCCAATTCCAATTAAAGTTTATGGCCCCATCGACTACCGATGATTCTGCCAACGACAAAAAAATATTTTTCATTACTCATACTCTGAAAGTAGATCTGAAGTTGCCTGAGAAGCGGGTTGAAAGTAATACTTTTCAGGCCCGGGAGTTTCGCTTTCAACTGACAGCTGTCAAATTATAAAAAAAAACTAGTTCCATTTTCACATTTCTATGGGTTCAAACTTTTTCTACAGTCACTCTATTACAGCACTATGTAAAATTGAAATAACATAAGTATTAATTCAAGAATATATATTTTTGAATGACTTAATTATAATTTAGTTTCAACAATTTATTTAAAATAACATAGATTTGGGCAAAATATTTAAAGATGAAAATGAAAAATAATGGCTAAATAATAAAGTTGGCCGGCCAACGAAAAAAAAAAAACAAAATAGGCGGCTATCCGATTTTTTTTTTCGAGTTGTAGAGTATTGTTTATACTTCCTTGTATTATTTCTTTAGCCAATTCCTGTTTTTATTTTTATTTTCCTTGTATTCGTAATGAAAAGCACAGTGTTTACCTCGGGTGAAAGACTTATTTTGACCCTCGAACTATTAGCGCCCTCGCTACGCTCGGGCGCCAAACCCCGTCTCGGGACAAAATAAGTAACTTTCACCACTCATGTAACAATGTACTATTAAGTGTCAACCCTAACGTAAGTTAACATCTGAAGTTTCATCTCTATTTTTCATTTCAATAAAATCCATAGTAAAAACTTTTTATTCCAGCATTTAAAAACTAGTGAGTTAATATCTTTACTTGCGTCGTAATTTATAAGATAAGACTGTTAAATTTAATTAGTTACTTCCCAGTGAATTCTCCGACTTTCTTGCGTTTCGTTTCGTGTAGGCACACATGACGTAATTCAAGACAAATTTCCCCGGCCGGAGACATCTGTGTCACGAGTCAGATGGCTTCTGTCCTTTACCTGGCAAATGGTGGGCCAGACTCATTTGTCATTCTTAACATTAGGATGTTGCGTGTGTCTTATTTACTGCCTCGTCGGTTTATCGGTAACATTTTGAGGTCGTAAATTCATAAATAGAATAAAATCATTATTAGTAAGTATTGGTAACATTTTGAGGTCAAGATGCGTTTCAGCATACGCTCGTGACTAGTGATGGAACATTTCACAGGTAGCATGTGAAAATCTGCTACCGACATTGGTAGAAACTGTTAAAAATCATTGCAATGAAATCGCAAAGCGTTCGGTACTGTCTCGGTTTTTATGATAAAGCATCGACTTGTGACTTCATAGGATTACGTGTCATAGTGAAAATTGACTATGAGTATAATCATTTACTGTGAAAAATCACAGGTGAAATAGCATTGAAAGAAAAATATAATTTCATGAAATGAAAATGAATTGAAAGTAGCAATCATTTCAATGCCTACTCGTGACCTATACCTGCGTCAACATGGCTGCCCTGCGCATTCTGTACTATGCTGTGCTGCGAGGCTTGCGTCTCAGCATACGCTTCGCCTCTGGCGCGAATTGAAACAACCTACGGATCGCATTTCAATTTCCATCAGCGCTTTGGAGACGTGCACAAACAAACACACGGAATATAATGTTTGCTCGCGGGATTCGGCTCTAGCACCGCGGCGCACGTGATCTGAATCCCTCAGAAGGGATATGGATGCTTTTTTGGACTTTTTAAATATTAGCCCATTTAGAAGGGGTTAATACGATTCAGTATACTTATTTTATAAAGGTTATTTGACAAAAATGTTAACAGATCAGATGTCGGAGGCACACACGTAGGTGAAGAAAACAAAAGAACATCTCTTATGTCTACTGAGGCATTAGAGATGTTCTTTTGTTTTCTTTTGTGTTGTTCGATGAGTATTTGATTTACTGGAAAATGTAAAAAGTCCTAGATTTTTGCTATTTGGAGCATCCACGCATACGAAGCAGCCGCGCGATGCTTTGTCTCGCTCTGGATTAACGTCAAACTGATTGCTCAGGTATCCTTCTCTGTCTTACCCCGCGATATCTGGCTCGGACGCAGCCATTCTGGAGCAAATAGCTATCTAATATTTCGCTAATTAAACAGGCTGAGGTTTTATTACTAAACATAAAGCGTTTACTTTTTATAATTATCTGTAGCTCTACCATATTCAATTTGCCATATACTTTGGTATTGCAAGCTTCTACAGGCTACGGTAACTGCTTAATATAAAGAAGGTTGACCGATAGTTAGCCAACAAGGTTAACAAAAAGAAAAAATTGGAGAGAAAAGCCGTACGGAGCTAGGGCGGGTCGCTAGTTATGAACAAACTATTAATGAACTCGACTCATACGAAGCACATTGGTCTCGGACCGCAACGGACCGAGACAACTGGAAGAAGGGAGGGGAGGCCTTTGCCCAGCAGTAGGACACTACAGGCTCCTAATAATAATAATAAATTAATAGGCCTAATAATTTGTTTATGTTTGAACTTTTTATTTATTGTAATAAAATGTAAAGTTTTTTCATTATAATAATAACTTAGGCCTGCATTAATAAACCGTTCTCAAATCTGAGAGCGATATTGGATATGTCATTCTTACGTCATATCAGTACAAAACGTAAAAAGTACTCAAATCGCTCTCAGATTTGAGATCGATTTATTAATACTACCCTTATTTAACTTATTATAGGTAAGCCAGTACCTACTTAAGTGTTCCTCTCCGCTCACATAGACAGCTTAGTGCGGCCTTATTGCTTACAAGGTATTCTATGGGCTTTCTCATTAGTGATCCGTTCATTCGAGATGACAGCCGCCGTTCTATTGTCTACCTTTGATATCAACGGAACCGCACCTCAAGGGTTAATTAGTTTAACTATAATTAGATAACGTGATTTGTGCCATTCGTAATCACTTTAGTGTTAAATAAACGTTTGTGATTATGTTCAGTTACACGCATGTACCTAATTATATTCAGTGTACCTATAACATTAATTAAGGCAGTCTTGATCAAACAAACTCGAAAATGGCATGCATTTTGCATTTACTGAATGTTTTTAGGGTTATGTTACGTAGTCCCCACGAGGAACCCTTGCTAATCCGAGAAGCATACATTTTGTTACTTAATTAATAATAGGCAGTCATTGTTTTTTTGCTTTTGCTTAGCTGAGCGATCATTAATTTTGTTAGTCCCTACGAACACTAATCACATCATCCAGTCAGTTATACGTCCGTCCCATAAATAAGATTTCGTTATTCAAATGGCTACGGAACCCCACAATTTGTGGGGTCCGAGATGCACTTGGCCGACTTTATGTAGTCGTAGTTTCGTTACCAACTATTATGTAGTCACCCAGTACAATGAGTACAATTATCTCCGAAGCCTACACAATACTTTAGAACTACACTCCAACACAACTGACCACTCCTGAAATCCAGTTGCAGTCCGAGTCTGAAACTAGTTCTAACTCGCACCGTACTTAACGCTAACTGCATTATCTGGTTTTCATTAGGAGTTAGTCGGGGTCCATGCATTGACTTGCAAATGTCGTCACATTCACTGCTCCATTGCGAAGCGAATGAAAAGAGTTTTGCTATCTTTGTATCTATTTAAGAGTTCACAGTCTGGACATAAGTAGAGTTATATATGAAAAAATATACAATGGAAATAATGTAGCTGAAACAAAATAAAAGGCATGAAGTTTGGTTACCTATACAGATGACGCCACAGGAAAAAAAACGAATGTGTCAAACTTTGAAATAAAACTATTTTACGAATTTTATCGCGTTTATTTACTTTTTATGTTCCCGACGTTTCGGCTGTTTTACAGCAACCATGTTCACGGGGGGACTGAGGTGTTAGACGTCCTGATGTCATAGTTAATTACTGGGTACCCTCATATTTAGTTGTTGTTGGCGGTCCGATCCACGCAGAAAGTGCTCACGGTCTCTCGTGGTCTTGCAATGGTACGCTTGGTTTTGGATTTAATTATATTAATTACTGGATCCCAAGTTGGTGGTAGCACCCACGTTTGTGGTGGCACACCACGTAAAATCGTTTTATTTCAATGTATAGTATTCGCGTAAATATAAGTAAACAATGTGTCAAACTTTATTAGTCAAAGCCGGTTCCAACTGTACGTACTGTACGTTCCAGCTGATTGTACGTCAAACCATCCAGGTGTCACTAAATAAAGGCGATCGCGCCATTTAGATTAGGAAGAATTACGAATTTTACTTATATATAAAGATTTCGTGGTGAACGTGTAACATTTTTTTAACTTAGTCGAGTTCAGAACGAAATAAGTAAATAAATTAAATATGTCAATTTTTGTACTGTATAGTCATTTACTAAGCAGCGCTTTTGTTGTAGATACATGTTATGAACTAGGGGTGATCCCAGTGGCACTCAAACTAGTTCAAATCACGATGTACCGCGTTTTAAATTAGGTACATTGCATAGAATTGGAGTAAGCACACTGGCAAATTGTACTGGCATGTTTCGATGCAAGACTGGCATGTATCGACCGGAGCCCGCGCCCTGCGCCCTCCGCGCCCCCCAGCCGTCTTAATTGCACAAGTTCGACCACATATGTTACTCAACGAACTACCGAAGCCGAACCTCTCCAAATTTACCTACTTGGCAACTCATTGAGCTGTGTTTGATAAGTTTAGGCATTGCTGAAGTATATTAATATCTACTTTGCCCTTAGACAAACTTTGCCCTCTAGTGTAGTACTTTGGTGACACGCAAGAAAATTGAAAATTTGTTTGTGGATTATAAGTAGTAGGTATAACCATCTCCCTTGCTCTCTAGGCAAAATCTAAGCGTTTATTTTGTTTACTCCTATGGGGGCACTGCACTTACAAATTGCCTTTTTTTCTCATATCTACAACCGGATCGGAATGCGACCTTGACTGAGAAGACCCGGCAAGAAACTCAGCGGGCTTGTCTTTTCACTTTTGTAATATTACTTATATTTTTTTAAAATCGCCAGTTGCTAATATAATTAAAAATTACAAAGGATAGCAGATATGAATGTAAATATAATAACTCCAGTGTGTTGCCTTTTGAGATTACCAAGAATTACATAAAGTGTAAGAAAACCTACTTATACTTTACATCATTATGTAGTTATCTTTACATTGGGGAGCGAAGACTGAAGTTGAAGTTCACGGGTCACGTATGGTGGGCAAACGAGATCACAAAATGGGTAACTACCAGGCGATGGTTGCCGCATCTGGAGCAGACGCAAGAGAAGACAACAGCACCATTTGGTCACTTTTGCGGGAGATAATGATACACTTACTACTACATTCGTTAAAAAACAGCTTAAGATTGCATATTATGGATATCTAAAAGAAAGACTTCCTCGAGAGTGGAATAGAATAAAGGGTTCAAATATTACCCGATTAGAAGTGACTACAGTTAGTTCTATAAAACGAAATATTGATTGAACTAAGAATATTCCGGTCTCCAAAGTTTAGACATTGGAATTTTTAGTCAGCGTCCAGTTGCATCACAATAAAGATAGCGGGCGGGGTTTCACAGCGTTTCTGTGCACCAAGTAACATTTTTATCGGATTACCGTTAAATATATGTAGAATTCTTTATTCTACAACTAGCTGTGCCCCGCCACTTCATCCGCGTAGTATTGGATTATTGGGTTCAAAAGTATCCTATATGTTAATCCCGGTTATAATCTATATGTGTTCCAAATTTCATCCAAATCCGTTCAGTAGTTTTTGCGTGAAGGAGTAACAAACATACATACACACATACATACATACATACATACATCCACACTCACAAACTTTCGCATTTATAATATTAGTAGGATAGGTAGCTGTTTCTCTATAATTGTTCTTTTTATTTCTTAATCATTTCTTTCATTGACAGGTCAAAGCTAATACTGCTTGCTAGTCAAATTCCAGAATGTACTATACCATCATCATTATTTGGTTAGACCCGTGTGAAAATCAATCAATTATCATTCGTTTTGATCTATCATAAATTCTTTCGAGGTACCTAATTTTGAAGTTTGTTAGCAATAAAATGCGCCCTCATTTACCACATTCTGAAGTTAATATCCTTATCAGCAATATATTAAACAACTATCTGGGTAATTTGAACTCGCTAGCGATGCACGGAAACTTCCGCTACAGCCCCGAATTTGGCTGTAGTTTCGGTAAGTTCCAGCATATGGGTCGTGACTCGTGCTACTACTTTACACAGTGATACGAGCTTTCCTTTAAGTCAGCTGACTTGGGAGAATAAGATAACTATTATGATCTTAAACTACATAACATTAATAATTAAAATTGTTGCTGGCTGAATAATATGAATGAAGTCAAACTCTCCTATCGGCAGTAACCATCTCTTTTATGCTCACGAGGCAATTTTTTGGCCTTCCTATAACACGCTTTTTAGTTTCCCTCTATATGCCTATATACTATATAATTAACAATACGATGGTGTAATGTTGGGGGATGTTTTTTTATGTGGGACAGAACATGTAACGTATTTATTAATAAACTCTGCCACCTCCTCAACAGTCGAAACTTGCAGTATTGGTGCATATTTTAACCACAAAATCAGATGGAAATGCTGTAAACCCCTTGACTGGTATTCACGACGCCAGAAATAATGTTTTATTTCATCTAAAAGAGCCTCAGGTTATGTCAAAAAATCCAATATTTATTTAAATTTTGTGTCAATAAACCGCTACGCTGAAACTGGATCCATTGCTACATTGCTACTAACTCACTAGTAGATTTTATTCCTTGCATCAGGACCTCTTCAGAAGGACTGATTGTTAAAAATGTATTTCCCGGTCCGTAATCGTCATTACATACACATAGCATCACTTCTAGGTTTTGGCAGAATTGCTCGGTGTTTCGTAATCTACTGAAAATTGCTATCAAATCTCCTTCGCTTTTCTCTATCTTCTCTAAATACTGTTGCGCTGTAAATTTTTGGTTTAGATTAGTAACGTTTAATTTATAAAATATACCTGCATGTATTAATTTATATATATATAGCTTCTAACCCTTTCTGCTTTCCAATTTTGTCTGTTAATTATGTAATTTTCGTTTTTTTTTTTCTGCGCAGTATAATTTTGACGAAAGAGCAAGCGCTTTATAGGATATCCCTCTTCGCTGAACAAACCAAGCAGAACACCATCATCCTGATGATATATTTAGACCTTATTATTATGCAAATCTACTGGAGCCTTTAATTCAGAAGCAGCTTCATAAGTTGTCAAACAAAACATGCTTTCTCGATACTCTTCTTCAGAGCAGTAAGGATCCCCGTTTGGAGCGCTAGTGTAGACACTTAAATCTTTCCAGTTACGACATACATACTCTACTATAGTCTCACGCAACCTATTGGTTTGTTGTATATCACTATACTCAAACAAAGACTAAGTAATCGTATGGAATAGGCAGCTTCCATCGGGAGGTATTGGCATAATTCGGTGTAAGGTAAGTGTGTCACCCACCAGTTATTCTATTGTACGACTCATTTTACAATATACGTAGTAAAAACATAAGTATAAAGATAGATTTTAAGTAATAAACAAATACCAATAACACTGTATAAGTGTTTATATTATTGAGTCAGTTACTTTTAGTTCCATATCGGTTTAATTTTGTATAAACACAAATTTTGTAAGTCGTCGTTATCCTGTATTGTTATGCAGTGTCGTGTACAGTGACGTCCGCGGGTATATCGGTATTTTTTAAATTGTATGGCCTGGATATTATCTATTTCCTTTAGAGACGAACAGGAAAACCATAGCACATACCTAACAGGCATATGGCTGGGGGGTGTATCTCGCACGATGCGTTTACCTCATTGATAGCGATTAGCTACGAGCGCGGCCGGTGCTCGGTACTGCTGTTTGTGTCAAAGTCCTTTCAGTTTGAGTTTGTAAAGATGTCTGACCACGACGACGATGAGGCTGCCGCGGTGAGTCAATTAATCACTTAGGTACCAATAGAAATCATGACCAAATTTAAAATATTCACAAACCACTAATGAAATTATAATATTCACAATATAAATATCTTGAACTCTACAAAATTTTGCAGAACAAACAATAGGGGCCAGTTTTGTTGTATTTAAGCTCTTCTATCACATCCTGCAAGGATAACGTCGAATTACAAGGAACCCTGTATAATTTATGTAAGTTGCTTCGACTGACTTGAGCCGGACTACGACAAAAAACCCGGAATTTTTATTGAAAAACATTTGGAAATCGGGCAAAACTAAAGTATTCGTTGGTCTGCGTCTGTCCCTACCATAACGATTTCGAGTAAAGTATTTTCTAAATATAACGATACCGAAATGAAAACCTTCTCATTAAAAACGCACATTTCCAAAGTTAACGGTCGGAAAAAAGTAAAAAATACAGGGATCCAATAGGGCTACGACATCATCCGTAGTCAGCGCGAGTATGACACAAAAGATCCCAGCTTTTATCAAAATTATTTTATGTAGATGATAATAAAATAAGTATATATTTAAAAATAATATTTACGATTTTTTACGTAATCCTCAGAACAGTCACTTCACAATCCAAGTACCTAATAGGAAAAATCTGTTGCTTATTTTTTTGTCCACATAAGGTGGTGATAGGGATGTATTTGGCGCTGATAGTGGTGTGCTTGGTGATAGGCCTGTGCGGCCTGGCGCTGGTGGCGTCCCGGGGCTGCCGCCACCGCAAGTTCGACGGCAGGGTGCTCGCACGTGAGTCCCACATCCAGCATACCACACCCCCCCATGCCGCCGCATATACCTCCATAATGACCCATCGTGTACATACTGTATGATCACCCATCTAAGTACTGAAAGTGGATTTTTCATCTTCCAACTCCTATTATTTCATTCAATTAAATTCGTGCGGGTTCCAAGACAATTTAACTTTTCCCCAGGACTCGTCGAGAGTCAAACATCGACGTCATTATTGGTCACCATTGTCGATCCTGGCTTACAGGAGTTACAATGGTGGGAGTGTGTGGCAGTCCCATAAAAATACTGTATGATCAGCTGGCGGACGGGACGGGCAGGTCCAGTCCGGTGCCTCCAATGCGTTGATTATCTGTATATTTGTAAACTATTACACCGTGTATCAGACTTGTTGCGGAGTGAAGCGTTTATTGGGGCCTGATACCTAGGTACAGGTTACAGGTGATGGTTTGTTCCAGCACCACCAGGGTCGCGGGTGGCGCCTGCGGCTGGTGCCGTTGGACACTACCCCACACCCGCCGCCTACCCGCTGCTGCAGCCGCAGTCACAGCTGGCAGCCGCACCACCTGATGGTTAGTCTAAAAATATATCAAGTACAACGCCCTGGATTCTGTGATCTGGTTTATGGTGGGTAAGTAAGTAGGCACCTATGATCTCCGATTTACAACTGAGAGGTATCACAACGAATAATCAATATACCTACCTAGGTATTCGAGATTACATTATACATTTAAATTGATGTGACATTAGCAGGTAGATAACTTTATATATTTCTGTTTGGAAAAACCGGCAGCTTTTATATATGCAAATACATAAAAAGGTAATAATAATTATGGTATATATACCTCGACGCGCCTTATTTATACACCCCAGTGTATATCGAACAGTAGGTAGATTAAGTATGTTTGCTTATAATAGCTCGCCAGGTTAAGTGTGAGTAGAGCAGTGAGTGATGAAACGCATGTTGTTTTCAGCGCACCAGCCGCCGCCCGCCTACAACCAGGTGTTCGTTAGCAACCAAAAGCAACCGCCCTACAATATGAACGCACGTATTAACAGCTATGCGCTACACGAACCAGTCGGCGACTCGCTGTGTCCAGCGGCAACTGACGACACTCTGCCTCTAATCTAAATCTCTACCGTCTCCCCTTGCTTTACATCCATAGTAACTTTGTTAATTAAAAGCGATAACCAAAGGACCTACCAAAGGACCGACTAAAGTAAAAAATAACAATTGCCTAACAATCACTCAAGATTGTTATTCGAGTAAGGGTGAAATGTAAAGCAGAAGTTCCTGAGACTGAGTAGTACCAGGTATATAATGTGGGTATACCCATAGGTAGGTAAGTGTACACAAAAAGTGTAAGTTAGTAACTATAGATAGGAACCAGCCTTGTTGGGCTCCATAAGTGTTACCTCACTATTATATTAAAATTTAATGTTTTTGCATTAAAAATATGTCTTATTTGTAGTACTTTTTTAGGGTTCCGGACCTTACAAGGAAAAACCGGAACCCTTATAGGATCACTTTGTTGTCTGTCTGTCTGTCTGTCTGTCTGTCAAGACCTTTTTTCTCAGAAACGGGTAGAGTTATCAAGTTGAAATTAATACCAAATATCAAATGCTATGGTCCCTTATAGGTGTAAAAAAATTAGGCTTCTCAGTCAACGCAATCAAAAGATACGGTGATTTATGTCACATATTTTGATACTTTTCGCAAATTCACTTATCAATACAAAGGAATCAACGCACAGCCCAAACCGCTGGTGTTTGAATAATTATTTTTTGACAGTAAGTACCTTATATACCGCAAGTATCCACTAAGAAAGGATTTTGGAAAATTCCACCCCTAAGTGCATAAAATAGGGGGTGAAAGTTTGTATGGGGTAAAAAAATTAATTGAACCTAGAGACATGAAAATAAGTATTGAGGCTACTGATTACAAATTAAAAATATTAATTTCAGCGTTTTGCAAAATTCCACAATTAAGCGTGTAAAATAAGGGTTTGTATTGTAGTTGGTATTCAGTTTGGTTGAAGTTTGTATTGGGTTCCCGAATTTGTTTAAGCATTTTTGGGAACTATTTATTACTAAAATATCTTGCCGGTATTGATATTGGAATCCAGGAATGGAAAAACTATCTAAAATCATAATAAGATGTTGTACAGAACCCTCAGGGCGCGAGTTCTACTCGCACTTGTCCGGTTTTTTTTTACTTTATTTCACTCATCGTTTTCATCTTATTAAAGAAACTAGTATCGACCATAAGTTTGTCTGGTCTAGGTCTAGGCTTTAAGCCACCGCAGCTACTCATGATTTTCTGAAAATAAACACTTATTATTATTATATATATCAAATTCTCGTGTCACAATGTTAGTAACCATACTCCTCCGAAACGGCTCGACCGATTTTCATGGAGTTTTGTGTGCATATCGGGTCGGTCTGAGAATCGGGTACTATCTATTTTTTATACCCCTAAATGTTAAGGGTGGTCCACATACGACGCGGACGGAGTCGCGGGGCACAGCTAGTAACTTAAAAATACCAGTTGGAATTTTATCAATAAAATAATTTGTGTGTGACTACATGAGTAGGGATGTTTTCCTTGTTGGTAGGGATGGTGCGTAGCTTCATCATGAAAGTAGAATAGAAACCGCACAAGTGCACGTCAGGACATGCAAAACGAAGGCTTCCACACCCATTTCAATAGCGAAGATTTATCGTATCTATAACCAAAGTTGTATTTGCGGTTGATTTTTAAATCTCAGTATAGATTTTATTCAGAAACGACGGCGAATTAACTTAGCTTTAACTTGGTCGGCTGTAGCTCGTGCTTTAGTGAACCCATTTCTCCTGTTATAATTTTAACAGGAGAAATGGGTTCACTATGTCGCATATGAAAATATGCAACATAGATGGCCGTATCTTTTGATTACGTTGTGTTAAAAGCCTAATTTTTTTACACCTCCAAGGGACCATAGCGCTTGATATTTTATATTATTTTCAAATTGATATCTCTATCCGTTTCTGAGAAAAAGGGCCTTGACAGAGAGGCAGACAGACGGACAATAAAGTGATCCTATAAGGGTTCCGTTTTTTCCTTTTAAGGTCCGGAATCCTAAAAAAACATTTAATTGAAACTCGGTGTGACTCAATAAGTACCTACCTAGGTAATACTTGATTAGTGCGCAATGCGATTAAAAGACATACGTTTTCCTTGTTATATTATTTGGGTAACTTCAAATAATAGGATGTAGGTATTTTATAGCCAACATTTTATAAATATTTGTGTTAGCATGACAAATCAAATAACCCTTAATACGCATGTAAGTAGGTTTGTTTTGTTTTGGCCGAATTACGCAAATATTCGTACGAATACGTCATGTGAAGTGCCGTCATAAGAGAAACAATTTATAATGTAATACATTATTACTTATGGCCAGTAATATTTTATTTTTTATTTCAAAAATTATTTAGAATACGGTTAGTAATTTTCAGGTCAGGGAAGGGGGGTTGTTCTTCCGACTCTTGCACTCATTTTAACAATTGTAGCTATTATAGCTACTTTACGCCAATATTCTGTGAGAGGGTGATACTTCCCCGATCGAGGCATGCCGTATAATATGAGGTAGTCAGTTGACTAAAGCTTGGCTCTACTACTGTAATGCTATAAACACTATAGGTTCTAGACTTACCTAAAGTATAGCATCTAGTTGTCAAAGCGCGAAATCTCCGCACCTCTCGTAACAAAACGATGTGGAACACGATATTGCTTTGTTCCCGGGAAGGCAGGATCGTGTTCACGCCCGGTCCCTAACGAGTTATTGGTAACGGGTAACATGTCTAGATTTATTTAACGGATTCACGAGCTCCGCGTCTGGATTTATTTTACAGGTTCGAAGTGATTTTCGCAGAGCTCGCGAGATTCGCTCGTTCAAAGGCTCCATTTCGCCGAAATGTTTTTGTGTATATATGAGTTTTTGTTGCTTCGTTAGAATGCGCTTGTTCGAAGAAAAACTTATGTTAAACATGCATAAGAATGACTTTAGCGGTTTAAGATAATTTTATAAAGTAAGTAGTATATCTGAAATTCTTATACAACTTAGGCCGCTCGGCTCAATGCATCGGGTTTTTAATTTTTGACCAGAGTCTGGATACACTAGGATCGCTCCCAGTCCATTTTAGGGTGAGTACCCATAGTGCAAGCATTGCTTAGTCTGCGACCTTACAGTTTGTGTGTTAGTCTGGCGACTTTTATTTATTTATACGTGTGTACATAGTGTGTTCAAGATTACATTTTAAAAATATAATATATTTCTTGGTTCGCTACATTGTGTTGATTTAGTTTCTCCACAAACTTACAACAAACAGTTTTAAGAAGAACCTCGCTATAATGAACAACAAGAATTCATCACGAAAACTTTAGCCGAGACGTCTGAAAAACTGGGAGATATTGTAATACAAAGTTTTAACAATGTAGATGAAAATAAACCTTATAACAATGTGCATAGGTGTACTTGTAACTATGGTCATGATAATATTGTATCTTATCGATATTACCTTCGCTTCTGTCTTAGTGTGGTCAAAATGTAACGAGTAATTACTTGTTTTTGAGTAAAAGTAATTCATTGAGTCACTTGTTTTTGTTCTATAGGTAGTTCAGAACATACAAACTCATTCTTGACCCCATTATCTAGATACCAGAGGCTGGCTACTAGTCAGCGACCTTCAAAAAAATAGCCTTATAAAGTAGATAAACAACGTAAAGAACTCGTTGGTCTACCGCTGTCGTCTGATAACTCGAGACATTACTAGCATTTGCGATGTATTTGTACCTGTTTTTCCTAGTTTATGGCTGTATTATACAATGGAAATGAGGATCTTTAGGATATCTATGTGTAAATGTGGCCTCGATGTCTACTGAAAATGTCTGAGAAAGTATTTCTTTGGTAACATAGATGATTTGTGTCGTTGTTTTTCAGAGTAGTATAATATATTGTATATGCTACTTAGACTAAAAATAGTCCAGCTTCATATTTTTTTCTTTGTACATTCCTGAGTAACGTCCAAGGTTCAAACCCCGGCTCGCACCTCCGGATTTTTCTAAATATAATTTGAATACTTAAGGTGAAGGAAAACATCGTGAAGAAACCTGCATGTCTTAGAAAATCCTACCAATTTGCGAAAGACACGTGAAATATATCCCGAATTGTATAGTGTTGAATCCCACTAGAAATGAGAGGGGGGGGGGCGTGCCTACTAGTGGGATGATTAAATAGGGCTAATTACTACTATTTCATTATACTAATTACGTACTGTAAATATTGATTATGGGATATTGATTTTTTCTGGTAATCTATACTTTAACAAAGCTCCTAGTCTAGATCTACATTAACATCCTATAAACATATACCAATCTCCATTCAAAATGAGGACCAATATTGTCGACTGATTGCATCCCTCAGAGATTCCTGCATCGATATGTTTGATTGATAAAATCAATGCAGGACATGTGGGCCCAATAGCGTAGACAGACAATATAACGTAATACTGAAAGCAACTAAGAAAAACATACAGCATTACCTACTAATAGTAGTAAAACAGAAGACTCACTTATAAAAAATACATACACACATACAATACACAAATTAGATAAGTTTAACATACAAAATTATAATTATACATTTTAATAGTAAGCAGCAGTGGATAGTAATAATATAAAAAAGAAGAAGAAATATCAATTAATTATGTATCCTACCTGGTCGCGCGAGCACGTAGAAGCAAGGGAAGGTTGGTAGGAAACTTCGAGGAAAGGGCAACTAGGAGTACGGGACGTAAGAAAGGAAGGACTCACCTGCTCCCGACGTCTTCCTCCTAGATCTCAGCCGCGGTTGCGTGGTGCTCTCGAACTTCACCAGCCTTCTCCACTAGTTTGCTCCGCACTCACTCGCGAACAATTTTTGTTTACTAGGGCTCAGTGCCCGTGCCGGCGTGGCACATAAAATGGGTAAATTAATTAGTTTTATTATATTTTTTATAATTTATAGTTGCGGCGCGGCGGGATTGCGATAGCGGTTTTTGCGAGTTTTTATGGCGACTTTCTAATTGCGACTGACTCTCTTCTTTCTTCTCTGCGGCGTCCCGCTGCTTGAGTGGCGCTGATGTCGCGCGCCAAAATTAGGCGGCCAATCAGGAGCGGTGATTAAGGATGGGATTGGTATAGGATAATATATGGAATAAATCGATAATCGATTTTTTGGCGCAACCATTTCCCCCCGCCCTTAAAGGGTCACCTTTAAAATAATTATATTAGGAAAAAATGGAATATATAATATAGTAAGGAGCGCTTAATGCGCGAAAATTTATACTTTATAATAGCGTAGCGGGAGAATTATATACTTAACTAAACATGTATAAGTAAATTACGCTATCGTTCATGACGATTACCACAGTTCCTGGTGTAATAGGTGCAGATGGAGTGTTCCATTTCTGCCTAACCTGCAAACCGTGTAGATACTCCATCCTCCAACGATCCCAAAACGACTGGACCAATTTATCCAATAGCGCATGCCTATGAAGCAAACTGACTGGCTCAGAATTGACATCAGGCGCGGGTAGAGATAGCAGAGGCGCGGTATGTAAAAAATGACTCGGAGTAAGAGCCGAGGGCTCTGCGGGATCTGAGCTCAGTACTGTCAGCGGACGCGAGTTAAGCAAACATTCGATTTGCGTAAGAACAGTACTAAGTTCTTCATACGAGAGGAGTTGAGATCCGATAACTCGGAACAGATGCGTTTTGACTACTTTAACCATACTTTCCCAGGCACCTCCAAAATGAGGAGAGTTAGGACAGATAAATTTCCATATTATACGACTCTCAGCATACTCCTGCTCCAGCCTCGGACGATATTCGTCATTAAGAAATTTATAGAGATCGCGAAGATACGAGTTGGCTCCCTTGAAGTTGGTTCCGTTATCGGAGTACATAAACTGAACGGGCCCTCGTCTAGAAAGAAAGCGCTTTAGCGCTGCTAAGAAACTAGGAGTGCTGAGGTCTGTGGCAACTTCAATATGAATAGCGCGAGTCGTAAGACATGTGAAGATGCACAGATAGGCCTTCTCGCTGCGGACACCTCGACGACGCACAGGAGTGTAGGCGATAGGACCAGCGTAATCGCAGCCCGTATGCGTGAATGCCTTGACGACTTGGCGAGCGCGACTATCAGGTAAGTCTGCCATCAGCGGGTAAGTAGGACGCGGTCTATTGCGGAAACAAGTATTGCACATGTGGACTCTTTGTCTCACAATGCGGCGTGCGGATAGAATCCAGAATTTCTGCCGTAACAATGACATGAGCAGTTCTGGACCGGCGTGTAAATATTTAGCGTGATAATAGTCAATGATCATGTTTACTACATGATCATTGCGCGGTAAAATAACTGGGTGCTTATGAGCATAGTCCAGCGCGGAATTGACAAGTCGACCGCCGACGCGGATCAGACCGTTATCAATAAAAGGTCTCAACCGGTTGAAAGCCGGTGAACAAGGTTTATTATTAGCGATATTTAAGTATTCCTGCGGGAAATATTTATTTTGTAAGACTTTAAGTATTTTATTTTCAGCGAATATTAATTCATCAGCGGTTACTGCAATAGTGCTGTGGCGGGTCAATATTTTTGCGAACCTACAAACGTATACTACTATACGAAGAAGTCTGCTCCACGAGGAGACGCGGGTAGCGAGCTCATATAATATAGCGCAATGCTTTATAGGCGTGCACACAGGATGTGAAAGAATCTTTTGTTCGGGTATGTCTGTTATAGACTGCCCGTCTAGGCTCCGAAGGGGCCACTGGGACGGATCTAACATAGCCCATGACGGCCCGTGAAGCCATAGAGGATGCGAGATTAACTTACGTGGCATAACGCCTCGCGATACTATATCCGCGGGATTTTCAATACCCGCGACGTGGAAAAAGTTGTCCGCCGGAATATTATCGGTAATCTGAACAACGCGGTTAGCGACAAAGGTCTGCCATTTATGAGGCGAACTTCTGATCCAATAAAGAGCGACTTTAGAGTCAATAAATGCGTAGACTTTGATTGGGAAATGATTTGAATAGTTATCGAGAACTGTGCGAAGCAGCTTTGACAATAAAACGGCCCCGCAGAGCTCAAGGCGAGCGATGGACACTGGTTTGGTAGGCGCGACTTTAGATTTAGCGCAAACCAGCTGCACGGTGTTACCTTTTGGAGTGCTTGCATGCAGATACACAACAGCGCCGTACGCATGTTCACTAGCATCGGAGAAACCTAAGAGAGTGACCACACAGTCACTAAATGCGCCTAAGTGTCGCGGGATGCGTAGGTCATTAAGAGCTGGTAATTCGGTGCAAAATTGGTTCCAATTTTTTACGATAGGTAGCGGCGGTACATCGTCCCAGTCCAAACCAAGTTGCCAAAGTTTTTTTATTAATAATTTTGCGTATACGACTGTGGGCGCAACGAAGCCCATTATGTCCCACAGGCGAGCGACAGTCGATAAGATGGAGCGCTTAGTACACTTCACATCTGCGAGAGCGGATAATTTGAAATAAAACGCGTCAGTATCTGTACACCAATGCAAACCCAATATTTTGTATTGCACGGATTTGTCAAATTCCACCACAGCGGGGAGTTTGTGAGAAGCGGGAAGAGTATTTAATACCGAACTACGATTGCTATTCCATTTAACTAGATCCCACTGCGCGCCTTTAAATAAGCTAATCAGCTGTTGGGACGCGGCAGCGGCTTCGTGTTCGTCGGGAAGAGAGAAGGCGATATCGTCCATATAAAGAGAAGTAGACGTAATTTTACTCGCGAGCGGATACTTCTCCCCATCATCGTCGATGAGCTGTCTCACCGTGCGCAATGCATGGTATGGACTGGACGACAAACCGAAACATACGCGGTTAAATTGATCCTACTAATATTATAAATGCGAAAGTTTGTGAGTGTGGATGTATGTATGTATGTATGTATGTATGTATGAATGTATGTATGTATGTATGTTTGTTACTCCTTCACGCAAAAACTACTGAACGGATTTGGATGAAATTTGGAACACAGATAGATTATAACCGGGATTAACATATAGGATACTTTTTAACCCAATAATCCAATACTACGCGGATGAAGTCGCGGGGCACAGCTAGTATAATATAAGCGGGTCTTGCGGATGAAAGCGATAGAAAATACATTGATAGCGACGATCGGCTTCGCGCACGGCAATCTGTAAAAACTGCTGACGACAGTCCGCTGTGACAGCGACAGCGTGCAGGCGGAAATTAAGTAATATTTTAAATAAGTCACCTTGCAGGTTGGGCCCTGAATGTAGAACATCATTTAATGAATGCCCGGTGCTAGTCTTACTGCTAGCATCTAAGACAACGCGGAGACGGGTTGACGACTTGTCCTCGCGCACGACACCGTGATGCGGTATAACGTAAATTGGAGCGGAGTCACTAATATCGTACGAAGGTGCGGGTGAAATATAACCCTTTGAGAGGTATTCCTTAATGACGTCATCATATGCTAATCTTAATGTAGGCGAAGCTTCGAGCTTTCTTTCAAGACACATGAATCGTCTGCGGGCTGTACTATAAGAGTCTCCGAGAGAGTAGACATCACCTTTAAACGGTAGGCCTACAGTGTATCTACCACTAACAGGATCGCGGGTTGTTGTTGACTTATACAAAAGTTCACATTCAACATCGACGGGATGCTGAACGGGCGTAGCGGAGGGAAGCTCTTCAAGCTCCCAAAATCGCTTGACTAATGTGTCAAGGGCGGTAGGCTCTTCAACTACACAGCAAGTCAAGGCCTGATGCGTTTGAAGTGTGGGCATCGCGGGCACAGTACCCATAACGACGTACCCCAAAACCGTGCGTAAAGTAGCGGGTGCCGACGTATCGCGCGGGACGTGATCTACGTCGGGCAATAATAAGTGCGGGAAAAGGGAAGCACCTATCAAAACATCTATTTCGTTAGGTACTCCAAACATCTCGTCTGCTAGCGGTAAGCCCAATAAACTTGATAAGACTGACGTGTCGACCATCGCGGTGGGCAATATATCGGTAATTTGATCGACAACTAGCGGCGAAATATTAAAGTTAATGTTGTCGTCAAAACGCGAATAAAATTTAAAATCAATTGAAAAAGTTTTAATTATTTTTTCATCTCCACTGAACCCCTTAACAACGGTACGACCGGTGTCTAAAACCCGAAGACCTAATCGATCGCAGCACCTCTTCGTAATGAAGTGACGTTGAGACGCGGAATCTAGTAAGGCACGAAGAATAATTCGTCGGCCAGTAGTATCGAACGCGACTACTTGAGCGGTCGATAATAAAACAGTCGACATTTTAGCGGGCGACAACGTATTATGCGGCGGTTGTATAGATGTATAGGTAGCGCACAGAGCTACGTCCGATCGCGGCAGGGCCGCGCGGGGCGGGTGCGAGGGCGCGGGGCACGGGCTCGCTGCCTCGTCCGCGCGCTGAGTTCGTGCGATAGCGGCTGGTTGCGGCGATGGCGCAGTGGTTGCAACTGCGCGCTCGAAGTGTAAGAATGTGTGGTGTTTAAGATTACATTTGCGGCAGTTAAGGTCAGATTTACACACCGATACTTTGTGTCGTAAGCTAAGGCAGTTCACACACGCATTCTTATCCTTTACTAATTTAAAACGTTCTTGCGGGGTCATTTTATTGAAATCAGGACACTTAAATAAGTGCTGATGCGTAATATCAGAGCAAAGACACTTATACTCTGAATCGGTCGACGCACCTACATAGTAAGTTTGATATTTCGGTGACTGTGCCGGCGGCGGTGGTTGCTGGGCGTTTGCGTTGTTAGAACGACATGAGTTATTTGTTCGGTTATTAGGCGTACCACTAGCACTAGGCAATGCAGCACTCGGATTCATACGCTCCAGCACCTTAGAACGCGTTTTAATAAATTCAACTAAATCGTCGAAAGCGGGAATTGTTGAACTACTTTTGCTTAACTCGAATGCGCGAACAGCCTCTGCATCCAATTTTTTAAGCGCGACATGAATAAGAATTAAATTAGTTAGGTCTGTTATTTTAAGATGTTGTAAAGCGCGCACTGCACTTACGAATGTATCGTGAAATGATTCATAGTTTGTAACGGTAGCGGATTGTATAGGTTTGAAATCAAACAACTGATTTAAATACGCGGAGGCGAGCATACGCTTATCTTCATATTTGTCAATAAGTGTCTGCAATAATAAGTTATAGTTTTCAGCGCAGGGAGTTATGCCAGCGCACACTGACTGTGCTTTGCCTGACAGCTTGCCTAATAGGTAGTACAGACGTTCGCCATCAGTTAGGGATGGATTATCATGTACGGTCGATTTAAAGCTAGCGTAAAATAATGGCCACGAACGAATGTCACCCGAGAAAGTTATCAACTCGATTGACGGCAGTGTAGACTTACCTTTATATGGGACGGTGACATTTTTCGAAATCGTGGCTTGTGGCGGTGAACACAGTAATTTAGTTCGCTTTATCCTGCTATATAAAGCCTCAAACGAAATGAGACACTGATATTCAGGTTTCGCGGTAGGGTTAATTTTTAACAATCGTGAATTATAATTATCGACTGTCTCCCTATAATCATCGCGTAATATTTCGACGTTAGAACATTCGTCGAGAAAACTTTCCCGCGAACTATCTTTCGTTTGAGCGTCCCTGGAAGTATCATAAATCTTTTGGACAATTTCGAAAAGAGCTTCGCGTTTAGCGGCCAACATAAGCAATTCAGGATCGCGAGTATCGCGATCTTGTGTGTCCTCATAATCGGAGCACTCACCGCTAGGAATTGGCTTTTTTGGCGGCATTTTTAAATTTAGAATTATATTTTAAACTAATTAATAATAAGTATAATATGTATAGGGAAATAAATGTAATTTGCGGAAAAATATATAAGTATGTATAATAACGGATGCAATCCTATGTCGCTGCTTACCCTGTTGGGAAATGCAAGCGTAAAGATGAATAATATTATAGCGGCGCGGAGCGCGCGAAATACCTACGTTCGGGCGGATTGCGCGGGACGCGCAAGACTCCGGTGACGAAGCGTGGGGTGCGCGCGCAGCACCTAGTCGAACGACGCGGACGGCAAGGCGCGAAAATGTAGGTAGTTAAGAAACTATTAGGTGGGTTTTTCGTAATTATTCTAGCGGGATTCGATATATATAATATGGTCTAATTACACCGTATGAATGCGTAACTCAATGCTACTGGCGAAAATAGCCTACAATAGGCAAATATATTGCGATAATTTGGTAGAATAGGTACCTAACTTTCCTAAGAAAGACTGTTTTAAGGGCGGTTGGCGGATGGTATAGCGAATAAACCACAATGGTCATGTAAATATGCGGGAATAGGTATAGGAAAACGGTTATAATCCGGCTCGAAGGACCACTTTGGTCGCGCGAGCACGTAGAAGCAAGGGAAGGTTGGTAGGAAACTTCGAGGAAAGGGCAACTAGGAGTACGGGACGTAAGAAAGGAAGGACTCACCTGCTCCCGACGTCTTCCTCCTAGATCTCAGCCGCGGTTGCGTGGTGCTCTCGAACTTCACCAGCCTTCTCCACTAGTTTGCTCCGCACTCACTCGCGAACAATTTTTGTTTACTAGGGCTCAGTGCCCGTGCCGGCGTGGCACATAAAATGGGTAATTTAATTAGTTTTATTATATTTTTTATAATTTATAGTTGCGGCGCGGCGGGATTGCGATAGCGGTTTTTGCGAGTTTTTATGGCGACTTTCTAATTGCGACTGACTCTCTTCTTTCTTCTCTGCGGCGTCCCGCTGCTTGAGTGGCGCTGATGTCGCGCGCCAAAATGAGGCGGCCAATCAGGAGCGGTGATTAAGGATGGGATTGGTATAGGATAATATATGGAATAAATCGATAATCGATTTTTTGGCGCAACCACTACCTATTATTTATTTACAAAACGTGCAAAATTTGGCCAAATAATAAGGGTGTCCGTCCACTTGAGTTGAGCAGACTAGCTGAACTCGATTTCGACCAATAGGATCGCTTCATCGATCCTATTAAGCTAGCACAGCCAGCCCTCCCGGCTCAAGTGGACTGGCGCCCTACGCGTACCAATGATGCTAGCCGCGTTGATGTAAGTACTACCACTTATTGAGCATGTTTTCTTTCAAGATAATTAAAAGTTACAGTAGATTACCATCTCACACCAAAGGAACAGATCATCAAAATCATCGAGTCCCACGAGATTATCAACAGTTTGATAACAATGAGTTAATTTACGGAGCGGCTGTAAACAAATATAACAATACCCAATAATAACGCTCTCATAACAATCAACGCGATTATTTAAGTCTGTGCGCCGATGTGTTTCAGTTTTCTTATCCGGTGAAGATCACTAGTCAGATGTGATTGCTACAATCGCAAAATGTGGACCACACCAAGTATTCTCTATTTCATTTTGTTTCTAAAGTCATGTATGTGCTGTGATTGTTGTCATAAAAATAAAGAGTATAAAATAAAAAAGTACACAATCAATGATATCATTTCTAAGAATAACGATGCTAAATATATTACGGTAGGGAAAAGGCAACTGGAATTCGAAGAGGAATTGATGATAGACCAGGTTATGGAAACTTCAACAATAAATGCTAGAAGTGTTACTAGTGATACAACAATAAATCCAACAAGTGAAACGAGCACAGATTTAGATACTGAAACAACAGGAACCAACATTGTAGAAGGTGAAATAAAAAAATGTGCACACTACAAGAAAGGTGCTGAATTTGATTTGAATATCATGGCCGACGTTTGGGAGAACGCGTATTATCAAATGAAACAAACGCTGACATGTTTCAAGATACATTTGAAACTGATGACAATACAGGTAGATATATAATTTAAAGTAATGTCATAGGTGAACATAATAATAATAATAATTAATTTCTGTATCACGGTCTCTACCCGGTCCTATAAGGCTTGCATTGGGACATGGGTCCAACATTTAGAGGCACTTTGTGAGAATTTTATTGTCATGTAAGGCAGTTTTTGAGGTCAATCGCTGCAAATGATTGAACATATAGAGCGACCTGATCCCAACAGGTGCATGAACTATTGCGAATATGGAAAGAGCAAAAAAATATTATTTATAAATTTTGTAACAGTGATTTTAATTCATTTCCTAAATTCCAGGAACAAAAATACTATGAAAAGATTTACGGGAATTTCAGCAACGCTGTGGCATGGGATAAATGTTTGCTGCAAGTCAAAGCGAGTCTGAAGAATAATGCAGAGACGAAGAAGAAACATTTTCTACAAGGAACAGCATCCGACGAAGGCGTCATGGATAACATTATCATTATAGAAGATTATGATGGTAAGTGCATTTTACAAGAACAATACAAGTAACTTCCTGTGCCCATATAGATTTAGCTACACGCTGGTACGAAATATTCAGGTATTTCTACTGTGATAATTAAATTTTGTTTACTTCTTGACCTTTCTAGCTTTTTCACCTAACCACCAGCTAGAATTTCTGCACTGCGTCTTCCAGCTCAGAATCATCATTCAAGAGCATTTCTGCCCCAATGGCCATTATTTCTGCGAGTTAGCCAAGCTAGGCTAAATTTAATAATCCACTAAAATCTCAACGTTCCATTTAGTGAAGAAAATTTTAGTCCTAACAGATTAATTTCATCCTAGGTGGCACTTGTATACCTATTTAAGAAAGAAAAGTACTCTTGCAAAGGATTAAGTATGAATTTTTCACTAAAATAATTTGTTATTTTCAGATAAAACAACAACAATTACTCTGCGCAAAGAGAATCCTGATCAATGGCTGGTATTCAAAGACCTGCTCCTCATGAGGGACTGTAATGATGGAGACATCGTGGTGTTCACAAGAGTACCCTTCCAGCCGCGCCGGGAGGATATCATAGATGCTCTGGCCATCTTTGGGGAGGAGAAACCGAATGGAACGTTTGGATGTGTTGGGGATCATGCTAGGAGTAGGACTTTCGTTAATGATGATGATGATGATGATAATATGTTTCAATAAAGAAATAGGTACTACCTCTAAGACTTGGTTACACATCCCCCTTGTATCGATAAGACTGAACGAGCCGGAGAACACGGATGGATAGATGGTAAAAGACAATCCTTTTACACAGAATGTCGTTTAGAATTTTAGAAATAATTTAGAATTAGAATATTTTTATCTTTGTCCATTAACAAGAATGGCTTTACAAAGTTTTTTTTAGAACAAAAGTGATTTGAGGTACCACTTGTAAACCGTTTGTAACTTTCTATTTTGTGTGTAAAGCTAAGTTGGGGGGAAGGGGTAAGTCTATAATAGTCTGTAAAATTAGACAAGAATTCAATTAAATTATTTTTTAAAATGTTACCTTAAAATATTAATCTGGTTTTATTAGGATGTAAAATGCAGCATAAGTAGATATGTTTCGCAGTAGGGACCGCAATAAACACGGATTTGGAAACCGCGAGTGAAGTGCACCATTCATCTAGACCACGATAGAGCACTTCCTGTATATTTAGCGCAGTCAATCTTCATCTTATTTACATTGGATCTCTAGATTCTAGAGATCCAGTGTTCAATAGAGTCTAAAAGACAAGGAAGACTAGGTGTGACTCTCCTACCCAAAGAAATTGTAATAAAATTATTACAACTTATTTCCTTAGGGGTACCCCAAGTGATCATTTTACGTAAGTTAACCAGACAATTGATGCTCAGAGATAGCCTTCCACTGAGCAGTAGACTCCGTATAAAAAAAATAGTTATTTAAAACTTTTGCACTCCTAAAAATGTAGAGAAATATTTTTCGTAAAATATCTGTAGGTAGTACAGAATTATAAAAGGTTTAAGCTTTTCTGACGATGTTTTCTAGCGTAAAACTTTATTTAAATTGAACATATTATTATGGGTACCTTACATATCTGATTATAGAGTCATATCTCAACCACATACCTGTCAAGCTTCGACCTCGTTTATCCTGCGATGCAATGGATGCAATGCATTCCAGTTTCCACTAACCTGCGACCTCTTATAAATTCAATATTCGGAAAATATTACTTTAAAATGTTGAAGTCGCATTGAATAAAGATGAGGCTGTAAGGAGGCGGTCCGATTGTCGGCGGGAATATAAAGTACCTATGTAGCCGAAGGAAATTAGTTTCACAGTATTTTCCTTAAAATTTCGATGCATCTAAGTAAATATAATAATAAATATCGCCAGACTGACACACCAACTTTACTGTAAAGTCCCAAACTAAGCAACGCTTGTACTATGGGTACCGTACAATGGACTGGGGGCGATCCCAGTGACAACTAGGCTAGGGCAAATTATGAAACGGCCATTTCCGAAATTTACCCCAGCGGAAATCGAACACACATCCACCATGTACAGTGAGCCGAGCGGCCTACACTTGAACCACTGCGCCAAGCGGTCGTCAATAGTCAACAGGCGTTTTAGACAATATTGTGTAAATTGTAGAAAGAAAATGTGAAGTGGAGATGTAGTCTAGTGTGAAATAGTGTCAGATGTCTAGGGATGATAGGTCATGAACCCAATCTCGCAACGAAGAACGCACCATCTTTTATTTTTTGTTTAAGTGAACAAATTAATAAAACATTTCATTCTCAATCTAGACAGTAAGTCAGATTTTATATTTAACAATCGAACCAAACCCTATCCGGAGGGACGCGATCAAGCTTGACTAGAAGCCAAAGAGGCTTAAAGAGATGAATTTAAGTCGCGAAGAAATGTTGCAGAAATACACTTCATACATTATTCAAACATCGACCGGACATTTATAGCCATATTTTTTTCTGATCATTTCCTTTTATAAATTAATGCATCATTAGGCTTTCAGATTACCTATGATTATTTTGAAATATTCAGATAGTTATGTCGAAACAGGACGTCTTTGTCGATTGCCAATTATTATTAAATTTAACAGCTTGTGTCAGCAATTATAATATTTTACACACTGGCATGTGCATATAGCTTTAAACGAAATGTTTTTAAACGTTAGTGGTTAGAGTATTCTTTATTTAAAAAAGAAGTAAGAACTAACAGATATAATATATACACTATGTACAGATATAAAAAAGCTTAGGTCTATTAATTTTCAATTTTACAAAAAATATACTTAGAAAATATATTTTAGAGTATTCTAGTTTTCGGCAGTAGGTATGGCGGTACTTGACATTGATAGGCTATCACAGATTCAAGACCATACGACATTATGTATAGGCTTTAATCATTAATCAGATCCGGGTCTAATACAATGATAGCAACGGGAGGGAAACCCACCCTGAACCGCGCTGGGTTCAACCCGCTGAGTTGGCGCGCCAGTTGGTTTTTGAATACCGTTGCTACGGTACATTGATATGAATGTACTTGGGTGTATTACGTAATACAATAAATAGGGTTGGTAGATTAATTAAAATCTCACAAAATAAGGACTACTATAACCTAATTGAAATGGGTAAACTAATGAAAAAAGTATCATACGACCTAATACTCAAATTCTTTTCAAATAAATGAGTTACGGCACGAATATAACTAACCAAAGCACCTTGAGCGTCTATAATTTTTTTCCGATGCCCTATCTGATTTTATCTTTCATAATCAACAAAAAATATCAAAAGCATTTTTCAGACCGAAGATACTGTAAATCTATTATCGATCTCAAAGCTTGAGGGCAAGATTCTAGAATAAATAAAATCTTTACATACGCGAAGGTAGAGTCGGTACTTAATCCGTCGACGAGCTGAACTTAATTCCAATGTTGGGATTTTCGATATTTCATTTCGAATTCTTCTAAGCAAAATATCGTCTAGATACCTACTTAAGTATCACTACTACTATCATTAAAGTTACATCAGAGGTAACTTTAAGGACAGTAGAGACGTAAATTACGATTGGTAGATACTACGTTTATCATTACATAGTATAAAACAAAGTCGCTTCCCGCTGTCTGTATGTCCCTATGTATGCTTAAATCTTTAAAACTACGCAACGGATTTCGATGGGGTTTTTTTAATAGATAGAGTGATTATACATATAAACCTTCGTCTTGAACGAAGGTTTATATGTATAATACATGCATAATATAGAAAAGAAACACTGATAAATTATTGCATCCATGCGAAGCCGGGGCGGGTCGCTAGTTTATTATATATTATACTTATAGAATGCTGTGAGTGATATGAGCTTATATCTCTAAAACTGATAAACCGACTTAAATGATATTGTTTACTCTATAGCTGCTATCAGTGAGATGCGGCAATCGACGCTATAGATTAGTTTTAACAATTTTAAGAAATATAACGAATACGAAATGTAATCTTCCAGTAGCGAAAGACAAGTATAAAATAATGTACTGTGTACTAACTGAATATTCTTTATGACGATTACTCTGGATTCGTACGAAATAATTAATATTTATGACGTCATTTGGCGGAGCCTACGTTGCCGGTCTCCTATTTTTCGGATAGTTACCGCCTGAACACGGTATTATACTGAATCTCGTTAACTTGGAAATATCTATTTACTTTTACCTTTCTGAAGTATCTAACGAAAATTTACTTCAAATAAGTGCTCTCTTTTCATGAATAAAATATAAAAATACAAAGCAAGTACTGAGATAAATGTAAAAAGATGGTAATGTACTTACATATATAATTTTATATTTCGAATAACAATCCAGTAAAAAGAAATGGTAAAATATTGATGTTGTTTTTTAGTTAAAAACAAAAATATGTGTAAGTCTTTTGTTCTTTTGATTTTTAACGCTACTGTACCGGCGTACCCATGACGTGAATTTTTTTGCGAATGGGACACATTTAATGAATTTAAAAAAACTTGCTAAAAGGAATTAAATAACATACAGATCACAGTTGTAATATATAAGATACAGACGAACACATATCCTCCTCCTATCTTTGAAGTCGATTAAAAAAAGTTTTCCCAACACAACTTTTTTGTAAGGTTTCATAGACAATAGTTATTGGTTTACAGGTTTTAAATAACGAAGTGTTTATATTGTAGTGACCATCGGTTTTTTTAAGGCTTTGATAGTGACCCCATCATATCTGGCCTACAAAGTATTACGTTCACAACGTTTGTCCATAGCAAAGTGTGATCGTGTACCGTCGTAACTCATAAAAGATCATAGTTTTGCAAAAAGGAACCAACCCTTACACACTTCTACAAACCGAAACCAACCTACAACTCCTGGCACTAGGATTGGTTTTGGTTTGCAGAAGTTTATGTGGTTTGGTTCTGTTCTGAAAATCAATGTCCAAATTATAATGATGTAACTCCCGCTGAAAAGCCGGAAAGTAATGGCGAGCCTAACGATCGACCGCACTTAGAATATGGGTAATACCGCGTAATGTATGGCTGACTTGGACAGATGCCCACCAACTAACACATTTAATGAATCCTACCGTCGGGCATGGGTCTCCCCTTAATGCAACAGGAAGCCATGTAGTCCACTAAGTTGGTGCAGGTTGGTGGATTTCATACCTATAACCTATATTGTAGGTATCAATAGCCTAGTGGTTAGAGGGGCCATCCTCGTAACTGAGAGATTCCGGGTTCGATCCCCATCCTGGCCGTTCAACTCTACAGATGTGAGCTCCCAACACAAGCATGAACTCAGCTAGAGGGGCTAACAGCATATTGGTAATAATTTTTTAATAAACAATAATGAATCCCACTATTGAGCATCAGTCTCCCCTTAATGCAAGAGGGAATCAAGCCATAGTGTGGCATGCTAGCCCAGTGCGGGTGAATTTCCCACCTATAAAGAGAATAAATAAACTCTACCAAAATAACACTGCCTCTACTCAATAGAACCATGTTTCACAAGAAGGCTTGTATATTCACAATATTATCGCTGCGTCGGCTTACTGCTATGGGGGTTAATTAGCCTCATGGGGTCTCTCAGCTAACTGGAGGCATGGTGAATAGCATTACACTGATTGCGGCTCAGAGTTATTCAATTATGAGTTGGTGTGTTATGAAGTTGTAAGCATAAACCTGGGAGCAAAACAATATTGTTCGTTCGTTAGTAGTGTTCATTCGGTAGTAAGTATAATATGCTTACCTATAGATGATAGACCTGGATTATTTACTAACTTTTTTAAGCACTGATAAAAGAATAACTACATACATTTGTGGTTCCTAATATCTCTATTAGTATTTTTTTTTATTTAACGTTTTGTGATTACAGCTACTATTTACTACGATTATGACTACGAGGCATTATTTTAATTTTGTCATAAATAATCCTACTAATATTATAAATGCGAAAGTTTGTGAGTGTGGATGTATGTATGTATGTATGTATGTATGTATGTATGTATGTATGTTTGTTACTCCTTCACGCAAAAACTACTGAACGGATTTGGATGAAATTTGGAACACAGATAGATTATAACCGGGATTAAAATATAGGATACTTTTTAACCCAATAATCCGCGGATGAAGTCGCGAGGCACAGCTAGTTATTTATAAATAAAAACATACCCATGCCGAATCTGCTGATTTTAGGTCGTAATACGTGCCGGCTGCAAAAACAAGCAAATAAATAATGTAAATTTGCAATATATCCCTGTCTTGACAACCGCTTGGCGCAGTGGTTCGAACAATAATTAATCCCACTATTGCGTAGGCCGCTCGGGTTACTGCACATGGTGGTTGCGGGTTCGAATCCCGCCGGGGAAAATTTCGGAAATGGCCTTTTCGTAGTTTCGTTAGTCACTGGGATCGCCCCTGGTCCATTGTACGGTACCCATAGTACAAGCGCTGCTTAATTTGGGTCCATTCAGTTAGTGTGTCAGTGTGGCGATATTTATTTATTTATAGGTAGGGCTAATATTAATAAAAGATTTCCCTAACTTTGGGACTTCGGAAGATGCATTCTATCATTTTGATGGGGTGTGTGTACGTGTGTTTGTGCTTTGATATTAGGATAGATAGTAAAATATTTTTTTTGTATTTAAATTGTGATCAGAGGAGATATCTGATTATAAATTTGTCATCATTTTATCAAACACTTATTATAATATGATTTTAGTAAATAGATAGGGCTCATATTTCTACCAACCACTCGAATATCCAAGCTTTAATCTTATCACAACGATCTCAGACCCTTTCTGTCTAGAACCGAGACCTTGAACGCTTCTATTCTGGGAGTGTCATCTCATTGTCTTTTGAAATGTATGAAGTCCATAGAGCAACGCTTTTTGAACACCGTTATATTGCTTTATATTCCAGAATTTAATCTTATTTATCCATAAAATAAAAAAAATTGGAGTGTCTGTTTGCAATATCAAAATAACACCTTTTCACTAAATGCATATGAAAGTACATACGACACCTATACCAAAAACGCGATTTAAAACATTTTTGTCTGTCTGTCTGTCTGTCTGTCTGTGTGTTTGTTCCGGGTAATCTCCGAAACGGCTGGACCGATTTTGTCGGGACTTGCACTGGCAGATAGCTGATGTTATAAGGAGTAACGTAGGCTACTTTAATTTTAGAAAAACAATTACTGTTCCGCGTAAAAAAATAAAAACACGTGAAATCAAAGAGTATCTCCGAAACGGGTGGACCGATTTTGACGGGACTTTCACTGGTAGATAGCTGATGTTATAAGCAGTAACTTAGGCTACTTTTATTTTAGAATAACAAAATTTGTAAAAATGGGTCCTGTCGCGCGGGCCCAGAACGCGGGAGCGGTCTTTTTTGTTAAGTTAAATTCCACGCGGACGAAGTCGCGGGCTCAGGTAGTATACATTATATTTCTTATATAACATTGTCAGCAAACAAGCGTACGACCCGCCTAATGTTAAGCAGTTACTGAAGCCAATATCAAACACATTGCTCGCACGTGCGCCTTGTTTGCCGACTTTTTATACTCTACAAATTTAACTATTGCTCATGCAGTAAACTTATATTGAGACAATGTTCTTCCGTAGTTATAAGAGCTACCTTACACCGATCTTCTGTGAGAGGGTGGTGCTACCCAGTCGAGCCAGCCCATGAAAGAGGTGTAGTCAATCAGCTACAGCATGGCTCTACCACCGTTACCCACCATTTATTCCGTGTTCATCATGACAATATTGTCATCCATGTGGATTGCATCCATATGGATGCATATAAAAACAGTATAGCCGATTGGTTAAAGCACGCGTCTTGCGGGCATCAGGTCTTGGGTTCAAACCCCGGCTCGCACCTCTGGATTTTTCGAAATCTATGCGCGAATCATAATTTCTATATGATTATCACTTGCTTACGGTGAAGGAAAACATCGTGAGGAAACCTGCATGTCTTAGAATATCTAACCAATTTTCGAAAGACATGTGAAATCCGCCAACCCGCACTGGGCCAGCGTGGTGGATTATGGCCTGAATCCCCCTCATGTTGAGGGGAGGCCCGTGCCCAGGAGTGGGATTTCAAAAAGGGCTAAATTATTATGATTTATATGGATTGCATCACCAATTCAATACGATAATACCACTCTACACTTTCATCATAGATAAGTACAGTGGTAGAGCGCAATACATAGGAGCGCCGGCCCCAATTTCCAAGTACATTGCAAATACGTTCCGGCAAATTGTGCACGTTGGTCACAAGACAAGCTTCAGTAAACCACTAATTGTGTTTAACAAGCCCCGAACCCTCTAGCTATATGAACTAGATAGAGGCATAGAGACGAGGCTGTTGGGCTTCCGGCTCTACCACTCATCGAACGAAACGCAGTTCTAATAGGTCCTTCACGCCAATATTATCTACCCTGTATATACTAACCTGGTAGAGCTAGCCCATATATGACCTGTAGTAAATTGGCTCTACCATCATGTTCAGCCTATATTTATAAAGTGTACGGCGGACTTCCCCAAATATTGTCGCACACTCTTAGCAATTCGAAAAGGCCTGAATCTCCAAAATCCTTTTGTATAGGCTGCGTGTTTACTATCCGCCACATCTCATGTCTCCCATTGAACCTTTGAGCCCGACCTGAGGGTCCTTTATGAAATGAAATTGGGTAGGCACCCGATGTGATTGATCCCACTATTGTACTGTTAGCTTTTGAACCTTCGGGGATAAAAGATATTGTTGTATTTAAATTATGTAGATTTTTTTCAATTAATGACTTTTATTTTGCATTCAATTGGAATTCAAAGGATCCAATGGGTGCGATGAAGCGTCACTAAAATAATTTACGGTTATATTTTAACTTTGGAATATTTTGTGTTTTGTTGTTCGGGCTGATTATTAGTATTAAAAAAATATATGAGACTTTTTAAAATAAATAATTAATTTAACTTGATAATCATGTCAATTAAATTATTTTTATATAATCTTCGAACCAATTATCATCTCTAAATTTATTTATGTTCTAAGCTTTCATCCCAATCCTATAAGTGTAATTTATCATATAACAAAAGCTGACCTAAGTGGGAACTTTTTACGAGAACCCACTCGATGTTTACTCCGCATTATAGTTTTTTGTTCGTAAAGTATATTAAGGCGGGCCTCTGTGTAGTTATGAGTTATGGGTTATAGACACACATTTTATAACAAGTCGTCCTATTTGTGAAACGAAGTAGCCCAAAAAAATTTAACCTAGCCAAATATTGTTTTCTTATATTTACGCGAATACTACACATTGAAATAAAACTATTTTACGGTTTTTATCGAGTTTATTTAGTTTGTTATGTTCCCGACGTTTCGGCCGCTTTACAGCAACCATGGTCACGGGGGGACGTCCTGATGTCATAGTTAATAACTGGGTACCCTCATATTTAGTTGTTGTTTGCGGTCCGATCCACTCAGAAAGTGCTCAACCAGTGCTTAACCTAGCCAATAATAATGGTGATAAAACCAAGCTGCAGCCAATTACCTGCAGCTTATACGGGCTCGCTCGAACGGGGTAGTACCCTCCTCTCACAGAAGATCTGCGTAAAGTACCTATTATAGCTGCGTTTTGTTTGATGGAATAACGAGCGGGAAGTTTCTCCTCAGGCCGGCAACGTGCGAGCGATGCCTTTCGTATTGCAAGCATAATATCTATTGGCTACGGTAATCGCTCAACATATAAGGCAGGTCATACGTTTGTCTGCCGACTTGGGTATATTTATTAATTTATTTATTACCGCTTGGCGCAGTGGTTCGAGCGTAGGCCGATCGGCTAACTGCACATGGTGGTTGTGGGTTCGAAACCGCCGGGGCAAATTTCGGAAATGGCCGTTCGTAATTTGCCCAGGCCTGCATGTCACTGTACCCATGTACCCATGTACCCATAGTACAAGCGTTGCTTAGTTTGGGACCATACAGTTGGTGTGTCAGTCTGGCGATATTCATTTATATTTATTTATTTAATTCATTAATTTATTTATATAAAGTAGACTAGACTAATGGAAGTAGAATCCAACACCTCACTGCTACTTACTACTATACAATTTCGTGATTGTTAAAACCAAATTAAAATACTTACTCAGCCAAATTTTATAAAAGCTCCCGTTTCTTTTTTGTATCGCAAGAATTGCGTTCCCGCAGCGATCCTGCAACCTCATTGTGTTACAAAAGGGAAATATATTCAGGACATAATGTGACACAAAATTCCCACGTAAAAGAGGTTTTTTTTAATATATTTTGTGATTATGGATCTAAGTGCATTTATTCTACTTTCAAATGTATATGTTTTATCGACATTGGCATTTTATTCATACCTACTTTAATAAAACGATACTTAAGTTCATGCTACCTAATTGTATGGTTTCAACCAGACCATATTAATCAAATAATTTAATCAGTTAAAAAGTATGATATGTTTTGAGTTTAGTAATGATACCGCCGTTATCTTTTAGTCTCGTGTTTTAGTACCAAAACTAATAACACAGCTTGGAAAAAATGTTTAGCGACTGAACTCGAAATTCTAACTCTATTTCACGTTATAAATTACTATGTTTTGTGTAAGTAAGTATTATCATATAAGTTAATAGTCTTCGTTTTTTGTTTCATAAAAATGTAGCAAAACCAGCTTTGCAGCTGCGTAAAGGGTGTCCATATAATATATAAAGTCAGTTTTGTGGCGCCCTCTTTATTTTCTACACGGCCCGCCCCGGCTTCGCACGGGTACATTGCGGTTACATTATTCGGGTTTTAGTAAGGATCCCTAATTTTTTTGAAAATATATTGTAGCCTATGTCACCCGGGGATAGTGTAGCTTCCCAACAGTGAAATAATTTTTCAAATCGGTTCAGTAGTTTCGGAGCCTATTCATTACAATCAAACAAACAAAGTTTTCCTCTTTATAATATTAGTATGATGTCCATAGGCAGACCCAAATATTTTCATCCATCGCACAGCATTACAAAGATTCCATAAAAAAACATAATGTAAACAAGTGGATGGATTTACGTTTATGTATAATTCATATTGTGTTTGTCCGTCGATGCTGGCGCTGTCAGGGATACCCTTGCTTACCATAAAAGGACGGCTTATGACTTATTGAGATACATCACGCGCTGGTTAAGACATTGACTAAACAACTAAACTATATTTTATGTAGATAAAATTGTAAAATTGTAATGTAGATTTACTTTTGTAACTACAGTAGTAGTCATATTAAAAACGAAAACATCAATGGAGGCTAATGATCTTTACCCAGCAGTGGGGTAAAGCAGGTTTAAAAAAAATAAGTAATTTAAATAAATAAGCGTATTGCGTTATGTATCCTGGGAATGTATACTAACTTTTAGTTTTGTAAAGAGTAATTCGGACGATGAAGGCACCGTTTTTCAAAACATTTTTGACATATAATGGCCGTATTTGGCACTCATATGGTAATTATCTGTGTCAGGTTAACCGTGTGAATGATCGCTGACCAGTGAATTTCCGGCTCTTCTCAGTGGAAATAGCCAGAACCGAATATACTGTGACTATTCTTTAGCATTTTTTTAAATTATTTGATATCTGTGATCTCTCTTTCAGCTGTAGTCTGTAGACGCTTTCATAATTAACCGAACATCAATTAAATCCGCGCGTCCTCAACGAAATCCCAACAGTGATACATTGCGATAGATAATTACTACTGATCAGTATTCCTTGACGTTCCCCGATAACATTCATCTTGGGAGTCTTAGCAATACCCACGATTATCGTACAACTGTGATAAATTACGATTCTCTCTACCGATAATACACACAAAAGTTGTTGAGCGCCAAATGCCTGAATTTCGCTGAAATTACCATGTTATAGAATTGTTGGCACCCTCATATTGTATACTACTATTTTTAGCTACAGAATACTTTCTTTTTGGACACATAAGGAGTAGGTAAGTACCTAGTAATTCCACTATATTTTCATGGCTTTTGATAGGTTGAACTAGCAATTGCTAGTTAACCTGCCTAGAAATGCTAGGGAAACTCAAGCTTGGTCACTGTATTATGGGATATTATTTCATACTCTATAATCTATATAACCACCTGAGCGTTCATGAGTTAAAAAAAAAACATCAAACTCAGTCAAGCAGTTTAGGAGAAGAGGAATTACGAAAGCACACCGGAATTGTATATAGTTATAAAGATGATAAGAAATAGGTAATAATGATAAGGCAAGTGGCAAATTTTCATCTAACTTCCCCTAATTTAATAAATCCGCGCGGGGGTCCAAGACAATTTAGGTTTTCCCCGGGATTCGTCGAGGGTCAAACCTCTGCGTCATTATTGGACACCATTGTTGATCCTGGCTTATAGGAGTTACAGTGATGTCAGTGCCGTATGTAGCCTATCAGGCGCCCGGTGCGAGCTCCTATAACTGGACCCTTGAAAACTTGTTCTTGGGTATTCACAGTCGATGGAAAGTTTCCGACAGCTTTCACCCTTCTTCTACAAATGAATTCGATGAATTATGAAACTTTTAATCGCCTGTGAATACTCCCCTGGTCTAGTAATTTCTGCGCCCCTCCAGGGTCTGCGCCCTGGACACTGCTGGCACCTCCCCTAGTTATGGCGATGAGTGGTGGGACTGTGTGGCAGGACTAGTCCCATACAAAATTCATCAGTATTCATCCAGCTCATTACCGTAACATCAATCTTGGGAACGCGCAATAACTATGATCATTACGAGTCCGCTGTAATAAATTACCCCCGTCTCGTATCAATTTGGCGCCTCCTGTCAACGCTTTTCCTGAAAATTGGATTCCTGAAGCTTTCTCATTAAAAATATGGTTTTTCTCATGTAGTTGGGTCTGTATTTTTCCTTGTTTCAGCACAGGAGAGACCTTCATACGACTGAATACTGAATATATTAAATTATACATGTCCCACGTTACTATTCGAGACATCGATATATTTATATTGTATATGGTGACTCAAATTTATGGATGTCTCATATTCGAGTCCCGTATTCCACACTTATATTATATCCCATATTCGGCGGTATAGCAATTTTGGGATATTATCATTTGGACGAAATTCAGTATTGTCAGCGTTTACCAATCAAATGGCAAAATATAGTGTTGCATCGGCCGGGAATCGAACCCGGGCCGCCCGCGTGGCAGGCGAGCATTCTACCACTGAACCACCGATGCTTGTTATGTTAACTTCAAACAGAGCTATGGTTTGTTGTGTAGTAATGTACATTCTAATTTCTATTTAGTACTTATGAAACGCGGTATGTTTGTCTGTTATTATATAGAAGTTTGACCAAAAATCAGCAAAGGCAAAACAGATTTCTACCACACCACACGGTAAGCACATAAAGCACTTTTCGTCTCTGAAATCATTGCAGACGAAGCCACGAGCAAGACTTATCTTCTGTAATTATAATATTGGAGAAGAAATTTACTGACTGACTGATCAATCAACGAACAGTATCTACTGCTGGGGTTAGAAACTTGAATTTGAGAGAATAGGTAATGACGTTCCTCTTTTAAAAATCCGCCCCGAAAGGGGTAAAATAGAAGATAAAAGTTTCCTTGAAATCCGTTTCGTTATCCATGCGGACGAAGACACGGGCTAAAGCTAGTCTATACATAAAATAGCGCTGATGCAAGTAAATCTACTGTTCCGTGACCATCATTATTACTGATTAAGTAATACTGAGTACTCGTAACGATGTCAGGTAAATTACGAAATGATGAGTCAACAGTGAATGGTGAAAGGGTAAGATCGAACGTGCTTATAATGCAAGTAGTTTTAGTAGTGCTATGTTTAAACTTCCTATAACAAGCATCGGTGGTTCAGTGGTAGAATGCTCGCCTGCCACGCGGGCGGCCCGGGTTCGATTCCCGGCCGATGCAGAATACATTTTTGTGTTAACTTTTTCTTAATTTTATGCATTTATTCATACCCGACTCTATCAATCTATCTAATGTCTGGTAAATATAACACATATGCAATACCGTTTTTTCACATAGCTCTGACCTTTTCTGTAATCATTTCATGTCTCTTATACTATTCAACGAACTTACAAAAGCACCAAAAACAGAATAGCCTCCTCCTCTTAAATGTAGGGCCCTAATTAAAATCAGTTTGTTCCTGTTTGTAGACAAACAGACAAACATTCCGCCTGCGCGAATGAAAGATTAAACAAGGAAAACAAATCTTAAAACACATTAAAGATAATTTAAAATTCATTAACAAGACGACAAAAGAAAGTAGCGAATCCCGGGGAACAGGGGCCAATCCACCAAAGGCTACGATTAAACAAGCGATTGTTGAGTTTTCTGGGGTCGTTCGAGCAAATCCTATCTCCTTTAAGACCCAGATAAATAGCTCAAAGACTGCTTGAAGCAAACCCAGAAAGTCAGAAGACCTAGGTGGTAGTACCGCCTTCCTTCTTCCTTCCCACAAAAATCGAAGTCATTTTCGAAGGACATGCGTAATCCGCCAACTCGCACTGGGCCAGAGTAGCGGATTATGCCCTTAACCTCCTTCCCTTTGAAGGGAGGCCCAAGTTCAGGACTGGGACATTAAAAGAGATGATAATTTTTATTATTGTTCTTAATACTGGCCAGATACTAAACCCGATATACTAGTATCTAAACATCGGATCGAAATACTGTTAATAAAAAACCCGTGATACATTTTATTCAAATAAAAATTATATGTACATGTAATTTTAAGATGTCAATAAAGGTCTCTGACCCCTATTTCAGAGCGCGGCCGGGCAATAACGTGCCTGGGTTAAACAAAAAAACATCGGATCTACAAACGGTGTGTCCATTTAGTTGCCAGTCCCTTAAACAAATTAAACGTAAAGAAAAGTTCGCTCGACTAACTACGACTAATTAGCGGTTTTTGCGCTCCTGGGTATAAATGAGGTCGATTGCTTTATTCCTTTTTTGTGCTAATTAGCTGAGCTATCTTGACGAGACGACGAATATTTAGATGATTAGAAGAATGGCTTTTTTCTAAAGTCACTCAGTTTATAACGTTCAGTTTCCCAGAAACTCATCTGCGCCCGGTGGGCAAACCAGTAACTAAAATATTCAATAGAAATAAATAAAAAATAAACAATTGAGCCCTCTTGACGTCCCACTCCTGAGCACGGACCTCCCCTCACTACGAGACCTCACTTATCCACCTCACTGGCCCAATGCGGGTTGGCGGATTTCACATGTATTTTTTAAATTGGTTAGATTATGTAAGACATGCAGGTTTCCTCATAATGTTTTCCTTCACCGTAAGCGTGTGATAATCATATAGAAATTGTGGCGATTTTTGTATCGATACTAGCGAAGTTCTCAGCGAGCCAGATAGGTTTGTGGAAGCCTAAACAGTTGACGCGGTGTAAGCTATTAAAACCAAAAAGCAAACCTTCAAAATAATCCATATTTTTGTCATTAAGCTCCAGAAGCCTTATTTTGTTACGGCTGCTCAATCCTTTACAAAGTCCAATAGGGAAAATTGTACTCCAAAAGATAAACTGCGTCCCAATGAGTTGCAGTATGGGCACATTCGCGTGGAAAGCGAAAAAACAAGATGATACTCTCAGAAAGCTTTTAGCGTCTCGGCAAAAAGGCTTTTCAAATTGCTGTGATAAGTTCGGTGAGTGTTCAAAATTTCGACCTTTGTATTGTAATAAAGAAATTTGAAAAACAACCAGTTTTTAAAGGTTATAATTACAAAGTAAATTATATAACAGCAGCAATTTGACTTATTTCATGGTGGTAGAGCCAACATGTATCCAGTTGTCTACAGCTCATATGCGGGCTGGAGGCACCTCTCACAGAAGATCCCAGAGAGCAGCCCAACCCTTCCTCCCTTCCCTCTCAATCACTCCCCTTTAGGTAGGCAACGCGTGAGCAATGTTTTGAGTATGCAAACGTCCATAGAATACGGTAACTAGTTAATCAAGCGGGTCGCTTGCTTGTTTAGAAAACCCAAATCCATGTCGAAACTTTGTCAGAAGTGATATTGCTTCGGTATCTACGTAGATACTATTCAATTTTCTATAAAGTAACATCACGAGAGCAGTACCATCTCGTCTACAAGTAGGTAGTACGTACCGCTATACGCACAGCAATATCCCTTGATTAAATCTATATACGGCGCTCGTAAAGTTTGTAATCCACCAGTGGAGTGCGAGGAGGTATTTTGATGGGTTGGCTATCAATATTTTGGGGATTGAACTATTATTTCGTTTATTATTATTTTTAGATGGACTAAAATCCCAATCAAGTTTAACTTGGCTGAACGAACTTATTAAAATTGAATGTTGCATATTTTTTTGTTGTTACAGAATCGACTTAATGAAATTTGAAACATCTAATAGTACATTGTTACACGAGTGGTGAAAGTGAGCGAGGGCGCTAATAGTTCGAGGGACAAAATAAGTCTTTCACCCGAGGTAAACACTGTGCTTTTCATTACGAATACAAGGAAAATAAAAATAAAAACAGGAATTGGCTAAAGAAATAATACAAGGAAGCATGAACAATACTCTACAACTCGAAAAAAAAAAAGATCGGATTGCCGCCTGTTTTGTTTTTTTTCGTTGGCCGGCCAACTTCATTATTTAGCCAGTATTTTTAATTTTCATTTTTAAATATTTTGACCAAATCTATGTTATTTTAAAGAAATTGTTGAAACTAAATTATAATTAAGTCATTTAAAAGTATATATTCTTTATTTAATACTCAACTTTATGTTATTTCAATTTTACATCGTGCTGTAATTGAGTGACTGTAGAAAATGTTTGAACATGGTTCCATAGAAATGTGAAAATGAAACTAGTTTTTTTTTTATTATTTGACAGCTGTCAGTTGAAAGCGATTCTCCCGGGCCGGAAAAGTATTACTTTCAACCCACTCCTCAGGCAACTTCAGACCTACTTTCAGAGTATGAGTAATGAAAAAGTATTTATGTCCTGCTCGAGGGACGGTAATACTGTTAGTATGTTTAGTTTGTGTACAATAGATTTAGGTTACTTTTCTATTTTTGTACCATTTGCATTTTTTTTTCTATTATCTCACTTTCCTAAAAAGAGTCATTTTAAAAAGGGTTTTAGGTCAAAATTGGATGTATTATTAAAAATATATATAATTCGAGTCGTCGACATTTTCCCGAATTGAAAAATGGACGCTGCGACGCACGCGAACGTAGGTACCTATCTCCCGATATTTCATCTCCCCAAATGCGGCAGTCGGCAAATTGCTTTCTAAATTGCTCAGAACTTTTTCCGAACAAATATCCTAGTGCTTGTATTACGAGCGAGTGGACCCGATTTTATTGGAGTTTAAATAAATAAAAACACTATATGTGTGCTACTGCTAATGATCTAAAGTCAATTCCAATCCATTAGATTGCTGTAAAATATCAATTAAAACGCAAGATATAAAAAAATAACCGAGTTCTATTACATTATCATAAATTACTTCATAAATAACTTCACAGTTAGACTGTAGACGTACGGTTTAAAAGGGGTATCTTGTGAATATACATTTTATATAATGTTTCAGGTTTAGAAATTAGAACATCCACTTTTTCGGTGAAATTTTAATTGTTATGAATATTTGTTTTGAATATTTCTGGCCACCCCTGCGACTATTTCAATCATAACGTCATGTATATTATAAAATAATGCATAGTATTTAGAAATGTTCCGCATTAATTTAAAAGTAATTTAATTAGAGATCCTCGCCAAAAATATAGTTACCGCCGAACAAAAAAACGTAGATAACTTTTTTAATAATATCTGTCGGCAACAGAGTGAGGTTGTTTATTAGTAGATATTTATTTTGTATTTCGCGCCTATTTATCTTTCTTTTTGAAGATAAATCAATCAATTTTATAAAGAATTGGCAAGAAAATATCGATTTCAGTTATTTTTGTCTATATTTTAACCCTACCCATAGATTTATATGCGAATTTTTGTTTAATTGATGATAAGGTACTATAAGTCTATGGTCAACACTTCTATAGATGGAAAACCGAGCCGAGTAAGATGTTCCTGGTGGGACTGTGTCCTTCTCTCACTAAGTATTCAAATACTCGTAACGTCCCCGTCCCAACACCGCCATGGACACCCTAGTAGGAAGGGACAATGTCCCACAAGGAGGCTCTCACTTGGTTCTTATTGGTGCAATCCCACCATAATTATAAAGAGTTTCCAGGAATATAACGGTTTAGCCAAATGGTATGACTGAAAAAAAAAAAACCAACAAAAACAGTTGAACCCACAACCAATTTATAGAATTAAAGAAAAATCTAGTCTCAAACGAATGAAAAACGAGTTAGTATTTTGAACTGGTCCTGGATAACCATTGCCAAAAACCGGGTAGTATTTTTCATCGTATTGCGTGAGCGATTTGGCTGTTAGTTGCCTCGCGTTCTAACTAAAAGCTTTCAGATTTAACCGCTCTGCTGTTAACTGTTTGGCACACAATACAAATTCGCCGCAAATGTATGTGGGATTTTTATTATTTTCTTTTTTATACTACATAGCGGCCCGCCCCGTCTTCGCACGGGTACATTACGGTTACATTATTGGAGTTTTAGTAAGGATCCCTATTTTTTTTTAAATATAATATAGCCTTTGTCCCCCGGGGATAGTGTAGCTTCCCAACAGTGAAATAATTTTTCAAATCGGTTCAATAGTTTCGGAGCCTATTCATTACAATCAAACAAACAAAGTTTTCCTCTTTATAATATTAGTATGATTATTTACTTCTAAATAAATCATAATAGCCCAATTAGCATAGAAATTTAATTTAAATAATATATAAAAATGAGCATACCGATTATATGTTATACAAATATTTTATACACAAGTATGTGTGGTCATTCACACGACGTTATTCTGGCTAAGCATTTTTGGCCGTATTTGGCATTTCAGTACCGACAGTAACATGTATATTAAATTATCGGTACCGGGCTAAAGGTGGGGATGATCAATAATCCTTTCTAAAAATACATATTAGAGTATACTTATTTGTGTATTAGCATCACGCAAACAGCTGAACGGAATTTAATGAAGTTTGGTACATAATATATTTATTCTCTTCAATTCCTAACATAACGGCTACAAATTTTTGTACAAGTATATGCGGGCGAAGCCGCGGGTTAATGGTGGTGGTTTAAATATAGGATGTGGTCGAACCCTCAAGCAACTTTAATTGGTTCAAATTGTTGACCAAATCTGGCTTATCCGAGGTACTAATCAACAAAGTATTCTAAAACAATCAATTGGACCGCGTCTGACCAACTTTGGAATTAATTAAACTTGCTTCGTACTTTTTTGAATAACCGACTGAGAGAAGCTTTGTGATTCTACCATGTACTTAGAGTTGCGAATCGCTAGTGTATACATACAATATATCTGTAATAGATGGTTAGTTTCTTAGGTGGCCGATATGAAAATGATACTAGTTCTAATTAAATACTTATTAAATCTATACAAATAAATAAAATAGGAGTGTCTGTTTGTAATATCAAAATAACACCTTTACACTAAATGCATATGAAAGTACATACGACACCTATAGCAAAAACGCGATTTTTTTTTTGTCCTTCTGTCTGTCTGTCTGTCTGTATGTTTGTTCCGGGTAATCTCCGAAACGGCTGGACCGATTTCGACGGGACTTTCACTGGCAGATAGCTAATGTTATAAGTTAGGCTACTTTTATTTTAGAAAAACAAAATTTGTCGCGTGGGCTCAGAACGCGGGAGCGGTCTTTTTTTTTAAGTTAAATTCCACGCGGACGAAGTCGCGGGCTCAGCTAGTTATTTTAATAAAGTGGAAGCATGAAGTTTGTTGAAAAAGTATATTTTATAGTGTAAATAGAGTGGAGCTGAGACAGACAAATTGAATTATGTTCATTGTCTACTGCGCTAGTTGAATTATTTTAGACATGGTCTGTGTTACAGGCGAAATACACAATTCGAATATTTTCAAAACGCTTCGAGATCTTTTTCTTCTCGTGAGTTAGGCCCGTGGTAATAAATCTATCTCAAGTCTGAGAGCGGTCTTGGTATGCTTTTGACATGTCGTTTTGTACCGGTATGACCTGTCTAAGTTCGCTTTCAGACTCGAGATCGATCAATTGTAGTATCGGAGTTTTAATTTTTAAGAAGTTATGCTTCCTTACGATGCTGTTTTAGTTTCATGGCCATGAACAATTAATGTTCAAATATTTGTCCCGATTTTCAGTTATATACCTTATTTCGCTCAAATAATAATTAAATTGCTAGAATGAGAAATAATCGCTAGATTACTTTACTACCGGATAGACGCACATGGAAAAAAAAATACAGGCAGATACCAGTTTTGTATTCAACAACTATTATATTTGGCCTTTTGCTTCATATCTACAGAATTAAAGAGTGGTTCTTTCAGCAGACTTCACATAAAAAACCGAGTGTATCCGTCTTCAGATCATGCAATCTGTCATGTTTAAAAGTTTATCTAGAAATAGTTATTAAAGCCCAATCCTACATATTGCCTGCAACATGTAAGTACTAATTTTGTGTTTCATCGTCAGACCCGAGCGCTCTAACTAGAAATATAGCTAGAAATGCTACTTTCGGAATTATACTAAATTTAATACGGCAGACTACTCATCATATTATGTACTGTGTTGTTAAATTAAAACACGTAGCTACTTTTGCTATCTGTATTTGCAATTAGCAAATTTTTGAAATTGGTAATTTTCTATAGTTAATCCATTTTTATATTATTATGCTCTTATTAATAAATTTATCTCAAGTATGAGAGCAATTTTGAGCACGCTTTTGACATTTTGTACTGATATAACGTGAGAATGACTCTCAGGCTTGAGTTCGATTCTTTAGAACAGTAAATTAATGGCGAAAACTCATGGACAGTTATAGAACTGTCAGTACGCCATGTGAACTGTAGTAAGCCATAGGGCTTAGCTTATAAAACACACTTGCAAAAAGTACCTTGCATCGGCCGGGAATCGAACCCGGGCCGCCCGCGTGGCAGGCGAGCATTCTACCACTGAACCACCGATGCTTGTGTTTTAATTTTATAATGTGAAATTACGTTGAATGTTCGATGACGTCTAATTTTATAAAAAGCTGACACATGTATCATATTGTTATACCTCGTCATGTCACGTTTTTCGTCGTCAGAACAGATTAGTACCTATACTCTACTAGTCCTCTCTACTACTAGTCTCTACTCTCTCTTGCTCTACCATGAGTTCAACCCTCGCTAGTTACTAGAGTCTATGTTAAATATTATTAAGTAGCTTAGCGTACCAAATAGTATACATACATTACAAAGTTGGAAAACAAGCTTACGATTTGCCTGATTTTAAGGTGAAAGCGCCTGTCTAGCCCGCGAAATTCAAAATTTTCGAGTATTTTTATAGTTTATCCAAAATCTGAAAACATTTAAGACAACATTTTGTGATTTGCGAAAAACACAGTATGCAGTGCGTTTATTAATACATTTATTTTACTCTAAATATTATCACGGTGGATATGATACTAGTAAATCACTAAATATACAAAAATTGCCAGATTATCTGGATAGCTGTCGTTCTTGAAATGTTTTAGAGTAAGTTGGATATATTAATAAATGCACTGCACACGGTCTTTTTCGCGAATTACAAAATTTGTCTTTTATTATTGTCAGATTTTGAAAAAAATCTAAAAGAACACAAAAAATTTGAACTTCGCGGGCTAGATGGGCGCTTTAGCCTTAAGCAGTTAACGTAACCTGTAGATGCATGCAATACCAAAGGCCTTGCTCGCACGTTGCATTGTATTTAAACTGGTGTGGCTTTTCAAACTAATCCAGCTAAATCCCCTGGTATTGAGGGGAGCCCGTGCACAGGAGTGGGACATCGAAAGGGCTTAATAATTTTTATACAGCCGGTCGGCCGCCGTACCATTTTGGAAGGTCAATCTTCGAAAGCGAGGATATACCTATTGACGTCACAAAAACAATGGCAATATCGCCTGTAATAATTTCAAAAAAATGAACATGCATCGGCCGGGAATCGAACCCGGGCCGCCCGCGTGGCAGGCGAGCATTCTACCACTGAACCACCGATGCTTGTATTTACATATTATAATACCTATTCATAGACAAAGTGTTATTTGAATGTACAGATAATATCTAATATCTACTTTATATGAGATCACGTTTTCAAAGCAATTTCAATTTGCATTGCACTATAATTATATATTCTTTTAAATACACACTAATTGATAACCCCCTCCTTTTTGAGGTCGGTTGAAAATGCTTCAGCTCTTATATTCCACTTTCTGAAATACTCTACAGTACTCTATCATTATTTTCAGGCTCCACATAATCTCATGACACTAAGGTGTGGTGTTTTAATAAATGAAAAGGTAGTTCTTTAGTGCCTATTACGTCAGAAGCAACCGTAATTTACTGTACGGGTAAATAAAGGTGTTTATCTGTGAAGTAAGTAGAGTTATGTACAGACAAGGCGATCTAAATCACGAGTACGTAGTTTGGACAAGTAATTACCTATTGACATACAAAAAATAATAGAGACGGCAAGCTGAAGAAAGGGCGCTATGGCGCTCATTAGAAGAGGCCTATGTCCAGTAGTGGACTAATATAGGCTGATGATGATGATGATGATACAAAAAAAGAGGAACGACTTGATTTCTTAAATAACGACTCTTGGTGATTGTAAACGATATTCACATGACAAAGAGGTATGGTCCTAAACTAAGCAACGCTTGTACTATGGGTACCGTACAATGGACTGAGGACGATCCCAGTGAGACCCAGACAAGGGCAAATTACGTAAAGGCCATTTCCGACATTTACCCCAGCAGCAATCGAACCCGCAACCAACATGTGCAGTGAGCCGAGCGGCCTACGCTCGATCCACTGCGCCAAGCGGTCGTCGAAAAGGATTTAATATTATGGAGACTTCCTTCATACAACATTACATTTTATATGGAAGAACTAAGTTACATAGCGCCATTGATCAATAGTGCAGTCACCGCTTAATTATGCGCAGAACTCGTATAGTTCCCTCCGTAACCCTTTCAAATGTATCGTTTGAAATCAAAACCTTTCCACGTGAAAACGTCCGATCTCTCCAGCTACTTGACGTGCGTCCTAATTAATAATGTTAATCCGAAAAGTTGGGGCACAAAAAACATGATAGTGTCTATGGGGATCTGTTGGCCTGAAATAAAGATAAAAAAAATTCTGTGAAGGAAAAACTAAACATAAAAAACGATAAAAGCCCGGTCGAGGGTGTTTAAGAAATTTCGCGTTAAGTACATTACGCGTTCTTGAAATAGAACATAGGTATGCATCATGATAGCATGACCATTTATCAGTAGTAGCCTTGTATGCGCCCGGTGCGAGCTCCTTTAATTGCGTCCTTGAAAACTTGGTCTTGCCTGGTCTACCAGGCAATACCAAGTTTTAGTTTAATTAACAGAGACGGCAGACGGCATCGTATATCTTCACATGTTTGACAGATAATGGCTATATTTGGCATCCATATACAGCAAAATGTATGTTCATTATCGGTGCTGGGTTAACCGTATGAATAACCACTTGAAGGCTACGGCGTTTATTATTACATTTATTTAACTCTAAATATTATCACGGTGGATATGATACTAGTAAATCACTAAATATACAAAAATTGCCAGATTATCTGGATAGCTGTCGTTCTTGAAATGTTTTAGAGTAAGTTGGATATATTAATAAATGCACTGCACACGGTATTTTTCGCGAACTACAAAATTTGTCTTTTATTAGTGTCAGATTTTGAAAAAATTCTAAATGAACTCAAAAAATTTGAACTTCGCGGGCTAGATGGGCGCTTTAGCCTTAAGCAGTTAACGTAACCTGTAGATGCAGGCAATACGACGAAAGGCCTTGCTTGCACGTTGCATTGTATTTAAACTGGTGTGGCTTTTCAAACTAATCCAGCTAAATCCCCTGGTATTGAGGGGAGCCCGTGCCCAGGAGTGGGACATCAAAAGGGCTTAATAATTTTTATACAGCCGGTCGGCCGGTCGTACCATTTTGGAAGGTCAATCTTCGAAAGCGAGGATATACCTATTGACGTCACAAAAACAAAGGCAATATCGCCTGTAATAATTTCAAAAAAATGAACTTGCATCGGCCGGGAATCGAACCCGGGCCGCCCGCGTGGCAGGCGAGCATTCTACCACTGAACCACCGATGCTTGTATTTACATATTAAAATACCTATTCATAGACAAAGTGTTATTTGAATGTACAGATAATATCTAATATCTACTTTATATGAGATCACGTTTTCAAAGCAATTTCAATTTGCATTGCACTATAATTATATATTCTTTTAAATACACACTAATTGATAACCCCCTCCTTTTTGAGGTGGGTTGAAAATGCTTCAGCTCTTATATTCCACTTTCTGAAATACTCTACAGTACTCTATCATTATTTTCAGGCTCTACATAATCTCATGACACTAAGGTGTGGTGTTTTAATAAATGAAAAGGTAGTTCTTTAGTGCCTATTACGTCAGAAGCAACCGTAATTTACTGTACGGGTAAATAAAGGTGTTTATCTGTGAAGTAAGTAGAGTTATGTACAGACAAGGCGATCTAAATCACGAGTACGTAGTTTGGACAAGTAATTACCTATTGACATACAAAAAATAATAGAGACGGCAAGCTGAAGAAAGGGCGCTATGGCGCTCATTAGAAGAGGCCTATGTCCAGTAGTGGACTAATATAGGCTGATGATGATGATGATGATGATACAAAAAAAGAGGAACGACTTGATTTCTTAAATAACGACTCTTGGTGATTGTAAACGATATTCACATGACAAAGAGGTATGGTCCTAAACTAAGCAACGCTTGTACTATGGGTACCGTACAATGGACTGAGGACGATCCCAGTGAGACCCAGACAAGGGCAAATTACGTAAGGGCCATTTCCGACATTTACCCCAGCAGCAATCGAACCCGCAACCAACATGTGCAGTGAGCCGAGCGGCCTACGCTCGATCCACTGCGCCAAGCGGTCGTCGAAAAGGATATTATGAAGACTTCCTTCATACAACTAATAAAACCTATTTCATAACTTCTACCATTACATTTTATATGGAAGAACTAAGTTACATAGCGCCATTGATCAATAGTGCAGTCACCCCTTAATTATGCGCAGAACTCGTATAGTTCCCTCCGTAACCCTTTCAAATGTATCGTTTGAAATCAAAACCTTTCCACGTGGAAACGTCCGATCTCTCCAGCTACTTGACGTGCGTCCTAATTAATAATGTTAATCCGAAAGGTTGGGGCACAATAAGACAGTGTCTATGTGTATCTGTTGGCCTGAAATAAAGATTAAAAAAAATCTGTGAAGGAAAAACGAAACATAAAAAACTATAAAAGTCCGGTCATAAAAACATAGACCTGGCTGGTCTAGTAGTTTCTGCGCCCTTTCAGGGTCTTCGTCCCGTGCCTGGACCCCTTGTTTAGTGGTGATTTACACGAAGAAGACGGCATCGTATATCCCCACCATGTTTGACAGATAATGACAATATTTAACATCCGTATACAGCAAAATGTATGTACATTATCAGTGCTGGGTTAACCGTGTGAATGAACACTTAAAGGCCAACTCCGGTCTTAAGTTTTCAAGCCGCCTGAAGGTCTCCGACTTGGCACAACTGTGATAGCTGGGACAGACAGCTTAACGTACCCTCCGAAGCATCGAAATCTGTATTTTAAAAGGCTCTACCGTGGCCTACTACGTTTATAACTAGCTTTCATTCCTCTGTGCGTAATTATTACACACAGAAATGATAATTTCACTATCACTGTAACCCCACCCGTACGGAGAGGGCATCCTAACAACAGTGTTAGGTAGCTCGAAGAGCGGAGAGCGTCGATTTATTTCACCTAATACGACCATCAATTTGCAGTCCACTCCGAAATTGTGACAATTTATTCTTGTAACAACAAATGTTCCATTTTTGTGTTGTTCAATGTATTAATTACTTAATAAACAGAACCACAGTGAAGTTATGTAGAGAGATAGGATTTAAATCGTTGAGTAGAGACACACACAATACAAAAACTTCCTTTCCGAAAATGACACAGCTGAAAGAGGAATTAAAAATGGAATCAACTCAATGTGATTTACGATGACCGACAAAACTTAATTTGACACAAGTATCTCTATGTTGCACATATATCACAACCATGATAAAGACGGCAATTAAGGTTTAGTTAAGTTTAGTTCAACCACCAACGAATAGAGTCAGTATTAGGTAGCCATATCCAATACTTATAGAGTTACAATCGTTGGGTGTTCTACAAGAAAAAAACAGTTGTTTACGCAATCACAGCCCATTGTTACAATTTTATTTACCTTGCTAGCATGTCTAGCGTAAACAATATTTACACAACTGTTCTAATTTCAAAGCCATTTCACATTCGAATACGTTGGTGATCCATTTTGCTACACTTGACAAATCAAATAAAACCTGCATGGTCAACAATTGTCACAAAATCCATTTGTTGCAACGCAACTGCTTTAATTGATGACAATGTTGTACCACGTTGACCAACTAGTTGATTAATTTGTTGACCGACCACAGTGTATGTAGGTATTACAGTAATACTTCCCGAGTTTTTACTCAGACGGAAACATAAAACATATTCATAATACATTTCATGACATCCAAATACGGTCAAACCGTTTGGAGAAATCTAAGCAGTATTTGCCTTGCCAATGATGCGGTAGTTCTTCTGATATTTAGAACTTCTGCTTGTCTAGACGTGTTCAAATATCGGTATTTTACTTTCAATTTGCAGGAAATGTATAAAAAATGAAGCACTAATCAAAGTTACAGGAGAAATTGAAAAATGTAATTTGGTCCGCAACCCCGAAAGTAATGGAGAAGTTCCCTGCACTCTTATACAGCATGCATTATTCAATAAGTCCACTCCGTGTGTGGATGGGGCCAGGGGACGAGCGATTCAGAAAACAAGGGAAACGGTTACTATAAATTAAATAGACTCAACTAAAAAATAAATATGAATTTGTCATAGGTCCGAAGTCAGAGGTCCAATCAGCAAGGTCAAATCAGGAGTATTATTTTTATTTTCAAACCCAACAATTTAAATGTATTCCTTATATACCTTGCTGTATTCGTTGATGTCAATAAAATATAAATTACTAGTTGCTGCCCGCGACTTCGTCCGCCTAGACTTAAGTAAAGTATTCTATGTGTTAATCTAAGTTATAAACTATCTTTGTTCCAAATTTCATCCAAGTCCGTTCAGTAGTTTTTGCGTGAAAGAGTAACAAACATACATCCACACTCTCAAATTTTCGCATTTATAATATTAGTAGGATTACATTTTCACCCTCCTTTTAACCTTGAGAGACTCCTCTCTAGAGTGGAATATTTAAAGAGCTAATCATTATTTATTATTTGTACATTCCCGCCGCTCTATATTTATCTATCTGTCCTCTTTTATCCATCTCGTATTTTCTACTTTCCTTGTGGGCCTAAAAATCAAATTCTACATGAATCGTAACGTAACTTCAAAGCGGAGGCTAATTTCTGAGCGCAAACCCCAATGTCAAAATTAATCAATGAACGCAATATGTAAAACCTTTGTATCCATCAGATACTTGCAGTACCGAATTCAACCGTTATTTTAACCTGTTAATATTCTCTTTTCAAAATTATTACACACTATTATACGTTATTATGAACACAATTTTTTTAATTATAAAGTATGTTACCACAAAAGCCTACACAATCCAGACACCTACATTATGTACCGCTAATCACATCGTAAACCTCGTATGGCGTTTTTAAACTAATTGTACCCCATTTATCTAGTAGTCTTTAAGATATGTAGTGTTGAATCATGAACATTTTCACCTTAACTCCGCTCTTCTCGTGGGTCCAAAGTCAAATGTGTCCTGGGAACCGCCCGCAGCAGTCTCGGCCTCTCAGGAAACCACCTATTGTACGGCGAACGGGCATTCCAATTTAGCCAGCGAGCTAAGCCCAACCAATGCCTGTAATAACTCTCGCTTGGCCCTCTACAGGATGTTAGATTAAACGGACGACGTATATAAACCCATGATATTTCATATTTACACGTTACTAATAAATAAAAAGCACTGAGGAAACCCTAATTACTTCAAAAAAGTTCTAGAACGCAGGGCACTCTAGCAATATTGAGCGACTGTGAGCCCCCTTATCATAGGTGAATGACCTCTAGTATGATTCGTTTTCCCTTTATATGTACTTCAAACCTGGTTTAGGATAGGCAAACATAGATAGGTAAAGGCTAGGCATAAAGAGTTCGAGATAATTAGATTAATAATTAAGCTAGGTAATATTTTATCCACATTTAGAACGAGTAACGAATATTGAATACTGAATACTCTCCTTCAACGCGTCCGTTGTTTACCCTATCACCCTGTATATATTTGATATCTAGTAGGTATATTAATATTGGCTGTGTGGTAGTTTATTAGTACCAGTGACCGTGTAGGTACTTGAGACGACCTATTTGTGACGTCACGGGTCAGAGACGAAACCGAAGGTGACCATCACGCAGGATTTTGGAATTTACGACTGATGGAAGTTACAATCGTGGTAGTTGGCCAAGACTCCCTTTGGTTCACTATACAACCATAGTAAGCACTTTGCGTCGTGTGAACTTTGATACATTTTATTTTATTTTACATGGAAAACAAACAGCTGCTTAATAATAAACTAGTTACATGAGAATATACATTAGAGAGGCTTAACAGTTTTCACTTTTAGTACAGACAAAGATATATAAAGAATTGCTGATCTGTCCAATGGTTTTGGGTGGTGCTTATGTACATACATACAAAGTATATACAAAGTTATAAACGCTCACACTTTCGCATTGATTATAGTAAAATATTGTTTAAAAAGTAAGCTGCAAGAAAATTTAATACCTGTAAAGTCTAAAGTATTCTTACCACGAACTTTTGAGGAGTCACAAAAAGTTTGTTGTTGTTTTAAAGTGTCTTTATTGATAATAAGATATTACAATACTTACAAGACTGCATTGCAGTATGAAGCATAACATAGACATTTATACAAACTTTGTTAGGCTGGATCACCTTTAAAAGTTATTATAGCATGCAAGTATCGAACTGTTTACTTCAATCGGATGTTAATGGATACAGAACAACATGAGTATTTGATAAACATAGTCCTTTGGTATTAGGAACTATTTTTATGCACATGCATTGTTATATATATAATATTATACATTTTAAAAATACTAATGGTCACAAAAAGTAAAACCATCCCAATCTTGAAATGAGACAAAAAATGTCACCAACAGCTTCGCCATCTTGCGAATTTCGAAAGGAGACTTAAAAATATGAAACATTCATAAAGGGTACACAACTTGAAAAACAAAAGGAGAAATAACACAAAAGGCTCAAACGAAGACGACGCATTTTCAAAACCGTATTTCAAAAGAAGAATCTACTCCCCTGTATCTAAATCCGCGCGATATTGGCGGGTCCAGCTCAGTCTAGTAACGACGCTAGTAGATAAAATAAATCAGTTTAAATATGATTATGAAATTTGTCATATTGTAATAAATTTTTCAAAATGTCATTTCATAGCGCATTTAAGTTTGGTTTCTAAGTTGATTGATTGATTGATTTTTTAATACTCTAGCTACTTTTATCCACGCTACCTATTATTTGCATAGTGTATCTAGTAGCAAACGAGAAGTCATATTCGAATCACTACAGTTTGACAGAAGTTACAATATTATACTTAGGTAGGTAGGATTGTTTTTTTTAATAACATTTATACCACACAAAGTTAAAACAAACATGACAGAACAATCTGGTTCTTAGTATATTTTATACATCAATCCTGAAGTCAGTCAATTTGACGATTCGTTAGACCAGCCGCTAATCATCTCTGAACCCGCCATTACTATTCCGAGGCGAGGAGCCGAGATAAGTACACACGTACGTGCTTTACATTACATTAAAGACATTTAGGAGGCAAACGAGCTCGAAGAGCTACTGGCTTATTCTTAAGGGCCAGATCTAATAGGCGATTTTATTCCAACGATTTATCATTATCTTTCCGTTCAAACTAGATTCTGCCTGATTGCAAGCCTTTAGTTATACAGCATAATAATATGTATGTAACTACCCTATCGTTTAAGTGAGACTATAAGCTATTCAATAGTGAAATCTTACTGAAATCGGCCAAGTAATTTCTAAGTGATGGTCTCACAAACAGACATGAACGTGTTCTGACTATATTCAGCTGTATCCTATTTTTAAACTCCAACGCAAAAAGAGGGGTGTTATAATTTTAACATGTGTATCTGTGTGTCTGTATGTGGCATTGTAGCGGCCAAGCGGATGAACCGATTTTAATTTAGTTTTTTTTTTGTTAGAAAGGTATTCTGATGGAGAGTGTGTTGAACTATGTTTCATGAAAATCGGTTTAGCCGTTTGTTTTTTAAATTTTCAATTTGTAGTTATTAATAGAGATAGTGGGTAGAAGTACTGAAAACATAAAAGTCCTCATTAAAGTAATCATAACTGTTCCATAAAACTGTAACTTAGAGAGTAGTAAGTAGCTGCTTAAGAGTTTGGCAATACGCGCAGTGACACGGAACAGCTTGAAACGTCTCCAGCGGCCCTAAACGGCCGACCGGAGGCGCAAACTTGGGAACAACATGGATAGTTAAAAACTTGGAATAGGGTTGTCAGTATTTAAGCCTTTTAAAGGCCCCTTAATAGTCTACGGAAAGTATCTGAAAGAACTGTAGTTGATATCATTTAACTATTCTGGAAATGTTCAAAATAGAATATTTCAAATGCCTACTTATTTTAAGAAAAAAATGCCTGCGCCTATCATGGCGAGCTCACTTGGACTCGAACATTATTACTATTTCGTATCGCTTCTCGTTAGGCGCGACATAGGTAGGTATTCATAAAGAAAACCATCTCAAAAGCACGTAGTAATTAAATATTACAATTTCATATTGATGTTGCACTACGAATTTATATTTATAGTAATACAACATAAGCATCGGTGGTTCAGTGGTAGAATGCTCGCCTGCCACGCGGGCGGCCCGGGTTCGATTCCCGGCCGATGCAGAATACTTTTTACTTCTCAAAAGTGCCAACCCTACACCCACTCTCCGCTAGCAGCGCGATCCGATGGACTTTTAAAACTTAGATGAGGTTTAAAATTGTTTACTATTATTTTGATCTTACTACATGCTATATTGAAGCAAGAGATAAGTAAACTCCATTTCCTTGTAGGTGGACATACAAAGGAGTTGAACTTATAATACTCTGCTATGTATTTCGTTGAGTGTTAAAGTGTGGTCGAAGATATCCTTAGAAAAGGTTGTTTTTAGCGGTATTGAAATTTTAAATGAAATAAAACACGTCAAAAAATTATGTAATAAAAAAAGCTAGAAATAACTAGGGACCTTGTAATTTCTTTCCTTTGGAGTCGGTGCCGATTCAAATAGCGATAGGTACCTACCTAAAAACTAGTCCTGACGTAGTGAAAATATGGTGGCATTGACTCCAAATGCAAATTCAATGGGACCATGCTAAGAGTTATACCCTTTAAAAAAAAAATATTTTTTAAATCAGTCCACATTTAATGATGAACATACATTAAAAAAAACAAATGCAGCTGAACATAGAATCCCCTAGTTTTATGTCAGTAGTAGTATTTATACATGATTTCAGGGCCCTATCCACGCTAGCTACTCAAATCGTAATAGAAAAGCAAACGCTCGCGATTACGTTTCAAACGCTCCGCTTTTGACGTTTTGCTTGTCAGCAAAACGTCAAAAGCGGAGCGTTTGAAACGTAATCGCGAGCGTTTGCTTTTCTATTACGATTTGAGTAGCTGGCGTGGTTAGGGCCCAGGTATATGGGCATCACAGCTAGTTCGAATATAGTGCAATCAATCGAGAAGTCCAAATTTTGACGAGTCATCGGACAGTGTGTCATAGAAAAAACGAACCTCAAAACATGTGCAAGTGTAGTGTAAAGAATGCGCGCGAGCACACACAAGGGAGTCGAGAGCGGTGGCATGACGGCATAAGAGAGCTTCATGCCATTTGCCGTGACGGCAAACTGGTCGATTCTACTGCCAAACTGCCCCAATGGATATTTCACATCAAAAACCATTGTTTACTTTCTCAACTGCTTATTTATCACTTTTGTGTGGCTTTATATTATTCAATGATATTGACGACAAACCAGGAACAGAGCCGGAAATAGACGATACCATCACTCCTATATTTTCCGAAGGGATAAGCAGGGGTACACTGCAGTTCATCCACATTACGCCAATGGTATTTTGGTCCTACTAGAGTAGGCATGGAAATGAGTGCTACTTACAATTCATTGCGTGTTATTTCTCAGGCAATGAAGTTACTGGTTGATGATTTATCATAAAACCCGTGACAGTACCGAACACTTTGCGATTTAATTGCAATGATTTTTAACAGCATCTACCTACGTAGGTAGCAGGTGCTACTTATGAAAAATCTAATATGATTTTTCACACGCTACCTGAGAAATGTGCCATCACTTCCATCACTATACTGAAGTGGAACATAAGTAGACCAAGCTGTTCAATACTCTATTGTAGGTCTCCATGTCCGTTTGTTTCATCTTCCAATGACGTCACTTGGTGGAACCGCAATATCACACACCCATCTGTTTCCTGCGTGACGCAGCATCCGAGTCCTATCTAATAAAAGACAACCACGGTGTATTGGCGTTATTGGCTCGCGATCCACCTCGGCTATCGCGCGATTCAAATTTATTTATTTTCGAGTTCGTATTGTGTAAACGTGACTTTGGATAGTTTAGGCTCGTATTAAAAAATCGATCTCAAGTCTGGGAGCGATCTTGGAAATATAATTATTATATCATACCTGTACAAAATTACCTACACGCCAAAAGCATACTCAAGACCGCTCTCAGACATGAGATCGATTTATTAACACGACCCTTACAGGTGAATTACTTAATAGGCTTTAAAAAAAAAAAAAAATTAGGTACCATTATTAGTGTAGTTATGTGTAGGTACTTACTTTTATCTACGCGTAAGGAACAGCAACAATACACATAAATACCAATTAAAACATAGCCAATCATTTCAGTAAATTACACTATCAGCTGTATGTTGACCTTTCTGCCTACCCGTTTCGGGACTAGAGGCGTAATGGTATGTTTTAAAAATTAAATCATAACATAACATTTTTATTAGCGGCTATCAAGGTCAACGTGAAAGGTGATTCTGTTGCGCAGACGCATCTGCTTTTACTATGACTAAATATTCTATTTTAACATTAGCTCTATTTTACGCTTTAAAATACAGCATCGGTGGTTCAGTGGTAGAATGCTCGCCTGCCACGCGGGCGGCCCGGGTTCGATTCCCGGCCGATGCAGGTTTTTTTTTCCAGATTTAAAGTGAAAATATGTTTTATAATACTTCTAAATATGAATTTAAGTCAGGGTTCACCGATACATATCAGCGGATATATATCATGCATGATATATATCAATTGATTTTTTCCTGTCTTCTCAACAAAACATTTTGGAGATTAATGTTTACCCTGGCAACACGTAGCGAAAAACTAAAATTCAGAATAATTTTGTTTGTTTCCCAAAATGGCAACCTCATTTAAAGTTGGGGAAATCCCCTTTAACTCAACAGTACAGCTAACTTTTTATTGAAATTCAAACCTTAACTTCATATCATAATAAGGTTTATTTTACGAGGTATTAAAAAATGTGGATTTCCTGGTGCTCCTAGCGTTAATAATTTTCTAGGGAATCCAAATCTCACAAACAAATAAAGATTATTATAATAAAAGGTACTTGTTTTTTTGAGTGTTCATTAAAAAAATATTTCTCAAATAAACACTAATTAAATTGTTAGTTTTTTTAAAATTATAAATGTGGCAATTTGACACTTATATTACTTTACAAATTCCTTTCACATTTTTAAGTGTTTAATTACCTTACAAAATGAAATTCGCTTCTTTTTCTGAGCCTGGATATATATCCGATATATATCGGATATATATAAAAAAATCAGATTTTTGCTATTTATTATAAAAATCGGATTTTTTCGAACCCTGATTTAAGTACCATTGTCTCTCGCTTCATTACTGGCCAACACAGTACCCTTTAAACAAAGGGGGATCAAGCCTATAGCTTTTCTAATTCTAATTGATGGACAGCACAGCAGGTGAATGAGAAATATATTTTTTGCAAAAACAACAGCCATAAAGCGACAGCCCGGAAATGGGGTGGACATAAAATATGTAAATGAAGGGGTCTGTACTGTAATAAAATGATAATTTTAATTAATTTCCCCCTTGCGAAATTGCTTATTTTTACCGTGATATGGAGGGAGGTTTGAGACGGTCCATTAAATAAATTACAACATGAGGAGATTACTATTTTTATTTGTTTTCACGAATCCATTTTTAGACCATAATGCCAATATTGTAACCTTTTAAAAATTGATATAAAATAGGTATAAATCCGTAGTATTTATAAGTCTGTGATGAATAAAAAGTATTATTGCATCGGCCCGGAATCGAACCCGGGCCGCCCGCGTGGCAGGCGAGCATTCTACCACTGAACCACCGATGCTTGATTCTTATATACAAAAATAAACAGTACGGTCAGAAAAAAGGTAATTTGCCGTTCACTTTTATGCAATCATTATCAATAATGGACGTGCTCACATTTATTTGCTGTCGCTACTTTTCTCTTGCTATTATAAATTATTATTCAACGCATACAAGCATCGGTGGTTCAGTGGTAGAATGCTCGCCTGCCACGCGGGCGGCCCGGGTTCGATTCCCGGCCGATGCAATATACTTTTTGATCCCACGACTTGCATCGACACTAAGGGAACGTACCCATACTACGTGACCCATTTTTTACCTCCGTCCCCCCTCTTATGACCGCCCGTAGTATATGCCAAGACCCCCCCCCTCTAGTTTCCACGTAGCAATTCATAAATACGGTTTTCAATATTTTTTTGAAAACGCTGTGCGCCTTATTTGAATATAGCTCGAAAAAGCGCGAGATTTCCCTAGGGGATATTGACTACGTGACAAAAACCTAACCTCCCCGCCCCTGTCACCAAGCGTGATATTTTGAAGACCTCTCTCCCCCCTGAACGGCTCACGTAGTATAGGTACGTTCCCTAATACCTACTATAATTAATAGCCATGCTGTTCCCGACTACCTACTAGTGATTCCGCTACCTATGTCTTACATAACATGTCACTTGTATTAACATTCGCTTAAACATGTAATTGTCACGTTCTAATGAATTACGTAAATGCGTAAAAGTTAATGCAAACTGATTTTTTTGCTGTCGGTACATTTATTTGGTCAGGAACCGTATTTTAACGCTTTATGTCAAGCATCGGTGGTTCAGTGGTAGAATGCTCGCCTGCCACGCGGGCGGCCCGGGTTCGATTCCCGGCCGATGCAGAATAAATTTTATGCAGAATTTATTTGTTACAGTAGACTACATTTTCTAAAAGTCGACAACAGCGCTACCTGCCGGCTCCAACAATAGTTAATAACTATCTAGTTGACCCCATAAGTACAAAAGAACATCACTATAGGTCAAGCCGTTTAGGAGAAAAATTATGAACGCATACACACCAGAGTTTTATATTAATTCACTACATAGTATAAAACAAAGTCACTTCCCGCTGTCTGTCTGTCCCTATGTATGCTTAGATCTTTAAAACTACGCAACGGATTTTGATGCACTTTTCTTTTAATAGATAGAGTGATTCAAGAGGAAGGTTTATATTATTATGTAAGTATAATCCATGCATAATATAGTAGAGAAACACTTTATTATCAGCATTGCACCCGTGCCTAGCCGGGGCGGGTGGCTAGTAAATTATAAATAACTAGCTGTGCCCGCGACTTCGTCCGCGTGGAATTAAATTGACAATGTTTCATACAAACTTTCATCCCCTATTTTATCCCCTTGGGGGTAGAATAAATCAAAATCCTTTCTTAGCGGATGCCTACGTCATAACATCTACCTGCATGCCAAATTTCAGCCCGATCCGTCCAGTGTTTGGGCTGTGGGTTGATAGATCACTATGTCAGTTAGTCACCTTTGAGTTATATATATTTGGATTTGTCAATTTGCAATAAGGTATTATTATCTTCTCAACGGTTCTTGTGACACCCAAATATAGACAAAATGTATAAAAACATCGTCGCATCTTTGCTAAGTGTTAGTTACAAAATAATTTCATATTTTCTTTATACCGTATTTCCTTAAGGTGAAGGCGCCTGTCTAGCCCGCGAAATTCAAAATTTTCCAGTATTTTTATAGTTTATCCAAAATCTGAAAACATTTCAGACAACATTTTGTAATTTGCGACAAACACAGTATGCAGTGCGTTTATTAATACATTTATTTCACTCTAAATATTATCACGGTGGATATGATACTAGTAAATCACTCAATATACAAAAATTGCCAGATTATCTGAATAGCTGTCGTTCTTGAAATGTTTTAGAGTAAGTTGGATATATTAATAAATGCACTGCACACGGTATTTCTCGCGAATTACAAAATGTACCCTTTATTATTGTCAGATTTTGAAAAAATTCTAAAAAACCTCAAAAAATTTGAACTTCGCGGGCTAGATGGGCGCTTTAGCCTTAAGCGATTATTTTCTCGGCCATACGGCGGGGTAGGTCCGCTTAGTGGGTCCTCCATCTTTATTTGTTGGTGACATGTCGCACGTGTTGGTTGGACATCAATCACTGTGAGCTATTCTTACGGTAAACACAGATTTATTGGCAAATTTGGTTAAATAAGGACCTGAGGCGTCGTAGATACTGTTTGTTCGTCTTTAAGCCACCGCGTGAGTTACTGATTCGGGACGGAACACCGCGTGAGTTACTGATTCGGGACGGAACACCGCGTGAGTTACTGATTCGGGACGGAACACCGCGTGAGTTACTGATTCGGGACGGAACACCGCGTGAGTTACTGATTCGGAACGGAACACCGCGTGAGTTACTGATTCAGGGCTGTCGTCAAGTGTTCGTCAAGTGTGTTTGTATAATCAGGAATCAGGGTCGGGAATCGCTTGCAACTTTGCGAAAATAGTGTTTTAATGACTGGAAAGATAATTCCGTATATCACATATTATCTCCAATAATTTTCGAGATAAGATTAATTTTTGAATACTTTGACGTCAATGTGTAGTTACTTACTGTCCAGTATTTCATAAAAAAACATGCATCCCGAAAACCATTGGACATATTGCAATAATTTAAATATAGGATTTATTTTGTTTAAAAAAAAAAAATATCGCCAGACAGACACACCAACTGTACGGTCCCAAACTAAGCAAAGCTTGTACTATGGGTACCGTACAATGGACTGGGGGCGATCCCAGTGACACCCAGACCTGGGCAAATTACGAAACGGCCATTTCCGAAATTTGCCCTGGCGGGAATCGAACCCGCAACCACCATGTGCAGTGAGCCGAGCGGCCTATGCTCGAACCACTGCGCCGAGCGGTCGTCGTTGTTATTTTCATTAAAGTTATAATGGATCAAAAAGTACATTGCATCGGCCGGGAATCGAACCCGGGCCGCCCGCGTGGCAGGCGAGCATTCTACCACTGAACCACCGATGCTTGATACTTGTATACAAAAATAAACAGTACGGTCAGAAAGAAAGGTAATTTGCCGTTCACTTTTATGCAATCATTATCAATAATGGACGTGCTCACATTTGCTGTCGCTACTTTTCACTTGCTATCATAAATTATTATTCAACGCATACAGGCATCGGTGGTTCAGTGGTAGAATGCTCGCCTGCCACGCGGGCGGCCCGGGTTCGATTCCCGGCCGATGCAATATACTTTTTGATGCCACGTTGTAAATGTAATAATTTCAAAGAAAAAAAGGTTTGATGTAGGTAGGTAGGTACATAATATTTAGCAATTCTGGACAAATACTCGACTAAAGCTTCGAATTAGTGTTTGACCCGGTGGCTGAAAAGGGAACTACAATATCTAATAGAGAAATATCACATTTTTATGATTGCATCGACACTAAGGGAACGTAAGTACCCATTTTGTTACAATTGTTACAAAAACGCCCGTAGTATGTGCCAAGACCTCTAGTTTTCACGTAGGTAGTAATTCATAAATACGGTTTTCAATCATTTTTTGCAAACGCTGCGCGCCATATTTGAATATAGCTCGAAAAAGCGCGAGATTTCCCTAGGGGATATTGACTTCCCTTTTCCCTTATTCTGACCTTACTGTGTATACAATAATTAAGTCACGATATTCTATCTCCAGTCCAGCATCCTCTCAGGGTAAAGCCAGCAATATAATATGTGTTATAATCTCATTTATCTGACAATTTAAAACATTTCCCTCGAGGGTACGGCGCATTTTAACCGATATTGGATATCTTATATTGGAGAGAATATACTTCGATATCATGAGACGACGGTTATCATACAACCAACAGTTACAACCCGTACATACCTAAGTACCTGAGGCCCGTATTAATAAATCGCTCTCAAGTCTGAGAGCGATCTCGATTGCGCGTTTGACATGCCATTTTGTACTGGCACAACATAAGAATGACATTTCCGAGTTTCTATCAGACTGGAGATCGATTTATTAATACGGGCCTAGTATGATAATCCTTGATAATATGTACCCTTAGCTTTTTTTTGATAGATAATATTGAGGACCGTCCGTCAATATTCCAACGAGTATACAAGGTGACACATAATGGGTATACTTTTTTTTCAAAACTTAACTTTGTAATTCTAAAACCATCAGCTTTGGAGGGAACTTGAAAAACAAAAGGTGTTATAGGAATACAGCTGTTGACCGATTTCACAAGTCTACAAAACCTTTAGTACTTCAACTGTCCCACATAGCTGATAGTTTGAGATTCACAAAGTTAAGTTGCCAAAAAAATAGTATACCCATTTTGTATCACCTAGTATATATGTCGCCGCCAACTGGCTTAATCCGCCGTTCAATTAACAGCCTAGGCACTTTACTAAACAGCGCCGTTCAACTAACGGCCTAAATGATATTCAGCCGTATAGTCTATTACAACATTTAATAAATTGGCTGGCTAATGCTTAGGCAACTGGTTGAAATTTAAGTACTACAAAACTTTTTCAAAATACTACCCAAGCAGAACGACATGGATGGGTTTAGGTTAGGGTTATTTTTTTTATGACCCCACAGAAACCCCACCCGGCAAATAGATTCGGTGGATCTAAAAAAAATCTTAAAAAACCTAAGTACCTAATAAAATTATACCATCAAAGTTGTTGTTTTCCGACGCCATATTGACCAAAGAGAATATGGAATATAGAGATATTGACAGTTTGGTGAGTTTCGGCGCTAGGTGGCAGAAAGTTGAACTAAATTGAAATGAACAGGCTAGGCAGGTAATTAAACGGCTAGGCAAGTAGTTAAACGTCATCGATCCAAGTCATTTGCCTAGCTGTTTGATCAAATGGCTGAATATCATTCAGGCCGTTAGTTGAACGGCGCTGTTTAGTTAAATGCCTAGGCTGTTAATTGAACGGCGAATTAAGCTATTTGGCTGCGACATATACACGATATTATTATATTGAGTAGCGCCTCAGTAAATGTGTAGTACCTATATACATAATCTGATGGTACGTATAAATCTTTGTTGATCAGCCTTTAAAGTATTTAAGCCCATCATTGTTTTGTGGTTGCATTTACTAAGGCGCATAGCTAAATCATAATGCATTATTATAAAGTAAGATTTTTTACTTAAATAACTCAGTCTATGGAGAAATATTACCTTAAATGCTCATCACTTACGCCTGTATTCTACGGGGGTAGGAAGATAACACATGCTACGATCCTGGGGTGCTACTCTTAGCAACGATAATCGATACATCGTGACATTCGTACTGTCGAATTCTACTCTAAATTCCATATTCGGTGCCGTCGTATATCGTCTGAACGAATGATAATTCGATACGATATATCGATTATCGTTGCTAAGCGTAGTACCCCTGGCTCTCTCTCTCGTTTCATCCACATTCATACATCTCATACTCTTCCATCGGTCGTGCAAGCAACGCTACTGAACAAAGCGCCGAAACTTTAAACATTCGGTTGAACTCGCTTTGTTGGGAACAGAACAATGATTATCATAAAAATGTGAACGTTACGAGTTGCGGGCTTCAGTCTGAAACAAGCTGTGCCGTTGGAGTTGGTTAACAATAACGTAGACGTAGTTAGTTAAACGTAGATTTGCTGCTGCGGTTTGGTAATTGGATGGGTGAAACATTCGTTGCAGACGAAAGTTCCATAATTTATGTTAATTTATTACATCCCGGCGAAAATAACTATAGAATAAATATGAGGTTTTATTTTCATAATGCACGATATATTGGATGGATGGCATCTTAGTAAATACCAGAGATGATTCAAGTTACATCTACCAAAAATAAACTAAATTCTTCTCTTGGTTGGTATGGGTAGTGATTAAATTAAAGGTCAGTTGTTATCAAGAAACCCAATAGATTATTATTTTGTATCACACACATCGCGCCATGCAAAATATTGTACATTATTAAAATAAGACCTTTACTTATCGCGAGACTAACACACTAAGCCCGAGATTCTGAACCATTCAGTCGAAGTCTCGTACTCGGGCTAAGCTCGTACCTACTTGGCTAAGCATTGTCGATAGAAACGTTTATTTATGTAACTTTTGACTAATGCTTAGAAACGACTATTTATCTCCTAACTGTATGGTACCAAGATAAGCAACGCTTTTACAATGGGCACCGTCTATACTATATGGAATGGGGCGATCGCAGTGACACCCAGACTTGGGTAAATTACGAAAAAGCCATTTCTGAACCGCGTTACATAAAATTCGTTCTAAAATGTACATCCCTGCTTACACAATCAGGAAATATTAGTGTGATGTTAACGTACTAGTAATAATATCATATTATGGAACCTTAGGTCTATATAAATAATAATGTTTGTTCCTTATCTTGGGTCTAGATGGGTAGGGACGACCTATTTTCTCTGTAGACTTATTTAAGTGGGAGCACTGTTTTATTTACATAACTAACTTACGTAACTGACATGTTTAAGTTAGTATTTAACCAAAAACAATGTTGTATTTTAGTTCTTAGAATATATTTATATACAGTTATTTTATAACCAGTGGAATTAATATAAACCTTATACCTATATTTATCACGATACAAAACGAAGACATGACGGTGCACTTTGAGGAACCACAAAAGGATCCCGTTCTTACAATGTATTAGTTTAGTATATGCTATTTGTTAGCTGACATTGGCGAACTACCTATTAAACAAGGTGGGACACATTTTAAAGAAAGAATGAATAGGTAAGTACGGAATGAAGTTTTCTCCGTTGTAAAGACGGTGAAGTACTACAAATATTTCATCAATTGATTGACTCAGGCGTTACTGTTCCGTAATCAATATAAAATGAATTGAAAGAATGACAATGTAATGTAGTAATAATGTAATGAATTTGGTGGCGGGTTCTTCTCCCAAATCTTTTAAATATTTCGTTGTCTCTCTGCATCGTTGGATCGTTAAAACTGCAGACTGGCAACTTATCAAAACAGTTAAATCTGCACGTCTGTTTCCCGCTTAAGAATGAAGAACATCTAAAAGGGAAAGAGAGAGGTATAAGTGAGTTCCTTGGGACAGAGCCATGCAAACATCTTCTATATATAAAATTCTCGTGTCGCGGTGTTTGTTGCCAAACTCCTCCGAAATGGCTCGACCGATTTTCATGAAATTTTGTGTGTATATCGGGTAGGTCAATATCTATTTTTCATACCTAGAAATAATTTATATAGCAGAACAACGTTTGCCGAGTCAGCTAAAAATAATAATATGAAACGATTTCATTTTATTATCGTTATCATTTCTCTCAGTTAAACTAGACAAGAGTGCATTCATTGACGTATCTACAACAATTATTTTTTATACTTAAGTTTACATTTTGACCATATTCGGCACCGAAATATGAAGAAGAATTTTGACCGAATTCGAGTTGCGAAGATAGTCAAAATGTATGGAGAAAACGTTGTCCTTAGTATAAGGTAGGTGCTGCCCTAGTTACATAAAAAGTAAGCAGGTAATTTTAGATTATCTTTTTGTGTTTATGTTTTGTTTCCTGCTACAAAAATGAAGGTAGAGAGTACTAGGCTAACAGCATAATGTTAGTAGGTAAGTACTAAAACTAAGGGTCACCCGTCCACTTGGCGGTGTTATGAAGCGGGCGCGCCTGCTTCTAACAATAGGATCGCTTCATTTGATCAGCTTTACCGTTCTTAGCTAAAGTTGACAGGGAAGGTCACCCTAATACAGGCGGTCCTCTAACCTTAAGTCTTCCTGAGCCAGATAAAAACTTATAGGCGCACTAGATACCTAGTGTTATAAGTTTTTACGACTTCGACGCGCTTCGTTCTTGTGGACTACGAGGAACGGGCGAGACATTTTTTGTTCGTCTACCTATAAGTACTTTGGCATTGGAGGGTGATATTTTTTGTGCGTCTGCCCCGATAATAGTGAACACCTGGGTAGCATTCTTTTGAATGATTAGCTCAAGATTGGTTTTCAGGTCATCCGGCACTCTCACTCATCGTACGATACAACTATAAAAGCTACCTACTTTACACCGATCATCTGTGAGAGGGTGGTACTGCCCGGGTCAAGCTAGCCCGTCGTAAGTATTTGAGCTGATGACAATTGGCTACAGCTTGGCTCTTCCACCGTTAAAAGGTTGACTATCACGATACCTTGTCCCTTCCTATGATACGATGTCCTTTGATACGATGTAACTTCCTACGATACAACGATGTACTTTATTTGATACGATGTAACTTCCTACGAAACGATGTACCTACTTCCTTTGATACGATGTAACTTCCTACGATACGATGTACTTCCTTTGATACGATGTAACTTCCTACGATACGAAGTACTTCCTTTGATACGATGTAACTTCCTACGATACGAAGTACTTCCTTTGATACGATGTAACTTCCTACGATACGAAGTACTTCCTTTGATACGATGTAACTTCCTACGATACGATGTACCTACTTCCTTTGATACGATGTAACTTCCTACGATACAACGATGTACTTCATTTGATACGATGTAACTTCCTACGATACGAAGTACTTCCTTTGATACGATGTAACTTCCTACGATACGAAGTACTTCATTTGATACGATGTAACTTCCTACGATACGATGTACCTACTTCCTTTGATACGATGTAACTTCCTACGATACGATGTACCTACTTCCTTTGATACGATGTAACTTCCTACGATACGATGTACCTTCCTACATAAACCGTTCGTAATTAATATTTAAGCACCATATATCATTTGAATTTAATTCTAATAAATCTGAGTAGGTTAGTACCTAATACTATAATACCTACCTTTCTGAACTAAACTAAGTAAGTACTTACTGTGTAATATTCCTATCTCTAGGGATTGTACCAACGCCTACAAACGAGTGTGTAAGTGGTAATATAGTGGGCTCAGTGGACTTGTAATGTGTCTTCGCGGGGCTATGAAATGTTCAGGTCGGTTCAGGGGTCGTGGTAGGTAATATCTGGAGATAACATCGAGTTAGTTTTAGTGAGATTTATAAGTAGATCAGGGTATCTAGGGTACCTAGGCCCGTATTAATAAATCTTACTCAAGTTTCGAAGTGATCTTGAGTACGCGTTTGACACGTCTTTTTGTACTGGGATGACATTTCCAAGATCGCTCACAGACCTGAGATCGATTTATTGATACGGGCGCTAGTGTGATTAGAAAAGGAATTTGAAAATACACCCGAATAACAAAGAATAATAGCATGATCGTGAATACAATATGGTATAACGTCGTGTTGTCGTTATAAAACTGTATAGGTACCTACTAAATAAAGAGTTTTTGTTAACTTCTACTTATGTCTCTCATACGTTACGACGATGGGTTGGATAGGCCTATTGGTTACGTTATAAGGCATACAGCTAGCTTAGCAATCCTTCACACGGTTAACCCGACACCGATAATTTCCATACATTCCTCTACCTAACTCTACCTATCTGAGTGTCAAATTGTAGATATAGAAACAACGGTGTCGTTGGTGTTAAAAAAAAGGCGATGGCTAATAAAAATATACAAATAACGAAACGGCCTTTGCGCCTTCAAATAATAGAAGTTTATGCTTTTCCAGAGACCTATGTACCTACCCACCTAAAAAATATTGCTGAAAATATAGGTAGGTTCTTACCTACAGTGCAGTGATAGCCGATTGGTTCAGCAGGCGTATTGCGGGCACCAGGTCCTGGGTTCAAATCCTCTGGGTTTTACGAAATCTATGTGCAAATCATAATTTCTATACGATTATCACTTGCTTACGGTGAAGGTAAACATTGTGAGGAAATCTGCAACCTGCATTACAAAAACAAACCAACATTCGAAAGACATGTTAAATTTGCCAACCCGCACTGGGCCAGCGTGGTGTATTACGGCCTGAATCCCCCTCGTAGTGAGGGGAGGCCCATGCCCAGGAGTGGGACGTCAAAAGGGCTAAATTATTATTAATTATTTTACTTACCTAATGAGAATTAGCACCATTCACCTATTTTTCTTTAGTTTTGCATTCGGTAAATAAAAAGATTCGATGAAAACAATAATATAATATCGTCGATAATTAAAATCGTCAATCCCCAGATCCAAGTTCCGGGGAGTTCCGCAGCTCGGGCCGGATCGATCGCGGGAATGCCGGGAGCGGGACCAACTAACACCAAAGATACCTAATTATTGTTTTTTACTGGAAGGACGTATTTTATTAATTTAGTATTTCAAGTCTACTCTTATTTATATCACCTACCCTTGACTTACATTACAACTGAGTAGGTAGCTAATGGTAGATATTACCGGTATCTAACCATAGATTATACCAGAGACCTTAAACACTAAGATCCGTAGTCCGTAATAATAAATCGATCGTAAGTCAGAGACTAATCTTGGAAATGTCATTCTGGTATAAAATTACATGTCAGAAGCATACTCAAGACCGCTCTCAGATTTGAGATCGATTTATTATGGGCCGTAGGTACTTCTATTAACCGTAGCGTACCTAACGCTAATATGAGCGAGTGCCGTCCCGCTCACATGACAGATTTCATAAATTTATACGAATAAAAGTGACAGCATGCTTTTTCGATAACGAAGAGGTACGTTAAGCGTACCTGCTATACTTACGCACATAGTAGGTAATCAGATTTTTAAATAAAATAAGTACTTTACTTACCTAGCATTAGAACCATAATCACTTTTAAACTAAATTACAGGAGCGTTTTTTTTGGGTTCCACAGGCAAGGTACCCTTATAAGATCAATAGTCTGCCTATCTATCCTTCGTCCGTCCGTCCAATCGGCTCATTGAGTTATGGTTCGTTTGTCTGTCCTAGTCAGTCACAATCAGTGCCATAACTTGTAGGTATAGCTTTAAGCATGGTGCTCGCATGCTATGGAAATGAAATATTGCATACAGTAGGTACACATAAATACCAACGAAAGAATACCTAGCTAAACATTTTTTTAAAGACTTTCACAGCACAGAATCAAATATCGATGTCGTTCCCTACTTTGTTCCCTACCGTCTAATAGTTTATCTGTAGGTAGCTACATAACTTGTCCCATAAACTTGTCGTTGGCAGAATCATCGCTATTCAATGGAGCCATAAACTTTAATTAGAATTGGAAAATATCGATGTAACACGCTCTTCATTTTGGTTACCTACTTATCACTATGTAAATTCCAATCCCATTCCATCAGTAAGTAACAGTTTAAGCAGGTTTACCTATGTGGGTATCTAAGTAAATAATATTACTTATGAGAAGTATTAGTTGTCTATTTTCAAAGGTGTCGCTTCCAGAAGTGATTGATGCGTATACAAAGCAAATACAAGCACAGGGAATTTGATTGAAGCGGATATTTAGCGCTCCAGGGGGTCGCTGCGGATTAGTTTTTTTTTTCAGAAACCGATTAAAATCCAATAACCGAACATTTCTGTGTCACTGTCCGCCGAATGCTCGAACCATAGATTATATTTTTTTCTCGAACACAACTCCAATTTATTTGAGATAATTTTAGAGGCGAAAAAATCTCTCGCAGTGCTTTTACTTGGTAGTACTTACTTACTTAAGTACCCTCCAATATAAATCATTTTAACTTCAAGGTCACTTGACATACAAAAATATGCCAACCTGAAACGAAGTGATATTTTTTTAAGTAGGTTACTAAGGTCTTTGGGCCAAGCATTATTTCTTGTTTCTATAAAAAAAACATCTCAAAAATAACAGCGTACCCAGTATTCATAAAATATCGTACCCAGGGTTCCATCCGTTCGAAAGCGATGATGTCAATGACTGTTGTAAGTATGAAACTTATAACAACCCTCTTTGCACCTCGTTGGTGGTTTAAAAATATGCATCCTCTCTCCCTGACTGTAGAAATCATTTTTCGCGATAAGTGACATCTATATTTCATTAAAAGAAGCAATACCAGTAATAATAGCCTAAGCTCAAACTTTTAACAGTAATCTTTTATACCGGTAGGTGGCAATAGTAACATTGAAATTAATTAAATTTACCACGAACAGCTGCTTTAAAATATTTAGCATACGAGAAGACATGAAATAGGCACAATTATATAAATGAAGTACCCGTTAATAATTAAAACCTAATAAATTGATCATTCAAGCGTCGTAGATAGAGTAGAAGTATACAAATGAATTCCTAGATGGCGGTAAAAATCCTATGAAAATGTTTGCTGCATTTTTTTTGTGAAATCAATGCTCTAATTTATCTTCCAGTACTTGCATGACGAATTAAAATTTTAACATTTTATTACGATAGTAATAGTCTTCATTCATTATTTCTGGTTATTCTCGATATGGAGAAAGTATTCAATACAAACTCGATACCGATACAAACCGCTCGCGTTTATACGAAAGATATTCATCTGCCATCTCTTTCTCACTTCTTATTAATATCGTCTGGGCAAAAGAGGTAGAACACGTGGTTTCAAGCCAATTGTAGTTTAACTACGTAACAGGGAATGGTTCGACCGATTGTGATTGGTATAACTAATTAACGACGGATGGAGTGATGGTATTTCCATAAATGTCAAAATAACTCTCTCGATGCCAAGTAATTATTATTGTTTTTACCGTGATAAATAAGTTTATTTCGTTCATTTGCATCGAGATCGAGTTAACCGCGATTGTTTGACGTAAATTGTGACCCGCGAATTATATTAGTTATCCCGTACCGTTATTGTTTGCATAAAATCCTTTTCTTGAAAACGTCAAATAGTTTTTTAGTGTTTTGTGTGTATTTCTGTTACATATGTGGTGAAAACTGTTGCAATTTGTTGTTATTTCGTATAGTTTTAATATTTGGGGCCGTAATATGTTTGAAATGGTGTGTAAATGAAGAAGATATGTTATGTGATATGTGTTGGTGAGGTTAGTTTTTGTTCCCGCTATTATGAGGTTCCTGTTTCAAATTCCTAGCTGCGGTTCGGTGAGTAATAGCGAGTAAGTTTTCAACGGAAGGATTTCCAAACTATAATATGTGAAAATAAAAAAAAATTAAATTTTTTCGTCATAGAAAGTATTGTTTGTTTATAGCAAAAGTGACAGACAGAAGTTCATATTTTGCTCAAAATGAGGCTATATGTATGTGAAAATGGTTTATAAGTACATTTGATGATAGATATTCACGATAAATTAACTTTTTTCAACATAATTTACTTTTCTATTTGTTTTCACTTCGTTAAATGTCAATACAAACTTTGCAGAAACCTCCCTATACATATTGGTTGGAAAAGTTCTATTGCCACATATGTAGGCAAACTATTTGTTTTAGTATTTGTATATCATATTATGAATAAAGTAGGGCCAGTACTGTATTTGTATTTTAAGTAAAAATCTTTATGATTTTTAAGCTCAGTACATAATATAATCAAAATCTCCAATACTAATTGTTGTGACCTGAAAGAGGATGAGGTTGTATCTCTTTTTCATTAAGGATAAACTGTAATGAACCCAATATACTTATCTTTTGGGTTCGATTCCCATAAAACATTTTAAATGGAACATCAATGTTCATTTTAGTCGTACATAATCAAGTTAAATTTTAAATATACTAGAAGATTCTACTGAATACTCTGCTTACCTTCCAAATTATATAAACATGAAAAGAGGGACTATCATCAAACTATGACAGATACTTTGAACGAAACGAAACAAACGAAATGAAAATACCACATGGATGTGAATATTAAACTTACAATAACGTTTTTAATACCACGTTTAGCTTACTCGTAAATAAGTCAATGTCAGGGTACATTGTGTAATAAGATCTAGAATTAATAACAACAGGGTTCAATTCCCTGTAACACATTATTTTGATTGTTGCATATTGCAATTATATTAATAGATTAAGGCTTCAATGATGAGAATGATGATGTGATGATGATGATATTAATGACAATCATGGTAATGATTGAACTGCAGCAGTGGGAGACAGGAAAATGGCCTCAATGCATCCAGCAGTAGTTTTAAATGTACTGACTGATAATGGTGATGAATGATTTAATTATAGCAGTGGGACGAACAATGATAAATGATTTAACTGCAGCAGTGGAATTGGTGTGAAAAATTGGCTGTTGTAAAAGTTTTGCCACAGATGGCCTATATCAGGGATATAGTGGGAAGATCTCTGCCTAACCTTAAGAGAGTATAGCTTAATTAAATAAATAGGTGTTATAAATCAGGGTTACGTAGGGTTTGAATACCTACAAAAACTCTTTTAGCAAATTTCTTTTTTTTTATGTACGTAAAATATAATGCATTAACTATTAAGGGTTCAAATCCCTTTAAAACTTACTCTGTGAACCCAAATGTCAGGTAACAAGGAAACATAATACATCTTAGCTGTTTCCACTATTATCTACCATAGATGTGCTATGTATGTAATGTATGTTTTGAACCATAAGTATAATACACATTGGATGGGCTCGCTACCCGTCACACATACCATTGTATGTTATTTCAGAGATGGTGTTTGTAGAAATAGATATATCTTAAAGCCTGGTATTTGGATATTCTGCATTTTAGAAATAATAGTTATAATTAGGTAGTATGTATGTTTAGATATTTAAAAAGATATTCATTAATTTAATGAAGTATAAATAGGAAAATCATTAATACATTAGGCATTACAGATAAAGTGTTTTATATATGACAAAGTCGGCAATCAAGTGTATGACCTGTTAAGCAGTTACCATATCCTAAGATGCTTGCAATATCAAATGCATTGATTGCATGCATCCTCAAGGGGAGTGGGACAGACGGGAGGAAGGGAGGGGTTGGGCTGCCGGCTCACTCATTCATCAAACAAAACTCAGCTACTTTACACCAATCTTCTGTGAAAGGGAGGTACTACCTCGGTTGAACCGGCCTGTAAATGAGCTTAGTCTTTTGGCATATTATTATACCAGCTAATATTACTAATATTTTATAACATAAGTCAATTATAGATTTGCAGGTTCGATTCCTGCCAGAGCAAATTTCGGAAATGGCCTTTTCGTAATTTGCACCAATCTGGATGTCACTGGGATTGCCCCCAGTCCATTATATGGTACCCATAGTAGAAGCGTTGCTTAGTTTGGGACCATACAGTTGGTGTGTCAGTCTGGCAATTAATTTTTTATTTATTAAATACTAGCGGCCTGCCCCGGCTTCGCACGGGTACATTGCGGTTACATTATTCGAGTTTTAGTAAGGATCCCAAATTTTTTTGAAAATATATTATAGCCTATGTCACCCGGGGATAGTGCAGCTTCCCAACAGTGAAAGAATTTTTCAAATCGGTTCAGTAGTTTCGGAGCCTATTCATTACAATCAAACAAACAAGGTTTTCCTCTTTATAATATTAGTATGAAAAATCAAATTAAGGTTGGTTCGATTCCCACCATCATATACCCATTTCTGTTTTATTGTTATTTTTAGAAACACATCACTGGGTAGATAGGTCCCTAGTGGTGTGAACATAATATACTTTTATATGAATAAAGATTTTAGCAATGGACTGTTATAGGCGGGGGGGGGTGTAAAATATGGGAAGAATGAGAGTAATGTTGGTACCTACCTATGTAATGAGAAATATGATGGGTTTGGTTCCTATGTCACAAATATGAATAGAAAGATTTTCGACCAGCAGTGAGATGTTATAGGCTAAATTTAATAGATGTTCAACCAATGTGTGGAGAGTTTGCAATGTTTCGCAAATACTGTGAGAGCCATTTTAATATACTTATTTGGACAACTGTCTTGCATTTGGAGATCCTTTAAACTTTTTTGTTAATCTTAGGAATTCTATTTAATAACCATGGTGCCATTATTATTCGGAATTTTTAAAATTCGTAATGTCTTTTCGCGGAATATAATATTTTCTTATTATTATTATTTATTTATTTTTATACTTTTTATTTTTGTATCTATTGAGGTAATGTAAGAGACAAATGTAAAATTGTTTTTCTTTTTTAATAAATAAAGAACCCAAAAAAATTAAATTAGAAATCTAATAAAGATCTCTTGGTTGGTTGGTGTACTTATTTACCTATCCCATATCCTTGTCCTGTCGATATTTTTTAATTATTTTTACAATGTTCATGTTTTCTTAATAAAATATTAGAATTGGAATATATTAAGAAAGCATGAACATTCTGTATTAAAGTAGTTTAGTGTAGAACATTCGTTTTATTTTTCCCCCATTAAAGGTATTTGTTATATTCTGGTTTTTGCTCACAGTTCCCGCACAGTTTATACCCGGGAGAACGGGAGCTGGACTTTTAATACTGAATGGTTTCACGTTTTATATGAAGAACCATCAGGCGCATGGGAAAAAGCAATGGTACTGCTCCTCGAGAGACGTCCACGGGTGCCGAGCAGACGTCATCACGTACAAAGGAACAGACGGAAGAGATTATATATCAATATTCCGGGGCCGACACATCCACGACCCACCACGTTTACGCCAGTGTCACGACGGTAGATTCATAAGAGAAAAGATTTTCTTCACTAGACATTCACTCAAGTGATATTATTGAATCTTTTTTGTAAATATTTTTTTTTTTTTACATATATTTTATTGAAATCATGTGATGTAGGTACTTATTGTAACGGCGTGTTCGTTTTAAAGCATGTTTCTGATGTAGGGACCTGCTAGTATGTAGAACAATTTGTGACTATTTTAGGGAAATACAGTATTCTGATAAAACTTATTGATGTATTCTTTAATTTTTATAAAAAAAATGTAAAAAAATATTTATTATGTTTACTTTATAGATTGGTGTTATTTTACAGGACGAAAATAATTAACACGCCATGGATACTGGGCTTTCACGCGTCGGATATACCTACCTACTTAGTACTTTACATTTATTATTTAGGTACTCACTCAATTGCCTACTTTGTAATAAGAATAACATATATTATTAATTTAAGTTCGTACTAATGTATTTTTTTTCTCTAGATAATATTGCCTCTTTGGACAGACGCAACATTGACACCTATTTATGCTGCTGTCTCTTTTTCTGTCAGCACACATATCAGTGGAAATGTTTCGTCTGTGCAAACGAGACACATAGACATTTGGACAGAACCAGGCACGTAATAAAAAAGAGTTTTTATATTTCAGGTATTTACTATCTACCGTCCCATAGGACCGGGAGCATGGTGTTGATATACAATGACAACAAGTATTGGATCAATAACAGGTACCTGAACACCATCAACTGGACCTGCAGGGATCGGAAACGGCTCGGTTGCAACAGCTGTGTGCAGACATCCATCGAGGGACGGTACATCAAGCACAAAGGCTTCCACAACCATGCCGACAATTACACAAAGTACAATTTCAATGATTGATGTCAGGCGCCATAGTGGGCTGTCATCAATTCTTTTAAAAGCTGTAAGGCGACTTCTGAGTGTGACGATCTAAAAGTTGTGAAATCGCAATAGTCATTATTGAGTAAACATTCCATTATTAGGTATAGAGTTGAAAGGATTGATTTCTTGATTTTACATAAAAATATATATAAAAAAAAATCGTAGGTGTCTGATAGATTTCTGTCTACTCATGTATTCCTAGTATCTACGTTTTTAATGGTCGTTACTATATAAGGTATGTTCGCTGTAGTTATTGAAAAATATACTTACCTACCTTCGTTAAGCAGGTACTTACTTCATAATAATAGTAACAATATCGCCAGACTGACACACAAACTGTATGGTCCCAAACTAAGCAACGCTTGTACGTCAGGTACCGTACACTGGACTGGGGGCGATCCCAGTAACACCCAGACCTGGGCAAATTACGAAAAGGCCATTTCCAAAATTTACCCTGGTGGGAATCGAACCCGCAACCACTATGTACAGTGAGCCAAGCGGCCTAGGCTCGAACCACTGTGCCTGTGCCAAGCGATTGTCAAACTCACCTACTAAAGTATTTAAATTAGCGGACCTTTCAATGTAGGGTGCTTTGTAAATTTTATTTCATCAAGTTAAAGATACTACCATCCACAGTTAAAACACGAAAGTTACTTCGGAAGTAAGTAGTCGTAACGATTCGGAATTTTTCGAGTGTGTTCCTCCAATAAGGACTCAGATTCGCACGCAAATCGGGCCTTTAGTGAGGGGCGTTCCCGCCCTAACTTGCCTTATAGTAAATATTTGACTGGTACCGATGATATTAAAATGTACTTATGTGATTCCAGCATCATAATAAATAGCAAATAATTTGTTTCATTTGTATTACCTATATATTATAGGCTAGTGTAATTTATTTATTATTTTAAATTATGTAGGTACCAACTTAAAAACTTAAATGGAATATTGTGTCCTGAGATTGGTACTTTAAAAAATAGTGCTGTGAGTTGTTTTTAGTTATATTCGGTTTTTATACAGCGCCACATTGTGGGCATTGACTTAAACGAGTACTGTTTAGTTTAATACGCGCGTCTAGAGATGGCGTTAGTGGTATCGGCGGTTTAAATTTTAGATGATCGCTCAATTTGAGTTTGCAAGGAACTTTTGTTAACTACTTAACATTTATTGGTATGATGTTAATGTAATTAGTTAGTGTTGAAACGTAAGCGATACAAACCTAACTGTCTAGTCATTATGTATTTCTTCCAGTAAATTATGTGCCAAATTTAAAGGATATTATGACCCTTACTGTAATTGAATACAATATACGTACCTACCTAGGTAAAGTTGTGTAGACATTTCTAAGTATTTTATTGCATGTGGAAGTGAAAGTTTCCATACGGTATTATTCTGAATGCTGTGTGTAATTTGACACGCAATTTTAAACTACCTATTATTATTTTAAAAGTGGACTGTAAATTTTAAGGTTTGGCAAAACATTCCTCCTTAATTGTATAATATTGTAGACACCTGTACTTTAAAGAAATTAAAAAATAATCTCGAATCTTGTTAAGAAATTAGAAAATATAATTTTTCTTCAAAGCCGACTCTAAGGTCTAAAGTCTTATTGGATGTTTGCAGAATGGAATCAACCCATATGCACTGCTGTAGACCAAAGCCAACCTTGTGTTAGTGGCTCTAGGTTGGTTTTAGTTTGCAGAAGTGTGTGTGGGTTGATCCATTTTGGAAAACTACGTCCAATTATTACCGCCCTATTAAGTCAGATCTTTTATATGGGAAAAGGACGGCTATTAAATTAGGGCTTTAGTCATTGGAGAGATATATCCTACCGGCTGTAACTTGCATTTAAATAGATCTGTAGCATTTTTATACATATTTATACACAAAACTGTGTTATTATTTAATTTTTAAGATAAGTAATAAAAGGCATTTACTTACTGAAAATTATGCAAAAATAAAAATTGTATTTTTTCTTGTCCTTAAAGTGACTCCCTATAAGTAGGTACTATCTAGGTAATAAGAATGCTAGTATGTCTTACATATTTTAGAGTTTTAGAGTGCAGTGCAACAACAGTGCCCCAAGAGCTCTTCCCTGAAGTGCTACGCCTTCCTTTATTTGCTAATCCAAAAAATCCCGGGATTTCTTAAATTTAATCCTGAGGATTTCGGGATCAAAACACAGCTGGGATCCCGGGATCCCGGCTGTTTTTTGATCAAAACCTCTAAGTGCACCAACAGTGCCCCAAGAGCTCTTCCCTGAAGTGCTACGCCTTCCTCGTGACCATCGATAATAAAGTGATCAGGGCTTGTGAGACTCATTTTCATTTTCCTTAGACGTTTATTATGTCCATATAACAATGAAGCCTAGTGTATTTAGACGGGGCCAGAACGGTGGTGAGGCGATTTCGATGTGACAGCGATTTTATTAAAACAAACCCCTATAAACATTAGGGCGTCGACAGCATAAATAAGTGAAAATGTGTTAAGGTACTTATAAAATGCTGTCGCTTCGTAATCGCGTTCTCCGTGCGGCCTAAGGCTTATGTATGGACATCAGAAATTACACCAGATTAGGACCCCGAGAGTTTTTGTTACTAAAATAATTTAGCGCTTGGTTGGATAACTCGTATATAGCCAAAGTTTGCAATACATGTGTCATTGTATATTATCACAGCATATTAATAACGGATCTTTTTACGCTATGATATTATTATCGCGGCACTCAGGCACTTTTTATATTTTATAAAATTTGATGTTTCTTCAAACCTCATCTAAATTAGAATAGACAATTTATATTGTTTTATATTTATAATAAACCCTTAGATTTTACTAAACATGTAAAAAAAATAGACAAATACTTAGGTACGGGGCGCGCACTACATCCTAGTTAATATACAGGCCAAAAGAACAACGGATACTTTTTTAACTTCCACCCAAGGGCACATAGCACTCAGATGCTAAGTTGAATAAACTCATTGGTACTTCCTTCATCAAAGATTGGTAGTCTGTATTTTGAAATTCGAACTAATCAATTATTATTTTTTGCAGTGACATCTATAAAAACAAGTGGAGGTAAGGAGCTGCTGGCTCATTTGGGTTTCACGTACTGGCGTCATTACAAATTGAAGAACGGAATCCGGTGTAAATGCTCGTCTGCTGCAGGCAAGAACTGCAAAGCTTACTTGATCATCGATGAAGATGGATTCATACTCAAGGCCGAAGGGAGCCACGCGCACCCCCCTCCTTCTTATTATTTTTGTAACGGCGTGTACTACTCTATAAAGATGAAATAATGTGCCCTAGGGAGGAAAGTAAGAAATCGCAAATATGAACTCTGCTTCATTAGAATGCATATTAAAAGAAAATCATGAATAAATATACCCAGCTCTTGTTTTAATTGAAGTTAGATTTAATTTTGTTTAATTAGATACTAAGCAACATCTAAACCCTAGATTTAACTGTAGGCTAGATTTAATTGTACTAACTAAAAAATGAACTATGTATAAGTAATTCTATGTGCGTATCAAGGTCTGAATAAACTAACTTTAGGTATAAGTGTAGTGTTTTTTTAATTAATTGAGTTTCTGCCTAGCCTATATTGTTTTAAGCGACATTAATTTTATGTTAAGTGCCAGCGGGATTCATAATAATGAGCCTAGGAAATACCAACATGCTAGAAATTGATATTGTCATAGAATTTAATTCACGAATATTACGGAACCTTGTTCGAATGACTGCTGAAGGCAAGACAAGCTTGCAGATGTAATTACGTGGAAATATAATTATTAAAAAAAATAACTCTATCATTGTACGTACCTACCTTTGTCCCATTATAAGTTTTTTTTTTATATTATAGAATAATGGTTCACAATAAATACTAGGTATTCTTTTGTTCCAGTAACTATGATACGGCTCGCCAACGGTAAAGTCTTGGCAATGTACAACAACTACACATATTATCGGCACTACATGGTCAAGTTCGGTGCTCGATGGACCTGCAACCAGTCCACGTCGATGAATTGCAAAGCCTATATAATTGTTAGTAAAGATAATGTTGCATTAAGAGCTAGCGGGATTCACAATCATAAGCCAGCGAAATATATACGGGGCGATGCCGGATATTATTTTAAAATTAGCCACTAGCTCGTATTAGCGAGCGATCTGACTTTTAAATTTAATACTTTGCACTTCACACCATCAAAACAAGATGAGCAGTAAGCATACGGAATGATGTGAACAATATAAATATAATAATCCACGCCTATAATAGACGTTATTTTAACTTAGTACAAAGTACATAGAGTTTACTGTATTATCGCTATAGGTTTGTAAGAATTTGTTATAAAATAAGATAATTAAAGTATGGTGCAAGTTTAATAATATTCTTGTGCGAATAGCTCGATTTTTCTATGATGATGTAAATATAACGACGAAGGAAATCATCAATGTAAAGTAAAATGGTGTTGACTGTAAACAACTCATTTATTAATTTTACCCTATTCAAAAATATAGATATAATACTACATTATACGTTATAAGAAAGTATACTATGGTGTACAATAAATAGTAGGTATACTATTTTTCCAGTAACCATGATACGGCTTGCCAGCGGCAAAGTCTTGGCAATGTACAAAAGCTTCACATATTATCGCCACTACAAGATCAAGTTCGGTGTTCGGTGGACATGCAACCAGCACGCGTCCAAAAACTGCAACGCCCATATTGTTTTAAGCGACGAGAGTATTGTCTTAAGAGCTAGCGAGATACACAATCATAAGCCAACAAAGTATTTCAGGTCTGGTTACGGATTTTACTTGAAACATTAATATTTTAGGCATACCATACGAGAGATACGAGAAAAGCAGAAATAGTTCTGAATTCAATGAACAAGATACATAATGTATTGACCTCAGGTATAAAATACTCATTCCTGAACTAACAGATGTTATTTATTTTTTTTATGATGATGATTATGAGATGTTATTTTAACAAAACATGTAAAATTAAATACAGTTAAACTGTATAACAATTAAGGGTTTGTAAAAACATGATTTGATTTTTTTATTTTATTTTTATGGGATCTGTCTCGCCTCACTCTCCCACCACTGTAACTCCTGTAAGCCAGGATCGACAATGGTGAGCAATGATGACGTCGAGGTTTGACCCTCGACGAGTCCTCGATGATTTGATTTGTATCGTGCTCTCTAAATAGTGTAATATTGTTTTAGCAAAGATGATTCAGATTGCCAGCGGCAAGGTATTGGCTATGTATAACGACTTCACATACTTTCGCTTCTACAAGAGCAAGGTCGGTGCTCGATGGAGATGCAACCAACGAGTCTCCAAGAACTGCAAAGCTTATATCGTAATAAACAACGAAAATGTCGTAGTTGAAGTTAGTGAGGTACACAATCATGAGCCGACGAAATATTTACGCATCCGTAATGGAAGCTACGTTAGAATTTGACACAAATATGTATACCAAATTATAACAAGCCATTGTGCGAATTGCTTGAATAGAGAATTCATAAAACAATAAAATTGTAAGCATTATTGACGTGAATAAGTAAGACGTGAATAAATAAGAATACCATAATTATATGTAATTTATCTTATATTATGTATTCTAATAGGAATGATTAATGTCACAGGAATATCATTAAGAAGCAACACCTATTCCTACATTGTAGGTCTAATATAAACCTTTAAGATTATAAATTATATACTTTTAAGATTGTTATGTAGTAAGTGACATATGTTTTCAGTAACTATGATACAGATCTCCAGCGGTAAAGTCCTTGCTTACTATAACAACTTCACCTACTATCGGTCCTACAAGAGCAAGCTCGGAGCTCGATGGCCGTGCAACCAACGCGTCTCCAAGAACTGTAATGCTTATATCGTTGTAAATGATGATAATTACGTTGTAAAACTGAACGAGATACATAATCATACGCCCACGAACTATGTACGCACGAAGAATGGATATTACATTAGAATTTGAATCTCAAATGTTTGTAATTACGAGAATAGCTTATGCAATGGCTGGTTGGTACTGAATGTCGTTTACCCACATCAAACATTGTGTGAAAATAGGTTAAACAACAAAATCATCAATGTAACTTACCTAAATTTAAATAGGATTTTTGCTGATTAAGGCGTTTTCTTTTAGTTATTAAAGATTTTTTAAATATTATTTTGTTTTCCTAGTAGATAAAGATACCTAACGCTTGTACTAATAATCATTGATTGAACAACTGTAATTTCCAAGCCTTGACATATTCTGTTTTTGATTCTCATTCACTTTAACATAACCGGCCGATCAGTTTAGGTTTGAACCAGCTATCTATCTGGGCACGGACCTCCCCTCACTACAAGAGGGATACAGGCCGTAATCCACCACGCTGGCCCAGTGCGAGTTGGCGGATTTCACATGTCTTTCGAAAATTGGTTAGATTTTCTAAGAAATGCAGGTTTCCTCATGATATTTTCCTTAACCGTAAGTAAGCGAAAACACATTAGTTAGGTGTATTATTACATTCCATATTGTAATTATAATAAGAAAACAAGAAAATTATAGCGATGAATAAAGTAGCAACGTGAATTTGTAAGGGTCTACTAAAAACGCTTGTTTGTTCAATCTTAACCAGTCAAACGAAAAAAATAACGTTAAATCAAAGTTATATTGGAAAGTTGAGCATGTACGCATGAAGATCATTAACACAGAACGCAGTAATCCTTATAAGCATAATTGTTTCAGAAGAAGCAGGACAATTAAATTGTTCAAGACATGTCATTTTAAAAGGAAAAAAAATAAGCAAATGTCCAGGGTGTTGCGAAAAGATTGTATTTGAGAGTTGTAAACATGTCCTTGGAAAAGGAAACACCAGAAGGAATTGTGCAGTGTGCTTCGAAAAGCTACAATTCAAAGGTTGTGGACATTTCCTTGAAAAAGGGAAAAAAAGAAGAAATTGTGCAGGGTGTTACGAAAAGCTACGACAAACGTTAGATTGTAAAGAAGCTAAAAAGAGAGTAAAAAAAATTAAATCTTTTTGCAACAAGTGTAAACAATCTCTTTGCTTAGCTTGCTTTAGGGATAGACATACATAAGATTTAGCTGTAAACTGGTAATAAATATTTTGATTATCGATATTTTTAACTGTACAACGACAGAGCGCGAAACTAAGCACCTACACAAACATATGAACATGTAAATTTTAATATTTTTAGTGAAATATTTCCATACGCGCACTGGAGTTTTATTGGCGATGGTAAATTCGTACACATTCTCCAAACAATGCAAGCTAAAGAGTGGAGATCGATGGCAGTGCTCCCGGAGAAAGTCTAATAAATGCAAAGCTTACATCATCACGGATAATAAGGGCCAAATTAAAATAAAAAATGAAATTCATACTCATGGACAAACAAATTATCATATAAGTAGAGATGGCATTATTATATCGTTGCGGTAAAATCTATCAAGTATTAAGTTCTTTATTTATCTGGCTTCATTTATATTATTGTATACTGTAAAAAACAATCCTAATTCTGAATGATCGAAGTATAATATCAGGTCAAGAATTATTAGGTCTTTATTATCAACTAGCTGAGCCCGCGACTTCGTCCGCGCGGAATTTAACTTAACGAAAAAGCCCGCTCCCGCGTTCTGAGCCCGCGCGACAGGATTTAAAAAAAATGTAATTTTTTTAATTTAAAGTAGCCCAAGTTACTCCTTATAACATCAGCTATCTGCCAGTGACAGTCCCGTCAAAATCGGTCCAGTCGTTTCGGAGATTACCCGGAACAAACACACAGAGAGACAGACAGACAAAAAATAAATTAATTGCGTTTTTCTATAGGTGTCGTATGCACTTTCATATGCATTTAGTGAAAAGGTGTTATTTTGATATTACAAACAGACACTCCAATTTTACTTATTTGTATAGATATCATTTATTTTTCTAGAAATGTTGCATATTTTGCATTTTAACTATAACTGTCTTCTGTAGACAGGACATATTTATTATATTTTCTAGTTTATCATTATTCGTAAGTATACGGTTCATTACATCTATAGGGATTGACGGCACTTATGCCATGTCATAAATATTCAAGCCAGTATTAATAAATCGATCTCAAATCTGAGAGCGATTTATTACATGTTGTGCTATATGACATAAGAATTACATTTTCAAGATCGCTCTCAGACTTAGATCGATTTATTAATGCGGGTCTTCGTGTAATTATTAGTTTACTGGTGCTAATAAATAAGTAGTTATTTGAACTCTCCAAACCTCTATTCCTTCATAAAACTTTACCACATTTACCTCACTCACAGCCACGCATTGGAAAAGAACGCTAGGTAAAGTAAATAGCGCACCTTTATATCAATATCTCTGTTTCCCTTGTTTTTTTTTAATTAAGTTCCCATTACTAGTTGTCCTATTCTAAGAAAGTTATTTACGCCCATAAAGGTGTGTAGTGTTGTTTATTAAGTCGATGGTATGCAAACATAAGCTTCTTCCAACATTTAAATATTGTGTTTTGATAATTTCAGTTAATTTTTTCTATACGACCACCGGGACAGTATTGGCAGTGTTTAACTCACAGACCTTCTCTAAACAATGCGAGCTGAAGAGCGGCTGTCGATGGCAGTGCTCCCGAAAAAGCGCCATGAATAAATGCAAAGCTTACATGATTCTGGATAATTACGGCAGAATTGTTAAGAAAAACGAGTTTCATACTCATGGACCAACGAAATGTCATATTAGTAGCGAAGGCATTATTATTTCGTTGCGATAAATTCCATTAAAATTGCTTCCATATTTATTTGACATAGTATACAAATTAATTCTGATTCTGAAAGATCTAATTATAATATCAAGTAAGTATATTTTTTCATTAAGACTCTTCATTATTTCAGTACAGTTCATCCATACGGGAAATAAGAGAACGCTGGCGATGTTCAAAAGATTTACTTACGGCAAACACCAGATCCTTAAAACCGGAGTCCGTTGGCAGTGCACACATCATTATTCCAAAAGCTGTGGCGCTTATATTATTCTAGATGAAAGCGGTTATATTATAAAGATAAAGGACACACACTCGCATAGTCCATCAATTTATCACCGGACCGATAATGGAACTTATATTAAGATTTAACCCCAACATCAAGCTTCGAAGGAGTTTTCGTATTAAATAAATGGTATATCTAATGATATTTTTACTGAAATAAAATATATTATTTTAATGATAAAGATTGTCAATTATCTCACGATGTGTTTTGAGAGTACTTCAAATATATAACAAAAAGCTAGGTAGTCCAGTAATAAAAAAGCCTCAAACTAAAGTATCGAAAAAAATATACTTGTAACTACTAAACCTAAAATCAATACGATGCCACACACTTAAAAAAAATATATACTAGCAGCTTCTATTGCGCGATAAGAAAAGAAACACAAAAAATCTGCAGACACAAGAGCTTGTAAAAATTTGCTGATATAAGTGCTAAACTATGTACTTATTTAAATCTTCCTACAACAAATCAAGAGCCTCTATCTGCCGGTGAAAGTCCCGTCAAAATCGGTTCAGCTGTTTCAGAGATTAGGCGAAACAAACACACATACAGGCAAAAAATATTTTTTTATTATTACAAATGCCGTATATTATTTTTATTTCTTTGGAGTAAATAGCTGTTATTTTGAGACTTCAACCAGACTTAAATTTTATTTAATTGTATAGTTAGATATACTTAGATGTGTATTTAGTACTACGCTTGGATTTTTTTCAGCCAAATTTATATTGACTGACGCTGGCAAGACTTTTGCAATGTATAAGCAATATACGTACTTCAGGCACTACTGCCTCAAGTCTGGCAACTCCCGCTGGCGATGCAACAGGCACTTCTCCCAAAGCTGCGCTGCCTACCTCATCCTGAATTCTGAAGGCCTCATCATGAAGGGAAATGAATACCATACACATGTACCTACTGTGTATCAACGCAGCAGAGAAGGAATATACATAAAGCTTTGCAACTAAAGATAAAACGCTAAATGAAATCAATGTCTTTTGTTATATTATTGTGTATGATCTATAATGAATGACATAAATATGTATCTTGTTGAAATAGAGTTGAGGAATTAGATAATGATTTTGTTTTTATGACATGATCAAGAATATAAGAGTCTAAAAAGTATAACAGAATATGCGCTTTTACTTCATACTTGCGAACGTTGTACCACAAGGCTCGTGCCTTTATTCAAGCAGACATGTGTCTTCTTTCATACCCAATGGTAAAAGTAAGCGACAACAAGAGATGGCAAACGCGGTTCACGTGACCTCGTTATCCCATGCTCGATCTTCTTTGAGCCATGACGGAGTAGGTACTGTACTTTATTTAGAAATTTAAATCTAGATAAGCTCGAAAATGGAAAGGGGCCTTTGCCATGTAGTACGAGACTTATTAGCCTAAAAAGGGTTTGGAAACGCGTCAGCAAATTCTGAATCTGATTCTGAAAATATTACTGTTATTTGAAGCTTTTTGTGTGTTAAAGCTAAGATAACATTAAATTAATTTAAATATATTCTAACTAGTTTACAGTTATAAGGAGTATTAAATATTATTCATTGAAAATAATACTAACCTTTTAGTATCTATTGAGTTATTCTGCAGTTTCTAATCAGGTGTGATATCTTTCAACTTAATAAGCCAAGAAAAGATGCTGCAATTGGAACCTGACCATTCCTGCAAGATCCAATTTGGCAACTATCTAAAATATACTCTACCTTGGTTTAATTTATTGTTAATTGTTAACTCATTCATCTATATAGTACTTAATACATCACCAATTTTCAGTTCTCCTGGTCACAGGCCGTAATGGGAAAGATCTGCTGATGCTCAATGGTTACACGTATTACCAGCACAAGATATTGAGGGATGGGTTCCGATGGAGCTGCACCCAGATGGGGTCCAGGTCCTGCCGGGCGTTTCTACACGTGACTAATGTCATGCTAGTGGTCAGAGCTTACACAGAACATACGCATCCACCGTCTACTTATTTCATGAAGAGCATTAAAAAACAGTTCATGGGTGCAAATGTGAGTACACTCCATATTAATTTGAAGAGGGTCTTAGTCCAGTTGTTTAAAACGCCCTATGAATGGGATCCTCTTGGACGGGTGATCGAATTATAACACCTGACCTCCTCCGTGCTTCCAAGGGCATGTTTAGCTGGCGGGTTCGGTCTGGTTTGCTCACGGTAGCTGATTTTCGAAAATATTCACAAAGAAATTAAAATGCTAATGATCAATCTGAAACAGTAATAAATTAAACAACAATGGCGGTAATGAGCAAAATTATATTCCACTTTTTTTTCAGACAAAAAGACATTCAGACCGAGAAGCCCTGAATCCACTTGCATTGAAAATCTCAAATGTGCACGGACGAGACGGGTTTTAAAACCAGTCTTCAACGCCATAATTTGTTGGATGCTTATTCTGAATTGTATGTCTCAGATTAAGGTAAAGTAGTTGAATAAAATATTATGCAATAATATGCTGATCATCAAAATCTGGAAAATATGAATAGGTACATTATAGTTTGAGAATAAAAAAAAACTTTGTAGTATTATGTCGCTTAGTCACTTTTTCCTTTCAACTGTCATTTTATTGATAACGTCTTTGGGACTTATGTCTTTATTAAAGTGCCATTAAATGTATTATAAAATATAACTAAATTTCAAGCACTTTCTTGTTTCTTCCTAGTATGATGTTACTTGTTTTTGTTCAATTTATTATTGCATGTTATTAATAATGTAATACTAATCAAATATTATGTAATCACTATTCATATAATTAGGTATAATTAAATAATATTGAACTTGTTCCCACATGTCGCCAATGTTCCTAAAAATGGTGGCTTATTGCCATGACCGGACGCACTTCCAGACTGTAGATTTATAATAACACATTTTTTCCTACTTTGGTTTTTATTTTGTATAAAATTATTGTTTAATTATGTTGTAATATATTTTTGAATAAACATAATTATTTAATGAACGTAACTTGATGATAACGGCAAAAATTAAAGCATCCGTTTTTTTTCTACGATTGTTACACATGTCTAAACTAAACATAAATGTCGTACGGTATTGTTAAACTAAAAAATTACCTACTGCCTATACGATAAGCAAAAAATAATCGTGTAATCCTATCGAGAGATCCCAAATCTCCCTTAACATTTAACGCTGTTAATATAAGATGAGGTATACAAAATATTATCTCGTGGGTTTAGATGCCTTTTTTAGATATTATGCCATTTATTATAAATAAGAGTAATCAAATAAATATTATTTTATATTCAGTACCTAACACTAATGGATTGCTTATTAAATTTAAAGTAAAATTGTGTTTCATTCAGTAATAGGTAATCCTTAACTTACCGCATCAAAGAACAATAGTAGGACTACAGTTAAGGCTACCAAATAAATGAAGTTTTCGATAGCCTTCTTCAATACATTCACCAGCAGCGCCCTTAGCGGAAACTTCGGGTGTTTCTAGTAAATGTAAATGTGGTGCGCGTGACGTATTGAGTTCTCTAGTACTCTTCTAATTAAGTCGTTTCTTCCGCAGTCGAATTTTACCTCCGCCCGAACGGCAGGGTCAACCTGCGTCTGAACGACTTCACCTTCTACAAACATCTTAAAGCGAGAAGCAACGCTCATCGCTGGAGCTGCACGGCTTACGGTTCCAAATGGAAATGTAAAGCGCATCTTATCATCACCGATAAGTTGGAGGTCCTAAAAGCTAACATATTCCACAGCCATCCGCCTAACGCCAAGAAAACAGCAGATATAAAGATGAGAAACGCCGAAATGCAAAAGAAAGGTAAAACAGAGTCTGTCCTTGCATCTGATATCCGTGGCAATGTTGATAATGATTACAACCGCGGTTTGACTCCCTTACATAATTATTTTGTTGCACATAGCATTTTTGGAAGTCACTAATATGACATCTTATTGATTGTGATTGTTGTATATTAACGCCTCGACTCTAAAGCGTATGAGCGAGGCACCCTGAGAGAAGTTGTTGTAAGATTTGCTATCTCGTTTGATTTTAACTATCTCTGCACTTAATTTAGTCACAATAAGGGGCCATCCATAAATTACGTCATACGTTAAGGGGGAGGGAGGGGGTCGACGAAGTGTGACATTGTGTGACAAGGGGTGAGGAGGGGTCCCCAATTTTGTGACATCACATTTTGTCAAAATATATATATTTTATATCTAAGTATTACAGCACTAATTTACACTACATACCTACTAAAGAATAACATAAAAATAGTCGCAACTCTGTCTGCATGACTATATTTTTTTTTGTCTGTTAATTTTCATGCCTATCTTTGATTTGATGTTGATTTCATTGAAAAATAATTTAAATGGATTCGGAACACATGTTTTTATTTCATAAATTTCTTAATGCGAAATTGCAAAATATGTGACATCACACTAGGTAGGGGGGGGGGGGGTCTCACAAATGTGACCGGCTGTGACAAGGACGGGGGAGGGGTCAAACAATCATGAAATTCGTGTGACGTAATTTATGAACGGCCCCTAATTGTAAACGTGTTAAATCCTAGGGAGTACTTTATAGCCGGTCGATTTTAACCAACCAATTTTTGATTTGGTTCCTATATTATAAAATCGCTTTTTACAAACACCTGTGGCCATATTGAAGTTTAGTCCTTGTAATATTATTGCCAATATATTTTTAAACAATCATCATGGATAAAGTGCCTTTCTACGAATGTGTCTTTAATACAACTATATTAAGTGAACCTAATAAAACTATTTTTTGTATAATCGTACCTTATTAGCTAGTGCTTGATACAACTGAAACATATCAAGGGCCTTACCCAACACATAAGTCATTGATATAATACGTATTACGCGATTCAGCGATGAGTATACAATATATATGATACGAGGATAGCTATGGTTAATTGACGTTACGACTGTCGTAGTAGACGTAGACGAAAACGCTAACTACGCCCAAACTTACACCTGTGGCTTGTGTAAAAAATCCTATATACAGTAAAACCCGTTTAAGACGATTTTACGGGGACCCAACACAGGGATCTGGCATCAATTTAAAAAAATAACCGAATTCATCTGCGTTAAAAATGTCTCGCGGTTCGTAATTTTGAAACAATTCGGGAAGTGTTGCCATCCATGTATCAACATCTAGTTGTGCCAGTACTGTCTTGCGACCCCCCGTGACCCGCTACCCGCTGCCACAAGAGAAAATTAGGCGTATTAAAAGTGATGCGAATGGTATTAAACGTTAAGAAATGTATGAAAACATGTCTCAAGGTGCAGGGACTGGCGTAAAATGGCGTATTATCCGTGAATGTATTAAGCGTGAGCGTATTAAGCGGGTTCTACGGTATATATATCTCTTTCCAAAATGCCCGCAGTGGGTGAGGTGTTTAAACCTGATTCGAGAGAAAACTTGCCAGTATATTATTCTTTAGGTTCATAAGTATTATTAATACTAAGTAATTTGTGTGATATATTGTTTTGCATTTGTATAACATGTCCAGTATTAATTATTGTGATCATTTAATCAATTTGTAGTTTATAATATTTTGTAATCTACGGCTTTAGTGCATTAAGGACTTTAATGTAAGTTTCCTTTTTTGGTTTCTATTAGTTATTTTAAAATATAACTAAGATTATACAGATCATTGTATCACCATATTAAAACTATACACTGACCAAACAAGGGTCTTACAAAAATCTATTTTTGTGGCTTTAATACCAGAAGTGTAATGAATTAGATTTAGAATTGTCACTCAGTATATATAAATATATTTATTTGGAACTTGTGATGGAACATAATAATTATAATTAATACTGCATGCTTGTGGTTCGTGATAATACGGCATCTCATCTACGATCTCATTTCATAATGATTATTTCGAAAATCCATTATCATTACGAGACTGTATTCCAAATCGACTGAGCACTACCGTTTTTGTATACGATAGATAGTATTACTCTAATATTTATAACATCCCTTTTGGGACCATAAAGCTTACGTCCTTAAGTCCTATTTTAGATTAAGAGATGAACAAACTTTGCCGTTTTCTGTAAATTTAAGAATTGGTATGTTTTAACATTTTTTTTTTTATTTAATCGTAAATATAAGTTTTTGTCATTTAATCTCAATTTTAATTATAATGTAACTTTGTAGTTTTCTTTCAATTAAACTTTTAAACACTACATCACTATTTATTTTATTGTGTTTAAATGTAGAACTACTCATTTTATCTCAATTTCTAATTCCTTTAGATAACAAGTGAGTTAACTTTGTATAAACCGCTCGGTATGGTCGATAGTAGGCCAATGGTGACAGCAAGATACAGAGCGAATCAATCGTGTTCCGTCACATGTCGACCATATCTATACAATTTTCTTTTTATTTCTGGGAGTAATTTTATTTTGGCATACACATACTAGAACGCCTCTACTGATAACTATTATGATGTAAGGATAATGAATGAGAGGGAGGACAAAGCAAGTGTAGAATCTTTGAGTCACGCGAACAATTATTACAAAATAAATAAATTGTTGTTACTAAATATTGTCAACATTTTATCAACCAAGCAAAGCGACGGGCTAATCCAACCAAGCGACATCGGTTAGCTGTTTGTTTTGCCCGAATTAGTAGATTAGCTATCGGATCAGTCTAATAATCTTATAACAACTCATCAAATACTCTTATTACTCTTATTATACAAATAATCTTAATAACAACTCAACAGGCGAAATGATTCGTCTTGTAACCGGGAAGCAGGTGTTCCTAGTGGATGGGTATACTTATTACGAAAAGGGACGCCTCAAGAATGGATGCCGTTGGTGTTGTACGAACTCCTCTAAATGCCTGGCTTATCTTCACCTTGACAAGCACAAAAGAATAATCCATAGGTTCGGAAGCCACACCCACCCTCGCAGGTCGTTCCACAAGACTTCTAATGGATGTTATGTAAGAATTTGATACATAAATTGTCGGTTAATTGTTATTTTATAGGTAGTTGTAGATTTTTTTCTAAGGAATTTGTAATATAATAACACTAAAATCTGACACGTTTATTGCCGGACCTCGCTATATCACTACAAACGTGGTTTTAGTTTGGAACAGTAGGGAAGGCTAGAAGGCATATATTTTGTTTAATAACTGACTTTAAAAAAGTGAGGTTCTCAGTTCTGTTTGGACTAATTGCTTTTTCGACTGCAGTTCACGATGTTCGATCTAATCAATTGTTTATTATTCGGTTATTTCTTGTGGTGTAATTGTTTTTGTATCCGTTAAAGAGACATTTAAGTGAATAAATACTTTACATAAATTGCAGTTTTGATTTTTTTTTCGAGCACAATTATTTAAGTAACTTAGATTAAGAATAAAATATAAAAAACAAAAGCCTTTTTTCGGTCACTAATATAATTAAATTTCAGTTAACATATTCATGACGGCACGCGGGAAGGAGAGACTGGTGTACCACAACTTTACTTACTATAAGCAGAGTAGGACGAGGAATGGATTTCGATGGGGGTGCACAAAAAACAGGTGGCACAAATGCAAGGCATACATGCACCTGGCTGACGATTTGACGATCGTTAGAAGCAATATGGAACATACGCATAGTCCATTTGGAACACCATTGAAGAAACGGCTAAGTTAGGCGAGTTGTGATTTTTGTGCAGTAGTCTAACTTTGCTGAAAATTTATTATTGCTTCACATAACAGCATAATCAGAATCTATTAGAGGTTTGGAGGTTAGTGTTCAATGTATCAAACATATTTTTCAAATGAATTTTACTTGTATTTAAAAATTAATTTGTATTATTTGTTGTGCTCGGAAATAATTTCCCGATTCATGTTAAGTTTAATAGTTATATCCGTTCAGCCTGTTTCGGAACTGTTTCGAAACCGTGGCAGAGTGAACTACTGGCAATTTATCACTGTAGCACCACATGTACTAAGTACCAAAAAAGTTGCATTTAACTGCATTTTGAGCAAAGTTGGACTATAACTTATTTAATTTTGACTCGATTGTTTCGATACCAGAATCGATACGTCCGTCTCAATCGAGAGCCTTTAGGGTTTTTCAATGTGAGATTTAAGATCGAGAGAGTGATATGTATTCTAATACGTAATAGAGCTTAAAATAGATTGCTGTAAATATGTAGGATAGGGTTGGCTTGTTTTTTATTAATTATATAGAAACGTCATAAAATATCATTATCAATATTATGTTTTTGTATAGTCAAATTCAAGTTCAAGTATAAAATACGTTGATTGTATTAAGAGAAAACCTGTTTATGTTGTTATAATAATGACTAGCTGAGCCCGCGACTTCGTCCGCGTGGAATTTAACTTAACAAAAAAGCCCGCTCCCGCGTTCTGACACCGCGTAACAGGACCCATTTTCAAAAATTTAGTTTTTCTAAAATTAAAGTAGCCTAAATTACTGCATATAACATCTACCGCTACAACAGCTATCTACCAGTGAAAGTCCCGCCAAAATCGGTCCAGCCATTTCGGAGATACTCTTTGATTTCATGTGTTTTTATTTTTTTACGCGGAACCCTAATAGTTTTTCTAAAATTAAAGTAGCCTAAGTTACTCCTTATAACATCAGCTATCTGCCAGTGAAAGTCCCGTCAAAATCGGTCCAGCCGTTCGGAGATTACCCGGAACAAATACACAGACAGACAGACAGACAGACAGATAGACAGACAGACAAAAAAAAAATTAAATCGCGTTTTTGTTGTAGGTGTCGTATGTACTTGCATATGCATTTAGTGAAAAGGTGTTATTTTGATATTACAAAAAGACACTCCAATTTTATTTATTTGTATAGATGTGGAGTCAGGTGTGGAATAAAAACTCCCGCTTCCTTCCTATAGTGAGTTCACTACCACTGTTTGTCTAGTCATTTTACAACCTTTAGGGTAGTTCAAATGTAATACGTACATAATTGGACTATAATATCTATAATTATTTTAAAAGCTATTTTCAAGCTGTTTGTTATAAAAAAGGCCTAGTCAATAAAATTCTAGTCGGTTAACCAAGATGTATGAATTTAGGTAAATAGCAAAATATCGTTGCATTTGTATTCATTTTGCACTTTTAGCAATTTTATCTTTATTTCAATTAACTCACTGAAATGTAATATTAATTAAAACACTTTTCTAAACACCGTAAAGCCTTCATTGCAAGTATAATATAATTAAATATGTGCTATTTACAAATAAATACATAATATTTAGTTACAAACCATGAAAATGAATACCAATAAAATAAACAATTATGTTTTATAATCTGAAATGTAATCTTAAGGTGGAGGCGCCTGTCTAGCCCGCGAAATTCAAAATTTTCGAGTATTTTTATAGTTCATCCAAAATCTGAAAACATTTAAGACAACATTTTGTGATTTGCGACAAACACAGTATGCAGTGCGTTTATTAATACATTTATTTTACTCTAAATATTATCACGGTGGATATGATACTAGTAAATCACTAAATATACAAAAATTGCCAGATTATCTGGATAGCTGTCGTTCTTGAAATGTTTTAGAGTAAGTTGGATATATTAATAAATGCACTGCACACGACCTTTCTCGCGAATTACAAAATGTGCCTTTTATTATTGTCAGATTTTGAAAAAAATCTAAAAAACCTCAAAAAATTTGAACCTCGCGGGCTAGATGGGCGCTTTAGCCTTAAGCGAAAGTTAAAGATCCAAGGTTTTGACACTTTCCATAATTTGTGATAAAATTTATTTCACGGCTGTAACGTTTGATCTCATTGTTTTTAATAAATTATTACTTATATCACATTCCAGTGTACGGCATTATATTTATTTATTCTGCAATCCTAGCAATTACGACCTGGGTAGGAATAGGCAACAGAACTGGGCCCTAACCACGCTAGCTACTCAAATCGTAATAGAAAAGCAAACGCTTGCGATTACGTTTCAAACGCTCCGCTTTTGACGTTTTGCTGACACGAGCTTCACGATTTCTACTGACATTGATATGGCTGTCCATAAGCGTTTCCACAAATCGTTACGCTAAATTGTAGGTAGCGACATGAGCTGTCGATATATAGATCACGTGACTCATGTAAGTAATTTTCATAAAACAGTTCCGTGCGTAATGATTTCAAGGTACGCTTGTAGATATCCATCTTACCGCTGAAATAAGAAAATTACCACGCCCAATCAATTGACCCTCGATCGATGGATAGATCAATGGTAGAATGGGACGAGTCGAAGTCGATCGACAGTTTCTACATAGTCCAACATCCGATCGATTATCTATCATCAGTCAATCGTTTAAAATTGTTATACCTTTACTATGCAATGGAACCGTTTATTGAATGAAATTCATTCACAGCGCACTACATCACAACTGTTCGTGGAAAAAAGCTGTTACTCCTTAATGGGTACACCTTCTTCAGGAGCCGTGCCATCAGGTCGCTTGGTTCACGATACAACTGCTCATCGTCCAATCCACACAGTAAAGGCTGCAAAGCTTACGTCCATGTATCCTCAGAAGATGCTGTTATCTTAGCTCACACAGTGCACAACCACGCCCCTAATAAATATTTGAAAATGAAGGATGGGAGGTACATTAAGTTATAGATTCGGTATTTAAGGTGTTTTCACTCTAAAGCAATTCATTTAGAGCACATTTTACGTTGATTAAGTTCTCCTAATATTCTTTTATTTGTCCTTGTGAAGATTTGCGCAATAAAAAGTCGATTTTGTAAGCATATAAGTACTTTTATTAAGCACTTATTACCTCTCGTTTTATTTTATTTTTTATTTTTTATTTTTTTATTTTATTTGAAAAGAAAACCAACAGCCTCACAAAAAGTTTGTACATAATAGCGGATTATATAAAAATAAAGCCAATAACAGGTTTTCCTTAATTAACTGATAGTAATTAACAAAGCGAGGTGCTAGGAAGCGAACCACTCAGCATAGACTATACCTGCAAAGTATTACATAATAATGACTGTGTAAGTATACAACATAGAAAGAATCAAATTATACTTGAATTATTAAAATAAAAACTTAAACATATATTAGTGACCCGAGATATAGCAGGCAGTATCCTTACCGTCCACACGCACCCTTAAGAATTTAGATTGGTAAGCACGTAGATACGCATGCGTATCTACGTGCATATAAACCAGCATATATATAAATAAATATAAATATATGGGAATCGTCTATTAACATTAACATTACTATTACTATATCGTGTCATCGTTTCAAGTTTGAAATAATTTGTTTTTTGAACGTATTCTTTGTGCCCATAAATAATTCGATATGATTAAAATTTGTATTGTAAGTATGAGCTAGACGTGAGAGCACAGAGTTTTTTGCATAATTAGTGTAGTGTCGAGGCTCGTCAAGCAGACGTGTATGCCGTGTGCGGTACCCAGGAACACGGTACCCAACCCTGGATACCAGTTCAGGACAATCTACGTGGCCGCGAACAATATCAAACAACAAGCTCATGTCTAAGACGTTGCGCCTCTGATCCAAAGTTAAAAGACCGTGTTCCGAGCAACCAGCCTCATAAGAAGCCGGACATTTGCGGTAGCGAAAGTTTAGGTGATTGACGAAGATCTTTTGAATTCGCTCCAGTCGGTGCCTGTAAATGATATAATGCGGAGACCATATTGGGCTAGCGTACTCCGTTTTGATTGATGTAGCTATCTTTATTCTTGATGGCTCAAAAAATAAAGACAGCATAAATAAATACAAGTATTGCGTATACGTATTATGAAATAGTATCCTTGTCTTTTTAATATATGAAAACTTCAAAATCTTTTCATGATAATGAGAATCATTTATATAAAACATCCACTGCTTCCTTTTTTAAATCCATTTAATATATTACATATACTTACTACCTTTCTAGGACTTGCAGCACAATTTATCACCTCGGAGCGTGGGCATACTCTCCTCATGATTGACGGTTATACCTTCTCCAAGAGCGGTGGCATCCGTGAAGGTGGCTCAAGATATACATGTTCCAGTGCCTTCACCAAGAAATGCAAGGCGTATGTCCATCTGAGCGCTGCCAGCGTCATTATGAAATCTTGCACACAACACAGTCATGATCCCGTTAAGTACTATAAAATGAGAGATGGTAGATATTTTAGAATAGGAAGAGCATAGAAGAGTTCATTATGAAAGTGTGGAATCGCATTTAATTTTATATTTCGGTAGCAAATGACGGACTACACAGAACCTACTTGTTGCGGCAGCATTGACATGATTTCATTCATTTCAAGCATATTGTCTATTTCTACAGTTTTTATGGTAAACTATTAAAGTGCCCATTCGTTAATTCTTTGTTTTTTTAACGAAGGTCATGTCGTTTAACATGTTGGCCTAGATTAAGCACCTACTCGGATGAATATGACTAAGCGACCATATATAATAGCGTTCAGAATGCATAGCCTCAAATCTGATTATTGTATATGCTATTAATATAAATTTCCATGGCATCGGAAAACAATTAGTCATTAATATTATCTACGTGCCAAATATCGCTAGTCCGTTAAATCCTTGTCGGTGGACTTGTTGTCGGCTTGTGAACTGCTAACAGATTGTTTTCTTTTTTCCTGTGATTTTTAAAAGTGAGACTTGGAAAAGACATGGAGTCGTATTTTCGGTTACAATTAAATATTTATATTTAGCTGATTTACCTTTGAAATTCGATACTAATTTTTTTAACTACGTTTATGACGCGCGCATAATAATATGTTGGCAGAAATAAAACCAGCGTATTGCAGCCTATTTTTATTAAATACTATTTTCTAATTTCAGCACAGTTCATCACTTTGGAGCGCGGGCATGTCCTCCTCATGATCGATGGTTACACTTTCTCAAAGAGAAACGGCTTCAGTAACGGCGGTGCCAAGTACACCTGTTCCAATCGGTACAACAAGAAATGCAAGTCATACGCCCTACTCGACGCTGCTGGTGTTGTTATAAAGTCGAATATAGTACACAATCATGATCCTGTTAAGTATATTAAAATGAAAGATGGTAAATATATCAAATTATGAAAATTGAATGATCAGCAAGTCAATCGACTATGTCTCGCAACTACCCTACGCTACCAAATAAGTACCTACGAATAATGTTTATTAATCAAGAAATGAAATTACTAGTTGATTACATAGCTGTTACATAATCTTTGTTAAAACGGTTGAAATCAATGAAAAGGTGATGAATAAGTGATTTGATAGGCTTTTATCACTGTTTGGTTTAATCTCCAAAAATGTATTTAAACACATATATTTTAAAAATAAGCTATATATATATTATAAAACAATAAATTACCGAAAATATTTTTTATTCTCATTACTTATACAAATCTTGACTTTTGATTTGGTGTTTTCTCCTTCAATCTCGCTAACCTTTCTCATTATCTGACTAATCTCTTTTAAACGTATCTTTTACTTCAGCACATTTCATCACCTTAGAGCGCGGCCATGTTCTCCTCATGATCAATGGGTTTACTTTCTCCAAAAGGGGCCCAATCGGCTGCGGCGGTTCAAGATACACCTGTTCCAGTACCTTGACCAAGAGATGCAAGGCCTACGCCCATCTCAACGCTGGAAGTGTCATCATTAAGTCATATCTAGCACATAATCATGATCCAAGTAGATATGTTCAATTGAAATCTGGAAAATATATCAAAATGTAATATTTTTTTTTTTACTATTTACGTGATAATTTTAGGGCCTTGCAAACTTTTTTACCAAAAATTGTAAATTAAGATTAAATAAAACAGTTTTGACCAAAATGAGAATATTATTACTGTTGTTATAAGTACTCAATTTTGTGTAAGAGGTTATCATTGTAAAATGTAGTAACTATATATTTTTACCAAATAATAAGTCCTGTTATTTCATAAAACACCTTGTTCTAGATATGCGGTTCATAGAAACGTTAAAAGGTGCAAAACTGCTGCTCTTTAATGGTTACAGTTACCACAAAAAGGCATGCCGGAGTAAAGATGAGTCAACGAGGTTCGCTTGCTCCAGCACCATGTCTAAACACTGCTGCGCCTATATACATCTATCTCGTACACATAAAATTATAAAAGCCCACGATGTCCACAACCACGCACCGCCCACATTTATTAACGCTAGGTGCGGGGGGTATCGTACAGTAAAAAAACTATATATGTAAATGTGGGCATTATTATTTATTTTTATTTGTTTTTTTTGCTACGTTTTTTTGTCTGAACACGCATTATTTAAGGATAAAGGTAATATTTTTTGATCTCGTAAAATAAAGTTTGCCGTTGATTGACTACTTGTAATAAGGACACCCATTATGTTTGTGACACTTTCTGTGTTCATATTTGAATTATTTTGTTTTTTTTTTGTTTCTTTTCGTGTGGTGGAACAGTAAAGCATTGTCGATCCATTTTTTCTAGATAAATGATAAATAACCTTGATGATTGATTATAAGTTGATATAACTTAAGCTTGCTACCAAGCCTCTACAAACTCTTCTCTACCATTATAAACAAAAGAATCAGTAGTACATTGGAAGCAAAGCAACCGGTAGAGCAAGCAGGCTTCAGAAAAGGATTCTCCACTGTTGACCATATCCACACACTTGAATTGATTATAGAAAAGTATCAAGAACAACAGAGACCACTATACATAGCGTTTATCGACTATCAAAAAGCTTTTGATACTGTAACACACGTAAGTATATGGGAAAACTTGAAACAGCAGGGAGTAGAAGACGTATATATAAAAGCGATCAAAAGCATATATAACAACAATAAGGGTAAAATTAAGCTAGATACTCTCGGACCTAGTTTTCCTATAGAAAGAGGCGTAAGGCAGGGCGACCCGTTATCACCAAGAATATTTATAGCTATCCTGGAGGGTATAATCAGCAAGTTAGATTGGAGCAAGACAGGATTGTGTATAAAAGGCGATTACCTAAGTCACTTGAGATTCGCAGACGACCTGGTGTTGTTATCGGAGTCCAGCTCCCAGATACAGCTCATGATCGAAACTTTACATCTAGCCAGTGTCAAAGTGGGTTTGCAAATGAATCTCACTAAAACTATGGCAATGACGAATAAAAGGAGAAGATTAATAACAATTAATGGAGAGCCACTTGAATATACAGATAAGTACATCTATCTAGGGAAGCAAATTAGTTTTGACAGAAAAAATAACGAACTTGAAGTTGAAAGAAGAATACAACTAACATGGAAAAAATACTGGAGTTTAAAGGAAATCTTTAAAAGTAACCTCCCTATAACCATCAAAACGAAAGTTATGAACTCCAGTCTTTTACCATGCTTGACGTACGGCTGCCAGACGTGGAAGTTCACCTCAAAACTAAAAAACAAAATTACAATCTGCCAACGTGGACTAGAGCGCAGCATGCTTAACATAAAGAAATTATATAAAATACGACACACAAAAATAAGGTCAATAACCAAAGCAACAAACGCATTGAATCATGCACAAAAACTCAAATGGAAATGGGCGGGGCATGTCGCAAGGCTTAAGGATCAAAGATGGACCCTAAAAGCGACATTTTGGAAAGGTCCTCCAGGTAAAAGGAGCAGAGGAAGACCACTGACACGTTGGGATGAAGAAATTGTAAGGACAGCCGGCTCAAACTGGAAACAGACCGCACAGGACAGAGATAAATGGACATCTTTGGAGGAGGCCTTCACCCAATAGGGGTTCCTACATAAATAGCTATAAAAACTAAATTTTGATAGGTTATATTATTATGTTATTTAAAATGATTAGTTATAATAAGTAAAGCAGAAATGGAAAACAAATAGATAAGCATATTATAAACCAGTACTTAACTCAAAAACAATGTAAAGTAGGTTATTTGTAGGAAATAAAAGGCTTTTTATTTTTTATTATTATTATTATAACTTAAGCTACATCAAGCATATTTTCTGTAAGTATAAAATAATAAATACTATTATGTATTAAGTATTTTTTTGTAATTTTATATGCGTACGCCGTTATTGTATATTATGTTTTCACTGTTAATTGGTATCATTTTTTGAATGAAGGTGAGGTAAGTTTATACTAAGTGGCCAAATCAGATAGTTGATAGACTGCAGATCCAATAGTCCTTAATTTAAAGTGTCCGCACAGTCTTAAGAACTTATATTAAATCAAAAAACTATTTAAAATAGGCTGAAATGTTATATATGGTATGACTAATCTAACTTGAAATTAAGTAAGAGTTAATAATAATAATAAATAAATAATATCGCCAGACGAACATACCAACTGTACGATCCCAAACTAAAAAACGCTTGTACTATGGGCACCGTACAATGAACTGGGGGCGATCCCAGTGACACCCAGACCAGGGCAAATTACGAAAAGGCCATTTCCGAAATTTACCCACCCTTACGGGAATCGAACCCGCAACCTCCCGGTGTAGTGAGCCGAGCGCTCGAACCACTGCGCCAAATTAGTTTTTCTTTGGGACTCTGAGGGGACGCCGAAGTTATTCTCTCGCGAGACCAGGTCCTCTAAATTATATTGGAACCTGCACGAATTAACCGACCGACCAAAACCATATTAGACTGCCCTACATTGAAAGCCAAATGTTAGGTAGGCAAGCACCAGTGTGATTCTAATACCGTCACCAAATATTTTTTTATTCGTCGTATCTATATTTGTTGCAGAGATACATCTAACCAATGGTAGTCGTCTTCTCATGGTAAATAGATTCACATACCACAGGAATGGTGCCCGAAGAAAAGGTGGCGTGAGATGGTGCTGCTCACACCAGAACCGAGGCTGTACAGCTTTCTTAGTAGTCAACGAAGACATCTACAAAATAGTCAAAGTTGGCGGCGAGCATAACCATAATCCACCAAAGTACCTTCAACGTGGGAAGTAGGTACCATTTTAGAATATAATTCGAAATTAACATTAGCGTTATGGGGAATAAAATGTTTTTTGAATACTGTTAATACTGTCTACTATATAAAAATACTAGCTGTGCCCCGCGACTTCATCCGCGTAGTATTTTAACTTAGCAAAAATTTCGGGATTATCGGGTTAAAAAGTATCCTATATGTTCCCGGTATCCCGGTTATAAAGTATCCCGGTTATAATCTATCTGTGTTCCAAATTTCATCCAAATCCGTTCAGTAGTTTTAGCGTGAAGGAGTATCAAACATACATACATACATACATACATACATACATACATACATACATACATCCACACTCACAAACTTTCGCATTTATAATATTAGTAGGAAGTCGGGTTTTCCTTCCTGACGCTATAACTCCAGACCGCACGAACCGATTTCCACGGTTATGCATTCGTTGGAAAGATCTCGGGCTCCGTGAGGTTTATAGCAAAGAAAATTCAGGAAAAATTTCAACAGAACGCGGACGGAGTCGCGGGGCACAGCTAGTTATACATGTAAAAAACATCTTCAATCGAACAGCGGTAGTATAAGGGTGTACTAATCAATTGCCGATCGGTAGTACATCGATTGGCCGTCGATTGATAAATCGATTGTAAATTGCTTTATGTAGAACTAGCTGTGCCCCGCGACTTCATCCGCGTAGTATTGGATTATTGGGTTAAAAAGTATCCTATATGTTAATCCCGGTTATAATATATCTGTGTTCCAAATTTCATCCAAATCCGTTCAGTAGTTTTTGCGTGAAGGAGTAACAAACATACATACATACATACATACATACATCCACACTCACAAACTTTCGCATTTATAATATTAGTAGGATCTGTCGTCCGTCGTCGACCCGTCTCATTGTACGATCGTTCGTTGGATCGATTGGTTTGATAGCACCCTAAAGCTTCTTGACGGTAAAAACTTGCATAATTTAGGCAGTCCATGTCGAGTCGTGTGGTCAATCATGTCGTGTGAAAATTCTGCAGTCATAAAATAATGCGGTTAATTTACGCAAAAGTACTTTGGTTGGCGTAAATTATGTTAGGCTGACATTATTTTTACTATCTGAACTGCCCGATAATTTGGCTTTGGCTGGCCAACTTCAAAGACTATGCGAATGGTGTGGGTTTGTTAGATCGATATTTTCAAAATTACGCAATTTTTCGTTTTAGATGCTGAATTTATAACTCTAACAAGCGGAAAGGTTCTTCTCATGGTAAACGGATATACATTCAATAAAGCGACCTGTTATGGTACCAATAGCTCTTACTGTAGTCGGTGGAGATGTTCGGGGTTGAAGAAGAAATGCAACGCCTTCGTCATCATCGCTGAAAATAAGGATACTATACTAAGATCCCAGCTGAACCACAATGGACACGAGAAGCCATGCTACAAAAAGACAAAAACCGGACATTATGTTAAACTTTAATTTAATTGTTTACTTTGGCATCGACGACGATTTAGAACTTGTGTATATGATTTTGCTTTTATTTTCTATTTTACATCAAGTTCAGTTAGTTTAGTGTGTATTTATAACTCAATAGTTACTTCATGATGAATATAATTTGATAGCATTCATTGTATTTTAAAACCATGCCCTTGAAAACATAGCATGTTTTGTCAGTCCCAAACTTGATTTTGTTTTGTTATTTCGTTTGCTTGCAGACGTTCGTTTTATCACGCTTGCTAGTGGTCGAGTCCTTCTAATGATAGACGGCTACACATTCCATAAAAAGAGTGGTGGCCGTTCTAGTAGGTGGAGGTGTTCGGCTTTGAAGAAAAGATGCAACGCTTTCGTGATTCTCAATGAAGATGAAGATAAAATATTAAGGACGCGGTTGAACCACTGTGACCACGAACGGCCAGTTTACAAATTGGTGGATGAAGAATATTATGTGAAAATTTAAGTAGTTATCACCTTATTACAAGAACACTTGCCGCAGTGGTTCGAGCGTATGCCGATCGGCTCACTGCACATGGTGGTTGTGAGTTCGATTCCCGACGAGGCAAATTTTGGAAATGGCCTTCGTAATTTGCCCAGGTCTGAGTGTCATTGGAATCTTCCTTAGTCCATTGTACGGAACCCATAGTACAAGCTTTGCTTAGTTTGGGACGATATTTATTTTTTATTATTATCATTATAATGTGATAACTGTAATTTTTGGTTAAAAATAAAAAATCTATAAGTCCCAGTTTCTCAACATTCAATTTTATCGGAATTTGTTGTCATCGTCTTGCAAAAGTCTTCTGATTCCACTTATAACAAAATATGATGTTAAAATTAACTTTTTTATATTTCTAATAATAAAACTTGGTGATCTATTTTTTTTTTTGCCACAGACAATAGTGACACCAATTTTGAAATAATACAATCGAAACGAGGTGGAAATATCTTGATTCGTAATGGATACCGATACTTAAAGAGACTCGAGACTGCTCGCGGATATACGGTGTGGCGGTGTGCGAGGAGACCTAAGTGTAACACTCAGTTGACGACAGACAATTCCAGAGTAATAAAAGAAGGAGCGCATGTGTGTAGACCAAATGATGTAGACAACGTGATAACAAAACTGATAAACAAGTGCAAGCTTAGAGTTGCGACCGAAACGACGACGCCAATAAAGAGAATTTACGAGGATACTGTCGTGGAATACAGCAAATGTGGATATGACCACATCTCACCATTCCCGCAATTTAACAGCGTGAGGTCGAGTCTTTATAGTATTCGAAAGCGAGTCCAAGCAGGTCATTGAAACAAACAAGAAAATAGTATTTCGCTGTAATGTTTTAACTTTCTTTTTTAATTGTAGGATTGAAAATATGGTTTTCACAACCGCACCCAGTTGAGTTTATTGTTTTTTTTTCTTTCTTCATAAAAACGACACATTTTTCAAGTTACTTACGGCGTATTTCAAGATTCTCTTCATAAATCCTGTACCTACATTTTCAATTCATGCTTCATTATCTTTTTTCTAACTCCTTCTAATTGTAGATATATAAAACCAACATTATCAGTCTAATCGTGAATCTTGAATGTTACATTTATGTTTTGCTTCAGACAAGTCAGGTGAACTTTGGAAGTACAGTGACACTAATTTTGAAATAATGCAATCGGGGCGAGGCGGAGCTGTTTTGATGCGTAATGGATATCGATACTTTAAGAATCGTGTTACTGCTAGCGGATATACAGTATGGCGATGTGCGCGGAGACCCTTATGTAACACTACTTTGACGACAAATGATTCCAAAATAATCAAAGAAGGAGATCATCTATGTATGCCAAATGATGTGGACAACGTGATAAAAAAACTAATGAACAAGTGCAGGCATAGAGCTGCGAACGAAACGACAGCAATACCGACAATATATAAGGAAACTGTACAGGAATATATCAAAGGCGGCTATGACAACTACTACCCATTTCCTCAGTACAATAACGTGAAAAAGACTTTGTACCTTCTTAGGAAGCGACCTCAGGACGCGTAAAGTAATAAGGCATTTTGTAACTAAAGCTGTTCACAAAATTTTAATTTATTGCAAATGGTGCACCAGTGGGGATAAGTGCACAATTTAATTTTGCATTTGTACCTATTGGCAGGGATAGCTGGGATTGAATTGTCATAATTGTCATATTGCCACTACTTGTCAAAATCCCTACAATAGCTATAAATGGACGATTCATTTGCATAATGTATCCCTACTTTTTTAATAATTTGTTATTATAATTGGTATCAACAATAATAATAATAAAATTTTAGGTACTAGAACAAAAATATATCACACATATATCTAAGCATGTTGTTTGTTAGGCTCAGTGATTTTTAAACAAATATTGTAATCTGTAACGTGTGTATAAAAAAACGCCACATGTAAACTTTAATATCCCAATTCATAAGTGTTAAGCGTTCCAATTTCTAACTTTAATGTTCAACTTATATTGCAAAGAAAGCGATAATAATATAAAAGCGATTTAAAGTTGCAAATAAATATAAAAGCGATTGAAAGCTTTATTTCAATATGCCTAGATATTCATAAACCTTTTCGACCGTCGGTGATTTACAAAGAGTACCTTAGACTTACATCTGTTATTGTCTATTGGTACCTTGAAACAACAATGTATGAAACTAGAACTAACGATTTTGTTTTATTTTAGAGGATTCCGGTGAATTTTGTATGTATGGTGACAGAAATTTTGAAATAATACTATCCCAGCGCGGTGGAGAAGTTTTGTTGCGGAATGGTTACCGTTACTTAAAGCAACGTGTGAATGCTGGCGGACGGATAGTGTGGAAATGCGCGAAGAGAACCATTTGTAACACTCAGTTGGTAACACAGAATTTCAACGTAGTAGAAGAAGGAGAACATCTGTGTATGCCCAATGATGTTCACAACGTAATCAAAAAACTAATGAGCAAGTGCAGACTAAGAGTTGCGAGTGAAAGAACGATTCCAGTAGCGCAAATTTATAAGGAAATTGTCCAGGAATACATCGAAGGCGGCTATGACCACTACTACCCGTTTCCACAATATAACGGCGTGAGAAATTCCCTATACCTTCTTAGGAAGCGAGCCCAGAACGAGTAGAATAACCAGGTATTTAGAAACTAACAGTACACTAACTTAATATTTTATTGTAATTTTAATGTTGAACTTGTATTGCAAATAAATATGAAATCGATATAAATTTTTATTTCAATATGTGTAGACTTAGACACTCATCATCCTTTTTTACAATCGGTATATTTAAAAGAGGACATTGGACTGACCGACGTTATTTTCTGGTATAATTGGTACCTTAAAAACATAAATGTTTAGATCTGAAACTAACAATTTGTTTTATTTTAGACGATTCCGGTGAATTTTGTATCGATGGTGATAGAAATTTTGAAATAATACTATCGCAGCGCGGTGGTGATGTTTTGTTGCGGAATGGTTACCGTTACTTAAAGCAACGTGTGAATGCTGGCGGACGGATAGTGTGGAAATGCGCGAAGAGAACAATATGTAACACCCAATTGGTGACACAGAATTTCAACGTAGTAGAAGAAGGAGAGCATCTTTGTATGCCCAACGATGCTAATAACGTAATCAAGAAACTTATGAGCAAGTGCAGGCTAAGAGTTGCAAACGAAACGACGACGCCAGTAGCTAAAATTTATAAGGAAATTGTCCAGGAATACATCGACGGTGGCTATGACCACTACTACCCATTTCCACAGTATAATGGCGTGAGAAATTCTTTGTACCTTCTTAGGAAACGAGCCCAAGATACGTAGAGTAAATAAGGGATTCCAGAACTGATATTTACTTTTAACATTTTCTTGAGGATGGTGCGCATATCCCCACTGGTGAGGATAAGTGGAATTGCATTGTGCACTTATGCCTGCCAGTGGGTATGGGTGGAATTAAATCATGCACTTATCCCTACTGCGTGTGTGTGTGTGTGTGTGTGTGTGTGTGTGTGTGTGTGTGTGTGTGTGTGTCTGTGTGGCGTGTGAGTGGTGTATATACTTTGGTAAAAGTAAGTACACCACCTGTTTTCTTGTATCTTTAATGTTAGAATTATATTGCAAATAAATATATATAAAAATATAATGTTTTATTCTAATACAACTTTATACTTAATATACCTTACGACAGTCTGTAACATTAAAAGAATACTCTATTTATTGACTTACGTACGTTAGTGTCTAGTACAATCGTCAACTTAAAATAATAATAATAATAATTTTAGCCCTTTTGACGTCCCACTCCCGGGCATGGGCCTCCCCTCAACACGAGGGGCATTCGGGCCATAATCCACCACGCTGGCCCAGTGCGGGTTGGCGGATTTCACATGTCTTTCGAAAATTGGTTAAATCTTCTAAGACATGCAGGTTTCATCACGATGTTTTCCTTCACCGTAAGCAAGTGATAATCAACTTAAAATATAAATGTATAAATTAACAAATACTCTCTTTTTAGCCTTTTTAAGAGCCCAAGACGCGTAGAGTAATGTGATATTTTAGTACTGATAGTAAACTACTTAGCTTTTAAAACTTTTCTTGTAACTTTAATATTAAAAATGTATTGAAAATAAATATAATACAGATATAAAGTTTTCTTTCAATATGTCTAGATACTTAATATCCTTTTGACTGTTGCTATCTTTAAAAGAGTATACTAGACCTATGTTATTGTCTGGTACAATTATTACCTTAAACAACAATGTACAAAACATAAAATTTTAACGATCAATTTTGTTTTATTTTAGACTACTCAGGTGAAATTTGGAACTATAGTGATACAAATTTTGAAATAATACAATCGCAACGCGGTGGAGATGTTTTGATGCGTAATGGTTACCGGTACTTAAAGAAACGTGTGAATGCTGGTGGACGTATAGTGTGGAAATGCGCAAAGAGACCCATATGTAAAACCCAATTGGTAACAAAAAAATCCAAGGTAATAAAGGAAGGACAGCATCTGTGTATGCCGAACGATTTAGACAATGTGATGAAAAACTAATAAACAAATGTAAGCTTAGAGCTTCGCACGAAATGGCGACGCCAATAACAAAAATTTACAAGGAAATTGTCGAGGAATACAACGAAGGCGGTTACGGTGACTGCTTTCCATTTCCAAAATATAGCACCGTGAAAAAGAGTCTGTATCAACTTAGGAAAAGAGCTCAAAATGCTAAGAATAACACGGAATTATCAATCTGAGAATATCGATATTTTCTTGTAAATTTGATGTTGAACTTGTATTGTGTTTGCTAATATTGTTTTTTAAAAAAACGACTTAATGTTTTATTTCATCATGTGCATCTTACTTTTCAAAGGTTAATCATAATCATCACCACTTTTAATGGACTTACCTATTTTATTGCATACAGTATTATTTCAATCGGATTTTTTAAATAATTTTAATTTTCAGGTAAACTTGTCGCGCGTTCAAACGGCAACACTGGTTTCATCTTCAATGGCCACATGTTCTACAAACATTACAGCATCAAAGGGGGCATTCGATGGCGCTGTTGCAGGTTCCAGCACTGCAAAGCCTACCTCCATACGAATAAATTTAACGCCATTACCAAAGCGGTATTAGACCATAACCATCCGAGCCCTAATATCAGAATCACACCGAGCGGGACATACGTTGCTTTTATGCCATACAGTACAGCCAATCAGACTACATAGTACAAAGTAGAACATAGTGGTAATGTTATAAATATAAAATAATATCAAGGCCCGGAAAATTTGGAGGCATTTTAAAAAAATGTAATTATTTTAGATACCCTATTTTAATTACAACATGCATTGTGTGGATGGTATTTTGTGCCAAACATGCAGTTCCTTGTAGATGGTCCAACATGTAGGTACGTCAGTATTGTAACGTATTTAGTGGTGTACATTACCTTAACGATATTTTTAAGAAGACTAGAAGTATCACTCCCCTCTCATCATCACACAGGAGAGTTCATAGAATGGCTCCGTAACATTGAAATCATTTTTAGATAAGTTTTATCGTTTTATTATTGCCAGGACTCAAGTTTGTTCAAACCGCCCATAGTCAAGCAACTAGTGTACAAATTTGCCTAACTGCAGTAGGTGTATTTATTTTTTAAGAAATATAAAATGTTTTATCTCGTCGGTTTTTTTCTACTTTTTACCTCTATTCAGATGACTGTTACACAATTAACTTTAAGCATAAGTCCTTGGATTCATATTTAATAGCTTTATTGTAAAGAATATTTACAATCTTTACTAATACATATTTTCTTCACAGTTAAAAAGCGTGTGGTAGGCGGTATATTTGAAGTGTCTTCCGGAAAAAAAGTGCTTATACTAAAAGATTACATGTACCAACGAGAAAACGCAAGTGGTAAAATCATGAAATGGAAATGTTGTAACGCAACAAAAACGAAATGTCCAGCATACATAATTCTGAAAGATTATAACAAAATTCTGGACCAAATGGTGAACCATAATCACACACCCACAGCAAATACACGTATGAAAATCAAGGTCGATAACGCTGATGATTTATTGAATAAGTCTTTAAAGAAATTAAATAAGTTTCGAGAATAGAAACTAAAGCACGTTAATGAGGTCTTACGAGCTCCAAGAGGGCTATTCACAGTCGACGGTAGGATTCTGTTTCGGAAACAACATCACTCATCCTCTTCTGATTCATTTGTAAAAGAAGGATGGAAGATTTTGTTTCCGATATGGCAAAATTTCTGTTTGTTGTGAGTACCCAGCCCAGGATTATTTTGCCAGCAGGGGCCCAACTCTGTTAACGACTGGTGCTCGACTCGACTAATATTCGACTCGCAATACGTCAAACTGATGTATCGCGTAAATGAAAACGTCAGTTTTGACAGCTTTTATATGGGAAAACTGTCAAAATTGACCGTTTATTTTAAATTCATACACGACCCAGTCACAATTTTATCATACTTATTATTTAGGTTGCTTACTAAATTCTATAAGTGAATGGAAGTATATTTATAGTATCTTTTTATTAAACTGTATAACTAGTTTAACTTTATGTACGTTTAGATACAAGTTATTGTTACGTTTCGTATTTTTTTTGTTACTCTGGAATTTTATATTTGGTGTATACTACGACGTGTATCACACGGCTGCTACATTACACCTTATTTACACTGACGCAACACTTGGTGTCTCTTATTATTGAGCTGTCAGAAAATAGAGACAGCTACATACAATATCAATACAAATATTGCGGCACTGTAAACGAAGAGTAAATCATTAAAAATAATGAAGTTTCTAATAACATTATTGTAATGTATGTGATTGCTCTTTACTTCTTACTATTTTCATCTAGTATTTTTGTAGCCTCAAAAAACCTTGTAATTGCCACGTTGGGAAATAAATGGCATATTTTTAAGGATCAGTAATCTTGATTTATTGAATAGGCGTGTTTAATTAAGGTTCAGCACACGAGGCACAGCTACTGGAATCGGCTAGACCCGTATTAATAAATCGATCTCCAGTTTGAGAGCGTTGTTGTAAATGTCATGCTTTTGTCATACCAATACTAAATGAAATGTCAAAGCTTACTCAAGGCCGCTCCCAGACTTGAGAACGACTTTTTTTTTAATACGGGCCCAAGTGAATTGATATGTTTAGTTGCTAGTTGCTATCACAGATTTTTTTATGTAACATATTCGGCAAACGAGCATACTACTCGCCTGACGTGAAGCAGGTAGCCTATAGATGCTTGGAATACCACGCCATTGCTCGCATGCCGACAGGGGAGGATTTGCTACTACAGAGATTATTTCAATTACACTTCATTACAGGGAAACTAATAAAAATCAAATGCAATGGAAGACAATTGTTGATGAAGAATGGGTACACGTATTATCAGCACCTGGTTCAAAAATTGGGCACCAGGTGGAGCTGCACCAGGAGCTCAAAATGCCACGCCAACCTCCTGTTCTCTGAAGACGGACACCTCATCAGGGCCTCGGAAGAACACAATCATGATCGATTGAAGTACTATATTACTCGTGATGGAGAATATATTAGGATGTAGGATAATGATGCCAGTGGGCATGATCACAATTTTTTTTTTATTTGAACTCGAAAGTGTTTTTTTTTTATTTAGATATCCATTTTGGAATAAAATATATACGTACGTATAAAGCTGTTAAAGTTTGCTAAAACTACTCAGCTAAGACGCCATACTGCACTAGCTAATGCTATTTTCGAAACTTAACTCTAAGGAGTAAAATATGTCTTTAGTGATTATAATTAGCATTTTGCAACCTTTTTTTTATTTTGTTCTAAAGCTGTGTACGTAGTCACATCTTTGCGATCCTTAATAAGTTCCGTAACCTCTTTCCTGACGTTTTAATTTATGATTCTCAACCACATTTTTACACTTCCCACTAAGGCCCGTATCAATAAATCGGTCTCAAGTATGAGAGCGTTCATGAAAATGTCATTTCGACTTGACTAAGGACCGTATTAATAAATCAATCTTAAGTTTGTGAGTGATCTTGGAAATGTGATTCTTATATCATACCAGAACAAAATTACATTTTAAAAGCGTAGGTACTTAAGATTGCTCTGACTTGAGATCGATTTATTAATACGTGCCTTTATGCGTCACATGACACGCTTTCAAGGGATCCGGTTATTTTTTATTACACAACGGAATATAGGAAGTATTTATTAAACTAATAATGATGTAATTTCTATTGCAGTAAAAATTATAATGCTTCAGAAAAACAACAAGGTATATCTTATGAAGAATGGGTATACTTTCTACCAGCATTCCATTCAAAGAGATTCAGTTAGATGGACCTGTACTTCAGGCTGTCTGTCCCACGTGGTGACGTCCAAATCGGGGGGCGTTTTGAAGATAGTGGAGAAGCATAATCATGAGAAACCTACATACCATATATTACCTAACGGCAAATATGTAAAGTTGTGAAACAAAAATTCGTCATGAAAATGACAATATGTTGTAAATTATCGGAAGAAGTTTTGCCTATTATTAGTTTATAAAACTACTCTTGTAAATGTTATTTTACATAATATTTCTAATATGTACTGGCTGTCAATGGTAGAAAGTTTAAAAAGTTAGTAGTGTTAGTTGTTACTGTGAGTTTGCACCAATTGGTATTGTTGTTTCTAACGGATAAGCAAACTCTTTCTTTATTATTTTAGGTACCTATAACGACACGTGTACAACTATTATGTAGAATGATCTGTGGCCAATTGCGGACGAATTAAATAAATTATAAGTTTAATCATACAATTATTACATCAGCCTATAGACACAAAACAGCAATAACAACTAATAAAATTACAGACAGATAAACTAATAATAATATTTGTAGGATTCCCATCCTACACAAAATACATTTACTAAATGTGGCAACACAGGTTGTCACTATCTCGCTCTCTCTCGCTCTCTCGTTCCTGAACCGTGCTTCTAATTGTACCTGTGAATTGTGTTCATTACTTAATAAATATCTTAACTACGTATAAACGTCGCCTCATTGACTCAAGCACCTAAATAAACACTCTACAGTCCGCTGCGCTCATGATCCTTCAAAGGAAGAAAGTTTGAGGCATACAAAAAAGGATATTTCGTGAGTGAACATTTCCAGGATTCGCTGCATGAGTTCGGCCATTTTGTACAGCAAGCCAATTCATAAAAAGTGCTACAAGATCCACACAATAGTGGCAGCATTGCTTGCACGAACGGCTCATTCATTGAATGCATTCAATTTTGGAACATATTTAGAGCCAGTGCTACATGTTCAACAAAACAGTTGGCAGCACTGTCATTAGACTCGACAAAAATTTTCGAGTTCAACCAATGTCGTCGCGCTACATCACGTAATGTCAAATCGGACGTCACGAACTGCCGAGGTCGACCAATAGCATCGTGGCTTCATCACGCAACGAATGACAAGTCGGAAGATAGTGCGTGAATCTGTTACAGAGGGCGCCAACAGCTTTCCTCCGACTAATTTATTCTTCATTCGCCATTTTAAGTTTGGAAAAGTTTTACTTTGAAACTTTATTTTAATTTTAAGCTAAGTGTTACTTAAATCTAAAATATTTAATTTTAAGTTACCAGTTGTAATCGTGTCTTGTTGTAATCATGGAGGACGGTAAGGGTAAAGCGCTGTTACGCGAACTCGTTAGTAAAAGGGGATATGTTAAAGGTACCTTGACAAAGTTCATCAACACGATCAGCAAACTGGAGTCTGCAGGCTTGACCACGGAAGGGCTTGCGGTCAAGGAGCAGCGCCTTACGGAGTTGTTCAACAAGTACGAACATTTATGTCTGGAAATTAGTACCTTGAAACATGACGAAGAGCCCGACGACCAAGAAGAGCGGTATTTGGAGGCACTTACCTTATTACGCGAGTGTAAAGCGCATAACCCCCCTAGTCGTCCCCATGAACAAAGAGTTGTTAAGCTACCTGCTATTAACATACCACATTTTAATGGAAAAGCAAGTGAGTACAAGACATTTATAGGGTTGTTTACCTCCTTAATTCACAACGATAAATCGTTGGATGATATCCAAAAGCTATATTACTTACGCAGTTTTCTTAAGGATGAACCGAACAATTTGATACAAAATCTTCCACTTTTAGCGGAGAGTTATTCAGAATCTTTAACAATTCTTAAGGAAAGATACGACAATAAGTATAAGATAGTAAATGATCACATTAACAGCTTGATAGACCTATCGTCAATGTCAAAATGTACTGCTGCAAATATTAGAAGTTTTGTTTGTATTGTAAAGCAACACCTAGCTGCTCTTAAAAATTTAAACCAGTCTGTAGACACGTGGGATCAAATTGTCCTCTGCATTTTGACCAGGAAGCTCGACTATGATACTAATAAGGAATATCAACAAACTAGAGAGTTTGATAAAGAACCTACCGTTAAAAACTTTATTGATTTCCTAGAAAGGCGTGCCTTAGCACTCGAGAATGCGGAGTCAACAAGTGGAAGTCAGCAGCTTCAACAGTGCTTGGAGGATCCCCAGCAGCAAAGGGTATTGGCTTCTAACGCAACAGGCACTGTAACCAATGCTTCTAGCACTTGCGCATACTGTAAGTTAGATCATAAATTATTTAATTGCCCCAAATTTAAACTACTGCACATACATGAACGAGCTAAGTTTGTCACTGACAACAACATATGCAAGGTGTGTCTAAACTACCATAAGAAAGCATGTCGTTTTCATTTCAAATGCAATGTCTGCAAAGGCAAGCACAACACGCTACTGCATGAGGAAGACCAGACACCTATGTCCGTGACAATGGTGTCAAGGACCTCTCCTAACCAAGTCTTACTGCCCACTGTAAGGGTCAAACTTGTAACAAATGATGGCATGGAAATTTTTGTTAAGGCTTTATTGGACAGCGGGTCGCAATCATCATTTATAACATCCAGCTTGGTTGAACGTTTGGGCATGCAGTGTGCATATGTTAATAAGGATATCGTTGGAATAGGCAATGCCCCCAAAAACATCACCCAAAGTGTGCAATTGGAGGTTCATTCAACGGTTTCATCATTCTCATTACCTATTAATTGCTATGTAATTGATCAAATAACTTGCAAACTTCCACAGCACAAAATTAACAAACAGTCTATCAACATTCCCCCATATTTACAACTGGCTGACACTAGCTTTGACATACCAAGCCACATTCAAATACTCATGGCTGCGGATGTGTTTTTCCAGGTTATATTACCTCAAACTCCACTGCCTGAGAGATATTCCGGCGAGCCCCAATGCAGTCCAGTCAATCGAGTTGAACCCCTGCCGTCTGCAACCTTCATAAACACAAAGTTTGGTTACATCATTGCAGGTACTGTGCAAAATGTATGTCACTCTAAACAAATTCAAAACCAACCAGTTACTTTATTCTGCACCAAATGTGAAACTGACATCAATAGTACTATTCGTAACTTTTGGAACACTGAAAGTGTACCTGAGATGTTCCCAGAAAAATATACAGAATTTGAACAATGTGAACAAATTTTTCAAAATACTGTTACACTTGAAAATAAAAAATTTGAGGTTAGTTTACCACTTAAAGTGCCATTGGATAATGTTAACGAAATGCTTGGAGATTCATTTCACCTAGCTTTAAAAAGATTCAATAATTTAGAAAGAAGATTTAAAGTTAATTCTGAGTTATTTAAACAATATAAGGCCTTTATTGATGAGTATATCGCCTTAGGGCATGGCCGTTACATTAACATAAATCAATACAACCTCACTAGTGACCCAACATATTTCTTAGCACACCATGCTGTACTGAGACCTGATAAAAAGACCACTAAGTGTAGAGTAGTATTCGATGGATCTATGTTAACAAATAAACGACGGTCTCTTAATGATTTATTATTAAATGGTCAAACAGTACAAAAAGATCTGTTTGATATTTTATTGTTATTTAGATTAGGTTCCTATGTTTTTAGCACCGACTTAAAAAACATGTTCAGATGTATATCCTTGAATCCCAATCACCGCTCACTTCAGCTCATTTTGTGGCGGGACTCCCCTAATGAGAGCATACAATGTATTGAGTTAAACACTGTCACTTATGGTTTCAAGAGCTCAACTTATCTAGCAACAAGGTGTCTCTTAGAGTTAGCATCTAGGTATCAAGTTGAGTTTCCTGCAGCATCATTTATTTTGCAAAACCAGACATACTGTGATGACATTTTGGTATCCAGTAACTCATTAGAATCTTTACTCGCTATGAAAGAACAATTAATTAAACTATTAGAGCTAGGTGGTTTTCAGGCGCACAAGTGGTCTTCCAATAGTGCTGTAATTCTGCAGGATGTGCCCCTGAATAAACAACACTTTGATGAAATAGATATTCAAACACAAAACTTTTATTTGAAAACATTGGGTGTTACCTACAATTCTAAGACAGACAATTTCAAAATTTCAAGTCCCAGTATTGAGGAAAAAGAGCCCAGAACAAAGCGAGAAATATTGAGCTATGTCGCTAGGTTCTATGATCCGCTAGGCTTAGCAGGTCCAGTCACTGTCTCTGCCAAGGTGATTATACAAAAACTTTGGTCAGCCCAATTAGGATGGGACTCATGTTTACCTGATGAATTGAATAGTATTTGGGTCGAATTTTATAATAGTCTATCAATCATGAGACCGGTACATATTAATAGAAATGTTACATTACAAAATGCAGTAACAATTCAACTAGTCGGATTTGCGGATGCGGCCAGTAGTACAGCATATGGCTGTTGTCTATATCTACGTAGTATTGACGAGACAGGTTCTACAAAACTCCAGTTACTCTGTTCAAAATCTAGGCTAGTCCCACTCAACCAAAAGGTTACAACACCTCGGTTGGAGCTGAATGCTGCGTTGTTACTGTCTAAGCTTGTTAACAGAGTACATTCTATCTTATCGCTTAAACTGGTTATTAATAATGTTTTCTTGTACTCGGACTCGCAAATAGTACTGGCATGGTTAAAAATAGATGTAACCAAACTGAATGTTTATGTCGCAAATAGGGTTAAAGTGATTATGCAGTATACAGATAAGTTTTCTTGGTCCTATGTCAGAACAGATGATAATCCAGCTGACTGTCTGAGTCGTGGCTTACAACCACATGAATTGGAATGTCGCGAGCTATGGTGGCATGGGCCACGTTTTCTACACGAGAGTGAGTATAATATTCCTGAAATAATAAAAAAATGCTTACCTGATAACTTACCTGAATTGAAGTACGGCTCTGTTGAGTCCGTTCACTCGAGTGTGATGGCATGCGGCTCTGAAAATGATGTATTATGTCTAGACTTTCTTTATAAGTTTTCAAGTATAAATAAAATGCAGAGGGTACTTTCCTATATTATGCGTTTTTGTAATAATTTAAAGAGTCGTACTAATAGAAATAAGCTTAATTACATAAGTAGCCTTGAGCTAAATGAGTCTCTATTATTAATTATAAAGTACGAGCAGCAAAAATATTTATCTGATGATATTAATTCATTAAAACAAAATAAACCTATAAATACTAGGTTAAAGTCTTTGAATCCATTTATAGATGGAAGTGGTATGTTAAAAGTAGGAGGCCGTTTAGATTGTGCGACTATACCTCTCTCTCAGAAACATCCTATTATATTGCCAAACAACTCTTGTATTACAAGGTTAATTGTAATCAATGAACATATAAAAAACTTACATGCGGGTCCAAAACTTCTTCTGTCGTCAATTAATCAAAAATTTTGGATTATTAATGGTATAAAAGAAATTAAGAAAATAATTCATAAATGTATAATCTGTTTTAGACTTAAGGCGCAGGCTTCCAAGCAGCTCATGGGGTCTATGCCCCACGATAGAGTAAATGTAAGTAGGGCATTCCAAAAGGTTGGCGTAGACTTTGCTGGGCCTATCTCTGTCAAACAGTCGCGAATCAGGCGCGCCGTGGTTTCAAAGGGGTACATTTGTGTTTTCGTGTGCTTCTCAACCAAGGCCGTTCACCTCGAGTTAGTTTCTAACTTGACAACCGCAGCGTTCTTGGCAGCCTTTAAGCGCTTCATAGCGCGCCGCGGTTTGCCCAGCGATGTCTACTGTGACAATGGCACTAACTTTAAAGGTGCAAAGAACCAATTGGAAGGGCTTTACAAGTTGCAGAATTCCACGGACCATCAGAGACAGGTGCATCTTCAAGTAGCAGAGCAAGGAATTAAATTTCACTTTATACCTAGCTACTCACCAGTTTTTGGAGGCCTGTGGGAAGCTGCTGTTAAAAGCACAAAATACCATCTAAAAAGAGTGGTTCAAAAGGCGTTACTAACTTTTGAGGAATTATGTACCGCACTAGCTCAAATAGAGTCAATTTTGAACAGCAGGCCATTAACCCCTCTGTCTACAGATATTAACGACTATACATACTTAACGCCAGGTCATTTTCTGATTGGCTCTGCTCTCAATAGTTACCCAGAGAAAAATGTAAGTGATGTCCCTATAAATAGATTAAGTTTTTGGAATATCTGTTGTAGTATGTATCAGCAATTTTGGAAAATTTGGAGAAAGCAGTATTTAAATGTTTTACAGTCAAGACCTAAATGGAAAGATAATATGCCTAATGTTAAGGTTGGCTCTTTAGTAATCTTAATAGAAAATGACTCTCAACCACTGTATTGGCCTATGGCCCGAGTAATTAAGGTTTTTCCAGGATCTGATAACAAAGTTAGAGCGGTTGAACTAAAGACCCAAAATGGGCATACACATAGACGGTCTATAACAAAAATGTGTGTTCTTCCAATTGATTATAATTAACAAAGAGTGCCTACCAATAATAAATAAAGAAATAAAAATACTTTATTATAGTATTGTGATTAAAAAGAAATGCAAAAAATTTTACGTTATTATTGTGAACTTAGTTTAAGGTTACTTATCATTTAAATAGCTCTACTATTATTATAGAAATTTAATTTTATTTGTAAGATATACAAAAATAATTTGTTAATTTAACATTCTGGCTAACTAGTAAGTGCAGAATTATATTGTATTATTTTCTGGCTGCGGGAGCATGTAGGATTCCCATCCTACACAAAATACATTTACTAAATGTGGCAACACAGGTTGTCACTATCTCGCTCTCTCTCGCTCTCTCGTTCCTGAACCGTGCTTCTAATTGTACCTGTGAATTGTGTTCATTACTTAATAAATATCTTAACTACGTATAAACGTCGCCTCATTGACTCAAGCACCTAAATAAGCTTTCAGCACAGTTCATCACCATGTCTAGTGGCAAGTCTTGCGTGTACCACCTAGGCTACACCTTCTTCTGCAGATATAAGACTAAGGCTGGTCAACGATGGTGCTGCACAATGTTCCCCAAATGTAAAGCATCCCTACTGATCAATGAGAGTCACCAAATACTTCAGACTCGAGAGTCACATAATCACCCTCGAAACGAAATGTACTGCTGTGGGAATGGTACATTTGTTAAACTCAATAATAAAGTTGTTCGAAATTAAGTTATAGGTTGTTATATTTATTGTTAATTTAAATAATCATGCAATAAGGAAAAAGCGTTATTCAAAAACCTCCCCCATTTAGTAAGCTCGTTATTTTTTTACTCAAAAGACCATTCGGAGCCTGAGGGTAATAATGAATTAACTACCGAGGCATGGATTAATACAATTGATATGGGATGTGATCGGAAAAGAGGACGGAAGAAATCAAAGATTATGCAAAAAAGAAGGAAACGAACATATGCAAATCTTGTTGGTAAAGGAGTACGGCCAAACCCGTGTTTACGTAAACGCTGTGGTAGGCACTGTGCAGAAAACTTCACAGAAGAAGATCGTCAATGTATAAACAAAATGTTCTGGGGATTGTCGAGGATTCGTCGAAAAGATTGGATTATAAAAGTGTGTAAGAAAAAATCTGTGAGTCGAAGAAAAGTTATCGAGAGTCGTCGCAATTGCTCATTTGATTACATCATACCATATCATGATAAAGAGATCAAAGTTTGCCAACAGTTTTTGTTAACAACACTGGGTGTTTCGCAAAGTATGTTGCGTTATAATATTGAGACATTGGGGCTGCGCCTTTAGATAGGTTCTTTGATAGTAGTTCATTGTAGTTTTACGTTTTTTTGGCACTTATACTAATTAAATAAAAAATACGATTCATATGATTGCCTGTATCATTACAAAATTAATTCGACGTTCTCATATGACAATACAGAGAGTATATAAACAATTATAATGCATTTGATTTATTCTTCTATTGATATTTTAATTTATGGCGTTTTGCAAAGTCTATATATAGGTGGCGGCACAATTAAAACACAATTTTCTATCTTTCTGTCTTAGTTATCTTAATTTACCGTACCTATCTACCCTGATTATGAGATTAGAGCGTCAATAGCCTAGTGGTTAGAGGGGCCGTCATCGTAGCTGAGAGTTTCCGGGTTCATTCCCCATCCTGGCCATTCAACTATTGACGTGAGCCCACTCCTAGCACAAGCATTAGCTTAGTTGGAGGGGCTAAAGGGAATACTAGTAATGTGATAAACACACATTGCTAGTAATCTTTTTAAAAATAAAAATAAAAATAGTCGTAATCCGGGCGAAAGATAAATATATACTTATAGCGTCCATTGCTTGGTTTCACCAACTTAAGTGGGCTTCTATGTAGCGCACTAATTTGGTAAACTATAGAGTTTCAAAAGATTTTCCTTTCGCTTTCAGTAGTTATCTACTTGTAAGTAAATTACGACGACGGTGAAATTGATTTAAGTATCTAAAATGTCAAAATGTATTTTTTTACTTAGAAGACTATTCGGGACCTGAAGAGAGTAGTGTATTTATTGCTGAGGCCTGGATTGATACGATTGATGAAACGAAATGTGTTCGGAAAAGGGGACGGAAGAAAAAAATGAGAATACCAAAGCTAAGGAAAAAGGAATATGATAAAATGCTTGTGGTTGACAAAAAAGCCCAGACAAATCCATGCTTAGGTAAGCGCTGCGGCAACAACTGTACTGAAAAATTCACAGAGGAACAACGTCAATACATAAACGAAACCTTCTGGGGATTTTCAAATATCCGTCGCAAGGATTGGCTTATGCTGATGTGCAAGAAAAAACTAATAAATCGGAAAAGAGTCATCGGTGGTCGTCGCATTTACACCTATCATTATATGTTACCGTCTTGTGAAAAGTTAATTAGAGTTTGTCGTCAGTTTTTCGTAGCAACCCTGGCTATTACGCAAAACGACCTAAAGAATACCATAAAGGCTTTAGAGTTGGAACCCACATATAAGCCGGGAACAAAACGGCGCCCCAAATCCTAGAATTATGTTTCAAATTAAGCACCACTGTTTTATTTTTTCTTACGTTTCCAGGGCTTTTATTTTAGGTTTTAGAGAAAAATGAGAATACCAAAGCTAAGGAAAAAGGAATATGATAAAATGCTTGTGGTTGACAAAAAAGCCATAATCTAGAATTACCAAATTAAACATAAAACAAAGAAATGTTAACATTTTTTTCCTCAGAAGTATATTTGTCCATTATTTTTTGTCTTCTTGTACGTAAAAATAAAATGTTATAAAATTTGTTTTTTTTTTTTATTTATGTAAGAAATAATGAATAAAATAATTATTTTACTAATTCCAGTTTGAGATTGTTTTTAAAGTTGTGTATTTATTTTTAGTTCAAATGATCAAAATGAGCACCGGCAAGTCTTGTTTACTGAAAGACGGCTACACGTTCTTCTATCGTTACCAAATTAAAAATGGTCACAAATGGGTTTGTACAATGTTTCCGAGATGCAAGGCGTTTCTCTGCGTTGACGACCATTACACAATACAACGTTGCAATCTAATACATAAGCACGATAAGAAGACTCTACATTTATGTCCGGACGGAAAATACATTAAAGTGTAAACTGTAAAAAGTGTAAAAGTAATTTAAAGTGTAAATATGTCTCTAATTTCTATTAGCTCTAGACTATGAGTCTTATTACGATCCGTGGTGCCTTACAATTAGTCTTCAATCAGCTTTAACAGTAAGTGGGTATAACGATTTCTTTGTTTCACCCTTTGCAACGGAGGAAGGTAGAGAATGATTTTCCAATTCCTCTTATGCCTTCTTTTGATTAAATTCGTCCGGGTTCCAAGGCGTTTCCTCGGGACATGCCGGGGGTCAAATCTCTGCGTCATTTTTGGACACCACCGTCAATCCTGGCTTACAGAAGTCACAGTGGTGAAATGGAATTTTAAGGCCAAATGCGGCTATACATGAGACAAGATGCGACTATCTCATTTAGGTAATATTATATAATAAAATGTGCCTGATCATGTAATGTATTTGTTTTCGATTGTATATAAAATGTATATTTTACCACAATTATATAAATAAAGACGTGTCTGTTGTATACCCATATTTCATCTAGTATGTTATTCAATCTCATTGCGAGTCGCTTAATGACAGAGAGTCTATTGCTAAACACACTTCATTACCCAAACTTCGATAACTACAACTTAGCAACAATTTTGGGGAACAATTTTAGAATTTGATTACTAATTCGCTTTTAAAATTAGTAGAGCTTCTTGAATGCGAGCAAACGACTATCGCTTTGCAGTAAAACGCTTTTACAAAATCAGATCAATCACACAACAGAGGGATCCAGGGTTATAGAAAATACATGTTGAGGCAATTGCTGTGCGTCTCATAGCCCTGTCTCTTTCTGTTGAGTTATTAATTGAAGGTGTTAAAAGGCTGTTAAGAATTTCGCTCTCCAAAGATGATTGTTGAGAATTGATAGAAAGAGAATAGAATAGGTACGTATAGCCAAATATGGCGGTGACACAGCTCATCCGAATCACGAGCAAAATAACGAATGTTCACTGAAAAAAGAGAGTGTGTTAATATGCTTTCTGTCAGGCTCTAGTCTAGTTGGGGTTCGAACTGGCCGTTTTTGTAGAACAACCCTAGGGTGAAAACCCTAGGGTAGTACCCTAGAACGTAGAGGAGGTTAATGTATTCATTTATTAATTATAATCATTCCAGTGGAATTGATAACCATGCAGAACGGGAAACAGCTTGTACTCTACGAAGGATACACTTTCTATAAGATGTACCCTCTGAAGAACCGACAATCTGAATTATACAAATGGTACTGCACAAATTTCTCGCTTTGCAAATCCAATCTGGTGCTGGACGAAGACCTGCGCATTCACGAGAAATTTATTTTTCACCAACACGAGAGGAGGAGCCTGTTACAAACCAGTGAGGGAAAATACGTACGCGCTTATAAACCACCCCTGACTTACGCTAGTTGGTCAGGTTATAAGTAGCTATTAAACTTGTTTAGGCAAGCTCACAATACAGTATTTAGTGAGTTACATCAGGTGAGTGAAATGATTTTAGAAAATTAATTTAATATTGGCAAAAATACAGACGTTCACTGTACTAGCTACTGATGTATGACGACCTCGATTCGATCCAGAAGCACTTCAAAATAGCGTCCGAACGCTATTTCTTGAGGGCTTCTGAGCACACCAATCCCTTAATCGTCGCCGCCGCCGATTATGCACCTACACCCGCGCCAGATACATGCCGCCGCAGGCCGCGGCATGTGTTGCTGGACCCCCCCGACCCACTCACCGTTCTCCTAGACTCAGATGTCGAAGAGAACGACACACGCACACTCCCCACCATACACCGACCTGGCCGGCGAGGTCGACGTACCCCCGCTTCCGCTAGAAGGTGCGTCTACTTACCTAGACGCACCTTGGCACCCGACAAGCCCGCTGTGTTTCTTGCCGGATCTTCTCAGTCGAGGTCGCGTTCCGATCCGGTGGTAGATTTACCCTCGCCACCTCTCCTGGCAGCGGCCCAAGCCGAGGTCGTGTCCCTTGTGGCGCCCTTGAGCTAGCTGCCCCCCTGCCCCTCTGGCTGGAGCGCACTCGCGGTCGCCCTCTGTCCGGGTGAAGTTGTTATGGCCACTCTGGCCAACAACATATAGTCCATTCAAAAAAAAAAAAAAATGTATGACGACAAAAAATTAATGTTCATTCATTCTATAATTGGTACTGTACTCATGTGTTAATAGTATTTCTCGGATTGATTTTGTATGGTCACGCTACTCGTCACCTTAACTCGTGTTAACTAACCATTGGATAAAGTTCAAGTATTTTAACTGAAGTATATAATTATATGTTTGTAAAATATACATTGTTTCTATACCTGTGAATCCGGTGAATCCGTTCTGAAAAATAACTTTTATCAATTTTTTATTTTCTTCCAGCAAAACTAATAACAATGGAAAATGGGAAACGAATCGCTCTCTTTGATGGCTATACATTCTACAATAGGCGTCATTCAAAAAAACTCTTGAACAAATGGTATTGCACTAGTTCTCCGAGATGCTCATCTACGTTGGTCATGGACCAGTCTATGAATATATACGCGAAAACCCTCGACCACAGACACCTAAAGAGGAAACTTATCCAAACTGCTAATGGGCTTTTTATGCGATTGTAAATTAATAATGTAATTAATCTTAATTATGTGTTAGAGGGTGACCGTCCATCTGGCTCTCATGAAGCAGGGCCGCCCGCTTCGAACTATAGGATCGTTTTATTTTCTGTCAACTTGCGGTAAACCGAGTGAGGCCGAGGTAATAAAGCGATCCTATTGGTCCAAGCGGGCGAGCCCGCTTCATAGCCCAGCCAAGTAGACGGTCACCCTAAACATATGGGTTTTTTCACAAATGAGAATATACTTATTTTCCACCAGACGCGAGTTTCATAAGATGGAAAGTCTCCAAAGAGTTTTTATTAATAGTGTTCGGCTACCTTAAAGTTTATAACTTCGCTAATTACCTTTTGTTGTTTACTTTAGTTTTTATCTTCACTAAATAACACATTTAGTTTACATAAGTAACGCTTTGATGACATGAAGATTCATATCTTATTAGTAAAGGTTTCATTTGGATAACTTGAAATAATAACATAAAAAATATTTCAATAAATAAATTAAAACGACTTCAAATAGCCTGGGTGTCCTAAAAAGCTTTGACCTTGTAATTTATTTCAAATGGAGTCAGTGTCTATTCAATTAAGTAGAGGTAGGTAGGTTAGCCCCTACTACGTTAGGACATCTTCTTAGGTAGGATGGTACCTAAGAAGTTGTCCTGATGTAGTGTAAAGCAAGTGGTACTTTAGTTAGAATGTAATTTCCAAGATTGCTCTCAGACTTCAAATCGATCTATTAATACAATCCCTAGTCTGAAGTTTGAAAGTCGACATGTACCTAAAATATAACAATTAATTTGCGATTGTTGTTTCCATTGAGTCCTTTAAATAATATTGATCTTTGTGACTTGCAGGAACTCTTGATGTAATCGTATCGTCATCGAGAAACCATGCTGTTACTGTCATTCTTTTTTGCCAATTATGTTAATTGACACTCGTTTTCTATGTAAAATTTAGTTTTTAATTTAAAATTGTATGTTATTATATTTTTCAGCTGAGCTCATAGACATGGTTAACGGCAAAACTCTAGCTTTGTTTGAGGGGTATACGTTCTACAAGAGGCTACGTCGGAAGAAGTGGCCTTGTACGTCATTTCCTAGGTGTAGAGCGTTCATAATGATGGATGAGTGTTTCTCTGTCTATAATATGGATACAAACCACACACATAAACGGAGATTTATCTTTAAAACCGCAGAAGGAAAATACGTACGGACGTAAATATGATCTTGACTTACCTGTTATGTAAAGTGACTATGTCTCTGAAATATGATTTAAGTATAACTGGAAAGGTAATCTTTTGCGAAAACCTTGTGAAAAAGTTATCAAACCAAGTATATTTGTTTAAGACTTAAAACAAATGAATAATTAAATATTTCTACAATTTACTTGTTTTATATATCTACTTATGTCCTTGCAGCCAACCTTACCATTTTTTTATCTTATGTATTTGTTATTTTGGTACGATCTTGTTTCTTAACCCCTGATAATATAGCTCCATATCATTTTTTCGAGTTGTATAGTATTGTTCATACTTCCTTGTATTAACACAATTTGTTCATCTGATTCAGATATGGATTTAACGGCTGTTTTCATAAGAGAAGAGGCTGAAGCAGTAGTGGAAGACCTTTTACCAACTAAATCAAAACTAAGATACCTAAAATCGTACGACGATTTTATGAAATGGCACGCTGAGAAAAAATTTCAATCTTTATCAGAAAAGGTTTTGCTAATATATTTCCACGAATTATCAAAGACTTACAAACCTTCAACATTATGGAGCGTGTATTCTATGTTAAAGACAACATTAAGCTCTAAACACAATGTCCATCTAAAGGATTTTGGGAGACTATCATCGTTTCTCAAAAGGCAATCTGTTGGATTTAAATCGAAAAAATCCAAAGTTTTCACTTCTCAAGAGCTAGAAACCTTCTTAAACCAAGCGCCTGATGAAATATACCTAGTAACGAAGGTAAGCAAATGTTTTTATTGTTATTCGCATATAAGAAATTTGTATCAAATTGTATCTCTCTATATTTTATACACCAATTAAAAGCACCAATCTACTTTTCAGGTAGTGTTGATATTGGCAATAAGTGGCGCTTGCAGAAGTATCGAACTAGTAAATATAAAGGTTGATGACATTCAGAAACAAGGTGATATAATACTGGTGAATTTACGTGGCACTAACACCAAAGATGACCGAACCTTCATTATTAAAAAAGAATTTGTAGATATAATAGAAAAATACCAAAAATTACGACCAAGTGGTATGGAAACGAACCGTTTTTTCATAAATTATCAGAAAGGGAAGTGTGTTCGGCAAGTAATTGGCAAAAACAAGTTTGCGAGTATTCCTAAAGAGATAGCCACCTACCTAAATTTGCCAAACTCAAATCTATATTCGGGTCACTGCTTTCGCAGAACATCGGCAGCTTTGCTAGCCGATTCTGGTCCCGATTTAACTGTCATTAAAAGATATTGAGGTTGGAAGTCGAGTAAAGTAGCTGAATGATAAATTTGCACTCCACTGACTCTCCTCAACCAAGCACTTCAAAAGATTATCTAGTGCAATCCAAAAATATTGCTGTAACAGCTTATTTATTCGTATGGCAACAATTGTAAGAACAATTGTTCACAATAAATTTAAATTAAAATCAAAATTATAAAGTTATTATATCTTGAAATTGCTGAATCCATGGGATAGCGTCGTTTTCGAGAGAGAAACAGGTCTGTTGGGCAGCCGTGGTAGCTTGTGAGTGGGCAGTCTCTAGCTATATGCTCAACATCCTGGATAGCAGCTCCACACTCACACTCTGATTCCCTCCACCCGCACATGGACATGAAGGCATTGCTTCGCCCGCATCCAGTTCGTACCCTATTCAGTTGGCACCATTCCCTTCTTGGGAGCGCAAAACCAGCAGGTTTAAGTGTAGGATTGATGGTAACTCCCATGCTATCAGGGGGTTTTGCGTTCCATTCCAGCAGCCACTCAGCAGATGTGTTAAATCCGCCGGACACGAGTTCACATGCGGTCTGGTATGGTGGGTGACGTGACTTCAGACGGTGGGGTGGCGGATCAGTAAACTCCGCGTGAGCTGGCAGGTTGGGATTTCCGTAAATCTTCTAGCTGTAACAGCTGACGAAAATTGACAAATGTCAATGTCCCCAACATTCACCCAAGAATCCCTGGATACTGTAGGACATCACGATTCCCAAAAAATATCTAATAACATCCCCGGAAAAAACATTTCACTAACTATATCTAATTGTTCTAATTTTACCATAAACATTAAATAAACATCTCACCAAATTGTTGGTTTATGTAAAATAAAATTCACTCATTTTTTCTTAAGCTAATTCCTGTTTTTATTTTTACTTTCCTTGTATTCTTAATGAAAAGCACAATGTTTACCTCGGGTGAAAGACTTATTTTGTCCCTCGAATACTATTAAGTAGAGGTAGGATGGTACCTAAAAATTGTCCTAATGTAGTGTAAAGCAAGTGGTACTTTAGTTAGAATGTAATTTCCAAGATTGCTCTCAGACTTCTAATTGATCTATTAATACAATCCCTAGTCTGAAGTTGGAAAGTCGATATGTACCTAAAATATAATAATTAATTTGCGATTGTTGTTTCCATTGAGTCCTTTAAATAATATTGATCTTTGTGACTTGCAGGAACTCTTGATGTAATTGTATCGTCATCGAGAAAGCATGCTGTCACTGTCATTCTTGTTTGCCAATTATGTTAATTGACACTCGTTTTCTATGTAAAATTTTATTTTTAATTTTAAAATTGTATGTTAATATATTTTTCAGCTGAGCGCATAGACATGGTTAAGGGCAAAACACTAGCTTTGTTTGAGGGGTATACGGTCTACAAGAGGCTACGTCGGAAGAAGTGGCCTTGTACGTCATTTCCTAGTTGTAGAGCGTTCATAATGATGGATGAGTGTTTGTCTGTCTATAACATGTATACAAACCACACTCATAAACGGAGATTTATCTTTAAGACCGCGGATGGAAAATCCTATTGTTTAGTCTAAGACGTACGGACGTAAAATATATGATCTTGACTTACCTGTTATGTAAAATTACTATGTCTCTGAAATATTATTCAAGTATAACTGGAAGGGCGATCTTTTGCGAAATTCTTGTGACAAAGTTATCAAACCAAGTATATTTGTTTAAGACTTAAAACAAATGAATAATTAAATATTTCTACAATTTACTTGTTTTATATATCTACTTATGTCCTTGCAGCCAACCTTACCATTTTTTTATCTTATGTATTTGATATTTTGGTACGATCTTGTTTCTTAACCCCTGATAATATAGCTCCATATCATTTTTTCGAGTTGTATAGTATTGTTCATACTACCTTGTATTAACACAATTTGTTCATCTGATTCAGATATGGATTTAACGGCTGTTTTCATAAGAGAAGAGGCTGAAGCAGTAGTGGAAGACCTTTTACCATCTAAATCAAAACAAAGATACCTAAAATTGTACGACGATTTAATGAAATGGTGCGCTGAGAAAAATGTGAAATCGTTATCAGAAAAGGTTTTGCTAATATATTTCGAGGAATTATCAAAGACTTACCAACCTTCAACATTATTGAACATACATTCTATGTTAAAGACAACATTAAGCACTAAACACAATGTCGATTTAAAGGATTTCGAGAGACTAACATCGTTTCTCAAAAGGCAATCTGTTGGATTTAAATCGAAAAAATCAAATGTTTTCACTTCTCAAGAGCTAGAAACCTTCTTAAACCAAGCGCCTGATGAAATCTACCTAGTAACGAAGGTGAGTAAATCTTTTTTATTGTTATTCGAATATAAGAAATTTGTATCAAATTGTAATTTTCTATACTGCATACACCAATTAAAAGCAACAATCTCCTTTTTTGCAGGTAGTGTTGATATTGGCAATAAGTGGCGCTTGCAGAATTGTCGAACTAGTAAATATAAAGGTTGATGACATTCAGAAACAAGGTGATATAATACTGGTGAATTTACGTGGCACTAACACCAAAGATGACCGAACCTTCATTATTAAAAAAGAATTTGTAAATTTAATAGAAAAATACCAAAAATTACGACCAAGTGGTATGGATACGAACCGTTTTTTCATAAAGTATCATAAAGGGAAGTGTGTGCGGCAAGTAATTGGCAAAAACAAGTTTTGGAGTATTCCTAAAGAGATAGCCACCTACCTAAATTTGCCAAACTCAAGTCTATATTCGGGTCACTGCTTTCGCAGAACATCGGCAGCTTTGCTAGCCGAATCTGGTGCCGATTGAACTGTCATTAAAAGATATTGAGGTTGGAAGTCGAGTAAAGTATCTGAATGATAAATTTGCACTCCACTGACTCTCCTCAACCAAGCACTTCATAAGATTATCTAGTGCAATCAAAAAAAATATTGCTGTAACAGCTGTAGAAAATTGACAAAGATCAATATCCTCAACATTCACCCAAGAATCCCTGGATACTGTAGAAACTCAAGATTCCCAGAAAATATCCAATATAAACATACCCGGGAAAAAACCTTTCACTAACTATAAGTTGTAACTAATTGTTCTAATTTTACCATAGACATTTAATAAATATCTCACTTAAGTCTGTGCGTCTTGTGTTGTGTTGTCTTGTGTTGGTTTATGTAAAATAAAATTCACTCATTTTTTCTTTAGCTGATTGTTTTTATTTTTACTTTCCTTGTATTCCTATTGAAAAGCACAGTGTTTACCTCGGGTGAAAGACTTATTTTGTCCCTCGAACTAGTGGCGCCCTCGCGTAGGGACTAAATAAGTTACTTGCATCCCTGGGGTAACAATGTACTATATAGGTTCCGACATAGTAGGAAGCTTGATTAAGCAATATTATTTATTTAAAAAAAAGCAATTGATTTCTTGCAGCTCAAATTATAACCATGATTAATGGCAGGATGAACGCTCTATACGATGGCTACACCTTCTACCATGTCGGAAATAGACGGAAATGGTACTGCACCCGTTACCCTCAGTGCAAAGCATTCATCATGATAGACGAATTTTATAACGTGTACCAAAAACAAACCAACCATTTACACGGGAGGAGAACTATTATAAGGACAAATGACGACAAATACATGCGAATATGAGAATAAATTGTATAAACAAAAAAGTTTGATTTGATTCAAACGAAGATCAAACCGCAAATGGTAACTAATGAATACGGAGACGTATATGTTATTGAAACGCCATTTCTATTCGCACTGATGACATTTATTAAAGGAACATGACATCTTTCATAACTAAAGAAACAATATCCTCCTTAGCAAGTAGGTCGCATATCCAACAGTAACCAATGAAGAGGACTTTATATAATGACAAAAACTGCATATCTTGGTCATGTTCTCAGCCACGAGAGGTATCAACTACCACTGGGTTGCAAAATAAGTTGTGGCTCCGCAACATTTGGAACTGGACGGGAATAACCACCGCAGCAGCGCGTCGCTCAATATAGGAACAGATTAAAATAAAAAAATGTGACCGGGAAACAGTTGTGTGAACATGTATTTTTAAATAATGTTAAAATTAAATATATAATATAAAAAAAACGATAGTTTATTATACCCCCAACCCGGTTGGGGGTAACAGTACTAGTACGGGTTGGGGCTATCACTGCCTACGGCTGTCCCTGCCCGCGAACCGCAATTCTTATAATTTCAAAAACTCTCTTTGCTTAAATTCATTATTTTATAATCAGCCAGGAACGTCTATAGACAGTGGCCAGTGCGCCGACATGGACTTTACAGTACTGTATCACCTTCTTTTATTTAAATAATATTTACGTTTCAGCTCAACTGATCACAATGTACACAAACAAACAGCGCTTATTGTACAATAAGTATTCGTATTACAAAAAAAACACAGGTCTCAGGTGGGATTGTATCGGCTACCCGTCCTGCAAGGCGTACATCAAAGTGAACAGTGATTTGTGCGTGATGGAGAGCTATACTTTCCACACTCATCCACCTAAAAAGATGATCAGACATGAACGAGGATTTTATTATTCAACAAAATGATGGTGGAACTACCGCATTGCGTTTCAATTTGTGTCGAAAAAAATATCAATTCGTCCGATTCCACGACACCCAAAAGGTTTAAAGGTAGAAGCTAAGCTGTAGCTATATGACTACAATATATAGATAAGGACTGGCTTGACCAGGGGTGCAACCTTTTGCAACGATAATAAATATATCGTTACATTTGCAGTGTCGAAATATAGTCTAAATTCTTTTTTTTTGCCGTCGTCTGAACGAACGATAATTTTGTATTGTTCGTTCAATAATCTATACGACGGCAAAAAATATGGAATTTAGAGTACAATTCGAGACTAAAAACGGAACGATATATCGATTATCGTTGCTAAGAGTAGCACCTTAAGCTAATACCATCCTCTCACAGAAGACCGGCGTAAAGTAACTATAATAGCAGCGTTTCGATCGAAGAGTGAGAGAGAGTCGGAAGGCCAACGCCTCCCTTCCCTACCCTCTGTCTCACTCCCTTTTAGGCCGGCAACGTGTGAGAAATGCCTTTGGTATTGCAAGCATATATAGGCTACGGTAACAGCTTAATATCAGGCGGGTCGTAGGCTTGCTTGCCGCCTTTGTTATATAGAAAAAAACCGTCGTCGTATTTTCCGATGCTTTAACTGGACGGTCCCTGAACAAAGGTCATATGTTCATTCACATCGTTATATGGACAGGCTTGTGAAGCTTTCAAGAGAACAAATTTTTTAAGGTGAAGGCGCCTGTCTAGCCCGCGAAATTCAAAATTTTCGAGTATTTTTATAGTTTATCCAAAATCTGAAAACATTTAAGACAACATTTTGTGATTTGCGACAAACACAGTATGCAGTGCATTTATTAATACATTTATTTTACTCTAAATATTATCACGGTGGATATGATACTAGTAAATCACTAAATATACAAAAATTGCCCGATTATCTGGATAGCTGTCGTTCTTGAAATGTTTTAGAGTAAGTTGGATATATTAATAAATGCACTGCACACGGTCTTTTTCGCGAATTACAAAATGTGCCTTTTATTATTCTCAGATTTAGAAAAATTTCTAAGAAACCTCAAAAAATTTGAACTTCGCGGGCTACATGGGCGCTTTAGCCTTAAGCATACAACAAATAAATTGTAGCATGCCAGTCAGGCTGCCTGAAAATTGGACGTAGTTTCGAAGAATGGAACCAACCCACACACAAACTGAAACCAACTTAGAAACACTTAAACAAGGGTTGGTTTTGGTCTACAGATGTGTGTGTGGGTTGGTTCCATTTTGCAAATCTATGCCCAATTGTTCTCTTTTATTCTCTGGTTATTTCAATTTCTTACAATGAACAAAATTGTTTTGCAATGCTGTTGTAAATGGATCAAAATCTTATATCAATTAGGGAGTGAGTATTAACATTCTGAGCTTGAGAGTTACTGTAATAGTATGTAAGTGTTTAATTATATAATTGATAGCTGTGAAAAAAAAATATTAAGAAATATAAAAAAATATTTTGACAAGAAGTAATTTTTATTGGTATCCCAGTATCTATTTTTTTTATTTCTATGGTTTGTATATATTAATGCATTTTAACAACATTTGTTTAGGTCGTATTTTAATAAAAGCCTTTTGATTTTCATTCAAGCGTTTTTTTTTTCAAATTTTAGAATAATATGCTCCACGACCGCTTGGCGCAGTGGTTCGAGCGTAGGCCGCTCGGCTCACTGCACATGGTGGTTGCGGGTTCGATTCCCGCCGAGGCAAATTTCGGAAATGGCCTTTTCGTAATTTGCTCAGGTCTGGGTGTCACTGGGATCGCCCCAGTCCATTGCACGGTACCCATAGATAGTACAAGCTTTGCTTAGTTTGGGACCGTACAGTTGGTGTATCTGTCTGGCGATATTTATTTATTATTATTTTATTCGAATTTAAACCTTGTTGTACAAAGATGCATGATTTATTACAGGCTACAATGTTCATATGCCTAAATAATTGTGTCATTTATGTTTCCTATTATAGCAAAATTGGTTTCATTCTCCGACGGCAAAAAGAGGGTCTTCTACCAGGGGTATACGTTCTTCAAACACTACACTACGAAGTTGGAGACCCGCTGGGCGTGTACTCTACTTCCTCGATGCAAGGCTTATGTAACCACTAATGATGAACTGGTCGTGAACCGGTTTGGCAACTGCCACAACCATGGCCCCCCAAAACTGCACCTTAGTTCGCAGGGTGTTTATACTAGGATATAAAATATGATGTAAAATGATCAATTGTAAAAAAAAATATTGTTATACCTACGCTCAAATTTCGTCGTAAATAATTTTAATTGGTTTACGGTAAAGGTGAAACAAGTGTCAATATTTTTTGGTTTTATTATAGTTTAGCTTGATCAGGGTGATGCGTGAATTATAGCAATCGAGCCACACGCCAGTGGAATGACGAGCTTAGGTGAATGGCTTTAAGGTGTGAAGTGCCGTCCAACCGTACCAACAATAGGTCGAAAATAAAGGCGGTGTAGCTATACCTATTAAACGTGTTTCTTTTCTTATCCTTATTTATTTGTGCCGAACCCCGAACCACAACAAGAACTATGCATCTTTAAACTTTAAAAAAAATTACAATTGCTTTTTTATTCCGATGTGTTTTAATTCGGCTCAGATTATGCCACAGATATTCCAACCTTTTTTACCTGAATCTATCATTATGCCTTATTAAAACAAATAATTAAAAAAACGGCGCTTAATTAATTACAGGATAAAAGGTTCATAATGCCCAATTATTATCTCATACCTTTTCATTTACAGCCAAAATGATAACGTTTTCCAACCGTAAAAAGAATCTATACTACCGGGGGTACACGTTCTTCAAACGCTACACTTCGAAAGCGCTGACCCGCTGGTCGTGCACTCTGCACCCTCGGTGCAAGGTCTACGTCACCACTAACGATGAACTAATCGTGCAACGCGTCGGTAACATCCACAGCCATGACCCACCAAAACTCCATCTTTGTGCTAAGGGCTATTATATAAAGATATAATAAAAATATATAAAATTACAGTGAAAATATTTTGAAACGTGTATGTTATTTATAAACCCCTATACATGTGGCGGCCGCGTAACATAAGCGAATATTTGTATAGAAATCGCCGTCGTGTCGACTAACCTTTCTTGTTTTCCTCTGGAAAACCTTTTATGGGTTTTCGTTTCGGTGGAGGTGAAAGGGGGTATGTGGGACTCCTGTCACCACGAAGGCGCCCTACAGATACCCACTAAAATCCAACGGTGTACCACTTTCCGCCATGAGCGGGGCGCCACGGAATCTCGTTGGCACGCATCGCGAATAACCCTTACCTAACCTAACACCATATCAAGCGACCTCAGTCTAGCTATCATGATGTACCAGGCTGTGATGCGACACTGAATGTCAGCGATTTAACAGGTTCCTCAATGCAAGCAACATTGCTGTCGACTTTATCACATATTTTGTATTCTTGCAGCACGATTAATAACGACAGGGCTGGGGAAACAGTATCTCAAGTACAACTATTATTATTACACGAAGGTACCCTACTCGAAGAGGAAGTGGAGGTGCGTGAAGACCAACTCGTGCTACGCTAGTGTCACGTTAGACGATCGATACGGAATCGTTGGGCAGTCTAGGGAACATGCTCATCCGCCTAAGAATTACCATAAAACAGCCGATGGGAAATACATCTGAGTTTCTCTCTCCATCGATATCTATCTCACTATTTTCAAGTCTGCAGCAACATGTACCTCTTTTGTTTAATTAAGCACTATCTAATAGTCAAAATTTCCATTACCAACGCATCGATAGATGTTGCTTGATGTTTGAACAACAGTGCCAAAAGTATATTTCGTACTGGAAGCCTCTGAAAGAGGGACGGGCATCGTTAGCACAAAAATAGGGTTCCACCCGGACCCTTTTGGGTTTGGAACCCTAAAAAGAGTCACGAAAAACCTATGACAATCTTTTTGTTTATATCTCCCTCCAATATTCACTCCAAGGGTGTTAGTATAAGTATTGAACGTATACAAATACCGATCGAGAGATGAAAAAATTCCAATCACCATACATTCACCAGTAATGCTACACGTTCTGCTAGGGCGCTGCGGTACAAAATTACATTTACCTACATTTACAATTACCTACAAAAGCTTGAAGTGAAGTGGGTTATTGATCATGTTAGATTAGGGTGGTTTAGTATTCTAATCAATAGTATTTGTAAATACATACTTAGTATTCCTAAGCCAATATTTTATGATGTCATAATAAAGCACCCACTAATAAATATGAGATTATTTATGATATAATAATGATTATGAATATAAGTGTAAGCGTTTCATTACCTAACTACCTTTAGGTTCAATATTTCTCCCAGATTGAGGTTATACTATGTTAAATTATATTTTATATAACATAAAATGTTTTATAACATGGTGGGAGTGCTGGTACTCAGAACTGCATAAGTATTACTATTTCTCAAGCACCATATTAGTTTTTTTAATCTACTGTCACTAAGAATATTGCGGATATACCTGATCATCATTTTAAACATAAACCGTTAATTTCAGTGGAAATATTAACGACGACAGACGACAAACAATTGTTAAGATACAAGGGCTACTGTTACGCCAGATCTTCTCACCTGTCGGCTTCGAGGTGGCGCTGTATCCAGACCAAGGACTGCTTTATCTCGCTCCTTGTGAACAGCAGCTTGATTGTGACTAAAGAACCGGGACAACACTGGCATCCCCCGAAGGTTTATCAGAAAATGAATAGTGGGAAGTATAAATCATTTAGATCTCACTCTAAGTCTAAGTCTAAGTGAAATATACTGAAAGTAAAAATCTGGCCTGGTGCAAGTCAGGCTCTCGCACTAAGGGTTTCGTTCTGTAGCGTTTATAGCAAAGCAAGAAATCTTAAAAAAAAAAACTTACAAAAGAAAAAAATCCAATTAGTTAATTACGATTTTGGCAGCTACTAAAATTGCTTTGATTGTATACAGGTTGGTAATTTCACAGGTATTTTCACATTTCTATGGAACCATGTTCAAACTTTTTCTACAGTCACTCAATTACAGCACGATGTAAAATTGAAATAACATAAAGTTAAGTATTAGGTAATTAAAGAATATATATTTTTAAATGACTTAATTATAATTTAGTTTCAACAATTTTTTTTAAAATAACATAGATTTGGGCAAAATATTTAAAGATGAAAATGAAAAATAATGGCTAAATAATGAAGTTGACCGGCCAACGAAAAAAAAACAAAATAGGCGGCAATGCGATCTTTATTTTTTTTTCGAGTTGTAGAGTATTGTTCATACTTCCTTGTATTATTTCTTTAGCCAATTCCTGTTTTTATTTACTTTCCTTGTATTCGTAATGAAAAGCACAGTGTTTACCTCGGGTGAAAGACTTATTTTGTCCCTCGAACTATTAGCGCCCTCGCTACGCTCGGGCGCTAAACCCCGTCTCGGGACTAAATAAGTCACTTTCACCACTCGTGTAACAATGTACTATAGTACTCCAACTGTCCCACAAAGCGTATGTTAATTTGTGTTGTGTTGTGTAATGTGAACTATGTTAGTATAGCATAATATGTGTAATATAATGCACATTATAGTTACTTACGTGAACTCCAAACGTCTTTTTTGTGATGTAAGTGCACTTTTTAAATGTGTGTTTTTTTGTGTCTATTTAATAAAATCAAATATTACCAACTTTGTTATGTGAATTGCAATCAGCTCCTTTCAACGCTGGAATGACATTGGCTTGTGACAAATATAAACACTGGTGCCACAATAAGGTACCTTTTGGATCCTGGTACGTTACCCAAAAAATACCAAATGAATTTTCTGTTCGATATCTTTTCACACTATTAAATTTCACTTCATTTCAGCCGAATTAATAACAACTCGAGATGGCAAGATTTTACTGAGGTACAACAATTATTGTTACACAAAATGTACAAGAAAAGCTGCCCACGGCAGGTACCATTGGCGTTGCCTGCACACCAGCATGTGCTACGTAACCCTATATACGAACAGCGACTTGGTAGTAGTAAAGTATCCTAAGGAACATTCACATACGGCCAAACGTTACGTCAAACTGAAAGACGGTACCTATGAGTGGTATAATAATATAAATTGGAAGAATACTGGAAAACGTAATAATTCTAATACTGCCGTTCATGATGGTGAGATCGTTTATGTAAAAGTTCCTTAATTCGTGACGCGTCGTATATTAGTGGACGGTTGCGATTGGGCCGGCACTTTCATTGGACCACCAAGATAGTTCCGTAACAATGGAAGCTCACACCCACATCGGTTAAAACGAGTGCGAAGAGTCCGGTTTTTTTTGCACTATCTAATCCCAGTGTAGAAGAAGCGCGAGGCAAGATGTGATATGTGTAGGTAAGGGCCAGTGAACACCACGTCTTTAAACGTGTCGTCGACGCGCGTTTTACATACGTGCGTCGACGGCGCGCTTTTATCCTACTAAAGTCTAAAGTCTTTAGGATGCGTCTGACTCGCGTGCATATCGCGTCTGTATCGCTATAAACGCGCGTCGACAGCACGTTTAAAAAACGTCGTGTGCATAGGCCCTAATTGGGTTAGCTGTTTTTAGAATGTGTCTTCTGTCTGCTTGTTATCGACAATGTATGCAAAAGCAGATTATCTTTAAGTTATTTTATTAAATTGTGTTGATTAAATAAATTAAATCATTTTATTTCTTGACAATGGTGCTAATTCTGTTGGTACAGACGCTACGGGCATCATAATCCTAAAGTCAGTAATATTTTTAGTCATGTCAAATTTGGTTTGTGTTTTGCGTACACGACAGAATTAGGGTCATTAACCCATTAAAGTCACCGTTAAAATAAAGGCACTGCGTCTGCTCCTCTTAAGTAGCACATATCCTGGGCAACGGTTACCACCAACCATCAGGTGGACACTCTGCCAGTGTGACTTGACAATTAAAAAATAATAATTTCGTCCATGGTTTTATTTGATACACCTTTGCTTTTAACACACGTATAATTTAGGCCCTTACATTACTCTTAAAGGAATAACAAGAACAAGCAACGCAAAAAAAACTTGGTACTAATTCTGTTGGCGGCAAATTACGCCCAAACTGAATTTGTCGCAACTAATTATATTGTTGTCTTATCCCTCCAGCACAATCATGACAAGGACGGCAATATACTTAGTTTAGTCATATTTAGTTTGTATACCAACAATATACGAATATTTATAATAACTTGTCATATTTCACAGTGAAATTGATAACGACGGTGCAAGACAAGCTGCTGTTGAAGTACAAAGGGCACTACTACTCCAAGGCGCCGTATTTGAAGAAACGTTGGAGATGCATCAACACCAACAATTGCTATGTGGCGGTGAGTGTGAACAACGACTTCTCGATACAGAAGGAGCCGGGCGATCATTCCCATCCGCCTAAAGTCTTCGTAGAGACTGCAAGCGGCAAATATAAGAAGCTCAAAGAACCAGCTGGGAGATTATCAGATTATGTTGTCTATGAGTATTGAGTGTGAAGCAGACTAATTTGTTGGATTCATATGGCCGGATTTATTATAAATATATAAATTAGACTGCTCTTTTTGTTCTTAACTCATAGGAACACAACGATTTTGTTCCTCGTAATTTTGGATTAATAGTTAATTTTATTATTAATTAGTTTTAGTTTAGTAATCATGATTTTTTTCAATTGATCGGTTATGGGGCTAATTTTGTTGATGTTTTAAATTCATTGAAATGGTAAGTAATAAATTAATTGTGTACTAACACATCTACTAATTCATAATTAGCTATAGGACTTTGTATCTTATTATTACCTTAACCTTCATATTTTCCCATTTTTTACAACAAAAATGCTGCGAATTCTGCTGTCCGAAAATTACAACTAAATTAAACTAAAAATTTGTTTGTCTTTCTTAATTGTTAAATTTAGTTAGTATAGTTTAATAAAATTTAGTATTTCTTTTAGTAAGTTTGATATTGCTTTGCTTTTGTTTTACTGTGTATTATGCATAAGCTATTTTTTTTGCCTGTACTAACGAATTCTCATGATTACTTTAACTTGAAACTTGAAATTGATTAGTGTTAATTTAATTTTGGTTAGTATTTAAAATACTTAAAATAACACGTTATTGCTAGCACTATACAACTTTTAGCGTACAGTCCATTTTGTGCATGGCCCGACATGCACTTGGCCGGTTTTTAGTTTTAAATTAATTGTAGACGAATGATGTAAGTAATAAATTCTCTTTCGTACTGAAGTCCTTCTAGTGTCCTTCTGTGTTTATAGATATGAGGCTTGGATACATGCAAGTCGCATAAATTCATACAAACGTCACTATGTAAATATAATCTTCAGACTATAGCGAATTGGATTTAGTTAGCGTCACTATTTCTATTTTAATTATGTTTTTGAAATAAAGTGCTATGAATTTATTTGTTTTTTTTTTGTTTTACTCCCCGAACTACTTACGCCACAAATTCATATCGCTAATTAAGCTCTTATTACGTTGGTAATAAGATTTTTCTATCAGGCTTTGTCGGAACAATGGTTTATATAACTTGAAAACATCTATTCGAGAGATTCTTCGCGATATTAACCCTATGTATGTAACGAGGTATGCCTTCAGCTAATACTCTACCTTCCCCTTCCACACTTTTCTATTACCTGAAGGGTATACCTCTTAAATTATTTTAAGTTGCATTTAGCTAGTTTACAATAAATCAGTTGTATCGCGGACTCGGTGTTTTGATCGCTACTCACCAAATTCCTATTAAGATCTTACGCTACCTTCAACTCTAAGATTTTCAAAAATAATAATAATAAATAAATATCGCCAGACGAAAACACCAACTGCATGGTCCCAAACTAAGCAATGCTTGTACTATGGGTACCGTACAATGGACTGAGGGCGATCCCAGTGACACCGAGACCTGGGCATATTACGAAAAGGCCATTTCCGAAATTAGCCCCGGTGGGAATCGAACCCGCAACCACCATGTGAGCCCAGCGGTCTACGCTCGAAACACAGCGGCCAGCGGTGCCTAAATGTTCTAATCTTATAAATGTATGTCCACCTGGTCATATTTTTTTAATTACGCACCTGCACACGGCATTCCTCCTATATTTTATTGTTGAAAAAGCGGCGAGCCTATTGTCATTATATCGGCCACACTGCCCTTCAAATCAGAGATATTTAATCCAAAGAGAATTCGGAACATAGTCCACCACGCCAACTTTTACTTTTCACTGTCAGTTAAATTTATTTTGAGAACAAGACAGCATACTATAGTTTGTGGAAAATACAAAACAGAAATGAGACCGCTTGAGATCACTTTTAAAACTTCACTTTCTTCCTTTCGTGTACTGAGTTACGTTCAAGAATTGTGCCAGAAAACATGGCTCTTTTTGTTTTAGTAGTTTTAATTTAGTTTGCCATCACTCGCAATGTGTCGCAGCCGAGCCCTTCGTTCGAAATTCGAAGACATACTTGGCAACTCCAAAAACTCTTAAATTACTAAAGTTTGATAATTAGCCTAAAATTATCATTTTCAGAACCATTATTCAACTTTAAAAGGGCCCGACTATCAGCGGCTGAAAAACAAAGAAGGTACAGGGAAAACCTTAAAAAGAACGCCGAAAAATACGAAGAAGCTAAAAGAAAGCACCGTGAACACTACCATAAAGTTAAAAGGCTTGCAAAAGACTTGACGCCCAAAGAAAGGAAACATGCAAATGTCATATGGAAGTTGAGACAAAGGGAATACAGAAAGAAACTAAATAACTAATAATTGATCTTGGATGCAACACCTCTGAGTGCTTCTGTATCTGGCAGGCGTATTCAATGTCCATAACTAGGCAATACCATTTCTAATACTGCCAAGAATATCTTGGATAAGAGTGGGTCACCTTGCCCATGCTTTTGTTGTAAATGCTGTATAGTAGGTTTATAATGAATCTTTATATTAAATATTTTCTTCCAACTTCTCCTATTATTTCTTTCGATTAAATTCGTGCGGGTTCCAAGACAATTTAACTTTTCCCCGGGACTCGTCGAGGGTCAAACCTCGACGTCATTATTGGTCACCATTGTCGATCCTGGCTTACAGGAGTTACAGTGGTGGGAGTTTGTGGCGGGACTAGTCCCATAAAAAAAAAAATGAATCCTTAAATTGAGCCCAAGGAAGTTTTAAGTATAATTGTGCCTTCCAGATTGAAATGTGAGTCAAATTCTTTAGTGAAGTCGATGAAACATAAATCTTGAGTTATCCCATATTCTCTACTGTTTGTGTAACCACCTGATCATGATAAGTTGTCGAGATTTTTTTACGGAAACCTCTTATGTTCACGTGGTTGATTGTGACAGTAGTATGACACTTGTCATACTGGTGACAGTTTTGAGTGTGTGTTGTAGTTTTTATCCAAACTGTTTTAAATTCCTATTAACATTGCAGCTTTCTACATAATTATAGGAGGTGATATAATGGCTTAATAAATCAGAGTACAAGGAAATTAATATTTTTTCGAAAAGAAAATCGTCCTAAGGCCCGAATTAATAAATCAATTTCAAATCTGAGAGCGGTTTTCACATGACATTTTGAACTGGAATGACATAAGAATGACATTTCTAAGATAGCTCCCAGACTTGAGTTCTATTGATGACAATGGACCTAAATGTGGTTTTATTATTATAAGTTGATTGACCCAGGTACAATAAAATTACGTGGCATGGTTTTAAGCGATAACATTAGTATTTTTTTTAAACTTAAGTTTATTTGATATTTTAGTTTAGTATTCAATTTCAAACCGTAAATTATTTTTCAGAAGACATAAAACTGATCACAGTTTCGGGCGGCAGGAGTATGTATTTGTATCGTAATTATACGTATACGAAGGGTAGCAGGTTCAAGTCTAAGTTCGGGTGTCGGTGGCGATGCAGCAGCACGGCCACCTGCAAGGCCTACATGTTTCTGACCCATGAGGGTAACCTACTGAAAGCGTTCCATGACCACAATCACCCCCCACCAAGGTTCCATATCGATAAACATGGCATCTATATTAAACTTTAATGCTTTATTGAAGACGTCTTCTCTGGTACATTAATCGCGATGATCTTGATCGTTATAAGTCGATAGGTAAATGCCAATATAAGCGGTGACAGATTTAGGCTGAACCAAGAGTAAAACATAAAAATAAACATTGAAAAACATCTGGAAATCAGTAAGATGTTCGGCTCAGGTCTGTCAGCGCCTTTAAATTACACCTATACAGGGTGTCTACCTTTATTTAATAACTTTAGCTGTAGTAGTAAATGTTCAAATAACCGTTAATTATCAAATTATTTTCGTTTAATTATGTAAGTATTAAATTTTCGTACTAATGGTCGCTAAATACATAATGTTTTCTAATTACGGTGTGTCTGTGTATCTAGTTCTGATTATTTAATTATTTGTAATCTATCGTTATTTGATGTCTGTAAGTACGCTATTAATATAGCTGTTGCACTTCCTTAGATTAAATGAATATAAAGATAATATTTTTATTTTATTTACGACACCATTCCACTTACACAAAAAAGAGGATTAATTTGTTATGGAGTAATAAAAAAATGTATAATTACTATTTCCTCTGATTACAGATTTGAAGATGATTTCTCTGATCAATGGGAAGAAATTCTATATGTTTAAGAACTTCACGTATAGTTTTTCGTTCCGGTCACACGCCGGGGAGCGCTGGCGCTGTAGCTCCGGCTGCAAGGCACACATCATAGTGACGGAGGATGGGAAATTTGTTGATGCATCAGGTAGCCACACACACCCCCCACCGAAATACTACCAAACTCGAGATGGTTATTATGTGAAAATCAGCCCATTTTAACAATCGCTACCGAAGTCAAAAAACAAATAAAACTTGTTCGAAGTTCCTAATTTTCTCTGTGAATGAGAAAAAAATGATATTTAATGTTTGAAGGGTGAATAGTGTGGTTAGAAGAAAATCTCGTAACTGAGAGGTTACGGGTTCACCCTTAGATTTAACTATTGAAATTAACTACTGACGTCCGTTAACGGACTACTAGTAAGGTGATATCTTCACATAAGTAGTAATCTTTAAAAACACACTTTATGTACAAATTTAAATTAGACAAGATTATTTTTCAACCTTGATTGTCTTATGAGGGTATGCTGAATAACTTCTAGTATACTTATCTTAATAGTGTTATGTGTGTTCATTTATGTGCATAGTTTAAGTCTTCATTATGCCGTTTTATTTAGTTGTCTATTGAAATAAACTCGTTAAATTCAAGCTTGTTTATTTCTGAAAAACTTGCTTACAGTTAAGCTGTTTGAATTGATTTCAATATGTAGTTCTAAAATGTATATTAATTTTTTAAATTGCATTTACAACATATAACCTTCAATATTTATGGATGCATTTCCAATTTTGTAAGTGAATATTGGGCTTAGAGGGGGAACATAATGGTGACCGTCTACGTGGCTTCGACTCTGGCTTCGACCAATAGGATCGTATCATTTTCAAGTAGACAGGAAATTAAGCGATCCTATTGGTCGAAGCGGGCTCCCCCGCTTTATTGCACAGCCAAGTGGACGGGTCACACTTATTCAATATTTTTTCATTTTTAGGAATTGTCAAAGACATAACGATGTCCAATGGTAAAGTGTTTAAGATGCTAAACGGCTACACCTTTGGTTCTCCAATAAGGGTGCGCTCGGAAATGAAATACCGGTGTACACAGGGTTGCAAGGCCAGGATCTTCTTCAGTTTGGATGGCCAGTTCATCAGGGCTGTGCATGACCATAGCCATAAGCCGCCAGGGCTATTCATCAGTTCCAATGGGTTTTACGTACGTGTTTGAGTTATGAACTTGAACGTAGGATGTTTTGCGTTATTCTATAACACACCTTGTATATGAAAGTCTGTAACTGTATTTTTTTCACCATGCTTACTTGAATTGTTGGTAGGTACTTACGTTACATAGTAACTTTTTTCATTTTCTTAATATAACAATAAAATTCTAAGGTATTCACTTGAAGTGCTTTCTTTTTTTTGTATAAATACCGGAACAACAAAATAAACAATATAAACTAATATTTCACGACCCTCAGCAATGGGGAACACGACGCGAGGAGGAGGAAACTTAATCTTTAAAAAGAAACCAATTATTAACGTGTGTTTTGCTTGGCGCCATACCGCGAAAATAAATCTGATGGTATACATCTTCTGTTGGTTGATTTAACCAGAGTTCAGCTATCAGAAAGAAACCCATTAGATTCATATTCCCGTGCTAAGTATATATAGCTTTATACTAAACTAGTTTCTGCCCGCGACTTCGTCCGCGTAGACTTAAGTAGAGTAGTCTATATGTTAATCCAGGTTATAAACTATCTTTGTTCCAAATTTCATCCAAATCCGTTCAGTAGTTTTTGCGTGAAGGAGTAACAAACAAACATACATACATACATCCACACTCACAAACTTTCGGATTTATAATATTAGTAGGATATATTTATAAGTAGGAAGTAGGATATCGTCGCCATGCTAAATATCGTGAATTATTCAAATTAGACTTTACATGTCACACAAGAATTCCTCGTTAATACAGATCTGGACGCTGAAATGGATTGCGATTGGCAGGGTTCGGTTACATCGCCTTCTCCAATCAATTATCTCAATAATTGAACCATTTTCAGTAACTTTTGCCCGATCCCAGAGAGGGGGGCAGCTTCTTGTCTTCAAAGGTTACTCGTACAGCCTGCAAAAGTACCGGAACGAGATCGCGCAATGGAGATGCAGCATGGTACAGCCGGGAACAGCAAAGCGATGCACAGCGAAACTGTTCACCAACATCGAACACCAAGTCCTGGACTATTGCGGCGAACACAACCATAGTAAACCGAGATTCGTTAAACGGAACAATGTTTTGGTTAGAGCTTATTGAAAATATAATCTGGGAATTTAGTTGTAAATTTTACACGTATTCAAATACCGATTGAGCGATCGAATGTTATGTGACCCATGCTTTTACCAGTTAAGCTAGGGTTTTTTTTCTAGGGGCGCCTCTGTGATGTTTCACAATACCCGACTTAGTATAATTTAGACAGTATTAAATATCTTTCCATACGTTTATGGAAAGATTGAATTAATTAATATTTAATACTGTCTAAAGTTTAGTGATAAACTCTTGAATCATTGTTATCGTGGCCGAAAGCATAAATGGCTGTTACAGATTTGGCCCGAATCACAAGCATAACAATGGCTGCGTTTACATCTCTTGTGGTAAGACAGAAGGGGTATTCTCAAACGATCGGTTTGATCTGACCAAGTAGAATGTTAACCGGAGCATGACAAAGAATTGGCTTTGCGCTGCTGCAAGATACGTTTGAACGCTGTCCACGAATTCGATCTTCTGCTAATTCCGACTTAGCCGGCTCATATCTGTCTCCGCCATAGCGGCCGTATATATTAAATTATATTTTAAATACTTTTTTATAAATGTTATGACTGATTAGTGCCTCATGGAACAAATTAAGTAATGTATCTTTATGAGTCTTTCTTTATATTCAAATGAGTTGTTATATATATGTGTAGGGGACTTGTTTGATGTTACGTCCAAACAGACTGTATAATGAGTCAAAAATATTATTATAATCTTAATTTTATATACATCGTGTTTAATTATTATTTGGGAATGTTTATATAAAGATATTTAAGATATCTGAATGTTATCCGAATGTTATATTTCTGATAACTCCTTAAAGCATTTTTTTATTGCAGTAATTTTACTATAATTGCTCGAAGGTAGGTATTCTTAATCAAACTCAATATTGTAATAGCGCTACATTTGGAGGGGTCTGATTCTTTATCAGCATCAATCCAACAACGCAGTGGTATACAAAACGATTTTACCATCAAAAGTCGGAACCACATAAAATTAAAATTGACCAAGTGTTTTATCCGCAGGCACCTTCTTCTGGACAAAGAGAGGTGGAAAGCATCCCCTTCTTCTTCTCTCAGGGTACACATACAGCTATCAGAAGCAGAACGCAGACGGAAGAATATCCTGGTATTGCTCTAGACGGCTCAAAGGCTGCCGAGCGTCAGCCATAAGCTTCGGAACGAGAGTCATTTCCTACAAACCTCATGATCACCTACCACCGAGATTGCCGGAGCATATTGGAGAAAAGCCGGTTAAAACTTTACCGAATTGTCTTTGTTGATAAGTGGACCTCAATAGACAAACTTGGCACACGTGTGAGAGTATCTTATAAAATTATTAATTAAATAAGAATATAACTGTACAATACAATGGAATATATTCGTTATCGTGAACATCTATGTACCTAACCACAAAGATATTCGCTTGTAAAGGCAATTGAAGAAAGCTGAGTCGCCTTTTCTCTGTCGCAGTCACGCTGAATTATGCTCGTGACGTCACATGTCAGTAGCACTGTACTGATCTCGTTGTTTCTGGTGGGAAACTTTAAACGTATATATTTTTTACACCTTAAAATATATATAAATTTTACAAAATGTAAAAATTTAAATATATAAAACACCTGTTCACTCAACTATATATAAAACTAGCTGTGCCCGCGACTTCGTCCGCGTGGAATTTAATTGACAAAGTTTCATACAAACTTTCATCCCCTATTTTATCCCCTTGGGGGTAGAACTAATAAAAATCCTTTCCTAGCGGATGCCTACGTCATAACATCTACCTGCGTGCCAAATTTCAGCCCGATCCGTCCAGTGGTTTGAGCTGTGCGTTGATAGATCACTATGTCAGTCATTCAGTCAGTCACCTTTGAGTTATATATATATAGATTATGCGAGCGACAAGATCGGTGAAGTGATGTTAGTAAATTAGAATTATATTTAATTTTATTCAATTATTATTTAATGATATTGTCATTTGTCATATATAATGCACAAGTATATATATTTAAAAAGTTAGTGCTTTATAAGTCTGTTTAGCGCCATTTAAGAGAAGTCAATAAATGTTGAACGCTGCAGTTTTATATTGGATACAAGTTTCATTATGTATGCAATAGTTATTTCGTTGCAATTTTCTACATTATTTTAAAATTAATAAGTATTATCTGTGTTTCTGTATGAAACCTGCAGTTCAAAAGCCTACTAAGATATAAACGATCGCGTAACCGTTTAATTTAAATTTAATACAGGTTTATTTGATTTACTAATTCGTTATTGTATAGCGGCGTTATAGTGCGCCGTTTGTTTGCCAGTATTAATGTGATAAGCTTAATTAAGACCGGAATTATCATTTTACTGTTCAAATATGTCCAATCCAGCCCATGTAGATGTGATCGGAGACTCAAATATTTTGGCAATTGTTTGGAAATATATTTTCGTAATTTGCCCTGGTCTGGGTATTACTAGAATCGCCTCCAGTCCATTGTAAATTGAAAGGTTCCTTCCCAGAGTACTATCGTGGCTTAGTTTGGGTCTATACAGGTGCTGTGTTATTCGGGCGGTATTTATTAGTACATATTTTTATTTTAATATTTATAAAGCTGTGAATTAAACGTATTATTGATAAAATTTCGTTAACGTCCGTATTCGTATCCGTATCAATGAAAAATACTAGGCAATCATAGTACCCACCTATGTGTACAAGCTCTCCAAGAATAAGTATTAAAAATGAACAAACAAAAGTATTAGTTAATTAGTATGATTTCTAGAATGTTACATAATATTAAGTATAGTGATGAGCTTTTATAGCATTTACTCATTACTTCGTTTCAATGTTTTATCTTACCTACTCGTTCCTAGTAAACTAAAATAAATAATAATTTAGCCCTTTTGACGTCCCACTCCTGGGCACGGGCCTCCCCCCAACACGAGGGGGATTCAGGCCATAATCCACCACGCTGGCCCAGTCCGGGTTGGCGGATTTCACATGTCTTTCGAAAATTGGTTAGATCTTCTAAGACATGCAGGTTTCCTCACGATGTTTTCCTTCACCGTAAGCAAGTGATAATCATATAGAAATTATGATTCGCACATAGATTTCGATAAATCCAGAGGTGCGAGCCGGGGTTTGAACCCAAGACCTGGTGCCTGCAAGACGCGTGCTTTAACCAATCGGCTATCACAGCTTTTTTTTCCTAGTAAACTATATTTAAAAAAGATATATAATATGTTGTATTTATGTTCGGGGGTATTATCAGCGCGTATCGTATCGTAACAAATATATAATATTATAACTAGAATGTACGTATTTCTATTTATGTAAATCCACTTGTTAGTTTATCCCTGCATTATACTGCATACCTATGGAAAACTTTCGTCTAAAATATCTAATTTATTTAGGTTTTGCTTAGATGATTAAGTATACCAAGTATACCTCGTTCCTACTATACATTATGTTTCAAACGTCTGATATACGGTAGTCGATATTATGTGGTTGCTTAGTGAGACAGACTACATAACTATGGTATATATTTTCTGAATTACGGGCTTTTGAATTTTTGTCACAAATTTCGTGTGTTGGCAGAAAAAATGAAAACTGCATTTACGAGTAGCTAACAATATTTAAGAGAAAGTTTGTAAATAATTGCACAGTACTTTAATTGAGAGGAAAAAAAATGTGCTCGAATTCTGAAGATTTTATTCTACTCCTTAGTTCTACACCCGATCAAACCCTCAATAGTTAATTCGTACTTCTGAAACATCCTTTATTACCTACCATAGTTAACTGCGAACCTATAAGTATGTGAATGGCAAACTGAACTGTGCTTTCAATAAATTCACAGGTAATTCCACAGGTCGCCTCATACCGTCGGGGAAGGGAAGACACCCTTTACTTTTATACAAAAGCTTTTCGTACAGTTATAAGGGCACGTCCAGCACTGGGGTACTGTGGCACTGCTCCAGAAGATCCAGGACCGGATGCAAGGCATTCGTCAAGAGTCTCCCGGAGAAGATGGACGTCATTATAGCCGCGTTCGACCAGCACTGCCATGAGCCGAAAGAAGTCAAAAAGTCTAGATCGTACTACCCTTCTAATAATGACCCAGTTTCGCCCTGAGGGTGACGCCAAATGAGCGTAATTAACAAAGCTCGAAGTACGTTGTATCATTAAAAATACCTACGTTTAGTTTCATAGAATACTGAAGATACCTTCTAGTATACCACTCAGATCGGTCAAACTACCATCACAAATAAATGTTTTTGACAGCCAATTTAGTAATAGATAACGAGTTAAATAAATAGCTAAACAGCGGTAATTATTCCTAAGGGTGAAGGCGAATTTAGCGAAGAAATATTCTGGTATTCAAACCATATAAATTAATATACCTGTCTACTTACTAATTATGTAGAAAATGTACAATATTTGGCCCACGCGGAAGCGTTACCAAGATCCTAGCCACATTTCCTCCCTGGATGACTAAAGCCAATCGCTGAGCGCGGAATCTCTCGTTCAATCTTTTAGAGAGCTCCTTAGGGAAATAAATTGATCTAAAAACATGCCTAAACCAAGGATTCAAACATTAAGGCTAAAGCGCCCATCTAGCCCGCGAAGTTCAAATTTTTTGAGTTCTTTTAGAAATTTTACAAAATCTGACAATAATAAAAGACAAATTTTGTAATTCGCGAAAAAGACCGTGTGCAGTGCATTTATTAATATATCAAACTTACTCTAAAACATTTCAAGAACGACAGCTATCCAGATAATCTGGCAATTTTTGTATATTTAGTGATTTACTAGTATCATATCCACCGTGATAATATTTAGAGTAAAATAAATGTATTAATAAATGCACTGCACACGGTCTTTTTCGCGAATTACAAAATTTGTCTTTTATTATTGTCAGATTTTGAAAAATTTCTAAAAGAACTCAAAAAATTTGGACTTCGCGGGCTAGACAGGCGCCTTCACCTTAAACAAAGTCGAGAAACGAAATCAGTGCGCGCTAATTTTTCGCTTCAATTGTCTTTAGTTCAACTTTAGCAATAATGGTAAGGGGTTGAGTTAAGGTTATTTGATATATCCTATAGCTACCTAACATAGAGTTCTATTTATACACAGAATACACTACAGTAAACCGAGTGCCAATAAAATATTATTTGTTCAACCCACAGGCCAATAAGCCATACACGCTGCACCTCTGCTCGCTAACATAATGCATTGCCACTACATAAATATGACCGCACCCAACAATTTGATTGGTCCATTCAAAGCTCGAACTTGAACGAACCAATCAAAATTCGCCGTCTTCCCTGATACCCCGCCAATAGTTGACGATTGCATTATCTTACAAAATAGTGGACATAAGCAGTGTGATGTCTTATGACATGTCACTTCACATGAATATTGCACGAATATTTTCGTAATTCGGCCAAAACAAAACAAACCTACATGCGTGTTAAGGGTTAATTTGATTTGCCATGATAACACAAATATTTGCGCAAATAGGTACGCCATCTGAAGTGCCACCATTATAAGACTGCAATGCAAACGCATAATACATGTCATATGTTGGGCATAGGACAAAGTCGACAAACAAACGTACCATCCGCCTGATGTTAAGCAGCTATCGTAGCTTGGAATACCAAACACATTGCTCGCACGTTGCACACCTGAAGGGGAATGGGACAGAGGAGGGGGACTTGGCTTCCGACTCTCAGTGCCACCTACTTGTAAATAGTCATAACCACTTAGATCCTACTAATATTATAAATGCGAAAGTTTGTGAGTGTGGATGGATGTATGTATGTATGTATGTTTGTTACTCCTTCACGCAAAAACTACTGAACGGATTTGGATGAAATTTGGAACACAGATACATTATAACCGGGATTAACCTATACGATACTTTTTAACCCAATAATCCAATACAACGCGGATTAAGTCGCGGGGCACAGCTAGTAAAAAATATAGCTCTAACGTTATATTGATTTAAATTTGTTTAAATACTTTTGTACGTATGCAATGTACTTAATTATAATATGTTGAGGACTCAAATATCTTAGAATAGGTAATTATTTATTTTATTATATATTTAAGTATTTTAGTGTGATAGCTTTTTCTATTTTGAGTATTAATTCCAGATAGGATTTAAGGCAGGTTAACTATGATTCAGTAAGGAGATGAGATGAGAAGAAAAAATTACAATTTAGATTTTGTTCACATATATTTTCATACATTTATTTTTATTAATAAAAGTTCGTATTATTTTATAATTAAAACTTTATTTATAACGAATATGGTTTCATTTTCTTTACAAGTATCTGAATATTAACCTGAGAGGTTGTAGATGGTGTATTCAACGCAAGGCAACCGTGGCAAGGCAAGGTTTATCGCCGTGTGTGCATAGGGAAACCACACCAGGTGTGATTGTTGAGGCGTCCATGAATTATTATTTTAATCCATACATTTAACATTTAATTTCTAGAAATCGCATACATGCCTTTGGGGAAGAAGAATCCGATGATGAAATTTGGCGACCATATTTACAAAAAAGTTAGGGTGAACCATGACGGTAAAGTGGTGTGGAGATGCGTCAGAACACACAACCGCTGTCCGGCGTACTGCCTCGTCGACGACGAATATGTCGTGCCGAAATATGAACACAATCACGACCCAATAAGGTTCAGAACCGAAACTGGGCGATGGATAATTGAGGGAAAATAAAAGAGAAAATAAAGATTAGCACTTTCAGTTGATTCTGAATACCTACCAAATACATCAAATGACAGGGATCTTAGTACAAGTATTGACAGTATCAAATACTAATCGGGAGATTGAATCATTCTATGAATTCTGCGCCACTGGCAGAATCTTCTAACTTTGAATGGATATTTGTTGACGACCGCTTGGCGCAGTGGTTCGAGCGTAGGCCGCTCGGCTCATTGCACATGGTGGATGCGAGTTCGTTTCTCGGCGGGGATAATTTTGAAAATGGCCTTTTCATAATTTACCCAGGTCCGGGTACGCAAGTACGTACGCATTTTCACGCGTTGTATTGATATTATTATATTCTAACACTTCGCATTTTGAAGAAAAGTTGGTATAATTTCGGCAGTAAATTGTAATTTATGTCCACAGATATGCGTCTGGTCCCGTTCGGTAGGAAATATCCTCTCTTGATGCATGACAGTCACACGTTCAAGAGGTATCTCATTACCAAGACTGGAAGAGTCGTGTGGAGGTGCTCCTCGGTACTAAAAGGCTGTAAAGCCAAGATCATCACGATGTCCGAGGACCCCAAAGATGGTGTGCATGGCTTCCGAGGGTACCATGATCACGACCCGCCCTCGTTCCGACACGATCGCAGATGATTTTCTTATGCTTCAAAGTTACATATACAGGTTGAAACAGAAAGGGTATACTTTTTTTCAAAACTTAACTTTGTAATTCTAAAACTATCGGCTTTGGAGGAAAGTTGAAAAACAAAAGGTGTTATAGGGAAACAGCTGTTGACAGATTTCATAATTCTACAAAACCTTCAGTACTTCAACTGTCCCACAAAGCGGATAGTTTTAGATTTACAAAGTTAAATTGCAAAAAAAAAATACTATACCCTTTCTGTTTTACCTAGTATATTCGCATACAGTCAGTTTGGCGATGCAGAGTCATCGATACCAGTTACTCCTTTAAATCAGTGTATTAAAGGAGTTCTTGGGGGTAAATAACGTTGCAATATCATCTGTCTACTAATAAGTTGAAAGTAAACGCTTTACTGCTAAGAAAATAAATGGCGTAAATCCAACTGCAATATATTAAATTTTGCCTTTAGCAGTATCTTGGTTAAGTTAATTCAGAAAACTATCGTTCCTTTTAATATCTGTAACAATGTATAATCAATTTAGTACTGTAAGTGTAAGGTTTAAGGTAATATTTGAATGCATTGTAAGAATATCAATAAGGATGTAAGGTAAGTATAATCCGGATATGTTTTCGTCAGAAAGAATCTACTCTATGCCTTGACGATTTCAGTGAACTCAGGCGAATAACGCTCTTATTTCAATAATCCGACTAGGTGGCGACACTGGCGACTGGCCTGTATCACTAGCGTGTAATGTAATGCCGGCTCCACATTCACCCGCGATTAGCGCCGTGAATTTACGCCGTGATTTACGGCATCATTTCGCTCTTCACGGCGTGAAAAACGGTCGCCTCTACACTCGCAAAGCTTCGCAAGACCTTCACAGTTTAGTTCGCGCGCTCAACGAGAATGGACGTCGATATGGCTGCCGCTGTTTCTTTTAATTTATAACTAAAAAAATAAAATACAAATAATTTAATTATTTTTTAGTTAATTTAATAATATTGTTTTCTTATATTTACGCGAATACTACACATTGAAATAAAACTATTTTTCGAAACGTCGGGAACATAAAGTTAATAAACGCGATAAAATCCGAAAAATAGTTTTATTTTAATTTAATAATCATAATATAATCGACGACTGCTTGATGCAGTGGTTCTAGCGCAGGCCGCTCGGCTCACTGCACATGGTGGTTGCGGGATCGATTCCCGCTGGGGTAAATTTCGGAAATGGCCTTTTCGTAATTTGCCCTGATCTGGGTGTCACTGGGATAGCCCCCAGTCCATTGTACGGTACCCATAGTAGAAGCTTTGCTTAGTTTGGGACCCTACAGTTGGTATGTCAGTCTGGCGATATTTATAATTAATTAATTAATTTTGGCCTGCCAAAGTAGCTATAGGCTCTCCTTGATAGTATTCAAGGAGTGTCAACTCCAGTTCGTTGGTCCAGGTGACGCTCATTGCTCATTAAAAAAATATATTTTGCTCTGAAATTAACTTAATAAAATAAATAAAGCGCGAGACGGCATGACCATTCGACACCGCGTCCCGAGCGCTACTGCGAAGGTTCATGAGTGTAGCTGCCGTTCGCAGTCACGTGGCGCAAAGCAAGCGCGAGCCCTTTGACGCGGGACAAAAAACCGACACCGATCGGGGAACGCCGCGACGCGCGAACGCGAAGCTGCGAACGAAAAGCGCGAAACCGTGAAACCGTCCACATTCTCGGTTCGCGGGTTTCGCGGGCTTTCGCGCCGTGAATGTGGAGCCGGCATAACATGTTCTAAGAGTATTACAAGTCTGTAGATATGACTTTCAATGAATAAGAACAGACTTAAACAAAGATACAAGAGATAGTTCATTTTATTTTCCGTCACTCTTGGATTTGATTTTTGGATTTCCGGTCAGCATTGTGTGATGTTACTGCGATACTGCAAACAAAGGTCAATTGCAATCCCTTGTCGCCACCCTTTATAAATCTAGGTTTCTAATTGTATTTTAAAATAAATGGAGTCTTAATTACAAAAGCTATATTTTATTATAATCAAAACGCATTTAGTTGTATCTAAGTAAATGTATTAAAGAAGTAAGTCAATTTCGATAATATTATTAAAATTATATTTAAGTGAAACCTGAGCCAATATTCGACTATCTCAATGATGGAGTTATTTCAATCAGTGCTTATCTACATTTATTTCATTTTACAAGCCTTGCCATAAGGAAGATAATATAAATATGGACTGGATAATATGGATATCTTCCAAAAGATCGAAAAAAATATGTTTTCATAACTCATACTCGGAAAGTTTTTATTTTTACTTTCCTTGTATTCGTAATGATAAGCACAGTGTTTACCTCGGGTGACATTCACCCCTTGTGTAACAATGTACTATTAACGTACTAGTTAATATTTGTGCTAGTACTTGCTACTAAGAATGTTTAAATTAAGAACAAATATACTATTTAAATTTATAATTTGTTATTGCATCCCACTTCTTCAATCGTACAAAGCTTCATTTTTATTTCCACCACTTTTATGCTGTTCAATGCTGGACAAAGTTCTCACCAAGGCATTCTATTGAAATCACTCTCCGCGGTGTAAACAACTTTCTATTGGAGTCACTTAGACTGGGCCCTGTCATTTAAATTCTATATCGAGCATGCGTTTTTTGCATCTATAGTGTTGAACATCCTTGATCAACCTTTTCATCACGTTGACCGATTTTTTTCCAGTCTGCTTAATCCCGTCATCAAAGGGTATACATCCCCTACTGATGTTCAACAAATATACATACAAAAGGCAGTCGGAAAGAAAATCTGGCACGGTAGTATGGTACTGCTCTAATAGAGGCAAAGGCTGCAAAGCATCAGTCAACAGTGTTAAGGACACGTACTTTGCAGGAGCATATGAACATGATCATCAACCTCCGGAATACGTGCGCAGTCACAAAGGTGTTTGGGTTCAAATTCGAGCAAAGTAATTAAATTGTTCAGAGGCATATTATCAATATTGATTTGTAATGTAGCTACTTTCATTTCATGTCGTAAATGAGCAATTTCTTGAGAGTTTTTTTTTACATAGACTAATAAACTATTATAAATATAGATAATACGTTAGATTATTATTGCATCTCAGTTTCCCATTGCACGTCCCTCGATATAGATAAAAGAGATCCTCCGCTATGCTAGTGAACATTGATTCATTTGTAAACACAACTGAGAATATACAACCTGGGCCCTAACCACGCTAGCTACTCAAAACGTAATAGAAAAGCAAACGCTCCGCTTTTGACGTTTTGCTGACACGAGCTTCACGATTTGTACTGACATTGATTTGGTACCACGTACGCGATTCTTAGCGTTTGACCTCGAGCTTGCGACTTACTTCTTTTTTTAAGTAGATACATTTTAGACCCTGTGTATAATGTCATTGGAGTCATTTCGTATTAAAATTATTTTTCAGGTTCCATAAATTTGACTTATTGCGCAAAATATGACAATACATTAAGAACGGAAATTTTCAAAAAAAGTATAAACAATTGCCCCCACTCACAGAGCGTTCGATGGCATGAGCCACTCGCAAATGAGACCTAGTGTGGTACAAAATATTGGCCAAGCGTTTGAAACGTAATAGAAAAGCAAACGCGAGCGTTTGGTTTTCTATTAAGTTTTAAGTAGCTAGCGTGGTAAGGGCCCTGGCCTTTTGTATAATTGTTTAATGAACGGCATTATGTCAGGAATTCAGTGCTTCATTCGGTAATTAATTTTCATTTTTAACAGTTCTATCAAATTAAAGTTACTAATGGTCAGTGAATCAATGGGAACATTTTGTTTCTAGTGTTCTACAGAACGTCTGCCCGAGGAACCCGTCACCTCATTGTCAACGGGTATTCCTTCATCTGTCGCACCTACTGTTTGCACCATATCAAGAAGACTTGGAAGTGCGCCACCCACGCCGGCTGCACCGCCAAGGTTCACACTATCCAAGATGAAATCGTCAACTTAAAGAACGACCATAATCACCCAGTCACTCTCAAATGGAACCTCCTACGTTTGCAATCTTATTTTGATCTGGTTAATTAATATGTTTTATTAAATACAGTCATTGTTGACGCTTTTAATTTCGTTTAATTTGTAATGCGAATTTAATTCAGAGTAATCCCTTCTAGGTATCTCTCAGCGGATGATACAAAAGCAGATATAGTAAGTAAACACTTCGAAATTTGGCTTGGACTTTGGGACTATTAGTAGTTCATAGGAATATCTACTAGATAAACACACGGGATGGATGTGTTTTTAGAGAAAAAATATTCTTTAATGGACAGTAAACTTATAAATTATTTTCAAAATGAAGTTATTAAAGTATTCAACGATACGAAAACTGAAATTGTATAGTAGACCTCTCTTAAAAATTTACTGAATTAATTCTCATTTGCAGAAAAGGCATACATAACCCAATCTCAACGTGGTGGGGCAGTCTTGCATTTAGGGAATTACAGCTATAATAAAAGACCATCGTCTGGTGCTACAGACATTTGGTACTGCACAGCGCGGTACAACACAGCTTCTTGCAAGGTCAAAGTTTACTCTGAGGGAAATGAAATCTTGAATGTCACTGGCAAACATAACCATTAATTTCTTTAAAGTCGTTTTAATTTATTTTTATCTTTTGATTTTAATATTAATTACATTGTTTTCTTATTTTGGAGTAACAATCGCAACAGATATACGTCACCTTATTTCAACATCACTCAAAATTCAACGAATTCTTTTTCTCGTATTCATCCCAGTTTTCTGACACCACTTGAACACTCTTAACTAAATTCATCAAACTTTTCTTTCGTTTCGAGAGGACGCTCTCGTTGTGTATTCATCCACATTCATTATCACAACTATTATATTTCTTATCCCAGTTTCCCCTTTTTTTTTCTGTTACAAGCAATACCTAAGTATTGTAAATAATTAGAAAATAATACATTTTCGCATTAGAATGTTAGTAGGTACAAAAAAAAATTACAATTTGTCTAGCCTCACAAATCAATTTCTAGAGTTTACATTCGTTATTAAACCGCCAGGTGAAATATATACAACCGGGAAAGGTGGTCAGGTGTTAATCCTTCATGGGCACCGTTTCCACCGTGAATACGGCAACGAAAAGAAGAGCTACTGGCGGTGTTCTAAGAGGTCTGCGTACAAGTGCCCCTGCAAAGTGCACATCATCCTTGGTCGCATCATCGTCACAAATCAACATACCCATAGTGTTTGTCAGTCCATTAAATGAACTTTTAGACTACCGTCAAACTTAGCATGTAATTTTTAATTTTAAAAACTTTAATCTTGATTTATTTTAAATTTTCATAAAATGTGATCTTATGTGCTATTCAGTAGATTTGTCTTCTTCGGCATGTTTATGTCTGATTGAAGCAACTTCAGTACTAGGTATACTTACGTAGTTATTTAAACGTGATGAATATTATAAAAAGACAACATTGTTAAAATTATATTTGTATGACTTATTGATTTATCTAATAAATATTTTTACATTTACTTATTTTTTATTTGTAATGATAGTGTCATGAGAATAACTTAAGTTATTAGTTATTGGTACCTAGTTTTTAAGACGAATTCGCAGTTTCAAGATGTTTTTATATATTTTATTGTTTCAGGTTTTGCGGATGGACTTCAGAATTTGGTTATCAGTGGTGTAATTTCAGAGGCGCAAGATAACGGGTCTGACGATGACGTCATTGAAGTTGTCCGAGACGAAGCTCCTATAGAAATTCTTTCTGACAGCGAAGAGATAGATCTCGAGAAAACTGAACAGACACAAAACAATTCTGTGATACAAAATTATCATTTTACATCACTATCATCAGTCTCAGAACTACATAATGATCATTTCACAGATCATGATATGGAAGATCCACTTAAAAACTCTGATACTAGTACTACTACTGTTGCAAATTGCGATACACTGCCGCCGTTTCAAGAAATTACTACCACTTCTAATTCCTTAGTTGAGACTGTAATTAAGGAAGGTGATAACTGTAATCGTGATTCTAATGATGAGAACAGTTATGTTAACGTAACTGACGATGTTAAAGTAGATGAGCTGACACCGATTACCGGGAAAATTGATGATAAAGTCCAAGGTCCTGTAGAAAGTAACATTGATAATGTTTCTGAAAAAGTACGCGACGAAAGCGTCAATCAAAACATATAATATCTGGTCATGCACTGTATGCTTAATCAAATACTTGTGTTCTAGTATAGGTTAATTCTGTAGCTTGACATTCAAATATTTCTCGATAGATATAAATATTATTAAATGAGTTTCACACAATTGTGTTAATTGCATTACATGTTTGTGAAGTGCCTGCATGCCAGATTGTCGAATATTTTTTGTTTGAACGTTAATTTAAATTTAAAGATTTATTATAAGCTTACATAAGCATAGGAATAAAACACCTGAGAATGTTAAATTTACAAACCATCGTATTAAAATATACCTAATAGTCTATTGAAACAGTATTATTGTACACTCTGAAAGGTAATGGACTAAAGCCAGAGGGTTATCACACTTACATAATGGAAATATAGTCTTATTTTAATTGTACCTACATCTTTTTTTCATTTTGTTCATTCTGCATTAATTCTGCATGGTATTTAAGCTTGTTCCTCTGAATGTTCTACTGTGTCAGGATAAATGAGTATTTAGGAGTCTAAAAACATGAGCACAGTAAATTATACTATTGATTATACTAAAGCTATACAATTAGTCGCTAACTAGCATGCATGGGGCCATTAAGGTCGCCATGAAATTCGTAGCACTGATAAAACTCTGATGGGACTGCAAAAACTTCACTTATTACTATCCAACACACAAACTATCAGATGACAACTAATTGTAATTTCAGCAGTAATCCACAACATGATCATTTCAGTCGAAAGATGTCCACTGCTGGACATGACCCGAGTTTTTCCCAAATCTGGCCCTATGCTGCACGCAAACAGAGCTTTCCTATAACTTTCACCAAGTTGTCGGTCAACATTTTGAGGGCCTACCCACGCTGTGTCCTGCTGTATGTAATCGCTATTCAAGAACCTTTCCGCTCCATCCGTTATCGGTATTTCAGGTTAAGCAGAACTGTGTATGTGTACCTGCAGGAAAACATACATAGTTCTGCTTAACGACTCGTAGAATACGATACGACCTATTGCACCCAGTTTCTTTGTGATGTTTCAATTTCCATTCCAGCCTCGAACATCATGCTAACTAAAAGCAAACGTGGTGCAGTGATATTGTTTCACGATGGTTTCAAGTATAGGCAAGACTATACTCACGGTGTGAGAGTGTCCTGGCGATGTGTCAGAAGGCACAACGGGTGTAAAGCATCCGCTGTCACTATAGGAGGGAAACTAGTGAAAGCTGGAATGCATATACATGATGAAGAAGAAGATACTGTTAAATATGAGCTTCAATAGTTAATGTTATTATTGATGGTGCAATAGTTACTTAATGAAATTACCGAATTTGATTTATGCAGCGAGTTAGTAAAAGAGTCATGAGTAGTTTATGTAATATAGTGTTTATATTCTTAAAAGGAAAGTTTAATGTTGATTACTCCCTTCGTAGAAGATATTGGTGCTAATTAATGGTATACAAATATTGTTTTCTTATATTTACGCGAATACTACACATTGAAATAAAACTATTTTTCGGATTTTATCGCGTTTATTAACTTTATGTTCCCGACGTTTCGGTTGCTTTACAGCAGCCATGGTCACGGGGGGACTGAGGTGTTAGACGTCCTGATGTTATAGTTAGTAACTGGGTACCCTCATATTTAGTTGTTGTTTGCGGTCCGATCCACGCAGAAAGTGCTCACAGTGTCTCGAGGTCTTGCAAAACCAAGTGTACCATTGCAAGACCTCGAGACACTGTGAGCACTTTCTGCGTGGATCGGACCGCAAACAACAACTAAATATGAGGGTACCCAGTTACTAACTATAACATCAGGACGTCTAACACCTCAGTCCCCCCGTGACCATGGCTGCTGTAAAGCAACCGAAACGTCGGGAACATAAAGTTAATAAACGCGATAAAATCCGAAAAATAGTTTTATTTTAATGGTATACAAACTAAACTTGACTCAACTAAGTGAATTGGCGTTGTTGATATTCGTTATGTCATATTTTTTAGTATTTTGTGTCAATATTTTGCTTTACAGCGAGCATCTAACCCTTATAGATCCTTTAGTACATCGAAACACTGCTGTAAATGCCAATATCACTAAAACTACCGCGTTTCCAGGACCAATTGGAGCAGCTATCCAAGTAGAGGAGTCGGGCAAGAGCGTGCTGATGATTGGCCAGTATCGTTTCATGAGGCACTACGTCAGCAGAGCGGGACGCACCAGGTGGAGGTGCTGCAAGTCCTTCACCAAGTGCAAGGCCATCGCCATCACTAGTGGCAACCAGATAATCAAACTCACCAACCAACATAATCATTGAAGGATTGATGTTGGTTCCCGTCTCGATTGACGTTAAATTGAGAGATCCAGCTTATCCACGATCGAAACAAATTTTGATGACGTCATAATTTGTGTATGTTCTCAACGAATTGCTTGCAAGATATTACAGATTAAAATATCTCAGTGTTGCCAAGTTACTATAGCAGTTTGATTGTATGTGCTAGAAATATTAGGTGGACTTTATTATGCTTATTATAAATTAGCAGAAATTTAAGGTTTGTGGGTTTTGTGATATCATCAAATATATTTGTTGTAATGATTTGCCAACCACTTAAGATCCGGTTTTGGGATAATCGTGCCCAATTTCATTTAACGTCTGAGCTTTAACAATTTTGCCTTTGTCGCGGTGTTCTTAATACTCTACTTTCAAATTTTTTTATGCAGTTTTATTTTACGTAACTATTGTTTTAAATGTATCTCATTTGTTTATTAATAATTCATACACACTAATGATTGCCTCATAATATAGTCCTAAGTCGGTAGCTATTACTGTTCTATTTTTGTATTTTTTTGTTGGTATTTGTGGAGAAAAATCTGATTTTTATAACACGTTTTTATTTTTTCTAAATGGTATATCTTGAACGTAGATTTAAGAATCGAATAAATTTTTGCATGATAAGCATACTTACCTAATATACTTACTAAGGAAGAATAACAATTTTCTGTGACTAGGACCCACGTAATTTTAGAATATAATAGGTACGAAGTAGATTGGTAATCCTTGTAAATATCTTGATTAGACCTACATTTAATGGATTATTTTTGAATGTTACATATTATAAAAATACTGTTACAATAAATATTAAATGTGAAAAGTATGGATTGAGTGAATTAGATCGATTTACTTTTTTTGACTTGTTTAATTAGGTAAGTATATTCTCGGTAATTATTATTTATTTGATGATTTCTCCAACTACAAAATATTTTACTGCAATCATTTTATACTTACCTAAATGTTAGATAAGTACTTGTGTTGCATTTACAATAAAATGTTTAATGAAAACACAAAATCCTACTATTATTATTATAATATTATAAATGCGAAAGTTTGTGAGTGTGGATGTATGTTTGTTACTCCTTCACGCAAAAACTACTGAACGATTTGGATGAAATTTGGAACACAGATAGTTTATAACCTGGATTAACACATATAATACTTTACTTAAGTCTACGCGGACGAAGTCGCGGGCAGCAACTAGTTGTTTAATAAATTAGATACAAATGTTCACGCCTACGCCGTAGCCAATTGGCTACATACGGGCTTATATACGGGCTGGCTCGACTAGGGTAGCACCACCCTCTTACAGAACATCAGCGTGAAATAGCTATAATACCTGCGTTTTGTACGAGTGAGAGCGCCGGAATTCAACTCCTCTCTTTCCCTCCCTCTATTCCCACTCCCCCCCACAACTTGCGAGAAATGCCTTTGGTATTGCTAAATATATATATAACTAGCGGCCCGCCCCGGCTTCGCACGGGTTACATTATTGGAGTTTTAGTAAGGATACCTAATATTTTTAAAAATATAATATAGCCATGTCACCCGGTGATAGTGTAGCTTCCCAACAGTGAAATAATTGTTCAAATCGGTTCAGTAGCTTCGGAGCCTATTCATTACAATCAAACAAACAAAGTTTTCCTCTTTTTAATATTAGTATGACTAGCTATGCCCGCGACTTCGTCCGCGTGGAATTTAATTGACAAAGTTACATACAAACTTTCATCCCCTATTTTATCCCCTTGGGGGTAGAATTAATCAAAATCCTTTCTTAGCGGATGCCTACGTCATAACATCTACCTGCATGCCAAATTTCAGCCCGATCCTTCCAGTGGTTTGGGCTGTGCGTTGATAGATCACTATGTCAGTCAGTCACCTTTGAGTTCTATATATTTAGATATACATAATACATTATCTATTCCAGAAAATTGCATAATGTCATCACACGACGGTCGGCCATTACTGTATCTAGGAGGGCATTGCTACTTCAGACATCTTGATAACAACAGCGGCATGACAAGATGGCGGTGCCATTTGTATAGGCGGCTGTGCAAGGCTGTCGTGTGGACCTCCGACAAAACCATAGTCAAAATAAAACGTGAACATAACCACTAATAAATAAAACTTTTTTTGGTTTAATAGTATCTTGGCTTATCCTTCATCGAAGGAGGCTAAAATACTATATACAATTTGGTGTTGGGTAGGACATATAAGTACTTGAGATTTAAGATGTCATGTATTGTAAGTGTATTTTGTTTCCTGTGTACTCTACGGGAGTGACATGTTCAATTCTGAACAAACTCACTTTTTTTTCCTTAATAAAGATTAAAAAAAAAACATTTTTTAATAGCGTTTTTTAATTAATTCGTTGTTACCACCCACCTACTATTGTCAGTGTTTGGCCCACTACCAGTGGACAGTGAAAAATGATTTTCTATTTCAGGCGTTCGCATAAGTAGGTAGGTTATGAAAATATGTAGACCCATGAGTAGACCAATACACACTATTCTGCTACTGTTACCAAAAAAACTTTTAATCGACTAGATGAGACTACTATTAGTCTCATCTTGTCGAATAAAAGTTTCTTTGTTACTTAAGTTGAAACTACCTGCCTATATTTTATACACCGTAGAAGGTGGTAACGGAAATTTTGGTTAAAGGTCACACTTAATAACTATTATAAAATGATAGAAATCATTTATGTCGAAAGTCATGGGTTACAAATGTTGTAAATTTTAAGCGAGCAATCAGCAATCGAGCACAGCACAACACTGCGCTATACCTACCCGACTCGCGCTCAGCGTATGGAGGCGCGTACCTACCTACAAAATACCTAAAGAGCTCATTCGTAGTTTTTTTCTTAGGTATAAGGATTACTACTGTAATAGATAATTGACATACCTTCTCTCTCACTTCTCATAAGATTCGCCATACTCGTGAGCACTAAAACCGAAGGATCAGCCGCCGGTCCGCGAGATCTGAGCTCACCCACACACACACACACACGAATCAATATAAATCAAAACTAATTGAAATCGTACGTAAATCGCGAACTGGTCAACTATTTCCATAGCCATAGCATTTCCATAGCTCTGCACAGGACAGGACACAAACACCGACTAACGATTCGATTTTAGGGCCAGGCTCTTCGTCAAGAGTAGGTAAAACAACGAAACGAGAATTAGCTTGAGTATTTCAATTTAATCGACACACAATCACAATAAAATAATTAAACGGATCAAACGTTTGTTATACGCGAGCCTCGCAGTACCCTCGCGCACGCAGCGCCACCGAGGGCGGATTTTCGATACGGCCTTACCGAGGTAAGGCTTGTGGTTCGACTGGCGACGACGCGCGCGCGGCGTGCCAGCAAATGAGCGAAGCGCGGGGGGAGCACCGCGGCTCGGCGCGAGCGCTTTGTTTGAGGGAGTGAGATAGCAGGCCAAGTACTACGCGGACGGGGGTGCACTTGCAATAACCTCGCCAGTGAACTCTTTCGTACTTATCGGCTGATTTACGAGCGCGCTCGAGCGTATTGAGGTTTAAATTAAATTACAGTTTTATGTCTAAAATAGTAATTATTGATTTATTTATGTAAGATAGATTTATATAATGATTTCATGCTAAAATCAATTCTTAAATGCTGAATATTTCAGCATAATTCATGAAAATATCGACGGGAAGTTCCAAATCTGGGGGTTCCAAATCATGAGTTTAATCCATGGTACCTATCAGTTTTCGTTACGAAGCCCCTTACACTCTGTATAACAATGTCGACAAACAGTTACAAGTTAGCGAAGCAGTTACCGTTGCCTATACTAGGTGAAACAGAAAGGGTATACTATTTTTTTTTGCAACATAACTTTGTAAGTCTAAAACTATCGGCTTTGTGGGACAGTTGAAGTACTGAAGGTTTCGTAGACTTTTGAAATCTGTCAACAGCTGTATCCCTCTAACACCTTTTGTTTTTCCAGTTTCCTCCAAAGCTGATAGTTTAAGAATTACAAAGTTAAGTTTTGAAAAAAAAAAATATCCTTTATGTTTCAACCTGTAGATGCTTGCAATAAAAGGGCATTGCTCGTCTGAAGGAGGGTGGGACAGAGGAGGGGGGTTGGGCTTCTGGCTCTCTCACTCATAGCACGAACGCAGCCATAATAGCTACTTCACGCCTATCTTCTGTGAGAAGGTAGTACTACCCCGGTGGTATTTGGTATTAGGTACATCTCGCAGATCATCAATCGGTCACCGATCGCTCGTTTTAATTCTTTGATCATTTTATGTTATTTCTAGATTCAGGCCTAAACTTTACTCTTTCATATTACGGGTCTTAGTTTTGATTCGACGGCATCAAATATCGATCGAGAGATCGATCCTTTCCAAACATTTCGTGCAGTTTTTAATTAATTTATGTAGACATTCGATCGGCATTTGAATACGTTCAAAATTCTAATCCCGCAGGTCAAATAATTCGCTGCGGTGGACACCCCAAGTTGTTCTACCAGGGTTTCTTCTACCGGCCCCACAACGCGTATAGGCAGAACAAGGTGCAGCTATGGTACTGCAGGCATAGAAATGGAAGGAGGTGTAAGGCTATGATCAGGACAATGGAAGGGAGGATAGTGCACACCCAAGAGTCGCATCAGCATACTTGTAGTAACCTCCAGTTCTTGATATAGTGACGAGACTAAACTCGCGTTTGTGTGATTTGGTAGAAGCTGCCTCCAGTATATCGCATGTCAAAATTAAGCAGCCACCAATGCTGTGTTTGAGTTTTCTTCAATAAGTCTGATTTATCACGTGTTACTTCAAAAAGGTAAAAGTAGGCGAAGGATACCTAGGTGGAATATTTGGAACATATCTAGAATATAAGCTATTACACATAAGAACCTACTTTAGTCAAACACTAGTCTATTTATAAAGTAACATAGTATGAAAGCAACTAAATTAAAGTAGGTATACGTACCTACTCACTCTTTTCCAAACAAACAAAAAGCCGGAAGTATCCTAGTCGATTTAATAAAATTATGTATTATAATAATAATATTCATTTATTGCAGGCATAAGTGTCCCATATACATTTTACAAAGTAAAGATTATAAAAGAAGATAAAATAAAGGTAAATATGTAAAAGAAATAGGCATGTTCACAAGTTAACTATAGTCCACAGAAAAGCACCCAAAAGATTTGTCGCTATTTGTTCTCGTTCAAACGAACAAAAGTCCAATGCTTGAAAATATGACTTCTCACATTATTTATCACAGCCTTTAATATTTCATTGCTGGAACATCTCAGACGTTGCCAGAAATTTGCGACTCGTGATCTAATGATCGCGAAGAAGTCTGGGACCCTCGCTTCCGCAAACATACTCGATGCACTACAGAACCGGGGTAACTTCATAAGGGTGCGGTATGCATCATTATACTGAACCCTTATCGTGTCATACATCTTCTTCGTAAAGTTGTACCAAAGTTGGCAGGTGTACATAGATAGACAGTAGGCTCTAAACAAGATGATCTTTACGTCTTTGGTGCACTTCACATGTTGCTCCTGACCGCGAGAGCTCTCCGTTCTCGCTCTATATCGCAATCATCTTGCAGACGTTCTGTAAGAACATGTCCCAGATATTTGAACTGCTTAACTATCCTGATGGTCTCCCCATTTAAATACGCGCCCGGCACACTCTCCGGACCAGAGCCCGACCTGAATACCATCATTTCTGTTTTAAGAGCATTATATTTCAACCCATGAGCATTAGCATAATGTTCACATTATTATAATTGAAATTGTGATTATTGGTCTCATACTCGTGTCAGGTGTATACAATTAATTAATGGTAATATAGTGTATAGGTATTAGTTAAGTATGTCTTGTGATATTTTCTGTTCTGTCAGATGTATATAGGTAGGTACCTAGATTCATATCGGTTGCGCTCTACGTAGTCTGAAAAACAATTATGCATGGTTGCATTGTGATCTTTTTGCTACATTCCAACGGATTATATATCATATATTTGAGAAGTTCTAAATTCGCTCATTAGGACTAAATTAACTCAACAAAATAAATACTCTTTAGTCTTTGAATTAGCCTCATAGTAATTGTAAAATGTAGACCATCCTATAGTAGTTTATGAGGCTTAAAAGATTACCTGTGTAAATAGTAACATCTAGGTAGTTACAGTATCGAATTAATGATTATCGTTGATTTTTTTAAACCTTAATCGAATGTGCCATGTCATATTTTTGGATGTTAGATGTACTTATTGAAGATTATTTTCATAGAAAATCATGCCGTTGTTTTGTAGGAATAAATTGCCATTAAAAATTTACCATATATTTTTATTTTATACCAATATCAAATGTACATAAGTCTACTCAAATTGAAAAAAATGTCTGATTCTAACATATCGATTTAATTTTCGATAACACATTCAACATTATTACAAAAATATTTACATCTTACGCTCTAGTGTCATTTCAAAATTACATTCTTTGTTTATTAAAGCTGATTCTTTTACACGCATTAAATGCACGCTTACACTAAAGGCACTATGATATTGAATACAAGGCACTATGTAATTATATTTTTCATTACTCATACACTGAAAGTAGGTCTGAAGTTGCCTGAGGAGCGGGTTGAAAGTAATACTTTTCTGGCCCGGGAGAATCACTTTCAACTGACAGCTGTCAAATTATAAAAAAAAACTAGTTCCATTTCTATGGAACCATGTTCAAACTTTTTCTACAGTCACTCAATTACAGCACGATGTAAAATTGAAATAACATAAAGTTGAGTATTAATTAAAGAATATATACTTTTAAATGACTTAATTATAATTTAGTTTCAACAATTTCTTTAAAATAACATAGATTTGGTCAAAATATTTAAAAATGAAAATTAAAAATACTGGCTAAATAATGAAGTTGGCCGGCCAACGAAAAAAAAACAAAATAGGCGGCAATCCGATCTTTTTTTTTTTCGAGTTGTAGAGTATATGCTTCCTTGTTCATGTACTGTTCATGTATAGTTCATGCTTCCTTGTATTATTTCTTTAGCCAATTCCTGTTTTTATTTTTACTTTCCTTGTATTCGTAATGAAAAGCACAGTGTTTACCTCGGGTGAAAGACTTATTTTGTCCCTCGAACTATTAGCGCCCTCGCTACGCTCGGGCGCCAAACCCCGTCTCGGGAAAAATAAGTCACTTTCACCACTCGTGTAACAATGTACTATTTAGATACAAATCCACTGTTAATTAAGACTTATTTTCATACAATTTCTTAAGTAAACTATTTTTACAGACCAGCCCCGCAAAGCTATCTGGAGCGAATAATTTTATTTAAAAACTTTACACAAAACTGTCGATACAGGAATGATGAGAGATTATTAATATAAAAAATAAACAAATGATTTCTTAAAATAACTATAACTTAGGTACATAATCGTACGAAAAAGTAGAACTAACACAAATTCTTTTACACAAACAATCTTTATATTAAATGGCTGTATTTTGTGGCCTTGTAAAATCACACGGCTTATAATAATAATAATTATTATTATTATTATCTATTTTTTAAATAATAAGCTGTCTGTAAAGGTTGCACATAATATAAATAGGTATATTACTACTTAGATAAATGTCATATGAGCAAATTGAACGTAACTACAAACTGGCCAAACGATCTATATAATAATAAAAATAAATAAGTAACTAAGAAGCAAGACGCACACGTATTATACGACACCAAAACTTGTATAATTGGGTACCAGACATACAATAGACTTAAATAGACCGAAAACGATAAGAGTAATGCCCAGTCTACGCTCCGACCACTAGAACACGAGATCCTGACAGTATTTAATATGAAAAAAATACTTGTACAAAAATGGTGGTGAAATTGCTTACTGTAACGCCTACTAACGCCACTGACCCTCGGCTTGTCAACCTCCAAAATAATAAACAAAATATGTTGATCGATAACATTATAATCTGATGCCTCAGACGAAAATAAAAACTTAGACTGAGCGCGTAGAACTAGTGAGTGAAGAATAGCATCGATCCAGATGCTTTTTTGCGTTGCTGATCGCCGTCCGTGACCAGCGATCGGGAGTGTGCGTCTTACCATATAAAAATAATAATGTTCCTATTTATGCCGTATTGCGTCGTAAAACCATGTGAGCAAATCCAAAAAAGAATACTTCCGCTGGATACATACACTAAGACACGTTCTGCGCGCCGCGTCTAAGTTATTATGTTCGTCTGAGCTTGACTCGAGTATGTTCACTAAAGTTGAATATTTGCATGGTAATTTGCGAGTTCGCTGTACAATCTGCCTCACAAAAATTTAACGTAGACTAGACACAAGCGACCGCAAAATTCATTGTAGAGTTACGTCTATAATAAAAATCAATACGACTCTATAGTATAATGTGTTATGAATGATTATGTTCCAAAAATGATCTGACAATCACCGCATTCTGTGTGGTGATGCTGGCTTTACATCCGAGCTGTATCCGCTTGCAACACGTCCACCTCACCTTCTTCTTGTAGCACTCGTGTTTGATGAACTTGTGGCTCCCGACGTGTACTACCAGGTGCCCTCTGTTCGACAAGCCGAAGCGGACTGAAAAATAAAAGATGATGTCAATAAAATTGTTAGAAACTCGATTTTTATTGATTATTTTAGTGGTTTCAGTAATTTTATGTCACATTCTATTTTGGGTGCTTCTGTGTCATTAATTTTCTCAATTGTAATGTGAGTAAGTATCTAATTAAATTATGAATCTAAATAAGGTTTAATTTTTCAGGATGAGTTATAGTTACCCTTACAGTGTAAAGAAAATAAAAATACCATAAAATGCAATTATTTTTTTATTTACAAATTCTTGTGCAGCCAATTGTTATATACATTTAAATTTAAGTACAAAAACGTCGAGATTTTAAACATTCATTAGGAATTAGAATCGTAGAATTGTATTTAAAAATATTAAAAGATTTTATCTCGACACTGACACTCTCGTCTTGTTACAGTTGGGCTAATCGGCACTGGTATCGACTGCTTCGCGTCGTATTGTCTCAGCAAGCAGGGCAAGATGGGAATCAACGTGGGCGGGTACAGGTTCAGATTCAACGGGTGCGCGAGGAACGGCAAGATCCGGTGGCGGTGCTCCCGGGGCCCGTGGTGCAAGGCCGCCCTCCATACTTTCAGGGGGAGGATAGTTTATATACAGAGCAACCATAATTGTGGCCCGAAACCTCCCGGCTAAGCTATATATTGACACACGTGTCAACGCTTTAGACTCCGCAATCTAAGACAAAAGTTTCCGAAACGCATACGCTAAAAAAAGTGTATAAGAGTGTAGGTGGATCGACCAATCAAAGTCCATTAATATTTTGGATACACCAATCACAATGGCGTTCACTTTGATCTCGCCTCAGAACTTTTTTCGGTATCGTTTTGTTTCAAGTTAATCCTAGTGCGGAATCTAAAACGTGATTGGTCCGTTTTTTGACAAGATGGCGTTCCGTGTTTGTTCTACCATGAGTTTTAGTCGTATTTTACAATCGCTAGCCGATTTCGTCTACGTTAAATATGGCAAATTGTACTGCGGACACCTTCCGGCCACCTGTAGAACTCATAACCATGTAAATGTTTTAATTAGAAGCTAGCGACTCCTACGAACGTGTAAACTCTTGGTAGAGCAGTCAAGATAAAAATTTCAGTATTTTTATTCCTAATCTTGTTTGACTTTGTAGTCTATCGTTAGTCCGTGGGTGGTTTTTGGCATATTGAAAAATCTTGTACCTTGAAATTACAGTTTAACGTTAGCAACTAGGTACATTATGTATCAGGTATAAGGACTCGTTCCGGGTACCTACTGTTATTTTTTTGTAAAAAATAACAATAGGTAGGTACCCGGAATTATAATATCAAAAAGCAAGGAACCAAATAGACGAGAACAAAGTAAAGATAAATACTGACAGGTAAATAAGTAGTAAATAAAATAAACTCAAACTTAATGAATTTTACCTTAAGTAGGTACTTGCACCGATTTTCGACCATATATGACAAACAAGTGTTTAGAATAAAAAAAACGGTATTTTGTTACACATAATAAAAAAAATCCTAAGTAATAAGATGTCAACAACAAATTATTGTGATACTTTTTTGACAAAATATGATTAGTAATTTAATGTATTAAGTAATTAATATGCACATTTTTACAAAACCATTTTTATGTTTCAATTGTGTTTATTTGTGTAAAGGTGAATTAAGCCCTTTTTTTAAATTGATGTACAGAAAGATTTACTTAGCTACAGAATGATATGTGTCAAAAATATACATAGGTACGTAAAATATTATAGTACAAAATTAGCCGGTATAAAAACTGTTTCTTTATGTAATTTATAACTGTATATATAATTCTAATAAGAACAACATGTTTATGATAATGGATGTTTTCTGAAAAAGATTAGTGACTATGTACCTACAAGCTCAAACTTCGAAACTGTACCACGGAGCCAACATTTTTCTAGAATTGAATGTACTTTATCATAACTAAAATTACCGTCCTTTTAAAGAAAGGATTCCGTTTTTTACAAGCAATATTATTTAAATTATAGGTACATACATAATTACATCTAACTAATATTATAAATGCGAAAGTTTGTGAGTGTGGATGTATGTTTGTTACTCCTTCACGCAAAAACTATTGAACGGATTTGGATGAAATTTGGAACACAGATAGTTTATAACCGGGATTAACACATAGGATACTTTTTATCCCGGTAATCCCGAAATTTTTGTTAAGTTTAATACTACGCGGACGAAGTCGCGGGGATAAACTAGTTAAATTAATAAAGTACCTATAGAATGTCACCGCACAGACCGACGTCCGTATTAATAAATCATATGACATACGAATGCAAGATTGCTCTCAGACTTGAGATCGATTTATTAATACATCCCAAAGCGTCGTAGAAAAAGACCCCGATTGGGGAGCTCGTGCGCAGCAGTGGGACCTTAATAAATGCTAAAATTATTATCAAAGTACATTTAAAAGAAAATACCTCATTGTATGATAGAGTTTAGAAAATAGGGTGGAAGCGCCAATTATTATATTAACAAGACTTATATGTCTGTAATTTTTTTCAAATCGATTTTTCAAATATAAAATGTTTATACGAATAAAAGTCGGATGTTATCACTATGCTCACTTAACTCGATAGATGATTTTAGTGCAATCATTTTTCAAACTTGGAAACCTAAAATGGACCAGATGCATAAAACATTGCCACATTTCAAGTTCCGTAAAACTGACTAAACTATTTTAATAAATAATAGTCAAGTAGTACTTATTGTACCTACCTACTGAAATTTTACTCATCTAACTGAATAATAATTTTATACATTTTGTCCTAAAACCATTATTAATACTGTACTTATACTTGGCGTAGTGCCACCTTGACGCTCTATGAATTATGTTATATTGATTTTAAAGTAATTTTACCCAAAATGAATCAAAGGTTCCGCTCACGCCAGACGGACCAGCCTGCGGAACTGGCTTACGCCAATGTGGATATACAAAGCAGGCAAGCACGAAGAGTGCTAGCAAATTAGTTACTTGCTTGCATGATGCGTCAGTTTAGACAATATATTTCACTACTAAAATATAACAAATAGGAGCTCAAGCCTGCATTATTGCCACTACCATGACAGTGAAACAGGTATGATATTAAAATAAGCATACATATTAGTTGAAAGAGCATGTTACTTTATAGGATCGCATACAGGGTTTGTTACACATAAGTGATTGATCAAATTTCACGAAAAAATGTAATATAGTACCTAGTTAAAATCAATGTGGTTTTATATGAGTTTAGATTTGTAATTATGAAATATATTTTTGTGCAGCTGTTTGTATATTATGATAAAAATAGTGTTAGCTAGTAACACATATAATATTTTAGCTAAGTTTAAGTTATTTAACAGACATCTTATAATAAATTTATGGGCAAAATTGAATAGCATTTGGTCAATAAACGAGGAGTTCAGATCTTAGTTTATCATTTAAAGTGTCGCTAATTGGTCGAATATCGTTCTCAATTTGAAACGCCCAATTAACTAATTTAATTAACATTATTTTACATTATTTTTTTATAGAAGACAAATCGCCCATAAAGTTCGCTACCTCTTAAAGTTAAATAATGTAACGTCTATACGTGGTTGTGTGTTGAAGTAATAACGGTAGTGAATACTTGCCAAAATGTGTAGTTAATAGTTTTAGATCATTTAATGTACTCGGTGTTTATATGTCTAAGAAAAATAAAAACTAGTCATAACTGTTATTTGATTTCACTTATTGATGTATTTACCCTACTGATTGTGAGAAAAACCGAAGCCACAAAATGTACAAAATTTGGGACGACAATTAAATCTTCTACCCTAATTTTTATTTATTTAGCCAGTCTCGAGTAAAACTTTTATTTTTAGGATTTCTATTCATCAAACCCGTGAAGGCCTTTGGCTGGACCTCATATATCTCTCCAGGCACTATAAGTAGGGATACTTTACTAATAAAAAAGTACCAAACTTCTTTAGGAAACCGAAAACATATGTTCCATTTGTCGACACTCACGCCCGCCAATATTACACCCACACTACAAATTATAATCCAAAGAAACAAGGACAAATTAGAAATTAAAAAAAAATGAAAAGATGACCTTTCCACATCCCTTCAAAAATGTCTCTTGAGTGCTGATACATTAACGAAATAGGTACCTTACACACATGCAAACAAATACATAGGTAACAAAATACAACAGAAAGATATTCATAAAAAACAAATTAAATTTGTAAAATTATAAAACCATTATCTACTAATGAAAAAGCGAACGAAATATGAAAAGTATATAAAACAAATCACCATATCATATACCTTACATGATAACCATTTCACGGTCCTTCAACAACACGAAATAAAATCAAAACTTCATAAGCCCACGTTTATTTGTAAGTTTCAAATATTTACAGATGCCATAATCTAGAAAAATACACAGCTACGTAATATTACTTATAGTTTAATTTAATTAGCTAATAAAGAAAAATAACTTTTAATATTAAAATACCTTCCTCGCATGCGAAGACTTATTTAGCCACTTTTATATTATTACTTAATTGATTTAATTAAAAAGGAAACATGAGATATTTATTTTAAAAAATACGATACCCATCGGTACACATTGGCCATTCATTGTGAAAATACAGGAGTGATTTAAGCATTGAGTGAGCCAACATTTAAGCATTCTCCAATAGAACTGTTTTCTTATTTTCATTAAAATATGGCCCAATGGTTTAATCGGTGTTTCGCCAGTGTCACGTAACAAATAGTAATAACAAACACATTAACGATACAAGACACCGTCCACTTTAGAAGGCAAAATGGAGGGCAAATATAACTTTTCAATTAATGTAAACATTTTTTTACCATCCACTAATGTTATGTATAGGGAGGGTATGTATGTGTGTGTCTGTCTTGCGCCCGCGCACCTCAACTGAAAAGTTTGCAGTGCAAATTGATAGGTATTAGGCGTCTACGGGGTATATATGTCGCAGCCAACTAGCTTAATTAGCCGTTCAATCAACAGCCTAGCCTCTGTACTAAACAGCGCCGTTAACTAGGGGCCTGAATGATATTCAGCCGTAGCGTCTGCTACAACATTTAATAAACTGGCTGGCTAATGCTTAGGCCACTGGTTGACATTTAAGTGCTACAAAACTTTTATAAAATACTACCCAAGCAGAGCGAACCGGATGGGTTTTGGTTAGGGTTATTTTTTTATGACCCCACAGAAATCCCACCCGGCAAGTACTTAGGTTCGGTAGATCTAAACAATTAATAATATTATTCCATCAAAGTTGTTTTTTGCCGACGCCATATTGACAGTTGGGTGAGTTTCGGCGCTAGGTGGCAGAAAGTGGAACTAAATTAAAATGAACAGGCTAGGCAAGTAATTAAACGTCATCGATCCAAGTCATTTGCCTAGCTGTTTGATCAAATGGCTGAATATAATTCAGGCCACTAGTTGAACGGCGCTGTTTAGTAAAGAGGTTAGGCTGTTGTTCGAACGGCTTACTAAGCTAGTTGGCTGCGACATATACTCGTATATAATCGACGATATTACCAATGGTTTTGCCAACACAATGATCCAAATTCACGAGGAACTTCACGAGTACAAATTCCCAAGAAGTAATGTGTTGTTCCCAAAAGATCAATTTCAATTGAAAATTACGTTAGTTATAAATGATGAGACAGTAAAATTATTACCTTACTATGGTTAAACCTTTTGTTTCATAGTAAGTAATAGTCTACTATATAAAAATAAGTCGGGTTTTCCTTCCTGACGCTATAACTCCAGAACGCACGAACCGATTTCCACGGTTTTGCATTCGTTGGAAAGGTCTCGGGCTCCGTGAGGTTTATAGCAAAGAAAATTCAGGAAAAATTTCAACAGAACGCGGACGGAGTCGCGGGGCACAGCTAGTATATCTATATATGTACCTAAAACATTTACAAACTCGATTTGTACAGAAATACTATTTCTTGACACCAAAGACAAACTGTAGTTTTAGGCTTCTCCCATCTTTGTCATAGTTTTAGTGTTAGAGAAGAACAGCACTAAATTAGTAGTATCAACTCAAAATATCAAACAATTTAATTGTTCAATTATGGCGTAATCTTTGATGCGATGCCGATTGGTCGAATTGGCCTCGCTTCCTCGCAGAACTTTGATCGACACACATCATTCAACTTAACAATATACTTAGAGGGATTATTACAAGGTTTACTTGTAAGAAACAGTAACCATATTGAAATCAGAAATACCAGGAGCGCCTCTAGCTGTAACAATTGTCGTTATTAGTAAAGGTATGTATTATGATGGGGTATGGCGGGGTCTCACGGCCAGTTTCCTTATGAATAACAAGTAAAAACTGTGAACATACATTGTGAAGAATAGTAACCAATTAACTTTTACTTTAAGACATTACTATGGATGACACTTGAAACAAAACTAGCCGTAAAACCCCAATTTGTTAGTCAACTGTCTCCGTGCCATAATAAAAAAAAAAACAATATTTGTTCCTTAATCCCGCAACATAACTTTTTTAGGGGAATACTTACAGCGTAATACTCGAAATAGTTGCTTAATCTTAAAAAAATCAAACAACGTCGCTACAGCTTTTGAGTATTCAGCCGTTAGTAATATGTTAACAAAATAACCTTATGATACCATAATACACTATCCTAGCACCCTTTAGGGTTAACTGAAGACAAATCTTGAGAAAATACCATAGGTATTCACATACATCTATTCCCATTGTCCTGTGCATAAGTCTAACATATATCCATACTCCAAGTAAAATTAATATAAAGGTAATTTATACATAATTAATTACAATAAGTAATTAGGCTAAGATAACAATTAAACTAAATTGTTTTCTTATATTTACGCGAATACTACACATTGAAATAAAACTATTTATACGGATTATATCGCGTTTATTTAATTTTTATGTTCCCGATGTTTTTATGTTGTTTTGTTCGAAACATCGGAAACATAAAAATTAAATAAACGCGATATAATCCGTAAAAATAGTTTTATTTAAATTAAACTAAAACCAAAAGATAAATATAAAATAGCAATTGGAAAAATGGGTTCGAATGTTCCATCGCCTTGAACTGAAAAACAATAATTAACGAAGTTGTGAAGCTAAGAAACTTTAATGAGTGAAATATTGAAAACCTATGCCATGAACTGCGCGGAAATTCCCCATTGGTCCATCATCAAAAGCCGTGTTCCGATTTATGTTAAGCTCAAATAAAAGAACACTTTTGAAAAAACAAAGGATTTTTAGTTATTTTTCCAATGGTAACTGGTTGTTTTAATATTCGCCTGCCACGTTCGAACACATTTTTTGAATTATGCTATTTTTACAATGTTGTACCCTCCGATTGTAACATTAATTGAAACTGTTACAAGTGTTTAAAGAACTGGTAAAAGTTCTTTAGTAAATTCTGAAATATAATTTGTTGACATTCCAATCAAAACATGAAAGCAGCGAGATATTTACTTTCTATCAAACAATATTAGACTATATCTCTAATCTATTAAAAACTTTTACCGATATCCCTAGTAGCAGTATACCCAGACAGTAGATCAGTTGTCATCAGTTTCCACGTCAGCCCCGGTGATGATCTGGTCCCCAGACACCACTCCGTGTTCCAGTTTCAAATGATGTAGTATGGAGGATATGCTCTTGTCAAGGTCGGTATATTTAATGCAACGGTACTGACATATCTTGCAGCTGTAGAAATCGTCTTCTGTGTGCTCAAACACCTTCCATACCCAGCTGCTGTCGTCTACAAAAGAAAACATACTGTTCATCCTACTAATATTATAAATGCGAAAGTTTGTGAGTGTGGATGTATGTATGTATGTATATGTATGTATGTATGTATGTATGTATGTATGTATGTATGTTTGTTACTCCTTCACGCAAAAACTACTGAACGGATTTGGATGAAATTTGGAACACAGATAGATTATAACCGGGATTAACATATAGGATACTTATTAACCCAATAATCCAATACTACGCGGATGAAGTCGCGGGGCACAGCTAGTAATCCATAAAGTGATGGTCAGTTTCATTGCAAAGATTTCATACATCCATTATTAATTCAGTTACTATAAGACTGATTCCCAATGGGCGATAGCATCCTCCCAATGGGCGGGCGTTGAGGCCTTTCATTGCTTTGGCGGTTGCAAGCCAAAGTATGGAATATTATCAACTAGCGACCCGCCCCGGCTTCGCACAGCGCTAAAATGATCAGTGTTTCTCTACTCAATTATGCATGTATTATACATATGTATAAACCTTCCTCTTGAATCACTCTATATATTAAAAAAAGCCGCATCAAATACCGTTGCGTAGTTTAAAAGATCTAAGCATACATAGGGACAGACAGTGGGAAGCGACTTTCTTTTATACTATGTAGTGATAGCAACAATCCTTTAAGAGTAACCATTGAGTTTCTTGCCGGATCTTCTCAGTGGAAGCAGCATTCCGAACCGGTGGTAGATTCTGACTATTCATAAATGCTTTGTTGGCTTACATGAATAAAAACGATTTTGATTACTAGTTTAATATTTATTACTATTAGGGGAGAGGGAGCGTTGAAATTATATTCTTGTTAAGGGAACCTCTGGTTCATAGCCTAAACGAAATCAACGATTTGACTTGGATTATTATCTTATATATAAAATTCTCGTGTCACAATGTTAGTTACCATGCTCCTCTGAAACGGCTCGACCGATTTTCATGAAATTTTGTGTGAATATCGGGTAGGTCTAAGAAACGGTCAACATCTATTTTTCATACCCCTAGGCCCAGCGCACACCGCTGGAAGCGCGGCGGAGAGCAATTGAAGACAAAAATTTAATATAAACCTTAACTACCTTGACATACGGTAGCTTGAATAAATTCGCACGCGGTGCTCGGAACGCCCTCAAGCTACTACAAGAGCATACGCGCGACTGCTCATACATACCGTATGTCAAGGTAGTTAAGGTTTATATTAAATTGTTGTGTTCAATTGCTCTCCGCCGCGCCTCCCGCGGTGTACGCTGGGCCCTAAAATACAGGACAACGTCTGTCGGGTCAACTAGTATTCTATAAACTTGTCACTCACATGCAGTTGTATGATGAATCATCTTGAGATGTCGGTTCATGTTGCCGGTCGCGTTGCCGCCGTGGCAGATGTGCCGCTTGCACAGCTTGCACTGCGCCTGCGTGCGCGACACGCGGTCGAAGTACGACCAGATCCAACTGCGACGCATCTTCTGCGTCCGCTTCGTCGGGCTGTCTGGAATTGGGCAAAAAATACATACATAATTAAACATATGATTATAACACCGCCATGATCATAGGCATATTTCGTTAATCGTGTTTACGGTCCTGTTGTTATAGAGGATGAGTCTATTGGCATTATACCCAGGTTCAACGTTGTGTCTGGGCACATTACCCCCTCTATGTGAGGGGGATTCGACCCATAGTCCAGTTGGCGAACTTCTTTAGAAAGACGTGTAGGTTTACTCATGATGTTTTCCTTCACCATTTTGAAGGCAATAATCTGTTGAAAATGGGATTTGAACCTGCACACTTTTGAACCTTGTTTCAAAGCGTGCGTCTGACAGTGATCATTGCTTGTTAGGGTATCGCTTAGGCACTTAGTTTCATCTTAAAGGTCCTACCTATATTTGGCATTAAGGTTCGCGATAAAAAATGCGTAAAAGTGCGGTGTTTTTGCCATCAATCAATTTTGCGAAACAATAAGAATATCTGGAATTTATTTTCGACGAAAGAAATCCCCCAAAATTGAAATTTTGATCTGATCTGAAAAATCTGAATGGTGCTGATTTATCTCAGTATCAAGTATCACTTAATAGAAAGGAACAAACCAAATATACCGCTTGGCGCAGTGGTTCGGGCGTAGGCTGCTCGGCTTACTGCGCATGGTGGTCGCGGATTCGATTCCCACTGGAGCAAATTTCGGAAATGGCCTTTTCGTAAATTCCCCAGATCTGGGTGTCACTGGGATCGCCCCCAGTCCATTGTACGATACTCATAGTACAAGCTTTGCTTAGTTTGGGACCATACAGTTGGTGTGTCAGTCTGGCGATATTTATCTGTTATTATTTATTATACCTGTGATTTCCTCAAAATCCCTGTCACTTGCATATATCTCTTCGGTTTTGATTGCATATGGTGTATCATCCTCACAAATGATATAATCCTGGTTTTCAGGCTTATCTAGTTTCGTCACTTCGTTCTTGAACACGTTGGGATGTCGGGTTCTGACGTGACGGTTCATATTGTTGGAGTTGCAACCTTTTATGGACAACACTACGTTGCAGAGCTTGCAGCGGTATATAATGTTGCTCATCTTTTCAAAGTATTTCCACACCCAACTGCGTTTGCGTTGACCTGTAATCGTAAGAAAGGACCTGTCAGGATTTTTTTTACATCACTAGTATTCCCGCTAGGCCATCCAGCTAAGCTAATGCTTGTGTTAGGAGTGGGCTCTCGTCAATAGTTTAATAGCCAGGACGGGGATCGAACCCGGAACCTCTCAACTACGAGTGCGGCCTAAATGTAGCTATTAAGTTGTAGTTATTAAGGTTAATAGTTGAGTGTGCATTTCCAGAAACATAAATCGTAACTGATGATAGTATGACAAATTGACAACTGAATAAACACTTTGAAACATGTATATGTATAATTTGTTCATTTCGCAAAGATGCAAGCTGTGACTTATGACACTGGCATATGGGTCAATTTGCAACAATACACGCGTATTTGTGTAATGAACTGACTATAACATGTTTACTTCACTGTTTTAACACCGCTTGGCGCAGTGGTTCGAGCGTAGGCCGCTCGGCTCACTACACCGGGTGGCTGCGGGTTCGATTCCCGTCAGGGTGAATTTCGGAAATGGCCTTTTCGTAATTTGCCAAGGTCTGGGTGTCACTGGGATCGCCCTCTACCATTGTACGATACCCATAGTACAATCGTTTCTTAGTTTGGGACCATACACTTGGTGTGTTCGTCTGGCGATATTTATTTTTATTTATTTATTTATCATAGTTGATTAAATTAATATGCAACTAACCTGAGCGCTCCCGCCTAACTTTCTTCTTACTGTCATCAATAAGTACATATTGCATACCAAGATCGTCATCTTTCGTCGTCATTACTTCACTAACGATATCTTTCGGTGGCTCCGGCTCTGTTCTAGCCTCGCACTCGTCTCCCAGGATCAAAGGTGGTGTTTTCGGGTCCCCGTCATCTTTCAACATGTTTAAATGCAAGAATTCAATGCGGAAGCCAACGGTTGCCTCTGGATTATCCTTGTGGAGATCATGGATATCTTTGTGTTCATTTTTTATATGCGTCAGCAGGTCTAAGGACTTCTCGTCTACTTTTAGTACAACATCACACAAGTTGCATTTCATTTCATTGTCTTTTACTTTGACATAATAGATTGGTGTCCATTCTGGTAGCTGCTCCGACTGTGATTCTGTGACAACTGTAATAATTTTAATGATTGTTTTTAATATTTTGCATCGGTTATGGTATATGGTCTATTTACTTAAGTATTACTTATCTTACATATAAGTTAGGAAATAAAACATAATTTCTTACTGGTAATCATTTAATGTTATATGCAATCAATTGCTGTGCTAGTAAAACCTGAAGTCCTATGAATGCCCCTGATAAATAAAGTATTAAAATAAAACAATAAATTTGGTCATAGAATATGTTTTAATATAGTTCCTGCCCTGTCAAACTTCAATAGCAGTCAGTGAGAGAGGCCAAGTTATAACAAAATACTGAACAGGAGCATTTGAATACTGGTCTCATAAAAATTACAAATCATATTGGAAGTATCATTCCCTCTAATACTTCATTGGGTCACATAGTTCTCCATCAAATACAAAATAAGTCTATAATTGATTCTTATATAAATAATAATAATAATAATAGAATAAATTTAAAAGATAACAGTTTCTTCCCAAATTAATACCTATTTCTCTAGTCATTGGGATTGGGGACAGTAATATTGGATTGTATTCCAGTGAGTGTTCACCTCAGTGAAGCATCTGATATTAGCCTAATATAAACATCACTCAGAAAACATGGGTTTTTTGTGATTGTGAAAATCCCTGACCACCTCGACGCCGTACGTCTGCATATTTATAACAGATATGCAGCCAGTTTTCTGTCGGAACGAGCATATCCACTGTTCCGCGCCACACTGCAACCTACTTTTAAAAACGTAGGTATAACCTTTGAACAATATTTGATGGCCCTTTCTCGTCGGCACACACTGCACTAGATCATCACCTGCAATATTTAAACACGTTATTATGATGAACACTTCAAACAAATAAGCACTTTATTTGCAATGTAATGAGCAAAATAGACGACCACAACAACAGAGAATGTCACGAGGAAAACTTGTTTTGCTCAACATAATTAATATTACGCAAGGCGCTTTAGATTAGAAATCAGATATACAGTATTGTGTAATGAATAATTATTAGTAAACTCAATTAATAATGAAAATAATCGTGAAATTATCATATTTTTAACGTGGGGGAACAAAAAATAAATGAAGTGACGCAACAGAACTGTCCAATATGTCAAACCAAATTTTGACAGCTCATTTGTTTGACAGCGGACGGCGGGGTTATCTTTGGCGGGAGTCGTGTATGTACGTTTAGTTCGTTTACAGAGCTGCCTATTATTCTGCTATTCTTTTACGTACATAAACCCATCCGGATTTTTGTACAATATTATCTTTGAGATGTCGCATGTCGTGTAAAATTTACTTGCCATAACGTTATAGGTTATAGCCACAGGTTATAACGTATAACTACGTTTAACTCACAAGAATTCCTCGTTCGCGTCATAGTTTCAACGTTGTAAGCAAAAGATGGCGTTAGTAGTATCAACCACATGTAAAGAAGAAAAATAAGAGAGTTGGTTGTATGCACTTTTTATAATAATAAATAATATATTCCTATGTTCCTCATACTAGTTTATGGTTAAGACACATAACACACTAAACACGTTTAGGTAAGCCTAAACGAGTGTTTTAAAACATACATAACTGATTACCTCAAGAATAAGAATTTATTATTACAGCACAAATTAGAGTTAATACAACTTGCATTACGTAAGTACATACTTCTCAATTATTTATCGTAATTATGCTAGTTAAGTTGCAGGCACCTATAATTAACTACATTATAAGAATTAAGTATCTAATCAAAGTAAAAAGCCTAAGGAATAGTACCTACTTACTTTAATAACTGCCGCACTCTGTGTTTAACGGTTAAACTAATCTTTGGCGCGTATTAATAAATCTATCTCAAGTCTGAAAGCGATCTTAAGCACGCTTTTGCCAGGTAATTTTGTTCTGGTATGATATTTCCAAGATCGGTCTTAGACTTGAGATCGATTTATTAATACAGGCCTTTGTGCGGCAATAACTAAAATAAGTAAATTGCTGCTTATATTGTATGAAGCAGATTTAAGATAAGTAAGTAAGCATATTAATGTTAACTATAATATATTACTATTTTATTTCACTCTATTAAGTAGGTAACCGCCTACATTAAGTTTGATCAAGTTGACATTGAAAATTTAAAAACCTCCGATGCCACGACTTTTTAAACTACAAAGGAGCTGATAAAATTTTCAATCGGCTGAACCGATTTTCATGAAACATAGCTAAGAACACTCTCGATTAGAATACCTTTCTAACAAAAATAAAACACATTTAAACCGGTTCATCCGCTTGGGCGCTACGATGCCACATACAGACACACAGATATACATGTTAAAATTAACACCCCTGTATTTTCGTCGGGGGTTACAAACAAGGATAATACACACACGTTTCGCTCTAGCACCTAAGGTACCAAACTGGTACTTATTTAGGGTTGAATTTATGGTACCTCCCGTTACCAACTGGCACCAAAATTGGTGGTGGATGGTTGTGTTCGTTTTTCACTTGCAAGATGCGCGTCCCTGAGCAGTAGACGACGACCTTGCAGTGTGCCTGGACCTTGGAGGAGCAGTGCCAGCTTCTTTGCGAGTCCCTGTTATTCTTGCGACAGTTCCTCCAGAATGTATACCCGTTGTAGGTGAGGAGTGTCGCTCCTGAAGACATCTTGATGAACGAGGCTGTAATGTAAAATAAATTGTACTTAATTCCCTGCTCGGTAGAGTACATATTAGGTACTACAGTGTGTCTAGCAAAAACGGCTAGCTTCAACTTATTTTATTTGGGTTCCATCGATAAATTAGTCGATGATTCTGCCAATGACAGTTTAAATTTAAAATAACACACGAACTCCTATCATGTGCTATTATGTATATGCTATTTTTGTCATTCTTATTTATGAAATCAGCAATATTTATGCTCGAGCTCAGGTTTATCTCCCGTAAAACAAACAGTACCAGTATCTAAATACAAGTGGTTCTTGTAGATTTTCCTTTCCTGTGACAGTTTCGATAGCGCAATGTATAAATGTAATGCATGTTCCCGGAATTTTTGTGAGCGAAAATTTGAAGTGCGAGTGTGGCAAAGGCGCGGTCTTGAAGCTAAGGAACATGATACACACAGCATATGACGTATATCATATTATTTTAAAGCATTATGTAATAAGACAGACTTAAAGAAATAACGTGAACCGGAACGCGTGCAACTTCCGTATAAAAATGTTTACCGAATATCATCAATGGATGGCGTTAGTTGTTATTAACAACGACCTATGCCTCTCTTAGCGTTTGTTGGTACATACTAGTGATGTAACGAATGTTGGATTTTTAGCCGCATCCGCACTCGCACGCGAACCACGGCGCGAAAAGCAGCGCGAAGCGTGGCGCGAATCGCGGATAAGAATGCCTACAGTCTACACTCGCAGGTTCGCGCCGGGCTTCACAGTATAGTTCGCGCTCTTGACGAGTATGCACGTCACGTAATTTTGTAGTTTATTTGGTATGGACAGTGAAACCACTACAGCCACTACAGGTGCTTTACTACTTTGCGCTTTGGCAATTTATAGTTACGCCATAAAGAAAAAAAATACGACTTAAAAGTTAAAAAAGTTACTTAAAAGTTGCTTAGTTATGACTAAGCAACCCGCGAATGTGGAGTCTTGTCGTGTTCACGCGCGCTTCGCGCCAGCAAGCCCTTTGTCGCGGGACAAAAAACCGACAATTTTCGGGGAACGAGCCGCGAAGCTGCGAAGAATATGCGAATCGGATCCACACTCACGCTTCGCGGATGCTTCGCGCCTTCGCGCGCGAATCGCGTGCGAGTGCGGATGCGGCTTTTGACATTCGCGAATGCGAATGCGAATGCGAATATTTGGCTTCAACATTCGCGAATGCGAATGCGAATGCGAATGTTGACTTTCAAATAACTAAAATTGAAAATTTAAAGAAATCCCGATGCGACGACTTTTTAAACTAAAAAAGAGCTCATAATTTTTAAACGGCTGAACGATTTTTCATAAAGCATAGCTAAGAACACTCTCGATCAGAAAACTTTTCTAACAACAAAAAAAAATCGGATCATCCGCTTGAGCGCTACGATGCCACAGACAGACACACAGACACACATGTTAAACTTATAACACCCCTCTTTTTTCGTCGGGGGTTAATAAAGAGCGCGCAAAATGTTAGAATGGTTTGACATTTCGTGTCGGCCGAACATAGCCAAACCCATATAGGTTGAAAGAACGAAGTTAGTCACAAAGTTAATATGAAGAGATTTGTTTTGATTTCAGGGTAGCTTAGTATTATTGCATAAATCAAATTTAATTGATTTCAAATTTTATTGAGTTTGTTAATATTTAAATTAGACTAACAAGAACAATAGGGAAAGATCCTATTCATAATATTAATATTTAATATTTAGTTGCCTACCTCAAGACAGTTCCATATTTTTTTTTTATTCAAATATAAGTAAATAAGTGAATAAGTGCATTATGTACAAGTGAGCTAAATTGATAATCACATTACGATCGAAGCTAGTTTGCAGCCCGAGACTAACGTCAGGGCTGTGATGGAGCCAAAGTGTGTAATGAACAATGCTCACGCGTTTCATACGACATTTTACAACACGCGAGTAAAAAATATTTAAAATATTACAATCTTAATTGAAAAAAAACACAGTTCACGAATTTGTTTAAGACCTAGAAAATTGCAGGATGAATGAAAATTCAAAGAAAATGGCGCGCCGTAAGTTTTTAGAGTTCCGTAGTCAAACTCGGAACCCTTATCGTTTCGCCACGTCCGTCTGTCCGTCTACCCGTCCCTCTGACATCGCTGTTATTTAATTCAGAGACTGTTATACTGCAAATTGGCAAAAAAATAGTGTTTCTGTACCGCTACAAAACTGTGTATTTCAATTTTGAAAGCAAACTTATTTCATCTACCTCACGTACATACAAAAGGGGAGTGAAAAAATGTTTACTCACCCTCTCGAGTGAGGTATTGTTCAGTAGGTATTTTAAAATAATTTGAAGGTTTTTTTTGACAGTTTTTTAAATATTAATTCCCGTTTATGAAATATTGAGCTCCAAGGTGGTTTTTTTTCGTGACTAGCGAGATTCATCGTTTAACTTAGAACCACATTATAAATGGTTTATTATAGGAAATAAATAGTTCTATTCTTTTAAAAAGAAATATAATTTTATTAAAAAAAATATCGATAGTTTGGACTGAGTCTCAAACCCACGCGCCACTGATTGTGCAAGTAGTCTAATCACAACTTAATTATTTGAATTAAAAAGCCCTTATAAGAACTTTTCATCAGTCCAAAAAGAAAATAAAGGTTTATGTCACTTTGCTTAAGATGTCTTTGAATGCCGGTTTAATAAATTTAGTAACAGAATTTCTTACTATTTTGCCAATAGTTTATTTTGCCAATAGTTTATTTATTTCGCAGAAATTAATCGGTTGAGATGTTTCAAATCAATAAAAAAGACATTACTTTAATTTTTAGGGTTCCATATTATCGAAAAGTGGCGGGATGTCTACGAAACCCTATAGTATGCAAGTCAGGCATTTGGCCAGTTATATTTATCTATGGGTCTGGCAAGGCCCCTAACAATTATTATATTATTTGAAATATAATAAATCAAATGTTTATAATAATAAAATTAAGAAATAAATGTATTTAAATAATTAATGTATCTATGTATAATATTTTAATAACCATTGTTTATTTATTTTATAAACATGCTTACTATTTTTAGGATAACTCTTTACTAAGATTCAAAAAATGTTAATTCAAAATCACTAGTGCGTAATAAACTGCTTTATGAACCTAAAAGCGGTGCAAAAAGGGCTACTCTACAAGCAAGTTTGTTGAAAAAATATATAATTCTTACTAGTTGTATTAAAACCATATCCATCTATACATAATTTCCTTTTTGTTTTTAAAAAAATATTCGCCAAACATTCGCATAGATTTTTGCGAATGCGAATGCGAATGTCAAAAAATATGCGAATATTCGCGAATGCGAATATTCGCGAATGCGAATATTCGCGAATGCGAATGCGAATATTCGTTACATCACTAGTACATACATAAAAATCATACATTTATATAATACTAGCTGTGCCCCGCGACTTCATCCGCGTAGTATTGGATTATTGGGTTAAAAATGATCCTATATGTTAATCCCGGTTATAATCTATCTGTGTTCCAAATTTCATCCAAATCCGTTCAGTAGTTTTTGCGTGAAGGAGTAACAAACATACATACATACATCCACACTCACAAACTTTCGCATTTATAATATTAGTAGGATGAAATAGTTAGGTATTTGAAACAATACAAGGTTTATATCGAGTTTGGCTTTAATATATAATCTATATACCTTCTTCTTATCGTATGAGCTAGTGGCCAACAGTGTCGGAGTTTTCAGGCCGTCTGAAGGCCTCGAACATGTCTTTCCGCCTATTATACTGCCTTCGTAATTGCAAATGCAGTAATCGCAAAATTACAGTTTCGAGAAAAAGGCGTTTATTTGAAAGATCTACATTAACTGCAATCAAATTAAAATGTTTTGTAAGTATAACATAACATAGTTAGTAAAAAAACGCTAAAAAGTTCGTAAAAAACACGCTTAAACGCCTTTTTCTCGAAACTGTAATTTTACGATTACTGCATTTGTAATTACGAGGGCAGTGTAGCTGGGACCGACCAGCGTGTCCTCCAAAGCATGAACGGAATCGATTAGTTGTAAATGCTACTAGTGAACAACCATCCAGGGCCATTTACCACGTTAGCTACTTAAAACGCAATAGAAAAGCAAACGTGATCGTTTCAAAGCAAATTTTACGGGAGCGTTCAAACGCGAATTAGCTTTCAAACGCTTGCGTTTGCTTTTCTATTGCGTTTTAAATAGCTAACGTGGTAAGGGCCCTGGTGTTTACCGCCTGCAGCGCTTTTGTTGTGGGCCTGCTATGCACACTTATATTAATACTAGCTGTGCCCGCGACTTCGTCCGCGTGGAATTTAACTTAACAATCATCCCCTATTTTATTCCCTTTGGGGTAGAATTAATCAAAATCCTTTCTTAGCGGATGCCTACGTCATAACATCTACCTGCATGCCAAATTTCAGCCCGATCCATCCAGTGGTTTGGGCTGTGCGTTGATAGATCGATATGTCAGTCAGTCGGTCACCTTTGAGTTTTATATATTTAATAGATTCCTACCAACTCAAAACGCTCTATCGAAGTTACCGTGATAACTTTACCTAGGTACTTACGTATTAAGTAATCTTATTACGCTTAGATATACCTACGTCTTTAACTAAACGTATAAGTATCTTACCATTGATAATACCCATTATTTACCAGCATTAGACTTTAGTTACATACGCAAAGATAACGGCCATCTAAGCAATAGGTATGTTGCCAATAATAGGCAATGTTTACACAAACGTTCACGTTTTATATAATGACGAACGTAGACTAGCGTAGGTATGTAAGTTGTATTTTATATAATATAGATATATAGATAACTCTTTATTAATCCACCACTAGAAAACAAAACATTACAAATTATTACATAATTTACAGAGAAAGTAGAAAATGGGCGGCCTTATCACTAAAAGTGATCTCTACGAGGCAACCTTAGGATGGAGAGGATCTAAAGAAAAATAATATGGGGGTGTACTTACATAAATTAACTTAAACATATACATTACATTAAATAAACAAGAAAATAATATGACTTATACTTATACCTACTACATAATGGCTAAATGAATATTATAGCACGCAACAGTTTAGACACAAACAAAATAAGTAATAAGCAATATATTATCTATTACAAATAAATAAAATTGGAGTGTCTGTTCGTAATATCAAAATAACACCAAAATACATACGACACCTATAGCAAAAACGCGATTACAATTTTTTTGTCTGTCTGTCTGACTGTGTGTTTGTTCTGGGTAATCTCCGAAACGGCTGAACCGATTTTGACGGGACTTTCACTGGCAGATAGCTGATGTAATAGGGAGTAACTTAGGCTACTTTTATTTTAGAAAAACAAAATTTAAAAATGAAAAAATGGGATCTGTCGTGCGGGCTCAGAACGCGGGAGCGGGCTTTTTTGTTTAGTTAAATTCCACGCGGACGTAGTCGCGGGTTCAGCTAGTAATAAAATAAAATAAGTAATAAGATTATGACTCTTATCGCTGTCATTTTTAGATAACTATGATAATAATATAGGTATCAGCTAAGAAAATCTAAAACGCCCGCTTCATTGACGAGATAGGCAGGTAAATAATCTTTAGTTAACTGCTCTATGGTAGGTAAAGGTTAATAAAAGTGTTTAAGTAACTACTTCAATCTCTACTATGCATTTATTTAAATCCCAATTAGAACATTGAAATCATTAAATCTAACAAGATTTCACTATCAATGCAAGATTAATATTATATTATTTGAGATCTGGCGAGCAACAAAAAAACAAAACAAAAGAAAAGGCTTGTATTAGCGGGCAGTCAGGTACAGTCAACACCCAAACTAGCTTGATATCTGGAATTGTCCTAAATTATCACATTGTATAAACAAGTCTTACCGTCACCAACCGCTAGGCGCAGTGGTTTGAGCGTAGACCGCTCAGCTCACTGCTTCGGGTGGTTGCGGGTTCGATTCCCGTCGGGGGAAGTGTCGGAAATGGCATTTCGTAATTTTCTCAGCTCTGGGTGTCACGGGGATCGCCTCCAGTCCATTGTTCAGGACAGGACCCATAGTACAAGCGTTGCTTAGTTTGGGACCATCCAGTTGGTGTGTCAGTTTGGCGATATTTATTTTATATCTACGTCCTGTCTTGATTGTGCATGGTATTGGGAAATTTTATCACAATCAATGACTGGCCATTTAGGATTATACATTTTCTAGTGATTACAAGCTTCGGAACTTATTATTATATTTTATCAATTGTGTAATTTCAGGTATCATTTACACTGCTCGCAAACATTGTAAGACTCGTAAGACTGGCGTTGTTGAGAAGGCCATGTACTACATATAGTCTGAATCACCCGCGTTCGCTTCGATAATTTTAGACGATCTATGTAAAGTCAAGGCCTTTTGAATTATGAATACATTTTGACGATATAGGTACTCTGTTTTGTATTGTAGGAAATGTGTTTATTTATTTGATGTATGGCTCATTGTGTTGAAGCAGTAACGCTTGATAGTTACACTTATGGGCATCATGGTTTACCACGGATGGTCTTCTTAATGGTGTCTGCCTCGCTTCGCCATCTAAGATAGTTGAAATGTCTTTTAAATAATATCATGATGCTGAACCACTGGCAGGATACTCAAAGAATTTTAGTCATAAAGACTTTCAGTCTTACAAATCTTGACTTCATGTCTGATTTACATACATAACCAACTATGAACCTCGTGGGTAAGGAGTACCTATCTTCGAAGGTCTGAGAGACGCAAGTACCAAAATAACGGCAATTAGTCAAATCTGTATAGACATTTATTCTTTATTTCATCTATCCATATCACATCTTGAAAAAAAAACAGAAAAATCTAGTGAGAAGAGAACACGTTTATGAACAACTAGCTGAGCCCGCGACTTCGTCCGCGTGGAATTTAACTTAACAAAAAAGCCCGCTCCCGCGTTCTGAGCCCGCGCGACAGGACCCATTTCTTTTTTGTTCCTAAAATAAAAGTAGCCTAAGTTACTCCTTATAATATTAGCTATCTGCCAGTGAAAGTCCCGTCGAAATCGGTCCAGCCGTTTCGGAGATTACCCGGAACAAACACACAGACAGACAGACAGACAGAAAGACAGACAATTTTTTTTTAAATCGCGTTTTTGCTATAGGTGACGTATGTACTTTCATGTGCATTTAGTGAAAAGGTGTTATTTTGATATTACATACAGACACTCCAATTTTATTTATTTGTAGAGATTTAGTTATAGACGACATACTGTTAGACCTTCTTCGCTAGTGTTGACTAGCAAAGAAGGTCTCCCTATTCTCCCTCCCTATTTAAATAAAAATAAATCGGTCACTTCCAATCTACACTTAAGAGACAAGATAACGTTAAGTACCTAAGGGTACTTACGTGATCTCTAAGATAGGTCCATCGCCACAATGAATGTGACAACATTTAAGTAATAAACGCGCAAAGTCCTTACCTTATGTCAATATAAACGCGGACTTCACCCCCATTGCTTTGTAAACGTTATCTATGACGCAAATGCCCATAATCACGCGAGATTCGAGCCAGCTGTAGATGTTACAAATACTTACTAAGTAAGTACTTATTCAACTCTTTGACTTCCTCGATTGTGTGGTTTTCTGAAGTAAAGTGCACTAATTTAATAGTGGTAATAATAATAATAATAATAATTTCGCCAGACGAACACACCAACTGTATGGTCCCAAACTAAGCAACGCTTGTACTATGGGTACCGTACAATGGACTGGGGGCGATCCCAGTAACACCCAGACCAGGGCAAATTACGAAAAGGCCATTTCCGAAATTTACCCCCAGCGGGAATCGAACCCGCAACCACCATGTGCAGTGAGCCGAGCGGCCTACGCTCGAACCACTGCGCCAAGCGGCCGTCGTAGAGCCCAATGCTTTAGAAAACTGACAACAGCTCATTTACGTGCTGGCTTGGGCAGGGTAGTACTGCCCTCTCACAGAAGACCGGCTTAAAGTAGCTATTACAGCTGCATTTCGTACGATGCAGTGAGGGACCCGGAAGCCTAAGCTCCCCTCCCTTCGTCCCCCTCTGTCCCACTATCCTTTAGGTCGGCAACGTGAATGCCTTTGGTATTGCAAGCTACATGTGTAAGCCAATTTCACCGTTAAGAACATATACTTTAAGACCATTTTGATTGCTACTGGCAATAATGGCGTTGGAAGAGTTAGAAAAGTTGTAGAATTTAAGATTTTCCTATCAGTGGAGGTCAATATATTTTAGCCTCACGTCTTTTACTAGGTGAAACAAAAAGGGTATACTATTTTTTTTGTAACTTGACTTTGTAAATACCAAACTATCGGCTTTGTGGGACAGTTGAAGTACTAAAGGTTTTGTAGACTTGTGAAATATGTCTACAGCTGTATTCCTATAATACCTTTCGTTTTTCAAGTTTCCTCCAAAGATTACAAAGTTAAGTTTTGAACAAAAAAGTATACCCTTTCTGTTTCAACCTGTATATGGTGAAGCACAATCAGTACTAGACTGCATAGGTAGGTACTTACTTAGTTGAATCTACCTAGTGGTTGGTCACAAGTTATAAGTCTATGTGATTGGTAGACTGACTGACTGAATTTATAACACACACACACAGGATATCTGATTCGAACGTGAAAGATATCAGTGGTCAGTCAATAATATCTTATCAAAGAAATATCGTACCTACTTACGTATCTTTTAGGTAAATTCGTTACGTTAAAACGGACTTTGATATTGCGATGAGAACTTACTTACCTACATCCAAAATTATAATTAGTAAAACATATAATCACCTATAGTTAGGTAGCTAAATACGTATTAAACGAAACTTTGGCCAAGGTTAGATCTAATTAAATTATTATGAAAACTAGCTGTGCCCCGCGACTTCATCCGCGTAGTATTGGATTATTGGGTTAAAAAGTATCCTATATGTTAATCCCGGTTATAATCTATCTGTGTTCCAAATTTCATCCAAATCCGTTCAGTAGTTTTTGCGTGAAGGAGTAACAAACATACATACATACATACATACATACATCCTACTAATATTATAAATGCGAAAGTTTGTGAGTGTGGATGTATGTATGTATGTATGTATGAATGTATGTATGTATGTTTGTTACTCCTTCACGCAAAAACTACTGAACGGATTTGGATGAAATTTGGAACACAGATAGATTATAACCGGGATTAACATATAGGATACTTTTTAACCCATTAATCCAATACTACGCGGATGAAGTCGCGGGGCACAGCTAGTACATACATACATCCACACTCACAAACTTTCGCATTTATAATATTAGTAGGATTGTGTTGCTTACGAATAAAAAATATTTTGGTAAGTACAGGCGAATAAAAGGTTCAGTTCATAAAGACTCGTTCGCTGTTCTTATGATTCCTCTGTCCTCCTGTTAAAATATTTATAGACATAAAAAAATTAACTTACAATGCTATATTTCCACTTCGGTGACTTTGACTTTGATTTTGTTGGCATTTTACATAATCAGACGTAAGTACCTAGTAAACAAAAACACGTGAAAAACATAGCTACAGACTGTGCAGACAGAGAATTGAACATCATACTATATAGAATAAACTAATTTCACAATTCCGGTAGTTAATGTCAAGGATTGGCAGTCCGTGGGCGATGCGATAAGGCGTCATTGTAGTGTCCTACATTTCAATTCGCGATAACAGCCACGAGGAAGCTTCGTAAAAATATTATTTGGGTAGGTACCAATGCAGCTGACTATGAATTTATTTATAAAGAGCTTATTATATTTAGTAGCGGAGCTGGCTAGTTATTTAGTGGCAATGGTGTTGCCTGCTCATATTATTTTTTATGCTGTTCCTGAGAATGTATACCATCATTAATTCATTGAAAAGAGTAACCATTGAGTTTCTTGCCGGATCTTCTCAGTGGAAGCAGCATTCCGAAAAGGTGGTAGATTCTGACTATTCATAAATGCTTTGTTGGCTTACGTGAATAAAAACAATTTTGAGTTTGAGTTTGGCTCTTGCTAAGCCACGAGAAACAGTATTCGGAATCAAGATGAAAGGACATGGTCGCGACGAATCCTACTAATATTATAAATGCGAAAGTTTGTGAGTGTGGATGTATGTTTGTTACTCCTTCACGCAAAAACTACTGGACGGATTTGGAAAATATATATTTTATAACCGGAATTCACACATAGGATACTTTTTATCTCGATAATCCCGAAATTTTTGTTAAGTTAAATACTACGCGGACGAAGTCGCGGGCACAGGCTAGTTGAAATATAAATTATGTTCATCTGCATTTTACACAATTCAGGCAAAAGAGTGTTCTAAGTAATTGTATGCATCAGTCCGAGTGCAACATAGTCCACTGCTGGACACTGGCTTCCCTTCAATCCAGGGAGATCCAGGCTATGTAGGTACTAATACCGCCACCATAACCCAGAACCAGGTTGACGTACTTCACATATCTTTCTAAAAAGAAGCAAGGTTCTCTCCACAGATTTTTAGACTCTGTACTCTAGGACAAATGATTCCGAAACACATACGCTTAATTAGGTTGAAAATCTATGATCGAATAATCAAAATCCATTATTATTTTCGATAGACCATTCCAAATGCGTGGCCTTCGCTCCCGCCCCAAAGTTTTTTCGTAATTATTTTGATGCAAGTTATTACTACTGCGCAGTTATTATCGGAACGGGTTTTCTTGAAACACTGAACGATCAATCTTGTAAGCCTGAGAAGACCTGCAAGTTTGTTCAAAATATTGTTGCGACCTAGAAACTATTTGGTCAAATACCTCGAAGGATCCTTATTTTATCAGCTTGATACAAAAACGCATTGTTATTCTAGATGAACCCCATCGAATAATTACGAAGGATCTCTAAAAGTTGAATGTTCGAGACTGTAGGTATGTAGGTATAAAGTGAACGCGTGATCGGCGCGACGGCGGCGGCAAATACCTACTCGCGAACGAATACAAAGGGAAGCCGACAATGGGTCTCGAGATCATTCGATTGGGATTATTATTACCTACATACCTACCGAGAATGTTCAGGAAAATACCAGCTCGCATTTTTATTCCGTATATAAGGTGTTGACGACGGGCAGCGAGTTAGTTACTTCTTGGAAGCGACAGTGTACGGAACTTAAGTAAGCGAACGAAGAGTGATATACCAGTGACCTAGGCGATTATATTGGAATACTGTGTGACTGCTAAGTGATTCGGAACAGTGTTTGTTGTATGTAACTAGTGATAGTGAACTAGTGTAGTACTGTGTATTTGTCAAGTTTGTGGAGAGCGAATTAAACCTTTATACACGTAGTCGGCATTATTTGTACCTACCCCTAGTACGTAACAATTGGTGTCAGAAGTGGGATGCCGTTACTACCGCGAGACGAAGAAGGGCGTACTCCACGAACCAGACGTCAAGTCGAGATGGATGCCGCACGTCAACGTAGCCGTGAAGAAGAAGAGCGTCAAGTTGATGCCGGTGTTTCGGCGGGAGCTGAGGCAGCATCAACAGGTAGTTCTTCGGAACTGAACTTGGCAGCGTTGATGGCCTCTATGCAGCAAATGCTCAAGGCCAATCAAGAGGCCAGCGAGCGAATGATGCAAGCCAATCAGGAAGCGGTCTTGGGTAAAATCGACGCTGGAATCACTATTCTTGGTGAGAAAGTGAAGACATTAGAAGACCGCATGCAGGTGCTGAACGAGGAGGTTAATCAAAAGACAGGAACTCTGGAAGACCGCCTGCATGTGCTTAATAAGGAGGTAACCCATATGATAACCCAGAATGAGACCGTCGAAAGCCGTTTGGAGGTAATAAATAAGGAAATGATAAGGCTGAAGACTCAAGGACCTATTTCAGTAGCTTCACCATCAGCCACAAAGCTCGATCTCCCGCGCTTTGATGGGACTTCTTCGTGGACAGCTTTCAAGTACCAGTTTGAAATACTTGCAATTGGAAATTCTTGGAGCAGTGAGCAGTCCTTTGCAGCCCTGGCGCTTGCCTTACGCGGAGATGCCTTAATGGTCTTGGAAAATTTGCCGCCTGAAGGAAGGACGCTGGAGACTCTGATGGACGCACTGGATACACGCTACGGTGAAAAACACCTGGAATATGTTTATAGAGCGCAGCTCCACGAAAGAAAACAAAAGTCTAATGAAAGTCTCCAACAGTGGGCACAGGAAGTGGAAAGGCTGGTACGTCGTGCTTACCTATCGGCACCAGAAATGATTGAGAAGACTCTGCTGGATGCTTTCATCAATGGCATAAGAGAAACTGAAGTTAGGACCTTTGTACGGCTGGGTCACCACCAAACTTTGAAGAACGCGCTGGCACATGCTCTTGAAGTGGAGGCTGTTCGGCAGGACTCTAAATTAAATAAGGTCAGAGAGGTTAAGGAGGTTGTAAAAGAAGAAAGGAAGCCTCGGTTTATCCCAACTTGTTATGGCTGTGGTGGTAAGGGACATATTCGCCTAGAATGTCCTTCAAAGAAGAGAAAGGTCGTGGACGAGTCCGAGACCCAAGCAGAACAAAATGTCCCGTTAAACTAAATGTCGCCAGGGCCGCGGGGCGGGCGCTGGCTGGTCAAGTTGAGGCCCCAACAGTCACTATAACTCAAGTTTGCAATGGAAATAGTCTGATCATCGAAGCCACCTTAGACAACCAAACTTGCAGTTTAACTGTTGATACTGGAGCATCGCGAACAATTGTGAGGCCGGAACTACTGAAACGCACCATAATGTGGGAAAAGCGATCACCGTCATGTCGTCTGCAAACAGCCACTGGCCAGCCAGTCTCCGTCCTCGGTGAAACAGATGTCAAGTTAAGAATTGGCGACCGTGTTTATCACCAGTCAGTATTGATTGCTAATATTACTGATGATTGCATTTTGGGACTGGATTTCTTGAAGAAACAACAGTGTGTTTTGGATGTAGCAAAAGGAGTACTAAGGTTTTCTGATCAGGAAGTCTGTTTACAAGGATCGCGCCCGTGTACTCTTTATTGTTTGAGGGATACCACTTTAGAGCCGAAATCGGAAACCTTGGTCAGAGTGAAATTCCCTGCGAAGACTGAGAACAGAAGATGTCTTATTGTTGAAGATGCTGGCAATCACCCGAGCTTAATTACAGCAAGGACGCTTCTGATGTCGAACGGAATTACTAGGGTAAGAATCCTTAACCTCAGTAATGAAGAAGTACAGCTGAAGAAGAATAGTGTGGTCGGAAAATGCGAGGAAGTACAGTACCTGAGAAAATTAAGTGCTCCAGATAAACAGGAAGGTACGCAGATTGCGGAGGATCACATCTGGAAACTTCTGGAAGCTTCTAAGGAAAATTTATCGGCATCGGAACTACAACAGGCCAAGAAGCTGTTGCTAGAATTCAGAGACATTTTCGCAACCGGAAACGATTGTGGAAAGACAGGACTCGTCAAACATCGGATCGACACAGGCGATGCCAGGCCTATTAAACAAAGACCTCGAAGATTACCATGGGCAAGAGAAAAGGAAGTGACAGAGATGATTAATGACATGGCTGATAACGGAATAATTGAACCTTCTACGAGTCCATGGTCTTCACCCGTGGTGCTGGTTAAGAAGAAGGATGGCAGTACAAGGTTCTGCGTGGATTACCGAATGCTGAATAATGTCACGAAGAAAGACAGTTACCCCTTACCTCGAATTGACGACACGCTGGACATGCTCAGTGGTATGAAGTGGTTCTCAACCATCGATCTTAAAAGTGGCTATTGGCAGGTCGAGCTCAGCCCAGAGGACAAGGAGAAGACTGCTTTTAGTACAGGAATCGGGAACGGATTGTGGCAGTTCAACGTTATGCCATTCGGTTTATGTAATGCTCCTGCCACGTTCGAACGCCTTATGGAGAGAGTAATGGTGGGTTTACTCGGGGACGTTTGCCTGGTTTACCTTGACGATGTAATTGTTATGGGTCGCAGCTTCGAGGAAAATCTGAAGAACTTGGAAAAAGTTTTCACTCGAATCCGTGAGGCTAATCTAAAACTTAGTCCTAAGAAGTGTGCGCTGTTTAAAAAGGAGGTCAGTTATCTTGGACACGTTATCTCAACCGATGGAGTAAAGACCGACTCCGAGAAGATAAAATCTGTTCAAGAATGGCCTTCTCCAAAGAACAAAACAGAAGTACGAGCGTTCCTTGGACTATGTGCATACTACAGACGATTTATCAAGAATTTTTCAGATATTGCGAAACCTTTACATCGGCTAACGGAAGATAAACGGGATTTCGTTTGGGACCTGGAATGTGAGAAAGCTTTCATTGAGCTGAAACAACGATTGTGTGAGGCCCCAATATTAGGTTACCCAACGAGAGAAGGAAGATTCATCGTGGATACTGACGCCAGTAACACCGGAATAGGTGGTGTTTTGTCACAACTACAGGGAGATCACAACGTTGTCATAGCGTACTTCAGTAAATCCCTTTCCAAGCCAGAGAGAAATTACTGTGTGACTCGCCGTGAATTGCTAGCTGTGGTGAAGACCTTACAACATTTTAACAAATATCTTATAGGAAGGGAGTTTACACTAAGGACGGATCACGCTGCATTACAATGGTTACTACAATTTAAAAACCCAGAGGGCCAAGTAGCACGATGGATCGAGCAACTACAGGAATTTTCCTTCGTAATAGAACACCGCAGTGGAAAAGGGCACGGTAATGCGGACGCTTTGTCACGGAGACCGTGTGCCGAAGACTGCAAACATTGCCTAAGGAATGAAGTCCGGGAAGAGGTCAAGCTCATAGGGACACATGGAATCGACGACGAATGGACCGGAGCTAGTATGAAGAAAGCGCAGGAGGAGGATAATGACCTACAACCTATACTGCAATGGAAACAGAGCGGAAACAGACCCCAATGGAGCGATGTGTCTATCTACAGCTCAACTACGAAGAGTTATTGGGCTCAGTGGGACAGTTTGGCTCTGGTAGATGAAGTGCTGTATAGGAGATGGGAATCAAACGACGGTAAGGAAATCACCATGCAAGTGATAGTGCCGCGTAGTAAGGTGGTTTCTCTTCTACGGCACATTCATGATGGTGTTTCTGGTGGGCACCTAGGAGTCAAGAAAACCCTGGTTAAGGTGCGACAGCGGTTTTATTGGCTGCGCTGCCGAGAAGACGTCGAGGATTGGTGTCGCAGATGCACTGCGTGTGCGTCAGTGAAAGGCCCGCAGACAAGAAGCAGGGGAAAACTGAAGTTGTACAACGTTGGAGCCCCGTGGGAGCGCATCGCCATTGATGTTGCTGGACCGTTTCCGATGACAGAGGATGGGAATAAATACATCATAGTAGTGCAAGATTACTTCACTAAGTGGCCAGAAGTATTTGCAACACCCAACCAGGAAGCAGTCACCGTAGCGAAGAAATTGGTCCAGGAAGTAGTCTGTCGGTATGGCGTACCTATGGAGATCCATTCTGATCAAGGAAGGAATTTCGAGTCTGCGCTGTTTCAAGAGATGTGCAAGTTACTCGGAATGAATAAAACTCGTACGACTCCAGCGCATCCGCAGTCAGACGGAATGGTCGAGAGGTTTAACCAGACGTTGGAAAACCACCTGGCCAAGGTCGTAGACGAACATCAGCGAGACTGGGACCAATACATTCCGCTGTTTCTGATGTCCTATCGGTCTGCAGTACATGACAGTACGGGTCACACTCCAGCCAAAGTAAATTTTGGTCGAGAAATGAGGCTCCCAGTGGATGCGATAACAGGCACGCCACCCGACAGTCCTAAGGCCGTTACGGACTATGTGAGTGAACTTCAAAACCAACTGGACGCAGTGCATCGAATGGTACGGGAAAACAACTTGAAGTCAAGTACGAAGATGAAGACCCGGTACGACCGAAGTGCAAACACCAATGGTTTTGAAGAAGGAACACTGGTGTGGCTCCACAACCCTCTTCGCAGAAAAGGGAAATCCCCGAAACTTCAGGCTCGCTGGGAAGGACCTTATACAGTTATTACTAGGATCAACGATGTGACCTATCGCATTAAGAAGGGACTTCGAGGAAAGCCAAAGGTAGTCCATGTGGACAGATTGGCTCGGTATCATGGAACAAATGATGCTCGGGACGAGCATGACTAAGAGGGGGGTAATGTTGCGACCTAGAAACTATTTGGTCAAATACCTCGAAGGATCCTTATTTTATCAGCTTGATACAAAAACGCATTGTTATTCTAGATGAACCCCATCGAATAATTACGAAGGATCTCTAAAAGTTGAATGTTCGAGACTGTAGGTATGTAGGTATAAAGTGAACGCGTGATCGGCGCGACGGCGGCGGCAAATACCTACTCGCGAACGAATACAAAGGGAAGCCGACAATGGGTCTCGAGATCATTCGATTGGGATTATTATTACCTACATACCTACCGAGAATGTTCAGGAAAATACCAGCTCGCATTTTTATTCCGTATATAAGGTGTTGACGACGGGCAGCGAGTTAGTTACTTCTTGGAAGCGACAGTGTACGGAACTTAAGTAAGCGAACGAAGAGTGATATACCAGTGACCTAGGCGATTATATTGGAATACTGTGTGACTGCTAAGTGATTCGGAACAGTGTTTGTTGTATGTAACTAGTGATAGTGAACTAGTGTAGTACTGTGTATTTGTCAAGTTTGTGGAGAGCGAATTAAACCTTTATACACGTAGTCGGCATTATTTGTACCTACCCCTAGTACGTAACAATATTTAATACCACTACTGAGATTGAGTTGCACAAATTAAATTTCTAATTACTTACTAAAAGTACTTAGTTATAAGTTGAAAGTAAACCCTTGCCCTCTCTACCATCACTACGTCAGCATTGATGCTGACCTAGTCATGTGAATCACCAATCACAAATGATGAGGCGTGTATTCTAATACACATGAAATTTCCTAAGTTATTATCAACTAAGTCTTATGTACATTCTCTTCACAATTGGCGATCGAGTTCGCACGTTTTCATTTATCAGAGATAATAACGTGATGACGGTGACACATTTTATCGAAATAATAACGAGCTTATTACACGATACTGAAATGAGGCTTCCTTCAGGACTCGCATAGCCACTTTTCTCAAAGAATAGATTAGGCCTGCCAGACGCTCCTTTGTGAAAGCTAGAATCAACAGGTGGTGACCGCCACGACGCCGAAAAAGCGCTTAAGGACTAGGGAGAATGAGGAATGCGATTACACTTCTCTGAATTGGACAATCACTCGATGAAATGAAGCCCGCTCGGATCACAACCAAGTATGGTTGCAGGTTTGCCTTTTTCACAAATTCCGCAAAATATTCTCGTCTCGTTGTCAAAGGCACCGCCCCGCCAGCCTATCGTAGGTACGGAACCCATAATACAATTTGCTTAGTTTTGGACCATATTCAAGCGTATTAAGGTACCTAAACCTCTTCACTACTATAATTTGCTTTGAAATGAGATAGAGGTGCCTTTATATTACATCAGTATTACAATCTCAGCATTATATATGTACTGTATAGTACATAAGTGCATAAATGTGTGACTAGCAATACACTATCATATCAGATATCGGGTTTAACCTACCAGTAATCCAATAAGGAAATCCAAAACCAGTTCCTCCTAGCATCATATAAATTAGGTACATCACCAGACATTTGGTATTCAAATCCATCCAATAATCTGCTTCCATCATTATTTTCGGTAGAGCATACGTCGAAAACGTGGTCACCATTCTCGTGTAACCAATTTCAAATCTTATAACACTTGCATTAAGGACTCTATTGTTTCTTGTGCATCGCTAATTGTTATATTCGCGTGACAATTCGATATCAATTGATATCGATCTCCTTTTATTAATCAATCAGTTGGTTTATTGGGAGATATTTTAAATCTTTGCCGGCGCAATCGATATTAAACTTAAAATCTGTTAACTTAGTGTTTTATATCGTGTGCTAGGAATGGGAAAAGGGTGTGGGATGCATATGGAAGGTAGACTCGAGCGCAGCTCGTGGCGTAAGCCGTTATGCACGCAGTTAAATGCCTACTTATTAGTGCCGTAGAGTTACAAATGGTAGTGATAGTAAATAAGCTAATTTCGGGAGTCTCTCAAAAAGGACATTGTACAATCGACATGAATAAAACAATGATTAGACATGTCATGTATAACAATTCTATCAGACACGAAGCAAAGTTTTTGTAAACAGAGACCGAGCTCCAGATAAATGGCTACCTACCTATCTTTACCAGTCGGTATGTCAGGTAATTGGGTACCTACTGACTGTTTACTTGATGACAGAGTCTAATGAGTGTCACACATGAACAAGCCGTAAATGATCGCATGTGATAAACTTAGTTTGTGAGTACCTATAGTTATGTTAAAGCTAGTTATGTTAAGCTAAAGCTTAGGTGTTAGTAAGTTGTTGTTGTCTGCAATACCAATACAATATAATAAAATACTTGATATATTTACATATTTCATGTTTAATTCACACATAATAACCGGAAGCACAATATTTAATTTGATGACAATATATAAGTACAAATTTTGATTTATTTAATTTAAAGATTAATTACTCTATCTACGTAGTTTAACGTGCCATTAACAAATTTTGAATAAACCAAGCATCTTCAAGCAAATATACAGGGTGAGTATGAGCAGATAAATGCAAATGTTACTCTTATAATATTTTAACTACAGACTGTGTTTTATGTAACAACAGATTACACTCTGTCAGAACATGAAGGACACACGAAGAGACGATGTGCCGGTATTACATCATGTACCTATATAATGAATATATAGATGTAGGTAGGTAGTAGGTACAGGACAATCGCAGACCGCTCACACACTTAAACACATTTTAATTATAATTAAAACTTTGGAAATGCGTTATGAATGATTTCAATTAATTAAAAAAAAACAATATTTGGTTTCAAATATTGGTCTATGGTGCAATTACCTCTGTTGATTTTAAAGACATAGACAATACATTTTATACAAGTACCCACCTAACTGTTACTGTGTGCCAAATGTTAAAATATTGTTTTAACTTGGAACAAAGATAACTGCACCATAAAAACATAATAAAAATTAGTACCTACATAAGAGAATGAACATTCTTCATCTTCAATATATTAATTCTAAAACATTATACATTATATTTTAACTTTGTTGGTACATAGCGTAAGGAATTAGCACACATAATACTTAAAGCTAAACTAGATATAACCGTTGATTTAAACTTAACATTCCATAGAATACAGAATTAAAATCTCAATGTTAAATTATAGAGGCAGTAATTCACAACAAAATAGAGGGCAGTGAAACAAAATGCTTCAAATACTTTATGTAATTATACATTGTTTGGGGTGTTTCTGTCCGGTAAGGGGGGAAGATTGTAGGATTTGCCGTCAGGTGTCATCCAACACGTTGGTGGGTCATGGTTGTGTCGTCCAATACTCTCGGTGACCTTCCCATTGTTGTTAATCCGCAGCTTCGCTGGACAACACCTGCTGAAGAAGTACCAGCAGTACCAGAGCTGACTGCCGTATGCTTTCTTATACATAAACCGGAACGTGTGGTTCTGATATATAAACAACTTGGAGTTTCCTCTCGTGTTTATAAATATACCTGAAAATGAAATAATATGTTTGTAACTCTTACATGGGTCATTTTGAATACTAAATCTAAAAAGGGATTAACAATAAAACAGTTTCATTATTTTTGTTATAATTTTAATTATATAGAAATATTGAGAACATAGAATTTCTGGTAAATGAAATCAACAATACCTCACAAAGTTAACCAAGTTATAATAGTTTTACAGGAAGCAGAAACATATTAGTATTTATATAAAAATATTTTTTTTGTTATTACACAGACATTAGTCATTTATGATATAATCAAGTATTGTCAGGTACATTTAAATTATCCTGTAGGCACGTAATTTAAAATTCATTATAAAATACCCTGATTATTATATACAATAATTGTTACAAAGTAATTAGAAAAATACTAGAGTTGTATTGTTTCTAGATTATGTGAACGCCAATACTGAGGTAATCCTTAGCATGGAATAATTAAATCAAAATGTTTTTCCTCAAGTATGCTTTCCTTGTATAATACTAATTGTAAATATTATAAATAGGTATACTATGATTAACAAAACCTTTTTGATAGGTTACCTAAATAGGTAAGTTAAATAAATAATAAATAAATATTGCCAGACAGGCACACCAATTGTACGGTCCCAAATTAAGGTACCGTACAATGGACTGGGGGCGATCCCAATGACACCCAGACCTGGGAAAATTACGAAAATGCCATTTCCGAAATTTGCCCCGGCGGGAATCGAACCCGCAACCACCATGTGCAGTGAGCCGAGCGGCTTACGCTTGAACCACTGCGCGAAGCGGTCGCCAAGGTTAAGTACATACTTAATATATTAACAAGGTACACACATGAAAATCACTATCAGTCATTAGATAGATAAGGTTTTAGTATTAATTGATAAAGGTACTTATTAATTTAACTAATACATAAATTTAAATGATTGAATTACACTTATTTTGGTCTCATCTCACTAAATGCGAAATTGTAGGTGTAATAGATACTAAACCAAATTATAAATAAAAACATAGTTACATGGGTATGCTAGTAGCCTACTTACCTATAATTTATGATTATAAAGAGGATAAATTTCCTAAAAAAATGCTTATATACATTTTTACAAACTATACAGGTAAGTCTAGAACTGTTTTCGTAGTTAATTGTTTATATAACTAACACATAACTCACGAGAATACAGCACTTCCTATCATGATATTACAGGTTTTTGAAATAAATGCACTTAACAATCAATTAACACATTCGGAAGTCGGGCAAAATGTAACATACAGCCTCCGAAGCATTCGTTTTGCACACTAAACATTATTCAAACTAACTGCTATGCTAATTACGATCTGATAACGGAAATTACGAGTTATTTCCATGTTTTCCTGACTTCAACAAACTGCTATCTCCCCTCGTTTTCATTTGACAATGACATTTCATTTGACGTTTGTAGTCACGATCGCAATTACGTACCACGATAAAAAAAAAATACTTATATACATAAATATCGTGTTACCAAGAACTATGAAATTAAATAATAGAAGTTAAGAAGCTGTAATTATGAAACTTTTCAGTTTACTCTTCTCGTCAAATAAACTAAAATTGTATTACTGTATACTTTTATCAGACGTAATAGGCACCCTCAGCCTCTGCAGGTAACGAAACGCTATGCAAAAAAAAAGTTAACTGACAGTTCTTGAAACTTTGCTTTGCTTTGACTTGACAGTGACATAGCGTCGTTAAGTTGTAGCGTCTTCTATCGCGTGTATTTTGTTTTTATTATTTTAATGTTTTCTTGATCCAAGTCATTAATTCGTAATAAATCTTGTTTAAATTATGTTTAAAGTTGTTAAACTATTTAATTTTATGAAGTGACGTGTCGTGTAGTGTACTTTTGAAATATGGACTAAGCATTTATAGGTTAAAAAGTACTTAGGCGGTTAATTTTATGGGAAATGTTAAATCGTTTGATTTAATCTTGTTTTTAGTTAAGTAGTTGTAAGAGATATCTAGCTTTGTATTATTTAATGTAAGTAATTAAGAGTTAGATATTGTTTTGGGTAACTATGATTGAGTAAGTATAACATAATAAGTAGGTACCTACTTACTCAATTTATATTTTGTATGCTCATGATATTTCGTTTATTCTAACGTCGTATGGAAGACAAAAAGAAATAAATGTATACTATTTGAAAATTGTTTTTTAATTTCGTAACAAAATCCACAAGTTACAACCAACAATATTATCTAACAATTTACACATTTACTAATAAAAACGAACATTATTTCAGTTGCTAACTTCATACCAACAAGGAAAGGGAGCTCGCTACTGGTCCATGAAGGCTACGCATTCCGTCTCAAGAATAAATTGGCGTATGGAAAGAAGCAATGGTATTGCACATCGCGTACTAAAACTGGATGCAACGTGGACATAACTACCATCATTAAAGGACAGGGCAGTGTCATTCAGAGAGTACGCAGCAACCACAACCATCCCCCGCATGGATTCTACCGTCGTGTTGACGGCTCGTTCAAAGTAGTTTGATATTTTTGTACTTAATTTTTATGATATAACTTTCTCAGACTGTTTATATTACGTAAAGACTGAATGTAAAAACGTTCTACCTCAGAATAAGTCATTTTTGGAACTAATAATATGGTAAGTTAAGTGAGTGACTTTAGTGAGCCACACTTGTAGGACTGATTTATGCTATTCTCTTTTATTTAAGGTAATTAAGGCTCATTTGTATATAATTTATATTAAGATAAAGACAATGTTGCCAACATAATATGATGATTTTGTTGATTTAACATAATGTACCAAGAACTTGCTGAACTGATTGATGAGTTTTAATATCTTTTGTAATTTTTTAAGTGAAAATACATACTTTACAGAACTTCTTACACACTTTTGAAGTTAACTACCTTCCTATCTACTGAGTTATGACTGGACAAGTCTAAAATTAAGACTGATTTTGTAATATCTAGTACTTATCTCTTTTTACCTCAAGATTTATAATTTAATTAAGTTATACTTAAGTCTAAATAAAATACCCTTTTACAACTTTTTTTATTTTAATAATAGTGATAAAATACCTTCTTAGAATATATCATACCTACATGTATATATATTCATCGGTACCTACATCTACTCGAATAAATCAAATTTAAGTTTCCATTTGTAATGCCAAAACAAAATAAGAGTTTTTTTTATTTAATGTATTTGAAAGTACAATACTATACAGTAAGTACAGATAAATCATTTTTCTATGTATCTGTTTACTCCGGCTAATCTGCGAAATGGCTGAACCGATTTGCCGAGACCTTGGCAGATTGCTGATGTTACAAGGTAACAAGGCTACTGTAGTAGCAACTTAGGTTACTTTTATTTTATCGAAGTAGGTACCACGCGGGCTACCGCTGGTTCAAAAATGGGGTTACAGACTCGCCCCCTGTTAGATTGGGACCAAATACCATCGAGGAAATGTGTACCTACTACAATGTTCTTCTGCCCACTTCGGGCAATAGTAGTGTGGGTCACCACACTACTAGTACTACCTACCTACTTATAATAGTACGTACCTACTATTATAATTTTGCAGGATATTCTCATATCGCTCATTTTGCCCCCAATAAGGACGGTTGCGCGAATCTGTCTCGCTACGTCTAAAGAAGTTATTCTTTTCATCCGAGTGCTGCTTATAGCTCCTTGTTTATTTATCTCTTGATAGGAATTTTGTTAAGTACTAGTAAATTAATTTGGAACCAAGTGTAGTTTTTATTTTATTTATAAACCGCTTTTGAAAGGTATGCTATTAACAAATTTATTTTAAGTCAGTTAGGTAAATTCTGGACACATGTCTGTAGTAAAAAAATGTCATATAGTTTGTTTACGACAGTGATTTATTTTGCAGAAACTAACCGAAGAGCATGTTAGGAATTGTTATACCGAAAAATCGTCACGATCTACTTTCCAACTTTCATTGGTTCTTCGTCTTGAACATTTAGGTACCTAATAACATTCATAAGTAACTAAAACTGCAATGTAATTTGTTGAAGCAATCTAGGCATAAGAATGGCTTTTTAGGGCATGCATCACAAAACGTAGTCACCTTCTTGGTCTTATTTTTGGCTTGGATTCTGCCCATAATTGGGACATTGTCCTTATAGCACTGCCCACATAAGCGCCTAGTTTTCCTAGCCGTACCCACTGTTTTCGTAATCCTGTGTTTTGGGTCATATGCTGAAAAAAAACAGGGCTCCGGGTTTAAAATTAAGGTTTTATAGGTTCGATTAAGGAACTTCATAAGTTCGGTCAACATCACTTCTCCATCATTGAAAGTAAGTAAATAGGCAGTAATAATATATAACGTTTATTATATTAATTAGGCACAAACAGTTCTTTAAACAAAAATAATAAGTATTAGAGATATGTGGGAAACACCAAACATCGCTCTACGAAGGCCCGATTGACTGACAAGTTATTGTTTGTACTTATATGTTAGAGTACTTAGATACCTACCTACCTAAATTCTGGACATGTTGGTCCTTTCTCACGGTTGTAGGTAAGTACAGACGGTGTCAGTGGGTATATGATACCGTATTGATATCGTTTGAACTGTACATCCGCCGAATAAGTACATAAGTAGGTACTTGAACAAAAATCACATTTTTTGTATTTTTCTGTTTAAGTATTTGACGGCATATGTTGAAACGGCCGTATTGTTAAAGCGACACAGATTTGGTGGAAACCCCTAGGTACCCATTCCTCTATTTCCTTAGGGGTTTCGCCCACACTCTATAATATTACTCAAAAACAGCATTCCCATTTCAGAAACTCTTAACTAAGTCACGAGTTCACATACCTTGGCACAACATGACAGTGTCCGTCATCAAGGTACTCCACTTCAGCGCTCAGACCGTCGGTGATGACGTAAGCTTTACAATTCTTGGACCTGTGTGAGGAGCATATCCAACGGAGACCCCGTCTCGTTAAAAACCTTTTGCAGTAAGTGTACCCTTTGAGGTAGAGTAGAGGACGCCCACGGCGAGACGTGACGATGGTCGCTGTGGATTTGAACAGGGTATAAGTCATTGAATCTTGGTGGCTATACGATCAAGTATATCATATTTTGCATAATAATTGAGACTTAATGCCATTTTCAGTAGGTCCTAAATCCAATTCCATACCTCATTGTCAGCAAAACTACAAGCCAGTGGGTTCAGATAGGGATGCAAGCAAAATTGACGCTACCTGATCGTGTCTAGCCACATAAGAAGCCACGGTAAAGGTTTGCAGTAAATAGGTAAATAACAACTCTAAGGCATTAATTCATTGATCATATAATATTTTTATTCGAACGTAATATTAAATACATAACTTCATTGTAAAGGCACACAATATTTCAAATAATTAATTAGGAAGGCAAGTACCTATTAGTGTACCCAGGTTTTTACATTTCATTACTAACGTACAATAACTTGCACCTCTAGGGGAAGATTTCCAGCATAAGCTCTCTTATACATGGACTAATAATAATGTTCAGCTTATGCTGGATATGCTGCCCGAAGCGTGCAGCCGCACGTACTTAGTCTAAACAGTTTTTTACAACAGCAGAAATACGAGTAAAAATGAAATCATTACATTATTAATAACGGTTATGTAATTAATTCTCTATGATAAAAATATACTCATTCAGTACTTAGTTAAATTATTTAATATTTCCAACTCACCTGTAAATATAAATAAATAATTAATAATAACAACAAAAATATTGATCAGAATAAATAACTATACTAAGTTGCTTTCTGCAGCTGCGTGCGAGCATAGTCAAATCCTAGCACCTAAACGCCAAGAGGAATAAGCATTTACAATCCTTACTTAGGTATGTTACCGATATATGTAATTTTAATTATCACTCAATCTCACATAATTAAAAATGTTTTCTTCAAATCTAGCTGAAGTTGCTAGGATTCTTTATGGGTATCCTACAGGAATTGTCTTCACTTGGTCCATGGTTATGTATTCCCAGAGCTGTTATTATCACGTTATTATCATTGGTGATGAGGTAAGCACGGCAGTTTTTCATTTTAGAACAATACCAACGCCATCCATTTCTTAGTGGGTACGGGTATCGAGAATACGTGTAGTTCCTATACAGTATCAAAGGTCGTCCACGTTTCGATTTGATTTGATACGCTGAAATAATGATATCGAATCAGGTGTGATCTTCTATACAAATAAATAAAATTGGAGTGTCTGTTTGTAATATCAAAATAACAACTTTTCACTAAATGCATATGAAAGTACATACGACACCTATAACAAAAACGCGATTTAAAAATTTTAGTCTGTCTGTTTGTCTATCTGTGTGTTTGTTCCGGGTAATCTCCGAAACGACTGGACCGATTTTGACGGGACTTTCACTGGTAGATAGCTGTTGTTATAAGCAGTAACTTAGGCTACTTTTATTTAGGAAAAACAAAATTTAAAAAATATGGGTCCTGTCGCGCGGGCTCAGTACGCGGGAGCGGGCTTTTTTGTTAAGTTAAAGCTAGTTTAATAATAAATTATAATAGTTATGGGATAAGACCTGGGAATTATATTAAGGAAAGCTTATCCAAATAAAACAACAATGTACCCACTAAAACATTAATTTTATTTAAAAAGCTAACCAACCACACAAATTTTAAATTACTAAGCCATTACATAAATCATTGAAATATAAAGAATTAAACATTGATTTAAAAATATATCTTATTCAGCATCAATTATGATAGGTTCTCTCAAGGCTTTGAGAATGTGGTCCGGTTTAAGGTAGTACTTCGGAGGATCATGGCAGTGTTCCTCGAAGACAGAGGTGATAACATTTTCGCTATTGGTGAAGACACAACCGCGACAGTTCTTCAGAGTAGAGCAGACCCAACGAGACCTCTTGCTTTTATCATATTGCTTCCGATAAGTGTACTGCCTGAAGAGAAGCATCTCTTTACCTTTACGGGAGGTGATAACAACGGCCGTATCTAAAAATATAAAACCTTATTATTTAAGTTAGAAACATTGAAGCTAAAGTTTCCAAAACTCTAATAGGAACTGGAACTTATAATATTATTGTGTAATTCGGTTATACAGTATTGTGAAACAGAAAATCTAGAGCAAAGTTAAAACCCTGAAATTCAGATAATACAGTATTTACTCACCATTTAGGTCTGAAACAGTTTCCAATCTAGACGTTTGAGCATGTTCGTGGTCTTCATTGGAGCTTATAATTTCAGAATCGTCGTTTAAATACAGAAAGGCATTGCAATGCTTGTCCTGAGAACAAGTCCAGCGGGTCCCCTTCTTCGTTTTATAGGCTCTTCTATACCTATGGCCGTCGTACTGTAGTACTTTATTCCCTCCCCTCTGGGATTCTACCATGACAGCTTCCTTTGGTTCGTCGATGGACTCATTCTCTTCTTCGATATAAATTGTCTTGATCATCGTCTTAGTAGACACATCTGTTAACAATTAAGCATTCTATTATTGACAATATAATAATATATACAAAGTATTAAACTAACATATTATATTCGCAATAAAAACATTAGCATGTAAACAAGGAACTGACTATTCATTACTAGTATAATAGGTAATGAAACCAAATAAACATTGAAAACGATTTATTAAAAAAAAACATATGATGGCATCCCTAACGAGATTACAATTTAACCATAACCCACAACCTACCGTACAGGTGAGGTTACATAATTAAGTATATCTTGAACCACACGACACAGTATTGGGGCTCTTGAGTAAGAAAATAACTTCGCATTTTTCATTTTTCTTTACCATGCACAAACACCATGCATTTGCCATGTGTAGGTTCGTTGCAACCGTATCTTATGCCACCCTCTACATGAAACTGCTTCATAAACCTATACCCATTAACTGTTAATAATGTTTTACCTGTAGCCACAGTAACTTCTGTAACTGAAGAAAGAAAAGTGGCAGCACAAATGTTGACACACGTAAAGGAAATAAAATAAAGCTTGTTGAGGATTAAGTAATTTTTACAATTTACAATATACACAATACTGACTAATGAACTACTTCAATCTTTCTAAGTGCCTTACAACTGAAATGCTAATTACAAAACAAATTATGTCCCTAATTAACAAAAACACAGTGGAAATCAAAAGTTGAATAGTGACTGTACTTTTTTCAGCATGTTGTCTATTCCATTACTGGACAATAGCCTGCCATTCCCTCTTCTATAACTGCCCTGAAGCTTTTGCGACCATTTATTGCTCAGAACGGTGTCCAATCGACTCGTCATTTTCAACCCAAATCTACCGCGATATCAGCGACCGTCTTCCGGCGTCTAGGTGACAGGATTTACCCACCTTTTAGATTAATTAATAATTTAAAAAAAATAATTATATGGTACATTATATATTATTATAATATAATAATAATACATTCAAAATGTGGATCATTATAAATTGATGCCTCATAAGTACATGTCTATTTAGTACATTGGATGAATGACAATGCTTTTCTAATTTATAACTTGATTCTTATAATTAAAACGGGGATCATGATTGTGATATAAATCGGAATACACGATGTTTAAGTGCTTGTCAAATCTCACTTTAGCCTTGCATTTGCTTCCCCTCCTCTTTGAACAGACCCAATAGCGTCCATCTTTGTTCACTTGATTGAAGGTATTATTTTGTAACACAAGCACGGAATGTTTTCCTCTAGCTGAAGGAATAAATCCGTAACTTATCTCTGAAATGTTATTCACTGTTTAGCAAAAAGAAACCGTACTACAAAGACCAAGATACTTAATTCGATGTTCAGTAAGAAAGAGATCCATTAAAAGCTCCTAATTGTATTATTTGTACTACCGTTGCCATGCTTACGGCATATTTCCTCTGCTGTCCAGGACATCAGAATATCCAGGACTTTCAGCCTAGTCCCCCAGGGTTGTCCGATTAGCAATGGTAATTCATATTAATCCCATCTTTACTGCGACTCCTCGAGTCTATTTTAGTGTAACTTCCATCAAGATTCACATGATATAAAGGCGGACTATGATTGTGGTCTCTGACATAAGAGATTATGTTCAAATCGTTATCGAATATGACTTTAGCTTTGCAACCTTTTGTGGTCCGTTTGGAGCAGTTCCAATATCTGGTGTCTTTTTTAACTTGGCTAAATGTGTGATGTTCAAGCATAAGCAAGGAATTCTTCCCGCGATTTGAAGGTATGAATTTGCATTGCAGTACTGAAAATAAATAATATATTACGGAAAGCACTTTGTAAATATGCATATTTCTATTGAGGAAAAAGTTTATTTTTATCTGCAGGTGCAATATTCTCCCACTTCAATTAATATTATTGTTTATACAGGTAAGTATATTACTAATGCTGTTGTTTGTAATTTATACTTATTTATATAAATTGGTTAAGCACGTCTTGCATGCTTGAGGTTCAGGGTTCTAACTAATAAAACTAAAATTTATCAAATTTTCGAAAGAGGACCATTGAGTCGCATTGAGTGTAGGTGTAGCCCCATGTCCAAAGTAGAACATTAAGGAGGGCTCATTATTATAGTATATTATGATAAATTCCAGAACAAACAGTCAACATTATTTATTTTGTAAAACAAAGATTTAAACATAATTGAATCTGACCTACTCTTATCATCGTTCACAAACATACCGAACTCTCGAACCTACTCAACCCCTGGCGTGATCTTACAATACCTTTCATATTGAATCTGCAATAGCCAGTTGCCTCATTAGGTCTTCGTCTATAACTGTCTCAAGTTCAGACAAATAGGAAGTTTAGGGAGCAGATTTCGCAAAACAATTGTTTTCGACTTCAACTTTTAGCTATTCCAGCTTAGTAATGTCCATGTCTAAATTTGAAACATTCTGTACAGAGATGAGGCTGTTGCGGGCACTGCGGACAAAACGTGGTGACCTTTCTAGTCTTGTTCTTGGCTTTAGCAGATCCGTATATTTGCGCACACAGTTTGTAACATCCAACACAACGCCGCCGTACTTTATTGTTAACACCGATTCGCCTGGTAAAAATATGTTCACGTTTTTTTACTTTACCTGCGTGAGAAAGAATTTATTAAAAACATTAAAACGTTATATATTTTGAGATAATGAACCTGAAATTGAAATATATGTAGTTGGTTAGCAAATTAATACTTTTTGCTGTTAGGTAACACTCCTATAAATTTGTGGTCACAACATATTATTATAACAATTGTTATCTCTTAAGATACTCATGAGATATACTCTTTTATTATCGTCTAGACTACAGCTCATAAAAATATCTTCTAAAACATGAGAAGATAAATATATAACTATGCTAGGGATTTTAGGAATGTTAAATCCGATAAGTTTTGGGAATAAAAAGGTACTAGGCTACCATAAATCAAGTAGATACCCAGCCAAACCTGTTTTAGACGTGGCACATACCAGATCCAGTTGTATTTAACAGGAGTCAGCGTAGGCGGCCTCGACTTGTTTTTTTAGTTAGTTAAGTAAGTGACTGAGTTTTTTACATATAAGGAGGTAATATTGATCATAAAATAGATTCCGATTTTTGCGATCATGATTGTAAATATTTTAAATCATGATTTTAAAAATGTAGCTATTTACGTAAAAAACTTACTAATAAAATATATTTGTTTACTATGTACACTTACCGGTGTTAGTTCAGATATTGTCGCTAAGTACAGGAGGAGAGAAGAAGCGACCGATGAGTTTTTTCTACATATACAAGGTGACACATAATGGGTATACTTTTTTTGTCAAAACTTAACTTTGTAATTCTAAAACCATCAGCTTTGGAGGGAACTTGAAAAACAAAAGGTGTTATAGGAATACAGCTGTTGACCGATTTCACAAGTCTACAAAACCTTTAGTACTTCAACTGTCCCACAAAGCCGATAGTTTGAGATTTACAAAGTTAAGTTGCAAAAAAAATTGTATACCCATTTTGTATCACCTAGTATACAGTAGATATATAGTGGGATTATTCACGAAGACGCGTGAAATATTGCAAATAGACCCATATGCCAGTTACATAAGAGTCAAAGCACGCGTTTTCGCGCAATGAACGAACTATTATCGTGTCTCGTATAGTATAAATTTGTCTCGGTGACACAATACAGTGGTATTTCAGGAGCGATAATTTCGCATGATTTGTCCGTATACACTGTGATTGAAAAACTCATTTAAGATGGTTTATTTTACTTATTTAAGTACAAAACAACACAAAATGCATATTTCCTTAAACTTAGATAATTATTAAATAGCCTTACATGTTAAACTAATTTAAGAATACCCTGAACAGTCTATTTGTTTTTTTCTTTTGTATTTTAATAATTGATATTTAGACAAAAACTAGTCCAATTCAGATCATAATAACAGACGTTTCATAAAAATAATCTATGGCATGTAATAGTTTTGAAATAAAACACTCGCCTTCAGGGCTAATTTCCATCATAAGGTGAACTCACTTCATCATGGTTGTCTATAATAAAGGGAACTCAGCTTATGTTGGAATAATTCCCTGAAATGTGCAGTATGTACAATTTCCGTATCAAGCTTAAACGTAGTGTTTATAAGTCTCTGGTATTAAGCCTAAGGCTCAGTTTCTTTATACAATCCGTCCGCCGTTTTCTCATAAACAGGTGGTATGTGTGAATGTTCATTGGCTATGCACACCAGCTCGTAATCATCGTTGACATGGAGGCACACGCTGCAATTCCACTTGACTCTGCCAGAGCAATACCACCTCTCGCCCCCCGTCATTGGGGAGGGATTCGTGAAGGAGTAACCGCCCAGCATGAGAAGGGTGGCCCCGTTGACAGCGGTCACTACTGATACTGGAAATTGATTGATTAATTGAGTAGAAACTGATCGTGTTAATGTGGCTATTTTCCACCTACACGAGGGGGGGGCAGGATTTTGTTACCACCAGAGCGGCGCCACGTTGCAGTGGGGTGATAAATAAATATAAATATGGCCAGACGAACACATCAACTGTATGGTCCCAAACTAAGCAACGCTTTTACTATGGATACCGTACAATGGACTGGGGGCGATCCCAGTGACACCCAGACCAGGGAAAATTACGAAAAGGCCTACGCTCGAACCACTGCGCCAAGCGGTCGTCAGATCAGTCATATCAGTCAGTGATAGTCAGATCAGTCAGTCTAACTCCGACTTTCCGATCTCGCGATAATTTGTACCTCTCTTTTTTTAATAACAGGGACAGATGACGTCACGCTAGTCCAATCCTACTAATATTATAAATGCGAAAGTTTGTGAGTGTGGATGTATGTTTGTTACTAAAAAACTACTGAACGTATTTGGATGAAATTAGGAACTCAGATAGATTATAACCAGGATTAACACATAGAATACACTTTACTTAAACCAGAAACCAGTCAAATATAAAGAGATAATTAAATTTACAAAACATACAGGAATTGACGCAAAGTGAATTGAAAAAGAAATGTGTGCAAATACTCTTTATTGTAAAAACAAGTAAGTACAGCAGTAGGTACCGTCTACCTCGGGAATTTTTAAACGAAAACATTTAGGTACACCATATCAAATATCATAATTACTTACTAATATTACTTATGTCACCTTGATTGTCAAAAATATAAATCAATTAAGAAATTACATGACTTACTTACCTACATTTATATTATAAAGGACTCTACACACTAAAAGCTGACGGTCTGCGGGTCAAACCGAGCGGGTTAGTGCCCGCAAAATTGTCGGCACGGCTTTCGCTAAACAAGCCTGGCGGCCTAACCAGTAGCAGCTTTGGTGTCTAGAGTCCTTAAGATTTTAAATTACATACCTATATTAAAAATAAGTGAAGAGTTTAATTAAATTATAACTATGAGGTATTATATTTATTTGCTTACATACTATATCAATGTATTTATATATCTTAATATTAAACTCACGTGAATCCCAGGATGTTTTTGATAACTATTGACTGGTATTTATTACCATGAGCCAGTATGATACCAAAGGCATTGATCGCATGTTGCCAACCTTAAGGGGAGTGGGACAGAGGGAGGGTAAGGGCAGTAGGGCTTCCTGCTGTCTCTCTTATCGTACAAAACGCAGTTATAATAGCTACTTTACGCCTATTTTCTGTGTGAGGGTGGTACCCCGGTCGAGCTAGCTATTGTATGAGCTGTAGTCAGTTGGCTTAGCACTACCACAGTCAAATCGCAAAGCCCAGCGCACACCGTTGGAGCACCTGGCACCTTAACTACCTTGACATGCGGTATGTATCAGCAGTAGTAGCTCTAGGGCGCTCCGAGCACCGCGTGCGAATTTATTCAAGCGACCGTATGTCTAGGTAGTTAATGTTTATATTAAATTGTTGTCTTCAATTGCTCTCCGCCGCGCCACCAGCGGTGTGCGCTGGGCGTAAGGCGTTAGTAATCGCACGGCTGCATAAGACACAGAACGCTATCTATGTTGTAAAATACACATGTTTCGGTTTACTATCGACTTCAGGTTTCTTATGCGAATGCTCCCCTTTTATGGCGACCACGTTGAGGTATTCGTCCGTGGTGAGCCTCGCCTTGCATTCTTCGGCTTTACTTGCAGTGCATTTCCAAACTGTACCCTTTTTCGACTTCGCCGCCCTTGAGAAGGTAAACGATTTGTGCAAGAGTACGTATTGCCCTTTCTTCTTTGCCTTTATCAACACAGGATCTGGTGGAGAAATAAATTATTTAGTCAATTTTGTAGATTAGTTACACAATACTATCTACAACAATAACTACATTTTTTAATTACGCATTGTAGTTATAAAAGGTTTTAATTAAACATCACATTCATAGTAAACAGGTTCATATATTGTTTTAGAATTTACACAGATAAAATTGAAGTCCAGAGGTTTTACTTTGCTATACAAAATCGAGATTAACCATACAGATAAACAAGTACTCGCTTCCGTAAGCTTCTGACTTTACGGATATACTTAAAAAACTTACGACAATTATACGAATCTGAATTTCTTCATACTTCTGGGACATAGGTACCATACATGGATTTCGAAAGCATTCAAAACCATTACCCCTTGCGATATGAACGTACGAGAGGCGACAAAATAAGGGTTGTCTAAACAGCACGAATAGTATAGTAGTAGTATTATGACTTAAGTTATGAGATCATGTTGAAATAAAAATATATTTATACAAGGTGAAACATAATGGGTATACTTTTTTTTTCAAAACTTAACTTTGTAATTCTTAAACCATAGGCTTTGGAGGGAGCTTGAAAAACAAAAGGTGTTATAGGAATACAGCTGTTGACCGATTTCACAGGTCTACAAAACCTTTAGTACTTCGATTGTCCCACAAAGCCGATAGTTTGAGATTTACAAAGTTAAAAAAAATGTATACCCTTTTTGTTTCACCTAGTACTCGTATACATATTATGCTTTATTGGAAATAAAACTATGGCACTTATATACTTATCACCCTGCATCCTCGACCATGCCTGACCACATGGAGTTAACTCAAGCGCCTGCTCCAAGCCCTCACGTACTTCCCTTCGTCATTGACATAGAACGTTGGAGGGGAGTGACTATGTTCACCACACAGCACCCCAAACTCACCCCCATTCGTCAACGTAACTTGAGCGTTGCATTTCTTCGAGCAACGAGACGAACAGGCCCAAGTTACTTTACTCTTACTCCGGCAGTTAATTGCGAACGTATACTTTTCGTATACCAACAGTTCCTTACCTTTTTTCGATGTTATAAAATGTATTTCTGCAACAAATACGGTTATAAAAGGAAACCACTAACAGACAACGCCACGGTTCCCTTGCCAGCAGTGGCGGATTTACAAATTTCCAAGGTGTAGGCTGTAAAGTTTCTGCCGCCCTTGCCTCTACAATTGCCATGTTCTAGATTATTTTTCAATCCAAAAATTCGTTGAAATTGCACGTAAAATAGTCATTGGCGAAATTTGTTACAGAGTTATTTATATCTGTAAAACATCAGAAAACCGTCATGCAGGAATCTTTTTGATTTCTAGAAGGTAGCAAAACAAAAAAAAAATCGGTCCCCAAATTTACCGCCCTAGGCTCCAGCCTACTCAGCCTGCTGGTAAATCCGCCACTGCTTGCCTGGCCTTTTCAGTGGCGTGGAGCTCGCGTACAGATTCGACTAATTTACACTATTAATCTACTGGATAGGTACTTTATTCTATCGAAACTAAAATCAAACACAAAACGAATGTGGTATTACTAATAAAAGACATTGTTTAACATTATCATAAAATATTTAATAAGAAACATTCAGTCGTAATTTAAGTTAACCAACATTAAGTATTTAAGTTTTTTCTTATAAATATAATATATCATATATACTCTGTATCAATGGGTAATTTTATATCTGGCGGTGGATGATTGTGCTTGGTGGAATATTTCGTTACTCTAAACGGTTCATCGGACTCGTTTGTCGAGACGTTGGCTTTGCAGCCTTTCTTGTGGTGGCTGGAGCATGTCCAGTAGTTGCCATTTTTTTTGTAATTCCGCCAAGAGTAAGTGTAGCCGCGGAAATATAGCATTCCTTGACCACTTCTTTTCCTGGACGGTATGATGAATGCTTCTACAAATGATAGTGACTATCAGTTCAGGTTACAAAAAAGAACACCTATGTTTGTACGTTTTGTTTAAATTAATAAGTTTTCAATGTATGTTTAGAACAATTTGACAGTTTGGTTTAAAATAATAAAAGAGGTTTATACCTATATCTACAATATCGCCATTCGCAGGTTTAAAAAAAACAAATAGGTAAGTATTTTTATACGTGTAATTGTAGTAATAAAATCAACTGTAGTACAGAAATAACCTTCGTTCAATGTTTTGTGTTTTAAAATCAATAATTTTTTTTTTAATTATGAAGCATGTCCATCTACTATACCGTAGGTGCATTACATAGCATGCGTTACTCAATAGAGTATATTAATTGGTACATACAGTGGCGGAGTTACATATATTATGTCCCAAGTATAGGCTGTTAAATTTTTCCGTTGATAGATTATTTTTACAATCCAGCAATTTGGTTTAATGTAAATAAAATGAAAGCGGAGGGACAAGTCATTAGAAAGATATCTTGTAGAGTTCTTTCTACAAGATATCAGAAAACCGTCTTACAAAAATATAAATCTTTTAGATTTCTGTAAGACGGCAAAAAAATATCGGTACCAAAATTGGCTGCCCAAGGGGCTCCAGCCTACTCAGCCTGCTGGTAAATCCGCCACAGAGTACACACACTATAGATAGGCACAGAGAAACATCAAATTGCATGTTATATGTATGTTGACGACATGTTTTATTTTTTATTCACTTAATATAATATTTTAATTTACCTACGTGCAATGATACCTATACAAAGAAACTACTACTTATGTAAGTACCTACAAGTAAATTGAAATTTAAACGATTGAATAAATAATTTGTTTCATTTTAAAAAACCTATAAAAATACAACTCTTATAGGGAAATAAGATAGTGTCCCTTTAGAACTCACAAAAACCATGGGCAAGTATTTTTAAAACATAATGTATTATGACATAGTCCATACATTATAAGATGACTACGAGGTCAATGACCCCAGTCAAAGGTTACTTTAGAAGGAAGAGGTGCCTCTCTGCTAGGTATTGCTATATTGAAATGCGCTGAGTACCTAGTTGAACTTTTACTTTACCAAATAATATAACAATTACACAGAGAAGTTGAGACCCATTTCCATTTTTTTGATAAATTATAATTGAATATCAAACAAATTCAATATTAGGTACATATATCAACATAATTATAATAATAATAACTTAGTTCTTTTGACGTCCCACTTCTGGGCACGGGCCTCTCCACACTACGAGGGGGATTCAGACCGTAATGCACCACGATGCCCCAGTGCAGGTTGGCGGATTTCACACACCCGCAAGACGCGTGCTGAACCAATCCGCTATCACCGCTGTTTTTTAATATTTAACAATATGGGGTTGCCCAACTTTCACATAATTATCGGATTAAAATCATAATAAGTAGTCATTTTGCAAGAAAAATAATGATATTGAAAATAGAAATTTCAAGAAAAATTAAACAGAGTTCCAGCTTTTTAGTGCACCCAGGTAGTTTCGAAGTCGATTAAATTTTTATATCAAAACAATTTTTTATCATGATTTTTGTGATAAACTACTTATTGAATTGCTTGTAACCGTTAATAGTCCATATCTCTAAAATTTCTGAACTGATCTTGATGAAATTTTGATGCGAAAAACTGGCCCCTTCAAACAAAAAGCAATCAAAATCGGTCCACAATTGAGAAAGGAGAAATTGGTGACTATGCATAAAAAAAATTATACAATTGAACATATATAACCTACTCCTTCTTTTAATTCAATTCAAAACAATACATGGAATCGAAATTTAAAAATGCCAGAAAATTATGGCACTATTGTGAGTTCGCGACTTCGTCTCCCTCGCGCTTTCTTCACGTGCTTATGAATGACACCAGTTGGCGTCTGCGTTATTACTGGAGGGGGATGGTTGTGACTACCCCTTATATATATAATGTTGTCGCTTGAGTCCGTTGTGATGATTGACGGGCATTGGATCCTCCCGTACATGACACAATACCAAGGCTTGTGGCCCTCTTTACTGGGCTTGCTTTGTTGACGATACACAAATTCATTAAAAAGTATGAGATTAGCCCCACGGACAGTTCTTATGTATCTTGCTGGAAAAAAAACAATTAATTTTAATTCTATAATTGTAATACAGTCTTCAATATATTTCCAAATTAAGTTAGTATTTCCATCCCGAATTTATAGAAAATGAATGATTACTTAAAAAAAATTATATATATTGATTAGAATTTCTATAAATTTGGGGGTAACTATCTGCATGCCAATTTTTTACGAAGATGCAAAGGGAAATATATTGTTTTCATTTTTAGAGGTCTAGTAACTGATAGTGAAATAGTTACTGTAAATATTTACTTACTCATAGATGAAGTAAAATAATTTGTTACGTATTATTAGCATTTTTAATACAGAGGGAATACCATGGGTAAAATAATAAGGGTATTAACAAATATAACATAAACACAATTGAATAGAAACACAATTTGTTTAGAACATTTATTTAATTTCATTTAAATATAGTAATCGACCTGCCTATTAAATTAATAATAATAAGCTATAAATACTTACATTATTATTCAATAAGTATCTACATCATTAATAGGATGATTTATATCAACATACCTATAGTACTCAATATTTTTCATTTTATTACCCTATGTTACAAAACACTGACAAAAGTTTCTGTTTTATGAAACAAAACATAGAGACAACATAATATTTTGTGTGAACATTTCATCTGGTGAAAATGACCCCTCATTTTCACAATACACATAGAAACACCACAATGAAACTCATATAATGTACAGTATCAAAATAAAATAATAATTTCAAAAATGTTAACAAATTGTTATGCAGAAAGAAAAAAATAAACCATTCAAAATGAATATAATAAAACTCACCAGGGTATGCAGCATCTCAGGAATACAAACACTTACCTGAAAAGACAAAGAGAGCAAGGTAAGTAGATATAAAGAAAGTGCATAAATACAATATTATATTGATGGTGGAAAGGAAAACAAATGTAACCGCAATTTGGTCGAAAATGAGTTTTATATGCAGTTCAATAGGGTTTTGGATTCTCTATCAATGTGTCTATTAAACTAATTTTCAACCAAAATGGTGTTTCATTCGTCTTTCCTTTCCACCGTCGATATGTTCCCCACTAGAACACCTCCAGTCAGCATACTATAGCATGTGAGCAAGCAATATTTGTCATCTTATTCTCTGCTACATAGTTAAGATTAGAATGTGAATTTGTGCGCCTAAATCTGTGTATGATTCTTGTTGTACCGTTGACATACTAGAGCTAGTACATTACATAGGTATCCATATTGAATGAGTGTTTATATAGTTTTGCAGAATGGAATCAATTCATTTGAACATGTCAGTGGAACAGGTCAGTTGGGTTAGGTGTGGGTTAGATCTAGTCTGCAAATCTGCATCTAATTTATCTTTCAGACCATTACATCAGGACAGTGAGAACATTGTGTACTACTTTGCTTTATAAAATAATGTAATTTAAGCATTAAAGATTGTCTTGGCGCAATTTTACCTATAAACTGTCTAATAAATAACAAAATATTCAAGTGGATAGCTAGTGTTAGTGTTAGCTTGCACAAAAAGTGTTTACAAATTGACTTACTTCAAAGAGATAACTTACACAATTGACTCATCATTTTAGTGTTAAGCTCTAACCTGTGAGACTACAGTACAAATACAATTCCAACTAGAAAGTTTGTAGGATATAACAGAAACAAATTTGGTGGAATAATCACCTGTAATCAGCTTCGTCACCTTCTTTCACCGTGCCAATCACTTGAAGCACATAGGAACATCACCATTACACATAAAAACACTTGTAACACTACAAAAACACTAAAAACCACAACACATATAAGAAATAACAAATTAATCCTTCATTAACTGTGTGACATTTATGTAACGGTGTTCACTAAAATAAATACATTTTAGCATGTGAATTTATAATGGCTATGCATAATTTAATAAAAAAAACTCGGTAAATATAACTTGTTAAACCAAAAGTAAATAGAAAACTTATTTTAAAACAAAATAAACAAGTTAATTTCTAGGTTATTACCAAGCGTCGAGTAAACGTCAAACATACGTCACGTCACGCTGGGCGGCAAATGTGCATGTTGTCAAATTATTGGAAGTATCATTTAGCCATTATCTGCCATGAAAACACGAAAACAATTATTTCAATGTCTCCTCTATTCATAAACCTCTTGCCACTACTACGTCGTCATTGGCATTATCCAGGACAAGAAGCTTGTATTATGTATAAAGTTCTTGATCCAGGACAACAGTATCACATTTGCACATTTGGCCCACAGCATTTTCCTAACTCAGCCAGGAAAGAGGCCATTAGTAAAAAAAATGTTTTGAAAAGGTTAATTCGCACCGGTTCCGTACAACTTAAACTTTATTAATTTATCAAGCTCAGATACAATAATACTTAGTGTTATTTTTAAAAGCGGTATATTCTAAGCTGTAACTTTAAACGTTGGCATGCAAAGGCCCCCCCAGCTGTCTCCATCCTCTTATATCTCTGTGCCCCATTCTCTCTCGCATGTTGGCCGCTTGTGAATACCCCCCTTGTCTAAGAGGAGTATTCACAAGTGTCGCAATGTTTACCTACGTATCGGAAATTTTGGTCGAAAACAACAGTTTCCATCCTTCTTCTAATCCATTTAGAAAAAAAGCTGGCATTTCCGTTGTCGGAAACGACAACTTTCATCATTTCATTTAATTTATTTCAATTTCTTTCTATTACTTTTTTATCTGTATCACGAGCTCTTCCCGTTCCTTTGATAGTCTTGCATGGAGACATGGGTCCAACATGTGCAGGGCCTTTGTGAGAATTTCATTGTCATGTAAGGCACATGTTGAGTTCAAACACTGCAAATGATGGGACATATAGAGCGACTTAACCCCACCAGGTGCAGGAACTATTGCACCTACGGAAAGAGAAAAAAGGGTCTATTGATGGAGTTTGGATGAACTGGGTATTGGGCTATTGCAAAGGAATCAGACACCTGCTCTCGGCAAGCGGTCACTTGCCTCTCACTAGATGAGCCCCTAAAATTTATATCATAAGATGGCTAGGGCCAATACGGGTGTGGGCGGCTCAGAGGTATAGAGAGGTGTGATGCGCTTTCTCCGAAGTAACTCGCGGCGTAATGACCTTTAACACTTCTACCCCTGGCGCATATTAGCTCTAACGCTCCTCTCTGGCCAGCCAACTGAGGCAAACCAGCCAGAGTCGAGAGTCCTGCGTACCCCCGTCGTCGGTCTCCATTCAGCCGAGGAAGATACGCTGAAGTTGGGACCCTGACCAACTCTCTGGGGTACTCGGGTCCGTGGTGTTGCTGCTCATCAACAGCTCGCCGCAATCTGCCCTGCGGTTTACTCAATATTATTATTTTGTATTATATTTTTAATTAAATGGTTCATGTAATCTGAAATAAATAACATTTAATTAAATTAATTATGAACGCGTCCTTAGTGTTGTAAACATTTTGATCGTGTCAAACGTCAAAACACTACATAATAATATTCGGTATTTTCGGCGCGGTTTTCCGTGAAAATGAACTAATAAATATAATTAGTGCTGTTAAATGTGTATTTGTGAATGATTTATACACAAGAAGTGCTTAAAACAATATTCAATATGGTGTTATAAAGATTATAACCTATAAAATGTATGGTGTAACAAATTCGTTTTACTGTGTATTATGTGATAATTATGTGTTTAATCGTATTGAGCAGTGCTTATATAGTGATTCTCAGTGATATGTGACTGACCTGGATGCTTAAAAGTTCGCAGAGTCCGGTAAGTAGATAGTATTAAGTGTGCGAATTTGCAATATATATTTTTTGTTATTTAGGTATGTTTTCTACATAAAATCACTGTTTTTATTGTACATATGAACTTATACAACATCTATAGTTTCGGAAATATTGCTAAACGTACCCTGAAGTTGTTTAGTTGCTAAGTATGATGATGTACTTTTTACAGGCATCTTTGAAGGATGTAATCTAATCATCCGCCAACTATATAAACAAAACTGTCACCCAGAAACCATATAAGTCGATGTTTTTCTTTCATAACCAGCCATTGGTGGATTTAGAATATAAAGCTTACTTCAACAGTTTATTTACTAATCATAATTCAGTATTTGGACAAATAAGTAAGTAAGTAGTCATCTGGTAAGCGGAAGGGTGGCAACAGCCTAGTTTGATACTACAACATAATTAATGTATCTCTCTTCATTTGCCTATTACTGTTGTGCCATCTTTCATTTCTTCCTTATGTGTTGTCTTGTTAATTTTTGTTGCGGCATTCCATTTTGAAAGTGGTTAGCAAAGTATCCCGGGGAAATGTTTGTTTTTAAAATAACAATACAGGAAGTATAAACTCACACAAGAAGTAAAACTTACCTAATTATTGTAATATCTAATCAATGAGGTACTTAGGTACCTAATCAATCTTAATTAATTTTCTATTCTACTTTTGTATTATAGAGTTCTATATTACAAAAGTAGATTAAATTAATTATTAATTTACACATTTGTAATCTTATATTATTAATAATAAAATAAATTTGGATGCTAATATTTAAATTGAAGTTTGATTTCACTAGCACCTAGACCTGCCACCATCCACCATCATTTAACTGATCTCCAAACATTTTGTGGTTTGAATGAATGCTACCTTTAGTAAGAATAGTTGATGGGGTAAGTTATCTTTCTATTTTTTTTTATATAGGTTGGTGGTTTTTTATGAAGGTATTATCAGAATATCAACAGGTATTAGTACATTTTCTGAATAAAAATCTACAATTATAAAATAAAATTATAATATTTTGTGCTTGACAATAATAATCTGTAATTTATGTAACTATGTTAATAGGTATTAAGGTTCCTAATCAATAAATGTTACGAGATTGGGCTTTTGTCATTGCTTAAATTACCTAAAATTCAACTACATATTTGGTTTCAGTCAACCTGCAATATATACCAACGAGGAAAGGGCACCTTTTACTTCTAGACGGGTTCACATATTGGATGGATGCGAGGAACAAATGCGCCATCTATTGGTACTGTTCGAAACGACACCAGCGATGTATGGCGTACGTGAAGATGGACCATGAACAAAGCCGTATCTTAGAGGCATCTACAATACATAATCATGAACCCAAGAAAACACATTACACCAATCACAGACTTATAGGCTTAAAAGTGTCTCAGTGAATTGGATAGGTCGGTAACAGCCTACAGGATTTTGTCGACAATTCTGTGTCTACAAAATACAACTATACCGCGGTCAACGAGAAGCATAATGAAATGGTAATAATGATAAAGTCCAAGTCGGTCACTATTTTATGAATTCATCGTTGATTTTATGTCGGGAAACGGTTTTCGATATAGAATGAACTGTAAATATTTTTTTTCATCCATTCCTTACGCCGTAAGGCTACATTTTAAACTAGGTAATTTAAAGAAATTATATAGGTACTTATTAATTTTTGTATCGATTCTCGTTGGATGTACTATCGACTAAATTTGTCAAAATTAATAATATTACCTACTTAATAAAGTTTGTATTAAATTAATTTGAAAATGAAGAAGATATCTATGAAGTAAAAATCAATGCGAGCGCCTGCACGTTTTTTCGGAATTATTTTAATTTAAGTTATTCCTAATCCAAAGCTTAGTAGTCAGTTGGTAAGAGAATCTGATCTGTTCCTACAACATACAAAATCTTCTATTAGAAACTGCAAATGTTTGCTGAAATAATCGCAGACAGTGTATTGCTCAAACTAGGCGCGAACAGAAGTTTTCCCCAAGGTCCGCGTTACCATAGGATTCCTTCACGTTATCACTGCAACAAAACAATTCGAAGATAATAAAATATTAAACCTCTTTACAGTAATACCAACCTTCGTGAACTCCCGAAACGGAAAAGTACTGCTTTTAGACGGATACACCTACAACAAATCGAGCAGATTAAATTGGTATTGCTCGCGACGTATGTCCTGTCATTGCAGGGCAAAGGTGAAGCTGACTTCTGACGAGAAATACGTGGAACAACTCTTGTACTCGCACGAGCATAGTCGAGATAGGTTTGTATTGAGTAACGGGATTTTAGTTAAAATCACTTAAGAAGGCAGTGACGGTAAAAATATATGGACCAATTAGTGAGTTGTTTCCACCAGTGTGGAGTGGAAAAGTCTTACTTATCTAGTTAATGTTTTGATAACATCGCAATATGCCGATTACCTTATTCTTTTAAAACTTTACTTTCTCTATTAAATAATGCGATATGTCTCGCAAAATGGTATTAAAATATTACTTATTTTTTATTAATTAAATAAATAGCGTAGTAATACGATATAAAGTAAAATATTTTTCTTTTATTTCCATATTATTTTATTTAAAAATACCCAACATTAATATTGAAATCCTTCGTGTGTAAATTTCTGTCTGTGAAAAGACATATTTAAACTACAAATATACTTATTAATCCATTGTTAAATAAAATAGGTACGAAATGTAAGAAAATCAGGAGAAAACCAACGAGAGCCGAAATATTAGCAAAGAAAAGACTAGTAGAACGTAGGAGAAAAGAAAAAATAAAAAGCAACCCGAAATTGTATGAAGAATTCAAAGCTAAAGATTTACAGCGGTATTACAGAAAAAAAGAAGAGAAAAAAAGAGAAATTCCGCCAGCAAAAAGAATCCGACGGGTCAGGATAAAGAATAGAGAAAGCCTCAAAAGACTAAAGGTAAATGTGCCAATCGTCGACACTGTCCCAATGATCGTTAATTTGAAAAAATAAGGAAAAAGGGTGTTCAATGAATATGTTTATTAATTACCCCAATATTATTTTGAATATGATGACATTATTTACAAACAGGTGAGTTGTCTCGTACGTGTGACGGATTTCTTTCGCATTTCGTTGAGACTAAAAAGTTAACGTGCGATTTATAAGACGGAAACATGCTTTTGATTGGTGAATCAAACTATTAGGTAACTGTACAAACAATTTATTTTTTACGTTTGTAATCATGTATCTCGCTCGATTCAATATCTATTAGAAAAACTTGTAAAAAAATTCAATCTATTTCAGTAGCTAACAACACTCATGTCAAACACTCGTTCGAACCTTTTTTTTTCAATATTATTAAGACCACCTGGCAAGGAAAGAGAACATAGGTTTATGCTGGTTTCTGTTATTAATTCACACATTGACATCATACCTACTCGAAAATTTTATAAATTATAATAAATTCAAGTTTATTTACTTCATTTGTGTTTTCTTTCTTGTTTTTTTTTTTAGAGTTAGCGGAAACCTAACCTGGTGCTTTTTAAAAATTATACTAATTCCATTCTATTACTAAAGCGGTGAACTGAACTGGGTTTATTATTAGTACTGTATAAAGGTCTCTCTTTAAATTGTCTCTTCAACTTTCTAATGGCGATTGCACACACTGGCCGAGTCAAGGTGAGCAAAGGTTTGCAGCGGACTTGACATGTCGCTTGTTTCAGCGCTGGATACGGCAACTTAAAAGAAACTACACTATGGCTTAAGCAAGCACTAACATGCACTAACAAGGTGTTTCGGTTTTTAGATAACGTTTACAGCTTTATTCCTACGCCAAAAGGGAAGTTCCTCTTGATGTGGAAAGGTTACACGTACGCCCAATCTCGACATACACAGAACTATTATTGTTCTAAGAAAAACAAAGGTTGCCGAGCTCGAGTTAAACTGGGTTCTCAGGGAATAATACAGAATCACAATTTGCCACATAGCCACGATCCCCCCAAATACATATTTGTGCCTACAAGGAAAGTTTAATGATGTCGCGATTAAGGAAATGTAAATCGTTTGTTATAAAACATGTCATGTAAATAAAAAAAATCCAAAACTGTTATTAACATTTTTGTATTAAATGTGTCAGTTATGTTATGTCACACGTTTCATAACATTGTTTTGACGTGGAAAAGTCAAACCTTTATTAGACGTCTGGATGTCTGCGATACTTAGTTTTGAGTAATACAACAAAAAAACTGGTCCTGTATTAGAATATTAAAATGTTTACGCTGTACAAGACCGCGTGAATTTGTAGGTAAATCTATATATATAAAAATGAATGTTTGTCTGTATGTCCTTTATAGAATCGTAAACTATGCATTTGTTCATGTCATGATCTTCAGCAAAGTGTTCTGCGTGAGCCCACAAAGGTTTCTGAGTTGGTACGGTAAGTCGCGGGCACAGCTAGTATCTAATAAAATAGCTAATACAATAACTGGAGATGATGAAAATTCCATCTCTATATTCCTCTGCGCTAGCGCAGATAAGTGCGCGTGTGTTGACGGACGTCTTGTTTCTGTGTATGCTGATAAATTATCATAGTTCACGTGGCATTTTTTAAATGAACATTGGAAATAAATACTGTTTATTGTAATGAGTTCTTAATTAAAACAAGTTTCGACGGTCAACAAGAGTACAATTGAAAAGGCTTGATCATAATTAACTGATTGTACAGATTAGGTTAGATGCGGATACTTGTGAACTAATTAAATCTGTCAAAATCATTATTGTTGTTTTAATTTCTGAACTATTAAACAGCCGACCCGTTTATTATGTAAGTGTTATTAATAATAGAATAGTAATATAATAGTAGTAAGTATATTCGTGTTGAATTGTATGCATGACATACTAAATGTAAGGATGTTAGGGTGCAAATATAAAATGTTGTAAGTCACTTGCACTCACAAATACCAGGTGCAATAAGCCGAGCTGAGCGGCCTACGCCAAATCAGTAGAGTCGTTAAGCCGGCTTTAACCATAAAATACTATTTCAAATTATCCTAGGTGCCCGGCGTAAAAAAAGAAAGCCGCTAAGTAATGCTGAAAGACAAAGGAGATATAGAGATAAATTGAAGCGAGAGTATCCGGAGAAGTACGGGGCAATGCTCAAAAAGAATGCTGAACGCGTTAGAGCTGAAAGGCAAAGGATCCGTGGGCGAGAAATAAAACGGAGATCTGCTTTTAAAACGAGAATAGTGAAGATTTATACAGAGTCCATGTAAAAAAAAACAAAGTGTCTTACATGTCAAGAATTTTGTGGAAAGTAAACAATCGCATTATGGATAAAGAATAACTTTTTTATCTTGTGGTAAAAAAAATATTGCGAAATCAATAAATCTCTTATTTGATTTGACTATCTCTTGTTATTTATGTGAACTGTAATACCTTTAAAACAAATCGTTACAATATGTTTACATTTTGCCCGAATATCCGAGTTGCTCTTGTTTTATAACGTAACTCGTTACCGTCTGTAAATTATTCTTCAAAACCATTAAGAGCCTGTGCACACCACGTTTTTTAAACGCGCGTTTTGGAAACGTGCGTCGAGTGCGCGCTTTTATCCTACAAAGGTCTACGGCCTATGTCTGACTCGCGTGCGTATCGCGTCTATAACGCTACAAACGCGCGTCGACGGCGCGTTTAATAACGTGGTGTGCACAGGCCCTAAACTTCAAAGACAAAGTTTACCATCCGTCATATCGTGTAGGTGCCGTATTTTCTAATCTGAATCATGAAGAGTCATGTTTTCACATAATCCAGGTGTATTTTTTATGAGTATTCCCGCCACCCACTCCCACCATTGTTACTCCCATCAGCCAGGATCACACTGTATAACAAAAATCTATCCGCCATAAATTGTAAATCGTAAAATTACCCTGACATGTGTGTCATATTTACTTCAGGTTACGAATTCAATTTCATACCGTCTCAGAAGGGTAAACAACTGTTAATGATGAATGGATACACGTTCTCCCAAGACCACTACAGCCGGACCTATTACTGCTCTAAGAGGAACATCGGGTGTCGAGCTACAGTTAAGTTTGATAGAAAAGGGTGCATTAGGGCCGTGATTGCGGGACATACACACGATCCTCCGAAATACATGAAAACGGCATCAGGACAATATGTTAGAATTGTATAATAAATTTCATTTTTTGGAATTTCTATGTCCAATAAAGGTCTTTGTTAAAAATTAATTGTAAGATTTTTTAAATTCTATTTTGCTACTTTCTGTTTGCCTAAATCCGAATATTTATTCGCAAGTTTTATTGCTCAACGTGGCGTGGCGGAACGCACAAGAAATGTTGCTTAGTAGTTCTGGCTTGAATCTTACCTCTCCTTGGCACTGACGAAACAATTGTTTTACTTATCACGGGGTCAATTGCACCCCCTGCACCCCTCCCCTATCCGCGTCTGTTGGAAATATAATGTAAATTTAATAGGAAGATGAGATTTTCAAGATATCTATAATTTGTTTCTAAAGTGTGATCAATTCATCCACAAAAGATGATACTTTTAACAACAATTATTTTGTTCCTTGTCAATTTCAGATAGTCTTCCTTATGAGTTCATACAGACCACCCATGGAACGACGTTGCTGATGATGAATGAGTACACGTACGCCCAAAATAACCGCGCTAAGAATTGTTACTACTGCTCCAAAAGGACTTTTGGTTGTAAAAGTAGTGTCAAACTCGACCCGTATGGGGCGATTATAAGATTTATAAACGAACATATGCACCCACCGCCTGCCTTCAAAAAGTTAAAAAGTGGTTTTTACTTAAGAGTAAAAAACTAATAGTGAATTGGGTGAAAGTGCTCAATCCTGAACTTGTGCACGCGTGTTAGTGTATTGTTACTAATATAACAGTATTTTTACTACTAACATAGGGATAAGTCACATCGTTGTCTTATAAATAAATAAATGGAATATTAAATAAATATTTGTTTACTACAAAAATGAATAGTTATGGAGCGATTTCGATATTTTTGCGGTTAAAATGTGGACCCTACAAGCCGAAGTTTTGTGTCAACGTGACGAGAAATTTACCAGAATTAATCTACACTAGTAAAATAAAAATAAGAAAAAATGAATTAATAAAGTTCTTAAACTGGTTTGGATATTTTTTTGTTCATAGAAAACTCAAATTCGGATCTGTTCTGGATATTGCCCGTACATTTCGACTTGGTACACATTCCGTCTTACGTTCCTTAAAGTAGTGCGAAATACCCTTAGAAATGAATCCTTGGTATCTATTGGTACGAATCGTGAATGCTATTTTTGAACCTTTCATGTTTCGTGTCATTGAATAACTTTGATTAGGTGTTTGGGTGATATCATCCGTTATACACTCGATTAATGGTTTTTTTATTTAAAGCCTTGTTTCACCCCGCAATGCTTCGACAAAATATTATTTTGTTCATCTTCAATTTCAGACTTTACCCCTTACAAGTTCATAAAGACGCTCTCTGGAACGACGTTGCTGATGATGAACAATTACACGTACTCCCAGAACAACCGCGCTAAGAACTGCTACTACTGCTCCAAAAAAAGGATTGGCTGTAGATGTAGCATTAAATTCGACCCTCATGGAGAGATCGTCAGCCTTAGAGGTGACCACTGCCACCCCCCGCCCGCCTACAAAAAGTTACAAAATGGTTTGTACATGAGAATAAATCACCATTAAAAATTGTATTTAAATAATATACAGACAAGTATGTATTTTTAGTAAGTTTCATAATTTGTATAGTATGATTATCTCTTGATTACGGTGATGGAAAACATCGTGAGGAAACCTGTAGGTGCTATAAAATCTAAGCAATCTTGGCCAGCGTGGTGGTGTATGACCTGAATACCCTCGCATTGAGGAAAGGACCGTGCTCAGTTGTGAGACAGTATTGGCCGTATTAATAAATCGATCTCATGTCTAAGGGCGATCTTAAGTGCGCTTTTGTCGTGTCATTTTGTAGTGGAAAGAAATGTCTTTCCGGAAATGGAAATGTCCATGATGGCTCTCAGACTTAAGATCTATTTATTAATACGGGGGTAAAAAGGGCAAATTATTATTATTATTAAATGAGTATTAAAATGTACTTAATCTATGAAATCTAATGTTTTGTAAAACGTTGTTGCGTAAGTTAAAATAAGTTATAGGGTATATTCGTACATTGTTCGACTAATCTTACTTTATATTATTCTGTGTTATGATTATTTGCTGACATAGCTTAAAGTATGGAGGTTATTTTTAAAATTAATTTTATATTTAAGGGTATAACTACAATAAAGCAGTACTTGCTTAAATTTCTGTTGGGCCCAGTCTATATATCTACTGGTCCAGCTTCTTTAGACGGTATTCGTTTCTAATTATAATGTTACTAACATCAACTAGAGTTTTACTAACTTAGGATAATCTCGTTACTGTCTTATAAATAAATGTTTATATTATATTAATGAATTAAAAAAGATTTCCTGCTATATGATCGGATATATTTATACATATCATGATAGCTCCTAACGTTAAAATTGTCGTTGAAATTGAATGATTCCACTTCTATGTTATAGAAAATTTTACTTTTTAAATTTTCAATAGGTTTTTTTGAGTTGTAACTTTAGCGATAGTATTTAAAACTCTTTGGTACCAATCGATACATCAAGCTCTCTTATAAGTCTACTGGCGACCCGCCCCGGCTTCGCCCGGCTCTAAAATTATCCGTGTTTCTCTACTATATTATGCATGTATTATACATATAAAACTTCCTCTTGAATCACTCTATCTACTAAAAAAAACCGTATCAAAATCCGTTGCGTAGTTTTAACGATCTAAGCATACATAGGGACATACAGATAGCGGGAAGCGACTTTGTTTTATACTATGTAGTGGTATAGAAGCTCTCTGAAGCGAATGGTGAATGGTATATACATACTCCCAAAACAATAGCACGATGAGCTATTAGTTGTTGGTCCAGATAGTCTTTTGGATGCAGGAGTAGTGTTAAACTTGATATCTCAGGGAGGATTTCAAGCTTCAAAGATGATCATTGTCATCCGCCTCCTTCTCTTTAAATAACAAAATGGTTTGTAGGTCTATATGATATAAATTAGTTTCAGAGTTTTTAAGAAAATCATGAAATTTTGCTATGTGAATTTATGATTCGTCTTATTGAAATTCCTAATTGGTTTATATTTTTTGTAAAAGCTTGTCGGCTCACGGCAATAATTGTGTCTTAGTAATAAAATTACTTATGTTTGTGAATTCCATAAACTTTAAAGTTTTTAGAACTTATACGATTTAATGTTCACTTTTAAAGAATTTTAACTTTTAACGTTTATATTATATGACTTAAGTTTGTAATAAAACCGTAAATAAATTAAGCCCCCTACATTATTTTATTATATCTTCCTCATCACAATCACATACATATCCAAATCATCATCATCCAGGTATCTATTATTAAGAAATTAAAGATAAATAAGCTCAAAGTATGCAGCATAATACTAATATATGATATCAATTGCAGATTACCAGTTTCACTATAAGTTTATTCAGACAATCCGGGGAAAGACGTTGTTGATGCTCAACGGTTACACGTATACTGAGAATAACAGGGCAAAGAACACCTATTATTGTTCGAGGAAATACAAATTCTGCAAATCCAGTGTGAAGTTCGACCAACATGGAAGGATTTTGAGTGTTAAGCCGGAGCATAATCATGTGCCACCCAACTATAGGTCGACTGTCAACGGCCTTTATGTCAAATGCAAGAGCGAATTCGAGACCAATCCTCTCTATTTTGCCAACCGACACAGGTTTATGTAAATAAATAAATAATAAATAAATATCGCCAGACTGACACTGGACCCGAACTAAGCAACGCTTGTACTATGGGTACCGTACAATGGATTGCGGGCGATCCCAGTGACACCCAGACCGGGGCAAATTACGAAAAGGCCATTTCCGAAATTTGCCCCGGCGGGAATCGATCCCGCAACCACTAGGTGCAGTGAGCCGAGCGGCATACGCTCGAACCACTGCGCCAAGCGGTCGCAATGCAATCATGGTTTCATTAGTATTAGTAATTTATATTGTTGTTACTTGTATTATTATTAATATTATGGTCGTAAGTGGGTTTAAATGATTATAATGTACTTACCCCAAATTTATAGAAACTTAAATGTATTTGTAAATGGGTTGTAACGTTTATTTGGGTTATACTTACAATACAATACAATCATGTGACAGATTATTAATAAATGTTAATTAAGTTATTATTTCAATATATAAGTATTTTTAATTAAAAGAAAATGTATTTACTCACTGTTTCATGAATTGAAAATGGTATATCGTTGTTTTATTGACGTCTTGAAACAGGATAGAGTTTGAGCTTTGGCTACTGTTAACGTTTAGAAAACTGGGCTTATATTTACTAAATATTCGATATTTAGCCCCAAATTTAAATACACAGCACTTTTACACTGTAAAATGCTTTGTAAAGCCATTATACATTTCTACAAATTTGGGTATTAAACTTTTTTGTGCTTAACATAAACACTTTTGGGTAATAATCTCAAGTTAAAGACGGTTTTTGTTATATTTGTTAGTCTCTATCTAGAGTACTTATATACAGAATATTAATAAAAAATAAGGTGTTAGAAAATATAATAGATTCAAATATTATAAGTACTTACCTAATTTATAATAAACATTTAAGTTAAGGAAATAAATGTAGCTATATATGGAAGTTATGTAACAACATTATGAGCTTTTAACTGCACTCACTCAACTATTAGCTAAGAGCTTTCTGGAACTCTGCAAAAGTTTGTTTCCAATAAATATTTCAAAGTCAACAGTTTTATAATTTAGAACCGCACTTCACACTGTACCATGTGTGAAGTGCGTCGAATCCTAATGGTCTTAGCCCACTTACACGACCCTGCTCCAACACCGCCCTAAACTACCGTGCAACTACCGAGCAGTCTGACCGCGGTAAGCTCCAAAGTATATCTAAAGAAAAATCTTAAAGCCTACATTTAAATTCTATTATTTTTGCCGGATGGGAGCGGAGTCGTGTAAGTGGGCTAAGACCTTTATTCTGTCGGGATGGCTTACTATGACATACATATCATGCTGGCATCATAAATAGATGCCCAGATGTCCATGCTAACAAGTTACAAGTCTGCAACCACCGCCGTAACATTTGTTCTCGGTGCCAATATGCAGAACTGTCGCGTGCGCACTCACCTATCTCCTAAACCCTGGACATGTTCAATGCACCTCTAGACGCAACGCAAAAGAGCAAAGAGTTTGCGAATTAATGGTGGTAAGGTAATATGGTTTGTTTCGGTGAGAGGAGCGTGTAAGAAACATGTGTGTTTGGCAATTATTATTATGATTATTAATATCAGGCAGGCAGTTGATTCAACTGATAGATTCCTGTATCCTGTTTCTCTCTTCTTGTTTTTTTTTGCTGTCCTGAATGTGTACGTCGCATTATATTAGAAATAATAATAGACATATGGGTTTTGGTTTATACCTTTCTGAATACTAAATAAACAAATAAGAGGTCGAACTTGCCTGATATGCATTATAAATGTTTGGCACAGGGTCCGGAAAGAAAAAGACGAGCTTCATATGGAAATTCTTCTACGAATTGGAGTCAAAATCGGTGCTCTGCAAGACATGTGGGGTCACGATGAGATGGAACATGATAAGGCATTTGAAGCGGTTGCATCCTGAAAAGTTTTATAAGTACCTGAAGATGAGAGGACCTTCCCCAAGTAAGTGGTTTTACATAAAAACCTTTTTAACGATCAAAGCTGAAATACCTTATAGTACTTTGCAAAGTCAAGCAAAATTCAAATCTATTAGTTTTTCTGTGTTAAAGCCGTGTGTTGCCACTTTAGTTTTAAAATTTTATCATGTTACTCCGTTCCAGAATTCAGAAACAGAAGCAACAGAAGTTGGGTCAAGAAATACTGCAAAATGGTTGACGTCGGTCGGTATTCGTGTAAATTGTGTGAAACAATAATTAAATCCCCCATTGGCTTCGGGAATATGGTGCGACATATACGTACAAAACACGTGTATATTTTTGAAACGGAATCAAAAAAAGTAAACCGTGAAGACGATGAAGAGGATACAGATCAAGAAGAGGATCTCGAAGAAGAAGAAGAAGGACAATCAGATGAGGAACTAGAAAATAAAGAAGATTAAAAAATGGAAAAAGCTATCTATGTATATCAGTGGGCATATGATTACTGTTGTCCGTATTGAGTTTTAAATGCAGGAACGTAGAGTTTATTTTCTAATTTAAGTAAATAAGCAAAGATACATTGGATTCAAATATTTTTAGCATATTTTTTGTAACATATGAATGGACAATGACTATTATGTATCTGCATATTTTATTATACTCGTAGATGTAAAACTTTACCGCCTTCAAATTCGGTTCAAAGTAATACGTGACCTAACAAATAAATTTTACTTTTAAATCAACCTTAATTCATTTGACTTCATAAAACACGTCTGAACTTCATCCCTTATAAACTTCATTATTTTCATATTGTATATGTTCGGCACATTAAATAAAATAAATAAAAAAGCCTTTTATTTCTTGCTTTTCATAAGAAAATTTCAATAATAATATGCATACAAAATTATTCACTCTTCGAATCTATTTTCCAATTTTGGTACAATTAAAAACAATAGAAAAATATTTTATGATTCTTTAGATGTTTAGTAAGAACTTGTAAGTTGCGTTATTAATTATATTCTCATTTTAAGTAATACATAATAATATAATTAAAAATATAATTAGGATTTATAACACAGACATAATGTTATATGAAGAGTTATTAAATTTGAAATTAATGTTACATTAGATAGAATACTAAATATTGAGTAGTTACTTAAATATAGTTAGGGTTTGTATTTTGTTAGCAAGAACCCTCTCAATGAAAGGTAAAGGCCTCCTCCAGAGATGACCAGTACTCTCTGTTCTCTGCCGCTCGCATCCATTGGATACCGTTCGGCACATTACAGTTACATAGAAAACCTTCTAATAGGAACTCGAGGGAGATACTTGTCCCACTGTTGTTTATCATGCTTGAATTAATAAGGAAGAAGTAAGCAAGTTGAGCATTTATCAGGTTTAGAAAAGTGATCTTAACTGTCCGAATTGGTGGTGTGTGCAGTCATTCTAAGTCTCTCCAAGTAGGTACCTTTATCTATAATCACTATTGGCAATGGGTATTTAGGTACTAACTGATGACAAAAATATAAGTGTTATTCCGAATAATGAATTATCACCCCCATTCAATTTCAGACTACGCAATGATACCCACATACCGAGGGAAACGGTTGTTAATGCTCGACGGGTACACTTATTCCCAAAGGAATCAAACCGGAAATTATTATTGTTCGAAAAAAGATGCAGGGTGCAAAGCTCGCGTGAAACTGGATCGAGATGGAACCATAGTGTCTTCAAATACGAGACATTTTCATGAACCGCCACAGTATATGGTACTACCACATGGAGACTATGTGAAACTTTAGTGTATTTTCAGTAATGTAGGGTAATTATAGAGGCCGCCTTCAAATCTTCCCTCGTTCGTTTAGAACCTCAACTTTGACGTCGGGTCTTCCAATTTTTAAATGGATTGGTAAAAAATAAATGAACATATTTTTGTGATTATTTATAGTTTTGTTTTTATTGATTGGAAAGCATTGGTAAGAAGCTAGAAGGTCACTTCTCGTTCACACTGACGAAATATTTTAGTTGTCTCTATTTTTGAAATTTCAAACAATAAAGAAGCGTCAATGTGAACATGAGGTCGGGATTCATATTACATTTGAGCTATATTACAAATAAATTCTTGAAATATGTTCCTTAAGGCTAAAGCGCCCATCTAGCCCGCGAAGTTCAAATTTTTTGAGGTTTTTTAGAATTTTTTCAAAATCTGACAATAATTGAAGGCAAATTTTGTAATTTGCGAAAAAGACCGTGTGCAGTGCATTTATTAATATATCCAACTTACTCTAAAACATTTCAAGAACGATAGCTATCCAGATAATCTGGCAATTTTTGTATATTTAGTGATTTACTAGTATCATATCCACCGTGATAATATTTAGAGTAAAATAAATGTATTAATAAACGCACTGCATACTGTGTTTTTCGCAAATCACAAAATGTTGTCTTAAATGTTTTCGGATTTTAGATAAACTATAAAAATACTCGAAAATTTTGAATTTCGCGGTCTAGACAGGCGCCTTCACCTTAATACGTATATTTAAGTCGCATAACCAGTTGACAAGTATTACATTTCCATTTCAGTACCATATCAAATGATACCGACCAAAAAAGGCAAACATCTTTTAATGCTTCAAGGCTACACTTACTCTCAGCAGCATTACTCTAGAAACTACTACTGCTCGAAGAAAGACTCCGGTTGCAAAGCCAGAGTCAAGTTGACTAGGGAAGGCTGCCTACTGCCGAGTTCAGTCATAGAGCATAATCATGTGCCGCCTAAATACATGCAGTTATCACATGGAGAATATGTTAGGATTTCGTAGAGCTCGTGTAATACTAAATGGATCGTCTAGATATTGAATCTTGAAGACAATAAGACTTTTTAATCATAATATGGTTTGGCATCTTTGAATCCTTAGGTGCTGAAGAATTTGCAGGTAATTTGAAAAACAAATAAAATAACTTTATTCTCATAAGTATGTTTCTATATTCGTAACAGGCTAGTTCACTGAAAAATTTAAATCATACGATTGGCCTGTGTCCTGTGTCCCTTTTTACCTTGTCCACGAGGGACTATTTTCCTGGTCTCGTTTTTTTTTGTCTACAGAAGAGTTAAAGTTTTATAGACCTTAATTAAAATGACCAAAAAATTTAATGCGCGTTCCAGTTACAAATATAAATCCATGGACCAAACTGTTAACTCTTCAATTCGTTCGACAGAAAGAAGAAGATATAACCACGGATGTCATAGATGTATGAGATGTGTTAAAAACTAGACATGTTGTTACAGGGTCTATCAAGTATGAGTTCATCCCATCAAGGGTTGGCAGAAAGCTGTTGTTGATGGTAAACGATTACACATACTCACAGAAGAACCAGTCTTCACTGTATTATTGTTCAAAGAGAGACACAGGATGCAAAGCGCGGTTGAAGTTTTGGAATGGCATAATAGAAATCTCGGATACCGGGCATTCTCATCCTCCTAACTATATGCCGCCGCGAAGATTATTCGACCATTAATTATGTTGATTTTATTATGATTTAGTAACCATAAAATAATTACCCTAGATCTCAATATAAGTTTGTTAAATCATTGCCAATATATAGAGAAGTTTAATGCCTCTGTATAAATAGCCTCTGATTTAATTAGAAATGACTTTGACTCCAATTTGATAACCGTTAATAAAAATAAGTATTGACTATGTTAAAAGTAGCTTGCTTAAATCATTATTGTTTCAAAAACATTGTTTTGTAAATAGTAATGCCTAAAATTGTTTAAATCCAGTGATTATAACTTCGTTTGTTTATTCTAATGTTAAAGTGTTGTGTGCCTGACGCTCGCCTGTAGTGGGGGCGAACGATTTGATAAAACAGGCGTGACTTGAGCGCGGAGCATAGTTTCGCTGTGGATTTTGGAGAGAAAACATTATAAGTAAAGTTTATGCTGGTGAATTAAAATTAGTTTCTTATTTTCGTGTGGTGCATTCCTTTGGTTAAAATATGATCAGTAAGATTAAAATTGCTTCATGATTTAATGCAAAATCTATTGAATGGTGTTATGTAAATTCATAAATAGCAGAACAGATGCCCAGAATATGGTCAGCGGTTCTGGTTTTTTTTTTTAGAAGTCTCCCATCTCTTTGTCGATATGTACGAAGATTAAAAAAAAGTAATTGTGAAATTGTAATATTCTTTCTTGGTAACAGTTTATTTTTTTCTTCTTTGAACGAGATAATTGTGAAAAAGATTTTAGTTTCTATATATTTATCTCTTTATAGAAATATTTCTTATAAGAGTCCAGTAGTTAAATCAGCCCATTTTCTGAAGAATAAAGTAAGTTATCTAAGGTTTTCAGACTGCCAACATTTTTGTCTATTTTAATCTATTACAGATCTACCCTACAAGTTTATTCCTACGTCTAAAGGCAAATATTTGGTAATGTTCAACGGGTTCACGTATTGGCAAAAAAATAATTCTCAATATTACTACTGCTCTAAAACTACGAGTAAACCAGCATGCAAAGCCCGTATCCGGTTGAATGGAAACGGGGTCCTTAATCAAATAGAGTGTAGACATAGCCATCCACCTCCGAATTATGTGAAAATGTCAAATGGAACTTACATTAAAGTATAAATAAAAAACCCCTACCAACTCTATTAACGTATTATTGTAGAATCGTCGTTTGTTGTTATAGTTTGATGTGTATAAAGTCGGAATAAATAACCATTTTAATCGCATAATGTGTTTGAAATCACAAAAGTTAAGCCTAAAGGGTATTGGTAGAAAAGTTTGTATTGGTTCTATTTTCGACCAGAAATCATTATAGTCCATTTTGATTTTTCTTGAAACTTTAAACAAAACTTTCATGCAGGTGTTACATATGACGTTATGATGTCGGAGAGAGGAAAAACGTTGCTGTTGATAAACGGTTACACTTATTCACGTAAAACCAAATATACGTGGGTATGTTCCACTAGCTACCCGCACTGCAGAGCCAAACTCCGACTGGACAACGACAGGACTGTTGTTGATTGCGATGATTTCCACTGTCATCCACATAAACAATATCTTAAGACTAAAGATGGCAGAATCATAAGAAACCTACCATCTGACAATCTGTATATATAAAAATGAATCTCTATTTCCTTGGTCATCGCATCACGCGTAAGCGGATTGAACGATTTCGCTAATTCTTTTTTGTTGTGTTTATTATTGTCAAGATAAGGTTGTTATGGAAGAAAAAAATAAGAGAGTTGAGCGGAACAATTAGAATTCAATATTCAAAGTTAAGACAGTTCAACGTCTGTTGGGTCGGCTAGTATGCAATATTGTTTGATAAAGTCTTCGGACATCTAGGCCCAAATTAATAAATGGATCTCTGTCCGTCTCAACTCAAGTTTCAAGATTGTTTTCAGTCTTGAGATAGATTTAAAAATACGAGGCTTAGACAGCACGTTGTTGCTAAGACTTTGGTAAATAAAATTTGTGTCTGATACGTGTGCTGTTTTTTTTATCGTGGATTATTTTTTCTTGTTTGCTATTTGCCATCAAATCTGTGGTGTTATACACTAAATGGAATACAAATAACAGCACACCGACTAGGTAAGACATTTTTAAATTATAATTTTTACACCTATCTCCTTGATAATGAAGGTACCTACTTGTATACATCGTTTCTCTTCTAGACATTTATTCTTTAACACAATTGCAAAAGGAGTATTGCCGTATGCATTAATATTTAATCGCTCACATTATCGTTTTTTTCTAGATTTGTACTACAGAGTTGTAAAGTCGCGGTCGGGTAAAGACTTATTATTGGTCAATGGATATACTTACTCAAAAGCGAACTTTCGTAACGGATGGGTATGTTCTTTAAAACGTCGAAATTGTAAAGCCAAGCTGAAATTGAATGACCTGGGAGACATTGTGGATGCGATGACCGAGCACAATCATTCGCCAATAGAGCGTTATCAGCCAATTAGTGGTTTGGTTTACTAATTAGCCGAATATTTTAGTGTATATGTATGAACATGTATTAGGTAAAAATACGGGTAAGGAATGGAAACCCGTAATGATTGATTTCTATGAAATCAAATGGGTATAAAAGGCAAAGTACAGTGTTAGAGCTATGATGTAAAATTAAGTAATAAGTCACAAAAGGGCATGAAGCTGATCTATTTTCACCCTTTCAGAAAGTGTGCCATTGTAATGAATATTATATTAGTGTTTACACAATTGAGTTAATTTGTCGTTTTGTGTTGAAATTTTGTAAAGCATTACTGAATTTAAAGTTAGGTTCTGAGGCTTGCAGGTATTTTAAAAGAATGCTGTACAGTTCTAAGATACAAACGCGGCTGGCTGCTTTTCCGTACACGCAGCTCTGGCCTAGAAATCAAATAACAACAAACCGCTCCAGATATGACTAAGGAATCAACTAAACATTGAAATAAAGCTATTTTTGGGATTTTATCGCGTTTATCCGAAAAATCCGAAAAATTGTTTTATTTCAATGTGTAGTATTCGCGTAAATATAAGAAAACAATATGTGAATCAACTAAAAATAAGTTATACTGTTTTATAGATTCAGACCTAACATACGAAATAGTCACGTCACAAAAAGGCAAACCAGTAATCCTTGTCGGAGGGTACACATTCTCTAAGGCAGGGCCAAATTCATGGGTGTGTTCCACAAAGAAAAGGGATTGCCGAGCGAGGCTGCGTCTGTGTGAAGGAATCATCATCAGAATCAATAATGAGCATTGCCATCCGCCTAGAAAATATGTTTTCCAAAATTGATTGCATATTCGTTTATAGGAGATGGTTTTGAATGAATCATAACGCAATAAATAATGTGGATCCTCCTAGGAAGTCTACAGAGACCACATGAACCATGATGACGATTCATATACTTCATAGATTGTGTTTCGAGTGGTTAAGCTGTCGGTACCAGCTAACACGCTTTAGATAAAATTCTTATACTAGAGGTGGCCACTAGCAACAAACAAAAACACACAACATAGATCTAGTAAAACCAGGGACCACCGCGCACCGGTTAATGGGGTTGCATTGAATAGGGACACAGCCACCCTACAATGCTGTCTAGCTCAATGTAGATTGTTGATACATTTCTTTATTACTAAGTGAATAAAACTGTAAATTATATATATATTTTTTATTTATTTTTCATTATTCTATTTATTTATCATACTAATATTATAAAGAGGAAAACTTTGTTTGTTTCATTGTAAAGAATATGCTCCGAAACTACTGAACCGATTTGAAAAATTATTTCACTGTTGGGAAGCTACACTATCCCCGGGTGACATAGGCTATATTATATTTTTTTTAAAATTAGCGATCCTTACTAAAACTCCAATAATGTAACCGTAATGTACCCGTGCGAAGCCGGGGCGGGCCGCTAGTTTATTATAAAATGCTTGTTGTGCTTACGACAATGCCAAGATGCACAACAAGCTAATAAGGTACAGTACGGCACAACCCAACACCAATACTTCCACAAACACACACACGCACAATACCTCATACACACAAAACTGTCAAGTGCGACCTGGGAACCCATACAAACTTGTTTGTCAGCCACATTCTGCGTAATGTTGGTCTGGAGTGTATCCAGGCCGCACTTGATCAGCACAACACACCACACAACGCAAATGTTGGTTGCATTTGCGTACACATACAACCTACACACACAAACAATACACGTACCTTACTCACACTCCACATGCAACACATCCTCACTCACACTCACGTTTGTGGCCTCGTCATGAATAGTGTATCATTTATTATATTCATAAGAATACAAATAATATGAACATCAAACTGAACGGGACCACAAATCACACACACCACAACACACGTACACACACAACACGTGTCGTATTTGCCGAAAACCGCCCCGAGCAAGAATAGCAGTACACAAGTACTATTAGAATTTATTATTATTATTTTACCAAATTACAAATTTTATTAATACTAATTATTTACCCAAATTTATTTTAATCCTAAACATTAACACTAATACTACAACTATTACAAACTTACTATACACCAAACTAGTTTTAAGATTTTAAATGTAAATAATGTATAATTATAATTACCAATTTGTCTCCAAACTGAGACTAAATTGAATGGTAATTAGAAATATAAATGAGTATACCATATGAGAGTGATATGCCGCACTACTACAGAATAAGAGTATAATAAAACCTGAACAAATGTACTAGCAACTTAATACTAACTAATGTACATGAATATCGTAAAAAAATATAATAAAAGTATGTCTGAAAAAAATATTATACCCAAAGGGAAAAAGAAAAATACCCTGACAAAAAATTAAAAAACTAGAAAAGGGCCTGGATCATGTCCGGGGAAAAGCGGCGGCTGTGCACACTCTGCACAGTCAATAAAAAAAAAATAAAAAAAAAAATAAGCACAAAAAATAAGGTACAGTGGCTTATATTTAGGTACTTAAAAATCGAATGCAGTAATTTACAAATATGTGTCATTCATTACGATCGGTATCCAGACTAATCAAACATTTTTTCACAGGCCTTGAATATGAAGTAATAAAATCACAAAGGGGCATGACACTGATCTATATTGGAGGATACACATTTTCTCAAACCAGCGGGAAGCATACTTGGGTCTGTTCGACAAAGAACCCTCTGTGCAAGGCCAAGCTGAAGACAGACGCTGGTAGGAAGATTGTAAGCATTTGCAACGAGCACTGCCACCCTCCAAGGAAGTATGTCATGATTGACGGACGACGTGTTCGAGTGTAGTTCACACCTTAGCTATGTTACCACTTAAGGTCGTTCTGTCATTGTAGGTTGTTTTAAAAATCATTGTTGAGGATTTCTAATAACACATTAAACATATTTCATACAAGATATGATTGTGTTTCGAAAGGACGCTACTTGGCACATTGGACTGAACATTTAGAGAATTTTCTAAGGATCCATGCCTCTATAATTTTTAAAAATGAAAGGAAAACTGTGGCTGTATACCTAGCATAACTTCTACGATGTTAGTTTATAGTAATAAACTATTTTATAATAATACTTAAGGAATAATGTACAGTTTTACCAAATGACCTTAATACAGTGTTGCTTTAAGCTTATTCATTAAACATTATATTCCGTTACTTTTAGCATAGATTTTAACATAGATTGTACTTACCATTTTTTATTGGGTATTAAATGTACCCCAATGGATTCCATAAATATACTTTTATATTTGTTAGATATCTATATTTTTTATATTCGCATCCAAACGTGTATATGGATAGATGAATTATCTAGCTATAACTCAAATAACTAACACAAATAGATTTCTTTTTTGATCTAAATATATCTAATTTTCCAAGACGTATTTTGCGAGGCTCAAAAGATCTCATACGCACACTAGTGGAATATATCTAGTTATGAGTAAGTAATAAAAGATCTCCAACATAACAGCAGATTTTTTTTACATTTTTTTTACTTAAAATATCTTACAGGTTTCGGATATGAAATTATAAAGTCACAAATGGGCAAGGAGCTGATCTACATTGGAGGGTACACCTTTTCTCAGACCAGTGGGTATACTTGGGTCTGTTCGACAAAGAACCCTCTGTGCAAGGCCAAGCTGAAGACAGACGCTGGTAGGAGGATTGTAAGCATTTACAACGAGCACTGCCACCCCCCAAGGCAGTACGTCGTTGTTAATGGAGAATATGTTCGTGTGCGGCGAATACCTTAGCAGTCTTGTCACCACCCGCACTCGTTCCGTCGATGAAGGCTTCCTCCAATCACTGACAATTCACGACTTGTTAGGAGTATTACTCAGTTGCAGAAACGATATTTTATGTTATATAAATACGAAAATCAACTCTCATCTCAGAGTTTACCATTGCCATCTTTAGGTCTAAACACTGTCTCTACATTCGATACATCTTTTCGTGTTTCAAATTGTTCACTTTAGTGATACCTACCTGATAATACCTACAAGGAATTATATAAATAATAATCTGTTACTAAAGTAATATATTGTATTTTATTCCTATCTAATAAAATAAACTAACTTTATGTTATTATTCTGAATCAATCAGTGGAACTGGGCCCCCCTTATTTCTAGAAGCCATGCCTATATACCCCTATACCGTCCCCCGCGGACACCCTAGTAGAAAGAGACACAGTCCCACCAGCCAGGAGCCTCCTTCTCGGCTCGGTCTTCGTACAGCAATAATAGAAACCCTCCCGTTCGATTAAAGCTCCACGTTCAAACCACATTGTTTTTTTAGGGCTACAATATCAAATTGTAAAGTCCCAGAGGGGCAAGGACCTCATTCTTCTCGACGATTATACCTTCGCGTATTCTAGTCCAACACGCTGGTTGTGCTCCACCAACCAGCCGGATTGCAAAGCGAGGCTGGTGCTGAACAAAACGGGGGAAGTGCTTGGCCAACAACATCAACACAATCACCCTGCCAGGAAATATGTTATTACCGCATCGGGGCAATATGTAAGACTGTAAAACAAGAAAAAAAACTTTGTAACCTTGATTTTGTGTTATTTTAAATCCTGTGACGGAACGAGACTGAAGGGACGGAGTACTCGTACAAAATAGTGTGGATTAGACTGGAAACCGATTTCAACGCACGTCGTTTGTTTGATAGCTGGTCTTCAGAAGGTTCGTTGTTCTAACACCTGTTTACACTAACGCAATATAATTGTATTAATTTATGATGTATTTTATTTTGGTTATAAAAAATATTAACAGCTACCTACATAGATACATGGTTAATTCTACGATAAGAGGTAACTTGTGCGGCAATCATTTTAAAATAGAAATTTTATTCTAAGTATATGGTGTTATTTTTTGCAATTAAACTCACCTAAATGTACTTATTAAATAACGTCACGATTAAATGCCTAATTAAAGTATATTTTTCTGAAATTCCTTATAATGTCTAAAAAGTATCTACCCTGGCCTGTCTCCCTGACGGTTTTAGTTTAATTTGCAAACGATACATACCTTCTTTGTACCAGTTGTTAAACTAAATTATGTTAAACACAAATTTCAATAAATATATTTAAGTATTGTTAAGGAAAAATAGAACAATACTTATTTATTTGCAATATTTTTTAAAACTTAACCTTTATCCCACTGTTTTTGGGTATCTAACCTGGCAAATTTCACTCCGCTACTACAAACAAATATAAAACGGCCATATTCCAAATAGCGCTCAAGGTCATATATCGACGTGAAGTTAGCACTGCAAAACACGTGAGCCGTTAAGGGCACCGTCATTTGTTAGTTGTTGCGACGCGTTGGTTTAAAGTGGTGGTTTCGCGAGGTCATTGTGTCTCTCCACTGGTAAGTCATAAAAGTAATATTATTCACTAGCTGACCCGACAGACGTTGTCCTGTCGTTTAGGGGTATGAAAAATAGATAGTATCTGATTCTCAGACCTACCACCTTGCACACAAAATTTCATGAAAATCGGTGGAGCCGTTTCGGAGGAGTATGGTAACTAACATTGTGACACGAGAATTTTATATATAAGATTTAATTTATTTGCATTTCCTGGTCTAATTTTATGATAATGCAATAGTTAAAGTGTGATACATAATGTACCGAAACATTTCTTACGTCAATTAAAACAATAAAATTTATCGTGACAACGTCTCTTCCTTGCCATATTTCCCCTGTCAAGATAACTGTCAGGGCAGAGACTTGTTGACCAAGGGAGATAATGTTAGTGCAAACAAACTTAGATATAGCATATTTTTATCAACGAACAGTTTTAAATCATTTAAATAATTTTAGTAAATTCTTAAAACTGAAAAATAAAGGAGGTTCTCGGTTCATATTGTTATTATATTATTGTGTAAAATTGTTACAGATCATGGCACCACGGAAAAAGTTACACGTGAAGAAAGATTACAGAAGAAACGTGAAGCAGAGAGACTACGATATGAAAAGATTAAAAATGATCCCGAAAAATATGAATTGCAAAAGCAAAAAGAAAAGGCAAAATATTTAAAAAAGAAGGAGAAAGGAATTATAAAGGCTGTCGACCAAATGACTACTAGAGAGCAACGTAAGGCTCGAAATATATGGAAAAAGAAAGCAAGAGAGCGTAGACAACGACTTGCGCTTCAAACGTAACTAATCTTTCGGTAACGCCATCGATGTCAGATATTAAGTATCAAACTTTTTATTCTCATAGAAGAGTTATAGCTGCCAAACTTAAATCAGACCGAGCCACAAGATAAAGATATTTAATTAATAAGAAAAAAGGTCACATCTTGTTATTGATTTTTTGTATGCTATTTATTGTATTAGTATTAAATTTTTGTATTGCTATTTGTTACTTAACACTGGCAAATACCTATTAACTTGGGTGGGCCATATTTTTAAAGAAAGAAGAAGAAGAAGAAAGAATAAGAAAAAAAGATGAGACTTTAAATAAACTTAAGACTAAATTAGTACGAAGACAGCTTATACATGTTGTAAAAAAAGGCTACAAAGAAGACGAAAACCCGAAAAACTGACACCTAACAGCAAAGTAGAACAAGTCTTGAATTTTCCAAGTGCCAGAGAAACAGTGAAGAAACATTTATTGTTTGCAGAAGTGCTTAATCAACAATTAAAAGAAAATTATTCTTCTCTTCCAAATAATAAAGAAAAAAGAATTTTCAAAAGAATTATAAGCGGGAAACTGGTGAGAAAATACGGCATACTACAGAACGAAATAGTTATTTGTTATACAAGAGTGCAAAGTTGCTTTTTAACCCCGCGTGCTCAATTTGGATGACCGAACAAGCGAAGGATCCTGAGCGTTAGCGACGGAATCAAAAGAGCACGAGGTGAAAAATTTTTGCACGCGAGTGCAACACGTAACTTTTCGTCCCACCTCAGCGAGGAAATGAGTAAGTGCAAAAATAAAAACCTTTACAAGTGAAAAGAAAATGGCGCGCGCAAAATAAAAAAGTACTCCAAGAAGGTTCCGAGTCTGAGTTTTTAACAAATTAAAAAAGGTTGTATGATAAATTCGGTGCCATGGAGGTAGAAGTCAACAGGGTTAATGATGTTTTGAATTCACAAACTTAGTGCACACGATGTTCTAAATTCAATTTACTTTATCCTCTAGCGGATAAACGCGGCTTTTGCACTCAGATATCGAATAGCAAAAATACTCCTTCCGAGATAGGGGGATGAAAAAAATATGACCTTTAAACCTTTAAGACAAATGGGACAAGTACGATTACTGGAAAATAAAAGGAAAGCCAAAGCAAGTTATGAAATAATCAAAACAACAATTATTATGAGTTATGGCTGAAATATAGTGTGTTAATGTTTAATATGATTATTGGTAAAAATGATAGTCTGATTCTATGTTAAGTACAATGTTTAAATAAAGTTAATTTTAGTAATTTTGTTACTTTTATTGCCACAAATTCTCTCCCTTGGCCAAATAAGTATCTACCCTGATCTAGGTGTCTCTATCCTGTCCAATGTATTTATCCTGGCCTTGTAAAAGTAATAAAATATGCATAAAGTGACTTGCCCTTACGTGAAAAGATACATAAATGTAGGAGTGAGAGGTATAGAGAGGGACGTAAGAGAGATGACGTAGTAACGTGTCATGATGTAAGAGTAAGTGACGGATGAAGTATGAGACAGATAGAGATGAACGGGAGTCGTAAGCAAGCATTGAAGACGAGTAGACGTGTATTAAAGACTATAAAATAAAGAACCATATTAAAAATTTAAGAATTTGGTTTCACCCACATAATTAGGACATAAATCGTAATATAAGTGTTTAATGAAAAAACAGCAACTTTTCTCCGTGGCCGTATTCTCTATGGACTTAAAACCTCTTATCGTAGAATTACCCACATACAAGTATTGTGTACTAACACACAGTAATATATACAAAAACTAAGATAATATAAAAACTCGGCCATCTTCAGTTTACACTAGTAGGTTATAATTTATAATAATAATATGATCACTATGTTCTATGAAAAACCGGTTTTACTGTGCTGAAGGTGGACGTGTTTTAATTACTTATGTTATTTTTTTATAATTTTGAATTACAACTGACATTGGAATTTCCCCTTTGAATGTGTAATAGGCCTCTTTGTAGCTTCATCACAGTATGAATAAAACAGATCCTAATCATTTAAATTCAGTTTCATCAAATAAAGCAACTCTTTCAGGAATACCATACCGTATTGTGACGTCAAAACGCGGTCATGATCTCATACTGGTCGACGGCTATACATTTTCAAAGGTCACCCTACATCGATGGGTCTGCTCGACGAATTACCCAAAGTGCAGGGCAGTTTTGAGGCTGGATAAACTAGGGAGGATCACCTACGTCACTGGGCACACACACGCTGCTAGATCGTTTATCGTTACACCGGTGGGGAAAATTAAATATGAACGAATTTAAGAGATCATATTTAATATCTATGATTTAATATTTGATATCAATGATAATTATATTATGTGATTTATAATGGAATAAATTTTATGTCAATCTATTAGCTGAAAGATGTCTTCAGCCTTATTGTGACGCTTGTGATGATTTCGATCCACCTTGTAGAGGCGTCATTGTCTCTGGAACATCATTTTGAACAATAAATTTAATTATGTAATAAGAAACAATATTTATGCAAATGAAATTATGGTAATTATAGTAGTTCGCTGATGAAATTAAATATTCATATAAGATAGAATTGAATTGTTTTATTGCAAACTCCTTTATCAAAGAAATATCGATAATTTTATAAAGTGACATTATGTTTATAGATTAGGGTATACACGAATATGAAATAGTGAAGTCTCAACGAGGTAAAGACGAAAATCATCAACCAAAGATTTATAGGTAGTCAGTTCTATGGTTAGTTGCTTATAATACTAATATATTTCCCACAGATGATTGGCACATGAGCTGCAAAATAACAAAAAAACGACCGTACACCGCTGAAAGTGTTGTCAAAGCTCTTAAATTAATTGAAAACAAGAAAGGTTCGGTTCGACAGGCGTCTAGACAATTTGGTGTGCCAAGAAGTAGCCTCAACTATAAATTAAGCAATCCTAACGCAAAGTCTAAAGTTGGACCTAATCCAATACTCTCTGAAGCTGAAGAAAACGAGCTGTGCAATTTTATAATAGCTATATCTAAACGTGGGTTTCCCAAAAAAAAAGGCGATATTCAAATGTGTGTCGAGGACTTTCTCATAGAGAATCCAAGACCAAATCCATTTAGGGATAACAAACCAGGAAGCACGTGGTTTACATCATTCCTAAAGCGTCATCCTAACATATGCATTCAAGAACCAAAGGGAGTTACTAAAGCGCGTGTTTCAGAGCAGAGCATTAGAAAATGGTTTGAACAAATAAGACAATATATTGACGAAGAAGGCCTATCGGATGTAATTGTAGACCCCACGCGAGTATTTAATGTTGACGAAACTGTGTTCAATATCTGCCCTAAAACAGGAATAGTTTTATCCGAAATAGATAACGCACCAATGAAGAAAAGCATTACTATCCTGTTTACTTTTTCCGCTGCCGGTGATGTGTGCAAACCCATGATCGTCTACCCTTATAAAAGGATACCCAAAAGGAATTTGCCATCTGATTGGCTTATAGGCCAAAGCGACTCAGGTGGTATGACTGCTGGGGTATTTTATGACTATATAGCCCAACAACTTCTGGACAACAATATTTCACTTCCTGTTATATTGTTTGTTGACGGAACCAAAACTCATATTACAATAAAAGTGTCGCATCTGTGCCGAAGTATGAACATACATTTGATCGCGCTATATCCAAATGCAATGCAAATTTTAAAACCTGCAGTCGTTGAAGTCTTTCGCCCTATTGATTATGGATGGAGAAAAGCACAGCGAAAATGGTATGCGGCAAATAATGAGACAAGTCTAACAAAATAGCACTTTGCTACCTTATTGAAAATCATCGTTGACTCGAATGTTGATAAAAAAGAGACAATGATAAACGGGTTTAAAGTGTCTGGTCTATATCCATTTGATCCAAACAATATCGATTTCAGCAAGTGCATTCCATCAAAAGAACCTGAAAGCGCACCTGCTTTGGAAACTGACGCTGAAAAAAAATGTGTGTAGCTTGGCTATTAGGTGAAAAAGATTTTATCTAACCTACAGTACACTAAGATAGCCAGTTTCTTCGTAAATATGACTATTTTTATGTTGTTAAATTAATGTGATTTTTTTAAGTTATATAATTAAGTTTAAAATAGTGTACGGGTGGTGAATAGTGTACGGGGCTATTTGTTGAGTAGGGGAGATGATGAGTAGACTGGTACTAAATCGCTTACTACACAAATTAAACTTGGCTAAATTATACTATGTTCTGCCATCCTTGTCATAATTCTAATGTAATGCATGAGGAAGACAATCATATTAAAGTTATGTTTAATTTAGTTTGCTCTTAATATATTTCCAACAAAATTAGCTACACATTGCGGTTGAACTATTTTTATGATCTTCAATTGTTTAGGGGTGTCTTGTCAAACTTGAGTAGTGCTTATTTTTCTCTCGTTGTACGATACATTTTTGTAAATATAATTTTAATGGTAGGAACCCTTTAAAATTAGTATTGTTTTTATTTTTACTTTATCTTTATTTGCTGCTGACCTTTAACATAACCCAGACTGACTACAGGTAACTATCATATTTAGTGTATTTTGTGATGTCAAAAATTGGGCAACGAAATCGATGTAAATGTTCCGTCATTGCAAACATGACTACAACATCATTTTCGTCTAAGTGTTTAGGGTAGCAAGTTATGACACCAAAATGACTGTAACAACCCTAATTAAAATGTAATCGAAATTAATAAAGGACTTAAATTGTTTAATAGTTATTAGAAAATATCTACCCTTTCCTATCTGGGTCTAGGTCGACGATCGACGAGGATCACTTGATTTGGTTGATAGCATTGTCTGGTTCACTGATAGTCCTCGATAATATAAACAATCAAACATCGATTGAGGGTCGATCGATCGCCCCACGTGAGTCTTTTTGACCACTAACACCCCATTACTCCTGTAAGCCAAGGCTTAATTGATTAATAATGCTTTTAGACAATGTGAAGTTCATAAGACTGAATAAGAATAAGAGATTGCTGATGGCAGACCAATTCACGTTCTCCAAGTCTGGTACTCGCCATTGGTACTGTTCCAAGAAAGCGACAGGCTGCAAGGCGAAGATCTTCCTGAACACGGACGAAACCGAAGTAGTGTTGATAGAAAACGACCATGATCATGAACCGCCCTTCTATCAGTTAGGCGATGGAGGATATTATGTTAAGTTATGTTAGTGGCTTTTATATTAGTGAGTAGCTTTGGGGATTGCAGCTTCTAAAGGGGAAGCTGATTTGCGCTCGGTGGCGCGCCAAGTGGTGATTGATGCAATAATTCGTAAAATAATTTAATAACGACCATCGGTATTTTTCATTTAAATTTGACATTTCACCCTCGGATTCATGCGTATGATACGAGTTTGTCGTTACAGAATTGCACGCTATTTTTGTATGCTTACTTTCTTGTGTATTTGTTATTCACATTTAATTTGCTTTATGATATAAAATTGTAATTAAGCTCTTTATCTTTATTTTTACACCTATTCGAAGCGTAATAAAATGATATAATTATATTAAATAATCAATTGATTTGGTTGATAGCATTATCTGGTTCACTGTTAGTGCTCGATAATATAAACAATCAAACATCGATTGAGGGTCGATCGATCGCCCCACATGAGCTATTCTGACCACCAACACACCATTAATCCTGTAAGCCAGGGCTTAATTGATTAATAATGCTTTTAGACAATGTGAAGTTCATAACACTGAATGGGAATAAGAGATTGCTGATGGCAAACCAGTTCACGTTCGCGCAGACTACTCCTCGCCATTGGTACTGTTCCAAGAAAGGGAAAGGCTGCAAGGCGAAGATCTTCCTGAACAAAGATGAAACCGAAGTACTGTTGTTAGAAAACGACCATGATCATGAACCGCCCGTCTATCAGTTAGTCAATGGAGGCTTTTATGTTAAGATTAGTGGATAGTGGCTTTAGGGATTGCAGCTTCTAAAGGGGAAGCTGATTTGCGCTCGGTGGCGCGCCATGTGGTGATTGATTCAAATTCAAATCGTTTATTTTGTTTAGGCCTACAAAAATGCGGTTTAATTCAGCAGAGCATCCCCAGAGCAGTATGCCATATGACATAACGCTATGGAAATAACTAAAATAAACAATTCTAGCTGTTTCTACGTCGGTTAAATGCCTGATTTTTTTAACAGCATATGCCGCACAGCTGAGTTTACCCGACAATTTTTTGATATGAGGACCCCATTGCAATTTAGCATCTATAGAGATCCCTAGAAAGACAGTTTCCTCCACAAGGTCCAATTCTGCTCCATTTAGTCGTATATTGGTTCCTACTTGTCTCACATTTGGCGTTGAGAACTTTATACATTTCGTTTTATTCTCATTAAGTAGAATATTATTTACATTGAACCAATCTACAACTTTAGCTAGTGCGTTGTTCACATCGTCATAATGTAAAAGCTGTCTTTTAATTTTAAATAATAAAGAAGTATTATCAGCAAACAACACAACTTCGTGACTATTTTCTACAGAGTAGGGCAGATCATTGATATATATTAGAAACAAGAAAGGACCTAGTATCGAATGATGCAATGATTCGTAAGATAATTGAATAAGACCTGCGGTATTTTGCATTAGATTTTACATTTCACCTGCGGACTCAATTGCACGCTGTTTTTATATGCGTACTTTATTGTGTATCATACTAATATTATAAAGAGGAAAACTTTGTTTGTTTGGTTGTAATGAATAGGCTCCGAAACTACTGAACCGATTTGAAAAATTATTTCACTGTTGGGAAGCTACACTATCCCCGGGTGACATAGGCTATAATATATTTTCAAAAAAATTAGGGATCCTTACTAAAACTCGAATAATGTAACCGCAATGTACCCGTGCGTAGCCGGGGTGGGCCGCTAGTTTTTTATACACATTTAATTTCCTATATGAAATAAAATTGTGATTAAGATCTTTTTCTTGACCGTATTTAAGTGTAATCAAATTATACAATTTGATTAAATAATATTTACATGGATTTACAAGTTTTAATTGTAAGTTTACATCAATTGAATAGGTGCACTATTTTTAATGGGACCAGACTGCCGCATACCCTCACTAGGGTTACTCCTGTATGCCAGGATCGACAATGATGATGGGCAACGATGACGCTGAGGTTGAACCCTTCACGAAACCCTGGGAAAAGCTAAATTGTCTTGGAGCCTGCACGAAGTTGATCGAAAGAAAGAATAGGACTTGGAATAAAATTATCAACTTCCCACCGTTGCAAAGCGGAAAGAAAAAAAAACTGTATCGGCTGATTCCACTAGAAGTAAGGCTGTTATAGCTGATTGAAGACCAGTTGTAAGGCACAACGGATCGTAATTAGACAGATTGGACCTGTTGATTGAATACTACACAAACAATGGTGCTAATTCTGATGGTACAAAAACTAAAATTCATTGAACTACATGCTATCGCTGCATGGACAAAAGGCTCCAAACGAATGCTGTGGAAAATTTGCGAATTTTCCGCAGTGGTACCAAGGTAAAAAAAAAACATATTTTATTCTGCACTCGTATTTTATATAAAAAAAATCGTAACAATGAACGCACTGCTGAGGAAAAATCGCTCTTTTTAACCGACTTCCAAAAAGGAGGAGGTTTTTTTTTTTCGAAAGGGTATTCTCCCGCGGTGGTACCATTATCATCAAGTCAGGATCTGATGATAGAATCTCAACGGAATCGAGAAAAACGAACAATATCATAATTCTAATGCATGAGCAAGAGAATAATATTTTAGTTGTGTTTTACTTAGTTTGCTCTTAATCTATTGCCAACAATATTAGTTACACATTGCGGTTAAACTATTTTTATTATCTTCATTTGTTTAGGGGTGTCTTTTCAAACTTGAGTAGTGCTTATTTTTCTGTCTTTGTTCGACATTTTTTAAATAAAATTTTAAAAGTAGGGACTACGGACCCTTAAAAATTTGTATTGTTTTTATTTTCATTTAATTTTTATTGTTGCTGACCTTTTCAATAACTCGTTTGCAATGACGGAACATGTTCACCGATTTGTTTGCCTATTTTTTGACATCACAAAATACACTAAATATGATAGTTACCCGTAGTCAGTTTGTCTTCACTATCACAAAATGTAGATATACATATCATCTACTGTGTGTACTACCGTAAATTATTATTTTTGGACATTTGAGAGGCCTTGTAATTTTACGTGACGGACATTTTCGATGATTATTTTCGTCTGAGTGTTTAGGGTAGCAAGTTATAACTCCAAAATGACTGTAACAACCCTAATTAAAAAGTAATTGAAATTAATAAAGGACTTCAAATTGTTTAATAGTTATTAGTAAATATCTTCCCCCCTTATCTTATATCCCCTTTCCTATCAGGGTCTAGGTCGGGTCTAGGTCCACTTGATTTGGTTGATAGCATTGTCTGGTTCACTGATAGTGCTCGATAATATAAACAATCAAACATCGAATGAAGGTCGATCGATCGCCCCACATGAGCCATTCTGACCACCAACATACTTTTACTCCTGTAAGCCAGGGCTTAATTGATTAATAATGCTTTTAGACAATGTGAAGTTCATAAGACTGAATGGGAATAAGAGATTGCTGATGGCAAACCAGTTCACGTTCTCGAAGTATGGTACTCGCCATTGGTACTGTTCCAAGAAAGCGACAGGCTGCAAGGCGAAGATCTTCCTGAACAAGGACGAAACCAAAGTACTGTTGATAGAAAACGACCATGATCATGAACCGCCCATCTATCAGTTAGACGATGGAGGCTATTATGTTAAGTTATGTTAGAGGCTTTTATATTAGTGGATAGTGGCTTTGGGGATTGCAGCTTCTAAAGGGGAAGCTGATTTGGGCTCGGAGGCGCCTCAAGTGGTGATTGATGCAATGATTCGGGAGATAATCAAATAACGACCTGCGGTATTTTTCATTTAAATTTGTCATTACACCCTGGGATTCATGCGTAAGATACGAGTTTGTCGTTACAGAATTGCACGCTATTTTTGTATGCTTACTTTCTTGTGTATTTTTTATTCACATTTAATTTGCTTTATGATATAAAATTGTAATTAAGCTCTTTATCTTTATTTTTACACCTATTCGAAGCGTATTAAAATGATATAATTCTAGTAAATAATCAATTGATTTGGTTGATAGCATTGTCTGGTTCACTGATAGTGCTCGATAATATAAACAATCAAACATCGACTGAGGGTCGATCGATCGCCCCACATGAGCCATTCTGACCACCAACACACCATTAATCCTGTAAGCCAGGGCTTAATTGATTAATAATGCTTTTAGACAATGTGAAGTTCATAACACTGAATGGGAATAAGAGATTGCTGATGGCAAACCAGTTCACGTTCGCGCAGACTACTCCTCGCCATTGGTACTGTTCTAAGAAAGGGAAAGGCTGCAAGGCGAAGATCTTCCTGAAAAAGGACGAAACCGAAGTACTGTTGTTAGAAAACGACCATGATCATGAACCGCCCGTCTATCAGTTAGTCAGTGGAGGCTATTATGTTAAGATTAGTGGATAGTGGCTTTAGGGATTGCAGCTTCTTAAGGGGAAGCTGATTTGCGCTCGGTGGCGTTCCAAGTGGTGATTGATGCAATGATTCGTAAGATGATTGAATAAAGACCTACGGTATTTTACATTTAAATTCTACATTTCGCCTGCTGACTCAATTGCACGCTGCTTTTGTATGCTTACTGTATTGTGTATTTTTATACACATTTAATTTGCCATATGAAATAAAATTGTAATTAAGATCTTTATCTTGACCGTATTTAAGTGTAATAAAATTATAACATAATTTGATTAAATAATATTGAAATGAAAATCCATTTCAATCTTGTTTTAATTGTAAGTTTACGTCAATTGAATAGGTACACTATTTTCAATGGGACCAGACTGCCGCATACCCTCACTAAGGTTACTCCTCTAAGCCCGGATCGACAATGATGATGGACAACGATGACGCTGGGTTGAACCCTTCACAAATCCCGGGGAAAAGCTAAATTGTCTTGGAGCCTGCACGAATTTGATCGAAAAAAGAATAGGAGGACTTGGAAGAAAATTATCTACTTCCCACCGTTGCAAAGCGGAAAGGAAAAAAACTGTTTAGGCTGATTCCGCTAGAAGTAAGGCTGTTACAGCTGATTGAAGACTAGTTGTAAGGTACAACGGATCGTAATTAGACAGATTGGACCAGTTGATTGAATACTACACAAACAATGGTGCTAATTCTGATGGCACAAAAATTAAAATACATTAAACTACTCGCTATCTCTGCATGGGCAAAAGGCTCCAGACGGCTGCTTTAAAAAATTTCCAAATTTTCCGCAGTGGTACCAAGATAAAAAAAAAAACCATATTTTATTCAACACTCGTATTTTATATAAAAAATCGCAACAATGAACGCACTGCTGAGGAAAAATCGCTCTTTTTAACCGACTTCCAAAAAGGAGGAGGTTCTATGTTCGTCTGTATGTATTTTATTTTTCTGTTTTTGTGTATGTTCATCGATATTTTCGCCAATTGTGAACTATCATTTTATTTTTTTTCGAAAGTATATTCTCCCGATGTGGTCCCATTATCATCAAGTCAGGATCTGATGATAGAATCTCAAGGGAATCGAGAAAAAACTAACAATATCATAATTCTAATGCATGAGCAAGAGAATAATATTTAGTTAGGTTTTATTTAGTTTGCCCTTAATCTATTGCCAACAATATTAGTTACACATTGCAGCTAAACTATTTTTATGATCTTCATTTGTTTAGGGGTGTCTTTTCAAACTTGAGTAGTGCTTATTTTTCTGGCTTTGTTCGATACATTTTTGTAAATATAATTTTAAAGGTAGGGACTACGGAACCTTTAAAAAATAGTATTGTTTTTATTTTTATTTTATTATTATTGTTGCTGACCTTTTAAATAACTCGTTTGCAATGACGGAACATGTTCACCGATTTGTTTGCCTATTTTTTGACATCACAAAATACACTAAATATGATAGTTACCCGTAGTCAGTTTGTCTTCACTATCACAAAATGTAGATATACATATCATCTACTGTGTGTACTACCGTAAATTATTATTTTTGGACATTTGAGAGGCCTTGTAATTTTACGTGACGGACATTTTCGATGATTATTTTCGTCTGAGTGTTTAGGGTAGCAAGTTATAACTCCAAAATGACTGTAACAACCCTAATTAAAAAGTAATTGAAATTAATAAAGGACTTCAAATTGTTTAATAGTTATTAGTAAATATCTTCCCCCCTTATCTTATATCCCCTTTCCTATCAGGGTCTAGGTCGGGTCTAGGTCCACTTGATTTGGTTGATAGCATTGTCTGGTTCACTGATAGTGCTCGATAATATAAACAATCAAACATCGAATGAAGGTCGATCGATCGCCCCACATAAGCCATTCTGACCACCAACATACTTTTACTCCTGTAAGCCAGGGCTTAATTGATTAATAATGCTTTTAGACAATGTGAAGTTCATAAGACTGAATGGGAATAAGAGATTGCTGATGGCAAACCAGTTCACGTTCTCGAAGTATGGTACTCGCCATTGGTACTGTTCCAAGAAAGCGACAGGCTGCAAGGCGAAGATCTTCCTGAACAAGGACGAAACCAAAGTACTGTTGATAGAAAACGACCATGATCATGAACCGCCCATCTATCAGTTAGACGATGGAGGCTATTATGTTAAGTTATGTTAGAGGCTTTTATATTAGTGGATAGTGGCTTTGGGGATTGCAGCTTCTAAAGGGGAAGCTGATTTGGGCTCGGAGGCGCCTCAAGTGGTGATTGATGCAATGATTCGGGAGATAATCAAATAACGACCTGCGGTATTTTTCATTTAAATTTGTCATTACACCCTGGGATTCATGCGTAAGATACGAGTTTGTCGTTACAGAATTGCACGCTATTTTTGTATGCTTACTTTCTTGTGTATTTTTTATTCACATTTAATTTGCTTTATGATATAAAATTGTAATTAAGCTCTTTATCTTTATTTTTACACCTATTCTAAGCGTATTAAAATGATATAATTCTAGTAAATAATCAATTGATTTGGTTGATAGCATTGTCTGGTTCACTGATAGTGCTCGATAATATAAACAATCAAACATCGACTGAGGGTCGATCGATCGCCCCACATGAGCCATTCTGACCACCAACACACCATTAATCCTGTAAGCCAGGGCTTAATTGATTAATAATGCTTTTAGACAATGTGAAGTTCTTAACACTGAATGGGAATAAGAGATTGCTGATGGCAAACCAGTTCACGTTCGCGCAGACTACTCCTCGCCATTGGTACTGTTCTAAGAAAGGGAAAGGCTGCAAGGCGAAGATCTTCCTGAAAAAGGACGAAACCGAAGTACTGTTGTTAGGAAACGACCATGATCATGAACCGCCCGTCTATCAGTTAGTCAGTGGAGGCTATTATGTTAAGATTAGTGGATAGTGGCTTTAGGGATTGCAGCTTCTTAAGGGGAAGCTGATTTGCGCTCGGTGGCGTTCCAAGTGGTGATTGATGCAATGATTCGTAAGATGATTGAATAAAGACCTACGGTATTTTGCATTTAAATTCTACATTTCGCCTGCTGACTCAATTGCACGCTGCTTTTGTATGCATACTGTATTGTGTATTTTTATACACATTTAATTTGCCATATGAAATAAAATTGTAATTAAGATCTTTATCTTGACCGTATTTAAGTGTAATAAAATTATAACATAATTTGATTAAATAATATTGAAATGAAAATCCATTTCAATCTTGTTTTAATTGTAAGTTTACGTCAATTGAATAGGTACACTATTTTCAATGGGACCAGACTGCCGCATACCCTCACTAGGGTTACTCCTGTATGCCAGGATCGACAATGATGATGGACAACGATGAGGGTTGAACCCTTCACAAATCCCTGGGAAAAGCTAAATTGTCTTGGAGCCGGCACGAATTTGATCGAAAGAAAGAATAGGAGGACTTGGAAGAAAATTATCTACTTCCCACGGTTGCAAAGCGGAAAGAAAAAAAAAACTGTATAGGCTGATTCCGCTAGAAGTAAGGCTGTTACAGCTGATTGAAGACTAGTTGTAAGGCAAAACGGATCGTAATTAGACAGATTGAACCAGTTGATTGAATACTACACAAACAATAGTGCTAGTTCTGATGGCACAAAAAATAAAATTAATTGAACTACTCGCTATCGCTGCATGGGCAAAAGGCTCCAGACGGCTGCTTTGGAAAATTTTCAAATTTTCCTCAGTGGTACCAAGGTTAAAAAAAACATATTTTATTCTGTACTTGTATTTTATATAAAAAAAAATCGCAACAATGAACGCAATGCTGAGGAAAAATCGCTCTTTTTAACCGACTTCCATAGAGGAGGAGGTTCTATGTTGTACTGTATGTATTTTATTTTTCTGTTTTTGTGTATGTTCATCGATATTTTCGCCAATTGTGAACAATCATTTTTTTTTTCGAAAGTATATTCTCCCGAGGTGGTCCCATTATCCTCAAGTCAGGATTTGATGATAGAATCTCAAGGGAATCGAGAAAAAACTAACAATATCATAATTCTAATGCATGAGCAAGAGAATAATATTTAGTTATGTTTTATTTAGTTTGCCCTTAATCTATTGCCAACAATGTTAGTTACACATTGCAGCTAAACTATTTTTATGATCTTCATTTGTTTAGGGGTGTCTTTTCAAACTTGAGTAGTGCTTATTTTTCTGTCTTTGTTCGATACATTTTTGTAAATATAATTTTAAAGGTAGGGACTACGGAACCCTTAAAAAATAGTATTGTTTTTATTTTTATTTTATTATTATTGTTGCTGACCTTTTAAATAACTCGTTTGCAATGACGGAACATGTTCACCGATTTGTTTGCCTATTTTTTGACATCACAAAATACACTAAATATGATAGTTACCCGTAGTCAGTTTGTCTTCACTATCACAAAATGTAGATATACATATCATCTACTGTGTGTACTACCGTAAATTATTATTTTTGGACATTTGAGAGGCCCTGTAATTTTACGTGACGGACATTTTCGATGATTATTTTCGTCTGAGTGTTTAGGGTAGCAAGTTATAACTCCAAAATGACTGTAACAACCCTAATTAAAAAGTAATTGAAATTAATAAAGGACTTCAAATTGTTTAATAGTTATTAGTAAATATCTTCCCCCTTATCTTATATCCCCTTTCCTATCAGGGTCTAGGTCGGGTCTAGGTCCACTTGATTTGGTTGATAGCATTGTCTGGTTCACTGATAGTGCTCGATAATATAAACAATCAAACATCGAATGAAGGTCGATCGATCGCCCCACATGAGCCATTCTGACCACCAACATACTTTTACTGCTGTAAGCCAGGCTTTGATAAACTTCCTTTATTAAAGAAGCCAGGGCTTAATTGATTAATAATGCTTTTAGACAATGTGAAGTTCATAAGACTGAATGGGAATAAGAGATTGCTGATGGCAAACCAGTTCACGTTCGCGAAGTATGGTAAACGCCATTGGTACTGTTCCAAGAAATCGTCAGGCTGCAAGGCGAAGATCTTCCTGAACAAGGACGAAACCGAAGTACTGTTGATAGAAAACGACCATGATCATCTACCGCCCTTCTATCAGTTAGTCGATGGAGGCTATTATGTTAAGTTATGTTAGTGGCTTTTATATTAGTGGATAGTTCGGGAGAGAATCGAATAACGCCTGCGCTATTTTTCATTTAAATTTGACATTACACCCTCGGATTCATGCGTATTTGCGTATGATAAGAGTTTGACGTTACAGAATTGCACGCTATTTTTGTATGCTTACTTTCTTGTGTATTTTTAATTTGCTTTATGATATAAAATTGTAATTAAGCTCTTTATCTTTATTCTTAACACCTATTCCCCTAATATTGTGTTTTTCTTGTTTTAATTGTAGGTTTACGTCAATTGAATAGGTACACTATTTTTAATAGGACCAGACCGCCACATACCCCCTCTGGATGCTCCTAGGGTCACAGATCGCATCTAGGGTTACAGATCGACAATGATAACGGCTAACGATGACGCTGAGGTTCTTCTTATTCTTCTTCTTCGTCTTCTGCGGGCAGTTTCCACAAATCGACGACTGTTGCGCCTGTTTTGTGTGTTGGAGGGTGGTGAGCCGGTCACTCCAGCCATCCAAGCTCAGCCAGGAAGTTCCCCAGCTTCTTGATGTCACTGAAGACTTCCTGAAGGCTACCCGGTGTGCCCAGGTAGCTTGCCCGGTATGTGGCTACTCCGTTGCATTCCAGCAGGACGTGAGCAGCTGTTTCTTCCGACGCTGAGGTTGAACCCTTCTCAAATCCCAGGATAACGCTAATTTGTCTTGGAGCCGGTGTGAATTTGAGCGAAAGAAAGATTAGGAGGAGTTGGAAGAAAATTATCCATTCCCTCCGTTGCAGAACGGAAGGCAAAAATAACTGTATGGGCTGATTGCCCCAGAAATATGGCCGTTTAGCTCATTAAATACATTTACTAATTATATTAACAAAGGTGCTAATGGTACACACATTAAACTTTATTGAACTAAGTGCTATCGCTGCATGTATAAAAGGCTCCAAACGACTGGAGTGGTCTCTTTACTGAGGTAAAAATAACTTAGTTCTATTCTGCACTCATATTTTATAAAATATTATCGCAAGAATTAACGCACTGCTGAGGAAAAACCGCTCTTTTTTGCCAGGGAAACTTAATCTTTATTTATACAATAGCACAGAGTTTGCGTCTTTAGTTCAGTGGAACATTGTAGCTAACAGATTTAATAATAGTTATGTATAAACGTTTTCCAATTACAGACTATATTTTCATACCATCCGGACAAAAGCACCAGCTGCTAATGCTTGGAGGTTACACGTTTGCCGGTAAGAAGAAGTCGCGGTACTACTGGTACTGTTCTCAGAAGCGACTCGGCTGCAAGGCCAGCGTCAAGATGGATGTCGACGGCGTTACAATACTAAACGCGAACAATAAACATACTCATGAGCCACCGACTTACCATGTTACTGCAGGTGGAAAATACATTCATCTGAGGAATAGAAAGTAGGCTGAATATAAAACTGATGTTTATATAAATCCCGGTGTGTGTGTGTGTTCATAATATCATCCTAAACGGTTAGATGAGGATAGGATAGATAGTTTTTGTACTTATGGGGAACCTCTATGGTACCTCGATGGTTCTTAGCTATAGCTGGCCCCAGTAGGTGGGGCTGTCGTAGACATGATGACATGTAAACCAAAAAATTATATATTTTTTGCCACTTTTCTTTTGTTTAAGTACTTATCTAGTTTTAAGCATGCATTTGAATTGAGTTTTTCAGTTCTCATAAGAAATCCTATGACTCTGAATAAAAGTCAAATAATTTCTCATTTCTAAACAACAAATAGCGAGGTTCTAAAAACAAACGGTCAGATGACAGACCATCCAGACTTTTCGTATAGGTCTGTCGCTTCTTATTTTAGTTCTCTATAGGAATTCCTAGTCGATTCACCTGTGAGTGAGACTCTACAAATGATCATGTCTTCAGTTTGACACTTACTTTCAGATCTTATATTTCTGCCCTCCGGACACAAGAACAAGTTGCTCATGTACGATAAATTCACGTTTTCTAAGTCGAGCTCCAAAGGACTCTGGTACTGCTCCCAAAGGACGGCGCACAGCTGTACAGCACGGATTAAAATAGCGGAAGACAACCGAACAATATTGATGGCGAAAAATGAACACAACCACAAACCCCCTTTATATCATATCACATCCGATGGGAAGTATGTGCGTATTCGATAATCAAGAAACTTACATTGGCTGGCGCGCATAAGTGTGAGTGTATGCTGAGACGCAGACGACGTAGTTCGCGCAGCACAGGGCGAAGCAATGGTGCTACTCGTAGCAACGATAAATCGATATATCATGACATTTGTAGGGTCGAAGCCTACTCCAAATCCCGTCTTTTTTGCCGTCGTATCGATTACTGAACGAATTATACAAAATTATCCGTTCAGACGATATACGACGGCAAAAAATATGGAATTTAGAGCAGGATTCGACACCAATGTATCATGTACCACGATATATCGATTATCGTTGCTAAGAGTAGCACCCTAGATCTCGTAATGTACTTAACGCAGACATGTGTATGGCCTACGCTGCGGCTCATTGTGTGACAGTGACAGTGACTGCACTGATTCTGCGCGACGCGTGCTCGTACATTTGGCGATATGTTTTCATGAAAAGTGCCACTGACATACATCGGGTTATATCTGTGTTACTTATCTGTATTGTAGCATACGCTTGTAACCTATATCTTCTTCGATATGGCAGTCCTGCTGATTCGGTACTATACTGTGCTGCATCGCTTGCATCTCAGCATACGCTTAGCATAAATGTTTTTTTTATATAAAGTTTCTAGCAATGTGAGGCTATCCCATTGCTAGTGATTCTGTAAGCGTGGCAGCTAAACTAAGTGCGTGTACTAGGAATGACCTTAATAATAATATTAGATTAAATGACGGATTAAAAGGCCAGGATGGAGACTGAACCCGGAAGCGTGATTGCGAGGGCGGCCCATTTAACCAATATACTATTGGTGGCTAAATAAATTTGTTTTACTATTGTTGCTTGTATTAGACTGTCTTTTCACTAGATGCTATTAGTATTGTGAGCAACTGTTTTTGTTCATGGTGCCATAATTTGTATTTGTACAAGTTCTTAAGCAGCGAAATAAATTAAATAGATAATAGATTCCTACAATATTTTTTTTACTTATATCAAATAATTGCGCTGGATGTTAGATGTATTATTATTAAGCTTATTTAATTATACTAACAGTTTCATTGAAGCAATAAATTTAATTTTATTATCTGTTTAAAAAGGCTATAAGTAACAAAAAGTAATTTCCAGATTACATCCTCATACCTTCAGGGTATAAGAACAAGCTGTTAATGCTGGGAGGCTACACATTTGCTCAGATGAACACGAAGAGGCGTTGGTACTGCTCCAGAAAGTCGAACGGCTGTAAGGCCAGGATTAGAATGGATGTAGATGAGAGCACCATAGTGGAAGCTCATAATGTCCACAACCACGAACCGCCCGCGTACTATGTGACTAAGTCTGGGGAATACATCCGGATTAGGGAATAGCAATCTCAAAAAGCGTACAGATTGTGTGGCATCGGAAATCTAACAGATAGATTTTGTCATTTCTTATGAATCATCACATTTGGTGTTTATAATTTGTTGTTGAGTAAGTTTTTTCTTTATGTATTACCTCTTTGAACTTTGCTAGTATATAGGTAAGTACTAATACCCATATCAAGATAAAAAGCCAAAGGCAATATGATTTCACAGTGTGTGTATTACTTATAATAATGCATCTATAGGTCTACCAGAATCTCATGGCATTAAAAAAATATAAAAAAATGTGATTTTCATATGGCAATGTCAATTGTCACCTGCCAAATCAAAGTACAAGGTTTGTCAACCGCTGTTGAGATTTTGTGATATCTTCTTGGCAATTTATTGTTTTTGTGAAAATGTCGAAAAAGCCACTTCGATCTCAAGCGAGAAATATTGTTTTCAATGTGTATCGTAAAATAAGGGAAGAAGAAGGCGTAAATCAAACTCAATCTTTGATTTTAAAGCGCGTCGTAGAGTTGACCGGTAAGTTGGACTGAGTTGTTTTGATACTTTTAGTTTATTTTATATTTATCTTACTTAATTATAGCTTCTTTATAGGGGTTTTCAGTACTACTATACGGCGAATCATAGGTGAGTGCACATCGAACGATGGTGTATTTTCCACGCCTGGTAAAAAGAGGAGAGCGGGGAAGAAGAAAATCAACTTGGACAGTTTCGATTTACAGTTGATAAGGAATAAAGTAAATGAATTTTATACAGTTCGGAAGGAAATTCCAACAGAAATAAAACTGTTAAAAATTCTTCGACAAGAAATTGATTTCAACGGAGGGAGAGAATCTCTGAGGTAAGAAAAATATTAAGTAATAATCCTTCTCACTCGTAAGACGAGGCCTGTGCCCTGCAGTGGGACGTACGAGTATTTAGACTGATGTTGATGTTGATGATTGACTAAGCTATCGTTTCAGTAACATGATAAATTTTATTATTTTTTACAGACATACTTAAGGAGACAGGTTTTGAATATTTTAAATGCCAATCAAAAAGGATCATTTTGATCATTTTGTGTACGGAACTCAAGTAAGCGAACGAAAAGCAATTATACCAGTGACCTGAGCGATAATATTGGAATACTGCGAGTCTGCTAAGTGATTCGGAACGGTGCTTGTTGTGTGTAACTAGTCTTAGTGAACTAGTGTACTAGTAGTGAACTAGTACTGTGTATTTGTCGAGTTTGTGGAGAGCGAAATAAACCCTTTTTACACGTTTAACGGCATTAATTGTACCTACCCCTGTACGTGTACGTAACATTATAATAAATTAGTACATAAAGTAATATATGATTGGATTTATTTTTTTTGTCATATTTTCCTATGTTAAGAACCCGATGCATAACAACAATTTCATACACATACCTAGTATACTTTATGTTAATTAATGACTAAATATATAAATAAAAATTAAACAGTATCAAGATCGTTTAATCCAATTTCCCCAGTATTGCACACAACAAATTTTTATTTCCCCATTTGCCATGAGATTCTGGTAGACCTATACATAAATTATTAATTTGATCAAATGAGTTTTTTTTGCATTTATGCACTAAGGTGTTACCAGTGCCATGCATATTAGTTATCTTTAAACACAAACACGTTGCACATAATACTTAAATATAATTTCAGATTACATCCTCATACCTTCAGGGCATAAGAACAAACTGTTAATGCTGGGAGGCTACACGTTCGCTCAGATGCATACGAAGAGGCGTTGGTACTGCTCCAAAAAGTTGTACGGCTGTAAGGCTAGGATAAGAATGGATGTAGATGAGGTCACCATAGTGGAAGCACATAATGTCCACAACCACGATCCGCCTGCGTACTATGTGACACAGTCTGGGGAATATATCCGGATTAGAGAAAAGTAGAAGAAGCCGTATACTTAAGAGCTCGTAGTCAGTTGACTACATCTTGGTTCTACCACCGTGAAATATACAATTGATGTCCTCATTTCATATATAGAATTCATTTGTATAAATAAATAATATTATTAAATGAGTTTTATTTATGCAGGACAGGTGATATCATTGCCAACAAAATTACCGCTCGGCAAATAAAAATACAATTTTAGACGTAACGCCTTAACGAAATTAATTTCAGATTACATCCTCATACCTTCCGGGCAGAAGAACAAACTGTTGATGCTGGGAGGTTACACGTTCGCTCAGACGCAGTCAAAAAAATATTGGTATTGCTCCAAAAGAAGATTTGGCTGTAAAGCCAAGATCAGAATGGATGTGGACGGGAGTACCATAGTTAAAGCTATCAATGTTCACACTCATGAACCGCCCACGTACCATGTGACGCAAACTGGAGAATATATAAGACTGTAAGAACCAGAAACCCCATTTTTTATATGTAGCTGGAGTACAAGTAGTACGAGTATTTTGGGTAAGAGCATATTTTTAAAAGCGAATAGCAATATCTTCTTTCACTCGAAAAAAAATGATTTTCTGACGGTTTGCTATAATTATATCTTCTTCTTCATTTTTTTACATTTATCAAGTAGTCTCCCGGGTACGCGCTAACCTCTTGGCGTCTGAAAAACGTGTGCCTGGTATCGGTATAGATATATCATTCAACTACATTCCGAAAATAATTATTTCTGTTATTGATATTTTCGGGTTCAGGATAATAAAATCTATCGATTTCATACGGTTTGGCCGCATTACAATGAGGCAAACATTTTGGTCGTGATCTCTCTAATTATTCGAGCGTTGGCCGCTTGGCTCACTGTACTGGGTGGTTTCGGGTTCGATTCCCGCCGAGATAAATTTTAGACATGACATTTAAGTTATTTGCCTCGTTTAGCTGCCACTGGGATCGCTTTCAGTCTATTTTACGGTAACTGTACAAGCGTTACTTAGTTTGGGAACATACAATTCTTATGTTAGAATGGTACAATTTTTGTTATCTCTTAAGGTATTTTTCTGTATTCTGTTGACTTCTTATACTGTAATGGTAGGTGTACTATAAACATTTCAAGGAGCCAATAAAATTATTTACAGTATAATGTCTGTACCTTATTTTGATTACTTCTTATAAATAAATAATGGTATTGAATGGTTTTTTATTCACATTTATGCCAAACAGCCGATGTCATAGCCAAGCAAATTTCCGCTCTTAAAATAAAATAAAAACATTTGAGACATAAATAACGGTTTAACGAAATTCCAGATTACGTCCTCATTCCCTCGGGGCAGAAGAACGAATTGTTGATGATGGGAGGCTACACGTTCGCGCAGATGCATTCAAAGAGGTATTGGGCCTGCTCCAGAAAGAAGATTGGCTGCAGGGCCAAGATCAAAATGGATCGGGACGAGAAGACCATAGTTGAAGTATTTAATGTCCACAACCATGAACCGCCCATGATCCATGTGACGCCGAACGGTCAATATATCCCAATAAAAACCAGCAGCAACGCGCAGAAACACCTCGTTTTGATTTTGGACGAATAGGATTATTCTCTGGTTGAGGATACAAATGAAAGTTAAAGGCAATATCGTCCCTGCTATGTAATACAATTACATTGCAACAGTATATATGTTATAGCTTATTTATAAGGCATTTCAACGAGCCGGAATATGTAATCTACCTAATTTTAAATTTTCCCAAGTTTTATAGTTTTTGAGATTTTTTGGTGAGTAGGTTAATGTTATGTTTGGCAACACGGCGTCACCATTTTCGATCCTGGCTTACAGGAGTTACAGAAAAGTGGTAGTACGGTGTGGCGGGACTGGCCCCAGAAAAAAAAATACACTTAGCTTTTAATGAAGATTAAAAATAGTTATTAGTAAATGTTACCTGTTTGATGTAAATGAGACTCATTTAATTTCTTCTTCATTTAAATCGAAAGGTAACATGAGGTAATTATATTTAGATTTTCTTTGTTTTAACATATTGTAATTAAGTATCTTGTCTTTGTTGTAACTAGAATAAATTGTACATGATTCAGTATCTACCGATTACTGTAATCGTATAATTAGTTTTGTTTTTCTCTTTAACTCCTCCCTTATATAGTTCTTATTTCATGAAGATGCGTGTTGTCTCTTATGACACTGACATAATTATGGATAAATTTGCAGTAGTTCACACTTCTTCGTGATATGAACTGACTACTTATTCCTTAATTAAACTCTGCATATTTTGCCATTGATATTAATGGCCTTCTTGGCTTTCAATTGACATTAAGCATGTCAATATAAGTGCATTAACCCAAGTATTTTCTGCCTGCATCATGAAGCAATCGCATAAATTGAATACTGAAAAAAACCTGATTAATTTATGATTTCAATGAAATGTAATAAATGAAGCTATCAAATTATGCAATATTTTTTATTTCAGCTCCATTAAACGATAACAGATTGAGAATCTTGCAACTCTCAAAAGGGACAGTGATTATGTACGGAAACTATACGTATTCATACAGCCACAAGTACAGCCGGTTGCTGAGGTGCTCCCGCAGGATTCGGGCCAAATGTGGGGCGAAGCTGAAGCTGGCACAAGACGGCAGCATCGAGGTTATTAATTTCTACCATAACCATCCACCGCCTGTATACCATAAGACTAAAGATGGGATATATTGTAAAGTGTAATGAACTGGTCCAGTTTGGGTGTGTCCCAATTAATCCTAACAATGGTGGCTGCCCATAAACATGGGCTATTGCAGATGGATGGTCCACCTTAGCTGTAAGAATTAGTGATGTTATAAATCTTGTGAACATTCCACCGTATCTACGTTAGGTTAGGTTAAAGGTGAGTTCGAAATGCTCATGTCCTTTGATTGTCAGAAGTTACACAATAAATTACTACAAGTCTAATGAGCCGGGTCTCAGAAGGCGAATCGTCAGTCGTTTCGTGTAAATATGGTTAGTAGGGGTAGATTTGAAGGTGTCCCCAAATAAAATTTTATAGGGTTTTTGAGTTTTTTTTTTATAGTTGTAGAATAAGCAGCCAATTACCACGAATGGCGATTCTATTCTGGTTGGTACCCCTACATTTCAGATTATCATTTTTACAGAATACAAATTCATACCAGGCATTAAGAATATGCTGCTTCTCCACAAAGGGTACTCGTTTGCAATGATGACAAGCAAGCACCGCTGGTACTGCTCCCAAAGGAAAAGGGGAGGCTGCAAAGCGGTCGTTCACTTCGACAAAAGCAATCGCTTCGACGCCACCGAGGCGGTGCACTGCCACGAACCTTTAAGATACATGATTACTGAAAGTGGACGTTATATTTTCTTTAGAAATTAGAATTAATCAACTAACTATCTGACGCTAGATTATGTATTGCGTCTGCTTATGGCCGCTCCTTAGGTTCATCAAAGATCCCAACTTCTATCTTAATAGACCTTCTATCCTTACATAAAATTACTTGAAATGTATTTTTCATAAGAAAATATATGTTATGTAATTGTAAATTGATATTACAAAGTGTTTTAATTAGAATCATAACTTTTCTATAAAAATACAATGTTAATCCAAATATAGCATTGGGTTGGACCTTTATATTTGATTTTATCTACTTACATCTGTCAATACCCAGTGTATATAACGCCATCTTGTACGAGATACTTTCGTCGCATAACGACATCGTAAAAGCATGTCGTCGAAAGAAATCGTATTGTGACGTGGTGGAATGGCGTGCACGCGCCGTAACTTAACGCTTTGTAAATATTTCATATTTAGGTTTTTGTGGAGAAATGTATTCGATATCCGTATCCAGGGAGGCGGGGGGATTTACGAAGTTATCGTTACGGACACGGAAAGTTTCCGTCGACTGCGAATACCTCCTCTGATCGCTTTTTTAAATCAATTCGACCACGGTCACAGGTTAGTGTGTCCTTGCTTATACTCATTTCTTTGTGATCTATCCACGGCGATCAGTTTAAAAATGGACGTTGGAATTAAATCAATCTAAGCATGAACATTGATAGCGGCTGTACGAATACAGAATACGCGTGTATTGTTTTTCAGTATCTTTCTTAATTCAAGAATGCGCGCACACCTAGCTACAAATACCCAGCAGCCAAACTTTTGATACTAAAGGCGTGGGGGATGACAGATGTTATCTTTTGTTGCAGTATACAAACTCTTACCGACAGGGATTAAGAACAATCTGCTATACTACGAAGGGTATACCTTTGCGATGACAAAAAACGGCTACCGCTGGTACTGTTCCCAAAGAAAGAGAGGGCGTTGCAAAGCATTTATCAGATTTGACAAAGAGAATCACTTTATTCCGACCGATGCGATCCACAATCATGAACCTCTAAGTTACAGGATCACAGAAAATGGGCACTATATATTTAATAAAAATAAAGGTTAATGCTAACGTCCTCGCACAGTCGCATCTCCCAAGCACGTAAATATGTTCCGGCGCTGGTGCTGCAGAGGCCGAAAATCTGGCCTTCCTGAAGGTTACTTGTTTGAGCCGTTTGGAACTTAAGGCACATGGGGTCCTACCCGCGTCTCCTGTAAGGAGATTGCAGCATCTCTGTCCGCCGCTTCACGTGACCGGCGGGCTGGTCTATTTCCGCGCAACAAATAAGTCTCACTATTCAGCTCGGAAATGCAGGCCAGCCTGCAATCGATAACAATGAAGGGGCGATTTGGTGTACCTATATGTTTTTTTAAAATATTAATTCAATATATTTTGTGATTAAGAGACGATCTCATAAATAGCTTATTGGTGAATCGCACAAAAGCTACTGCATCTATTTATAAAAGCAAATATTTGACAGTCTCGTTAATTATGATTATTGCTTGACCGCAGGTACCTTACTGTTCATCACAACTGACAAGGGAATAAGACTTGCCATGCACAAAGGGCATACCTTCGCTAAAACAACTGGAAACAAACAGATGTACCGGTGTTCTAAAAAGACGATGCTGAATTGCAACGCTAGAATCAAAATCGGTGCCAATGGAGAAATTGTCCAAGTCATGGGCTCCCATAGTCACCCTCCACCGGTATATAGAAAAATGCCGTCTGGAATTTATGTCAAAACTAGCTGAGCCCGCGACTTCGTCCGCGTGGAATTTAACTTAACAAAAAAGCCCGCTCCCGCGTTCTGAGCCCGCGCGACAGGACCCATTTTTTTAAACTTGGTTTTACTAAAATAAAAGTAGCCTAAGTTACTGCTTATAACATCAGCTATCTACCAGTGAAAGTCCCGTCAAAATCGGTCCAGCCGTTTCGGAGATACTCTTTGATTTCATGTGTTTTTATTTTTTTACGCGGAACCCTAATTGTTTTTCTAAAATTAAAGTAGCCTAAGTTACTCCTTAAAACATCAGTTATCTGCCAGTGAAAGTCCCGTCAAAATCGGTCCAGCCGTTTTGGAGATTACCCGGAACAAACACACAGACAGACAGACAGACAGACAGACAGACAGACAGACAGACAGACAGACAGACGGACAGACAGACAGACAAAAAAAATTTAAATCGCGTTTTTGTTATAGGTGTCGTATGTACTTTCATATGCATTTAGTGAAAAGGTGTTATTTTGATATTACAAACAGACACTCCAATTTTATTTATTTGTATAGATAAAATTCTAGCTTCAAAAATTATGATTAAACCTGAGACAGTTACAAGTTCTTTATCAGGCATTATTATTAATTTTCCTAATATTATACAAGGTGACACATAATGGGTATACTTTTTTTTCAAAACTTAACTTTGTAATTCTAAAACCATCAGCTTTGGAAGGAACTTGAAAAACAAAAGGTGTTATAAGAATACAGCTGTTGACCGATTTCACAAGTCTACAAATCCTTTAGTACTTCAACTGTCCCACAAAGCCGATAGTTTGAGATTTACAAAGTTAAGTTGCAAAAAAAATAGTATACCCATTTTGTATCACCTAGTATAGGTGCTTGATGTCATACGAAGGTCATTACACCACCCTGTTTTTTTATTAGTATGCAGTCAGTGATTTGTCATGTGTGGTTCAAGTATAAATACATATTAAATCTATGTATAAATAAATATTAAAGTTGAATGTATTTATTAAAAAATGTATAAGCTTCTTGAGCGAGCAGTAGTATTTAATTCTTCTCCTGTAATTTAGGTTGTTGTGCGTCTTGGCTAAGCTGTAAGCACAACAAGCCTCTGATAATAAATAAATAAATATCCTATTTCAATTGTGTAACTCAAGAAGTTGTAAGGCAATTAGGCTAAGCAAATGCTGAGACGCAGGCAACACAGCACAGTATAGTACAGTATTGCCATGGCTGCCATGTTGACGCAGACCCATTAATATCCCAACTAAATAAATGTCAGTGTCAGTTGTCATAAAACATCTAAATTCATCTCCATCATCATTATTAATCAATTAATTTGTCTCCTCATGCACGGGTCGCGCAGAAATTTGTGCCAGATGTACGAAGCCCCCAGAGCAGAACAGACATATGTTTGCGCTTCACGTGCCTGCGTCGCAAGTCTGTGTCACGCTCGTTTGTATAAAAAAAAACTGCAATTCCCTGCGCTGCGTGTAATGCGTCTCCTGCGTCGCCTGGGTCGCCTGCGTCTCCTCAGCAGACTCTCACACTTATAGCGACAAATAAAATGAGTGTTAGCAAATACTCTAGATTTGTTCAGGTCAGTACAGCCTTAACGTGGTTATACTTTTCCCGTCTTCCAGAATGCGAACAGATAACATTGTCTAACGGCCGACGTGTATTGTTATATCAAGAATACACATACTCTTTTAAAGGTCAAACAAAGATGCACGCGTATTGTTCGAAGTATTGGCAGAAGGAATGTCCTGCGCGTCTGTTCTTCGACAGGTCGGGGAGGTTGACTAAGGTGAATACGGAACACAGTCACCCGCCTCCCGTGTTCATCAAGAATAGTGGAATATATATGAAATTGAGATAAATAAATTCTGATATTAAAAGTCTGTAGATATGTTGTGTTATAAGTTAAATTATTGATTGGCATTAATTACTTCTAATGCGACAACCCAAGCATACTTCACTGGAATAAATATGTAAAATTTTAATGTAAATTTAAAAATTAAACAAATTTATTGTGGAATTGTTTCCTTAATAAATAACAACAACTACATAAATATACCATAAATAGTATATACATACTATACATTTATTTGTAAGTAGGTAGGTAGTATATAAAGGAATTTTGATTATTTGCGTTTAATAGAATTTTAAATCGGCTTCACCATCTTAGAACTTCACGGATTACTAGGTACTGTACGTTATAAATCTGTAATAATCTGTGACAAAATGAAACAAAAATAAATTACTTCATGGATAACTAACAAAATGTATTCTACAGTAGATGTAGATTGGATACTATCACTTTGAGTTTTTTTCAAGTAAGTAATTTTATTTGAGACTTATGATATTGCACCACACATAGGTCACATTCATTATGTAATCCGTGTTATATTTCTGATTACGTGAACTATTATTTCAAGGAAATAAAGTAAATAATCAGAATTAAGATTGATCATTTCTGGAAATAACTCAATTTACCACATTTTTATCTTCTATATATATATAACTCTAAGGTGACTGACTGACTGACATAGTGATCTATCAACGCACAGCCCAAACCACTGGACGGATCGGGCTGGAATTTGGCATGAAGGTAGATGTTATGACGTAGGCATCCGCTAAGAAAGGATTTTGATTAATTCTACCCCCAAGGGGATAAAATAGGGGATGCAAGTTTGTTAAGTTAAACTCCACGCGGACAAAGTCGCGGGCTCAGCTAGTTTATTAATAAAGCTTGCGTTTGACCTCTGTCTTAGTGTTATTAAGTGACGATGCGGTCGACGATGGAGCACGCTTGCCTAGAAGACACCTATTCACTCGAGTCTTGTAAAAACCCAGGTTATACCTATCTATCGGGAAACAGAATCCGGCAAGGAGTTCCACTCATTGGCAGTACGTATGATAAATGTGGAGACAGAGTTTCGTGCGTGCAGGTAGAAAACCTACCGATAATACGATGGCGTGGTGCCGTACGTCTGGCCATCCGATGATAGAACGGGGATGGGGGACTTGAATTCTGTCATTCCAATGCACAACGCATCTGAATAATAAGAATGAACTACTACTACTGGAAATGATCACTATTACTGAAAATTACCACTTCTTGAAATGACCATAGCTTATTTCCTCAATACAGGTGTCGTACTTCATTTTATTCCAAGCAATCGCGGCATCGGGACAACACTCCTCTACAAATCACATTCGTATTACCACATGAACTCAAGGACGCGCTGGTATTGTTCCAAGAGAGTAGCAGGGTGCACTGCCAGGGTAGCTACCACCGCCTCCGGCGAGTTCCTTGCAGAACTGGGCCAGCATAACCATGAACCCAAGAAGCTTAGAATACCACAAAGTTCTTGCATGAACCGCCCGATTTGACACGGTTCGTGGGAATGTATGACAGTTATTATTATAGTACCTAGTCTTACCCCTCAATGAAAGAGGCGCCGCAGAAGACGCAGACATGGCTACTACCCTTTCCACAAACATTCAGAGCAGGGGGGTATTCACAATTTACGGAAGGTTTCCGATGTCGGACACGACAGCTTCCATCCTTCTTTTACAAATAAATTAGTAGAAGGATGGAAGCTGACGTTTCCGAAACCTTCCATTAGTTGTGAATATTCTCACTGATGAGGGACAGAGCAACAAAGCTATGAGAAAACTTGTCACCTTTTTTCTTGGTCACCTAATTGGGTTTTACCAAAATCCTACTCTTTAAGGGTATTCAACTATATCAATAGTTCGACTGTCGAATGGCCATCGATCGATTGCTGTCGTAACACTCTAAATTGGGCGTCAGATGCGGTGATACAGTGCGCGTGATTCATGGCGACCCTCGCGCTCGCTCTTTCATAAAAAAATGGGGCCTTATGTCGCGCTTAATAAAGTTCACTTTATTGTAAGACATAGAATTTTATTAATAAGGTTGGTACCAACTTTCACCCCTTCTGGTATTTATCCATCGGTTGGACGTCTTCTGGGCGTAGAATTAAGGAGATATTTTCCATTGATTACTAAAAATACTCTTTTTTTAAGGTAATCCGCTACTTGAGTTCGTTCCATCAAAACGCGGCGGGTTTCTTCTCATTTATAATTTCAATTCTTACTCTCGAAGGAGGAGCAAAAAGCGGTGGTATTGCTCTAAGAAGGCTTACGGCTGCAAGGCGCGAGTCATCCTCACTGACGAGATGGAGTTTGTGACGGAAATTTTTCAACATAACCACGAACCCAGCAGACTGCCTAGCAATATAGATAAACTGGCCAAGTGTGTGTTGGACCACGCATACTCTAAGGTTCTTTAGTTACTCTGCCTCTTTTCAATAATACGGATAACGGAGCGATATTAATAAACGTGATGGTTAATTTTATTGAAGTGAAACATTTGATGCGGCGGGTCTCATAACTTTGCCATTTTATGAAATGGTTGATAATTTTGCCATATTTTCAACCGACTTCAAAAAGGAGGAGGTTCTCAATTCCTGTGTATTTTTTTAAATTTTTGTTACTTCAAAACTCCGTCATTTATAAACCGATTCGAAAAAATATTTGCATTTGAAAAGATGTCCTCTCAGATTGGTCCCATAAAAAATCATCAAAATCGGTTCAGTAGTTTGTCCACAATGTTTACACAACGCTAGGACAACTTCTTAGGCATAACCTACCCCTACTTGCTTGAATTGACTCCAAATGAAAGAAAATTATGATGTCACTAGTTATTTCTGGCTTTTTAGTGCACCCAGGTTTTTGAAATCGGTTCAATTTTTTTTTATTTTTTTTTTCATAGTTTTAATTGCTCTTTTAAATAGACCGCGTGTCTTTGATAAAGGAAGTCTTTTATCAAAGCCGCGTGTACATTCAACGGTGCATGGGTATGAACTCAGTACAATCTTTCGTTTTTGTTTTTGAATTTGTTTTAAATTAATATGTATAATTTTATAAATAATAATTTGATTATTTTAATAAACTATCTATAAGATATATATTATATATTAAATTTTTTTTGACCGGATCCTTAGACTATTAGTAACATTCAAATTCACAGTTTCGTAGCGGTATCTTAACTCTATTTTTGTGCTAATTTGCGGCCTTCTAACCCTAATGCCGGCTCCACATTCACCCGCGGTTAGCGACGTGAATTTACGCCGTGATTCACAGCATCGTTTCGCTCTTCACGGCGTGAAAAACGGTCGCCTCTACACTCGCAAAGCTTCGCAAGACCTTCACAGTTTAGTTCGCGCGCTCATCGAGAATGGACGTCGATATGGCTGCCGCTGTTTCTTTTAAATTATAACTTAAAAAATAAAATACAAATAATTTAATTATTTTTTATATAATCGACGACCGCTTGACGCAGTGGTTCTAGCGCAGGCCGCTCGGCTCACTGCACATGGTGGTTGCGGGATCGATTCCCGCTGGGGTAAATTTCGGAAATGGCTTTTTCGTAATTTGCCCTGATCTGGGTGTCACTGGGATGGCCCCCAGTCCATTGTACGGTACCCAAAGTACAAGCTTTGCTTAGTTTGGGACCCTACAGTTGGTATGTCAGTCTGGCGATATTTATAATTAATTAATTAATTTTGGCCTGCCAAAGTAGGTATAGGCTCTCCTTGATAGTATTCAAGGAGTGTCAACTCCATTCGTTGGTCCAGATGACGCTCATTGCTCATTAAAAAAATATATTTTGCTCTGAAACTAACTTAATAAAATAAATAAAGCGCGAGACGGCACGACCATTCGACACCGCGTCCCGAGCGCTACTGCGAAGGTTCATGAGTGTACCTGCCGTTCGCAGTCACGTGGCGCGAACCAAGCGCGAGCCCTTTGACGCGGGACAAAAAACCGACACCGATCGGGGAATGCCGCGACGCGCGAACGCGAAGCTGCGGTTCGCGGGTTTCGCGGGCTTTCGCGCCGTGAATGTGGAGCCGGCATAAGAGTTTGTGAATAAAACAACTGTGACGTGACACGGACGGACACACAGGCGTTTTATAAAATTCCACCCCTAACTGTGTATAATAAGAGAAAATATTTTGTATTAGAATCCCGAATTTGTTTATGCTGAAAACATGTTAATCCCTATATAGGCTATAAATTATGAATAAAATATTCAGTTTAACTATTAATTAATTGGATATTCTTTTTTAATTGTGTAATTTTACTTGTAGATCACTGGATCTACGAGTAATGTTTAAGATTTTTTATCTTTAAAGTGGCTTTAGTGAGATCTTGCTGTACCCTGCTGTGCTGTAACCTGAAGCACTGTGCTAAAGATCTGGAAAATAAGTAATTTCAATGCACAACGCATCTGAAAATAAGAATAAATAATAATAATAATAAATATCGCCAGACGAACACACTAACTGTATGGGCCCAAACTAAGCAACGCATGTACTATGGGTACCGTACAATGGACTGGGGTTGATCCCAGTGACACCCAGACCTGGACAAATCACGAAAAGGCCAATTCCGAAATTTGCCCCGGCGGGAATCGAACCTCGCAACCACCATGTGCACGCCTACGCTTGAACCACTGCGCCAAGCGGTCGTCAATGAACTACTACTGGAGATGACCACTGTTTCTGAAAATGACCACTTCTTGAAATGACCATAGCTTATTTCCTCAACACAGGTGACGCACTTCGTTTTATTCCAAGCAGTCGCGGCATCGGGACAACACTCCTCTACAACTCACATTCGTACTTCCACATGCATTCAAGGACGCGCTGGTATTGTTCCAAGAGAGCAGCAGCAGGGTGCACTGCCAGGATAGCTACCACCGCCTCTGGCGAGTTCCTTGAAGAACTGGGCCAGCATAACCATGAACTGCCCAATTTGACACGATTCATGTGAATGAATGAATCAATGAAAGAGGCGCCGCAGCAGACGCATACATGGCTACTACCCTCTCCACAAGATTCTGATCAGGAGGTATTCACAATCTACGGAAGGTTTCCGATGTCGGAAATGACAGCTTCCATCCTTCTTTTACAAATGAATTAGAAGAAGGATGGAAGCTGACGTTTCCGAAACGGAGACCTTCCATTAGTTGTGAATATCCTCACTGATGAGGGACAGAGCTATGAGAAAACTTGTTTTTTCCTTGGTCACATAATTAGGTTTTACCAAAATCCTACTCTTTAAGGGTATTCAACTACATCAATAGTTCGACTGTCGAATGGCCATCGATCGATTTCTGTCGTAACACTCTAAATTGGGCGTTAGATGCGGTAATATAGTGCGCGTGAGTCAGCGCGAGACCTGCGCTCGCGCTCGCTCTTTCATTAAAAATGGGGCCTTATGTCGCGCTAAATAAAGTTGACTTTATTGTAAGACAGAATTGTATTAATAAGGTTGGTACCAACTTTCACCCCATCTGGTATTTATCCATCAGCTGGACGTCTTCTGGGCGTAGAATTAAGGAGATATTTTCCATTGATGACTAAAAATACTATTTTTTTAAGGTAATCCGCTACTCGAGTTCGTTCCATCAAAACGCGGCGGGTTTCTTCTCATTTATAATTTCAATTCTTACTCTCGAAGGAGGAGCAAAAAGCGGTGGTACTGCTCTAAGAAGGCTTACGGCTGCAAGGCGCGAGTCATCCTCACTGACGAGATGGAGTTTGTGACGGAAATTTTTAAACATAACCACGAACCCAGCAGACTGCCTAGCAATATAGATAAACTAGCCAAGTGTGTGTTGGACCACGCATACTCTAAGGTTCTTTAGTTACTCTGCGGCTTTTCAATAATACGGATAACGGAGCGATATTAATAAACGTGATGGTTAATTTTATTGAAGTGAAACATTTGATGCGGCGGGTCTCATAACTTTGCCATTTTATGAAATGGTTGATAATTTTGCCATATTTTCAACCGACTTCAAAAAGGAGGAGGTTCTCATTTCGTATGTATTTTTTTAAATTTTTGTTTCTTCAAAACTCCGTCATTTATAAACCGATTCGAAAAAATATTTGCATTTGAAAAGATGTCCTCTCAGATTGGTCCCATAAAAAAATCATCAAAATCGGTTCAGTAGTTTGTCCACAATGTTTACACAACGCTAGGACAACTTCTTAGGCATAACCTACCCCTACTTGCTTGAATTGACTCCAAATGAAAGAAAATTATGATGTCACTAGTTATTTCTGGCTTTTTAGTGCACCCAGGTTTTTTGAAATCGGTTCAATTTTTTTTTATTTTTTTTTCATAGTTTTAATTGCTCTTTTAAATAGACCGCGTGTCTTTGATAAAGGAAGTCTTTTATCAAAGCCGCGTGTACATTCAACGGTGCATGGGTATGAACTCAGTACAATCTTTCGTTTTTGTTTTTGAATTTGTTTTAAATTAATATGTATAATTTTATAAATAATAATTTGATTATTTTAATAAACTATCTATAAGATATATATTATATATTAAATTTTTTTTGACCGGATCCTTAGACTATTAGTAACATTCAAATTCACAGTTTCGTAGCGGTATCTTAACTCTATTTTTGTGCTAATTTGCGGCCTTTAAGAGTTTGTGAATAAAACAACTGTGACGTGACACGGACGGACACACAGGCGTTTTATAAAATTCCACCCCTAACTGTGTATAATAAGAGAAAATATTTTGTATTATAATCCCGAATTTGTTTATGCTGAAAACATGTTAATCCCCATATAGGCTATAAATTATCAATAAAATATTCAGCTTAACTATTAATTAATTGGATATTATTTTTTAATTGTGTAATTTTACTTGTAGATCACTGGATCTACGAGTAATGTTTAAGATTTTTTATCTTTAAAGTGGCTTTACAGCACAGCAGGGTACAGCAAGATCTCACATCTTGCTGTACCCTGCTGTGCTGTAACCTGAAGCACTGTGCTAAAGATCTGGAAAATAAGTCATTTCAATGCACAACGCATCTGAAAATAAGAATAAATAATAATAATAATAAATATCGCCAGACGAACACACTAACTGTATGGTCCCAAACTAAGCAACGCATGTACTATGGGTACCGTACAATGGACTGGGGTTGATCCCAGTGACACCCAGACCTGGACAAATCACGAAAAGGCCAATTCCGAAATTTGCCCCGGCGGGAATCGAACCTCGCAACCACCATGTGCACGCCTACGCTTGAACCACTGCGCCAAGCGGTCGTCAATGAACTACTACTGGAGATGACCACTGTTTCTGAAAATGACCACTTCTTGAAATGACCATAGCTTATTTCCTCAACACAGGTGACGCACTTCGTTTTATTCCAAGCAGTCGCGGCATCGGGACAACACTCCTCTACAACTCACATTCGTACTTCCACATGCATTCAAGGACGCGCTGGTATTGTTCCAAGAGAGCAGCAGCAGGGTGCACTGCCAGGATAGCTACCACCGCCTCTGGCGAGTTCCTTGAAGAACTGGGCCAGCATAACCATGAACCGCCCAATTTGACACGATTCATGTGAATGAATGAATCAATGAAAGAGGCGCCGCAGCAGACGCAGACATGGCTACTACCCTCTCCACAAGATTCTGATCAGGGGGTATTCACAATCTACGGATGGTTTCCGATGTCGGAAATGACAGCTTCCATCCTTCTTTTACAAATGAATTAGAAGCAGGATGGAAGCTGACGTTTCCGAAACGGAGACCTTCCATTAGTTGTGAATATCCTCACTGATGAGATACAGAGCCACAGAGCTATGAGAAAACTTGTTTTTTCTTGGTCACATAATTGGGTTTTACCAAAATCTTACTCTTTAAGGGTATTCAACTACATCAATAGTTCGACTGTCGAATGGCCATCGATCGATTGCTGTTGTAAAACTCTAAATTGGGCGTCAGATGCGGTAATATAGTGCGCGTGAGTCAGCGCGAGACCTGCGCTCGCACTCGCTCTTTCGTTAAAAATGGGGCCTTATGTCGCGCTTAATAAAGTTGACTTTATTGTAAGACATTGAATTTTATTAATAAGGTTGGTACCAACTTTCACCCCATCTGGTATTTATCCATCAGCTGGACGTCTTCTGGGCGTAGAATTAAGGAGATATTTTCCATTTATTACTAAAAATACTATTTTTTAAGGTAAGCCGCTACTCGAGTTCGTTCCATCAAAACGCGGCGGGATTCTTCTCATATATAATTACAATACTTACGCTCGAATGAGGAGCAACAACCGGTGGTACTGCTCTAAGAAGGCTTACGGCTGCAAGGCGCGAGTCATCGTCAATGACCAGATGGAGTTTGTGACGGAAATTTTTAAACATAACCACGAACCCAGCAGACTGCCTAGCAACATAGATAAACTGGCCAAGTGTGTGTTGGACCACGCATACTCTAAGGTTCTTTAGTTACTCTGCCGCTTTTCAATAATACGGATAACGGAGCGATATTAATAAACGTGATGGTTAATTTTATTGAAGTGAAACATTTGATGCGGCGGGTCTCATAACTTTGCCATTTTATGAAATGGTTGATAATTTCGCCATATTTTCAACCGACTTCAAAAAGGAGGAGGTTCTCAATTCGTATGTATTATTTTTAATTTTTGTTACCTCAGAACTTCGTCATTTATAAACCGATTATTCGGGCGTAATTTAACTAGGCAACCTAATTGCAATGTGTTAATGTGGATATTATATATCATTTATTTCTTATCACTAATAAAAACAGATGAGGGTATATATTTCTTAGACCGTATCTTAGTCTATTAGTAACATTCAAATACACCGTTTTGTAGTTGTATCTTAACTCTATTTTTGTGCTAATTTGCAGCCATCTAACCCTAAGAGTTTGTGAATAAAACAACTGTGACGTGACACGGACGGACACACAGGCGTTTTATAAATTTCCACCCCTAACTGTGTATAATAAGAGAAAACATTTTGTATTGGAATCCCGAATTTGTTTATGCTGAAAAACATGTTAATCTCTATAAAGGGTATAATTTATCAATAAAGTTTTCAGCTTAACTATTAGTATATTGGCTATTCTTTATAATTGTGTAATTTTACTTCTAGAAAACTGGATCTCCAAGTAATGTTTGAGAATGAAGTGTTGCTTAAGAAATTATCATACTAATATTATAAAGAGGAAAACATTGTTTGTTTGATTGTAATGAATAGGCTCCGAAACTACTGAACCGATTTGAAAAATTATTTCACTGTTGGGTTGCTACACTATCCCCGGGTGATATAGGCTATAATATATTTAAAAAAAAAATGGGATCCTTACTAAAACTCGAATAATGTAACCACAATGTACCCGTGCGAAGCCGGGGCGGGCCGCTAGTGATTTATAAAGTGGCTTTAGTTAGATCTTGCTGTACCCTTCTGTGCTTTAACCTGAAGCACTGTGCTAAAGATCTGGAAAAAATCTGGATTGTATACATGATACACAATTTCAATGAAAATTATAAAAGGAGTTCACTTGATCACTCACGTCCTCCAGCCGACCAAGTTATAGCTAAATTGATTCCACGTCGTTTCTGAATAAACTCAATATCGAGACTCAAAAATCAACCGCAAATACAACTTTGTTTCTTGTATTTCACTACTTTGGTTAGCGATACGTTAAATGTTTGCTATTGAAATGGGTACGGAAGCCTTTACTGTGCAGCCCGACATGTACTTGGTTTTTTTAATGGATAGATTCTATGTTATAAATTTATACTTACTTACCTGAACGTAATTATGTAACGTTTTTTGATTTGGATTTCTATGTGTATGTATACTACGTTCAAAATGATGTCGCAGATGTATTGTAAAATTTGTTGTTTGAGGAAAACAACTTAAAACGTTCAGCTAGGTTGCCCAACTTAGATTGTTTAGCGCAGGATTTCTGGGTAGTTACAAACAGTGGCGGATTTACCAGCAGGCTGAGTAGCCTGGATCCTAGGGCGGCAGATATTTGGGGACCGATTTTTTTTTTGCTACCTCATAGAAATCAAGCGCTGTCAATATTATATATTCTCGTTTACCGAATGTGCATTATTGTGTAAGTAGCATACATTACCCCGCCTTTATTAATCGTACATGATTGAGCTTTGATTAGGTCAAGAATAAACCCAATTTTTTTACTTACGTGCAACTTCAACGAAATTTTTGGATAGTAAAAATAATCTAGGACATGGCAATTGTAGAGGCAAGGGCGGCAAAAACTTTACAGCCTATATATACCTTGCAAATTTGTAAATCCGCCACTGGTTACAAAACATACTTAATATACAATCCATCTTCGACATAATATTGGTATATAATATACCAATATTATAATATTGGTATACTGTTTGAAATATTCAGTTTTATTTAACAACATTTTTCTGTTATTTAACGAGAAGCGATACGAACTGGTAATAATGTTCTAATTAAAGTCGGTCACCGCCGGGCTCGCCATCGGTCGGAGGGCCATTTTATAAATACATGGTGCCTTTCTGTGTCGGAAACCGTAATGTTAATTAAAATTAATTAAGGCGAAACGTTAAACACATATAATCTAATAAAGTTATATAGTTACGTTTCGCTTCTCGTTGGCCGCGGTATAGAAAAGATAGAGGTAGAAGCTTGTTACATTATTTCGATTTATTTACTTACTTATACTTAGCTTTGTTATTACTTTAATATTATATTAAAATACCTTGTGTCCCATCAGTTGAATTTATTTGAAACACCATTATAAATAATCCTAATCTCAAAAGCCTAGCCCAGTGGTAAGATCCATCGTCATCCACAGGTTCCAGGATCAATCCCAATCCTGGCCATAAATCAGTTGGCGTGGTTCTCAAAAGACAAGTCTACAGGGGCCCCTCGATCGACTCGCACTCTTACCTACGTGTAGTCCAGTGGAGACAGGATCGCTCTATTTCGCATTGAGATAATTTTACGTTGGTAATACTGATTAACAGTATTGTAACTTTTTACTGGTTGATTATGAAATATGAATTAATAATAAAAATAATTAAATAGGACGACATAAGAAAAAACATTTAATGGGGTGAGACGTCAAAGGATAAATGTAGAACATCCCTAGACGAGGAATTACATTACCTTTATTTTGAAAAAACTACACCCCCTTATACACTGAGAGATTTTTTAACTAAAAATAATGACAACATTGCATTATCATACTAAACACAAGAGTTGAGTACTCTACAATAATCATAATTTAAAGATTCCTAAATCTAACACCGTCAATGATATACTGATTTTAGAAAATCAGTTCGAACTGACGTTTCTCACACGCGATAAGTCAGTTTTGACGTATTGCGAGTCCATCGAGATGCCAGTGGGCCCCGGTTCCCTTAAGGCTAAAGCGCCCATGTAGCCCGCGAAGTTCAAATTTTTTGAGTTCTTTTAGAAATTTTTCAATATCTGACAATAATAAAAGACAAATTTTGTAATTCGCGAAAAATACCGTGTGCAGTGCATTTATTAATATATCAAACTTACTCTAAAACATTTCAAGAACGACAGCTATCCAGATAATCTGGCAATTTTTGTATATTTAGTGATTTACTAGTATCATATCCACCGTGATAATATTTAGAGTAAAATAAATGTATTAATAAATGCACTGCACACGGTCTTTTTCGCGAATTACAAAATTTGTCTTTTATTATTGTCAGATTTTGAAAAATTTCTAAAAGAACTCAAAAAATTTGAACTTCGCGGGCTAGACAGGCGCCTTCACCTTAAATGCCAGCACCGCGTATGCTTTCCTTAAGTTGCAGATGTCCTCGACGACAGCTAGCACTTATCATCTGTTAGACTGTCTGCATGTGTGCCTACCTAGGCAATAAAAGAGGGTCCACTTCTAGCCCATATAAGTATTTAGTCAAATTGAACTGCTAATGGAACTACTAATTGTATGTTTGTTTGACGACCGCTTGGCGCAGTGGTTCGAGCGTAGGCCGCTCGGCTCACTGCACATAGTGGTTGCGGGTTCGATTCCCGCCGGGGCAAATTTCGGAAATGGCCTTTTCGTAATTTGCCCGGGTCTGGGTGTCACTGGGATCGCGCCCAGTCCATTGTACAGTACCCATAGTACAAGCTTTGCTTGGTTTGGGACCGTGCAGTTGGTGTGTCAGTCTGGCGATGTTTGGTTATGTGGCGGCGATGGGTCCACATAAAATAAAATAAGCTTACTTTGGCGAGCCACCACGAGGCACCACGTTTTTTATACGCGCCGTCGACGCGCGTTTTAGAAACGAGCCTCGACGGCGCGCTTTTACCCTACAAAGGCTGCGTTTGACTCGCGGGCGTATCGCGTCTGTATCGCTACAAATGCACGTCGACGGCGCGTTTAAAAAACGTGGTGTGCACATGCCCTTAATTGAATATTAATTCAATACAAACACGTCCTACAGGTATGGTGTTGGTGGAGATGAGAGAGACAGGGTTGCTACTCTAGATAATTAAAATCTACTTATTATAATTGGTGGCAATGTTGCTAACACTAATGTATTAACCTCATTTTGCTAATGCGGTACCTATGAAAACTTGTATGTTTCTTTTCAGAATCAGTTCCAGAATTCCTAAGGTATTACAGACAGTATCGGCACGCCAATCCCGAGAGGTTTGTCGTAAACCCTACCAGTGAAGAGGTTGCCGCGAGGAACCCCGCCAGAAGAGTCACTGACATTTTAAGCTCTATTATCAATAGGAAAAGCGTGTAAATTGGTGACTTGTCATTGACGATGTTAGATTTAGGAATCTTTATATTATGATTATTGTAGAGTACTCAACTCTTGTGTTTATTGTCATTATTTTTAGTTAACAAATCTCTCAGTGTATAAGCGGGTGTAGTTTTTAAAAAATAAAGGTAATGTAATTCCTCGTCTAGGGATGTTCTACATTTATCCCTTTGACGTCTCACCCCATTAAATGTTTTTTCTTATGTCGTCCTATTTAATTATTTTTATTATTAATTCATATTTCATAATCAACCAGTAAAAAGTTACAATACTGTTAATCAGTATTACCAACGTAAAATTATCTCAATGCGAAATAGAGCGATCCTGTCTCCACTGGACTTGTAAATATACCAATCAGAGTAAATTCCCGATAAAGTGTGTTTCTTTATTATTTCAGATCAATTTATTCAGTATTTACAGACACCAAAAGGGCAAGTTATAATGTACAAAAATTACACGTATTCCTTCAGGGGCACTAGGAACAATTTGTATTGTTCGAAACAATTTCGGAAGAAATGCGAAGCTAGGCTGAAGGTGGACCCAAATGGTGAGATAGTATATGCTCGCACAGACCACAACCACGAACCGCCGTCGTATCGTGTTGGATATAATGGACTATACTTCGTTAAATGAAATCCGTGGACTGTACATCGGACGGTAGGCAATTAAAACGGTGGGGTTTATGTCGTTTAATAAAATCAGTGGACAGCCTGTTCTCGTAAAGTGATGTTGGTGTACTCTGTAGTCGGTAAATGTAATGGACTATTACAAATTAAAGATATAAATAAGTGTCTATTGAAATATATTTTGTGTAACTTATTAATTTTTAAAGTAAATTTTACTTGAACCAATACCTAGTTTTCTTTATTATGCACTTAATTGTATGTCTAATCACAAAATAGCTACCTTCTTTTTATTGGAAACTAGCTGTGCCCCGCGACTCCGTCCGCGTTCAGTTGAAATTTTTCCTGAATTTTCTTTGCTATAAACCTCACGGAGCCCGAGACCTTTCCAACGAATGAAAAACCGTGGAAATTGGTTCGTGCGTTCTGGAATTATAGCGTCAGGAAGGAAAACCCGACTTATTTTTATATAGTAGATTAGGACATATGTATGCCTTTTTTGAAAACAAATGGTTTTCCACAGAAACAGAAAACTGCTACGAAATAACTCTACTGAACGGGAAGTCGATAATAATGTACCAGAAATATACGTTCTCATACCAGGGGCCGAAACACGTGAAGCTGTATCTGTACTGCTCCAAAAGGAACACCACCCGGTGTGCTGCCCGGCTGAAGCTGGATAAATCTGGCAATATTGTCTTTGCGAGCACTGAACACAACCATCCACCTCCCCAGTACACTAGGGCGCCTAATGGCATGTACTTTAAGATATCGGATTAATATTAGCAGCTCTTTAATAGAAGTTTATGAAACTGTTGCTTAGCAGCGGATATAAGGTCATCATCATCATCAACTTAAGAGCGATGCTCTTGTCGGTGGAGTTTTTTCCATTCACTGCGATTTTCTCCCAGTTCCTTGACCATTTGATACGACACGACATTCACTTTTTCCTTCACTTGGTCAAAATAGCTTCTCCTAGGTCTTCCTCTTCCCCTCTTGCCTTCTATCTTCCCTTCTATGATTGTTTTCATAAAAGCGTCATGTCGTATCAAATGCCCGATCATCTTTCCTCTTCTATTTTCAATGCTGATCAACAGGCTTCTCCTTTCATCTACTCTTTCTAGTACTTCTTGGTTCGTTATCTTTTCCGTCCAGCTTATTCTTTCCATCCTCCTCCAGCACCACATCTCAAAAGCTTCTAATCTTTCTCTATCTCTTTGTGTCATTGTCCACGTCTCTGACCCGTAAAGTGCTATGCTCCAGGTGTACGTTTTAATAAAGAGGGATATAAGGTACTCTCTAAAAAATAATATTAGTTTTGCTATTGCTCTCGTCTCGCAAGTTATAGCTATAACTTATATATATAAACGATAAATCATCTACTTATTTTCATGTCACTTATCCTTGGCCGTGGTATATAGTACATTGTTACACGAGTGGTGAAAGTGACTTATTTTTCCCGAGACGGGGTTTGGCGCCCGAGCGTAGCGAGGGCGCTAATAGTTCGAGGGACAAAATAAGTCTTTCACCCGAGGTAAACACTGTGCTTTTCATTACGAATACAAGGAAAATAAAAATAAAAACAGGAATTGGCTAAAGAAATAATACAAGGAAGCATGAACAATACTCTACAACTCGAAAAAAAAAAAGATCGGATTGCCGCCTATTTTGTTTTTTTTCGTTGGCCGGCCAACTTCATTATTTAGCCAGTATTTTTAATTTTCATTTTTAAATATTTTGACCAAATCTATGTTACTTTAAAGAAATTGTTGAAACTAAATTATAATTAAGTCATTTAAAAGTATATATTCTTTATTTAATACTCAACTTTATGTTATTTCAATTTTACATCGTGCTGTAATTGAGTGACTGTAGAAAAAGTTTGAACATGGTTCCATAGAAATGGAACTAGTTTTTTTTTTATAATTTGACAGCTGTCAGTTGAAAGTGATTCTCCCGGGCCAGAAAAGTATTACTTTCAACCCGCTCCTCAGGCAACTTCAGACCTACTTTCAGTGTATGAGTAATGAAAAATAATTTTAAGACCATTTTAACGTTTCTAAAAATATCTTTATGTCAATATTTAATAACGCTGATGTAGGCACTTTGTTTCATGTTTCTGTAATAAAATAAGTTTTTTTAATTAGCCCTTACTTTTCAAACTTATCCGATGACACTAGAAAGGCCTCTTGCTGGATGAAAGTTTCTAGACCGGAACTAATGGCGTGAAAAAGGAGAAACCTGTAAGATCAGCGGAGGGTGGATGCAGGGTAAAACAAGAATAAAAAGAAGACTTATCTATTATGTAAATAGTAATATAATTCATTAACTAAACTTGCTAATTGAAGGGCATTATAGTAATAAATAAAACTTTTAAATCTAACCATAAAAGTATTGAATTTGACTACTGATTTATCAATCGTAAATTTCAGAACATATAGATTTTAATTTGATTTTTTTTGCAGACCTCTTCGAAGTTAGTGATAATCATGGTGCCATCCTAGACCAACTACCATATACCAGTTATCTAAATGAATCATTTGATCAGGTGGTCGCTTTTATTCATAACGTTACTCCCGGGATCAAAACAGCCGTCTCAAAAGCAGCTACTAGAGTTTCTAAAAAGATACAAAGAACAACAACCAAACAAGAACAGGATGAACGAAGGAAATTGAGAAATTCAGGACAGTGTTACGTTACAGAAGATGGTAAAATAGTTCCCGCAAGGCGTTTGGAACCACTAAGCGCATGCAGGTTGAAATGCCAAGAAAAATTCTCCGAAACAGACAGAAAGCAGTGCTTTGACGAATACTGGAGTTTAGGAAGCACAACGCGAAGGTCCGTGTACATAGCCAAATGCATCACCATTAAGCAGGTGAAATCACCTAAAGTTGACAGTACGGGCAAGAGAAATTTCCACTGTATATATAAACTAAAGGTTGGTAATGAAGAGAGGATAATCTGTAAAGAATGCTTCTGCAGAACGCTTGGAGACACCAAGAGAAAGGTTGACGTTGCAATAATAAATGAAAAACGAAATTATGCAAACTGGATTAAGTCTTGCAATACAAGAATACGCCGGCACACTATAAGAAAAACGTAGGTGTTTCTCAATTTGCTAAAGAAACCACCGAATATAAGAAAGAAATGTCTTCCGTAGAAAGAAACTATTATGTATAATTTCTGAGAATAATTATAATTTTTAACAGTATTTTTTATACTAAGCATATGAACCGTCTGATGTTAAGCAGTTCCTGTAGCCTATAGATTTTTGCAATACCAAAGGCATTGCTCGCACATCGCCGAACTGAAGTTGAGTGGGTCACAGGGATGGGGCAGGTACCTATTCTTTCCGATTGTCTCGCTCACCGTACGAAACACAGCTATTATAGCTACTTCCCGCTGATCTTCTGTGTGAGAGTGGTACTACTACGGTAGACCGAATATAATTAATAACTGTTAATCAAGAACAAGCCGGAAATGCAGATCGATTTATATATAAGTATGATAATATATTATTCGAAATATGTTGCTCCTTATTCTGTTATTTTCACGTGTTCAATCTTATAGAGCAAGAAAGGTATCTGTATCTCCCACCCTCTCTTTATAATTTACCATGATTTTCTTATTTTTTTCAGATGATTATATCGAACCCTTATACACTCCAAAAGGGAGAGTAGTAATGTACAAACGTTACACGTACTCGTTCCGCAATAATAAAGCGAAACTGTTGTGTTCAAGAAGATTGCGCGGGGGATGCCAGGCCATGTTACGGGTAGATGGCACCGGAAAAGTTTTATTTCATAAATACAACCATAATCACGAACCGCCTTCATTCTATAAATCCAAAAACAATGTGTATTGTTTTGCTGTGCCGAAATGTTATAAGTAGAGCCTCATGAATATATCAAGTCACAATATAGCAATACTAACGGTAGTGCGAATTCTGTTGGTACACAAATTAGTATGACTAGAGAATTGACACCAAGGTTATGACACAAAACCTGAAACATTCTGATTTTATTTCGTATTGAGGTTGATTTTGAATAAAAAAAAAAATTGCTAGAGCTGGAGTAAGGCTGTTCTCATCTTCTCCGTTCTTTTTCTTTTTATATTCGCGAAGAAAGTTACAACAAATAAATAAATAAATATCAAAAGACTGAAACACCAACTGTATGGTCCCAAACTAAGCAACGCTTGTACTATGGGTACCGTACAATGGACTGGGGGCGATCCCAGTGACACTCAGACCTGGGCAAATTACGAAAAGGCCATTTCCGAAATTTGTCAGGCGGGAATCGAACCCGCAACCACCATCATAATAAGTAATGCTCTTTATCGGTTTACACAAAGAGAATTTGATAGAGTGAGTTCTTACAATAATAACTCTATGGTGGCTGGCAACTGTGCAGAAAGTTGCGAATTAGTGTTCTTGAGTATTGAACACTGTATAAATACTCGTATTAGATGAGGAGACACAAATGTCACAATCTTGTCGGACTAGATTTGGCGCCTGTTGCAAATATGGGATATCTCAATGGTCTGAAAAAAATAATTAGGGTACCAACCTAACATGTAGATGCCTGGTGGAGACAGACTATACCTACGAAATTATAATATTTTCTGAGTTACGGGTCTTTGAATGTTTGTCATAACATTCAATGGTCTATTAAACAATGTATATTCACGAGTAGCAGCCACCAATATTCAAGATTTTATTCTAAAATTGGAAAGTGTTCCTATATCTATCAATATTTTTCTACTATTTAATTTCATACGCGATATTCACCAAACGCCCAAGCAATATATCGGACTTTTGAGATTCCCTGTATAAAGCCAATATCGGTGCATCCCAGGCTAAAATTAAAGAGGTTAAGTAATTTTTATGATCTTCTCAGTAGGTATTACTTCGTATAGATGGCGCCCATGGCGATGTATAGAATTAATTATAATTACTTATGTAACTTAAGCAAGCCTATATGAATGTGAGGCATTGTGTACATGTAAAGTAATCTGAAGAACTCTGTAAAAAAATTAATTAGTTTTAATAACCATAGATTTTTGCATCATATAGGTACTTAAAGTTTGTCATACGAGTAGACATAAAGATGCTGTACATTAACTAAAATTCACTAAATAAGGTGGCAGTACATCTAGGATGATTTAACCACTGGACGCGTGATTTTGTTTTTCCCGCGTATACCCCGCTGGCAATGTACCGATAAATATTAAGGTGCTCCCTCACCGGGAGCATTTGCGTGTAATGTAACGTTACAGATTAGAGCATTACATCAGTGAGGGAGAAAAACAGTCAGTCAGGGAGGTAGTATTGTAATGTGCCTAATGCTCAAAGTCGAATCTACAAGGTGACACATAATGGGTATACTTTTTTTTTTAAACTTAACTTTGTAATTCTAAAACCATCAGCTTTGGAGGGAACTTGAAAAACAAAAGGTGTTATAGGAATACAGCTGTTGACCGATTTCACAAGTCTACAAAACCTTTAGTACTTCAACTGTCCCACAAAGCCGATAGTTTGAGATTTACAAAGTTAAGTTGCAAAAAAATAGTATACCCATTTTGTATCACCTAGTATAATGTTACATTACGCGAATGCTCCCGGTGAGGGAGCACCTTTAGCCTTGGTCGTTGTTACGCTGTCTTAGAGTAAGTCTAGCATAAAGAGCTGTCACTGTCTAGTACCTATTAGATAGTGACAACGCTTCCTGCTAGAATAGTGTAACAATAGTCCGGTGGTTTAATCGTATCAGATTGCCGTCCTTCTCATGATCGTAATAAATGAGCAAGACAGCAGGATATTTTATTTGTGTGGTACTGAGTATACTCGGGATTTATATACAACAGATTAGTTCTATTGGACCTAATCTTCTATCTACATATATAAAATGAATCTCTATTTCCTTGGTCATCGCATCACGCGTGAACGGATGGAACGATTTCGCTATTTTTTTTTGTTGTGTTTATTATTGTGAAGAGAAGGTTCTTATGAAAGATAAAATTAAGAAAATTGAGCGGAACAATTTGAATTCAATATTCAAAGTTAAGACAGGACAACGTCTGTCGGGTCAGCTAGTAATAAAATATAAAACTAAGCACACTTAAAGTAAATACTTACAAGTAAGTAGATGTATGTTTTCACAGATAACACGCTAATATACTTACCCACATCCGAAAGCGGAGGAGTAATGATGTATAAAAACTACACGTTTTCGTTCGTTGACAAAAGGAAGAAGTATCTGAGGTGTTCCAAGCGGGTCCGAGGCAAATGCGAGGCAAGGGTGCACCTGAACGAGAATGGTGAAGTGATAAAAGCTGACACTCAACACAATCATCCACCGCCATATTACGTTAAAACATCCTTTGGACTGTATGCTAAAGTGCGTTGATCACCGAACTGCAGAATTTAAATAAGCGTAATGGGTACGAAGACAATTTTTTTTTTTTTTTTATTATATAGGTACTCAGCTATAATATATTAAATAATGTGTTACAATTATTCCCGGTGATGTTGTAATTTTCGAAATAACTTTAAAGCCTCTATTAATAAATCGATCTCCGGACTGAGAGCGGTCTTGGAAATGTCATCCTAACGTCATCCTAGTACAAAATGACAATACAGTCTTAAAATTTGAAAAAAAACAGAGTTGATTAAAATTTTAAAACCGTCATAGCTAGTGACGTCATAACTTAACGGTTTTAGATTATTCTAAAAGCTAATATCATTGCATTTATTAAATATTTCTAAAAAATTCAAAATCGAATTGGCACTTATGCATGCTATTGTACATATTAAAATAAACCCTATCCGCGTGGGAGAGTGTCCGCGTTTCAAACGTACGAATGTGTTTCAATAAATTGTATTTATTTTTTTGTCATTGTGAAGTTAACCACGATTCTAGTCCTATACCTATTTGAAACGAATTGTACCTACATTAATTAAAGATTTATCAATACATTGTTCTATAGATTGCGATCTGAAGTATATACCGACATCTTCTAACGCCGGTGTGATGATGTACCAACAATACACATTCTCCTTTATCGACAAGTCGAGGAGATACTTGAGATGTTCCAAGCGGAAACGGGGGAAGTGTGAAGCGAAACTGCAACTGAATGAAGATGGAGTCGTTGTGCTGGCCGAGACGAACCACAATCACCCGCCGCCGGCTTACTTCAGAACAACTGGAGGGATGTATATCAAGATTCGTTGATTAAGCTCCAATGAGGATTAAGCATGTTTTTTTTTATATTTACCTCACCCTATACTTCTTTGAAAATAAAAATAATACTGTGAATTTTAATTATTACGATGCGACCTATAGTTTTCGAAATATACTTTGTGTAGTTTTTGACGTCATGGGACAATATTAGGTGAGTCGGCATGGCATCAGTTAGCGCTCGCGTACATTACTCGAGATGTGTGTAATGAACTCTTATAATGGCTGATCGTGTATTCGAAAATTATGTGTTGTATTGTACCGATGAAAAGAAAACTATTTTTAACCCCCGACGAAAAAAGAGGGGTGTTATAAGTTTAACATGAGTATCTGTATGTCTGCCTGCGGCATCGTAGCGCCCAAGCGGATGAACCGATTTTAATTTGTTTTATTTTTTTGGTAGAAAGGTATTCTGATCGAGAGTGTTCTTAGCTATGTTTCATAAAAATCGGTTCAGACGTTTGAAAATTATCAGTTCTTTTGTAGTTTAACAAGGCGTCGCATCGGGGTTTTTAAAATTTTAGTTATTGCATATATTTTAAAATTTGTCAGAAATAGCAATGATCAAGTTGGATGAAAGAGAAACCTATGTTTTACTTTTCATTTAAACCCCATTGTTGCAAAGTACTTATATGACACGTAGAAATATAAATAAGTGAATATACTAGTCAAAATTATTATGAAATAATAATCTAAAAAACGGTGGAAGGAACATTAGCTATGATAAGTATTGGCTTGAGTTGGTAAAATAATAAGAAGTATAGCAATTTATGGGGGAGGCCGCCCATAACTTGCCATAATTCCCTTTTCTTTACCCATCAATAGGAAAGTATAGGCTTATAACAATATTATTATAATAACTATGTATTATGTCAAATCAAATGATCTCATTATAATCGCAACCTGAGTGTAATTTATACATTTTTTTGTGAGTATTTGAACTTAGGCTGGAGCCGCCCCGGCAACTCGATAGCAATGCGTCGGCGATTTATAGACAAATTTTCGCTTATGGCGCGTCGCAATCGCGTTGCCGGTGCGGCACCGGCCCAATTACCTTCGTGTAGCTAACATACCGTTTCAGGTCCCGACCGCCCTCAGTTTATACCGCTCTCGAACAAGAAGTCGGTCATGATGTACAAGAGTTACACGTACTCACACACTGTTTGGAAAGGCAATCTGGTGTGTTCTAAGCGGCGCCGCGGCGGATGCAAAGCCCGTCTGAAGCTGGACCAGTTTGGAAACGTGGTCTGCGCCAAAATGGACCATAACCACCCTCCGCCAATGTTCCGCATAAACGCTTCGGGGGAATATGTCAAGATATAATATGATAACTAAGATTATATACTTAAGGAAGTTCGTCAAGTTATTTGGTCCATCATAAGTTGAATATTGAAACGCTACTCTTCAAGTTTCTTTAAAAATATGGCCCACCTAGTTTAATATGTATTTCGCCAGTGTCAAGTTACAAATAGCGATAACAAACACATTTAATAACAATACCAAACCAAAATGGAGGTCTCAGTAATCTGAAACTGGCATTTTTGAAATCTTTTAAATTTGAGTATTCGGCTGCCAATTAATACGATATTTTAAGAATTAGTTACTAAGAGTAGATAAGATGGTATCAATTGCAGATATGGCAAAATGTATGTTATACTAGGCGATACAAAATGGGTATACTATTTTTTTTGCAACTTAACTTTGTAAATCTCAAACTATCGGCTTTGTGGGACAGTTGAAGTACTAAAGGTTTTGTAGACTTGTGAAATCGGTCAACAGCTGTATTCCTATAACACTTTTGTTTTTCAAGTTCCCTCCAAAGCTGATGGTTTTAGAATTACAAAGTTAAGTTTTGAAAAAAAAAGTATACCCATTATGTGTCACCTTGTATAAAAACTCTATAGATGTGTAGTGTGTTTGAATGTATTTTAGAAAATACACTTAGAAATTCTGATTCTTTAAAAATGATTGGATTTTGTTTAAGTACTTGCATATTTATAGTAGATAAGAAATAAAAGTAATTAAGGATATAATTAATAACTTACATATTCGTATTTATTACCTAATTCTTTATCTCACTTCTAACTATACGAACTGTAGTTAGGCTAGGAGTAAATTCTTCTAAATCACATTATTAAGTGTCACGCACAATACTTCATCGTGGAGGAAGTGCCAACGTTAACTGGAAACTAGCGTTTATTCATTAGAAAAATAAATGCTTTAATCACCTTAGTGATCCTTGAACATATCAGTCCCAGAATATGAACAGTTAAAAGAGGCCGCACATGTTTTGCAAGTGTAACTCAGACGTGAAAAAACCAAAGATGCCCGCTACCAAAACCAACGTTGCGAGACCAAATCAGTTTGTTGAAGTGTGGCCGTGAATTCCTTAGGCAACCTCTACAGCATTACCACTCTATGTTGATTTATGATTAACCCTTCCACAGATATATGCAAATTTATTTCATTGAACGGGAGGAATGTACTTTTGTACAGAAACTATACTTTCTCAAGGCACGGACCGACTTATCGAAACCAGTATTGTTCTAAGAAGATGAGCTGCAAATGCAGGGCGAAACTGACCCTTCATCACGACGGCACGATCAAGTTCGCGTATACCGAGCACAATCACCCACCGCCGAATATTGGGCGTTCATCTGACGGACGGTATTATAAAAAACTGTAATGGTATACATACATAATTGTCAGAAAATTGGGTGTAGGTACAGTAGGGGTATGAAAACTTTAACCAGGTTTCAAATTGATTCATTTATCGTGTTGCGAGCACATAGTACGTTTTAAAACTAAGTCATAGAACACACAGTTGCATAGAAAATGATGATCTATCTGTTCGACAACAAAGTTTAAATTTACCCAGAACAGAGTCTCTTGTTTTTTTTTAATTTGTCTAATGGTTACCTGCCACAAATATTTTTGATATACGTAGTAATTATATCCTCTAAAACTATTGTTATTCCCAGTGCCTGTCAATGTCACATACTACACACGTAACATGGTGACAATCATAAGTTGACAATGTTATTAAAATATTGACAGCACTGCTTCTTGCACTGGAATGTTGGCATCACTGTTTCTTGCACTCGTGCAAGCAAAAGTCGACTCTAAGGTGGTTAACCTTTAAATTCCCCGACTGTACATCTGATAGACAGTATTATGAAATGTAGTGTGTGTACGTATGGTACATAAGATTACCTACAATCTTCATTTCTTATTTAAAATTAAAGTTCTTACATTATTAATAATAAAAAATATATTTTATTTTATTCCATTATCAGAGTTTTAGATCTAAGTTCGATAGCTTAATATTTTTTTAGAAATATACTTTTGCAGTTTTGGTATATATATATATCAAATATCTAATGCCACAGTATTTTTTTTTCAGATAAATACGAATTTTTAATAACAAAAACGGGGAAAACCATAGTACGTTATCAACAGTACACTTTCTCGAGGCAGGGGGGATCCTACAATATCCTCTACTGTTCCAGGAAAAGAACGATACGGTGTAAAGCCAAGTTGAAATTACATGATGATGGGTCTTTATTGCATGCGTTCACTGACCACAACCACCCGCCTCCTGTGTATAGGTTCCCTTAATTTGGAAGATATCGCTGGACAGAAGGAAGCGATGTGGATCTACTTTTTCGCGCACTCATCCACTAATTTCTAAGTCCCACAGTATTCCCCGAGGGTGCAGGAAGATGTGATCTGTAAAAATGTACCTTATATTGTTTTGTAGCTGTGTGATAGCCGATTGGTTGAAGCACGCGTCTTGCGGGCACCAGGTCTTGGGATCAAACCCCGGCTCGCACCTCTGGATTTTTCGAAATCTATGTGCGAATCATAATTTCTATATGATTATCACTTGCTTACGGTGAAGGAAAACATCGTGAGGAGACCTGCATGTCTTAGAAGATCTAACCAATTTTCGAAAGACATGTGAAATCCGCCAACCCGCACTGGGCCAGCGTGGTGGATTATGGCCGGAATCCCTCTCATGTTGAGGGGAGGCCCGTGCCCAGGAGTGGGACGTGAAAAGGGCTAAATTATTATTATTATTATTTTATATTGTTTTGTAGGTAAACTCATTTATCTTTTATTATTTTGAATGTATACATTAAACGTCTTTTTAAGTATGGTTTTGATCTTTTCAATTCGTTATTCCGGCAAAGGTCTTCATATTATTGCGAGTTGCGACCCTCTTCCAGCAGGGTTGGCAGCGGGTCCAAGAGAAGAATTATGGCCTGAATGACTTCTCTTTCTTATTTTATGGGAGAGAATAAGGCTGATTTATTAACTTACCCAGCTAAGGCTGCTGATCTGATTCAACAGCCCTTACCATAACTCCAGTTACTGACTAGCCTTTTGAACGTGTGTTTTGTGGGTATTCTTCTGATGCAACTTATATTACCTACCATAATGATTCCGTACTATGTGACATACGAACAATTGGTATACCAATTGTTCGTATGTCACATATGCACTATAGTGTTAAGCGTAGGTCGCTCGGGACACTGCATCAGGCGGTTCCAGACTCAATTCCTGTCGAGGCAATTTCAGAAACAGTCCTTTCTTAATTTGCCATGGTTAAGATGTAACTGAGATCGCCGTAAGTCCAATGTACAGTGCCAGTAGTACAATCGTTGCTTTGTTTCGGACGTTCGTTGCTATGTTGACTATGAAATGTTGTTGTTACTATGAAACCTTCATAATCGTTTAGCTCTTAAACTCCTGATAATGTAATAATTATTTATACTTTTCCAGGTATACCATACGAAACTATTCCATCGGGTAGAGGGAAGCAACAGCTGCTTCTAATAGGAGGCCACACATTTTCCATACAGGGTGGGAACCCATATAAATATTACTGTTCCAGAAAAGCCAGGTTCAAGTGCCAAGCAAAAGTTACACTAGACCAGAACAAACAGGTCATCTCAGTGGACCAGTTTCACAATCATCCGCCGCCTCTGTTGCATAGGACATGTACAGGAGAAGTGATTAAAATCAATTAAAGTGTCAGTAGTAGTTGAGAGTAATTCAGATAATTTCTATACATTATGTGAAAAAAATGTATAGAAAAAAAACTGTTTTTTTCCAATTTGGGTATCGTGGGACTGACGTCAAACGCGTAGTAGACGCGACGAGTCGTGTCGTCTGGACACAAGACTACCAAAACTAGCTACATTCAACTCTATTCCCGATTTCATAGAATAGCATATCAATCGGTGACTTTTGAGTCGCATATCAGTCGCGTAGGAGACGGAGATCTCCGTGGGAGAAAGGCCTGAGACATTGTTGTCGTATAGATAACTAGTTTCAGCCCGCGACTTCGTCCGCGTAGACTTAAGTAAAGTATTCTATGTGTTAATCCAGGTTATAAACTATCTGTGTTCCAAATTTCATCCAAATCCGTTCATTAGTTTTTGCGTAAAAGAGTAACAAACATACATCCACACTCACAAACTTTCGCATTTATAATATTAGTAGGATTAGTAGGATTCACCCACTCTCTTGCCAAACGTGTTGATACAAATATGTATATACACAAATTATTTTTCTTCATATAGACAAACAAGGCCCTTATAAATATGAATTTGTATTAGTTGGTTGTTAGTCACAAATCTGATTTTTCCATTTTCGACATTCAGAGCCAATTAGTCTTATCAGTGTGAATGTACGAAAAAATATTTTATCAATTTCATTTGTTTAATCTTAGACTGAACTATAGATGCAGAAACTTGTACGAGTCCATTTTCGCTATACGATGCATTGTAAGTAAATGTAAGTAACTGGGTAGGTATGAAATATACTAAAAATAGTAATAAATTAGTATAAATATATTTTTACATTATAAACGCTTTTTTCTTACGACAACAACGTCTTTTTTGCACTGACGCGTCATCTACAACAATTTATTTTGAAGTGAAGCTTCTACGAGTATACGGACGTTCGGGGCGCTCGCCGCGCGGCCACTCAATCCGTGCTAAGCGTCAGTAGCGTTACATGACATAATATACTTATATAGGATACAGAGTGGCAGCTGCGGCGCGCGCGCGCAAGCTACCGCGACATTCCTAATAGCCCCGATTATCACATAAACTAAACTAACTGATCCTTTTTATCGTTGAATTTAGTTTAGACGTGATTTGATGACAATAGTATTGGAATTATGGTAGGTCTATCTTTTTTTTTTGGGATAACTAGAAATGTGAGTTTATCACATTACTAGTATTCCCGTTAGCCTCTCCAGCTACGCTAATGTTTGTGTTTGGAGTGGGCTCACATCAATAGTTTAATGGCTAGGGTTGGGATCGAACCCGGAAACTCTCGTCTACGAGGGCGGCCCGTCTTATCACTAGCAATAGCCTAATACCCCTTAATAAACATTTTTATTATCTTTTCAGGACTTCAATTTCAAGTGATAAATTCCTCCAGGGCCTCTCTTATCATGGTGGAGAAACATACGTTTTCGAGGGCCAACAAGACATCGGGCCAGTGGTACTGCTCAAGTAGGATATCGAAAGGCTGCAAAGCCTCCTTGAGTATGGTTGCGCCTGGGAGGATCACCTCGTACAACCTGCAACATAACCATCCTCCACCTCGGTATATACGGAACCCGTGTGGCTCTTACATTAAAGTGTAGTTTTATGATATATCTATATATAATTTTTTTATTGCATACCAAGAAGTAATTGAATAATATAAAATACGTACGCTTGGCGCATTGGTTCGGACGTAGGCCGCTCGGCCTACTGCTCATGGTGGTTGCGGGTTCGATTCCCGCCGGGGCAAATTTCGGAACTGGCCTTTCGTAATTTACCCTGGTCTAGGTGTCACTGGGATCGCACCCAGTCCATTGTACGCTACCAATAGTACCAGCATTGCTATGTTTGGGATTGGGACCATACAGTTGGTGTGTCAGTCTGGCAATATTTATTTATTTATTTAATACATAATAGAGTGTCTGACAAGTCCGAATAATATTTGGGGCTTAAAAATTACACTCTTAAAAGCGGGAAAAAGCTAGTAGGTATATTATGAAAATGATAAATAAGATATAGTGGAATGGCTTTATTAATTATTAAATAAATAATACATACATATCGACGAACACACCAACTGTATGGTCCCAAATTAAGCAACGTTTGTACTATGGGTACCGTACAATGGACTGGGGACAATCCCAGTGACACCCAGACCTGGGCAAATTACGAAAAGGCCAGTTTCGAAATTTGCCCCGGCGAGAATCGAACCCGCAGGCACCATGTGCAGTGAGTCGAGCGGCCTACGCTCGAACCATTGCGCCATGCGGTCATCGCGTCAGGCAACCTTAGGAAGGAGTTTTTTTTAACGCAATAATATATTTATGTGCTATGTAACGCCAATCCATGAGACGAAACTCAATTTTGAGGCCTGCCTCTTACAAAAGAAGTATTATAACTATATATTACTTTTATTATGAGTATAAATACAAACTAATTATTACTTACAGTCGTTATTTTAATATCTTAAGTTGTATGTGATTGTTACATGTTTGAGTTATAAATATACGTAAGAGGGCCAGCCTATAAGTGGATCTACGTAAATAATTGTATGTCAATAAAAAACATATTATAGTCATCGTCTTTTTATCAACCTACTTCAAAAAGGAGGAGGTTCTCAATTCGTCTGTACGTTTTTTTTTAATGTTTGCTACCTCAGAACTCCGTCATTTATAAACCGATTTGAAAAAATATTTTTGCATTCGTAAGGATGGTCCTCCAGATTGGTCCCATTCAAATTTCATAAAAATCGGTTCAGTAGTTTGGCATTTTAATATATAGGTACTTTGATAGTCCCATAGAAATTTCATAAATATTGTTCAGTAGTTTGAAAGTAGGACTAAGTATTTATGTTTACTAGAAATTCAGTACGTAGTCGAACATAAAAATCGTAAAAAAAAAATATAAAAAAAATTAGCCGACTTCAAAAAAACCTGGGTGCACTAAAAACCTAGAAATATCTAGGGGACCATATAATTTATTACATTTGGAGTCGGTGCCAATTCAAGCAAGTAGGGGTAGGTAGGTGCCTAAGAAGTTGTCCTAACGTAGTTTATAGATAGTAGCTAAATAAAATAAATTATAATGTTCCTAGTTATTTCTAGCTTTTTAGTGCTCCCTGGTTTTTTGAAGTCGGTTAATTTTTTATATATTATTAACAACACCATAATTATTACTGCGCGTATAAAGTACCTAATGTATTTTTATAGGTCTCCAATTTAAAGTTATAAATTCCCCTAGAGGACCCCTTGTCATGGTTGAAAACCACACGTTTTCTAAGCGCAGCAGAAGGACAAACAAATGGTATTGTTCAAGCAGAATATCTAGGAACTGTAAAGCCTCTTTGGATATGCTTCCATCCGGGAGCGCTTCGTACAACTTAGAACATAAACATAACCATCCACCACCGACATACATGCGTGATACAAACGGCTGTTTTATTAAACTGCAATAGTATGTTAACAAACTATTATTATATTTATATAAAACAGTTCACTACTTCGTTTTTTATTAAGTAATTAATAAAATTTGTTGTCTAATTAATGTGCACAGAACAATCGAATCCAATATTTCGGCTATCGAAGGTATCCAATAATATGCTGCGCGCTATCCAAGCCAATTTTTTGTTTTATTTAATTTTACTTGCAATGTATTTTTCTTATATTATTACTATTCCCGTTAGCTATGCTAATGCTTGTGTAAAGAGTGGGCTCACGTCAATGGTTTAATGGCCACGATTGTATCGAACCCGGAACCTCTCAGTTATTGACGCTTTCATCATTCTTCTGAGGTAATTTGTGACAGTTTAAATTTTTCTTCTCTTTCCAGAGCCGATTATCGAAAAAATACAAATTGTCAATCGTAAGACGCCAATGCTGATGGTACAAAATTACACATTCGTGCTAACCAGTGTCGATCCCAGGTACTGGCAGTGTAGCCAAAAGCACTCCTCCAAATGTACCGCCAGGATCCGCTTCAACGAGGCCGGGAAAGTTATTTTCTACGACCTGAAACACCCTCATGCGCCACCGAAATTATACAAAACAAGAGACGGGAAATATGTTAAAATTTAAAGACGGTGTGTATTGTTTGGATGCTGCTTAGCACAGAAAATGGTATAGAATATAATGTATCAAATAAAATTCGTTCCGAAGCTGGTATCGACTTGCCACTTATTGATTCGTAAGATAGAATAACCATGCTCCATAGACCAGGGTCGAAAGCTTTGAAAATGGGAAAAAGTGAACAAAAAAAACATAGTAGAATGAAACCCATTGGAAAAGGAAGAGAATATAACAAAAATGATAGGAAAATAATTTACAGGGGATCTGAGGTCGGGAAGTGGATGGGGGTGAGTTTTTAAGGGTAAAAAATGGTTTATCTCGATTTCCAGCAAAACTACAAGTCCTATGGAAGAAAGTTGAATAGCAAAGTTGTAGGTAATACAAAAATCTACAACTTTTGTATATACACTTTTTTCACATAACCTCAAAATTTATGTGAACAATCGAAATAACGAAGTTTTTTGTTTTTATCTTTTACAAAAATATGTTTTTTTTTCACCTTATTTTGAATAACCAACCTTATTTTCAATCGAAAATTCTCACGTCAAAATATCAGCTTTTTAAAAAATATTTTTAATATACATTACTTTGGTATATATTCTCAGAAAATGCAAAGAAACGAATCCGAAATTTGTTCAGACAACTACAATATTTTGAGAAAGTTGTAGAATCTGCTTTAATTTATATGTGTAGATGCCTATTTATTGCTATTTGAAAATAACTTATATACTTGAGTGACCTACGGAGAATTTTAGCCCATCCATTTTAGCCCATGTTGTAGATTTAAGAAAAAAAAAATTAAAATTGACAATTTGTAAGTGCCCCCGTAGGCCTACACAAAATAAACGATTTGAATTGAATTGAATTGAATCATAAGGTATTTCATAGAGAATTGGGGCTAGGAGTGCCTGGTCTGGGGAGTTGTTTCGTTTCTTTGTATTTTCTGAGAACATTTACCATAGTAATGTATATTATTTATTTTACCATCAAAAAGTAGAGATTTCAACGAACAAAAAGCCCACAGACTTTAAAAAAAAGCTGATATTTTGACGTGAGAATTTTTGATTGAAAATAAGGGTGCTCTTTCGATATTAAGGCAATATAAGGTCGGTGGGCTTTTTTCCCTTAACGTTCAGCAAGTGATCATCTTGGTAGGAAATGAAATTTCCACATTCATATGCTCTTACGATCTAACCAAAGCTGTATCAATTTCCAGGGCCTTTTATTGAACAGATACAAGTCGGAAAACGCAAAAAGACCCTGCTATTGATTAACGGATACACTTATTCGCAGTCTTCAAGTCTTAGTCTTTACTGGGGCTGTAGCAAATACAGGTCAGCTAAGTGTCCCTCAAGGATTCGGTTCAACGAAGCTGGGGAACTTCGTTTTTATGATCCAAATCACACCCATGATCCACCGAAATTATATAAAACTAGCGATGGCTTAACAGTGGTGTGTAGCTAGCTACACTTTTTCATATGAAAGCCGAAAGAAAACTGATTCCATTAAGTGAAGTAGACAGCCGACATAGGAAGAAAGGAAGGGAAAAGCATCGAATGAGTAGTAGACATGGTGGATAGAGGAAAAAATAACGTGGAAATACTGCTCCTGAGACTTGTACACGTTCCTACATGTTTAGTGTATTTTAATTAGTCAGTGGTATTTTAGTTGGATTAAGGAGCTGATTTTGTTATACTATTTTTCTCATTAAAGGAGAAGAATTAACTTCTGATTTGAAAACCTTTGTTATAAAGCAATAATAAATAATGTTATACCTAACACTGGTCTTGTTGCAACGTATGCAGAATTTTTGAACCATATTTGGGCCCTAATATTATAAGAGAGAGCATATTGCCTGTATATCGGCCACATTCCTCATCAATGGGATTGGCCCAGTGCGTGTAGGGTGACGGTGAAGTTCACACGTCTATATCGAAAATATGGGTTTCTTTACTACGTTTTACTTCACAGTTCATCAAGTGATGATCTTTATTGGTATGGTAATGAGATTTGCATATTAAATTCATATGTCCTTGATTTAACTAAACCTTCTTTAATTTCCAGGGCCTTCTATTGAAAGGATACAAGTCGGTAAACGCAAGAAGACCCTGCTAATGATTGAAAAGTATACCTTTGCACAGACTACAAGCGACACTCGTTATTGGAACTGCAGCCAAAAGTTGTCAGCCAAGTGCACCTCAAGGATCCGATTTAACGAGCTCGGTGAACTGGCCTTTTGCGACTTGGTTCATAACCATGAACCGCCATCTTTCTTTAAGACCCTCGATGGAAGTTATGAGAAAATTTAAAGCCTTGATAAAGGAATCTTCCATCCACACACTGGCCCCGTAATAAGGCAGGCGGAATATAAGTAAAATATTTAATGGCAGTCTAATAGATTTCTAGTTAATGTAAATGTATGTTAATAATGGTGAAAGTGTGTTTGTAAGATTGATTGAGCATTACGCAAAAAATGCTTTACGGATGTTGATGAAATTTGGTACAAAGGTAGGTTTGAATCTAGAATAACATATGGGCTTTTTCCTCGAAAATCACGCGCGTGCGATCAGCGATAAATAGTTACACAAATTTGTTTTTGGCTTATTGATAAATGTAATGAATGCTTAAATTTTTAAATTTAAGGCTGCACTAGTTTTGAACATCTCACATTATATTTCCTTTGAGTGAGATCCCAGTTGCCCCAGAACTACGTCATTATAGGAAATATGAAGCTTTTAGGATCGGTAGTACAACATGAACATAGAAAGGAATGGATACTCGCTAAGCTGAAAGCGGGGCCGTTTTTGAGGTAGCAGGTATCAAAGGTGGAAAAAAAACATGCTAACTTACATCATTTTAGGAACGCTGAACTTTATACATTATTATTAAGTATCATATTTTAAAATATTTTCCAATGAGCCAGACAAATCTGACAGGCCAAACATCCTCCCAGACTCGTTAAAAGTTTCGCTGTGCGAGGAAGCGCGAGAACATTATTCAAGTCAATTCAATATTATTTATGTTTAAATTTTATTATATTAATAATTTATTCACAAATACAAACTAATAGTATAGTGTTTACGTAATATAAAATTATTGTATATTAAAAAAAATAATCTACGATGTAAGATCTGTAAAAGTAAGTATTATTTCATGCGTTATGCTTGCATTATAATATTTGGATAGTCTTAAAATAAATATCTGAGTAATAAAATTTTGTTAGTATTTTAATTCCTTATAGGTAAACTAATGTCTGAAGTGCATTCTATCCTCCATTCAAACAAACAAGCAGGACATATATTTTTTACAAAATTTTTATGATCTTATGACACCATTTTCGGTATGTTTGGTTATTTGACGACCGCTTAGCGTAGTGTTTCGAACGTAGGCCGCTCGGCTCACTGCAAATGGTGGTTGTAGGTTGGATTCCCGCCGGGGCAAATTTCGGAATTGGCCTTTTTGTAATTTGCCCAGGCCTGGGTGTCACTGATGCTTAGTTTGGGACCATAAAATTGATGTGTCAATCTGGCGATATTTGTTTATTTATATTAACATAAATTTTTAGGATGGTATTCTATACCAAGTTTGTCTATTTCAGAACTTCCCTATGACATATTACCGACGATGAGGGGCAGAACGCTGATGCTCTTCCAGAACTACACGTTCTCGAACAGCTGGCGGTGCAGGTGCTGGTACTGCTCCAAACGGAAGACCCTCAAGTGTCCAGCCAAAGTCATCATGGACAAATATGGAAATATATCTAAATATAATATCAATCATAATCATTAATAGTGCAGTGGTTAGTGGGTCTGTCCTCGAACCAAGAAGTGTAGTCAGTTTATGTCACGGAGACGCATTCATTATTGCATATTGACCTTTATGCCAGTGTCATAAGAGTACACGCGCACGTCTTCGGGAAATGAACGAGCTAAGTATACCAGGGTCGATCATGACCCTGGCTAAAGCCATTCAGACGAAAAAAATACTTAGACGGAGCGTAAAACGATTGAGTGAAGCCAAGGAAAGTAATACCAAATGGCATCAATACAATATTTTGACGGAATCGGCGCATGTCTGCGAACCAGACGAACCAATATAAATCTTTATTATTCATTACCAAGTTATATACAAACCATTTACAATTAGTTAGTGTTAAGTGTAACCAATGTGGGCTTCTAATAAACATTTTTTTTTAATTTACCTGGAATAATTGTTATAGATACCCACCTAACTTACCACCTAAGGATATTTTCCGTAAACTAGGTATTAACGGGAATATACGAGTATATCCATATATATAAAAATGAATCTATATTTCCTTGGTCATCGCATTACGCGTGAACGGATGGAACGATTTCGCTAATATTTTTTTTGTTGTGTTTGTATTGTCAGGAGATGGTTCTTAAGGCTAAAGCGCCCACCTAGCCCGCGAAGTTCAAATTTTTTGAGTTCTTTTAGAATTTTTTCAAAATCTGACAATAATAAAAGACAAATTTTGTAATTCGCGAAAAAGACCGTGTGCAGTGCATTTATTAATATCCAACTTACTCTAAAACATTTCAAGAACGACAGCTATCCAGATAATCTGGCAATTTTTGTATATTTAGTGATTTACTAGTATCATATCCACCGTGATAATATTTTGAGTAAAATAAATCCTACTAATATTATAAATGCGAAAGTTTGTGAGTGTGGATGTATGTATGAATGTATGTATGTATGTATGTTTGTTACTCCTTCACGCAAAAACTACTGAACGGATTTGGATGAAATTTGGAACACAGATAGATTATAACCGGGATTAACATATAGGATACTTTTTAACCCAATAATCCAATACTACGCGGATGAAGTCGCGGGGCACAGCTAGTGTATTAATAAACGCACTGCATACTGTGTTCGTCGCAAATCACAAAATGTTGTCTTAAATGTTTTCAGATTTTGGATAAACTATAAAAATACTCGAAAATTTTGAATTTCGCGGGCTAGACAGGCGCCTTCACCTTAACAATTCGAATTCAATATTCAAAGTTAAGACAGGACAAAGTCTGTCGGGTCAGCTAGTTTTCAATAAGTACTACTGTGTAATTAGAATTTTCAGTTATTGTCTGTTTCTGATATCATCTTGATGAGTGGCGCCATGGATCTTATCGTGCTTTTTGTACCTCCGAAGTCATAGTCTCAATTCGTATTTTTTCTTCAATAAAGTACGCCTTGAAATCTAAAATTCTGGCAGTCCGACTCTAACCAACCTATCATATGTGTATGTTGTTCTCAAACAAGTCTTCGATATTTATCCAGCATAGCGGCCCGCCCCGGCTTCGCACGGGTACATTGCGGTTACATTATTCGAGTTTTAGTAAGGATCCCTATTTTTTTTGAAAATATATCGTAGCTTATGTCACCCGGGGATAGTGTAGCTTCCCAACAGTGAAAGAATTTTTCAAATCGGTTCAGTAGTTTCGGAGCCTATTCATTACAATCACACAAACAAAGTTTTCCTCTTTATATTATTAGTATGATGATAGAAAACAGCGCCCCTAGCGGAATGTCAAAGAGGTATGACAAGCACGGAGCCCGCGTATTTAACTGAACTTTTACGATATACCCAATTGTTATACGATATTAATTAAATAGCAATACAAGAGACATACTTAGTCAATCCTATCTTGAAATATTTTATGCCGAGTATGCTGTTACAATTCTGTAGTTAGTTATATTTTGCAAATACACTAACTTATCTACTGATAACACTAGGTTACCAACTGGTCTACCTACCAACCACAGTAGTAAAAATCCGGCTTGACAGCGTTATAAGATGGTTGTTAAGTGTATAGCTATCTCTTTATCATAAGATTGTATCTAACGTGTTTGAGTAGTAAAGAATAAGTATACCTTTAACATTTCATAAAAAGGCGTGCTATATTATAAAAATAATATCTCTTACTCTACAATTTTATGTTGATGTATGACGACCGCTTGGCGCAGTGCTTCGAGCGTAGGCCGCTCAGCTCACTGCACATGGTGGTTGCGGGTTCGATTCCCGCTGGGGTAAATTTCGGAAATGGCCTTTTCGTTATTTGCCCTGGTCTGGGTGTCACTGGGTTCGACCCCAGTCCATTGCACGGTACCTATAGTACATACGTTGCTTAGTTTCAGACCATACAGTTGGTGTGTCAGTCTGGCGATATAAATATAAAAAAATAAATTCCCTAATTATTTATTTTTCCAGAATGTTTATACGAAGTGATGCGTTCACGAAAAGGCAGAGACTTAATATTGTTTAAAGGGTTTACGTACTGGAGGTTGTCAACTTATAGCTGGAGATGTTCGTCGTATGGTTCGAGAACCAAGTGTCCTGCTCGGTTGACTCTAACTAAGGATGGTAGTATTATAGAACATCTATGGGGACATGTTCACGCTGCACCGAGAATTATGAAAACTTCAGCAGGAGAACATATTAGAAATTAGAATAATTAAATGTCATCAGTTAAGTAAGTGCTCTCCATAATAAGGGGTCATCCATAAATTACGTCACACGAATTTCATGATTTTTTGACCTCTCCCCCGTCTTTGTCACAGCTGGTCACATTAATTGTAAGACCCCCCCCCCCCTACCTAGTGTGATGTCACATATTTTGCAATTTTGCATTTAGAAATTTATGAAATTAAAACAGTGTTCCGAAATTATTTTTATTTTCATTCAAATAATTTTTCAATAAAATCAACATTAAATACATAGGCATGAAAATTAAAAAAACTAAAAAAATATAGTCATTCAGGCAGAGTTGCAACTATTTTTATGTTATTCTTGAGGTATGTTCTGTTGTAGGTATGTAGTTTAAATTTAGTGTTGTTATACTTCGATATAAAATATTAAATATTATATTTTGAAAAAATGTGACGTCACAAAATTTGGGACCCCTTGTCACACAATGTCACACATCGTCGACCCCCTCCCTTCCCCTTAACGTGTGACGTAATTTATGGATGGCCCCTAATATAAGTAAGTTACATTAATTTCAACAGTATTATTTAATTATAGAAGTAGCAACGCATAATGTGGCAGGTGGGCAGGTTTTACATTTTTCTTTACGTCTTTTTATACCTTTGCTGCGTGCTATGGAACGCAACCGGGAATGTCATCTGTCAAACAGACATTGTCGCGACAACTTGACGGATAGTGGAAATAGAAATGATAACAAAAACAGTGTAAATATTTTGCTCTAACATTTAAGTAGAATTGTGTGAAACAGTCCCATTCGTTAATGCGATGTTTATTTTACCTATGCACTTACAATAAGTGTATATAAGTGCGTGAAAGTTAGTGAAAGTGTCTAGTCTTTGAACTTAACCTCAAAATGTCCTTTCTTGTGTTTAGAAAGTTTTTGACTACTAATTTGCACCAAAGTTATGTGAGTTTTAAAATATGTACTCTATTTACAAAGAGATCTGTATATAGTCACGTGATTATTTATGCTACGTATCAAATAGTACTTACTTATCTAAGGATTTGAATAATATTTTGGAATGTGTCAACTTAGTTGTCCACTAACTGTACCTATTAACATTTCCACCCAGAAATCCTATAAGTACTTATTATCCCGTAATTTATATTTTACTATCCCTTTGTGGATTTGGCTGACAAAGCCCATTACAAAAATTTATTAACGAATAATAAGTTACCAGTTAACGGACAAACACATTATTTTTGTTAGTTAATCGTCCTATTAGCGGATGTCTAGCAACCGACATTATTGTGATTTTATTATGTTGACAACAGCCTGGTATTTTTTATTCAGCCTTTATTGAATTTGCATTGGATATTCACTCAAAAATGATGAGAAATGTAAGTATTTCGGTCTTAACATTATGTACTCGTAGTAGATATTTGTCTATGTCTAATATAATAATACTCATTTACAGGAAATTACGTGTAATCAATCATATTTGTAATACTTAATTAAAATATTTAAACATGTAACTTAAAAGCTATAAAGTACTTTTTCATGTTAGTATAAAAAAAAGTCTGATTTTGGAAATAATACCATATTTAACATAACCTACCTATACATTGTTTTATTTATTAAACCCACAAGATAATTTTTCATTAAATCCTCCTTTTTTAAAATAAAAACTTTTTTTCAGTTCCGATACAATTATCTGTAAATTATGTTACACCTATGAAGAATGAATTTAATGCAAAGTTATCCAGATTAATTGCAAGAAAGAAATGCAACAGCGCATACCTTATAGATACAACTCGGTACCAGGATTTCATAAAAGAAGTGAAGGAGATAAAAAATAAGTGGAATAAAACCTTTGAGGAGTATAAAACGCTTGCAAATTATGATGTCATATTTGTAAATGGTCGGGAAAGACTTATACAACCGAAGAATGAAGGGAACTCAAGCATAAAGTTCTATGTATCAACTAATGAGCTGTTTGGTGTTCTGCACACAATGCATTTACTTTCCAAACATGCAAATAAAGATGTTATGGATACTGAAATAAAGACTAAGTACTGTAATGTGTCCAAAGAGGTCATTAAAATATATTTAACTTGTTGTAAAGTTTGTTATAAGAGAGAAAATGTATAAAGTTGGTGTATTCAGTACAAGATAATGGGAGCAACAACACGGAAATGAAATAAAATATGTATTGGAACAATTCTGTATGTTCTAGGTTTTTTTTTAAATGAAATAAGTAGGCAATGTTTGATACTAGACACTATTCCAATAGCATAATTCTTATGTTTTATTTACTTTGTCTAAGATATAATTAACTTAGTAGGAACTTAACTACTTACTTATTAAAAATAATACTTAGGTACTTTTTATTTCCTTATTTTGTTACTATAGCTACCTACTCACCTAAAAGTTGTTAGAAATTATTTGTAATGTATTAAGGTCAATTAAGTAAGTTGCTAATTTTTGTATTAAACTATAAAAAAATGTATTAGAAAATAAAATTTTACAACTATTATCACATTTTACTTTTGAGTCTGGTTAGTTAAAACGTTCTAAATTAAACCAGCATAGATTTCATAATTAAAAAAATTTAATATCTTGCTGCCCCGGGTGATTCTGGTCTGATACCGGGCAGGATGGGAAAGTTTCATAATGCCCAGTGATAATTCTTATCAGAGACAATGGTACAGAACAAGTGGCTTTTTTTCTTGGTAACAGAGGTACCGCTAGTCGTCGTCGCGGATGATGGCACAAAATAAATGTCGTCGATGGCACAGAACAAGTAAAATTGCCCCTATGTTAGAGAACAACTGCCGCTGAGCTGAGGAAGATGGAAATATATACTTCCTCACTGATGATTGATAATATTAAAAGTAATTGTAATTGTAATTCTGCTTGGTAACTTTGTGATTTGATTTCTAATTTTATTTCTACAGTATTGTTTGATTTATTCGTACATCAAGTGTTAGGCAAATAAATGTCGATAAAATTTCAGGATCAGTTGGCGAGGATCTTGTCCCAAGTTCTGAAGACATACATAAAAAGAGGCGGTGGGACTATCCTTCTGTACGCTGGACACCAATATAGTATTAAAACAAAATATAAAAGTGGAACAGAATCTTGGGAATGTATAAATCGAAAAAAAAATAGGTGTTGCGGAAAAATAATTTTAAAAGTAAGTAGCAACAAAAATACCATATTTTAAGGCTAAAAATATTATGTAGTATGCGCTATGTTTTATTAATGAAGCGCGATAGTCAATTAATTACTTGATAAGGCTTTTAGTATATTGGTGCAAGACGTGATGGATCAAAGTCAAACGTTCCAATATCTTTGTATTTATTTTAGGGTGAAGATATTACAAGAGTGAAGGGTCATCAGTGTGCGCCGGATTTCGATAAAAATGAAATTGACCTCAGCTTTTACATATGTAAAAACAAATTATCGTCTTCTGAATTTTCATCGGTTACTTCTGCGTACCAGGCTACCGTAGCGTCACACAAAGACTCCACACTTGATTTGATAAATAAAATTCCAAACCTAAAAAAAGTCAAAAGTACACTATACAGATACAAGAATGCTTCCGTACGAATTAAAAAGGAGCAGACGTGAATATCCGTTATTTTATTGGACAACTTAAGAAGACAATTTTTAAATATTACTATTTATTTTATGTTTTACTTACGAAATAAAAACTTATTAAAAAAATCACAGCCAAATATTATTTATAAACCGTTAGCTTTTCGGCAGTCAAACACAAAAGTACTTTCATCTCTTTTCGTTTTAGGCTTGGGGCTGGGGAGTATGCATAAAAATAATATGATTATCAAATAAATGGTTTTTGTCTCATCATCCCCGGTCTGAACTCCGTTACCGGGCACGATAGCACACAATCCATGCCATCATCCCCGATAGTCACTTTCCTATATTCTCAGTACCTGCTCGGATTATTTTATTAAAATCCGCTTTCTGTTTTGCTAAGTTTTATTCCACTAAACAAGTTAACCGAACTCTTTACTGAGGTCTTATACTGTACCGTATATTTTTACCTATTGAGTAGTTTACTGGAGTCTCGCAGACCAAGCCACGCTGTTCGTTATTGATGATTTCCGCAATACGAGTCTCGATAACTTAATTCCATGGACTGCACCTCAGGGAACAGCTACTGCTCAGTCTGGTACCTACCAGTGGCCAAGAAGAGGTGATTATTTCAAGGTATGAGTTTCGTGGATGGAATACGCATTTGGGTTTAACTGAGGTGGCCTCCTTGTGTAACTTTACAAGTTTCCTCAGCTATTTTATCAGCTGTAAATACCTATGGTAGGGTTCCGTACTAACAACAATTGTAATAGGTACCGTATAATGAAAATTTACGAAAAGGTAATGTCAGAAAATTGCCATGACCGGAATTTAATCCGCTAACCACCATTCCGAGCAACAATTTTAATTTTACAATTTAGTTAAAATTATGATAGCTTAAACTTTAAAGATACTAGGTAACTAACTAAAAGCCATATTTACAAGCTACCACATTTCCCGTATTAATAGATGCATCTCAAATCTGTGATCTATTTAAAGTACGCTTACGCTTTTGTCATACGATTTTGTATTGATATGTCATAAGATTGAAAATTCCAAAATCACTCTCGAGACTTTTTATCGATTTATTACTACGGGCCGTGGACATTATGGCCCAGCGCACACCGTTGGAGGCGCGGCGGAGAGCAACTGAAGACAACAATTTAATATAAACCATAACTACCTTGACATACGGTATGTATGAGCAGTCGCGCGTATGCTCTTGTAGTAGCTTGAGGGCGCTCGTGCGAATTTATTCAAGCGACCGTATGTCAAGGTTATTAAGTTTTATATTAAATTGTTGTCTTCAATTGCTCTCCGCCGCGCCTCCAGCGGTGTGCGCTGGGCCTATCACAGCTTTTGTCGTTCATACTGATTCCAACCACAGCTGATTTTAAAACATTAAATTAAATTCCCTTACACTACTTTCCAGTAACGTTTATGATCTCTCGCGGAGGGGCCCGGCTAATGAAGCTCGGAGATTTCACCTTCACCAGCACCCAGTATCAGGGGGACCACTGCTACTGGTCCTGCTACACACACAACAACCATGGATGTCCAGCCAAAGTGTACACAGAGAGCAACAGACTTATGTATGCGAAGAATCTGCACAACCACCCGCCGACGGAATTTTTTGTTTGACGTTTACTATTAATAGGGTACTTAGTTTTATTTGTGGGACAAAGGAAATAATGTTGAGTTGTGAGTTTTTTATACATTTTTTTTCATACAGTGTAAAGTGATCCTATTGAATCTATCGATGTGGTTGTTCGTCAAGGCAATTCCAAAATGTGATAATCTACTCTGAAATGACCTGACGATCAATATCAGACAATATCAGAAATTGTGTGCATCGATAATAATCATTTTACCAACTAAACGGTTTTAAAATGAAAATATGACAGAGGTCTTAGTATAACATTTAACAAAATGTTATACTAAGATCCTGTGATTCCTGTTTCATATATTCTGTAACTGTGTCAAGTACCCTATTTTAACACACGGACTAAATTTGCCATCCTTATTTCTGCCCTTATCACGCCTTCCACAAACATAAAGGACGGCAATTGCAGTTTGTGTGCTAACTTGGCTTAACTCTTTATTCAGGCTATGTTCTAGGTATTCATATTATCTTGCCTATATATCAAGTGTCATAATAAACTGTCACAATATTGAACTATATGTTGCGCGTCGTAGGTGCTAATTTTGTGATATAAAAACTAAACCACGTGATCTCGTTATATATTACTTTAACGTTAATTCTTGCCTTATTCTCTTCATTAGCTGTAGTACAAAGTTAGTGGCGTGGAGTCGGTGCGGAATGAGAAACGTGCTGTGCTTATAGCGGCTGTCCGTTTTTATACCTTATGACATTTACTTTAAGTTTGAAATTTATATTATACAAGAGTAACCTTAGATCACTAGTTGGCCACCACGGTTCTCTTTCCGCAGAGACTCCTCGATTTTCAGTATTAGCCTTCTTGTGTTCCAATGCTCTCTATATTTGTAAGGTAATATAAATTTAATAATTGCACATCTTTTATTTTCTACGTCTAATTTACCGTGATTCTAGTTCTGGTAATTGTTAAATAAATTACTTGTACTTGTTATTACGGTGAAGGAAATCATCGCGAGGAAACCTAAAAAATCTAACCAAAATTTCGGAACACGTGTGAAATCCGCCAACCCGGATTGAACTGGCTAGTGGAATATGGCTCTCCCGGAGGCGCATGCCCACCATTTGACATTGATGCATGTACCTAGATGTTGTTCCATGTTTTTACTGTGAAAGATCTCCTACATTGACTTCAAATAAAACTTCGGAATCAAAAATGTATATTCATACTCTCTTTAATAGTTGCCGAAGAAGAAGTTTCACAAAATTTATTTGATACTTTCTACAGTTTCACCAATCTCGTTACTGATGATAAATTGTTTTACAGGAAAACGGCAAGCATTTTTCATTCAATCCCTGCGAGGGAAGCCACTCATCGTTTACAACAACTACACACACTGCCGCCATTCCATCCGAAACGGTATCGTCCGATGGACCTGCTCCACGCACTCTTACAAGAGTTGTAAAGCTGTTGTAAAGACTTCTGGAGCTCACATAATCCAAGTGAAGGGTTTTCATAATCATGATTCTTCTAATCTACAGATCAATCGCGGGAAGATCTTTGAGTGGCCGTTATCTGACAGAATGCTTGTTCAGACGTGTAAGGATGCGTCTGTTATATAAAGGAGTTAGTAGGGAAGTAATAACTGAAACTGTGTGTAAAAAAACCCAGATCCGACTAATACTAATTGTTTACTAATGGGTTAACCATAATAAACATTTGACGTCACCAAAGGGGCGGCATCCCCAAAATCCAAAAAATTCAACGGTTTTCGAGGTGAATCTACTAACAATGATTATAGTTATTTTTCTTCGTATTTTTTATATTATTTATACATACGAAGTATAATATATATAAAGTAGAAGTTCTACTTATGACATTACTTGAAGTTGGACAGATCCCTTCTTATTAAAGGAATTTTGGTTGTGATATTTAGTTTAGGACTTATGTTATTTGTAATTCAATTTACTGCTCAATGTTTTGACAGTAACTTATTGTGGAACTGGGTTCATTTTTTTAATTTCTTTACTCACACACATTGATTTTATTATCTAGTTACATACCATACCACTGGTTTAATACTTATTACATACCATATCCACCCTCTGTTGGACTTGCGACCGTTTAAACGACTTGCATTCTGATCCATATATCTAGGGCCCGTATTAATAAATCGATCTCAAGTATGAGAGCGATCTTGGAAATGTCATTCTTATGTTACACCAGCACAAAGTGACATGTCTAAAGCGTACTCAAGACAGCTCTCAGACTTGAGATCTATTTATTATTACGGGACTAGAATTCCCGTTGTCTCACTTGACAGCGGCCCAAGCTGAGGCCATGTCTTATGTGGCACCCTCTGTCCCTCTGGCTGAAGCGATCACCCTCTTTCCGGGAAAAAGTATTATGGCCGATTCGGCCAACGACATATATTATAGTCATTAAAAACAAATGAAACGCCTGGAAATATGTATTTATAACAAAATAGTAATACGTATGTGTATCAGGACTATGTTAGCCAGATGACGTTGTAAATAAACACTTAATTAGATGATCTCAACTTTCGTGAAGTAATACTTCGCTGAAATATCACAATTGTTCGCAGTAGTCTTGCCAGTGAATTATACATTGTGTTTCATCAAAATATAGAATGTAAGAAGCTGTGAATTAGCAATAGTTTAAATCAATATTTGTAGAAACGATTACACAGACCCTGTGTCGTATCTAGAAGTTTTATTGACACGTCAATCCTGCACATAATATAATCTTCCCTTATTTCAGTTTCAAAGAACTTTGGATATATAATGAAATAGGATTAGCGGGAGTGTTAAATACAAAACCATTTATCAGTGCAAAGGCAAAGTCAATGTATTGAAATACATTTTTTAATGCTACTACTCTTCTTCCAACAGCTTTCGAGTTTCTAATGGTGAAACTCTGTCCTATTTGCGGTGACAACGTCAGCGGCATCAACTACGGCGTTCGGACCTGCGGTTCATGCAGATCATTCTTCAGGAGATCAGTTATCTCCAATAGCTTTAAAAAGTACGAATGTCTGAGAAATAGCGACTGCATTATAAGCCCCAACTACAGAAATCAGTGCCAATTCTGTAGATACGATAAGTGTATAAAATCTGGCATGCAGCCAGATATGATGAGGATGACGAAGGAGAAAGGGGGCACAGCGGCGTTTTATGTGAAAAAATCTCGGTCATTAACACATTCATAGGGGCTATTGTTATTATTATTATTATTAGCCTGTAGGTCTGTCCCACTCCTGGGCAAATGCCTCCCCTTTTATCTTCCACGCGGCTCTGTCCAGGGCAATTTCCGGCCACGTCTTTTGTATAGGGGCTATTGTAACCACCAAAATATATATGTGGTTATATTCGACATAGCAAGGGGTCGGTATGTTATAAAGATTTAAATACTTAACATTTGTATGCCTTTTTGGCGGGAAATGGAACAGCAAAGTTGTTAATCTCGGTTTAATTTCCAAAATATTTGTTTCTTCGAATTACTATAATGTGATGTTAAGACAGGACAAAGTCTGTCGGGTCAGCTAGTTATTTATAATTTTTGTTACGTGCCAATATTTAAGAACAATGCCACTATAGAACACTGCCACTATTTTAGGTCGTTGTAACATGGATTGCATGAATTAGTGAAAGATATCAAGACATTGTTATTGTTTTTTGAGTGGTGCCAGAGTGAAATGTGGACACATTTTATGAATTAAAAAATATACATCTTTGATTAAGGAGCTATAACAAAAATGTTGTTGATGTGCGTCTCATTTTCTCCTCTTCTCCGTGTCTCTCTGGCACGGTTGACGTGACCGCGTTGTAGATTCTGATCACTCTGTGAATTTTGAAGAATTATGTACTGACCTAGCTATTAGTACTAGTACTTATTGATACTATGTATAAGTGACCGAGAATGGTTTGTATGTTTGTTTTTTATCACATATACTTAATTAAAATTACCTAGTTAGAAACGATGTGTGCTTAGCATTATATTTAAGTACATGGCTAGGTAGTTCAATTATATATTTTTTTCAATATTACATATCGTCTTTAATTATTGAAAATCTACTTTTTAAAATAAATTGTTGAATTTTTGTCTACTGAGTATTGTTAGTTAGTCGCAGCCCCCAATAGTTGCAAGTAATAAGAGACTTAATAGAAAAATAACAAGTAAAAATGGTTCAACAATGAAAAAAAAATCGCGGATAGGGGAGTCCTCCCCATCAATAATAACAAGTATTTAATAAAATTATTTTCAAGTGTTTACTTAACCTCTTACTCTATTTTAGTTCACAAAATAATCAATAGATGTCGCACTATCTAGTTAACTGAACAACTTAATTACGCCATCTAGTTGGATTTTGTCATATTTTATTCACAGTGGACGTTAAAAAGTAGTTTCCAATTTTACTAAGAGATGCCTGGATGCCATAACACTTTTTCCTTACGTGACTATTTCTGCCATCAATCTTAAATGCTTTCAGACCTTAAATCTTTATGTTCCTAAATACCTACTTATTTTTATTCTAACCTTTTCAGATTCCAACTCTTCTTACTGTCCAATCTGTCGTGACGTCACTTCCGGGTTACACTACGGGATACGGACATGCGAGTCGTGTAAGCTGTTCTTCAAGAGATCCATTCAGCTCGGCAAGCGAGATACGTATGCCTGTTCCGGGGACCTGTCCTGTGAAATCACCGTCCTGTCCAGGTCATGGTGCCGATATTGCAGGTTTAAAAAGTGCTTGAGCGCGGGCATGAATCCGTATCTAGTTATGCGTAAATTTAAAATAGAAACTATTAGTGTGGGCTAAGTTAAAAATTTAGAAAAAAAAATTGAGATTGCACCAAAAAATTACTTATAGGTGCCAATTCTTATGGCACAAAGCTTAAATTGACTAAACTAACTGGATTACCATCATGATCACAGTCGAAACGTATAAACAAAGCATACATATATTTAGGTGTGTTAAATTTAGCTTAGTTGTGATTTGAGGACGACAAAATTGGCATCGATGCCTTTGGTGCAAATCCATATTTTTTTAACTGACTGCAAAATGGAGAAAGTTCCCAATGCGATATGTTTTTTTCATTATAGCCTAGTTTAATAGGCAGGTCATTTTGCGAAACTTAATACGGTTTTAATGATTTTTGAGTAGGTACTATTTTTAATTTTATGTAGATTTTATGAAGTGAACTTAATTGAATTTAAATGTTTTGTATTTTTCTTTACATTTTAATATATTGTATAATCGTATGTTATGTAATGGGGGTGGTAATTTAGTTATATGCTTGCGATCGACTTACTTTTATTTTTACCAAATAATGAGCATAATAACCTTCATTATTACTTAAATGAGCAAGAATTCTGTTAGTTTTACTAAAAAAATATTCAGTGCAGGAGATAGGTATGTTAATTAAGTAGATAGTAGCAATATATGATTAGTTTAAAAATGATTTATACTTAAGTAGGTATATAAATAAAGAAATATAGAGTGTCGGCGGCCCATAAAGTATATTTTGGCCACCGACCAAACAAGTTACTTCGTTGTATTTATATGAAAGCTAAACGTTTCATTTTGATGTACTACCACGGGACCCTATAAGGCTACTTAAAGAAATGATTGAAATCATGTTTTTGTTTATTTATATTTCTAATAACTCTTTTTAACTTTATATACTTTTATAACATTTTAACATTCATTTAAATAATTTTATTCATAACGATTATTAATATAACTGCATTTTAAGTGCAATTTACTTAACTGTAGTGTAATTAAGTTTTATTTTGATATTTTGAATCTGAGTGCAGCTATTGCCTATATGAGACATAAGATTGACATGTTTGTAATAATATTTCATAATTAAATAAACGTTTTATTAAAATTCAAATATTTTTTAATGACGAACCCATCCTGAATGTTATTTTTTTGAGTCTATAAACAATTTGACATTTCAGGTGCTCTTGTACCGAGATACAGCTGGTCGAGGCAAGGGAACGCAATCATAATACTAGGAGAGTATAGATTCAAGAAGAGGTCGAAACATATTAACCAGAAGCAAGAGACACACTGGGTATGCAACAAATGCGACAAGGGCTGTAAAGCCAAGCTGACAACGTTAAACGACGCGATTATTAAAATAAACAATGTGCATGTTCATAAAGATTCAAGAAAATCTAAAAATAACCTCGATAAACAGTCTGTATGAAAGTGGGAAGTGACCAGTGTGAAGGATTCTTCAATTAGATAGTTGTGGATCCAAGACCGAACCTTGGGAGACACCCACTATGATTGATAATAATTTGTATACGTGAAACGGAGTCACAGTAAAATATATACCTATGCTATGTATTCATAATGCCAGCGACTTGTATACACTTACAAACGGTATTTTCATCAGTTTAACCATAACGACCATTTGATCAATATAATCAAATGCCTCTAACAGATCTAAAAAAAAAAACTTGTATATTGTAAGCGTTTTTGGATTAATTGTGTCTTAATTTATTAATACGTGACTTATTATAGTGTTAAAGTTCTGACCAAATACAAATGTTTTACTGAGAATATTATATTTTTATTTGTTTTAGTTAAGTTTAGTACGTAAGTAATTGACATTCTGTATTATGATCGGCTAACTTAATCGATGTATATATTGTAGTCGTGTAACATGACTTGTACATTTTGGTTCCTTTAATACTATTTGTCATACTCTATTTGTCATACTCTATCCGAATACGAAAATATTGATATTTTATCCCTTCCTGAAGTAAGTGACAAAAATGTGCTACTTTATTCTGTTGTATTATATTGAGTCAACAATTATGTTATCACTTAGTTTAAACGTGTACCACTAGTGCAACTGTGTAGACCAAACAAGCATAATTTTAGTAATCTCGCATCAAGTAGGTAATTTTGATGTTATATGGCGGTATTACATTGATGATATTATATATGATTTTGTTTGATTGAAACATTTTGAACACATAAATCAAAGTGTGTATTTTAAATACACAAAATGCGATCATCAAATGATCCTTATTCTTGGTATTTTAAGATTTGTATTTCTTCAAGATACATAAATATATGTATTGAAATGACATTTGTGTATATTGTGAAGTAAGTAAGTGGTGTTGTTGATTATGTTATGTTGAACGTTCATTCCAAATACTTTTTGATGTATTCCATTAACATTAGTATTGTTATGTTCACCGTTATTGTATCAGATACCTACATATTATAACTTCTGTAACATAAGTTGACAATTAAAGTGAAACAAGCATATACTTACATTATATCAAAATAATTGTTTATCTTAAGTCATTCGATATTATCTAAAATGTATTTAGTTTTATTGGAAATTTGTATATTTTGGCTACTGGATGTGAAATGATCCAACATTTTCAATTGTTACCAAAAAATAGAAAATAAAGAAAAGTATGCTCAGTTATGAGTTTTATTTATTCGCCATAATATGTACATTTTATCTACAAGGATATACGCAAATTTTGTTTTTTATCCGGTTTTGTCTATGCGCCACATTTTGCAACTGATTCCTATTAAGCTATAGATTCCCTTTCAAGTCTCCCAGAGGTATGATTAATAAAAGTAAACCCTTGTTTGTGTTTGGCAGTTATCTCGAATTTCATAATAAATTTAACTTGTTGATCAATTTCTACAAATCCATCTAATTTTAATGTCCTTAGAAATATATTATTAATACAAATTGGAATTTTTGTCGCTGAAAATTGTGCTTTAGATATAATAAAAAATCTTGCCTCAAACATTAATAATTATTTTATTATCAGACTTCCATTTACTTAAATACAAACAGTTTTAACCAATCAAAATTAAATTTATGGTATGAGTGGACTCAATTCCACGTTGGCACATCCGGCAAATGTATATGATCATTTTTGGCAAACAGGATCACGCCTTGTAGCGTGACTATGATAGCTTTACATCCGTTCCTCTGCTTCACACATCGCCACCTTCCTCGACCTTTGTTCTCGCACTGGAGACTATACTTATACCCGTTCATGTATATTTGCTGTCTGTTGTGTTTCGGGTTTGTTACGAAGACTGGCACGCCTGTTGAAAAATATAAGGCACGTTTTAAAAAATCTATCTCAAGACCGAGAGCGATCTTGGAAATGACATTCTTTTGTTATATCAGTACAAAATGACATGTCAAAAGCTTACTCAAGACCGTTCTCAGACTTGAGATCGATTTATTAATACGAGCCTAAGACTCTTGATAATAAGTTTGGGATAGAAGTAAGCGCCACAGGATGAATAGATGAAACGGATCATTGCGAATATACTAGGACAACTGAAGCTACAAATGAATTTCGCCATCATCCTAGCTACTCTCAGAATTATTGAAAGGCTAGCTGACCCGACAGACGTTGTCCTGTCTTAACTTTGAATATACAATTCGAATTGTTTCGCTCAACTTTCTTATTTTTTTCTTTCATAAGAACCGTCTTCTGACAATAATTAATACAACAAAAAAAGAATTTGAGAAATTGTTCCATCCGTTCACGCATGGTGCGATGACCAAGGAAATAGAGATTCATTTTTATATATATACTAGGTGAAACAGAAAGGGTATACAATTTTTTTTGCAACTTTGTAAATCTAAAACTATCGGCTTTGTGCGACAGTTGAAGTCTAAAGGTTTTGTAGACTTATGAAATCTGTCAACAGCTGTTTCCCTGTAACACCTTTTGTTTTCAAGTTTCCTCCAAAGCTGATAGTTTTATAATTATAAAGTTTAGTTATGAAAAAAAAGTATTGGTACCTTTTCTGTTTCAACCTGTAGATTCGACTTCGTCCGATCTTGATGCAAATCGTAACGATCGATCGCTTAAATTTTGCAGCTCATACATGAAGCTACCGATCGTTGCGATCGAGCGATAAAGACGTAACGCTAATATGCCGTGACATCATAGAACCCGAATAATTGCATGCCCTTGTAGTCAGAATGAGATAGAAATCTAATTGTCGATCGCAAAGAGCCATACACTGTCGATTTATAGTTATGATGCTCAAGATTGCTTAGGTTTGTTGCGATATTCGATGTCGTCTTCGTTGAAGTAAATAGTTAACGATATTGATACACACTATCAATTAGTCGTTTCGATAAGTTTGTAACGACGGATCGAAACCACGGAACGCACTGTATATGAGACCCACCGTATATGAAAACAAACATTTAGTGCGCGACTTGTAAAGTTTATTTGTGTTTGACACGCAAACGAAATTGTTTTACTATGTTTCATACAAGTTGTTGGCAATTTTGAATGTATATTATTATTTAACGCAGTTTTTGAAAGACTAATCATCCAATGTCAGTCGTTTAGTATGACAAAGATGAAGGTTGAAACATTAGTAGCGTGTTGTCCGTCAGTCAACTAGGTGGGAGTCACTTAGTTGCTATAGCCGAAAGGGTAATAATAACGTATCCGTATCGCGCGTAATCCGTATCACAGCAATTGAGTGAAACCTTTATATTTATATCGCGATACGGATTGCTCAATTATTAGCCCCCGGATAAGACAGTCAAATAAATCGATCACAATACCTATAATGGACTTTATTGAATAAAACTTTTCAAAAGCATTTTTATATTTATACAAATTTAACATTAAAAGACGTGAGATCATAACAATACAGTATAATCACGAGCCTATATCAGAAACATCTATACATATTCAGGATAAAATGTTTTTGGACTTGAATCCCACAACCATTTACTAGTTCTTTAATGTTTCTAGGTCCATCCAGATGTGGAGTAATTTACTTTATCAATTTTATAGTAGACACTCGCGCATGTCTTTTTCATAAATTTAAACATAAGAATTGATAAATAGTACATTGTTACACGAGTGGTGAAAGTGACTTATTTAGTCCCGAGACGGGGTTTGGCGCCCGAGCGTAGCGAGGGCGCTAATAGTTCGAGGGACAAAATAAGTCTTTCACCCGAGGTAAACACTGTGCTTTTCATTACGAATACAAGGAAAGTAAAAATAAAAACAGGAATTGGCTAAAGAAATAATACAAGGAAGTATAAACAATACTCTACAACTAGAAAAATAAAAAAATCGGATTGCCGCCTATTTTTTTTTTTTTCGTTGGCCGGCCAACTTCATTATTTAGCCATTATTTTTCATTTTCATCTTTAAATATTTTGCCCAAATCTATGTTATTTTAAAGAAATTCTTGAAACTAAATTATAATTAAGCCATTTAAAAATATATATTCTTTAATTAATACTTAACTTTATGTTATTTCAATTTTACATCGTGCTGTAATTGAGTGACTGTAGAAAAAGTTTGAACATGGTTCCATAGAAATGTGAAAATGGAACTAGTTTTTTTTTTTAATAATTTGACAGCTGTCAGTTGAAAGCGATTCTCCCGGGCCGGAAAAGTATTACTTTCAACCCGCTCCTCAGGGACTTCAGACCTACTTTCAGAGTATGAGTAATGAAAAAGATATTTATTGATGGTATACTTATAAAAAGTAATAATTTTAAATGACGAATTACATTAATAAGACATGTCAAGATTGTTTACTAAATGCGACAAGTTACGAAACATAAAGTGTAGACGCTAGTTAACCACATCGCGTAGCGAGCGATATACTCAGAGTCAGAACGCAGTGTCTGTCAACAGTCAACACGGCCCTCGTGTAGGTACGTATCGCGCACCACAGGTGGGAACTAATGTCGTTGCGATTTGTACTTGGGCGTTCGCTACGTTAGGCGTGCGCACGCGGCGGGTGAACGGGGCGGGCGCAATCCCGTGTACAAACCCGTCGCACGCGTTCATACCAGTTAGCGCTGCTCATACTATCTTTCAATGCGGGTGCCCACCCGCCGCGTGCGCACGCTTAACGTAGCGAAAGCCCTCAGGCCCGTATTAATAAATCGATCTCAAATCTGTCGGTCTTGAGTACGCCTTTGACGTGCAATTTAGTACTGGTATGACATAAAAATGTATTTTTTCCAATATTACTCTCAGATTTCATTATTCGATTTATTAATGCGTACATTAAACTTATTAATAGGTACATAATGTAAGACATGTACCTAAAACATATTATATTCAAGATTTTCAAAAATCCAGTCTAAAAATGTATCCCCTCTATTAGGCACAGACCTCCCCTTAAGGCAAGAGGGAATCAAATAATAATCGGCCACGCTGGCTTAACAATTCTAAATTGAATAAAAAAAAATCGGACCATTTTTCAGCCCAGTCTTCTGTGTTTTTATAATTATATAGCTACCTACTGGCTTGTTGCCTTTATATGCAAATACATTGAAATTCATTTAGAAATTTAAACATTTTATCCTACCATACTGGGTAGGAAACAAGGAACATAATTACTTATTTAGTAACTTTCACCCGTATTCAGATTATTTTGGTAATTTTATATAAATTTGAGCGTTTATGAACTTAAAATACATACTAATATTCTTTAAAAAAAAATGTATTGAATTAATTAAACTAACAATTATAAATCGTCATATTATTTTAGCAGCTTGCAAACATAAATACAATCGAATACGTGGAATAATTTAAAAAAGTAAATTAGTATTCGAAAATAAAACATAGAAGAGAAGGTGCTATAAAATGAAATAAGACACTATTCAGCTGCTTAAATTGGTGTTACAATATAGCTCCATCTCTGCCTAGATCCTGTTTAGAATTGTCAAATAAATGAACTCGGGCTTTTCAGACTTAACTTAGCTATTAATAGGAACCAAATTAGCTTGGCGGGTGCGTGTGCTTATTCTGTCTATCCACCATTGTATGGCCTATGGTGACCACGATGGCGTGGCATTCCCTGGCCCTGCTGTCAGCACACAACCACTTCACCCTGGACGAACAGACGGAGTGACGAGTGTATCTGTATCCTCGAATCTTCATAACTTTAGCGCCTATCTCTGATGTGTAGAAGATGGGGCGATCTGTGGACAGAGTAAAATTAGGGGCTGTTTTACCACCTTCTAACCTAGCTCAAATTTGAGCAACGCGTAATACAAACATTACAGGTGTGATGTTTCAAACTGTAAGGGTAACCTTGCTGTGCATTAGGATCGCTTCATTTCTTTAGCTTCACCCAGGTTAGGACAAGTTGACAGGAAATTATGCGATCCTATTGGTGGAAGCGGGCGGGCCCGTTTTATATCACAGCTAAGTGGACGGTCGTCCTTACAGCCCCACATACTTATTTGACCCGCTGAGAGAGTCGATAGTGTTGATAGAAGAATGTTAAAATGTGACATTTCTCTAGTGGAAATTTTAGTTCATCTTTTGGGCATCAGGTCAGATAAGTTTGTGGCGCTGTTAATTGGAGACACTTGAGTATTGTATCAGTGTTTGGCCCTTAAAGTTTCAAATGTCAAATGAAATAATCCTGTACCACGACTACTTACGTTTGTTAGCATCTAAGTAAAACAGTTTAATGGGAATTTTTAATTGGACGGAGGAAGACATTTGCCACACAAATATTTTGAGTAGTCGCTATCGAATAGTGAGCTTAAAATTTATGGTAGAGCTACTGAAATATCAATAGTAAGATGACTTATATATGTATAAAACTATAAATATAAAGGTTCATTCGCCTGTAATGTGATAATCTAAGATTCGATTTTGAGTATTGTTATTTAAGCATAATTCTCCTCACTCAAAGATGTAATGCTCAAATCTTAATTGTTAGATACATTGCATGCGAATGCTCCTGGTGAGTGAGCACCTTAATTAATAGAAGTAACCATAGTGCCATTAGATATAAAACTCTGATTTTATTATGCATTTCACTTTTATTGCGTTCAAAATACGTATCTATAATATACCGACTAGTATTAAGTAACAAAAACAGTCAAGAGTCAATACATTTATCTACCTCGACATTTTATATATATTTATTTGATTATTTTTAATCTTTTTTTGAATAGACTATATGTTGTTGGCCAGAGTGGCCATAACAACTTCACCCGGACAGAGGGCGAGCGCAAGTGCGCTCCAGCCAGAGGGGCAGGGGGGCAGCTAGCTCAAGGGCGCCACAAGGGACACGCCCTCGGCTTGGGCCGCTGCCAGGAGAGGTGGCTAGGGTAAATCTACCACCGGATCGGAACGCGACCTCGACTGAGAAGATCATCTACCTCGACAACGTGATGTTAGTAAGTACCTATATTATGTAAATTTACATTAAATTAGTATGGCTACCTAGTCACCCTAGAGCCCAGGATGTCAAGACTTGGATTAAGTCTTAAAGGCCCGTATTAATAAATCGATCTCAAGTCTGCGAGCGATCTTGGAAATGTCACTTATGTCATACCGGTAAAAAATGACATGTCAAAAGTATACTCAAGATCACTCTCAGATTTGAGATAGATTTATTAAAACGGGCCTTAGATACTTCTCATTTTGTCAATTAACCAGGGGCCCAACTCTGTTAACCGCTGTCGCTCGACTTGCAATAAGTACGTCAAAGCTAACGTATCATTTCAAAATTGTTTTTATTCACGTAAGCCAACAAAGCATTTATGAATAGTCAGAATCTACCACCGGTTCGGAATGGTGCTTCCACTGAGAAGAGCCGGCAAGAAACTCAATGGTTACTCTTTTCAATGAATGAAAGATGGTGTACATTCTCAGGAACAGCACTACATGTGATACGTCAGTTTTACCGTATTGCGAGTCAAGTGTGGGCCGAGTCGAGCGACAGCGGATGACAAACTTGGGTCCCTTGGCAGAATCACATTGGGCCTGACTCAATGGATAGAGGCCATTAACACAAAACTTGGGTTCCTGTAAGTCTTTCAAAGAAATAAAAGACGTGACGTTCGCCAACTCCCTCGCATTGGAGGTCGTGCCGATTATAATACGCTCGCCCCTTATCATTGCAAATTGTCCCATACGCTAATGTCATAAGAGTCACAACCAGGGTCCACTCCAACACTCCAAATTACTTTTAAGGCTATTTTCGAAATTTGCCCCGGTGTCAATTGAATCCTCAACAACCAAGTTTTGTCAGCCGAGAGGCCTTTGCTTGAACCACTAGATGAAATGGTCATTGCACTTGAACTGGCAGTAACATGCAATGCCATCACGTCTAGCAGTGTTCATGAGTGTGGAGGAATTTGGACTTCGTCCACGGATGTGGCGCAAAGCCATATGGAGTGACGACCGTGAATGGGGGTAAATTTTGAAGTCTCAAAGCATCCTAGGGGGTGGATGGTTATGCTCATTCTTGCACTTGACCATAACATTGTCCACGGTAACCACGACGGCTGTGCAACCCTTGTGGACATTGGTGCCACACCACCAGCGAGTCTTACTGCCAACGGTTCTCTGTTTGTGGAACTTGTACCCAGACATGCAGATAATAGTGGCCCCACGGGACGACGTTGTGAATACTGGCTCTGAAATGGTATTAAAGTTGTTAGGATGATTTTTTTACATTAAAAAGATAGAGCATATTTCATAATATAAAATATTGATTCTGAGCAATTTTTTAGCTTTGGACACAATTATTATCTACATTTTTGAGGGAGTTGGCTTATGGAGGGAATCTCTTGAATATGATGTAACGATTAAAAAACCATTGGTAAGCATTAATAAATATATATTTAATGAGAACACCAAATAAATTATTTTCTTGTAGGTAAATACAAAAGGTAATATACATTCATACATATTTGGTTATTTATTTTAGAACCGTAAGCAATACAAATTAAATAATATTAACTTCGGTAAATCTTAATACCGACTGTCCCCAATCATCGCACCTTGAGAATAGAGGCAACAAAAAATGGGTGTAAAATTATAACCTTGGCCCTAACCACGCTAGCTACTCTAATCGTAATAGAAAAGCAAACGCTCGCGATTACGTTTCAAACCTTCCGCTTTTGACGTTTTGCTGACACCATACCATATCAATGTCAGTAGAAATCGTGAAGCTCGTGTCAGCAAAACGTCAAAAGCGGAGCGTTTGAAACGAAATCGCAAGCGTTTGCTTTTCTATTACGATTTGAGTAGCTAGCGTGGTTAGGACCCTGCAAAATTGTGTTAAAAATAAATGAGCGCGATTGACGTCATAAGGCCCACATCGATCATCATCTACAGACATGGAAATAGGATGCCATGGTAAGGTAATGGAAATGGTTCGTAGCGTCACTAAATTAACCAAAAAAGTTTTTGTATTCTTCCTCTATGGTGCCGTGAAAGACATACATTGTGATATAACTAAAGATAGCGAGGCATACCCTCCGTAGGGCCATGGCAATGATCGTTATTGTATTTGCAGATGACATTATCCACGGTATGTACCACAGCTTTGCAGCCCTTACTGCCGTGGGTACCGCACGACCATCGCGTCCTGATCCCAGAGGAGCGATGCTTGAAAAACTTGTAGCCAGATAAGATGATTACTCTAGCACCGCGCGATGTTGTTTTGAAGATTGGTTCTGAAATTGATTTAATATTCGTATTGTATCATGGGAACCATGTAAAAAATTCGTGATAAACTTCGGGCGTAACGTTAATTAAATTCAAGCAAAAAATTTTATTTATAACAGTATTCGCTAACCAAATATTTTGTTTTTACAAAGTAAGTACTTTCAATTACTTCACAAATTACTTCATATCGGTAAGTCATGATTAAAGGGAAAACTGAAAATCATTTTTGCTAACACAAATTAAATTGAAATAACTCTTAACAACAAAGTTTTGTTATGATTTTTTTATTGGTCTGCTTCATGATACAAACAAAATTTGCTTTAATACTGACATGCGGTATTTTCTGAATCCCGCTTTCAACATACTGCTTGAGCGACGATCGCTTGAACCGACTACATACCTGGGCCCTAACTAGGCTAGCTACTCAAATCGTAATAGAAAAGCAAACGCTCGCGATTACGTTTCAAACACTCCACTTTTGACGTTTTGCTGACACCATACCATATCAGTGTCAGTAGAAATCGTGAAGCTCGTGTCAGCAAAACGTCAAAAGCGGAGCGTTTGAAACGTAATCGCGAGCGTTTGCTTTACTATTACGATTTGGGTAGCTAGCGTGGTTAGGGCCCTGATCTCAATAGGTTGTGCAGATTGTACACTACCCAGACACCTAATAAGTAAACTGACACCTACAGATATTAAAATAAAAATAGGCAGGTATTCACAGTAAAGTATAATGACACCCGCCCTAGTGAGACACATTTCTGATAACCGACAAAACCTAGCTAGCTAAAAATACATATAATTTCCTTATTGAAATGGCTACGGAACCCTTAATTGTGCATGGTCTAACGGGCACTTGTCCGGTGTTTTTACATAACGTTGAAGGGCGTTAGATCAGGCCGAGTGTTACTTTACATTTAATTCACAATCATTCTTAAAGATGAATCAATATGATAAATGGTATGAAATAAATTAATGGAGAATCAATTAAGTACAGTGTATTTAACGACAGCTTCGTTGTTCTAAAGCAGTGGTTCCTAACGCCTTCCATGATCTCTTTGATATTGATGAAAATAAAAATTATATTTGAATTTTATTACCATCAGATGTTGGAAACCTCTGCTCTAAAAGCTCCTTATGCTAACCTCAATAAAGTTGAGATTTAAAATCAATATTACATCCTGGGGGCGCATGATTATGTACATTGTGACACTTTAGTATTTCTTCGCGTCCAGTGATCGTGTACACGAAAGCTCGGCATCCTTTACTCCCGTTCGTACTACAGTACCATCTGGTCTTGCAGCCAGCTATCCGATGACGTAGGAACTTGTAGCCAGCGATGACGATCGTCCGGGCTCCTCGTAGTGACGTCATGAATATTGGCACTACAAAGTTTATTTAATTAAGTAACGATTGGAGAGAAAACGGATATTGAGTTTAAAAATAGATAAACATTCTGCCTGACTCAATGGAGCAGTTTGCCAATAAGGGAAAAATATAATAAAATTAGGTCAAATACTTGGTCCGAATTACTTATGTAATTCTAAGTAATCTCAAAAGGCAACACACTGGAGCTATTTTTATTAATATCTGCTCCCCTTTTTAATCATTAATTTAGAGCAACTGGCAATAAAGAATATATATAACGAAATGTAAAAAGACAAGCCCGCTGAGTTTCTTGCCAAATCTTCTCAGTCGAGGTAGCGTTCCGATCCGGTTGTAGATATAAGAAAAAAGAAGGAAAAAATTTACAACTTGTAAGTTCCCCCGTAGGTCTAAACAAAATAAACGATTTGAATTTGAATCACCACTGATCAAAGCTGGTGCCACTATTGTTAGTAAAAAAAATCTCAGTCTACGTACTGGTCTAATCTTCAATCTTCATGTGTGTGTTACAAAAGTGCATGGAGAAGAAACATTTCATACACATCGCGGGACTATTGGGACAACTCTTGCACTCCATGTTGGTTACTGTGTGTATCTTCCGGTTGTAGCAGAATGTACAAGTCCTCCTGGCACTTGAAGTGAGTACTTTACCGTTAGGTAGTATGCGTAACTTAGTTCCAATCTTTGTCAGCTCGTGGTGTCTGTCAACTAAGAATAAAGAAATGGACTTTAAATACGAATGACTTAAGTTTGTATTCGTATGATAAGAATTGTCTATTCGTATGATAAGAATTGTCATCAGGAATTACACTAATTTCTATAATTCGTGGCTAAAACTACGCATATGTCAAAATTTAATGAAAAATATATCAATTTTAATGTCTATATTTATTAATTTAGAGGGAAAAAGTTCAAGAAATAAATTTATTTCGTTTAAACAATGTAACTTGAATATATTGCACATTGCTTTTTTTAACACACTGCTAAAGTCATTCTTAATTTTTCCTTTTATATCCTTTATATTAATCGATTGATGATTCGTGCTTGTTTATGCGTCATTAGTGCCTGAAATAAAATATATAGTTTAGCCTGGTAAGTATTTGAAAAAAAAACTAAATTTTATACCTGAATCGCGATACCATCTGACACCAGCTATGTATCTGAAATGAAAAAAAAACTGTTTAAAACAAGCCATATTGAATAAAATAACCAATTTAAACAAATAAAATTAAATAGTAATAACGCAATGAAGACATATATAAAACTAAATAATTACTACTACCCATATTATCATTTTGTCATAAACAATTAACCCATAAGTTGTACCATGGTGCCATTATTAGATTTCGTACTAAAAGTTAAACATAAAATACTTCTCAATGAAAAGTAAAATACAGAAAGCGTACATAATAGCTTTCCATATCTGTTTATCGAAATAACATCGAGTAAAATATTCAAAGAATAAATAAAAGTTATAGATATATATTGACGTCATTCAAAGATGGCGATGTTATTTTCATATATTCGGGTGCTAAATATGGTTTAAATCTTTCAGGAGATATGACAAAAAAGTCATCGTCTTTGTTGTGGGAAACCCCGCAATAGCATTACATATTCTCTGCTTATGATCGCTGTTTAGGTTAAAATACTAATTTCCTGTGGGGATGAGTATGTCTGCAGACACACGATCATTTGTCTGAGTCTGAAGCTGTACACCACTTTGGTCGACGAGGTCTTTCCAATTCTCTTGCAACGTTTTGAAAACCTGTAGTTATTGATGAGGAGGCGCTCAGCGACTTTGGTAGACTTTCTGGATAATATTTCTGAAAACAAAATATTCTCTTGACAAACGTACGAATTCCCAACTATGATATTAGAGAGATAAACTTCTAGACCTATAGGTAGTCCCGGTTTTGGCCCAGGACAGGGTGATCGTTCGAATCGATTCACTCGTGCCATAGCTTTAGCACAAATTAAAAGTAACACGAGGTCCTTAAATATAATTATAAACAATTGGATATCTTTTAATAATTTATTGGAAATTCATTAAACATTATTTATGTGGTAGTTAAATTTTCATAAACCTTAGCATTCACTACACAATACTCCGGTCAAAAAATAAATAATAAATATCGCCAGACTGACACACCAACTGTATGGTCCCAAACTAAGCAACACTTGTACTATGGGTACCGTACAATGGAAAATTACGAAAAGGCCATTTCCGCAATTTGCCACGGCGGGAATCGAACCCGCAACCACCATGTGCAGTGAGCCGAGCGGCCTACGCTCGAACCACTGCGCCTAGCGGCAATTAAAATTCCTTGTAAATACTGAGACGGCTCTCAAAATGTACGCTTATTACATTGACCCCCTTTCGGTGCATATTTGCGGATGATTATGGGTGTTGTTGCATTTGATAATTTCATTATCGTAAGTGTACAGCACCGCGGGACATCTCAAGTGTGTGGAGCACCGCCACCGGCTCTTGCCGTGTTTCTCGACATGCTTCGAAAAGCGGTACCCTCCTATTGCGATGAGCCGATTGCCTCTGACAGACTGCACGAACCTTGGTGCTGGGGATGAACAAAGACGGTGTCAGATACTGTAATTTGTCTTTATAAATAGAAGAAAATATTTAAAAAACACGTCCAATATTCACTTCACTATAAAATAATAATTTAGTACCTTTGACATCCTACTCTCGGGCACGGGCCTCCCCTCACTGCGAGGGGGATTCAATCCATCACGCTGATCCAGAGCGGGTTTGCGGATTTCACATGTCTTTCGAAAATTGGCTAGATTTTCTATGACATGCAGGTTTCCTCACGATGTTTACCTTCACCGTAAGCAAATTGTAAATCATAGAAATTATGATTCGCACATAGATTTCGAAAAACCCAGAGGTACGAGCCGAGGTTTGCACCCAGGATCTGGTGCTTACAGTCTTGTGTGTGCTTTACCAATCGGCTATCACTGCTGTATATTTTTTTCTTTGCTGACCACCATGAGCTTTGGAGGGAACTTGAAAAACAAAAGGTGTTATAGGAATACAGCTGTTGACCGATTTCACAAGTCTACAAAACCTTTATTACTTTCACTGTCCCACAAAGCCGATAGTTTGAGATTTACAAAGTTAAGTTGCAAAAAAAATAGTATACCTACCCTTTTTGTTTCACCTAGTATAACATGACGGTTGCATGCATCTCCATAGTATGGACCCTTATTTGCCTTATTTGTTCTTCGTTTATTATATCTGAAGTAATTCAAAAGTAAAATTCTATCGCCTTTTTGTGAATTCAAAATTGTTGTCTTCACCGGCATGTTTTGGCTAATCTGAGTTGGTGAATTGTCCTTGAACCAATATGATATAGGTACGCTTTTAAAGTATTTAGGTATATTGTACATACACACTCTACAATATAATGGCATGAAGTTAATAACTATATGCTTTGTTTACAAAAAAATACATTGAATAGATGTAAGCATTTATTATTCATAATAATTCTATAATATATATCGGTCATATTTTACAGATATCGGGCCAATATCTTTATCGGCCAATATACGAACGCCCAATCGCAACGCTTATGGAAATTGCCCAAATGGTAGTTTCAGTCATGTCCAGTCTAATTATTTTGATTTAATTTGTCTGCGCTAATGAATAAATAACAAAACTGTGTAATCAATGTATTACAAGGACTGCTACGTTTAATGGTATGTGGATAGTCTGCTCGGTTGTCCAAACTTGATGTTTGCGGATTAGCGATACATGTAAGAATCAATTTCGGAAATGGTATTTTAGTATTTGTTCACTCCATACCTAAATTATAATACAGGCGGTGCTTAGTTTGTGGCTAGAGGTGTTTTTCTGACGATATTTCCTAGTTATCAAATTTATTTATTTATATTCATTAAATTTAAATTAAGACATGTTGCTCGGTAACAAAGTTATTGCGGGCAAATAAAATAAATAAATCGTGAATATGTAATCAATCAATATGTCATCGATTTCAATCTCTTGTCAATTGATTGCGACTTCGGATGATTATGATAATTGTTGCATTTGATGATTTCGCCTTCGTACGAATGCAAGGTGGCTGGGCAGTTGAGGTGCCTGTGTGTTGAGCACTGCCATCGTGTCTTCCCTGAATACTCGCGATGCTTCGAAAATCGATACCCACCAACGATGATGATTGGATTCCCTCTTGTGTTCTGCGTCAGCACTGGACCTGGGAAGGAACGAACAGCGATCAATATTGGCCTGAATTCCTCTTGATTTCTTAAAATCTTCGTTGTAATAACCATGGTATCAATAAAATATCTGATATGCTCTGAGTTAATATACATACTATGTAAATATACGAGTATCAACGTGTTTACAGGCTACGACACAAAATACCATATTGATGGCCTCACATGTGATAAGAGGTCCGGCTTTTACCTTGTTCAAGAAACTTATACAGGTGCGTCACGTCGCTCATACAGTGGCATCGCGACGCCGTTAAAAGGCATCGTGACGATGTTATAAAGGTGTAGCGCCGCTATTATAAGACGTCGCGACGATTTTATAGTGGCGTCGCAGTGTTGTAATAGTAGCATCACGACGCTATTATAGTGGCGTCGCGATGCTGTTATAGAGGCTTCGCGACGCTGTTATAGTGGCGTCGCGATGCTGTTATAGAGGCATCGCGACGCTGTTATAGTGGCGTCGCGACGCTGTCATAGTGGCATCGCGACGCTGTTACAGAGGCGTCGCGACGCTGTCATAGTGGCGTCGCGAACGCCACTTATAGCGTCGCGACGCTGCTATAGGGGCGTCGCAATGCTGTCAAAGTGGCGTCGCGACGCTGTCATAGTGGTGTCATGATGCTGTTATCGAGGCGTCGCGACGCTATAAGTCGCGTCGCGATGCTGTTAAGAAGCGTCGCGACGCTGTCATAGTGGTGTCGCGACGCTGTCAAAGTGGCGTCGCGACGCTGTCATAATGGCTTCGCGACGCTATTAAGAGGCGTGGCGACGCTTGTATAGAGGCGTCGCGACGCTATAGGTGGCGTCGCGATGCTGTTATAGAGGAGGCATCGCAACGCTATTATAGAGGCGTCGCGATGCTGTTATAGAGGAGGCATCGCAACGCTATTATAGAGGCGTCGCGATGCTGTTACAGAGGCGTCGAGCCGCTTTCATAGTGGCGTCGCTACGCCACTTATAGCGTCGCGTCGCCACTATACAAGCGTCGCGACGCCTCTTAATAGCGTCGCGGCGCCACTATGACAGCGTTGCGACGCCTTGAGAGTCCTCGCGTTGCTGTTATACTGGCGTCATGATGCCGTTATAGAGGCATCGTGACGCTATAAGTAGCGTCGCGATGCTGTTATAGAGGCGTCGCGACGCTGTTATAGAGGCGTCATTACGCTATAAGTGGCGTCGCGACGCTGTTACAGAGGCGTCGCGACGCTGTCATATTGGCGTCGCGACGCTGTTATAGAAGCGTCGCGACGCTGTTAAGAGGCTTCGAGACGCTTGTGTAGTGGCGTCGCGACGCTTTCATAGTGGCGTCGCGACGCTATAAGTTGCGTCGCGATGCTGTTATAGAGGCTTCCTGGCGCTTATATCGTGGCGTCGAGACGCTCATTTAGAGGCGTCGCGACGCTTATATAGTGGCGTCGCGACGCTTATATAGTGGCGTCGCGACGCTGTTATTGTGGCGTCGCGATGCTATAAAGTGGCGTCGCGACGCTGTTATAGAGTCCTCGCGTTGCTGTTATAGTGGCGTTGCGACGCTGTCATAGTGGTGTCGCAACGCTTTCATAGTGGCGTCGAGACGCCTCTTAAAAGCGTTATGAAGCGTCGAGTATGGTGATTAATTAATATAATACATTAATAATAAATAATAAAAATAATATTAATTATGATTATGTTTATTTTTACATTTAAGTATTTCATCTGCGTATGTGTATATAACGGCTGGGCAGTTGGTACGCGTGTGACACCTCCAGCGGGTTTTGCCTCCGTTCTCGCGGTGTTTCGAGTACCGATACCCGCCCATGGTGAGGATGCGCGTACCTTTCGTTGACTTCACGTATACAGGATCTGGTGAAGAATTATCACATGTATCTATGGAATTATCCAATCATTTGTATTTAGAACATTTAATAACCATGGTTGGAAAGTATATAAGGCGCTTTATTAGTTACAAAGCCGTCAACGGATATTTATTTACTTAAATATAAACACGTACGTACACGGCTTCGTAATTAATATAGAAACAATATTACAAAATTGATCATAAAGATATATTGTGAGTTTTAATTAATTGTATTCTTATTTATGGTGAACTAAACCAGGTAAAATAGACAACCCATATAAAAATATATAAGTATAGCAAGTAAATCTTAAAATGTACTAATTGAATAAAAACATTTTTAAAAGTTTAACAAATATAATTAATTGTTACATTAATAGAAGAAGAACTTGTAAATAGAGTCATAAGACACAGAACTAGGCTTTCTAGGCAAAAAAACCGTATTTGCGTTTTCTACGCGACAGTGTATGTGACATTCTTGCGTATATTTTTAAGAAAATGGACGTAATGCTGCCGTGAATAATGTTTATTTTTATTTGGCAAAGAGCCACCGCATATATTACGCCCGTTGCGGTGGAAGTCTTAAATTTATTTAAAAACAATAGGTACGTAGTAAACGGAAAAACTAAAATAGTACAATCGATAATTTGCAATCACACATTAACTTTACTGAACGAAGAGGGTTATCAAATGCTATATCATACGCCTGCGTCTGCACAAATGTACATTCATTTTGACAATAAACCCATCCATAGTGGTAATACTCCCCGGACACAATCTGTTCCTGCACCTCCACACGGCCGTACCGTTCTTGTTTCGCCTCTTGATCGTGTACCGATGGCTTTTGTAATGTACCACTTCACCGCCGTAACTGTTTGTCGACGACTGCACAAACTCGCGTATTGCTTCTGAAAATAGGAGTTTATTTCATTACTAACTGCCCCGTGATCGCATACGCGCTGAGTATTATTAGAATACTGCTTAAACTAATAGTAATAAGGTAGTAAACCATTTTGCGTAATGAAAGTATGATAAAAATAGTTTTATTGAAATAAAATTTTACAAATTCGATTACAGTCACTGGAAAACAAAAAGGGTATACTATTTTTTTTGCAATTGTACTTTGTAAATCTAAAACTATCGGCTTTGTGGGACAGTTGAAGTACTAAAGGTCTTGTAGACTTGTGAAATCTGTCAACAGGTGTAGTCCTATAACACATTTTGTTTTTCAAGTTTCCTCCAAAGCTGATAGCTTTAGAATTACAAACTTAAGTTTTGAAAAAAAAGTATACCCTTTATGTTTCAACTTGTATATAAAGCTTTTTTTTATTTATTTATTTCTTAATAGGTTGCAAGTTACATCTGGGGTAATTTATTGCATAATCCTTATGGAAACCAAGGATAGTTTCCGTGCGTGCAGGCCCTATCACCATACCTTTAAAGCGATCAGAATTACAAATGACGACTGGAACTCTGAAAAAGTTGTGTGCCAAATACTTTAAAGTTCATTTAGCTCTTTGGTTATTTTTTACATTATTGAAAGAAACACACGTTCACAAGGTAATGGAAGGTAATGAAATTGGGCATTATTTTAATGCCTTTGTACCATTACTTATCAAACTAATCAAACCAATCAAAGCCCCTCGCAAGAGAAGTATAATCGTCCCACTATATTTTGAGACCCGAAAGGTATATACCAAATGGACAAAACAAACCTTTCACATATTATATTATTATACTGTGCGTATACGGATCTTCTCAGTCGAGGTCGCGTTCCGATCCGGTGGTAGATTTACCCTCGCCACCTCTTCTGGCAACGGCCCAAGCCGAGGTCGTGTCCCTTGTAGCGCCCTTGAGCTAGCTGCCCCCCTGCCCCTCTGGCTGGAGCGCACTTTCGCTCGCCCTATGTCCGGGTGAAGTTGTTATGGCCACTCTGGTCAACAACATATAGTCATATCAAAAAAAAAAACGGTGCGTATACGTCATTGCAGAGTTCTTCTATTCTTGATGTAAATATTTTTGAGCCGTTTTTGCGTCGATCAATTTGTTGTGGATATTTGAATAATTCTTCTTCTTCTTTGTTAGAGGCGTTTGTAGCTATTTGCCTCAATTCTGCCAGTGTCTGTGATTTTTCACGTGCGCGGTGGATTCCTCGTGCGCGGTGCGTCATCACTCAGGGCTCTTCCTGTATTCTGTGGAGGAGCTGGAGGCTTATGATTATGTTCACCAATATATTTGACGATATCGTCGCCTACAGTGAAGACCCCGGCTTTGCATCCGTAGCTGCAGATCCATCTAGTCTTGACGTTGAACTTGCAGAGGCGGTTGTACACGTGCCCGTCACGAGCCACCATGACACGCCCCCCTCGAGCGGTTACCATGAACACGTGACCTGAAAACGGAGAAATTCACAATTGCAATTATTTCAATCAGGACAACAATTTTCACCCCTTAAGCTAATTTGAAACGAATTAAGAACCATTGATGTACCTATATCAGTACAGGCGTGGAGTATTGGTTTTTGTAGTAGATACAAAAACCTAATCATCCTTAGGTATTATGTCGAATAAGGTTTAGTAAAACATGTATATTACTTTCTCAAATTTTCTCTCCAAAGCGTTATTTATTCAATGGTAGCTAGCAATACAATTAGACTTTAATAAATCATATGACATTAAAACACATTATCACTTGAGACTTAAGTGTAAGAGTGTTTTAAAAAAAAATCAGAAGCTTCAGAAGATAACTCACCATATGTGAATCATATAATTACAACAATGGGCATTCTTTTAAACGAGGTTTTAAGAAAATTCAAAACATTAACTGGACTTAAGTTCACGTGTTCAAATACCGATATATCCACGGCCACGGAAACGATACGAAAATGAAAGGTTATTTTATTAAATTTCATTTATTTTCATTCATTTTTATCTGATCCCGACTTGACCTCGAACATTTCAATCGTATTCGTAATCAATTGTACATTCAATGTGTAAAGCTGCACGTTTCCGCTAGGGGCGCTTCTGTGAGATGTATGGAACGATTCGCACTGGATCGATAAGTGCACTGGATCGATACATTTTGGTGCTGATTGAACCCCGCTAGCTTCAGATGTAGTTTGATACACGATGGATAATTAATGATTATGGCAATTATTAATTTTGATTACTTCTTCTCCTAAACTGGTTACGGTGGCCCGACATTTGTGCTTAGTGTACTTGTTACAGCGCCATCTCGTTCTGCCGTTCATTGTGCTTTTGCGAAAGAATCTGTGTCCCTGCAGCTCTATCAATGGATTCCCAAATACTGACGTCGTGAAGGTAACTGGAATTAGAATGTTTCGATTAAGTACCTAGATTAAACATAAGCAGTGATAGCCGATTGGTTAAGCACGCGTCTTGTGAAATCCGCCAACCCGCACTGTGCCAGGGTGGTGAATTACGGCCTGCATCCCCCTCGTAGTGAGGCCCGTGCCCAGGAGTGGGACATCAATAGGGCTAAATTATTATAATTATTTTGATTAAAACATATCGCCAGACAACACCGCACCGCTTGTACTATGGTTACTGTACAATGCAATGCTCACTTTGATGTCCTTTCTGGCGGTGGCTCTGTGGAGCTGGTCACCCTCTTCTCCCTATTATCGTTGAGGAGAGAGATGCAATCCACCCTACATCCTAGTATAAAGGGACACAGTCCCACCAGTAGCCTGTCACTCGCTTGTGTTTTGTGCAACAGCGATCCCTCTTGCTAGAAATTCGGCTTATTAAAATGGGATTGTTTTCGAAGATGCAGCGTGGGTAGTCCCCCCACAAAGTGGACCAACAACCTAGTAACAGTCGAGGGAAGCCGCTGGATGCGAGCACCACAGGACTAGTCGTTGCAGAAAACTTTGAAGGAGGCCTATGACCAGCAGTGGTCGTCTTTCGGTTGAAATGATGATAATGAAAATGGTAATGGGAATTAATCCAAACAAGCGTAATTTTAATAAATTTTTATCACGTTTCAAACAGGAACATTGAATTAATTACAGCAGTAATCTCAATGATTATGATTGTTATTAACTTTGACTATTTCGTCGTTGATAGTGTATAACACGGCGCGACACTTCTTGCGGTTGTGGGTGGCACAAAACCAACGAGTCTTGAATCCGTTGACGAACTGGCGACTGAACCTGTACCCGCCTATTGTAATTATTGGACCCCCTCTCTTGGAACCTGCAAACAATACTGTAATTATGCACAATAGCCTAGTGGTTAGAGGAGCCGCTCTTGTAACTGAGAGGTGACAATTCAATCTCTATCTTGGTCACTAAACTATTGGCATGAGCCCACTCCTAACATAAGCATTAGCTTAACTGGAGGGGCTGACGGGAATACTAGTGATATGATTAACTTACATTGCTAGTAATCTTTTGAAAAAAGGAAAGATAAAAATGTGTAATAAAATAATAATTTAGGTGGATACTGAGAAAAAAAACTACAATAACGATTTTTGTAGTTCCTACTTTCCCTTTTAATATTTGTTACATACTAAACGTGTTGTAATTACAGTAAATAAACACGGGGCATTACATTAACTGGTTCACCTCGGGCGATATTAATAAATCGATCTCAAGTCTGAAAGCGATCTTATAGATGTTCTTATGTCATACTTGCACACAATGACACGTCAAAAGCGTACTTAAGATAGCTCTTAGACTTGAGATCGATTCATAAATTACGGGCTTAGTGTCCCAAACTGATACACCACTGAGATTTCACATCTACCATCATTATGATTATATTATAATAACTTATATACTTTATATTGTATCATATCATTATCTTTCTCATGGTCACAACCAACGTGAGATTGAGAAGACAATATTATTAGATTTCTCATATATTTATTTGCAATTCCTATATTAGAGCACACTTAAAAGCGAACTATATTACAATACTATTAATTCACATAGTTCTTTGTACCGCAATACTGTTATAAAGTGCGTTGTCTGTCGGCTCGTGATTGTGATCATTCTTAGCTTTGATGATCTGATCGTTGACTGTGAACAAGACGGCTCTACATTTCTTGTTGTTGTGCGTCGCGCAGTACCATCGCGTCTTGAAGCCCATGTCAGTATGGCGTCGGAACAAATAGCCGCCCAATTTGATCGCGCGCCCACCGCGGGTAGTTCTCGTGAAGTAGGCGACTGAAAAAATGACAATGTTTGAGCATATGTCGGCGTGAGTGTCTGATGAAGTGTATTAATGAATCGATCTCAAGTCTGAGAGCAGTCTTGAGTATGCTTTTGACATGCCATTTTGTACTGGTATGACATGAGGATGACATTTCCAAAATCGGTCTCAGAGTCGAGATCGATTTATTATTGCGGACCTACGTTGAAAAAAAAATACTTAGATCACCCTTAGCATGGAAATAGGCGCGTCCACATGTACCGATTAGCAGCGCCATAGGAATAACTTAGACGTTATGTCTCAGTGGCAGATGTCAAAACTACATGTGGACGCGCCTAATGATGACTGCGTATCTTGTTAATGCAAACTTAGCGGTGGGTCTGATCACTTAAATGAGTGAAAACAATAATATTATGCTATGTTTATTCATCTGCGTATTGAAAAATCAGTCTTAAAGTAAATGGTAAATGGTAATTTTTAATTATCATTCATGAAAACTTGAAAAAAAATATTATGAGCATCTACATACAGGCTGCTTCAAAAGTCCGAAATAATAAGTTTACGTGCGTAGACGTAACTTATTTGTAGATGCCCATTATGGACTTAGTTGTTTGATTAACTTATTTGTAGATGTCCGGACTGTTGAGAGACATCCTGTAGGTAAACCATCGAATCAGTTATCATTTAAGTAGTAACGCGCGTACTTTTTAGACAGCTCATGATTGTGCACATTGTATAAATTGATTATTTCGTCCTCAATAATGTAAAACTTGGCTCTGCATCCTTTGTGGTTGTGTGTAGCGCAATGCCAACGCGTTTTCTTCCCCATGACGCGGTTCCGACAGAACCTGTGCCCCCCTATTACTATTACGGTTCCTCCTTTTGAAGATTGCGTGAAAGTAACTGCAAAAAAAAAAGAAATTGACTGGGAATTATATATGAGAGAGCATTTTTTATTACCAACTACAATTAATATAAATACTTTGTTATATAGTAGTAGTATAGTATAGTATACAGTATTTCATTGTCACACAAAAAAAAGCTAATTAGATACTCTTTTTTCTCTTGATTAGTAGCGAGTGAATTAATCAAAAGTCAGATGTTAGACAGAAATCCATCGGATTAATTTGTATGTGCTAGGTGGATATATAAATAGATATAAGTAGGTACTCTTTATTGGCTAATAAATCAAACATTACATTAGGTGCATCATCTTTACTAAGGCGACATGCAAAATATCGTGCATTATTATAATTGGTCTCATGAATACGCGGCCAACGAAAAGCGATGTGTAATAAAAATAATGTTCGTGTCGGTAACCGCTCGCGCTGGCCCACCAACATTCGGTTTTGAATCGATTCTCGTTGGACGTGTAGTAATTAAATTATTATTATTATTATTCAGTGGAGCAATTAAATTATTGTAGCAGTATAGAACTAACACACATACTTTGCAGACTAAAACCAACTCTAGCTCAAGTGATTGTAGGCTGGTTTCAGATTATAAAATTATAGAATTAAAAAAACAAACTAAACATATTTTCAAAATAAGAATCGACTCTATTTTTTTTAAATAGTGCGATTTAGTGCGGGATGATTGTGTTCATTGCACACATTAATAAATTCATTTTCTATAGTCGACAGTTTAGCTCGACATCCTTTCCCATTGTGTGTGGCACATTTCCAGTGGGTTTTAAACCCATTCATGCGGTGTCGACAAAATCTGAATCCGTCCAGAATTATTATAGTTATTCCCCTTCGAGATAACACGAAGGCTGCAACTGAAATAAGTGTACATAAAACCTTAGGCCCGTATTCACAATCATCACTGAGAATATTGGCGTAAAGTAGCTATAATAGCTGCGTTTAGTACATAGATAAAACAATACAAATGCATGTAACGTCACCGTCAAACGCTAGTTACATTTTATTGGTTGCGGGTTCGATTCCCGTCAGGCTAAATTTCGGAAATGGCTTTTTCGTAATTTGCCCAGGTCTGGGTGTCACTTAGATCGCCCCCAGTCCATTGCACGGTACCCATAGTACAAGCGTTGGTGTGTCCGTCTGGCGATATTTATATTTAGAAAAAGTTAAACAGAGCCATCAAATGAAGAATTCGAAGATTTCATAGTAGTAGTAAGTTTAATGGATGGAAAACAAAAGGTCGGTTTTCTTACACAGGTAAGTAGTACAAAGAAGGGGGGGGGGGGGGGGGGGGGGGTAACGACACGCTCTTGACTCAATTCGAAAAGAGGTCTCTGAAAAGTGTCTTCATATTTTTTCTTTCCACGGTACATTGATGTTTTTTTTTATAAATTAAAAAAACACTGGCACAAAAATCCTCTAAAAAGTAAAAAAAAAAAACTTATGCACTTATTGGCCTTTTAAGTTTAAAATGTCCCCCTAAGCGACTTCGCTTCGTGGGATCGCAATTAAGCTAATAATTTAATTAAGCTTCGCCTGTCGACGAATACTACCCTGCATAGGTAGGTAAACATCAAAACATCAATCTCAAATCGTTGAGTTTAAGTCTTATTTTAAACTTTTTAACGGCTTCTTGTATCGGGGAGTTTTATTTAATTTTACTTTGCGTTTCTTGCAGTTGAATTATTGTGTTATATAAGCATGAAGTTCATTCACTCACACATCATCATTTTCATTGTTAACTCCAACGTTTTGAAAACGTATCCAAATTGAATTCCTTTTCAGACTTACCGCTGAGCATGCGTGCCTCAAATTTGAGAGCTGATTATGCGCATCAAACCAAAAACTCAGATAACGACGTCTCAAAGTGGGACTTAAGTATTTGAGCAGCGTTGAGTATTGGTCCGTTAAAAGGGTGTTGGATGATTATGTACATTGTGTACATTGACTATTTCATTGCTCACAGTGGCTATTTTAGCCCGACATCCTTTATTGTGGTGTGTGGAGCAGTGCCAGTGGATTTTGAGCCCTCTTGTTTTCTTCCGATAGAATCTAAACCCTCCTAATATCAATATAGTTCCACCTCTTGCCGATGTCGCTACGGTAACTGAAAATTAATAAACGTGCATTCTAAAATTGCCGGCAAAAGTAGGTATTTTAAATCTATATACGAGTATATATAACTCAAAGGTGACTGACTGACATAGTGATCTATCAACGCACAGCCCAAACCACTGGACGGATCGGGCTGAAATTTGGCATGCAGGTAGATATTATGACGTAGGCATCCGCTAAGAAAGGATTTTGATTAATTCTACCTCCAAGGGGATAAAATAGGGGATGAAAGTTTGTATGAAACTTTGTCAATTAAATTCCACGCGGACGAAGTCGCGGGCACAGCTAGTATCTATATATAGACTCTACGAGGAAAAGGATATACGTCATAGTTACGGACATAATACTATGACGAATATTTAAGTGGTATAAGTACATTGACTGCCTTAAAAAAACAAATTAGGAGCAACATAAGTCTGCTTATATTTTATGCGATTTAAATAACGTAAATCGGACAAATAAAAGAGATGCATAAAACGTAACTATAGCTGTATTTCTAATATTAACAAAAACAAAGAAAAATATACACTGTTTTTTATCCTAGATTAGGAGTAAGTGGTATGAGTGTCCGCGGGAAAAGTCCCATTTAAAAAAATATATATATTATAAACACCTACTTAATATAAAATAGTAACTTTGAAGTAAGTAAAAAAATATAATGGTTACCTAATAGTTGCCAATTGCCTCAGCTTGAGACTAGCGAAGACCGTGTCCTAAACAATGTGTATTTTCATTATTTGACGACCGCTTGGCGCAGTGGTTCGAGCGTAGGCCGCTCGGCTCACTGCACATGGTGGTTGCGGGTTCGATTCCCGTCAGGGCAAATTTCGGAAATGGCCTTTTCGTAATTTGCCCAAGTCTGGGTATCACTGGGATCGCCCCCAGTCCATTGTACGGCACCCATAGTACAAGCTTTGCTTAGTTTGGGACCGCACAGTTGGTGTGTCTGTCTGGCGATATTTATTATTATATAACTGTTAAACGTTATAACAGTTATAGTTATAACTTATAACTCACGGCCTACGATAGGCGAAATTAAACTGAAAATCTTTTTGAAAGAACATGTAATAATGTATTTTACTTTCAAAGAAACCTACAGAGACGGCGGATGATTATGAACATTGCACACTCTGACTATTTCATTTTCTATAGTGAACAAATTGGCTCGGCAGCTCTTGTAACTGTGGGTCACGCAATTCCAACGTGTCGTTACCTTATTGGTACGGTGCTTACAGAATCTATATCCTCCTATTATTATTATGGTTCCACCTCTAGCTGATTTCGTGAAGGTAACTGAAAAAAGGAACCTCATTAAAACAAAGACCAGAAACTGTTCATGGAGACAACACAAAATAATAGAACAAAGATATTCAATAATATACTTCTATAAACAACAAAGAGATAGAAAACAATGGAGCGACAGGAGGAGCAAAACCTATTTATTTTCATATTTTTATGTAATAAAGTCGGTTAACAAGCGTACGACGTCTGCTGTTAAGTAGTTGCCGCAGCCTATAGATGCTTGCGATACCAAATGCATTACTTGCCTTGCCGACCTGGGCCCCAACTCTGTTAGCTATTGTAAACGCAATAGAAACGCAAATGCGAGCGTTTCTTGTTGAGCCGTACTCTACTACCGCCTGATTTGCGTCTGGTCCATCCATACCATCTAGCGCTTGTTTTTTTTAAACCCGTTTCGCCAGATCCAAAAGTTTTAATTTATCATACAGCGCATGTTTTGGCTTAACTCCTCCCCTTAACACCCCCCCCCCAACGTCATATTTTGGCTACTCAACGAGGTTACGGAAAAAATTCGTCACATTTGCGTTTGTATTGCGTTTTAAGTTGCTAAGAGAGTTGGCCCCCTGAAGGACAGAGGGTCGGGAACTCTTTCGGCTTTCTCACTCATAAGTTAATAAAGAAACAACTAACTGGTTAAATCATTATTGAATAGGGTCTCCAGTGTATATAAAATAAGAATGAGTAGGTACACAAGTTACGTTCTACGAGTAAGACTTGAATTGACTTGAACAGTCATGATGTATTGTAATTTTTGTCCAATGGGTCAAGCTTTACGATAGATTTTACTTCGAAGTTACAGTAAGCAAACATAACACCAGCAAATTTATCTACACAAAAAAAAGTTTCAACATTATCATTACGGCTCACAGGTAATAACTACTTTTTAGATACTTTTACAGGTGGTGGTGGATGGTCGTGGACATTACATACATTGATTATATCATTATTTACAGTCTGTACTTTAGCAGTACATCCCTTCATGGCGCAATACCAATACGTTTTGCATCCATTTGCGCGGTTACGGCAGAATCTATATCCCCCTAGTGTTATTATAGTTCTTCCTCGTTTAGATGTCGCGAAGATGGCTGCTGAAATAAAAATTTCAGATAAGACCTTGTCCTTATTTGCGGCTAAAACATGTGTATAATTACTGTTGTGAAGGTCACCGATATATGTCGCTAATACCGATATAGCGCGCGGTGTTAAGGTGGTCATGGCATTACGTATACCCGTTGAGATTTTATTATATTTGTGGAGCAATATACACCAATATCCAGCACCCTAGTGTTTTATTGTGAAGCCTAGACTAGAGGTAGACCTGGGTAGCACCTTGGGACCTGCACCGGTCGTGTACAACATGACACGGCCAAGAAGACAAATAGGGGAGGACTTAATCCAGCAATAGGAAGCATAAAAATAGTATACCAGAAAATGTGGGAATTGAACTACGAACAGAATTTCTTTTTTGTTTTTCCAATGTTATTCACCGCTTCACGCAGTGGTTCCAGCGTAGGCCGCTCGGCTCACTGCGCATGGTGGTCGCGGGTTCGATTCCGGCTGGGGAAAATTCGGAAATGGCCTTTTCGTAATTTGCCCTGATCTGGGTGTCACTGAGATCGCTTCCAGTCCATTGCACGGTACCCATAGTACAAGCGTTGCTTAGTTTGGGACCGTACAGTTGGTTTTTCAGTCTGGCGATATTTCTTTATTTATTCATTCAATTGATATTCAATGTTTTGCTAGAAGTTAGGCCTAGGTTTGTTATCATGAAATGAAGAATATTTAAGAATAATGATCTCGAATAACGAACGATCTTAAACATTTACAGCATCGTACATTTATTAAGGAAAATTTTGCTCGTTTAAGCGAAACATCTTTGTCTGTTCACAAGAGCATTACCACTTTATTTCCTAGAATTTTAGACTGGCAGGAATACATATTATGTGGTTTGATATCTATACATACATCATATATAGTTAGTATAGTTACCATATACCGTCTATCAGATTACACAATAGAGATTTTATCACGTTGGAACTACTTTTGGAAGACTTCTTCAGGTGGTTGATGTATATGTACATTATGTACTTTGATTATTTCATTTTCGACAGTGAACAGTTTGGCGCGACATCCATTATTGTGATTGGCACAAATCCATCGTGTTTTAATACCATTTGAAGACTGCCGATAGAATCTATATCCGCCCATTATTATTACAGTTTTTCCTCTTTTAGATTTCTTGAAGATGACTTCTGAAATCCAACACATATTCTGGTATAATATGACAAGCGCCTATGAAGTCAAAAAAGGGGGGGGGGATTTGTCATGCAGTGGATGGACACAGAATAGGCAATAAGAAAATAGTATAAAACAGAAATGGAGCGACGAGCCGAACTTATAACAGAACAACGAAAATTCAAATTTGTTTCCTGATTTTCAAATGTTTTAAATTGAATATTCGTTGTTGTAGTCTATCGTTCATCACCAGATGAAGTGTTTGATGAAATCAATGATAAATAGACACTCTAAATGGGAATACTTTTATTATGAAAACGTTGCTTTTAACATACCAGGGACTATTAGCTTCAATGTTTAACTCAATTGCGCTACGGGCATTGCTCACACGTTACTGACCTTACGGAGGGAGGGACAAAGGGAGCGAAAGTGAGGAGGAGGGGGGAGGGTTGTGCTTCTAGATCTATATATATGCTTATATATCTATAATAGTTACTTCGTCGATCTTCCGTGAGAAGGTGGTACTACCCAGATTGAGCCAGCCCACATATGAGCTGTAGGCAATTGCCTACAGCTTGACTCCACCAGTGTCAAAAATAAATTGAAAACTTAACTAGTGATTTTTAAAAAGAACTTTATTTGTAAAGATTTAATATACAAATAAAGAAGTTCATGTAACATTTATTACGCAATATTTTGATTTTTCCAAACCTCGAAGTTGTACTTTATTACATTATATCCTACTAGCTTGTTCCCGCGGTTTCGCTCGTTTATATTTTATTATCTGGATGTCGACAACATGGCCACCTATCGGTTTCTACTGTAGTTATGAACCATCCAGGGTCCTTATTACGTTAGCTACTTAAAACACAATAGAAAAGCAAACGCTCACGTTCGAGCGTTTAAACGCTAATTTTCTTTCAAACGCGAAGGTTAAACGCGAATTAACCTTCAAACGCGAAGTAGCTTTCAAACGCGAATTAGGTATCCAACGCGAGCGTTCGAACGCGAATTAGCTATCAAACGCGGATTTAAGTAGCTAACGTAATAAGGGCTCAGATGACACCATAAGTACCAAAAATACCTCGAAACTCGGTCAAGCCGTCACATCGGAGTTTCATATTATTATGTACATATAAAGAAGTTACGTAACTACTTTCTAAAGAGTCCCAATGGATGGTTGTGTACATTGTGTACACTGACTATTTCATCATCGATGGTCTGCAGTTTGGCTGTGCATCCTTTGTTGTTGTGTGTGGAACAATTCCAGTGTGTCTTATACCCTATTTTGCATTTCCTGGTGAATCTGTATCCTCCAATCATTATCATGGTCCCACCTCGTGCGGATTTTGTGAAGGCCACTTAAAATAATAGAAGAAATATATTTATAAATCATTTTTTTATATGTAACAAAGTCAGCAAGCAAGCCTATGGTCCGCCTGATGTTAATTTTGTAAACTGCTTAGTATCTTTGATTATCCACTGTGAAATAGTATCTCAATCAACTAGATGGCATAAGTGATATATTCAGGTGACTGTATAGTGCGGCATCTATTGAACATTTTGTGAACTAATATGGAGTTAAAACTAAATGAAATACTGAAAATCCCTTAATTTTTATTTCCCAAATATTTTTAAAATGTTAACAACAAAACTTCAAATTGTGTGCAAAACACTTAACCGATAACTTAGTTTCTGTGGGGGGCGTCCTGACCGTAAATTTTTATTAATATTAAAAACAAACAATGTAGTAATGTTAAAAAATTAATTATGTTTATTTATTTAAACTTTATGCACAAGTATAAAACACAATGTACAAGTGCGGACTTAATGCCTCAGGCATTATCTACCAGTCGACCTTAGGGTGGTGCAGAAACAACATGGCGGGTGCAGCTAAAACGAGATAAATAGAGGAATTTATACCTATATACATATATTGATAAATACATCCTACTAATATTATAAATGCGAAAGTTTGTGAGTGTGGATGTATGTATGTATGTATGCATGTATGTATGTATGTATGTATGTATGTATGTATGTTTGTTACTCCTTCACGCAAAAACTACTGAACCGATTTGGATGAAATTTGGAACACAGATAGATTATAACCGGGATTAACATATAGGATACTTTTTAACCCAATAATCCAATACTACGCGGATGAAGTCGCGGGGCACAGCTAGTATACAATATATTATATGAAATGACGTTTACAAGAACCTATGTTTTATACACATTTCGAGGCGGTGGATGATTATGTGCGTTATTTACACTGACTATTACACCGTCAACAGTCTGCAGTTTGGCTGTGCATCCCTTGTTGTTGTGGGTGGAGCAACTCCAACACGTTTTAAGCCCGGATGTGCGGTGCCGAAAGAACCGGAACCCATACAATTTGAATATGGTCCCACCTTTTGCGGATCTAGCGAAGGTGACTGTAAAATAAATATTACACATTACACCTCAGACCATAGACATAATTCAAACAGAAGAAAAAAGATTCTAATACATCAATTGAACCCTATTTGTACCTAATGTCAAAATAACAGCTTTTACTAAGGTGAAGGCGCCTGTCTAGCCCGCGAAGTTCAAATTTTTTGAGTTCTTTTAGAAATTTTTCAAAATCTGACAATAATATAAGGCACATTTTGTAATTCGCGAAAAAGACCGTGTGTAGTGCATTTATTAATATATCCAACTCACTCTAAAACATTTCAAGAACGACAGCTATCCAGATTATCTGGCAATTTTTGTATATTTAGTGATTTACTAGTATCATATCCACCGTGATAATATTTAAAGTAAAATAAATGTATTAATAAACGCACTGCATACTGTGTTTTTCGCAAATCACAAAATGTTGTCTTAAATGTTTTCAGATTTTGGATAAACTATAAAAATACTCAAAAATTTTGAATTTCGCGGGCTAGACAGGCGCCTTCACCTTAAATGGATAATTATAGTATACTCCAACTTCAACAAAACGGTGGATTTTAAATAGTTTAGAGGTAACTTATCTCGTAAGTTTTTTATTGTTTTGACATTGTTAATTAAAATAACCGATAGCTTATAAAAATTAAGTGACTTTTATAAAACGTTTAAAACTATCATACTTCAAAATATATTAGAAAGACTTTTTTTTGTCAAAAAAAGTTTTAACGTAGGATAACACCAAACACCGGCTTAATGGCGGTATGCTACTAACCTCACATTGAATAGTCGCTAGTGACGTACCGAATACCATATACAGTGGAATTTTGGTATCGCGCGAATATTTTAAACGAGCCCAATGGCCTAGGTACACATAGTGCCAAGGTTCAACAGGTTCCTCTATACTCCATGTATGACAACAAAAAACCTGTTTTTTTTTCCTTTTTTGTCTGTCTGTTTGTTCCGTCTAATTTCAGAAATGGCTGGACCGATTTTGACGGGATTTTCACTAGCTGATAGCTGAGGTTATGTGGAGTAACTTGAACTACTTTTATTTGATCGAATTCCATGCAGGCGTAGTCGCGGGCAACAGCTAGTGATTAATAAAATTATGTGTGGAAGAGAGGACAGTGATATAGTCTAAGTTAAATGTCTGTTCTGAACGCACCAACCGTTTATTCATACAATTGAGCAGCATCTTCATAGTTTCACGTTCAAATACACACTACCTATTTACATGTTTAAGGACACATTGAGCGCAAACGCACAGCGCATTGACAAACGTCAAACTTTCTATACTGTTGCCACTTAGATAAGTGTTGTTTGTGAATACGGCTGTGAGTGCCACTTAGCTGTTTAAGCAGCTCTTATATTTGAGTTGTTTGAGTATTCAGCGGTATTACATCAAGCTTTAACTGCTTTATTACTTCGGTGGATGGTTATGAACATTATGTACATTGAGAACATTGTCATCTATAGTGAACAGTTTGGCTCGGCATCCCTTGTTATTGTGAGTGGAACAATACCAGCGGGTTTTAAACCCAACCGTGCGATGTTGACAGAACCTATATCCGTTCAGTATTATAATAGTGCTTCCTCTTGTAGATCTCTCGAAGGTGGCAACTGAAATTAAGATGATGTTAAGCAGGTTACAGAAACTGCACTGCACTAAATAATAAGATCTACATATTATATACAATATTTATAACTCACAGGTGACTGACTGACTGACCGACTGACATAGTGATCTATCAACGCACAGCCCAAACCACTGGACGGATCGGGCTGAAATTTGGCATGCAGGTAGATGTTATGACGTAGGCATCCGCTAAGAAAGGATTTTGATTAATTCTACCCGCAAGGGGATAAAATAGGGGATGAAAGTTTGTATGAAACTTTGTCAATTAAATTCCACGCGGACGAAGTCGCGGTCACAGCTAGTATACAATAAATACCAATAAGTCAAATATTGTTTTGGTTGGACACACTTATGTCGTAAAATATGGCTAAATGTCTTGATAAAAGTCTAGGTCTATGGTAAACCACAGAATTAGACTTTTATCGCTCCGCTTATGTGGTTAAAACTGTTTTTTTTGTATACAAGGTTATTTGTAAAACACTAAATATCTTGCATTACTAACATCATAACCATAAACCATAAGTTTTGTTATATATAACTTAAAAAAAACATTTGACAGAGAAGCTGAAATGTATATTTTTATATTTTATTTTTTGAACTGTTGTAATAAAATGAACTTATCAGAACTTGCAATAATTTAAATTTGTTAATAATTTGGTATAAATGATCAAAAGTACTGGTATCTATAAAATACAATTAAATGAAAGTATCATATTTTTTCAATATTTATTTTTATCGTTACATATTCAATTGCTTGTTTGCTGGGGGTGTGTAAGAATAATATTCGATTGTTATTTTATTTTTAAAATCATGCAACATCAAACTTTATACAGGTGGGTGTTTCATTAAGCTAAAACCAATGTTTCAGAAACTTCTTCACGGGTGGATGATTATGTTCATTGTTTATACTAACAATTTTATTCTGCACGGTCTGCAATTTGGCGACACAACCCTTGTTATTGTGTGTGGAGCAATTCCAATGCTTTTTGGGCCCTTTTGTATACTTGTGAAAGAATCTAAACCCTTCTATTATTATTATGGTTCCTCCTCTTGCGGATTTCTCGAAAGTAACTGAAAATAATTTCACATTAACTCCTAGAACAGATATACTATATCGCAGGTTTTTTTTCTAATCAGTGTGCACATTTTTTTTATGTTTTTTTATGTCGGTAATAGAACAAATTTTCATTAAAATGTATTTATTTTTTAAATAAATATATTATTTTGTCACAATTAATAAAAGTAAGGAGATGAATCCTTGCTACAAGTTCAATATAGAAATAGAAAACCTGCAGCAACGTTCACATACTAACAGTCTTTATAAAATGAGGAATTAGCAATTTACCTTACAAATATTTAAGATTTTAATACCCAAGGGGTGAATGTATTCTCACTCGAACTATTTCACGAACCCCCGTTTCGGGACGAAATAAGTCATACACCCGAGGTAAACACTGTGCTTATCATTACGAATACAAGGAAAGTAAAAATAAAAACAGGAATTAGCTACAGAAATAATACAAGGAAGTATGAACAATACTCTACAACTCGAAAAACTAATTAAGGTCGGATTGCCATTTGCCGCCTATTTTGTTTTTTTTCCGTTGGCCTGGTTCAATAGAAATGTCAATATAGAACTAATTTCTTTTTAATAATTTGACAGCTGTCAATTGAAAGCGTTTCTCCCTAGGGCTGAAAAGTATCACTTTCAACCCGCTCCTCAGGCAACTTCAGACCTCATTTCCGAGTATGAGTGATGAAAAATTGTTTGTCAACTGAAATATTCCACATCGTGGCAATTAATTTAATTTGAATTTAGAATGTATCGCTGTGATGAAATTTCAGTTGGTTTATTTACTACATCTCATGGCCATATGGCATTTCTGTACATATGAGACATTGTCGGCCTCAAAATGGGTATATATTTATGTCACCCAACGTGAGTTGCAATTATAAAAAAATACAATAGTGGTATCCATAGGTACCAAATTTGTGCATTGAATAGTGTTAAATGTTTGTAAATGTTTTTAAGTTTTATTGTTCATGAAGTTTTCAACAGTTTGTCAATATTTACTTGGTATATACGCAAAATGTTTTTCATTGAAACAATGCAAGCACATTGTTTGTTTGCATTGTACGCAATGCGTTATAATCCTTTTAGTCCTTGCCGATGCTCGTTTACTATTTAACGTAATCCTTAATTTATTGTAACACCCTGTACATCGTCTTCTTTTATCACCTCGTTCAAGGGAGTGGCCGCGTATTTTCTTAGGAAGTTCTGCAATAAATAAAATAATGATAAATATCGCCAGAAGACAGTGGTGTGCTGGCTGTATGGTCCCAAACTAAGCAACGCTTGTATACTTTGGGTACCGTACATTGGACTGGGTGCGATCCCAGTGACGCCCAGACCAGGGCAAATTACGAAAAGGCCATTTCTGAAATTTACCCCAACGGGAATCCCAACCACTCGGTGTAGTGAGCCGAGCGGCCTGCACTCGAACTACTTTTGGCTGCTGGGTTTCCCCCCTGGCCCGGTTCGCCCCTCCTTAATGAACCTGCACCTCCCAGACTCCTCCGGGAGGTCCATATTGATACCGGGCTTAGTGTGGACGTCCAGTCAACATGGGCCACTCAGCGCCAGGACTCCCGACCTCAAACCATCCTCCGTGCCCGACCTCCGAGAAGCCGGATTACAGGAGACGACACGCTCCCAGTCAACTACTGCGACAAGCGGTCGTCAAAATAGGTGTTTGAATCCTACTAATATTATAAATGAGAAAGTTTGTGAGTGTGGATGTATGTATGTTTGTTACTCCTTCACGCAAAAACTACGGAACGGATTTGGATGAAATTTGGAACACAGATAGTTTATAACCGGGATTAACATATAGAATACTTTTTATCCCGATAATCCCGAAATTTTTGTTACGTTAAATACTACGCGGACGAAGTCGGGGGGCACAGCTAGTTACAAATATAGGTAAGTTATGTTTACCTAATTATGAGTTTGCACTGGCAAAATATTTGAACCGATTTGTGATGTTGTCTCTTTTTTTTGCTGCCCAAAAAACAGAGACGACAATATAAATCGGTGTACATGCAGTGGCGGATTTACCAGTAGGCTGAGTAGGCTGGAGCCTAGGGCGGCAGAATTATTTATTTTTGCTAACTCATAGAAATAAAAAAGATTTCTGCATGACGATTTTCTGATGCTTTACAGATAGAACTCTGCAACAAATTTAGCCGATGACTTTCCCCTCTACGCTACCTGTTTTGTCATGATTTACTTATTACTAATTCGAATAAATTAGGAGAAATATGTTTAAAAAAGTACAGAACACTAAACGGAAATGTGTTATTTTACCGACACGGAACAAAATACAAAAATAGGCGCAAGGGTAAACAAAAATCCCTGTATACTTGAGGCAGTTTTGCAAACTTCACAATAACGGGATCCCATAACGTTTAAATGTTTAAAGAATTTCTTAGGAAGTAGATGATTATGTATATTTATACTAGCTGAACCCGCGACTTCGTCCGCGTGGAATTTTACTTAACAAGCCCGCTCCCGCGTTCTGAGCCCGCGCGACAGGGACCATTTTTTTGTTTTTCTAAAATAAAAGTAGCCTTAGTTAATGCTTATAACATCAGCTATATATCAGTGAAAGTCCCGTCAAAATCGGCCCAGCCGTTGCGGAGATTACCCGAAACAAATACACAGACAGACAGACAGACAGACAAAAATGTATCCAATCTCGTTTTTGCTATAGGTGTCGTATGTACTTTCATATGCATTTAGTGGAAAGGTGTTATTTTGATATTACAAACAGACACTCCAATTTTATTTATTTGTATAGAGTTACAACACCATCTATAGATTGCAGTTTGGCTTGACACCCCTTCCTATTGTGAGTTGAACAGTTCCAGTGTGCTTTTGACCCTCTTATGGACTTCCGACGGAATCTATAACCGTCTACTATTATAATAGTTCCAACACCGCCACTTACCATCAGGTGAGATTGTGGTCTAATACTTACCTATATCGAAATAAAAAAAAAAACCTCTTGGCGATGCTGCGAAGGTAACTGTAAATAATAAGGATATTATACCAAAATAGTCCAATGTAATGTATGCTCTCTGGTAATGTGAATAAAATCTGTTTTAAAGGCTGCTGTGTATGTGTGGACGTATCCAATGGATGTGTTCTTGCAGTAACAACACGCTTTTGTCGCAGAAAACATGAGAGGGGAAGTAAACTTCTTGTTGACATTTTTTTTTAATTATTAGTTGAAGTATTTCAATTCATACAAAAAACAATTAAAAGTTAAAATGAATCATAGAGGAAATTACAAGTATGCAATATTTATTGATTGCTTTTTGTGGTAGGTGGTAGGTACGCGTAGCTCATCTTCAGGATTTTCATTATGTATTTCATACTAATATTATAAAGAGGAAAACTTAGTTTGTTTGATTGTAATGAATAGGCTCCGAAACTACTGAACCGATTTGAAAAATAATTTCACTGTTGGGAAGCTACACTATCCCCGGTTGAAATAGGCTATATTATATTTTAAAAAAAATGGGATCTTTACTAAAACTCCAATAATGTAACCGTAATGTACCCGTGCGAAGCCGGGGCGGGCCGCTATGTTCTATATAATTAGTTAGACACAGAATTAGATTGAAAGTTTACATATATTTATATTTACGAGTATATATCATGTTAAATTAATTTATTTGTAATATTGTAATAAATATAGGTAGTTTACTGATTCACAAAAACGTTTACTATTTTTAGGATATAAAACTCTTTTATGAGAGTTTAAAAACTTTAAAGTCAAAGCACTAGTGCCTAACTGGCTGTTTTATGAACCTAAAAGCGGTGCACAAAGAGTCACTGTACGAGCAAGTGTTGAGAATACATTTTAAAATACAAATATCCCGTATATTATAACAAGACCTTATCCCCCTTATTACTAAACGTTTTAGCGGTTGTATGGTTACACCATGCTTTGTCTTCCTCTTTCGAATGTCAAATTACCGATGACAGAAAGAGATAATTCGGTGTATAACTATTCACCCGCTATTCCGAGTTTATTAATAAGGGGGCATAAAGATTTAAGTTTCGCTGGCAAAAAACTGCGAATTTTCCGCGGCAGTGCGTTGGATGTTCATGCGATTTTAATAACAAAAATGTATCCTGTGCGAAAGTGATTAAAGTCCACCGCGGATAATTCACGAGAATTTTCCGTGGAATCTATGAGTCGGTTCGCATAAGTGCTGCGAGCAGGGCTAGTATTATGGATATTATTAAAATTATAGTATACTTACAACGACGTTTTAGAACGGCGAATGGTTATGTACATTGTGTAAATTAATTATATCTCTATCCACAGTGTGAAGTCTGGCCAGACATCCTTTACAATGATGTGTGGAGCATCGCCAGTGTGTTTTGCCCCCGGAGCTGCGTTTTCGACAGAATCTAAACCCTCCTAGCTTTATTAAAGTTCGTCCTCTTGTAGATTTCGTGAAGATAGCTGTTAACAAAAATTTAACATTAATGCCATAGCAAGGCTGAAGTGTTAGCGGCTCAAGGCCGCGCCGTGACGGCAACCGTACAGGAAACTATTCGTCGATCGATTCAGCGATCGATTGTATAATAATAATAATAATAAATAATAATAATAATGAATTCAAATTCAATTGAATATTGTGTATCATAGGTTGGTACGGAGATCCTAATCAGATATGATAATAGATGTTAGCAAAGCTATTGATATGTAAGTCACATTGTAACATAATAAAAATAAAAACTTGCTATAAGATAGCTAATACATAATTACATTATCATAAAATTTATATGCATAGTCAAAATGTACATAATTAAAAACAAAATAATAATAAGACCAGTAAGACACAATACATTTATTTTCCACTGTGTCTTGGTTATACCTACACAAAATTTACCTTATCCTCGACAGAGTTGGTATTTCAGAAATCCTTACTAGATACTATATAAATGTGAAAGTGTGTGGTTAATTTGTTAGTTTATTGTTCACCTTTTTATCCGAATAATGTTTCCCTCATGATAAAAGATGATGATTGTAATCAATGTTAAGGGAAAGTACAACATCAACATGGCCGCCATTATGAAGATGACAAAGAATGTCAAACAACATTTACTTTTGTATTATGTTTAAAATTGGTAGGGACAAAGCCAATAAGCGAATAACAAGTAATACTTATTGCTGGATCCAAGATGGCGGACGCGAATTTTTGAAAGACATCACTATATGTGTCATTTTCAGGGTCTGCGTGTCTGTTCACGTTTGCTCACGGTCGCTTTCATACACAATTGAATATTACGCGGATGAAATCTCGGGGCACAGCGAGTCCTACTAATATTATAAATGCGAAAGTTTGTGAGTGTGGATGTATGTATGTATGTATGTATGTATGTATGTATGTATGTATGTATGTATGTATGTATGTACGTATGTATGTATGTATGTATGTATGTATGTTTGTTACTCCTTCACGCAAAAACTACTGAGCGGATTTGGATGTAATTTGAAACACAGATAGATTATAACCGGGATTAACATATAGGATACTTTTTAACCCAATAATCCAATACTACGCGGATGAAGTCGCGGGGCACAGTAAGTATTTTATAAAGTCTCTCGTAGACGGTTGGTGATTATGTACATTGTGTACATAAACTATGTCCAGATCTACAGTATGCATTTTGGCTAAACAACGTCTGTTACTGTGAGTGGAGCAGTGCCAGTGTGTTTTCACAACTTTTTAGCATTTTCGACTGAATCTGTAAACGTCCACGGTTACTATAGTTCCACCTTTCCTGGATTTCTCGAAGGGAACTGCGAAAATAAGATTAAACATAAGATAAGACTCAGTAGCCACTAAATGGTTATACACCAATAAACTTTAATCAACCTACAATTTTTCAAGCCAGTACAGGAATAGTTCCTTATTATAACCGTCCAAACAATTTTCCTAATTTTATTATTGTATAAAAAACATACATAGTTAAACAATTATTGTTACATTTTGGTACAGAGCCCCAAATCTGCTAATTTCCAAAAAAATAATAATCCAACGGTCTTTTATATAACCTTCGTGAATTCTTCATCGTTAATCGTAAATTCTTGGCGGTCGATATGTTGTCGGGGAGTAGACTGCTAATCCAACGGTATTTTATATAACCTTCGTGAATTCTTCATCGTTAATCGTAGATTCTTGGCGGTCGATATGTTGTCGGCGAGTAGACTGCTAATCCAACGGTCTTTTATATAACCTTCGTGAATTCTTGATCGTTAATCGTAAATTCTTGGCGGTCGATATGTTGTCGGCGAGTAGACTGCTAATCCAACGGTCTTTTATATAACCTTCGTGAATTCTTGATCGTTAATCGTAAATTCTTGGCGGTCGATATGTTGTCGGGGAGTAGACTGCTAATCCAACGGTCTTTTATATAACCTTCGTGAATTCTTCATCGTTAATCGTAAATTCTTGGCGGTCGATATATGTTGTCGGCGAGTAGACTGCTAATCCAACGGTCTTTTATATAACCTTCGTGAATTCTTGATCGTTAATCGTAAATTCTTGGCGGTCGATATGTTGTCGGGGAGTAGACTGCTAATCCAACAATTTTTTTTTAACCTTCGTGAATTCTTGATCGTTAATCGTAAATTCTTGGCGGTCGATATGTTGTCGGGGAGTAGACTGCTAATCCAACAGTCTTTTATATAACCTTCGTGAATTCTTGATCGTTAATCGTAAATTCTTGGCGGTCGATATGTTGTCGGGGAGTAGACTGCTAATCCAACAGTCTTTTATATAACCTTCGTGAATTCTTGATAGTTAATCGTAAATTCTTGGCAGCCGATATGTTCTCGGCGAGTAGACTGCTAATCCAACAGTCTTTTATATAACCTTCGTGAATTCTTGATCGTTAATCGTAAATTCTTGGCAGCCGATATGTTGTCGGCGAGTAGACTGCTGAACATGACAACAAGAATTTACGATTTACGATGATGAATTCACGATGGATGGTGGGTGATTGTGTTCATTAATTATATTGATAATTTCATAATCCACGGTGTGCAGTTTGGCAACACATCCTCTGTGATGGTGAGTGGAGCAATGCCAGTGTGTTTTCAACCCCCTTACTTGCTTCTGACTGAATCTAAACCCGCCTATTAAAATTATAGTTTTTCCTCTTATGGATGTCGCGAAGGTTACTGAAAACAAAGATTATACATTAGACCAGGAGATTTAATAGACATAGTATGTCATAACACTCTCGAATATCATTTTGGAGAGGAAAGTGGGAGGATTTTTTTAAGAATCTAGACCGTATTGTTCAGTAGAGCGTTAAGCTGTCGGTCTTGACTGTTGCCAGGCCGTGTGGGAGGCTTTCGAAAAACTCCGACTCTGGAGTATGCCACTAGCTTGTATGATAAGAATAAAAGAAAGAGTTGAATAAAAGAGAAGGGTATTTTAATGTTCTGTCACATTCGGTAGCGCAGCGCCGCTGCCTTTTTTCAATAGCTCTACAACGGTAGAGCTAGAGACACTCCTCCGTTACATAATAATAATATATCATAAGTAATATCTATATTAATGTTAGAAATAAACAAGGTATAAAAATATTTATTCTAAAATTATAATAAATTAAACACGATTTTTAAGATTTGGTTCTTGTTATTATATATCTTCCATGTGTATCTTTTATTACTTTGTTTCTCTTTCAGACGGCGAATGGTTATGTACATTGTGTAAATTAATTATATCTCTATCCACAGTGTGAAGTCTGGCCAGACATCCTTTGCAATGATGTGTGGAGCATCGCCAGTGTGTTTTGCGCCCGTAGCTGCGTTTTGGACAGAATCTAAACCCTCCTAGCTTTATTAAAGTTCGTCCTCTTGTAGATTTGGTGAATATAGCTGTTAACAAAAATTTAACATTAATGCCATAGCAAGGCTGAAGTGTTAGCGGCTCAAGGCCGCGCCGTGACGGCAACCGTACAGGAAAGTATTCGTCGATTGATTCAGCGATCGATGGTATAATGAATTCAAATTCAATTGCATATTGTGTATCATAGGTTGGTACGGAGGTCCTAATCAGATATGATAATAGATTCTAGCAAAGCTATTGATATGTAAGTCACATTGTAACATAATAAAAATAAAAACTTGCTATAAGATAGCTAATACATAATACATTATCATAAAATTCATATGCATAGTCAAAATGTATGTAGGTACATAATTAAAAACAAAATAATAATAAGACCAGTAAGGCTCAATACATTTATTTTCCATTGTGTTTTGGTTATACACAAAATTTACCTTATCCTCGACAGAGTAGGTATTTCAGAAATCCTTACTAGATACGAGTACTATATAAATGTGAAAGTGTGTTGTTAATTTGTTAGTTTATTGTTCACCTTTTTATCCGAATAATGTTTCCCTCATGATAAAAGATGATGATTGTAATCAATGTTATGGGAAAGTACAACATCAACATGGCCGCCATTATGAAAATGACAAACAATGTCAAACAACATTTATTTTTTCATTACTCATACTCTGAAAGTAGGTCTGAAGTTGCCTGAGGAGCGGGTTGAAAGTAATACTTTTCCGGCCCGGGAGAATCGCTTTCAATTGACAGCTGTCAAATTATAAAAAAAAACTAGTTCTATTTTCACATTTTTATGGAACCATGTTCAAACTTTTTCTACAGTCACTCAATTACAGCACGATGTAAAATTGAAATAACATAAAGTTAAGTATTAATTAAAGAATATATATTTTTAAATGACTTAATTATAATTTAGTTTCAACAATTTCTTTAAAATAACATAGATTTGGGCAAAATATATAAAGATGAAAATGAAAAATAATGGCTAAATAATGAAGTTGGCCGGCCAACGAAAAAAAAACAAAATAGGCGGCAATCCGATCTTAATTTTCTTTTTAGAGTTGTAGAGTATTGTTCATACTTCCTTGTATTATTTCTTTAGCCAATTCCTGTTTTTATTTTTACTTTCCTTGTATTCGTAATGAAAAGCACAGTGTTTACCTCGGGTGAAAGACTTATTTTGTCCCTCGAACTAAATAAGTCACTTTCACCACTCGTGTAACAATGTACTATTGCATTATGTTTAAAATTGGTAGGGACAAAGCCAATAAGCTAATAACAAGTAAGTAATACTCATTGCTGAATTCAAGATGGCGGACGCGAATTTTTGAAAGACATCACTATATGTGTCATTTTCAGGGCTTGCGTGTTAGTTCACGTTTGCTTACGGTCGCTTTCATACACAATTGAATATTACGCGGATGAAATCTCGGGGCACAGCTAGTATTTTATAAAGTCTCTCGTAGACGGTTGGTGATTATGTACATTGTGTACATAAACTATGTCCAGATCTACAGTATGCATTTTGGCTAAACAACGTCTGTTACTGTGAGTGGAGCAGTGCCAGTGTGTTTTCACTCCTTTTTCGCATTTTCGACTGAATCTGTAACCGTCCACGGTTACTATAGTTCCACCTTTCCTGGATTTCTCGAAGGTAACTGCGAAAATAAGATTAAACATAAGATAGGACTCAGTAGCCACTAAATGGTTATACACCAATAAACTTTAATCAACCTAAAATCTTTCAAGCCAGATCCGAAGTAGTTCCTTATTATAACCGTCCAAACAATTTTCCTAATTTTATTATTGTATAAAAAAACATACATAGTTAAACAATGATTGTTACATTTTGGTACAGAGCCCCAAATCTGCTAATTTCCAAAAAAATAATAATCCATCGGTCATTTATATAAACTTCGTTTATTCTTCATCGTATCGGAAATTCTTAGCGATCGATATGTTGTCGGCGAGTAGACTGCTAATCCATCGGATTTATATAACCTTCGTGAATTCTTCATCGTTAATCGTAAATTCTTGGCGGTCAATATGTTGTCGGGGAGTAGACTTTATATAACCTTCGTGAATTCTTCATCGTTAATCGTAAATTCTTGGCACTCGATATTTTGTCGGCTTTTAGACTTTATATAACCTTCGTGAATTCTTCATCATTAATCGTAAATTCTTGGCAGTCGATATGTTGTCGGCTTTTAGACTTTATATAACCTTCGTGAATTCTTAATCGTTAATCGTAAATTCTTGGCGGTCGATATGTTGTCGGCGAGTAGACTGCTAATCCAACGGTCTTTTATATAACCTTCGTGAATTCTTCATCGTTAATCGTAAATTCTTGGCGGTCGATATGTTGTCGGGGAGTAGACTGCTAATCCATCGGTCATATATAACCTTCGTGAATTCTTCATCGTTAATCGTAAATTCTTGGCGGTCGATATGTTGTCGGCGAGTAGACTGCTAATCCAACGGTCTTTTATATAACCTTCGTGAATTCTTCATCGTTAATCGTAAATTCTTGGCGGTCGATATGTTGTCGGGGAGTAGACTGCTAATCCAACAGTCTTTTATATAACCTTCGTGAATTCTTGATCGTTAATCGTAAATTCTTGGCAGCCGATATGTTGTCGGCGAGTAGACTGCTAATCCAACGGTCTTTTATATAACCTTCGTGAATTCTTCATCGTTAATCGTAAATTCTTGGCGGTCGATATGTTATCGGGGAGTAGACTGCTAATCCATCGGTCATTTATATAACCTTCGTGAATTCTTCATCGTTAATCCTAAATTCTTGGCGGTCGATATGTTGTCGGGGAGTAGACTGCTAATCCAACAGTATTTTATATAACCTTCGTGAATTCTTGATCGTTAATCGTAAATTCTTGGCAGCAGATATGTTGTCGGCGAGTAGACTGCTGAACATGTCAACAAGAATTTACGATTTACGATGATGAATTCACGATGGATGGTGGGTGATTGTGTTCATTAATTATATTGATAATTTCATAATCCACGGTGTGCAGTTTGGCAACACATCCTCTGTGATGGTGGGTGGAGCAATGCCAGTATGTTTTCAACCCCCTTACTTGCTTCTGACTGAATCTAAACCCGCCTATTAAAATTATAGTTTTTCCTCTTATGGATGTCGCGAAGGTTACTGAAAACAAAGATTATACATTAGACCAGGAGATTTAATAGACATAGTATGTCATAACACTCTCGAATATCATTTTGGAGAGGAAAGTGGGAGGATTTTTTTAAGAATCTAGACCGTATTGTTCAGTAGAGCGTTAAGCTGTCGGTCTTGACTGTTGCCAGGCCGTGTGGGAGGCTTTCGAAAAACTCCGACTCTGGAGTATGCCACTAGCTTGTATGATAAGAATAAAAGAAAGAGTTGAATAAAAGAGAAGGGTATTTTAATGTTCTGTCACATTCGGTAGCGCAGCGCCGCTGCCTTTTTTCAATAGCTCTACAACGGTAGAGCTAGAGACACTCCTCCGTTACATAATAATAATATATCATAAGTAATATCTATATTAATGTTAGAAATAAACAAGGTATAAAAATATTTATTCTAAAATTATAATAAACTAAACACGAATTTTACGATTTGGTTCTTGTTATTATATACTAGGTGAAACAAAAAGGGTATACTATTTTTTTTGCAACTTAACTTTGTAAATCTCAAACTATCGGCTTTGTGGGACAGTTGAAGTACTAAAGGTTTTGTAGACTTGTGAAATCGGTCAACAACTGTATTCCTATAACACCTTTTGTTTTTCAAGTTCCCTCCAAAGCTGATGGTTTTAGAATTACAAAGTTATGTTTTGAAAAAAAAAATATACCCATTATGTTTCACCTTGTATATTCCATGTGTATCTTCCATTACTTTGTTTCTCTTCCAGACGGCGGATGGTTATGTACGTTACGTACATTTACTATTGCATCATATATGGTATGCAGACTGGCTCGACACCCCCTGTTGTTGTGGGAGGAGCATTTCCAGTGTGTTTTGGCTCCATATGTGCCTTTCTGACAGAATCTATACGGGCCAATGAAGATTATAGTATTACCTCTTGCAGATTTACCGAAGGTTACTAAAAATAAATTATGCATATTAGACTTCAGACCAGATTATAACACTCTTTCAAACAACATTTTGAGAGGAATGTAGAAGGAAAGTATCAAAGAATATTTCAGGAAATAATTATATTCGAGTATCCTGTTGGACACTTATTTTTTATTCAGGAACGTCAATAACTAAAACGTAGTTATAAGAAATATAATAAAAAATATAGTTATGCCACACTAAAAATACTTTCAAGTACGATTCACATCGCGTTCGACGGCATGCTATACATTTTTGTAACTTAAGGCTAAAGCGCCCATCTAGCCCGCGAAGTTCAAATTTTTTGAGGTTTTTTAGATTTTTTTCAAAATCTGACAATAATGAAAGGCACATTTTGTAATTCGCGAAAAAGACCGTGTGCAGTGCATTTATTAATATATCCAACTTACTCTAAAACATTTCAAGAACGACAGCTATCCAGATAATCTGGCAATATTTGTATATTTAGTGATTTACTAGTATCATATCCACCGTGATAATATTTAGAGTAAAATAAATGTATTAATAAACGCACTGCATACTGTGTTTGTCGCAAATCACAAAATGTTGTCTTAAATGTTTTCAGATTTTGGATAAACTATAAAAATACTCGTAAATTTTGAATTTTGCGGGCTAGACAGGCGCTTTCACCTTAATTACTATAGATAAATACACTTCAATTGTTTTGGTAGCGGTTCTCCGATTCGCTCCACTCGATGTGAATCATACTTTAATTAAAAGGCTGGTTTAGACGGTGGATGACTATGTACATTATGTAAATAACATATTTTGTCCTGTACAGTGCTAAACTTGGCTGGACATCCTTTGACGTAGTGGGTGGAGCAATGCCAGTATGTTTTGTCTTCAGTAGCGCGCTTTTTGCAAAATCTAAACCCTCCTATTATAAATAACGGTCTTCCTCGTTTTGAAACTGTGATGATAACTGAAAAAGAATGATCGCATTTTAGGAGCAATTTACACAAAGAAACGGCCATTTTCTATATCCGGGCTGTTTGTTCCCAAACAAACCATAGATATAGTTTGCCATTCAGTCTTCTATCCACGTATAGATTACTCGTATTTTGTTATAGTTCGCTTGTGTTATTTATTATTACAATACAGTCCACTTAAAACTATTTGTGGGCGTTTCATTTATATATCGGGACCAGCGCGCACATATAATTGGTCCTTCGAGCCGGATATGAACCAGCGACCTATCTGGACCAGCGCGCACACCGGCTAACCATGTGAATGATCGCTCAGATCTTAGAAACATAGGATGTATGTAAGAAGACGATACATTGTACCTAAATGAGTAAAGATCGACGATCTTAGACAATAAATCTAATCTTTGACTCATTAAAGATTTGATTTGCCTTCATGTAGTTCATAATATAAAGGAAAATAAATGGACACAAGCAGGGTAGGAAGAAGAAAGTAAAGGAAAAGTTAATGTAAGGAAAGCTAAAGTTAGGAAGATTAACATATACTAGGTATAAAGCTTACGTATTTTTGTTTTATGTTTTATATTCTCATATCACTCTATTCTATCCAGAAGCACTGAAGATTGGTGTGTTCAGAAGTTCTTAAAATAGCGTCCGAACGCTATTTTAAGAACTTCTGAACACACCAATCCATTAATCGTCGCCGCCGCCGATTATGCACCTACACACGCGCCAGATACATGCCGCCGCAGGCCGCGGCATGTGTTGCTGGACCCCCCCGACCAACTCACCGCTCTCCTAGACTCAGATGTCGAGGAGAACGACACACGCACACTCCCCACCAGACACCGACCTCGCCGGCGATGTCGACGTACCCCCGCTTCCGCTAGAAGGTGCGTCTACTTACCTAGACGCACCTTGGCACCCGACAAGCCCGCTGAGTTTCTGGCCGGATCTTCCCAGTCGAGGTCGCGTTCCGATCCGGTGGTAGATTTACCCTCGCCACCTCTCCTGGCAGCGGCCCAAGCCGAGGTCGTGTCCCTTGTGGCGCCCTTGAGCTAGCTGCCCCCCTGCCCCTCTGGCTGGAGCGCACTTGCGCTCGCCCCCTGTCCGGGTGAAGTTGTTATGGCCAATCTGGCCAACAACATATAGTCCATTAAAAAAAAAACTCATATCATCTCATATGAGTCAAGTAACAGAAAGTTAAATAAAAGAAGAGACATATAAGGTATTTTTTAATAACGCACAATATTTTATTTGCCGCCTAACGCCTTAGTAAATGCTAAAGACTCAGACGAAAAGAATAACGTAGACGGAGCGTTTAGAAATAGTGAGTGAAGCCAGCAAACACAAAAAAAATACTAAATAGCAACAATGATCTAGATTGAATGAACATGAACCACAGAGTGGGACAAAGCTATAGACAGCTTGGACCTTCTCTATTAGGGCCCAAAGTCTGCTAATCAAATAGGACGCAATATAATAAAAAAAACCTTTAGGGCTTTGTTCCTTAGGACAATTTCGGTAGTCTTATAACCTCAGAGCCGTTGGCATTCCACTGGCCAACAGCATGTCGACCGCCAAGAATTTAATGGCTATACCAATTGGATATCGTTTTGCAGAACGGAATTAACCCACATGCACTGCTGTAGACCAAAACCAACCTTGTATTAGTGGTTCTAGGTTGGTTTCAGTTTGCAGAAGTGTGTGTGGGTTGTTCCATTTTACAAAACTACCTCAAATTTTTACACGCAGATAATGTTAATTAATGACCAAGGGTTTTCCGACGGGATGGGAATGTTTGAAATAAGCAGACTTAGGCCCGTATAAATGAATCGATCTCAAGTCTGAGGGCGATCTTGGAAATGTCATTCTTATGTCATACTAGTACAAAATGACTTGTCAAACGCTTGAGTAGTTACACTCAAGATCACTTTCAGACTTGAGATCGATATGTTAATACGGGCCCTAGGATCCAGGTAGTCCGTTCTCAAATCGCAGGGGATAGAATCGTGACGTACTCGTTCATGGCAAGTGTTCACGTTACTGGTGGAAGGTCCTTTTGCGTCCGCGCACATGGTTATGATTATCATGTACTTTAATTATGTTATCATCTATTGTGTATATGAAAGCCTTGCAGTTGGTGAGCCTCGCTGCGGTGCACCGCCATCGCGTCTTGGGTGTATTTTGGCTGTGGTGACAGAACCTGTACCCACCCAATTCAATAGTCCGCCCCCCTCGTATGGACCGACCGAAAATTGCTGTTGAAAAAACTACCTTTTAGTACAATACTCAAACGTCAATTTGTTAAAACAATATCCCTGTTATTAATAAACGTGGATTAGCGGTTGAGTAGTTACACCATACTTTTTTTTTTTTTTTCAAGTCACTCTTCGCAGAAAGAGATAGTTGTGTGTAACTATTCGCCCGCAAACCTTCGTTTATTAATACGGGGGTATAGGTATTAGGGCTTATTCTAACAACGCTTGACGCATTATTGGAAAATATAAAGTTATGTATGTTGCAAAATCAAGCAACGCTTTTTTTATTAAGGTGAAGGCGCCTGTCTAGCCCGCGAAATTCAAAATTTTCGAGTATTTTTATAGTTTATCCAAAATCTGAAAACATTTAAGATAACATTTTGTGATTTGCGAAAAGCACAGTATGCAGTGCGTTTATTAATGCATTTATTTGACTCTAAATATTATCACGGTGGATATGATACTAGTAAATCACTAAATATACAAAAAAATCCAGATTATCTGGATAGATGTCGTTCTTGAAATGTTTTAGAGTAAGTTGGATATATTAATAAATGCACTGCACACGGTATTTTTCGCGAATTACAAAATGTGCCTTTTATTATTGTCAGATTTTGAAAAATTTCTAAAAACCTCAAATTATTTTAACTTCGCGGGCTAGGTGGGTGCTTTAGCCTTAAGGTTTACCGTTAAATCTGTGGCATTATGTAGAATGAGAAGGGGAGTAGTCTCAGAAACGTAGTGGAAGGCATTAGAATTTAGAATGCATCTCTGGGATGAACAAAAAACTAAATTTGTGTAGAGCAGCGGGCACACCCAATTTATAATAAGACTTTAACACAAGTAACAGTTTATTTATCAATTAGAACATAACATTATCTTTATAATCTAGTATACTATATATATATATATATATATATATATATATATATATAGGTAAAATTCTCATGTAACAGTGTTTGTAACCAAACTCCTCCGAAAAGGCTCGACCGATTTTAATGTTTTTTTGTTTATATTCGATAGGTCAGAGTATAAATATAAATATCGCCAGACTGACACCCAAACTGTATGGTTCCAAACTAAGCAACGCTTGTACTATGGGTACCGTACAATGGACTGGGGGCGATTTCAGTTACACCCAGACCAGGGCAAATTACTAAAAGGCCATTTCCGAAATTTGCCCCGGCGGGAATCGAACCCGCAACCACCATGTGCAGTGAGCCGAGCGGCCTACGCTCGAACCACTGCGCCAAGCGGTCGTCGATAGGTTGTAAAGTATATTTTATAGAGCAGAACAAAGATTGCCGGGTCGGCTAGTGTATATATAAAGCGCGCGTCACGGATTAAGCCTCATCAGGGGCATGGTTATGGTTGTCATTGTATTTGACGACAGTATCGTCAATAGTGTACACGCAAGCTCGACACATCTGCGGGCTGGATCTCTTGGAACAGTGCCAGCGGATCTTGGGCCCCACCACACGGTGCACTGAGAACCTGTAACCTTGCACCTTGATTACTCTACCGCCCCTTGCGTTATGGGTGAAAGAAACTGTAAGAAAAAAATATTTTCATATATAATCCTTGTTAGTGCACATTATTTTATTACATAAAATAAACAGGTAACAGAAATTGGAGAAACAAAAATAATTAGTTTTGTTTAAATTCGTATTATTTATTTCTAGATAATGAAGGAGTATTTAAAAAAAAAAGTGTAAACAATATAAAAATAGGTGAATCAATCGCCCGAAAAAATTGTACATAGGTAAATGGTAGTTGACGTAGACGCCTTGTGAATACATACTATACGCAACTGTCAAGTTTATTGAATTACAGACCTTTAAACAACTTCGTGTTGCTTTAGAACAAAACCATGGACCAAAAAATGTTTGAAAACTGCATTTCTAAGTACCTAGTAGAATAGTACGCAATTTTGTATTACTACATGCTTAGCTTTTTTTAGAAATCTACAATAAAATTCTATGCTCCGATATTTATGTATAAAATTAAATAGTACATTGTTACACGAGTGGTTAAAGTGACTTATTTAGTCCCGAGACGGGGTTTGGCGCCCGAGCGTAGCGAGGGCGCTTATAGTTCGAGGGCCAAATAAGTATTTCACCCGAGGTAAACACTGTGCTTTTCATAACGAATACAAGGAAAGTAAAAATAAAAACAGGAATTGGCTAAAGAAATAATACAAGGAAGTATGAACAATACTCTACAACTCGAAAAAAAAATAAAGATCGGTTTGCCGCCTATTTTGTTATTTTTTCGTTGGCCGGCCAACTTCATTATTTAGCCATTATTTTTCATTTTCATCCTTAAATATTTTGCCCAAATCTATGTTATTTTAAAGAAATTGTTGAAACTAAATTATAATTAAGTCATTTAAAAATATATATTCTTTATTTAATACTTAATTTTATGTTATTTCAATTTTACATCGTGCTGTAATTGAGTGACTGTAGAAAAAGTTTGAACATGGTTCCATAGAAATGTGAAAATGGAACTAGTTTTTTTTGTATAATTTGACAGCTGTCAGTTGAAAGCGATTCTCCCGGGCCGGAAAAGTATTACTTTTAACCCGCTCCTCAGGCAACTTCAGACCTACTTTCAGAGTATGAGTAATGAAAAATAATATATTATGAACTTATGAGACACCTGTAAATTATTTATTAAATTAAGTATACATTTTTATAATAAAACTTTCAAATGCTACTTTGCTTCATAAAATGTATAACGAGGATTTGGGTGATTATGGTTATCCTTATATTTAACTGGCATGTGATCAATAGTGTATACTATAGCTGGGCATCTTAAATTTCTATTGGAGCAGAGCCACCTGGTCTTGGGTCCTCTGATACTATGCACCAGATATCTGTAGCCAAGCAGCCACATTTCACGACCACCTCTTGCATTGCGAGTGAACGAAGCTGAAATAGAAAATTAAATGTCCATTGCACAAAATTTAGTAGATGCGTTCGTTCGTATTCGTAAATTGTTCTTTTAAACGGCTCGACGATATCCAGAAAATAAAATTCCTCAATTTTCACTCCAAAATATTTTGGGTTGTTTTCAGAAATAAACGATTTTTTTACTGTTCAATATTTTATTTATCACTGATCCTATACATATAATTTGATATAAATTTAATTTACGAAGGACTTTTAATCTTTATTTTCATCATTAATAAGTATACCATCATAGAAAAATAAATAAAAACGCTGAATATAAAGCACGTCAAACATGCCCCCAAAAATAATCAAATATAGGTACTTAGTTAAAGAAAAACAAAAATGGGTCAAGATTATAGAGGTAGAAGTCGGGCGTCCATCGCAAATTTTTCGTGAATTCGACGTTTTCATAGCGAAAAAGGCTTAATGTAACATACCTTCGCGAGCTATGCCATGAAAGGATGTACCTAATTAAAAATAGGTCAAGCACATGTTTTTGTACAGTCGTCGTATGGATTTTAACGACGATATGACTTTTACTTTTAAATCTTAGATACTCTAGTAGCACGAAGCTTTCAATATATTATTTTTAGTGAGAATGTGTGTCTTTAATTTTGACAATATTCTGCTCGATAGTGTGGACAACAGCGGTACATCCGATCCCATGGAAGACGCAACGCCAACGGGTTTTGGGTCCAAAGGTACGATGAAAATAGTAGTTGTACCCCCCTAGTTTGACGATGCGAGCCCCCCTTCCAGTAGTCGTGAAGAATGCTGCGAAAAAAAATTGGCTGTCAGTGAACCATTCAGGATTCCGTGGGCCCTACGACATCCGTCCGTCCATCCGTCCGTCCACTCGTCCGTCGGACGATCCGTCCGTCCTAGTTTATAATCGTAAACACTAAGACTCTTACCCCCTTATTAATAAACGTGTTATAGAGCGGGAATAGTTATACCCACACCGAATTATCTCTTTCTCACCAGTAATTTGACATTCGAAAGAAGAAAACAAAGCATGGTTTAACTATACTACGACTAAAGCACATTTATTAATAAGGGGTTTAGCGTTATGTGAACACTACTAATAAACAATCTGTTCGTTGAAATATTTATTGATACACAAATGACAACATAACATATTACATTACCTAAATGAATACATATTAATTAGTACTTATCATCAAAATACGTTCACATTAAAAACAAATTATTTTCGGAATAATAGTAAAGTATTGTAGAACAATTGTACTCAAACGAAATAAAATTGCGGTACATTTTGGGTAAATAATTAATTTATCAAAATTTACCCGTGACGCACAAATAAATCTGACTGTGTAACCGGGGACTGTTATTTGTTGTGTAACATGCGGTAACCCTGAATTTTTCGGTTACATAACATTTAATTTGGTTATTCCGTATTATTTATTTATACACGTTGAAACAGAAATGGTTTACTTTTTTCAAAACTTAACTATTTAATTCTAAAACTGTTAGCTTTGGAGGAAACTTGAAAAACAAAAGGTGTTTTTTCATTTTATTTCTATTGGTATAATTTGTTTCTCGCCATTATTTATTTTGTGGCGTTTTATGCTCTTAATATTTTATGGCTTTCTGTTATTTCCCCTTTTGTCTTTCCTTTCTGTTTCACCTAGTACTCAGGCAGCGCCCTTTAACCTTATATACTAACATTATATATTTATACTTTAACACTAATACTTAACTAAACTATAGGTGTAATTACACCTGTCGACTTTAGCCGGGCGGGCTGTCTGAGCCAGCTAGCTCGCTCCCTTCGACCAATAGGATCGGTTCAATTTCCTCAGGTCATTAAAATTTGACGATCGAACGGCTGGCTAGCACAGCCAGTCCGGTTGGCGCAAGTCAACGGCACCCTTATCGGAGTACTTAAGGTCACGTCGATCGTCGATAGATCATGGATGGACCGGCGATCGAACTTTGCTCTATGTAGGAACACTCGATCAACGTCGACTGGTTTACCTTTGATCGACTGTCAATATAACACCCTAACCTCTTTATTTTTTACATATTTGCGATTTCCGACCATGATCAGAATGATTGCCACTCATTTTGACAATTTCGTCGTTTTCAGTGTGAATGATGGCTTTACATCCGTTCCTGTGTGAGCCGCAACGCCAGCGGGTTTTGGAACCCAGGGTACAATGCACAGAAAACCTGTACCCATCTATGAGGATTATTCGACCACCCCTTGAGGATCTGGTGAAGAATGCTGGAAAAATAATATGATAAGTGTTAGTTAAATCGACTTCATGATACGATTTTACAAACATAATATTTATTTGTATTAAATAAGTATGGTGGGGAAAAACTAACTATAAATGAATATGTGTTTGTCATGGGGGAGGGGTTTATTTCGGCTTTCTGCTGTTCTGCTGGATTCAAACACGCATCGTTTTAACATTTTTAATTAAACATATTATTTTCATATTGTTTTCTTATATTTACGCGAATACTACACATTGAAATAAAACTATTTTTCGGATTTTATCGCGTTTATTAATAAACGCGAACAAATCCGAAAAATAGTTTTATTTCAATATTATTTTCAACCTTAATGGGTATGATTGTCATTAATATGAACAATTTCGTCTTCGATTGTGAAAACAAAAGCCTTGCATGTTTTCTTGGAGTGGGCGGCACAGCGCCATCGTATTTTTGATCCCACTAGCCTGCGGTGGATGAAATATCTGTACCCTTCCAATTCGAGAACGCGACCACCCCATAGAGATTTCGTGAAGAATCCTGAGAAAGGCAATATTAGGTACATGAACGAATAGGCTGGTTCGCATTGCGTCGCGTTCCCCTGGCTTGCAGCAACAGTGGTGGGAGTGTGTTGGGCCAAGTCCCATTAAAAAGAGATTTAATTTCACATAACTCGTGTTTATCGTATAATTTCAAATGTTATATTATATTACCTAAACATGTAAACAAAATACAAAAACATTAGGGTCTAAGCCAAATAACTCGGTTGCGACGCATCGGCGTTTTTTATAAAAGTCGCTTATTTATTATCCACCATATAGGTATTTATAGGGGGTATGTTTTCACGAAATCGCTGTCGCGTCGCAATCAATTATCTGGTGCGGCTTCAGCTTAAACACCAACATTTTGCTATCATCCACTTAGCTGTGGTATGAAGCGGGTCCGGCCGCTTCGACCAATAGCATCGCTTTATTTTCTGTCAACTTGATCTATGCCGAATGAAGCTGAGGGCATGAAGCGATCCATTTAATCACAGCGCGCGGGCTCGCGCTCGCTTCATTACTCATCCAAGTGGATAGCCACACATATACTTACACTAGCTGAGCCCGCGACTTCGTCCGCGTGGAATTTAAATTAACAAAAAAGCCCGCTCCCGCGTTCTGAGCCCGCGCGACAGGACCAATTTTTTTTGATTTTGTTTTTCTAAAATTAAAGTAGCCTAAGTTACTCCTTATAACATCAGCTATCTGCCAGTGAAAGTCCCGTCAAAATCGGTCCAGCCGTTTCGGAGATTACCCAGAACAAACACACAGACAGACAGACAGACAATTTTTTTTTATATCGCGTTTTTGCTATAGGTGTCGTATGTATACTATACTTTCATATGCATTAAGTGAAAAGGTGTTATTTTGATATTACAAACAGACACTCCAATTTTATTTATTTGTATAGATTGAAACATTATTTTTGCCTATAATGACTATGATTGTTATTGATCTTGACAATTTCGTCGCAGATCGTGTAGATGACAGCTCTACATCCTTTGTTTTTGTTGGAGGCGCAATGCCAGCGAGTCTTCGGTCCCATGGTGCGGTGCACAGAGTACCTATATCCGTCCATTTGTAAAATGCGCCCTCCCCATGCGGATCTCGTGAAGACTGCTGAGGAGTAAATGAGATAGGTTAGAAAATGGGCGGTTGGCATTTTTAAATGTAGTTCTGCCAGGTTTCATGGCAGGTGCCGTTAAAATAGTCAAATAGCGAATTGCTTGCACCTGTAACTTTGGAAATTAAGTTGTATCAGAATACAGAATTCCTTATACCAGTAATTATTTTTTAATAAGCAACTTACTCGCATTGTGTTATGGTCCCTTTTACCACGTCTCCTAGCGTCAATGTTTGTTACCTTATGTGATTTCAGTTACTATGACTGACTGCTATACAGTTATAACGTGTCGGGTCATTTAGAACATAGTGTACAGTAAGTAAGTAACTATTTACTTATAAAGATAGATGTATCGGTTTTAATGTATTTGTAAGACAGAATCACGAAATTATAAAAGGAAAACAATTTCAAATATTTTAAGCATTAATTCATTGAAAACTTTATGTGTGCACATAAATTAATTTTAAAATCATGTATGCCTGATTTCCATCGGTATAGTTTTATTATATAACACAGGCGGCAATCAAGCGAACACTCCGCCTGATTTTAAGCAGTTATCATAGCCTATAGATGCTTAAAATACAAGAGGCACTGTTCGCACTTTGTCAACCTGAACAGGTGTGGAACAGAGTGAGCCCCTATAGTCAAAGAAAGCAATGCCTTTGATATTTATAGGCTGCCGTAACTGTTTGTTATAAAAAAAAAACTATTTCGGTGTTTTAAAACACTCTGATTAGAGTCCTTACGAAAACCGTGTGAGTCGCTCGCCCGGCAGGTGATTGTGGGTCCCCATTATCCTCACCACCTTGTCATCAATCGTCACTGCGGATGCTGGGCATTTGCTGTTGTGGAGCAAGCACCGCCAGCGCGTCTTCTGCCCAAGAACGCTGTGCCGACAGAATTTGTACCCCGATATCTCTACAGCCCTGTTCCCTCGAGACGACATCGTGAAGATAGGTTCTGGAAGAGAAATATCTGATTCAGACGATGATTGACACACAGACAGTGCCGCTAATACCTACTGTTATTGTTAAATCGGTACACTTCTAGAAATATGTGTAGAGAGATGGCCTGTTGAGGACCAATGCCCTAGTGGTAGTGGTGCGAGTGTAGGCCGTTCACTGCGCTAGGTGTTTGCGGGTTCGATTTCCGACGGGCCGAATTTGAAATGGGCGATAATATAAAACAACGATATAAAAAAAAACTGCACATTGGCGACATATTAATAGGGGTTTTTTTGTTTGGTGTCACAGTCGCCTAATCGGTGCGGACGCGGCCTAAGGGTGCCTGTCTACTTGAGCCGGGCGGGCTAGCTTAATTTTCTAGAAGCTATCCTACTGGTCGAAAGCTAGCACAGCGAGCCCGCCCAGTTCAAGTGGATTGGTACCCTAAAGTTATAGCGGTGACAGACTTGATCTGAATCAGACGAGAGCATAACTCGGAATATTCACTGAAAAATATCTGAAAATTATGAAAAACGTTGGAATATTCGTGGTTGCTCGTGGTTTGGCCGTCTGTCTCCGCCGTTAACCCGTAACGCGTTATGTATAAGGGTGTATTTCGAACAATAGATATCTATTGTTTTCTGCTTATGGTCGCTCGCTAAGTCAAAGTAAGGTGGTCTTTAGAAATGTAATGAGAATTACTTGTCTCAGGTCGAAAACTATATTAAACAATTCTATACTATTACACAAGTTAATACTGGCTTCACAAATAAAAACGGTTACCTAACTTAAGCAAAAACTAATTAAAAAGGTTAAAATAAAGACATTGAAACACGACCGTATTCACAAACAATACTTATCTAAGTAAGACAGTGCGAAACAGTGTTTGAGCAAAAAGTTGCGCTCGAAGTGTAGTCTTCTAAAACGATTTGACCACTGGACTCGATAAAGTATGAAAACACGTTTAACCAACTTTTGCGGGGAGAACTATTGTTGTGCTATTCTAGCGCGAAGCGCTTTCAGTGTCTATGATTTATTAGACAGTGACAGCGCCTCATGGTAGAAGAGGCGTACGTGGCCAGGGGGGTATCAGTGAGAAAGGCAATATAGCGCGTCCAGTGCTTACATCGTCGTAGGTAGACTCCGAAGGCCCACACAGCAACGTTCTCTGGCCCCCAAGTCTGCTAATTCAAAAGTACGTAACAAAATGAAAAGACAATGGTTTTTGTTAATTTGGACAGTTTGTACCGTCTACTGATAGTCTATTGATTAGTAGTGCACCGATTTTTAAGTTAATAATAATGATCAATGATTTTCTGATGGAATTTAACTGTATGAAAATATCAGACTTTGGGTCCTGTTCTGTTCCTGTTCTTGATGACAACATTAATTTTTAACCGATAATCGGCGGGTTATTTGAACATCTTCCGCCATATAAAAATAATAAGTGAACAAATTTTAACTCAAACTTATCTTAAACTTAACAAACAATATGGCAGAATTCTGCGTACATTTAAAAGTGAGGTAGGTCACACATGGAAAACTAGGATATTTCCACCCCTATGACTATACAGAGTGTATTAGAAGTCCGAAATCACATTTTAGCTGCATCTGACCTAGCCGGAACCATCTTTGTTTGTGACTTGAAGTTCTTTGAATAAAATATTTAATAATTTTCGTGATGCAACCTGCGGAATGGAAAACCCAAAAATAATGTAAGCCCAAGAACACGGTGAACGAGAATTTATACGCAAATGAATAGATTATTTTATTGAATTAATTGCTTTTCGCCTTCATCCATTTTTAATTAGCATTACGGTTTCGACAAAGAATTTATAAACTGGCCAACCAAATTTTGGCAAGCCCGGCGATGACCGACTCGAACTTGAACATTATTACCACTTCGCATCGATTTTCGTTTGCCGTGTTATAACCGTGGTATCAGCCTTTATAATTTAATAAATAACACTTTATTTTTTATACGATTCCAGATAGTTCACAATATGCCAATTTTATATGTTTTTTTTTGCTATTTACATCTTTGTTCAATTCTCATGCGTGTTCGTAAAAAATATTTCGGACTTCTGTAGTACTATTCTGCAACGACTAACTCACATCGCTCGCGTGAATCCGCTGGTGAACTGTCAAATTTCCGTCCAATATTAGACATTTCACCCGCGGATTTACAAATCAGAATAGCAATGGTGCAGAAAAGTAAGTTAGAACAAACGATTGTGTACACGCTAATCACCCAACGCATAATAGGATAGATGGGGGAATAGGATAAATGTATCTCACTCATCGTACGAGACGCAGCTATAATAGCTAGGTACTTTACGCCGATCTTCTGTATGAGGATGGTACTACCCTGGCCGAGCTAGCCCGTACATGAGCTTTAGTCTGTTGGCTGCACATTGGCTCTAGTACTGTTTATAATCCTCTATATAAAAAGACCAGGAATAATAGCTTAGTTATATACAGCCTGGCGCTACCATGGCGAAATTAATTTAACACACAGGTAGGGCTAGTGGTGAATAATCATAATAGTAATAAAAAAAAGAAAACTCCATAAATAGAAAAAATAAAATTTTCGAACAAAATAGATAATAAATAAAGTAATCAAATTGGCATCATCCTTGAAATCCGATTCATTCAGTTACTCTTACGCTCTTACTACTCTGAGCGGGGCGAGCTAATAGTATTATTATTATTTCTAATAGTATTTTCGTTTTAATTTCATTGATGAAATGTTATTATCCGTGACCTCGGCAGATGACAGATGAGAGTTATTTACGTACAGGCTGCTCCAAAATGGTATTTCAGAAAATGTTGAATAATTCAATAAATAATATATAATAATAATGTTTAATAAAATTTAAATATCTCGAAAATCTGAAAATGCGAAGCCTAATACGTGTGTTAATTTAATGTCGCCATGATAGCGCCAGGCTGTATAGCTGCCTCTTTTTCTCAAATACTCCATGTCTTTATGTTGTTCGACTTGCATTACTATATCCTAAGGCTCGTCTTCAACACGCCGAGGTTTTCAACGGGATAGTGATTATGTTCGGCCCTGACCATAACTATTTTGTCGTTGACAGTAAGTATGGACGCTCGACATTTTTTGCTGTTGTGTGTCGCGCACTTCCACCGGGTCTTGTCGGGCATGGCGCGACAGCACGAGTACCTGTAGCCCCCCATTTTGATGATCGGTCTGCCTCGGATGGACACCGCGAAGATTGCCTCTAAAAACAAAGGAATTAAGTTAGCACATGGTTCTGAATGTTACGAAAGAATTTTCCATTTCTCACCTAATATGGTGCAAAATCTGAACATGCAGTTTCTTGATGATTAGTTTATAGGGTTGATTGGGAGTTCAGAATTAACTGAACGGTATTGTAACAATAAAATCATTATTTATGTATCAAGTTTATTATCGTTTAAATTAGAATTTAATACATACTTGGAATAATATTTTATATTAGGTAGTAGCTACTCAAATTACTAGGTACAACACTAAATACTGATATGATACTAATATTAGACGTGGAACTGGAATTATACTTTTATATTTTTACCGTAAAAGACAAAAGTTATGGGTATAATATCACCACTACATTTTAAAAGTGAGACTTAAGCCGGTATTATAAATCTATCACAAGTCTGAAAGCGGTGTTAAAAATACCATACTTATGTTACACCAGCACAAAATTATACGTCAAAAGCGTACTCGAGATCGCTCTCAGATTTGTTATAGATTTATTATTACGAGCTATAAACATCATTAATATGAAGTATATTAAAACACGGTTTTAGTAGTTTGACCAATATTGCTTTCAACTGGAGGATGGTTATGATATTCGAGGAATTCTATAACAATGTTCTGTTCGGTGTAAACGGCGGCTCGACAGCGCTTGCTACGGGATGTGCAATACCAACGGGTCTTCGATCCGACTGTATGCTGCAGACAGAATCTGTACCCAGCTATCACTATCATTGGACGCTTCTTTCCTGATTGGACGAAGTACGGCACTGGAAATAAAAGTTAAAATCACATCAGTACCATCATGTTTATTTACAACAAACACACACAACATGTAAGACCATACAATCCTGGTTTTTTTTTTCAAAAAATATTCAATCAATCAATCCAATTTATTTATTGAGGTACAATATGTTACAGAGATCTCATATGAATAACTAGCGAGCTGCCCTAGCTTTGGCGATACCTTTCTCTGATATATATACTAACTGTGCCCCCCGACTTCGTCCGCGTTGTATTTAACGTAACAAAAATTTCGGGATTATCGGGATAAAAAGCATCCTATATGTTAATCCCGGTAATAAACTATCTGTGTTCCAAATTTCATCCAAATTCGTTCAGTAGTTCTTGCGTGAAGGAGTAACAAACATACATACATCCACACTCACAATCTTTCACATTTATAATATTAGTAGGATAATTAGAATGTATTTTTTATCTATCCTTCCATTAGAAAATTCTCTAAATGATAGTGAAAACAGCATCACAACAAAATCCGTTGAATGGTTTAGAAGAACTAAAGTGATAAACAGACAAACAGACACGGATAGTGGCTTTGTTTTATACCATTCAAAGACTAGACAAAGGGCGACGTGCCAACGGAAAAGGATAGGTTTCCATTACTGAAATTACTGACCAATACCATGTGTGAGCGTATGCAGTCGACGCGGTTCACGCAGCGCAGGGCAAGTGATACGCAGATATATGTCTGTCCTGGGGTGCTACTCTTAGCAACGATAATCTATATATCGTTACATTCATATTGTCGAATCCTAATTTAAATTTTACATTGAAATAAAACTATTTTTACGGATTATATCGCGTTTATTTAATTTTACATTTTTTGCCGTCGTATATCATCTGAACGAACGATAATTTTGTATTGTTCGTTCAGTAATCGATACGACGGCAAAAAAATGGAATTTAGAGTAGGATTTGGCAATACTAATGTCACGATATATCGATTATCTTTGCTAAGAGTAGCATCCCTGCTCTGCCGCTGGCGACACGTGGGAAACTTTTTAAATAAAAAGTCACTGTAATTGTCTAATTGAGAAAATCCTGTTATATTTGTATCATTTAGCCCCGTTGCAGCATACGCTCATGCCCAATGCCTGGGTCAACATGGATGCCTTGCCAACTCTATATTGTGCTGCGCGGCGTCGCCTACGTCTCAGCATACGCTTAGCCTTAGCGTTTGGTTTAACTATTCCGCTCCTTCAAGGATTAAACACGCTTATTTCACACACGATACTAATCCTACTAATATTATTTATAAATGCGAAAGTTTGTGAGTGTAGATGTATGTTTGTTACTCCTTCACGCAAAAAACTGCTGAATGGATTTGGATGAAATTTGGAACACAGATAGTTTATAACCTGGATTAACACATAGGATACTTTTTATCCCGACAATCCCGAAATTTTTGTTAAGTTTAATACTACGCGGACGAAGTCAGCGGGTACAGCTAGTATTTAAATAAAGGAAGGTACATGATTATGTTCATTTCTATATCCAATTATGGTGCCATCTTCGAGGGTGAATAGGGTGGCTCTGCATCCCCTGCTGCCATGTGTGGAGCACCGCCATCGAGCCTTCCCGCCCCTACAGTAGTGCTGGCCGAACCGATGTCCTGAAAACGTCAGGATCCGTCGACCTTTGTTAGATATTGTGAAGATAGCTGAAATAATACATGTATTCTTCAATAGAATTCATGAACTAAATCTCTACTCAAATAGTTATTCAATTGCAAAAGTTGCGACATTGAATCTAGATTACACAGAGGTAAAAAGGAAACAGCATCTCTCGTCGACTAGCTAGACAACATTTGGTCTGCAATTGTATAAATTCATGGTTAGTTATGTGTCGAAAACCGTGATTTTATAAAAATAAATAAAATCGGAACGTTAAGAACAAGTACTTTAATTCATTTTCGTATCGGTTCCCGTTGGCCTTGGTATCGGCGCGCTGTATCTTGGGCAACCAGAAATAAAAAACTGATTCACAGAATAGCGTTATGTTATGTTTAGAATTGGGTGGAAATACCATTATGTGGAAGAATCCACAATCTACGGAAAGTTTCTGTTTCGGAAATGACAGCGTTAATGTTTCTTCTAATTAATTTGTAAAAGAAGGATGGAAGCTGTCGTTTCCGACATCGGAAACATTCCGTCAATCCGCCCTCTTCCCCGGATCTATATAGATCGAATCTATCTATACATTTCACAGTAGGTACTATGTAGAGCGCAAACGTGCAGTTTTACTGATGAATATTGCTGGATTCGTTTTTTTTATTTTTTTTTTTATTTGACTATATGTTGTTGGCCAGAGTGGCCATAACAACTTCACCCGGACAGAGGGCGAGCGCAAGTGCGCTCCAGCCAGAGGGGCAGGGGGGCAGCTAGCTCAAGGGCGCCACAAGGGACACGACCTCGGCTTGGGCCGCTGCCAGGAGAGGTGGCGAGGGTAAATCTACCACCGGATCGGAACGCGACCTCGACTGAGAAGATCCGGCAAGTCTAGATTCGTTATTCGATCGTTATTCGATGGTGTCAAAACCTGTACCTACTAAACCGTACCAAGAATCTTTCTCTACATGAAAGACAGCGGCGGATGATTATGCGCCATATTGCCTTTGACTATAAGTTTATTAATTGTGAACAGGGCGGCCTTGCAGCCCTGCTTCTGACGCGAGCATCGCCAGCGGAGCTTCCCAGCGGCGTAACGATGCTTCGAGAACTGATGCCCCATCATACGGATAATCTGAGCACCTCGGCGACTTGTTAAAAACCTGACTGCATCTGGAAAACATCTATACCTTACATCAGGATCATAAAGTTGTTTTATACGTAAGTATATTATTTTTTATGTAGAATTTATTAACGAATGTATTAATCATGTAGAATAAAATTTAAATTAAATTAATGCAATAATACAACACAAATCAATGAAAACTGGACATAAAACATATCTATTTATTTATTAAATTAATTGATATTATTTAAAATCTTCCTAGGCTTATCTTCTTGGGTGGGGTCGGCATTCAGTATACCCTCATTTGCGTATTACCGATATTTACATGTAACGATTGCCATCTACCCTCCGAGAAACTGGGACTATCGGCAACCTTCTTATTTCTCATTATAATTATATAAATAAATATATTTTATTTTTATCTTCACGTTTTTAGAGTTTCATAGTCCCTTCGAGGAACCCTTCTTTTTCTATTGGTCTAGGTCTATGGTTCTAGGTCCAACTGAGATCGCTCCGGTTTTATTGTAATGTATCTTGTTTAACAAGCTCCAAACATTTTGCAACTTAACATTTCTTAATAAACGAATACGGCGATATATGAATACACGTGTGTACATCACATCCTTTGCCTTCGAGTATTTCGTAGTCTCCAGACGCGTTCGTGAAGACTGATGCTTTACACCTCCTGATGTGACACCGCCATCGAATTGTCTCTCTATTCCTACGATGGATCGTGTACTTGTGGTCAGACAATAGCAATACCATTGTCCCCCTTTTTGTCAACGCCACTGTAATTAAAAATAAACCGTTACTGAGCATCGACGATAAAACATAATTACATACAAAATCAAACAAAAAAATATTTCATGAGTAATTTTAAAGCTTAAGAAGAATATATTATATAAGATTTAGTAAATTACCAATCAATTATCATTATTCTAGAAGTTTCCAAGAAATACGTTGAAAATATGAAAACTTTAAGAATAAATAATAATTTTGATTTAAAAATAATGTAGGTACACTTTTCAATACCTAGTAATAAAATAAAATAATTTAAATACGTCCAGAATCCATTTAATCGAAATATTACATTTTAAAACGCCTAACATCAACTGGCATAAAAAAATATTTATTTAAAAAAATAAATAAAAACAAGCATAGGGCGTATATAGTTCGTTCGTTTCAAGAAGACGTGTGCTGTGGCTCTTATGACAATGGCAAAGGGGTCAAATTGCAATAATTCACGCGTCTCTCGCAAATTGAAGTTTTCTAGATACGATTATGTATAATCGTATCTGGCGTGTCGGCCATCGTATCGAGACTGCGTATCGCAAGCATCGACTCTCGTTCTTACGGCACGCGGTCGCGATACGGATACAGCCTGATTTATTAAGATAATTAATATACTCCCTTTTTCGGCGGCGCATGACTGTGTTCTCCGTATACCCTGATGATGCAGTCGTCAATAGTAAAAATGGCAGCTCTGCAACCATACCTCTGCTTTGAACAATGCCACCTGATTTTGGGGCCTCGCACTCTGTGCTTCGTAAACTTATAACCTCTGAAGTATATAAACCGGCCATCCTGAATTAAATCTGAAAGTATTTTTTGATGATTAGATATATTTACGGATTTCTCAGTATATTAAATTGTATTGATATTCTTATTTAATCATGATATCCGTATCGCCGGCGCGTATCGCCGTATCGCCGTATCGCCGGCGCGTATCGCCATATCGCTGACGCCAGTGATAGTATCTGTTCAGCTTCATCAAATATTTTGTCATGTAAGCAGTCAGAATATTTTGGAATTGTTAACATATTGTATAAAAAGGAAATACGAAAACAATAAAAATTTAAAAAATATTTATTGGCAGCTAAAATGTTTCAAATCTTTTCACATTATAATTTCTTAATTTGCATGGGTACTTAGGTTTTTATTATGAAATGTTTTATATTTTCTACACTTAATTGATTAATTGTATAAATATCTATCTATGGAACTGAGAAACTCCAATCTGGTACAGTTATGTACATTAGCTGTCCGATTCACAGGAAGACACTTTTCTACGTGATTTTCTCTTCGTTATAGGTTTCGGTAAACAAATGTGTGGCGTTTCTTTTAGCACGACGCTGTTCTGAAAAGATTAATATTAATCCTACTAATATTATAAATGCGAAAGTTTGTGAGTGTGGATGTATGTTACTCTTTCAGGCAAAAACTACAGAACGGATTTGGATGAAATTTGGAACACAGATAGTTTATAACCGGGATTAACACATAGGATACTTTTTATCCCGATAATCCCGATTTTTTTGTAAAGTTAAATACTACGCGGACGCAGTCGCGGGCACAGCTAAATGGCTATAACAGTCACTGCTCGCACGTTGCCAACCTGGGCCCTAACCACGCTAGCTACTCAAATCGTAATAGAAAGGCAAAAGCTAGCGATTACGTTTCAAACGCTCCGCTTTTGACGTTTTTCTAAGGTCATTGCTATGGTATGGTGTCAGCAAAACGTCAAAAGCGGAGCGTTTGAAACGCAATCGCTAGCTTTTGCCTTTCTATTACGATTTGAGTAGCTAGCGTGGTTAGGGCCCTGAAGAGGAATGGGACTAACAGGGGGGAAAGGAGGGGGGTTGGGCTTCCAACTTACTTACGCATCGTACGAAACGCAACTATAATAGATACTTTACGCCGAGCTTCTGTGAGAGGTTGGTACTATCCCGGGTGAGCCGGCCCTTGCTGTAGCTTGTAGCTTATTGGCTACAGCACGACACTACCACCGCCAATTTGTTTAGCGTTTAAACATTCGGGCGGAGAGTGTAGCGTGAGTGATCAAATAAATAAATATCGCCAGACGAACACACCAACTGTATGGTCGTGCAATGGACTGGAGGCGATCCCAGTGACACCCAGACCAGGGAAAATTGCGAAAAGGCCATTTTCGAAATTTACCCTGACGGGCATCGAACCCGCAAGCACCCGATCCAGTGAGCCGAGCGGCCTACGCTCGAACCACTGCGCCAAGAGGTCGTCAATAACTACTTACTACTTACTTGAGTCTTCAAAGATCCAGTACATTTCAACTTTTTCCTGTACCGACATTCCCATTGCATTGTTTCATCTTTATTCTGTCTCTTTCTTACGTAATGGAAGTCGTCCTTCAGGAGCAGCATTCCACCATTTGTATAGACCATGTTCCAATCTATCCTGCTTCCTTTGGAGTTTAGATCTAGAACAAATAAATCTGTATAATAGTCAATTATTTATTTATTTTAGGAACGCTCTCAGACAAGATGGATAGTGGAATTTGCAAACAATAAGTTTCCATCTGTTGAACCAAGATATTTTCACAAGTTTTACAAGTTATACTTGTATGATAAAGAACGCAAATAATAAAAATCGTGCTTTGCACTACAACATGGGGTTCTTCAAAAGGCAAGTTTACAGGGCTTTCAGGTATCTGTACAACTATTCTCAACAATAGCTTTCGTGAAGTACTTACCTGAAATAATAAAACTGTGTTAAAACACGTTTCCTCTTTCGTATATTTGACTCGAATTAAACAAAGCAATCGAGACGGTATATCTTTATTTATAGAGAAAACAATTCAGTCTAATTGTTCAATCAAACTCAGTTAATAAATAAGTAGGTAATAATAAATTAATATTAAACAAGTACTTTATGAAACTTAAACAAAAATAAAGCTGATCTTTATTTGTAGCCTTTTAATAACGTAAAAATTCAAATCATTTTTAGGTCTTATTTTAATAATGCACGATATTTTTCATAACGCCTTAGTAATTGCCTACCACCACAAAGTCATCTGATGTGTTTTTTCTTACAGGTAAAGAAGGCCGTAAAAATCAAGAGAAGAGATTTATACCATCAGATTAGTTTTGTTGTTGTATGTAGCATTTACTAAAACGCCATGCAAAATATTGCACCTCATGAGATGAAGTCTTATTTTAATCAGGTCAAATATCTTTTTTATTCGTTTTTATCCTCTGTACACGGCCTGTACGTGGATGATTATGTTTTTCATTAATTTTAACAATATTATCTATATAATTCGTTTCAGCATACGCTTTACAGTCACTATAACTATACACACATCGCCAGTGTACGCAGAGGTTCGAAGCATAGGTCCTAGTGAAGTATCAAGATCAATCTTAGATAGAAAGATTTAAATCAGGTTTAATCTGGTTTAATCAGGTGGTAGATTCTGACTATTCATAAATGCTTTGTTGGCTTACATGAATAAAACAATTTTGAATTTGAATTGAATTTGAAATCAAAGTGGGTTAAAAGGAAACGAGTACAATACTTGGAATAAGAATACGTATAAACAATGCGCCATTCGACATTCAGCGCATAAGTAAGTAAGTACACACACAAAAATATCTATAGTTTGCGCCATCAGGGCGTCTCTGCGTATTTAGTGGTTGTATTACTTGCTAGAATTATACGTATACTGTGGTAATGCTTCAGAAGAATTTCAAAGCATGTGTGTGGTTATCATTGATCGATATTATTTCCTCGTTCACTGTGATCAGGTACGCTTTGCAGCCTTGGGGTAAATAGGTGGAGCATCTCCATCGTTTCTTGGCCGTCTTCGACGGCACTGCATAGTATGTGTAACCGGTGAGGCGAATGAGATTCTTCCCCTTCTTTGATACCAGGAACTCGGCTAGGAAATAAAAACATGCATATACATGATTATATGATATGATGAAACTACCTCATGAAATTAATTGAAAGAATTTAAATGTTGTCACAACATATGCGTTATGTGACTGTTACTATTTAATTACTAGAGTAGTAATAGTAAATAAAAAACTTTTTCTCCAGATAAAGTGCAATTTTATTTTGAACATAGGCTCAACTTTTTACTTTTTCAAGTCAAGAACTCAGTTGCACGGTTCCAAAATGTTTATCCAATGGATAAAAATAAGTAAGAAACTCCAAGAACACTATTAATGAGTAAGTACAGTATAGTATGAACATAGAAAACAAAAGACTGGTTCGGCCTGACACTGCGATGCTGCGCCTAGAATTTGTTGCAAAGGCAAGGCAGAATGATAATTACTAAAAAGACGTACTCGTACAGATAGCTTAGCATGGTGGCCTTGGTGGTGGGCGCAGTATTTTATATGAAAGAGATCGTTCATGGCCATAGTTGCTACAGTAAAATGACCACGAGGACTTTAGTTCCTGTCAGCTCATTGCCAGGCCTATTTAACGAGCAATTGTACAAATATTGTAAGGGGTAGAAACAAATTAATTTTATTAATTTATGCGTCACGCAAGCCACAGCTTGTTCACCCTTCTCTGGTTTAATATTGTCTCTTCATAAGTATGTACGTACGAAAGGTTTGTGATTGTGATTATTTTTTACAACAACGATTTCGCCACAAATAGTTCGAATACTGGCCGTGCATCCCTGAGTGTTGTGTGTGGAGCACCTCCAGGTGACCCTGTCGCCGGTTGCAAATGCCGAGTAGAAGGTGTAACCGTTTAACATGATCAATGTTTTCCCTTTCTTTGACGTTATGTATTCCACTGGAAATGAGGTTGACAAAATCATTGTTTTAGGTATTATATTAATAAAATCAGCAGACATGAATATTTGTTGAATACCTTGATCATTATATTTTGTATTTATGGATTTATATAAAAAACTAGTAAGTAATAATTAAGTAAATCAAGACATTTATTATGACGCTTTAAACAATCATTAAAAATATAATGAAATAGAGCAATAGTATGTATATAATATAACAATATGTACACACAAAAAAACATTTTTAACAAGTAGGTAATTTATACATCCTACAACTGGTATAACTTAAACTCTTCCCACTTTGCTGAGGCGGATGATTATGTTCACCGTTGACCGCGATAACTACATCATTTACAGTAAATATGTGCGCATGACAGCCGACGGGAGAGTGAGTTGAACATCTCCATCTCCTCTTGCTGTTCTTAGTTGGTATGGCAGAGTACGTATATCCGTTTAGCTTTATTAGACGCTTCCCTCGTTGCGATATCACGAAATATGCTGTAAATATTTTAATAATTGTAGATATAGAGATTTTCAAGAAAGATCAGACGTTCTCCTTATGTGAGAAGGGCGAATTGAAATAAATAAATTTAAATAAATATGTATGATTTACTTACTGAATATTAGGATCATATTTATCTAAGAGTTGGATGGAGACAGCTGTTGAACAAATTTAGCATATCAATTTGATATAAATATTACTTAAAAGAGAACCGCATAATATGTCTTCCGGAACAGATCACACTTTAGCGATTTTCATTGAATATAATGAATCGCTTAAGTGTCTATCTTGTCTATCTTTTCTTTTACGTTGTTGTTTATGTTTTGTTGTAGTTTTTCTGTGCTTTAACAAGTTTTCATTTAATTTTATAAGTCATTAGTAGGTAGGTCTTCTTTGCTAAAGGCACACATACATATTTCGATGATGTATTTATTCTTTTAGGTTTTTATCCAATGAAATATTGGAAGGGGTGGTGACAATAACCATATTATGACATAATATATTTAGTTAAGTACTCACACACATAATGATGATGATTTATATTTTCGGTACATGACAACATCTCAAGAGATAAGAAGTGAACGCTTTTTAAAATGTTTTATTTGATTTCCATTCCTAATCTATTTTAACACACGAAAACATTTGTTATGTTTCATAATCTACTCTATTTATTTTATTAAAATATACTATAAGCTGAATTTAGGGGTACTTTGCCAACCCTTGACATGACGAAGCATATGTCAGCATTTATATACTTAGACTTTCATACATAATTAAACTAATAACTATTTTTATCATTCGTGATCTAACACTATTTTGTAAATGGCTATTGTATACTTACATAAATACTACATAACTTAATGAATACATTAAACACAAATCTTAAATAGAACTTCATTGATACTTAATGTTTACTTTTGTTCTATATTTTATTTTTTAATTGACCAGTATTTAGACGACACAAACTATACTCCTTGCGTATATTGGATATGTTACCATATGGCGTAATGTAGTGGCTATCTCAACAACCTTGGGCCATAAGTTTGCAAGTGTACAAGTTTATTTATTTGCAAGTGAAATCCATTGATCTTTAATATTTTTTTCATGAATTCTTCAAACGTATATTCTTTGACGATTTACATTTTCTCGCTCATCTGTTAGCAGTCCTTTCGCCGACAATTTGATGACTGCCAAGAATTTACGATGGAGAATTCGCAAATATAATATTAATGGATGAGATATACAGTGGAGAGGATTTGGATGTTACTGTCAAGGCAATAGAATTTAATTTATTACTCCATAATTATTAGTGAAATAGACCTTTGTTGGCCACTGTCAATAGATTGGTACGTATTGTATCGACTTGGCTGCACATCGTGATTGTGTAAGTCGTTCACCGTTACTATTTCGTCGTCCAAAGTTTTAATGGCGGCTCTGCAGCCGTTCCTATGGTGGGTGGAACACGCCCACCTCGCGTTAGACCCCACGGACCTCACGAGGTAGTAATTGAATCCGTTGAGTCTGATCATCCGTTTACCTCGTCGGGATGTTATAAATTCCGCTATTACCGCTGAAAATCAAACAAGTAAATCAATTTGTGAAAAATGTACACCGAGACCCTTAGAATAAGCGAAATCACATTAGCTTATCATATAAGTGTTGATGGAGATATGTTGGGATTTTTTATTAATTTGTCCCATCGAGCATTTAACAAAAGAAATAGCATTGATGGTAAAACAATAATCTTGTAACATTAATATACTGCAAATTTGACGTGGGACGACGTACAGCAGACTATGGTATACACATACACATGCATAAAATGAATCTTGTTCCTATGATGTTGTAATAGTACATTGTTACACGAGTGGTGAAAGTGACTTATTTAGTCCCGAGACGGGGTAATAGTTCGAGGGACAAAATAATTCTTTCACCCGAGGTAAACACTGTGCTTTTCATTACGAATACAAGGAAAGTAAAAATAAAAACAGGAATTGGCTAAATAAATAATACAAGGAAGTATGAACAATACTCTACAACTCGAAAACAAAAAGATAGGTTTGCCGGCTACTTTGTTTTTTTCGTTGGCCGGCCAACTTCATTATTTAGCCATTATTTTTCATTTTCATCTTTAAATATTTTGCCCAAATCTAAGTTATTTTAAAGAAATTGTTGAAACTAAATTATAATTAAGTCATTTAAAAATACATATTCTTTAATTAATACTTAACTTTATGTTATTTCAATTTTACATCGTGCTGTAATTGAGTGACTGTAGAAAAAGTTTGAACATGGTTCCATAGAAATGTGAAAATGGAACTAGTTTTTTATAATTTGACAGCTGTCAGTTGAAAGCGATTCTCCCGGGCCGGAAAAGTATTACTTTCAACCCGCTCCTCAGGCAACTTCAGACCTACTTTCCGAGTATGAGTAATGAAAAACAAACTTAAAACACGAATAGGAGACAACAGGGGGGGGGGGGGGTACGCCAATTCTTGTAAATTGCCATCTCCTTTGATGAATACTCAAGAAAGACGTACAACAAAACAATTATTATAAATATTATTATATTAACAATTTATTCTCATTAGATACAATTTGAGTTCACAATTCAAAACTGGGCGTATATTATGACAAATTACATGATCATTTGTATCAATCTTACAGGATCATGATTGTGTAATTCAATCAATCAAGAGCTAATTATTGTCTATTGTCCCAACGGTCGCTTCACAATTCCTCGAATGATGGGAAGAACAGAACCAGCGGACAGCCAACTTATGCTCATAGCGGTTACTGCATGCGTAATTGAAGCATTTGTAGAAATTATGTCTTAGGCGTCGGCACGATACATTTTACAGAGGAGAGTATTTTTTATGATTACTATTATTTTTTTCAATGTCATAGCCCTTTGATCATACAATGTTCTAAGAACGTCAAAAATAAATGAGTTATATGAAAATAGCTTTTAATTACTACTAAAACCATTTTTACAGCCAAACTCTATCATGATTATGGCTAAGATTACTCTTCACTATGTCATCATCGATAGTGTACACAACGGCGCTGCAACCTTTGAACCGATGTGTTTGGCACCACCACCTCGTCTTGGTGACGTCACCATATACCGTTTTCTTCCTATGCAACGAATAGTAAAATCCATCAAGTGCTATAAGTCTTACTCCTCGCTTATTGTACACAAATGCAACTCCTGGAAAAAATAAGAGATATTAAGTTGAACGCATATATGGCGCCGCACGCGTCTTATTTTGCATCTTTGTATTATATTTTGTAATCTGACACAGCTTGCGAGACTTACAACAACATTCTAGACGCAAGAGACATAAAATACGTCCAATGGCATGCCCTAAATCCAGAAGAAATGCTTCTTCCTATAATAGTCTGCTTTCGTAAGTGCCCTTCAATATTCGCACTCAAAGTCACCAACCTAGTTAGAAATTGCTATACAAAAATTAAAAAAACCAAGCTATAGCTTCACAATTTATTGCTAAGAACTTAAAAACTAAAAACGTTCATAATGCCTGCCATGGTAGTGACGCGTGAGCCCGAGTACTAACTTCATGGATATGCTTTTCCATGGCCGAAACTATGACGTCATCTAAAGTCTTCAGCACAGCTTTACATCCTTTATTGATGTGAGAGGAGCAATACCAACGGCTGTATCCTGGACTCTTCTTACATTCCGAATATTTATAGCCATTGTACATTATTTGGCGCGTTCCTCGTAGGGAGAGCAGAAAGACTGGATCCGCTGGAAAAAGTATGGTAACTATGTGGTGTTAGTTGCGCGACGTTGATGTGAAAGTCTGATAGGGGTACCTGGAGTCTAATGATTTGCTTTTGAACTCTAGTTCAGCTTTTTGATATTACGATTTTTGCAGTGAACATACCAACAACAGTAGGCAATCACAATCGCTGATAGGTCTCTTACCGATGGCGATTAACGATTTGCTTACCTTTACGGGTAGTTCTTGACTAGAAGCAGAATATGACTGGAGTTTGTAGGGAAGAGATAACTATGACCAGATGTGGGTAAAGTAAATAAATACACCTTCATTCACCTGTTGGAAATCATTTTACTTATAAATGACAAAAGGTCTGTGTCACAGTTTTTACCAAATATTCTATAGGAATCACTTACATCGTTAAATCTATATGAAACTTTGTTTGAGGTGTATGATACAGACCCTAAGATAAAAAATAAGAGTTAATATCATGGTTTATTTCCAAAAAGTCGTCAATTTGTTACAAATGTTCATGTCGTCTTCCAAGGTGCTGCCTTACGAGTTTGTAGACTAATTTGATGATGATGCTCTAACACAAACTTTACTATTTCGTCTTGTATAGTCCAGAGCACCGCTTTACACCCCTTGTTGTGGTGAGAGGAGCAGTACCAGCGGCTCTTGCCATTCCGTTTCTTATCTTCGGAATATTTATAACCATTGTACTTTATTTGCCGAGTTCCTCGCGCAGACATCATGAATTCTGGATCTATTGGCGTAACTGTGAATCAGACTTTTTTGTAAGACATGTGAAGTTTAACCCAATGCAAGGGTACTTAGGCTCCCAAATTCCCCTCGTATTGAGGGGAGTGGTGTGCCGAAATCTATGGAGTAAAAGCGCGAAGAACTGTATGGTTACTCTATTTAAAGCATAATTTGCATTGTGCATAAGGTGTGCTTGGGTGAGAAATAACTATTAAATACCTTAAATATACTTTATTACTTATTATTCTTACTTTAACACAATTTAAGACTACCCGGTCCAGTAGTCTAAACAGTATAACCGTCGTAGAACGCTCGGCTCACTGCATGGTTCCAGGTTAATTTCAGAAGCTGCCACTTTGTATTTCCCTTGGCCTGTGGGATTGGCCCCAGTCATTGGACAGTATTGAAGTATGAAGCTCATCATATACTTTTTTGGGCCGTTGGTGTTCATCTAACGATATGTTAACTTTTAAAACAGGACTTGGACTCTATCATGGTTATGGGCGAGTTTACTTGAAACTATATTGTCGCCGATGGTAAAAACAACGGCACTACATCCTTTAGTCCGATGGGTGTAGCAGTACCATCTAATTTTCTCCACATCCCCTTGGATTTTTTTCTTATAATGCAAGGAGAAGAAATATCCATCGATCTTGACAAGACGAATGCCTCTTCTATTGTACACAAACGCAGCTTCTGTAATACAGAAAACATTTTTAAACCAGAGCTCTTAGGAATTAATTGTAACGTTCTACTAATTAAAACATTTATTAAATGTCGCTACCGTAGCATGCTTCGTTTGGTTTTCATACAAAGATAGGCGCGAATGGATCGGTCACTTGTTCACTCGTCTTTAATCATGATTAAATAATTAATAATTCTAAATAATTAATTCTTATAAGGTCTAAATTTTTGGTTTAAATCAGCGAATTGAGAATAATTAAATGGCACATTTAGAACATTTGCCGACGGTCACCCCTCCTAATTCCACCGATCTGACCATGAGAATGGTGGATAGTGGATCAGACTGTTATTTTTTCTACTACTTACTTACTTGTCCGTTTAGTATCAACCGAACGAGGAACAGAACGCGGGCTGGATTAGGTGACCGTCAGCAATGCTTCTGCACAAGTCTTATTTATAATAATGTTTTCACGAATAGGCATAAGTACAAAGCTTTCCTTACTAATCAATTCACACACGACTCACTACGTATCTTCTAAATACCTCACTTTTGACAGATTTTCTAAAGGAAAACTGTAAAAAGTGACGTATTCAGATACGCGATACGACAGTTTTGACTTTTTGAGAGTCGAGTCGGAGCTCAGTCGAGTGGCAGTGGTTAGCAGATTAGGGCCCCAGATCCGTTAACACATATTACAAAATATCGGAACAATACAATAAATAACGTACAATATAACCCAATCAAATTACAATAACTTTGATTAACATTACAAACATGACCACTTTACATTGTGTTAACATGTTTATTCATATAAACCATGCTTCTTGTTATGGTTGTGCTCTAATCGAGAAGAGACAACACTATTATTTATGGTATAAATAACAGCTTTGCAGGTCCGATGAGATGAACACCGCCACCTCTCTTTCACGATACCGCCCTGAAGCGGTCGCGAGAAATGCAGAGAGTACAAATACCCCCCGACCCTTAGTACACGATAACCTCTTATGTTATGTATAAATTCAGCTTCTGAAAAAACAAATCAACAATGGACAAATGTTTTGCTAAGCAAATGTGGACTTTAAACAAATTAGAACACCGACTAAACTAAGGTTATTTTGCTCCACCCAATCCCGCTTTGTTGGTGTGATGTTGCTTCCATAAGCTGGCCTAGTCTAGCCCAGTGGTACACCGTGCCAAACGACTGGAAGACACATCGGTCTTTCACCTTCAAGGGCCGTATTAAGAAATCAATCTCAAGTCTGAGAGCGATATTGGAAAAGTCATTTTTATGTCATACCAGTACAAAATGTAATGTCAAAAGCGGACACAAAATCGCTCTCAGGCTTGAGATCGATTTATGAATACCAGCCTGAGTCTCATTAACTGAGTTTACATGTGTAAGCACCATGATAGAAGGTAAAACAAACTGGCGTCTTGTCTACTGCCTAAACAGATGATCAGGTAACAATTTATTGTCCCGATATTGTGAGATGTTGGGATTAAAAACAAAAGATATCGATCCAGGCCAAACCCTTAAGGTTATTCGAAAATCTTGTACCTTTGTAGGTACTTCGTTTTAGGAGCTAACCATGTCTTAGGATGATTTTTCTACTTCCTTTTTGTCTGTTGTTTTCTTGGCCATAAAGTCAAAAATATAATTTAACTTTTTTAAAGTCATGGTCATGACATTTCGAGTAATAATTGTGAGGCTTTAGTCTAAGTTAGGGGTGTCTTTTTGCTTTAAAACAGTTTGACACGTTTGCGTTTTCCTTAAATTACTTTTCACATTGTAATTTTATGTTTTATGTCTCGCTATCCTCTTCTCTCACTCTTCTCAAATCTGTAAAAAAAGGAAACACTTATGATTATCACACACCTGTGCAAAACTAAACACCATTTAATAACCATTTGCCATCATATAACTATTGAAATAATATAAAATAAATAGAAGATCAAACGAATACAAAATAAGAAAATATTAATGAAATCATATTGTTTATTAAATTTAGAAATAAACCACATAGTGAAAAATATTGAAGAACTAGTATGATCAAATAACCTAAAACCTGTATTCACTAAAGCTACTGTACTAAAATCAATTTTAAAATTCAGAAAAATTTTACCATGAAAAAATCGTCGAAATATTCTAATTCTGGGGGTCCAGAATTATGAGATAAATCCATGGTAACAGTTTTCATTACGATGCCCCTTACGCCCTGTATAATGTTATCTATATAATGGCGGAGGAAACTGACTCTTGTAACACAGATTTATATGTAGTTCAGGATGACTCCTGTATCTGAGTCCCTGAGTCCCTGGCAGGACTTCATAAGGTTATTCTAACTAACTGTTTGTGTCAATAAAGAATTATTATTATTATAACCATGCAAATTAAACAAGCACGGCCTTTATATTAGATTTTAATTTAGTGTTTCTAACTTCAATAGTTCCAACTCTGCGTGAAAGCCAGTCAGCTAATCAAGACTTTTTCATTTTTCAATTGAGATTAATGGAGATATTGATGTCTATGCTGTTTTGAAGTGGCATACTATTTTTTTTTAATTGCTTCTTTCACACATTTCTTTTAAGAAAATGAAGGCTACGTTTAGGTACGTTTAATTTGTGCACCAACAGAAGCGGCATCAATTTCTCCCTTCGAATCTTCAATTGTATAGTCGTGATTATGTGCATTCTTAATTTGGACAATCATATCATTAATGGTTAGTACGGTGACCGTGCAGCCACGCGAGTCGTTTTTGGAACACCTCCACACATATTTGGTCCCATTCCTCATCCTTAGGATACGTTTAAGGCTGTACGTGTTTCTCTCGAAGCAGAGCAGCTTGCAGCCACGTCTGGTGGTCACGAATTTGGCAACTGAAAGCGTTTAAATAATTATAACACATGAGCAAACTGTTTAGATTAGGTCTAATTTACGAAGCGTCAATATCCTAGTGGTTAGAGGGGCTGTCTTCGTAGCTGAGAGGTTTCGGGTTCGATCCCCATCCTGGCCATTAAACTATTGACGTGAGCCCACTCCTAGCACAAGCATAGTTGGAGGGGCTAATGGGAATACTAGTAATGTAATAACCACACATTGTTAGCACCTTTAAAAAAAAAACCTATTGCTTCCACCAGCTGAAACAGTTTGTGGCAATCAGCCAATACAGTTATTTTTGTCACGGAGGGAAATGGATTAATTTTCTTCCAACTCTTCCTATTCTTACTTACGATTAAATTCGTGCCGGTTCAACTCGTTAACCAACTTATTAATAAACGTGGATTAGCGGTTGTGTAGGTACACCATATTTTGTCTTCTTCTTTCGATTGTCAAATTACTGATGACAGAAAGAGATAGTTCGGGGTGTAACTATTCGCCCGCTAATCCATGTTGATTAATAAGGATCAAACCCTCTCGACGAGGTTTGCCTCGACGTTCTTATTATCGTTTCGGTTATCATAATACTCGGAATCTAAATTAGTAAATTACTTCTGGTCTTTATTTATTAATTTTTAACCCTCGACAAAAAAGAGGGGTGTTATAAGTTTCACATGTGTATTTGTGTATATGTGTGTCTGTCTGTGGCATCGTAGCGTCCAAGCGGATGAACCGATTTCAGTTTTGTTTTTTTTTGTTAGAGAGGTATTCTGATCGAGAGTGTTCTCAGCTATGATTCATGAAAATCGGTTCAGCCGTTTGAAAATTATCAGCTCTTTTGTAGTTTAAAAAGCCGTCGCATCGGGGGTTTTCTAAATTTTCAATTTTAGTTATTATAAGGTTTTTTAAAATATTAATAAAAATAAAAGGATATTGAAATAAACCATATCCGCGTGGTACGGTTCCGAGAATGCTGGCTCATTTGATCAAGAGCCAGCTCTCTAGAAACCTGTGGAGGCAATAAATTTAACAAATACTTTTTTTAATAAATTTTATTATTTTAACTTGGATATTATTATAAAAATAGAATATTACTAAATATTAAACGCTACTTTTGTATTTTTTAAAGGCATCATGCATTTCTATTGCATGAATATATGAGGTATTCATTACTTATTACTAAATACTATTGAAATAACTTGAATATTGGAAAACATACAGACGTTTAATGTTTCGAAAACAGTACCTATAGTGTAGTATGACGTTATAGCTGAGTGGTTAAAGCGAACTTTAATACCGAATACGTTTGTAATTACTTAACACCTATTTAAAAACAAAGCCAAAATAATTCACTAAAATAAACAAACTTTGTATGCTGTTTACAGTGCAGTAATTGGCAGTTTCCTTCCCTATTGGTCGATCCGGATTCAGGATGCTGTCCGCCAATAGGAACGCTTCATTTTCCACAGCTCAGTAAAATGCAGCAATCCCGTTGCCGGCTCAGTTGTTAAAATCCGGCGAATTTTGAAATAAGTACAAAAGAAACGAATCCATTTATCAAAGTGAACTCGACTGAATTTTATTCAATCCCAATTCCACTTACGTGTAACCCTTAGGCGGTACATGATTATGGTTATTTTTCACACATATCACTTGATCGTCCAGCGTGTACAATAGCGCTCGGCAACCCGCGCTGTTGTGGGTCGAACATCTCCACAGCATCTTGCGGGTTATTCTGCCATATTTCTTCATGGAGAAACGGTACCCGTTCATGATGATCATACGATTACCTTGCGTGGAGCTCACGTAGTAATACGACGGTATACCTGAAAATAGGTATCGAGGTGTAACAAGCAATTCTAAACTCTAACTTCAGCGTTATATGTGACAAAGTCTATCATGCAAGCTTACGACTCGCTTCATGTTAAACAGCAGTGTAGCCTATATTAGATGTTTGCAATACCAATGGCATAGCTCGCATGTTACCGACCTGGGCCCTAACCACGCTAGCTACTCAAATCGTAATAGAAAAGCAAACGCTCGCGATTACGTTTCAAACGCTCTGCTTTTGACGTTTTGGTGACACCATACCATATCATTGTCAGTATAAATCGTGAAGCTCGTGTGAGCAAAATTGGAGCGTTTGAAACGTAATCGCGAGCGTTTGCTTTTCTATTACGATTTGAGTAGCTAGAGTGGTCAGGGCCCTGAAGGGGAGTGGGATAGAGGGCGGGGGAAGGGGTGCGGGTGGTTGGGCTATAATAGCTACTTTACGTAGATCTATGATGTGAGAGTGTGGTACTACCCGGTCGAGCCAGCCCGTATATGAGCTGTAGTCAAGTGGCTACAGCTTGGCTCACCACCGTAAATATAGTTGTACTAGCCTGTGCCCGCGACATCGTCCGCATAGAATTTAACTTAACAAAAATTTCGGGATTATCGGGATAAAAAGTATCCTATGTGTTGATCCCGGTTATAAAATATCTGTTTTCCAAATTTCATCCGTTAAATCCGTTCGGTAGTTTTTGCCTGAAAGAGTAACAAACATCCACACTCACAAACTTTCGCATTTATAATATTAGTAGGATAGTTTCAAGCCAGTCGGGGATTTTTTTCCAAACCACCGTCAGGCCAGTGCCGCACCGATAAAGTGATTACAGAGCGACAGCGGTTTCATTTAAACAAACCACTATGCCTAAACATATGTCGGAGGCCGCATCACATAAGCGAACATTTAATTAATAATTGCCGTCGCATCGTAATCGCCATACCGATGCGGCCCCGGCCTCAACCTCTATTCTCACCTTCAAAGATTTTCACCGCCTAAGGGGCCTAGCTCACACGCTCTAGAGCGCCTAAAAAAAGTATGGGACCATTTTGAAGTTCACACATATCGAAAAGAAAATAAAAAAACACAGAGATATGTGATAGATATCCTACATATAAAAACACAGTGAATTTTATAAGTCATTTTTTACTATATAATAAATTAATGAGTATGAAGCGCCGATAACCCAGTGGTTAGAGGGTCCGCTCGCGTTCCTAAGAAGTTCCGAGGTCGATGCTAAACTGACGTGAACCCAGAAGCAAAAGCATTATGTTCAGTAATAACAAAACTAGTACTACCTACCTACTAGTAATTAAAATACTACTAACCGTACATTTCTAGTATATTTTTGATGATTTGTTATGTATAACAATAAAATAAATAATATAAAGCCCGTTGCAGACGATGCTCAGTAGCTTGCGCAAGCCACTTTACATCTTCTGCAAAGGGCATAAATCCGAAACTAAATTGATATTTTATTATTATTTTGGCCCGTATTCATAAATCGATCTCAAGTCTGCGATCATGTCAGCGATCTTGGAAATGTCATTCATATGTCAAACCAGTACAAAATCACACGTCAAAAGCATACTCAAGACCGCTCTCAGACTTAAGATCGATTTATTAATACAGGCCTTAGTGCACTTAGGTTAACGCGTATGCTATATTATATCAGAATTGGAAAGATTTCCCTAACTAGACAAATGTCAGTGTCTCGTTCAGTCTAATGGTTATGATCATTTTTAACCAAAACAATCTCCCTCTCTATCGTGTACAGTACAGCTCTACAGCCGCGGTTGTGATGTGTGGAACAACGCCAACGGCATTTAGAACTGTATTTCTGTCTTTTGTCACGAAACATGTAGTATCGGTAACCTTTGTAGACGATCAGCGGTTTGCCTGTTTGAGATGTGAAAAATTCAAATGAATCTGTAACAAAAAGGCCAAGTTATATTGAATGACAAATGGAATTATCATATTCAATTAGGGACCGTGAGCTTACTTGACTGTGCCATGAAGCGGGTCCGCCCGCTTCCACCTTTGGATTGCTTCATTTTCTCAGCTTCACCCGGCTTAGCACAAGTTGACAAAAATGAAGTGATCCTATTGGTCCGAACGGGCGGGCAGCCGTCGACGGTTACCTTTAATGTATCCAAACAAATTACCCGTAAATGTGTTTAAGTACCGCGAAATGCAAACATCCCTGTAGTCTTCTAAATTTAAAAGAAAACTCAAATTATAGTTAAATAATACATTTATAAAAAATACATTTTATGGATTGTTATTTTCGGCGGCTTTTATATTTACATAGGTCAGTTCAATACAAAATATGTTACGCGCGATCTGTCAGTGGCATTTAAGAGACTCGCAGATGGCTACAAAAAATCATTAAATATCATCACTAAATTTCATAAAAATTAAATATTAATCATTAGCCTTTTTTGAGGCCCCACTCCTGGGCACGGTCCTCCTCTCAGTGTGCAGGATTTTTGGAGAAATCATGCAGCCCTCATAAAAGCCACGTTGGAGGGCGCTCCATTTCCAACCTTAACTCAACTACTTTAAATCACATATTTTTGAAAATGCGTTAATCTGAAGTAGCATATGTTCCTAATGGTTATGTTCCCCGTTAACAGTGACGACTGTGTCACCCACAGTGATCGCTGAAACTCTACAGCCGAGGCTGTGTCGACTACATCTCCATCTCTTCTTAACACTGGTGCATTTTTGGAGTCCGGTGAATCTGTACCCATTGATGCACAGCATCAAGTTTCCGGCGTATGACTTCACGAAGGTTATGAGTGGAACTGAAAAAAGACGTATGTATACTGAAATATTACGCGTTTTCATACAGACTAAGGATTGTATCGATGCGGAAAGAAAAAATAACAAAAACTATATGTGTAGAGCAAAGATAGAGCCAAGATTTCCTGCTGTCCATCACGAAGTAGAGAGTAGAGTACAGTTCTGTTTCTTTCTTTCGTCAGATAAGGTGACCTATAATGGGAATAGTTTGACGGTTTTAGTCAGGCCGCGTTTTGAGTAGAGAAGAACAGCGACACGTGAACTAGGACTCATTTTACTATTCTATGTACGCAAAGTGCAAGCTTGTTTCTTTCATTCAATCACTTTCTCATCCCCACCAACCCTGTCTTACCTAAAACGCAGCTTTTCTTAAACAATCTCAGCTGCATTAAAATAAAAGTCTATGCGTAGGTTTATATAGTTTATTTTGTCTTCATCCGGATCATTCGAACCGAGAAGTTCCGGGTTCGATTCTCATCCCGTCCATTACATTATAAACGTGTTTTTTTTCACACCATAAAATAGCTTTTAACGATTTAACAGGGTTCTTATACACTGAAAATCTTTATAAGCAATTTCGTTTTTTTTTTATGTAGGTACACGAGTCTTTAAATGACATAAAATCTAGACTCGGCTCAAATTAAATAAAATTGAGCCATTTTTCTCGGATGAGTGTGGTTATCATCGATAGATATCAGATCTTCATTCTTGATCCTTATCTTTGCAGTGCATCGATACTTCATACGATTGGAACAGACCCACCTCGTGATGGGGCATGATAACCGACGCTTGTCCTTCATCTCGGTAAAGGTATACCCCTTGTAAAGCACCATTTTATTCCCCCTGTTTGATTCAACGAATTTTACTGAAACATGACCAAGATATTATTACTTTTAATCATAAATAAATAAATAAATATCGCCAGACAGACACACCAACTGTACGGTCCCAAACTAAGCAAAGCTTGTACTATGGGTAACCGTACAATGGACTGGGGGCGATCCCAGTGACACCCAGACCTGGGCAAATTACGAAAAGGTCATTTCCGAAATTTGCCCCGGGCGGGAATCGAACCCGCAACCACCATGTGCAGTGACCCGAGCGGCCTACGCTCGAACCACTGCGCCAAGCGGTCGTCAATCAAATGTTGGAATAGATTGGTCACAAAAGGTCATTTCGAGCGCTCTTTATTGTGTAGGTTTCCTAACAATAAATGCACAGGGCATGCTACGCCGTAGCAATACTACGGCGTAGTAAAAGCCAGTATTATAAAAATTAATAGAAACATGTTTCACGTTCAAACCGCTGTAGCCTCCAATAGAAGGAGTGAGCCTAGCGTACTAAATAAAATCCACCAACTTCAAATTTCTAAATTAAAAGAGTATTTTTTTGGTCCCTTTGACTTTTGTCAATACTTAAAACACTTTATAAATATAGTAGAAACCACTTCGAACATTTTATTTCCTAGAAATCCAAATCATCTAGAACAAAACAAAATTACAGACTTATAACTAATTAATTATTATTAATATTAATAAATCCCGTATGAATAAATCGACCTCAAGTCTGAGAGTGATATTGAGTACGCGTTTGACAAGACATTTTGTACTGGGATGACATAAGAATGTCATATTCAAGATTTTTTATACAGGCATACGAAACGTAGGAATTACTTATTTGTTTTTAACCAACTTAAGATAATATAACTCTAAATTGAAAATTTAAAAACCCCCGATGCGACGACCTTTTCATCAAATGTATACTTTACCTAGTAGTTCTTCCAAATAATTAAGTGAGCGAGATTTGCGTAGCTCCCGTAGCTCAGTATTCATAGGTCATCTCGCAAATTCATCTGGTACAACTAGTTCCGATGCCAGATTATGAAAGCGCCATTTACATCAGTCGTTTTGGCTTCCTCATTTATAATCTAATGCAATACAATATGCAATGTACAAAAGTCAACAGGTGTAAAAGACATTATCTTGTTATGACATTATAATCATTGACATTAGAATAGACAACGAATCTAAATATTGATGCCACGGAGGTTTAATTCCTAGTAAAAGATTATCAATTATGATTGAATTTGATGTAATAACTCTGGTTGAGGTGGACGGGAGCAGCCGAGGGGAAGAATTTTCAATAACGCTTAAATTATTTTAAATTAGATTTGTTTTTCTGTATTTTTTCTCAATGGCGGAGCAGCGCCCTCTAGAATTATTATTTCGTAATATTCCATGACCATTAACAAAACAAACTAAATTTAACGCATGCGCGTATCCATCATTTGGAACGTGACTTATGGAACGTCTTTAGTTCATACACAAATCTCATATAAAAATTGATAAAATATCATTTTTTTCCAGAATCCGGGAAACTTTTCAAATTTATAATATTGTAAAAAGCCGGTTCAGACTATTACGATCATTTAAAAATACAATAAAGCGAAGTCGTTTCAGCCGTTCTCAAGTGATGCAAAGATATTATTCCAATGAGCTCAAATTTCGAACGGATTCGAGCCGTGGAAGTTCGTTTTGGCCGCGAATGTGGCTTTTTTACCTACAAAAGAGCTGATGATCTTCGAACGGCTGAACCGATTTTCATGAAACATAGCTAAGAACACTCTCAATCAGAATACCTATCTAACAAAAGAAACAAAATTGAATTCGGTTCATCAGCTTGGGCGCTACGTTGCCACAGACAGACACACAGATACACAGATACACAGATACACAGATACACAGATACACAGATACACAGATACACAGATACACAGATACACAGATACACAGACACACAGATACACAGATACACATGTTAAACTTATAACACCCCTCTTTTTTCGTCGGGGGTTAAAAATTAGTACAGTCCTCCTGCTTTTGTTTTTGTACTCTGTTTATTTTTACAAATTGCTTTGGCAAATAATAGGATGCGTGTGCCTATTATCTATGGTAACAATAATATCGTCGATGGTGAGGACTTTTGCCTTGCATTTGTGTCTCTTTCGATTGGAACAGGCCCATCGCACCCAAGAGGTTGCGCCGGCGGTGTATCGATTATTTTTCAACTCAGTAGAACTAAACGTATATCCATCGTATAACAACATTTTATTCCCTTTTACCGATTGAATGTACTGCGCTGAAATAAAAATATTGACGTTTAAGCAAACCTAATTAAAATCACTTAAAAACATAACAAAAGGGCGAAACTATTTAATACAATTATTACAGAATTTTATACGTTTAAATTAAAAAAACTTTACATTAAACTACACTACTACTAACTACACTAAAGAATTATTATAATGATCTAGTAACAGAGCCTCGTGATACGTCCGTTCGTTCCCAATGCTGGTGATAAAGTGAGCTCCGTCGCCGACAAATGCTCGCAGGTTGCTTTCCCCCTCCATTATTATCTGACGTTCCGCATGAACGAGCGCCGCGACATCGCCGGCTGGTAAGCCCCGCCCACAAGAAATGACTCATGTCGGGTTCTGGGCTAACAGGTGTTTATTAAATTTATCCAATGCATGCTACGTCGTAGTAATCACGCTACGTAGTACCAGCCCATCTACAAGCGTAACTACAGAACCTCTACGTTTACGTATGAGAATGATATATCACGTGATGGAATTATTGATAGCTCATGTCATTTCATATTTAAGTGGTGAAAGATATGAGCCGAATATAGAACAAAAAATATTCAAACATTTCCTGATTTTGTGATATTTTTAGTGAACAAAAAACATCTTGATTTAGTGCGAAATATTACCCGTAGCGTAGCGCTACTGAAAGCGTGCGCCGTTTTGCTCACACGAAAGTGTTCGTAAATAATAATTACAGTGAAATAATGCTTTCTTGATGACGATACGATTACGTTAGGAGTTCCTGCACACAGGTATCCTGCTCTTGCATTCATACCATCTCCGTGCGACATACTTCAGCCCATGATATCTGTATCTCAGAGGAACGGACCTCATCCAATCATCGCTGTATTTTAGAGGAATATTAAACAAATATTATTACAAATTATATGGATACCTTAATCTATTTAAAACTCAAATAATTTCAATAGTTAAAAATGAAAACACCAATTGTAAACAAATTATTTATCTATATTTCATCATTCTTATTGACATTTATTATTAAATCCAGCTATTACCGCATATAAAATACAATTTACGAACTATGTGTCCCGTCCCATTTTATGAAATAATCTTAGTATACCTTATTTTGGACCCCTTTCACCAAATAAAATTAATCATTTACTTTTACATAAGTACATACACTACGAATCTCCTCGTATTAAGATAGAGAGCGCTATTTTTTTTAAAGATTACTAGCAATGTGTGTTTATCACATTACTAATGTATATTAGCCCCTCCAACTAAGCTAATGCTTGTGCTAGGAGTGAGCTCACGTCAATCGTTTAGTGGCCAGGATGGGGATCGAACCCGGAACCTCTCAGCTACGAGGTCGGCCCCTCTAACCACTAGGCTATTGACACTTAAAGTAATTTGACGAATATTGCAGTTTGACGGCCAGTTTTTACAGGAACAACGAAAATAACAAATAAAAGCAAAAGCTAAAATTTTGGGGACATTAAACTAATTTAACCGGTACCTTTTCTTTAGCAACTATAAGCAATAAAGAAACCGGCTGAAAATCATTAATTTCGGTGATGAGAAGACGTCAATACATGTAGTCTTGTCTAGTGTTTTCTTTAGTTCAAGTTAAATCTAAGTTTCTACATTTATAAGGGTTCTAAATTAATAAGGGACCTTGCACACACAAGAGTCGCGGCGGCTACATGGCAGCGTCGTGCCACGGGAGTGGCGTGTTTTTCGATCACGCCGCCGCGGCGCCAGCTGGACGCCACCTCGACTCTTAGACGCGGCGCGCTACTTGGGTGCCACTTGGGTGCGCTCGACGCCGCCGCCACGACTCTAGAGCGTGTGAGCGAGGCCGCTAAAGTTCAGCCCCCGAGAGAATGAGTTCCTAGCAGGTCGTTTTCTATCTACTCTACTTTATTGCTAATAATTTGTATTGATAATAATATTTTCATCATTTTTATACAATAAACGTTACCTATATCCCCTTATTAATAATTGTAGATTAGCGGCTGTGTAGTTACACCATACTTTGTCTTCTTCTTTCGAATGACAAATTGTTGATGACAGAAAGAGATAGTTCGGCGTGTAACTATTCGCTATATAATCCGGGTTTATTAATAAGGGAGTTAGTGTAAGTTGATATACAATATAATTTTTACTTATACAGGTTGAAACATAAAGGGTATACTATTTTTTTTCAAAACTTAAGTTTGTAATTCTAAAACTATCAGCCTGGGGAAAACTTGAAAAACAAAAGGTGTTATTGGAATACAGATTTTGACAGATTTCACAAGTCTACAAATCCTTTCTTACTTCAACTGTCCCACAAAGCCGATAGTGTTAGATTTACAAAGTTAAGTTGCAAAAAAAATATACCCTTTTTGTTTCACCTAGTATTGTGAATTTATAAGACCCGTATTAATAAATCTATCTCAAGTCTGCGAGCGATCTAGAGTATGCTTTTGAGAGGCCATTTTGTACTGTTGATATATACGCAATCGCTTTCAGACTTGATTTATTAATGCGGGTCTTAGTTAAGCGCTACTTTTAACAAATGTTTTGAACTCGTTCGCTCGACGACCAAACTGTATACAAATTATTTCGTAGGAAAGTTGTAAGCGTCCCGAAATTTCATTTTATACGGACGGATGGGGTGTGTGTGTATGCTGTCCACTTCGACAATCATGTCGTCAACCGTGTGGACTTTCGCCTTGCATTTGTACCGCATGCGCTTGGAGCACGCCCACCGCACCTTGGTCCCGGGCCCCGTGAGGTAGCGTTTATCCTTCATCTCGGTAAACGTGTATCCCTCGTAAACCACCATTTTGTTCCCCCTATTCGATATTATATACTGCGCTGAAATAAAAAAATTACATGTGAGTATCTATCAACCTATCCACACTACATTCGTGCGGCAAGAATTCTCGGTTAGAATTTGAACAATGGCGGCTCATAAACAGTAAAAACAAGCTTGAAAATAAATTGTCTCGTTACTCAGCAAAACACAATTTATTTCTGAAATAAATACAGTCAATGAAAATAGGGTAACAATAATTAACACTGTACCTAACCAGTAAGTGATCAGCACAAAGTGTACTGATCACAAATGGATCCAAAGAAACTAATAAACAAATTTAACGGCCAGTTACTTTATTAATAAATAAAATACAAGTTACAGCTAAAATTAATGACAGAATAACTCAATTTAACAGTTACTTTCAATAAAGAAACCAACAATTAAACTTGTAGTGTCCACAGAATAGTAAAAAAAACGTTAATTAAAAATAATAAATTACTTGTGATTTATATATTGTAGCAGAAGGAATATAAATAAAAATAATAATAATATACATTGCAGTGTCCAAAACTACTTTACGCTGATCTTTGTAAAGTTCACACAATTTGATTTGTGTGTGTGATTTGTCCACAGGACGGATATTCTTATAGAAAGAACTTTTCCGAACATGTTTAATGATTTACTGAAAATACTTAGAATCAGTATCAGTATAAAGTCTTTTTCCAGTGCGTGTGAACATTATATGTGTACACAATGACATCGTGGAACGTGTGCAACTTTGCCTTGCATTTGCTCCCCTTTCTGTTCGAACAGTACCATCGTAGCTTGAAGTCCCCTTGCCGGTTCTCCTGTACCTGGGTGAAAGTGTAGCCTTCGAAGAGTATCATTCTGTTTCCCTTGACAGATGTAATAAATGTTGCTGCAACAAAGACAGTCAATATGAGATCGCACTTCATATACAAGTCGCAGTTGTGTTCCGCGCAAATCCAGCGTGCTTAATCCCATTTATAGTGTACCGATAGAATCTAAATCCACCCAGTATTATCATAGTTTTTTTAGATTCGTGAAGATGGCTCAGGAACCAGACAGATTTGCGTGTTCAACATCACAGGTGTCTACGAAGACATAAAGGACAGGTATTTGTCTAGCAGTGGGACTCAAAATATGCCATAAAAAGAGTAAAGCAGAAATGGAGCGTCAATCGACTATTACTGACAGGAGCCTAACTTAGAACGGAACATGGAATATTGAAATATTTTTCCTGATTTTCAATGAGTATTCATTGTTGATGTCTCTCGTCATCGCCAAATGAAGAATAATGATGCAATGAATAATAAATAGTGAATCTAAAGCATAACAAATTTATTAAAAAAACATTTTGCTCGTTTAAGCGAAACATCGTGGTCTGTTTCTTTTGAATTTTATTAGCATTTGACGCTGGTAGGAATTGTTTGATAAGAAAAAGTATATCTACGTAATTGGCTTTATTCCACGTAGAAGTATTTTAGAATGATTTTGATATTCAGGCGGTGGATGATCATGTACATTATACACATCGACTATTTTATCTAGTACAGTGAACATTTTTGCTCGACAGCCCTTGTAATTGTGGGTACCACATATCCAGCGTGTTTTAATCCCAGTTGTTCGCTGCCGACAGAATCTATATCCATCTATTATCAATACAGTTCCTCCTCTTGCGGATTTTGTTACGGCAACTGAAAACAGCGATGTAAAACAAAATGAAATAAATGTGGTTTAGGATAGTGCATTTTTACAACCACCCAGAAGCCTGCGCTAAACAATTTTGATTGGGCGTTGTTCAGGTGTTTTACATAACGGTGCTGTTTTACAAAACAGCTAGTGGTTATGTAAAAGAGCTAAATAATCAATCCATCTGCGACATACATCTAAGGCCTTACACGAATTATGCGGAGCTTTAGCATAGGCTAAAATAACTGATTGTAAATAAATATCGCCAGACAGACACACCAACTGTACGGTCCCAAACTAAGCAAAGCTTGTACTATGGGTACCGTACAATGGACTGGGGGCGAACCCAGTAACACCCAGACCAGGGCAAATGACGAAAAGGCCATTTCCGAAATTTGCCCCGGCGGGAATCGAACCCGCGACCACCATGTGCAGTGAGCCGAGCGGCCTACGCTCGGACCACTGCGCCAAGCGGTCGTCGGTAGATTGTATATCTATTTTTTCTAAATTTAATTAAAGGTTAGCTGTTAGAAAGTAACACATCAATATTTTTTATGGTAGATAGCCACTTGATGCAAAATATCGTGCATTATGAAAAGAAAACCTTATACTTACTATATAAAGCAAAATAATTATTAATACTTTAAAAATAGAAGATGATCACAGAACAGGTAATATTTTCCACTGAAATGACTCTAAACATGGTTGAATCTTACTTATACTTTTTACGATTCATAAGTAACGATAACTGTAATGATTTACAATATAAATAATTTTTATCATGAAAAAAATAACTTTATTCACTTTACACAGCTGCCGTAGGCTTATGATGGGTCTACATTATTATTTAGAACTTCCGATGGAAACCCAGATATGGTGGATTATGGTTATGAGTCGCCGAGATAGTTAAAATTACGTCCTCCAGCGTGTATATGACAGCTTTGCAGCCATTCCTTTGTTGGTCACAGAACCAACGCACTTTGTGGCCCTGTTTCCGATGTCTGAAGTATTTGTAGCCTTGATGATGAATGATCCGAGCCCCTCGTGTAGTCTGCGCGTAGCACGGACCTTAAACCGATTATTATATAAATGCAACGAATGCATTGCAATAGAGTACTTTTTTGTTCATATAAAAGTAAATAAATGCGATAAATTTTAGTATTATTTACTCTTAAGTTACTTTAAAATGACTCTACATAAGCAAGGTTTGATGAGCGAATAACAAAAAATGTAAGTCTATACTCAGAAAGCCAAATATAACTCCTCTAATAGCTGTTTATTTAAATCTTAATAATTGCCATAATATTTAATTTCGAGTTCCATAAACCTTATGTGTTCCATAGATAAGATAAGATAAGATAAGATAAGATAAGATTTTATTTGTTCAAACATGAGTGTACATACAAATGCATGCAAGATGTTATAAATCAAATGTTCTATTCATGTTTGCCATGAAAATGGCGTACAAATGTTGTAAGTATTAAAAGCTAATTAAAATATATTATAAAAATAATAGCAATGAAATTAAAAATTCAGGAAAATAAAACATTAGAACAATTATTAAATAGATATTAGTTCGTAACAATATGGATAAATTCACAATTATTTAAAATGTATCACTTAAAAAATCTGAAATAGTATAATATGCTTTGTCTAACAAGATTCTTTTAAGATTTTTTTTTAATGCGTCATTGCTGAGCTCTTTCCAGCTCTTGGGCAATTTGTTAAATATAATTGGAGCCATGCAAAAGACACTCTTACGCATAAGTGCAGTTTTTGAAGTGTGAAGACAAAGCTTACTGTCGTCGCGCCTGTTTCGCGGAGCTACGTCTGATAGACGAGGAAATAGATTTTTATTAGTCTTAACGAACATAGCAATTTCCAGGATGTAGATAGATGGTAGCGTCAATATTTTATAATTTATAAAGTAGGGGTGGCAGCTATCAGTCATTTTTAGATTAAACATAGATCTGAGGCACCTTTTTTGAGATTTAAAAGCACTTTCCTTATCTGTTGAGTTTCCCCAGAAAATAATGCCGTATCTTAATATAGATTCCGCTATGCCATAGTAGGCAGCGAGAAGCGCATCCATATCTAGAACTCGCGAAAGTGAGAATAAGGCATAAGCAGCTTTACTTGTTCTTTTGCAAACTGTCTCAATATGAGATTTCCAGTTTAATTGGCTGTCAATATTTAAACCTAGAAATTTTGTAGTTGGAACTGTGTCAATAGTGGTATTATTATATGTAATGTCAAAATTATTAAATGTCTGTCCACGTTGGCTGAAATGCATTATTTTAGTCTTCTTAATATTTATTTTTAAATTGTTTCTATCTAGCCATTCTATAATATTTTTTAGTGTATTATTTATGTCATTTTTATATAGGTATTTGTTTTTACATTTTATCGTTACTGTACAGTCATCTGCAAAGAGCGTCATCGGGTGTTCGGTCGAGCTCGGTATGTCATTAATGTAAAGAGTGAAGAGTAAAGGTCCCAAGACACTACCTTGTGGGACACCGTAGATGACATATCGTTCTTCCGATCTAAAAGTGTCTTCCCGTTTTGTAGTAGCGTTTATTCTCTTTATTTCTGTTATTTGTTTTCTGTTTTCAAGGTAAGATTGTAGAAGTTTTATTACATTACCCCTTACACCGTATTTTTCGAGTTTATTTAATAGTATATCATGTTGTACGTAGTCAAAAGCCTGTGTCATATCACAGAATATAGCACACGATGGCGTATTCTTGTCCATATTTGATACAACTGTGTGTAAAAAATCATAAATGGCCATGTTTATGGTTCTTTTTTCTCTGAAACCCTTCTGTTCATTGCACAGTATATTGTTTCTTTCAAGATAATTATAAAGTTTTATATAAATGTATTTTTCTATGATTTTTGAGAAGATAGGAATTAATGAAATTGGTCTATAATTATCTATGTGTTCCTTATCCTGTTTTTTAAATATTGGTTTTACTATTGATGTTTTTAGGGCTTTGGGAAATATACCTGAAGAAATACATAAGTTTATAATATAACTTAAAGGTTCACAAATTGAGTGAGCGACTGCTTTAATTATTTTTGTAGAAACTCCGTCATATCCTACACTGTTTGTATTTTTTAAAGATTTAATTATTTTCAATACATCATCTGGCAAAATAGGATTTAAAAAAATAGAGTCTCTTCTATTTAAAATATGTTGTATAACTTGAGTATCAGGTCTGGCAGAGGTTTCAATTTTGTCAATAAAATGATTATTGAATATATTGGCAATCTTTTTAGGGTTTGTAACAGATTTATGATTTATATTAATTATGTAAACTGTATTTCTAGGTGTGTTCAGTTTTTTTTTTTTTATTAATTGCCATATCGATTTAGATTTATTGTTTGAGTTCCTTATTTGATAGCAATTTTGTGCTCGTTGCGTAAAAATTATAATTTTTTTATATAATTTTGAGTAATTTTTTAGTAAAATTTTATTCTGTTGACTAGGTTTTTTTCTGAATTGCCATAATAGATGGCGTTTCTTTTTACTACAATTTTGTATGCCTTGTGATATCCATCTTGGTTTATTAGCGATACTCATATAGCACTGGGTTTCAGGAAAGCATTGCTGATATAATAATGTAAACAGATCTATAAATGTATCATAGGCTATGTTGGTGTCACTCGTTTCGTAAATTTCCGAAAAAGATAAGCTACCAAGGTATCTTTGAAATTTGCAGATGTTTTCTTTACTGTAATCTCGTTTCACAATACTCCAATGCTTAATAGAGCCTGTAATATTAATTGGACATTTGAGTATCTGAGCTGTGTGGTCAGATAATGCAAATTCCGATACTACAGTGTTACATCTCTTGCTGAAATTATGCTGACCTTGTGTGTCGTTTATGGAAATATACTTTAAAATGAATATACCAATATGTAACTTTATTTTATTCAAGCTCACTATCACAATATAGATGAGCCACCGTTAATGGATAACGTTTGCTAATCAAGAAACACCTTGTAAACCTTGTTAGGGTTATGAGAATGGACCTTAATGTGATGATGATGATGTGATCCGACCGATTTCGGTCATGGCGACAACTTCAACTCCTTTGCAAGATTTGTCGTTCGTGCACTCGCATGTGGCTAATGTAGCCAATCTTCTTTAAGAAGGCTCTCGCACATTGCGGGCATGTGAGCACATCGTTCACATAATTATAATGAATCACCGCAGGTGGTCGGGCGTTCAGTGCATCTGCGCTTGGCATCAAGTTCGATGCACCGTCTTTCTTCAAAATAATGGACTTTCCTTTTAATGGAATGTAATGTATTACTCCATCACTCATCGGTTTTTATCTTTGTTGAGTCATGTTAAAGGTTTTTAAAAGTACTTAAAGGTTAAGAAAAGTGTCAGTACATAAATAAAATAGCAAAACAATTAAGTATGAAGAAAAAGGTATTATTAGAATTTATTTTATAAAAAAAATATTTTTTTTTCAATCACAATATACTTGTACATACATATCAACAAGTATGGATTGGTACGTAATACTTTGGAGAAATTTTAACTTTAAGGTGAAGCCGCCTGTCTAGCCCGCGAAATTCAAAATTTTCGAGTTTTTTATAGTTTATCCAAAATCTGAAAACATTTAAGACAACATTTTGTGATTTGCGAAAAACACAGTATGCAGTGCGTTTATTAATACATTTATTTTACTCTTAATATTATCACGGTGGATATGATACTAGTAAATCACTAAATATACAAAAATTGCCAGATTATCTGGATAACTGTCGTTCTTGAAATGTTTTAGAGTAAGTTGGATATATTAATAAATGCACTGCACACGGTCTTTTTCGCGAATTACAAAATTTGTCTTTTATTATTGTCAGATTTTGAAGAATTTGTAAAAGAACTCAAAAAATTTGAACTTCGCGGGCTAGATGGGCGCTTTAGCCTTAATAATCTATAATGAAGCATTATTTATTCAAGAATTCATTAGCTACAAGCTGTGCTGAAAACAATATATGAATGGTTATAGGCTTCACAAATATTAAAGCTATAATGGCATTATATAATGCTTTAGTAAGGAGCCAACTAGAATGTAATGCAGTTATCTGGGCTCCACATGAAACTAAGTATAGTCTCATGTTGGAGCGAGTGCAAAATAAATTTATCAGATACAAATATATGAGGGAATACGGGGTATATCCATTTTATCCATTAATGTATCCAACGCTATTTGTCTTGGGAATGGTCGGATATAATGAACTAAGGGTCAGGAGGCAACTCACACTAGTGACTTATATCTTTAAAGTAATTAGAGGGAAGATACACAATGCGGATATATTGCGAAGGGTGGAGCTAGCCGTGCCAGACGGGTATGTGGGTCGTCGTCGCCAGCCGCGGTTGCTGGTGGAACCGTACGCGCGAACTAACTTGCTGCGCGAGGCGCCGCTCACGCGCGCACTCCGCACTCTCAACCTCATTGCTGAGGACTTGGACTTATTCTGTTGCACTTTGGGTGAATTTACAAGAACAGCTACATATAGAATTTGCTATGTAAATGTATTTAAATAAAAACAGTTATATTATTTTTAATTTTTAAGATTGCAACAATATCGCATTGGGTCTAGCCTGTAAAGATATTTGTATGTATTGAGAAAATAAATAAATATTTTAAAAGTTCAAAATTATTTTTTAAATGCGATCGATAAAAGCACAAGCAAGCACAGCGACTTATTACAATCGAAACACATTGTTCTAGTCGTCCCTATTTTTCTTTAGAAGTCATTGACCCTTCGTAACAGCTGATACAGATTATTCTTTCCGCGGTTTTTGTAAATGTATGTTTTCTATATTCTGGGTATACTGAAACTATGAGTATACTAAAAGTAATATTCATTAAACATATGCGATGTGAAATTATCAAACAATTTTTAAATAAGTTACTAAATTGTTTACCTAAGATAAATAAACCTTGTTGCGTATTGTTTTTCAATTATTATTATTAAATAATACTATGTTATGTGAACTATATTGTGTGTATGCATTGTATGAATATAATAGTTTTCTATATAAGTTAGGTGGTTTAAGATGAAAACGTTGATTTTGTAAACAATAGGCACTTTAATAATAAAATACATTAATCTTAAACCTGGACGTTACACAACATTTTTTTAATTTACGTAAATAGGTATTTTAACATACACAAATAAATTATAAAATAACAACTGAAGATTGTATTCTTCTTCGAAACTAACATGAACTGGGCCACAACACCTGTAACAACTCTAGAATGCGAAAGCTACTTCCGCTACTGGTAGGTATAACCAGAATCATTGTGAAAATACCGCTTTGAACACGACTGTGGTGTATTTTTTTTTAATGAATCACATGTTTTGAGAGTTGACGCAAATAAAAGCGATATTTAAAATTATGTTTTAAGAGAACCAAAAATCATTCGTACTTCCTTTTTATATTTACTGCATAATCCATTACCTATTTAATTTATAATTATTTGTATATTTAGAATATATTAAGTTCTCTTAATTTATAGGTCTTATTATATTTAAGGCCAATGGTGGTTTTATACATCCTCTGTAACTTTTCAGAATGACAATAAACAAAAAAAATATTTCGCTATGATTGCATGTTCAAATTAAAACAAGTAATCAAAGTCAAATCCTCAAACATACATAGTGATATGAATTTAAAAAGAATACGGCCACTATAAAGATAATAATTAATAATAATAAGCCTAAAAGTTCGTTAAAATTCCATTTATAATTAATTACTTATGTTTTTTTTACTTGATCAGTACATGTGAGTCGCTTAGCGATAAACCGTAATAAATGTTTTTTCTAATTTATTAATTATATTAATACTTACTAAATTATTTACAACATAATATAATCTACTTTCAAAGACACGTCATTTTCTACACCCTGTTGATATACCTTTCACTTATGAGATTAAAAAGTCCTTTTCACACACATAAATATTTTCCGTATAGGTACACTGTTCCATAGCGTGGTTTCGTATGAAACTTTTTTGCTTTAATTAGTGAACAGTTAACGAAAAGAAAATGAACTGTGATGGCTGCCAGCCGCTTGCAATACGAGTAGCTCACCGCGATTTGGTATACCTACAGTCTAAAAGAGTCTTTACACTAATCCTAAATTTAATATTTTTCTATCTACTTCATTGTGTTATTTTTAACAATTTTATTTTGACATAACTTTTAATTTAATTATTGCAATATTATGTGTTTAAAATGTGTTTATATTCAAATAATGAATATACCTATATAATATATTAAATCTCTTTTAAAAGGGGTGTTAAATAATACTCACGTTAATTAAATATTAACACGTACAAAGACAGAAATCTATACAAATAAATAAAATTGGAGTGTCTGTTTGTAATATCAAAATAACACCTTTTCACTAAATGCATATGAAAGTACATACGACACCTATAGCAAAAACGCGATTTAAAAAAATTTTGTTTGACTGTCTGTCTGTGTGTTTGTTGCGGGTAATCTCCGAAACGGCTGGACCGATTTTGACGGGACTTTCACTGGTAGATAGCTGATGTTATAAGCAGTAACTTAGGCTACTTTTATTTTAGAAAAACAATATTAAAAAAAAAAAATGGGTCCTGTCGTGCGGGTTCAGAACGCGGGATCGGGCTTTTTTGTTAAGTTAAATTCCACGCGGACGAAGTCGCGGGCTCAGCTAGTTAATTATAAGAAATTAAGTAAAGTTCCCTGTGGTCTTCGGTTCAAACCTCGACTCGCATCTCTGGGTTATTCGAAATATGATTATCACTTGCTTCCGGTGAAGGAAAACATTTTGAGGAAATCTGCATGTCTTAGAAAATCTAAATCAATTTTCAAAAGGCAAGGGAAATCCGCCGACATGCACTTGGCGGATGATGGCCTGAATCTCCATTGTAGTGAGAGGGGGCCCGTGCCCAAAGTGGGACGTCAAATGGGCTATATTTTTAAAATCCTGTGTTAGTGTGGCGATCCTACTAATATTATAAATGCGAAAGTTTGTGAGTGTGGATGTATGTATGTATGTATGTATGTATGTATGTATGTATGTATGTTTGTTACTCCTTCACGCAAAAACTACTGAACGGATTTGGATGAAATTTGAAACACAGATATATTATAACCGGGATTAACATATAGGATACTTTTTAACCCGATAATCCCGAAATTTTTGCTAAGTTGATATACTACGCGGATGAAGTCGCGGGGCACAGCTAGTATATTTATAATTTATTTAATTATCTCTTTAGTAATATGCGGTGCAGGGATGGTTATGATCGTTCCTGTACTTGTATATCATGTTGTCAACCGTAGTGAGGGTCGCCCGGCATCGGAATGAGCAATGTCGGGAGCACCGCCAGGTTTTCTTCACGTTCTTGGTGTACTTTAGGTGATAAGTGTACCCGCGGTAACTTAGCATCATATTGCCTTGCCTGGACATCGTGTACAGAAGTGGTTCGGCTCCTAGAAACGAAAAGACAAATTTATTTGTGCACAAATCTGTTCGTGTAAAGAAAAACATAATTGTATTTGATATTTTTCTCAATTAGGTACGTATTACATAATGCGATTCATATTGTTAGGTGTGGCAAAAAGAGAATTATTGAATGTAGTTTTGCAGAATGGAACCAACCTACAACCATTTGCGCTTGGGTTGGTTTTAGTCTGCAGAAGTCGTCTGTGTGAGTTGTTCAATTATTCTACAAAACTACATCCACATTTAAATAAAAACTACGATATTTTTTTATTCAATAATTCGAATTTTAATATTTTCATTTTGTTACGATATTTTGCGGCTGTAGTAAAGATAGCTGCGGATAGATGAACATTTCAGTGTTCAGCCATTATTATTTAAAACATTTAACTGGCCTTGCTTGGTGGATGATTGTGAGCGTAATTTGCAAATATCACTTCATCTTTTATCATATGTATCCTTGCGCGGCAGCCCTTCCTCCCCTGGTGTGTCGAACACCGCCATTTTGTTGTGACTTCTTGCTTTATTATTTTTTTCTTGGGGACATATTTCTTACAATCTTCGTAATATGTGTACCCTTGTCTGAACAGCAACTGTTTATTTTTCTTAGACATAATAAATTTAATGTCTGAAAAAATATATGAAACTCTTTTTTATATGGTTAAAAAAAACATGTCAATACAAGACACATCATTGACAACTATGAAAAGTCATAAGAATACAAGGTGACTTTGGCAGAATTGTCCAAAAGGACAGAGCCATATAATATAAAAAGAAACCAACGTATTCCTTGTAGTGTGTGTGATAGATTATTTATATATAAGCATATTATAATATTTTTGTCCACCATATTGTTATACGAAATAAGCAATTTCAAAAATATTTTCAAATTCTGTGATCCAACTGATCACCAAGGGTTCTAAATTTAGACTGCTCGAAATTTTTGGACATTACATCGACTTCCGCTTTATTATGATGTCTACAATCATTTACTATTGAATAAAAGCTTATTCAATTAGCTATTTCTTTAATAGATAATAATAACTTTTAATAATTTTACTTTCGTTTACTCGGTCTACATGTATGTAGAAATGTAGAAATGTACATATATGTAGAAATACAAGCTGTGATAACCGATTGCTTAAAGCACGCGGCTTGCGGGCACCAGGTCTTGGGTTCAAACCCCGGCTCGAACCTCTGGATTTTTCGAAATCTATGTGCGAATAATAATTAATATATGATTATCACTTGCTTACAGTGAAGGAAAACATCGTGAGGAAACCTGCATGTCTTAGAAGATTTAACCAATTTTCGAAATACATGTGAAATCCGCCAACCCGCACTGGGCCAGCGTGGTGGATTATGGCCTGAATCCCCCTCGTGATGAGGGGAGGCCTGTGCCCAGGAGTGGGACCTCAAAAGGGCTAAATTACTACTTACTAATATGTAGAAAACGTCAAAATTTCGCAGGGAATACGAGGGGATAAGATTTGTGGCATTTTAATTTCTCTTTCATACCCAGCAAAGACTACGCCGAAATACCAGTAACCCTGTATCTATAAAACCAATGAAATTTTTAAAATTAATCATTTTCCTTTATTCATTTAAATATACTTATACCTACTTGGCTAGACAAAACTAAACTAAGACGCACGAACAGTGAAATACATATGTTCTGTCGTAGGTAACATAATAATCGTTACGTAAAGATATATAGAGAGGTAGATTAAAACTTGATTTACAAAAAAGTTTAAATGTGACTAGTTCTTTTTAAAATAAAGTGTGTTGGCCCCTCTCCGTATAGGGCACCACATACCTCTTACCCGTTATCAATAAATGTGGATTAGCGTTGTGTAGTTACACCATACTGTCTTCTTGTCAAATTACATGTTAAATTACTGATAACAGAAAGAGATATTTCGGTGTGCAACTATTCGCCCGCTAATCCATAGTCGTAACTTATTAACAAGGGGGTAAAGCGATAATGGCTTAACACCTGGGCCCTAACCACGCTAGCTACTCAAATCGTAATAGAAAGGCAAAAGCTAGCGATTACGTTTCAAACGCTCCGCTTTTGACGTTTTGCTGACACCATACCATATCAATGTCAGTAGCAAAACGTCAAAAGCGGAGCGCTTGAAACGTAATCGCTAGCTTTTGCCTTTCTATTACGATTTGAGTAGCTAGCGTGGTTAGGGCCCAGTAATGGTGAATAAATATGTATTTAATCTTTAGTTAGCCAATTAACGACTGCTGGATGACAGTGCGCAAGCTTAGCCCTAATGATTGTATCATCATAAGTGCATACACTGGCGTTGCAACCTCGGTTGTGATGAGATGCGCACAGCCATCTTACTCTCCTGTTCTTGTAACTGGCCTGCCTATAATACGTGTATCCCGCCATTAGAAGCATTGTGTTACCACGTTTTGAATAAACGTATTGATATGTTAAGTCTGAAAATGAACGCTTATTAATAATAAAACTCGTGTAAATACCGGTTTCCCCGTTTCTATTATTTACTCGAATAAAATTAGACAATCGAGACAGATTCCTTTATTCAAAAAAAATACAATTGTGGAATCTCACTCAGTTAACAATTTAGTACAACTAAATTACCTACTATTAAACAAGTTATGGTACATAACAAAAATTTTAACAAAAATATAGCTATAACATTTTTTTTGTAGCCTTTGAATTATATAAAACATAGATACAAATGAACAGAAACCTCCTCCTTTTTTAAAATACAGTTAAATATACGAAGCAATATATGACTTTTATATTTCAGCATCCACACCTGCTCCGGGAATAAGCATTTGGCATTATATCAAACACAGTATCTTGGAATCCCATGTAATATTTTAAATAAGATTTGAGTGAGTATTGCCATATTTTCAGTACAGTCGCATGCACCTCTTAAGGTACACACATCCTGCTAAATAATCAATCTGATATACGAGTACGAGATGTTTAATTCTGACTCCCGATATAAATAAATGGATTTAAGTCCCTAAACATTTCAGTAGTGTTTAAGTTTAAGGCTAGAGTGTTTTCTACATCCTGTAATTTGTCACAATATAAAACAGCTTTATATCAACAATTAATAAATCAATTTATAAAAACATATTTTTTGTTAGGCATTTAATAATAAATAATAATAAATATCGCCAGACGAACACACCAACTGTATGGTCCCAAACTAAGCAACGCTTGTACTATGGGTACCGTACAATGGACTGGGGGCGATCCTAGTGACACCCAGACCAGGGAAAATTACGAAAGGGCCATTACCGAAATTTACCCTGACGGGATGGAACCCGCAACCACCCGCTGCAGTGAGCCGAGCGGCCTACGCTCGAACCACTGTGCCAAGCGGTCGTCAAAGCGGTTTACCGTACCCTATAGATGCTTGCAACACCAACAACAACAACAACTTGCATTGCTCGCACGTTGCGACCTGAAGAGGACGCAGCTATAGTTGCCGATTTTCTGTGCGAGTGTCGTACTACCCCGGTTAATCTAGCCGATACATGAGATGTAGTGAGTTCGCATGAGGTGTAGTTGATCGACGTGCGGGTAGTAGGCATGGAAATGATTGCTACTTTAAATTAATTTTCCTTACGTGAAATTCTATTTTCTTTCACTGTTATTTCACCTGTGATTTTTCACAGTCAATGCTTTTATTCACAGTGAATTTTCACTATGAGACGTAATCCTATGAAGACTGGTCGATGATTTATCATAAAAACCCGTGACTGTACCGAACGCTTTGCGATTTCATTGCAATGATTGCGATGATTTTTAACAGCTTCTATCTATGTCAGTAGTAGGTGCTACTTAAGAAAATCTATATAATATGATTTTTCACATGCTACCTGTGAAATGTTCCATCACTAGCGGGTAGTAATATTATAGAATCGATTTGCCAGCATTAATGCTTCTCAGAGTGGGATCATGGTTATGCACATTCTTTAAGCTAACTATAATGTCCTCAACTGTACAAATGAACGCTCTACAACCTCTGTGATAGTGGGTAGAGCAGACCCACCTGTTCTTAACACTCGCGCTTCCCACTGTCTTCTTGTGGTAAAAGGTGTACGGACCGAGTCTTATCATCCTGTTACCTTTCTGCGATGTTACGAAGAGGGCTGCAACAAAAAAAACAGGTCTCACTATTGTTCAGCGAACGGAAAGCATTTTTTTTTGTTGTTATACAATAATTTCGGCAACAAAGCATATGGTCCGCCTGATGTTAATCAGTTACTGTAGCCAATAGATGCTTGCAATACCAAAGGCATTGCTCGCACATTGCCGACCTGAAGGACAGAGGGACAGAGGGAGAGGGTAATGTTGAGCTTCCGGCTTTCACACTCTTAACAACTGATTACCTTTTTATGACCGACGAAAGAAAAGGGGTGTTATAAATTTAACATGTGTATCTGTGTATGTCTGTGGCATCGTAGCGCCCAAGCGGATGAACGGATTTCAATTTAGTTTTTTTTGTTAGAAAGGTATTCTGACCGAGGGTGTTCTTAGCTATGTTTCATAAAAATCCGAGCAGCCGGTTGAAAATTACCAGCTCTTTTGAAAAAGTCGTCGCATGTCGAGTTTATTAAACTTTCAATTTAGATCTATTTAAATTAACACGAAGTTAACTGCAGAATAAAACGATCTGACAAGGGCCAGATATCCTTTAAAACCAGCGCTAGGAAAAATGGTATTCAAATAATTTTGGAAAAATAAGCGAGGTGGGAGCGCAGGAGAGAACTTACATTTTTAAACCTTTTCACACAGTGCACACAGTTAGAAAACAGTGTAACCCACATTGACAATTAGGAGCCACCAAAGTCTATGGAAAAGACTGGAAAATAATCTGCAAAGTACTTGACATACCATTACATTATTTGACATAGGCGGGTTTTTCCCTGGTTCGGAATTCTAAACAAAATTATACTTACCATTTGATTCTAGCGATACGCATCCAAACCCTCCCAAGTATTTTATCGGACTTTTGAAACACGCTATAGTTAAATATATATTTTTATTAAGATTACAAAATGTAAAAAAAATTAGGAGAAGGACCCACCCACTCACCCTTGGCTTGTTAACCTCCAAAATTATAAATCAAATAGGTTGATCGATAATGGAAGAGGTCAACAAAACCTAACTCCGTCGGTCGAGTTTGTCAGTCATGAGTGTCAGGGACCCTAATAATGTGCAATTTTCCGTGGAACAAAGCGAATTAAAAGTAAAATTCGACACGTGTTTCGCCTCTGAACGAGATATCCTCAGGAAAGTTGGGCTACGACTGATACAAAATGTATTCACCTATCGAAGATAGCTGAAAGTCGGTTGATGGCTATGGTCATTCTTCACGGTGACCACGACGTCATCGACCGTGTAGATCACCGCCCTACAGCCTTTATTGAAGTGGGTCGAACAGACCCACCTTTTCTTTACACTCGACGCCCCGGGCTTAGGTTTCTTGTAGTAAAACGTAAATGTGCCGAATCGTATTAGCGTTTTACCCCTTTTTGAAGTCAAGAAGCGCACTGTAAAAAGAAAGTGGTATGGGTAATTGGTAATTAACATCATAAGTGTGACGTTCACTAGATACGTGATCAAATACTTGTTTTCTGAAACAGAGAGCAATAACAATATGAAAAATATTTTGATGAAAAAATTAAACCAACTTCAAAATAACCTGCGTGCACTAAAAAGCTGTAAATAACTAGGCATCTTATAATCTCTTTAATTTACGATTTTAGTGGTAACTAGTTATACATACATGAAATTCCTGGTCCGTAACCGTAAATCGTCCATATCTCTCAAACTATTGCACCGATTTTGATAAAATTTATATTGGATCAGCTGGAAGGTATACCCTTTCAAGAATCAAACACATTCCACAATTGACGAAGTAATCGGTGGACATACATAAAAACAAACATAAAGAAGAACAAAACCGCCTCCTTTTTTGAAAGTCGGTTAAAAATACTAAACTGTCAACAGGCACGATTGTTTAATAATTATAGAAACTTAACTCAATTGCCAACCCTGTAATAGGATTCGAATTGTATTCGTAAACAACATAATTTGGTGACATTATTATATTTGGAATGAAAAAAAACAGTAAGTCTATTCTACACCATGGTTATGTATATCTAAGGACTTCACAATCACCCTGTCGATAGTGATCATTTTCGCTCGGCAACCCATCTTGCTGTGCATTGCACAAATCCATTTCAGTTTATCAGCAGTTGTTTGGTTTTGCCTGCAATCCTTTTTGCAATAGAATCTGTATCCTTTGTACAATATATTGTAGTTACCCCTTTTTGTCATGACAAACATGGGTAGGTAATCTGAAAATAATAATTATTATACTCACTTTAATGTCCTTGCTTGCTATTGCTCTGTGGAGGGGGTAACTCTACTATGGTTGAGGAGAGTAATGGCGCTGCTTATGAGGACCGCTCTGACCACTTTCGACACTATTATTCTCCTAACTTTCTGTTGAAATCTCCCTTTTTTATCAACCGACTTCAAAAAGGAGGAGGTTATCAATTTGGTTGTATGTTATTTCTAACATTGATTTTAACTGTAAATTAGGAGTAGGTATGCACTCCTAACTAACCTAGTTGTCTAACTTAATTAACTGAGTCTGAGTGAGACTTAATTAGCTTGATAATATTTCTTGTGGCAATAGTGTTGCTCGCTCACATTGCGTTGCTGTTTCTGAGAATGTCGACCAACATCTTAATCTATTGAAAAGAGTAACCATTTAGATTTTTCCAGATTATTCAGCGGAAGCAGCATTCCGACCGGTGGTATTCTGACTATTCAATTTATAAGTGCTTTGTTGAAATGAATAAAAAGATTTAGTTTTTTTTAATACAAAAGTTGGCTCAAAATAATAATAAGTAATTTTACATAGATATTTATAATAATTTTCTTAGTGATGTGGGTTCCATATCACACACATTAATACTAACGAAGACAAACATAGAGTATGGAGATGGATACACTAAAATTACACCTTTTTACGAAGAATAAATCCTTTTAGAGCTGTGGTTCATGGTTATGCTTATCAAAACACATCACTACTGCATTCTCAATAGTGATTATTTTCGCTTTGCAGCCTCCGCCGTGTTTGATGCACACCCATCTATCTTTTTTGTGATTCGAGAGTCTGCTATCGTTTTTCTTGTAAAACTTGTATCCGTTGAGGACTAAGTGCTTATTGCCTTGTCTGGAATCCACAAATGTAATCTTGACTTCTGCAATGGATAAAAAAATATTTTATTGGAATTACTGCTCTGATGAGGTATTCTATAATAAGAGAGTAAAATAAGCACGCTGAGATGGTTTGGCCATGCAGAGGAGATAAGCGAAGGTCGACTGAAAAAAGTAGTATACAGAACGAACGGGAGTAGATGTGTCGGAAGAGGGCGCCCATGGTGAACAAGTTCCGATTCATAGCACTTTCAACCAACAATGTATAAGGGTGGATGACGCGAATGAAATATGTCAGGATCAAAGAGTGTAGAGCCCTAGGGAGGCAGGCACGGGGGTGTCTGTCGCCTGTTCAGGGGCTCGTGAGGGGGCACCAACACAGCACCACTCGGCCGGACTGGATGGCCTTATACACCACCCAGAGCGGAGGCCTGTAAAGGCCAAGCCGTGTCGGGGATGCGAACGTAAGAATTTTCGTGCATTCGGGTCCCCGGCACACGCGGCACAGAGGGTACAGAGTTGGTTTTTAGTGGGTATGCCATGCCCCTATGTGGTGCGGGTGACTCGCACATACCCCTCCTACCTCCCCCGAGGCGGAAGGGGATCCATAAAGGGTTTTCTAACTTAAAAAAAAGGATCAAAGGGTGCAATCAGTCTCTGCTTACTCCGATGAGGTACAGGCGCATAGTATGTACCTATGATAAACTTGAATGTGCTATTGGGGATATGGATACGGAGATTCAGGCGGTCCAGTCCTCTTCACCACTGGTTTGCAGTGACGAAACATATGCACCGATTTATGATGTTGTCCTTATTGAGTGCTATCAAAAAAAGAGACAACAAGATGAATCATTGTACATATTTCGTCAGTGATAGCGCACGTTTATGGAACTATACAAGTAAACAAAATAGTATTCAAAATAGTCTATTAATTTTTATGACTTCACTAGTAATATTAATATTAAGTATATTACATTCGACCCTAAAGTAATTTCGCTTCTAATCATGCGTGTGTTCGTCAGTGAATTTGACTATTACATCATCGAGTGTCAGGATCTTGGCTCTGCACCGCTGCGACATCCTCTTAGAGCACTCCCATCTCTTCTTATGAGGGTTGGCCCTGCTGTCTTTGATCTGTATGTATGTGTTGTTCCCCATGAATATCACAGGATTTCCCAGTCTGGATATACCGAATATAGCTGAAGCAGAAAATGTAAGTCAAAAGTAGACATATCCTTAGTAGAGTCTAGGAAACTGTGCGTTTGCAACCAACCCTTTAACGACAGGACACTTAATTACATGCAACAAAAAATAATGTATAGAATTAAATGAGACGCATGAGCGTTGTTTTTTATACAGTAATTGATTTTGCTTGTTAGAGTTTTAAGGATACATCTTCAGCAAACCTGATTAGCTAGCAACTCATATAGTTTATTGTAACTATTAAGTATATGACTGGCTAAATGGAAAATATACAAGCAAATCAATAACAAAATTTTCTGGGTTTTTTGGATATATTCCATTATTTTTCACCCTGTCAACTAGCATATTCCACAAGTATCAAGTATTAATAAGAAAGAGACCAGAGTACGCATACGCCCTTTATTTCTTCTCATGGTTGTGTTTGTTGTAAATAGCTATTATCTTATTATCGACGATGAGCAGTCGAGCTCTACAGTATTTATTTTGCGTGCAGGACCATCGCTTCTTGGTATTGTTGTCAGTCCCTCGCTTCGGATAAAAGGTGTGCTCCCCAACTTTGATGTTCGTCTTGCCTTTTCTCGTTTTGATAAAGGATACTGAAAGATTTGTTACTGTTAAAATACACCTTTAAGTTTACAAGTGAGAAAGTCACATGTCAGTTTGCCGGTTCCACATTGTCAACTTGGGAACTAACCAAGCTTGCACGAAGCGTGGCAAGTTGACTCGCTACTTGTCAGATAGCTAACTTGAATAGTGTGAACCGGGCATTAGCCTATGTTTTGCTTATTGGATATTATACGGAGGGCGCGTGCCATTTTCAGTACAATCTTATCTTACTACTGTGATTATACCTTCGACAGGTTAGGCTTTCCCAATCTATAAGAATAAAAATAATTGGATTATAGTTTTGCAGAATGGAACCAACCTTCACGTACTGGTGCAGACCAAAACTAATCCTAGTGCGAGCGGTCACATAGTTGGTTTCCGTTTGCAGTAGTATGTATGTGTGTGTATACCATTCTGCAAAAATTATGTCCAATTGAAATAATTTGACCATTATATATTTATGAATAAAATTAATCTACAATTTTAACACTCCGGCCTAATTTGTGCTCTGCCAGCATGAGTTCAAAACTTGCAGAACATTAAATAATTACTAGATTTTTGTTTAACTCACGATTTGTTTGATCATAAATCCTCAGAGTTACCCAAATCAGTCAAGATTGTGCGGATTTTCTACCCTTTTTACAGAAGGATAATGCATATGGATTCCAACAATTTTAGTGATCTTCTTGTCGGTAGTGTATAAGCTTGCTTTGCACTTGTTATGAGAGGAACATGCTCATCTCTGCTAGCCGTTGGCGAAACGATGCTGCCTGTAGCAGTACCCACCATAGTCAATTAAAGGCGTGATACTCTGCAGCGGCACCACCATGATAAAAAGTGACCAATCATTTTTAGTGGCGCCGCTGGGGAGCATCCTCCCCAGCAGCATCCTCCCCACAATTATCTCGGTACCTAGTGCTACAGCTATGTTAGCCTGTAATGCTGTCCTACTCCTGGACAAAGGCCTCCCATTTTACCTTCCACGCCGCTCTGTCCAGGGCAATTTCCGGCCACGTCTTTCCCGCAAAGGTGTCTTAGACATCTCGCCACCGTCTTCTTGGTCTACCCCGACGGCGGCGGTTATTGGCAGTGAAGTTACCTAGTGAAGGTACATTAATTTACGATGAACGTACATTGTATACGTTAAACGTACATTTTTCCAACTCTGATTGGTCACTTTTTATCATGGTGGCGCTACTGCAGTATCACGCAATTAAAGGTTTACCGTATCTCGAAGTTTTGAACCAGGGAGTGAGAATACCTGGAACATACATAACTGGATAATTAACTCATCAATTTTTCCTCTTTTTTTGCTAGCCTTGATGACAAATCTTGACAAGAATTGGAACTTTAAACAAATTAGAGATTCATCTCATACGGCTTTATAAATCACAAGGAATGACATGAGCTGATTTTATTTATTCTTTTGTTAAATGTTTTACCCGAGACATAAGCGCTTTTTACAACACTGAAAACAGAATGTACAGGAAAGAATTCTGAATGACAGCACCCTTCCTCAAAAAAATAAATTAACGCCAGTTTTGTACTAAACACCAATATTTAATGAGATCAATTATTTAAATACCTACAGAAAAAATTGACTATTTTTTTTATTAATTCTAGAATAAAATACGCACTAAGATAACCCCACATTAGGAGGACGAAAAACTCTTTAATTTCCTTTCCTTTTAACTCCACTCATCTCTGTCCTGAGCTACTATTCACATAAAGATGTCCAAATCATCTCGCCATCTCTTCCTTAATTCGCCATTGGGATTACAATTAGTGATGATCTTTGCCCACCTTTGCGGACTCATGCGTTCCACTTAGCCCAATCCCACTATTTATCATCACAATCCCATCATCCAGAATTTGTTGTTGACAGCTGCCTTAATTGTGATGTATAAGTCTCTATTTCCGCCCGTCTCTCCCAAGATCCTATTTATATAAAACCACGATGCTGCTGCATCCTTAGATGTTTTTACCTTTAGATGTATTTATGCGTTCATGTTATATTTTATTTACATAATTATGATTGTGATTATTTTTATACTCTATATTGTTTGTTTCTAGTATTTACAAGACTTAATTCATATTACTTAATTATGTGTTCTAAATCCTCTTTGGTACACGAAAGATCACTTAACGAAGTTTGGCCAATAAATTCAATTTCACCCTGCATTAATTGTTATTGGCTGCATCACAATTCGCTCTATGTTGATTACTGCTTCTTTGGATGGTTATGGCTGTTATTAATCCTGAGGATATGGTTATCCAGAGTGTAAATCTGTGCCTTGCAGCCTCTGAAGCAGTGGCTGGAGCACACCCATCGCGTCTTCATGCCCCTTGAAGTTGACTTGCGAGTGAAGAGATACCCCCCAACTTTGACCATCGTCCGTCCCGTTATGCTGGACTCGATAAACTCGCAATACTCGTACACTGAAATTTTATAATTAAATATAGTTTAGCAATTAAAAATAACAAGATACAACAAGGTACAGTCAGAAAAACGGCTCATGTTTTAATGAATAGAATTCATTCAATTAGAATCATCGGTCATCAATATCTTCATAAATACTTCATCGTACGTATCGTTCTTGGCTATCGACATGTTGTCGGCCATTAGTTAGCAGTCCTCTAGCCGGCAACATGTCGACCGTCAAGACTTTACGATATTAATAACCAAAATGGTTTTCAATTGGTTTTAAAGTAGCTGACACGGGGCTCCGGCGATCACGGATTTTTATTAGAGGCAATGCACACGACATCGAGGCAAGGCACCGTCGACGCGCGTTACCTGTGCCGATAAAAAGTTTGATAAAAGTACAGTCAAGGGCAAAGATATGTATACAAGTATTGTTATTAATAATATGCAGTCATAATAAGATGCACAAAATTGTACTCATCCAAATGCTCATAAATATATACACATTACTGAACCCATAAATATGTACACTTAGCAAGCAATCGTTTTGTACAAGTTTTATGTCAGTTTCAGGGTTGGGCACCTCAAAAGGAAAAAACGGAACCCTTATAGGATCACTTTGTTGTCTGTCTGTCTATCTGCCTGTCAAGACCATTTTTCTCGGATGTTAGAATGGGTAAAAAATAAAACAGTGCCGTCTAGGGACGCCCGAAAGAAGCGAAGCTTTACAGTATAGAGCGTAGGGCGACGCAGCTGCTACTCTGTAAACCTATATGTATCGTGTAACGGTACTGACGTCATCGTGTAACGCTACTGACGCCATGGTGTAACGCTACTAACGTTATCGTGTAACGGTACTGACGTCAGCGTGCAACGCTACTGACGCCATCGTGTAACGCTACTGACGTCGTCGTGTAATACTAATGACGCCACGGCGTAAAGCTACTGGCGTCATCGTGGAACGCTACTGACGTCGCCGTGTAACGGTGTAAAGGTACTGACGTCACGGTGTAAAGGTACTGACGTCACGGTTTATCGCTACTGACGTCGCGGTGTAACGCTAAAGACGTCGCGGTGTAACGCTACTGACGTCACGGTGAAATTATTACCAATGTTCTATCTAACCTTCAAGCCATATTTAGTATAAAGTTTAGAGCGCCGCAGCTCTGACGTTATCGTGTAACGTGTAACGTGTAACGCTACGTCACAATTTGCACGGATAGAGTGCCAGGGCAGCGAGCGCCCCGAACGTCCGTAAAGAAGCTTCGCTTTAAAAATAAATAAATTCAAATCGGTTTATAAATGACGGAGTTCTGAAATAACAAACAATAAAAAAAAACAGAGACACGAATTGATGTCCTCCTTTTTGAATTCGGTTGAAAACAAGCCCCATAGTCTGTATAATGAAAGAAATATGTCGAAATGAATATCACTATTATTTGAATAGCTCCTCTTAAGTGGCTGGCCACTTGGAAAATGAAGCATTGCCGCACGTCTTGTCGCATATAATGATGTATACATATTTTTGTATTTTATGGTGTTTCTAAAATTATGCATTGATAGATGAGGACATAATATTGCACCTTTTGATGTTCCCTAATTTATGATCTCTTTGATGACACCATTTTTTGAGATATTGTGGTGTATACATATCTTTGCCCTTGACTGTACTTAGGTTGTGATATGACTACGTTTGTAGCGCGTTTCGTGCAGAGGTGTAGGATGTGCAGGGGCCTTTAGTACTAAATACGTACAAATATATACAATAAAATAAGATACGCTTATCAATCAATTTCAATTTATTTACTAAAATCTTAAGACCCTAAATCATTGTGACATTCGCGTTGTCGTACAATTTTGTAGGGACATTAATTGTCAGTTCAATGGTTATGTAAATTTTTTAATTGAACCAATGTATTTTTCATGGTGACGGCCGTCGCTTTGCAACCTTTATTTTTGTGGGTGGAGCAAACCCATCTCTTTCTAGTCTTCGATTTGGTCGGCCGGGGACAGAACCTGTACACTCCGATGCATAGCGCGGGCTTGCCCCTTTGTGATACCGAGAATGCGTACCCTGCAAAGAAAAAAAATATTAGTTTCCTGAAAAAAATACATATCCACGTAATCTAAGGCCAAGGGATGAAGTGGGGTGGAGACCGGATTCTTGAATATAGTTCCATCTTATTTTCAAGAAACCCTCCCCTCTTAATTCCTTAAAGTTTATGGTCCGAAATATGTTTCTATATATGTTGTGCTCCTATATCGGAACAATGAAGGGTAGTGTTATACTAATGTGAGATCCGAAGTTAGGTAACGAACAGAAAATGAAAAAAAATATAATAATCAAAACATTTAATCACTGCTTGGCCAATAGAGTATCACTACATAGTATAAAACAAAGTCGCTTCCCGCTGTCTGCCCCTATGTATGCTTAGATCTTTAAAACTACGCAATGGATTTTTATGAGTTTTTTTTTATAGATAGAGTGATGCAAGAATAAGGTTTATTATTTATAATACATGCATAATATAGAAGAGAAGCACTGATAATTTTAGAGCCGTGCGAAGCCGGGGCGAGTCGCTAGTTCTATAATATTTTACAAATCAGATAAAAGATCTGCGGGTCACACACGCGTAATTAATGAGTAATTAACCCACGCTGATGAATTACATTCGCTTACAAACTATGAATCTGGCATCAGTTCAGCCGAACAGGCGTGATTACCAGACTATACATCGCATTTATCTTTAAAAAAAAATGCGTAGAATATGTCACACAGTAAATCAGTTTGGTGTGGATCATATGGACCGCCGGTCGGGAAATTTTATAAACCAATCCATTCATTTTCGTATCGCTTCTCGTTGGCCATGGTATAGTTGTAACTGTTGGTTGGTCGTGTACCACACCTTTGTGCAAGATTAAGGCCGCTTCCTGACTTGGCGGTGCGGTATCGGTACGATTTCGTTTCGGTATACCGCATCGGTACCGAAAGCTTACCGAGCGCCTATATTTGAATGCACGCTTCCTGATTGGCGCGGGCTGCATGGGAGCGGGGCGGTAAGCGAGCGGCATACCGGCTCGGACAGCCAGTAAAAGCCTGCATGCCGAGCGCACACCGCGTGTATTTGGTAAACAAAATGAATCATTCTGCCAAGATCCTACTGTTTTATACCGAAAGCATACCGACAGTATACCGCCTAGTGAGGAGATCTGAGCGACATTAGTAAAGTCGCGGTATAATATAAATTACTGCATACCGATACCGCACCGCCAAGTCAGGTCACCGCCGAAGCGGTCTTACACATCAATTTGATACGTTCACATGTACCGAGCAGCCGCGCCCGAGAAAACAGTCAGTGAATCATCTGTTGCTGGAGTAATGAAAGCTCGTCCATTTAATACATGAGACACAAATGTGCTTTTTATCATATTTTTAGGGTTCCGTAGATACTTTACCATAACACTCTTTACTGATCGGCCATAGCTGAATTAAGTACCAAACTGTATCCAATTGCCTACAGCTCATAAACGAAATGGCTCGACCGAGGTAGAATCACCCTGTCACAGAAGATCGGCGTAAGGTAGCTGCGTTTCGTCCGATGAGTGCATAGAGCCGGAAGCCCAAACCCTCCCTCTGTCCCGCTCCACTTTAGGTCGGCAACGTGCGAGCAATGCCTTTGGTATTGCAAGCATCTATAGTCTACGGTAACTGCTTAACATCAGACGAGTCCTACACTTGTTTGCCGACTTTGTTAGGTATTTAAAAAGTAAGGTCAGATTTTAAATAGACTATACAATACATATTTTTAATATAATATTAACCCTTCCAATGATCCCCATCTCCGAGCGCCCTCTGCCCCAAGTGTCGCAAAATTTCGAAAATATTAAAAAAATATTTTGATTTTTTTTTTCGTGTCGATCAGTAACGTTTTTTATAAAAATCGATACTAAAACAGATAGACTTCGACATTATCGATCTATGAAGCCTTATTATCGTTAACGCGTTACTATAGTAGAAAATAAACAACCAATTGTCGCTTATACCCACCCGTAGGGGATAGCGACACTCAAGGGGTTAATGGTGATGAAAATTATTTATTTTAATTATTTCATTGCCGTACAAAAACACTGACGCGCGGCACCCCTTGCAGTTATGTGTGGAGCACACCCATCTACTTTTTTCCCCCGATGAGAACTTCAGGCAAAACTTATAACCGTCAATGCTTAGTAACTTATTGCCACGTTGTGACGTCACGAAAGTCACTGAAAAAAACAATATGTAATGGAATTAATGTCTTAAAACTAGAAATATAGGTGAATTGGTTATTACAAAAATATGGGTACAAGTATTTTGTTAGTATTTATTTAATAAGAACATAATATTCAGTTTAAAAATGGTAACATGTTAAGGAAAATAAAAGTACTTCCAACTAATAATTAACATCGAAATCATGAACTAAGTTTTGCAAAACCCAAAATAAAAAACATTTATTTATTTAATACGAATTAGCAGACTTGCCCACAATGTAAGGCACCACGGCTACAGTGAGACAAGTTGAAGCCAAAACCCTGAGCTGGTTACACTTGAATCCAATAATAGGTGCTGCAATAGCGACTTTTTATTCGTATATCACATTTTTATTGTTCGTATTGAAGCAGCCGATTGGTTAAGCACGCGTCTTGCGGGCACCAGGTCCTGGGTTCAAACCCTGGCTCGCACCTCTGGGTTTTTCGAAATCTATGTGCGAATCATAATTTCAATATGATTATCACTCGCTTACGGTGAATGAAAACATCGTGAGGAAACCTGCATGTCTTAGAAAATCTAACCAATTTTCGAAAGACATGTGAAATCCGCCAACCCTTACTGGGCCAGCGTGGTGGATTACGGCCCGAATCCCCCTTGCAGTGAGGGGAGGCCCGTGCCCAGGAGTGGGACGTCAGAAAGGGCTACATTATTATTATTTTTTTATATCACATTAGCCAATTTTGCAATACGGGTATACCTACTTTTGTTGTTTGGGTTTGTTTTTTTCTGATAACGGACAAAACCTAGATAGCCGAAACATACATGTAATTTCCTTATTGAAATGGCAACGGAACCCTTCATTGTGCATAGCCTGACATGCACCTGGCCAATTTTTGAAAATTTATTATTTCATGCTTTTCGTGTACCTATAGATTTTTCAATTTACAACTACGGCTCAGTCAAAAAGAAGGGTATTTCTATTTTGGATTTTCATTTTTATTCATTTTGTACATTTTTGTGATAAGTAACTTTTTGTTTTGTTGCCACCTTCAATCGTCTAACTTGAGAGAGGCGATCGCTTAATTGTTTCGTTTCATGATTATGCCTCATGTCAAGCGCTGATATGAATAGTTTTTTTCCATCTTTAGTCACGTTAATTTTAAATGACGCTTGGCACTCTTTTTGCAATGTGCTTGACGTTCTTATTCCTGTTCCCATTGTTTTAAATTTTTTGCCGCCATTGATACACCAATATTTAATTGAATAATACCTTAAATTCGGCTCAATATACCTTTTCACCCCTTGTTTTCTACATTTCTCTATTGTCACACAATCCCTTTTGTAAAAAACGCTGTTTGATTTTTTTTGGTATTTTTTTATTCTTTTTTCTAATTCTTCATATGAATTAAATTTCTCGTCAATTTTCAAATCTGTTTCATGTCTTTCTTCTTGGATTTCAATTAATCTTACATTATTTTCTTCCATCTCTTCTTCTTCCTTCAACGTCACTTCAACGACTTCAAATAATTCAAAATCTATAAAATTAAAAGTCAAAATATTATCTTAAAATATCTAAATAGTAATCAATATTCAAATTATATTTATTTAAAGAAGTAAGAACTAACATAAATATATACACTATGTACAGATATAAATTAAGATCAATCTTCTGAATAAATACAATATTTCATATTTGTCCATTATTTATAAATTGCAGGTATTTTTAGATGATTTTTTTTACTGTTTTATTAACGACTAAATCGTGAATGATAATTCGTCCGATAATCGGACGAACAAATTATTCATTTCACCTCCCTCGTCGGGATTTTACGTCATACAGACACAGTGGTCCCACTTCACCCATTCATTTTATTATGAGATTTTAATGAACATGGATATTATAGATCTTAATTATTTCGTTATTACAAAGCACCAATTTCGCGCGGCATCTCTTGCTGTTGTGTGTGGAGCACACCCATCTACTTGTCAGCCCCGATGAGGACTGCATGCAATACCTGTATCCGCCGACACTAAGTAATGTTTTTCCACGCTGTGATTTCACAAAAGCGACTGAAAATAATAGGAATTAATTGAATATTGTGCATTATTATTTTTTCAGTCTTATTGGCATAAGGTGTTAGTTAAGATTTGAGGGTGTGAAAGTGAGTGGTAACGGGTTAGCGAGAAAGATATACGAAGTATTTGTTAACCCCCGACAAAAATAGAGGTATGTTATAAGTTTAACATGTGTATTTGTGTATATGTGTGTCTGTCTGTGGCATCGTAGCGCCCAAGCGGATGAACCGATTTCAATTTTGTTTTTTTTTGTTAGATAGGTAATCTGATCTAGAGTGTTTTTGACTATGTTTCATGAAAATCGGTTCAGCCGTTTGAAAATGATCAGCTCTTTTGTAGTCTAAAAAGTCGTCGCATCGGGGGTTTTCAAAATTTTCATATTCAAGTACATAGACGACGTCTATTTACGATACGATACGTTTTTCGATACTATCCGTGGGGTCCGTACTAGTTCGATATAACCACTGGCCACTAGCCACGTACTTAGAAACAATAGCCTTGGTTGTTGACACTTATTAGACAGTGACAGCGCTTCATGCACGAATAGTGCAATAATAATTTCCCCACAAAAGTTGGTTAAACGTGTTTTCATACTTTATCGAGTACAATTCGCTGGTTAAATAGTCCTAGGGTCCGTTTCAAGTTAAAATTTATGACTTAAAACGAGAAATGTAGGTATTATAATCTAGAGGAAAGCCAAGTAAACAATATAAACTAGTATTAGGTTCAACGGATTTAATACAAAAAAATATTAATGTGTATGGAAATTGTCTATCTTAATTATTTCGTTATCATACAGCGATATTTTCGCGCGGCATTTCTTGTGGTTGTGCGTAGAGCACACCCATCTGCTTCTTAACCCCGATGAGGATTGCAAGCAAAACGTGAACCCGCCGATACTCAATAGTTGTTTTCCACGCTGCGACGTCACGAAAGTAACTGAAATTTTTTTCATGCATATTATTCCTAATCTTACTAAAAAAGGATGAAAATGGAGATTTGATCGAATACCTAAGGGGAGGGAGAATTGATCACCTACAATTCACGGAAATTTTTTAATGTGCCGATACGATCTGCCTCTCCGTATCGCCGGCTTAAGGGAAAAAAAAGTTATATGTGGCCTCGCATCGCCGTATCGCTATGCGATGTTATGAAAGTTAAGTACCTATAACCGCGGTCGACCGCTTGGTGCAGTGGTTCGAGCGTAGGCCGCTCAGCTCACTACACCGGGTGGCTGCGGGTTCGATTCCCGTCAGGGTAAATTTGCGAAATAACCTTTTCGCAATTTTCCCCGGTCTGGGTGTCACTGGGATCACCCCAGTCCATTGTACGGCATAGTACAAGCGTTGTTTAGTCTGGGACCATACAGTTGGTGTGTTCGTCTGGCGATATTTATTTATTATCATACTAATATTATAAAGAAGAAAACTTTGTTTGTTTGAATGTAATGAATAGGCTCCGAAACTACTGAACCGATTTGAAAAATTCTTTCACTGTTGGGAAGCTACACTATCCCCGGGCCCCGGGTGACATAGGCGATATTATAATAATAAAAAAAATTGGGATCCTTACTAAAACTCCAATAATGTAACCGTAATGTACCCGTGCGAAGCCGGGGCGGGCCGCTAGTTTATAATAAAAACGACAAAAAAAATTCTAATTTTTATTATTAATGTAATTTTGAATGAACGTGATAATTATTCATCTTTATTACTTCATTATCATACAGCACCACTTTCGCGCGGCACCTTTTACGGCTATGTGTGGAGCAGACCCATCTGCTTGTCAACCCTGATGAGGACTTGAAGCAATACGTGTATCCATCGATACTCACTAGGTTTTTTCCACGCTGTGACTTAACGAATGTTACTGAAAATACGACAATAACTGAATATTGTGACTGTGACGTATGTGATGGCTAGATAAATTATATTGGGTAAATTACGTTATTTTGGATACTACGCCAATATAATTTCTTATCGGTATTAGAATCTCATCTGGGTACCATGCCATGCAGGATATAAATAATATACAATTTAAGTAAGGTAGTTAATTATTCAGGCCAGGAGTATATCGGATAAATTATAATATAAGTTATTATTAAGTATATCGAATTTAATATATTTAGCAAAACCCTGAATAATATGCATATGCCTAAAAATCAGAACCACGGCCAAGAATAATAATAAGAATAAATTTAGTTTAAAATAGTAGCTACACATAAACATATAACATTATAAGAGCAAGAAGTATTATTCAAGCAACTAAATCACGTATTATCGGAACGTTTTACTGTGGATCCAAAACCTAGCAAGAGCTTGTATCTCGGGATCCAGAGTGGTTTTCGCTACACATTAGGTAGTTATATTAATTAAACTTTAATGTACATGAACATTATTAATCTTAATTATTTCGTTCTCCAACAGCATCAGTTTCGCGCGGCATTTCTTGTTGTGGTGGGTAGAGCACACCCATCTGCTTTTCAACCCCGATTTGGACTGCATGGAAAACGTGTACCCATCAATACTTAGTAGCTTTCTCCCACGCTGTGACTTGATGATTTTTACTAAAAATAATAGGAACTAATTGAAAAATAAAAATGACCTCCACTCATGGCCTCCACTAGGTGACACGGCCTATAGTGCTACCACTAGGTCTACACCTGTAACACACGTCTCAGGATGTATATGAGTCTTACAAGACTCTATAATAACCAGTAGTGGACTCTTGGTCATTGAAAGTAGTAAATAATAAAATAAATACGAATTTGTTTTCTTATATTTACGCGAATACTACACATTGAAATAAAACTATTTTTACGGATTATATCGCGTTTATTTACTTTTTATGTTAACGTCGGGAACGTCGGGAACATAAAAAGTAAATAAACGCGATATAATCCGTAAAAATAGTTTTATTTCAAATACGAATTTAATAAATAATATTAAATTAAGGAAACTAAAAAAAAATATAAATACTAATTTGTTTATTTTTTGTGCCGATCCGATCATTATATTCGTATCGCCGATAATGTGTCGTAATCGCTCGTACACTACACTACTATTTACTCTACCAACCATGACGACTTCCGCGACACGGATACGATAAGCGGTCTAGATATATTTGTTAATGTAAATGAAAATTATTAATCTTAACTATTTTGTTATGATTCATTATCACTTTCGCGCGGCATCTCTTGTGGTTATGGGTAGAGCACACCCATCTGCTTCTCAGCCTTGACGAGGACTGCCAGCAAAACGTAGACCCACCGATACATAGTAGATTTTTTCCGCGCCGTGACTTGACGTAAGTAACTGAAAATAATAGGAATTAGTTCAATACTTGCCATGCGAATAAATTCTTCCGTCGATCCGATCATAATGTCCCGATCGCTAAACTGTCATCGGCATTGTCATCACCATGTGTGTGATCATTGTAGGTACCCATAGTACAAGCGTGGTATAGTTTGGAACCATACAGTTGGTGTGTCAGTCTGGCGATATTATTATTAGCCTTGTTAGTGGACGTGTCATATTTTTTTCCGATATGGCCCAAATAGCCCTTTCATAGGTTACTGAAAATAATATGAATTTGATCTTCATATTGCCGATCTTGATCGTCGTATTCATATTGCCAAGACGGATGATTCACCTCGTATTGTTCGGGATGATAGATTTAAAGGACGGGACGGTATGGTAGCTATCTAAACATACCAGGTAATATAGGCATATATTATTTGGGTAGGTAATCCAGTCTGGGAGTGTTTTTTTTTTTTTTTTTCGAAATAGGTAAGTATTTGACCACAATCTCACCTGATGGTAAGTGACGATGTGGTCTACGGTGGTGCATACTTGCCTAGAAGGTACCTGTTCACTCTCGACTTGAAAACATCTAGGTTATAGTCAACCGGGAACAAAGACGCCGGCAAGGTGTTCCTTTCCTTGGCAGTTCGCACAATAAAAGTGGAAGCGAAACGCTTGGTACGAACTGAAGGAATTGTCTCCAGACTAGATCCAGTGGGGCTTTAATTCCAATGACAAAGAAATAAATAATCCGGAACTGAAAAAGTACTCCTTTAATACATATGTAACAGTACTAATAACATTAGATACCTACGTATTTATTAGGCACATTTACTTATTTGTTAATTACATATACAATTTTAATGAATATGCAAATTATGGAGTTTTATTATTTCATTACTGTCATACAGCGAAACCTTAGCGCGGCATTTCCTGTTGCTGTGTGTGGAGCACACCCATCTGCTTTTCAGCCCCGAAGTGGATTGCAAGGAAAATGTGAATCCGTCGATACTTAGTAGATTAGTTCCCCGCCTTGATTTCACAAAAGTTACTGCAAATAATCGTAATTAATTTAATATTGTGCGTAAACAAATTCCTACTAAGATTTTTACACTGCACAAGTCTTGGTAAATAAATTCTTGTGCTGATCCGTATCACCAACGTACGGGATGATGCAATGATAGATAGTGTGAACGCGTCAAGATACACGGTTTCGATCTGTTATCGTCTCTTGCTACTGCTACGGGTATCGAAGTGCCCTGAGCTTGATTCCTGAAACGACCATTATACAGGGTGTACATCATAACGAAAACGGATCCCAGGTATTCAACTTATGATTCTGGATCCCCGAGAGTTGGAATTTTCCGTCGATATTTATGAAAAAAAATTCAAAATCAAAATTTTAACATAAATCATGAGATTTATATTAAAATTTTGAGCATTTTAATTTTTTTTTGTATTAAGTGCGCACTCGAGTCTTTTGAGTCTTAATTTAGGTACATTCCAGTTTACATCTAAAACTGAATTATTGATTTATTAATGTAAAATCACTTGCGATAGATTTGTATAATGACTTCATGATAAAATCAATTTTAAAATGCTGAAAAAGTGAGCATAATTCATGAAAATATCGACGGGATATTCCAACTCCCTGCGGCCCCGAACCATGAGTTGAAATCCATGGTATCAGTTTTGGTTACAATGCCCCTTACGCCCTGTATTTATTATTCAGTTAAATAAGCCAGTTTTAGAGTGAATGCCCTCTGACTTTTTACGTACCTACTTACATTGAATTTATAAGCAGTTGTGAAAATATAAATTAATAACTGTAAATTGAAAATTTAAAAACCCCCGATGCGACGACTTTTTCATCAAATGTATACAATAATCTGCGTATTATCAACTTATCAACAGAAAATCTGCGTAAAAGTATGAGTCATTATTTTGTTATGACATTATAATAATTGACATTAGAATAGACAACGAATCTAAATATTGATGCCCCGGAGGTTTAATTCCTTGTAAAATATTATCAATTATGATTCAATTTCATGTAATAACTCTGGTTGAGGTGGATGGGAGCAGCCCAGGGGAAGAATTTTCAATAACGCTAAAATTATTTTAAATTAGATTTGTTTTTTTATATTTTTCTCAATGGCGGAGCAGCGGCCTCTAGAATTATTATAACGTAATATTCCATGACCATTAACAAAACAAACAAAGTTTAACGCATGCGCGTATCCCTCATTTGACACGTGACTTATGGAACGTGTTTAGTTCATACACAAATCTCATATAAAAATTGATAAAATATATTTTTTATCCAGAATCATTGAAACTTTTTATATTTATAATATTGTAAAAAGCCAGTTCAGACTATTACGATCATTTAAAAATATAATAAATCTAAATCCAATAATCTCAAATTTCGATTGGATTCGAGCCGTGGAAGTTGGTTTTGACCGTGAATGTGGCTTTTTAACCTACAAAAGAGCTGATGATCTTCAAACGGCTGAACCGATTTTCATGAAACATAGCTAAGAACACTCTCGATCAGAATACCTATCTAACAAAAGAAACACAATTGAAATCGGTTCATCAGCTTGGGCGCTACGTTGCCAGACAGACACACAGATACACAGATACACAGATACACAGACACACAGATACACAGATACACATGTTAAACTTATAACACCCCTCTTTTTTCGTCGGGGGTTAAAAGAGTTCCTCTACTTAACTCTCGGGAAATATATAAGTACAAGACCAAGAATATTAATTTGGTGGATACTTTATTAACTAAACAATTTTAATGTACATGATAATTATTAATCTTAATTATTTCATTATCATACAGCGTCACCTTGGCGCGGCATTTCCTGTTGCTATGCGAAGAGCAAACCCATCTGCTTCTCAGCCCCGATGAGGAATGCTTGCAAAACGTGAATCCGTTGAGCCTTAGTAGCTTGGTTCCACGAATTGACTTTACAAAAGTTACTGAAAAGCATATAAATTAATTTAAGATACATTTAAGTAAATGAATAAATTACTTCTGATACTTGTCCAATTTTACCTATTGACATGTTTATGCAATTTACAAGTTTTAGAAAACAATTTCTTCGATCACCGTATCCGTATCGCCAAAGTGAGTCATGATAGCGAGAATGTACGAATCACGGATCTTATCGGCGTTGCGCGTATTGCTTTGATACGGGCATCGCCGATAAGATCTTCCACATACCTAATTCCCAATAAATACAGATGTAACCAATAATAATAGGTGTACACTACATTTGTCTATTTATTTGTTAATGTGTATGGAAATTATTTATCTTTATTATATATTGATCATACAATGACACTACCGCGCGGCATCCCTTGTGGTTGTGCGTCGAGCACACCCATCCATCGACTTCTCAGCCCGGACGAGAACTTCAAGCAAAACGTGTACCCGTCGATTCGGAGTTGCTTATTGCCACGACGAGACTTTACAAAAGTAACTGAAAATAATTTTAATTAAATGATGATTGTATGATACGAGGGATGCCTTTTAAGTTTTGTCGTTTGAAGAAAAAAACACAACTAGAACCTTATAGTACTTTTTATTTTTTTTCAAAGTATTCACCACGTAGCTTAATACACTTTTCCATTCGCTCAAACCAGTTATTACAACATTTATTCCACTCTAAAGTGGGGGTGTTCAAAATGGCTGACTTGAAAGCGTCGACTGCTTCTTCACTGGACTGGAACCTTTGACCACGAAGACTTTTCTTAATTTTAGGAAATGTAAAAAAATCGTTAGGGCTTAGGTCAGGACTGTATGGAGGATGGTCAAGAATTTCTACTTTTTCCTGCTTCAAATACTCAATCGTTTGACGAGCGCTGTGTGAACTTGCATTGTCGTGGTGCAGGATGATGCGTCGCTTTGAGTTAGATTTTCGAAGTTCGGCGATGACTTGTGGTAAACAAACTGTGGTATACCACTCTGCGTTAACCGTTCTACGATCATCAAGTGCAATAGTCGCAACATGGCCGGTTTTTCTAACGAACGTGGCCACCATCTTCTTTGAAGTGCTTCGAAAACGAACAACTTTAGTCGGCTTTGGCTCGTCTTGAAAGACCCAGATTGTAGATTGTTGTTTGGAATCAGGATCGTAGGCATAGATCCAAGATTCGTCACCACTGATGATGTCGTAGACGTGATTTGACTCTCCTCGGTTGAACCTTTGCAGAGTTTTCTTACACCATCTGACGCGGGCCGCCTTGTGATCGTCGGAAAGCAGATGCGGTATCCAACGGCAAACTAGCTTTCTTACACCAAGCGCTTCATGCAAGATCTTCTGAATGGTTGTCCCTGAGATGCCTAATAGAGCCTCTATCTCTCGATACGTCACATGACGATCTTCGAGAATTAGTTGTCTCACTCCAATGATGTTATCTTCAGTGAATGCAGATTTTGGGCGACCTTCGCGAGATTTGTCACTAACACTAGTATATCCACGCTGGAATTCTAAATACCAGCGTTCGACAGTCCGCAGACATGGGGCTTCATCCCTGAACACAGATATTAGCTCTTCAAAACACTGAAGCCGTGTCAGGCCTCTTCTAAAGTTGTAGAAAATTATTGCCGGGAATTATGGAAACGACAGAACTTAAAAGGCATTCCTCGTATTTCAATAAACGTGTGTTAATGAAAATTGTAATAAATGATCGTATTTTGTAATTTTTTGTTTGTTTATTCATCATTTTTTTAATCGAATTTATGTTACGAAATTGTCCCAAAATGTATCGCCTGTACAGTGACAAGAGGACGGGCCTTTTCCCCGCTCGGAGCATTAGCATGGTGATTCAACGAGGACATGGAGCCACCATTTTTGTCACCATTCGATACGTGTATCTAATTAGAATATCGGTTTAGCTCGCGTTGCTAAAGCATATCAAAACGCTCCAAGATATAAAGTATGCAAAATTGATGAAGAAAAAAAGAGAAATATACCTATTAATAATCAATCTATTTTTTCTTATATATATAACAAATTTGGAAAACAAGCGTACAACCTGACTGATGCAAAACAGTAATCGGCGGTGGGACACAGGGAGGGTGAGGTGGGTTCCAGGGATATTGAGTGAGTCATGATTTTACATGTTTGTAGCATGCAATACATCGTGGTGGTCCATTTGGTGCATCGTGACGACGGCTGCGTTGCATCCCTTCCCGTTGTTGATAGAGCACACCCATCTAGTTCTACCGTTCACGGAGGCACGCTTTTTCGTGAAACTGTAGCCCCCGTACCGAAGCATCGTTATACCCCTTTTTGTCATTACAAAACAGCTGCCTGCAATAAAAAATACAGGTTGTAAGGGATAGCAAAGCTGATCTCTGAAATACGCAAAGCTCACTGCATTCGTTGGTGGAGTAAGAGCACAATTTGGTTCAGTTCAATTGTACGGTACTTTTAATTTAAGCTTCGCTCATGGGACCATATTAATGTGTTTCTGCGGCATATGTGGGCATAGAATTTATAAAATAACTTCAATTATTTTAATGAACTCTACTAAATATATACATACCTACACTCGTCCAGCTAACTAAGTTCAGTTGTGTGTGTGCACATTTCTTCCTTTAATAATCACGTCATCGTATGTATGTAAGACCGCAGTGCAACCTCTTCCGTTGTGAGTGGAACATAGCCAGCGCGTTCTCAATCCGTTGGTCCTCTGAGCACAGAATTTATAACCGCCGATGCTAAGAAGGGTTCTGCCACGACGGGATGTTATGTACTTGGCTGAAAATGAACAACAAATACGTACTATTAAATTTTCATGTAATACTTGCCTATTTATATGAACGTTATTATAAAAATAGATATTTGATGAAATGAATTTTATAAATTATTCTCAACTTTTATTTAGGTAATCTAGGTGAAACAGAAGGGTATACTATTTTGTTTGCAACTTTACTTTGTAAATCTAAAGCTATCGGCTTTGTGGGACAGTTGAAGTACTAAAGGTTTTGTAGACTTGTGAAATCTGTCAACAGCTGTATCCTTACAACACCTTTTGTTTTTCAAGTTTCCTCCAAAGCTGATAGTTTTAGTATTTCAAAGTTAAGATTTGAAAAAATAATTACCCTTTCTGTTTCCACCTGAATATTAAATTAACTAAAAAAAATAACAAAATGTAAATACATCGAAACACTTAGTGCACCTAAGTTAGTTCAGTTGTGTTTGTGGACATTTCTTCCTTTAATAATGACGTCATCGTATGTATGTAAGACCGCAGTGCAGCCTCTTCCGCTGTGAGTGGAGCAGAGCCAGCGTTTTCTCAATCCGTTGCTCATCTGAGCATAGAAGCTGTAGCCCCCGATGTTAAGCAGGGTATTACCACGACGGGACTTTATGTATTTCACTATAAATCAAAAAAAAAAAGAAAAAAATAGTGATTTCTTTCTGTAATTTTAGTAATTAAAATGCAATTTTCTTTATCATACCCAGATTTGTTACATAACTTTTATAATGTTATTAATTCAAAATTTAATAGAAAAAAATTATTTATTTAATGGTAACGTAATTAAGTTAAATAAAGGCAACGACAAAATAATAATAGGCACACATTAAAAGTAAAGTTTATTGAATGAAAGATACAGCTTACATGATTTTGCCTAATACATTTAAATTTCATAGTAAATTTACTAAAAATAAAAAATATTTTTTATATCTCGCTCGTAAGGACAGGCCTCCTCCTCAATGTGGAGGAGTCTCGTAAAGTAGTAAACCTTAAATCTACATTACCTATATAGGTAAGCAGTTAAACATCTAAACTCTTAGATCATCAGCTTGTTCCTACTAAGAAAAACGAAAGTAAATGTACAATGGCATTACAAAAAAATTTAAAATAATTAACTGAAACTAGGTGTAGTTTAAACAGGTAATTTTGATCGATTTAAAAAAAATAGGTTCTCGTTATTGGGGTTCCGTAGTCCCCGGAACCCTTACTAGATCATTCCGTCCGCCCGTCCTTTTTTTTTTTTTTTTTTTTTAATTGACTATATGTTGTTGGCCAGAGTGGCCATAACAACTTCACCCGGACAGAGGGCGAGCGCAATTGCGCTCCAGCCAGAGGGGCAGGGGGGCAGCTAGCTCAAGGGCGCCACAAGGGACACGACCTCGGCTTGGGCCGCTGCCAGGAGAGGTGGCGAGGGTAAATCTACCACTAATACCTACAGGTTGCGAAGGAAATTTAACATATTTGGTTAAGTTTAATGTTTTGGTTGGATTTATGATAGGTACTAAGGAGTAGATCTCAAACCAGAAAACATAATATTTTATTAAATTACTTTTTTGAGGTAAGTTTTTCCCCGTATGCGAAAACGCACATGAAAAGTGGGGATAGGCAAATTATTAAAAACTAGCTGTGACCGCGACTTCGTCCGCGTAGTATTTTACTTAACAAAAAATTCGGGATTATCGGGATAAAAAGCATCCTATGTGTTAATCCCGGTTATAAACTATCTGTGTTCCAAATTACATGCAAATCCGTTCAGTAGTTTTTGCCTGAAAGTGTAACAAACATCCACACTCACAAACTTTCGCATTTACAATATTAGTAGGATGAATAAGTCTATCTCGCACGCGTCACTCACTAAATGTTACTCAGTAATATGATAATTATTATAGAGTACGATATTATCATTAATAGTGTGAGCTATCGCTTTGCATTTTAACTTCTCGTGCGTGGCGCATCTCCAACGCACCTTCCCGGACGCCATGCCGTTCCAACGAAACTTGTAGCCGTCCAGTTCGAGCACTTTAACGCCTCTAGATGTGAAGTAGTAACGAGCGCGGGTACCTGAGAATAAAACAGTATTTTGTAGTTAACGCCTCTTTTCTAAAGTAGATACTCAAGCGTTAATTATATAAAATTGATTGTTTAAAATTCCATACGAAGGTCACTGGTAGGTTCATCACATTGCCGAAAATAAAATACAAATTGATAATACCATGTCGACATAGCAAAAAAGATTGAAACGATGTAACATCATGTGTTTTGTAAACATTGTCAGATCATTAAAATAATTTAAAAGCGATGGGTTCATTGTTTATTAATTATTTTAATAAAGATAATAACAAAAATAGTCCTCTCTAGGTATCCAATAAATAGTAGGAATTGAAGCCTACGCACGCGCGTAAACCACAAAATAACTGTATGAAGACGCTTCCGGCTGATAGACACATTTTGTGTAGTAGGACTGATTATCTCACTAATACCAAGCTCTTATAGTTCAAACAATGTTTGAGACGTTGTTATCTGCCATTTTGTATGATACCTACGGCTATTTTAAACAGCTTCAAATGCGAATCAGCACTCTAAACTTCAGAGGTGCTTTATTTTCACGCGACATACAAAAATGACAAATAAGGACGTCTGAAACAGCTTAGTGGGACTTTAATATTTAAGTAGCGTTTTATTATTCAGCCATATGGGTATGGTTCATCAGATAAATCGGTCGTACTGTATAGTGACATGATCCATTTAGACATACTTCATAGAAAGGAAGAAAGATAGAAAGAAACATCTATTCGACACACATCGCAGCGCGAACTGTCCCGAAAGGTAATTGGCTCAGCATGTCCTGGAGAAGAACGAGACTCCCCAGCGCCGATTTTCAGCCAAACTCTCCTCAGTGGGTCATACGTGTCACTGACTACCCAGTAGAAACTAAAATGGAAAATTAAACTTCATCAATGTATATGTTCCCCGGTCGTCTTAACAATGAACCCGTCCACGGTATACACCGACGCGCCGCATCCTCTGCTATGATGCGTGGAGCACACCCATCGTGTCTTACTCCTGGCCACCAGCTTCGCATAGTAAGAGTAACTCCCGATCTTCATTAGCGGCTTGCCTTTCCGAGATCGCAATATGACTCCTCCTGTAGATAAGTTTTGAATAAATACCGTGAAGGCTCTAACCGACGCCGCCGAAAATACGAGTACACACGTATGTATTTTGCCAAAGTATACACAAACTTTATTCACATGCGCACTGGGCACATTTTAATGCGCCCGCTGGGTCGATCTTCTTGCATATTTTTTAGGAGATGTGCCCAGCCTAGAGGATCCGCAGACAATTCGCGCGAATAATCCGCTGTGGCCTCTTTGCCAAACTGAAACAGACTTTATATAAAACGAGCCTGAATACATTTTTATGAAAAATATCACAGGAATTTCCAACACATCGCTGCGGAAAAGCCGCAGTTTTTGGTCAGAGACACTTAAACCTTATATTTAATACAGCACAGGGTACATTTTCATTAATTGTGCTTGAAGTAATTCGCGCGATTTTTCCGGTGCAGTCGGTTGGAATATTTATGCCAATCATCCCTCAGCCGAAATACTCGTATGTCCACTGCTGGACATGGCCTTACTCATTGACGTCCACACTTCTCGGTCGTCATAGGGCAGGGCAAGTCGATTACAGATCAAATTCTCGTCCCATTAACGGAGAGTCTGCCGGGTATAATGGCTAGACTCAACCCCTTGTATTGTAGCTGAATACCATAGACGAATTATGAGCGCACTGCTGTGCATCCCTGTCTACTCTATACTAGTGACGCTCTTTCTCTACTATTTACCTATTCCCTGAAGGTGGGTAGAGTGTGTTATAATAGAGCATTTGATGAAATAATTTGTGATATTTATTTACAATTACATTAGAATTATAATGATATTGTTGCGATGCAATTAATCCCTATTCAATTAGTTACAAATAAGTAAGTAAAAAAGTATCTGTTTTGATTTTTATTTGTGTGAAAAAAAAAACAATTAAAATGTGTAAATATAAACAACCAAAGCATTTCCAAAATAAGTATTTAAAACATAGATATAATAGAAAGAAACTGGTGAGTCTAAATCCATAATTTTACCGGATTAACCGATCCAAATTCAGGCTGGTACTCGTTCCATCTCGTGTCAACTCATTAAATTATAATAATATAATTATTATTTCTATTATTTGAATTATTAAAAACATCGACCCTTCCTCTTCCCGCTCACACATACTCCGTCGTATGCGTGTTGTTGTAATATACAATTTGATCTTGCACTGTATGGACGACAGCTTTACATCCATACTTAGCGTGAGTGGTACATCTCCACCTGTCCTTATGGAACCCCGTACCGTTTCTCCTGTATCTGTGACCATCAATCATCAGTATCCTCGACCCCTTCGAGTTGGTAAAGAAAATTGGCTGCTGATAGTATACACCTATAAATCAAAATCGAATGTCAATATGAAATTGAACTTAATTTCACATTAATTTCAATAAATTAAATACATATTTCTTTTGTGTTGCAATTAATTTTTATTCAGAAAAACATGCATTGCTTTAAGTACCCATTTGATTTAAATTTATCATGTATTCTATGAAGGTTTGTCAACAACATGCACCTCAACCATTAACGTTTAGTGTCTACAGACCATAAAGATTTTTAACATTGCGTTTAGTTACACTTACTTAGATACGAAACAGCTATTCTTAATTGGACCCTAACCTCCTTATTAATAAACGTGGATTAGCGGTTGTATAGTAAAACCAGCTTAGTCTTCTTCTTTCGAATGTCAAATTAATGATGACAGAAAGATATAGTTCGGTGTGTAACTATTTGCCCGCAACCTACGTTTATTATTAAGGGGGTAAAGGCCCATACGCAAGCGGAAATCGCTATTCGATTGATTTTACTACTCAATTAATAGTCAACCGTATAATAACATACATAATAATTAATTAATAATTACACAATCAATATAAGTTGATAGATAAGATTAGTTCGCGTATATATGTTCGTCAACAAAGTAAACAACATTGTTCCCGATGGTGTGAAGTCTTGCTTTGCAGCCGAAGCGTTCATGGGACGCGCACCGCCATCGGGTCTTGTCGTGACACCTCCTGTTGATCCTGTACTTGTTCCCGCCCAGCATGAGCATACTCCGCCCTCGCTGGTTGGTGAAGAAGAATGGGACATCATCTGAAACTGAATTCATTTACTTAGTACATCTTTGTACCTACTCAATTTAATGGTTCATTGGCATCATGTTTTTTGGCACACATATGTTAAACTCCTCTAAACTTGGTCAAGAATATTTTTAGTTTTGATCAAAAACATTTTGCATTTGCGACAATAATTCTTGCCTTTTCGACAATAAGTCTGGCGTCTTTGACAATAATTCTTGCATTCTCGACAATAATTATGGAAGTATACCAATAATTATTATTTACCTTTGCCAAACTGAAAACAAACTTTATTTTATTCAGTCCTGGATATATATTTATAAAAAACAAAAACAAGAATTTCCAACACAACGGAAAAGCCGCAGTTTTTGGTCAGAGACAAACCATACACAGGGTACAATTTAATGAATTGTGCTTGAAGTAATTAGCGCGATTTTTCCGGTGCAGTCGGTTGGAATGTTTATGCTAATCATCCATCAGCCGGAAGACGTCCACTGTTGGGCATAGGCCTCCCCCATTGAAGTCCACACTTCTTGGTCGGCCCAGGGCAAGACAAGTCGATTACAAATCAAATCCTTGTCCCATTGATGGGGAGTTTGCCGGGTATAATGGGTAGACTCACCCCCTTGTATTGTAGCTGAATGTATTGAACCATAGACGTATTATGAGTGCACTGTTTTGCACCCCTGTCTACTCTATAGTATTGACGCTCTTTCTCTACTATTTCTCTATTCCCTGAAGGTGGGTATTGTGTGTTATAATAGAGCATTTTATTGAATTATGATATTTGTGATATTTATTTACATTTACAATGATTTTGTTGCGATGTAATTAATCCCTTTTCATTTATTTACAAATAAGTAAGTAACACAAACATAAAAAATATCTAGTTTGATTTTTATATGTCAGAAAAAGGAATAAATGTTAATATAAATGACAAAAACATTTCCAAAATAAGTATTTAAATTATATATATGTCGAATAGAAGCCAGGAGACTACATAAAAAAATCCAGAACCACTGACCATACTCTGGATATCAGTTCTGCTTTTCATGAATTTACATAAGAACACCATTCAATAGATTTTATATTCAAATCAAAGCAATTTTAAGCTATCTGATCACTTTTAAGCCAAAGGAATGCACCACAAGAAAATAACTTTCAAGTAATTATTATTTTTATTACGCAAACCAACAAAGCATTTATGAATAGTCAGAATCTACCACCGGTTCGGTAACTGCTTCCACTGATAAGATCCGGCAAGAAACTCAATGGTTACTCTTTTAAATAAATAAACTAACTTATAAACTTAACTTATAATGTTTTCTCTCCAAAATCCACAGCGAAACTATGCTCCGAGCTCAAGTCACGCCTGTTTTATGAAATCGTTCGCCCCACCATAGGCGAACGTCAATCACACAACTCCTTAACATTAGAATTAACAAATGAAGTTATAATCACTGGATTTAAACAATTTTAGGCATTAATATTTACAAAACTATGTTCTTTAAACAATAGTGATTTAAGGAAGCTGCTTTTAACATAGTTAATATTTATTTTTATTAACAGTTATCAAATTGGAGGCAAAATCATTACTAATTAAATCAGAGGTTATTTATACAGAGGCATTAAACTTCTCTAAATATTGGCAATGATTTAACAAACTTACATTGAGATCCAGGTTAATTATTGTATGGTTACTAAATTATAATAAAACTAGCTGTGCCCCGCGACTTCATCCGCGTAGTATAGGATTATTGGGTTAAAAAGTATCCTATATGTTAATCCCGGTTATAATCTATCTATGTTCCAAATTTCATCCAAATCCGTTCAGTAGTTTTTGCGTGAAGGAGTAACAAACATACATACATACATCCACACTCACAAACTTTCGCATTTATAATATTAGTAGGATCAACATAATTAATAGTCGAATAAATCTTCTCGGCGACATATATAATAAACATAAACTGTTGAGTGTATGTCCACAATTTTATCGGAATAAAACATCCAAATTGAGGTTGGTACTCGCTCCATCTCATGTCAACTCATTAATGAGTTTAAATTATAATAATATAATTATTATTTAATTAAATTTGTATTTTAAAAACACAAATTTAATTAAATAATACCCGACCCTTCTTCTTCCCGCTCACACATACTCCGTCGTATGCCTGTTGTTGTAATATACAATTTGATCATCCACAGTATGGACGACGGCTTTACATCCATACTTAGCGTGAGTGGTACATCTCCATCTATCCTTATGGAACCCCGTGCCGCTCCTCCTGTATCTGTGACCGTCAATCGTTAGTATCTTCGACCCCTTCGAGTTGGTAAAGAAAATTGGCTGCTGATAGTATATGATAGCCCTATTGACGTCCCACTCCTGGGCACGGGCCTCCCCTCAACACGAGGGGGTTCAGGCCATAATCCACCACGCTGGCCCAGTGCGGGTTGGCGGATTTCACATGTCTTTCGAAAATTTGTTAGATCTTCTAAGACATGCAGGTTTCCTCACGATGTTTTCCTTCACCGTAAGCAAGTGATAATCATATATAAATTTTGATTCACACATAGATTTTTGAAAAATCTAGAGGTGCGTGCCGGGGTTTAAACCCAAGACCTGGTGCCCGCAAGACGCGTGCTTTAACCAATCGGCTATCACAGCTACAGTATACACCTATAAATCAAAAATCGAATGTTAAAAGGAAATTTAATTTAATTTAGCATTGCGTGTTCGTACACTAACTTAGATACGAAATAACTATTCTTAATTGGACCCTAACCTCGTTATTAATAAACGTGGATTAGCGGTTGTATAGTAAAACCAGCTTAGTCTTCTTCTTTCGAATGTCAAATAACTGATGACAGAAAGATATAGTTCGGTGTGTAACTATTCGCCCGCAACCTACGTTTATTATTAAGGGGGTAAAGCCCCATACGCAAGCGGCAATCGCTATTCGATTGATTTTACTACTCAATTAATAGTCAACCGTATAATAACATACATAATAATTAATTAATAACTAGCTGTGCCCCGCGACTTCATCCGCGTAGTATTGGATTATTGGGTTAAAAAGTATCCTATATGTTAATCCCGGTTATAATCTATCTGTGTTCCAAATTTCATCCAAATCCGTTCAGTAGTTTTTGCGTGAAGGAGTAACAAACATACATACATACATACATACATACATCCACACTCACAAACTTTCGCATTTATAATATTAGTAGGATTACACAATCAATATAAGTTGATAGATAAGATTAGTCCGCGTATATATGTTCGTCAACAAAGTAAACAACATTGTTCCCGATGGTGTGAAGTCTTGCTTTGCAGCCGAAGCGTTCATGGGACGCGCACCGCCATCGGGTCTTGTCGTGACACCTCCTGTTGATCCTGTACTTGTTCCCGCCCAGCATGAGCATACTCCGCCCTCGCTGGTTGGTGAAGAAGAATGGGACATCATCTGAAACTGAATTCAATTACTTAGTACATCTCAATTTAATGGTTCATTGGCATCATGTTTTTTGTTGGCAGACATTATGTTAAACTCCACTAAACTTGGTCAAGAATATTTTTAGTTTTGATTAAAAACATAATATTGCATTTGCGACAATAATTCTTGCCTTTTCGACAATAAGTCTGGCGTCATTGACTATTACTCTTGTATTCCCGACAAAAAATATGGTAAGTATAGCAATAATTCTTACCATTTTGGCAAGATTTATCTCGCATCGAAAGAGAGTCAGAGGAACAAAAAAGTGTGTCTAAACTAATTTTCTTGTCACAATTATGATTAAATATGAAAAAATTGACCGTAATTCAAAATAATTAATTTTATTTCCATTAATAACGAAACAAGTATTTACGTAAGTAGGTACTTTATTTACTTACTTACGGCCGTATTCACAAACAATACGTGTCTAAGTAAAGGATTAACACTAGAATGTTTGACATTTCTTAATGCGCTGTGCGTTCGCACTGTGAGACTTCATAGCAATGTTTGTGTAAACGGGCCTCAACTTATTAAAAAAACAAGTGAGTTATAACAATATTAATATAGCAAATATTTTAATTTACATAAGTACCTAAGGTGTTTCATAAATAAAAAATAAATATAAACTACGTTCTGCGCCGATTAACGAGAAAGGCACATAATTTTATAACATTAACCTTAATCCTTAAAATGTTATTTTATTTACTATAATGTAGTAAATATCTACATAATACATTAATGAAAAGAAAATAAATTCATTACATAGTAAATATATGATATTAACAAACGAAACATAAAGTTCAAAATAAGTAGTTACAATCACAAATTCAAGAATCAAAACGAGTCACCAATTTAATTCATCAATGGCTCAAAAATGTAGTCACTTGGCTTCTTTACCTCAAATATTTTTTTAACATCTAGCATCTTTACTTCAAAGCTAAATTTTAATCGTCTGGCATCTTTACTTCAAAGCTAAATTTTAACCATCTGGCTTCTTTACTTCAAAGCTAAATTTTAATCGTCTGGCATCTTTACTTCAAAGCTAAATTTCTCCAAGTCCCTCGGCGGGTGGCTATGGTCCTCCACGGCTAAAACTATTCTGTCATCAACAGTGTGGATTCTTGCCGAGCAGCTGCGGACGGAACACCTCCATCTGGTTTTGAGTTTAGAGACGAAATTTCTGCAGTAAGTGTAGCCATTCACCAGTAGAAGCTTGAAGCCTCGGTCCGTGTAAATAATTGATGCTGAAAAATATGGAAAAGGTCATCAATTGTTCAGGGCTTATAACACAGTCAATCTGGCATCAGTTTAAATAATTTGTGACTTTAAATCGTTTTTCGTGATCCATTGCAGTAATTGATAGCCCTGCCAGATTAAAATATATTCGCAGTGCGTTTGTCTAGTAAAATTATAATTGTAATTAAAGTCTTATTTCCAATGAATGCATTGTGTTAGCCGTCAGTAGCTGACACCGATTATAGTTCATTACTATGAAATGAAAGAAATTCACAGGTACTCGCTGATTTTATTTCATTTCTTAATTTATTACGCATAAGTAACATTTTACCACTTGGCTAACACGATCGGGTGTAACGACGAAAATTAAATATTCGTTGTCTCATTCTCTTTTATGAATAATAGAAGGGAGTGACAAAGATGACATGTCTGATACCAATTCTGTTGATATGTAAACCAAACTTGACGTAAACCATATTACCATCCTTTTCAAGTTCGTAACGTATGAACAAGACACAAATAGTCTTAGATGTGTCAAATTTTAGTTTGGTCCAATATGTAGCCAGTAGAATAAGCACCAATGTTTTATCGTGTTGCCATATAAGGGCCACATCTTTTGCATTTGTTTTTCATGCTGATCGAAGACCAGTTGTAAGGCACCACGGATCTTAATGAGACTAATTGGACCTAAACTCGTGAGCAGTTGATTCCAAAATAGGTACGGAAAAAGTGCCTTAATGCACGGATATTGCTTGGCATATTGTATAAGCGTCCTTATCTACACGTAATAATAGAAAAGAGTACGATATGTTTTCTTTTAAAGCAGGTATATACCTACTTTATCAGAGCAACTTTTCACGACTGTTTTAGTTTATATTGCTTATTGCTGGGTAATGCGTGGCATATCTTTAAAACCCCCCATCATTACCACCATCACGCATGCATTCAACGAAAGGGTAGACAGAGGTGCATTGTAGTGCACCCACAATTCACCGGTGGTATTTTACCTTTATTTTTACGGGCTTATAACGATGCCTCTTCGAAGGCCGTATTAGGTAATAAAACCTATTTCAATTTTTAAGTACGATCTTGAATATCCCTCAGATTTGTCATAGATTTATCAATACAAGCCTTTGGGTTACTTCATCAATGGGCCGTTTCCCTGAAGGGAATCTTCTAAAGGGTTATGCTTCAATAGCACGACACCTCTTCTTCAAACATTTCTTGTTCCATGATAATGGCATAGTCAACCATGGGAGTGTTCACCTATAACCGACACGACTCTATGGTCGATAGTTCTAAGGTTCATTTGACATTTTTTACTTTTCTTTTTAGAGCAGTACCATCGTTTCTTCAAGCAATCCTGCCTCGGGCTGTCGGTCCAGAATGTATGATCATTGAAAAGTAGCTTATAAAAGCCGCGGCCTGATAATATAAATTGAGCACCTGAAATTATATTATTCATATATTATCTTATACAAATTATATCTAAATTAAGGAAAAATACTTACTAGGGTTTTTAATGGGTAGTTCTTTTAACTTGATTTCATTATTTGAACAATATTTTCACAAATTTTCGAAGTATTATCTTACCTAAGGTGGCAATATTTACTTCGAATGGCTTGCAATGGAAGCAAAGACGGTATAATAAACACTAACGATAAGTATATAAGGAATACATAATATGTCAATAAAAAATAGCTTTTTTAATACATTGTACATTTGTCTATATTCAATCATTACAGTAGGTATATATAGAATACATACATATATTTAGTTTATATAATAAAAATATGTATTTAGCTAAGTTGGTAGAACTGTCGGGTCCGTTTCCAAAAACCTTAAAATAATTGTGCGGTCGGGGGACCCCCTGTCGGGAACGAAGTTTTCTGTTAAGTGTTTTGGATGCACAAATTTTAAGTTGTTAGATGCCGCATAATCCATTCCTGAATAAGTAGTTGATTTTTAAGAGATTTCTTTACATCGGACGACGACAAAAATCTTTGGAAATTACTTTACAGAATGACTAACAGATTCTTGGATGGAGCATAACGCTTTTGAAGAGTGACGATTTCTCCCATTTTACTCCTGCCCCAAGCCACGTAAAGGAACTTATAGAAATAGAAAGTAACTCCAAACACTTGACCAGATTTAGAACGCGTCGTAGCATCGTGGTCCAACCAGAAGGTATAGTGCAGTGGGACTATGGTAGTTTCCTATGGGTTCACCAGTAGGAAAAATCGGTTGCAATTTCCTATCGTTTCCATGACGTGTGTTCAATGATTATGTTCTCCAAAAACGGCAACCACACTGTTGTCTAACGTCCTGACAGAGATGGGACACTTCCCTCGGCTCCGTTTAGAGCAGTACCACCTCTTCTGACGGGTGCACTGTCCTGGTCTGTCAGTCCAGAAGGTATTGTCGTTATACCGCAGCATGTAACAACCGCGACCGGACAAGAAGAACTCGGCAACTGTACGGATAAAATATGTTATTATACACATGGGTGCATAGATGGTTGCTTTTTTTCAGGTACCTACCCACGAACAACAAATGTAAATGTATTTTGAAATGGCTAAACCAGTTTACATAAAAACAGGCTATTTTATTTTAAGAAAATTAAAATAATCACCACTTATTAGTATATTTTAAAAGTTTACATTTAATTATTTTAATTATACAAACACAATGGTGCTGATTCTGTTGTTAGACGATAGACAAACTAAACTAATCGTATTATATCCTATTCTAACTTTGTATACTATATAACAAAGCTGGCACGCCTGTTGTAAACAGTTACCGTGGCCTATGGATGCAAGCAATACCAATAGCATTTCTCGGTACGTTGGCGACCTAAAGGGGAGTGAGAATTGTGATAGAGGGAGGAGTAGGGGGGGAAGCGTACGTTTGAGTAAAACTCAAACAAGTAGTAGTATTTTTTTGTTAAATTTAGTTTAGTCGTAGTATGACATAGAATTAGCATTCACGGTTCTATATCATCTAAAAATTAAAATATTTGACACAATTAGTGCTGTCTCGTTCAGATTTTATTACCCCTCGTTTACACTGAGGCAACACTTGTATCGATTTATGTTGTTGTCTCTACTAGGTGAAACAGAAAGAGTATACTATTTTTATTGCAACTTGTATATTTTTATTGCAACTTGTATATTTGAAAAAAAATAGTATACCCTTTCTGTTGCAACCTGTATATACCTGTATATTTGCTGCTGTCAAATAAGAGTGACAGCTATATAAAATTATAGAATTGTACCGTTAGTGTAAACGAAAGGTAAGCCGAATGTCAACAGAATTAATATGAAAAACATTATGTATTTGTTTTAATAATATGTATTTGGTATATATGTTAGTTCATTATTGTTTTGTTATTTCATCTCCTTATGCAGGTGGAACTCCTGAGTCCTCACAATCTTGTTGTCGACTACGTAGCAGTACGCATTGCAGCCCCTCTTGGTGCACCGCCATCTTACCCCGCGCCCTTCGACTTGCTTATAATACTTCTCATTCTTGTATATCATTCGGTTCCTCCCTCGCGAGGTTGTCAAAAACATCACTGCAATTTGTAATTACATTTCTATTGTAAATGGTTATTTATTTGGCAAATCATTAATTAATTATTCTTTCTTATTATGATGTGTTCTCACCAATCTAAATATATATAACTCAAAGGTGACTGACTGACTGACATAGTGATCTATATAACGCACAGCCCAAACCACTGGACGGATCGGGCTGAAATTTGGCATGCATGTAGATGTTATGACGTAGGCATCCGCTAAGAAAGGATTTTGAAGTTTAAGTTAAATTCCACGCGGACGAAGTCGCGGGCTCAGCTAGTTCTAGCATATAAATATTGATTGCATTACATAGGTACAACATATTATATTTTATCACATCGACAATCTGTATTGATTATAAAACAATATTAAAATTAGCAATTATTCTTTTATTCTCTAATGCCGGTGGAAACCGTGTTTCCTCACAATCCTGTTGTCGACTGAGTAGCAATACGCATTGCAGCCTCTCTTGGTGCACCGCCATCTTGTTCCGTCCCGCCCTTCCACTTGCTTATAATATCTCTCGTTATTGTATATCATTCGGTTCATCCCTCTCGAAGTTATTAGAAACAACACTGGAATTAATTAAAATATTACAAATGAATGCCACATTATCACTCTCAATACGTAGCTAATTATAAAGTAATATTACCGTAAAAAATAAAAACCTACAGTATAATTCGATTGTTAATAGAACGAGAATATAATAATAAAAGTATCGAGAACAAAGATTTTATTAGGTCTGTTATTTTGTGCATTTTATCGAAAAGACCACTATTAAGAATGATTATCATTCTAATAATAATGTATAATTACCTAAACATACTAATGGTTATAACTCAGACAAAAATGTAATGTATGTAAGTTACGAAAAACATATAAATTTTCAATTATTTTATTTGTAAAAAAATAACTTATTTCTTGTAAATTAATACAAAACTTATATAATACCTATTTAATACTTTTTGTTAGTTAAGGCTAAAGCGCCCATCTAGCCCGCGAAGTTCAAATTTTTTGAGTTCTTTTAGATTTTTTTCAAAATCTGACAATAATAAAAGACACATTTTGTAATTCGCGAAAAAGACCGTGTGCAGTGCATTTATTAATATATCCAACTTACTTTAAAACATTTCAAGAACGACAGCTATCCAGATAATCTGGCAATTTTTGTATATTTAGTAATTTACTAGTATCATATCCACCGTGATAATATTTAGAGTAAAATAAATGTATTAATAAATTATGCACTGCACACGGTCTTTTTCGCGAATTACAAAATTTGTCTTTTATTATTGTCAGATTTTGAAAAAATTCTAAAAGAACTCAAAAAATTTGAACCTCACCTTAATATTAAAGTAATTTTAAGCTCAAGTACCATTAAAATGAGGTTTATTTTAAGTGCTGAGGTTTTTTCTGAGATTACTGGTTTTTGTTGTGTAAATTATAAAATAGAGGTAAAAATTGTGACTTTTTTGTGCAGGCATGTACCAAAAATACAGATAAAATTATATGGATGGTAATGTGTATGTACTTGATAGTTGAACCATGATTCGGACAAACACAGATTGTGTTTATACGGTAGCCATATTAGCTCCTCGCATTCTCTCAACCGCTTGAAGCGAAAAAGTTAAGCAATAAGGACTAAATAATAATCAAAACAAATCAATGAGTATGAAGTTCTTGTAACTTAACTATGCTATTATCGACAGTATAACAACTAGCGTTACAGCCTCTTTTCGTACAACACCACCTTGTCTTCCCGCAGATGACTGAATGTTTGTAAAACCTGTAGCCTCTGATGGTTATTTGCTCTCTGCCGTTTCGGGACACGCCAACTTGCACGGGCATCGTGAAAAATTTGACTGAAAATTATAGGGCCTTATAAACTATGTTCAAACGGACATTTTTTTTTTTAATGCCTATATGTTGTTGGCCAGAGTGGCCATAACAACTTCACCCGGACAGAGGGCGAGCGCAAGTGCGCTCCAGCCAGAGGGGCAGGGGGGCAGCTAGCTCAAGGGCGCCACAAGGGACACGACCTCGGCTTGGGCCGCTGCCAGAAGAGGTGGCGAGGGTAAATCTACCACCGGATCGGAACGCGACCTCGACTGAGAAGATCCGGCAAGAAACTCAGCGGGCTTGTCGGGTGCCAAGGTGCGTCTAGGTAAGTAGACGCACCTTCTAGCGGAAGCGGGGATACGTCGACCTCGCCGGCGAGGTCGGTGTCTGGTGCGGAGTGTGCGTGTGTCGTTCTCCTCGACATCTGAGTCTAGGAGAGCGGTGATTTTGATAATGCTATCAACTATATGTATATCAGCCTCTTCTAGTACAGCACCAATCACCATCTTACCTGATATCTGGTCGTTGAATGCCTGTAACATTTGTAACCACTTATGAGTGTCTGTTCCTGTTTCGAGACACTCAGAGGTAATAAAGTAATTCGTGTTTTACAAAAAAATATATAATGAAGTACTTAACTAATATTTTAAAGAAAATATTCTCTGTTTTGTTTATTTATTCATTTCTAAAGATACATTAACTACACATTGATAATCACAGAACATTACAAACACAACAGATTTACACATTATGGACATACGCAAAATCACAAAAACATTACATGAATCTTAAGTGCTAAGTTTTCTTCAATAAATGTGTTCCAACGTGTTTTAAGGTATTTTCAAAATAATGCACAATATTTTGTATGACGCCTTAGTAATAAACATAATTTTGTTGTCACAAAAAATAATTAGTGCTAACAGCTGAACTTGAAATCACTCGCTACCAACCAGCTGTACCAACCAAGGTCTACAACGTCTTGAGCATTTATTAAAACGTCATACAAAGTATCCTGCATTATTCAAGTAATAACTTATAATTATCGTTGTAACCTAATCAAAATAAGCACTTATTACTACAGCAATGAGTTTAGTTTAGTATACCGTCTGAGTTTAGTTTAGTTATTCTTACCTTAAATCAGCTACTTATAGTAAGTCATACGTTATACTAAGTTGAACGATCAGAAAATTACATTTAGAGATTGAGGGGCATAATTATTTTCTGCATATACATTATATTATAATCGCTTTTGTAGGTACTAACTATTCCACCACCCTGCCAATAATATATTTAATTTTCTACTATCTCCGATTAACTATAGTCTAACCATTCAGTGAACATGTTCTCCATAAATCCCAATCAGCGAATTGTTGACAGTTCTGACAGTGACCGGGCACTTCCTGCTCTTCCTCTTGGAGCAGTACCAGAGCTTATTGGAAACCACATCATTCGGTCTAGTAGACCAGAAGGTATACTCACCGTGACGCAGTAAATAGGTACCGCGTATAGTGGGCATGAACTCTATATCTGAAATGAACAATATTTTGATATAAAATCTGATTCGAAAACCAGTCAAATGCGCCGACATGCACTTGGTAAGTTTCTGTTGGGTCTGAAAGTTCTGTAGCCATTACAATAATAAAAACAATTTAAAATAGCATACCGGCACGCAGCATCTTATCCGGTGTACATAGTAGACCCAATTCTTCCGTTACCAAATTCATAATCATATTATGTAACAAATGTGTATTTGTGTCTGATTTCTGTGTCTCTAGTAGGTATATTAATACAAGTATATGTCGCCGTAATAACTTGGTCGGATAAATCCTCTAGGTACCTACATGTTTTTTTTCATATTTAGCAAAATCAAATTGAAAAACTGACATAAAAGCCTCATAATTATTTTAAAATATTGTATTACACTACAAAACAAACAAATTTATCGCCAATATAAAATATGTAATATTTTACGCTTGGGATTATACACACCCACATTACACAATTATGCAGAATTATTTAATAGTGGAGTAAAAATGAATAACTCATAAAAACAAAAATCTACTAAACAAATATTTGATTTGATTGATTTTTATTATTTCATATATCTACTAATATAACATAATTACTTTACACAATTAAGTCAATTTTGCCTGATTCGTTTACACTGACGCAATATTTGTATCAATTTATGCTGTTGTCTCTTATTTAGAGGTGTTGAAAAATAGAAACATTACATAAATCAATACAAATATTGCGTGAGTGTAAACGAAGGGTCAAATTTACACATCCTTACGAAACTAAACTACAATTAACGACCTAGCCGTCCTTTTTACAGTCCATATAAGTCAGAGAGTAATAATTACTACTTGAGAAAAAAAATGTAAATACAAAGGAATGGTTAATTAGAATTTATTTGAGTAAATACGTATGAAATGGCCGTTGTTATTATAAAACTCCGGCCGCTCATGTGTATGGTAGCCTTTTTCTTCCACCGTAACACCATCATTGAACACTAAAAGCCTGGCCTTACAACTTTTCCTTGAGTGAGAGGAACATCTCCAATGCGTGACGCCCTTCGTTACACAAATCCACCCTTTGAAGTAAGTGAATCCATTGTGAAAGATTTGCTGTCTCCCAGTCCTGGATGTTATGTATCGCAAACCTGAAAACGGATTATTTTTAAGATGTATTCATTGGTTTATGGACACAAATGGGTATTGGCATGATGGGCTTATTGCGTATGTTCGCAAATTGGCATTATAGAAAATACAACCGGTAAGTCAGATCTGTTTATTCGCAACGTCCTGTAATTGACAACGCGAATGCCAAGAATCAAAGCTATTATTACATAATCTTAACGCAATCTAGTAAGTTTAATGTTTCATAAGATTAACACTAAACATTTATAGTCATTAATTTCACGTAGACGCGTGAATTATTGCAATTTGACCCATATGCCAATGTCATAAGGGTCACAACACGCGTCTTCGTAAATTGATCAAACTATCTATAATAGTACACATCATTCAGTCCTACTAAAACTAAACATAACTAAACTAATAGTATCGCAATCCTTATTATGGTCGCACCAACCAAACGATATTTTTTGTAGTTCCCAATTTAGGTAATACGTATATAATGTCCGTTCCTATTATAGAACTCCGGACGTTCGTGTGTGTGAGAACCTTTTTCTTCCACCGTTGAACCATCGTTAAACACCGTAAGCCTGGCCTTACAGTTCTTGCTCGAATGAGAGGAGCATCTCCAAATTGAGACACCCTTCTTTATACTAATCGACCCTTTGAAGTATGTGAACCCATCATAAAGGATTTGCTGTCTCCCATTCCTGGATGTTATGTATCGAAAACCTGAAAACGGGTTATTTTTAAGGTTTGTTCATTTGTTTATGTGTAGGTGTAAATTGCGTTACGCTAATTGGCAATCGCGCGCACGAACATGCGGCGATCGCATTGCATTAATCGTATGAACTTGCGATCAAACATACTCATATTTTTGGTGTCCTAATTAAATTTCGCTCAAGTTGAGTTGAATTCGGTAGACTCCACCGGGTATTGTAATCGCGCGATCAATTTGCATTGCATGTTCGTGCGAGCGAAATTATTCGAACAATGCCTCAATATAGTCTTAGATTGGTTATGTCATTTATCGTTTGTTTTTGTTTTTTATTCGGAGTATAGCAAGTGGGCATCATAGTCCTAACGATAAATCAGTATATTTTTTATTAGCGACGTATGTTAATTCTCTACTAATTCAGTGCACGAATTCCAAGAGTCACATAAATAAATGTTGACAAGAACTTTGGCAACTATTTTCCAGGGTTTCCAAAATGGACGGTCACATTTTTGTGTTGTAGTGTTATTAACTGTGTTTGTTATTGCAATTCGTTACTCGACATTGGCAGAATCATATTGGGCTTAACCCAATTGTAAGAGGCCATTAATATAAAAAAAACTATTTTCCAAATTATAGAAAACTGCATGAAAACTCTATGCAATAATAACTCAGATACCCGGATACTGGTTAAGAATATTAGATACTTTTTCCAATAATATTTACTTCTATAACACACAACGGATAAATAATTAATTTTATTAAAATTTTAATAATATTTAATACAAACATATTCAATTATAAACGTTCCAACAATAATCATCTTTTATAATTGGGGGTTGATGCGAATGTTCGCCAATGGGCATTACATTCGCCATGTCTTCAGTCATGAGCAGCCGAGCCGTACATCTCTTGCTGTTGTTGGAAGAACATCTCCATTCATGGTTTCTCTGCCGTATAAGCTGCCTTTTATAGTAATATCTGAAGCCTTGGTACAGAATCTGTCTCTTGCCATTTCTGGATGTTATATACTGGATACCTGAAAATATTACTTTTAAAATATAGAATATAAGATAAAAGTATAAGGTCTATACGAATATTATAAGTTTTTTAGTCGATAACTCAAACGCTACTTCAAATAAAAAAAGTAATTTTGCTACATTTTATATTTTGAAAGTGAAATATATTCTTAAGGTATATCTGTACCAAATTTCGTCAACTTCCGACAAAAACTGTAGAAGTTATGACCCTGTGACAGACTAAACGGACGGACGGACGGACTGGATGATCTTATAAGGGTTCGTAGGGAGGTTAAACCGCTTCCCAATGAATTTAATTGAATTTAATTTAGTTTTTTTTTGTGGAATTTATGGGTGTTTTTCATTAAAACAGGTTAAACAATAACATTTTTTGCAGTCAATGCATTCTGTGAGGATTTTCTTCACTTTCATGCCAGCCTGACGACTTGTCAAGAAGGCACGAAGTTTCTGATAACATCCTACACATCTCCTCTTCTTTGAACCCTTTTCGAGATGATGTGTTTTGATTGTTGTGGGTTCTGAAAATATGAAATTTGTAGATAAATGATTATGTTGTGTTTGTGTGTGTGTATTATTCAGGCATATACGCGAAAAAGCTCTTTCTGTTTAACCTACTAGAAGCTCAAAACGTGTTTATATTATGACATTGTAAGTAGTAGCTGGTGCTAGCGCAGAAGAATAAATTGTAGAAATATGGTTCTACAAGAATGTCACACAGTCCCCACCTCAGTGACCCCAGCACAGTAGACAGTACCTGTCATTCAGTGACTTAAAGAAAGATAGGAAGCGTGATTGTAATGTGATCACTTACTATCAAACCTTCCTGCTTGTTTGCCCATACCTAAAGCAAAAAAAAACAAAGACTATAGATATAATAACCAAGAAACAAGGATTAGGGAAATGTGCAGCTTAATAAAAATCATACAAAAAAAACATAAATAAAAACTTAAATGTATTACAGTAATACTTCGTACCAAACAAAACTAAATTTAACACTTATGGAAATATAGTTTATATTCTTATAGCGGAGGCTCGTGAGTGTGTTGGCCGATGACCCTCACAACCAGGTCTCTGTCAGGTATCACCAGCTTGACCAAACACTTCTTCCTATTGTTAGAGGAGCACCTCCATTCGTGGGCCTGCTGACGTATACGGTACCTTTTGTAGTAGTATTTGAAGCCATTATACAGAATCTGTCTCTTGCCATTCCTGGATATTAAGTACTGGATACCTGAAAATGATTACTTGCAGATTAAACAGGATACGGTTGTTAGACAACCGGCGAAACGAAACGCCAATAAAATTTTACGTCTAGATGTTTGGGACGTCGTTATCTATCATCTCTCAAACTTGAGTTGTTATTGATTTGACGATTAAAACCATCTACTTTTCCTTTTAATTATTTTATTTGTGTCGAACCTGTCGCCAATTTTATTTTTAAATTAGTTTTGGTATCTGCGATACAGGCCCAGAGCCTAGTGTAAAGGCCGCTGCATAAAGAATATTTTTCACTTTTATTTTTAATAAATGATTTATGATTTATTAAGTTTTTTTTACAGTTTTTTTGTAAGGTACCCCAAAATAATAACCAACAATATACCACCAAATAAACCGAGTATATGAGAGAAGTTAAAATTGAATAAACACTAAAAAAATAACGATAGAGCAGGTTCTTAAAAATAAATACAAAATAAAAATAACGGAAAATAAATGTATTGTAAGTACATCAATCGTAACAAATTTACTGAATACGTATTGAAAGTTTATTCTTTTATCAGTGGGGGTGCATGTGTGTGTCTGCCGATGACCCTCACTGTGGAGTCTTCAACAGATATCACCAGCGTCGCCAGACAATTCCTCCTGCTGTTGGAGGAGCACCTCCATTCGTGTGCATTCTGACGTTTCCGAAGCCTTTTATAATAGAATCTAAACCCATTGCATAGAATTTGCTTCTTGCCGTTCCTGGATATGATGTACCGAATTTCTGAAAATAATGATTGAGTATTATTCAGACTTCGCCTAACCTATTCCTATGACGTCACAGTACATAACTGGCATCGACGTGTTAAAAATGTATATATCTCGAAAATTATTGGACATATCGATCATAATTTAAACCCAGTATTGTTTTATTGTAATGTAGTACTTATACAGTCAGCTAAAAATGAAGAAAAATCATGCATATGTCCAATTGAAGCAGTACGTGCGTATGCGCCATCTTGTACCTCACTAGCTTCCTCACAGTCCAGCACAAGTTCAGCTAAGCTAAGCAATTCCTACTATGGTGGGATAAGCATCTTCTCTAGAAGCAATGTTAAGTTTTGGAATAGGACGAGCTTCCACTTTGAGACTTGATGTATTTCATCTGTGAAAGATCTTTTATCACTATAGATTGGATACATCCACACTTGGCGTTCAAAATGCATTCGCTTCGAAACCAGAAAATAATTACTACTGAAACTGTCCACATTAGGACTGAAATGATGTTTCATTTAGGCGCTTAAATTTACATCGAGATGGATTCGGATTTCAAGTGTGATATCGTCGTTTGCTCTTTGGCAAACCTTGAGCTTGGTTTTCTGTTCCTAAATGAAGACGTTTGACGACCGCTTGGCGCAGTGGTTTGAGCGTAGGCCGCTCGGCTCATTGCGGGTTCGATTGCCGACGGGGCAAATTTCGGAAATGGCCTTTTCATTATTTGCCCTGGGTTAGGCGCACCGGGATCGCCCCCAGTCCTTAGTTTGGGACCACACAGTTGATGTGTCAGTCTCGCGATATTTATTTATATATTTACCTTACGGCGCTAACTTATGTCAGTTAGGATGGGAAAATAAAAAAAAGAATGGGCAAGTTAAAACAACTTATTGACATAATTATTTTTATTGATCGCGCCGCATAATGTCCTGTTTCATTTACTGGCCAAAACAGTTTGCAAATACTTATACCACTATAACCTACGCGAGGTATTGACTAGTTACTATATCGTACTGACACGGTAATTACCTGAGGCTGTTACATATTTTTTTATACTAGATACTAGAGGGACTAATCCCGCCTCACACTCCCACCACTATTACTCCTGTAAGCGAGGATCGACAATGGTGACCAATGATGACGCCGAATTTTGATCCTCGATGAGTCCCGGGGAAAAGTTAAATTGTTTTGGAACATTCAGTCGTAAGGAAAGAATAGGAGGATTTGGCATGAAATTATTCATGATTACACCGATGTTTATGATATAATTATAACCGAAATAATAATAAATTAAAAAATTGTGAATGTTCTGAATAAAAAAATGATCTGACCTAAATTTATTACAGTCTTAATTCCATCACGGTGCGAGAAACAAAATCATATAATATTTAAAATGTACATTGTGTCTGATTCTGTTGGCACACAAACTAAACTTGTTATCCTTTTTATAGTTGTAACGTACGAGCGACAAAAACATTTAGAATGTGACAAATTAAGTTTGATAACAACAGAATTGGCATTAAGGGTGACCGTCCACTTGGCTGTGCTATGAAGAATAAGATAGAACTTTATATTTTTATATAATAATAATTTAGCCCTTTTGACGTCCCACTACTGGGCACGGGCCTCCCCTCAACACGAGGGGGATTCAGGCCATAATCCACCACGCTGGCCCAGTGCGGGTTGGCGGATTTCACATGTCTTTCGAAAATTGGTTAGATCTTCTAAGACATGCAGGTTTCCTCACGGTGTTTTCCTTCACCATAAGCAAGTGATAATCATATAGACATTTTGATTCGCACATAGATTTTGAAAAATCCATAGGTGCGAGCCGGGGTTTGAACCCAAGACCTGATGCCCGCAAGACGCGTGCTTTAACCAACCGGCTATCACAGCTTCTATTTTTAAATACATATATTTAGATTGCTCAAGTTGACTGGCATTCAAGGGGAAATCTGTTCGGAACGGTCCGGCACGTTTTATAGCATAGCCAAGCGGACGGTCACCCTAACACTAACGGCAGTAAAACAATCAAGTGTAGTAACTGTATTAGTTGTTTCTTGTTGAGAACCTTATGAAGCCTGTTGTAAACTAGACGCGTCGAGTCGAGTCGGAGCGAATTGACTGCGTCCCTTAGCAACGGGCGGATCTAGGTAATTTTTTATAGATTTTGTTTGAACTTCGATTCGACGCGACTGTGAGCAACGCAAGGCATTATCAACCCTATACTAAAATCATTTACGGTTCAAAATAATAAGGCATGCGTAAAGTTTGTATAAAAATGCCCCATAAGCCGAAGTTACTCTGAATTATTGGCGAGCTATCATTTGAAGAGCCTGTTGCCCCGTCATAATCTTCTGCCGCGTTGGGGGGTGGCTATGCTCACCCAAAACCCCCACGAGTTTCTTACTTATCATCTTGACTCGCACCTGGCACTTTTTGCTGATTCTTTTAGAACAGTACCAGGTACAGGGTCCATTAGGGTTGAATTTGTTTGTGGAGTAAGTATGTCTGCCAATTTGGAGTAGATATTTGCCCGTAGGTAATGGGATTAACTGTACTGCATCTGGAAAAATTAATATCGTTATGCTTTGGCAATTTTTATTTTTGGTTATTTATTTAAAGTGGGACTCAGTATTGGACGCACTTTTCCACTTGGGTTCGACACCTAGACAAACGTTTTCGCGGCAGGCCAGAGGAAAACGTCAAGCCGAGCTGGACTTCGCCATGATGGACTGGCCCAGCATAGGCATGAAGTGGGAGAAGTGGGGAAAGGAAAGGAAGGTCTTCACCCAGCGAAGGAACGATATAGGCTGAAGGAAGACGAGTAAGTAAACTATTTAAACTATTACTGGGGACGGACGTATGATAGATATAGGGTTACAGATACACTCACACTTAGTTTTATTTAAATTGATGGAAATGAAAAAAACTGGATGGGATGCGTTATTTTATTTCAATTTAAATAAAACAAATAAATATATTTTAACAATAATTATTTTAGATTCATTATTTTGATAAATTAATTAGTAAAATATATTAAAAGATACAACCATTATAATACATTTTTGACACTAAATTCCATCCTTAATTCGACTCCAAGACAATAAATGACTTAGTAGCTTATAATAGATTAGGACAAGTACTAAAATTTATACAGTTAGCTACCGAAAAAGTACATTTATTTACACTTTAATTACTTATTTGTAAAGAAGTTAGTTTTAGGACGTAGACATTACTAGAATTTGGTTTGCTTAACCTATAACTTCTCTATACATATACACATCGATTGAACACTCTATAGAACGAAAGAAAATACTCAAGTATCTTAAAGCAACCATTTCGCTGTTACACACTTGTTAAGTAAACTCCATATATTTTTCATTAAGGCTGAAGCGCCCATCTAGCCCGCGAAGTTCAAATTTTTTGAGGTTTTTTAGATTTTTTTCAAAATCTGACAATAATTAAAGGCACGTTTTGTAATTCGCGAGAAAGACCATGTGCAGTGCATTTATTAATATATCCAACTTACTCTAAAACATTTCAAGAACGACAGCTATCCAGATAATCTGGCAATTTTTGTATATTTAGTGATTTACTAGTATCATATCCACCGTGATAATATTTAGAGTAAAATAAATGTATTAATAAACGCACTGCATACTGTGTTTTTCGCAAATCACAAAACGTTGTCTTAAATGTTTTCAGATTTTGGATAAACTATAAAAATACTCGAAAATTTTGAATTTCGCGGGCTAGACAGGCGCCTTCACCTTATAACTTAAATTGAAAATTTAGATAACTTTAAAAAATTTAAAAACTTTAAAAGAGCTGATAATTTTCAAGGCTGAACCGATTTTCATAAAACATAGCTAAGAACACTCTCGATCAGAATACCTATCTAACAAAAAAAAACAAAATTGAAATCGGTTCATCCGCTTGGGCGCTACGATGCCACAGACAGACACACAGATACACAAATACACATGTTAAACTTATAACACCCCTCTTTTTCGTCGGGGGTTAAAAACTACAGCAATTGCTATTAATGGTGTTATCATTCAATTGTTTTAATCATCCGCGTGTAACGCAGTCCGTCTGACACAATAGCACGCTTCAATTTGTATTATGGATGGTGTACACTGTATTTATCAGCTTTAATGAGGATGCCATGATGGAGGTGATAGTTGGTAGGCGGATGGTTATGTTCGCAACCTTCAGAGATTCTATTACCTTCGTCTAACAGGAGCCGCCCCTTGCAGAACTTGGTGTGGTGCGTCGAACACCGCCATTGCTTCAAGTTATTCCTTATTAAGTGCTTGAAGTAGTAATAAGTGTATCCATGGTGGAGCAGCATAATTTTTCCACTTCGTGATCTGATGAATTGGGAACCTAAAATCAGAATGAATAATCATGAGTTAAGCTTTGGAAGTCACGTTAATGTTTAGGTTACCTGAGTCCGAGCACAACAAGTTCCAATAACACTTGAACTGTGCACAGAATACATAAAAACCGAGAAATACGCACATAAGGCCCAGCGCACACCGCTGTAGGCGCGGCAGAGAGCAATTGAAGACAACAATTTAATATAAACCTTAATTACCTTGACATACGGTATGTATGAGCAGTCGCGCGTATGCTCTTGTATTAGCTGGAGGGCGCTCCGAGCACCGCGTGCGAATTTATTCATGCGACCGTATGTCAAGGTAGTTCAGGTTTATATTCAATTGTTGTCTTCAATTGCTCTCCGCCGCGCCTCCAGCGGTCTGCGCTGGGCCTAAGAGTCACTCTGCAAAAACACAAACAACTAAAAGCTACCGTCGCCACGCGGCAATAAGGTGCAATCTCGACTGATTCGAGTGCCCTCGAGGGCGGACTCTTTAAATGTTTATACCAAGTGTGTCAGTCCGGGCGGTATGAGCCAGCCATTGGACCTAGTACATTGGGATCGATAGATAGCTTTCGAATCTAGTGGAACAGGTGATATGGTTTGAAAACAAATAATTTTGGAGGTTACATTGTTGATGTAATTAATAAATCACTTTTGAGATGTTTTTAATTTTATTAATGAAGTCCCTTAACAATATAGTATTCACTATGTGATTGATTATCTATTGATATTGTCATGATCGATCGATTAATCTACACTTATGTGTAGTGTGTGAAAGGGATCATAAAATAATCAGACACGATTGGACATGTGTAGTACAAAATAATTTGAGTTAGTTCAAACTTAAGATCTGAACTGATACTAGATCGCTGGGATCGCCCCCAGTCCATTGTACGGTACCCATAGTACAAGCTTTGCTTAGTTTGGGACTGTACAGTTGGTGTGTCAGTCTGGCGATATATATTATTATTATTATTTATTAAATAAATAAATAAATATCGCCAGATATGCACACCAACTGTATGGTCCCAAACTAAGCAACGCTTGTATTATAGGTACCGTACAATTGACTGGGGGCGATCCCAGTGACACCCACACCAGGGAAATTTACGAAAAGGCCATTTCCAAAATTTACCCCCCGCGGGAATCGAACCTGCAACCACCATGTGCAGTGAGCCGAGCGGCCTACGCTCGAAACACTGCGCCAAGCGGTCGTCAAAGATTGATCATCTATACTTCTTAATTTCGGTTGTAACCAACATCCATCCACCAATGGGCAATCAGATCATGAGCAAGTATACATATCGAACTGATAGCAAACGCTAATCCGTTGTCTCAGATTCTGATATAAACCCCTCGATGTATGGTAAATTTGGAATGTGGATGGTTATGTTCGTAATTAGCTTCTATAATCTTTTCATCTTTCAACACTAGTTTCGCCTTGCAGCCTTTACCACTGTTGGTGGAACATTTCCACTGACTGGCGCCGGTCTTCCGAATTATCTTGGCGAAGAAGTAGGTGTAATCGTTATGCAGAATTAATTGAGTGCCTTTGCGGGAAGTGATGAACTTTATTTCTGAAATGTTATTGTAAATTGATTATGAATGTTTTGAAAAAGTTGAACTATAGCGCCTATTTTGGCTTGACACCTGGCATCCAAAGATTATATATCTTTTGCTACTGTAAGGAGGTCCATGTCGGCGCACTGGCCACAGGCGATAAGCGTTCCTGGCCGTCAAGAACGTATTTGAATTTTAAGAAAAGGATTATTTTTGAAATTGAAAGCTCTGCGGTGCGCTGGCAGTGACAATTGGGGACTATTGGGATAAGACGTGTTTGCATGCATTTTTATAAATACGTATTAATTTTGATCTGGTTACAATTTTAAAATAACATATAGATCACCTAATTAAACATGGAAAATATAAAGAGAGATGAAAAAATAAAACAATGGGTCATGCTTAAATTGACATATTTCCCACAGATTATAACAACAGTGTTGAACAACAACATAATATGTGGGTTAATATCTGTAATATTTCCCATTAATAATACGATATTTTGGCGGTGAATGATAATGTTCATAGTTAGCGGCGGTGATCGTCATATCGTCACTGTTCATGGAAAGTTTTGCTTTGCACCCCTTGCTGTGGTGGGAGGAACAGCGCCAGTACCTGTTGTTCCCGCTTGTGTAACGGGAGTATGTGTATTCCATCACCATCAACAAAGGATTGCCTCTTCGAGACTCGATGTAATTAACTTTAGTATCTGAAACAAAATAACTTATCTAGAAGTACTTACGAACAACAAATATTTTCTGTAGTTCCAAATATAGTGTAAATATTTTTGAATACGAGGCGTTTCATTATTTATACCGTTGGAGACGTATACCAAAAAAAATTGTAAAAGCTATAAGTATACCAAGAACATTAAAGATGTATTGTATTTTTTTGTGAAAATGGGACTAAGTCAAATTTGCAGAAAGAAAAAAATTAAACTGATCAAGAAATGACAGTGTTAAGAACGCTGGGATTCTGTTTCCCGTTTCTTGTTGTTGAAAAATGAAAATAGAATAAATCTATTTTCAGGCCACATTCAGAAATAAACTTGCCGTGTTATGCTACGACCTGGTGGTTATTGGGGGTTTAAAGGACGAAGTAGATAAATCTAAGTCGTTTTTAGAGCTTTCTATAATTTTATTTGGTATTAAATTCATTTTACCTACTATTATTTTGTTTACTTTTACTAGGCGCAATTTAATTTCCACATACAATTAAATATAACAAATCCTATCGAAGCTATCTATACAGATTACGTATATGCCTATACAGAAGACTATATTTAAATCGAAATAATATTAGAATACCTAAAATGTAACATGTTATATTAAAAATCCAGTCAAAAACCGCTCATATTTTATAATATCTCCCGTCACTTACTAGATATTTCGGAGGTGGATGGTTATGTTCGTAGTTAGCGGAGGTGACCTTATCATCACTGCTGATGTACAGCCTGGCTTTGCACCCCTTGAAGTGGTGGGAGGAACAGCGCCAGCGGCTGTTGGTCGTGTACCGTTTGAAACGGGAGTACGTGTATTCCTTGATCATCACTAACCGATTGCCTTTTCGAGACTGGATGTATCTAAGTTTTGTATCTGAAATTAAATGTTATCAGCTAGTCTCGCACTGGGCGACAATTAAGTTTAAGTTTTATTTCCTATTGAAGGTGTAAGTTGGCGGATGGTATTTATAATAATAATAAATATCGCCAGACTGACACACCAACTGTATGGTCCCAAACTAAGTAACGCTTGTACTATGGAAACCGAACAATGGACTGGGGGCGATCCCAGTGACACCCAAACCTGGGGAAAATTACAAAAAGAACATTTCTGAAATTTGCTCTGGCGGGAATCGAACCCGCAACTAACCAGTGCCGTGAGCCGAGCGGCCTACGCTTGAACCACTGCGCCAAGCGGTCGTCAAACTAAACTCTAAACATGAAATTGTTGCCAGTATTACCACTTTTAATCAAAATACTCTCAATAAAAACACTCTGCGTTTTTCAATATGATTAATATTCATTTAATGTTATACAATAAATAAAAGGAAATTATAAAAATTTAAAAACCCCGATGTGAAGAAAAACTACAAAAGAGCTGATAATTTTCAAACGGCTGAAGTGTGTTCTTAGCTATGTTCCATGAAAATCGGTTTCATGGAACATAGCTAAGAACACTCTCTTCAAACACAACACTTCTAACAAAAACAACAAAATTACATTCGGTTCATCCACTTAGGCGCTACTATGCCACAGACAGACACACACATACATAGATACACATGTCAAACTTTTAACACCCCTCTTTTTCGTCGAGGGTTAAAAATAACTTAAACTCTAATGTATTTTCCGTCATGGCAGAGATGAAATTTATGGGATGGATGGTTATGTTCATAGCTGGCGAATGTTATCTTTCCGTCAACGTTGATAACCAGCTTCGCTTTGCATCCCTTCCTGCTATGTGTGGAACAGCGCCAATGACTTGTCGACTTGGCTTTGCACTGACTATACTGGAAGTACGTATATTTCTTCATCATTACCAACGGTTTGCCTCGCGTAGATTTCATATATATGACATCAGAATCTTGAAACATAGTTAAGTATATTTATTATTTTCAAATTCAAAACTCAAAATGTGTTTATTGCTAAATAAACTCCGTTGTAGACACAGGTGTGGTGACATACCAAGTAAGTATTTAAATACCTGTATCAGGATGTCACCGTTCTTCCGACCCACGTTTCTGACAGAGTTAGCCACTTGCTCATAGGATAGCAATAAATAATAGGATTTTCTTTTAGTTTGCTATCAATGTATTTCTAATTAGATTGTCACATTACTAGCAGTCCCCTTAGACCCTACAACGTATGGTCTAAGGTATTTATGGTGGCTGTGCTAGGAAGCAAGCCCGCCTTGTTCGACCAATAGGATCGCTTAATTTCCTCAGCTTCACTCGGCTGAGCACAAGTTAAAGAAAAATAAGCGACCCTATTGTTCGATACGGGCGGATCTGCTGTATAAAGGGAATAATTAATGAAGGGCAAATTGACGTCATAACAATAATACAAAATATACTATTTTTATTTATTATAGATATACTCGTAAGTAGACACATGTTAATAAAAATAGAATAAGTTCGAAGACTAAATACGATGTTTAGAATCAATTGGGATGACCCAAAAATGTTTAATTTTAGAAAAACAATTAGGGTTCCGCGTAAAAACACATGAAATCCAAAAGTATCTCGGGATTTTAACAGGCAGATAGCTGATGTTATAAGCATTAATTTAGGCTACCTTATTTTAGAAAAAGAAAAAAAATAGATCACAAATGCTGCCTGTCGCGTGGGCTCAAAACGCGCGAGCGGGCTTTTGCGATAGTAGGTAAATAAAACATCGACTCGCAAAACTTAAATTAAATTTTTGTTAAGTTAACTTCCACGCGGACGAAGTCGCGGGCACCGCAAGTACATTATATAATAGGAGAAACAGACTGACAGATCTATCAACGCAAAGCCTAAACTGTTGGTCTTAGAAACTTGATTTGTTTGCGATAATTTAGCTTGTATAGCGTAGACAACCACTAAGGCAAAATTTTTAAAAATTCCGCCTCCAAAGGGACGTAATAGGGGATGATTATTATTAACAATGAGTTGATTAACCTAAATCTGCCGCCGACCGTGGTTAGGGTAATTAGTTTAGATTCTGTAGGTAAAATATAGTGTGGGTTCTCATGCACCCCGTACCGCACTGAAAAAGGGCATTTTTCATATAGTTTAGTGATGGGAAAAAATATCGATTTTATTTAATTGTATTTATTTATCAAAGGTAAGTAATTTATTCTTAAATAAATTAAATTTAAACTTATGGGTGTTTTTCATTAAAACAGGTCAAACAATAATTTTTTTTGCAACCGATGCATTTTGTGCGAATTTTCTTCACTTTTTTGTCAGCCTCACGACTTGGTAAGAAGGTGCGTAGTTTTTTATAGCATCCTACACAATTCCTCTTTTTTGATCCCTTTTCGAGATGATGCGTTTTGTTTGTGGGTTCTGAAAATATAAAAATAATATTGTGTATTTTTCAAGCAGGTTCATTAAAGTATAATTGGGCACACAATTTTGTGCATAATCATGATAATAAGTTACAAAACTTTAGATATAATGATGCATAATTAAGTCACTAAACAAACAGACTCATATCATAAGCATCAGCCTATTGAAATAAAGTTACTCGACAAGTCACATTCACGTTTCCATTAACGATATTATGAGTACCTAGTAAGGATGTTTAGAAATTACCTGTATCCACATCCAAGTCTTTCTTTGTAAAAGCTTCAATAAGTTGTTCCACAAATAGTCTCTTTGGCGAAGAGTCAGTCTCAGAAGTCAGCACTGGCATCGCTATGCCACTAGACCAACGACACGACTCGATATTATTTATTAATTATTTATATATTAAATACTTAAATATTTCACCTGAGTATAATTTGTAAATATTAATTAGTGACCTACCTGTTTATGAAATATCAGTGATTCTGACTTAGATTTACCACCCGATTCTTCTTCATCATCCTCATTAATTAACTTTCTACGGCAACGTTTTGACATATTCGGCAGCAGTCTTATTACCTCGTCGCGTGCGCAGACTCGAACGCGTTGCACAACACTGGCCACGTGAAGCTAGCGCAAGGTGCGGTACGAGGTGCGCGGGGGGACGAGGTGTTTCCAACCTCGTACAACACTGTATTAAAATTTTATTTATTCAGTGCGGTACGAGGTCTAAAAAACCCCGCACTAAAGTAGGTATACCAAAGAACTCCGAATCAATAGCACATTTCAGATATATAGTTAACTCTTTCCTACACTAAACCTGCTAGAAGTTACGCCTCCCGCACGACAGAGAAGTTTAACTTTTTCATTACCGCTGTAGAGGCGAGACACGGACAGGGTGTTTCAGGCCCTGTTTCGCACTCAACGTGATAATCAACAAAAAACCACTCATATTGCAATATATTTCCCATTATGAATATAAAAATTACGAGGTGGATGGTTGTGCTCGTAGTTGCCGGAGATGATCCTACCATCAAAGTTGATGATCAGCTTCGCTATGCAACGCTTGAAACGGTGCGAGGAGCACCTCCAGTAGCTAATGTTCGTAGTACGGGACTGTTTTTGCTTGAAGTACGTGTACTGATTCACCATCGCCAACTGCTTGCCTCGTCGAGATTCGATGTATATGATTTCTGACTCTGAAATGGAAATACCTATTAAAACTACCGATTGAAATAGCATCCAATAGACGTATCAAGCGAAGTTCAAACCAATTACAAAAATTCTCCTACAGCTGTTTGCTATGCAACATTGTCTATTATTGTCTGTTCCGGGTTTATTCCCCATCCTGGCCTTTAAACTATTGACGCAAGCCCACTCCTAAGCATTAGCTTAGTTGGAGGGGCTAACGGGAATACTAGTACTGTGATGCAATCTTTATTTATAAACCAAAAAAAACATGCTGGCGCATCCACCATATTTTTTTTATTCGATACGATTTAAATTTGATATAAGAGAGTAATATCCAGACCAGCACATAAACATTGCTTATGGGCTGGTGCTGCTGGAAATATGATATTTCTGCTATTGCGTCGAGAAAGGAGGCACTGCGAATTTCAAAGCCACCGCGGCGATTCACAAAAAAAAACATCTAAATATAGAACAATTTTATTCATAAGTATACATTTTTTTTTAATTCACAAATTATTTTCTCTATGTCAGGTCGATGATCGCAAGCGCAAGCCCCGAGTGGGCATACCAAGTTCCCAGGATACTCGACTTTGTCCCCTAATGGGAGGGTTTACATTCATTTATTTATAACATAGTTGTAAATAACTAAAATTATGATCAACACTTTGAGTTTTATATTTGCACGGAGGATGATTGTGTTGGAACTGGCCACCTATTATCACATCATTATTGTTAAACGTAACCTTCGCCGTACACCCTCTGCTATTGTGAGTGGAACAGCGCCAGTGCTTCAGTTTTTCTTTCCGGGTTTCTTTGACGAACGAATATGTGTAATTATGGATCACCGCTAATGCCTTCCCCGTGCGGGATCTTATGTACGTTATATCTGAAACAATAAGTTTATTTAGTATAGATATGAAAGTACTAGAAGAGTATACCTATGCTAAATTAATAGAAGGTTTAGTATTAGATAACAGAACGTATAAGTATTTAGGTATTTTATTTATTTATTTTCCTAAGTCTTATACAAGCTAAATAAAAAGTCTTAAAAAAAATATATTTATACAATATAATTTCCTCGTACATAACTTCACCAGAGACTTCAGTTTCCCTGTTGATATTCTCTATTATTTTCCCTTTAAACCCTACACCAAATTCAGTTTCCGTCAAAACATTCGCAACTGTAGGTCACTCGAAAAAGTTTAATTTCCTCTTTATTGCCACATAGGCAGCATATATTTTTATTGTATCTTGGATGAGTGATTTTTCTGTTCGTAGTACTCAGTATTTCATGCATTTAGTTTCATTTACAACGTGTTAATGAAATAGCGCATAGCCTCAGACACCCGAACTTATTTTTATTATAAAAGAAGTATATTTATAAATTATTAAATTAAATTTTCGAACATTATGTAAGATCATATTTGATTTTTGTTTGCGGAATTGCAAAAAGCCAACACATGGTCCCGTGACGCAAGCACTGGCCGTGCTAGGTCAATTTCGCCGAGTCGCATCACACGTCACAATAACGCCCATAGACTCTAGCGTGCTGCTCTTAGCAACGATAACCCGTATATCGTGACATTTGTAGTATCGAATCCTACATTAAATTCCATCATTTTGCCATTGTATCGATTACTGAACTAACTATACAAAATTGACCATATAAGACGGCTAAAAAGATGGAATTTAGAGTAGCAACACACGTCAAATGTCATGATAATATATATCGATTTTATCGTTGCTAAGAGCACCCCTGATTAGAAAAAGAAAGAGTTGGGTAAATTTAAAAAGCGGCGTAGATCTTCTTGTTTGTATAAAATCTGACCCATATTGTTTATTAGTAGAATCGATTCTACTCTCGATTCTGAACAAATTAATTTCAGTTTTTGCGCGAATTTATTAACGCGTTGTATATTTTCTCGCATTAGGGCTATGGTTGTGTGGCGATGACTTAAATATTATTTGATTGTTGTGCACTGTGAGCCTCCCCTTGCAACCCCTGTGGGTGTGCGTGGAGCACCGCCAATAGGACACCATCTTCCAGCTGTGAGTGTAGTGAAGACTGTGTGTATAGCCCTTAAACACAAGCAGATCTGTACCCTGCTGAGATTTAATGAACACCAGACCTGAAAATACATATAACTAATGAAATTATCTGTAAATTTGTTGAGTGATAACCGATCACGTGGTGAGGTCGCATGTTAAAAGGCAGGCTCCTAACAATAAATACAAATAAATGTATTTTGACACAAAACAGGTTCGAACTATCTCACGAAGTCTCCAACTCCTGAACTATACTACTACGGCCAACGAGAAGCAATACCAAACGGTAATACTGTTTGAGTTCAATTCAGGCGTCGCCAACGTTCGGTCGTTTCAACATGTATTGGAAATCCATAATTTTTGTAGGGACACATGCACACACTCAATGTAAGTACTCGTACATGGATGTGTGGGCGAAGTGTCAACTATGCAATTATTTCCCAGTTCACCAGTCCGGTTGTGCAGAGTAACCTTAGAGCACGTTAAAATTGTAATTAGATTCAGCTAAATATTGTAGTCCCGTAATATAATTTGAACATTTACTTATTTATATTTGGAATTTTATTTACAAGACAAGGACCGGACTCAAGAGGTCACCACCTATAAATTTTAATTAACATTTATGAAGACGAAATGTTAAGGACATCTATAATAATAAAATGATCTATTCATTTTTGTATCGGTTCTAGTTGACCATGCTATATATTAGTGATGTAACGAATGTTGGATTTTTCACATTCGCGAATGCGAATGCGAATATTTATCTCCAACATTCGCGAATGCCAATGCGAATGCGAATGTTGACTTTGAAATAAAGGGCGCGCAACATTTTAGACAAGTTGAAATTTTGTGCGAGCCCATGCAAGTTGAAGGAAGGAGGTGAGTCACATAAAGTTCATTTGAAGAGATTTGTTATTATTTGAGGGAAGTTTAGAGTAATTGCATAAATTTGTGAAATTGAACTAATATTCGAAATTGAAATATATATAGGTATATTAATTCATAAAATTATATTTAGATAGTATTTTAACTAGACTAACAAGAACAATAGAGAAATAACCTATTTCTAATTTAATTGCCTACCTTAAGAACAATGTAACATTTTTTTTTCACATATTACTAAATAATGTATTTATTTTATTTATTTGGTTCACCAACCGCTGTTTACACCATATAAAACAATAAATGAATAAAATTAGATTTGCACAAGTGCGACAGTCACTTAAAGGTAAACACCGCATGCACCACTAAACAGTTAAATCCTAATCAACTAATCTAAATGTAAAAAAAGAAAGAAAAAAAACTGAAAGTAAGAGGTGGTAAGAATTATATACAAATGTGTATTTATTAAAAATTCGCCAAGTGCTATGTCGAACCATGCACAATGAAAGGTTCCGAGTCATTGAAGGTAATCTGTTTAAAACTTCACCCCAGGTTGAAATAGGTACTAAAGTTGTGTACATACTACTACCGACATCTATCGACACCATTAAATACTAAGAAATAGACTAACGAACATAAAAAATACATTTATTGTTGTTATTTAATTTGAATTTATTAAGAATGTATCCAAATTGGTCTGCATAATCTTATTCATATATTTTGCAACATGTAAATGTACGAAGTGTCGATAATTATTACGTAAAAGTAAAGAGTAAAATGAAAGCTATCGACAAATTGACTCCACAGATTGAATTCGCGTTGATTGTATGGGCGGTTGATTCAATTTAATATTATTTGCGGTCAGACTATTGTCACCCTCAGTCAGTTGCCCTCTCACTCACACACTTTGTTTCACTCACCGGTAATTAAACACAAAGCCTTAAGATACGTGGTAGGTGTTTATTCAGCTACAAATAATATACTGAGATTTGTAGTGTCGAATCCCACTCTGAATTCCATCTGTTTTGCTGTACTGAACGAACTATACAAAATTTATGATAGAAGACGCCAAAAAGATGGAATTTTGAGTAGGATTGGTCACGGCAAATGTCATGACATATCGAGTATCGTTGCTAAGAGTAGCGCCCTTGATTAGAATACGAAACAGATGGGTAAATTTAAAAATATGTTTTTGTTTGTATAAAATCTGACCCATATTGTTTATTAGTAAAATCGATTCTACTCTTGATTCTGATCAAAATAATTTCAGGTTTTGCGCGAATTTATAAACACGCTGTATACTTCCTTGCATTGGGGCTATGGTTATGTGGCGAACTCTTTAATACTACTTGATTGTTGTGCACTGTGAGCCTCCCCTTGCAATCCATCTGGGTGTGCATGGAGCACCGCCAATAGGATATCATGTTCCTTCTGTAAGTGTAGTGGAGACTGTGCGTGTAGCCCTTGAACACAAGCAGATCTGTATCCTTTTGTGATTTAATGAACACCAGACCTGAAAAAGACATATAACTAGTGAACTTAACTGTGAAGTTGTAACGACGTTTTGCGTGAGTGAGTTGAGTGTTAACAGATCACGTGGTGAGTTCGCACGTTAAAAGGCAGTCCTAACAATAAATACAAATAAATATCTTTTGACACAAAACAGGTTCAAACCATATCACGAAGTCCTCGACTCCTGACTACGGCCAAGAAGCGAAAATTTATGAAGACGAAACGTTTAGGACTAATAATTGAATAAAATAGGTAATCTATTCATTTTCGAATTGGTTCTGGTTGGCCATGCTATATATATAAATGAGTCATAGGAGTCAAAAATGTAAAATGAAAGCTATCGACAAATTGACTCCACAGATTGAATGGGTGGTTGATTCAATTTAATATTAGTTGCCCTAGGACTATCCTTTCACGCTCAGTCAGTCGCCCTCCCACTCACACACTTTGTCTCACTCACCGGTAATTAAACACAAAGCCTTTAGATACCTGGTAGGTGTTTATTCAGCTACAAATAATATAGAACTAATTTTAATGACTAGAAGTGAACTATTTCAATGGGGGGGATATCACATTTATCCCATCCTCAAATGAAACAATCAAATCGCAATTCAGTTTTTCTCGTGATACCGTCCATATTGCACTGATATAGTTCGCAATCCGGGTTATACTTGTTATATTTTCTGATTGTTATTACCTCCCCCCCCCCGCCCCCTCCTGATGCTCCTTAATATAATAATAACTAAACATTCAATTAAAATAACTTATATAATAAATACGTCTATAATCACTTTATAAATCAAATAAGCTTATTATTAATTACAACTATGATTCTTAGGAAGTGACTAGAATTTTACCAAACATACATTACATAATACACATTTACTATATATCTTATAGTGTCTTAATGACTAACATTGACTTTGACTATAACGCTTTTCTTAAGGTGAAGGCGCCTGTCTAGCCCCGAAGTTCAAATTTTTTGAGTTCTTTTAGAAATTTTTCAAAATCTTACAATAAAATAAAAGACAAATTTTGTAATTCGCGAAAAAGACCGTGTGCAGAGCATTTATTAATACATTTATTTTACTCTAAATATTATCACGGTGGATATGATACTCGTAAATCACTAAATATACAAAAATTGCCAGATTATCTGGATAGCTGTCGTTCTTGAAATGTTTTAGAGTAAGTTGGATATATTAATAAATGCACTGCACACGGTATTTTTCGCGAATTACAAAATTTGTCTTTTATTATAGTCAGATTTTGAAAAATTTCTAAAAGAGCTCAAAAAATTTGAACTTCGCGGGCTAGATGGGCGCTTTAGCCTTAAGATGATGTGTTAAGTTTTAGTAGTAAAGATTATACCTGTGAAACATCAATAAAAACGCATGCCCCATTATTGTCATACCTCTTTGGTTTCAATGAATCTGCAGGCTTAGCACGTCAACGCGACAAGACCTTAATTTTAAATTTTTTGTCACGCCGAGTCTCTCTTTCTAATTCAATTAGAGAGACTAAGACAACATTGTCATTATACCTTCGATCTTGTCACATCCAGCCATCCTGATGTGACATTTCCGTATATAGTTTATCGACGACTTGTAAAACCTCAATGCATGCCTCAAATCGCACACCAATACCCACTAGGTGAAACAAAAAGGGTATACTATTTTTTTACAACTTTACTTTGTAAATCTAAAACTATCGGCTTTGTGGGACAGTTGCAGTACTAAAGGTTTTGTAGACTTATGACATCTGTCTACAGCTATATCCCTATAACACCTTTTGTTTTTCAAGTTTCCTCCAAGGCTGATAGTTTTAGAATTACAAATTACCTGTTTAACCCCGCACTGTCTCATATAGCTTAACTTATGTAGAGTAATTGTGACTCTGAGTAATGGGGGGATGATTGTGGTTTAGGTTCATGCTGGATATCTTGGAGTCTTGAGTAAGGATTATTTTCCCTTTGCATCCCTTCAACCTTCCCGTGGAACAGCGCCAGTAAGTGCTCACGCTGGATTTGTACAGCATATAATATGTGTAGTCCTGGAAAGCCAGGAGAGTCCTCCCCGTTATCGCGGACTGGACGAACCTTACGCCTGTGAAACCAGGACACTTGTATAAAATGTTTAAAAACATTACATTTAGTGCGAAAACTTTAATACGAAATGCACAAGAAAATCATACTTAAGTACCTACTTATAAATTCATATTTCACTAAGCATAATATAGCAATCTTGATTAAGGTTATATGTTTGAACAGTTTGGGATAGAGAGTCTTGAACCGTAGGGCTCGCGGCATTTTTAGCGATTAGGGAAAGCGGCTGGTTGAGGCAATTGGGCTCCAAAGAGCTAGCTCATATCTGCTACAGAGATTGCATACTGTATGTGACTGGACATGAATATTTTTTGTTAGGGCACAGCTGGATACAATTTCCGCCACTGTTTCTTGGAACCAATCACCTCACGTTAAAGTAAAAAACAGTAATGATAAATCCTTTATTGCCAATGAAAAATAATAAGATATACAATCAAATTTTCATATACTGGCCGTCGTAAATACAATACTTTGCGGGCGGGTGCGTATGTTCATTTTCGAGGCCAATTATTGCAAACTTCTCGTCCAACTTGAGTTTAGCATTGCACCCCCTACAGTTGTGCGTGGAGCAGTACCAGTGGAAATACTTGGTCTTCTTGCATTGCTTCTTGCAGTAGTACGTGTAGTCGTTGTACATGACCAGGTGTTTGCCAGAATACCGGGACTTCGCCAGAAGTATCACTGGAACGGGATGGATTGTCAGATTTTGTCCGCTCTACCTTTCGAGACCCGCCACACACTCAAACTTAACTTACTGAGGTACCCATAAATTGTCATGTTTACACTTTTTTCCTGAAGTCTATAATCGGATCGGACCGCGAATTCGACTGAGAAGATCCGCAAGGGCATAATTACCTTTTTAATTTATATTTTTTTATGCACGTTGTTTATTTTTAATTGGTACTTACAAAGAGCAGGTATTTTGGTTAATAACATAGTTCCAGTGTGTTGTCTGTTACTCCTGTAAGGATCGACAGTGGTGTCCAACGTACACGCATAAATTAACCTTCGACGAGTCTCGGGGAACAGGTAAATCGTCTAGGAACTCGCATTGTAAGAATGAATAGGAAAATTATGATATTAATGAAGATTGAAACTAAATTATTACAGATTATTATTTTATTGAATAAAACAGTAAGTACGTGCTTAGAATAACATCGGTGTGCAATATAATATAACAAAAAAATAAATAAAAATACCTAGTAATGTTAATAATTCATTAAATGAGTAAACGCGGCAAGACTGAAACTAGTCAGCATTTTATAAAAATTGTACTTCTTGCCAGTACAGTCAAGCGGTAAATTAACTGGCTCGATCCACGGACTCGTATACTATGATATAAACACCATGTCCAGCAATGGACTCATATAGCCTGACGATGATGGTGATGATTATAATACAATGAAAAAAAAACAACAGCAAAGATTTGTGTAACGTTCATAAATTATATACTGTAATTACAACAATGATTAGTAGAACAGAACATATTGTTGTTATTTTCTTACCGTACGTTAATGCTCGCCGTTCCACTCAGTCTTCGGCTCTATGCATCCAGGTTTTGTCAATAGTAGAAAGCAATAGGCCGTTGATGATGATCGTGATGATGATATGTGTGATCAAATACGTACGTAACACCCATCAGTGATAATATAACTAGGTGGCGGGTGCTTATGGTCCAGCCTCACTGACAGGAGGGTTCTGTCAGCGGCGACGGCATCACTGCTTGTGATCAGCCGCGCCTTGCACATCCATCCGCTAGTACACGACCAGTTCTTGGTCTTCGCGTTATTTTTATGGCAGTAGAATGTGAAGCCGTTGACCATGGCTATCTCTTTACCGTTCTGTTTCTTCATCCATCTCACTGGAACTGGAAAGAGTCAATTGAGTTTTCAATTGGGCGGGGCGAATGCTTAGGAGCTGGTAGTCCCGGCTGTCATCCTAACATTGGGACATTTGTACGACAAGTCGGTGCAAGACTGGACCGCAGTTCATTAATTTGTTAATTAAGGAACAGTAATAAGTCAATGGTGGTGAAGAATCATCTTTTGTTATTTCATTCTACACAGACAGATAATAACTAACACATAAGTACATAGCAATATGTATAGTGTACTCCTATATATTATGTAGAGATAGACATATAATGTGAACTTGATATACACGAGAAATAAAACATTTATAATGCACTAAAAAAATTAAATATTTACAATGTTTTTTACTATTAAACTTATAAAAAAAAAACATAAGTGAACCATAGCCATAATATAATGTTACATCTTAACTTAACTAAGCTTAACTAAGCTAAGCTAAGCTCAACTATTTTAATCTATAATAATTACCTTATCTTAGAGACTCATTAGACGATCAATATTTATAGATGCAGTTAGAGATTATTACATTGCGGATTCGATTCCCGCCAAGACTAATTAATAACTGTAATGGCCTTTTCGTTACTTGCCCCAGTCTGGGTGTAACTGGGGTCGTCCCTAGTCCTTTATAAGATAGTAGTATAAGCGTTGCTTAGTTTGACATTGTACAGTTGGTGTATTTGTTTAGCGATATTTATTTGTCAATCTATCTTTAGCGGATAAGACAAGATCTTTTCAAAAGATGTTCTCGAGGTCTTGTAGTCACGATACTTGTAAACTTAAACATCGTGATTCAGTTTTTGTATGAATAATCCGGACGTTGTATTGAGGCGTCGCATTTAGCGCCATCTATCCGTCGGAGTTGTGAATGTGTGGTCGCTACGTAACCAAGGTTGCGGACAGGTTGACCGTCTGCTTGCTGTCTCTTCAAGACTGGGGTTATTGCCGCCTCTTCTCCCTTGAGCAATCTTAATATAAACGCCATTACTGATCTTAAACTCTGGATGTATGTGATTATGGATTAAATTGGAATTTTCCGTCAGATTGCCCTCGTTGGTAAGGATAAAACGGGCTTTGCACTGGGACCCCTTGGTGCACCGCCAAGCGCTAGTTGCCTTACACTGTTTCGCACGGTAGAAGGTATATCCGGCAATGAAAGCCAGAGACCTGCCGGATGTATTTTGCAACCACCGCACTGGAAAGAAAAAGACGTTAGACTCTAAATTATTTACATCAGAATTTGCAGTATTCACTGGAACAAGCTCAATAAATTTACCAATACCACGGCCAATGAGAAGCGGTACGAAAATGAATATTTATTAAATTAGTTGCTTACGTTTTGCCTTCATTTGATTTAATGAACATTACGGTTTCCTTCACAGAATGAACCACGAATTTATAAAACAACCGCCCAAATGTGGGCGAGCCCGGCGGTGAACAACTTGAACTTGAACATTATTATCATTCTGTATAGCTTTTCGTTAACCGCGGTATAAAGTCGTTTACTTAAGCGTTTCGTTCTTTTCACTATAGATACAAATGATAGTGAGATACAAATGATAGAGTTTATCCATAAAATGTATTTTATTTAAGTACTTTTACTTGAGATGCATTAAAAAAAACATGGATGTCATAATCGGAGTTTGCGTCTCTGCTCAGACGAAAGCACATTTGTCCCCATTCAAAATTGAATAGTACGCGGATAAAGTCGTGGGGCTGCGCTAGTTTTAATATAAACTCCATTTCTTATAATATAGTTAAGACGCTCATGGCTGTGTGCGAGTTGCGCTCTGAACATCTCACAGTTGCCGGTGTAGGAGAAGCGAGCTTTGCAGGAAGACCCACGACTGCATCTCCAAGTCTTGAAGGTAGGTAGTCTCTTGGCGCAGTAGAACGAGTACCCGTCGACTATAGCCACCTCTTTACCGGCCTGGTTCCTCACTATTTGCACTGTGGATAAGATCACGTCTTAGTAGGTACAAGTTTATTCAGCATCAAATACCAATAGTATGATCGGATCTCTCCATACATTTCTTCTCCCCTAGCGGAAACGTGTAGTTTTATTGGTTTTACATGAAGACATTCTATCAACTTCATTGGTATTTGAAAAGGTTCAACACTCATTTTAACCCCAGTACTGCTTTAAAATCACGTCTGTCTATCTATCGCGATCTTTTGGCGGATACACACTATTCAAGTTACTAAGTCGACAAGAAAGCTTCCGCAGTTCTTTGTAAATGTCTTTCAAGGTCTCCCTTGTCAACTTGACATTTGGCTCATGTAGGTAAACCAGAGGCGCAACTTTGTTAATCGTTGGGATCTTGATCGACTCGCAATACGTCAAAGGGGACGTATTGCGTATCTGAATACGTCATACGAGTCGATTGACACGATTCCAGCGTTGGACGTTAACACCGTTGGACCCTGACTTTTTGCGATTACTGTCATCTCTTAGCGAATAAACAGAACTAAGAACTGTATCAACTCACGATTGGTAAAATTATTTATTTAAATTAATTTGTACATAAAAATAAAAAAATATTAATTTCAGACTAAAGTCAAAAATTTAATGTGTATAAGAAAATGTTACTTAACTTTTATTGAGTAAGTATACTAGATTCATTGGAATAATTCTTAAAGTACGTAAAATATTGTTTTAAATGCTCTACATACTCGTATTATGTAATCATCTGATGATATGATTTTCCTTACACATAATATCTAATCTAAGCACACTGAAATGCCCCAAGCTAAATAATGTCTAACAGATCCATAAATAAAAAATGACATCACAGATTAAAAAACACAAAAACATAAAAAATATCTTACATATCTCAGATAATAATTATAGAGTCAGACACACGAAAGTTGAACCTGAGACTTATTGAAACTTTTTACATGGCAACTTTTTATAAATGTCACCCTGCATAAATAGTTACTAGAACTAGTCTTGATACTTAAATAATATCTATATAGCTGTTCAACATAAATGTATGTGACGATAGCAGTGATTCGGATGGCTCACTAGAAATTGAATTTTTAGATTCTGATTTTGATTATGACTCCTAAAATAAAATGATATTTTAATAATTAACATTTTATTTTATTTATATGTAGAAGGTGGTTGAGAATATAAATTGTACAACCAAGTTCGATATTATGTGGGTACTGTTCAAAAACATTGTCGATGTTATATTTTGATATTGTAATTAGATTACAGTTGTTAAAATACTGTTATAACTTTACGATTAGTCCTGTTGGATTATTTGATGAATTGTAATAGTAAAACTTAGTAGCTTTAAATCCTTTTTGTAAATTGTATCGAGTGAACGCCGTGACGTAACAAGTCATGTGATCGGAATCGTTTGGAGGGGGCAACTGTTTAAATATCGGAGACCGGTGAGTCCGGAGCGCATTTGATTCGAGAGAGCAATACAGTTCGGTCCTTACAAACGGGACCGGTGGTTCACTAAAGTCTGATAATTAATTACCTACTTTGTAATTTGTGATTTCCGATTACCTACATAGAATACGAGATGTATAATTGTGTATCTTTGCGGTTTAATTGTCTGAGACCTACGCCATCAACCCTGTACCTGAAGCTCCTACCTTCTGATGACGAGCGTGCCGCTAATCTATAGCACGCGCTCCGACATATATATCTACCATAATATTTTATTATCTAGAATGTTCTGCATTCTGCGGCATCTTACTATTATTTGCTCTCAAGTTATAATTCCAGAGTAATATGGATTAAACGCATTATACATGAAACTAATAATAGAATATAATAACAAGATTAGGTAAAATTTTACCTCACATACATGCGTATTTTATTTAGGAAAATCTAACCTAAACTAAATATTTATTAATTTTTTTGTAAAGTATCAAGACCATTTATTTATCATATACCTAGTGACACCACACGCAGATTTTTAAAATTTGCCGCGCTTTTTCAGGCTCAACTTTCGTGTGCCAGACTATATCATACAAATAAATTTGACATTTGGATTTCTATAGAACACTGTCAAAACGTCAAATTTATAAGGAGAAGAAACCGGACTCCATTTTGGGTTTCCAAAATGGACGGTCACATTTTTGTATTGTACTGTTATTAATTGTGTTTGTTATTGCAATTCGTTACTCGACATTGGCAGTATCATATTGGGCTTGACCCAATTGTAAGAGGCCATTAATATAAAAAAAGGAAAATAAACGATATCTCGGGCCTCCATTTAGCTTCCCAAAGTGGACGGTCACATCTTTGTTTTTGTAATGAAATGTGTTTGTTCTTGCTTTTTGTTACTTGACACTGGCGAAATACCTATTAAACAGGGTGGCCATATTATTAAAGAAAGAAGAAGAACGTTCTTTTCGGGGACTGATGTTGGTTGTGCTATTACCAATACTTTACAGCTCTGTGCACAATTGTTTCTTGTCCAAAATAAAATAAACATTATCTGACTATTCTGACCCTTGATGATACATTTATTCGGTGGTTTAAACTAATCCTTAAATATTCAAATTACGTGTAATATGAGACTCCTTTATAACAGGTTTTATAATAAACACCGTCTCTTATTTCGTACTTTGAAGGGGAATGACTATGTATTAAATTAGCACGCCTCATTTCGTGCTCCGCCATGGTGAATCGTGCTTTACATGCGGACCCCTTGGTGCATCTCCATAGGCTTGAACCGCCGTCATGGTTGGGCCTAACACGGTCGCAATAGTAGGTATAATCGTTTAACAGAGCCACAGTCCTGCCGTATTTGTTCTGAACCCATTTCACTGTAATGCAAATAGGAATCTTAGAACACGTAAGAAATCAATATTAGTTCTGACTGTTCATAAGTGCTTTTTGCCTACATAAATAAAAATATTGTGAATTTTGTTTATTCTTTAATTTTTCTCACACAGACGCGTCACATAACGGTTCATACGAGGTCATTTTATCGTCGGGTCCCCTTTAAGCTGAAGGGCAATCGAAGCGTGACAAAGAAATCTATTGTACGGACCCCATAACATCTGCGTTTAAAAAAAAATCCTTACCTGGACCGGTATGTCCTCAAAATTAAAGGTAGACCAACATATTTTATTGCAAAATTACACCAATGCACACTGTAGTTTTAATCCAACTAGCAGTTTATTATTTTTCAAATAAGGAAAGTTATTATGTCTAAATACTTACGACTGCCAACAGCGAAAACAATACTATTCCTCACATTACACAATTTAAACCACTTATTTATATCACAACGGATATCTATTGCAAGCATTTAAAACAAAATTATAATGAGAATAGAAATTCCTTTTTAACGAGTAACACAAAACATTGCACTAATTATAGAAAAATAAAACAACGAAAGATCACTCAGAAGCGTGCGTTCGCATCAACAATCGCGATTAAACTGACATTATTGAGAAGCGTGGCGGGTAGTTTAGAAAATATGATGTTTTCGAATCATCTAGAAATTCGTACAAAGTCGGTAAGATTATCGTATTGTTTTCTTATATTTACGCGAATACTCGTACCACACATTGAAATAAAACTATTTTACGGATTCTACCGCGTTTTTTTTTTTATGTGCCCGACATTTCGGCTGCTTTACAGCAACCATGGTCACGGGAGGACCGAGTGTTAGATGTCCTGATGTCATAGTTAGTTGTTGTTTGCGGTCCGATCCACGCACCGCAAACAACAACTATATATGAGGGTACCCAGTTCTTAACTATGCCATCAGGACGTCTAACACCTCAGTCCCCCCGTGACCATGGTTGCTGTAAAGCAGCGGAAAAATCGGGAACATAAAAAAAACGGGATAGTGTCCGTAAACTTGTTTTATTTCAATAAGATTATCGTTTTAAGTCTCATTTATATCACAAACAGTCGTAATATTAATTAAATTATGTTAAAGACACACCATAAATACACCTTGTTTCTTCATCCTAAAACTTCAAATATACGCCATCATGTATCATATATTTCGGACGTGTGTGGTTATGTTTCGTGTTCGCCCTCACCACGTCGCCGGTGTTACGAAGTGTGAACCGAGCGTAACATTTCCCCGTGTTGGTGCATTGCCAATTGTATGCCCACGTCGTGCGCCGGTGACAGTAGAACGTGAAGCCGTCGATGATCGCCAGATCCTTGCCGTGTTTGTTCTTCACGAACGTGACTGGAAATTGCATATAGACACGTGACATCAAATTATGCAAGAAAATCATTATGCAAGAAAAAACAAGCATTTTAATCATTCGTTCCCAAATGAGTACAGTAATAGTGAGGCGACATGTTTTAAGATTATTCCATTAAATCGACCATCTATCAGATGGAAGTCGTCCAAATGCTAAATTTTTGGCAATCAATTGCAAGAAGTAAAACCAGCGATTATCAGTTCGGACACTATTGGCTACCAAACTGTAGCTTGACCTTAACGGCCAAACAAGGTCAAGGATTAAAAGGCTTACATAGTGATATAAAATACATTTAATTGTATAGTAGATAATATGGGCATGCGTAGTGCCGCGTCAACATTTCCTAAACCATATTAACATAATCTACATACTTAATTACTTTTTAGCTTTCTAATCACAGGCGGAATTAGTGGATTCTGATCGCACTGAGGATTTACATCGTATGTTCCAAATTTTTATTTTTTCCTGTTTGTCATTCGGAACCAACCAAGTTAATGCGTCTGTTAATAAACTTATTAAATTTTATTTCATTTTAATATAAACACCATGACGTATAATATGACTGGAGGGCTCGTGGTTGTGGATGAAATTGCACCTACTGACCGCATGATCCTTCCTCACGACAGTGAAGCGCGCCCTGCAGTGCGGATTGGAGGTGCACACCCATGTCTCAGTAGCTTCATTTTCTTTCATCTGGTAGAATGGGTAATCTTCGACAAATGCCACTACTCTGCCTGACATTTTCTTTAAAAATATGACTGAGAAAAATGACATGATATTTACTCGCTGATTTGATAAAAATAAAAACTTGTACTTATTTCATAAAGTTCGCTGTTAAACAAAGTTATGTCAAAAACGTTTTAAAGTCAACTCGAAAACGTTTTTGATACTCTTAAAACTGATTAATTTAATCATTTATCCATATAGCTAGGTAAAGAAAACAAATCAAAATGTAGTTAAATGTGTAGCTTATTTTGATTTGTTTTATAGCTCTTAAACAGTACAATACATAAGTCCTACTCTTAAGCAATACATAAGTTAATACATTAAGCCGCTTTACCTTCTGAAATTCGTATCTCAAAATAAGAAATTTTGCAGGAGCGTGAAAAAACTTATTTTTTAATTTCATATTATAGGTGACAATTTCAGTATAAAAATAATAGAAATTTATAAATTAACCTCTTCAAACTATTATTTAATAAATACAAAATCTGTTGAGTTTCTTTCTTACAACTGACCGTTCGCTACCAACCAGCTGTACCAACCCACAGAAAGGATTTCTACCATCAGATCTTTTTTGTGCGAAGAACATCATCTTTAGTATGTGCTTAGGAGCCATGCTTAATAACGTGCATTACAATACGACCGTACTTTTTATATTTTAATAAAAACGTCATTAACTATCAGATACTTTGAGGGTGGATGACTGTGCATTAAGTTGGATCGTATAATTTCTTTATTTTTGGCGGTAGTGAAGCGAGCTTTGCACTTGTTGTTGGCGGAACACACCCAACCGTATGTGTTCATTGTATTAAATTTCCGACAAAAAGTGTATCCGCCGACCAACGCGATCTCCTTGCCTGATGACTTCTTCAAATACTTGACTGAAAAAAATTGTATGGATGAGATGTGATTTATGATTAATCCTTTACGGGACAAGACTTTCAAGAGGACACCGTCTTTTCTATACATTTACAGGTTGAAACAGAAAGGGTATACGTTAAAAAAAAAAACTTAACTTTGTAATTCTAAAACTATCAGCTTTGGAGGAAACTTGATAAACAAAAGGTGTTATAGGAGTATTCCTACAACCTACCTACTCCTACCGTCAACAGCTGTATAGCTGTTGACAGATTTCATAAGCCTACAAAACCTTTAGTACTTCAACTGTCCCACAAAGCCGATAGTTTTAGATTTACAAAGTTAAGTTGCAAATAAAAATAGTATACCCTTTCCGTTTCACCTAGTATAACCGCTTATGCTAACGATTGTATTATACCCAATAATATTAAAAGAAAATAAAAAAAAACATTTCTTAAGCCCCATGGTGTGTTAAGTTAATGCGTTTACCTAGTTCCATTTTAAAAAATAAACTATTTATTGTTACACCTACGCATTATATTATATAGTTATACCTACCTAAAATTAACTATTCATCTTGATGTAGATGTTATAAGATCATTTCTAAACCTCAGTGGTTTTTTTGTATGTTATGTTTTTAGACAATATTACCTACATGTTTAAATATTAATAAATAAATAAAAAACTGCTTTATACACTGAAAAAAAAAAAAAATTTAACGTTTTAATTTAAAGTTTAAACTTTAATATAAATACCGTTAACGATGACATATTTAGAAACCGGATGGTTATGTACTAGATTGGATCTCAAAAGGAAGTTTTTTTGTTTGTCGGTTGTGAAGCGAGCTCTGCACTTTATATTCTTAGAGGAACACACCCATGTATCGCTGTTTAGTCCTTTAAAAGTCCGATAGAATGGGTACCCGCCAACCAGCGCGATTTCTTTGCCGGACGACTTCTTTATGTACTCGACTGAAAAAAAAAAAAAATTACCTAATTAGTAATTAATAACTAATGTACGCTACTACATTTGTGCGGGGTTTTTTTCACTTATACTGATTAATGTGTAAATAACCAAATAGATAGTTAGAAAGTATATTGATATATCTATATATATATAACTCAAAGGTGACTGACTGACTGACTGACATAGTGATCTATCAACGCACAGCCCAAACCACTGAACGGATCGGGCTGAAATTGGGCATGCAGGTAGATGTTATGACGTAGGCATCCGCTAAGAAAGGATTTTGATTAATTCTACCCCCAAGGGGATAAAATAGGGGATGAAAGTTTGTTCAGTTAAACTCCACGCGGACAAAGTCGCGGGCTCAGCTAGTATACTTATAAAATACTAATGATAATGAGAGATGAGTATATTTCTTTTATTTTACGATGACGCGTGCTGAGACTCGTATAACACTGGCTTATGGTTCAATTTGCAATCATTCACGTGTCTTCTATAAATGAACTAAGTTATTTTAGACTAAGTATACACTCTGCGCGGATGACGCGTCCGATCATAAACTAATAATAAGTAAGTATGTTACTTAATGACTTGCCATTTAATATTAATATTTTATTGAATAAAACTCAGCGATGTTGATTGCTTTGACAGTTTTAATGAAAGTGAAAAAAAAACTGCAGTTTAAACATTTCTCCATGTTTCATATTTTAACATAAACGCCATCCACTACGAAGTGTTTGTTGGGTTGATGGCTGTGTACTAAATTGGCCCTTATGATCTTTTTGTGTTTATTGACGGTGAACCGAGCTTTGCACCTGTTATTAACTGTACACGCCCAAGTGTCGGATTTTATTCCTTCAAAACATCGATAGAAAGTGTATCCTCCAACCAACGCGACATCCTTCCCTGATGTCTTCTTTAAATACTGAACTGAAAACAAAAATATCTCGATCGAATATCGATGAAGATGATGCAACTACTAGCCCTGTGTCTGAACGAACTTCCATGCAGACCTTCATTCGTATCCATGTTCAAATATCCTTTCTTAGTGCTAATATGTAAGAAGCGTATACAATACATACCTTATACTCGGTGAAACAAAAAGGGTATACAATTTTTTTTGCAACTTAACTTTGTAAATCTCAAACTATCGGCTTTGTGGGACAGTTGAAGAACTAAAGGTTTTGTAGACTTGTGATATATGTCAACAGCTGTATTCCTATAACACCTTTTGTTTTTCAAGTTTCCTCCAGAGCTGATAGTTTTAGAATTACAAAGTTAAGTTTTGAAAAAAAGTATACCCATTCTGTTTCAACCTGTATAAATGTCTTTTCATTACTCATACTCTGAAAGTAGGTCTGAAGTTGCCTGAGGACCGGGTTGAAAGTAATACTTTTCTGGCCCGGGAGAATCACTTTCAACTGACAGCTGTCAAATTATAAAAAAAAAACTAGTTCCATTTCTATGGAACCATGTTCAAACTTTTTCTACAGTCACTCAATTACAGCACGATGTAAAATTGAAATAACATAAAGTTGAGTATTAAATAAAGAATATATACTTTTAAATGACTTAATTATAATTTAGTTTCAACAATTTCTTTAAAATAACATAGATTTGGTCAAAATATTTAAAAATGAAAATTAAAAATACTGGCTAAATAATGAAGTTGGCCGGCCAACGAAAAAAAACAAAATAGGCGGCAATCCGATCTTTTTTTTTTTCGAGTTGTAGAGTATTGTTCATGCTTCCTTGTATTATTTCTTTAGCCAATTCCTGATTTTATTTTTATTTTCCTTGTATTCGTAATGAAAAGCACAGTGTTTACCTCGGGTGAAAGACTTATTTTGTCCCTCGAACTATTAGCGCCCTCGCTACGCTCGGGCGCCAAACCCCGTCTCGGGATAAATAAGTCACTTTCACCACTCGTGTAACAATGTACTATTCACTTCACGGAAACGCGTGACACGTACTGAGGCTCTTATGTCACTGGCATATGGGTCAAATTGCAATAATGTACGCGTCTTCGGGATATAAATAACTATCGCCAGACTGACACACCAACTGTATGGTCCCAAACAAAGCTACGCTTGTACTATGGGTACCGTACAATAGACTGGGGGCGAACCCAGTGATATCCAGACCAGGGCAAATTACGAAAAGGCCATTTTCGTAATTTACTCCGGCAGGAATCGAACACGCAAACACCATGTGCAGTGAACCGAGCGGCGCTCGAACAACTGCGCCAAGCGGTCGTCGAACTGACCAAACGTTAATGACGTAAGTGAAATTCATTTAATGCTTTTAAATATTGACCTGAACGTATTTCAGGTCAATGTTCTAAGCCCACCAGCTTAAGTGGGGCGTTTTCCCATTGACCGCTAACCATTTTTTTGTTAAATAATTAAATCGGCAAACACGCGTACGAACCGCCTAATGTTCTGTAGTAAAAGTAGCCTATAGGTGTTATTAAAATAAGACCTGTAAGATGTCGCTAAAAAATTACGTAAATTTTAGGGTACCCGTCCATTTGAGCTGGGCAGGCTGGCTCGGCTAGCTAACCAAGTCAGCCCACCCGGTCAAGGTGGACGGGAAGCCTTAGGGATTAACGAGTGTAAAATTCATGGTAGAACTCTGAGCGGGATGTTAGTTGTTGACAAGTTTACCAAATAATTCCTAAAAAAAGTTATTTTACCTGAAGCTACATAATTTGTTTTTATTTTACTATCGACGTTCTGTCTTCATCCCCTGTTGCTGTCGTGGTAAAAAAAGCAATATTTATTTAAAAAATTGTTTAATTTTATTGTATGTACAGAAATAACACATATTTCAGAAGCTTTTCAATGTATCGTGAAGCAGAACATGAATTAGCATCGATTAGGAGGTAGGTACACCATAGACTTACAGATTTTATATTTTAAGATAAACACCGTCCACAATTACATATTTCGGGGGTGGGTGGCTGTGTTCTAGGTTCTTCTTTAAAATGTTTCTTTCCTTGTCGGTATTGAAGCGAGCTTTGCATCTGTTATGCACAGAACACACCCAGGAGTCGGATATCCTTCCTTGAAAACATCGATAGAAAGTGTATCCTTCAAACAACGCGACATCCTTGCCGGTTGTCTTCTTTAAGTACTGAACTGAAAACAAAAAAAAATATCTATGAAGATGATGAATGATAGCACTACCAGCCGTGTGCCGGCGAACTTCCATACAAACATGAATAATAAATAATAATAAATATCGCCAGACTGACACACCAAATGTATAGTCCCAAACTAAGCAACGCTTGTACTATGGGTACCGTACAATGGACTGGGGGCGATCCCAGTGACACCCAGACTAGGGCAAGTTACGAAAAGGCCATTTCCGAAATTGACCCCAGCGGGAATCGAACCCGCAACCACCATGTGCAGTGAGCCGAGCGGCCTACGCTCGAACCACTGCGCCAAGCAGTCGTCTAAATCGCCCCTATTTTACCTCATTATGGGATGAATTTTCCAACATACTTTGACAGTGCTCTAAGTACATGAAATCCTATAATTGTACTAAACCCACCAGTTTAGGTTAGTTATATGTGTGTTATGTATAAAGTCGACAAACACGCGTACGGCCTGATGTTAAGTAGTCACCGTGGCCTATAGAAGTCATTAAAATAAGACCCTATAGATGTCGCTAACAACCAACGTAAATTTCAGGGTGCCCTTCCACGACGAGCGGGCCGGCTGGCTGGGCTAGCTAGCCGTCTTGCTTTGACCAATAGAATCGCTTCATTTTATTTCAACAAACACACACGCCCACACACACACACACACGCATTTGTGGTTATTCAAATTTTATTAATTTATGATTTTTAATTTTTTTATTTTGTCCAAAACTTTATTTCCTACCTCATAAACAAAAATACTTTTACAAATTAGTATTGTAAAATTTTCAATAAAACTTTCAAGGTCGAAAATGCTGACGGCTGTAACACTGTTTATAGTATAGCCGTTAACATTATCTTTTAAATAATTTATAACATTGTTATGGTTTTGATAATGATTAAGAGAAATTGGTTTTATTTTTAGTTGGGACAAATAAATTATTATTATTATTATTAATTAATGAACTGCGGAAAATGAAGCAATCCTATTAGTCGAAGCGAGCAGGCTAGCTAGCCCTGCCAGCCCACCCGTACGACGTACTCGGGAAGACTTAGCGACTAACGAGCGTATAATTCGTGGTAGAGCTACTGAGTAGGATGTTAGGTGAGGTGTAGGTTTTCAAATAATTCCTCATACCAAAAACAATTTTACCAAAAGCTACTTAATTTGGTTTTATTTTATCATCGACATTCTGTCATCGTCGCCTGTCGCTGTCGCGGTAAAAACATCACAATGTTTATAAAAAGTTGTGATTTAATTTATTGTATTCCATAATTACGTACTAATACACACATAAACACAATAGATTAACATACATTATACTTTAAGATAAACACCATCCACAATTACGTATTCGCGGAATGGGTGGCTGTGTTCAAGTTTCTTCTTAATAAATTTATTATCTTTATCGACAGTAAAGCGAGCTTTGCATCTGTTATGCACAGAACACACCCAGGTGTCGGAATGTTTTCTTACAAAACATCGATAGAAAGTGTATCCGTCAACCAAAGCGACCTCCTTGCCTGTTGTCTTCTTTAAGTACTGAACTGAAAAACAAAAATAGTTATCTATGAAGATGATGAATGATAGCACTACTAGCCATGTGCCCGGTCGAACTTCCATACAAACTTTTATCCCCTATTTTACCTTCTTATGGGATGAATTTTCAAATGTAAGGTTGCCCATCTTCTCGAGCTGGGCGGGTTGGTAGGGTTAGCTAGCCCGCTCGCTTCGACCAATAGGATCGCATCATTTTATAAGCTGCGGAAAATTCATAGTAGAGCTCTTAGTAGGATGATAGGTGGTGATTAGTTATCAAATAATTTTTCATAAAAAAAAACAATCTTACCATAAGCAACATAAACTGTTTTTATTTTATTATCGACGTTCTATCTAAGTCGCATGCCGTTGTCGGGGTAAAAAAATAATTTACTAACAGCTTTGATTATATTTATTGTATTAAAGCAAAGAAGGCATACTTCAGAAACTTAACAATGTACCGTGAAGTAGAATATGAAGTAGCCTCAATTAGTAGGTACACATTGGACTAACAGATTTTATACTCTAACATAAACGCCATCCAATATGAGATATTTGGGGGGTCTGTGGGTATGTTCTAGGTTCTTCTTTATAATGTTTCCATCTTTGTCGGCAATGAATCGAGCTTTGCATCTGTTATGCACAGAACACACCCAGGTGTCGGAGTATATTTGTTCCAGCTTCCGGAAGAAACTGTACCCGTCAATCAATGCGATGTTTTTGCCTGATGACTTCTTCAAGTATTTGACTGAAAAAAGCATTGTGTACCTATAATAATAGGAAAAAATTATATGGCCAGAATAACACACGAACTGCTTGGTCTGTGTGGTACCAAGGAAACTGGGGATGATTCCAGTGTCGCGAGATTAGGGCAAATTAAGAGACCATATCTGAAATTTGACCGGACGGAAATCGAAACTGTAGTATGTCGCTGTCGCAGTGCGCCAAATACTTCTTTTACTTGATACACCTAACTTTTATTGTATATACTTAAAACAAACAAAAAAAGATTCAATAAAATATTTTATTTGTATTAAAGGTTATATTTTATACACAAAATGTATATTTTAACATTGCAACTGCACCAAATTTAACCCTAAATGTTCGCGGGACATACCCATGTATTAGTAGTTACTCTTTGGAAGTTCCGATTGAAAGTGTATCCGCCAATTAACGCGAACTCCTTGCCTGATGAATTCTTCAAGTACTGGACTGAAATTTAAAATATACTTCAATATAGAACTCAATTGTCATAAATTGCCTATAACTGAATAGATCTGCAAGTGGTATTCAAGAGAACAAAAATTATTAAAGAATACTCCTTTAAAATAAAACGTTCACTAAAAAGTGGTATTCATAAATTAGATTTTGGAAATGCTTTTAAAAACATTTGGGCACACTTCTAAACACTTTTGGAAATATGTTATTGTTTTATATTTAAATCAAATAAAATTATTAAAAGATCAAAACGTGTACACCGATCCGACGCCGTTTCGAGAATGTCGGCTACGGATCGAGGCGTCTTATTTATACCTATAGACTGCCGACTCAACACTTTAGGTGTTTTCGTCGGACGGGCAACAAGTCTAGACGCTTATACATCAAAAATATGTATTGATACCGAGGTCAAATTTGGGAACACGCAAATCAATAAAAAAAAAATTTAATATTAGTATATTTGGATTATAATACAGCGGGTACCGATTTTGAAGCACTTCACAATAATTATTAAAAACATAAAATTACTTGAGATAACACTGCGCATCGATTCGGAGATGCTCCAAGTAGAAACTCTTTGAATCGGTCAGTCATATTTCTAGGTAATAAGTGCTGATTGAACATGTTTGGTGTTATTCAGAGAATGATCAATATGTCTAGAACAGCGATAAAGGTGTTGACGAGTAACATGATCTGGATGTTCACAATTAATTTAGTTATCACGTAATATGATAGACTTGTTTACTGTCTGGGATGAAAGTGCGAAGGTGAAGGCCGTCGCTGTAACATAACTAGAGCCCGTATTAATAAATCGATCTCAAGTCAGAAAAATGTCATTCTTATGTCGTACCAGTACAAAAGTCAATAGCGTACTAATAAATACGGTGACGTATGTATTATTGAAACGCCATTTCATTTCGCACTGATGTAATTTATTCAAGAAACAATAATTATGCTACTTAGCAAAAAGGTCGCATATACAACCCTCAATTAAGACCGCTCTAAGATTTGAGATCGATTTATTAATATGAGCCTACGTTATCACATCTACCTCCCTGTTTACTGTCTAGAGTGTTTACTATGTCAGCGATCTGGAGGTAAAATTAGGTGCAGTAATATAGCTACGCACCTACCGACTTACTTAACCTATGGAGTACACAATCGATAATCTATGGCCCGACGTACAGACGGGTGTACCTATATAAGACGTGTTACGGATTAAAGATACTAGTATTTAGCTTCCCAGCCAAACCCAAAAAGCGACACGACGTTAATAATTTCGTGTTGAAATATCATGTTCTCTAACATTGCTCATATAAGTTATAGTCACGTAACAACAATTAACATTGATATTAATACTATGCTAATACCTTATGTTAACATTTTAAAGATTATACATATTTGTATTGCAACTGCTTCTAGTGTACCTTACAGATTTTTTCTTACTTATAAATAATCCAACCAAACTATGTACAAAATACGAAAAATAAAGAACTATTACCCACTAATTACATAAAAGTTTACAAAAAAATTACACGTACCAGACCGCTTTTAGTGGGCAAAGTGCCCAGAACGCTGGCAGTATTGCCACGTTCAATGGCAATGCTAATGATTTGTCGAAAAATACCTAAAATCGGATCACCCGTTTGAGCGCTTAGATGCCAAAGATAGACACATAAATACATAGCTACAAAGATACACATAGGTATGGGGTTAAAATAAATAATCACGCTTGTACCCCTGAAGATTATAAAAGATACCTTATCAGACTCTATAAAAAATCCCATTCATTATAACATACTTCGGTGCTTCATGATTATGTACCAGCTGCGCGCTGGTTATCACCTCTTGGCTGCTGATGATGAACCTGGCCTTGCACGGACCCCACCTGGTACATCGCCAGATTGTGGTTTTGGTACACTGCATGCAACAATAGAACGTGTACCCTTGGTATATAGCCAATGATTTTCCAGCTCTATTCTGCACGTAGTGAACTGAGGAGAGAAAAATATAATTAGTATGGGTTAGCCGCAGACTGTCCACTTGACGTAAAATGTCGAAATAAAAATCTTTTGCTTTTGAATAACTATTATATTTGTCCACTGTGACAAGATATTCGTCCACAAATAGCACTCTACTTAAGACGATAATCCGGATTAGATTTGGTGGACTCCTAGCGCAGTACGGCACAGCTGTGGTGGGTCATGATTATGTTCACAGGATCTCTGGATGACAAGATAATCTTTGTCCGTCACAACAGCTGCCATACAATTGCAGTTGTACCGATGGATACACTACCACATGTACGTTTGATTCAGTTTTCTGTATTGCTTTCTATTGAAAATGAATCCTTGAGCTAGCAAAGCCTGTCCACCTCTGACCATTGTAATAAACTCACCTGTAACAAATACAAAAGTTATTAACCCTTTTATATTCCCGCTGGTCTATATGGTCTTTCTCTCAATGAAAGACTCATTTATGCCATCCACTACGCAAGACCATAATGATGTGGCAATCTTCCTCAGAAACAAGTGGGGTTCCCTCAAATATAATGGTTTTCTCACAATTTTTTACCGTTCACCATTTCACCAGTCATATTTTTATAATTATAATTCAATTAAATAAATATGGAAAAGAATGCAATAATTTTATTTGTCATATTACATTATCACTCAGTTACGAATTTGAGACACGGTAAAGTTTGATTAAGTCAAGTCAAAGAGCCGTAAAGACATATTTTAGTTGGGAATAGAAATTGTGACAACCATCACTGTGACAAGATTTATGTCAATGAAGAGTGCTCATTGTAAAATGCTTTGTAGGCTCCACTTGAAGTTTCGTATAACCGCGGTCGCTTATGATTATGCTTCTCAGAGTTGCTAATGGCAGTCAAGTTTTTGTCAGTCACAGCAAATGCCTTACATCTAGAGTGGTACCGAGCACAGTACCACCTGCACGTTCCGTTTTTTCCAATTTGTTTTCTATTGTAGAAGAATCCTTTAGTTAATAAAGCCTTTCCACCTCTGGCCATTGTTACAATCTCACCTGTAAGAAATGTAAATTAGTAACACTATTGATCACCGATTTCTGGTTATCGTCTTCTTCTCTATGGAAGAGCTATGTATGTAATTGATCACGCGGGATCAGTCCGTCTTCACTAGGCATCTGCATATCAGCTACTGTGTATATACACTTGCCTAAATTATTATGTCAGGCATTTAAGACACGTTCTTATAATAAGGATTGAATAAAATAAATAAACACAATAAAGATATTATTTTATATTTCGCGTCACACTAGTATCAATTTAAATAATTATACGAACAAACATTGTTGCTAGCATGCTGCGACAAGATGTTTGTCAATAAAACGGCGCTCCTTGTACGCGTTCCTACAAAGTATATTCCATTAAAATATTAAACCTCAGTGGGTCATGATTATGCTCGTCAGAGTAGCTATTAAGTTATGGCTATTAGTGTTTATAATAAGTATCAGTGATAACATAGGCCAAGAATGAGAATTCTTGTCGATTTTTTTATACAGAGTGCGTATGAATTATACACTTAAATAATATAATTAACAATTATGTACGAGTATTTATGGGTATTATTACACATTAGTTATCTATATAAGAAAGTTCAGTGATTATGTTTTCCACGGTATTTAACTACAACATTGTCAATGGTTGTGAGTGAGGCGTGACAGAATCGATTCTTCTTGAGGCAGCGCCATCTAGTTTTAGAGCCGGCGGTATAGTCTTTTATGAAGCCGTTGACACCAACCTGTATTCGGGTCTGTCCACGTTTATTTTTTATGAATATCGCGTCTAGAATCAATATAACCACGTTAGCTTGTAAAAATCATAGAGCTAATATTGATTGATTTTATCTTTAAGAAGTGGTAGTCATATAAATTATAGGTATACAAGAGGAAATGCTAAGTACGTTTCAGAAAATATTTGAAGAGATAAATAAGAAGATATATTTTAAAATATTCACTTATCATTTAATAAGATTTAGACAAAATATTAAATTCTAAAAGAATTTATTTTATGCAAACATTGTTTTTCTTACAGACATTGGATCACATTATTATTTTTTTATCTTTTTTTACCACGAATCATCTAAGTACCAATTATGTATCTATTGAAAACTAAACCTAAAAGATACTTTAACACCATTAAATAACACACAACATAGATATAAAAAACTTCTCCCCTTAATTTTTTGCATCACCGATATAATATTCAACACAATTAAATAAACAACAAAAAATATTTTATATAAACTATTTTAGACCTGTAATTAATTTGAAAGTTCCTTTGGTAACGATATCTCATAGATAGAACATTATAATCATATTTAACGAAAACTTACATACGCGTATTTGGAATGTGTCCTTTTTTCATGATTATTTTAAATATTATAAAAATATGATCTCATACAAAACATCGCGATTATTTACATTATATACACAACAAGTTGATTAATTATTCAGACGATCATGTATTATGCAATCGTTGAGGTTAAATTAGCGAATTTAAGAATATTTTATTGGTAAGTAGTTAAGTATCTACTTACCATTTTATTCGAAAAGTTATAAATATAAAGACAAAAACCACCCGAATCAATCGCTTAACATATTCCTTACATACCAAGGCACATCAAAATACACGGTATAGCTCTTTTCATTTCCCGTCATTTAAACTTAATTTAATAAGTGATTTTATCAATTCCAACATTTAATTATTTAAGTAAGTTTGATTTTTAGAGGTTTTAATTTTTTTTAATATTAATAAATAATCCTTATATTTCATGGGTTATTACAATAAAATTATCCTTCTTTTATCAATTCGATATTACCGATTCCTCTAAAGACCTAGTACGGATATCAAACTTAAGGTCAGTCGACTTACATCTTATCGGTATATTATTACATTGTAAAATAGAGTGTAGATCCAATAATATATTAGTTAACAATAGTGTTAAATATTCAAGAAGTAGGTCATACTAATCACGTTTAAATATAATATTTATTTGTAAACTGGTTTATGTTTTTTTTTCAACGAGACAAACGTTGTAACTGGTTTTTTCACTAGGATGTTAACTTCTTAACTCACGGATAGCCATTCCAAAATTATTGCACTATCGTAATTACTACCTAGGTACTAGGTATACTCGTACATCGGTACTGAATAAAAAAAAAGCACAGAATAAGATTTTTGTACTTCCGAGTATTCTTTATAATATTTTTTACTAATCGTTTTGTAATTACAGCAATGACTTATGAAATGCCGTGCCAAAATTATTCATCATACTTACAAAAGTTTAGTAAAAAGTACTAAAAGGGATACAGGTACAAAAAAAAACATTTGCTGTTTTTTTTGCCTCAGTCAGACCTTCCCTTGGTGGCCCCACCCAACACGTTACCGCGAGTCAGAAACGATAAGAGTTACGCGATAAAAGGAGACCCTTGTAGGTCTAAACTAAATAATCTTACGCATGCAGCATGAGAGCTGAATTGCACTTTATTGCGTGGTAGCAAAAGTCGAGTTTTATTCATGCGAGTGAAGGCCCGTCGTGGACACAATGACTCCGTCTATCGTGACCGCTGATGCCTTACATTTGTGCTTGTGTTTCTTCGCGCAGGTCCACCTGATCCTGTTGCCGAGGAGCGACCGCGAGTGCCTGAAGAACTTGTGCCCTCCCACGTAGATGTTTGTTGATTCTCTGCAATACCGAGCGCGCAGGATTGACGCGACGAAATCTGAAAAAAAAAACACTGTGAATAGGAATTACAATTTGAACCTCTTATACTATGATAAAGATTATACAATTTGTTCTCGAAACCCAATTCGGTGGATATCCAGGTTGATTTCGGTGGCACATAGGCGTTATCGTGGCGGTATTTGAATTATTATAATTATAATCTTGTCGTGGTTATTATAAATATTGTCATAAACTGATGGGTACTATACATTCTTATGTTAACAATTTATCTATTAGGTAGGTTAGGTACCAAACTGCTGAGTTATTAATAATGCAGTGAACGAAAACAAATTAAAATACAGACCGTGTTTGATGTTTAATCTAAAACAAAAAATAAGTAATAAAAATAAGTTTCTTAGGAAGACATCAATAATTTTCTTCCAGATTTCTAAAGTACAAAAAAATATATATATTATACGGGTATAAATTTTATGCACTTTCGTTTTTTTTTAAATATACTGCAACAATTTAATAATTAGAAACGATTCAATTAAACATGATGCTTATTCTGTGGGCACAACTAAGCTAATTTGGCACTACTAAAATACATCTTTTTCAAACATTACAGTTAGTTTTGTCTTTGGTCTAGTTTTATTTGTGTATCAACAGAACATCTTTATAAAAGCGACTTTTGATTGCGACTCCTAAAGTCTCTCATTCGACACTTGACGTATTCTCCAGATTCCGTGATGCGGTATTTCGGTGGCTCATGGTTGTGATTCCCGCGGCAATAATGCAATCGTCCTGAGGCGCCGTCTGCCTTGGCGCGAGCGGGACATCGAGATGATTTCTTCCTGGTACAATACCAGAATAACGGACTGTATTCTGAATACGTGAAGCCGTTGAGCATCATTATATTCTTCTTTTTACAGCGACTTGGTATCATGATTACTGGAAAAATAATAGGGTTCGGAAGTTTTCTAACAATCATTGTACTCGCATATCCGTATGAAATAATGGGTCCACTTCGGCGGGTATTCCGAGTAAACTTTACGAAATTCGACATGACAAGCAAGTATCAGCTAGAAAAGACTGACTAAACATGGGTTCTAAGTAAATCAAATAATTGTATTAAAATATATTTAATTATCTAAACTAAAATAACTGTACTCGTCCGGAACTTGCAGATAATATTAATAATATATCAGATTCCATAGACAATTGACTTAGAAATGGCAAACAAAATTATTTAAACTGAATATTTTCAAATTTGGGGACTTGATTCAATATTAAAGTACTTTGCAATCATGACGAGAAATATTGGCAGCATACTCGGCCTGTCTTTTGCTTTCTTAAAAAGAGCGTAGTTCAAGCTTTAGGGTGACCGTCACCTTGACTGTGTTATGAAGGTGACCCGCCCGATTCGACCAATAGGATCGCTACATTATCTCAGCTTCACCGGGCTTTGCTCGATTTGACAGGAAACAAAGTGTTCCTATTGGTCAAGGCGTGCGTGCCCGCTTCATAGAATAGCCAAGGTGACGGTCACCCTTATCATCCGTCATCTTTTTTTTTAACTACATTATAATAACAAAGGAAGTGCGTTTACGAATCATTTATGGATGGTTATGGTTTCCATGGTATTCCAGAATTATATTCGGTTGACGGGGGGTGGTGACACTGGCTGTGCACCCCAAGTACCTTTTGACACACCTCCACGAGATCTTAGAATGCGGCCGAGACCGGTGTTTACCGTACCTATACCTGCCGATTATCAAGGAATCGTTGCCCCTCTGATTCTTGATAATTTGAACTGAAAATGAAATGTAATAAGATAGTTTAATGTGCAATCGTAACCTGAAAGCAACGGCATCTTTTCTGAATTAAAACTTGTTAACTATAATGTAAAATTCAGTTGAATTATCAGATACTCACACTGATCACAATGTATGTTTTCTGACTTGATCTGGTGAAGTAATTTTGTTGTGTAGGCAAATAAATAATTTTATTACTTTAAGAGTAATCAAATAATAACAAATCTTTATCATAACTTTATCATAACATACTTATGCGATTTTTAATTACTTAACAAAACAATGGCCACTTCTATTTCATTTTGAAATGTAGCTAAAACGATGTAGGTTAAAAAGAAAACAGAAAGAAAAAAAGTAAACATATTCATTATATAGTTAGATAATCACAGATAATATTTAGTACAGAAAATATATTAAATGTGAAATAAATATACACTCATTTGCTGACTTTGGAGGTCACAGTACACGGCGGTAGAGCCTAGCTCTGGTTGACTTGTTGCAGATTGGTTTGTAATACACTGGCTGGCTCGACGGGAGCAATAGCACCCTGTCACAGTAGATCGCCTTCAAAAAATAGCTATCATAACATCATTTCGGTACAATGAGTGAAAGAGATGCCTATGATATTGGAAGCGTCAATTGGCTACGTCGCACGCTTGCGTGCTGACTGTGTATAAAACACTAGCGGCCCGCCCCGGCTTCGCACGGGTACATTGCGGTTACATTATTCGAGTTTTAGTAAGGATCCCAAATTTTTTTGAAAATATATTATAGCCTATGTCACCCGGGGATAGTGTAGCTTCCCAACAGTGAAAGAATTGTTCAAATCGGTTCAGTAGTTTCGGAGCCTGTTCATTACAATCAAACAAACAAAGTTTCCCTCTTTATAATATTAGTATGATTAAGTATGATAAGGGTTCTGATTCTCCTTTTGAGGTACGAAACCCTAAAAACGTGACTACTAAAGTCAATCCGCTAGATTTTTAATCTAATTTTCTTAACCAATATTATGTTCCATGATTATGTTCCGTGAACATTAAAATGTTGTCCATATGTGTGGTAGCCACTGCTCTACATCCATTGTTCCTTTTCACACATCTCCATGATATCTGCGAGTTACTCCTAATGAAAGCTCTACTGTACTTGTTATGGCCGATGATCAACACGTCATTGCCCCTGTGGTTCTTCACGAATATTGCTGAAAAATCAGACCATGAGATGTAACCTTGGGATATTTGGTAACTGTCGCATTTACGATTTTGTCGCCTGTTGTTACCACGTTAAAGTTCATATTACTACGTGAAGTTGATACTCACCTCTCCTCACCAAGGTATAGGTGTGCAACGAAGCTTGTGAATGGTTTAGTTAACTTTCTGAGCCCCGAATACGAAATATTTACGAATTATTGTAAGTGTGTGCCGTCCCGCTTCCATGACAGATTTCATAATTAAGAATGACAGTGACAGGATGCTTTCTCGAAGACGATACCATTACGTTAGGAATTACCGCTAGACAAAGTGTTTGTTAATGTCTAGAATGTGTACATTTAATGTGTAATTAAAAGAGTACTTTGTTACCCTAGGGATGAAAGTAACTTTGTGCTCGGGCGCCAATAGTTCGAGGGACAAAATAAGTCTTTCACCCGACGTAAACACTGGGCTTTTCATTACGCATACAAAGAAGGTAAAAATTAAAACAAGAATTAGCTAAAGGAAAAATGATTGAATTTTATTTTACATAAACCAACAACTTTGGTGAGTTATTTATTTCAAGTTTATCGTAAAATTAGAACAATCAGTTATTGTTAATGAAAGGTTTTTTTAAATAATTTAACAGCTGTCAGTTGAAAGTGATTCTCCCTAGGGCTGAAAAATATTACTTTCAACCCGGTCCTCGGGCAACTTCAGACCTACTTTCCGAGTATGAGTTATGAAAAAGTACATTTCTTTACATAATTTATTTATTCTACGGATTTATATGGCGGTTCCTTTGATAACTCACAATTATTTAAGGGATTATTTTCACAAATTATTAAGTATCCAAATTTTAAGTATTCTTCTTTCAATAGATTAGGCTTATTCTTGACTTGGATATCTGTAGCGGTCAGTGAGTTCTTCGATAAATCTTTAAACTGAATGGATGATGAACTGGCTTGGTTATTTGCGGCGTTTTTCGGATCAGACAACTTTTCAGCCAAGTCTTGAGACTTGGCAGCGTTCTTCAGCTCAATGTATTGTTCAATCTGAATGTTGAGCCATGGTGAGCCTTATTCAGTGTCAATCAGCATGGGCTACTCTTGTAACTGAAGAGTTTACAAAACGAAGAACACTCGAATTTTTTGATGACGGTAATGGTTCTTCAACTTGGAACGTCATCTTCTTCATCGTCCCATGGCATCACGTGATCTTCGGTGGAAGAGGCAAAACTCCTCATCGAATTACTGCAACTTGTTGAGGAATCTGAGCGCGGTTGTATATTTTTTATTCTAGTTTGTTTCAGACCAGCCCCCCGAGCCAAGTGGCTTCGTCTACAAGCGTTTCTACAAAACGCTACGCTTAAATTCAATGTATTTGCTCTGCCCATAGTAAAAATCTGCGCTCGACAAAAAATCTTCTGTTACGATGTCCCACACACCGCTCTGGGTTTATCCGCTCCTCTTTCTTTGTCCAGGCGATCTTCCTTTGGGACGCGCTCCCTCTGAATATCAGGACGGCAAAAAGTCGGTTGTCTTTTAAGGTGAAGGCACGAGAGCACATTCGCAAGAAGTTGGTAGAATCGTCACAGCGGTAATTCGTTGGACTTTTTTTTTTCTTAACAATTTTGTTTTATATGTATCTATGTATTTATCAATATATAGGTATAAATTCCTCTATTTATCTATTTTTAGTTGCACCCGCCATGTTGTTTCTGCACCACCCTAAGGTCGACTGATAGATAATGCCTAAGGCATTAAGTCCGCCTGTGTACATTGTGTTTTATACTTGTGCATAAAGTTTAAATAAATAAATAAATGTATGGAAATGACATTACAAGTCGATAAGTAGATCACGTGACTTATGTCATTTCCATACATGCAGACGAAGCCACTTGGCTAGAGGGGCAGATGGGCCTGCATTTGTAAGATCATGAAGGCTGCTCTTTGTCAACTGGATAAATCCCAGTCTTCTTAAAACCAGAAATCAAATTTTCTTTGGTTTCGGTCATTGAATCCAGAGCTTCTTTTAATAGACGAGGAAATTGTTCTGTTGGTATTATTGGCAGTGTCCTTCCAGAATGATCATTTTTCCAGTCCAGCAGTATTTCTTGCCACTTACATTTTAATGGCCGGAAGTAAGCAACATCAAGAGGTTGTAAGATGTGCGTAGCATTTGGGGGCAAACAAATAAACCTAATGTTATGTTTTTCACACTCTAAAATAACTCTTGGATTGATATGCGATGTGAGGTTATCGCCAATGACTACCTTCCTTCCATTTTGTTTCTTCAGGATGGGCAGAAGATGGTTCATAAACCAATCTTCAAATGTGGCAGCATCTACCCATCCATTCTTTGTCCTATTATAACGAGCGTTTTTAGGACCATTTGTAGTCCAAGTGGACCACAAATGTTCAGCTTTGTATATTATATAAGGTGGGACATCTTGTCCAGCAGCATTGCCACAGAACATTACTGTGAAGCTGACTTCGGTTGCATTAATAATGGTTTCAGGATATTTAGTTCCACGCCGACATATAGTTTTCTTCCTTCCAGGGTCATCACTAATATTGGTCTCGTCATAATTATAGATGTTTTCTGGGGGTACATTTTCTAATTCCCTACTAATATTTTCAATGAATTCTGTTATAACTTCTTCTGAAACTTGAGCTCTTAGTATTTTGACGTTGTTTGTTATACGACGACATAGGATTTGATGTCTCATGAGGAAACTATGCAACCAATCTTTGCCGGGGATATCATGTTTGAATTGTGGCACATTCCTACCTTGTGCTAAGAGATAGTCTTTGATTGTCATTTTTTAATCAAATCGGTCACAGGAAAGCCGAATTCAGAAAGAGCTGTTATATGAGCGACAAACGAATGTTCCTCAGTTTCTGTAAATACTGTTGGTCGGCCTGGTTTATTGCTAAACCTGCATTTTAACTTATTTTTTATAGTGCTCACGGGAATTCTGTACTGCTCCGAAGCTGCCCGTTGGGTAAGAACTTTCGACCTCACAGCATTCAGACATTCTTCCAGTTGTGCTTTCGTATAATCAATATACCGACGGCTGCCAGGCTTCCGACGATATTTTGATGGCCTAGTGATGGCTGAAATTTAAGATACACCATTAAATTCCACCTGAATGTAGATTAGGTACATGATCGTGAAGGTGAAATCGTGAAAGTATGAGAAAAAGTAATTCCACACATTATTTTCAAGATTTTAGTAATTAAACTCGTAACAAAAATATAGTTTCCACAGTTATTTTAGTTGTAAACATACTTCTGATCTAAACAAATTCATATAATAAAGAAAACTTACCGAATAGCTCAGAAATACAATAAAGTATGCATTCGTAAAATAAGCACGTTTTTGTACCGGTAGTTTCGAATTCCACTGACAGGTTGATACTTGCGAGAAATTTGCTGAACCAATCATAAACAGTTACATATACGGCCATCTATTATTTGTGACTCGAACTAGAACGTTTACTGTCATTGTTACTAAGAGGTGGGAAGTTCAAACTTGTGCCGTTTTTGAGCCAAAGTTCCCCCCAGATCTAAAGTAACCCACAAATACGGTACTTATTCAATTATTTTATTCAAACATGACTGAAAAGATATAGGTAATTCATAACCATACAATTTATGACTAAAATTTATTCCAAATGTAATAAGTAAAAATAAATATTAATATAAATGCAACATTTAAGTTTACACAGTATAAATACAAAGACATCGTTGATGAACTCTTATACTACACTAGACGATGTTGCCATTAGATAAAATTGGCGCATTTAGACCTGACGAATATTGGCAGGACTTAACCGTGAGTTCGTACTGGACGAAACATGTTCACGAAACATATTGTTGTCTCTATTTTTTGTTTTCATATAATAGAGACAACAATATGTTTCGCGAACATGTTTCGTCCAGTGCGAACTGACGGTGACATTTAAAAAAAACTGTCATATATCCACCTAGCGCATGCGCATCCACATAGAAAGTATGATCTCTACCTTCTTATAGAGCGCTTACTCTTCCCGCAGTTCAGCAATGGTTATGTTCCGTGTATTGTATAACATTGTCCATATAAGTGACGACCACTGCCTTGCATCCGTTGTTCCTCTTCACGCACCTCCAGGAGATCCTGTTTTCTCGCTCGTGACCTTTGTTATATCTCTGTTGTAGGAATACTAGTGTCTTGTTGCCGAAACGATTCTCAACGAAATATATATCTGAAAATGATAATCTTTATAGTTTGTTTTATGAATTTCGATAGTTGGAGCAAGACCTTAGAAGATAACTTAGGATAATTTCGAGAGATTTATAAAGGATGTAATGGATGGTAATGGAGGTGAAAATAATATAAGACACTTCTAAAATGTACACCCTCTTGATAATAGAGTCAAGTTATCCTTTAATAGTTATATGCGGTATACAAAACTATGATTCTAAATGTAAGGAGATCAAGGTATAGAGTCCAATTTTCGAAGTCCATTTGCGTCAGTACCAATAAAAAGAGATTAGTTTCACTTAAAAAAAACTGCCATTTGAAAGTGTGTCCAATTTCTGTAATTTCAGTGAACATCAACTGATGATTTTCCAAGAGGTAAAAATAAAAATAAAAAACAGATTTTTCCGTTTACCAAATTTTAGTACGTGGTACGTTGATACTTGATCGATTAAAATAAATGAGGGTATACTTAAAATTTCCTTGGAAGCAACCTATTATGCAGGTAACCCGTTTATATAGCAGCCAGGATATAGAAGACCGCTCTTAGCGGATCCGCTGATAACTAATTTCATCGGATACTAGATCCGAAATACTGTCGCGTAAGTGAACTTGTTCATACAACTTCGTACGCCATCACTGACATAAGAACCGGATACGCTAAAAACGGTCCTGTAAACAGTTTTGTGTAAATACTAAATGGCAAATATTATATGAAAATACTAGCTGTTGATAGTAACATAAGCGCGATAAACGTGTGCCTTAAAAGTGGCTTTATATAGAGTTCAAAATATATCGTGATTAGCTTGAATATTATCTACATAAAAAAATATCGACATATTTCCAAATCAGATCTTGATTCCTCTAAACTCAGTAATATTATCACTTCAGATTTTTAATCACAATAACAATCACATAGCCCGCAGATGGAGCTAGAAGCTTCAAAGTCTCTCCGTGTGCAACAATCGGGTTTCGGCTTAATGATTATGGAAATTTTTAAACTCCAAAATCTCATCTTTCACAGTTACAACTGAAGCTCTACAGCCTTGTTTCTTCTTTCCACATATCCAAAACGATTTACCCTTAACTTCTTTGTATTTATTGTATTTAACCTCGCCGAGGACCAGCACCTTCTGCCTTCCTGTCTTGAGGAACGAGTGATGCTTTTCTGGAATGAAATTTAGTATCATTGCCAGTTCTCTTGATATAAAATGAGGGAAGAAATGTAAAGAAAAAAATAGTGTACCAAATTAATTGATTTATATTGAATAACATGTTTGTTATACAATTTATCTTTAGTTACTTACATAACATAGGCCCGTATTAATAAAACTTGAATTACTTGAACCCGTATTAATAGATCTTGGAATTGCCATCCTAACGTCAGCCCATCTTTCAATACGGGCCATACTCTTTCTTTTTCTGTGTCAAGTATTCACATGAATTTTGATTGATATGGTTCGGCTTTATATTAACATTTTTGTCATCCATTAAGACTATGTTTCTAACCAACTTATTAATAAACTTGGATTAGCGGGTGAATAGTTACACACCGAACTATCTCTTTCAGTCATCAGTAATTTGATATTCGAAAGAAGAAGATAAAGTATGGTGTAACTACACAACCGCTAATCCACGTTTATTTATAAGGGAGTAAAAGGTTTAAGGTTGAGAATGAGGCTCTCAAGGTTGTTAAAGAAATTATTAAGGTTTTTCATGTGAATAGGAACGGTACAAACTAATTATGGCAGTATTCCCAATGGGTGTTCCGTGACAATTGATAAAATTAGATTCTGTAATGGAGTATCTTTATGAATCATTGACGGAAACTGAGGCACCACCATTCTGTATAGGATTAATTTCAGTCGTTTGTGACAAAGGATAGGAGTTTGACCTGAATTTTAAGCCAGCATTCTCATAGAATGATTAAGTATGTCGAAGCATTTTATTATTCATATGTACTTTTTACATTAATAAGAAAAATATTTTAATTGTCATTGCATTAGGCAATGATTCTTAAACACCTGTCAGGGGGACATTTTTCTGTAGTGCTGGATGACGTAAATTGATCGATTTCGTTTGAGATATCTTTTAAATTCATCATTTTTGGTTATAAAAGCTTAGAAATAATATGATTAATATGAAAAAACAATGCCGTCTAGGAATGCCCGAAAGAAGCCAAGCTTTATAGTATAAAGCGTAGGAACTAAGCGTTAGAAACAGCTGCGGCGTCTCTGTATACCTATATAGGTATGTGTCGTGTAACGATACTGACGCTTAGCACGGATAGAGTGGCCGCGCGGAGAGCGCACGGAACGTTCGTGTAGAAGCTTCACTTCAAAATATGACTTAAGGCAATTGAACATTAGCATGAGGATCTTGAACTCGAGGAAGATAGAGATCCTGTTTGTTTAAACATTAAATAAATATTGTGAATACTACTCAGGTGTCTTAGGAGGCCAGTGGTGTTTTTGTTCTTGCATGCAATTACTTTGGAACATATGGTGCAATTCGCGTATGTCTTATCGTGGCCTCTGGTGAAGTATCTCCACGCTCTTGATGTACAAACCTTTTCCTGAAAATATAAAACAGTGGATGTGCCTTTAACAACGCGCAGAAAAAAAAGGTTACAGCGTAACATTTTCCCGGGGTTTATCTATTTAGCTATTTATACAGCTAAAGCAGTTTTTTCTGAGTTGACTATAAGTTGTTGGCCAGAGTGGCCATAACAACTTCACCCGGACAGAGGGCGAGCGCGAGTGCGCTCCAGCCAAAGGGGCAGGGGGGCAGCTAGCTCAAGGGCGCCACAAGGGACACGACCTCGGCTTGGGTCGCTGCCAGGAGAGGTGGAGAGGGTAAATCTACCACCGGATCGGAACGCGACCTCGACTGAGAAGATCCGGCAAGAAACTCAGCGGGCTTGTCGGGTGCCAAGGTGAGTCTAGGTAAGTAGACGCACCATCTAGCGGAAGCGGGGGTACATCGACCTCGCCGGCGAGGTCGGTGTCTGGTGGGGAGTGTGCGTGTGTTGTTCTCCTCGACATCTGAGTCTAGGAGAGCGGTGAGTTGGTCGGGGGGGTCCAGCAACACATGCCGCGGCCTGCGGCGGCATGTATCTGGCGCGTGTGTAGGTGCATAATCGGCGGCGGCGACGGTTAAGGTATTGGTGTGTTCAGAAGCCTTCTTGAAATAGCGTTCAGACGCTATTTTGAAGTGCTTCTGGGATAGCCGATCGGTTAAGCACGCGTCTTGCGGGCACCAGGTCCTGGGTTCAAGCCCAGGCTCGCACCAATTGGTTTTTCGAAATCTATGTGTGAATCATAATTTCTATATGATTATCACTTGCTTACGGTGAAGGCAAACATCGTGAGGAAACCTGCATGTCTTAAAAAATCTAACCGAAAGACATGTGAAATCTGCCAACCCGCACTAGGCCAGCGTGGTGGATTATGGCCTGCATCCCCCTCGTGTTGAGGGGAGGCTCTTGCCTAGGAGTGGGGCGTTAAAAGGGCTAAATTATTATTATTATTTTATACAGTTATGTTGTGGAGTAATCCATGAGTGAGAGAGCGTGAAGCACAACCGAAAATTATTGCCATTATTAACTTACATTTAAAACAGTTAATTTAAATTATACGGTATGATAAGTCGATTAATTCATAAATCTATTAGTGTGTGACACTCCAGTTGCAACTGGGTCTAACATTGGCCAATTATTGGGGCAGCATACTAAATCAGTTCCAACCATAAAACTCAATTCTAGATTTTCTGTTTTCTTGTACTTACGGGGCAAAAGTTTACTGATTATGTCCTTATTTTCAGCAGTTTTCTTCTATAACATTTAACTCTTGCATGGGTCATCTACGTATTGAAACTATACAAGTATTATAAAGCTAACCCAATAAATCCAAATTCAGAATAACGATAACAATAAATAATAATAATTTATTTAGAAACAATGATCCATCACACTAACAACTAGGAAGAAACAACAAAAAACTATAAACTTCAAACTATAAAATCCATTATAAAAAATAATACTAATCTCTAAGTAAAAATTGCATACAGTCAGCAAGTAAGTACGTACCTACTTTTTTAATGAAGAAATAATCTTCAGCTACCATAAATACGCTCACAGTAATGTTGGTGCTAGTACCACACATTATATAATAATAGTACTACCTACTAAGTACGTCATCCGCTGGGTAGAGCCTGATCGCAAAAAACTCATATCTATTATGCGTACCTCCTTTACAAATATAATTGGGTCCGTCCTAAACTACTGTGTAGCCTCGTGGCAGCCTCAGAGCCTTCGCCTCGAGCAATCATTAATATCTTTGATAAAGGAAGAAATAATAATTAAATAATGTGCAGTTCAAAATAAGCGGGCGGCCTACGATATAAATGATAAACGACAAAGATCCTGCGAGGCAGTGCGAACATTTGTCTCGACCGAGGTACGTCATTGCCGAGTCTGCTGGTCAGCACGTGCTTATTTATGGACCGCATAAATGTCGTGAACAGTTCAAGTATCGATGTTAGATATTAAGCTTGTTTCCACAAGGCCTTCATTGGTCCGAACGAACTTAATGTGATGAATGAATTCCAGGTGTCTTATGAGCCCGCTGGTATTTTTGTTCTTACACGCGATTACTCTGGTACATATTATGCATTTCGCGTATGTCTTGTCGTGGCCTCTGATGAAGTATTTCCATGCTTTTGATTTGCATTCGCCTTTACCTGGAGAAATAAAGATTTTATTTATTTATATTGTTTTAACAATAAATAAATGATGTGTCTAAACAATTGTATAATACATGTCTTCTAACAAATTTCTAACAAAATTGCTTGTATTGAGAGTTAGGGACCGACTAGGTGGAACTAATGCTGGCATCAGCATTTGTCCATCTACTACAAGGCTTAAAGTCCGTCTGTATGTTATAAAATGTGGTTACTAAGATATTCTTTAAAATAAAAAGTAAAACTTATTAGCAGTAGTTTATTAAAATTGTAGAAATAACTTTTATAACTAACAAGATCTGCTCTTTAAGTAACCTTTACCCTGCGCTGGAGTGGCACAAAGGTGAAAACAATATTCGTAATATATATCAGACGAAACATATTCCAATTTACAAAAAAAAATATTTTATATATTATCCAAAATGTATGATTTAATTAAGTATAATACAAAACAAAACGCTAAACAACCAATATTAATACAAACAATAAGAAAAACTTGAGACCCCTGTAGAGATCTTATGTTCTTATTCGGTAATCTTCACAGATATAGATTTACATAGATAACGCAAGTATCAAGATTTGTATTGAAACCAAGCGTGTCGAATTTTTAACACCTACTGTGACGTCATCAGTGACGGGAAATCCAAACCGCTTCAAAGACACCGATGCCGCCGATGCCCCTCCGCCCGTTACGATTCTCTAGAGTGATTATCACGCTCATACTCATATTTTTATATCTGTAGTCGCGAGGACTGTAAGTTATCGGCGACCAACCTCGACGCTTGGTCGGGGTTTTCGGACACGCTAAGTACATACAGTTGCGTTATCTATGTAATCTTTAAAAACAAAATTATGTTTCGCATTGGATCTCTGTGAAAAACTTATTATATTACTATATTGTAACCTGCGCCTAAAGTGGGAGACCAGAGGATGTACTAGAGATGTTTCATGTTAGGTGCATATAACAATATACATTTGAATACAACGTTAGGTATATCCTTAATATTTTTTAAAAAAAATTATGCCTACGTAATTTTGATGATCATAGCTCCATTTTTGCAGGACGTTTTATTCCACCGATTACTGGACATCTATCGATATTTTCATTTGTATTCTGTGGCTTTAGAACTTGAATACTATAAGGCATCACCTGACCGAATTTTGTCTCATCGATTCGCACTCTCATGTGTCTTAGTTGACAAACTGAATGAGACAATTATATTGTAGTAATGATACTGTAGTCATGTGTGGTGAATAGGTTAGATGTGGTTGTGCGAACCCCGCCTTCTAATAATGGCTTCCTGATTTGTGAACACAGCCGCCCTGCAGCCCATCGTCCTGTGCTTGGAGCATCGCCACTCCACTGAGCCTCCTCGCCCCCTCTTCTTGTGAAACTTGTGGTTGTCTATCATCAAGAAACAACCTCTCGACGTTCTCACTATGTATTCTGAAAAGAATACCAATTATAATTAAAATAGAGAGAGCACTATCAACCTCCTAAATATAATAGGTACAGAGAATGTCCTGTATCATAGCTTTATTCCCAGTGATATTGTGTGAAATAAAACAAACGTAATTATTTATATTGTTTTCTTATATTTACGCGAAGACTACACATTGAAATAAAACTATTTTTCGGATTTTATCGCGATTTTACCTCAGTCCCCCCGTGACCATGGCTGCTGTAAAGCACCCGAAACGTCGGGAACATAAAGTTAATAAACGCGATAAAATCCGAAAAATAGTTTTATTTAAATGTAATTATTTATTATTAATTTATACATCTTGACAAAGCAAACCAAAAGACGTAACTAGTACCTATTAATAAACTGCTTCGCATACCTATTTAGTAGCTTTAGACTCAAATAAGATTAGTTTGACATATTTAACCAATTTGTCCTTAGTTTAAATTGTATGTGCAATTTAAACAAAGGACAAATTGACAATTTAAACAAATGTGAATATTGGTGAAAAGGTTGAACCTACATGATGTGGTATTAAGTGTAATATTTTTATTAATTTTACCAAAGATTTTGTTAAAAACGATTATTGCAAAAATTGGACATCTGACCATGAAGTTCCGATGTCGAGTCTTTATTAATAAAAAAACAAGTATATAAAAACATATGCATTTTTACTGCGTTTTTATGACATATTTTACGACAGATAAAAGAAAAAGACAGAATCAAATAACTCTTCCCAGTAGGTTCGACGTAGTTTTATCCCTGAAGTAGTCCTCTACTTCAGGGATAAAACTAAACCTACATATGACTGTGTACGTCGTTTCTCCTGACTATCTGTTCATCCACCAGCACGACGTTGGCTTTGCAGCGGTGAGTCTTACGCTTCCAACACCTCCATTCAGCCTTGAGATCTCGCTGCCTTTCCTTGAAGTACATGTGACCATTCAGTATAAGCACTCGTCGACCTCGGCGTGTCATTGAGAAATGTGCTGGAAGATATTTATTTAACAATAATGATGTTGACTTGATGTTTAAAAAATAGATATTTGACACACTTTGTAGAGCGTTGACGTTGATGCGTATTGCAAGACGCCAGTGGATGGAAATAGTAAAGGACCTTAAAAGTCCTTCGGCCTGTGTCCAGCAGTGTCTGATTCATGGATGGACTGTCTTTTTTTAAAAAGTACGCCATTTCTTCACAAATAAATAAGTACTTTATTTATTATAATATAAAATAAATTAAAGTATCTAAGTAAGTCTTATTTTTATTAAGTTAATTTTCTATTGTAAAAATAGTAATAACCAAATGAAACTTTGTTTTTTGGAATTAAACACTGACCATTAATTTAAGAGATTAAACTCAAACAGCGAAATACCAACGTGTCCTCTATTAAATTATATTTTTATACCTATTTATTTTTCAAGCAAATAACCCGCTTTATTATGTCCATTTTATTTACACACATCAGTCACTTACGCCTCAAGATGATGTCTGAAAGTGCATATTCGTTAATAGCCGTGTACTGACTGAGAGAGTACACTCGCGAGGATGCCTCGGCATGCGACCATGCCACATGCAGCATGCGACTGAGGAAATAAACGGTATTAGGGCGAGGATGCCTCGCGTATGGTGGCTGCGCGGTCTGCCTGTCGTCCATGTCTATCTAATGTCCATATCCGACCTTAATGGTTATGACCCTCTCGTACCCTGATGATAACATTGTCAATTGTCATGACAAAGGCTTGGCATCCCGTAGTCTTCTTCACGCATCTCCATCTGGTCTTTACACCCTCGTTCTGATGGACGGTGAACCTGTTTGCTCCAATGTCCAAGCATCGCTTGCCACTGGTTGTGAACCCGAAAAATGCTGGAATGGTTAGAAATAATGAGCTTTAGAAAAAAATAAATGGAATTGTTGTAAGCGTGAGCTGATAGTTACTAGCAATCAGCCTTTCGAAAATTGAGATCGTAAATACTCATGCTTTTTAGTGGCTTATTTAAGCACGTTATTCTCGAGCAAATTATATTAGTAGTACCTTATAAAAGAAAATAATCAGGACGTGTGTACGAATTTAAACACAGAATGTCCACAAATCTGTGTGCTGAGTCTCAATATCGACCCGAAAGAAATGAAACTGACGATATGCCAAATAGGTATGACGATTAAGTATAAAATAAAACAATATGTAAGGACACTTAACAGTAATTTTAATAACATGCATGTATATTAAAGTCAGACACATTGGAACAGATTTAGATTTTTCGACAAAATGCTAGGACAATATTCTTTTCAATGGTTCGTATGTTCCCCCTTCATTTTTAATACATCATCGCGATAAGTATGTACGGTCACTTTGCAACCATTCTTCTTTTTACTGCACACCCAGTATGTGTTATCACCAAAAGTTTTATTTCTAGTAAAGATAGAACCATCTAAGATTAGTTTCATGCCCCCTCTTCGTGTCGGCAACATCAAAGCATCTGGAAAAAGAAATAAAAGTCAAATAAAGATTTAATCAATGCGACGTATCGTTTTGTTGAAACGCTTGTCTTGTTCAGATAGCCTTGCCTATCCTACCTTACTCTATGGTACGGGGTATGCGGTACGCAGTAAGTGTAAAACCATTCAAAGAATAAGGCTTATATTTGAACAAATATTTAATTATAAAATCTGTAGTAGGTATAAACTTAACATCCGTCTGTGATTTTTAACAGTTTTGAGCAGATTAGTTCCGATTATTATAACTATGCAATACATATTAGAATGGTATCCTTCAAGTAAATACTTATTCCGTCTAATCGTTTAAAAGAAATCATATTTCTAGCATTCCAGTCTTAATTTTTAGACATTAACCACATTAGGACCTTGTATGCATACATATAAATAACAAAGTTCAAAATAAAGTGAGATCAATAATGTACTGACCGTACACCCATGTTTTGGTACTAGCTATACAAACATAAGTAATATTTTCCTGTAACTTAAGTAACGTTCTGTTACGTGCATTTAATGTCAAGCAAAAAGTCTTGATATGAAATATATGAGTTTCCGCGCATCGAGATCAGCATGTGTAGCGAACGTGGCTACAGTAGTTCCAGTTCCGCGAGGCAGCCTTGCGAGGCTACTCGCTCGGTCAGCACACAGCTAATGATTGTGCCAATTCTTGAATTCAGTAGTGATAATCTCCGCTGGACAATTTCGACTGCGTTTCTTGGCACATCTCCAAATTGTTTGTACCCCTCTCCTATCCGTAATCCACCATCTGTATCTGAAACCACCTATTTCCATAAGCGGGAAACCGCGGCTGCACGTCAGACTTCTGGTTTCGATTCTAGAATAAATAAAAACATTTTAGTAACTTGGCAGATATTCTAAACTACATAAGGTCGTATATTAATAAACAATATATTTTGTATTGCGCCTTAGTAAATGCTAAAGATGATGTACCAACGGCAAAATAGCAAACCGATCAGCTTTTTCCAACATTTCGCCTTTGATTAAATCACTCGCTACCAACCTTAGACAATCTATCACCAACCAACTGTACCAACCAACAAAAAATATTTACTTTGTACAGGAGAGACGCATTAAAAATGACTAATTATTATGTTCAGAAACACGTTATTTTATTTTAAACCAATAACCTTTAAATTCAAAACTGCCAATAACTACAATTATGATTCAATAAGTCTGAGATTTCAAATATTGCTGTCTTGGTGCAGTAATTATCTCTTTCTGTCATCTGTAATTTGACATTCGAAAGAAGAAGATATAGCATGGTGTAACTATACAACAGCTAAACCATGTTTAATAATAAGGGGGTTTAAGTACAAAACAATGTCAAAATAGTACCATATAAAACAAAGTCGCAATCTGCGTCAGTCTGTCTGTTCATTCGCTTAGTTCTGTTCAAAGGTTCTGTTACACACAACGTATTTTGATACAGCTTAACTATCATTAAAGAATTTCTTCCGTAAGGTTGATATGAATTAATTCTAATTAATTACATTAATAAATATTAGAGGAAAGACGTGCGAAGCCGGGGCGGGTCGCTAGTGTTAAAGAACACACTTGGACAGGACAGTGGATGCCGATATTTATTAATACTAAAAATACACGTCTAATATTTATTTACATTATAAATTATTTTCGAACATAGCAAGGTATACTCTTTAATAGCACATTTTCAATATGTTTTTATTCCTTACATTTCATTTAAATGTTGACCACCGTTTTTTGAATTTATGGTACCTATACTTACTTTTCAATTAGTATGTAACTAAGTAGTCATTCTCCAAACCATAGACTAAGGTTGTTTGTTTCTATCGAACTGTAACACTGTCGTGTCTACATAAATTCACAAAGTTCACCAGTATTTGCTATGTCAAAGATTTAATAATAATGTATAATTATTGATTGTTACACGGCTACGTATGTTTTATGCATTAATAGCCGAGTTCAACAACACACTAACCGACTGTAAGAGCTGTAAACGACTGTTATAAGGCATCAAGCAATCGCCGACTGCTCTTATTGTCCGGTAATAATGTAATTGAACTCGGCCATATCAATATTTGCCTAATACTGAAATACTTTGTAATTATAATATAGGTACTTATTTACTTAATAAAAAAATATATTTCAATAAACCTAACTTACAAATTACAGTCTATAATAATTTTCAAAATATAATTATTTCAATATTTGAGATCAATAAAATTGGCATATTACCAGTCCTATATTAATAAATCGAACTCAAATTTGAGAATGACCTTGGAAATTGTATTCTAGTACATAATTACATCTCACAGCTACGTTCTCCATCTACCTAAGTTATGTGCAGGGTTACAATACAATACGGTGTAAGAGAGTGTGAAAAAAATATGTTTTAAAAGCGATTTACATTAATCTCACTTAGGAATTATGAATTACCTATTAATTTATCCATAAAACCCCGCAATCCTGTTTTTTCTGAGTTCTTACCATGTGATCGTAAACGGTCTAGGGTGTTACTCTTAGCAACGATAATCGATATTTCGTGACATTCGTATTGTCGAATCCTATTTTAAATTCCATCTTTTTTGCCGTTATATATCGTCTGAATTTGCCGTTATACTAGGTGAAACATAAAGAGTATACTATTTTTTTTGCATCTTAACTTTGTAAATCTAAAACTATAGGCTTTGTAGGACAGTTGAAGTACTAAAGGTTTTGTAGACTTATGAAATCAGTCAACAGCTGTATCCCTATACCACCTTTTGTTTATCAAGTTTCCTCCAAAGCTGATAGTTTTAGATTTACAAAGTTAAGTTTTGAAAAAAAAGTATACCCTTTCTGTTTCAACCTGTATAGCGATAATTTTGTATTGTTAGTTTAGTAATCGAGACGACGGCATTAAAGGATTGAATTTAGAGTAGGATTCGATAATTCGAATGTGACGATAATATCGATTATCGTTGCTAGCTAAGCTTGCTAAGCCCCTAGACCCCTAGATTGGCTGAATCTATAATAGGGGCAAATCGCAATAAATATGTATAACGTCTGTCATTGATTACCGTTCCTTTGTGTTCCTTGCACACGATGCGGTTTATTTACTACTGTGTGACATCACTAAATCCAGTGCGGACGCCATATTGCACAAGATACCGTTTTGGAGCCTTATTTAAATAGTACATATTTACTTGCAATTTTTTTGAAGTAATACATAATTATTTTTATGTGCTTGATAAACACCTGTAACTCCTGTAAGTTTTTTTTTTTTTTTTTTTTTTAAAGTTAGTTTAACGGCCCTGGGTACAAGCCCTTTTGAGCCTATCAGTTTAATGTTTACGTTTATTTCATTATTTCACTTTGCACTTATTTGTGTTTTATGTTCACTTTAGCCACTGGCCACAGTTATTTAATTTACAATTGTTCTATTGTGTTCGAAATGTATTTATATATTGGTTTAAAATATTCTAGTTTCCTTAAAAGCACTATAAGGTTTTCCGGAACCTCCGAGTCTCCTCTAATAGCGTCTAGTTCAGCCACCAGTATCAGTCTATTCATGTTGTATTTGGGGCACTTAAACACAATATGGTTTAAGTCCGCCACTTCTTCATAACACTCCGTACATTGTGCGCTATCTTTTATGTTGAGCCTGTGCAAATGAGCCGGCACACGGCAGTGCCCGAACCGCAATCTGTTAATGGTTGTTATAAACTTTCTATGCTCAATCTCCTTACAATTATGGTACCAGGGTTGGGCGGGCGGCTTTTTCTGGACATCTGCATACCATTTTCCTTTCTCTTTACTGACTGCGAGCCAGTAATGCTGCCATAGTTGTTTTAAGTTTTCGGCTAACATGTAATGGAAATCTGTATATGGAATCTTCATGAGAGTGGAATGGTCTTCATCGTGTGTATTGCGAGCAGCCCGATCAGCTAGCTCGTTGCCGTATATTCCACGGTGTGACGGTACCCACATAAATGATACATTCTTCCCTGACTCATACATATCCTCAATTAATTGTATAATATTATACACTAAATAATTTACATTATATCTATGTATATACATGTTATTATTAAGTTGCGTTATCGCACTCTGACAGTCACTTAAAACTAAAATATTTACAGCATTTACAAATTTAACATGAAGGAGTGCCTGGTAAATCGCATAACACTCAGCTGTAAAAATACTACAATTGCCATTCAATTTGTAACATTTCGTTAATTTCATTGTTGAGTCATAAAATGCGGCAGTTACTCTATCCCCAGTTTTTGATCCATCGGTATACAATCTATAATCATTAATATTCTCTAAATTACAGTTGAGGTCATTCTGGTTTTGAACATGACAACTTAAAATATTAATGTGACTGTTTACAAGACAGTTAAAAGACACGTTGTATAGTGGGAAAGAATTATTTATATCACTTACATGCATATTTACAATCTTACTCTGTATATGCACAACGATGCGTAAAATTTCGGGTATCTGTGGAGACGAATGAAGTTGTTCAGCGTTGACATAAGGTCCGTACTCAGTAAAAGGAATTGCTTGTTTTGGTAAAATTCTGCTTAAAACTACTTTATTATTGAATGCCAACAATTTTAAACTGAATTTTTCAGCAATCTGCAGTCGTCTTAGCGTCAAAGGAAGAATACAAGATTCACACTCCATACTATTAATGGGTGTAGAACACATGCCACCGGTAATTATTCTTAGGGCTTTATTTTGTATTACATCAAGCTTCCTTAGAAGGGATACATTCGCATTCATATAAGCGATAGCACTATAATCAAAATGACTACGTACTATGCTTTTGTACAACATAGATAAAGTTTTTGGGTCAGATCCCCAATGAACCCCTGCCAAAGATCTTAACACATTCAATCCCCTACTGGCATTTCTAGTTATATGATTTATGTGATTAATGAAGGTTAACTTCCTATCTAAACAGACACCCAGAAATTTCTTTTCTTGTAGCCATGGAAGGGGAGCTCCATTATAGACTACAGAATTTGTACTAGAGTCATGTTTTTTGGAGAAGATCATAGCTCCACTTTTGCTCGAACTAATATCTAATTTTAACTTGTGAAAATACAAATCGTTAATAAAACTTAAAGCACTATTAAGACTATTTACAGCAGTATCAATATTTTTATGTACACTATATACAACTAAATCATCTGCAAACTGCAAAAACTTAACATTTTGGTTATTCAAGTACTTGCCTATCTCAGACGTGTACAAATTATAAAGTAATGGGGAAATTGTAGCCCCCTGCATGGTCCCTTTATAAATATTTCTTGGTCCATGTAGAATATTATTAAATTTGACATACATAGTGCGATTGTATAAAAAATTGAAAATCCATTCACAGACTTTTCCTGGAATACCTATGTCTCCTAAAATGCCAACAAGAACTGTTGGATTGACATTGTCAAAGGCACCTTGCACATCCAAAAAAGCAGCAGCAGTAATAGAATGGCTATGGAAGGAATTCTTAATATCAGCTATAAAGGACACAAAACTTTCTGCTGCACTCTTACCCTTGCGGAAACCAAACTGTTGATCAGGTAATATTTTATTCTTCTCTACATACCAATCTAGGCGAACTTTAATCATGCATTCAAAAACCTTACCAATACATGAGGAAAGAGAAATAGGGCGATAAGAGTTACAATCTCCGTGTGGTTTATCTGGTTTTAATATGGGAATCACACATTGTGTTTTCCATGCATTAGGAATGTTTTTTGTTTGCCAGAGTAGATTAAATAAATTTAATAAAATTTGCTGTACATCAATATGCATGTTCCGAATAATTTTATATGGTATATCGTCTAAGCCTGGAGTAGTATCTTTACGAGACTGTATAGCTAAAGTGAATTCCTTCTATGAAAATGAGTCTAGAAGAAAGAAAGCATCAGATTTACCATTTTGAGAGAAAGTTACAGATAATGCATCATACTCTATGTCTTTTTCAGGTGGTGATGGAGGAGCATATTTATCCATAAAAGAGGGAATCCATTCGTCATTTCTGGAAGATCTGTGTACTGAAATATTCTTAAATTTTCTTATATAATTCCATATAGTGCTAACAGGTGTATATCTATTGAATGATTCACACAGTGTTCTCCAACCAATTTTCGCTTTCTCACTAAGTAATCTTTTCTTTCTGGCATCTAGTTTTTTGTACTCAATATAGTTATCAATGGATGGATTGGATCTATAAAATTTTAAAGCATTTTTACTATTTACAACAGCTTCAGTACATTCACTGTCCCACCACGGCACAGGCTTAATTCTCCTGTGCTGTACTACTTTTTTAAGTTTCGGAATGCACTTGTCTTTTACTGTGCACAATATATCATAAAATTCATTATAGCTAGATATTGGATCATTAGTATTAAGTGAGTAATGTTCAAATGCAATTTTTGTTGCAGATGCAAATTGGGTCCAGTCAGCTTTAGAATATAAATATCGTTCACATGGTTCAGCAACTTCATACTTTTCTACACATGTTTGAATATCGATTATTGTGGGATAATGATAACTACCCATTGGATCATCATGCACACTCCATTGACATAATGGGGCAATAACAGGACTTACACAAGAGATATCTATTGCTGAAGGATTATGGTGAGCAGTACCTACTGTAGTTGATATTCCAGTATTTAATATACATAAATCACATTCATCTAAAATGTTATATATTTCAGTACCGCGAGAATTGGTGGAGTGACATCCAAATGCCACATGATGAGCATTAAGATCTCCTGATAGCATCACAGGCTTAGGTAAACTATTTAAAATATGCTGCAGTTTTTTACACTTTAAGCGTCCACTAGGACTACTATTTGGTGGAGAATAGACACATAAAATGGATAAATTGCCAACTTTTGTGTATAAAGTGATAGCTACTGACTGCAAGTAGCTGTAAAATGGGGTGGAAACTAAATCAAATTTAAAATTATTTTTTATTAAAATGCCTACTCCTCCATGACCATTTAAGCCATGCTGACTTACAAAATTATAACCAAGGACATTAAATCTGCTGCTTCCTTTCAACCATGTCTCATTAAGAAGACATATGTCTACCTCACTATCATTAAGAAAATTCATTAGTAATGCTCTTTTATTATTGACACTTTGTACATTAAATTGGGAAATTCTAATAATTTTTTTATCCATTTTTTAGCTTTTTTATAAGTGTATCTTTAATAACTGAAAATGTGACTTTTTTACCCTCATTGCCTAGAGCTACCAACGCTCCAACTAGACCCATAATTACTGTCTCGTTCTTAATAATTTCATCAACTAATTGTTCATCTGTTATTTTAACTGTCTTAGGTGTATCTTTTTTTAGTGTTACAGGTCTGATGGGTGTAGGTGGTGGCATAGGTGTGGGTAGAGTCGGGTATTCGGTTGCATAGTTATTTAATAGATTTGTATTACCAGTTAAAGCTTTGGCATAGTTAGACTTATTATTCCTTTCCATAAGCTTAGCTATTTTAATTGGACAGTCCCTTGATATCGCAAGGTGGGGTCCACTACAATTGATACATTTCACTATATTATCCTTACATTCTGAGAAGCGGTGGTCTCCAGCACAAATAGAGCATTTCTGCTGGGACTTGCAAATTCTTGCTCCGTGATTGAATTTAAAACATTTATAACATTGTAATAAGGGTGCAACATATTCATAAACTTTGTATCTGAAAATGTCCAAATATACAGCGTCCGGCAAGGAGTTACTTAAAAAAGTTACACTTACAGTTCCAAACGGCTTTATTTCATTGTTCACTTTCCGGGTGAAACGCCTCACACTAATGATTTCGGAAACTGAGGAAAGTTTCCTGAATAGTTCTTCATTGCTAATGTTGACAGGAACATACCTCAACACACCAATTTTCTCCACCGCTCTTGCGGGAATATAGGCTGTATACTTGTGTTTGCTTAAAAAGTCTGTATTTTGTAAAAAATTGTTAGCATTGTTAACCTGGGTAAAGGTAACACTAATTTTGTCCGCATTCAGTCGTTTTATATTGGTTACACCTTTTATATCGCGTTTAAAAAGTCCCGCTGTGGCCAGAGGATTTTTATTACCTAGTTTATCGCCGTCTACATAAACACAAAATTGTCCGCAGGCTATATTGTCCGGGAAGATACGTTTATAGCCCGGTTTTGTATACTGTTTATAAAAGTTCTCATTCTTTTTCACAGGATCTTCACAATCCGCATAATCATCGTCCTCAGTCTCCCGAGGTCTCTTAGGGGGAGGCCGTCTCCGGCCCTCCGAGGCGTCGCCCCCGGGGGGCTCCGCCATTATATTTACACAATGTACACTATTTTATATTAAAATGTAATCAATAAAGTTATAATACACTATAAACAAATATTTTTAGGAATTTATTTGAAAAAATTTCAAATTCGCGCCTCGACTTTTCGAAAGCCCGCCAAAAAGTCCTCCTGTAAGTAATCTAAGATGGTTGCCAGAAACCTATCAAATTACCCTTTTATTTTATAGAACAAATCGGCAAACAAGCGCAGGTACTACCTGCCTGATGTTAAGCAGTTAACGGTAGGTTATAGATGCTTGCAATACCAATAGCATTGCTCGCACGTTACCTATATAACAATAATTACTTTACGCCGATCTTCTTAGATATTGTGGCAGTACCAGCAGAGCCAGCCGGTATATGTGCTGTAGTCATATGGCTACAGCTCGGCTCTACCACGCAAAAGTGATAGTCAATCAATGGTTGTGGACGTTTCTAAGCTTTATGATCCTGTTGTCGAGTGTGACGGCCGTCGCTCGGCACTGGCTGTCCTTTTTAACGCACACCCAGTTGATCCTGGTCCCCCTGCTGTCACTCCTCTTGTTGAAGCGATACGGTTCGATCAGCATCACCGGGTTCCCGTAGCGAGTTGTCGTGAAGTACACCTTTATATCTACAAGAAATTAATGCTTTATAGATTTAATTTCGGAATCATTATTGAACACGCAAGCTTAAACCGCATGTGACCGCGGAATAATAAAAGTCAACTCAAATTTGAGGACTGGTTGTCACACAAGATTACCTTTAGTGTCGTTTCCGGGCGGTAACGACAGTAAAGGCAGTAGGTACCCACTTCAATAGTTACTTTTGAACCCTAAATGCAAGATAACGACGTCTCACAACGACGGACGTATCAGTTAAAGCGAAGCATTTACTTGTTTAAAACTACGAATTACTGAAATCTGTATTTTTTTAAATAAAGTATAAATCACTATTAAATAAAAATACTTAGAAGCCAGTGTTTCTTTCTTTTTGCAGACCAAAACCAATCCTAATGCGAGTGATTGTAGGTTGGTTTCAGTTTGCAGCATTATGTGTGGGTGGGTTCCATTCTGCGAAACTACGTCCAATTTCTACTCATACGACTGTCATTAGGCCACATGCCACCACAAAGCATTCTGCACCGTAGTGCTACTTCTTGAGGAACCAAATTACTTACAAGAAAATTTAAAACAATATCATAGTAACACGAATTAGTCATTTATTACACTTCAACATTAACGACGATTAAAATAAATTATTATTAATTGAGAAAGTGTTATTTACACAAACAATTATTTAATTACAACAAACGAGTATTTTGTGACTAGTTTACTAATACCAAAGAGTTAACACTGTGCTTATACTATGTTAAATCAAAATAAAAGGCATACTTCATGATCGGGTGGTCGAAACCGACAGAGGTCACCTATGTAACAAGCCTCTTAACGTAATCGTATCGACGAAGCATGCTGTCACTGTCATTCTTAATAATTCAATCTGTCATGTGAGCGAGACGGCAGTCGGTAATTGGTTACGTTACGTTTCGCTAAGTAATACTTCATGCTCGAGGCTTTGAAGACTTACACGTTACACTTACTAACACGTAGATCGAAAACCAAAAAGTTGTTTGTCTGAATATTGGTTGCTAACTGCACCTCTTCGGCCATCAAGGTCAACCAAGGTGACCTCTGTCTGTGTCCTCAACCCGACCGTGTAAACCTTTATTAACACCGAATACTCAAAATGAATACAAATATGAGGGAAGGTTAACAATAAAAGTCTATGACGTCTCAAACAGCTAAGTATTAGGTGAGACTTTGAGACTAGATGAATATTTTTTATTCTTAAAAACTTTGCAGATAGCTGAAAATTACAATAAAAATTGATAAAGAGCTTCTTAGCCTAAAAATAGCCGAACACTCGAACGCAACTCAAATCTGAGAGCTGCTGAATATTGACACCATACAAGTTAGTTCCGCTCATAGATTTATATGTGTCACTGTGAGTGGAAACTAAACTTTTTGAAACGAAGCTTCTATACGGACGTTCGGGGCGCTCGCCGCGCGGCCACACTATCGGTGCTAAGCGTCAGTACCGTTACACGACATATACCTATATAGGTATACAGGCGCGCCGCAGCTGTTTTTAACGCTTTATACTATAAAGCTACGCTTCTTTCGGGCGTCCCTAGACGGCACTGTTTTTTATGTAAGACAAGCATGCAACACGCAAACAAACAAACAAGCTTACGACCCGGCTGACGTTAAGCAGTTATCGTAGCCTATAGATTCTAGCAATGCCAATGGCATTGCTCGCCCGGTGCCTACCTGAAGAGGAGAGGGATAGAGGGGGGAAAATGTTAGTCTTCCGGCTCTCTCACTCATTGTACGAAATGCAGCTATAATGGCTACTTAACGCATATTTAATGTGAGTGGGTGGTACTACCCTGGTCGTGCCAGCCCGAATATGAGCTGTATTCAGTTGGCTACAGCTTGCTTCTTGTCTTCTTGTCAGTTGACGACCGCTTGGCGCAGTGGTTCGAGCGTAGGCCGCTCAGCTCACTGCACATGGTGGTTTCGGATTTGATTCCCGCTGGGGTACATTTCTGTAATGTCCTTTTCGTAATTTGCCCGAGTGTGGGTGTCACTGGGATCGCCCTCAGTCCAATGTACGGCACCCATAGTACAAGCGTTGCTTAGTTTGGGACCATACCGTTGGTATGTCAGCCTGGTGATATTTATATTTATTTTATTTATTTTCTACCAGCTCTTAAAACATTTGAGAGCGTTTCGGTATTCGGCCGGTATTAATGTGAACAGTTTAATATTTTTTATGAGTGTGTTTCTTAATGCTAATCTCGATTGGTTGTCCGCCGTAGGTGACGATGGTGGCGGGACACCTCATGGACTTATGGCGGCTGCAGGCCCACCAGACCCTGTCCCCAAAGGTCCTGCTCTTGTTGTACCGGTAGCCATGGAACCAGAGGTGCGTGCAGTCGTCGCAAGCTTCCAATTTACCTGGTGTAAGAGAAAACTTCTACTCGTATAAAGATGTAAAAAGGTTAGACTAGTTAAGGTTACTTCCTAATATGTCGATGGCTATATTTATTGCTTTGCTGTTTACAGATCCTTCCCGCCCCTCCCCTTGCCGCCCCAAATCAGAAAGTGACCTAAGATACACATACAATATTTTAATATTTACATAATTGATTGCAGAATAGTTTTGGTACGATTTTTTGCCATTAGAATTGTTTTGAGAAGCACGCTGCAAAACATAGTAAAGGGGATCTTAGCGAAATTGGGATCAATTTGGTGTATCCGAAATACTATATTAAAATCCGATAAATTTACTCAGTTATTTTAATAAAACAAATTTTGTTTAACATAAATCTAAAGATTATACAAAAACATTATCATTAAAGATAGGAAATTAATGTATATTAACAAGATCAACTAGCGATTAGAAGAAGTGAACAACCTGAGGCTACGACTGAGCACCAACGAGATGTTTTAATTCCTTGACGTAATGTACTGTACTATTGTAGACGTAATGTACTATTGGTGGTTTCGTCGGAATACCCGTCTTACTTCCTACGGGAAGCTTACAGTAACTCCTCTACTATTTATTACCAATTGCACTAATTTACAGCTTACATTGTCTCAAGAAAATTCAAGATTCTGAATTTATGAAATTCAAAAATGTATTTTTATCAAAATATTTTTTAAAAATATATTTTTCTTGAATTCATAGAAATATCGTCATTCAACCAATCGTTCATGACAATGGCTGGATTTGATCATCAATAGTTCCCCGTTAAAAGTGACCAGGGAGCCAGAACACTTAAAGTAGTCTCTCTTGCGGCAAATCCACCATGTTTTGCGTCCAGAAGAGTTGTTTTTTCTATAAAAATGTCCATCATACTGTAAATACGTTCGACCGCGATACGTTTTGTATGCCACTGAAAATTTGAATGTTACCTCATTAATACTGTACACAAAGGCAGTTAGACTAGTACAGCTTCGCAACTGTAGGTATTTTCGTTAAAAAAACACTGATAATGACAAGTACAAGTACTTTATTCACTTTGGATATAATGAATAATTAGGTCAACTAAGTCAAACTATACGAACGACACGATGAATCCAATACATGTTCGTTTTCTACTTCTAGACTAACTGCCATTAATAATAAAAAAATGATCTCAAATTACTGACTGATTTAAACTATGACAAACAATAATAATAAGAAACATTTACGATATGTTTAGTTTACTTTTCGTTATTCTTACACTACTATATATTAGTTGAGCATAGTTGGTAACTTTAATTGGTCTCATTGCTAGCAGGCCATCTAAAATAAAGACCCCATGTAATATTAATTAAGTATACTTAAATGGATAAATAAACAGAAACTCATGGAGAATTCCATTAATACACTTTATCGTGGTTGTGCACACCAAATTTTTTGATCAGAAGATCGTTAACGGTGACAGCAGATGCCCTGCAATCAACAGAATTTCGCTGCCTACACACCCACCAGACCTTTCGGCCATGCTCCTTATTCTTTCTAAACATGTATCCATGCATATGTAGAACTTTCAAGTTGCCGTAGATTTTGAAGAAAACTGTGAAACAAGAATAACATATAAGATATCCAGATGAGGACTTTACTACAAATCATGAAACATGAATAAGCGAAAATAATATGTCAGATAGGATAGCCAGAATAAGGTTCCACTATCAATTACAAGAAATAAATTGGTCAAATCAATTTTATTTACGAACGGCTAAACATAGTGAAATCATTTTTTAACAAGAAGTAATTGAAAAACGAAGTAAGTCGACAAGTTTTATATGTACTTATTTCTATGTGCCTATCATTAAAAAATATAATGTTTACAATAGCTTACTGGTTAGGGTGGCCGCCCTCGTAACAGAGAGGTTTCGGGTTCGATCCCCATCCTGGTCATTAAAGTATAAAAGTAAGCCCACTCCTACCACACGCAGTAGCTTAGCTGGAGGAGCTAATGGGAATACTAGTAATGTGATAAACTCACATTGCTTTCAAAATACAGTACGTTCTTATCTTAGAGGTTCTGTCACCTAACCCTTTTACATTTACGTTCGCTTAAAAAGGCGATTGTTTCATTAGAAAATTGCATTTTTCATCGATTTAGAGCCTTACGGAGTTTCTCTATGAACTCTACTTGCTTATTCGGAACACATCCAATGTACATTTCATCGTCTTTATGGTACAAAAGTACCATCGTCCTCACAGGAGCTCCGTTGAGGTAGTGAACACTACCAACGATACTATTTACCATGACCAGATTGACACAACCAACAAATTCGTTCATCATATACTTTGTGAGTTCGTTACGAGCCACACTCTTGTCTATGTTAAACTTGAAGAACGTAGAGTCCGTAATAATCGGCCAACCTACTTCAGCAAGTATTTGTCTCTTGATCAGTTGCAAGTTCAGTTTCTTTGGCCAACCGCAAGCTTCCACAATATTTTCAGTCTCCGTGTTTAAGTAAGCTTTAAAAGGCATGTTTTCGTATATGGTCAGTGTTTCATTGGTGCTCTTGACGGACCGGACCCAGTTAATAGTGCCGCTCCACACGGATCCATCGAAATCTTTGCAATGGTCTAGACGTGGGAGTATATCACTGGTTGAGGGGCCACTAGATGTAGATGCTAGGAGTTTATCACTAGTAGGATGGCCACTAGATGTAGATGTTAGGAGTATCTTACTAGAAGGATGGGTACTAGCTGTAGATGCTAGGAGCATCTTACTAGAAGGATGGGCATTAGATGTAGATGCTAAGAGTATCTTACTAGAAGGATGGGTACTAGCTGTAGATGCTAGGAGCATCTTACTAGAAGGATGGGCATTAGATGTAGATGCTAAGAGTATCTTACTAGAAGGATGGGTACTAGCTGTAGATGTTAGGAGCATCTTACTAGAAGGATGGGCATTAGATGTAGATGCTAGGAGTATCTTACTAGAAGGATGGGCATTAGATGTAGATGTTAGGAGCATCTTACTAGATGGATGGGTATTAGAAGTAGATGTTAGGAGCATCTTACTAGATGGATGGGTATTAGATGTAGATGCTAGGAGTATCTTACTAGTAGGGTGGCCCCCAGATGTAGATGCTGTAACAAGATAATTCTTAATTATAACACTGTCCCTGTGCAGTTCATATAATGTACCAAAACAAGAAAAAAATGGGGTCATGGTTGATTTTTTTTAAAGAAGATGACGAAGAAGCTTAGATTGAAGACAATAAAAGCGAGCTAAAAATAAAACCAGTTAAAAATGTATCTGACGACATCAGATGATATCGGGTTATATTTATTCCTTTTAAGATACGGAACGCCAAAGAATAAATCTTTGTATTGGACATAGACAAGTTTCACACAAAATTGCATAATACACGCTAGCTTTAATATTAACTAATTACTATATGCGTGAATGTAATAATTCTTATCAGAACAAACATTTACCGCGAGATACACTATGTTCTACGAGTCTGGCACAAAACAGGACACATCTCAAGACACTACACTACAAGTTATATAAATACGCGCATACATAAATATTACATGTATGATAAGTAAGTTAATAAATGATTAAATTTAATAAATGTTGATTACAATAGTACGAATATGAATACTCTTACTTCTTACTTTATAAACTAAATTATACCTGTATTATAATTCTTAACCATGTTCATTTGGACTGATATGTAAAATATTTTGAAACCTACAATAATTTACTTTTGAAATCCGCTTTTTCAGTCGCGACTCCCGCAACAGTCCCTGACCCTCCGAGACGAGATGGAACCCACAAACTCCACCCGTAAACAAAAATGACTAGAGGCAAGCCACTATCCTTAGTAAAATTATAAATTGTAATTAGTAAAATAAATAGTAAATTCGTAAAATTATATGTAAGATCTCATAACCAGGACTTAACAGAATAGGCTGATGTATTTGTAGAATGTAGTGTGTAAATTGTAATATTGGAGTACAATAAAGAGTTAATCTATTCTATTCTATCGTACCACTTTAACTTAAAAAAAGATTAATCCCCAAGGAATGTAGTTACATGTTGCTTTAACACCTTACAGAATTGCTGTATGAATTCTACCTGCTTATTTGGCACGCAACCAACATATACATCTTTCACCTTGTGATAGAATAGTACCATTATTTTTCTATTAGCGCCGCTTCGAAAATGGACGCATCCAACATAGCCGGTGACCATTAAATCGTTGAGCTTTTTCAGGGTCTCGCTCTCGTCAATGTGGAAATGTAAAGACGTAGCTTCCTTTAGATACAGCAAACCAATTTTGGCAAGTAATTGTTTTCGGAAAACTTGCATCCTCATCTGCTTTGGCCAATCGCTTGATTTTAGAATATGTTCCTTGTCTGAGCTAAAATAAGCATGACAGAACAGTTTTTGGTCTATTTTCTGTGTTTCAGTGGAAGTCTTGGTGGCTTGGATCCAATTGATAATGCCGCTCCACATCGATTTTCCTAATTCCCTCCGAAGGTCCAGACGTATTTGGGTAGTGAGCTCACGTCCATGGGACGTAGAAGCTGTAACAAAACAAGTTTAATCAGTGGTCGTGTCATGAAAATTTCACGTATTTTCTTGCGTCACCGATAGAGCACGCTGTCATTAAACTAAAGTTAACGTAACACTTAATACCAAAGTAATTCGTAGAGTAATGGGCTACCAATGATAAATAGAAGTAAAAATCATTGAATGCTTTGAAATGTTCCAATGACGTTACACGTTATAATATGTCAATATGAAACATTGTATATTGTATTTTTCTTTAAGATTAATGGTTATGTTCATGATTACATTTAACAATAACATTATTCGATGTGACGACCGTCATGCGGCACCCGTATGGTGCCTTGTTGCAGGACCAGTAGATACTATTGATCTTGCTATTTTTGTTCTTGTAGTTAAACGTGTACCCCTTAAACAACATTAACGGCTTTCCTCTCGGTGTCGTGAAGAACAGGAGCCCTGAAAATTAAGGAAAAAATTACGCTAGTTTAGCTCTAGACGATTAGCGTATACTACACAATCTTCTGCTATTTTATGATATCCTAGTACTTTCTCAAAATTTACTATACGTAGTCTCTACTTTCTGCTTGTACTTGCATATTACTTCAAACCGTGACTAAATAGGGTTATGTGGCACTGTTACTATCTCGAAACATTATCCCTTAATTGATTAAGTTCTATTCTATAAATATTTTTCCTTAGAAACTGAAAAATAAAATATTCTGCCAGTGGTGTGAATAGAGCGATTTTTTACATGCAGAGTTAACTGGGACAAGCTATCGAGTCGAAGAACGAACCATCTTATGCATAGACTTCTTGAACGTTATATAAGGTCTAACAATAATAGAGTAAAATATATCATGAGAATCACTAGTAAGGACCGTTTAGTCATAAAATCAGTGTTGCTTGATTTTACAAGAAAACAAACTTATAACAATTTTCACACATTTAAAAAAATCATATGTTCTAACTCCTCGTTCGCACTGACGAAGTATTTGCGCCGATTTATGTTGCTGTCTCAATTTTTTGATAGCTGAGAATAGAGACAATAACATAAATTCTTGTAAATATTACTTAACGACCGCTTGGCGCAGTGGTTCGAGCGTAGGCCGCTCGGCTCACTGCACATGGTGGTTGCGGGTTCGATTCCCACCGGGGTAAATTTCGGAAATGGCCTTTTCGTAATTTGCCCTGGTCTGGGTGTCACTGGGATCGCCCCCAGTCCATTGTACGGTACCCATAGTACAAGCGTTGCTTAGTTTGGGACCATACAGTTGGTGTGTTCGTCTGGCGATATTTATTTATTACTTAAATGCAATCGTATATTAAAGCTCTGTCATTTTGCTAGATTGTCCCGATTGACTAAAACATTTTAAACTATTATTGTTTCACCCTGTATAATATAGGGCGTCCTTAAAAATAATATTTTATTCAAAAAACATTATCCCGAGTTCTTGCTCTTTATTAGTAACATATTAAGAACCCTCTACACATAGACATACATAATATAAAGATACACCTCCATTCTACATGTTAATACATATTGCTTATATATATCATAACCAGATTATTAATTGCACTTTCATAATGATGTTATTTAGACCCGTATTAATAAATCGATCTCAAGTCTGAGAGCGGTCTCGAGTATGCTTTTGCATGTCATTTTGTACTGAATGACATTCCCGAGATCGCTTTCAGACTTGAGATCGATTTATTAATACGGGCCTTAGTGGCACTACCCCATAAGTTAACAAACAAATCTTTGGATTAGTTTCATTCCACCACACCCCGACTTAACTGTTTAAACACCTCTAGACATACACACAGGAATACAGACACCAATATTAATTTTTAAAGATTATTATCAATGTGAGATTATATCATTACTAGTTATCCCGTTAGCCTCTCCAACTCAGACAAATGTGAGCCAAACCATAGACTAACCTATGACTTGGCTCACGTCAATAGTCTCGATCGAACCCGCAACCTGTCGGTTACATGCCCCTCTAACCAGTATACTACTGACACTTATGATAATATACGATAAATGCGAGTAATATATTCAAATATTAGACATTCATTATATAATAAAGTTATCATATAAATATTGAGAAACAATGTGACAGCGAGACCAGCAATCACCCACGATGTTCCTACCTTAAGCTTCTTTGGATTATGAACCAATCAAATTGGGTCGAGAATCTCACCTGCGCATGCTTTGGAACCAGCAATATACAATTGTACGAGAGTCAATCACACCCTTAAATCGTGGATCTTCAGGAGGATATACGCACCTCTTTTATTAGATATCAACCGATTCTTTGAATCAGAATTGAAACTTGTACGAAACTGAAGTTGAGTGGCACCTCCACCTTATTATTTCGGTATAATAATTGCCATAAAAACGTTAGATGGTATTTTTTTGTTTTCCTCACTGGGTTAAAATGTATTATTCCACATAAACAAGAGATTATTTTTTACGTATAGTTAATAGCATACATATCCAAACCATCTCTTTACGGTTAGCAGCCAATCAATGGCGCTGTTTCTGTTGGTAAACTAAACTGAAATATTTTTAGTTGTCAAATTTAATTTAGTCGTAATTAGTAGAAAAAATATTCGTGCTAATTCTACAAATGACCACTAAACTAGGTTTTTAACAATAAATCAATTATGGTAATTATCTTGCCATTGAGTCAGATTTTTTCAACCAGTCCAAAGCCACTATTCCAAAACCCATGCTCTATCGCCCTTACTATAATAGTATTAAATAGACATAAATTCATTACATGGCTACGATAACACAGAATAGTTTCACGACTAGATAATCTTGATTATTAGCTGCGTCTAGATATATCGAGTAACCTCGCGAGGCTGCCTCGGGTACATGCCGCGCACTGTAAGCTTGCCTTGTACTTGTACGGAATGCGTGTTCTAGTAGTTTACGCTTAATCCAGATATGTTACACATAACTAAAAACCCGTCTTCACAACGTCCACAACGTTCATTGTCATTTTCTTGTATAGCTATCACTTTTATTTTTGAATAGCTTTGATCATTCAAAAAGGAAACGCGTATTCTATGCATTCCATACCTATTTGAGTGCACGCTTACCCTAGAACGCGCAATCCGTACAAAGCTCGTGCAACCCACGTCATAGTGGGCGAGTCCGGAGATAACTGCCTCGTGTGGCTGCGCGGTAATGCAGACACACCTATGACTAGAATTAAGAGCTTTATCCTTAGTATAAATAAGGTTAATATTAGACAAAGCTCAATGATTACATTTAAAAGTTTAACTTACGAGCGACAATAAGTCGACACAGTAGACAATCGATTGTTCGATATACATCTGGGTTTAAATACGACGCGTCCTGGGTTAATAATGTATCCGTTGAAAGGAAACATAAGCAGCATTATTAAGAGTAATTTATGAAATAAATAACCCCGTTCAAACCGAAGTGGTATTCACTACTTCTGAGAATAGCGAATAGCACACGCTATCACCAAGCCTTTAGCAAAGAGCGCGTACGAGTCCGATTGTCGATGGTAACGCACTATCTGTCATTCGAATCACAAATCAGGCACGTGATTTATCCACCAAAAGTATTTTATTACGAGATTTTATAATGTTGAATGTCTGGATGTCATTTTTTATCAACAAACGGGCTTAGTAGTCGGTCGTACGCGCAACATAAGCTAATTTAAGTATGGTTATGCTCATGCTCCGTGCTAGTGACAATGTAGTCAAGTGTGGTTAAAACGGCCTTACATCCGTCGTTCTTCTTGTCGCAAGCCCATGTAATTTTGGCATCATCTCGGGGGTAGCGACGGGACAGGTTGTACCGGAACTCTCCCACTTGCAACGCCGGTTCAGCGAAGGTTGAAAATATGAGCACTGGAAATATAGCGGCGGATGTAGACAGTATTGACGATATTATAACACTACGTATAATTTACCTGTTAGCTATATTAACTACAATAGGTACTAAATGAAAGAAGAATATTGTCCCATGGAGTAGCATTCGCAGTAGCGTAAGCACCGCGCTGCGTATACCACTAACGTAGGTGGACCGGAAATCCGCTAATATCTAAATAGGCTCTAATATTTTCAGAAATTAAAGCATTATTAACAAATAATAAATTACACCAAGTATAAATAGGTGTGTATATTTAATTCAATAAATAAGGTATAAGATGTTATAAAATACAAACAACAAACATACAAAAACAAACACTAAAAAGGATATAAAATTAACGGTTCATAATAATTACTCTAAAGTTATTGATCAAATATAAAACAAAACATATACTTTTTTACTCGTTAATTTATATGGAAAACATACATTTTCCGAAGTTCTAAGACAGCTATAAATTAAGTAAGGCCAAGAATAAATCTGGCTAAAGTTACGCAAACTAGACACATTGTATTATCGATTCAAAAGTTATCTACGCTGACAATATACTGAATAAAATCGGCGTAATTTTCCTAAAGCCATGTGAGATTGCCACATTATCTAATAATGTAATGATTGGTTGTAATCGGCTTCTCGTTCAGAGTTTAAACCCTGCCCGCATTTCAACTCCACGCACTCTCAGGATGATTATGCTCATTCTTGACCTTGATAATGACGTCTTCGTAGGTAACGATCGAGACTCTGCAGCCTTGGGGAGCCTTGTTGCAGACCCAGTAGGTCCTAGAGCCAAGCATACGCTTGCAATTGTATCGGTTCCCATTGATCTGAAGAAGAGGAGTGCCTCTTTTGGTATGCAGTATTGTTGGACCTACAAGATAACCATTATTAAGCGTTGTTCAAATTGGTAATCGCCTGCACTAAGACGCATACAATCCAACGCATACTTACGTATCCTAATTGGAGTTCGCGCTAGTTGAGATCGAAGATTATTTCAATCGCGCGATTTATTTTCAGTTAGCAAAATTAGTGCCCCCACATATCGCGAGACATAAAATTTACCGAAGCGAGACAAAGCATTTACCACGTGCAGCTGCTCACTATGTGTGGACGCTCCGAATGGTGTACGATCGTAGTCAAGCTGACCAAGGGAACGACATCAAATAATTGCAGTGTTAACTCTGTTTCAACTATTTGTTAAAAAAGACAAACGTAATGAGTATTCTGAAAGTAGATACGAACTCATCTACTCAAACGTATGAAAATGTAAGTTCAAGTCCTTAGATTGACTAGTCGAGTCGAACAAGACAACATAATAAAGAACGCTTATAATCTAGCACTTGAAACCCTTACCCTTACTCTGAGCCTTTGAAACTGAAGAAGACAGAATAATCACAATCCTTTAATAATGTTTATTTTCATGTCTCATCACAAGAATCGTATTATCAATAGTGACGACTGAAGCTTTGCAACCCGCGTTTTTCTTGTTGCAAGCCCAGGACATCCGGATATCCTTGCATCTCGAGCAAAGATTGTACCGGTAGCGTCCTACCTCTAGCACGGGCTTGCCAAAGCGAGTAGTTGTAAATATTGGGACTGAAAAGAAATACGTAGCGATGCAACTGTACAATTATCTACTGGCGGTGACAGAAAGCTGACTTAAGCCAAACAACGAGGAAAGCAACGAATTTTGATTGAATAAATCTGAAACCCAGGAAAAATGCTTAAAAACTCGTTATTCTGATCGTGACCGAGCTCATGTCTGTCAGTTCCATTAGAATAGCTGGTTACCCATTTACAGTATCATTATAGATATCATTCGTCAATTACACCCACCGTAGTAATTAAAAATAAAGTAACCCATGGTATTTTTTAAATATAATAATAAATATTGAGAATAAACGTTAACTAAAGTAGAATAATTCCGTTGCCTTGAAAAGGTGCCTAAATATAATATATATTTTTAATTAATTGAAGTTTGTACATTGAAAGACCATAAGCAAGCTGATAATTAAATTACACGAACAAAAAATAATCGTTATCTAAAGACTAAAAAATTATATCAATTCATACAAATAGAGTTACCAGTCAACCTCCAGTGATGAAGAGGTACCGCAAGAAGAAGACTTCATATACAGAGTTACATTGATATCGTTGACAACATTTTAAACTTAAACTCTAAAATACGATTTGGATTACTGGGGAAACATAAATCAACCAGAGATTTATAAAATATTTAAAACGCTAAAAGAATTTAACCATAGAATTAATTAATGAAATAAAATTATTAATTAAGAATCTAATCAAACAATATTTCATTAGGATTCGTTTGATTAATGTCCCTGAAATGATTTAAATCAGGAATCTAAATTTAAATATCGCCAACGATTTCAGAATTACTCTGTTTAAGAAATCATCAATGATTATGGATAATTTTCTCTCGAATGATGACGTTGTTGAAGGTGGTGAGGGTGGCCCTGCAGCCGGAGCTGACCCGGCAGCAGACCCAGAGCGCCCGGTATCCGTTGCTGCGGTTGTTGCGAGTGAAGCGATACTTGCCCATCTGGATGGCAGGCTTGCCGTACCTCGTTATCGTGAATATTGGCCCTGGAAGTTCATTGTGTTAGAAAATGCACTGGTGAGCAAACCTGGTACTATCTTAGAGGATGCTTTACAGCAAACAAGCTGTTACGATTGTAATACTCAAGATTATAAACACAATCGTATTTGTACAGGATTGCATATACGTGCGACGATCATTTCCAATCGACTCTTCCCATGATTTCAGTAGTACAGATCAGTTGATATCAAATTGGTACGATTGATTCCCTACTCCTATTTATTTTCATACCGCAAAAACAAGTGGCTTGGTAACCATTGCTCCTATTTTTGTTATAATACCGTTACTTTGATATTTCTAACACTTGATAACCTTTTCTGGCCTTCTGAAAATAATAAAACGATGATTGTAACAATTTAATACATTTAAAAATTCATCATCATAAACATTTCAGTCAAAAGACGTCCACTGCTAGATTTAGGCCTCCCCAAAGACTTCCACAACAACCAGTCCGATGTTGCTCGCGTTTTCCTGCGACCTTCACTAGGTCGTCGTTCCTTCTTGTGGAGGCCTACCCACGCTGCGTCTTCCGATGCGTCACCATTCAAGAATCTTACCACTCCATCGGTCATCAGTTCTCCTGGCTATGTGACCCGTCCACTGCCACTTTAGCCTCCTAATCCGTACGGCCATATTGGTGACCTTTATTTGTCTAAGAGTCTTCTCATTTCTGATTCAATTTTATAGCAAAACTCCGAGGTTAGCCCTCTCCATTGCTCTCAGAGTAACCTTGAGACTTCCTATGAGGCCCATAGTTAACGACCAAGTTTTGTGAAAATTAAATAAAATTAATAAACATTTGTTTTATGACTCATCCAAACTATTACATTAAAAACAAAATATCACAAAAATACAGATTAATAATTTAATAAGTACTGAATACATATAATAATATGTAACACACAACATACTTATATGGATTAATAAAATAATGTGTACCCATCAAACAAAATATATTACCGAAGCTATCTGACTGAGGCTTAACTTGCCTCCAGCCCAGCCTTGCCTGGCTTAACTGACAACCAGGATCAGTGAATTCATTCCGTGAATACATTTAAACCCAAGTTGACGTCATAGGGTCATTAATGATTATGTTCATGTTTGAAGTTAACGATGGTTCTGTCGACAGTGGTGACGGAGGCTTTACAGGCGAAACTGTTCTCTCCTCTGGTGCTGCTTCGATGGCAGAACCAGGTGGCCTTAGGTCCTCGACTGCGGTTATTTTTGTAGTAACGATAGCGGCCTACCATGAGCACTGGCCGGCCGGTTTTTGTTGTAGTGAAACTGACGACTGAGGAAAAGAAACGAAAAATGTAGATTATTTATAAACATATCCTAAAGCTTTATAAAGGAACAACACAATGTTGCTTATGAGGAGGGATGCACCAAATATATAATAAATTAAAAATATTAACATATATTTATTATTTACATTAATTATTAGGTAAGTACATAAAATCCCCATCAACGATGCCCCTGAAAATGTTTGTAACATAAGTAGTAAATTAAAGAGTACGGCGCCGGATGGTGTCAAAGTAGAAACATTCACGTGAAAACTGTAAATGTTTTTGACATAAATAAATAGACTACAGGTGCCCCTTAGTGCTGGGGGGGGGCTGGCTGGGTTACCTTACGACCAATAGAAACGCTTAATTTTCCGCAAGTCAATAAAATTAAGCTATCCTATTGGTCGCCCGGCTCAAATATACCGTTATTTTTTTAAAGCTAGGTCTAGCTGTAACAGGAATAAATGTGCGATACATCAAAGTCGTCTCATTCTATCCTAAGAATTAAGAAAAAGTAAAAAGGATTCTGCATCCAACCTTCAGAAACTGAATAAAGGTAAATATAAATAACTTGAATATGAATGAACAATATAATTTAATGATTGTGGTCACCCTTAAACTTAATGATGACGTTGTCATAGGTGGTGATGGTCGCCTTGCAGCCGCTACTCCTGGACCTGCTGCAAGTCCACCAGCCGTTGAGGCCACGACACCTGTTGTTTTTATTGAACCTATACTGGCCTAGAAGGATCACGGGCTTGCCGAAACGGGATCTTACGAATATTGCTGCAATAAAAACAAATGCATGAAAATATCATGGGGAACCAGCACGGACAGCTGGTAAGTAATATAGAATTCTTGTTTCTGGAAATTTTAAGATAAGTGATACTTAAATTTGAATATTATTAATTCATTCTCATACAATGAGCTGGTTATATCTGTGAGCTTAACCATTCAACTTAGATGTGCATAAAAGTATTTACTTTATGTTCGTTCCTTGTATAGTCCAATGCGTGCATAGCATAAATGAGGCGGAAGTGGTGTCAAAATCGTAACATATTCTGGAAAAGTTTACATACAGGCGTGTGTAAATATTATGTAAGGACATACATAAAATAATAATAATCATAATAATAATATGTATTGTAATTGATTATGAAAGCAATATGTAAGCATTTCTGTCATTTGCTGGCAATCTATGAATATATTTCAAGTTCAGATAATGCTTTTGGACTTTTTATAACATTTTATATACCTACTGTTTATGGCCTGAATCCCCCTTGTATTGAGGGAAAGGAGGCCAAGGAGTAGGATATTAAAAGGGCTAAATTGGTATTATAATAATATAATATTGCAATGATTCCTGTTCCAACATTATTAATGATTATGTTCGTTTCTAAACTCGATGATCTCTTCCAGGATGGTGGTGACCGAGGCTCTGCATTTGCCAGACTGCCATTTGGAACAGACCCACCGCGCCCTGACACCTCTGCACCCACTTCGTCTGTAGTACCGATACTTGCCAATCTGAATCACTGGTCTACCAAACTTTGAGGTCGTGAATATTGCGTCTGGAGAAAAACATATAGATTCTGTATGTTTGTTATCTATATTTAAATTAGTTTTCATATAAGTACTTATATTTTGAATATAAACTGTATTTATTAAAACAACATGGTTTATAAAATCAATGGTTATGTTTATTTTTCTGAGATACAAAATTAGATTTATAGGTGTGGATGGAAGCTCGGCATTGAAAGCGGCTGCTCCATTTGTGACATCGCCATTGTACCATTGGCCCTTGATACCCTGAGCTTCGACAGTATCTGTATCCCCCCAAATGTAATATGGGGTGGCCACGAGCAGACGTCAGAAATATTAGCTCTGTAATTTTAAACATAACTTATTCATTACACAAATTCATATACATTCTACAAAAAAAATATATAAAAGTCACTTTCATAGAAAGAACCAGTACCTATTAAAAACTATATATTTATGAATATGTATATAAACTGTCGAAAAAAAAACAAATATTAAAAATAAATACATCAGATACAATAGAACAGTAGGACCCCTACTGTTCTTTGATATTAGAATTTAGAAAATAAAAGAAAGAAAGTAGAAATGAAAATGTTATTATTGTATAGTACATGAGATGTGACCATTTTAAAATAATCTAAAATTAGCTGACGATCCGATCAATGTTAATACCGTTTAACTCTATGGGTACCCGAAACTCATCCAAACACCCAAGTATTAATCCGAACTTTTAAAACACCTTTTATTTCTTTTACAATCACAATTTCAAGGATGACTATGCGGATTATTCATTTTGACCACTTCGTTGTCGAACGTGGTTATCGAAGATCGACAACCGCTGTACCATTTGGTGCACACCCAGAGGCATTTGGGACCGCTCTTGTAGCTACTGTGCCGATAAAACCTGAAGTGGCCCATTTGTATCATCGGCTTGCCTTTCCTGGACTCCACCATTGTTAACTCTGTAGAAAAATAAGTTTTTCGATTTTAATAGGTAGGTATGAACTCATATAAAACTTCATAGGTATGAACTCCAAAAAACCTGGGTGCACTTAAGAGATAGAAATAACTAGAGACCTTATAATTTATTTCATTTGGAGTCGAGAATTTATTAAGATCACGTTCTAAATAATTATTTGACATTGTCATATTTTTTATTTTAAAACTACCTACTATCAATTTGAATTTATCACATTACGCTAATGCGCATATTCGGAGTGGGCTCACGCCAATAGTTCAACCAGCCAGAATGAGGATCGAAACCGAAACCAATCAGTTAGGAGAGCAGTCCCTCTAATCACTAGGCTGTTGCCGCTTACTTAATCAATTTATGTGATGCTGACTATTTTAAATTAGGTTTAATATTGAGTGTATCAGCTACACACCGACAGCATTGCTGAGAGCGCTTTCAAATCAGTAGCTTCAATTCAGTAGTTGTCAAAATCCCTCTTCTTTGCGCTGTGTATCCTCAATGCTGAAGGCAGTGAACTCTGTCAAGCACTCATGTCATGTTGTATCACTTACTTATTTGTTGCATACTTAGTTATCAAAATATTTATGTATAAATAGGGGAGAACCGCCTCCAAAACATTTGCTTTGCGAGTGTCGACGGCTCAACTTGGGTAAGAACGATTCTCTCGCTAAATTATATTTCTACATCAATATTAAATTTGTCTCTTGCAAAATTCTATCATCACCATCTGTTTACACTTCTCTCTAAGTTATTACGTACTAATTAATTTATATTAAACGTTGTAATTACAAAATAATAACAATATATCCACACTTCTTCAATGATTGTGAGGTTTATTCATCTTCACCACAGCGTTTGATACTGTGGTGATGATACTGCGACATTTTCCCCAGCGCCATTTCTGACACTTCCACAATGACTTTTCACCTGACACTTTATGTATGTTGTATACATAATTACCGACTAACAGAGTCGGTCTGCCAAACCTCGACAACCCGTATACTGCACCTGTAATCAAATTTAGGTAGATACATACAGATGGTTTAATATGGGGTTGATCAAACTAAAAGTTGTGTTTCTAGCGATGAGTGAGAGAACCGGATTCTTCGGACGTCTTTATTATAATGTAGAAATACACTATCGTGAGATCCAGTTGCATACGCGTATCGATTGCACAATTGTAGATACTATCGCATAGGTAATGATGTGCCGTTCCCGGGATAATTGGACATAGATTCGCCAAAAGGAACCAACACACACTTACTCCTGCAGACTAAAATCAGGTCTGAAGTGGTTGTAGATCGGTTTCTGTTTGCAGAAGTGAGTGTGGATTGGTTACATTTGGCAAAACTACATTTAATTGAGAATTTCCTAATATTCCTGTGAACGGCACATAAGCGTTACATCATTCAATACAAGTGATTATGTTCATTTTTCAAAACGACTATTTCGTTGTTATAGGTCCGTATCGAAGCCCTACAACCGGTGCACCATTTGACGCACACGAAGAACCCTCTGCGGCCCTTGGAACTGCTGTGTTGGTTGAACCGGAAACCGTCCAACAGTATTACCGGTTTGCCGGACTTGGTTGTGGAGAAAATCGGACCTGAAGGCAAGGGATTTATAAACCGTGGAACTGACAATAAGAATACCTACCTACATGCAACTTCAGAAAGCCACAAATCTTAAAAATTGCCGAATTGTTGAAAGGTAAACGACGGTGACGAGACCGATCGTCTGACTAGCATACAACTTTCATTAAGTAATGTTATTGCTGATACATTATGTATCCCACATGGTTAACAAATATATAGTTTAAAGGTACCTTTGTGTTTAAAAAAAAGCTGTTAAAGGTACATGATAGAATGTAATAACGTTGTATTAAATTAATTAAGTAATAATCACTAAGCAAGTCTTAAATTTTTTACAACCCAAAGGTATATTATCACTTATTACATAGGGTTGTATGTGTATTATACCAAAGTAACTTTAAGGATATCGGGCGTTGGCTTCCGTAGTAAGGGATAGTGGTTATGATCGTTATTGATTTGAATAATCTTATTCCGTAAAGTTTTGATGCTGGCTTTACATCCGCCCCTGAACGCCCTGACGCACACGAAGTAACCTTTATCGCCCGCAGTGTTGCTATGCTTGTTGAAGCGGTACCCATTTAATATGATCACTGGGTTGCCACGCTTTGACTTTACGACTGTGACCACTGAAAATAAATACAAATTTTAATTAATATTGTTTGGCTACTCTTAACACTGAGTCCATCATTGCCGGTTACTTAATATATAAGGGGCATCGTAACGAAAACTGACACCATGTATTTAACGCATGATGCTGGACCCTCCAGAGTTGGAATTTTCTGTCGATATTTTCATGCATTATGCTCATATTTATAGCATTTTAAAATGAATTTAAGAATGAAGACATTATAAAAATCTATACCAAGTGAGTTTTAATAAATCAATTATTACTATTTTTGACATAACATGCAATGTAAATTAAAACTCAATACACTCGAGTGCGCATTTCAGGATAAAATCAATAAAACAATGCCGAAAAATGATTGCAATCTTTACTTCATGCAAATATCGATGCTTCAGTTTTTGTTATGATGCCCTTTTCACCCTGTATATATTTATGTACTTGTTTATTTATAAGAGGACCTCTGCCAGAATATAAATCAAAACATGTCCATAGAAATGATTGTGTGTATTATTCATTTTCATGAAAGCACCGTCCAGAAGTATTACAGTTGCTTTGCATCCGAAATTTTTCCTGCTGCATCTCCATCGCGTTCGGATCGCATTTTCGATTCTCTTACTACACGACACCTCCCTGTGGAACCGATGTCCACAGTACCAAAGCAACCGTCTTCCCTTAGATGACTCTTCAAAGTGTATGACTATAACAAATAAATAATAATAAATAAATATCGCTGACTGACACACCGACTGTATAGTCCCAAACTAAGCAACGCTTTTACTATGGGTACCGTACGATGGACTGGGGGCGATCCCAGTGACACCCAGACCAAAGCAAATTACGGGAATCGAACCCGCAACCACCATGTGCAGTTACCTGAGCGGCCTACACTCGAACCACTGCGCCAAGCGGTCTTAACAATAGAGAAGACATTACCACAATTTAGGGTTATTACGCTAGGACGATTTAACCACTGGACCCGCTATCTTGCCTTTCTCACGTATACTCCGCTATCTACGAACTGAGAAACATCAGCCTTGGTTGGTTACGCTGCCCACTCTAGCGTAAAACGCTATCACTGAATAATAAGTTTTAGACACTGATAGCGCTTCATGCTAGAATAGTGAACAATAGTCCTCCCCCCGCGAAAGTAGGTTGAACATGTGTTCATACTTTATAGAGTACTTTTCGCGGTCAGTGGTTAAATACCCTCGTTATTACGTTATCATATTTATGATCATAGAATAAGGGCCGTATTAATAAATCGATTTCAAGTCTGAGAGCGATCTTAAGAACACTTTTGACATGTAATTTTGTACTGGTATGACTTAAGAATAACATTTCCAAGATCGCTCCCATACTGGAGATTTATTAATTATTATGGGCCTAAGTGTATGAAACTGTGATTTTAAATTACAGCATCATGCCTTTTTGGGATCCATCAACGAAATCACACTACTCAAATGTTTAAGTCGTTATCTGTATTATATTTATGGCGCCTCAAAATTAAGTAGCTCATCAATTTGAGTTATATTCGGATATTCAGTGATAATTGCAGCAAAATAAATACGTCATGATAATATTTCATGAGTAATTTCTAATGTCCGTAGCTTATAATCGTACCTAATGGAAATGAAGGAAGAATTATTTTAATAAGGTATAATAAAGAAAATGGTAATTAAAGGAATCGTCCATGAAAACAATCAATTAAAAATATTTATAATTTTAATAATTAACATAATATTAGGAACACAACATAAATATAGTAGATGTACCTATTCATAAAATCAAATTAATAACTATTTATAAAATTTATGAAACAATCAAAATTATATCTACATAGTTAATGATTATGACACATTTTGCACTGTATAATAGTGTTCTCTAATAAGGTCATAGAGGCTCTACAGCCGCGGTCCCACCGGTTACATCTGAAGAGTTTCTTCAGGTTGTTCCGCTTGTCGTGTTTCAAACAGTATCTATACCCACCGCACTCGAGTATCGGGTTGCCGAGTCTCGACGTTCTGAATACTGCTTCTGGAAACAGAATCATATACAAGTTATTTTACATCTTTTAAAAACTAAATAGAGCACCTAACTTCTTAGAGAGATATTTATAATTTACGACCCTAATAATTCATATCAGTATTTTGAATTAGGTATCTAATAATTTCCATAAACGGCTAAGAACTACTCAGAGTATTTGAAGAAAAATTAAAAACTGAATAAATGCTAACTACTTATATATTTTTATATAAAAAAAAAAAAGGAACAATACAACCTTGTTCTATATAATTTCAACAGTTAATAATACTTTATTGATATCACTTGGTAAACACTAAATGGTTATGTATGTCTCTGCACCTGATAATGGTATCTTCGTAGGTCGTCACAATAGCTCTGCAGCCGTTAGCCCATTTGGTGCACACCCATCGCTTTCTTGGGCTGTTGCTACCCTTCTTGTAACTGAAGTTGTTACACCGAAACACTATCATAGCGTTCCCTCGGTTCGATGTAGTATACACAGCTTCCTCATGAAGAATTTCAAACTCTAAAAGTAATAATAACAGAATTATAGGTATAACACTTAACTGTGTAGGTTCCTGAGGTAGTGGAGTGGTGCGGCAGGGGGAGGGGGGGAGGGCTATGAAGTCAAGCGACATTTGATACACCTTTCCTGCACCGCTCCTCTACCGCAGAAACCCAGACAGTTTTCGCTATGCTTTTTATAGTTATACCCATTGTTATTAGTCTGAATTGTATAATCAACGTTCAATACCCACAATACAATTATCAATTAATTTCAGTCCATTTTTAGCAATCTTCAAGAAGAAATCGGTCAACAACAAACTTCTCCATCGCTACTTGGCAAACTTTGAGTTGGCAAAAAGTCTGCTACCAGCACATATACCGCAAAGCAGAACATAGAATATACATAAGTGTGATTGGGAGAAAAACGTTCTGGCAAGTGGTAGGTGAAAATTGATACCTAATGGACGCCCGGATATAAAGGCAACCAATACCATGGTAGGCTTCAAAAATTGAGTGTAAATCTGAATTGTTTTGAGAACGGTTGACACCAAATGACAACGATAATACAAGACTAAAAAAGTAATTTATTAATTTCTTTACATAGAAGTATGTGTCAGTGATTGTGGACATCGTGAATCTTGATGATTTCATCATTTATGGTCCTAATGAAAGCATAGCATAAGGTCTTGATGCAAACGTAACGACAACTCGTCCTGGTCCTGTCTCCACTTTGGAAACTATATCTGTTATTTCTGTACAGAATCATTTTGTTGCCAACTCTCGATTTTATGAATTGTGGCACGAATTCTGAAAAAAATAAACGTGCACTTATGATTTTATGATCTCATAATATTCCAATGACCATTGTTTTCTTTAATGGTTTATACTATTACTTTGTCGGTGCCAAGCTATTATGATTTTTTGGATCTCCTACTTAACATTGGAACAATAAGAAATAATACGAAAACCAATAGAAATTATTTATTCATGTCAATTATAATTTAATTAAATTTACTCTGCAGAAAGTTTCAGTGGTTGTGGACATCTTGTATCTTGATGAATTTGTCATTATAAGTCCAAATAAAAGCTTTGCATTTTTTTTTGATGCACGTATATCGACATTTCAACCCACTTTTGCATAAACTTGTTACAAAATCTGTTATTTTTAAGAAGGATCATTTTCTTGCCTGCTCTCGATGTTATGAATGTTGGACTGATGGCTGGAATATAAAAAGGTAGATTGTTAACTCACTTAACACATTCATCAGGATGTTGCCACTGGGGTGAAAGGTAAAGGCGTCATTCGTGTACGTGTGAAATTTCCTTGTGCGTGCTTTTAAATGATCAAGTTTCGCGTAAAAATTAAATAAATAGAAATAGCTGACTCCAGCGCTATCTCGTGCAAAACCTCAACGCACACGACTGACGCCACCACCTTGATGAAACTTAATATACTTTTGGTCCTGAGAACCAGATATCCCAAGGTAGTGTAGAAACAAATAAACAGGAACGAAATCACAGGTACAGCAACTGTCCTCCGACAACACTTATTTTACCTGTGCCGACCTACTTGTATTACCAGCTTCCCGAATCTTGACTAGATCTAAAAGCAAATATTTTGATTGCATAAAACTTTAGTCACTATCTTAATCAGTAGGGTTAGTATGAGTTTTGAACGTACTCATATACCGCTCGAGTGATCGAATGTCTTTATAAATTTAAAAGTAAAGATTCGATCATTTTGTCGCTATTTTATGCTACAAAACATTTACTAAGCCTCCTTCTGAATGATTAAACTGAATGATTAGTCATAGAGTCTAACAAAATACACAAACATGTTTTTAATGCACGATAAACAAGGGACTGACATAGTTTCACTGAAATAAATTTATTGTAAGTGTACAAATACAACCCTAATATTTTTTTTCACAAATTGATCAGCTGTGGTCTCCAGATGACACTGAGATTTGACACCTAGCGAGTCCCGGGACAAAGTTGAATTTCCCATTTCTTATTCAGGAACAAAAACTTGCGGTTTTGCAGTAATTTGTCCCTTGGATCTTGTAACATAGAGCGATCTTCTCACATCGACTGTCACTCTTATCCATGAAATCTACGCAGAAACATTTCACACTGATTCCAGCTAACATTTAAAATCTGTTAACAATGATTATGATTGTCGCTCAATCTGACTATCGTGTCGTTAATGGTGGTGATGAAGCCGTTACATCCAGAAGACTTCTTGACGCAGACCCATCTGACCTTGGGGCCCATGCTCCTGCAGAACCGGTTGAATCTATGCCTCCCTAATTGTATCACGGGTTTCCCCAATCTCGATGTCGTGTATATTGGAACTGCAAGCCAAAATTATCATGATTATGACACCTACCAGTGTATGATTTTTTTTATTTTTTTACATGTGTATGATCCGCCTAATGTTAAGCAGTTACCGTAGCCTTATAAATGTTTTAATACATAGAGAAGTATTTGTCTAAAGCCAAATCCCGTCCCGTTCGCTTATATGCGCGCCGCAGATAAATAAGAACGCGCATGTCCTTACTTATACTATACAACCAGTGCTGCCTTGAAGACGCAATTTATTTAGCGATATAGATCAATTGTGAGTATAAAAGATTAGATTTCAAAAGAGTTTTGAGCTTTAAAAGTCAGGTAAAGACCACAAGGCAAACAGACACGTGAATAAGTATTTACGCAACAATACGATTGGTCAGGACAAATAAAATAGAGTTATTTCAATAATCGCAAAGTACCTAATAATTAGCTAAACCTTTCGGTTTGTAAAATAGAGTCGTAACATATCACATTAATACAATTGGCAAGTAGAATACTTAGCTTTGGAACAGCCCTCTGTATGCAGGTATCACTGGCTCTACATTACTTAGAACTTACTTATGATTTAAAGATAACAAGACTCTAGAATACTTTAGTAACGCGTGGGTACGCTAACACAATACTACAACCGAGACTATTCGGCTATCCAATACAAGACAGAACTATGATCCCACATGACTCAACGCGAATCAACTCCTGCCCGAGCTCGAGTGTTGTGATCCCCAGCGTCCACCTCGCGAGACCGCCCTGACTGCCTTTCGCCCCACCAGCATCCCTTTCAGCTAGCCGGGAACGTAGATCGCAGAGGATTGGCCAGCCAACCCGGGGCTGCAGTGTAGGTTCACCTCTACTCCATTAGAGGGCGTTGATTGTCTCCGAGTATAAAACAGATATATTATTATTACAGTATTTTATTCAAAATAGCGCTTGCGCATAGTCTCGAATATTTATTCTAGACAGATATCGGAACATCAGTCAAGATTTGACAACTTATTTTAAACTATAAACAATGTACAATGAAGCCTTTAAAATCCACCGACGTCTCGTGGAGTCTAAACGCCTATAGGTACATATTCTAATCATGCTCTTATCTCTAAGACTTATAGATAGATGATCATCTTTAGGCTTTCATGCAAGTCATATCAATCCTGCATTATATATCATTTCAAAATACCATGCTTTATGCCTTGAGAAAGGGTCGTCGTGGCCTTTAGGTAGACGAACACATGTTGTGAAGCCCAAGGGTCATAAAATCTATGATAAAGCACAAAGTATCTGTCAGCCTACAAGTGACTGTTCTTTGTGATTTGAACTACATTGTCTGCACGTGGTGACGCTGCTAGCCTTCTTTGTTATTTGCACATGTTTAAAGTATTTGGCCTGTTTTACGGCCAAACAATTAGGAATTTGAAATTCGCGGAAGTTTGGAACCATTACACTACGAGTATCACCTTATTTCCTACTTATCGAATGTTTTATGGATGTTTTTTATTTACAAAAATAATTGTTAAAGTCATTAATATTCAATTAATCAATATTAATACAAATTAGTTTAATTCATTATAAAATTTACGTGATCATAGTTACAACAGTTTTGGGTTTAATGAAATCACTATGTATTTATTAAACTTTATTACATTTTTAACATTAATACATATCTAAGGGGAATCTTTAAGGCTAAAGCGCCCATCTAGCCCGCGAAGTTCAAATTTTTTGAGTTCTTTTAGAATTTTTTCAAAATCTGACAATAATAAAAGACAAATTTTGTAATCCGCGAAAAAGACCGTGTGCAGTGCATTTATTAATATATCCAACTTACTCTAAAACATTTCAAGAACGACAGCTATCCAGATAATCTGGCAATTTTTGTATATTTAGTGATTTACTAGTGTCATATCCACCGTGATAATATTTAGAGTAAAATAAATGTATTAATAAATGCACTGCACACGGTCTTTTTCGCGAATTACAAAATTTGTCTTTTATTATTGTCAGATTTTGAAAAAATTATAAAAGAACTCAAAAAATTTGAACTTCGCGGGCTAGACTGGCGCCTTCACCTTAATCATATACACATAGGATGTTGGTAAGTAACTTCATAATTAACATCAAAATGAAACTTTACAATATAAAAAAAACTCACTGGTCCGTGTGCGGGTGTGGGACATTAAAATACTAATTAAAACTAAAAACCGTTTTATGTCAAAACCAAAAATCTTAGTTGGTATTTTGGTTTCCTTGCGATGGTTTCTTTTTCCTCCTCCCCGTATGTACATGTTTATTATTGACCTGTACAATGATATCGTTGTAGGTGATAACAGACGCCCGACACCCGACGGTCGACTTCACACATTTCCACACAACCCTGACCCCGTTGTAATGAGAGTACTTATTGTAGCGATGCTCACCAATCTCTATCACTGGTCTGCCTTGTCTGGATGTTGTGAAAATAGGTTTCGTCTGAAGGCCGAAGAATATATCTATGAAAAAAAAACAGAAGAAATTAAATCAGACGATCACTTATCTATGGAAGGTAAGAATAAAAAATAATAAATTAAAGGACTGAAACAAATAAACCTTGGCCGCTACTGGTGTGTATGTACATAATTGTGGCGTATGGGTTACGCGCCAGTTCGGCAATAAACAGTTAACCAAGCGCACGCCTTTCATTTACCAGTGGATCTTAGGTACATACACAACAGCTTCCACACGGCAGGAAATTTGACTGTATTTCCTCGCTGAATCGGCATACTGATTCTGAGCGAGTAAAGAACCAGACTTCTTGCTACCAGTGGAAGTAATCAGCTTTGGAGGTGATAATTTAAATATCTCTCAATATCTTTTTATTTTAGTATTTTTGGAATAAAATCGAAATTTTTTAATTTTTTAAAATAAAACATCAATAAATCCTAAGAAGTAAAATAAAATTATAATATATTATATTATACATCAATTAACAGATGTCCATATTAATATATCGATCTTAAGTCTGACAGCGGTCTTGGAAATGTCATTCTTATGTCATACCAGTACAAAATAACATGTCAAAAGCGTGCTTAAGATCGCTCTCAAACTTGAGATCGTTTTATTTATAGGGACCTAAATAGTTTTAATTTATTTTTTTACCAATTGATCAACGTTTCTCGTCAATATATAGAGCAACGTTCGCTCATTTGGTGTAGTAACAGCCTTACATATTATTTTGCATACATAGGTATTTATACCATTTAATAATTATTAATAATTACATAACACACGCTAACATCGAAGATACACATTTACGACGGCTTGGCAGGGTGGTTCGAGCGTAGACCGCTCGGCTTCACAGGGTGGTGGGTTCAATCTCCACCTGGGTGAAGTTTCGGGAAAGCCTTTTTCGTAATCTACCCTGGTCTAGGTGTCACTCGAATCACCCCAGTCCATTGTACGGTACCCATAGTACAAGCTTTGAGAGTGAGTACAGTGAGTGTATGGTCTGGCGACATTTATTAAAATGGTACTATAATTCTAAACATAATAATAATAAAATAATTTAGCCCTTTTGACGTCCTACTCCTGGGCAAAAACCTTCCCTCACACCGAGATGGATTCAGGCTTTAATCCACCACGCTAGCCCAGTGCGTGTTCGCGGATTTCACATGTCTTTCCAAAATTGGTTAGATCTTCTAAGACATGCCGGATACTTCACGATATTTTCCTTCACCGGTGAAGGAAAACGGTGAAGGTAATAATTCCAATCAGTGTACAATATTTGTATACTACTACTTACTATAGAAACGCATAATATTATCATCTAAGATGTAGCTATTAAATCAATCATGTTATAATTAGAATAATATTTCATAAACCTCAATGGTTATGACTATGAATATGTTTAATAATATGATCATTGAACGTGGTGATTCTTGCTTTACACCCGATACTGGATTTTACACACACCCAGAATGACTTCGGGCCGTTACGGCGATGGTACCGATGGAAACGGTACTCCCCGATCTCGAGCACGGGATTGCCGAATCTCGACAATGAGTAACGAACTCCTGAAATGAAAGAATATATTTAAAAAAATCAAAAATAAAAATTGAAAAACTTATAATACATTTAGTACGTTGCGTCATCTCAATAGCGGTTTGCGAGCACATTCTTAGGACAACCCCAACGGGGCGATCGATGAACATCGCGTTAGGGATTCGCTCCGAACTGGTTTATAGATCGCCCCACCGGGGACACGCTCGCAAACGAGGATAACGCTCTTATAGTATAAAATTGCAGATATGTAATTCCAGATAACGAATACCTATACCCTGGGGGTTCTATGAACCGCCTCTAACCTACCTACTTTCGATATCTATAAAAAATATTTGCACTGAAAAATAATGTTTAAAAAATTTAAGAAAAAAACATAGGGTAAAATATGTAAAAAATATTAACATCTCCACAATTTACTCCAATATTTATCACAATGTATGTTAATGATTGTGTGGTGTACATTTAACAATCTTCTTGTCATAGGTGACGATTGTGGCCCGGCACCCGGAGTGGACCTTCACGCAGATCCACCTGCTGCGGGATCCATTGCTGCGGCAGTACTTGTTGAACCGGTAACCTCCAATCTGGATCACCGGCCTACCGAACCGGGATTGCGTAAATATTATTCCATCTAAAAATATGAACATCCTTTAAAAAAAACAAGAATTCCAAAAATCTCTCTACAAATTCTTTCTTTTTATTGAATTCAAGCGGGTTTTAAGATAACTTGACTTTACATAGAGACTCGTTGAGTGTCGAAGGTCGGCGTTATCGATGGATAACACTGTCGACCCTAGTTAACACGAGTAGCAGTGGTGGGTAGTGTAACAGGCCTAATCCCAAAAGTTGATAGAAGCGAAGTTTTACCCTCGACTAGTCCCAAGATAACCGTAATTTGTCTTGTAACCCGCACGTATTGAATCAGAAAAAGAGACTATCTAACCTGTACAGGAAAGAGAAGGTTGCGAGTGTGTGACGGAGCTAGTCCCAATTAAAAAATAATCAAATGAAGAACGTGTGACTGTTCTACCTATGTTTAGTGGTCGAATTCGTTGTTTTCAAGTTACAGGCCATAAAAAGAAATAGTATCGACGAAAATAAATACATATTCATCGCTTTCATTTTATTGATTTAGCTACTAATTTCAATCTACATTAGCTTTAAAATACTGACACAAAATTGGCTAAGCATAACGTTTACTAAATTACGAAAACAATACACACACAACACACACATCAATAAATAAATTAATAATTGTCAGTCCAAGCCTTCTTCCAATTTAAGATGGCCGTCAGTATATCCCGATTTAGCTGATTACCCTTATTAAATCGAAGCTAATGCTAACAGAGAGAACTCCGGGAGCTCAACTAGTGTGATAAGTAGTAGTATCAAAAGGGTCAAGGATCTACCCTATACGAACTCTATCCAACTATCTACAGACTAATCGCAAAAGCTGTCATGGATTGCGACAAAAGTGGGTGGTTAGATGCTCTCATCCTACTAATCCTACTAATATTATAAATGCGAAAGTTTGTGAGTGTGGGTGGATGTTTGTTACTCTTTCAGGCAAAAACTACTGAACGGATTTGGATGAAATTTGGAACGTCAATCGTTTATAACCTGGATTAACACATAGAATACTTAAGTCTACGCGGACGATGTCGCGGGCAGAAACTAGTCGACTATAATTAGAATCAAAAGTGAACTCAAATATTCTCTATTCGTATTTCATACCGCTCACATCACATATTTCATTAATAAGAATGACAGTGACAGCATGATTTCTTGACGTAACGATTACATTAGTTGTAAATAGGTATGGCACAGATGTACTCGTAATTGATTTACCAACAAACGGAACCTACTGGCCTACTAGGGTTGCCACCTTTTTCAGGTTGAATTAGCAGTTTCAAGCTCATACACCTAAAAATATCGAGAATATTTGTTTCTTTTTTCAGAGTTCAATAACTTAAAAGTAGGTACCTATATACACCTTAACTCCAGTATCTTCTTCGTATTAAAATAATAAGCTGCCTTGGGTAAGCTGAGTCCATACCTACGAAAATATAGTGGTTGTGTATATTTACTTAAAAACATCAAAATATTTATAACTCAAAGGTGACTGACTGACTGACTGACATAGTGATCTATCAACGCACAGACCAAACCACTGGACGGATCGGGCTGAAATTTGGCATGCAGGTAGATGTTATGACGTAGGCATCCGCTAAGAAAGGATTTTTATTAATTCTACCCCCAAGGGGATAAAATAGGGGATTAAAGTTTGTATGAAACTTTGCCAATTAAATTCCACGCGGACGAAGTCGCGGGCACAGCTAGTAGTATATAAAGCCCAAATATGATATCCCAAACTACTTTGTGCAAGCTTTTATATGTAGAAGGTTTTTAAGTAACATTTTTCTACGTCTTCCGTTCGTTCTGTCTATGAACTAACTGACCTCATTAAACTCGCCCTGTCCATTTTCCCTCGTATAAATAAACCTAATAACCTATATAATACCACTCCAATTCCTATATTTTTAAATTTTTAGTGGTGGCAACCCCAGCTATGACCCATTGCGTCCTCCTCAATGATTATGAGGTCTGTCTTGAATGATCTGATTGTTGTAGGTGACGAGAATAGCGGTGCACTTGAAGGCGTTGACTTTGCCGCAAACCCAGCGGACCCGAGGGCCGCGGCTGCCTGCCCACATGTTGTAGCGGTACTTGCCGCGAATAAGCACCGGCTTCCCACGCCGGGACGTCGAATATATGGCCACTGAAATAAACACCATGTTACAGCGATATATTGATAGCTTGTGTGTTATAATTCGAATATAGTAACACATTATGTTAAGATTATAATATGCAACATAAATAAATCATGACATCAAATATTTTTGTACACACATTTTATTAACAAAACTACTAGAGGTACTACTATAGGTACTAGCAGCATGACCGCACTTGGTTATTTATATAACGAAAAATATATTATATTAATAATATGTAATAATTAACGAATTTCTTAACTTTATTATGTATATGGTAATAGGATCAGATCGTATACTGAGAAAAGTAATTTTAAGTGTTTTTACTTAACGTTTTCTGATTACATCAAATACTTTATGTATACGAGGCATGACCTAAATATTTGCTAAAGATACTAAAAAGTACTAGAAACTACAAAAATCATTAGATTTCGTAACTATTTTTCTCAGTGTATTACGCTACATTTTTAGTATAGGGAACCCATGCACGTGTTATGCACTGATGGAACACTGATATATGTTGTAGTCTCTATTTGGAGCTGGCGTGAAATAGGGAAAGCAACACAAATCTGTGCAAATATTGGTTAACGCTGCCTAACGCGGACTAATTATAGTCTATTCTAATATATGGGTAATTCATCGAAAGAGTGTGGTTTTCATTAATTAATCTGGCATTTCTTATGTTTATATTTTTATCCGTATTATTTGATAATCCATATCTTATTAGTACTATACCTACACAAAACATAATTGAAAGGCACGACTACGCCCACATAGATTTTAAATAAAGTTTCCTAATGGATTAGCTGTCCAGATGAAATATAATAACATGTGCAGATTAATTAGATTTTATATACATATAGATTAAATATGAGCAGGCAAATAAGTAATTCGATATTGGATCTAAATAAGTTATACTTTTATGTATGTGTAAAATTTTACATCAAAACTTATCATGTAATTTGGGAATATACGACTATCACAATTATCATTGTGAGTGTTATCACACTACTGTTTATTTATCTTATTTCTGGCTATTCATTTATTCACTCCGGAGCAAAGCAGATTGTTTCTTTTTATTGTTTTAGTAAACCTTTCGCAGTTCGAACCTCATATTTCAGTTCTCATGTAATAACTTGTTTTTGAGCTTCTTGTAATTTTTTTGTTATTTGTTTTATTTATGTACTGAATACGATATTTTTTTCAACTTTTTAAGTTTGTATTTTTGCTCCATATAAGTCGTTTATGAAAAGATAAATTTTAGTTAATTATATACTTTTTGTAGATATTTTGTGAACAGCTCCATTAATTACAAAAGGCTGGAGAATGGACACAGTGAGTTATCTATTCAAATTCTATTCTTGCTGGACTTTCAGGTGGGGAATTTTCAGCTGCAACTATCTTTAGTTGCTTTTGTCTTAAATAATATGACTTATAGTTCTCCTTCCATTTCTTTCTTTGCAAGCTTTGCTCTCTAGGAGTCATTTCGTTTATAGCTAGCTGTTTTTTTTCTTTTTTTCTACGTATATAGGCCTGTTTATTCATGTCTTGCTTTTTCTTCCATAGTTCTTCATTAGTTTGTATTCGTTCGTATCTTTTTTGTTCAGCAATTCTTTTCTTACGTAATCTCTCTTCTCTGCTCTGCTTCTTTGGCTTCACTATTGGGTAAACTGGAGGATCTGGAAGATAAAATAATATGTTTATTGTAAACATTATAAAAAAAAAAAGTTGTATGTGTCAACAAACCATTTTGTTTCCGATACTTATATTAAGAAGGCCTCCTTTCAAACCATGGTAATATTAATTTTACTTAAAAACTAATACTTATACGTAGGTAGTTGCTTAATTAAAAATTGGTTCCAATATAGCACGTGTATAACAAAAAAAATATATTGTGTGCTAAACTTAATTTTGCTTAAGACATAATTTGTCTGTTTTTTACACATTAATCTGGTGTTAAGAAACAGAAATATAAACAGTTTAATGAGGGTCAGAAAAAAATATAATTCATGATAAATTAACCTATATCAGTTTTAGGTAAATGTAATTAAAACTCGGAGATATATATATATAATAATGATATATAATGCGAAATACTTTGATAATAAAACAACTAATATTCAAATGACTTACATAAACTAATACAGATATATTGTGCTACTTGCCTTATGAAAGCCACATTATAAATATTCTTGATTATATGTCACTCAAAAATGGCAGGAAAAGTTACGGTCGCATTGTTTCGTCTTGGCGGTGTGATCATTGGCATTCGGCATTCATCTATACATTACACTTACTAATGAGTGAAATGGTCGTGAACAAATTTAAATTTAGTGTATATCCCAAAAAATGCGATGTTTGTATTATCTGGCTTACGGACATGATAATGTTATAAAGTACCATTATGGTAAAATTATATTTGCCTTAATTCAATAAGTGACATCAAAATTGAGTTTGAATTAACAGAAAAGCAACGTAGTTGGTACAGGCAGACCAATTAGATATCAGTTTAATGTAACCTTAAAACTAAATGTAATTTAAATAATGGATTAAAATCCACAGCAAATAACTTTAATGTTAACTTTAATGTTAACTTTTTAACTTTAATGTTAAAAGCTCATAGATTTTAATGCATAATCTGGTATGTTTTCCCTAGATAAAAAAACATGAAAAAAACCTTGTTTCGAAGAATCACCCAGATACGATATGTAGCTTCTAGGCAAATAGGCATTCAAGTTTAATGGTTATGTCGACAGTCCCTTGCAACGATAACTTTGCCAACGGTCACGAGTTTCGCACGACATCCCAGATGTACTTTGACACAGGCCCATCGAGACCGGGACTTATTTTTCCCAGAGTACTTTATGTTGAATCTGTGGTTACCCATCTGGATAACAGGCTTGCCGTACCGCGACACTGAGAAAAATGGCTCTGAAAACACAAATCCGGTTTCAATAACAGTTCGTTAACTTTATAAGTTAATTAAGAATATCTAGAAGATATTTTTTAATTACCCGTTTTATCACAGCCCTATGAGTCACATCCGAAGCGACTTTCTCGCCACTTTCAAAATTCAAAATTGTTTTTATTCACGTAAGCCAACAAAGCATTTATGAATAGTCAGAATCTACCACCGGTTCGGAATGCTGCTTCCACTGAGAAGATCCAGCAAGAAACTCACTTACGTAGACACCGCTCTTTTGAATTGATTTTTATTACAAAAAAGCTGACCGTTTCGATATTTTATCCAGTTATTCCCATTACAAGTGTGAAACATTGTACACAAATAACGTGAGATACCGGTATGCTCCAATCAACCGATCCCATTTCCAATTTTATAAGAAAATCAGGTCAGATCTACCAGGTATTTTGGCTTCGTGCTATCCCCTGACAATTTTAAAAGGTAACTCAAAAACAAGCCTTAATCCGACGCATTGCAATTTTATCTAGAACACAAACATGCAAGCTAACATCCTGTAGTTCGAAAGCAACAAGATTGTTGCTCAAATAATCACACAATTCTGTTTAATGGTTATGATGATTGTAGAAATTCACAATGAGCTCGTCAACCGTGGTGATCTTCGCTCGGCACCCGCTATGATCTTTGATGCAGATCCAGCGAACCTTGGAGCCTCTGCTCCCACTCCACTTACTGAATCGGTAATGGCCAACCTGGATGACCGGGTTACCTCGGGCGGACACGGTAAATATTGGCACTAAAAGAAATCATTGGAAATGTTTTATATGTTCCATGCGATGGCTCATTTGAATAAAGATGCATTAGCTTAAGTAATCAAATCAAAAATACCATCTAAATAAGTGTAACTAGCGAGTGTATTTTCAATACGTTAACTTGATAACTATGCATCAAATTATTTGCACTTAACGATGCACATTTAGTAACACAAAACTAAACAAAAATAAGCTTTACCCACCGTATCCAAAATAACATCTTACATTAGATACAAATAGTCATCTATGCTCAAATTAAATTTAATCCCTATAAAATATAATACAGCTCAGTGATTGTGGTCTTCCACATATTTAATTATCTCATCGTCCACCGTGGTGATGACGGCGCGGCATCCGAGGGACGCTCTGACGCATGGCCAGCGCGCGCGCGGGCCCCTGCTCCTGCTCCATTTATTAAAACGATACTTGCCTATAAGAATCACTGGCTTCCCGAAACGAGACGTGGAGAATACTGGCAACCCATCTGAGACAAAACAAAATACTTTCAAAGACTTAATTTTATTAAGCAGTTCCACGAAATTACCCCCCCCCCCATACCATTTTTTTAATATATCGGATAAAACAGATGACAATAACATTTGAAAGAATGCTAGGAAGAAAATAATTATTACAACACTCCAAACTCCACAATGAATAACAAACTGAACAAAAATCCCTTGTACTATGCAGACAAACGTTATTTTTATTGACAAGTAGCGAGACGATCTAATGATTGTGTTCATGCAAGTATTTAACAATGATGTCTAGCTCTGTGACGATGGTCGCACGGCAGCCGTGGTGAGCCTTGACACAGTACCATCTGACCCGAGGCCCTTTACTGCTGCTCCACCTGTTGAAGCGATACTCCCCTACCAGGATGACCGGCTGGCCGCGGCGAGACTCGGAGAATACGGGTACAATACCTGTGGATACGAAATTAATGCAGACGTTTATCGTCGCCACAATAAATACCGAATCAAAAATGCTACGGTGAAGGATAACATCGTGAGGAAACCTGCATGTCTTAGAAAATCTAACCAATTATCGTAAGACATATGAAATCCGCAAACTGGGCCAGCGTGGTGGATTATGGCCTGAATCTCCCTCGTAGTGAGGGGAGGCCTGTGCCCAGAAGTGGGACGTCAAAAGGGCAAATTATTATTTAATTATTGTTATTTAAAAATGTTTAATCATAAGCTTTTAATTGGGTAACTAAAATATAAGACTAAAGCAATATCAATTAACATGCCCAAACTTTAACCAAGTGTAATATTTTAGTACCTCTTTTTATATTATATAACATTGCTGAAACCAAGCCAATGCACAAGCCATCAAGTCTTTGGTTTTCGAATACTTACTTATTTTATATAATACATAAATCAATTTTGTAATCAAAAGGCCATTACAATAGTCTAACGAATATGTTTAATGTTTCTTCAAAAGATAATACCATAGAGGTTTACACAATATTTAAGAAAATTTTAAATAATCATTAGTTAATTTCACACGATGTTTCCTAAACGAAGTCATTTTACACAGTTTTTTTTCCGTCAACCTAATGATTATGAACATTGAAACACTTAACGATTATTCCTTGGATAGAAGTGACTCTGGCACGACATTTAAGCCGCTGTTGCACACATATCCACTCCAGCTTAGGCTCCTTACTGCGACTTCTCTTGTTAAAGCAGTACTGACCAATGCGGAGGCTTGGGTTACCCCGCGGAGTCGTGCCAAACACGATTTCTGAAAAATTATATTTGATTTATTAAAGTACATCTGATCAGACGTTTGTCATCATTGTAGCGGGTCACACGTTGGTAATCTGCCGGCCTGGAATTGTAGTTGATAGCAAGTTTGGAAAAAGTCAGGAGTACAAGGAGACTCCTGAAGGTATAGGCAGGGTAGCACTGCACATTTCGCCGATGGTATTTTGGTTATAATGTACAGGGCAAACGAGCCTATTTCATTGGGCGTTTGCTGTACATATCATACTCAAGTAAAATGAAATAAACAATTCCGTTGCAAACGTTTTATCTATCGAAGAACAGGTGAATAACCTAATGATGGTTGTGTTCATGCAAGGATTTGATAACCCGACTGTAAATAGTGATGATGGTAGCACGGCAGCCTCTACTCGACTTGATGCAGTACCATCTGGCTTTGGGGCCTTTACTGCCGCTCCACTGGTAGAAGCGATACCGGCCACGAAGGAGGAGCGGTCTGCCGGTGCGGGTCACGGAAAATGCTGCCAGAGTATCTGTAGCGACGACATTAAAGTTACAACAAACGGCAACATAAAGAAATAGACCAAACGCACCAATTGTTATTGCTGAAATATTGAATACTTTCATCTTTTTTATATATTTTAAAAGACTAATAAAACATTTTACTATTATATATAAATAATACTTACCAAAATATGTATCATTATTTAATACTGAACATAAAATACATTGCAAGCTTAGTAACTTTAGTATGCCAAATGAGATGCATTATTATCTATGTTTAAACACTAGTCTACTTAAATATAATCACTCCATAAAATAATACTTTAACACAAATAGATGATCTACTTTGCTGTGACTTATCCCGTAATAGGTTTTTATTTACATAATTAATCTACATCAAGTTTAAATATTTCAAATGATTCTTGATCATCTTTTCCTTTTTTCTTTTATAATACTGCCTCTAGCTACCAATAAACCGATACTGGCACTACATCACGTTGCTCCCACATTTATATATATATAACTCAAAGGTGACTGACTGACTGACTGACTGACATAGTGATCTATCAACGCACAGCCCAAACCACTGGACGGATCGGGCTGAAATTTGGCATGCAGGTAGATGGTATGACGTAGGCATCCGCTAAGAAAGGATTTTGATTAATTCTACCCCCAAGGGGATAAAATAGGGGATGAAAGTTGGTATGAAACTTTGTCAATTAAATTCCACGCGGACGAAGTCGCGGGCACAGCTAGTTATGGTTATATAACGCAAAATATCAATCGCTTAAGGGGCTCTTACCCCTCGTTTACATTGACACAATACTTGTATTGATTTATGTAGAATCGATATATTCTATGAAAGCCCAAAATAAGGAATTACAGCATAAATCAATATAAGTACGTCAGTGTAAACAGGGGTTATGGATACAAATAGGGTTGCGAATTGCGATATAATGTTATATAACTCAATGCAACATTTATGTTGTGAGAGATTACATTTTAAAGATGAATCTAATGGCATCCAGATTTTTGCCAGCAGGGCAGCCCTTCATTTGAGTGAGCTAACATTTACATTTGCCAGTTCTGATGCCTCCCCCACCCCCCCCTCCAACTTCGCGATAATTTGTTTTTGTAGTGACACTGACACAATGTAGGGTCCTAACCACTAGACGATCACGACCGGAAGCTGTGATAGCCGATCGGTTAAAGCACGCGTCTTGCGGGCACCAGGTCTTGGGTTCAAACCCCGGCTCGCACCTCTGGATTTTTCGAAATCTATGTGCGAATCATAATTTCTAATGATTATCAGTAGCTTACGGTGAAGGAAAACATCGTGAGGAAACCTGCATGTATTAGAAGATCTAACCAATTTTCGAAAGACATGTGAAATCCGCCAACCCGCACTAGGACAGCGTGGTGGATTAAGGCCTGATTCCCCCTCGTGTTGAGGGGAGGCCCGCGCCCAGGAGTGGGACGTCAAAAGGGCTAAATTTATTATTATATTATTATATTGTGACACTGACAGGAATGACATATAATACAACTCATTCCCATCAAGCGATATCTATTGAGCTGAAAATGTTTGATCTCATTCATGAATGCGTATGGAAATTCTTCGTTTTGACAATTATGTTGTCTATAGTGGTGACAGTTGCCCTGCATCCCTGCTGGTTCTTCACGCAGGTCCACCGCACCTGGACGCCCTTGCTGCCGCTCCATTTGTTGTACCGGTACCTGCCAACCACCATGACTGGGTTCCCGTAACGGGTCGTCTCGAACCTACAACCTGTAATTTTATACATTTCAGTTAATTATGATACCAGAAAGCATAATTTCGCAGTAAATTAAATATAGGATGTTATATTTTAGATTGAAATAAAAGCAAATAACCAGTCTTTTAATTGTATATGCATTGTCAAAGTATGTATGCAATGGTGTTCCCACATTGCGGTTATATAACGCTAATCATACTATAATAATCATACTAATATTATAAAGAGGAAAACTTTGTTTGTTTGATTGTAATGAATAGGCTCCGAAACTACTGAACCGATTTGAAAAAATCTTTCACTGTTGGGAAGCTACACTATCCCCGGGTGACATAGGCTAATATATATTTTCAAAAAATTAGGGATCCTTACTAAAACTCAAATAATGTAACCGCAATGTACCCGTGCGAAGCTGGGGCGGGCCGCTAGTATATAATATAACCACAATTGGCATCAGTAAATTGAAAAAATGCCGCTCCATGTTATATGGAATTCTCAATCTATTTCCTTGTATTTATAAAATTTCTCGAATTTAAATTTCTTCTGAGGAATGATTGTGTGCATCGTTGATCGCGCATATCTCATCATCGTTAGTGATTAAATTAGCTTTGCACATCATCATTTTCTTCACGCACGTCCAGACAGCTCGTCGTCCTTTGTAGTGACTCCTCCGGTTATATCTGAAACCTCCTAACTCTATGACAGGTTTTCCGTATTTTGATAACAAGAATTTTGGTTCTGAAATTCGAAAACATAAGTGAAGTAAAATAAAACACAGACGAACGATAGATTAGATAGCACACAGACAATACAATACAATACACAATGTTGAAAGACAGTGTGAGAAACATGAAAAGTGAGAGACGAGACATGAATGAAATACAGACACAGTTCGCAAGTTAGAAGGTAGGTAAGTATATTTAAAAAAAACCTATTCTCTTCATGCAAGCACACAAACCAATATAGATGAAAATAACATGAACGAAAACAAAAAAAACTGCGAAATTTGCCTTTAAACGTAAGTACATATAATAATATAATAATAATAATTTGGCGCTTTTGACGTCCCACTGCTGGGCACGGGCCTCCCCTCAACATGAGGGGGATTCAGGCCATAATCCACCACGCTGGCCCAGTGCGGGTTGGCGGATTTCACATGTCTTTTGAAAATTGGTTAGATCTTCTAAGACATGCAGGTTTTCATCACGATGTTTCCCTTCACCGTAAGCAAGTGATAATCATATAGAAATTATGATTCGCACATAGATTTCGAAAAATCCAGAAGTGCGAGCCGGGATTTGATCCCAAGACCTGGTGCCCGCAAGACGCGTGCTTTAACCAATCGGCTATCACTGCTATCACTGCTAGTACATACCAACTCTTATTCTTGCCTTATCTATTTTAAAGGTATAGGAACCATTCCATTGTTATGTTTAAACATCGTTATTCATGATTGTGTTCATTAAAGATTTGGTATATCACATCATCGGCAGTGCGAATCTTGGCTCGACAGCCCGAGCCGATCTTCACACAGACATACGTCGCTTTTGGCCCGCGGCCATCCTGCCTCTTATTAAACCTGTGTCCCTGGTACTCTATTACGGGCCTGCCAAACCTAGACAGCAGATATTTTGGCTCTGAAATTAATATTAAAATAATTAGAAAAATTTAACTGAAGAAAAACAACTTAAACAAACGAAACAATTGATTTTTAACCCCCGACGAAAAACGACGGGTGTTATAAGTTTAACATGTGTATCTGTGTATCTGTGTGTCTGTCTGTGGCAACGTAGCGCCCAAGCTGATGAACCGATTTCAATTTTGTTTCTTTTGTTAGATAGGTATTCTGATCGAGAGTGTTCTTAGCTATGTTTCATGAAAATCGGTTCAGCCGTTTGAAGATCATCATCTCTTTTGTAGGTTGAAAAAGCCACATTCACGGCCAAAACCAACTTCCACGGCTCGAATCCGATCGAAATTTGGGCTCATTGGAATAATATCTTTGCATCACTCGAGAACGCCTGAAACGATTTCGCTTTATTATATTTTTAAATGATCGTAATAGTCTGAACTGGCTTTTTACAATATTATAAATTTGAAAAGTTTCCCGGATTCTGGAAAAAAATGATATTTTATCAATTTTTATATGAGATTTGTGTATGAACTAAAGACGTTCCATAAGTCACGTGTCAAATGATGGATACGCGCACGCGTTAAATTTTGTTAATGGTCATGGAATATTACGCAATAATAATTCCAGAGGGCGCTGCTCCGCCATTGAGAAAAAATACAGAAAAGAAACTAATTTAATATAATTTTAGCGTTATTTGGACGAACTAGGTAAAGTATACATTTGATGAAAAGATCGTCGCATCGGGGGTTTTTAAATTTTCAATTTAGAGTTATATTCTCACTAAAAATACTCTTGCCTATTTTGATAATGCACGCATTTCGGGAGGATGATTATGTATGACTTTGAGCGTGCATATACGGCCATCGAGGGTAATTAAAGTAGCTTTGGCGATCTTGGAATTCTTCTTCGCTCACTACCAGAGCGCCCGTATTCAATTCTCCGGTTGATGTCTGATGGTTGGTAGCGAGTGATTTAATTAAAGGCCAGCTGGTGAGATTTGTTTTATTTGTGAACTTGCACAAAGCGTCTTGCTTGCTTAAAAAAAACAACAGGTGTAGAAAAACGTACTTATTAATTTATTCATATAAAAAACAACATCACGTACGAAAAATTTATCTGTTTATTTGAATCACAAAATTGAACGTCATCTAAGGTTAAAAACATGGCCCTATTAGTTAGCACACCTGGAAAATAGGAGGATTACAAGGCCATTCAAAATCGAACGATCATCAACTAAAATCAATGATTATGAATGTTTATCACTCTTATAATTTCGTCGTCAATGGTGATGACGGTGGCCCTGCAGCCGTTGTTCTTGCTAGAGCATATCCAACGGATCTTGGGTTCCTTAGAGGAGCTGTGAACACTGTACCTATATTTCCCGTAGCACAGTTGTCTTTTGTTGTTTTGGGTGTATTTATAATAATAATCTGAAAAGGAAAGCACCAAAAAAAAATAAAACAGAACCAATAACTTAGATAAGCGCAAGAGAGGTGTGTTAGAGTAACGTATTATGTGTGAACGTATGAAAAGGTTAAATGTTTAATAAATAAAAAAAAAATGTTGATAAACTTGTGTTTTTATAAACAGAATGTAAGTGGAAGGAAGCAAAGTCATCTAATATAATCCATATTAATAATTAAATGACAAATGATGACCATAATACGTTTTCACGATCAAGATTATGAATTAAACATCTATGTACGAAGTAAACAACGTTTTTTAATGAATCAAACAATAAGCAAGACCATAGCAACATAGAAAAAAATGTACAGAACTTAACTAAAGAACTGCTAATCTGAAAATAATAAAAGAGCAATACCTTGACTGCCCTTAAGCGGTCCCCAGACAAACACGGTGGCGGTCTGTGATAACAGTGTGAAAAATAATGTCTAAACAAGTGAACTACCGCCTTAGCCTGAACTATCGAGACCGCATTTGTCTGCAAAACACCTTAAGACATTGTTCTTACGACTTTTGGCACAGGCAGTGTCAAAACGTATTCAGTCGATCTTTCGAAGAAAAAAGCAAAGAAATTTAATGTTTAGGCGGCGTAGCGGGGTCGACGGCGTGAGCGATCTTTAGTCTGATACCACGATTATGTCTCCTCAACTATAAACTATTACAAACGTAACCGCCACCGCCACCCGCCACCGCCATTACTTACACAACGCTTAACGATATAATAAAAATAAAGCAACATAAAGGAATAACTAAAACTTTAAACTCTTCTAACTAGACAAAACACGTATACCTAGAAAATAATGTAACATGGGGTAGGTACATTTATCTGAATAAAAACTACTTATGTAAAAACACGTTTGTAGGAATGTAAACTTTATATCACTTGAAATAAAACTATTTTTCGGATTTTATCGCGTTTATTAACTTTATGTTCCCGACGTTTCGGTTGCTTTAAATACAATAAAAGCCGAAAAATAGTTTTATTTCAATGTGTAGTATTCGCGTAAATATAAGAAAACAATTTATATCACTTGTTTTAAGGCATTACCCTCCGTCTTTACTTAATGATAACAATTAACATTCATATAATAGATAATATTTACTAACCCTGACATTTGCCAAATGTGAGATATATGTAATGTTATCAGTAAAATATATATCTAACAGTATGTTACTATATGCAACAGATATATTTTAAGACACAATTCTTACTAGAACCCTGGATTGTTTAGTCAAACCTTATCTAAGCCTAAAAACCTTAGAATATAAAGACACAATTCCGCTCAACATTTTACGTGACTTTTGGTTTATACAATATGGGACTAAGTTGGTAGAAGATAATATGATCGCTTATACGCCCTAAGTCACACTTACTCCAAGATCACAAATCTTTACTGAGACAAAGGACATACGCATGATCCTTTGGACATACGTCAATTAAACGTCACGACGTTGCCTAACCATAGATTTTGACGTCTTACAAATTACAACTCAGAAGGTCGGAACGGCTGAGTGATAACATTAGGCAGTGGCCGCACCGGTAAGGCAATTGTAACGCAACGGCAATGACTATGTAATGATTTGTATAGTTATCGCCGCATAAGTATGTGCGGACACCGCCATATGTTTGTAGGGATTCGATCGCCGTCGCTGCGCAATCGCCTTACCTGTGCGGCCACGGCCTTACTCTGAGGAACAGCGTTAGTGTGAAAGTTGCGCTCAGAGCCAAGTCTCTGAAGGCAACCCAGCAGTGGTCATCTGCCGGCTACTAGACTCGTACTTATCAGTAAAGTAGCGCTATTTTTACTTATGGTTGTGCTCGCCAGTGGTCATCACAATAACGTCTTTTTGGGTGTACAATGCAGCCTTGCAGCTCTTCCCGCTGCAGTTCCAGCGTTGGCCTTGTCTCCCGTTCTTGCCGCACTTCCAGAACTTATGATCGCCGACCAGGATCATGGGCTTGCCGTACCGACTCTTGCCAAAAACGGGAACTGGAAGACACCAAAATCCATGGAGTCAATAAAAAACTTTATGATAAGGGAGGAGGTAAGATGTAAATAAATTGAAATGTGACTTGCAAAGATTGATTTTCTTTATAAAATAAAATAACATAGAGCAATAAGACGCTAGAGCGAGACGCAGAGAGAGTAATGGGACCTCAAAAAAATTATTCGGAGCGAGGCGAATAATTCTTCTGAGAATGGAACAGACACCATTAGTAATAGGTATTTATTATTCAAATTAAAATTATAATAATTTTTAAAGTCACTAATAAAGTCGGAGTCTGTCTGCCTAGTTATCTGTTTCTCAGCTCTTCTAAACTACGTTTTTTTATCATTTTGTGAATTTCATGCGAAAGGTATCTACATATATGTTATATGTAAAATACATTAAAATTTAATGTACAAATAGTAGAGAAAGCCGTGCCGAAGCGGGGCGGGTCGCTAGTGCATAATATAAAGTGAACATTCCCTCTAGAGCTCATTTGCTATCCACGTCAGGTCACGTCGACACCTAAGGACATAATCGTCAATGCTTCCCTTCATGTACAGTGTGAATGACTCGGTTACCTGTATATAATGGCGTTGAGAGACAAGCAGAACAACGAATATTCAAAAGAGTTTTCTGATTTTCCAATGAAAATGTATTTGATTAAGGTAAGGTTCAATCAAATTCTTCCAGATAATTAGGAAGATGTCAAAGAAATTTAAAAAATACAATTATGTTTGAAAATGCAAAACCAAAGTTAAGAAATAAAACTTAGCATACATAACCATTCATCAGCAATATGAAATCAAAACTTAAAAGCTAAAAATTCCTCATCGAGTTTCCATATTTTCAAATTAGGAAACAACTTAATGCTTATGTTCATTGGTTGTTCTGGTGATGACGTCATCGAGGGTTATAATGGCTGCTCGACAGCCTATCGACGCCTTGGTACACAACCATCGCCGCCGGCGACCGCAGGCTGACACCGACGTCTTGTTAAACCTGTAGGGCCCCAACTCTATCACGGGATTGCCGAACCGACTCTCAATGAAGACGGGGGCTGCTGAAAAGAAAACACTGGCTGTTAGGAAAAGTAAAGAAAATAGCATGGCCCTGAGGACGGAACGTGTGTACGGGGAGAAAAACAAAGAATATTCAATGAAAATCTTTATCCAGACATCTGTTTTTTTTTGCATTTTCGTTGTGCTGCTCATGGTTCGGCTCACATCTGCCATCCTGGAACGATTAAACCACAGGACGCGCGATCTTGATCGAATACATCTCGCGTCCAGTGGTTTAATCATCCTAGTTGTCGCCGCTTTATCTGTGCGGACCCGGCCTTAGCGTTGTGTGTACGCTAAGGCCGGGTAAATATCGCGTAGACAAAATATCGCCTATCAATCTTCGTTATGTCAAAACATGTTGACCATTGAAATAAATGAAGTCGCAATGGGAAGGGATAAATTAAGCCAGTTATTTATCTAGCAATCTTTATTTAACACTTAAATGATACCGTTCACAAAGAAAAAACATGCACTATATTAGTTTCAAGTACTTACGACAATAGTTTTTACATTACTTTAAAAGCGATACCTAATACAATAGTGATTTGGTGTGTCTGAATGATTAAAGTAAAACTTCAAACGACGATACTGTGTTAAGGCTAAAGCGCCCATCTAGCCCGCGAAGTTCAAATTTTTTGAGTTCTTATAGAAATTTTTCAAAATCTGACAATAATAAAAGACAAATTTTGTAATTCGCGAAAAATACCGTGTGCAGTGTATTTATTAATATATCCAACTGACTCTAAAACATTTCAAGAACGACAGCTATCCAGATAGTCTGGCAATTTTTGTATATTTAGTCGTTTACTAGTATCATATCCACCGTGATAATATTTAGAGTAAAATAAATGTATTAATAAACGCACTGCATACTGTGTTTTTCGCAAATCACAAAATGCTGTCTTAAATGTTTTCAGATTTTGGATAAACTATAAAAATACTCGAAAATTTTGAATTTCGCGGGCTAGACAGGCGCCTTCACCTTAATACTTAATACTCAAGTAAACATACAAACTAGTCACAGAGGTTTTAGTAAGGGAGATATCAAGCACAAACTACCCCTCTGCCGAAACGCTTATGGCCAGCCCATAAGCGTGTCTTATCCGTAAATTGCTGTATGTTGGTACGTCTATGTCTTGCAAGTTTGTTTTAGTGTGCGTTCACAGGAACATGATTAATTTTACGCGAGTGTGGCATTAGCGGATTAATTGTGTTCTCTACTCCATGGTTAGAACCTCCATAAATAAAGTAGATCATTATATAGCTACAGTTCGGAAATCTTACGTAAACGTGACATCATCAACAGCATTTTTGTCACTTTCATTCATATCTATCCCCTCGTTTACACTGATGCAACTCTTGCATTGATTCATGGCTTTGTCTCTATTTTTGAACGGTCATAAATTACGACAGCTACTTAAATTACAAAAAGTTTTGCGTGAATGTACACGAGGGATAAAACTGTTGGCATATGCTTGCGATAATATAACGCTAGATATTTATTTTGCTCGAACAATAAACTGCAAATTGTATTACTATAGGATTAGTATTTAAAACCGAGGAGCCCCAATTTTTATTAGTCACAATTTTCAAACCAATATAAGAAAAACGCCTCTACATAACAATAGAGTCAAAAATACAACTGTCAGAAACCTCAATTGTGATTATGCTCTTTATTATGCTTAACCAAGATGCCATCTTCTGTCATTAAGCTGGAGCGGCATCCGAAAGGCATCTTGTTGCAAGTCCACCTAACCCTTCGCCTGCCCTTGTACGTGCTGACCTGGTTGTAGCGGTAGCGGCCGATGTCGATGATAGGGTTACCGGCGTTACTCATGCTGTACCGCACACGTTCTGAAAATGTACGACAAATAATTTAAAATAAATGTAGGTAAATGTAAATGTAGGTAGTAAAATAAATAAGTTTTTGGATACACTTAGATATTGTTTTTCAGGATAGCAGAATAAAAATAAATTTTAATAAAAAGGCATTTTTAATAATTGCATTCGCATATTTCTACAAAAAGAAAAACAATTTGTGTAACATAATAATACTTTTCGCTTTACAGCCGCATTCTGGTTTACAAATTGGCAAGTTGACAAGTGGCGAGTCAACTTGACTGGCATCATGTGACCAATTTAGTAAGTTTGCAAGTTGGCATGTGACCTAAGCAGCTCGCAAATTGATTTAACTTTGACTTGTACTTGTCTACTTGACAACTTTTATAATGTAAACCGGCCAGGGCCCTAACCACGCTAGCTACTCAAATCGTAATAGAAAAGCAAACGCTCGCGATTACGCTCCGCTTTTGACGTTTTACTGACACCATACCATATCAATGTCAGTAGAAATCGTGAAGCTCGTGTCAGCAAAACGTCAAAAGCGACGCGTTTGAAACGTATACGCGAGCGTTTGCTTTTCTATTACGATTTGAGTAGCTAGCGTGGTTAGGCCCCAGGAAGGTGTCAACTGACGGTCTGTGTGCCGGATCGTAGTTGACCATGCACCGTTGGAATTTGTTAGTAATTGCATTCAAACACCGGTTGCGTTTTGGTCGGAAACGCAGATTAGAAATTCGAAATTTTAATGGTTATGTACATTATGGTACTTATAAATGACGTCTTCGAAAGTGGTGATAGCTGCTCGGCATCCGGCCGGGGTCTTCACGCAGGCCCATCTCACCCTTAAACCCTTGCAATACGACCGGTTAAAGCGATGTGGCCCTAACAAGATAACCGGGTTCCCAGCCCGGGTTGTGCTAAATATCGGTTCTGAAAATAAATTTAATATCACAATAGTGTGACAGTAACTACACTCTTTACTACCAGTTACCAGTACATACAATACGTATAATTTTAATAGCGTTACCATTATAATAATATAGCATATATTATGAAATAGTAACACAAAAATTCAAAATCCAACACGCCAAACCACAAAAATAATAAAATTTTACACGTACGTACGGTAGAGCAGCTTCCTAACTGAAATAAAGTTATAAATTAATTGGATTGATGAAAATACTTTTATTACTTACATAATAATTATATTTTATTACATTAAGTCCACGCGCATATGACCATTATAATATACCTAATCTACTCTACTTAATAATACTAGGTTCCTTACATTGATTGTGTCAACTGTCGTTTTATTATACTCATTAGAATACACGTAAACATTTGTAGTGACGTGAATAATAACATTCTTTACTTCAATTTACATCTTGGCATTAGGAAAACAAGAATACTAACACATACATCAAAAACCAGTTTTGCTTACTTATGGATAAATTCATAAAGGTCATTGTATTATACGCACTGAAATTTTTTAAACGAGTCTCCTTGTCGCTTATGTGTACCTGGTTTAAACAATTCAAGTAGACAAGTGACGAGCCAGCCCAAAATCAAATTGCGAACTTCTGCAGCTACTTGTCGACTTGTCAACTATCACTGTGTGTACAATCAATGATTATGTGTATCATTATACTTGACAATGATGTCATCGCATGTATGTATCGTGGAGCGACAACCAGCAGGCGTCTTGATGCAGGTCCACCGCACCTTGGGTCCTTTGCACGCGTTCACCCTATTGTACCGGTAATCCCCCACAATGATCACCGGATTACCCGCTTTGGTCGTACTGAAAATTGGCTCGTAATCTGAAAAAAAAACTGTCCCGATAATATTCTTACGAGAAATTGCCACGTGAGAAGATGCCCTTATACACTCTAGGATTCTTGACTATCACAAGGCCCAGAAATAACTAAATGATATGTCTTTTAGATTAACCTCATTAAAAATAGGACAAATTCAGCGAAAAAAATTATGTATTTCAAACAACCGACTACAAACCTCGGTACAGCTATTCGTTTTTCAACAACTCGACTTCCACGATTCATGTCGGCAAGTTGAGAAGTAGCGAGCCATCCTATATAAAATCAATTTTCGAATTACTGCAGTCACTTGCCTATTTGCAAACTTGAACTCCTTAATTAAAACTTAAATTCAAATTAAAAATATTTTTATTCATGAAGGCTAAAGAATCAATGATTATGAGTATTGTTATATTTGATGATAATGTTATCACATGTATATACAGTGGAGCGACAACCAGATGGCTTCTTGATGCAGGTCCACCGCATCTTGGGTCCTTTGCACGAGTTCACCCTATTGTACCGGTAATCCCCCACAATGATCACTGGATTACCCGCTTTGGTCGTACTGAAAATTGGCTCGTACTCTGAAAAAAACTGTCAAGATAATACCGAATTCTTACGAGAAAATGCCACGTGAGAAGATGCCCTAATACACGCTAAGATTCTTGACTATCACAGAAGCCCACATATAACTAAATGACGTGTCTTTTAGATTGATTCCAAAGCAATGCCAACCTCATTAAAACTAGGACAAATTCCGCGGAAAAAATTATGTATTTTACGTATTACAAATAACCGACTACAAACGTCGGTACAGCTATTCGTTTTTAAAACAACTCGGCTTCCACGATTCATGTCGGCAAGTTGACAAGTAGCGAGCCATCCTATATAAAATCAATTTTCTAATTACTGCAGCCACTTGTCTACTTGCGAACTTGAACTCTCTAATTCAAATTATTATTTTTCTTATTTTTGAAGGCTAAAGGTTCAATGATTATGAGTATTGTTATATTTGATCATAACGTTATCACATGTATGTATCTTGGAGCGACAACCAAATGGCTTCTTGGTGCACACCCATCGTACTTTGGGTCCTTTGCACGCGTTTACCCTGTTGTATCGGTTATTCCCCATGATGATCACCGGATTTCCTGCTCTGGTCGTACTAAATATTGGCTCGTATTCTGAAATAAAACTGTCATATTACACGAAGCTCTTGATTAAACTACAAGTCCAAAAATGACTGGATCACATGGAACTTGTCAATGGATAAACCTAGGCGACTTCCTTGGACACCATAGTCGATCCTAGCTTACAGGTGTTATAGTGGTGAGAATGTATGGCGGACACAAAGACCTTAAAAGTTTTTCGCTTCGGGCGAACCCATTAAAAGTGATGTTTTCTGGATACATGGAATAATATAATGGATAAATGGAAAAATATTATATTCCAAAGCAACATCTTCCTCAGCAGACAAACAACAAAAATTCAAACAACGGCCAACTAATTCATTTCGTAGGTATTAAGGACTACGTAATTTGAGTTTCAGTTGAGTTTAAATTATTTGTCCGTTGTTTGGATATATTGATATTCTTTTGATAGCAAATTGTTTTGCCATTGACGCACCACAATCAAAAATAATACATTTCTAAATGACAAGGCTAGATCTAGTTTTAGCCACCATGTTATTTAAATTAAAAAAAACACGCGATCAAACAAATACTTGTAATCAAGAATACAAAAATACTTTTCATGTAACATTATTCTACAATATAAAACAAAACAATTTTAGAACAATCTGAACAAATTCATAACTATTTCGTACGCTATTATTATCAAACATTTGTTGTTAACAACATAATTCTTTAGTTTCTCTAAGATCTGGTTAATCCCTCTTCCTGTATTTATGTAATGGTTACGTTATTTGAAGTTCAAAGGCACTTTAACTATGGTTATGGTCTATACTCAGCTTAATTACTAAGTTATTTAGCGTGGTGATAGAGGCTCTACACTTCGTCCGTGTTTTCGTTGTGCATTGCCACCTCTTCTTCCCATTAAGGCCGATACTTCCGGTTTGGGAGAAGCGGAAGTTGCCCACTACTAAGAGTTCTGTACCTCGTTTTGTCCTTATCTTCGTAACTAAAATGAAAATACACTTTATCCTTCAATGAAAACCTTTAAACGACCACACACTGATGAAAAAGTCATTTGTCAGTTATCTATTGAACATTTTAGAATGATAGACAAATTATTTTTTTTGCATCTCATTGTACCATCTGTATAATGTTTCATATATTTTAATGACTACCTACTGAAATATAAAGCGCTAACTAAGCAACAAAATAAACATAATCCCAAAATCAAACTTCAATTTTATTGCGCCTTATATCTAGATTTCAAAATCAGCAATGGTTTCAATCATGGTTGTGTTCTAATTTGCTTCTTATAACTTCATCCGAGAAGGTGACGATGTAAGCCCGGCACTTAGTTCTAGTTTTGGTGGAGCACGACCATCTGGTCTTGCCACTCACGGACGAAACCCAGGTGCGAGCGAACCTGTGCTTCCCAGCCTGGAGGAGCTCCGAGCCTTTCTTCGTACGTATCTTTGTAACTGGAAAATAAAATACCTCATATTTTTTTTTATTTTTCAAAGCCTTGCTATTTCAGCAGCGAAATGGGTCGGTGGTATTAATAAAGATGAGGAAGGGATCTTGATGGCATTAGCAACTTGTAGTCAAGTTGACGAAATGAGGCTTTCACTCACCTGTAGTAACGACAATCGGAATAAGATCCATGAACTAATAATGGAAAATCAAGTCAGATTCAATTTGCATTATAAAAGGAGATTACTTGAAACTACAATTCGCGAAATCTTATAAACCGTAATAGACGGTATGAATTTAAATGAAATTTAAGCATTATTTTGAAAATAAAAATTGTAAATCAAATAAAAAAAAATATCATCAAAAAACATTTTTACTGACTTAACTATTGTGGTTATGAACTAAATTACGTCTCAGAATAGTGCCATTGTGAGTGATTAAAAATGCCGAGCATTTGGTCCGACTTCTGGTAGAGCACTGCCACCTGGTCTTCAGCCCCATGACGTACGACCTGGAGAAGCGGAAGCCGTGAGCCACCAACATCTGAGTACCTCTATTTGTCACCATCTCTATAACTAGAAACATCACAATTATTATTACCAAAGTTGATTCAACTTAACAAGTTGACAAGGAAGTGATTACATAAGCAGTATTTCTTAAATTGATTTCAAGCTTCAAGTTGACCCGCTACTTGTCAACTTACCCCTTGAATCGTGCAAACTGGGCATTCGTCATGATTGAAATAAAACACATTTTTTAATAATTTAACATAATGTTCTTTATCAGACTTTTAACCGCCGAAACTATGTCTAAACCAATTGGAAAGATGGACAACAAAGAGCGCTTATTCTCAGAGTGTTGTAAATAGTTGGAATTATTATACAAGTAGGTGTCTTCTTTTATTAATGGGTATGTTCTATTCTCCACTTGATGACTTGTCTGTGTAGGGTGTAGATGAACGCTTTGCATCTCGTGCGAGACCTGACGGAGCATTGCCACCGGACCATGCCGTGCCTCGCTGCGTTCTTCTGTTCCGAAAATCTGTACCCATTCACTTCCAACATCACTTTACCGTGGTCGCTTTTTATTTCCTTGATGACAGCTGTAAATATACGATCGATTGTACTTTCAGCTTTTATAAGACGGTCTACCTTTTACTATTTCAAACCTTTGTATGGTATGCAATACAACTCTGGCTATATAGATATCTAGCTAGTTCATCATCATAATCATTTATCTGTATCCAGTATTGGTCAGGCACTGTACCAACACTATTTCTTGCTCCTTTATGAAACTCAGATTGACAAAAATAAACAGCTTCTTTTGAGAGATAAAAAAAATGATCACCCGGCAAATAAATGATGGTGTACTTACCTAGCGCCATGTCTTTTTGTCCAAAATACTTATTCCATAGTAAACAATAACCTAATTAAACCAAAACTGTATTAATAAACTCATTTATTGTTAAAAATAGTTATTTGTTTAACAATCTAGTATTTGTATAAATACATAAAATAAAGTAGTTTTAAAAATCAACAATATCTAATTATTGAAATAAAACTATTTTTCGTATTTTATCGCGTTTATTAACTTTATGTTCCCGACGTTTCGGTTGCTTTACAGCAGCCATGGCAGCAGCCTCGAGACACTGTGAGCACTTTCTGCGTGGATCGGACCGCAAACAACAACTAAATATGAGGGTACCCAGTTACTAACTATGCCATCAGGACGTCTAACACCTCAGTCCCCCCGTGACCATGGCTGCTGTAAAGCAACCGAAACGTCGGGAACATAAAGTTAATAAACGCGATAAAATCCGAAAAATAGTTTTATTTCAATGTGTAGCATTCGCGTAAATATAAGAATATAATATCTAATTATTCAATATGTGTAAATTGTAGACATAATAATGTCTTAAATATTCAATTTTAAATATAAATCAATTAGAGAGCTAACAGGTATATATTGCTAAATTATTAGTAAGAATTAATACTAGTGTTACAATAAATTAAAAACTAACCAATAAAAACTCCTAACCTAATAATTATGTCGCTAAATACGATCTTGAAAATATATTAATTATTGTCAATTATCGGATTTGTTTACTAAATTTATTCTAAACTCTCCATTAGGTACTGTTCTAGTATATATTGAAGCATACCTTTTCTATAAAGCTTATACATAGCTTTATAGCATTATAAACTATTAAATCGTAATTGTCAATTTATAATCTTATATTTATTTCAAGACTAAAGACGGATTCGATGCATAAATTATTGCAAATAGACATCATTTCAATAGCACCCTATCCACGATTAGTTGATAAAAAACAATAACTGTACACAATCATAATAAACATTTGGTAGAGTCATAACAAGTCAATATATTTAAATATTGACTTTCGAGAAGATATGTACTAAAGTTGTTTTTGTTCCCAAAGTACTAAACCCCGTCTGGTTTAAAGAGTAACCATACCTCTTTCGAACAATAACCACGAGCATATGACCAATGGCTGATGAAATTTGAGTTCAGAAATATCTATCTTAAAACGTACGGGGTATAGATACATTTCTTATCAATGATTATGTTTGAGGGAGGTCTTGATAACGTGGTTTGCCATAGTGATAATGTAGGCTCTGCACTTCGTACGATATCTCACTGAGCACCGCCATCTAGATTTGAATCCCACTGTCCTGTCTTTAGAAAAACGATATCCGTCCACAAACATCAAGAGAGTGCCTCGGCTCGTCTGAAACACTGAATTTGAAATAACACATCAAATAGTTATTAGGTATATTATGTACTTGATATTTTATTATAAAGAAAGCGGAATGTGTGACTCCACTGGTATAGATTTGCAAGTCCAAGTCCAAAAATGATGGCGAGGCCTTATCCTGGAAATTACTCCTACATTTATATGTATGTGCAATTACTTTCCAATAAATATTGACAATGTGACCCTTAAAATTGCAACAAAAATAGATACCCGCATATTTTTTGTTAAAAAATTATTAAAATAATAATAATAAATCAATTAAAAAATATATTATATTCTTATCTTAAATCTACAGGACGCAATAATTATAACATAATAGCATCTTAATAAGGTATAAACAATCACCGTGTAACGACATAAGGCCCCGTATTCCCCTATTTTAAATCTGACACATTTATCTTCATCATTTCGGTCAATAATTATTATAACTCTAAGTTAAAAAAAATTAGAAGTGTCTTCAGCATTATGGCTATAGAGTCGCCCACTATTACAATTGGGTCTAATATGGGCTTATACCATAAGTATCTGGGTGCAATAAGGATGAGCCCATAGCCATGATACCAGGCACACACCCTTTCGATGTGATATGATAAGTAAATATTGGTGCTAATTCTGTCTGGATACAAAACACGACTTAAAAAAATCATAAAATAAAAAATATTGCTGTCCTGCTCACACATAACGACTAAGAGAAGGACAACAATACACATAGTTTAACCAAATTTAGTTTGTGTATTAACAGAATTATCCCCACCGAGTCACCAATTGGAATGCAAAACTAATCCTGCTCACTTGTACTCGTATATGAACTTTTAACAATAATGGTTATGCTCTAAGCAGCTTTTTACAATCTGAACATCGTGTTCGTCGTCAACAGTGGTGATGAAGGCCTTACACCGGGTCCTGGACCGGACCGAACACTGCCATCTAGTTTTCACCCCCATTGTTTTCTCTTTTGAGAACCGAAACCCACCGACCAACAGCATCATTGTACCTCTACTTGTTCTGAATTGTATGACTGAAAATAATACTGAAATATTAATGAAAATAAAATATCCGTTGTCTATGCTGCAGGTGCCGATTCTGTTGTCATCAAATCCGGACTAAACTAAATTAGACAGCTCAAAACATATTAAGTTTGTGCTCATAAATTAACACCAACATTCTAATACAATTGTTCAAGGGTTTGTCAAGTACCTAAATGTAAAATTCAGGAACTCTTTGAGAAATTTCTTGAGACAAAATCAGAAAAAATTGGGTCAAGTAACTTTTAAGAAGATTGCTTTACAGTTAGTTTTAGTTGATGTACCAACAGAAACAGCATCATTATTTAACCGAAAGCTGGATCGTGGAGGAAATCATGAGAACAGCATGGGATAGCAATGATGGGTGTGAATGAAAGGACACATGTTACCGGGAATGACAAGCTGTGAAAAATGAATGCTATAAATTGAGTTCTAACATAATAGGGCATCATAAAACTGTGGTTGTAAATATGATGTGTTGTGATAAAGGTTTTGCACTTCGTTCGGAACTTGACAAAACACTGTCACCTGGTCTTCAGAGCGATTGCCTTCTCCTTGTAGAATCGGAAGTCGCCGACCCTCAACAATAATGTATCCCTATTCGTTTGGATGAGCCGAACTAAAAATATATCATCGTATGTAACTGACTTAATTGTTCCTTGCATAGTTTTCCACATTAATAATAATAATTGCAAAAAAAGAGAAAACAAGGAGATTTTAAATAAAAACTAAAATAAGCACATATATATTAATCTGTAACATTAAAACCACATCAACAATGGTTATGGTCCAAATTATAATCGATGATTTTACCGTCGACGGTTGAGATGAAGGCTTTACACTTGGTTCGAGTCTTTGTACTGCACCGCCAACGAATCTGGACGCCACGGATTGTCCCTTTGGAGAACCTGAAGTTGTCAACTTTAAGCATCATAGTGCCTCTTCTTGTGTATACTCTGTGGACTAGAATATACAAATGCTTGAAAACATTACTTTTAAACCGACTGCCATATAAAACAACTTTATTACCAAAATTCTGACTTCAAAAATTTTGACTGATCTTGCTCAAATACACTTTTTTGGTGTCTTCAGCAGCATTAACAATTATAACAATGAAACTAATAATCACATTATTCAGATAATAAACGTAACAAAATACATAAATTATTTTGACAATAACCGTATCCACATAATAGTTGCACATAAGAGATACATAGATTAACCACGCCAGTGTACGATATAGACACTAAGATAAAAGTTTGGAGGTCACCGCAATACTAATATAAGACTGAGGACAAGCATAAGATGTTGAAATTAAACACAATTTAAAAAATCATAAATACGCATGTAATCTAATATTTTAAGTAGTAAAATATTCAAGATAAACATTACTCATGATTGAATACTGAATAAAAGCTTCACTATTTTATCCACCACCAAAACCTAAGTAATATTTACGTTAGTAACTTGAAGTGCGAGAACGCTAAATGTTGAAGTTAGTCGCTACAATTTCAGCTTAAAACTATTAACACTTATACACTAAAACCCACCCTAAAACTTAATAAAAAATACTGTCTTACATCTATAAATTTTAATTACAATTAATTTAATTTCATCCACCGATGTAGGATAAGCCTCAGTGAGTAGTCGCTTGCAACAAGCAACATGAAATAGTCAAAGCACCCTTGTCATGATTTCAATATCTATGCATAAGTGTAGAAGCAACTTGATGAGTACTATTGGGAATAATAAGCGATGTCTCGACTTTCATCAGTTATTCTTCCTATCCTTAAACATCTTTGTAAAATTGACTCAAATAAAGGAAATTAAATTGTGATTGCAAACCAAGCTAATTATAAAAATACAATGATTTACAAAGATTTAATTGGTCATGTTTGTATAAATTAATAAAAATGTACACCGTCAAAAAAGGATTAATACTTTTGCTGCAACAAAAATCTGGAACTGGAATGTGCTCCTTAATATTAAGATATGAAATAATCTCAATAGGATATATCGATTTACGCGAAATGTCGTCATAATGTTAGTATAAGATCTATACTGCAGAAACGAGACATGACTTGATAATGTTGACTTGCTTCTTCATCGAACCCTTAAATGTTCAGAACCTGTTAGCACTAGTGTGGGCGAGTGGGTCATGGAATCCCCAAACGCGTACGATAGCATTGTCCATAGTGTGGAGCGATGCCCGACAGCCGGCTTTTGCTTTGACGCACACCCATCTAGTTCTGCTACCATATTTATTGACACGGTTAAAGCGGTACTGTCCAATCATGATCACGGGATTGCCACGTTGAGATTGCGCGAATACAGGGTTCAGATCTGGAAAAACATATTTGTTAGTGGATGTCGGGCAAGTAGATACTAACGTCTAACAGATAACACACGGCATATTCATCGATTAACGATGATGTTGTGCATTCTCCTCGAGTAATAATGTAGCAACGTACCTATTGAAAAAAATAATTTACCTTACGGGTAAACTTAAACCTTACAAGGTATATAGTAGGAATAGTGCAGCTAGAAAGAGATTGTAGATTTTCGTTATATTTAATCAAATAAAAAATAAAATCGAAGATTACGTTCATTCAAATTAAATAAATACATCTTGATTATATAACAAACCTCTTATTGCTTATTACATTATAGCAGACATTATCTTAAAACTACACACCGATCTCAGATGCAAATACGCGAATATAATTTCAAAGCAACTGACGGTTCATATCTCAATCGTACATTAATTTTAGTAAGGGCTAAATTTATTAACCCAATGCTTCGTATTAACACCCAGATGTATACGGGACAATAGATAAGCTATTGTGTTTGCTTATAGTCGCTGGTTAGTTTAAGCTAATACTATAATAACATATCAATGAGGGCTTCCAGGTTTTATTGCCACTAGCGCTCCTTCATCTTGCAATGAGGTGACATTAACTCTTGACACTTCGCCCTCTTTCTGACCTCGCAATAATTAGTATTCATATTAACAAGGACAAGCATAAAGTGACAGAAAACGTCCTCCAGACTAATCAAGCAACATCTGATGACCTGGTTTTTGTTTCCCCCATTGAGCAAGTCTGTCAATCTTCCAGTAGGTTTACCTTGCGCCGGCTAACATTAGGCTCATTAATATAAAAAACAGCACACTTGCTTTGTCTATCTTATAAAATCTATGAAAGTTATGATTCAGCAATTAATGATTATGTTTTCCAAGAGTCTTAACAATAACATTGTCAATAGTAGTTATAGCGGCGGTGCAACCAGACTTCTTCTTGATGCAGGTCCAGCGAACCTTGGACCCCCAGCAGGCGTGCTTGTTGAATCGCCACTCGCCTATCTGAATCACGAGGTTCCCGCGTTGAGACAGATCAAATTTGGGCACTGAAACATTTGCCAAATGTCAGTTACTTATACTGTCGTATACTCGGAAGCATCCCAAATTTTAGTACTCCTTAATCAATATTAAGGAGTACTCAACTTTGGGTTGCTTGCGTCAATACGCATCATAGAAAAAGTATAACGTCGTTTCAAAACGCTAAGGGGTAGTTAAACATTTGAATCGTGTTTCAGTAAGTACAGCCAACCCAACTATACTTAAATCCAAACCTATTGGTAGAATTCAACACTCACCAATACATAATTAAATCAAAGTTCGTTTACATAAATTACGTTTATTAAATCAGTGTGGACTTATACACATATACACAGTTCACATCCCGCTCTCACAGAGCGTTACTCACAAGAAACCGAATCAATGGTTTCAGACACAGCACTGGCGTTGGCCCGTAATGGTTTTGGCCCACACATTGCAGTTATAAAATCTGATGTAACTTTATATGGCAGCCCTATTTGTATTTCTATCAATCAGAGCTTCACTGAAGTTAGCCAATGTTAAATATCGTCAAGTATGTGACCAAAATGTGCCAATGGAATCCTCTTGGATTAGATTTCTTTTGAGTAGTGTTATGAGGAAATGGGCTTATTAAACCTAGATATATTTAACAATTACACAAGACAAGACGATCACGTCATTTTACAAAATCGGATACTAAATTGTAGTGTCGAGTTCTGACTTTAGTTTTTTCAACTACATTTCAAGCACTAGTTATAAATAGATGCGACGGAGACATGGACTTGCCAATCTCCTTGTCTCAGATATTAATTCCAAGGAGATAAAAATACCCATCAGTGAATATAAGCACAGAACCTGTTCATTGCTTTTTGAGATAATATAATAACAATCAATTTCGCGCTGCAATATAAATTTTGTGACTGCACAATACGAAGTGATTCCTGTTAAAATACCTCTTAATATATAGCTACCGATAAAACAAACAAATGAATTAAACATTATAAAAAATTATACATTTAAAACTAGCTGCCATTGCATATGAAATCACAAGTCCAGTAGATCATTAAAATAGAGAAAAACAATTAGTTACACAAAATCCTTTCAACGGTGTTAAGATATATAAGAACTACATGCTCACGCGTGAATTCCCAAAATCCATTATTCGGAACTGATGCTATGAAAAATTTAGGGAAGACCAGTGTCTTCTCCTGATACTTTAATATTGATGCACCAGACGATTTCCATAGTAAAACTAACAACTGTACGATTACGACCTTATTCTCCAGATTATTCATCTTTAATAATTATATCTATAAACTTGTTCTAAATAACAACAAAACCAAAGAACTTTCTTCATATTGCAAACTTTTGACACTGTGAAACAAGGTATTTGATCATAAATTAATACTAATTTCTTAACTACATCACACAAAAACGTACCTAAATATTACAAAACAGTTAACTAACAACTGTTGAAGGCGGAAGACTATGTTTGGTGATGATACCTATACTACTACTAATACGACATGACGACTTGGACTATAAAACAACAGGCTTAAACTACAATCTACTACACTAGTGACTAAATAATACTCTATCGGATCCTACAATCACATCCAAAATAATAAATTTCAATTTGCACAATTTGTACCTTTGGTCAAAGCAACAATACCTAATTTAAGAAAACAGTTTCATTTCCCACAACCAGCCCATTGTAAAGCCAAAGCCGGCTGTAGACCACATACATTTCTGCAATACAAAACTTCTGTTCAATATGACTCGGCTTGCAGGCACAGAATGAATTAGGACTGGTTTTTGAGTTGCAAGATTCGCTCACGCCTGTTGTGTCAACCTGCATTATTTGTTCGTACGAGTTTTCATAATAATGAAGGCTGATAAACGTTCGTTCCCATCATCAGTGTGAGTGAGTGCTATACCTTTTATCAATGGTATACTAATGATTATGCCATCCGTTGAGCTTAACGAGCCGATCGTTGACGGTGACGGCGATGCATCTGCAGCCGCAAGTCCTCCTAGCGGTGCACTCCCACCAGGTCTTGACGCGACGAGTCAGCTTCTTAATGAAACGGTAGTTACCCCACGTGATGACTGGGTTCCCGAATTTAGTAGTCTCATATTTGATGGGCTGTACACGACTGGCTGTAAAAGTAGGCAATTATAAGTACGAATTTTATTAATTAGAAACGAACACAACAGTAAAGGTAAAAATAGATTTAGCTTCACTATTATTGTAAATGTAGTGTATGGTAAACAAATACTTACATTTTATCAACAAAATATTTATGTATATTATTGTATTGATATAAATGCCAATAGTTAAGGATATTTAAACCAGATAGTGTAGTAGTTTGTTAACAATTTACTGCATAAAAGTAAAAGAGAAAAGTCAATGATAAGCTAACTTTTAAAATAGAATATGGACTTTCTTAACATCGTATCTACAATCCCGTCAAAAAGTTACAAGGATACTTTATCCTATTATTTAATTTGACCTGCTCTTTAAAGCCTAATTTTTTAAAACATGACTACATTAATGATGATGGCCAATTTGCATCTTAGAAATATCATCGTTTTCGGTAACGACAAACGCTTTGCATTTTTCCCTCGTCTTTATACAGGTCCACCGGCGCCTGCTGCCATCTGTCTTCGTCAGTTTGTACCTATACCCAGATAACACCAAAACTTTGTTCCCTCGCTTGCTTCTTGCGAAATAATGTGGCTCACGATAATCCAAATCATCTGATTCTGCATTTAAAAACCGGAAGTATAAATTAATAAAGTTTTGGAGGAGTTAAATACCTGAGGATCAGTAAAAAATAAAAACGCTCTAAAAATATATCAATAGCTTCGAAATCTGATTTTCAAAGCAGCATATTTATTTAATTTTGAGATATAATTACTTCTGACTACGAAGGCACATTCAATGGTTATGGTTTTGAAAGGCCCTAATAATTACATTATCAATGGTGGTGACAGAGGCGCGGCAGCCATTGTGGACCTTGCAACAGATCCACCTAGTCTTTGCACCGCGAACTCTCTCCCGTTTGAAGCGATTGGTGCCTACAACAAGGATCCAATTACCTCGTCCTGACTTGCGGTACTGAAGGATTCCACCTACAACAAGCAATAAATTTTACACCATTGAATCTAGTCACAGCATTTCAAATCGATACTATTCATACAATTTTACAATGTCAATACAGGTAAGCTTGTGGTAGCTTCATTCAGAATCTTAAATCATGTACATATAAGTGTGTATATTAAAAAGTTGTAAAAGTAATGTCTTACCTCTACCTAATCTATATACCTGTCTGTCTGGCATATGTTCCGTTCAGTGGTTATGTACACTTATTTCCTTAACGATAATATCGTCTACAGTCGTGATCTTGGCCTTGCATCCGCGGGGCTGTTTGGTACATCGCCAATGTATCTTGGACCCCTGTCTACAAGTTACGCAGTATCTGTAAGGTCCCAGACACAATTGCGGTCTTCCAAGCCTCGATAAACAAAAAAGTGGTGATCCTAAAAATAAGAGTTGTAATAAGAGAAACAAGATTTATCATCGAATACAAATATTTCTAAAGAATTGTTTATTTCCAATGTTCAGTATTATAGATTGTTTTAAAAGATATGTTTGTTTTAAAATGCTTTATATTTTACACAGTATTACTGTTCTATCATAACATTGATGATATACAAAATACAAATACACTTTTAACGCGTGGTCTACACATAGACAACGATATGTTCCATTATAGTAAAAAAACATATATGGTATACTCAAACACATACAAATAAATTATATACAACCTTCAATTCAAACATATTTCATACACACTAATTCAAACATTTATTACGCACGTTACGCATATTTTATTTTACTATTATAAATACTGCCTTCATTTTTAATTATAATGAATAGGTATGAGAATTACTGAAATAAATATTAACGATGCTCTGAAATATATCAACCAAAGCGCTTTCTTAGCTAACAATAAATATAGTGAGTTCATAAACATAATTTTGACAGAATCCGCCCCCTCTGTCCCACTCCCCTTCAGTTCAGCAACGTGCGAGCAATGCCTTTGGTATTGCAAGCATCTATAGGCTACGGTAACTGCTTAACATCGGGCGGGACCTACGATAGTTTGCTGATTATATTATAAAAAAAAAAATTTCTATATGTAACTAGTTCGCGCACTTGATTTTTTGGTTAATATGATAAGTATTGTACTTTATTACCTACTAGCTGTGCCCCGCGACTTCATCCGCGTAGTATTGGATTAAAAAGTATCCTATATGTTAATCCCGGTTATAATCTATCTGTGTTCCAAATTTCATCCAAATCCGTTCAGTAGTTTTTGCGTGAAGGAGTAACAAACATACATACATACATACTTACATACATACATACATACATCCACACTCACAAACTTTCGCATTTATAATATTAGTAGGACTTCAACACTATTGCAGTCAGAAAACCGAACCGAGGGAGATAACCTCCGGTGGCACTGTGTATCTTTCACTCAGAGTCACCACGCCTAAATATCCCAAACGTTACAGTACCATCGTCCGTGGACACCCTAATAGAAAGGGACACATTCCCACCAGGAACCTTTCAATCATCTCGTTTTCTGTGTAACAATGATCCCTCCGGTTAAAATAAAGCTTGATGTACCGGGGTTAAGAAAAAATATAACTTCGTGTCCTTTCGTAGAACCGTAGGGGGCACTACCGTTACTAAATGTCTACAACACATAATATCCAGTTTTATTCCTCGTGGTTATGTTCATTCTTGGCCATTACAATTTCGTGGCCGTAGGTGCTAATGCGAGCGATGCAGCCGATCCTGTTACACTTCCACGACACCTTGTGGCCGTTCTGGTAGTTCTTTGAGAAGCGGACCCCGTTGTGGATAAGCATAGTTGTGCCTTTCCTCGTTTTGATGAAGTGAGCTGTTAAATAATTAAGTAACTTAGAATTCAAGATGTTAATAAAATTGAAATAAACATTTATACAATGCCAATAGTACTGTATTTGAACACAAATATATCAAGAAAATTAATAAAACTGGTATTATGGAGTACTTTTTAATTATAATAGGAACATTAATTAAATTTATTGCCCAAGAAGCAGTTTATCACATAAAATATTTCATGAGAAAATCGTAATCTCAAATATATACCTAGATGATATACTAACTAAAAAATATTAATATAAAAGTATTCTAATAGTACTTAAGTTTACAAATAATACTGGAGCTTTGAAATTTAATTACTTACAAAAAACACTGGAAGAACAATAGCAATTGTAACTTAAATAAGAATCCCTACTTGTAACTCAAACTTATATGTATAAATATGTCTACAATTTAAGAAGATAATACAGTCTTATACTCAGATTCAAATCAAATTGCGATGATGCACACAAATGCTCTATCCTTAAAATATTTAACTAACCATAAACTTACCTACTTCGGTAGCTATTTTTGCTATACATCTAGTTTATCTACCAAAAGGTAGGTACGCATTTTTTAAATATACCCCACAAATGATAACTCACCTACACGTCACTAATTGATCATGAACATAATGAATGGTTTAAAGGTGCTTGGATGGCCAAATACTATACTATAGAGCCGAATTTTATTATAACTAAAACTGCAACACTGGATTTTAATGGCAAACTGTAAACTAAAGGATAAAACTCATTTTTAATAAACTATTTTATATTTTCATATATTAGATACCCGTTCCGTAGGTAACTAAGTATTGAAATAGTTCGAAATTATATATATTGATTCGACGTTTCTACCAACATCATGTTTAAATTTTCTAAATTGTGTTATCTCCTTTGAGTTATTTTCGCTAGTCCCTATAGTTACGAAATTTGTCCACTACTGACTTATGAAGTCGTACATCAGTAGCTCTCAACTCTTTCGTTATTTTTTATCGGAAACTTTAAACGTCGGTTTTTGTCGATTTGAAAGTAATTTTAAAAAATTTAACCGACTTCAAAAAACCTAGGTGCACTAAAAAGCTAGAAATAACTAGATACCACACACAAGAATTTTTCGAATCGGTTTATAAATAAATGACGGAGTTCTGAGGTAACAAACATTATAAAAAAAAAAACATACTCATGAATTGATAACCTCCTCCTTTTTGAAGTCGGTTGAAAATTGTTTCACTGATAGTAAATTAGTAAAATTCAACGACGGACTCCAACTAATCGTCCCCATCTTCCATGACGCATTCCACAGAGTGTTCACCGTTGGTGCTGACGACATGATGCCCACAGGTCCTGATCCTGCAATTGCAGGTTCTCCTGTTATAGCAGAGCCAGGACACCACGCTGTTAGCGCCTTCGTAGTTCTTGTAAAATTTGTAGCCGTTGAACCGAATGGCGTACCCGTTTTTTCGAGTGTTGACGAATTCCACAGTACCTAGAACTTTATTTGAACGCGTTTTATATAGGTATCGAAGACCATCAGCTTATTGAATGAAGATTAGGTCATAATGTAAAAGCTACATTAAATATTAAATATAGCTTAGGTAACGCACTATAACTATATATTTTGAACATATTATGTTATTATGTATATAATATCTATAGAGATTAAAATTATGATATAATGAATTAGCTTCACTTTTTTTGTTGTGAAAATCATTATTCTTTCCAACACATCATCTGTTTCTACCCAAACTGAGCAGCGTTTGTGCTATGGGCTCGAGTCTTGATCCTGGGTCGGCAGAACTGTTTATTCTGACTCACCCAGGAGACCACGTCTCCTCTACCCTGGTAGTCTTATAATTCTTGTCACAATTATACAGGATGCCAGCTTGACCTCGGCTCGTTATGAAATACTCAAACAATTCTACAATTTCGAGTCAATATATAGTAAAAAGGAATTCAAAATGCAAATAACTGCAATATTTATTATCAATCAAAAGATCTTTTACACTCACATTTATTCCCAATAGTCCAAAAATAAGACACTATATTACAAATTTTACAATGTGTAAATATACTTAAGGTAATACTACAAGTTATTTTATGGACAACATTTAATTCAACACCGATCATCAAAAAGGTTCATAAGATAAATAACATATTTTTTTAAATAACACTTTATAACTTAACAAATTATAATAGTCATTTATCTTCCCTATATTTCGACAACTTTTGCACACACTGACACGTTAGATAGAAATTCTTAGTCGTTATCAAAATTTGTTTAAAATCCATTTAGTTTCACTACAATCTAAGTAAGTACACGCGGAAACATAACAAATCAGCTGAACACACGATAAACAAATTATATTAATCTTTCTAATGTTCTTTGTCCCTTTTGTGATGGACATGATGATTTTTGGTGCTGCACAGTTGCCTGGCGACGGTGATGGCGGTGGCTGGGCAGTATCTCTTGGAGCACCGCCAGGATTCCCTGAGCCCCGCATTGTACTCACGCCTGAACTTGTAACCGTCAAGCAGCAGACATGGCGCCCCCAGTCTATTCACTGAGAACTCCAAACCTAGGAGAATGCATCAGTTAATTATCTGTTTTCTTTTTTTTATTGACATTTTATTTTGGACCTAAAGGATGAAAAGGTTATCTTTACCAGTATTTTTGTTGAATCAGTGCATTCCAACGTAATCTTGTGAAATTTTGTCTAGATTTATGAAAAGTAAAATTTAAGCTTAGATAGAGATTTTAATCTAGTCCACTTTGTCAGAACTGGTTTAATCATTTTATGAGAAAACTCTCGCCGTAAAATAAAATAACATTACTTTTCAAGCATATAATTCATAAAAGGAGCAGTCTATTATTAAAAATAATATTTTATATACAAACACAATAGTTAAGTAGATATAACATTTATCTATAAGTAAAACATTAAAACATTAAAACGTAGATTTAATAAGGCTCATAATTGTTACTTAAAAATATCACTCAATTACGTATCGCGTTGAATTATATCACTGAAGCGACGAAGCTTAACATTACATTTTCGAAATATACATTAAGATTTTAGAGATCAACAAATTCAAGAAACTTCGATTTTATACCAACGAGCTAACTCTATACTAACTTAAGGTTCAGTCTACTAAGGTGTAATAGAAAAACATTTTTTACAGCTCACAATCAAACTTCTATCTCTGTCCACTCAGCACTTAAACCACTTATTTTGTCTTTATAAATTTTACGATAAGGGTATCACAGAAGGCCTAAATAATAATTCAAGTGCATATATGGTAGCTGATATGTAGATACCTCGTGAAGACAGGCTATACGTAACTATCATATTTTCTGAGTTACCGGCATTTGAATATATGCTAAACAACTACGGCTTTAGAGAACATTCATTTGCATAGAAGACTGTGTATACATTTACGTGCAGTCGATAGTCGAGAAACAACTGCATACCATTTAGCTGCACATAGATCACAGAATGATGCCAGTTCTCTAGTCGTTAAATCACGACTATGATAGATTTGACATATCAAACAATATGTTTCTTGCTCATACATAAAGACTGCGGCAAGGACGGCAATAAGTTGGGGTTGTGTATCAACAGAAACAGCACCAATGTGATATAACATAATACATACAATCCTCACTAAACTAGCTTTACTTCAATATCATCATTCAATCACTCATTTTATTTCAATATCTAAATCTGAGTGAGATTTGATTAGTATTTACTTATTTAGTGACAATGGTGTTAGCTGCTCACATTCTGTTGCTGTCTTAAGAATTTACACCATCTTTTATTAATTGAAAAGAGTAACCATTGAATTTCTTGCCGAATCTTTTCAGTGGAAGCAGCATTCAGAACCGTCGATAGATTCTGACTGTTCATAAATGATTTGTTGGCTTACATGAATAAAAACAATTTTGAGTTTGAGTTACAAATCTTTAAAAAATCCGAATATTGCCTTCAGTCCATGTACCGATATCTTCCCTCATCATCTCACCTCACTAACATCCTCTCACACCTCATCCTATTATAACGACTTGTTTCAACATTACACCACAATAAACAGGACCACTAATGCTATAATATTGCGCAATTGATCAAAATCTTAAACTAAGGATCCTTTTTAACCTCCGGATTAGGAGGTCGCAACCACAGATCTGTCTTCGGGAGTAACCTCGGGAAGTTCAGGGCATGGAGGGCAAGCGCTGCGGCTGTGGGAGACGTGATTGGGGATGGGAAGATAGCTGAGGAGAGTCCAGCGAGGTTGGAGATGCCTCGAGGACGTAGCTGAACGAAGGCACCGTTGCCGCAGCGGGCGTGAGACGGCGGGGCGTGGTTGTGCTCGTCGCCGGAAGCCACCAGCTTGCCGGACATGAGCCTGACCCTCGCCCTGCAGCCCATGTGCTTGGACGAGCAGTAGAAGAACCTGCCTCCGACTTGGGAGTACGTGTACCCTCGGAGCACCAGGATGTACTTGCCCTTTTCAGTGGGGATGAACTGCACGTCTGTAAAGCGGTGGTGCTTAGTAAAATATTCCGGACGTGGTAATCATATGCCGGAATAAATTTGCTGTTTCAGTATTAACACTAAGTTGTAATGCAAATTGAATCCGGCTTTTACTATAATAGGTTACTTAATTAGTGTTAAGCTATGAAAATATACTTATTTTTTTAATTAGATTCATGTATACTAGGGTAATAGAATATACAAGGAGTCACAATAAAACGCAGATTTAAAAATGGCACCAGTTTAATTAAAACACAACCGTAATTAAAGAGGTAATAAACGTTGCAAAAGACTATTCATCGCTTATAAAAGAGGAACTTTGTATATCACACAAAAGTGTAAGTAATTACTTACTAAGGAGCTCCAAGTATGCATTTACATATTTATTGGAAGCACAACATTGTTTACTTATGGCTAAGCAAGGATAGACCATGGAACCAAGCGTGGCAAGTGCTATGAGATGCCTGCATTTGTACATACATTATATTTTAAGTAGGTATTCATATAAAGTAAAATTTCCAACTTGCCCAACTTAAAGCAGCGGTTTCCATCTACAGGCTAAATACTGTTAAATGTTGATTATAAGCAACTGGCGATAAAAAAAAAATGACATGTAAAAAGACAAGCCCGCTGAGTTTATCTTCTCAGTCGAGGTCGCGTTCCGATCCGGTTGTAGATATAAGAAAAAAAAAATGTAAAATTGACAATTTGTAAGTGCCCCCGTAGGCCTAAACAAAATAAACGATTTGAATTTGAATTTTGTATTTGAATTAGTTTTTCTTCTGGATTTATCTTGTCTTATAAACTTGTCGTTGGCAAAATCATCAGTATTCGATGGGTTCATATTTTATTTGAACCACGATAGAAGGTGTAACTGAGTGATATTTTACAAAATATAATCATTTGCACAATAGTGTACTTACCCCATTTGACATAAGATTGAGAATAGTTTTATTTTTGCAATGCTAACGTAGCTTTTACAAACTATTTTAATTTCCTTGGACATTCTCTCCTCATTATACATTTTGTTATATATTTTTATTGAATAAACTTTTATATTATTGTTATTTTTATCATTTCATCACAAGCTCACTTAATTAATAGGTAAGGCAAGTAATTCCATAACTTACATTAATATAACAATTGCTTTTCTCAGACACCGCGGGAAAATACCAGTAGAAACATTTTCTCTTCCACTTTCTGGACCTCGATTATCTTTCTCTAACACCACAGTTCGCTTATTAAAGATACATTCCATTTCCGACTTTATTTTTAGTAATTTATCAACCCAAATTCCTTGGCAGCAGAATTTAAATCTGCATATACTTATAGTTCTACAAAAAATAGTTTCCAAATTACATGCACCATATTTTGACAGGACCTGGAACACCTTTCGTTTGGTTCGGTTACGTTTGGTTTTTGGAAGTTCTAAATGTATAATACTCATAATTGTTAAGATCCATCCAACTACTAAACAGAAACGAGTGCTTGACCAATTACATCCTGTGACGTCATAGCTCGCTAAAGTACCTTTGTAAAATTTAGCCTTTTATTTCGCTATGTCACCGTTGAATTCCCGAAAAACCTAGCGGTGGAAGCCCTACTTCTACCTACATTGATTATTTTTGTTAATTAATATACCAATCTTACCGACACCTGTTACTTCTTAAATAAATTTACAATAATCCTTAAACCTTGACTTTAATCCTTGACTGTTGTTATCAAAAATATGAGGTACTACAAAATATCATAGGAACTTCAAGGGTTTAAATGCTTGGTAACTTAAAAAAAAGACTAGTACCTACTAATACTAATTATGATTTTAAAATCATTAATTTAACTGGATTATCCCTTACCGTTTTGTTCTGAAGTTTCTAAGTTGGCCGTGGGTTGATAATATTCCTTATGCCTTACGAATAAATAGATAAGTACTTAATACAATTAACCGTCGCATAGTGATGTTTAACATCTTAGTATTTCGAGTATTGCCCTAGTTCACTTGACCAATATTTCTCACAAATTCATAATCATCAACCAATTACTAGCAAAAATAAGTTTAAAGTTTGCCTAAATCTATGTACATTTGCCTTAATGTATAAAATCTACAAATACAGATACAGGGTGAAATTAAAGTCATTTGCCAATCTTCGATGAGTGATCTTTCGCATACCAAAGGAGATTTAGATTCCTTAAGTAATATGAACTAGGATTTACAAAATTACTAAAACAATGAAACAAAATGTGTACTTATGTCTACATTTACGTCTTATTATTGTATGAATGAATAAGACAAGAACACGATAGGGAATTTTGGTGTGGATACTAAACCTCTTATAACAATTTGGCCATTGAATTCAATTTCAAGCTGTATTTATAGGTTTTGCGAATGGCTGAACACAATACTGTTTTGGAGTCAAGGAATTATCTTCAGTTTACTACCTACTATTGTCTATTAAAGCACCATTGGACTCACATGGCTTCGTAGCTTTATCATAAGTTTTCAGTGGTGCAGATGTAGCTGCTGGGTACAGTCGCGTCTTTATACAAAACATCGACAAGCGATTTCGTACGCGGCTGTATCTATGTGCAAACACATCCGCTCCACAGACCTCCAGCGTTTTTTACTTCAATATTGCACCGATGTCTGCGACTGAAAAAACCCTTCAGGAGTTGTAATTACGGTGAATCAAAGGCAGTGTTTGTGTCTGGTCAGCAAAACGCTAATCATTCGAGCAATCATGCAAAGCGACTTCTAGATCCCGAAAGGAGTACAATCTACATCGATATCCATTCCCGTTCGGGATGCCTGTAAGAAAATAGTCACATAAAAATACAGAATAATCAATTGAATAGGAAATGCTTTATTTTGAATAAAAAATAAAAATATTCATAGATTGTTAAAGTATTTAGTTCGAAATATTTTTTAGATTTTCATAATCGCCTGGAAAAATAAAGAATAGTCGGACTGAAAGCTGACATAGAGAGATAGAAAGAAGAAGAATTCGTAATATACTTCTTATCAATCATCAATCCTGGTATTACAACAGTAAGTTTTCAGTAAACCAATTAATAACACAGGCGCCTCATAGAGGCCAGTAAATGCAGATAGTTTTAGCGTTAAAAAAGTTTATTAAGTATAAAAAGTATTAATTAATAACTTAAAAATAACAATAGAAAAACTAACATAATGATTTAATATATTTTCATTTCATGAATAACTATAACTTATATTAGTATCTTATTATGCTTGAGCAAAAAGTAATGTCTAACAATTGTTTACATAGGTTCGATATATAATGTATTATACCTACCTTTAGTACACATAGAACGCATTCGATATTTACGACCTATTATGTACTCTTTTTATATTGTATTTGTCCAACAGTGGGATACCATATTCCCACAAATGGGCAAACACTAGCTTTCATATTTTCTCTTGTATAATCAAAAACTTAAGTAATAATATTATTATACATAGTAATTTGTTCAAAACCCATATTTCTAAGGGCTAAATTCAGTCTTCCGTAACACACATATACATAGTAATACTATGCACATAGATAAATAATAATTATAAACTATTAAGTAATTTATAAAAACATGGTAGAGTTAATATTGCCGTTGTAAAATAAACTCTATTAGGTATTATAGTATATACCTTTATACAATGTGTCCGGTAATCTGTACACACTTTAAGGGGGTATATAGTATGCTCAATTTTATAAAAATATGTTGTATATCAGGCGTCTAAACCCAATCCCCCCGGAATACACATTATGTGATATAATTATTATAAACTAGCGACCCATCCTAGTTTCTCTACTATTTAATAATTTCATTACAATGTATTATACACATAAACCTTCCAGAAGCAACCATTGGGCTACTCATGCACCACCAACGCTACTAAGCGAAAATATGTCTTGCACACTTTACGTGTTAATTTAAAAGCCCGTAAATCCGCTTCTCATCAACATATCTCTTGCCCATTCCATGAAACATTCAATGAGATAAAAAGAAACAACAAGAAATGACTTTTGTAGATTTAGTATTCCTTTTAGTATTTTTACTAACCGTTTTGTAATTACAGCTAAGAATTTATAGGGCATCATGCAAATCTTTGCTGTGATTACAAAACTTTTAATAATATGAAAATAATACACAAATTACTACAGACTACAAAATCATTCGTTGCCGTTTTTTTTCTCAGTGTTAGCTGTGATTATGATACCCATATTTCTTGACAACCATTCCATCGTACGTGGTCAATGTCGCTATACATTGCAGCCGCCTTTTCCTACCGCACACCCATCGGGTTCTAGGCCCTCGAGACCGTTCCTTGATGAAGTTGATACCATCGTAGATGATCATAGGGTTGCCGCGGCGAGACATCACAAACCGGAAACCTGGAATATTAAATAGTGACGCGATGATCAGTTAGTTCCGGACGAATTTAAAACTAAATTTCAAACACAGATTCATAAAAATTAAAAAGACGAATTCGACCACCTCCATTTGTGATGTCAGTTAAAAAGTTAAAACATTCAAGAAGTAGATTTCTAACAAACAGATTATTGAAAGCAATGAAAATCTTAATATAAAATCCATCTCTAAAATAAGCACATCTTGATTTCTCTACCCACTCCAAAGGCTTAATGATGAAGCTACTTAAACTCATCTAGTTTAGGAACTGGTAGTGCCATCTATTGAGGGATCTGATAAATCTTATTACAAACTTACGCCGTATTTCCAAATTAAATCCATAATTAACGTAGAGCTAATAAAAAAAATCAAATAGTCTGCAGTTGGTAAACTATATAGGAGGATGTGAAAATGTTAAATGTGCTAACTACACCTTGGCAAAACACGGAACCTACAACTGCAACCAAGAGCATGAAAAATTTTACGAACACTCAACGCCATCTATACCAAAAACCTTGAAAAATGTTTACTAACCCAGTCGAATAAAGGTTCACATTGTTTTCCGAACCTACGTCGCGACGTCAGCGTCCGAGGGCGCTGGGCTCGCTAAGATACTTAAGTTTTTTTTCTTATTCCATACATGCATTAAGCAATGATAACTCTATAGCCCTTCTATCCAAGGCATGAGTGTTTATAATTACATTGGTGACGTGACCGATATATTGACTACGAGAAACAGCTTCAAAAATGCAGTTTACCGTTAGAGATTACCATCTTGCTTTAATGGCTGACTTAGCGTCCGTCACAGATGCAAGAGTTTTCGTTTCTATAATGGAATTTGTACCGCATCAATACCATGACCTTATTTAGGTATCAAACGCTCAAGGGCTCGTGAACTCACGCGTCGAAACTGTTATAAGATAATATGTTAGAGGCAGTTTTATGTGGCTCTTATTGAGACGAAACTAATTTCACGGATCACAATTTTTATTGCATTTTGATTTAGTTATATTTGTTACACGATCCCAAGAAAATGGTAACATCTATCATCTTTATTCATGTTTTAATTTGAATAACAGTTTAGTTTTGTTTAATTTCAATAGAATCCATGTTGCTGATTTTTGTGGTTTGATGTATCCTGTTCTTAATTAGCAGACTGCCTGCCTGGTATTTTTGTTAGGTGGAAATATGTTCCTAGATCTTAGAAACAGTGATATGTGAAATTAGTCTTGTTTCAAATGCGTAGTATCATTAAGTGGCAAATGGGCACGACATTACTTCGTCTCTCAAATTACATAAGACCAAGAATCAAAGTCTATACAGTGTTCGAACATGTTGTAAAAAAACTACACCACATCTAGTTATACTGATATTACCATTTTCAGAGTAAAGTTCGTTTAAATGATACAAAATTCTAAATATTTGAACGCAATACACATACCTAACTTGTAGTGTCTACTTTGCGTACGTGACATTACACATCAATGTTCATAGCCCAACATGTAAATATATGAAACACTTCTGCCATCACAGGTGAGATTTTGTTATTTGAAATTGATTTCCGGATAATAGGTATGTTCGATTTTGTCCATATCTAACAGGACTTCAGAAGCAATAAAGGTAATGACGTCATAGCGAAGTATAAAATCATCCACATAAGTAATCTGTGCTTGATTACAATGTTACAATTTTTTACAAGGTGCCAGATGACGGCATTTTGAGAAACCAATCAGAATCTACTCACAAAATTACGGACGAACAAATGCTTGAATTTTAATCTCAATAGTTCGGTGGTTATAGTATACAAAACGGACACCCGTTGTATATTATGAAAGCAAATTATAATGTGAACATTACGAAGAAGAATATATTTAGTGACTCTACAAAATGTTAAATATTCATCAAATCTTTGACGATACTTAAACGATGTAATAAAGTCTAATATTGAGGCGCACAGTAATTCCAAGCAGGCAAGTTATTACAAAAACGATTTACCTAAGCACTACGAGATGTACCTACAGATTACCAGACAGAACAATAAGTAACGGAGCTCCCGATGTGAACCGACTACCTGACTCTAATGGCGGAGGGGCATTCTCACGGAACGATAAACACGTCTGCACTATTTCCATGATAAATAATTTATTGTTTTCTTTCTAAGAAACGTTTGTAGAACGTCAGAATGAATATGGACAATTTCTATTGACGGATCGCGCCGATATATCACATCACTCATAAATATTCTTGCTCACATACATCCGCTCTGAAGTCTGTTATATCACTGAATTATTTTTAAAAATATTTTATTCTCGTCAGTGAAGAAATATGAAAATCTTGTGCAAATAAGTCACCAAGCTTCTAAATTAACATAATTGTAATGATCATGATAATAAACAGTATTTATTCGATACCTTTACATTTATTAATAATAGTAATTAATCAGGATCTAAATTCCTCAATAGATCGACTGTAAGTTGTATCAAAATTGCATCATGATCTTCTTTACCAACACTTCTTCTGTATCAGGCCATTGTGAATACTAAATATTTTACGAAAGAGATACAATTCCACGTTTCATGTATATGTATATAAGTACTTAAAAATATTGTAAGATATGTAGCACAGGTTAAATCAATTAACAACTTCCTCCTATGATTATAACGCACGAACACACAAATCGGAACCCATCACACGTGTCAAACAATTTGCCACTTAATGATGCCAATTAACAACAAAAAAACTGTCCAAGATTACATTAATCCTTGTTATTCATATGACGTCCGAATCACGGTCTTTGACCTGCATATTAAGTAGCTAGATTAGCAGAACCATGAGACTTGTGCTAAAAAATTGTAACAAAAAGTGTACAAAACTAAGAAGCTTTACATCCTCCTAAAATTAACGAATCATTCGAATCAGCAACGTTGTCGGTTAGATCTTTGAGATGAAATAGTAGTTTCTACTCTTCACGGCCGACAGTACCAATAACGATACCAGGAATTATTTTCATTTGAAGGTGTAGACGATATCATCCAATGAACATATATGTTTTGAGCGGTTTCGTCGAGGGCATGATCGCTCGATGTAATAAATCTACTTACACAGGAGAGGCTCTCCATACTTTAGCTGTTGAATACCTAAAAAGAAACAGCATATTTTGTCACAATCATTCAGAAATTAAGAAACACCACGTAAGATATGTTGAATAATTTATTCACTGAAAACAAGTTTTACAGAAACGCGGTGTATTATGCACATATTTGGAATATTTCTCGTTCACGACCGCCCGTCGCTACATCTTGAACAGTTAGATAATAACGCTGATTTATGTTTTTTTCTACAGTGTGCACCAACCAGCGGAGTACTTTCATAAAGACCCAGTTAATTTAACTCCACCTAATTATTAACTAACAATCTTATTATGTTATACATAAAAATAATATAATGAAGTTCGCTACTTTCAAAAGATCGAAAGAGCAAACATTACACGTGTGCGCACTAAATCAGCATGAAATAAAAATCCAATCTTTTGTGTTAGTTATTCATTAGGGTCATTGCTACACTCACTCATAAACACACACACGTGGAAGAAAATCCACGAGCCGACCGTACGATGACTCTAAATATACATACTAGAGTTAGTAAATAGCTTTAGTGCATTAAGCTCGAATCAGACATCTAACAACGGAACTGGTTACAGATAACCTCTAATGCCAAACGTATAATGATCAAAATTCTGCAGCAAAGTAAGTCATAGGAACTTCTGTTGAGAAAAAAAATGTAATCAAGTTAAAATTTCAATTGAATCAAGGTACTCTCGAGCTCAGTTTGTTCACCGTAACGGTATGCAGTACCTGAGTTACTATTCAGGTATTCACTAGTCGGACGAGCAATAGGGCCATGACGAAATAGTTTCTTGACCACTCAGGAACTAATACAAAGTAGCAACTCGGCGAAGCCTCAACTGTACTTGTGATTGAATAGCCGACAAATTCTACAGCGGCCCTTATCGTTACATAATAGATTTTTTTTCTACTTATTAGACTCTATATTTTAACATCATTTCATCATTTGACAAATTAGTAAAATTTACTTATATACCGGTCTCACTATAATTTATATTACCTACCACAAAGTAATAAGGTACTGCTTAAATAACCGATCTCAATAATTTTAGAGTAGATACACTCTATAAAATAACGATCTTATAGGAATAATATGTAAAAAGATAACACAGAACCCCATGTTACAACAAACCACACAAATTCTCCGACCTAAACTTTCTAACAACACAATAACAAGTTTGAAGCGAAGGGACTAGCCTAAAAAATAACTTATAGAATTCTATACTCGGCGGGGCTAACGAAAATATATCTTTACATCGGAATAATAAAGTAGTCGAAAGCTTAAGCCGGTTCGACTACCTGCACCTCGCGCTAGAACATTGTAAGAAATCAAAGTGTTCCATAAAAACATGTTTTAAATAGAAAAAGCATCGAAAGGCAGGACGTCTAGACATTCCTTTTTTTATTCAGTTCCCAGAAAGAGCAGGTAGAAGTTCTGTATAATAGCGCACAAACGAATCGTGCGGAGTATTATTGAAGTATTTATACTGAGATTGGCGCACCCACGTCAACGGATTCCCGGATATTGATCTGTTTTATATTTAGTATCAGCTAGTTACATATTAGGCTATTCACTTATCGATTGAACTACCGTGACACGTTTCATTTTATGATTTATTACCATCACAGTGAGTTTAATGTTTTGAACGTCAGGAGGTCTGCTCATAGGTTCAAATTGTGTTGCAACCACAAGATCGGTGCGACGGAAAGAATGTTCGATATAACGGACTTTCTGTAACTATAGCGTCAACCAAAAACGAAATGCATGAATGCTTTTCTTTTTGAATACCTTGTCAACCTGTAACAACCTGTTTGTTTGTAATAAGTAGTATCTCTTGATAAGCAATCCCGATGCCTATAGCTAGAATTTATACACAAACATTATAATAGCGTTGTCTAAATAATTTTATTAGTTCGAATTCCCAGCATAGCAAATGGCCGTTTCCTCTTCATGATCACGATACATGCACTGCATCATAAACTAAAACATTAGGATTAGAAGTAGGTAGGCATAACACAAAAACATGAAAAGACAGCATCAACATCAGATCCTATTTTCAAAACATTTCGCGCGTAATTTCAGAAGTGTAATAAAATTGTATCCTCTTAAATATTGTGTTTATTGTAGCGGTCAACTAATAGTGATCTTTTTATGAGGTCCATGGAAACATCTCAATCTACGATATTTGGGGTTTCAAAAATTGGTATACATCCAGCGACATAATGCTATCGAGCGTCCATTGAAACTCATTCTTGTAACATAAGTATCTAAGAATACATTTATTTTAAAAATTCTGATTACAAAATTATCAACCTTCAAATCATTACGCTACTTGTTAAGTAATGTAAGAAGAAATAACAAAGATGTCTGGTGAGTCATTGCATAGCTTAAATTAGCTGTGTTACGATGGTTATTTTTGCTGCTGAGGTTATATTTAGAACAAATCGTTCCTTTTGCTTACATAACTTTTCATTTTCGTTTACTAACTGTAAATTCTATGAATAGTACAGTGCCCGTACGAAAATAGTTTTATCGATACACACTGCGTAGTTATCTTGTTGTGAAAAACTCGCCATGCCTACCTACAGTAATAACATCAAAATTTAATTAATCTGTCACTCATATTGATTTTAGGTAGTACTAGCCAATCTGAGTAATACTATTATCAAAAAAAACTCAACAAACTCTTGTCTTAGCTTTCTAATTGGTCCTAACACATGTTAGACTATCTATCATAAACATATTTTAGAAAGAGCGTCAGTCGTTAATATCTCACTATTAGGTACAGGCCCGTCGTCAAGGCGAGGGGGATACAATAGGGAAGCTACGCTAGGGCAAATCTTATAAACAACTAACAAAAGAGAATATGGTTATATGTTATCGAATATGTATGTCAGTCAGCAGCTTCCACCAGCTAACAAACATCACATATAACCGTAGGGAGGATTAGGAGATTCTAAAGTCGAAAATGGCAATCAAAATTTGATGTTGAAACCATGGTGAACATTGAATAATTCCAAACAAAAAATTTACCACGTGTATCCGAAAAATGTTGGTTGCTGCATATTTCACGAGATAACCTGTCCTATTTCGATGTGCATAGGGCACTTATTAGCAAAATATTATTTCAAAGCAGTACCTACGTTTGACAATATTTTAATAGAAAATAATATAAACCGCCTAATTATTTATGGCAAAATATTGATTGTGAAATAATATTAAAATAATTACTTAAACTGATATTTTCAAAATAAATATGTGCATAATTTCATTTAACTTTCTATTCTCATCCTATGAAAGTGAAATAACTAACGCCTTCTTAATATTTTTATGTTCGTTACTAATTAAAGTAGTACAACCACATGTGCCACCCCAAACCAAATGCGTTCTTTAGCTTTAATGAAAACATTGATGATTTATATTATTTATTTCCTATCATCTCTTGGAAGCTACAATAAAAGGCATACCTACTCAGAAAATAAATTAATCAAGACAAAATATACAAGATTAGTTAAATAGAGAATGAAAAAAAAATAAGCAATATAAATTATTTTATTAAAAATCATGGAATGGCCTGAAACACTTGAGGCACAGGCCGGGCCGGCCCGGGCACTCGAGGCAACCGTACCGAGTGTCCGCTCTTTTTTTCTTGGTCAGCTGACAGTGGACACACTTCTTCCTTTTAATCATCCCCTGTTCATTTTTGTCTAAAAGTACGAGCTGGTGAATAATCGTCCTCCCTGTAAGAATTTCCAATTCTGACCTTAGTTACTGGATTAATTCTGATTTAAAATCCGTTAAGTAAAGAGCCCCGGACGCGGTCAAGCAGTTTGAATCAAACCTTTTGATGTGCGTTTGAAGGAACGTCCAACAGTACTGAGCTAGTTCAATGGAAATTTCAATCAAACTCGCGTCATATTTGATGAAATATATGAAATACATCAAACATGTGAAAAATGTAATAATAATACCAGCATTATTCATATTATGGTATCAGGACAACATTAGAAATAACACAATATATCGATATGGATTCGTTCAAAACAAAAAAGCAAAGAGAATGAGGTAAACGAAACGAAACGGGGAGCAATATAATTCAAATGTAACCAAATGTCTATAAATAGCTGTGTTGTAACGTGGTAACGATGACGTAATAACAAAAAAGGGCCGAAGCTAGGCCCGGCATAGCCCTGCGTACTGCGTAGTACTACTGTGTGATGTTCGGAAATAATTTCATTGATGACGACGCATGCGCGGAAACGCTTTGTGCTCTACCAAAGACGTATGTTCCTCGTTTTGTACTAAATATAGAACATCTATAGGGCGTATAGGGAGAAGGGGGGTCATAGTAGTTACGTAACAAGACTTCGAGCGTAACTATAGTAACGTAATATAAAATATGCGGCATCTTGTGATTATTAAATGTACTTTTACTGAGTCTTTTATAAGCTTAGGAAATAATGTTGATCTAAAAGAGTTCGAAGTACGAACGAGGATATTGTTTGGTTTGTAGACCAACTAGAGGAAGTATGTATATTCAAATAACAAAACTAGGCGTTCATAAAACTAGACTCTACAATATGTGTGGCTCTCAGCCTCTACTCAGCATCCATTAAATTAACGCGTAGGTTTCAATGAAGTAAACACAATAATGGAATCTTCCACAGTAGACATTAGAACCTAAATATATTTGTATCTTTGCCTAAATTCCTCAAAAACAATAAAGAAACGTGAAACGGCCCCATGTCAAACAAATTCAGATTTTATTTGGTGTATATAAATTTCATTATCGAACGTTCCTACTAAGTACTCTTCGGAATAGCCCTGAATTGTGTATTCTATTGACAAACTAGTCGCTAGCGGATACCTACCTGCTACCTACTGACACCGAAAGATACCACCACGTGTAACCGAAAATGTAGGTAAATGCATATTTCATGAGAAAAACCTGTCCTATTTCGAAAGGTATGCTTAGTGTTAGTCATTTATTAACATAATGTTGTTTAATAGGGCCCGCTTACCTTTAACATTTTTATGGATTGCCTAATTATAACTGACTGGCATGTTATTAAAACAAATTGTTGTTATTTCAAGTGCATAGTTATATCATTCCTCTAGTTTAATTCTATAATCGTGAACTAAGTATTAATATTTTCAATTTCATTGTAACATATTCACTGCCGTAACTTAAGGTTCGGCACTCAGACGAAAATAATAACTTACACGGAACGTATAGAAGTAGTAAGTGAAGCTAGCAAAAGTCATACCAAATAGCACAAAACTAAATATTTTTTTAAAGATTTGCTGAACGCTGTTCGCGACCCGCGATCGAAAGTGTACTGTGTAATCACATAAATAATTATATTTATGCCATGATGCGTCGTCGTCAAAAAATGTAAAAACACACAAGCAAATGAAGAGATACTGGTTCACTCATTAGTTCGCGCTCTGTCTAGGTTATTCTTTTCGTCTGAAGTTGCGCACTCCAACAGTCCAAACGGAACCGTATAATTTTAACTATATTATTGTGTGAAATACACTTTAGGATAGTCGTTATAATATCAGTAACTCCAAATGTGTGTCATATGAATGCTTGGACTACGCTGCTTTTTTATATTGCATTGAAATCCTAGTAGCTCGTATAAAGATAAAGTGAAGGCGTAAAATTACGACAAGAATCTAGGAGCAGCAATTTTTTATAATCCTTAAACAACAAAATAATAGCACGCTTATGTGACAATTGTGCCTATCAAAACCTTTGTATATTTAAAAACGTGTCGTGATTATCTAGTTTGTATGTTCAAAATAAATAAATTGTAACTAATTAACAGTTATTTCACTACGCATTGCAAGTTGCAACATACTTGTACTGATATATATTTTTAATGCTAATTTAAGGTAGATCCTTCTTCACTTGTGGGGCGAGTGTCTCCGTAACTGGCAGTCACAGAGGTGTCTGTCGTGGACGGTGACGTAGCAAGAGGGAGCGTGCATAATTGACATCGTGCGGCATCGCCGGACCAGCCACCGGGCCCGCACGCCCCACGACCGCGACTCCCACCGCACGCCAGCTACAACCACCAACATTACCCACTACTCAACATGATAATGATTCCACGATTCCATGCTATTATTAAAAAAACAATAATCCTAAGCCTTATATATATAAATCATACAAAAACAGGAAAATTTAAAAATTAACTCAACATGAATAATTCATACGCAGACACAAAAACGATCAAATAGAAACAGTTGCCTATTCTAAAAATACTGAAGCACAAAGAAACGAAATGTTTTCTTCAAAAGATTCTTTATAGCGTCTATTAAACATAACGGATAACATTAGCGGAAGCGGGAATGTAAAAACGACCTTATTACTACAATGGGATGTTATAATTTGACGAGTATGGTGAGCTAGGAGAGGAGAGGGGCAGAGATTCTGGGGCATTATCGATTGGGGGCACCATCACCAGGATGCGAATGGCGCGCGCATGTCCCGTGGCGTAGCGCCACCGTGGTGCGCTCCCACCTCGCCTCGCGTGCTGAGACCTAGCCCGGGCGGGCCGCCCGGCCGCCCGGCCGCCCGATCGCTGGCCGTCCGGCCGCTGCGCTTCGACCCGGGCGAGAACACGCGCCTTCACCCCACACAATTTCTCATCACCGCTTAATATAATGCTAATGACATTCGATAAATTGACATAACCTGTTCGTAAGTTACGATATAAACCTAAAACTAGTCTAAGACGCATGTAGAATTTAAATATTTATTAGGTCCTACTGTTAAGCAGTTTTTTTGATCATAATTTAAACATATTTCTTCATAAACACTGACGCAGGTATTAAATTAACATAATATTATTTCCACGCGAGTAATCATGTTTCTATGCGCCTAATGTACCTAATTCAGTAATACCTACCAAATACCGGGCGAAGCGGAGAAATAACAAAATGTACATGGCATCAAGATTGTTTGATTTTACTACAAACGCCCTATAAATAATGCGTAGTAGAGTATCAAAACAAGCTACGTCACGGCGCCTACTACGCAGTCACGCACACACTCGCAGCGGCCTCCGCGGCGCAGGGCGGGCGGTTGGTATGGGGTAGTACGTCAAATTAGGGCATACAGGGCGTAACTAGGCTATAGCGGGAGATGGAGGGCACGCCCAAGCGATTCCCCGTGCCCTGCGGAAGTTTCTTCTTTCATAACTTTGTAGGTATTGATCCGTCAGAACTGCGCAATTCATGTCCTCTGGAATACATCCGATATTGCAACGGTAGTAACGGAACGTTGTTTGATAGATATGTGTTATGGAATGGTTTATGGGCGAAAGGGAAAATAGGACATTATGTAGTTATGTATTGCTTAGTATGGATTTTTATAAATAAAATGAGATTGAGAGTAATGAAATATACACAAAGAAACAATTTGAAGATTTTACATAGGTAGTTTAAGTAATAATGTAGGCATAGGAAAAATGCAATTAAGTAATAACTTTTTTTATTAAAGCAATTTATTATAAAGGTTTTAAGATTTTTTTTTTACTTTAAAGATTCAAGCCTACTATTGAACCCACTTAATCAAGACCCCGAACGTTACTAGATTTTAAGTTCAACATTTGAATTGTAAATAACAACCGAATCCTTAAGAATTTCCAAACTGTTCTCATTTTGAAATTAATAAAAAATAATATTAAAAAGTAAAAAAAACATATTATTATGCCATCATTGTATACAAACAAAACGTAGCAATACGTTATTACGTAGGAGCCTACTACGCCGCCCGCGGCCGCCCCGCCCGGGCGCCCGTCCCGTGGCGACGTCGGCCCAAAGGACAGGGAAACACTGCTCATTCATTCATACCCTTTAATAAAACTTTCTAGCCTATTACAGAGTATTCTCGATTAAGAAAGTAAGTTAAAAATTAAACAATTAAAAAGTAGCGCCTTTTCGTAAGAACGTCAGTGAACAGAATAGTTGTCGCATACACGCATTGGTGGAACAAAAACGTTGTTTCAAAAGTACCGTCAAACTAAATGGCATTTTTTTTTGTATCAAAATTTCAGATACCCGTAGAGATCTCGCCGATGATGAAACTAAAAATATGGGCTGATCACAAGTATTTTCAGATCTCTAGTAATTTATATACAACTAAAAATACGTATCGCAGAAATCAGTCAAATTCCAACTAAATATTAGGCACTCCCCTATTATTGAATTCGTAACATAGAAACTTTTAACAAAAGCCCTTAGCTCTTCATATTTATATTCATTGGAACGTCGTACCGCCCAAAACTTATCATGTCCGTATGAAAAAACATTTTTTGAGAACAATATTTTTAACAACTCAATAAATGTTCCTTATCATTAGCGTATTTGTTTCACAAGTTAACTCTTAACTTATAAACCTACTTCATCGATAGTTTAAAATACATTTCAACAACTTTGACAAACGAATAAATTTTTCAATTGACATTCAAAAAATATTTTTCTCAGAAATATACTGAATATTATTTTTAAGTTAAATTTTCTAAGTACAAAACCCCTCATATTATAAAGTATTTTGTAAGTAACGATTACTGCTTAATTTAAGGCCCGTATTAATAAATCGATCTCAAGTCTGAGAGCGATCTTGGAAATGTCATTCTTATGTCAGCCCAGTACAAAATGAAATGTCAAAGGTGTATTCGGGATCGTTCCCAGATTTTGATCGATTTATCAATACGAGCCTTAGAAACTCCTTCATTTAAAATATTACAAAAAAAAAACAATAAAAAAGCATCATAATTATCAGAATCGCAAAAAAAAACTGTCAGAAATATGTACAAAAAAAAGGTAAAAATACTGATTAAATAAAATCTCATAAAAAATGACTTAAACAATAATAGCAACTAGATTCGTTATTTAAAAAATCATATCGTTTAGTGGCGCTACCTGTACTTATGATATACGTCCTTCTTCCTCACATACTTCCCGTCAGGGGTGAAGTAGTAGCTAGGTGGCGCGTGTATGTGGCGCCCGCGCACCAGGAACAGGACCTCGCCGACGCCGGAGCGGTCCGGCGCCGTGATGACGTCAGCGCGGCACCCAGCCATGTCCCGCGAAGAGCAGTACCACTGCTTCCTGCCGTGCGACTGCAGGTTCTTCAAGTAGAAGGTATACCCATCGTGGAGTAGCAGAGACTTGCCCGTCCGCGAAGGCACGAACAATGCTGGCACTGCGTTAAAACCCATCATGTAATTACAAACATTCGGTTGAAGGTGCCCATAGACGCCATCAACCGACTGCAGCATCGAATAAACTTCCGATTGAACACTGCAATTTCAATCATTGCGCAAGCGCTGGTCAAGCACCTCGATGCCTGAAGATTGATTTGTTTTCAAGCGGAACTTTGGTCGACAAACTCACAAAATATTGTATCTACAGCATTACAATACAGTAGTGAATGATAGGCACGAATATACTTAAAGTTTAATCGGTATACATTGTTAAAAAATACTTCCAACAAATACGTAGAAAAAGTAAACTATGCGTATGTAGCTGGGCATATACTACATGGCAATTAGAAATAAATAAGGGTGACAATTCAATACAAAAAGTTGACGTAACAGAACAGTTAGGGAATGTTTGTTGTAGCATTGCTCTTCTGTAACCAAATCAATTTTATTCGGTCATCATAACGCTAAAATAAATGCTCGTAAAAACTCACCAAAAAGACGACATCACTAATTAAATTAGTTGTATTCTTGAAGTGTTAACTAATTCACAGTTTATTTATGGGCATTGTAATGGCTAGCCGCCTTGGTTTAATATTTTACGCTTACATTACGCTTTAAGGAATCAAAATCTTAAGATCTGATCTTCTTCTAAGAAAATTAAAATACCAGCCTGAACAGGAACAGTTCCTGTTCAGGTGTCTGAAGAATTAATTGGCCAATAGAAATCATTCCTTGTAACAAAACATGTCACAACTAATCCGATGATTCACATTGAAGCCGAAAATCACGTTCCATTGAAACCATCCCCATACAAAAGAAAATTTAACAAATCTAAACAACAAAACGTAACTATTTTAATTTGACAAGATACAACATGGCATTATGACCTAATTAATATCTTACCTCTTTCAAAAGACTTAACAATAATTTTGACTATGTATATTTCTCACTTGAAATCATTGTCCCAACACCAACAGAAGATCACTTTATACCTTCTTATTACTCATAAGTTACCTATTAATAATGTTCTTAGAACACACGCACACACAACTTCTATACAATGAATATATTTTACAAATCGGGTAAAAATAGTATCCATAAAATATACTGCTAAAATAGACCATATCGTTGGTCTCAAACTAATTATTTCCAATAAAATAAAAAATATTGCATGTTTTGATATCATTTGTACAAAACCCTGATATACTTATACAAATATAACGGCTACCAAAGAATTATTGCCGCGAAACGTCGTCACTCGTCACAAGAGCTAAAATTACTAAAAAGATAGTATTTGCCTACCAGGAACACAGTTTATTAAATAGGTGAATAATTATCACTATTCCGCAAGCAGAACCGTTCGTAAAGTCTGAAGACTTCGTGCAAGCGCATAGGCAGGTCGACCATGCGCGGCTGGTACGGGGGCCCGCGGACTCTGTATGGTCAGCGTTCATGGTTATGTTGGCCGGCCACTGAGATCACTTCATTGTTGTAGGTCCTCAATACCGCGTTACAATGGAACTTGTTACGCGCTGCGCAGTACCAGAGTACCCTAGGCTGGTTGCGATACGCGTTGTGAGGTCGGTACACGTAACCGTTCAAGGATATCTTCGGGTAACCGCTCTGTGTGTGTATTATCTTCACTGTAATAGGATCGTGATGTTAGTTTAATACACAAGACATGAGATATTGAAAGTAGATTGAAAGTAAGGAAAAAATTACCTTGAAATCAGCTGGTATCAAAAGTGGAAAAGACTCAAATCAAACAAAAATATTAATACAACGATAATAGTACAATGAAATAAGTACATACCTTCCTTTAAAATAATGGTATTACAATACGGTGAGCGTTTTTTTGTATGAAATGCAGAGTATACTAAAAATGATTTGTTAAAATCTCAAGAATTCAAGGCAGATAGTTAAATTTAATAGATCATTGTCATTGGAGCATTGTTTTGTAGTGAGAAAAAACTGACTTGTACAGACCAACACCAGCCCACAATGAAACAGCAGACATCATTTTAATAGATACATTTACTTTTAAAGCTTATTCCTATGTTCCATTCAATACTGATATAAATAATCCTATAAATCAGATCCTTACTTACACCAATTCTGGTGTTATATGTGGTCTTAGAATCAAGAACCTAAATCTAGATGTTTATTAAAAACAACATTGAGCACAAAAGTAAAAAGGCCATCAAGATTTTCAATGTGACCAAAAGTTTTTTCGAAGCGAAAACTTTGCGGCTTACGGCCTGAGCAACAGAGCATAACATAGATAAGATGACATTAAATATCTTGCAAATAGCTTATAAAAAGTCATCGACAGAGCCTGATTTATTAACAACTAAAGGGACAGAGGAATGTGACTTATAAAAGGCATCAGACAGTTTGATTGTAATTGTTCTTGCACATATGCCTCAACTCCGAGAAAACGACCCTTTTTCCGATAGTATGGAGTCTCGCGCCGCAATCGCGAGCGCACATCCACCGCCTCTTGTTCTTGTAGCACGCGTCCAGCTTGTACCAGTAGCCACCGATCTTCAACAGATGTCCTTCACCGCTTCCCGGAGACCCCGGTATTGCTGCTAAGTGTTACAAAAAATATAGTCTCAACGCTTTTAAGATTTACAACTAATGTAGATATCATATTTGTCGACTGACAGAAATAGATAAAGTAATGCCGGGAAATAAAACACTTGTGCAATACAATTAGGGCTAGTGTCAGTTGTCTATTTTGTTGTATCTATGTCTTTCTGCCGGGCGTCAGATCCGATCGTCTTTTGTATTTACAACAAAAATATGTTACGTCTGTATTTAAAGGCAAAAACGGGTTTGAACGCGGTTTCTGTTTCTGTTTTGTTTGAGTTGCCGGGCTGACATGCAGGCCAGCATAACACTTATAATCACGGGGTTATATCTCATTTTAAATTTATAGGAGAGAATAAGATAATTTTAAATAAGATTATTTCGTATTTTGTCTTGTCACAGTCGACCGTGGCCTTGTTTGTATAGGTAAGATGATTCTATTCTTAGAACATACTTGACATATTTTTTGTCGTTTCCAAGATACCTACCAATTTTTTTTTATTGTTCTTACCGGAACCAATGGTTCGCTAATTACGTCATGTACCTTGCTTTTCATCTTCCAAATGCCATGTTCGGCGGCCTCTATGCTACCTTTAGACCTACGTCAGCCGGGGAAACGTAATTCTGTAGATCATGAATATTCTAAAGCTACATCAGTCAACGGATACAGGTACACTAACGGTATTACGATATAATAAAAAACAATAATCAGTATACGTCTTTTATGAGATTTAAATAAAAATAAATAACGTTACAATTAATAGTAATTACTTAACACATCAATTACGAATACAATAATAATGAGTCTTATTCAACAAAAAATACGGTCTATAACTAACATTACTTTGGTATGAGAATATAAGGACTGATTATTATAATAATTCCAGCTGAGTATTTAAATAACTAGAAATAACTAAACCTTGATATAATATACGTTCTACGGAAACCGGTAACAGTACCCTACTGTACAAGTATCTACAATAAATGGTCGTATAATAAGGTTCTAATATAAAAACTATGCTCGTATGTTTCTGTTCATAAGCTGGTATAAGTCTATGAGTCTACGTTCTAAGTACTGCTAAATACAAATCATAAATATTGGAGTATTGCGTAACATCGTTTATCAGTCGTGCCGCATACTACACTGCGGTCAATAAATATATTTTTTTATAATATATAAAAAAGCATCAACACTACACTATCATTAAAGCTATACAGTTTGTATACATAATTTCTAAACATTTTCGGTAAGAGAATATTGCACATTCACGGTATACATTTTTTTTTAAATTTTATCGTTCTTTATCGTCACTAATAGCCGCTAAGGCATTGCAAGGCGCCTTAAAGTGTCTATAGCCACCTGTTTATTTATATTATACCAACACTTACCAAATACTATATATAAACATGATATCCCCAGATACCCAAAGTGTTCGTTATATTAATTCATCTGGAAGATTTAAGGGAGCCACGAGGGGTGAGCGAATTACTACGCATCGAGTAACTATCCGAGAATGATTCAAGTTAAAGTCCTAACAACGTGAAACTTCTAGTTCCACGCTAGACCTCTTTAAAGTAAACGTTAATTCAGCCAACAATGTATCTGTATTAAAGTCAAACTCAATCAATAATGTTCGTCAACAAACCTTGTTTTGTTTAAGTTAACCGTATATTAATTAAGTAGAAAACCAATCAAAACCCTAAGCATCATTTTCTTTATACACATTATACAAAGAGTTTGGCTCTAATAAAGTACATTAACAAACAAATGAAGGGTTATTAATCACCTTTGGTATAACCACTTAAAACAAAAAGACTAGTCTTCCATAAAGAAAGAGTAGCGTGCCTCAATTCCATATTTGGATAGCCTCATACGAGTTGAAGCACTTATTGAAGTGCACGTGTTTTAACGACGCTCCGAGTGCGCGGTCAGTGTCTTCCGTCGAGAAGACCGCGGACAAGGAGGTCGCGCCAGGCCTAGAGCAGCAGGGCGGCGTGGGGGGCGGGCGGCACGAGGGGCGCGGGCGCCGGGATCGCGTCCCCCACCCGCGGCGCCGGGCTCGCTACGATCTTATACTTGCCCAACGGGTCCACCTCGAACCTTCTGGACTCGTGCTTCGCAGGATTGTACGTAGACGGGTGGTTGTGCGAGCCGCGGAAGTATACTAAGCGCCCGTCGCGCAGGCATAAGGCAACTTGACACCTCTCGGCCTTCTGGTATGACCTGGCGCACCGCCATGTCACCCGGCGAGGGTGCGAACCGCCGTCCTCGTAGAATATATGGCCGTCGGCGACGAGATGCAAGCCGCCGCGCGCCGACCGAATGTAGAACCATCCTGAAACGAAAACATCGTTAGACCACGTTACACCATCTCCGTAATTAGGCTTCCTTATTGTTAACGAACGAATATTGGCAAAATAAAATCAATAAAGTACCGCTCATAATAAAAACCGAAAATACCTTGGTTTCCTCGTTGATTTTCCTCCTCCGCTACCATTTCAATGTATATTTATTATAGAATAGCAATTGCTGTGTCAAATGTTTTGCTATCAAATTCTAGCTAGCCCTCTATTATTCGTAATCGAGATGGCTTTATCTGAAATGGTAGATATTTCTAGATGGCTGATAATGAGAATTATTAAAAGCGTTATCCTAAATTGTTACTGGGCAGTAAATTGAATAAAAACTTTTCTTATAATATTCTATAACAAAATTAGATTAATATGTAATATTTAAATCAAACAAAAAATACTGAATCGTTATAACCACACGCAATGCAAAGTAAGGGTTAAGAATACGAAGTAATAAGGTAGAAAATGAAAATCGATGAATACTTCAGCGCAATATAATCGTTTCTTTGTACCTATACACAAGAGCACACGTCTCTTACTACCAGCTACACTGCGAAACTTCCTCCAATCGACAACTGCCGCTTATAGCTACCTTTATTCCATAATACTTTCAGGACTAAACACAATAATAGCAATAAAATATCTTATCACAATATTAAATAATACTTTAAAAAATAATACTTCGAGGTTATCATATAATCGTATACATCTTTAGGCGTACCTAACTGGTATATAAAATAAAATAGTACATGGTTAACGAAAAGGTTAACATCGTTCTGACAACACTTTATGTAAGTAATGCGTCCAAAGCAATTTAAGTACACAAAGTAAAAGTATAAAAAAGGTATAATTAATGTAAATAAAAAGTAAAATAATAAGATCTCACTACACAAAAACTTACAACTACAACGTATACATGAGTATTATTTATTATTAAGTCATTATTTTCCGATAAATGCAGTTCCTACTTTAACAAGTTGTTACCTTACGTTCCTAATCGTATACATGACATGACTTGAACCATCCTTCTAAGATCTAAGCGTACTTTGACAACATAACCGTGGCCTTCGTGTAGTCGCAACCGAAACCGACCCTCCGCTGCCAACAACCGTCAATTTTATATACAAATACACGAATAAAATTTGTAAAAAAATAAATGTAAAAAATAATGTATAAAAATACTTAGGATATCATAAGAGAACTATCACTTTGTACAATAAAAACTACAACTAGACCGCAGCGTCCGGAAGAACAGGGTTGAGACAGCTTGTGTCTGATACTATTTAATTTTCAGCATTTAGTTTTCAATTCAGAGATAAGTCAGATGAATCGTACACAGTTACATCAGTCAATGTTATATCTGTTTACAAATCTGCAAGCGTTTACCGATATTGACATTCCAGAAATATAAGTCTCAAATCATTTGAACAGCCGCGGTCGACACTCAAACTTATAATATAGTCGTATACTTTACACAGCGCAAAAATATCTACCAATGGATCTACTGAATACAGTAAAGGTTATACATCATAATAATCTCTTTGGAGAATAAGATAAGAGAGTAAACGAGCAAACTATAGTTTGCAACATCTCAATCGTATACATAAATGTGATCGAAAAGGCTTGTTCGATATTGGAGATTCCAGACCACCGGCAGAAAGGCACGAGAGCAATTTGACTTTCCTTCCAAACAAATGTTAAAATACCATCTAAGTTACATTCAATATATCAAACACTTGATCAATAGCTACTTCAATTTAATATACATTCCACGATGCATCGCTACCGCCTTGAGATCAAAATCCGTGCCAAAATCCAACAACACTTTTTACGCCGGTGGTCTCCTCGGTAACGTGTGAATTGACGTTCCATCCACGTGCCAATAATTTGTGGACAAATAGAGGGCTTTGCTCACTAAACCGTGCCATACCATGACCGTAATGGTTACCTTCATACACAAGAAATTGTTTGTACAGAATACTGTGGGACAACGCCCAGACCGCTCCATCACAGACCAACACCGTAGCAACCGTAGTGTGCTAAGACCGGACCGAGACCAAATTCTCGAAGATAACCTTTTTTTATACGTTCTGGTGTACTTTGTGTTTTTGTCGTGCCCCTCATAGTGCGGTGCGGTGTAGTGAGCAAAGACCTTTAGACATTTAGAACATGGGTGTGAGTGGCGTGGCCCGCACGCCGCATGTATGTGCGCTGTTCATCTGAACGACTCGCAGCCCGAAGGTGTGGACGGCGGCCCTGCAACGTGGGTTGCGGGAACAACGCCACCAGACCTTCCCGCTGGCGGCGCGACCGTTGAAGCAAAACCTGTGCGCTCCCACTTCGATCGCAGGCTTGCCTCTCTTGCTGAGACAGTAGCGGAATTGTCCCGGGAAGCAGGGGAACGGAAACGGTAGGCCGAGTGTTGGCGGCGCTTCCGGAGTAACTGTCCCTGCAACTAATCACTAAACCGTTAGTTTCTGGTCCCGGACTCCAATAGTACACTAAGTTTTGTTGAGAGATTAAATAATAAATGTCAAAATAATTATACCTACTTATTTCACATTGATTAATGATTTAAATATTTAGGTACATCCACAAAAAATAACAAAATATCAATTAGAAATTAATCTATTTTTAATCGTAAACTTCACTATAAAAATATACATATTACATTGTTTTATGTTAAACATGCTTATTTCAATATTCCATTAGAATATTGCCATTCAATTCCAGAAACAAGGGTAAATAGTGCCTGTTGGATAAAATTATTCAATTTGGACTAGAATTGGGTAGCTCTCATGCTGGCACAATCACAATAATATGAATCAACATTACTTAATTAATAAAAAAATAATTATTAAATAAAATATTAAAGTAGCTAGCTCTGCTAACAACTTTCCACCTTCTCAATTTTGCCATTGAACGTTAGTTTACGTAGCTTGACCCTTCGTAACTTTCTTTTCGTAATGTAGTGCATGTGTCCGCGATCGATGGAGACGATGCTGTTGTGCATAGTGACGACCTGGCTCCTGCAGCCGGTGTCAGACTTGATGCAGAGCCACGTGACACGGCCATCCACCGCCGTCGTGGTTTTCCTGAACCTTTGCCCGTCCAACAGGAGCACAGGATTCCCGTAACGAGATCGACCCCACACCACTGCAAAAACATTTTCGCTACCACAATACTCTATGATTAGGGTGGTTATATCATACAGAACACAAAGGAAACGAAAATTTATACAAATATTCTGTATTAATGACATCACAAGTTTTGTCGTCTTAAGTTTAAATTCTAATTACGAACACTAAATTAAAGTATCGCGTGAGATCTTTATCACTTAAGGCCTCGTTCAAATACAAACACATACCATGAGTAGCAACGCAACCAGTACTGCGCAGATTAGTCAAATTGGGTCAGGCCTTAATGATGAAATAAAGTAAAAAAGAAATATAAGGGCCTCTATTCTCATACTTTAAGTATGTACTTACATACTACAAAGATAGGATCTAATTAAATGAGTAATCTTATATATCAAAAAAACTTTGAACGCAAATTTTTCAAACAAAAAGTGTTTCATTAGAGCTCAATCGAAAATTGGTCGTCTTCATTGAATAAATATAAAAAAATAATTTTACTTCACTTGTTGAAGAATAATTAATTATTGATATTACATTATCACACACACACACACACCTGACATGATTCTATCCATATATATTTATGAAGGACGTATTTCAGATATCTGTGGATTGATTAATTATGTATAAAATATACTTATTCACGATTAAAATCAGTCATTTCAAATTCTTATGTCACTTTATAATTATCTAGGCACACTTAGATGCAACTAAAATAATTATAGCGACTTAATTTTACCAAAATTATGTCAAAAATCTAGCAATTAATAATGACAATCACGCTAGAATTAGACGAATACATCCTAGACACGATATTGTACTACTGATCTTTGATTGTATAAAATAACTTACACATATAATTCTATTGATGTAACCAGACTGTAAGAATTAAAATTATTGATCACACCAAAAAATATCGTAAAGCCTTATTGTCTCATTACGACAAAATGATCCTCAAGGTGAATATTCAAAAATACAAAACTTACTTAATTCTAAAAGGAATGCTATAAAATACGAGTGTAAATATATCACGATTTCATGTCATAGTTTTTTCACAGCCGCTGAAGCCATTGGGGTGAACGTGTTCAAAAAATTTGTCACTGTCAAACAAAGGCATACGACAAGGAAGGGTGGATGCAGCGGAACCCTTCCTCCGCGTATCTAGAACGGGAGAGCATGTGCTTCCACAAAATCTCATCGGGAGAGACGGTTCAACTTATCACTGTCGCCACCCCACGATAACAAAAGTTGCATGCGCCCTTAAATTTGTGTTTTATTCTTGTTCTTGTTTCCTAATTTAGGTTTAAAATAATGTTCGACTTCGGCAACTAGCGGCGAATGCCGTTGCTTTGTAGTTATACTCGAGTCTATGCTTGAGGAATTGAAATTATCCTGAGTAAAGTTAGGTTTGTGGGTGTGGTAGCCCTTGACGCGAATGAAGCGGCCGTCTATCGTGGTTTGAACTCGACACAAACACCCCACGGTGTCCTTGTCCCGGCACGCCCAGTTCATCTTGTCGCGATATTTATTGTTCATCCAGAATTTATTGTTTCCGAATATTAAGACCATTTTTCCCGCTCTGGACGGTAAGAAGAAAGCCTCTGCAAAGTAAAAAGAAATTAATAACTTTAATTGTAAATAGACGCATAAATAAAATAAACCAACTTTTAATTTATTATACGAACACCTAGATATTGGAAATCCCTGCTGTACATTTATTAAACAACAGTAACTTTTTTATATCAATTTAATAACAATACAAGTAATAAAAATACTTAGCTACAAGTGCAGACTTTAGACTGTAATCAAATAAAAAATGTTCTAGTTGTTTTGAGACACGCAAAAACAAAATAGTTTTTTTATATAAATCCAACATAACAATTCTAGTAATCAAAGTATTGAAATCAACATTAACATTTTAGATTAAAAATTGCCATCTGTCTGTCAATAAATATTACAAAACTAAAGTGTAATCATCTTCTGAGTCGTTTTCTGATAGAATTTTGGCCTTTCATGATTGTGTTCATTCTTGTACTGAATGACTTCGCCACGCTTGTTGGTCCGGGCGGTCGCTTTGCATCCTTGATTCTTGCGTCTTGAGCACACCCAGTATGTCGGTGGCGATTCATTGAAAGAGAAACCGTTTAAAACCAAATGTTTTTTACCTCTTCCAGTGGGTATGTACGCTGCTGTTATTTTTCCTATAATAAAAATAATTTGTAAAGCTATTATTACCACCCTAAATATCCGTTTACTTTTGCACCTATAAATATTTATAACCGTTATTTTGTTTTGTAGTAACACCTAAATACAAAACGGGTACACTAAACATGAAATACTGGATACAAATTTCTAATCAAAGTATTTAAAAGGTCACAACTAATAAAAAAAAATACAAATAAACTTTTATTGTTTCATCACCATGGGATACAATAATAAAAAAAATAAAGGATTTTTTTAAACAAGTATGTACATAAAACATAATAAGCCGGTATTACATAACATATATTGTTATAAAAATGCTGCCTTCTTCATTCTTTCACAATTATTTAACAGCACAAATTATGAGATATTTCATCAGTTGAAAATGACTAATGTAGGCCCGAAATGTGTTTCAGAGCAAATAAATGCGAGGTCACATCACAGAGCCCTGAGGAACACCTCGAAAATCCAAGATTACAACCAAACTTGATCGGAAATAGAACAAAAATCTTAATCGTGTTCATGTTTGTCATAAAACAACACAACATCAGTGTCAATGGTGTAGATATTCGCTGGACACTTGCCGGACTTGTACGAGCACCTCCATCGAACCCTTCCGTTAGCGAACTCTCGTTCCTTCACAAAGGTGTGCTCGCCGGAGGAGATCATTGGAGCTTGGCAGGAGCTTCGGCGGAATCTGAACTGCGCCATTTCCGTTTTGGTACCTGATAAACAGCTTATACATTACTAAAAGTATGTTAGTCCATCGAGTAACTCCATTTGCTGTACGCGCGGTGTATGTTGAAGGTTCTAAAGTTGGTTCAAATGATCTATTGCCGCTAGAACTAACTCCACGCCCCCATCTTACAGCGCGCCTACTGTAAGTCCTCTGAATTTTCATGTTTTATAACATATTTATTGTTAGTTTAACAATACTTTCACATTGTTTGGCGATATTATAATATCACGTCTAAAAATATGAACACAGTTTATAAATATAATCTTTAATTATATCAATCTTAATGAGTAATACTCTCCATAAATGTAACGACGTCTTTTAAATCGATATATAAAACAATATCAAAATTACAGTATAGAACACAGCTTAATTTTTCATATGGGAATGTTCAGTGCATCAATTATATTAATTGACAAGTAGGTCCCATTGTTACACGCAAGGCACTTTTACTTAATTTACAGTATATCATATACGCCAAAACTATTAACATGTAATAAATACTTGAGTTCATAACCTTAATAAGTACATTAAAAAATCTATATAAAAAAACTAACTCTAACGATCGTATCTTATCACAAGTTGGCATTGATAGTGCGTACGAAGTAATAATATATTTAACTGTTAAAACGTCGTGAGAACGCCAGTGGAATACTAATTCACTCGCACATCTGAGTTTGCCCTAACAATGACGAATATTACTGTCACCTTGAAACATATTTCATTAAAATTAAGAATCCGCTAAATTAAATAAATCATTATGTCTTTGATATAATCAGGAAGTATTTATGTTTACAAAATGCTACATAAAGATGACAAATTTTAAGTAATTCATAACAAATCTCGTCTTTTATGACTCGTGACAAATCAGTACACGTTGCAAAGCGTACCAACATTAAATATATTAAACCAAGCACCAGGAGAACCAAAAAGACGGCATCTATGGAATGGAATCGCCGAAAACTGTCTCGTTCGACCTAAAAACTTCAGCAGGCATCAATTTGGTCAAATCTTGCGCACATTACTTCTACTGGATTACAAACTAAAATTATTGTCTAAATTGCTTCAGTAAAATCTACAATTAACGATCAGTACAATAACATTTTAATAAAATAATGCTGTCTTGGAATTATTACGTCATTCAACTTGCGGAGGGTTCAAAGTGTGGAGAATATCTAGATTAGTGGAGGGCACGGGGCTGGTATTCGCGAGGGGGGTGTTCTCCAGTGGCTTCCGCGCATTCGGCCGGCGGGGCGGGATGCACACCGCGCGCGGCGGATGATTGTGCATCCCCTTGACGGCCACCACGTTCGAGCCCAGCATGTGTATCCTCGCCTTGCAATTGGTCTTCTTCGACGTGCACCGCCATATTACCTTGTCCCTCAGCTTCGACTCCTCGCAGAAAGGGAACGTGTTCACCATCATGATCACCTTTCCACGCCGGGACTTGAGAAATTTTATACCTGCGGAAGAACCACACGTGAGATACATGGACAGCATCACAGACCGGACGATACCCGCAACCGAGGCGACCAAGGAAGAGTACGGCAGGGAAGAAATAAAACGAGCGGTTATTTATAAGTACAATTTAATATGATTTCACAAAAACATACCCCATACATGAACTAAAAATGATCTTATGATATAATGGTATAAGTATAAAATTACACTATTAATTATATAAGACTTGTATATGAGTAGTCAACAGTAAATGAGGTAGATAGTTTCAAAGAGGATAAATTGATGGGTGCGCGGACATGAAGCCGTGGCGGTAGGCTCAACAGTCAACGCACGGTTATCATGCACTACCTAGAGATTCATAATATTAACAACATGAGCAAACAGAGAAAACACTCGACTCCAACGACGACCAACATTTAGATCTAAATATGTCGCAAATGTTCAAGGAGACAGCTATACAATAAGCGAGGTAAATATTGCGTCAATATTATAAACAATATTTACAGAGAAATCATATTCCCTTCCCCTCCCATTAAGTTCCCTTAAGATATTCATATTCAACTCATAAATCGTATCTTATATAATTGACGTATATTGTCATTGCTCTAAAATATATTATGCATAATGTTAAAACTTACTAATTTAAAAATTTATAATTACAATTACGTACTAACTATCGCCACGGTTTCACTGAATCGTACATCGTCCACATTATTTGGCTTAGTGATAGTCCTCAGGTACAATAGAGCGTGCCAAACGATAAACACTCCGCAGAAAGATGTGCGCGAGACATCGCAGTTGTAAGGTAGCCTTCAGATGAGCCGGCTCCGGCGTCGTTCAATCGAATCCAAGTAGCCAGCACAGCCGGAGCGACGTCCCATCTGAAGGTACTCCGTCGTCAATAGATCCTAATAGCTACTTTAACGTTAACCAATGTTCACAATTTGACACGTTCTATTTTAAGTAATAACGCTACATTAATTAAAAAGTTGTAAATACTAAACCGCACACAGTCTAAGATCCCATAGAACTAAGTCATCTAAATAACAATTAAAATTAGTAAAAAATTTGTACTTAAAATCAGAGTCATACATACAAAGCGGATTCTCGCTTCCACCGAATAAGTATCATTCCGACGAGCAACAAAGCAGTTAAAAAACAATTCATAAAATATATTCAGACAAGTCTCAATAAGAGCGTACACATTTATATTAATTAATTATTAAAAGTCGTCAACAGTGAACGATCGTGTGAGTTAAAACTAAGTAAAGAGGTAGCTGAGTTTCGATAATAACTAGAGGTAGTGAGATGGCGCGCCGGACCCTGCGCGGCCGCGGCCGCCCCGGCGCGCCAGTTCCTAGCCTAACCTAGCCTACGTGCTTAAACTACGACACCTTACTCGAGTAAAGCTTCTGAGTATTTGTTCTTGTATATAAAATTGTATAATTAAACTAATATGTAAACCCGTATAAAAGTGAAGAGGTAGATGATTGAGCTTAAGTACTTTAAAATCAAAATCCTAAGGATCGCGCCCGTCCGCGTGCGGCGCGATGCCGCCCGCGCCACTCCGCGCGCATATTTCCATTATCTACTGTAAACCCTTATAGATTAAAGAGGCGGACATCTAAATGTCTAAGTAGCAATAAGTATCTGTAAAGTGTAAAGTTATAATTCTCAAAATAAATTAAGTAATTCTAAGTACAGTCCAGGGGACGTCATATTGCTATAATTCGAACGAGTTCTCTAATCAGTCACCGACGCGTCGTCGACGGCGCGGCGCGCGCGCCGCCGACCTTACCTTGCACTCGTGTCGACAGCTGACTCGCTGCGTTCCTTCCCCGTCTGACGTTGACCAGCCTGTTAGTCGCGCGATTGTCCGCCTAGCGCTACATATCCTGCACGGGTCGAATGAAACCAAACGCTAAAAGCGGCCGTATTCCGGATAATAACCAACTGCCTAAACCTGACATCGATACGAGCTGACATCGTTATACATTCAGAAGGTTCTTACTTATTTAACATGCTTCCTAGCCCTATTCGATTCGATAAATAGCCCACACCTATACGGATAACTTTATTATGCGAGTCATGAGACCGCCTAACCTATTGCGTCACAACTTGAGTTACCAGGCCTGAAAAGCAAAATCCACTCTTTGCTTTTAATTCAGCCGTATGTTCTATTTTAAACCGGACAAACAATTTAACACTTGATGGTATTCTATTCGTTGAATGTCGATCGTAAAACTTTCCTGAACTCATGGTTATCATAGACAACAAGCCGATAATCTGGCAACCCTAGTTGGGACGCATTCACTCGTATTACTGGTCGCCTCCTGTTCCCTTCACTGGTCGTAACATCCAATACACAACAACACCTACACATATTATGATGACATACATTCACATTACCGATATTGAATAACCAACAATAGCCATCGCTGAACCCTAATTAAACGACACCTTATCCCCTCATAACCTACATAATAATAATAATATAATTAATCTACATAAATTATGCTACATTCGCCAAAAGGCGTTCAGAAAATATCGAATAATTTTCGATTGTTTCATTGTCAAAATCGTTTAGTATATCGTGAACTCGCATTAAAATCGATCGATTAAATCTTAGTTAAATTTGCAACTTCGTTCGTGGTTTAGTCTTCCTCGTTGCAAGGAGTGTCGACGAGCAGCGGTTTGGCCGCGTTAGTGTGCTGCGGAGGCGGGGGCAGCGAATTCGGGGAGGACTGAGCCTGCGGGCCGGTGTTGGCGGAAACGGCGGCGGTGGCGTTGGCGGTGGCGGTCGCGTGCGCGGTGGCGGCGTACAGGGCGAGCGCGTGCTGCAGCTGCAGCAGCTGGTGGTGGGGGTCCAGCGGCGCGGGCGCACGGTGGCCGCTCTGGTGCGGGGTGCGCACGACGTAGCGCCCGTCGGCGAAGCGGCGCACGTTGGGCGGCGCGTGGTTGTGCGCATAGCGGGAGCGCACGATGCGCTCGTGCCCCTCGGGACCCTCAGTGTTCACGTCGGCAAGGCAGCGCGACGTCAGTCGGGACGAACAGTACCATTGCTTACGCCCGTGGGCCAAGTTGTTCTTCAGACGGAAGGTGTACCCGCGGTGCAGCAGCAGGCGTCCCTTGCCCGCGCGAATGAAGCGCGCTGAACAGAAAAAGATCGGCGTCAGTGACGATTTCAAATACAGTCGTACTGGTTGTCCCACGTAAAACTTTCCGAGATCGCATTTATAATGAGCGGAGGTATTTTATGTGGGACAACAGATTGTAACTGTAAACATGCATCTAAAACATAAAGCTACAAATTAACTAAAGATCAAACGAGTTTATGTCTCGTTTTATCTTATTGGTAGTTTAGGGAATGTTAAGGATATACGCAGGTTGGGAACAGTAAAACGAATGAGTCAATGAATAATTAATTTAATGTATTCATCAATGAAAGGCGGATAGAGTCAATATAATTTATTCAGCACATTTACACGTACGTACACAACTCTCGATCGACATAGGTTTAATTACAGTAAAATTGCTAGGAAGAAATTGTCATAATAAATATGGTATGTCTCTTAGAGAATCGATTTCGTGAGCAAACACATTTGGCACTTAACATTTGGCATTAGAAGGATTTACAATGAGCATTGATTTCGCTAAATAACAGGTAAAAGTTTAAAGACAAAGAAGAATAAAAATAGATATAGGGAAGACTAGATTTTACGATATCCCTAAATAAATATTACGCGTATTTCTTGTATAGTTTCTATAAGGTAATTATTACTACGAGACGAATACCTAATGAACTTTCTATACAGCCCTACGATTTAACATTTGAAACTATTCTAATGATAAAATGAGATCATAACTAAGTTCACGAAGAGTTCTTATTATCACAATTGTTGGTAGGTAACAAAACGTTGTACTTCATTACCACTAGTATATAATATGGCACAATTAAAGGGTTGTATAATTAACTGTATATTCCTCAATTTTAACAACCAGTATCTGACTTGAATTATTCTCGGCGGTCTAATAAAAAATACCTAGATCTCCATAAACCAGAAGTGATCTACAAAAAAATGGAATCTAGCATAGTGATTTTACTACAGCTAGTATCGAACGACCCATGCGTTGGGATCAAACTTGTCGAAGTCTAGGTTTGGGAGCCGTGGGAGCAGGAGGGGTGCGGGTGGCGAGGAAGGGGAAGTAAGGGTTACAGGGTTGGTCGCAGGAGGCGGTTTGAGTGGTCTACGGCCGCAGCGACCGGCGTGATTATGCTCTCCCACGAGCTTGTGGAGTTGTCCTTTCTGGGTGTAGGCTTTGCACCCACACCCGCCCATGGTGCACCGCCAGCGGACTACGCCCGAGCGCATAGTGTGCGCCGCGTAAAAACTGCGCCCGCGCACCCACAATCGCGGCCGCCCGCCCGGCCCGACGCACAGCCGCACGAACCTCCCTAGCAAAACACAACAAATACGATCAAACCGCCAATTGATACCAAGTGACGTCAGCGACATGCAACAAAGCGTTAGTCACAAAGTCAAACCAATTAGTAACATTCAAAAGTGAAATTCATGGAAGTGTTATATTATAATGAACTGCATGTTAGCATAAAATAAAATGAACGTTTAGGTATTGTCACATGAAATGGTTTTCCACCGAGTAAAATCGTATAACTATCTTATTTAGTGGATGTAATAATTGAATTAGGATTGTGAACCTATAATATCATCATTCATTACTATTTCCGTTAGGCAAGCTCTGACTTTTTAAACATAATAGGTATTTTACCAAATTAAAATCACACTTATTTTATAATTATCGACTAATAAAATTATTGCTGTCACATAAATTAACTTTATAATATTTAGTTTTATGTAGAACAATATCAATTGATAGACCGACTATGCACAATGAGATCATTTAAACACATCAATGACTAGATTATTTCGACTATAAGACAGATATAGGATCTATTATGTAAAGAACTGCTATGTAATAAACTTGTAATCCATTATTGATTAATAAACATTAACCTATTAACAATCGCCTATTTGTGCTTATCGTCCCAGAATACAGACTAAACATTAGTTCCTATCAGTCCGTTAGGTGTCGCCACCTGCATGCCCTTAACGCTCTCTGTACAATACATTACACAACGAATTAACTATTTGGACATTACAACGATCAATTCCAATAAATCTTGGAACATTTCAAAATGGAATACACAATATATACAAAAGGTTCGCTAATCGACGGCATGGTAAGAAGTTACTCAGCCACCAAGTTAAAGAGTTATTGGGATCACGATCGCACCCACTAAAATGAACTAAGTCCACCACTTTAAGTAAACGACTGTAAGACAACCACAATTAGAAGTTGACAATGTGCACAAACTGTTGTAATAATTACCGAAGCAATATTTATTCTCACTACAAAGGGCCTGAGAAGATTGATAAAATATAAGATTGCGAGAAACTGTACAAGTATAATGAAAATAAACGCTATAAAGTTCTCATAGTCGACGTAATATCCGCTCTTCAGGTAAGCCGTTGTTATTTAAAATTATGAAGATTAGTAATTATGAAGTTATTTAAAATCGTGCTACAGGCGCTACAAAACCACCTTATCAGACGCTTGGCAGACGCAGAGCACAAAGAAATAAGGTTAAGTATCTGCTGCTTATTGTTCCGGATAGCGCTGCATGTAGCTGTCAGGAGTATTACTCTACTATCATGAGTTATGCCACGAGTATTACTCATCTTGTACCGCCTTCGCCTGAGCACCGTACTGCATAGCATACGCACGATGCGCAGCGGACGGATAGGCCGACGGCTCATGGGAGTGTACATTGCTCAAAGCGAAGATGCGGTCGTGTAGCGTGTGCGCGTACGCACGGCAAGTGCGGCGGGTGCACCGCCACCGCACCTTTTTCTTCTCAGGAAACACCTTTTCCGCGTAAAACGAGAACCCGCCGAGCCGCATGTGCCGTCGGCCGCGGTTCGATATCACGAACTCCACTGCAAATACCACCACCGTGACTATCCGTTACATTCCGGTTCAATCGCATGCGCCGCACACATATTAGAAATGTTAGTTCACAGTCACAAACATTCCGAAAAATTGATCATACAAATATCCATAACAAACTAATTTTAGTCACAGAATCTTCTATTTGGATGATTATGTTTTTCGGAAAAACCACATTGAACAAAAATAATACAAGTCATGCACGGAACGTTAAGGAAAACAATATCAAACATACATAACATTTTATTCCGACTCATTAGTTCTATTTATTGTTTGATATGGTCTCGATAAGACTCTCGATGCGCGTATGCTCGTCGATGACGGGTGCGTGCGGTGCGTGAGTGTGTTGGGCTGCGCGTGCGACTAGTCGGCCAGCCGCGGTGAGAGCCCTCGCGGGGCAGCCTTGCGCTCGGCTGCGGCACGACCAGTAGACCCGCGGGCCGCGGCGCTTGCGAGCGACGTACCCAAACCCGTCCAGCAGCAACGACGGAGCGCCCCGCCGCGTCACCGTGTAACACACCTGCACCTCGGACCCTGGACATCCAGCAAACACTAAACCTAAACTATTCAAACATTCATAATCAAAATGAAACAAATAAAACCCACGATTCGCTTCGAAGTATTTATTGAAACCTTACACTACGTGTCACTTATTTATTACTTGATCACAATGTTCAGACGATACTAGAGAATTGATAATATCGATTACTATACCCTAGATGGCGATTTTATCAATACTAGATCCACTTTAGTCAATGCATTCAAAAGTACCTACAATTAATAATCTTATATCTAAAAAAATATGTCCTTGGATTGAGAAAACTCAACAGGCAGAATATAAACTAGGAAGAAGGCTCTGTACACATGTAGAATTCCAACCAAATGCAAGATAGCAAAACAATGACAGTAATTCAATTTAGACCTAGAATAAAACACACAAAAAAGGCTCAAAATAAAAATGTTCTGCTCTCTAAACGCGTCAGAGATCATACCGTAGGGCACGTCACCACTTCGCCTAACTCATATTTGCGCGATATTTTTTGCATGTGATTCTCGACGTGATTATGTACGGGATTGGTTATTCTGAGCACGTTGTGTTTGGAGGTGATTCGGGCCCGACAGCGTTTCCCGTATTCCATGCAGCGCCAGAAAGTCCTGCCACTTCGGACACTGTCCGTCACAAAGATGTAAGGCTCGTAGATCAACTGCAGGTGGCCACTCTTGGTCTGAATAAAGTGAAGATCGCCTTTCACGTTGCCCAACGACAAAACAGCTGAAAAACGGTATTATGTTAGAACTGGTCAATGCTGAGTGAATCAGCAAGATAAGAGTAATAGGTTAATGAAACATCCGTTTATTTTAATATTTTTAATGTCTCCAACAATTTTTTTAACTCTAGATAAGTTGGTAGGTACCTAAAATCATGATTCGCGTACGATTGTATATTTTGGATGTTTAGGTTCCTACCTACTGGACTAGAAATAATGTTATCCAAATAAATACTACAAATAAAATATCTTAATATAACTTTAAAGTTTTTTTCTTTACACATTTATTAAAGTATTGTGACATTGTTTTAATTGTAATCCATTATAGAGATAGGATAATTTATCTATATTTTAAAATTAAGATTAATTTTCTAGGTAAATACATAAGTAGTTAACATTGAACTTTTAAAGCTTCCACTAAAAAAAAATCACCAACAAAATTTTATAAAACCCAAAACAATAATTTATCTGTCAAAGATAAACAGGTAAGAAGGTAGGATTAATCTTTACCTAAACGTTTTTTTTAATAAACCACGTAACACTACCGTAACAAAAATTAATAGAATATAACATAAATTTTAAACAAGCGAGATCTAAACATTGCTAACATCGGGTCACTGTCAAGGACTTTTATAATCTATACATGCGAATTATGACAGTCTTCTTGATTATCATATTAGGTACTTAATATTATTACGTCATAGACTACAAACTTTAATGATGCTTCATCATTTGACTGGTATACGCACATATAATGTCAAAAGAAATGATGCACCATTTATAAAATAAAAAAATATGTACTTTTTACGCCCTTCAATAATGCTATGCTACGGAATCCGTTCCTGAGATCGACGTGCGGTTTCGGTAGGGTTGCCACTATTGCTATACACGCACAATAGAGAAATTCACTGGTCACAGTACCTACTGTGACCAGTGAATTTCTCTGGTTAAATTAAGCTTCCCTAACTTTTCCAAGGACGGGTTAATTATTCATGCTTACAAAGCAAAGCTCGCTCTGCTTATGTCTGCTGTCAGCTTATTCGGTGCCCGAAGATATTAGAAGTAATATGTACAATATAATAAGAGTGGCAACCCTAGGCGCGGGAGGGGTGACGGACGACGACACAAAATGTAATGATTATTTAAAATAAATGAATGAATCACTTATGCTATCTAGGAACCGACTCGCATTTATTTTTGTATAACAGAGCTGCAAACAGGCGTGCGACCTACCTGATGTTAAGCAGTTATAGATGACTAGCTGTGCCCCGCGACTTCATCCGCGTAGTATTGGATTATTGGGTTAAAAAGTATCCTATATGTTAATCCCGGTTATAATCTATCTGTGTTCCAAATTTCATCCAAATCCGTTCAGTAGTTTTTGCGTGAAGGAGTAACAAACATACATACATACATACATACATACATACATACATACATACATACATCCACACTCACAAACTTTCGCATTTATAATATTAGTAGGATTGCAATAAGGTCCAAAGGTATTGCTCGCACGTTACCGACCTGAGGTCGAGTGGGACTGGGGGAAGGGAAGGGAGGGGGTTGGCCTATCGGCTCTCCTACTCATCATACAAACCGCAGCTTTGATAGCCACTTCACGCCGTTGTTCCAGTAAATATTGCTCATATAACTTAACTTAAACATGTATGTGGGTAGGTTAAGAACATATTTTTTACGTAATATGGACACAATGCAACGCAAATAATAATAATGCGGGCTGATTGATTTCCTCAAAATAGTTGTCAAGCCATGACCTAGATAAGGTTTCATTTACATTTGCCTCGTGTGCACGACAAATAACGCGTGTAACCTATTGATAACGCAGTAGGTGCCTTTCAGATGTGTCAAGTATAGGTAATCGTAGAATACGCAATGTATAGGTACCTACCTGGACAACAAGTCTGCAAAATTCCAACGAATTGAAAACCATTGGTCATTAATATTATCTTCGTCGTAATTTTTTGGCGGTCGACATGTTGTCGGCCGTCTTTCAGCCGTCCTCTCGCCGACAACATGTCGACAGCCGCAAAGAACCACACAATTTCCCTCACCACAACCCCTACCTACCGGTTTCCTAGAATTTGCCACTGTGAATATTTTTGTTCTAATACTTAGCAACAATTGTTCTTTATCTAATTACAACTTATATGCGGTACTGGAGAAATTCTTAATTAATTAGTAATTATGTTGCCGTCAAATGACATCCTACTAATATTAAAAATGCGAAAGTTTGTGAGTGTGGATGTATGTATGTATGTATGTATGTTTGTTACTCCTTCACGCAAAAACTACTGAACGGATTTGGATGAAATTTGGAACACAGATAGATTATAACCGGGATTAACATATAGGATACTTTTTAACCCAATAATCCAATACTACGCGGATGAAGTCACGGGGCACACCTAGTCTATAATAAATGTGACACATCTAAAAGTATATCTGACTTACCCTTATGTTAGGAATATGAAAAGGATGTCAATGCATTTGTTTATTCAAGATTAGTTTGTGCACCAACAAAATCAGCACTATTGTGTACAATTTATGTGATGAAACACAATATTGGGAAATAGCAATTAGCATGCAATAAGGCCAATGATTTGCTGGCCAAATTGGAAACCATTGAATTAAAGGCCATACCTATCCCATCACAATATCTAATATTTAGGTCAAAGTGTGTTACTGGGACTCCGTAGATAAGATAATTTTATACCAAATTTTGTTAATAATCAGGTTTTTATTCATATGTTTAGTGGTTAAAATTGTCTTATCAATAACCGGTCAGTGGAGACCGATGGTCAGACTTGTTTTTGATTGGTAAGTATAGGAGTGACTGCTTCTGTATGCTAATAAGGAGCTGTTGAGGACTATGCTCAATGCATGCATGTGTGAAAAGATAGATGGTGAAATGTGAATTAGGCCCTTAAATAGCCAACACCCTGATTGTAACTCTTTACTTACACAAACCTACTTATAAAAACTAGACAAAACTAACTGTTTAACTGCTTTTTTAGCTTTTTTATGTATAACTAGCTGAGCCCGCGACTTCGTCCGCGTGGAATTTAACTTAACAAAAAAGCCCGCTCCCGCGTTCTGAGCCCGCACTTAAGGACCCATTTTTTCATTTTTTTTATTTAGTTTTTCTAAAATAATAGTAGCCTAAGTTACTGCTTATAACATCAGCTATCTACCAGTGAAAGTCCCGTCAAAATAGGTCCACCCGTTTCGGAGATACTCTTTGATTTCAAGTGTTTTTATTTTTTTACGCGGAACCCTAATTGTTTTTCTAAAATTAAAGTTGCCTAAGTTACTCCCTATAACATCAGCTATCTGCCAGTGAAAGTCCCGTCAAAATCGGTCCAGCCGTTTCGGAGATTACCCGGAACAAACACACAGACAGACAGACAGACAGACAAAAATTTTTTAAATCGCGTTTTTGCTATAGGTGTCGTATGTACTTTCATATGCATTTAGTGAAAAGGTGTTATTTTGATATTACAAACAGACACAATTTTATTTATTTGTATAGATGTCATGCCTAAATGGCCCTACAATCCAGCCCCCCTTGGGCACCTACCTAATGCACACACTCCCACCAGTAGTAGTAGTAATCCCTCTCACTTGGCTCACTTTATGCGTAACAGTAAGCCATCCAGTTATTACATATACTTCCATGACATGTCAGCAGTCATAGATTTTCCTACAGGCTAACAGTCAATGATATCCTCATACAATACCATTATTTTCTTTTTTTTTATTACCGCCATTTACATTTCAACCAAAGTACATTTCTGAAATTTACCCTGATGGGAATCTAAACCGCAACCACCTGGTTTGTGAGCCGAGCAGTCTATACTCAAACCACTATGCCAAGTGGGTGTCATGCATTATTTATCTAAGTCTACTCTTAATAAAAAAGCTTTTTTGGAAGGATTAACGGAACTGGCAGCAGCAGGCAATGTGATACTCACATTACCAGATAGTCTGAATTTATTAAAGGTGTAGGAATATAATCTTGTACCAACTACCAAATTATATTCATACACCTCCATAGTTGCATTTCATACAATATGACAGCATCATGGACCTAGGAACACCCTCTTGGAATTTTAAAGGATCTACCTAATAAGTTCCAACATTTATGTCTATGTCTATGCAAAGTTTGGTGACTGACAGAAAGTTATTTATCTAGATACGCAAGCAATCCATATTATCTATAATTCATTGTGCATAATTATTGAATTGTGTGAAGTATGTAATAACAAAATGAGATTGCATCAGTTAGAAAATCATTTTGTTTCAGTGCATACTTACATATTATTTGAAATTTCAAGGAAGATGTATGCTTTTACACAATTATTAAAGAACTTAGTAAGCAGAAATTAAACCAACACCAACACAAAAACAGAAAGGAGAAAATTCTGGAAAATAGATAAATTAGTCAAACTGTTATTGGTTTATAATATTGTTAGTTGTCTTATTAGTAGTTATTATCGTGAGTTTGCACTGGCAAAATATTTACAACAATTTATGTTGATTTGTTTGTTTTGTCAGTGCAAACCAGTGGTTAGGTCTACTTTATTATTGAGCGTATTTCTGAAACAAACGTGTTATTAATAATATACATGAATTTTCAAACAGGTTAGTGATGTTTTCGCTTCAATATTCTTACAAACAGAATTTAAAAATATGTTCTAGCAACACTTTTTGTAGATCAGGCAAAAATCATTAAAACAGAAAGTGCATATGTTTGTTAAATATATGGGCATCTGAAGTTGTTACTCGAATGAAAAACCTGTTAAAATGGTAAAACTATTCTCTAAGCTCGATTTGGAGGTTATGTTTACAAGCTGCAAAGTATTGCATGGGAAACAGGTATATTCTATCCCTAAGTACTTAAAAAAGGCATACATTTCATTTTTTATACTCGGGAGCACTAATTTTTATCCATAATTATACATATACATATAAACGTAATACCTGGTACTCTGGTTGACAACCTCCATTCGTTTCATGTCGTGTTACTTTCCCTAGGGCTCATAGCTGGCATTGAGGAAACTAAACACAACACGTTATTATTCAGCACGAAGATCACTTTTTGAACCCATATTCAGCACGCACTATCACTTTTAGAGCACTAAACATTTTAAAACATCACGTAAACACGACTCGATAAAATAGTTTAGTATGGCTATAACTACACAACATTTTACAAAACAACGATTACACTGCAATCCAGGGATAAAAGTCTATTGATAATACACATTCCCTATAAATTAATAACACAACAAACTTTTAATAATTCCCAAAATAGTAAACAATCCGCCAGTGACACAAATGCAACCATAGATTTCATGGCGTTAAGACGACAACCACAAATAACGGAATTATGTTCCGAGTTACGCAAAACTTACAAATCATTTTCATGGCTTTAAAAAAAATATTATTGCCGTAGATGTATTAATAGTTCGCATATTTTTCAAAAAAACATATTTTAGTTGAATAAAATGTTTATGTATATAATGTGGAAGCAAAAATTACAATATGTATTAGGAACTCTGCTTTTATTCCAGTATCCCTAGAAAATATGTTGGATATAGATCTGAATGTTAATGATTCCAAAATTATTACCTAAATATCGCTTATTTACTTATCTAGACCTATCCTAATCAGTCGTATGATTTCAGATTTTAATTCCACTTTCATAAAAAATAAACTTAATAATGGCGCTAGTAGTCACTTTTGTCTATACTCCATTTTATTTTAATTATTTACTCCACCTTCACTAGATGGCGCTTTATGCAGTTTGTTTTAGATGTTTATAATTTAATTATTTTATACTTACGTTCATCGTTTGAGTAGTAAACAATTCTAGATCGTCGGCGATTGTCTCTAGAGTTATAAAGAAGTAAATCTTTAGTTAATATACTACCTATCATAACCAAATCAGGTCGTTTGAATAAATCTACTTCAGCTTATTCTTTCAGTGGATACAAGCGTGGACCGCGTTATAAATCGACGAAATAGGTAGAACTACTAATCATCTTAGGTAATCGAGGATACGTAGTATACTTATTTCGATGATGTATGTATCTTATTACACAATTAACGTTAGAATCATTCATTTTGTAGTTGTCATTCTAAAGCTGAACCTAGGTGGGACATGGTGCCACATAGAATAAAACGAGGCATTGTTAGCATATTCAGTCATTTATTAAAAATATGTTTGAACTTTACACCAAATACCTTTAAAAAAATTCGGTTGGCTTCTCTATGCTTTACACATAATAATCCAGTAACTTACGGGCAAGTAACGCCATCTAGTATAGTTGTTTCTAGTTAACGAGTGAGCACAGATAGGTACTTAAAATTATAGGTGGTAATCTTAGGGCCTCTTTCACCACCTTTGAGTAAAATCTCGAGTAAGCTAATTCCAATTCATATTTGTTCGGAAACTGTAAAAACCCTAGTGAGAAAGATTTCAGAATCCTTACCTTTTATTAAGCGTCTTCCAAAAAATGAGGATTTTCCATGTTCGTCTGTATGTACTTAGGTATGTTCACCGATTATTCCGTTAATTGGTGAACCGATTTTGAAAATTATTTTGTGGTTTGAAAGGGTATAGGTACTCTCCAGGTAGACACATAAATTGTTCAAAATCGATCCATTAGTTTGGAAGCTAAGGACGATTTACGGTCACCAGGAATTCAATACGTAGGTACCTACCTACCGTACCTAATTACCATTAAAAAACATGGCAATACATACTACTTAATAAATTAACTCTAAATTGAAAATTTAAAAACCCCCGATGCGACGACTTTTTCATCAAATGTATACAATAATCAACAGAAACTCTGCGTAAAAGTATGAGTCATTATTTTGTTATGACATTATAATAATTGACATTAGAATAGACAACGAATCTAAGTATTGATGCCACGGAGGTTTAATTCCTAGTAAAATATTATCAATTATGATTCAATTTCATGTAATAACTCTGGTTGAGGTGGATGGGACCAGCCCAGGGGAAGAATTTTCAATAACGCTAAAATTATTTTAAATTAGATTTGTTTTTTTTATATTTTTTCTCAATGGCGGAGCAGCGCCCTCTAGAATTATTATAACGTAATATTCCATGAATGTGGCTTTTTAACCTACAAAAGAGCTGATGATCTTCAAACGGCTGAACCGATTTTCATGAAACATAGCTCAGAACACTCTCGATCAGAATACCTATCTAACAGAAGAAACACAATTGAAATCGGTTCATCAGCTTGGGCGCTACGTTGCCACAGACAGACACACAGATACACAGATACACAGACACACAGATACACATGTTAAACTTATAACACCCCTCTTTTTTCGTCGGGGGTTAAAAACAGCTTTACGTTACGTTAGTATTACTTCTTAGATATTTCTTACGTTGGTAGAGGTAGGTAGGTAGGTAGGTAGGTAGGTAGGTAGGTACTTTAATTGCCACCAAATCCAAATAAAAGAAATTAGAAGATCTTAGTCAGTTTCCAGCTTTTTTTTACACTCAGGCAGGCCTCGTGTACACACACGGTTTTTCGCCGTGAAAATCTACGGTTAATTCGCCGTGTGTAGGCACGGTCGTCAGTGTTGTGTGGATCACTATGGAAGCTTGTACACGTGCACGGCGGCGGCGCCGCGGTGCCGTGTGCGCGGTGCACGTCTACTACACACGGCGAATTAACCGTAGATTTTCACGGCGAAACACCGTGTGTGTACAAGAGGCCTCAGGATTTAAAGTAGGAATTATTGAAGTCAGTTTTTTTTTATTAAAATACCTATCTGAAACCTCATTTGACCGAATGTATTCATGCATCAATACATGACAGGTACATCTGTAGGGTTTTAAGGGATACGCGTAAGGCCTCTTGTACACACACGGTTTTTCGTCGTGAATATCTACGGTTAATTCGCCGTGTGTAGAAATTTACTGACGACCGTGCCTACACACGGCGAATTAACCGTAGATTTTCACGGCTAAAAACCGTGTGTGTGTACAAGAGGCCTAAATCGATTCAAACGCGCACAAGCATCGAGTTGTCATCTCAGGGAAAAGGGCGCGCAGATGACGCGCGTTCAATGCACTTTAAACAAGATACAATCGCAGCCCCAGAGCAGCTTTATGGCGCCGTGTGAATGCGTCCTAACTATTACTTGCTGCGATTGAATATAGTTTAAGGGTGTGTCCACATCTGGCGAATGTGCAGCTCGCGAGCTGCGCGCGTGCATTTTTGTTCGTGCGCCGCTCCTACGCCGCCCGCGCGCAGTTTGCGCGCAACCTAAGCGCCGTACGCGATTAGCGCGCGGGCGGCGCCAGTAAACAGAACTGTAAGCACGAGAATTGAGTACGCGCAGATCGCGCGCCGCGCGCACGCCTTTTAAGAGCCTTGCACGAGTTGCGCTAAAGAGGCGCACCAAACCATTGCCGTGACTGCAAGCACGCAGCTCGCAAACGGCTCGCGAGCTGCACATTCGCCAGATGTGGACGCACCCTAAGGTCATAGCTCATTAGAGCCACCTGACCCGCACCGCCTAGTGCGATTAAGAATCTTTATATGGACCTCTATGGACATACATAGGTAGGTACCTACGCTCTTTATATCACTATACACCGTAGCGAAACCCGACAGCATCGCTTGCAAGCTATCCACCTACGGATGGAGTAACTTTCCATTGACTGCGCACTGCTTACGGGTCACTTGCTAACGCGTCGGAAAAATGAGTAGCGTTTGCCCTAATGAAACAGGCCATTTAAGCATGAGAAGGGACAACCTAATAGAGGGAGACAAGGGTTTGGACTTAATGCACGCGTTGGCCACAACAGGGGGCCAGCAGGCAATTTTCCTGTTGTCCCCCAGTAATGGATACCAATTTGAAGTGCTCCACAGAGCGTCTGAAGAAAAAAATATTTTCACGATCAGGCGAATACTTACCACCACAAACCAGTGCACGTCTCATACCTTTGACATGCAGTTTGAACCATATATCTAGAATTTACCTAAATAACGACTAATGCAAATATTCTGTGAAATTTGTAGTCACTGAATATAAAATGCATAATCGCCGGCGACGCGTTGCATAGAAGCCCCGGTACAGTCATAAGATGAAGATTGCACAGGGGCCCCTGTACTACAACTAGTTACCGATAATTCGTTTTTTTTTTTTGGACCAGTTTAACATATCTTTACACGGGAACTATACCTTTCAATATTTTACAACACACTACTTGTGACTCTTCATACCATTACCTTATACCGGTTACCGTAGTTGACCTTTACCTTAAACCAATACCAGTTACCTTTACCAAGGAAATGCTTCAACAAGAAACATGACCTTTAGGAACCAAACATACCTGGAACATTTTAAAAGTTACTAACTAGTCTAAGTACTAAGAAGCTACTTATGCTAAAACTTACAAATTTCATTCTACAACTAGAAACCCAGGTGATCGCATAAAGTTAATGATTCAAACGAAGAAAATTTGATCACATGAGTTGAAGAGATTATTGGTCGAACTTTTCGACTAACAATCTTTACAAAAGGAATAGCAAACCTACCTTGTGCATCTCCTACAGCTCCACCTTCCCCGCCTCCAGTGATATTACCATCGCCTGTCGTCGAGCCATCAAATCCTGCACAGAATAAATGGATATTAAGTAACAAGCCAACAACAATATTCCCCCCCGACAAAATGTTAGATGCTACGCACCTGTCATTTCCATATTAGAGTCGTCTTCGCCGAAAGTAGTGTCCTCATTGTTCGCGCCATCGTCATCGTCGTCCCACATAGACTCGTTTACGAATTCGGGTTCCATTTTGGGTGCCACAGCATTTTCATCTTCGTCCGGTATCGTAACAAATTCCTCTTTCGCTGATCCAGACGGTCCGGCTTCTAATGGGTCAACACATTTCCGTTTCGCAGGTCCACTTTGTGAAGATGACGAATTATTAGATGCTATTGATGGCCTATTTGGTCTCTTAACAGCTACTGGAGTTGAGGAGGGCTTAGAATCTAAATCAGTCTCTAACTTAGTCATAACAGATTGCCTTTGTTGTGACGACCTCGGGCCTGGCCTAGAGGTCGGCTTTGGTTTCGATGGCGTGGAACTTTCTTCATTTTGATTACCGGTTAGACCTTTCACTTGAAGCTGTTCCGCGGTACTAATAAACGACGCTAACTCTTCTTGCTTAACATTAACTTCACCTTGGTACATAAACTGTAATAAGTCTCTTAACGCTGAATGACTAACATCTTTTAAAAATACTGCAACAAAGAAAGATTATATTAGTTAACAGTCAGAAACGCACCATAATAAAAACACTAACGGCACAGAAACTTACCTATGGGATGCTGAGTTGGGTTCATTTTGAACATTTCTTGAAAATAGGGAGAACATACTGATAAAACTAATTTGTGTGCCTGTAATAATCTGCCTTCGGCAGCCAATGTAACGTCCACTAGATCTCCACGCGACAGCAGGCCGTGGAAGCCTGCCGACATGTTCGCGTGGAAATTGTTCCAACATAGCGAAAATTGTTCGTCCGACGCCATGATGGCGGCGACCCCGAAAGGTACCTGTAAACAGAAAAACAATTTATCACATCACATGCTACATAAATCTAAAACCGAACCAATCAGACACGCAAATAAACAATTATTACCTATCCTAAACTTTGTACTTTATAATTCCGATATTAGAAACATTTGAAAAAATAATATAACTTGTTTCTAATTTAGCACTGCACTCTCTTTCATCCCACGTCCTCCCCGTATGAGCGCTGTTCACGATATGATGACGCAAACGCGCGCGACGTGTTCTCTGTCGTCACAAGGGAGAAGTTTGCACGACGTTTTCCCCGAAACTAATTTTAATTATTTTTGGCTGAAATAATGAATTAATTGTTATTATAGAAATCAAAGTATACCGTGCTTTTAATTGCACAGTGAAATAAATAAACAGTATTTAAATACTGTGAATATTTCTCTACTATTACAGAAACATACCCAAATTACACGCTGTAGACTGACGATGTGATGTCTTAGTTAACCGATTGCGTTGAAATAAAAAGTATGCTAACATTTTAATAATTTTTAGTTAAACATTTTGTGAAAATAACATAATACACAAAATTTTGCATTTAAAATCATGTTTTTCAACAACTGCTTCATAAGTAATAAAATAAATCAATCTTTCTTATGTAGCTTACTTCATTAACAACCATCTTCGCTACACATGTCTTTATTAAAATGCAGTAAATTTTCCTTTAGCTACCTAAGCTGTAAAAAAATTATTAATAAAATTTTAATAATGTTTTATAATATCCCATTGTCATGTAAACCAATTTTACTTCATATAAATTTTACTATTCTTCCTAATTAAAGTCTTGATTAAATTGAGTAAAATCAAAAGTGAATATTTTAAATAACCATCGTTGATCCATAAAATCCCTTAGTTTATGCAAAATGTACAAAAAAAACTCAATGTCGTACACCCAAGATCACATCAGAAGAAAAAGAGATAGCGTTTAAAGGACAAAGATATATATATATTCTGGGTTACCAAGCGTATGAGGTTCCTCCTACAAATATACGTTATTTGTGGTCTATGATTTGTGGTCTACTGTACTCGAACAATTATGTACGAGATATTGATATGATAAATTTTATTACATGATTTTGTATTGTAAGCGCCATCTTATAGCGTAAACGAGGTTTTTACGCTTACACTACATTGGGCTCTCTTCTAAATTAACAGTAGAAATATTGCTTCTTCTTGTTACTTTAAAAATATGGCCACCCAGTTTAATAGATATTTCCCCAGTGTCAAGTAACAAATATCAATAACAAACACATTTAATAACAATACAATACAAAAATGTGACCGTCCACTTTGTAAAACCAAAATGGAGGCCAGAAACATTGGTTGTGTTCGTGGATTATTTTTCATATAAATCGCAACAATCAATCGTAACGGTTGGTCACTTCGTGTATGAGTGGCAAAATTACGGTTATTGATAGTTACGATTTTCTTTAGATCGTTACAAGCGACGGATCATACCGCACATATATATATATGTGAGGCATTAAATATCAACAATTTATCGTATTGGCAGCCAGTAACGGTATGAAGATTACGTACACACTCGTTAGGGCATCGATTTCAATAATAACGGTACCGATATTGGATACCACATCTTTGATATCGATATTATCGTTTCGTATCGATGTCATAAATATCCAAAAAGCCCATTACTAATTCTGAGGCTATACGAAGTTTGCTGGGTCAACTAGGGTTTGAATAAATTTGAAATCTAAGCCTCAACGATACGGTCGAAATTCTCCATTACTTATTTATATTCAGTGTTACCAGGACTTCAAAATTCCACAGTTATCGTGCAAAAATGAAAATTATATTGTTCAAAAAGTGGCTACTCACGATGCAATTTCATATTAAATTTACTGATCTCACTTGGGCTGGAGTATAGAGCGTTTTCACATTATCCGATCCGATATCGGTGTCGGACGCCGATCCGATATCGGGGTAAGTTAAATGTATGAAATATGTACCTGTCTTTCATACTGTCCGGCCCGATATCGGATATAGAAAACGCTCTAATTAGAGCGTTTTCACATTATCCGATCCGATATCGGTGTCGGACGACGATAGCCGACATCCGATAGCCGACACTATGTGCTATTTTCACATTATTCCGACAAAATCGTTCCGATACGGCCATTTGCTCGATAGCTTAGTGCGGGCAGGTCATCATGGCAGAAACTGGCTCTGCAGCTGGCCATTGTCCAGGCGAAGGAGGAGGGCTGGGGGGAGACGCTGTCCAGTCTGGACGCGGACCCCTGGGGGCGCCCGTACAAAGCGGCTCGGAACAAATTCCGAGTCGCGGCGCCCCCCGTGATGGAGACGATGCGTCCAGAGTTACTGGACAGCGTCGTAGGGGCACTCTTCCCTGAGCGCCCGGACTTCTCCCCACCGCCCATGCGCCTCCCTGCCGCAGGGGCACGGGCCGAAGATGCCTCCATCCCCCTGATCACAGAAGGGGAGATGGAGGAGGTGGTGGAGCGTCTCCGCAAAAAGCGGAGGGCTCCAGGCCCGGACGGAGTCCCGGGCCGAGTGCTGGCCATTGCCCTGAAGCACATGGGCGGTGGGCTCCGGGAACTTTTCGATCGATGTCTCACATCCGGTCAGTTCCCGGAGCCCTGGAAGGAGGGCCGCCTGTGCCTGTGGCCCAAAGAGGGTCGGCAGCCCGACTGCCCGTCGGCCTTCCGACCGATCGTGCTGTTGGATGAGGTGGGTAAGGCTTTGGAGAGAGTCGTGGCTTCCCGCCTCATTCGGCATTTGTCGGAGGAGGGGCCGGACTTGTCGGACCACCAGTTCGGCTTCAGGGCTGGGCGGTCCACGACGGACGCCCTGATGGCCCTGAAGACGTGGTCGACAGAGGCGACCAACCGGGGGGAAAAGGTGCTGGCGGTGTCATTGGACATCGCCAACGCCTTCAACAGCCTGCCTTTTGAGGCGATACTGGCGGCGCTCCGCTTTCACGGTGTGCCCCAGTACCTTCGGCGGCTGTTGGAGGGCTACCTCCTGGGGAGGAAGGTCGCCTACGTCGACAGGCGAGGTGTGGTGGTCCGGCGGGCGGTCGGGTGTGGGGTCCCACAGGGCTCTGTGCTTGGCCCTCTCCTGTGGGACCTGGGCTACGACTGGGTGCTCCGTGGTAATCTCCTGCCACGGATGCGTGTCATCTGCTATGCAGATGACACCCTGGTCGTAGCCAGAGGGGGGAGTTGGAGGGAGGTGCAGCAGCTGGCCACAGTGGGCACCTCCCTGGTGGTGGCCCGCATCGAGGCGCTGGGCCTTAGGGTGGCGGCGGAGAAGACCGAGGCCCTACTTTTCCATGGGCCTCGGGGTGGACCGCCCCCTGGGGCGGCGATTGATGTGGGCGGGGTGAGGGTCCGGGTGGGGACCCAAATGAAATATCTGGGTCTCCGCCTGGACGGGCGGTGGAGCTTTGGGGACCATTTCCACGGACTGGTCCCCAAGCTCGTGGGGGCGGCAGCAGCGCTGGGAAGGCTGCTGCCGAACTCGGGGGGGCCGGGGACCACCTGCCGCCGGCTGTATGCGGGGGTGGTCCGAAGCATGGCCCTCTACGGGGCCCCGGTGTGGGTGGATGCCCTCAGTGCCACCAATGTCCGTCTGCTGCGCAGGGCGCAGCGGACAGTGGCACTGAGGGTGATCCGGGGGTACCGAACGGTATCCGGGGGGGCGGCCTGCGTCCTCGCGGGCAGCCCCCCGTGGGAGTTGGAGGCCCGGGTTCTCGCCGCCGTCTATCAGCTCAAGGCGGCGAGACGCGGTGACGGTCAGCGCCCGACGTTTGAGGATGTAGTGGAAACCAGACGTCGGGCGCAGCAGGAGTCGCTGCGGCGATGGGCGGAGGACCTGGCGGACTCCACCTATGGTCTTCGCACCATAGACGCAGTCCGTCCGGTCCTTGAGAGGTGGGTGGGGAGGCCTCGGGGCTCCCTGACGTTCAGGCTGGTGCAGGTGCTGACAGGACATGGGTGTTTTGGTCGGTACCTGCACCGAATAGCCAGGAGGGAGCCCACCGCCGCGTGCCATGAGTGTGGCGCGGCGGAAGACACCGCGCAACACACCCTGGAAGAGTGTGTTGCGTGGGTCGAGCAGCGCCGCATCCTGGTTGCGGCGGTCGGAAGGGACCTCTCACTGCCGAGCATAGTTCTGTCTATGCTCGACAGTGAGGGGTCCTGGGAGGCGATGGCCTCTTTCTGCGAGGACGTGATGTCGCGGAAGGAGGCCGCGGAGCGGGCCAGGGAGGAAGACCCCCTGGCAGATCCGCTCCGGCGCAGACGTGTGGGGAGGAGAAGGAGGCGCTATGATCGCCTTCATCCTCCCCACTAGCCGAAATCAGGTGGTGGGTCGGGGGACCCACTACCTATTGCACGATTTCGGCCGTCTGGGGGATGACTGGGGTGGTACCAGGTCGTCCCCCTTTTAGCGCCTGTGGCCCGGCAAGTCTGCCGGGCCGTCCGCCGGGGGCGTCTCGGAGCATTTCCCAATGGTCCCGGGGCGCCCCTCTGCATGGCGGAGGATGGTACACCGTGGGTTTTTAGTGGGTATACGGCCGTCTGCCGGACTCCCACATACCCCTCCCGCCTCCCCCGAGGTGGAAGGGGACCCATAAAGGGTTTTCCCACAAAAAAAAAAAAAAAAAAAAAAAAGGTCATCATGGCAGACTATAATAGAAAACTTTATTTGCTGTATCTATTATATTTGAGACGCAAAAAAAGATCTGTCCACAGACAGTACTGGATACATCCCATTGTGGAAGCTAGATATGCAGAGGGAGCATTTTATACTCTTTTTAGCAAGCTACAAAAGTTTCCATAGACTGATGACAACCAAATTAGTAAACAAGCTCAAAATGGCCACCGCGCACCGGGCTCTACGCACACAGAGACAATTTAGATACACGTATAGCACACATACAAAACTTTATCGCCCGACGGCTCACGGGCGTCCGATGGTGCCGCCAGCATATCGGTGTCGGCTCCGATATCCGATATCGGGCCGGACAATATGAAAGACAGGTACATATTTCATACATTTTACTTACCCCGATATCGGATCGGCGTCCGACACCGATATCGGATCGGATAATGTGAAAACGCTCTTAGGGGCGCTATGACTTAGGTTTAGGTTAGGTTAGGTTAGAATAGAACAGTGACCAAAACGCGTGAGCCGAGCGAGCGAAGCGAGCGTGCCGCGGTAGCGGCCGGCGAAGCGCCAGAATCCGAATGTGTCAGTAAGTAGGTTATGTTAGTTCCCAGTTAGGGGGGCTATGGTCCCAGGACTTAGACGAATATTCGAGAAATTTTTTTTTCGTTTTGATCACTGTTCTAACCTAACCTAAACTAAACCTAAACCTAACCTAACCTAAGTCTAGCGCCCCTAAGGCTACACAATGACCAAACCGGCTCGCGTGGTGGATTATGGCCTGAATGTCGAGTCGACCGTCGTAGCAATAAATTGCGTCGTGAGAAGCTTCTTTAAGGTGTAGGCGCCTGTCTAGCCCGCGAAATTCAAAATTTTCGAGTATTTTTATAGTTTATCCAAAATCTGAAAACATTTAAGACAACATTTTGTGATTTGCGAAAAACACAGTATGCAGTGCGTTTATTAATACATTTATTTTACTCTAAATATTATCACGGTGGATATGATACTAGTAAATCACTAGATATACAAAAATTGCCAGATTATCTGGATAGCTGTCGTTCTTGAAATATTTTAGAGTAAGTTGGATATATTAATAAATGCACTGCACACGGTCTTTTTCGCGAATTACAAAATTTGTCTTTTATTATAGTCAGATTTTGAAAAATGTATAAAAGAACTCAAAAAATTTGAACTTCGCGGGCTAGATGGGCGCTTTAGCCTTAAAACAGTTTACACGAGTTTCGTAGCGAATAAGAAATATTTTCCACTGAAGGGCGCCATATACGTACCTGCAAAGCGATCCGATCGCGTTGTCGTCGTCGTCGTTTCGATGGAAGAAAATCGCAACGATCGATTGCTTCTATTTTGCCGCTCATACACGAAGCGAACGATCGTTTCCGTCGATCGTTGCGATTGAGCGATAATATGTGGATCCATTATCTATCAAATCTAAGTAGATAATTGCATGCCCTCGTATATGGGCAAAATTATTATGTTAAAAAGAGTCCTACTATAAGTACATAATAACACAGGTTTGGTCTTTATTAGATAGGTAATATACCTAAGTACTTACTTTGTCGGAATTTAGATCAGTAAGTAAGTAATAATTTTGCAGATGTCGGTTTTGATAGGTAAGTACAAAAAATTCAAAGAATGCTGTATTTGTTACCAAACCTTATGCACATCGCGTATCGCCATGTTTGATGCCAGCCTATTAGCAGATTGCCGTGGTTGACGGAGCCAGAAGGCAAGGTTTGATTTTAAACTATTTACCGATGATTGCCGCATTTGAAACTAATGCTAATTTTCGAAGTCGATTTTGCACGCCGTACCTATTGCCGCATTTGAGATAAGTAGGTACTTACCTTGGTAGATTGAGAAATAGTACATTATTATTTGTTACCCAAGGGGTGAAGGTAATAGTTCGAGGGACAAAATAAGTCATTCACCCGAGGTAAACACTGTGCTTTTCATTTCGAATACTTAAAAGGAAAGTAAAAATAAAAACAGGAATTAGCTAAAGAAATAATACAAGGAAGTATGAACAATACTCTACAACTCGAAAAAACGAATGAAGGTCGGATTGCCATTTTCGGATTGCCTTTTTAGGGATATGAAAAATAGATGCTAACCGATTCTCAGACCTACCCGATATGCACACAAAATTTCATGATAATCGGTCGAGCCATTTAGGAGGAGTTTGGTAATAAACACCGCGACACGAGAATTTTATAAATTCTTCTTCTTCTTCTTCTCATAGTGCCTCTCCAACTAGTGAAGGTTAGCAGTCAGCTCCGCATATATCTCTCGGTCTTTGGTCTTTTATAAATTAGAGAACGAAAAAAAATCCCTGCCTTTGCTACTGACACCAGTGTTGCGTGCGTTGCCCCTTGTTATCTGTATTTTGGGGGCTGGGGACCCACGAACCTAGTCCTAATAGCCCCATTCTCACACACACTATATTCAACAAAACTTCACACAAATTAATTGCTTACATGCGTCGCAACTCGCAACAATGTCAACAGATCCTAGTTCCTACATACTAGACCCTACTAGACCGACATGTTTTCCTTTCACTAAGGTAAGGTCTAATTCACCTACCTAAGTGTTTTCAATTCGCTTTCATTGATCACGTTCAGCAACTTTTTGCCATTCCTTTTCTGAAGGCGTCTAGATCATCGCGCAAATCTTTTCTAGGTTTTCGGCACTCAGTTGATTTTTTTTAGAGAGATCGGGTGGTAAGTATTTTACATTTGAGTAGATTATATAATGCAGTAAGTAAGTACAAGTAAGTAATAATAAAATTACAAAGACTAAATAAAAAAAACGATAAGAGTGCAAAAAACTACACTATAACATTGTTCTGAACTTAAATTTCTTAGCATTTCTAATGTATTAGAAGATAGAAGAGATTATGCTACCTCCGTGTATTTTCAAATCGGAAAGTAGTAATATAAATATTATGTGCAAACTGAAACCAACCTACAATCACTTCCACTGGGGTTGATTTTAGTCTATAGGAGTAAGTGTGGGTTGGTTGCTTTTTACAAAACTGTCGGATTTATATTATGGATGCCATGGATGTTGAGTAAACACTAATTTAACAATAATATTAAAAATATTGATCTACAATTTTATAATCGCCTTGAAATTATTTACTTTATTAGCGTAAGGCGTTAAAGGATAATATACTTAGGTTCCATCCATATATACATTTAGGTATATAAATCCTACTAATATTATTTATTAGGATTTATTATATTAACATATAGGATACTTTTTAACCCAATAATCCAATACTACGCGGATGAAGTCGTGGGGCACAGCTAGTACATACATATTGTAATAGGCAAGTACACATTATGTGTGAGTGACAGCGATATCAGATTTTCCTTTAAATATAATTATAATCAGGCATGTAATTTCAAATTGAGAGCAAGTTTCAGTGATAAATCCGATAGAAGATTACTATGCTAAAGGCACCATTAACCTTTGATAAAAGAAATCCTTCATGAATGCCTATAACAACATGGTAACTACTATCATCGCAACGCTTTTTCATATCCAGGATTCGCCAAAATTATCGAGAGCGGGTAGCCGCGATTGTACAATGTCGTGGGACGCTAGTTCCGGTCCTTTTGTCTGTCTGTCGTTGGTCGTGCACATGGACATGAGAGTCAGTGATGGAGCGACCTCTGGTCTGGTGTGTTGCGTTGGCGCTGGTCGCCTTGTACTGCGTCCCCGTGGAGGCCGTGGTGGGCGGAGACCCTGCCGCGCCTCCGGAACCCGACGCGGCCGTGGTGTTCACGCAACGGTTTGGCCTGAGCGCGAGAATCGAGGGTATTAAGGACGATACGCTGGGTTACTATAGCTTCTATGGGATCAGGTAATATTTTATTAAATTTATATTCAGAGTCCTTCTAGGTGGAATCTGACTCTCTGACCTAGAAGGACTCTGAATCTCTGCCTTTGCTTTTAGAAACATAAGTAAGTACTTACTCACATCAAAAGCAAAGGCTTCTAAATATGATTCATCGTAGTCTAAAAGCTATAGTTTGAGATGAGGGAACTTCATAGATTAAAATCCACACCCTCTTAGAATCATCACTGAGCCTTTCATATAGTCTTCATTTTACAAAATGCATAAAATAGCGAAACTCGTTGTATAGGTATTTTTCCTCCTGTACGAGATATTATAAGTGTAAAAGCACTAGTCTGGAAAGTGTAAAAATTTCATGCAAAAATGCTTGTAATTGCAACTAATAATACGTAGGTATCAAATCATAATAAAGTTATCGTGCAAACAAGCGGGACGGATATTTGATATATATTTCCGGTGTTTTCGCGGTCGCCGGCTTATCCATGTAATACCTAACTTAAATAGGTACCTATAATTTCAAGTGCTAATTACACTTGCCTCTCTCAATAAAATATGTTCGTGTCTATTAATAGTTCAACAGCCTTGATTAATTACAATCACTAGTCTGTGATTAACTATATCAAGGTTAGACGTACCTAATTTAAGGTTTACACACACACGCTAGGTTTTTAGATTGACTTCATTATACTTTTAAGCACTATTTCGAGTTTCATTAATGTAGGTATTTTCTTTCATACTGCGTTCATGATGTGGTTGCATAAATTTCAGATTTGACAAAAGCTTAACGCCTTTCGCAATTCCCGGAGACAACATACCTAGATTCATTTTAATGATCCCGTTCGATCTAACGGTTTTTACAGTTATTTTTGCCACTTTCTGGGAAATCTCAGGAAGAATATCCTAATCATCAACCATTAATCTTATCGAGTGTTTTGAATACGTACCTATTTTAGACTAATCTCATTTATTTGACTAGATATGCAGAACCTCCAGTGGGTCCCCGAAGATTCCAGCGCCCCGCTCGGCGATACCTTGCCGGAGAGATGACAGCCACCAAACAGTGTTTGCCGTGCCCACAGCGAGACCCTTATGTTTCCAACCGAGTCATCGGGCACGAAGACTGTTTGTGTCTTAACGTTTTTGCACCTAAAATGCCTGGAGAGGAAGAAGGTAATACTCATTGATTTGATCTTGTAATCCGTTAAACTAAGTCTGTTAACGCACTGACAAACTAAGTTAATTACATTGTCGCTTATAATTATTACAGGCTGCCCGGTTGTTTTATACATTCATGGAGGCAATTATAGATCAGGATCGGCAGGACCTTATGGAGTGAGTTCTTTAGTCCTTTAATCTCTAGCTATATTGATTGCGTACCTATTCATAAATTACTCATCATTATTCTTCAAGGGCCAACACCTATCTCGAAAAGATACGATATTGGTGGTACCTCAGTATCGTTTGGGTTCACTGGGATACCTCAGTACTGGAAAGAGGGACGCTGCGGGAAATGTGGGCCTTTTTGACCTGCACACGGCTATGCTATGGGTAAGAAATTGGATATAGTAGTCTCCTTAAAATGAGGAAATAACATTGAAATTCTCAATTCATTACATTTAGTTCATTATAGTCAAATTACTTTTTTCCCCCCAAGATTCAAGATTACATCCAATTCTTTGGTGGAGACCCAAAACGTGTAGTGGTCATGGGTCAAGGTTCTGGCGGCAGCGCTGCTTCCCTCCTGGCGATGTCTCCTGAAGGGCGTAGCGCTACGGGCGTGGCCGCTCTCTCTGGTGCCCCATTGTCCCCGGGAGCAATCAGACCTGATCCCGCGGCACACGCCCAAGCTTTATCAGGTCAAACTGGATGCCCTATAGAACCGGTTGAGAGAATGCTCATTTGCTTGCGGCAATTACCCGTGGAAAAAATCGTTATGGTGAGTAATCAATAAGTTTATAACGAATAGCGACACGCCCCGGCTTCGAATAGCTTTTCTCTATTATTCCAACCTTTAATTAAGTAGAATGTAAGTACAAACATAGATAAACCTTACAGAAGAATTTCTCTTAATGATAATGAAAACCACATCCAACTCCTTTGTGTCATGCGTGGATAAAATAACTAAGCGGATAAACAGACATACGCGGTTAGCTACCTTGTTTTATACAGTTTCTAAGTACTTACCTACTATTTAGAAAAAAAGAAGAGATTAAAGAATATGAAATTGTAAATATTGGAAAGTAATTTCATTAATAGTTGTGTGATATTTACAGGCTGACCAGGACATAGATATGGATATGGTGGATACAAATAAATTTTTACAAGAAATTTCGGGTCGCTCAGGTAATTTAATACAACTAGTGTTATATATATATATAGTTTAATACCTATAATGCATGCATACAAGTTTGAAATACCTATTATTACTTCTTAATCAAATCCAAATAAATATTTTAACTGTCAACAAACGCAGCCATGTATAGTTTTCTGCTAACTGCAGTTGTAGACAAATTTAGCTTTAATATGTCACAGGTGCTGGAGCAAGAGTGGAAGCTGCCGATGATGCACGCAGCCTGCCTCCTATTGTGACCGAAACTCCCGCTGAAACACTCAACAAGAGAGAGAAACGGGTTCCGATGTTAACCGGCGTCACTTCTGCGGAGACTTCTAGAGCTGTGTTTGGTGAGAATATTTATATACTAGATTTTATAGTAGGTATCTATGTTTGTGGATAGCTTCTATAGGCCACTCGGACTATAATGGCTTTGGATGTAATCCCTGATTTGTTTGAACTTTCTTTTGGTGATCTTCCTCTCAATACGGAAAATATCTTATTTCCACTTGAAGTTGTATTCCGAGGGTGTGCTTTTAGTGTCATCGACGATACAGTTACACCTGCATCTTCCAATTGCTATTGACAAAGATTTCGTTGTTAACAGGCAAATACAACAAGTTCTTATCAGAAAAACTGCAAAGCATAAAAGACTTCATAAAGAACGACCTGATCGGTGGCCTCCGTGGCGTGGTAGAAGGAGTCGATGGTTTGATCCCGGGGGCGTCAGAAGTTAAGGCCCTATTGCCTATAGGCGACTATTACCAGGGCTTATTCGAGAGTTCACTCAAGACGGTTGATGCGCTCGCCGAAATCGCTGAAGCTACTGGTGAGTAAGAAATGAACACTAAGTATAAATAAAATAAATATCGCCAGACGAACACACCAACTGTATGGTCCCAAACTAAGCAATGCTTGTACTATGGGTACCGTACAATGGACTGAGGGCGATCCCAGTGACACCTAGACCAGGGAAAATTAAGAAAGGGCCATTTCCGAAATTTACCCTGACGGAAATCGAACCCGCAACCACCCGATGCAGGGAGCCGAGCGGCCTACGCTCGAACCACTGCGCCAAGCGGTCGTCAGACTATAGGTAGGTAGACAGCATAACGAAGAAAAATATTAAATAAAAAGCTGAAATGATGAGTAGATGTGGTTGGGTGTGTGCTCTATGTAGGAACTGTCAATCGATGTCCATTCATTTCATTCTATCGATAGATGGATCGATCGACAATCGATCGTTTGTTGTTACAATACCCAAAGACAATACGTGCCATAGGTTTTTTATGTTTGTTAAACTCCTTCTATTTATATGATGATGGAACGCCAAAAAAACAAATATGTAAATACTAGCTGAGCCCGCGACTTTGTCCGCGTGGAATTTAACTCCCGCTCCCGCGTTCTGAACCCGCGCGACAGGACCCTTTTTTTTTTTGTTTTTCTAAAATAAGAGTAGCCAAAGTTACTGCTTATAACATCAGCTATCTGCCAGTGAAGGTCCCGTCAAAATCGATCCTGCCGTTTCGGAGATACTCTTTGATTTCATATGTTTTTATTTTTTTACGCAGAACCCTAATTATTTCTCGAAAATTAAAGTAGCCTAAGTTACTCCCTATAACATCAGCTATCTGCCATTCAAAACCGGTCCAGCCGTTTCGGAGATTACCCGGAACAAACACACAGACAGACAGACAGTCAGACAAACAAAAATTTTTTAAATCGCGTTTTTGCCATAGTTGTCGTTTGTACTTTCATATGCATTTTGTGAAAAGGTGTTATTTTGATATTACAAACAGACACTCCAATTTTATTTATTTGTAAATATAACGTAGGTACATCATAGGTACTTAATACATAGGCCATAAAGTTATGTATTGTAGGGATCTAGTTAGTACTCAATACATAACATCGTGGGCTCGTGGCCTGTGTAGTGTGTAGGTAGGTAAGTTTACTTACTTATGTACTTGCTTCTTAGTTTATTTACTTACTTATGTTTGATAAATACAATTTGGATCAAAAATGTATACATATACAGTATTCAGCAACTGTTATGTTGTGAAGGTACGGACCCTAATTCCCGGAACCCCTTGCATTCAGACCCTTTTCAAACCAACCCCTACCCTTTTTTGTTACCCATCTCATTCATAGCAGGTAAAGCGTTTTTATAGGCCAGTATTGGGCTTCCATGACTAGTATTTCTTCCCAGTGAATAATTGAAATTATTATTCAGAAGATTTTGCTAAACACGTCTATAGTTCACATTCCCATGTTCTGATTCCTGATGTAGATAACGCTTAACCTAACGAGCGGCCATAGGCAGACACAATAAGTAAGTAGGTAATCGATTGTTTGATAAGCAGGCATCCGGCTTTGTATTCGACGCTTTACGTATTAAGTACGTATTAAGCTCCCTTAGAATATTAATGCGTTATTTTTCTAACATAACACATATTTACCAAATCGGTTTTTTTCATTCAACTTTGTTGTCATCGTATTCTATTGCATTGTTTTACTAGAGCAAAATCAAAAATTCACTTGAAATGTTACATACTTAATGTCATTCTCTCGGCAGGTGATGCTCTCTTCAACTTCCCTGCATACCAATCCGTCAAGTCATGGAGCGCCGGTGGACCAGCATACCTGTACAGCTTCGAACACGTCGGCAACCTCACTAAAGGCTGGCACTTCTTACCTGGGGTCGCACTTGCAGGTAGGTGATCCCTCCTTAAATAATTCGTTCGAAACTTACAGTAGTTCAAACTTTACATACTTAATAGATATTACATAATTATACTTAGTTTGAATAGCAGTGATAGCCGATTGGGTAAGCATGCGTCTTGCAGGAGCCAAGTTCTGGGTTCACACCCCGATTCGCACCTCTGGGTTTGTGAAATCTATGTGCGAATCATAATTTCTGTATGATTATCACTCGCTTACGGTGGTGAGGCAACCTGCATGTCTTAGAAAATCTAATGAATTTTCGAAAGACGTGAAATCCGCCAACCCGCACCGACATTAAAAGGGCAACATTATTTTATTATTATAATTATAGTTTCACATACCTATCTACAGCTACAGTCTAAGTAGACATTATGATAATATGTCTTGCCGCAAATAGTGTTTCGATCAAGTCTTGTAACAACAATTGACTAGGTAGTAAGTAAATAGTAACTGTATATTTGTCTCTATTTTTAAAATTCTCAGAGAAATCAAACGATGATGCAAGTCAAATGTCAGAAAAAGTTAAGGGTCCATCACATGGAGACGAGTTGGCGTATATATTTGAGCCGTTGGACGCTAATGGTCAGCCCATGGGAGGCGAGATCTCGAGCACCGATGCGAGGGTACGAGAGAACTTTGTGGGACTAATATCTCAGTTCGCACACGGTCAGGATAAAGCTGGCAAGAAAAACTCTTCGAATCTGTTTGGTGCTTTGCTATTTTCGAAAGATGTTGATAAGTTTTTGAAGATTGATAACGAAATTACAGTTGACAAGAATTTTAGGTAAGTAAACAACCGATTTTATCGTAGATAATCTAAAGCCGAAGTAACATAAGGAGTTTTCTGATCGCGAACAAGGAGAAATCGTAAGCGATTATCCTATGCAAAAACTCTCCGTGCGGTTCTCCCCTGTGGTAAACTCTGCGGTAGAGCTTTTCCTCAGGAGAGCCGCGAATGAAATATTTGAAAGCATTATAGTACAAATTTCGATGTAAAACTTGCCAATCATCATTTAATATGTCAATGTGTCATCTTTTCCTTTTCAGATTCTGCCAAATTGGTCTCTGGGGCAACATGGGCGACAGACTAACGGGAGAATTGTGTAAAAATTTGTTAGGTAATTTATTGAACCTTGCAAATGTACCCGGCCTCTTGCCTGGCCAGCTGACGCAAGGGCTGACGGGGCAATTGCCGGGGCCGCTGGGAGGGCAAGGTCAATCGCCCTTGAATAACGTGCCAGTTGTTGGAGGTGCAGTGCCTTTGAACAACGTGCAAGTCCAGAACTCTGTACCTTTGAACAACGTGCCTCTAGTCCCAGGTCTCTTGGGACAGCCGAACAGGGCACCCCAAAGGCAGCCGCAGCGGCAGCCACAGAGAAGGACGACACAGGGTTACTTTAAAATACCATTTGATTTTTAATGGTGTAAACATGAAGCTTACTTAAAAATCTTACTCTATTTACATTAAAGTTTGAAATTATTGATCGATTTTATTTATTTAAAATTAATCTAGGTACCCACCCATCTAACTTCTTTCTACCTGAAGCAGGGCATGTATTTTTCTAAAAGAAGCTTGTGCTTTACGTATTTATTTTACTATTTTGTAATATATAGGTATTCTGCCTTGTTTGCATCTAGTAATATAACGGCAAATTCAACTGTTCAGGAAACATTTGATTTATTTGCTGCACCATCAGATCACGTTTACGCGACAGCCGTTGTTTGTTGAGTAAACGTCAAATAAATGCATACAAAAATCGTCCGAGTCACCCATACAAATATCGAGTAAAAACACTTTACGGGTGGAGTGCGTATTATCGCACTTGCCACACAGATTATTATTTATCCTTGTACTTACCAAACATAAAGAAAGGACTGTGACTGATCTAAACGATGATTCACATGCGTGTTGTAAAATCACTTGTTTTCCTTATAATGTAGGCCAATATGTTAGGTATATAGGTACTCAGGTGGATTTTGAAATCCGCAATGGCCAGGGCTACTACTAACCAGTTTTTAAACTTTGTTCTTATTTACCTTAATATGGTCTAAGCCATTTTTACGGATTATATCGCGTTTATTTAATTTTATGTTCCCGACGTAAAATAGTTTTATTTCAATGTGTAGTATTCGCGTAAATATAAGAAAACAATATGGTCTAAGCCTCTAAGGAACCTAATGAAATACCCACTTGCTATGCTAAATTCCTAACAGAAGTAACGTATTTGGGCCCATTTGAGTGGCCCACCAGTGATTCGAGCATAGGACGCTCGACTCACTGCACATGGTGGTTGCGGGTGCGTTTCCCGCCGGGGCAAATTTTGGAAATAGCCTTTTCGTTATTTGCCCAGGTCTGGATGTCACTGGGATCGCCCCCAGTCCCTTGTACTCATAGTACAAGCGTTGCTTAGTTTGGGACCATACAGTTGGTGTGTCAGTCTGGGTATATTTAGTATCTAATTGTAGGCAAGTCATGATAGTCCTGGATAAACATAAGAATGTTTGCAATTAAACAGCGATGTATGCATTAAAGCTTTCGTCAATGAAAAGTTGGAGGTAATAAATGCGATGAATAATTGAGAAATTTTGGGAAAATTGTGCTAAGGGCACTTCTGCTCTCAATGTAGTACTTACTTACCTTTAAAAAAATAATAATTTGATAACATAAGTATAAATAACCCGAGTTCTAGCCTAGCCAATTCCGACGCTTACCTGTATACATACGTAGCCCTAGGAAAACCAGGTTAGCACAGATAAGTAAATCCTCAATGTCATTGCTTCATTAGATAAGTTGGAAAACGTATAGGCGGGGTTAATTGATGGTTTTGAGTTCAAATATGTACAGGACGTTTTTGCGTATTGTATTGGCTATAATTTAAATTCTTGACAGCCATGCCTCTTATTTTTTTATTTAAGCTTTCTGGAGATCTTCTATTTTAAACCCGATTCCCACTGTGTAAGAACACCTACTCTGCAAAGATCATTCATTCGTTGTGAAATCCAAATCATTAAGTCTTGTTTGCACATACAAATCTAATTTAGCTATAGTTGAGTAGTATAGTTGACGACCGCTTGGCGCAGTGGTTCGAGCGTAGGCCGCTCGGCTCACTGCACATGGTGGTTGCGGGTTCGATTCCCGCTGGGGTAAATTTCGGAAATGGCCTTTTCGTAATTTGCCCTGGTCTGGGTGTCACTGGGATCGCCCCAGTCCATTGTACGGTACCCATAGTACAAGCGTTGCTTAGTTTGGGACCATACAGTTGGTGTGTTCGTATGGCGATATTTATTATTTATTTATAGTTAAGACGCTAATTACAAGTCCCTATACCATCAGAGTAGCCTAACAGGCATTTTAAAGGCACTTCCGTGCTTGTCGCCTCAGTCTCTTGGCTGTGCTTTCTCATTTGCATTCAAAACAATATCCCAACAAAGTAAACGCTCAAATGAAAGCCAACATCCTGTACAATTGTTTTCTTGTACCACTTGTTATCAGCACGTACTATGCGGGTGTAATACATCGGCATGTTACTAGTGTCGCCAGACCCTATATCAAGCGTGGCCCCAAGAAGCCGTTAGTGTCAGCCTGTGCCCACAATGCATCGCCTGTGTTTTGTTCTGTTCCTCTCCGTGTTCGCACAGTTTGCAGCAGGGAATTTGGTTAGGGAAGTACCCAATCACGTGACGACGAGAGACGTACCATTGCCTGGGGCTGAGGTGGATGATGCGATCCCCGCGGAAGTCGGCGGCGCGCCGGAAGACGCCGTTGTGTCAAACAAGAGTTGCGCGCAAATTGGGCAGTTTGTAAGTACATGACTTTGATATAAACGGTCGCAAACGTATATCTAGGGAAACTTAGACGCTGTTTCACCTGCCCGAGTAGGAAAGCACCATTGGAGAAAATTAGCCCGTTACCAACGCACCTGAAGACTCCTCCTCTATAAGGTTAATCATCATAATACTAGTAGTATTAGTACACCTCTGCCGGTCTGTCTCTTCAGTGAATATAATGTGTTTCTGTTATTTATAGATCACTGATTTTACTAATCTAACAAACATTTACAGAATAGCATTTTAATTACTTTGCCGTTTGGGATTACAAAAATTTGTGTTAAAACATTTTCTCTTTCTTTTACAGTGTACCTCTCACAGTGAATGCTGCACCAACGCTTGCTTGGGGTACCTAAAGAAATGCGTCTCCGGCTCAGGATAGTTTCTCAATACGTTTAGCGGCAACATGTATTGTATTTTCGTGGGCTGTGCTCTGATTCCAGGATAGGATCTTTTCAATCTTGACAAAATAAAGGGATGTTGTGCCAATATTTGTTGACCGATTCTGCACATGAATACCTATTAGAAAAGTCCAAGAGAATGTTATTTGTAATACCTACTTTGGTACCTACCTGAATTGCGTTTGAAAATTAAGTATGCCTAATTACTCAATTGAATGTATTTAACGCCTAATGTGTATGTGTCCCACATAGTGACCCAAGTTAAATTAAGCTCCTTTCACTGGTTTCTGTACAGATTGTTTCTCGTTAATATCTTTGTTATTTATTCGCTTCCATAAGTACTAAGTAGTTTATCAAATAAAACATCTACAAATTATAATATCTACTTATTTGTTTATTTTCCGAATGGGGTGAATAGGATGGTTGAGGCCAGACAAGTCCGGCGGGTTAGCCGCAAAGTACTGGATCTCCCTCATGCCCGCCTCGGAGATCTTCCACAGATCTGGGTAGTTCTTCTTGAAGTCATTGTACCAGTTCTGTATCTGTAACAGGCAATTCATTTTCCTTACGATCGTCATACAACTTAGCTGTGGGTAGCTCAGTCATGTCATTCATAGAAATTACAAGATTACCGGGCGAATGCGTTCAGAATATATCTGCACTCATCCATTAAAATTGCATGAAGTCTACAAAATATAGTTCTTACCTTGTTATACTTAGAGAAGTCGAAATCAATAGCTTCAAGTGTCATAGTGGTGTTGATGAGCGGGAAGTCGGCGATGGTGAGGTGGTCTGCAGCGGCGTGGCTGGTGCCCAGGCGGGCCAGGTACGTCTCGAACACATCAAGAGCCATGTGGACCTTCTTCAGGCCCATTGGACCACGCTCATAGTCGAAGAATACCGGGGCTAGCTGATGGACGAAACAAGTGTTTTTTTATATTTGAATTTGTGGATGGCGCCCTCTAGCTAAATTGTCAAGAACTACCTACAAAATGTGCAAAACTAAGACCAACTAAACGAAAATAGGGGAATAATTTAAGGGGAGTATGTACAATTATTATACTGGGTTGCGTATAGATGTCTCGATTTACTGATTTTACTATATTCTGTTGATAGGAAACATCTTCAGAGCAGAGCGCCGAACAAGAAATATTAACCGTAGCGCAACGTAAGCGTGTGCCGTTTCGCTCACATGACAGATTTTATAATAAAAATTACTGTGTTAGCATGCTGCTCGATAAGGATACGATTACGTTAAAAGTTCCTACTAGGCAAGGTATACTATTTTCAAAATCGGAGGAAGAAACAGTGCAAAAGTCCAATGGTTATCCAGATATTTCAATTTGCGTTTACCTTTATAACCGTTTTTATCACAGACAGAAATGATGTTGGAATTTAGAAAAGACTCTTTATCTGTAAAATATTTTTTGTTTAGCTTACCGTATAAGCGGATATATTCGCATAATATGTAGTCAAGTTAAACAGCAAACGATGGTTAATGACAGCCCTGTAAAAATAACAACAAATATTAAATTAAAGAGCATGAGGAATTTAGACCTTCCAATCGCACTTTTAAGTACCTAATTCATGAAATCAGATAATCTAACGTTTCATATTTGTTTTAACTTTGATTTCAAGGAGATCAAAGATTTCTCCTATACAAGAGTACCTAGGTGTCAATTGTTATTTTATTAAGCCAAGTTTTTATACCTAAAGTAAGTAAATAACGTTTTCCCCATTGCCTTACAACTTGGGGTTCTTCAAAAGTCAATTCTAAAGATTCATTAAAGACTGGAATCCCGTCTCCACCCATTAAGCTGAAGATGTTCCGTATTAATAAATCGATTTCAAGTCGGAGAGCGATCTTGGAAATGTCATTCTTATGTCATACCAGTAGCGTAAAGCGTACTCAATATCGCTCTCAGACGACCCTGGGCGACGTTTGCCTTACCACTTACCATCAGATGGACCATCTGTCAGGACCTATGTCTAGGCGATAAGAAAAACAAAACAGTGAATAGCACCTGGCCTTAGGATCCTGTGGGTACAGTTGCGAGGCAGGCTTATACTTATCACACAGATACTGCATGATGGCCACGCTCTCGCCAAGGTAGAAGCCGTCGTCGTCAAGCACAGGGATCTCCTTTTGTGGGTTCAACTGTAAGCAGGAAGGTAATATCTTTATTTGAGCCGTTTCAGGAGGCTTTAAAAATCTAAAAAGGTACAGAGCAGTAAACTTGAAGGAAATAAACAATCTGATTACCGTGTCTTTGTCTCGTACAAAACAGTCACAGTCATTCCTTAGAGGTCGTAAATTTTAAAGGACCACTTTACAATATTTTTTTTCGAAATTTTTGTACTAATCTCTTCAATTGTACTCTCGTTCAGTGTTATTAAATGTGTAATAAACACGAAATATAGGTATACATTTTTACATGTTAAATCTTGATGTAGACGTAACTCTTGTTTATCGCGTGTTTAACGTTTGTGTAATAGCACGGTTTTGCTTTATTTTGACTTAACCCGCTACTTTAACGCGAGTAGGAATCATCATTCTGTATATATCGAGGACCGATCAGTAAGAAAGTAGTAACATTTGTTCTAAATTAAGCTTCTTACTTTAGCATACTCCTCAGTCATGTGCTCTCCCTTGTTGAAATTAACGTCGACCAACTCGAAGGGCACCTCTAAGCTAGCCAGGGTCTGCCTCACAGACAGCGATGGAGGGCCGTCGGAGACCGCGTATAACTTTAGACCCATGATTCTGGAAATATTAACAAGTAGGTAAATTAGTGGAACCACCAGGTGGTAAGTATTATAGCGTCGTGTTTACAGACCCCCGCTACGATTATTATTAAAATACCATTTGGTTATCTAAAATAGCTTTGGTTGAAGTATAATTATGTACATCTTAGACCACGTACATAGTATTCTTATTTTAATTACAAGACAGCCAAGAGAGGTGGATAGTCGTGTAGATGATGAAAGCTTACAGCTAGTGTTAAATTGACTAGTTTAGGTACCTATCTACCAACAACGTTGCTCCGTTCGTCTACTACCTACTTATTATCTAGTCTACTTATTATGTATCTACACTATGTAAAGTAGAGCTAGAAGCTTGAGGCGCATAAAAAGTAAGTTGGTACCTAGCCGTTATAGGAAGCCTCTAATTATTCTGTATGCGCCTCCAGCTCCATGATAATAATCAATCAGTGACATTCAAATCAATTCAAACAGTACAAAACAAAACATATACCTGCAGTGTTTTTATCACTACAGGAAGAGTAATATGCTGATTTGTGAATCAAATCAGGAAGCCTTGAAGGTTATTAGTCAGTTACAATGAACAACCATTAGTAAAGTATGAACATCAAGAAATAACTAAACATGATATTTATAAAGTATACATCAGAATTGTAAGAAGTGACAAATCGCGCATCAAAAGTACTCTAGCTCGATAGGACAATGTACCTAATTATTGAAGGATTTACAATTTACTTTTACCGTTACCGTTACCAAGGAAATAAAGTAAGTCTTATACGTACCGGTGTAATAAAAACTTTTGCAAGATCAACGTACGCTATGAGTGAGTCTAAAACAGGTACTAGAGTTAGTGACGGACTCGGCCTCAAAACGTTTCCTTTCACTAGACACTGTTCGTTGAACTGTGAGAAATAGGTATTCTGTGTCGTTTGTTTAGGCTGCATATTGTAATTAATAAGGTTCATTTTTATAGTTTTGATTAGAAGAAAATGGCTGAATAATTGCGTAGAAATTTTACTGTTACGGTAAACCTCACTCCTAGTGAACCGTCAAAAATTAATAAAGGATCTGTTATGAAACTGTGGATACTCATTATATTACCTTTAGACAAAGGATGCTGTTGGCAAATTATCCCGAAATACGATATTGACTGTGATTTCAAATTAGTGGCTTGGTAGTCACCGCATCAGCAAACCCTAAGTCTGCTAATCATATAGCGCATAATTGAATTAAACGAATTCTCTTTTTGTTTGTTTTGTTGGACTCTAATCTGCAAAGCCGTTAACCAGCAAACAAACCAATCTATTACCAATCCACCGGCCGACAACATGTCAACACTCAACCGCCAAGAATTTACCGGATTACCGACTTTTTCCACGAAGGAAAATTAATGACCAATGGTTTTCCGAAAGAATGGAAATGTATTAAATTAGCAGACTTGGGCTCATAATCTTTGTCATTCGAAAGTAAACTATAGTGCTAGCCTTCAAAGCGGATGTACTTACAACCAAATACTAAGGCCTATAATTATTATTGTCGAGATTCGTGCTACTGCACAATAAGATCCTGGTTTGCATATTTGTAATTGAATAAAACCGCATAATACCAGTGTTTTACAGTAACCCTAAAATGATTTGGTACAAACAAATTCACAGCTCTTATAATTTATTTTATAAGTTAACCACTCACTTACATGAAATACAGTAGGAGGTAGGTTACCTACCTAATAACTACGTGGCAGTAGTTCCTACTGCATATTTCCTTTCAAAGTTAGGACCGAATTGAAAATATCAATTATTTGTCCATAGGTACCATTGTTAACTCCCAAAATTGAATAAGATTCAAGCTTGGGTACCCAATTACGTCTAATGAATGAAATAAAATCAAACATTACTGAAGTAAGATTCAACTTTCGCCAAAGGTATAATAAAAATTCCGACAGAAAAATATTACAGATAGGTAGTTTAGGGTTATCAGAGGTAAGGAAGCTTTCGCAACATCTCTACAGAGCAAACCTCGTGACTTCCTCGAAATTGTTATAAATACAAGTAAAAAAAGCCAAGATCATCTTCTGCATCATTGCAGCAGTGCGACGTCTAGTGTCAGCAAAAATGAGACTAAAATTTAAACATCATTCTTTCTTGCTTCAAATATTACTATGTGCTTCGTTTGCTTCTGTTCCTGTTCAAACTTTAAAGTTGGATGTACGGGTGAAACGACAAGCTGGGTACGTGTACGACAAGCCGAGTGTATCATTAGACTTGCCCTCGCGGCCAACTACTGTTTCCACTCAAGCACCCAATGTTGACAGGACACTGGAGCAACAAATGTTTTACGCGTATCCTGTACCTTCGGGCGGCAACACCGTTACCACTGGTCAGGTAACTGGGACAACTTCGACCGCCACTTCTGGGGCTTCCACTGGGGGTTCCGCCGCTACTGCTGGTAGTGCTGTGGGCGCTGCTGGCGGCTCTTCTGCTTCTGGAGGCTACAACTACGGCACTTCCAATATTTCCGGTGGCTACAATTACGGAACAAGTTCTTCCGGAACACAAACGGCAAATGCTGGGTCACAAAATGCTGTTACTGGTTCACAGTCTTCTGGCACTGGGTCTGCTACGATCGGGTCAGGTTACGGTTATAATGCCCCATCCCCCACTCCGTCTCCATCTCTTCAAGGGGCGGCAGAAGTATCCACGAGTGCCCCGAGGTATTTGCCACCAACATCAGGCGGCGTCGGCAGAGGCACTGGTGGAAGTGTGAACATCGGTAGCGTTTCAGTTACCTCTGGGTCGCAAGTTACTACTGGTTCTACGTCTGTTCAAACCAGCTCAAGTTCAAGTGGCTCTTTAGGGGTACCCTTTGAACAATATCTACCACCGTTAAGTGCATCCGGACAAGTTAGTTCTGGCTTTACTAGCTCTGGTCAAACTAGTTCAGGGTCAACTGGTTCTTCAGGGAAACCATCCGATCAGTATCTCCCCCCATTAAGTATTAATGCGATTTCATCAGTTCCAAGTGTTACGTCAACATCGACTGGAGTACAAAGTAACGCTCGAGGTTCTTTATCAATACCAAATTCGGGATATTTGTCACCTAACCCATTGCCCTCTCCGTCGTTTCCTGCTCCAGGTTTGCCCAATCCAGCGCCCCCTGCCATCCCAACGCAAAATTATTTACCACCTGGTTCATCTTCAGGCTCGACTGGTACAGTGTCTACACCTGCTGCTACTTATTTACCTCCAGTATTTTTTTGATTATAAATATGTAAATGTATACACTTAGTCTTTCATTAATAAAAATGTTTGAATTCATGATTGGAGTTTTTAATAATTAAACTATGCCTTTATTATTAGTTTGTTAAATCCTGTAGGTTTAAATAGGTCTGTGGGTTAAATCTAACCATTGGTCTGCGACAAGAAACATTAGGTAGACGTGAGGAAGACTGTTATCAGATGAAACGGAACGCATATGTCACTCATTCCGTCAGTCAGCTGTCAACAGCAGGTAAATGGAAATTGAAAAACGTCATAACGTCATACAAAAATAGCATCAACGATGAAAGTTATTTTTAATATTTCTTAAAAAATTGGTTATTAAATCACTGCACCACATTTTAGAATGAACCATTTAGGCCTAAATGAAGGGTACTATATTGTTGATATACGTTTTACCCCATGAATGTAGTGATAACGTTTGAAAAATAATTCTCTAAAGTTATGTTTCTACCAAAGCAAACATTAAAATTTTCTCGAATAAGAAGCAAGGCAAACCTGAGGTAATTAAGTTTAATATTTAAGCAAACTATAATCATTGTTTTGTATTAGACCAAGTTGATTTTAATTCCTCGTTTCGGTTGTTCAAGGTTCATGACCTTAGTATGTTAATTAATATTCTATGTCTCATTATTTATGCATAAATAATCGTATAAATGGTGATGGAACAGTGTTTACCGAATTTCTCGAATATCAGTACCCTAGACTAGTAAATGTTCCTAATTATACTTGAGTTGTAACTGCATTGTAGCAAAATGTTTGCAGAAACACAAAACCGCAGGCCCCTGCCGTCAGCGATGGTGCACCTCGAGATGACAGGTGCCCAACTAGACGCAAATTCGCTCACCATAAATGATCTACCAAATGAGATACTTATATACATATTTTCGATGGTTGATTTTGAATCATTGCTGGCGGTCGCTAAAGTCTGTGTGCGATGGCAACAACTGTGCCTGACGCCCTGTGTGTGGGACAACACACGCCTCATAGTATGCATGAAGAATTATATTCGCATAAGTGAGAACATTGTGCCTTTCGTCGCTAAGTATTTGAAGAATGTTAAACTGCAGTATTTCAAATTGTATTCTCAAGTGAGGTCTTCCTTGATAAGCTACTGTCCTAACTTAACTCACTTAGAAATAAGTATATCTCAAGTTGATAGTTGTATCTTTGATGATCTAGGCTATTGGCCTAACCTGAAATTTTTGAGTTTCCGAAACTCGTTGATAGTACAAAACCCTGAGAATGCCAATGGGAACTTTGTTTATCACTTACCATTTGATAAGCTGAAGTACTTGGAAACTCTCATACTGTCCAACTTTGCTCTCACCCATGACAGTTTGTACAGCATGTTGCAGTGCAATAATTTAGTCAGTATTAGCATGGAGAAAATGAAGAATATCCCTGCAGACTTTTTAGAATCTCTATTGAGAACAAAGCAGTCCACATTACGAGCCCTTCATATTTATGGTGACACTCTTAATGATGACATAATCAGGAATATTTCAAATTGCAAGGTTTTACAGGTACTACACATAATGACATGCAAAACGTTGTTTGATTCGAGTTTGTTGCACTTGTATAGATTAAAAAATTTGCATTCACTCAAACTGCGCCACGGTTATTTCTCAACGAGTGCTTTACTTGCATATTTTTCTAATAACACATTTCACAACCTGACCTATCTGAGCCTGTCCCGATGTCTCCACATCACTATGCAGGTAGCTAAAGCCATAAAAACGAGTGCACCTAATCTCAAAGAGCTGTCATTTTATTTGTGCCCATTTATTATTGCTCCAAATTTCAATAGGTCTGAACTAGAGAAAATGTTTAAAATTGAGTTGTTGCTTGATTGAAAATAGTTGTGATTCTACCGCAAGCAGCTAGTAGGTCTCCGTCCACCTTTACACATATAATATTTTAATTCACACCTACACAAATAGAAAATATTTGTATATTTACATACTACAATATACATAGTATATCTTTACATCAAATTTCGAAATTTTATTATAATGACACTCCTTGAAACAGTGATGACCACCACATCCACAGGGTAAATATGACCCATAAAAATCTTTATTATAATTAATTTTAGTTTGTAGGTTGTGTTGTGGTGTATGTAACAACTAATATTTTGTTTCAAACATCATAGTATCAGTATTTTAAAAGTTATAAAGTATTAAAATAACATTGTCGATGTCTACATAGCAGATCGAATATAATTCTCGCGACGATATGTACGAAAAAATTATGATATGATAATATTGCATAAATTGTGTGTTCTTTTAATTTGTAATGTAATTAGAATTTAATAATTTGTTCATATTGTTACCTACAAATAATTATGATCATCATGATGCTTAGTGTTACAGACCACTCTAAAATGTTTGTAACTGGATTTATAACTGAGTGTTAATTTTCCGCCTTCTGTTTTTGAATCGATGCTAATATAAAGTGCCTTAACAAGTATTCAGATGGTGTTTTGTTAAAGCGGCTCTCAGATCGGAATGCCCACGCCGATCCACGATAAATTGAAATCCATCTCTGGTAGGTTGTTTTAAATTAAAAGTGCAATACTTTTTGTCCCAGTAAAAGTGGTATAATTATAAAAAAATCAAGGTGAAGCCACCAGCAAAAGTTGTTTAACCTGCAGATAAGAACTCACCGATTAAAACTGTATGTATCTATGTGGGTAAATAAAATGCGGCGTTGGTAACCATTTATATATTTATACACTTTTATAGAAATTGTAAATAGACGAAGAATCGAATAATGTGTTATAGATTAATATAAACACCTGCTGGTATTTTTCTATTTATTATCCAGCAAATATTTTAGATAATTAGATGTTATTGGTTCAAAATTTAGAAATTATGTACTTATTTGCTACTTATAAAATGTGATGGTTAAATACTTTTGTTTGTGCTGTTTTATTGTACGCGAAATAAAATCTATTTTGAACAGCATGTAGGTATATTTTATTCATTAAGGTAGCCTCAATAATATACTGATAGGCATAGTTATCAAATCATGATAAAACATTCCTCAGAAGTATTTTTGAATGGGATTAGATCCACTACGCACTTATGTTATTACTATTGTACAGCCAGAATCGACAATGGTGTCCAACGAAGACACCGAGGTTTGACCATCCGGCGTGTCCCGGGGAAAAGCCGAGTTATCTTGGAAGAGACACGAATTTAAACGAAAAATATAATGGGAGATAGTAGAAAATTTAACATCATGAAGAAATAAAAGCTTCGGCATAAGTTATTTTAACCCCCATTTCGAAACAACAAATCAAACACGTCATTAACAGTAACTATACATATATTACATTTTATAATAGTATAGATAACAGTCCCGTTATACGAATGGCTCGATGTTGATCTCGACGGCAGAGCAAGGGTTGGTGAGCTCAAAGGCACCCAATACTGTGGGGTGAATGACCCCGATCTTGCCGATGCTGCGTCCGCACAGGACCACCTCGGCGCAGCGCCCGGGGAAGTACGCGGGATCTGAGATTACAATACACGTTTTATGACGTATAAGTAATTTATCACTGTTTTCTGGATAGTTAAATAAATAAACATCGCCAGACTGACACACCAACTGTATGGTCCCAAACTAAGCAACGCTTGTACTATGGGTACCGTATAATTGAATGGGGGCGATCCCAGTGACACCTGGACCTGGGCAAATTACGAAAAGACCGAACCCGCAACTACCCGGTGCAGTGAGCGGCCTACGCTCGAACCACTGCGCCAAGCAGTCAAGTTATACGTTTATTCGACCTCGCAAAATGTTAATTTGGTGGTGTGAGTATACCTTCACACTGGCGCAGGGTGTACCCGTGTGTCGGGTGTCGCGGCTGGCGCAGCAGCGCGAGCAGGCGGTCCAGCAGCCCGTGCACCAGCTGGAAGCCGGCCGCGCGCCCGCAGTGCACCGCGCACAAGCGCCGCTCGTTGCGACCCCCCGTCTCTATGCAACAACAATAATAACCACCACAATCCATCAAAGGGTCTTCACATATGGGAATCAAAGTGAACCTATTAGGAATTGTATTTTTTCCTTTTAAGGTACAGAACCCTAAAAATATTATAAAAAAATCACGGTAATATCGGTCCATCTGCATGCCACATACAGTTGGGTGTAACTCATAACTACCCCTCTTTGCGGCGTTGCGTCGATAAGGTAATTGAGTGATATAAGTAGCAGAACCGGTAATTCAGGGACATAAGGAGCTGAACATTCCCATTTTCTGAAATCGGTTATACTTACGGCCAGTATTATTCATTGCAAGTAGCAGCCAAAGTAATATAAGAAAGGGGCGTCACTGGCCCCGCGACCAACGGCCGAGTGAGTGAACATCAAACAGACATTTCAATTTTATTTATCATTATATTAATACGTAAAGCAAAAGCTTTGTATCCCTTTTTACGAAAATTACGCGGATGGTTGAGTATGAAATTTGGCACAGTTAATGTTTATATGGAGAAGGAGTGCCGAAAGCTAATATTTTTATATAATAATACTTACAAATACATTAAACTAATAAATAAATAATTACACACACTACCATGCGTTTGACACACACACATTTGTAACTTCCACTCGGTAACTGACCGACTCTCTGACTGACAAACGGTGACAGTTTGTTTTTCTTTATAGTATAGATAGATAGATGTCAACTTTTTGCTTTTACGCAAGCGTTAAATTTATCCTTGGTAATGTGGGACAGAAACGGGAGCTTCCTGTGTATCTTATTGTATAATGAGGCTCTGTCCCTATCTGATCGTCATTCCGCTGCATAGTGAGAGCAGTGCGGTATGCTAATTATTTAATAGTACATTGTTACACGAGTGGTGAAAGTGACTTATTTAGTCCCGAGACGGGGTTTGGCGCCCGAGCGTAGCGTGGGCGCTAATAGTTCGAGGGACAAAATAAGTCTTTCACCCGAGGTAAACACTGTGCTTTTCATTACGAATACAAGGAAAGTAAAAATAAAAACAGGAATTGGCTAAAGAAATGATACAAGGAGGTATGAACAATACTCTACAACTCGAAAAAAAAAAAGATCGGATTGCCGCCTATTTTGTTTTTTTTTTCGTTGGCCAACTTCATTATTTAGCCATTATTTTTCATTTTCGTCTTTAAATATTTTGCCCAAATCTATGATATTTTAAAGAAATTGTTGAAACTAAATTATAATTAAGTTATTTAATAGTACATTGTTACACGAGTGGTGAAAGTGACTTATTTAGTCCCGAGACGGGGATTGGCGCCCGAGCGTAGCGAGGGCGCTAATAGTTCGAGGGACAAAATAAGTCTTTCACCCGAGGTAAACACTGTGCTTTTCATTACGAATTCAAGGAAAGTAAAAATAAAAACAGGAATTGGCTAAAGAAATAATACAAAGAAGTATGAACAATACTCTACAACTCGAAAAAAAAATAAAGATCGGATTGCCGCCTATTTTGTTTTTTTTTCGTTGACCGGCTAACTTCATTATTTTGCCATTATTTTTCATTGTCATCTTTAAATATTTTGTCCAAATCTATGTTATTTTAAAGAAATTGTTGAAACTAAATTATAATTAAGTCATTTAAAAATATATATTCTTTAATTAATACTTAACTTTGTTATTTCAATTTTACATCGTGCTGTAATTAAGTGACTGTAGAAAAAGTTTGAACATGGTTCCATAGAAATGTGAAAATGGAACTAGTTTTTTTTTTATAATTTGACAGCTGTCAGTTGAAAACGATTCTCCCGGGCCGGAAAAGTATTACTTTCAACCCGCTCCTCAGGCAACTTCAGACCTACTTTCAGAGTATGAGTAATGAAAAAATATATATTCTTTAATTAATACTTAACTTTATGTTATTTCAATTTTACATCGTGCTGTAATTGAGTGACTGTAGAAAAAGTTTGAACATGGTTCCATAGAAATGTGAAAATGGAACTAGTTTTTTTTATAATTTGACAGCTGTCAGTTGAAAGCGATTCTCCCGGGCCGGAAAAGTATTACTTTCAACCCGCTCCTCAGGCAACTTCAGACCTACTTTCAGAGTATGAGTAATGAAAAATAAATTACTTACCCGCATTTTCATCTAGTAACACGACATCGCTGATTTCGAACAGCTTTAGAGGTAGAGGCATCTTCTTGTTAGCGGCCAATGTCTTGAGGAGGCCCGGCAGGAGCAGGGTTCGCACGACTTGGAACTCTAACGTTTTAGGGTTAGAAATGTGAGTCGCTGGCACGTCTTCTATTTTGACGCCTAGTTTCGTGGATATGTCTTCTCTAGAGCACTGATTAAGGAAAAAAAAAGGGGAGTATTACATTGGTGTCCATTATGATAACATTTTCGTATATTTTATAATAATAATACACCAACACTCCTATGTTGCCCGAAGGGTTAGGCAGGAAGTGTCGGAATTGGAGGATAAAAAGTTACTTATATGTTATTTCAGAGCATAACCGACCTCTGTACCAAATTTCATTAAAATCTGTTTAGCAGTTTTTGCCTGATGCTCATTGCTCAGTGAAACATATAAAGAAACACTTCGGCATTTATAATAAGTACGACATTAATTTTTCAAGTTGGTGTTTTCAAATAGGTACTCAAAGTTGTCTCTGGCCCGATTTTGATAAAAACAACAACTGCATCAATTGTTTTTTTTAATCAATATTCCTAGCCTCGAACCCGTAGATTGTGTCGCTATTAAGAATCAAATTCTGGGAAGTAAACATATATGGCAAACTAAAGGAAAGAGATTATTTTTAACAATTTTTTTTTAGTAAACCTTTAATTTTTTCATCCATTCCTAACGTTTCTTACCAATCCACACTGATCAAACACACCATCTCTGACGTTCCAACCAATCCTAAATCACAAACATACATTATATACAGGTTGAAACAGAAAGGGTATACATACTTCTTTTTTCAAAACCTAGCCTAGAAAATCTAAAACTATCAGCTTTGTGGGACAGTTGAAGTACTAAAGGTTTTGTAGACTTATGAAATCTGTCAACGGCTGTATCCCTGTAACACCTTTTGTTTTTCAAGTTTCCGCCAAAGCTGATAGTTTTAGAATTACAAAGTAAAGTTGCAAAAAAAATAGTATACTCTTTCTGTATCACCTAGTATATAACATAGGTAGATGGTGAATGTTACCAGTGTGAAGGTGAATGTTACCAGTGTGAAGGTGAGAGCCTCCGTGTACCCGGCGTGCGCGCACTCCCGGCGCAGCAGCTCGGCGAGCTTGTTGCGCGGCTCCTGCGCGCCCGCCGTCGCCACGCCGCACGCGCGCCGCTCGATGCGGTTGTATCTGCGCGGGACACAACCATCACATGGATTAACTGCACGTAGTTTTGCTAAATTAAATGGAACCAAGCACAACACACCCCTCTACAAACTAAAACCAACCTAGAACAACCAACACAACGTTGGTTTTGGTCTACAGCTACTGATAAACTTGACGACCGCTTGGTGCAGTGGTTCGAGCGTAGGCCGCTCGGCTCACTGCACATGGTGGTTACGGGTTCGATGCCCGCTGGGGCAAATTTCGGAAATGGCCTTTTCATAATTTTCCCAGGTCTGAGGTGTTACTGGGATCTCCCCCAGTCCATTGTACGGTATCCATAGTACAAGCGTTGCTTATTTTGGAACCTTAAAGGTGGTGTGTAAGTCTGGGACATTAATTTAATTTATTAACTATTTTAAAAGTAATAAGGCCATGCTCAAAATAAAATAACCTACACATTCCTTATTCTATTATCGTCCAATCACGACTAAACTAGATAAATATTTATTTTTAATTAGCACTTTCTTCATAAACACAAAAAATATATACAGTTACAAGAATTGCATTCAGCACCATCTGTCGTCGGTGTTGCCGATGTTAATTTTGATATTTTTTAACAAGATACATAGGTGCATACAAATACCAGGAACAAAATAATGTTTAGTATGTATACAAGTTGGTAAAGACAAGTCTCTTCCCCAAATCCTTGGGGGCTGAAGGTGTGCTTCATGTCTCACCCGTAAGCGATGGCGATGTCCTCGTAGAGGTCGCAGGCGTGGATGACGTCATGGCGGGTGGGCGGCACCTGCACGCGCAGCTCGGCGCCCGCGCAGCGCGCCGGCAGGCACATGCGCGACAGCAGCGCCGCCAGGCGCTCGCCGGGCTCACTGCACAGTACGATATTCACTATAGTCACAACATAACTAAATGTCTTGGCTAAGCCGTAAGCATCACAAGCATCTGATCTATACAAATAAATAAAATTGGAGTGTCTGTTTATAATATCAAAATAACACCTTTTCACTAAATGCATATGAAAGTACATACGACAACTATAGCAAAAACGCGAATTGAAAAAAAAAATAGTCTGTCTGTATGTTTGTTCCGGGTAATCTCCGAAACAGCTGGACCGATTTTGACGAGACTTAAACTGGCAGATAGCTGATGTTATAAGGAGTAACTTAGGCTACTTTAATTTTAGAAAAACGATTAGGGTTCCGCGTAAAAAAATAAAAACACATGAAATCAAAGACTATCTCCGAAACGGGTGGCCCGATTTTGACAGGACTTTCACTGGTAGATAGCTGATGTTATAAGCAGTAACTAAGGCTACTTTTATTTTCGAAAAAATAATGGGTCCTGTCGCGCGGGCTCAGAACGCGGGAGCGGGCTTTTTTGTTAAGTTAAATTCCACGCGGACGAAGTCGCGGGCTCAGCTAGTGATAAATAAATAAATAAATAACACCTCATTACAACCTACTAAAGCTAAGCTAACTATTTACTCAATGGACAGTACGATATTCAATATAGTCACACCATAACACCTCAGTTCAACCTCCTAAACATAAGCAAACTCTCTAAGGTATGTATTAATAAATCGATCTAAAGTCTGACGGCGATCTTGGAAATGTCAGTACAAAATAAAATGTCAAAAGTGTTGTCAACATCACTCTCAGATTTGGGATTGATTTATTAAAATGACACCTATACCACGGCCAACGAGAAGTGATACGAGAACGTATGGATTGTCATATTAAATTATTTCCAATATTTCGCCTTTCGAACCACCAATTTACTAAATTGGCCGCCCGAATGTCGGCGAGCTCGTAACCATTTCTATTTCGTATCGCTTCTCTTTGGGCGCGGTATCTATACAAATAAATAAAATTGGAGTGTCTGTTTGTAATATCAAAATAACACTTTTACACAAAATGCATATGAAAGTACATACGAGACCTATAACAAAAACGCGATTTAAAACGTTTTTGTCTGTCTGTCTGTGTGTTTTATTATAGTAAAACAAATTTTAATAAAATGGGTTCAGCGCGCGGGCTCAGAACGCGGGAGCGAGCTTTTTTGTTAAGTTAAATTCCACGCGGACGAAGTCGCGAGCTCAGCTAGTATCCTACTAATATTATAAATGTGAAAGTTTGTGAGTGTGGATGTATGTATGTATGTATGTATGTTTGTTACTCCTTCACGCAAAAACTACTGAACGGATTTGGATGAAATTTGGAACACAGATAGATTATAACCGGGATTAACATATAGGATACTTTTTAACCCAATAATCCAATACTACGCGGATGAAGTCGCGGGGCACAGCTAGTATAATATATGTTTCTCGTTACTATGACGACCGCTTGGCGCAGTGCTTCGAGCGTAGGCTGCTCGGCTCACTGCACATAGTGGTTGCGGGTTCGATTTCCGCTGGGGTAAATTTCAGAAATTGCCTTTTCATAATTTGCCCAAGTCTGGGTGTAACTGGGATCGCCCCCAGTCCATTGTACGGTACCCATAGTACAAGCATTTCTTAGTTGGTGTGTTCGTCTGGCGATATTTATTATTATTATACATTACTTACTTAATGCCGATGTAGTTGTTGGCCTTCTCTACGAGTATGGTCTCCTGGCGGCGGCGCATCCTCGGGTACAGCTCGTAGGTCCCGTCGGGCGCGAACACCTTGCACTGCTGCGGCTCGTGCGGCGCGGCGCAGTACTTGGAGAACATGCTCACCACCGTGTCCAGGACTATGCTGGCCTGGAAGTCCACACTCAAGCTTATGACGCTATCATAATTCATTGGACGGCACGGCACAGCATCATTATTTTTAATGATGACGACCGCTTGGCGCAGTGGTTCGAGCGTAGGCCGCTCGGCTCACTGCACGTGGTGGTTGCGAGTTCGATTCCCGCCAGGGCAAATTTCGCAAATGGCCTTTTCGTAATTTATCAGGTCTGGGTGTCACTGGGATCGCCCCCAGTCCATGCGCGGTACCCATAGTATAAGTTTTTCTTAGTTATGGGCCATGCAGTTGGTGTGTCAGTCTAGCGATATTTATTTATTATTATTGATTAATAAAACCACAAGGAAGAGTTATGTTTTTAGCAGTCTAAATACTTAAATATAATAATAATGTAATGTATCATGTTTGTGTTCCACCATAGCACCTAAACTACCCATCCGATTTAGATGTATGAGGTGTCAATCAATTCATTATTAAAGTCCGGGTGACAAAGGCTACATTTTATATGAACAAAATCAATATGACGGATGTTACATCCAAAAATTTGGGGGACCCTGAATTGTTTTCTTTGGTGTTGTGTCGAGTGTCTAGTTAGGTTTCGATCAGGGTTGCACGAACAGCCTCGCAAGATAGATTGTTCATGCCTCGGCCGAGGCAAACGCCCCTGCTGCCTCGCCTGTGCCTGTCACATGTTTGTAAAACTTACCTTCGTCAAGTCTGTGGCGGTGCACTCAATGAACACGTTTTTCGTGTTGAGCGTGATCTTGGAGTGGTCGCCGTTGATGATGGGCGGCATGGACAGCACTACGCCGTTCTTGTCCTTGATGATGGGGTAGACAGGACTGTCTCGTATGATCGGCAGGTATTGCTTGAGTTGCGCGTGAGTCTGGGGGGGGGGGGATGCTGGCAATTTATTGGTTGTCATACTGTCTATAATATTAATATTGGTTTTTAAAAAGTCCGAAATAATACTTGGGCGTTTTGACTAGTATCGGATATAGAATCAAACCGTCAGCAAGTAAAATTATATTTCGCACATATATTGAAAAATCCGAAAACCCTGAAAGTGCGAGCCGAGGGTAAACCTAGAACTTTGTGCACGGAAGACGCGTGCTTAACTAGTCCGCTATCACAGCATTTTCAACCTTCATTTCCCTTATTTTTTATCTAAAGTACTTACAGAATACAATTCCATGAGCTCAGAAGCAGTTGTTGCTTTCTGCTGGTTGAGCGCTTTGAACTTGATCTCGCTCGGAGGCAGCGCGTCATATACGAACGGCCCTTGTATGGTATCCAAGTCGTGTGTTCCTATTGCAACTAGTGTTCGTTTCCTGCAGATATTCTGGTGGAGCTTGTCCTAGAAAAGGGATAATTGATGGTTTTGGTACACCTAAATATAAATAAATGTCTTCTTCATGTTTGACATGGCAAAGACGGCCTTATTTTTATCCTTTATTCGACACTAGTTTCTGCCCGCGACTTCGTCCGCATAGACTTAACTAAAGTATTCTTTGTGTTAATCCAGGTAATAAACTATCTGTGTTCTAAATTTCATAAAAATCCGTTCTTTAGTTTTTGCCTGAAATAGTAACAAACATACATCCACACTCACAAATTTTTGCATTTATAATATTAGTAGGATTTGTACAAATTACGAAATTTGTAGACCACAAAACTGGCCTCAATAAAGAATTAATGATTAGTGGCTTGTGGCTTCATTATAAGTATTGCTTATTTACTTGAATTGAAGCATTCATTTGATAATTTCAATGTACTGGTTACAAGCAGAATGTTATACCAGACACACTCCCCTCTTACATTAAGGGGGATTCGGGACATAGTCAACTACATTGACCCATGTTGGTTGGTGAACTTCACACAGAAACACATGCAGGTTTCCTTAGCATGTTTACCTAAATTCAATAAAATATCATAGAGTTTATGCAATTTCATTAATCAGAACCTGTAAATCAATGAAACTGTCATATGACTCCTTAGTGAAGGTGATCCCTTTCAGCACAGCAGCAACGGCATACGGCCTGATCTGTGCTGTTGCTGGTGTCAGGTGTAGAGAATGGCAATCTTCATATTTCCTCAGATGATATTGTGGTGGATCCTTTCTGGAATATAAGGTCATGAATATGTAAGAAACAGTCCATCATTTAGTCAAGTTGGTCTTTAAATATACTTGCAAGCTTTCTTATAGGGCACAGGGTAGATTGGAAGTCTTTAAATAAAAAAAAATCCTGCAAAATAAGTTGGTTGCCTGAATTCTGCTAAAGGATTTATTTGATAGAGACATGGTGGTTGCCCAACCCAGGTTGCGCTGTCGCAACCATCTATCTTTGAACGCTAGATAAGACATAGAACTTGAAACTCACTTGCCCTGGAACACGAGAAGTCCGTCAACTAAACCTTCCAAGCAAAGCAGGTCGTATCGGTTGGCAGGAATATCTATCCTGTAGAGAATCTCCTCAGACACACCAGCCCCCGCTTGATCACCCTGCTCTTTCATCAGCATTTGTTTCTCTGTTGTCTAAAAAAATTTGACAAGCTATTTCTGGATCAATGAAGAAAAATACTGTCCAGAGAACCATAAAAAGTGAAGAGGTTTGAATTCTACGCCAGGGTTTGTTGCCTAATTTATTTTTTACCATGGCTGATATTAAAATTTATGTTAGGAACCTACAAGTTCTTATGAAAGATAGTTTAACAAGCAATAGTGAGCGCACGCGTAAAAAAGTAAAACATTTCATTTAGAAAAGATAAACATTATAGGTTAAAGGTAATTAAACATGTTAATATTATTTTCATTTTAAGTGAACTTACTACTTCATCAAGCTCCAAGCCGAATTCAAAGCACAGGTCCTGGAATTCGTCATCCGCTGAAATACAATGTGTTAGTTGTAACTTTCATTGAAATTTCAGGATAGAATAATAACAATGCAATATTTTTACGAAGTATCCTTACTATAACTTCTGCCCAGGGCAGCAAAAAGAGCATCACGTTTAACAGATATTGTTGGCATTGTGAATTTATATTTTATAGATGCTAATAAATAATAATAAAATATTTATAAAATTATTTCTAAAAGTACACGTTTCTTCCCTGATTCGCTTGCTTGCTGGCCAAATGCTGGCTTGCTGGCTTTTGGCTTTTTAGTGCCAGTTTGACATTGACTGACTACTATTTGTGTCATTTTTGTGTGTCATGTTTGTCTCATATACAGTTGTCCAACTGTCAACGAAAGTATTACTATCAATAATGTTATATATTTAAAAAAAGAAGAAGAAGAATGTTATACTTTTATCTTAGAACATATTCTAAGACTTTTATATATAATATTTTTTTTTTCATGTGAAATATGTTATTTATATGTAATGGAAATATTTTAATACAACTAATATTTACAGTATAAAAACTACTTATAAACTAACTTACAGTAAATTAAAAAAAATAAAATTATATGTACAAAAGTGCTTCCACATCGTCTTCGATGCCAAAAGTGCCCAGGAGGCTGGCCTCATTTCCGTGCTGAATTGCGAGGCTTATTCTTTGCGCGAAAAACAGACCATACCGAATAAAAAAATAAATGTTATCAACTTCTTGATTACTATCATCGAGGTAGAATTTTATCTTTTAGTTAAGGCTAAAGCGCCCATCTAGCCCGCGAAGTTCAAATTTTTTGAGTTCTTTTATCTTTTTTTCAAAATCTGACAATAATAAAAGACAAATTTTGTATTTCGCGAAAAAGACCGTGTGCAGTGCATTTATTAATATATCCAACTTACTCTAAAACATTTCAAGAACGACAGCTATCCAGATAATCAGGCAATTTTTGTATATTTAGTGATTTACTAGTATCATATCCACCGTGATAATATTTAGAGTATAATAAATGTATTAATAAATGCACTGCACACGGTCTTTTTCGCGAATTACAAAATTTGTCCTTGATTATTGTCAGATTTTGAAAAATTTCTAAAAGAACTCAAAAAATTTGAACTTCGCGGGCTAGACAGACCCACAGTTTTAAAAATACTCATCTTATCTCTGTGAGTTAACCAAGAAGATTATATAATCTTCCATGTATGTAATGAGCGTTTGCCCTCTGTGAAAATAATTACTTAAATACTGTATAATTTAACTGGTCTCACTTGCTTCAAGTGAGACTCTCAGATACTTTGCACCACTTCTGGAACAGCTGTACCAAGGTGGTGATCAGGAACCTAAGACCCGTATTAATAAATCGATCTCAAGTCAGAGAGATCTTGAGTACGCGTTTGACATGACATTTTGTACTGGTATGTCATAAGAATGACATTTTCAGGACCGCTCTCAGACTTAAAATTGATTTATTACTACGGGCCTTAGGATGCCATGTAAACCTGTAACGTAATATTGCTTACACCCGTAAGGGACAGCAACAGTATACATAAATACCAATTAAAGCTTAGCTATCCTTATTTAATGACTGACCAATCATCGACGAAAGGCGATGTAAAGGAGTTTGAAATAAAAAAAATAATGCCTTCGTATATTTTAAGATGATACACAAATTACGTAAGACAAGTTTCTAAAAGTCAAGGTATTACGAATTACGACATATCAAATGTTTGTATTGTACTAGGTATTTATATGATTTACCTATAGCAATAATTTTTGATACCGTTCTTCAAGGATTTGGTTCTAGGTCCGATATAAAACACGGTTTGTAGGCTCCAGAGAGATATTCACACAGGACGGAAATTTCAAATGCCGGAAACGACAGCTTCCATCCTTCTTTTACATATGAATTAGAAGAAGGATGGAAGGTGGTATCCGACACGGAAACTTTGACCTCCCCTGGTGGGACTGTGTCCCTTTCTAAATAAAAAAATGGGAGAACCCACAGAGTGGAGAACCGGCGCGCGGCAGCAGCAGCTTGCAGATGAACATATTTTTCGTTATAGGTACCTGGTAGGTAGCTGGTTTCGCTGGTAATTGCTTGAGTAAAAATATCAAATCGTGGGTACTTACTTTCATCTAATCTAAACGATTCGAAAATGTCTTATTAAAAAGTGATTCAATCTGTGATGAGGTTATAATAATTGTGATTATGATTCCTGCTGTTTATGAAATAGTAATAATAGCGTAATACTCTTGATACCGGTGCTGCAGTGCGGTATGAAGTAGGGTAAATAAATTATAGATTCAGAAGCTGGATACAGGGTTTATACACCATTACCGGTTGGAGTGTAGCCTTAGGGGCGCTATGACTTAGGTTTAGGTTTAGGTTTAGGTTAGGTTAGGTTAGAACAGTGACCAAAACGCGCGAGCCGAGCGAGCGAAGCGAGCGTGCCGCGGTAGCGGCCGGCGAAGCGCCAGAATCCGAATGTGTCATTAGGTTATGTTAGTTCCCAGTTAGGGGGGCTATGGAGCCAGGACTTAGACGAATTTTCGTGAAAATTTTTTTTTTCGTTTTGATCACTGTTCTAACCTAACCTAACCTAAACCTAAACCAAACCTTTTTTTTTTTTTTTTTCGTGGGAAAACCCTTTATGGGTCCCCTTCCACCTCGGGGGAGGCGGGAGGGGTATGTGGGAGTCCGGCAGTTGGCCGTATACCCACTAAAAACCCACGGTGTACCACCCTCCGCCATGCGGAGGGGCGCCCCGGGACCATTGGGAAATGCTCCGAGACGCCCTGGCGGACGGCCCGGCAATGATTTGCCGGGCCACAGGCGCTAAGAGGGGGACGACCTGGTACCACCCCAGTCATCCCCCAGACGGCCGAAATCTTGCAATAGGTAGTGGGTCCCCCGACCCACCACCTGATTTCGGCTAGTGGGGAGGATGAAGGCGATCATAGCGCCTCCTTCTCCTCCCCACACGTCTGCGCCGGAGCGGATCTGCCAGGGGATCTTCCTCCCTGGCCCGCTCCGCAGCCTCCTTCCGCGACATCACGTCCTCGCAGAAAGAGGCCATCGCCTCCCAGGACCCCTCACTGTCGAGCATAGACAGAACTATGCTCGGCAGTGAGAGGTCCCTTCCAACCGCCGCAACCAGAATGCGGCGCTGCTCGACCCACGCAACACACTCTTCCAGGGTGTGTTGCGCGGTGTCTTCCGCCGCGCCACACTCATGGCACGCGGCGGTGGGCTCCCTCCTGGCTATTCGGTGCAGGTATCGACCAAAACACCCATGTCCTGTCAGCACCTGCACCAGCCTGAACGTCAGGGAGCCCCGAGACCTCCCCACCCACCTCTCAAGGACCGGACGGACTGCGTCTATGGTTCGAAGACCATAGGTGGAGTCCGCCAGGTCCTCCGCCCATCGCCGCAGCGACTCCTGCTGCGCCCGACGTCTGGTTTCCACTACATCCTCAAACGTCGGGCGCTGACCGTCACCGCGTCTCGCCGCCTTGAGCTGATAGACGGCGGCGAGAACCCGGGCCTCCAACTCCCACGGGGGGCTGCCCGCGAGCACGCAGGCCGCCCCCCCGGATACCGTTCGGTACCCCCGGATCACCCTCAGTGCCACCGTCCGCTGCGCCCTGCGCAGCAGACGGACATTGGTGGCACTGAGGGCATCCACCCACACCGGGGCCCCGTAGAGGGCCATGCTTCGGACCACCCCCGCATACAGCCGGCGGCAGGTGGTCCCCGGCCCCCCCGAGTTCGGCAGCAGCCTTCCCAGCGCTGCTGCCGCCCCCATGAGCTTGGGGACCAGTCCGTGGAAATGGTCCCCAAAGCTCCACCGCCCGTCCAGGCGGAGACCTAGGTATTTCATTTGGGTCCCCACCCGGACCCTCACCCCGCCCACATCAATCGCCGCCCCAGGGGGCGGTCCACCCCGAGGCCCATGGAAAAGTAGGGCCTCGGTCTTCTCCGCCGCCACCCTAAGGCCCAGCGCCTCAATGCGGGCCACCACCAGGGAGGTGCCCACGGTGGCCAGCTGCTGCACCTCCCTCCAACTCCCCCCTCTGGCTACGACCAGGGTGTCATCTGCATAGCAGATGACACGCATCCGTGGCAGGAGATTGCCACGGAGCACCCAGTCGTAGCCCAGGTCCCACAGGAGAGGGCCAAGCACAGAGCCCTGTGGGACCCCACACCCGACCGCCCGCCGGACCACCACACCTCGCCTGTCGACGTAGGCGACCTTCCTCCCCAGGAGGTAGCCCTCCAACAGCCGCCGAAGGTACTGGGGCACACCGTGAAAGCGGAGCGCCGCCAGTATCGCCTCAAAAGGCAGGCTGTTGAAGGCGTTGGCGATGTCCAAAGACACCGCCAGCACCTTTTCTCCCCGGTTGGTCGCCTCGGTCGACCACGTCTTCAGGGCCATCAGGGCGTCCGTCGTGGACCGCCCAGCCCTGAAGCCGAACTGGTGGTCTGACAAGTCCGGCCCCTCCTCCGACAAATGCCGGATGAGGCGGGAAGCCACGACTCTCTCCAAGGCCTTTCCCACCTCATCCAGCAACACGATCGGCCGGAAAGCCGACGGGCAGTCAGGCTGCCGACCCTCTTTGGCCCACAGGCACAGGCGGCCCTCCTTCCAGGGCTCCGGGAACTGACCGGATGTGAGACATCGATCAAAGAGTTCCCGGAGCCCGCCGCCCATGTGCTTGAGGGCAATGGCCAGCACTCGGCCTGGAACTCCGTCAGGGCCTGGAGCCCTCCGCTTTTTGCGGAGGCGCTCCACCACCTCCTCCATCTCCCCCTCTGTGATCAGGGGGATGGAGGCATCATCGGCCCGTACCCCTGCAGCAGGAAGGCGCATGGGCGGTGGGGAGAAGTCCGGGCGCTCAGGGAAGAGTGCCCCCACAACGCTGTCCAGCAAGTCTGGATGCATCGTCTCCATTACGGGGGGCGCCGCGACTCGGAATTTGTTCCGAGCCGCTTTGTACGGGCGCCCCCAGGGGTCCGCATCCAGACTGGACAGCGTCTCCCCCCAGCCCTCCTCCTTCGCCCGGACAATGGCCAGCCGCAGAGCCAGTTTGGCAGCTCTGTACTGCTCGTGCAGCTGGCCCTCCCTTACCAAATCCCGGACCGCCCGCCGGCGGCTGCGCTGGTACTCCCGCCTCGCCGCAGTGCATGCAACGCGGAGGCAGGAGATCTCCGGCGACCACCAATACACCGCCCGTCTCGGCGGACGACGTCGGGATCGCGGCATTGCCGCGTCGCATACCACCGTGAGGGCGGTGCGGAAGCGGGTGGCGGACTCATCCACCCCCTCCCTTCCGGTGGCCCGGGCACACCAGGCCTGAACAATGGCCGCCTCCTCTGCCATCTCCGGGTCGAGGCGGCCAATTGCCCATCGGGGGAACGCCTCTCCCCCGCGGGGAGAGGGGGACGTTACCGTCGTGGGGGACGAAGACACCTCGAACCTGATGTAGAGGTGGTCCGAGAGTGTTTCCACCTCTCCCATCACACGCCAGTTGCGCACGCGGCGTGCGACGGCTGGTGTGGCGAACGAGATGTCCACCACTGAGCCGCCACTGTGCCGCACGCACGTGTGCGCCGTCCCAGTGTTGAGGAGGGACAGTCCGGACTCGACTGCCCACTCCTCCACTGCTGCCCCCCGAGGGTCCGTCCGGACCTCCCCCCACGCCCTCGACTTGGCGTTGGGGTCGCCTACCACCACCACCGGGAGAGGGGCCATCCTCCTCACCACCGGGCCTAGAGCGTCTAAAAATGACTCTAGGTCCCGCAGCGGCCTGTTGGGGGAGAAGTATATGCCAATGATAGCATACTCTCCCCATTCGGCCGCCACATACCCGGCTCCCCTCTCCCTCACCACAACAGGGCGTCCCTCCGTCCGACCGACGATGGCCACGGAGCCATCCAGATCCCCGGCCCAGTTGGGCCGGGCTGGGACGAAATATGGCTCCGCAGCGACGGCAACGTCTATGCCCCACTCCGCCATGGACTGCAGGAAAAGGTCCTGCGCCCCGGCAGAGTGGTTCAGGTTACCCTGGAGGAAGCTGACATTGTCACACATTAGTGTTCCATGTCAGCCTCCTCCGGCCTTGGGCCACCGTCGGTCGTTGGGGCCCTTGTCCAAGGGGCCCCCTTACCCTTCGTGGAGGGGGGGTTGCAGCTTTTCCCCCCCATTATGTGCTCCGCGGGCCTGCCCGCATGGGCACAGGCGGCACAGTGCATTGCTGCTTTGCACGTCGCCGCTCTGTGACCCCCCTTCCCACATCGGTAGCATAGGCTACCCCTGTCGATGGCCGAGGGGCACAGCGGACGCGTGTGCCCTATGCCCATGCAGCGGAAGCACCGCATGGGCTTCGCGTCCAAGGCCAGCACTCGCACCGAGCTCCACCCTATGAGGAACCGGCCCGCTCCCACTAGGGCCCTCGCTGCGGCGACCGGGCACGACATAAAAATGCTGCCGTCCCCCCCGCTGTCGGTGCGGATCTCCCCGGCCCTGATCTGGGCCGGTTCGCACCCCCCCTTTCTGGCCGCCTCCTGGACCACCTCCTCCCGCGTGATGGAGTCATCGAGGCCGACGATGCGCAAATCCGCACACTTCGTCGGCCTCCTGATGTCGGCCACGCCCGCCAATGCCTCCTTCAGCCTTTCGGCTAGCCGGTCCGCCTTTTCGCCACCTTGTGATCCAGGAATCTCTACGATCCTGGCTCCGGTGGCGGTTTTGCGGACCGTGACCACATCAATCCCCATCCCCGGGAGATCGATCTTCTCCCGAGCTGCGGAAAGGGCCCCGGCGTAACTTGTGCCCCCCTTTTCCGCCTCTGTCTGCAGCGTAATGACCACAGCGGCGGTCTTGGGGGGAGAAAGCTTAGCCTTACGGCCCTTCTTCACCGTATTGGTGGCAGGGGGGCCCTTCGCCTTGGCGGGGATGGGGGCCGCCGCCGGAGGAGAAGGCGAAGACTTCTTCCCCTTACCCTTGCCCTTTCGCGTAACGGTGGACCATTGCCCACCGTCTGCGGCTTGCGGAGGAGTGGCCGTGGCCGGGGCCTGGCTCACCTCCTGAGACGTCTGCGGGGTAGGGAGGGCAGCCTCCACCCTCGTTTGGACTGTCTGGCGGGGCGCCACTCGCCCCTGCTTGCCCAACACCGGCGACCTGGACCTGGCCATTGCAGGCACCACAACAGGCACCCCAGTTGCCCGCTTGCTCCCCGACGCAAGAGGGGGGCGGACAATAGGAGCCGGGAGGAGCCTGCCCTCCAAACCCTCGAGACGGGCATTCATCATCTCCCCGAGGGAGATGAGTAGGGACCGCTTCAGCTCCTCAATGGCCCCGGCAAAATCAAAACCTAAACCAAACCTAACCTAGGTCATAGCGCCCCTAAGGCTATACAATGACCCCATCACCAAATTGATGTAAAGTGTGAGTAGGTATGCACACCTCACTATACTTCTTTGCTATACTTACTACCCTCCTCATACTCTCTGAGTGAGATTTGACTATTTACTTATTTAGTGACAATGGTGCTGCCTGCTCACATTCTGTTGCCGTTCCTGATAATGTACACCATCTTTTACTTAGACTATTAAGCGTATATCTCTGATCTTTTATTCATTGAAAAGAGTAATCATTGAGTTTCTTGCCGGATCTTGTCAGTGAAAGCAGCATTCCGAACCGGTGGTAGATTCTGACTATTCAAAAATGCTTTGTTGGCTTACATGAATAAAATCAATTTTGTGTTTGAGTTTGAGTTTGACGCTATGCATTTTGGATAACCAAGCACACGCCACATTGTTTGGCGATTGAACTGCATCTTAAACAATATTTACAATCTACTAAACTACTACATTTTATTAAGCTAGTAACATCGCAGGTCACGTGATATTAGTCTGGTTTTGCAAACGGTGAGTGGAGTGCCTTGTCATCAGTCCTTTGAGTTTTTGGATGATTTTCTTTGGAATTTTTATTCAAAGTGAGTAATTTTATGAACAAAATCATTTGAAAAGCATGTATTTGTTATATTGTGGTGTTTATTTGTGATTGTGAGCCGTGCTTTCATATGACGAAATTGTACCTTGTTCCGTCCGTGACTAGTGATATGACGCCATTTTCTCCGTGAATGCCAATTACTAAATTGTTCAATATTTTCTTTGTTTCTGTTTGGTAAAAAGACTGTAGGTGGTATAAACATCGAGTTTTGAGTATCGCTTCATGTTTTGAACTCAAACTATGTGCATGGACATCCCAAAACCAAGAGTGCACTTGTTCATTATAGGTACGCATTTTTTGCATGATACCACCTTGGGAGGCATTATTGTGTAGTTTCTTCCTCTCTTTATGCTTGGTAGTGTACTTTTAGCAGCTTTCGAAGTATTTATATACACATTATAGACTTTCATAATGTTTCGCATCAGTTTTGTAATATTCACCTAGGTCGCTACCTACCCACTTATTTTTTATGGATTTACGTGCCCACGATTTAAGTGGCAAACGCTTAAATTCTGATATACCATTGCATATACATCAACCGTAGTGCAAGTTCCAAAGTATCTACCTGAGTAAGTACCTATGTTGTTGTATGAATAGAACAAACATACATACTTATTTGTATATACTTTACCTATTAGTTACTAAATGGATTGGTGACACTATGAATAATGGTGGCAGGAATAATGCTTGTGACCACTTATGTTTCAAATAGTTACCACTTTTGAATTACATTTAACCTTACCATTGACTTTACCTATTTTTTTGATATGAGTAGTACATTAGAAAACTTTCAATATCTTACACCATGATAAATGTAGTCTTACCAGTTTTAATACATATTCTAAAATCTGTTTGGGTGTAACCACACTGATTAGTTGATAATTAATTAATCAATCCACTAACCAGTGGTGCAATGAGACAAGTCGAGGTTGATTTACACTACCTCTATGTAGCAACATTTGATCAACCATCAATTAATGGTCAAGTGTGTGGTATCAACCGATGACATTGTTTGAAGCTTTGATTGTTCAATTAAATTTTTAATAAATGGTTGTTGTGGCAAACTTTATTGTGTGCAATACAAAAAAGTTTGATATACACAGGGGTTTATTAACAAGCAAGGTTGAGTCCTAAGCAATTCTGTAATCAAAATGGTGATGCGGTGATAACATCTCTAGTGCTATGTATGCTTAATGTGTATGTATATTATACTCTCATGTTTCATAGCTCGAAAGCAATTTGTTCATAAATCTGAATCTAAAGGTAAACAGTCATTACAGAAATATGTGCAGTTTTCTAATCTATGTTTGTAAGATAATCATTTATCTTAAGATAACACACAAACAAACGAAAATAACTGAGATAATACAAGTTTTTAACTTACATTTCATTATAAGGTAAAAAGGAAAAACTCAAATATTAATTCATCCACTATAACTAGTATTTTTTAAATAGCTGGTTAATTTCTATAAACAGTAATATGTAGATATGCCTCGTAACATTTTTTTTTTTTTTAAATATGGCAGAGTATCAATTTAGACCTTTTCATTGAGTTGGTAGGTTCCATTTTTACAAAACACTAAATTTCTATGAAGACTATGAATTGTTGAAGACTATGGATTCTGATTTATACCATTTCCTGATTGTGTAATGCACATTATTATGCAGTTAATTTATTCAATGCTCTTGTTTGTTCCATGTAACCGATCAGTGTCCGCGGAGACATCTTACCTTGCATGGTATAATGCATGTTGCACAAATTTATAACTAGACACGTTATATTTTCGCTCTTCAATAAAATCTGTAGCCTTAGTAAAAACGGCTGCTAATTTTTCTTTTAGTGATTTTTTAAAATCTTTATTTACTAGAGATAGTTGATACACTAGTGAAATACTGGCCTAGATTTGGCTCATGTATCCAGCCCAAGAAGTCTTCAAATGGGTGATGATAACTGGAACAAAATCTGTGGTGGTTCTCATTTTATAATTCCTCACTTGTTTTCACTGACGCTACAGATAATTGTAAATATCAAATCAACCATGATACCTCCTCACACACTGAGAGAAAAAGTGTTCTTAGGTACTATTATATTTTATTATTACCTTAAATATTCATTAGTTCAAGTCCATTATGTGGCATGACACACTGAATGTCACCTACAGAGTGTTTAACTACATGTATTTGGTATATAAAGATAACAGTGCTCTTATCACTATGTTTAGTTGATAAATTGTTGGAACAAAATGGCAATCTTGTGACATGTAACATAACTAGTACAAATAGTAATTCATTTTTGTGATGCTTTAATTAATTTGACCTTTAGTTGCGTACTACACTAAGTCAAGTTTTAAATGTAATGACTGTCTTCGCATCACTATTATTATATTTAGGTTTCTCATATCAATTTATGGTAAATATTCATACGTTCATTAGAAGCCACAATTGAGGTAAAAAAATCCAAAGGTCCAATTCCTCCACTTTTTTCCTTCCTTCCTCCAATTTTGTTCTACACAAAATTGATAACTTTATGAGTGGCAGTAAGTTCCTCTGTAATGGTCCCATTACCCATATCAATTTAATAGATAAAGTAATTTACAAGAATTATAACCTCGTAGCATGTTAGTTGGTATTTTCCAGAGACATTTGAACAAGGTAGGTTAGCTATTATATTCTTGGTTATTTTTTCAGTATTTGCTATACTGAGAAAATAACTGGTGCCCTCACATTGAGGTATAAAGGCCATAAGGCAATAGGCTCCAATTGGCACCAAAATTTTTTTTTTTATTTTTTTGATCACACTCCATATACGCATAGATATACAGAGTGTTGCTCTGAGCAAATAATATATGACGTGTTGTGGTTTTGAAAAGCTGCTTGTATGGCCCGCTACCGTTAACCACAAATATGTCGCTGTACGCTTGCACGCGGCAGCTATCAGCGACATTTCGTTACCCTGTTTCGCTTCAGGGAGCCATAGGTATGCGTTTGGAATCTGAACTCCCAGAAGCAAATTAAGTTAATGGAATAAATGGACCCGACTTCAATTACCTCAAAGCGATGATAATTGTATACACTACACAATAATAACTTAAGGTTAATGGCAGAGACGAGGATTTTTGAAACGAAATATAATTGTCTGTATTCTATATGAAACTTGTTCCTATAGTGCCACAAGACAATGCCTGTGACGGCGGTGTCTGTTTAAAGTTGCAATAGTTAGCAATGGTTGGGTATTTTCATATCGACGATTTTTTGCCATCGAAACACAGACTAAAGTTTCTAAAGCTGTACCAGATTGCAAGTCAAGTTACGAACACATGTCAGCTGTCTAGGTTGTTAGACAACTTTATCGGTCAACCCTTGCAGTGCGTAGTGCCTGTTGCTATCTACCGCTCGCCACAGCACATATCAGCTGTGTATTGTAGATTCACTGTGGCTTTTCTAAACCACAAGTTGCCTATTTATCATACAGTTCATTAGTCCTGCTGAATTTCTAAAGACGGATCGATAAATGTTAGTTGAAAATGTCAATCTGGTTTATACCAAACGTCTACAACAATCTAGAACATTAGATGATATAAAATGTGCAGTAATTATATGGTTGACGCTGGAAGTGTCGTGTGTGGCGACTGTTTGTCGCCATCTTTACGGCATAATATCACATTAAACAGATATTTTATTGTGTAGCTGTAAAATGTTTGAAATAAGTAGCAGTCATTGCATTTAATTTAGTTCTTGACTTGTAGCTACTTTTCTATTTAGCAATAGCTTGTGACAATTGCTCTAAAATAGCTGTGTTCTATGGCTCGTAGTTTAATAGTTAGTTTTATTCTTAGGTGGTGTAACCATTCATTGTGATGCCGGTGGATGCTGACCTGAACCGCACAGACGTGGTGTCGCCTGGTTGTGAGCTGAAGGGTCTGCGCACGTGGAAAGACATTTGTTTGGTACGAAACTCACTCTTCCAAAATCAGGTACGTGCTCGCCTCTATCGACGCTTTTATTATAGTTTTTATGGCCGTGGAGAGAAAGCGTAGCTTTCAAGACAGGCATTACTTTTCGGATGAATCACTCAAGATTTTGTCGCTTGGAAGGATGATTATTTTCAAAGTGAACACTTATCTTTGTTAATGTTTTCTCGGTATCTACGTATTAAATGAACTTGCAAGAATACGCATAACAAAGTATTCGTATATAAGGCGCAATAACGTTCTTTGTCTTCGATCTACATTAGGAATATAGAAGTTATCGCGTATTCATTGGTATCGCAATGAGGTCTTAATGGATATTATGTCAGCGAGCGTTATCTATGTGCACAACTGTCTAATAATAGATATTTGGAAATTGGCCGGTTCCTTTAGTTGAATGTACTAGGTATATTTATTTACTTATCTACATTTTGTGGGTGCCAAACACTTGGCTGCTGAAACTTTTCACGGAACACGTGACGTTATATTACGTCGTGCTCGTTGAGGAATCGCTTTCGAGCTCCACGTGTTTCTATTTCATTGACCTTACTTGAATTGCTTTCTAGGGCTTTGTGTCTTTGTTACTAGCACGATTCTGTTTATCACAATGAAGTCTCAATATAATAATTAGTCATGACAATTGTGATGATCGTGGGGCGTTATATTTTGGCGAGGGATGGTGCGGGTGGTGCGTGGATCTCGGCCGACGCGGCGATGATTAGTGGCGCGGCGGTGGCGGCGCGTGGCCCGGCGGAGGTCACCGCCCCGGCCCAGGACTAATTCGGGGGAGATCGACGACTCGCTCCGTCGCGGCTTTGTCTGCGTCCGTCGCCTCCGCCGCCGCACCGACCACTCGCACACACATGGCTTTGTTTGTGTACGCGATCGTCTCGCGCGACCTTTTCGCCATTATCATAAAACTCCTTGTCATTGACGGGTGCGCAATACGATGTAGGTAAATATCTTGAGCACGGTTTAGAGGTTGTTTTCATGGACTTGCGAATTTAATTGTTGTTCGTTCGGCAGGCATGACGTTCTTATTCTACGCAGTCGCTTATTACCAGGTTGAATGTCCGTCGACATTCAAATATTGATCTTTATTGGTGATTTCACTTTTATCTCAGGGTGCATTGTACTTAAGATTTTTATTATAACCGGCTCAATGCCCAAGTTTCTGAGTAAACAACATTAAATATTCATATCTATTTAAACAGTGCCGTGATACCTTCCCATTCATGCACAAAATTAAAGTTTATCGTTTCTTAAGTACATGGGTATATCAGACAGGGTGTTCAATTCGAACAATCTATTTTCTTAGAAATAAAGTGAATATAAAGAATTGAAGATGTTAATGAAGATGAATCGGAAGTTCCTTACTACAGATTCGTTACAAAACAGTAAACGCGTCAAGGAGTCGATCAGGAACGAGTTTTGGTTCACACGATCTTGCTATGTCACCGCCGATTTTCCACAAAGCACTGGACAACAAACCGACTAAGAATCTGACGATAGTGAATATGCTAATTTAATTTCAATACCAATTTACAATATTCATGATTAGATAATGAGATTCCTATTTGACCTTTTTAATGCTGTTAACATTTATACTCATTTTCCATAACATCCTAATGTAGGACAAACTAGACAAATACAAGTTGTTTATCTAGGTGATAATTTTAATGCAGTAAACGCTTAAACGTATTTGAGGCAAACATGAAATGACGTTATCATTATCATAATTATAATACAAATGATTTTAGGAAAGTGATGAGTCACCGACGTTTCTCAATACACAGTGAGTGAGTCATGATTTCAATTGGTTTATCCCAGATCCACTAAGAGGTCCGAATGCGTAGCCCTGAGGAACGCCAAAGAGAGAATGTTTCCGAGAGCTAGTTGTGGTCGTTGTAGCGATATGATTTAAAGTGCGTTGTGTATCTGTGGAGACGGCTGATCGCGTCGGATCGGACATGTGTTTGTCAGCGAGCGACAAATCGCTTGTTTGTATTGGTGAGTGCGTGCGCGTGTGGAATGGAATGACGCGAATAGTTGCAGGCGGCGCGACCGCTGGGGCTTCGCTGTGTTCAGTTCTCGCCAGCACGTCGAGCGCGTCGGAGCTCCCCGCGTGGCCGATTAATTCGCTCGCTACATGTTACAATTTCAGTTTTCATCATCGGGTGTTACTATTGCATCTTATCTATCAAGATAATTGTGCGAATTAGTGCGCAGCGTTTCTAAAACACGGTTTAATGTGTCAGTGATATCGTTTAGTGACTTTGGAGCGCTTTCGAGCGTAGTTTCAACGTGGCCATGGGCTTGTGTACCCATCCGAAGGTAATATAAAGTGCGAGTGTTTTTGTGTGCGTCTGTATTTCGAGATGTGTCGGAGAGGACCCTGTGCGCCAGCTAGACAAGGCTGTTTGAAGGCCGCCGCCTCGACCTTGGTGTCAGAAGGTCAACGTCCTCACGTGTTCTGAACTTTCGTACATCTGTAACATCGGATTGTTCTAAAGCAGTTTAATGCCCATTAGCAATAAACGTCCTACTCAATATAGATTATTCACATAACATTGTGGTATCTACCATGTAGATGTATCGTGATTGTTCGTTCATCAATGTCGCATCGCCCGGTATAGCTTTGTTGGCTAACACTTTGACGAAGGTTGTTTATTTATCGTTTTATGCTTGTGTGTGTATAGTCGTTAAACTGTCGATAACACTGTTTATTTGTTGATATGGGCAATAATTAGGCTCAAACAATTAATTGCATATCTTTGTAGGTCTCCTGGTAGCATAAACAACGAGTACCACTAAATGAGATTTCGCGTGTAATGTAATAATTGCGCGCTGTTTTACGCAAAAAAATATAACCTTCACGGAGGCGCATGATTTCTGCGCAATTTTATATGTAGCTGATGATTTTAACAATTTAAGCTACGCGATTGTGAAATCCTTTTGCCGATATTGCCGTCATTACCTCCACCTGTTGAATCAAATAGCCAAATGGCCAAAAAGGCTCATCATATTTTTTTCAAATTCTGAAATGTATGTTAATGTGTGATGTTAATGTATGAACATGTCTCTGTGACAACTTTGTAATGTATTTCAATAATTTACCCTCATTATTTGCCATTATCATAAAATGTGGTCACGTTCGTTCATTTATATGTGAACTTCGTGATAGTTTATGTTTAATTGTTCTTTATTTTATTCGAAGTATCACGTTCCTTGTGTGGCTCTATTATCACTAATTACAGCGCATTATTTGTATTCGTTGTCTTCTTATGTAGCTACACACGTACCTATCATTAACTTGATCAGATTCTGGAAATTTTAAATTGGTTTGTTATTCTCGTTGATTTTCTCCTTCATATATATTTATGTTAAAGGTGGTTCTTAGTGAGGTGTTCTTATGGTTTGTTTAGATTTTAATTAGTCTCAAATTCTTGGTTTCTTCTACCCGTGGATTTGCATTTAATACAATTGGGTGAGCAACTATGAAATAATGTGCACTTATAACAAGTTACTAGTAGCTAGCTGGTGTGTAGGATCATTGTGTTTCAAACAATGATTGAGCGCGTCTATTGTGTTCAATCGGTGCGAACGAAAGAGAGAGCGATATGCTCCCGATGATACGAGCGGTGCTCGCGGTGTCACAGCTGCGCTGCGTGTGCGCGATCAGCTGACGCCGCGGGGCGGCCATCTTGCCGTGCGTGTTCAATTGTCGCCGCGTCATTGTGCAGTTGATGACGCAAAATTCTTCCTTTAAATGCTAATGTCATTGTCCTTCCTGTCATCCTGGCTATTCGCATTGTCATTGATGTATGGTACGAGAGAGTTTTTATGATGAGCAACCGTTGCAGCCTTCTTCCTTGTTGTGAAACCACGCGGAAGGCGTTGCAAGACCCTGGCAAGTCTATTTTTGGTAATAGGCGTTTCTGCTAAGAGGATAGACAGATATACGCACATTTTGCTTGAGCACGAACTGAGGCTACTTTATTGGCATTCTAAATTTTTGCTAAGAACTTGTGCCAGGGAAACATCTCTTGACCTCGATTTGCGCGTCATCGCGTAGTTTCCGTATTTTTGTGTGGATTGTTTGTTTGATAACATTCGTTCAGACATCTTTGAATAAAATTAAATTTTTAGCACTCTTCCTTTAGAGTTTACAAGTACTGTATCTCGTCTCGGGTAGATCTTTATCTTTGAAAGTATTTAGATTTGCCTTTATGGGACATAGCTAAATGCGCAAAATGAGTATTCGAGACTGAGTCATGTCCTCTTGCTACGTCGTAACATGTAACATACAGAAACAAAGCTTACTTTTTGGAGGATTTTTCATTGCGGTGCACGATTTTTGTGACTCGTACCGTTACTGTTACCGTTGATCGAGTGGTCAGACCTGTATCTTGGCTCACCCAGACGTAAATTCGAGCACTGTACCTATGTATAGAGTCGAATGGAACTTTCATTCGTTTAAGGGACTCATGGTGACCTACATAGGTACGTACTCTGTTCGTGGGTACCAGCCTGAATATCGGCACATTTTAATTTTACTCATACCAATAATCACGCTGCTTTTTATACCGATGATATTTAATTATTCAAAGGTCATGCATATGTTTATTGCGACTATGTTGTCATTAGACTCAATCCTTGAATAATTTGTATGTATTGTATGGCTCGACCTCGCGAGCTAAGTGTTCGTCTCCTTAAACCTCACTGCATATTTTTGTAACCGCCTAATAATCAGGATTTGTAAGAAATTTAGTTCACTCAAAGTAGCACAGACTTGTCAAACAAACTACGGTAAGTTAGAGCGAAGCGTTCTGCTAGTGTTTCTGCGCAGTACACGTGACATTTCGTTTTTGTATTTATACGCGACGACGGCAAAGCCAAAAAGAAGGGTTATTCGAATCTAGTACTAGGTACCTACTCAGTTTCTGTCATCTTTGTATACCTATATTACATTTATGAACAAAAACTTATCTCTGAGCACCTACCTGTCGAGTTGTTCACTGCATGAAATCACTGTTTCCAAGGCAATTGCCACCACGTTGGAACGTGTCGACATTTTTTGTAGCCGCTCTCATTCGTGGGCGGTAATTTAATGCTTGATTGAGTATCGGATCTGTCGCTCCGAAGGGGGTGTAGTTACACATGTGGCGAGGCGAGGGTGCCTTGCGGTTATCGTCATCTGGCTGGTGTCAGGGTGTGTGTCGGCGGCTCGGTGCACCGCGAAGCGGGTCGCGCTCGAATTGCGTAGCGAGCGAGCAGTCGGCAAGTGTGTCAGGGGGACACGGCTCCGCGAGGCCCGCCCGACGCCGACGCCCGTCGTCGTCGCGGCGGTGGTATCAGCCCACACATATGTACACACACATAAACAAAGCTTTGAACGACTTAGAACTTATCAAGATTGTTCCTCCACCAACGAAAGTGTTTAGTAGTTCGTAACAATGAACAATTATTCGGTCAGATATTTTTGTCAATGTTAGGTATATGCCCGAAATAAATTTTCGTTCTCCGTTTATTGTTTAAACGCAGCACTTTTATTGCTTGTCACGGTCTGAAACGTCATAGAGTGGTCGGTCGGAAGTCGGAACCTTGGCTGAAATAAACTTAATCTGTAAATCGGGAATTACTAAAATTAAGACGTTTGTTTCGTTTCACAGCAAGTTATTTAAGTGTTGAGAAGTTATTTTTGTTCACTATTTTCTAAGTCTAGTTAGATGGTACCTTCGATTGACCGCGCTAATTTGGCAACTAGTCATCGCCATTATAGTGGCTGTAATTGATCATCAACATTTCCGTCTCGCTGAATAAGCTGATAGTTGCCTTGACACACTTATAATTTAGTAATAATATTACTTTATGATATTTACCTGTATAAACTGCACTTGTAATATAATATAATGGCACTCTTAAAAATACTGGTCCATTATTTTGAATAACGAATCGTTACCTGAGATTTATTTGCTGGCAGTAATTTGATTCGTTTTCTACGATTGCTTACGTAGCTAATTACAAGTTCTGTGAAGAATTAGGCACAAATGCAACGTCAATGGAAGCGTTGCACGAACCAGGTTCTAACAATGACAATAAAACACCCCTGCGAATCTACACGTTTGTTACTTCCCCTGGTCATTGCGTTACATAATTGAAGAATTGTAGGAGTTCATTAAGCAGCCAACAACTACCTGCATTAAATACATTTAGTATGGCATCTATCATAATGGTTGTTGTAATTAAACATCAAAGCGTACCGAACCACTTGCCCCTTTAGGACTATAGTTGATCCGGCGTTATGCCGTCTAATTAAAGCAGAAAGTGGGCTAATGTAACATATTTCTTACTCGTCAGAGTATTGTAAAAACACGTTCAATAAATCGAATAAACGCAGTAAATTCCATCGAATCAGTTCCTTAACTTGTTTATTGGCTTGTATGGTCATTGTGTAGCCTTAGGGGCGCTATGACTTAGGTTAGGTTAGGTTTAGGTTTAGGTTAGGTTAAGTTAGAAAACGAAAAAAAATTTTTTCTCGAAAATTCGTCTAAGTCCTGGCTCCATAGCCCCCGTAACTGGGAACTAACATAACCTAATGACACATTCAGATTCTGGCGCTTCGCCGGCCGCTGCCGCGGCACGCTCGCTTCGCTCGCTCGGCTCGCGCGTTTTGGTCACTGTTCTAACCTAACCTAACCTAAACCTAAACCTAAGTCATAGCGCCCCTAAGGCTACACTCCAACCAAGCGTTTTTCGACACGTTTGTAACTGGACTTTGCACTAAAATAATCGTAGTGCTGTCAGGGCCATTGGAAAAATGTGGCCAGCAGAAAAAAATAAGTATCCGGAAAAACTTCCTACGTGTAATCCTTCACCATTAAACTTGATTTCCTCACCCTTGTCTGTTGCCTCTTCATGCTTTAATGGCTTTCCAGATGAATGACTCGTTTGATATTAATAAAATGTCGAGTCAGTGAGCAATAAATTGAAAGAACTCGCTCTTTCTTAAAAACCAAATCGGCTTGCAAAACGGATTAACATTGCCTATACCAGTAAGTAAATTATTTGTTGTACCTGGAAGTCCGGTTCACTGGGTATTGAAATCTTCACTGTATGCACGATACTGTTGGTGCCTGCAATAAGCAAGGCTAACAGCGGTGAATGTGTTCTCATGCGTAGTGAGTGCATCCATATAAAAATGCGGCTTGCGCGGGCGCCGGGCAGCGCTTCGCACCCCTGCGTGCAGCCCGGTCGATGACTCCCCAACTCCGGCCCGGTGCTAATGACCTCCAGCATTCTTCACTCATAACATTATTAATGGCAATTATTCTTGTATACTTAATAAAACCATGACCATAGGGAATAAATTCATTGACGTACATTCACGTATCTTCTTCTAACGGACCGGTTTAATATTCCTGTGTGCTTCCAACAATTATACTATCAACAAATTGTTTTCGTGTTGAAAACCTAATTAGTCATAGCTGGGGAATTAGGTAAATTTATTACGCTTGTTTTTTTTTGTTTTCCCCTTTATTTGCAATGGCCACTTGGTTTTTACGTCAAAAATGTTCGTACACCAGCTAATAATTGCGATTGCTACATCGTATTATGTTCTTAAAGGCTGTAAATAATTTTTAAATTATTTGTTCGATTACCGCCGAGGGTGGTGCAAGAGGTTACCGCAACAATTGAGTTTAGCATTCCGTAATTGTGTTTAGGTATATCAAAATGGAAATACTTTTTAAGGCAAAACTCGGCTTGCCGCAGTCATTTCAATTATATACTACTAGATGAAAGACCAGCTGGTGTCCGTGATTCCAAAGGCGAACAATCCCTGTTTTCACATCCGAAAGTGATACATTTCAAAAATACCTTCCTTTAAAAATACCAAGAAACCTAAATAAAATACATGCCTTATGTTTCGGTTAGGCTTTGGAGATTATACAACAAGTAAAACCCTTTTCTCCGGAGTCGTATCGTACCAATACCAATCTGTTGGGTGTTGCTGGCTGCCAAGTCACCTCAAGTGGCGTTAGTCGCTCGACCTTGGTGTGGGGCGCGAGCCGCGCTGATCTGTTTTGCGCGCGCGTTCTACTTACCGTGCGGCTCTCTCTTGTTACGCAAACCTGTCGTTATGCATATTATGTTTGCCTCTACGAAATCATATGCTACGCCTAATAACACTTTCTACCGCGATAACCATGTTCTGTATACTGGATATGCTGATACTTCGTCGTCGTGTGCGTTTTTACCTTTCATGATTTCATTATTTGTAGCGAATTCTAAGCAGTGGCTGTTTCGGACTGTTGGTCTGCGCCCGTTTGTTCGTTTCCTTTGTTTTGGGTTATTCAAATCTACTTTTAACACATAATGAGAGGCCGTAAAATAAATGGGTTTAAGTTATAAACAACCTCGGGTACCTATCAGAAACATGTTTTCCTCGACAACAGAAATCAAATTAGGTAGTTAGCTGTTACGTTGAATCTGTCTTTGTGGACTGTGTTAGCTCTTCCACACTGGACTTAATTAAATCCTATAATTACCAATTCTTGCAAATTGTGTGTCTCGGTAGCCCAACAAATTTGTTGGTAAAGTATTCATGACACTATGTATGACTGACACTATGAATAATAGCACATCAATTGTTTGAATAGGCATATAATATAATAATATATTATTAAATTTATATGTGAATCAATCTGTCCATTCGAAGAACTCGGGCCGGTCAAAAGAGAACTCAGACCGGACTGGACTTCATTTGATTATGCTTAACTGGACAGTAATTGTCTTCCTGCACATTGGAATAAGGGTTTAAAATACATATATTATTGAGTTAACTTGCAGATTCCTTCCAAGCCTCGAATGAAAGTAACATTTGTTTAACATTGTTCTCGTTTGTTCCAGGGCCCACTGCGATCCTGACATATAAGTAACAATCACACCTCGCCGGCAAGGAAAGCCACTGACCGCGGAACCAAGCCAGAAATAAATCGCGTCTAAATTGATACGTTACTTAGTGCACACCCTGTGGACATTGTGTTACAGTAAAGAAGTGCAATATATACAATTAGTGCAATCGTACTTTTGACTAGAACACAGTGAAGTGAACTTTGTTGTTGTGAAGTGAAATTATTGTAGAACAATGGAGCGTGAGTCGAATCCCATGGAGACGCTATGCCGATCAGGCTGCGGATTTTACGGAAACCCCTCTACAGACGGACTATGTTCAGTATGCTTCAAGGTATTGTATTTTTTTATTATTTATATCATCTCGTATTAGTCGCAGTTAGGGTAATAAACGTGAGGACTTCTCATGATTGTGGTCGGACTATGCTATACTAATATCGAGATTTACCAAATTAACACTTACCGGTTACCAGGATAAAGTCTTTATGGAAATCCAGCTTCCTATTAAGAACTCGAAAACTGTTGTAAGTATAAAGCATTTGTGATAATGTGTAATCTTGATTTAAGGTATCCTTTGTCGGTTCTTCTCTATTGATTTCTAGCAGAGCTGGCTGACTAAGCTGCATTTCTCTCGAAGCCATCGTTTACAACATTATTATTAACAAAAATGTGAGAAAGAGGGATCGTACAGAGAGGGTACAGGCCACATTTTGCACATTGCATTAAGCAGAGCCTTGACAGTTCTAGCTGGTTTTACGGTTAAAAAATACTAAAGAATGTATGGAACAAATACCAAAACACTCATTCAGATGTACCCATTGTGGTAAACAAAGTAATGTTTGAATTTAATGATGATGAGTAAAACAAATAAATAAAATGAGTAAAATAACAAAACACTTTTGCTCCAATATGTTACATGACCATAACAACCCTAAAGATTATTTATCTTCCTTCATTACTGTTCTTGAAGTCTGAGCAATAAGTTTATAGTCTGCATTTAATGATGGCAAGCAGGCAACAAATCGTCTTGTTATTTTTTATATATGAAATCAAATTAAGTGTACAGTGAAAGTTAGATTGATCATTTCGCCTCAGAAAAACAGTCGACAGCAATCTATCTAGTCGTAGGATATGACCATTACAACAAGACACGCAAAGTATCGTTTCATTTTGAACATTTTCACGAAAGCATGATGCCAGTCAAGAGTAGGGATGTCCTCGAGTATGTGAAACGTTGCCTATGCCAGCACAATACGTTTCGAGAACTCCTTTGTTCATTGTAACTTCCTGCTATATAGTTACTGGGTATTATTTGACTACCCACTATTTATTCGCCCGTCTGTCCTTGTCTACCTTGACACATCAGTAAGCAAGCTTCGCTCTGCACGGCATGACCGCATCTTTAAATCATCCTGAGCGATGAGTACGCTTCCATAGCCATTTGTCTAGACTTGTGATGTATTATACTGGTAGTTTCCGTGAAATCCTTTTATAGTTATACAGAGTGACTTCCAGTTTCCTCAGGTACGTATTATATGTTGATCGATCACCGGCCTAGCTCGGGTGACATAGAATAGTGTTGTCGACCGGACGTATTCTATTTGTACTATGGCCATTACATTCCTGTTTTAGACTTGATTGCTTTATGATCACAGTAACTATGGTTCGGGTAATAATTACTCGAGTGTATGTCATAGTGATGAACACTTGGAATTCGATATAATAACATCTAATCGCTAATAAATTCATTCATGCATAGGTACAACGTCCCGCGGCCCCGCCTCTCAGCACGGACGATCTCTTTCTCTCGCGCACATGTATTATTATACGTCCGGTTTCCTCAATGTTTGCCTTGCTATTAGTTTGGTATTGAATTCTAGTTAACCATCGAATCGTCGACGTAATAGTACAGCTCAAAACAGTTTTGCAACCAACCGCGCACAAATGATGGTGGCTGCATAGTTTTTATGCATACCATACACAGGCGTGCGCCGCCACTCGGGCCATTTTAAGTACTTCAGCTCCTCAGACCCGTATCGGTAGCGTGCCGCGAGAGCAAAACGCCACATCGAGTCATCCCGCTCTCTCCGCTGCTGATTGGCTGGCCAATTGATTGCCGTATTTGCGTGACTTGCCATCGTTCTTCTTACTTTGTATCTTTAGCTCGTGTCGCCAGATGTCACGATTTTTCGGGATTATTTTAATTGGGACCAACAAGATTGTCTGGAACAACATTATTCACTGGCGTGTTCTGATAATATAGTTAATGGCAACTATGTTATTATTTTCAGTTTTATTATAATTTTGGTGTTTCCACATTCCTGAAAGAAGGTAACTTCGCGCAAATGGGTTGACGGTATCAACAAGTTAATGTCTACTTCAATTAGTGGATGATTACACATTACAATGCTTGTACGCAACTTGTGAATATCCTATTACATGCCTACTACTGTGAAGAAATAACTGCTGCCATGAGTCACTTCTTGCATCATCATTATCATCTTCAACAATATTCCCCATTATCCGTTGTCAGCGCGATGTCTTTAACTTCCTTTCAACTCGGTTTTCTGTCATATTCACCTTCAGCTCAACCAGCCATCATCTTTTCTACTTATTCTTGAAAGTGCCGTACTAATAAATGATATCTGTTCTGCAATATTCCGTCTGTGTTTTTCAGGAGGCTCTAAAGAAGAAACAACAGCCACCCGCGACATCGCCGTCGCCGGTATCGGCGCCCTTTGTGGCGGCGCCGTCGACGCCGCTCGCCGCGGCCGTGCCCACCGTGCCCAGCCTGCCCGCACTGCCACTGACGTACACAGACGTGAGGCCACAATTCTCTTGTTTTATACACAAACACAAACGAACAATAGGGTTGCCACCGTATTTGAGCAACTTCGGCGTGGTAACTTATGGTAAAATAAATAAAAATCAGTAAGGCTCGTATTATTAAATCGATTTCAACTCTAACGGTAACTGGTAATTTTGTACTGGTATGACATAAGAATGCCATATCCAAGATCGCTCTCAGACTTGACATCGATTTTTAATACGTGCCTAAGAAGAATAATGGGTGGGTATGAGAGGCATTTTCCATTGTAAATGTTACATACAGGGGGTTTTTCAACCAGTTGCGGTGGGAAGTCAAATGCAAAGTTACACAGGAAAACATTTACATATATAAAAGGTACATATTTTATACCAATTATAAGCTTGTAAGTTGGTTATGAACATGTCCGTGTAATGAATGAGTATAATTGTACAGTAGTATAATTCAACCTACGGGTGGCAACCCTATACGCCCACACTCGCGTCACCTCGCCTCCACAACCTGTCGCCTTTGCTTCAATTCGTTCACGCCTCATTTCATTCGACTTTCGATAGGCAGTTCATTATTCATTATACTGAGAACAGTCTAGAATTTTGCAGGAAACATGTATTAAACAATTTGGATCAACTTTCATATAAAAACGTGGAATGTTAATTTGATTACGGCGTCATGCGTATTTATTTAGGCTCATTTCTGTGATTTGAACGCTATATCTAAATGTTGAGTTTACTAGTAGCTAGAAAAAAAAACTGGACCGACATTTTAGTTTTATACAGGAAATACCTATTAATTACCTATCCCATACTTCAGCTATTCTTTGAATAAAAAGTGTTGGATAAAAATATTAAATATTAATTGCATGTTTTCCGAAGTAATTTTTACAAAGTAAATAGTAATTAATTACATTTTTACTGAAAAACATGGTCGATTAAGTTGACTCAGTATTTAGGTATTTGCTGCAAAATAACAAGACGCAATAATTTTCGCACTACACATCGTTATATCAGTAATGGCAGTGAGTCGCGAGGTGACGCCATAGCGCTTATCACGTTACTTACTGTAGTATGATGACGGTAATGATTTTAATTCTGTACGTTCAAACGGTGGCGTTGGATTTCCGTTAAACACGTCACAGGTAAGATTGCGTCATTACATACTAATGGTAGTTTAGTTTGTACCAAAATCCGCTTAATATTAGTAACGAATTCGATTTTTTTTATAATGTCTTTAATTCAAGTTAAAAACCCAATGTATTATACACAGTCAAAATTACAATAGTACCTACAGTTAAAATACGATATTATGACATAAAATAACATAAAATGCAAAGTAGTGTCTTAATTGCTGAAATGATGGTCTATTAGTCCGGACTAAATTAGTTTGAGTCCTCCGAGATTCATTAAGGGCAGGCAATCCGGCTAATGTTGAATCCTTCATTGATTTGTAGCTTGGTGCAATGATAATAATGCTAGGTTACCAGGTATTCTCTTCCGCGATGGCTTAAAGCTATGCCCCCGAGATAGTATTGTCATTGATTTACATGTTCTGACATACAAGGTTCATTATAAGCCGATGACGTAGTCTTGGGCCCAATCACGTGAGCTATCTGTAACAGGAAGAGAACACCAGGTTTGTTGTACCATAAGTAGTAAGTAGTTGTTCCCAAGAGTCACGTCACGGTGGGTAGGCGGTAGTTGATGAAATGAAAAATGGTTATTAGCCAGATCAAGGTATGTCCACTTTGATCTCAACCTGTAACAAAATTGGAAAAACGCCATGAAGAAATAATGCTGGTGGTTTTAAAACCACCACAGTTAAAATTAGCATCACAGACTGATTTATACAATTAAGAAGATGATAGAGACAAAGCATTTGGATGCAAAGCGAATATTTGATTCTAGAATGTTTTACCAGCATGAGAATGGGTTTCGCGGTGATTTAAAAACTGATATTATGCAAGACTACATATCTGAAATATTGACTAAATGTTGAAGATCCTCGATCACAATTTGATAGCATCTATCAAAAGGAGTATCAGAAAGCATTGATTAGTTGGATCAAGACAAGAGTTATGCTCGAGAAAGGGATTTGATTTGAAAATATCGCGAGCATTAAAACAATGTATAGATCGTGACACCTAGAGCACGGGTTTGCTTAATGATTCAAGACGTGACGCTTCGCAGAGAAACGCGGGCCCAATGATGCGGTTTATTTAACAAGTCTTAAGTAAACACGCTAATAAATTAATTTTAGCAACAATCATTTATATTTCGTGTTTTTGCTTCGTATGTGGGTCAATGCTACCTCACTACTAAGTAGGTTCATCTACTTTTCATAAATACTTTCCAGTTATTATTGCTACTGGCGTGTAGTCTGTCAATGTTTTATTAAAATACGAATGTCACCGCTGACATTGCGTTAACAGCAAGGAAAACCAAAAAAATATAGCGCTACTTATTTATTTTACACACCACAACTGGATTTACATCGGATTTGTTTACAGTCGAGCCACGTATTTGTTTAGTTTAGATTTTAAAATGTAACTTTTTTTAAACTTTTTAGTCCCCCTCAAGTCGATGGCTTGAGATGAGGGGCACCTATTCATCGTAACTGGTAAAGTGTTTGCATCATCTTTTATTCAAATTGTAATAAGTCGCCTTACAATATTATGTATTGTTTCGCAACATAAAACATAGGTATTCACAATGTTGACGAAGCAACTTTGATTTCCAGTCCAAAATGTCCAACCTGAATACAAAGTCTGAATAATGGAAAATGACCCTAGCAAAAAAGAGTCGAAAGGGAAGAGGATACTGAAAAAAGCAATTCGCCGCAGCAGCAAGTCTAGTAACAACAGTCAGAGTTCGGACCAGACCATCGGCGTGTCGCGATCGAAGAGCTTCGAAAATAAACGGCTGTCTATCGAGATTAACGACAGCGCGCCGCTGCCGACGCCGGACGGCACCAAGGAGAAATTGGAAGACAAGACGCAGGCCCCGGGAGGCGCGCTGACCACCGTGCCCGAGGATGCGAAAGTCAAGAAGTTTGTCGACATCAAGGAGAGCCGTAACGAGGTGTACGGCGCGACGGCCTCTGCATCCAAGAGAGACACTAAACACGGGAAGCTCGAGATAAAAGATGAGCGCACTGCCGAACTAGATGGCGGGAAAAAGAACCTCAAAAGGGTTCGTTTTGTTGATGGCCATGTGGTATCGCTTAGTTAGAAATGTGTACGGGACCAGAAGATATTTTATTTATTCAATTACTAGCGACTCGCCTCGGGTTCGCACGGCTGTCTCTTACTATTTATAAAATTATTTATTAATACATAATATATACCCTCGGAAGAACTTCTCTAAATGATGGTGAAAACAGCATCATCAAAATCCGTTTCGTAGTTTAGAAGAGTTAAGCGGACAAACAGACAGACGGGGATAGCGACTTTATTTTATATTATTTAGAGATAGATGGTGGGACGTTTATCTAGCAGACGCAGCAGTTGTGTACATGTGTGTAAACAAACATTCATATGAATTTAACATTGTCAATGACTGAAACAGAACCGAACACAACGGTAAAAATGTTCTTTGTTAATCGTACACTTACTGTAAAGTTATTTTTGTTTATATCATGTCTTGCATGATGGTGCAATATTAATTTAACGCTATTGGAGATTGTATTGACGTCACACTATCGGCCGAATACCGAATGCTACCGAAAAGGCTGGTATTAATAAATCGATACTGCCGTCTGAGTGGATCACACAATTTTTGAGTACACTTATGACTTTAGATTTTGACTGGTATGCCATAAGAATGACATTTCCATGATCGCTCTATGACTTGAGAACAATGTATTAATACCGGCGTGGGTTTTGGCTGTTTGATTTTTTTGTATTGTACATCAAAATTAAGCGACTTTCAAGTTGCGTTCGGTTATCGGTATGTACCATCATCATGTATCCTTGTAGATACCATATTCTTACATCGGTTCCGATCGATTCCAGAAATTGGAGGAGGAGAGTGGGGCGGGCACCAGCGGGACGAGCACCGGTACCTCTGACACCGAGGCCGACGACAAAGACCCCAGCAAGGACAAAAAGAAAAAGAACAGGTGCGCCGTTTGCCGCAAGAAGGTTGGACTCACAGGTAAATTTATTTATTTATTTACAACTAGCGGCTTGTCCCGGCTCGGTCTGACTTCGCACGGTTTTACTTTAAATAATAATAATTATAAGCAGTGATAGCCGATTGGTTAAAGCACGCGTCTTGCGGGGCACCAGGTCCTGGGTTGAACCCCGGCTCGCACTTCTGGGTTTTTCGAAATCTATGTGCGAATCATAATTTCTTTATAATTATCACTCGCCTACGGTGAAGGAAAACATCGTGAGGAAACCTGCGTGTCTTAGAAAATCTATCAAATTTTCGAAAGACATGTGAAATCCGCCAACCCTCACAGGGCCAGCGTGGTGGATTACGGCCTGAATTCCGCTCGTAGTAAGAGGAGGCCCGTGCCCAGGAGTGGGACGTCGAAAAGGGCTAAATAATGATAATAAAAAAAAAATCGCACCGCGGATAACAAGTAAATAAACAAGTACTAATCATAATCTTGAGTTTGCACCAGACGAAACATTCATACAAAACATGTTGTTGCCTTTGTTTTTCAAGTGTACAAAATAAAGACAACAACATAAATCGCTGTAAATGTTTCGCCAGTGCAAACTCACGGTAAAGCTTATGAAGATAATTTGGGATACAAAAAAATTCAATAGTGAGAGAGTAAAAAAATTTTAAACTAAAGATATGTGTTGAATGTTTGATGTATCTACTGAAAAAAAAAACATGGGGCCTTCCTGAAATGATTGTGTGAATTCTTTCGAGTGTCAATGCTGTAGTTTTGTGCAATTAACACTGTTACAAGGATAGCGTATGTTAATCAGAATTTAACAGCGATATTTTTAAATTCGTTTGCATAGAATCAACGTGGAAAATCTTTTAAGTTCCATAGAACACCCAGTCTGTAGATGTATTTTTTATTTTTTTATTTTTGGGAGTAAATGGGGTACAGTAATGTTCATTATCGCGATCGGTTAATTAGCTGGTTAAGTTATTCTTTTTGTAAGCGTCCAGCTAAAAAAACATTATGGGATTTAAGTACTTTATTTTATTTTTACAAATTACACTCATTAAGTATAATAAAATAAATCATAATATAGATGCGCCATAGTTATACCCGCCACATATAAAAACTCGTGGGACAGCATACGAATATATCTATTCAACAAAATAACTAAAATTCACTCGCGCAACCTTCACGGTTTTGTATTTCGCGACATTTGAAGCGTTTATGGCGCACCAGTGTGTGGTTTAAGTGTGTTCACGCACACATGCATGCCGTCGTTATGTGCATAGAGTTGATAGTGGCGCGCTCTGGCGCATCTAGCTGGAAACTGTTTCTTGCACGTTAAGTATCACTAAAACACTCGTACGGGTTGAATTCAGTTCGCCTCCAGGGGCGGTATTCACAGTTAACGGAAAGTTTCCGATGTCGGAAACGACAGCTTCCATCCTTCTTGTACAAATAAATATCGCCAGATTGCTTATTTCATACATTTCCATTATATTGACGATCCATTGGTCATTAATATTATCTTCGTTCTATTAAATCCTTGGCGGTCGACATGGCATCCCCCTTCGGAGAATACAGGGGTTGTACATTATACATAATTAGCACTAATAAAGACCAATTCAAGCTATGTTGTGCTATACAAAGCAAAATCTGACGGTAGTCGATATTCTATTCTTATGGGATTTAGGGTGCTCCCATATCCTAATCCTATTTATGTCATTCTGTACTCGTACATCGAAGTTTTTGTTGTTTAATGCTATTCGATCCTGTTCCTTATTAGAAACAAAAACCTAATTGTAGTACTAGAAATTTCAGAAATATCAGCCTGGATTTTATTTGTGTCTTATACATAAATAAAACTATTTCACTGATTAGTAATTTGAATATTAGAATATATTACATTTAGTTTAGTGTGTAATGATTGCTTTTCAAACTATATATTGTTGCCATTTTGAATACTTTGTAATAAGTAAGTTAGAATCAAACTGAGCGTATATATTTTTTTAAATCGTCTTATTATGTTTGATGATAAATGTCGTATCGTATCGATGTGGTTTTTCAAAACCACATTTCGCTATACGAGCGTGTGTAAATGTTTCTACGTATTCCGCGATTATAATCTTGATTGATTTGCCTGCATATCGCATTACCACGCTAGGCAGTTGCAAATACAGAATAAGCTCTCACTATTCAGCTATAAATAATTATAACAGGTCTATAGTCTACATACAACATCATCATTCCTGTTACCCGAGGGGGTAGGCAGAGATCCCACACGAAGATGGAATTTACATTCCAATGTCTTTTAATAAATGTTTAGGGGCAGTATGTTCGGCTTAAGCATACCGGACACACTCCAGCTTAATATTTATTTCTTCAGGCTGTAATCCACCACCCTGGATCAGTGCGGTTTATTTAGATCTTCGAAAAGACGTGCAGATTTCCTCGCAATGTTTTTTCACCGTTTAGGAATACATAGTTGCACATTGCCAGAGGTGCGAGCCGGGACTGGAACCCGCATTCTTGGTTTCCAAGGCGAGCGTTCCACCAATTTTGTTTTCATAGTAATAAATTAATCCGACCATTTTTTTGTCATAATAGTTTAACGCTTAATTTAATCAATGTTTGAAACGAAACATCATCTCAGCGGCCGAACTTGTAGCCATTATGTGCATGTCAATAACCGCGTGTAATTCCCCAAGGTTGCGCAAGAGGTCCTTTAGGTGGCGAGTTGTCGGTGGCTAACAGGCGTCGGTTGTCGGTTGTAGGGTTCGAGTGCCGCTGCGGAGGGCTGTTCTGCGCGGTGCACCGGTACAGCGACAAGCACGAGTGCTCGTTCGACTACCGGGAGCTGGGCGCGCAGGAGATCCGCCGGAACAACCCCGTCGTGGTCTCGCAGAAGATTCACAAGATATGAGCCGCGCACCCCCCGACCCGCCCCCCTACACCCGCACATCTTTTATGATTTTATCTAAATAAACGTTCGATCGAGTTTGGGTCTCTTATTTGACCGCGGTGATATATTTCTTGATGGATACGCGCGCCCCCCGCGGCGCGCTCGCTTCCGTTTCTTCTCGCTGCTGTCTCTCGGACTCTACTGTCGGACGACGCCGCGACGTAGGAGGCGCAGACTCGATCGTATTTAGAATTATTTGTGGCGAGAGTTTTACTTTTAAATTTTTATTAAAAGTTGTAGATAACGTTCGTTTCGGGTAGGAATACTGGATTTCTTTTTTCAGAGATAAGTAGAGTTTGAATATTGTCCGTTCACCTCCATTGTAAATATTAGATATAATTAATTATAGAGACAAATCCTATATATTGTAAAAAATTAAAACTCCCAAAAAAAGCTAGACGGTTGCGATTCCGCCGGGGGCCGCCGCGCCCGCCGCCGCAGCGCCCGCGCCGCTCCGCTCTTTGTGTGAAAATTTAAAGTAAGCATATGGATAGTTATAAATATAATAAGTAGTCGACACTTTATATTATTACACGTATAAGTAGAAAACAATTATTTAGCTTTTTTCTTTAATCACAATATTATTCAAAATTGTAAGTTGTATTATGTAACTCGTTCGTTTAGTGGTGAAGTTGAGCCGATAATACTAGTAATCGCTTCGGTCGCTGTCCACGGTAGACTAACTGATTGGTTGGACTCAATTATTTAATGACTTTTGTTGTATATTTTGTTAGGTCATTGATTAATTTTGGTCTTTGAGCTTGAACATAATCAGATGAAGATGATGTTAATGAATGATTTTCCTTCTATCTTGCTGTTTTAATTTAGTTATTCTTCTATTAAAGTCATTAAATTTTCAGGAACATAAACATTGTTTTTACTCAATCCTAAGCCAATCCTTGGAAATAAATAAAAGGTTGTTCTATAATTATATATTTATTAAGAAAAATATGGGCACAGTTGTCACAAAACTTATAATAATATAAATTTCTTCAACAAAATTGAGAGTTATAGAAAACGAATTATCACAACCAGATCTTATGCTTATCTATAATTTTATTATCTTTGTACTTTTCCTAAGTTTATGTTAAAACTATACACCAACATTCTCGGCTTATACCATGTACTGTCATAGTGTAGCTGACGAAGGTATTAAGTTAAACAACTAAGTTAACAACATACCTGACTAGTGTTAACAACTACAAATCTCTGTCTGCAACTAAATATATACGTATATGGTACGTATTTTGGTAACCTACTTCCGCACACATTTGCCTTGCTGAGAGGGCATTCAATGATATAAATAAGTATTATGTTCTAATCAATCGTAATGTGTGTACGTAGCTCGGTGCTTATACTTTAGTGACTTCTTTGATCCAGTCGCGTACGGAGGCGACGCGGGAGAACACCACGAGCGCGCCGTTGGAGCAGTCGTGGGCGTCGTTCTCCACCCACGAGGCGACGCCCAGCAGGTTGCCGGCCTCGTCCACTAGCCCGCTGCCGCTGTCACCCTGTACACAGAAACAATTAGGAACTGACGGACCAATGTCGTCACCATATGGCCTGATTTCGGCGACATTAAACCCCGAGTTCACTCCATTAACTGACCATTAGAGCTGTAACCGATTCCTTGACAGATTGCCTTACCATCAATTACACTGTATCATGGCATTAAGGATATGACGCGACCATTTTTCCGGAGGGTTTTATACTATATCCAAAATGAATACAACCAATACCACTATATCTACTGCTGGTTCTGGAAATTTGGATTTATTTGAAAGCGAATATGGTTTTCTTGTGACTCACAAGTATGGATTGTGGCCACCACTGTATTCGCTCCCACTGGTGGTCATCGCAAGCACATCTTCCTTTTGATGTTATTTAAAGAAAGTCTTGGATCGCGGTACCAGTAATCCAGTTGTTTTATGTACTCACGTTGCAAGCAGAGTCGTACCGCGGCGGGCGGCCCTTCACGCAGAGCATGTCTTTGTGGTTGTACTGCTGCAGGGTGGCGCACTGCTTGTCGGACTGCACCGCCAGCTCCATGCCGTGCATCTCGCTGCGCATCGTGCCCTGGGTCGGATATGAGATTATTAGCTCCAATTTCTTTTCGAACCAGAACTTCCTAAATCGATACAAGTGATAACACAGGATTTTATAAGAGAAGCTTTTTAGAGAATCCATATCATCTGCTTCCATGGCTCCCGATTCTTGGAAGCTAGGACCTAGTGCTCTCCTATGCAGATAACGAGATTGGGTTAACATATACGGGGATTACATGGAACTTTAAGAATCTTATTGCAGCTGCAGGATGTTAGGAATCTTCAAACAATATACGTACCCCAAAGTGGTCGGTGCCGTATCCAGCATAGCCCACGTTGAGTCCCTCCGGCAGAGTCGACCGCTCGTCTAGCTTAGCTGCCGCAATTGTTTTGCCGTCCAAGGGAAGAGCTTCCTCCAGCTCCACCAGCAAGAAATCCCATCTGGCTGCCACCTGTTAATGTTAACAATTGTTTAAGCTTATGCTGGGCAAAGACCTTTCATGACCTTCTATGTCCGTCATCAACTGTCTTTAGCTAACGATGGCAAAAAAATTACCATGGTACCATTCATGTTACAACGGCAAATGATTTATCACAGGAAACATCAATGAAACTGTCTAACTAATGGTATCATGTAAACCAAACTGAAGCGTCAATAGCCTAGAAGTTAGACGGGCCGTCCTCGTAGCTGAGAGGATCCGGGTTCGATCCCCATCATGGCCATTAAACTATTAACGTGAGCCCACTCCAAGTACAACAAGCATTAGCTTAGTTGAGGGGCTAAAAGGAATACTAGTAATGTGATAAACACACATTACTAGTAGTTTTTCTTTAAAAAAAATATATATTCTGTCCTGGCGAAAACTCATTTTGATAGGGTAGTAGGTAAGTAGTGTCTAACCTGTTTAATGTGAAACTCGTCGGCGTTCAGCCAGTAGGGGCCGACGCTGAAGAGCGGGTGGATGACCAGCCGTTTCGCGTACCTGCTCACGCCGGTGTCATTATCAGTGTTGTTGGTGCCCGCGAGCACGCTGCGTCCCGCCTGGAATAGTGTGCTGGAAATAAACGCACAGTTTGAGTCATGGTCTCAACCTTTTTTTTTTGATTGACAAGACGCTGTTGGTCTTAGGACTGCTTCCGTCCCGCGTGAAGCGAGACGTCCCGTTTCTAGACCCTGCAAATAAGCGTTCATGATAAAGATGTGTACGGGACGCCAATTTTGTTTTACTCTAGTGCGCACCATGTGTCGAACGAACACTATTCGCTCGCTCGACCCGTCCCTATCCCCTATGATAAAACTATAAACAATTGCGCAAGTACAGTGTTTCCAGATCGGTAGAGCCGAGCCCTAGGATCCCTACCAATCGGCATGTCAATAGGGAAGTTGGGTGCCTCGACTCTAAACATCCCCAAATCGACGCTATCGATTTATTCCAAAATTCCCGAAAATCCGTGCACTAGGGTTGGCAAGTCTAGCTGTTGGCAAGAAAGCGAGCGTAAAGAGCGCTCCAAGCATAGGGCACAAACTTGGTTTGGGCTGCTGGCAAATAAAATTACGGAGGTACCTACTACTCTACTCTATCACTGGATCTGAGCACATAGTTCCAAAGTACTAACTCTACTGTCGCTGTATCATGAAAGTACCTATTATTGCATAATTGCTCTCCTGGGTACCCAGGAGAGCAATTCATTAATTTAAATCGGGTCATATCCACGTTAGATTCTAGTACTTTGGTAATCATTTCGTAACCTATGAAAGATAACTAATTTAGTATTTTCGTAACTGGTTACTAAACAAGAATATTGAATCCGGACATTGTATACTCAATCAGTGATTTCTATAGCTATTCAGAATACTAAATGACGTTGGTCTTATGAATGGATATACCTATATGGGTAAACAAATTAGGTTACGAGAGTGTACCTTTATGTGTCACCATGTGACCGTATTTAAGGGTTACGGTTCATCGCACACTGTAATAGGGATAATGACTAATGTCGAATTTAATAGGTATATTTTTCGTGTGAACTCCCAATTATTTTATAAAATATAAAAAACTAGCTGTGCCCTGCGACTTCATCCGCGTAGTATTGGATTATTGGGTTAAAAAGTGTCCTATATGTTAATCCCGGTTATAATCTATCTGTGTTCCAAATTTCATCCAAATCCGTTCAGTAGTTTTTGCGTGAAGGAGTAACAAACATACATACATACATACATACATTCATACATACATACATACATACATACATCCACACTCACAAACTTTCGCATTTATAATATTAGTAGGATAATTAAAAAAATACGAACACATTCGCTATTCAAATTTACTAAACCTTAGTAGTGTAGTAAGTATATCGTCAGAACTTAGTAGTTTTGACGACATACTTCACTAAATAATTGGTTGGTATTGTTTAACTAAACATCTGTTTAAAGTTATTTTGAAATTGATTTCATCATCCCCATTATTTAATTCGAGACCTTCTGAATACGTAATTTGTAACCATACATACATAATGGTAAGTAACAACTAAGGTTTTTATTATTTGTTTTGTAATGTATTAGATTTATCTCTGTACCTACCTAGGTTTTTTGTTATAGGTGGATAAAAAAATACAGACAGTGTACACAAGTAATTCCTTTTAAAATTTTCCGCATACGTGATATACTTAGGTAGGTTACCCATTAAGTCCTTGATGTCATATGAGTCTCAAATAGTTTCATTCAATACTTAGTCTAGTGTCTTCATGTGACCTCAAGTAGAGCATATAATTAGACTCTTGTCTGTCTGACTGCAGGCCGCTTGGTCCTCTATGTACATTATATCAAAACGTGGTTCCCGTTACCTAAAATAATCATTGCGTAACTTGTATTGTGGTCTTTTGAAACGTGGTGTTCATGACTGTAAGTATACACTTATTGAAACCCACGTAGCACATCTACTACCTACTCAGCACTTCAGAGATATCAAGGAAACGTGTACCTACATGTTATTTGCCCTTGACTGTACAACAATATTGCCAATGATATGACATAAAGACCTACTGATTTATCAATACTCCGTTCTTGACTAGATGATAACCTATGCACTTAAAGTAATCACGACATTAACCGCCAAGAATTAAATAATTATGTAACTTCTTAATGAAACTTTACATATTTTCTAAAATTACCACATTTAAAAAAGCCTACGAATAGCCTAACAGCAGTGATAGCCAAGCAAATTAGTCGAACAACCGCTTTAAAACTAGCTTTGCTGATTCAAACCGCGGGTCGCACGGTATTTCGAATTTCGTTTGCGAATCTCATTTGCAACAAGGATTATCACTTGCTGAACGCTGAAAGGAAACAGTGTGAGGACATTTGTATGTCTCCTTACGGCGTCTGTCCACTACTGAGCTCCGCATAAGTTATCGCTATTTCATGCACGCTACAGGTGTTCCACGCTGGCGATGTCGGTTCTCCTCTAATCTCGGAGGCACTCAGAGCTACGATTAATTATTTCTCCTAACGAGTCACTTCCTATTGATCAGAACCATCATAATAAGTTGGAGAAGATAGTACCGCTCCGGCCTAGCACGTGCCTGAGACCCTTTTTTATCTTAACGATTCCTCTTCTGCAATCTACTTCACCCCTGTCTTCTGCCCACCTTGAGGAGTGTTGTTTACCCACGACGGTGTATCTATACCTAATGATGTTGATGTGAGTCCTTTTTATTATAGGTAGGTATCCTACTCCCTAGCATCAAAAACATATACTTAATAGGTAGGTATTGCTTGAAGCCTTGAATGCGATTTGCATAACGAGATTTTAGGTTTTTTAATTTTTTTGTTCAGTAATAAACTACAATTTCCAAGGCTGAGCGGTCGTGTCACGAACAATAATACAACATCTCAAGACGTATATGATAATATCTAAATAAAAAATACACCAGTGTGTGTGTAATAAATGTGTTTACTTATTGATAAAATGGAATTCGTGAGAAAAATAAAATGCAGTAGATAAGTAATCTTAAAAGACATACATCTTAAAATGGTATTTATATTATTAACTAGCGGCCCGCCCCGGCTTCGCACGGGTACATTACGGTTACATTATTGGAGTTTTAGTAAGGATCCCTAATAAAAAAAAAAATAATATAGCCTATGTCACCCTAGTGTAGCTTCCCAACAGTGAAATAATTTTTCAAATCGGTTCAGTAGTTTCGGAGCCTATTCATTACAATCAAACAAACAAAGTTTTCCTCTTTATAATATTAGTATGATGATTAGAGAACGGATCGAAGTTATGACATAGGTATGAAGCGGGGCAGAAGAAATGTCATAAGTAGTATTAGTGTAATGTAGGTATATTAATCCAAAATTTCTAAGTAAGTAGGGGCATATGTCATTTATACCTACGGAAAGGCATAAAAAACATGGTCCAAGCCAAGGCAAAAGGTAGTAGAAAGAAATAACACGTTTTTACTGCGATCCTGCGCATGTCTTCGTGACGAACGAGGAAAACCCAGTTTGTAAGTACCTACTTAAGTAATGCATTGCTGCTGATGTATAGCTAATAAGTAGGTATACTACTTAATACGTGATGTGTTTGTAAGCCACGAGCCCTGATGGGAAGTCATTTAAATAAACTTTATCTCTTAGTACCTACTTACTGACAAAGATTTTATGTAATCGCTTTATTTAATTTAACATTGTCTTGTAGGTACATACCTATTAACTAGTCCATACGTTTATCAGTAAATACCTACTCTTATTAAGGAGTAAGTACTAAGTATAAAGTATAAGCAATTTACTACATTTTGTGGTGAATGGTCTATCGAATTCTATATACAATTTTGATTTTATTGACATAAATGGTTAGGTAGGTCTAGGTACTTGTGCCATCCAAAATTCGCGACACTATCGGTGTTATTGGAAAAATGTTTATCGCCAAAAATGTTTGTATAGAATGTTGTATTTTTTATATATTAATAACCTACATACAATAATCTTCGCTCTAAGTATACTATAAAGTGGGTATTTCTGAATCTCTCTCATATCAAATAGGTATTGAGGGGAGGCCCGTGCCCAGGACTGGCACATTGATATTGTTTAATACTCGTATAAGATTCAAGGAACACCCAAACTGCCCAACCACAATGATTAAATATAGCAAATATTCATATCGCTAACGGGACTACTAGTAACGGTTGATAGGAAACCATACATTGCTTCCTAGTAATCTTTGTATAAAAATAACTTCCTAAGTATAATTAATAAGTAGGTGCAAGGAAAGGTGAGTCTTTTGTTTGTAACAACTCATAGGAACCGCACAAAGGAGCCGCTGGAAATTGTGGTAGATAGGTACAATACAACATAGGTACTTACATCGTCTTTAGCATGACTAAGGCGCCATTCAAATATCGTGTATTATTAATACACGACCTTATATATTCAGCTACATCTCCAAAATAGCCTTCTCCTTCGTCCAACATTCCTCTCTGAACTCAGATTTGTTTAAAATCATGTTTGAGCCAATATTCGAGTGCTCAGTTGTATAATGGCTGGTCCAATTTGTCGACATTTACAGCAAAAAACCCAGTTCGTTCGGTCACGGATAATGTGCCGGATCTAAACGGACGGCTAATTGCTCCCGCCGTGGATGCCGACCGGTTTTTACGTGCCGCATGTAATCGATACGATGACCAAGAGTTTTGGAATAGGTACAACAACAATTTGGCATTAGTTTATAGGAATTGATAGATTTTTCAGCACCCAATTAGTTTTTCCGATCCCGAATCTAGGGTAAAGGTGGTTTTAAAATGATATCATAATTAATGCTCGATTGACTTCACCATTAAGTGTTACATTGAGTGACCAGTGTCTCAAAAGGTGTTAAAGTTTCAAAATGTATAGTGACTTAAAATTACGAGTCTCACTTTGACCAATACCTAAGACCCGCGATCTGGTCTTGAGTACGCCTTTGATATGTCATTTAGTAATGGAATGACATCCAAATGACAGTTCCAAGATCAGACTTATGATCAGATCAGATTTATTAAGACGGCTCTAAATAAATGGATATGATACTGTTGTCGTCATATCACCTCCAACAAAATTTTACACAAATTTAAAAGTATTTATATTTTCCTCAAACATAACAACTATGGAAGGATGGCTATATTATACCTACAGTTAGTTTAGCCATAATTAGGCCTTGGGCACACGGAGTTCGGGTCCCTTTTAGATAGAAAAATAAAGCAGCAGACACAATTGAACAGCAACGATTACTAAAATTACATTAAACATGAAGCCTCTATTTTTCGATCTTATCGACGACGTCTTCATTTTAAAGCCCCATAAAGCCAGGGGCCCTGTGCCCTGGGCTCGGGGCCCATTTGTCCTTATGGAAAACACGGCACTAAGTATGTGCTTTTAAGATTGAGAATGGTACTCACCAATGGCCAGCGGTGAGGACCCAAGTGGGACTGATGATGGTGCCCCCGCAGGTGCCTCCGAACAGCACCGCGTGGGGGAACTGCTCGTTCACCGGCTTCACTTCCAAAGTGTTCGGCTTCGGAGCCGCCACAGACTTCTCCGGCACGGTAGCTGGAAATATAAGTAGTTTTATAAAACATGGTAAAAAAAGTTTGTTCTGGTTTTTTTAACCCACTGTTTCGGCACATTGGTTCCAATGTGCAAAGCCGATAAGAAAGGGTTGAACAAAAGGAGGTTGGTATCATTTTGATTAAAAATAATCCCTTAATTATTTTGAATATTTATGATTTATTGGTTAACGTATTGTATAGGTAAGAGCTCTATAAAAACCAGGGTTCGCCGATATATATCAATTGATATATATATATATCACGATATATATATCAATTGATTTTTATCTTGATATCAATTGATTTTTTCCCGCCTTTTGAAATAAAAATTTTGGAGATTAATGTTTACCCTGGCAACACGTACCGAAATACTAAAATTCCGAATAATTTGGATTATTTCCCAAAATGGCAACCCCATTTAAAGTTGGGGAAATCCCCTTTAACTTACCAGTACGGCTAGCTTTTTATTGCAAATCAAACCTTAACTTCATATTATAAGTAAGTACATATAAGGTTTATTATACCAGGTATTAAAAAAATAGGGATTCCCACCGGGGAAAATGGTGACACAAAGTTATTAACGCTAGGAGCACCAGCTCCAGATTGAAATTCGCTTATTTTTCATAGCCTGGATATATATCGGATAATATATATAAAAAAAATCGGATTTTTGATATTTGCTATAAACATCGGCTTTTTCGAACCCTGATAAAAACGTAAGAATAAAGTCAGCAGTAGAGAAATCAATCTAACAATTATTGTCGGTACCTACAATCGGTATAATCAAATTGGTCTCGATAATATGTTTCTTAAATCGATAGTATCGGTAAATATACTATCGTTTTAACATATTATCGAAATATAATCGATTTCGTCGTAATCTCGAACGTTTTTCCCAACCATTCGTAATGTTTCGCAAATAAGTATTTCGGAGTGAGATTTCATCTTATTTGTGTTAGATCTTACTTAGGAACGATGTAACATTGTGATGGGTATTGCAGTGTTTCAGATCAGCAATCTTTGACGGGTGTATTTTAGGCCTGAAAGTTGGTTCACTTTTAGCATTTCATATTTATACATACAAAGAAATAAAATTGGAGTGTCTGTTTGTGATATCAAAATAACACCTTTTCACTAAATGCATATGAAACTACATACGACACCTATAGCAAAAACGCGATTTAAGAACAGTTCGTCTGTCTGTCTGTCTGTGTGTTTGTTCCGGGTAATCTCCGAAACGACTGGACCGATTTTGACGGGACTTTCACGGCAGATAGCTGATGTTATAAGCAGTAACTTTGGCTACTTTTATTTTAGAAAAACAAAAAAATAACAAATGGGTCCTGTCGCGCGGGCTCAGAACGCGGGAGCGGTTAAGTTAAATTCCACGCGGACAAAGTCGCGGGCTCAGCTAGTTTACTATAAAATAAATTAAGTAGGTTAGTCACGGTACTCAACTACTCACTGGTACCTACTACAAGTTAATTTTATTTAAATACTAGCTGAGCCCGCGACTTCGTCCGCGTGGAATTTAACCTAACACAAAAGCCCGCTCCCGCGTTCTGAGCCCGCGCGACAGGACCAATTTTTTTTATTTATTTTTCTAAAAAAAGTAGGCTAAGTTACTGCTTATAACATCAGCTATCTACCAGTGAAAGTCCTGTCAAAATCGGTCCAGCCGTTTCGGAGATTACCCGGAACAAACACACAGACAGACAGACAGACAGACAGACAGACAATTTTTTTTTAAATCGCGTTTTTGCTATAGGTGTCGTATGTACTTTCATATGCATTTAGTGAAAAGGTGTTATTTTGATATTACAAACAGACACTCCAATTTTATTTATTTGTATAGATTCAAAAACGAATAAGTTACTTTTGATGTTGAGCACCTAACTAAGGACAGCACAATAATCTTAACAACAATCAGTGTTGAAACATCACTCAAGTAAATAAGCAAGTAAGTAGTACAATAAACGCGTGTTTATCCCTTAAGAAAACAATAAATATTGCTATATTTTCCCCATAATTACTAGTAGTTAGTACTGATACAACCTGTTCAGTGAATGACACAAATTACGTAGTCAGGGAATAATTACTTACAACAAAGCTGACATGGAAATATTTTGCAAGGACGTTACAAAATTGTTTCACTTTCATTAGATTTTTTTCTTCCCAGGTGTTTTTCTCGCGGTTAATGTACCTACCTACTTAACTGTAGGTGTACACCACTTAGAAGTACCTAACATTGACAAAATTTGTTTTTTTTATTTGTATTAGCGTGTAAATTAATAGCGAAGTGACGCGCAAATTATTGATCAGGCACTATTGGTAGATAAGATGTTGGTACGAGAATGATTGGATTTGCTAATTTTGTTACTTTAGAGTTGTCAAATACTGCTAGGTATTTTCATTTAAAAAAATTAGACCTACCAATCCGTATTAAGTGAAATAATAATATTATTGTATACTTGTACATAATAAGCACTAAATATCAGCATTGCGTACAGACACACACATGGTAGGTATTATGATACTGACTGATCTACATTAAAATGATAAATTGTTACCTGGATTTACTTTAATATCTTATCATAATACCTAGATATTTACATTTTGAATATTATCACCGAAATAAAAATATATATGTGGGTAAATATGTATTACCAACGTAAAGCCCAAATACTAAGATTATAAATTTATTCATCAAAATGTAATTAACTTAATTAGTATCGTTTTACGGTGGTATGGCGATACTGCGGTGATACTAGGATGATACACTTGTTTCCTGAGCTGTATTATATATAAAAAAGTGTTAAAAAAACTTATATCGCTTTTCCAATCAGTGTCATTCATACGTAATCTGCTAAATAGTTTCAATTATTTTAGCTAAGATATCCACCTTTTTCTAGCTTTTACTAACCCATTCTCAATCTAACTTCTAACAGTAATACAAAAACAAACCAAGTGACGATTCCGAAAAAACTGAAACCTACTTAAGGAATTTATTTTTGTTAAAATTACATTCTAGTAAATATTCAAGATCAATTCAGGATTCAGAATCAATTTAAGGAAGTACTATAAGTACCTATAATTAAAGTATCATTTATTTAATTCAACTGAATCAAGTACATTCTTCCGTCAAAATACGCGTCTGCTTCGTTTACAAACTGTATTTTTAAATATTAATAGCATCCACTGCATGTAAAGATTGTGAAGGGTGTGGTGAATTTTAAAGAGAGACCGGTTATATGATAACGTCATCGTCATCACTGGGACCGTATCCACATAGGTCTGTGTCAGGCTGTAAACCTATACCTACGGGTATAGCAAACATTTCTTAGATTTTTATAATTTAACTTTAATTTCTAATTACGATTATAAGTGGCACTTCTATTTCTTAGATAAGTACCTCCGTTTAAGGTACCTACATTATTTAGTTGAGTTTTGTTAATTATTTTATAAAAAAAAATTGTGACATTTTTGTTTAACTACGCAGATAGTTGTCTGATCCATACAAGCAATGGTCGGTAAAGAGTATTAAATACATTTTCTTTGGATGACTTGGTACATTTTGTATGTAAACTACATAGGTACAATGGAAATGAAGTTCTTTTACAATGCAAATAATGTTACCATCATACGAGTTAGTTCCAGTCCATGGGAGAATAAATAATACCGAGCGGATACACACAATATCATGATTATCCTTTGCTGTGAAAATGTTTTTATACCTATTTGCCGTGTAAAATTGATTATTTAAATGATTCACGAGTCGATTGCAGGACCGACATTTCCGCGTACCACGTTTATACTTATGATGTTCACGAAGTAATTAGATAATGCGTCTTCTCATAAACAAAAAGCTGCTAACCCTCTAAAGAATACAGCCACCATGATGCTTTATTGATACACATTTACATAAAATTAGGTATTAATTCTCTTGTATTTCAGGTTTTGTGTAAGTAATTTTAATTACCATCACTTATTGCAGTACTAAATTTTAATTGTTTTCTTGTATGTATTGTTCTTGTTATTGTGTCTTGTATTTTATAAGTAGAAAAATGGAAATTTTGCAATACCTGCATGGAAATGAATATTTACAAACTTACCTCCTTTTTCACTTAAGAAAATTAGAAAACGTATTAAAAAAAATTAGAAGAATGTATCTGATTTAAGCCCGAAAATAATAATCTTAAAGAATTTACCGGTTTTTTAAAAACAAAACCTAACAGTGGAACTATTTGAACGATGTTTCTTTCAAAACAGCGCATAACGCCTTCTAAATGAAAGCACGCACAGAAGACACACCATAACCTCTTTCATCACGGATCAAATGAAAGACAAAGATGTCAACTTAATATGTTTGTTCAGTAAATCACTCACATTTAGCCACTTTCTGTATGTCGTTGGCGCCGGGGCGCGCGGCGGCGCCCGCGGCGAGCGCTGCGATCGCGAGAACGGTCAGGCACTGTCGGGCGCACATGGTCGTGTTCCATCGCCCGCGCGGCCGCGACACTTTATATCGATCGTCACTTACATCACGTCGACCGTAATGCTTCTGACGATAACTTATCATTAATGTTTTCGTAATTACCCAAGTTTGTTTGTATGAAAAACCATATAATTGAAGGGCTTGAAATTTTAAAACTAAGAGAGTTATTTACTCAAGTGTAACTTTTGCCAGTTTATTGCGATGTTGATTTTAAGTGTTTTTACGCTTAGTATTTTTACCTATATTCCGGAGCCCAGCTAGCTATGCTACGCATACGCATAGGTATGCTACGTAGGTTAACATAGGTAAATCAATTACCTAGTATAATTAATTAAAATGCTCCTCAAGAGTAGGTATAGTATACTTAGGCAATTAGGTACCTATACCATATCACATACAAAGTTTACAAGAACCAACAAAAAGATTGGAACCACTGTCTTGGCAACAAAATGACGTAGACTGTTATTTAAACGTAGTCAAAAATTGGAGACGCATTTTCCGTAATATTATTAGTTAGGACGATAGGTAAGTTCTTCATTTTATCATTAAAAATAAAAAAACCCAGTGATTCACACATTGTATGTAGGTAGGTATCAATTTTTTTTTGTTGAACCTTGATTTGTTACGAAAATGTGTCATGTGTTGTAGATAATAAGGGTTATCATGACGTCAACAAATTGACGAAAATCTTCACCTTGCCATTGCGCGAGCGCGCATAGATAGCGATTAAATAGATGCGGGTAGGAACGGTTTTATTGCATTTTTAGTTTGCGGATTGTGGGGAAAATTTAATTTCTTTGTTATGGCGGCTTTATACCTAAAAAAACAGTGCCGTCTAGGGACGCCGGAAAGAAGCGAAGGTTTATAGTAATAAAGCGTAGGGTGGCGCGGCTGCCAATCTGTATCGCTACTGTTGCTTAGGACGGATAGAGGGGCCGCCCGGCGCCCGGCGGCGGCGAGCGCCATGAACGCCGTTCCGATCCGGTGGTAGATTTACCCTCGCCACCTCTTTTGGCAGCGGCCCAAGCCGAGGTCGTGCCCCTTGTGGCGCGCTTGCGCTCGCCCTCTGTCCGGGTGAAGTTGTTCTGGCCAACAACATCTAGTCCAGATCAAACAAAAAAAAAGCCATGAACATCCGTATAGAAGCTTCGCTTCAAAAGAGGTTAGTAGATATGTCCAAAACAGCACAGTTTGCTGACGGCTGTGAACCTACAGCTCGTTGACTGACTACCTGCCTATGCGAAGTGAGCGATTAACGATAGCTTTTAATCAGGCAGGTGTATCCTACTTTATTGGAATAATTCCACTACCTACTACTTTTTATAAATAACTAGATACAAAATACCTACCAAAATACCATATTGATGGCTTTATTTACACCTTGAATGTTCTTCACTATTACCTAAGTAAGCTAATAAGCAGAATAATTAGTAAATAATGGATAAAAAGCAGTAAGGATAGATTATCATAAATCTAGATTGCTTTAGTACCTAAAAGGCATACCTATGACTATTTTTACTGCACAATTATGTAGGTAGGTATCAATCAGTGGAACAATGATCAAAATAACTAAGTAGGTATATAACTGAAAAAAATACGGACGATTAAAGATTCGAAAATAGTACCAGCTAATCTAGCATAGTATGACATCATAACTGATAAGCTGGCATTAAATAGCGATTGTCTTTGGTAATCATCGAATATTTTTGAAAAAAAAACCCTAATATTGAAAATGGTTTATGGGTTCATATAAAAAATATAAGTAGGTACTAAATTCAATATAAGCTATAGTGTTCATTCAGGTTATCCTTGAAATGTTGCCTAGTCACTCCTGACGCGCTTGCGTCACTTGCGTTACTTTTATTTTAAACAGCCAGCCTGGACGAGTTTTGCCTGCTAGTCTGGGTTCTAAGAAAAATGGGTCATAAGAATAAATAAATGCTGGGTAAAACAGCGAAAAGTTTTTAAGGTCTTCGGTTAAAACTTCCTTCCGCAGCCGGGGCGAACCCGAGCGAAGATGGCGGAACGCTTGGGTCACTTCGAGAGACGTGGCCGGTTACAACATCATATCGAAATGTGAAGAACTAAAGAGCCTTTGAACAGGAGTGGGACACAGATATAAGTGGGCCAGAAAGTAACAACCTACACTTCCTACATCTTATTCGATAGGCACTTACGACAGCAACAAAAAATTCAAGGCTCCCTACATTTTGGATGTAATAGCCATCACTATCATTAAGTTCGTTCGAATAAGATTTAGCTTATTGTTTACGCCGTTGTACATACTTAATTTATTTATCTTATGTTTATTTGCGCCATCTATGGAATTCGCACCTAACCAATTGGTATAGCTCCCAACTACCGAGTAGGCTAAGGTGCGATGTCAGTCGTGGGTCGAAGATACTCGCCATCTTGCTCTGGCGCTTCTCTATTCGCCGAGCGAAGAAAAAGCTTCTAGAACGTTTCTGATATATATCGCGCGCGTACGCAAAAGGCTTGCTCCCGTAAAACCCTAAATATAATAAACAAAATAAGTACTTTGCCGTGAAAAGTGTTGTGGATTAGTGTGGTGGACCTATGAACGACCTACTTTGAAGATTCGACATTAAAGTGCAGGTCACTGCCTGATCTAGTGACCAGAGAAGCGCCGCGCCAGAAAAGCCGCAGCCAGGAGGACAGGGTTAGCCGCTTGGTGAGTGCTGATACTTATAACTTAGGTGTGAACAGTCTCAAATATACTATAATATAACCCTGACCTGGTGACAGGGCAGGTGATCCACAATTCGTGGTTTGTTTTTTTCCGCATCGCACGACCACCATGACACCCAGACGGGTAGGTAGTATGGGTAAAAAGTGTTTTTTTATTTCGCCGCTGTACGAGCCATCATACAGAAAGTCGCGTAGAATGCGGTTTCGGTAGAACGCGTAATCTCGCACTAAGCTCGCCGGTCATTAATAAATTTCAGGGTTCAGTGTGTAAAATAAAACAACAAATTGAATTCAAATAAACTTTAATAATCTCATCAACGTCTACAGCTTGAGAATTCAATCGGTGATCATCACTAGTGACCGCATGCATGCGTCTCGTCGCATCGCCACGAACTAACCGTAATCAATCGTATAATGTATTAAATACTGTCATATTGCTCACATTTATCACCTGCACTCGAGCACTCTTAATATGCACCTATTACATGACATATTTTGATCTGGGCATGATTCGGGGGAAATTTCGTACAGCCAATGTAATTCGAAAGTAATATTATTTGAACAGACTTTGGTATAGCCTAACACATCATATTTAGAAAACTAAATAATAATAATGGAAATAAATAATGGAATGGTTTTCCTGGGCACGGGTCCTTGTACCCTGATAGTATCTTGAAACCTGCACAAAAATCGATAGAAAAATAGGATCAGGAAGAAAATTATCCACTCAGATCAGTCGGTCTGACTACACTAAAATAGATTCCGTCAAGGTACACATGTCCACTCCAAAATCTTTCGACTGTCGGTTTCTATGAGGTTTTAATACAATCAATCCGCCTCCTCACAGAAAACATATAGTTAAGCATTTTATATGGAATGTTCATTCTGGAACCATATTTAGTGCTACACACGGCGTAATTATGAAAAATATTTATGCCAAAAAAGAAAATACATACAAAAACAACATGCTACTGTCTATAGATGCAGATCCGGGTGCCGTATTCCATTTAAATTTCAGTTTCTTATAACTTCCGGGTATTTTACAATATCATCGATGTACTTACATACGTAAAAAAACATATTAGTTGAATCATAGCGAAACACTATTCGCTTACATAAATGATTTACAGTTAAACTGTGTCTATTAGTTGCTTTTTGCGATTCTATTCGAACCGTCTGTAATGGACATCAGGTTTTACAGATCAATGTTTCCATCGCGTCAGGCGTGCCACCTATATTATTCAGTGTACGTAGTGGATGCATCGTATCCTACTGTATGCACTCTTGAATGGCCTAAACCCAAATTATTCCTAGTACAATGTGATTTGCTAAATGTTATGATAAATTAATGTTCATACGCTGTATGCATATGTACTGAGCGCTATGTTACACACGCACCGCACGCAACGGACGGATTTTTGTTGTTTTCAAACTGTGTCCACTTTCTATGATTTTTATGCCGACTGTAGTTTGTTTTGAGCAAAGTAAACCCCCGCTCTACGGCTCCTGATAGAAACGACATAATAATAGAAAAAAAGACGTCATTTCATCTCATCCGTTGCGTGCGGTGCGTGCGTAGGTACCGTTAGGAGTTTAAGAACTATTTATAGTTAGGTAGCTATGTGCAATTCAATATCTGACTGTCTATTTGTACAGACTTCAGATGCGTGTATAGTGTTTACTTAATTACCTTACAGAACTAACTTAGGGCACGAATCTTGACGACCTAAGGAACTATTTATAAAAATGAATCCTGTACTTTGTTAATAATTGATATTTAGGCAAGTAAACAATTCAAAGTAATACCTACTTAGCATTTTCAAATATACTAACGAATGCAGCTGCTAAGATAATCTTGACTCTGTACAATCATTACAATTTGTTTCCAAATGTAACACTTGGTCTATACTTTGTTGTAATTCCACAGAAAAATAATATTTGTGTTGTTGTAAATATGTGCCTATTATTAAAGCTATACTCGATGAAGAATGTAAATTAACAAACCATGTCTGGGGTGATGTTTTCTGGTATGTATAATAACCACTAGACTTGCGTTTACTAAGAAATACCTAAAAACGAAACAAGGTTTGTTGACAAACATTCCGTATCGAGTTTTATTTAATATAATTGAAAAAAATTAGTTCCAAAAATATAGATAAGTTAAATTAGGTAGTTACAGTTTGTTGATAGGTCGCAGGAGCTGTAGGGGTCGGGCAGGTAAGTACGGTCTCGGCACTACATTGGGAGTGTCTCGTTCCCATAAACAGTCAAACACTAGTAAAAAACCTCAAGTACACTTCGCTTCGTCTAAAAACACTACATCGTTTAATAAATAATTTATTAAAACAATAGAACTTTGACAAAAGTAGAACATCCATGTCATCAAAAGATGCGTTTAAAATTTTCACTGCAACAATTTAAATTGGAAAATGTCGTGCAAACATTTCGTTCGGAAGGCGACTACTTTTGTCAAATTTCTTAACAATAATTGTTGTCTATTTATTGCTTGTAAACTATCTAACTACTGACGCTACTAATTACCTAATATTTAAGTAAACTATCGAACTGCCTAGGAGAGGTCGTGTATGAAGAATGTTCGTATCTGAGGATCACTCGCGACGCCTTTGTACACAAGCAGCTAAGCGCACAACATTGAGATTATAAAAATATAACAACGATTGGTCACTGGTAGTGAAGTTTACAATGACTTCGGACAGGATATCGTAGAAGAGGTGTATTAACTATGTTAAGATTAAGGTCCACTCGCTTTAGACCGGTGGTGGTGAAATTATTCCTAGCATGAACATGCATAGATACGTCACATAAGCATAGGTAAAATATGTACTTATAAATTTCAATTTTTCAATTTTAGATACAGGTCAATGTAGATTCAACGTGAAAGAGAACGAGTAGGTATGCAATAACATCGCTTTTAAAATTTATTTTCTTGATTTAGAAATTTGAAAATAAATTAAACATTCATAGAGATTTTAGATGAAATTCGAATTCAACTTGATATGTTTAATAAATAAATTGAATTGACAGGACAACCCATTATTTAATTTTCAATAAATACATTAATTTAAAATTCACACCTAATTATGATAATGGAAGATAAAATTTAGCTAATTAACATTAAGATTTTGATAGGTAGATCCACGCCCTTTAAGATTTGACGTGTCTAGAAATAAATAGTTTTCGAGGAAGCATTACTTGTATAATTAATTTGAATCATATCCTTGGTGCTTTATATCTTATTTAAGTAAATATATCATAATTATTATTCAATTTTATATTGACTCAACATAGGTATTTTTATTATTTCCATATATATTTATGCGGGAAACAAAACAACTTTTACGCTTATTAAAACACTTCACTTTCATTTTTGATGTATTTAAATGAAGCATTTAAAACTAATAAGAATCTACGATTCAAAATAAAATGTTAACAATTTAATTCTTGTAAATAGGTATAGTACTAAATAGTATTGCAGAGATGTTTTAATAATTTATGGATAGGACAAGTATTGTCTGAATAGAAGTTACGTAATGATTCTGAAAATAGATAAAATACTTTTGTGGATGGTGTACATTTTTGGCAGAGGGAGATATTATCTTTTTCCCGAGTCCCCCTCTACTTAATTCACGGCAAATCCAAAAGCGAGTACGCAAATCCTCAGCCACAGCAGCCTGGTCTACAAAAAGAGTGTAATATTCCATTATTCACGGTCTAACTATTCTTATAAGCTTTCTAAGATTCAAAATTGTTCGTTTCGATTAAAATAACCGCTAATAATTACTTATTATTTTATCTCTAATTATTATAACTATTAAATAACGGAATGCTATTCATATTTAACGATCTAATTATTGTTAAACGGCTTTATTCTATCATCAGGTATATTAAAGGGTGCTTCGTGTATTTTAATGGCGACACACATTAACTCTATAATCTGTAGGCCGTGATATTGTCAACTGACGTTAGGTAAATCTAGTCATCGTTATCAGTTTCTGATGCAAATTATGTTTCTAATGATTTCTCATGTAATTGTATTTTTATTGCTGGAGTCTTTCTATAGATTGCTGTGCGAGTGCTCCCGTGATAGCGCGCATATTCGCGTATAGCGCGTAGGTATATGCGCTTTGCTTATTAAATAACTCCCGCTTGGGGTACTGTTACCAGAGTACATTTACGTTATATAATTACGAAGGTACACCTCAAGTGAGAGTTCTTTCATAAGCAAAGGAAAAGCGTTAGAAAGTTCGTTTTAAGATGGTCCTCAACGATGAATATTCAAATCTTCAGAAAAGCCTGTCACTTTGTATCTTGCACTTGATCCTTCAAAACGTTCAAAGCAGTGGCGGATTTACGAATTTCCAAGTAAGAATTTCCAACTACAATGTAAGGTTTTTGTCGCCCTTGCCTCAACAATTGTCATGTCAAAAAAATTCGTTGAAATTGCACCTAAAATATTTTTGAGCTAATTAAAACACCAGAAAACCGTCATCCAGAAATCTTTTTGATTTCTATGAGGTAGCAAAAAAAAATCGATCCCAAAATTTGCCGCCCTAGGCTCCAGCCTACTTAGCCTGCTGGTATATCCGCCACTGGTTCAAAGGAATCCTCAATTTCGATTGAAACTCAAAATTTACCATGAAACTGCACAACCTTCCGACTTCATCATTCTCTTGGTACTTTTCAGAGTATCGTGTGCTAACTATATAAGAGTTACATGCCAGTATCTACTTCATATTACTTATAGTATAATTACTAACTTGTAAGGGAGCATTCATTAATTACGTGATGCATTTTTCAGTATTTTTCGACCCCTCCCCTCTTAGTGAGATATCGTAAGATTTTCTTCAACTCCCTCCCGCATCACCTAATCCCACGCGAGATTCTCCAAAATTTATATTTTGCCTTTAAACGTGTTGGATAATTGAGAAAAAATAATAGGAAAACGGTTGACCCTAAAGGCCATCCTTGCAACTTCCCGCTAATTCCATACTTAGGCATGTTTTATTCTACAAATAATTTTTCACGCAATTTTACACCGTTTTCTGCTAGAAAAATAATTACGTGATATTTGCCAAGACCCCTCTTCCCCCCTAAGTGAGATTTGGAAAGATTTAGCGTGATCCCCTCCCCCCCTAGAACACCTTACGCAATTAATGGACGCCCCCTAAGTAAATATGCAACAGAAGCGTGTCCTGAGACAATGGACATTCATAATAGGAGTGATATCACAGAAAAGCTGAGTGTACTAAGTAGTGGTGATAGCTAAAATTTTATTAATAGACTAGTACAGCCACACGCCCCCACCACTGTTACTCCTGTATCCCAGGATCGACAATACTGTCCAGTGATGAAAATCATTAATAGTGTCGCGAAAGAAGGCTCGCGGGAGTCGCGATGCATGTATATTACTGGGATACCAGTCATCCCAATGATGGGGATGGAATCTCTGCCAGCGTCAAAGTGTTGATGGCGCGTCGGTGCTGTTATTCAAATGATTGGAACTTTGAAGTTCAACCCGACAAGTGTTTGGTGGAAAATTTAAATTATGTACATGATGTGTGTTATTTTGTGACCGCAGATGAGGACTAAAGCCGGACTAGGAATTAAAATAGTAGAATTGCTTTAGATTCTGTTATCCCCAATCCTATTATAAACCAGCCCCGTATTGCTCACCGTTTGTAAAGTTACTTGTAAATCGAGCGGTTGACACAGTTTTGTATGTGTAGATATGATTAGAAAACTTGTTCGGCCGAACGTGTCAAACATCACAAAACGTATAGACTAATATAGCCAATTTAACGTGAGCCCAAATGGTGGATGGAAACCGAAATAAAAACAATAATGGTGGTAATTCTTTTGGCCACAAATTACGACATTAAATTTGACATAACTAAAGCATTCCTGTATTGCTTTTGTATGAAGTTATATTCTCCTAAAGCTACTTCTAGCTTTATGATAACTCTTGATAAGTCTTGAGTTAACTGTACTTCTTTGACAAATAATGGCTGTAGGCGGCACCCATGTAAGTAAGGTAAATTGTTGTAAACAGAATTACCTAGCACCACTGTTATCAGTGACAACTAATCCCCTTTACAGAAAGTTGTAATTGGTTTATAGTGGCATTACAAAATACTCTTTCTTTGTTTTTTTTTGTTTTGCTAGTAGGGAAATTGGGTCTGAAAGATCCAGTCCACACATTTGGCCTCACGCGTCCCTACAATCGTCGAACACTCAAGTCCAAAACTTTAAAGGAAGCCTTATTATAAGGTGCGAAGATTCAGATGCGAACAGCTGCTGCGAGTAGACGGAGGCGTGCGGGCGCGGGAGTCGCGATGTCGCGGGGTGTGGCGGGCGCGGCGGTCGCGATGTCGCGCGGTGTGGCGGGCGCGGGAGTCGCGATGTCGCGCGGCGTGGTTGGCGCTCTGCGTCAGAGATGGCGCAGCGGCGCGCGGCAGTCGACGCGCGACATCCACTCTAGGTCGCGCGTCGTTACCTGCATCAACCAAAACAAAAGTTAGTCTCGGAGCAGGGAGTCCTCATAATCAGTGGAACGTGGGAGGCCACAAAGGCATTCTGGCTTGGTGACGTCATTACCTGGTGCATGGAGTAGACGGCGAGCACGACAAGCACGTGCATGATGTTGTGGGAGTTGAGGCAGCGGTCCACCGCGCCCGGGAACCACTTCTCGGGGATATGCATCGCGCCGATCACGCCGCCACCCAGAGACACTGCATCCTGGAACATGGTGTATTACGATTTAGCAGGCTTATAAAAGATGGTAGATGATAAAAACACGGTCGATTTATTCAAACTGTGGACTGGTGATCGAAAAACAACAGCACCCCGTATAGGTAATACATATAATCAGAAAGATAAGGATAGATTGGAAGCAAACTCGAATATAATTATGTGAAAAGGACTTCGAAAAATAGAGTCTTATCGTCTATCTAAGCATCAGTCATAAATACATGATCATTGTACTCTTTGAAAGCTTTGGAATTGAGGCGCCATACAAAAATACCATACGGCCTCTGAAACAGCTAATTGGGACTTAGTATTAAGCGGAAGGAACGCGATGGGTTTCAAGATCTCTTTCAGCGAAATACGGATATTATTAGTTCCTATGTCCTATTCCCATATCCTACTTCCTTTTTCAATATTAGGTATATTTAGTAAGTGTCAAACCTTAGCGAGCTTAGTAGCAAACCTAGTGGTATTCACCTGCTAAATTACTATCTGATTTGAAAACCACAACGTATAGTCTGCACAGCTGACCCAGTAGGACGGCTAATTGAAACTTGACAGCCGAAGCCACACAGCCTGGTTCTCATTTGTACATAACAAGCTATATAATCAGCTTAACCCACACTGATCCAATTATAAGACCAGCACGCGTGGTGTGTCACGTTTTTATTAAATGTAAAATTAACTGATCTAGAAAGCAATTGAAAATATGTATTTATTGGAAATACGGTAATATAAGTAAAACGTCAATGCGGTAAGTGGACAGTAACAAAAAAAACCGAGGCAGTGGTATAGTATGAAAATTAACTATTGATTGAAAGAAGTTAATATTTAAATCAGATTTGAAAGGTTTAAGGAACAGAGTTCCAAAAAAACAAACAGCATTAATGAGTGCGGATGAAAATGATTCAAAGAACAATACCCAATTAAAAAAATAGGACCATTAGGGAGTTTAATTACCGACGAAACAAAGAGCTCGCGGACGGGTCCAGCCATATTCCTAGAGAGTGATTATCTTTGGGAGAGCTGTAAACACGCCTCCCAGACCCTACCCAGGATGAAAAATAAACACGCCTCTCAGACCCTACCCAGGATGACAAATAAATATTTGTCATCCTGGGTAGGGTCTGGGAGGCGTGTTTACTAAAGCTCCATAGTTCGTTTCTCTCTAGAGCGTTTCCTGTTTCTAAATCTTGGTAGCTTCGACTTCGCTGCTATCTTTAGGGAGACATCCTTTGATTTTTTGTGCATGTATATTTATTATATTGCTATAATAATTGGTTGAATCAAACATTTGTGAACTAAATACCATACATTTTATTTTCATGATTATTTTACTTTTAGTTTGTTTCAAAGGTAGCTATTGTGTGGATCAGTTCTGACACTAATAAGTGAGTAAGATCTGACGATTTCAAGACATAATTCACTCCTTTAATCAAAGGCTACATATGGTAGAGATTTCTAATAGAGAGGCAATTGCGGCGTTACTTTTAAGTCGTGATGCTGTAGAAATCCTATATCAATTCAGAGCTGTTGGAAGCGTAGCATTTCTATCTACGCGTAACTCGAAGCCATTTGGCAAGCTGCCAACAACCATTGCGTCCCGTTGGGAGGGACTGGGACGGTAGATCTGATGACTTGGGATATCGTATTAATTGCTGCTGTTTCGACACAATTTGATTAAGCTTATTCGAGCAGGTTTCCTACAAATTTTGCTGGGCGCTCATGATTATGACTTTAAGATCGTTTATGCTTTAACTTCACACTGCGACATATCATCCATGTCTGTAACTATTCCTCACAGTGTCAGTCAGACACAGATTTCTATACGAATCCCAAAGGCTGTTTTAGTCAACCAATGACGCCACCTTTTCAACAAAAGAAATGTGTAATAATTTGTTTATGTATTATATACGGGTAACTTACATTAAAATTACGTAACGGGGTAACGGGTAAACTATATATACGTACAGGATCAAGAGCTTATAAAGCTGTCAGTTTCAGGCACGCCTATGGCTAGCGAGGTTCCGTTGAATTATCTCATGTCTACCCCGCGTCAAGACAAACCCACGTTCCCCCATCATTACTTTGAATAAAATTGTAGGGCATATGCATTTTCACTTTATGTTAACTGAATAGCTGTTATATTACTAAGAATTTGTATGTCTTGACCATTTAACTGATAAACATAGCTTTTCACGCTTTAGTATAATCATTCCAATCCACTATAGGTTTTAAATTACTTTAAGTGGCCCTGTATATGCGGTTATCATGTGGTGTTCATGGTTATGGCCTATAACCACATACTAATGGACCAATAATGTTAATATAATATCAATATAATGCAATTTTCTCTGCACCCAACAGTGTAAAAGTGAATTGCTTGCGTGTTAAAACGTCCGCAACGTTGGAATCAATAAGCAATTATATAAACATTATGGTACGAAGTGGTTCCGTTAATAAAACAAAATGAGTGCTGTTGATAAATAAAGTGTGCCTACCTATAGTATGATCATGTAGATACAATTTATATTCTAGCACCTTACATTTTACAGAGTTTCAGATAATTTCATGTATTCCTTGCAAACTGTGACATAAGAGCTAAAATACAACAACTTTTACTCCACCACGTAAAATTCAGTATTGTTGTAGATATTTTCAAATTTCGTGATCCAGTTGACCGCTTAAACGATTCTATTTTAGTCATGACTTTTCATTTAAAGTCATACAATTATTTTTCTTTTTCATAATACGTTAACTTTAGTTCTTACTAAAATCTTTACAAAAAAGTCACAAATATCTCGCAAACCACTGAATTTTGCGGAACATACAAGGGGTTAGCTTTGTTGCATTTTAGATCCTCTATCAAACCCTGCAAGGAATATGTAACTCTGAAGATATAATATAATGCGCTGTTAATAAGTGCAATGTATTATGTGCCGACCCAATGGTTTCAAACCCCATAATATTTGCAGTAGAAAAAGCAACGGATCTTTACTTAATGCCTCCTATAACTAACAATGGACAAATTAACATAAATTTTATGACAAAGTATTTTTGTATGAAAATACAAGAAAATTAAAATCAATCCGACAAAACAATCTATATTCTGTCAGTTTGGCTTGTCACAGATCTATGTGTTTACCTGGATCCACCCAATCCACGATGGTACTCATTGGACAAGGGTTATCTTTATCAAAGTTATTTACCTTTAGACATTGTTTGTGTGACGATATTCATCATCGTGGACTAAAATCAAAGGCACATGACTGGTATTTACGGCATGCGGGCTGAACGTGACGTCGTTGTTACGAACAACTGGACGATAAATAAAATCTGTCACCGCCAGAGCGCGCTGGGTGCGTGCCGGCGGCCCGTGTAACATATTGCAGCCCCAACTCGAAACAACTACCGTTCAGCGAATTATATTCTGTCTTCCTAACAATTCCCAATTTGTATTGTGTTGGGATTAGCTTCTAGCAGCTTCTAGTCTATGTTAATTGGGCTGATAATGGAAAACATCAGACACCGGTCGGTCCTTGCTCGAATGTTCGTAACGTCAATTTTTTTACGGTTTATATACTTTTCAAAATTGAAGATAGGGGAAAAGGACTTGATACAACCTGGAAACGTTTCAATAATATTCAGTGTAGGCGTATACCAGGTATTTTTCATCCAAATACAACGAAACACCGACATCAGACGGTAGCTTTTAAACCCATAATAGTGGGTATGGTTTGCAGTGTTTTTGTAACGCTGTCCTTGTATTTTTAGCGGAGTATGCTTTTAAATGATTGCATGTAAAGGTATGTAATGGCCGTTTAGAACTGTCATTTTAGTCATTTTAGCAAATAATGTGGGAGTATAACGTACCTGAAGGAACACGTGCAGGATCGCGTGCGGGTCGCCGCCGCCCAGGCGGGCTGCGCGCGCGCCGGCCAGCAACACGCGCATGCAGAACGGCGCCGCGAAGCACAGCCGCCGCTCCCATGGGGACCATGCGCGCATTGCCTGTCAAAATCACATTTCGTACCTATAAAACTTTGATCGTATATCCTTTTTTGGTGGAATATAAAGTGGCCATTTTGAAGGTCCTGTAATATGAAATCGAATTAAAAGTCGATGAGTCCCAGGCGCATCATTTTCTTGGTATCCTTGATGAATCTTGAAATGATATATTAAGGGGTCTGGTCTAAGCTACGTAATCTTGACTGAGGACGTCAGTTTCATGTTTAAAACTACGGGTTTCTTTAGAAGCTGTACCTTTTTCTTTGGGGAGTGGTCCCGCCACACATTCCCACCACCGTTACCTACTCCTGTAAACCAGGATCGACAATGGTTACCAATAATGACGTCGAGGTTTGACCCTCGACGAGTCCCGGGGAAAAGTTAAATTGTCTTGGAACCCGCACGAATTTAATGGAAAGAAATAATAGGAGTTGGAAGAAAAAAAAATCCATGTCCCTCCGGTGCAAAGCGGGAGACAAAAATAGCTGGTGTGGGCTGATTGCCATAGAAGCAAGACTGTTACAGCTGATTGAAGACCAGTTGTACCTTATAAAGCTGTACCTTATAAAGTCCGAGCATGCTACCCAGGCTGTAGACAGTGAGCGCCCCGTACCGCAGCGGCGTCGGTGCGCAGTACACCGTCGCCGTCACCATTGGGATCGCACCTGAAAATAAAATACTAATTTTATAACTTATAATTAAGCCTACGCAAAATTAAAGCTAATTGTGTTGCAATTTTGATGCAATAAGGTCGAATTTCTCTTATACCTTTTAATTGTAACTATCTTAATTTACAGTGACAATGGGTCTCGATACCAATTAGTTTTTTGTAAATAGCTAGTCAATATTTGAAATTGGAAATTGTAACCTATGTGTAAGCATAAATTTAAATAATACATGGAAAACCCGCGCTCTCGCCAACATAAAACTAAATTGAACGAACGGCAACAAAGTCGATACGTAACAAAAGTTCTGCCGTGCATCATGTTGTTCGTGCGTATTGTTTCAAACCCCCGGCGGAGCGGCCGACTTATTAGGGATGCATGAGTAGGGTACGGAATGATAATTGAAGGGTTTTTGCCGTTCTAAAGTGTGATTGTACTATGTACCTACGTGAGTCCTTAATATTACTTATTATAAAGCTCAAGTAGGTATATGCGAATCTCAGTTACAACTGAGATTATCACTTGCTGAACGGTGAAAGTAAATATATTATTAACTTGCACGTCTATCAAATTACGTGTGAAGTTCGCCTACCCGCAGTGGGTCAGCGTGGTGGACTATCCCAAATCCCCTAAGTTGAGAGTAAATGTGCCCGGTTCAACGGCTATAGGCTCGCCCCCTTTTAGGACCGAAATTGCCATTGTTCCAAACCGAAAAACTTGAACTCTTTGCTCTGATAATGACGCCTAAGTTGTGAAACAATATTGTGTATAGTTATTGCATAACCTTAGTAATTAATTACAATGTTTTGTATATCCTAAACTGTGAACGGGGCTGATATTTTTCGTTGAAAAACTGGAGCAAAGAAGCCAGTTATTAGGTAATTATTGTGGATGTGGAACATTTGGGTCGTGAACCATACTGACCTGCCAATACCGGCCGCATGATGGATTCGTTTTTAATGACTCGCCCTCGCTAAACTACTTTATATTGTGAGAAATAAATCTCACTGTGCGTCGCGTCGCGCGTTTGGGTCTGCAGATGTTGCCTAAAACAAATGTGGCTCGTTTGTCCGGCTATTAAATAAAAAGCCTGGAATAGCGTCATTCCGGATAATAGTTTCGAGATTGCCATCGTGGAAGGAACTGAATACTAAATTCCTTTGAGTGTTCCGTATATTTGATGACTAATAATGAAGATTGACTTAGTTGTTCCTACCTATGAACTACCTATTCTAATATATTTTTAGCAGAGAAGAAAATATAATATCAGAAGACTTAGGTTAATCTGCTGGGTTGGCGTTACTCTTAAATTAAGAAAGGAAAGAGCTTCATAAAAAAATATTACATTTTCGGATCTGGACGAGCTATAGAATGGTTTCGTTACTTAATAAAATAAATATGATATAATAAAGTCCCTTATTGAAATTTTACAAAAGGCTATAAGGTAAATTCGGAAATGACGTTTGCGTTTGGGGAATTAGGGGTGGCAGACAATGAGGGGGGAAATGAACATGACGTCGCGATAACATGAGGACGGACCCACTCGACCCACTCGATTACTGAAACAGAATCTATATTTTTTTAAATATTGTTTGAATTTTTCCTTATTTTCTGGATACCGGTAAAATGGGATTTAATTTTTTCCTGTTCCCAAAAGACCGGATAATGAAATATTAATATTTTTTAAATTACGAAGTGTTTTTCTCATAATACATTTTCATCGCCTGATCCCATCCTATTAATAAATATGTTAATTTACGCGTTAAATGTTAAGTTAAGGTCCGAAAGAATAATGTTTTGTGGAATTTGATAAAATGAATCCTTTCTCAAATAATAATCATATCGCCACTTCATTCTTCGTTCAATAGATTCAGCTACAAAGTTTACACGATGTTTTCAATTGCCAAATGCGCTCCCCTTTTCCGCCGGAGCGCCCGCGGTGTACACACTACCCCGGAGACTCACGGCACTATTTGTTGTGTCCACTAAAACTATGAAATAAAATGTTCATCCGAGAACATTTAGGACTTTTACGGCCAACTTTGGTCAACGACACAGAAAAAAACACCACAAATCATTTTTGTAGGTCCTAGTACCTATAACTTTAAGTTTTGTAATTACAGCAAATAGTATTTCAATACAAGGCATTAAATACATTTACTGTGATTTTTACTGTGATTGTAAAGCGTTTAGTAATCGAAATATTATATTAGGAACTATAAAAATCATCTGATGTCGTATTTTGTTTGTCAGTAAAACTTTTTAGGGTCGGTTCGGTAGGTACAGTTTTTCAAAACCTATATAATCGTCTTTGAATCTTGCAAAAATGTGTAGCTCCTGAGAACTAGTGCGTTCCACTTTCTAAATTAAAAGTGTTTATTATTGTTCCTGTTCCTACATCATCGTGATAAATTTAAGTGTTTTGAAGAGTTTCGTTATGTTATTATAAATGTTTAGTCCACTTAAAGTCAAGTATGCATTATTATTTTACGTAGACGCCACTCTCATAATTGATTACCTTATTCTACCAGATATAATTGTTACGTACTTGACTTCGCGTTTTTGTTCAAATACTCTATTATTTTGGAACCCTCTATTATTTTGGAATCTGTTATGTAATTTTAATCTGGGTAACAATTCTTCGTGTCACATAAGTAGTATAGCTCTACTTTCAAAGATGTAGACACGAGATTTTTCAATTGGCAAATGCGTTCCACTTTTCCACTTGAGAGCTCTACTTACAGATATCAGCACGACAGCCTCAAGCTTTGACTCGTCTTTTGTAAAGATTTCAAGGAAGACTTTGACGCTCTTCACTTTTAAGTAGATTTCGTTTTATCATTTAATCACCATTGATTTAACGACGTCTATTACTGGAAATATAATAAAATATTGCAACTTGAAATTAATTGCAGATTGATTTACCTGAAATTTGAAAGCCATTATTTGGCAAGTAAAGTAATAATAATAATTATTACTACACTAATTATTACAAGTAAAGTAGCGTTTGCAATATTATACGGACTCATCCTCATTAAAAATCCTTGGCAACTGGTTTCTATTAAGTTCAATGAGTTTCAACAAAATATTATGTAGAGTGAGTTTCAATTTCAACAAAATATTTTGAGTCTACGAACTGATTGCTCTCATTAAAAAACTCACGACGGAAAATGGCGATAACACCACCGAGGACTAAAATATCTACATACATATAAGTACCTATATAATAAAGTTTAATATAACTACGTACCTATCTTTTAGTAAATACTAGATAGGTACAGGCACACAGGCATATAGGCAAAGTTCTGGTTTTCCGCCCCGGTAATTCAGAACTACCTACCATAATTTTTACGATGTTTGCCCACTGTTCTGGTTTATGTGAGCCGTAAAATGACCGGGAACAACATAAATTATTTGTGTTAGTTGGTGGTGGACAAGCACTGGCCAAGAAGAAATGTAAAATATTATATGTGTTAGGTATTTGTCTACAGTGCCTTCTGTACCCACAGTAGGAATAGTTTTGCGCCGAGCATTCGTTTGTAATGAGCATCATATAGGTAGGTACTTGGTACTTACGGGTTGGCTCAACATCTCCTAGAACATCTCATAAAGTAGGTATATATGTATTATAGCTGTGTTTTACAAGCTCGTTTACCGACTTTGTTATATAAAAAAAATATGAAATTGCGGTATTAAGACTTTGGGCGGGCGGCTATAGGCTTGTAGGTCTGTAATTGATCTGAAGTCAAAATGGTTTGGCCTCATTCATCTTGCAGACTGTTTTATTCTTTTAGAAAACGAAAACTTTTAGTTTAAAATTGATTTCAGCTGTAGGAAATTAGGAATACAACGTTATTCGTAGGAGAATGTGTGCGCTCTGAATGTTAACATGCCGCTTGTTATGTGCAATGTCAACTATTTCCTAATTAAAAGTTATTTCAATTTATTTTATTCACAACGATAACTTTTAATACATTTGGAATTAAACAAGTTATTTTGTTAGTCGTAAGTATACTTAAATATAATGTAAAATTCCGATGTTGGAAATTTCAAAACCAGCACGTTACTTATAATAGGTATACAAGGAGAAGCATTGCACGACTTCTTCCGTTTATAATTGACCATATTCGGACCACATTCGGGATAGCTTTTACTCAGCTGTTTTTATGGGACTAGTCCCACCACACACTCCCACCACTGTTACTTCTGTAAGCCCAGGAGTGACAATGGCCAGGATTGACATATTACAGTCTAACAAGTATCTAAGCTTATGAAAAAAGTGCCGTTTAGGGACGCCCGAAAGAAGCGAAGCTTTGTAGTATAAAGCGTAGGAACTAATCTTCGCTTTAAAAACTGTGAGAAGTCGCTGTTCTATCGTGGGCTGCCGTAACGAGATTTATGTCCTCCCTCCCAGCCCAGGACTTCTTTATTGGACGCGCGATTGATCGACCCCGTGTACAATTTATTGGTACAATCTTGCTGCTCAAATCACCACTTACTTTGGCGCGTTAGGAGGTAAATTGCGTCTTTAAGTTGAACTCGATGAAATATAGTGAAAACATTTATCACGGAGAAACTAGTTTTAAAATGAAGAAAACGCGACGGTTGATGATGACTGTTTGCGAATGGTTTTTGCAGAACAACCGATCATCAACCTATGGAGTTTGTTAGTTAGTTATACAGGGTGAGAACACGTCGACTTGGGAGTGGCTCTGTACCTATCAACTGCAATATGTATCATTTTAACCGACTTCAAAAAAGAGAAGGTTCTCAATTCGGTTCTATATTAAAAAGATGTTTGTTACCTCAGAACTCCGTCATTTATAATCCTATATTTTAAATTATTTGCCCACCAGTCAATACCCATCGGACCATTATTGCGAAATGACATTGAATATCCGTTAACTTTAGTACGTACTCATGCACAGTGACGGGGTCGTGCGCGGAACCATTAATAATAACGTACGGTCCCTTTATATATTTGCATAATCCGAGGACTGGCGGGATATATTGAATAACTTCGTTTGATTTATAACTGCTATCGCGCATGAAAGAATACACTTATTGAAACGTATATGTACACACATACAAGAAATTATACCTATAGGTTGATTTTACATAGCAAATTCGACAAACAAGTTTATGAGCCGTCTGGATGTGAAGCAGTTACCGTAGCCTATAGACGCTTGCAATACCAAAGGCATTGCTCGCACGTTGCGTACCTGAAGGGGAGGTGGATAGAGTTAGGGGATGGGTGTTTGAACTTCTGGCTTTCTTACTCATCGAAACGCGGCTATGATACCTACTTTACCCTAAGCGTCTGCGAGAGGTTCTGTTAGTTATAGTTACTCCACATAATACCTATAACATTTTTTATCCAAAGATCAAGAGAAAAGATGTAAAGCTATGAGACCAAAATATACTCGCCTTAAACACCGTATTAATAGTTGTTAATAACAATATAACAAATTGTTATTACTGTTATAAATGTAATTAATTTTTATTCTTTATTGCTGTATAACAAAGTAGATACCTCCATGTACTTTGGTAATATCCACCGCGCCGAACTGAAATTGTTGAAAGCCCGAATTATAAATCATCAGTCAATGGAAGTTCAGCTCTACTCCACCGCGATAAAGCACTAAAGTTATTTACAGGAGAGTTAAAAGCACAAGGGACATTAATCTTGCATTGTTTGTAGCATACGTGGGTATAGGGCCCGTAGGTTAATATGAATTGGTGAATTGAAGATTAATTTTGCAAGTTAATTGGGTTTTCGACTGCACAATGTTATATTGGATGGGTGAGAACGTAGTGTGTCTATTAACTTGATTAAGTGTATAAATAAATGCAGCATTAAAGTTTTTTCAGCTGTTGTATAAAAGGGTAGATACAGAACAAGTATGTTAACCGTCCAATCAGTTTTAAATTTTATTGTGGTAAAAGCGTTATTCATCTTTAATTTATAAAAAAAAAACCGCATTAATTTATGGATACAACTTCTGTATTACAAACACTATGATAAATATGTGGACTACCTATTACCTACGGAATGGCATGGAGGGGTGCACGGGGTGCAGTCAGTTTTGATCAAAGAAATTGTATTCACTATTAGTATTATTAAAAAAAACTTATTTAGCTCTGCCTATTTATCGCGGCCCTATTGGCCTATTGTTGGATTGGATTGGATTGGATTGGATTCTCATTGCGTGGGCAAATGGAAGTTTTGTTTACTTAGTTATTCGGGCTTTTTATAAAATAAACTTATTTTTTATCGGATTATGATCACCCAGTTTTTTTTTTGGACGGTGAATAAACAAGTGTTTTATAAGTAGGAATAATTATCAAACAAAGACCTTATTCATACGGCACAGGCGACGATGTATTTTTCTGACATTTTGACTGTAACTATTCCGGCCCCAAATATCGAGATAAAATACCGCCTTTCCGTTCGGCCTAGGTACAATCAAAACCTGAGTCACGCTGTAAGAAGACCACGATTTTAGCGTTTTGGCCAAATTCAGCACGTAAAAAAATCGTCACCCTGTGTATGAAGGTCTTAACTCTTTTTATATTTACACAGGTGGAATAAATCTTTATAAATTCTAATTATTCACAACGGAAAGCGATTTTTATTTTGGTAACTTACCTCATAAGCTTTTCATTGCTTATTCCACTTCTCGACATTTATATTCATAAATATGTACTGTAACCAAATTTTTACATGTTTTTGAGACATTTAATATTTTGATTCCAAGCCTAATATGGCTAACGGTCTGTTTTAAAATAGATCCTATTTTGATGATAACCACAATATTGTTTTTATCAGTTTAAACAGCGCGATGCGGTGGTTGGTTTTACCGTTATTTAAACAACATAAATTCCTGATTATTAATTAATTAATTAAGATAATTTCTGATTTAAATAAAAAGCAAGATTTCAATAGGCACGTGTACTTATACTATTATCAACCTTTACCAATAAAATATGAGGTCTCGTCCTAATTGACCATCGCATCGCTCGCACGAAGTTGAAGAACGAGTTGTACGTGCCGTATTTTCGTACGAGCGCCGACCAATTAGGACAGTACTTGTCTAAAAACAGTTATAAAATTATAGTTTTAATGATTAACAGAAACAATGCGCTGAGCCCCGCTCTCGCTCACGCACGGGAGAGTCCTCCCACAAACGGGCGGTGTGGCCACGCTATTCATTCATACGAGTAAGTCACATGGATGTGGGTATTAAAGCGGATAAATTATTTAGAGGCGCCACCACTCCAGTCTAGTTTAGGTAAATCAACTCGAGCCGAGATTGCTGAGAATTAAAATTAGTTCGAATTCATGAACCAATAAAATTGTTTATCGTTTTTAAATTTGGTGTTAAATGTCAAGGTTCGTGACCGTTGCGGTGTAAACAGACATAGGTACTCTCCGCATGGTGTTATTTTCTTTATCTCAGTGCATACATTCTTATCAATTCAAAGTTAAGAGGAAACAGAATTGTTTCCTCTTAACTTTGCTATAAGGTTTATTACTTCTTAATTTCGTTGCGGTTTTACTAACAATAGCAATACTTGGAAAACTTTAAGGAAAGGTAATTTCCTAAAAGATGTGAGTAATTTGCGAAATAACAAGTCTCCGACTTCCTTAAAAAGGTGTGCCTTTAACATGTACAATTAACGGCGAAAGTGATTAATATTTTCCTGAACTACTTTTGCTGTCGACTGTTTAACTGTTAACATAGTATAAAACAAAGTCGCTTCCCGCTGTCTGTCTGTCCCTTTGTATGCTTAGATCTTTTAAACTACGCAACGGATTTTGATGCGGTTTTTTTTGAATACATAGAACTCTATGTATTCAAAAAAAAACGCATCAAATTCGCGCCACCACTCCAGAATAACTATTCAAGAGGAAGGTTTATATATATAATACATGCATAATATAGTATACTATATATGACAGAACAACGTTTGCCGGGTCAGCTAGTTCTATATAAAATAATATCGTACACTTTTACATTATTAATTGTTGTAAATGCCATATATCATCGTAAAAACCTATTACGCGAGTCTGAAGACTGCATCATCAATTTTCGTGTTCAATCAAGGTCTCCGCACAATGGATCGGTGCGGTATCGTCGAGTCAGTGGGTAATATGACCTTTGCCTTGACGTAAGCTATGGCGCCTCGCCCAGCTTTGCGGCACAATAGTTCACGTGATTATCTATCATCATTCCAAGAACAATGCGCTATTTCCATCCTCGAATATAGATGGCCAACGACATTGAAACATACACAGCAAATGTTTTTTCATTTTGACGCCTGAAAAGTGATATTCCAGTCAAAAGAAACATATCGGAATCTCAATACTAAAAGTCTTTGAATCATCTCGCATCTCATTTGATTTGCGTTAACATTTTTTATTGATATTGATAGGGTAGTGGTCTCGTATATTTTGACCAGCGGAATAGACCTTACCAGGCCATATTAAGAAAGTGGAGGATTAAGTAATAGTTTCTTTTTATTGCACATGTAATTAAATAATGTATGCCTTTATTACGACCAGTAGTATCTTGTCAACTGGTCAAAAAATAATTAAATATTTTTCACAGATGCACACGGGCTAAATATTAATTAATAAAGCAATCTCAAGTCTGAAATGATCTTGAAAATGTAGAATGTAAAAACGTACTCAAGACAATCACCCTTAAATTTGAGATCGATTTATTAATATTGGCTGTAGATTAGTTTCCCAATACCTCGGAGGGCACGATAAATTAGTGGTCCCGATTGGCATTCAAGTATCGCTTCAGACTGAAAACTTGAATATTTTAGATGAATGGTCTTAGGTACCCTGGTCCATTAGTTCGATCTTGGAGGGCAGATGAAAATTGCAGAATAAGTAAATATCGGGAATCAGTAGTTTCAGGGTAGATTGGAAACCAATCCCAATGGGAAAAGGCTCGGATAAAATAGGGTCAGAGAATGTGATTGTAACCTAAATATATATATATAAAGAATCAAAATAGTCTGGCTATCTAATGCGATAAATCTACGCGTTATTGGTATCTGCCTGGAATGTCGGCAGGTGAGGTTATCGCGCTGGCTCGAGCCCCACCTCCGCAATAGCTTTATTTGTGGAGAATGTGGATATTGATCATACCAATGAGGTATGGTGACATATATTTTTATCTATATAGATATCATAGATACAATCAAATTTAAAATATTAAGTATATTCTAACAAAACTAAGATATATTGCTTTAATTTATATTCATGTAGTTCAGAGTACTTGGTTAGCTTTGAAATTGTTGTCCAATTTTGAAGGATTCTGATTCATCAAGTGTTGTTTACTTAGAACAGAGTTATGTTCTCACTTATTTCAATCAGGGCCATAACTGTAAATGTAACGTATAATGATAATTACTGTCAATCGTTTGTATGATTGTCAACCCAACGTTTGCGCAATTGAGAAGCAACTGACTTGCAAATTAATATCAACAAGTTTCGCGCAAATGTCCACGAAATGCGCCCAAACCTCCGCTCGAGGGTGAAATAAAGATGGTAATAAGTGTCATTAAACTTGTCTAAGAGATGAAACAGTTTAATATATTCATATAAAAGTTGACGCGGGAACGAAGTTCGGTTTTATGGGAGTAGCTCTCAAACTATGATTGCGAAATAAATGTTAAAACTTAATATAGGGAGTGTAAATAATTTATACAGTTCAATTGTTTTTTGTTGGTGATAGCGCCAAGCTGTTGCTAGTTGCTCGACAGGGTTGTGCCTCCCACTCACGACAGACATAAAGTAGCTTTCAAAGCACGTTTCGTCCCTACTATGAGTGCATGAAAGCGAGAGAGCCGAAAGAACTACCCTCTTCTCTTCCACTCCCTCTGTCCCTCTTGCTTTCAGGTCGGCAAGGTGCGAGCGATGCCTTTGGTATTGCAGGCGTCCTTAAGCTTCGGAAACTGCTTAAAATCAGAGGGACATAAGCTTGTTTGCCGACATTGTATTATTAAAAACTTGCTCTTAAAAATAACTATTCATCATCGTGCTTTATTTCCAAAAGTGTGGGCAGAGGTACACCGTTATGCACTCACTTTGAGGAGCATTGAGGACAATATTTTGGTCTCAATATAATCCCAATAATAGGGGGTGATTCTATGCCTGACATTAAAGGGGAACCTCAAAGTAAGGCCTATTTGGCCAACAGTGCTGGCCTATAAGGAGTTGGCGAGTTTCACACGTGTTTTACGAAAAAGTGCAGTTTTCCAAACGTTTACGTACAATCGTTATCGCTACTGATTTCTTCATGGAAAGATGTAAAGGTTTAAATGGCAATTTTATTTAGAATTGTTAAATGTAATTTCTATCTTTCTAAAGTGTATCTAAATTGAAGTTCATTTTTTTTTTGATATGTATATTGTATGTTGTTGGCCAGAGTGGCCATAACAACTTCACCCGGACAGAGGGCGAGCGCGAGTGCGCTCCAGCCAGAGGGGCAGGGGGGCAGCTAGCTCAAGGGCGCCACAAGGGACACGACCTTGGCTTGGGCCGCTGCCAGGGAAGTTCATTTTGAAAAGTATTAACTTCGGGGATGATTTGTGAAGTGGAGGAATCACGTCGAGAGATGTCCAATACACAGCTGTTTAGAGTCGTTTGATAAGAGGTTGTTACTTGTGGCTAATCATTATTCCTGAATACTATCGATGCTACTTTCTTCAATTAATTTCTCGAGGGACTGTACAATTTAATTAAATGATATAATCTAAATATATATAACTCAAAGGTGACTGACTGACTGACTGACATAGTGATCTATCAACGCACAGCCCAAAACACTGGACGGATCGGGCTGAAATTTGGCATGCAGGTAGATGTTATGACGTAGGCATCCGCTAGGAAAGGATTTTGATTAATTCTACCCCCAAGGGGATAAAATAGGGGATGAAAGTTTGTATGAAACTTTGTCAATTAAATTCCACGCCGCCGAAGTCGCGGGCACAGCTAGTGATAAATAAAAATGGTATCGACCTTGTAATTATTAAACTAAAATGAAACCTATGAACTACACGATAAAAGTTCGTTTAATAATTGAATTTGGTCTATTTGGCAACAGAACTGGGTCGAATATAAAGACCGCTTTTGTACGATTGCTTTTACAGTTTTCACGGTGTTTTTTGTGCGAAAATACTCAGGAAGTGTTTCCCGGTGTGAATATTTTCAGTGGAAGTAGCGGCAAGAGACGCTGCGGCATTGAATAATTTATAATTTCTGGTTTGTGTAAAATTTTAACAAGCAAGACTTTTGTGTAACTCGCACGTTTCAAATGTAGGCGATTCTAAAGTAGGCCGAATACACTAACAAACGGTCTCGGACTGTCTCACTTTTTTTCTAAAAAAAATTGTATTAATCTGATTATTGATTTCATTCGAGATTGTTACATTGATCTGAAAGCAGAAACAAAGACGTTATCATAACGAAGCAGACATAATATAAAGCGGGTAAGCTTAATAAATCTACACGTTAAAATTACTGAATAAAGATCTGGTGTGCGTGTGATCTAATCGTCTCCTAAACGGCTTGATCGATATTGATGTTTTAATGTCCTAATCACATGGATGGTTCTTAGTTATAGTTGGAGCAGGCTCTGTTAAAAAAGCTAGTATAGTGTATACAACCCATAATTGTATCGTGTAACGAGAGCTCGTGCCTCTCGCGTGTAGAACATGATAATATAAATTATCACGTCATACTTATTTGAATATCACGATGTAATTATGTTGAAACTAATGCTAGACACAAAGCAACATTTGTTTCAAGTCTATGTACCTACTAAACACGCGATAAAAAACGAGCGGCGGAAAGCCACGAAAGGACGGAAGCGGAAAAGAATGAGAAAAAGTTGGGTGTATCGCGTTAGTTGTATCAGATGAGTAGGTGCTGGGAGGGACGAATGAAACAACTCTACTCACAAGAGTAGAGCTCTTAAAATCAGAGAGAGACGTTTAACGTCTAAACAATCCTTACTAATATTATAAATGAGAAAGTTTGTGAGTGTAGATGTTTGTTACTCTTTCAGGCAAAAACAACTGAACCGATTTGGATGAAATTTGGAACACAGATACTTTATAACCCGGATTGACACATAGGATACTTTTTATCCCGATAATCCCGATTTTTTTGTTAAGTTAAATACTACGCGGACGAAGTCGCGGGCACAGCTAGTAGATTATAAATATATGATGTTTCAAAATTACCTGCGTCCCTAATATTTATGTACCAGAACAAGAACGAAATAGCAAACAATCAGTTCAAAACTCGCACTTTTCCAATAATTATGAGCTCGTGGGTAGCTGTACTTCCTCGTCTCCAACATTGGAGAGAAGGCAGTAATAAATACTCAGGAGCTGATCGTTTCGTGCACACGATGTCACCGTCCACGTTTTTTCTATACATTTTTGACGGATAGTTACAGTATTCTGCGGCTGTATTATACAGTAAAATTTATGGAAAAATCGTTGTCGCGCTAGCCGTGTGAATAACCGCTTAAAGGGCGATGGGATAAAACTGCATCTTGCTACAATGTCCAAAACAAGCTCAGAAGTTTAAAGAGCAACAATTTATCTGTGTTCTGTGATTACAAAAAAATAGAGATTATGTCGATGTGAAGTTAAAGCTGGATTAAATCATCAGCAACTGACAAAATGTTTGTTCGCAACAAACACGGGATGGATTCCGGGAGCTCACCATTAATCTGTCAGGATGGCAACAAGGCTCGACACGCTATGTTCCCGGGTAATCCCGATCCGTTAATCACCCAAGATGAGAGCTTAATCTAAACCTCAAAGCTATGCTCTCGAATATTATTTATATCCCTTTGATCATATCTCTTTATTGTGTTCTGTACCCATAATTACGGTAGTCGCGATAATTAAACTTGCATAATTTATCAAAGGTTTTATTTTGCTGAACTCGACTTTGATAATCCATGGAGCAGTTGTTGATAATCATCTGCAACTTGTTATTGGAAGAGTTATAAGATGGTTATTATTAGTTGAGTAAATTAGAAGCCTTAAGATTTTGAAGAACATTTTGCGGAAATTATGCATTTTTAACCGACTTCCAATGTTTATCTGTATGGATTTTTTATTTATTTATTGTATAGCTTTTCAATTTATGAAACCATTATCATTATGACGACATTTTCATCATCGACCTTAGATTAAGAATGCCCATAGAAATGCAGTGATGCGTTCACGCGTAAGGGACAGCAATAGTACACAGAAATACCAATTAAAGAAAAGGCAAACATTTCCGAATTACTTTTACTCCATATAATCAAATATTGACGTTAGACACACATCAATCTGGTTATTACTATACAAATAATCTGCCGCTATCGCTGAAACTAATTTTGATTGGCACCAAAATATTGGTGCCGGTAGAGCTAAAAACCCATACGCTGAACAAGACTTAAGATGCTCTACACATCCCATTCACAGTTTATGTTAATAAATGCAAAGTTAATGCGCGAATCTGGTTTCCGCAGCTGTCAAAATGTTTATAAATTGAATAATAAAAAAAGCATTTTTATCTTCTTCCATGTACTTAATCGACCAATTACTTACACGGAAATTTTCTTTAGTGCCAGTGTAATGATGCTGCTAAAGACAGTTTAGTGGCGACTGACGTAAAGAAAATTATTCTTCCACAATTTTTTTACGAATCATTAGTGTTGGTTCGCAGTATACCTACCCTGATTACCGATATTGACATGAAGGGGCGACTTTGTCAATCGTTTAATTATGGGCCTATATTATGGGATACAATATACAATTTTGGGACCACTAGGAAATAGCTAGGAACTATGTATGTAGAATATGATTAGACATTTGAAAAAGGAAGTTTATCAAAGCAATAGACATATACGAGCATGGTATCATAATTTTCAGCTTATACAAAACATTTCCCTAACGAGGTAGTTAAAGGAAATGTGTATATTATATTTTAAGAAACTGTTCTCCATTTTAACAAAGAAATCAAGGTTTATTATACATGAAACGTCGCGCGGTTGTTGAGCGCTCAGCTTCCCGGTCCTCTTCCGTGCATACTAATGCCATGCAAAGTGCCGCCGCTCATTAGCGCTATCAAAGCGTTTGATTGGCAGTAAGACGTTTGGGAAAGTAAAACAAAGGAAAAGTAAAGAGATTTTAATATTGTTCCTCGGATACAGTTTTGATATAATAAATTGAGAACATTTTTAATAGACTCGATCCGCGACATACCTGGCGGCCAAAACATTAATATTTTTTCACTCGTGTGTATCTACGTGTTCCTGTGCAATTAAAATATAATTACAAATTTAAATTGTTATATTTTTCTTAAGTCTACAACCCTAGCTACGACCGAATCGGAAACGCGAACTCGACTCGACTGAAAAGATACGGCAAGAAACTCTGGGGGCTTTTATTTTTTAAATGGCCGGTTGCTTATATTGAATAGGTACAAGTAACATAATATATTTTGGGAAATAAGATAACTCCAGTGTGCATGTCCAATGGATAATGAATCTTCCAAAAATGTTTGTTATCATATCATAGTTTTCCTTTGGAACAAATAACCAGTCTTTTCTCACTTGATGGAACGTTCGCGGTAACCACAGGGCCTCCCTCATTAGCTCTAACATTTAATTAGAGTTACAGACAGAAGCACTCTGCTCCCGTGGCAAGTGAAGAGACGTTTCTGCGCTCTTTTAATAAGGTGACCCAGTTAGGGCGCAGCCGGCCTGCTGACATTTCGACTATGAATAGAGTGGCCAGTATTTTTGTTGGCTGAATTAGAACGACTGATCTATACCACAGACAACGAGAAGCGATACGAAAGTTAATAGATTATTTAATTAATTTTGTTGTTGCCAACGATTCGCCTCTATTTATTTGATTATCATCATGGTTTTCGACACAGAATAAACCATGGATTTACAAAATTGCTGAGCCCGGCGCGGCGTAACTATTTATCTTCATGTCGGCAAAGTGCGAACAATGCTTTTGGTATTGCAAGTATCTAAAGGCTAAGATAACTGTTTAACATCAGGAGTATCGTACGCTGTTTTGCTGACTTTGTTATATAAAAAGTTGGCTACTTGTTCACCTTTGCACGTATAGTATGGCCACCCTACTCGCTATTGAATGTGCTCGCTTTGTGTATCGTGCCCACCGCTCGTCAAAGCTCGCGCCGCGACTTTACCTCGCTCGCTATCCGCATGCCACTGTTTACGGGAATACCTCGTTAGGCGTCTAGGAAAAATAACAAGCCTTGAAAATATTACTTAATTTGGCTTAAATTAATTTTCGGAAATATAAAGTTATTGTACTTGGATAGAAAATATGGAAAGAAACCTTTGTGAAGTTTCTTTTGTTTACAACATTTCGGGAAACAAGTGTATAACCCGTCTGATGTTTATAGCTATATATGCTTGCAAGTTGCAATACCAAAGCCATTGTTCACACATAGCCGATCTGTAAGGGAGGGGAGGAGAGGGTTGTACGTAGGCCTCGACAATCGCGCCATAGAGCACATCCACTGGAATTCATTCAAATAATCGATCTTCTGCTACCGAAACAAGACCATTCAAATATAATAATAATAAATATCGCCAGACAGACACACCAACTGTACGGTCCGAAACTAAGCAAAGCTTGTACTATGGGCACCGTACAATGGACTGGGGGCGATCCCAGTGACACCCAGACCTGGGAAAATTACGAAAAGGCCATTTCCGAAATTTGCCCTGGCAGGAATCGAACCTGCAACCACCATGTGCAGTGAGCCGAGCGGCCTACGCTCGAACCACTGCGCCAAGCGGTCGTCAAATAGATATAGATTTATAATCACAGTAATATTGAGATAACAATCATTTTAGCCCTTATGACGTCCCACTCCTGGGCATGGGCCTCTCCTCACTACGAGGGGGATTCCGGCCATAATCCACCACGCTGGCCCAGTTCAGGTTGGCGGATTTCACATGTCTTTCGAAAATTGGTTAGGTCTTCTAAGACATGTAGGTTTCCTCACGATGTTTACCTTCACCGTAAGCAAGTGATAATCATATATGTATAGAAATTATGATTCGCACATAGATTGCTAAAAATCCAGAGTTGCGAGCCGGGGTTTGAACCTAGGACCTGGTGCCCGCAGGACGCGTTCTTAAAAAATCGGCTATCACTGTAATATTAAAAAAAAATGTAGTGGATTGTCCTGTATAAAACAAACAGCGTGGTCGCTTGTAAGTTGGCTGCACGGCGTCCATTGCGAAGCTTTTATAGAACTTGTTCACTGGCGCTCGAAGAGGAGGGTTGATTTACAACTGCTAAATTTACTGCAATGTGTTTTTATATTACCTTTTAGTTTTAAAGCCATTTTTCATTACAGAACGTAGTTTTTCGCAATTTGTTCAGCTTGGCTGCTTCGGCCTTAACGGACCAAATTTTATGCGCTTAACGTAATCCTACTAATATTATAAATGCGAAAGTTGTGAGTGTGGATGTATGTATGTATGTATGTATGTATGTATGTATGTTTGTTACTCCTTCACGCAAAAACTACTGAACGGATTTGGATGAAATTTGGAACACACATAGATTATAACCGGGATTAACATATAGGATACTTTTTAACCCGATAACCTCGAAATTTTTGTTAAGTTAAAATACTACGCGGACGTGTCGCGGGGCACAGCTAGTAATAATAATAAAGCGCTTAACGTACCTTAACGTAACTTAGAGGCCTTTTTTCAGTTGAGCTCATCCGATCTAGTAAGATCATAAAGCGCTGTCACTGTCTAATAAGTGATACTTCTTCTTTCTTTAAAATATGGCCCACCCAAGTTAATAGGTATTTCGCCAGTGTCAAGTAACATATAGCAATAACAAACAATTACAAAATTACAATACAATACAAAAATGTGACCGTTTACTTTGAAAAACCAAAATGGAGGCCCCTAATAAGTATTAAATAGTAACAGCGCTTCATTCGTTGACGACCGCTTGGCGCAGTGGTTCGAGCGCAGGCCGCTCGGCTTACTGCACCGAGTGGTTGCGGGTTCGATTCCCGTCAGGGTAAATTTCGGAAATGGCCTTTCCGTAATTTACTCACTGGGAGAACTGGGATCGCCTCCAGTCCATTGTACGCCCAGTACATTGTACAAGCGTTGCTTAGTTTGAGACCATACTCGTACAGTTGGTGTGTTTGTCTGGCGATATTTATTATTTATGTATTATTCTAGAATAGTGTAACAAGTAGTCATCTAGGGACTTATCCAACCAAAAGTAAAAAGAGTCGGCCCCTTGTAAATCTCTGCAATCGCGCATGCATCGAGGCCTATCGATGCATGTTATGTAACTTACTGGCGCCCATCGCGGGTCGATCCGCGCCTCCCTCCCTTACTGTAAGTCTCACGTTGTAAGACAGAACATGATAAGATAAGATAGATAAGTACATGACCTACCTACTTTACAATTATTCAATATACTTAAATGAAAACACTCTACAAAAATGAATCCATTAATGAATTTAAATTAATTGTATTCCTTAATTCTTCAGCGCTTTTTTGAGAATGATCAAACTTTAAGACATATTAAGACTTCTTATCTGAAATTAAATTGAAGACTGTACCTTCTAGTTTGATGGATTGAAGCTAGCATTTTCGAATGCATTTGGTTTTATGTAATCTGCCCCGGCGCACTGGCGCGGGTTAATTCGTCATTTCCTTTCCAATTACCCTCGCTGTCGGAAGATTTGGCACCGAGCGAGGGAAATGACTCCAAAACAGAAAAAAAGGCTTTTTAAAAACAGTTAAATGGTCCAGCATAGCAGTGATAGCCTTACGTGTACGAGCTCCTAAGTTAAAACCCTGGCGCAACAACTTATGGGTTTTTCGAAATTTATGCGCGAATCATGAAATTCATTATGATTATCACTCGCTTACGGTGAAGTATAACACCGCGAGAAAACCTGCAAACCTGCATGTATAATGTGTCAACTGCACCGAACTAGCGTGTTGGATTATGGACTGAATCCCTTTGTGTTAAGGTGAAGGCGCCTGTCTAGCCCGCGAAGTTCAAATTTTTTGAGTTCTATTAGAATTTTTTCAAAATCTGACAATAATAAAAGACAATTTTTTTAATTCGCGAAAAAGACCGTGTGCAGTGCATTTATTAATACATTTATTTTACTCTAAATATTATTACGGTGGATATGATACTAGTAAATCACTAAATACACTAAAATTGCCAGATTATCTGGATAGCTGTCGTTCTTGAAATGTTTTAGAGTAAGTTTGATATATTAATAAATGCACTGCACACGGTCTTTTTCGCAAATTACAAAATTTGTCTTTTATTATTGTCAGATTTTGAAAAATTTCTAAAAGAACTCAAAAAATTTGAACTTCGCGGGCTAGATGGGCGCTTTAGCCTTAAGGGGGTGACCGAGCCCAGTAGTAGTACGTCAAAAGGGCTCATTCTTATTATAGTTAAATTAATGAAAATGGTGAATGCGGTAATGTATAGATAGTTCATTTTACGAAGACGAGTGAATTATTGCAAATTAACCCATATGCCAGTGTCATAAGAGTCACAGCACGCATCTACATAAAATGAACTACTACTATAGTTAGAATTTAATCAAATAAGGCAATTTATAATTACACAATAAAATAATTAAGTAGTTCCACATTATATGATGCGTCATTGTAGATAATGGTAATGTAATGCATGCAAATAACAGTGTATTATAACCCATGCATCATAGGCTATAAATTCCATTGCACTAATTAAACACATAGCTGACACAGGTGCTGTAATGTTAGGGTATACATATTGGTTCTATGTAGGAGATAATATGCAAAATCGATAGGGATATGTACATAGAGTATGGCTTCAGCTCAATCCTTGGCATTTTGTGGAACATAAAGGTAAGTAGAGCAGTGACGAAGGTGAAGTAATGGGTATATTAACGCTTGCATTGATGACTAATAACGCAGATCTGTTTGATGATTTCACTTTGTCTGGTACCGACAGTAGAGCAGAAGAGTCGGAGTGTTGATCGAAACCCAACATAAACCAGTCCAAAGACGACGTATTAGATATTTGCTGGATATAAAGAAACAGATACGTAATCAGTATCTTTCGTCTGTATTTTTGTCAGCAAGCCTAGCACGGCTGACTGTGACAAACCGGCACTTAGGACCACGCGAGTCCAAAATAAAACCCAATTGAAATTAAAAAAAAAGAAAAATAATTTCATTACATAGATTTTGTCACATTCCTGTTATGAATTTAGGAAGTCGGAAAACACGGACCATCCTCTGGACTCTGCAATCAAGAATAGAAGTTTCCGAAAAACATACGCTTAATACGGTACATAAGATTTTCGATCGACCAATCACAATAGCTACCTCCGCTACCTCCGCCCTCGCGCCCACAGACTACTTTCTAAACTAGACTATGTTCTCGCGCCGCAGCTTTTTTCTGATGCAAGTTATTTCTAGCGCAGCTGTGAAAGATAACGACTCCGCATGATAAAATCCGTGAGATAAAGTCTTGTCAAGTTGACGTGGTGCGCCTACAGGAATCAGATAATGCCGTCAATTGAGGTTTTTTAGTTTTTTTTTGCAGAGCCGCTCCATGCGAGCCAAAACGACGGACGCTATAGATAATATATAATAGAAATTTATCTTCCAAGTTCTAAACGACCACCATCTATTTACAAAGACTACTTTATGTACCTAATTTAACTTGAGAGTTTAATCCAACCGCGCGAACCGCGCGGTAAAGCCTTATCAAAACTTCCCGCGTTACCTCGCAGTCACGAAGATGGTTATTTTAAGCTATTTACTGGCTAGCTCATTATAAAAGTCTAGTAAGTCTTCAGTGGAAAGAGAAATCAGGGCAGATTCAGGTCATTAGCATTTCTGGTTATTAAACTCAGGTCTAAAATCAGATCCTGCAAATGATTTTAGTCTAGCTAGTCCAAACAGATTCTCAACCTATACGATGCCTGTCCATTCTCTGATATTTTACGCCTTCTGTTCTTTCGTAACCTACTTTTTAACGTTCAGCCCTATAACCAACGCAAAAGGGAGGTTTTTATAATAACAACCTTCCAAAATAGAGTTAAATTTGGGTAATCCGCGAACATAACCCTCGGAAGAAGGGCGAAGCGTAAACAAATGTAACATGTCAGTTACTTGTTTATCTTATAAGTTTGTCCTTCTCTGGTAGGGCATCTGAAGATCATGCGGTGTGTAGGGTGTTAAATGCAACAGAGTTAAAGCCCTATTGTTGTCTCAAGGCTAATAAAATAGGTCCTAGCGGTCTGCCTTGTAAAATACGCGCCCAACGCTTAACGTTGGAAATTTTGGCGTGTTTTATTTACAAAATGTGCCTAATGCAGAAATTAAATAAGTTTGTTTTTACTTTGGCGAAAAGGCCAACGCGTATTTTACGTGGCATTGAGGCTTTTATATTTATCATCCTCCCTCATTAGAAGGCGCTCTAAGGGTTCGTTGGCACGCACTGCCCACGCGGCCACGTGACATTGCACTTGACCTGTCACCTGCCTTAAGGCCGGGGCTGCAATGGTAGGGCAAATTTAAACAAATCTTCTCTTATCTGATACAGCCACCGCCATGTGTTTTAACGAAATTGCAATCGCGCTACCAGTGCCTTCCCGACGTTTAACTTGTTCGAGTTAAATATTTGTTTTTCTTGAACTGAAGGACCACTTTATGACTTTACACAATAACCGTCATCATAAAAGTAAATAAATAAAAAATGACTGGCAACAAAAAATTGGTGCCGTTCGAACTATATGCATCCCATTTACTCTAAAGCACAGGTACCTACATAGGTATACGGTCTATCTCGTTTCGACTCTAACTTGACCAAACATTGATATTTCTTCCTCTATGTTCCGCTATGCGGTGTCTGTCAGTCATTTGTAAGCATTTTTTTAAGTAAGTAGATATCTTCAATCTTTTAAAAATATTGTTTCCTACTTATAATCAGGACAGGAAGTGAATCATTCATGAAGCACGCAACAATGACGGTGACATTGTACTTGACCCGACCCTGCTCGTGCCTACCGCGCTTATCTAGGCAACCTATGGTAATGAGTCTGAGCTTAGAACAGTAGTCAGGTTAGGTAAAGTCAAGGACAAAAAAAAGTATATGTTACTTTAAAAGAGAAATTGATGATTAGCCCGTGAAATAAATGAAAGATAAAAGTAAGTAATGTACTTATTATTAACTGTATACATATACTAGAGGATTAATACATTTTCCTGTCCTATCTAATAGTTCTTTGAACACTCAGGATAAGCGATGGCCTGGATTTTTTGCGATCATTATCTGTAGTGGAATAAGCAGGACTCAAGGGTCTTTATCAATGTATTAAGGTTTGTGGGTTGTCTCGATCATACCTTTTGTTTGCTTACTTATTGAGGAACTAGTCCAACCAATCTAGACCTAATTGTGCCTATTAATTGCTACCTAGAAATGTGGCTGACTTCATTAGTGTCAAGAGAGTGATAATAAACGTTTTTCCTTCATTCTTAGTTCTAAGAATCGACTGCGTAGACACTACTTATCTGATTTGATCAATTCAGAAATACTTAATCACCATTTAGAATACTGGATGAATGGTAAAACAACGCTGTCTTCACTGCATCAAAACTATCACAAATCATAACTCAAAGTATTTAATTTTACAAAATATTTTATTTGATTCAATTTAGTGACAAATGAGACTAAATTTATTTATTAACAACTAAATCACAAATAACCAATCTTATGAAGTTTTTGCATAGCATGATGTCAAGATCTGAAATAATTTCAAAGACAAAATCAAAATCTGAATCATCACATACAAAATGGTTTATCTATACTTACATATAGGTATATTTAATTATTTTCATTGTTAAGAAAATCTCCCTGCGGAAACACAAAACACAAAATTTAATTCAACCATACTTCCATTATCTGTGCCTTATTTGATTTAACCCATGGATTTAACGAACTGAAGCCTCCCAGGTACCTTTAACCGACTTTACAAACATTTCCAGTGAAGTGGTGTAGTTCCCTTTGAGGCCATCTTGGAATCAACATCAGAAAGCGTTGTCATTAATTTCCCTTTCGTCAGAGTCGACGTGTCTGGTATCGAGTTACCCACATCACAAGGAGCGGTGATTTGGAATCTATAGAGGAACAAAAGAGGCCTTTGAAGGCATCAATGATATACCTGCAAATATGAGGTGAGAGATGGAACCAGATTGGTTTTGTTATTATTCTGTCATCTTCGTCGTTGTTTGACTAGCACCTACAAAATCTCAGTGACATCCTTGACAAATATTGAAAAATAGCATTTAAAAAATTTGTAGACTTAAGTATTAAACCTATTTTATTTTTGAAAAATCTATTGTCTGTCTAGATAAATACCGACAGGGTAGTATTGTATTCTCTTTGCCGACAGTGGCTAACTGTTTCTGTAAGTAAAGTATCTCGGTTCATATTTTTGAGACATCAAATTATTAGATCACATGTCTTTTTGTGCATCGTCCAAGAATAATTTGTTGATCTACATTACATCATAACCGTGTAACGCTACATATATCAACAATATAGGTCAACGTCAATAATTTTATTTGTATAATTCTTTATCCGTTCCCCAGAGATGTTCGAGATACTATCGCAAGAGGCAGCGAGACGTCAAAATCGATGAAGATCTGTCGCAACAAAGGCACGAGGCCACGAGGCAGATGACTGACGGCTCCACTCGTCACGGGATGAGGAAAAAGGGGAGCTCGAATTATGTAGGACGCGGTAATCCCCGACTGTTATGGATTCTGTGTCGTACGTCGTTGCGAATGGCTTCGTGATAAAGCTATCTTATTGGGAGATAAATTCAAAAATATTTATTCAAAGGTATTTTTTATCGTTTTTCTTTGGATTTTTCATTGATAATATAATCCTAGGCCTAGTCTGCTTAAGTGTACATGGATATGTTGATTTGCATTAGAGTTAGTAAATGTACTGACATTTACGTACGTAACATTAATACCGGTACTTTAACGATGATCTTACATTGATATGATGTGTGTTTTATTAATTGATTAAAGTACTATTAATAAAGTACCTATACAATTTTAGATATCCTGTTTAGTTTTCAAAGAAAGACCGCAGCGAGTAAATAAATATTTACCTGCCATAGGATGATAGCTAAGAATTTAATTTTATCCGCTATAAAAGCGGTTGGCATTAGAGGGTTATTGTGCAGTCTGGAAGGTTGGCCTCCATTCGGAGCGGCACATCAGCACGGGTATCACGTCGCCGGTGCATTCGGGAGTCTGAACAAACGTCTATTGCTATTTCAGGCAAACTCTAAGTAGAACAAAGGTGTAAATTTTGTTATGTACAGGGTTACTGGTAATTTTACGGAGAGCCAAGCTGTAGCTGAATTACTACAGCTCATAAACGGACTGGATCGACCGAGGACGACCTCGGTTCCTCTTCTCACAGAATCATAGCTGCGTTTCGTACGTTGAGCGAGCGGGTAGGAAGCCCAACCCCCCACTTCCACTCCCCTTTGGGTGGGCAAAGTGCGAGCAATGCCATTGGTACTGCAAGCATCACTTGGTACTGCGGCAACTGCATGCTTAACCTCAGACAGGTCGTACGCTTGTTTGCACACATTGTTTTATAAAAATAATTATTGAGGTATTATTGATCACTTAATGAAATTAGTTAAGATGAATCTCGTCTTTGTTCGGTTCTATCGAAAAACTGTCTCCGATTATGTAGAATTCTTATGTATATACGTGTATATAAGATTTCTTATATACAGAGGTGGCTACAATTACCGTTTACGATAATTTATGACTAACGCTTACAACGTTTTACGGTCTTTTAAATAGTTGCTACCGGTTTTATAGCCTTTTTACGGTAATTTTTCAAAGTAAGTGAAAAAAATGTTTAGGGTTTAGTAAGACATATGTCCAAAGCCTGCTTTTGTACATTCGTCCTACTTATGCTCATACCATAATAGTACCTTTACTATAGAAAATATTTATAGTAAGGTTCTAAGACAACGTTTTTAGGAACTTTTATCTTGTGAAACTGTATCAGTTCAGAATAAATCTGTACCTATCAGTGGAAATGTAAACCCCTATAGGCGTTTGCCATGACATTGGCTGTGCACGTAGAACAGATGATGCTAGTGATGCGAGGCCCGCATAAATTAAATCCGACTACCTATTTGGATACATCGCGTCAATTTCAGCAGTCCGCAAATCGTGTGATGCGACCAAATTGGGGGATGAAATTTGATTTGTAACTGCTGCAATGGAGCGTGCTCTCACTGCCATTAAATGCACTTATGCCACCAGTAATGGACTGTTAAAAGCTCAAGCGATATGATGCAGGCCTCATATAATTAACTAAGGCTTTTAATTTACTCCGGAGCGCGCGTCGTCGCGGGCGTTATGCAACAAACGTTCGGAAACATCGAATAAACTATTATTTTTGACGACAGTTTAAGGTGTTAAATGATTTCATAATAAGATTTTTTCTAGTCCTAGGATTTTGTTATATAAAAAATATAGAAGTATATCCTAATGGGGAGATGAGATCGAACTTGATTCGGTAGTTACTTAATAAATAAAGTTCTTAATTTTAATGAATACATTTTTAACTTTTTAATAAGTAACTTACTTTTTATTTTTCAGCGGCTTTAGACAGCTCATCCCTATGCTTCCGCATGGGTCAAATTTTGTAAGTACATATTTTTTATAAGGAAAGTTAGATAGATATATTCTAATTATATTCAAGATCCAATATCGACCTATATTATTTTAAACTGAAAATATAATATGTTTCGCCCTTTTATTTTATTATGCTTAGTCTATTATATACTTAGCGTAATAAATTAGACTATAGGTACGAAGTTAGTACCGCAGCCTATCCTGCTACACAAAGTGATATACCTACCTACCTACGACCCTTCATAGTGACATTCCATTTTCTAGGAAAATACGCCAACAAAGCCGGGACAATACAACTTCACAAAAATCAATTATGTTGAACAAAAAGCGCCGACACAATGCTTTTATTTAGTTTATTATTATTTCAATATGGGATTGTGTTTTCGAGGTCCTTTTAGATGGTTTCAGCATTTACAATGAAGTGTCAAAGGGACAGAACCAACCGACAGGCGGCTATTTTCTGTGTATGGTGATAAGGTTACTGAAAAAGGGTCAGGACTTTAGCGACAGACCGAAAGCTTCTATAATGAAATAGACAACCACAAATAATAATAAATTATTTGTATTATTTTGATAGACTGGATGTCGACCCCAATACCTACCCCAAAAATGACCCCAAAAATGATTAAGTTGACTGATATTTTATGATAATTTTGTCAGGTAAAAAAGCCGAGGATACCTAAGTTGTGGTGGGTCAGTCTCCCAAATCATTCTAATAACAACCATTTGCTACTTGCAGTGAAAAAGATAATAATCCAGCCAGTGGTACAAGGGGTAGGTCCCTAAATCCGGTCAATATACAGAGGAAACAGTCGCTGGTTCAGAGAATCTATGATCATATTGCACGTACACTAGTTCATTTGTGACGTCGTCGGCGCGGCTTACGAACACATTCAGCTTACATCACGTCGTATGACGTGGATTACGCGTCCCACGGCGAAAATGCTAAACGAAAGCTTTATTTTATGTGTGTTTGTGATTTTTTTCCCAGAGATAGGACGCAGGATTTTTTATTTCTGCACATTTTTCTGGTAAAACTAAGAACATATTTCGGAGCCTACTGTGAAAGTTATCTGAATTTCATACTCATTTTAGAACCAGATAATAAGATACGCAGTGAAAATATATAAAATTTTATTATTCTTCACCATTATTCTTCACCATTTATTGATTACCCATGAAGTTATCTCATGTACGTTGAAGGAAGAAAAAACACGAGATTTTTTTATTTCGAAATAAAACTAGTAACCTCGTTCACACGGCAAAGCATCGCTATGCTACCGTACTTGATAAGAACAACCGAATCACATCCTACTCAAGCAATTCCATTTTCCCTGAAAGATTCCAATCCGAACGATCATTGCGACATAAGATCCCACACAAACGGAACCCTTTGCTTATACCTCCCTTGAGTGGGCAGGTAATCCTTAATTCGAAAGGTCAAGTTTCGTCAAAGAGATTATTTTCGTAGCACAAAATTTGATTATGTAACCTCTCGTAATTTAAGTTTTAATATATTGCCAATCTCCTCCCACAGTAGTAGTACCTACTCGTCATTTCGTTCGAAATACGATCAACTAAGTCTGTCGATGTGCCTACCATCGCCTGAATACAAAGAAATTGTGAAACTGATTGAACCACGTAGCTTAGTGTGAGCTTGTCAGTCAGTAATCTAGGTATAATTATACCTATTTTAATTGCAAATCATTGATTCGTTGGTAAAATCACACATTTGTTATATACATATAAGCGAAAAAGTATTATTATTGAAAGGTCGCGTAGTGGAGTAAATTCGAATTAACCTATTTAATATAACTACTTACTAGAATAAACTTTAGTAGGTACACCAAATAATTATACTTACTACAAAATTTGCGCCATCTACACGTTGTACAAATTCACAAACTTTGTGTTTGAAAATAATTATTCGACACCTACAGGGATAATATTTGCATAGTACCTACAAAATATCACGGATTACGCAGATCACAGATGCCTTGTTACTGAGCCATTTTATTTTTAGTATATGCGCGCTTTTTTGCCGAAATTAATATTATTATTCAGGTTTGTTAAGAATATAGAGGTATTCGTAGCGCTACGATAAGCAGTATCGTAGATAAACTTCCCACGTAATAAAGATATCTGCTCTACTAATTTACAAGACTTGTAAGTCGGTGTTTCGGAGATTGTACCCTCCCACACAGCTACTCGACGTCTGAACAGACCTGTCTTCCTAATTTGTATGTGTCCACGTGAGTAATCTCTTTTTATAACAAGAACTTGGTCAAAGTATCTCTACGATGTTAGTCTTGTTAAAATCTCGCCAAAAGTTGCGCTTGTTAAAATGCGTAGGCAGTCTTTTGTAAGCTTCTTTCAAACTAATTTTACTTACTTAAAAAAAAAAACCAGGTTATTGGATGAGATCTAATGCATGTCTTAAAAACCGTTATATTAACAGTTTTAAGATTCAATTACGTGTCGTAAATAAGCACATAGCAAGTGTGAACCTCTTTAATGATGGAAGTGGAATTTTAAGTGAAGAAAACCTTTTAGGTTTTCGAAAAATCCCTATTACTTGTGCAAGTCACTATTTTGAATTGTCTTTTTGCAATATGTCTTAACACACAGTCAGTCATTAAGTGATGTCGGAGGCCTTCGTTTGGCTTGAAAACTCCGACACCAGAGTTGGCTTCTAGCTCATACTATAAGAAAAATAATTTATCTTGACCAGTGTGTTTGGCTAAATAAAATACCGGAACCACTTACCTATGCTCTGACTGACCCATATCCCCAGCATGTCGAGCTGCAACAGCCGATGGTAGAGGGTCTCTCCGCGCGTGTGGTTCATGAACAGGTGGTACAGGAAGGAGCCCAGCCAGGGAGCCATGGCTCCCAGGAGGTGGCACAGCGACAGGAACCAGGCACCGGAGCCGCTGCCCCAGGGCAGCAGACCCGGGAGAACCGCCATCATATAAACGAGGGATACACCTGGAAAAGAAAATCACTTAATCGGTTTGAAAAATCTGGATTGTCAGTACATGGGAATACGCGTTGATTTATTTTTTCATACCAGATTTGAAATAAGTACAGTCACGTCAAAAAATTGGTGCCGGCACTACTCTGCTCCTGAAGAAAAGATTGAGTGACCATGTAAGAAAGTATAATAAAAATGATGATTCAATTTACAGCATAAAAATCAAGTACTTTAACAAACTATATCATGACTATCATTACTATATCATCAGTAATTTGTTAGTACAGAGCGTATAAAGGTTAGCTATTCTATTTTTTTCTTTTCATATTATTATTTATTAATTTAAGTGCTTACCAATTTACTTTATTTTGACAATTTCAATCATGTAATAAAGACATCGTAAACTCTTGCCACATTTAACTTTTTGTTCGACTTTGCCAAAAGTAAAAAGGGCACAGATATCCAATTGGCGTGTATTTGTCATACTAACCTCACATGATATTCATAAATATGGAAAGTAAACTAGTAGAGAGGGCATTGATCCCATGCGAGGCGATCTACGTGACTGAGTTGTTGAGGAGGCTGCGGAACGCTATGATCATGCAATGTAGCTTTTATCGGTTTCTCCTTTGGCAGGCTTTTCTCTTCTGGCTACGTTTTTTCTCACTCATTCTTACCGAATAGAATTAGTAGCAAAATGGCAAAACATTGTAGTGCTACATCTGTTTTTTTTGGCAGAAATTTATGTGAACGTTGACTCGGTAATTTTGTACGGATGCCATTGTACCTAATATTCTATTTTATATACCTATAAGTTACTTATCTTTTACTACCATACTACTTACTTATATTTTTATTAACCCTTCTTATTATGGCAACACCAATTATCTATATGATGTTATTAAAATTAGATTGTTATTTGTGAAAATGGAAGGTTTTTTATTGCCTTGCCTGTACATCACACTCTTGAGCCTTGTAGGTAATGGGACCGCTCTTATTTTATATCAACTCCTTTTGTACCGGGATAACAAATTAAAGGTAGAACCAAGCTGTAGTCAATTGACTACAGCTCACATATGGATTGGCTCGACCAGGGTAGTACCACCTTCTCACAGAAGATCGGGGAAAAGTAGCTATTATAGCTACGTCTCGTACGGTAACTGACAGAACCGGAAGCGCATCCTACCTCTGTCCCACTCCTCTTTACGTCGGCAACTTGCGAGCTTTGGTATTACAAGCATCTATAGGCTGTGGTAACTGCTTAACATCAGACCATCGCACGCTTCTTTGCCAACTTTGTTATACAAAAGATACAATTCCTTTCAAACAACTTTTTTGTAAAGGGATTGAATAATACTTTTTTGAAAGTCCTACATTGGAAAATGACTTTAACTGTTGACTGGAACAGCAGATAAGAAAATTGACGCAATTTGATTGGCTGAGCGCCGCGCCAGATGCTGTTACCTATTAGATTATGTACGGAATGTTCCAATCGCGAGACGATTTGAATAAATTACGTTTATGAGATTTCGAACGCGATGTAGTTGATTGAATCACTTGTTATTTTGTAGTCTTAGCTAAATTTGTATTGATGCAAGGTCGCAAGTGAGTACGAGTTCGACCTTAGAAAAGTGCAATCAGTCATTAGGATTTTCTGTTTAGAAAATGAAAGTAAAAGTATTCTCTACCATATCTTTATATGTTAGGTAGAGTTAAATTCACAAGCGTTGCCGCAAAATTATTTGTATGGCAAATTATTATTTTATCGGATGGCCGATGAAACGCAAAGAAATTGCTATAACAATAAATATTTTACCTAGCGTCATGTCAGTGTAAAACTCGTGGTAGAGCCTGTGGTAGAGATACAAGATTAGTATAGCTTAATATCCCAATTAGTAACTACCAGTTTGGTTGGTGATTCGTCCGGTAGAAGAACAGTCGCTACCCTTTTTATGAACGCAGGCGTTATGTTTTTAGGGATCCATGGTCTCTACTAGGAACCCCTAACATAATTCTTTAAACTAAATACTTCGCTGGTCCCACCGCTATTCATTTGTAAGTATTCAGATAACGCGGAAAAAATGCATGGCTATAAAATTACCATTGGAAATTGTAAAATAGAAGGTACATGGTGACGCAGAGGGTTTTATTTATCGAGGCCCTGTCGGCCATCATGTGTCTTTGCGTAAATAACGTCATTGATCCAGTTTCCTGTACGATATAGAGGCGTACGAAACAATACAATCACATTTTAGTATCTGTTGAAGGCCAACATGAATATAGGAAATTGTATGTATTTGTATATAAACTCCAGCTACTGTCTTTGTCGTGCCATCATAAAAAAGTAGTTTCGTAAGAGACGATTTTAGGTTCACTGCTCAGTGGTTAAGTAAAGGGGGAAGGCGTAGTTTTAATTTTTTTATCAGTAGATAAGTATATAGAAGTTGTAATATTTGAAATGTCAGTGACTAAATCATCATCGACCTTTGGGTTTACTTTCTATTCTGTGTATCTAAATTAGAACGGCCGCTGCCCATCTTGCAGATTGTGAGTCAGTGGTCATTCACACGGTTAACCATGCACTGATGATATTAATACATTTTATTGTATCGATTTTATTATTATTTTATGGGACCAGTCCCGCTACATACTTCCAACCACTGTTAGATAATCATGTAAGCCAGGATCGAGAATGGTGACCTATGATGGCACCGAGGTTTGACCCTCGACGAGGCCCGGGGAAAAGTTAAATTGTCTTGGCACGAATTTTACCGAAAGACAGAATAGAAGGAGTTGAAAGAAAATTATCCATTATCTATAAGTAAATACGCTTATTATATGATAACAATGTATAAACAATACAGTGGCATCCTTTTGTAAGTATAACCGCACATTTTGCGCCGATACCGTACAAAATTTACTAACCTATGAAAAAAATTGTCCGCGGGTTTTACCGTCGCCGCCAGCGCTGGTCCAATGTGCGGCAGCGCTTATTGCGTAGCGAATGAGTTTTATTATTGTTTTGTCTGAGCTAATTCCGCAAAACACCGCCAAAGGATTATTAACAAAAGCCGCAACGTGGAAATGAAAGCTGCTTCTGTAGGTACTAAATTTTTACGGTTATGGCCGAGGACCTTGTCTCATTACACATCCCATTACATTACCTACCTTCAAGGCTGCAGGGTGCTGCCGTTAAAAAAAAAAACATGTGCGATGGGAACGTTAACAAATTAATTGACGACCGCTTGGCGCAGTGGTTCGAGCGTCAGAGTAAATTTCGGAAATGGCCTTTTCGTAATTTTCCCTGGTCTGTGTGTCACTGGAATCGCCCCCAGTCCATTGTACGGTACCCATAGTACAAGCTTTGCTTAGTTTGGGACCATACAGTTGGTGTATTCGTCTGGCGATATTTATTATTATTATTATTTATTAATTCTTCCGCCCCTTCTGGATGTAGTTACTATGGAAATACTCTTTAAAAAAATATGTATGTTGTACAATGCTGTATTGATATTGATCTTTAATCAAATTAATAAGAATTTAGCTGGCCTCGTGTGTTTCGTAACAGCTCACAGCAAAGCGGTAAATCTCTCTCACCCATCGTATAAAACGCAGCTATAATAGCTACTTTACACCGATCTTCTGTGAGAGGGTGGTACTACTCCGGTCCAGCCAGCTCGTACGAGGCATGCCTTTTAAGTTCTGTCGTTTCCATAATTCCCGGCAATTTTGAATTTGGAACTGTTCTATATTCGAATGTGTTTAAATTTCGAATCTCAAAACAGTTGAATGTATTAGGATTAATGTTATTGTTTAGTCACAGCGTCGATTAGAATCTGTCAGGTTACGTACGAAAATGAATCTTTCTAAGGAAAATGTTCGTGCAATAATTTTCTACAACTTTAGAAGAGGCCTGACACGGCTTCAGTGTTTTGAAGAGCTAATATCTGTGTTCAGGGATGAAGCCCCATGTCTGCGGACTGTCGAACGCTGGTATTTAGAATTCCAGCGTGGACATACTAGTGTTAGTGACAAATCTCGCGAAGGTCGCCCAAAATCTGCATTCACTGAAGATAACATCATTGGAGTGAGACAACTAATTCTCGAAGATCGTCATGTGACGTATCGAGAGATAGAGGCTCTATTAGGCATCTCAGGGACAACCATTCAGAAGATCTTGCATGAAGCGCTTGGTGTAAGAAAGCTAGTTTGCCGTTGGATATCGCATCTGCTTTCCGACGATCACAAGGCGGCCCGCGTCGGATGGTGTAAGAAAACTCTGCAAAGGTTCAACCGAGGAGAGTCAAATCACGTCTACGACATCATCAGTGGTGACGAATCTTGGATCTATGCCTACGATCCTGATTCCAAACAACAATCTACAATCTGGGTCTTTCAAGGCGAGCCAAAGCCGACTAAAGTTGTTCGTTTTCGAAGCACTTCAAAGAAGATGGTGGCCACGTTCGTTAGAAAAACCGGCCATGTTGCGACTATTGCACTTGATGATCGTAGAACGGTTAACGCAGAGTGGTATACCACAGTTTGTTTACCACAAGTCATCGCCGAACTTCGAAAATCTAACTCAAAGCGACGCATCATCCTTCACCACGACAATGCAAGTTCACACAGCGCTCGTCAAACGATTGAGTATTTGAAGCAGGAAAAAGTAGAAATTCTTGACCATCCTCCATACAGTCCTGACCTAAGCCCTAACGATTTTTTTACATTTCCTAAAATTAAGAAAAGTCTTCGTGGTCAAAGGTTCCAGTCTAGTGAAGAAGCAGTCGACGCTTTCAAGTCAGCCATTTTGAACACCCCCACTTTAGAGTGGAATAAATGTTATAGTAACTGGTTTGAGCGAATGGAAAAGTGTATTAAGCTACGTGGTGAATACTTTGAAAAACAATAAAAAGTACTATAAGGTTCTAGTTGTGTTTTTTTCTTCAAACGACAAAACTTAAAAGGCATCCCTCGTATATGCTCTGTAGTCAATTGGCAGCAGCTTGACTTCTACCACCATAAAATACGTGAATTAAATATAATATTAGCTCTAAGTTTTAACATATATTTAATACTAGTTTATGCCCGCGACTTGGTCCGCGTAGACTTAAGTAAAGTATTATATGTGTTAATCCAGGTTATAAACTATCTGTGTTCCAAATTTTATCCAGATCCGTCCAGTAGTTTTTGCGTGAAGGAGTAACAAACATACATCCACACTCACAAACTTTAGCATTTATAATATTAGTAGGATTAGTAAGATTAATTTTAGGATTTTTCATTTTGTTTTCGGTATACATCCCTAGCAGCTAACCTAAGTGTTTATTGCTGATAACATTCACAGTGCCAGTGCTTATGGCTACCCTTCAAGTAAGCTTTTTGTCGGCTCCCACATTTTGCGCCCTGCGCGTGGGACGCGGCAATTAGGAACCCTTTCTGCTTTTATCTTGGCAAATGTTACCACTTAGCGCGATGAGTATTAAATATGTATTATCTGGAGGATTTGTAATATATTTTTCCTCACAATCCACCCCTTTACGCTCAATTAGATAGCATCTCAATCTCCACCACAGTTTAGTTCTGCTGCCCGACCTCTAATGGGCATAGCGTGGTGATATGTACACTTTTTTTAAGTCTGTCCATTTCACCCCGTTAAAATCCGTGCCGGAATCGTAAACAAATTTATATATTTTACATATTTATATTTGGTTTTAAGGCAGTGGCTTTATTACCACATAAAATACAACTTACTTTTAAGATTTAAATACTTGCTTAAAATTTAAATTACTGTGATCCAAACTCAAGGACTAAATACAATTTTAAAACAGTCATTTATTTTTATGTACAACTATTAAAGTAGATTCAGTAACATAAAACGGGGTTTAGGCACGTCTGAAGGAAGATCCACGCTGAAAAATTGCTTCGAGACCTCAGGGGGACCAATTGTGAATATAAATGTGGGAACATACGAAATTGTATTTAGTATAATTTTTTTTTTAATTTAAATTGCACCATTGATTTTATGTTCAGTTCAAAAAAGAAGAGTTTTTTTCTATGACTACGTATTTAGTAATTAACAAGCTGTGCCCCGCGACTTCATCCGCGTAGTATTTTAACTTTGCAAAAATTTCGGGAAAGTAACCTATATGTTAATCCCGGTTATAAACTATCTGTGTTCCAAATTACATCCAAATCCGTTCAGTAGTTTTTGCGTGAAGGAGTAACAAACATACATCCACACTCACAAACTTTCGCATTTATAATATTAGTAGGATTCAGGGAACATACAAAATCGATCGTATCTTTTTGAAACGTGGCTATACAGCCACGATTCGATTGATTTATATAAATCGATAAGAAATTAATAAGTGGCAGTGTATTTTGCAAGTTGCCTTTGTTTTATTATTTATACTTAGGTGAGTTTCATTAAGTACGAGTACATATATAAAAGTGTAATTTCTTAATTTATATAAAAATGTATTCTTTTTCACGGCGCTTTCGTAAATAGTGTAAATACTACATAATATTATGATGTACCTACTTACTAAAAAAAAATCGCCAGATAAGCAACGCTTGTACTATGGGTACCATACAATGGAGTGGAACCGATCCGACCGGGAAAAATTATGACAAAGTCATTTCCGAATTTTTTGCACGGGAATCGAACCCGTAACCACCCTGTGCAGTAAACCGAGCAGACTACATCGAAGCATTGCGCTAAGCGGTAGGTAGTCAATACAAATAGTTTACGTGAGCGCTAGGGACTCAAGCGTAAAATACTTGTAGGTACTTAAATATTAAATACATAGTTATTCCGTATTATTCATGCAAATATTATTATCGATTGTATACATGTCCCTGACAAAGTTATTATAACTGACAACCCGCAGTTAGCCACGTCGCGACTTTTAAACGCTACATTAATAATTACATGCATTCCATAATTTGTTTGCATTTTTCAATATTGATCTTAAACAACACCATGGAATACAAGACTTAATTTCGTTGATAAATAGTGTCTACCTATTTGTAGTGTCTATTTGTACTACAATATTAACCTCAAACTAGCACTATGTCATCAATAAAATTTTGTCACAGATACAAATTCTACCAGTTTCAGACACACCCCTAAACCCCTATTCTAACACAACCCCGCGGTATGAGTGCGACAGTGGATCTCACTTGTATTTCATTCAGACTTTCAGGATGTCCTGAAAGTCTGAATGAATACCTGGGCGATTAGGTTATACAATTAAATGGTATCAAAATTTGTGTGAATTGGGAAGTCATAAAAAAAACAATGCAAATATTTTCCATACTTTTTTTGCTACTCGTAAATATAATTTACATGTTTTTTTTATATAATTTAATGTGACCTAGGGCCGCACCCCGAGAGTTGTGATAAATATTCAAAGGCTCGTAATTTAAAAAATATATAAAAGGTAGATACTTATAGTTTGTCTTCACTAGGCAGATGCCTTCCAAAATACATAATGTACTGTGTATAGCAATGTATTTTAGACTTTTGGAATGTTGTGTTGCTGATAAATGGAGTTATTCGGATAGAATAATAAAACGGTGTGAATTGTTCAAGGGCTTATAATGACATAAAAAATAATATAATTTAGCCCTTTTGACGTCCCACTGCTGGGCACGGGCCTCCCCTCAACATGAGGGGGATTCAGGCCATAATCCACCACGCTGGCCCAGTGCGGGTTGGCGGATTTCACATGTCTTTCGAAAATTGGTTAGATCTTCTAAGACATGCAGGTTTCCTCACGATGGTTTCCTTCACCGTAAGCAAGTGATAATCATATAGAAATTATGATTCGCACATAGATTTCGAAAAATCCAGAGGTTCGAGCCGGGATTTGAACCCAAGACCTGGTGCCCGCAAGACGCGTGCTTTAACCAATCGGCTATCACTGCTTATATGGCTTATATGGCTATAATGACATAACAAAAGACTAAATAAATGACCTATTTTCTATTTCATAAAACCATAACTTACACGGCAGAACCTTCTTCAACTTGCGTTCTATATATTATCATGGAATATCCGGTATTCAAAGATGACTAATTATTAAATAAATCATTAATGTTATAAATGAAACGTAAATATTGTCCCAGAGATATGATAGTTTTCGCTAAGTTTTCCCTTCCACTGGCATCACCTTTCAATAGAAATCATCAACCCTTGAACGTACTCACTCGATACACATTAATCAAAGTCGTAAGGCGTTTAGGCAGACATTTATATCGGTTTATTTATGATACGACTACATAAAATATTTCAATTTGGCATCCCTTTTTTAAGTGGAAATATAATCCCCTTTAAGTGGAAATAATAGATAAGGCGGTAACTCTTTCGGAATCTTCGTCAAAGCTAGTGCTTATATTTTAGGTTGTCAGTAGTAATAGCTGGTATAATTTAGCAGACTTTTATTTTGAGACGATCTAAGCTGGCTAGATTAATATATTAAGAAAAAAAATCAGTATCAGATAAAAACCTTATAATGTATCTTCTATTTACCATCACGACTATATTCCTCAAAAGTGTAGGCAGGGGTGCACAGTGATGCATCCACTTTTCACCGATGGTATTTTAGTCTAAACAAGATAGGGGCGATCCTATTGCCATTATACTGAGTAACTGGGTACGCTTCCTTCAATGCGAGTGAAATTCGGGCTATTATACAGTTATTATCCAGTCACCCGACTTGCACTCGACTCGCAAGTCGCAATACGTCAGTTTTGACAGTTTTCCGTAGTCATTTCTACTAATAATCGGCCGGCACACTGGACACATATTTTTAAAAGACGTGCGTGCGTTATTCTTCGCGCTGTTCAACTTTCCCATTCAAAATAATGTTTATAAATGGGTTGTAAAACCTTATCAATTCATTTAATTTGAAAATAAACCTTAAGCAGTACCGTATAACTTTTAATTTCTAGGACTCAAACATGAAAAGAAAATTTATACGTTTTCAATCATAGCTACGCGTTTAAAGTCCACAAGTGTAAACACTTTAATACCTGGTTCCTCCTTGCTATATGCTGCACTGAATAATAGAGGCTGCCACAAATAGAACAGCTATGCATCATGCCATGGCGTGCAGTAAATTGTTATAAATAAACAATTACGCCTGCCATTTCACCATTGTAAACGTCTTGATACAATGTAGGGCATTGTTAATAATATAAAATGGGGCCTGCATATCTATGTGATGTGAACTTTTGTTATTGAGAATAGATATATGGGAAGAGAATGTCAGAAAAGATGGATGGATTGTGTGGAAGATGATATATATGTTTGTAGTTTCATTATACTGACACGAAAAGCGAGAAAGACCATATTTTTGGCAACTCAAAGTCAGTTAGTACCTACAGCCAGAGCAGAAGCCCTAAGGCACACGGAGTTAAGGGTCGTTTTTAGAAAGTTAAAAACAAATGAACGATGTCATCAGTATGTACTCATCCCGAATGACTTTTCTATTTACATTTAAGTCAAACTACTTACTTATTTCTATGTAAAATTACGCTAGAAATGTAGCTTCTTTTTGTTTGATGTCAACGACGATGCGTCGCGGCGATGGCGCCGGGATTTTGAGGCTACCGTCAAGATGGGTTCACGCCCCATGTGGCCTTTTGGAAAGAAAGATGGCCAGCTTGCTTGCTTCAAGCATTGTTATACAGACGTGAGCTCTCCAGACGAGGATCTGCCTCATGATTAAGTGAAAGTCACACTAGGTATCGTGTAAACAATTCAACGCGATACTAACACGTACTTGGCAGCCTCGCAGACAGAGCTGACTCAGCGGAGTATGTTTAATGGATTTGGGTATTGGCTGCGGTCGAACTTCGCAACTTAGCTCTGTATAACCCGACTTGTGAAATATTGATGGTACGAACAGAGACGTATTGAAATTATATATTGTTTATGCACGAGTCTGATCATGACTTGCTTAGGTTTTTGGAAATGAATGCTGGCACGAGCCGCACTTCGAGCAAAAAACGATTAGATATTTAAACAAATTTAAGTATACGTTGTTCCGTTAATCATCTTTATATATAAAATTCCGGTGTGCGTGTTCGTCATTCTACTCCTCCTAAACAGCTTGACTGAATATGATATTTTTTGGACTTATGGGATCTCGGTGGATCAGTCTGTTAACTCTTCTTTTTGTAGAGACCAAAGTTATGCCTATTCCGAAACGACGGTGGGAGTGAATTTCACTTCTTACAAAGTAAAATCTTACAGCTGAAACATAATTAAACCTACAACATCGTTAATTTGCTTATTGTGCTCTTTCAGTTTCATTGTAAGGTAAGTACAATTAGGCACTTATTTAATTTAAAATTAGTATAAAGTAATCCTTGGATAAGACCTATCCATAATAGTGCTCGGACGTTAATTTCCGTTATTGGTAATTAAGTTCCGGTGTTCATGAAATGTGAGGGCCTGTTCGACGTACTCAGCGATTTGCGAATCCCACGATTTAATTAAACCATGTAGGTAGTTACCGTTTAATTAGAGTCTGACGTAAGTAATTAGTTTAACATATAGGTTCAGACTACAAATCTAATCCTACCATTAAATGATATCTGTTTAATGTCTTATATAAAGTATGTTAATATAATATACTTATCCTACGAAAAAAAATCCAACGCAAGGCCCACAAAAAAATTGTTCATTCTGTAACTTTCGACTCTGGAAATATGAAAATACGCCGTATTTTTATTCAGAACATCGAAATTTTTCCAATTCTTTAAAGTGCACGCTTCGAACTAAGCTAATTTGTTGAGCTTCGCTGAGTAAACAATAAGAGCCTTGCACACAGTAACTCAGCAAAGTTAGGCGATTGGCTGGTGTAATATCGGGAACGCAGTTTATGGTTGAATCACGAGTTAACTATGCGTTAATTTAAACTTGTAAAGATTAGTTAGTTGCTGCGTTGAATAACCACACAAGTATATAGGCAAGTAAGTCACAAATTGGCACGCATCTATCGATTGCAGACATATGTAATAAATAGTTCGTGGCTAACATAATGAAACATTCAATAATTAAATCTTGTTTGAATTATCCATTTCGGTTCGCCCCTTAAACTTAAATTAAAGCTCCTGAAATACAGTACAGGTCGCGTAAATTTTAAATCGTGAAACGTGCATAGACTACTGGCGTTAGGTAGGGGAGGTACTAATAATTAGGGTTGCCAGTTGCCTGCCACGGTTTTCGGAGATGAATATTAGGTCTCCGTATACGATAGCTCTCTACAATAGGATTATGTATATACTAGCTGTGCCGGCGACTTCGTCCGCGTGGAATTTAATTGACAAAGTTTCATACAAACTTTCATCCCCTATTTTATTCCCTTGGGGGTAGAATTATCAAAATCCTTTCTTAGCGGATGCCTACGTCATAACATCTACTTGCATGCCAAATTTCAGCCCGATCCGTCCAGTGGTTTGGGCTGTGCGTTGATAGATCACTATGTCAGTCAGTCAGTCAGTCAGTCACCTTTGAGTTATATATATTTAGATTATCATTTAAGAACATAAATAGTGTATAACTACTTTTTTACTATCTAGTAACAGTACATTAGAACGCTCATTCATTTAATTACTACATAAATTTTATTCTAAAGACATTTGAAAATTAAAGTTTACTGTCGTCGACCTACTTAAACAAAAAGTAGGTTACCCAAATAAAAAAATTAAGCAAACGGATCCAAGTTAAGTACAAACGTGTGATAACAGCGATGGCAACCCTACCTGCTTTGGACCCCTGGGTCTGTGTGACCGATGCTGAATTATGTACGGGGTGGACCCCTGCGGAAGCTCGTTCCCTGTTTAATATGTGAGGTACATTTTGGCCAGCATGACGTGTCGTTCGGGAATTAAAATATAATAAGTATGAGCTTCTATTTTAATAATGCAAGAGATTTTCGATGGCTCTTTAGTAAATGCTAAAGATGATGTACATACTTACACATAAAATCTGATATATATATATTATAGGCAGATAACGATTACCAAGCCGTTGGTGGAGGGGATGGCGAGTGACGAAATTCGCTTGCCTATAAAAGGCCCCGCACGCTCATTCGGGGGCATCTTTTTGTGGAGTCAACATGTCCTAAAAACCTCTGCTCGTGTGAAAAGTCAAATTAGCCTACTCTGATTAATATCTAAATTTAATAATTAATTAATTTTAATGCTAGTAATGTTAAGTAATTTAAATTGTCAATAAAACTCCGTTCTGATAGGTTGTAATTTCGTTTTTTTTTAAAATTTTTTTCGTAATTTCATTTCTGATTCCTATATATATTTATCTGTTGGTTTGTACAGCTTGGCTCTACCGCTGTTTCAGTGCGTTCAATTTAATGCGAATCATTTGGACTCCACGTGTGTTATTTTAAAAAATTACTGTCCAGGTAGAAGGTGTCTGAGGTTCAATCCCCAAGGTATTCAATTCAAAGGTACAACGGCAAATGCTCGAACTAGCGGGTTCACTGCCCGAGAAATGTTCTTCACCCCTCTTGATTGGTCCGAAAGGATCCGTTTGCAGGTCCGAAGATATTCTTGGATTAAGTACTTTATCATTTGTACCTAGCATGACGGGTACCATTATGCTGTACTCGTACCAATAGCTTTTGTGATATTCACAGATGGTTAAGATTATGAGGATAGTAACCTCTGTCGTTATTAATAAATAAGAAGATTTAATGTTAAGATTAATATATAATTTCCTAATTAATTTTAATGTTTGACATTCCAAATTGATATATCTGATTTCGGATAAAATCTACCGACGTAATCGCAGAAGTCATTGATGTGTATTGGATTTGCAGTGAAGGGATACTTAATTGCAATTTTATCACTAAAACGTATCTTGCCACATAATAAATTGATTTTTCTGACATTAAATAAATGTTAAATTAACCATACATTCAGTTTTTAATTAATTAAAATTATTTATCAACTTAATAAATTAATTACTGAGTACGTACTTATCGCCATATCTTACCACTTTCCTGCCCATTATTTGGCCATTATTTGTAAATTGATGGGGCGTCTCTACTTATCGAAGTAACTGCCCGTGATTACCTATCATTAAGCAAGTATCACAAATTAGTGGTTAGATATTATTTAGTGATTTGTTGGCACGATTTACGGAACTATTACGCCCTAAATTCTTAAGAGGGTGGGTCGAAATGGGTGACTAAGGGCCTGGTTGGTCCCCACATAATATTTACACAGCGGATCCTGCTACTAAGGGATACGGAAATATATGCCTACAAGGAAAACTACCTATGCAAACAATGAATTGTTCGTGAGTACTTGTAAAGGTTAACAATACCTAGAGGGTAACTGGGAGAGAAGTATATATAAATAATTATTTATAATTACGGTGGTAGAGCCAAACTCTCAAAGAAGATAATTCAAATTTCAAATTGACATCGTTTATTTTGTTTTAATCATTTGTCAATTTTACATTATTTTTATTCTTACATCTACAACCGGATCGGAACGCGACCTTGACTGAGAAGATCCGGCAAGAAACTCAGCGGGCTTGTCTTTTTACATTTTGTTATATTTGTTATTTTTAATAGCCAGTTGCTTATTTAATTAATAATTACAAAGTAAATATTAATATAAATATAATAGCTCCAGTATGTTGCATGGATGCAAAGGGGTAAAGTATTATAGATGCGTTTCATACGATTAGCGAGAGAGCCGGAAGTTACCCCCACTTCCTGTTCCCTCCATCTGTCCCACTTCCTTTTAGGTTGTCAACGTGCGAGCTATATGCCTTTTTTTTGGATGGTATATCATCTTTATAATTTACTAAGGTGCAAAGCATTATATAGTACTAGCTGTGCCCCGCGACTTCATCCGCGTAGTATTGGATTATTGGGTTAAAAAGTATCCTATATAAAACAATTTAGGATAAGGACCCACCACTCACCTTTTTCCGCCGGAAAATTGCACATTATTAGGGTCCCTGACACTCATGACTGACAAACTCGACCGACGGAGTTAAGTTTTGTTGACCTCTTCCATTATCGATCAACCTATTTGATTTATAATTTTGGAGGTTAACAAGCCAAGGGTGAGTGGTGGGTCCTTATCCTAAATTGTTTTACAATGGATTTCCGCCAAGTAACGCCTGAGTCAATCAAGTATCCTATATGTTAATCCCGGTTATAATCTATCTGTGTTCCAAATTTCATCCAAATCCGTTCAGTAGTTTTTGCGTGAAGGAGTAACAAACATACATACATACATACATCCACACTCACAAACTTTCGCATTTTTAATATTAGTAGGATATCATTAAAATACAACCTTATTTATATATCTTTAAGTTTGATTATGTAGTTGGCTTCCATGGTACTCCGAGATAATCGACCCAACAAATATGGTGCAATACGCCCTCATGGGCCCCCACTCGTCCCAACTTACGATGGCACAAACAATGTAATGTAATGTACCCACCCGTGCCGCAGTGAAAGGGTTATAGCTGCAATTCGTTTTTGGTTAAAATATGTGTGCAAGCCTTAGTTACAGAACACAAGGACTTACAAGCTAAATGTTATAGGAAAAGGAACCTCAAACTTTTAATAAAAAGGTATATGTAAGTACCTAGACCGACTCACCTATTCGATAACATCTCACTGGTAAAGTATTGTTTTACAATTTAAAAGTTGCAAAACAGTTATTGTGATTAACTTAATCCTTTACTTTCCTAAACGAAGCATATGAATATGAAAAAAAGGGCAGAATTCTTAAGAAAATATCTGGAATACCGATAACTCTAACGCGGTATTTCCGCATGAATTCAGTTCGTAGCGGAAGCGGGATAGCGGCTACGAGCGGCGTAGCGCGTAGCCAATGCTACGTATGCGGTGAGCGGTATGATCGCTATTTATTATCACATCTACTCACAACTTTTATTACCTACTTATGTAAGGGTTTGTTTCTTATAGGTAGCCCTGTGAATACGCCTACCTTTTTACCCGACTACGGTAAATCCAAAAGGATGGGTAATGTTTTAGCAGTCTGTCTGTATGTTTCATTTTTATGTCCCACCGCTCCGCCTAAACTACCCATCCGATTTTGATGAATGAGGTGTCAATCGATTCGTTGTTATAATCCGGTAAACATGGGCTACATTTTAAATGAACAAAATCAATATGCTGTATATTACATACAAAACAGTGGCGGTCCCTGAATTAATTTTTGGCAGTCTTATCGAGTGGGATGTCTAATGGAAGAAGATACAATTCTTAGTTCATCAATTCTAAATATAGTACATATAAAACTACTAGCGATATCTGTCGACAGTTATGAATATAATTCCTGTAACTAAAAGAACAGAATTTTCCGGAGTCGGGTTACAGTTTTTCAAACATTTTTTACTTGTTTGATAGTAAAATCAAAACAGATACTAATATTCTGTATAAATAAAATTCCGTTGTGTGTGTGTGTTAGTAGTTCTTCTCCTCCTAAACGGCTTGACCGATTTTGTTGATATTTTTTTGTACTTATAGGGTCACCTGGATGGTACTTAGTTATAGTTAGACCCGGTAGGTAGCGCCGATGTCGACATCAAAAAAATACTGCTAAAGTTAAAGGCAAAAGTTAGTTATTCATATAATTCTGAATGTGCCATTCTATTTATATTCTTAGTGATGACTGTAGTCTCCCAAAAACATAACGGTAGCTAATGAAATATAACAATATAGATTGCTGCCTATTAATTGATAAAGTCCCACCTTATAAATCTCTTTGATAGTGATTCAAATACAATGAAGGCGCAATAAATTACTGCGTAAATCTTCTGAGGGTATAGATAGCGACAATACCCATTGTCGAGAGAATATTGATAGCCGGAAATTGTGGAATTTATCTACTTTATAGCATTGAAACCCTTCCTGTTAATACTGAAGTTATTCGAATAAAGTGATTATTATTCCCTGGACGTAGGCTATTTCGTAGTGAATCGCTGATATAGTATCTTAGTAATTAAAAACGGGCCCAATGGAAAACCAGCGCTGGTTCCTGTCAACCAGCACATGCTGAATTGGGTCCGTTTGTAATTTTTTTTTATCTTATATTCTTTAATTTTTCAGCTTGTCGCAATAAAGTTTTTTCTTTCCTTCTTTTCTTTCTTTAATTATTAGGTACACACGTGATATCTTAGAAATTGGGTTTGAAATATTTATTATGTATGAGTTGAATGTGGTCAACTTGAAAAGTTCACGGTAGATAACTACTTATACTTATAATACTTAACAACAGAAGTAATGTTTCATTTTTAAGATTTAACCTACATCGAAAAAATATGTAAATTTTGGTGTTAAATTGGTGTCTTTATAAACAATTAATATAAAATACTTAATACAAAATTATTTCCAAAATATTAGTTATGTTAAACACTATCCTAATTACATTTTTTTCAAGTTATCAAGTGAGGTCTTTGTTAGAAAAGGGCACATAATCCTCAAATCGAAGTTTCAAATCATCTCAACACTTTAATGAAAATTGGCACGCCGATTGACTTACCATGTGTGAGAATATTGATGGTTTCATTGTGAAAGTAGAACAGGCTCCTGACGCAGCCGCCCCAGCCCTGCAGGGGCCGGTACCCCGTCAGCACGTACGGGTTGAACTGGAGGTGCTGCGGCATGTCCCGCCAGTGCAGCAGCTCGACCCCTCCGGACACTTCCCCGGCGCCACTCTTCCCACCGGCCCCGGATCCATTCGCTTCCGAACCCTCCTCATTATCACAGATATGCTCCAACGACTTTTTCCTCTTCTTAGGCCCCTTCCCGTTCACCTCTTGAATTGACATATCGAACATTTTTGTACATGTATCAGGCACGCTCTGCACGTCTCTCATAACTGCGTGCTGTAACCGCGTGGGGAAGGAGGCTGCGGGGCGGTGATCTCGTCGTGTTGCATGGCCGACTCGCGTGGAGTTTTGTACTTGTACCTATCACAGTTATAACATTGCGGCGGGCGCGAGGGGTTTTCGGGCTCCTTTAGTGAGTTTTCTGTTAGTATTGTGTGGTGAGTGGTCGCGCGGCCGCTCGGCGAGGCTGTCCGGAGTCCGGAGGGTGCGCTGGGCGGGCGCGGGTCGCGCGAATGTTGGGGCGCCGCCGCCGCGGGCCCGGCTCGCGCCCCGCGCCCTCTCCGCCCGCCCCGCAGATTTGCGCAGTGCGCAATCCCGATCAGCTGACGGCTGATTCCCGCCAGAAGGTCGGCCCGCTCCGCTCCCTTTCTTCAACGTACTTTCACTCCTCGTATAGTGTACTCGTTAATGAAAGTTTGCATGCAATAGTTACGTTTTTGTAGTAGTCGTTAATGAACATTATTTCAACCTATTTATCTTTATGTATTACCTACTTACCTTCAAAGACAGAGGTGCACTGCAATGCAATACACAATGGTAGGTATTTTGGTACCAATATCAGCTTTTAATGGGTATCCCCACTTAGAGCAAGCGCATCTATCGCTTTTATGACGGGCACCCTCTCAATGAGAGTGATGGGGATTCGAACCATATACTCCACCGTAGGTACTAGCCTAGTGCGAGTCGACCAACTCACACGATCAAATTTATCTAAAGATGCGCAAGATTCCTCACGATTCACCTTGACGTTAGGTATGTAGGTAGCTACTAGGTACCTACGTACCTATATATCAAGATTTTCGAAAAGCATTTTCAATACAATATAGGCATATACACCTATGGGCTAAAGAATAAAACTTACTAAAATACTTATAGGTTATTTATAGGTAGGTACTATATTATGTAATAATAATTTAACGAGTACTTTATAGGGAGATATTATGAACCCAAAAGATGCGATTTTCTTGCCAATTTTTGATGTGTGACATAATTACGAACGCATTATTATCACTTAAATATGAACGCATATTTTAGTCTGCTTATGTTGGCAACTCGTATTTACGTCATTTCATCTGTCAAAGCTGTTCCTAGATGGCAGTAGGAGCGCAATATTTAGTGCAACATATAAACTTTTTATTTTTTTATACGTAAATGTACTTCATAATTCGCTATTTGTACACTAGTTATACATAAAATATATTTATTATTTTAATTATTACATATTTTTTAATGAGTGCACTCATATATATATTAATAATACATGATTTGATACGGAAGAGAAAACAAGCTGCCATTTTACGCCATCGCGCTGCGTTCAACCAACCAACAAGCATCTGTCTTGGATTCGGATCGATGTTCGGGCCTTTATTGCGAACAAGCATTCTTCAAGGTTCTGCATCGCGAACTTGGAATTGTCTTACTAATTTCACTCATCTACTGTGGTGTAAATTGAAATATTTACGTGAATTGAGGGTAAGTGATAATGGATATGATTTACTATCGAAGCGCATACTTAGGGCTCCAGCGGAGTCGTAGTGAAACCAACATGGCGTCAGCATGTAAAATGTAAATAACTTATGACATTCTACTGTATTGTCCATATGAGCGAGTTTGTTATTTTGTTAACATATCATTGATTGAAATCGTTTTGTAGTCACCCATAGTGCAGTATAGGGCTATTTATTCAATTAGATATGGCACAATTTTTCGTACAAGTATTGCAAATACGTTTTAGATTGTTAATTGCTATACAGCTGGATTATAGTGGGATTAGACGACGAATATCTTGTAGAATTAGACTTGGATAACATACAGAATTATTCTTTTGATAGGCATTTGCCCATTAAATTGTCTGCTGCACAAACAAACTGTTTTTTATCAGTAGGTAGATGTCAGTCTGTGATAAATTATAGTTGATCAGGGTCGGTATCATCTGGTTTACAATACAATCTAACATGGACAGAATATGATTCCTACCTACACCTTTACCTACCTATAAATATAGCTGCCTAACTTCTTGTATCCTGAGTTGATTACTGAACATACAGTATGGTTCCCATGCTGATTGGAATTTATTAATACCAAATAGTATAAACTCAGTTCATATTTGAGTCATCTTTATCAAATTAATCCAGACATGCACAGCTTCAATTAAGTTATTATAATTTCAGTATCATCTTACTGTTAATTACATCGCTTTTTCAGATATTGTGCATGTCGGTTTGAAATATATTCCCATGAACCTTTGACTGATTGTCAATGGTCTAAAAAGTTTATGTTTTTCAGCTTAAACCGCTCGGATACGAGTTTTGATATCTTTCTTATGGTAAGTGAAGGTACCAGATGTACTTTCCTCAGGTATGTGCCTGACAAAAATAACTGATGTAAACTGTAAGGTCAAATAAAAGTGCCAATTGTGTTGGCAACTTGCTGTCCTGCTTACTTTTATATGTATGTGTGAGCAGGATAGCAGTATTTTTATTGTTTTATGTAGTTATCATAGACCGAATTGGGTCAAACAAGAGTAATTTTTGTCAGACACAAATCCAGCATGTTTGATTTATTGGAATGGCTTGATGCTATGTTACATAATTATAATTCCTGTCTACCATGAAAGCAATAAAATTGAACTGGTAGTAATATTGTAAATACAATGTCTAATACACATTAAAAATACTTTCACAGTAGACACTTTTTTTTTGTTGTGTTGTCAGTACCTTCATAATAAGTTTGTACATCTCCATTAGTACAATTGGATTTCAAGGCCACACATCAGTCTTTAACTTTAAACACACCTCATATACTATGCATCAAATTACCTATTTAAATTGCTCAATTTAATACCTTGTATTGGTAATAAGATAACCAATAAGCCAAATATATACCACCTTCAATTCTTATTTGGACAGAGAAACATTGGTTAATAACATTCTCATGATAGCGGGATTTAACACATTTATATAGTAAAAATAACCTTTTGTGTGTACCTATAACTTGTTACACTTATATTAAGACCATGATTCCCAGAGGGTTTATAGGCAGATAAATTTTAAACACCTAAACAGATATGAAACATTCAAGTTTCGAATAAGTATCAAAATAGAATACAAACTTTGATTACATATTTTTTTTTAACTTTTAATAATGTAAATCTGCATACATTAGTGTCTATTGCTGCTAATTACCAATTGATTAGTAGCAAAACTATTTGCTTTCATAGCATACAGTATAAGCCATGCTTTATGGTACATCAAAAACCGGTAATGTTAACATTTTTAGTTTTACAGTACACAGCTTTATGCAATTTTATATTCACAGTTGTATCTTACCCAATGTTGAACAATGCTAGAAATGCTAACATTTCTGCTTACCGGGTCTGCCATTGAGGAGTCCTGTCGCTAAACACTAGGCGGCGCTAGTATGACCATATACAATTACATACAATTTCATGGTTGCATGAATGTTTTCCCATAACACACTCATAGAGAAACTAATATACAGTGACTGGCGGCAAATATGGACTATTATTCTAATTATTCTATAATTAACATTGTAATTTGTTTTTTCATTTAGTCAAGTGTCTTTGGAAATGTATTGTCAATGAATCAACTTACTCTTGGATTGAACTCTTAGATTGAACAGCCTTCATGTTTTCTTAGGTAGGCTATAAGTGAGATCAATATGCTATGCAATTTTTTGAAGAACAACTATTGCCACTCAACAATTTAATGCTTGCTTTTTAAGTAGTAGCCCACTTGTATAATACACAAGTCAAGATAAGCTGTACTAGTATGTATATAGTGACATTAGTAGTAGCTGCCTAATGTATATAGCAATCAAGTTGTCTTTAAACATACTCACCAACTTAGTTCGGGTGTAGCACCCAAGAAAAGAATGTACAAGAAAATCGGGATCTACACTGTCTTTAATCTAGGCTCTGACCAACTCAAAAACTCTAACTCAAAATTGTTTTTATTCACGTAAGCCAACAAAGCATTTATGAATAGTCAGAATCTACCACCGGTTCGGAATGCTGCTTTCACTGAGAAGATCCGGCAATAAACTCAATTGTTACTCTTTTCAATGAATTAAAGATGGTGTACATTCTCAGGAACAGCAAAAAAAAAAATATGAGCAGGCAACACCATTGTCACTAAATAAGTAATAGTAAATAATTATCAAATCTCACTCAGATTGAGGTATTTAAATAAGATGAGAAAGCCAGTTTGGGGTTTGCGTACCTACTCATACTTACACCACTCATCCAAGTGGTTTGTTGCGTCTGACAGGGTTAGAAGTGCAGGGAAATGGGTGAAAAACAGCCTTCTTCAAAGTGCCAATAATGTCGCCAGGTACTGTAATGTTGTTAAGGAAGTCATACTGGTGGCGTTTGTACACTACTCCTCAAGTTATTTGACATCATTTAAATGTATTTAACTCTGATTGCAGATGCCGCGCACTCGTAGGAAGCATTACTCGTCGCACTCGAGGTCTCGCTCGAGGTCCTACGAGGCGAAGCGTCGTCGGCTCGATGACGGGTCCACAGAAGGGACGTATAGGAAGCGGAGTCGCAGCAGAGATAAGGACAGGTAAGATATTTTTTTTTAAGATTCGCCGGCGATGTGTAGTATCGCGTCGCTATTAGTACCGAAGATAGCCCTAACGACTAAGCCTAATGCTTTCACCAGGAGTTGGCTCACGTCTTTAGTTTCACAGTCCGGGTGGCGATTGAACTGGAATCTCTCGCTTACGAAGGCTAACCAGTGGCTTATGACATTGTAATTATTTTTATTATTATAGTAGTTAAAACGAAGGCTTTAGAAGGCAGTTAAGGACATTTCACACGCACAGTTTTTCAGTATAGTCAATTATGGGTACTAAAATAGCAGTACTTGTGTTAGTAAGATGTATGTGTGTGAAGGGAGTCTAAGCAATTTACTGACTTGTCAAACATGCTTGATTCAACATCTTGCATTCTGCGTAATTTGAGTCAAGAATTAAATTTTTATCAACCATTGTCCAGCCACATAGTTTGCTTGTCAAGCACGTCATGGAATTATATGTGCTTGATAAGCATTTTATATTGAGATAGCCTTTTATATTATGCTTAGTCAGCAGTAAAAGGAATTATATAAAAATACTAAGTTATTTAGACGAGTCGGACAAGACAGGTTATTTTAAAATAGTACAATGACTTAATCAGTTGTGTCTATTTTAAGTGTGGACTAGAGATGTCCCATTTCTGAGAAATGGGTATATTTCTGTGACCATATTATGACTGGGAACGGCACATCACTACATTAGTGCAGGTTAACAATCTTTATGTTATATATATGTGAATGAAGACACGTAGTAGGTACCAATAGCAGTATTTGGGTCATTGTATATCTCTTCAAATTATACGTTATAGGTAGTTCTAACCACAATACAAATTAGGTAAGGTGATCTGTACATAATAAACTTTACATTATCATTCTAGAGTCCCATCTATGTTATTAATATTAGTCATCTATTGACCTGTCAAAATATATAAGACATATTTATTGTATTACTTGCCCTTGGTTTGCACTGATAACACATTCATCCATAGATACAACAACATGTTTCAGTATAATGTTTTGTCAGTTCTAACCTAGGGTACGAGTAACGGTGAAGGAAACCATCGTATAGGAACTTGCGCGTCTTTCGGGATTTGATGGACTGTGGCCGGAAACCCTCTTGCAATGAGGGGGGATGTGCCTGTTATAATAGGCTCGCCCTACTATATTGGTACCAAAATGCTTTGGCCGTAATATAGGCGCACTGCATTGCACCTCTGCCTATCCCTTCGGGAATACAGTTTTATGCAAAGCGTTGAATGTTGCGCGGCTGTGTTTAGTCTGCATTGCGGTATATTGATTATATACGTATCAGGTATATGCCTACGCCCATATACACATACAATAATTGTCTAAGGCCCATACTAATAAATCGATCTGAAATCTGAGGGCGATCTTGGAAATGTCATTCTTAAGTCATACTCGTACAAAACGACTTGTCAAATGCGCACTCCAGATCGCTCTAGACTTAAGATCGATCTATTAATCCGGGATTAAGTAAGGGTCGATCTATTAATCCGGGATTAAGTAAGGGACTGACTTTATAGAAAGCGTTCGCGCGCACTGTGAGACCTCATAGTAATATTTTGAATACTGGCGCTAAACCAGTCCCGCCCTGGTAAGTGCTGCAGTAAACCGTCTCAGTAGGTCTACCATGATTTTTAGGCGTGTTTTACGCTTGCTAGTCTACAGATATTCAATATAGGTCACAGGGAGCAAAATCTGTTATACATTGTTAGCTTCTGATATTAGTCTCATACGACTTGACGCATTAGGAACTATGGCGTGAGTGATCACATTATCTTAGAAGCTTGCCCTCTATACTGTTATGCATATTGTGCGATCACATATAAATCTATATAAAAACTGTTAACACTGTGTTGCTATATTCCAAACCGAATTACAGAATGAGGAAAACCTCCCATCTTTATAGTCCAAGTGAATTAACTACTAACGCCATCTTCTCAATATTGCAACTCGTTTTAAAACTGGGTCATATGAAGCTAAGTTGGTGTCGCTACTCGCCGCTAGATGGCGATACTTGTACGGAAATAAAATTTGGATTCATTTCCATTTAATTATTTATGAACGTTATTGGCTTAAGTTAGGTATATACTTGTTTCATTAATAATATATACTTATTTTCGGAAAAAAATAAGTAAAGTTAGTCTAGTTCTTTTGATTGGTCAAGTACTGATTTGAATATTATATCACTTTATTTATATGATGTTCTATCGACCTCCTCGAAAGGCAAGCAAACTCAATTCATCATGGTTAGATATTTTTCATCCTGGGAAAGCCGTAAAAAAGTACATTATAATATTATCGTAACAAATATTTTATTGCAAAATATATTGCCCTAATTCGTAACTTCCGTGTTTTTATTTAAGAAACAAATTGAAACGAATCGAAATCAAATTAACTCTATAACCACGCTTATTAGAATGCAAGTTTCACAGCATTGCAGCCTTGAAACAGCCAACTTCTTAGGAACATTAACTCAAGTTTAAGGCATAGGAAAAACAGCGTAAATTATGCGTTCCTCACGATTTTAATTTTAGATCCGTATTGTTTTCTTATATTTACGCGAATACTATACATTGAAATAAAACTATTTTACGGGTATTATCGCGTTTATTTAAATATGTAAATATCGGCTATCGGCTTTGTGGGACAGTTGAAGTACTAAAGGTTTAGTTGACTTATGAAATCTGTCAACAGCTGTATCCCTATAACACCTTTTGATTTTCAAGTTTCCTTAGAGCTGATAGTTTTAGAATTACAAAATTATTTTTTGTAAAAAAAAAGGATACCCTTCTGTTTCAACCCGTATAAGTAAATCATGTTCCTTGTTATTAGAAGACTAACTTTCTGTGCCTGAGGTTGCTTCATCTTCTATCAAAGTATTTCATTAGACGACATAACTATGACGATAACTATGCACAAGAGCAACGGGAGAAACGTGTCAAGTGTCAACAGATGTGTTTACCACCGATATGCGCATAATGTGCACTGGTAACCCCTGAACCCGCTGCATAATTCATTGCAATTCAATTGCATTACTCAATATGTAAGCGCATTGCTGAAATCGCAATAGCAACCGGTTACCTAACCTACCTACTCTTCTGTAAACAGTGAAATTGAAGCGATTTTGAAGCCGTAGCTAATTCGAACGACACATTATATTTTTAGCATTTATAAAAGGGTGTTTGACTCCCATTCCTGATATTTAAATAGTTATTTCATGGACGGATGGTTCACGGTAGCAAAAAGGAAATACGACATCGGTGAAGTTTTTGTGTCTTTTTTTGGCACGTCTAAATCTTGCCTTAAAATTAAATTTAAATAGTAGGTGCCAAAATATTTCTAAGCAAAGGTACTATGAACTTTCATACAAAAAACTGATTTAATTTGATACATAGGAGGTAGTTTCTACGATATCAGTTTTATCTCAAACGCAAAGTAGGGTAAGGGCCTGTGCACACCAAGTTTTTTAAACGCGACGTAGACGCGCGTTTTAGATATGTGGAACGATGGCGCACTTTTATCCTACAAAATTAAAGTCGTCATGCTGCGTCTGACTCGCGTGCGTATCGCGTCTGTATCGCTACAAACGCGCGGACGGCGCGTTTAAAAAACGTGGTGTGCATTGGCCCTAAATGTCATTACAATGTAAACAAGACTTATATCCCAAACCACTAGTGAAATATCAATAACTAGCTGAGCCCGCGACTTCGTCCGCGTGGAATTTAATTGACAAAGTTTCATACAAACTTTCATCCCCTATTTTATCCCCTTGGGGGTAGAATTAATCAATATCATTTCTTAGCGGATGGATGCCTACGTCATAACATCTACCTGAATGCCAAATTTCTGCCCGATCAGTCCAGTGGTTTGGGCTGTGCGTTGATAGATCACTATATCAATCAGTCAGTCAGTCAGTCAGTCACCTTTGAGTTATATATATATAGATTAGCAGGTGTACATAAGAAACATAATTCTATATCGCATATCACCGTACCCATTCCTTGCGGAATACAGTTTTCTATGATAGACCGGTGCTACGCTAACGGTGTCCGAAGCCAGGGGTGTACGGTACCTGCGGATTAGGGCCCTCGGCGGGGGCATATGTCATGTCGGTAGTCGTGCCGGGTGGCCGGTCGACCTCTCCCAGCCACCGCTCTGACTTGTAACAGTGCGGTATTGTGCCTGGCAGACTTCTAGGAATGCAATGTGGAGATTGAAACTTTAGGATTACCTACATTTTGTGTTCACACATTACACTCCATTTTATCTGTCGAGATGCGAAAGCTAAGTTAGATGATTCACTAGAATAGAGAAAATAAGAAGCCTGAAAGATGAATTGGTTCAGGGAGGGTATTCACGATCGACGGAAAGTTTCCGTGTCGTAAATTGTGAATACGGGGGCTGGTATGTGATGAGAAGAGATGAAAAGTATTTTTCATTACTCATACCCTGAAAGTAGGTCTGAAGTTGCCTGAGGAGCGGGTTGAAAGTAATACTTTTCCGGCCCGGGAGAATTGCTTTCAACTGACAGCTGTCAAATTATAAAAAAAACTAGTTCCATTTTCACATTTCTATGGAACCATGTTCAAACTTTTTCTACAGTCACTCAATTACAGCACGATTTATTAAAGAAAATATATTTTTTAAATGACTTAATTATAATTTAGTTTCAACAATTTCTTTAAAATAATATAGATTTGGGCAAAATATTTGGCAAAATTATGGCTAAATAATGAAGTTGGCCGGCCAACGAAAAAAAAAACAAAATAGGCGGCAATCCGATCTTTATTTTTTTTTTCCAGTTGTAGAGTATTGTTCATACTTCCTTGTGTTATTTCTTTAGCCAATTCCTGTTTCTCTTTTTACTTTCCTGGTATTCGTAATGAAAAGCACAGTGTTTACCTCGGGTGAAATACTTATTTTGTCCCTCGAACTATTAGCGCCCTTGCTACGCTCGGGCGCCAAACCCCGTCTCGGGACTAAATAAGTCACTTTCACCCCTCGTGTAACAATGTACTATTGTTACTATTTACGATTGATATTTCGAGTCCATTTGGGTGAAGCTTGCCAATAACCAATCTTAGATTGGCGTCGTTGGCACGCGGGTAAGAGATGGATCAAACGATATGCAGCAATCCAAAATTGATTTTAATCTTGGATACGATATATTAATTTTGGGCTTAAAAGAGTGATGAGTGGGATTAAATGTAGATAGATACAGAGCGAGCATACTGCCGAGCCTTAATAATAGGAAAGGTTTCACAGATTATGATGGTGATCTATATGAGATGTAAATCATCTTGATTGAGTAAAAAGTTCTGTCATATCAGTCCAATATCTTCAAGATTAGTTCATACTTAATTTGAAAGGAACGCATTAGTTGAATTGACCGGTGATTTGATCTACTGCGTGATTAGTCTCTCCAGTACCAACCGCCGCGACCAGATGTGTGTCTATTCTCTTTGTTTAATCTTATGGCATAACCTGTCTATAATACTCTTTTAAATGTAGACTATTACAACATTTAAGACATATAATATGCTATTATATACCCCACCACAATAGCTCTACTTAGGGCGACATGTTTGGCACTAAGACGCTTTTGCCAATGACTTGCCAAACGACATCGACGCATAATAAACTCATACCTATTATAGACTATCAGATTACGCGTCATACCGTCCTCTTAAAATAATAATTTGCGTGCGCCCATGTCTTTGTTCTTGTCAGCGTAAATAAGAAATTATCTCCCAATGCAATCTTGTTTCTTTATGCGTATGAAGATCTGAATAGTCTGACGCAAGAGACCGCATCGTCAATTTATGTATACGTGGCTCTGTTGATAAATAAAGTAATTTAACAGAGTTGCCATAAAACATGCTGTGGCAACGCGGTGGCTTTTTGTTGGCGCTCGTCAAAAGGTGCCAATCAATTATTGTATGATTAAGTAGGTGGTTCAACGTACAAATTGGCAGCGACACAACCTATAGAGTAGTGCTGTCACACGCTGCTGATTAACGCACCAACCTTCGCTTTGTATCGTTTCGTGGGAACGCACTTGACTTTTTTTCTCCGTTTGGCCAAGCTAACATTGACATTCGTTTACCCTATTGACCAAGTTTTATATTATGAGAACAGAGCTTACTTGGCTTGTTGGACGATTAATCCGTTTACCTTTTAGCTTTTATGATTAACAGTATTGATCATAAAACAGTATTTTTATTATGTTTACAGTTCTTTTCGAGGTTCGTTAGTTTAAGGATGTGGTACTTTCATAAAAGGATAGCATAGGTACTTTAAACATTCATCGAATTCGATTGAGTTGAATGTAAGGCGAGTTCACTTATATATGAATTAACTTCTCGATTTAAGAATCTATATTTTGTGAAATTACCAATATTTGAGATTTATTACCAAGTGCTCAAAATAAATTCTTGAATCCAGTTTAGTTCTTGTGTTTTTCTATATACCCTTTGTATATTAAGCTCCTGTAATTATAGTTTTTTATTTTACCCTTCCAATTTCAATGGCCAACATCATAAGATTAATTTCGTCCTAATTGTATTGTAGTGTCAGAATTATTGCGCTTTCAGATAATGATAATCCTTTCACATTAAAATTGTTCTTACCTTAACTCGTTCTTACCTTAACCTTAAATCATTCTTCCATTTTGGACCAAAAATACTGCCCTGTAAATAGCACCTATAGGTACTCATATAAATATATTGGCTGTTGAATTTAGAACTTAACCTATTCCTCAAGTTGGTGCCTGATCGCCTCATTCCTGTTATACATATATTATAGGTATTTATGTTTATTTGTGATTTATTATAATATGCAGTAATTTGTTAATCTACTTAATATAAAATTTCGGTGTGCGTGTGTTCGTACTTAATTATTTTCCTCCTAAACGGCTTGATTGTTTTTTTTGTACTTATGGGGTCACCTGCATGGTGTTAAGCTAAAGTTGGAGCTGGTAGATGGCGTTGCTGTCGATATCCATAAAATAAGCTAGCGAGGCGGCGGGCAACACTGTTTAAAATAATAATAATTCAGCCCTTTTGACGTCGTACTCCTGGGCACGGGCTTCCCCTCAACACGAGGGGGATTCAGGCCATAATCCACCACGCTGGCCCAGTGCGGGTTGGCGGATTTAACATGTCTTTCAAAAATTTGTTAGATCTTCTAAGACATGCAGGTTTCATCACGATGTTTTCCTTCACCGTAAGCAAGTGATAATCATATAGAAATTATGATTCGCACATAGATTTCGAAAAATCCAGAGGTGCGAGCCGGGATTTGAACCCAAGACCTGGTGCCCGCAAGACGCGTGCCTTAACCAATCGGCTATCACAGCTTGTTTTATTATACATAATTGCAGCGGTGAACGGAGTTATTATAGACAAAAGCACTGGCGCATTTGTCCGAGCGGCCACTGATCCCCATCGCTGTTCCGATATTGCGAGCTTAACACATTTCGCATAATGAATGCAAGTCGCAGGACAATAAATTGATATTTCGCACAAAGGCCCTGCGACAGTGATTACTGGTTTGTCGGCAAATTGCTCATGTACGATCGACAAAATTGTTTCTTTAATCGCACGGCCGGTGACTCAAGGATACAACAGCTAATGCCGAACAGTAATTTATAACAATCAGTACCTACATTGAGGAGTAATAACAAGTGTTGAGCAAGCCCCGAACAATATTTTTATTCGCACACGATAGTGCCTGAGTACGTCTACGTACACACGTACGTGTCGATATGTTTTCATTTTCATGTCTTTCGCAATCATTGTATGCCAAGGACCTCTGAAAGGTCGTTTACTAAAACGGTAATCTTTATTTTATCTGCGTGCAAACATTGTGATTTTGGTTTTTAACTAACTGGGACACGTCATCACTAAATTCATTTGGAAATTCCATAGGCAGTACCGAGACTAGCAACCTATATTTGTCTCATTATAACGTTAAGCAGGCGAGCGCTATTGTTTTTAAAACAGTGCCACTGTTGCTAAATAAGGAAGCTTCCAAACGGCATTGTTATTTAGTGAAAAGTGCAACATCTCGACAGCGGCCGGTGATTGCGTACACCGGAGCACCAATTGTCGCAAGAGTTGTTTCGTGTACTATTCAGGTGACAAATGGCGCGGCGGCCCGCGGGGTGGGGGCGAGAGGCGTTGTTCTTGACACAGTAAAACTAGAAGTGCAGTAGGTAGGTGCAGCTGCGGCCCACGCTGAGCTTTTTGCAGCTAATGCCACTATCCGCGACCGGTCCTGTGAGCTTTTATGTGCGGCATTCTTGCTGGGTAGCTTGCGTTTGGTTGGCTTCGATTAAACAACTTAGCTGTATTACAATTATAATGGAAGCTGGAATTTTCGGATTGAAATCTCTGGGTAGTTTGTCAGCTTTACTGAAGTAATAATAAGATATGGTGTGAAATAAAACAAGGGATTGATACGGATACAAGTTAACATACATAATTAAATAAAATCTCATTTGGCACGAGTGTAATTCATTGTTTGGGTGTTATTGTTCGAAATTTTGACTCAATTTAATGTTATAGATTTCGCCGTGTTCTCGGTACGGCACACGGTGCGAGATTTATCTGGCGTGATCTGAGTTGATCTCGGCCAAGAAACGCTTTCCATGTTGCGATGCGGAACGTCGCCGCCCGCCGCGCCGTCGTTCGATTTATGCCCTATATCGTGAAGTTTGATATAATCCGATGCGCAATTTATAACGCCTGCCTATACCAGAACCTTAGCCCGCGAACCAGCTTCCTTTTCCTGCCGACGTTCGTTATTACACGCATTTCAATCTAATAAACTTTGCACGCTGAAACTTAAACATCACGACATGCTAATGATCATACTCCAAATCGCTGAAAAAAAACGTACACTTCCTTAATGGTTTGCCCGCATGCTGTCACACCCATTTTGAATTTTGACATCGAAGCAAGGTGATATTCATTTAAGAAAATTGTTTCCTTACGTATAGGATTATGATGACGAGGTCGCTGCTCATCATATCCTGCTAATTCAACAATAGAGCGTCGCATGCGCATCGGCCTTGCAGGCGTCTCTTGCGAGGGTTTCATCAGGGTCTTCTCTAACACGATGCCGGTTCTCACATACCATTAACCGACGAAATATATCATCTAACTTGAAAATCTTTTGGTGCGATAAAAGTTACATAAAGCGCACTCCTTTCTTTAAAGCCAAGTTATCGAATTTAACATAACCAGTGGAGCAAGAAATAGATAACAATCACTGTCGCGGAGTATACTATTTAAAGTTTTAGGTATATCCAAAGCGCTGCAATATTTACTTACAGCGTTTTAATGAGCGTATCGTTGTCGGCGTGAGGATGTCTTTATAAAAACGGTTATTCATTCCTTTATTACGACTGGTCCACGGTCGTCTTCAAGCCATTGTACGTGGAACGAGCACATGTGACGGAATCAACGACCGTTCAGCGAGAGCTCAGCCATTTGTCACGCCAGAATGTTGAATGTGCAAAATTAACCCACCCATTTGGTGCATACTTTTCTAATATTATCACACGTTGCCAAATTACATTTCGATTCAGATTTCACATTCCTCTTTTTGATCATTTATATTGCCCGTCATCACTGCAAGAGATAAAGTTGAAACATGGCGAACCCAAATGGTTGTTATAAAACAGTATTTGTGGAGTCGAACAGTCGTATAGTTTATTACTTACTGTTCGCTATAAATCACTCATCTTAGGCCCTACTTGGATAGTTTGTAAATCATTCCTCCGATAACTACGGCATTATATTATTTATCTCCGACCATGTTTGCAGTAACAAACCTTATAATGATCTACATTTGTTATGGCATATGACGAATGTCACTCCCCGTTAGGTTTGCGTTTAAAAGCGAGCATTTCGTAAAAAGAAGAGATTAATTGGCGTCATAAATTGTACACAAAAGGCTTTCCCGAGGCGTTGCGCCTGTCGCAATGGTCAAGACATACGCACTCGCGAACAATGGCGCCATTGTCACGTCCGCGGATATTGGCCCGGATTCACGTAAAATTCAACGCTCATTTCAATCGGTTTAGAGAAAATTGCGCGCATAACGCGCACACTTTGCCGGCTAAACGGTTATTATGGTGACATAATGATTTTAAATGGGTTCCCGCTGAACGTCTTACACAACAGAACGGACAGTCATTGGTAAATCAATACGTGCTTGTCTGTTTATTTGTTACGTTGCGAATTTATATTGTATTAACTATTATAAATATTAAACTAGTTCACTTTTGTTAAGTATAGATTTCACGATACTCCGCCAACATAGCCTTATTGGACAGTCATAACGTAGTAATGGGCTCTAGAGTACAAGAAATGCACCGTGACTCGATATCTGGTGGTGGCTGGTTGCGGAGGAGCCGTTAGTCGCGTATAGGCGCGGACAGGAGCGCGAGCCAGCCAGTGCGGGATCGATTAGTGAACCGGTCCCCGCGGTGCGTTGACTCCCGAGGGGCACTGCCTGCGCTCGCGAACGCGAATTGCACTACGGATACACCCCCCTCCTTTACCTCCCATACCTGTACGTCCCTTTGTTGTTCACATACTCTAGTGACAGTTGAGATGACTATGCTACAATGACAATGTAATAGTCGTTCTTAATACGCTCATACTTCGATTTATCTTGTCACAAAACGACCACAAACTGTTCGAATGATCGATGCACTGGCGGCGGATGGAGGTGGGACTGTAGGAAGACGTGCTCTGTAATGATCCAAGTAGATGCTGTACCGCGTCTAGTTTCACTCCGCAGATGACTGGTTTAGCCGGTATCTCGTCGTTTTTAACTGCACATGTCCGCTTACGTATAATTACTGGCAGGTGCGCCCGCGTGTCTCTGTCGCTTCACCGCTTGTGACAATTATAGGAAAACTAGCTTGTACTTTTTTCCCTTCCACGGCAAACAACCGGTCAGATGCCGCGGTTGTGAGGAAAAAAAGACCCTCATCCAGTCAGTAGAGAAATCTACAGCATTGAGCACAGTAGGTGCTGCGTAGAAACTACAATTTCATGCATACCCAATACATCCTTTTGCGTTTATGATTATTTGTTTGTAGATATCTGTTATTGCTTTACTTTCAAAACTGTTGTATCAATTTACCAGGTAAAAGGAATACTAGGCTTATGTTCTTAAATGTAACACCTGTAATGTAACCCTGTGTCTCACAATAAATATATTTGATTTGAAAACTATTCTACCAGACCTTAAACAGGCTACCATACCATATTGCACATTATCATTCAAACACAGGATGTAAGTAATGAATGTAACATTGATTGATAATCATGATGTATGTTTACTTTGGCGAGTGTTGAGAAATGTAAACAAGAATCGGTGGGCAATACAGCGATTAAATGTGATAGTACTGGTGCTGTTCTGGAGTCGGTAAGGGCCGCGCGGGGTGCGGCGACCGTCACCGGGCATCGAACCCGCTCGGGTCGGGGGTCAGCGGCGCGACATGCGTTCATTAGTGCAGTTATGCCCCGGCGCAGCCCTACGTGTAACATGTTACACTGTACGTAGTTGTACTTGAATACATTCCGGAACTTCGACTTCATCTAAGCGTCGAAAATCTGTTACTAATTAGACAATGACCGAGAGCTTAAGCAGTTATTCAAAGGTCAGTCGACGTGCACGAAGGTCCCATCGCGGAAGCTGTAATTTCTTGTTTTCCGTCCTGTCCAAATTTACAAGTTATTAAATGCGGTGTCGATGCTCGCCGTAAAATTAAATAATGTCCTTTGATTTGTTTATATTTAATGTTTATTCACTGGTCCGGTGTATTCGTCATTTCTTTGTCGGGCACGCACCTATTGTTGAGTTAAAGGTTCCACGAGGACATCGCGCCTCCCGCTCAGGGCCAAAGCGAAGTTTATTGTGATTTTACGTTTCCATATAATTCGCGCTTACTACTTACTTCCCACTAAAAACCCCGTCCTCTCATTACTCGCTCCATTGATTAATGGCTACTGGTTCGCCTACACCATTTTATTTTCATTTTTACTTTCCATTTCATTTTGCAATATGTCTTCTAATATTTTGACGGCGGGCTTTAATCGACGAAAGTCTGGGTATTTGTTGTCACAATGGGTTCGTGGTAAAGCAAATTGATTCGGAGCTGTATCATTTATCTAATTCGCGTTGCTAGACATATGCAATGAATTACTATGAGTCAATCGAGAAAGTAAACCAGTAAGCATTGTTCCAAGTGGATGCGCGTCGTGGTGGGTGCGTGGGCGCAGGCGGCGCAGCACAGCGGCGCGAATTAAAGCAGCTCTCTATTCATTACTCATCGTTATTGCTATCGCCATTTTGGGGAGACGAAAGTGAGTGTAGGCTTTTCACGTGTATTGCACCAGGCTAATTAATTTTATTTTAAAGATAAAAGAGGTTTTTTATACTAGATTCCCATCACGCTCACCACTCGCCGCACAAGAGCGGTCGTTTCATAAATGTGTTCACGCTTAATGAACGCTTATTTGAGCGTGATGAACCCTCGTTTTAGAATTATAATAGAGTTATTATTATTATGATTTACACACAATACATGTGCATAAGGTTTAATATAGTATCATACAGTGCTGCTATTCTATGTTTGTTCCTATGCAACGTTCTTGTGCGCGAAACGAGATGGTGACGAAGCCACGATTATAGCAAAGAATATTAAACAGACAAATCATGATGCTTATTCAAATATATCGTTTAATAACATGGTTACCCATTTTACTTATTGAGCTACTCAATTTGCACGCAATATTAGCACCTCCACACTCTATTTTGTCTTAAAATGATTCTCCGTTTTTTATCTATTCAGTAATTAAATTATACCACCTATGTCAAAGCGGTTACGCCTATAACACGAGACAGTCTAATAAAAAAAACCAAGAAGTGTGTATTTACGTTTGCTAATATACACAAAAGGCTCGCAAGTATTAATAATGTGATTGTTCATTGTGGCAGACGAGTCTCGTAGAAAGTACTGTACGCGTGCAAGAACGCCAATTACTGGCATATTGTTTGTATCTCCGCAGTTTATTATGATTAAAACAAGTTGCAATATGACGAAAATTAGCAAGCCATTGTTGTTCACAATGTATTTTGTTCCAGTTTTGTAAGCAGAGTCGAAATTGCAATTTTGTGAGATTTTATCTAGAGGCGATGCGTTTTTTCTTTAATGTTATGAAAGAGGGTGGCATTTTTGTTTGTGATTTCATTACGAATCATTTATCAAACTTGAACCTGAGTTTCAAAGTATTGATTTGTGAGCCAATAACACAGATACCCAATTAGACTGATCGAATGACGTCAGCTTCTATGCGCAAAAAAAATACATATAAAGGCAGATCATCATTAGGCATGATTCCGTCGACCGGGTGGCCTAGCGGTTTTGTGTAACATAGATGATAGGTTAGGTTATTGATGAATACAGTATCTATCTAGTTCGATTTTTTGTCGAAAACTGTTTATGAAATTAGGAACAGACTAGTGTTGCCAAAAATCTTGCATTTTAGCAAGTTCCAGAATACCTCATTGTAGCAAAACCAAGACAGAACAAGAGCGGTACTGATTAAGCAAGATGCAAGAATCTCGCAGAATCAGACTTGTTATTATCTTAGTCTTGGTCTTGGGAAATTGCAAGACCAAGACCCACTTTGGGGTAGTACTAAAACTGTCCGTTTCTCAATTTGGAGTCGATCAGTATGTTATTGATCTGGCTACATTTATTACAACAATATTAATTTGATCAACCGTTGGCTTTTCGGGTCAGAGACAGGTGTCGTTCGCCTTCGGATTCGGTCATAAAGTTATTATGGAACCGTACTCAGCGCGCAGGTTGGACGTTAATTTCCTTGTGTTTGGGCGAATGAAGGGATATGTGGGCGACTCCAGTCATTGATCCCTCGCATTTGTGGCTAGAAGTGAATGTAGCTTGATAGATGCAATATCACAAATGATTGAATGATGGCGGAATAACAATTTGAAGGCAAAATGTAGCATGAATTCTTAATAGTGATAAAACTACAAAAGTTATCGAAATTATCTTACCTGTCGCAGCAAGAAGCTGAACTGAATCATATCCCTAAACTTATTAAAATTATTAATTATTCCTCTTCAATTATTTAATTCAGTTTACACATTGTTTAGTCAGAAATGTTAATTCAAGATACATAAATTATGTACGCACGACCGTTGGTAAATGTGCAACAGTGCCATCCAAAAGAGCCTTTCTCTCTTGAAATTACTTACCGTGACATCTTTTCACTTTTACCATTGCTATGTCAGTCACATGCTGAAATAATTCACAATTAGCAGATACTAATTAGCTCGATTTTCTAGCTGATGTTGGTATGGTACTCTGATCTTTTTGAATTCACAAATCAATGTTGTGGCCTTGCTGGCTCCGGCCCAGCTAGCTATCGGTGGGCGTCCAGTGAAAGCCACATATAATCAATATTTATTTATTAAAAACTAATGAACTCTCCATTTCATAGAATGGTCATAAATTTTTATCGCCCGCTAAGTGTCGCAATCGGGTATAAATTGAAGCGATCGTAATAACGGATACGATTTTAATTACCTAGTATATTGAGTATTATAACTATTTGTAACCGGAGAGGAGAGATAGCGAGCGACCTGATACAAAACATAATTTATATGTCAGAAATCAATTACTAATGGAAGTTTTATAACGTTAACGGTTAGGCCAATTGAGTTTTGAAATGTGTTACGTCGAAGAGAGTCCGATAAAACATCTCCATTGTATTCATATGAGCTCTAATCGAATATACCAAAATATGCGTATGTTTGTTAAATAGTACCTAAATCCGTTATGGGTGTGCGTTTCATGGAACTCGTGCATAATATTTTATTGTTTAGACTTTGGGCGTGGGACGCGACTCGTTTGGTGCTATATGGGTCAAACGCAGACAATTGCATAGATTAATTATTTTTTAAAATACAATTAATTATATCGTAATCGTTTTAAAATTGAATGAACAAACACACGGAGCCTTTGAGTAGGTACATTTAGATAAGAACACAAGCGTTCTAATTTGTGTTACTCACCTTAACTTATTAAATCAACATTATGTATTTCATTGTTCAAAATTTACCAACAAACATGCATGTGACCCAAAACACACATGTTTTTATACAATGGCGATGAGAAGACTGGCGTAATGAGTCCGCGAGACGTATTTGAATGTAATGCGATATGAAAAGATGTAGGGTATTGGAGCAAGTGCGAACCTAGACCGACTACAGTTAGCTTCGGTTCTGAATCACCATCGTAAATGATCACGCTAACCCGAATTTTCAAGAGCACTTATTGTCTCCTTGCGTCTCCAACAGCTTTATTTACACCGATTGAGAATCATCTCTTTTGTGTTTCTTGGTAAATCTTGTAAGTGGGTGAGTTGATGTTAGTTTTGTACATCGGGTGTGCCTTATCGACCTGATGACTGGCCAGACGCACGTGTTCCGTCACACATGTTATTATGGCCATGATGTGGCGAAACACGCTTACGAATTATACATGGCCCTTGCTGACTAACGCGACGAGTCGCGTCTCGCACCGTGCCATTGACCATCGCATAATATAATGACAAAAGTAAACACTCGTACTACATAGGAAACGTTGTAAACGTTTGTCTAACATTATTAAACCTGATCGTACGCATATTTTGCATTATAAGACGGTTTATTGTTAATTTATTCAATATGATGTGGCCGCGGTTATGCATTACGTTTGTTAAGCTAGCTCACTATACAAAGATCAACCGTGACGGCCCGCCGTCAATTATGCAAATCGAATCATTTATTTCCTTTTTCATAGGAAATAAAAATCAGAAACTCAAGCAATGTTGTCGATGCACTCATCAGCATGCTTACACGGCCCACCATCGGGTGCGGGGCACGACTGCGGAAGTTCGATACCTACATTATTTGAATCATTTTCGTCAAGGACGGGCCGATTGCCGGCGCGGTGTGTAACGTACTTATTAAGTGCCAGATAAGATTCCTCGATTTACAAGAACGAAAATAATGACAAGGGGGACCTTGTCGAGCATCGATATCGACTATGCTTAAGGGAAGACAAGTAGGTAAACGAGGTTTCCGTTTATGGATTGGCAATGCACCGGCCGCCCACCTATTGTTGAGATATCGACGGAGGCGTCGCACTAAAACATCGCGACCGAACGTTCGGCAATACGATCGTTCACGGAAGTATTTAACAGCCAGTCGGTCGATGTATATCAGTTTACTTTTTAGTCATAACTTAAGTGGGAATATAATAATGTGCTGGTTGTGATATGTGGGTACGGCTAATATGTACTTGCGTATGTAAATATCAAATGTTTGCCATTTAACAACAAATATCGGCACTCTTTCATATATACGTAAATATTGTTAATTCATAGTGTCACAAAAGGCTCATTGTCTATATCGCAGTCACAAGTGGTGTGGTGGACAAATCTTTTTCAGAGAAAGTGCGGCCTATTTGCGAGTCATTGAATTGAGTGACGAAAAGTTTTCACTTTCTTCAATTAGCGAACAACATAAAGACGGCGCAGATGTCCTGAGACGACAGACTCCATTAATTATTCTCATTTCTCCGTTTAGACGTAATGGCGGCGTCTAATCTATCAGAATGCGGTGCGTGGGCGATATTATTTCCTTTGTGGTGCAGCTAAAAGCTCAACGGCTTATGTTTACGCAATCAGATTCGCATCCCGCGTAAACTGTGATCACTTTTGTTTTCGATCGTCTTCCGAGCTGCGCCTGCGCCGTGCCCACTCCCCACGACCTTGATTACAATCCACCCGCGCTGTTGCATTGTCTGCAACCGTTTGTCATGTGACCTGACATGATTTCCCTTTTATCAAAATAAATATTAATAAGCGAAAGTTTCCATCAAAGCCGGCCGCGACTATGAAGATTTATTACAAGTATTTTAACGCAATTGACGTTTCGGAAAGTAACATCGATCGTTTAACCTTCTTCTGACAAATCGCTCGTTTCCGCGTTTCGAATACGGTCCAAGTAATATGTCTTTATGTAGTGTGAGTCATTGCGTACAGGTGCTAATAATGGTGTTCACTTAATATTGAGTCTTATGCAACACAGTCGAAATGCTACTGAATCACTTAACTGGGGTCATACCACAGTAGGTCTTGGGTATTATCACCATTGTCGATATTCACAATCAGTGTTAAGGTGAAGGCGCCTGTCTAGCCCGCGAAATTCAAAATTTTCGAGTATTTTTATAGTTTATCCAAAATCTGAAAACATTTAAGACAACATTTTGTGATTTGCGAAAAACACAGTATGCAGTGCGTTTATTAATACATTTATTTTACTCTAAATATGATCACGGTGGATATGATACTAGTAAATCACTAAATATACAAAAATTGCCAGATTATCTGGATAGCTGTCGTTCTTGAAATGTTTTAGAGTAAGTTGGATATATTAATAAATGCACTTCACACGGTCTTTTTCGCGAATTACAAAATTTGTCTTTTATTATTGTCAGATTTTGAAAAATTTCTAAAAGAACTCAAAAAATTTGAACTTCGCGGGCTAGCTGGGCGCTTTAGCCTTAACAGGTATGCATCGTTAAATTAAAATTGTATTATTTATGTTAGTTTTCCTTAATCTCTTAAACACATGCCTTTCAAGTTACGTAACAAAATATGTATTAACTAGCTGTGCCCCGCGACTTCATCCGCGTAGTATTGGATTATTGGGTTAAAAAGTATCCTATATGTTAATCCCGGTTATAATCTATCTGTGTTCCAAATTTCATCCAAATCCGTTCAGTAGTTTTTGCGTGAAGGAGTAACAAACATACATACATACATACATACATACATACATACATACATACATACATACATACATACATACATACATACATACATACATACATACATACATACATACATACATACATACATACATACATCCACACTCACAAACTTTCGCATTTATAATATTAGTATGATAAAAATAATTACAAAGTAAGTACACGTTACTAACACTAAGTCAAATGTAGAAAGTTCTGTTGTGTTACAGTCGGGAATACTCCACAGATTTAGCATAAAACAAACTCAACCCACGATAAAATGAATCGTATACAACTCAAAAAAACATAGCCTGTCTCATATTCTTGTAGAAATTATACTGTACCGCTAAGTCGTCGGCGATCGCAACTTCTTAATTGTATAATTATTTATAATAACCATTATATAACGTAATTATCATTCGTATCGTAGTGAAGAGTGTATACTTATATAAACACATTTTAATTAATTCACAACGTATACGAGGCATGCCTTTTAAGTTCTGTCGTTTCCATAATTCCCGGCAATTTTGAATTTGGAACTGTTCTATATTCGAATGTGTTTAAATTTCGAATCTCAAAACAGTTGAATGTATTAGGATTAATGTTATTGTTTAGTCACAGCGTCGATTAGAATCTGTCAGGTTACGTACGAAAATGAATCTTTCTAAGGAAAATGTTCCTGCAATAATTTTCTACAACTTTAGAAGAGGCCTGACACGGCTTCAGTGTTTTGAAGAGCTAATATCTGTGTTCAGGGATGAAGCCCCATGTCTGCGGACTGTCGAACGCTGGTATTTAGAATTCCAGCGTGGACATACTAGTGTTAGTGACAAATCTCGCGAAGGTCGCCCAAAATCTGCATTCACTGAAGATAACATCATTGGAGTGAGACAACTAATTCTCGAAGATCGTCATGTGACGTATCGAGAGATAGAGGCTCTATTAGGCATCTCAGGGACAACCATTCAGAAGATCTTGCATGAAGCGCTTGGTGTAAGAAAGCTAGTTTGCCGTTGGATACCGCATCTGCTTTCCGACGATCACAAGGCGGCCCGCGTCAGATGGTGTAAGAAAACTCTGCAAAGGTTCAACCGAGGAGAGTCAAATCACGTCTACGACATCATCAGTGGTGACGAATCTTGGATCTATGCCTACGATCCTGATTCCAAACAACAATCTACAATCTGGGTCTTTCAAGACGAGCCAAAGCCGACTAAAGTTGTTCGTTCTCGAAGCACTTCAAAGAAGATGGTGGCCACGTTCGTTAGAAAAACCGGCCATGTTGCGACTATTGCACTTGATGATCGTAGAACGGTTAACGCAGAGTGGTATACCACAGTTTGTTTACCACAAGTCATCGCCGAACTTCGAAAATCTAACTCAAAGCGACGCATCATCCTGCACCACGACAATGCAAGTTCACACAGCGCTCGTCAAACGATTGAGTATTTGAAGCAGGAAAAAGTAGAAATTCTTGACCATCCTCCATACAATCCTGACCTAAGCCCTAACGATTTTTTTACATTTCCTAAAATTAAGAAAAGTCTTCGTGGTCAAAGGTTCCAGTCCAGTGAAGAAGCAGTCGACGCTTTCAAGTCAGCCATTTTGAACACCCCCACTTTAGAGTGGAATAAATGTTATAATAACTGGTTTGAGCGAATGGAAAAGTGTATTAAGCTACGTGGTGAATACTTTGAAAAACAATAAAAAGTACTATAAGGTTCTAGTTGTGTTTTTTTCTTCAAACGACAAAACTTAAAAGGCATCCCTCGTAGTAGTGTAGAAGGAAACGTAAGCCTTGAGCAAACATGTCTGTTGGTATGTGGATCCAAGAGAGATATCCCTGTCAGTAACAATTATATTCGCATTAATCTCTAAGCATTCCTCGATTACATTCCCCGGTACATTGCAAAACATTTGCAAGCTATGAGTAAGTACTTACATTCAAATCATCGATTTTTTTTTGCACGAGTGTCGTCATCGTGAACAAAAACTAATTGCCAGAAAGCCTAGAAAGATCATGCAGTGGAAAGTTTTCCCCAAATCAATGTTCGGGTACGTCCACCCACGCGTGGATCATTTCTGCGACGCAATACAATTGCCGACTCCTTTCTAATCGTACAACATAAGTGTGACGCCGGCCCCGAACACAAATTATGGGAACGAGCAATTTCTTGTATGAAGGATGGAGACCGGCGGTAATGTGGCTGGCTGGCGACACCTACGCGCCTCTTCGGAGAATCCAACTGTACGCCGGCACAACATAACTTTCTGCCCCAATTACACTGATTTCTGGTACCCGCACGTGGGCATCATTACTTTCATACTCCGATCAGCCTTTCAAATAGATGTGGAAATCTCTCGAAATTAAGCGAAGGCCTCTGTTTAAGTTATGCCGCTATTCTCAGAGTTATCGCCGCAACTATCAAGTATAACATCATCAGGGCACACAAACACCATAAAATCAATCTCTCCAATAAATATTTTATTGTTATTGCCTTTTTTTTAAAGCTGACAGGAGCGTTGCGTTGGGATGAGCTATAACATAACTATTTGTTATTTTTTAACACGTATCTGGCGTTTGTTTTGTTTTCGTTGTCTGGATCGAAGGCTGCTCACGATAGTGACTCACGAACTTGTACAGGATCTTAGTTGTGCTTCCGAGAAGCCTCAATGGGCACCTCTTTGTGGGAAAGGCGTTTTAACGCTGCGGGTCGATGGACCGATTTCTCCTGTCCTGGTTACCGGACGATACAAAGCTAAAAAATAATTAATTGTCTCCTCCGATTTGATGTTCGCCGCGTTAGTTTCTGTTTTATTCATGATCCTTAATTCGATGTTGAGAGATGCTCATACTATTCCCACGTTCACGGCAATCAAACTCGAAAATAAAATCGTGTTTTTACGTTGCTTTTGATTATCTATGTCGATGAGATTGATAGTTGGGGCTTTGAGCATCATAAACCATCTCTGTACTATACGTAAATTATGTATAATGATATAAATCTTTATGGCTTAAGGTTACATAATGTTTTGTTTGTTCATTTTGTTCCAAAATTCGAGATGGGTTGAAATCTAAAAAAATGCACGAATAAGTAAGTTACTTTAGGTAATTAAGCTACTAGTGGTGTCCGCTTTTTGATAGAGGATATTTCAGTGATTCATGTCGGTAATAACGGTTCCGATATCCGGAGTGTTTTGGTTTTCCCTGTGACCCTAATACCAGGTAATCTTGTACGGTTTGTTTAATACATTGTTGTTACCGAGACTTAATTATGAGTATGACACATTTTATATTAGGTCGTCAAACGTTGCGTCGTCGGGTTAACGAGCGTTCGTTTTCCTTGACTCTTTTGGCATGATCAGAACTTATGCTAGCATTTATATTTGTAAGTACCCTAGTAGGGCTAAACCAAATAAACGATTTGACTTTGACTGGAAAATGCTGTTGGCAGTTAACCGATTGTAAATTAAACATGAACATTATGAATTACTTATATAGTTACTACCTTTTTCAAACGGATAACGGTATCATCTCTGTAGGCTGATTTACCATGAAATATGTGAGACAAATTAATTCGTTTTTAATGCTAATCGCAAAGGAAATAATGATCGAATTATCGAACAAAAAATGTCGGTGATGACCGATATAATTGAACGATGACGAATCAATATCGAGTAATGTTCTGTTATGTTGTGTACGTGGTTAGTTGTTTGACCGATTTTGACCCCAATGATTAATGAGGACCGTTACTCTTGACTCAGTTATTATTGCGTTACTTTTTGAAATACGAACATCTCCGCCTCTCGCTAATGTACTGTAATTACTGAAAATCGAACCCGCCTCGCCTCTTTAATCCTTATTTCCATATCATATTAGTTCCTATTTGCCGTATTATGCTCGATCTTTAGTTATTGCAAGTTGCCTCGCAGTCAATTTACGAGTTTCTTTCCACGAGGGAATTATAATATACCTGTTTGCGGTTTCATTGCAGGTAGCCTAGTTTTTTCTACAAAGAGCTATGAGTGTTATCGAAGACTTTACTTTAGGAAGAACATAAATTCGGGGTACTTGTAAATAATGTATCTCTGTGATTTTTTAAGCAGTATGTACTTACTGGCTATGCAGTAGAGCGTAATATATGGTTCGGCACGCAACATTAATTAAACGGTGGCGAAGAATCGCAGGGCACCAGGAAGTCTATTTATGGGACGGTATTTTGATAAATCATTTAGATTGCTGCCGGAGTCGAACTCGTGCCTGCTAGATCAGGTTTCCGTCAGAATACCATTTATGGTGTCGGATTAATTCGCCGTGGTCATTGCTAGCACCGCAGCGTTTAAAACGTTCCGACTAATACGATCTGGCCACGGATTGTTTTGTATGAGAATGCAGGGATGGTTAAGCTCATCGACCTTACCGTTTTAGGTATGAAGCATATTTTAGCGTCGACAGCTCGACTCCCGATGCGTGACTGACCCGTTCTGACACTCAGTCTGAAAAATCATTATATCTGTATGTCCCAGAAGGCTCTGTTCTGGAACCATGCTGAATCAATTGACACTAATTGGCAATCAACCGGGAGCTTACCGACCGACGAGACGCGAAGTCGTGCGTCCGATTTTTCTATCGTTATTTACTCTAGGCGGCCTAGTAATGTACCATTTGGGTCATTGGACCTCGCCGTTTGTTGGCTACTCGCCGCCTCCGGTGTCATTATTTTTTTGCCGCCATTTACGCGCCACCAATTGTATGGAGTGACGCGCAGTCGCCTACAATCGCAGGTCGAGTCGATATATGTTTTTGCCGAGCCGTGGATGTACGCCGTCAATTTAGAATGTTTCCTTCTCACGTGTAACGGATTGACGTTGATTGAGGGCTTGCATAAAGAATCTTTGTGTAGGATGCAATAAAGAACCGTACGCTAGGGAATTCTCGGACGATTAGTAACACTCACAAATCATTATTTTTCGTCCTCATGCGCTCATGTCCCATGTCCCTCATCATAAATACTTCAATGAAAATATTTCTGACTATTTAATATTAGATATGATTAGTTGTAATTAATGACTACCAATATGCTTTAAAGAAATTAAATTTGAGTAATATGATTCATAGTTGATAAAATTACGAAAATTTTGTATATTCTTATAATTTCCTTAGTCACCCTGGATGACTTATGAATTCAACATTTAATTTTGTAAATCTATTTATACCTGTTTACGGGCTTTTCCGTCCAACTTTTTTAAATTGGGATGTGACACCTGCTACCGAAATAAAAAGTACTTACTGAATTTCTCATTTGGTATTAAAATAGTGTCGCAATCCATTGAATAGATTTTTAAACAAACAAAAACGTTGCTCTTGGTTTACTTGGTAGACTGAGCCAGTAAAAAACATCCGATGTAGCAATTGGAAAAAAGAACAAAGAGTCAAGCTTGACGCAGCCACCGAGTCTGCTTTTATGGAGAGCTAGATAAAACCAATATTATTTATGATAATACTTTATAATATTTTCAGTCCGACTATTTACAGATTGCGATAAAGGTCAAGCGAAATATTGCGTAGCTTTAAAGCCCTAAGGGGTAATGGAATCATACGAGCGCATAATCGTTGGCAGTGACACACATTACCGCTAAATAAGCAATTATGTCCCAGCCTAGGCCATGTTTGTTATAAATAAATATTTAACGGACCCTGCTAATAAACTGCATCATAAAATAGTTATCTTAGAAAAACCTTGTCTCAGCGAGTGGAAATAATGCTATAAAACCTTTTTTAGAGTGTTACGGGTTTAGTCTCTAGGAAGGATTTTAAAACTGTGTTTAACATTTTTTCTAGTCAAACTAGTTTCTCATTGAGATCCAAGTTTAGCCCTGCTGTTTTTTGTCTCGTACCAGTCTGATGCTGGTTTTAATTCGATTATGAGCAGATTAAAAACTTTCTCCTTATCGGTTTGCATAAGGTCTAGTTTAACACATGGATAATATGCATCGATGCTTAGTGTAGTCAAATTAACATACATAATTCTATCCCAGCCACGGTGCGCGTTCTTGTTTATTCAGTACCGTGCGGCGACAGTATTGTGTGTTCTCACAAGAAAACCTTGTCAGGCGCAAGTCAAATCAATTTTATTTACCGTGCGAACATGTACTCTGAATTTTTGCTTCTTAGTAACGCAACGTAGGCAGTCGTAATTTATTTGGAACTCTCGACAGGCTATTAATTCAATTTGTTTTCAATATTGACTTTCGTCAACTTTCACCCATATTTGGAGGTCTGGAAATGTATTCGCTGTTATCTTTTATCATTCTACAGTTGTAATAATTCAATTCTTCCACGTGATTAATGCTTACGTTTGCGTTGACAATTGATTTAACGTATTTCTGTGTGTCTAACTGTTGATTGATTACGTTGTAGCACGTGAAAACAGAACGTAGGTTCCGCTACAAATGAACTTGTCTATTTCAATAACCACTTTTGTTCCTCATTCTTTTTCATCTTATTATGACTCTTTCTTGCTCACCTCACAATAATTCAATTTCTATAGCTCTGACATAAGATTGTCTAAACTTTTCAGATTAGAAACACTTAGTATTATATACAAAGGCAGAACAAATAGACAAGCGCAGAAATAACAGAGTAACTTGACTCTATTCTTCATCGGTGTCAGATAATGAACAAAAAAAAACGCCTAAGAAAATTATTATTGCTATTCTATGGATTTTACATCGATGATTTATTTATACATAGTATAAGAGTTATTTTTTCACAGTGGCCCAAATACATAATCATGTTAAGTTAATGCAAAACTGTTTCGAAACTGCTGACCTTCTATACTCCGGTTGGCTTGATGTGTTCATGATGTATGTTTTTAATTGAACGTGTGTTTTATCATTAATTGTTACGGCCAAGGTTTAACGAATAATATTTGTTTGTTTCAGGTAAATATCAATCGTTATTTCATTGCAACGATTAACAATGTTAAGGTGAGGTTTTCAAGTATTCTCAGCTGCATTTAGGTATGTGTGTTACTGCGAGAAATTCAGTGTATTTGGCTTGCGTTCTCCGCGCTAATTAATGAATAAATCCTCATTATAAATGACGCGACAGACGTATAGCAGACGCTCTACAAAAGGCAGGCAGACAAATTAAAAAACTGCAATCGCGTACTTGGAGAGAAAACTGGATGTGCATCGCTGGAAACTGTTACTTGAGATAATTAATTGCAACAAGCGGTACACGGCGGAAATTGTATTTTGTTTACGAAACCGTTATTTTTAATTTTATTAGTTTAAATTTAATTTTAAACAATCACCACGTAATATTAACTTGAAAGGCAATGACTAAATTTATAATAAAAAAACCCGTTCACACCGCAACTGATCGCTTTCTAATTAGAGACCAATGTCACTGTCGTAGTGAATTAGTTAAACTACCGTTGTCATTAAATTATTATAATGAAAAGTGCACTTTGTTGGCAAGTGCGGTGTTGTAGTGGAAGTGCACTCGGTCGGATGCAGGCGTACGTTGCGTCTCGCTGGTCGCTGGTGTGCCGGCGGCGTGTACCGAAGGTCAGTGCTCCTGCGAGCAGACCGTATTGCTCTCGCGATAGGCTGGCTACACACTTGGCCGCAACAAAACGACACAATTCGCTATGCCCGACCAAAAAATTGGTAATCAACATGTTATTTGTATGATTTATGAAAATCTGCAATGAAATATGTTATTCTGATTTTGGATACCTTTCTCCGTATAATTTTTTTTTTTTAGTCAGAAATAAATTATACATTCTTAATACATAAGACGAGAATGGTATAGGACAGAAATAATACCTAAAACCTGTTCCAATAAAAATATACTCAAACACTAGTCACTGGTGGCGAAAATATAGAGATAGTATCTACTGTCGGCGAGTGTGCAACGAGCATTAGAGTCAGCGGTGGACCGCAGGAGAGAGGCGGCAGCGGTGGGGTCCTCGCTTCGGGCCGCGCGCGTTGCCTCCCTTCAGTCAGTTTAGTAGCAGCGGTGCACGCACACCGCACGCAGTTCTCGCGCTCGCAACGAGAAGGTATACACGTACCGGTCGCGCCGCTAACGAAACACGCACTCGCTTCCGGTGGCTGATCCCCTTACAACACCCGATGTGCGGCCCGCTGTTGTACACGCCTTCTCGCCGTTTTAAATTTAATGCTCCGCGGTTTATACCACTAGGCTGCAGCCACCGCAAGCGCCTGTGTTCGTATTCGTACCTGTTGAGTGAAAAAATCCAAAGTGTTAAATGAAAAAATGTGTTGAACTAAATTAATAACTACGAGTGCTCCTCCTTTGTTTTTCCTCAACATCAAAACAATACCCACTTTAATAAATTTATAAACACTACATGTGTTGTTATCTCGCGTGATGTATTCATTAATACAGCCTTAGTACAATCATGCATATGTAATGCAAGTTGGCCTTATTGTCATTTAATAAATATTTTGTTTGCTCAATGTCGAAAATGATCTAGACAAATGATCATCGGAACATGAAAACAAATTAATAACATGTTGTACCTACCGGCTGGCGATCCAATTTGAGTTGAGACAAGGCAAACCGATCTATCACGCAATGTTAATAAATAACATACGTATCATATTGTCCCAGAAACGTTGTTTGTAGAGCGATAAGTGGTACCGCTGCAGCTGGGAGACAGGCGAGGATGTGTCGGCCGCGGGCCATATGGCAGCACCGCCACTAGCCATATTAGGGACGCCACCAAGGCGACACTTGTTGCACTTATACGGCATAACTGCTCCACAAAACCGGCTAACGCATGAGTGACGTCTTATCACTATCGTACCACTTAATGGATTCATCTATTACTGATTGAGTCCATAAATATTAATGCTGCGTTTTTGCTGCTCTTGATTACTTATGTATGGTTCTCGTTGTGCCCAGTGGCATAACTGCATAAGAGATAAGGCGGGGTTGCGGTTCGCGAGTGCGTTATGCAAGTTGGTGTGAGCGGGCGCGCACTGGGCGGTTCGTTGACCAGTGCGTCGCACCGCCGCATCGCCGCCCACCACGAAGGTCGCGGCCCACAGACCGCCGACACGTCCGCGACTTGCACCTTTACTTATAACGTACACAAAAATACACATACCCACAAAGCTCTATACCCTTCCGACTTCCTCACTCGAAATAGCATCATTAAATTAGTTCAACACATTTTCAACCGTGTCGTTTTCAGGTAGAGTCGATATGTGTTCAGTGTGCTCTGTGCTAAAATAAATTTTATTGTGAAGAAAATTGTATATGACTGCAGTTTGGAAATTTTGATCTCAAAATGGTGACTTCGAGAATACCGGCTTATTCTTTGAGTTCGGAGTTCAACAGGGAGTTCAGAAGTTTCCGGATAACGCGAGCCACACCACGGTCGACTCTGTACGCTCCCGCCATTGTTCCTATCCACGAGTACCCTAGGGTTAGCGTGCACGAGCGGCGGGAGGCACTCAAGGCTGCCTTGGCTAAAGCGTGGTCGTCGAAGAGTAGCGAGAAGAAGAAGCACGACACCTGGACCGTTCCCAGTGAACAGAGTAGAGCTGGAATCACAACGGCCGATTTCACAACGAAATCTCAATACAAGAACGGCGACGTATCGCGTGTGGCACTCGCCAAACACGAATTCGAGAGCAAGGATGCTGACAGAACGGAAACTATCGATAACAGAATTGATAGCAGCCAGCCTGCCAGCTTCACCTACGGCCGCATCAACGGGAATGGTATCGATATACAAGAGACACTCAAAAAGGGCTGTGATAAAGGATTACACAATAAAGATTTAAACTATAGCGACTATCTAAACAATGTTCCTAAATGTAAAACTAGTTTCGAAAATAACTTCCTCAAACAGAGCCACGAGGAACGTTATAGCAAACGAAACGGGTACGATGCCACGACCAAGCGAGTCGACAGAGACATCAACCTGAACGTCGAATACGGCAGCCTCAACGGCGATGTGTACGATTCTTTAAAGTATTCGCGAATAGCGAACTGTACAGAATCTGTGCAATATAAAAGTTACGGTAAGATAGACACCGTTAAAAGCAAATTGCTCAGCACAGATAGTCCCAAAAGCGTGACGTCTTGCAACGGAGAGAAATTAAATGGTTACGGTGGTTTGGAGCGGCGCAGTGCGAAAGAGCAACAGCGGCCTTTGACGAGCGGCCCCAAGGCGGTCGTGGAGCAGAGGCTGGCCGAGCGCCTGGAGGTGAAGGTGGCCGAGCTGCCCGCGCTCTACCGCGGCGTCGACTCCTGGACGCCTAAGTCCGCCGCTTTCCAGAAGAACATGCGCGAACACGAATGGAGCGTTTCGTATGTACCCAAATTACGACCCACCCAAATACTTTGTACTAACAAACCCCATCCAATCCTATACCTTTTTAATGCTGATAAAACATCCATGCAACTTGTACGGTTTCGTGTGCCCCTTTTGAGCGTTGTCGAGTGCGCCAGAGTGTACTAAAAACGATGGTAATCAAGTTCGTCCCGTGTGCTTATACATTGGAAAAAAATACGGTAGTCTCGGTAGCCGAGTGCATCGACTTGCTGGTCCGGTCCGGGTGCAGCTAGAGCAGGGTCTACGATATAGTATTCAACAACAGCCAAGCTTAGATATAATCTTATTCACTCGGGCTTAGTCATACACACATATAAAAAGTTTATTTCTCACTATAAATAATAATATAATTGTCATAAAGAAACCTACAAACACGCTTTCGTAGGTCCACAAAATATTTGTATATCTGTATCACTCTCTGTACCTTCCATAACTGACGCGTCCGAGACAGTCATTCTTATTTCGTAGACGCAATGTTTGTACCGTTACCGCGGCCGCTGCACGGTTTTACCGACTATTCGCTAACTGTTTTAAGACAATGTAATTACGTTTCTACAAAATTGCTACCGTCCGTGACCCTATAATATCTTTCCAAAGTGCGTTAGTTTGAATTATTATGCATTATGACTGTCGGCGAGGGCTCGGGGACTGGTTGTGCAAAATGATTGCACAACTGCAGGTGACTCACCATTGTTGCTTGATTTATTCCATCCAGTGCTGGTTGCTTAATCTACTCGCCCATTATCGCCATTTCGCTACCTTCATGGAAAGCTTAATGAGAGGAAAGACACGTAGCTCGCCGGTAATGACCTTATCCAATCGTTATCACGGAGCCACCGTTTCGATGGCTGCGGCCTCCATTCGCGCACGTTTACATAGAAGCGTAATTATTGTTTTCAGGTCGAATAACTGATTTTTCGCGTGCGCTATTATTTTGCAAACATTGCTGATTTTATAGTTTCACATTGATGCATGCTGATTTTGTCAAAATACATCTAACATAAGAAGTAAACATTGTAAAAATCCGTGGGCGCCCGGCACAGCCATAGCTTGAAAGATTCGTCTCGATAGCGTTCACAGTGAATGTTTCAAGGTCCTGTCCTGGTTTGAGCGCTCGCAAAGGATTTGTCAATTTAGTAGGCGTTATGACGTAATTACATCTTTAATTCCTCCGATTCCTGCGTCCCTGGTTCGCAAACTTGTTACGTGTTGCATAATGTGGTATTATTACTTTAATTGATAGAAAATCTAAGATAAATCTTCGAAACTGCGGTATTTGCAGTACTTTACATTTAATTTTATTGCAAACACATACATTACAATCATTACTGTTTGGTAAAATGGAATCTTTAGTTAGTTGTCGATTTTCATGTTGATCTAGAAATGAAAGACCAACAATGCTAGTCTCATAGTGTGGGAAGATAAACATACCTTCCCACACAAATTGTTTAAGTCAAATTAAGCAAAAAGGACCAAGTTTTCAAGGTTCAAGGCAAATCTAGTTTTTATGTACGGCATTTAAAAAATAACATTCAAGCTTTTATGGGGACCTGCCTATTACGTATTCTGTGCCTCTGCACCAAATTTTCATTTGATTACATATTTCTTGTTGTAATAGGTAGGTAAGTGTAGTATTTTGTATTTTATTACTTGCTTTGGTTTGCAAGATTATACTGTGGTACTAATTTGACGATTTTTTCGGTTGAATTGTGTAGTTACCTCTGAAAAGTTGCAAGCGTGTCGTCACCAATCACCGTAGTGCCCCATTTTCTCATGTAAAAGTCGACAACTTGTGCGTGAGAGCAACCAGCTGACTTTCTTTCGTTCCTAGATTAGTGTAGAAACTTTATAATCACCATAAATATCGTCCACATAGTTTCTAAAGCAACCGTTTTGAGAGAGTAGCTGAGTGATGTTGGATGTGGTCTCGATGCAGTGGAGTTAACCCAAAATAAATGCATCAATGAGCCGTTGGCCGACGTTCAGTGGCTATTCTGAGCAACTGCAATATAAACAATCAGAATCGTAGCTTTCCCCTCATCTGCTAATGCGCTGTCTTACGAATTTTGGCTGCATGATAATAAACTAATTTGCATTGTGCAGATTCTGTGCTATCATAAGTGATAGGTATGTTTCTTTGGCGATTTTATTTCAGACAGCAAGCAACATTGCATGCAAGCCTTCCTACTTTACTTACTTTACATTGTAACGTAAAACAAAATCGACTACTGTAAAGTTATAGTATTGTAGTAGATTTTGACTTTACATTAAATTATTCTACAATTCTACTTTATTAAATTATCAACACGTATTTAGGTGTCTCGAGTGAATCATGATAATTTTACTCACTTGCCGACATGATTTCCTTAGTCACAAAATCACGTTCAAATTATATAAATGTTGGGGAAAATTGTCGACTTGCGCAACAAATTGTGGCATTGATAATACTAATGACGGCATGAGCCGGCTGGTCACGTAGACCTAACTAATGTCAAAAGCTTATACGCGAGTGGATCAACTTTCACCGTTCGCCCTGCGCGTACGCCGTAATACGCCGCGTATTCTGTATTACATTATCATTATTGCGTATTATCTAACACCGAATAACATTTATTTAAATTGGATGTTTTCTGTTAAACATTAGTTTAATGTGTATTGAATATTAATGATGAGAAATGTAGACTTTTATTATATAATTGTATTATAATAAAACGATAATACGAAGAATATATTTGGTGTTCTCGCTGGCATAATGCTTATAATAAATTATTTTTATTAACATCATCTACCGCTTCGAATTTTATAATCAACGCTTTTGTTCATGTCAGTCCACTAAGTACTACTCGCCAACGTTGGAGCTATAAAATACATATTTATGAACACAACATTGCGTTAATAAGGAAAAAATAATATACATTTACAGTATGTATCTTCATGTACAAATTACTTCATGCTAAATTGATAGTATATAAATAGGGACATATTATTAACCTACAATGTACGACCCTAACAACACAGCCGCAGTTATATTTCCGCTGTTCATCTTATTGACGCGAAATAATTTCAACGGAAACATATTCCACTAGCCTATTTACCTTTCTCTTACATTAAACATAGTATATTTTAAACAATTTGCATAGGCCTAGATACATAAACAATTAAGAGAGATGTGCATTGAGTATCTCAACATTACCCATTCAATCTTGAATAAGACAGACTATTAACTTACAAATAAATAAAATGATATTCCCACATAAATGCTTCTTCTTCGTTAGGATATTTTAATTTCATGATGAGATCATACTTCCGGCAGACACGTCAAAAAGTTAACCACTTCTGACTAAACACGTCTATCGTGGTTAGTTTTTGTATACCAGCGTCATCAATAGTTTAAATAAATTAATTGTTGTGATATGCTTGCATTAAAGATGAAACGTTCTAGGATCAGTTCGACCCTAAAACAAATTGTTACTTGGATTTGCGGTCTATTTAAAATAAATCCAGTACAATAACTAATGTGCATAATTATGCATGCATTAGCATTTTAGTCTTCCTAAATTATTTACTCTCATGACAAAGTAACTTTCGGTTATCGTCTATTTGGCGTTCTAATTAAGGTTAATGGTTTTCGGTTACGCGATCTGGCGAGCCCGGTGCCCGTGCGCCCTCTGCGTAATGTTTTTTGCCACGGCGGCCTAGAATCATTTGGGTCGTCTGCCTTATGGGACGTTGATTCCTACGAAAAACTTTTTACCCATTAGAACGTTTCAAGGCTTTTTATTTTGATAGCTGACCTTAAAAACAACACGCGTTTTTTGGTTTCGCTCGATTGTGGAGATTGTCGTGCACGAGTCGTGCTTGTCATTGACCCGACGAAAAACGGTGCGGGCGGGTGATTAGACGCGGCTGCAGCGTTGACACGGTTCACAGTAATCGCTCATCCGGCGCGGCCTTGCCGACGGCACAACCGTTCGCTCCCGCCACCGCTTAATTGAACCACACACACACACACACGCTCAAGCCTTACATTGGATACTTTACCCAAAAAAAGTAGCTTGAGAAAATTGCGGTACAATTCGTGTGAGAAATATGCAGGCGTTGCGATATCTCGTTAGCTGTCACATCGGGAGATAAAAAATGAACAATACCAACACGCCATGTCTGGTGTGCAGCGGATCCTTGACCGGGCGACGCTCGTGGCACGTTGCAGACTGTGGCTTTCGATTTCGTAACCGAGCCCGCAGTGTGCACTGGCGACCGATCGATTATGGTCATTGTGCCAGAGGCGTTTCACTCTCGCCGCGATTTTGCGTGCACCGCTGCCTCTCTGACCTTTGAACGCCTTGTCGTTTGTGCTAATTTCCTTACATGTAAGCCTACACGCTCATACGATCATTAAAGTCGCGGAATCACGACCTAACCTTACTAACGGGTTGAAGAAAGTAAAATTACGAAACCTAGTATAAGGAAATACCAGTGGAACTGTAAACACGAAGATGATTCAATCCGATACACGTGTTCGGTAATTCTAAATATAAAGAACCGTTGTGAGGATACCGTTGCTGCTTGTTGTACGTTGATCGCATTGCAAATTAATGATTCACTTGAACGCTTTATCATTAGAAATACTTATTTGTACAATTTTCTCAATGGTTCTGTGCCTGGTGTGCCTTTGTGATAATATACACGTACCATCGTCATATACATCAGATTGTTTTACAGACGATCAAAAAACTTTCACGAGACATTTTCTACAAATATTGACGAGTTTCGTTATCACGGCACGGCTCGCCACCGTCTGAGTGGAACCGAAAGTCCACGATGCGACAACATAAACACACGACTCGCGAATTACACCCAAGCTTGCTTTCACCTTCAACGACCACCTTAGGTTGCCGTAATTAAAGAGTCCTCGACCACCGGTCGCCGCTGAGAGGAAAGGAAAGCCTAATAAGGAATTTCACCAATTAAAAGTTAACGGCCAAGCTTAACGAGAGAGACGAATATACTAATTAATGAAATTAAACCGAGTGTTAGCACCGTGACTGGTTATACTAGTTTTTAGATTTTTACAAAACGGCCGGTTCTCAAGTGTGCAGTCGTACCAAACGAATCTAAGTATAATGTTATGTGGTCGTCGAAAGTGAATGTCCCGGCGTTTGTTATTCGCGCTTCGTATCGAATGACGTGCATCGCTTTGTTGAACATCGACACCATCGGGTGCCTTCTTTAAATAACACTGACACACGTTGTGCAATCATTTTGTATTCGAGTCTGTCACGGGTCGAGCCGATGATAGATTGAGACAGGTAACACGATATAAAATTCAGTCACCAAACTTTTCTCTCTCTCCCCATGTTTCAGCGATTCAACGGTCCGAATTGATTGAGGCTGTCACAAGTTCACAACCCGTTTTATTTTTGTACACCATAATAAGATAAGCCGTCTGTGTTAACAGATCGTGCGAAACACCTAGGAGGCGTTGAAATATGGTGTTAATCTTGAACTTTATTGTTTCGAATGATTTATATTTATATCTTCTGACAGCATAACCTATATTATGTGAAGTAATATGGTTTGTATCTTATTCTTTTATAACGTTTCGTTCGGACAAATTCGATGAATTAATGAATATAAATACTTGTGAGATTAGGGTCTATCTCAGTTCTGACTAGGCGGTTATAAATCAAAGAGACCGGCGGCGTGTCTAACATATGGTACAAACAAGCGAAGGTCCACAGCCTAGAGCCAATCATATGTTCAAGTTCAACCTCTCAGCCAGCCGTCGGCGCTAAACAATGTGACATTAAGCTCGACATATCGACGCCCGCGCAACCAACCTCCTCGCGCCGCCGCCGTGACGACGCGCGCCGCTTTTGGCATAAAACTGTTAAATTATTTATTTGGATAACTCTTTTTTCCATAATAGACACACAAAGTTGTTATATAAGGCGTTAATGCCGATATTTTGAACATTATATCACGCCGACAATATGCAAATCAAAACAATCTTAACAAAATGTCACTTAATCTAAATAAAAAAGCTCTCTTATCGTCGTGATTTCTTTGTGATCTTACTCTGTGGCGAGTAACTTAAAATCTTTGATCCTTTAACTTGGAAGTTCCCCTTGATAGTGTAATGACTGAAAAAAGAAATACAAATTGTCCGTATACAGAATGACGACCGGCCGTTGTAAGAGCGTAACCAGGAAACGAGACAGCGTTTCACTTTTACATAATACATAATTTGGTTTAAAAATGTATTTATTTTGTGTGCAAACCTGTGAAACAATTAGTCTCTGGTGTATCCAAATAAACATTTCACCAGCGTGATCAAGACAATTTAATTCACAGTGAAAACAAACTGGTTATGCGAATGACTCGAAATTTAACAATTTAGTTTTAATTAGCTCATGTTAATTATCATGAAATAAAACCAGTTAAAAAAACACCAGTCAACTTAGACTTGCTAACAAAAGATCGTAACATTTTTAACCGTTAACTTTCACTTTGAATTTGAAAAAGGGGTCATATTTTTTGTCGATATTACCCCTTTTTCATACATATTCTGTACTTAATACATATTCTGATAGGTTGGTAGGTAATATTTAATAGCTAGGTAAAACACTGAATCGTTAAAGCTAATTTGTAGGTAGGCATACAATAAATGAGCGCGCCAAAGCTCAAGGAGTTATATGATCGATAGTAAGAAGCTGTTTTTATACATATTTACAAACATTACTTGACTAGTTGGAAGCCTAAAAAACTTTAGTGGCGCCACTTTCTTCGTTCTGGATAAATGTGTCATCAGCAAATAAAGTTGGTACAGTAAGTTTGAGATACATCAAAATAAATCCTTTTCAATGTAAAGCATCAACATCTGAAATATTTTATTTTGTGTGAGTAAATCGTAATGCTTAAGATATGAGGCTGGGCATAATGTATGCACACAAATCTCTGCACTTACAAAAGAAAAGTTCAATACATACAAAACTATACTATAACTCCAAATGTAAAAACCTGTTAGCAAACAACATAAATTATGTCGGCTTATATTACTTTCATAACGCTGCTTTGTTCCCCTACTCACCGCTAGATGTCACTAATGATTACTGTTTAACTGCTTTGCATACATTGTGTAAATTCATACAGTTCTCTTGTTACATAAATGTTTTGTGCATCGCCACGCTTGTATAGATATTTATCGTCATAGAAAATAGGTAAACCAATTACGTGCATTTAATTCTATTAGCGGCGCCTGCGTCCCCCACGCCGCAGTCTTAGCTAAGACTGCGTTATTCCTAGTGATAACTTACATCTGCTACATCACTGTAATATTTGCAACTTTTCTACGATGACACTGTACATTGCCAGCGAAAAAAGCGCTAGTGTAACTGCGTCCGATAACAGTTTTGTATCCAGCCCGCAAACATTGCGCGTCTGTTGGTGAGTCGCGACTGTAGCCTAAAGTGAATCGAAAACCTTATTTATCTTGACGTATAAAAATCATATCTGTGATGATTCACGTCAATTTATCAATGACCTCTCACAGACGATGACATTGCGTTAGTGACGTAGAGGCTCCATTTTTCGCTCGTCAGGCTGTGACGGTGTTTTGATACGAACATTTGATTGTACGCTTAACTTTAACGAGTATCATGTGCGCGGGCGGCGTGTCAGCGGCGGCAGTGTGTTCGCGACCGCAGATCGCGCCGGGTCCTCGCCCGATAGCTCGATCACAGACAACGACCGACCTCTCACATCACTCGACATAATTACCTGTAGTAATACCTCTCTCCAACATCGGTGTGTTATCGCTTCACGTCATGTTCATAGTGATTACTTAATGCTCGTTGTGACCTTGACTGTGAAGTCTCCACCACCAATATTAGGACTGTGTTTAAGCGTAAACAGCTGCGGTTATAGTATCCATTGTGTATTGAGCAAACTATTCAATTTATTAAAAATCAATATTTTTTCACGCAATACACCTCGGTATGAATAGAAAGGAATCGCTGTTTAGATTAAAATAATAGGGGCGCTAAAGGCATAGGCACGGGTCAAAGATGCTGGACGGTCGTGCAGGCGCTGCTCAGCGCCTGCTGCCTGCCGCCCATCGACCATCTCGATCAGCTGATTGACCCGCATTCTGCTCGCGGAGAACGCTCGCCAACGTTAGTAGAACTTCGCCGTCGACGCTCTTGATTTTACGCGCGCACTCGAACCTCACCTTAACGTTCGTTGCATACGATGTAACACTATCTTGTCCTACTCACTAACCCTACAGCCCATCGATTGATGATTCCACAGCTCGGAGCACTCGTGGAGGCGGAGAAATGAACGCTCCAAACGGTCACATCACCGGCGATCACCGACGTCACACAGGCGGAGGAGACACCACCGTGAAGAATCATCGCCGCGTTCACCACCAGAACAGGTCAGTATCACAGTTTCTTTTCTATGTTTTAAGAGGGATGTAAGAAAGAATGGTGTGACTCGTGATATCCAACATTCGCCATTACCATTGTAAAGTGTCCACCCGGAAACCTGTCCGTCTCGCACTCCGGTGATTCCGCGCATACCGTAAGCAAAGTGCGGAACCAGAATAAAGCGTAAACGTCAGCGTGCCTGTTTGGGATAGCACGCGGGACGGGTTTGGCTCGCGAGTGCGCGTGCGCGTGCGCCTTCGCCCGTGAAGATGTGCGCGAGAGACGGCGACCTCCTCGCGCTTGCGCCCGTTCTATTTGTGTTCGCCTTCGTCACTCGGACCGCCTTCAGTCAGTCGCAAAGCTCAGCCGGCCGCCCGGCGCGTCTCTGCCGCACAGAAATACTAGTCCGTCGCGTCGGCCGCGGCCGGCCAGTGCCGCAGCCATGGCTGCCCAGCCGCCGCGTCCGCCCCCCAATAACCTGTTGTTCTGCGGGCCCCCGCCCGCCCTGCCGCACGTGGTGCTGCTGCCCAGTGATCGCGGTGACCTCGGAGCCGCACCCGATCGCAGCAGCCAAACAAACGATGCGGATGCTTTACACGAAATAAACAACGTGGGTGTGCCCACCTATGAAGGGACGTTCAGTGATCGAGTGGAGGAAGGATTCGATAAAGATCAAAACGTAGAATTTCAGATACCGCCGGAAACCTATTTACGAAGGACGCACAGTTTTGATGTTTCGGATATTTACGCTGCACAAATGGAGAACGAATTCGACTCCCGCGCATTCCGACCCAGACGATCTGAACCTGACTTATCGAAGTATGGCTTGTTTGCCGAGTTTACGATGGAGTGTGGACCCATACAACCTCCTCCTCTAGTGCTAAACAACCCATTTTACGATGGTTCTTATGCACTGGACCCTACCCAATTGAATCAAGCTATGGTGATGTTACCTGAAAATTACCTGGCTTTTGAGGATTCTTTTGTTCCTTCATGGGATTATAAGCCAGAATATATCATTGATAGAGATTTAAATCCTGAATTATATTACGATGGTCTGCCTTTAATTCCATCAAATGATCCCTGGTCCGCTTACTGTAATGAAAATGCTGCTTTCGAGTACTATTCTCCAAATTTTCAATCTCCCATCGGAGAAAATGATGGTGTTCATTATATGCCTCTGACTGATCTAGACTATGCTATACCACAATACATGAGTTTGCCAGTAATAGAACAAGCTAAAGCTGAAAATTATTCTAATAATAATGATCATTCAGACAGCATTCAAACAGTTACACCTAGTGTTGAAGTTTCTAGTGATAAGAATGACACTGACTCAAGTTTACAAACAACTGTTCCACTATCAATTGCCACAGTGAATAATGTAGTAAGTGAAGATGAAAAACTCAGTGCCATTGACTCTTCTACAAATAGAGAATCATCTACACAAAGTGAAGAATCGTTTAACGCTGATATCTCTAATGATGTGACTTCAAGTCTGGCGTTTGTGCCTAGTAGTAAAAGTTCTCAGAGGCCAGTCGATGCTGGCGATACCAGTGATGATACGTCTCCGTGTTCAACTGACTACCATGAAGCATCCGCATTGGATTTGGTGCAAAGTCTTGATGAACACTCGTGTTGTGATAGTACAGATTTTTCACAAAGCAGAGATGACGTATCACCGACGGTACCAGAACCAGCTAAGTCTAGTACTATTAAACAAGAAATTCAGGATGTAGAAAATAAACCTACAGTAGATGGTCCTAGTAATACTCCAACAAACCTACCTTTAAGTCAGTTACCATCCATTCCAGTTCATCAGCCACCAACGCAACTACCTCCCGTAGCAAATAATGTGCCAGAAAAAGAACCAGTCAAAACAAACACAAATGTTGAATTGAAATTGGAGAATGTAGAAATAAACAAGCAAATTGACAATAAATCTGTACCAGAAGTGATCAAATCGAAAGATACCTCGCAGTGTAATGCTAGTCAACAAAAACCAGAAGTATCTATAAACCAAAATGTTAAGGTTAACGATAACGCTGTGAAAGTGTTGCGACCAGCACCCGTGCCGCCGGCAGTGCCCCCGGCGTGGCTGACTCCCAGAGCGCATGTTAGTGGTAACCAAACAAACGTTGTGCATCCACCGCAGATACGAGTCGAGAACGCTGAAGGACTCGTGACTGACCAACAGAAGAGCCCAAAGGTCCCGGCGCAGCCGCCAGTTAAAAGCAACCCGCCCGCAGTGGAGCCCCAACCTTCTTGCTCATTCGTGCCACCTCAACTTTCACAGCTCAAACCAGAGAAACAGCCGAAAGAAGTAGAGGTCAGCCAACAAATTTATTAATGTACTACTAGTTATAATAACGTTTAAGACTGTTCACTCTGATTTAAATGAAATACATATAAACGGTGTATTAAAGATACTGCGCCACGCGTTGCCAGCGCGCGTGTATTGAGAGCAATGTGCATCTATTTTTGCATATATTATTAGGTCAAGGATTGAATTTATCATGATCCTCATAACGCTTTAGGTGCTGATTTTTAAAACAAAGAGAAGGGCTTCCCTGTTACTGTTTGTTATATGTATTTTACTGTCTTTAACCTTTGTTTTTGTTGTGATGAACTAAATGATACTGTTTTTATTTCCTAACTCATATAATGCTGCCATCGGATTGATGCATTGATGCATGGTATCTATTAAAAAGTAGTTCCACATTTATAAAGTTTAGTCTGCCATTTATATGATTTAGCATTTACCTTTAATTATAAACTTCTTTGATTCGGGTAGGATGAGTTGATCATTTTTTATCACACAAATCAACAATGAAATTTTCATGTATATGCAATAAACAATTTTATATGTATGATGTACTAAAATAGTATCAGCAGCTGGCACGAACTATGAGATTCGAATGGCGCTCGATAGATGGCGCCGCGTGGCGTTGTTCTCGCGTTAAAAACAGACGACGCATGCGCACAGAAATAGTATCGCGACGATCACCTTCACCTAGGAGGAACTGCCGTCATTCCCGATGTGTTATGATAACAGCCCATGCCTGTGAAGCGACGCCGCCCACACGATTAAAGGAACCAATAATTAAAATTCGAATTCACTGAATTACGCATTCAAAATACACTAAACACATCAATCTTACGCAAAACATTAGTTTGGGCGGGTAAAGCCGTATCGAAACTCACCTACACTAATTGATAAGTTATTCAGATAGCTAATGCAATTATTAATATCTAGCTGAATATGAATTGGAATGTAACTAGAGAAGATCAAAGACAAGATAGATTGTAATGATGTGAATGAAACGAGTGTGAGTGAATGTGGTAGTGGAGTAAAGTATACACAATGTTTCAAAGTCCAAATTAATACTTGGGGGTTTATATGGGTATCGGGTATGAAATTAAATGCTATGCAAATTTGATCAAAATTGGAACACTTCAATTATTTTTCCTGCTAATTAAAAAGAAACTGATGTTATATCTCAATTTCTATGCTAAATATGTATTTACAACATTTTTCTTGAATATTGGTGCTACTCTTAAATGTAGTTTAATATCTAAGCCATTGGATCTGTTAGCCAGCAGCACAAAAGTAGTGACAAATATTAAAAGGTCCGTAATACAGATAATATCGTATAGTCATATAATTACGTATAATCTGTCTTCACTGGCCATCTACTTATCAGCTACCGTAACAGCCTTTATAAAAAAAACAGTTGTTCATCAATAATGTTACGAATCTTACTACGAACAGTTACGTGTTTAGCTGAGACACATGTGACTAATGAAGCTTCATCAACTGGCGTGCCTCACAATTGTTTTGAATTGTGTGATATCAAATCTATAAATTGTAGCCTGTTGGATCCGGATTCGGTCGGATAACAAACAAGTTCGCAGGAAAGGACTCGTCCGCTTCATATTGTTAGTATTAAATCTGTATTCGTTTTTCCTGTCTGCGTGAAAAGTAAAATCATAATTGAGCTATTTTACAGTGCATGTTGTAAATACCTAGCACATAGCGATGAGATATCATATAATGTTACTTCGTGGAAAAATAATATAATAACACAAACAACATGCGAAAATATAACAATACGATCGAGCTGTAAAACCGACAATATACCGCTGGATCATTTTAATATTCAAACAAAACTAACATTGTCTGGTATACAATAAAGATTATATAAAATGCATCTAATTTTGTGCATCCGGGATAGATGTATTTAAAAAAATATAAAATAAGTAGCAAATATTTCCTACATACATTCTTCCGTGCCTTTTGGACACGTATTTTACTTACCTTTAATCAATTTGTATTACTATGTTAACCTTTTACTAGATTTTTTTTTATTATAAGGGAACAGCTGTTGATTGGACCAATTTAACGTCTCCATCGATGACGTGACCATAACATCTTTGTGAGCACATAATAGCCACGGTTAAGGTGTTCAGGGGTCAAGTTCACTGGTAGCGAATGTAGCCGCAATCTTACATCATTAATAGCCGGCTCAGGCGATGGTAGTTGTCGAGATATGGTCTGATAAATGCTCGCTCGCTCGTTGCTCCCCACCTATCTATTTGGTAAGGCCTGGTTCCTTCCGGCCGACCTTGGGCCGTTGTGTTGCGCCAGCAGCGGCCCAGCTCGCGTGAAGTACGCAGTTCTGCTTCAGCGGACATCTTTATCACCACGCGATTTCGGTTCTGATCGAACTCTGCTCTCATTTATATTAGGAGGCACCTCCCATCCATCATAATGTTATAACCATGTACAAATCAATAATTAGGTGGACGTCATAGGTATATCTCATTATATTTAAATTGTGCCATCAAGATTACTTTTAATTGGTTTGTTCTAATTATTTAGAATATCGTAGATTTCATTCCTTCCAAATTAATTTAATTCCAGCGATTACTTACTTATAATAGGTACGCGAAGGAAACTTCATATAAAGGTCTTTGCACATTGACCGGCTCACAAGCTTTTTGCATTTGATATTTTCGAGGATAACATCCGCATTCGCTGCAAGTATACGCTGATGATAAAATTTATTGTTGCGATAAGTTTAGTTCATTATCAATTATTTATTTTATTATAGAATTAGTTATCAAAATAAAGGGACAGGAGCATTGACCTCAGAAAAACTTGATAACTCGTACACAATCATCGTTTTCAGTCAGTATTGTGTTTACAACGTTACGGTGTACACGTGGAAATATACAATTCTAACCAATTAAAAGATTAAGCTTGTTTAGTGAATGGAATGGCAACAACGTTAACGAGCGGGACTCAGATCAATCCTGTTCCAACCGAAACCGAAAGCTTCGGATTGTTCGCTCCATTTGTGCATGCCGTCTTTAATTAAATACCATGGAACGAGCGTCCACGCAGTTCAGTCTTAGCCGTTGAGCGAAACGTAGTGCCCACACTCTACTATTTAACAGCACCGAGTTTAAGTTATCTTTTTTATTGTGTCATCTGTCGTCCGCTCGGCAAGGAGGCGTTCAGTGGTAACATCGCGCGGCGCTTACAGTTGTGCAACAGCCGGCTGGCTGCCCACCCGCCCCACGCCGGCTTCGCTCACTTGTAACCCGCAGTATATCACGAAACAGTTAGTGCAGTGCGGTGCAGTGAAGTGCAATATGGCCGAAGTGTCTATTAAACACGATCGCACGCGGCTACCCTTGCGACTCACGTCCTTCTATGAACTGTACAAACGGTTCCTCAAGGACCACGGGTGCAAGTGGCATGATGTCTCTAAATTACTCTCCGTCGTTGCGGAGATCCTTTTCGATGTGGACGGCGCATGTAGCCGGCTAGTAGGCAAGGTCAGTTGAATACTTTGGAGCTAGGATGCTCGTCTTGACTCCTAACAATAGTGTGCTTTGATCTTATCGTTGTCTTGTGTAGGTGATAGTATCGTTTGGAACGTTGAACTTGCCTAGTCTTCTATCTTAGAGTTAGACAACACTAAAAACCTTGTGATGATTAATTTTATCGGCATGCTTAAATCGCATTCGTGATACACAATATACCATCTTTTATTATTATTCTCAAGCAAAATCTACCGGGCCGTTCTTACCTGCGTCCCTTTCTTGTTTTTTTGACCCCAAAACAGCTGGTCGGCCGGCAGTACCCATGTTCCTTTTTAAAGGAGCGCAGTGAGCTCGCGATGCCTGCCAATAATTCCCACATTTTGTTCTCCATGTTCGAGTATTGTAACACTATCGCTAGTAACAGCCAGCTCGCATCGGTGCTATTGTTAATCATCACAATGTTCGTGACTATCCGCAAAATGAAAACATTGTGTTTCTTTAGACTCTTTGAGAAAATTGTTGACTTCAGTTGCCCTGTGTTATTTGATGATTATGTGTACCACAGGGTATGTACCTATGATGTACCGTAGATGTGTACTAACGAAATTGTTGTGGAATACATGCATCTATACCTACCGTCTCGGTATTCCAAACAATCGTTGTTTGGAATTCTGAATTTCAACGTTTAAGAATTTAAAATTGCTCGTAGATATCGATCAGCAATTAAAGGCAATACAGTAGAACGAAGAACGTACGTTGTTGTGTTGAAAAATGTTTGCCAAGTGAAAGTAGAAAATTTATTAATGCTAGCTACATCAACAGAGTATAGTTTACTTTGTGGAGTACGCGGTACGGTTAGAATGTCGGACATTTCCACTACTCACCACCAATATTAATCATGAGTTCTCCACTAATTACTATGTTAATCCGGTTCTATTTCAATGTTATCAACAATGACAAAATAAACGTTATGAAATATTAAAATTCAATCAAGGTTTAACGCTATGAGGTTTAACGTTATTCATCTGGACGGCGGTGTCGAGAGTCAATAACGTAGTTTACAATATGATAAGCGTTAGACATCACGTAGTACATTCGTGTCGTGTGACAGTTTATCATCTCATCTCACCAGCCGGCCGGACCCGCATCCGCTCCTAACGAGATAACTTAAATAATCTTTTATAATTATAAACAATACTTGATGCAGATGATAGGGTAGTAGACGTCTTTGAATTAGGATATAAGGAAGAAGAAGCAAATACAAACCTTTTTTTTGCTTTATTGCCAACCGCACACTCGGCGACTTTATGCGGTGGACGTTACAGCCCTGTTTAAATACATATTTTTCTGATCGGATACTAGAAGCGTCTGTATTTTTGTTAGTTTTAAAGGTATTTCGGAGATTATTTAATTGTAGATAAGTTATTGTAAAATACAAACATATATTATTATGCAATCAAAAATGTCATTAACCCATTGATGAGCTATGGGATAACTATTACGATGATGCGTGTACAAGATGGTTTTGTTGCGTGTTGGCGGCATGCGCGCGCGGCGGTATAGTCCGTGTCGGCATTGTTCGGGGCTCGGCCCACTGACCCAATTACCCACAGCTTATTGACAGAATTGTCTTGGCTCCACAGCTCACCGTTCAGAGAAAGGTGTACGACTATGTCACTACAAATCTCAATTACATAGCGCGCGCGCATGTAATTCAATAACTTTTTCAGATTTGTTTACACTGCTACATATTTAGCGCCCGAACGGACGATGACGTGCGAACGGAGAGTAGATGTTGCTCGTGATATAGGTACCTAATTAAATATTATAACTAAAAAGAGAATGGGAAATTGTTGTTTGCCAAAAATTATGACGTACGCCATACAAATAAACTTTTATGCTTTTTTTGGTTCATCGACTCCGATAGAAGACGATGAAATAAATATCCCAAAATATAACTTCCAGGAATAGGCTTCCTAATCCAAATTTTTCTCTAATAAAAATGACAAAAAAAATATTCGTGAAGCGTATTGCGAAGAAATGTAGTGGCGGCGGGCACCTCGGGAGTGCGCGGGAGGGCGCTCCCACGGGTTGCCGATATTTTTAGTGCACGGCGATTACTTGGCACCGACGGCCGCACTCGGTTGCGCTAGTGATCTTTGTGAAATTCGTACGCGCTTAGGTAGCCTCTCAGTCTCGAGATAGACCCAGTCTCATGTCCGGTGGCGGGGCAAACGCCGCGTAAACGAGAAAAACGTCGTGACACAACCAAATGTTTTGTAAAATCGGATCGTATGTGTAAATATGACGTTTCTGGAATACTATGTGATACACCCTGGGTAAAGTGCTTGTAAGAGGAAAGTAAAAACAACCAAAACAAACAGTATGGCCAGTCTGAGCACCAGCGCGAATGGCACGTCCAGCCCGCGACGTCAGCGCTATAACCGGTCGTCCACCACGAGCGTCACGCAGTTGCTGTCCGACGGGTACTCCAGCTTCATCAACCGGCTCACGCGCCGCGGACCCTCCGAGAAGAATGACAGCATCAGTGACGCGAAGTTGACCGCGGCCCGGTCGCGATTCGACGATAAACTAATTTCGAACAAAAATCCCGCATTAGCAAGTGTGCGACGTTACGAGAACAATGGGCACATCTCACCGTACACGTCGCTAACGTCCGGCGCCGGCGCGAGGAAGTTGAACGATGACCGCACGTACTCGAGTTACCTGGGCGCCGCGAAGACTCGCGTTGAGACATCACCTTTGCATTCTACCTCCGGCATTAGCGGACTCGGCCGCAGTGACTCATTCCGTAGAGCTCATTTAAAAGATAAATCATCGCCGCTCACCAAACGATATCCGCTCAAGGAGCCCAATAATAATATTGATAGCATTTTCTTAGGTAGTACTAGAAGTCGTTTGGAAGATAAATATTCGTCAGTGCTCGACAGAATTGCGAATCAGAAGAAGGAAAGAGCCAGGAAGGAGAATGAGGACCGTGACAAAACATTGGAACCCGAATCAGCTTTGTCGCGGGGACTTATGAGAAGTCTCACCACCGCTGTGTTTGGTGAAAGTTCGTTTAAAAGAAATAATTATTCCCGTGAGAAGACAAGAGATAAGACACCTTTCAGAAACACGACGGACCGCCGATTGTCTTCCAATCATAAACCGAAAGATGAATATAAGAATGGATTCAATATTGCGTTAAAAGATCGTCCAAACTACGGTAAAGATAGAGATAGCGTCTACCGAAGACACTTAAGACGATCCCTCAGGGCAGAGAAAAGTGAAAATAGCGACAGGAAAGCCGGAAAACTGTCTCTGCATCCGATCGATATCAACCTGCAAGCGGGAGCTCGCGATTTAATATCGCCGACGCAACAGGCCATTAACGATACTACTGCCAAGTTAAAGCTCACCAAAATGCCGGTATCCTCGCCGACGGGAGGGCAGAAACAGATATATTTCCCGTCGAGCGACGAGGACGACGACAAGACGCCGGTCGGCGATCGCATACTCAGCGAGAGAGAGACCAGGCGCAAGGAGATCCAGGGCCTGATCATGAAGTACGCGCACCTGGACGAAGTGTACGGGCGCATCGTGGACAAGGGCGCCGGCGACGTGAGCGCCGCCATCGCGGCCCGGAAGCCCGAGCCGCTGGCGGTGGGCGACGTGGTGGCGCTGCCGCCCGAGCTGCGCAGCCGCCAGCGGCCGCAGCGCCCGCGCCACCACACGCGGCGCGCGGCCACGCCGCCCGTAAGCACACGCTAACAACCGCCTGCGCTCTGTGTGCCGCTAACATACACCCGGTCCGTGGGTTTTCTATTCACTATTTACATATTGTCCGGCAGGTTGCATTGTCGTCGTTAGCATAATTACCGTGAATATCGTAATATTTGTGTTGTGGCAAAACACTCGCGTCTTACTATCAGACGATGAGGTGACACAGCTTAAACGTACCTTAAATTGTAATTAGTCTTCCTGTAGCTTAAGTAAACTTTCTATAAATGCATGTATTACCCGACGAAAAATTTATAAGAAAAAAAGTCGGTACAAAGAAAAAGTTTGATATTATCGCGTGCGGGTATCTAATGAAAATGATGCATCGTTAGGTGCGACTAACCGTTTGTTGACAATTAGGATCGTAAAAGTGACTAGATATTAATAAAATGATTGTGCATGTGCTGAACTTACTCGTGCGTGGTTTTAGAGCTAACATGTCTCTGCTGTGCGTGAAAATGTTCTCGAATATGAAACGTAAACGAGCATCCAATAGATCGGCGTCGCCCGAAGTCAGTAATGTACAGTTTTAACGAGACGATCGGGTGGACACTTATCCTAAATTACCTGTGATAACCTGTGTGCGAGGTGGTGAGTGAATGCGAGCGAGTGCGATGCGTGCGATCCCGTCCCCGCGCCGCCGGCGTCGGCGCGGCTCCCGTCCGCCCCTAACAGCATGCTCCTCCGACACACCATACCAATTGTCGCTTGTCTGACGGGCAACCGTTCCATTGTCTGATTGTTGGGTACAACACTACTCGGGTCGTGGCGATCGTGGCGCGCTCTCCGTGGCTTGTGGCGTGGTGCTGTGCGTGCTGTGCGTGCTGTCCGTGCCGTGTCGCTGCGCGTGCGGCGGGTGCGTGGCTGCCGCGCGGTGCTGTCGGCGGTGATGGCGCCTGCAGAGCTCCCGGGCACGCTCCTCCGTCAAGGACGACAAGGACGGACACCTGGTGTACTGGCCCGGATATGTCATGGGAGGAAGATGTTCGTGTCTACTACACCCATAACTTAAAAACAATCGTACTCCAATCACGTACAGACAGACATTTTTACACTGAAATACAGTATATATTTCACACCGACACATATTTTGTCCCACATTTAAAAATATTACAGCTCTTACAGTACCTACATAACTGATGTAAATTCGTTCGTACACCACACATGACTCACGACCAGTTCGACACTTAACAGATGACAGAGAATCGTGTTTTCTCGTTATCATTCACAGCGTAACCCTTGAAGTCAGTGATTCGTGTTAAATGGACATTTCAGACATTTTTGTTTTATATTTTTTCGTCTCAGCAAACTAATATCCATCTGGATATATCTGAAGTCATGTGGGAGTATCGTCAATGGCACTTTGATATAATAATTGCTACCAGCCACGACACAGAGACTGCCTGTTGTACTTGACAAATGTGCAATGGATTTTCTTTTTACCCCTGAGCTCTTATTATTTTGAAACCAATGTCGATTCCTTCATGACTTTGTGCTGTGTACAGTTGATTAATCACATCGCCTTGGTTTCATTGCAGACAAAATCATCGACACGCTCGGTGAGGGCACCTTCGGCAAGGTGGTCGAGGTGAAGGATTTGGAACTGTAAGTATCACTCTTTTTTTGTCGCAGTTAACTTAATACAAATTTCAGATATTTCCATGCTAGTTGCGATAAGATCTGGTGCAGCGCGCCACACCGAATATACAAAACATTTATGTAAACTACCTACACTGGATGTAAGCAGCTATTGCGGAGTTTAGTGTCTAAAGGAACATGGGATTTATTGACTAATGTCTCAAGGAATTCTCGAAGATACATTTTTTAATTTCAACTTAAATAACTTATTCCTAACAATCGACCGCTTGGCGCAGTGGTTGGAGCGTAGGCCGCTCGGCTCACCGGGTGGATGCGGGTTCGATTCCCGTCAGGGTATATTTCGGAAATTGCCTTTTCGTTATTTTCCCTGGTCTGGGTGTCACTGGCATTGCCCCCAGTCTATTGTACGGTACCCATAGTACAAGCGTTGCTTAGTTTGGGACCATACAGTTGGTGTGTTCGTCTGGCGATATTTATTTATTTATTATTTAATCCAATATTAAGACCGCAAAATGCTTGTGTAGGTACGTAAAAAATGGATTCCTGAAATACATTGCGAGCCAACAATTTAAATGTACAATATGTGTACGAAATCACTTGCATAGTTCCTTAATTGTAACAAGCGGTGTCGTTCACACCCTCGCCTCGCCGGATGATGACACACATTGTTTGGCAGCCCACCACGCACGCGCCACACGCTAATTATTATTATTCATTTTCTATTTCCAATTGTTTATAGTACCTACCACCGGCAATTTTCGATAGTTATTGCCAAAAAGTCCCAGTTTTATGGCCAGATACAGAATAACCGTGTCTAATTATACGTTTGCAGGGAGCACAGAATGGCTCTGAAGATAATCAAGAATGTTGAGAAGTACAGAGAGGCTGCAAAACTCGAGATCAACGTGTTAGAAAAGCTGGCTGACGTCGACCCTGATTGTAAAAAGTGAGTGTTTGACAATAAAGTATTAACTGTCTAGACTGAATTCGCCCTTGATGATATGTTACATTCGACAAACTAATAACAACCTTGTCGTGTTGGATTCAGTGATTGCGTTATATTATTATTTTTCATGAAAAAATATGATCTATACAAATAAATAAAATTGGAGTGTCTGTTTGTTATATGAAAATAACATATTTTCACTAAATGCATATGAAAGTACATACGACACCTATAACAAAAATGCGATTAAAAGTTTTTTTGTCTGTCTGTCTTTCTGTCTGTCTGTCTGTCTGTCTGTCTGTCAGTCTGTGTGTTTGTTCCGGGTAATCTCCGAAACGGCTGGACCGATTATGACGGGACTTTCACTGGTAGATAGCTGATGTTTTAAGGAGTAACTTAGGCTACTTTTATTTTAGAAAAACAAAATTTAAAAAATGGGTCCTGTCGCGCGGGCTCAGAACGCGGGAGCGGGCTTTAGTTTTTTGTTAAGTTAAATTCCACGCGGACGAAGTCGCGAGCTCGGCTAGTAGTAAATATGATGCATCACACCTGTACTGCCCGTAGGGATGTGTGCACCATTTCTATTTATCTTTTAATTTGGACTCTATGTAACAGGAGCCAAGTATATTCCCATTATACCGGGTAAATTCCTTCTCAATGCGAGTACGTTTCAGCCCATAATCCGTCACGTTGGACCGATGCGGGTTGACGAACTTTTCACTCACCTTATCGAAAGATCTGCTGGTTTCCCAATAATAAATTCCTTCATCGCTCAGCTCGAATTTTTTTTTTTTAAATTGGGACTAGCCCGTCACACACTCCCACCACTTTTACTTATGTAAGCCAGGATCGACAATGGTGACCAATGATGACGTTGAGGTTCGACACTCGAAGCGACCCGGGGAAAAGTTAAATATTAGTTTGAATGATAATACATTTTTCGTTATTTGAATATTTAGTTTTATGTGCATAAAAGTATTGTTTAATTACTGTTTATGAGTCGTCCAATGTTGTTGGTCGGCAGTGATGCGAGGCGACGCCGTCGAAGCTGGCAATATTTGACCTTGCTCGTTTATATGCGACGTTATTGCTCCCGCCTGGCGCGCCGCCAGTGGCCAGCCGATGTCAACTCCACACAAAAATACCAGCCGCTCGCTCCACACTCACAAATAATTTAATTTCCATTATCAGACGTGTATAACGCCCTTGATTTTGATATAATGTTCTAGACAGTATATTTTTTTAGTAGAGAAAGTAGTTTTTTTCGTACGAGTAAAAAAACCTGACATTAATTTGTGCAAATTTACAATTCACCAATATTAAACATGACCGCGAGCGTTCTGTGAAACAAAAGTAATACGACTGAAGGAATTTACTTGATTATATTCGTTGGGAAAGCTTCAGTGGATCACCACCAGGTATGGTCTTAGCTCTGCCAGTGGGATTCCCACACTGACCACAATCCAAACCGACTGGCAGAGCTAGCACGTACGCTAAGACAATACCTTTGTCACGGATTATGTCGCCCCGGATCTCCTCTCCCTCTCTTACTTAATGGATGGGGAAAGATGAGACAAAATTTGCTAGGTCTGCAGATTATGATATACCTATCCGTAGGCCTGGACGGTGATTGTGTTGGATTAATGACTCAAAATATTCATAAAATGTTTATTTTCGTAAATATTCAAAGATTTTATTGCCCCGTCTCGATGATTTGCTACTCTGAATTGATATTTATGTATTTATTAATAGTGTTGTTTTCTCTTTCATTTCCAGTTTATGTGTTAAGATGTTGGACTGGTTCGAGTATCACGGGCACATGTGCATCGCGTTTGAAATGCTCGGACAAAGTGTATTTGACTTCCTGGTGAGTAACACTACAATTAATTCTATTATATTAGTACATAACCAGACGTGCGTCATTAAAACGATGTTGTTAAATAGGTTAATTGTGTCACAATAGCATGAGGTTTTTTTTATCTAAATGTATTTTGTACCAAAAACTTCCTCGTTTGTACAATAAAATTGCATGACGAAGCTGAAACACACTGTTATTATAAAGTAAAATGGGACATACAACGCTAACTTTATGTATAGCATTGTAAAATCCTGAATAGGGGTGTCTCAAAAGTCCGAAATCATAATTTTGGGACATACTAGGTGAAACAAAAAGGGTATACTATTTTTTTGCAACTTAACTTTGTAAATCTCAAACTAACGGCTTTGTGGGACAGTTTAAGTACTAAAGGTTTTGTAGACTTGTGAAATATGTCAACAGCTGTATTCCTATAACACCTTTTGTTATTCAAGTTTCCTCCAAAGCTCATAGTTTTAGAATTACAAAGTTAAGTTTTGTAAAAAAAAGCTTACCCTTTCTGTTTCAACCTGTATAGGTACAGACTATTTGTAACAAACCCATTTATTGATTTTCTGCATTGTTTTTGCTCCAAAATTGATCTTAAGTTATTTGAAGGCCATGTCCCACATTTTTTCCCAAATAATTATGATCTGTTGGTTTACACAGAAAATTAACGCTTCAGTGTGTACTCACTGTAATGCAAGCCCGCTGAGTTTCTTGCCGGATCTTCTCAGTCGAGGTCGTTTTCCGATCCGGATGTAGGCTTAAGAAACATATGTAAAAATGGAAATTTGTAAGCGCCCCCATAGGCCAAACAAAATAAACGATTGCAACTTTGAACCTTCATTATTAGACGTTCTGTTGTGTTGGCTTTATGGCTGTGAGCCGCATATCTTGTGATAGATAATTATAAATACATCGTAATGTAATTACAGAAGGACAACAACTACCAGCCGTACCCGCTGGAGCAGGTGCGGCACATCTCGTACCAGCTCATCTACAGCGTGCTGTTCCTGCACGACAACAAGCTCACGCACACCGATCTCAAGCCGGAGAACATACTGTTCGTCGACAGCGACTACGAAGTCGTCAGTGTTTACAACAAATCCAAAAAGGTTTGAGATTTGTTCGTAAATTTATCAACACAAGAATACAGGTTGAAACAGAAAGGGTATAATTTTTTTTTCAAACCTTAACTTTGTAATTCTAAAACAATCAGCTTTGGAGGAAATTTGAAAAACAAAAGGTGTTATAGGAACACAGCTGATGATGGATGTCACAAGTCTACAAAAATTTTTGATTTAAAAGTAAAGTTGCAAAATATTTGTATACCCTATTTCTTTGACCTAGTATGTGTTGATAAAAAAGAGATATGATAGAACGGGTAGGCCTTTGCCCAGCAGTGGGATATAAAATAGGTTACAAAAATGAGTATGTGGAAGTAAATGCGTGCAGTGTACCACGAGGAATGTGTCCGGACCTAACACACCAACTAAGCAACGCATGTGGGTACTATTGTTACCGTACAATGGGTTGTAGACGATCTCATTGTCACCCAGACCAGTCAAATTACGAATTGACCATTTCCAAAATATGTCCCGGCAAGAATCGATCCCACAACGAGCCGAGCGGCCTATGCTCCAATCACTACCGGCCGTCAGATGATCGTCGTAATAGCAATAGGTTCACACTATTACATTGAAACCAAAATTCCATCGGTGAAATGAAGGTGCATTGTTATGCATCTCAGCCTGCCCCGTCCGAGTAAACAGGTTGTGTATTGAAATATATGTATTATCAACAGATCCGTGTTTAGACAGGCTGTATTCTAATTAATAAAGTCTGGGTTTGATCCCCACCATGACCATTAAACTATCGGCTAGATTAAGTCAACATTTTTCTAATGAATGATGCCTGTGTGTTGCAGTCACACGATCTCCTGCGTGTGAAGCGAACGGACGTGCGACTTATCGACTTCGGCAGCGCCACCTTCGACCACGAGCACCACTCCACCATCGTCTCCACGCGACACTATCGCGCGCCAGAGGTCATACTAGGTAATAGCCGCGCCGCGCCCGCACACTGCCCTGACCCCCTGCCCCCCCCTACTCGGGGGGAGGGTGCGGATAGCTTAGAACACCAGCGGAGAGCTGTCTCTGTAACTCCACAAACTCATGCGCAAAGCTGTCCCTTTAAGTTTATCAATCGCTCAAGTAAAACTATATTCACATGGCAAAAACTACAATGATTTTGACAGATTTGGACCGTATTTCCACACTAATACGGTCAAAATGAATGAAGAAATCGTTTGCGTATTTGTAGTGACAATAACACGTGAGGCAATCTATGTAAACTGAAATAAATTAGTTCAATCGTCCACCAAAAGAGATAGAGCGAAGGAAAAAGCAATACCTCTGCTCAAGAAAGCAAGGCTGCTACTGCTTCTCTTCCGATAGCACCTTCTCTTTGTTATTCCGTGAGTCACATAGTCTAGAGGACTTTCTGAAGTTATCACAAACAGACCTACAGACAGGAACGCTTGACAACTTATTTTATAAATTTGTACTACTTCAAGCCCAAGTATGTAAAATCGATAGGTAAAGAATGCGTTCGACAAACCATATCACGGTTGCATACACAGCCTGCAAGTTTAATTCGTAATTCAACTCCTAATAAAAAGGATATTATGATCAACTCTATAGAAGGGTATAAAAGGGATATTTTGATTAATATTTGGTTGTTTTTCAGAATTGGGTTGGGCGCAGCCGTGCGACGTGTGGTCCATCGGCTGCATCATGTTCGAGCTGTACCTTGGCATCACGCTCTTTCAGACACACGACAACAGGGAACACCTCGCCATGATGGAGAGGATCCTGGGACCCATACCCTACAGGTGCCGTACACTATCCTATTATCAAGACTATTTTTGTTTCGCCTGTATTGTTTTTTACCCGAATACGACGGAGCCAAAAGGAAGAGTAATGTTTTTAGTGGTCTATGTATGTATATATATATGTATCTTTAGAATTTCTTTATAATGAGTAAGTCACTCATGAATTCGTGCGCCAATCATGTCTAAGATAACATTGTTTTATGTGAACTAGAATATTTTGGTTACGCGATGCACATGAGGAATCGTTACGCGTGCAGTGATTGGCTAAAGTAGTAAATAAATATATATTTATGTTATACTGGCTGCTGCCCGTCGCTCCCGTCCGCATGGCACTTCGATAAAATAAAAGTAACCTAAGTTCCTTTTTATAATATTAAGTATCTACCAGTGAAAGTCCAGTCAAAATCGGTTCTTGCAGATTGGACGGAACAAACAGAAAGACACGGACAAAAATTATCATAAATGTTTATTTTTGTTGTTTTAAGTACCATAGGATACTTTAATATGCATTTAGTAAAATGCTGTTATTTTGACATTAGAAACAGACTTGTATAGATATAGATAATTTATTGCTGTCTTGTCTAGCTAGCTAGATTACAGTGGAAACTTTATGGCATCAAGAATACAAAACAATAAATAATGTTGAAAGTCATAACTGTTTGTTCTTCCGAAAGCGGGCATGTGTGTTATTGAACCGCCACAGTTGTTCACACACAGCCCGGCTGTGTTTGAACAGGTCCCTCGCGTCACGTTACGCAACTCGGAACATATTCCTCGCTCCAGCAAACGGCGCCGTACAAACAAACACGCCGATTTGTTCCGCGCACACAATTGTACTGACTAAAATAAACACTCATAACGCCCGTCGGGTTTTACAAGAACCGGGGCGATTAATCTTCCACAACCTACATTGTACGGAATTAGATCGGTGTTCAATGTCAGCACGTGTCTTTGCAGAATGGCGCGCAAAACTAGAACAAAATACTTCTACCACGGCAAATTGGACTGGGACGAGAAGTCGTCGGCCGGCAGATACGTCAGAGAAAACTGTAAACCATTATTGGTAAGTCACCGGAAATATTGTAAATGCGGCTTTTTCTATGGTCTGCGAAAGAGAGCAGCAATATCGAGTTTGTTTTGTCGGTTCTTCCGCATGAAGAAGGCAGCATTTCGAACCGGTGGCAGGTTCAGACTTCATAAGTGCTTTGGAGGACTAAACTACCAAAAAACAATTTGATCAGACTGAATCTGCGAAATAGTCATTATTACGCAAAAACTTACATTATGATTCTGTGTGTTAACTGTGGCGCTTCGTCTCTAGGGCCCTTATTAATAAATCGATCTCAGGTCTGAGAGTGATCTTGAGTATGCCTTAGACATGACATTTTGTACTGGAATGACATAAGAACGATATTTCTAAGACCACTCTCAGACTTGAGATCGATTACGGAATACGGGCCTAATGCATGTTGTGAATGGTCGCGCAGAGGTACCTGCAGAGCAACGAGGAGGAGCCGCGCGCGCTGTTCGAGCTGATCGCGCGCATGCTGGAGTACGAGCCGAGCCAGCGCGTCACGCTGCGCGACGCGCTCTCCCACCCCTTCTTCAACAAGCTGCCGCACCACCAGCGGCTCGGTACGTACATATACACGCACACACACACACACACACACACACACACACACACACACGCCTCCCCTAGATTTTCTGTCAGCTACTTCCTTCACTCTAAAATGTAGAGTCGCAGCAGTAGAGTTTCTTTTTCTGATTGGTTTACGTGGTTTCGTTATGTTTTCCCAAACGTGTGAATGTATATTACTTAAAATATACCTCAAATGACGGCTCATCACTTTTTCTGTGTGCTAGTGTTTGATTATGAACATTTTTTATTTATTAATTGCAGCGTTTCACCCCCTCCTTTGATTCCGGAAACGGCTTGTACGGATGTAGAGTGGACTGTAGTGTCTATTTCCGCATGGTTTCACAACCAAGTCCTCACGGCTCTGTTAACCTCGAAAGCATTTTGCATTTGATATGCACGACAATCCCCATGTTCACTGTACATGATGAAATAACTGCCGCGTGGTATTTTTATGACCTGCAATGTGCCAAATATAATGACGACAGTACGCCGTCCTTGTAGACGTTTTATCACCGGGTGATCTGTTTATACCAGTATATTTTAATCGAAAGAAACGATCTTACGAGCGAAATAATAATATTTTGCCTAAATACGTCCCATGAAGTACATGCCTTTTAATGTTATTATGTGACGAATTAAATCTTTTGTTATAGGATACCAGTTTACAAGGCCATCATTCCTTAGGTCAGGCCTTTTTGTCGTCAGACGCTTACATAAGAGCTTTATATTGATTTTAATAACTGGAAAACATCCTGTGACATGATTTTCTTGTTGATTCGATTTATACTGTGCTGTTTATAGTGTGCCGTTGATTTCTTTCGCTTACTATATTTTGTTATCGTCAGTAACATTCGTCGTTTGTTTTAAATTTAGTTTATTTTTAACGCCAGTCGAATCTCGCGTCACCGCTGCATGAGTCGAGTTTACTGTGTGTTCAATTGTAAATTGAGAAATTGTGTGACTGAGAATCTACTTGCAAATTATATAAGTTAATTTGATAGTGTAGCAGGTACAAATTACCTATCTTTGTAGAGAGTTTGTATAAGGACCTAGTTTAACTTAATAATATTATAATGTATCTAATCACGCCATGTAAATCGAGGGTTCTTTCTACCGAAGCGGCTTAGCTTTTTTTACTTGTAGTTTTATTACGATGTACATTACCTGCAGCGCGTTTAGAAGGAACAGTGGAATTAATTAGTGATACATTGCAGGCAATGACCGCGCGCGGTGCAACGGTGAGAGCTCTGCGTCGCGCGAACGTTCGCACTCGCTCAGCAGGTGAGCCGCCGCCGCTAGCCCGCGCCGAGCGTCCGCGAGCATGTCCGAGCCGCGCCGAGCGCCCGCGAGCATGCCCGAGTCGCGGCGAGCGTGCGCGAGCATGCCCAAGCAGCTTCGAGCGTCCGCGAGCATGCCCGAGCCGTACCGAGCGCCCGCGAGCATGCCCGAGCCGCGCCAAGCGCGAGCGAGCCGCGCCGAGCCGCTCGCCGGCGCGTGTAAACTTGTACAGTTGTAATGAAGTGATAAGTGATAATTATTTTGTCGAACATTGTATGTAATCTAGGTAATATTTTGTTGTGAATCGGTACTTCTCAATTTGTATTTATAAAGTAATTATTCGAAATAAAGACTGGTCAGTCTGACGTTTGTTTTTTATTTCTGACTCGAGCACGGCATACCGTAACGTAACGAAGTATATGAGCGTAACGCTATATGTACCGTGTGCCGTCTCGATCATATGACATAGATATAGAATTGATAGTGATGGCCTACTTTCTCGATTTTATTTAACTTGTTTTACGCAACATTTACACTTGAGTGAAACATTTCACAAATCATGCTATTGCCTCTATTTTTTGACGTCATAAAATGGGAACAATTTTTTTTCGTGAAATGTAACGTTCAGTGCAAAATGAGTAAGTACTGTGCCAATTTCAAATTAAGAAAGGTGTATTCAGTATATAATGATAATTTATTTCAAAATTCACATATAAATACCGCACATTCATATTTTATCCTACTACAATTTCAAAGGAACAGGCAAGTTATACCAAAATTTAATGTACACATTGGTGTCACAGTTTCTCAGTAAACCACTTATACATTACAATGCATTATTTATTACCTACATGAGCAGTGTGAACAACTTGGCATAAGAGAGCAACCAAGCGTTAATTTATCAATAAATAACTTAAGTACAAAAACATATAACTAGTTTCATGGTTACTTTTGGAATGATGAAAAACATTTAAGATAAAGTGGGTTTCCGTGTTTTTTTTATTGATTGTATGACTAACAAGAGCGTGGTAAGTCGTACATTTTTGTATATAACACCTCGGCAATGTACATAATAAATGCCTCCTCATAGATATAAAATTTCAGTCCCTTCGTGCCTACGAATTTGCGAGATGTCTATCGGTCGCTATTATGAGATCGTCCAACCAGCTTACTTTCACAACAGGAAGAGACCTCCTAACTTCGATTGTATCGTTCGATCAGACATCGACCGACAAAGATCGAAGCAAAGTAGTCACCAATAGCAGTACATAATGAATCGATTAAATTAATAACTTACGTCGTCAGCATTTACATGGCAAAGATTGAATGACAAATCCGTTTCAAAAGCCTCGGTTCAAAAGGTCATGGTAACAAAAATTACATTTCTATATAAGCCGTCAAGTGCTTGGTAACTTCAGCCAAAACATAATTTTCATACAAAGTACAATACAGGTATACAAACCTACATAAGACATTATTAAATTCGAATATACAAACTTATACAGCAACAATTGGATATAGATTGCTTATTTACATTTAAAATGGGTACAAAAAGCTGAAGATTACAATTTGGAATGATACTTAGAATTATTTATAATTAAAGATAATTCTTGTAAGATATAGAGCAATTTTATATTAGGAAAGGCATTAGCAACGTGTCCAAATCTTTCCGTATAAAATAAAATAAAATACCATTTTAGGTAAGTACAATGTTACACAATTCAGAAGTGGCATCGTCAAAATTCGCAAACCCGATCTCTTCCGAACGAACAGCCAATAGCGATATCTGGGTACGTAACCCGTCTTGAAACGACCTTAGGTACAGAATCACAGGAGCGAACTTCCCTAATATCGGATCGAAGGGCGCGAAAATGAGCCATCGCAATTGATTGCCCGCTCGGAAGAGATCGGTTTGGCGATTTGGCGGTGCCACTTCAGGCTTGTGCACATGCAATCTATTCTATTTATTTAGATTCGTCGGGCAGGATGATGATGATGATGGTGGTGATGGCGCGGCTAGATCATGTCGACACTAGGGGCGTCCCCGGGCCACGCGTACACGGGCGGCAGCGCGGCGGAGTACCGCACCTGGTACATCTGCGCGCGCAGGAACGCCTCCGTGTCGAGCGGCTGCGGCTGCACTGACGCTTTTTCTGAAACAAAATTGCCGTATATGACGACCGCTTGGCGCAGTGGTTTGAGCGAAGGCCGCTCGGCTCACTAAACCGGGTAGTTGCTTGCGGGTTTGATTCCCGCCGGGGCAAATTTCGGAAATTGCCTTTTGGTAATTTGCCCGATCTGAGTGACACTGGGATCGCCCCCAGTCCATTGTACGGTATCCATCGCGTTGCTTAGTTTGGGACCATAAAGTTGGTGTGTCAGACTGGCGATGTTTTTATTTTTATGTAAACTAAAATTTGTATCTGGACGTATCATTCGAATCCATAGTGGTCCCCCGCACCACCTATAGAGATAAAAATAAGTAGAAGAAGAGGGGGGAGGCCTTACCTCAGCAGTGCGATGAAATGTACCAACCCTAAAGAAATACCTCAAAATGAAAGATACAAGGTTTAAATAAATAAACTAAAATCCGTATCTTACTTGAGATTATAACGGCTTCACTACACTCGTACCATGAAATCTCGGCAAGAAAAAAGGCACACACCATAAATTCTCGTCTAGAGTGCAGTGTTGTAAAGTAATAAAAATAAAAATGTACTTGATGTATTTTTTTCCATTCACCAATTTTGCCACTGGCCCCTGACCTACTTGTCTTTTAATTAACCGTTTCTCAGATTTGAGGACTCAACATTGTGCAAAACATATAAAAGTCAAGATTTAAATATATAACGTTGTAGAGGTAAATTGTTAAAAGGTACTTACGGCATCTGTAGGCGTGCTCGACGATCTTCTTGGCAATCTTGACTGAGCAGTTCTGTATTTCCGCGAGCGGCGGGTACAGGCTGCCGTGGTCCAGGTCATCCTGCGACACGATCTCGGCCAACGCCTAGCAAAAATATACACCGATTAAGAAAATAAGTAACGATTTATAATCTTCTCCAGGTCAAAACAAGGACTTCCCGCTTCGCCTCGTTCGTTCTCGCAAGAACAAAAAAACCTCTTGCTCTCGGTAGAGTCTAGACCGGCTTTAATTAGAAAAAAAAAGAACGTCTCATGAAATTTTCAAATTTCGCAACCCTTTGTTTAGGTTTTTCCAAGGTCTGTGATCGATTAATTTGGCTCCCTGCAGTCTACGGAGGGGGGTGGAGAGTTTTCAAAATTGACGGAAAGATTCCGATGTCGGAAACGATATCAGCCTTCCATTATTTCACAAATGAAGAAGAAGAATGAAAGCTATCTTTTCCGACATGGGTACTAGGTATCTGTCAATTCCGAATACAGGGTGACATCATAATAATGCGGGTACCTCCGCCGCCAGCAGCATGAAGTCGTCGGTGATGTCGACGATGCCGGCGCTGATGATGCCGAGCGCGAGTCCGGGGAAGATGTACGAGTTGTTGCCCTGGCCCGGCCGCAGCACGCGCCCGTCCTTGGTGCGGTAGTCCGGGAACGGCGAGCCCGACGCGAATATCGCGCGCTCCTGGATCGGGACCAACAAAATTATCATCATATCCCTAGTAGATAGCAGTGATTGGTTAAGCACTCGTCTTGCGGGCACCAAGGTCCTGGGTTCAAACCCCAAACTCACCCCACTGTTTTTTTCTAAATTTATGTGCGCATGATCATTTCTATATGATTATCATTCGCTTACGGTGAAGGAAAACATCGTGAGGAAACCTGCATGTCTTAGAAGATTTAACCAATTTTCGAAAGACAAATGTACAATCCGCCAACCCGCACTGGGTGGAAGATTACGGCCTGAATCCACGTCATAGTGAGGGGATGCCAGTACCCAGGAGTGGGACGTCAAAATGGGATAATTTTTATTATATTATTATTATCGCTAGTGGAGACTATATCAACTCTTCCAATGGTCCCCGACGGATAAAGAGGTGTTATAAGTTATCTGTCTGTCGCATCGTAGCTCTCAAACGGATGAACCGATTTCAATTTAGTTTTTATTGGTGGTATCTAAAAGCAAGGTTCTCACGTCAGTGTTGGAGTAGGCCTCCTCAGCGGTGCACTCCGCCTTGCTGGTGGGGTTGGACAGCGCGAAGATGACTGGCCGCTCGTTGAACGCGCCCATGCAACGCAAGATCTCGGGGGTGAACGCGCCCTTGATCGCCGCAGCGCCTGTTGACATAAATAATAAATATAGCCAGACTGACACACCAACTGTATGGTCCCAAACCAAACAACGCTTGTACTATGGATACCATACAAAGGACTGGGGGCGATGCCATAGCCACCCAGAGACCTGGGCAAATTACGAAAGGGCCATTTCCGAAATTTGCGCTGGCGGGAATCGAACCTGCAACCGCCATGTGCAGCGGCCTCCGCTCGAACTACGGCGCCAAGCGGTCGCCTAGAGCTTGTTTATTAATACCCCGCTACTATAACACCAAGAATTATCGGCAAGAACACCAACAATACTATCCTCCTCAGAATAGAGAATCTTTCAAACGTATCGTCGATTTTCTTTCACGGTCTCGTACTTTCCAGACGGACTAAAGAATTCCTCGAAATGGCTTGTTCGTTGTTTGACAAGACAATAGTACACAACAGCAGCCAATTAATCCATTCTAGACCTTTTCGCAGGAGAGCGGCGTAAAGTAACTGCGTTTCGTACAATGAGTGAGAACGCCAGAAGCCAAGTATATCTTTACCAAATTTCGTCAACTTCCGGCAAAAAATGTAGAAATTATGGTACTGTCACAGACTGAGACGGACGGACGGACGAACTGAATGATCTTATAAAACACAGGAAAAAAACACTAATGAAAGAAAATCGGCTCACCAATAAGCACGGAGGGGCGCGCGACCTCCACGACCTCGGCGAGGGAGCGCACGGGCGCGTGGTCGCGCGCGAACTTCTCCTTGTGCTCGGTGAGGCCGCCCTCGGGCCGGTTGCGCACGATCAGCCCCTTGGAGTCCACCATCCAGATGCGCGCGCGCGCCTCCGCGTCCGAGCAGCCCTCCGCCGTCATCGCCATTACGCACAGCCCCGCGATGCCGAGCGCCGCCTACATTAACAAATTATCATTTAGCGAATAAAATTATTTTAGCCCAATTGACGCCCCACTCCTGGGCTCGGGCCTCCCCTCAATAGGAGGGGGATTCGGGCCGTAAAACATCACAGTGGCCCAGTACGACGGTTGGTATGGCCTCAAACTGATCATACCGTACCGTACAAAAGACTGGGGGACGAAACCAGTGACACCAGGACTGGGGCAAATTACGAAAAGGCCGTTTCTGAAATTTGCCCCGACGGGAATCGAACCGGCAAGCACCCGTGGCAGTGAGCCGAGCGGATTACGCACGAACCACTACGACCGGACATATACGGGCTGACACAGCCCTTCAAGTTACCGATGCAAACATACTTCAATATTAGATTCAGAAGCAGTTAAATTCTATTTCAATTTGAAAAAATCCTGAAACAACTCAAAAAAGTCTAGTCAAAAAGTCAAAGTCTAGCTTTATACAGAACCTTAGGCCCGTATTAATATATCGATCTCAACCAATCTCAAGTCTGCGAGCGATCTTGGATTCTTGAGGAAAAATGATAGTGCCAGTGATTTTCCGTACCTCGCCGGCGCCCTGGAACACGATGGTGTTCTCGGAGAGCTTCTTGCCGGTGACGCGCAGGCTGGCCAGCAGCCCCGCCACGGCCACCGCCGCCGTGCCCTGGATGTCGTCGTTGAACGTGCAGTACCTGCCGGAGCACGACACAATACCACATGTACACTCCGATTTTACAGTTGTTTAAACCTTAAATGTAATAAGGTTTACACAAGGAGCGACCACCATTTAGATTTCGCACAAAAAATGAGTAGCATCAAAGTACTTTATTCCGTGAAAAGTCACGCAACGTGAGCGGAGGCGACGCATTGTGATTGCTTTATCAAAAACTAGCGACCAGCCACGGCTTCGCACGGGTGCAATACATTATCAGTGTTTGTCTACTATATTATGTGTATATTATACATATAAACCTTCCATATGAATCACTATCTATTAAAAAAATCGTATCAAAATCCGTTGGGTAGTTTAAAAGATCTAAGCATATATAGGGACATACAGATAGCGGGAAACGACTTTGTTTTATACTATGTAATGATTATAATTGATTGTAATCGGTCGATCTTTATTAATTATATACTTGCACCTAGGGTACATACCCTCCATTTACAGATGACGGAAAGTTTCCGATATCGGAAATGAGAGCTTCTATATTTTACAAATTTATTAGAAGAAGGATGTAGGCACTAGGCAGCTATTTCCGGCACTAAAACTATGGACCTTGAATAGCCGCCTTATATGCGTAGGTATGTATATGTGTACGAAAACTCTGTCATGAGTGCGGAGTCCATGGGTTACGTGACGGGAGTGTATTGCGATGGCATCCACTCACTTGCCCCTGTATTTCTCGAGCAGTCGGAACGCGTTGGCGTTGCCGAAGTCCTCGAACTGTATGAGACAGTTCTGTCCGAAGCGGCGCACCACCGCCTGCATGAACTCCTCGATGAACTCGTCGTAGGCGGCGCCGCGCACGCGCTTCTGCCGCAGCCCGATGTACAGCGGGTCATCCAGGAACTGCTGGTTGTTTGTCCCCACGTCTGTTGACAAAAAAGTGGGACAAAGTGAACTTACGAGAAAAGCACAATGATGTAGACACTCTTCAATTTTCTTGCGTCTTTCTGTAATGAAAGATTCAGTGATCGAGAATTCTTGGCAAGAGTGAAGTGAAGCTGCAAGGCACATAATATACCTAATTGTATATTTATTAGACCATCATTTATGTATTGTAGACGAGAGTAGAGAACAGATTTTTTACGATACGTGCTTCTGTTACGAGAAGAAAGGAAATAAACAAAGAAAAACATTTATTCGACTCACACTTAGGAGGTTACAAAGACGAGAAATGAACACAAAAGAAAATGGGCTACAATGTGTGTTTAACTGTAAAAGGCGTTTGGTCCAGCATGAGCTGAAGAGGATCGAAGCCTCCTCCAGAGCTGATTTTCAGCCAAGGCCTAGAAGGCGTGGTAAGCCAATAGAAGGAGCAATCGCATACATCAGGTTTCCAATGAATATCCAGAGACGGAGTGCTAGCGGGTTAGTAGTTAACAAGGCGAATGTTACCCAGCGTGATGGGCAGGCACTGGTGCGGCTTGATGCCGGCGAGCGCGGTGTAGAGCGCGAGCTTGCCCACGGGGATGCCCATGCCGCACGCGCCCAGGTCGCCCAGGCCCAGGATGCGCTCGCCGTCCGTCACCACGATGGCGCGGACGTCGGATTCCGGCCTGTGGACACAACACTTGAATAGATCCCACTCCCCTTCAGAGCCACGTCTGTGAACCGATCCTATTGGAGCGTTATTACGCTCGGTATGCACTTGACTCGCAATACGCAATACGCATAATATCGAAGTCCGCTAACGACTGCTTCTCGAATCGAGTTAGTTGAGTCGAGAATCGGTCGGCACGGGTGGGCGAGTAGTTAGTGGAGTACGGAAAACTGTCAAAACTGACGTATTGCGAGTCGAAGGTAAGTCGAGCGTTATTGGATTGGTTAAGGTGAAGGCGCCTGTCTAGCCCGCGAAATTCAAAATTTTCGAGTATTTTTATAGTTTATCCAAAATTTGAAAACATTTAAGACAACATTTTGTGGTTTGCGAAAAACACAGTATGCAGTGCGTTTATTAATACATTTATTTTACTCTAAATATTATCACGGTGGATATGATACTAGTAAATCACTAAATATACAAAAATTGCTAGATTATCTGGATAGCTGTCGTTCTTGAAATGTTTTAGACTAAGTTGGATATATTAATAAATGCACTGCACACGGTATTTTTCGCGAATTACAAAATGTGCCTTTTATTATTGTCAGATTTTGAAAAAAATCTAAAAAACCTCAAAAAATTTGAATTTCGCGGGCTAGACAGGCGCCTTCACCTTAATAGACTTAGCCCCCAGGTCGGCAACATACGAGCAAGGTATTGCAAGCATCTATATGCTACCGTAACTGCTTAACAACAGGTGGGTTTTATGCTTGTCAACTTTGTAATAAATAAATAAATATCGCCAAACTGACACACTAACGGTATGGTCCCAAACTAATCAATGCTTGATGTATATGGTATAGGTACCGTTCAATGGACCGGGGGCGATCCCAGTAACACCCAGACCAGGGATATTTACGAAACGGCCACTGTTGAAATTTGTCCCGGCGGGAATCGAACCCGCAACCACCATGTGCGGCCTACGCTCGAACCACTGCGCCAAGCGGTTGTCCAAATTTATAAAAGAATGTGCCTAAGTTAGAAGAAAAGAAAAGGCTTTTCTTCTACGAGCGATGTGAAATTGAATTGAACAGAGGATTTAGGCATCTACTACGTACCTACCACGTAAAAGCTGTTATATCGCTGTCATTGTATAAGTGCCTGCTTCTATTTATAAATTCAAGATATCCTTAAATGTTTATCTCTTTCGTGGACCGCCTTTCAATTATTATGTTTTGATGGCGAATATTAAACTTTGAGTGGCATCTCAAACTCTGGGTAAAGTTGTTGAATCTGTAACGCGAGGCGGCTGAGCATGACAATAACGTCGGCACTAAAACATTGAGCCTCAAACATTGAAATACCCTCCAAAGGGTTCTACCGTTGTTACCTATTTAAAAATAAATGGCGGTGAAACGTTAAACACAACTAGTTTAATAAAATAATCTAATCATTTTCGTATTCGTCATTATTATTATATTTCACGAAATCACTACTGTCATGTTAATTTTCAGATTATCGCAAGAAATCGATAAAATTTCATGACTCACCAATTCTTCAGTATATCGTAAACGTGACCCTTGTCGTGGATGGTGATGAAGAGGCCGCGGGGGCGCCGGTACACCAGCCCGTACTTCTGGCAGGCGAGCCCCACGGTGGGCGTGTACACGATGGGCATCAGGTCCGCCACGTTCTCGCCCAGGAAGCGGTAGAACAGGTGCTCGTTGCGGTCCTACGATAATAAGCATTGTGTGGATTGTACCATGGCAGAGGTACAGTCCGTACATTTCTCGCAGACGCTTGCAGTGACTCTATGGCACTGGCATATGGGTCAATTTGCACAAATTCACGCGACGTCGTCAAATGAGCAGACTAAGTATATTCTCCGCCCTTGATGACCAAAGATTACGTCAGGATCTTTACGCCTTTAGGTCCAAAATGGCCACTTTCCCAAAATGGAAACTATCACTACCAAATAGCTTTACGTGTTTTTGTAGCTCTCTAACCGTCTATGTAAATGTTGTTATGGCGCTACATATTCACAAACATTACTATAAGGTCTCACAGTGCGCTCGAACGCACAGCCCATTGAGAAAGGACAAACTTTATATAGAGTTGATCCCTTACTTAGACAAGTTTATTTAAGAATACGATCGTAATATTTCACCTATAGCTATTAGCGACTAGCCACCTCCAGAGAACGTGCGAACTCTTGGTAATGTCACTCTACATACATTTTGTCTCGTTTATCGTACAAATAAACACTGGCGCTATTTTTAACACACCGCTGCGAATTAACCACTTAAAATGACGCGCACGCGCACTGCGGATAAATCTAGATCATTTCCAAGCTGCGCTGTATTCATTTTGCAATCTGCAGGTTAGTTCGTTTAATTTTTTAATAACAAATTAATATATTACACATCGACAGACATTCTATGGTTTTCCATAGAATGTCTGTCAAAACTGAGGATTGAAAAATCTGGCCTAAATTAAAACATGATTAAATAAATTTCACTCACGAGCAGACCCATTAGGTAGATGTACTTGTTGAGGGGGTCCTCGTATCTCTCGATGGAGAGCTTGCACAGCTGCACCTGCTCCTCCTGGCTCTTCACCCTGGCCGGCAGCAGCCCGTGGATGCCGAGCGTCTGCCGCTCCTCGATCGTGAACGCCAAGCCCTGGGGACAACAGTGAAGAGAACATTAGATGTGCACAAACTAACATTATATTATCCCGAATAATGGTAGAGTCGACGTAAGCCAGCATAAGTTGTTTGTATGGTTTCAGGTCTTAGAGCGATCTTGAGTATGCTTTTGACATGTAATTTTGTACTGGTATGACATTTCTAATATCGCCTTCAGACTTGAGATCGATTTATTAATACGCCCCTAGAGCTGGGTAATTACCTACCTCTATATAAGAATAATGAAGCTATAAATTCTCTATTACTGCTGTAAATACTGCAAACATTTGTCCGTGTAAAATAATCGAGATAATACCTATTGTATTATCAATAACATTATCGCAGTAAGTAGGTAGGTTCACACCTCATGGCCACAATGACACTACAAAAAAACAAATGCAGCGATAACAAACGAATCAAAACGTTGTAGAAAACAGTGCTTACTTAATAAATCAGCACATTACTTCATTAATAATTAAATTTTAGTAGGTAAGCTAAGTGGGTACCTACGTTTTGAATAACTCTACTGTTTAACCAACCATGCAATATCATCACATCATCATCATCACTTCGTCATCGCATCACGCTTGAACGGATGGAACGATTTCGTTACTTCTTTTTTATTGTGTTTATTATTATCAGTAGAAGGTTCCTATGAAAGAAAAAACTAAGAAAGTGAGCAATTCTAAATCAATATTCAAAGCTAAGACAGGACAACGTATGTCGGGTCAGCTAGTTATAATATAATAATCATGTTACGCTGTATAGCTGTTCTGGGTGGGTAGAGAAATGGTTTAGACATTTGACACAATATTTCGACATACTCGTACAAGTACAAATACAAAATATAATTATTTAATTTAAGTACCTACACATTTAGGAAACACAAAATGAATTATATTATTATACCTACGAAGTTTAGTTACTTATATAATTAGGTATACATAGCGCAGTACACAAACATAATAGTACCTACCTACACATAGGTAAAGCAAATACACTTTATACTAACACAAACATTGTAACGTTCAGTTAGTACTTATTGTGAAAACTGTAAATGAGTTCGCGTTCTTGGAACTCTACATTTAACATGATTACAATCTATCCATATATATATAACTCAAAGGTCTGAACTGAAGGACTGACTGACTGACATAGTGATCTATCAACGCACAGCCCAAACCACGGGACGGATCGGGCTGAAATTTGGCATGCAGGTAGATGTTATGACGTAGGCATCCGCTAAGAAAGGATTTTGATTAATTCTACCCCCAAGGGGATAAAATAGGGGATGTTTGTATGAAACTTTGTCAATTAAATTCCACGCGGACGAAGTCGCGGGCACAGCTAGGTATAAAAGTGTTTGTCAACTTCCTCATTTATGAAAGCATGTTATTGCTCTATTGTGGTAAGTGCGGTTAGTACTACAAGTCATGCGTCTGCCTAAACCTAAATGCTGTAAACGTCACTATTCATCAGCTGTTTTCGTGACGCAAACAAGGTGACCGCTACCCAATGACCTTCAGTTTCACATAGTTTAGATTGTGGTTTTGAACTCTAAAAGCATTAATATAGACGTTACATTAGGTTGGCAAAAAAAATGTGTGAATGATCGCGTGTTTCAGATCGCAATGGTTTTGATTGTCATTATGAAATTTATTTGTTTTAACTTGTAATTGATAAAAAAACACATTCCGATTACTTGCTGTTTTGGAGACTCAATAAACTATGATTAGTGATTTTTTAAGAAAATCTTCTAGCCAACTACCTACCTACCTACCTACATACTTGCAAGTTTATATAAACAGTCGTACGATAAAAAAATACTTAAGTACCTAACTAATTATATAGAAGAAAAGCTACCTAAGCTAGTGCAAGTTAATTAAGTAGGTAAATAGAGACCAAGCTGATGTTGTACAAACAACAATTGCGTCTGGCATTGAAACAAAACATTCGGTCAGACCTATTATTTGTAGCCGAACAAAATAACCAAAATGTATTGCTAACAATGCCAGGAAAATATAAGTTGCGGTATTCCTGACACACAGGGAAGGATCGCAGATAAACAACGCAATCGTGACGCGGCAGGGTACTTTACTAGCTAGGTACCGGCGGTGGCAGTGACTAAGAAACTATACATTTGGCAAATAATCATGAGTATTCATGACAAGGCAGCTTTCGTACCTTACCTATTACTCGCTGCTAACATCGACTAAATGCAAAACTATCGCCTAAAATTGTTGAAAGATACCATAAACGGTTGTGGGTAGTAAATCAAATTTTCAAAATCGTCCGATAATGCTCTTGCGATATCTTTCGCGCACCTATTCGCTTCGCGAACCGTTTTGAAATCATGATATTATTATATCCATCGATTTTTAGAACATTTAGTTAAATAAAATTAGCTTCAACAATGTTATTCTTTAGGAATAAATCTTTCATATGAGATATTTTTCTGGGCAAATTAAACGTTCATTAAACCCTAGCTTGGCGTGAATTAATTAAGACCGTTTCAGGGAGGCTACTCTAAAATGTTACCATTAATATTCATTTACACTGCGCTGACATTTGGACGAGGCCGCAAAAGGCCGCTAATTAAGTCAATTTTGTTTTGAAAGCAGTATCCAATAGAACATACGAAATATAAAACCTGATTTAGTTTTCTTGATACTGGAAGATAGTAAATGGTAATAACATTTATTAGGGCCCCTAATATGCATTAGCAGCCTGGCTGCGGCATCCAGACTGTAAGCAGCCAATCCGATGTATGATGGCTCGTTGGAACACGCACTTGACGGCATAAAAATTCTGACGACGGCAGTCATTGGAAGACGCATGATTGCAGGTTAGTCAAGTGGCTACTACAGCCAGAGCCTGCATACCTAGTCTAATCCTGATCATAAAACTAAATAATTTAACTTATTATTTTATTTAATAATTTACCTAAATAAATAGACAAACAATTGATTGAGGTAACAATAAATATATATACATCATTTTAATATTATATACGTAGTTTATACACCAACCCGTGAATCTGCTGCTGCCAAACATTCCGGCACCGCAAACATCTCGCGCCGCGGCGTCAGATGCCACCAGTCTCGCTCCATGGCTGCCCTTCAATCCGTTTCCATGCCCCAATTCAAACCCTTTCCTTTATACTACAAGTCTATTCGAATGTTCACCGATTACCATCACTTGGAACTTCAAGGGTGTTAGCATTTTTTTATGACATCCTTTTGAAATGTCGTCTAATGACTATCTTATTTATATCGGGATGCATAGAGATCATAATTATGTTATCTATGTATGTTTTTAGAAGTTACACGCGTTTTTTACATCTCGCAACATGGATGAAGATGGTCAAATGAATGTGAGAGCTAACGAATTATTTACTACCTACCTACAAAAATTAATTGTTTTATAGGTAATGGTGGGATAACAATAAATTTTTTGTCGATCTACCTACTACCTAATTCATCATTTATCAATCCAATACAAAATTATTTTGACGAAGCACAAGTACTTTAATTACTTTTAATTTATTAAATTAAAGCTAACGCGGATTTATTGCCTATAAAAAATATTATGTTCTACACTGTTGATTGATTTGTTGTCTTCGATTTGGATACTAAAGCATCTCACTCATTGAATATATGCCTATTATTTAAAACCACACAGTAACTACTTATATACCGACATACTTGTTTATTGTTCCGACTTTCACAGAAGCCATAAAGGGTCGCCTCACATTTCACACTATGTGAAATAGCAAAATGCTTTTCAATTTTCAGCGCCGTTGGCTACGGCTGCAGTGCGACTGGTCGACTAGGAATGGCTGTTATTATATATTTATTAGACAATGTCTGTCTGTTCGCGATCGATAGATGCCATGCTATGCATTCTTTATTTCGGCTTTGCTACAATGTTGATAAGTTACAATTTATGTACCTTTACTAGGCGCGAATACAGGAGGGGGCGTGGGGTTATTTGTGCATTTGCCTCCCCTCACGATGAAAGCACCTTTATTTAAGGCTAAAGCGCCCATCTAGCCCGCGAAGTTCCAATTTTTTGAGGTTTTTTAGATTTTTTTCAAAATCTGACAATAATAAAAGGCACATTTTGTAATTCGCGAAAAAGACCGTGTGCAGTGCATTTATTAATATATCCAACTTACTCTAAAACATTTCAAGAACGACAGCTATCCAGATAATCGGGCAATTTTTGTATATTTAGTGATTTACTAGTATCATATCCACCGTGATAATATTTAGAATAAAATAAATGTATTAATAAACGCACTGCATACTGTGTTTGTCGCAAATCACAAAATTTTGTCTTAAATGTTTTCAGATTTTGGATAAACTATAAAAATACTCGAAAATTTTGAATTTCGCGGGCTAGACAGGCGCCTTCACCTTAAACCGTTTTTGTTGTTTTCAACAAATTTTCTGGATGGGGAAAAATCAGACAAAAATTGCCTCCTCATTCCCCCGCAAAAAAAAACAGTTGTAATTATCATTGTATGGCATTCGGAAGTATTTGTTTAAACTCATAGATATTTGGTATGGAATGTATGTGCCTGCCTATGCGATAAAAGAAATCCAATCAACCATCGGAATCTTCGCTAATACGACGTCGATCACGGTGCAACGTAAACGTGTCACCTTCTGATCGCTTGCGCTTGGATCGCGCAATGTTATCGGAATCAACATCATTACGTCGACGGGTGTGTCGATAAGATCTCAAATTGCCCCAATTACATGACTAAAGTGATCTATTTGACCCTCAACTTGACGCTATTACGCCCGAGGGGACGACGTACCTACGACCAGAGAATTTAGAACAAGTCTAAACGTATTTGCTCAGTAAGTACTTGTGACTTTACGATTGTAATTGACATTGCGATATATCGTTGCAATTGAGATTGTTAATCTCTTAAATAATGTTAGTAAGAAATCCTTGCCTTGGATTTTAAAACCTTGGGACGAGTAGTGTCTTAAATTTATAAATAATTCAGAACAACATCTTAAGTGCATAGAAAACTAGAATTTACAGAAGCATTGTTTATAGTATAACAATGTCAAGAAGAATAGTTGCAATGTCCATACCTAATTTACTTTAGGTCCTAGACATACATTTGTTATCAGACCCAGACTGAAACACAGACATGAAAATACCTATATTCGTACTCAGAAATCGTGTGAACAATTAGAGAGAATACACAGAACTGCTGGGTTTTCCAGAAAGCAACCTGGGGCTCTACTCTGTTAACCACTGGCATCTTGTTCGACTCGCAATACGTAAACGAAACTGACGTATCTCGTGTTGAAGCGAAGCTTCTATACGGACGTTCGTGGCGCTCGCCGCGCGGCCACTCTATCCGTGCTAAGCGTCAGTAGCGTTACACGACATAATATACATATACAGAGTGGGCGAAAGCTTCGCTTCTTTCGGGCGTCTAGATGAAACTGTTTCTTTTAAATGCATCCGTTTTTAAAGATTTTCAATAGGACAACTGACGCATCGTGTATGAATGAATGTAAATACGATAGTTTTATTAGTTTTTCTATAGAAAATCTGTCAAAACTGACGTACTCAGACACGTGATACGTCAGTTTTGACGTAGTGCGAGTCGATGGAGGTGCCAGCGGTAACAGAGTAGGGCCCCAGGTACGTAGTATCAACTTTTGGCGAAGTATAAAATTGAGGTCAGGGGCTGAGTTCGTGCAACTTCGGGAAATTTCACGTTAATTAAGTACACTGTAACTGAATAAATAAAGACTATTATGTAACACGGTAATATAATTCTGTGGTACAGGAGAACGTTCAGTTTTAGAGTTAGAAACGTGTAACATGTTTAAGGACAATAATAAATTTAACTACTTTCTGGAGAGCCTAGAAGTGTGAATAAGTAATAAGAATAATTCAAACATACCTATTTGCATACTGTATTCGGGATGTGAATATAGATTACAACATTTATATAGAAACTGTCCCTATCTTTATTATATATAATAATCACATCTAAATCCGCTGCGTGGTTTAAAATAATTAAACGGACAAACAGACACGGACAGCGACCTTGTTTTATAGTAGGTATTATCGTTAGCAATAAAATTAACTTGAACCCAATTGCCGCAATTTACGTAGAGTCACGCATTGGTACGTACCAAGTAGGTTCACACGACATATGGATTATTTCATCAAGCAATTTCCACGGATGGTACCAGGCGGCGATCTGCGATGGAATCACTCTTTTGAAGTTAATTGGGTATCGATCGACATATGTAACGAATCACGTTTTAGATTTCTATAATAATGGATAGTATTATTGGGGTGGTAGTCGTGGACCGTGGGTATCAAGAGGTAGGTACCACGGTATTAGCAAAAGTATCAATAAAAAACAAAGAATATGAAGTCAAATTCAAAGTCGAAGTCAAAGATTTTATTTTGTTTAGGCCTACGAGGGCACTTACAAATTGTCAATTTAACATGTTTTTCTTATCTAAAACCGGATCGGAACGCGACCTCGACTGAGAAGCTCCGGCAAGAAACTGAGCGAGCTTGTCTTTTTACATTTTGTTATACTAGTATATATTTTTTTATCGCCAGTTGCTTATATACCTAGTTAATAATGACAAGGGTACACTAGCTCATTAAGATATGTTCAAGCCACAAGAAAATTACTTTTCTAGAACAATCTATTAAGAGTATTTCAATCCACCAGCCCCCTCTTATTAGAAATAGGCGCAATTTTCACTTTGATCAACTCCTGATAGTCGCGTGGTTATTTAACGGATGACGTGTATATGAATGAGTAATACACCCTCGCGATTAATCCTCTAAGACGCTGTTAGAGTTAGTATTGGAACAGGCACTTTGGTTAATTGTATATTGGTTTAAATCTTCAGGCTGAAGGTTGGAAGTGATTTTATAACGTTGATAATTTACCTAAATATTACTATCTGATCCCCGCGACTGTGTTAGAGCTAAATTCATTTCCAAGCGAGTAACCGAAATTTCAAACCAAAGTTCGTAATAGTATTTGCTATCCTTTTAAATTGGAATCTAAAGTTTGAACAATACTAATGTGGTGATGGGTGATAGCGATAAGTGATTAGTGACTCGGTGGATCTCACTTTTTCGCCATTATACAGGGTGTATCGAAATCCAAAATAATAAGTACTTCTTAAGTGCTGCTGTGATAGCCGATTGGTTAAAGCACGCGTCTTGCGTGCACCAGGTCTTGGGTTCAAACCCCGGCTCGCACCTCTGGATTTTTCGAAATCTATGTGTGAATCATAATTTCTATATGATTATTACTTGCTTACGGTGAAGGAAAACATCGTGAGGAAACCTGCATGTCCTAGAAGATCTAACCAATTTTCGAAAGACATGTGAAATCCACCAACCCGCACTGGGCCAGCGTGGTGTACGAGTATTATAGCCTGAATCCCCCTCATGTTGAGGGGAGGCCCGTGCCCAGGAGTGGGACGTCAAAAGGGCTATTTTTTTTTTTACTTAAGTGCTTTGAATGAGTATTGGGAACAGAATTAAATGATACAAATATTGCATCAAAATTTAAACACATTTTTGTAATACCTTATCTCAATTATGTACTATGAAAATGTTTTCCAAACTTTCTTTAATAATGTTGGTTGCTAGTCTAAAATGCAGGTTACACTGTTGTCTAGGATGTACTCTTTCTTTACTAGGCATCGACGTAAGAGCTACCGAATATGCATTTGAATAAAAAAATTGAACTTTTGAAACATCCTTTATAATAACTGTGTCATTTAATGAAATACAATTACAGCAAATGAAAGGCATATTAGGTACCTACAGTGACACTGGATAAGTACCTACCAAAAATAAAAGAAAATATCCTATAAGATAAAAACGTCGCATAAATTTTGTTATGTTTACATAAACGACTCTACATATAGATTAACGACTACGACTGTAAACGTAATCGTGTTTTATGTCCGAATAGAACCATGTTATAAGCGACTCTATCGTGTCTCCAATTCTCCATTATAGGAACCTAATATTTGTCATCGCAATTCGCCGTTATGACGAAGGCTTGGTTATCGTTCGGCGTTATGACCATTGTTATACCAAGGCTCTATTACCATCATCTATATGTACTCTACTAATATTAATAAAATATCTAAGAAATTAGAATTACCTATAACGGAGGCTCACAAAATAATACGTACTTTTAGAAAAAAATACATTTTTGGGAAAGTGGTAAGTAATATCTAATTGGCGAAGTGGTCATTTTGAAAACGTGAAAATTTTAGACCTGAATGCGATAGCCATTCAAGTTAACCAGTACTAAACATTTAAATCAAGGCAGACAGTAAACAAAGGGTATTAAGGTTAGTTATTTAGTTTCTAGTGAAAGCGTACTTCCCTCTCGAATAATTTTAATATTTTTATATCAACTGCTGGATTAGATAGTATTCAGAATGAAATTTTATTCTCTAACGTGGGTCGGTTAGTTAGTGGATAGGTAAATAACTTGAGTGTAAAGCTAGTTGGCAGCTAACTGCAGGACCCAGGTTAGTTTCTGTAGACAGATCTATAGGTAAAGATAAACATTCTAGGTGGGTACTAGATTCTTGTGGTAGGTATAAGGTATTTTGTTGACTGTTTATTTAAAGAAACCAGGCTCTAGTTAGGGAAGAGGGCCAAAACCTGTGCTTGCACATACACATGTACACTATAATACCTCCTGCATAGTTGACTATTCTTCGTTGGGATTGGCTGCCGTGACCGAAATTCGATCAGAAAAGGTAAATACTTCTACAAACCATAATCGACTGTGGTGTCCAACGAATAAGAGCTATGACCCTCGACCAGTCGCGGAGAGAACTGGTTAGTAAAAACAAGACTTTGAAGATAATTTACCTGATAGAAATGACATATGACAAAAAAATGATGATGAATTGTTGTAGCGGAGTATTTCTTTCAAACTATCGAACCATGACACCCAGCTAGTCACTAACATTGACCCATTGATTGCAAATTGCTCTTGTTTTTGCGCTGCCAAAAGTCACGGCCACATTTTTTGTAACTTAATGACTAGTGACAGGTTATCAAAGTAGTTACGTCACATGAGTTAAAATTTGCGTATTTGGTATTTGCGACCATAATATTATCTCATCTCTACAAATAAACTTGGCTTGACATGAAAATTGAATTAAAGCACTATTCGACTATAATTAAGAACGAAACAAAAGATTCCAATTTATAATTTAGGGTAACTACGGAATGGTATGCTGACTTTCTACTAACAGTGATTAAAATACTTGAGTTTGGGGCAACCCGGGTCTAAATCAATTAGTTAGGTGGGTATTATATCGCCCTTATCTCCTTAGCAAGGAAGGGAAGTGTGTGGGGCGCTGGCCTACCTACGCCCCTAGGGAATTATTATTCACGCTCATAACAAAAAAATAATAACAATTATGTAATAAGTACCAATATAAATAAAGCCTTCCTCTCCTCTAGTTTATTATGCCCGACGTGGGCCATAATAATCCGATTTACACCTACCACCTCTGTACCTATACTTTGTAGAAATTAAAATGAATTTTATAATACTGAATATAGGCTTGATATTATGTAAACGATCTGAGCTCTATCACATGATCCGATGTAATATCATAATACATAAATAAACATTTATAGCATAACTTTCATAAGAGCTCTACAATGCAAGGATTTCAGTCGAGGCGGGCCGGATCACCTAACCTAGGACGCCTAGACTCAAACCAAGGTTGCGAACAATAGTATACCTAATAATACGTAGGTATATAAGTAGGTAGATAGATAGGTACTTTTTGTATGAAATTATTATGGTTTACAGAATTTATGTAGCATATATATGGTGTGTTTGAAATTCATGAATCGATTCTATAGTCGATATAAAAAGTATAATTCGAAGTATAGGTAATTACGACATATTCGCGTAAATAAATTTACTGCATATAACATCAAAACAGTACAGGCATAATAATATTTTAAGAGAACACTTGTTTATTCGAAAGAATACAATTATTGCACCATCAGGTCCAAAATGTTCATTGTCTCAAAATGAACACCATCATTTTCCAAAATGGCATCGCATTTTGAAATCTGAATCGCAACGAGATAGTAATACTTAGATAGATTTTTGCAAAATATATTTTAAAAATCATATCGGAAAATTCTTTTTTTCTTGACCCAGTATTGAGTTTACACAAACACTTCCAACGCTCAGATTCATACAGCTAACAACACCTTAAGTAATCAAAAAACTTAGTCCACTGTCCAAAACCACAAACGAAACACAAAGGACCACACACACAATAGCTCGGTAAACCGGGAAACACTTTCACACTACAAAGGTGGTGTCTTTGTGGCGGGTTTTATATCACGCAGAGTACGGGTGGCGGGTTATCTGGTTGGCATGGTAACGGTAACACCTTTAAGGCTAAAGCGCCCATCTAGCCCGCGAAGTTCAATTTTTTTGAGTTCTTTTAGAAATTTTTCAAAATCTGACAATAATAAAAGACAAATTTTGTAATTCGCGAAAAAGACCGTGTGCAGTGCATTTATTAATATATCAAACTTACTCTAAAACATTTCAAGAACGACAGCTATCCAGATAATCTGGCAATTTTTGTATATTTAGTGATTTACTAGTATCATATCCACCGTGATAATATTTAGAGTAAAATAAATGTATTAATAAATGCACTGCACACGGTCTTTTTCACGAATTACAAAATTTGTCTTTTATTATTGTCAGATTTTGAAAAATTTCTAAAAGAACTCAAAAAATTTGAACTTCGCGGGCTAGATGGGCGCCTTCACCTTAACACTGTGGATTCAGTAGCTGTTCAATTATGATTAAGTAGCGAACTGCTAGCATAATTTGTAGGGGACTTGCAGGGGGCGTACCAATTGCTATCTATTTATTAGGATGAGAATCGTATGGATACGATACATTTTACCTAATGCTCAAATCCAAAAGGCAACAGAATCCTCAGATTTAAGGTTTTGTTTTTCAAAAAATTTGACAGTTTCCCATGAGACTAAACGTTATATATTATGAGGATTATGAGTAGTGTGCATTATTGTACAAATACTATCGTGTAGTGTAAAACAAAACTTTTGTTTTTTATATATGGCGCGTCACAACTAAGTACTCAAATCTGGGTTGTGTTTGAGTATGTATAGGTATACTCAAAAGGTTAAAGAACCATTTTTTATACCTACCTATTAAATATTTCATTTGGTACTACTTATTAGCATGGCGATAATCAAATTCTTATTGTCATTTTGTTAAAGTGGTCACTTGGGACATTTTGGAATAGTGGTTATTTTGGGATAACATTTGGGAACTGAAGGGAACAGACAAATTATCTTAAAAGAGGCATTTAACGATTTGGTAGGCGTCATGCGCTCAAGCATGATGGATGGATAAAATGTTGATGATGGATGGATAAAATTAGAAAACTTCTGATAAACGTTATCGTAACACTCATGACAAATCCATAGTTATCTCTATTGGAAAGGATTACTTTGCCTATTGTATCACCGATAGCTTAATCTTTGTATCTAGGTGATATAATTAATTACTACTTTTTATCACCCCACTTTTATTTGTGACCTAATTTGATGTGCCTCCCTCATTGGTGACCTACTTAGGTAGGTACTTTCGGTGAACAATGATTCTTTATTGCATATTATTAATATTATATAAGTATATTTACTGAATATATATCTTTAAATATCTCCATTTAATTTAATTTATTTCAGACAAACAAATATTCTCTTAAAATTATCTTCCACAAGCAAGTAGAAATAAATTATTACCATTTTTCCAATATTTACCTACCTACCTGCATTAATACCGTAGAAAGGAATAGGTACAAACTTATAAAAACTAGACCATTTTAGGTAGAATCCCTTTAAGACAGTAATTTTTCTATAATATAATTTATAATTAAATATATTAACACATGAAGTGTCAAATTGTTAACCCCGCGACCCTTTGTTCGTAAAATACCATTTTATAGGTATTTTCGCGAGTTACAAGTTGAAAACGCTTGCCTCCAGTTGACAGACAATCGATAATTCTATGTTTTCTTCCACTCCATTATCTGTACATAAACATTCTAAAGATATAACATACATATCACGTGATAAGAATTATGTAAAATCAGCGTGATTTTGTCAAAACATTCAAGTACGTAAAATATGGAATTCACGCAATCCCTATCTATAGGCAATGACTTTAATAAGTATTTATAGCGGAACGAATCTCAAAAATAAAGTTCTCTACGCAAATAAGTACCTATAGAATTTTAGTTTAATTTTCTTTTTGCAAATTAGTGTCGCGTCATCAGACATGGCATGCAAATTCTGAAATCTTGACTTCCAGATTGCAAAGAGATAGACGTACAGATTTTAGTAAATCTTCATTGTAAACAGAACTATTTATCAGTCTCTAGTATCATTATATTAGAAAACAGCCCAAACTGTTTGAGGGTCCAACATATTCTCGAGAATAATTGTTTGCAATCTTCTCGAGACAAGACGAATAACTTTGTGCGTGCGGTTAGCGGCTTTGTTTAGGGAAATACGACTTTGAGTAACTACTTGGGAAAATTGCACGCGTGAAACAGATTATTGTAGGTACTTCACGTTATTTACAAAGGGGAGAAATAATATTCAAAGAATAAGTATTCTAGTTATGCACCTATAGTCTACCTATAACATAAGGATTTCTACCGAAATAAACAACGATGGAGATATATGCGCAACGCAAATGATACTTGAATTTTCTATGAGCATTTTGACTAAGATACTTACCTATTGTTTGTATTTTAGTACCTTATATACGAGAAAACTTGAAAATATAATTAATTCCGTATTATTGGATTTTCAAGAGGTTTGTTGATATCGGAAGGAACTGTATTCGGAAGAATTTAGTACACACTACGACTTTCAAATCATCAAATTCCATTCAACAAAGCTTCAATATCCGCATCCGACATTTTCCCAAGTCAGTAGCGTGGAATAAACAAAAATACCTATTTTACCAAGGGTCCGCGAGCCGAGCCGTCAAACATTTCAACAAATATTTTTCTTCCTAAGAAGTCCAATCATGAGAAAAATTGCCAAATACGTCCAACAAATATTAGGCATGCTTGAATACGAAATTATACAAAGCAGAAATCTGATTCATGACGTACAATCATTATAAAGTCACATAAATGTATTTTTAGCGCCGACTCTACAAACTTGTTTCGATAATAAGATATTTTCAATACTGTTCATGATGACAATTCAAAACTTTAATATTTTCTATGTAGGTACAATTTCTACCTACGTAAAAAGTATAATTTTCTGTCCGGAAACCTAACATAGGTATTTTAAATATTGAACTACTCCCAGATTGTGTTCTTGACTTCTAATACAATACTTAATTATGTAAGATAAGTGCAGACACGTGCAAGCTAGCAACTGTATACCTAACTTCACAGGCAATAAATACATTTTTACATTTGCCTGAGAACGTGAATATTATCACAAACAATCCACAGCTGAAAAAAGAACCTACTTACCTAAGTAAAAATGTAATATTCTTTGAAGAAAGAAAAAAATGACCGGTAAATAATAGTAACCTAAAATTGTAAATGAGATAAAAAAGATACTAGACAAACAGTTATGGCACCTAAGAGACCTGTCGTCACCTTATGAATGCATAGACGAAAATAAAACAAAAGAAACTGAATTTAATAAATAGGTATGACAAAAAAATACTCTTTCTTTGTATGTTATGCATTCATATCACATCCAAGACATTTGTATTGGACCTACCTGCGTTCGATTTCCGATACGACCCAATTGCAAGGTCAAGGGTGAGGGAATGACCTTCAAATCCTAAGACATTTCATAGATTTTTGCTTCTCCAACCTGCCGGTCTATGACCCGCAGCATATTGTAATCTCATAACGTCCTAGTATCGTTACTAAAATGTTAAAGTGTTGTACTGTCATTTTTTGTATGACAGGTCATTTTTTTTTTTAATTTTATGCTCTGTCCTTTTGAACAATTCTGCCAACGTCAAGTGAGGCAAATACACGGATGCACTGGAGAGTTTGGTCAGAAGCCGCTCTCGAATTCGAAGGTCGTTTCCGACGTCCACAAAATGCATGTCATCACAGTCATTCTTAGTCACGAAATCTGATGTGAGTGAGACGGCACCTTCAATATACATATACATACCAAACATGAAACAGTATAAAGTAAAGGTTCCTTTAATGACATTACCAAGCACATTTACTGACCTCGTGTGACGACAGCTGACACACCCACTGGACGGTACTTTACGTTTGTATGACTACGGTCGCAGCTCATACATTTTGTATGAGTGTGTGGGTATGTGGTTGGTAACATTTGTATGATATAAATCTGGAAACCTGGTATTGATTTTAAAGGATATTCATTCGTTCTCAAATGTTAATTTCGTAAATAATAAGCAAGTTTATGGTTTTGAAGAGCACGGGATACGTTGTGATTGTTTTGAAATCAGTCGTGACATTGATGATTGAAGTAAAGATAGACCGGCTATTGGATTGATAACTCTATCTCGGAGTGCGAGAGAGGTTTCAAGGACGACTTACGCCCACGACGAGTGCCTCATAGGGCCCGGCGAATGGGTAAGTATTCAAACTTGCTTGATCAATGTTTCTTAGGGCCACTGATACAATGCGCCCAGACAGGCGGTCACATCAGTGTGTAAAAACACAGATTTAAGTACTTATCAAAAACAAGATTGCTGATATTAATTGTGAAGGCAAGCTGGGAAATGTGGTAATTTTGGTAAAGTGGGCATTTAGAAAACTGAACGTTTTGGGAAAGCGGTCAATTGAGAGAGTTAACATTTTTGAAAAGTGGCCTTTCTATATCCGAATGTTTATTAAGTAGGTAGGTAACTTTTGTCTTTTGTCTCAAGTAACAAAATGAAAAGATAAATGTGCGTTTTTTTTAAATGAGGAATTGAATAATTACAAATATCAATATAATATACATATACAATTCTGAGAAACAGTAATGATACCTAAATCAAAGCAGTCTAGTACTGAAGTAAAAGTACTAGGTAGGTACTCCTGGTAAAGGTACTCTTCTACAGGTGATTAATGTATCAAATTGGTAGACGTCTGGTTGCCCGCGAAGGCCATCAATTTTTCGCCTTAATGACGTCTAAGTTGAACAAACGAAACACGAATATAATAAGTATGTAGATGAGGTTGTTAAAATTCGTCGACATTTCGAGGTATGTAAATATTATTCAACATAAAGGGTGACAAATACAAAAAACAAATTAAGAAAAAATAAAACAGTGCCGTCTAGGGACGCCAGAAAGAAGCGAAGCTTTATAGTATAAAGCGTAGAGCGCCGCAGCTGCCACTTTGTATACCAATATATATCGTGTAACGCCACTGACGCCAGTGTGTAACACCACTGACGCTTAGCACGGATAGAGCGGCCGCGCGGCGAGCGCCCCGAACGTCCGTATAGAAGCTTCGCTTCAAAAAGTAGATTTAATTATTTTTGTATACACGGGGGACCATAGTTTTTTTTTATTTATAGCTATGGCAACACCTATTTATTATGAATAACAAGGAAGAATTAACAGTTAAATCGACCGCGCCGTGCTTTCGTATGACGCATTTGTGGGTTTTCTGTTGCGCAACTGATGGAAACACATCTATTTTTATGAATTGGTACAGTTAATGGCAAAAAATTTAGCCACTTATACACTTTACGATGTAATAAAATGGGTGCCTCGAAGAGCCGAGAGAAGAGAGAGATATCTAAATATAAAATACACATAAAGATATATAATGTATTGCGCGATTTGAATTAATTTAAAATGACGTAAATAGCATTTAATGCTTAATGATTTTAAAATCGCTAAATAATGTAACTTAGTCATGCTATTATCTTATATGATAGTCACGTCATTTAAATTATTTAGATTTTTCTGAAGTAATTATGCCATGTTAACTACTTGCGTATATATTAAAATTATGAAGTTTACATACTATTGTCTTTGACTGTACGAGTACATACCGGCTATTCACTAGGTATTATGGAATGGCATTAGGGGGTATCCTACGAGTAGCTACCGAACCATCCTCATAATTATATATGTATTATATATATTTTAATACGGGGATTTTCCATTGGGTATTTTATTCTAGTATTTTCCGTTATGAATAAAACATATATTAATTAAATAAAATTATAAAACAAATATGAATAGGTACTAAGTCGTGGTTTGAGCTTGACAGCGGTAGAAGGCAAGCTGTAGCCAATTAACTATAGCTTATATAGGGGTTGGGTAGTACCATCCACTCACTAAAGATCGAGTGAGAGAGCCGGAAGCTCAACAACCCCTCGCTTCCCTTCCCTCTGTCCCATTCCCAACGAAAATATCCGCCACGTGCGCGCAAGGCCTTTGGTATTGCATGCATCCAAAGGGGTAACTGCTTAATATCAGGCGGGTCGTATGCCGACTTTGATATACTATAAAACATATTTTTTTATCAATACGTAGGTATTTGCCTGTTGCAGAAAGTAGGTAATTATTTTTAATTATATTTTTATGTGCAAATCTCGATATTGCGTGTTCATTATTACTTTATAGCGTCAGAAGATTAGCGATGCTATGTATTATATTTAAGTACCTAACTAAAAGTAGGACTAATATTATTAGGTAGGTATATATATATATTATGGGGTATTTACCAGGGTTCGAAAAAATCAGATTTTTATAATAAATATCAAAAATCGGATTTTTTTTATATATACCGGATATATATCCAGGCTCAGAAATAGAAGCGAATTTCCTTCTGTCAGGGGATTAAACACTTAAAAATGTGAAAGGAATTTGTAAAATAATATAAGTGTCAAATTACCACATTTTTTATTTAAAACAATATTTACAATGTAAATATTTTTCGTTGAAATCCCGTAATTAATATGAATGTTATTCACCATGTTACTTTAATATCTCATAATATTATAGTTTGTTAATGTCAGAAATACAAATAGGTACTTTCACCTTCTACAAGCCCTTTCTATTTCCCACTTCTGGGCACGGGCTACCCCTCAATACAAAGGGGATTCATGAAATAATCCACCAAATTGGCCTAGGGTGGATATAAACGATAATAAACGACATAACTTCGACTCCCCCATATATGGGGCAATGGTACAATTTCACATTTTTAGTTTTTTTCTTAACTCTACAACGTAGACCTCCAGTGAGGACCGGCACAGTACTCAACGGGTTTGTCTGGACAACCCATCTCCATCTATACCTTTAAAGCGATTCGATCTTGTATAAATATATTATATCATTAAAGTAGTTTTTTAAAGATTTGCCTTCAGATATTTTAAATTCAGTTAATTAATTTATAGTATAGCCACCGGAATGTTGGCGTGCCCGGCGGTGACCGACCTGACTCAAGCATTATTACCATTTCGTACCTATCGCTTCTCGTGGGCCTTGGTATACGAACGTAATCCAAAATTACTTGCTATAAGTAGTTATGACGTAATGCGTAGTCAAAACACGCGCCAGTCACCCCATACGCCGACCGACAAGCGACCCCTCTTAAAAGCTCTGCATTGAGTTCCGACAAAGCTCTCTAGATGAATACAAGCTAGATATAGCTGACATACAATACCTATAGGTCTCCATTGATTTTAGCCTTTGTATCGATGGGAGGGAAAATAATGGACTTTAGAGTAGAATAGAATGTAGAGTTTAATCAACTAGTATTTTTATGAAATTGTTCCTTCATTTTGACATATAGATAGATACCATAGGCTCTCCATTTCTTTATTAAATAAAAAAAATTATAAAATCACAAAATTATATCTTCCTATTTGATTTGCACTCATTGAGAAGGCACTTGCGTATTTAATTCCGGCAGATTAAACTAGAAATATATATTATTGGTTAATAAAAATCGTAATACCTAATAAATTATGTACCGTGACTATCTAGCTCGATGCTGAGTCATATAACTAGCAACTCTTTACTACTGTTACAAGATTCATTGTCACTCGTCGAGGTTACAAATATTTAGCCGATAAACAAACCCACGGCGGAAAACTGAAAGTGCGTCAGTCATGTTAGAGCGAATTTCCTCATTCTCTGTAACATGTTTACAGCTATGTTTTTATGATTATAACAATTTAAAAATCATTATATACCTATTAACCTGTTTAACATGTGAATAAATCACACCACAAGTTGTGAACTACATAGATAAATTGTAGTTAAGTGTTTATTGATAGTTGCGTATTTAGGAATTTTATACGAATTCTGGCATGTACCTACTAGAATTACGTATGTAGAAAACTTCCGTTGTTATGTTAAAATATAAAGGAGAGGAATGCCAAACAAGTTATAGGCATCAAGGGCATTTCATTTCATTAATTTGTTTACATTTAACTTCCCGACTTGGACAATGTCTGCAAACTCAAAACACGTTTCAACATGAGTTTGTTGACATAAAGGAACGGTGACGTGAACTTTGACAGCGGGTGTAAAGTTCGTCACAGCATTTGCATCAGTGTCGGACACCGGGAAGCGGACACCGACACCGAGACCGACACAAATCGGGACGCGATGCACGTCCCACAGATCATACGATTTGCGCGTAACCGTAACACTTCCGCCAACTCGCAACCATGACCTAACCGAAATACGCGGGCATCGATCTGTCAAACCTTGAATACGGGTGGTGCTTACCTTGTTGAGTCCGGGGTGTCGGAGCCGGTCGAGGCCGGAGAGCCGGCTGCCCGACTGTCCGTCGCCGGAGCCCCATAGTCCGATGCGATCGCGTTCCATTGTGTCGTGCGTACACTTCCCTCCGCTGGCGAGTAGCGACTGCTTGGTGGCGGCAAGTGGTGCGCTGCTTTTGTCACGGTGCGAGGGGGGCGCTGGGCTCATCGCGGTCTCGCTCCTGGGAAAGCGGGAAAATGTTTTCAGCGATAACATAGATATGAACCGCAGCGCGCTCGCTTCCGCCCGATAACAGATGGCGTTATTGACCCTGATAACGTGGGAATATTTTTTGGCTGAGCTATATTTTTCAGCAACATGTATTCTTGTAGACCATTTACAAGCCCTTTGTGAAATATGCTACCTAATACGTCTCTAGTCTCTACATCCTTTTTTTTTTTTAATAGGTGTATTTTTAGTTATTCAAATGTAGAGACGTACCTATGAAACCGATATTTACCGTTAGGACCTAGTGACTAGGTACTTACATCATGTATTACATTAATGTCTCTACATTTGGTAAATACCCATTAGGGTAGGTACGTATTCTATGAAATATAGGAATCACGTACTTAGTTTAATTGTTATTATCCTTAACTAAGTTTCAAATATTTTATCCGTAGGTAGGCATAATAAAATCGTGATAGGCACGATGAATTGATAATAATGGTCATTGACACGGATCGATATGCCGACCACATCCTACCGGGGTACGTCGAAGTCGGTTACCGCTGGTATAAATGTCTGGTGGAATAGATATTCATGTGGACACCGCTGTCACCCGCAGAAGGCCGCACGCCCTTAAATTTGCGCTTAGATCGAATTTTTACACAGTTCAATTGCACGTAATTTGCATAAGAAAACCAATCTGTAATCACTAATATTAGTGTAAGACCGCACTACGGTTTTCTTTCGCGGGCAGATTTTCTTTGCTACCGCAGAACGTACATGCATTGCGGTTAAAAACCGCCCTCGTTATCGTCAATTATAAGCTGGGTTTCTTGAAAACAGCCTGTGTAGTTTTCCCTAGACTAGTACTAAGACCAACATTGACCAAAAAACCGCGAACAGTAACCGCCACGTGCGTGCGCAACTACAAAGTTCCATTAGTTACAAACTATGACGCGGTTTTTTGCCGCGTGCCATGTGTAAAGGGTTGCAGTTTTAAAACCAGTCGCGGAAAAAACCCCCAGTGCGTTCGCTTGTAGGTATTGATATCTGACGCGGCTAGAAACCACGCGCGGTTAACCCAAGCAACCATATAGTGCAGTCTTACACTTAGAATTGTGTTTTACGTGTGGGCTGGTTACATTATGCTAAACTATATCAATTAATTCTGGATATAAACAAGGTACCTATAAAATAAATTATAGAATTCGTTTGTTTTAAAAGGATTGGGTCTCCAAAAACGATGGGCAGACTAGAGCGAATACGTAATATAAAATGCGATGATAAACTTAATCCTACATTTTAAAAGCCGTTTCGTTGCGTCTACACGCTACGCGCCGCGTCTACACGTCTACGGGTCTACATAAGCGCTACGGCCTACCTAATCATGGCTGGACATAGCTTGCCAGACGCCTGGCAGGGGCAGCTCATATGAGAACACTATCTGAAATCAAATTATGGCCAGTTATGTAAAACAGTTGTTCAAAAATGTAGGTATCAAAACTTTTCTACGAACACTAATATTTCTAAAAATATGCTAATCTATCTGCATTATAAAGTATTCTAAAATCAACAGTATCAAATGCTACCATTCGTCGTGAATGTCAAATACGTCCACTCGGGATAATTTCTTACGCCTATAATGTACTAAAATACAATTATTACGATATTACAAATAGACACTTCAGTTTTATTTATTTGTATAGATTCAACGTCTTCCATTGAAGAGTCAAAATGCAACAAATCTGACTGGGCAGGTGGGTGCTGCATGTTTAGTTTTCGAGACATTTCCATATATATAATTATTTAATAGCACCCTAAAAACTAAAGTTAATGACTAAAGAGAAATAACTGTTGAATGAGTATTAATTAGGAACTTATTGTTGGCACCCTAATAAAGCGGTATTAAATTATAAAATGTTTGAAAATACAGTATAAGGTTATGATTAATATTCAATTTCATTTGGTGATTATTTAATTATTAAATTTAGCCCTTTTGACGTCCCACTGCTGGGCACGGGCCTCCCCTCAACATGAGGGGGATTCAGGCCATAATCCACCACGCTGGCCCAGTGCGGGTTGGAGGATTTCACATGTCTTTCGAAAATTGGTTAGACCTTCTAAGACATGCAGGTTTCCTAACGATGTTTTCCTTCACCGTAAGCAAGTGATAATTATATAGAAATTATGAATCGCACATAGATTTCGAAAAATCCAGAAGTGCGATCCGGGATTTGAACCCAAGACCTGGTGCCCGCAAGACGCGTGCTTTAACCAATCGGCTATCACTGATTATTTAATTAGATCACAATTTTTGAAATTATCAATCAAAATACTTAGCACATTCCAGACGGCATGATTTGAGTCACGATCGGTAGAGCCGACCGCTAGGGTCCCTACCAATCGGCATGTCAATAAGCAACCCATCTTGCCATCCCCAGACTCATGGTGGAATAAAAGTTGTTGCATTTTAAATCCTCTATCCCACCCTGGAAGGAATACGTGGAAATACCATTTACCCTGTATAATTTATCTCGTTACGTCTCGAGATTTCATTAGCGTAAGTGCGTAAGTAGGTAGATATTTTCCCAGTGGACGCATTGACACATTTACGCATTAATGAATGGGTAGATAATCATCCATCTATAAAATAAATTATATAAGTACTGCAATTTACCAAGTCTTAGTCTCGCAGTAGTAGGTGATGGCAGCTCGTAAGCTTTTGTTCAAATCTAAAAAGATTGATTTACGCGTGTGAAAAAAAATATAAAGAAATTTGAAAAAAATATCTAGCTCTTCTACGCAGTAAGTAGGTCCCTGTCGGTAAATCAATCTGAGTTATATGAAGGTAGCAGGTAAAACAAACAGTAGCAGTACTATGCTCTTGCTGTGGACGTAATAAAGGCGACTAAACGAATGAACAACATGGCCATTGGTCTGGATATCCAACAGCGACTACAGATTCGTATATTTGCGTCGATAGGCTGGGATTACCCCCGTTTAATTTAGTACAGTAGAACAGGACATAAATAAAATTTGTTTGTTTGGAATATCACTGACCAACTCTTCCGGTTCTACTTGTTAAGTTGTACATTTGTATATATGTGACATTTTAACAAGACATGCGAAAACTCACCGTTTAATTTTTCCAACATCAGCCGAGCCATTCACTTTATAACAGCTCGCGTCAACAGGACAGTAGGACTCGACGCGGGATTGGAATTCCATTTTTAAAATGTACTTTTTTTACGAGATCAAAATTTATCACAGACTAAGTATTTATACCAAAGAGTATGTTATGTTTAAAAAAGGGTTTGATTATTTTCAATTTTATGATCGTATGCAACTTTCAATTCATTTTAATTTCGATTAATTGTCTTTGTCAAGGTGCTCATAATAAGAGCTCGAAACGACAACTAAAGATTGGCGAGCGAGGCCGCCACATATATCTAGTTGTATATCTATAGCTGTATGTGAATGATGATAACTGGACCATAATGAACATGCAGTATCTCCCGTCGCAAAAATAAATAAACGACGGCTGCGTGATCACTCATTACCTACCTACCTCGAGTTTTCACTTTTAACAGGCGTGTCTCTTAATCTAATTTTAGAATAGAATACGAAACCCTTTATTGTACACTAGAAGTTAAACGAACATTACATTTCAATTTGACAAAGCAAGGAACACCCAGCAGTGTACATTTTACAGTATTATTAAGTAAAATTAGATTTATAGAATCATTAAAACGGTTTATTTTAGTTTGACCTCGTATATTTGTGTTTGTTTGAAGTAAATCTTGTACAATAAATTAATTAACACATAATTTGGAACAAAAAAAATATACTGGAAGACTATACAATCAACAAATTCAAATTCTTTATTTCATAAAAAGGTACACATAATTAAATTAATTTATAGTTTTATTTATTTTTAATTACAAAGGTGTACATGTATGTGACCTGACAGTAATGTGAGGCCAGATAGCCATCTGTGGGTCAAGTTCATTTACCAACATAGACGAAGAAACATAATGATTTGGTCAAGTTAGAGTCGCTGTTATCATTTTGAACGCTATGGAAACGACATACACGCATGTAGCTTTGCATTAGAGTGATGAGATGCGTAGATCAGCTTTTATCTTACGAAATACCCTCACCTCTAAACTCGTTATTAAATTCGCAACCCATGATGCGAATTCGCCATTAAAGGTCAAAAGAGCATCGTTGCAAAGTCACTAGGTTCGTCACAATAGACGTCGTGCTACAGTTAATGCGATCGATCTGTCATGGCGCCCTGCATGACGCGCGCATGGCTGCGTACGCGCAGGTCGCACGATCAAGATCAGGCCAAGGGCACGTATACGCATGTTAAGCATGTTCGTTATTTAATCAGAGGTCTAGAAATAAAGATAGAAAGAGGTCTGTACATTTTTAATTGATTATAAGTACCTACCTACTTAACTAGCCAAAACAACAGGTTATGATTGGTGATATTCAGCTTCCGCCATCTTCACAAGACCTAGAGGTCTTACCAGATAAGCGAGAATTATTATTCATACTGTGAATTATTATTTTTATTTATTATCTGTATCAGTAGTAGTAACTGAGATAATAAATAAAAAATATTAAATATTTTCTGTTTAAATATTATCCTATATTACCTTACAATAATAAAATTGTGAAAGATTAACATTGGTAGGTAGGGAGGTAAGTAATAAGTAAAGATATTAATTGTATAGAATGATCTGATACTAGAAACCTACGCAGTATTTGCGTATCACTTGAAGTGATTGATGTATTAAAAGAGAAATTTTATCTTGTATCTGCGCACGAGAGAAGGTTCAACAGGTCTACATTATTATTGAACAGGGATTATTATGTGAAAAATATTGTTGAAACTCGTCAATATTCATAAAAATTAAGGAATATATATAATTACTCTAAGTCTTTAATTTATTTTTTTGATTGATCTTGATCTTGAAAATAGTCCTTTTCTTAAAAATGCGTCTCTAGACAAGATTTATATATTTCGCGAAGTGTTACACCGTGCAAATAAAATATTGATATACCTACACCTATTTTATACACTTTCATAAATAACATTATTAATTTAACAACATCATAAATATTGACTACTTATCTAGACAGACATATTTACTAATTAAAATTTCGTAAACCAGACAAAAAGCAAGACAGGTAGAGCCAACTAATGAGCGCCGCGCGACAGTGTGAGGCAATATGGTGTCTCCACTGCCGCTGTGACGAAACTATACTAGTAGATGATTTACTTCCTTTGATATTACTCATATTTTGAGCTTGTATGCAGTATAAGTCTTACGGGAAATAACCTATAGAGTCCACGTATTTAATTATAGTGGTATAAAATAAAGTGAAGTGGAATAAAATAAATTCTTGAGTGGTATAGTCTTCACTCTTCATACTTTACAGATAACATCTTAAGAAATGAGATATGGCTATACAATGCAAGGTCTGTCTTGTACGGCCGGTGAAGCTGGGTTTTTTCCTTACTTTAGGTACCAACGTAGTACAAATTTCTTAGCATGTTAGACTAGTCAAAATTCGGTTTCAAGATAGTTTTGAAAACGCTTCTTCTATACTTCCAATATCTCCATAGTATAAATAGATAGATGGATGGATAGATATACTCTCTAGGTATTACATATTTAAATCATACATTATTATATTATAAAGGAGTAAAAATTACAATTTAACGTCCATTTAGCGGCTTTGCGGGCTGCAATTTCTTCCAGGCAACCTATAGATGAAAGATTTTGATCAGTAGGTAATTGCTTATACAGTCCGACGTCTAGGATTGTATGATGGAAGCGAAAGCCATATCTTGATTACTTTATAACCGGTGTAGTAGAATCCGTGAAGCAACAATTTCCATATACAATTTGACTTTCTATCGTTGTTTCTCAAGCCTAGGAAATCATAATCTGTCTCAATTATTTTCAGTGAACATGTTTCGGGTTTAGATTTAAGTTTGATTAAGTGCAAAGTCGGAAAGTATCCATGGCTCTCTAGTCATCTTCAATCAGTAATCCTGATTCAGATGCTTGTCGTCAGCGTGAGTCATGGAAAATGATACGTGCTATTAACATTTTTATTGCACATCAATATTAAAACACAACAGAAATAACAAAGTGAAGAAGATAGAAATCAAGAGACGGTTAGCGATGGGTGAAAGAGAGAAGTGATAATGGGCATGAACAAATATGATGTTATTGTATAGATCGAGTCAGATTTCCCCTATTACTGCGTATAATGGTATACATATACGCTCAAAGAAAGTGTCGTGGTATGGCCATGATTCGCAACTTTATGTTGGAAAGTTGAAACTAATATGACTATATACATTACGACACTCATAAATACGTAGCAGAAACCTACCGTTTATGCGAATGGGACACGTCAAAGCAGTAATTTCTAAATATTTAAGTGTATAGGTTTATTTATATTATTTATACTGTAATTGTACTTCCAAAGGTCGAGGTACGCGAATAAATCTATCCACCTTCTAGTTTATATGGAACAAAACTAATAACGTACAGTTTCAACGTATTCAGTTAACAAAATGTGTGAATGTTTCACAAACTGTCATGGACAATTTCGCAAATCCAAGGCGATTGTTATGTGTGAGTCATGTATTATGCAATAAGTTGCTATTATGTGCATTTAATAGGTAAGTGGTATAAATACCTAAATAAATAAATATCGCCAGACTAACACACGAATGAAGATGATAAGCAAGATCAAGAAACGCGACATCGCGTACCGGAAGAAATTAGGGCAAAGCGGACTAGATTGATATCAAGTATGAAAGCGATCTTGAGTACGCTTTTGACAAGTAATGTTTATTTTTTTAAATGATTGTGCTCTGTTTGATCACAATCAGCCGCTTTTCCTCCGACATGGTGGTCGGAGACGTTACTTAGTTTTTTATTTTTTTCTACTCTAATTTAATTAATTTATTGCGTTTTTTTTAAATTATTAAACTAAGTAGTAATAAGTTCACATTCCTTAGGATTGCTTTTAATTTCCTGTTCACTTAGTTGGGGTACATTCTGTCTAATTGTTCAGTTCGCGGCTAAGCTTTATTCATAATCATTATCTTTCTTATTATATTAATGTTAATTGTGTGTCATTAGACACATTTGCTTGGTTATTCATTTTGTATATTTAGAGATATCTTTACAGGACAGGTTTTGTTTCTTATTTAAATTTAATTTATTATGACACTATTGATAAAATTTGATTTGAATTATTTATTTGGTTATAATTAATTAGTTTTTGGTTAAATATTTATTTTATTTGGTTAATTGTTGATTTATTGAATGAGTAACTGAGATTTTTTATAGATTTTGATAACGCATTAGTGTTGCCATATACTAATTTAATTATTTATTTGCTCTGCGCGATGTTATCAGACACGGCCCGGAATCTCACCAGACAATATTTGTTTATAATGTTTTGGACAAATTATATATTTGTATGGTCTCCCGCTCGTGTCTGATTCTTTCGTGTTGAGCATGTTCGGCTAGCTTGGTCTACCGGTCGTGTTTTGGTATTTTATTTTCCCTCCAGATTTTATTTGCGACGCTAAATATAGGCAACACTTGATCTCGCCAACGCCTCCCATTTTTTGCGGATGGGACAGACCCCGTCAAATGCCGTGACCGATGTCCTGGTTTTTGGCCGTTTTACAATTTCGGCACGATGGTGTTTCGCCCGCGATATATCGTGGGCAGTCCGTCCGTACGTGTTGGTCACCGCAAAAGCCACAAAGATCGGCAAGATCTTTGCAGTGTTTGCGGCCGTGCCCAAGACATCAGGGCCCTAACCGCGCTAGCTACTCAAATCGTAATGGAAAGGCAAAAGCTAGCGATTGCGTTTCAAACGCTCCGCTTTTGACGTTTTGCTGACACCATACCATATCAATGGTGTCAGCAAAACGTCAATAGTGGAGCGCTTGAAACGCAATCGCTAGCTTTTGCCTTTCTATTACGATTTGAGTAGCTAGCGTGGTTAGGGCCCTGGTACACTGCACGAGCGGGGACTGATCTTCGACCGTCACTCTTTGCAGATCGATGTAGATCTTCCCCATCGACGTCAATCCCTGCCACATCCTGGGAGACACCTGGAGCATGACGTGGTTCTCTAACGGGTTCCGCGCCCTCCTCCGGTATCTCACCACGACCGTGCTGAAATCGACGTCGGTGAGGTCGGCTAGTCGATCCGCGTTTTGGGACCGCAGTGACGCGATGATGTCCTCAACCGTGTTATTATTCCGGGTTATTATTCCGCGCCTCTTCAACCGCAAGGTCGCCCGGGGTCTTGAGCTTAGCTGCTATACGGACCAGCTCCTCCTTGCTGGAGCAGCTCAAGACCACTTTCTGGTCTTTGACTTGCGGACGCGCTGGAGTCGGAACCCGCTCGTCCTCGCTTCAAGTGCTGTGCGGACCTTGCCGAGCACCTCCTCCCTCGTGTCTTCCACCGCGTTCGATGACACTATGGGCGACGAGAGGAGCGGTGAACAAGCGGTACTTTCTTTGGGACCCAGTAGCGGATTTACCAGCAGGCTGAGTAGACTGGAGCCTAGGGCGGCAGATTTTTGGGGCGGCAAATTTGAGGACCGAATTATTTTTTTTGCTATCTCATAGATATCAATCGCAATAAAGATTATATACGAGTATTCACGTTTACCGAATGTACATTATTGTATACTAGCTGTGCCCCGCGACTTCATCCGCGAAGTATTTTAACTTAGCAACATTTCGGGATTATCGGGTTAAAAAGTATCCTATATGTTAATCCCGGTTATAATCTATCTGTGTTCCAAATGTCATCCAAATCCGTTCAGTAGTTTTTGCGTGAAGGAGTAACAAACATACATACATCCACACTCACAAACTTTCGCATTTATAATATTAGTAGGAAGTAGCATACATTACCCCGCCTTTATTAATCGTACATGATTGAGCTTTGATTAGCTCAAAAATAAACCCAAAAATTATTTTACTTGCAATTATGAACGAACATTTTGGATTGTAAAAGTAATCTAGGACATGACAATTGTAGAGGCAAGGGCGGCAAAAACTTTACAGCCTATACCTTGGACATTTGTAAATCCGCCACTGTTGGGTCCATACAGTTGGTGCGTTAGTCTGGCGATATGTACTCGTGTTATAACCATAAATATATATTGATTTGTCGTTGATTATATACCTACTATATAAATCTTAACTTTACTATGAGCCTGCGCCACTGCCTTGGTAGACTACTCGGAGCTAATTCGAGGTCGCATTAAGTCATTGCAAATTGTTTTTGTAATTAACTGTTAGTGGAAAAAGGAAGTAGGTACTTAGGTAGCTTCGGATTTATAAATTTCTTTGAATAGCTGAATATGGGGAATTCGGAAGGTAGGAAGAAGGTATTCTATGTCAATAACAATAAAGTAGGAATTTGCATGTTGAAATGATGTAACTTAATTAGATTACCTATAGCGGAATAGGCCCAAATCCCTGCGCGAGGTACATGAAACACGCTGCGTACAAGAAACTTCTTCTTCTATGTCTTTCGTAAGTGTGTGTCTCCACTTTGGTATATATAATCTACTATATAAAAATAAGTCGGGTTTTCTTTCCTGACCCTATAACTCCAGAACGCACGAACCGATTTCCACGGTTTTGCATTCGTTGGAAAGGTCTCGGGCTCCGTGAGGTTTATAGAAAAGAAAATTCAGGAAAAAATTCAACAGAACGCGGACGGAGTCGCGGGGAACAGCTAGTTCTTTATATATTAGTATGTACCTATCTACATATACCCACTTGTACCTACTTGTTATGGAATATATTTGTGTTTCTTAATTATATCTCTACGATAACATTACCAGCACTGATTATTTCATGCACCTGACATGTGACAATGACATCAGTGCTGCGTTTAACCTTGGGTTGGTCTAACATCGTGCCTGCCTTGCTTTATTTCTGATGACTATACCTACAGACTAGGCGGTAGTACGGCCATTATTAAAACGCAATAAAAACCGCCATGGTTGACCAATGTCTGTAGTTGCAAACCAGTAAAACAGCGGTAATAGTGTACACACATTATGTATACCTACCTACATTACCTACCACGAACAACGAGGAGGGATACGAAAATTTATAGATTTTATTTTTAAATACAGATTATGTAGTTGTTTTCATCGTTCCGCCGTATTTACATTACGGTTTCGGACACAAACTTAATTAACCACGACATTGTAGTGACAGGCGCCAATTTTACCATTTGGTGGTTCATTCTATGTACGAAACTGGTTCTGCATGTCTGAATTACAGTTTTTACCGCACTTCCTCTTTAGCTCCTTCAACTAGGAAAATTAAATATACTTGTGCGCTAGGTAAGACTAATAAATAACAATCCTGATTAATACCGCAAATTTTCAATGAATTCAATATTTTTTAACAATTACCTATTCATTACTTACCTAATGTGTGTCGAAAATCAAGCTACAATGGTTACGTTGTTGCCTCCCTGTGCGTACAGTCTGGGGTGAAACCGACCATAATTGAGTAGCTATAAGATACGTATACAGCATGTTTCATCACAACATGATACAAAGTAACTACCTCTAATTCTATAGTAATCCGCGAGGCCAAGGAAATTGTTTCGGTCTAATTGTTCAGTGGTTTTGATAAATAAATGTACGGTCTGATTGTCGCCGTTCTGCAGACGTTACACCGATGATATCCTTCAATAAATTATGTCACATCACGATATTACGCTCCGTACTGCTATAAATTTGTCCCTCCAAGATATCCCGTGGATGACTAAGGCCCGTATTATTGAATCTATCTCAAGTCTGAGAGCGATCTCAAGTTGGTTTTTGACGAGTCATTTTGTACCCAAGATCAGTCTCAGACTTGAGATCGATTTATTAACTACGGGCTATGGCCCGTGGTTCATGGAACAAATTCTTCCAAGTCCATGAACCATTTAATAGGATCTACGTACCTATATTTATAGCAACTAGCTAACCACCGCTGTTTGATATATCTCTGAGCAACCCTCTAGATGTTACGGTCGTTGTGTTTTATAGGTACCTGCTGTGCATCTAACAATGGAGTTGTTAAGATCTAGTTTCTTTTATGAATCATTCTTTAAATTGCATAGGTAGGTACTAAGAACCTATTTTAAATGTTTTTTTTTGTAAGCGAGTATATAACTTTTGATACATTAAACTGTAGCAGTGTTACATTAAACTGTAACCTACTTTTCGCCCGTGTTAGGTATCTATTGGTATAGCAAAAATCTCTTTACAGTGCATCATTTTGTTCCCTAAATAGGTAAGGGTAGGACTAGCCCACTGTCACATACAGAGTAATCCAGATATTGGAATATTATTCCCCTGAAACATAGGTAGGTTGGTACGTATTCATTTTTCTATTATCATACGGTAGATAAGAAAAATCTACCTGAAATATATCAAAGAAAAATTGTATTTAAATACTCACTGCCACCGCCTCTTGTCGTTCAATTTGACGGATGCCGAGTTCCCCATATCCAATGTCTTGTAACTGTTAATTTACCACAAAACAACCGGTGTTTACCAAACAAACCGAGGTGCCATACGACGCGTCTAATCAACACAAGCACAGGTAACACTGTAAGGCTGGCTGTGGAGAACGGTGGCCGTGACTTGCCCCCGCTCGTTGCTGCTGCAATGTAGGTAGTAGGTACTGCCACTTCCTCCAATTGTGTAGAACATTTTAATACGGCAATGGTATCGTAAACGTAAAGAAACGATTAAGGATTATCGTGGAGACGGGGTGATTATCAAAAGTTTTGATTTGATCCACCCGATACGAGATGGCGTTAGTTATCAAATATTTTCTAATTTAGTTTTACGTTTTACTCATAATGATTTAAAATAGGTACTTACCTACTTACGATGTTATTAATAATCGCTGTTGTATTAAATTTAGCGACTTGTAAAAACCGTTGCGTCTTGCATAGGTAGGTAAGTAAAATCCTTAAATATCGAAGAAGTTGTACGTAAGTATTCATCATAATTACCGAATAGTAAGTTAGGTAGGTAACTCTTATCCTAAAGTAAGTTATTAACAACGAAATTGATCACTACTCAAACCATTAGAGTAGAGATATTTTGTAACTAGTTCAGACAAATTAGCTCCGTCGTAACTATCTTGGGCAAATTGCAAAACATTTACGAATTCCATAACATGCCCCGCACTGGGAACTATTTATTCATGGACAAGAGCATAAAAGCTAAGCGAAAATTTCTAAAAGGTATTTGTCAACGGAATTTTTCCGTGTTGGAAACGCCAGCTTCCATCTTTCTTCTACTTAATTCATTTGGAAAAGAAGGGTGGAAGCTGTCGTTGCCCACAACGGAAATATTCCGTCTACTATGAATACGTGAAAACCGCCCCAGGAATCGAACTCGCGACCATCCGATTTTGTGAGCTCTACGGTCTAGTCTACGTGCTTGGCTGTCGGTATGACGTGAGTTTGGCTTAAGTATCTAAAGAGTCCAGAAAGTTACCTTACAAATAAATTATTATAAATTATACATAACTACTTGCTAAAAATTCACGCAGAGATTATTATTTTGAAAAAGACAAAATTATTATTTTTGTAATCAACCTACTCTGAATTCTGAACGAAATTAATTCATGATGACAGTTACATTCACATTTGACTTTGACAATTTGTGTTTTCCTTATGACAGACGCCATCCACAACTTATAGGTTATGTTGTGTTATACGTAAACAAAAGAGAAATAATTCCTTTTATAATTAAATTGTACCATTTATCTTATTAACAATGAAGAAAGAAGGTAAAAAAAACTCCAAATAAACAATGTGTGTGTAGTTATATAAGAAAAATCTACATAATATTTTATCTTGCACATTTTCACAGAAGTCCAAGAGATTTTCTTGAAAATAATGAGAGAAGAAGAGGACGTATCAGCTGGAGTAGCCGCTATTAGGACTCTTTTAACTGTCATTGAAAATTATAAAGGTAAGTTTCCTAAATAGGATACTAAACATATGCTTATTAATTAGGTTACTTTATTTAAGGTGGCACCATGCTAGGCTAGATATCATTGGAAGAAAATTTATTATTTTGTTTACGTAGAAGCTAAGTATGCTTATATAGTAATAATATAATTTGCTATGTTAAATAAAAACAGTTAAATTATTTTTAATTTTTAAGTTTGCAACAATATCGCATTGGGTCTAGCCTGTAAAGATATTTGTATGTATTGAGAAAATAAATAATTATAACACTTACTATTCTTATGTAATAACTGAAGGCTGCTTCACAATCCTCAAATAAAGTTAAATGAATAAAGCTCCTGTATTGAATACCACTAATGTTCTATTAATGTGCATAGTTTCCTAAGTATTCATTATATATTATTGCATTGTTTTTGACTCATTGGGGATCCCCTCAGGACAAAATGTGTACCTAATGTTGGCCGGGACAGCTACTACCAAACCAAATGTAATGAATATCTGACCAGTACTTTCCTAATGATGCCCATTCAGACAGATATGTCCTTTATGATGACTTTTCCTTGAAAATATTTAAATGTACAGACACAACTAGGACAACCCTATCACAGTTATTATTAACTGACAACAAACACACACACACCCCCCCACACCACACACACAAACATACCTTAATACACAACACACACACATACACACCACTCAACACATACACTACACACACCATTTTTTGATGAATTTGCAAACTTATGTAAAACCATCTACATTTCCTTTTAATTATTTTATTTGTGTTGATCCTGTCGCCAATTTTATTTTTAAATTAGTTTTGGTCTCTGCGATACAGGCCCAGAGCCTAGTGTAAAGGCCGCTGAATAAATAATATTTTTCACTTTTATTTTTAATAAATGATTTATGATTAAGTTCCTAAAGAAAGTAGAAATAAGTTTAAGTAAATATTTTATCTTACTTATAGAATGTTTGATTTTCGTTTTTACTTCATATTTTCACTCCATACTTGCTTTGAATACATTTTGTTTTCTGTAATTAACAATTCCCTCTTTAACACTCCCCTTCGTTGCAAGCTTATAGAGGCTAATTGTAACTGCTTAAGTTAGCTTGTTTATCTTTCAAGAGTGTTTAGTTCCCCTCACCAAACATTTAGGAAGGTTATTATATTTAAATTATCAGTGACAACAGTAAGAGAGCTGGACTTGAACCTGCAGTTGGCAGTGGAGGCGATGAGGCACTGCGACCAGCCCGTCACCGCCATATCGTCGGGGTGCGAACTGTTCATGAGGTTCATCACATTTGCTAAGCTTGATGTGAAGGTAATTCATAAGACAATACAATTTTTCTTTTCTGGTGATCTATGCATTATTGCGGAAACACTAATGCAAGGTAATTACCTGACATTTATTTAATGGCGCTTCCCCGATTGACGCGTACGCAGCGCGTGCGCTCTAAAGACAAATCGTTTATTTTGTTTGGGTCTATGGGGGCACTAACTATTGTTAATTAAGTACTAGACTAAGGTCCAGACTAGACTTTTACTAGGATGTTATCCCATTGACTGTCGATCGAATGTTGTTCTATGCAGAAACTATTGATCAATGTTGACTTACAAGAAATATGTGTACCACTTTTATCCTGGAAGATGCTAAGGGCGGGGCCACGGGTAATTGCTAGTAACGCTAGCTTAACGCGTACTAAATCTAATCTAGTAATAGCTGTAATACCTAGTAATAACTCACAAGTAAATAATTTATTTATTTATTTTTAATAGCCAGTACGACTGTTCCACTCCTTGGCAAACGCCTTCCCATTTTCTGTTCCACGTTTCTCTGTCCAGGGCAATTTCCGGACACGTGTTTCCCGCATTAAGTAAATAATAACAATTTTAATTACAGTCGTTCGAAGAGTGTGAACAAATTATGCTGCAGCGCGGGAACATATTCCTGGACACACTGTTGCAGGCGAGGGGCAAGGTGGCCCAGCAGGCGATGCCTTTCATCACCGATGACAGTGTGAGTAACAAACAATAACCATTGACCAGTAGCGGATTTACCAGCAGGCTGTGTAGGCTGGAGCCTAGGGCGGCAGACTTTTGGGGCGGCAAATCTGGGGACCGATTTATTTTTACGTTTACCGAATTATTTTTTTTGTGTAGGTAGCATACATTACCCCGCTTTTATTAATCGTACATGATTGAGCTTTGATTAGCTCAAAAATAAACCCAACAATTATTTTACGTGCAATTTCCACGAATCTTTCCCCATCTAGGTAAAAATAATCTAGGGCATGACAATTGTAAAGGCAAGGGCGGCATTAACTTTACAGCCTATACCTTGGAAATTTGTATATCCGCCACTGGCATTGACGGTGATAGCCAACCTGTAGGCAATGTACTACACCTCATATGTGGGAAGGCTGACCTGAATGGTACCACACTATTTTAGAAAGTTATCGACATAGCTCAAAGAATTAGCAAGCTGAAGTGGCAGTGGGCTGGCCATCTCTCACGAAGAACCGACAACCGCTGGGGTAAACGTGTTCTTGAGTGGAGACCTCGACTCGGCAAGCGTAGTGTAGGACGCCCTCCGACCAGGTGGGATGACGATCTGCGAAAGACTGCAGGCAGATGCTGGATGCGGCAAGCTGAAGACAGGGCGCTATGGCGCTCATTAGAGGAGGCCTATGTCCAGCAGTGGACAAGCATAGGCTGATGATGATGATGATGATGATTTTAGAAATACGACGTAAAGTAGCTATTATAGTTTCGTTTCGTACGATGTGTGAGAGAGTACGCAGACCAACCCCCATCGCTTCCTCTCCCTCTATGCCACTCCCCTTCAGGACAACAACTTGGGATGTGGGGGTAAACCCCCAGTGTCACTCAGCCAGACCAGGACATGAAACAATAACACGATTTCTAAAATTTGCTGCGGACACAGCCCAGTGAGCAGTTCAATTAAAATACGCGAGAACGCCAGTATACTCACGACTATACTACGTGAAAATGCTGGCGTTCCGATCCGGTGGTAGATTATCCTCGCCACCTCTTCTGGCAGCGGCCCAAGCCGAGGTCGTGTCCCTTGTGGCGCCCTTGAGCTAGCTGCCCCCTGCCCCTCTGGCTGGAGCGCACTTGCGCTCGCCCTCTGTCTGGGTGAAGTTGTTATGGCCACTCTGGCCAACAACATATAGTCAATTCAAAAAAAAAAGTGAAAATGCAGTTCGTTTTGCCACATACAAATTAATCCTTTCTAATATTATAAATGCGAAAGTTTGTGAGTGTAGATGTATGTTTGTTAATTTGTATTTGGATGAAATTTGGAACACAGATAGTTTATAACCTGGATTAACACATAGAATACTTATGTCTACGCGGACGAAGTCGCGGGCAGACACTAGTCTTATATAAAATTCTCGTGTCACAAAGTTACCATACTCCTCTGAAACGGCTCGACCGATTGTCATGAATTTTTGTGTGCATATCGGGTAGGTCTGAGAATCGGTCAACATCTATTTTTCATACCCCTAAATGTCAGGACGGCGTCTGTCGGGTCAGCTAGTCTTTATATAAATAACCACTGATTTCATTTCTTCTTAAATAAAGTCACAAATAATGTGACATACTGTTGTTTTTTTAAGGTAACATGCTCGGTGTTTATTTAAGTGAATAAAGTTTGCTTTTACTCGCATGCCGCGTATTATACTCGAGTATATTACACGTGTCGGTTGAAGCCTTACGTGCACAGATATAGATTTACATAGATAACGCAAGTATCGCGATTTTTATTGAAACCAAGCGTGCCGAATTTTTAACACCAACTGTGACGTCATTAGTGACGGGAAATCCAAACCGATTCAAAGACACCGATGCCGCCGATGCCCCTCCGTCCGCTACGATTCTCTCGAGTGATTATCTCGCTCATACTCATATTTTTATATCTGTAGTCGCGCGGACTGTAAGTCAGCGGCGACCAACCTTGACGCTTGGTCGGGGTTTCGTACACGCGAAGTGCACATTTGCGTTATCTATGTAAATCTATATCTGTGCTTAAATGGATTTACTTTTTTCCATTGCAGAAAATTTTAACCCACTCCAGATCAAGAGTAGTCCTGCAGGCAATGTTAGAAGCAGCCAAAGCTAACAAGAGGTTTGAAGTTTACGTCACAATGTCGTCACCGGACAACAGTGGGTAAGTTTATAAATTGAACCTTGTACTGCAGACTCATTTTGAATGAACACTGCCTACCGCTTCAAGGAATACGGGCTTGACGGTGATTTTTTAGAAGTGTTATGATAGGCCTTCGAATTTTGTAAAAAGGAAAGGTCCGCCACCGCCAAAATTAACGAGTGTCTATAATCTTTCTATTATTATATTTATAATATATTTTTTTATAGTCGAAATTTGTTGTGGATATTTAATAGACACAAGTCCATCGCGTGTTTAATTTTTATTTTTAAACACTGTAAATTTTTTATTGATAAAAAAACCCATATTCTAAGAAGTTTTCAAATTTTCTACGGCTTTTCTATTTATAAGGAATTTTGCTTATTTTTATAAAAATCTTCAGTGAACAGATGCACAAGCAACTAGTAGCGGCTGGCATAGATGCGACACTTATCCTGGACTCCGCAATAGGTTATATAATGGAACAAGTCGACCTCGTGATGATAGGCGCCGAGGGCGTCACGGAGAGTGGAGGCATCATCAATAAAGTAAGTTGTACTCACAATATTGTTTTTATAATATCACCAGACTTAAACCCGTACTTATAAATATATATTTCAAGTCTGAAAACGGTCTTGAGTACGCTTTGGACATGCCATTTTGTACTGAAATGACATAAGAATAACATTTCCAAAATCGCTCTCAGGCTTGAGATCGATGTATTAATACGGGCCTAATACTACGGACTGGGGGCGATCCCAATGGCACCCAGACCATACCAAATTAGGTAAATGCCATTTCCGTAACATGCTTCAATGAGAATGGAACCCGAGAACCACCCGGGGTAGTGAGCTGAGCGGCTTACGCTCTAACCTCTCAACTAAGCTAACATAATACAGCTCAGCAATGAAGTTCAACTCTAAAACTTATCGATATCTTGAATAGATATCGTTATTACATTCCAATTGTTTTGCCATCGATTCTGCTCTCCGATCAAAAGTTATATAACCCAATAAAGTATAATCTTCTTTTTAATTTCTAGATCGGCACATACACACTAGGAATCGCCGCGTTAGAGTTAAAGAAACCAGTGTACGTTCTAACGGAAAGCTTCAAATTCTCGAGGATTTACCCTCTCAACCAGCAGGACCTGCCGAACGAGTTCAAGTACTTATCCAGCGTTTTGAAATCCGGGAAAGATCTGTCCAAGCAGCATCCGCTTGTGGACTACACACCTCCCGCGTATATCACGCTGTTGTTCACAGACCTAGGCATATTGACCCCGTCGGCGGTCAGTGATGAATTAATAAAGTTGTATTTGTAAATAAATAGTTGAGTTTTATATTAATTTTAAAATAATCTATATATAGAAATGAACCTCTATTTCCTTGGTCATCGCATCACGCGTGAACGGATAGAACGATTTCGCTAAATCCTTTTTTGTTGTGTTTATTATTGTCAGGAGTAGGTTCTTATGATAGAAAAAAAATAAGAAAGTTGAGCGGATCAATGCGAATTCAATGGGCACCGTAAAATGGACTGAGGGCGATCCCAGTGACAACCAGACATGGTCAAATTACAAAAGGCCATTTCCGAAATTTGCCGTGGAAGGGTTCGAACCTGCAACCACCCGGTGTAGAGCCGAGCGGCCTATTCTCGAACCAATGCGCCAAGCAGTCGTCAATGTCTCTAATATATTTGGTGTTGCCCGAGTAAAAATAGAAGTTACCTTTAACTGATTATGACCCCTATCAGTAAAGTAATATTCAACCTCTCAAGTGGTTAGGTATTACGATTTAGTAACATGGCATAAATATAACATAACATAATTTAGCCCTTTTGACGTCCCACTCCTGGGCACGAGCCTCCCCTCAACATGAGAGGGATTCAGGCCATAATCCCCCACGCTGACCTAGTGCTGGTTGGCGGATTTCACATATCTTTCGAAAATTGGTTAAATCTTCTAAGACATGCAGGTTTCCTCACGATGTTTTCCTTCACTGTAAGCAAGTGATAATCATATATAAATTATGATTGGCACATAGATTTCGAAAAATCGAGAGGTGCGAGCCGGGGTTTGAACCCAAGACCCCGCAAGACGCGTAAATACGCATAAATATAAACACAAAATTATACCGAATTCAAAAATGTCTGGCTCTTTAATAATGTAATACATATTTACATTTAAAATGTCGCCGGTGCACATGTATCACCTTTACAATTATTATATCTCACTTTATTATACTAAGACACGTATTAATAAATCGTTCTCAAGTCTGAGAGCGATCTTGGAAATGTCATTCCATTACAAAATTACATGTCAAAAGTGTACTCAAGAACATTCTCAGACTTGAGATCGATTTATTAATACGAACCTAAATACCATGCGAAATGTAAAACCTACATTATTTGTTAAAATATGTGGAAGCAAAACATATCACAAACATGTCCTTTTATTGCCACAAACTTATTAAATAACTAGGTAAATACAGACAAAATACTTATAAAATCTTTAACATAAGTAATACATAAGTAATGGAAGCACGGTAACTACTTAGAATAGATTTCTAAATAATTATCATAAAATTTCAAACTTGTTTCCTTTTTTGTATTTTCGATAACAGATCTTAGAGACGTACCTATTTAAAAAGTGGTCAGATTTTTATATATATTTGTATAGCACGCCAATAAGCAAGCTGAGCCTGGTAATAACAAAATACATTTTCGCTTGCGTCTAAGCGATGCGATGTTTTGTACGAACTTAAAAAATAATTTCTGAGACCACTGAAGGGAGCTACTCGTCGCATTGGAATACAAAACATAATTGATTATCTATTGTACATAAACATAATATACAAAATTATATCTAAAAATACTCATAATTATAATACACATATAGATTATACTGTTACATTGTACTTATACTTAGTATACTCAGTCGGAAACTGGTACTAATACATAGGTATTTAATACAAAAATAACTGCCTATATTGGCATTTTTATAATACCAGGGGCGTAGACAAATATATGTCTAAAAATCATTAAACTTATGGAGACCATTCTCATATTATTTTTTTCTGATTATTTAGCTTATTTGTAGAAATATTAAGGTTGACAGTTGTCTTGTGTAGAAGGGCTGATGACGACACAATAATTTTAGACGTCAATATATGTACTTATAAAATAAAGCTTGGCCAGTTTTTGTATGTTCTCAATTTTGTATGTCTGTCTGTCTATCATAGCGGAGTTTTCGCGCGATTATCAAAATATATTGCAACATTATACAATAGGTTAGCAGAGAAATAACACCGTAGGTAAATATCATTATTAATACGAAACGTTCTAGGGGTGCTACTCTAAGCAACGGTAATTGATATATCGTGACATTCGTATTGTCGAATCCTACTCTAAATTCCATCTTATTTGCCGTCGTATCGATTACTGAACGAACAATACAACATTATCGTTCGTTCAGTCGATATACGATGGAATTTAGAGGATTCGACAATAGGAATGTCACGATATATCGATTATCGTTGCTAAGAGTAGCACCCCAGGATCGTGGATCGCGCTCCAATAAGTGCGCTTGGATCGCGCGCAGCACGTCTACATTGACCGCGCCTTTAGATCGCGCTCCTGCTGCGCGCGATCGCGCGGTGGTTCGTCAGGTGTGGACCCGGCCATTAATATCTTCACGCTACTGATTATAATGTAAGTCGAGAAAGTAAAAAATATCTGTTTTGTTCTTACAAAATAATTAAACTATTTCAAATTACGGAATAAAAATTCAACCTACTGTTATGTTGGTACTTACAAAAACTAAACTTGTTGTAAGTAGGTATTGTTTTTAGTCGTGTCAAATTTAATTAAGTTATTCTTCGATGGACGATAACAGAATCGATCATTACGGTAGGTATGTATTTGAAAATGTAAGTAATTTGAACTTTTTCATAAGGGTATTTTCAGACGAGCTCCGTCTGAAAATACCAAACATTACCATTACATTATAAACATTATAACATTACCTATTATATTTTGAAAGGCTGATCATTCCGTAATTACTTTTGGTCTTAAGAAAACTATACCAACATTGCGGAGTAACGAATGAAGGCCAAACGAAAGAGATGTAAGATGCCTGATGTTATCTCAGGAGCATTTGATTCGTACAAACTGCGCCAAGCAACCATTCAAGTGACTCTGTTATCTATTGTAAATGTTGTCAATGATGGTGTATATCTGATGGAAGTGGGGCCGCTTGTCCGGCTCGTACTCCCAGCAGCGCAGCATCAGCGCGTACACATCCTCGGAGCAGCCTTCTGGAGCCGGCATCCTGTAGCCTGGGAACAAATATTATTTTGTTAATTTTTGATGTAACACATCCGCGCAACAAACGGCATGACGCTCTCTCATGCCGCCATGCCCATGATGGCAAACCTCATGCCATGCCATGCATCTGCCGAGCGTCCCGTAACGGATGTTTTTTTTTTTATGTCACCAAGTCAGCAAAACCCGCACGCTGACGACCTGGGAGTGAGACAAAGGGAGAAAAAGGGATGTGGAGTTAGGCTTCACGCTCTCACACTCATTGTGCGAAACGAAGCCATTATAGCTCCTTAACGCCGATCTTCTGTGAGAGGGTGGTACATTTACTAAGGCTCTATGCAAATATCTTGCATAAATAAAATAAAATACTGTGTGGCTTTCCGTAATCGTAATCGGCAAGGTCGCCTGCATTCTACGTGGTCACTAGACGGTCAGACGTGACCTTCGTGAAGGTGGCGTGAAAGTATATGGGCCGTATAAATAAATCGATCTCAAGTAGAGGAGCGATATTGAGTACGCTTTTGACATGACATTTGTACAGGTATGATTTAAGAATGACATTTTCATAATCGCTCCTAGATTTTATATAGATTTATTCATACGGATCTCGGAGTACGCTTTTAACGTGTCATTTTGTACAGGTAAGACATAAGAATGACATTTCTAAGATCGCTCTGTGACTTAAGATCAATCTAAATATATATAACTCAAAGGTGACTGACTGACTGACTGACTGACATAGTGATCTATCAACGCACAGCCCAAACCACTGGACGGATCGGGCTGAAATTTGGCATGCAGGTAAATGTTATGACGTAGGCATCCGCTAAGAAAGGATTTTGATTAATCCTACCCCCAAGGGGATAAAATAGGGGATGAAAGTTTGTATGAAACTTTGTCAATTAAATTCCACGCGGAAGAAGTCGCGGACACAGCTATTTTTAAATAAGAGCCTTCGTATGTAGATTAAGTGGGAGGGCCCAACCCAGTATTCGGTAAAATATGGACCTTATGTGTATATTTCTAAGATGTATATTGGATTTAACATACCTGTGTCGATTTTCTCTCTAGCCCGCGAGTTGCTCATCCCCCCATAAGGAGTGTCTCCCTTAGAGAATATCTCCCACATTAGCACGCCGTAGCTCCACACGTCACACAATGACGTGTATTTACCTGAAAAAAGGCACTGCTAATTAAAAAATCCTTTTTAAGAAGATACTGAATAATTATCTAATATCTAAATAAATAGTTTATTATCAAAATTATGTCTCGGTGACGACGTCATTTTCGTTTGTACCGTTTCTGCAGAACGGTATTAAATATTCTCAGAGAGATGCTAGACATCATCAATTTGGTATCAATTTAATACGTTACATGTGGCATAGTTGATTTAGTTACAAAACCATACCCATAATCATGAATTAATTGACATCACATTGATTCATTTACGTTCCGCCTTCCGAGACCGTTTGATCGATCTCGAAATCTCGATCCTGTTGCCAACATATTAGCGGACCGTCCGAGCAAAAGCTTTTTTTAATGTATATAAAAGTATATACAGTAAATATAAAAAAAAAACAATTTTTAAATTTTTTATCTGTCTGTTTGTTTTATCCGTCTAATCTCCGAAACGGCTGGACCAATTTTGACAGGTCTTTCACTTGCATATAGCTGATATTATAAGGAGTAACTGTGGGTACTTTTATTTTATCGAAGTATGTAGGTACCACGCGGGCGATTGAGTAACAAAGTTGTCACGCTTACCAAAATTAAGCGCCTCAGGCGCCGTCCACTTAATAGGTATCTGCTTCATTCCCCCGGAGACGATGTACTCCTCCTCCTCCCTGGACATGCCGAAGTCGGATATCTTGACGATGTTGTCGTCCCCCACGAGGCAGTTCCGCGCGGCCAGGTCGCGGTGGATGCAGTTCTTGGACTCGAGGTAGCGCATGCCGCCGGCGGCGTCGCGGCACATGCCCAGCAGCGCGCGCGCGCCCAGCCCGCCCGCCCGCCCGCGCAGGAACGTCAGCAGCGACCCGCCTGCGCACACGCCAGCACCAGGGGTGTTACAAATCATTCCAATCGATATCGGAAACGAATTTGGAAACTTTTAACGTCTGTTGCACATAAACAGACGTTACAAGTGTCCAAAGTCGTTTCCAATTTAAAAAAATATATATCGCCAAACTGACACACCAGTTGTATGGTCCTAAACTAAGCAACACTTGTACTATGGGTACCGTACAATGGCCTGGGGGGGGGCGATCCCAGTGACACCCGGACCAGGGTAAATAACGAAAAGGCCATTTCCGAAATTTACCCCAGCGCGAATCCAAGCCGCAACCACAACGTGCAGTGAGCCGAGCGGCCTAGAACCACTGCGCCAAGCCGTTCCGTCATTTAACGCTATCCTGGTTATTTTTCATTGTTAGTACCGACGGTTTATAGTGCCCTCAAAACACGAACGAAAGCGCTAAATTTTAAATGCTCTAGCGGCCAACCATACATTTGTACCGCCACGAGTTTTTAAAGTGCTTGTCAATATTATTACCTATTAGCAACAATAATAACTACTATAATACCTACCGATTCGTCAGTATTCAGAATATTTTTTTTCCGATAGGTACTATAATATAATTAGAAGTAAACTTTGGTTATTTCCCCGTGGATCCTATTGATGCGCTATAAATGGGAATACCGACAGTGACTGGAAATTATGGAAAATCCAATGAAATATTTAGGTAAAGCGTGCATCACACGGCGGCGGCGTATACCAAAGCAACTGCCACCCACTCGCGCACCAGTTTTATAACAGGGTAATGACACATCGCGCGGCCGCAGACTCGACGCAAACATGTGTTAACATTCGAGTTCCTGTATAAACTGTAAACTGTGTAGGGTGTTGTGTAGTAGGTACTGTCTGTTCCTGTAATATAACGACGGCCGCTTGGCGCAGTGGTTTGAGCGTAGGCCGCTCGGCTCACTGCACATGGTGGTTGCGAGTCCGATTCCCGTCGGGGAAAATTTCGGAAATGGCCTCTTCGTAATTTGCTTGTGTCTAGGTGTTACTGGGACCGCCCCGAATCAATTGTACGGTACCCATAGTACAAGCGTTGCTTAGTTTGGGACTATAAAGTTGGTGTGTTAGTTTGCCTATATTTATGTATAACATCGAGTTGGTACAATTCCTGTTCGTCTAGTTCTAGTCTCGGCACGAGTGATATTTTGGTTGGGAATTACTTGGTTCATGCTACTTAGGCCCGTATCGATCTCAAGCCTGAGAACGGTCTTGATAACACTTGACATGTCATTTTGTAATGGAATGCCATTTCCAAGATCGCTCTCAAGCTCGATTTATTAATACGAGCCTTAGATTGGTAACGGGCTGTGCTTCATAAAAAAGTCCTTTGTACCTGGCACTAGTTCCATGACGATCATTATCGGTTGCTTCTGCACGGCGATGCCGATGAGCCGCACGATGTTGGGGTGCTGGTATTGCTTGAGGATGCGGCCCTCCTGCAGGAAGGTGCGCTTCTGCTCGTCGGGCAGCGCCACGCGGCACGTCTTCACTGCCACCTCCTGCCCGGTGGTCATCAGCCGAGCTTTGTATACGTCGCCAAAGTTGCCCTGTGGATAACATTTGGTTCTGATGATGATACAGGTTGGATTAATTCGGATTAATTTGATAATTTCCTTTTTTATGTGAGGCTGGTTGAATGATCCTTATCTCGACTGATGGAAAATGACAATGAGGCAGAAGATGTGGCTCGCTTACTCAGTTATAGCCTATACGCTAGATTTTAAGAGAATGGTGCGTATACTACTCCTTCGCCGTTGCATCAACAGAACGACACAAGATACTTATGTAGGAGTAGGTACCCGTGGCTCCTCTTTCTAGCATATTGTCAGGTAGGTATATCAGGCATGGCTTCCGGTCTACCTTGATTTTAGATATAATGAGCTGCTAATTGTGGCAAAAATATTTTTATTATTCGATGTTTCTTACTACATCACAACCTAACTTCTGAGCCAATTTTGAAAAAAAAGTCAATAAAGTTTACACTTTATAACAGGATTATTCCTGTTATACGTCTATGTAAACGATGAGCTGAGTAGCGGCGGCTGGTAGTACACGGCCTAGGGCGGGCAAGACTGCTAGTCTGCCTCTGAGGATTCCCAACACACCCATTGCTTCCTACAGGCGATTGCTACTCTTATCAAATAGCGCGTACCCTTCCGATCTTGTCGAGCAGGTGCACGTCGTCGTTGTTGAGCTCCCAGTTCTCGCGCGGCACGGCGCGGCGCAGCAGCGCGCCCGAGCGCGCCGTCACCGGCACCCCGCTGGCGCGCTGCCACGCGATCAGCTCGCCCACCGACGGGAACGCGGCCCCCTCGAACCGGTAGTGGCCCTGGACCATGCCGGAAGGAAATAGGACATTGATTACCCAGAAATTTACACAAAGAGTCTATGTGGGTTTACCCAGTGGCCTAGCTATCGTAGGGCCTCGGCCTCTACAACCCCGTAGCCATATATCTAACAATGTGCAGAAAGATACAAAAAGGGTATACATTTTTTTCAAAACTTAACTTTGTTTTTCTAAATGTATCAGCTTTGGAGGAAACTTGAAAAACAAAAGGTGTTGCAGGGTTACAGCTGTTGACAGATTTCATAAGTCTACAAAACCTTTAGTACTTCAACTGTCCAACAAAGCCGATCGTTTTAGATTTACAATGTAAAGTTGCAAAAAATTGTATACCCTCTGTTTCACCTAGTAGAAACGAAACTACTTAGTGTCTCCTAATGTAATTAATTGTGAGATCTACACGTATTTAAAGCTCTAGTGTAGCATCCACTGCATCTCACCTCAGGTGTAGTCTGTACAATGAAGTGCTTGTGCTGTCCCCAGCACACGGAGAGCACCAGCTGCCTCGCGTGGTTCCTCGTCGTCTCCCGCACCAGGTAGTCTCCGTCCGCCCTCAGCAGCCGCACCACCTCCTCCCGCGGCAGGACCCCGTGGAACCACTCCTGCTCCACCAGTGACCGCTCCGTCTCACTCACACTGACCTATTCACAAATATTATCAGTGAGACAGGCATAACTTGAACACGTGGGCCGCCTATTTTGCGTCAGTGGTTAAATAAATAACTCTTTAAATATAGTTTTTGTGAATCCGTTTTAGGGTGGCAATACACTCAACATTTGTTTAAATATTCAATACTCATCCGATCCAAAAGCCTGGATCAGACAGTTAGAAGCAAAATCGGACGTCTACTACCTACCACTCTTAAAAGTGCAAAGTGTAGTCTATATTTGTTTGTGAAATTTGTTGCTTATTTTCAAGTGTATTTAAACCTTCAGCAAGAAACAGAACTATTTGCCTATCTACCTAATACCTAGGATTAACTTGATTACACAAAATGTTATGGTCAAACGTCAATAAAAATCACACAGTGCCATGCACACACAAACTAAAATTACATAATACGGCACACAACAATCAAACGGAGGCGATAACATACGTTGTCTCTCTCAAGTTCAAGTTGAAGCTGCAACTGCTTGAGCATCTTCTTTCGGCGCGGCGCCACAAGCGGCGGCGGTAGGTCGCCGTGCGTTATGTACATCGCGAACGGATCCATAAATCAACCGCATATTACAACACCGTTAAACACATGACCGCTTTATCTCTCTACCCCCCCACATGAAGGCAACGTGAGGAGAAACAGGATCGATTTGACGTAAACCCGCGACCGCGTACACAGACTACTCGTAAACAGAAACATTTCTGGAACGTCGCAAGCGGCTTCACCTTGATTTTGAATTTGAGTTTTAGGGAGAGCCGGTGCTATTTTAATTTCGTTTCAACGCTTACACCCGAAGTTCGCGCGGTGCACGGTGACGCTACATCTTCGCGCTAAATTTAGCGGCACGCGGAGTGACGCTCGTTTCGGAGCGAACATATCGTGGCTACAGCGTGGAAGTCGCAAGCTTCATGCATCCTGTGAGTTCCATGCCATGCGTGGGTGACGGATCATCTGGTTAGTGGCACTCACCACACGAATACAACTATCGACTACAATGCGGCTTTTCCTTCGCTTTCTGAAGAGGGTTGCGTTGTGAACACGGCAATGCACATAGACATCCACACGCTTGCGCAAGCGTCGCTTCAGGACTCTGATCCGTCTTTTGCGGAGAGCCTGATCGGTTACCGAGTCTGCGGGGCCCTCGCTGCTGCTTCTGTATGTCTTGGGGGGCAGCGCCGGGCTGGAGGGGGCGGACTTGCGTCGGAACGGCCGCATGAATAACCTGAAGAACGGCTTCGGCGGTATGATAGAGTGGAGATGCAACCGCAACGCGTCCATTGACGCTTTAGACCCGATCGAGGAGCGGTCCTGATGATCGAATTTTAATTTTAACTCCATCCGGAAGTTGAAGTGCAGTCGAACGAGGTACAAAATGCATTCGTAGTTCTTCCATCCCGTAAGTTCATACGCTGAGACAAACCTTATAATTCAAGCCATTTTAATTGAAGTTATTTTGTGTGTGTACAAAGATCAGCTTGGAACCTTTTTGTATAGGGATCTAAGGTAGGTATCTAAGAAATTTAATTGCAGCATTTCTTCCCTAACATATAGTATAGCTGCACATAAATATTTCCAGAATTATGAGCCCTCTTTATCAAGGATATCAATAATAACGAGCGCTCAGCATATGCTGGAAATGTTATTATCAGGTTTTCAAAGTACCATCACCACCACCTACCTGATGGTCTGGCGAGCTGCCATCCAAGCTGTCCACGCCGACTGTCTCCGCGGAGAGGTCGGGGCAGCCGCTGGGCGCCTCCTCGCATCCCAACTCTGCCAGTGCTGACCGGATCATCTCCGCTTGTTTCGCGCATTTGCGCTCAGCCACGTGCAGTTCAAGCAGCTTCATTGGTTCGGATGTGGTTACGGGAAGAGGGGGCGGTGAATGCCTGTGGAAAGACATAAAAGGGTAGAAGATCCTTGTGATCAGCGTAGTGTGGTATCCTCGTGTCGAGCTCCTGTCACTGTTTGTAAAATTCTAGTTAAATCAAATTTCATACAGTCCTGGCACAGGCATAAAAGTTTTGTCAAATTCAAATGTTGGTGTAGGTAAGTACAATAAAGAGTTTTTATATTCTATTTGAAATAAATAATATGGAAATATCATGAAAACTACCAAATTAAAAACGAAACGTACAATGGGTCAGATTAGTTGCATTTTTGCAATTTTTGGAATTACCAGTAATCCTGTATATTTCAGGATGACGCGTGAATTTTTGAAAATCGACCCATAAGCCATTATTATAAGAGTTACAGCACGCGTCTTCGTGAAATGAACGAATTATACAGAAGATTTAAATTGAAATATCACATGGTTCAGGGAAAATTATTGCATAATATTTGTTCTTGTATATTTATAGGTATATCTTATATTATCTGTGGGATAACCGTTGACAGCTATGATACGATAATAAGGGGAGCGATAATAAGCAATGGGGAGGGATCCCCCTCCCCTTCCCATTGTTTGACGCTGTTTTACCTCATAATCCACTGTTTTACCGAAATGGAACGCGGCATTGGTATCTTTAACGATTTGCATAATAATACTTTTCAATGCGATTGAGATTGGGGTTCTTAGCTACTGCTTAACATCGGGCGGGTAGTCGGTACCAACCTACGTTTGTTTGTCTACTTTGTTATAAAAAAGAAAACCATTTGACAATATCGGTAGTGGAATAGCAAGTATTAACTCATCAAAATAAGTTCCATTTTGTAAACACTTACCTCAAATACCCTAAATAGTAAACCTTCAAAGCGCTACATTCTACAAAAATCACAATGAATACTAAATCTTTGTAAACAGGCACTAAAATAAATATTTCACAATGAATGTGTTGCTCTAACGACGTTCACCACAATAATAGTGGACGATTTAATAAACTTATAATTCAAACAACACATGCGGACAGGCAAATAACTATTATAAACCTTATGAGTACAGTTATAAGGAATACCGTGTGTAAAATTGCAAAAAATATTATTAAGGATATTATTATATATATAAGTAGGTAGCCTGTTTATAATATATTATTGAATTAGTGGGAGTGTACCTATATGTACATTATAGTATGAATATAAGTTTCGAATTTTAATAAAAATCGTTTAACATAAACCTAGGTACTTGTTTTGATATCCTTATAACAGCCAAAATTTTAGTAAGTAGACATATTCATTGACCAATAATAAGAAAGCCTTATTAGTGGTTCCCATCGTGACGGTCCCACCGCAGAATGACGTAAGGCCATCGCCTTGTTGCTCAAGCATTTAGCTAAAAGGCGAACGAATGCTGAAACTTACTCAAATTAATTCCATTGTATGACGCGACAAAATTAAGCAATCTTCAAATTTGTTTTTTTAAGGTGTATAATTAAAAACTATAACATTTTTAAGTAGTAACTAGCAAGTAAATAATTTAATGAGTGAGTCTGATTGCTGCTTGAGTCGCTGTCATTTGTCATTTTGTCCCTCTCAAATTTGAGTTTCGTTCTTATATTCGGTGGTTGTAGGTACTTTTTGAATTGTATTGTTATTAATTGTGTTTGTTATTGCTATTTGTTACTTGACACTGGCGAAATACCTATGAACTTGAGTGGGCCATATTTTTCAAGAAAGAAGAAGAAGGTACTTAGGTACTAGTGGTGTATTACATTATATAAATGAATCTTACCTATCAATCCCATTGACGCCATTACTAACTGCCGTATTATTGTTCTTGCAGACGCCATTGCCAATTATTTCAGGACCCTGCAGTGCCGTTTGTTTCTCCCTGTTGTCCTGTAGGGTGTGCTCCAGTTCAGTCAGCTTCTCCTTAAGCCACTCCACTGTTAAGTTATCTACTGTTAGCTGGTTCGGTTGGAGCTTCCCGCTCGTATCGTCCACTAGACTCTCGTCGAAGTTGAAGGAGATCGGCGTTGAGGGAGGCGATCTAGGACATAATGTACCTGGTTAGTCATTGTAGAACCACCACTTGGTGCACTCCATCGGAGTATGTGAGGAGACGAAGACTCTCGTTAAATAAAACACTTTCTGTTGATTGATGAATTTAATGATCAAGTTTAAACCCTCATATATATATGAAAACCACAAGAACACAATGCTTGTGAATGAAGATCAAAATTATCTTAGGGACATCTATCGCATCAATGATAAACTATAGGATCTCAGTTTCAAATAATTGGAACAGAAACCATTATGAACATAATAAAACCTATGTTGTACAGTAATGTTGAACACTTTACCGAACAAGGAAAGAAAATATGAAGATATGCAACTGGATAGCGCACTTATTAACTTTATTATTTATTTAAATAGGCACCTACATAATACCCACATGTAATACTGTATGTGTAAAAATTGTTTTTTTTTCAAGATGAATTTGTTTGTTAGACACGCAAGCACGTAGCCGAAATCAATACAAACTGCCACAGGTGAAGAAGAAAGATTGATGAGGTGTACTAACTTGTGCTTTTCGAGGAACTCCTTGTATTCATCCTGCGGCCTCAGGTTCTGTATAGTAGTCTCAATCTTGGTCTGAATCTCCCTAAACTTGTCCGTGCTGTAGTCCGACCTCTGGGCCACCTCCAGCAGAATGCCTTTCCTGTGGACAAAGGTTTTTATTACTTGCGGACACTTTATTTGCCTTTTAGTTAACTTTTTTATCCATAACTGGGCCCCAATAAAATCATGGGACTAAGCCCATCACTGTTACTCCTGTAAACCTGGATCGACAGTGGTGTCCCACAAATACGACACCGAGGTTTGACCCTAGATTAGTCCAGGAGAAAAGCTAACTTGTCTTGGCAACCGCATGAATTTAAAGTCCACTAGATGACAATATGTCGACTACCAAGGATTAAATGTAGCCGAGGTAGGTACCGAGTTTAAACACCAAATTAATATTCATGACCAATCATTTTCCGTTGGAATGGAAAAGTATGAAATAAGCAGACTTGGAGCTCAGATTCTGTTGGCAACAGATTACGACTGAGCAATCATTTGAATTGAAACCTTATCTAGTCTATCAAAAAATTTGAAATGCCTTACCAGGACGTGGCAGTAGCCTCGCCCTGTCTCCTTTGCTGCTCGAGCAGTGTCGGCAAGGCGGCAGTGCGCAGCGCTCGCTCGCACTCCGTGGCCTCAGCCAGCAGGAGGACGTACTCGTTGTGAGACCGGTGCAGCCGCCTGCAGGACTTGCCGTATTTGTCCCTGGTCTCGTCTAGCTTGCGACCGCCTCGACTAGTCGGACCTGGAAGGGAGAAGACGTTGATTATCCTATTGGTAATAAGAAGTGTTAGTCATATTGAGTACAATTAGTCCACGAGTTTAAGAACAATTTATTAAAACGTTTTTATTCCATAAGAGAGACAGAAGACGAGTCGGTGCGACATAATTCGTAACTAAACTCTCGGAACGCGTGTGCTGGCTACGCGGATGATTGAATTTGTTAGGAGACTTATTCAGAACACTATAATTTAGAATCAAGAGTATAAGAATGATAACATTCATTTTCGGCTACAGCATCAGCTATTAGACCCTATATTAGAGCGCTAATATACTAATTAATTTCAATGCTTTGTAAGTAAGTATGTCTAGCAGTTGCTAATATTACAAAGAATAAACATACCTAGACCATAAACGGATAAACTAGATAAATAGTACAAGCAACATTGTTTCTATCAATGGTCCGAACGTGCAATGTACTTATAACATTTCCGTTATTGTGTTATTATCAGAGAAGCAAGGTCATTAACAGGATAGCATCTACTTTATACGTAGATACTAGCCGTTTCCTGATGTGATTTCCTGTCGAGTGAAATTGACAACCTTCCATACAAACTTTCATCCCATATTTAACCCCCTTAAGGGAAAAAAATTCAAAAAATCTTTTCTAGTGCTCACTTGTATTATAAATTGAACTCGTTTTCATAATTTCATTTCATTTGCTTCTAGACTTATCAGTGTTTAAGTTGTGCTTTATCTGTCAGTTGTATTTTTATTATTACAAGCTGGCTGTTGCCCGTTACTCCGTGTTGCCTTTTCGGAGATTGGCCGGAGCAAACAGACAGTCAAAAATTGTTTGTCTTGTTATAAATACCGTGGTACTACCATATCGATATAGTAAGAATCTATTAATTCAATATTACAAACGTACACTTTATTTTTATTAATTCGTATATATAGATAGATACAGTACCTACTTATATCATCTCATCGAACTGATACGAGGGAGACACGCGCCATAGACCACCGCGTTTACATAATGCAGAGCGGAACATACAGAATTAGGGGGGACACCACAGGAAGTACTTGTAACATAGTTGTAGCATTCCAGCGAGCGAGCTAACTCAATGCATGAGTGACCTAGAAGGATTTAATGCCATGACCCCAGCGGAAATTGACTAGACGAAGGATGCAAAAGATCATGCGAGGATTGTTTCTACACGTTATAATGGCGATAATTATAGGCATGAATAATAAATAAATATCGCTAGACTGATATACCAACTGTATGGTCCCAAACTAAGAAACGCTTGTACTATGGGTACCGTACAATGGATTGGGGGCGATCCCAGTCAAAACCCAGATCTTGGCAAATTACGAAATTTCCGAATTTTGCCCCGGCGCGGCGGGATTCGACCCGCAACCACCATGTGCAGTGGGCCGAGCGAACTACGCTCGAACCACTGCGCCAAGCGGTCGTCGAATAAAACAAAAATGGGACGTCCAGCACACAAACACAAGGGAGTCGAGTGCGGTGGCGTAGAGGGACATGACGGCATGAGAGAGCGTCATGCCATTTGCCGTGACTGCTAACTATTTTACTGCCAAAAAGTGAGCCAATAGATGTTCCACATCAATAAATCCCTGTCCAAAAGATATTAATTGCAGATTTGAAGAAACGAAGAATGACTAAATGAAATACAAGCAGCTCATCAACTACACATGGCCAACGAGAAGCGATATGAAAATGAATAGATTATTTTATAAATTCGTTATTTTTAACGGTTCGCCTTAATTTTTTTAAATGGGGATCATTACTTTTATTGATTACCATAATAATAGTAATGTCTTACAATTCTAGCTAGTGAACTATGATGACATGATCTTTAATACCGATATTTGTAAATATTTAATAATTATGAAAAATAATTTCATTATACATATCATGTCAAAAAATAATGAACTACGAATGTATAATTTTCCTGCCCCAATTTTGGCAACCGATTTGAATTCGACCATTTCGTATCACTTCTCGTTGGCCTTGGCATGCCTTATCACCGTAATGGATCATGGAATGATAGACTTACACTTACATTTAAGGTAGTTTTCCTCAAACTTAGTCCTCATCTGTTTGTACGACTCGAGGCACTTCTGGTACTCGCTCTGCTTCCTCGTCACCTCTTCTGATAGCTATGGACAAAAGACGATAGGTTTAGTAATATTATAAGTAGGCTAAACATCGTCTAAATCAGAATTGTTTCTAGTACAGCCGGCTGCACCTCGCAGGGAACAATTATAGTGTGAGTTGAGCTCTCTTTATCACGGGTGTCATTAATAAAGGGAGCTTAGCCTATGCTGGCATAGAATATCTTTCATAGACAATATCTTGTCACGTCAGACTCAGCGGCAAACAAAAAAATAAATTGTGCAGTCCGTGCATCCCCGTCAGGAGCGAATGCACAAAATGTTAAGATTTTAGATATCGCAGTATCCAGTCATCTAAATAAACCCACTTACGACATCTAGTTGATTTTGTGAGAACTTTTTCACAGTGTATGTTACAAAGTTGAGTATAACGCTTTTCAAGCGTGACGATTGCGTCCATTTAACTCCTACCGCGAGCTGCGTAAAGGAACTTCGTCCCAACAAGAACTAAAAAAGCAAAATTTTAAAAGAACCACTAACGTGTTGGATCGACTAGTTACAAATCTAGTATACCTAAGTTACATCCTCATTATACTGCAGTACAAAAAAAAACAGAACAAAAATATCTATGTTAATTATAATCATATAATATGTTAGTGTTAAAGGCATTAATTCTCTTTAGTCACTTACCACTGAGGTGTAAAGTGAATGTTTATTTATTTTATCATCGATACCAAGGATAGAAGCACAAATCCCGTGCCATAATAAATGACAGTCGAGCGGCTGATAAACCAGTTAGTCAAGATATTTCTATATAAGGACACCGATAAATAAGTAAATTGAAGGGTACGAGTGTAACCTGTCCAGCGGGAAAACTACGTACATTTGCGTTTTCCAAAATTAGTTTCCTACTTGTTCTAGGAAATGCTCGTATTAGGTAATATTGGGATAGGTATGACGTCAATCAAGCGACCGCTCCGTGTAATGGTTCTAGCGTCAACCGTCGCACCTAGTGGTTGCGGATTCAATTCTCGCCGGGGCAAAATTTGGAAATGGTACTTTCACAATTTGGCCCCCAGGGTCACCGTCACTGGAATCGCCCCCAGGCCATTGTACGGAACCCATCATAGTACATGCGTCGTCGTCTTGCGATATTAATGTATGTACTGAATCACTACATAGTATAAAACAAAGTCGCTTCCCGCTGTCTGTCTGTCCTTTTGTATGCTTAGATCTTTAAAACGATGCAACGGATTTTGATGCGGTTTTTTAATAGATAGAGTGATTCAAGAGGAAGGTTTATATGTATACATGCATAATATTCTTAGTAGAGAAACACTGCTAAAAACAACCGTGTGAAGCCGGGGCGGGTCGCTTGTTAAAAATAAAGATTATAACTAAAGAATACTAAATCCATTGATCGTATTAGGTACCTATTGCTGATGTATGTACCTACTGTAGATCTTGAGTTACTGAGGCCCGTATTAATAGATCGATCTCAAGCCTAAGAGCGATATTGGAAATACCGTAACGGTGCCATATTAAGTTACCCTATGCGGTCTTTCACATGATAATTATAAGAATATAAAAGATATCTATGAACAGTAAAATGTACAGAAGTGATTGGTGCCGGGTTAACCGTGTGAATTACCGATATTATTGTTAAAAGCTAGGATCTTAAAACACTCCGACAGCGCGGTGGTGTATTTTTTTGTCTTAAATATTTAACAAATATAAGTACTAGGCACTAAGTTTACAATGCTATTGCGGTTAATGACTGTGCCTGATTTCTACCACACCATAAAACTGGTACAATATTGAGATAGGAAAGTTTTCTCACGACCATAGCTGCTGGCAACGCATACAACGCGGTAATTAAATGAAGAGTTAACGACACACAGTTCTCCTCGGCTAATACACCGTGCAATGTATGTAACACTTTTTACAACAGTCGTTAACAATTAAATGCTAATCTCAATAGCTTTTTTTTATTTTGCTAACATCTTCCTTTGCTCTGTAATATATACATTTATGTAAATTTATTATGCTTTATTGTTATGCGTTATGCAATATGGTGTTTACTCGGTTTTAATAAAAGATTATTTGTTTTGGTAATTGCATTTTCTTGCAGTTGCGTTAGCTTTGTATAATTATATATGTTCCAATGTCGTATTGCATAAATGAGTTTAATTAGTTACTTAACTATTATTATTCTGAGTGTGTTTGTATTTATTTAGCAAATTATGATCTACGATGGAATGTAAAAATAAAAGAAATAAAAAATCGAGTGAGTAGAAGTCCGGCTATTACCGCTATATTATATGTTTTTGTAAATTCGTCAATTACCTACAGATTGGTTTTGTAGAAAATATTATGAACTATTTTATCTTCTTCAAAAAAATAAACGTGACTGTAAGAAAGATAACAATGATTTTAACACTAAACAAAGCATAACATCTTTGCGCAGAAGCTGCCCCGCCCCGCGGTATTTTCCTCGATAAATAACTAATACATTTACGTTATGGATAGCGATAAAAAAATGCGATAACGTTTACATTCATACCACATTAGCCGCCCACAACCCGACAGATACATCCGGAATGAATAACGGCTTATATCTTCCGCCTAACAGTTGAACTAAAACAAAGAGAGGTCACGTGTTCTGTAGTAAACAAATATCACTTCTCAAAAAAAACCACACCTGGGGTGCTACTCTTAGCAACGATAATCGATATATCGTGATATTTGTCGTGTCGAATCCTACTCTAAATTCTATCTTTTTTGCCGTCATAACGATTACTATACAAAATCGTTCGTTCAGACGATACACGCCGACAAAAATATTAAATTTAGAGTAAATTTCGATACGATAAATGCCACGGTATTTCGATTATCGTAGTTAAAACAAGCACTCCTGATTCCTTTAAAAAAAAATCTTTTCCAGTAAAGAGATTTGATATATATGAAACAGCATAATAATTATACCTACTTATTGCAACTATCAATTAGGGAAAACAAAATACCCATAATTATATGTACCTGTGATTATTAACAATCTCGTACCAGCAATTAGGATATATATAACTTCATATTTCGAGTTACCGAGGGAATAACTCCCGAATGCAGGAAAAACGAGCTACCAATTTTGCACATGATATTACGAGAATCTTGTTTGCACTTTAGCAAGCCGTTGTGCCGGAAATATTTCAGATACCTTCGCCATGTCTGCGTTGACCCGCTGACGTGTGTATCGATTGCTACGGCAGGAGGCAATAGTTTATAAATAAAAACACATTATCGATTTAACCAGAAGCCACGCAGCGAACAAGGTAAAATTAAAAATAAGTTCTCAATAGTTAGTCCCAAATAATAGAATATCGATATTGGCAAAGGTGCAAATGTTAGTTATTGATTGAAATATAATTAACACTGAAATTAATTGTAGTTGTACTAGTTTACTTTTGTTATTACTTTTGTTGTAATACTTTCGTTTTGTTTCCTGGGTTTTGTATGTATTATGTACTTATTCATAATCTTTCTACCTAAACACACACACAAACCTACCTACATTTGTTTCCAGTCACCACTCTTTTAAACCAAAGTTTCTTTCATTTATATAGTATTTTCTTAGTAAACTGAACATGTTGACAAATAAATTGTATTTATTTTATTTTACTTATATATTTTGTACCTACAACAGTTAAACATTTTATATTTTGTGCAATCACGATTCACTAAAAAGCTTTCGTCTTGACGTATAGGTAATTCTAACAACAAGTGAACTTTATAGAGAGTGTGGAGGTGAGCTAGTACATTTATTATGTCCTATCCAAAGTCCATGAAACCATTTATGATTCCTGAGTAGATGAATCATACCAATATAACATATTTTGTAAATTCCTAAACCAGATTCATTGCATTAATCAATCATATGGGCTTGATGAAAAAACTTGCTGCGAATTCTGCAGCCTGATTACAGATCTTTATATTTAAACTAGCTGTGCCCCGCGACTTCATCCGCGTAGTATTGGAGTATTTGGTTAAAAAGTATCCTATATGTTAATCCCGGTTATAATCTATATGTGTTCCAAATTTCATCCAAATCCGTTCAGTAGTTTTTGCGTGAAGGAGTAACAAACATACATACATATATACATACATACATACATACATCCACAATCAAAAACTTTCGCATTTATAATATTAGTAGGATTTAATTCGTCTGTACGTGTGTCAGTCACTGACCTCCTTAACGGCAGGACCGATTTTGATGGAATTTGTTGTGTGTCTTTGAGTCCCTATATGTCCGCTAGTTGATTAAATACCTAGAATTCTGTCGGCATAATAACGTTATTTTTCTATCGCTTGGATGCTGCTTTGTATATAAGCATTGCCGTGAAACACATAATACTATAATAACGTAGAATAATAATTGGATGTAATGTAATGTTGTAGAATGTAACTAGTCCATACATAAGTACTTCTGGTTGTAGATATTTATAACTGGTGCAAAACTACATCCAACTTGATTCTTCCGAAATATACGAAATAAATAGACCACGCGAACAAAATAACTGGTATAATATTAAAATATGAGATATAAAAGACAATGCGCATCAAAACGTCATTAGATGAATCATTTCCACTTCACCATCAAGCCAGTATTATAAAATTAATTTCGGGCAAATTAAATTCATATTAAGCAAGAGGAACGATCAAATTAGGACGCCAAAGGTGCGAATATTTATAATTGACCATTCATTAATCTATTTCAATGGTTAGGATGACTGCTCACTTGGCTGTGCAGGCTGTGCTGTGACGCGGGTCCGCGCTCGCTTCGTACAATAGGATCGTTTCATTTCCTCAGCTTTAGCTCAAGTTGACTGGAAATGAAGGAGTTATGTTGGTCGAAACGGGCGAGCCCATAGCATAGCCAAGTGAACGGTCACCCTTAAACTGTTGTAAACAGATTGACAGACTAATAACAGTTACCTTACTCCAACTATGGAAATAAATGACACTGATTATATTAAATTATACCTAAAATGGCCCAACTAAAATATTATTAATAACAAAAAAGTCAACCGCAGGAAGATAATTTCTGTGAATTCAGTGTAACAAAATTGATTAGTAGGCGGTAATCTAGACTATGAACCAAATACCATTGTTTTCCATAGATACTATTGGACAGAATATAATGGATGTATTTGACACTCTGATATACACAGGGCATTTTACGACGCACGCGTCGTCGCGAAATGAACGAACTAAACAGTAAAATGTATGGAAATTATTTGTGGTGTGAATGACCGCTAACTGTTATGAAACTATCAGTAAACGAACACATTTACTCTAAAAGAGGAAATAATTAGTTTGAGCTGAAGTCCTACGCAGTTTTGACGACCAAGGGAATAGTTCTCGGCAGACGTCGAGATAGCTAGTAATGAACATTGCAATCTATACCTAAACAGTACATAGGTAAAGAGTTACCTCTTGATTTGCTATAAGTAGGTGCCTCTAGTGCCTCTAGGTTGTCGTATTATCATTTATAATGTCTACGTTAGACACATACAAAAATTCTGAGCATAAACTTTGATATTCCAGAAGTCGTCTCAAAGTTAGGCACAGGTAAAGAAAAAATATTTTAATAAAAAAAACTCGACATCAAGTCGGACGGTAAAAATTTTTAACAATTTTTTTTTTCTTTGCTTCTACTAGTAAACTAGGTACACATTGAATTCCTGGTGACCGTAAATCGTCCATATCACTAACTTTTTTTCAAAATCGGTCCATCGGAGTAATGGTGAACATACATAAAAAAACATACAGACGAACATACAACCTCCTCCTTTTTGGAAGTTGGTTAAAAATACATCAAGATAACTGTCTAGGCGTCCATATTCGCAAGCTAACGGGAACATTTTGTGTCCACGCATTCATAATATTAAACAACTGCACAAGACAAGATTTAAAAGTAGGAAATCCCAACATATTTAAACATATTTTACTTGAACAACATTCAAATTTGTGATTTTACCTTTTTACGTGCCATACAAAAAAAATACAGATAACGGCGCGACGGGGACTCTAACAGCAAAGTGGGGCTTAAGTATTTGAGACGCGTAACTCTACGTAGTCACTTATTGTGGGATCGAACCAGCGCCTACCACGCAAAAGCCGGCTCATAAAGATCCAAATTAGCATATTGTTGCCCATGTCGACATTATTGCTTTAAATTATTGCTAAACGTAAGGCTGTTTTACCAAACCGATTTCAATTTAAATACGCTCCTTGGCAGCATTTCCTTATTGTCTTTTAATTATTTAATTAACAAATCGCAGAACTAACTGATGATACCATAAACACGGATTGTAAAACCGCTATCGATGATCGTACGGGCACACCATAAAAAAAAAAATTGCTACGCCAATAACGCCGTTGCCTTCCACCTTATAAGATGCGGTCTTCGAAACTGCTCGCAATCCAGACATAAATCTATTAAAAATAAATAATTTATTTCGGATAAAACCAATATTTAAAACTGGAACAAAAAATACAAGGTGAAAATATTAAATTATAATAATTAATAACGAGGCGGACTTCAAACGCAACATAACAAAGTGGAACTACAAAAAAAATATATCGATGGTAATTTTATTTTTGAGAGCAGGACCAAAACGTCTATCGTGTCTATTATTTGATAAAAATGATCTTGGAAAGCAAGACTAATCTAAGAGAAGGTATTAAAAATGCAAACAAAATTTGTCTGGTATCGGAGAGCTGAAAATAATTACGAAACCAGTTCATACAAAGTGACTTGCATTACAGTTATGTACGGACAATGAATACGGTAATCTTGGAATATGATTGTCATGTTATCCATTCAATAAAATACAATCATGAAGAAGCTACATGCATGTACTATAAAAAAAAACATTCCAAAACAGATAAAACATAATACTGATAGTAATATCAGAAATGTTGGAGATCATGGATCAGATAAGGCTATTTTAAAAATGCATATATTATAATTAATTCTCCTTATTGCTCAATCTTTACGGCTCAATAATTTTCAGAATTCAATTTAACACACCGCTAGTAAACGCAGTAAAAATTTATTGGAATGTTAACGCGCGCGAAGGACATAAACAAAGGGCACGTAATGTCGAAGGCCCTAGTACAGAGCCCTGCGGTAGACCGCTAACAGCTCGCGCGGTTCGTTGACTCTACCACTCTCGCTCTTACTATATTGGTAAGGATTTAGCATCTTTATCGAACATTATCTCGTCCATAAATAAATCTGTGCTGTGTATGATTGAATGTTCATACTCAAGTAATATCAAGTATCCAACGCTTTATATAAAAGTTGTTTCCATGGATAATTATGTATATGCAGAAATAATTATTTCAATTACAGTGCAGTTTTAATTGCCTTTTGTAGTTATTATAATGAAGGTAAAGGTTCTGCGGAATATAACTAATTCAAATGGCTCCTTAGATTAGATGGATGTTAGTAATCCGAGCTCACGAGTTTATTATAGTGTATAAACATAAACGATAATTAAATAAATGTGACTTCATAAACTTAATAGACGTACACGTTCTTGCAGAAAGATAATTGGCAAGATTAAAAGTGAAATCGGTTTTATAGTCGACATAAGAACATTTAATGATTATTTTCGTATATAGAGAGCAAAGATGCATTTAAGTTGCAACAGCATTGCGTAGGAGTTAAAACCTGTAAATAGGCTTGAGAATTAAAGTTCAACAGTGTCGCAAACAAAAGCAGAAAGTAACAATGTCGCATGCCCGGAAAAAGACAAAGTACATAACGGTGATTCCAAGAACGGTGTATCACAATGTTAGCGTTATTTATGTGGGACGAAACTTGATAATCTTACTTTTACTACCTGCACAGTTGTGCAGGTGTACATAATGTTGTGGTGTTCATAGCTAGCTTGTGACCACTAATCAGTTAACGATCGGATGTTAAGCAACGCTTGGCAAGATCGGTAAGAAATGGGTAGCCATCTTTAGGCAAATTTAACTGAGTGTCGTACCCCGGAGAGAACGTAAAGTCATCGGGCCTGAGCCTTACCTCCTCTCCGATCGTGTCGGAATATCGTCCTATGGGACTTTGAGAGTAGGAGAGAGCGCACCTGTACGAGGTGAAACATAAAGGGTATACATTTTTTTTTGCAACTTAACTTTGTAAATCTAGAACTATCGGCTTTGTAGGACAGTTGAAGTATTAAGGTTTTGTAGACTTATGAAATCTGTCAACAGCTGTATCCCTGTAACATCTTTTGTGTTTCACGTATCCTCCAAAGCTGGTAGTTTTAGAATAAAAAGTGAAGTTTTGAAAAAAAAGTATACCCTTTCTGTTTCAACCAGCATATACCTAGTTGACTAGTCTTCGTTAAGATTGGCTGCCGTGACCTAAATTGAGTCAGAAGAAGGACAATTATTACTACATAATGTTGATATGATTTTTTTTAAACATGTTAGTTTGTGACTTTTGTAATTATCATTTAATAGCATTCTACATTTATTTACATTTCTTCATTTTCATTCTATGTATATTTACTCAAAAGATATTTCCATTCATAAAACGGACTCCCAAAGCCGTAAATGACTTCATGCGAGGTTTACCGCCCATGATCTAGATCTAACAAGATTAATATAAACATAAAATGTACTTGTATCCGAAGCGGAAACGCCGCAATCAGGTCAGGTTAAAATTAACCGTGAACTAATTCTATTTGAACGTCTGTGAACTGTTAAGTAAGCACTACGGGACATTCGCGAGAATGTGTATATTTATAAACGTACGTAAGTCTATTGTCTTCTGTGACCCACATAGATACGGCAACTCGCGCGCATACGAGTACCACGCCATTAAAACCCCCTCGTGAGGATATCTTGATTTCTGCCGGCCAATCGACACGCGTCATCGACGGTGTTGTAATTGACGTCATGCCGAAATTAATTAAAACTTGTTACAGCCGATAATAACTCATATAATATTTAACTTGTATTGTGAATTAACGAAAGTTTTTTTTCATTATAAATTTAATATACCACTGAAATAATGTGGATTGGTCATATGTTCAGGAAAACCGTAAACGCGTGTGTGTAACCACAATAAACACAACCATAGTAAGTATCAGTTAATATTCACGGAAAATTATTTAGGTTTCGTATTTAGCTTTATCGAATTGAGTTCATAACGTTGGTGGCCTAGCACAGACCTTTCCTTTACGAGGGCCATTCAAGATAACGGGTCTCGTGCAGGTTGAAGCTAGTTATGAAGCTAGCATTCATTTCCACTTTTAATTCCTAAGATAAAATATATAATTACAAAAACTGCTTCGAATATCACACCTATCACATAAGTACTTATGGTCCGGGGATTTTGAAAATGTGATTTATTTTTTGTTACTTACCTACTGAACACACTAGAATCTAGATGATTCATAACCATAATTACCTCGACAATACGTGGAGCACTAAATAGATACGTTTTAACAAATGACGTTTGGTCAAATAATAAGTGATCGAACACGAGATGAGTCCATATTATTTTATTGTAACAAAACTGCAGTAATTTCTCGCTAGCATCTTTTTTATCTTTATTACATGGACATCTATGTTGACAAATACCGGGATTAGTCAGGTAGGCACTTAGCGAAGGCGGCACATTAGACAGAGGAATGCTTTTATGCATTTCGACTTCCGAGAAACATCAGCGAAAGCTAGGCGCCGCCCGCGCCGTGAGAGAATGATATTATTAATGCGAGTGCCGCGATGTTTCTAACAGTATCGATTTATTTTCTTCATAAATGTAAAATGAGACATTTAGCAGACAATGTATTAGTTGTACATTTTATAGTATGCATTAGCTATTTTATTATATACTTAAGGTGGATAGAGGATATATAATGCAACAACTTTTACACTCCACCACTTTGTTATACGAAATTCACAATCTTTACACAAAACGTTAGGACTACTTCTTAGGTACGTACCTACCTACTCCTACTTACTTGAATTGGCACCGACTCCAAATGAAAGAAATTACAAGGTGCCTAGTTATTCGTTTTTATAAGTGCACCCAGGTTTTTTTGTTCGGTTTATTTTTTTCAAAAAAATATTTTTTTCCTAGATGCATTTGAAATTGTGATCGAATCGATCACCAAACGAATTGAATAAGTAAACTTTCGGACATTTTATGATTAATTTCTACCACTTCATTATGGTGTCAGCTACCTATAAGTGTTTATTGAATTAAAACTCATTCAATGTGTTATTTCTTTACAATAAGTAATTATCTTTAATTTTTGGATATTTAACGTCAACACATAATAACATGTAAAGTAAACATAAATAAGCCTAACAACATTTGTATGAACTTAAAATTGAGAACTAGTAGGTGCACATTTGACCTATTCGGGAGATGACTCATTAACATCCACATAAAACCGCTGTTTCTTGTTCCACAGAACAGTTAGCCGAGTGTACCAATACCCCGTCATAACAACATTAACTTGGTTTAAAGTTTAAGCAAGCTACCATAAAATAAGTTACTTTGAGCGTGCCGCTGACGACGGCAGAGAAAGCGTTTTTCCGAGAAATGAGACACGTTGTCCCTTTTACCACAGCAAAGGACACTTCCATTGTGATTTAAGTAGATTTTAAAAGAATATTGGTAGGTACTAAACTACTAAGTATTCTGTTGTTCTACGTAGTTACTAGTTATTCTGCAAACTCACGTCAGTAGTTTAATAGCCATGATAGAGATTACTAGGGCGGTCCGTCTAACCATTAGGCTATTCATACTACAAGGAAACAATGACCCAAATCATTTCTGTAGTTCCTCGTATCTCTAAGTATTTGTTACTAAACGTTTAGTAATCGTAGCAAAGTTTTTTTTTTCGTAAATTGAGTAGGCTAGGCACACTGGCGGATGGTCAACCTAATGGTTAGTCGTAACCGTCCAGGCCGTCGTGGTAAAATATACCTCGTATTCATAAATAATTTGCTATAGTTACAAAACGTTTAGTAAAACTACAAGAACTAATAAAAATGCAATGAATAACTACACAAACCATTTGCGGTGTTCCTTTCTCAGTACCTTATATCGACGTTTCAAATATGGATCGCGATATATTGTCACTCGTTATATTATTGACAGTGTAGTGCCCCCCAATGACTTGGTTTACAAGAATGTCGATATGCCCCAACATGTTTTACCAGCAAGTGTATTATATTTTTTTAATTGAACCGCCTATGACTCACTCTTCGGTGTCCCGGTAATTTCGAATGCAGCCGTTGAGCGTGTTTCTTGCAAATAGATACGACGGACAAAAAAACTCCACTGCGTAATGTCCATTGACGCACACGTTGGAAGAAAGTCGCGTTACTAACATACATGATGCGCCGATGGATAGAAAATTACTCCGTGGTGTCCGTCGTAACGTAATGGGTACGCCCTGGAATGGCCGGAGGGCTGATGACGCGTTCGAAATTTAAATTCCATTCACGATCAGTATACGCGAACAACCCCGGTATGCTGTGCTTGTTGGTTAGTATAAAAAAGCAACTTTTTTTTGCAATTATAAGTAATCAATTTTAGATATCGTAGTCCGATTAGAAATCAAAATATAAAGGAAATCTTGCGTTACTGACTTTAACACAGTAATGACAGTTTTGCAATAAAAAAAGTAAGTAATACAAAATCGATTAAAAGTAGCGGTTTAATTTAATTTCTTGCTCTAATAAAATAGGTCACCTCGCCGTAGGTTGTAGATTTATAGATAAACTAGCCATCTACGACAACAGGAAAACTAGCAACTGGCAAGGTGCGGCCGAGGCGCTTTCTCTAGCCAGCCGGTCGCCGGCGCCGACACACGTGCGGTGTCGCAACTCATTCGGACAAGTGTGATATGCCCTAAATTACTGAGAGGATTTAAATATGACGACAAGGTTGCAGTTGCAGCTTGCTGTCGTGGCCTCGTTTAGAAATCAATAAAGTAATTCGTCCAGAAATTAACTGAAACTCAAATCGTTCATAATGTTTCGGCCCGCGAGAACACTTGCAAATTGTATTTTTTTCATTTTTCCTAAGGTCTCGGAACGTAACCTCGGCTTGAAAGATCCGACAAAAAACTCGGACCAAACATTCTGATCTGATGAAATAGATGCTGCAAAATCAATAAAGTATACACTGAAAGTTTTGAACATCACGCTAATCATTAACTTTGAATTCTGAACATGAGCAAACACATCTTAAATCCAAATAAGTACTTCATTCAAAATTAATGAAGTCTTTATTATTCATGCCTTTTTTTAGGGAAATCGCACAAATTCCAACATCAAAATACTCTAACACAACATTCTACTACGAAACTCATTTCTTGAATAGTCGAGGAATCTTGCGTAGCAACAACGCCTTGATTCATCGCTAGCCAGGTTCATTGAGCAGGTCCCAGCATCGCCCCGGGCTCATTCCCACGACTCCAATCTCTTGAGTGTACCAATTATGCACACGCCTAAGCCACACTTATTCCCGTATTAATAAATCGATCTCAAATCTGAGAGTAAGTCTGGGAAACAAAACTTGACCACATTTTGCTAGGAATGCCACGCGATTTTAATTTATTATTAATACTTATAATTTTTTCTGCGGTATGTTGTCCTTATTGTCGCTTCCTTTAATTCCGTTATCCGAGAAATTACTGTTTGTTTATTCATCCTGTGTCTAGTTTACATTATATACCTCTTGTATGATGCGCAGATACCCTTGGGATCGGATGATGTACATATCGACCTTTACTATCTGTCTGTATTAATATAGCGTCTGACGTAGTAGAGCGAACAGTGAAGAGACCTTTTAGTTTTCTATATCCTAATGTAAGGCACCTTGGCTCTGTGTAAATATATAAATAAATGTCGCCAGACTGACACACCAACTGTTGGTAACAAACTAAGCTGTTCTACTATGTGTACCGAACAATGGGGAGAACCCAGTGACACCCAGACCTGGGCAAATTACGATAAGGACATTTCCGAAATTTGGCCCGGAGGGAATCGACCCCAAAACCACCATGTGCAGTTAGCCGAGCCGCCTACGATCGCAATACTGCGCCAAGCGGTCGTCTTTTAATATTGTACCATATTTATTGTAATGATCTCAGTTTTTTCCTCTTTAATTTGATATCCCACGCGATAAGATAACTAAAAGGAAAATACAGGGTCCACTTTTTTGGATGTAACAATCTTTATATTGATTTTGTTCGTATAATATGTAGACTAGGTATGTTACCCGGACCATAATAACGAATCGATTGACACCTTATTTATCAAAATCGGATGGGTAGTTTAGACGCTACGGTGGAACATAAAAATTATACACACATGACTGCTTAAAACATAACCCTTCGTTCTGGCTATTCCGTATTCGGGTAAAAAGCAAGTATTTGTTCATTGATCGATGCGATGCCAATTCTAGTTGTCAACTTACAAGTGAACAGAAGTCATATTTCTGTCATGCTCGTAAACATTACGATCATGAGCAGGACGGCAATACAGTTAGAATAAATTCAGTTTGTGCGCCATCACAATGACACCATTGCCTAGTATCATTAACGCTGATGAATAACTTAAATCTCCTCATTTAAACTTCTAGACAGCAATGGCTTTACTCATGTTCGAAGATAAAGATTATAAAAGAAAAATAATAATTTAGCCCTTTTTGGCGTCCCACTCCTGGGCACGTGCCTCCCCTCACTACGAGGGGGATTTTCGTAATCCACCACCCTGGCCCTGTACGGGTTGGCCGATTGCACATGTCATTCGAAAATTGTTTAGATTTTATAAGACATGCAGGTTTCCTCACGATGTTTTCCTTCACCGTAAGCAAGTGATGATCATATACCTATAAATTTTGATTCGCACATAGATTTCGGAAAAACCCAGAGGTGCGAGGCAGGGTTTGAACCCAGGACCTGGTGCCCGCAAGACGCGTGTTTCACCAATCGGCTATCACTGCTGTTAAAGAATGAGATAAAGATTGTGAAGATGGAAAACCATCGGGTGACAAGATCCAGCTGCCGTCTTTTGTGTCTTTATGCAGACCAGTCGTGGTGATCATGTGACGCAGTCTGTCCGGAGCAGATATTGCTAGTTTCAGGATGTCTCGCGATTTGTCTCCGTTGATGCTAGCTCGCAAGAGTATTCCGACCTACTATATATATATACTGTATTAGACCTACTGTATGCCGAGTTAATTCCCCCACGTGTTAAGTCCTCATAAAAACTTACACGACACCTGACTAGAATAACGTAATTTCGCAATAGTAGCGACACACGGTCATAGACAAATTGTAAACAATGTAACGAGGACATTGACTATACTAACATGCCGGCACCTTCGTGTTACTGAACCCTTTGTTTTGGAACCGCACATGTTTAATCTCACCGGCATAATTATTTAATCTCTGCGATTAATTTTATCAATCAATTTGTCCATTCTTAGCTTCAAGAAATCATCGCCTAACATCTCCCACAACTTTAGCTTGTGTAACTGAACATAGGCTATGTCAATTATGGTATTTTTTCGATGCAACGCAAACAGCCCTGATTGGATTTTTCAATATTTCCTGTAAAGAATCCAATGTTCATGTTAATATTCCTCACTATTTTTCTATATTAATTGGGTAATCTAATCTTAACAATTATCATTTCACCGAAAACGTTCGAGCAAACATCATTATCAGAGTTCACATCCGTAGGTGACTTAATAGAAATAACAAAGATAAATATAATTTAAGTACAAGCAACGGTAAGTAAACGAGAAAGTTCTTGGTATCGCGCGTTGCTACCAAACCGACTATTTGCACAGCTATACAAACTACAAGTGTTGTTATCGTTCCACCATCTCCAATGGACCCCCCACACCTCCCTCTACTAAGTAATGATAATGTATTAAATGGTAATTTAAAGTGGTGTTAAGGGTCTCCATAAAATGGTGAGGTTATATGAAAGTTTGATGACGATGTTGTGCCGACTGAAGGTAAACTAAACAAGCGAGACGTCGATGGAAGTATCGGATCGAAATGGGTCGGATTATTTGCTTTACTTGATATTACACTTGTACTAACACTGCTGCAACTGTCTATAACGAGTCTTCCTATAAACTATGTCAGAGTTAGTTATCAAACCGAACAGTAGTTTTGTGGACGATATAATTTATTTCAAATCGTTACCCGACGTTATAATAGCTTCCATAATCAGATTTTTAATTAATAAGTGTATCACTATTTAAATTTCGAAACGAAGTTTCCGACAAATACTTAACATATTTCTGCATAGCTTCGGATTTATCATATTCAACTAATACCTTATCAATATTTTAAAATTAATCAATCTATAAATCCTAAACGCCGTTTACTTGTTTACCATCTAGAAGCGTGTTAAGGTATTAAATAATAAACCCAATATCACTATACTCAAGTTGATCATTAATCATCGTAATCCGGAAATGACGAGCGACATTATTTCCATGATTTCATTCACTCCAGTGAATGGAATTCAATCCAACGATCCATCGTTGGATTGAATTCCATATAATAATAAAAATTTTATGAAGCGGTTTTATTATGGTGTTAATTACTTAATTATTGTACATAACGTAAACGATACACATAATGATGAAGCATTATGTCTTAATTTAGTCGTTGATATATTTAGATGATACACTGTTGGTTCTTTGTTTTATTTGGTTTTTGTGGGCTTCTGAATATCGATCAAAAGATCAAAAAGGATCAAAGGATCAAAAAGAAGGAAATATACATACTTATATTCCCATCGTAACGTTTCTCATAGGTACTTGTTGAAAGGTATATTGCGTAAGACTTACATACTAGACTCATAGTGTATTTGTAAATCATCATTCACAACGCGTTCACATCGAATGGTCTAATTATAATTTGAATTCAAACCGCAGCGTTCATACATAATTCACATAACATGTATAGGTAGTATTACGTAAATAAAGCCTTCAAAATACAACATAGGTGCACTTTTCCTTTTAATAGATCAGTATTCAGAAAGTTACAACTTTCCCTCGCTCGCGCCGCCGAAGTCCAATCAATGCGGAATATGTGTGGATTAAACAGTCATCATCATTCATATCATGAAATACTTAATCAAATCTTAAGGTGGTCTGAATACTTGCAAGACCATATTTTATGGATCATGACTTTTTGGGGAAAATAAACTTAATAAAATAAGTACCTACACAAGAAAATATTGAAGAAACTATAAAATCCCAACCCATTATTTGAATAAAATTGAACAACAACAATAAATATACAATAACAACTGTTAAAGTTAACGAAACACGTTGGAGAGCGGCGCCCGCGCCGGCGAGCTTCTAAACTTATGAGTGCTTACAACAAATAAGTGGCTGACGCACACAGACACCCTGCACTCGTACATACGCAGGATCGTGCTCGCCCGCGGCGGCGCGCCTGCGCCTGCACAGCCTGTGACACAGGTTTACTCAATGAACTGTACGCCACAGGGATGGGGAAAATGTGTCGATTATAAAACAATACAGAAATCGCACGTAAATTGTATTTGCAAATATCATTATAAATCCAATCCTAAACATTACCTAATACCAACGTTATCCACACGTAACGTTCTCCGGCAATACTCGTATAACATGTATTTCTGTGGATGCGTCATCTGTGTATAATGTGGCCGCGACAAGCCAGCGGACAAGTTCGTTGACGATCTCTCTAATGACACTCACCTTTTTAATTTATCGGTCCAATGCGTCACAGACAGAAATATGCCGAAATAAGTTGTCAATCGCATTGTGAAGACGGTCTTTGTCTGAACAAATATATAAGCCAGTAGTGTTTAATGAAAATAACGGATGATGTAACAAAACGCTCCCAAATAGGTGCGTTAATTTCATATGATTTATGCTTACAAAATTATAACAATGTTTATTAGCTACTATTCCTTAAGGGGAATCCTACCGAACAAAGCAACTCAAACCGGTTTTAACGGTTTTCACTCAATTTCAAATATCGGTTAACAATGCCGCATCGATGATTTGGAGATTGACAATCATGAGTGGTTTTGACAACACTATTTCTGGTTAGACCAGTGGAGATCGTTGCACTGACTAGCGGTGCAGCCTTCTGTCTCTCTCACACACCGCATATATACCTAGCGGTGCAGTTCGCCATCTCATTCGCACAGCACTAAAACGCCTCTAGGGTTGCCTATTGAATAGCAATTGAAAAAACTTGGTGTAAATCGAAGTGTTAACACAATGTTAACGAATGAGACAGGTGTCCTTCAATCAGAGAGTTTTACGAGTGGCGAGCAAGTGTTGGCAAATGGAAATTCAGGCGCGCGAATAGCAACCACAAGAGGATTTATTGCTGCGGCAACAGAAACTGGGACGGGTGGTCTCGCGATTCCTTAGCCTGAGGAGTGTAAGTGTGATGGCGTTTCTAGTCATAAATACAGGCGTGATAAGTATCGCCCGGGACGGCCGCTCTGCCGCCGCCTGGGCGATGGGTGGTCGACGCGAAATTCGGCAGAGCGCTGCCCTCGGGACCGGTTCTGAGAAGGCTCGGCCTCGGCGCGTCGGCGGCGGCGGCGGCGGCTATTGTGTCTGCCCTCCGCCACACGCACCGCTTCATTACCGTCCCTCCAGCCTCCTCCCCCTCACGCCTCACGTGTGCAGTGGTCAACTAACTCAGGCGCCAACAGTTCGTGATACCAAAGCGACGATTTGGATCACTTACTTCTATTAAATTAGCGATAAACGTAATTTTATGGCGTATTGTTTTGCGTTAACCACGACTCTAGAACGACATCGATAGCTTATCGCAAATTGCAATCTAGCCTTTGCAATGTCTGATACTTAGGCGTACTTGCTATACATACTTATGTAGCTGTATCATCGAATACTTGAGTGAGTCAATGCGTCAAATATACCTATTACCTGCTTATTATATTTAACATAGCGGCCCGCCCCGGCTTCGCACGGGTACATTGCGGTTACATTATTCGAGTTTTAGTAAGGATCCCTAATTTTTTTGAAAATATATTATAGCCTATGTCACCCGGGGATAGTGTAGCTTCCCAACAGTGAAAGAATTTTTCAAATCGGTTCAGTAGTTTCGGAGCCTATTCATTACAATCAAACAAACAAAGTTTTCCTCTTTATAATATTAGTATGATAAATCATAATTCATTTGTTATGTTAATCGCCTGTGATGGATAATTTGATATCCTAAGAAAACATCCAACCTTCGTCACAGCTTAACAGGTGATTTAAAAAATAACAAGGTGAAATGCATTTGAAACGGCAAACAGCACCGCCGCACCGATAGCCCACAATAGACGAGAAATATTATCGTCCACCTAATCTCTTTTTCGTTAGCGGCGCGCCATATTTCATTCTGGCAGCCATTGTCAATAGAGCCGGGGTCAGAGGCAAATAGGAGAAAAGAACTGCCACACTTTTGTTTTCTTTTTCGAACACTCAAACAAAATAAACTCTAGCACAGTTGCTTGAACGCGCCGCCTTTTAAAATTCGAATTCTAATATCTTTTTTGTACCCCATCTTTTCATTAATATATTACGTTGGTCGCTGGCTGTCAATTTTGTTTTTTTATTCGTGCCCGGAGGGTACCTGAGCGGAGTGATGTCTACCATTTTACGGTGGAGCTTATTGTGGTGTCGATGCCGTCGTGTGAAATGCCATAAAATATAAATAAATTGTTCATCGTAGAGATCTTGTGTCCAATTTACTTCACAACGAACATCGCCCACTTTTGTTCTTCGCCTACCTCCTGAGAACTAATAATTTAATTTTCAGAATACCGTTAGCTGATCCATTAAATATGATTTGCTAATAAGAAGTGGGGTTATTAAATCCTCTATTTTGAACTTACAAGCTGATAGAAGTTTATTCAAACATTTCATTCAAAATACAGTTTCATGTATACCTGCTTTCTCAAAGACTCCGTTCACGTTTGCAGAAATAAACGTAAACTAAAAATACACGTGGGAAGCAAAATTAACGTTATATTAGTCTAAAAATAAAGAAATTCAGACGTAACTTACAGAACCCTCCTCCGCGGAGTGCCAAATGGCAGTCTTTGCTTGTTATAAAAAAAAACTCGCCAGATTGACACACTAACTGTATGGTCCCAAACTAAGCAATGCTTGTAGTATTGGCACCGTACAATTAACTGGGGGCGATCCCAGTGACGCCCAGACCAGAAAAAATACGAAAAGGCCAATTCTGAAATTTACCCCAGACGGAATCGAACCCGCAATAACCATGTGCAGTGAACCGAGCGACCTACGCTCGAACCACTGAGCTAATCGGCCATCAACTGTTATGCTACCAACTTTACCGACTCCATATATACCTATTAAGTATATCTTAATAAAGACTTAATATAAATGGAAAACAGTCACAGAAATTAATCTTTACGTAAATAATAGCCAAAGAGTGATTATCGAGCAGGTACCTATACCTACCTTCCCTTTTATCGTCTCTTAGACAATTTTAAATTTGCCTCCTAGATATTTTGCTATTTCCCTATCTTGTATTTAAATAATTTGCATTTTTTACATCTTACGTTTACATCTTACTGTTGTTAAATTTGTAAGAAAGGCCGTTGTAGGTAGAAATAAATCAAACAATAAATTTTATGATCGTCTTAGCAACGAACCAGCGAACGCAGCATAGATCCCCTCAATAAGCAATTAGACTCTGACAATCTCAAAGGAAATTGGCAATTGACCTTTTACTTGAACTCTAAATTGGCGTCTGGCTGGTATTTATTAAATGCAGTAATCACTGGAATATGGCACATTTTCATATAGACTTGTGAAGCTCGGACTTGCGTAATATTGCTACCATATATGGGGATATAGATGTTCGTCGTCGCCGTCAGAATTTAATTGAATGGGTAAATCAGCATATCCAATAATTTTACCTTGTTCACTTGTTTTAGGGAAAATACATGGATAGACTAAATGTAATATCTATAGTTAACAAGGAGCATTTAATAATAGTAAAAATATAATTACGATTGCAAAGATATTTCTGGATTGGATGGTGACCACCTAAAGACTTAAGAGAATATGACGTGATACATTGAGGTTTTATGACCCTCGATAAGTCGAATGCTAATAAAAAAGATGATAGCTTTAATTAAAGAAATTATCAAAGGGTGATAAGAGTCTAGTGAAACAACCACTATGCTGACTTAACTCCCGTTGCTGCAGAAAAACGGATGAAATTACGCTTAAGAAGCTTGGTTTTGGCAGGGATCATTGTACTGCGCAGTTTGCAAGCAGCGTTAAAACTGTTTTGTTTATGAAATGTCGGCGGTAATCATTTTTGCGATATTGTTTCAACGGTGTAATTAGAAGCAAACGTGAACTAGTTTACCATAATGACGAATGATATATTAAAGTAGTATCGAATGAGGTGAAACAACTCAGTTGCAATATGTTTTTAAGCATCGCTTGCTATATGAAAAAATAAATGTAATACTAGGTAACATCAATGATATTTTACACATTTGTAAAATATTTTGGAGTCCATATGAAACGGATACAGACGAGAGTTAAACTTTTGACGTGGATGTTCTCTACTAGGTAGGTACTTACTGATTCATTGCAAGTAAACATAATGAAAAGAAAATAAAAAAAAACTTGTAATGAATGAATCACACCAGAGTTTATTTCACAGTGTTTTAATCAATACATAAAATGACAATAAACTTAAACAAGGGTTATACAGAATCAAGACGATATTTACAAATTATAACCAAAAATCCGACATCACAATTTAACGCGGCGCGCGCGGGAAGACCACTCTCGATGGTCATGGATTTCTCGCGCATGCGCCAATAATCAAATAAACTCCTAGAGAGGAGTCAATGTAGGTTTAAATTGAGTAAATTTTGAATAATGCCGCGCATCCGTTACATCCTCCCCCTCTAGTCCAAACAATGCGTCCTCGCCTTTGGAGTAGCAGCACTATAGGTAGGTGGGTATAAAATAACGACAGGCTAACGCCTGCGCCGGCGTCCCCTTTTACGCTTTCCCCTCAAGGGTGGTTCAACAACAGGATGACGTTGAGAGACACAAAACTTCCCTAAAACCTCCCCCTCGACACGTTCAAGACAGCAGGTAGTACCGCTCGTAACTCCACGTATCTCATACGGACAATCAGGCCTGGGAATTAATTTGGTAGTTTGTCCCCAACCAGTATCGTTCAACCCTCGAGTCTTAAGTTGGAACCAGTCACTTACCTCGTTATCAGACGCAGTACGCCGGTATTCCTCAGCATACCCAATCTGCGTAGCTTGCGATTTCTCGTGTGCGTTAACGGCATCGAGAAACGAGGTCGACGGCTGCTCAAGGTAGGGGGCTGAACCTGTTACCAACCTATTACCACCTGTCCTATGGTTGGACGAAGCAGAACGTTTCAGAGTGCGCGCGACACCTGGTTGACCAGTGGCGGCGGTTGTACTATGGTAATCCGCGAACACCGATCCCTGGTCGGCCCACGGTCTCCCCCTAAACGGAACTCCATCCTTCCCTAGATCTTCCATGATCTTACCGTCGTCAGAGTCCTTCTGGGTCTCACCAGTGGGCGCGAGACTATAGGAATGAGCAAAAGCATACATACGTTCAGGTTCGGTCGCAAAACTCCATGAAGCTTGGGGCAGATTAATCACGATGTTCGCTTGCCGTATAAAGTCACGTCCTAGAAGCGTACTCGTATCCGCTCCAGGGATCACTAAAAATGAGGTAAGAATATCGCGGCCTTGTAAATTAACATAAACTTTACACACAAGTAAATCATACAACCTTCGGGTGCCGTCGGCTAAATTGATGACACGCCGCGTTTTTGAAAATGGGGTCCCGCGGTTTCGTAACACACGGTACAGTGACGGGCTAGCAAGGCAGTGCGTTGCCCCCGTATCAACACCAGCAACACCAACACAACCCATAATATTAACTTTAATCAAGGGGCGATACTGGTCGGCGTTATAATCCGCATTATGAATGCTAATGGAGTCTCTATACTCACCGAGAGAAGACTTCAAATCTTTCAAAACGTTAACAGCAATGTTACCGAAAGATACGTTGCGTTCGATATCCGAATAAGGACGTTGCCCAGAATACGAGTGCTCATCAGAATAGGGCCGTTTACCAGAATACGGACGTAGGCCCTCGAAATTCGAATACCTACGTTCGCGTTCGACAGTATCAGCTGACGTACAATCCAGAACGTGTTTATGAATCGGCCTAGAACAAATCGCATTTAACTCTACACTATCGGTGGTTATTTTCGCTGTCTTGTTTTTGCAATTACTACACTTTGTTCGCACTACACCCGGTTGTCCGCAACCATAGCAATGAATAACCTTATCGCTCACGTCCTGTCTACTCTTACTACTATACGAACGGTCTTTCGACGCATTACTTGAATCAGAGGGGGACGGGTGAATGGGGTTATCAACCATACTATCAGTTTTAGCAATAACTCCTGTGGGCGTACATACGGTTATAAGTGGCTGTACCTCTATCATTGACTCCTCCACACGCCTTAATTTCACAATGAAATCGTCGAGGGACGTCAACGAATCGCGCGGTATTCGTTTTCGGATCTTGCGATTCAATAAACCGTACACTATATCGATTCTCGCGTCTTCGCACAAGACATATGGTAACTGACTGATAAGAGCACGAATATTACAAGCAAACACTTCACTTCGCTCACTATCCGTATGCTCGCGCGCGAATATCTCACGGAACACTTTGTGGCCGGGCTTCGCGGTGCCGTACATCGCGCGAAGGTGTCGGACGGCGTCGTCCCAGTCCTGCACGTTCCGCTTGATGCCGCGCCACCAGACCGCTGCCTCGCCGACGAGCAGCATGGGCAGGCCGCGCAGCGCGTGCTCGTCACTGACACCGGCGCACTCCTTATATACCTGCACCGCATCAATGAACGCCTCCAGCACTTCGGCGTCTCTCTTATCGCCGTCGAAGCGGGCCGAGCATTTGGCAAAATTCCCTCCAGACGAAGCGGTGGGGCCCGCGCTCGCCGCGGCGGAACCTGGTGATGCCGGAGGTGACGCTTGTGCATGTCCGAACGACGCGGACAGCAGCGTCTCGATGAGCTTCCTATTGGCCTCCGCCTGAGACCTGGTGAATGCCTCCATGAAGGCTGCTAAATCACCGATCTGCGTCGGCGGTGGCGGCTGCGACCGTGGCTGTTGTGGCGTCGGCGCCTCCGCAGGCAGCTCGACGCTGATGACGTCACGGACTCCATCGTCCGTGGCGCTTTGCTCCCGGTCGTCGTCGCACAGGCGGCGAGGTGGCACTCGTCGCGGGACAACTGGCATCGTAGAGGCAGTGACGTCACGCACGCTTCTGTATATACCACTACAGGATTCCAACAGCCGGTCGATTAATATGGCGGCCGCGGTTACGTCGGTCGTCGATTCTGGCCTCGAGTTGGGCGCCAATGTAATGAATGAATCACACCAGAGTTTATTTCACAGTGTTTTAATCAATACATAAAATGACAATAAACTTAAACAAGGGTTATACAGAATCAAGACGATATTTACAAATTATAACCAAAAATCCGACATCACAATTTAACGCGGCGCGCGCGGGAAGACCACTCTCGATGGTCATGGATTTCTCGCGCATGCGCCAATAATCAAATAAACTCCTAGAGAGGAGTCAATGTAGGTTTAAATTGAGTAAATTTTGAATAATGCCGCGCATCCGTTACAAACTTAATTTATCTATACTTAAACTATATTAATTTATTTAAAAAGTAGGTGAACGCTCTCGAAATTGTATAACCTATTGTGATTCGTAACAATTTTTAGTGAACTAAAACAATTCGTATTCTCACGGCACTACGACCCACTTTGTTACAATTTAATTACATATACAATTCATAACAAAATTCACTTTAGTTTGTTGTATAATTTTATAGCTGTTACCTAGTTATCTATTTAAATTAAGAATGGTTGAGCGATGACACAAGTGCTAACTAATAAACACTTTTGTACATGTCTATTTTTCAACTTTTTTGGAAAAAAGTGTTAATTCCACTTCGTCTTCTTCATTAATCACTAGGAATACAAATTATCAGATCTCTCAGGAGTGTACAAGATAAGGAGTTCCAATATCCAACTGAACTAATAAAATATTTATTGTCAATATCAAGTTATTGTCATGTAATTGCGTCAATACCGGTAATTAAACAATTTCAATGTAAAGTAACTCTACATTATGAAGGATATTAAGATTCCGTTAGTTAAATGTCTGTTAAATGATAAATAGGTAAGCTTCTTTATCATTTTACCGTTACTATTTTATTACGAGTACGTCCACAGCTTTTTTGATAGTCGGTGATGCTGAAAATTCATTTTTGTACAGTTCAAATCACCGAACGCTATTAAAGACGTTTAACAACAAAGAATTTATAAGTACAATTACGTAAGACGTGCCATCCACGTCAATTATTTCAAGATCAGCTTTAAATCACCGCCTAATTGCAACGTTGAATTAAAACTCATTGGAGCGAGAAAACAGTTATTACTTGCATCAGTGATCGTAATCGATAACTACACACTTCCAGCCCGCACTGACAATCGCATGGTTAGCGATACATTTAATAATACCATCGCACGTATAAATAAACCGCTTCATGTTACGAAGACCGATCGAAAGGCAATATGCAACAACATTGACCTTTGGAAAAGTTTATAAAACAAAGAAGATATAGGCACGAGCGGTAATTCCAGCTGCAATAATACGTGTAAAGGAAACAAAGGGCATGAGACATGTCCTTTTGATTCAAGTGAGGTATTTCGTATGGGAGATGAAGTAAGGACAGTGCAACGAACTATTTGGAGCGGTGGTGGTGCGTCTAATTCCGAGAATTGCGACTCGGCGGCCAGCCAGCCGAATGCCGATTGAACGAGGACTTACCCACACACGTAGAGTGGCCATTTTATTGCTATTGCACAGTTATTAGCGGAACTATTGTTCCAACACTTCATTTGATGTGCGTTGCTAGAAATGTTCTCGCTACAGCCAACTACATTGCGTGCAAATGCACGCTCGACGGTATGACTTAATAAAATTGTAACTAGTTTCCGAATCACGTTTTAAACACACACTAAAGAAATCGGGTTTTGAGATTGTCGTATTCCATTCTTTCGTTGGTTCCGTCATTGTGCAGCTTCCAGTGTTGCTTATTGTCATCGGCCCGACTGCGTCAACATAGCTCTCGATATTATCGATCATCCAGGTGTCGAGGCTTTTTATTTTATACAGCCTATTGAATTTCGCCACGCATGATCAAAACGACCGACCATGTTTTAGCTGGGGTGACGCAATACCAGACGCAACGACTTTGTTGGCGATAACCACCTAATATATACCGCCTTATTATAATATATACATTATACACACACATTAGGAATACATGCCAATGATGGTCGATATCATTAGTTTAATGGGCACCCTAATTCGTCCCTGTCATCTCACAAAGTCTCTTGCCAGATAAATGATTTGAATTCACTATAAAAAGAAAATTTCATATGATATTTCTTTTTTAGTAATGCGAATGAACTATCTCCTATATTTTTCAAATTTCTGGGTGTCTAATGTAGAAACATCTACAACCAGAGTCAAAACCAAATTAAATACAACAAAAGGACTACCCGGTGGTAATGTAATGACTGCGAGAGTGAAATGCGCACGAGTTTGATCTATTTCTGTTTCGCATCTCGCATTAATATCTGTAATTGTTGTGCCCTGCAGCCAGATTATGTATAGTCAGGCAAACGGAGCCAAGAAGGGCTAAGCGTATGCAGAAACGCAGGCAAAGCAGTGAAGCATACTACAGAATTGGTTACCTAGCCATGTTGACGCAGACATACCTTGGTCACGAACTTTAGCTGTAACACAGCTAAATTAAACAGATAGAATTCATTTTTCCCAACAAGACAAGTGTTAGTGTCATTTTTCATAGAAGAACACGTGCATGCGTTGCGCAGAATCTGTGCCGTCACTACAACGAGCCGCAGGGCAGGTCAGAACATATTTACGTGTCACGTGCGTCCGTCGCCCTTGTTCATACGTTACAAAATCTTCTCTGCCCTGCGCTGCGTGAACTGCGTCGCCTGCGTCTCAGCATACGCTCACACTTATTGACGCCGCGCTAATTTGACTGAACGCTATCAATAACTACGCAAGAACTACACCGCAAACTCAGTTTGAACTAAATCTCAAAGGAAGGTAGGTAATAGGTATTTCTTAGAATAATAGTCACCCATTGACGTCATTCAGTGTATTGACTATTCCCAAACATTATCTGGGCACGGTGTTGCTGCAAAGTTTTTTTATAAAATCAAATCAAAATATACAGTTACAAACCGAAATTTGCATCGAACGTCCATCCAGAACTTTTTGTTCAAATAAAATATTCATCGGAACAGAAAACAAGTTAAAAGCTCCGATCAAAAGGCAATTTCACGCAAGATGAAAAACGCTAACGTGTTACCAACAGACGGATCCGAGAGTCGGCGTGGTAAATAACAGGTCCCGTGATCGCCTAACGAGCAGCCGACTCTCGCGAAACTAAAACCGAGACGTTGTTCTCGACCAAATTAAAATGGCGGCGACGTCAACAAAGGAACATGCCGCAATTTGCGCCATATCGCTACACCACACGAACCAGATTACAGTAACACGATAACGATCGCAAATTACTACCGCGCTGTTATGATTTCAAATATAACTTCTTGGTTTTTGATCACATGTAATTATAAACATGTGTTATAACAGCGTATTGAGGGTATCGATCTTCACCTTAAAAGCGTCTACCTATCTCATAGGCATATTATACCCACTTCTAGTCTATCTATGATTACGTGTAGAGCTAAAACCAGGTTAACGTTTGGTTTATACTCCCACACAGGCTAACATTAACGTCGATATAATGAATACGCTCGCTTCAGGAGATAATTATGACTCCAACTTTAGAGTTCTTAGGATCCCAACTCTATTTTATAAGTCATAGGAGGGCTTCCGAGCGGCGGAGGTCGATCAGCCTCGAACACTTATTAACCAAGCGTTGACAATATTTATAGACGATTAACTTTGCTCACACCGAAACAAATTTGTACGGCACTGACAAGATTTAACCGGCGTTTTAATGGTTTTATACAAATAGCATGCAAATTGGCTATTGTGTAATATGAACTAGGGGTGCTCGGTGTGGCAATGGGAGCGTGGGAAACAAATGCTGAGGAAGGAATAAGCAAGGTGTAGCAGTAATGGGTCAGTGGTCGGACGCACGCTTGAGAATACAAGATTAAAATGACAACTCCTACCTTTAGGATTATCGGATTTCATGTGCGAGTCTAATTTATTTTATTAAATAACAAAGTTGGCAAACTAGCGTTAGGACCCGCCTGGTGATAAGCAGTTACCGTACCCTACAGATGCTTGCAATACTGAAGGCATTGCTCGCACGATACCTACCGAAAGGGGGGGGCGGACATAGGGAAGGGTAGGGAGGAGAGGTGTACGCAACATAGCTATCAGCGTACGTATTAATATCCGCTACAAACCTAAATTATTATTTCGTACTTCTGAAATACCCTGTAGATAATCTAGCATCAAGTCTGAGAGCGATCTCGAAAATTTCAACTTACGTCAAAGCAGTACAAAATGTCATGTCAAATGCGTGCTTAAGGACGCCCTCTGACTCGAGATCGATTAATTAATACGGGCTCTAGTTACTAAACAAGTGGCATCAACAAAATAAACCAGTGATTTCATACTAATACACCCCAGGGGAATCACCACTGCAATTTCAACTCACGCGTTCCAATATAAGTAGACACATGGTCGTACGTAAACTCATTTGTTACTTGTTAGTCACCGAGACCACAGGGAGGTCAGCAATGAAGAAGAACAGAGTTATTGGGACCAATTTGAAAATGGAGATAGACGAGAACGATAATCGATTAGAAATAATCGGCAACAACAACTATGTCAAGATATTTAAAAACGTCGGGAGTGTCATCATGATTGGGAAAAAGTGTAGTATCGATGTTATACAAAATTACGGGAGTGTAGAAATGATCGGCGATAATGATACTGTTCAGATAAACAGGTGTGTCAGTGTGGTATGTGCCAAAGACAATTCTCATCGGGATCCTCGCAGTGCTGGGAAATCAATCGTGTTGAAAGGAAAAACAAAGACCTTAGGCGCATTATTACAAAAACTATCGTGTATCTAAATAAAATTAAAATTGTATTTAAAATGTTATTAATTTCATTTAAACTTCAAGACTAACTAGTGCATGTTTGATATGCCTGTAAGTCAAACTGTGTTTGGAGAGGACGGGAGAGCTATACATTTTAATCTAATCAATAACAATTCAAGTGATTAATATTAAGCACTCATTCAATATTAACTTACCAAAACAAATTGCAAAGGCAAACAGTTGGAAGTTATACCACGGCACTCTACTTCCATTCTACTGTAATATGATCACCGATGGACGCACAGAGGTGAGTTTTAATTAACACCAAAAAAAAATCTGTGTCGTTAAAATCAATTTAACAAGTCTTCTTTGGCAGCACGCCATTATATTTTCATTAATTTATTGCCTGTGACATCATTACATTGACTGAATACTAACAACAGGTATGTGGTTAAAATTAGTGCTTATGTAAATGTACATACCAAAGTTGACGATAGCATCTGACTTTCAGGGGGGTATGTATTTGTACAAGTTTTGACGGAATCAAAAACAGATGGAGTGATCGATTCTTATCATTACTATGTCACAGCAGCGCGCCTAGTGGACACGTCCAGCTATACTTGTGAATGTATGGAGACATTCAACCACTTTAATCGGTATTTGAATACTTTAAACGTAGTATCACAATATATGTACGTGATAAGATCAATGAAGTGTACAGTTATATCTATAGGTAGTAGGTATATCTATAGCGCTGTATTCGCGTGACAGCAATAAAATTTACACTGTATTCAATTTACGTCCGTGTTTTTCTGCGGGACTTCCTGTGTGAAATAGACCATAGCTGCCATTAATTTGCTTATATCGTTGTTGACCAGTTAAGATAAAATACAACGATCATACATTAGTCACATAAAATATACAGAGTGGAATATAAAAACATGGTTAGAGGGAAATTACCATGAATAATATTACAGATAATAGGACAGAGGGCGAGCCTATTTCAATTATACCAGGCACACCCCCCTCCATTTGGGGGGGATTAAACGTATTAGCTTATAATGTTATCTTCTTCAAAACTTCTCTAAAAAAATATTTTAAGTCTGACATAGGTACTGCATATTATAGGCACTTATCCGCAAATAATGGTACACCTTTTATACCTAAATATACGTAGCTTGATAGCCTACCTTAGGGGAAGTCCGCGGTACTCTGCGTGCATATAAATATTTTATGATTCATCACAAACGCAAACTTTGGAAATTACATTAAATGCTGGTAAAATACAGTAATAAGTATTTTTTTTGTAAAGAACGGCGAGATCAGCTCGGTGACGTTTACTCGTAGTAAAAATAAAATCTAAAGTACTTAGTAGTTCAATAACTTAATATTTAGTGGTAGTTCGGACCTTACGAGGGTTTAATTACACGACTGGATGATGAAATGTGGACATGTATACTCACCCAAAGAAATATAGATACGTTTATCTGCCTCACAGGCAGTGATAGCCGTTTGGTTAAGGACGCGTCTTGCGGGCACCAGGTCCTGGGTTCAAACCCCGGCTCGCACCTCTGGGTTTTGCGAAATCTATGTGCGAATCATAATTTATAATGTGATTCTTACCTGCTTACGGTGAAGGAAACCTGCATATCTAAGAAAATCTATTCAATTTTCGAAAGACATGTGAAATCCGCCAACCCGCACTGAGCCAGCGTGGTGGTTTACGGCCTGAATTCTTCTCGTAGTGTGGGGAGGCCCGCGCCCAGGAGTAGGACGTAAAAAGGGCTATTTTTTTTTTTTGCATGTCTCTCATTTAGAAATGGGTCAAACACAAATTATTTGAAATAATTAATCGTTCCACTCACTACCTGGCGATCACATCATCGCAGCAAACGGGCACTTGGTAGTACGCCCCGCATGTAAGTATCGTACCAAACGTAGATTTCGCACAATAGCGTTTTTTGTCACTGTACACTATTTGCTTTGGAATTTATCGACTCATTAGCAGCTGTGTAACAATGTTTTGAAATAACTTTTATGTCTATATCCTTACTAGGAAACTTGTTTAGAGTAGCGAATTGTTTTATTTCTTAGCCAGAATTTTGATCAGAACGAGGCAAGAAAATTAAAAAAAGAATTGATTCTTGTTGGTATTACTTTTGCTGACTTCACTCACTAGTGTTACGCGCTTCGTCTGCGTTATTCCTCTCGCCTGAGCCAACCCTGCTGGGGAGGGGCAGCTCTCCCCCTACCCTTCGCGTAGCTGGCTACGCCTGTGACCAATGTCGAATAAACAAACACATAAATATCGCTCGACTATCACACCAAGCAAAGCTGTATAGTCCCAATCTAAGTAACGCTTGTACTATGGGTAGGTATCGAACAATGGACTTGCGGCAGCCACTGACCAAAGCAAATTACAAAAATGACATTTCCGAAATGGGTACCAAGAGACTGGAATTGGAGACAAAACCACCCGTGTAGTGAACCTATTGACATAGGCCATGAACCAAGTATCCTTTGCAACCCGCACTACGATTAAGTTGCATAAAAACTCCTTATCATTTCTTAAAATTTGTGAGGTGTGAGCTGGGACAATGCCATTGTGATTGCTCGGGACCGGCAGCAATGCTTTTTGATTACTCAATCCTACTAATACTCGTATTATAAATGCGAAAGTTTGTGAGTGTGGATGTATGTATGTATTGTTAGTCCTTCACGCAAAAACTACTGAACGGATTTGGATGAAATTTGGAACACAGATAGATTATAACCGGGATTAACATATAGGATACTTTTTAACCCAATAATCCAATACTACGTGGATGAAGTCGCGGGGCACAGCTAGTCGAAAATAATAATGGATTGTGGTTAGTCGACGGTAAATCGTACCTCGTTAAGCGTGTGTTTCGGCATTTGTCCTAGAGTGAGGAGTCCAAATAGTGCTTGGCTCGTGTACTAGACTAGACCAAGCGGTTTACTAAATGCCGGAATATTCTATTCGACTCTTTTCCTTTCTGTCTTTTAGTTTCCTACTTCCATTAAGTAGGTAAGTATATTTGTTGAATCATTTTAAAGCTAGTGTTTAGACTTTAAACGTTACCTCATACCAATCCGTGAATCAATCGTTACCAAAAGGAATAAATTAAGTAAGTAGGTAGTTGTCACGTGGTACCTATGCATGAGTTGGCATTATTGAACTCTTTATTTTGTACTTCATATCTTAAATGACGATATAAATAATAATAAATAAATATCGCCAGGCTAACACACCAACTGTATGGTCCCAAACTAAGCAACGCTTGTACTATGGGTACCGTACAATGGACTGGGGGCGATCCCAGTGATACCCAGACCAGGGCAAATTCCGAAAAGGCCATTTCCGAAATTTGTCACGGCGGGAATCGAACCCGAAACCACCACCACTCGAACCACTGCGCCAAGCGGTTATCAAATGTCAAATATATCTATGTTATTTAAATTGAATTTATTTTAATAATAAAATCGAATTGAATACAAATAGTTATTTATTCATATTTATTAAGTACGCACAGAGTCAGAGCCAGCGATCTTGATATGTGCGGGGATAATGTCACATCAGATAATTTTATCACAAGTAAAAGGAAATTCCAAGCGATACTGTTCTACAATATCCACAGAGCTCGCTAACAACAAAGACTGACCATTGACTCAACGTTGGAATGCTATTTCTTTGATAAAACCTCATTGTTGAGTGTTAATGCCTTGCCGTTCATCATTCTATTCATATTTTTAAAGGTTAAACGAGTCAGAAATGATGTCTGTCTAAAACTTAATTTGTTCGTCAGCCAAATACTTGACCGGGCCCAATCGCATTCTATTAGAAATTCTCAAATTGTCCTCAATTAATGTTATTATATCATCATTCATAATTTTAGGTAGGTATGTCCTAACTGCTATTTCCTATTCAACTCTTTTTAATACTACGAATAGATAAATTGGAAGCAGATCATTATAATCAAAGTGCAACAACGACCGCTTAGTGCAGTGGTTCGAGCGTAGGCCGCTCGGCTCACTGCATCGGGTGGTTGCGGGTTCGATTCCCGTGAGGGTAAATTTCGGAAATGGCCTTTTCGTAATTTTCCCTGGTCTGGGTGTCACTGGAATTACCCCCAGTCCATTGTACGGTACCTATGGTACAAGCGTTGCTTAGTTTGGGACCATACAGTTAGTGTGTTCGTCTGGCGATATTTATTTATTATTTACTAGCTGAGCCCGCGACTTCGTCCGCGTGTAATTTAACTTAATAAAAAAGCCCGCTCCCGCGTTCTGAGCCCGCGCGACAGGACCCATTTTTTTAATTTGGTTTTTCTAACATAAAAGTAGCCTAAATTACTGCTTATAACATCAGCTATCTGCCAGTGAAAGTCCCGTCAAAATCAGTCCAGCCGTTTCGGAGATTACCCGGAACAAACACACAGACAGACAGACAGACAGACAGACAGACAGAAAAAAATAATTAAATCGCGTTTTTGTTATAGGTGTCGTATGTACTTTCATATGCATTTACTGAAAAAGTGTTCTTTTGATATTACAAACAGACACTCCAATTTTATTTATTTGTATAGATTTAACCTATGCAAAAGCTATCCCAGTCACAGACTGGACAGCCGATAAGGTCATATAATCTCTAACCTGCCGATTCGGGCGCTATCAAAATTAGATAACTGTCATTGCGACTTTCACTCATCGCCGGTTGATTTCACTTTCCCCGCCGCGGTCGGCCCACTAATGAGACGATTCGACTCTTGCGCAACTATGGCGACGCAAGCTCCAACCGGTCATGTATCTGGTATCAACTATTGGCCCAAATTATTTGTTGGTTACAAAATTGATCTGATTTAAATTATTCTTAATTATTTTGACGCTGCTAATTTAGTTTGTGTACCTGCTATCAGAATTCGTAATTAATTAATGACTACTTGAAAATGACAAATTTTAGTACCTATAATTTATTATGTTTACAAAACATAGTGTTGCTGTAATTAAAAAATCTTAGGACCTTCTTATTAATACAGTCGAGTTAATCTTACATTACTAAAACATTATTTTCCCTTTCTTATTTTTACCGAAGGCAATTTTATTTAACCGGCACATATTATGAGATAAGTTTATAACATAAGATTACCTTAATAAAATTAATTAATACAGGTTTTGTAACGCAATGTAAATTGTCATACGGCCTATTGTGCAACCGTTCAATGATTACAGTTTTCTTTTGAGACAGTAACTTAATTGTTGTCAATCAATAGATATCTAATTGTCTTCGATATAATGGATATTTGTTATATAATTCCACAGTAGTACGAAAGAAGACAGTGTTTATGAATAAGTAAGTATACGGAAGAAATAACATCGCAAAATAAGTATTGCATGAATATGACAATTGTCAATTGTGAATCAGGATGGAGTACCGCCATCGACAATTCGTGATATTGGTGTCAAGTAATCGTCAATTGAATTTGTGTAAACAATTCACTCCAATGTTTTCATGGTCGTTTGCATCAGAACTTACTCAACTAACGGACATTTAATCTGATACCAAAGTCATGAAAATTTTTGTTCGCTTTGCCGTTTTATCCCTAGCGAGCTTTGATTTAGTTTAATGAAAAGCTCAACTGTCAAGGAAATGTGTTTTACATTAAAATTGTTTCTAAAACGACATGACATATTGGCACCAATTCAAGCATTTACTATAAAACATTTACGTCCAAGATATTTATTTCAAAATGAGTTATTTCCGTAGGCTCACTGGCGGTGACGGATATTTCACAAACTGGCCACGTGTGGGCCATGGCTACTAACTACTAAGGAGTATCTTAAAGGAACAGGAACTAAACTGTTACGTATTACGACTCTCCTATATCGAATTGGAATGCCTCTTACTAACTCCCTGAGGACTGTGTTATTGTGAATTGTGAACAAATAACTTCCTACAAATACTTATATATATATAAATTATTTCTTAGGCTGTAGTTCACACGGATATTACCACATACTTTAGAAATACCTTATAATTTCTGCTACCACTGAACATGACCTACATGGAAAAACATACCCGGTATGTAACAATTATTATAAAGTTGTTTTGCTTGTAAATACCTAACATCTATTACAAAATTCTCTCTCAGCAATTACACGACGGTATACATACCTATTCGATTGATGATATAAATTGTGGTTTAAGTGTAATAAAATAAGTTTGTAAACATAATGAGCAGATTGTAACAATAGATACATAAGAACAAAAACAACTATTAACGAAGTTATGCCTCAAAGATCTTAAAACAGTCAATCAATATTTACTTTCTTCTTAACTGGTTGCTGCCCGCGATTTTGTTCGCGTAGACTTAAGGAAAGTATGCTATATGTTAATCCCGGTTAAAATCTATCTGTGTTCCAAATTTCATCCAAATCCGTTCAGTAGTTTTTGCGTGAAGGAGTAACAAACATACATATACATACATCCACACTCACAAACTTTCGCATTTATAATATTAGTAGGATGTTATTGTTTGATGTGGCATTTGCCTTTAGGAGTGGGGTGGGACACACAAACAAAAAAATACTTGTAAAAAAGGTACTACCAAAGATTTGATATAGAAGAGAAGGTAGTTATCGTATAACTTAAAAATCTAATCAATAATCTCAATTGATTTCAATACGTTTTAAATTCAAGCGACGGTGTTTTGTCAACCAAACTAGGTGAGACTGTGAATTATTAACGGTCAGTTGGAAAAGTTCGATCACGAGCAGCGTTAGTCGCGATTCTTTTGCCCCAGTTGCGTTTTATTTGCTTTGCCGCAGACAACCACGGGATTCTAGATTTCCAATCGTCCAAGACCTAGCAACTGCATCCGGAACGCGGACGAGACGATTCGTGATCACGATACCGCTTCACATAGACATTACCGGATTTTGTTTCGTATTTCGACATCGCGAGCCAATGACTAATGCACCGTTCGAAGGTGATCGGATTGAATCATATGAAAAAGTTGGAGCATAAACATATAGGGGATTTAAACAGTGCAGCAATGAAAGCTCGTAAATTACGAAATGTAAGTAAGCGATAACACACTAGTTGGTGCTTAACTTACAATGGTTACTAAATAATCTAAGGTTAGGTGTAAACCCATTAAATATCTAGCATAATAGTAACAAAAAGGATTATTCGTGCTAAAATGTTTTGATTAAACTTTAGCAGTAAATATAACAGACATTTCTAATAATAAAACAAATACAAAAAAGGTGCTAGCTGGTAGCGCTAAAAAGAAATCTGTTGTGCACGCGCCGCATCGCACGCGCAGGCCAATGAACGTTGACAGGTGCCGCGCGACCAATCCCGATACAGAACTTCAATTTACGCGACCCACTCAAATCACGAAATCCTGTCTACATCCTTGTCTGCTGCACCGAACCAATGACGTGTGTAAGCGAGACAATATGGCCGAAGGACCTCTCGCCTAATACAGTCAACATCAAAAGTAGCTTGGTATCTGAAATTTCCGAAAATATAAATAAAATAAATAAATATCGCCAATAATATAACATTATTAAACAGGTCATGCCATTGACACCAGAAAGTTTCTACAGTGTATTGCACATTCGTAGTTCCGTAAATGCGGTGCGGTAGTCCCGTGTCGGGAATACAATTTACACACTGTGTACAATATAGTTTCGTATTTTTCCGCAGATATTGTGAAATATACTGTAATGTTTACGACCACACAATATTTCTTACTGTGATAATATACTTTAGAGACCTTCCAGCATCATACTATTATGACGTGTTTAACAATGTGATTCTATACCAAGCTACTTTTGATGTGGACTGTACGGATTGTTTTACGCAACCTTTGTTTACAGATAACTGATTGCTCAACCTTATGTTTCTAAGTAGTACAAGCCTTAATTTTCAGAACAGCCAATATTTTAATATAGAACCATTGAAATAAAACTATTATACGGATTTAATCGCGTTTATTTACTTTTGTATGTTCCATGTTTATGTTATAATATGGGAAAACAATATAGAACCATTACTAACTAATACCAATCGCAAGTAAAACGATGTCAAATGCCCAAAGTAATCGTCTTGACTTGTTGATCTAATATATTATTACGTAAACGCTATCTGAAAAAGTTAAAGTATCTGAGAGCGGAATTATAATTCCACGGGGATCGTCCCTCGCATTCCGGGAGGTCGTTACTGCGTCTAATGCCATTCATTCATTAACCCGAGTGCATTCCCTGGAATACAAATGTCCTTCCTGCACATCACAGTCACAAACAAGTGTAGCTACTTAACGGCTAACTTTCTAACATTGTCAGAGTACTTAGTGCCGAGAAACAACCTCGACTGTGCGAATACATAACTCATTTATTACCGCGTAACACCAAGAAGTGAGACGCGACCTGATTCAAAGTTATATATAAAATGTTCACATGTGTAACGTTTAGCTGTTGCGACGGCTCGACGGCGCCAATATTGCATGTTTTATTTACATCCCAGGGGAAAAAATTGGCAATAATCCAAAACCTAAACGAGACGGCGTCCATAATGATAATATCTGCGGGTTTCGAAATCCTAATCTCTGTAAACAGGTTTATGGTTGGCAAGAACTTTATGTTGCAAAAAAAGCTTTGCAAACTGGTCTCTCTTCGGGATTCAGTCCGCTAAACGTTACATTGTATCGAATACGAATCGATTTGTGTTATTGCGTCTGTTAATAAATCGATATGCGCATTCGATTGCTTATCGTAGACGCTCATGGCGTGTCATTCGTCGGAATCAAGTGGTACCGCAAGTCATTAGCTGTGTCGGGTAGATCGATTAGCCCACATCGGTGTAGAGTCGTACCTATTGAAGTAACGTTAACATCTGGTTCGAAGCTGGCCTCGACACGGTTCTCTCATACACCGCTCGCTAAGACCTAATTACATGACTCGGGTACCAGGAGATCAGCGATAGGAAGCGGACGAGGAACTAGGAGGTTAGATGCCAGACGAACCGGTCGCCGATAACGGGCCGCGCTCGCCGCCTGTCCGCTTTTAGCCGGCACCATTTAAAAGATAAATGGATATAAACAAGATGCAAACAGCAAACACGTGAACCAGCAAACGCTCAACAAAATATACGAATATAAACTTTGACATTTAAAATATCTTCAACGTGGTATTTCGACGCTAAAGATTGACTGACGGCTGAATACTAAAACGTTAGTACTCAAATGTTTGGCTATTGTTTGGTATTAATCAATTGATCTCAAGTCTGAGAGCGATCTTGAGTACGTCTTTGACATGTCATTTAGAAAGATATGACATAGGAATGGCATTTCCAAGATCGCTCGATTAATAAAAGGCCTGTATTAATAAATCAATCTCAAATCTGCGAGCGATCTTGAGTAGGTAGGTACGCCTTTGTCATGACATTTTGTTTAGGTATATCATAAGAATTATGTTTCCAGGATCGCTCTTAGAGTTGAGTTCGATTTGAGACGTCGGTATCTGTATTTTTGTACGGCGCGTCAAAATGAATCGGCTCTCAAATTTGAGTTCCATTTCGAATCTTGGGCGATTGGTTATACAAACAAAAGTATAGGAAGGTAATAGATAAGGTTTCCGTGTTTGAATGTTATCAACGGCTTCTCATACGTGACTCTTTGTGTCGTGCACGTAAAAGTTAAAATTTTGAATGAGTCAGTTATTATCGATACGCAAAAGACGTGATCGGACGCGGTCATTTTACATTTTGATAAGTGAGTGATGTGCCTTAACTAGAGAATGCGTTGACTCTGTCAGGATATTGTAGAGTGTATTCTTAGACCCGTATTAATAAATCGATCTCAAGTCTGTGAGCCATCTTGAGTACGCTTTGACACGCCTTTTTGTACTGGTATGACATAAGAATGACATTTCCAAGATCGCTCTCAGACTTGAGATCGGTTTATTAATACGGGCATTCATCTTTTATGCAATCCTCATCTTGTTCTGATTTTGGTACGGTTTACACTAAAACTTTAATGGATTTACTTATTTCACTTCAAAACAATTACGCCAGCGCCTACAAATATGTTTTTACTTTAAACATACGTAAGCCGTATATTAACCACTTCACTATTGAATTACCTTGTAAGCAATTCGTTTCCTCCATACTTGACATTCCTACAACTAACGAATAACGACCGTAATTAAACTTTTTATTTTACTGTGCACTGTTTATATGCCAACACTCATCGGGAGCGCTCGTTAAAACGAAAAGTAATTCGAATTATTAAGATTCGCACTTTTTTACAGGATCAAGAAATATATGCCGGTTTTAAAATACCTTCTATTTCCACACGTCATTAATTAATTGTTGGGAAGTGGGAAATAGTCAGTTCATTGTACAATTATTATTAAAATAAGTTTTTCGAAGGATGAATTAAAAGATTGTCCAGGTCTAAAGACATGTAGGTACACCCGAATCCAAACTGGAGCATCAAAGATACCTACAACTTCTTATTAAAATCTACAAAAAATCCACTGACTGACTAATATGAAACGCATAGCCCAAACAGGATGGCCTAGGCTACATGAAGCATGAAGAAAAAAACATTCCTAAGGACGTCCTAATCATAACATAGATGAGTCGAGAGACACACTACACTACACTCAGGAGATGAAATTATTGTCACTATATCCACTTGCATTTGTCGAAGTCCATTAGGCAATTCAGAACAGGATTCTGCTGACAGCCAGCCGCTATATCAACAGCATATTGAGTATTTTATCAAATAGTTTGTCATTTTACAAAAAGGACATACCTGCGTAAATTGCGTTGATATTTTCGTGTGATCCTCCTGGTACGCCTTCCTTGATTTCCGCCGCTCTGTCATCAGAGAGGCGAGGCGGTCCAAGGCCCTGGATTCCAGGGCTTCGGCGTTGGCTTTGATCAGCCGGCTTATGTTCTCCCACTCCTCGGTCATGGCTCGCCATGCTGAGGCTATCACAGAACCTGCGGATGATTGGTGGAGTTTGAAAGGTGATAAAAATCTAGGAACGACATGGCATTTCTTCAATACTAATCGACTTCATTGCATCTAAAATATCAGACAGATATCATTTATTTATCAGCATGTTTATTATCTATTATAAACCTAGGCACCTATGACTCTTTATATTAATGTTTGATTATCCATTCTCTGTTCTATTATCAATCTTACCTTAATCTTTTCTGTTTACGTACATAGATTAGATTATATTCCAGAAATATGTTATGTGTTTCTTACAAAGTAATTTTTTTTTATAATCCCTTCATCGATGGAATTTTAAACTTATCAACTTTATGTAATTAATATCTATGAAATCATCATGCATTGTGCATTATCTATCAATACATTATCTTACTAGTAACACTTTGTAAAAATTCTTGTGTAGGTTCAGTAAAATATACATAAAAACTCTATTTTTAAATATGTAACAACGAACAGGCAGAGTAAAAGGAACGAATCATAAGAAGATAATCTTAAAAAGGCATGCTTTGAATGCAACAAAATAACGAAATTACAAATCAACGAAATCTCTGTACCACCCAAGGAAGAATTATTACCAAATAAAATATAACGGGAATAGACACTTTAAATTGTACATCAACTAGTAAAGGAGGAAAACCCAAAACATGTGTTCCAATTACCGAATTAGGAAAAAATAAACTTCATAAATACAATGAAAATAACGGGACAATGAAATAGTTACATGCGCAACGCGCAAGGCACTGACTCTCTTTAATCATTACGAAAGGACTTCTTGGACACACCTCTGAATAGTTAATCAAATTTTGGATCATTACATAATAAATACAGAATTTAACAATAGCCCATAAGTCGTAGGCGTTATACTAACATTGAATATTGATGAAAACTGTCCTAATTATTCTATTATAATTACCACCACGACCCATTGTGATCTCCGAAGCTCGCTTCATAAACAATGGCATACAGACAGAGTTATATTTAATTAAGACGTAGGTATTAACGCCTATTCAAATAAAATAGTATTACAATATCCCTAATATATTATCATTTATTTCTGCATTTAAGAGATGACAATACAGATTATGTAATCATCAAAACCGAACATGAATATTGCGTGTCCTAAATACCAAAGGAGCGAGGTTCAAAGTATATTAGAGCATGTGATGAAAATAAATGAGATTAATAGAAGATATCATTATTAATGTGGATGGATACCGAGTGAAAGGAAGATCAGAGAAGAGATGGATTGATTGTTAAAAGAGTGAGATGAAATAGGTTCGAAGTAAGAGCAGCGTGAGGATTGGAGGGCAATGACATATTGCGACGACCGCAGACAATATGAAATCGTGAGGAAAATGATAATGAGTTCAAAGAAGAATTAAGTCAAGTTTGTTATTACCCAAAGGTTTCAAAGATCCCTAATTAAAGCTTTGAGTTGTAGCTAGTACCTATCCAAACAAAAATAAAGATCAGAAGTTGAAATACCAAAAAGGTATTCATTACTTAAAAAGTTTAATAGAAAATACTAAATCAGAGGACCTAATTATTGTGCCTACCAAACATTTCTGACAGGATTCCTAAGCTATATCAGCAGTGTTTTAAGTACAGTGAGGCATCAGGATTGACAAGTTTTTACAAGACTGTCAAGTGGCTGATAGGCGAGCACGGGTCATACGGGCAATACCAGTAAAACTTAAAATTTATAAAAGATAATAGGTATTTCTGAAAGTATGCATAGGTACCTACCTAATTTACTCACATGCTATATCGCTACTATAACAGGTTATGTTAAATAATAATATAACAGCATCACTCTATTTATCTCATGAGGCACGTGAGGATAACGTTCGAAATAATATTAAGCTATGACTTCATTCACATACTTATTAGTTGGCACATGTCAGAAGTAGGTAATCAACTATTTTAACAACTTGTTATATTTTTATCCAAATTAGCTATAGGCACCTACATGCATGACATTAATGAGTACCCACCTACTACTAGGTGCATGACTGCATCTTATAATCTAGGTTTGTTGATATCTCTACCTAGATTATTGCCTGTGAAGTTGTGAGATAACCAATTCCTGACAGAGGGTAACAAAAACAAACTGAATAATTCAAAATAACGGTCATATTCGAAATATCATTCTACCTCCATTTGATGCAAGTTCGTAATACGCGGATTGCTAACACAGCGCGGTGTTAACAAAGCCAGTGGTACTGATACTTGGTACTTACCGTTAAGTTCTTCACACTTGTCCATCTTCTGCCCCTGCGCGGCGGCGGCCGAGAGCGCCAGCGCGTACTCCCTGTCGCTCTTCATCTTCGCCTGCAGACTCCGCTTCATCGTCTCCATGAGCCGCAGCTCAGCATCCTGCCGCGCCAGCAGCGCGTCGTGCGCCGCCCGCCCAACCCCACTCGAAGCATACCCCATTGTAAACAAACCACGACTACACTACACCCCACATCGCAAAAGGTAAACACAACCGACACCACCAATTCACAACATTTCGTTATCACCGGCACAGTGTTTCTATGTCACCTCGCAATATAAAATTCAATTTATTTGCAAGCACGACAGATTTCGTCAGAAACGGGACCGCATTCGATAAATAGAAATATACTTTATTATAGTTCGCCGATGCTAACACACAGCTGAGAGCTGGCCGCGAAGACAAAATAGAAGCCGCGTCACATAAAACGATTTCGATAGAAATGTAAGTGAACGAACGAGGTGAGCGCGCTCAAAATAACGAAGCGCGCGTCCGCACGGCGAGGGCACCCGACCAGAATGCCATCTATCGCCACATCACGTCTGCGGCCACTGCTGGCGGCCACCCGTCGCTTGCCGTGCCGCCGTCGCCGAGGGGCTCCGAAACTAGATGAAAGATCCAGACATATACCTATTACAAGATAATAAGTCAAAAAGTCAAGATCCGTTGCCTCAAGTCTCTCAACCTGTTTGACTAGCGAAACCTTTCCATATCTCGATTAGGTACCCATTTTTATCCTTTGTATGAAAATCCTATACACCTAAGAATCCATTCTCTGCGTTACATTTTTCAAGGTGTACGACTAATAAAAAGACAGGTAAATCGATGTACAGTCAACACTAAAAGTAGCTTGGTATCTCAAATGTCCACAGAATCACGTTGTTGTTAAACATGTCATCCTACTAATATTATAAATGTGAAAGTTTGTGAGTGTGGATGTATGTATGCATGTTTGTTACTCCTTCACGCAAAAACTACTGAACGGATTTGGATGAAATTTTTAACCCAATAATCGAATACTACGCGGATGAAGTCACGGGGCACAGCTAGTGTAATCATAAGAATGACATCAGAAAGTGTCTTATTAAATGATCGCAACGTGAAATATTGTGCGATCATATTCCTCAGAGACCTTTTCGTGTAATTCAATGATGACGTGTTAACAACTTTCTTGATTCTTTTGGACATTTGAGATACAAGCTACATTTGATATTGACTATACCTTGATAGGTATACTTATATTTAAATACCACGTTATCAAATGTTAGGTAGGTAGTATATTACATTCATCGTTTTTAATTATTACAGTGATATTGAAGTAAGTAGGTAGCTATGTAAATATAAAGACATAGGAAAATCCAGCTAGAACAAAGAGAGGATTGGTATCTTTTAGCAATGAAAAGATAGGATACCTTACACGAAGCTGAATACCTATGTGCTGATGAAATTAAACCTTGAAGAATCCCAAACCAACCAAATCAAGATAGTTTTAAAACATTGTTAGAGACAAAACTGAAAGACAATGGTACTGACGTGAAAGAACTAATGAAGCTATCGTCAACGGAAATGAGGCCACGAATAAGCAAACAACATCAACAACCTTGCTTTGTTTTCGCAATAAATGCGGAAGGAAAGCTTTATAAGAAACTGAATTTGCGTCAATACGTAACGATTGGAGCCAGTAGGTACCAGTGTGGTACTTAATTGCTAAGTAGATGGACTTCTCAATTACTATTTATAGTAAGTAATCCGTAAATCAATGCTATGTCACAGCATACTGACTCTCATATGAAAGTGTATTTATATATTTTGGTAACAATTTAAGCCAATGTTCTCCAACATTGTAAGTCCAAATTGTAGGAATGTTTGTTTTATGGGTAAGTAGGACATCACTACCCTACAGCAAGGCTAGCTATTTACGAAGCCTAATCAATTATGCTGTAAGCATAAAGCTTTAAATACAAAGGTCCATGATGGCTGTGAGTTGTAACTTGCATCCAAAGAAAACTGCTTGCGTCACTTAAGCTAGGTATTGCATCAACCTTTGTAACTTTTATAATCCAAGTATTCTATGCACGCTGATTTACGTACACAATCGTTATATTTTTCCTAACAGTGGTCTTTTTTTTACTTTAATTGAAATTTTGACTAATTTGGATTAAAAACCTGTGATCCAAACCATAAAAGCAGTGCTTTTATGAAGTAAAAATATGTTGCCAGTCGTCAAAATAAAAAGGAAAAGTGGGAAATAATTACCTAAATAATTATTTTCGTGCACAGACTTAAAATACTAGTTTCGTGAAATAATTATTTTAACGTGATAAATAATGACTGTATTAGATAGTGACACATAGAGATAGAGTCTAGATATATTGCAATTACTGCAAAGTATCACTTATGACTAATTGTAAATAAAAAATTGGACCACCGCTTAGACAGTTGTTTGAGTGTAGACCGCTCGACGCACTGCATCGGGTGGTTGCGGGTTCGATTCCAATTGGGACTAATTTCGGAAATTGCCATTTCGTAATTTGCCCAATTCTGCGTGTCACTGGAATTGCGCCCCCAGTGCAATTTACGGTGCCGATAGTACTTGTACTCTAAACCACTCTTAACTTGCTTAATTTGGAACCATACATTTGGTGTGTCAGTTTAGAGTTAAATAAGGATTAATTTACGTATTTAAGAAACTTAGGTAAGTCATCTAAATCTTTGTTTAAACAAAATTTATATTACAAAATTCATATCTTATTCATACAATATTCATTAATCAGTTTAAAATTACACATCTATAAAAATAATATTTATGTAGGTATAACTATTTGATAATTCAACAATTTTTATGTCACTCACATCGCAACTTAAATATAATTATTTTAACAATTTACCTAATGCTTTTAATCACCTTATCATGGTTTAACGCAGGTTGAAGGATACTAAAATAGCAAACAAGGTATAATAGCAAAGCAAAGTAAAAATATAATTTTTGGGGTTGCCTACTTTGATTATTAGACCTACCGTATGTTTTTTTAGCATTGCTATTTAGGCAAACTTAGTTGAATCAGTGGCAACACTGACCCCAGCCTTGTAATATGGCCGCTACAGGTTAGTTCTAGTAATTTTGTCACGTGAAAAAACCTTAAAATTTGCTTTATTATTCTATTTATTATCACATTTTAATATGTAATTTAGTTGGCATGTGTTAAGGTTATCCAATGCATACTTTTTGATCGCTGTAAAATGTTATCTAATAATGCTAACGTGTCATCGTTTCACCTCTGCGGACGTTTGGATTTACCGCGTGGCCACATTTCTCAAAGATTCCAATCTTTTTATGACCTTTATTATACCATTTAATGGTATAATTATTGATTTTTCAGGTTTCTGAGAAGGTGAGAAAACCAAACTTGAGCAGACGTTTTGCGAATCCTCAATAATTGTCCTATCATGTGTCGGAATAACCGCTTTCCAAAATCGGACTAGGTCGTTCACTTATTAGCCATGCGTCACCATTATTCATTCGGTTGTCCTGCCCGGAATTACCAGATCCCACTGCACTTCCATTCATTCGGAATTTTGCGGTATTTATTGCAGGCAAGAAATCGAAGAAGGCAAAATGGATTCCGGCCAGCATCACAGACATTATTGCAGAGCCGACCACAATCCCGGCCGCTAACAACTGGGCGGACTCCGTAGAAGAAGAACGTGAGTAAAATACAAGCCTCTACATATTATTTTGGATAGATACAACTTTAAATAGATGTGTAAATTTAAGGACCCAGTGATGACATAAAGGGTGATGGTAGGCCAATGTTAATCTCGTACTTGGGGCGCACATACCGAGCGCTCGTCGCTCTCCCCGCCCCGGGAAGGTCTGAGTAAAGGTCTTTTGTGTCTCAATACATTCTAGCCGGATGCTTCCCTCAGAGGGAAGGCGGGGGAACCAGAAAATACGGTGCAATGTTAAGCCTGTGAAGCTTGGCCTGTGGGGCCAGGTCGAGGTGTGAGCGTTGATACTGTTGGAAGCCCCTGTGACCAGCCATTTTAGCACAATCTACGAGATGACTCCGGTCACAACTCAATTCAGACTAGTCTTTCATTGGCCTACTCCCTGATTTTTAACTGAGGGTCCTAAATCCCATGTTTGCTGGGAAATAATTTTATTATAAACAAAATAGTTAAATTATTTGGTCCCTACCTACTGACTTACAATTTTATTGTATATTGGTGTGTGAAGGACATTTGTGCCAATAGGGTGTGTGTTAACTATAATAATAAACTGAAAATAAGGAAGGGCTTATATTAAATACCTATTGCTTATCTAGTATGCTTATCATATTCATATTATGTTGGACAATGTTTGGCATTGAAACAATGCAAGGCTTTGTATCACTTCATACCTAATGGTCAAATAACTTAAAATTGTCCATCTTAAGGTGGATGGAGTATAAATTAATTAAATTAACAAGTGACATAAAATTTTGTAATGTGTAAGCATGGTGTTTAACCACAACCAGCTCGATAACTAGCTGTTGCCCCGCGGCTCCGCCCATGTGGTATATCAATTAAAAAAACATAAGTTTCTCCTTATAATATCTGCCAACTGCCGGTGAAACTCTCGTCAAAATCGGTCTAGCCATTTTGGAGAGTAGCTAGAACAAACAGACAGACAAAATAATAAAATTGTTTGTTTTTTATAAGCACCGTATATAATTTCGTATGCATGTAGTAATAAGCTGTTATGTTGACACTTGGATTTCATATATTATTATAGATAACTAATGAACATGTTGGCAACATTGTCTGAATGATGAAATCTGAAGAATGCAGTCACTGTAAACAATGATGACAGATAAACATTTACAAATCAAATAAACATTTGTTTTATATATGGAACAAACATAAGTATTCTTAATAACAGGAGTAATAAAAACCAAGACATAGGAATAATAAATTATAACATATTTTATTAATGTGGGGAAATAACCTCAGCAAGAATTATGAACAATTTATAATTATCTTTGCATGTTGTAAAATAAATAACCACTTAAAACTTGTTTAAAAGAATCAATAATCATAACTTTTCCTACCTACACTATAGGTACTTAACCTACTTATTGTTCACACTAAACATCCATAATCTAGTGAATTGAAGGACAACCATCATCACTGAGAGGTTACCACTATTATCACAAGCATTTAGCTTAGAAGCTAGAAATCTTAAAAATTAAAATGTGTTTTCCATGCTGCTCATGAATCTGTAAATAATATTTTAATTTATCTAAGGGCCTGTGCACCCACCTTTATTAAACGCGCTGTCGACGAGCGTTTGTAGCGATACGCACGCGAGTCAGACGCAGCATGTAGACTTTTGCAGGATATAAATGCGCCGTTGACGCGCATTTTAGAAACGTGGTGTGAACAGGCCCTAACAAAAACCAATATTGATCTGAAACAATTAAAAATAGCTATTGATTAGTATCTACAGACCATGCAAGAAAACTTTTGAAGAAAAAGTTTAATACTAAAAACGTTATCATCACTACATAGTATAAAACAAAGTCCATATGTATGCTTAGATCTTTAAAACTACGCAACGTATTTTGATGCGGTTTTTATTAATAGATAGAGTGATTCAAGAGGAAGGTTCATATGTATTATAATACATGCATAATATATTAGAGAAACACTGATAAAAAGTACCCGTGCGAAGCCGTTAGTATATGATATTGTAAAGTATCAGCATATCCCCTTCTCAGCTGAAACATATGGCACGTATTCGTCGCGGCCGCGCGCGCCGGTGGTGCTCCCGTCGGCGTCGCGCGCCGCGCGCGGCGGCCAGGCCGTCGACGACGAGTCCATCCCGCGCCGCCCGCCCTTCACCGCGCACATCTCCAACCTGCCCTACGATGTGGACGAGAGCGCCATCACCGAACTCTTCACTGGACTTAAGGTAATTGACATTATTTTTCCCTTCTTATACCAAATATCTTCAACTTCTATTTTACCTTGTGGAATAATTGTTTCAACAAAACTGTTCAAAATTATTTGAACAAGCAAACATATGATATATGAACCCTGTAAGAAGAGGTAATAAATAATAATACACCATCATGCCTGTGTTCTCCGATGGGGTGGGTAGAGATGCAATATGGTTTACCAATATTTCGCCAAAGGTGTTTAATGCGGGGGGCGTCGTGCCATAGTCCGCCATGCTGTGGTGCGGGTTGGTGATCTTCACACGTCTCTCGAAAGACGTGCAGATTTCCTCAGGAGGTTTTTCCTTTACTATTCAGCAATTGTTAATCTCTGTTAATTAAAAATAAGAAGATGTATAAAATAAAGATCTCGTTAATTCAGCTTTCTATGTTTTATAGTTTTGGCGATTTTGTGATCTATCTGAAATAATCATCCATCTGAATTATACAATCGCATAATGGTTCAAGACATTGTCTTAGAGCTGTATTAATAAATCCATCTCAAGTCTGAGAGTGGTCTTAAGGACGCATTTAACTTGTCATTTTTACTGGTATGACTTAGAATGACATTTCCAAATTCACCCTTGCACTTGGGATCGGTTTATTAATACCAGCCTCAAACAATTGAGGTCGTAATTATCCATTGCCCTGGTTTTATTGGCATTTCAATTGAAAACTTTAAATGAGGTAATTTGGCAGTTCTGCATAGTGCCCTAAATATTTGAGGTCACAGTGAGGCCTTGGAGATCCAAATCCACTAGGGAATGGGGTCGTCAGGCAATCCGCTCGTGTTTCACTGCCCCACCCATGTCAGACATGCAATCAATACTCAGTCAATTTACATTACTATTACACTGAATAATTTATTCGTGTTATTTTTAATGACGAAATATTAACATTGAAACATTCACCATCATTATTATTACAATTGGACGTAACTCAAGTTTTACCACTTGTATAACTGTTTTTTTTTATAAGTAACAGTGATTGTTTGCCATTTAGCTGATTTTTAAAAAGATATCATTAAATCAACATGTTACTGGGATGGCCGCCAGTCCATTGTAATAAATATTGCAATGGTCCTTTATAGAATCATATAGCGGGCACAGGTTCCCTTTGAGATCCCGGAGCCCCTCCATTGTCCGACATAACCCGCTCGCGTCCCCCGGGAATGTCCCATCAGATCACAATATATAAAAGATAATGTACCCATACTTTTATGAATATTGTAAAGTTTAATTAATAATAATTTCACATAGCCGACACGAAATGTCACAGCATAATAATTTAAAGCGAATAATTTCATACAAATTAATTCTGTAGCCTTGAAATAAAACCTGAACGACTGAAACTGGTTGTCGTTAAATTCTCCTTCATTATAATATATTCATTTATATTGATCTCATTGACTGACATTCACTAAATATGCGATCGTAATTTTAAAATATACCTGTCTATACATACATATATGCATTACACTATGATAGGATCAAAATTGTAAATGCCATTGAGCGAAATACACCGGCTAATCCGCGTTCTGGCGTCGCAAGTTCATGCACAAACATTTTGAATGACCAGGGCCATTTTACATGTAATATCGATTACCTTTATGGTATCGTGGTATTTATATCGATAGCCAGGACACATTCTGAAGGAGTTACACGCGTGTTGCACGCTCGCTAGTTATTGGCGTCTACTGTAGTTCAAATATTTGTATGGCACATTGTGTAACATTCGGGCACCTGAAAAACTAAACATGTTCCATTACGGTAACCGCTAGCGAGTAGCTAGTTCCTACGAAAGTATATGCTTTTTGATAGTTAAATGGATTGTGCATCTGGGCACTAATAAAGGCTTATTATCACAAGACTACAGACCATTTAACTGTTTTTCATTTCACTTTAGTACTTCGTAATAAATAAATATCACCAGACTAATACACTAATTACATGGGTCCAAAATAAGCATTGCTTGTACAATTAGTATCATACAATGGACTGGGGACGATCCCAGTCACATCCAAACCAGGAGATTACAAAATGGCCATTACCGCAATTTACTCTCACGAGAATCGAACCCGTAACCGCTCAGTGCAGAGAGCCATGCGGTCTATGCTCGAACCACTACGCCAAGCAGTCGTCCCCTGCAAAAAGAGTTACAATTAAAAATAATTTATCACCACAATAAAGGAAACACTGATAATAACAATACCTAATGGTATAAAGTAAACAAATGAATATCATCAGACTGACACACCTACTGTTTGGTCCCAAACCAAGCAACGCTTGTACTATGGCTACCGTACAAAGGACTGGGGCGATCCCAGTTACACCCAGACCTAAGCAAATTTCGGAAAGGCCATTTCCGAAATTTGCCCCGGCGGGAATCGAACCCGCAACCACCCAGTGCAGTGAGCCGAAGTCGTCGATAAATGTAAATAATATTTTGTTTTGTAAACAGATTACCAACTTGAGACTGCCCCGTGAGGGCGACAGGCTCAAAGGATATGGCTGCGTTGACTTTGAAGAAAGGGAGGGTCTCATCAGTGCTATGAACATACCTGATTTGGTAAGTCGTGACAACATTTATATGATCATAGGATATACTTATCATAAATACATGTCTCCACGTGCAGGCGTCGCGCAGAATCTGTGCCATTAGTTAAGTTCCTACCGGAAAAAAATATAATTTGAATTGATTTCTGTTTACAAAATTAGAGAATGTCACAAATCAGTGTAAATGATACGTCAGTGCAAACGAAAGGTTTACGCATAGCTATGTGATACATAAAATTACCACGTGATAATTTTTATAATTTTTCTTTGCCCTCGCCGAATTAGCTAACCTACAGAATGGAACATATTGCATGGGAATTGTGTCAGGTTTTCATGGTCCTGCTAATAACATCTCATGTTCCGTGACATCAGCCCAGATTACATCAGAATATAAAGCTATAGTAGGTAATAAGTAAACTTCTTTAACAGTAAAATTCCATTGTAAACCGGATTTCAACAGGGCCTTTGTCCCATGGATTGTAAACTATTTCTCTTTTGTTGTGCAGACAATTGCCGGCCGACGGATAAGAATAGAAGTGTCCACACAGGACAATGATCGAAGGATGGGAAGAGGAGGGAGGTCCGATAGGGACAGGTAATACAACACCCATTCATTTGCTCATACCCTTCAACCAAATCGCTCCTATTTTAAAACTTTTTTTAAATAAAGTTTCAAAAATGAAATAACATTAGCAGCTTAGCAGCTGCCCAACTCCTGATCGAATGCATTTACGAAGTATGAGTGGGTTACTCGGTATTTATTTCCTGGTCAGAAGTGTCCTAAATAAGCCTCAATATAATCTATCAAGTTCAATTTAAATTCATGCAGCAGTCAGATGCAAAATCTTTGCGAACAAGCCTGACATGTATCTGTAATTTGATGAAATCACATTCATCTCATCTCTTATGAATAAAGAACAAGGCAGTGTGGCCAAATCCTTTAGATATCTGACATGCTAATGTTGACCGTGACCGTACATACTGTACGCGCAGAGCAAGACTGGTATCAATAAATCGATCTCAACTCTGAGACCTAAATTGAATACACTTTACGATGCCATTTTGAACCAATTTTTTCGGGTTCGAACCCCATGCTGGCCATTAAACTATTGACTTGAGCCCACTTCTAGCACAAGCATTAGCTTAGTTGGAGGGGCTAAAGGGAATACTATATGTTAAACACACATTGCTAGTAATCTTAAATGTTGCACCGTTCGGTATGGAGCAGGGAGTACGACCCGGAGCGCACGATGGGCGACTGGCGGTCGGGGCCGCGCGTCAACCCCGAGCCGTCGTCGCGCCCGCGCGCCATGGAGCGCGACCCCACGCGCGACCGCGACCCTACGCGCGACCGGGAACGCGACCGCGAAAGAGACTGTGAGTCACCTTTTTTGTTGTAAAAGTTTTGTAATGAGTAGCCAGCGTGAAACTCGTAGTTAGAATTACAGATTCAGTTCGTGACAGTAGTACTTACCTACCTACCCACCTTGCAAATGAGCAACGGCGAAGATCATTTCTAAATAATAATAAAGAACCAGTGCGTAAACTAGGTAGGTATGTAGCATAGATCTAGCCAGTCTGGCAACCCTGCATACGTATATGTAGGCATAACCTGCACACCTATAATTCTATCTCTCTTGCCTATACGCCAGTAGTTCGAAAAGACAACAACTATTCCTAGCTGTGGTTTCCAAAGGGGAAAATATAAGGATTTATTGGTAGTGATTGCAAACTGCTGGCAGGAGATCTATATTGAAACAACACATTTGAGACTATCTAGTCTGTATCCTCCAAAGTATTAGACAGTAGTAGAAGTATTGATAGACCTGGTGCCTTGTTGGTAACCCGTTGAGATGATATTTGTTCGGTGCACAAAAAAAAATATATATAGCATTATTTCCTCTTTTGTATGAGTATTTCTGATAAAGCTAAGGAGCATTTAACCTCGTCGTAATATCGAACGATGTTGGCAATTACGTAATAGTAATTTGTAACATATTAGATCCTTAGGTCACAGTGATGATAAGTAATCTGACATGGCGGGAGCAAGCCATAATGTCACACTTGGGACGCACACACTGAGCACATGATCACCAATACATTGCTTATTAAAATCACTTGTTTTACATATGGAATTGTTTAGACTAGAAATTAAATTTTGGAGCAGTTTTTAAAATCGGAATTTCTGTCTTAAACACTCCACTTTATTTCCATGGGTGGCTTGGCTAAGCGCCCTAAATCGGTGATCATTGTTGCTCTCCACGTCCCGGGAAGGTCTGAGTAAAGGTTGTCAATGCGTTGTTGGCATTGCACCCTCTAGCAGGGGGCGTGGCTCACAGCTACGGCGGGGACACCAGAAACGCGGGATGAACGGCTACGTTGAGGACTCCTACGGACGAGACTTGGCCTATCGACCCCTTGGAAGTTCCCTGCGACCAGCGGTTTTAGTCTAATCTGTGACACGGCAAGTCCGGCCGTAACTCAATTCAGACTAGTCTTTGGCTTGCTCTTTATGTCGGAATACTTAATTCTGAGTGATTTATAATTTTGTAGCTATCAATATTCAAGTTGCTAGGCTAAGATATACAAATTGGACGTTTGTTATCCTGTTTAGCGAGTGCTGATAATAGACCGGGCGGGTGGCGCGATGGAGACAGGCCGTCTCTGCCGGAGCCCGCGAGAACGCCGTACGGCGGAAGAGACTCGTTTGGACGCGATCGTTATGGAGAGTGAGTCATGTTCAATGTTATTAAGATGCCAATATACTATATTCAATGTCGTTTTGTTCTGGACTCGGCTCACTGCACCGGGTGGTTGCGGGTTCGATTCCCGTCAGGGTATATTTTTGGGAAATGGCCTTTTCGTAATTTGCCCTGGTCTGGGTGCCACTGGGATCGCCCTCAGTCCATTGCACGGTACCCATAGTACAAGCGTTGCTTAGTTGGGGACCATAGAGTTAGTGTGTTCATCTGGCGATATTTATTTATTAGGCGGCTTTAAATCTTCCAGGCTACATTTAGGACGAAACAAGTTATGCGACAGTGAAACTATAGAGAGTAGTAAATAATATATGTAATAATATTTGGCAAATATTCAGAGGATTGGTACCATTGACAAGGGCGCGCCATCAAGAAACTCAATTATGTTTTTATAAGTTGGTAGTTCATTTACAGAAGCAATGATCTGTGAGCCGACTAGACATTTCTATACTGCGCTATGCAATTAATGGGGTACCATTAAGCTATATTCATTGAATATTACCGTATGCAGGTCACTGCCAACAGCAATGGTGTATGACCTCTGGGATCCTTCCCTTCTATTTCCTCTTGTGTAAACTGGAACAAATTTTGCTTAGTTCAGATTCTAATAAAACAATGTATGACAGCACATTGCACAGTGGTTTGATAGGTCACAAAACGAATTCAAAACACATTGTATTCAATTCAATTAAAAAAAAAGAAATAGTTTAAAGTGAAAAACCTGATACATAGTGGCACTTGTTTATCAAACAATCTAAACCCAACCCTTTGTCTGGGTTCTTGCTACTTAGTTTGTACAGTATTTAATAAATTCAACCCTTCTTACCAGGGGTAGGGAGCGTGGTGGGTTCGGCGGCCGCGACGGCGAGCGCAGTGGCTTCGGCGGCCGCGACGGATTCCGCGCCGCTGATCGCGACGGATACGGGTGAGATTCACTTGTGTTAACCACTTCTTATTGACATAATGTTCGTTCATATCATGAAGACACGTGCTGTGACCCTTATGACACTGGCATATCGATCAGTTTGCAATAACTCACGCGTTTTTATGAAATGAAGTGGCTATGCTCATTGATTCATGTCTTTTTTGTTGTAATTATATATTACTAGCTGACCCGACATACGTTGTCCTGTCAAGACAGGACGACATATGTCGATGATAATTTTAGAATTACAACGTTAAGTTTTGAAAAAAAAGTATACTCTTTCTGTTTCAACCTGTATACATATATCAATACACTTTGTTATTATTGTATCGCACATAAAACAAATATCCAGATATGCATATCTAGATATTTGTAATCTATAATTATTGTGCTATATTGAAGTCGGTTAATTAGACACCGGTTCATGCCACAATGCTAGATTCGGTCGCTCGATACCTACATTTGATTTTTTATAGTTACACCAGGTGTATGATGCCTGTCACGACAATACTAATGAAACTTCTCCTGACAATAATAAACACAAAAAATTATAATTAGCGAAATCGTTCCATCAATTCACGCGCGATGCGATGACTAAGGAAATAGAGATTCATTTTTATATATATAAGATGATTTTCCCTGGTCAGGATCACTGTATAATATAACAAATACAAGTGTTATAATTAGTTTAGAAACCAAATTCTCTTAGAAAAATTACTGAGTATCAAATCATAATTTTCTCATTTGCATCTGATCAGTTAATTAACATGTTATTTCGTGTCGTTCATTTATAGCAGTAGGGAAGGAAGAGGATTCGGTGGCAGAAGCTTTGGGGATCGCGATCGTGAACGCGACCCGCCACCGAGAGAAGGTAAATAAATTATAATAACCTCTGGGTATTCACAGTTGACGGAAAAGTTCCGGTAGTTCCGACGACAGCTTCCATCCTTTTACAAATTAATTAAAATAAGGATGGAGGCAGTTGTTTCCGACACGGAAACTTTCCGTCGATTGTAAACACCCCCCAGGTTTGTAACATATCCTAGTAATATGTTTCATAGTGTTACGTACTAAGGGTTAGGTACAATTAATGCCGTTAAACGTGTAAAAAGGGTTTAATTCGCTCTCCACAAACTTGACAAATACACAGTACTACACTAGTTCACTATCACTAGTTACATACAACAAACACTGTTCCGAATCACTTAGCAGTCACACAGTATTCCAATATAATCGCCTAGGTCACTGGTATATCACTCTTCGTTCGCTTACTTAAGTTCCGTACACTGTCGCTTCCAAGAAGTAACTAACTCGCTGCCCGTCGTCAACACCTTATATACGGAATAAAGATGCGAGCTGGTATTTTCCTGAACATTCTCGGTAGGTATGTAGGTAATAATAATCGGAATCGAACGATCTCGAGACCCATTGTCGGCTTCCCTTTGTATTCGTTCGCGAGTAGGTATTCGCAGTCGTCGCCGCGCCGATAACGCGTTCACTTTATACCTACATACCTACAGTCTCGAACATTCAACTTTTAGAGATCCTTCGTAATTATTCGATGGGGTTCATCTAGAATAAAAATGCGTTTTTGTATCAAGCTGATAAAATAAGGATCCTTCGAGGTATTTGACCAAATAGTTTCTAGGTCGCAACATTACCCCCCTCTTAGTCATGCTCGTCCCGAGCATCATTTGTTCCATGATACCGAGCCAATCTGTCCACATGGACTACCTTTGGCTTTCCTCGAAGTCCCTTCTTAATGCGATAGGTCACATCGTTGATCCTCGTAATAACTGTATAAGGTCCTTCCCAGCGAGCCTGAAGTTTCGGGGACTTCCCTTTTCTGCGAAGAGGATTGTGGAGCCACACCAGTGTTCCTTCTTCAAAACCATTGGTGTTTGCACTTCGGTCGTACCGGGTCTTCATCTTCGTACTTGACTTCAAGTTGTTTTCCCGTACCATTCGATGCACTTCGTCCAGTTGGTTTTGAAGTTCACTCACATAGTCCGTAACGGCCTTAGGACTGTCGGGTGGCGTGCCCGTTATCGCATCCACTGGGAGCCTCATTTCTCGACCAAAATTGGCTTTGGCTGGAGTGTGACCAGTACTGTCATGTACTGCAGACCGATAGGACATTAAAAACAGTGGAATGTATTGGTCCCAGTCCCGCTGATGATCGTCTACGACCTTGGCCAGGTGGTTTTCCAGGGTCTGGTTAAACCTCTCGACCATTCCGTCTGACTGCGGGTGTGCTGGAGTTGTACGAGTCTTGTTCATTCCGAGTAATTTGCACATCTCTTGGAACAGCGCAGACTCAAAATTCCGTCCTTGATCGGAATGGATCTCCATAGGTACACCATACCGACAGACTACTTCTTGGACCAATTTCTTCGCTACGGTGACTGCTTCCTGGTTGGGTGTTGCAAATACTTCTGGCCACTTAGTGAAGTAATCTTGCACTACTATGATGTATTTGTTCCCATCCTCAGTCATCGGAAACGGTCCAGCAACATCAATGGCGATGCGCTCCCATGGGGCTCCAACGTTGTACAACTTCAACTTTCCCCTACTTCTTGTCTGCGGGCCTTTCACTGACGCACACGCAGTGCATCTGCGACACCAATCCTCGACGTCTTCTCGGCAGCGCAGCCAATAAAACCGCTGTCGCACCTTAACCAGGGTTTTCTTGACTCCTAGGTGCCCACCAGAAACACCATCGTGAATGTGCCGTAGAAGAGGGGCTACCTTACTCCGCGGCACTATCACCTGCATGGTTATTTCTTTGCCGTTGTTCGATTCCCATTTCCTATATAGCACTTCATCTACCAGAGCCAAACTGTCCCACTGAGCCCAATAACTCTTTGTTGTCGAACTGTAGACGGACACGTCGCTCCATTGAGGCCTGTTTCCGCTCTGTTTCCATTGCAGTATAGGTTGTAGGTCATTGTCCTCCTCCTGCGCTTTCTTCATACTGGCTCCGGTCCATTCGTCGTCAATTCCGTGAGTCCTTATGAGCTTGACCTCTTCCCGAACTTCATTCCTTAAGCAATGTTTGCAGTCTTCGGCACACGGTCTCCGTGACAAAGCGTCAGCATTACCATGCCCTTTTCCACTGCGGTGTTCTATTACGAAGGAAAATTCCTGTAGTTGCTCGATCCATCGTGCTACTTGTCCCTCTGGGTTTCTAAATTGTAATAGCCATTGTAATGCAGCGTGGTCTGTTCTTAGTGTAAACTCCCTTCCTATAAGATATTTGTTAAAATGTTGTAAGGTCTTCACCACAGCTAACAATTCACGGCGAGTAACACAGTAATTTCTCTCTGGCTTGGAAAGGGATTTACTGAAGTACGCTATGACAACGTTGTGGTCTCCCTGTATTTGTGACAAAACACCACCTATTCCGGTGTTACTGGCGTCAGTATCCACGATGAATCTTCCTTCTCTCGTTGGGTAACCTAATATTGGGGCCTCACACAATCGTTGTTTCAGCTCAATGAAAGCTTTCTCACATTCCAGGTCCCAAACGAAATCCCGTTTATCTTCCGTTAGACGATGTAAAGGCTTCGCAACATCTGAAAAACTCTTGATAAAGCGTCTGTAGTATGCACATAGTCCAAGGAACGCTCGTACTTCTGTTTTGTTCTTGGGAGAAGGCCATTCTTGAACAGCTTTTATCTTTTCGGGATCGGTCTTCACTCCGTCTGTTGAGATGACATGTCCAAGATAACTGACCTCCTTTTTAAACAAAGCACACTTCTTCGGACTAAGTTTTAGATTAGCCTCACGGATTCGAGTGAAAACTTTTTCCAAGTTCTTCAGATTTTCCTCGAAGCTGCGACCCATAACAATTACATCGTCAAGGTAGACCAGGCACACGTCCCCGAGTAAACCCACCATTACTCTCTCCATAAGGCGTTCAAACGTGGCAGGAGCATTACATAAACCGAATGGCATAACGTTGAACTGCCACAATCCGTTCCCGATTCCTGTACTAAAAGCAGTCTTCTCCTTGTCCTCTGGGCTGAGCTCGACCTGCCAATAGCCACTTTTAAGATCGATGGTTGAGAACCACTTCATACCACTGAGCATGTCCAGCGTGTCGTCAATTCGAGGTAAGGGGTAACTGTCTTTCTTCGTGACATTATTCAGCATTCGGTAATCCACGCAGAACCTTGTACTGCCATCCTTCTTCTTTACCAGCACCACGGGTGAAGACCATGGACTCGTAGAAGGTTCAATTATTCCGTTATCAGCCATGTCATTAATCATATCTGTCACCTCCTTTTCTCTTGCCCATGGCAATCTTCGGGGTCTTTGTTTAATAGGCCTGGCGTCGCCTGTATCGATCCGATGTTTGACGAGTCCTGTCTTTCCACAATTATTTCCGGTAGCGAAAATGTCTCTAAATTCTAGCAACAGCTTCTTGGCATGCTGTAGTTCCGATGCCGATAAATTTTCCTTAGACGCTTCCAGAAGTTCCCAGATGTGATCCTCTGCGATCTGCGTACCTTCCTGTTTATCTGGAGCGCTTAATTTTCTCAGGTACTGTACTTCCTCGCATTTTCCGACCACACTATTCTTCTTCAGCTGTACTTCTTCATTACTAAGGTTAAGGATTCTTACCCTAGTAATTCCGTTCGACATCAGTAGCGTCCTTGCTGTAATTAAACTCGAGTGATTGCCAGCATCTTCTACAATGAGACATCTTCCTTGCTCAGTCTTCGCAGGCAATTTAACTCTCAACAGTGTGTTCTGGATGTAGCCAAAGGAGTGCTAAGGTTTCCTGATCAAGAAGTCTGTTTACAAGGATCGCGCCCGTGTACACTTTATTGTTTGAGGGATACCACATTGGCTCCGAAATCGGAAAACTTAGTGAGAGTTAAATTGCCTGCGAAGACTGAGCAAGGAAGATGTCTCATTGTAGAAGATGCTGGCAATCACTCGAGTTTAATTACAGCAAGGACGCTACTGATGTCGAACGGAATTACTAGGGTAAGAATCCTTAACCTTAGTAATGAAGAAGTACAGCTGAAGAAGAATAGTGTGGTCGGAAAATGCGAGGAAGTACAGTACCTGAGAAAATTAAGCGCTCCAGATAAACAGGAAGGTACGCAGATCGCAGAGGATCACATCTGGGAACTTCTGGAAGCGTCTAAGGAAAATTTATCGGCATCGGAACTACAGCATGCCAAGAAGCTGTTGCTAGAATTTAGAGACATTTTCGCTACCGGAAATAATTGTGGAAAGACAGGACTCGTCAAACATCGGATCGATACAGGCGACGCCAGGCCTATTAAACAAAGACCCCGAAGATTGCCATGGACTCGTAGAAGGTTCAATTATTCCGTTATCAGCCATGTCATTAATCATATCTGTCACCTCCTTTTCTCTTGCCCATGGCAATCTTCGGGGTCTTTGTTTAATAGGCCTGGCGTCGCCTGTATCGATCCGATGTTTGACGAGTCCTGTCTTTCCACAATTATTTCCGGTAGCGAAAATGTCTCTAAATTCTAGCAACAGCTTCTTGGCATGCTGTAGTTCCGATGCCGATAAATTTTCCTTAGACGCTTCCAGAAGTTCCCAGATGTGATCCTCTGCGATCTGCGTACCTTCCTGTTTATCTGGAGCGCTTAATTTTCTCAGGTACTGTACTTCCTCGCATTTTCCGACCACACTATTCTTCTTCAGCTGTACTTCTTCATTACTAAGGTTAAGGATTCTTACCCTAGTAATTCCGTTCGACATCAGTAGCGTCCTTGCTGTAATTAAACTCGAGTGATTGCCAGCATCTTCTACAATGAGACATCTTCCTTGCTCAGTCTTCGCAGGCAATTTAACTCTCACTAAGTTTTCCGATTTCGGAGCCAATGTGGTATCCCTCAAACAATAAAGTGTACACGGGCGCGATCCTTGTAAACAGACTTCTTGATCAGGAAACCTTAGCACTCCTTTGGCTACATCCAGAACACACTGTTGCTTCTTCAAGAAATCTAGTCCCAAAATGCAATCATCAGTAATATTTGCAATCAACACTGACTGGAGATAGACTCGGTCGCCGATTCTTAACTTAATATCTGTTTCACCGAGGACGGAAACTGGCTGGCCAGTGGCTGTTTGCAGACGGCATGACGGTGATCGCTTTTCCCACATTATGGTGCGTTTCAGTAGTTCCGGCCTCACAATTGTTCGCGATGCTCCAGTATCAACAGTTAAACTGCAAGTTTGGTTGTCTAAGGTGGCCTCGATGATCAGACTATTCCCATTGCAAACTTGAGTTATAGTGACTGTTGGGGCCTCAACTTGACCAGCCAGCGCCCGCCCCGCGGCCCTGGCGACGTTTAGTTTAACGGGACACTTGGTTCCGCTTGGGTCTCGGACTCGTCCGCGACCTTTCTCTTCTTTGAAGGGCATTCCAAGCGAATATGTCCCTTACCACCACAGCCATAACAAGTTGGGACGAACCGAGGCTTCTTTTCCTCCTTAACTACCTCCTTAACCTCCCTGACCTTATTTAATTTCGTGTCCTGCCGAACAGCTTCCACCTCGAGAGCATGAGCCAGTGCATTCTTCATGGTTTGGTGGTGTCCCAGCCGTACAAAGGTCCTGACTTCCGTTTCTCGAATGCCATTTATAAATAACTCCAGCAGGTTCTCTTCAATCATAGCTGGTTTGGATGAGTATGCACGGCGAACCAGCCTCTCCACTTCCAATGCCCATTGTTGGAGACTTTCACCAGGCTTTTGCTTTCTCTCGTGGAGTTGCACTCGATAAACATGTTCCAGGTGTTTTTCACCGTAGCGTGTATCCAGTGCATCCATGAGAGTCTCCAGAGTCCTTCCTTCCAGCGGCAGATTCTCCAAAACCATTAAAGCATCTCCCCGTAAGGCAAGCGCCAGGGCCGCAAAAGACTGCTCGCTGCTCCAGGAATTTCCAACTGAAAGTATTTCAAACTGGTACTTGAATGCTGTCCACGAGGAAGTCCCATCAAAGCGCGGGAGATCGAGCTTTGTGGATGATGGTGAAGCTACTGAAATAGGTCCTTGAGTCTTCAGCCTTATCATTTCCTTATTCATTGCCTCAAAGCGGCTTTCGAAGGTCTCATTCTTCAGAGTTACCTCTTTATTAAGGACATGCAGGCGGTCTTCGAGGGTCCCAGTCTTTACATTAACTTCTTCGTTCAGCACCTGCATGCGATCTTCGAGGGTCTTCACTTTCGCACTTAAAATGGTGTTACCTGTGTCTATTTTACTTAAGACAGCCTCCTGATTAGCCTCCATTATTTCCCTAATCTCCCGCCGGCTCGACTCTTGGTTGGACTGCATCATCTCCTTGAACTCTTGCCGGGTAGCCTCTTGGTTGGCCTGGATCATTCGCTGGCTAGCCTCTTGATTGGCCTTCATCATCTCCTTGAACTCCTGCCGGCTAGCTTCTTGGTTGGCCTGGAGCATTTGCTGCATAGAGGCCATCAACGCTGCCAAGTTCAATTCCGATGAGCTTCCTGCTGGTGCTGCCTCAGCTCCCGCCGAAACACCGGCATCAACTGGACGCTCTTCTTCTTCACGGCTACGTTGACGTGCAGCATCCATCTCCACTTGACGTCTGGTTCGTAAAGTACGCCCTTCTTCCTCTCGTGGTAGTAACGGCATCCCACTTCTGACACCAATTGTTACGTACTAAGGGTTAGGTACAATTAATGCCGTTAAACGTGTAAAAAGGGTTTAATTCGCTCTCCACAAACTTGACAAATACACAGTACTACACTAGTTCACTATCACTAGTTACATACAACAAACACTGTTCCGAATCACTTAGCAGTCACACAGTATTCCAATATAATCGCCTAGGTCACTGGTATATCACTCTTCGTTCGCTTACTTAAGTTCCGTACACTGTCGCTTCCAAGAAGTAACTAACTCGCTGCCCGTCGTCAACACCTTATATACGGAATAAAGATGCGAGCTGGTATTTTCCTGAACATTCTCGGTAGGTATGTAGGTAATAATAATCGGAATCGAACGATCTCGAGACCCATTGTCGGCTTCCCTTTGTATTCGTTCGCGAGTAGGTATTCGCAGTCGTCGCCGCGCCGATAACGCGTTCACTTTATACCTACATACCTACAGTCTCGAACATTCAACTTTTAGAGATCCTTCGTAATTATTCGATGGGGTTCATCTAGAATAAAAATGCGTTTTTGTATCAAGCTGATAAAATAAGGATCCTTCGAGGTATTTGACCAAATAGTTTCTAGGTCGCAACAATAGTCTTATTTTATAGTCCTAGCACTTCTCCAGAATATCGTGATAATTAACGATCTTATAAAAGCTTTCTTCAATATGTTCTTTGAACATTCACAGACATAGAAATATTTTTGTGATTATCTCTAATATTTGTTGTGTTCCTAGAAATAATTTGTCATCCACTACAGTGTCTACTTTCCACTGCATTTTAGTCTAATGTACTTATAATTGATACATTTTCTTTGGCCTAATTGAGCATGTATCAACAGAATCATGTTTCGTTGTTGTGTAAAGACAGACTAAATAAATACTTAATTTTATAATGTCAAGGTCTGCCAGCCTGTGCCTTATAGTCAAAGGAGGCGTGTCGGTAATTGGACGTAGTTTTGGAAAATGGAACCAATCCACACACACTCAAACTGAAACCAACCTAGAACCACTAACACAAGGTTGGTTTTGGTCTGCAGCAGTGCATATGGGATGATTTCGTTCTGCAAAACGATGTCCAATTGTTTGTATGCAATGTGCAGACGCTAAACCTCGCGAGAGGCCCAAGCTGAACCTGCTGCCGCGGACGGTGCCGCGCGAGACCGAAGCACCGACGAAGCCCGCCGACGGCGCACCCCTTGACGACAAACAGCCGGAGAAAAATGTGCCTAAACCCGTGCCCGCCGAGAAAGTGTTCGGGGCCGCCAAACCCGTTGATACTGCTGCTAAGTAAGACATGAAATTGCTCTTTAATACAACCAATATAGTTTTAAAAATAATGTATCTATGTATTATAAATATGTGTATAATGTATATATCAATACACTCTGTTATTATTGTATTGCACATAAAACAAATATCCAGATATGCATATCTAGATATTTGTAATCTAGAATTACATGTGCTATATTGAAGTCGGTTAATTAGACACCGGTTCATGCCACAATGCTAGATTTGGTCGCTCTATACCTACATTTGATTTTATAGTTGCACGAGGTTTATGATGCTTATTAAGGTTTATAAAAGCAAGGAGTTAAATTTTGTGTATTTCGTGGCAGGGAGCGTGAGATAGAAGAACGTCTTCGCAAACAAGAGGAAGAAGCGAGACGCACAACTGATGAGAAAGAACGTTGGGGCAGGAGGGTTAGTACAAAAACTACTGCAACAGATTTTTTTTTTGTTTTTAACTTTGTTTTTGATTTATTTATAATATTCAATTTCTTTTGCAGAACGATCATTCCGGTGACCGTCGTGGTGGTGCGAGGCGTGGTAAGTGACAATATTATTATTAAAGCCATTTATTCCTTGAAATTTTACATTTACAAATTACAATTACAAAATTTAAGATTACATTTACGTATAATATACGTTGTACATTCTACCCCCAGATGACCGCGGCAAAGACTCGCGCAGCTACAACAGAGACCGGCGCGATTATTCCAAGGACGACAAGGATCGGCGCGATTACAAAGACGACAGGGAGCGCCGCGAACGGGACACGGACAGGCGCGAGGGACCCAGGGACTACCGTGACGTGCGACGCGACTACTCCGGCGACAAGCGACAGTACTCGGCCGACAGGCGCGATCATTCCGGCGACAGGCGCGACCGCCGCGACCACTCCGGTGACAGGCGCGACCGACGCGACGACTCTGGCGAGAGGCGCGACCACTCCGGCGCCCGACGCGATCACTCCGGGCCACGCCGCAACTCGCGCGACGATAGGGAGCCCAGGGACGGCTCGCGCGATGCCAAATCGCAGGATCGTTCCCGCAACGCCAAGTCACAAGAACGTTCCCGCGACGTAAAATCGCCAGAAAGCAACGGAAGATCGCGGGACAGGAACGACGAGCTCGACGACAAGGCACTGCCCAAGTTGAAGGAACAGGAAAAACCGGTATGTGTAACCTAGTTATGTTAAGTGATACAGTATTACACAGTACCTACATTATTACAGAAAATATTGTGTGCCTGTAAGTACACAAGTAACCTGGCAATTAAACGGATCAATGTTTTTTGTTACAGAATTTTGTTGCATCAAATAAATTCAGCTTCTTAGAGGACGCCGACGACGGCGGATCTGACTAACACGAACGTAACGTCGGTGCGTGATAAATATTAGTGTCCATTTTACAGTTGACTCGAGTGTAAAGTGTAAATTAATGAGTATCAAAGTGTCTAATGTGTAGAGGGACTCGATGAAGCACTGAGACAATCTTAAATTTGTGCTATGTAATAGGACTCAATCGATAGTTACTAGTGCGGTGTGGATATACGTGTATATTAGGGTTGCTATATGCTCACACTGCTTCGAGACAGCCCCAGTCTTTGTTGTCGCTTCTGTAATTATGCGACAAAGTAAAATAACCCATGTTCAGGGTTGCACACAATGCACTGAGCACCCACAAGCGGCAATAAAGGCTGGGGCTCATATTTTGTGACCATGTACTGATTGGTGTAAATTTTTCTATAGGTTTGTTACGATGATAATGTGAATGGTTGCACACGGCCAAGATTAGAGAAACGCAAATATTCCATTAAATTCCAACAACTGGTTTTGGGTCAGGTGCTTGCTGCACTAATGAATATATATGTTTTTTTTTTGTTTTTGTGAATAAATAATATTTCGTAATTTTATATTGTTGCAATATTCAAATCCTTTTTGAAGGAATTTTACTGCAGTCTATTGCAATGCTACCATAGGGAATCTTATTTTCTATAATATTTTAGAATATGTCTTTTATGTTAAATATTTAGTCGACTTAGGTTATTAGAATGTTAATTGTATTATTTATCTTTACACTCAAAATTTGTTAAAATAAATCAAGTGTTAAGAAGTTAGGTCGCAATTTATAATTTGCAAGTATGCATTACAATACAACCGTGCCTGGCTTGATCATTAAAAACTAAGGTAATACTAAAGATTACCTAAATAAATTCGATTAGGGCCTGGTTACATTGAATACAATAATTTAATGGTCGAAATATAACAGACATTTAATTGTAATATCAGATTTTTTGTTTGGTACACTTGTAATTTGTGAATTATAAATAAATAATTACCCTTTTTACAGTACCACTTGACTTTTATTTATTAGATTGGTGTTACCTATATGCATTAACACTTTGTTAATACAAATAAGTTAAACGATATCTCGCTAAAATCAGTTCATATTGTTAGAGTAACTAACAAACACGAAATGAAAGGATTACTGGAATTATTTAGTCCTCGACGAATTTAATTGAAAGATAGGAAGAGTTAGAAGAAAAATATTCACTTCCCGTCGATGTAAAACGGGAGACTAAAATAACTAGCATGGGCTGATCACTATAGTAGAAAGACTTCCAGCATAACTTACAACTCAGTGGTTACAGCCTCTGATGAAAATCGTTCTAGGTTACAGCTGATTGAAGACCAGTAATTGTAAGGCACCACAGATCGATATTTGGACTAATTGGACATACACTTGTAAGTTGAGTATACTTGATTCCAATAATAGGTTTGGCCAAAGCGCCTTACCGCGTGAAAATTTTTCCTGGTTTCCACAAGGCAGGTAAGGTATCTGTAGGTAATAAACTGCTCCAGATATATCACTTGCAAGCACAGAGGATGGGGATATGTATAAAGGCGTTGTAGTAAACCTAATAGAAAACTTACAAAGGCTCATTCATGTCCTTGATGCATAAAATAAATAAAACTAGAAAATATTGTTTTACTTAACACTGGCTTAATGCGAACTGAAACTTAATCTCACCAACACAAAAAAATAACCACAACTCTTTTCATAACCACTAGTCTGTGGTACGAAGTTTATTTTTTGTTTTGAACGTACTAATAATAAGTCAGAGAGGTGTTAAATGGTCTAAGTAATAATGATTTTGAATAAATAATTAATGTTATTGTCGTATAAATGGTGTGGCTGTGGTTCTCGATTATCTAGTTCCATTAGAATGAAGACTCATAAAAGGTATCGGCAGTGTGATTTTATCATAAAATTAAGTCTGTGTAAAATCTATTGTAAACCAACCCTAACTTAAATTAAAAGAGGTAGGTACCAAAAAACTAATTAAAGTGGGTAGAATTGAAATTCTATTCAGTGGGTATCAACCATATTATTATGATTTCATATATTACATGTATGTAGGTATCCTCTTAGTGTACTTATTTCACAAATAAACTAGAAGAATGATGGAATTTGTCGTTACCGACACCGAAACTTTCTGTCAACTGCGAATACCCCCCTGTCTGGTCTAATCATTTCTGCGCCCTGTTATAATACTCTTTGGCCATGTGCCTGGGCACCGCTGGTACCGACCTAGTTACGGCACTACTTAGGTAAATAAGGAAAAGCTAGTGATTGCAATCATAACATTTTATTTAAATTATAACAGACATTTAAAATCAATATATATTATATTTTAATCAATATCATGCAATTAACTAATCAATATTAGACACATTACAATTACATTTTTAAAAGTAATTTTACCATTGAAATATAAATTCGTAGACTACTAGATACAACTAAGACAACTGAAGAAATTTCAAATTACAGACACAAAGATGTGTTGTGTCTTTATAATTAGATAGTCACAGTAGATATATTCGAAATAAACTAAATTAGTTTAAAATTTCGAAGTTAGTAGGTAAAGTTGAATTACCTACATAAAATGACTAACAGCTGTATTCACAAACAAAACTTTTCTAAATAACCAACAGAATAGACACTGTAGGAAGTTTGACATTTCTCACTGCGCTGTGCACACTGCGAAACCTCATAGTAATATTTGTGAATACAGGCATGCATTTACATTTTTGTCAAGTCCGAGTTTATATCTAATTTTTCCTCCATACCATCCAGCATGCCTGGCATGATTCTCATATCCGTACACATAGAACACCGTCGTACCTAAATTCTTATTTTAATCAGAAAAGAGATACAAAATGTATTTTCGTGATTGAGACTAGGCAATTTACATATTCCTATGAGTACAGATTTCTCAAATAATGAGACACGAAACTCAAGGCGATCGTTCGGCTCGTAAACACAAGTTTAGGAAAATGTGTTTATTTCTTAAGAATTGCTGTCATTAATTCGCTTTTTAACCTTTTTGTCATGTTTTCTAAAATCTCAGCCTTAATACTCAGGTTCTTATTTTTCTCTTCTAAATCTACACAAAGCTGTTCCATCTGTAACTCCTTAAGTTTCCTGTTCATTCTGGATCTTTTGGATGCTTCATTATTCTTATCGCGTAACTCCCTATATTTCATTTCTTGTGTTGAAATAGACGATGAATTCTCATCTACACTACACACTGAAGAGACGGTGCTCTCTCTTCGTTTGGGAGGGCGTCCTCGTCGCACTGGTGACTGCGTTTGCGATCCTTCCAGTGCGATAATCATATCCTTGATAGGAACACATGGTTTCCTTTTCTTCCCGAGTTTTCTGGATGGTGTCTCGGAATGTGGTGTGTAAGTCTCGTCGGAGTCTTCACTGTTGTGACGTCTTTTTCTACTTGAAATAATTTTGACGTCGTCGTCGGACTCCACATGAGATTCGCTTTTGGGGGTGATAGGCTCATAGTCCAACGGCGGAGGAGTGATCCTTGTGGTGAACGGGTCTTGCGGCGCTGAAGTCGACACGTTATGTTGTGGCCATTGTTGCTGAGGTTTCTGTAGTAACAATTGAGAATCGAGATTTATTTCCTATTTGTAACTAGATTTAAAATCCTAAGTTAGGTTTCCATTAACGCCCAGATTAGAATTCAGAATATTTTTTTTATTTAGGTGATTATTATTTGTGGATCTGCTAATTTTGAGGACTCTCACTATTACTTATGTGAACCATCTACAAATTTAGATAGTGGGCAATACCTTTTAATGAAGATTGATCGTCTTCCTCTTCGCTAACTATTTTATCGGGATTAGGTACAAATAAATAGAGCCGTATCTATTTAAAGTTACTTACCAAGTATTGTGGGCATTTCTCTTTTTCAAGCTGCTCGACGTAACTGAGAACCTCTGGTGTGCTGATTCCTGGCCAAAGCGGCGCTCGCGCTGACACGTCCACTGATAAAGCCTCACCCGTCCTCTGCATCGTTGTGTCTTGAACGGTAACCCCGTCGCCCCTATCATTATTGATAATGTATTCAGTAATAACTACATTATTACTTTCCACTTCCCGCGGAATAACGGGCCCATGTTTTAAATCTAATGAATCTTCTTCTACGTCGATGAAGGGCTGCGTGTAATGCGTGTTGTATGTTTGGTTGTAATCAATGTCATGTGTGTTGGGCCACTGGAATGGTTCCGGGCTGGGCCACGGAACTGAACCGGTGACCTTTTCTGACGCTAAATCTCCAATAACTACGGGCAGGCTGTTAAGATCTAAAAACCTTTCTTGAAATTGAAAATTGTCACCTTTCTCCATGTCTAGGAGACTTAGCAAATTGCCTTCGTTTTGCTCGAATCTTTCGAGGTTCGGTGACAGCGGCTCGATAGGGGTAGCCGTATAAAAGCCCGTCGAGTTGTATGAAGTATTAGCGTCAAAGGGTTCCCAACCTGACGGTGAGAATGATGTGTGTTGTGTGTTGTTTTGAAGTGCCCTTTCTTCAGTTTTCTTAGTTGAATCTGGGGGAAAAAAACATCACCTATAGTAAACTATTTGAACAAAAAAAGAAAATTGTTGTCAGATTTTACATTGTTTAAGGCTTGGGAGCAGCTTAAGATATAACTATTGAAGTATCATGTTTGTAGTATTGTAGAAGTTTCACCACTCGTTCCACTATGCTATTCTTCAGTCCTTAACTAAAACAGTATTTATCTGAACCGTATTAAAAAAGAAATAGTATATTTTTAATCATCGTAATTATAAATAATAATATAACTTACCAATGGTCTGTACAAGTTCTTCCTTGGCGGGAGCGAAGGACCACGGAAGATCTTGGAATGACTCGTAGTCCAAATCGTGGGACATTGTGCTCCCGGGCGGTGGTTCCGGCTTCAAGTATCCCTGAAATCACATTTATGCCACGTTAATTGTTGCTCCAAAATGCCAGGGCTAACTAATAATAAACTTATTATTAATAAAAGTACAAAATTATGTTAGTACTCACGGTTGACGGCACCCGTTCTTACCTCGGTAAAGCTGGTCGTGGCCGTTGGTGAAGGTGGCGTTGTGCTTAGATTTCCGTCGATAACCACTCCGGTTAGACCGTTCACCTGCTGATTCTTTTGTGCCTTTAAACGATCTAATTCTACCACTTTCAAAACACTCTGAGTATTGAGACTCGTTTGCGAAAAAACCATGTCTCTTGGTGTTTGTTTGGACGTATGGATTTCCGATATCGTCGCTCCGACTCGGACAGGTGATCTTTTGAGCAACCATTTTGTATAGAACTACAAAAAGAAATGAACGACGTAACATAATGTGCATATTCGTATAAAGCGTGGTGAGGGAAGACCAGCAGGGGGATTTAGGGAAGGTAGTATGTGGCAATATGTCAGGTGGCAATTGAATAGCAAATGAAGAAGAAGAATGATACAATACATATTAAAGATTTCTGAAGCATCACATGAAGGAGTTTGTATTTTATATTCAAGAATGAATAATGAATGAATAATGTAGAGTTATATGACATTCCTATGCCTACAAGTTTTTTTCCTACGATTTTAAGGTCAGAGCCTTGAGACAGCTGGTGTGATTTAAAACGAATATATATTACTAAATAGTTTGATGTTATAAATGTTATGATATAAATAGCGATTTGAGGAATGATGATCGCATAAATATTAGAATGAATAGGTATAATATCATAGAAAATATATATTCCAACATTTAGGCAAAGAGCACATTTTGTGTGACCCTGCAGTTTTATCAGCTGCCATATTTTTATGCAATCAACATAATATCACCTGCCTTAATAAATGGTTTTCACATTCGCTCTTCGAAATCTGTTCATGAAACATCGTAATCATACGACATAATATTTGTGGATTTTTGCAAAATTGCCACAAAAGACTATTCTCATTATCTACTAAAAGTCGTTCGTTACCGAATGTATGTACAACTTATATTATATTTAATTAGTAAAAGCAATATATTAATGTAAATACTAAGTATAATGTATCTCTTCTGTATTCTACAGGCCTTCTGACCATTAGAATTACAGAATTGTTCAGCTCCGCTAGAAAAAACTCTTACTAGGTACCTAATTAAGTTTAAAGTCTACGTTAAACTAATTATATTATAATAAAACTAAATCATCAGTTAGATATAATTAACTCTCTTAATATCTAATCACGATGGAAATATTTATAAAAAATTACAAATTAAGTATCAATTAAGTAGAGCGAACAAGAAATACTAATGTTCACGCTATCTCGTTATCCAATTGTATTAATTTGAGTGTAATCAGAGTATGTAAATGAAACCGCGCGACACTGGACATTCCTAACGAAAATTTGCAAAAGAGCGATGTGAAAATAATTTTGCTAGGTGATTTATATGGCGATGAGACCATCAGGCACAGTTTAAAAGCATGAAAAATGCACATGATTATTAAACAGTTAACGATTTGGAGCATTTGGAAGTATTATACATTTTACAAAGTATAACACAAAGGTTTCAAAATATACCGAGACTTTCATTTCTCAAATGAATTGAATCTTTACGTTTTTTAAAATAAACAAACAATCTATTCCTGGGCGGGTATTAGAAATGGAAGTTATTTCAATGATTTTAAATGTGAAGTAGTAAAATCTGTCTATTTTCTGTGATTGTCTGATGGTTTCTTGATTTTAGACACACCCCCGTGCTCTAACCTGCGAACAGAAAAGTCTAATACGGAACGTAGGATGAACGCTATTACTTACTTGTTCGAACTCTTCTTGAGCTCCTACTGAAATTTTAGCTCTCTAGGCTGCTAACCAATTAACGGTGCTCACTGTAGGCCTGTAACAAACAAAAAAAACATCAAGGAGACTGTCTTTAAAATACGAATTGTCTTCAATCTGATTAAGACCGGACGGAAATATACTGTGGCAATACTTAACAGTGGGTATCTTATCATATACGTGGGAATCGTTGTTATACTTAATATTGCCCGCAATTTCGATTGCGTGGATCTCAGGACACAAAGTTCTCATGATCTAACTACAGGGGTTAAGGATGAAACCCCTGATACCTACCTAGGCTGTGTTGTGCGTTAATAGATCAGTCAGTCAGCCAGTCAGTTTCTACTTGTATTTCTACAGATAGCTAATGAGTTCATAATAATAGTAGTATATACTAGTTATTATAAGTATATTAGTATATTATATTACTTATATTTATTCGGTTAATTGACCTAGCTCGACGTGTAATTCCGTAAACGCCTACACAGATGAACATAATGCATTGCCTCGAACTTCGTATTGTTTGCTAAATTCCGAAAAGCGCCTAATGGACAACTATGTCGAATCTTTATCAAGTCGTTAGGTAAGTTAGTAGGTAGGTAAGTATACGAAAAATATCACGGCTTTGGCAACTAGCCAAGGTTAACAAGATAACTTTCAAATGAATAATTATAATTATCAATGTTTTGGACAATAAATTCCCAGAATCCATAAAATTCGGATAAGCATCCGTTTTTTTTAGTTGTTTTAAAAATTGTGTTACCTATATCAGGCTTATTCAATAGATTTCATACAAAACTCCAGCCTAGCAATAGGTACTGATTTAGTCACATATTTTGTTAAATTTGATAGGAAAACACACATGGCCATTCGTATCTACAAAAAAAAATGCCGCGTATATTCGAGAAGGATGGTGAGTGATTAAGCAATCTAACCTTCGACTAGGGCAACGTGAGTGAGCCGCGAGACAGGTTAGAACTTGTACGGGTAAAAGACGGGGCAATGGCGCGATACGCTCTACATTATACAAATTTCGTCTTTAGCACACTATAAATAAAGTAGTATTCATGATTTTTCTAACCGCAGGTATATTATTCTACGTTACAGATAGGTATAGGTCGTAGGTACCAACGTACATAGATGTATTAAAAAAAATATAAAATTTGGCAGAACGAAAATAATCTCAAAAATGTTGTACTTAAGTTACCTACGTACACAGATTTTAACCTACGTACTACACTTATTTGTTCCACCACAAACACCATTTAAGGTACTTCATGCATTAAAATTGTTTTTCTTTCCGTTCAACACTAAATTAACAACACGCAAATGGAAAAAAACTCACCTCGTTACGAACATATATTGTAACGCCTCCTGTTGGGTTAGGAATTTATTTGCAATCCTCACAACAAATAAAGAGGAAATAAGCAAACGCTAAACGATTTTAACTTCGAAGCGTTGAATTAAGGTTTATAGACGATTTGTTAAATTCAGAAACCACGAAGAGACACGAGCGAGCGCTCCGCGCAAACCACGAAAATATTGTGCAATATTCACGCCGCCCGATGGCGGCCCATACGTACGATTTTCCTGTATCCCCACTACCACCGATTACGTTCTAAAAATATCCTTCCTTTCATGCTATTGGCTGCTTCACATGACGTCAACTTTTGGAACCAATGAGATTGGTTTGTTACTGAGTATCACGAGACCATAGCGACTCACGTTTTATGTACGAATATAGATACCTACCTACAGATCCACAATGAAATGAAGTTGCGTTGCACACTTTAGAGAGTTGGGGAATCACACTGTACAAAACACGCGGAATCATGTTTTTTCGAGATGATTCATACTCATACATAACGTGAAAGAAAAACAAGTAGTTATATAGGTGGATGTATTATAGTTGCTAGGTAGGTAGGTATGTTTTCTAGACTATTGAGTACCTACATCACTACTTATTTGTCTTACCAAGATCTAAGGTTCATGGGACTTATCTACACAAATAGGTAACTTTTTAATGAGTGACCTAATTAATTACCAATCTTTGACATTTAAACCGTATCAATGCCCTTTTTAGGAACTAAACTAAGTAATTACTGAATATATTTTAATTGGGTGTCTCTTCTCTTAATTTCATTGAGAGAGTAGACGCCCATGTGTAGTAATCTATGAGAGTGATAACTGTTAATAAGGAATGGAATTGGAAGCTTATCATGATATACCTACCTACGTATTAAGTACCTACATACTTAAGCAACTACTACTACTAAGTACTTTAAAGTTTATACTGGTCTATTAATTTTCATACAAATGTGAAAAAAATGATCGATATGTTTTGATTCAATCTGTGTTTGAATTGAACATAAACACCAAAACACAAAAAGATAAAACTCTATCGTAACAAAAATAAACCTTAATTAGGTCCTAATTATATACTTATCTATTTGATTATGATCAATCAACACTAAAAATAACTAGGTAGGTACCTATTGTCATGATGAATTTACACTTCTACAATGACGAAACATGTATATCAAAGAGACCCTCCCACATTTATGTAATAGGTACTAATAAGTAAGCCAATTTATGCCTTCATCCAATGATATTAGAAGTAAAATCCCAATCATTAGAATACCTACCTACCTTTATGTAATGAGTGTTACCATGCTACTTTAGCCATGTTTTAAGATTGAAAATAACTCATTTGTGTTGAACAGGGTTGAATAACCTTTTTCTGAATGAATAAGGTAACATTATTCTGCCGCATAATACACCTCCATATCCTTGTCAAGATAGGAAAGTAACTAGATACTTACTTAGGTACCTAGGTATATATTTTTGAAAGAGGGGTTAGTGATATGGTATAGAAACAGATTAAAACAAAATAGTAAGTTCAGGTACCTAAATACTGGGTTTAAATCGACACAGGGCGTTCATCATACGTTGCTAAGGGCGTACGTTGGCTAAAGGTTAGACCGCACTAGGCGTAACTACGCGGCAGCGGAGCGACACGACGGGACGCGACGTAACCCTACTAGTTAAGGCTAGACCGCACTAAGCGACACTTCACGGCAGCGGCGCGACGGGACGTTAGCGACAAAATATTCTTTGTAAGAAATTGTATGAGGTATAACGCACTACGCAGCAGCGAAACTACGCGCCGAGCCACTGCGCGACAAAGTTGACCAACTCATCAAATCTGACGCGCCGTGTCGCGTCGTGTAGTTCCACTGCCGTTAGTGCGGTATAGCGAGCGACGCGACACTTCACTTTTTTCAAGTTAGAACGTGTTTGGTTAAGGTTAGACCGCACTAAGCGACACTTCACGGCAGCGGCGCGACGCGACACATAGCGACACTATTAGGTATACCGCACATAAACTGCAGTGCCGCGACAGTTTGCAGCAAATTTTGTCTGTCAGTCGTTCGGCAATTACTGAGGAAGATGGAAGAAACTGATTTGAATGTTATTTTAATATTTTTATTTTTTACTTGATGCTACCATTTCCTCGCCAATTTCCCTCCAAATGTTGTTTTTCCTTAGAGAATTCATGTAATGTTCATTTTGCTGATCATATATCTCAGGATACTGACTGACTAATACAATTAGTTTCTCGCTATCGAAAGCCATTTTAAACACAACTTGTCTTACTACATACCAAACACGTTCTAACTTGAAAAAGTGAAGTGTCGCGTCGCTTGCTATACCGCACTAACGGCAGCGGAACTACACGGCGCGTCAGATTTGATGAGTTGGTCAACTTTGTCGCGCAGTGTCGCGGCGCGTAGTTACGCTGCTGCGTAGTGCGTTATACCTCATACAATTTCTTACAAAGAATATCTTGTCGCTAAGTGTCGCGTCGCGCCGCTGCCGTGAAGTGTCGCCTAGTGCGGTCTAGCCTTTAGTAAGACAAGTTGTATTTAAAATGGCTTTCGACGAAGAGAAATTAATTATATTAGTCAGTCAGTATCCTGAGATATATGACCAGCCAAATGAACATTACATGAATTCTCTAAGGAAAAACAACATTTGGAGCGAAATTGGCGAGGAAAGGGGATCAAAGATACTATTACAATATCCAAGTCATTTTCGTCCACCTGACTGAAAATAACATTCAAGTCAGTTTCTTCCATCTTCCTCAGTAATTGCCGAACGACTGACAGACAAAATTTGCTGCAAACTGTCGCGGCACTGCAGTTCAAGTGCGGTATACCTAATAGTGTCGCTATGTGTCAAGACGCGCCGCTGCCGTGAAGTGTAGCTTAGTGCGGTCTAGCCTTTAAGTTATAACTTGCTGCCTATTGTCGCCCAGTGCGGTATACCGTATACCGCACAGGGCGACAATAGGCAGCAAATGATGATGATGAATGATGATGATGGATGCGGAATGAATAATAAATGTTGTTTTTCCTGGAAATGTACATTTTGGAGGTTTTGGAGGTTCTCTGGTTATTGACTTTGTTTTTATGGGACTAGTCCCGCCACACACTCCCACCACTGTAACTCTTGTAAGCCAGGATCGACAATGGTGACCAATAATGACGTCGAGGTTTGACCCTCGACGAGTCCCGGGGAAAAGTTAAATTGTCTTGGAACCCGCACGAATTTAATCGAAAGACTTTGGTTATTGGCTAACAAGTATAATTAATCGTTCCTCGTGTAATGCTATTTCCCAAAAAAAAACTTTCGTTTCATGCACCAAACACGTTATGACTTGAAAAGCGTACAGTGTCGCGTCGCGTCGCGTTGTTTGCGAACTACGTGGCGCGTCAAATTTGGTCTACTTTGTCTCGCAGTTCCATTTTGCATAGTTCCACTGCCGCTTGGTGCATTGTATCTCATACAATTTTATTTAAAAAAAATGTTCGTGTCGCGTCGCCCCGCTGCCGCGTAGTTACGCCTAATGTGGTCTAATCTTTATACCACACACACCATACTATCACAGTCGCCGAAGACGTGTTTACCCATTTGAGCCTCTGGCGCACCGCTTACGTCACAATGGCGCTAGGTAAACTCGATAAGCATGATTTGCAGTTTCTTATCATGGCGCCAATTATTATTATTAAAGGAAGTAAGTGCCTGGCTACCTGCAACCTATAAATAAATTATAAGTAGGTAATATCATTAAAATACCCATCAGTAAATAGTTAGTCGAGGTGTCATATCAAGGTACCTATCAAGTATAATAATCTTCTTGGTACTTACTTATCTGTTTATTTAATCACAAGATCCATTTATAGATTTTAGCACGCGTTTTCCAATACCGGGATAGACAGGTTAAATTTTGCGATAGGTAGCGTAGCACGATTGACGAGACATACCTAGTACCTACCTACCTTACCTACCTACGTCTTTAGCTCCGACCGGTTCGACCCGAATGCTTACTTTCTACAAAAAATAAAATCCGGATGGCCCGAATATTTAAACCATGCTTGTTTCAAAGCTTCTTTGTGAGTCACGTCACGTTATATTATGGAGAGATATAGGCGAGTACTTACTAAGTCCATAAATTACAATAATATCATTAGTAGGTAAGTAATTATTGAAAACGTTCAGATAGGTACCTATTCACGTCTTTTTAGCAATAAATAAGTGCGAATATGACATAATTTTTGACATTCGCATTCGCATTCGCAAGAATCTATGCGAATGTTTGGCGAATGATTTGAAAAATAAAAAGGAAATTATGTATAGATGGATATGGCATGTTCATACAACTAAGTAAGAATTATATATTTTTACAACTAACTTGCTCGTAGGGTGCTCTTATTGCACCGCTTTTAGGTTCATAAAGCAGCTTATTACGCACTAGTGCTTACGACTTTACATTTTTTTTAATCTTAGTAAAGAGTTATCCTCAAAGTAGTAAACATTTTTATAAAGCATTATAAATAAATACATTAATGATTTAAATAAATTTATTTCACATTAAATTTCATTGTAAATGAAACATATTATGAATATTCGATTTCAAATAATATAGTAATTTTTAGCGGCTTTGCTAGACCCATAGATAAATATAACCGGCCAAATACATGTCGGACTACGCATACTATAGGGTTCCGTAGACATCCCGGCACTTTTCGAAAATACAGAAACCTAAAATAGAATTGTTTTTTATTTATGTGAAACATCGAATACGGCGGCTCTCGAAACCTATATTTTTTTGGGGAATTAATAAACTATTCGCTACCGTATAAATAAAATAGTAAGAAATTATGTTCCTATATTTATTAAACCTTTATTTTCTTTTTGGATCTGATGAAAAGTTTATAGGAGTTTTAATTCAAATAATTAAGTTGTGATTAGACTGGGTACACAATCAGTGGTGCGTGGATTCGAGACGATTTTTTTTAATAATTTAAAAGTAGAGAACTATTTATTTCATATAATAAACCATTTCTAATGTGGTTCTAAGTTAAAGGATGAATCTTGCTACTAACGTAAAAAAGACCACTTTGAAGCTCAATGTTTCGTAAACAGGAACTAATATTGAAAAACTGTCAAAGAAACCTTCAAAATAGCTACTGAACAATACCTAACTCGAGGGGGTGAGTAAACATGTTTTTCATTCCCCTTTCTTAATTACGGGAGGTACAATGGAATAACTTTGCTTTCAAACTTTAAATACACAGTTTTGTAGCGGTACATAACTAATAGTGTCTGAATAATAAAAGACGCACAGACATGGACATGGCGGAACTACAAGGTCAAAAAGTCAAACTCGGAACGAGTTTGACTACGGAACCCTAAAAACTTACGGCGCGCCATCTTGTTTTATTTTTCATTCATCCTGGAATTCTCTAGGTCATCAAAAAATCCTGAATTGTGTTTTTTGTCAAATTTATATTGTAATATTTTAAATATTTTTTGTCGAAATGTCGTATGAAACGCGTGAGCATTTCTCATTACACACCTTAGCTCCATCACAGCCCTCGCGTTAGTCTCGGGCTACAAACCAGGCTCGATCGTAATGTAATTATCAACTTAGCTCACTTGTACATAATGCACTTATTTACTTATATTTGAAATTAAAAAAATATGTAACTGTCCTGAGGTAGGCAACTAAATTATAAATAGGATCTTTCTCTATTGTTCTTGTTAGTCTAATTAAAAAATTAACAAACAATAAAATTGGAATATTAATTAAATTTTATTAATGCAATAATACTAAACTACCATCAAGTCAAAACAAATCTCTTCGTATTAACTTTATGTGATTAACTTCGTTCTTTCGACCTGTATGGGTTCGGCTATGTTCGGCCGACATGAAATGTCAAACCGCGCTGGCCGCTAAACCGTCGGTCGGAGATAAAATCTACCCTGAGTAAAAACCTTTTATTTTTGGCCATTCTATAGGATGGTTTAATAAAAAAGACAATACAACGAAAAAAAAAAATTCTCAAAAATTCGTCTGTCCTGGCTCCATAGCGCCCCTAAGGATGCACTCCAACCCAAACCCGTCTAACATAATGCGCGCTCTTTATTAACCCCGACGAAAATTATCAACTCTTTTGTAGTTTAAAAAGTCGTCGCATCGGGGATTTTTCAATTTTGCGTTATTTGAAAGTCAACATTCGCATTCGCATTCGCGAATGTTGGAGCCAAACATTCGGATTCGCATTCGCATGCGCGAATGTCAAAAAACCAACATTCGTTACATCACTAATCTGTATAATACCTACCTATAATTCGAATGTACCTAAAATAAAACTAATTTTAAAAACAAGTAAAATGAGTAGGTAATAAAAAGTTAGTAGCGTGTATTAATACGGACCTTAGTGGTTTCAAAACAACAGACGTTTAAAGTTTCTGAATCCGTTTCCAATATCAATTAAAATGAATTAAAATACACCAGCTAATCTTGATTGTTGAAAAATATTTTTATTTATTATATCATACTAATATTATAAAGAGGAAAACTTTGTTTGATTGTAATGAATAGGCTCCGAAACTACTGAACCGATTTGAAAAAATCTTTCACTGTTGGGAAGCTACACTATCCCCGGGTGACATAGGCTATAATATATTTTTTTTAAAATTAGTGATCCTTACTAAAACTCTAATAATGTAACCGCAATGTACCCGTGCGAAGCCGGGGCGGGCCGCTAGTTACCTATATAAGTAACACAAAAGTAGTACGAAAAATTATAATAATGTCTGCACTTCTTTTACAGTTTTAATTACCGAGAACATTATGAAAATTATTTTTAGCTGGCAATCAATGTTGGGGAATCACCACACCAGTGTTGTAGTCTAAAAGTTGTAATTATCGTTTTTTAAGAATATTATCGTACAGCGTCATGTTTTGGGTTATGGGTATATATTAGCAAAAAATAAATTAACAAAAAATTTTGACGTTCTACAAACTGCACACGTCTATCCAATAACAACCTGAAACACAACTACATGAAAAACATGCGTGTGCATACGAGTGAGGGACGCAAAGAGTGACTTTGGGATTTTGTCTAGATTAGAAAATATGTTTTGCTTTAAAGCGTTACTCAAAATTATCGCACGTTTTACACAAATACGCCCCATAATTATCGTGCGGTCTGGCAACACTGCACTACACAGCACATCACATAAGTAGTAGTAGTAATATTCGTCCAATAGGACAGGCGAAGGAACTAGGCACATCACATAAAATTATCAAATAAGAGTCCAGTCAGACAAACGTCATTGTTTAAATTATTTTCTTATATCTGAAAATAATGACCCACCACCCATTTTAGGGTTTACGTTACGGGGTTTACGCAATGTTTAGTGTAATTCTTCTATCTGTAAAAATATGGCCCACTTAATACCTCTAGGTAGGTATTTCGTCAGTGTCAAAAATGTGACCATCCACTTTGGAAAACCAAAATGGAGGCTTACTTTCAGTAGGCATAAAAAGTTCACTGACCTTTGTTTAGTTAAAACAAAACGGGTTAGGTATTTACGAGTTAATAAAAAACAATGTAAGTACTCACATCTTGATATGTCTTCTAAAATTCACTGTCTTTAACTTCTTAATCTTGTCCTTTCTTTGACAACAGTAATTGATGCGGCGCAGAACCACTGTATTATTAAAGTTCAGGACGGGCTCGTAATAAATAGTGTTTAGCAGGATGTTTGATTGTTGGAAATATTCGTAGCTCATGTTAAAAATGATGTACTCTCACGTTGCGCCCTTTTTGATGGTATGTTAATATTTATAATACATGAACAAATCTTTACTGACAGAGGTCTTTATAACATTCAGTTAAAAGACCAAAAAAATGTCTAAAATTAAATTTTAAACAACCGCAATTCCACTTTGAAATCGTCACTGGGATTCTCAAATATAAAACAATAAAGACAAAATATAGGTAGCAAGTTGTTTAGGACACGTCTTAGATCTTAAAGGTTTTAGGTAGGAATGGCAATGGCAGGTCATGAAAAGCTGTGCTGTGTCTGTCCTACTCCGAAGCTTACGTATTATCTGACGCAATCGCCCGCCACATTACGTTTCATCGTGCAGTGGTGGATGGTTGGATTGCTTGGTTGGCTGGTACCTAGGATAGATACATTTTGTTTTTGACGAACTTGCCATAGGTAGGTAAATTAATCTTCATATATTCGATAATATACGTTAAGTTAGCCGTCCACACTTTTTAGTGTTTATTAATCTTCTACTTTACTTTTTGGCTTAGGTAATATTATTTTCTATTGTCTGCGTGAAATGAATACGTTTTTTGTGACGTCAATTTGATGTCTTGATATTATTGTAATGCCTTAATTTCGCACTATTTCGTTCGTTGTTGTCTCTACTTTTTGTAGTCATAAAATAGAGACATCATGTTTCTTGAACATGTTTTGTCCAGTGCGAACGTAACGTAGGGTTATATACGTATCTCTTATCTTCCTTTCATGGGTTATTGCTATGGTTGGAAAAGACACCAAATTTAAAGACATAAAAAATGACCCCACTTTATTGACAGGGTTTGGGGCTTGGGGGTATATTAAGTTAGGCCTAGGCCAATTAGAAGTCTGTGGCCTAGCCAAAGGCCTTCATGACAGTTCATGAATTCATGTTTCTATGCCAAAGAGAATTAATCATTTCGTGCTCTATGAAATAAAACTGATGAATTCTGAAAATTATCAGAAGTTTGTGTTTTTTAGTTTTATTTCACTTGACACTGGCTAAATGCGAAAAGCGAGGTTAACAGAAGGAAAAAAAAGAAAGAAAATGTCAAATCTTCGCAAGTTCCGCTCATAGTTTGTTCATGTAGTAATAATTTTAAACATAATCCAACAGTGCTGTTTAAATAATTTATGTTTTCGGATTATTAATCGTCGCAATAAAAGTGATTAATTCTACTCTAACATTTGATGCATCTGTTTGCGGTGTGGCTTTCGCTGTTTTCGAAATGTACCACTACTACGGAGACATCCAATCGCACTTATTGTAAATATCTTTCAATTTTGCTGTTTACCTTGTGCGGAGCTAGGATTGATATAACGTAAGGTAATGATAATTCTCCTTAAACACTGCCGACCTTGAGTTCATCTCGTCAGATCTAGAAAGTCGAGACGTAGGCAAATGTTGATTGTAAACTTGGCCGTCTGTCGTCTGACGCAGCATCCATGTACCTACATACTTACAGTACCTACCTATCAACCAATAATCGTGGTGTATAAGCTGTTAATTAAACCAATTGGCTGTTTGGTCTACATAGCTGATTGTGTTTTGTATTTTTTGATAATACATGAATATAACACAGATTTTATCAAAACTCGGGATGTAAAGTTGTTGAGTTGGTAATTGTTGTTGTTTTTATAGACATAAATAGTGAGCCATATGTTTGAGTTTTTCTTCTACATAATATTTACATCAAAATAACACTTGACTAAAAGCAAGTAAATTGTTTCATACCATAATAATGCAGAATGTGTTCAGCTATAGCTTGAATCCCTAATCAATGCCTATTAACCTCCGATGGAAAATGTGGGGTGTTATAAGTTCAAAATGTGTGTCTCTGTGTCTGTCTGTGGCATTGTAGCTCTTAAACGGATGAATCTGAATTTAAAATTAGTTTTTTTCACTGAACAAAGATTATTAAAAATATGAGTTTATCACATGAATAGTAGACCCTCCAACCAAGCTAAATGCTTGAACCTCTCATGGTGATAGATTAATTACAAGGATTGGGATGGAACCCGGTACCACCAGGTTACAAAAGTAGTCCCTTCTTTCTTCAGAAGTGGTGTTAGTCAATAGCCCGACTAGATTATGAACATAATTTCCATTACTCAAAACCTCCACAGGTGCGTAGTTCAACATGACGCTGATAGAAGGCATTGGAGATGAGGTGGTACAATTTGCAGCAGTTGTTATTGTGGTGATGGTGGCAGCATTGGCATGGTGGTCTACCAATGCTCGACCGGACCGGTACCACACTGTACTTGTGATGAGGTCACGCCCTCATCATCCGGTCACAGTCAGTATAAGGACACGTGAGTACCTTACCTACCTAGTACACATACGTACCTACTAAATTATTTTTCAATAGAAGGTTGATATACAATACTTTTTGCCCGCCTTCATTATTGTGCATTATGTGCTGTTTTACAACATCAATGGGTTTAATGTCAGGTCCAGCCCCACACTCCCACCACCATAACTCCTGTAAACCAGGATCGACCATGGTGACTAATAATGTCGTCGAGGTTTGACCCTCAATGAGTCCCAGGGAAAAGTTAAATTGTGTGTTAAAGGTTTCATGTCTGGTTAGAATATTTATTTTTCAAAAATCGGGCATGAGATTCCTAAAAGTATTTTTTCGCTATGCCTCAGAGTTTCGGATCTGGCAATACATAGCAGTGCTCTCATTTAATCAAGTCGCGGCGGCGTCCTTGCGCTATCGTTATTTTGTTATTTAGTTTAATGTGTTGAGTAACTGCTGAAATGAGAAAAAGCATAGCCATCGCCTCGCTGCGCCTCGACTCTAATAAAAATAACGCCTCGACCGTGCCACGACGCCGCTGCGACTCTTGATCGAGCGAGGCACTTAAGAGTTCCTATTTGGTGATGAAAATGTCACCTTTTACATTGCAGGATCTAATTTAATGTTGGCGCCTACACAAACAAATGCAACAGGACAAACTCCTACCTCAGATACAACAGGTATGACATGTGTGAAGTAGCAGGACTTGTTTTGAGTTTGCAGTGTGGTCTGCTAATCTATCTTAACCAGTATTTGGTATGATTGATCATGGTGACATCAGAAATTGCATTGACTAGTTTTTAAATGGCACAATGTTACTTTAAACAACTTTTCTGGGCATTTTGTCATATCTTTACATTTACTAAGAAATTGGCAGATATTAGATACATATCTGTGGACATAGTATAATTGAAATTGTGAATTTTTCATAGCATGCTTTTTTGTTGTTAAATTTTTCTCTCACGCAAGTGTTAGGCGAAACAATGAAACTCCAAAAACAGGTTTATTTTGCCAGATAAACTTATCGTTATTAAGTAAGTACGATATATGACGTACGTGTATACTAGGTACATTTTAATTAATTGTATTGTTAGTGAGGATAATTCGCGTAAATTTTTAGCCATAACAATATCAATTTTCAATGTGTATACCTACTTGCATAAATGATTTGTTATCGTGATTATGAAAAAAAAAAGAAAAATGAAAAAATATTTATTTATCTCTAAGTCTACTTATTTATGTTAATTTGTTTACAAATGAGGTCTGTAGACTTGAGGAACAGAAAAATAAATTATGTAAGAGTGCTTAGCTTGTGACCCTTAAACTAGGCATTGACTGTATTATATTCGTAGCATTGGCGCAGCTACCAAAAGGCTAGGTTACTGCCCCAGGGCCCCTAAGCTCAAGGGGCCCCTTGAAACTAACATGAAGTAGATAGCTTTGCTTTATTATGCCCTGCAGTCGGCAATAAGGAGGTGAAGATAAAGTAGTTTGAACCTTTAAAGTATTTAGTTTAAATAGGGCCCCAATTTTATTTTTGCCCGGGGCCCTTAGTTGAATAGCTACGGCACTGATCAGCAGGTACGAGCACGTCCGACGCGGCTGAGGACAGTGGCAACAGTGCCCGCGTGATACCGCTGCAGGAGATGGACAGCATAGTCGACGCCGACATGGCTATGCTGGACAACAATCGACTGCACTTCTATAGGAGAATCGATTGTGAGTGGCATCATTTTAAGAATCCTCCTCGCATTGATGGGAGGCTTGTGCCCAGTAGTGGGACATTGAAAGGGCTATAATTATGGATAAGTTCACTCAACTTCAGATTATATGGGGATAATGTTTTAGAATTATGTTTGAAATTACAATGATTCTACCTAGTAATGAATCGGGTAGTAGGTATTAGATATGAGAAAAAAATGTAAAATTGACAATTTGTAAGTGCCCCTGTGGGCCAAAACAAAATAAACGCTGTGACTTGAAAGAGATAAAAAATTAATGTCAAGAAATTAGAGAATGTCACCAATATATAATTATCAATTAATTTAAAGAAATTCGTCTATAGTACACACTTCTTCAACAATATGATTCATCTCTCACCAATATGAACCGAAATAAATGTAAATAAAACAAAAAACTTCTTCAACATAAAACTATCGTCTTTGGCTTAACTATAAGTATGTCATTCGTCAGCTCAAAGTAACCCCCAAAGCGCCGCCGAGTCGACGAGCGACGAGAGCGAGGTCCAGGAGGAGGCCGAGCCCGCCAGCACCGCGCAGATCCGGGAGATGGACAGCATCGTCAGCGCCATGGAGGCTGACGTCACGGCCGGCTGCGACTTCTTCACCAGACCCAACGGGATAACCACAGGTTGTTACACTTACCTCTGATTTTGAGATTCATGAACTCTTTACCTAACTGAATAAACAGTGTTTAATTTTGAAGTAGTGTCTGGGAAACCTCAAAATATTTTTAAAATTCATATTTAACGATTTAGTAGTTCAATAAATAATATTTGCATCCCCTTCATTTTGTGTTAGGGCACCTCAGAATTATTTTGTTCAGATTTGAGTTCATAATATACAGGGTGTAAGGGGCATCGTAACGAGCACTGATACCATGGATTCAACACATGATTCTGGTCCCCCCAGAGTTGGAATTTTAGATATGTTCATGAATTGTGTGTTTTTTTTTTTTAAATTGATTTTAGCATGATATCATTATAGAAATCTATCTCAAGTGATCTTATATATAAATCAATAATTACCATTTAACACATACTCTGCAATGTAAATTAAAACTTATTCGAGCGAGCGCGCATTTCATGTTAACCGCAATTTAACAATTGGTAGTCCTAGTCTTCAAATAAAAAGTCTGTGGCATACAGACAGCAGGTTATAAGGGTAACTTAATTTGACTATGGAACCCTAAGAATGAGATCCTGTGCCTCAAGTTCCAGTAAAAAAGTTGAGCAGGCGGAACAATATTCTAAAGATATATTTCCATTGCAGAAACCAACTCTACATCACCCACGACGGTTAAAAAAGACGAAACCAAAGAGACTCCTTCCACTGCCAACGTCGAGAAAGGAGATGATAAACACGCAGAGAAAAGCGATATTGAAGCGGTGGCGCCCGAACAGAACGACGGCGACAGGAGAAAAATACTGATCAAGCTGAAGTACCTCAATGATACTTTGAAGGAAGTCGAGGGCAGTCTTGACGAGTTGCTGAAGGATTTTAAATGGTTAGTGATGGTTTTTTTTCTTCATATTAAACTGGTATAATAAATCATAATAATTAAATATCGCCAGGCTGACACACCAACTGTATGGTTCCTAACTAAGCAACGCTTGTACTATGGGTACCGTACAATGGACTGGGGGCGATCCCGGTGACACCCAGACCAAGGCAAATAACGAAAAGGCCATTTCTGAGATTTGCCCTATCAGGAATCGAACCCGCAACCACCCATGTGCAGTGAGCCGAGCGGCCTACGCTCGAACCAGTGCGCCAAGCGATCGTCATCTCAGTAAACTGTAGAATAGACACCCTTCTAAGTTTATTGCCGGATCCCCAATCGAGGTTTAGTACCGATCCGGTTATAGATTGAAAGAAAGAAAATAAAAATCTACTGAGTGACGTAGGTCCGAGCAAAATAAGCAATTTGATTTTGACTTTATATGACCAGTTTAGGCTGGATTATTCATAAAGGCAATGAATGACCCATGAGAAAGTTAAGTAAAAGCTTTGACAAAAGAAGTAAAGGATACCGCATGTTAGTACACGCAATGTTCCACCAAAAAATACGCATGATTCAAAATTCGCGCAGTCGCCCGCTAGTCTACAATCGACCATTGACACAAGAGCTGTCAAAACCGCGGCGTAAAATATTGAAAAAATACCGTTTTGCATCATTAAAACAAGTAAAAGTGAGAACTGGAAGCATATGAAAGCGAATGGCATTTCATTTTATCAGTGAGTCCCCCTTAAAATACAATATTTTACAAGAAAAAGTAAAATTTATATTTTCATACATTCTATGTAGTTGGATAATGTGGATACGACTTCTATAAAATTATATTGTTTCGTATTAAAATGCCGTTTTCGTAGAAAACGGTTTATTGCGCTCTCCACAAACTTAACTTATACGCACTAGTAGGTACAGTAACATTTGTTACACACAACTTCCAAATCACATAGCAGTCGCACAGTTGTCCAATATAGTCGCTTACCTAAGGGTCGTTGTATATTCCTCTATCTTTGCTTTCTTAACACAATATGTTCAATGTCGCTTCCGATGACAATATATTTTTAGGGTACTTTTCTCGACAGTTTAAACTCGAAAATCTCTAAAAGGTTTTTTATTATCAGGGCAATTTAAGACATTTAATTGGAGATACGACAGTGAATTCAACATTTTCCCATAGATTTCCTCAATCTATAGAGAGGCGTGAAAAATGGACTAATGCCATACTTTTTACGGGAGCACCCGATTGGAGACCAACAAAACGTACCTGTATTTGTTCATTATATTTTGATGAATCGGATTTTTACACAAGTAACAAAGGCCACCACCGGATGTTAAATAAAACTGGTTAATTATATTGGTTTATATTTGAGTAATCGGCGGTTATGCTCAATACCGCACCTGCTATAATATCACCAGACTGACACACCAACTATGGTCCCAAACTAAGCAACGCTTGTACTATGTACCGATATCATACTTGGTATCGTACAATGGACTGGGGGCAATCCCGGTGACAACCAGACCAGGGCGAATTACAGAAAGGCCATTTCCGAAGTTTCCTGGGACGCAAATCGAACTCGCAACCACCCGGTACAGTGAGCCCAGTGGTATACGTGCAAACCACTGTGCCAAACAGTCGTCACAATAACAAGCCAAGCGATACTGCGCCAAGCAATATAATGAACACTTCCATCACTTGTCTTTGCTTGTGTGTAACTTCATACATTTTTTACCAGGCTGCTTCTCTAATATTGTTTAACTTAACACTGTACACATCATAAGGACGTCGTGCCGCTTATAATTAAATGTCACATTTAATTTTAATGTCCCAGTTTTTTTATCTCATGTATTTATTATTTAATGTATTTTTTGTGGACCGATAAAATAAAATAAAAGTATTTCCATATTTGCTTAATACTTTTTCTCTTACGAAAACGGTATTTTGAATAAAACCCGCCACGTTATAATATTCTTATGTAATTGACTTGAAATCGTGAGGCGTATCCATAGTTTTGACGTCGTTTTGCACAGTTTTGACACTGGGCCCCGCGCGCCGGCGCGCTTTACACACACTGTCATTGCCGCGAGATCGCATTTGAATAATAATAAAGTATGAAGTACTGTATCCATTCCTTCCTTTATCAAAGAGTAAAAGTATCTACCTAATTATTTTTAGTGTTACAAAGCATTCGGTTTTATTAAAAAAATAGGACACTTCTTTCTTTCTATATACAGGTTGAAACAGAAAGGGTATACTTTTTTTTTCAAAACTTAACTTTGTAATTATAAAACTATCAGCTTTTGATGAAATTTGAAAAACAAAAAGGTGTTATAGGAATACAGGTGTTGACAGATTTAACAAGTCTACAAAAACTTTAGTACTTCAACTGTCCCACACATCCGATAGTTTTAGATTTACAAAGTAAAGTTGCAAAAAAATAGTATACCCTTTTTGTTTCACCTAGTATATAAGTCAAAGGTGACTGACTGACTGACATAGTGATCTATCAACGCACAGCCCAAACCACTGGACGGATCGGGCTGAAATTTGGCATGCAGGTAGATGTTATGACGTAGGCATCGGCTAAGAAAGGTGTTAAATAATTTTTTTGTTAAGTTAAATTCTAGCTAGCTAGTAAAAAATATGGCCCACGCAGTTTAATAGGTATTTCAATGCAATTTAAGCTTACGGTAACTGCTTAACATTAGGCGAGTCGTAGTTTCGCTTACTGACCCCCGCCCCCCTCTCGGCAGGCGGCACTTCTCTCGCGAGCTAACAGCGGAGAGCCGCGTGCGGCTGATATTCAACGGGCGCGTGCTGGGGGACGAGGCGGCCACGCTGCGCGCCTGCGGCCTGCACGACCGCGCCGTCGTGCACTGCCTCGTGCACCCCCACACACACCCCCACCCACACCACCGCCGCGCCGCCGCGCAGGTAATGTCGTGCGGCTGATATTCAACGGGCGCGTGCTGGGGGACGAGGCGGCCACGCTGCGCGCCTGCGGCCTGCACGACCGCGCCGTCGTGCACTGCCTCGTGCACCCCCACACACACCCCCACCCACACCACCGCCGCGCCGCCGCGCAGGTAATGTCGTGCGGCTGATATTCAACGGGCGCGTGCTGGGGGACGAGGCGGCCACGCTGCGCGCCTGCGGCCTGCACGACCGCGCCGTCGTGCACTGCCTCGTGCACCCCCACACACACCCCCACCCACACCACCGCCGCGCCGCCGCGCAGGTAATGTCGTGCGGCTGATATTCAACGGGCGCGTGCTGGGGGACGAGGCGGCCACGCTGCGCGCCTGCGGCCTGCACGACCGCGCCGTCGTGCACTGCCTCGTGCACCCCCACACACACCCCCACCCACACCACCGCCGCGCCGCCGCGCAGGTAATGTCGTGCGGCTGATATTCAACGGGCGCGTGCTGGGGGACGAGGCGGCCACGCTGCGCGCCTGCGGCCTGCACGACCGCGCCGTCGTGCACTGCCTCGTGCACCCCCACACACACCCCCACCCACACCACCGCCGCGCCGCCGCGCAGGTAATGTCGTGCGGCTGATATTCAACGGGCGCGTGCTGGGGGACGAGGCGGCCACGCTGCGCGCCTGCGGCCTGCACGACCGCGCCGTCGTGCACTGCCTCGTGCACCCCCACACACACCCCCACCCACACCACCGCCGCGCCGCCGCGCAGGTAATGTCGTGCGGCTGATATTCAACGGGCGCGTGCTGGGGGACGAGGCGGCCACGCTGCGCGCCTGCGGCCTGCACGACCGCGCCGTCGTGCACTGCCTCGTGCACCCCCACACACACCCCCACCCACACCACCGCCGCGCCGCCGCGCAGGTAATGTCGTGCGGCTGATATTCAACGGGCGCGTGCTGGGGGACGAGGCGGCCACGCTGCGCGCCTGCGGCCTGCACGACCGCGCCGTCGTGCACTGCCTCGTGCACCCCCACACACACCCCCACCCACACCACCGCCGCGCCGCCGCGCAGGTAATGTCGTGCGGCTGATATTCAACGGGCGCGTGCTGGGGGACGAGGCGGCCACGCTGCGCGCCTGCGGCCTGCACGACCGCGCCGTCGTGCACTGCCTCGTGCACCCCCACACACACCCCCACCCACACCACCGCCGCGCCGCCGCGCAGGTAATGTCGTGCGGCTGATATTCAACGGGCGCGTGCTGGGGGACGAGGCGGCCACGCTGCGCGCCTGCGGCCTGCACGACCGCGCCGTCGTGCACTGCCTCGTGCACCCCCACACACACCCCCACCCACACCACCGCCGCGCCGCCGCGCAGGTAATGTCGTGCGGCTGATATTCAACGGGCGCGTGCTGGGGGACGAGGCGGCCACGCTGCGCGCCTGCGGCCTGCACGACCGCGCCGTCGTGCACTGCCTCGTGCACCCCCACACACACCCCCACCCACACCACCGCCGCGCCGCCGCGCAGGTAATGTCGTGCGGCTGATATTCAACGGGCGCGTGCTGGGGGACGAGGCGGCCACGCTGCGCGCCTGCGGCCTGCACGACCGCGCCGTCGTGCACTGCCTCGTGCACCCCCACACACACCCCCACCCACACCACCGCCGCGCCGCCGCGCAGGTAATGTCGTGCGGCTGATATTCAACGGGCGCGTGCTGGGGGACGAGGCGGCCACGCTGCGCGCCTGCGGCCTGCACGACCGCGCCGTCGTGCACTGCCTCGTGCACCCCCACACACACCCCCACCCACACCACCGCCGCGCCGCCGCGCAGGTAATGTCGTGCGGCTGATATTCAACGGGCGCGTGCTGGGGGACGAGGCGGCCACGCTGCGCGCCTGCGGCCTGCACGACCGCGCCGTCGTGCACTGCCTCGTGCACCCCCACACACACCCCCACCCACACCACCGCCGCGCCGCCGCGCAGGTAATGTCGTGCGGCTGATATTCAACGGGCGCGTGCTGGGGGACGAGGCGGCCACGCTGCGCGCCTGCGGCCTGCACGACCGCGCCGTCGTGCACTGCCTCGTGCACCCCCACACACACCCCCACCCACACCACCGCCGCGCCGCCGCGCAGGTAATGTCGTGCGGCTGATATTCAACGGGCGCGTGCTGGGGGACGAGGCGGCCACGCTGCGCGCCTGCGGCCTGCACGACCGCGCCGTCGTGCACTGCCTCGTGCACCCCCACACACACCCCCACCCACACCACCGCCGCGCCGCCGCGCAGGTAATGTCGTGCGGCTGATATTCAACGGGCGCGTGCTGGGGGACGAGGCGGCCACGCTGCGCGCCTGCGGCCTGCACGACCGCGCCGTCGTGCACTGCCTCGTGCACCCCCACACACACCCCCACCCACACCACCGCCGCGCCGCCGCGCAGGTAATGTCGTGCGGCTGATATTCAACGGGCGCGTGCTGGGGGACGAGGCGGCCACGCTGCGCGCCTGCACGATTGGTTTTGTTCCGTTCTGCAAAACTATATTCAATTGAGAATCGCAGGCCTTGATTCCCCTAGAATATCCCATGGGGGTCCAAGCATATTCACCCTTGCGCTTGACCAAAAACTACAGGGGGTCGGAGGATAGTATTATTAGGCATATTTACGATTTGGCTGGCACGCAATTTGGGTAATATTATTATCCCAAAAACGCTTGTCTGTGTGGGTTCCTGGTGGTGAGTGTGTGGGTTGGTTGCAGGCGCTGGGCGGGGGGGAGGAGGGCGGCGCCACGCACGAGCTGGTGACGGAGCGGCCGCCGCCCGAGCGGCCCTGGGACCTCGAGAACATCCTCATGACGCTCGTCTCCGTCGCGCTCACTGTTGTCTGGTTCTTCAGGTTGGTACACACACAACCAGAGTAACTTGACCCCGATCCGAAATATCGACTGCCGTTTGAACGTGTCACCTCTATGGGAGTTGATAAATAGTTATCTTGCATCCACATTATTGGCCAGCTTTACAGAACAAAGGCCATCTCTCCCGGCTGGTCCTCAGACCACTCTGGTCGTCGTCTATCTCGCTTTGATGTTAATCCGCCCTGTCGATTGCGACAGGCTTCATATTTATCGATGGCTTACCGCTGTACCTATACTCTATCGTAATTCGCAACAAAAACTGCTCAATTTTGACGCGTCATGCAATAAATGTCAGATAACGAAGTCTCAAACAATTCTGAGTAATTAGCATTTCAATATTCGGCCGCTATTTGGCTGGCCCGGTAATCGTTTGGGTATCTATGTTATGAGGTAATAGCAGTGGCGTGCATAGGGTTTTGAAACAGGGTAGGCAGAGTTTAGCATAAAAATAAATTAAAATTAGGCATAAGTACCTACCTATGTACCTACCTATTTAGGTACCTTGAATTATTGCTCGTGAGCTTAGTCCAGGTTTGCATGTGTTAGACGTATTTTGTTGTGAGTAAGTAGGTATTTAGCCGTATCAGATATCTAAGGTGATTGGTTGATGTTCATAGACATTGATATACTTAGGTACCTATATAGATTTTAAGACAAGTCAGTCCCTGAATGGGTCCTTCGCCGTTAGTTAAGTACCTAGATCTATTCATGCAGTTATTCACAAGGACAGATACATAGATAGACTAATAAAAGTACCTACCTAGGTACCCAAACTAAATAAAATTATCAAACTTGTCTACTAAATTTATAAATGAAATCTAACCGCATAAACCATTTTAAATAAGAATTGAATACCTATTTACGATATCGTAAAAGACCCCGTTCGTTTTAAATCCGTAAGTACCTACCTAAGTTGTTTTTTTTTACTTAATCAAAATTTTAGACAACTCGGCAAGGCGCTCGCGTTGTTGTCGTAAATATCTATTTTACGTAGTCTACGTACCTATGTTGGTATACGCTTTAGCACTGAAAAATATCCCAGTATCCTGTCATCCAAGGAAATGATTCATAAAATTTAGCATTAATTCTCTCGTGATATTACCTACCTTTCTTCTGGGACAAATCCAAGTTCTTTACGCATCGACAGTTTAAAATAAAGTTCACTTTTTCTGCATAGGGCAATGAGAAAACAATTTTATTTATAATTTAAGTTCCTGCTTATCACACACGTCACTAATTTCACAAGTAATATTTATCCATAACAACGAGGATTTAATAATTATTCAAATTATTTAGCACGCATGTAAACAAACCAAACAAACAGAACATCAACTAACAATAATGGCGTCTAAAATATCACAATCAAATTTAATACTAAATATTAAGTGACAAAAACGCATTGTAAACTTTAAACAAACAAATTACATTGCGATTCAACCTACTAGACTTCGTCGGATTACCAAACCAGGCAGTGCCTCTAGCCCGAACATTTTAGTTCGTAAAAATGATTATTTACTTTTAAATATTTTTTCTGTTTGATTTTATTATTTATTATAATTTTACCATAAAATCTCAGGGTAGGCAGTGCCTTTATGCCTCTATGGAGTGCACGCCACTGGGTAATAGTACATTGTTACACGAGTGGTGAAAGTGACTTATTTTGTCACGAGACGGGGTTTGGCGCCCGAGCGTAGCGAGGGCGCTAATAGTTCGAGGGGCAAAATAAGTCTTTCACCCGAGGTAAACACTGTGCTTTTCATTACGAATACAAGGAAAGTAAAAATAAAAACAGGAATTGGCTAAAGAAATAATACAAGGAAGTATGAACAATACTCTACAACTCGAAAAAAAAAGATCGGATTGCCGCCTATTTTGTTTTTTTTCGTTGGCCGGCCAACTTCATTATTTAGCCTTTATTTTTCATTTTTATCTTTAAATATTTTGCACAAATCTATGTTATTTTAAAGAAATTGTTGAAACTAAATTATAATTAAGTCATTTAAAAATATATATTCTTTAATTAATACTTAATTTTATGTTATTTCAATTTTACATCGTGCTGTTATTGAGTGACTGTAGAAAAAGTTTGAACATGGTTCCATAGAAATGTGAAAATGGAACTAGTTTTTTTTTTAATAATTTGACAGCTGTCAGTTGAAAGCGATTCTCCCGGGCCGGAAAAGTATTACTTTCAACCCGCTCCTCAGGCAACTTCAGACCTACTTTCAGAGTATGAGTAATGAAAAGTATATTTTTCCCGAATGATTTCAGTTCACTATAATAAAGAATGTCCTTTCCCCAGGTGTGAGTATTCGAACATGTTCACGGCGAGCGCGAGCGTGGCCCTGTTCGGCCTCACAGTGTTCTACAGCGTGGCGATATTCGCGCTGTACCTCTCCGACACATTCCAGTTCGACAGGCGGCCCGCGCCGCCGGTGCCGACCAATTAGAACCGCGCCGCACTTGCTACATACTGTTCCGCGTGCGGACATAGACGTGACTGGGAAAGAAGGCATGTGAGTTCATGCTTTTATTTGTAGTGGTGATACCACAGATATAGATTTACATAGATAACGCAAATGCATGTACTCCGCGTGTACGAAACCCTGACCAAGCGTCAAGGTTGGTCGCCGCTAACTTACAGTCCGCGCGACTACAGATATAAAAAATATGAGTATGTGCGAGATAATTATTCGAGAGAATCGTAGGGCGGGCATCGTCGGCATCGGTGTCTTTGAATCGGTTTGGATTTCCCGTCACTAAATTTCGGCTGTGACGTCACATTATGTATTAAAAATTCGGCACGCTTAGTTTCAATACAAATCGTTGCTGCGTTATCTATGCAAATCTATATCTGTGGGTGATACTGTAGATCATGCAACTTGTTTTTCCAACTTTGACAAGAGTTAGGGCCTGTGCACACCACGTTTTTGAAACGCGTGTCGACGCGCGCTTTTATCCTACAAACGTCTACAGTCTAAAGTCGTCAGGCTGCGTCTGACTCGCGTGCGTATTGCGTCTGTATCGCTACAAACGCGCGTCGACGGCGCGTTGAAAAAACGGTTTGCATAGGCACTTACACGGTCAATAAATATCACGATATTCGTGATTTCCGTTATTTATTATACCAATGATTTTATTGAAGTGTTAACATAATCAATCTTCTTATTGTATGAGTCAAAGCCTAGATTTCTTGTGAGCCATCCGTCGTATATTACCCGTCACAATTTTGTGTCGTAGTGTCTACCCTTGCTAATAAATACGTATATAGAGTGGTGTCACGATACTGTATCGCAATATTTATTGTCGTCTAACCCTCGCCTATGAAATACACGCGCCCATCAAGTTACGTAAATATAACAAATTCTGTTGACGATAAATAATTCCATTTTTTTGTCACAACGAACAATATTGTTGACTTGTCTAATTATTATCGAGGACAGCGATCACACAGGGCCGGAATCACCATGTCAGCGCCCCTAGGCAATGCAGGTCTGGGGGCCCCTTTAACCTTTCTTAACTTCCTAAAGTATATTTTTTTCTACCACAACGCAATTTTATTCATAATTTCGCTACTTTTCTACTACATTACAAAGGCACGTCATCACCATATACAAAAAAGGATTGAAACAAAAGGAAATTATGCATCTTACTCCAAGCGTGGGGCCTCTAGCCGGTGCGGGGCCCCTAGGGGCCTACACTGCCTAATGGATAATCCGGCCCTGCGATCACAGATATGATCTATGACAGTGATACATTTATTTTGTGTGTTAACAGAACTAGCCATCATAGTTACGTCTATACATAAAATAGTTGCAGCGAAACTATCGCTGAGAGCTCTGTAAATTATAGATATGCCGCCTTTTGTACTGTGTTAAAGAGGTAACTATTTGATTTGCCAGTACTAAGCTATTGGTGGTATGGCAGCAGTGTTTACATACTTAATTATTATATAATTTGTGTATAGAAATTAAACTTATTTATATTCTAGTTGCTAACGGAGGCTTGAAATTATTAATACAATCTGTATTGTATTTTAAATGTATAGTATTTCCGATCGATTTTGACTAACGAATTGTCCCAATAATACTATGTCATACGACTAGTAGCTTGGTTCGGTCAGCGACATATGTAAGCTGAACATACTCAGGTTTTCAAATCACTTCCTGGTTCCTGGTTTGCCCTGGTCTGGGTGTCACTGGGATCGCCCCCAGTCCATTGTACGGTACCCATAATATCCCATGTACAAGCACAATTACAAGTACCCAAGTACAAGCGTTGCTTAGTTTGGGACCATAAAATTGGTGTGTTCGTCTGGCGATATTTATTTATTTACTTGCATAGTTTTGACTTTGCTGAAAATCCATTATTTTCTTGATCTAAACAATATTATAATATTATTGTTTTCTTATATTTACGCGAATACTACACATTGAAAAAAACTATTTTTCGGATTTTATCGCGTTTATTAACTTTATGTTCCGACGTTTCGGTTGCTTTACAGCAGCCATGGCCAGCCGTGACCATGGCTGCTGTAAAGCAACCGAAACGTCGGAACATAAAGTTAATAAACGCGATAAAATCCGAAAAATAGTTTTATTTCAAAATATTATAATATTGCTAATATTAGAACTGACACCATTATTTTTAAAATAAAGAGTATCACTGATTAAAAATAATGAGAATATTCTACTATGTACTTATGTCGCTGACTGTACTCTCATGCAGGTCATGTATTATCATTTGAAATTATTTTGAGAAATCTGATGTCTCTTGTTATTAGGGCTAATAATTATATAAAAATAAATTTAGCTCTTTTTACACACAGATAAGCAATATGTATAATTGACCTTTTATGTTACAATGGTACCAATCCATTGATTGTATTTTAATTCTTGTAATAACGCTCAGCCGAATGGCCGATCAAATACGGCGGACTGAGCATAGCTCGAGCGAGCACGCGCAAACCTTTGGGCTCGTTTTAATGAGGCTCATTTCACTGAGCGATTTCGCTCCAGGCTCTAAATATCACGATTCAAATTATCGACTAAGTTGAGCGTTAACGTAAAGGAAATTTAACCATAAAAATAGCAATAAAACCACGCCGTTCTGCGAAACGCTGAAGAGCTAAATTAGTTCTACATTCAGCCATTCTTATTTTATTATCATTATTTTCCTGATAAAAGTTTAAAAATTATCTATAGGTACCAAATTATTTGCAGTCTGGAAATGAAAAATAAACAAGTTTGCGAGCCAAGATTTTTATCGAATCAAAAACATTACCCTATTGTTATGTATTTTTGCACAAATACATTTCGAATGAGACCTATTTTAATATTCATAAGCCCATTTACGTACTCAACTAAAAACTAAACAGGTTCCAGCTAACTGCATCAGTCACGTTTAGGCGCAGCGCAGACCGCTAGAGGCGCGGCGGAGAGCAATTAAAGACAACAATTTAATATAAACCTTAACTACCTTGACATACAGATTAAATTCGCACGCGGTGCTCGGAGCGTGGGTGTTATTATTATATTGACCGTATGTCAAGATAGTTAAGGTTTATATTAAATTGCTCTCCGCCGCGCCTCCAGCGGTGTGCGCTGTGCCTTAGGCACTAGTTTATTTTGATTGGGTGTGTGAAAAGTCATTACCGTCCAAAAGCCATGTTTCATGCGCTTGACACGACGTACTTGGCCAAAACAAAATAAACCTGTCCACATGCACATTAAATAATTGTAAAAATTCTACTTAAGGCTAAAGCGCCCATCTAGCCCGCGAAGTTCAAATTTTTTGAGTTCTTTTAGAATTTTTTCAAAATCTGAAAACATTTAAGACAACATTTTGTGATTTGCGAAAAACACAGTATGCAGTGCGTTTATTAATACATATATTTTACTCTAAATATTATCACGGTGGATATGATACTAGTAAATCACTAAATATACAAACATTGCCAGATTATCTGGATAGCTGTCGTTCTTGAAATGTTTTAGAGTAAGTTGGATATATTAATAAATGCACTGCACACGGTCTTTTTCGCGAATTACAAAATTTGTCTTTTATTATTGTCAGATTTTGAAAAATTTCTAAAAGACCTCAAAAAATTTGAACTTCGCGGGCTAGACAGGCTCCTTCACCTTAAAGTTCAAGTATGAATATTTTTTTTAATAATTGTTCGTCGCACATTATTTTGTCATTATTACCTTGAACCATTAAACATTTGATTCTTAAAAATGTATTAGTGGACGATAATTTTTATACCTCAAGACGAAAATAATAACTTAGACACGCGTATAACTAGTGTGTGTGTGTAACTTTATGTGGTGTTTATATGATTAGCTGATCACTTCACGATCCGCAATCCCGATTGATTGCAAAGTTTAATCCCAACACAAATAATAATAATTGTATTTATGCCGCATGTGCGTCGTAAACAACGTAATACCACATTTTGGTATTGCATTTCTTGCCTTCACCACTCCCTAGTTCTACGCGCTTTGTCTACGTTACTCTTTTCGTCGGAGTTTTATACCTACTGTTCTCAAAAATTGTAAATAATAATGGTAGGTACATATAAAATGTGTTTTATATTTATTTAGATATAAGCGCGATCTTTTCATTTTCATCATAAGTAATCACCATATCCATAACGAGTTCATTAATTGCACATCAAAGCATATTTCTCTAATAATTTACCTTCTTCAACGGTTTATTGTAACATTTGTGTAACCAATAAGAAATGCTTAAAAAATTCTAGTTATCGGGTATCTAATCGTTTTTTACGGAAATAAAAAAATATTTTTATTGTTATTTACTTTTAAGGACATAGATATTATATTAAAAAATAAATTTATTGAACGTGTTTTGGATTTTTTTGACACTCGAGTGTCACTCGTAAAACACCGTTTAATCGACTGGCACTAACCATAATTATGATATCCTAACTCTCTGGTCTGATGCGTGTCTGTTAAGGCTAAAGCGCCCACCTAGCCAAATTTCTTTCGAGGTTTTTTAGAAAATTTTCAAATTCTGACAATAATAAAAGGCACATTTTGTAATTCGCGACAAATACCGTGTGCAGTGCATTTATTAATATATCCAACTTACTCTAAAACATTTCAAGAACGACAGCTATCCAGATAATCTGGCAATTTTTGTATACTTAGTGATTTACTAGTATTATATCCACCGTGATAATATTTAGAGAAAAATAAATGTATTAATAAACGCACTGCATACTGTGTTTGTCGCAAATCACAAAATGTTTTCAGATTTTGGATAAACTATAAAAATACTCGAAAATTTTGAATTTCGCGGGCTAGACAGGCGCCTTCACCTTAACACAGGTATTACTTTTAGTTTGTCATCAACTTATTAGTGAGCAGTTTTGTATTGTCTTTGTAAATATACCGACCTATCAAGGAAAATGTAATTCATCATTATTAATTACGTAATGTTTCTTTAGTAACTAGGTTTTATACAAGGTCTCATTTTTGGGTATTACACGAAAAACTGAATTATAACATTTGGCACCTATCGATATTACCTACCTACCTTACAATAGCGATTGTATGGTCCCTTCATAATATGCAAAAGGAATTTGCAAATGCAATACTATTGTACTGTTGAGGAAAAATGAAATATATGAATGTAATATAAAGTTATTTATTTTAAGGTTTTCATAATACATTATCACCGTGTCCCCATGTCTTCAGACAAGATGTCACAGCCATTACCTGTGTACAAAAGTAATATTAACATCGATGTATTTTCAATCAAATACCACGAAAATAATAATGAAAAAAAAAGGGTTCATCCGTTTGAGAGCTATGATTCCACACAGACATGCTAAACTTATAACTTCCCGCTTTTACCATTGGGGGTTAAAAATTTACACTTGATAAATTGGTCATTTAGATAAATTATGTCTGTTTTAAATTGAAATGTTTCTTGCCGGATTGAGGTTTATTGAAAATTTAAATGACAATAACCTCACCTAGACAAGAGTTCAATATTTCCAAATTCATTGCCTCGTTAACATGTATAACTAACAAGTATAAATTAAATGAATTTGGATAATTACGAGTAAAATGACAGTTACCTGTAAATCCTTAAGGTCTGTGCACCAGTGTCGATGGGTATCTGAAAAAAGGGAGGGGCTTATTAAGTATTTTTTTCTTTATTATATTATTTACTTTAATTCAGTAGAGTAAGTTCAGCCATCCAAGGAAGTTTAAAATGCGTCGTAATCAGGGTTGCGCATTCATAAAGCATTGTATCATCATTGAGTAAACACTTGAAAATCTGAAATATATTTTAACTTCAATAAAATATTTTTAAAGTAATAATTACCTTTATTTCATGATTAGCTCCATACAGAAAGAAGCCTTATGCGTAATCTGTAAACAATATCAATTTATTAGTAAACCTCACAAGATAAATAAATTGCAAGTCTAAGGGCCTGTGCACACCACAGTTTTTGAACGCGCCGTCTACGGGCGTTTTTATTCTTCAAACGTCTAAAGTCGTCAGGCTGCTTCTGACTCGCGTGCATATCGCTACAGACGCGCGTCGACAGCACGTTAAAAAAACCGTGGTGCGCATAGGATACATGAAAGATACTCACTTGAAGATACATTTGAATAAAATGAATGTAGGAACTAAAGAAAACAAGATTATAAAATTATTTTTTACTGGACACTGGCTTTCCATAAGAGAAATAATAATATAATCATATAGAAAGTCAATGGCGCATCCTCGGCGTCGTCTATCGCTTGCGGTGGAGTTGCAGCGTGTTGCGTCTGATCCAGCAGGCGCGGCGGGACCCGCCCTTGGTCTGGGAGAACCTGTGGCCCTTGCCGAGCCCGCGGGAGCTGCGTCCGGCGGAAGTGAGACCACGCATCTCACGGTGTTTGTGGACAGCATTCACTATCCAATTGATCTTAGGATCGCGGCGGATGGCCTGAAAAAGTTCCGGTTTTGAGTATGTGCTAGACACATGGCGAACAACAAGTGTTTGGAACATTGTTATCAGATAAAATGGTAGGTGAAGATTCAGCAAAACCTTTCAGATTGGTGCATGACATAAGAACTCATCATTTGAAGGTATAGAACAATAGTTTAAGTTCAAAATCAATACATAAGGTCCTTTTTTAAACGTTTTTCTCACCTTATGTGAAGGATCCACAAGGATGACCTCAAAGTATTTGTAGGAGGAGTCCTGAGCAACCCAGTAAGAGTTGAGGACACGGAGACCACCGCAGCGACGGCCAACACGCTCCTGTGAATAGCAGAAAGTGAGGATGAGTTACTCCTGTTAAAATGGAATGGTTCTTCAACATTAAACGTAAGTTTATATGTGTAAAGGAAGTAGAGCATACTAAAACCCCTAATACATGCTTCCAACAAACATTAAATCAAAAATTTATGTTGTGGATATCGGCTATAAAATCTTTTGTATTGTAATCAGTTTATTCATATTGTCTCTTAGTTTTAGCAGGACAATCAAGTCTAAAGTAACATTATCTGGGATTTAAAAACAATGTACATTCTAGTTCAAGAGTCTTACCTCAGCAATGGACTGCAGGTTGCGTGTGGGTTTCAGTTGGTTGACACCCTGGCTCTTGGGCTTGCCGTAGGTGGCACCCTTGGGCACCGGGCGCTTGCGGCCTCCGCGGCGCACGCGGATTCTGAAGATCACATAACCTACAAATAAAGTTTGGTTTAGTAAGTTTATAAACACGTGGTACGGACGCCGACGAACTTGTGCTCGTTCTTACCCTGCTTGGCGCGGAAGCCCAGTCTCCTAGCCTTGTCGGGCCTGGTCGGCCTCGGAGCGCGATGCATACGAGTCAACTGGCGGTACTGCCATACTCTCACGCGAAGAAGAAAACGCATAACATCGCTCAACTTTTTTCTGTACAATTCCTGAATATATCTGTACGCGCCCATCTTGGCAGCGGCCTGTGGCAGACCTAGCAACAAAATCAATACAAGTTGATCAGAAGTCACATCATCGGTCTGGCCACAAACGGAGCGATTCTATGCGCATCATGTATGCCATCATGAACGCTGAAATAAATGAATCCGGTAATAAATACACTAAACAACTGCAACCGCACAATACAACTTCACATTTCAAACGCGTGGATAGCTTTTTTAAAGCAAGATGAACAAAATATAAGAGGATTAAATTGCAACGTACGTCTCGCGTATCCCACAGGTAAACCGGAAAAGAACTGATAGAAATAAAATCGACGACAAACAGTATGAATGACAGATAACTGACAGTCCAAACCAAAGAAAGTAGAAACCATAGATATAAAGCCCCCCACATACTGCCGCATCTGTCCGGTACATGTACAAACCAGTCGAGTACATCTATTATTTTGTATTTGGTGAAAATATACGGCTGCCGGCTGTGCCAAGCGGATCCTACAGTACAGATGCTAAACCACGCCAAACAGCTGTAAGCTGGCCATAATCATTTCATACTAGGTACATAGGATGATTGCACTGCCGGTTTTGTGCCGATTTTTAAGTGTGTACCTATTATGTGTTCTCAAAAATAGAGATAACAGCATAAATCGATGTAAAAGTTTTATTCAGCGCAAAATTACTATTACATAATTATATACCACCAGCGGGCCTAGCACATGGTCACGACAAAAGTTTTTATCACAGATTTTCTCGCCCTAGGCGGCGAGATAGCCGCTTTTTCTTATGTGCTAACATGGCGTGCTGTGACAAAGGTTTGACATTTGAGAAAACGAGTTTGACGTATAGATAAGACTATTTTATCTTAAGTGCTAGCACGTGGTGCCAAAACTTATCACAGTGAGACCAATTTGACAACTCTCCGCGAAATAATTTATCACGGTCGAAGGGAGGTAGTGACAAAGTATAAATTAATTCATTTCGCAAAAATATAATAAAAAAATAATGTCGCAAGCGCTTGTGAATTATTTATTAGCGCATCGGGCGCAATATAACGCCCGAAAAGTGCAAAGGCGGGGAATAAGGGACGCCAATAACCCCTTTGAGCTCCCAAATACATAACGCATACATAGCAAATAACGTATTTACGGACATGTAGTCCACCAAGTATTTTAATTGAGCATTTGTGCTTCTTACACTGAAAATAATAAAAGAATATGTTCATTGTTTTCTAATGATGTTACCATCATGTGTAAATTTATTTGATTTATATCAATACCACAGTAAATAGTACTTATACTTTCTTGGACTCCATCGGATAAGAAGACAAAGTTCTTTCCTAAAAGACGTAAATCTAAACAATATACTAACTATTGACAAACAATAAAAAGTTTATAGATTAGCTAATAGACAAATAGCTATATTCTTGGTGTCATAGACAGACAGAAATACTAATGGCTATGGTCTATAGGCATCTTATTTCTTTGTATAACTCTGTTTCACTCTGCCAGTCCTTTTGTCAGATAGTGAATGAACAAAATGAACGAAGGTGTTGTAGATAGTATGTTATCTGTGCTCGTTTTACTACACCGTGAGAAGATTTGTCAACACGTCAAATTGTATCTCTCGTGGCAGCCATGTTAGCAAATAAGACAAGAATCACGGTGCGAAAAAATTTATCGTGTCCCGAGTGACATAACTCTTTACCGACGTGCTACGCCCGCAGACTAGAGAAAACTGGCTCTTTGAGTTACTCGTACGTGGTGTAGGATTTGAGAGGGAAGGCATCAGACAAATCGGACTGTGTGTAGGGAGGGGGTGAAGTGTTAATGACCATAGACAGTAGTAGTAAAATTCCCACGATTTCTGAACGAGTATAAATACCATAAATACTACAACGGTTCATTCTGCGCCGCCATCTTGAAAGCGTAATTGTTGTCATGTTTACGTTGTGTGTGAAAGGTGAAATTCTTAATTTTTCATATAAAAAATCGGTCAATCTCAATGAGTTCACGAGTATTCGACTGTCCAATTACTTAATATAGTATTGAAATGGTTATTGTGCTATCAGTTCATGTGGGCAGCTCATAATAGTTCAGTCGAAGATTAGGCGCCAAACTGTTACAAGTCGTTACCAATTATCCTAATAAACATATCCTATGACGCTGTTTTGTGTGCTTGTGTTAATTTGGGCAGGGCCCTGAAGTTCTGGGTGTGTTAAAAACAAGATTTGCTTTTCAGAAGAACGTTGATGTAATTTCTAACCGGAAGAAGTAAGCTACCAGGCTGCCACAATGTTTTATGCACATTTTGTGCTAGCCAAGAAGGGCCCGCTGGCCAAAATTTGGCTGGCGGCTCATTGGGACAAGAAGCTAACAAAGGCGCATGTGTTTGAAACTAATATTGAGAAATCTGTGGATGGTATTCTGAAGCCTAAAGTGAAGATGGCATTGCGTACATCTGGTCATCTGTTGCTCGGAGTCGTCAGGATTTACTCCAGGAAAGCCAAGTACTTGCTGCAGGATTGTAATGAGGCTTTCGTCAAGATCAAGGTTTGTTTATTTATGATTATATATTGTAGAAGTTGTGTAGGTAAACATGCTAATTTGTAAACATTGTGAATCTCAACTTGTTTTGGCCTCAATATTTGCCAATATACCATGATTTTTGCCTCAATTGTTGTCTAATGGTAGCAAGTGTGGCCAGCTGATCATGATGTTTTGAGATTAATTCCCATAAAAAAGTGAATGATACTTGGAAAGTTATGAAAATAATCCACTTACCTAATGCTACAGGATTTATGATACCTCAGAAATTAAACATATGTAATTTCTAGATGGCCTTCAGGCCAGGTATGGTGGATCTGCCGGAGGAGCACCGGGAAGCCGCCATGAATGCCATCACCCTGCCAGAAGTGTTCCATGACTTTGACACCGCCATGCCTGAGTTGAAGTAAGAACAGTTTGCATTTGAATTTACTTGTTTCTCAAGGTAGGTTCTCACTCTATCAAATTTTCTTTGTGTTAATAATAACGGAGAATTCTCTTGTTGTTCTATCTTTGTTCTCTGACATAAAAAGAAAGAACAGGGAGGGAAACAACACTCTAGTTCGAACTCCTTGTGTGTTTGGTCTAATCCAAGGTCGGTAATTAAGACTATATCCATCATAAATTTGATACAGACATAAAAAAGAAAATGAGAAGACAAAATGATCCAATAACATTATGTCAATAGGGATAGGGTATGAAGAAATAAGATTGCCAGGCATGGTGTTTCCAAGATCATTCTCAGACTTGACACATATACCAGCCTCAAGCCCATATTTAAAAATTGATCTCAAGCCTGAGCGCCCTCTTGAGTGAGCCTTTGATATATCATTTTGTACTTGGATAATATTAGAATGACATTTCCAAGATCACACTCAAACTTGAGATTGATTTATAAATATGGGCCTGACTTTGGTGAAGTTAGGAATATGGATCAACAGAATTATTACTATTTGCATAGTGCTTAACTGAGTAGGGTCATGCAGTCATTAAGTGGTGCACACCCCTACTTCCACCACCACTAGAACCTACTCAGTTAAGCCCTATGCCTATAATAAAATATATTTTATTGAGGATGTCTTAACATTATGTTCTTAACAGTGAGGTGGACATCGAAGCCCAGTTCTCCCTGAACCAGTCCAGGGCTGAGGAGATAACCATGCGCGAGGACTATGGCTCCTTGAACCTAGTCACCCACGATGATGGGTTCGGAGACATGGGGTTCGATACAGACAACCCTGATATTATGCGAGAGGCTATCGGGAATGAGGGAGGCCTGGAACAGGTATGAATGATAATAATTTCATATCTAATGACAAAATAAGATTTTAGCCATATAATAAATATACTCTAAACCATTTTACATCCTAACTACTATATTATAAATTTCACTTGGCTAATTTGTTATTCTGAAAAAGGATACAAATGATTTGTTTATGACATTGTTGTAACATATTTCACAACAACATGGAGTGCATTACATTTTAGTCATAATTATCACTTGCTTACAGTAAATAATACATATAGTCGAATATCTGAGACATTGTTATCTATCAATTGTTGCGCCGGCGGTATGTGACGTTAATATATCAGTCCATTAATGAGCCAAGTGTGGTGGTTTAGAGTAACCTGGTGTTCGCGGACGGGTCGTCGCTGTCGCTGGGCGGCGCGGCGGCGGCGGGCGAGCCGGCGCGGCTGCAGCCCGCGCCGCTGCCGCCGATGGACGACGCCTTCCCCGGCGCCATCGGCGACGTCAGCGACTTCGGACGTGAGCGAATTTATATATACTAACTACTAGCTCTGCCCGTTTGCTTGTTTGCTCTGCTCGCGTGGTAATTCGACATAATAAAAGTAGCCTAAGTTACTCCTTATAATATCAGCTATCTGCCTGTGAAAGTCCCGTCAAAATCGGTCAAGCCGTTTCGAGATTACGCAGAACAAACAGATTGACAATAAATAAAATTTGTTTTTTTTGTTTTAATTGCCATATATATTTTCATATTATGCATTTAGTAAGAAGCTGTAATTATAACATTAAAAACACGCACTTAAATTGTATTTATTTGTAGAGATTATTACTATTATAACATTGAAGATATTTTTGAAAAAATGTATATCAAGTGTTTTTGTAATACTGTATGTTTTTGAAACTAATCAACCATTTTTATTTTTTTATACCATCGAGGTGTATCACACTGCGCCTACATCACGATGTTGGTATCCTGTTGTACTATTTACGCAGAATGTATAAGAGTGTGTGGTGTTGCAGACGCGGGCGGGCTGTTCGAGGGCGACCTGTTCGGCGAGGTGTCGGGCGCCGCGCCCTCCGCCGCGCTGCCCGGCACGCACGCGCAGCCGCAGTCGCTGCAGGTACCTACCAAACCTACATACACACATTTATATGCAGCATTTTCAACCGACTTCTAAAAGGAGAAGGTTCTCAATTCGTGTGTATTTTTTTTGCACCACTGCGCGAAGCGGCCTACGCTCGCACCACTGCGCCAAGCGGTAGTATTAGAACATGTTGTCCCCCAGGCGGAGATCGAGGCGGCGGGCGTGAGCGGCGGCGGCGCGGGAGCCGGCTCGGAGGGCTCGGCCGCGGCCGACGCGCCCGACTCCGACGACGACATGCCCGACCACTACGACGCCGGGACCTCGCCGCAGCACAGGTCTGTACATATGAAATACCTCTCCATGTTTACTGATAGTCCTGATTGCCAAACGTCTCCGTACTCCGTATACTAGGTGAAACAGAAAGAGTATGTGTTTTTGAATGTATATGTTGATGATTTCACGACCGCTTGGTGCAGTGGTTCAAGTGTAAACCGCTCGACTCACTGCACATGGTGTTTGCGGGTTCGATTCCCGCCGGGAAAATTTAGGAAATGGCCTTTTTGTAATTTGCCTAGGTCTGGGTGTCACTGGAATCGCCCCCAGTCCATTGTACGGTACCCTTAGTACAAGCGTTGCTTAGTTTGGAACCATACAGTACACAAATCTTTTTAGTGTTCTAATTGAAGCTCGCAAGTCATCGCGCGAGCAAAGGAAACGACATCGGCGAGCCTATGGCCATTATTTCAGACACAGTCTACGCGCTGGCCCAGTGCTGGTTGGCGAAAATTCTTTCTACTGATGTACAGGTTTCCTCACGATGTTTCCCTTCACCGTTCAGCAAGTAATCTTAAATGAGTTTTGTCGAATTTTGGCATTAATTGTATGATCTACCACAGTGAGAAATGTGTGACAATGCGTTCTCGTTTATTCTTTATAATCGGGGATGATCTAGGAAAATATGAGCCCCTCTTTTAGACTTCATAATTTATTTTAACATCAATATCTATTTGTGTTTGTACAGCTGGGCGGGGTCCCCGGGCCCGCGCGAGCCGCCCGCCGCGGAGCTGATGCCGCCGCCCGCCGCGCCGAGCTCCCGCCCCCACACGCCCATGGTCTGTCACTTCACATCTATCTATTCACTGAGGGCACTCCCCTCACCCAGCACCCCTACCCCCTTACTCTATCGTGGAAAGTAAAAGTAGTCCCTTGCAAACAAAAAATCTTCCAAATCGGTCCACAATTGACAAAGAAATTAGTGAACATGCATAAAAGAACACATACAGGCGATCATAGAACCGCCGCTTTCTTTTGAAGTCTGTTCAAAATGTGTGACTCCACACGCAGGAAGTGGACCAGATAGTGCCGGAGGACGTCCCGGAGCCGCCGCCAGAGGGCGCGGTCGCGGACAGCGAGCCGCCGCCGCAGGACAACACCACGCTGCTGCACAACGACGAGGAGTCCTTCGCGCTGGCGCCAGTGGACGCGACTGTACTCAAAGGTACAGTTCCACATGACACAACACCACGCTGCTGCACAACGACGAGGAGTCCTTCGCGCTGGCGCCAGTGGACGCGACTGTACTCAAAGGTACAGTTCCACATGACACAACACCACGCTGCTGCACAACGACGAGGAGTCCTTCGCGCTGGCGCCAGTGGACGCGACTGTACTCAAAGGTACAGTTCCACATGACACAACACCACGCTGCTGCACAACGACGAGGAGTCCTTCGCGCTGGCGCCAGTGGACGCGACTGTACTCAAAGGTACAGTTCCACATGACACAACACCACGCTGCTGCACAACGACGAGGAGTCCTTCGCGCTGGCGCCAGTGGACGCGACTGTACTCAAAGGTACAGTTCCACATGACACAACACCACGCTGCTGCACAACGACGAGGAGTCCTTCGCGCTGGCGCCAGTGGACGCGACTGTACTCAAAGGTACAGTTCCACATGACACAACACCACGCTGCTGCACAACGACGAGGAGTCCTTCGCGCTGGCGCCAGTGGACGCGACTGTACTCAAAGGTACAGTTCCACATGACACAACACCACGCTGCTGCACAACGACGAGGAGTCCTTCGCGCTGGCGCCAGTGGACGCGACTGTACTCAAAGGTACAGTTCCACATGACACAACACCACGCTGCTGCACAACGACGAGGAGTCCTTCGCGCTGGCGCCAGTGGACGCGACTGTACTCAAAGGTACAGTTCCACATGACACAACACCACGCTGCTGCACAACGACGAGGAGTCCTTCGCGCTGGCGCCAGTGGACGCGACTGTACTCAAAGGTACAGTTCCACATGACACAACACCACGCTGCTGCACAACGACGAGGAGTCCTTCGCGCTGGCGCCAGTGGACGCGACTGTACTCAAAGGTACAGTTCCACATGACACAACACCACGCTGCTGCACAACGACGAGGAGTCCTTCGCGCTGGCGCCAGTGGACGCGACTGTACTCAAAGGTACAGTTCCACATGACACAACACCACGCTGCTGCACAACGACGAGGAGTCCTTCGCGCTGGCGCCAGTGGACGCGACTGTACTCAAAGGTACAGTTCCACATGACACAACACCACGCTGCTGCACAACGACGAGGAGTCCTTCGCGCTGGCGCCAGTGGACGCGACTGTACTCAAAGGTACAGTTCCACATGACACAACACCACGCTGCTGCACAACGACGAGGAGTCCTTCGCGCTGGCGCCAGTGGACGCGACTGTACTCAAAGCTACAGTTCCACATGACACAACACCACGCTGCTGCACAACGACGAGGAGTCCTTCGCGCTGGCGCCAGTGGACGCGACTGTACTCAAAGGTACAGTTCCACATGACACAACACCACGCTGCTGCACAACGACGAGGAGTCCTTCGCGCTGGCGCCAGTGGACGCGACTGTACTCAAAGGTACAGTTCCACATGACACAACACCACGCTGCTGCACAACGACGAGGAGTCCTTCGCGCTGGCGCCAGTGGACGCGACTGTACTCAAAGGTACAGTTCCACATGACACAACACCACGCTGCTGCACAACGACGAGGAGTCCTTCGCGCTGGCGCCAGTGGACGCGACTGTACTCAAAGGTACAGTTCCACATGACACAACACCACGCTGCTGCACAACGACGAGGAGTCCTTCGCGCTGGCGCCAGTGGACGCGACTGTACTCAAAGGTACAGTTCCACATGACACAACACCACGCTGCTGCACAACGACGAGGAGTCCTTCGCGCTGGCGCCAGTGGACGCGACTGTACTCAAAGGTACAGTTCCACATGACACAACACCACGCTGCTGCACAACGACGAGGAGTCCTTCGCGCTGGCGCCAGTGGACGCGACTGTACTCAAAGGTACAGTTCCACATGACACAACACCACGCTGCTGCACAACGACGAGGAGTCCTTCGCGCTGGCGCCAGTGGACGCGACTGTACTCAAAGGTACAGTTCCACATGACACAACACCACGCTGCTGCACAACGACGAGGAGTCCTTCGCGCTGGCGCCTGTGGACGCGACTGTACTCAAAGGTTCAGTTCCACATGACACAACACCACGCTGCTGCACAACGACGAGGAGTCCTTCGCGCTGGCGCCAGTGGACGCGACTGTACTCAAAGGTACAGTTCCACATGACACAACACCACGCTGCTGCACAACGACGAGGAGTCCTTCGCGCTGGCGCCAGTGGACGCGACTGTACTCAAAGGTACAGTTCCACATGACACAACACCACGCTGCTGCACAACGACGAGGAGTCCTTCGCGCTGGCGCCAGTGGACGCGACTGTACTCAAAGGTACAGTTCCACATGACACAACACCACGCTGCTGCACAACGACGAGGAGTCCTTCGCGCTGGCGCCAGTGGACGCGACTGTACTCAAAGGTACAGTTCCACATGACACAACACCACGCTGCTGCACAACGACGAGGAGTCCTTCGCGCTGGCGCCAGTGGACGCGACTGTACTCAAAGGTACAGTTCCACATGACACAACACCACGCTGCTGCACAACGACGAGGAGTCCTTCGCGCTGGCGCCAGTGGACGCGACTGTACTCAAAGGTACAGTTCCACATGACACAACACCACGCTGCTGCACAACGACGAGGAGTCCTTCGCGCTGGCGCCAGTGGACGCGACTGTACTCAAAGGTACAGTTCCACATGACACAACACCACGCTGCTGCACAACGACGAGGAGTCCTTCGCGCTGGCGCCTGTCGACGCGACTATACTCAAAGGTACAGTTCCACATGACACAACAGCCGACCGTGCGAGCCGGGGTTTGAACCCAGGACCTGGTGCCCTCAAGACGCGTGCTTAAACCGTGCAATCGGCTATCACTGCTTTTTTACAGATATAAGAATTATATTTTCAAGATCGCTCTCAGACTTCAAATCTCAGATTTCTCAATACCAGCCTAGGTCTGTTAGAAAACAAACTGAGAGACGGAAATATTTTAGCATATGTTGGCATTTAGTTTAGAAATTGCATATAACTGAACTGAAACAGCATATTAAGGACTGTTGGTATTTTACAGTACTAGTTTTTGCCCGATACTTCAATATCGTAGATTTTATTTCTTGAACTAGCTGTGCCCCGCGACTTCATCCGCGTAGTATTGGATTATTGGGTTAAAAAGTATCCTATATGTTAATCCCGGTTATAATCTATCTGTGTTCCAAATTTCATCCAAATCCGTTCAGTAGTTTTTGCGTGAAGGAGTAACAAACATACATACATTCATACATACATACATCCACACTCACAAACTTTCGGATTTATAATATTAGTAGGATGTTGACAAAAGCGCCATCTACCGCGTCCAAGTAAATCTAAGAACCATCCAGATGACCCCATAAACATAAAAACATCAAAATCGGTTTAGGATGACGACGAATTACGAACCCATGCACAGCGGAATTGTTTATCTCTTTCAACAAGCACAATTTCTCCATTGCAGGCATAACAAAAGCAAAACGCAAACGCAAGCTAATAGTTGACGAAGTGAAGAACATATCCGGTGAAGAGATGAAGAACCAGCTGAGCAACACGTCGGATATAGTGACCACGCTCGACCTGGCGCCGCCCACCAGGCGCCTGATGCATTGGAAGGAGACAGGGGGGGTGGAGAAGCTGTTCACGCTGCCGGCCAGGCCGATACCCTCCAGGGTGCTGTTCAAGGTACGAGGACACATGCCTTCAGGGACAATTCATAGATGTATCAAACATATTTTAGTTCGATCGACCTTCCGCTTACAGTAGCATGTGTTCTTCACTTTTCAGTCTTAGAAAATGAGTCTATAACTTCAATTTCGTAAATTTACGCAGTTATATCATTATCAATTGTCTATTTTAAGCCATGCAGCATGATGTAATAAACCAGATAATATCTCGTCCTGTGACAGCTAAGTCACGGGATTGGCCCAAGACTCCGCCACCGGCTGTGGTGCGGCTAATAATGAGCCTTATTTGCATTGAAGTTATCAATCAATGATAACACTCATCGTGACGTAGTCTTGGTACATCCTTGGAAAAGTATGCCAGGTGTAACATATTATTCTTCAATGTCCTTGTTTGCGGTGGCTTTGTGGAGCGGGTCACCCTCTTCCCTCTATTATGGTTGAGGAGAGTGATGCCGCTTTTCAAGTCATGCTCGTGCGCGGGCGCTGCTTGCGGGGATTGGTCCACTCACTTTCCTCTTAACAACATTGTCGTTAAACACTATTGATTTACTTAGCATGGAAGGCATCACACCAAAGCAATTATCATATTATCCACCCCTGTTTTATTAATTATTATTTTGGTTCGTAAACGTTTAATTTTATGTAAGTATGAGTAGGTATGCACATCACACTAAACTAGCTTTCTCATTTTATTTACATACCGAAATCTGAGTGAGATTTGATCATGATTTACTATTAGTTATTTAGTGGCAATGGTGTTGCCTGCTCATTTTTTTTTTATGCTGTTCCTGAGAATGTACACCATCTTTCATTCATTGAAAAGAGTAACCATTGAGTTTCTTGCCGGCTCTTCTCAGTGGAAGCAGCATTCCGAACCGGTGGTAGATTCTGACTATTCATACTTACTGGCTTACATGAATAAAAACAATTTTGAATTTTATTGTACCATGGCGCGCATATCCTCTTTATATGGAGGCTGACCTGAATGGCTTGTTGTTGAAGTCCGGCAGCGACTTTGAGTATGCTTTTGACATGCATTTAGAATGGCATTGGCAATGATTATGGCCTGAATCTCCCTTGTGTTGAGGAGACGACCGTGGCCAAGGAGTGGGACGTTAAAAGAGCTAAATGATATATTTTGACACATTGTTATTATATCTGTCGGTGCAGAAGTACCAGCGCAACATGACCCTGCGCAGCGAGGTCGAGGAGGGCGACGCGCGCTCGCCCGAGCCCGAGCCGGGAGTCGCGCGCCGCGCCGCGCGGAAGCGGAAACACGACGAGGTCGGCGCACACTTACACCTTCCACTATTCACTAATAAACATCCCCAGACTGACACACCAACTGTACGCGGTCCCAAACTAAGCAACGCTTGTACGAAATGTACTGTACAATGGACTGGGGGCGTTCCTAGTGACACCCAAATCTGGGCGAATTAGGAAAAGGCTATTTCCGAAATTAATATTAATAGATTTTTAATGCAGTTTCTGAATGACAGCGCGACAGAAACTTTAGTAACCATGGTCACCGAAGTTGACGCGTTTTTTTTTTTCATTGATTTCTGCTTGTGTCTGCTCGTACTAGGCGACTTCTAGCCTACTTACATGCTTTTATTGTTGACAAAAATGCCCATACAATCCTGTGATGTGACAATTATTTTGTTCAATTTCTTTTGTTGTCCACAAGCACTAAATAAAATTGTATACGAATCCCCAGAGCCTGCAGCCGCCCGAGACCCCGGCCCCACCCCCACCCGAGCTGGAGCCGCCCACGCCCGTGCCGCACGAATACGAGCCCTCCGTCGGTGAGCATGCGTGCCAATTTTCCATACACCGCTTACGAACACTGGGGGAGGTGTGCATAATCATAGACTATCACCGCAATCCGGCATTTACATACATTATGCTTTGGGTGATAAACTCTAAATTCTAAGATCTTTGTCTGAAATTCTTCAGAAGAACATAACATTCCTTTTCATTGAAATTCTAATCACTTAGTCAACAAAATTGAACGCCCCATAACTCACTATAACCCTAAGGTGAAAATATACCAAAATTGTGTGCAGCACATTTGTTCACAAACATTAAGAACACTTTATGCAGAGCTCAAAATTTGCTTGTTTTTGTACCATTTCGTGCGAGTCCACCTAATGAGTCATTTGTGCCGTACAGTGCTGGGCACTGGTGTAATCTCGCCTTTATAATACGCTTGAGAAATGTTTACTACAAGACACGAAATATTAGAAATATACTATAAATAAATCCTACCCATCGTTAAAGTTATACGAAAATACGTCGTATTTTTTTCGGATAGGACATTACGAAGGTGTAATTAAATCTAAAGTATGTGATAATGTTACGTGTCTTTAGTTAAACTTTTCCTTCATTATAACTGCATACGCTATATTAACCGGTCACGATTAACAATGCGATATGATATGGTGCACGGAAGGCATAGAGTCAGAGCGGGTGTCCGAGAGCGCTGTGCAGTTCCCGCAGACGCCGCGGGGGGACGCCGACATCGAGCCGCCGCAGACGCCAGGTACACAGCTTATAACTTGTGTGGTTTTTAATCCCCAACGAAAAAAGAGGGGTGTTATTAGTACTAGCGGCCCGCCCCGGCTTCGCACGGGTGCAATGCTGATACTAAAGTGTTTCTCTAATATATTATGCATGTATTATACATATAAACCTTCCACTTGCATCACTCTATCTATTAAAAAAACCGCATCAAAATCAGTTGCGTAGTTTTAAAGATCTAAGCATACATAGGGGCAGGCAGACAGCCTGAAGCAAGCGATTTTGTTTTATACTATGTAGTAATTCAGAACGGGAGATGACAAGTTTTTGTACTCATTTTATTTAGCCAATATTTGGTGCACGTGAAATAAAAAACCTTAGTCTTGTGGAGCAGATTTCAGAAACACTTCGGCAGAGGACGTCGCAAATCCTGTCTGCAAATTCTCATACTGTATAATTTATAGCATGGGAATATATATTTTCTGTGTTTATTCCTTCACATACACACTACTATTTATATAGACACAATTGGGTGACGATTTGATGCAATAAAAGATTGTTTTTGATACGATTTCTGATGAAACCAGGTGGCATGTTGAGCGCGCTGGGCCCGCCACTGACGCCGGGCGCGCTGGGCTCGCTCACCCCGGGCGCGCTGCTGCCGGCTGGGCTCTCCCCCGCCGCGCTGCACCACGGCGGCATCACACCAGGTGCGGATTGTACCTCGACTCATTATCATTTTCGATTAAAAGGCAACACAAATATGACAGTAGTAGAAAGAAAATATTGTCCTTATTTGCTTTACCAATGGCTCGGGGGTGGAAAATACGACCTATAAATAAATGTATCTAATTCTTCCTCCCCATTGCTAAGGGGACAAAAATTACAAATCTACACGAAGTACTGGCATTCCTTTCACAAGCTCCATGCTTTTCTTAATTTTTTTTACCACCCTCTCCTCCTTAATTTTCACGTAGCAAATCATAAATACGGCTTTGAATATTTTTTTGCAAACGCTGCGCGCTGTATTTGAACATAGCTCGAAAAATCGCGAGATTTCCCTGGAGGATATTATTGACTACGTGACAAAAACCTAAGCCTAGCACCTAACCCCAACCCAACTGTGACTAAGAGTGTATTTTGAAGATTTCCCCCTGTACGGATCATGTAGTATGGGTACGTTCCCTAATATAACATGCGGAGTGTAGGTGTAATGGTATGGTTCCCCGCCAGGCGGGCTCGTGCACGGCGGCATGACGCCCGCGGGGCTGCAGCACGGCGACAGTCAGCAGGTGGACCTGGGACTCTCCGCGAGCGGCATGACCCCCGCCGGCTTGCATCACGGTGGTGAGTGTGCTAAAGTATTAAGTACCGTGTTCTTTCCTTTCTTCACACAGACACACCTGCTGATCAGTCAGTAGTTCGTATGAGATCAGGGAATGTACTTGGGGTACTACAAAAGAAACGCCAGCATTTCAGAGTCCAAATATAAAATATCTTCCATTTATAGAGCTTTCGTTCATGTAATCACATGATCATTTTACAATTATTGTATATCTTTTGGCGATTGTTCTATCGTAAATTTTACATCTTTTTCCTACTTCGCCTGCCTTAGTGCCGCAATCGATAATCGCAACAACTTTGTGTACTTTTTTGTGTTTTTCCTTTATGGCCACAGACAGAAATGCAGCAGATTTTTATTGGATTCGATTGAAGCTCAGTAAAATCGAGAGGATTTTTGTATAACATAATAAACATACCTCTATTGCAACAGCGTATTTTGCCTGTTAAACCTCTTAGTAGTGCAGTTCAACAGTCTCGAGAGACCGGTGAGCTGCAAAATGATGTGTGATGGTGGCACTTCACATGGCGTATTTCCACAAATATTAGTGTTATTGACAAATCAAGTAACCCTTAACACGCATGTAAGTAGGTTTGTTTTGTTTTGGCCGAATTACGCAAATATTCGCGCGAATATAACATGTGTGTCACCATGATGTGTCTATGTTGGTAAACACGGCGACGCACCGCAGGCATGACCCCGGGGCTGCTGGAGGGCGCGCTGACGCCGGGCGGGCTGGCGCACGGCGGGCTGACGCCGGCCGCGCTGCACCACGCCGCCATGACGCCCGGTAATACTGACATTTGGTCTTATCAAAACTATTTTTTCCATTCAAGTAAGACAACAAAACACTTTGAATCCTCAAAATTACTCTCCTACGAAAGTTTTTAGTTGTTCTGTGCCAAAGGCAAAGTATTCAAATGGTGTTCCTAATCATTCAAAATAAAATCGACGCGTAGTGTTTCGATTTATGAGTACATTTGATCTCCATTATTACACCAATTCATTTATTTTTAGTGAATTTTGTCACTACACGAATGTCTATTTCAACACAATTTGATTTGTCCAGGCGGTCTGGACCACGGTGGTCTGACTCCCGCCGGCCTTCAACACGGCGGCATGACCCCCGCGGGGTTAGCGCATGGGGGTTTGACTCCCGCGGGGCTGGGCCACGGTGGAATGACCCCGGCGGGGCTACAGCACGGAGGAATGACCCCTGTAGGGTTACAGCACGGAGGGATGACACCCGCAGGGTTACATCACGGAGGAATGACCCCTGTGGGGTTGCAGCACGGCGGAATGACCCCCGGAGGGTTACAACACGGTGGAATGACACCTGGTGGTGAGAATTTTGGGCACTGTTCATGGAAAGCTATTTATTTTTAACAATACTTACTGATTGTTTTCTATGTAGAGTTATCTGTGTGAGACTGAACAGTTCGATTGGTTGGTTTTGTATTGAACGAAATGCGTTTTGCAGGCGTGCAGCACGGCGCGCTGCTGCAGGGCGGGCTGGAGCCGCTGCCCATGATGCCGCAGCTGGGCGGCGACCACGTGGCGGCGCTGTTGCGCGCCCCCCCCGCCGCAGCCGCGCCCCCCTCCCGCGACCACGACCTGCACACCGTACCCATGGAGCCGCTGCTGCACCCCCTCGACGACCACACCGACTATCAGGTCGCTATGCTTTTATCTTGACTATGCTTCATTCATACCGTAGGCCGAAGGTTAACAGTTCAATGACCTTTGAGCGTGCCATAGGAGAACCCACCTTATTGCAATGTGTGTAGCCCTGCGGCCACGCCGACAGGTTGAATCGCTCTCTCCACTCCATACTTGATTTTCTCGCCCGCTATGGGAACGACGTATACAAAGACATGACAGTGGATCAAATAAAAAAAGGCTAGTAAGTTTAATGATGTGAATAACTTTATATTTATGGCAGTACGAGGATTTGATGTTTAAACCTAACGAGGACTGTTTTATTTTCTAGAGTTCAATGCAAATGACAAACTTAGGATACGACGACCAACACGGGCACCACAGTCCACCACACGACTACGATCTGCCTTTAACGCCAGAAAATGTGAGTATTATTTATTGAACGCTTTAGAAGCCAAAAAAATGGATAGAGACAGTATTTGAAAAAGTAGATCTGAGATCACACTTCCTCCGAAATTGAAACCGGTTCCTTGCAGATGGGCAGTCGCTAGTGGAAATATTTATCATTAATATTAGCGCTTACGTTCATGTTCATAGTAGACAGCCATCACTAAATAGAATAGTGCAAAATCTTTAGCAAAAATAAAAACTGACGCAAGTACTGAGTGGATGCTGCTAACATGGTAATGAGAGGATAATCAATGACAGTCTACAACAAGAATAACCTACGGGAATCACATGTGGCTAGCATTTTTTTTTACAAATGTCAACAGTGAAATTTAGGCTCTGGGTTTGTTGTAATACAAATTGTTTTGTAGGGGGAGGAAGGTGAACGCGAGGCGGGAGAAACGGACGAGCAGTTCGAAGAGCGCGTGCTGAACCGGCGCGCGGCGCAGCTGTTCGCAGTGATGAAGCCGCGGCTAGTCGCCGCCCAGCAGCTATTCTTCACCGACCTGGCGCCCAGACACAATAATAGGAAACAGGTGTGGTCTCGGAGTTACAAAAACGCTTGAAATGGTTCTAGCAACTATATAAAGATCATGGTGATCACGCTTGGCGCAGTGGTCCGAGCGTAGGCCGCTCGGCTCACTGCATATAGTGGTTGCGGGTGTGATTCCCGCCGGGGCTAATTTAGGAAATGGCCTTTCCGTAATTTGCCCAGGTCTGGGTGTCACTGGGATCGCCCCCAGTCTATTGTACGGTACCCATAGTACAGGCGTTGCTTAGTTTGGGACCTTACAGTTGGTGTGTTCGTCTAGTGATTTTTATTATCATTATAGAGACCCGCTTTATTATAGCGGCTCATGGAGCATGGTAGTGTCGTCATACGAGGCCGAAAGACTGGACTGCAGATATTCAGTGTTGAACCATCTCATTGGATTTTAATTTCAATTATAAATATTTTGTTACAGGTGGCACAGAAGTTCTACAGTTTACTTGTTCTCAAAAAGCATCAAGTGTTGAAAATAGTACAACATGAAACATACGGACCTATAAGTATTTCCAAGGGCAATCAGTTTGAAACTGAAGCGATCTAAGTACTGTACTAACATTATTTATAAAATGTAATATAAAGAAGATATCAAGACTAGTTGATAAAAGAAAAGATTTTATGAGGTGATTCGGTGAAGTTTAGTTGTAACGTTATGGACTACACGGGGAAACGCGTCGAGCCAAAAATATTGTGTAAGTTGACCTTGTGGAACGAGTCAATGGAACCATTTTTATTTTTAAAATATGAATATTGGACCAAATAATATTACGAGTGTTGATCTCACAAAAAATCTGTTTGCAATGAAAGTTACGACACGGCTAGTTTAGCTTCCATCGACTCGGCTCGCAAGCGATGAACGGTTTCTATTTGGATACTTGTTTGATAGAACAGTGTAGGAAAAATGCCTTATTTTGTTTTGCTGTAGGATAAGTGAAATTATTGTAAAGATGTTTTACACAATTGTTTAGCGGCGTACGGATACGTGAGCGCACGCATTCTAGAGCCGCTCAGATCTACTTAGCCCAAGTTAAGCAGCACATTTCGCGCGCCGCAGCCATGTGGCGGCACTATCTTATCCGTAGTCACCTGTCTGGTTTCGACATGTTCATAATTTATAGACTAGCTGTTGCCCGCCGCTCCGCTATCGTGGTACTCAAAAGCAGCCTACGTTAATCTCTTTAACATCAGCTGCCAGTGATAGTCTTGTCAAAATCGGTCCAGCCGTTTCGGAGACTAGCCAAAACAGACAGACGGACAAAAACTTTAAAATTGTTGTAAGTACCGTATATTCTTCCATATGCATTTAGTAAAGCAGTTACCGTGACATTACACATAGATACATCAATTTATTGTATAGATGGATAGATAAACGGTCTCCAAAGGGGTGCTCACCCAGCCAAGTGCAACATATTCATTGCTCACTTGAAGCAGCTCGGAATAAGAGGTTCTAAGTGCGGACGCTCACAATTTGTACGCGGGCTTAGTTCGAGTCATATGAGTGAAATAGTATTTGCTATGTTGTTAACCTCCACTTTGAATCCCAAATCGTGAATATGTTTGTTTACTGATGCGTCTACAAAGATTATGTTATGCCTTATTAATATATTATCATGTACTTCTCAAGGGAGTGTAGACATTGAATTTAGTTATTTTTATACACACTACATTTTTTCTTTTTTGTGCTGTTACATAATGACAAGGTTTTAGTAGCAGATGGGAGTCTAATTAACAAGTGATATAAATAACACCAAATATTTAAACTGTTTATAAAAGAAGCAAATGCGATATGTATTTAGAAAATTTGGTTTTTACATTTCTTTGAGATATTTATTAGTATACTTAAACAAAGTGAATGCATTCCAATTGTACTAAGATCGGGTTGGATTCATTTTGACTCTTCATTTAACTATTATTTTGTAAAATTCTTGTATGCATTATGAATGCCTGAAAAGTTTAGGGACTTGTGTATTATTATTTCGACATTTTCTTCGAGAAAAGAATTTAAGAGTCTACCTCCATTATCAGGTCAATTCTATTATGTGCCGGAGGTATTCACTTAAATAATTTTAAATAAATAACAGACATATTTGCAATAAATTTGTTGATAATAATTTGTGTTTTATTGAATCCTACTAATATTATAAATGCAAAATGATGTAGGATGTATGTTTGTTACTCTTTCACGCAAGAACTACCGACCGGATTTGGATGAAATTTGGAACACAGATAGTTTATAACTTGGATTAACACAGACTACTTAGTCTACGCGGACGAAGTCGCGGGCAGAAATTATTTGGTATAAAATAAACCAATCGAATTAAATTGTCGCGTTGCTTCGGAAACAATTTAACTTCAGACTAACCTTTTTAGGGTTCTATAGCTCCGCCGAGGAAACATTCCTATAAGATCACCCAGAACGTCCGTTGCTCGTAGTGACATAACTTCTAGTTTTAAATTTATATTGATATAATTTTGGTATAGTTACCTCAAATGTAGATCACATTATATAATAAGACAAAATTATTAATTTTTGGGAACCACCCGATACAAGAAGAGATGTGTTTTTGAACGCCTTCCTGTTTTATATACGTTCACTGCCGATACGGTCAATGTTGTGCGATGCTTAGGTACGCTATCAAGCTATGGCAGTTAATGATTTCATAATGGTATCGTACGCCAGTACGCGAGAAATATTCGGCAGTTTTAAACAATGTGTAATTAATTCCTAAACTTGACTTTGGAACTGATAATTACCCACGTTACGGTTGACGTTTTTGTAATATGCATGTTATATGGGAACTAATTAAATAATATCCGCGCGAGGTACTAGGGTTTATGATGAGTCAAAATAAGATGAACTGACATACATAATACTTCTGATAGGCTTGTACCTCTAGATTTATTTCGGATTGGTAAATTATTAGATTAAAATTTAGGCAAAATGTAGTATTTTATCAAGAATGGGTAAATCTAAAGTGTCATCCGTAATAAATGCTCGTGACTTTTGGTTTTATCATTTAATCGCCCTAAAAATGTACAATACAGATGCCGACATTCTCGAACAGGACCATACACAGCAAAAATCGATGACAATACTCACGCAATATACGCATTAACTGGCAAAACAAATATACTGCCGCCGATTTTCGACAAGTATTAGAGACTATTTGCAACACGATTCAGAATAACAGTCTACAATAAGGAATAGAAATAACTGTAGCGTCAATGTAATGTTTACGTACAACATTTTATTTGCAGATTTTATACTACATAATTAAATAAATTGCATTCCTGTTGACGCGCACTGTGGTAAGTGAAACACTTATACACATCAGTCCATGCATCACTATGAGGGTGAGGTTTCCACACTTCCGATTCCATGGCCGTCCACTCCAGATAGTAAACACTGAAACCTCGTTACGTGGGATGGCAGTAGTAGTGTTCTTAAAAGTAAATAGCTTAGAAAGCGAACAGCAACAGGAACGCCATCATAAGACAGAAAAGACCCATAGCCTCGGACAGGGCGAAGCCCAAGATGGCGTATGAGAACAACTGCTGTTTGAGGGAGGGGTTCCTGGCGTAACCGATGATGAGGGAGCCGAACACCGTTCCGATACCCGCACCTGCAAGTCAACCAAATACATAAGTGAACAGCTCGGATAACACGATTGATAAACATAGAAATCTCACATTGTGGATTGCAAGATTGTAGTAGGGACACCAGGTAAACCTTTTGGAATGTGTTGGTTGATTTGTCCAACAAGTCTAAACAGTCTGGAAGTGGGCCCAATAAATGATCAAGGGTGAATTAATTAACTGAGACCTTAACCCATGCATGAAATGTAAATCAACAGAGCATACACACATGCATATTAATATTTTAGTTAGTATCTAACACTAATTCTAACTACAAAACATAACAGAAACAGTCTCACCTCTCATTAGGCTTCACAGTGCACATTATTAGATGTTAGTAACAATTAGATTCAAAAATTATGCGGATTACAAAAGTTTTATAATCGATATAATATACACTGTACATAAACCTTATCCAAAAAAATGTTTTTTTTTTTATTAAAATGCAAACAACATCAGAAACGCAATCATCAGACAGAACAAGCCCATAGCTTCGGATAGAGCAAATCCCAGGATAGCATATGAGAATATCTGTTGCTTGAGTGAGGGATTGCGTGCATAGCCAATAATTAAACATCCAAACACCACACCAATACCAATACCTGTTGAAACACAGTTAGTGAGAACAGCGCGGATGAAGCCAAGCAGTGGTTAGGCAACATAAATAAATCCAGTTCCCGTACACAAACTAACAAAATTGACTGAATACCCAAAAAATATTGTATAGTAATCTATGTTGCATGTAGAAAGATTTAAATAATCATGTCAAATAGTTTATTTTGTGTACCAGAAGAATAAGTTGCATTGCTGCAAATTGTAATTTATCAAACACCCGAAATTATTCCATGTTTATTGGGATTTTGAATCAATTTGATAGATTTGAAATACAATTGGCAACAATGTTAACTGTTATACTATGTTAAAATAAATTAATAAGTTTAAAATGTGCACTTTTATTGAGAAAATATGAAATGTTGAATCATTCTTTTATTAAAATTATGTTAATGGGGGTGAAATCAAACCCAATTGTGTTAATCCACAAATTGAAAGCAGTGATTCATTATTCCACATGTCCTCAAACACTTTGAACTTTTATCTGCTTATGTAAGTGTAACAACCCAATTCTGTGGAAAATCAATAAAGTACTGCCCGTGTGTTATGCAATCAGACCGGCATGGCAAAATTCTGTTTTAATGGAAAAGTCTCTCAGAAACACTGCAGATAAATGCTTTCCACTATCATATGAGAACTATGATAGTATGTATGATACATTATTTTGCAATTTCTATGTAGTATTTGACTAAAATTACAGATTCATGTGCAGATTTAAGGTCCAAATGTGATTTAAACAGCATTTTAGTGCAAATAATGTTTAAGTGAACAAAATAAGAACTTCACAAAAGCAAACTTGAAAGAGTGCATGAAAATGTTGGAAACTATGGAGTGCCTTACCAGAGCCAGCTACTCCGACTGTCGCTGCGCCAGCACCAATGAATTTAGCGGCTGAGTCAATATCCTTGGTGACTGAGGTGGTCTGGAAGGACCGCACAGCTGACACCTGGGCTGGGACCGCTGGGACAATCTGTGTCTGGGATGGGACTGCTGCAAGTGGTCGTACCAACGCTGTGTTGCAGAACATCTGTAAATACAAGCATTCAATGAGAATACAACTTGATGATATAAGTGGCTACACCCACAAAATCAATAACCCTTTGGTTCAAAGTTAAGTTTCTCAGTTAATTATTCCATAGAAAATACAGGGTAGGTAGCTTAGATAGCGCCTCCCATTGTGATTGCGATTATCTAACATGAAAACCAAACTTGATTATGTAATTATATAATACCCAAAGAGGTTATAATACAGAATAATCTCATTTAATCAGGATAGAAACTATCTTCTAATTACTGAAAAGCACCGGTAACATTATGTAGGTATTACAGAAACTTACAAGGTCAAATACTTATTGGAAATGTCAAGTACTAAGTAGGTACATGTCCAGCACCCTTACGAGGACGATAACATAAGTCAAAATTGGATTATAATAAAAGGAAAATGCAATAATAATCTGTACTTACGGCAGACCTGGCTGCAGGGGCGATCAGTCTAGCGGCAGACAGCATTTTGTGTATTTTTAGGGTGCGGCGAGCGACAACTGAAAGAAACCGAACGACTAGATGAGTTAACGGCTCGCGACTATACTATTACTGAGAGGGATAAGTTGGAACTACGAGAAGGCCTGACAGTTCGATCGACGCGTTACGTAATTTGCGCTGCTACGTAACGGAGACTGAGATCGCCCTGACGATGCTCCTATGTAAAGATATCTACCGGAATTTCACTATGACCACAGTCTTACGCAGAGAATACGCGTATATTACCCCAAAACTGAATAAATGAGGGACTACGGAAAATGGCCGATGCGACGATTTGACTGAAACTTTGCGAGAAATCTACTATTCTTCAGTGACAACTTACAAAACCACAGACAAATATTTGCACTATCACACACAATATGACGTTTTACAACGTTTGAATCACTTTTTATTTATTGATGGCCTGTATTTTCAGCACTTTTTCACGATTAGTTTATTCACAAAATTTTACCGCACTTACCAAAGAACACCGAGAGGGAGGAGACCGGCCTTTGGAATGTTCAATTTCTGAGTGGTGAAATGAAACAGAATACAAATGCGGTATTCTTATTGGTCGATATGTCGACCAGTTCCGGTTGGAGCAGCCAACTATTGATCAATATGCGCGAGTGACAGATGTGTTCAGTACTAATTAATAGTAGGTTGTTAATAGTTGCACATAATGCCAACTTAGTGTTTAGATTAATTATTTTTTAGTTATAAATTAATGATTTACGCACATAAACATTACGATTTAACAATTTAAACCAATGATAAAGCAGTGTCGTCGGTGAATATAGTTTCGCTATTGACTAGTCGATTACCTTTGTCCGACATGGCCGTCTTCATGATAAACATCTGTAAATATAATGGCTGTGGCATAACATTTCCAAGATTAGCAGACTTAATTGAACACATCGAAGATGTCCATATAGGTAAATATTCAATACTTATCTCTAAGTCGAGCAATAATTCTTATTTTATGCCTGTAATATAATCCATGACCCTCCCAATTTACGTCTTATCAACGTGCCAATGTTGTCAACATTGGAGGGTATTTTTGCGTCAAATATAAAAATGTTGCGGGTGTAATGTACTGCGGAAGCTTTTGTATTATTATTATTTAATTATGTAGGCATGTAATGGTTCCAATTAGTTATTTATAGATAAGTACACGTGTCATTTATTATTTTCATCTTCTTGGTTTTTGAGGTCGAACGAGCGCGAACCCAAACATTTCCCATTGAATTGAGCTGATTGAGTGCTGGTCGCCTTTCATATTTCAGAATATTTCCTTGTTATTTTTTAGATTACGACCCGGCAGTTGTTGAACAGAAAGAAGCTTCTCAGCCAGCATGCATTCCGCTAAGTTACGTTTTAAAATATTTCACGGAGGGATCGAGGCGGGAAAAGCTAACCACAGCCCCGCCGCCGCCGCCGGCTCCCGACGTGCGCCGGCGCCTCCTCTCTGCGCCCAAAACACCGTCCGTTCGCAGCAGTACGCCTACCGGTTGTTTATTTAAATTATTTTTATTTTATTTATTTTTGTAAAATTAAACAGCAACAAATCTCGTCGTTAACAAAATATAATAGCTGCCTACTATACACCATTTGCTAATACAAGTAGTCAACCAACCTTGGGATGATAGTCATCGTTTCTCAAACTATTGTCTCAAGGGGGGTTCTGATGTGTGTGACTCACGATAAAATAGGTAGCTACTTACTTGAATATTATTGTTAATGTTACGAATAGATACCAATAATTATTATGAACTAAGTAGGTATTTATTTAAAAAAAAGTTGAAATCAATTTTATTATTTTTAAGTATTAGGGTGTTATAAGTGTTTAATGGGGCTTATTCGACCTTGCAGGCGGGATTTTATACTTGCGTTTAAAAGTTACTGCTATTCTAATAAGTAACAAACGTTTTCAGGAAGCGAAATGGATGAAGACGAGTTGATGAGTCCCTCTGAAGACAGCAACGACTCGTGGACCACGGCCGAGGAGTATAGCTCAGAATTCATACTACGATATGGCGTCAAGTATGTATCGTGTTCGATTTATGTAGTAGGTAGTAAACTACTTATATACTTACTAAGGTTTTTCCCTGTTGTTCGACGAAAGTATTATCCTTTCCTTATCATTATGCTCATACGTTTAATCGTATGTATTGTGAAAATAACTGACTAGCACATAAAACGATAGTTAATTTAAAGAAGGTTTATTACGAGTATAGTGGACCGCTGTAATGGAGTGTGATACCTGGTAGACCCTCTTACCAAATTATTTTTTTTCACTCTGGCTTGTTTGATGACTTTCAAAATAACCATGCTGCCCGGTGTACAAATAATTTGATTCCTATTTAAGAGAGACGTAGCTACAGGAAAGTACAATTAGCTGACGATGTGTCTTATTTCTTCCTATAGCATTGTCTCTTTCAGTTAAACAATAGATCGGGTCATGATTTAGGTAGTCTAGATAGTCATGATACCTAAGTATTTTTATTCAGAATGAATGCAAGCGCATCGTCAGGTGCACTGGGTCCCGCAGCACAGGAGAAGCCGTTCGCATGTCCAGTGCCCGGGTGCAAGAAGCGATACAAGAACGTCAACGGTATCAAATATCATTCCAAGAACGGACACAAGAAGGACGGCAAGTAAGTTTTTAACAAATCTTATTATTTTAGACTTAAATGTTGGTAATAATAAGTGTGCATATTGCGTGATAGAATAGATACTTTAGCATATTGATTCCTCGGTTTAAAGCCAGGGTCACGATATAAAAATACAAGTTACGAATGTAAAACTACAAAATAACAGTTCCGGCGATAATATTGGCGCAATGACGTCATCCGATATGAAGGCAATTACTCGTTTGATGATGCGTTTTTAGGAGTGATTATAACAGTGTGAATCATGCGAGCTGTAGTTTCCTTGGTCCAGTTCCGAGGACCAACAATTTCGTAACTGTCCAAATATTCGATCGAAATATTTGCCCTTAGATACTGACCCTTTAAGGCCTGTATAAGTATCGATCTCAATTTTGAGAGCGATCTTGCAAATGTCATCCTAACGTCATCCCAGTACAAAATGACAGACTCAGACTTGAGATAGGTTTATTAATACAAACTTAAGTCATACGTTTAGGTCAAAAATTACTCATTTATGTCGTGGGTTCATATTTTTAGTTTGTTTTTCTTTCTATTACTTTTGGATAGAAAGTATCCAGTTTTGACGACACCCGATCATCAGTACAATAAAAAAATTATGAATGGACCCAAGAAACGAATGACTGCTCAAGAGTATTTTTGGAAAAAATGGGTACTCCATGAATTTTATTACTTACTTCAATTTAACGTACATTATATTATACTATTGTCAATATTGTAATACATTATTGAAACATGTAGTCCTAGCTAGCCACTATTGTAGATTTTTCCAGTTAGTTATAAATATTATTATGAATGCCTTGATATTGTGGTAATGTATGTTGGTGAACCATTTTTGCGTAGTTATCATCAAAGTTGATTTGATTTGCGATCTGCCTATATAATATTTTTTATTTAGAATCCAGATAAAAATGTGGTGTCGGTCATCGTTTTATAAAACAAAATGACTAAAGTAACCTTATATATTTTTCAGGGTAAAAAAGGCCTACAAATGCCAATGCGGCAAAAACTACAAAACGGCGCAAGGGCTTAAGAGCCACTCAATAACTCAACACATCGCGAGCGGGCTGCCCGCTGCCTGCGCGCCAGTACCCGACTCGCACAGCACGCACACCTCGCATGGCACGCACAAGGCCCACGTGCCGAAGATGCCGGGCCTGGTCGTCACCTCCTCCCCGCACAGCCGGGCCCTTAACGTCATGGACGCCGTCGATGGTAACAAACTAGTCCGAATTTATGACAGCCTCAAGACGAAAGATCTCCCGTCTTTCACCATACCCAAACACAACCTCACTAGTCTTAATATCGTAAACGCGAGCGGGCAGGCGCGGCACTCCGGGCTACTGACGCCCAACTCGACGCCCGGCTCGAGTCCGGTCGACAAGTTGAAGTTCGAGCGGTCGCCGCGGGTCACGGTCCAGAACGCTCAGCCTCTCGCGCAACTGACGTATGCCAACGATACGCCGAACTAATCGCATCTCGTACTTCGCGGTGGCCCCGAAACGAATTTAAAGTCATTAGTCTAGTTATACGTGCAGTTCCTATATGAAAAGTTAATAAATATTCGTTCATTTTTCCATCAAATTATTTTAAGGCTTGTTAAATATGAAGGTGTTTGTATTTTGAGCTTGTGCATGCTTTTTATTTATATTTTGTTTCTAGTTATCGTAAGTTGCACAAACGATCGTTGCACCTTCATCTAAAGAGGTATATTATTGTTTCTCAGAGATAGGAGAGTTATTTAATTGTTTTTGTTTGAGATTTTTCTGTTCATAAGTTAGTATTATAAGTTATTGAAACGCTGACTCTTATTATATTTTTCTTTATTATCAAAACGATGTGGTGGAGTTGAGTGATTATAATGACACTTTTTTCACATGATTATTTCTTACGGGGGAACATATTATGTTGCCCTTTCAATTAATATCTTATTTGTCAATTTCTCCACTGGATCTCATGTTTGCCAAGGCTGTGTGATTTGTCGATCGTTTATGTCAGTATACTTAGGCGCAGGACAGAGAATCTGAAGGCAGGTTGTACAAATGTAACTAATTATTGTCACGTAGAATTTTATTTGGATTTATATATAGCACATGTCTTCCCAGCTCGATCATTTTAAAATTTCTGTGATCTCTACGTGTTGGACGATTTTGATCTTTAGGTACAGCCTATCGCCATGAACCAGTAGCTGAGAGGTAAAATATGATTGCTTTTCTGATATTATAAGTACTAGTGATTACTTTTCTCCAAGGTTTTTTTTCGTTTTTTAATAACAATGTTAACTTTTTTTAAAGTATCTAACTGGTTCAAAACACAAAAATGATTCGGAACGTCTGTATAGTTTAATAAGTTAACTTACATGTATCAAAGTTTGCGTGGATGTTGTAATATCCCAATGTATCTCTTGTGCCATTGTTTCTAACATTTGTGTACTTAATATCATTTTACACGCAAATTCGTTTACTTTCAAATGATTCTTGAGTCTTTTCACAATGTTAGATTTTTGTAATTAAGAGGAAAATATACAAAAATAGCGTTCATTCACCTTTAGGTATATTTTCAAAGCTAGAATAAAGGACATACTCGTAAATGTGATATAATATTTAGAAAAAGTAAAAAAAAACTGCTTATAAGCGTACACGTATTTAAAATACCTAGTTCTTAAGGCTGGCGATTATTTAGTTATTATATTTATGATAAAAGTGTGTGGTTTGGGTGCCTTTTGATTTCGATATCTATACGAAATAGTGCGGTTGGTTTTCTGTATTCATCTCTGATGTCGTATATTTAGTTTTTGTAAGATATGATAACTCCTACAATGGAATAATATCGTATTTGTTTTCTATACATGTCTATTTTATATGTTTACGAACATATAAACTGTATCTATAAATTAACTCCCACAGCGGATTTATTTAAATTAAGGAAATCTTACGAAAGAGCTTATTGTAGATATACTTTAGCTATGATTACGCACATCGTTATTAAGTGTTATATGACCACTCGTTAGATACAAAACTAAAACATAAATGAAAACCATACAAAAGAAACTCGACTATCTATAGGTATCAAATAATGTACGCAATCATAGCAATGACATCATAAGAAATTTAGTTAGTTAAGAAACTTATATTCTCACAAAATATTTGTTTGTTATTTTTACCAAAATTTTTGGAGTTGGTAGCTGTTAGCTGGGAAAGAAATTGAGGAGGTGCTACCAAATAAGTGATTCGGCGCATAGACTGCAAGAGATGTAAAATAAGTATAAAATGTATGTATAGTCTGATCCAAAGGCAAAATTATTTCTAAAAAATAGAATTAAAATGGTTACGGTGCTTAACGGGTAAAAAGTGTGATATTTGAATTATAAACAGTATGTATAGAGTGGCTACCAAAGATAAATTTCAGACATTTCAGACTTATGATAAGTATTTATTATTCACCTGATCATTGGAACAGTTTCCAGCCTATTTTGATGGTAAATTTAATATTAACTTTCAAAATTTCAGAAATTTACGTCGGAAAAATATTTTTCATGGTACAAACATAAAGTTATATTATCTCTGCTTTTCATAAAATTTGGTATTTTAAATTGCTTGTCTGAAATAATTATTTAACTGTTTTTGGAGATGGGAACTTGGAAAGGATAGTTCTTATTTAGCTCACTGAATCCGGACTATATAACTAAACTATATAAATTAACTTAAACTAACATGGGAGTTGTCACACAGGCAATACACCAAACGGTTAGGGCACAATTAAAAAAGAAGAGGTTGCTGACAGAAAATTATGAAACAATACACGCAAAAAGCTCCTTATGATTTTCAAAATCTTCATTTGGCTATGACTTACCTGTGTGGGATTTAATCGTTAAATTACTATACTAATAAACCTGTGTTTAATTTTCCTTTGACCTATCTGACCCCCATTAGGGTCATGTCACTATAGTTGAGAAACGCTGTCTATTTTGTTTAGTCAAATGTCAGTTTACGCAAGGTTTGTTTATAATATCTACTTACTTGCTGGATCAAGCGATATTAAAACATATGCCCTTCTGCTGAAATAGCTGAAGCGTGTGTCCTATTTATTTGTATAGTTCCATCCCTCTTTATTGGCCTGAGCATGTGTGACAAACCCTGTGTTACTGCTATGTTCGATCAAAAATATCATCGGTTTTCATGCAAACGCAAGGGCGCAAAGAAAAATACGGGACGCTCGAAAGTGGAGCAAGATTCTCAACTATTTGAATCTGTATTTGACAGGATTTGGTCCCCAGTACCAGACCATAAATAATATTTAACTACCTACTAACTTGTATTACTTAAAAAAAAACGATAGAATGTTCATTAGATTCTTGTGATTATTCAATTCATGCTAATTATATTCAAGTAGGTAGGTATCGGCCTACCTACAATATTAAATTTCCTCATAATTATGACTGCTATAAAAGTTATATTACGAGATACGTACAATTTAAAACCATTTAATTTACAATTTAAGTAGGTAAATTATTAAATTAGTCTCAAAATTTTATTTTTACACCACACTTCACTGGCTTAATGCTGTTCAATTTGAATAAAATATGTTTATTGAAATTTTAGTACAAATTTATAGCAATGATGAATACTTGTGGTACAGTCTGGAGCAAAATTACATAACCGAAGTATTGTTTTGTGTTGAAATTAATTAACTTTCTTATATCTTAATTGTTTGGTAGAAGTAGTATGTGTGTTGAGAGTTGTCTTAAATTATTTAAAGTATGCATGTTTCTTAAATATTATAACTGAATAAGTATGAAACTGCTCACTATTAACCTTACATTATTTATTTATTTCGTCTCGGCATAGTTTCACATTGAACATTGTTAGTCATGTTTAATTTTAAGACTGATAGTTGGATTATTAACGTTGCATCATTAATTTATTTCTTGTGCATAAAGACATTTTGTACCTATTGTGAGGACGTTCATTGTAAAATAGTGGCTTAGGCTTCGACGGCATCAAATATTGATCGAGTGATCGAGTCTTTCCGTACATTTCACAGCAGCGCCCCTAGCGGAAATGTGCAGTTTCATTGGTGAATATAATAAAGACATTGGTCACTGGATCGGTATTTGAATATGTATAAAACTCATACTAACCAACAGCAAGGTTTAAGAGTTATGCTGACTGACGTATGAATTACGTCCCTCAGTCGGCAGGTATAACCTCAAAAAAATATTTTAGAGACATTGAATGTCCCTATTGTTGTTTTTAATTTTTATTTTAATAAAAAAGAGGTTGTTTAGTCTCGGAGACCAATTTGAAAGTTGATTTTTAAGAGATTGGGTCTGTGGTTGGTGTCAATTATACGACCAATTTTCAAAGTTGTTGCTTAGAGTGGATAAAGGAATTCGGAGGATATTTGTAGAATTGTACAGAGTTGAGTAACAGTGCGTTACAAGTTTTTCATAATAGCTCAATACGATTTTCCGTTCTGGCCATATTGTGTATTAATAATTTTGTCTGGGATTTTTTAATATGTGAACGGTTGTGAATAATGTATAATAATAAATGTACAGCGGCCGGTGATTCCTGCTCCTTTCTCATTAATTTGCTAGCTGCAGAGACACCGTAGAGTCTAATCGCCTAATTCAATAAAAGTTAATGCCCATATAATAATATGAGGTTCGTGAGAATCTACCTCTGGGGTTCCCAAACTTTTTTGAACTCTACCTCCTTGACGAGTATAAGTAATTCCATCGCCCGCTCTCCCATCATAGTTATTAAAATACTGTTGCATCATTATTATTTATACTTGGACCCGCAACCAACTTTGGGAACTACTGAACTATTGCGTACGGAGTGCGTTCGTCAGTGGAATGTCAGTGTATAAAAATTACTTCTATAGTTTTATTTTTTACATATTGTTACTTGTGAAATTCCCTTTTGAAATTTCGGGTAGTGTCAAAGGTATATAAAAATATATAAAAACTCCGATGTCTTTGTACTTCAATGTTCGAAGGTCTTCAAGTGCATCGCTGCTTGAATTTGTGTTTAATGCACAATAATGTACATAGATCACCGGCTGCTACTCGATGTTGAACCTTTCCAGTGATTTCCGATTTTAATCCTTTGACTATAAACTCTATAGTTTATCGCAATTATTGTTAACATAGTGATATGTCAAAGGGTTAAATATAAATTTTGATACCTACCAATGTAAGTGTTGTGTAACTTCTAGTATTTTATACAGAAAATTAATTGATGTTTAGTCAGTATTGAAAATCGTAAGGAACCATTGAACCGAGCCTCTAGTGTGACTACGCGATTACGTGTCAACTGAGTTTGTCAAGTAGACGTCGACTAAATACAGTGATTCATTAACTCGCCGCTAGGGGGTGCTGTACGAGTTACCCATTCAAGCTTCGTGTAAAAACGCGGTCACTAGAACGCGTAAAGACGCACTGAAGACACTGATAACATTTGATGTGCGTTTTGGTATTATACCTGCATGTTCTAATCTCGATGAATAAAAGCGAACAGCAACCTAATATTTTGTTTTATTTCTTCTCAAATATAAAAGGTTATACACACGGTTTGCTAATAATATTGTTTTAAAATATTAAAATGAAGAACACAGCCTATTCATAGACAAAATAATAATATATGTAATGTGTTTGTTTGTATTGCTATTTGCTACTCTACTTGACACTGGCGAAATACCTATTAGTGGGCCATATTTTTAAAGAAATAAGAAGTATGGCGGTGACAGATATGAGACGAACTACGAGAAGAACATTAAATATTCGCATTTTTTATGCCATTGTCAGTTGTTTTTTCCGCCATTATGCGCGCATTATAAGAGTATTTGATAGCACGATTTAATATAGCGCTACATTATTGTGTAGTGTAATATTTCGGAGATATTTCGCCTATACGCGTACATCGTTATAAATACATACGTTTTATACAGGTTGAAACAGAAAGGGTATACTTTTTTCAAAACTTAACTTTGTAATTCTAACTATCAGCTTTAGAGGAAACTTGAAAAACAAAAGATGTTATAGGGATACAGCTGTTGACAGATTTCATAAGTCTACAAAAAACCTTTAGTACTTCAACTGTCCCACAAAGCCGATAGTTTTAGATTTACAAAGTAAAGTTGCAAAAAAAATAGTATGCCCTTTTTGTTTCACCTAGTATATATTTCGTGATATCATATAGATCACAAAAAGATCGACAAAATCAGGCTTCATGAGCGTGCACGCCGCTATTTTCCTTTCTACTTTTAATTGTTTCACTTCTTTGTGGCCAATCTTTCAAGTAAAGACGATATTTTTTCATATATCATTGGTTCGTTCATGGGACACTTGTTCTGTACAAATAATAGCGCGCTTTTGTCTTTCTGCTCGAAAGCCACTTCTGCCGCCTGCTCGAAGAAGCTGTAACAAAAACAATACGAATTTAAGATTTTGGTTTATGACGTCAAATCATGAACACAGGTCATAATTATATTGTTCTTTTTCAATAATATTATTAGCATTAAAACTTTTCGGATATCTGCGATAACGCACTTTAATTGTTCGAAATAAAATACATGTTCGTTTGTAGCTATCTATATCCCTAGCTGTTCAAAAATGTGCGCATGGTTTTAATTTGTCTTAATTAAATCCATTCACAAAACTCATAGAAATTATAATCGATTTACAATGACATTACTAAACAAGTTTATTCTGAAAAATGTTTGGCAAAGCTATACCTATCGAGCGGATATAAATAAATATATATACGAGTATGTATATATATAAAAATGAATGTTTGCCTGTATGCTTTTATAGAATTGTAAACTATGCATTTGATCATGACTCATGATCTTCAGCAAAGTGTTGTGCATGAGCCCACAAAGGTTTCTGAGTTGGTACGACCAATCTTTGACAGCGTAGCAACGCGCGCAGTGTACAGCTAGCATTTCATAAATGTGACGGAAGTTCAGTAAAAATATTGCTTATTCTATTGCATTACATCTAAGTGTAAGCGGTAGACATTACAAGCAATACATTACCTAGCTCTAACTAAATTGAAACCAATATAAGTGGAGTGTATATAACATTTTGTTGAGTTACCTAGCTTATAGCTGTATGGCGGCACTCACCCAGCCTTCACGTAGTATTTGACCTTGATGTCGTCCCTGCACCGCGGCAGGTACTTGAGCGCCTCGTCGTTCTTCCGATACTTGAGGCAGGCGTCCACGAACGGCTCGTACCCGGCCGGCGACTTCTTCCACTTGGAGAACCGGTCCAGCTCGTCCCAGTCATTCTTCTCGGCCAGAGTGAGGATGCGGAGCCACCAATATCTGTTGGGAAATGAGTTATATGTCACTTGTGAGTAAGTACGGGTTGAAACAGAAAGGGTAGGTATTCTTTTTTTCAATACTTTGTAATTCTTTAAACTGTCAGCTTTAGAGGAAACTTGAAAAACAAAAGGTGTTACAGGGATACAGCTGTTTACAGATTTCATAAGTCTACAGAACCTCTACTTCAACTGTCCCACAAAGCCGATAGTTTTAGATTTAAAAAGTTAAGTTGCAAAAAACCATGGTATAGTGTGGTATATCGTCTGAACGAACGATAACTTTGTATCGTTCGTTCAGTAATCGATACAACGGCACAAACGATGAAATTTAGAGTAGGATTCGACACTACAAATGTCACGATATATCGTTTATCGTTGCTAAGAGTAGCACCCCTGGATCGGCAATGGTGTCCATGTCCAGTGATGTCACGTTGCTGATGTTGTTTACCGTCTGTCCGGCATCTTGTACTCGGCCCGCAGCTTGTCGGCCAGCTTGACCTCGCCGTGCTCGAGCAGGCGCCGCACCGTGCCGTGCAGCGGCAGGCCGGCGAACCCCGCGCCGTACGTCTCCTGCAGGCTGGCGTGCTGCTTGCACAGCTTGCGGGCGTCCTCGCATATTGCAACACCTGGAGCCAATTCAGTGGAGGATTTACCAGCAGGCTGAGTACGTTGAAGCCTAGGGCAGCAAATTTAGGGTCGAATGTTTTTTTTTTGGTGAAACCGAAAGGCTATACTATTTTTTTGCAACTTTACTTTGTAAATCTAAAACTATCGGCTTTGTGGGACAGTTGTAGTACTAAAGGTTTTGTAGACTTATGAAATCTGTCAACAGCTGTATCCCTATAACACCTTTTGTTCTTCAAGTTTCCTCCAAAGCTGATAGTAGTAGATTTACAAAGTTAAGTTTTGAAAAAAAAGTTTACCATCTCTTTTTCAACCTGCATAGGAAGGGATTGTAAAAAAATGGTTAGGTACCTAAATCGTTCTTGCCCTTTTTGTAGCACTCCCTGGCGGCGAGCAGTGCGGCGTCGCGGGCGGGGGGGGCGGGGACAGCGGGTGGTGCGGCGGGGGAGGCGGCGGGGGAGGCGGCGGGGGGCGGGGGGAGCGCGTCGCGCAGGTGCGCGGCGGCCTGCCCCAGGAAGTCGTCCTCCTGCTCGTACACCTGCCGCAGCGCCTCGCGGTTGTGGCTCGCGCAGTACTTGATGTACAGCGCGTGCGCCAGCGGGAACCGCGACCGGATCGTCAGCTGGGGAAACGAATAGTGTATCACTTGTTACAAGTTCCAACACTAGCCCCCACCGTAGCTCCGTATAGCCGTAGAAGGAAACAATATTCCAGAAAAACAAAAAAAAATTCATGGCATGGAGATAATTACGATTTTTTAAATTGGTGAGAGATATAAAAGAAAAATAATAATTAAGATATTTTTTTAAGCCATTAATTAATATGACCGATGTGCCCGCCCGATACTCATCTAAACCTCCAATTATTATTTCGGACTTTAAAAACCATCCTGTATGTATTTCATGTAATTGTTAGATGCTATTTGTTATCCCGAAATCAAATAAAAAAGAAATACCGACCGGGAGGCGAGAGTAGATACTAAATACGCCTATATTATACTAACCTCGAAGTCTCGTTTCCCCATTTTCTCCTTCAGATGCAAGAGCACCGTGTATACCAAATCTGTGTCGCCGCTGGCTGTCGCCTTTAGCAGTGCCGTCTTCCCTTCGCCCAAGAACAACAGCAAGGGTACCTGAAGCTTACTGTGAGTTTCATACTCCAAAATCTATAAAAAAAATAATTTCTAAATCAATAACAAAAAAGAAAAAAAAAAATTGAAAATATAAAAAGCCAACATCACGCGGTGTTCCCAAGCGGTCACCCATCTAAGTACTGACCGCGCCCGACGTTGCTTAACTTCGGTGATCGGACGAGAACCGGTGTATTCAACGTGGTATGGACGTTGGCAATTACAGCACCAAATTTTGGTATCACTTGTTGTAAACGCTAGTTAGTTCATAGAACTTATTAATAGATGTCGTTAATTTAAATGTTAAAATACTATCACAAAAGTCTAAATTCTATCTGCTTATCTTATTCAATAATAAAAAATAATAAAATAATGTTGAAAGTACAAAAAGCCAACATCACGCGGTGTTCCCAAGCGGTCACCCATCTAAGTACTGACCGCGCCCGACGTTGCTTAACTTCGGTGATCAGACGAGAACCGGTGTATTCAACGTGGTATGGACGTTGGCGATAATAGAACGAAATTTTGCCATCAGTTGTTATACACGCTAGTTAATTTTCAGATCGTATTAATAGCTGTCGCTAATTTATATGTTAAGTATACCATAACAAAATTATAACATACTAGTTGCTGCCCGCGACTTCGTCCGCGTGGACTTAAGTAAAGTATTCTGCATGTTAATTCAGGTTATTAAATAGATATCTGTGTTCCAAATTTCATCCAAATCCGTTCAGTAGTTTTTGCGTGAAAGAGTAACAAACATACAAACACACTTACAAACTTTCGCATTTATAATATTACATAGTAGGAAGTAGGATCTACTTATCTTATTCAATAATAAAAAATAATACAATAATGTTGAAAGTATAAAAAAAAGCCAACATCACGCGGTGTTCCCAAGCGGTCACCCATCTAAGTACTGACCGCGCCCGACGTTGCTTAACTTCGGTGATCGGACGTTGGCAATTACAGCACCAAATTTTGGCATGACTTGTTGTACAGGCTAGTTAATTTATAAGTCTTATTAATAGATGTCGCGAATTTAAATTTTAAGTATCACATAACACAATTATATCTGTAGCCTCCATTTTGGTTTTCCAAAGTGTATGGTTACATTTTTTTATTGTTTTGTGATTAAATGTGTTTGTTATTGCTATTTATTACTTGACACTGGCGAAATACCTATTAAAGTTGGTGAGCAATATTTTTAAAGATAGAAGAGTAGAAGAATTATATCTATCTTATAAATTACGCAATCCTATTAGGTACAATGGGGGCTAATATTGAGAGACAATTCCATATTGTTGTAGATATACACTGTGTCACAGTCACAGGTGGCTTAGCTTGTAACATAAACCTTAATAACAAAATTCCGAACAACCTCCTTTTTAAAGTAAGTTTTAAAAATGACAGTTTAGTTAGTAATAAAAGCAAAGTAATTATTAATAACCTTGATAGCCAGTGCTTTCCTGCCCTTCTCGGCGGCTTTCATAGCGATGGTCGTGTAGGATATGCCGGGCACGTTGCGAAGCTTCTCCCCGATCTCGCGCGCCGCACTCTCGTTGTCCAAGTGCGGTTGTGTTACCTGCACACAAAATACGGTATTAGGGCTGTATAAATGAATGTATCTCAAGTCTAAGACCGATATTGAGTACTTACGCTTTTGATGTTAATATATAAAATAAATATCGCCAGACGAACACACCCAATGGTATGGTCCCAAAATAAGTAACGCTTATAATATGGGTACCGTACATACAATGGACTGGGGGAGAACCCAGTGACACCCAGACCCTGGGCAAATTATGAAAATACCATTTCCGAAATTTGCCCCGACCGGAATCGAACCCGCAACCACCCGGTGTAGTGAGCCGAGCGGCCTACGCTCGAACCACTGCGCAAAGCGGTCGCCAAATATGACACCCTGTACTAGTATGACATAAGAACTGGCATTTCTAGGATCGCTCTCAGACTTGAAATACATTTAGTAAAACCTAGCTTTTTCCGATAGTGTAGATTTTATTTTCTGGCATGTCGACAGCAGCGCCACCTACCGGTTCTAAGTATAACTAATAAAGAACTATTCGGTGACCCCATAAGTACAAAAATATAATGTTATCAAAGTCGGTCAAGCCGTTTGCGAATTACGAACACACGCACACCGGCATGTTATACAAAGATTAAGATTATGGAGATTATTGGACTGTTTTTTTTCTTAACAATTTTTTTTTATATGTATGTATGTATCTATGTATTTATCAATATATGTATATAGGTATAAATTCCTCTATTTATCTCGTTTTAGTTGCACCCACCATGTTGTTTCTGCACCACCCTAAGGTCGAATGGTAGATAATGCCTAAGGCATTAAGTCCGCCTTTGTGCATTGTGTTTTATACTTGTGCATAAAGTATAAATAAATAAATAAATTATTATAATAATCAACACCGACAATTTAAAATTTCCATTTTTATTTTTGTTAGTAAATATTACTAGCAATGTGAGTTTATCACATATACTAGTATTCCTGGGTTTAAGGTGATGGGGGCGGTCGTGTTCTCCATACATATTTCATTCCGAATTTATACGAGACACACAAAGTTTTTCCTTAAAACAATGGATTTTATCACTTCTAAATAAATTATTGTATTCGCATCTAATGATTTCAGGCATTTAAAAATAGATTAACATAATCAAAATCGATCGTAAAATTTGTTAAATTTTACGACTGTGTGTGTGAATTTGTCAGTGCCATCTGACTAAATTAGGCCATTATTAACATAAAATTTGTACTTTGAGTAAACTGCGTGCTAATAGTTTACTAGTTGAATGACAGATGGTGGTGACCAAATTATTATTGCAAATATGTATATCCCTATATTGCGCCATCTATATTAATAATTCCGTCAAGGGGTACGGTAGACTCGATTGAAACGTTACCAGAATAATAAAACTTAAAAAAATAATGATTTTGAGTCGACAACATATATCCGCAAAATTCGGATTGTCGTGATAAACAATGTTATGATTATAATATTCGGCACAGTACCGCCATATTTTCTATGAACGCATGTCAGTCAGTGTCAGTGATGACAGTGCCAGTGTTCTTAGTTGGTGGGCCATATTTTTAAAGAAAGAAGAAGAAGTGCATTTATTGATTGAGCTGTCAGAACAAACAAATTCAGTGTTCAATGTTCATGATGTTTCCGTACGAGTATTCATTTCATTTAGTTTTGCTTTGCATAGTGCTTAACTTTCATCATCATCATCATCAGCCTATGCTTGTCCACTGCTGGACATAGGCCTCCCCTAATGAGCGCCATAGCGCCCTGTCTTCAGCTTGCCGCATCCAGCATCTGCCTGCAGTCTTTCGCAAATCGTCATCCCACCTGGTCGGAGGGCGTCCTACACTACGCTTGCCGAGTCGAGGTCTCCACTCAAGAACACGTTTAACCCAGCGGTTGTCGGTTCTTCGCGAGATATAGCCAGCCCACTGCCACTTCAGCTTGCTAATTCTTTGAGCTATGTCGATAACTTTGGTTCTCTGTCGGATGTATTTGTATTTCTATTAACTTTGTTTGGATGTAAACACATCATGCCGAAAATTGTAATGAGTCACATTTCACCCGAGCGAAGCCGGGTTTTCATCTTTTATTATCATAATAATAACATTCAATAAAAAAATGAAGTAACGAGCTAAGTATTTTTAATATTTTCCGGACATAATACTATACTAAGTTTCTAATAAATAAATTAATGTATCGCTGACATGATAGGTATCAGATAAATAAATAAATATCGCCAGACTTACTCATCAACTATATGGTGCCAAACTAAGCAACGCTTGTACTATGGCTACCATACATTAAACTGGTGGCGATCCCAGTGACACCCAGACCTGGGCAAATTACGAAAAGGCCGTTTCAGAAAATTTCCTTTGTCGGGAATCGAACCCGCAACCATCCGATGTTGTGAGCCGAGCGGCCAACGCTCAAACTACAGCGCCAAGCGGTCGTCAATTCGCCACACGAGGTACTACGTTGTTGCAGACGCGACGTTGTCAATTGGTAGAGAGCGGCGACTTGACAACGTCGGATGTCTATTATAAAAGCGTTTGTTGTCGGAAATATTTTTTTCGTTTAGTGTATTATAGGTAGGATCACAGATATAGATTTACATAGATAACGCAAGTATCACGATTTGTATTGAAACCAAGCGTGCCAAATTTTTAACACTTACTGTGACGTCATAGATGGCGGGAAATCCAAACCGATTCAAAGACACCGATGCCGCTGATGATTATCTCGCTCATACTCATATTTTTATATCTGTAGTCGTGAAGGACTGTAAGTTATAGGCGACCAACCTTGACGCTTGGTCGGGGTTTTCCGACACGCTAAGTACATACATTTGCGTTATCTATGTAAATCCATATATGTGGGTAGGATAGTGTTGCCGCTGGCTTAGGATTACCGTATAGGTACCTACATAAAAATGAAAATTTACTGTATTTGCCAAATAAATACCGAACCTGGTATATACAAACCATAGATACTACTGTACTATCTATATAAATAAATAAAATTGGAGTGTCTGTTTGTAATATCAAAATAACACCTTTTCACTAAGTGCATATCAAAGTACATACGACACCTATAGCAAAAACGCGATTAAAAATTTTTTTGTCTGTCTGTCTGTGTGTTTGTTCCGGGTAATCTCCGAAATGGCTGGACCGATTTTGACGGGACTTTCACTGGCAGATAGCTGATGATAAAAGGAGTAATTTAGGCTACTTTAATTTCGGAAAAACAATTAGGGTTCCGCGTAAAAAAATAAAAACACATGAAATCAAAGAGTATCTCCGAAACGGGTGGACCGATTTTGACGGGACTTTCACTGGTAGATAGCTGATGTTATAAGCAGTAACTTAGGCTACTTTTATTTTAGAAAAACGTAATTTAAAAAAATGAGTCTTGTCGCGCGGGCTCAGAACGCGGGAGCGGGCTTTAGTTAAATTCCACGCGGACGAAGTCGCGGGCTCAGCTAGTATTATATATGTACACATGTACTAGGTAAGTCCTACTAATATTATAAATGCGAAAGTTTGTGAGTGTGGATGTATGTATGTATGTATGTATGTATGTTTGTTACTCTTTCACGCAAAAACTACTGAACGGATTTAGATGAAATTTGGAACACAGATAGATTATAACCGGGATTAACATATAGGATACTTTTTAACCCAATAATCCAATACTACGCGGATGAAGTCGCGGGGCACAGCTAGTATGTAATAAATATTGGAATGAAGTTCCTTATCGCGCGTTGCGAAAGGGGGCTAGACGGAAAAAATTAAGACCAAAAAATGTGTAACGACACTTTTTTCGCTATATGTGCGGCGTGCGCGTGTTTCTCTGTATGTCTCTCTCTCTCCCTTATAGAAAGCAAGCCAGTTATTATTTTTTTCGTATCGTCTTTCTATTTCGCATTGAACAGTGTGGTGTCGCGACTAACTTTTCCTTTTCCTGTTCCTTTTCCTTTTCCTTTTCCTTTTCCTTTTCCTTTTCCTTTTCCTTTTACTTTTACCTTTACCTTTACCTTTACTTTTACTTTTACTTTTACTACCATCGACGATTGACGACCGCTTGGCGCAGTGGTTTGAGCGTAGGCCGCTCGGCTCACTACACCGGGTGGTGGCGGGTTTGATTCCCTTCACGGTAAATTTCGGAATTGGCCTTTCCGTAATTTGCCCTGGTCTTGGTGTCACTGGCATCGCCCCCAGTCCATTGTACGGTATCCATTGTGCAAGCCTTGCTTAGTTTGGGACCATACAGTTGGTATGTTTGTCTGGCGATATTTGTTTATTTATTAGTATTATTTTGATTGAGCTGAAGCTGTGATAGCCGATTGCTTAAAGCACGCGTCTTGCGGGCACCAGGTATTGGGTTCAAACCCCGGTTCGCACATCTGGATTTTTCGAAATCTATGTGTGACTCATAATTTCTATATGATTATCACTAGCTTACGGTGAAGGAAAACATCGTGAGGAAACCTGTATGTCTTGGAAGATCTAACCAATTTTCGTAAGACATGTGAAATCCGCCAACCCACACTGGGCCAGCGTGGTGGATTATGGCCTGAATCCTCCTCATGTTGAGGGGAGGCCCGTGCCCAGGAGTGGGACGTCAAAAGGGCTAAATTAATATAGTTATTACTAGCTGTGCCCCGCGACTCCGTCCGCGTTCTGCTGAAATTTTTCCTGAATTTTCTTTGCTATAAACCTCACGGAGCCCGAGACCTTTCCAACGAATGCAAAACCGTGGAAATCGGTTCGTGCGTTCTGGAGTTATAGCGTCAGGAAGGAAAACCCAACTTATTTTTATATAGTAGAGAAGACTAGCTGTGCCCCGCGACTCCGTCCGCGTTCTGTTGAAATTTTCCTGAATTTTCTTTGCTATAAACCTCACGGAGCCCGAGACCTTTCCAACGAATGCAAAACCGTGGAAATCGGTTCGTGCGTTCTGGAGTTATAGCGTCAGGAAGGAAAACCCGACTTATTTTTATATAGTAGAAGAAGACTAGCTGTGCCCCGCGACTCCGTCCGCGTTCTGTTGAAATTTTTCCTGAATTTTCTTTGCTATAAACCTCACGGAGCCCGAGACCTTTCCAACGAATGCAAAACCGTGGAAATCGGTTCGTGCGTTCTGGAGTTATATCGTCAGGAAGGAAAACCCGACTTATTTTTATATAGTAGATTATCTTTGTTGCAACCTACGTAGTGGAAATCATCAAAGAACTGGCCTGTTAATAATTAGTTTTTAAATTCCGTGTAATTTATATTGACATTTGTTTTTACATAGAATGTATTCTCTTTGCATAGAATTCTATTCTGTCTGTCAAAATACGCTGTACATTAAATATCTTGTCTGGCCTCCGTATATGTTTTTATTTAATCTGCTACTCAGAACAGTCGTCGTCAAAGGTACAACCACAGCAAACTGTCTTTAGTAGCTCTTCAACAGCAGTGGGTGCCAACACAACGTTGAGCTTCGCAAAATTAAAGGGAAGCGTCAACTACGCGGCTTGGAGCTTCGCCATGAAGATGTACTTGATCGACAGCGAACTATGGGACTGCGTCATGAAGCCTGCGGAGGAAGTTGACGACTTTCAACGCAAAGATGCCAAAGATCCAAGATTTGCTTGAGTCTAAGCGAACATCTATATCTCATCGTCATGACAGCTGAAACTTCGAAGGAAACATGGAAGCGACTTCGGGAAGCCTACGCTGACAGCGGGCTTGCTCGACGCTTACAACTTATGAAGAAATAGCTTGGTACTAAACTTGTATTGTACTCGAACATAGAAGCCTATGTGAATGACATGCGTGCAACAACAACTGATTGCCAATCAAGCTGGTCTGGAAGATGAACTTGTTGGTGTGATTATGCTGGCAGGACTCAAGGACAGCTACAGCCAATGGTGATGGCAATAGAGCATTCCGGCACCTCGATATCTACAGACTCGGTTGCATCGATCCTGCTGAAGGAAGAACGCCGAGATGCCTTTGCTACATCTAGTGCCTTTTCGTCGTCTAGTGTAAATAGTGTGCCTAAGGTGTCGTGTACATATTGCAAAAAAGTAGGCCATGTAGTGTCTCAATGTAGGAAACACTACTAACGCTACTCTGTATAGGACTCTAGGTCCTTTAATTTTGATAGAGACACGATTTTTATGTTGATTTCTTGTAATTATTGTTGTTGTTATAAATAAAAATATGTTCACATGGAAAACCACATCTATTTCTCAGTAATGTATCTCATATGTTAGAAAATACACCAATAAGTGTATTACAGTTATATTTTCACTATATTTAGTAACATCTAAATATATTACTCAAAGGTGACTGACTGACTGACTGACATACTGATCTATCAACGCACAGCCCAAACCTCTGGACGGATCGGGCTGAAATTTGGCATGCAGATGTTATGACGTAGGCATCCGCTAAGAAAGGATTTTGATTAATTTTACCCCAAAGGGATAAAAGAGGGGATGAATAATCCCGAAATTTTTGTTAAGTTAAATTACACGCGGACTAAGTCGCGGGCACAGCTAGTCAGACAATAAAATTATTCTATAACAGATGTATATTTTTTATCGTTTTTTTAGAATGATGAATACGCATACAATAATGAATTTTACAATAGCAAAAATATAATATATTCGCTATTTATTATAAAATAAAAAGGCCGCAATAAATATAAAAGTACGCCCTCTAGTGGCTACTGGCTAAAATACACCTTTTGTCAATGTGTGCGTGTATGTATTACAATAAAAAGTGACAGAAGTTTTTCATCGGAAAACGCTTAGATTATGAATTATTTTAGGTTGATATTATTGCGTATGTCAATGCAGTATAATAAGTCTTAATCGCAAACAATAGTATTATATCTTAGAAATGCTCAAATTTTGCGTAAAAAATAAATAAGTAGAATCTGTTGACTACAGCGTCATCTTGAGAGAAACTGCAATAAACCCGACCGACGCTTCAACCTTAATTCCTTCAGCTAAGCTAATTCTTGTGTTAGGAGTTTAATGGTCAGGATATGGGGTTCGAACCTGGAACCTTTCAGTTACGAGAGAGGCCTCTCTAACCACTATGTTGTTTTAGTACAGCCAGTTGTATTAGTATGATGTCGTTAGGCATGGCAATGATTGCTAGTCTAAATTCATTTTCAATATGTGAAATTATTATTTCACTGTTATTACACCTGGAATTTTTCACAGTTAATGATTTTCTTTATAGTGATTTATTACTGTGTCATAATGACTGACGTCACTGGTCAACGATTTAAGTATCAGGAAAGCCGGGACGGTACCGAACGTTTTGCGATTTAATTGCAATGATTTTTAACAGTTTCTGCCTATGTCGGTGGCAGTTGCTACTTATGAAAACCTATACAGTATGCTTTTTCATACACTACCTATGAAATGTTTTAACACTAGTCGTTACCTTGTAGCAGGCCCAGTGCGAGAGCACGCGAGTCCTGCCATCCTTCAGTTGCAAGTAGGAGGCGATGTGGCCGGCGAGGCAGTGCAGGCGCCGCCATATCAGCCGGTCGAGGAGTATCCGCTCGCCGAGGTGACTCATTCTGGTGCCGAGTGAAGGCAACGAGTGGTTCTTGTTTGGAGTGACTACACTATACAGATCGGATCTAATGTCCATAGATAATCGCAAAATTTTAATTCATATTGATCCTGTTTTTTTTCCACCAGGGCTGCGATCCGTTGGAGTGGATGACATCGACACTTGTCAGTTCTATAAGTCTCTCTCCGACCTCGCGGTAATTTGTAATAATTATAGTGAAGTGACTGATAACGTCACTGGAACTGAACAACTGAAAGCGCCATCTGTGAACTGATTTTGATGCCCTATTCTATTTTGAGCTTTTGTGCTTATTGACACCATAAATTATTATTTTTTATTTATTTAAGTATTTTACAAAGGATACTGCGCAGATGTGAGTGGTATAGCCACTTTAGGATCCCTCACGGCGTTGAGGACCCTCAGCCACCTGCAGGTCTTCACGTAGAGGTCTGTGAGGACCGGGTCCATGATGAAGCATTTGCCGAACTGGGCGGCTCTGATCAGCTCCTTCTGGACTTCGGGCCGGAACTCGAACGCAGCCGCTTCGATGCAGTCCTGGACGGCGATCTGCAGGTCCGGTTTCACTAGGCGGATGTATTCGTCGGCTTTGTGGCTGCCTTTCTGCGTATATAGAAATAAGTTTTTTGATTGAAAGTGGAAAAGAGACGAATTCATGATTTTTCGGGTACCCCAGTCTGGTTATTTGCCAGTAAAGTATACGCCGCTTTACTGATAGGGCTTGGGAGACATAAATATGTACATATATAAAATTTTACTTGAAAATTGAATTCGTAAAATGCGAAAAGCTAAGCCAAAACGAAAAAAAAATCAAAAAGCCAACATCACGCGGTGTTCCCAAGCGGTCACCCATCTAAGTACTGACCGCGCCCGACGTTGCTTAACTTCGGTGATCGGACGAGAACCGGTGTATTCAACGTGGTATGGACGTTGGCGAATAACGTATTGAAATTAATGATATCTACTCTCGTGCAAATGTGATGTCATACATCGTCTTACCTTGACTGTTTCTATGGATATATACAACTGAATGGCATACTGTTCCATCCTCCCCCGGTCGCCCCCTATCCACGGGAGCTCTCTTCTTTGACGTCGCTAAGGCGTTTGACAAAGTCTGGCACAACGGCTTGATTTACAAGCTTTACCTCTTAGGCGTGCCGGACAGTCTCGTGCTCATCTTACGAGACTTCTTGTCAAACCGTACCTTTCGATATCGAGTCGAGGGCACGCTCTCCTCACCCCACCCCATCAGGGCAGGAGTCCCGCAGGGCTCCGTGCTCTCCCCCCTCTTGTACAGTCTGTACACCAATGACATTCCCCGCACGAACAATGTGCAACTCGCCCTTTACGCGGATGATACCGCGCTTTATTTCTCCCATCGTAACAAGGCTCAAATCACACGCGTTCTCCAACGCGCTGTCAATTCTCTCGGAGAGTGGTTTAGGAAATGGCGAATAGAGGTGAACCCGGACAAAAGCGCAGCCGTGCTTTTTGCCAGGACCACCTCTCGACGCCCCTCCAAACGCCACACTCGCTCCAACTTAGGTACTGTCTCTTTGTACAAGCAGCCTATCCCTTGGTCCAAATCAGTTAAATATCTCGGGGTCACTCTCGATGGCTCCATGACCTTCGGTCCTCACATTAGAAACGTCCGCAATCGAGCCGCCTTTGTGCTCGGTCGCCTTCATTATCTTTTATGCAAGCGGAGTAAAATGTCCCTTAGAAATAAGGTGACACTATACAAAGCTTGCATACGCCCTATCATGTCTTATGCGAGCGTTGTGTTCGCTCACGCGGCCAACTCGCACATTAGTCGCCTCCAGGCCATTCAGTCCCGCTTCCTTCGCCAAGCCGTCGGAGCCCCGTGGTTCGTAAGGAACGTAGACCTTCATTCTGACTTACGCCTCGATTCTATCCAGAAGCACTTCAAAATAGCGTCCGAACGCTATTTCAAGAAGGCTTCTGAACACACCAATGCCTTAATCGTCGCCGCCGCCGATTATGCACCTACACACGCGCCAGTTGCATGCCGCCGCAGGCCGCGGCATGTGTTGCTGGACCCCCCCGACCCACTCACCGCTCTCCTAGACTCAGATGTCGAGGAGAACGACACACGCACACTCCCCACCAGACACCGACCTCGCCGGCGAGGTCGACGAACCCCCGCTTCCGCTAGAAGGTGCGTCTACTTACCTAGACGCACCTTGGCACCCGACAAGCCCGCTGAGTTTCTTGCCGGATCTTCTCAGTCGAGGTCGCGTTCCGATCCGGTGGTAGATTTACCCTCGCCACCTCTCCTGGCAGCGGCCCAAGCCGAGGTCGTGTCCCTTGTGGCGCCCTTGAGCTAGCTGCCCCCCTGCCTCTCTGGCTGGAGCGCACTTGCGCTCGCCCTCTGTCCGGGTGAAGTTGTTATGGCCACTCTGGCCAACAACATATAGTCAATTCAAAAAAAAAATAAAAAAAAAAAAAAAAAAAAAAAAAAAAAAAAAAAATACTGTTCCATAAAAAGCGAGATGAGTAAGAAGCTTCTGGTTAATAAATAACAATATCAAATGTAGTTAGGTAGGTATTAACCAAAAAATAAATAGTGCTATCCAGTTACTACAAGGGTACTACATGGGTACTTCCAATTTGTTTTTTTTTTGTTTTTTTTTTGTTTTTTTCTGCACGGACTACTCGTCAATGAGGGAAAGAAATGTCGCAGGGCGGCGCCACGTCAACCCTGGCGTTGTACAGTACTACAAGCTTTTTTTGGCCGGTGGTCAAGAGAAGAACTAAAATATTTATTCGAAAAAATGTCTTATTTTGACAGTCTTGTATCGACACTAGCGACGCTTTCACGGGCCTAATAAAGTTTGTTGGAGTGTACTGACACTGACAGAAATGAAGTCACAGACAACGACAGGCCAGTCCAAGGGACATCCGGTGAGCTGATTTCTTTTACCTCAATTTTAGACCAGGTTTGATAATTTTTGAAAACAAAACAAAATTGAATAGGATTGAAATGAAACCCATTGGAAAAGGAAGAGAATATTCAAATTTACAATTTTCAAAGGCATCAGCCCTGGTCTATTTGGGTTTGTATAATGTTCAAATTTCTCTTACATTAAACTGCCTCGAAGCCTCCACCAAATAGGAAGCTGGCGCCGTACTATCGATCCTAAAAATCTTCTCGAGTACAAACGGCACTTTCTGTATCAACTCGTGCGACCGCTCAGAGATGACTCGCACGCAATCCATCTCCTGTATCAGATGGAACGGTCCGTCGTACGGGTAAATGTCGGATTTGCCCTTTGAATCGTACATGCATAGCGTATCGTCCCAGTGGGCAATTATCGCATGAGATGCGCACCTGAAATAGACGAGGAATTAATTAGTAATTTATTTCATTTTATTAAATGTAATGAATATATTATTAAACGAGTAAAGTAATTTCGTGAATGATTAATATTATTCAAACCAATTTTGGTACATGCACTAACCCGTTCACCAAACAAACCCATGAAGATACCATCTAGAGGATTTGATCCCGGGCTACCGAATATCGGGAAGTTTATTTTAAAAATAAAAATAATAAGTTAATACAATTTTTGTGAATGCCGTGGACTTAAAGACTTATTTAAAAAAATGGAATTACTAAATTCCTTTAACACTAATATCCTGGGATCCCGAAATCCTGGGATTAGAATAACGAGCCGGGATCGAATTCTCTAATACTATCGGACTAGCAAACATACGCCAGTATAATAAAAAATACTCTGTCAAATTATACAAACATGCTGACCACTGTACCCTGTATAATATCCACATAAACTTCTGTATACTAACTACATTAACCCCTGTATAATAATTGTAATTAGCCTCTGTATAATAACAACATCAAACCCTGTATACTAACCACATCAACTCCTTAGGCTGTTTGATGTATCCAGTGTCAATTTCAACGAAAATGGTTTTGAAGTCCGAGGATCCAATGCATAGAATACCGGAGTCCGTGAAGAAGGCCACGTGTTTCCCGTTCTGCGATGACACTATCGACAGTATCTGTGTATAGGGACTCTTTATATCTGGGCGCTGAAATAAATAAATTTTACAGTATTTTTTTGAGATTAGTGTGTAGATTTCGTTAACAGATGGCGTGAAATGTAAGTTTATAAGTTGGCTAAAATATAACTATAATTATTTATAGTTGGCACAATATTTTTGTAGGCGAAATATAATAAATTTTGTTATATGAAGGCGCGGCGCGTATTTCAAACAAAAAAATAAACAATATTTTATATAACAAAGAAAAATATTCAAAAAGCCAACATCACGCGGTGTTCCCAAGCGGTCACCCATCTAAGTACTGACCGCGCCCGACGTTGCTTAACTTCGGTGATCGGACGAGAACCGGTGTATTCAACGTGGTATGGACGTTGGCAATATCAATACCAAATTTTAGTATCACTTGTTTTACACGCTAGTTTATTTATAGATCTTATTAAGGTGAAGGCGCCTGTCTAGCCCGCGAAATTCAAAATTTTCGAGTATTTTTATAGTTTATCCAAAATCTGACAACATTTAAGACAACATTTTGTGATTTGCGACAAACATAGTATGCAGTGCGTTTATTAATACATTTATTTTACTCTAAATATTATCACGGTGGGTATGATACTAGTAAATCACTAAATATACAAAAATTGCCAGATTATCTGGATAGCTGTCGTTCTTGAAATGTTTTAGAGTAAGTTGGATATATTAATAAATGCACTGCACACGGTCTTTTTCGCGAATTACAAAATGTGCCTTTTATTATTGTCAGATATTGAATAATTTCTAAAAAACCTCAAAAAATTTGAACTTGCGCTTTAGCCTTAATAGATATCGCTAATTTAAATGTTAAGTATAACACAACAAAAATATATAATTAACTCCACTCTCTACTTAACTTATTCAATAATAAAAAATAATAAAATAATGTTGAAAGTTGAAAGTACAAAAAGCCAACATCACGCGGTGTTCCCAAGCGGTCACCCATCTAAGTACTGACCGCGCCCGACGTTGCTTAACTTCGGTGATCGGACGAGAACCGGTGTATTCAACGTGGTATGGACGTTGGCAACAAATGATACCAAATTAGTCATGAGTTCCTTAGCCACTAAACACCGATGTGACGTCACTAAAAATAATTTACCAACCATGAGTATGGCTCTCGATTCGCCAAGTTGACATCTGAAAATTTCCTTATCTCTGCACACAAGGAAGCCGGAGCTAGTGACGCACCAGCACGATATCGGCTCGTTGGCCCCTGAAATATATTTTTTTAATTAATTGCAACGACATTCAATGCCATGATACTGGTTTAATTAAATTAAATTGAAATTAATAATGAGGTTGGTGATTGGGTCGTGTGTGATATTTGATATTGTTATTTGATGATAACACTACATTTTGTGGGCGGATAAATGTTTGTGTACATATTATGTTTATTCCTCAGTCTGTGCATTGGTTCTTCTGACCATGATTATAATGGCAAAGGGCGGCACAATATGATAGATAGAGGATATCAATAATAGGTAAAATTAAGGTAAATTATAAAAGTTTACAAAAAAAATAATAAACTAAATCAAATGAATATCTCATCTACTTTATTATTAAAATCCGGGTTAACATAGTGTGGGAGTTAGGGGCAGCTTTTCCCTTAGCAACACTTATGGGTAGGGTACATTGCACTAATGCCTTGTAGTGTAAAGGTAAACATAGTAAACATCACCGCTTAGCGCAATGGGTGGTTGCGGGTTCAATCCCCTTCAGTAAGGATGCCTAATTTTCTTGAAAACACTATCTGCTACACAATCCCCGGGTGACATAGGCTATAATATAAGCCTATGTCACCCGGGGATAGTGTAGCTTCCCAACAGTGAAAGAATTTTTCAAATCGGTTCAGTAGTTTCGGAGCCTATTCATTACAATCAAACAAACAAAGTTTTCCTCTTTATAATATTAGTATGACAATACTTACTAGGTATATCAGGTACCGGTCTAACTTTAGGCTCGGACACATTGCTGACTAGGAACATGCGGTTGGTGGTTGTGATCACTGCGAGGCCGACCCCCAGCGGGGTCGGGAACAGCTGGGCTTTGCACACCTGACCAATTACAAATAAACCACTCAGGTAAACTGGGCACCTGGCACTAATGACGTCAAAGTTAAGTCTATTATGAGAGGCTGTCTCGTAACAAGAAAATAATAAGGTAATAGGTACACTACACGGGTCAGATTAGAGTTTATTTTTCAGGGATGCCGTCTTAGTACAGCACAGTACAGTGGTGATATTTGATGACCGCTTGGCAGTGGTTCGAACGTAGGCTGCTCGGCTCACTGCACATGGTACTTGCGGGTTCGATTCCCGCCGGGGATAATTTCGGAAATGGCCTTTTCGTAATTTGCCCAGGTATGGGTGTCACTGGGATCGCCCCCGGTCCATTGTACGGTACCCATAGTACAAGCGCTGTTTAGTTTGGGACCACACAGTTGGTGTGTCGGTCTGGCGATATTTATTATTTAACGCCTTACCCTCGTGTCTCTAACTTCCGGTCCCATGTTGAAGGTCTTCTGGTAAGCACCAAACATGTCGTAGATGAGCACGTCGCCGCTCTCCTGTACGCACAGCAACTGCTCGCCGTCCGACCAGCCCATGTGGATGAGGACGCCGCTGTTCCACTGCAAACACAGGAAAAGTAAATTTAAATCATACTTACAATACTCAAAGCTTCCAAATTCTTTATCTGCTTCTGGGTGGGTACAAGTACAGAGGCTACTGGATTCTGGGCCTTCATTTTTGTTTTCCAAAGTGGATGGTCACATTTTTGTATTGTATTGTTATTAATTGTGTTTGTTATCGCTATTTGTTATTTGACACTGGCGGAATACCTATTAACTTGGGTGGGCCATATTTTTAAAGAAAGAACTAGTGATTTCTGATAAGAAATTTATTCCAGATTCTGCTGGTAGACTTAGTTCTGTGATGAATTGTGGTGATTCAGAGATTAAAGTCATAATCTAAAGGCCAGCAAGTGCGGTTATTTTATTTGAAGCCCTTCCCGCGAGCTAACGCTAAATTTGATCAACGCCATTTTCGACATGCGGCCCCAATAGTTAAGGCACAAAATGGTGTATTCAGTTTGAAATAATTAACATTTATTTATTTATCTAAATTCGGCGACACTGCCTTTAGTTCTGAAAATGTATCCCAAAGCTACCGTTAAGCTATAGAATTACTACAAAAAAAATGTATAGGTACCCTTTCTGTTTCACCTATTATATGTGTGTCATGCAGAAGACCTTCAAAACTCACCCCAATCCTAGAAATGATGTTTCCAACACCGTTGTAGATGGTTATGAGTGGTTTAGCACTGCCCATGACCCTCACGAACTGCTTGCGGTCACGCACCACCGCAATGGGGCCTCCATATGGAGCCCCGCTCACAATCATGTTGTCCAGCCCCTCGTCCATCATCCAGTTCATTGTGTATAGATCTATCTTCCTGTAGTAACAAATTTTCTATTGGAATATCTTAATTGGCATTTTTCTCACACAAATAGTTCATGTAAACTCCATACAAATCTAGTTTGTACAAACTCAGATTTGCATGAAGTTTATGCAAGCTCTTTGTGCAACCAATACCCATTAGGAAGAGCCCTATTACTATGGGAGTTGTTTTGACTCATGAATATCAATTGTACTGCCTTGTAATAAAGTTAATATTCAGTCTTGTTGGACTCTCATGAAAATAGTGTTATTTCAAACAATAATGCTATGGTATGCTGCTATCGCAGACACAAAAGAGAATTGATTGTTTCGTGCCTGGGTCTACCTCCTGGAAATCATTACTTGAAGGAATAAGACCTTGCAGATTTACCTACCAACAGAATTCAGCTTTAGGGGCGTGTAATTTTACAAAAGTTTTTATCCTATTATAATGATTTTGTCTATTTGAAACAAGTAAGTTTTAAATAATTAGGATTTTTTCTTTCAAAGTGTACTTACTTACTTGCTTGGGTTTGTTAAATTTAATACCTATATGGTACTTTGAGTATAAAATTGGAATTTTGAACAGTGGATAGGTAAGTATCTACCTGTAATAGGAGTCCAGTTGGAACCAATCTGCTGTAACCATCACAGACATCTTGTACTGTTATTGTAGTCTGTATGCTTGAAGCCAAAAGGGTGGAATAATATTTCCAAAACTGATTTTCCTGTTATATCAACACAATTGCACTACAAATCACTCATGTTCTTACTTTTCAACAAATCATATAGCAGAAAATATTATTATATTTATAATGGTTACTTTTAGTTGCTTTTATGTATTTAATAGAATGGAAAAACAATGCAAATATCTTTAAACATTTTTTTATCTGAAGGAAAAGTAAAACCAAAACAACACGAAAATACAAAATTACGTATTGTAAAGTATAATTACGAAATGCTATTAAACTAAAATGTTACAAATACTATTTTGTCTCGGTTTCGCACAAAACAATAATATATGATTATCTCTTTCCATTATCTCTAGATGCTTAAAATAATAGTTATATTGAATGGACCGCAATCTTTTGACACTGACGTTTTTGATTACGTTCAGGAACTTCGTAAATATCTTACGTTTGGAAATATGAAATAGAAGGTAAATACGGAAAAAATACCTACTATAAGGTAGGTAGGTTTGGTATGTCATGTACCACAGTAAGTACAGGGTAGGCAGGGAGAGAATTGAGTTGCGCAGTTCATTAAAACAGATTAAAACAAACTTAAGAGAGAAATAAGGGAAAATACGTAAATTGCATGATTTCACTGCCGTCAATGACCGAGAAAATAGCAAATTATAATACCTACTGCCTACCTAACTAAATAGGTCTAGAGTTCGTAATGAGCATCAAACTTTCGTCTTGAATAAAAAATTACCTACTGCATAGGCACCTACTTACATGACTAGTAGAAAGCTTCATAAATTAGGCATTTAATTAGGTATTTATCTAGGTGCGATTTCTTTTAGATCGAAGAGAAAATATTATAGTACCTACTTATATCACTAGGAAAGCACTAGGTACTACTGGCTACTGGACTTAAGTTTATATTTGGTAGTCTGTGTTTACCTAATAGCTAAGATTCTCTTCTCCGAAGTAGGTACTTACCTACCTACTTCGTTACTAAAAGGCGATGGTAGTAGGTTACTAGTACCTAGTAGGTACCTACCAGATGAGTGGGTACTCATGCCGTCCTACCAACATTTTAGCATGGATGACTGCAGGAACCATTTTCTCACGCCTCGCCACCCGTCCATCCGTGGACTATTAAGTAGTGGTTGGAATTTGCATCCATAATGAATGTCACTAGCCATCTCTTTCGCACTAGGTATAAGGTTGGGGGCAGGCAGACGATAGTTATCTACACAATAGTGGTTAATATTGTACTTCAGTGGCACGTAGCGTCATCTATTGGTTTTTAATTATAATATTATGTTTTCTTCTTCTAACATTTAACTTTTCAAGTTAGTCAATAGTATTATCTTATTGCTGCCGTCAACAATAACTGTTACTTACATAATTATATTCTGTTTGCTGTTACCCAATCTCTCCCTCAATATTTATTTTGAGAGGTTATTAATAACGACATATTTCTTAGCCTTTTTATTCAATTTTTATTTATACCTAAGTGGCCAAACTTCCGGACACTTCTGGATCTTACGCATTCGGCGATCTTCTTGATGGCGTTTGCGGTTTTGTCTCTGCCTTTTCACTTGGTCTTTTACTTATTTTGTTTACTTCCGTTCTCAAGATCGCTCTCAGACTTAAGATACATTTATTATTACGTGCCAATGTTCATACCAAAGATTATACGATACTTCTTGAAGCTGTTAAGTAGCCCGTCTGAACTCAACCTAGGATGACCGTGAGAGAAATATTAAAAAATCGCCCGTAGCTCCGCTGCTATTACCACTATACGCGCAAGATAATATTTATATCGTAACTATCTACTGGTATACGAGCCTAAACATTGAATGAATGAATGATTTATTATGCTTGAAACATGGTGCAACAAAAGATCTTAAATTAATATAAGCTCGGCACATTCCACCATATGAAATGGTATGCAAATAATTATAATTATAATATTGACAATAATTCATTAAACACATGCAATTATAAAACTAAAATATTGTATTATCATTAAGTTAAAATGTCATAAATAAGTAATTCTAATTACTTAAATGTCAATTTATAATTTGTCAGACAGGTAATCGTTAACAGTGTAATAACCCTTTTCCGTTAATAAGCTCTTTACTTTATTTTTAAAGATATTGAGGTTTGGAATCTCCAAAATTGATTGAGGTAGGTGATTATACAATCTTGGGGCCATACAGAAAACACTTTTATTAACCCAGGCTGTTGTATTGGGTGGAAAACCAATTTTTAGATAATGTCTTTTACTATTTAATTTAGAAAACATATTTAAATTTTTTCGGACAAATAATATAACTTCTAAGATATAGATACTTGGTAAAGTAAGTATTTTTAAACTAATAAAGAAGGGTTTACAACTGTCCGTCATCTTCAGCTTACACATAGCCCTAAGGCACCTCTTTTGCGCCTTAAATGCAAAGTGAGTTATTAGTCTAGTTAATGGTTGATTTAACATAATTATTGTCGGTTACTAAGACCGAATTACGTATCATCAAACTTACGTTATTTATATCGTCCGATGGTAGAACATTATAAGGGTACATCATTAAATGCTTCTACATTAGGTAAACCATTAATAATATAAAGATTAATAGCATGTCTAAAATATAAAAAAAATATTAACACCACTGTACCTAAATTCTTGTTCGATCAAGTGCGAAATCTAGGCCTCCATCGATCTCGGAGCGGACAGTTTGTTTACAAAAACGTAAATAATGGCCTCGACACTATATATTAAAAATAAACGCGAGGGTGTCGGGGCACGTGCGTCTACATATCCATCATGTCGAATCCGAGACACAATGCCTGTAGGCTGACTGCGAGACTTTGCCCTTTCTGACTGAGATTTAGGAGCCAGTATTACTTTAGTTATACGCATGCCTTAAGATACCTTCATATTTAATAATAAATAGATATCGCCCGACTGACACACCAACTGCATGGTCCCAAACTAAGCAACGGTTGTACTATGGGTACCGTATAATGGACTGAGGGCGATCCCAGTGACACCCAGACCAGGGCAAATTACGAAAAGGCCATTTCCGAAATTTTCCCCAGCAGGAATCGAACGCGCACCCACCATGTGCAGTGAGCCGAGCGGCCTACGCTCGAACCACTGCGCCAAGTGGTCATCAATTTATCATACTAATATTATAAAGAGGAAAACTTTGTTTGTTTGATTGTAATGAATAGGCTCCGAAACTCCTGAACCGATTTGAAAAATTATTTCACTGTTGGGAAGTTACACTATCCCCGGGTGACATAGGTTATATTATATTTTCAAAAAAAATTGGGATCCTTACTAAAACTCGAATAATGTAACCGCAATGTACCCGTGCGAAGCCGGGCGGGCCGCTAGTAGGTATAATATTGTAACAGATCTAGGTAGTGACAATAATAATGTGGTAGGTATGGTTCATGAGGCTTTAGACTGTCAAAACGGGTAGAAGCCTGAAAAAAATAAATAACTGAAATCAAAGCCTTTAAGGTGAAGGCGCCTGTCTAGCCCGCGAAATTCAAAATTTTTGAGTATTTTTATAGTTTATCCAAAATCTGAAAACATTTAAGACCACATTTTGTGATTTGCGAAAAACACAGTATGCAGTGCGTTTATTAATACATTTATTTGACTCTAAATATTATCACGGTGGATATGATACTAGTAAATCACTAAATATGTATACAAAAATTGCCAGATTATCTGGATAGCTGTCGTTCTTGAAATGTTTTAGAGTAAGTTGGATATATTAATAAATGCACTGCACACGGTCTTTTTCGCGAATTACAAAATGTGCCTTTTATTATTGTCAAATTTAGAAAAATTTCTAAAAAACCTCAAAAAATTTGAACTTCGCGGGCTAGATGGGCGCTTTAGCCTTAAAGAATTCGCTTCGACTGTTACTGACCTAACCCTTTGAGTTCCGGCAGACAATAGGAGGTAGGATACAGAATAACCAATCCCTGTGGATTACGGTAGTCAGGCAGCTAAAATAAAACGAAGAAACATAAATATCGATTTAGGGACGATACAGGTTTTAAGTAAAACGCAGAAGCTCGGAGTTATTTTTATTATTCGTAAAACAAATTTGTGATGAGGATGGCCTTTATTAAGAGTGAAATTTTGAGTGACCATCAAACGTCAAGCTTGATTTATCAAATGATTTTATTTTATTGAAAGCAGCTTTAGTAATACCTGCTTAAGCAACTATTCCAGAATACGGTGCTCGCTCGCAAATCGTCACTAATGCTCGAAAGGGTGCAGAGAAAACGATCCAAAGTTTCGGGAAACTAAACGAATTTGTCAAGACTTTTCCTCCGGATTTGACGGGATCGTGACGCTGGGTTTTGAATCAGTTTTTATGTAAATTATATACGTAACTCTTTTTCTTAAAAGTAGCGCAAAAACACGAATAAAAGTGAGAAAATTTTCGAGCAAACTAACGTAATTTGTGTTTTGTGCTACTATTCGTGACCAAATGCTGATTCTATTTATAAAGTGTTGGTAAATGGTTCAATGATTTATTGCAGTTTTTGTCTTTTAGGAGATTGTTTTGTATAATGGCACCAACCCACATACACTTCTGCAGAACAAATCTAACCTTAGCATAAGTTATTGTGGGTTGGTTTCAGTTTGCAGAAGTATGTGAGGATTGGTTCCATTCTGAACAACGACGTCCTTTTAAGTAGGTAATCATTCATTTATTTATCGCGCATGAATGATATAAAAATTATGAATGTTGTAGTAGCGTAAACACATCGCTGGCGTGGACGACTCTATGAAAATTAAGATTTTATACATGGGTTAGAAATTTTAATACAACAAACTCTGATTAAACAATTAAATTCAGGATATCAAAGCAAGTGTATCTAAGAACAAGTGGCTGTAACTAGGACGCATTTGGCATGTATGAATAGCATGTATCATGAATAATGCATCAGTATACTTATTGTTGGATAATCACAAAAGCTCTAGACGACTTGACCTTGAAACAAGAGATCGCGGAATCCCATGAAGTGCTTTAACTTTTTAAAATAGGACCGAAGTTTTAGCAAGGTGATTTACAGTTCAAATGCCACGATTCCGCCTGCCTAAAAGATCTATACCGTCAACAAAGGCAATGTAGAGTAACGAAATAACTTGGAAATGTCAAAGCCTCGACCGACCTCGCTCCCACTCTCGGAGCAACGGTACTCTTGTCTCAGTCGACGCCGGCGCAGCAACACGTTCTGAGGTCTGTGCCCTCTCGTCGTCAGCCGCACGCATCATTGCGTTCGCGCACCTCCCCCAACGAACGAAACGACGGACGGCACTGCAAACGCCTGGATCCGGGAAAAGCTCGTAGTTTGCTTGAACTTTTAATGTGCCACATTACGAAAAGCGGCGTTCGGAACAACTTTTATCAATACAGCCTTTTACGAGTTCCGAACTTCGCGCGAGTTACGTGTGATTTGTGAGATGTTGTGAATTATGGAGATCTCATGTTTTCATATCGACGTGGTGGTTTTTTATCGTGTCTAAGTGGATTTGTGCGTTGACGGTGCGAACTGTTTGGAGTTTAAGGGCGGTAACGAGATTCAAAGGTGAGCTTGAAGAGTATTTGAATGTAAAAGGGAAGTTTTCTTCAGGTTCAGTTTTACGCAACATTAGGGAGTTGGAATCAACTCGATAAAACAAGTTGATCGTTTCGCCGAGTCGGGAAGAACACTTGAATAAATGAATACATTTTGTTGATAATGATGGGGAGAATTCTGCCGTGGAGAGAAGGGGACTAAATAATTTTAGATAGAGCAAAGTCTTGACTTGATACTACTTTATGTATGTCTTATTTCTGCGGTGTCTCTTCATTTCTGAAGATTGCTTTTCATATCTGCATATTCGTGTCTATTTTACGTGAGAAGAAATATATGTTTCACGCTGTCTCTTCTTTTACAATCCTTAGCCAAGACTCTTTTCTCTTCGCGAAGTGTCTCTTACCCTTTATTAATCTACCTACTTGCAGCTCAGTTGAATGCGGATATGTTGACTTTTTGCAACCAACTTTTTGTATGCCTCGTTATGTGGGTACGAACTTAATTGAATTTTATGATGATGGGTTATTCCTGATTCGTGTAGTATTTAGATTATGTTAAGAGATGTCAGATTCATATTACTTCGACACTTTACAACAGAGTCCAATGAACTATTTCGTATCTCTAATGGTTTTGTGTTATGAAATGGTTGCTTGCTCCGCTTGCACCATCGGGTGCGTTTCTAAGCGATACTAGGCGATACGAGGCGTCATAAAAGCTCTTTAGGTAAACAAACTTCAAACTCTATCATTTCCTGATCGCTTAAATACCGAGTACGTATTTGATAAATTTAAACGATATTTATCTTGACACTTTTTGATGTTTAACTTCAGAGTTAGTTTAGCTTTTAAGTGATACGTCCTTTTATAATATACGGTTAGATGTATTCAGAGGTATTAATATAGACAGAGCTAAGACTATAGACCTGCCAAGACTCATAATGTTAAAAAAAATTCATAAACTCTAATAATAAAAATGCAGGAAATAGTTTAATTTCAAGGGGCAGGTGCACTTCATCCGGCGTATAGACGCATATCATTCGCAGCTTGAACGTGTTTATCAACGGGACATCAAAGGAATGTAGATCTATTTAGACTACATATTAGACAACAGTTTTATAATCCACATAATAAATTTATAACATAAAACTAGTCAGGTAACAGTTTTAATTCAGAACTAGATAATAAAAACGTGATTTAGTATCATAACTGTGATTAACTGTTAGGTATTTCGTGGTTTTTAGGACATCTGTTGAAGGCTTGGGTAGAACGCATGGATTCGTGGGAAATGTTAAACGGTCGAATACTAAAACGTTACTTAAATGTTTATCTCATTTAAGTATTTAAAAATGAGATATATTTGCAAAAACATATTACTTTATGCAGAACAACATTATTTAACCCCGGATTATATAGGGTTTTGAGTGTTTTTATTTATATTTATTTATATATTATATAGGTATATGAGAAGTCGTTGTCTGTAATTTTTTATATAGCGTCAAAAATGAGAAACGCTCAAATTTTATTTACACAAAGCAACGCTTGTACTATGGGTGTCCTACAATAGGCTTAGGGCCATCTCAGTAACACCCAGACCAGCGCAAATTACAAAAGATTTCTGAAATTTTCCCCGGTCGGAATCGAACCCGCTACCACCCGGTACAGTGAACCAAGCGACCTACGCATGATCCACTACGCCAAGCGATCTTCCAAGTAAAAATATTGCCTTACAAATACCATAATATTGTATCATCAATTCATAATGTGACCGTCGGAGAGGCTTTTTTCCGTCCCAAATAAACTTTTTTAGAAACCATGCCAGTTTTAGAACATAAGTTAGTGGCGACCGGTGACAAACATTCTTTATTTTAACTTGTTTCAGTGTGAAAATAACTTTGGTAGATAATCTTTATTCTCCATAAATCAAGATTGCGGTTTTCCTCAACAGTAACTACGTCATCTCAGATATAAGGAAAGGTAATTTCTACATGAAATTATTCGTCAATCTTGTACTCAATGTTGGCACTGAAATGCTAACAATGAAATTGTTAGTTAGTTGATGAAGCAAGGATAACGTTTTTATGTCTTAACAAACGTAGCTATAATAGCTACTGTACACCGATCTTTTGTAAGAGGGTGGTCCAACCCTGGGCAGACCAGCTCTACCATTGGCTACAGCTTAACTCTACAACCGTGACTTGACTCTATAAAATTCCTTCTATTACCATAAGCAACCATTTTGCGACTGATATTTGGACATAGTTTTGTATAATGGAACCAACCTACATGTACTTTTGCAAGGTGAAACCGACCTAATCGCACTTGCACTGTGGTTGGTTTTGGTCTGCAGACATAATGTATGGTTTGGTTCGTATTTGCAAACCCTCATCCCAGCTTTATAGACTTAGGTACTAACTTATTACAATTTAAAACTTTGTTTTAACAAATGACTGGTCTTAACGGTTAATCAGTCAAGTGTGAGCACGCCATGAGTAACTGTAGACAATGTCACGTCCCACAGTTTCGCTTGAAAGTAAGTAAAAGCGCAAGTTTCCTCGGTGGTAAAGGCGAGAGCTGGAGATATTACACGCTCAAAGGCGACTGGAACGAAAGTACGACACAACTTTGTCGAGTACTTGTAATGTTAGACGTCTTGAATGTATTCGCTTTCTTTTTAATTTCAATTATGCATTCAATTAAGTACCTATGTTATTAACCCCCGACAAAAAAGAGGGGTGTTATAAGTTAAACATGTGTATCTGTGTGTCTGTCTGTGGCATCGTAGCGTCCAAGCGCATGAACCGATTTCAATTTAGTTTTTTTTGTTGGTTTTCAGATCGAGAGCGTTCTTACCTATGTTTAATGAAAATCGGTTCAGCCGTTTGAAAATTATCAGCTCTTTTGTAGGTTGAAAAATCTACCACTGTTGGGAAGCTACACTATCCCCGGGCGACATAGGCTATATTATATTTTAAAAAAAATAGGGATCCTTACTAAAACTCCAATAATGTAACCTTAATGTACCCGTGCGAAGCCGGGGCGGGCCGCTAGTACCTACTATAAAGCTTCGCTTCTTTCAGGCGTCCCGAGACGGCACTGTTTTTTTAATATAGAACAAAGTCTGCAAACAAGCGCACGACCTGCCTGATGTTAAACAGCTAACGTATCTTGTAGATGCTTGCCATACCAAAGGCGTCTTTACAATGGATGGCTCTTAATTATATTTAGATCCAGTAGGTGTAGTTAGAAAACAGGAAACAAACCTACACTAGAGAAACTTAGGGTTTATTTTTTTCTAGTTGATATACAAACCCTAAAATAAATGAAAATAGCCTGCAAGTGATATCTGAAGCAGTTTATTACACATACCTTGTGGAAACCAGGGACAATTTCCGTGCGTTCAAGCGCTTTTGCCATACCTATTAATGGAATCAAGTATAATCAGCTCACGCGGTTATATCCAATTGGTCTAATTATGATCCGTGGTGTAAGACTAACCGACTTACAACTGGTCTTCAATCAGCTGTAACAGTCTTGCTTCTATGGCAATCAGCCCATACCTATTTTTGTCTCCCGCTTTGCACCGGAGGGAAGTGGATTTTTTTCTTCCAACTCCTATTATTTCTCTCGATTAAATTCGTGCGGGCTCCAAGACAATTTAACTTGTCCTCGGGACTCGTCGAGGGTCAAACCTCGACGTCATTATTGGTCACCATTGTCGATCCTGGTTTACAGGAGTAACAGTGGTGGGAGTGTGTGGCGGGAGTAGTCCGAAAAAAAAATACCAGCTAGGGTATTACGAGTTTATGAGTTATTGGAGCGGTATATAAGCAGCTGTGTTTGCCCGCATACTAAAGTAGAAGCACCGTTATAATTATCGCTGGCAATTAGCTTATTATGTGGCCAGGTATGTTTAGCTCGTGTGTCGGTATGTATGGGAATGTTATTGAAAGAAGAGACAAGTTCTAAGTGTAGGTCTGTTAATATTCCTGTGGGAATATCTGTAATAGCTTCTGCTTCACTGGCTAAGCGTTTTGCTTTCATGGCAGGTAACAATATTTTTTCATATTAAAATTGCACCTTGCCATCGAGGCCTTCAAATTAGACAAGTAAGTCGGAAATTCTCGTTTCCTTTCGGTTTGACGGTCAATTTAGTGTCGTCTTGTGAGAATGGTTACTGCAAAGCGCTTAAAATGTATTCCGGAAACATTTAAAAGCAAATAAATGCGACACACCTTACTTTAATTTAAACCATTAAAAGTTGTTGCCCACTCAAGGCTTTCTAACTTTTGTCTTGAAATTTTCATGTTCAGATTTTTTTACACAAGTCGGCAAAGAAGCCTACGACCTGGTGTTAAGCAGTTACCGTAGTATTTAGATGCTTGCAGTACCAATGGCATTGCTCGCACGTTGCTGTCCTGAAGGGGAGACGGAATTGGGAGGGAGGAAGGGGAAGGGGCGGGTGGCATTACATAAATAAAACGTATTAATTATTATAAAAAAATTGGCTTCCGGTTCTCTCACTCGTCGTGCGAAACACAACTATAATAGCCGTTTTACGCACATCTTCTGTGAGAAGGTGGTACTACACCGGTCGTGCTCGCCCATAGTATATTTGACGACCGCTTGGCGCAGTGGTTCGAGCGTAGGCCGCTCGGCTCACTGCATCAGGTGGTTGCGGGTTCGATTCCCGCCAGGGTAAATTTCGGAAATGGCCTTTTCGTAATTTTCCCTGGTCTGGGTGTCACTGGGATCGCCCCCAGTCCATTGTACGGTACCCATAGTACGAGCGTTGCTTAGTTTGGGACCATACAGTTGGTGTGTTTGTCTGGCGATATTATTATTATTATTATATGAGCTGTCAATTGGCTACAGCTTGGCTCTACCACCGTAAAAAGATGGACTCTATCTGTATTTTGGGAAAGTAAACCACTCACATTGTTAGTTTACATTGAAAAGAGTAACCATTGAGTTTCTTGCCGGATCTTCGCAGTGGAAGCAGCATTCCGAACCGGTCGTAGATTCCGACTATTCATAAATGCTTTGTTGGCTCACATGAATAAAACAATTTTGAGTTTTGAGATTGAGTTTACTCGAAATATGGTTGTTTATTTCACATGCGTGCGGTTTGTCAGCATGCATGCATGGTCGCCATTGCACGCAGGAATGCCGGCGCATGAAAATTCATGAGCATCAGTTGATTACTCGTAAGTTCCGCTTTTTAATCGCACTTATTGTGAGTGAGCGTGCCTGCTGAGGTGACCTAGATTTGACAGCCATAGGGAGATGGCAGCATCAACTGAGCCCGAAGTCTCCAAATTTAAAACCAATTTTCGTATTTAATTTGAAGACTGCTTGGCGCAGTGGTTCGAGCGTAGGCCGCTCGGCTCACTGCACATGGGTGGTTGCGGGTTCGATTCCCGCCGGGGTAAATTTCGGAAATGGCCTTTTGGTAATTTTCCAGGTCTGGGTGTCACTGGGATCGCCCCCAGTCCATTGTACGGAGCCCGTAGTGCAAGCGTTGCTTTATTTTGGGCCGTACAGTTGGTGTGTCAGTCTGGCAATATTTATTTACTAGCTGTGCCCCGCGACTTCATCCGCGTAGTATTGGATTATTGGGTTAAAAAGTATCCTATATGTTAATCCCGGTTATAATCTATCTGTGTTCCCAATTTCATCCAAATCCGTACAGTAGTTTTTGCGTGAACGAGTAACAAACATACATACATACATCCACACTCACAAACTTTTGCATTTATAATATTAGTAGGATTTATTAAAACCATTGGTAATTTATATTATCTTCGTGAATTCTTCATCGTACTTAAATTCTTGGCGGTCGACGTGTGGTCGGCCAGAGGACTGTTGACAGATGAATAGATTCCAAATGGTTTTAAATTTGCGGAGTTAGGGCCTTGGAGTTTCTACACAAAGGGCGGCCTATCAATCATTAGATCAGGGAGGAGTGGAGGTTGTTTTTTTTGTCTAGTAGTGGAACATAAAAGGCTAATAATACTTATAATATTTTTTATTATCCATCGTAGTTGGTTTTTTTTTTTATATTAATAGCTTGTGCCAGCTACTTAGTCCGCGTTTTCTATGTGTTAATCTGGGTTATAACCTATTTGGGTGCCAAATTTCATTCAAATCCGTTCAGCCCTTTTAGTGTGCTTTGAGTAACTAACATTCAAACATTTTGTAACGTTGTTAAGTTTGTAACTTTCACATTTATAATAACTATTAGTAGGATTTTAATTATATATACACAGCCACCATAACTGGGTATATTTCAATCTGCAGGTACTCCTACCTACCTATAATGACCATTAACATTCTTTTTTATTACACGTATGCCAGCATTCTATGCATAATTATGAGAAAGTTCTAATCGTAGGGCGGCCATTATTTGTAACAGTGGTCATCAATTACCATGCGATGTGGATCAACCATCTCGCTGTAGGTATTTAATAAGTGGATCAATTTAAACCGCCGCTGTAAGCGACGAAAGAGAGAGTTGTTCGAAATAAGGTGATATAACTGTTTATTTACTTTTGTTACGGTCAATTATACAAGTTTTTATTTTATTTTACTTTTATTGTATAACAAAGTCGGCGTACAAGCGTACGGCTCTCCTGATGTCAAGCAGTTACCGTAGCCTGTAGATGCTTACAGTACCAAATGCATTGCTCGCACGTTGCCTACCTGAAGGGGAGTGGGAGTGGACATTGGACATTTTTTTATAATGACAGCAAATTACGAAGAGGCCATTTCCGAAATTTGCCCCGGCGGGAATCGAACCCGCAACCACCATCTGCAGGGAGCCGAGCGGCCTACGCTTGAACCACTGCGCCAGGCGGTCGTCAAATTATTAACTTATACATAACTAGCGGCCCGCCCCGGCTTCGCACGGGTACATTACGGTTACATTATTGAAGTTGTAGTAAGGATCCGTAATTTAAAAAAAATATAAAATTAGCCTATGTCACCCGGGGATAGTGTAGCTTCCCAACAGTGAAAGAATTTTTCAAATCGGTTCAGTAGTTTCGGAGCCTATTCATTACAATCAAACAAACAAAGTTTTCCTCTTTATAATATTAGTATGATATACTTTTGTTAACAGTAATTTAAAAAATGAGCAATAAAAATACAAGTTTTTTACTAGGAGAGGTAAGGAAAAATACACATAAAAATTTCATAGGCGAGTCTTGTCTTTTCTCACTCCATTTTCCAATGAATCCCATCCACTTACGAATTTGATGAACAATCCAGAAACTAGATGATGCAGTAAGTCTAAGCTGTTTGTGTAAACTTTAAGCAGTAGCTTTCAAACTACATTAGATCGCAGCCAAGTTCTGGTTAATCTTATAACTTAGTTACTTACTTAACTATAACCGTGAGTTTGCACTGACAAAACATTTATACCGATTTATGTTCTTGTCTCTAATTTTGACAGCAAAAGGAAAGGGACAACATCATAAATAGGTGTGTCTATAGCTAGGTATATGTTCCGTCAGTGCATACCGGGGGTAAGTGATTGACAGACTAGACTCTAGATTAGTCTTGAGCATTTTCACGTTGAATGAGCAGGAACATTTTATCACAACAGTGAATTTAGTAACTCTACGAAATTTACTTCTGGCCTTATATTATAACTAGCTGTGCCCGCCGACTTCGTCCACGTAGTACTTAACTTGACAAAAATTTCGGGATTATCGGGATGAAAAGTATCCTATGTGTTAATCCCGGTTATAAACTATCTGTGTTCCAAATTTCATCCAAATCAGTTCAGTAGTTTTTGCCTGAAAGAGTAACAAACGCATTTATAATATTAGTAGGATAGGATACTTACTTCTTCTTCTTTATGTAAAACTATGGCCCACACAAGATAATAGGTATTTCGCCAGTGTCAAATAACAAATAGCAACAACAAACACTGTAGTAACGGATAACAATAACAATACAATACAAAAAGGTGACCGTCCACTTTGGAAAACCAAAATGGAGGCCTCATAGGTCTGTTCTCCGCTTATTGCCTAAGGTACACAGGTATGCAATTACCTAGGAATAATAGTTAATTACAGACAAATGTAAGATAAAATGATTGATAAGGGCTAATGATAAGTAATTTTAGGATTCCAAGTCTCAGAAGGGGTAATAATAGTAATTATTTTGTCCGAATATGATTATTTTGTTGAACTATAGACTCGTATTAATGATTCCAACCTAGGCCTTGGCATAACTGTAATACCGAACCAATAGTGTATTACTTTCTAGTATTTTTAGTGACAATGTTGTTGCCTACTCACATTGTGTTATTGTTCCTGAGAATGTTCACCATCTTTCATTATATTAAAAAGAGTAATCATTGAGTTTCTTGCCGGATCTTCTCAGTGGAAGCAATGTTCTTGACCGGTAGTAGATTCGGAATATTTATAACTGCTGTTGACCTACATGAATCAAATATTTTGATACCTATTTCATATTTTGATAAGGCAAGCGCAATTTAAATTCAATCAAAGTTTGTCCCATGTACTCAGACAGAGTGATAGTATAAGTACTTATCAATATTGACGAAATACTATTTCCAAGGTTACCACCATACAGTTACTACACAAACCACAATTGCAATACCTTGCAAAACCGATATGTGGTGTCACTGCACCGAAATATGGTAAAAATGTCCCAAGCGGTGACCGAACAAGCTGATTGACAAAAAAGCCAATATACCCACACTTAAAACAGACAGAAAAAAAAGTCAGGGTCCCTGACATTTTGGCATGTAACATCTGTCATATTGATGTTGTTCGTATAAAATGTAGCCTATGTCACCCGGACCTTAATAACAAATAGATCGACATCTCATTCATCAAAATCGGACGGGTAGTTTAGGCACCACGGTGGAACACAAAAATGATTAAATGAAGATGATACATAGACTCCTAAAAACATAACCCTTCCTTTTGGCTTTTCCGTAGGCGGGTAAAAAAAAGTTGGTGCTATATTGTGACCATGTTTTCCGCATGACTTAGCTAAAATGTGCTACAATAGAATTTCGAGTTGTTCCGTTCACACTATTAAGTAACTTGACTGTCCTACTATTTTAACACGCTTTTTTGTGGTGGTTTGCTACTTTCAGTAACTTTTTTAATTTAACACTAGCTTTTACCGCAACTGCGCTAGCATAGGTTTTATTTTCTGGATGTTGACACCAACGCCACCTACTGGGTCCAACGACAGCTAAGAACCATTCAGTACACAAAAAAATATTACAAAAAAATTGAAAAGACTTATAAAAAACCTAGATGCACTAAAAAGCTAGAAATAACTAAAACTCATATAATTTATTTAATTTGGAATCGGTGCCACTATCTTTACACTACTTCTTCTAGGACATCTTAGGTACCTACCACTACTTACTTAAATATACACCGAAAAATATTTTTTCAAATCGGTTTATAAAGGACGGAGTTTTGAGGTAACAAAAATAAAAAAAAACAAAGAAAAACCTACAAACGAATTGATAACCTCCTCCTTTTTGAATTCGGTTGAATACTCATCTAAATCGGTCAAGCCGTTTAGGAGGAGAATAATTACGAACAGACCCACTACGAGGTTTTAGATCAGGCGTTTACAACGTCATCGCTGGTGTGGAGTTTCGCAAAAAATAGCGAAAGCAATCTTTTCAAACCATTTTATGTAACCCTATCAAACTGTATGTACGAGGGCCCGGAAACCTAACGGCTGGCTAACGATGCAGAGTTCTGTTTTCGCTGTTGCATAAATCTCGCGTCGGTACTTTTGTTGTTACGGACAACAAATCTTCCCATTGCGCAAACACTGTATAATTATCTCAACCATTAACAAATTAAAGGCAGTTTTGTTATGAAATAGACACGTTTGTATAGATATTAACTAAATTCTATAGTTTGCGAATGAAGTTAGTAAGTACCTTCTCGCTTTAAACCTAATTATTATAATCGTACTAAATCTGTTGTTTACGAATTACGACTGAAATAAATTTGCCACAACTCATTTAGTTTAGTTGGTGTACCTACTAATAGAATTAGCACCAATGATACCAAATTTTGACGCAGCTTTTACAAAACTAGGGTGACAATGATTGCGGAAGTACGGAGTTATAATTTTACATTACTTCCGATGTTATGCACACTTATGTATATCAATTTAAATTATTTTTTAGGGTTCCGTACCTCAAAAGGAAAAAACGGAACCATTATAGGATCACGTTGTTGTCTGTCTGTCTGTTAAGAACCTTTTTCTCGGAAACGGAGAGAGTTATCAAGTTGAAATGAATATCAAATGCTATGGTCTCTTGGAAGTGTAAAAAATTGGCTTCTAAGTCAACGCAATCAAAAGATACAACCATTTATGTCGCATATTTTGATACTTTTTCGTATAATTTTCCCAGTGGATACGTAATGTGCATTGCACAAAAACCAGTGTGGAAACACGCTATGAATGAACCGAACGTGTTGTATAGTGTTTGCGAACGTGATACTTGACTTTACACTTGAGAGGCTGCAATATGTCAAGGTTCGGCTTCGGGTAACGCCTGTGAATATAAAGTGAGTAAGATTTAACTTGGTAACATTCTACAAAATCACGATGACTAGTGATTGAAAGGTATTAGATTGATAAATGTTTTTTTTATTATTAAGAGTTGGAGATATTGGTTTTAATAATTAATACACATTCTTGAAACTTGTTGGTATATGGAAAATACTTTATTCTTTCCCTTTAACACAAAATGTAGAGTTTCGAAATTCTATTTATTTTCACAATACTTGTAAAAACTAAAATAATGATTTAGAAACATAGAATGTACTGTAAATAAATGTATTTCTGTTTTATCTAAATACCGTAATTTATTAGACAAAACGTGTTAACGATGTAAACTGTTATTTCGTGATTCGCAATATTTTACAGTAGCATGCAAAATAACTGTGGGTTTAATATTAATATATATGCAAATAAATGCAAATTCAAGGATAATGTGTCAATAGATATTATTGCGGAAGCTTTTGTTTGCACATTTTTAGATATTTGCGTCACGGTTCTATAAGTTTGTATGAACATTAGTGAAACGATAGCTTGGCAAGTCCCTATGGATCATTTTATAATAGGTAAGTAAAGTACTTTTATTTTTAACTGTAGGTCGGTAACAAGTTATTTTTATCTTATCTATATAAGATTTTATTGCAGCATCTAAGCGGAAAAGATGAACATTAAACTTAAATTGATATGGAAATAAACTTAAAAAAACATCCACATATTTTGACAGATATATACCGTTACCGGCACCCGAGAACAGTTAAAAAAAAATTGAAAGACACGTAATCATTGTAAAGTTACCTACTTAAGTACTAATGTGTTGGTCCATTCGGTTTAATTTTTACTTACAACAATTGACTTTAATGTCATTTTGTCCGCATCGCAATAAGTGTCATGGCCACCGTTCATCCAAATCTCACGGCGTGTTGTAATTTACTTTTAGCTCTTTTGTACAATTCTGTTTACGCTATAATGAAGAAAACGTGGATTTCACACAGATATGTAAAATATAGAGTCATGTGCAATACATAATAAGTCAAACAATGAATGGAAAAAAACACAGTGTAGGTGAAGAGAATAAGTATAACTACAGTACATAATATACAATAATTCGTCAAGACTTATCCTCGCCAGATTTATTTTTGTAAGATTTTTTCAACCATATCTGTGAAGCCTCGCATTGAGGGTGAACTATGAAGGTACCCATAATATGGAAGAGAATGGAAGGGAATCTTTGAAATTTTCCCTTAAGTATTTAGTTATATTTTGTGTTTTAAAATACATACATCTTCGGTATTTATATCAAGCTTATATGATAATATGAGGTAGTAGTAACAACAAAATAAGATTGAAATAAAGAATACAGGTACAGTAAACACAAAAAGTGTCTTGGTATTGGAAATGTCCAAAAGAATAACATTCCCTAAAAGTCTGAAGTCCCTAAAAGTACCTATAAGATTTCTATACGAAATACAGTGTGATCGTTTATTTTAGATACTTTCTGCTGTCATATTACCATGCTATTCTTTTGGAACTTTCAGATACCAAGCTACTTTTGATGTTAACTGTACAAGGGCTTGGTATTCTAATGTTTTTCGACTCCGTCATACCATAATCTCATTTGGAGAAATATAAATCGCGGTCGCGCCCCACCCTAACCCCCGAATCCACTGCCGTTTTTACATTCTCATCAAATTAAGATAACCTTCAAAGGAATAGACATCTTAGTATCCGTCTTTATGGCGCGTTTGGACGGAAAAATCTTATATTATTTCCGTGGGATCATCGCTTTTTTCCCCGTTTTGAACAAAAGCACGTGGCTCTAAAGTCGAATGGTTCCCTTTGTGCGAGACAATGGCATAAAAGTGGAACCAAATGCTTGGCTTCATTCTGAGATCCAATTAATGAAGAGGGTGTTCGGGGTTCGGATGATATATTGAGCTGAATCGCCTTGTTCTTGGTGTTTTGGAAATACTCGATATTATAAAATATCTTATATATAAAATTCTCGTGACACAATATTAGTTACTATACTCCTCCGAAACGGCTCGACCGATTTTCATGAAATTTTGTGTGCATATCGGGTAAGTCTGAGAATCCGCTACTATCTATATTTCATACCCCTAAATGTTAAGGGTGGTCCACATTCCACGCGGACGGAGTCGCGGGGCACAGCTAGTTAGAATATAATAGTTATATGATTGTCGTCATGACCATTTATAGTAGGTTAGGTATAGCGCGACACGTAGGCGCGACTTGTATCTGACGACCTCGCCTTGTCGATAACACTAGAGTTTTTTATAATATCAACTAGCGACCCGCCCGGCTTCGCACGGATGCAATGCTGATACTAAAGTGTTTCTCTGCTATATTATGCATGTATTATACATATAGAGCTTCCTCTTGAATCACTCTATGTATTAAAAAAAACCGCATCAAAATCCGTTGCGTAGTTTTAAAGATCAAAGCATACATAGGGACAGACAGCGGGAAGTGACTTTGTTTTATACTATGTAGTGATAGTGATTTACATTACTGAGTTCCTAAAGATAGAACGAGGTTCACGAGTCTCTTTGGTGAACTTACTAAAGCCCGTATGACTAAATCAATCTTAAGTTCAAGAACGGTCTTGAGTACGCTTTTGACATGTAATTTTGTCCTGGTATGACATAGGAATGACATTTCCAAGATCGCTGTCAGATTTTAGATTGATATATTAATAAGGGCCAATGAAATTATTTTATACTGCGGGCGGTTACGAACAGCTAGTATTTAAGTATATAAACTTAATTTCAGAGTTATAACACCGAAACACCAGTGTTCGCGACCGCAGTATCCAAAACTCGAGCTCAAAAGTTCTAATTTAGAAATAACTCTCGAAGTCCTCCCGACGTAGGAGCCTCAAATTGTTCGCGGATTAGCCGGCGCGGCGGTATTCCCCGATCATATTTTAATTCCCGGAGCACGATGCGACCGCAATGATTATAAATCGCTTATCAAAGAATTCACAAAGTTTGTGCGGAGATATTGGAAAAGTTTCACCGTTTTCTCACAATCTGTGAATGTCTGTTGAGATATCAGTCACTGTTGTTTGAGTTAAAAACAACTCGCTTCAATAGCTTTGGGATAATTTGTCGGTAGATATTTTAGATTTAGTGCTTATACACATTTGTAGTAAGTACATAATTATAATATACACAATATAGACCCAATAGAGTAACATATTATTTTAGTATTTGACGACCGGATTCGATACCCGCCGAGCTAAACTTCGGAAATGGCCTTTTCGTAATTTGCCCAGGTCTGGGTGTCGCTGGGATACCCCGAGTCCATTGTACGGTACCCATAGTACAAGCGTTGCTTAGTTTGGGACCATACAATTGGTGTGTAAGTCTGGCGATATTTATTTATTATTTAAGTCGCGTAACTTGTGACATGATTCTAACATTTCTAACCACTAGCACGAGCACAAAACATTGAATATTCAAAATATTGTAAGTATTCAAACAGATCTCCTGAGATCTGTTTGAATACTTTCACATATTATTCAAAGAAAATTTGATCTTTTGCGCGTGGCTGGTTTATTCTATGACCGGCTTTAGGGGGAAAGTCATTTGTACTGTAAAGTAAACGGGGCAAAAGTGACAAAGACGATTACCTATGCGCAATGATGTTTGCCATGTAAACAGGCCTCGGAACGACCTCAATCGCTGCTAAGAAAAAATGTTTGACGATGGCGAGGAAGAATTGATTGGCTTTCTATGTAAACTTTTTTTGAAGAGGCTATGTAATATTAAGAAGTTGTATGTAATAAGCAACGAATGTTTGTGAGGCCCTATGTGTATGAGTGTTAAAGCCATTATAGAAGTTGTTAGTGAATCATTTTGATGGGAACATAGAAAGTTACCAGTACAACATGGTTGACTTTCTTGGAATGGCAAAGTATTTTAGGGATAACTTTAATGGGTACCATTATTTTTATTTACTGCGAATCCCGATCGTATTTCATTTTTGTTTTATCTTAGAAACTTTCAACAAAATTACTTGCTATTTCATGCATCAAATTAATTAATTATAAAATGTTTTTGTTCAACATCGCAGAACGCAGTAAATACGAGTATTTCAGCATTTTATTCAATTTTGTTTCGAAATGTGTAAGTAAATACATTTTCGATTCAAGCCTATTGGCAACAATATTTCTTAATTAATTACTTATTTATTTATTTTACCACGACTTGCTGTCTGAAAACGCTGTTATTTTTAAAGCCATCGTTACGCAAGGTAGCAATGACGATCCTCGATCTTGGAATGGATCATAATGCTGACGAGATTCATGATTGCAGTAGATATATATTGCTTAATGGCGAAGGAAGGCAGATATTTAAAATTATCACTTGGAAGGTACACACTAAGTAATAAACCACGACGACACAGCAAAAGATTTTTGTTGTTCTTAACTTACATAAAAAATGATGTCTCGTATTCATAAATTATTTGCTGTAGGTAATTACGAAATTATTAGTAAATAAATATACTGAAACGGATACTAGGCACTAAATAATTTGTTGTCGTTATATTTTTTCTCACTGCAATTTATCCTCATTGAACCTACACATTATTTGTGAAAACGTACAAAAATCTAGCTATAGTCTTCTAAAACACATCTCAATACTAACGGCTCAGTCAAAAGATGCATATTCCCTCATAATTCTTTATCCGTATCCACTTCGGCACGTCCCGTGGAATCCATTTCGCGAGGGTTCTGTTCCAAAAGGGATTTGTCGGCTCGCGGGCGCGCGGCGCTCGATCTGTCAACGTCGCAGCTTCCATGTTCGATATTCCTATTCATCTTAAGTCTTTCCCAAGTGCTCAGTACGATATATGCTAAGAGTGAAAATTTGGGAATTTCTTTGTAGTGATTTTGAGTGTATATTGGCTTTTAAGTACACAGAAAAACCTAACTAAATATCCGATTATAAATGCTTTGTGAAGCTATTTTAAATGTTTATGGACTTTTTACTACCGATTTCAATCACTAAGTCACCCCTTGCTATAAACTAACAGATACATAAAATCGTTGGAACAATCCCTTTATCCTGCTTACTTGCGTGAAATAATGTTCAGGTTATAGGTATTACTAAGTCTAGCTTAAGTTTCCATTCTATTGTAAGTACATACCTAGTAAAAAAGTTAACTTTTTCACAAATTCTTGTATATGGTTACCAAAAAAATCAAAAACGAGCGTGTCTCTGGAACGACTGTATTTTCCAATCTTTCTATTATTTAATACATCGGCACCTATGGATATTATTCCGTACCATAAAAACAATCTCTAATATTCCATTTCTACTTAGCCATTCCATTTCTACCCTACAGAATACCCACCAAAATTCGAAACCAAACATCCACTCCCGCACAGTGTTATGCGAGCACTTTCCGAAATGAAACGGGCTTGCTCCATCATAAGGCGATGTAAACGATAACTGCACACTTGGAGGTTTGCATGATAATAACCTGAGGTACAGGAAAAGGCTTTATTTGATAGTACACTTCTGTTTTATGTGATTTAATTACACGTGGTGACGGCACAAAGGTTGTGTGATCAAAGTAATATGACTGAATGGAATGTAGGTACCAGCACACGTTCTAAAACAGTTTGGATCATGATTTTATAATACTTGAATATAGATTATATATTTTTTTTATAATCTGTGTAAGTTCAACAATTTTCTTGTTTTTTTTTTACCGTAGCCTTCGTTGGCAACTATGCAATCGCTTTTTTGAACAAAGCAAAAATGAGACGATAGCTCTATTTTAAAATTGGTTTCGTCAGTGCAAGCGACGGGTTAGGTGCCTTAGAAGTTAGAAGTTTTAAATAAGCACTATGGCGTCGTAAAATGTAGTGCACAGTGCAAAGATTTTTCTTTTTTACTTTATTCAAGGTACAAATGAGTACGGGGATTCAGAGCTCCGGGTAACTTTTTCCACTTTTAAAGTTCCCAATGCGATCTATCAATCAGTGTGATAGATTATTCACAGTTTATCGCGCTTATTCTCGGTAACTTTGTACAAACTTATTGTTGCTGGAATATTGGAAATCTCGGTAGGTAAATAAAACAACCGGTCTATAGCTCAGTAAGATACTTAATATTTGAGATATTTTCAAAAAAACAACCCTTTCTACCAGTTAGAACGGTAGCTCAAATCTCCATACAGATTAAAATACGTTTTTCTTGAGGTTATGGCATAGCCTGTATCTACCTAATATTTAACCTATAAAATTATCAATATTAACGAAGGCAAAGATAACGATAGTTGATAAGGTTTCGATTCAGAAAGCTACGCTTAATATTTTGCTATAGGTAATAACGAAAAATTAGGCGTTAAAAAGAGTTGAATGTATCGTAGGGCTTATTGATGACACGTTAAAGACGAAACTATGTTTACAAATTGAGTGCCGCCTTTGACTTGCAAATGTGCGGCGGATGGCTGCCAAACTTTTGTGATTGGTTCGAAAACTTTTGACTTTGTTAAAATAGTTTTGATTTTGGAGTAAGTAGAGCTACGTAAATAACAATTTTCTCAGGTGCTATTTTTAATAGGCGAAGATGGTGCGATAATTTGGAAATTACTCATAATTTTCTTTGGTCTGGGTGTCACGGGGAACGCACCTAGTCTATTGTGGGGTTCCCATATATATTGTACAAGCGTTGCTGAGTTTGGGACCATAGAGTTGGTGTTTTAGTCTGGCGATATTAACTTAATTTATTTATTTACGATAACGGGTTTGAGTCTCGTATGCGGGACAAAGTCTGGGAAGATGTATACTTGATCAGAGAATACTGTAAAACGGGGCAAGAATAAATCTAACATTTCATTCGTTCACAGAGCAGCAGCAATGCATTATAATAATGCAGTATAACCATCATTCGGGTATTCACACGGCAGGATGTTCAAGTTATGTGAGGCACACTCATATGTCGCGCAAATGAAATATAAAGCCCTCGTATTCTGTGACGCATGGTTCGCGTGCCACATTTTAGAGGAATGTCGGAGACTTAGTAGCACTCGGAACCTTGTTATGTTTTAAATGAAGGCTTGTGTTATTCTGATATGACGTCAGTACTGCTTACTACTCAAGCTGCGTAATTTGATTAGGTTCTTTTCGGGTAGGTACCTACCAACCCACATTGCCTGCTCAATGTTGTGGAAAGAGCATTATCTTGTATAGGAATTTGAGAAGTCATAAAGCTTCAAATCTTAAAAATCTATATTTTTATAATCTACATTGTAGAGTTTAGTTTTTAGACTTGTTTCATTCATGAGGACACATTTCAAATCGGTTTTGTTATTTTGATCAAGAATTTGGAACTACTTATCTATTATACATGACAGCCATATAATTACTATACGGTCTTATTTTAATAATGCGCGATATTTTGCATGGCGCCTTATTCGAGCATTATTGAAACAATATAACATCGCGTCGTTCACAAGATAATATCATCATATGATTCAGACATTTTCCCATTATTTCTATTGTAGGAAATTTCTCACGATCATAAAACTATGGTGTATCGATATGTGGAGATAGATCACGCGTGATATCGACACAAAATGGCTTTTTAACCTACCTTTTACATTTGCGCCGCCGCGCCCTGCGGATGCTTTGAGTGACGGGACCAAGAGAGCGATTAATCAAGGCTTCTAGTTCGTTCGTTGATATACTTATAACGTCACGTTTGATATGCTAACCTACTGAATAATCCTTTTTATTTTCGCCCTTATTTAGATTACTATAAAGTTCTATAGAAGAAAACAAAAGAAAGTGGCGCTAATTCTGTACGGTATAAATAACGGTTAAGCTAAATTTGATACCATGCCCATATGTGTTTAGTTTTAAATTTAGGGGTGTTGATGACGATGGACCAATGATAAGGCGTTTATTAAATGTATAGTGCCCGAGTGGAAAAAGATATTGGTATTACCCAAAACAAACCAGTTATTGCTTCATTTGCATTTAAAATGACTTATTATGTTTTTGACATCATAACTAAAATTAGCTTATTGTTTGCTATTATATACATGAATATTGCATTGAATTTTTTGGGTGTGGTTTGTTGAAATATTGAAATTGTTGAATCATAATATGTTATAGCTTCAATAGCCTAGTTGTTAGAAGGGCCGCTCTCGTAACTGAGAGGTTCCAGGTTCGATCCCCATGCTGGTCATCAATCTATTCACAAACACAAGCACTAGCTTAGATGGAGGGGCTCACGGGAACAATAATGTGATAAACACAACATTCTAGAAGTGTTTCTTTAAAAAAAATATTTCTGATCAGAAATCAATGTAGAGTTCTTTCTAGAACAATAATTACCCTCAACTTTTTTATGAAATATCTTATTATTGCTCTGAACTGTCAGCTCTACTGTTCTATACCTAGCTATATTATATTGTACAATCCTACATCAACACTTCATCATGAATAACTGAAAGGCGGCAAGAGTTCAATTCGTGGTTCGGTTCGAATCCCAAAAAGATACACAAGGTAACAAATTGCCAATAAAAAGGTAACAAAACGCTGCGGGTGGGCATTTCGGTCGAAGCTGTAAATCCCGGGGCTCCGCCGATAAATCCCGGGAATATCGCGCCGGGATACCCGGCCCGGGATTGCGACCGGAGGGACAGTGGACGCGCGACAAAGTCAACTAGTCTAGCTGTCAGTTTTGTATATCGAACGACAATTAAAAAATAATAATTGAAGATCTTGGTTATACTTACATGTTCTGGAAAGCGAATTTAGAATTAGTTTCTCAGGTGACCGATAGGAGCGCTTTGCAATATCTCATAAAAATATTTTACGTAATGCTGTGACTAGCGAGCATAAATGGTAGAGCCTCATGGTAGAGCTACAGAACATCTCTCCTTGCTATACCTATAACAGTTGTATTAGTTCAACAATAAGCTCTATTATAATAATGTAGAGATTGTAATATGAAGTGAAAGTAGAGTAATGTAAGAGAGAATTACAATATGAAATTTGCACTACTTATATGCACAATCAATCAAAATAAAAAAACAACTATTACTAACCTAGAGAGGAAGGTTACTTTTAACTCCTATAACTACTATTAAAAAAACTCGTCGCACTTACTACCTGTCGTACCTATGCTGTCTTTATCTTCTATGTCTACGTCGTCAAAGACAGAGAAATCTACAGAATAACAACTGGCCAAGTGGTCATCAGACCGTAGACTCTATGTTCTGATGAATACATTACATTAAAAAATGATTATGTCTCCAATGCGGAATTTTCAACGCGTCCTCTGTAGCTTACACTTACAAAGAAAAGTGCCAATGTAAGTACACTTTAAAAAAATCTCAGATGTATAGTTATGCACAAAAGTGCTCGGTGTCTGCGCGGAAGGTGCAGGGGCAAGGTCTCGGACCGGTTCCCGACCGGCTTTCATGGCCCAGGTTTCATTGCCGCTGGCTATCTTCACTTGCAGCTTACCTGGCATCGAAAGGAACATACTTAAGATTTGGTAGGTTTAATTTGTAGTGATTTCTAAAATGAATAATTTAATTTTAATTAATATGAGAGAACGGACTTTTCATCTTTGATAAAAATTTGAAAGGAATAATTTTATTTCACAATTTAAAAATAGAACGCTCCTTTTAATTTAAACTAATTTGAAATTACGAATTTGCAATCCAGCAAACCTTTTTTTTGTGGTAGATATACAATAACACAGCGAATAATTTGAATTAGAATGGCCGGTGGAGCGAAATATTTACAAAACGGCTCTCGAAAACAAAATGTCCCACTGATTGTGAGTGCCGTGAGTGTCAACAAAGAGCTAAACTGGGACTTTGCTAGGGCTGTCGACCCGAGAAAATGATCCAAGGTCTTAAAAGAGCTTCATTATTTCACCGAATGGGTATACCCATTTAAATAATCCAATGCTAGCAGCTCTTTAATTTTAATTATTTTTTTACAATCACTAACGTTTATAAGTCGATAGAACAGTTTCGCTCAGTTTCATGTTTTATATGTCAGCCCTGACTGCGAGCGTGGCGTGGCTCGAGCAATTATCGCTAGGCCTAGCGGGAGACTGGCGCTTGTTTATCTAACTGTACCAAGCTCACGTCATTCGGACTATTGACTGTACACAGCATTCGCTTCACAATGTGAGTTTTAGAAAAAATAAATATAAAAAACAATGTGAGAATTAAACAAAAATAAATCGTAGTCTATATAAATGAGGGTTACATTAAATTGTTAAAAAATAGCTTTTATGCTTTGACGGTTCTTTGTCGTGAATCAATATTGTTTTATGAATCACGATTACCTATTATCTAACTAAATCTCGATATACAGGAAATGACGCAACCGTGCAGCAAATATAATAATTGTAAGTTTCGAATACAGCATGGTTCAGACATGAAAAAAAAATATATACAATAAAATATTAAAAGAATCCGTAAAAGTCCACGACGACAATGATGGATAGTTTTTTTTTTTTATCAGCTTTAAAAACGTATAAATACTGGCAGTCATGAAAACCTACGTACAAGATATTTTTAAAAATAGAATTGAAACCCATTCAATTTTTTATTTTTTGCTTTCAGCCTTTGCCAAAATGCTTTTCCTCATTCAATTGATTTCTCTGCGCTTTTAAACCTCTATAGCAACAAAAAATATATCGGCCGTTTAGGTCGATGATTACATTTAATACACCGGGAAGTCTGCAACGGTGTTCGTTATGTAAATTTACTTAATCATTTAAAGCATTCAGTGATTCTGCGTTCAACTAAATTGCTCGCTTTGTTTGAAGCGGAGTTGCTTATAACTAAAGAATTTAGAGGAGGTATTACACTGACGGTATTATCACGATCAATATCGATATTATTTATGTACCTTCTTACTTAATCATAAATAAAACAAGTCGTAATAGTTACATCATATCTCCATCTTTTTTTTCTACATCTGTCACACCACTTGACATTTTGTAATACTTTGTTACGTTCAGAACCTATAATCTTACAATCGATAGGTACCCATCACCACAGACTTTAAACTCTGTGCCCATCACAGATTTCAAAATACTACATCTATGGTACCGACTTTGATAAAAGATTCCTTCCTTTATCAATGGGTACCGATAGTAAAATAGTTGCTTAGTTTAGGACCATCCATGCAGTCGGTGTATTAAGTCTGGCAATATCACAGACTTTAAAATACTAGTGGGCAATATTTATATTGATTTACTTAAGTACATTTGTAACCTGTGAAGCAGATATTTGAGCAATAAAAATAGAAGGAAAAGTACTTTATTTTCTCATCACACTGCCGTCAGGGTCCAATAACATGAGCTGAAATCTATTTCACCCGCGAGCTGTTCCGTGTTGTCTTGTGAAACGATATTGGAAACGAGTGTTGCAGTGTCGCTGGAACTGTTAGAAGATAGTACGTACTTATAAGTACCGGGTGTCTCAAAAGTCCCAATAATACGTCGTGGTTAGATATAATCGGACATAAAAAAAAGTACCTCCATATCTATACAAATAAATAAAATTGGAGTGTCTGTTTGTAATATCAAAATAACACCTTTTCACTAAATGCATATGAAAGTACATACGACACCTATAGCAAAAATGCGATTTAAAATTTTTTTGTCTGTCTGTCTGTTTGTTCCGGGTAATCTCCGAAACGGCTGGACCGATTTGACGGGACTTTCACTGGCAGACAGCTGATGTTATAGGAAGTAACTTAGGCTACTTTAATTTTAGAAAAACAATTAGGGTTCCGCGTAAAAAAAAAACCACATGTAATCAAAGAGAATCTCCGAAACGGGTGGACCGATTTTGACGGGACTTTCACTGGTAGATAGCTGATGTTATAAGCAGTAACTTAGGCTACTTTTATTTTAGAAAAAGAAAATAAAAAATGGGACTTGTCGTGCGGGCTCAGAACGCGGGAGCGGGCTTTTTTGTTAAGTTAAATTCCACGCGGACGAAGTCGCGGGCTCAGCTAGTACCTACATATAATGAAGTCTATATTACTTATGCAATTTTATTGCAACCCCTCCTCCCCCTTCCCCTCCTACTGTTCCACTCCCCTTCAGGTGGGCAACGTGTGAGCAATGCCTTTGGTATTTATTGCAAGCGTCTATAGGCTACGGTAACCGTGTAACATTAGGCCGGTCATACGGTTATTTGGCGATTTTGGTGTAAAAAATAAAAAAAAATGGAAGCGAAGTTTCTAAACGGACGTTCGAGCGTTCGCCGCGCGGCCACTCTATCCGTGCTAAGCGTCAGTAGCGTTACACGATAGAGGTAGGTTAGGAGTGGCAGCTGCGGCGCCCTACGCTTTATACTATAAAGCTTCGCTTCTTTCGGGCGTCCCTAGACGGCACTGTTTTTTATATAAATATTAGTGACCGCGCCTTAATGAACTAATGAGTGATGTAACCACCCACTCTCTCTCGTCTCACTCTAATTAAATATATGAATATAAATATGCTAAATATAATAATATAAATATATAAAAGTAATGAAATTATAATTAACTATAAATAAACCTATGAATATAACTATAAACCCTAACCAAATTAAGCACCTAAGAATTCACTATGTGAATAGTTATCTATAACTAGTTTGGTTGTGATCTGGGTTTGAATATTGATATGGCCATGTGATCTGTATTGTATAGTGGTTTTAGGACCTAACGTAGTGAAACCCTGAATAGTAACCTAAATTCTTTTAGTGAAAGATTGGTATTCTTATGACGTATGTAGTTACAATACCTACTTAAAATACCCTGATTAATTAAGCCTAAACCTTCAATACTGTACCTACTTAACTAAACGAGTTTCATTGTTAAATAAGTAATTAATGAAGCTATGGATGTAACAAGCTGGTTGTTCTGAGAGTTAAATATAATAATTTCTCTGTAGCGATAAGATCAATTCTACATGACATTTCAATAGTTAAAAGATTATGAATACAACAATTATTTGTTTATGACAAGGTACAGGGCCCCTCCCCGCCCTGTACTGTGGGATAACGTCTCATATCTGTATTCCCTCCTTGACTTGTCTTATTTATTATGAGTGAACATTTTGATAAATCATGAATAACAATTATTTGATATATTAGGAGTACACATTGAATAACTGTATCATCAATAGTATCATTGTAGTAAATCCATTAACTCAACAAATAAGAACCGAACCATCTGGACAGCAAGAGATCTTCAGGATATCACTGAGTCAAAGTCAAACGAAGTAAGTTTGATTTCTGTTGTGAAGATTAGCATCTCAATCATCTACTGTGATGAGAATACTAAAAGGCTACTGCCTGGGCGAAATCAAACTAATGAGTTCCGGTCAATGTGTTAGCTATTAAGTCTAGTCAGTGACTGCAGGTTAGCAACTCTATCATCTACTGTTTAGTGATTGCCAACAGGGTCTACCGCCCCCAGTGTAACCAAAACCATCAAGCTTTACATGAGGAAAACATTAAGTAAAATAAATAGACTTATCAATCAGTATCCATCCATCCAGAATCTCATTACTGAACAAACGACACGGTTATATTATTCAAAAGTACAAGATTTAATGAAATATTGATTAAATACTACATTCAATGAAAGTAAATATATTTATCAGCAATGTGAATTTTAAAACTTCAAGAATTTACCACCCATTCACAAGATTAATCTCATGGAGAAGAACGGGTCATTGTGTAGCCTTAGGGGCGCTATGACTTAGGTTAGGTTAGGTTTAGGTTAGGTTAGGTTAGAACAGTGATCAAAACGAAAAAAATTTTTTTCTCTAAAATTCGTCTAAGTCCTGGCTCCATAGCCCCCCTAACTGGGAACTAACATAACCTAATGACACATTCGGATTCTGGCGCTTCGCCGGCCGCTGCCGCGGCACGCTCGCTTCGCTCGCTCGGCTCGCGCGTTTTGGTCGCTGTTCTAACCTAACCTAACCTAAACCTAACCCTAAGTCATAGCGCCCCTAAGGCTACACTCCAACCGAAGAACGGGCAAGAAACTCCATGGATGAAGCAAAGGCCCTGCCTGATTTATATCCTGCCTATATTTACATTGAGGCTTAAATATATTCCGACCTACCTATCTATCCACCTTCCTAACACCTAAGTATATTCCTATTCTGTTCTACATACCGCGTCTTTATACTTAAGGCTTTACCTACCTACATAAATTATAAATACCTATTAATCCGTGTACAATACTAGCGTAACAAAACTACATTAGGTTTACCTAATCACCTATTCATAAAGCCCGATGCATCGTCCATTTCCTAATGGAATACCCTAATAATAGCACCTAACCAAGAAACCTAACTTTGATCTTTGTGTGTAATTTAAGCAGGTCTAGAGCTCGGAGCTCACATTTACTTTTAATTGTGCTTGCTGTCCATCACGGTGTAATGAAGGACACCTAACTAACAGCTACTGGGAATTGAGGTGGTTAGGCTCGATGGGAAACTATAACCTCTAACCAAGACATCTAACTACCTTCGATCTTTGTGTGTAAATCAAGCAACACTAGAGTTCGCGACTCACATTTACATTTACTTGAGCTGTCCAACACGGTGCAATGATGGACACCTAACTAACAGCTTCTGAGGGGTTGAGGTGGTTAGGCTCGAGGGGAATTCTATAACCTCTAACGTTCCCTACGTGTCGGTTATCCACGTGGCCGAAGCCGGGCTGACTGGGGTGTGGACTTCCAACGGACCAGGGACAATAATTGTGTATAAATATAAATATATATAGATAGACCGAACGGATGACTCTAAGTACAGGTAGTGAGTTGCCTAAGCCTGCTCCCACTTCGACGGGAACCTCACCCCACGTACATAGAATACACCAGAACGGGGTGCTTAGCCGAGCCCAATGCAAGGGAAAAACGACTTCTGGAGCGCACCAACTGACCCAGACCTAACCAATGAGAGGACGATGCAATGAACACCAGCGTACCAGCGCCATTACACCCCATGGAACCATGACCATGGATCAAAGTAAGCCGCACACAAGTATCAAATTACCGAACGCGAATCCCCGTATATCTACATTATACCACCAGAAAACACACCTACAACATTCAATAAAACGAGCCCATGAAGACCTGCTTTATCAAACATTGAGCACTTCCGGATGGTATTTTATTATATAAAAATGGTTAGAATAAACACTATGACCGACCGAGATTCCCCGTTTAACTACAACGATACCATTAGAAAATACACCTACAATATTCAACAAAACCAGCCCATAAGGCTTGCTTTATTAAACATTGAGTACATTCAGATGGTATATATATTAATATAAATTAAATCTATGAACGCGACTAACTATAAACTTGATACTTGTGTTTAGCTTGGGAGCTCTAAATGAATGACCACGAAATTAGCTGTGCAAGGCCTTTTATAATCTCGCCACCTGACGCTATCATGTATATTTCCTACCTTCAATATTTTTATAAACTAGAGACGCGCAAAGTCAGAATTTCTACGAATTCAATCTCACAACACCGAACGTTATTCGATCGATCTTTATGTGATGTAGGAAGATAAACGTCCTATAATTAAGTAGTTATCTTACTGGTAGAGTTTCCTCAGACTTTAGCTAATATCCTGGATATAAACAATATTCTAATTATCAAAACTACTAAGTGAATTATGCATAAAATGTATTGACTATTTCTAACTCCTCCACTAGAGTGAACCTGATTATCGAACTGCTTCTAACTTGTTTTAGATCCTACCTGTATGGAAGTAATTTCCATCGATTATAATATGAATGTCCGAACGTTTACCGAATCTATCAATATCGAAAACGTAAATTAGCGGCTATCCTCATCTCTACCGTGTTCCTGAATTCTTCTCAAACTACCCTCAAATATATTTAATTCTCGTGCGACGTGAGCTAAAAATAGACGCCGACACCGTGGCGCCGAACCAAATATGGTAATGCTTGAGCTCTCTTGGACAAGTTTCGACCTGCTCCAAGCCTTACATTATACCTAATTTCATACGCATGTTTGCCTAGCATCACGCAGAATGCATTTCTTTAAACTTAACAATGAGGAGTACGCCATGCTCAATACTACTAAAGGGGATATTTACGCTATCATTTAATATATCAGTCTAACTAGTTGTTTCAGAATAATAAAATTAATTAACAGATTATTTGCTTAAATTTAAAGTAATATTTAATTATTTCCTTTATTTATTTAAAAGCCTATATAAATGTATAGTTATATTTATATTTGTGCATGAGACGGAACCTCGGGCAAGTCTGTTCCGTTACAGTGACAGGTATAGAGAGGGACGTAAGAGTGATGACGTAGTAACGTGTCAAGATGTAAGAGTGTGTGACGGATGAAGTATGAGAGAGTGAGAGATGAACGGGAGTCGTAAGGGAGCATTGAAGACACTAATGTATTTAAGAAATACAATTTTTTGAGGTCATTGGAGGTGTTTTAAAGTCGCTAAGTTGGCACAGAATTCCGCAGATGCCTGATCAAGGTCACGATAACGGAACGCATCCGAGTGGCCAGCTTGGCCGTGGCTTTTTAAGCGCAAGTGAGCCCCGACCGTCGCTCGTACTGAGAACTGAGCCAACGGTACAGAGATGTTTCTTGTAATGTAACATTTAGGTAGGTATATCACGGCGGTATTAATTAAAACGGTACCATCTTACTTTGTTGCAGTAACCTACGCTGTGGCAAAAGGTTTAGATTTATTTTACTGTATGCCTACTTTTGTCTTTTTTAATCGACTTCCAAAAAAGGTTCTATGTTCACTTCACCGGAAGACCATTTGCGAAATTTGCCCTGGTCTGGGTGTCACTGGGAACGCCCCCAGTCCATTACACGGTGCCCATAGTAGAACCGTTGCTTAGTTTGGCCCCATATCGTTGGTGTGTCAGTTTGGCGTTATTTATTATTACTATTTATTTTTATCGTGGACCGATTTTGTTCGACCACTATCTTCACACTTCGTTAGGACTACGTTTAAGGTAGGCACCTACCTACTACTACTACTACTTTGTTATACTCTCCTTGGCGGAGGCGCTACCGTGCCTTCAGATATGAAGTTGTGGGAATTATGAACGCAATGTGTCCGAGGCGGTTTTAAATGGTGAAGTTGATGCGCAATTTGTCACGATGTTGGTCGTGGGAAACACATAGATATTATGTTTTAAGAATAGACCGTGTGTAATGTTCCGCTTGTTGCTCTATCTGTATAAAAGAATACAACAATAGTAGTGATAGCCGATTGGTTCAGCACACGTCTTGCGGGCAAAATGTTCAAATCCCGGCTCAAACCTCGAAATCTATGTGCGAATCATAATTTCAATATGATTATCACGAGCGTACGGTCAAGAGAAACATCGTGAGGAAACCTGCAATTTTCGAAAGACATGTGATATGCGTCAGCGTGGTGAACTCTTATTGAACGTGCCCAGGATTGGGACGTTAAAAGGGCTGAATTATTATTATACAATGATACCTCCACGGTCGTACGTCGCTCTAATAAAGTGATAAACTCTATACCAATTTTATCTATAGACAGACTGATTCCCGTTTCGGCCCCGGTATGAATTTTGAAGTTATCCGCGAGACCGCTCTAAGCTAAATGAGAGAGTAGGTAGCCGTGACGCGAACCCGGGCCCACATAATCCGCGTTTTAGGTATCCTATCACTGCGAATTTTAATTGGCCAATCACAGCATAGGATTTGCGCTTCGATCGCGTTAATTCGTGGGACTAACTATTCCAAATGTAAGGATTCTATGTTTTGATATTGTAAGCTGGAATTTCAGGATTACTTATATTTACATGTGTTTTGAATATCTCGTATAAATTAATGGTTGGTAATCTGTTTGTTATTCAAAAGCCGGGTCCAATTCAGGGGTGTGTTATACAAAAATTTGAATATAAAAAAAACAAACTATATTTTTATGGATACCATCGCTACCTATATTTATATCGACATTCAATGATTGAAACAGCCTTTTAATTAAATAATTACAAGCAATAATTGTATGGGTCAATTCAATGCTATGTTTGTCAATATATCAGAGCGTGCGCCTACACAATTGACAAAAGAGAGTGGCAAGGTCGACAGCTCTGGCGATATGGAAACAGATACGGAATACCATGTAGTCGAAGGTGACAAATATGGTGACAGACATAAAATTACAAATGAACAAATGTTTTTTCCAGTACCGAACACTTTCCACCCTTACACTTTCCACACTTAAACCCTTCCATCCTTACACACTTTCCACCCTTACACTTTCCACACTTAAACCCTTCCATCCTTACACACTTTCCACCCTTACACTTTCCATACTTAAACCCTTTCGTCGTTACACACTTTCCACACTTAAACCCTTCCATCCTTACACACTTTCCACCCTTACACTTTCCATACTTAAACCCTTTCGTCGTTACACACTTTCCACACTTAAACCCTTCCATCCTTACACACTTTCCACCCTTACACTTTCCATACTTAAACCCTTTCGTCGTTACACACTTTCCACACTTAAACCCTTCCATCCTTACACACTTTCCACCCTTACACTTTCCATACTTAAACCCTTTCGTCGTTACACACTTTCCACACTTAAACCCTTCCATCCTTACACACTTTCCACCCTTACACTTTCCACACTTAAACTCTTCCATCCTCGCACTTTCCACAATTAAACCCTTCCATTCTTACACTTTCCGCACTTAAACCCTTCCATCCTTACACACTTTCCACCCTTACACTTTCCACACTTAAACTCTTCCATCCTCGCACTTTCCACAATTAAACCCTTCCATCCTTACACTTTCCACACTTATACCACGCCCTCATAGGAGATCAGCGTAAAGTAGCTAACGGAAGTCCAACCCCCCCTACCTACCGCTCCTTCTCTCCCACTCCCATTCAGGTCGGCAGCATTCGGGCAATATCTTTGGTATTGCAAGAATCTTTAAGCTACAGTAACCGCTTAACATCCGGCGGCTTGTACGCCTGTTTATCGACTTTGTTACATATAATAAAAAAAAATACTTTCGTAAAGGTTTTAAATACTTACATGCGTTTATTTAAAATCGCGCCCGTATATGAACATTGTATTACGTAACCTGATAAGCGCGAGGTTTCACCGGAAACGATCCGTATTTCCTACGCTTTCCACTAATGTAGGTACCAATATATATGTAACCTACCTACCTGGTCGAAGTTGACGCTTGATCGAGCACGCTTCACACTTCCACGGAAGTTACTGTGTTGACAGTCGTATGCTTTAAACTTAGCACAAATTATGTAATGGGGTGCCTAGGCGGAGGGTAGAAAATTATATTCAATTATGTATATCTACTAGTTTCGTTTCGTGTTTGCATTGTACAGATTTTGTCCGCGGCTTTGCGTGTGTCGATTTATTTTCTGGATTTCGACAACTACCGGTTCTAACTTAGCTAAGAAACATAAGTACAAAAAAAAATATCAAAATCAGTCAAGCCATTTAGGAGGATATGAATTACGACCACTCACACACATCTCGTGTTTTTTATATAAAGAAGAAGAAGATAGTACCTACGATTTACGTAACTAGGGCCCGTATCTAACTCAAGTCTGAGAGCGTTCTTGGAAATCTAATTCATTGATGTCAATAACGTGTCAAAAGTGTACTGAAATTAGCTCTCAGGCAAGCTTTAAGGCACATACATTTTTTTTCATGACACCAACTGGAAGTCATAATTATGACATTTGAGTACGCGATATGCATGCATAGGCATTACGTTAGGAATTATTTAATTTTATAATCTTATAATTAAATCTCAGTATTTTTTGTTTCAGATTCACGCGTCGCGCAAACACGGACGATAATAGGTAATAATGACAACGGGTTATCTATGGGTGGGATGAAGCTATGAACCATTTTTAGAGGGAGATGATATGGTTCTATTTTTTTAATTACCTATTGCATTATTCAGTAGGTATATTTTATTGTTACAATAAAACCTTGACGGTGTCTTGATCCCATCGGGATGATTTAAAAGCGACAATCTATGTGAGCCAAAAGTTTTTTTATGCTACCTCTACTGATTATTTTATATATTGTTCTACGGACGTAAGTAAGTACCTAGCTCAGAATTTATTTTTTCATGGAATTTAAAAAGGTTGCCTAATGATTAATCATACTTCAGCATAATAATATGTTCGTAATATCTAGATGAATATAAATGAAGGTTATACTCAGCTAACGGATAGGTACTAACACGCTAGAACGTGAGCTTAGCGGGTACCTATTGTGTTCGTTGAGAACTTTTTCATTGAACTTTAGCTAAACACAAATTTCGTGTTGGTTTAGTGCTAACACTACCCGTATAGACTTTTAAACTACATTCGACCATCGAATACAAAAGAGTATGAATTTTTAAAGCAGATCGACTTGGTGGGAGTGCAACTGTACACAAAGTCCATAGAGCCAAAACAAAATTAAAAAAAACTAGAACGCGCTAATTAAAATTTTCAACTATTCCATATTTGAATTTTGAAGTTTTCTGGAGAATATAGAACTGAATCTATACAAATAAATAAAATTGGAGTGTCTGTTTGTAATATCAAAATAACACCTTTTCACTAAATACATATGAAAGTACATACGACACCTATAGCAAAAACGCGATTTAAAAAAATTTTGTCTGTCTGTCTGTATGTTTGTTCCGGGTAATCTCCGAAACGGCTGGACCGATTTTGACGGGACTTTCACAGGCGGATAGCTGATGTTATAAGGAGTAACTTAGGCTACTTTTATTTTAGAAAAAAAAATGGGTCTGTCGCGCGGGCTCAGAACGCGGGAGCGTGCTTTTTTGTTAAGTTAAATTCCACGCGGACGAAGTCGCGGGCTCAGCTAGTCATTAATATTATTATTGAGAATACAGATTTGCTGGCTAGACTTTAGGCAACTAAAGAGTAGGCAGGCAACGTCGTCTGTCAGGTCTATAGCATTGGAACCCCTTTAAACAAGGGAAATCAATTTAGAGTCAGCACTTAAAACAACTTGTAAATTAAATTGAACACCTAACTGGTTGAAAGTAAAACGGGGACGTTTTACATTCTAATAAAGAGGATTTAATTAAAGTTTTAAAGGTTTCTGGGCTTAAATTAATGCCGTTGATAAATTTTATGATAGACGTGTTTTTGGCTTGTCGCGAATAGCCTAAAATGTATAAATATAAATGGTTGGGGTTATGATTGATTTTCCTACTTAAGAATACATTGAAATTTTACTTTCTCAGCGTTTTCTGTAACGTACTTACTTACAGTACTTAACCATCATATATGTATTTATTTACTATGAAATACCTAAGAACAAAATAAGGTTTGTTGACAAATATTGTACTTACATCTATTTTGGCTACATGAGATGTAAGCAGTGATAGTGGATTGGTTTAGCACGCGTCTTGCGGGCACCAGGTCCTGTGTTCAAACACCGGCTCGCATCTCTGAGTTTTTCGAAATCTATGTGCGAATCATAATTTCTATATGATTGTCACTCGCTTACGGTGAACGGAAACATCGAGAGGAAACCTCCATGTCTTAGGAAATCGAAACAATTTTCGCAAGCCATGTGAAATCCGCCACCAGCACTGGGCCAGCGTGGTGGATTACGGCCTGAATCCCCATCGTAGTGAGGGGACGCCCGTGCCCAGGAAGTGGGATATCTAAATGGCTAATAAATAAATAAAAATATGTATGTAAGCACTATGTATTATTAAATAATATATTATAGCGATTTTGGAAATATCTCTCACTGCAAAATTACTTCTAACAAGCGTACTCAGGACCGCACTCAGACCCTATAAGTATATTTATTAATCTTTAGAATATCAGTACGTCTTTCTGCTTAAAAGCGCATCTCACGGAGATTTTAGGTGATCATAGTCAGGGTATACATAATCAAGTTAATTTATTGGATATTCAAAATTATGGTTAAAAAGTATTTATAAAAAAATATGTTTTTCTTTCCGTAAGTCCGGATTATTTTCTTAAACCAGCGCTTAATACGATGTTTCTAAGGTCAAAACGAGGGGTTACAAAGGAGGCGCGCTTTCAACCCCACACCTTTCCAATCCAAGCCCTCACTGATCTGTACTTAATTACGCTTTGTTTACACACAAAACAAAAGCAGCAATTAGATAAAACAGACAATATTATTTATTTTCGGAACCAAGGAGCCGCGTCGCAAAACTCGGGGAATATGTTTCATGAAATTTGTTTTGAGTTTGCATAGAAGTAAGAAGAGTTCGGTTTTAGGTTATGGTTATTTTTTTATAACAACCTATCTGGATATCCTGCGCTAAACAATGTAGGTTGGGCAATGCAGCAAACTAAACTGTTTTGTAAAACCGCTATCGGTTTTGTAAAACGGCTAATTTTATCAGTATTTTATCCATCTGCATCATTCATAATCTCCTTTACGCATTATTGTTTCTTTACGTGTAGTAATAATCGAGTGGAGAGCGAGTACAGGGCCCTAACCACGCTAGCTACTCAAAACGTAATAGAAAAGCAAACGCTAGCGATTACGTTTCAAACGCTCCGCTTTTGACGTTTTGCTGACACCATACCATATCAATGTCAGTAGAAATCGTGAAGCTCGTGTATTGCTTTTCTATAACATCCTTGAAATACTAGCAAATGTCTTATATTCCTTAAAAAAGCTGCACATTATTGAATCGTTATCGGCGCCGGCGCCCCTCGTCATTCCACGGAGGCGGGTGCCAGCCGCCTGGCTCCGGATATTGCCTCGCCGATTGCAAACTGATAGGCGAACTATGTTGTAGGTTTCCTAGATATCAGCTAGCCTCATTAACTTGTGCCACTGCCAACGAGAAATAATAAGAAATGGTATAATAATAGTCATGTCTAAGTTCCACTCGGTCGTCGCGGGGCTAAATAACATTGGGGCGGTCATTTTATTAACTCGTGGTTAGATAATTCTGTTTTGGAAACCGCAACAACTAATTTAATAAAGTAACGTATTCTTTTTCGTTATGCTTCAAGTTTGCCGTGGTATAGAATAACATATAGAATAATATTAATAAAAATAAATAATAAATATCGCCAGACTGATAAAGTCACTGTATGGTCCCAAACTAAGCAACGCTTGTACTATGGGTACCGTACATAGGACTGGGGGCGATCCCAGTGACACCCAGACCTGCAAATCACCATTTCCGAAATTTGCCCCGGCGAGAATCGAATTCGCAACCACCATGTGCAGTGTGTCAAGCGGCCTATGCTCGAACCACTGCGCCAAGCGGTCGTCGTATTGGTAACACAATGTAATAATAATAAGATAATGTTAGTGCCAACGATCGCTTTAAACAAAGGCGAAATAAAGGCCCCGCCCAAACAGTTAAGTAACTCACCCCGATGGGCGGATGTTGATGCCGAGGTCAAAGTAAATGATTAAATCATAAAGCTGTAACAAATTGTGAAAGGGTCGTGACGGGGTTATTTGTTACCGGGGGTTAAACAAAACGCGGCTATGGGGCGTAACACCCGCCGAAAATGTTTAATTTCCTTTCGCGTTTGTTTAAAGTATCATCTCACTAGCTGTGCCCCGCGACTTCATCCGCGTAGTATTGGATTATTGGGTTAAAAAGTATCCTATATGTTAATCCCGGTTATAATCTATCTGTGTTCCAAATTTCATCCAAATCCGTTTAGTAGTTTTTGCGTGAAGGAGTAACAAACATACATACATACATACATACATACATACATACATACATACATACATACATACATCCACACTCACAAACTTTCGCATTTATAATATTAGTAGGATATTTTTTGTGACAGCTTGTGAGCGGTAATAATTGTGAAGTGGATTTTTTTGTCTTCCAACTCCTCCTATTATTTCTTTGGATTAAATTCGTGCGGGTTCCAAGACAATTTGACTTTTCCCCGGGACTCGTCGGGGGTCAAACCTCGACGTTACTATTGGTCACCATTGTCTATCCTGGTTTACAGGAGTTACAGTGGTGGGAGTGTGTGTTGGGTCCAGTCCATAAAAAAAAGGGCGGTAATAATTACGCTGGTAGAGCCAAGCTGTAGCCAATCGACTACAGCTCTTATACTGGCTAGCTAGAACGGGGTAGTACCACCCTCTCACAGAACGTCGGCGTAAATTAGCTATTATAGCTGCCTTTTGTACGATGAGTGAGAGAGCCCCTATCCCACTTCCGTTGAGGTTGGCAACGTGCGAGCAATGCCATTAGTATTGCAAGCATCTATAGTCTACGGTAACTGCTTAACATCAGGCAGGTCGTAAGCTCTTTTCCTGGCTTTGTTATATAATAAAAAAACAAAACCGTCTTAAAATCGGTGGTTCCTTTCAGGAGCTACAACGCTACAGACAAATGAAATTATATAAGTGTTTTATTAACATTTGCATTTCCCAAAGAGACTTCGAATAATAGTAGTAATAGGTAGGTATAGGTACCCAACAATTCATCGATTTGCATTTGACGGCCGAGAAATGCCGAGGTGTCGGCGCCAATAGCGGATCGCACCCCGAAAAATAGCAAGAATATATCACTTACCTTAAATATACATAATTTTAACACAACATACCAACCACAGCACCACACTCCTGTAAATTGAACTGTATGTCTAAGCAGTTAAAGTTTACAATCGAGTGTTTTGTTCAATCAGGATAACGCATTGTTGATTGCATGATATCCTAAATTGAATAACAAATCCTAGACTTTGATTCAGGTCTAGCCCTTGAGACAGAACTACGGGAAGAGTAAAGTGAATATCCCTAGAAAGTAGAGTAAAGTGAAGTTTATTTACATACATAAAAGTCAGATTCTCTCGTCGATTTGCCTTGAAATACTGGGTGTAAAAAGGTTGTTTAAATAAATAAATAGACCTGCTTAGTGGTAATGGAAAGAAAGCGGCTGAACGAGTTTGAATCAATTATGCTCTGGAATAAGATAGAAGCTACAAAAAGTAGCTTAGTATTAGGGCTCCGTAGTCCCAACCAGGAAGTCTTATAAGATCATCCATAAGCAATATGACGGCACGGTAGCTACTATGATGTCTAGATACCTAGTGGTTTTTTTACCACTCAGAAGAAAGCTCGGACAGAAAGTTTTCGTTATTCAAATTGCTACGGAACCCTACAATTTGCGTAGCCCAACACGCACTTGGCCGGTCGTATTCTCAATGTCTCGCAAGTGGCAACGCAGGTTAAATTCTAATGAAGTATAAAACAGCTTCAGTATAAAATCCCAATTACTGAAGGGTTAATGGCGATCGGTTTCACGTAATTCAATCACGCATAAATAATTGGGACGATATAAATTACCTATAAAAGATTCATGAATTACAAGTAATAAATTTAATGGTTTAGAATTTTCATTTGAGCATAATTTATCGGTCTACGAATTTTGACTGTGTAAACTAAAAGACTTGTAACAAAGGTATTTCTGGCGATATGTTTATAATTTGGCTCTTTTGTTCGTAATATTAATTAGCCTAGACATTGTTTTTTAGCAGAGTATATGGTTATACTCTCGTAGTGGTCTACGTGTAGAGTACTTTCTCTTATTTCAGCAGAACTGCAACACACAAAAGCGCGGTCACACTTCGCACCCTGCTTTGACCGCGACACCGACTCCCACCGCGACACTGACTCGACTCTGCCGTGACACCGGCTCGACTCTATTAGGCCATGGCCGCACAAGTCATTTTTTATAAAAAAAATCGCTTATATAATGTGGCCACCGCTATATGTTGATGAGTGAATTGATGTATATTCCTTATTACTACCGACCTCGAGTGTAGAGCGTTTGATCAAGACCCTTAGTATACGTGTATCACAGAACAATTAGATAAGGCACCGCTTGTACGTCCACTATTGGTGAGAACGGAATCTTGAAAAGTTGCCAGGGTATTGAGGAAGACGACGAAATTTGATTGTTCCGTTCAAGGTTGAGCCGTGAAAGGACCAATCTATATGTCAAATGCATTTGTTAGGCGAGCGGGGTTACCCGGCTATGCGGCGTCTATGGCTTATTGGTCTGTGGCTATCCCTCAAGAATTTGCTGAATAAATTCAGTACCGACACTAGCTTTAAACAACTGCTAGTTTTAATTATACTTCTCATAATAAGTAGTGGCCTAGATCCCCTTCTGCTTATCCAAGGACTGTCGTGCGTCGGTGAGTCTGTCGTAGTAATATGAAAATGAGTTTGGAAGCGCCTACGGGCCGACGTTAGCAAACTTTGATGAAGTTCCACTTGATTTCGATTCATAGCTTTTCTGATGGCGTCTCGATTGCTTACTTATGTTTTGATGTTAGTTTTGATTTGAACCAATGGATTGGAAAGAATTGATGACGAAAGAAGGAGCAAATGTTAGGACTTTTTGCGGTCGAATAATATCAAGCAGTGAAAATATATATATATTTTTTTTAATATATATTGATTTTACACATCCTAACTTTAGGCCGATCTGCATATTTATAATTGCCTTCTATCGCGGAAATTAATACGACAGTTTTGACAGTTTTTCTATAGGAAAACTGTCAAAAGTGACGTACTCTGATACGCGGTGCGGCAGTTTTGACGTATTGCGAGACGAATCGAGCGACAGTCGTTAGCAGAGTTGGGTCCCTGGAGACGGATTGTTACTAATGTAACCACTGGCGATAGCAATCGAATCTGGAACCACTCGACTACCAGATGGCCACTCAAGGCCAAGCCTAATCTGCAAATATTGCACTAAGGCCCGTATTAATAAATCGATCTCAAGTCTGTGAGCGGTCTTAAGTTCGCTTTTGACACGTCATTAAATTTTAGAAATTTTCGCTTCGTTGAATCTATAAGTATGACGTCAGAATTCTGTTTCCAAGACCGTTCTTAGACTTGAGATCGATTTATGAATACTGTCCTAAGTGCCCTTTGTTTAAGTGTGAATTTAGATTTTCTGATCCTCAAATAAACATTGTTATCGTAAACGAATAATTCCGACTTGTTGAAACAATAAGAAATGGTGTGGGAGCGAATGATTTATTCATAACTCGATCACGAGTGCACCGGTCTGTCATTCCTGTCTGAACACGACGGGAATATTGTTCTTTGTAGGTACTTTGACGTCATCAAAAGCGTATACATTCACGCATAGAATAGATGTGAGAGAAAAAAATGCTGAGTGAGATATCATAGAGACCGAAGTTTAAAAATCACTCTACATCATGAAGCTTTATGCAAACAGACAGGAGGGATCATTGTGGAACCTATAACCAGTGGCGGATTTACAAATTTCCAAGGTATAGGCTGTAAAGTTTTTGCCGCCCTTGACTCTACAATTGTCATGTCCTAGACTATTTTTACAATCCAAAAATTTCGTTGAAGCCAAAATAGTCATCGGCAAAATTTGTTGCAGAGTTATATCTGTAAAACATCAGAAAACCGTCGCAGAATGCAGAAATATTTTTGATTACTATGAGGAAGCAAAAAAAAATCGGTCCCCAAATTTGCCGCCCTAGGCTCTAGTCTACTCCGCCTGTTGGTAAATCCGCCACTGCTTATAGCGAGCCGAGTGAGAGGCTCTTGGGACTGTGTCTACTAGGATCTAGGGTGCATGTCCATGGGGATTGGTAGGGACGGGATGATAGGGGTATTGAGGCATGGCCACTAGGAGTGAGAGCGACACAGTCCCACCACGGACTATCTCCCTAGGCTCGTTTGTCTGTCTACTTTATTGATATACTAGCTGTACCCTGCGCGCGTTGCTACGCTGTCAAAGATTGGTCGTACCAAGAAACCTTTGTGGGCTCATGCACAACACTTTGCTGAAGATCATGACATGATCAAATGCATAGTTTACGATTCTATAAAGGACATACAGACAAACATTCATTTTTATATATATAGATTGTGTATATGTTTTTCAAAAATATTGAAAATTTGCAAAGTTATTCGCTATTACAGTTTGCTAGATAACTTAGTTATGACGTCATACGAAAGTAGTCAGTACTGTTTGCGAAATGTAAAACGTCTGTATTTTTGGCAATTTTGAAGTCATTTTGAACATTATTATACCCTCAGTAATTGTGAGACTTCATAATATAATGAGACAATAATAAAATAGTAGTTAATACCGTATTCTATCGCAGAAATAAATCAAATAGATGGTTAAAATGGAAGCAGCAAATATCATCACGTTTTACTTTTTACTCACCCACTGTCTTTGAAATTTATATTCCTGACTTCAAGAACCTTGGTTGGTTAGATCGAATTTACCCTGAAAGTGTCCTAGTGTCGTAGCTTTAAGAAAATTACAGTGTCTCCCCGCCTCGCTTGGCGTCGGCCGGAAAACACAAAATATGTAAATTGCTGTAAAATTGACTTTGCCGGTACATTGTCCCGACAAGTTAAACATTGTTTATTTCGCTCGGGAGTTGTAAATCACGGTCGTCATGAATGCCGTTTAAACTGCTAAATAATAAAAGCTTCAGTAGTTTAAGTTTCAGTAGTAGTTCTTTAAGTATAGACTTAATATATTACTAGTGACCCGCCCCGGCTTCACACTGGTATTTTTTATCAGTGTTTCTCCACTTTATTATGCATGCATTATACATATAAACCTTCCTTTTGAATCACTCTATCTATTAAAAAAAACCGCATCAAAATCCGTTGCGTAGTTTTACAGATCTAAGCATACATAGGGACATACAGGCAGCGGGAAGCAACTTTGTTTTATACTTTGTAGTGACTTGACCGGATGAACTACACATACATATGTGTAGGTAGTGTGTTAGTGCGGTCAGAACTGCACAAAAGCCTCTATAATGCTATCTAACGGTGTATGGAACGTGGAGAACGAGGTAATTGTTATGGGTGAGGAATAAAATGATCATTATTTATTAGGTTCTTGTTTTCTTTTTTTTACTTCAACATTCCAATATAAAGCAATGAAAGCATGAAATAAGTAGTGTTCTGTAGAACAGTCGACTTATAAATGACTAATGAAGTGTATCAGTCCCTTTTAACTCGCGACTGCCCAACCGGAGGATTGTAAGTACCTACTTCCTATGGAGTCCGTTGACTGTGGTGTATCTTTCTAAGCACAGGCGGTACACAGGTGTCTCGTCTATGAAAGCTCTAAATAATATAGTACTAAACGCAGTCCCCCTTATTAATAAACCTGGATTAGCGGGCGTATAGTTACACACCGAACTATCTCTTTCTGTCATCAGTAATTTGAACATTCGAAAGAAGAAGACAAATTATGGTGTAACTACACAGCCGGTAGTCTAAAGGTATTTAAACTACTTTTGTCGGACGAAATATGAAAGCTATGAAGCCACCACCAGACTCGTCCGGTGCGGACCGTGTGTCTCCATAACCGCTTTATGTGCCGTGAAGAGATCGACATTCCGGCCACCGAGCTCTGCTAACGGAGGGATTAGACGCGAAAATGTGTTGTATAGGTAGTTTTGGAAGAATATTGGCTCTATCAAGTGCTCTGCTGTAATACTCGTAATATACAATGTCTCTCAAGTTATCTGGAATGTATTTTAAATATCGTAGAGTTATAATGGAGACGAGATGGAATTGCTGCCACAGAACTTTGCAATAGGGTTCCGTGATCTATGACAATGTGATATTAATAAATATAATTATTTATATACTTTAGTTTAATTATTTTTTTTAAGTGAAATTATTATTATTATTAAGTTTTTTTTTTAAAGTTTTAGGTATTATTACGTTTTTTTTACACACCCTTCTGGCTAAATATTTTCTTGCATGCTGTGTTTACCTTAAAAAATTGAACATTTAGAATAAGAAAAATTGTGATAAGAAATTTGTTATTATTGGTGTAACAGTTATTGGTAAACCTAAATAAATAAATAAATATTTAGCTTCATATGTAGGTATAAAATAATAATAATTTTATAGTAATGATCCCGATCTTGCGACACTTGGAATTTCTCAGACATTAACGTTTTCACATGAATTTTTATTGGGTGCAAAATCTTTTCAATTGTTTTGTCATACATACTTTTAATGTACATAAGATGTTGCAGTCGTTTACGCAGTCAACGCAACTACTATTTGTCCACAATTTACCGTATATGGATACCTAATACGACCATTATCTACTGTAAAAAATGTAAAGAAAAAACGTTTACATCTTCATCGCTGGAATGTAGAGAGCGACATTTCAATACATTTTTACAAGTTTTTTACGTGTAAACAACTACTGCCTCATTAATAAACGTGGTATAGAGCGGGAATAGTTATACACCGAATGATCTCTTTCTGTCATCAGTAGTTTGGCATTCGAAAGAAGCATGATGTAACTATACAACCGCTAATACACGTTTCTTTAGAAGGGAGTGTTCACACCAGAAGACCCCATAAACATGCATTTGTATGCTTCGTATTCTCTATTTGCGCAAGAACTACCAAACAATAAATACATTTTCCGTTCCTCAGCCTAGTTCTCGTTGTAAAGGCAAAGTTATCAAGGAATATTGGAAGCGGCACCCCTGCACGTGCCTCGTTAGCTTCTCCTCAAACTGTGCACGTGCTTCTCAAGCTCGATGGAACGTTGCACGTGTTACCTTGCCAAGATTTTGCTTAGTATTTCCGTATGCAAAATAACAATAGCTTCAGTGTTATATGGGTCAACGTGATACGTGTGCACATTCTTTGAATACCTATATGTGAAACTAGGTATTTTCGTACGTTCCGAATCCATGCTTGTTCCGTTTTTTTGTTCAGTTGCCAGTGGTATCTCTATGTGTTTTATTATTCCTTCGGGCGCAAAAACATGTTTTGTATAATTTTAACTTTATGATTTATTTACCTTGATTGCCAATAAAATTTAGGTTGAGTTGGTACAGTCGATGTAGAAGGCTAAGTGTGTGTACACGAGCTAAGTCGGAGTTGATAAATGACATGAAGAATTTCAGGAGAGATAAGTCCAATCGAGTGATCTCAGCATCAGTTATCTTATATTAATTAAAGATCCACATCCAACCCAACCAGGTATCGATCTTATGGCTCCTACACACTAGCCGGCGACTCGATCGACGAGCATGCCGCCGGGGGTTATCAAACTCGGCGGGTGTTTCAAACAAAGAAACAAAACAAAAGCGGCAAAAGCCGGCGGTTAGTGCCGTCGGCATGTGTGTTGGAGCCTTTAAAAAGCAACTCACGAATATTATTTACTAGCTGTGCCCCGCGACTTCATCCGCGTAGTATTGGATTATTGGGTTAAAAAGTATCCTATATGTTAATCCCGGTTATAATCTATCTGTGTTCCAAATTTCATCCAAATCCGTTCAGTAGTTTTTGCGTGAAGGAGTAACAAACATACATACATACATACATACATACATACATCCACACTCACAAACTTTCGCATTTATAATATTAGCAGGATGATCTATGGAACCGATCCACATTCAGAACTGCCCATAGAATTTGTGAAGCATCAACACAAACGGGGTCTCGGTACAATCAAGCGCTGCATCGCTGCAAGCCGACGTTCAATAAGCCTCGTTGAATTGACGTCCCCTATCCGTCAGATATGGATTTATGGGCTCGGTGATGATCAAAAGCTTTTTTAGCGCTGCAAAAGGCTTTGTGCACATTTTTATATTTTTAATGGGTTTTTTGTGTATTTTTTGTGTAAGCCTTTAGTTTTTTGTGTAAGCCTTTCTTGCCGTTAATATATGAATTATATTATCTTGCAAAATGTTTACAAGGTTAATAGGTTCAGTCTAATACGTATTATCTATAATTCTGAGTTGGACAACGCTTGGAGTTTCACTTTTCTTGTGGTAAATAAAATTTCTGAAGACGATGTTCAAAGGTTTTGGGGTAGTCAGCGATAAGTGTGTTATATAATTTATGAATTCGTTTTATTCATAATAATAGTAATATTAATAAGTTTTATTCCAAACGAGTGTGATTATTTTCTAACTTTCTCATTTAGATTATTTAAATATTTTAATTAATCCTACTGGGCTTCATAAATTAAGAGTAAGAAAAAATCAATCACGTTCGAAATCGGAACCAGTGGAGCAGAGGTTATTAAAATACAGGTTGGTCAATCGTTCATCTACCGCTAGCGAATAGTTTGGCTAACTGTACATTCAATTGGAGACACTAGTGAAATGTCTTCTGTGCTCGGTACCTACGTACCTAATTGATTACAGTAGTGCCAACTATAAGCTGGTTCGGGTGTATCAGGTGGCTCAAACTAGAATTAGCGTTGTTATTTTTATTTCCATACTAGCTGTGCCCCGCGACTTCATCCGCGTAGTATTGGATTATTGGGTTAAAAAGTATCCTATATGTTAATCCCGGTTATAATCTATCTGTGTTCCAAATTTCATCCAAATCCGTTCAGTAGTTTTTGCGTGAAGGAGTAACAAACATACATACATACATACATACATTCATACATACATACATACATCCACACTCACAAACTTTCGCATTTATAATATTAGTAGGATGGCTTTGCTTCCTGAATTTACCCAGTGCGATGTAAAATATATAATTTCTAGTTTTTAAATAAAATAATCTACTATATAAAAATAAGTCGGGTTTTCCTTCCTGACGCTATAACTCCAGAACGCACGAACCGATTTCCACGGTTTTGCATTCGTTGGAAAGGTCTCGGGCTCCGTGAGGTTTATAGCAAAGAAAATTCAGGAAAAATTTCAACAGAACGCGGACGGAGTCGCGGGGCACAGCTAGTTCTACTTATAAAAGTACGACGGTGGCAAATCTCTCTACTGAAAACAAAAACGCATTCTACTCCGGTTTGTACAGTGAGAAGACTTTAAAAGAGCAAAGAGATGATGATCTTAAGACAGATTGACGATGAACGAAATAGTTCAGGATTTTGCAAAATTAACTAAAGGAACGTAATTATTAATCTCTTTCATTTTCAATTCGTGATAAAAGTGTGATAATTCATTTCGAACTTACAGTTTTTTTATGAGACAGCTCCGTTGCAAACAGTTTTCAACTCTAGTGAATACAAATTACAGTTTAAATATGTATGCAGGTGATAACAGGGAAAATAATTTTATAAAAATATTATAAACAAAATGAGTACAAGCGTGCTTTATCTCTATTGTGTTTTCAGCGTTATTAGACTTTTCTGTTTATATTTTTGTGTGTGAACAACAATTTTACTTCGGACAAGCTCATATTTAATTCAGACACGTTTATAATTCATGGAACGAAATTTTGTTTTGAATATTAAGAGCCAATTTTGTGATAAGCAGTTCGAACATACACATTTAATGTAGTATTTAAAACAGATCTAATTTAGTTAGGTACCTACTGCTATTAAAGAAGTGCGGGAGAAGTTTGTCCTATTTAAAATAAAATGTATTTAAAGTCTTATTTTGGGACGAAGTGTGTCCTTCAAATGTTAATGGGCACAAAAGTAATTATATTTTTAATAAAATTGTAGCGATCGCACATTCACGACGCTCACGGATAGATGGCGCTGAGTGCGACGCCGCAATATAATATGCAATTCTTCAGAGCAAACCTAAATCACGGTATTACAGTTCGCAAGGGTAATAACTATAATATAGACCTAGACACGTAGCATAGAAGTTGCCCCACAGGCATCACACCCGCCAGGCTGGAAGGTCTTCCCTTATTCGCTAAAACGTGAAATGAACTCAATATGTTCCCTGTCCTGGCAGTTCGATCAAAGTGCTCGCGAAATCCATCACGAGTCGCAATGTGCAATCCCGGCCGAATCCATCACACTGGCATCCGTGTAAACGCCGATACCTATGTACCGGCTATCAGTACATCGGTACTGCTTCCGTAGAACTTATCGAGGGAGGCTTTTGTTAGTACAAATAAAGAAGTAATATGTATTTCTTTGCTTGTAAGTAGGTATTTTATGGGACTGGTCTAGCCACACACTACCACCACTGTTACTCCTGTAAACCGAGCTATGGTGACCAGTAATGACGTCGAGGTTTGACCCTCGACGAGTCCCGGGGAAAAGTTAGAACCCTCGTTGAACCCGCACGAATTTACTCAAAAGAAATAATAGGAGTTAGAAGAAAAAAAAATGTAAGTAGGTATGTAAATAATATGTGTTTATTATGTTAAACTTAAAAATCATTGTTAGCTACCTAGAAAGAAGGTTCAGAATCGAATGGAAATTTACTTACAAACCATCCTTTATAGTGTCCCTTTTATGCATAAGTATCATGCAGGCACACTGTCCTTGCATAAACACTTCATATACCACAGGAAATGGTTTGGTGTTGAAAGCTAAACTCTACAGTTTCCTCTTGTAAACCGAAGCATTATCGTCTCGTGCGCCATAACGCTGGCGTCGCCATCATAATAAAAGTTTTATAGGTATCTCATATTCCTGTCTCCATATGATTTCACGCCGTTGTATGCAGGGTTTCTTCGCTGTACTATCAGTAGATGCTATACTATACGATGGTAGAGCCATGCTGTAGCCAACTGACAACAGGTCATATACGAGCTCGTTAGACTAGAGTAGTATTACCCTCACAGAGAATCGGGGTAAAGTAGGTATCTATTAAAACTGCGTTTCGTACGATGCGTGAGACAGGTGGAAGTCAAACCATGATGTGACGTCACAACCCATTTCATATGTTTTTTATAATGTAAATCTCAATAAATATTACTTACTCAACTGATGCTTTTATTACGATTAAAATATATGTTTAACGAATGGTTTTGTTGGTATTGAAGCATGTTCGAGGTAAGTTTTCAATTAAGCTTAAGCATCGATAATTTGCCATACATTTTAGTGTCTCCGGAAGTCAAATAAGGCATGTGTTAAAACTGTATTGACAAAACGGTGTCGGCTTCTTCCTGTCAATATGTAACTGCTTGCTCGCTAACAGGTAGATAATAAATAAATATCGCCAGACTGACACACCAACTGTATGGTCCCAAACTAAGCAAAGCTTGTACTATGCGTACCGTACAATGGACTGAGCGATCCCAGTGACTCCCAGACCTGGGCAAATTACGAAAAGGCCATTTCCGAAATTTTCCGAGGCAGGCATCGAACCTGCAACCACCACGTGCAGTGAGCCGAGCGGCCTACGGTCGAACCACTGCGCCAAGCGGTCGTCAAGTAATCAATAAATATCACGAGACAAACATAAAAACTGATGGTTTCAAACTAAACAATATTTGCATTACTGTGCAATACACTGACGAGCCTAGGAATACCTAGAGTAGGGCGAATTACGAAAATCGACTATTGCTTATTTTGTTGACGATAATTATATTCTTTCAGCACCGTTGAAAAACTGAATCTGACCATAATTTTCAGCTTTATGCAAATAATTTGTAATAATAAATTACAAAATGTTTGGTCTTATGTTTGGTCTTATCTTTGGTCTTATGTAATAGTCATAACTTTGAAGCATGCATTACATTTACAAATTACATACTTTTGCATAATATTAACGAAAATCTTATTACCTGTACACTTGTAGGTGAGTAATTTTCGCCAGTAATGGCCGTGAAGACATAAAATTGTCTGTTTATGTAATTTTTACGTAATTTAAACTTATATTAGTGGTGGAAATGGTTTGTGCATGATTTAGTTAGACAGTCAGCGCCAAGTGAGACAGGTTTGCGAAGTATCTTGGCGTACTTTTAACCTCGAAGTTTCAGTACAAAATGTTTCGAATTTCATAACCTTAATCACAAATGTTTTTTTTTTAATTTTAGCTCACCACATTCCAATAAATAAAAAGTTGAAAAACTTAGGAATGTCCAATAGATTTCATGGTAATATATTTTTAACATGTCGTCGTTTTTAACTCCCGTAGGTATATTTATGTATAAGATTAACTAAAACTTTTTATAATGGCTAATCCACAAACAAGAAAATTATTTTTGCGCTAAAATATGTGAACATGGACAGCGACGCAACGAAAAATTAAATGTTGTTCCAAAAAATTATCAAATTAATTAATTGATTTATTATAAAAAGACATAGGTTTTTTCATCCAATTTTATAGTACTTTAAGTTATTAAAGCCATTTCACGACCCAACAATATTCCCAATTAGGTAACGAAAGTATCTACCTTTAATAAACTATATGACTTTTGTTTGTAATCCAATATATACTGTTGCACAATTGACAATTTGGCCAGCTCAATTTACGTTTCGAACTGCGAACCGCTTCGCATAGAATGCGGTAGCAAAACCAATATTTGTATGTCATTAGTGTCGCAACCAATTAACCTGTCCAACCCGAATGATCCACTGTTCAAGTACAATTTTGTAATGTTTGCATTGCAATCAAAACGTTTGAACAAATGTTTGCAGTGAGTATTAGAACACGGGTTGAGCAAGTTTGTGGTAATAGTTCCATGATTATCTCTCTCTGTGATAACTGATTCAGTGTTTTTAAATCATTATGTATAATCTAATTATGTGATTGAGAAAGTTTAGATACGTACTTATGAGTAATCAAGTGGAATAAGTTTAATAAGTAATAAATTTAATAAGTAATAAATAGTAATAAGTACATAAATTCTTTGCATTGAATTAATTATAATCAATTTGCGGTCAAATTAAAGTTACAAGAGATTTTTATTTTTATTTTTAAAACAGTGTGGTATTGTTATGACTAAAGTAAGTGTTTTTTTATTAAAAGTCAAAATTATAATGTAAGTTTTGTGGTTGGAAACTAAAACATCTTTGTATTAATAAAGGTATGTATCTACCTTAATGAAAGTTCTGCATTCGTATAACACTCAGATATCCGTTCAAGTGCAGCTGGCTGCTGCCTACAAGACAGATTTATTACTCTACATAGAGTTTGAAACCTACCTCACCTCAGTACAGACAAGTAAATAAATAAATAAATAAATATCGCCAGACTGACACACCAACTGTATGGTCCCAAACTAAGCAAAGCTTGTACTATGGGTACCGCACAATGGACTGTGGGCGATCCCAGTGACACCCAGACCGGGGCAAATTACGAAAAGGCCATTTCCGAAATTTGCCCCGGCGGGAATCGAACCCGCAACCACCCGGTGCCGTGAGCCGAACGGCCTACTCTCAAACCACTGCGCCAAACGGTCGTCGAACCTATTCCCGTGAATATAGATTCCTTAACTGTAATTGTCTTTACCCGTTTACCTTTACCATTTACCATGTAGCGATTAGTAGAGTTAAACAAATAGCTGTACCCTGCGCGCGTTGCTACGCTGTCAAAGATTGGTCGTACCAACTCTGAAACCTTTGTGGGCTTAAGATCATGACATGGACAAATGCATAGTTTACGATTCTATAAAGGACATACAGCCAAACATTCATTTTTATATATATAGATAGAAGATAGATTTAGTTTGCGTTTTATTTGGCGGAGTGTAGATAATTTAACTTTTATGTAACTAGACCAACCGCTGTTAGTTATTTTCGTAAGTAACGAGTTATTCTGATTACATGATAATTATACAGGTACCTACTATAGTTACAAGTAATCATTATGTAGATGTATTTTATCGTGTGAAAGTTACGACTCAATTTGTATAATAATAATACGTTTTAAAATCATAATACTCCGAGCTATTGGCTTATAGGCCTCGCAGATTGTAAAATTTATTTGAGAAGAGTAATTTGTGTGGTTTTTAGTAGTTAGTTTTAGATAAGTTAAGGTTTTGAGGTTTAATCGTTTTAGCCAAGGCTGATCGGATCGCACTGAATTTTTCAGGGTTCGATTCTCGTGGAGGCAATCGAAAATCACTATGTTTTTGTTTGTAAGATCGCCCCTATTCCACTGTACGGTACCCATAGTACAAATGCAGTCGGTGTGTTAGTGAGGCGATATTTATATACTAGCTGAGCCCGCGACTTCGTCCGCGTGGAATTTAACTTACCGCTCCCGCTCCCGCGTTTTGAGCCCGCGCGACAGGACCCATCTGTTTTTTTTTTAATTAAAGTAGCCTAAGTTACCCCTTATAACATCAGCTATCTACCAGTGAAAGTCCCGTCAAAATCGGTCCAGCCGTTTCGGAGATAACCCGGAACAAACACACAGACAGACAAAAAAAAAATTTATCGCGTTTTTGCTATAGGTGTCGTATGTACTTTCGTATGCATTTCGTGAAAAGGTGTTATTTTGATATTACAAACAGACACTCCAATTTTATTTATTTGTATAGATAAAATTACATTACCGTCTATCCATCGTTATCCCACAGTTTTCATTGGGAAGAAGATAGTTGGGTACTGATATCTGATATAATCACTGTTACATAATTTTAGTAACCGCTATATGTGTTTATATAAGTAAATATATAGTAGTAGTATATTGATTAGTATACTAGGTGATACAAAAAGGGTATACTATTTTTTTTGCAACTTAACTTTGTAAATCTCAAACTATCGACTTTGTGGGAGAGTTGAAGTACTAAAGGTTTTGTAGACTTGTGAAATCGGTCAACAGGTGTATTCCTATGACACCTTTTGTTTTTCAAGTTCCCTCCAAAGCTGATGGTTTTAGAATTACAAAGTTAAGTTTTGAAAAAAAAAGTATACCCATTATGTGTCACCTTGTATATTGATCACCGGTATCCAATTGATAGGTTGAAAGTTGAAAGCAATGTCATGCAACTCTCGTGTCGCGCAAACAATGCGACCGCACCTAGAATAGTAATGTAATTGACGACCGCTTGGCGCAGTGGTTCGAGCGTAGGCCGCTCGAATCACTGCACATGGTGGTTGCGGATTCGATTCCTGCCGGAGCATATTTCGGAAATGGCCTTTTCGTAATTTGCCCAAGTCTGGATGTCACTGGGATCACCCCCCGTCCATTGTACGGTACCCATAGTGCAAGCGTTGCTTAGTTTGGGACCATACAGTTGGTGTGCCGGTCGGAAGATTATTTATTATATTTATTCACAAGCGACCCGCTCCAGTTTCGCACGGGTGCAATGCTGATACTAAAGTGTTTTCTACTATAGGTATATTATGCATGTATTATACATATAAACCTCCTCTTGAATCACTTCCTTATAAAAAAAAACCGCATCAAAATCCGTTGCGTAGTTTTAATGATCTAAGCATGCATCGGGACAGGCAGCGGGAAGCGACTTTATTTTATACTATGTAGTGATTAAAAGCGAGTAGATATCAGAAACGGCCGTACTAGTTACACAAATAACTCTACAAGTATCTCTATACTTAGCAATAAAGGCACATCACTATCTGCCGGCTTCTCGGCTAATGTTTATCAAAATATTAGCGTAATGTTGCAATTTGGCAGGATCCCAGCCGAGCTGGCAAATGTTGGCACGCTCTCATCGGACAGTGTGGAGGGTAGATTATTAGCTGCTGCTTGGTGCTTTGAGAATCAAAGTTAGATACATTCATTTCTGACTGTCTTTTCTATCCACGAGCTAATGTTTGATCGACACGATCTCAGGTTTGAGAGCGATCTATGAAATGACATTTTGATATAAAATGTCGAAGTCAAGTCGAAAATGTACCCAAAATTTATCTCAGACTTGAGAGTAATTTATTAACACGCAGGCCTTAGTCTGAGACGTCATTATCTGTATGTATACTCAGATTTGAGTTGCGGTAGGTGTTCTTCAGTTTGGCAAATGTTTTCTTACAAACCAATATATAGCCAGTGCAGTGTTTTGAATCATGTATTCCCAATGAAGACTTATATTAATTCTTGGATCACCAGATGAAAGTTCGGACAGTTCTCTCATTATTTATCTGTGAAAACTTGGTAACTCAGTCTATACTTAGAAAGTTTTTACTATAATTTGTTTTTAAAAGTAAATCAAAATAAAATTATTTTCGCCTGCCTTGTAGCATATAACACTTTATTCATCGTAAAATTTAAATAGACTCCACTTCATTTGAAATTGTATCTTAAAGTGTTGCACTATGAATTCTGTGTTATCTAAATTGATATCATGCATTGCTAGCCAATGTTTATCTGAATATAAGCTTTATATTGCATTTTGGCGCGCTTCCAGTGCACTTGGCGGACTCTTCTATCGTACATAGGTTTATTTGTTGCAGCCATGTTTGCCTTCCTGTGTAATAAGTAAGGTGCTCCGTAAAATGATAAAAATATTGACCAGCTATGCTCTGAAAAAGCGAAATCACCTCGAAAGTAATACCACAAGTCACCTCGCAAGTCACACTCACACTCACCTCGAATCACAATTGTGATGGATTTGGTATTCTCAAACACATTCAAGGTCAAATTAAGTTTTCTTTCCGTATGTAACAAAGTCCATAAACAAAAGTACGACCCACCTGATGTTATTCAAATTCAAATACCATTGCACGTAGCCGACCTGCAGGGGTGCGGGACATTTATAACATTTAACAAACATGTCGAAGTATAAATTTTAGCCTTAGATTTCTTAAAACGTGTGTGCATCAATAAATCTTAGCTATATTTTTTACTCCAACATCAAAACGCCGAAGAATGAAAGTGGAAAATGTATTTGAAAATATCAAAAAGTTTCTCGGAGATGAGAAGCCGATGATAGCGCAGGAAGGAGTTTCAACAAACTACGCTAGTTTCCGACGCGATCGTGTAACTTTCCACATAAATCGAGGTTCGTTAATAATTTACCCATTCGGAAGCACGCAGAGTTTTCCAGCTACCGTACACGGAAGTAAGGAACCGCAGTGGGGCGAAAATGTATGTCAGTGATTTGCTTTGACACAAAAAATATATTTTAATAAAAAAAGTTAAATCGACTTAAAAAGAACCTGGGTGCCCTAAAAAGCTAGAAATAACTAGGGAATAGGGACCTTATAATTTCGTTAATTTGGAGTCGGTGTTAATTCAAGTATGTTGGGGTTCGGTGTTCCTTTCAATCAAAATTGGAATTTTCTAATCCGGTCCACGATTGATGGAGAAATCGGTGAACATACAAAAAAACCACACATACAGACGTACATTACAACCTCCTTTTTTTGGAAGTCGGTTAAAAAGAGTGCTTTATTGCACCTTTTTATTGCCAAGGTAGGCACACTGGCAGACGGTCCAACTGATGGTAAGTGGTAACCGTATCCCAGGATACTTGCAAGTTAAGGATTGCAAACGCGGAGCTAGTCTTTAAGGGACCTGTAGACTTGCCTTTTGAAGAACCGTACCATACTTAAATTGTGTTGTCAGTACCCAGTAAGTTTATAAAGGTACAGTTTAAGACTTGATTAATTGGTGAAGAGATAGCACCACTCTCAAAAGCCCGCTGAGTTTTTTGTCGAATCTTCTCAGTGGCTGTGAAAGCATGATCCGTTTGTAGACTTAAGAAAAAGTTTTTAATCACAATTTGTAAGTGTCCCCGTAGTCGTAAACATAAACAATGTTCTTTGACTTTGATTCAATCTTTCTGCATCAATGGATTCACTATCGAATTTTGGTGGATGTTATGGTGCTTGGAACATCTCTGACCTAGCCTTTTGGAAATTACGGACGCTGTTTTATGTATGAGTTTAGGTACCTAGCGCCATCGGCGATTGCACAATCACGGTATAAAAACGTCTAATCCCCAAACGGCCTTATCCGTGTCGAAATTAGCGCGATACCGGACGAGTAAAATAAAAGGGCCGCACATAAATTTTATCCTTACAGCAGGCTTGTTTACGAGCCGTTGCTTGTTTTACTACATTTGTTTCTGTATCGGCTATCGGGGACCCGTTTATGGTAATGAAGGCCTTTTTGTGGTATTAAAAGTTAAATAAAGTGTTCGTGATTTGTTATTTTATTGTTATTTGTGTAGGGATGGGCTCGATTTTGTTATTCTATGGGGTTCAACTCAAAACCATTCTATATATCTTGTACCATCTTCTCACTATGTACTCGTATTCAGATTAACTTTTCTTAATCCATGTAACTTGAAAACTTCTTTATCAAATTGAATGAAACGAAAACTTATGTCTTTCTAGTTTTCAAAAAGGTCAAAGTTTCAAGCGATTTTACGACTCATCGATACTCCTCATTAACGAACATTTTTATTTGTTTCAGATCACAATGCGGCTTCTGCTCTTATTCCTGGTTCCGATAACCCTGGCTCAGCAGCAATGGGTACCCTGTTCAGAATTAAACGACGACCTCCGGTACCCCTGCCGGTGTAAAGTGCAGGTGGATCGGACCTTACAGCTGAGGATCCTTATGAACTGCGACAGGGTGGTGTTCCCTGGGGACTTCCCGACTCTGCCATACGGCGCTCCCATCATTTCTTTCAGCCAAAGATGGGCTGGACAGCAGGCTTTGCCTACACAGGTTGGTTTCCTTTCTGACACAAACATATTTATGCAAAATATCAACCATACTGATCTAACCGTATGCCCTTCGGCTTACCGATCTGAGTGTTCGATTCCCGCGTGTGTGGGAAAAATATTTTGTCATTTTTTCTGGTATCAACGTATTCTCCCTAGTATTTTTTGTTATATCATAACTCAGTATAGAAGCGTTTAGTGATTTGGGAATTTACGATTGGTAGGTTATTATGAGGATTTTATCAGAAAAAAATACCTCTGTCTAAGCGTGCTAACCTATATCCAATCACTAATCAGTAAATTGCAAATTAATAGTATCATTTACTTTCATCAAACATTTAATGGTAGGTTTGGTAGCCACCAAATTAAAATGCCTTAACAAGCAATTTGGCACAGAATTATAATACAAATGGTTGCATACGAAACTTAATCTGTTTGCATTCAAACAAACCAGTTTTGAAGGTCAAATGTTTGGGCAAATGTCGCAATACATTGACAAATCATTAGAATTGAATCGTTTATTATGTGTAATGATTAAGATATTATGTACTTAGTTAAATATAATAATGTACTTAAATATATAGACGAAGTATCTTATAAATCCTACTAATAATATAAATGCGAATGTTTGTGAGTGTGGATGTATGTTTGTTACTCTTTCACGCAAAAACTACTGAACTGATTCGGATGAAATTTTGAACACAGATAGTTTATAACCAGGATTAACACATATAATACTTTACTTAAGTCTACGCGGACGAAGTCGCGGGAAGAAACTAGTAGATAAATAAATATTAATTTAGCCCTTTTAAAGTCGCATTCCTGAGCACGGGCCTACCCTCAATACGAGGGGGATCAAGCCATAATCCACCACGCTGGCCCAGTGCGGGCCTACCCGCATTTCACATGTATTTCAAAAAATCGTTAATTTTCTATCCTCACGATGTTTTCCTTCACCGTAAGACGAAGTAAGTATCTTATGCGTAAAAACTGTGATCCGGATACGTTAGCGGTGACAGCGCACGAATCCGTACGAATAATATGTCCTTCCTGATTTACAGATGTTTTTCGGTGAGTTAACTATTTGTTCGAGGATCTACTCAAGTATGTCACTACCGTAAGATTCTGTCAAGGACTTTGCAAATACATAATGATCTTTAATGGAATAGGCTACTATTACTACTATAAGCACAAGGCGTAACAAACAACTTACGAGTAGCAAGGTCAGAAAAGTTGTCTCAAAGTCCTGGGATAGGTTTAAACAATCGTCAACATAACATCTTAGATAGTATGTATAACTATATATTATACGTGAAGAAAAAACTTTCAAACGCTTAATACGAAAATTGCGCGGACGGAGAAGGATGAAATTTGGCACACTTATAGTTAATACTAGCTGAGCCCGCGACTTCGTCCGCGTGGAATTTAACATAACAAAAAAACCCGCTCCCGCGTTCTGAGCTCGCGCGACAGACCCCATTTTTTTAATTTTGTTTTTCTAAAATAAAAGTAGCCTAAGGTCGAATTTCAACCATTACAACGGGAATACTAGTAATCATAAAAATAACGACTTAATCATTTTAATGAGACTATTCAGTATTAAACTCCCAACAGTTTTACGGAAGATTAATACAAATTGATGTTTACGATGTACGCAGTGGCAGATAGATTTCTATTAGCGGATGCGCACGCGATGCTTCATGATCTGATAACTTGGGCGGTGGTCGGAACAGCTGGACTGATTGTATGATCCGATACCGGTACTCATTCGAAATAGCTTAAGATTTTGACTGAATTGTCTATAATGGAAGTATGATGACCCTACAGATTTTTGAAACAAACATTCTTATGATGTTATGTGATATACTATAGAGTGGAATATTAATTTAAATGTTTAATCTGTGATATTTTTATATAACAAAGTCGGCAGACAAGCGTACGACCCGCCTGATGTTAAGTAGCTACCGTAGTCTATAAGTTGCAATACCGAAGGCATCTCGCATGGTGCCGACCTGAAGGCGAGTGAGACAGAGAGGGGGGAAGGGTTGGGTTACCAGATTTTTTATTCATTGTACAAAACGCAGCTATAATAGCTAGTTTACATGAAGCATCTGTGAGAGGGTGGTACTACCCGAATAGAACTAGCCCGTATATGTGCTGTAGTCAAATGGCTACAGTTCAGCTGTGCCAGCCGTTATACAATATCTTTATTATTGGTCACCATTGTCGATCCTGGTTTACAGGAGTAATAGTGGTGGGAGTGTGTGCCGGGACCGTTCTAATTAAGGTGGAGGCGCCTGTCTAGCCCGCGAAATTCAAAATTTTCGAGTATTTTTATAGTTGTCTTAAATGTTTTCAGATTATGGATAAACTATAAAAATACTCGAACATTTTGAATTTCGCGGGCTTGACAGGCGCCTCCACCTTAAGAAAAAAAATCTTTATTATATTCAAAATTATTTTCAAACTTTATTAGTGTAATCAAGAACTCTATTAAGAAATGCGAACACATTTCGCCGTCAATTTCATTCATTTGCTCTTATAAAATAGTTTTACTTGCTGAATTTCCCGAGAATCACTCCGTCAAAGATAACTTCGTAATTCTTTCAGCATTTCTAACGGCCGACTCCATTACAGAGAAACTTTTTAAAAGCATTGTTAGGAAGTTTGTTAAGAATTATAGCGCGAACTTTAAATAATGATGTACGTTTTTGCTCGGTTCCAAATTTAAAATGATTCTTGTTAGATTTGCTTTTATTTTACATCATAGGTCAGTAGGTACCTATGATGGAAAATACCTGCAGTACCGGCATGGTTAATCCGGCCCTGTGCACAACAACTGTGTGGTTGTTGTAAACAGGACCGGATTTACCATGTCAGGTCCCCGAGGCAATGCACTCTGGGCCCCCCTACCCTTTTCTAACATACTAAAGTACATTTATTTACCACGAAGCAATTTTATCCATAATAACGCTTTATTACTACAAGGTGACACATAATAGGTATACTTTTTTTTTCAAAACTTAACTTTGTAATTCTAAAACCATCAGCTTTGGAGGGAACTTGAAAAACAAAAGGTGTTATAGGAATACAGCTGTTGACCGATTTCACAAGTCTACAAAACCTTTAGTACTTCAACTGTCCCACAAAGCCGATAGTTTGAGATTTACAAAGTTAAGTTGCAAAAAAAATAGTATACCCATTTTGTATCACCTAGTATATGACGAAGGTATGCCGTCACCCTAATCAATAAAAAAATTATGAAATTGAAATAAAATATGGGTTTTACACGAAAAGCAGGTCTCCCAAAAGATGTAGGGGCCCTAGGCAGTTGTCAACACTGCCTAAAGGATAATCCGGCTCTGGTTGTACAGTTTTTGTTTTATGCTATATTTGAATGGTAGTGAAAGACCCTCTCTTATGGCAGTGGTCAATACTCCTTTGAAGCGGTTTTAAAATAAACACTTAGGTCATAAGTGTTTCAAAAATTTTAACATTACTAATTTAACAAGTTCACACTGTCAATTTAAATATTTTATCAGATTTATTACTACTTAACAAACAACAAGCAAAAATTATTTCCCAAAACCACCCGCAACCTTATTAAGTTTCAGGCAATAATTTCCAGTTCCACTAAACTTCGAACTAACCATTGTGGTATTGTCACCGAGTGCTTCACTGAGTCTCAGTCGCTAGATAATATATTCCCGATCATAACTTAGGGAACTCTCGGTCCTCGGCAGGAAGCTCTTCAGAGATCCCTCCATTCAAACCCGGATCAAGTTGGTCCGATCGGAACTTTTGCAACTACTAGTTGGATGCCAAAGGTCGAATATTTAAGTAAGGATAGCCTTTTTGCGGTGCAGACTCTCTTTCTGGAAGTATTTTACTCTCCAACTTTACAAAATATAAACAGAATAACCACCTATAAATTTCTTATCTACTAAATTAAAATAAAAGTTTAAAAAAATGAACTAGCGTCAGACCACCGTCGCTTGGCAAAGTGCCCTGAAGGCTGGCAGCATTGCCACGTTGAATGGCAATGCGGATTCTCTGTGCGAGATATGTGCCAGCCCTCTGGTCACCAGTTGCCTCGACCAGCTGTTTTCCCTAAACGCTAAAAAACTTTAACTTGATTGCTAGCACTGACTGACTGTCAGACAACACGCAGCCTAAACCGGTGAATTTTTGAAGCTTTATGCTTTGCATTTTGAATATGTGAATCTTATACAGCCTGGCGCTACCATGGCGACTTTAACACACTTATTAGGTTTCGCATTGTCAGATTTTCGAGATATTTAAATTTTATTAAACATTATTGTTTATTGAATTATTAAACATTTTCTGAAATACCATTTTGGAGCAGCCTGTACGTAAATAACTCTAGCGCAGAGGTCATCTGCCGCGGTCACGGATAATAACATTTCTTCAATGAAATTAAAACGAAAAAGAAATACTATTAGAAATTATAATAATACTATTAGCGCGCCCCGCTCCGAGTTGTAGGTAAGAGCGTAAGAGTAGCTGAATGAATCGGATTTCAAGGGTGATGCCAATTTGATTACTTTATTTATTATCTATTTTGTTCGAACATTTTATTTTTTCTATTTATGGACTTTCTTTTTTTTATTACTATTATGATTATTGACCACTAGCCCTAAGTCGCCATGGTAGGGCCAGGCTGTATAATGTAGGTAAGCTTTAAATACTGAGCTATGAGGATAAATTCTGGGTGTGTTCTTTAGAGATCAGTGACGATCCTGGTTTTGAGGAATAAGTAACAATGGTTCGAAATCTGCTGTATCTTGGTCCCAGATCATGCATACTATAACATCATTATCTATCTACGTTCTCCCGATGCAAGTTTCAAGGAACGATCAACACTCCTCACTTATTATTAACTTATTCATTCTTACCTTTTCAGATATTTTCATCATACGGCCTACCACTAAAAGAGCTGGATTTCTCCTACAACAGTCTTCGACGTCTTCCTGATAGACTCTTGGCCGGAGTCCGCGGGAACATCACAAAACTAACCCTGGCTGACAACCTTCTTGGAGACAACCTGAACCCAATATTCTCTACTGCGGAACTTCATAACCTGCCTGCTTTAGAAGAGTTGGATTTGAGTGGGAACAATATTAGGGGGTTGGAGGAAGGCCTTCTGATTGGCTGTGAGGTGCTTAAGGTGAGAAAAACGAATGTCCAGCTAGACTAGAACATGTGCTTATCGCGCAAGAAATAAATTATATGCTTATTGGCATGTAACAAAGAATTTGTAATAATAAGACAAATTCTTTGGTATGTAATGTGTGCAGAAAAAAAATCTCAACAAAAGAATATATTATGATATAAGACAGCAAATCAAAATTCAGTGTATCATGTTCCGAAGCCCGCTGATTTGATAATTACATACTTTTGATCTGTAACTGTCAGAGATTTTGATTTTCTTCTCTCAAACAACTACATCAGTTTTATTGTCTCTTACACAATCTGACTGTAAACCTGTTTCCTCTTGAGTATGCGGACGTACTTTAATTCCCTCTAATCATAATATATGTTTCGTTAGAGAGAGTTGAAGTATCAACCAGGCATGTTTCTTTCGCAGGTGTTGCGGCTGGATCGTAATAATATGAACAATGTTCCGTCAACTTCGTTAAATGGACCGCAGGCGTTGAAGGTTATTTCGCTCAGAGAAAACAGAATAGGTAAGATATTAATACCTGCTTGGCTAGCAACAGAGTGGAATACTTATGAAAATGGCGGCCTGTTTAGGGAAAATTGAGCCAAACAACGCTGAAAATAAAAATAGATAAAGGCGTGGAGTAGATCGTTCTAAATAATACAATCAAAGAAGGACTCTATTTGATACATCTTACTAAGCAGAGAAGGAAGGAAAGAAAAGAAGTAAGAAATATGGAAAAAACAGTGCCAGTCTAGGGACGCCCGAAAGAAGCGAAGCTTTATAGTATAAAGCGTAGGAACTAAGCGTCAAGAACAGATACGGACACGTACAGGCACGGATAGAGTGGCCGCGCGGCGAGCGCCCCGAACGTCCGTATAAAAGCTTCGCTTCAAAATATATTTTACTCAGCCACCGACTTGAGACGAATACTAATATTAATAAGAGGAGGCCAACGTAACAGAGATTAGTAAATCAATCTCAAACATCAGTCTAATCGCTCAAATTTACTTTCCAGCATTAATTCGCCAAGCATCATTCGTATCCCAAAAGTCATTCGAAGAGATAGACCTACACGCGAACATGATATCGACTATCGAGGGAGGCGCTTTCATCGGCCTTAGCGACCTTCAACTCCTGGATCTGGGCCGCAACAGACTCTCCAAATTCAACAGTGACGTGTTCCAAGGAGCTGAGAACTTGAGCAAGTTGGATTTATCCGAGAACTTCATAACCGACTTTCCGACAGTGGCGTTAAAGTCGTTTGTCGCTTTGAAACATCTGAATATTTCAAGCAATATGATAACGGTGAGTTTGGAGATGTTTCATTGGTACTTTCCGGTGGACATCTTCGGAAATAATAATTATTATATCTGCCAATACTTTAGCCCATTTTATGGTAGCAATGTCCCCTGAGATGTGCAGCCGACCGTAGAAGTTTTAATAAAAAAAATTGTGGGTGTGAAACAAAATGATTAAGATATTTTGCAGAGGTAGCCGACTTTAAAATCAAGAAGCACGAAAGTTTGTCGCGTCAAATTGAGTAGATTAATCAAAATGCAACTATACATAAGGTTTACTTTTCCCCTTAGAAAAACGGAAAAGATTAATTCGTGCCATAATAAATAATAATAAAACCACTTAAGTATGGATTTATATTTACGAAATTACAAACGAATTGTGAAATGATAATCTACCTTATTCACATACGGGTAACTCTAAAATTGACTTTGACGTCATAATGTCGCTCGGCGTAATTATCTCCATCGATCGTCCTCTAATTTCCCATCAACAAGTTAATCATCTCCTTTGACGTAGCTTAATATCGTCGACTGATAGAACATTCTACATTTCAGAATATAGACAACAGCCACCTGAGTTCGCTGGTGTCTCTGCAAGTTCTGGACCTGAGCAGGAACAACTTGGTGAAGCTGGCTCCCGGCACGTTCGTCGGTCTGACTGAATTACGGTACTTGGACGTCGGCGTTAATGCGCTTCGCACTGTAAGTTATTGCTAGATATTTAATTTATATCGCTTCACGCTATCTGTCCTTATGTATGCTCTTTAAAACTACGCAACGAATTTTGATCCGGTTTTTTTTTAATAGACAGAGTGATTTAATAGGAATGTTGATATGTATAATACATAAATAATATAGTTGAGAAACGCTGATAATTTTAGAGGCTTCTTGCACCCGTGTGAAGCCGGGGCCGGTCGCTAGTTGAATATAATTGGAACTGTTATATGAATTATATTGACTGTTATCATCATAATTATTTTGATTGATTGATAATTGAATCATAATTATTTATATATCTTTTTTTTAAAACAACAATGTCGCCAAAAGGACTAAGGTCCACCTGGAACCCAACTCTCTTAACCATTGCCGCTCGATTCGCCTCAAATCACGTCAGTTTTGACAGTTGTTCTATAGGAAAACTGTCAAAAGTGTCGTATTCAGATAAGCGATACGTGAATTTTGACGTATTTCGAGTCGAGTGTGAGTCCAGTAGAACGTCAGTCTTAACAGAGTTAGGCCCCTGATGTTAAGCAGTTATCGTAGCCCATATACGCTATCAATACCTAAGGCATTGCTTGAAAGTCGCCGACTCTAAGAGGAGTGGGTCAGAGGGAAGGGAATGGACAGGGGCTCGGGCTTCTGGTTCCCTCACTCATAGTACAAAACGCGGCTATAATAGCTACTTTTTGCGCATCTTCTGTGAGAGGGTGGTACTACCCGGTCGAGCCAGTCCAACTAATTAACACTGCTTGTAATTTAACCTATCCCATGTAGGGTGTGTCCTTGTTGAGGAGCTAATATTAATTAACATTTTATAGAAAATTCAGATTTTTTTCCCATTTGGCCTACTATTTACTACTTGGTGTTATGTACATGTTTCGCATAAAATGTGGAATAATTCAAATAAAATGGATTTAAAATTTCAGCAATAATCCAAAATTATTATTTACCATCAAAAAAAGATTGCAATACATTTATAGCAAACTGCTGATATTATTAAAACCTTTAATAACCCCGTATCAATAAATAACATCATTATTATTTTATTTTCAGGTCGAAGACGATGCTTTCGACGGTCTGGTAAGACTAGAGACATTACTGCTGAGAGACAACAACATCCTACTCATCCCTGCGACTGCGCTCTCCCGCTTACCAAACCTAGTCTCCGTCCATCTGGGCTACAATAGAGTCACTGCTTTATCTAGCGACATCCTCAAATCAGTGTCTGATAGAGTCACATCTTTAGTACTATCAAGGAATGTTATAAGAGAATTGCCAGCAGCCGCCTTCGATCACTTCAAAACACTGCACCATTTAGACTTGTCTGGCAACTTACTGAACTCGATAAACGCTGAAGTGTTTAGTGGATTAGAACAGTCTCTACAATTCATGTCTCTCAGTCAGAACAGAATACTGGAGTTCATTGGAGAACCCCTAAAATTCGTCAGCCTCTGGTTTTTGGATATATCAGACAATCAGATATCAGAAATTCCTGTGGACGCATTCCAGTTCGTGCCGAGTCTCACACATTTGAACATAAGTAGAAATTACCATATGAATATTTTACCACAAAATGTCTTCCAGCATAATCAAGCATTATTGAGTATCGACTTAAGTCACGTAGGCTTAAAGGCACTGCCTGTTAACTTGTTCTCGAAAAACCTCAACTTGAAACATATCTACTTATCAAACAATGTCATACAAGAAGTTTCAGAACACACTTTCAAGAACCTAAGGAACTTGACACACTTAGATTTGTCTTACAACAATATAGTTAATATAAGAACACCGGCGTTTGTTAACGTAATGGCAATTCAGTATTTATCTTTAAAAGGAAACCAACTCAACGCGTTTAAAGGAGAATTCTTCAACACGGGAACAAGTCTCGAAGTTATAGATCTTTCAGACAACCAACTCAGTTACTTGTTTCCCTCATCCTTTAAAATACACCCACGGCTCCGAGAAATCATACTTACAAACAACAAGTTCAACTTCTTCCCCTCAGAGCTTATAAGTACTTTGCAATATCTTGAATTAGTGGATTTGTCTGGCAATGCCCTCAAGAACGTAGATGAGCTCGATTTCGCTCGACTCCCAAAATTAAGGACCATTCTGTTGGCGAGAAACGAACTCGAGTCAATAAGCGAAATGGCTTTCCACAACTCCACGCAAATCCAGTACTTAGATTTGTCGAACAATAAAATCGATCGTTTGGGCGATAGACTCTTTGAAGGACTGATTAGATTGGAAGTATTGAACTTAGGGGGGAACCAGTTGAATGAACTGCCAGAGAATATATTCGAGCGATCAAGATTACACATGTTGGAAAACATTGTATTAAGTAATAACTTGTTTGAGCACCCGCCGTTAAGGGCGTTACAAAAACAATATTTCTTTGTGTCGTCTGTGGATTTATCTTATAATCAAATAATCGACATACCGGCCGAAGACAGTGTGATGGTGAACATCAAAAAGTTGGATCTCTCTTTCAATCCGCTATCCGAGAAAACTATCAGCAATGTTCTGACCGAGCCGAAGACAGTACGGGACCTGAATCTTGCGGGAACTGGAATAAAAGTTATCGGACAACTAGAAACTCCGTTCTTACATTACTTGAACTTATCGTACAACAACATTAGCAAATTATCGGAAAAAACTTTCACTAGAACTACTTTATTGGAGTCCCTAGATCTCTCGCACAATGAAATTTCCGATGTGACCGGCTCGCTTGCTTTATCGTGGCCCAAACTTAAAAATCTTCAACGTCTCAATATTTCCAGTAACCCGATGGTAATGATTATGGACGGGAACTTTGAGGGTCTTTCCTCACTTAGAGTTTTGGATATAAGGAATTTGGAAAAATGTGCGAGAATTGAGAAAAATGCTTTCAGAACTTTCCCAAATTTAGTCGAACTTAGAGCGTATGGTTATCCACGGTTAGGTTATTTCGATGTGCAAGGTTCTCTGCAATACTTGCTAGCTCTTGAAAAACTCGACGTCGAAGTAAAGGATGCCACCATAGGCGCTGATCAATTACATACAATTTTGCATCCACGACTGGAAGAGTTAGGTATAAGAGGGTCTCGGTTGAAAACGGTGTCATCTGGTGTATTAGCTGGTCTGAAAGCGCCTTTTATAATTGTGAGGTTCCGAAACACGTCAGTCACGACTTTACCACCAGCACTACTGTTTCCTCTACCACGGTCGTCTCAAATAACCATTGATGTCGGTGGAAGTCAGTTGACGACATTACAACCGCAGTTGTTGGTAGCTTTAGATGACAGACGCGCGGATCTGTCCATGTTCGGTCTGGACTCCAATCCTATTCGGTGCGATTGTAACGCCAGAGCATTGAGGAGGTGGCTACCAAGCGTTGGGGTGGATGACGTGCGTTGTGAATCACCAGACCATTTATCAGGATTTTTATTGGTCGAGATTGGGGATGACGAGTTGACGTGTGAAACGAAAAGAAGGACAACAGCAACGTCTACAAGCATATCCACGACTCCTGCGCCTCGTATCGTGCGTACATCGTCTGAACCTGATATAATCTGGTCGGTGGCACCTTCTCACGACCGTCCGAAGACACTTGGAGAGCCGAAAGGTCAACCAGTAGTAGGCGTAGCGTCAACAAGCAACGACGACAATCTTATAATTGGAATTGTGGGGGGTGTTGTAGCTTTCATTGCTATATTGATTGTGGTGATATGTATTGTTCGATTGAGGATGACGACAACATCGTATAGGGGAGGTCCTTTAGCCAGCAGCCCTACGGCTGGCGGGCCGCCGATGTGGGGCCCTGCGTGGCCTGGGTACGCTGGTACTATGCCTCCTCCATCATTGTCCACTGCAACTCTGCCTCATAAAATGCAGTCAGGACCTGGGTCAGTCAGGTACATGGCGCCGCCGCAGCCAGCGCCTTATTTCATCAGCATGCCGCCACACGATGATAAAATTTATCGATAGGTTCTAATTTAGACTTGTAAGATTTTAGTGCTTTTGTAAATATTAGACTTTGTTTAAAGAATTAATCATATCACGTTAATGCCGTAAAACTTTGTAAATAATACGCCCCAGAATTGTGGAAAATTACAATATTATTTATATTATAGATAATGGTATTATAGTGCTCTTATGTTCTAAACATGTTTTGTAAAGCCATTGTAATGAATTATCGGGAAATACTTCAAGTGAATTTGATGTTTTTACATACCCTGTTGCATAGCTTGGACTAGGTTTGGATTCGTCTAGTCAACAGTGACAGACTTACATTATAGCTTTATCGACTCTCACATTCCATACTTACATTCTGAATAAGAACAAGTACTTCACATAATATTAATATTTATAACTTAAGTATAAGTGATGCTTAAAATCAATGACAAGTTGATTGTTTATACCCGTGACTTAAATCGGTTTTACGCATCATTAAAATAAATATTTTAATTTTAATTCAATAGTATTATCTAATTATGTCTACTCAGTAATAAACATGTTTTATAAGAAAAATCTGTTGTTTTATTTAGTGGGTACTCTATATTAGCTTCACTCAAAATAATTGCCTTTGATATTTGACAACGGCTTGACGTAGTGGTTTGAGCTTGACCGTTCGGCTCACTGCACTGCTAATTTTCCCTGGTCTGGATGTCACTAGGATCGCCCCAGTCTATTGTACAGTACCCATACTACAAGCATTAGAACTATACAGTTGGTGTAAACCTAGCGGTATTTATTTATTTAATTATTTATAGTTTATGCCCGCTGCTTCCCTAGGGTATTTTCCGGATGTCAACAATAGCGCTACCTATCGGGTCTAACTTATAATTAAGGACCATCCAGGTGACCCCATAAGTACAAAAAACATCAAAAATGGTCAAGTCGAGAACAAAGATTACGAACACGCGCACACCAGAATTTAATATATAAAGTTACCTAAGATTGGTGTTTGTATATCATGCTTTATTCATCTATAAATAGGTATACAGGTTGAAACAGAATGGGTATACTTTTTTCACAACTTAAATTTGTAATTCTAAACCTATCAGCTTTGGAGGCAACTTGAAAAACAAAAGATGTTATAGGAATACAGCTGTTGACAGATTTCACAAGTCTACAACAACTTTAGTACTTCAACTGTCCCACAAAGCCGATAGTTTTATATTTACAAAGTTAAGTTGAAAAAAAATAGTTTTCCCTTTTTGTTTCACCTAGTATAAAATACCAGTCTCTATTCCTCGAAAGGGTAAACCAATATGCACTGTAGTGCCTCCAAATAAAGCATATCGTCCCAGTGTAACGTTATATTCAGCTATTTCATCAAATAGCTATTATGTATTAAGCTTATTTTATATTAAGCTAGCTTAATATTAGTAAGTTATGCGTCCTCTTCCCCGCAAAGCTCCAAGCAATCAGTCTCATTAACTCAAGAAGCTATTTTAGTGACGGTCCTCTTTGAGCAGAATTCAGTGAAGCTTACTAAAACCATATTTTAATGTTATTGTTCCTACATTATTAATTAGCCGGGACGGAGAGTTTAATTTTACACTAATTTCAAGGGCTATAGGGGGCGTATTACATGAATTAATTTTCACTCCTTGCATTTTAATTTAAGAGTAAGTTAAGATCCCGGAGATGCTCCGACGTGCTGACGGCCACCAGGGGAGGTTTAAGTGGGTAAGAATCCCACATACCTAAGGACTCTCCCAAGAGAGGGGATCATTAGAAGATTACCTCCTCGTCAACAAAAATAAAAGAACCAAATAAACCTCTGCATCCATAGTTCTATGGATCCTTGCGTTCCGATCCGGTGGTAGATTTACCCTCGCCACCTCTCCTGGCAGCGGCCCAAGCCGAGGTCGTGTCCCTTGAGCTAGCTGCCCCCCTGCCCCTCTGGCTGGAGCGCACTTGCGCTCGCCCTCTGTCCGGGTGAAGTTGTTATGGCCACTCTGGCCAACATAAAGTAGTCCATTAAAAAAAAAATCTATGGATCCTCTCCATTTAAAGGTTTCATCTCTACCTGTGTAGTGTATCTCTATACTCTACTTAGATGTGAAACATGTATAGGGGCACTTTAGCAGTAAAATTGACCAGTTTGCCGTCACGGCGATACGGCATGACGCTCTCCCATGCCGTCATGCCCCCTCTACGCCACCGCTCTCGATTCCCATGTGTGTGTGTGCGCGCACTACACATGTTTCACATCTACCGAGCGTGCCGTGACGACCAACTTTATTTTTTAAAACAAAGTCAGCAAACATGTGTACGATCGGATCGCAGCCAATAGATGGGTATTGCTCGCACGTTGCCGAGCTGAAGGGGAGTGGGACATAGGGTGGGATCTCTAAATAAATAAATATCGCCAGACGAACATACCAAATGTATGGTCCCAAACTAAGCAACGCTTGTACTATGGGTACCGTACAATGGACTGGGGGCGATCCCAGTGACACCCAGACCAGGGAAAATTACGAAAAGGCCATTTCCGAAATTTACCCCGACGGGAATCGAACCCGCAACCACCCGATACAGTGAGCCGAGCGGCCTACGCTCGAACCACTGCGCCAAGCGGTCGTCATATATTTTTATTTCTATTTCTATACTTTATATAGGTAAGAGAGGATGGATTTACTATGACGTAATAAGGGATGTGGTGTTCATGCGTTCTGCGTTTAAACAGTTCCCCTGATTTGTTATATCTTAGCGGTCATCCACACGAATAACTTGGCACCGATAATTTCTGTACGTTTATTATTAATTTATCTGAAATATATTGACAAAACGTGGCTTATTCATGTGAGTAACCGCTTAGCGCTTGCAGTATCACATTGAACTTCTTTTCGCAACCTCATGACAATATAAATTAATTAAGTACCTATGATGTTAATGGACTCCCCAATCATCAAGTAATAAGATTATTTCTATATAACATGAATAGGATAAACGAAATAATATGATTAAATATCCTTTGTTTTCCGTTCCCCTTCCCAATACCCGCTAAATATAATTATTTCTTTCTGTTAAGCGTTGATACAACAGAGGTACTTTGTGAGATTACTTTCCATGAACGTTGTCCGTGTGTAACGTTATATTGCGTATATATTCTCATAATAAAGAAACAACTTTTCCAGTTATTGGATGAAATAAACCTATTGTGGCGGGGAAAAATGTAATTTTGTTGGAATATTGTTGGGTTATTTCTAATCGGATTACATTGAGTCGTAAGCATTACTGCCGGGTAATCTAAAATAAAATAGTGACCTCATACATTTGGAAGTATGTAGGTATTATCATCAATAATTTAATAATAATTAGGTCGCTGGTGGCTTTTTATACGTTTTTATGATATACTAGCGGCCCGCCCCGGCTTCGCACGGGTACATTGCGGGTACATTATTCGAGTTTTAGTAATGATCCCTATTTTTTTTGAAAATATATTAGGTATAGCCTATGTCGCCCGGGGATAGTGTAGCTTCCCAACAGTGAAAGAATTTTTCAAATTGGTTCAGTAGTTTCGGAGCCTATTCATTACAATCAAACAAACAAAGTTTTCCTCTTTATAATATTAGTATGATTTATGAGACTTGAGTAAAACAGCTTTTGTAGTTCACGTTTTACCAAAGAGAGAGTTATTTATTTTAAAACCATACACATATAAAAAAAGACAAACATCAAAAATGTTATACCTTTAAAACATAGTGTATTTTATGATGGTGTGTACGGCAAACAATAACTTTGTAGTGAGGTGTAGGTGAACATTTTATCCAGCGCATAGATAAGGTATTAGATATTATGGTATTAGATATATTATATTAAGGTATTAGGTATTAGATATAGTTATTATCTGTGACTTGAGACCATTTTCACACATTTTTGTTTATTCTGTTCGTACAAAAATATCTGAGTAGAATTTATAATACTCATAACATTAGGTAATGGATTCAATAACAGAGGCAAGTACCTAACTGCGATACTGAAATGTTTGCAAAACTAGTTCGCTTAGATGCGAAATATCTGCGAGGGTCGTACTAACATAAATAGTCGCCCTCAGGGAGCATTCCCAGCATAAGCTGAGCTTTCTTTATCACGGCTGTCAATAATAAAGAGAGCTCAGCTCACGCTGGAACTGTTTCTGATATTATTTTTTTTGCAATTCTAGTTGTAGGTATGCATTAACATCGCTTAACAATTTATCCATATTTTCTTAGGTCTCTTTGTGTCTCTAAGTCCATAAGTAGGTATATAGGTGACAAAAATAGAAAATATTTCATTTCAGCGAAGCGTTTTCTATAAAACCTCCGCCGTTCCAAATTTATGTTTCCCTATTACATTAACCCCTCCAATATGAAATTCCATTAAATAATCGAGACACGCAGTGTTAAAATATAGAGGTGGGTGGCAGTATGTTACAGCAGCATTCAGTTTTATGGCGCGATTCTTCAGCAATCACACGCATCGCTACACACCGTTGCGTGGGCTGGGATGCCTTTAGGGAAACACCCTGTAGTGTCTTCGAAGCAGTGTTGGAATTTATAGTGAGTTACAGTCCACTTGCGAAGGTGCGTGGGCATCTATTTTTGCGAATGAATGAACAGATATGTGAATAGAATGGAATTATTTTATCGATAAGTCCAAAAACATGGCACACCTCTATGAAAAGGTGTGGAATGCTCATACCTAATTAAAATATAAGATAGTTTTTTTTTGTGTATATATATAACAAAGCCGTCAAACTATCGGACGACCAGTAGATTCTAGATTACTTGCAATACCAAAGGCATTGCTCGCACGTTGTCGTCCTAGGGGAGGGGTTAGGCTTCCGAATCTCTCACTCATCGCTACTTTACGCCGATCTTCTGTGTGAGGGTGGTACTACCCTGGGCATACCAGCTCGTATGAGCTGAAGTCAATTTAAGATCACTAAAAAGGATTCTTATATGATATTTCAAAAACGATAACATCTTTGCAAAATTATTGAGAACTAGCTAAGCCCGCGACTTCGTCCGCGTGGAATTTAACTTAAAAAAAAAGCCCGCTCCCGCGTTCTGAGCCCGCGCGACAGGACCAATTTTTTTTAATTTGGTTTTCTAAAATAAATTTAGCCTTAGTTACTTCTTATAACAATAGCTATCTACCAGTGAAAGTCTCGTCAAAATCGGTCCAGCCGTTTCGGAGATACTCTTTGATTTAATGTGTTTTTATTTTTTTTACGCGTAACCCTAATTGTTTTTCTAAAATTAAAGTAGCCTAAGTTACTCCTTAAAACATCAGCTATCTGCCAGTGAAAGTCCCGTCAAAATCGGTCCGGCCGTTTCGGAGATTACCCGGAACAAACACACAGACAGACAGACAGACAGACAGACAGACAGACAGACAGACAGATAGACAGACAGACAGACAGACAAAAAAAAAATCGCGTTTTTGGTATAGCTGTCGTATGTACTTTCATATGCATTTAGTGAAAAGGTGTTATTTTGATATTACAAACAGACACTCCAATTTTATTTATTTGTATAGATAATTTGCAACAGTTGTATCCAGTTTTTGTTCTTTTGCTTCCACAATGACTAATCGAAAATGTGTTTTTCAAAATTACAATTTATATTTAGTTTACAGTATAACCCCGAAAATGTACATACAGACATCGGAACTAGTCTCGCCACACACTCCCACCACTGTGACTCCTGTAAACCAGGATCGTCATTGGTGTCCAATGATGACGCCGAGGTTTGACCCTCGATGAGTCCCGGGGATAGTTAAATTAACTACAGTTAGCACATTAACAAACTACAATAACTTTAACACTAAATTGAAAATTTATAATGCGATGACTTTTTAGACTACAAAAGAGCTAATTATTTTCAAATGGCTGAAGCGATTTTCATGAAACATAGCTAAGAAGACTCTCGATCAGAATACATCCGCTTGGGCGCTACGATGTCACAGACAGACACACAGAAACACAGATGCACATTGTCATGTTAAACTTATAACACCCCTCTTTTTTCGCCAGGGGTTAAAATTCCAACTACGAGGACTCTTCGTCCAATTTGAAACTAGGTACGATACCTTTCAAATTAACCAAGTTGAAATTGTTCGGCTGGAACAAGGCAAAGTTAAGACTTAAGAGCGTCTCAAAAGAGCACCGGAACGGTTGGTGGGAGTCGGCGAAGTTAAAATTAAAACTGCTCTCGCAATAAGTAGAAGCGTAGTGGTGATACAAAAGGATCGTGCGCAGGCTACAAGACATAACATACGTAGATAGACATTAACCATAATTCATTGACATAATTAATTTTCGTTTTTATGAAATCTATAATATAATAATACATGAAGGAAAAACTTTCATTTAATACGAAAATTGTGCGGACGGAGCAGTATGAAATTGGGCACACTTATCTTAGTTTATATAGAGAAGGAGTGCAGAATGAATATTTTTATACTAGCTGAGCCCGCGACTTCGTCCGCGTGGAATTTAACTTAACAAAAAAGCCCGCTCCCGCGTTCTTAGCCCGCACGACGGAACCCATTTTTTCATTTTTAAATTTTGTTTTTCTAAAATAAAAGTAGCCTAAGTTACTGCTTATAACATCAGCTATCTACGAGTGAAAGTACCGTCAAAATCGGTCCAGCCGTTTCGGAGATACTCTTTGATTTCATGTGTTTTTATTTTTTACGCGGAACCCTAATTGTTTTTCTAAAATTAAAGTAGCCTAAGTTACTCCCTATTACATCAGCTATCTGCCAGTGAAAGTCCCGTCAAAATCGGTCCAGCCGTTTCGGAGATTACCCGGAACAAACACACAGACAGACAGACAGACAGACAGACAGACAGACAAAAAAAAAATTAAATCGCGTTTTTGCTATAGGTGTCGTTTGTACTTTCATATGCATTTAGTGAAAATGTGTTATTTTGATATTACAAACAGACACTCCAATTTTATTTATTTGTATAGAGTATAGATTATAATACTTAGAAATACATTAAAATCAATCAATAAAGCATTTCACACACTACCATGAATTGAAACACACACATTTTTAACCTCCACACCGACTGACTCTCTGACTGACAAACGGTGACAGTTTTTGGAGGGTGGGACTTACATAGTGCATTCTGCTTGCCAGTATGAAATAGTCTTTGACAATAAAACGTTATGAGGTTTAAAATTAAAATTTTACTTCAATGAATTATGGTCAAATTTCTACCATTAAAACGCGAATACTAGTTATACATTTTTTATTTTGTGCCTATCTCGTAAAACAAAAAAAAACAAATGTTTATCTCCTTTACTGAACGTGGCCTTTGTCTGCCAATATTTCCCGGGGATTTAAGCCCTCGTCGATTTTTAGGACACTGTAAAACCTGTTGTTTTTATTTTTATTCTCGCCCAGTGAGAAAATATTGTTTTATTTTATTTCGTGGAAGCACGTTACTGGCAGTTTATTTTATGCGAATTTTAAAACCATAATTTGGAAATCGAATTCCAATATTTTATTGTTTTAAGGGTTTTCGTTTTCAGATTGCTATATAAGGGCGAGTATCTACCGCAGTAAAATAGCAAATTTTATTATAAATGTATAATAAATTTTATTAAAAAATGATATCCTACTAATATTATAAATGCGAAAGTTTGTGAGTGTGGATGTATGTATGTATGTATGTATGTATGTATGAATGTATGTATGTATGTATGTATGTTTGTTACTCCTTCACGCAAAAACTACTGAACGGATTTGGATGAAATTTGGAACACAGATAGCTTATAACCGGGATTAACATATAGGATACTTTTTAACCCAATAATCCAATACTACGCGGATGAAGTCGCGGGGCACAGCTAGTTTAATATAAATTTTACCTTTACTGGGATAATTAGGTTCGCCATCCAATTTTTAGGTGGATCAGTAATTAATTAGATAGGTAATAGAAAAATATTCGACTAGGTAGTTACCTATTATCATAAATATTTATAAACTCTCTATTCGTCATGATCATATCTTATTTCATGTGTGCAAAATAAATACCGCCCGGACAGGGACTTGAACCCTGGACCCTTGGATTAAAAGTCCAATGCTCTACCGACTGAGCTATCCGGGCTGTGCAATGGCATTCAAAACAGCTGCCCATAAATCTTTTATGACGTCAACATTGCTAATTAAACAATTACAAATGACTTCAATAAAACATGTGCTAATTGTTTTCATGACTATTGACACTAACTCTGATTTACCCGCTAGAGGCGCTGTTAAATGAAACATTACTTATGATATGAAACCAAGTTATTTATGTTTCGTTTTGGAGTAAAGCAAGACACCTGAGAGCTAAGATAAATAAAACAATGGTCTCTAAAATATTAAGTATCAAAATAGATACTAATGTCGGTCATAAATCTTTTGATTTCCATTCCAACTAATTCATTAATTCAAACAAATTAATGTCATAATGATTAACCTGTGTTTTTTTTATGATAGTACGTAATGTCGGTTATATCCAATCGTAAGGGTGACCATCCACTTGGCTGTGCTATGAAGCAGGCCTGCCTTCAACCAATTCATTTCCTCAGCTTCACCTGGCTCAGCTCAAGTTGTCGGAAAATGAAGAGTTCCTGTTGGTCGAAACTGGCGGCTCGCTTCACAGCATAGCCAAGGGGACAGTCACCCTAAGGGTCACTTAAACACTTTTTCTGTCAAAAATGACAAATTATATTTAAAGTTCAGAACAGACTCGTCGAGTTAAAGAAATATTAAGGGTATGAATACATTAGAGTTAAGGGTCGAATAAAAATTACACAGTGAGCGTGTTAAAAAGTTTTATAAACATTAACGCAGGACACGTTAGGGTGCGGTTTTGTTAAGCGGTGAGATGAGCGAAGCGGGCTTGGTGTAATGAGTTTTTGGAGCCCAGGCCAATTAAAATCGATTTCAATCGACAAAAAACACGACAACAATGTTCAAACTACCTAGTCCCACTTTTTAAATATTTCTTGCAAAACGTTTTGTCCTTACAGCAAAGATTTACACAATGACTCGAATTTATAAATTATTTGTTGAGTGGGTATGTATTACAAAAATAATTAATTTCGATTTTATTTCGAAGTTATGGTTGCACGTGACCTTGGTCTGAAAGACTGAAAGAGCTGAGTTATATGAAAGATAGAGAGCAACTGAAAATATCATTTTGTCTCATTCCTTTGTTTTCAACTCAAGGAAGTTTTAAATACTAACTATCAGCATGAGCTATAGTATTTTTCCTGTCAGCATGAGATGACAATGTCTGTAGCAAGTATAATAGTTTTTGCAGTTACCAATTTTTATTAACCACTATTTTATTAGGTAAGGTTTACTTTAATTACTAAATTACATTACTTACTTACCTAATTTAGTAATTTGGTGTACAACCATAGGCCCGCCGAGTTTCTTGCCGGATCTTCTCAGCCGAGGTCGCGTTCCGATCCGGCTGTAGATATAAGAAAAATTATGTAAAGTTGACAATTAGTAAGTGCCACCGTAGGCCTAAACAAAATAAATGATTTGAATATGAATTAGGTACTCGTTACAGGTTGGTAAGTACACAGTATTTGTATTCGTATTCGCCTTGGTATTCGTTTGTATATTTCAAAGATCACGTCGCTAAGCGAAGCGGAGACGTACTCTTAAAAATGACTGCTCTTTCTTAATGGATCCGCATCCTATACGTACGATGTGTTCATATTATCTGCCCCGATTTATGGAGAAACTTGTTTCTGCCCATTATTCTGTTGTTCTGCCCCTGTTTGGGGGGAAAGCAATATACACTTTTTAATATTTGTCGTTTTGTAAAAAAATAATTATAAGAGCCTTAATTATAAGAGGCTTAAAAAAAGTCATTTAACTTAAAATATGATTATTTAATAATTAGTACATTAATGCTTTTGCAAATATAAAAGTGCGCTTTGCAATCATTTTTAAACTGTCACTTTTCATTCGAATAATTTATTTAAATTTTTAATAAAGAATGTTGCATAAAAGCTCTAGATAAAACATTACCAGGAAAAAAACCCTACCGACTCGATTCGTAGCTACACTATTTCACGTTTATTTTATTTTTGAAGTCTTTCAGATAGCTGTAATTAAAAGAGCGCGCTCTAAGCGGTGGAAACCTCATTAAAACGAGGTTGTATAAAATACGATGTGTAAGGAACATCTCCCACTAGCTCTGTAGTGTTTTAATAAAACTGATGTTGTTAGTACACAATACTACAGGTTGAAGCATAAAGGGTATACTTTTTTTTTCAAAACTTAACATTGTAATTCTAATACTATCAGCTTTGGAGGCAACTTGAAAAACAAAAGGTGTTAGGGGGATACAGCTGTTGACAGATTTCACAAGTCTACAAAACCTTCAATACTTCAACTGTCCCACAAAGCCGATGGTTTTAGATTTACAAAGTTAAAATGCAAAAAAAATAGTATACCCTTTCTGTTTCACCTAGTATACATAGCTAAACTTGAATGAACGAACGGTTATGCCACCCTTCAAATTAGGTAGTGAGTTAAATAATAATAATTAAGCCCTTTTTGACGTCTCACTCCTGGGCATGGGCCTCCCCTCACAACGAGAGGGATTCAGGCCTGTGAGGTAAATACCTATAGTTTAATCGTGATTTGACCACACCAGAATTAACGTCAATCTTATTAATTTTATCAATCTGATGGAATATTTTTAGTAGGTACCTACTTATGTATATTACTCTAGATATTTTTTTTGCTTTCGCCACTGATACAATATTGATACCAAAGAAGAATCTATGGTTTGTACGTATTTAACTTTTTTTAGTTATATGAACACAAGTGATAGAAATAAGGCGTTATGGATCGTGCCAGTGAGTGTGTACCCTTACTCAGAATAAACCTGCAGTTGAATTAAGGGGCGGCCTCGTTACTGCAATACTCTGAATACCGACGCGTCCCACATTGTATGACACTTTTGTGTTCCAATCCAACGTCACCATTTCTGGTATTCCATTGTGTCAAAGTACTGCGAATATTTACTGTAAGTACAGCCAGCGACATAAGCCGTAGAACGTTATCAAATTTTCAAATCGTTATAACACTTTATTTTACAAGTGTTGGTGAATATTATCAAAATCCATAATTGGCAACATTTATTGCAACAGAAGATGGGCGTAAAGTAATCATAATAATGTATTGCCATGAACTTGTAAATTAAAAAAAATAACAAAGTAGCTATTATTTTTGCGTTTCGTACAAGAGTGTGAAAGCCGGCAGCCAAAGCCCCCTTCATATCCTTACTACTCCTTCTGGCCCCTTTCCCGTCAGGTCGGAAACGTGCGAGCCATGCCTTTGATATTACCAGCATCTATAGGCTATGGTAACTGCTTGATATCAGACGGATAGTACTCATGGTTGCCGACTGTATTATAGAAACAAAAGAATTGAACGATTTAATATTCAAAAAACAAAGAACAAAACACGAAAGCTAGAATGCCCAGTCGACTCTTCCCCTTGGTACCAATTTAAAATTTGTTAACTATATTCGGTAGCGCTACATGGATTTTTGAAACGAAGATCCTTTATGGTACGGCTTAAGGCGGTAGGTTAAAATTGGGAAAATCGTCACGCTAAAAATCGTTATACGAAACTTTGTAACGTCCACTGTGGAAAAGTTCTCTCAAAATTCAATAGACGGCGTGACTAGTAATTCAAGTGACTGGTTAAATATTTTTATCATTATAACGAAAAGTTTAAAAATATATATTTAAAAACTTAATTTAAAAAAATGTGCATGCAAAATACTTAATAGACTGAGAACTTTGTCCCTGACAGGGGCCGCAAAACAAGTTTTTTTATTTATTTTATTTCTAACTTTGAAAGAAAATTGTGATACTTTATACAGAATCTATGTAAATAGGTTTACCGCAATGCGAAAGTTTCCGAAAGACGCGCCCGGGAGACTGCATAGGTGGTCTCTTATAGCGTCATTTATGGCAGAAGTTTTCAATTCTTTACCTGTTTTACCTGTATTCAGTACCTGTTTTATTTAGTTTTCAGGTCATGAGGTGAAAAATAAACATGTTTATATTTTAGTCAAATACATTTCAAAATTAAAAAGTTTATCAATTAAAACTCCTTACAGTTATTTTGTAACAATATAATAATTGCCGTGAAACTGTAGACGTTCATTGAAGCCTTAGGGAGGGCCAGTGTTTATTCAGTTCTTACCGTTTATCCCGCTTATTTTAAGCTTCATAGGTTGTAATGATATTCACGAAGACGCGTGAATTATTGCAACTTGACCCCTATGCCAGTGCCATAAGAGTCACAGCATGCGTCTTCGTAAAATGAAATAACTATACCAACATTACAAAATAAGAAAAATATTTTTATATCTGTACTATTTTAAAGTTCTGATTCTGTTGGTTGTACTTATGTGTGCCTACACATACGAAATTAACTATATTGCCACATTCACATGACCATATAAGAAAATGATATATATTTTTTTTTATTTTGTGTAAGTACTTGTTTGTAATTGACGATAACAGAACAAACAAAGCTAATAAAGTATTTAATTTAAATTAATTACATTAATTTATTGCAGCAGTAGCAACGCTATTTAAAACAGATACCCGATTAATTTAATCGAAGACTTGCGGATGGATTGATCGAACAGTTCATCCGTATCGAAGTCGAAGTCGATGTAAATGGTGTTCCGAAACAATTTGCACTTCATTTGCGGGAACGACTTGAAACTTGATCACGGACTTAAATCAATAAGTGCTCAGTTGAGATGTTAGTCCCGTCCCAACGGTCTTTAGATTAAGCAGCAGGTAGAATGATGTTATAACTACTAGTTTAGTTGACATATTATTATTCGCTTTGTTGGTTGGTTAGTTTAGAAGTCTGTGGTTTAACATCGATCTCGCGCATTGATTTAAAATATGTCTTTGAACAAGTTTGAGAAGGATTCCGGAAATGTCATAGGTATGTCGTATCATATTGTATAATATTGCGGAAACCCGTAGTAGACAGCAATAGTATCTAAAAAGAAATACCAGTTAAAGCAAAGCTATTGCAGGTACCTATATTAAGTAGGTACTTTTAACTGCACAACCTTGCAACTTCATAATTGTTCAATTTATAAAAGCTTTTATTTTTAATCAGCATCTGAGCGTCGTGCCTCATGACGTCATTACGCAGCGGTCCGCGTAATGAAGTCCGTCACCGGATTACGCGCGTACGCGTCCGTTTTATCCATCCCCATTATTGGGTTCTCGTTGCAATTACGCAAAATCTACGAGACTACACGGTGTTTTATTATGTGACGGTAGGTACAGACCAAGCGAACGAACTACACAAAAACAATCTAATTATTAGAATATTTATTTCATTTTCTGATAAAGTCATAATGAAGCGATGCTATTAGTTGTTTCTGCCTTGACGCACCCCTATAGCACAATTATAGTAATAACAATTATAGACGTCATGGCATTGTGACAGATTAGGACGGACGGACGGACGGACGGAATGATCTTATAACTCACTGTAGGAACTACGGAACTCCAAAAAGTGCGGATATTCCGTACATAGGCGTGTCCAGCCCCATAGTACTGTTACAGTTTCTGTACAGGTATTCAGCTCTGTACATACATTAGCATGTAAATGGGCTCGTCAATTAAGTCGGTGCATGGTTCGTGTTACGTACAATTCATAATGGATTTGCATAATCAAATTGGCTTCGTGTGCACCGCCCTGTTGGTTCAGTCTATGTTTCCACAAACACACGTGCGGCCCGCCTGATGTTAAGCAGTTACCGTAGCCTATAGGTGCGTGTAATATCAAAGGCATTGCATTGAAGGGGAGGTGGAAATAGGGAGGAGAAGGGATGGGGTTTCTGCTTCTGAATATCTCATTCACCGTACGCAACGCAGCTGTAACAGCAAATTTACGCTCATTTTCTGTGGAAGGGTGGTACTACCCTGTTTGAGCCAGCCCATTTATGAGCTGTAGTCAGTTGGCTACAGCTTGGCTTTCCCACCGTTCATGTGGTTGGTTTATTTGGGACCAGTAGTCGCATCATTCTGCGGGTTTCTGTATAAAAAGGATTTTAAACGTACCTTTGAAGGCTAGGATTTAAGTTTATATTGAGAAAAAATAATGGTAGTATAGATGCCAAAGGTGGTAAAGACCTTATTAAAATAACTGCATTGTCTTCATCCTCATAGTTGTAAAGGATGAGTATCACTTCATAGTATAAAACAAAGTTGCTTCCCGCTGTCTGTCTGTCCCTATGTATGCTTAGATCTTTAAAAACTACGCAACGGATTTTGATGCGTTGCTTAATAGATAGAGTGATTCAAGAAGAAGGTTTATATGTATAATACATGCATAATATAGTAGAGAAACACTGAGAAGAATACCCGGGGAAGCCGGGGCGGGTCGCTAGTAAGGGGGCGTCCATTAATTGCGTAAGGTGTTCTAGGGGGGGAGGGGATCACGATAAATCTTTCCAAATCTCACTTAGGGGGGAGGGGGGGTCTTGGCAAATATCACGTACTTAATTATTTTTCTAGCAGAAAACGGTGTAAATATACGTGAAAAATTATTTCTAGAATAAAATATGGCCAAGTGCAATTTGAGCGCTTAAGTATGGAATTAGCGGGAAGTTGCAAGGATGCCCTTTAGGGTCATCCGTTTTCCTAAATTTTTTTCTCAATAATCCAACACATTTACAGGCAAAACATAAATTTTGAAGAATCTCGCGTGAGATTAGGGGTGGGGGGAGGCAGTTGAAGAAAATCTTACGATATCTCACCGAGGGGGGAGGGGGGGGTCGAAAAATTCTTAAAGATACCTCACGTAATTAATGGACGCCCCCTAAGATATAAATAATTACAGATGTCGTGTAGTTAAAAATACAAAATATGTGCGTTTGGTAAAAGCTTTGTTTCAGTCTATTCCATTTTAGATTTCAGCTTTTGTCGAGTTTGACGACAGAAGAATCAACTTTATTGTCGGCTGTACAATCTGTCATACTAATAATTTACGCAAACGCCGGCGACTAGCGAAAGTAAAACAGGCGTAGAAAACACCTGGCTGAGCCGACACATGTGGTTCACCGTACCATTTGCATAGTATTCGCATCAATCGCGCTGCGGTCCTGCGAAAAAGTGCCTCCTCACAAGTTTAATAAATCATGTTATCTCCCACAAAGAATGACTAATGAAGACGGAAAGGACGCCTGAAAACTGGAAATAAGAGATTAAAGTTACAATCTGTTTGGAGAGGATTTATGCTTCGGCAAAAACGCGCCCATCGCTTTGATGTAATTTACTCGCTCGGTCCGGCAATCATCATAATAGGAGTCGTTCTAATTTACTTGTGTCTCTTTGAAAGATTACCAAGTGTAAGGAGGTTTAAACTGATCCATACAATTACGCATAACGACAGAGTTACGACACAAAAAAATAAAATAAAAAATGCTGTACAAACTCGCGGCGTTTCTTACCGAATCATCCAGTTCATGTCTGTAGCCAAATAAATATTATATCCTTATTTCTTTCTTTCTCTCAGTAGACCTCGTGTTCGGATTGAATTATAAATATAGAAAAGCTGGCTCTGTTGGGAGCCTTCTGGTAAGGAGCCCTAAAATGACCATTCGTAAGTGCCTCCGTAGACCTAAACAAAATACACGATTTTACTTTAAATTAGTTTATGACTAGCTGTGCTTATTCTAACAAGAGGGGTTTTAGAACAAAGTAGATTAATTAACGAAGTACTTAAGTAAAAAAAGGTATAACAAGTGTGTATGAAAAGTGCATACATTGAATTTCAGAAAGTACAAATACTTTGAATGATAATTATCGTAATTGCAAGTCACGTTTCTCTGAAATGCTTAAACTATTGAGTTTTATGACCGAGGACACGGCTGTAGGAAAGTTTTATGCAGCAATTAAATATTCGACAGATGGCGCCTCGGGCTGTACTAGAAAACCGCTGAAGTGTCCAGGAGAAACTTACATAGTATAATTTAAATTGTTATTCTAAATAACAGTCTCTTATTCAGCAGATATAGAGCTATATATTATACTAGCTGTGCCCGCGACTTCTTCCGCGTGGAATTTAATTGAAAGTTTCATACAAACTTTCATCCCCTATTTTATCCCCTTGGGGGTAGAATTAATCCTTTATAAGCGGATGCCTACGTCATAACATCTACCTGCATGCCAAATTTCAGCCCGATCCGTCCAGTGGTTTGGGCTGTGCGTTGATAGATCACTATATCAGTCACATTTGAGTTATATATATATATAGATTAGTAGCTACCTTTAATCAATAGGCAAATTTCGAATCATATATCTTGGACCGCTCCGGGTTACATCTGTGTTTGATCGACCAAAGACCCACGAAATGACGTCACGAACAGGCTATAAATCTAGCGACAGATGCAACTGGCTCTATTACAGGCTGTCTACTATTATAATATTATAGAGTCTCTGTGTGTACCTATGTACCTACGTCTTGCGCTGACAAAAAAGTAATAATTGATTTATGATAGTACAACCATAGCAGTGATAGCCAATTGGCAAAGCACACGTCTTGTGGGCACTAGGTCCTGGGTTCAAGCCCCGGCTCGCACCTCTGGATTTTTTGAAATCTTTGTGTGAATCATAATTTCTATATCATTATCACTCGCTTACGGTGCAGGAAAACATCGTAAGGAAACCTGCATGTCTTAGATAATCTAAACAATTTTCGGAAGACATGTGTAATCCACCAACCAACCCGCACTGGTCTAGCGTGGCGGATTGCGGCCTGAATCCCCCTCGTAGTGAGGGGAGGCCCGTGCCCTGGAGTGGGACGTCAAAAGGGTTCGCACATAAGTACAACCAATACCTAGTGGTAGATTCGCACATCATATCAAATTCTGCTTTCAGATTATTAAAAGTTCGTTAAGAGACTTTTTGCCGAATTTTAGTTATATTTTTAGTACTTACCTACCTATAGCTTTCTCTTAGGTAGTCGTAAGCACAACTTTATCTATCCATAAGCAATTCTGGGTCTTTTTTCCTATCATTATTAGACTTCCTTATTGGTCTACTACAAAAGAAATCTAAATGTCTTCACAATTTCCATGGACATCATTTCTTATTTTTGCATACTTATACCTAGCTAAAAAAATAGTTTGGGTACTCATTTGACGGCTTTACACTTGACCACTCTTGAAATCATTGCTGATTGCTTCATTTGATCTCACTAATCAAAGTAGATTCTGTAGTGTTGTAGTTCGACGTGTGGACTATTGGGAAAAGTCGGGTTCAGTTGTTTGCCAGTACAGAAGCGTGTTCAATAAATTAGGTGCGCGCTTTCGAGATAGCTAATCTAACTTTAGTTTAAACCCTTGTACTCGGTAAATGGATTTGTTCACGCCACGATGTGTAGGGTTGAGGCACACTACAGGGGACAATATACTGACTGCTTATATATTTGAAGGGTTTCAGCTTGAGTAGTTACTTGTTATTGGTATACTTACCTACTTAAATTTTACATAATGGTACGAATATGTTGTTTATGGGGTGTCGCCGGAATAGTGCTGGTTCCCGATTAGGTAGGTACGGCTATGCTGGGCTAAATCCAATAAGGGAAATATAAGGGGGGAGGCAGAACTGTAAGGGTCAGGTCAATGTCATGCGTGTACATTACCGGCACGATGGAGACGAGCGCATTCCTCGGGTGGTATGGCTGGATCCTCAGGTTCTTTAGCACGGGCACAACACTGGAGCGCTCCCAATGGGTTTAGAGTTCACACAACACAAATACACAGAAGATTAGGTAGACTTCACCCGATTAGGAATTTTAGGCACAGGAGCACGCGCGAGGTCGTCTATGCCACACAGAGGTCGGACGATAGCACAAAATATCACATTAATCGGAGGTAGGAAGATGACGGTAGACGGGGCACATTTTAACTAGCTACCTACATACAAACTTATAAAGTAAACAGGGATTACCGTTTTAATACTTAAATTCTGTAGGGTTAATTTTCGATCACTTTGTATGTTTAGAAAACCAACCAGTTTAATTAACTACTTACTTGTGAAATTTAGAAATTACCTGTGTATGTTCCTACTTTTGTATACTTGAAATTGAAATATCCTTGTATATTTCAACAAGAATATTTCAATTTCCATAATAACCTTTTTCTTAAATTCAAATATTCTTGTCGGCCAGGAACGCTTATCGCCTGTGGCCAGTGCGCCGACATGGACCTCCTTACAGTACCTACCTCTTTGATAAAGGAAGGAATGGATACAGTACTTCATACTTAATTATTATTCAAATGCGATCTCGCGGCAATGACAGTGTGTGTAAAGCGCGCCGGCGCGCGGGCCCCAGTGTCAAAACTGTGCAAAACGACGTCAAAACTATGGATACGCCTCACGATTTCAAGTCAATCACATAAGAATATTATAACGTGGCGGGTTATATTCAAAATACCGTTTCGTAAGAGAAAAAGTATTAAGCAAATGTGGAAATACTTTTTTTTTATCCGTCCACAAAAAAAAACACATTAAATAATAAATACATGAGATTTAAAAAACCCTGGTACTTTAAAATTAAATGTGACATTTAATTATAAGCGGCACGACGTCCTTATGATGTGTACAGTGTTAAGTTAAACAGTATTAGATAAGCAGCCTGGTAAAAAATGTAAGAAGTTATACACAAGCAAAGACAAGTGATGGAAGTGTTCATTATATTGCTTGGCGCAGTATCGCTTGGCTTGGTATCGTGACGACTGTTTGGCACAGTGGTCTGCACGTATACCACTGGGCTCACTGTACCGGGTGGTTGCGAGTTCGATTTGCGTCCCAGGAAATTTCGGAAATGGCCTTTCTGTAATTCGCCCTGGTCTGGTTGTCACCGGGATTGCCCCCAGTCCATTGTACGGTACCAATTATGATATCGGTACATAGTACAAGCGTTGCTTAGTTTGGGACCATAGTTGGTGTGTCAGTCTGGCGATATTATAGCAGTTGCGGTATTGAGCATAACCGCCGATTACTCAAATATAAACCAATATATTTAACCAGTTTTCTTTAACATCCGGTGGCGTTTGTTACTTGTGTAAAAATTCGATTCATCAAAATATAATGAACAAATACAGGTACGTTTTGTTGGTCTCCAATCGGGTGCTCTCGTAAAAAGTATGGCATTAGTCCATTTTTGACGCCTCTTTATAGATTGAGCAAATCTATGGGAAAATGTTTAATTCACTGTCGTATCTCAAATTAAATGTCTTAAATTGTCCTGAATCCTAATAATAAACAAACTTTTCGAGATTTTCGAGTTTAAACTGTCGAGAAAAGTACCCTAAAAATATATTGTCATCGGAAGCGACATTGAACATATTGTGTTAAGAAAGCAAAGATAGAGGAATATACGACGACCCTTAGGTAAGCGACTATATTGGACGACTGTGCGACTGCTATGTGATTTGGAAGTTTTGTGTGTAACAAATGTTACTGTACCTACTAGTGCGTATAAGTTAAGTTTGTGGAGAGCGCAATAAACCATTTTCTACGTAAACGGCATTTTAATACGAAACAATATAATTTTATAGAAGTCGTATCCACATTATCCAACTACATAGAATGTATGAAAATATAAATTTTACTTTTTCTTGAAAAATATTGTATTTTAAGGGGGACTCACTGATAAAATGAAATGCCATTCGCTTTCTTATGCTTCCAGTTCTCACTTTTACATGTTTTAATGATGCAAAAGGGTATTTTTTCAATATTTTACGCCGCGGTTTTGACAGCTCTTGTGTCAATGGTCGATTGTAGACTAGCGGGCGACTGCGCGAATTTAGAATCATGCGTATTTTTTGGTGGAACATTGCGTGTACTAACATGCGGTATCCTTTACTTCTTTTATCAAAGACCTACCTACTTTATTGGGTGCCTAAATTATGCATAATTTTACTATTCAGGTAATAACATATTAATTATAAAAAATATTTATTTTTCTCTTAATATAATTACCTACTTAGTTATTTTATCTCGACATTATTTCATTATTATGATAATTTGCCCAGAGAAGTACCTCCCCGTTTCTTGTAGTTTGTTTTTTTCCTCAAGGAAATTATTATATTGGTTTTTACTACGTGCTTAATTAGGCAGGCTTTTTGTTCGTTGAAATCTCTACTTTCTGATGGTATAATAAAAAATATACATTACTGTGGTAAATGTTCTCAGAAAATGCAAAGAAACGAAACAACTCCTAGACCAGACCCTCCTAAACCCCTTCTCCACTTCTCTGTGAAATACCTTTTCATGGGGTATTTTTTTCCGTAGGTCATTCAGGTATATAAGCTGTTATCTTAAAATAGCAATAAATAGGCATCTACGCATATAATTTCAAGAAGATTCTACAACTTTCTCAAAATATTGTAGATCACTAAAAAAAAATCGGATTCGTTTCTTTGCATTTTCTGAGAACATTTACCATAATAATGTATATTTTTATACCATCAAAAAGGAGAGATTTCAACGAACAAAGAGCCCGGCAACTTTAAAAAAAATCTGATATTTTGACGTGAAAATTTCCGATTGAAAATAAGGCTGCTTTTTAGATATTAAGTCAAAATAAAGTGAAAAAATAGTATTTTAAATAAAAACAATTTTGTATTTGGGACATAAAAAGGTAAGTGTTTACCAAATTTAGCAAAAAAAACATATTTTTGTAAAAGATAATTATTAATTAAACCAAAAACTTCGTTACTTGAATGTTTCACATAAATTTTGAGGTCATGTGAAAAAAGTGTAAATACAAAAGTTATAGCTCTTTTTATTACCTACAACTTTGCCATTGAACTTTCTTCTATAGGACTTGTAGTTTTGCCGGAAATCGATATAAACCGTTTTTACCCTTAAAAACTCACACCCATCCACTTCCCGGCCTCAGATCGCCCGTAAATTATTTTCCTATCATTTTTGTTATATTCTCTTCCTTTTCCAATGGGTTTCATCCTACTATGTTTTTTTTTTTTTAAATTATCGACTCTACATCTATACAAATAAATAAAATTGGAGTGTCTGTTTGTAATATCAAAATAACACCTTTCACTAAATGCATATGAAAGTACATACCACCTATAACAAAAACACGATTTAAAAAAAAAAATGTCTGTTCCGGGTAATCTCCGAAACGGCTAGACCGAGTTTGACGGGACTTTCACTGGCAGATAGCTGATGTTTTAAGCAGTAACTTATGCTACTTTTATTTTTGAAAAACAAAATTTGAAAAAATGGGTCCAGTCGCGCGGGCTCAGAACGCGGGAGCGGGCTTTTTTGTTAAGTTAAATTCCACGCGGACGAAGTCGCGGGCTCAGCTAGTTATACTTATAAGCTGTGCTTATAAGTATATGAAACCGCAATGTTTAGTTTCCTAAATTTTTTTCTACGGAACGCAAAGATAACACGTAACATTTAAAACATTTTTTTAAATACATTATAGTATCTTAAAATAAAGTGGATGAAATTATAATTTAGAGATTGCAGACATAAATTTAAATAATCCAAAACGTGCATTTTCATCATAAAAGAGTTAAGTAAGTAACTGGTCCATTATTTGTAAGTATAAAACCGGTATCAACGCTACACGGGTCGACGTTAATAAATTATTTTTCAGGTATAAAGAGGATTATTAAATCGAAGGCGGGCGGGGGCGCGGGGGCTGGCAGGGGCGGGCGGGGGCACCAGCCGACGAGAACAATTACCTCGTAAACATCCACCATGCACCAGCGATGAGAAGGGAACTGCTTTCCCACTAAAGCCAGTGTTAATAAATCGATCTCAAGTCTGAGAGCGATCTTCTATACAAATAAATAAAATTGGAGTGTCTGTTTGTAATATCAAAATAACACCTTTTCACTAAACGCATATGAAAGTACATACAACACCTATAGCAAAAACGCGATAAAAAAAAAAATTGTCTGTCTGTCTGTGTGTTTGTTCCGGGTAATCTCCGAAACGGCTGGACCGATTTTGACGGGACTTTCACTGGCAGATAGCTGATGTAATGGGGAGTAACATACTTTTATTTTAGAAAAAGAAAATAAAAAAATGGGTTCTGGCGCGCGGGCTCAGAACGCGGGAGCGAGAGTTTTTGTTAAATTAAATTCCACGCGGACGAAGTCGCGGGCTCAGCTAGTTGAAATATAATTCTTATGTCATACCAGTACAAAATGAAATTTCAAAAGCGTAAAAGATCACTCTTAGTTTTGAGATAGATTTAATAAAGCGGTCCATAGTTTGTTCCCATTCAGAAAACTTGTATTGGCTTATATTGGTACAACTGCCTTCTGCTTCTGTACTGTGGTCCAGTTGGTGTAACATAAGCCTATTTGTATGCTTGTCTCCATGGGAATATTCACTTTTATCAGAGTAAACGGTATTTGAAGGTGATATGAAATAGGGGGACATATTCTTTTTCTTTTTATTTAAAGCGATTACTAGCAATGTAAGTTTATCACATTACTATTCCTGTCAGCCCCTCCAGCTAAGCTAATGCTTGTGTTAGCAATGGGCCCACGTCAATAGTTCAATAGCCAGGATGGAGATCGAACCCGGAACCTCTCGACTACGCGGCCCCTCTAACCACTAGGCTATTGACGCCTTTATTCGATTTTCACTTACAATTTTCGAACAAATATTTAAGATGTTATGTCACATTCGTCCAAAATTCACGCGACAAAATGTAAAATTGAGTTTATCGACACTGGCAGTGGCCTTAATGCTGAATTTAATCTACAATTTGTTTGAGATGAGCGCGGCAGATTCTTAGCAGATATTATGGAATACTTAAAAGTGTATGCTATCGTCCCAAGCCAGTGAAATTCATTAAGCAGATTGTGTAGATCCTGCATAATGCGTCCAACAAACCCGTTCTCCCCGCGATAAGGGCGGATCCGCTTTTTAAACGGTTTTTTGTCAGAGAAAACAATGCTCGTTGCTTTTAAAGGAATCTCTCGACTGAAATGAAAAAGTTAAACGGTCAGCGCTCGCGATTGCTTTTTGTTGATATTTTTTTCTTTTATTTGTAGAAGTTGTGGTTTAATTTTTAAAAGTTTTTGTGTGTGTTGATTGAAATTAATATATGCAATGACCTATAAAGCTTTAAGTTGTCCAAGTTAGGCAATACTAGGAGTTGTGCAGCTATTGACTCCCTAGTAGATGTTTTGTATTGACCACAACTCATGTAGGTACGTATATGAGATCTTTAGCGTCATTGTTCGCTATCTCTGTAATTTTACGTAAAAGTAACTAAACATAGCCAACTTAATCCAGGTCCAAAATATCGTGATAAATTGGATTAATACAAATCCCTTGAAAATAGGTCACTTATTCGGGTCAGAGCTACTGTGATGAACATAAACACAAAAACTTCGCAAACACCGAAGTGTCAATATTGATGTACGCTTTGGGAGGATTAAAAAATCATTGTGCTCCATTTCCCACAACTCTCGCAAATTATTCAGACAGGTCTTCACGTTTTATTACTTTGTAATCTGGAATATTTACGACCTTATTATCTATCCCGTTGATTTTAAGATCGGTTTTCGATTGAGTTATGGGAATACGTTTTATATTACGATAATAACATACCTTATGAATGATAGGACTACTTAAATCAGATGAAATCCGATCTAATTGTAAGATTTTTCAGAGTTCAAATTTCAACAGAGATAATAATATGAAAATAGGCAAATTCGTTTGTGGGAAAAACAATTAAATATAAATGTTTGAATTTGAATCAAAGGTTTATAAAATTTTATTATATATTCGATAGCAAAGAAGAATTAGTAAATGTCTTATTATTACAAAAATAATAAGACTTTTACAAATTCTTTGTTCGATAGTCATCTATACCTCTTAAGTATTATTTTGGAGTTCTAAAACATTCTGTGTATTTATTTATTTATATATTTATTACCATATTATGCTTGTTGTGCTTGTATATACAAAAAGTTAGTACATATATGGATCTACCTGATTTCATTAAGTTTAGGTAGGTACCTAAGGTGTAGTAGGCACTAAATAAGTTATCATCTCATAATCTAATAACAGCAACAAGTCCAACGTATATTTTTATTTGTTATTCCAAAAAAATACTATAATGTTGAAAATTAACCTATAAAGTTTAAATTGTAATTGGGTTTCCAGAGCGAACCCAGCTGCTATCACATGCTGACCGCAGTTTCAGCATTATTTCAGAGTTTTGCGAAAAAAAAACACAGTTGCGGCCACTATATGCGGCTCTTTTTAAGTTTTTTTGTTAAGGTGGAGGCGCCTGTCTAGCCCGCGAAGTTCAAAATTTTCGAGTATTTTTATAGTTTATTCAAAATCTGAAAACAATTAAGACAACATTTTGTGATTTGCGAAAAACACAGTATGCAGTGCGTTTATTAATACATTTATTTTACTCTAAATATTATCACGGTGGATATGATACTAGTAAATCACTAAATATACAATAGCTGTCGTTATTGAAATGTTTTAGAGTAAGTTGGATATATTAATAAATGCACTGCACACGGTCTTTTTCGCGAATTACAAAATGTGCCTTTTATTATCGCTAGATTTTGAAAAATTTCTAAAAAACTACAAAAAATTTGAACTTCGCGGGCTAGATGGGCGCTTTAGCCTTAAGCTGGAATTTTAGAATTGCATTGTTAGACCATTTCTGTACTGTGGCTGTGACTTGGGACGAATTAGTAGTTACCTTCTTCATCTCACTATATCTCTAGTCTCCCTTCTATAAGAGAGGAGATCAGGCCATAGTTGCTTTTAAACACCTGCCATAGTGCATATAGCAGCTACCGATAAAACTACATAAATATAAGACCTCTCAATGTCCCACTTCTGGGCATGGGCCTCCCCTCAATGGGAGGGGGATTCAGTTCATAATCCACCAGGGTGGCTCAGTGTTGGATGGCGTATTTCTCATATCTTTGAAAAATCGGTTAGATTTTCTAAGACATGCAGGTTTCCTCACGAAGTTTTCCTTTCCCATAATCAAGTGATTATATTTAAATTATTTTGTAACTATGTATATATTAGCCATAAAAGCTTATTCTGATGAGATACTCTAAATTTAGAGCAAAAAGGAGTTGTAAATTAAGAGCTCCCAAAACCTAAGCCGCTGGGTTAGACGTAGGTGTAAGGGTTAGACAGCCCTTTTAACCTAGAGGTTCCGGGTTCGATGCCTGGCCATTAAATAGTCGTGAGTCACTCTCATACATATTTGACTTAGAAGGGCTAATAAGACTACCAGTAATGAAATACCCCACATTTCTAGCATGTACTTAAAAACAATTGCCCTGATAATATGACACTGATACCAAATTAAACGAATAAAACACAAAAGTTTAAAATTAAACGAATTTATTTCGAGGGACCTTTTCCGTTCGTAAGCCGCAACCACTTAAAGTAACTTATTTAATTTTAGTTCCCCAAATACACGTTAAACTTTTACGGTAAAGGTCGTGTTTCTGAGTGGTACCGGAAACCGCACGGGATCCTAATAGAGAAAGGTAAATGGACTAGATTACATGGCCCGATGTTTTAAATGTACCCTCAACATAGCCTGTTGTCCATGGCTATAGTATACAGGGGTTAAATATGTGTAATAGCACCTATATATACAGGGTGTGACAGTGGAGCTAAAATGGAACAACTTTAACTCCAGTAGATACCTATGTACTTAGTGCTTACTTTTATTTATTAGCTCATTACTGTGTATTTGGGGCTTAACGGCCTGTGCAAACCCCGTTTTTTAAACGCGCCGTCTACGCGCGTTTGTTGCGATACAGACGCGAAACGCACGCGAGTCAGACGCAGCCTGTAGACTCTTGTAGGATCTCACGTTTCTAAAACGCGCGTCCACGGTGCGTTTAAAAAACGTGGTGAGCGCAGGGCCTTATTCAAAAAAATAATAGTGCTTAATAAAGCAATAGCAAATATGGCAAAAAATAATACCGCTGAGATTAAGGGTGACCGTCTACTCGGGTATGGAGCGGGGCCGCCTGCTTCGACCAATAGGATCGCTTCATCTCCTCAGCTTCACCCGGCTTAGCTGAAGTTTTCAGACAGCCAAGAGGACGGCGGTCACGTTAGTTAATTATGTTTTCGTAAACGAATGTTAGGTATTATCTATATTGCTTGACACTCACTATCTGATTAAATAATGATTTTCCTAGTTTTTAAAGTATCCACGGTAGGTATTAAATGTCACTCCATATAAACATAATATGTCCGGACACGAAGTCGATAAACAAACGGCCCCAGCACTTAAAAATGATGTACAAAACATACAGCAAACTTAGTACGTAGCTCATAAAACATAAGTCGAACAAAAACGAACCATGTTTTATAGCTGTTAGGAGAGTGTCCTGAATTTTTTATATGTAAATAAAGTCGGAAGCTGTCGGTACAGCGAACCTAGCCTGAAGCGGGGTCGTCACTCAATTTTTTGCTATCCATACTTTGTTTGCTTTTGATATGAAGATAAATAGGTAGGTACATTTTGTTGTTTTACCAAAAAATCCCAAGATCCCGAGTCCAATGAAATCAAAATGTTTTGCTACGAAATTGACTTTTGTAGAAAAAGGCCAGAACCCTTACTGCAAAATGGTTTACATAAGTACATTATTTTTTTACAAAAATTTTCTGCTATCTTAGATGATCGCCATGTCCAAAGGTGGCTATCCACTTAAGTCGGGCGTGCTTGAGCTAGCTCGCTTCAACCAATAGCATCGCTTTATTTTTACCCGTAGGCCGTTCACTGCAACGGGTGCTTGCGGGGTCAGCTATCATGGGGATCTTTGGAAATAGACTTTTAGTAATTTTCCTAAGTCTGGTAACAACCTCTGGTCTGGTACTGGGGGAGGAGGGCGCGGTCCCAGTAACAACTGGGACCACCCTCCCCCCCAGTAACCCAGTAAATTATAGGTGCTTCTCAAAACGCATGGGTTGTTAAGTTTGGGACCAAACAGCTTTGTTTGGCGATAGTCAATAGTAAAAATATACATTCTTAAACCTTTTAGTGTCAAAAATGTATTTCAGTAACAAACATTGAGTAGGGTTTTAGGGATGCTACGTGTCATAATGTACCACCGCAACAAGAGGAGGCTCGTCCCTTCGCGTGTAATAATTTTAAACCCTTGTTCAAAGTCACATGTGCTGGGCATCACCTGTCGCGTCGGCCGCCCACCCGATCCGACCTGCGTGTCTCTATGCGCACAGACAAATAAGTTTTTGTGTACTGATTTTGGTTAAAACATATTTTTTTTTATACAGGTTGAAGCAGAAAAAAACTTAACTTTGTAATTATAAAACTATCAGCTTTGGAGGAAACTTGAAAACAAAAGGTGTTATACGGACACAGCTGTTAACAGAGTTCATAAGTCTACAAAACTTTCAGTACTTCAACTGTCCCACAAAGCCGATAGTTTTAGATAAAGTTGCAAAAATAATAATATATCCTTTCTGTTTCACCTAGTATAACAATGTTGGACAAACATGGTACGACCAGCCTAACGTCGAGCACTTACCGTAACCCTAATAGATGCTTACAAACCAAAGGCATTGCTCGTACGTCACCAACCTGAAGGGGTGTGGGAAAGAAGGACCCCTCCTTTGGGAGAAGGTTGGACTTTCTGCTCTCTCACTTATTGTAAGAAACGCAGCTATAATAGGTACTTTACGCACAGAAGATCGATGAGAGTGGTCGAGTCATCCAGTATATGAGGTGTGACTACACCAAAAAGCCAAGCAGTAGTAATAATAATAATAATAAATATCGGCAGACGAACACACCAACTGTATGGTCCCAAACTAAGCAACGCTTGTACTATGGGTACCGTACAATGGACTAGGGGCGATCCCAATGACACCCAGACCAGGGAAAATTACGAAAAGGCCATTTTCGAAATGTATCCTGACGATAATCAAACCCGATGCGGTGAGCCGAGCGGCCTACGCTCGAACCACTGCGCCGAGCGGTCGTAGTAATTACTAGTGATTGGCTTATCCACCATTAAAAACTTTGAGAAGAAGCTTATTCCAATACGCAGGTGGGAGCCTGTGTTAAGGTGGGATTTGTACCTGTATAAATCCTACCTTAACCTGATGCATTCAGATAGGTCAGTTCTCTTCATTTCCTCGGCTTCGCTCAAACTGACAGGAAATGAAGCTATCCTGTTGGTTGAAGCAGGCGGGCCCGCTTCATAGCACAGCCAAGTAGACGGTCACCCTTACTTAGGTATCTGAAGTCATCAAGTTTTCCAATAGCAAAAGCCACTAGGCTATTGACGCCTAAACTGGAATATTGTTAGGGATGGCGGCCCCTCTAACCTAGTGGTTAGAGGGGCCTAGTGGTTAGCTGAGAGGTTCCGGGTTCGATCCATCCTGGCCATTAAAATATTGACGTGAGCCCACTCCTAATACAAGCATTAGCTTAGCTGGAGGGGCTAACGGGAACACTAGTAATGTGATTAACTCACATTGCTTTTTTTAAATAAAAAAACATCATAAGTAGGTACCCAGGTGTATTTATTTCAAGGGAGTTTAATCCTTCCAAGGCGCGGTTAAGATAACAAAGTTGAACATGATTAGGGTATTAACGGCGGGCGCCGAGAACTTTCAAACTAATCGCCTTGTTTGTACGACAAGGTTTCATTATGCGACACTTCTCGGTGTATTAATATCTAGTTTGTATAATCTATGTGTCGACCTAGTTGTAACTTGTCGTTTTTTGCTCCTGTCCACGCCAAAGTGTCCTCTATTGTGTGCTAATAAGGCCACATTATATCTTCTTCTTATTAGACTACCCTGATTTGTCTGGTTATTACGGTACGATATTTCCACGAAGCGATATCCATCTGCTCTCTGAGACCCAACTAGTAGGACTATTGGCAAGCTAAGGGTAATACATTTTTTTGTTAGATTTACTTTTTTCAGTCTTTTGACAGCCCGTACTCGACTATTAAACATGATAGGATGATAACCGGGACCGCTAGTTTAACGTGATCTCCGACGCTCGGAACGTTTTTTCAACCGACTTCAAAAAGGAGGAGGTTCTCAATCCGGTTGTATTTTTTTAAATGAAAATTTAATAACAAAGTACGACCAATTACAAACGTACGACCCGCCTGAAGTTACGCAGTTACTGTAACCTATATTTGCTTACACAAACGCATTATTCGCACATTGCCGACCGGAACGGGAAGGAAACAGAGGGAGTAGGCGGGAGGGGAGGTTGGGCTTCCGGCTCTCTATTACTACCCTAGTAGAGCCAGCCCGTATATGAGTGGCTGTAGTAAATGACTACAGCTTGTCTCTACCACCGATAAATATGCCCTTTGAAGTACGGAAGTGCTCTAGTAATGTCATATAACAAATCAAACACTAGAGTTAACATAATGTCTCTACATCCATAGCATCGCTTGCAACGGGGTCATGTCTCTCGAATGAGCATCAAATCAATCAATATCACGTATCCATGTTGTGCATCGGACCGTTTCAATCGCGATACGGTCACTGAGATCATGACGTGTCTGCAATAGCAATGGCATTGAAATGCTGAACTGAGCTTGAATTGATTCCAGAATTAGTATGCTTTGATTCAGAAGACAATGTGGGTAGTAAGTAACTACATAGTATAAAACAGAGTCGCTTCCCGCTATCTGTCCCTATGTATGCTTAGATTTTTAAAACTACGCAACAATACATGCATAATATAGTAGAGAAACACTGATAAAAATACCCGTGCGAAGCCGGGGCGGGTCTCTCGTTTCTAATAAAATTAATATTTAAAATAATCGCAATACAATGAACAAAACAGATTTTAATGATGTGAACTTGCTGAATGGCGAAGGAAAACATCGTGAGGAAATCTGCATGTCATTTGAATAACATGTGAAGTTCGCGAACCCGCACTAGGCCAGCGTAGTAGACAATGGCCCGAATCTCCTCGCATTAAGGAAGAATGAACCCGATACTGGGTCGCCCACAATTATATTGGGACCAAAACACTGTCGCTGCGCTGCAATGCACCTCTGTCTACCCCTACAGGAAATAAAGAAATATCGGCAGACTGTTTGGTCCCAAATTAAGCAAAGCTTGTACTATGGGTACCGAACAGTGGATTGGGGCGATCCCAGTGACACCAGACCAGGGCCTAATAACCACGCTAGCTAAAATCGTAATAGAAAAGCAAACGCTCGCGATTACGTTTCAAACGCTCCGCTTTTGACGTTTTGCTGACACAATACCATATTATCAATGTCAGTAGAAATCGTGAAGCTCGTGTCAGCAAAACGTCAAAAGCGGAGCGTTTGAAACGTAATCGCGAGCGTTTGCTTTTCCATTACGATTTGAGTAGCTAGCGTGGTTAGGGCCCTGGGCAAATTACGAAAAGGTCATTGCCGAAATTTCCCCGACGGGAATCGAACTCGCAACCACCGGGTGTATTGAGGCAAGCGGTCGTGATGGTATGTTATATGAGTTTCTTGCCGGATCTTCTCAGTGGAAGCAGCATTCCAAACCGGTGCGGCGTTATATTCTGAGAATAATGATGATATTTGTTTTTTTTTAAGTACACGTTTAGCGGGGAATCGCCGGACTCGCGCTGCTGAAAGTTTTATGAAACAGGAAGCACCAACATTATCACGTATCTCTTTCAATATTCCACAATAAAAATGCAAATGCAACATGCCGCATCGCTGAACGCGGCGCATGCTATCAATACCGAACCGATGCTCACAATATTCCCCATTCTCAGTTTTCAATTTATCTACTTCCTTTGTGCGCAGAGTTCGTGAGAGCTTCAATTTTGCTGTAGCGACTACTGTTTATTTTACACTCTCTAGATAATAGTGTGTAGCTGTAAGAATTTTTTAAAATACAGGATGATTTTTTAACGATTCTTTTAGAATTGTAAGTACTAGAGCCGAGCGATAGTCAATTGACTACAGCTAACTTACGGACTGGCTCGACCGGGGCAGTACCACCCTCTCACAGAAGACAGACGTGAGGTAACTGTTATAGCTGCGTTTCGTACGAAAAGTGGAACCTCGACTCCCCTTCAAGTCGGTAACGTGCAGCAATGCCTTTTGTATTGCATCTATAGTTAACCGTAAAAAATGACTTTATTTTAGAACTAGCTGTGCCCCGCGACTTCATCCGCGTAGTATTGGATTATTGGGTTAAAAAGTATCCTATATGTTAATCCCGGTTATAATCTATCTGTGTTCCAAATTTCATCCAAATCCGTTCAGTAGTTTTTGCGTGAAGGAGTAACAAACATACATACATACATACATACATCCACACTCACAAACTTTCGCATTTATAATATTAGTAGGATTTACTTTACAACCAAATCAGATGCATTTCCCGTTAAATGCCAGCTAAACAGTTCGAGCATCGATTACACTTCGGAAAAGTCCGAAGGAAGCTAATAGCAGTTAAAAATTAGATTGAACGCTCCTCGGTGGTAATTGGCAATTAGCTCGTATGGTGGGTTTCAGGGTGGGCCAAGACAGGGTCTTGAAGCGATTATGCCCATACTTATAATCTAGTATTCGTCAGAAGTTATTACTTAGGTACCTACTTACATTCGCGCGTCACAATGAGTTTTAACCCCAAATTCATAATTTTTAAAGAATAGTGGTCGCCCACCGTCGAAATTCGACCATAATTCATTAAACCCAGAAACCTTCTTGATTGATACTGGCACGCAGAATGCACTATGGCAGGCCCGCCCTCCAAAATAACGAAAAAAAAAACTGTCACCGTTTGTCAGGCAGTCAGTTACTGAGTGGAGGTTACAAATGTATGTGTGTCAATTCTTGATTTAATGTATATATGTTTTGTGCATACTTAATTAAAAAAGAATATAATTCTGCACTTCTTCTCTATATAAACTATAAGTGTGCCAAATTTCATACTCCTCCGTCCACGCAATTTTCGTATTAAGCGTTTTATAGTTTTTCCTTCACGTATTAATAGATTTATCGCTTATGTTCGATATCGTGGGTTCAAGTCCCGATAGCGGACGTACACAAATTTTGGTACTATTTAGCGTGTTCCAGGCAGAGTGCCCTATCTTTGATTACGCGTCACGTGGCCGCTGCAAGGTACGCAAAACAATTCCAAGACTCTTTTAGGCTAATTTATCATTTCGTCCAAGACATTTTGGATCTTATGACTTAAATCAGACATACAATAATTCATGTGTTCTCAGCCAGTGACTCGTGATGTTGATCGATAAGGCCGCGCTTACTGCGTTTGCATTCACGTTTGCGTTTACGTCAGTAGGTATATAAGCTATGTTACCTCTATGTGAATGGAAACTGACGATGTGAAATGGATCTTATCAGCTCTCGTAGAGAGTTAATTAACTAGTAATAAAGAAAAATGACTAGTATGTTTTAGCTTATTGTAATGAGCTTAAACTACGAACGCTATTCTGCATATACGGAGCTAAAGGAATCCAGTATAGCGTAACTTATCCGTGGATAATGTAAGGTAATTTCAGTATACGAGTATTAAAAAGAAAACTTTCAATTCAATTTACCACACTTTGTCACAATACCCGACAACAGACTGTTAAGCATTCAACATTTCCGATTAATGTTCATCGCGTTGTTAAACGTCGGAAGTTTAACGGCAATGTAACCGCTCGCTTTTATTTAAACCGCTGGTGTATTGTCAATCGTTGCAGCCGGCGCGATGCGGTTTTGCATGCGAATTGAAACACCAAAACCAACAAACTCTGAACCGATTACTTTTCGAATGTACAATCGAATGACGACCAAATGTAAAAACTTAATCAAATGTGGCTTTCAGGTTTTTAACACAAATGCAACAAAGCTTTTTTAAATAGTTGACAATAAAAATATATAAGTATACCAAAAATATAAAGCGAATTTTGTTTTGTCCCTGTTCTTCTGTATTTGTCTTTCTCTGTTGAATGACATATATGATAATAGCCTTTAGGTATTATTTGGGGAAAGGCATATGGCGTGCTTCTTTATACACTTCAGTGACAACGCAGTAATATTCCAACTCGAACTTTCATATTATCCCAAACAATCGATACAACCTTTACACCCTTGATCTATATTATAATGTACCTATTGATTGTGTATTAGTACCTAAATAGTTATCAAACGGAAAGCAAACAAACCCCGCAGTTGCAACCGCAGACCACTGCATTAACAGTTCGCATCAATCATTACTCCTGTATTGTAGTCAAATTATTAGTTAATTATCTTAATTTCAATCGAAATTATTAGCGGCACAGTAGCCTGGCCGGTATTGACATCAACACATTAATGAATTAATGGAATCGATTCGCCGCTCGACACGGCAACTTCATTTGACATCCGAATAGCTGGGTTGCTATTTAAAAATGTATCACTTTATTTACCCTGGTAATCTCTGTTGACCATCGGTTTTTGGTCGCATTTGTGTTAATTAATAATTCGAAGTGGATTATATGAAAGCTGAAATATTGTGGTTACCTTTGCATTAATTCAATAACGCTTTTGTAAGTGGGGTCGGTTTAACAAACAAACACTTATTCTGATTGGTTGGCATGTAATAGTAGTAAACACTGTGCTTTTCATTACGAATGCAAGGAAAGTAAAAATAAAAACAGGAATTGGCTAAAGAAAAAATATAAGGAAGTATGAACAATACTCTACAACCCGAAAAAAAAAGATCGGATTGCCGCCTATTTTGTTTTTTTTTCGTTGGCCGGCCTAATTCATTATTTAGCCATTCATTTTCATCTTTAAATATTTGGTCCAAATCTATGTTATTTTAAAGAAATAGTTGAAACTAAATTATAATTAAGTCATTTAACAATATATATTCTTTAATTAATATTACTTAACTTTATGTTATTTCAATTTTACATCGTGCTGTAATTGAGTGACTGTAGAAAAAGTTTGAACATGGTTCCATAGAAATGTGAAAATGGAACTAGTTTTTTTTTATAATTTGACTGCTGTCAGTTGAAAGCGATTCTCCCGGGCCGGAAAAATATTACTTTCAACCCGCTCCTCAGCCAACTTCAGACCTACTTTCAGAGTATGAGTAATGAAAATACAATTTAGGTACACTTTAAAACGATACGCTCAATTACACGGACTACCTTCGCTGGGGTAGTACCATCCTCGCACAGAAGATGGCTGTTAAAGCTGCATTTCATTTAATGAGTGAGAGGCCCGGAAGCCCAACCCCCCCTTCCTTATCCTAACTCTGTCCCACTCCCTTCAGGTCTGCAACGTGCGAGCAATGCCTTTGGTACAGTCAGCACCTATAGGCCATGGTAACTGCTTAGAACTTCCTATGTGAAATAGACTAGTAATTACATAAGTCAATTTTAAATTGCATGTGAATTTGAACTTTAATTCCAATACAGATAGGTACATTATTAATATAGACTCATTATCTCTCATCACCCGCCATATTCAGTTTAATGTAATAGCGATGGAGCAATCAAGAGATTGAAATCTATGTCTTGTTTGTTTGCACGGCTGGAGTATTCGCTAGGCATATGATCCAAGTATTAATATAGAGATGTGTTGCATAAACAATAAACTACCCGCTATTCTTTTATTTTTAATTTAATAAAATATTATTAGTGTGCAAGTGGTTTATTTTCTTATATTTAGTGCATATTTTTTTTTATTTCAGAGCCCTGAGTTATACTTAATTAAATAAAATATATATTTATCTTTGATTTCATAACATCTCATTCAACTAAAAATAACCTGCAAAATCACCATGTGGCAATTTACAGTAAGTTTCTTTTTGGTAAAATGAGTGCGTTTGCTGTCGCTTAAATCTTAGCTTTATTTTGTATTCGTTCCTGTTGTTTATCATAAATAATTTGGCAATCTGAGATCTGCATTATCCGCTCTTGTTTGTTTGAGCACTCTCAGAATTTGAAAATGCTTTAATCCATCCTTGCATAAGTTATACGGCCAACCCTGCAGCAACACGGGCAGAAGGCGTATTAAGAATGGTTATTTTCAGGCAGTTTACTGTGACAATTGAACCAGAAAGTCGACCAATTGAAAAGTTAAGTTAAGTAATGGAAATATTTTAATATTTTAAGTACCTAATTCCATACCGAGTAATAAAAAAGAATAAAAAAAACTGTAATTAAACCACAGACGTTTCGCTGCCAATCATTCCAAATTTAAAAATAGTGGTTACAACAGCTTTATATCGATAAATTCGTCGCTAGCCCTGTACTCCACAGGGCAATCAAGATATGTTAATAGCCCTCTTTGATATTCAAACTCGTGTGCAGATGCGCCTCTTTGCGGCCCCCATCAGCGATATCTTGACCACTATGTCGACAACAATGGTGATTAACTGTCGTTAGAGCTTTGATGGGGTAAATTAGTTGCTCTATTGCAGCTAGAGCGGATTAGTTAGAGATGAATATATGTATAGAATTGATGGAAGGTCGCTTGAAGAGTTTATCGTGATCCCGTTATTTACAGAGCCAGTAAAAAAGCCTGCAAAGTAGCCTTCTTTATTCTATAAAAATATGGTCCACCAAGTTTAATAGGTATTTCACCAGTGTCAAGTAACAGATAGCAATACAAACACATTTCATAACAATCTATATATTGTTACGTACATGTACTAGGGGTAGGTACAATTAATGCCGTTAAACGTGTAAAAAGGGTTTATTTCGCTCTCCACAAACTTGACAAATACAAACTAGTACAATACTTCACCAACACTAGTTACACACAATTAACACTGTTCCGAATCACTTAGCAGTCACACAGTATTCCAATATAATCGCCTAGGTCACTGGTATATCACTCTTCGTTCGCTTACTTGAGTTCCGTACACTGTCGCTTCCAAGAAGTAACTAACTCGCTGCCCGTCCTCGACTCCTTATATATTGAATAAAGAAGCGAGCTGGTGTTTTCCTGAACATTCTCGGTAGGTATGTAGGTAATAATAATCGCAATCGAACGATCCCGAGACCCATTGTCGGCTTTCCTTTGTATTCGTTCGCGAGTAGGTAGTCGCCGCCGCCGTCGCCGATAACGCAAGGGCGTTCACCTTATACCTACATACCTACAATCTCGAATATTCAATTTACGAGACCTTTCATAATTAATTGATGGAGTACATCTAGACTAACGATGCGTTTTTGTATCAAGCTGATAAAATAAGGATCCTTCGAGATATTTGACCAAATAGTTTCTAGGTCGTAACAATATATATAACTCAAAGGTGACTGACTGACATAGTGATCTATCAACGCACAGCCCAAACCAATGGACGGATCGGGCTGAAATTTGGCATGCAGGTAGATATTATGACGTAGGCATCCGCTAAAAAAGAATTTTGATTAATTCCACCCCCAAGGGGATAAAATAGGGGATGAAAGTTTGTATGAAACTTTGTCAATTTTAAACCGATCGGGCTGAGACTTTGCATGCATAAAGCTACTATGACGTAGACATCCCCTAAGAAAGGATCAAAATTCCACGCGGACGAAGTCGCGGGCTCAGCTAGTACAATATAGAAATGTGACCGTCCACTTTGGAAAACCAAAATGGAGCCCCCTGTAAAGTAGTCAATTGGCTACGGATTTTTTATAGAAAATCTAACAAAACTGACGTATTCAGACACGCGATACGTCATTGACGTATTGTGAGTCGATCGAGATGCCAGCGGTTAACAGATTTGGGCTCCAGATGTCAAGTTTAAAATAATAACATCCGGAATGCCATAAAATAATTATGCCGCGCCCTGAATCATACCGCCACTTCATCTGGGCCGCACATAAAATACGCCATACGCTTCCCTGTTTAATAATGTAGTTTTATACCTCGAACAAGTTGTCAGCTGAAGTTACCAGTAAACAAATTTATTCAGGACTTGTTGGAACCTGTTTCCATAGTATTTTATAGGAACAGGTTATATTCGTACATCACAATCTGTTCAGTACGGGAACTAGAATAAAAAGTAGGCAACTCAACACAATAATTATAATAAATAAGATTATTAATAATAAACTACAAAACAGCTGATAATTTTCAAACGTCTAAACCGATTTTCATGAAACATAGTTAAGAACACTCTCGATCAGAATACCTTTCTAACAAAAAAAAACAAAATAAAATCGGTTCATCCGCTTGGGCGCTACGATGCCACAGCCAGACACACAGATACACAGATATACATGTTAAACTTATAACACTACTCTTTTTTGTCGGGGTTTAAAAACAGAAGATGTTAGAAAATAAACTCCTTTTATATTCGATCGTATGATTCAAGATTTTTTTCATGATTGTTCATACGTATTCAATAAAATCAGATGTACGTCTGCATGTAAAATGAACAATTTTATGTTGTAATAAAATTTCACTCCACTTTGTTTCATAACAACGAGCGCGCGACTTGATATTTTATTGTGTTTCATTATGCACGGTATATTGCCTAAACTTGACGAGGTACTTTTGCAGGCGCGGAAATAACGACTCACGACCGAAAGAAACACTTTATTGAAAGAAAATATTTTATTTAACAAAATTAAACCGACTATATAAATCCTGGGTACAACACAAGCTAGAAATGACTAGAGACCTTATATATAACTAGCTGTGCCCGCGACTTCGTCCGTGTGGAATTTAATTGACAAAGTTTCATACAAACTTTCATCCTCTATTTTATCCCCTTGGGGGTAGAATTAATCAAAATCCTTTCTTAGCAGATGCCTACGTCATAAAATCTACCTGCATGCCAAATTTCAGCCCGATCCGTCCAGTGGTTTGGGCTGTGCGTTGATAGATCACTATGACAGTCAGTCAGTCAGCCAGTCAGTCAGTCACCTTTGAGTTATATATATTTAGATTTCTTTGCTTTGGAGTCAGTGCCACTATCTTTACACGTTAGCACTATTTTTTAGGTAACCTATCCCTATTTACTTACTTGAATTGGCACCGACTATAATGAAATTAATGAAATTATAAGGTCCATAGTTATTTCCAGCATTTTGTGCATAATTTTGATTGTCAGCTGGTTTTACTCTGTTACTCTACACTTTTAGAAAATACAAAATCAAACCTAGGTCTACACTGTAATACAAGTGCAATTCCTTAGAATTTCCGTTCAAAAGCTCGTAAAACACGCGACAAAGTATTTTAATATCTTCTACAAATAACACGTTACATAGACAAGGGCGGTTATTTATTGCGCTCCCCGAATATGGGGTAAGTTTCCCCATAAATCGGGACGGTGTAATGTTGTCGGACGCCTGTGAGGTGCCTGTTGATAAAACTTTTAACAAGCTTTGCGACTATAAAGTCTTACAACATATACAACAGTTCGCATTTATATGTACATATAAGTGATGCATAATACCTCCTTTTAGTCATATTGTCCTAGTACTTTTCATTTTATAACATACTTTCTTGAACAGCGGTGATAGCCAATCGGTTGATCTTGCGGGCTCAAGGTCCTGGGTTCAAACCCTGGCTCGCACCTTTGGGTTTAAGGAATCGAAAAACGTGAAACCTCTATTATCACACCCTTCAAGGAACACGCCGAATTTCAAGTAATTGTTTACACAGGTGAAAGGGCAGAGTGCAGAGATGACGGATGATAGGCTTGAATGGAAGAAGAGAACAAGGTGATGATGATGATGATGTTTACACAGGTAATTAGTAAATACGATCAAAATTAAGAATCTCCTTCTTTGATGAAACAAAAAATAAAAAGGTAATGAAATAGCCCCTAGATGGCGCTATAAAACCCTTACTCGAACGCTATTTATACCTAAAAGTCGCTTATAAAGGTTATAAAAATTTCTCGCGCATGGAATATAAGAATCTTTATCCGTTTACGTATAACAGGCATCGGGAACTCATAATTTTTTCCCCTCGGTATATTTTATACACAGAACGGCGAATAGGCGGATTTTAGTGCAAATTGACTCGGATGCCTGATCCACTGATCAATTCTAGTATAGGTACTTACCTGAAGAAGGAACTAATGACATGTGAAAGAGTTTATCATACTAATATTATAAAGAGGAAAACTTTGTTTGTTTGATTGTAATGAATAGGCTCCGAAACTACTGAACCGATTTGAAAAAATCTTTCACTGTAAGGAAGCTACACTATCCCCGGGTGACATAGGCTATAATATATTTTCAAAAAATTAGGGATCCTTACTAAAACGCGAATAATGTAACCGCAATGTACCCGTGCGAAGCTGGGGCGGGCCGCTAGTATATCTATATTGTGAGAGCGTTTTTAGCATGCTATGTATGGGTATAAATAAATCGATCTCAAGTCTGAGACCGAGCTTGGAAATGTCAGTCTTATGTCCTACCAGTACAACATTATTTGTCCAATGTCTCCTTAAGATCGCTCTCAGACATGAGATAGATTTATTAATATGAGTCTATTATTCACAGATTGTGCACTTTGTAGTTTGGGTGCAGGAGATGTTAAAAAATGAGACACCTGCTCTTTTGTTTTAAATTATTCGGAATATTTTAAATCATTTTCACAAACGTCGTTAGGTACTAGTTGTGTAGTGTTAGTTAGTAGCACTAAATGAAGGACTATTTTTATTTAATGTTCTCCAAAAACATTCAGCGAGAGCCTTAATAAAATTTATGTCTCAATCACAAGCCTACTTATTACCTACAGAAAATGTATTTTCTATTAAGAAGCTATATTAAAACTCAAATTGAATGTTCGAAATGATTTCCTTTGTCGTCCTTAATGCGTACCGCTAAGGAGTGGAATACTGAATCAGCGAGCCATATCTTTGGCCTCATCATCTCTTTCCATCAGTCAAGATAGGGGGTCAAATTCCGACCAGTCCATATTTAAAAATTCCGCAGCACTAAGTTTTATAGTTTCATAAATGCACGAACAAACGTTCAACCGACAGCTAGTGCGTTCAGGACCGTATTGTTATGGAAATACAGTCCATCGCGCACATTTACATAAAACAAGCTTTAACGTGTGTAAAAACGGCCGATAACTGATAACTGGTGTTTTGCTTTCGCTATTGTTTGTTTGAAATATTTTTATAACTTTATTTTTTATCAGTGTTTCATGACTTTTATATGTATTGATTGCATCAATTATTACTTATGTTAGTAGGCAGCCGCCTGCAGTAGTAGCTAGTCCAAATTAAATATGTAGCTCGTTGAGTGAGATTTAGCTTATTAACCTAAATAAGTTATGTCTTTGCGGAGATCAATGTATGCCATCGAAATAATAACTCCCAACTACTTCTGGTTCATGGCCTGTCGGAATCTATTAGCCATGTTAATCCTTAATAATCCCTTGTTTCTAATTTCTAACCCTCTTATTAATAAATGTGGTCTAGCGGTTGTATTAGTTTAGTTACACCATGCTATGTCTTCTTTTAAATATCAAATTACGCATGACAGTAAATTCGGTGCGTAATTATTAATGGTATTATGTGGGCCGATCCCGGCGGCACTGCAATGCCGGGCCGACCCGTGACGGGAGTGGAGCGAGCCCCGAACATCCCGTCTGGTTACAAAAATCAGTTTAATATACTGGTCCCTCAGTGAGGGAACTTTCAGATATTAAGCTGAAAAGAACAGATACTACACTTTGATCTTAGCCAAAAGGCCGAGAAGCGATAACTGTACTTTGTCATTCAGGGCACGCCACTAAACTGCGTAGAATCTTAACACCGCGGCGCGGAATTAAGTTGTTGGCGAACAGCGCCATCTATCGAGGTCTGATGAAACTACTGATATAATGCTATTACAGTGATAAGAAGTATTATCTCGCCGAAACTTTTATGTGTAGCTATCTGTAAGGGCCTAATGATCAACGCCCGCAATTAACTTATGACTCCTATAACTAGCTAACCACTGTTACAAAGTTATGGTTCCGTCACTAAACACGACTAAATCAAATATTAAACGATTAATTAGTTGTTGAAACTTTGATTTGTGGGTGTATGTCGGTCGTTATGAGGTTCTTAACCTAATTTGGGTGGTTGAAGCCGGTTTGATTGAATATTCTGCGAATTCGGTGTTTTAAAAACATGGTTTGCTATGAAATCTGTAGTTTTGTGTGGGTATCACTAAATAGAGATCCTAGCAGATCCGAAATCCTAGATCCGTGCAGGAGTCGAGCTGCCACCCGGTTACTATATGGGGTTACTGAATTTACGACGTACTTAATACAAAATACAATTAACCTGACCTATATATCTCGCGAAATTAAGAAGTTTTGGAGATATCTCGCAATTCGTGCTTTTGCAAAAATACACAAAATACGAAGTTTATATTATGACCTACTGAAAAGAAGTTAAACATTTTCTGAGTTTTAATTTCAATTAAAATTTATTTATGAAATCATAATGAAGCCGCAACAGCAATAAAAAATACCAAATACTAAGCAGTTAGTCAGAAGATTTCAGATTCACAAATGAACTCACTAGTAATATCACCAAATTTATTAAATATTGTGAATCTAGCAGTCTGATTAGTGGAAATTTAGCTGTCATCTATTAGACCCTGAAAAGAATATGACGAATTACCATTGACCCTGCATTACATAGGATCCTACTATGTTCGACCTATATTTTTTTATCTATACAAATAAATAAAATTGGAATGTCTGTTTGTAATATCAAAATTACACCTTTTCACTAAATGCATATGCAAGTATATACGACACCTATAGCAATAATGCGATTAAAAAAATGTTGTCTGTCTGTCTGTCTGTGCGTTTGTTCCGGGTAATCTCCGAAACGGCTGGACCGATTTTGACGGGACTTTCACTGACAGATAGCTGATGTTATAAGCAGTAACTTAGGCTACTGTTATTTTAGAAAAAAAAATGGGTTCTGTCGCGCGGTCTCAGAACGCGGGAGCGGGCTTTTTTGTTAAGTTAAATTCCACGCGGACGAAGTCGCGGTCTCAGCTAGTAATAAATAAAATGGAATACATTCACGTGTGTGTAAAATACCCAATCCTTAATCCGTTCAGTGTTGATGTTGATTGAAATATCACGTTGTGAGCCAATCCGGTGAGAGTGCACACGGCCATTTTGTATTCCATAAAAAAGTGTATAAGCGCTTTTCAGCAGCCGTTATTCGGATGGTATGAACGAGCCGCGATTGGGATGTGTAGTAGCAATGTAAGCGAGCTGGAAAATGGTTTACAATGGGTATAAAATTATCAAGGATAGTTTGTTTAACAATTCAGACAACAGGGTCGTCCTGCGTTGTCACACCGAGGTTTCATATCTTTCAAACTGGTCAGGCACCGTCAGCGACGGTAGTTGAGCATTCTTAGTTTTAAAAAGCGCTTGCTCTTTTGGTATCGCTTGAAATTAATTATTATTTTTTAGAATTAAATTTGGTTTTGACAATGTGCACCAACGTTTGTAATATAACAAAGAGTATAACCGATTGTTAAATTTTAAAATGTTCAGCGAACCAAAAAGGGCTATTTATTAATTGGTAAATCAAATAGGTATCGTTATTAGTTAAATAAGGTTCACTTATATTTCATAAATTTGTATAAGTAATTTTAATTATGTATTATTTTCTTTAAGTTTTTATACAGAGTCAAATATTTTTTTTCTAAACACAAACGCGGCTAAAATTTTGTAGGTGTAAATACAAGTTGTCAGTAAGTTAACACACGAATAAATTAGTAATTTCTTTTATTCTTAAATAAGATAATAGATGCTTGAGAACACTATCTCCTCCTATTACTAGATGTACTTACTATCTCCTCGTCTATCACACTAACAATTAATGAAACATCTAGTTGGTACTTATTGGATTGATAAAAAGATTTTCTATAGTTAACCGTGCAATATTGTACGCAAATCGTCCCAGCGGACGGAACACCGTCCAATACGGACACAATAGACGCGCATAAATACCGTTCATTCAAATCGGGCGAGGCCATTCAATACCGGATTTCGTCCACAAAACTATGCGATTCCCACATTGTTTGATAAGCTTGTTTACATTTGACGGAAAACCGCTTTGTGTAAAATGCATACAATATCTTTCAATATATCAATAATCATCTTAATATATACCCTATGATAGGTGGCGGGTAACCGCGTCCTTTATTAGAAAGGTGGAAGTTAGATCTCCCGTGGGTGGGTTACCAGGAAAGGTTGGAATTAATATAGGTGTGAGTAACTCACGGCAAGGTATTCTTGAGGATGCTGGCTCTGGAAGGTGACGCCGAGACACGCCGACCAGGGCGGCGACGAAGGATCTTCATCGGCGGTGCACTGCCCACACTAAATTGTCCTTTTCACAGTTCACACACTCACGAACACGTATCCTCAATAAATACATATGTTTAAATATTGTTCAAGGGTCGACCCAATTACAGTCCAAAACCGTGAATTTCTTGTTATTTAGAATTATTAGAATTAAAAAGTTGGAACACCGCGAAAACACAGCCGTCTTCTTTTTCTTCGCGCGCGGCGAGCGCTTGCTTCGTCGCTATTGGTCGATTGTTCGCGGCGGAGGTATTCTCTTCGATGATTGTCCAAAAATGGCGCCATGAGTTTGACATTGGATATGGAATTGGTATAGGAAGGAATGTAGGAGCGACAAGCGAGAACAATAGGAAGATTATATATTTTGAACCTCCGACGAAACAAGAGGGGTGTTATAAGTTTAACATGAGTATCTTTGTCTCTGTGTATCTGTGTGTCTGTCTGTGGCATCGTAGCGCCCAAGCGGATGAGCCGATTAAAATTTAGTTTTTTTTTTGTTAGAACGTATTCTGATCGAAAGTGTTCTTAGCTATGATTCATGAAAATCGGTTCAGCCGTTTGAAAATTATCAGCTCTTTTGTAGTTTAATAAGTCGTCGCATGGGGGTATTTTAAATTTTCAAATTATAAGTTATTCTAGCTTTTATTCGATTTTATTGTCTGTATGTCAACAACAACTGCACCTACCGGCCTCCACACCTACCACCTACCACCACCTACTACCACAATGTTATATCAAAGATATTACAAAGTCGGCAAACAAGTATACGACTCGCCTGATTTTATGCAGTAACCGTAGCCTATAGATGCTTGCAAAGGCGTCGTTCGCACGTCGCCGACTTGAAGCGGAGTGGGATAGAAGGAGGGAAAAGGGCTTCCAGCTAACGAAACGCAGCTATATTAGGTAATTTACACCGATCTTCTGTGACAAGGTGGTACTACCCCGGTCGGGCCAGTACGTAAATGAGCTGTTGTCAGTTGGCTACAGCTTGACTCTACCATCGTCATAATTAGATAACGTACAACAAACATTGTAAGACCTTATTAGACTTCATTCGTTGTCCGAATAACCTGGGCCCTAACCACGCTAGCTACTCAAATCGTAATAGAAAAGCAAACGCTCGCGATTATGTTTCAAACGCTCCGCTTTTGACGTTTTGCTGACACCATACCATATAAATGTCAGTAGAAATCGTGAAGCTCGTGTAACCAAAACGTCAAAACCGGGGCGTTTGAAACGTAATCGCGAGCGTTTCCTTTTCTATTAAGATTTGAGTAGCTAGCGTGGTTAGGGCCCTGCTCTTTAGCAAACTCTGTACTCGAAACTAGTCCAGTACGGAATAATAACAATGATAAATTTAAAGAAAAAGTTTCATAATAGAATACATAAATTATATGAACGAATCTGATTTTTCCAGCACACCTTATTTTTCATGGAGGACATTCCAACAATGTTTTGAAGAAACTTGGATCTTGCCATTAGAAATTCTAATAGAATTGTGAAGTTATCTATTCTGGAAAAAAACATTATTCTAGAGTTTATTTATATCAAATTCAAACATCATTTTCTTCAGTTGGCATATACTTTATTGTAATTTTATTAAGTAGTTTTTTGGTTTATATACCCAGTTAATATTACCATCAAATTCCCGTTGGGGTAAGGGGAACGTCCAGATAAGTTAATTCTGGTGTTATAATAGGAGTGGGCTCACGTCAATAGTTTAATGGCTGAGATGGGGATCGAATCCGGAACCTCTCAGCTACGGGCGGCCCCTCTTAACACTAGACTATTGACGATAACAAAGGTATGACCATAAGGACATGGTATCCATTGGACAGTGCGCATAAAAATCGGACAAAATTCTAATGTGCTGACGTTCTGAGGCAAAAGCTTTAGACACAGTAGAGAATTTTATTCCGGCTCATTTTTCTTAACCCCAGGATTTTGGGATCCCAGAATATTCCTGGGATTTTAGTGTCAATGAAATGTAATAATTTAAATTTAATAGAATATTTTAAACTTTAAGTCCACGGCATGTACCTACATCAATTTTATTAACTTATTATGATTATTGTTAAATTACTTTTTAAAATTTAATTTGTTAAATTGAATCCCGGGATTTCGGGATCAAAATACAGCGGGGATCCCGGGATCAAATCCTCTAACACACCGGTTTAGTATTAAGACAAGTACCTACATATATGTACTATCATTATGTTGGGGTTCAAACGCGGGTGACACGGAAACGCTCTTACCCTCACAATCAATCTCACTAGAGAGCGATCTAATATTTATACGGTTGCAGACACATGCGTGGCGATGAGAAATAGCACCTATGTGTATACATAATTAACTTGGATTCAGCTTGTATTGTAGGTAATTAGATGGTTACCAAATATTTTACCGAATTAGGTATCTACTCTTTCTGGATATTTACCAAAATATTATCTACTTTTTGTACCTATTAATAATAAGCAACAGGCAATTTAAAATAAAAAAAAACAAGCCTCCCGAGTTTCCTTCTGGATCTTCTCAGTTGAAGTCGCGTTCCGAACCGATACCTATATTCAAATGTCAATCTGTAATTGCTCCCGTAGGCTCAAACAAAATAAACGATTTGACTTTGACTTAGACTTTGATTTTAAACACATAATTAATGGCGATCTGTGCTTGCGCATCGAACATTTGTCGCGGTTGGTGTTCTCGATTAAGAACTCGAGGTGTAAATATGAATGCATAAACACGTTCAAGTTTAGGCTTAAAAAACACATGGTTGAGATACAGCGGCAATATAATAACATTAATCTAGAAATATCTATCATATAAATCCTTACCCATTTATTCATAACAAACTATCCACTGCTATTTCCAGAAGCATATCTTCACAATGCGCTAAACCTCCGGGCAGGTTTATAATGGGGACCTAAAGAAAATAATAATAATAGGTAATAATAAATTGAATAAATGGAATAATAGTAATAAACAAATATACAACATAATATTAATAATAACAGCTAATTACCGTATGGGTTTGGCCCACTGATTTTTGTGTTCCTTGCCTCACCCCATGTCCGTACCATAGGTACAGTAGTTCGCTTACAGTCGATCCGAATGCGCATGAACCAGCAACCCGCCCGAATAATGGGGACCTAAATAATAAAGAAAAAACATGTCAAAATATATAATAAAAATCGTAAATAAATAAACGGCAAAGAAAAATATATTATGACAACATAAATTAATATACAATATAATAACATAATTTTTACAATATAATATCATATTTTTATTTATTTAAATATGTATTATATTTATTATTACGTATAAGGACTTATATTGTTGTAATAGCTTAGTGGTTTGGGTAGCAAATGGTGTAGGTATGTAAGACAGGGTATGAGGAGGCTTTGGCTGAAAATCAGCGTTGGAGGAGATTTCGTTCCCCTCCAGCACATGCTGAGCCAAATGCCTCTCGGTACAGCTCACACTGTAGGAAATGCAGCTTACTTACCTTAGGTCTATATATTTTACTTATTTTATAATTATGTGCTGTTCTTTCCTTCCTGGCCCTTAAGATACAGGCAATGCCTAGTTTAAGGGTCACAAGCTAAGCACTCTTTCATAATTTATTTTTCTGTTCTTCAAGTCTACAGACCTCATTTGTAAACAAATTAACATAAATAAGTAGACTTAGAGATAAATAAATATTTTTTCATTTTTCATGTGTTCCCTGTGCTGATGAAATATTTTTCATTTTTCATTTCAAATATGTATTTAATTTATTAATGTTGTTCCGTAGAAATTTAATGTTAACTTAGGTAATAATTTAGGCAACTGTTTCATAAAACTTAATTTAAAACTTAAGAGCAAGTCTAAAATTCCATCAAACTTCAGACATTTCTGTTCAAACTTGACGCTGTGAATTTGAATATTTCAGGAGGTAGTGAGTGGATAAGGAGCATTGACGTAATCGGCAAAACTATGCTTAGTAGATCTGACAGGGAGGGGTTTCATAGTTGACGGAAAGTTTCCGATATACTACACAAACTGAACAAACTAAAAAAATATATTAAAATTAATAAATATATTAAAAAAACCCAGAAACTTGTAAAGAAACACAAATTTTTCATAAAAAATGTCAAACTTAATAAAGAACGTTTAAATCTATTAGACAGATTAGATATGTATGCCTCTAAACTGGAAAGTAACACATTGAAATATAAAAATGAAACTATTAACTTTCAGTGTGAGATTGGCCATTTGGAGGATAGATTAAAATCAATGAAAATGAAGTATGAGCACTCAGAAAAACAATTAAAGGAGTATATTCTGGCTATGAATGATCTGGTAGCATGTAATTCTACTGGAAATGGTGCACATTTCGACAACACTCAAAACCGGCTGTCGTTGGATCATTCATTGCCGACATGTACACCTCTTAAAGTGCAGGCATGTGTGCAGCCTCAGACCCCAATTTATTGTTCGAATGCCAAACAAAAAATTGTTATATTTAGTGACGAAATTGGTAAGGACATGGGTCATCGCTTAACAAATACATCCAAGGGACATACAGTAATAAATTATTGCCTGCCTGGTTTATCTTACCAGGAAATGATGAATAAAATTTTAAATTATAAATACACACCTAATACAACTCTATTGATTTTAATAGGTGATAGGGGAAATGTGAACAAAAAAAATATAGTTGACTACTATACATGTCTGTCAAATATTAAAGTAGACAATATCATATTGTTTACATTTCCTTATAGTAACAGTTTGCCACAGGTGGAAAATGACATTAGGTATAAGGTTAACCAGACTTTAAATACTTTGGTGTTTCAAAGTAATAATTATTCAGATTCTAATAAATTTCACTTAATTGACATTAATAATTATTTAAATAATTTTTATCTGACAAAAGGTAATTATTACCTTTCTAATTACTATAAAAGACAGATAGCTGTTTCGCTATTATATTTATTTGATATATCAGCCAAAAATTTGGCTACCAAGGTTGCTTCTATTGATCAACCTAATATAGACAATGCTTCTATTGAGCATTTTGACATTTGTAATAATTTAAATTAGTATATAAGACAATAGAGACAACCTCTTGCAATAAAGTATTAAAAGTTGTTCATCAGAATTTACAAGGTCTGATGGGCAAAGAGCTGGAACTTGAATTGTTTTTGAACGACAGCAACATAGATATTCTTTGTATTACTGAACACTGGTTAAAAAGCAACCAGCTCATGTTTAATTTGACTAATCATCAGATTGCTAGCTCATTCAGCAGAGTAAATTTAATACGTGGTGGCTCATTAATAATTGCAAAAAAAAGTATTAAATTAAAAGAGCGTAAAGACATTGTGAGCCTATCTGTTGAACGAGTAATTGAAATTTCCTGTATCGAGTTTGAGCAGTTCATTGTTGTATGCGTATATAAGCCACCGTGTTCACCCTATGATGACTTTGAAAAATACTTGGAGGACATTCTTTTTAAAATAGCCAAGTCTAACAAATCAATGATTATCTGTGGAGACTTTAACATTAACTTACTAGAAAATAGTCCTATAATAGATAAATTTAAATTACTTTTTAAATGCTACAATATGTATAATATTTTCTTGGAACCCACTAGGATAACTGCCACAAGTTCTACGTGCATAGATAATATATTTACAAATTTAAAACCACTAGATAAATCAATTATAAATAATTTAGAATCAGATCATTGTGGTCAACTCGCAGTGTTTCCAAGAAAAATGGACAAAGCTCAAAGAAAAAGTGTTAGCTTTGTGCCAATTAATAATAGCAGCCTAGGACTACTGAGAACAAATTTAATACAAAAAGTTCCAGGGTTGCCTACACACAGCGACACAAACATCTCTTATAACTCACTGTTCCATCTTATCAGTGACGAATTCAGTAAAGTATTTTTACCAAAGACAATATCTGTTGGTAGTAGTGCTAGGCTTAGTGAGTGGGCAACTCCAGGAATCTACAAAAGCAGGCGCAAGTTATATGAACTTTATCATGAAAAAGTATATAATCATAATCCCTCTTTTATAGAATATGTAAAAAAATATTCTAAGTTATTTAAACGGGCCTGTTCCTCTGCAAAATCAATTTATTTGAGAAATAAGATAAAAACATCTGTAAATAAAATTAAAATGACCTGGAACATTATCAACTGTGAAACTGGCAGAAATACAGTACGCGAAAGAGACTTTCATTTAATAGTTAACAACACAGATATAAGAGCGGATTTGGAAGTAGCGACGGAGTTTGAGAATTTCTTTACCAATATACCTTTATTAACAACCAAAACTCTAAAATCGTCTTCCACCTCTGCAGAGACCTTACTGAAACAAAGTGTTAATGCATGTGACATAGCTTTTAAATTCACAGCTGTTAACAGTAAAGACATTATAAATAGCTTTAAAAGTTTGGATGTAAAAAAAACGGCAGACCTATGGGGGCTTTCTGTTAAAACCGTTTCTTCTATTATAGACATCATTGCACCCAATCTAGTTGCTGTGTTTAATAGCTGTGTAGCATGCGGTGTATTTCCTGAGTTAATGAAGCATAGTAAAGTAATTCCAATATTCAAATCAGGTAGTACCACTGATCCAAGAAATTTTCGGCCTATATCGATACTACCAACTTTAAGCAAAATCTTTGAAAAAATTGTTTTGAACCAGTTATTATGTCATTTTAATAACAATAAGATTTTTCATAAAAATCAGTTTGGGTTCACAAGGAATCGCTCTACTATAGACGCAGGTGTTGAACTAATAAAAAATGTATTCAGTGCCTGGGAGAACTCGCAGGATGCCCTCGGTGTATTCTGTGATTTGTCCAAGGCATTCGACTGCGTCCATCATGAAATACTTGCCAGGAAATTGCACCACTACGGTATCAGGAACAAGGCTCTTGACCTCTTGACTTCATATTTGAGCAATAGAATTCAAAAGGTCAATATTAATGACAAGACATCGCCCGGTTCTGTAGTCTCAATGGGCGTACCGCAGGGTTCGATACTGGGTCCTTTCTTGTTTCTAATATATATCAATGATCTGCCCTACTATGTAGAAAATAGACACGAAGTTGTGTTGTTTGCTGATGATACTTCTTTATTATTTAAAATTAAAAGACAGCTTTTAAATTATGACGATGTGAACAACGCACTCGCTAAAGTTGTAGATTGGTTCAATGTAAATAATCTTCTACTTAATGAGAATAAAACGAAATGTATAAAGTTCTCAACGCCAAATGTGAGACAAGTAGGAACCAATATACGACTAAATGGAGCAGAATTGGACCTTGTGGAGGAAACTGTCTTTCTAGGGATCTCTATAGATGCTAAATTGCAATGGGGTCCTCATATCAAAAAATTGTCGGGTAAACTCAGCTCTGCGGCATATGCTGTTAAAAAAATCAGGCATTTAACCGACGTTGAAACAGCTAGAATTGTTTATTTTAGTTATTTCCATAGCGTTATGTCATATGGCATACTGCTCTGGGGATGCTCTGCTGACTTAAACTCCATTTTTGTTCTGCAGAAAAGAGCCATACGATCTATACAATCTAGCTCCAAGAATCTCCCTCAGAGAAAAATTTAAAGAAATAAATATTCTAACTGTTGTGTCACAATTTATCTATGAAAATCTCATGTACGTTAAAAAAAATGTTAATAATTTTGAGAAAAGGAGCGACGCTCATTCTATAAATACACGGAATAAGCACAAGCTATCCGTACATGTAACTCGTCTCCACAGAATAAGTCATTCTTTTATGGGGCAATGTATACGTTTTTACAATAAGCTTCCCAATGAAATCCGAGATTTACCTATCAATAAGTTTAAAACCCTAATTAAAACTAAACTCAGTGCAAAGGGTTATTACAAAATCTCGGATTATTTGGATGATAAATCAGCTTGGGACTGAGCAGCTCAAATCTCGACAGTCAATAATAATGTCAAAGCGTAGCGTGTCTTGCCCTACTTGTCCGAATTATTTGTGTAATTCTTAGTAATATCAGAAGGCAACACACTGGAGCTATTATAATATTTATATTAATATCTACTACCCTTTGTGATTATTGAATATAAGCAACTGGCGATAAAAAAAAAAAATAAAAAATGACATGTAAAAAGACAAGCCCGCTGAGTTTCTTGCCGGATCTTCTCAGTCGAGGTCGCGTTCCGATCCGGTTGTAGATATAAGAAAAAAAAATATGTAAAATTGACAATTTGTAAGTGCCCCCGTAGGCCTAAACAAAATAAACGCTTTGAATTTGAATTTGAATTTGAATATCGGAAACGACACCTTCCATCCTATTTTTACAAATGAATTAGAAGAAGGATGGAAGCTGTCGTTTCCGACACGGAATCTTTCCGTCGACTGAGAATACTCCTCCTGGGTTTAGATAGCAGCTTGTTTAATTTGGTTAGGTACTTGTTTGCACTTCAACCATACGCTATTATTCAAATATTTATATTCCAATGGTTTTCTATGGGTTATAAATTTAATTTTCGTGCTGAAAATAGGTAGTTTGTTTATATATTTGTCTGTTGACATGTTATCGGAATGTTAAACGATTGATTTTCTTTATTTATGAATACAGAGTAGGTACTAGCAATGCGAGTTTATCACTTTACTAGTATTCCCATTAGCCCCTCCAGCTAAGCTAATGCTTGTGTTAGGAGTGGTCTCACGTCAATAGTTTAATGGCCAGGTTGGGGTTCGAAACCGGTACCTCTCAGCTACCAGAGCGGCCTCTCTAACCACTAGGCTATTGACGCCTTAACTGATTTGGTGGTGTGGTGTGGTCCTGGTCTGTAGTTTAAGGATATAGCATGCCCTAATTAATCTACATTACATTTATGTATGCATAGAATCATTATATTTCAATCGGTACCGCCAATGATACGTTACACGGCGACAATCGGATCGTCTCATCGTAGTGTGCACTAAGGTGACAAAGTATCTAGACTTTTAAATACATATCCTTACAATCCTTAATCAAATGGCATGCTCTTTTGTCGCAGATAACAAAACAGGACAGGTAAACAGAGTCAATTTTGTTATTAAACTTGTAATTTGTTAACAAATTGCGTTCATTCGGCTTCAGTGGACCTTCGAGAGTAATCTTGTTAAAACTTTGTCTCGCTGTGTAGAGACGTCTCTTGTCCTAAGAAGAATAGCTCTTGATGTAGGACCGTTTTTGATTAAGTAGCTACATAAGTTACAATTTTCGTTCACGTATTTTGTTCAATGTACCTAGTACTGCAGCAGCGCTATTCTATAACGACGAACTCATTTGTCACGCGTGAATTATATTACATTTTTTGTGAGATATAAGTTTATCGTTACAGAATAGCACTGTAGTAATCATACTTAAGACTTATATTGGAACCTACAGCAAATGATGACATAGTTTATCAGTTTGGGTTAAGCTATCGGTGGACAGCTTCAGTAATATACTCGTAGTTCCAGTAGTATAGTATAGCTTACTGACTGGAGTTAGAGCTACTACTGGAGGTATCCTATTTAAACAAAAACCTGAAGCAACGACGATAGAAAAAAGGCAAGCCCGCTGAATTTCTAGCCGGAGCTTCCCAGTCGAGTCGGTTGTAAAGTTAAGAAAAAGATGTAATAATTACGATTTGTAAGTTCCGCGTAGGCCCAAACGATTTGTCTTTGACTTTTCCTTTAAAATGGGACCGAAAAAATCATTGTCGAAATGGTATGCCTACCCTTCAGGAAATTCCGGCGTGAGGATGATGTGTGGCCATTATCCAGAGCAGACGAAACTTGAGCCTTTTAGCATTACAATAGCCTTTTACGGACTATACAAAATAATTTAGCTACATCTACATGGGCAGTGTCCATCAAAAATTCTTTACGGTGCTATGAGAGCAGCGCGCGGACACATTTCCCCGCCTAATCCCGACGTTGACGCAATTTGGGGCGGGCGGAATGTGGCCGCCGCTTGCTTTACGGGACATAAAGCTTTTATGGAGACAGCTCGAGCTGGACGGTGACGTCAGGAATTGACAAATGCACGCATATTATTATAATATCACTACATAGTATAACACAAAGTCGCTTCCCGCTGTCTGTATGTCCCTATGTATGCGTAAATCTTTAAAACTACGCAACGGATTTTGATGCGGTTTTTTTAAATAGATAGAGTGATTCAAGAGGAAGGTTTATTATGTTTATTACGTGCATAATATAGTAGAGAAACACTGATAATTTTAGAGGTTTCTAATGTGATGTCGTAAATAAACTCATTTTTTTGCGCCGTGCGACCGGGGCGGGTCGCTAGTATACCTATATAATAATAATAATTTAGCCCATTTGACTTGCCACTCCTGGGCGCGGGCCTCCACTCAGCATGAGGGGGATTCAGGCCATAATCCGCCACGCTGGCCCCGTGCGGGTTGGTGGATTATTAATATGATAGTGGACTTTATTTCCTGAAACTATCTATACAAATAAATAAAATTGGAGTGTCTGTTTGTAATATCAAAATAACACATTTTCGCTAATGGCATATGAAAGTACAAACGACACCTATAAAAAAAACGCGATTTAAGAAATTTTTGTCTGACTGTCTGTCTGTCTGTCTGTCTGTGTGTTTGTTCCGGGTAATCTCCGAAACGGCTGGACCGATTTTGACGGGACTTTCACTGGCAGATAGCTGATGTTTTAGGGAGTAACTTAGGCTACTTTAATTATAGAAAAACAATTAGGGTTCCGCGTAAAAAAATTAAACACATGAAATCAAAGAGTATCTCCGAAACGGCTGGACCGATTTTGACGGGACTTCCACTGGTAGATAGCTGTTGTTATAAGCAGTAACTTAGGCTACTTTTATTTTAGAGAAAAACAAAATTAAAAAAATGGGTTCTGTAGCGCGGGCTCAGAACGCGGGAGCGGGCTTTTTTGTTAAGTTAAATTCCACGCGGACGAAGTCGCGGGCTCAGCTAGTCTTTGACAAGAATTTTGAAGTGTCTACGTACTAGTGACTCCATTTAACCTGTACACGGTGTGGCTCATAAAGAAAAGAGGTACTGTCTTAAATAGGCGACTTGACTCGATTAAATGCGGCTACGGACGTCATTCCAAGGTCCAATGATCGAACGGCAAATAAAACAAAAGCATAAAAAAGCATGTTGAAATTGCCGCAATACATGATACGAATCGTGGTGGTCGGCTTCGTGCGAGTAATGCCTTTGGTATTGCAAGCATCTACGTAGGTACGCTTGATTGCCGACTTTGTTCCATAATAAATAAAAAAGTCTGTGCCAGGATCAACGAGAAGCGATACGAAAAAAAGATAATTTTATAAAATTAATTGTGTTTAACATTCTGCAATTTTTAACTACTTAATCCATTAACAAGCAGCCAGATTAAATGTCATTTCACTGTCAGCAATACTTACCCGAAAGTCAACACTTATAACTGTAACTCACGGAATAAGTTAATGCAAACTTTAAATCAGCGGGAAAAAGTTAAAGCTTCAATTGAAAGGCCATTTGCATTTCCCGAAGCCCGCGATTGAACCGAGGCTGATAGAACCGTTAATTTTCTTTGTCAATTACTGGATGTAGTTTTGCAAAATAAATCCAATCCACACATACATCTGCAAACTGAAAGCGACCTACCACCATTCGCACTGGGGTTGATTTACATCTGCAGAAGCATGAGCGGGGTGGTTTTATTCTGCAAAATTGCATGCAATTATGAACGGAATGGATAATTTTACAATGAAGCTGGATACCAAATTGAGAATTGATATTTCAGAAATGTGTAAAAATGAGACACAGATTTTGTTGCCGCCTTAACCATACAGACCGAATTCATCAAATTCTGTCAAGCCGTTTAGGGGGAGAAGAATTACGAAGACAAGCTCACAGACACTAGAAATTTATATATGAAGATATTATTATCTTGTAAGAAACTTAAATCAAGAAGTACAAGTGAGCAATCGAGACGACATCAGAAAAGCTATGAATCTAAATCAAGTGGAACTTCATCAAAGTTTGTTGACGTCCGGCCCGTAGGCGCTTCCAAACTCATTTTCATATCAACAGAGCGACGACAGACGACGCGGCGAATAAAATTTTGATACACTTTTATCAGTCATAATCTTATATATAAAATTCTCGTGTCATAATGTTAGTTACCATACTCCTCCGAAACGGCTCGACCTTAGGCTATTAAACGATTTTCATCAAATTTTGTGTGCATATCGGGTAGGTCTGAGAATCGGCTACTATCTATTTTTCATACCCCTAAATGTTAAGAGTGGTCCACATTGCACGCGGACGGAGTCACGGGGCACAGCTAGTATTATATAAAATAAATAAATATCGCCCGACTGACACACCAACTGTACGGTCCTATACTTTGCAACGCTTGTATTATGGGTACCGTACAATGGACTGAGAGCGATACCAGTGACACCCAAACCTGGGCAAATTACGAAAAGGCCATTTCCGAAATTTACTCTGACGGGAATCGAACCCGCAACCACCATGTGCAGTGAGCCAAGCGGCCTACGCTCGAACCACAGCGCCTAGAGGTCGTCGTAAAAACATTGACACATACCCAAATAATGGTATACCGGAATAGAAACCAATAGAAAAGGAATAGGTGAAACAGCATACGACCCTTGGCTCAATATGAAACCCCCACCACCCCCTCCTCCCCATTCTTAAAGTAATACCCAAGTTATAATGTGAAGGTATAATCACGATTTTTCAATTATAACGCTGGAGATAGTATGCCAATTCGCCTAATTTCCCCAGGCGGCTCTTATTCCCTTCGTGCTGACAATTTGTGGTTGTCAACATTTTTATAGCTTTTCTTTGATATTTTGAACAATTTTACAATATCTCAAAGTTTGCAAACATAAGTACGACCAGTCTGATCTTAAGCAGTTACCGTAGCCTAAATGCTTGCAATTTTTGTACGGTGCCGACCTGCAGGGGATTGAAAATTGGGAAGGAGGGAGGAATTTTCCGGGGCTGTCACTTATCGTGGAAAAGCATATCGGTGTTATAAATATCGCCAGACGAACACACCAACTGTATGGTCCCAAACTAAGCAACGCTTGTACTATGGGTACCGTACAATGGACTGGGGGCGATCCCAGTGTCACCCAGACCAGGGCAAATTACGAAAAGGCCATTTCCGAAATTTACCCCGGCGGGAATCGAACCCGCAACCACCATGTGCAGTGAGCCGAGCGGCCTACGCTCGAACCACCGCGCCAAGCGGTCGTATTATCACTAATTTACGGCGCTTATAAATAATAATAATGTTGCCCTTTTGACGTCCCTCTCCTGGGCACGGGTCTGCTCTCACCACGAGGGGGATTCACGCCGTAATCCACCACGATGGCCCAGTACGGGTTGGCGGATTTCACATGTCTTTCGAAAATTAATTTTCTAAGACATGCAGGTTTCTTCACGATGTTTTCCTTCACCGTAAGCAAGTGGTCATCATATAGAAATTATGATTCGCACATAGATTTCGATTAACCGAGAGGTGCGAGCCGGGGTTTGAGCCCAGGACCTCGAGCCCGCAGGACGCATGCTTAACCAATCAGCTATGACTGCTGTACGCCGCTTAATTAAAGCTAAATTACCCCTTTATCGAAATAACTCATCGCTACCATCATTAATGTTTACCCTTAATTATAAAATACGATTTTTCCAGTTGTTATAAGGCGTGAATATACGCGAACCGCGAACATAACTTCCCCCATCGAAGAGCAAAGTCGAGAAGTCGAGTCAATCACGCGTACAACTTGGGTAAGTTGTGGGAAACATTCTGACACGTAGCGTTGATTAGACAGAAAACGACTTGTCAATGATAAGTTATTAAATAGGTACCCGTGATAAGCCTAGAATGGGCCTCCATTTTGGTTTTCCAAAGTGGACGGTCACATTTTTGTATCTATTGTATTGTTATTAATTGAGTTTGTTATTGCTATTTGTTACTTGACACTGGCGAAATACCTATTAAACTGGGTGGGCCATATTGTTAAAGAAAGAAGAAGCCTATAATGATTGTGAAAAGATTACACAAAAAAATATGAAAGGAAATTGTGGCGGAAAAAGTTTCATTTGACGACCGCTTGGCGCAGTGGTTAGACCGTAGGCCGCCCGGCTCACTGCACATGGTGGTCGCGGGTTAGATTCCCGCCGGGGCAAATTTCGGAAATGGCTTTTCCGTAATTTTCCCAGATCTGGGTGTCACTGGGATCGCCCCCAGTCCATTGTACGGACCCATAGAACAAGCGTTGATTAGTTTGGGACCATACATTATTATTAATTGCGGTTTAGTGATCTTCGGCTTGCTAAATTAATCAATAATTAATGGCATTTTCATAATTTTCCATAGTCTAGCTACTAGTGAGATGTCCACTCTATGTACGGTTACTATAGAATTGACATTCAAATGACGGTTCATAAATCTTAGGGTGGTGGAGTGAAGCTATAGCCGACCGTGTACAGCTCATATGGGCTGGCTCAGAGACGTTCAGCGTAAACTAGCTGTTATAGCAGTATTTCGTACTGTAACAACCTCTTCTTGGGGTTTACCGTGTATTAATAAAATCATTAATTATTTATGTATAACATTTATTATATTTAAACACGTCTTATTACATCGGTACCCCGGTTGTCACTGCCAGCGCACCGCAGAGCTTTCAATTTCAAAACAATAATGTTTTCTTAAATTTAATATTTTCTCGTCGGCCAGGAACGCCTATCGCTAGTGGCCAGTGCGCCGGCATGGACCTTAGAGTACTATGAGTGAGAGAGCCTAGCTCCTCCTCCCTTAACTTCCCTCTGATCCTCTCCCCTTCAGGTCAGCAACGTTCGAGCAAGGCCTTTAGTATTGCAAGCAACTATGGGCTACGGTGACTGCATAACATCAGCCCCCCTAGCCAAGTGGCTTCGTCTAGAAGCGTTTCTACAAAACGCTACGCTTAAATGTATAGAAATGACATTACAAGTCGATAAGTAGATCACGTGACTTATGTAATTTCCATACATGAAGCGTAGCGATTTGTAGAAACGAATGTAGACGAAGCCACTTGGCTAGAGGGCCAGGCGTGTTGTACGCTTGTTTGCCGACAAAATAACACTTCCTACTAATATTATAAATGCGAAAGTTTGTGAGTGTGGATGTATGTTTGAACGGATTTAGATGAAATTTAGAACACATATAGCGTATAACCTAGATTAACACATAGAATACTTTGTAGTCTACACGGACGAAGTCGCGGGTAGAAACTAATAAATAATAATTACTGTTCTACAACGCCCGTTCTCTAAAGCTTCCTTTATCACCCCTCTACATAAACTGATCACATTAAAGCTTTAATGAAACACAGTTGGCTGACTGTTTTATTTCTTCGTATAGGTACGTCTGACTTTCAGTCTAAACTCAGATGAGGTTGTGAGTTAATTCGTCCTCGTACGAGAATAACACGTCCGACGACATCGATAAAACATCGCTGCATTATTCACGACCGTATAATGGGAGATGGTTGACGCTTGCAAGGGATCGTTTGTTCTTCATCACAGACAGTCTGCACTTGTTTGTTGCACTTAACACTATAGGGGTGGCGGACATGTCGGAGATGCTACTGTTATCACGAGAAAAACTCGGATCTTTTAAAAAAAAGGTTGTTTATTAAACACTAGAATAAATTGGAATATAAACTTGGATAATTATTAGAAATAAGAAATTCAGCAAGTGCTCACTAAGCTTGAAATCCTAGAGAATGATAGTGTAGAATTAAAGGTGCTGATTAGGCGCCTATTCATCAATAATAATTACAATTCGAGGATATAACACAACTAAAATTTCAGCTTATTTGTGTATCCCTGAGCAAAGGCCTCACCCTGAAGTCTCCGCAAAATATGGTTTTATGCAATTTCCAGGGATTTTATTTTTTTATAAGTGGCTATAGTTTCTAAGGCTACCTCAAGAAGCTTGTATTAGGCTACCTTAAACCTATTTGTGTACAAATAGGTACAATATAAATCTGAGGGTATTCCCATTCAGACCAGAGTATGGAGGAGTATGTTAACTAACCTCAAGGTTCTCCGTTGTAATGATAATAGGAAATAGAAGCATTTTCCTGAATAGCCTTCTCATATAAAGTTATGTACCTACAATCATAATAGAGTGAGATAGCCAGTATCGTTGGCTACGGAGAGCGGATCGTTTGTCTCTGTCACAGACAACTTCTCTTGTGCACCGCACTTAACGTGCTGATCCAGGGCTGGCAAATAGAAAATGCGATATTTTTTACAAGTTTTTCGGAACAAACAATCACATGAAAAAAAAACAAATAAGTACTTGTAAATAATTTCGCATGTTCTATTTGCGAGCCCTTAGGCGAGAATATAATATTCATTAATAAATAAAATAAACTTACAATTTAATTTCATTAATGCATTTAATTCATATTTTAAAAAGAAAATATTAGAAAATGGAACGCACGCGATACATTTCACCAGCACATATTCCTCTCGCACTGGCGCGTCCATACATATATCCATCTCGCTTACCCATACCCAAAACTCCCACCGGCGGCGGCGCCACTGCGCGCAAGAAGTTCGAATTCAATGGCCGGCGCGCGCGGCGGTATTGCTGCATAAAATTGCTTGAATAAATATAAATACTGAAAAAAATCACCTATAATTGAGTGAGTGAACTGTGCTGTGATTATACAAGTGTGTGATCAATAAAAGGAAGCCTCCTGGAGCATCACGTCGCCGTGCTGGGGCTAGTGCTAGCTGGGGTGAGTACTCTTGATTTTTGACCTACCCCCTGCATTGACCTGTGTATTCGCTATCATATTAGGTGTCAAAATATTTTAATAAAAAAAATTAACCGACTTTCATAAAACCGTGTGCATTAAGAAGCTAGAAATAACTCGTTATTTTCTTGACCTTGTATTTTTTACATTAAGTAAGAAAGTAATATACATTGAGAGCAGAAACCCTCCTTCGCTGTTATTTTATTGTATCCGCTTTCCAAAAAGTATAAATGAGTTGTAGCAAAATTAATTCACGCCGCCGAAAGTTACATGTCTGTGATTCACACCTAGTCGTCGCTTGTCTATGGTAATGTAAATCAAATATAAATTACCAGCTGTGCCCGCGACTTTGTCCGCGTGGAATAGTGTTTTTGGGTAGCATTTTTGATTATTTAGGCTAATTATTTTACAAATAAGACACATACGTATAAACACTTTAATGAGCGATTTGCAGTGTTTCACTATATTTCCATACAAACTTTCATCCCCTATTCCCTATTGTTATTTTACACTCTTAAGGGTAAAACTTTTATAAACTTTGAATGTCATATTTATTTATATCGAATCAACAGCCTAAAAAGAAGTTTCAAGCTTCGTGCTCTAAAAATGACGATACTACCATACAATTTTTCAGCCCCCTCTTTCAACCCCTTAAAACCCTTTTTTCGCATTAAAAAGTAGCCTATGGCTCTAGACTATATTTGTACAAAATTTCATTTAACCCGAGTTAAATGAAATTTTGTACAAAGAGGAGTTTCAAAGAGTAAGTTTCAGTAGTTTTGGCGTGAAAGCGCGACAGACAGACAGACAGACAGAGTTACTTTCGCATCTATAATATTATTAAGGATTGCCATCCCTAAACTCAGAGCACGTCGAGATAACTACACACAGTGACGGCTCCTCATTCTAGTGGTGCGTGCAATTATCTGCTCTTTGACTATGCAAACAGAGCCATCGGCTGTCGATCGCAGACGCGCCGGAGATACTAGTCTCTTGAGTATAATTAAGCACACATCTTAAGTGTATTTTGGAGTCTCTAGGTATGTACGTAATGATTGTATCCATGATTGAAAAGATTACTACTCTTTAGCATTTCTACCGGTGACAAAAATACTTTGACTCTGCAAAAATAGAATGAATTTGTTTTCGTTGCTTTTTTATACCACGGCTAAATATATGTGAACAAACTAGAAAATATTGTATTACAAATTCTCAAAGTTTTTTTGTATATTAAATTATTTGCAATTGACTGCGGTTCTACTAAGGAAGCTCACGGAGTTTCGTGACGAAGTGACGAATCATCTCAGTCGAGGTCAGGGTCCGATTGGGTAAACAAATAATTGAAAATAAAAATATTGTAGTTAAGTGCCCACGTAAACCTAAAAAAAATAAAAAATATGACTTTGACATTTAATAAGATAAAACCTTAACGACAAAGTCGTCTGTCTTATCCTAAAATTAAAGGAGAGCGTCAACAAATAAAATTCAGCAATAATTTCTTAACAAACCCTATTCCTACAGTCACTATTGTTCTAACTAATCAAGGATTTCGTCAAGTCCAATTAGGATTGGGAAGATTTACGGATTAACACAAATTAAACGACAAAATAACGGACCGTCGAAATGTATTCGGCGTACAAATCCTTTATTCGATGCGATTAGTCGATTCAAATTCGCAGTGTTAATAGGATAGGACGCGGATTACGTGGGCCAGGGTTCGCGCCCCGGCCACTCTCTCATTTAAGCTTAGAGCGGTCACGTGGAATACTAGAAAATTCGTATCGGACCTGAATATTTTATGAAAGGTGTACGCTTTCATTTAGATCCGTTCTGTTTGTCCGATGGAACATGTGATTTTTTACGATGATGTTATTATGTTTTGGATTGACATAAATGTAGTCACAGAGGATTACCGTAAAGTAGGTAATTATTATAGCTGCGTTTAACCTCTCCCTTCTCCTTCCTCTGTTATTCACTTCTGGTAGGCTACGTGCAAGTAATGCTTTTAATATTGCAAGTATTTATAGGTTCTTTAGCTGTGCCCGCGACGTCGTCCGCGCAGAATAGTGTCTTTGGGTAGCGTTTTTAATTATTTAGGCTAATTGTTTTACAAAGTTTGAATGTCATATTTATTTATATCGGTTCAGTAGTTTTGGCGTGAAAGCGCGACAGACAGACAGACAGAGTTACTTTCTCATTTATAATATTTGTAAGGATATATATAGTAAGGATTACTTACCGTGAGGCAAGTCATTCGCTCGTTTGCCGACTTAGTGCATATTGACTTATCCCGGCACGATATGCCCGGGATTTATCGGCCGAGCCCCGGGATTTTTAGCTTCCTCTGAAATGCTCAGCCTCAGTCGTTTTGTTATGTTTTTATTGACAATTTCTCGGCGCCGTAACTTATTTCCCTTGACGTTACCTTTTGTGCCTAAACAACTGATGAAGTTTTTAAGTCCACAGGAAGTTAATTTCGCGAATGAGTGAACATAGGAACTAATTAGTGTAGTCGAGTGTGGAATCCCTTCAGTAGGAAATTCGTATTAAACTGCGCTCTTTTCGGTTCGCTCTTCTGTAACGAACCAAAGCCAAGTTATTGAAATGTTTATAAGATTTTCTTAGTTAAGATATTGATTTCCGTATTCACAACCACTACTATGATTTCTCACAGTGCACGCGAGCGCGTAGTCCATTATGACGAGGAATCGGAAAATATAGTGATTTTTAATTCGACATATTTCTTACATTTTATAGATGATGAAGCTTATTTTCAGACATGTGTTATATATTCCAGTACATTGTCTAGGATTTCATAAAAGGAAAACACGATTAAATGAAATTTTCTTGTTAGAAAAAAAACTGTATGTTAGTCCCAAATAAATTTTATTACAATTCCTTTGGTTGGTCCCATACTTAGACATAAATAATGTCGGCAGTCGGAATACAGCTAAAATATTTATACTAAAACAAGTCAAACATGAATTACAAATCGTGTGTTCTTAATTCTTTTGCTCCTATTGATTTAGATTTTTTTTTGTAGTCATGAATCACCTGGATTGTTTTTAGCTATTGTTGGAGCCGCTAGGTGCCGCTGTTTTCGACATACAGGAAATAAAATCTACGTTAGCGGAGCTGTGGGAAAAAGCTTTAACTTATACATAACACTAGCGGCCGCCCCGGCTTCGCACGGGTATTTTAACACCTTGGATTACATTATTTGAATTCACTACGGATACCAATTTTTTTTGAAAATATACTGTAGCCTTTGTCACCCGGGGATAGTGTAGCTTCCCAACAGTGAAATAATTTATCTAATCGGTTCAGTAGTTTCGGAGCCTATTCAATGCAAACAAACACACAATCAAATCTTTCCTCTTTATAATCCTACTAATATTATAAATGCGAAAGTTTGTGAGTGTAGATGTATGTTTGTTACTCCTTCACGCAAAAACCACTGATCGTATTTGGATGAAATTTGGAACACAGATAGTTCATAACCTGGATTAACACATAGAATACTTTACTTAAGTCTACGCGGACGAAGTCGCGGGCAGATACCAGTATTAGTATAGATGAGCAATGCGGTAGCGTGTGCAAGATGTGAGACACATTTCTTCGTTGAGTTTCTGAAGTGACTCTATGCAATAGTAAACATTATAAAAACATATGAGTACTATGTAGGTATTCCATAAAAAAGTCCTGTTCCGTTCCCCTTCAATTTATTTGCCAAATAGAGATTTGGGCCGCACCGAGGTCTGTTTACACGGCAAACATCATTGCGCATAATCGTCTTTCTTATTTTTTGCCCCGAATTTATTTTGCAGCGCAAATGACTTCTATACTTTTTAATAATATTTAAAGAGCGACCTGACTTTGGATTAATATTGCTGGGATTAGCCTGTAAATAATTTGGGACCAAAACTCCACCGGTAAAATGTTAGGGGTCATTGCAGTACACTCCTTTTGGGGAATATAATATGCTTGAAATAAATAAATAATTTAGCCCTTTTAACTTCCTAGGTACGGGCCTCCCCTCAATACGAGAGGGATTCAGGCCATAATCCACCACGCTGGCCCAGTGCGGGTTGGCGGATTTCACATGTCTTTCGAGAATTGGCTAGATTTCTAAGACAAGCAGGGTTCGTCACGATATTTTTCTTCACCGTAAGCAAGTGATAATCATATAGAAATTATGATTTGCACATAGATTTCAAAAAATCCAGAGGTGCGAGCCGGGGTTTGAACCCAGGACCTTGTGCCCGCACGCGTGCATAAACAATCGGCTATCACTGCTTGATGGCATAATTTTTATAAAGCGTAGTACCCATCACAGATACTTTTTAAAAAATATTGCGTCTCATTTTAATAGGTATTTCGCTAGTGACAAGTAACAAAAAGCAATAACAAACACATTTTAATAACGATACCAAACAAAAAGTGACCGTACCTTTCGGAAAACAAAATGGAGCCTTTGGACTGTAACGTCTACTTATAATCACTTCCTTTTCAAATCCTTAACGAGTTACGACACCAACATTTTTAGTTAATTAATGTCAAATAAATTGTAATTATTAATTTTTTTATTGACTTATATTGAATTTAGTATATTTTATTATGTTTACTCATTGATTGCCGCCGCCTACGCGGAATCCCTCAAACGGCGCAAATATAGCAACCTTGATCCAGGTTATATGTTTGAGTCGTTTGGGGTAGAGACCCTGGGACCGTATTGAAATTGTAATTAAATAGACCTAAGCTTTTTTATATCTGTACATAGTGTATATATTTGTCATTTCTTACTTCTTTTCAATAAATGTTTACTCATGGGTAGGTACTAATTATTTTTCTGGTATATTTTAAAATACAAAGATATTCGTTATTCATGTTTGCTAAAACGACTTAGTTATGGCGTCATACTTCACCGGCGCATGTCTCCATCTATATCTTCTATATAAATATACAAATAAATAAAATTGGAGTGCTGTTTGTAATATCAAAATAACTCCTTTTCACTAAATGCATATGAAAGTATATACGTCACCTATAGCAAAAACGCGATTTAAAAAATGTTTGTCTGTCTGTCTGTCTGTCTGTCTGTCTGTCTGCCTGTGTGTTTGTTCCGGGTAATCTCCGAAACGGGTGGACCGATTTTGACGGGACTATCACTGGTAGATAGCTGATGTTATAAGCAGTAACTTAGGCTACTTTTATTTTAGAAAAACAAAATTTAAAAAAATGAAAAAATGGGTTCTGTCGTGCGGGCTCAGAACGCGGGAGCGGGCTTTTTTGTTAAGTTAAATTCCACGCGGACGAAGTCGCGGGCTCAGCTAGTTTTTTATAACTTCACTGTTAGTAATTGTAGACATACTTTTAGTATATAATATTGCAATAAAAACTATAGAACAAGTCATAATGTCCTTTATAAATAAGTAATTTATTACAAAAAGTAGGTACATAACTTGAAATTAAATTCAGCACTACAGAAACCCGGCTGTTACTAAAAGCCTGTCACAGCCGTTTCACGAAACGGCTCTGAGCTACCCTCCGAATATTATTTTATACCAAACGACATCCAAAACTATCGATAAAAAATGATTTAAACAAAACATTCGGTCTACATTGCTGTTCAACATCGATATCCCCACAAAAAGATACGAACGTCACGTTCAATGAGTTCTAAACATACAGTAATGTTCAAGTTCCTAATCAAAAACTCGGGGTTGTTGTAAGCGGTCCTCGTATGAATATTATTTTCCGTACGGCGACCCTACATTTGTTACATCTGTTGCTTTAAACTTTTATATCGTACCTACAACATGTTATTAAAAACTAAACTGCCTTGTATTGTACACTGAATTCAGCTTTTGTTTTATGAAATGTTTTGTTTCAGGAAAGTTACTTACGTACTTAAAACGTATTTACCTACTGCAAATAAGTTACTACCTACTTCTGTTTTACAATAAATTACTTTGACCTGAAGTAGGTACCTACTACAGGAAATAAAATTACAAATCCTTTCGTGTTATAATTTTTTACCTATTTATTGCTAAACGAAAGAAAAGGATGCATTTCATTTGATGAGTGAGAGAGAAGAACTCTAATCCTCTTCCTCTCCCTTTTTCCTACTTCTCTTCTGATTGGTAATGTGCGAGCAATACCGATGGCATAGGTATAGATAAAGAAGACTTCTCAAACTTCTTTTTAAATTAAAAAGCACCATTGTTCCCCACTCCTCTTCTGATCAGAAATGTGCGAGCATTACCAATGTCATATAGATAAAGAAGACTTCTCAAACTTCTTCTTTAATTAAAGGAACGGTGTACCTATTTTATTCTACATCTTACTAAAAACGCTTACTAAAAAGTTTAATTAATTTTCTTACCCAAAACAGACATACCAAACCCTGTGTTACTGCATTATGTAGATTTATTACTGTGAATAATCAACCCTCATTAGTGAACTTGTAGCCCAACCTGAACACTAAACGACATTCCCTCAGAGCGCAGACGTACCTAATTACCGTTTTATCTTTTACCTTGTAATTTTAATTAAAATAACCCAAACCGAAAGACAGAACACTGCCACTAATTAAAATTTCCGCAGCGCAGACATCTTCAGTGTGTAGTTTACCTTTCAAGTTCTTATAAAGGTGTAACATGTCTGCAACTTTTTAAAAATAACAACATAAAAATATACTAAATGTTGTAAGTCACTGCAAGTACTTACGTCCTTACCTACTTAAAAGCAGCGCCTATTGACTGAACTTGGCGGATGCACTGCCGTCCCAAAATATAAACTTTTATTCGTGAATTTGTTGATGAATCAGTTTACAACGGCTTTACAAAGAGCTCCCGTTATGTAATACAATTGGAGATTTATATACATTTGATGGGTTAAGGTGAAGGCGCCTGTCTAGCCCGCGAAATTCAAAATTTTCGAGTATTTTTATAGTTTATCCAAAAATATGAAAACATTTAAGACAACATTTTGTAATTTGCGAAAAACACAGTATGCAGTGCGTTTATTAATACATTTATTTTACTCTAAATATTATCACGGTGGATATGATACTAGTAAATCACTAAATATACAAAAATTGCCAGATTATCTGGATAGCTGTCGTTCTTGAAATGTTTTAGAGTAAGTTGGATATATTAATAAATGCACTGCACACGGTCTTTTTCGCGAATTACAAAATTTGTCTTTTATTATTGTCAGATTTTGAAAAATTTCTAAAAGAACTCAAAAAATTTGAACTTCGCGGGCTAGATGGGCGCTTTAGCCTTAATGCGTAGGTAGGTATGTTAATAACTTTCTATAACTGAACAGATATAACTTTATATTGATAAACAAATGTATAATATAGTGGTGAAGTAACATATATTTAAGTTTTTTTTAATATTACTAAAAATGTGAGTTCATCACATTACTAGTATTCCCGTTAGCCTCTCCAGATAAGCTAATGCTTGTGTGAGGAGTGGGCTCACGTCAATAGTTTTATGGCCAAGATGGGATCGAACCCGAAATCTCTCAGTTACGAGGGCAGCCCCTCTAACCACTTGGCTATTATTTGTATGATACCACTGTAACCAGATTATTTATAGTATCAAGACACTTTGATATTTCACAATGTTTCAAAAACCTCAACTAGTTCGACGCTACTAGTCTATTGAAGTCAAAATTTTACCCGTATCAGAAACTAGGAGACGGCCACGAGATTAACTGAAAGTTCGACGGCGAAATCAAATTATAGTTTATACTTAAACTTTAAACAATTTGCTTAGACTAGACTGAATGATCCCATTTTAACTTACTGGATTTAGTAAATGAGTTGAGTCCATGCTTTTGGCTGGTACTCTGAATTTATTTCATAAACTGTAGTAACCTTCAAGTCAGATTTTGAAGTAGTTAACCGTTAACTTTGACATCTCCCTATTTCAGGATAGGTTAACGACTTTGGTATCGAAAATAGAGTTTTATGTGTGTCTAGTATAAACTCCTAACGTAATCGTATCGTCGTCGAGAAATAATGCCGTTACCGTATTGGCTTTCGGTTCATTCACTCATCGTACGAAACACAGCCACACTAGCTACTTCACGCCGATCTTCTGTGAGAGGGTGGTAAACCGTCGGGCTAGCCCGTGTATGGGGAATTGGCTCGAGCGACAGCAGAAGTCGTACTTTTAAAAAAAAACATTATAGATATATAGTCCTCCTAATCGATTTCGATGACGGCGACCCTAAAATAGCTATTGCGTCCTAGCGTGAGGCCTGATGTGGATCGCTAAGCCAGACTTGGTTTTAAATACCCGGTCGCAGGTAGTAAAAAAAAAAAACATTACTAGCACTGTGAATATACATTATTAGTATTCCCGTTAGCCCCTCCTTTGAGCTAATACTTGTGTTAGGAGTGGGCCCACGTCAATAGTTTAATGGCCAGGGTGCGCATCGACCCCGAAACCTCTCGGCTACGAGGGCGACCCCTCTATCCACTAGGCTATGGACGTCTTTCACTCCTCTAAGCAGCTAATTCGTATTTATAACTAGCTGAGCCCGCGACTTCGTCCACGTGGAATTAAACTTAACAAAAAAGCCCGCCCCCGCGTTCTGAGCCCGCCCGACAGGACCCATTTTTTTAAATTGGGTTTTTCTAAAATAAAAGTAGCCTAAGTTACTCCTTAAAACATCAGCTATCTGCCAGTGAAAGTCCCGTCGAAATCGGTCCAGCCGTTTCGGAGATTACCCGGAACAAACACACAGACAGACAGACAGACAAAATTTTTTTAAATCGCAATTTTGTTATAGGGATCGTATGTACTTTCATATGCATTTAGTGAAAAGGTGTTATTTTGATATTACAAACAGACACTCCAATTTTATTTATTTGTATAGATGATTGTTTAACAATTTAACCTGTAATATCGCTGCTCTTTCTCATATGCCACGTGTCTGCGTCCTGTCGACGCCACTGGCAATTTAGCCAATACGTTAAGCGTTTCAGATAATTCCCCGTTTTTCCCCAGTCGTGTGATCGCCCATTATTGGATTTCCCGGGGCAATTCGTTCAACTGGGGCGAGAATCGTTACATTTGTTGCTACCTTGAATATCACGTAAAAAATTAAAGTACCTACCTATTAGGAAGTAATGAAAACGTATCTATTAATATAAAAATAAATAACTTTTGCCTGCTGTTTCGCTAGAGTTGATTTTATTTACTGGATGTCACAAGAGCGCCATCTGCAGTATCCAAGTAGGTATATCCAGATGACGCAATAAGTACAAAAAACATCAAAATCAGTTAAGCCGTTTAGTAAGAGAAGAATTACGTACACACGCGCAGCGTAATTTTATGTATTCAAAGATAATTATTAATGTAAAGTTACCTAAAAATTTAAACAAGGATTTTATTATCTTGAGACTGAATATAAAATCTAGACCTAGATAGGTATGATTTTGAAGTGTTTCTTTTTTTCTTTTTATTTACAATTTTGTTTTACGACTTTATCTTATTATATTCTCGTTTGAGACAACAAAAATTGTCGACCTCCCTCAACCCCCTCTTACCCTCCATCCTTCAAACTAATATCATTTTTATATCCTGCACATCAAATTAGGAGTCGAGCCGCAAAGGAAATCGCGCAATAATCTTAAAGTAGTCTTCTAGAGATTTTAGTCGAAAACATCTCCATTATTTAGGTCAGTATCATCTTTCTCTTTTTACCCGTCTTCAGAAAAGGACGTGGATCTATAAAGCCGAATGGTCCTTTGTGTGAGACAATGGTATAAACTGTGGGATCTACGAGCGCAGCTCTGTTACATCAGGGATGGATGAAAACTGGACAGTTCATTATTATAATTAAATAGACTTTGTGCGCAGCTTCGCAAAGTCGCTGGATGTCGTCTTTGGCGCCACTTATCGGGTCCAACTGAAACTAAGAACCATCCAGGTGACATAAGTACAAAATTGTATTCATCAAAATCGGTTAAGGCGTTTAGGTGGAGAGGAATTATGAAAACATACAGACCGGAATGTGATAAATAAAGATTATAATAATAATAACTTAGTATTTTTTGACGTCCCACTCCTGGGCACGGGCCTCCCCGCACTACTGGGTGGATTCAGGGCGTAATTCACCACGCTGGCCCAGTGCGGGTTGGCGGATTTCACAAGTCTTATGAAAATTGCTTAGATTTCCTAAGACATGCAGGTTTCCTCACGATCTTTTCCTTCACCGTAAGCAAGTGATAATCATATAGATGTTATAATTTGCATAAAGATTTCGAAAATCTCAGAGGTGCGAGCCGGGGTTTGAACCCAGGACCCGCAAGCTTCTAATAAAGATTAATATCCTTTTTAATAAAAACTTGTATTTTATGACGACCGACCGGATTGAATAATCGATCAACACATAGGAAATTCATTATCGAGAATAAATGCTCGTCCTTATTTTTTAATTCCACGCCTTCAGTGAGATCTAATTAATTTGAGTAATGTTGATACGGCTGTTTGAGAATTAATGGAGATATTAAATTTTGTTTTCCTCTTGTTGGCCGAATGTAAGGCTTCACTTGATATTTTATAAAGGCGAATTATAATTAGGTGGCCCGAGGCGTATCTTGTTTATTAGGTATCATTTTCATTTATTCAGTGGGCTTCAGTGTTGGAAAACATTTTATGTTTTCATGAATCATATTTCTCGTGTGTTTGCGGTCTTTACAATCAATTTTTATTTTATTTTTTTAATTACAAATTTATAGATGTGATAGCCAATTGGTTAAAGCACACGTCTTGCGGGCACCAGGTCTTGGGTTCAAACCCCGGCTCGCACCTCTGGATTTTTCGAAATCTATGTGCGAATCATGATTATCAATTGCTTACGGTGAAGGAAAACATAAGAAAACCTGCATGTCTTAGAAGATCTAACCAATTTTCGAAAGACATGTGAAATTCGCCAACCCGCACTGGGCCAGCGTGGTGGATTACGACCTGAATCCCCCTCGTAGTGAGGGGAGGCCCGTGCCCAGGAATGGGACGTCAAAAGGGCTGCATTATTATATATTAATTACAAATTTATATACCTATATATGTATAAGGACTAATTTTAATAATGCACAAGATTTTGTATAATGCTTTAGTAAATACGAGTATGAGGTACCTACCTACCATTGATAACATAATCATAGAACTGTCCAGCGCAGTCGCTCGAAACTTTCCAACAAACGCAATTATTCTTCCCTGGATATACTTACGTTTGCTTCAGTTGCTAGTCTCAAGCACCTGTGTAAAATATATGTATGGCAAATTCATTGATTCATGAAATTTACCATAGAAATTATACTTATACGTAAGCGAGTAGCGATCAAAAACCTTCTCTCTCTCTTTCTCTCGCGGTTTCACCTGCAGAGACAACAACAGGCACAAAGTAACATTTTCAGCAAACTGCCACTGCCCTTATTAATACAGCGAGTGAATAGTTATACATACACCGAATTAACTCTTTCTGTCATCAGTAATTTGACATTCGAAAGAGGAAGACAAAGCATAGTGTAATAATAGTCAAAGTCAAAGCGTTTATTTTGTTTATGCCTACAGGGGGCACTTACAAATTGTCATGTTTACATTTTTTTCTTATATCTACAAACGGATCGAAACGCGACCTCCACTAAGAAGTTCCGGCATGAAACTCGGCGGGCATGTCTGTTTACATTTTGTTATATTATTATTTTTTTACAATCGCTAAACCACGTTTATTAATAATTAAGCTATAGTTTTAAAAAGGAAAACCTATTATTGGCTATACTTTATGTAAGCAATCTTAAGATACCTTTGTATACTCTGTTGGTTTTTAAATAAATAACATAAAGGTATAAAAATGTATTCCAATGTAAATCACATACTAAAATTATCGCATAATATAATATAATATAATATAATATAATATAATATAATATAATATAATATAATATAATATAATATAATATAATATAATATAATATAATATAATATAATATAATATAATATAATATAATATAATATAATATAATATAATATAATATAATATAATATAATATAATATAATATAATATAATATAATATAATATAATATAATATAATATAATATAATATAATATAATATAATATAATATAATATAATATAATATAATATAATATAATATAATATAATATAATATAATATAATATAATATAATATAATATAATATAATATAATATAATATAATATAATATAATATAATATAATATAATATAATATCTATACAAATAAATAAAATTTGAGTGTCTGTTTGTAATATCAAAATAACACCTTTCCACTAAATGCATAATATGAAAGTACATAACGACACCTATAGCAACAACGCAATTTAATTTTTTTTTGTCTGTCTGTCTGTCTGTATGTTTGTTCCGGGTAATCTCCGAAACGGCTTGACCGATTTTGACGGGTCTTTCATTGGCAGATAGCTGAAGTTATAAGGAGTAACTTAGGCTACTTTTATTTTAGAAAAACAAAAAAACGGGTCCTGTCGCGCGGGCTTACAACGCGGGAGCGGGCTTTTTTTGTTAAGTTAAATTCCACGCGGACGAAGTCGCGGGCTCAGCTAGTAATAAATATAAAGTTAAGTTAGGGCTGCCAGGTAAAAATACGTGATCGTCATTCGCATTTCGTTTAAAAATAACGCGGCCCTTCCGCAGAAGTGGAGATTGAACGGGCTCTTTGGTCGGAAGATACCCGCCGGCCCACGGGAAGGGTAAATTGGTGGGTATCGGTGCCACATTTCCTCGAACAGCTCGTTATGGGGTCTTGAACTCGGAAAGGGGCCGATTTTTGGGGTCTTTACCTACTGTCGGTCGGTATTAGTGGGATTTCTTTGTGCTTGGTTTTTATTTCCTTGGCGATCGGCGGGAATAATGTTGTTTCTAGTATGTAAAATAGATGTTGCTAAAATTATTGCATAAATATCTTTGGGTCAACTGACCCAAAAATTTGTCACCGTGAGTGAACTACCTAAATAATACGTACGAATTAACGTTAATAAAAAAGTCTGAATTTAGACTTTATAGGGCGTATTTTAATGATGGTCAATATATTTCATGGTAAGCACATGCTAAAGATGTGTCTACCACATCATGTCATGTCATCTCATGTGTCTTGTGTCTACCACATAAGTATCGCTAATATTGACGACCGATTGGCGCAGTGGGTCGAGCGTTGGCCGCTCGGAAAACTGCATATGGCGGTTGGATTCGATTCCCGCTGGGGTAAATTTCGGAAATTTCCTTTTCGTAATTTGCCCCGGTCTGGGTGTCACTGGGATTGCCTCCAAACCATTGTACGGTTACTCAGAATCGTAACTACTAGTTTGGTAGTCATGTTTTAAACAAAGGTCTACTGTTACAAATTATCCCGTCAGACTTTTGTCATCGTAGGCGCCGTGCTAGATATTATGCGTTACTTCAGACCACGGCTAAAATACCTAGTTACTTAACAGACTCTACGGTACAAGTGATTTCATTATATAACTGAGTGCCGTAGCTTCAACGGTTTGCCGCGGTCAGTGCGCGCTCTACCAGATGATCTGTGGCTTGGTTTAGTTTGGACACAAATCGGTTTGAATACGGTGGTTACGGTTTGGCGTTTAGTGGTGAAATCGGTGTTAATATAGAACAAGATAGCTTGATGACAGGAATTGTAGAGTTCCGTACAGTGTAGAATTACTCTAGTTACCAAAGTATCTCTACGCGAAAATACGTAGCGTTCATATTTTATGAGGAATTTTCGGATCCAATAAAACTCACGTTGTGGGTCAGGGCCATTTCGAATCGACGCATCTCATGATATGATGTACATAGAGGATTCATCTGGTCCAGCTACAACGCCAGAGCGTCTTCAAATAAAATGAAATGTAAAGTCGCCATGGGAAACGTAGCTTTCTTAAAAAGTGTGTGATGAAAAAAGCATCAATAGTCAGTTAGTAATCACACGTCTTGCGGGCACAAGGTTCTTGGATCAAACCCCGGCTCGCGCCTCTGGGTTATTCTAAATCTAGGTGCGAATTTTAATTTCAAATATGACTCACTTTGGTAACGATGAAGGCAAACGTCGTAAGGAACCTGCTTAGAAAAATGTAACGATTTTTTAAGGACATGCAGGTTCTCAGCCTGGTTGATTATGGCCTGAATCCCCCTAGCATTGAGAGGAGGGCCGTTCCCAAGAGTGATATATTAAAATGGCTAATTATTCTTATTTTTTCTGTAAATATCCCTCTTAAGTTATAAATTAGGTACGCGACAGTTTAACTGTATCATAATAAAATACTTGTACCCTAATTGGCTCGCGCAATCAATTGATTACCCGGTTTACCCTTGAAATATCAATAACTCATTAATTAAACACCGGATTACAGCTTTGAAGTTTGATCGGCAACAGGCATTGGCAGGCAGGTTAATTGGAGACACGTCAATTGGCATTCAAGAGGCGGTGCCTTGTGATCAAGATACAGGGTAAATTGTTATCTGAGGAATGAGAATATTTAAGTGTGATTTTACGAATACGGTACTTAAATGTTTTAAGTCCCACTTAGACGGTGCAGTCATGCATAGAGACCAAAAGCTCAAAAGTGAGCTGGTAAGGTTCTGGCATTCGTATATTGAGACACGTTTGATAATTTTGTCATCGACTATCTTTAGAAAGGTACAGATTTCAGTAGCGAATATTAAATGGCATTATTGGACCAGTTGAGTGTAGAAATCAAGAATAAACGGCCTCAGATGCAGAAGAAAAAAGTGCTGGTCCACCAAGACAACGTCCATGCCACAAGTCGATGAAAACGACGGTTAAATTGAATTAATTACGCTTTGAATTGCTTCCTCACCCACCGTAGTCTGTAGGTATAGCCCCCAGCGGCTATTGGCACGGAGCATTTTTGCCCGGAGCATTTTTTTGGTGTCTGTAAAAATACAGACACCAAAAAAATGCTCCGGGGAAAGAAATATGGCTTAAATGAAGAAGTGATTGCCGAAATTGAGGTCTATTTTGGGAACAAATACAAATCTTTCTACAAAGAAGGCATTGAAACGTTAGAGGAGCGGTGGAATGAATGTATCATGTTGACGAATAAAGTTGAATGTAAGAAAAATAATGTTTTTGTTTGTTTGACCGGAGACTTATTGAGTGACCCATGCAGGTAAGGTGTAAGACGTCAATATAAGGTATTTGTATGCAGCTCCAAAATTTAAATGTTTGTGCTTTGTCGGTTAGTTTAACCACTTGTTTTTAATGATACAATGGATTCATTTATATTGGATTTACGTAGCTGTCTCTATTTTTCGAGATACCAAAATAAGAGGGAGAATGCGATAGAGAGAAAGAAAGAAAGAGAGAGAGAGAGAGAAGGTGTTCATGGCAGATCTTCTCAGGCGAAGTCGCGTCGCACTCCGAGACGGTTGTAAAAAAACAAAAGAACAGTCAGTATATTATGTGCCCCCATATGTGGCAAGAAAACAGGGTTAGGTATTTGACTTAGAGTACCTACTTAAATTTTAAAAGAACTATCATCAAGAATTTAATAAAATGCAATTATAGCAGCTCTTAACTTCATTTTGACTACGCTCAACATTAATCGATGTACCTGCAATTTAACTGGCATGTGATTAAATTAGTGGTAGACATAGTTTTGGATATACTAAGTTTTAGTTAGCAGTAGTACATGACTGTGATTCGAAAATTGCACTTGTGTTGGAGCTAGTAATACGCAAACTTTTCATGATTAGAATGTTAGGTTGTCAGTGATATGAAAGTAATAGTTATTTTTCAAGGGGTAAAGTAAAAGGATTGTAAATCGTTGTGAGGTCTCTATGATTATTAGCTATGTTTTTATACCCGCTTCACACGATAAAGCTAAGCGGATTTAATGTATAGTCAGAATTATTGCAAACTAACCCATATGCCGGTGTTATAAGAGTCACAATAAACGTCTTCATATGAACAAACTACAATCTATTTCAATTTGGAATTTTGTTTTACATCCTATTTTCATAACACTCGTGTGACCAATGAACATACAACAGAGTTCCACAAAAATAGAACAAACTCCCACAATGCGTCCTATTTGCTGTTTTCAATTTAAATTGTTTGCCTCTTGAGTCTCCAAGATATCGCATTCGTGAGTTCCATTTTACACTGTAGGTACATGAGATGCCTTCTGCTTCCCACTCTACAGACACTCTAGGTAATATTGGTTTCGTATGCGTTCAATTCGTTTCTGATACTTATACGTTTTTCTTCTACTTCCTAGAATAAAACGAGTTTTTGATTTGTTACTTATTTATTTATGTCTGACACTATGATCCCCAACTATGTTTTGTTTTCTTTGGTCACCTAGTCCGTCCGCCCGAAATGTCCGTTATTATGTGAATTTAAATAAAAATTCCACAAACCACTTGCAACCTATAAAATAAATAAATAAATATCGTCACACTGACACACCAACTGCATGGTCTCAAACTAAGCATCGCTTGTATAATGGACTGGGGGCGATCCCAGTTACACCCAGACCTGGGCAAATTTCTAAAAGGCCATTTCCGAAATTAGAATTTGGAATTGAACCCGCAACTACCCGGCAGCGAGCCGGCCTACGCTCAAACCGCTGCGCCAAGCGGTCGTCAATAAATTCGTGGTTTGGTACATAAAATTTGTACGAATCGAAAGCCTTCCCTAAGCAAATATTAGTACTGATGCTCCATCGACCGACGTCAGTGCAGGCTTTTTACGAGGGCCTGCGAAATTGTGGGGCCAGAAGCGATACTGTTATTTATTTTTGTACGGAGGGTCAGTCACGTACTCTGTTCAGCTCAATGTAACAAAGGCAGCCTTGTAGAGACATAGTTGGGATGTTTACTGTCGTGTTTCGGGGAACTTATTAAGGGCAGGTGAACGGGCTCTGTTTGTTTCATGAGTGAAAAGATTTTTGTCATATCCCTTTAGTTTCTTAATTTATTTTTCTAAATGTTATCCTCTAATTAGCTAATTTGCTTGGTAGGGCTTAAGTACTGCTCAATAAAAGGCCTGAAACGACCTGTCAACGCTTATCTACTTGAGTTAAGTACCTAGTAAAATAATCTTAATAACTACGTCTATATAATTCATTTTACTTTATCCACTTTAAAACCTTGACATTTTCGTATTTACAGTAGAACAAATTGTGTATTTTCTAAAATATAAGTAAACAGTATCCGAACGATGATAAAAATGAGTGACGACCCACCCTCGGGCGGGGTCGGGCCGGCCATTACAAGATATAATAAAAACTTATATACAAATAACATCCAAATATTGTCCGCTATAAGGCACAAAATTCCTTGCCAAACTTGAACTTTATCGTCCTGTGTCCATGCATCAATTTAACTACGAGACTGTTTATCAGCTCTGTCCGACAGTACACTATCTTTATGGGCATAGCCATCAAATGCAGCGATTCAGGGATCATCTCAGGGGACCACTTCATTTTCGAATCATATTCACGCAGTTATAGTTTTAAGTGGTAAGCAATAGAGACCAAAATTGAGTAAAATGTATGTGTAGTTGGAAACAAGCTTTTAGTAGAGAGAGTAGAGTAAATCATAGTCGACGTTCTGATTTATAGATTGGCACCATTGGCACATACATAAGTTGTTTTTCAGTTACTCTTTGCTTCGTGTGTCACGTTAAATTGTCGTAGCAAGTTAAGATCGGAATATTCAGGAGGATGTTTTAAAACAGATCATAAATCAATTCTGTTTTTCGTTCATTTGAATTTCTTGTTAGACGTTTAATTAAAGTATACAGGTAAGCGGTCATTCACACAAAGAAGACGCCGTCTGTCTATACATACGGACGACCGCTTGGCGCAGTGGTTCGAGCGTAGGCCGCTCGGCTCACTGCATCGGATGGTTGCGGGTTCGATTCCCGTCAGGGTAAATTTCGGAAATGGCCTTTTCGTAATTTTCCCTGGTCTGGTTGTCACTGGGATCGCCCCCAGTCCATTGTACGGTACCCATAGTACAAGCGTTGCTTAGTTTGGGACCATACAGTTGGTGTGTTCGTCTGGCGATATTTATTTATTTATTTTGGATATATAATGGCCGCAATTGACATTTTGATATAATAAAATGTATATAAATTATCGGTGCCGCGTTAACCGTGTGAATGTCCGTTAACATAGAATAACCGCGTTTTCGCATGTAACACCAACAATAAAATTATAAATTAATAGAATTTGATTGTGTACATTGTATCAAGATCTTTGGATCAGCGACTTTTAAAAGTCAATCAGTGCGAATTAAATCATATCACCTCATGAAAATATATTGAAAGTAGGTAGCAATCTTTGCCTTGCCTGGGCCAAGATGAAACAGCTTCCGTAAACTACTCGACATCGGAGATCCCACAATCACCGTCCTGTTTACCTTCCCGACTCCGAAACTTGTTTCCACTTGTTCCGCTCCGGTTTAAAACTAAACCTACAGGGGAAACTTCAACCGTATAATTTAGGAAACTAAAATTAAATAGCACTTGATTGAAAGTTGAGAAATAAGTAGTTTGTTTTTTTTTAAATTAGGAAAGTATTTCTGCTTTACAGGTTCAACATTTATTAATTTTTGATACATTTCAATTTAGGGAAATACAGATTTATTTCAAACTAGCGGCCCGCCCCGGCTTTGCACGGGTACATTACGGTTACATTATTGGAGTTTTAGTAAGGATCCCTAATTTTTTTTTAAATATAATATAGCCTATGTCACCCGGGGATAGTGTAGCTTCCCAACAGTTAAAGAATTGTTCAAATCGGTTCAGTAGTTTCGGAGCCTATTCATTACAATCAAACAAACAACTTATTATCCTTAGAAGTTTCAATTGAAAAAATCTAGTCTAGGATCAATATCAAGGCCATCCATTTATTTCTAGGTAGAAAATGGAATTAAGTAAAGAATTAAGAAAAGCCTTTTAGATTATGAAAATGCCTTCATAATTATGTATGAGGTAGAAATTAGACGATTGTCCAGGAAGCTTTTGGTTATATGTAAACAAATATTGAACTTAGTTAATAAAGGCCATCACTCCGTCTGTGATTAATCTATCAACGTTTCAAAACGTCGAGTGTCCGGCAAATACGGAAAGAGGCGCGCCCCAGATTGGACCGTACCGCAGTATATTGGTCGTTTGAGCGAATCGGCCACACGCTTTGATGGCCTCGCGTCGTCGTCGCCTGATTGTATATAGATTGATGGGTTGAAAAAAGACTTAAACAACTGAAATTCGTTGATATAGTGTTTCATTGAAGTAGGTATTATTTAATTTCAGTATGGATTCGATTCATCCACTTTTTAACCGACTTCCAAAAAGGAGGTTTATTTATTTTATTTAATTTAATTGATTGTGCACTAAGGGTGCACAATCTGCCACTTCTCCTCTGACGGAGTCAGAGCCCTTAGTATTATAGTTAGTTATCTATGTTTCTTTCTTAATTTGACTATATTAGTTTCCATTTATCTGTATAGCGTATTTATGATTTTTAAGGTGTAATAGTTATACAACATTATGTTATTTGGGTCATTATTTATACATTGCGGCAAAATAATAAATCGTCTATAATCATCAGAATTATTTTTGTTACAATAAAATTGTAATTGATATAACAACTACAAATTTATGATTTTTTTAAAATCTTATAACTATTTGTTGTATAAAGTAAAGTAAAAAAAGGAGGAGGTTACTATGTTCGCCTGTATGTATTTTTTTTGCAACAAAATTCAATATTAATGAAGACACTTTTATATACTGGCTTGGGCAGGCTATACTGTTATTTGTTTAGTTGCTTTACACAATATCCGCAGAAACCTGTCATTTTCCACCACGCCAAAAATATTTCCATAAAAAATAACATACGAGTAATTTTCGAACATCTATTCTTGATGTACTTAACAAATCCTTCCTATCCTTCCTATCTAAACTATTATATTCTTGCAATACCGGCGGCATTGCTCATTGCTCGCACGTTGACGACCTGAGGGGGAGTGGCATTGAGGGAGGGGAAGGCCTTCATAGGTACTCTTATCATTGAATGTTCCAATCTAGCGTAATACGGGAGGCCATCAAACGGGATCGCGCTATAATCGTCTAGAGATAATATCGTATCGCCGTTATTTACACGCGATGGCTGATCGCGAGACCCATCGCGACAAAACGCTGGCAGTCGCCCATAGTTCGATCATAACGACGCCATTATTCAGAACGGCCCTGAAGAGTTAGTATTATGAAAATTGTCTGTGGCTCTATTGCTATAATATATAATTAGCGACGTAGAATCGAATTAATATAATCAAACCACGTTAACGGTAATCTAGCACAGATGTATGGTAAGTAGGATAGTGAATAAAAACATGTCCTAGAATAGAATAAGTTACCTAATTAAAATGAATTTTCCTGTATCAAGTTGCAGGAGTAAAACCTCTAAAAAAAAATTAAATGAATGTATCCTACTAATATTATAAATGCGAAAGTTTGTGAGTGTGGATGTATGTATGTATGTATGTATGTATGTACGTTTTTTACGCCTTCACGCAAAAACTACTGAACGGATTTGGATGAAATTTGGAACACAGATAGATTATAACCGGGATTAACATATAGGATACTTTTTAACCCAATAATCCAATACTACGCGGATGAAGTCGCGGGGCACAGCTAGTTGTACATATTTCTGGAAATTTCTACTGTGGTACCAAGCTGTACCGGATTGACTACAGCACATATACGGGCTAGCTTCACTACCAGCTAGTACCACCCACAAATAGAAGATCGACGAAAATTTGCTATAAGAAATTATGAGTAAGACAGCCGAAAGCCCAACCGTCTTTACAATTTGATTGCATGATTTTTAGCGGTCGCTATCTTTATCATTAGCAGGCAAAGAAGTTATTTAGTAGGTGTGAAATTATATTAATACTGCCCCGCGACTTCATCCGCGTAGTATTGGATTATTGGGTTAAAAAGTATCCTATATGTTAATCCCGGTTATAATCTATCTGTGTTCCAAATTTCATCCAAATCCGTTTAGTAGTTTTTGCGTGAAGGAGTAACAAACATACATACATACATCCGTACTCACAAACTTTCGCATTTATAATATTAGTAAGAAGTTCACATTACCATTAAATCTAGTCATCTGAAATCACACTTTAATCATCAGATAATAGACTGGAAAATAAAAAGAAAACAAAAGAAATGGCGGGCGGGCGTTTAACTTTTTCATTTCAGCTGAAATGGTATCTTTTTAACAGCATCGAGCATTGTTTTGTGACAAGAACGCCGTTTAAAAGCGGATCTCGTCTTATCGTGGGCAAAACGAGTTTGTTTTAAGTGTTATTTAGTTTTCACGGATTGCTTCAATCAATTTGTGAATATTGCTTTGTTAGGTTGCGGGGTGATTATTGAGTTTCGAATAATTATGAGGTAAATGAGCTACCTGCTAGTTAGTGTAAATAAAACTGTAGGAAAATGTTGACCTAAATTAAGACGAGACCATTTTTTGGGCCTGGGCCCGCCACGCCACACACTCCCACCACTGTTATTCCTGTAAGCCAGGATCAAAAATGGTATCCAACTTTGACGGCGAGGTTTGAAAAGCTTAGTCTTGAAACCCCCACAAAGTGAAACAAAATAAAAAATAGGGTGACTTGGAGGGAAATTATCCAATGGAAGGATCCACTGCTTAGTGGAAGACAAAAATATAATATATTAGAACATATTATGTATAATATCCTGATTACTATGGAAGCGATATTGTAACAGCAGATGAAAGACCATTTGTACGGCACTATAAAGTGGCTTTAGGTAGATCTCGCTCATAAAACCTGCATCGGGAAACTAAATACTACTTAGCAGAAAAATTAAAACACGAGTAATGACTTCAATAAACCACGCGCTACAGCTGACCAAGTTAAAGCTAAGTTCATTGCCTGTCATTTCTGAACAAACTCTAGATATTTATAGAATTTTATATTTCAGCACTCTGGTTAAGGATGCGATTAGTGTTCGCTATTAAAATGGCTATGGAACTCTTACTTGTGAACCGGACATGCACTTAACCGGTTTTTTCCTCGGTGCACTATTAATGGATTCTACATGAACTGTTTTATTGAATCGTTATACCTAAGTTATCGTGTCTTCTAAGAGACTTAACTATATTAAATTACAAAGATAGAACCGAGCATTTTGAATGAAAATACCTGAAAAGACAGGATAATCACTGAATTCACTGCCGTCTCTGGCATTAAGTAGAATTCATGTTTCTTACTCCTTAGCGCTATTCATTAATTCTGTTCAGTAAACCGGCGCTGTGGAATTTCATTTGGCAATGGGGATGAAACTTTGCCAATTCGAATTCTTTTTACTTTATTATTCCATTTCTTGTATAAAAATAAATAAATAAAATATATATCGCCAGACGAACACACCAACTGTATGGTCCCAAACTAAGCAACGCTTGTACTATGGGTATCGTACAATGAACTGGGGGAAAATTACGAAAATACCATTTCCGTAATTTACCCTGACGGGAATCGAACCCGCAACCACCCGGTGTAGTGAGCCGAGCGGCCTACGCTCGAACCACTGCGCCAAGCGGTCGTCAAATATAGAACAGCGGAAGTTCAAAAGACGTCTTACTTTTTAAAATGCCTTTGCATATTTTGAAAATAGTTACCCTAAAGTATTTATGTCTTGGGCCCAATACGTTATGGTAATCTGATGGATAGCAATAAAGTTTGTTCAGTTAAGTTTAGTTTGTGAATCAACAGAATTGGTTAGCGTGTTTTCACACCAATCGATTTTTTATCGGCCGATAATCGACCGAACGTTGCTGTAGGTATGAATAAACTGTTGTTGGATGTCCACACCTCTCATTCTACCGTGGATTAATTAGTGTAGTAACACCCTTAGATTTAATAAGGTACCTACTATCGTATTGAGTTATATTATCATTGACTTTTCAACATTGTATCGTATTGTCCATATAAAAAAATATTTCACCAAGATGTTTAATAATTAATTTCGTCGCGTCTCAAGTCACGGTTAAAGAATACTTCAATACCATCCTCCCGTCCTGATAAGGTCAAAAACCTTGGATAACGGAGCCTAGGGCGAACCTTTATAAATAAATGGAGCCCTTATGCGATTTACCAATAAATAAGGATACCAGTCCCGGGGATAAATTGCCTCATGAAAACTTGTTCCCGACTCGGGAACGCACGGAATTTGGGATTACGCGTGTTTGTACTCAGATGGAGACGAAAACATTCTATATTTAGGGCATGTTGTAAAGTTGTTACTATAGAAATGTTCTATTACACCTTGTTATTAGTGTAGGAAGGTACTAATTTGAACAAATTGATTACTTAATTACAAATTCCCCGTTTCTTAATCACAATACGATTACCGAATTGACTTACGCTTTTATTGTATATTTATGGCATTATGTCTCAGGACTCACAGGATTACTAACAGGAACAGGAAAATAATTTTAAAAATAACTTTAAAAATTACATAGTGACTTTTAAGTTTCGAATTTTACCAGCTACTGTCAAACATTCCCATAATAACTTATTAGTTTTAGTTAACTTTAAATAAAGTCTATAATGTCCGTTTCTTATGTCACCTTTTATTTCATTCGCAGGAAAGCTGCGACTGCATTTACAATTTTATTTTCCCTTGTAGTAAGTAGTAGTAGTCGTAACTAATCCTGCAAAAGAACTTCTGAGCTAATTCCTCAGTTCGTCTCGGAAAGCTAATACTGGCTACTCCTTATACTTTAGCCTCCAGATACGTTTTCCTACGTAACTCATGTGGACTTTAGTCCATAGATTTAAAGCCTAATATCGCTTAAATTCGCTATAAATTTATTGAATAGCTTTAACGTATATTCTGCGACCTCATCGCGTTTCGATATTTTGACGTGGTGAAATCGGAACCTTATCGGATTTCGGAGTATTTATGACTTTGTTAAATGAATAATTTTGTTTTATTTATAGGATTGAATTATTGAAAAATATTCGGTACCTACTTAGGAGTTGTTATTTATTCTCTCACAAACATAGTACTGAAAACTATGATGCATTTCTTGTGACACAAAGCGATGTATTTTAAGTCCCGCAAAGTCACTGTGGCCACCGGTTACCCCTAAAGCTGGTAAGCTGATTAGCTAAGACTTGGCCGGGAGCCGTCTGTACAGCTTTTTCGTTTTGCTAGTACTGTCACCGACAAAATGCAGTAAACAGACTTTACGTCGGAGTAGGCATTCAAGTTGATTTAGTTTTTTATTCATCGTTGTCTTTTGAAGAATCCATCCGTGATTAATGAAAAGTCTGCTAACTTTTTAATTAAGAAGATGAGATTGAAGTATATTATAATTATGGCATGCATACATACCTATCAATAATGTACATTTTGCTTTGTAAAATAGACTAATCTTTTAATTGAGGGCGTTGATATTTTAAATTGCGTTTATTTGGGGTATGTTTCGGTTGGAAAGCCATTTGATTCTAAATTATTTGAAAACTTTCTCAAAAAACATGATTAGTCATTGAATTTTGCCTCGAACTGTACTAAGCGCAGCTGAATTTCTTAGAGTAAATAATGGAATAAGATGACATTTCTTCTTATTAGATCTAGCTCTACGTTGGGTCTTCTCCTAATCTTGTTTTGCGATTATTGTTGTTCTCAGTTCTCTATTATTGAAAGGTTTTGTCCACGTACCAACGAGTTCAAGTCGGTTGCTCAATTGATGGTCACTGCATGAACAGCATAAGTTACGCTGACGATATGGTGTTGCTGAGTCCATCAGTCGCAGCACTAAGAAGGTTGCTTACTACTTGTGAGAGGTATGCAGAGTTACATGGTCTCCTGTATAACGGTGTTAAAAGTGAGCTCATGGTTTTCCGAGCTAAAGGTCGGAGACTGGCCTGCGTGCCCGCAGTCATGTTGAATGGTATAGCTCTCGTTAGGGTGTCGTCTTTCAAGTACCTAGGTCATGTAGTGACCGAGGACTTGAGGGATGACAGTGATATTGAAAGGGAGAGGAGAGCGATGGCAGTTCGCTGCAATATGCTGGCGCGTAGATTTGCACGTTGTAGTGTAGGTGTTAAAATAACACTGTTTAAGGCTTTCTGCCAAACTATGTACACGTGCAATCTATGGGCCAGTTATACGCAGAGAACTTACAACGCTCTCCGAGTACAATATAATAATGCCTTCAGGGTGTTGTTGGGGCTCCCCCGATTTTGTAGTGCGTCGGCCATGTTTGCGCATGCGCACACCGATGGCTACCACGCAGTGTTGCGCAAGCGGGTCGCGTCGCTGATGCGCCGTGTGCGGGGGAGCACCAACACCTTTCTGAAGGTCATTAGTGATAAGCCGGACTGTCCAGTTTTGGGACACTGGGTGCATACACATGTGTGTGTAACTGGTGCCTCGAGAAGACCTGGCAGGTATTTAAATTGAATTATATAACATGTCATACTAACATAGTTGTTTAAGTTGTATTGTAATATGTAAGTTGCTACTAACCAAAAAATATGGACAAAATAACGTCTGAAATAAACTTATTTTATTTTATTTTATTTTATTTTATTTTATTTTATTTTATTTTATTTTATTTTATTTTATTTTATTTTATTTTATTTTATTTTATTTTATTTTATTTTATTTTATTTTATTTTATTTTATTTTATTTTATTTTATTTTATTTTATTTTATTTTATTTTATTTTATTTTATTTTATTTTATTTTATTTTATTTTATTTTATTTTATTTTATTTTATTTTATTTTATTTTATTTTATTTTATTTTATTTTATTTTATTTTATTTTATTTTATTTTATTTTATTTTATTTTATTTTATTTTATTTTATTTTATTTTATTTTATTTTATTTTATTTTATTTTTATTTTATTTTTATTTTTATAAACATCAAGTCTTACTAACTCATACCTAAAACGGAGATAATGTCTTGATATTTTAGAGGTGGTTTTCTCGCTCACAGCACTAAACTCAACTACATAATAGCTTCCCTGGTCGAGCTAGCTCGTATATGAGCTGTAGACAACTAGCTACAGCTTGTCTCTACAATAATTAGTAATTTTAAGTGGTTGTGAGTACATTGCCGGTATGCCATATGTATAAATTCCTTTTGGTGTCTTACCTTATCTGTAACCCAGTACGGGTATTAAAAACCTGTTCCCTTCTCATCGCTAGCGCATGGTGGTTGTTTACGGGGTAATTGTTCTCTTTGGCTGCGAACCCCCGCCCGCCCCATCCCGCGCCAACGCCCGCCTTCGATTTAATATTCCTCTTTATAGCCGAAAATGATTTATTAACGTCGACCCGTGTAACGTTGATACCGGCTTCATACAAATTACGGGCAACTCTTTTATATTTTAATAAAAAAACGTGATTGGCATTTTCAGTTAGGTATGCCGCTATATTTTGATTGTATTTTTGTAGGTTATTCTTTCATTATATGAAAAAACAAACTTTGTTTATTTTTCTCCCACCGTGTATTATTTTAGCAATGCGGCCATGGTCGAAGTGTTATTTTGTAGTAAGTAACCATTAAGTATATTTTGGTATCCTTCTTTTAGAGGATTATGTAATGCCTTATGGCGCAGCTCATGTTGTACTCATTCGTAAGATAAGTACATTGCTTATAACAAAGACTTAAAATCTCAATTATCTACTTTAAATATTAGTAAGAAAGTCAAGTTTCGTTGTGTACAACTGAATTAGCATCTACTAATGTCATAAAGGAAATAAATACTTAGTATGGTACACCTAAGATCTTCCAATTAATCCACCGCTGACCAATCCATCGATCGATTTAGGAATAGGAAGAATCGTTGTAGATCGACAGTTTCTACACAGGGCAGGGGCCCAACCCAAATCTGTTAACGACTGTCGCTCGATTCGACTCGCAATACGTCAAACCTGACGTTTCACTTATCTGAATACGTCACTTTTACATAAACTGTCAAATCTGACTTATTCATTTACGCGATACGTCAGTTGTCACGTATTGCGAGTGGAATCGAGTGACATTCGTAAACAGTGTTAGTCCTCAGGAGTTCGATTGTTCGATTGATCACGGATCGACGACGGATTAAATAATAACTTCATAGAGACCATGGATATACTGTTAGTATAATTATGCTGGCCAACTAGCGACCCGCCCCGGCTTTGCACGGATTTTTTTTCATCAGTGCTTCTCTACTATATTATGCTTGTATTATACATTATAAACCTTCCTCTTGAATCACTCTATCTATTAAAAAACCGCATCAAAATCCGTTGCGTAGTTTTAAAGATAAGATATAGATATAGATAAGCATACATAGGGACAGACAGACAGCGGGAAGCGACTTTGTTTTATACTATGTAGTGATATACTGTGGCATAGAGTTGTAGAGTTGGCCGTTATAGAGCCAGTTGCATCTGTCGCCAGATTAATAGCGGCCACGTGACCAGAGAGCTGTGGCCTTTTCGGATATCAGAAACAGTTGTAACTGGTAGAGTTTCCCCGCTGGACGCTATGCCGCTGACCTCGTCTATCGGTAGTACCCCCTTGTTAGCATTTTGCAGGCATTTTCTTAATTTTCAGGGATGAATAAAACATTATGAAGTTATTTCTGATTATTATCTAGTAGATCTCCATAAATAATGGTCGATATTTCTATACAGCACAGTGATATGAAATATAGGGTTAGAAACGTTAGTTATCAGATTTTTTATGTATCAGCATTATCCTTAACTTTTACGAATGCGCCATGCGTAATATCGTGAATTATTAAAATTAGACCTAACATAATTGGAATAAACAACTGAATTCTAATTGCTACGTGTCCAGATATGCCCTTAGTTACGTGACCGGACCAAGATCCTCTAGATATTAATCCTAATTTATATTTAGTACCCATTTCGGCAACATTTTGTATCTTTATTGTACTTAACATTTGCTTTTAATTATTATACGACTAAAATAATATTTATATAAATTCACGTATTATTTCACGTTTAGAATATTAGGCATTTGACTGTACCAGCCTAGGTTACCTGTTACGTCTTAGACCCAAGTTGAAGCCAATGGACTACCGAGGTATAACCACAATAGTACCCCTCTCACGAATGATAGGCGTAAAGCAGTTATTATAGTTGCATTATGTACGATGAGTGAGAGAACCGAAAGCCCGACCCCGCTCACTTCCTCTGACCTACTCAACGTGCGAGCAATGCCCCTGGTATTGCAAGCATCTGTAGGCTTCAATACCTGCTTAACATCAGGGGGATCGTACGCCGACTTTGTTATATAAAAAACAGGCACACGAGATTTTATAAATAAAGATGTAATTTATTTTATGATTTTATCTTCTATCTTATATATATAAAAATGAATGTTTGTCTGTATGTCCTTTATAGAATCGTAAACTATGCATTTGATCATGTCATGATCTTCAGCAAAGTGTTGTGCATGAGCCCACAAAGGTTTCTGAGTTGGTACGACCAATCTTTGGCAGCGTAGCAACACGCGCAGGGTACAGCTAGTAATATATAAATCAATCATAACTTTTGTACATTAAAAAAATGATTTGTGGGTACTTAATTTTTTGTTTTTGTTAGTAGCCTATTTTATGACCCTCTGCTGGGCAAAGACCTCCCCTTTTTGTCGCCACAAATATAATAATGTATACACCTAACCAATTGTTTTCCGTTGGAATGGAAATTATTGAAATTAGCAGACTTGGGCCCAGATATAGCCATTTTATTTATGTTAAGGATGCACGCACACTGTTGTCTGTGTTAACGGTTCAATGAGCAATCCAAGCTCACTGGGTCATTTGTATTGACCTTTGTAGGCCAGTTTCTGCACATAGGGCACACTACGCCGATAAATCAAGTCTATACTATAACGGCCAACGATTACGTAGGTATAGATTGGATTGGAATTTATGATTTAAATAATACTTATCGCGTTTTTAATGAAAAGCATAATTTATTTAAATACTAGCTCTGCCCTGCGACTCCGTCCGCGTGGAATGTGGGCGACCCTTAACATTTAGGGGTATGAAAAATGGATAGTAGCCGATTCCCAGACCTACCCGATTGCACACAAAATTTCATGAAAATCGGTTGAGCCGTTTCGGAGGAGTATCATATGGTAACTAACATTGTGACACGAGAATCCTACTAATATTATAAATGCGAAAGTTTGTGAGTGTGGATGTATGTATGTATGTTCGTTACTCCTTCACGCAAAAACTACTGAACGGATTTGGATGAAATTTGGAACACAGATAGATTATAACCGGGATTAACATATAGGATAGGACTTTTTAACCCAATAATCCAATACTACGCGGATGAAGTCGCGGGGCACAGCTAGTTTTATATATAAGAAGATTAAGAACTTAAAAAACAAATGAACGCGATATAATATTCCATATAAAATAATATGTACTTACATAACCTTATTCTTCATTTGAATATAGAACGCCTTTTGATAGTGTTTTATTTTTATATATTTACGTAGTAGGTAGGTGACTCCGAACTAAATTTTGTTTTAATTTATTATAATAAATGATAAAAAGCCTAAGAATAAATAATAGGTAATTAATTAAATTAATTACATTTTTTATCTGTATTTCAATATTATTGTCTTAAGAACAGTATGCTCGAAACGCTCTCATTAATCATTTTATCTCGCTCAAAGAACGGATGAAGACGGAAATTAGACTAGAAAACTGGAAATTACCGTTTAAAGGAACAATCCGTTGGAAGAGGATTTATGCTTCGGCAATAAAGCTTATTGCTTCCATGTAATTGACTCGCCGTGTCCGGCAATCATCTTAACAGGGGTCTTTTTAATTAACTTGCGTATCGTTAAAGGGGTACGAGGGGGAATAAGGTCTTTAGTAAGAGTAAGTTTGACGATTGACGACCGCTTGGCGCAGTGGTTTGAACGCAGGCCGCTGGGCTCACTGCACATGGTGGTTGCGGGTTCGATTCTCGCCGGGGAAAATTTCAGAAATGGCCTTTTCGTAATTTGCCCAGGTCTGGGTGTCACTGGGATCGCCCCCAGTCCATTGTACGGTACCCATAGTACAAGCGTTGCTTAGTTTGGTACCATACAGTTGGTGTGTTCGTCTGGCGATATTTATTAGTTTACGGACTACCGTACTCTACTAAAAGCTCTACTAAGAGAGAGAGAGACTACACTGAGACTGTACTAAAGAGACTACGTAGCTCTACTAAGAGCTGTAGCCATTTGACTTATATTATTAGTAGCTGTGTTTCGTACGATATGTGTGAGAGCTGAAAGCCCAACCCCCTCTCTTTTCCCCGTCGTCGACACTTGTCACGTGAAACCTGGAGGCCATGGGACTTTTATTTTATTTTATTTATATAATTATCGTATAGTTAGGAACTGCTGTAATTATTCAACATTGGTATCAGTGCCTTCATTTACAAGAATAATTTAATGAACTAAAACAAATTACATCATTAGTCATAAAATTCTTCTACTCCTAAACGGCTTCGCCAATTTTGATATTTTGTTATTTAAGTACCTACTTATACGGTTACCCGAATGGTTCTTAGCTATAGTTTGACACGCTAGGTGGCGCTGTTGTTGACATATGTATAATAAAAACTACGCTACCGAAGTTACGGGTTAAAGATTGTTATTATAATCAATCTGACCTTTTTTTATTATTTCAATACGTTCGCTAAGAAATTTAAACGTCTTTGATGCAACATGTGCATGTTATTATTGATTTGCAACTTTCGACCTTATTGCATTATGAGTGTTCTTTGAACATATATCTAGGAAATTGGCCCGACATTGAATGTCGCGACTGTACGTACTTTGCGGGTGAAATCATTAATTTTCATACAGATCGTCATGTTTCTCTCTTTCATTGTATTATTTTACAACTAAATCCAAACTTCAGTCCATCCAGAAACTATTGAAATCAAATGTAGAAAGTTGTTGGACCACCCAGCAGTTTCCTAGTACAAGCCACGGCCCGGGGCGCCATCTGTGGACCGTCCGATCAGAATAATTGCCACATAAAACTTCGTCTAGCTTTATGTCCTCATTGCTCTGAGTTTGGGCTCGGTTTTAGTCGGTTTAACCAATGTGAATACTAATTTTATTGCTATGAATCTAATGACGGTGACAGCCATGAGCAAAACATCCAGGAAAGTAACGTTGTTGTATTGAAAAAAATATATTTAATATAACAAAGTCTTCAAACGACGACCGCTTGGCGCAGTGGTTTGAGCGTAGGCCGCTCGGCGCACTGCACATGATGGTTGCGGGTTCAATTCCCGCCGGGGCAAATTTCGGAAATTGCCTTTTCGTAATTTGCCCAAGTCTGGGTGTCACTGGGATCGCCCCCAGTCCATTGTACGGTATCCATAGAACAAGCTTTCCTTAGTTTGGGACCATACAGTTGGCGTGTCAGTCTGGCGATATTTATTTATTTATTTAAACAAGAGTACGACCAGGCTGATGTTAAGCAGCCTATATCTATAGGCTGCTTAACATTGATATTTGCATTACCAATGGCTTGCTCCGACGTTGCCACCCTGATGGGGAGTGGGGTAAAGAGGGTGGAAGGGAGCGGGGGTTGGTCTTTCGGTGCTCTCACTCATCGTACGAAACGCAGCTATTATAGCTTCTTTACGCCAATCTTCTGTGATAGAGGGTACTACCCCGGGCCAGCCAGTCCGTATATGAGCTGTTGTCAATTAGCTACACCACTTAATATTATTAATGAATAGAGATTAGGCATGGACATGATTGCTAGGTACTTTCAATTCATTTTCATTACGTGAAATTATATTTTTCTGTCACGGTTACTTCACTTATGATTTTTCACAGTCAATGATTTTATAGCAATTATTGCAATGATTTTTATCAGTTTCTACCTATGTGGGTAGCAGGTGCTACTTCTGACAACCTACTTAATATGATTTTTCACATGCTACCGGTGAAATATTCCATCACTAATACATATTATACGGTATCCAATACTACAGTATATTTGACATAGGAAGCCTTGCGGAAAAATACGGAACTAAATTGTACCCAGTGTGTATTATATTGCCGACACGTGAATACAGCGCCGCGTCCACGGGACTAAGTATGTGAAATAGCCTTTAGTTCGCTGTCACTGATCCCCTCACTGTATGTTATTACATGAATTGATAACCGGCGATGCTCAGTTTGTTTAGGATCCAACCGCTTGTAATGAAACCATAACACTTCACTTGAGACTGTCCCATTGCGTTGAGCCCGCGATGTAATGTAAACTATAGTTATAATTTATTATTAACTAGCTTGTGCCCGCGGTGCCTGCTGATACTTCGATCAAATAAACTAGCTTAACACGTCTGTCCGCGCCGATTCCTAGTTAATTAATTACTCTTTATAATATCAGCTATCTCCCATTGAAAGTCCCGTCAAAATCGGTCCAGCCGTTTCGGAGATCAGCTGGAACAAACCGATAGGTCAAACATTTTTTTAAATATGTTTTTTGTTATATGTACCGTATAATTATGATACAACAAACAGACACTTCAATTTGATTAATTTGTATGTATGCATTGATATAGATAGAGCAAGTGAATTGTATGAATTAGTTGCTTTTAACGGGGGTTCAAGCACTTGAAATGAAATCACTGTTTTAAACAGCTTACGTTTCAATTCAGTTCGATTCCCGCCGGGGCAAATTTCAGAAATGGCCTTTTCGTAATTTGCCCTGGTCTGGGTGTCAGTGCCATTGTACCTACGGTACCCATAGTCCACGCTTGGCTTAGTTTGGGACCATACAGTTGGTGGTCAGGCTGGCGATATTATTATTATTATTTATATTTAACAGACCGTAATTCAGAAAATTATATGATAGGTATTTACGTGTAGTTTGCACGTGTTGTTGTTATGTATATAGGCGTCTACATAAGAAGCTACCGTATATTTAACAAAATTATTATTTCGGACTTTTAAAACAATCCACATAAACATATATTTTGTACCCCTAGGTATTACTCTGGAAGGAGAATGGGAAACTTTTATATTATGACATGTACTTTATAATTACATGATACAAACAAAACAAAATAATTAAATTAAAAGTAACCCAACATAAATAATAGTAAATAATAAAAACTTAAGACCAACACAAATTTTATTCACAAATCAAACTACCAACTAACTATTGATTAACAAATAATGATTCAAACAAAATATATAAAGTCCAATAGAAAAATAACAACAGCCACATCAGAGCAAATTACTAAATAAAATTATTAGTAAATTAAAAATCAAGACAGTAAAGTCCAATTAAGTATTTAAGCAAAAGTAAATAAAAAATTTATATTAATTATTATATTAACAAATTAAAAATAATAAAAGATTATTAACAGAAATCCAATCTCTAAATCCTATTAAGGATGTAACAAGGATCTAACCACATACGACTTGTATATAACAACTTTTAATAGCTCCGAAAACTTGCCCCAACTGAGAAGGAGCGCCTCATAAGCTTATACTTTGAAAAGAGCTATCCAGAATTTATTGAAAGAGTTATTGCTTTATATTTATAGCGCGCTTTACAAATTTCTTTCAAAATCGTGTGAGTACTGAAAGTTTGAACCTAAATGGTGTATTAATTAGACAACGGCTTGGCGCAGTGGTTCGAGCGTAGGCCGCTGGGCTCATTGCACATGGTGGTTGCGGGTTCGATTCCCGCTGGGGTAAATTTCGGAAATGGCCTTTTCGTAATTTGCCTAGTCCGGGTGTCACTGGGATCGCCCCCAGTACAAGCGTTGCTTAGTTTGTAACCATACAGTTGGGGTGTCAATCTGGCGATATTTGTGATTATTTATTAATTAGGACTTTGCCCCCATTTCAGGAAAGTCTACATGAAAAAGGCATTAAAAATTGTGACAACTTAGGGTTTTTACCCGACTACGCGACGCAAAGGAGGGACCCGTTAAAAATCAACACCGGCTCAAATTCCCAATTATAGTTTCCGTCTGTTAAAGAGATATTACTTAACAGAATTCGAGACTCAAGACTTGTTTATTTTTGTACAGTTTTTATTTAAAAGTAGCAGTCGGGTTTTGGATGTTTAAATTTCCTTTTCTTTATTTTGAAATTTAAGTGATTAATCTATACAAATAAATAAAATTGGAGTGTCTGTTTGTAATATCAAAATAACACCTTTTCACTAAATGAATATGAAAGTACATAAGACACCTATAACAAAAAAAACGATTTAAAAATGTTTTGTCTGTCTGTCTGTCTGTCTGTGTGTTTGTTCCGGGTAATCTCCGAAACGGCTAGACCGATTTTGATGGGACTTTCACTGGCAGATAGCTGATGTTTTACGGAGTAACTTAGGCTACTTTTATTTTAGAAAAACAATAAAAAAAAAATGGATTCTGTCGCGCGGGCTCAGAACGCGGGAGCGGGCTTTTTTGTTAAGTTAAATTCCACGCGGACGAAGTCGCAGGCTCAATTAGTATTTTATAAAATAATGTTTTCGTTTTAAACTAGGTAGTAAATTAAGCTGACATCCCTAATTATTATTTGGTTGGACTTAGCCATCTTTGTTCTCTCGTACCAAAATATCCATCCCTTGAAATATCTTCGTTTCCGGTATTTACTCTCCAGTGGTTAATGATAGGGCGCCGCCATCAGTATCTGAAATGGGGCTATAAGATGGTCCCTCGCGCGCCATTGGAAGGGTTAGGTATTTGCTTTATAACACCACTTTTATTTTACGCGGACCATTTAACTTTAATCTGAGATATTTCGTACAATTTGTCGCTTTAAGCCGTGATGCTAGGTGATGAGCAACTTAAATGATGATTTCCAACTTTAATTATCACTAGCGACCCGCGCAGTCTTCGCCAAAAATAACCATTTTTTAACAGTGTTTCTCTACTATAATACATGTATCTAAATATATATAACTCAAAGGTGACTGACTGACTGACTGACTAACTGACATAGTGATCTATCAGCTCAAACCACTGGACGGATCGGGTTAAAATTTGGCATGCAGGTAGATGTTATGACGTAGGTATCCGCTAAGAAAGGATTTTGATTCATCTACTCCCAAGGGCATAAAATAGGGGATGAAAGGTTGTATGAAATTTTGACAATTAAATTCCACGCGGACAAAGTCGCGGGCACAGCTAGTTATACATATAAAAGGTTCTCTTGAATCACTTCATCTATTCAAAAAACCGCATCAAAATCCTTTGCGTAGTTTTAAAGATCTAAGCATACATAGGGACAGACAGCGGGAAGCGATTTTGTTTTATAAGTACTATGTAGTGATTTGCCGAACGGTGAAGGAAAAACATCGTGAGGCGACGTCTTTCTAAAGACGTGTGAAGTTCGCCTACCCGCACTGGGTAAGCCTGGTGGACTATCCACCTCGCATTGACGGGGAATCAGCCCATATTTTTTTTTATATAACATATTCGGCAAACTAGCCTACACTTCATCTGTCGGCCAATATGTTAAACAGTAACCGTAGCCTATAGATGTTTGCAATAGCAATGGCAACGCTCGCTTTCTGCTCACCAGAAGGGGAGTGGGAATTGGGATATAAGGGGCTGGGGGTTGAGCTTCTGACTCTCTCACTCAGCGTATGAAACTCAGATATTTATAGCAACTTTAAGGCGATCTCCTGTGAGGCGGCGGTACTACCCCGGTAATAGATATCATGCCTGTATTTCCCGAACGAGTAGGCAGAGGTGCACTGCAGTACATCCCCAACGCCATAGTGTTTTTGGACCGAACGTATTAATAAGGAGAGATAATAAACGTATCTTGTTCATTCTCAACGTTTTTCTAGTTTATTAATCCTACTAATATTATAAATGCGAAAGTTTGTGAGTGTGGATGTATGTATGTATGTATGTATGTATGTATGTATGTATGTTTGTTACTCCTTCACGCAAAAACTACTGAACGGATTTGGATGAAATTTGGAACACAGATAGATTATAACCGGGATTAACATATAGGATACTTTTTAACCCAATAATCCAATACTACGCGGATGAAGTCGCGGGGCACAGCTAGTGAAAGTATAAAAAACTAAAATCAACACCTGCCCAACTAAACTACATCGATTATAACGTTCTTATTACTGCCAAGTTTGATTGTTTAAACTATAGTTACCTATTAAAGTAATGATTGAGATTGTTATTTTTAATATGTGGTAATATGATTTTTTTTTCTCAAAGTAGGCAGTAAACTAAATTAATTTGAGAACCACTGGCTTATACCTTTCATTCACATATTTAAAGGTTAATTCTACAAATGGTTTTCCTCTAAACGAGACTGCTTTAATTGATAAAACCAGGCGTTATCATATAAATTCTAAGTTCATTATTGTTTTAGAGCATTTAAAGCATCCAAATAACTACTTGCAAACATTAAATATCTTCAAACGAAGGTTCAAACGGTCACGCATTTTTAAGTCCAGACTAATTAGAACAAAAACAAGCGCGTCTAGACTGTGCAAGCCGTCAAAAAAGGCCAAGACAAAAGGATAATAAGCTGGAACGAAGTATACCAATTGGCGGCGTGCCAAGCAAGCCAGTTTCCTTAGCATAGCATGGACACTTGAACGCCCAACTTTATGAAAACGGAAGAAAAACCTACCTTTCGGTCGAGAGTCGAAATTAATTCTTTTGGAATAACTAATGTATTGTGACTTTAATAAGATGTCGTATTTTCTGTAATGATGATATCAATCAATCATCAGCCTATATTTGTCCACTGCTGGACATAGGCCTCCCCTAATGAGCGCCATAGCGCCCTGTCTTCAGCTTGCCGCATCCAGCATCTGCCTGCAGTCTTTCGCAGATGATGAATGATGATATATAAATAATAATGATTATGTGGGTGAAATTAAACTATTAAATCTTAAATCTGGTCTTTACTTCCTTTCTCGTCTTCGATATCCGTCTACTTGTCTTCAAAGCACGCTTACGACTCCCGTTCATCTCTATCTCTCTCACACTTCATCCGTCACTCACTCTTACATCTTGACACGTTCGTACGTCATCTCTCTTACGTCCTTCTCTCTCTATACCTAAAAAAAACTGTGGCTTTCTTCGCGTTACCTACGCGAAGAAAGCCATAGTCGATGATTTTTCCAACAACAGAGTTTTATGGGACGCTTGGTTGGTAGGTGAGGCTTTTTTTGTGAAAACGATAAACTAGCAATTTTGAAATTGGCCTGTACGGTTGAATATATATAAATAACCTAATTTAGTAGATGGAAAAATAATATATAATGATGATCATATGATAATACAAAGGCACTCATTCAGAACACTTGAATCCCGATGCGACTGCCAATTATCTTTGACCACTCAGCAATTATTTAGCAATCGGCTTGTTGTGATCTCAAATACTTAAATAATAGGTATTTTATTTCTTTTTGTACTCCCAAAGTTGGTGTTTGTGAAGAGAAAAACGTATTTGTTTAGTAATTGCTCGTTATGCTCTAACTCAATAAACATCTTATTTTCTATCTCATCTCAGACGCTGTTATGAAATTTATGAAATTCAAATTAGAACCTAAGTGCTCATTTCAATATCTATTATAATCTTCGTTTATTTCTTTTAAATCATTAATTAAAAAATTGGTGGTTCTTTAATATGTACCTTTTGTTATTGTTACTCTTTTTAGATTTTGATATTCAGATCGGTCGATGAATAAGGCCGTATTCTTCAATCAAGTCGATGAGAAGGTTTTGATTGTATCTATTCTTCAAAGTTAGCTGTATTCTGCAAAGCGCTTCTTTTAGCGCCCACCGCAGTAGTTCGTAGCGTAGGCCTCTCGACTCTGCACTAAGTGGTTCAATTCCCGTCAGGGTAACATTTCAAAAATGCCCAAACATGCGAGCAACGCCTTTGGTTCTGCAAGCATCTATTAACCACGTTTACTCCAACATGAAGCAGGTCGTAGGTACAGTAGTTTCCCGACATTTTTCTATAAAAATACAGTTGGTTTGTTAGTCTGGCGTTTCCTGTCTCGCTCGGTCATACATTATGGCGTTACACTAGTGAAGTTTAGTTTGTGTGAAACAGAATAAGAATCTTTGCATATGACAGACCATCAATTGATTAGATGATTTGTTAATACCTATTCATTTGATACAATACCTTTATTTTTGTTTCGAAATTGTCCGCTATTTGTTGTTGCTTGAATTTCGTGAGATTGCCGTTCTGTTTAACCCAGATAAGCCTGAAACTAAAATTTTCTGAAAATTTTGAAAAAAGTTACATTATTTAGTTTATTAGATCTTATGCAACATAAAAAAAATTATGAAAAAAAAATTAAGTGTAAGGCTTTCAGGGAAACAGCCGTCCTATATGTAGGACAGTAGGATAATAAGAGGAAATAAAAGACCATTTATGACAAAACAGAATGTAATCAAAAAGTGTAGTTTATTAGATAACTATTGATTATATTACCCATTGTTATATGTAATTTACTAGATTAACACTATTTATGAATGATATGTTTCAAAACACTTGACACACACTCCAACATCACATTTCTTGCAACGTGTCAAACATTTTTTGTGACATTGACGACAGTGTGTTTGCTTCGATTGAGGAATAACCAGATGATTCATTTGGTCTTTACGACTATCAGCATGTTCATGATGGGAGGGTCGGCTAGGCCCTCTTTTGGCATTTTTTCTGTTTGATTCAATCAAAGCAATTGCTACCCTTCTGCGAAAGCCAAGATGATCCAGTTTTCCATGATTTATTTTATATAACTGCCATGCATTATGTTCGGCAAGATCAATCATGTGTGTGAGCAACGGCATGTACCATTTCTTACCTCGTATACCGATTCGGTAATGTGAAATATTTTCATCAGACCGATCCACTCCTCCCATATATTTGTTATAGATGGACTCCATATGTGGTTCTTCTATGACAATGTTTCTCTTTTCACTTTGTGAGAAGCGTTTGGCAGATTGTTTAGGATTTATTCCTACAGCATTAGAAGCAATACTCAATATATTATTGTTATGCCATTTAGCAATAATGAACGTGTTGTCATGTGTCGTTCTGTAATCGACAGCACCACGTTCCTTTTTTTTCAGTAACTTCGATGTAATCAGAGGACAACTAGATGTCTTTGTTATCTCTTCCAGCAAGGGCGTCCCAGTAAAAAAATTATCAAAAACTACGTGGTAAGGAAGGTCGAAGCCACGTGAAATCAGCACATCGCAAAAAGTGAGAACAACGCTTGCACCCAGCCCCAATTCTTTATATATTGGATTGCACATAGTTGTAGCACCTTGGTATGGTTCCATCCATAAAACATACCCTAACCGTGTAGCACCAACCCAAGCTTTGAACCCGTACCTAATAGGTTTACCTTTTATGTGCTGTTTGCAGCCATGTCTACCATAGTAGGGGATCATGGCCTCATCTACACTGTAATGCTCTTCAAGAGGAGAAAACTCTAAGAACTTTTTATTTAGAAGTGTAACTAGGGGGCGTACTTTTGTGTATTTGTCTTGCAAATCCAGATTATCATTGACATGAACGTGGCGAAAAATAAAGTCAAATCTATCCCTAGTCATAGCCGAGCTGATCAATTCATTCTTTGTATCAGGGGAGTTTTCCCAATACATTCTTCTACGGGGGAGCCATGAATAACCACTAACCAACAATATGCCGATGAAACATTTCATATCTTCAGTGGTTATGTCTCCAGGCAAATTCTTTTTGACAGCATATTTATTGCTCTCTGACACCAACAACGAAATAACATCTTCATCTAAGAAGTTTTCAAACCACTCAATTGGGCGCTTATCTTGGCAAGCGCCTTGAACATCTGGCCAATTCACGGGATTTTTTGCCAAGTCCCGTTTTCTCCATGCGTAGGTACGCCTACGTTTAGTTCGACCTGTAGAATCAGAAGGTTCTTCTTCTGTATCACTCACCATAATCTGCCCTTGAATCATTACTTCAGCCGGTTGAAGCAGAATGTTTCGTGGCAAATTATTCAAAGTTACATTATCTTCTTCACCCGAATCTTCGTCAGTGAGACAGTCAGGATCAACAGGAGGAGGTAGAATACATATCAGTCGTTCTCTATAATCTTCTTCATTATCAGAAACATTTTCTAAAGCATCTAAAATTTCATGCGCAGCTAACGGTCTGTAAAGAAAAAGTTGTATTATTGTACTAAAATCATGTATATTATCCTACTGTCCTATATATAGTACGCTAGTATTTGTAACAAGTTATACGTAATTTATTTATATTATTTTGCTAGAATATTTATTTAGTACAAAAGTTAAGGTTATCAACTAGATATTAACACAGAAAAAAACAACTCACGAGTAAAATATAACTTTTTATACATACCTGTCATTTGCCATGTCTGCAACGCACTTTTATTACACACTTATAAGGTAAAATATAAGGTAAAAACTGTTAAAATAACTGTCTTTTTATTTTTTCTAATAAAGCTGACACGTTTCTTACTGCAAATCATAAGACTAAATAATCTTAGATAAAGAGGGTATTCTGATATTTTTTTTTATTTCTACTGTCCTAAATATAGGACAGTAGGCTTATCTGGGTTTTGTCGAAGATTTTTATTTTTATGTGATAGTTAAAGTAAAAATAAAGTTCTAAGCCGATAATAGAGTTCAGAGGCGAAAGTTTCTACTATATGTTTTAACTTTGCAAAGTTTATGTTTGAACAAAGAAAACATAATAAGCAAGGGCTGGTCAAACCATTTATTTGCAAACACAACAATCCCACATTTCTGCTTTCTTGTTTGGCTATCCTATTTCGTCCTGCTGACTGCTGGGTGAAACAATCACAACCATATGGTCCGTATTAGTAAATCGATCTCGAGTCTGAGAGCGGTTTTGACTACGCCTTTGTCATGTCAGTTTGTACTGGAATCACATAAGAATGATATTTCCAAGATCGCTCTCGGACTTGAGGTTTATTTATTAACTAGCTGTGCCCCCCGACTTCGTCCGCGTAGTATTTAACGTAACAAAAATTTCGGGATTATCGGGATAAAAAGTATCTTATATGTTAATCCCGGTTATAAACTATCTGTGTTCCAAATTTCATCCAAATCCGTTCAGTAGTTTTTGCGTGAAGGAATAACAAACATACATACATCCACACTCACAAACTTTCACATTTATAATATTAGTAGGATTAATACGGGCGTGTATCTGTCATACTACCTACATATGTACACACATCGGCCATTTATGGTTAGTTTATTTAGTCACTTAATTATACTTTGAATCTCATTAGGAGTTTGACCACTGCTTATTTTTACACAAAATAAGTCGGCATACAAGCTTACGACCCGCTTATCGTGTTAAGCAGCTACCATAGCCTGTAGGTTCTTGCAATACTAAGGCATTGCTTGCATGTTGCCAATTTTAAGGGGAAGGGGGGGGATAGGGAGGAGAAGGGAAAGAGTTGGGCTTCCGGCTCTCTCACTCATCGTACGAAACGCGATTATAATGCATACTTTATGCCGAACTTTTATGAGCGGGTGCTACTACCCAGTTGATTACGTTTGTGTGCACTTTACACGGACTTTTTCTAAACATAGGATACACTGATTAATGGGATCAGTAAACACAGAAATAAGCGAACATACTTACTTAATCAAACGAAGCACAGGACATACTAACAAAATGTAATTTGAATTTCCATATTTAGCCAAGTTCAACGATCGTCGAAGCAAGATATCCCGGAGCCATTCCGATAGGAATGATTCTCATTAACTTGCCAAAACATCGTTGGGGATGTTTAACGGAGAATTTTGGAGGCTGTACTTATCCGGCCCTTGTTTATTCGATTCTGATTCGGGCGTCTTGAGTTTAAGAATGTTGGTTGTAGACGAGCGACCCACAGAAGTTCACCCTGCAGAATTTTGAAGCGAAGCTACTATACGGACGTTCGGGGCGCTCGCCCCGCAGCCACTTTATCCGTGCTAAACGTCAGTAACGTCAAACGATATGTATAGGTATACAGAGATGCAGCTGCGGCGCCCTACGCTTTATATTATAAAGCTTCGCTTCTCTCGGGCGTCCCTAGACGGCAATGTTTTTTTATAAGCTTCTTGGTATAGGTATACAGAGTGGCTGCCGCGGGGCCCTGCGCTTTATACTATAGAGCTTCGCTTCTCTCGGGCGTCCCTAGATGGCGGAATGTTTTTTTATTCAAGGCCATCAGTTTCGAATCGCAAGTTCGAACTTTTTTGTTATTGTAGAGATACAGACGATATTTTTCAGGGACATATCAGGGTTGTGGTGCTAATAATAAGCATGACATGCCTAACTTTGTACTCGTAACAATACAATGACTTCTCAATATTACTCGGGGTTTGTAAGCAAACTCACAATGATCTAAGTATTAGGTCCGTATTAATAAATGAATCTCAAGTCTGAGATCGATCTTGATTTCGCTTTTGACATGTCATTTTGTACTGGAATGACATAAGAATGACATTTCCAAGATTGCTCTCGGACTTGAGATCGATTTATTAATACGGGCCTTAGGTACGTGCTTATGTTTTTTTTGGAAACAACTCAACTCACTACTCAAATAATTCTATTCATGAAGGTCAACAAAGCACTTATGAATAGTCAGAATCTACTACCGGTTCGAAATTTTGCTTCCACAGAGAACATCCAGTTAGGAAACTCAATAGTTACTTTTTTCAGTAGAATGAAATATTGTGTACCTAGTTACTTACATTCAAAACAATATGCGCAGGCAACACCATTGTCACAAAAAGTACTTACTAGAAATCAATAACCTAGTAATTCAATATTACCAAGCTAATGAAATCTCACTCAGATTTACGCTTATAAATTAGAAAGCTAGTTTAGTGAGGTGTGCATACCTAATCCCACTTTACAGTAACTTATGTAATGTTTATCTATACAAATAAATAAAATTGGAGTGTCTGTTTGTAATATCAAAATAACACCTTTTCACTAAGTGCATATCAAATTACATACGACACCAATAGCAAAAACGCGATTTAATTTTTTTTTGTCTGTCTGTCTGTCTGTCTGTGTGTGTGTTTGTTCCGGGTACTCCGAAACGGCTGGACCGATTTTGACGGGACTTTCACTGGCAGATAGCTGATGTTAAAAGGAGTAACTTAGGCTACTTTAATTTTTCGAAAAACAATTAGGGTTCCGCGTAAAAAAAGAAAAACACGTGAAATCAAAGGGTATCTCCGAAACGGGTGGACCGATTTTGACGGGACTTTCACAGCTGATGTTATAAGCAGTAACTTAGGCTACTTTTATTTTAGAAAAACAATATTTAAAAAATGGGTCCTGTCGCGCGGGCTCAGAACGCGGGAGCGGGCTTTTTTGTTAAGTTAAACTCCACGCGGACGAAGTCGCGGGCTCAGCTAGTAACAAAATACGAATGTATAGTCCATGAGTTGGAAGAAATAACGTGAGCCCCACATGTGGTCCGACCGCGACGTATTCTTAAGAGAGGTTTAATCCTGTGTTTATAGTGACTAAAAAGTTGCTCTTAGCTCAATTTGTGTGTCGACTAGTATGTTGTAGTTGACAATAACGGTTGAATAGAATTAAGGTACCGTTCTGAGCCTTATATCATCTCCACATAGTCAATTAGATTCCTTGACGTCTCAAGTTCACGAAATTTGCTCTACAAATTGTGGATGACCGTCGGTGGCTTTGGTAAGGTCGGTTGTCTGCCTTCAACCTGAAGCGTTATTCTCGCTGATTCTCAAAATATTGCAATATGTGTGCCCAGCATGCTCCCTCAGTATATTCGGGCTCATGACGGAATGCAATAACAGAGATAGCGCCGTTTTCGCGAGCATAATGCCTACAATTTCGGTCCGTGAAATGTCTGCGCGGGCTATTCATGAGAATACTCAGTGCGTTGCAAATATATAAGGCTTTTTTGCGTTAGACTCGTATAACCTTTAAAGGCACTTAGTTGATTTTATTTCGGGAGAAGTAATTTTCATAATGGTGGATAAATGTTATGGTGGAAGATGATGGTGACTGCCTGGATAGTTCAATGGTGCATGATGAGGGCTGGTATTCGTAAAGTCCTGGGTTTGATTCTTGGGTCGGCCGGTTCTCACTGGTGTCTCTATCTACCTACGCAATGCATGTGTACTTTATGACGCCTTGCTTTGTTATGCTCTAATAACTACGGTTTGTGATTACCACTCTACTTTTCCACTCCGTTGCTTGCAGTCTGTGGTACGAGTATTAGACATAATTTGTTTGCAATGGTTACACCACATTGTCAGTCTTCTGTCTATCGGTTCGGCAAAAGCTAATGAGTCGCAGATTCATATTGAATCCCTCAAAACGCTTTAAGAAGCAACCAATACTACGTAGTACCAAAACACTTTTAAAATAAAATTCCTGAATTTCGGCAAACCATGTAGGTACCTGAAATTCTCACAGAGTTCTACTAAAAGCCTGTCGAGTCGAGGTTACTTTGCTTACAAACTCTCTGGCGCTCTTTGTGCCGTTTACGAACACCCAGAAAATATACTATCGATTGTGTGCTTTACATTGCTTTCTCAACTAAGATTTATTATGAACACGAGTGCAATACGGTTCAATGAAATTCAAGTATTGCGGTACGTTCGAGAACTTAATATGGAACGTGTCGTTGTTCTAGAAGCTTACATTGTGGGTATGAATATTATTATCCGTAATATGGCTGACGTCTGTTCCAGCTGTTGGAAATTTAATACGGGTCCCACGAAAATCAATTCAAAAACAAGCGTAACACAACAGCAAATAGCTCTGTCTAATTTAAGGTACGACCATTTGAAATGTATTGTCCATCTGAAGTTATGTATAAGGAAGCAGAGCGACATCCGAATAATAAACAACCAATGGAACTGCGTTATTATGACGTGATTTTGCAGTGATCCCATTGGCTGATTGTTCCCTGCTCCATTTTAATAAACTTACTTTCTGTCTTCATGGACATATTCTTGTGTTCGTCACTTATGATAGTGATGCTTGGACAAGTCTATAGGTAGGTATAGCAGTGAACGACTTTTGGGTGATGTATAGACCAACCCCTCATAATTATTCACAGTGGATTAACCAACAGGCTGAGTTGGCTTGAGCTTACGGCGGCGGATTTTAAGGGCGGCAAATTTGGGGAGAAATTGCGACAAACTGGCGGCAAACTTGATTTGAATTTGTCATTATCTAACTGTTCGTAAGCGCAATAAAGATAATTTAATTGCGTTTACCAAATCTATACATTAATACGTGAAGTAAAAACTTTGTACAAATTTTTACGAAAATTTCGCAACCGGAGGAGAGTGAAATTTGGAACACTTTAGTTTATATAAGAGAAGGAGTGCAGAATGTTTATATTTAAAAAAAAATATGCATTACAAATTCATTAAATAAATAAATAAAACATTACACACACACAACCACACGTTTGACACACACTTATTTGTAACTTCTATTTGGTAATTGACTGACTGTCTGACTGACAAACAGTGTAAGTTTTTTTTTCTTTATTTCGGAGGGCGGGACCATAGTGCATTCTGCGTGCCAGTACCAAATAGTCTTTGACAATATCCATTGTACGGTACCCATAGTACAAGCGTTACATAGTTTGGGACCATACAGTTGGTGTGTCACTCTGGCGATATTTATAAGGGCGACATAAATTTAACAGCCTATGTTTGGGTCTTGAGCAAATTGCATAATCGCCAGCGCACTAATGTCTCCAAGGTCATCTCCATACCGCCCCTAAAAACCTGCCCCGCAATGAAGCAAAAAACTAACTTGTTTGGCCGTGCTGTAATTGCGTCGGGGCCCGCCCAGATAAGCTCGTTTCTTTTTAATTTGCCGTCTGGAAATTACTTCAATTCCCCCGTTGAATAAATGAAGACTGCACTACCTACTTTCGAGCGGTATTTTTTTCCATTTTAATTTATTTTATTACCGCGAGAGATCTCGGGTAAGTTCGCGAGAGCTTTATGCTTAAGGTTTGATTAACCGGCATTAAGTTCTAAAGGAGATCTTGCGGAAGTTTCACTACGGTTTATCAAAAATGTGACCGATTTAGTCATTATAATAAAATAGGCACCTCAGATTGTTTATTGAAAATCGAGTAAGCCACACCATTCACACCATGAATCAGACACCGTTTTTATGTACATATTTGACTGATAGGTAATAGCCGTATCAGACACTTTGATACATTGAAAAGTATACATTTTAACAGGTCTAACCGTATGAATGACTGCTTATTTGGTACTTACCAAAAAAAAAATATTAGAATGTTTTATCTAATATTTTTATAATCTTCTATTCGTATTAAAAATTACATTTCAGCACTGCCAGCACAAACATTATTTTTTCATTTTACAAATCTAGTTATTGGCGGTAACATGATCAAAACAAGGAGTATTCAAAATACTTTCCTGGTTTTCAGATATTAGGCTTATGACTCTAAGATTAACTGTCTAAGCCTTTGGTATATATGATAGTAGACTATCAAAGAAAGAAGAGAATTCAGACACACTGTCCCTGTGACCATGGATGTGTTTCTGTTCATAGTCGACGGGCATGTGAGTCGACACGTGATTGTACTTGTATTTCACACAACTCTCGTCGGACCATTTCCTCAGATCGGGTCCAGGGATGTGAGAACACGGTACGGGCGCGTTTCTGTAAGAAATTCAATATCCTGAAAATTGTAGGCCTCTCGGACGCAGTAAAATATCGATTTGCTTCGAGAGGAGGCTCCTACAGAGCTCACTGCTTGTCTTGACTAAGCACAGACACAACCATTCCTCCAGATTTGAAAGACTTTACACTTCCATCAATAATAGTTATGATATCAATATATTATTTAGGTAATTGTTGTTGATACTAATATACAAAAAAGGCTTTGAAATCGGTTTTAACTACGATACATATAGAAGGTATTTTTAAAGTGCTCTTGTTATCCTAACCCGTTAGGCGAGCTGGTCCGCTCGCTTCGACCAATAGGATCGCTTCATTTTATCGCGCTGAAGAAAATGAAGAGCTCCTATTGGTGAAAGAGCCAGCCATCCCGTTTCAAGTGGACGGCCACTCTTATAGTCCCCTTCTTTTGCATAGACTTCTACGATTTCAGTCAATAGTTTTATTCTCGCATGAAAACAATTGGTATGAAAATAATTACAATGCTTACCCAGGCCCGACGTTTTTGAAAGCCTCGGGCTGTATGTGTTTGATACCCTCCGCGTTGTCGCACGCCAGCCGGGCCATGTTGGTTTTTCTCATCTCGTGTAATTGGGCTGTGGACATTTTGGTTTGTAGACGAAAGCATGTGAGGATTATAAGATATTTTAAAAAAAATCCAATATCTGAATTGTTCAATATTAACGGAACGTTAGAGCAGTGACCGATTGTTTAATACTCGTATACTGGTAACAACCGTTTACTGTTCTACCAGTCCGGTGTTGTTAGACTCGGCTCTAAGGGCTAACTGGGCTAGCTAGCCCGCTTAGCATTTACCTCAGTTTATTATAATTTGTCTGTAGACTGCCTGCCAGTGTGCCTTCCGTCCTGAGGGTTGAAGCGAGCGAGCCAGCTAGCCGAGCCAGCCCGTCTGGCTCATTGTGGAGACGTACCCAATATAGGATTTTTAATAATAATATTACAATTTCTTTGATCTGTCTGTTTGTTTTTTCTGGCTGATCTGCAAAGCGACTGGACCGATTTTGACGAGACTTTCAATGGCATAAAGCTGATTTCATAAGGAGCAACTTATGCCGACTTTTATTTTATATACCTAGTTTATTACCATAAATCAATCGGGGAAAAGACTCACCAATAGTAAAACTATGAAGCTGATCGCCCCTCTCAAACCAAAACCTGTCCGAGAACCTGAACAACTGCAGTTGTTTCGTCATTATACAGAACAGGGTAGGTCCAACAAGAACTCTTTGAATATGGTTCTCGCTAACTATACCAGCTAATAGATCCACGTCATCTACTTTATCATTGTAAAGTTTCTTTAGTGCTTCAACTTTCTGTAAGATATTTTAACAGAAATTATAATACCTATTAATATGCTGATATTAATAGGTATTCATCACGTGGTTCTTCGCGCGCCCCTCTAAGTGTTGTTGGGGGGAAGCGGGGATACTGTATCAGGGCTATGCCCTTTTTCAGTGGTGTCTTCGCGCCGCCCACATCTGTGGGCGGGTCGTTGGATAACGGCGTATGATGCCGTGTTGTGGAATATTCTTCCTCTTTGGAGTTTGTGTCATCGGTGGCGGTGGTGACCGTTGATCAGCCGATCAGGCTTCTAGCAAACAGGCAGCGTGTGATGTCAGGTGGGCGGGGGGGTGGTGGCGCAATTCCCCTGAGGTGGGGGTGTAGCGACGCGTCGGTCCTTAATATCAGCTATCTCAGGGCTGTATTAATAAATCGATCTCTAGTCTGAGAGCGGTCTTGGAAACGTCATTCTTGTGTCATACCAGTTCAAAATGACATGTCTAAAGGATACTTAAGACCGCTCTCAGATTTGAGATCGATTTATTAATCAGGGCCTATAATTTACTTCCTTTTGAGCTCGATTGTAGGTAGTCTTATTTCCATTAGAATTATTTAATGTTGAACTTACACGTACTTACTTGTTACAGCAGCCCATAGTAACGATTATTTAATATTATACGTTATAGAAATGCAAATAATAAATGATTATAATATGCTTCACCTCTATATCCATAACGTCTAGGAAGTCTTCGAACGTCTTGGCCGGTTTTAAACCACATAGATGTCTGTAATCGTTGTACCCACGGATTCCCATATCCCTCCCTCTCTGTATACCTATTGCTATCGCATCATGAGCTCTTTGGAGATTGCCGTAATAACTTTCTGAAATCTAAAAAGTTATGAAATGAGTACACAAAAAAAAACTAAATTTAAAGCTCTTGCATCATGGTTGTTTACTTCCGGATCCAGAATATCATCAATTTTAGCAGAATTCTGATAAAAAGTTCCACGATTTATTTCTTCAAAGTTTTTATCTTTCTCAATAAGACCTGATCTGAAAAGTGTATCTCCAAATGGATATTCATCCACATAATGATAATCTTCTCCAAATTTTCTGTGGACAAACGGAAGAGATTATAAATTACATAGCTAGAACTCCATATTTATTGTTCAATGGAAATATTTCCTTTCCTCGACTACATACTTGAGTCTTCCATCAACCATTGTATTGAAGAATCGTACTACGTTGTCATACTCCGCATAAACTAGAGGCACTGCATCAACATCGTATGCAGTCACGTGCACTACGTTTTCTGATAGTAATCCGTAGTTCAACATGTTTTTATAGCCTGCAGGAATAATAAGATTTGATAAACAGACTTTGCTGATTTCCCAGCTACTGCCTCAATAATGCTGAAAGCTCACAAGAACGCACTGAGTCCTTATTTTTCAAATGCAACCAGCAGACACCTGATTAGAGAGTTTAAAAATCTTCATGACTTACCTAAAATTGTGGGTAATAATTCATACATGAATATATTTGAAGCGGTTGCTATATTCAATTGTCTTGCTACTTTAAATAGCCGGTCGTCTTTCCAGCAAGGATTTATCTCATGTAGAGATCTAGCCAGGCGATTGTGTTCTCGCATAAAGAATATTGTCAACGTTGTAGTTCGTATGTCAAAATTTCCCACTTCTGGAAAACCTGGTAAAACAATCAACCATATAAAATAATCGTTCATTTGAATTATATAAAATTCCAAGTTTAAACTTACCAAATTGATAGCAAATATTCTCGGTATCATCATTTTGGAAACAGATGTTTTGTGTATTATTTAATACCATATTTTTAATCATATCAATCACTATATTAACCATAGAATCTGCCATAGCATTAGCAATCGTATTGGATACCGTATCGGCGATTGCACTTGCTGCCATTTCGTTAGTCATATTAGGTAACAAATTGGGTATCAGCAGGGATACTTCTCCGGGTATTAAAGTCGATATCACATTTATCAAATTAGGCACTGATTCTGATATAGTATTAGGTAGATTGAGTACTAAATCTGGTATTATATTTGGTAGATTAGGAATTGTATCAGTAATCAGACTAGGGATCATAGCAACTATGTTGTTGACTATTGGAGGGATTACATTAGATACAGTTGTTGGTGTCAGACCGGCTACTATACCAGGGATGGCATTAGCTATGGCTTCGATTGATGTATTTGGTAGCATATTCGCTAGTTCACCTGCAAGTCCACCAAAAGCAGTACTGTTTTTTGCATCAGCTATTATTTTATTTTTCATGCCATCTAATCTGCCTACAGTTAAGTTTGCCATATTCGTTGCTGTAATATTTTGTGGTACGTATCTGTTCTCTCTTCTTTCTAATATAAGTAAGCCATCTTCATATTTTCTGACCTTCCTCAGGGCCTGATCATCCACTCCGTATATTGTTGATAGATCTAAAACTGGTGTTTGGAAGTTTATCTAAAATTATAAGTACGCAAATTAATTATACATATTTTTTTCACAACAGTGATTTTTTACATTATTAAAAGCGCTGCATATTTATTTTATGACTCAATTATAAATATAATAATATAATTTAGCCCTTTTGACGTCCCACTGCTGGGCACGGGCCTCCCCTAAACATGAGGGGGATTCAGGCCATAATCCACCACGCTGGCCCAGTGCGGGTTGGCGGATTTCACATGTCTTTTGCAAATTGGTTAGACCTTCTAAGACATGCAGGTTTCCTCACGACGTTTTCCTTCACCGTAAGCAAGTGATAATCATATAGAATTTAACAATTATAAAAGTGAAAAGAAATTAAAGTTAAGGTAGTTTATATTTTTTTTACAGTTATTTAAAATATTTTTATGAAATTCTTTATTCAAACGGTTAAAGAACTGACAGCGAATGATCCTCTTTTGTTTTCTACATTATTTCGTTTCGAGAATGTTTTCATTTGGTTCAAAGGTGAGATTACAAAGGTTACGTGTTAGAAGGTACTCCCTTACCGTGATATCATTTTATAAGAACATTTCACTGTATGTTCTCTGCAATGTGGATTAGTATTCTGTCCTCGTCACGTGGATAAAGTCACGGTTTAAGTTGCTCTTTGAATATTTTAATATTGAAATATACGTTTTAAATGGGACTTCAAAGAGTATTTTGGAATCAAACAGTTTTGGCGATAAAGGAATGTTTTATGCACGGGATAAAGAATGTTTGGAAATGACTAAGCAATTCATGGATTATCATGAAAGAACTATTGTGTTAAATTAAAATATCAGCCAAAAACGCGGTACCTAATGCTTTTAGGTAGTTAAATGTACAAATAAATAATACATAATCGTTAATATTGTTCAGGCCTGGGCGCTTACAGATTATATTTTTACATTATTAAATCCACAACTTGAATGAGAAAGTCCAAAGAGAAAACGCAGCGGGCTTGTTTTTTCTTACAGAGCTTAACATTTTTTCTAGCGCATCGAAAAAAATAAGAAAATGTTCTTCATTACTAACTAAGCAATATTCTCCAATTTTTTTTCTGAAATGATTTGATCGCCATTCTAGTCTATGCTATTTTCTGTAGACTGACCTGTTCGGGTGGTATTGTGTCGGGAGTACAGCCGGCGTCTCGGAAAGTTTCCGCTCTGGAGAAGTTTAGACAGCGTATATCAGTTACTTTGAGATAGGGGTCGTCGTCGGGCACTCGTATGGGGATGCACCTAGGGTCAGATGTGCCAATTGGGGTGCAGCAGTACTGCCTCCGTTGGAGGTAATCCACTGGAATATGAACATTATTCATTTATTATTAAAGAATATTATTACATGACATACACTGAGATAAAAAAAACAGGAAAAAGATATTATGATCCGTACATACTTAGATGTGCAATGCAAAACATTAATTTTAACAAAAATTTAAGTTGGTACAGTCAACATCAAGTATGGTATGTCACCAAAAGGTTTCTGAAATATTATGATCGCACAACATTTCTTATTGCGATCATTTACTTGAGGCTCGTACAGAATGACAAGTCAAAAGCTTACGCAAGAGCGCTCTCAGACTTGAGATTGATTTATTTATACGGGCCTTAGACAACTTTTGGTGTCATTCTATTATTTATTACTAGCTGTGCCCCGCGACTTCATCCGCGTAGTATTGGATTATTGGGTTAAAAAGTATCCTATATGTTAATCCCGGTTATAATCTATCTGTGTTCCAAATTTCATCCACATCCGTTCAGTAGTTTTTGCGTGAAGGAGTAACAAACATACATACATACATCCACACTCACAAACTTTCGCATTTATAATATTAGTAGGATGTCGTGTTTAACAACGTTATTATTTTCGACATTTCAGATACCTACCCAGCTACTTTTGATGTTGACTGTACTTACCTGCATTAAAAAATACATTAAGCACAATAAATAATGTAGTTAAGTACATACATGGACCATTAATAGCACTGACATCTCTATTAATTAGCTCCAACATATGATAGGCCGCCATGTTAAATTTCATCTTGTCTACAACTCTCCCCGTTGTCTGTAGCCTCGTTCTGACCCTCCTTGCCGAGGGGAGGGGCTCCCCGTTTTTGTCCATACGAATATCTCGCTCTAAAGATAATAAGGATGTTATTGGAAGTTAGTTATTTGTTCACGGTTTTTCCTTATTAATTCTCCCACAGCTTCGCTCGTGTGGCTTGGGGAAAATAATTAGTTATCTCAGATATTGATCATCTAATATTGTTCCTCATTATACTAGGTGATACAAAATGGGTATACTATTTTTTTTGCAACTTAACTTTGTAAATCTCAAACTATCGGCTTTGTGGGAGAGTTGAAGTACTAAAGGTTTTGTAGACTTGTGAAATCGGTCAACAGCTGTATTCCTATAACACCTTTTGTTTTTCAAGTTCCCTCCAAGCTGATGGTTTTAGAATTACAAAGTTAAGTTTTGAAAAAAAAGTATACCCATTATGTGTCACCTTGTATAAACTTAGCAATGATGTTGTAATTTGAATTACTAGCTCGTACCGCTGTACACTTCGAGGCATCTTAAAGTCTATTAACTCTATCTCTTTCATTCTATTAAAAAGAGTAATCATTGATTTCTTGCCGTTTCTTGCCGTTGTTTTCAGTGGAAGCAGCCTTCCGAACCGTTGGTAGATTGTGACTATTGATGAGGGTTTTTTGGCATACATTTTATTAAGCAAAAATATTTTGATGTATATTATTTATTTTAAATTGGGTATACTTACCTAATTTAAAATATATTTATTTAAACATACTTAATATTATAAATAGATACTTACTTAATTAAATAAGTAATTTAATTTTTTTGATGTTGAAATTTAAGGAAAATTCTAAGTCGCGTCCCAAACAGCTATGTGGGAATTTAACACTGAAGTATAATTTTAGTATTTGGCCGTAAAAAACCTAACTATCAGCATGATATGTCAATTCTAACCACATGCTATTGAATTCTAAAAGGCCATAATTTTTTTTTCAAATCAGATTTTTTTATGTGAAATTATAAAAAACTAATTTTAGTAATAAAAATAGATTAGAGGCGTTTATTCATGTTACCATAATCACATGTCTATTGGTATTCTAAAAAAAAATCGTGAGACCTCGCCTCTGTTACAAAGTTTAATGTACCTAAGTATTAAATAATTGGTACTTAAGTACTTACTGTTGCTATAGTCAGTCTTGAGCATCCTCAAGTAAGGCCCTCTAGCGGATCCCCTGGTCGGGAACTTGTAATTGTTACATGTCCCATCAGTTCTGCTGCCTTCATGAGGTGTACACGGTTTTAGTTCTATCGAGCATTGTCTAGGGGCAAAAATAAAATCCACTTTATATGCACTCTACCAACGTTAAAATTTGTTAAATACTATTATTAATGACAACCGCTTGGCGCAGTGGTTCGAGCGTAGGCCGCTCGGCTCACTGCATCGGGTGGTTGCGGGTTCGATTCCCGTCAGGGTAAATTTCGGAAATGGCCTTTTCGTAATTTTCCCTGGTCTGGTTGTCACTGGGATCGCCCCCAGTCCATTGTACGGCACCCATAGTACAAGCGCTGCTTAGTTTGGGACCATACAGTTAGTGTGTTCGTCTGGCGATATTTATTTATTTACGAATAAATAATAAAAAAAACCATCCTCTATGCATTCAAAAAAGGAATCATCTTACGCGGTAGCGTTTTTTGCTCTCAGCTCCTTTTGCTGGGCGACATCAACTTTCTTCCCGCTGTACCTATCAAACAACACTCCGTCAACTCGATAAATTATACCGATAAATATTATCACGTCGAATAAATACATTTTTATCGGGATTTATCGTACGGCACGACTTCACTCGACTCGTCGATACAGTTTACTGAGCACCAGTGTGTTATTTGGAAATATCTTTCACAAGTCAGTCGATTAATCGGTGCGTTTTAAAATAGGAAACGAAAAAGTATGAATTGAATCCTCTTTTGCAAGTGATAGTTTTGTAATCTTGTAATTTGTAGTTGCTAGTGTTCCACCTTCATATTTGTAGACATTTACAATGGCATTGCAGTGTACAGTTTTCTTCTAAAACGCTTTGTAATTCCTTTGTGAATGTAACCTACCTATTAAAATTACTACAAATTTGTGGGTAAATTTCTATAGATATATCAGCCGGGGATTTTGAAAAGTATAATTAATTAATTATTTTTGCATCGGGAAACCCATCATGGGTATTAACGGGACTAAGTACTAGAAATGCATTAGGTACTGTAGAGGTCGGGGAGGTAGTAGTAATTAAATATCAGACATAATTGATAACTTCGTTTTTATTACAATCTTATCAAAAAAATACGTGCTTACGGAATGGTCACCGACCGTCAAAGTCCGCGCACCGCAATTCTATTTTGAAAACATATCTTTTAAATTTGATTTGTTATTTTATAAGCGGCCAGGAACTCGGTTGTGGTCAGTGCGCCGACATGGACCTTACATTACATACTATGCAGTGTAACGTACTTGTTATTTGACGTATTCCATGTAGGGTGTGGTGGACGAGCTTAAATGCGAGACACCAGTACTGAAATACAGGATATTTCAGTAATCCTTCAGACTTTTTTTCATAAATATACTTTATGATCTAACTAACTCCATTTCATAACTCTTATCGTCCATCATATAAATTACGTTTAGTCGACTTTAAAATGAACCAACTTTTATTTATGTTGAAAGGACGTGACGACCACGGACGCAGGTACCTTTCTCGGAAAAAAGTTTTAACGAGTTTCTTTCGCTGCGGACGCGGTACTGAGGTACTGAGGTAATGAGTACCGACAGAGGACGGCTGTGTAAGCATACTGAGTATCAAGCCCAGGGTTGGTGCTATTATAATGTATGGAGAAGAACCAGGGTTGTACACCAGTCTAAGGTGTCAGCGAAGTGGAACTCTTTTTCTTCTTTCTTAAATATGGACCACAAGGGTTTAGGGCCTGTGCTCACCGGTGTTTTTTAAACGCGACGTCGACGCGCGTTTTAGAAACGTGCGTCGACGGTGCGCTTTTATTCTACAAAGATCTACAGGCTGCGTCTGCCTCGCGTGCGTTTCGCGTATATATCGCTACAAACGCGCGACGACGGCGCGTTTAAAAAACGTGGTGTGCACAGGCCCTTTTAACTATTTCGCCAGTGTCAATTAGCAATTAGCATGAATAAACACATTTAATGACGATACATACCAAAAAGTGACATAATGGAGCCCCTCTAACAATGTAGAAGTAAGTGTTGGGTTTTGATAACGAGAGAATCAAACGAAAATTATTGCAATTAAGAAAAAAATACGATTTTCGACGAATGATTTTTTTTATACAAAAGTATGTGACGACTGCGTGTGTAGTTTCATTTGCGAATATTCGACATTTCAGTAAAGTTTTCCTTAATGTGTCATCTGGCAGCCCTAATCAGCGACAGGACGGTAGGGATGCCGCGATTACGTACAATGAATGTTAATTGAAAATTTCTGGGAACAAAAAAATGTGTAAAAGAAAATGTTTGTTTTGTGCTTGTTTTCTTCACAAATGCGTGATGATACTGAAGAAGCACGTGTATCTGGTAAACTAATTCCATTAATGTGGATCAACATTTTTTCGCAGTGGCAGTTATAGTGTCATGTAGAGCCGCATTAATAAATCGTTCTCAAGTCTAAGAGCAATCTTAAGTACGCTTTTGACGTATAATTTTGTACTGATATGACATTAGAATGTCATTCCGAAGATCGCTCTCAGACTTAAGATAGATATGTATTAACTAGCTGAGCTCGCGTGGAATTTATCTTAACAAAAATTTAATTTAACAATAAATGTTCGTTCTGTTCGCAGAGTTTACGAAAAGTTAATAATTATGTTAATAAATAATGAAGTTAATAAATAAATATATATGCTACGTTTAATCTCATTTTTCTTTATATACCTATCGCAAACGCCCACTCCCGCGTTCTGAGCCCGCGCGACAGGACCCATTAGATTTTTTGTTTTTCTAAAATAAAAGTAGCCTAAGTTACTCCTTATAACACCTGCTATCTGCCAGAGAAAGTCCCGTCAAAATCGGTCCAGCCGTTTCGTAGATTACCCGGATCAAACATACAGACAGACAGACAGACAAATTTAAAATCGCGTTTTTGCTATAGGTGTCGTATGTACTTTCATATGCATTTATTGAAAAGGTGTTATTTTGATATTACAAACAGACACTCCAATTTTATTTATTTGTATAGATATGTCGCAGGTCGCAGGGAAATTATAGAAATTTAAATATGGTCAAATCTCTAAGGTACATGATTAATTCACGGAAGATGTTAAAATATCAACTTTGGTCAGGTTAGGTTACAAAAAAGTTTTGCTTGGGTATTTTTATTTAATACTTACATAAGTATTTTGTTTTGGTTCCTAAAAAGCATTCACTTTCACTAACATTAAAACACTCATGTTGATAAGCCGTAATCTGTAATTAACAATACTTTTTAAAAGTTATCTATAACTTTATATAGGGTGTTTCAAAATACTGAATAATAATTACGGTAAAATTAATATTCAGTAGGTAGCTAATAGTGCAACAAAGAATAGCCCAGTGAAGACTATACTTAAAACTAACCATATTTTCTGAATTGCGGACTAAAAAACTGTGTAAAACTGCATTTTCTAAAATTAGTCAGCAATCTATACAAATAAATAAAATTGGAGTGTCTGTTTGTAATATCAAAATAACACCTTTTCACTAAATGCATATGAAAGTACATACGACACCTATAGCAAAAGCGCGATTTAATTTTTTTTTGTCTGTCTGTCTGTCTGTGTGTTTGTTCCGGGTAATCTGCGAAACGGCTGGACCGATTTTGACGGGACTTTCACTGGCAGATAGCTAATGTTATAAGGAGTAACTTAGGTAGAAACTTTTTTTTTAGAAAAACAAACAAGAACGGGTCCTGTCGCGCGGGCTCAGAAAGCGGGAGCGGGCTTTTTTGTTTAGTTAAATTCCACGCGAACGAAGTCGCGGGCTCTGCTAGTATTCAATAAAAAAAACGTTTATATTTTGCATAGTAAGTACTTACTTCATTGATGCAATTTGCTTTCAAATGTCAGTAAAGGTAAATTAAATATGTTCGAATTTTGATCCATATTTATATGACCTAGTTCTATGTCCGATACCCAAGTATTATTTTTTAATTTTGAAACAACCTGTGATTATTTTTTAATTTTGAAACAACATTTTATTTAGCGGTAGGTAACAATATTCTCTTCAAATAATATATTATACACCAAATTGAAAAGTGAATTCCTATAATTAAATCACCGAAAGCCATCATAATCGACCTTAAGCTGAACAAAACTAAAACAGGACAGGTACAGAAGCCATTTAATTTACATCGAAAGCCGTCGGCAATTTTCATTCCTTCTTTTTTAGATATTTTTGCCTTCGTTTTGTTGGTCTCGGTTAAATAAGATCACAAATTGGACCCCGAATTGATGGCGATTTCAAAGGAATTTCGTATTAATAAACGTAACAGTTGCGATTATAATTAAATTTATTCAAACTTGGTCCAATAGAATCATTACTTGTTCTGTTCTATACAATTTTGGATAATATTGAAATTAAATAACTATTCAAACTTTTAATTATTCTTCGATATTACTTAAGAATAAATCAAAGTTAGTAGGTAGGTAAGGATCTAACCTACATAACTATACCCAACAATCTTTATAAGATAAGGGGTGCTACTAGTATCAACGATCATCGATATATGGTCACATTTGTATTGTCGAATCCTACTCTAGACTTCATCTTTTTTGTCGTCGTATATCGTCTGAACGGACGATAATTTTGTATTGTTTGTTCAGAAATCGATACAACGGCAAAAAATATGGAATTTAGAGTAGGATTCGACAATACGAATTTCACGATATATCGATTATCGTTGGTAAGAGTAGCACCCCTGGTCTTATTTTAATAATGCACGATATTTCGTATGGCTCTTTCAATATTCAATCGCTTAACTATAACTAAGCAATATCGGGAGTAATTCACTTATCGCATCTATTCGCTATCCATTCATATACCTACCTATCTGTAGCACTGTCATGTTCATTATGCGGAACGGACAATAGATATTCAATAACCGCTCATGCGGTGCCGCTGCGCACCGCGACAGACAATACTCGACATTTCTAATTGTATGTATGTCTATGGGATAATTAGCTTCAATCTGCACACAGCACCAAGTTACATCATAAACTATTACATATCAAACTTGTCCCGTAGAAGATTTTTATCACGACACATTGGAAAATAACTGGAACTGATTCCATAAATCTTAGAGCACAAAAGGGCCATATATCACTCATCAGCCATCATTTCATGAAAATCAGTACGACGACACCTCTGTTTACCCTTTCGAGAAAAACAGGCATGATGATGCTGTGTATTCTTTTATTTGGGGTTGGTGCCAGTCAATCTTAGATAAAGTAGGAATAAACTTAATGAGGCTGACTGCAAATATACATATTTAACTATACGTGGTTGGACGTTGGTGGTCAAAATAACTTGACTGGAGAGAGGGCGAGCGCAGAGATAGCTCCAGCCAGAGGAGTAGGGGGCAGCTAGGTCAAGGGCGCCACATAGAGCATGGTCGTGCCTGCTGAGCTGTGTTGTAGATGTCTTCTGTCTGATGTACGGATGGAAGTCATCTTCTATAGATTTCGTAGTCATGGAGATAAATTCTTAACTCTGAAATAACCTGCGCATTGCTAGGGTCTTTTTAACGATACTAGTAGTCGCCCGTGGTCGAAATTCGACCATAATTCATTTAATTTTTAGTTTTAACGTTATTAAAGTTCTATTGTCAACAATTTAGTACAAAAACCCAAAACCTTCTTGAATGATAATGGCACGTAGAATGCACTGTGGAAGACTCGCCCTCAGAAATAAAGAAAAAAAACTGTCACCGTTTGTCAGTCAGACAATCAGTCAGTTACCGAGTGGAAGGTACAAATGTGTGTTTGACAGTGTATGTAATTATTTATTTATTAGTTTAATGTATTTGAATACTATTATATACAAATACTAGCTGTGCCCCGAGACTTCATCCGCGTAGTATTTTAACTTCGCAAAAATTTCGGGATTATCGGGTTAAAAAGTATCTTATATGTTAATCCCGGTTATAATCTATCTGTGTTCCAAATTTCATCCAAATCCGTTCAGTAGTTTTTGCGTGAAGGAGTAACAAACATACATACATACATACATCCACACTCACAAACTTTCGCATTTATAATATTAGTAGGAATTAGCTTTCTGCACTCCTTTCCCATATAAACTTTAGCTGTGCCAAATTTCAAACTCCACCATCCGCGTAATTTTCGTAAAAAGGGATACATAGTTTTTGCTTCACGTATTATAATGATAACGTCAGCATATTTACATTATTTATTGCGTTCTTATAACTTTCTGCTCACAAACTCCGTCCCTGAAGCAATACAAGCGCATAATTAATTCTAAGGACCTATATTTTATAATTCCATGTCAAATAAGGAGGGCGACTGAAAAATATCGGCGAAATTTCATGGTTGACTGCGCACGTCAGAAGCATACCGTCTCGAGGCCCCTGTTTTTATGAAAATTCGTTTTCAGGGCGGCTGCGTTCCCAAGTCGAGGTTTTAATATAATTAAAGCACACCTTTATATTGATTATCTTAATTTATTATGGTTCGTAGTAATAAATCGATGTCAAGTCTGAGAGCGATTTCGGAAATGTCATTCCAGTAAAAAATGACATGTCAAGATCGCTCTCAGACTTGAGATAGATTTATTGATACCGGCCTATGACACCCTATCTACAGACATATCATTGCTCATGCTTAAGGACCTAATTACTTAACAGTTTAGTTTAGAATTCAACAAACAAACTATACAAGGTGACACATAATGGGTATACTTTTTTTTTCAAAACTTAACTTTGTAATTCTAAAACCATCAGCTTTGGAGGGAACTTGAAAAACAAAAGGTGTTCTAGGAAAACAGCTGTTGACCGATTTCACAAGTCTACAAAACCTTCAGTACTTCAACTGTCCCACAAAGCCGATAGTTTAAGATTTACAAAGTTAAGTTGCAAAAAAAATAGTATACCCATTTTGTATCACCAAGTATTCTATAGAGAAGTCGCGCAATTGTGAAAAGGATTATCATAATGTAGTATTATTTATCCTACTTATATTATAAATGCGAAAGTTTGTGAGTGTAGATGTCTGTTCGTTACTCCTTCACGCAAAAACTACAGAACGGATTTGGATGAAATTTGGAACACAGATAGTTTATAACCTGGATAGACATAAAATACTTTACTTAAGTCTACGCGGACGAAGTCGCGGGCAGACACTAGTAAATAAATAAAATAAAATGTATTATTTAAGTAACGTAAATTGTAACTATTACTAGGGTAACTATTCTACTTTTGATAGTTATAACTTAATAACCATTTCTAAACCATAGTATAAATAACTTAAACGGGCACGTCTATAGACTCATGGGTTGCTCAGAAAACTTAGTAGGCTGGTAAATTGACCTTTATCCTAGTTCAAAGTAAGTTGAGTTTGTCGCGTTCAAGAAATCTCGACATTGATGTGATATTATTAGTATGGTAATCTAATATTTTTACGATCACCAATAAATCACATTATTTCAAATACATTAAGCGCTCAATTCAATTCAACGACTCAGCATAACAGATTGATAGTTTATCAGGATAAATGGATGTAGGTATTAGATGCGTCTCGCCATAAATCTTAATCAGAGGCAGGATGGGAGCTAATCTTTAAATCTCTAGAAAAACTGTGTGTGAAGAGCGTGCTAAAACCTGGCTTTGCGATAATCTTGGCTGAAATGTCCTATATACGGGGCGCCTAGAGACCGCATTGGGGGATACTATGTGTTCACGCCTGCAGGTTGTTGTATTTCGCCCTTTGTCGTGATGGATGGTACATTTTATGATTAATCGAAATTAAACGCCGACAATCGTACACGCATATTCAGTTGTAATCGTAGACAAGTAGAAGACAATAGAGATGTCCCATAAACATAAACAAAATTATATATTGAAATAAAACTATTTTTCGGATGTTATCGCGTTTATTAACTTTATGTTCCCGACGTTTCGGTTGCTTTACAGCAGCCATGGTCACGGGGGGACTGAGGTGTTAGACGTCCTGATGTTATAGTTAGTAACTGGGTACCCTCATATTTAGTTGTTGTTTGCGGTCCGATCCACGCAGAAAGTGCTCACAGTGTCTCGAGGTCTTGCAATGGTACACTTGGTTTTGGATTTAATTATATTAATTACTGGATCCCAAGTTGGTGGTAGCACCCAGCCATCTTCCCTATTGAAATTAGGATGTTTTTTAATTTCAATGGCCTCACGTATCATCCTTGGTCGGAATCGGTGTTCTTTTGCGAGGATCTGTGGTTTATCAAATCTGATATAATGGCGGGTGCGGTCCTGTACATGTTCACAGATTGCAGACTTCGTGGAGCGCCGGTGTTTCACGTCAGCTATATGTTCTTTTACGCGGGTTTTTACTGATCTTTTAGTTTGCCCTATGTAGGAGAGCCCACATTCACTCAAAATTATATATATAAAAAAAAACAAAACCGAAAACTAAATCGACTATGTCCGGTATCGAACATGCCCCCCGCCTTGGAAGCACCAGCTTTCAATGTGGTCAGCTACTGGTCCAGCAATGGGCAAATTTTTGGAAATGCTCGTCTCACGACGCCTGATGCGGTCTTGATGTCTGCCACTCTTGCTACACCATCTTTGCCTGGGATTGTTTTAATTATGCGCCCGAGGTGCCACTTCAGTGGTGGTAAACGATCATCTTTGACGATGACGAGCATGTCAGGATGCAGCTGGGAAGAGTCTTCTCTCCACTTGTTTCTGGCCTGCAGTTCGGAGACGTACTCCTTCGACCATCGCGACCAGAATTGTTGTCGGATTTGTTCCACTCGTTGATAGCGCGTGAGTCGATTTGAAGGCTTCTCTGTCAGGTCGGCGCAGGCGGGCGATGTGAGCGGTCGGCCAACGAGGAAATGTGCTGGGCTAAGCGGTGTGAAGTCATGTGGATCTGTGGACATTGGACTTAACGGACGGGAGTTAAGGACTGCCTCGACTTGAGCCAACACCGTGCTGAACTCTTCGTAGGTCAGATGTGCATTTCCTACAACTCGGCGTAGGTGATGCTTGCAAGACTTCACCCCTGATTCCCACAACCCACCAAAATGAGGCGCATACGGTGGAATGAACGAAAATTTTATATTTTGCGAAGTGGCATACTCTACTATATCAGGTGAACAATTAGATAAAAATTTGGAAAAGTCATTACTTAATCCAACAAAGTTCTTTCCGTTGTCGGAAAAGATTTCACACGGTTTTCCACGGCGTGAAATAAAGCGCTTTAAAGCCAGTAAATAGGCATCTGTAGAAAGATCACTTACTAATTCTAAGTGAATTGCGCGAGTCACGAGACAGATGAATAAACTTGTATAAATAATCAGGTTTATAAAATTTGTGTAGGTATACTTAACTACAAAAACATGCATACTATAAAGAATTATTCGTACGAACTCATAGTAGGCCTCCCATACAGAGCTGATAATACTGTTTAATCTGAGCAATTTTTTGACAAGGGAAACCCTTAATGGTCCGTTTTAGCAGCTCATTTGTGTTTATTCTCTAAATTTTTAACTAAGCTTAATTATTCGCTTTCACCGGAATCTCATTTCTGAGTATACCTACTTACAGCTAGACTACAGGATTTCACGACTTTTATATATTTAGTGTTACACCAACATGAGTCAATTTCACAATATTATTCAAGTTAATCATGTTAAACTTATAACACCCTTCTTTTTTCGTCATAGGTTCAATAGGTAATCTAAATATATATGTATAACTCAAAGGTGACTGACTGACTGACTGACATAGTGATCTATCAACGCACAGCCCAAACCACTGGACGGATCGGGCTGAAATTTGGCATGCAGGTAGATGTTATGACGTAGGCATCCGCTAATAAAGGATTTTAATTAATTCTACCCCCAAGGGGATAAAATAGGGGATGAAAGTTTGTATGAAACTTTGTCAATTAAATTCCACGCGGACGAAGTCGCGGGCACAGCTAGTAAACTAATAAACTTAATAATTATTACTGAGTTTATTAGCTACTATTAGATATCTACCTACATAAATTAATGCTTGAACCAGTAATTATAACCCTACATTATAGGTACCTAACAGTTTTACAGTTTTTTACGTACTATACAAGTCTAAAATTTGTGATAAAGTCTTTCAATAGTTCAATACAGGTAGGTTATGAGCTTACATTTTCACGAGAAACTTTAAAATCTTTCAAATAATAAATGTATAATCCATAGGTTGTAGAATTGAATAGAATGGACGAGCCGTATCGACACTAATGCGTCTCGCTCGATTCCCTGCGGTCACGGTGGGATAGAGTGTAACTGCAACTAAGGCTGATTCCCTAGAGCATAAATGCGTTATTTTTGGTTTAAAATAATGGGAGCTAACAGCGGTTAATTCGACAAGTATTATATTATTTCGATACATTTTACTGCAATCGAATGCCAAATAGAGGCATTATGTGTAAACAATTGTCAGAAATAACCGTGTCTTCTTCATAGAGTGAATGCCGTTTATCCGTATCGCACTAAAAGCTGTCACAAAAATATAAAAATGGTATATTTTTTATTACTAGGTACTTACTTATAAAATAATAGGTTTTATGTTTATATGTTATTCTTTATGCAAGACTTATAACAGCGTTTTATTAGCTATTAATTATATTCTGAACTTCATTAAATGGTAAAATAATAACATAAATATGTTTTGATTCTATATACCTAAGTAAACGTCTTATACAAGGCTAGGCACCTATTATAATCGGAGAAATCATCCAGTGGCTTCAATACGTGAGAAAAGTCGAGAATTTCCAAAGCACACCGCTCTATATACGCAAGTACATCACTGACACGGATTTTATCGATACTAATGCGTCTCGCTCGATTTCATGCGGTCACGGGAAAGAGTAGTCGTAATAGCTAGGGTTGCCACTTGCTATGGATATTCTGCGATATTTTTTTGGTCTAGCCTTTTGGGAGAACATATAACAAATAAATCACATACTTAGCTACCGATTTGAAGGTATTATTGGGCCATACCTATCATTAGGTACTTTAAATTATGACGAGAATTATTATATCTGTTATTGAAATGTACTGATTAAAAAAGCCAATTTAGTATAAAAAAAAACTGGAGCAAATTTAACTCCCACAATACCTAAAACAGTACCTATTTTAAAAAAGACTATTCGTAAGTAAAGCTATCACACAACTGACAGCCCTAAGGGTGTGTATGCACTCGAGTGCATCGGGTCCACTTTGTACCGCGGCGCGAGTGCGGTCCACTGCGGACGACGGCCGGCAAATAAGAGGATTGCTGGCCCCACCGCACACCAACCATTAGTACGAATGCTACTGCCTGCATGGCTTTTTAATCCAACACTGTTCCCGTCAGGTGTGCTAACGGCTTAAGGGATGAGGATGAAATTAATTGGTATTTAATAAGTCCTGTCAAAAAGGCAGATATGTCTCTGGGAAAAGCTGGGTAACATCAGCGAGTAAAATAAAACTGGACTTAACCTTTAACAGGTCTTATCGGTAGTTGGTAGGTTATATTTTAAGGCGGCAGTACACATGGTGTATCTGTACAAATATTTGTAATATCATGACAAATCGAAATAACCATTAAAACGCATCATAGTAAGTGCGTTGAAGTGTATTGAATTTGGCTTATATAAATGCCACCATTAGCGATGTCTTAGTCGCCCTGTAGATGTGTGCGATAACTATCTAGATATTAAATGTCGGATGGCTTATTTAATAAGACCAATTTAATACCTACAAATGGTGTTATTTCAAGAAAGTTAAACCTGCAGTGAACGCGTGTCTAGCAAAAACTTGAGACGAAAATTTGGCGAGTCACGCATTCATTGTGCCTTTATCTATTTTGTAATAACACGGAAAGAATTTGGTCAACAATGTAACTTCAAATGGAACACTGAAACTATTACAATCACACTACGATGATGTACTTCAACTTAATTAACATCGAGACTTATAGCGGACAAGACTCTGTCCGCGACTCATTTTCTTTTATTGCGGTCTTGTTGTTCCAAGCGCCTTAGGTACCGTTCACATAATCGAGTAAACACATGAGCATGTTTAGAGATGAAGGTTTTATTAATCTTAAGAGATACGGTGGGATTTGTATTGTTGGTATATGCTTGAAATACTATCGGCCTAATGTTAAGCAGTTTTCGTAGCCTATAGATGCTTGCAATACCAAAGGCATTGCTCGCTCGTTGTAGAACTGAAGAAGAGTGGGACAGAAGGAGGGGAATGGACGGGGATTTGGGCTTTTGACTCCCTCACTCAACGCACGAAACGCAGCTATAATAGCTACTTTACGCCAATCTTCCGTCAGAGGATGGTACTACCCAGTCGAGCTAGCCTGTTTTAGAACTTTATTCAATTGGCTACAGCAAGGCTGTAACACAATACGAAATATTCAGTGATTGTAAACTTCAGAGATCTTCTGATGTTAAACGTGTTTAACAGTGCGATTATTTTGGACATTTCCGTTGTTGTTATTATTGACTGTATCAAATTCAAATTCAAAGCGTTTATTTTGTTTAGGCCTACGGGGCACTTACAAATTGTCAATTTACATTTTTTTTTCTTATATCTACAACCGCATCGGACCGCGACCTCGACTGAGAAGATCCGGCAAGAAACTCAGCGGGCTTGTCTTTTTACATGTCATTTTTTTATTATTATTTTTTTATCGCCACTTGCTTATATTCAATAATTACAAAGGATAGTAGATATTAATATAAATATTATAATAGCTCCAGTGTGTTGCCTTCTGATATTACTAAGAATTACACAAATAATTCGGACAAGTAGGGCAAGACACGCTACGCTTTGACATTATTATTGACTGTCGAGATTTGAGCTGCTCAGTCCCAAGCTGATTTATCATCCAAATAATCCGAGATTTTGTTTGAGTATGTACTTACCTACTATGGATATGGCACAGGTACTTTGTGTAGTGTGCCTTAAGCGAATCAATGACACACCTATAATAGGTAGAATTAATTAAGTAACTACGGCATCAATCTCCTAATACCCTAAAGGGCTTCGCTCAAACGCTTAAAAGTCGAGGCAGCGCCGAGGCGCAGGCGTCCAAGCGGTGCGTCGCGTCTAGGTTTGGTCTAGGAATATACTTACTTGTGACAGTGCATTGCCATGACGCCGCATCGACTCTCTGTGAGCGAAGCCTTTAATGCACAGACACTGTGATTAGGCTAGATAATAGGCGAAGCCTGTGATTATCGACACGGTAATTTAGGTAATGCTTGCTCTAACTAAAGACCTTTTGATTGAAGTCATCAATCAGGCGATAGCCATTAATTAGGTGTTCAGATTTCATAGGCACTCAACCTATTTGGTTTGATTTAGTACTTACCTATTGTTGATACTAAAAACTAGTTTAGCCTCGTCCTCATTATACGGCTAACTAGGTACCTACCTTCTATTTATAGTAAAATCCGCGTATCTTGCTTGACTACACTGTGAGTTCCGCTATGAACTCATAACCCTGATATCTGGCTGTGCATTTTGACTTAAATAAAACTCAGTATGTATAGCATTCGAGTTATCTGTAGACAGTCATATGTTTTAGGTCTACCCACAATCTGGAAGCATTGTAAGAAGGTCCTAAGTATGTTGATGAAAACAATTCGAATGGAATTTTTGAAAGGACAAATTGGTAGAAAATCTTCTATATATATAACTCAAAGGTGACTGACTGACTGACTGACTGACATAGTGATCTATCAACGCACAGCCCAAACCACTGGACGGATCGGGCTGAAATTTGGCATGCAGGTAGATGTTATGACGTAGGCATCCGCTAAGAAAGGATTTTGATTAATTCTACCCCCAAGGGGATAAAATAGGGGATGAAAGTTTGTATGAAACTTTGTCAATTTTAAACCGATCGGGCTGAGACTTTGCATACATAAAGCTACTATGACGTATACATCCCCTAAGAAAGGATCAAAATTCCACGCGGACGAAGTCGCGGGCTCAGCTAGTGTTTATATAAAATCGGTAGGCTGGTGGTTTTTGCTAATTGATTTAAATGGATTTAAAAATTTACTAAATATGAGAGTGAATATAAAGTTGAACTCTTATGACATAAAATTACGGTTATTATTTTGTATCTAAAGCACTACAATATGCTTTTACTATGTGAAGTTTTTGTTTTTTATTGCTAGGTACTTACATTAAACTATTTCTCTAAATCAACTATAAATTGTTGTAGTACCTAGTTGATTCTTATATATTCTCGCCAGAAGAAAAATACAATTTCTTGTGGTAGAGTTGAAAGTGTTCTCGCGGGATTCAGCGCTAACCACTAAGCTGGCTTGTTGTTTTTATTAGATCTAGTTAGAGTAACAATTCAAAATGTTTGCACTATAACTAGTGTAATTATACATAGGAGGACGATAATTATGTACAAAGTTATGTTTTATTATATCTCTAGAAAACTTAAGAGCAAATATCGTCAGACTAAGGCTCATTGTAATTAAGTCTGCAAGCGATAAATGAGCTCGCATATGAAATGTCATTTTGTACTGGTTTGATATACGAATTATATTTCCAAGATCACTCTGAGACTTGAGATTGATTTATTACCGGCCTAACACACCAACTGTATTGTTCCAAACTAAGCAACGCTTTTACTGTGGGCACTGTGCAATGGACTGTGTTGGATCCCAGTGACACCCAGACTAGGGCAAATAAGAAGTGGCCATTTCCAAAATTTGCCCTGTCAGGAATCGAACCCGCAACTATTCAGTGCAGTGAGCGGCCTTTACTCGAAGTACAACACCAAGTGGTCGTTGAGAAACTCTCTATTTGTTTGTGTACCCATTGGATATGAGTGAAGAAAATAAATTGGATATTATAATTATGCAGAATGGATCCAATCAACCCATACTACTGTAAAATGAAACCAACCCACACTCACATACCTTAGCGTTGGTTTTCGTCTGCAGAAGTATGTGTGGGTTGGTTTAATTCTGCAAATCTCTATGCAATTAGATTCGTTAGCCTGTTGATTTACTGAATAAAAAAAAATGCAAACTAATTGGATCATGTTACATGTATCGATATCTATTTGACGACCGCTTGGCGCATGGTTTAAACGTAGGCCGCTCGGCTCACTGCACCGGGTGGTTGCGGGTTCGATTCCCGTCAGGCTAAATATCGGAAATGATATTTTCGTAATTTTCCCAAGTCTGGGTGTCACTGGGATCGCCCCCAGTCCATTGCACGGTACCTATAGTATAAGCGTTCCTTAGTTCGGGACCGTACAGTTGGTGTGTCAGCCTGGCGATATCTATTATTATTTATTTGGAGTTCTTATTCAAGCCGTAACCACGTAATGCTACGTTAATTCCGTTAAGATTACGTTAATGAAATACGTGCAACTACCCGTTACAGCGTTTTTGTTACGGCTACGTAAAAAAATAATTATGTTTTGCATGTTTTAAAGATACGGAACGAGCTCGCTTTTTATACATTTCGCTATAACCACACGGAATTAGGTCGGGCTTTAGGTCCGTATTCCCCGTTTTTAAGGCGCATCTCTTTGGTATAAAATATAAAATGACGTATGATAAAGGGCGGCAATGACTTTTATGAAAATGAAATGTTTTTGTTTTTTATGCCTAAATACACTTTTGAGTTTGTTTGATGCTTCAAGCACATGGAGGCATTTGGCTGCGCCTATACTTACCCGATCAGTATAGTGGTGGATAGTCTATACAAATAAATAAAATTGGAGTGTCTGTTTGTAATATCAAAATAACAGCTTTTCACTAAATGCATATGAAAGTACATACAACACCTATAACAAAAACGCGATTTATATTTTTTTTTGTGTGTCTGTCTGTCTGTCTGTGTGTTTGTTCCGGGTAATCTCCGAAGCGGCTGGACCGATTTTGACGGGACTTTCACTGGCAGATAGTTGATGTTTTAAGGAGTAACTTAGGCTACTTTAATTTTAGAAAAACAATTAGGGTTCCGCGTAAAAAAATAAAAACATGAAATCAAAGAGTATCTCCGAAACGGCTGGACCGACTTTGACGGGACTTTCACTGGTAGAAAGCTGTTGTTATAAGCAGTAACTTAGGCTACTTTTATTTTAGAAAAACAAACTTTAAAAAAATGGGTCCTATCGCGCGGGCTCATAACGCGGCAGCGGGATTTTTTGTTAACTTAAATTCCACGCGGGCGAAGTCGCGGGCTCACAAAACAGACAAAAAAAAATTAAATCGCGTTTTTGCTATAGGTGTCCTATGTACTTTCATATGCATTTAGTGAAAAGTTGTTATTTTGATATTACAAAACAGAGACTCCAATTTTATTTATTTGTATAGATGTATAGATTGTACGTGTTGCAGCCTTGGAAAAACATTAAATGGGCCAAAAAACAGTGTAAACTGCATTTGAGACTAGCAGTCACCATATATTCAAGAAGAAGTTCGTTAAAGTGAAGCCCACCTAGTACTTACGATATTAATAATTGTTGAAATTTGGTGTAAAACAATTTTTGAAAAATAGTGTTCGATTTTAGATCATTTTTTACCATTTATTTTATGCCCGAAGTAACAAAACACCATATACTTATTACTTCGGACTTTTGACACACTCTGTATGGCAAGTTTTTTCAATATTTCGTCTCGCAGTGTTTAAAAAATATCATTGTTCGTGATTCTTCCTCTCCCTACACATAAGCATACGAATGGTAGGAACGTAGATATTTTTCATCTCCCCGTGAGACGAGCACACGCAATACATTTAAGACATCGCATCGTAGAAGGCATTATGACGGCAGGCAAATGTTTGTATATTACGTTAAATCCGAGAATGATAAGTAGTCGTATGTTATGAAGTATACGGTCTAGATATGCGTGAAAACAGTGATGGGAAACTAGCCGATAAGTTTAGGCTCACAATAACTTATTATTTTCGATGGAACTGTTATAATTACTTGTTACGATATGCATTTCGCATTCTGTATTAATCTAAATTTTGTAACAATTTTATATGACCTGAACTCGTAAATAGAAACATCCTACTAATCCTACTAATATTATAAATGCGAAAGTTTGTGAGTGTGGATGTATGTTTGTTACTCCTTCACGCAAAAACTACTGAACGGATTTTGATGAAATTTTGAACACAGATAGTTTATAACCGGGATTAACACATAGGATACTTTTTATACCGATAATCCCGAAATTTTTGTTAAGTTACGCGGACGAAGTCGCGGGCACAGCTAGTAAATAATAAAACAAAAATGAATACAATTTAGGTACTTTCATAAAAAAACAATTATCCCTTTAAAGAAAGACAACGAATAACGGTGGTATAGCTGAGCTTGCTACATTTCAAATAAGATCGGCTTAAATAAATTGTTCTTAATATTTAAGGGCTGTCTCGACCGGGGTAGTACCACCCTCTCACAGAAGATCGGCGTAAGTTTAGTAACTATTATAGCTGTGTTTCATACGATGAGTGAGGGAACCGGAATCCCACCTCTTCTCCCTTCCCCTCCCTATGTCTTACTCCTCTTCAGGGCGGCAACGTGCGAGCAATGCCATTGGTATTGCGCATCTAGGTTACTGCTTAACATGTGCGTCGTATGCCTGTTTTCCAACTATTTTATACATTAAAAAGAAAACTGTTACTTGAAGATTTCACAAAATACAATTTGTAAGTTATCAAAGCATAGTGTTTTTTATGAGACCTAACAAAATATAAATACAAAAATCAAATATCTGTAATAGCGGCATCAACTCGCCACTGAATGGCACTTTAGCTATCGCTACATATCATGATAAATCACGTTCCATTATTCCAACTGTTATTGCAGACCTGTTATTGCTCACATTTCACAACTCTACGTTCTTATGAATGTATGAGGGATGTCTCACAGTTATTCATACTCTTTCATGTTTGTAAAACATTCTTATAGAGCGTAATGGTTCGCGACAAGCTAACTCCATATGAAAAACGTTATGGCTGGTTGTGTAAATGATGGGCTCAGTAATAGCTTTGTCTGGAGCTGTGATGTATGAAGACAATAAGTTAATTCAGTCGGAGAATATGGTTATTTATATGATGGAGTTATTATACTGTCCAAAATATAACATTCATTTGTTAGGACAAGTATTCACCCTCACGAACCTGACGTTCTAGTCTCGACTGCTCGATTAGGGATAAAAATATACTATACCTATACTGAGAAAAAGCTAAAGACAACAAATGATTTTTGCAAATTCCAAGTATATATCCCTTTTAGCGTGATTTACTAAACATTTTGTAAAAAAATAGTTGTGTGAATACGAGGCATTATATCAATCACACATCGTTTGGTAAAGATACTTATTAAAAATAATTCTTCTAGAAGCTTCAAAAATAATTCGTTGTAGTGATTTTCTTTCTCAGTGTGGTTTAATAATAACAAAATAAGTAAAACAAAAATAGTAATATTATTTGCATAAAGCAGTTGTCCTCTGGTGCACTCGGAAAAATATTGTTTTTTTTGTAAATTATTTACAAACAACAAAATTATGCACAAACGCAGTGCGCATGTGTAGTGGGTAGGTAGTGTTGGACAAAGCTCGGTTTAATGATCTGGGTCTGCATAACGCATTCAGATTTATGTTATCTATGTCCATAATTTAGCATATTATTTTCCGACTATACTCGGCCCAGTATAAATAATGGCACCATTTTACGATGTTTTGAGGCATTTTACTGCTCAATAAATTAAAATTATAGTTTTGTAGATTTATGATAAACATTTTAGTTATGAACGGAAGCATCAAATAATTAGGACATATTTGTTTTGAAATAGTATGTTGCATAATAAATGGAACTCTACAATATAATATAAACTAGTGGTCGCCCGTGGTCAAAATTCGACCAAATTCATTTAAAGTTTAGTTTTAAACGTCATTAAGGTTCTATTGTCAAATACTATTTGATACTGGCACGCAGAATGCACTATGTAAGTCGCGCCCTCCGAAATAAAGAAAAAAAAACGGTCACCGTTTGTCAGTCAGACAGTCAGTCAGTTACCAAGTGGAAGTTACAAATGTGTGTGTGTCGTGTGTGTGTGTCAAACGCGTGGTAGTGTCTGTAATGGTTTATTTATTGAATTAATGTATTCTGTAACATAATTTAAAAAAAAATATTAGCACTCTGCACTCCTTCTACTACTACTATAAGCGTGCCAAATTTCATACTCCTCCGTCCGCGCAATTTTCGTAAAAAGCGTTACAAAGTTTTTGCTTCACGTATTAATATATAGATAAACAATAGGATATATTTTTTTATAGTACACTTAAAATTAAGTTTCCGTGAATGGAACATGAAATAAACGAACTCAAATTCGCCCAGCTAAATAATTATCGTGTACCTACTCGAGTCATGAACACTCCGGACCGTCCGTGTTCAAAGGGGTGCCTTTTTGTGACGCCGTCAAGAGCCCTACAGCGGAAGACTTAACCTCTTTCACAATAAGCTTCTTAAGCTACTTCTAAAATAGGTTAACATGAAACGAAATGGCTTGTGGTACAAAAGATGGGGGAATAGAAATTTCCTTTTTTAAAGTTGATGGAACGTTACAAACTAATTCTGGGCATAGTAGGTGCATGCGGTCTTCGCTTTGTATGGTATAGGAAGCCCTAATGTATGATTATTTAAAAATATCCACAATTTTTTTCTATTAATAAGGATAAGGGTGCCCATCTTCTTGAATGGAGCGGGCTTGCTGGGCTAGCTTTCGACCAATAGGATTGCTTTATTTTCCACAGCTCATTAAAATGAAGCGATCCTATTGGTCTAAAGCTAGCCCAGCTGGCCCGCCAGGCTCAAGTGGACAGGCGCCCTAATAGTCATTGTCCTGTTAAAATGCCAGAGAGCGAGGTAACTAGCTGTTTCGATATATTTTCTTCTGTATTGGTAATGTAATTTCCAAGACTACCTACCACCGAAAACACTACCTAATAATGGTCCAAGTTTAGTGCCAAAAAATTATATAAAAAAAAATACATTAATACTTACACTTAAAATTAAAACCTACTACTTACACTTAATATAATTTTTCAGGTTACCTACGACACTAAAGTTTTTGTTCCATTTGTTTTTACTCCACCTAATTAGTTCATACCCAGGACGCGGCGCTAGGTGTGCTTTATTAGCAGTCCGTCTAACGATTTATTATGCATGGCTTGTCCTGGAACAGCCGCTTTTGTCTTCTCTGCCAACACCCGCCGTGTTTCGTGCCCAATTAGTTTTCTTTACAAAATGTTTAACTCAATATTTTTATTAATTAGTAAAAAACATTTTTTTTAATATTTGGTGTCCAGTTTTTTGGGCTGTACCAAGACGTAGTTAAATTTGTTCTAGTTTTTGTATCCTACTAATATTATAAATGCGAAAGTTAGTGAGTGTGGATGTATGTATGTATGTATGTATGTATGTATGTTTGTTACTCCTTCACGCAAAAACTACTGAAGGGATTTGGATGAAATTTGGAACACAGATAGATTATAACCGGGATTAACATATAGGATACTTTTTAACCCAATAATCCAATACTACGCGGATGAAGTCGCGGGGCACAGCTAGTTAACTATGTTTCTTAAATGTGATGGACAATGTAATTTCCTGAGTCTCCTCTGTTTCACTTCCCTTTAGGTCGGCAACTGCTTAACATCAGGCGGGTTTAGTGATTAGTTCTTTACATAAACAAAAAAAATACAGAAAAATAAATTACTGGTCCCCTCCTAAAATACTTCCTAAAGATTCAATAAACTCTCGTATAGTATCCACCCCATTACATAATACAGGTGGGTGGGTACTCGGTTTATATACAGCGCACAGCGGTACCCAGAAACGCTCTTTGCATATTTCATATCAGATTTCGTGTGGGGCCTCGCAAATGTTTGGCGCGTTTGTTTGGCCAAATTTGGGGCCAACGGTGTCAAGTTGTTTGGGACACGCACTTGTTTGAATATTCTATCTATTATAGACTTAGAAAAACTTGTGCATACTTGATGACCCTCGACGAAAAAAGTGGGGTGTTATAAGTTTAACATGTGTATATTTGTGTCTGTCTGTGGCATCGTAGCGCCCAAGCGGATGAACCGATTTTCATTTTGTTTTTTTTTAGAATGGTATTCTAATCGAGAGTGTTCTTAGCTATGTTTCATGAAAATTGGTTCAGCCGTTTGTAAATTATCAGCTCTTTTGTAGTTTATAAAGTCGTCGCATCGGGGGTTTAAATTATCAATTTAGAGTTATGCTTTGGCTGTCTCAAACTCCAACGCTGTCTGACTCTGTCCTGAGGCCCAATTCTGTTAACCAGTAGCACACGATTTGACTCACACTCGACTCGCAATACGTCAAAACTGACGTATCACGTATCTGCGTCAGTTTGGACAATTTATCCATAATAATTATTTAGGAATCTATACAAATTAATAAAATTGGAGTGTCTGTTTGTAATATCAAAATAACACCTTTTCATTAAAAGCATATGAAAGTACATACGACACCTATAGCAAAACGCGATTTAATTTTTTTTGTCTGTCTGTCTGTCTGTCTGTGTGTTTGTTCCGAGTAATCTCCGAAACGGCTGGACCGATTTTGACGGGACTTTCACTGGTAGATAGCTGATGTTATAAGCAGTAACTTACGCTACTTTTATTTTAGAAACAAAAAAAAATGGGTCCTGTCGCGCGGGCTCAGAACGCGGGAGCGGGCTTTTTTGTTAAGTTAAATTCAAAATCATTTCCCAATTTTATTAATGACGGATAAATCGGTGAACATAGGTACATAAAAAAACATACCAACAAACATAGAAGCTCCTCCTTTTTGAAGTCGGTTAAAAGGGGATGCATTAAGGATTCTTTTGCCATGAAGACTAATGTCATTAAACGATATCAGCGGTCGAGGGATTAGCGTGCCCCCTCGGATGCGGAAGGGATCAAGGCTGTGAGTAAGCGGAATAAAAGATGCTTTCATGTTGAAGGTTGTTCAACGAAAATGGCCTTTAAGAGGTCGACATTTTTTTTATATATTGCTAATTCGGCAAACAAGCATGCGACCCGCCAGATGTTAATCAGTTACCGTAGCCTATAGATGCATGGAATACCAATCGCAGTGCTCGCACGTTACCGACGTAGTGGAAATGGAAAGAAGTAAGGGGAGCTAGGTGGGGTTCGGGCTTCCCACTCTCTCTGTTATCGTACGAAACGCAGCTATAATAACTACTTTACGCCTATCTTATGTGAGAGTGTAGTATTACCCTGGTTATCACAGTATATGAGCTGTAGACAATTAGCTGCACCGCCGGTGAAACACACATAGACCTATATACATACATATTGGTTCAAACTCAACTGAAACTCAAAATTGTTTTTATTAATGTAAGCCAACAAACTATCGGAATGCTGCTTCCACTGAGAAGATCCGGCAAGAAACTCAATGGTTACTCTTTTCAATGAATAAAATATGGTGTACATTCTCAGGAACAGCAACAGAATGTGAGCAGGCAACACCATTGTCACTAAATAAGTAAATAGTAATCGAATCTCACTCAGATTTAGGTATTTAAATTAGAAAGCTAGTTTAGTAAGGTGTGCATGATAATTGAAACATAGTCAATCAACTAAAATTCCATTAAAACTATATACCTTTCAGGAATGCAAATGCGATGATAAATATATAAAATTATATCCTTTACAGCGATAAAGTTTCATGTTTAAAATTATTTTAAAATAATAATTAAACCGACTTCGAAACCACAAATAGGCACTCAAAAGCGAAAATAAATTAATATAATTATTATAAGCGCTACCCACTTATCTATTTTAAGTTGGTGCCAGCCAAGCCAAGTAGGTAGTATATAGATACTATGAATGTAGTAAGTAGGTAAGGTAGATACTTGTACGTAGTATCTTACAAACAAGTTTAACACGCTGATGAGCGCACATTCATCATGTGTTTAACTTTCTAGTAATAGCGCAGTTTAAGTTCCGGAGGGCTCACTAATTAAATTAAAAACTAACGCACGACCAACAACTCCTACACATTCGGTTCGCCTTTAACTTTCCTGAAACTTGTTAACATCAAGTGGCTCAAAATAGCTCTTTAATTACTTCAGTAGGCTGTGACTTCCGGGTAGAATATTCTACCTACTGAAACATAGTTTACCTATGAATTTCAGTATATGTATGGTATTTTCATCACGAGATATCTTATAAAATATGCACCAAGGAATTATTAGAACAGTGGTTCCCAAGAAAGGCGATACCGCCCCCACTGGGCGCTAAATCCTTCCACGGGGGCTCAAGGATAGATAGTTTGAAACAATCTTTCTATGATTTTATCTTATACTTAACAGGGCGGAGGTAAAAAAAAAGTTTGTGAACCTCTGATGTAGATAATTATATTTGACAATAAAAACTAAGGGGAAAAAAGTAATGTAATATCTAAAAACATAATTTGAAACTTATGCAAAATACTTACTAAAAACTCCGTAAATTTGGTTTCTATTCATAAAATCTACTTGAATTTTTATTGAAATTTCTAAAGTAGGTACCTATTATAAATTCAATTCGCTTAACATTCAAAGGTTAGGCCAATTGTAGATCAAATAGAGTCTATTGAACCGTGAAAGGGGTGGATAAGAAAATTCTAGACCAGACTCATTGAGATTCAATGAAAAGTACTCAACGAAGGCCGAGTAAATAGCCTGTCTATAATTCAGTCTTCTATGGGATAAGAATCTCCAGCAGATTTGCTGAAAGCTCTTGCCCTTATTCATCTGTAATTTGTTTTGTTGTTATCTGTAAGAGCTTTTGAACCTACATAGAACCCGATTTTATTTCACAGTAATAAAAAAAACAAGAAAGTTGCTATACAACAATCAAAAGTCAAAGTCAAATCTTTTATTTTGTTAAGGCCTACGGGATATTTGAGCTGTATGATTTTATAGTAACCCTTTGCGCAGAGTTGAATGATGTGTTTAGTTTTAGGACAGCTTGTGGTGGGGTGTTGGTGAGTCTGGTATTTGTTGACTTCTTGTGGCGCTTTTTAATACCAACTACAAAATAAGAATACCATCATTGTACCGAAAATAAAAACATCTCATAACTATTTCAAAGTGAAAATCGAAAAGTACAAAATCTATTTTGATTATACAATTAGAAGTGCTTCCAAAATGGATGGTCACCTAAATTGTTTTTTTTATGCTATGTATTGTTATTAATTACATTTGTAAGTGCTATTTGTTAGTTGAAACTGGCGACATTTCAATAACCTGGCTGAAGAGCTTCGAGAGGCTGAGATCGCTTTTCCCACATTATAGTGCGTTTCAGTAGCTCTGGTTTCACAATTGTACGCGATGCTCCTGTATCCACAGTTAAGCCGCAAGGTTGGTCGTTCAAGGTGGCCTCGACGATCAGACTATTCCCATTGCAAACTTGGGTGATGGTAACGGTCGGCGCCATAACTTGACCTTGGGTTTCAGACTCGTCTGTGACCCTTCTCTTCGTCGAAGGACTTTTTAAGAAAATAGATTTAGGTATTAGCATGCTTCCCGTGTTTTGACTAAGTATATGAAACTCTAGTTTCACATACTTAGTCACTTAGTAACTGAAAATAGGTATGAACTCTAGTTCATACCTATTTTCAGTTGAATAAACTACCTTTTATATAACCATGTGGGCAAATTAGCCCGATTCGACCCGCCTGATGTTAAGCAGTTACCGTTACCTCTAGACGCTTGCAATACCAACGACATTGCTCGCACGTTGCTGATCTGAAGTGGAGTGAGAATTGGTATAGAAGGAAGGGAGAGAGTGTGATGGACTTCCGGCTCTTAAAATACAAAAATATAAAAAAACTAGCTGTGCCCCGCGACTCCGTCCGCGTTCTGTTGAAATTTTTCCTGATTTTTCTTTGCTATAAACCTCACGGAGCCCGAGACCTTTCCAACGAATGCAAAACCGTGGAAATCGGTTCGTGCGTTCTGGAGTTATAGCGTCAGGAAGGAAAACCCGACTTATTTTTATAAAAAAAAAATTGTATGCCGATTTTGTTAAATAAAAAAAATGTAAATTCAACTACTTCTCGTTTGCGCTGAAAAGAGCGAGCAAGAAACCAAGGGAACTCAAACGCCGATTATGAATTCAAAACCCTATTGTTGTGGGAACCCGAGACCTGTATTGTTCTACTATTATACAGAATCAATAAATCAGTGGCAATACATTTGCAAATTTTGGGTATGTACTACACTATTGATGGTGACGGGTCGCACAAAGGACATAGAGCGGGGATACAAGGAAATTATCGAGCCGATATCTACCTTATAAACATTTTTTTACAGTAGTAGAGCCAAGCTATAGCCACTTGACTACAGGGTCCTAAACACGCTAGCTACTCAAATCGTAATAGAAAAGCAAACGCTCGCAATTACGTTTCAAACGCCCCGCTTTTGACGTTTTGCTGACACCATACCATATCAATGACAGTAGAAATCGTGAAGCTCGTGTCAGAAAAACGTCAAAAGCGGAGCGTTTGAAGCGTAATCGCGAGCGTTTGCTTTTCTATTACGATTTGAGTAGCTAGTGTGGTTAGGGCCCAGGGCGCGTGCCATATACCTTAGGGCGCGTAAGACCGGGATATTACCGAAAATCTGTGTAAAGTAGCTATAATAGCTGTGTTTCGTACGAATGAGAGAGTCGGAAGCCAATCACCCCTTATTTTCCCTCCCTCTGTCCCACTCTCCTTCAGGTTGGCAATGTGCCAGCAATGCCTTTAGTATTGCAAGCATCTATAGGGTACGACAACTGCTTAAAGTCAAGTGGGTTATACTCTTGCTTGGCAACTTTTTTATGTAAAAAAATCTCTACCATAGAATACGTTCACTCTACCAATATATTACAAAATCATGTGTTAACTAAATAATATACTTTTCTGCCGAATTGCGTTTTCGAACGCTCCCGCCGGTATTGTACAGTGAAGAAGACACGGGCAAAGCATTATCTAAATAATACTGCCATCTAACTCAATCCAATTCATAGTTTTTACGCCATTTGAATAAAAATAGGGCATGCATAATCCCCACACGTCCGCTCGGTGCAGAGTGTGTGAATAGAGGTTGGTGTACACTTGCGAAAAAAGTTTCTAAGGCAATTTGTTCAAATATTTTTTTGGAAATAAGTTTCTTGTGTAATGATTATTTTAATTTAATTAACTATTATGAGCTCAAATATAAGTTTATTATCACGAACGTTTTGCAATTTGATCTATATTTATAGAATATCACAATAAAAAAACTAAACTAAACGAACCGCGCCCTAACGATAGACAAGTCACACTCAAGATTAGCATTAATAAATTGATCTCAAGACTGAGAGCAATCTTAGGAATATCGTTCTTATGTCATAGCAGTACAAAATGAAATGTCTAAAGCTTAAGGTAGCTCTCAGCATATTACTTCTTACTAATATTATAAATGCGAAAGTTTGTGAGTGTGGATGTTTGTTACGCTTTCATGCAAAAACTACTGAACGGATTTGGATGAAATTTGGAGCACAGATAGTTTATAACCGGGATTGACACATATAATACTTTTTATCCCGATAATCCCGAATTTTTCGTTAAGTTGAATACTACGCGGACGAAGTCGCGGGCACAGCTAGTATTACATAATACAGGCTTTCGACAGAACATCTACCTAAATTACTTTTACAATTTATTTTCAAGGTCGCAACCTTGTAAAGTTTTCAAGTTAGCCTAACAAACATCCATCCAGTAAACCAAATAACCTCGAGAACTAAAACATCCCTATTCACTAACCCTAGGGGATGCAAGCTATCTCGTAGTACAAATACGGAAGTCGGAACGTAATAACGCACATATCTGAGTTCGGCTTTAGCTTGTTTCACGGCTGGTCGCCAGCCTCGTAGTCCCGTAGCGATAGGACATGCTCGACATTCGCGACATCGGCACGGATTTCTATACGGGGTGATTTTTTTTTCGAAATGCACGGTGAATATACTGGTGCGAATGTGTTTTCCATCGGTTTTCTGCATTGCCGGGGTATAAGTACGGATGTCTCTTGAGTTATTGCACGATCTTCCAAGTCAATGTCACGTTTCGCTCCGGTTACAGTTAAGATAAATTATAAAAAGACACTATCCCAGTTACACTATCAAGCTGTGATAGCCGATTGGTTGAAGCACGCGTCTTGCGGGCACCAGGTCTTGGGTTCAAACCCCGGCTCGCACCTCTGGATTTTTCAAAATCTATGTGCGAGACATAATTTTTATATGATTATCACTTGCTTACGGTGAAGGAAAACATCGTGAGGAAACCTGCATGTCTTAGAAGATCTAAACAATTTTCGAAAGACATGTGTTACCTGCCAACCCGCACTGGGCCAACGTGGTGGATTATGGCCTAAATCGCCCTCGTGTTGAGGGGAGGCCCGTGCCCAGGAGTGGGACGTCAAAACGGCTTAATTATTATTATTTTTTTTTATCCCAGAGTAGGCTTTAACGAAATAAACGATTTGATTTTGTAGGTACATCCAAATGAACAAAGAACAGCTCGGCTAAATTGGGTATCTTTAAGGCTACTGACTCCCATTTGAATGCTCTTCAGTACTTCGGGGCATGTGCAACTAGTTCAGGGTAAGGTAAGTACATTAAGGGACGTATGAGTTGCGGTTTAGGCAGTTCACTACAGGGAACGGGTAATGAAAGTGATGGGATGAACCCAAACATTATCGTGCATTACGTTTCAAAAGTCACCCCGTATATCCCTTTCTGCATATTTCATTGCAAGTCTTGGCTTAGGGTATGTCGGCACTGCCCCTTTATATTTTACCCTCATATTCAAAGTAAATTTACGAGGTATTTAGGGATTTTTGTTGCGGCGGTTTTTTTCTGAGGAAATATGGGTTCGGGATTAGAGTGTAGGATTTTGTTGCAGTTTTATTATGTGGTGTTTTTTGGGTTTTAAGCTGCGGTTTAATAGCGGGCTCTTTATTTCTATAATATATTTTATAATGTAAGTAGATATCTTGTAGGATAGGTAAACTATTTTCTGCCCGTGACTTCGTCCACGTAAACATAAGTAAAGTATTATATGTGTTAATCCAGGTTATACACTATCTGTGTTCAAAATTTCATCCAAATCCGTTAAGTAGTTTTTGCGTATAAGAGTAACAAACATACATCCATACTGACAAAATTTCAAATTTATAATATTAGTAGGATTATACTTCCATTCATGAATGCAAAAAAAAAATTAAATTATAATATGAATGCCTCAGATTAATCCTCCATGTTTTCGCATGTAATAACTGCCAATAAGTCTACCTACCTGCATCATCGAAGAAGGTTATGTTATAGTGAGAGGAAATGTTTACGGAATTTATCTTTTTATATTAAACTAACCTTATTCAACTAGCTATAGAAATAATTAGATGAATATTGCACCTGTACATTCTGGCTTCTGACTATCAATCAATGTTGTATTGCTATATACTGTGCAGGTACAGTCAGATAACAGAGACTCATCGCGCTAATTGGCAATCACAGGTGCCTTAATGGAGATACGTCCGTATACAGGGTGAATTTTTTAAGTGGGCGTGAATAGCCTATTCTGAAATTATAAAGAATAGCTAAAAATACTCAAAAGCGTCTCCTGCACGATTTGATAAAAATTAAAATAGCATCATTGGATTATTGAAAATCAATACTCCTAGCCATGAATCGAGCCCGTTAATTAAGGAAACAATACACACAGAATAGTGCAAACGTATAAAGATTCAGTTAATTATAAATTTGTAAAGGTAAATGATATTTATTTAGCAGCAAGGTACGCTATTTAATAGGACATTTTTCATCCAGTTTTAACATAGGTGCTACCGTATTAATATTTATGTCCTTAATAATCGTTGTTTAGACACTTAAAATACGAAACTACATTCTACTACACTACATGGGAAACTTCTTAGCGATTGTAAAAACTATCAAAATACATACTCCATAATTATTGGATACCAATAATCGTGCTGTATGTTAAATAGAAGTCGCCATATTTGGCAACCAAGCATTACGCCAATACAGTATTTTTTTTTCTAGGGAACATTCGTGTCTGCATTCTTTTTAAACCCCGACGAAAAAAGAGGGGTGTTATAAGTTTCACGTGTGTATCTGTGTATCTGTGTGTCTGTCTGTCGCATCGTAGCGCCCAAGCGGATGAACCGATTTTAATTTTATATTGTTCATTAGTTTAGACTAGTACAGCCACACACTCACACCATTGTTTCCCTGAAAACCAGGATTGACAATAGTGATAGCATTATATTAAAATGTAAAAACCTTTATTCAGAATTAATTAAAATAAAAGTTCATGAAAACAAAGTACCTATGAAATCTAATTTTTTCTTTGCATAAACAAAGGAGCCAATTATTTCAAACAAAATCGTAACTTGTACTTACCTATATTTATGCCAACGTTTGTTTTTCTTTTGTTTTTGTCGTAAAATAATAGATACGGTACAACGCATTAAAGGTTTTAGCAATTTAAGTGTAAACTTTTGAATTAAAATTTTATATATAAACTTTAAGGTTCAATTTGCACAATATGATTTTGCAGTATACTCGTTATTTGAAACTCATGTTAAAAAAAACACCCTTTATGAGGGTTGAATGTACCTAATCAAATCCTGATACTGTGGATGTTTTAAATTTTGTTTTATTGGCTTGTAAACAATTTTATTTTCTTTTTATTATTTTACCGTAATAAAATTGCCATTTTCGCGAACCTATTTAATAATTTATTTAGTACGTAATGCAAGCAAAAAGTATATAAATTATAATGTGTAAGGTGCTTTCCCCTTAAGCCACAAGGGTGGCCACTCCATAAGATAAAAAAGAGCACGTCTCTTGCGCCATTATTTCACCCGAATTTTGTCGTAGACGAACGCAGTGCGATAAAACAGGGCGTTATCTTGCAATTTTTTTGCTCCCCCTGTAGCTGAAATGTTTTGGAAGAGAGATTTTAAACCAGCAAAGTTATTTTCCCATGAAACGGAACTACACTGAAATGTATTCATATAAATAAAATGTAAGTTTCTATTTTTAATGTTAAAACAATATATTTTTAGCACATTAATATGAAAGTATACTCATAGGATGCCGATAACAAAAAAAAGTGTCTATCTATACCAGCTACTCTTAGAAACGGCTGAACCGATATTGATGGGACTTTCACTGGCAGATAGCTGATGTTATTAGGGGTAATTTAGGATAGTTTTATTGTGTCGAAGGTCCACGCGGGCGGAGCCATGGGCATCAGCTAGTGTTCACTAAAATTTGTTCCTATATCCACGATCGTCTGCTATTTTTTCCATACACACGGGGCCGTCAATATTTTTTTCTGCTAAAAAATAAAGGTAGGTGCACAGTATCGATGGAATCCAATTTTATTTTATTAGAATTCCAAGCACCGCCTCTCGTGAAAGTTAATCAAGAGGGTACGTGTTTCGAGCAATTTGTAGACCTATTTGACCCAACATAACTGTCAACAGGGTCCTAAGTGACATTTTCGCTTAAAAATGAGCCTAACGAAGTAGATGTTTGGCAAAAGCAAATGGACATATTTCAAATGAGAGCAGGGTCGCTTGATGTAGGTTGAATTTAAGGATATACTGGAACAAAATATATTATAATCAGATGTGATGCTGGTAGAGCCATTCTGTATACAATCGACTACCATATGACGACCGCTTGACGCAGTGGTTCGAGCGTAGGCCGCTCGGCTCACTGCACACGGTGGTTGCGGGTTCGATTCCCGCTAAGGTAAATCTCGGAAATAGCCTTTTCGTAATTTTCCCTGGTCTGGGTGTCACTGTAATCGCCTCCAGTCCATTATACGGTACCCATAGTACATGCTTCGCTTAGTTTGGGACCATACAGTTGGTGTGTCAGTCTGGTGATATTTATTTATTTATAAAAGGGCTGGCTTGAGTAGGGTAGGTACTAGGATGATTATTAGGGTGGCACCAACCTCTTATACAGGTTAAGTTCGGGGTTAAGTAGATGTTAAAGCTGTGTTTTAAATTTACTTACTTATTTGTTTTTGTCGTCTAGCGGGGTCATAACTGTTTTAAAAATACAATTCGTAAGCTGTTTTTGAACCATTTTATTTCTAAATACAACTGAAGTACATTGTCTCGAATAAGCCTTTGTTATTGCGGATGTTTTTCGTGAGTCCTCATTCAAAGAACTTGGAAAATTGTATGGAAATGACTAAGTAGGTTGTGCAAAGGCTCATGTAGCTCAGAGGCAGAGACATATTGAGCCTAATCACCCCGCCGAGGGCGTAACTGAATTCGTTCTCCCGAGTCAGCTGAAAAAACGCTTTGACTTTACGCCGCTCGATTTTGTCTGAAAAGAAATAATTTGAATTGAAATAATAAAAATAATTGTATTAAAAACTCGTGATGGAATGAAAAAACGTAATTTTGAATCTATTATTCTTGTGACTGTTTTAATCATGGGCTCGTATCGATTTTTAGTGTACTTACCATTTTTTGAAACTCTATTTATTTTAATTGACTTTTAAAGATTAGAATTTATTTAATCCCCAGCAGTAAATCAGTGAATGCACCAAATTTGACAACATTAAAAACAACAGCTAAATTGAGCCACTAAAATTCGTATCGCTTTTCATTGTCTATGGTATGCAAAACTCATACCTATACACTAAGGGTGACCTAAGCCTAAGAGTAAGCCTAAGGGTGACCGTCCATTTCGCTGTGCTCTGAAGCAGGCCCGCCAGCTTCGACCAATAGGCTTAGCTGAAATTGACAGGAAATGAAGCGATCCTATTGGCCGAAGCGGGCCTGCTTCATAGCACAGTCAAGTGGACGGTCACCGTAATACTTGCCAAGCGTTGTAGAATGTAAAGCATCGTGAAGAAGGGTCCGAATATGAGATACTTGGGTGGCCGTGATGCTGGAGTAGTAACAAGGGACCACGACTAGGGCGGTGTACTTGCAGCATCTAGCCAGTAGATATATCACTGTCGATTTTGCCAACTAAAATCCAATATTTCTTATATAAAAAAAACATACACACGAATTGATAACCCCCTCCTCTTTGAAGTCGGTTGGAAAAGGAGTGATTCAGGAGTTCATAATAAAACGTCCGCACAGCAAATAACTTAAGGCTGAAGCGCCCATCTAGCCCACGAAGTTCAAATTTTTTGAGGTTTTTTAGAATTTTTTCAAAATCTGACAATAATAAAAGGCACATTTTGTAATTCGCGAGAAAGACCATGTGCAGTGCATTTATTAATGTATCCAACTTACTCTAAAACATTTCAAGAACGACAGCTATCCAGATAATCTGGCAATTTTTGTATATTTAGTGATTTACTAGTATCATATCCACCGTGATTATATTTAGAGTAAAATAAATGTATAATTAAACGCACTGCATACTGTGTTTGTCGCAAATCACAAAATGTTGTCTTAAATGTTTTCAGATTTTGGATAAACTATAAAAATACTCGAAAATTTGGAATTTCGCGGGCTAGACAGGCGCCTTCACCTTAATAGAAAAGATCTGGCTGCTACTAATAAATTCAGTTTTACTCAATACAAAAGTTTTGACAAATAAGTACCTATTCAATTGGCCCCTAAATTACTAGTTTTCCTTCAGTAAGCATAGCTACTATGCCCGGCACTATATGTGGCTTAAATATTTTCTCCGACTGATCAACCTGTATTATAATTAAGAAATATTTTACAAAATACTTACAATAGAACTTGTACTTAGTACTTGAACGGCAGATATCGCCAGCTTAACCAACATTATAGTGGACAATCCAGAAGTTAATAACACTAGGAGCATCTGTAAAATAAAAATAATAAATCATCTAATAGATATTGGATATGAACTTAAATAAATTTGTATCAGGAATGTTTTGAAAAAGTGATTTGACTACAAGTATTTATATAGAAAATGTTAATAGTACTACAAAAGTAGATACAATAGTTCCTTAAGTTCTTTCAATTATAATAGGTAAATAGATATACAGCACAATAAAATAATATTGGAAAACGTATTCTTAAATATATGATAATAAGCACCTATACAGGTAGAAACAGAGAGGGCATACTATCTTTTTCAAAACATAACTTTGTTTTTCTAATACTATAAGCGTTAGAGGAAACATGAAAACAAAAGGTGTTAAAGGAATACAGCTGTTGACAGATTTCACAAGTCTACAAAACAGTAAACTTACAACTGTCCCACAAAGCCGATAGTTTTAGATTAACAAAGTAAAATTACAAAAAAAATAGTATACCGTTTTTGTTTCACCTAGTACTTAAGCAAACTTGATGTCTAGTAACCAATGACAAGCAGATGCTCACTAATTTGTTAAAATCAACTATAATAAAACACCACAAATAATGAGAAGGTATAAGATTATTAACAAAATTTTGACTTCTGATCATTATTATTAATTATGTCCTGCTTATGCATCATGAATATGAGAGTGATGCCAATACCGTTACTTTAGTTTGAGTGCCTTCAAATTACATAAACCACTTACCTGCAAACTCACAAGCGAGTTAAGTTGCTCAGAGCACTTGTGAAGCAAATCATAAACTCGATGCAGAGAGCTGACATCAAGACGGGCGTTGTTCGATAACGCCTCGACTTTACTAAACCTCCCAACACAACTAGCATTCCCATCAGTACAGAACACCTTCGCAACGTGAGCTTTGACTATAAGAAGCCTCATATAAACATTTCTAAGCAAAATGAAGAAGAAAATCTGCTCGCAGTCGTGCGCTAACGTCATCATATAGGAGAGGTATAGAAAGTAGTCCAAATAGAATGCGAGGTAAATATTCAGAAAAATGTATTCGATGATATGGAATAGTACACAGCCAAATAACCATAGAAGGCTTCTGTAAGAGTCGATGCCTGAAATGTCTTTTGTAATATTCAAAATGTTATCGAAACTGTTCAAGTTTTTGAAGAAACTGAACCATTTATTCTTGTTGGTGATTATAGAGGTGAAGACGAGGAGGAAGTATTCGGTGCACAACGTAGATTTGAAGACGAAATGCGAGAGAGTAATAGTCTCGGTTTGGAAGGCGAAGAATTGTATCAAGCCTAGCAGCGTTATACAATACACGTAACTCAGAAGCATAATGAATTTATGAGAGTGAATCAAATAGATTCTGTTAATAGCCAAGAAAAATTCTACGAATATTATACACTTCAATGTTTGTACCGCAGACGATTTATGAGTAACGTAATTGTTCCGTTTTGATGGCGGAAATGTTATAGGCGTTACTTTAGATGTTTTAACATAAATGTTTGTATTTGACAAACTGTTGCCCCACATTTTAAAGCAGAAAACCGATCGGTGTAACTGTCCAACACAAAATGACTATCATAGTCATGATATAAACCGCCATAACATTGATGAAATTGACGATAATATCTTTCATTTATATTGATTGATGTGAAACAAATGAATACCGACCCCTTGAATAACTTATGATTCACTTTCGGGTTATCAGAACATCCAATGTTTGTAATTAATGGAAATTTTAAATATTAAAAGGCTCTTCCCTTTATTCGTCTTAAGTTTAATTAAATTATGATTAAATAATCATGAACCGTACTTACCTTTTTAACCCCTGAGGCAATACGAACAGCCATTTCGTTATTAAGGCCCATATAAATAGATTGATCTCAAGTCTAAGAGTGATCCTGAAAATGTCATTCTTATGGTATTCCACTACAAAATAACATGTCAAAAGCATACGAAAATCTGCTCTCAGATTTGGGGATCACCGTCACGGTTTTTCGTAGCCCGCTAACAACCCGCCGGCCCGTGCCGACGGATTTTTAGTAGAAACCAGTAGGTAAAGTGGTTAATGGACTACGAAGAACTTTCAAAACTGACGGAGGTATTGCGATTCGAACGCAAGTCGAGCGAGATTCGGGCGGATAACAGACTTGGGCGCGTAAAGACTGGTTCATATCTCGCACAGACAATCAGCATTGCCATTCAACGTGGCCAAGCTACCATGCAGACTTCTGGGCACTTTGCCAAGCAACCGCTGTCACCTACAAGTGACCATATTATTTTGTATTATGTTTTATAGTTTAATGTAGTACATAATTATTCTACTTTTATTATGTTCATGGCTTTGGAACTGTCATTGCCTGCCGGCATTCGCCCAAAGCAATTGGCTAAATTAACGACGCTGCTATTATAAACGATGTAGCGAAACTTTCCGCGCCCCAAGAAAACTTTATCCCGCATTCAATTATATTACTTCCAGCTTCGTCGATTACCAGTATAAAAATTAAAGAGTCCAAGTTTATTCTGTATTCGGAGTATAAACACAATTTTCGCATTAAACTTGAAAGAGATTCATCTTTTGGCGCATTCTTGAGCATAATGGACAGGAAAAAGGGAAACCTTGTAGCGAGCCGTAATAAAAATGGTTGAATATTGTAGACCCGCTTGATTTTAAAATCGTAAGGCTTTACAAATTTAGAATTTTAGACGCAATCTTTCAATGCTATGTATAGTGGTCAACCATCCTGGAGTTTACCGCCTCGAACGCTTCTGTTTAGGCAATATGGTGTATGCACATAGATTGTTTCGTGCAAAAAGTCCATTGGTCCGCGTCCACACGTCCGCTACCGGGCTTTGAACCCACAACTTTGGGAGCAGAAGTCAGGGCCGTTTCCACTGGGCTCCCACGACTCTTAGGCGCAATATTGTTCTGACAACGTTCCACATGTATGTAAGTGGTCATTCATATGGTAAACGCGATAACGATTCTTCCATACACCTTATTTAGCAATCGCATATTGGTTCTGAATACGAGTACCTACGGCCATTATCCGTCTAAAATTTGTAAAAAAACGTCTATTTCGTGTTGCCCTACTTGGGATAGAATCCGGTACACTTTAGCTGTAGAAAGACGTAGCCATGTTTATCTAGGGTACTTGGAGATCAGCAAAAAGCTAAACCAATTTCAAATGTGTCCCATAAAAATACGGTCGAGTTTGTCATTCTTACAATCGTTTTCCTTCACCAGAAATGACGTTCCCGGAATTAGTAAAAACAAGGAAATGATTTATTGGACCAGAGTTTCCTTGAACGAGGAAATTATTATCTTAACGAGGACTCATTAGCAGTGGTTAGCTTTTGTTTTGTCGGGACTACATTCGCTGCGGGTATCTTTTTTCCTTTCCGCTCCGTGTTTTTTCTTAATTAGGTAATTTTGTTATGCTAATTATGGATCGTACTTTACAAACTGTATTTTTTCCTAATTTACCATCTTGAAACGTATCCCTGGTAATTTTTACGCCTATTAAATTACGCATTAAAAAAAATGGTTTTAATTAATAATGTAAAAGATATACAGGATGTTTCAAACGTTCGAAATGAATGATATGCAGTAGCTGATATGTAGATGCCCAGTGAACACAGACTATACTTAACTTTTTATTTTCTGAGTTACAGAGGCCTTTAAATATATATTTGTCACAATTTTTGTATTGCAGCCTTAGGTCCGCATCAATAAATAGATCTCAAGTCTGATACCGGTCTTGAGTACGCTTTTGAAGTGTCATTTTGTACTGGTGTGACATAAGAATGCCATTTCCAAGATCGCTTTCAGACTTGAGATTTATATATTAATACGGGCCTTAGCAAACTATACACCACGGGTGTATAGTTTGCCACCAATACTTATTTAAGAAATAAGGTTAAAAATATTTTGCATAGTTCTTAAAGTAATCATAGTAGAGACAATGTCATATATCGTCAATTGTTTAGAAGTCACCCTGTATATATTCAATCACTTTTAATGCCTCTTAATCCCCGCGGGCGACTCAATCCTCCATAATCCCCCATAAAGACACCCTGACATGTCCCAAAAAAGTCAAGCATCTGCAAAAAGTTGCCCCATGTGTACTTATCTCTCGAAATTCCGATGGAAACTGTATCGAGGCCGCATTTTATGGCTCGCACTATAAATCAAAGTGACCGCTGCTATCTAAAAAATATATCTCACTGTGGGAAATAAAGGAGAATATTTTTATAGGAATGGAGTTTCAGATAAACTTCGTAACATACCGCGTTTTATTGTGCGTATTATTAAGCCATTGCAATCAATTGCAACCAAATGCAATTGCATTTGGTTCCAATCAGACGAGCAGCTACTGGATTGAAAGGCGGCTGTAATTTTTTTTTTGTAGTGATTAATATGGAAATTAATTTTATTTTGGAGCGAAGCTTCTGTACTTACATTCGGGGCGCTCGCCGCGCGGCCACTCTATCCGTGCTAAGCGTCAGTAGCATTACACGATGTCTATACTTATACAGAGTAGCAGCTGCGGCGCTCTATGCTTTATACTATAAAGCTTCGCTTCATTCAGGCGTTTCTAGACGGCACTGTTTTTTTTTACCTACCTATGAAATCATATTAGTTGGTCTTCCGGCTCACTCACTCATAGTACGAAACGCAGTTATAAAAAGCTACTTTACACCGATTTTGTGTGTGAGGGTTTTACTACCCCGGATGAGCTAGCCTAAGGGCTAGCTCATCACAATCAATATAAGTATTAGCTGTAGTCAGGTGGTTATCTTATGGCAAAATATAGTGCCTTTCTTGAATAATACCTTATACATTATTTAGCATTCCGTTCCATGGTGAAGGAGACCTTTTACATAGTATCTACTAAAAATGTATCCAATATTATTAATATAATTACTCTAACTAACTTCAACTACAGACTGTTGGGTTAATACTTACTGTTAATAAATTAATTAAAGCCACAACTTTAAACAAATATTAGTTTATAATTTTGATATGTTTCTAGTGAAAAACCATCAAGTATTCATACCACAATTTTAATTTCTAAACTAACCAAACCTCTTTCTTGTACTGAATCGGTTTCGTTGTTTACCTAGCTTATCAAGGGTTGATGTGTATCTAGAGACAAATACTCAGAGCCAAACTAGTAGTATTTTTTTCAGTTTAGTATCATTTTGGATTTGAAAGATTAATGAATGAGGAGAATGATTGGAGTGGAGCGTTGCAGAGTGTTCCGGTTAACATTGGCGTAGTAACCGAGGTTACTGTTGAAGAAGTTAAAACGGCAGTGCAAGGTATGAAGAATAGAAGGTCTACTGGACCTGACGGGATACCAGTGGAAGTGTGGAAATTTTTGAAAAGTGATGGTTGGAAGTGGCTGACTTTATTCTTCAATAGATTGTTACAAGAAGAGGCGATCCCTGGCGAGTGGTGCAACAGCGAGCTGGTGCCCATTTTTAAGAATAAGGGTGATGTACAGAATTGTAACAATTATAGAGGAATAAAACTCATGTCACACACAATGAAGGTATGGGAGAGAGTGATAGCGAGACGATTGAGAAGGGAGAGCGAGGTTTCACGGAACCAATTTGGGTTTATGCCGGGACGTAGTACAACGGATGCCATATTTGCACTGAGACAACTGTGCGAAAAGTACAGGCGTGCTCACAAAAACCCGCATATGGTCTTCGTTGACCTGGAGAAAGCGTACGATAGGGTACCCCGTGAGGTTCTGTGGTGGGCTATGAAAGCGAAAGGAGTGCCTGGAAAATACCAGCAGATTATTCGAGCGATGTACTGTCATGCGAGTACCTACGTACGGTCTGCAGCCGGCCTAACCGACCAATTCAGTGTGGCTGTGGGTTTGCACCAGGGATCGGCTTTAAGCCCATACTTGTTTCTCCTGGTAATGGATGCACTGACATCAGACATACAGGATGAAGCACCCTGGTGTATGCTGTTCGCTGACGACATTGTTCTTGTTGGGGAAGATGGGCCTGAGGTACAGAGTAGATTGGTAAAATGGCAGGAGAAACTGGAAAACGTGGGGCTTAAGATCAGCCGGACCAAAACAGAGCAGATGTTCTGTGATTTTGGTGGCCTCTCCAGTTTTACTCCAGTTGCCCTAGATGGCGTATCCCTTCCAGTCTGCTCAGACTTCAGATACCTCGGCTCTATCTTGCAAAGCGACGGCGACATTGACCGGGAAGTAGCAAGCAGGATAAATGCTGGTTGGATGAAATGGCGACAGGTCTCAGGGATAACCTGCGACCGGCGAATGCCCCTTAAACTTAAGGGACAAATTTACAAGTCGGTTATAAGGCCTGTCGTATTGTATGGATCAGAATGCTGGGCTACAAAAGCGGTGGATGAAAGAAGAGTGCATGTAGCAGAGATGCGAATGTTGAGATGGATGTGTGGTGTAACAAGGATGGATAAAATTAGAAATGAGTATATAAGGGGAAGCCTGAAAGTAGCGCCGGTGACAGAGAAAATAAAGAGCGGAAGGTTAGCGTGGTATGGACATGTTATGCGAAGAGAGGATGATCATGTGGTCAAAAAGACGATGAGTATGAGAGTGAGCGGTAGTCGGGGTAGGGGACGTCCTAAAAAGACGTGGATGAACTGCGTGGAAGAGGGTATGACCGAAAAGGGAGTGAGTGTAGAGATGACGGATGATAGGCTTGAATGGAAGAAGAGAACGTGCTGCGCCGACCCCATCTAGTGTGGGATAAGGGCAAGGTGATGATGAGTATCATTTTGGATTTGAGTTACATGTTATGATGTCATCCGCTATTGGATACGGGTGCCACCAAAATTGGTTCGTACCTATATATTATAAATACATGTATGTAAAGATATATTTTTTTTAAGGTGTAAATGTATGTAGGTGGATATGTACATACTAGTGATGTAACGAATGTTGGATTTTTGACATTCGCGAATGCGAATGCGAATGCGAATATTTGGCTTCAACATTCGGGAATGCGAATGCGAATGTTGACTTTCAAATAAAAAACCCTAAATTGAAAATTAAAAAACTTTAATATACTTCAAAAATAATAAAAAGAATAATGAAACGACTTTTTAAATTACAAAACAGCTGATAATTTTCAAACGGTTGATTCGATTTTCGTGAAACATAGCTAAGAAAACTCTCGATCATATTTCTTAAAAAAGAAACAAAATTAAAATCGGATCATTTGTTTGGGCGCTACGATGCCACGGACAGACACAAAAATACACATGTTAAACTTATAACACGCCTATTTCTCGGAGGTTAATGAAGAGCGCGCAAAATGTTAGACTGGATTGAAATTTTGTGTCGGCCAAACATAGCCGAACCCATAGGTTGAAATAACGAAGTTAGTCACATAACGTTAATTCGAAGAGATTTGTTTTGATTTGAGGGTAGTTTAGTATTATTTCATTAATCAAATTTATTTTATATTAAAATGTTACATTGAGATAATATTTTATTTAGACTAACAAGAGCAATAGAGAAAGATCCTATTTATAATTTAGTTGCCTACATCAATAACATTTTTTTTAAATTCAAATATAAGTAAATAAGTGCATTATGTGCACGTGAGCTAAGTTACGATCGAGGCTGGTTTGCAGCCAGAGAATTGCAGGAACCCTTATAGTTTCGGCACGTCCGTTTGCAATCACAGTAATTTTATACAGATACTATTAGGGCTAAAATACTGCAAACTAGCCAAAAAAATTAGTTTATGTACCGCTAAAAAACTGTATTGAAAGCCAAGTTATTCCATTGTACCTCCCGTACTTGAAAGGGGAGTAAAAAAAATGTTTACACACCCCATCGATTGAGGTATTGTTCAGTAGTATTTTAAAATTATTTGAAGGTTTCTTTGACAGTTTTTAAATATTAATTCCCGTTTACGAAATATTGTGCTTCATTGTGGCTTTTTTTACATAAGTAGCAAGATTTATCATTTAAATTAGAACCACATTATAAATGGTTTATTATACGAAATAAATAGTTATTTACTACTTACTATTCAAAATCAATATAAGTAATTTAAAAAAAAATCACTTCTTAATTATTTGAATTAAAAATCCATATATGAATTTTCATCAGTCCAAAAAGAAAATAAAAGTTTATGTCACTTTTGATGTCTATGATAAATTTAGTAACAGAATTTCCTACTATTTTATTTAAAAAGGTGACTAATAGTTAATTAATTTCGCAGAAATTAATAGGTTACGTGCGCCGCCGTATTAGATGTTTCATATCAATAAAAAAACATCACTTTTATTTTATGAGTTCCGTAGTATCGAAAAGTGGCAGGATATCTGCGGAACTCTAGAGTATGCGTAGTCCGACATGCATTTGGCTGGTTAAATTTATCTATGGGTCTGGCAAAGCCGGTGACAATTATTATATTATTTGAAATATAATAAATCGAATGTTTATCATATGTTTTATTTACAATGAAATTGAATGTGAAAGAAATTTATTTGAATAGTTAATATTATTTATGTATAATATTTTAATAAACATCGTTTATTTTATTTTTTAAATGTCTACTATTTCTAAGTCTTTACTAAGATTTAAAAAATGTAAAGTCAATAGTGTGTAATAAGCTGCTTTATTAACCTAAAAGCGGTGCAATAAGGGCCAACCTATGAGGAAGTTTGTTTAAATAATATATAATTCTTACTAGTTGTTAGCATTCCATTATCGTCAAATAATTTCCTTTTTGTTTTTCAAAAACATTCGCCAAACATTCGCATAGATTCTTGCGAATGCGAATGCGAATGCGAATGTCAAAAAACATGCGAATATTCGCGAATGCGAATATTCGTTACATCACTAGACATACATTATTATTATTATTTTAATTAATGCCGAAATAGTAGTACTAGTAGTTCTAGTTAACTACTAGTAGAGCTGCACTAGAGCCACTACTGTAATGAAAAAAAAAATAGCAAGGGGGAGGAATTTAGTGGAATGAGACTGTGTGGAACTGCAAGATGCCGTATCATCTTTTCATGCCAAATTTGGAGGTGTTACCAATTAGAAATTTCAATTTCCCTATCATTATCTACTGACGATGAAGACAGAAGTAAACGATATCGTAGCAAAGTAAAATATCCTTATAACAAAGTAAGAATAATAATAATGTGCGTTTATTAAAAACACATATATTCTTTGTTACCTGCATGCTAAGCAAGGATGTTGAAATGATAGCTTTAGGAGAATTTCACACGTCCACCTTGTTCATTAAAATAAGATACCATTTACTCTGTGTGAAAAGCGATAAATACTCAATTTTAAATGCATACCTATTGCAGAGATAAAATACAGATATACCTCTTCTGAGAGTGCAGATGAAACTTTCATAATTATAGTGAACAAGGAGTCAAACTCATCATGAGAATGTATTATGAATTTCCAAAAACACCGAACTTTTTAACATTTTTATTGCCGAATCCTGCGGATTATTCGAAAGTTGGCAACTTCAGCGTGTGTATCACTCCCAAAGGAGAGGCGTCGAGCACCTAATTGCCGAGATAGCCGAGCCTCTTAAAGCCATAAGCTAAATTCTTGCCTCTAGGAATACCAAACTAAATTCTCGTAGGCTTTGTTTACTCGCTCTTGTACGCTATTTTGGCCTTGTACATAGGACGTTTTATATTAGATGGTGATAATACACGGTCTCTCAAAAGTCCGAATAGACGGGAGGCGATCCCAGTTTTTTAAAGACATTTTTCAATTGAAAGACATTCAAAATCAAAATTAACTACAGTGAGTTCCTCTTAGGTCTATAGATAGTATAGTCTGTTTATTTCACGAAAACGCGAATTATTGCAAATTGACACATATGTCAGTAACATAAGAGTCAGAGCACGCGTAAGGGAGTTTATAGAACCCGCAAAACCGTATGCAGATACGTTAATACAATATTAATCTTATGAATATCTAATAGCAAATATATTGATCATATTGACGCAGGCTGCTCCCATTGGGTATGGAACAGAATAAGAGATACAAATAACTGTGTTATTTCCCAACGATAAAATATATTTATTTCAGTTGTTATTGTTTTCTCGCTACGCCAAAAAGTATGTCATAATATATTATCATTCCGTCTATTGAAAACCAATATAATCAATAAAGCCAGGAAAAAACAAACCAATTTTATGGTGCTAAACTAAAAGCTAAACAATGCTTGTACAATGTACAGTCTAAGTCATAAGTCTCTAAAGTAAACGATACAATATGACGTGTTTAGGAATGTGATTCTTTTGGACGTTCCAAATACCAAGCCACTTTTGTTGTTGAATGTACTAGGGGTGCGGTACAATGGACTTGGGCGATCCCAGTTACACCCAGTCTGGGCCAAATTGTAATAATAGGGTTATCACATTAAACCCCAATTGAAATAGTACATTAAATTAGTACGGTAAACACTGTGCTTTTCATTACGAATACAAGGAAAGTAAAAATAAAAACAGGAATTGGCTAAAGAAATAATACAAGGAAGTATGAACAATACTCTACAACTCGAAAAAAAAAAGATCGGATTGCCGCCTATTTTGTTTTTTTTTCGTTGGCCGACCAACTTCATTATTTAGCCATTATTTTTCATTTTTTAATTTTTTTGCCCAAATCTATGTTATTTTAAAGAAATTGTTGAAACTAAATTATAATTAAGTCATTTAAAATATATATCCTTTAATTAATACTTAACTTTATGTTATTTCAATTTTATATCGTGCTGTAATTGAGTGACTGTAGAAAAAGTTTTTACATGGTTCCATAGAAATGTGAAAATGGAACTAGTTTTATTTTTTTAATTTGACAGCTGTCAGTTGAAAGCGATTCTCCCGGGCCGGAAAAGTATTACTTTTAACCCGCTCCTCAGGCAACTTCAGACCTACTTTCAGAGTATGAGTAATGAAAAATACTTTTAGAATTTATCCATTTTCAGTACCAATTTTCCCTTCACCCGATTCATATACAACATAAAATGAATTTTATTACGAAATAAACCTCCAAAATATTCTGAAACGCCTGTTCCAATTACATCACCTTAATTTCATTGTCAGCAATTCAATTAGGCGTTTATTGTCGGCTTACCGTTGCGGATTTAAGGGGTGTTTTCACACAATTTACATTGATATACTGGAGGATTATTCCGGCTAGCAGTGATATAGATAGAAGCTGTTATGTTTGGAAACCACAGGTGATATTTATTGACATATGAAACACCAGTCAAACTCAAATGACGACAGGGGCTTACTTAGTTGAGTCAAGTTGTTGCTAAGTGACGCTCATATATGGGCTAGCTCGACCAGGTTCGTACCACCGTCACGCAGAAGATCGGCGTAAAGCAGCAATATTTTTTTTTTTTATGACTGTGCACAGAGTGTGCACAGCCGCCGCTTCTCCCCTGACATAATCAGGGACCTTTTCCAGTTTTTTTTTTTTTTTTTCTGTCAGGGTATTTTTCTTTTTCCCTTTGGGTAAATAATTTTTTCATACATATCTTTATTTATGTACATGTATAGTCGTAGCAATTATTGTACGTCTTGTCGTGTCGTAAAGCAGCTATTATAGTTGCGTCTCGTACGATGACTGTCAGAGCCGGAAGCCTACCCCCGCCCCTCCCGTCCCTCTGTCCCACTCGCCTTCAGGTGGGCAATGTGCGGGCAATGCCTTTGGTATTGCAATATTCTGTAGTCAATGCGAAGGTCAAAATCAAATCGTTTATTTGTTTTAGGCCTACGGGGAAGTAAAAAAAAATCATTTTTTATTTTTTCCCCTGTCTACAACCGGGTTGGATCGCAACCTAAAGACATAGAGGACCAAACAAAATAACAAACCAATACCTTTTGGTTAGTCAAACAAAACATTGCGTACAAATTTCGGATATTCTATTTCCAGTTCCACGAAATCAATTTCGATAGCTCAAAGTAAATAAAATAAGCCAATGTTCAATCTACGTTCATTATTTTGTGTTATCATTGCGTATGATCTTATCCTGAGGTTTTATTAGGGGTCGAGCTTAAGATTAAGCTGTGGTTTGAGTACTGAGCGAGAGCGGTATTTGTAAAAAATATTAACAACCAAAATAATATAAATGCTAGGTTTCTAGACTAGACATGAATACGTCTGATGTTCTGTACTTTTTAAGTACAAAACGCTATACGAAGAAAAATATTAAAGACTCAGTTAAAAGAGAGTCCAAAAAGTTGCAAGTGATTTAAGTAGTCGACGGCGGTAGAGCTGTGTAGTAATTTAACTACTGCAGATTGTAGTACTATTCTACTACACAACTGATATACAGGCTGGCTTGACTGATGTAGTATGACCCTCTCACAGAAGATCGGCGTAAAGTAGCTATTATTGCTAAGGTTTTTTTAAGATGAGTGAGAGAGAGCTGGAAGACCAACCCTCTCCCATTCTCTCTCTCTGTCCCACTCCCTTTCAATTTGGTAAAGTGCGAGCAATGTCTTTGGCATTGCAAACATCTATGAGCTCTACAGTAACTGCTCGTACGGTTGTTTGCAGAGATTTTTATAGAAAAACTAGCTGACCCGACAGACATTGTCCTGTCTTTTAGCGGTATGAAAAATAGATGTTGACCGATTCTCAGACCTATCCGATATGCACACAAAATTTCATGAAAATCGGTCGAGCCGTTTCGGAGGAGTTTGGCAACAAACACCGCGACACGAGAACTTTATATATTATAGAAGTGTCCGCAAAAATGCTTTTATATTTTGCGAATATTTCTGGCTTATTATTCTTAACGTAATCTTTTTCCCCAGCGAAGCCTTTCCAAACCAATATACATTTATCTCTTCCTCCACATTTTTTAGCCGACTACGTCACTCACGTACTAAATACATCAGTGGCACGGAGAGGAATGGGAATCAAGCCGCGGTAGCATGGGCTGAGTCTCCAAGCTCGCGGGGCGCGATAAGCCGCGTTTCCCAGCCCTCTTGATTTAGCGCCCCTGCAAACAGATGGGGGGTAGTGGGTGGGGAGTAACCACGATCGATGAAGGTCATCAGCACTCGAGGTAACTTAGGCCGCGTGAATTTTAAAACGTGTAAAATTCTAGACTATTCGTTTCACCACCTCAAATGGGCTGAATTCTTTCTGGATAGTTTTGTCTCTATTAAGACATGCCTCTTGGCACAGAATATGGTGCATCGAGTCACTCTCTCTATGTCTTAATAACTAGGAGAGAATGAGACAATCGATGCACATCGAATTTTGGTAACTGTCGTTTTAAAATTGCCGGTGTATTATGATAATTAAAAAGAAATTCATACTACATAATTTCTGAGCAGTCCACTTAACGGCGTGAACTGCTTGGAAGTAGGAGTTTCTAATACGCCCCTGGATTTTACAACATTAGAGATGTGTAGTCAATTTATTTGATGATTGTACTGCTGATGTCGTCTGCTGTCGTCACTCCATATTACAATTACTTTTGTGTTTAACTATCCTGGCAGCCTTCCATTTTTACCATAAACAAACATATGTCTTGTCTATCTATACAAATAAATAAAATTGGAGTGTCTGTTTGTAATATCAAAATAACACCTTTTCACTAAATGCATATGAAAGTACATACGACACCTATAACAAAAACGCTGTTTAAAAAAAAATTGTCTGTCTGTCTGTCCGTCTGTCTGTCTGAGTGTTTGTTCCGGGTAATCTCCGAAACGGCTGGACCGATTTTGACGGGACTTTCACTGGCAGATAGCTGATGTTTTAAGGAGTAACTTAGGCTACTTTAATTTTAGAAAAACAATTAGGGTTCCACGTAAAAAATCAAAGAAAATCTCGGAAACGGCTAAACCGATTTTGACGGGACTTTCACTGGTAGATAGCTGTTGTTATAATCAGTAACTTATGCTACTTTAATTTTAGAAAAACAAACATAAAAAAAAATGGGTCCTGTCGCGCGGGCTCAGAACGCGGGAGCGGGCTTTTTTGTTAAGTTAAATTCCACGCGGACGAAGTCGCGGGCTCAGCTAGTATTATGATATGCCTCTTCGTAGAACGCAATAAATAGGTATAGGTACGTAAAACGCCTCTTTGTCATTGAGCACGCTTACGTATGCTCGTCTTTGTAGACTAAATTTAATAAATTAACTAATTTTAAAAAGATACAACGCTTTATTACATAATGTTTTCATAAGATTATTCGTAAAAGGATTTTATTCAGGTTTTTATTATTTGAAAAGATATAATACCATTCAAAATTATATTTCAAATAGTCTTGTTTAAACAAGAATTTAATTTATTATATTTGTGTACCCTTTAATCTCGGGGGTAAGAAATTGATGATCAAAGACTCCACTTATCTATATTTTCAATTTAAAAAGCAATCAGTGTTAAGTATTCTTCTTGAAATAATTGTAATAAAAACCTCAATACATACATTTTGTATGTACCTAGATAGACCGGTGTGAAGTTGGCGGCCTAAAGTTGGCGGCCCTTTATAACCCGACAAAATTAAAATGTCCCAAAATATTATTGAAATATCATGAAAGAAAATCTCTGTACGCGATTAAATAAGGGAAATAGGAAAACTGTGGCATCCTAGGCCGGAAAATTTTCAGGAGAAAACTATTTTTGAACGGTTTTCACTCATTTGTTTGTATCGAAACTTACGATGGAACTTCAACTACTTCTGCGGAACTCATTTTCCTGAAACTTTGAACACGAATACAGTTCTCAAGAAATAATGATAAAATGATATTAAAAACCTTCAATCATGAAACCCTTATGCTGCAGGGATACTGCCTGCCTAAACCTAGAGTATGGTGAAAATTTGGTCACGTGTTTCCAGTCCAGACAAACCCCAACGACGATACGCAAGGGCTTGTATGAGAGCACATTGGAAAGCTCTCATGACAAGGAAAGCACACACGAGCCACAAAGTGACAACTTGCTCAGTTTCAGAATTACATGACCAGAAAATTCAGCGACTGATATTTTACCTCACTTTTCACACTTTTCGTTCCAAACAACCCCCAAGGACGGTACGCAAGGCGTTGTTTGGGCTGGTTGGAAAGCTCTTGAGTCATGGAACAAACATGCATAAGTTACAAAGTGACAACTTGCTCAGTTTCAGAACTACGAGACCAGAAAAACCGGCAACTATAATTTCACCCCATTTTTCACGCTTTTCGGTCAAACCAACTCCCAAGGACGGTACGCAAGGGGTTGTTAGAGATCCCACTAGAAAGCTCTTGAGTTATAGAACACGCACTCATAAGTTACAACCTGACAACTCGCTCAGTTTCGGAATAACAAGACCAGAAAAACCAAAAACTGAAATTTAACCCCACTTTTCACACTTTTCGGTCAAAACAACCCCCAAGGACGGTTTGCAAGGGGTTGTTTGGGGTCTCGTTGGAAAGCTCTTGAATCATGGAACACGCATGCATAAATAACAAAGTGACAACTTGCTCGGTTTCAGAATTACAAGACCAGAAGATCCAGCGGGTGATTTTTACCTCACTTTTCACACTTCTCGATCCAAACAACCCCCAAGGACGGTTTGCAAGGGGTTGTTTGGGGTCTCGTTAGAAAGCTCTTGAATCATGGAACACGCATGCATAAGTAACAAAGTGACAACTTGCTCGGTTTCAGAATTACAATACCAGAAGATCCAGCGGCAGATTTTTTATCTCACTTTTCACATTTCTCGATCCAAACAACCCCCAAGGACGGTACGCAAGGAATTGTTAGAGGTCCCGTTAGAAAGCGCTTGAGTAATGAAACACGCACTCATAAAATACAAAGTGACAACTCGCTCAGTTTTGGAATTATAGACCATAAAAACCAGAAACTAAAATTTTACCCCACTTTTCACACTTTTCGGTCAAAACAACCCCCAAGGACGGTTTGCAAGGGGCTGTTTGGGGTCTCGATGGAAAATTCTTGAGCCATGGAACACGCATGCGTAAGTAACCAAGTGACAACTTGCTCGGTTTCAGAATTACAAGACCAGAGGATCCAGCGGGTGATTTTACCTCACTTTTCACACTTCTCGATCCAAAGGACCCCCAAGGACGGTACGCAAGGGGTTGTTAGAAGTCCCGTTAGAAAGCTCTTGAGTTATAGAACTCGCAGTCATAAGATACAAAGTGACAACTCGCTCAGTTTTGGAATTATAGACCATAAAAACCAGAAACTAAAATTTTACCCCACTTTTCACACTTTTCGGTCAAACCAACCCCCAAGGACGGTTCGCAAGGTGCTGTTTGGGGTTTCGTTGGAACACTCTTGAATCATGAAACACGTATGCATAAGTAACAAAGTGACAACTTGCTCGGTTTCAGAATTACAAGACCAGATAATCCAGCGGGTGATTTTTACCTCACTTTTCACACTTCTCGATCCAAACTACCCCCAAGGACGGTACGCAAGGGGTTGTTAGAGGTCCCGTTAGAAAGCTCTTGAGTCATGAAACACGCACTCATAAGATACAAAGTGACAACTCGCTCAGTTTCGGAATTATAGACCATAAAAACCAGAAACTGAAATTTTACCCCACTTTTCACATTTTTCGGTCAAAACAACCCCCAAGGACGGTTCGCAAGGGATGGTTTGGGGTCCCGTTAGAAAGCTCTTGAGTTATAAAACACGCACTTCTAAGATACAAAGTGACAACTTGCTCAGTTTCGGAATTATAGACCATAAAAACCAGAAACTGAAATTTTACCCCACTTTTCACACTTTTCGGTCAATACAACCCCCAAGGACGGTTCGCAAGGGGCTGTTTGGGGTCTCGTTGGAATACTCTTGAATCATGAAACACGAACGCATAAGTAACAAAATGACAACTTGCTCGGTTTCAGAATTACAAGACCAGAAAATCCAGCGGGTAATTTTTACCTCACTTTTCAAACTTCTCGATCCAAACTACCCCCAAGGACGGTACGCAAGGGGTTGTTAGAAGTCCCGTTAGAAAGCTCTTGAGTTATAAAACACGCACTTCTAAGATACAAAGTGACAACTTGCTCAGTTTCGGAATTATAGACCATAAAAACCAGAAACTGAAATTTTACCCCACTTTTCACACTTTTCGGTCAATACAACCCCCAAGGACGGTTCGCAAGGGGCTGTTTGGGGTCTCGTTGGAATACTCTTGAATCATGAAACACGAACGCATAAGTAACAAAATGACAACTTGCTCGGTTTCAGAATTACAAGACCAGAAAATCCAGCGGGTAATTTTTACCTCACTTTTCAAACTTCTCGATCCAAACTACCCCCAAGGACGGTACGCAAGGGGTTGTTAGAAGTCCCGTTAGAAAGTTCTTGAGTTATAGAACTCGCACCCATAAGATACAAAGTGACAACTCGCTCAGTTTTGGAATTATAGACCATAAAAACCAGAAACTAAAATTTTACCCCACTTTTCACATTTTTCGGTCAAAACAACCCCCAAGGACGGTTCGCAAGGGGCTGTTTGGAGTCTCGTTGGAATACTCTTGAGTCATGGAACACGCATGCGTAAGTAAAAAAATGACAACTTGCTCGGTTTCAGAATTACAAGACCAGAAGATCCAGCGGGTGATTTTTACCTCACTTTTCACACTTTTCGATCCAAACTACCCCCAAGGACGGTACGCAAGGGGTTGTTTGGGGTCCCGTTAGAAAGCTCTTGAGTTATAAAACACGCACTTCTAAGATACAAAGTGACAACTCGCTCAGTTTCGGAATTATAGACCATAAAAACCAGAAACTGAAATTTTACCCCACTTTTCACACTTTTCGGTCAATACAACCCCCAAGGACGGTTCGCAAGGGGTTGTTTGGTGTCTTGTTGGAAAGCTCTTAAGTCATGGAACACGCATGCATAAGTAACAAAGTGACAACTTGCTCGGTTTCAGAATTACAATACCAGAAGATCCAGCGGCTGATTTTTTATCTCACTTTTCACACTTCTCGATCCAAACAACCCGCAAGCACGGTTCGCAAGGGGTTGCTTGGGGTCTCGTTAGAAAGCTCTTGAATTATGAAACACGCATGCATAAGTAACAAAGTGACAACTTGCTCGGTTTCAGAATTACAAGACCAGAAAATCCAGCGGGTGATTTTTACCTCACTTTTCACACTTCTCGATCCAAACTACCCCCAAGGACAGTACGCAAGGGGTTGTTTGGGGTCTTGTTGGACAGCTCTTGAGTTATAGAACTCGAACTCATAAGATACAAAGTGACAACTTGCTCAGTTTCGGAATTATAGACCATAAAAACCAGAAACTGAAATTTTACCCCTCTTTTCACACTTTTCGGTCAATACAACCCCCAAGGACGGTTCGCAAGGGGTTGTTTGGGTGTTTGGGGTCTCGTACGGTACGTAAGGGATGGTTGATTGAACTTTGCGGAAATCCATTGTAAAACAATTTAGGAGAAGGACCCACCACTCACCCTTGGCCTGTTAACCTCCAAAATTATAAATCAAATAGGTTGATCGATAATGGAAGAGGTCAACAAAACCTCACTCCGTCGGTGAGCCGAATGAGCTCATTTGTGGCCCAACTTTCCTGAGGATGTCACGTTCAGAGGCGAAACACGTGTCGAATTTTAATCTTAATTCGCTTTGTTCCGCGAAAAATTGCAAATTATTAGGCTCCCTGACACTCTTGACTGACATACTCGACCGACGGAGTTAGGTTTTGTTGAACTCTTCCATTATCGATCAACCGATTTGATTTATAATTTTGGAGATTAACAGGCCAAAGGTGAGTGGTGGGTCCTTCTCCTAAATTGTGGTACGTAAGGGGTTGTTTGGGGTCTCGTTAGAAAGCTCTTTAGTAATGGAACACGCATGCATAACTTACAAAGCGACAACTTGGCCGTAAAGAGTGAAAAGTGGGGTAAAATTTCAGTTTCTGGTTTTTATGCTCTATAATTCCGAAACTGAGCGAGTTGTCACTTTGTATCTTATGTGTGCGTGTTTCATGACTCAAGAGCTTTCTAACGGGACCTCTAACAATTCCTTGCGTACCGTCCTTGGGGGTAGTTTGGATCGAGAAGTGTGAATAGTGAGGTAAAAATCACCCGCTGGATCTTCTGGTATTGTAATTCTGAAACCGAGCAAGTTGTCACTTTGTTACTTATGCACGCGTGTTTCATGATTCAAGAGCTTTCTAACGAGACCCCAAACAACCCCTTGCAAACCGTCCTTGGGGGTTGTTTGGATCGAGAAGTGTGAAAAGTGAGATAAAAAATCAGCCGCTGGATCTTCTGGTATTGTAATTCTGAAACCGAGCAAGTTGTCACTTTGTTACTTATGCATGCGTGTTTCATGATTCAAGAGCTTTCTAACGAGACCCCAAACAACCCCTTGCGAACCGTCCTTGGGGGTTGTTTGGATCGAGAAGTGTGAAAAGTGAGGTAAAAATCACCCGCTGGATCTTCTGGTATTGTAATTATGAAACCGAGCAAGTTGTCACTTTGTTACTTATGCATGCGTGTTTCATGATTCAAGAGCTTTCTAACGAGACCCCAAACAACCCCTTGCGAACCGTGCTTGGGGGTTGTTTGGATCGAGAAGTGTGAAAAGTGAGGTAAAAATCACCCGCTGGATCTTCTGGTCTTGTAATTCTGAAACCGAGCAAGTTGTCACTTGGTTACTTACGCATGCGTGTTCCATGACTCAAGAGCTTTCCAACGAGACCCCAAACAGCCCCTTGCGAACCGTCCTTGGGGGTTGTATTGACCGAAAAGTGTGAAAAGTGGGGTAAAATTTCAGTTTCTGGTTTTTAGGGTCTATAATTCCGAAACTGAGCGCGTTGTCACTTTGTATCTTATGAGTTCGAGTTCTATAACTCAAGAGCTTTCTAACGGAACCTCTAACAACCCCTTGCGTACCGGCCTTGGGGGTAGTTTGGATCGAGAAGTGTGAAAAGTGAGGTAAAAATCACCCGCTGGATCTTCTGGTCTTGTAATTCTGAAACCGAGTAAGTTGTCACTTTGATACTTATGCATGCGTGTTTCATGATTCAAGAGCTTTCCAACGAGACCCCAAACAGCCCCTTGCGAACGGTCCTTGGGGGTTGTATTGACCGAAAAGTGTGAAAGGTGGGGTAAAATTTCCGTTTCTGGTTTTTATGGTCTATAATTCCGGTTTGTCTGGACTGGAAACTCGTGACGAAATTTTCACCAGACTCTAGGTTTAGGCAGGCAGTATCCCTGCAGCATAAGGGTTGCATGATTGAAGGTTTTTAATATCATTTTATCATTATTTCTTGAGAACTGTATTCGTGTTCAAAGTTTCAAGAAAATCAGTTCCGCAGAAGTAGTTGAAGTTCCATCGTAAGTTTCGATACAAACAAATGAGCGAAAACCGTTCAAAAATAGTTTTCTCCTGAAAATTTTCCGGCCTAGGATGCCACAGTTTTCCTATTTCCCTTATTTAATCGCGTACAGAGATTTTCTTTCATGATATTTCAATAATGTTTTGGGACATTTTAATTTTGTCGGGTTATAAAGGGCCGCCAACTTTAGGCCGCCAACTTCACACCGGTCCTAGATAGTGTTTTTTTTTTCAACCACCTTGTTTATTAGGTACTTACCTATTTACAACCTTTTATAATTATAGTGAACTAGCTGTGTCCCGCGACTTCATCCGCGTAGTATTGGATTATTGGGTTAAAAAGTATCCTATATGTTAATCTCGGTTATAATCTATCTGTGTTCCAAATTTCATCCAAATCCGTTCAGTAGTTTTTGCGTGAAGGAGTAACAAACATACATACATACAAACATCCACACTCACAAACTTTCGCATTTATAATATGAGTAGGATTTACCTACTAAGAAAAAAAATGACTTACAAACACTGGCAGCACAAATAATAACCCATAGTTATTAATAAACGTGGTTTAACGTTGCATAGTTAAACCATGCTTTGTCTTTTTCTTTAGAATGTCAAATTACTGATGACAGAACGAGATAGTTTGGTGTGAAGCTATTCACTCGCTATATCGTGTTTATTAATTAGGGGGTAACTGTTTAATAAAGGGACCAATTCTATAGAAAAATTAACATTTCGCGCGCTCTGTGCGACCTTATTTACAGAAAACTACAGGCCCACTTACAACATTTTAATTTAGGTGTGTGTATTCTATCTAGAGTACACACTAGCTTGTGAACGTTTGCAACCCCACGCTTTTCCATAGCATTATTGTGATAAAATATAGTGTGTTGGATTGTTGGATTCCGCACTCGTGACAGATAGCCACCTTCCTCAAGTGTTTATTGGCTGGAAGACGACTCGGAAGATCCCGTAAAGTGAATCGGTCTGCGTGAAAAAGGTTATATTTGTTTAGGATTCTTGAGGGCCTATAACTTTACCGATGTATTTCACAAGATAGTTCCTTATTGTGGGAAGCGGAGTTGTTAAATTTGGAGCGGAAGTAAAAAATTGAAAAAAGTTGTAAGTAGTTATATATGTATCGATTCTTTTTGTGAATTTTATATTACGAAATTTGTATTAGTTTCGATGTCTCACCAATTAGATATTCCAACAGCGCCGAATCCACGATACCACAAAACATTGTGATGTCTAATGACCAACTTCGGTGCCTGTTTTGTCACGGTGTTCAGATGTAGTTACCACGTTTTATTAAACTTATTAGTTTCTAAAAAGTCGTAACTTTCAAATACTTACCATTTAAATTTAATACGATACAAAATAAAGCTGACGTCCATAAAAAGCAAATAAAACAAAGCTTATCCCGCACACTGAGGGTCCACTATGGCATGTGGATTTTCGAGAATCCCGCGGGAGTGCCCGGAGCTTATTTATACTCAACTGATTAAAGAGATACCGTGTTAGCAAAGAGTGTATGGTAAATAAGCTTTCTTTTTACCCTCCTTTATATAAACAGAAGCGAGTTTATTGCACATATAATGCAGCTATTAGATTGAAGTGTTGTTTTTAGCTAAGCAAACGTTGTAAGTTTATTAAAAGGGAGTATGTCGCTAGAAGTTGGTATTGTGCAGTAAGTACTTAATTGAACAGTTGTTATTACTTTTCTTTTTGGTACCTACTCAACAAATTTATGTCAATATGTTTTGTATCATATAATAGTTTTGTATTAACATTTTTCATGTTTTATCTCTATCATTTGTATGTTTATTGACACTTGACATACATAGAAGTTGAGACTCGTGAAAAAAACTCGGCAGACTCGTTCGATTTCTCAAAAATCTGTCCGATTTTACCTGAACGCACCTAACCCTTTTTGTTTCACTTAGTAGAACTGCTGACATAATAATTTATAATAGGCTTTCTGCCTGCAAAGTCAAGATGGAAATAATTTAATATGTTGGAGTAAGGAATCGTGAATCGTCTCCTTTCTCTTGTTGTGGGAGGTATTAACGCTATCCCAAACGATCACGATGACAATTTCGAATGCGTGTTGACCGCTCGGCTGTGAAAATCGTACTGCGCTCGCCGCCGATCATAGCTAACGTAAGTGGACTTTATTCACGCCTATAGATGGCGCTGTCGTCTCATTTCGATCGTTTCAATACTAAGTAAAACATAAACTGATATTGCTCGAAGACTGAACTCATTTGGCTAACGGTTTCCCTCATTAGTTACCTTTATGATAATTTTGAGATTAGTACTTACCTATACCTACTGTAGAAAATACTTGAAAATTCTAATGATTGAACAATTTTTTAAATAAACATAGGTATTATGGATTCAAATGATAACGTCGAAGTTGGTTTAAAATGAGTACCTACAACCGTTTGTTATCCCAATTGAAAAAAAAATTCAACCCTCTAGCTGTGTTTTGATCGTTATAATAAAACGTAATTGATATCGCAGTCGACTCATTTAGCTAACGAGTTCCTTCGTTATTCATCGTTAAGTATACCGCGTATGGGTATAAATACGGTGCTGCCTCATCACCCCAAATTGGTTCAGTGACTATCATAATATTGTCCGCCGGACTAATGAGTACTCGCGGCTGTGCCTGTGTCTTTAGTTAGGGTGGGTATGACGAATTTTTTTTTTTTGTTTTTTTTCTACTCGCAGATAATAATGACTTCGCAAACATAATACAAGTTGTAAATATTAAATTATAGTAGCAAAAAAAAAAAAAAATGCAAAAGAAACGTTGTCTAGACATCGCGAAAAAATGAAATGCGGACTTAATTTACTAGTTCTGACATTACAAAATGAGTTTTTTATTTTGCAAGATTTATTCCAGTCTAAATCTCCTTGAATTTTTAAGTAGTTTTGTTATAGGCAAAGTTATAACAACATTTTTGTTATGTCTTTTTATGTCCCGCTAAAATGTCTATTTTTAAAATACGAATAAAAACTATAATTATCCCCCCCCCCCCCCCTCAGGTAATGTTAACTAAGCAAATAATAATAAGCGTTATAAAAATAACTATAGGATCAGTTTTCAGTTTCATAAACAGTTTCTCACAGTATTGACTTGCTAAACTAAAGTCGTTGACATCCCCAATCAAAACACATCTGACGGGACATGACTATGTATGGTTATTCGTTTCAGAGTTTAATTAATCCAAATACACACGTATCTACAAACCTTTGTTGTTTATGTGAACACAGTGGTATCAAATGTTGGAACCATTTGAGTAATTGCTTGATTGTTATAAATATCTACTGTTGTCGGTGTATTGTCAACTACATAGCTCGGAAAAGGGACACTGTATTAAAAAATAATATGTACTCATATGCTTTGATGATGTTGAAGAAACATGTTATTATTTTCCATAACAAGTAGTTTTGTTTTATTTTGGTCCAATCCATTAACAAATCTTCTAGACCAGGGGTTTTCCACCTTAACTGGATTTCCGTCTCCCATAATAGAAATACCAAACGCCAAATAAAATATATAACATTATTATCCCTTTGCGAAAATCGTGTTTTCCAAATATTGCCTTATTAGGTGCTAATATAAATATTATGTGCGAATCGAAGACGATTATTGACGTATGATAACTTACGACTTAAGTTTTGTTCGATAGATTTTATTGGGTTTTTTGCCTTTGTTTTGTAATATTTTTTTTTCTTTTAATTTTTTTTTCTATAATAAAATATTTGTTCCTCTTTTCTTCCAACATCAACTTCTGTGTATAAACCTGTACTGGCCTTAGGTAGGTATGTCTCCTGTGTCCTTCCCAAGAGTGGCTAGGGGGGAGGTGCAAATGCTTAGAGGTGGGTACATTTTTCAAAAGTTTCATTCATAACTCATATTTGAGTCCTACTTACTACTAAGTATCCTTTAGGTGCAGCTTTGATTCCCCACCCCCCACTTCCTCACACTACAAATACTTTTGTAACTCCTTTCAAAAGGGTAGTAATAATGGAGTAATCAGAGTGTACTACTCATATAATATGTCGACCGCTTGGCGCAGTGGTTCGAGCGTAGGCCGCTCGGCTCACTGCACATGGTGGTTGCGGGTTCGATTCCCGCCGTGGCAAATTTCGGAAATGGCCTTTTCGTAATTTGCCCTGGTCTAGGTGTAACTGGGATCGCCCCCAGTCCATTGTACCCGTAGTACAAGCTCTGCTTAGTTTGGGACCATACAGTTGGTGTGTCTGTCTGGCGATATTTATTTATTATTATTTATTTATATAATAATACGATGTCGATTTCATTACTTATTTCGAATAGAGTACCTACAGTTCATGTTACAGAACCCTCTTTACCCATAACGGCTCGTCATCCGCCCTTCCCTCGGCTTACAAGCAACGATTTAATTATTCGCAAACACACCTCCTTGGGTTGATGTAGGCGGCTTGTTCTGAAATAGTACCTTAACTAAAAGCCTCGTGTTTCTAAGGGAATAACTTATATAACAATGGTGTTAAAGTGGGGATATGTGAGATAAATGTTTGCTACTGTACAAATATAATTATTCAGTTTGAAGATGTCAACAAACTCATTTTGTCTCTTTATTAATTGTTATAAACCTCAACACCCTTGCTACAAGAACGTATAGCCAAAAGTATAAAGTGTGTCAAATTAAAATTTAAATGTGTTAAAAATATAATTAAAATAACTTAAAATTTAAATCAGGTTGTATTTTTTATCTCACAGTCTTCGAAAGTCTTTAAACACTTTTTAGTTTTTATACTATACTAGCTGAGCCCGCGACTTCGTCCGCGTGGAATTTAACTTAACCGCTCCCGCTCCCGCTCCCGCGTTCTGAACCCGCGCGACAGGACCCATTTGTTTTTTTTTGTTTTTCTAAAATAAGAGTTACTACTTATAACATGAGCTATCTGCCAGTGAAAGTCCCGTCAAAATCGATCCAGCCATTTCGGAGATACTCTTTGATTTCATATGTTTTTATTTTTTTACGCGGAACCCTAATTATTTTTCGAAAATTAAAGTAGCCTAAGTTACTCCCTATAACATCAGCTATTTGCCAGTGAAAGTACCATCAAAATCGATCCAGCCGTTTCGGAGATTACCCGGAACAAACACACAGATTGACAGACAGACAGACAGACAGACAGACAAAAAAAAATTAAATCGCGTTTTTGTCATAGGTGTCGTATGTACTTTCATATGCAATTTGTGAAAAGGTGTTATTTTGATATTACAAACAGACACTCCAATTTTATTTATTTGTATAGAAGAAGCAGTGATAGCCGTGATAGCCGATTGGTTAAAGCACGCGTCTTGCGGGCACCAGGTCTTGGGTTCAAATCCCGGCTCGCACCTCTGGATTTTTCGAAATCTATGTGCGAATCATAATTTCTATATGATTATCACTTGCTTACGGTGAAGGAAAACATCGTGAGGAAGCCTGCATGTTTTAGAAGATCTAACCAATTTTCGAAAGACATGTGAAATCCGCCAACCCGGACTGGGCCAGCGTGGTGGATTATGGCCTAAATCCCCCTCATGTTGAGGGGAGGCCCGTGCCCAGCAGTGGGACGTCAAAAGGGCTAAATTATATTATAATTATATTAATTATATACTATAAGAATCAATTTGAAAATTATTGCGGTGAATTTACTCACAATAATTGATTTATTACAATTAAATTGAATTTGAAAAGAAGATGGGTAATAAAAATATTTCACCAATTTTATCCAATTATTTCACTGAATTAATTGAGTGTAAAGAAATGAGATCGCCGGATATAAATTCATTTGTATTAATTTTCATTATAATGGCTTGATTCACGTTCGGTATTAAAATAATCTATTCAAATTGTGGCAGTAAATCCGCTGGCAAACCAAGTTTGAATACAACAATACTTTTCTGATATTTTGTCCCGATATTTCCATTATTAAACTCAGGTGTATTCATTATAAATTGAAAACTTTGAAGTGTTATTGTAGCCTGTTCAGAATACAGCAAATATTTTCGCTATTCGAACAAGAAATAATGAGATTTGCTGTTAGAGATTTAAAATTACTTGCACACTTATTTTCTTATATTAAAAGTTTTCTTTGGAAATATAATATTATTTTTGCTCGTAAGATATTTGGTTATTTATTATTCGTCAACAACTATACCAGTTATTGACGAAAAATAGTTTCACATTTGAGTTTATATTCAAACTTCACTGCTTGCTACTTATCTGGCCTTTCATATTCGTGTTACTTGATGCACTGTAGGTGTAATAGTCTACTAGCCTAACTAGTTTCTGCCCGCGACTTCGTCCGCGTAGACGTAAGTAAAGTATTATATGTATTAATCCAGGTTATAAACTATCTGTGTTCCAAATTTCAACCAAATCCATTCAGTAGTTTTTGCGTGAAAGAGTAACAAACATACATCCACACGCACAAACTTTCACATTTATAATCTTACTAGTTGCTGCCCGCGACATCGTCCGCGTAGACTTAAGTAAACTATTCAATGTATTAATCCAAGTTATGAACTATCGGTGTTCCAAATTTCATCCAAATCCGTTTAGTAGTTTTTGCGTGAAGGAGTAAAAAACATATATACATCCACACTCACAAACTTTCGCATTTATAATATTAGTACGAAGTAGGATAGTTCAAGTTCAAGTAGACACTTTTGATGGCCAGTATACCCCAAGCACAATAGTATCGTCATCAAGAGAACATGAATGTAACACTCATTTATAAAATCTGTGATGTGAGCAAGATGGAATACCAATATTTATGTTTACCTAAGCGCAACGCTATGCAAAAAGATTGCGTCTGAGCCACTTGAACTTATTAAATAAGGCACTTAGGTAAGAAATTAAATAAGTACAAACAAATTTATCAACCTTTTAAATTCGGAACGTGTTAAGCACTATTCTATATAATGAGGCACATAACTCACAAAACCCCTGACTTGCACATTTCATTTTATAGCACCAACGCAGCCGTTATATCCAAAATTATTTGATTTAATTCAACATTTTAGTGCGTAATAAAATTTACGCTTTATATTCTCACGTGCCGACGTAGCGTAATAGCACCTTAATGCTGCTGACGGTTGATCGTGGATCGGGCGTTATAAAAATATCTGTTTTGATAGGTAAGTACCTGAAAAGGATTTTTCTGATAGTCTAGCCAACATTATAAGATACTTTTTTGGATTTGTTTACTATAAATACACTTTGGACGCTACCCCTCTGGTCAGACACGGATACAGGAAAGGTTGGGGCGACTTTTTTTGCCATATCATAATACCTATATTTTTGATAAATCATTCAAAATAATAAACATTTCTGACTTTGCGTATAGGTTGGTATCTATTAACATTATCGGTGTCAGGTTGGCCGTGTGAATGACTGCTAACATTCATACAACGTTTCTAGCCCGAAAAATCTTGTCAGTACCCATTGGCAGACAGCTTTGAATTCCGAATTCAAATATCTCCGAACCTTGTTAAATCCGACGAAATGCTCCAGCTTTTCGCTTTTTGTACACGAAAAGGGAGGTTCGGGCGGAACGGCACGTGAGCCCAGTAATTAATACGATACAAGCCGAAATAAAACACATATTCACAACGAAAAGTGTGCTCGGGTAACCGACGGCGTGTGTTAACATCACTTCGGAATCGAATGGAATCTGAGACGCTTTGAATATGGAAGCTTGGGGCGTAAATTATAACATTTTTATTAATATAAGCAAATCTGCCTATTACGGGTTGTAAAATCATTTTGACTGGCCCGTGCTTATTTATGCTTCCATCCTTTGAGGGCCGATTTAATTTATTTCTGTTCTTCATATACCGATGTCAATGCTGAGAGGGAATTTGAGTACCTACCTGGCGCTCTAGAGATGGTATTAAATGTCATCATAATATTTTATTCTAATATCATCATATCACATTATTATAATAATATCGCCAGACGAACACACCAACTGTATGGTCCCAAACTAAGCAACGCTTGTACTATGGGTACCGTACAATGGACTGGGGGCGATCCCAGTGACACCCAGACCAGGGAAAATTACGAAAAGGCCATTTCCGAAATTTACCCTGACGGGAATCGAACCCGCAACTACCCGATGCAGTGAGCCGAGCGGCCTACGCTCGAACCACTGCGCCAAGCGGTCGTCATTATTAAAATGTCATTTAAATGATTTAGTAGGTGCCTTCATAATTACATCTCAAAGCACATGCAAATGCGCTATTAGAGTTGAATCGATGTATCTTTATACATCGATTCAACTCTAATAGCGCATTTGCATGAAAAATGACTCTCACATAGTTCAATGCTTTCATTGAACTATGTGAGAGTCATTTTTTTAAAATAAGTGTGCCCATTTGAATTGATCATTTTGTTTTATTTTGTGTTTTCCGCGGCAATCATTTGGAGCCTTTAATGCTATACTAAAGTAGATAATACCCGATTGACAACAACTGCTACCAAAAGCAAATCATATAAGTAATTGTTTTCTTCTATCTGACATCGTTTCCTTCGACGTTGAATATAACACACTAATTTATTAGATTATTACGGATCTCTACTTTATTACGTTTTGTAGGATGATAGGAATGAAATTAAGTTAATAAGGTTTATTTTCCGGCTCAAATATTGTTGGTTTTGCCTTTTCTGAGAACATAATAATTCGATGAAAATGTTATTCTGATGGAGAAATAAAATATAACCTTTGACGTAAATTCAAAATAAAAATTGACCACTGTCAAACAAATTTGTCTATTAACATTATATTTGCCTATATTGCCTAGCACTCTATTATAAAGGATTCAACTGTTAATTTTGCCTTTGAGTATAATAACTAAAGCCGACCCTTTAAAATTATAAAACGACCATTTTTTGTTGACCTGTCCCTTAAATCCCGCTGTCACTCTTTTGCGTCAGAATCTTAGAGGATTTCGGTGAGGTAGAGGTCGCATAACTCTGGTTAGTTTACGTATGTAAAATTTTAATTATTTTATGTAGACCAGCAACTTTTTGGTATTAAAAACGCGCGGAAATTTTTGTAACTAATGGACTACAGCTCATATGTATGGGTTGGGTCGACCGGGGTAGTACTACCCTGTCACAAACGATCGGCGTAAAGTAGTTATTATAACTGCGTTTCGTGCGATGAGTGAAGAGCCGGAAGCCTTTCCCCTTACCCTTACCTTAAAGGGAGGTTTCCCTTTGCCTCCCTCTGTCCCACTCCCCTTAAGTTTGGCAACGTGGGAGGATTGCCTTTAGTATTGCAGGCACATGAAAGTTGAACTTTAATCCTGATCGAAGATCCTTTCTCAGTGCTCAACTACATTGTTATAAAAACTCATGTGCAAATATTTCTAGACTGAACCCACCGAATTAGGCTGTGCGTTCTTTTGTTCTTCAGTCAGTTGTAATCTATCTTCTATAATATAAAAAATAATCTCTATTTCCTTGGTCATCGCATCACGCGTGAACTGATGGAACGATTTCGCTAATTAATTTTTTGTTGTGTTTATTAATGTCATGAGAAGGTTCTTATAAAATAAAAAAATAAGAAAGTTGTGCGGAACAATACGAATTCAATATTCAAAGTTAAGACAGGACAACGTCTGTCAGGTACAATCGTTTTTTTTATAAATTAAATTTTACGATAGGACACCATTTTGGTTTTCCAAAGTGGGCGGTCACATTTTTGTATTGTATTGTTTTTAATTGTGTTTGTTATTGCTATTTGTTACTTGACACTGGCGAAATAACTATTAACTTGGGTGGGCCATATTTTTAAAGAAAGAAGAAGAAATTTACGATATAATTCGACTGTCATACGATGACAGCATTATGTTGGACTCAATAGCGGTCGCTACCCATGCAGTGACCCTGGGGACGGGACGAGCGGAGACAGGGGTCCCGACACGACTGCCAAGATTAGTCCCACATACAAAGTTTTAAATTAAACGCGGGCTGGATAAAGGATAAAATAGTAAGTACTTCATGTGAGTACAATGCCAGGTCATTTAAATGGCACATGGTTTGGACAGCGCACAAAATTATTTGTGTTAATTCTGTTGTAAATTTAGCCCTTTTGACTTCTCACTCCTGGGCACGGGCCTCTCCCCAACACGAGGGGGATTCAGGCCATAATCCACCACGCTGGCCCAGTGCGGGTTGGCGGTTTCACATGTCTTTCGAAAATTGGTTAGATCTTCTAAGACATGCAGGTTTCCTCACGATGTTTTCTTTCACCGTAAGCAAGTGATAATCTTATAGAAATTGAACATAGATTTCGAAAAATCCAGAGGTGCGAGCCGGGGTTTGAACCCAAGACGCGCAAGTCGCAAGACGCGTGTCGACCGCAAGACGCGTGCTTTAACCAATCGCCTATCACAGCTTTTATTACACGATAAAACGACATTTTATATACTTAACAAAAATATTTCCGGCTCTCTCCCTCATCGTACGAAACGGCTACTTTATGCCAATCTTCTGCAAGAGGGAGGTACTACTCCAGTCGAACCATATACCTATGTGTTGATTGAGCATGGCACGACCACCATAATCTAAATCTAAATATATATAACTCAAAGGTGACTGACTGACATAGTGATCTATCAACGCACAGCCCAAACCACTGGACGGATCGGGCTGAAATTTGGCATGCAGGTAGATGTTATGACTTAGGCATCCGCTAAGAAAGGATTTTGATTAATTCTACCCCCAAAAGGCTAAAATAGGGAATGAAAGTTTGTATGAAAATTTGTCAATTAAATTTCACGCGGACGAAGTCGCGGGCACAGCTAGTCTGTAAATATGAAGTAAGCGCTATGAGATCTAAATTACAAATGAAATAGTCCACGGTGTGCTGTATTCGTTGGCGGGTATTGTACTACAACAGCCCTTGTCGTTTTATCTTTACTCTCTAATTATTTTAGAGGCTTTGTGTTCGCGATGTTGTCGCTCTTGAATAGTAGTACTCAGGAATTATTACGTCACGTAGTGTGTTCATGTGGTAAATACTGAGGTATGTTCTATCGTGTCTATACTACAGTTTATATAATCATATTAGGTTTCTGTAGATACGATCATATTAGGTTGACGACCGCTTGACGCAGTGGTTCGAGCGTAGGCCGCTCGGCTCACTGCACATGGTGCATGCGGGTTTGATTCTCGCCGGGGCAAATTTTGGAAATGGCCTTTTCAGGCTGTCAATGGGATCGCCCCCAGTCCATTGTACGGTACCCATAGTACAAGGGTTGCTTAGTTTGAAATCATACAGTTGGTGTAACAGTCTGACGATATTAATTATTCATATAACAATAGGATAGCCTATTTTTGTATAAAAAAACTAATAGCTGGACTGTTGTGGTTAAATCTACTATATAAAAATAAGTCGGGTTTTCCTTCCTGACGCTATAACTCCAGAACGCACGAACCGATTTCCACGGTTTTGCATTCGTTGGAAAGGTCTCGGGCTCCGTGAGGTTTATAGCAAAGAAAATTCAGGAAAAATTACTACAGAACGCGGACGGAGTCGCGGGGCACAGCTAGTTGTGTTATATTTATTTAACCGACTGTTCAAATTAAGATATTTATGTAAGTTATTTAAAATAGACCCCATTCCTCTCCCTTCCCCCCTCACTACCCACTCTCCCCTTCTGCATCTGTTGTTAATCGTCAGACATCATTCGATTACCTACTAAGAGTGACAAAAATGACAATAGACGTAAATTGTTAAATATACAGATGTTTCAAGTTTCCGAATCTGTTTCCGTTATCAATTCGAATGATTTAAAATACATGCGAGCATTGCCCCCCCTTTATTGCAAGTATCTATGTATAGGCTACGGTCACTGCTCCACGTATTGGCTGGAATCACTTTATTAACGTCCCCAATTGCGACTTAGCTCTTTACATTTCATTTTATAAAGAAAATCAATTCCGCTCGGATGGTCGGGCAACTGAGCAACTAATAGAAAAAGGCAGATACGTCAAGATGAAATAAAATTTATTACCTTCCATAAGCCCTCGGGGAAACTATTAGTTTGATTTCCACAAAAAGAAAATGGCCCCGTTATCAGAAGCGCCGCAGTAGGATACCCTCACTAAAGTCAGCAGAAATTCTCCTCCGAGATAACTCCACCTAATACGAGTCAATTACGTCGGTTATTTTAACGCAAACCTCTCAAATTGACTGTGTAAAACCCAATACGACCATTTTTATTTTTATCTATTCTGAGGACAAGGTGGTTACGCCACTAGTGAAAACAATAAGTAGGTAGGTATAGGATAAATAAAATCCCTGTGAGAATTGCTCCTCAGTGTCTGGTCCACCCACTTTTCTCTTGACAACATTGTTCTTAAACACTAAGCAATTCTTTTTCATATCTAGTGTATTACTATTTCATTACTCTCATGAGTAGTATACTTATTTCAATGATTACTCTCTAATACCTTTTAGTCAATAGTGTTGCTTGCTGAGGTTGTGTGTTTGCTGTTCCTGATAATGTACACCATCTTTTATTCCTTGAAGAAAGTTACCATTGAGTTTCTTGCCGGATCTTCTTAGTGGAAGTAGCATTCCGAAGCAGGGGTAGATTCAGACTTCATTTATTTTGATTGATTATTATGATTATGCAACCTACACACGGGCGAATATCATTCAATGTATTTATACTAACACTGCGCTATTAATCACGCCGGCTGACATATTCGTGCAATAGAATGGGATGGAATCCTGTTTATTTTATCACGTTTATAACTATTGTTATTTTTTCCGCTGTCCCATTTTTTGTTATTTATACTTGATAAGTTTCTTTTATTGGTTCGTTTTACTCGCTTTTTGAGAAAACGCTTTTAATAAACACTGTGATATTTTACTTCAATAAACATTTCTTGTACATTTATTGATATCGTGTTAAGTAAGGTCTCTGACCCCCATATCAGAGGTGAACGCGGCCGGGCCATAGAGGCCCGGATTAAAAAAAAAAAAAAAAAAAAAAATGTATTTATACTTATGTATATACATACTTCTATGTAATTTATCCAAGCTCTCTTCAATTACCTAAGTAAGTACCTACCTGAAGTGACATCACAAAAGATTGTAATACTGAAGACAGTTTATTAATACTCAGCTATTTATTTTTACTTTCAACACCTACAGCCTATTTAATGAATTTTGAGTTTTATCCAGTAGGTTATAAAACACAAATTAGGGTACTAGAACAGAACGCGGAAGACACTATTGCGGAACCTAGGGCAGGGAAAAGTAAACGCTACCTGAAACTTACTCTATTTGGTTAGCAGATGTTCCCGCCCGAGTAATAACTTACTCAAGTTGTGTCGTTTATTTTGGGAAACCTTCACTGGCATCTCGAATGAAACAATAACGAAGGACTTATGTATTTTCAGATGTAAGTAAATTTTTCTTATATATACGAGTATCATAAGTACCAACGAGAAGGGATACAAATATACTTGAGATGTACTCGATAAATATACATACAATTGTATTTGTGTGATCTATTGTTTCACTACTTTGGCATACAGCGCTGACACTATCTAATAATATGACTTTGACGCAAAATAATCAGGCTAATTTGGGAAGGTGATTTTTGTTACTTCGTATAGGTACACATAATGAACGGATATGAAATATAAGTAGATTATGTGGTTTATATTTTTCAATAATTAATCATTATTGGCAAAATAATAGCTGTTAATTAATAATTTTTGAACTGACAAGTCAAAATAAACATTGGTCAAACAAAAAATGCATTAGTACGTATACCGTATACCTGCTATTAATTATAAATTTATAATTACATAAATAATGAATAAGGTAGGAACTAAGTTAGGTGGCCAAAATCAGTAACCAAATCGTATTTATGCGAACACAAACAAATTCGCGATATTCCGTAAACGATGTTTTTATTGAACGAACCCGGCCGCGCCGGTGGGTGTATGTTTCGTTTCTTCTTATTTTACATTAATTACTGGCCCCCGTACACCCTTCCCTATTCTGTAGGGAAAGAAAGAGATCCTCTCGCATTTTAGGCGTATTTAACAAGACCCGAAGATATAAGATTTTCACGGTATATCCAACGGCACGACCCAACTGCCATAGCTCCTGGGGTAACAATACGTGCTGACTTGTTAGGATTTTTTTAAATATCTTTTGGAGCATTCTTGTAACTATCTATGGGTGCTTTTCGAAAGGAAAGGCCTTTACTTTTACATAAACTTTGACCTAAATTATGTATGTTTTTAAATTGTAACCATGGTAATTAGTATAAATGTTTCTCCACTTTGGCGTTTCCGACAAAAATGTAATTTCTGTTTTTTTTTATGTCACATAGTCGGTAAACAGGTGTATGACCCGGTAGCTAAATATGCTTGCAAAATACCAGGACCCTAACCACGCTAGCTACTCAAATCGTAATAGAAAGGCAAAAGCGAACGATGACGTTTCAAACGCTCCGCTTTTGACGTTTTGCTGACACCATACCATATCAATGGTGTCAGCAAAATGTCAAAAGCGGAGCGTTTGAAACGCAATCGCTAGCTTTTGCCTTATTATTAAGATTTGAGTAGCTAGCGTGGTTAGGGCCCAGTAGCATTGCTCGCACGTTTCCGATCTTAAAGGGATTGAGATGGATAGAAGAAGGGGGTTTTGGGATTCTGGCTCTCTCACTCATAGAACGCAACGCAGCTATAACAGCTACTTAACGCTGATTACACAACGATATGATACAGAACGCTGTGAGAGAGTGGTTCTACCCCGCTCGAGCCAGCCCTTATGTAAGAAAGCTGTAGTAACTTGGCGACAGCTTGGCTCTTCCACCGATGAAAAAAAAGCACATTGCATATTCTGTAAGTAAAGTCCATTATTCCGCCAGCTTTTTTGCAGTTACAGGTGTTTATATCTTCTCCATATAATGCCGATATCACCTGGATTTCATAAAATGTGGTCATTTGAGGAATCGACCTATTGCACCTTTGTAAACCAAGATATTTATCCCGATATTTCAGTTTCCCGCATGGCAACCCTACTTGTCTAGTTCACAAAAACAGGACGCCGAATGTCAAGCCAGATTTTTTAAATCTAGTATTCCTTCCCTTCGAAATGTCAGCGAAATTCACTCCGAATCAAGCGCAATTCCGATTCGTGGAAACGGCGCCCGGAGGTTGATAACGAAAGCCTGTAAAGATAAACTTTTGATCTTATTACGTGATACATATCTACGAGTTCTCAGCGTTCTGCGAGCCGAACTCATTTCGTATTACAGTAGTACTTATCCACACAGTTCGTTTTTCTTATAAACAGAATATTTTTATTTAATCAACGCCGAATGTTTTCTTTTATCTGTTTGATACAATAAGCTCTCGACACTTCTTGAGCTTCACAAAACAGGAAAAGCAATGTGAATATTTTAAATAAATACTTTCCCGTAAAGTCTGAGTTATAATAAAAGCTCAATTTCGGCGGTAGCGCCGTAAATCAGAACAATCTCTACAAGTGGCGCTCTCCGTCATGATTCTGGGTACAACAATGGGTAAGCGTTCCACACAAAAGCTATTGAATGCGGCGACGAAGCGAGGCCTCGCGGCGGTAGGGCTGCCGTAAGCGGCGCGTCATAAAACTAATTGGCTATTTACTGGCGGATACAGCCCGTAAAACTGTGATAGAAAGTCATGCGATGCGAAGACAAGTCGCGGATCGGTGAAATTGGGAATGACGCGGAATATTAAGTCAATATGTGTTTGATAGAGGAACGCAAATCGTTTGCACGTTGACAACCGGAAGCGGAGTGCAACGGTGGGAAGGTTAGGGAGAGCGGGTAGGAATTCAGGCTCTTTCATTCATCATATGAAATGCAGCTATAATTGCTACTTTAGACCTATCTTCTAAAGGTGGTAGGTATTGGTCTAGCCAGTCCATATAGGATCTGTGGTCTATTGGGTACAACTTGACTCTACCATCTACAAATTGTATTATTTTTCTTTACATTACGTGTAGTTTAGCTTAGCGCATAATTGATAATATGGATAATGTCTATTCTTATGTGTTACCTACTCAAAAATAAGAATGACTACATTATGTGTAGAGTTTGGCTAAGCGCAAGGTAATATGGATGATGTATATTCTTATGTTTTACTCAAAAGTTAGGAAGACTACCTTAAAATTTGACTTGTGCATCATCTATCTGCATGTTAAAGCCTTATTTTCTCGAAAATGTGCAGGAGTTTTGATTGAAAAATCTACATGATTTTTGTTCATAACACTCATTTGATAGTATAATCAAATACCCATAAATTGCAATGTACATTGCGCGTCGAACAGCCCTGTTTGCGCCAAATCGAGCGTAGATAGTATCGGAACCGGGTCGGTCCGCTGGGTCATTAAAATGGAATTTGCCTCCGCATTAGCTCCGCCGGTGTCGACCTGATGCGGCGATGTGGTATGCACCAAAGTTTGTGTAATGAATTATGTGTATCTACTTAATATTTAATATGGTACCTACCCTTGGAATTTTACTCAAAGAGCGCCTCGTGCCGACAAGAGTTAAGAATTATAGTGTGTTCCATGCTTTATTTCATTTCGCACACCTCTTGAGAAACCTGAAAACTAAATTAGAAATAAATAGAAGAACAATAAATATCGTTTGGTGTCGATATTTTTTGACGAAAAAAATTGTAATTTGCAGTAGAGCCCGCTAGTTACTACTTTGTGGCATCAATGGCTGAGTGAGAAAAATCTCAGTAGAAATTCGCATAAAATACCTACCTTCTTGTGCTTTGTTTTAAAAATACAGCCTCAACCACTTTAAATAATTTTCCAGTGTCAAGATTTAAATAGCCATGCAATATCCCATCAAATACCTTTTTGTATTAACCCACTTCGTTTCAACGCTGGGCATAGCCAAGCTTAACCCTTGGAGTGTGTCTCATCATCACCTGACTCTGGCCAATCCTTTTCAAATACAGCCATGATTCTAAGTACCTATGAGTAAATAAAGCTTCCAGCTATTTCTAAATCCATTTTCTGTAACAACAAGGTCTTGCGAATCAGACTATTCAGAAGATAAAATTTACTGAACCAATAAATAGACAATTTAAATGTACAAAACTAAATCCTATCAGAGCTACCTACCTTCTGATTTATAATAACGTTGTATCTTGTTTATGTCGGGCAGTGCTAGATAACTGCGCGACTAAGCTTTAAGTGCTGTCTGTTTGTGTTTAAACTTGGTAACATTGAACAAGCTATGATTTGCGTAAAATGGCTTAACCGAATATTGTACCTACTGTACTTTATTCTAAATTCAAAACACAACACTAAGGTCCGGTTGCTCGAAAGTCGGTTACGTTAAATGAAGGGTAAAGTTATGGTTATAGTAAAATTAACCGATGGACTAATTTAAAAAGCGTTGTTGAAGCAACGGTTACTTTAACGAGGGGTTAAATCTCAGGTTTGACGTCGGTTAAAATAACCGATGGGGTGGGGGCCGTTTAAATTTTGACGTTAGTAGAATTGTAGTAATCGTTTACCGATTTTAGGTTATTTTTAATATTTCTTGGCGAGTACAGTTATTAAAATGGGATCAGAGCGTTTTGTTTTGGATTTAATTAATGAGGATAGTTCCTCTGATGATGATTTCATATTTGATCAAGTATTCCCACAAAGACAGAGGAATTTTCGACCACGAACTGATTATTTTCTATGGGAGGAAATGGATTTTAGAGCACGCTTCAGAGATTGATGGCGGCACAGCTGATGCTGATTGCTACATCAAAAATATTGTGGCAAGATGGCCCGGAGGAAGTCACGATAGTCACATATTTGATTCAAGTAACATCAGAGGCAGAATGGAAGATGGAGAATTTGGCGATACATGGCTATTAGGAGATAGAGGATATGCCTTGAGGTCTTTTCTTTTGACACCATTAGCAAATCCCGCAACACCAGGAGAACATCTTTATAATGAAAGCCACATTAGAACCAGAAATGCTGTTGAAAGGACATTTGGTTGTTGGAAGCGAAGATTTCCAGCAATCGGATCTAAATTGAGAACAAATTTAAAATATATGCATGCAATAATAATTGCAACTGCTGTTTTGCATAACATTTGTCGCAAGATGAATGAGGAACAACCTCCAGATTTAGTAAGCGCCTACGAGGAGATGGATATTGTTGATGAAACGGCTACAAATAATCAAGACAGTACAAGAGGTGAATTAATATCATCATATTTTGATAGATTAGCTCTTTAAATTCAATATAAAAGTTTAAATAAAACGGATTTATTTTAATCAATCTCTTTAATTTCAATTTATTTTTAATTTATTTTGGAGAAAATAAATAAAGGAACAAAAGTAAAAAATAACATAAAATAAGAACTTAAATTATAGGTACATGTATCTGCTCCATATAAATTTCCCATTCACATAGGTATTAGAAAAATTATGACGCTGTAGACATATACAGACAAAATAACATAAAAATAGAAGCTGAATAGAACGCTGAGGGATGTCTCTCTGTATTACGAAAATAAAACACACAAAAATACTTTATTAATTTAAAAGCCCCATGACGATTTTTAATTTACCGAATCACCCAACCCAAACCTCTATATTATAATACTCTTTGCACCCAAACGTCACAAACAAAAGTACTCTGTGGTCACAAGTCAGAACGAACCAAGAAGCTTAGAATGTATAAAGTTCTTGGAACAAACAATGCCAATATGACAGCTAATACAGTGTTGGCAGCCGAAAGAAAAGTTCCCCATCAAAAATGAAGGGAAACAAAATGGAATTGCACTGACAACTCTTTTAACCCTCGTCTAATTTAACCGCCGCGAAAATTATCTTTGGGCAACTGAATACGAAGATAACCGATGTAACATTTTTTACCAAGGTCAAAATTAACAATAGTTAAGTTTTAACTATTACTTTACTGTATTGTACGAGCAACCGGACCTAAGGTCCGGTTGCTCGAAAGTCGGTTACGTTAAATGAAGGGTAAAGTTATGGTTATAGTAAAATTAACCGGCGGACTAATTTAAAAAGCGTTGTTGAAGCAACGGTTACTTTAACGAGAGGTTAAATCTCAGGTTTGACGGCGGTTAAAATAACCGATGGGGTGGGGGCCGTTTAAATTTTGACGTTAGTAGAATTGTAGTAATCGTTTACCGATTTTAGGTTATTTTTAATATTTCTTGGCGAGTACAGTTATTAAAATGGGATCAGAGCGTTTTGTTATGGATTTAATTAATGAAGATAGTTCCTCTGATGATGATTTCATATTTGATCAAGTATTCCCACAAGTATTCGAAAGATAGAGGAATTTTTGATCACGAACTGATTATTTTCTATGAGAGGAAATGGATTTTAGAGCACGCTTCAGAGATTGATGGCGGCACAGCTGATGCTGATTGCTACATCAAAAATATTGTGGCAAGATGGCCCGGAGGAAGTCATGATAGTCACATATTTGATTCAAGTAACATCAGAGGCAGAATGGAAGATGTAGAATTTGGTGATACATGGCTATTAGGAGATAGAGGATATGCCTTGAGGTTTACTCTTTCGACACCATTAGCAAATCCCGCAACATCAGGAGAACATGTTTATTACGAACGCCACATTAGAACCAGAAATGCTGTTGAAAGGACATTTGGTTGTTGGAAGCGAAGATTTCCAGCAATCGGATGTAAATTGAGAACAAATTTAAAATATATGTAGGCAATAATAATTGCAACTGCTGTTTTGCATAACATTTGTCGCAAGATGAATGAGGAACAACCTCCAGGTTTAGGAAGCGTCTACGAGGAGATGGATATTGTTGATGAAACGGCTACTAATAATCAAGACGTACAAGAGGTGAATCAAATTTTGATAGATTAGCTCTATAAATTCAATGTAAAAGTTTAAATAAAACGGATTTATTTTAATCAATCTCTTTAATTTCAATTTATTTTTAATTTATTTTGGAGAAAAGAAATAAAGGAACATAAGTAAAAAAGAACATAAAATAAGAACTTAAATTATAGGTACATGTATCTGCTCCATATAATTTTCCCATTCACATAGGTATTAGAAAAATTATGACGCTGTAGACAGACAAAATAACATAAAAATAGAAGCTGAATAGAACGCTGAGGGATGTCTCTCTGTATAGGTCTACCAGAATCTCATGGCATTAAAAAAATATAAAAAAATGTGATTTTCATATGGCAATGTCAATTGTCACCTGCCAAATCAAAGTACAAGGTTTGTCAACCGCTGTTGAGATTTTGTGATATCTTCTTGGCAATTTATTGTTTTTGTGAAAATGTCGAAAAAGCCACTTCGATCTCAAGCGAGAAATATTGTTTTCAATGTGTATCGTAAAATAAGGGAAGAAGAAGGCGTAAATCAAACTCAATCTTTGATTTTAAAGCGCGTCGTAGAGTTGACCGGTAAGTTGGACTGAGTTGTTTTGATACTTTTAGTTTATTTTATATTTATCTTACTTAATTATAGCTTCTTTATAGGGGTTTTCAGTACTACTATACGGCGAATCATAGGTGAGTGCACATCGAACGATGGTGTATTTTCCACGCCTGGTAAAAAGAGGAGAGCGGGGAAGAAGAAAATCAACTTGGACAGTTTCGATTTACAGTTGATAAGGAATAAAGTAAATGAATTTTATACAGTTCGGAAGGAAATTCCAACAGAAATAAAACTGTTAAAAATTCTTCGACAAGAAATTGATTTCAACGGAGGGAGAGAATCTCTGAGGTAAGAAAAATATTAAGTAATAATCCTTCTCACTCGTAAGACGAGGCCTGTGCCCTGCAGTGGGACGTACGAGTATTTAGACTGATGTTGATGTTGATGATTGACTAAGCTATCGTTTCAGTAACATGATAAATTTTATTATTTTTTACAGACTTATACTTAAGGAGACAGGTTTTGAATATTTTAAATGCCAATCAAAAAGGATCATTTTGATCATTTTGTGTACGGAACTCAAGTAAGCGAACGAAAAGCAATTATACCAGTGACCTGAGCGATAATATTGGAATACTGCGAGTCTGCTAAGTGATTCGGAACGGTGCTTGTTGTGTGTAACTAGTCTTAGTGAACTAGTGTACTAGTAGTGAACTAGTACTGTGTATTTGTCGAGTTTGTGGAGAGCGAAATAAACCCTTTTTACACGTTTAACGGCATTAATTGTACCTACCCCTGTACGTGTACGTAACATTATAATAAATTAGTACATAAAGTAATATATGATTGGATTTATTTTTTTTGTCATATTTTCCTATGTTAAGAACCCGATGCATAACAACAATTTCATACACATACCTAGTATACTTTATGTTAATTAATGACTAAATATATAAATAAAAATTAAACAGTATCAAGATCGTTTAATCCAATTTCCCCAGTATTGCACACAACAAATTTTTATTTCCCCATTTGCCATGAGATTCTGGTAGACCTATAGTACAAAAATTAAACACACAAGAATACTTTATTAATTTAAAAGCCCCACAACGATTTTTAATTTACCGAATCACCCAAACCTCTATATTATAATACTCTTTGCACCCAAAGGTCACAAACAAAAGTACTCTGTGGTCACAAGTCAGAACAGACAATGCCAATATGACAGCTAATACAGTGTTGGCAGCCGAAAGAAAAGTTCCCAATCAAAAATGAAGGGAAACAAAATGGAATTGCACTGACAACTCTTTTAACCCTCGTCTAGTTTAACCGCCGCGAAAATTATCTTTGGGGAACTGAATACGAAGATAACCGATGTAACTTTTTTTACCAAGGTCAAAATTAACAATAGTTAAGTTTTAACTATTACTTTACTGTATTGTACGAGCAACCGGACCTAAGTAAGTATGTACACAAATCTGAAGACGGCCTTCAAACTTGGTCGTCGTAAACGCAAGGGTGTCCCGTTCTCCTAAGCATGATAGATGAGGCGCCTATCTCGACGCATTATCAGTGCCTATCTAAACATCATTACAAGACCATGTGCTTGAGGCCGCAAACGTTATTACAAGATTCAGGAAGTTCAACATAGTTTCGAAGCTTGTGAGAAGCGTGGGGTCGGTTGTATGTATGTTTTGGGTATTATAGTATACTAGCTGTGCCCGCGACTTCGTCCGCGTGGAATTTAATTGACAAAGTTTCATACAAACTTTCATCCCCTATTTTATCCCCTTGGGGGTAGAATCAATCAAAATCCTTTCTTAGCGGATGCCTACGTCATAACATCTACCTGCATGCCAAATTTCAGCCCGATCCGTCCAGTAGTTTCGGCTGTGCGTTGATAGATCACTATGTCAGTCAGTCAGTCACCTTTGAGTTATATATATTTAGATTGTTATTCAGTCCAGTACTTATGTCATGGGGAATAGATGATAGCTTATCAATTACCGATATAAGCGGTCATTCTCGCGAACATCGATAATTTACTGTATCCCGTTCCTGAATACAAAAAATGGCGTCGTCTTCGTCGTGTGACCGCGGTGCGTCTTCTAAAATAGAGTCCATATTTAATTTGGTAGAGTTTAGTGTGGTAGACTCTTATTATAACGTAAATGTAATATTAATTAAACAAAAAAAAACTGATGCTGCCTATATAAGACCCTGACGATTGGTTAAGAATATCGGAAATCGTTATCTATCAATCGTATCTACTTTAATTTGATTAATAAAATAAGTCTTTTATTAGATTTAGTTCCATAAAGTGGAACGTAAGTTTGGCATTTTTTCTAGTACAAATTAAACAAATCGAAATAACAATTTATCAAAAGCGTATTGAATATTTATTTCGATACCAAATGTCAATTTTAAATAAACACAGCCATATATCAAACATAACCAATTTTCATTCATCCAAAGTGTACACATTTATTCAGTTGTCAATTATTTCACTTGAACAGTGACTGTCAAACGTATCACTCTGTTAGCAGTTTAATAACAATGTTTATAGAGTTTAAAATCGAAGCACCAAAATAATGAATCAAATTACTGTATCAATATCCTACTATCCTACTAATATTATAAATGCGAAAGTTTGTGAGTGTGGATGTATGTATGTATGTATGTATGAATGTATGAATGTATGTATGTATGTATGTTTGTTACTCCTTCACGCAAAAACTACTGAACGGATTTGGATGAAATTTGGAACACAGATAGATTATAACCGGGATTAACATATAGGATACTTTTTAACCCAATAATCCAATACTACGCGGATGAAGTCGCGGGGCACAGCTAGTTAATAAATATATCAGTAACAGATCGATCACTCAGTCGGCTTCTGTTACACAAATCAATGCTTCGGGGAAAATGTGATCTATCTGATAAGATTTTTCCGGCCCACTGGGTAAATATAGCTGACACATTATTAGCGAGGACTAGATACTGTGGGGGAAAAGAAAATGGCGAAATTATGTTACATGTGTATCATAACTCATCTATTTGTGAGTGTGAGCTGTGGATGGATATATTGTTAATATATAAATCGGCATAGTATAAATATATATGTCTGTATGATTATCACCTGCTTACGGTGAAGGAAAACATCGTGAGGAAACCTGACGAAATACCTTAGAAAATCTAACCCATTTTCGAAGACATGTGAAACCCACCACGCTGGACCAGTGCCCAGGAGTGGGACTTCAAAATGGCTAGATTATTATATAAACCGGCCAAGTGCGTGTCGGACCACGCATACTATAGGGTTCTGTAGACATCCCGCCGCTTTTTAATTATGATAAAGGTCGTGGTTCATTATAATTAGGGCCTGGGAAAGGACAGTAGTAAAGGAGTGTGAAAAAGGGTTTATTTGAAAACCATAAAAAAACTGTCCGCTTCCGGGCCCTCATTTAAATTTATTTATTTATAATGAAGCGGTATCGAAAATATATTTGTGTGCCAAATTTTGAGCCTTCTAGCCCTAATAGTCTCTTCATAAAACGACTGACCCGTCGGACGAACACATAGATGGAGAAACTATAAAGGTTCCTAGTTTGACCACGGAACTCTAGAAACATCATTTTTGAAAGGTAATTCTAATATCATTACCGAACGCGATACGGCGAAATGTATTGAAATGAGTAAAAATAACGAGAGAGATTTTGATGATTCAGTTACCCCGGCCCCGATCTGTGGAGGCCTTAACGAGATTCAAATCAAATCAAGTTATTTATTATGCAAATAAGCGACAACGACCTCTCTATGGACTTTATTTTGCTACTAGCTGTGCCCGCCGACTTCGTCCACGTAGTATTTAACTTTACAAACATTTCGGGATTATCGGGATAAAAAGTATCCTATGTGTTACTCCCGGTTATAAACTAACTGTGTTCCAAATTTCATCCAAATCCGTTTAGTAGTTTTTGCCTGAAAGAGTAACAAACATCCACACTCCCAAACTTTTGCATTTATAATACTAGTTTCTGCCCGCGACTTCGTCCGCGTAGACTTAAGTTATGTATTCTATATGTTAATCCAGGTTATAAACTATATGTGTTCAAAATTTCATCCAAATCCGTTTAGTAGTTTTTGCGTGAAAGAGTAACAAACAAACATACTCACAAACTTTCGCATTTATAATATTAGTAGGATAGTAGGATCTGTATTATAGATCCGGGATCTGGAGATTTATATACAGTGGTAGAGTCAATCTGTAGTCAATTGATTACATCTCATATAGGGGCTGGCTTGACCGAGGTAGTACCACACCCTCACCGAAGATTGGCTTGAAGAACCTATATTTAAAAAAAAATAGTTCGTGAAAGTATTCCTTAGTCTTTGCATTGTAGAAATTAAAATAGGTAGTCAACATTAAAAAAAAAACAAAATTCAAAATTGTTTTTATTCATGTAAGCCAAAAAAGCATTTATTAATAGTCAGAATCTACCACCGTTTCGGAATGCTGCTTCCACTGAGAAGAGCCGACAAGAAACTCAATGGTTACTCTTTTCAATGAATGAAAGATGGTGTACATTCTCAGGAACAGCATAAAAAAATATGAGCAGGCCATTGCCAGTCAGGTGTCTAAGTAGATATTTCTAAAAGAAAATAAAAAGAATCCGTAACTTCCTCTATATTGCGTGAAAAACAAATTCTCCTACCAAATCGCTATTTACATTCCCTTCTACACCAGTTGCTTTATCCAATATCGGTTATACCTCTCCCCCCTTCAGGTGGGGTGTTACCATAAAAAATACCGCCGTGTAAAATTTAACTATGCTATTATACTGTCAGTTTCTGCGATACCCTCGTAACCGCTGAGCGGCGTCAAAATAGTGATGTATAGCGGAAAATGATATTATGTTTTCGATGTATTAAAAACATGAGTGTGAGTTTTATATTTTAGCCGAAGGTAGTTTTAAAAGTATTATATGTAGTTGTTGTGCGCCAACATCGAGTGAATAATGAAATCCTTTTAGAAGAGACTCTCCAATAATTTGCTTCGGGAAATTCTCTGCCAATAAAAAAACGTAGGTACCTCCCACGGCTGCTACACCCTGTCGCAGCACAGATATACAGAGTGTTTCAAATGTCTGAAATAATACTTAGTTGGTTGGATGAGTACCTATCGGGCATATTATTAAATGGTATTAAATTCTCAGTTGCGTCAGGTTCCTCGTAGGAACTACGGAATCCTAAAACTGTTAAAATAAATTGTGTTTTATCTATTTCGAATCAAATGACTTCCATTAACTTAAGTACCAACCTAGTTATTATATTTGAACCCAAATGACAACTTCAGATGACATTCCCGGGATATTTCAGCTTATTATTGGATCGCAAATTATATTGAAGGCGATAGATAAAATTATATTCGTGCTGTTGATTGAAGATTTATCAAGATTGCGTATTCGATGAATTAGATACGACCTAAGTATTAAAATCAATCGTTTGTCAGAATTTTTAATAACTCTCGGATTAGGCCGGCCTCTGTCCACCCTGTTTTTTATTTTAATTTAAAAATAAATGCCAGGTTGTTTTTTAGATAACGATATGATTACTTTACCACGGGTACCTACTGTTCATGGAAAGTTCTAAGGTAACACCAAATAACACATGTTATATGCTACTTCATATATCGAAACCTGGCAAACGAAGCAGCGGGAAAGTCAGTAGCTAAATAAAAACAAAACACAGATTTTTAAACTTATTTATTCAATGTGTGCACAATTAACAAGTAGCGCTGAATGATTTATACATCTTAATACTTATACGTTATCAAATACTCAGGTTACATTTCGATTAGAATATCGCCCGTATTAATAAATTGCTCTCAAGTCTGAGAACGATCTCGATTATGCATATGACATAAAAATTACATTGCCATGATCGCTCTCAGATTTGAGATCGAGTTATTAATACGAGCCTAAGTGTGGCGCCCTCAATTGCGACTGAACAAAATCGATAGTCTGATGCTAAATACAGCCGATTATTTTCGCCGGCAGAAAAATGAAAAGGTCGTGGCATAATGGACGCAGAGATTAGGGAAGGCTGAGTGATGACGGAGCCAATGAGTGGCATGCCAGCTATTGTCGCCATATCGAAAATACTCTGGGTAAAGGTCATGTATGGCGGCAGTAATTTATTTTTATTAAATGAAAGTCATTGAAATTTCGTTCTGAACAAAAACGACGACAAATTTTCATCGCCTTACATATTTATCTCAACTCTGAGATCGAACTTAAATATCTATCATGAGATATCAAAATATATAATTTGTTCTGTCTGCTGTGATAGCCGATTGGTTAAAGCACGCTTCTTGCGGGCACCAGGTCTTGGGTTCAAACCCCGGCTCGCACCTCTGGATTTTTCAAAATCTATGTGCGAATCATAATTTCTATATGATTATCACTTGCTTACGGTGAAGCAAAACATCGTGAGGAAACCTGCATGTCTTAGAAGATCTAACCAATTTTCGAAAGACATGTGAAACCCGCCAACCCGCACTGGGCCAGCGTGGTGGATTCTGGCCTGAATCCCCCTCGTGTTGAGGGGAGGCCCGTGCCTAGGAGTGGGACGTCAAAAGGGCTAAATTATATTATTATTATGTTCTGTCTATTGAAACTCGCCCTTAGAGTGGAAATCAATTTATTCCATTTTAGTTCAATTCAATAAACTGAAAATAAGGTGTGCCTCTTAAAAATGCATTAAAGTTTATTATTACTGAATTTGGATAAAGTCATGTCGTTTGGAACTCTTGTTTTACCAAAAGAGACCTTATATTGTTATAAGGACAAATCAATTTGCCCTCACTTTTTATAGGTACTTTATCTTACAAATATTTTAGTATTAAATTTAACGCGCTGCATTTGCGCTTTCATTCGGGTTGATACAAGAACATGTTCTAAGCAAATTAATATAGGTACTTACAAGATACATAGGTACTGTTTCTTTTGTAAACCAAACTCATTGGGTACATATATATATTAAAATAACATTAACACTCGAATACTGAAACTCTACGTCGTTATTTGTGAATATTTGTATGACGTGTTAAAATTAACCAGTTCTCAAATTTTGAGTTGCGTGTATTCGCGGTAATCTTACATTGGGTACCTCTCAAGTGGTGACTTAATGTCTTTTTATGCCTACACACGGTCACTCATACGGTTAACCCAGCACTGATCATTACAATCACACACGGTAATTATCTTCCAATATAATGTGTAGACAGAACGGTGTCGGCTTTTTCGTGAATGATCGCAAATACATACTTATCTTCAGTATACACGTTATCTACATAGAAATATACATATAAGATAAAAATGCCAGTCAGATAATATTTACAAAACTCAGAAACGGTAACTATACCTACATTTTAAATATTCACTTACGACTATTGTAACCTGGAAGCACATATAATAAATAGATACAATTTAAATTCTTTAGTATGATACATTTTTAGCATATATTACTAACATTTTAGCTGTTGAAACGTGTTCTATTGTCTTATAATTGTAACATTTATATTTAATTTCTAGTGTAAGTATGAAACGTTCAAATTAATAGTAGCAGGCTCTTTTGTAATTAATAACTTTTTATTTACAGTACCTGGTTAATATAAAGGAAGAAACAATTTCATTATCAGGTATTTTAACTTAATAATATTATATACTTAATAGTAGAGTGACACCCAAAATAAAAGTAGTAAAATACTTACTTAATTACTCGGTGAACTTATAATAACATTACACACACATACATGAATAAATTTCTAAATAAATTAATTTCAGCAAGTTTCGTTTGGAAATGCTCGGGCCAGTAGTTAATTAAATTATAATTGCATAACGAGATAATTTTAATGTTTAAAATTTCTCAGAACTTTAATTTTTATAGGCTGAAGGAATTATTTACATAGTTTTTTTAAGCGGCGTACAGATAGGCGAGCGTGTTTTTGAGCGGCTCAGCCCGCACGATTGATATTGTTCGCTCAATTTGAGCGGCTCATTTCGTGATGTGAAAATTGGCCGAAATTTAAATTAAGCTGCTATGTATCATATGCATAAACTGGAAGGAGTAGAGGAAGGTCAGAGAGGCCAAATTGTGGTCTATTTTGCTGCATGCAATATGAATATTGTATTAAGGCATGAATCGATTGGACTCAGGTGGGTGCTCCGAGAGAGCAGCAGATGGGCGATACACATACACAACTTATTGGTCCGGACTAAGCATTTGACATACCGCCTCTTGGACTCTCAGACATATCACGAGACAGGTATCAAACTAAAAGTCAACCTTCAGGTTAAGCCGCTCAAAACACACGCTCACATGTCTGTACCAGCCTTAAAGGATTCGATTATACTAAAAAGCTTTTGTGTAGCAAGAAGGTCTTACTTTTAAACACAATAGCTATTGTCCGGATGTACCTACATACAACAATACTTGTAATGCTTAAGTTATATTACATTGTTAAAACTTCGTTGGAAAATTGAAAATATACACATTTCCAAGGTATTCTTAGAAAAATAATACCTACATTCTATGTGGGCTTAACTTTGCTGAGCGTAGAACATAAAAATATTTCGAGCAATGATCATAGAATTTCGTTTGATGTGCAAAGAAAAAAAAGTAAGATATTGCAAGTAAAATAACATCACAGAGATCTCTTTTTAAGGTTAGAAAGAGATGGAAATGTGACATTTAGAGACAAATTAATTTTGTTATAAAAATGGTATCGTTATAATTTACTGTAATATAACACTGTTATATGATACAAATACTAATGTCTCCAAAGTCAAAGGTAGATAAGCGTTCTCTCTGTGTTAATTTAATGTAAAATCAATGACACAAAATGTAACCTACAGGTAGTATATTTAAATACATTTTTGTGAGTAATCAAAATAATGAAAAAAAAAATCGACCTCCGTCTCTTCTTTTAATTAATTTAAAGTATGCGAATCAGGTAAATAGGGCAATACCATTTTATTGCTACGTATATCCTGTCCAATATTAAACGTAGAAACCTTTCATACAGCTGAATGGGTGTGTAACGAGCGAAATAGCACAAGGATGTCGATTTTATCGCGCCTCCCTGCCAGGGTGGGAGCATTAAAACGAAATTTGCTCGGTAGCCGATGAAATAATCCTTATAATGTATTCAGATACACTTGATATGGTTTGGTTACGAGGCAGGATATACGCTAAAGGGTTAATAATGCTATCCTTGTCACTATAACAAATATATCGTGAGTCACGGTAGGTACATAGGATTTTTTAAATATACAACATACATTTTATGTAATGATGACCTAAGAAATTATGACGACATTCTATGATCTGCTTGGCGGGTAGGCGGAAAAATAAAAGAAAACACATCGATAGCGTGAGCTAATTTTATCCGTAGCGACATCTAGTTTAACCAAAAGTAAACTGACAATTCTGATTGCTTACATCCTCCAATTTATTGTCACCCAATCGAAGCTTCTACTGCGCGTTTAACGTCTGGTCCTCTCGTTTGCTACGTTGTCGGGATATGTATTCTTTTCTAGTCAACACTATACACATATAATACAAGGTGGTTCTGTGTTTGTTCACGTGATGGGTGCGCACGACCCGTCCACGCACTTGAGTCCTGGCTCACACGTCCCACTGAAACCGCCGCAGTCTTCGCCTAACGTTCTGGCACATACTTTACAGCATCTGGAAATAAAGAAGCATCGATTAGATGCCCATCTCGTTGATGCACTAAACTACTGCCATCCTTGTCATGGTCGTAATGGTTGAGCAGGATAGAAATGCTTCATGATGTGTCAAAGTTAGTCTAATATTGATTCGACGACAACGGATTTGGCGTCTAGTCGAATTATTTAGTTCGTTATCTTGGACTTTTTCTTCGTTATTGGTAACTAGCGACCCGCCCCGGCTTCGCACGGGTGTAATGCTGATACTAAAGTGTTTCTTTACTATATTATGCATGTATTATACATATAAACCTTCCTCTTGAATCACTATCTATTAAAAAAACCGCATCAAAATCCGTTCCGTAGTTTTAAAGATCTAAGCATACATAGGGACAGACAGCGGGAAGCGACTTTGTTTTATACTATGTAGTGATAGTGATATTCTATTGGACACGCTGTGCTATTATAGTAGGTTGGTCTGCACAAGCGGAAATATCGCTTCTTTCTAAATAATAAACTGTTCATTTTGACAAAAGTACGTTTGTCGATATTGGATATTTAAATTCAGGAATAAACTCAATGCTCATTTTTCTCCAATGCCGTCGAAAAATACGGGAGCAACTTCAAAATTGCTTTTTAATTTTTTTTGTTTATATTTAGAAATCGGTGGAGCGGAGCGAGTTTTCCGATGGAGCCGCCGTAATTGCATTAGTCGTTCGACCAACTTCCTTATTTTGAAGTTCACGGACAAACTTCCACTAAGTGGATCAGTCCCTTGAAACTGGAAAAGTTTTTCGGGGAACGCGGAGGTAAATTACCTGAAGATTGAGATTTTGCGTTATAGATAGATTATTCTATCGCTGAAAATATAATAGCCAGAGAGTAAATACACCACAGGCAGTGGTAGGCAAAAACATATATAAATTACTAGTTTTTGCCCGTGACTTCGTCCGCGTAGACTTAAGTAAAGTATTCTATGTGTTAATCCAGGTTATAAACTATCTGTGTTCTAAATTTCATCCAAATCCGTTCAGTAGTTTTTGCGTGAAAGAGTAACAAACATACATCCACACTCACAAACTTTCGCATTTATAATATTAGTAGGATATATAGGTATATTTATTTATTGTACACTGTGTGCGCTAAACTGCGACAGAATTACTTATGATTACATGTTAATCTTAATTTATTATGTTAAAACTATATTATATACGTTATAAAACCCGTTATTTTTATTTTTGGAAAGAAGGCCACATGCGAACGATGTTTTTTAATAATATTTTAATAAAAAATTAAACCAACTTCAAAAAGCCAAAGTGCCCTAAAAAGCTAGCAATAAGAGAAATAGGAGAACGTACATACAAAAAAAATACAGACGAACATAGAACCTTCTCCTTTTTTGAGATCAGTTAAAAAAGTTAAATTATTAATGTTAAATATTCACATAAAGAATGTATTCGCGTTCCAAATTTTCAAATTCCACATTATTATCTATTAATAACTGGCAACGCAATTAGGTTTGTTTGTGTATAGGCAAGTAATTACCTATGGAATCATGCACCCATTTGTGATGCGAGCAGTTTGTTACATAGAAAATTAACTGCACATAATTTGGTCAAGTCAAATTAACTTCGCTATTTGTTCGTCGGATATTGTGCGAGTAAATGTATTAATAACATTAACTATTCGGTGCAGAATAGGTATCGAGATTGCATAATGTTATTTATATTATTGGTAACTAAGGGAAAATTGTCTACAGATTGGTTTTAAATCACCGATAATAACCCCCGATTACTAAAAGTTTAAATTAAAGTAATTATTGACCTTCCTTTGTACAGAAGGTGTACATTCTATTTCAGATTTTCGGAAAAGGGTTAACTTAACCCGAATACTGAGAAAGTAAAAGCAAACAAGAATCGGCCCTTCAGATATTGAGCCGAACTCTTAAAATAGATCTTTGTTTATTTAACAATCCCTTTGACAAGGTAAGGATTGCCGTCTTCAAACTGTTTTGACTTTCTATTGAAAGTTATATTACACCTATAAATAATTTTAGGCTTACTTATCTATTTACAGATTATCAAATATAGTTACAGTATACTCGAAAATTAGATTTTAGGTGACACAAATGCATTATAACATTGTCTAAAATATTAGTTACTTAAATGTTTAGGTTTTGTTTAACTCGTATTTGTCTGCACACCATGTTTTCAATAAAGTATGTAGTAGCTAGTATGAAAATGGCTAGTGCTGTCAATACTACGTTACTATTATATTTTTCAGAGTTACGGGCCTTTGAATAATTGTTACAACTTACGTAATTCGGCCTCAGAACACATCGCAATAGATATATTCCCTAGAAAATGGCATAAACTGCACCATTATTATTCAAGAAAAAGTTTGTAAAACTACTGCCTAGATGTACTTGATAAGACATTTTTTTATTGGCGGAAAAAGAATATAAAAAACAGAATTTCGATCAAATTTGTTACCTACCATTGAAGCCATTTTTATTTCGAACTTTTGAAACATCCTATACAGTATATATCCAGCAAATTAAGACTAGAGATATTTTTCATAAAAAATAACATTGTGGTGAAATTTTCAGCCAATTATTTCAACAATGTATTCCCGGAGCACTTGACAAATTTTATCCCAAACCCAGCCGTTGAGTACCAAACCCAAACCCTCGAAAACCCTTGGTAATATTTTTATATCCCATTAAAATTGGAAGTAGGTATACATTCAATTAATGAAAAGGTTAACTGATTTAAGGAAAAGAAAACAGTCAAGAGCGTGTCGGGCCACTCATAATATTTTTGGTATCATTCATAAATAATGCACGTAAAAAAGGCAACTTAGGTGTTCAAGATTTCGTAAACGGGAATTAATTTTGTCAAACTGTCAAAAAACTGTTAATTTTGAAACCTCGAAATTATCTAAAAATACCTATTCAATAATACCCCACTCGAGGGAATGCCATTTTTTGACTCCCCCTTCCCAAGTACGGGCGGTCACCTAGAATAAATTTGCATTCAATATTTAAATAAACAGTTTGGGACCGGTACCCAAAAATTTTTTTTTTGCCGATTTGCAGCCTTCTATTTTTATTTATTTTTATTTTTTTATTTATTCAGGACAACAAACAATTGTATAATAAAGCTTAAGTATAGATAATGTAGTAACACATCAGGAGTGATTACGCAACCAGCACCGTTATCCACCAAATAATGTTATTAGTGGCACAGAATATAATAGAATAGAAATAGTAACATAGTATGTAAATATAATTCACATATTTAAGTAGATTGTAGGTTTTATACAATATAACAAGTTTGGTTGTTTACTTATCAATAATTGAAATTTTTGAAACAATCAATTTTTTGAATCCAGGCAGTTTTAAGGAAAATAGGTCAAATTCAGTAAAATTATCGTTATGAGATTTCATCAGTCGCCGTAAAGGTGCACGTTCACCTGCGTTAGTTCTGCATAACTTAGGAGCAAATAAGCAATGATTATAATTAAATTCTAGACCTAACAGTCTCTGAAAAAAAATACAGTGACGTCGGATGGACAGGCGACAGAGAAACCATAAGGGTTGTAAGACTACGGAACCCTAACTAGGTCAGATAAGGTGAGTTTCCTTGAAACACCCCGTGAACTCATCCCGCACTCAATTATAAAATATTTATCGCTTTCCGGTAAGTTTTAATTAATTTTCTTAACCAATTAAGTGGGTGGATCCACCGCTACCCTAAAATTTCGGCTTAACTGCGTAAACAGAAAGTTTTTTACTTACTTAAACTACGAAGTCAGCATTTAACTTTACGAAAAGTGTACAAAAAACTGTTGCTTCTGGCTTTATAAGCTCCTTACTTGACTGAGAAATGCTAGAACTCTTAAACTATTTAAAAAAAGTGAAATTAACTTGTATTTTGGGTTCCTCACTCAAGATCATGAAATCGCTGCCATTTTATATTGAATTTCATTCCGGATTCTATACTCAGGTGGTAAACACGTCTGCACTGCTTATTGAATCTCTATTTTCTATATTATTCTGTCACGTAAGTATAGAAAGTTTAGGTATCAAGTATTACAAAAAAGTGCCCCTAGTAGGATATTTTGTAGACTACAAAATAATTAAGTAGACAATGTACATTTTTTCTAGTATGTCCGAAAAAACATCCACCCGAATAAAGCATTATAATATAACTAGCTGTGCCCGCGACTTCGTCCGCGTGGAATTTAATTGACAAAGTTTCATACAAACTTTCATCCCCTATTTTATCCCCTTGGGGGTAGAATTAATCAAAATCCTTTCTTAGCGGATGCCTACGTTATAACATCTACCTGCATGCCAAATTTCAGCCCAATCCATCCAGTGGTTTGGGTTGTGCGTTGATAGATCACAATGTCAGTCAGTCAGTCAGTCAGTCACCTTTGAGTTATATATATATATAGATATTTATCACGTAGGATAATGTGGCGAATTATAAATATTTGACGCGTGGCCTGACAAAATAAATAACGACAGAGAATACTTTTTGTGGTTTCTATTATTCATTTTAGCACTTATTTATACGAGGCTTTTGTAATTACTGCAGATTTATGTACCTCAAGCCTCATACTCATAAATTATTTACTGTAATTACAAAGCATTTAGTAAAAAAAATGCTAAAAAGGATATTGGGAACGACTAAAAATAATTTGTTGTTGTCATTATTATATCAAAATATTAACTAAGCTACAAAATAACTCGTCACCTGCAAGGGTCCCACACAACGATGCCCATTCCCGGACACCCACTCGGCTCCAACACCTCGCACTCCCTGGGGTTGCAGACGCAGTCCCACCCCCGCACCGCCCCCGCTACCACCACCACCGCCACCATCGCCAGCCAGCTGCCGTTGCGCATAATGTCAATCACATCACACCAGAATACACCACTACCGAGTTATAATGTCCTGAGTTCATTGTGGTACATTAGTGTTCAATGCTGTAACGTTTTGTTCTTCAGAAGTTTGTTCTCATTCTGTAACAAAGAAAAAATATATTATGTGGTTACCAAACTCTTGTAGGCTTATTAGTACCAAATTATACTACTGTCGAATGCGAATAAGGTTCTAAATACAGCAACTCACACCCGTGCACAAAATACGCGTTAGACATAGTGATGTGCCTTTCCTGGAAATTATGACAACGATAGGCCTGGGAATGTTCCTAGTTTGTTTTATTAATATTCCTGGGAACAGCATCTTACTATATACCCGGGAAGTTAAGCGCAGGGTTCAGAAGGGATATAGGTACGCTTCAGAATTCAGATTGCACTTATCTTTACGTATTGGATATTTATTTTGTGAGCAGCGATGCTCGCGCCGGCGCCAGCCTAACTTCTATTAATGAAGTTGGCCTTAACGCTAATTTTCGACTTAATCTCGATTGAATATAGTCCAAAGTTCTGATTACATAAATAAGGTTACTTAGAAACTTTGTTATAGTAACCGCAGGAATTCATTTATATTAATACGTGAAGCCTTAGGAGGTGTATCAAAACTATAATTCTAAAGTTAGTTTGAAGTAGTGTTATTTGAACCGAGAGGCCATAAAATACTAATATCAATGAGTTAAACAAGCATGTCCTATAACTTTCTTTATGTTTTATGTCTTTGAATTTTTTTATACGGGACTACAGCAATTTCTTTACTTTTAGGAGTCGAGTATTTTTTGTTTTCGATTGTGTCAAATTGTGATACGTAAGCAGGGATCCATCTTTACTGCAAATGAGATGTACCTTTGTCCGAGATCTCGTTACTTCTTTTTGGGTCCAAATGAAGATTGAAATGTAGGTACCTATAGTATTTTTGCCATGTGTACCTAACTGTATTATATATTTGCAGTTCTCTTATTGGTTCTAATATTGTTATGTTCAAAAATGTTTATGCCTTGTGCTGATTTTAGAAGGTTTAGGGAGACTAAGGGAGAATGGGTCAGTGTCAGTTAATAAACCAAGTGGGATTAAATTATAACGCCATTGTTTCCTGTCTACCTTTATTGATAAATCCATTAATTAAAATAAATTAATATCAATCCATATTGTTTCAATGGATACATAAATAAGGTCACTTTTGTTGATCATCGTTCATGATTTTTGTACCTAGATACTTTCATTGAATTTTATAGGTGGCTTTCAAGCGCCGATACCCGCTGCGGCCATTATCGAGGAGAGTCACCCCTCGTCTAGCTGAATTGAGTCATTTATCTAAACACGGCTTTGCGTCCTTTCTGTGAAGGCACTTCTATTTTTGTTACGTGTCTATATTCCTTTATTGTTTGCCACTCATCACAAATTCTAGGAGAGTATTCTTTTTTCTAGCATTGTAAGTTTATCACATTGCTTACAAAACATTTTGTACAAAATACTAAAAAGAATGATAGCAACTATAAAAATAATTCGCAGTCATTTTTTAATCTACATGTTAAAGTTGTAGAATCTGGCCATTTACGGCTTTGGTACGCTCATGGAAGTCAAATTTAGAACTCCTAAAATGTGCATCTTGAAAACGTAATAAATATTTGTATTAAACACAGTTAAGAAAAAAAATACTGATAGGTAGGCTGCATTGCGAGGTACTTACCTACTCAAACACCCTAATCATTTTATTTAGTGTAAGTGTAGATATTTCTTTTATATAATAAACTTCGCAAGCAAGTATACGAACTACCTGATTTTAAAAAGTTACTGTAGCCTATAGATGCTTACAATACCAAGGGGAGTGGGACAGAGGAAGGGGAAGGTAGGGGTGCGGCTCCCGGCTCTCCCACGAATCTTACGAAACGCAGCTACGAGTATAATAGCTACTTTATTATAGCCTTCCGTGATCAGGTGATACTACCCTTATCGAGTCACTCGGACATGAGTTGCAATCAATTAGCTACGGCTTCGCTCTACCATCGCTAACAAGACTATTTAATACTAGTTTATGCCCGCGACTTCGCCCGCGTAGGTAGTATTTAACTTAACAAAAATTTCGGGATTATCGGGATAAAAATATCCTATGCGTTAATCCCGGTGATAAACTATCTGTGTTCCAAATTTCATCCAAATCCGTTCAGTAGTTTTTGCGTGAAGGAGTAACAAACATACATCCCCACTCACAAACTTTCGCATTTATAATATTAGTAGGAAGCATCCAGCATAATAATATATCAAGGCGAAACCGCCTGCGCTATTTGGAACATTGCTGGTAAACTGAAACACTGTATTGTTACAGCAGTAATTTGTGTCACGGTAGCCCGCTATCGCCCGCAAAACTAACTACCTCGGGTCAGATGCTAAAATAGATGATCTACTTTTACTTACATAAAGTAATTAAGGGCGTGCTATTTTTTTTAAAGACTTATTACATTTTTACTAGTATTCCCGTTAGCCCCTCCAACTAATCTAAAGCTTGTGTTAGGAGTGGGCCCACGTCAATAGTTTAATGGTCAGGATGGGGATCGAACCCGGAACCTCTCGGTAACGAGGGCGGCCCCTCTACTAGGCTATTGACGCCTTAATGGGTATAATACCTTATACCTTAAATGGGTAGGAAATATTAAAAATTAAGTACGGTTTTTATTCTAGTTGGTGCGTTACTAAACACAAGTTACTAATTACGACTAAACTAACTTTGTCAGACATTTTTACGGTGGTAGTTGTAGCCAACTGGCTGTAGCTCATGTGTGGGCTGAATCAACCGGAGTAGTACCACCCTCACCCAGAATATTGGGGTTAAGTAACTGTTATTGCTGGGTTACGTAAGAGAGAGAGAGAGAGCTGGAAGCTCAACTCCTCCCCCTCATCTCTTCCCTCTGTCCCACTCACCGTCAGGTCATCAACGCGCGAGCTATGGATTTGGTATTGCAAGCATCTACATCAAGCAAGAGGGTCGTGAGCTTCTTTGCTGACTTTGTCACATGAAAAAAAGACGTTGTCATAACTCAAAATATTGCTATCTTCATTAAAAAGATAGCATTGTTTAAACTGCTAAACAGTTACAACTAAATATGAGGGTACCCAGTTACTAACTATGACATCAGGACATCTAACACCTCAGTCCCCCCGCCCCGTGACCATGGCTGCTGTAAAGCAACCGAAACGTCGGGAACATAAAGTTAATAGACGCGATAAAATCCGAAAAATAGTTTTATTTTAATCAATCAATTTTTCCATTTTCCTAATTAAAATACTAGCTGGCACCGAAGACGTTGGCCTGCTCTGACAATAAAAATGAAATGCTAGAACACGATTGTAGCGCCGCTTAACGGGTCCAATTGTTAATATAAACCACCAAGGGATCGACTTAAATACATACAAAAAATTCACCAAAATCGGTCCTGCCGTTTAGGAGGAGTTCAGTGACAAACATCCGTACAGTAGAAATAATTTATATTTATATTATGTAGAGCCATGATGTAATAATTTCGAAGTTATACCCCTGTATTTCATACAGTCGTTTAACCCTGTATATTAGTAAAGAAAGTACCGCGTGGGGTAGCTGGCGCGCCTGTTTTGTGTATTCCGTCGAGGGGTGCAAGAAATCCCATGCCTTCAACACGATCAAAATGTAGCGACTTTAACCTTCGAAGTAAGCGTTCAATAACATATTTTTTGTTACCGCATTGCGTGCTTTGAAAAAATACCTGAAACACGTACCCACTGAATATTATTATGTGGAAGCCGAAACATCGATCGTACGCCAATCACGGGCCGCGTCTCGGGGGCGCTGGCGGTCTAACATGATTTCGAACAATCACCCTGAATATTACCGTTGCAAATACGCTGAATTATATGCAGAGGTGGTCTGGCAATCTGAATAGTAACTAATTGAGGCTTGGGGCACAATTGTGATTTTATTGTAACATACATTTGATTATCTTTATACTAGGTGATAGATAATGGGTATACTATTTTTTTTGCAACTTAACTTTGTAAATCTCAAACTATCGGCTTTGTGGGACAGTTGAAGTACTAAAGGTTTTGTAGACTTGTGAAATCGGTCAACAGCTGTATTCCTATAACACCTTTTGTTTTTCAAGTTCCCTCCAAAGCTAATGGTTTTAGAATTACAAAGTTAAGTTTTGAAAAAAAGAGTATACCCATTATGTGTCACCTTGTATACATATTTTTTCCGTACGTGCGTTTGTCGCTGAACTCCTCCTAAACTAAGGTGACTGGATAGTTCAAAATCTAAAAACTTAAACTTTTCTGCATGCAAAACACTTAATAGAGAACTTGGATGCAGACGGAGGTCACCGACCCCACAGGACTAGTGACAAAATACTCAACATTTTTGAAAAATAATCTTTAACGGTTCGATCGACACTAAATTTTCCACCGCATATCGAATGATGCTCTATGAAGGAACTGTCGAGCGATGTCAACTGTTCATACTACCTTAAGAAACTCCACGATCCTCAGTCGGGAATCTAAATCGGCTCTAATCTATAAACTCTACTTTCAAACTAATGAGCGTCGTATTAAATAAACAGATGCGGTACGCGTGACGAACTGTGATTAACACTTTATGACGTGCTGTGAATAGTTGGGCCGCTAACGAAGCTCAATCAACTTACTGGGCTAGTCTAAATTCCGGGTGTTCGGTTTGGCATTGAATATCAATTATGGCAGCGAATTTGGAGCCGATCTGATTTTGTTTCACTCGTGGTCCCAAACTGTAAATGGCGTTGAGAAAATAAAAAATATTTAATTCATTAAAATAACAAGTTCTCGACATGTATTGTGCCTACATTATATACTAAGTCATTTAAAATGGACGGTTTTTGACAAAATAACTTAGTTACACGGAGGGCCCGTTGTCCGTGGTATAAGTGTAAGAAGTGTAGAAGAAACGATACAGCTACAAATAAGTATATTTTTTTTATTATATGCCTGAATGTTGTCAAGTACAGCGGTGGCTGACTTGAAAACGGTACCAATATTTAGGAAAAAACATCTTGAAATTATGATTTCGTACTTTTGAAACAATCTGTAGTTTAGAAGCGACATATTGTCAGTCACACACATTACATATACCTATTATCTACCTAACTTCTCAAGCTCACTTCGGAAGGGAATGTTTATCAAATAAACGACCGTGCAACAGCTGTAATGAGCATTTCACTACGTGCTGGCATAATTTGAGACACATTTACCAAGAGCCATTAACGGTAAACTTCTCTCGATGTCATAAATCCCTGGTAACATTTACCTAAGATGTTTGAAACTATAAATTAGTTGATAATATGACTTTATCACGCATTAATGATTATAATTTCCATTTAATGGGAAGCAGTAATATAATGTAATAAACAAATACCTTTGAGAACATCTCCCTTCGCTTCCTTCATCTATGGTAACAAATATGAATTTTAAAACTTTTTAGTACCTATTGTAAAGTAGGATTAGGTACGCATGCCTTACTGAGCTGGCTTTCTATTTTAAATACCTAAATCTGAGTGAAATTTCATTTGCGATACCATTAATATATACCAAAACCACTGAAGCTAATCTTGATTGGCACCAAATAATTGGAACTGAAAGATCTAAAAACAGCTATGCTGAGCAAGTCAAAAGGTGCTTTATGCATCCCATTCCCTCTAATTCAAAGGTATATGCATCTATCTTGTTTTCGCAGCTGTCAAAATGTTTACAGCGACTGTGACACACCAATAATAATATTTTTATGTCTCCATGGTTTAAACACATCGTTATCTTTCACGCTATCTCTACGTTAAAATCTTACATCTATGTCATCTTTATTTTTTATTCCTATTCTTGTATAACGCTGCTTATCATTTTAAAATAACAGAATAATTTCAAACACTCCAACTACATCTTAAAGGTATACAAAGCTCCTTAAATTCAAACAGCAGTTTGTTGCGCGCGGAACGTTCGTGGAACTAAAACAATCCCTGTTAATAACGTAGTAAAGACCACTTTCGCTGAGTAGGCAGGTATTGTTTCCGTTTCTTGGCAGGTTGGTTTAAATCGCCTTAATTTGTAGCGAGCGCTTTTCCTTGAAGTATCTAGGTATTCTGTCTGTGTCTAATATACGTTGTCTTGATAATATTTCGAAAGCAATTCCAAATACTCATGATAGTTTGAGTATATTAAGCAATTTGTAATTTTCAGATTTGTAGGTAGATAAGCAATTACATGTGTGTCATAAATTACCCTTCTTGGTACATTTTTTTTTAATTTGCCTTTTGCCTGACATTTCCGGTTGTAGATATAAGAACAAAATGTAAAAACGACAATTTGTAAGTGCTGCCGAAGGCCTAACTAAACAAAATAAAAGCTTCGACTTTGACTTTACAAAGCTTTTCCCAGGTCGAATGTGCGATGGCAGATAAGTTATATAATGCTCTGATGCATAATTGTGTTAGCATTGCATAAAACGTACGCAATACCTTCTTACATCCATACTTTAGAGTTTAAATTACAATCCTTTTCATCGCCACCGCCACGCGACCAAACTTCTAACCGAAATTTATCGGAACATCAATATTGTTTAGTTCTTTACATTAAAATAAGACCATTAGCCGTTTAATGGCTTCGGCAAATTGCTGATAGGCAAACTTGTTTCACAATAAATAGGTGTAATTTGTAACGGGGCCGAGGGGACCGACCTATGAACTTGATCGACCCTTAAAAGCCTTGAGGAGCCCGGCTGAAGAGTTTCGGTCGAAATGAGGGGGAGAGGTTGTTCTGATAAAATATTTCTTACGAAGAAATGAGAAAAATCTTTGAAGTTTAATTATTTTTTACCGGACAAGCCACGGCCCACAGGCTTTTCACAGTAGACATAAATCTTGAAATGTATACGCAGAAACGCTTCGAGATAAGGATCAGTGCGTACTTGTTTGAATTACTGCGTCTTCAGATTGTAATGCTTTGTTAACTAGCTTTTGGTAATATGTAATGCCTTTGGTGGCAATCCGATTTAGACTATGGTAACTGCATATCATAAGGCATGCTTTTTTCATTATAATTCGGTGGAAGAGTCAAGATGTGGCTAATTGACTACAACCCGCACACGGGCTAGCTGGACTGGGGTAGTACCACGCTCTCACAGAAAATCGGCGTAAAGTTGTTATTATAGCTGCGTTTCATGCTAGTGAAAGAGCCGGAAGACCAACCCTCCTCCGTTCTCCTCCCTATGTCTCATTTCCCTTTAGGTCGGCAATGTGCGAGCAATGCTTTTGGTGTTGCAAGCATCTATAGGCTACGGTAACTGCTTAACATTAGGCAGATCGTATGCTCGTTAGCACTTTCATCCTACTAATATTATAAATGCGAAAGTTTGTGAGTGTGGATGTATGTATGTATGTTTGTTACTCATTCACGCAAAAACTACTGAACGGATTTGGATGAAATTTGGAACACAGATTTTGGACTTGGACTTTTTAACCCGATAATCCCGAAATTTTTGCTAAGTTAAAATACTACGCGGATGAAGTCGCGGGGCACAGCTAGTATATTAATAAATTCGTATATTTGTTCCAGGTACATTTTGTTTTTGAATCAGACCTTTCAGGATCTCAGTACCACCAAAATTACAGCAACATAATCTTGTAATGCTGACCGTAACATTTCATAAAAAAGGTCTGATCCTAAATTTATATCGTCTATAGTATCAAACTAAATGTAATCAGCTGAATAACAAGAAAAGGTCAGGAAGGGTATCTTATCCTCAGAGATTTATTAAGAATGATTGCTGTTATTCTGCGAGAGAGACCTGGCCCGCCGCGCGGCTGTTGGAAGCTGTTACCAATTGAATTGTCTCGTTTAAATTAATTTAAAGGCCAAATGGATACTTTGAGCGGTTGAAGTAATGTATATAGTGAAGAAGAAACATTTTCATGGAAAACTACTTTCTAATAAATAATAATAAATATCGCCAGACTGATACACCAACTGTATGGTCCCAAACTAAGCAACGCTTGTACTATGGGTACCGTACAATGGACTGGGGGCAAACCCAGTCACACCCAGACCAGAGCAAATTACGAAAAGGCCCTTTCCTAAATTTGCCCTAGTGGGAATCAAACCCGCAACCACCATGTGCCCTACGCTCGAACCACTGCGCCAAGCGGACGTCTGTTTCTTGTGCTATGTTTGCACTGGATTTTATAACAACAAATAGACATCGTTTTGCAGAATGAAATCAACCCACATGCACTGCTGTAGACCAAAACCAACCTTGTGTTAGTGGTTCTAGGTTGGTTTCAATTTGCAAAATACGTCCATTAACAATGAGACTAAATTAAATCAGAAAAAAAACACTGATACCTAACCAATTCCGTAGCATACTTTAGCTTACAATCTTTAGCGTAAAATGCTCTACTTTATAGAACAAAGTCGGCAAACAGGAGCACAACCTGCCTGATGCTAAGCAGCTACCGTAGCCTATAGATGCTTACAATACTAAAAGCATTGCTCGTCGTTGCTGATCTGAGGGTAGTAGGATAAACGGAGAGAATGAGAATAAGGGTTGGGCTTCCGGCTCTATCACTCATTATAAATACACTATTATTCCTGTATTCCCCCAAAGGAGTGGTCAGAGGTGTGAAATATCAAGGGAAGAGTCCCGATGTAGAGTCTATAATGACTTATGCAAAACCTCATGGTAGTCTTCTTCCGTAGAGATGAAAGGGTAGAGTATAGGTAATATGTATCTAAAAATAAATCTCACACATTTCACTACAACCCACACACTTCTAACACTTAAATTAACCCGGAAGTGGAACTAAGGGTAAGTTTAACTTCCGGTGGTGTTCTTTAGCGAACTCGAAATTAATCCAGCGATACTTGCGCAACGAGAGAAGTATTATGTTTGAGTTGAAAACCAGTTTGCTGCCAGCTTTAAATTGCTTTCCATTACACAACCTATGAAGAAGAGACTTTCGAAACAATTGCTTTGTGATTGTGTTTGAGTTGAGCCGGTTAATGTACTCCTGACACCTTCAGTGCCCTCGGCATTTACGGTATTTTCGACACTTTCGGTATTTTCAACACTTTAGGTACTCGGCGCGGTGCTTTCAGCGAGTTTAGAATATCGTGTAAATGGAATTACGTGGGAAATTCTCTTTGTCATATGGGAAGTTAAATACCCAATAGAATTAAGTTTTCGTTTTTGGTTTGAACGCTGCCAGCTCAACTAGATTTGACCTAGTTGTAACCTTGCCTGTGACTAACGGTTATGCTAGTCAAATGCTAGTCAAATATTGACGTCGAAAATCTGAGAGGCGAAAAAGGCGGACAAACTATTAATGGTCTGTTAACGGACGAGGATTTCTGATAATGGATTGATTTTGAAAAACAAGAATCCTATCATCTTCTTGCAGCCAACTCTCGACATGGCTTTACAAATGTGATGGCCGGGGCCGACTACTTCCCCTTCCTATGTCGCACCCCCCTTCAAGTCAGTAACGTGCAAGCAATGCCTTTGGTATTGCAAGCATCTTTAGGCTACCGTAGCTGCTTAACATCCGGCGGATCGTGCGCTTGTTTGCCGACTTTGATATATAAGAAAAAAACCAGACAGACATACAGACAGACAGACGGACAACAAAGTGATCCTATAAGGGTCCCGTTTTATTTCTTTTCCCGTTTTCCTTTTGAGGTACGGAACCCTAAAAAGACGTACTTAAGTGATTGTGACATCACAATGTAAGGTACTTATGCTTGTAGTATTCAAAGCAACGCAGCCACGTTTATTTATATACCTAATTAACCCTGGTCGACGCAGTGAGCCTTAGCTAAACGGTGTTTATTCATTTAAAATAATTGAACATCAAAATGATGAACAAAATTAGCGCAATCTCAATCTTAATTCAAACGGGCCTTTGTGTAAATGTCGAGTAATAATCATAATGGAGTTGGTACAGCTCACTTGGATGGCACGGAAACGTGTAATGATGCGATGAAAACGACCGTGTAAACTGAGTATTGCTATTATTAAAGCATGTTTCGAAATTCCAAAATAATACTCAGGCGTTTGCGTGAGTATAGGACATAGAATTTCATTTAGTTACATTACAATTTTATTATATATAACTCAAAGGTGACTGACTGACATAGTGATCTATCAACGCACAGCCCAAACCACTGGACGGATCGGGCTGAAATTTGGCATGCAGGTAGATGTTATGACGTAGGCATCCGCTAAGAAAGAATTTTGATTAATTCTACCCCCATGGGGATAAAATAGGGGATGAAAGTTTTCATGAAACTTTGTCAATTAAATTCCACGCGGACGATGTCGCGGGCACAGCTAGCAGTATATATAATGTAATATTTTAAGTACATACCTACCTACTATGACTTTTTTACAAGTTCCTTACAAAGTTTTCTAGGCCATTCGATGTGTTCTAAGGCCGAAACACGAAGGTTGTGATAAATATTGTTTGTCATACAATATATACTGATGCATAATTATTTTGATAACTTAAGTTCGTTTTCCAATAATAGGGTTGTATCGTAAGCTTTGCATATTTCACGACATCGCCCCAAGTTGAACGTTCTGCGGTACAATAATTCGGTTACCGCCATGGATCTTGGTTTAGAGAACTCACGGGTTTATTGTCCCAATATCGTTTACTATGAAATACGGGCACGACCGTTACAAATTCAACTTAGTTCGGATTTATGCTCACATTTTGTATCCAAACGTTTTGTTTGCTTACGTGTATCCGATAAACGAATGGCACAGATTAAATATATACTTTACGGTTTTTGTACATATGCCAAATGGTTATCTTTGCATAAAAAAGAAATGACCATCAATTCTATATTAAAAATATCTCTAACTAGCTGTGCCCCGCGACTTCATCCGCGTAGTATTGGATTATTGGGTTAAAAAGTATCCTATATGTTAATCCCGGTTATAATCTATATGTGTTCCAAATTTCATCCAAATCCGTTCAGTAGTTTTTGCGTGAAGGAGTAACAAACATACATACATACATACATACATCCACACTCACAAACTTTCGCATTTATAATATTAGTAGGATATGGTTTGGCGCGTGACGACGGCAAGAGGCCCGATGGTATGTCTTTGATGCCTTGGAGGATGGGACGGCCCCTGTTATGGGTTGCAACTTGTGTTGATACCTTGGCACCGTCACATCTTCCAAGCACTTCAATGCGTTCTGGCGCTGCTGCTGCAGAGGCTGAAAACCTCAACCTTTATCAAAGCTCAAGAGGCGCAAATATAGTGGCCTTCCTGGAGGCTATTTGTTTGAGCCTTTTGGGGTCGAAACTTTAGGCTCATTGGGCCCTAACGCGCGTCTCCTCTACAAGGAGATAGCAGCGCGTCTGTTCGCCGCATCACGTGACCGGCGGGCTGGTTTGTTTTTCGCGCAAAGAATAAGCCTCGCAATTCAGCGCGGAAATGCGGCCAGCCTCCTGGGCACTTTTGGCATCGACGACGATGTGGAAGCACTTTTGTACATATCATTTTATTTTTTCGTAAAATTTACTATAAGTTAGTTTATAAGTAGTTGTTATACTGTAAATATTAGTTGTATTATAATATTTCCATTACTTAAATAAAAGTACTATAAATTTTCTCTAAATTGAAAATTAAAAAAACCCCCGATTCGACGAATTTTTAAACTACAAAAGAGCTGATAATTTTCAAACGGCTAAACCGATTTTCATGAAACAAAAAAAAACAAAATTAAAATCGGTTCATCCGCTTGGCTGCGACGATGCCACAGACAGACACAGATACACATGTAAAACATAAAACACCTCTCTTTTTTCGTCGGGGGTTAAAAACAATAAAATGTTTTATCGAAAGTTGCCAAGAGTTATTTGATGGAGATCAAAAGATCAAATATTCATTTCAATTACAACTCCTGATAGGTACCCACCTACATATATTTTTATCACGCAAACAAGCCGATAGGACTTCTGAGCGAAGGCCTTCACAATTTCATTATTTCATGAAAACCTTTAATTCTATTTTGAGAATCATCCTCCATACGCGCCGGCATAATAGGGTCTATTTCCAGTTAAATACAGTCTAAAATCGGTTAATAATTAAACAGTTTATTAACTCAATACGATGCTACCTCCGCTTTCCGAAGTATTTCTACCGACATTATCTTTAACGGCTACTAAGGTGACTCCTAAGGGTCTCATAAGAGCCCTGAATATTATAGTAGCCAAGTTGAAGCCATAAGCCGTCCAGAAACGGGAGACCTGCTAAGATTTGAGCACTTTGATCCTCTTTACCAAAATATCTTATGTACATTAACGATAAGATATCTGATTTGGTACTGTCGACCGGTTTGTAATTAAAAGCAGATCTACGCGGTCCGATCAACGACATAAGAGGGAGATGAAACTATAAGAAAGAAATAAACAGTTGATGTGAAAGGTTTACCTGAAACTCTTCCAATCCATAAACTAGAAAATGCATGTAAACTCCAAAACGAATTAATCAAATGGGATGAAAAAAAAACATGCTTATGCCTTTCAAGTAATTATAAACCCATTGTTTCAAAGTATCAAGCGATTTTTGACCTTCTAAACTCTCCAGTAGGTGCTCAAATGGTCTATAATATGCATAGTTAGTAGCTGTTTACTTTTTGTTCCCAGTTCACTCAGTGGTTACCGAGCAAGGGGAAACGCGGACAGAATTAATCACAACCGTATTCGAGTCGTGTGTACCTGACACGCCGAGTTAATTAACAAGACAAATAATGATTTATTACCCTAATGTACTTAGTTTCCTAATTGGGTGGTTTACCATGATACTATTGTTGAAATATTTATCCCATAAAAACATAAATGTAAAACGAGAAATTACACACGGTGCGCTGTTCGCCAGTTCGCTGGAACTTGGCTTGACACGCACCGCGTGTCTAGATATTTTGAGATTTCATTATTTTTTTTTTACTGTGGTAGAGCTAATCTATTGCCAATTGACTACAACTCATGTTTGGGCTGGCTCGACCGGGTAGTACCACTCTCTCACAGAAGATCAGCTTAAAGTACTTATTATAGCTGCGTTCCGTACAGTGAGCGAGAGAGCCGATAGCCCAACTCTAACCTCCCTCTATCCTTCCTTTCAGATCGGCAAAGTGCGAGCAATGCTTTTGTATAGCAGGGCATCTGTATTGTGATTGGTATATTGGTAATGGATTGTGATTGTTCTCTCGTTAATCTTATACACCTTATCAAGCGTGTGTTTCGGATTTTTTTGTCGTAGAGTATGGTGTGCAAATGACGGTTGATCCGTGACCAACTCCCAACATGGGTATCAAAATAACATACTATATTATATACTACCTAGGTGAAATAGAAAGAGTATATATACTATTTGTTGCAACTTTACTTTGCAAATCTAAAACTATCGGCTTTGTGGGACAGTTGAAGTACTCAATTTTTCGTAGACTTATGAAATCTGTCAACAGCTGTATCCCTAATTCATCTTTTGTTTTTCAAGATTCCTCCAAAGCTGATAGTTTTAGAATCACAAAGTTAAGTATTGGGTAAAAAAAAGTATACCCTTTCTGTTTCAACATTCGAGAAAATATTCCTTAACATTTCAATCGTCCTTGAGTAGGTACCTACTGATAGCCTAATAATCCTTCTTGTAAAAGCTTTCAAACAACCGAAACAATTAAGAACTTATCTATTAATGTTCTAGATGGCTGAGGCACATAAAACTGGGTTAACTGTAGGCTCACCACATCTCTAGGTTTTATATGGACGCTTGGGATTTTTCCGCCTCGAATTGGGGTTCCTCAATCATAGTTAAGATTTATGGGTAGTAAAGAGTTTCTTAGATGATTAGGTTTCACGAAAGAATGTTGTTAGTTTCAAATACGGAACAATGATTTTTTTAATGTATTTGGCGACCATACATTTGTTATTGTTAGAGCGTTTTCACATTATCCGATCCGATATCGGTGTCGGACGACGATAGCCGACACCATGTGCTATTTTCACATTTTTCCGACAAAATCGTTCCGATACGGCCATTTGCTCAATAGCTTAGTGCGGGCAGGTCATCATGGCAGACTATAATAGAAAACTTTATATGCTGTATCTATTATATTTGAGACGCAAAAAAAGACAGTACTGGATACATCCCATTGTGGAAGCTAGATATTCAGAGGGAGCATTTTATACTCTTTTTAGCAAGCTACAAAACGCACCTAGAAAGTTCTTTAAAACATTTTACGTACCCCGATATCGGATCGGCGTCCGACACCGATATCGGATCGGATAATGTGAAAACGCTCTTACTATTACAGTCTATTTCACATAGGAAGTCCTGCGGAAAAATACGGAACTAAATTGTACACAGTGTAAATTATATTGTTGACATGCGACTACATCGCTGCGTCTACGGGACTTCGTACACTTATATTGATTTGTACTATGAGTCAGGTGAGGTGATTATTATTAGGTAGGCACGTCATAGGTACCCAATGAAGTTGGTACCTAGGTAAATGCCAGTGTATGGACGAGCATTTCACGTTACCCATTTTTTTTTAGTTATTTTGCGTAAATGATTGCGTCACTAGCTGTCGTCTTTAATATAATATTCAATAGGATGGAAGTATTTTTTGTTATATAGTATAGCATAGTGTATAATACACCATAAATAATAATACATAGTAATTAGGACACACCCAATACTGACACTGATATTCCTGCTTACCCTTTTCAATCCCAACGGAAATTGTCCGTATTTGGCTCAAATTCATAGATACCCTAGTTTAACGGTCACGCATACTTAAAAGCTAACCCAAATATTTGGTGCGTACAACACATAGGATGTCTACAAAGGGTCGTTTAATAATAAATCAGGCGAGTTAATCGCGAGACCGTAAGCAACAATAGACGCTAGCGTTTCTGAAGAAGGGAGGGGAGAGCGGTGGCGGGTAGGGAGGGGCAGGGTATGTTAGCGATAAGAGCGTTAATGAGGTAACAATACCGATTAATGTATTCCTTATACCCCGGGTTGCTTAAACTGATGCCACGCTTCGTCGAACCGGTAGTAGATTTTGACTATTCGCAAGTGTTATGAACGGTAAAATGATTTTGATTTTGACGTGTAATGAAACGGACAGTTGAGTCGCACTACTCCTCGAGCTCTCGTGTTTATGAATGCAGGTAATCACTAGAATCCTACTTTATAGTATGCCAAAAAAAATCCTATCATAAACAGAGTAATAAATAGAACAATTAAGCGCTTACGGCCTTATTTCTTAATTTTATTTTATTTATAAAAATAAAATAAAAATTTCGCTACTCAAGCGTTAGTGACGCTTCAGTAAGTGCTTTCGTGAGGAAAGTTTGATCACCTAATAAACTTTATATAAGTACTAGCTGAGCCCGCGACTTCGTCCGCGTGGAATTTAACTTAACAAAAAAGCCCGCTCCCGCGTTCTGAGCCCGCGCGACAGAACCCATTTTATTTAATTTTGTTTTTCTAAAATAAAAGGAGCATAAGTTACTGCTTATAACAACAGCTATCTACCAGCGAAATTCCCGTCAAAATCGGTCCAGCCGTTTCCGAGATACTCTTTGATTTCATGTGTTTTTATTTTTTTACGCGTAACCCTAATTGATTTTCTAAAATTAAATTAGCCTAAGTTACTCCTTAAAACATCAGCTATCTGTCAGTGGAAGTCCCGTCAAAATCGGTCCAGCCGTTTCGGAGATTAGCCGGAACAAACACACAGACAGTCAGACAGACAGACAGACAGACAGACAGATAGACAGACAGACAGACAAAAAAAAATAATTCGCATTTTTGTTATAGGTGTCGTATGTACTTTCATATGCATTTAGTGAAAAGGTGTTATTTTGATATTACAAACAGACACTCCAATTTTATTTATTTGTATAGATATTATAACGCTAAAAATTAAATTTTACTAAAGCTTTTTACTAAACTTTTTTATTAAAGCTTACGTACACGTTTCTTTGTGACGGACCAAATAACTTTTAAATATAATTTGGTTCTGCTTACAAAACAAACGTAACGAAACGCAATTGAAACATTGGGAATAATTGTCTATGGTGCTCCCTCTATCTATAGTCAGCGTTCTGCACTGTAGGTCTGTTCATGTCAAGAATAAGAGAAACTGTGAAATGTACAAGAAAAGTGTTTTACTCTCAGATTACAAAACACTTTATAATCTGAGGTTTTACTACAAACACGATTATTTTGATTGGTTCTAAAAATCTAACCAATTTTCGAAAGACATGTGTATTCCACCAATCCGCACTGGACCAGTGTGGTCCCCCTCGTCTTGAAGGACTGAGAACGAAAATTTCTTATTGGAGTCATTGTCCCGACCGAATTCGTGTGAAACTATGGTTTTTTTCTGTATTATTCAACCCAAAACAGCCCTAAACTAATCCGGCATCCGGATGACGTAGCTTAATGTCTCCGGTCTTTACCCGGGTCACTAACAGTGCTATTTAAGTTCCTTAGCCCAGATAACGTAATTTGACATCAAATTCCCGGGACGAGGTTAAAGAACTGCTAACTAAATTTACTAATTTTCGGAATTTACTGACTAAAGCAAAGATAAATACCCGAAGTCTAGTTTCATAAGACGATTTATATTATAAAATTAATTACAACAATATAAAGACTGCTTTATCTACATTACACAAAGCTTACAAATATTAATATTCCCAAAATAAACGCCGACCTAATAATTATAAAATTGAAAATTTAAAAACGACCGATGTGACGACTTTTTATACTACAAAAGAGCTAATCATTTTCAAACGGCTGAACAGAATTTCATGAAACATAACTAACAACACTCTCGAATACCTTGCTAACAAGAAATCGCTCAATAGGATCCCTTTATTTTCACAGCTTCATCCAGCTTAGCCCCGGTTGACAAAAAAATAAGGTCATATATGTAGAAGCGGCCTCGCTTCCTAGCACAGCCAAGGAGACGGTCACTCTGAATATTAAAAAAAATACAGCACGTAATCGCGTCCGGACGAGACAAAAATTATCGTCTATGGAGCCACGAATCGAAGTCACGTCCAACTGGGTCCGATAATAATAAATTTGGTATATTTCAGACATGCCCCAACGAAGGTATGTCATTAAAATCGATACCGATGTAAAAGCGTACTACATTTACTAATTTCCTAATAGATAACCATAATATTAAAATACGTATTTATTATAAACTAGCTGTGCCCGCGACTTCGTCCGCGTGGATCTAAACTTAAGAAAAATTTTATTTAACAAGAAATGTTCGTCCAGTTTGCAGAGTTTACGAAAAGTTAGTAAAGAAATACCTATGCTAAGTTTAATCTAATTTTTCTTTTTTGCTAATCGATGTTTCGTACTATCATCGCAAAAGCCCGCTCGCGCGTTCTGAGCCTGCGCGACAGGCAGCATGTGTGATATATTTTTAATTGTTTTTCTAAAATAAAATTTGCCTAAGTTACTGCTTATAACATCATCTAACTGCCAGTGAAAGTCCTGTCAAAATCGGTCTAGCCGTTTCGGAGATTATGCGGAACAAACATACAGGCAGATAGACAAAAAAATGTATCGTACTTTCATATGCATTTAGTGAAAAGGCGTTATTTTAACATTACAAACAGACACTCCAATGTTATTTGTTTGTATAGATAGATAAGATGTCCGCGCATTTCCTTAACTCATTCAAATTTAAATTATTTCAATCATAGTAGCTATTTAAACACGCTATAATGGCGACACTATATCGATACTATTGCTCGTCATCAATAGTATCGACACTATCGATATTGTCGCTAGTTTCCAAGATCAACTATCGGTGGTGAAGCAATACTACTCTCTACGAGTATGTTGGATATGGGACGAAAATTGTTTTCCGTGCTATGACACGTTGAGCGTGACAAGATATAAAATTAGTGTCAATGTATCAAGCGGCCTGGAAGGCCGGGAGTCTGGTGAGGTGGAAAAATGCGTGACACGCTCCCGTTTTGGCTGATTGACCGTTTCGTTATACCTACGTGGGTATAAGTAATAGCGATCGTAATTTCAGTAGAGTTGTTCACACTTTTCAAACATTTGATTGATAGGTAATTACATCAATTTCACAACAAAATTACTTTGAGAAGATCTGTATAATAAATATATATTTTATATATCTGTATATTATCTGTAAATAGTGAGTGGAATATTTGTATAATATGAACTTTTTAATAGGTGAATGATAGCCGCAAGCAAAGAGAAAAGTAACATGTAACGAGGTTTAAATTATTTTAAATAATAAACTCAGTACACATGCAATACGTTGAGGCTCTAAATAATAATAAAAGAGTGCTTGAAATAATTTACAATAATGGAGACGATTTGAGTTTGATTATAAATTTATAGATACCTACGCCAACTCAAGTCTCGGTTCTTCCAGAAATAATTACTATTGCTTTAGCCTACGATCATTTTAATATCCATCGAAACTGTACCGTACAAACTGAATATTGGTGGATAACCGGTGAATTCGTGTAGCGCTTGCTAAGAAATCTTGTTATCAACATGAACGCTTAAAATTCACGCGCGTTCTGTAAATTCCTGTAATTACGTTTCGCAATAATGTTCATGAGGAATATTAAGTCGTTTCAAATGGGTAAATTTATGATATTAACTATGTGCGTTTGTTAGTAAATAAATAAATATCGCCAGACTAACACACCAACTGTATGGTCCCAAACTAAGCAACGCTTGTACTATGAGTACTGTACAATGGGGACTGGGGGCTATCCCAGTGACCCAGGAAAATTACGAAAAGGCCATTTCAGAAATTCGCTTCGGCGGGAATCGCACCCGCAACCACCATGTGCAGTGAGCCGAGCGGCCTACGCTCGAACCACTGCGCCAAGTGGTCGTCATTGTTGCCATTGTTGCAATAGTTTTTCTTTTATGGTACTAGGCCCGTCACAATATTCCACCACTGTTACTCTTGTAAGGCAGGTTTTTTAATATTCTAGTATATGTATTATATGAGCCATATTTTTATGTTATTCCTAATAAAATACTCATGTACCGAGCGTACAATAATTTTAATACAATAGAGAAACAATGAGAAAAAAATGCAGTTCCTAGTACGGTTAGGTTAGTTTGAGATTTACAAAGTTAAGTTGCAAAAAAAATAGTATACCCTTTATGTTTCACCTAGTAAAGAGAAAATAATGTGTCCCAGAGTATAAATATTCCGATAACAATCCAAGGTATAAATAAATAAGTACCAATCTTCAAATAAGTACCTTAAATAAACCCACACATATACCTTCAAAGGATTACAAGTAGCTATTAGAGAGAAAAGTCCACGGAAAAGGTCGCCATAAATGTCAAGTTGGCAAAAACTTCCCCTTGCGGTCGACCCCTAGCCCCAACCTACCCCTTACCCCTTATGTTGACACAGCGCTGGTAATTGTAAAATTGGGGCAAGGATACGGTATACTTATATGAACGTTAAAGAATCATTATGAGGAAATACGAGTAAATATCTTTCAGTTCTTTGGTTTTTTGTTTTGTATACGGGAGATTTTTTGCGCGTTTCAGTGTTTTCTTTGCTTGGCTTATAGTCTGACTTACGTCCGTCACCGCTGTAAGAATAGCCACTGTTACTTTACTTTTCAAATTAAATGTGAATTGGGTTACGATTTCCTCTTTCACGAGAGCTGAAAATAAAGCTGGTACACAAATCAGATTACATTTCGAGTTCGTTAAACTTGCATCGGACGAGGTGCCTGCCTGATTGGGATTCCCTCTATAAAGCTCTAACGCTGCGTAGGCGCCCACTCTATTTTATTTTCATACCGGATGTTGCTGAATAAAATGCGGAAGTTTTTTTTTATGGCCAATTTCTTTTTTTATCGTCAACATTATTTATTAATTGGTGAGACCACTAATTTAGGTTTACAAAGACTTTAGCTAACCACCGTACATAACAAACTAATGTTATTTACTTACTTATCTGCTGTCGTCTGAAAAACACAAAAATCTATTAATGAAGTTTAGTCTAGACTCGTAAGCTATTCCTTTAGAAACAGGCCATATTTTTATTATTTTTAGTTGCCTTCTATGAAAAGATTTGTTATGACCAGTGTATAGCTTTATTATTTTGGTTTGAGTATCCTTTAGTTACACCACGGTCGGATCTGATATTCGCAAAATATAAGCTCCTGTTCGCGGTCATTCACACGAAGAAAACGACACCGTAATTTTGTAAAGATACATTTTTGAGAGATAAAATAGATGGTACCTATTTGACAGGCGGATACGGTAAAATGTCTAAAACTTGTGAGTGTCAAGTTGATAGTGTGAAAAACCCGCTTATGACTATAATAAAACTACTAGCTACCAACTCAATATATTTTTTAAATAGTTGAGCATTTAAAACCATTTGGTTAAGTAGAAATATGACTTAGTTTATCTAGAGACTCTAAAGCTCAAATAATATTCCTTTAAAACCGAGATTATACCGTCATAATAGCTCAATAATTTCCAAATCGCATTTAAGTCGTTTAAGTCGATAAGTATAGGGATTACCATCTCAAACGCAATGCAATAGAACTTGCGAGTTAAAGTGCTCATCACTATATATCTTAGTAATTGAGCACATGTACATAATTATATACCTACCTATCTATATTGGATTAATCTTTAATACCTACCTACTTACTTTCATGCTGGAATGAATGATTAGCTATATAAAACCTTATGACTAAAATTATAGTAAACTAGCTGACCCGGCAAACGTTGTTCTGCTTTATTCTAGTATTTATAGGTATAAATATACTTCACGACCTATTCTCAGACCTACTAAATATATACACAAAACTATTCATAAAACTCGGTCAAGCCGTTTCGGAGGAGTTTGGTTACAAACACTGTGACACGAGAATTTTATATAATATAGAAGATTAAAATAATTTCAGGTTCCAAAGCTGTCTCGAGTTAACTAAGCAATAATAGTCTACCGTTTGTAGAAGTTAAATAATATAAAGATCATAAAATAATAAGTAGCCCTTTAATGTCCCGCTGGGCATAGGCTTCCCCTGATCTCGAGGAGGCTGACATATAATTTTAAAAATCATAAAATGTGAATTTCATGTTACATATAAATGTCTCATCATCACATTACTTGATTAAAATTATAAAATAATATCACCCTAGTGGTCATATCTGTCCATCGACCCCACTTAATACACACACGAAAGTTAATTACAAAAGTTAAAATAGCAGCGGACGTATGAAAATTAACTTTTATTCTGAAATGTGGTTGGAAACGTGGCTCCGTCGCGCCCTCCGCGGTCCGTTGAATATTTCAAATATGCCAAATACGTAATTTTGAAGGTCGAAATTCGTTCCCAGCCGTCGACGTGTTAATATTAAAATATGCTAATCATTACATTACTATGTGTGCCTTTCGGCCGTGCATGCAAATGCAGCTTTATATTAACAAATGTGTATTGAATGGCTGTATAAAGCCTTATAAAGCCTATTTCTCACTCTAGCTGGGAGTTTATTCAAATATTTTGTGTATCTGTTGTTGATGGCTGTTTAGCATAGGTGCTTTCGTGATTTTTGCATTAGCATAATATGCGGATTTAAGGGATTTAGTATTATGATAAACTAGATACGACTGATCCGATAAATATAAAATAATAAAACAGTAAGTAAGAACAAAATATTATTGAAAACTGAATCCAAAATAAAATAAGAGTTATGATTGCGCTCTTAATATGTATCTTAATTAATTTATTTGTATAAAATGTACATTACTTTTATTTAGGCCAGAACCCTCAGACACCTTAATTTTTTTAATAAAAAAATGGATGTTCGCGTAAATTAAGAAACGAATTGTAATTAAATTCAATTGCTTCAAAATCGTAATTAAAAATGACACCAATTTGTATTACGTGAACTGAGGGAAACGTTTACCAGCTTATTACACATTCATGCGATGCAATCGAGCATAGGGGAGGCACTCAGCCGAATGAAGAAATAATTCAATTTTCACGAGGGAATCGTTCCGCTTTACACTCTTCATCTTTACGGTTTTTGGGGGTGAAAATAAATTGTACGGTTTAAATTTGAATACCGCAATTAAACGATTGGGTTTTATGATTCTATGACAATATCGTTTTTTTTTCTTTAGGAAAATGAGTATGACCACGTTTATTTAAACCCTCATACCAGCGAAATCATTTAAACCCATTTACGATGTTGTCTCTATTATGGATTTGGATGTGCACCCAATGGGTTCCCACTGAATGTCCAAACACACTACAAACCGGGAAATAGCATTCGTTTGAAATCTCGTATTTTGTATCGGAACTGTGTTGCTGTAAATGTTTCGGATGTACTTTGTTTTCATGGATTAAAACGATTTTAGCATGCTCAATCGAATTTAAAAATATATAATTTACTAGCTGTGCCCGCGACTTCGTACGCGTGGAATTAAATTGACAAAGTTTCATACAAACTTTCATCCCCTATTTTATCCCCTTGGGGGTAGAATTATTCAAAATCCTTTCTTAGCGGATGCCTACGTCATAACATCTACCTGTATGCCAAATTTCAGCCCGATCCGTCCAGTGGTTTGGGCTGTGCGTTGATAGATCACTATGTCAGTCAGACAGTCAGTAAGTCAGTCACCTTTGAGTTATATATATTTAGATATTATATTTTTGAAAACGGTACACACCAGTGAAACAACAAAGTATCCATCAAAATTACATCAATACGCATTAATCCCAAAACTGTATCATGTTTCTACAATTTGTGATGCAAAAAAATGCTATCTTCCGTGTTTTTATATTTCTCGGCCCCTGTTATGGGAAATGTAAATATTATTGAATTTGTCCCGTTCGATGGTGCCCCAGATTTCAGCGGATTCAGTTTACCATAACGCCGATGGCGGAAAGACAGATGTCGGGGAGTATAACAAGATAAATAAGATTTCGGATGTTATTTGAATATGATTTAGTTGTAGTTTGATTTGGTATGGGATTTGTGAAGAAAAAGTTCAAAAATTGATAAAGTTTTAAATTACACAATGTGCTTACATGTGAATGATCGCTTGATCATTCACACGGATAAACCAGCACCGATAATTTCCATAGATTTATTCGGATGCTGAATACCACAGCCATGATCTGACAAAAATGCATTAACAAAAGATGTCGTCCATCTTCAGAATAGCCGCTGAAGGTACATGATTTTTTACCACTAAGGAACCACGTGTAGTATCAAAGAATGCAGTAAAAAAATATATTTCAAAACTAATAAAATAATCGATATACGCAAACCAAATTCCACAATGGAGCGTTCCTAACTGCGGAAATACTAAGACAAAAAAAAACTATTGGCAAAAGACCATTTCATAAATTATGTGCCACGCATGAGAATCGAACCCGTGAATTCCTGATCATGTGAACTTTGTGTGCACAATAAGTTGTCAGTGTTCCTGGCTAATACCCTGCACTAAATCTGTTAGGTAAATCACGTACTGTACGTATGTACGGAACTGGCCTTTTCTTAATTTTCCCTAGTCTGGGTGTCACAGGGATCACCCCAGTCCATTGTATGGTACCCATATTACGGCCGCTGTTTCCTTTGGGACCATCCAGTTGGTGTGTTAGTCTGGCGATAATTATTTTTGTTTCATTTTTTTTGTTGTTATCCAAATTTTGATACCTAATATTAGTATCTAAGCTACTACTGTTATTTCTTGATGTTCTTTACTAATGAATATAACATATTTAGTTATTATAGTTTGTATATTGACACAGCGTATTAAAGACTAAAGGAATTCCTTCTTGAAATTGTTCGTTTATATATATACCGTACCTAATTACAGCAAAATAAAATCTCAAATTTGATGAATAATAAAGCTAATTTTGAACATTCGTGCGAATCTAAGCCTGTTCTTTTGTTATATCGCAGGTAAAGATTAACTGCAATATAATCTTTACGAGAGGTTTGAACACCGAAAGCCCATCACTGCTTTATTTCCGAGCCTTTTAAAACTCTAGCCAGCACAACAAATGCACTAAAATCTACTTCGAATTCGAATATCTGTAACAAATTTGAAACACAGCTGTAAACAAGCAATTACATTAAAAAAACAAATGACATAATTATCAAGAAAAAAAAATTACCTTTAAAAAAATCGAAACATCCGTAGCACACAATAGGGTTGACTCACATAACAAACAGCACTCGTTATATAATAAACGGTCGCGTACTAACTAGAGTCGTTATTTTGCGACGCAACACGACCACCCCTCGGGGCATACGGGAGGATACTGACTCCCGTCAACGTCAACGGCGACGAGCTCGCGAAGAATCGTGTGAAATGCGCAAGTCACGCACCGCTTAACTTATCTACCTACTTTTGAAATTCAAATTGTCATTTACTCGGTCTTATTATACATACAGAACACACGCAAAGTGGGCACCGTCGTTTGGTGGGAATAAATTTCCGCTATACCGGCTCTCGGGATTCGACCTTTGAATATCCATAGAGAGGGTTGCCTCTATAATAAATCTCTCGGAACACTTTCATTGTTACTTTTTTTTGCTAAAAATATTTGAATAATAATGCTGCGGTCTCGATTTCGTGACTAGTATTTTCGTAGAAGGTTACGGTCGTAGCAGTTTCGTAGTTCGTAGCAATTGAGGCGTAGTAACTTTGTAGCATATTCTACGATGTATATTTGCGTCAATCGGCTTGTGGTTAGAGGGGCCGTCCTTGTACCTGAGAAGTTCCAGGTTCGATTCCCATCCTAGCCCACTTCAAGCACAAATATTTAGCTTAGTTGGAGCGGCCAATAAAGTGCGTGCTATTTACAAAGTCGGCAAACAGGCGTACGATCCGCCTGATGTTAAGCAATTACGGTAGCCTAGAGCTGCTTGCAATACCAAAGGCATTGCTCGCACGTTGCTAACCTGAAGGGAAGTAGGCAAGAGTAAGGGGAATGGTGGGAGGGTAGGATAATATTACGAATCATTGGACGATAGATGCATGATTTATTTATCATGATACTGTGTCTATATGAGTGCAGATTTCCAACAACAACACGGGCTCTAATGAATTATTTAATTAATTATCATGTTCACAGCCTCCGAATACAATGCCTTTTGTATGCATCTGCTGTTTATTGAGGCGTATTTGTTTAATAACTTGATACATTGTTGATATCATAAATTTAATAACACAGTGCTTGACCAAAATGTTATTGTTTAATTATACTAATTAGGTATGTCTGGGGATTACTTATAGTGAAATCATTTTCAACTTTTATTTACTACATCGCAACTTAGTAGTTTTAGTAGACTTTAATAGCGATGTTATGCATTTATTCAATGAATATGTCTCTATCAATTATGAATTGGAACAAAATACAAAAGTTTTGTTTGCGATGTTAGTAGAATAGCCCAGAGATGTTGTTAGTGTTTTACCAGTAACACTGTATATCAATAAGGTATATATAGATGTAGATGATAGATAGGTAAAGATATATGGAGAGTATAAAAAAAACAACGTAACTTCACCGCAGTCCACTCTATTGATCTCGCACCGTAGAGTTTCCATCAAATATAAAGAAAAATACACGCCTAAAAAGGAAAACGTATTTTGTAGATAATTTAATTTTCTTCCCGACATTAAGGCGTAGCTACATCGGTGGTATCAACGAATGGGAACGAGAATTGAGTTTATTTAGAGAATTCTTATGGTGGGGTCGAAAATGTATCATCTGTTTTCTACAGTAGGTAATTTTTGAAGTGAAGTTTCTATACGGACTTTCCGGGCGCTCACCGCGCGTCCAGTCTATCCGTGTTAAGCATCAGTAGCGTTATACGACAAATACCTATATAGGTATACAGAGTGGCAAATGCGGCGCGCCTAGTTCCTACGCTTTATACTATAAAGCTTTGCTTCTTTCGGGCGTCCCTAGATGGCACTGTTTTTTTCAATGAGGTCACTCACCCCTGATCAGCTCATCTATCCGGCTGCGACATCCGTCGTCTTATATATTATATGTGATGGTCTTTTCCCACCTCTGCGGACCCATGCGTGCCACGTGACTAGCCCTTCCACTTCAGGCCCTTTTCATCATAAAATTTCACACGTTTAAGTTAATATTTGAAGGTGACTTTGCAGACTTAACCCCGTCAAATGTCTGGTCTTTACTTAGGTTGGTATTAAAAAGTTGACCTACGCTTTTGACTTATCATTTTGTACTGATCGCACTTAAACCTGAGATCAATTAATTAATACGGGCCTTACTCATTTCGCTTCCACCCTAAAATGATGTATTCACTTCATTAGGTCGAAAGTTCATTGCAGGTATTGGCGAATTTATTTCTTTATTTATAAATTGGGACGACATAGAATCGCTTCAACCCGGGGCTCTCTTATTTCATTCAGTGAGCCGAGCTGAGACGAGGTTATTTTATTTAACACATCGTTGATTCGATTTATTATCTGTCGCTACTTTTCGTAATTGGCAAGAGAAATAGGTTTTCCAGGTCTCAAGGGTATAATCAGGAATAAGATGTCAAATTATTGTGTTGACCTTCCTTACTGTGCACGGGTTTCTTTTTTTTTAGTTTGAAATCTATCCCGGAAATATAATATTTCTATTGAATTACAATTACAATTTGCTGTATTGAGGAATACTTAAAAAGTCAAAGTAAAAGTCATTGTATTAAGATTTATATATTTCTCATTATCCTTTCGATGATTTTATAATTGTTACGCATAATTTAATTATAAAAAAAAAATTGGTGGCGTAAATTAAAGATCTTGTGTACTAGTCTTTACTAGAGTCGCGGTCTAGTTTTTGTTACCCGCTACGATGCTTCGTCGGTAACAAGAAAACTTACTTAAGGTGTCTTTATACTATATAGTGAGTTATAACTCACAAGATTACGGAGTTAGTAACCGAAGACAATGCTAATTTTGAACAACTTTTCATTTATTTATTGCATTTATTTGGAAATCCAAACTTGATACTTATTAGGTTTTCATAAATTATGATTTTCGATCCAGGGCAGTCTCGATGCCGACCCAAATTAAATTTCAAAAAGGGCCAGAAAAGATTAGACTATCAAAACCAAAATACAGCACCTTCAATATTCCGTTTAAATAAAACCGGCGCCGCACAAGCAATGGCTAATATTTTTTCCCCGAGATAAGATACAAGCAATAACACCATTTTGTTTATGTTGACGGCGGCCTAAGCCCCGCGGGATCGTCGGATCGACGCGGCTCCGAAGCTTACAAGAACTATTGGCTATACCATCCATTTATTACTCACCTACCCACCCCCTCCCACCCCTATACAACCAGGCCGGTAGGAACGCAAGGAGCTTATTATCGACGGCTCTTTCTATACTAGACACGATGAAATCCCAAACTGTATCCCATGGGCGATACACCAGTATATTAGTATCATAGACTGTACCTTTCGTTATATTTTAATTAGGTTCCTATTTCTCAGGCCGTAAAACAATATTGTATAATTTTATATTCGGGTTCTGTCCTCTAAAAGGGACAGGACAAATATTTTTAATAGCTAGTTGGCGACTCTGAAATAACATGATAGTGTGTGACCCAAATAAAGAGGGCGGGTAAAAGCGTGGGCTTTTCCTGATGCAATGTGGGAAGGTAATAAAATTAGTTGCAAATCAAGAACTAGGCATGGAAATGATTGCTACTTTAAATTCATTTTCAGTACGTGAAACTATATTTTTCTTTCACTGTTATTTCACTTGTGATTTTTCACAGTCAATGATTTTATTCATAGTGTATTTAAACTATGACACGTAATCCTATGAAGTCACTTGTCGATGATATATCATAAAACCGTGATAGTACCGAACACTGCGATTTAATTGCATAGATTTTTAACAGAATCTACCTATATCGGTAGCAGGTGCTACTTATGAAAACCTATATAATATGATTTTTCACACGCAACCTGTGAAATGTTCCATCACTTACAATAACACATGTTGAAGTTTATAAAGTTAATTAAATATGAAAAGACGTCTCGAGTTGACTAAGTACTGATGTTTTGGGACTGAAAGTCTGTAATTATTATGAGTTTGTGTGTGAAGTTATACCACCAAACAAACAACTCTTACTTAGCTGCGATTCGCACGATGCGTGAGGGAGCCGGAAGCCCAATCCCTCTTTCCTTCCACTCCCTCCGTCCCACTCTTCTTAAGGTCGGCAAAGTACGCGCATTTCCTCTGGTATTGTGAGCATATGTAGACTACGGTAACTGCTTAACATCAGGCGAGTCGACACTTGTTTGCTGTCTTTGATATATTAATATATTATATATTACTAGCTGACCCGTCAGACGTTGTCCTATATTAAATTTGAATACTGAATTCAATTTGTTCCGCTCGACTTTAGATTTCTTTTCTTTCATAAGAACCTTCTCCTGACAATAACACAACAAAAAATAATTAGAGAAATTGTTCCATCCGTTCAAAGAAATGGAGATTCATTTTTATATCTTATATACAATAAAATTCACGTGTCACAATGTTAGTTATCATACTCCTCTCAAACGGCTGGACCGATTTTCATGAATTTTTGTGTGCATATCGGGTAGGTCTGAGAATCGGCTACTATCTATTTTTCATAGCCCTAAATGTTAAGGGTGGTCCACATTCCACGCGGACGGAGTCGCGGGCCACGGCTAGTATATAGATAATAATAAACCCATCTAGTAGTAAAACTACAATGTCCCGTTCTCTCATAACAGTTAAATAACTTTTAAACTACACTTTTAAATAACAGTTAAATAACTTTGCAAATGCAAAGGACGATATTGAGGAATAACCCACTCTGAATGTTGATCAACTTATAAATAATATAATAAAGCTTATGAGCAAAAAATATTCCATCCTTAACTGAAAAACGAAAAGGGTCCGTCCACTGAAAGCCTCCTATTTTGTTTGTTTTTCTAATAATTTAGACAGACACCTTTACAAAGTCCTTTATAAGCCTTTACCGGACTGAGAGCACACGAAGGTGAAACATTAAAAACAGTTAATTTGATAAAATAATCGTATTCCTTTCTGTATCGCTTCTCGTTGGCACAATATACCATGGTATAAGTGCTGATATTCATATACTCCCTCATTAATAAACGTGGTATAGCGGGCGAATAGTTAAACTCCGAGTTATCTATTTCTGTCATCAGGAATTTAACATTCAAAAAAGAAGACAGAGCATGGTGTAATCATACAACCACTATACCACGTTTATTAAAAAGAAAGATGGAGTTCAAAAACCTGTTTTTAGAAATCCATAGAAAATAATAAAACTATTTTTAGGGAATATTTCTATCTTAATCTCGCGCGTGCTTGGGTCCTATGTTCCATTTGTTTATAAGCCACTAGCTCTACCCTGCGCGGGTCGCTACGCTGTCAAAGATTGGTCGTACTAACTCAGAAACCTCTGTGGGCTTATGCACAACACTTTGCTGAAGATCATCACATGATCAAATGCATAGTTTACGATTATATAAAGGACATACATACAAACATTCACGTACAGAAGAACTATATAAGTAAGTATATTTTAAAGCTTTTTTAATTTCCATAGGACCAAATCTATACAAATAAATAAAATTGGAGTGTCTGTCTGTAATATCAAAATAACACCTTTTCACTAAATGCATATGAAAGTACATACGACACCTATAACAAAACCCGATTTAAAAATTTTTTGTCTGTCTGTCTGTCTTTGTGTTTGTTCCGGGTAATCTCCGAAAAGGCTGGACCGATTTTGACGGGACTTTCACTGGTAGATAGCTGTTGTTATAAGCAGTAACTTATGCTACTTTTATTTTAGAAAAACAACATTTAAAAAAATGGGTCCTGTCGCGCGGGCTCAGAACGCGGGAGCGGGCTTTTTTGTTAATGTAAATTCCACGCGGACGAAGTCGCGGGCTCAGCTAGTATACAATAAAAATCTTACCATAACCCTTACACTAATCCATAGCAAATTGGAGTCATTTCCTCCGACGGGTCGGTGGGTTGTTTTTTCACCAGATAGGCGGCGCTGCGACGCATGAGGGTAACATTGGCAATTTCCTGACGGCGGCTAATGTCCGCTGTCTCACCTTACGGTGTAGACAATATCCGCTGAGCCAGTAAAGACAATGTCCTTTATTAAGTACATGAGATGGTACACCGTGACGTCATGTTTTAAGAACTATGATCGATGGGAGTTTGATTGAACTTTAATTTTGTAATAAAAGTTGTTTGGTTCATATTAGAACACACCAGTGTACCAATAGATATAGATAATCATAACAACGAAATCATTAGGTAGGTATGTACCTACTGAGAAAAAAAACTCATGAATACGATTTAAATCCAAGCTTTTATTGTTTTATTTAATAAAAAAAATATAAGTAGCAATTTGAGTTTGTCACATTACTAGTAAGCTAAGCTAAGCTAATGCTTGGGTTAAGTGTGGGCTCACGTCAATAGTTTAATGACCAGGTTGGGGATCGAATCCGGAACCTCTCAGCGGCGGCCTTTCTAACCACTAGGCCTAACGCCTCAAGACCTACAAAAGCGTTTAGTAAAATATACTAAAAATAATACCAGGAACTACAAAAATAATTATCAATCATAATTTATTTTCTCACTGTCATTAATCTGCCAAGTCAGTGCCGGAGCACGCATAAAGGTTCCGCAGCCATGACGCTATTTTGTCTTCCATCATTTTGTTCCTCATAAAGTCTATAGAACATTATAAAACCTGTTCACCATTCTATTCTAACAATAACGAACCGCAACAATTGTTTCACACAACATTATTTACGGCACAAACTCTGAACGCTACATTACCAACGTGTACTGTGTACCAAAAATATTGTACGGAACAAAAAACATTGTTATAAAAGCGTCATTCCATAAAGTCCAGTGAGGCATTGTTCAGAGACGGATGGGGCCCTAGCGACCTCACGGTACCAACAGGATATGAACTTAACGCCTTTTAAAAATATATTGTGACTTGTATATAATTAAATATGCCAGTTGTAAATAGAAGAAAAACAATTCTGTAGGTAGGTATATTCATGGACCTTTTTTGAACGTTTTTATACCAAGAAAAAAGAACGCGATATTTTTTTTTTACATTTTAATATGCCTGACTGCTTCCTTACATCGGTGCGGACATAGTCGGATGGAAACTACTAGTGCACATACACGAAACCCCAAATCGACGTTGTAAAGGTTTTTCTTTTGGGTTTCTAAAATTTTCGTATTGTATATGTACAAAATTAAGTTAACTTTCACCCATAAACTCGGACGGATATCGCAGGTTACACGTAAAGCGTTAGTGATTCAGTAAAATATTTAGCACCCACGCTTCGGGACAGGAAACGATAAGGGGTAGTTCAACGAACTATTAAAACTATTTATCTACATTGTGCCAAAAGATAACCAAATATTGGAAACCACTTAATTTTATATAGATATAGATTCTGTTATCATTTTGGCAATTATTTTAAACGCGATAGAAGAACGAACAAAGAATTGTGGAGGATTATTTTGTGTTCATCAGCGCGTAGAAATTAGTGAGTGAAGCCAGCAAAAGTAATATGAAATAGGATTGATTCTGATTATAATGTCTCATTATTTCGACACACGCGTGATACACAATGATGTACAGATCCTGTTTGTTATGAAGCACGTAGGCAGAATATACTATATATAAGGTACTAATAGAAATTTCTCTGAACATCTAACATATTCGATGATATTGTTTTCTTATATTTACACGAATACTATACATTGAAATAAAACTATGCAAACAACAACTAAATATGAGGGTACGCGGTTATTAACTATGACATCAGGACGTCTAACACCTCAGTCCCCCCGTGACCATGGTTGCTGTAAAGCAGCCGAAACGTCGGGAACATAAAAAAGTAAATAAACGCGATAAAATCCGTAAAATAGTTTTATTTCAATATTCGATGATATTCTTTTCATAATACTCACTTATATAAAATGCGCCTACGTCATACTTAATTCCTATTTAGTTTTCTTTAGTATTAGGTCGTCTAGAGAGCGTAGGTATTTTATTATTTATCAGAGTCTGTAGTAAGAAAATGAACACAGAATTTTGATGTTGTTGTAATAATGTAGCATTCAATTATAAAGATTACAAAACATAATGAAATTACTGAGTGACAGTTTGTTGATGGATAAATGATAATTAGGTTGCTTATTTTAATTGGTTCAATATTATTTATAGGTAAGTCCTTGACGACCGCTTGGAGCAGTGGTTCGAGCGTAGGCTGCTCGGCTCACTGCACATGGTGGTTGCCGGTTCAATTACAGCCGGGGCAAATTTCGGAAATGGCCTTTTCGTAATTTGCTTTGGTCTGGGTGTCACTAGGATCGCCTCCAGTCCATTGTACGGTACCCATAGTATAAACGTTGCTTCGTTTGGGACTATACCGGTGGTGTATAAGTCTGTCGATATTAATTTATTATTTACTTAATTTTATAGAAGGAAAATATAAAGAAGTTGACTCAGGTAGGTATTATTTTGAGGAAATCCATTATTATTTGGGAGAAAGACGCACCACTTACCCTCGCCTTGACTTGTAAACATTCAAAATCATAAACCAAAACACACACACACACACATGGAACACTTCTTGCAATATTTATTGATCTCTATTGAAAATGCCTCTTGAAATCATGCCAATGTTCAGAGAATATATTTTTAATGTTCACAAAATATTCACGTCTTTAGAATATAAATTCGCCACTTTATAAAGTAACAATTTATTGAGTGTCTGACATAGCTTTCGCTTTTATCCTCACCGTATTTATGAGAACGGGCATTTTAGAATGTTCACAAGCGTTGACTCTTGCAAAATCTTGCAAAGAAAACTTTGAATGCATAGTAGGTACGTGTCTCGGGGAGCCACGGTAGGTACAGTGGTCTGAGAATATTAAATAAGCTGTTGGGAAATTATAAACGAACAAACGTATTTTATTAGGACCGTAACGTTTTGATGTATTCAAAATGAAAACGATTTAGATAAATTATATTTTCAATGAATTTTATAAATGGGTTTTATAAGAAAACTAGCTGAGCCCGCGACTTCGTAAGCGTGGAATTTTGATCCTTTCTTAGGGGATGTCTACGTCATAGTAGCTTTATGCATGCAAAGTCTTAGCCCGGTCGGTTTAAAATTGACAAAGTTTCATACAAACTTTCATCCCCTATTTTATCCCCTTGGGGGTAGAATTAATCAAATTTTTTTCTTAGCGGATGCCTACGGCGTAACATCTACCTGCATGCCAAATTTCAGCCCGATCCGTCCAGTGGTTTGGGCTGTGCGTTGATAGATCACTATGTCAGTCAGTCAGTCACCTTTGAGTTATATATTGTTGCGACCTAGAAACTATTTGGTCAAATATCTCGAAGGATCCTTATTTTATCAGCTTGATACAAAAACGCATTGTTAGTCTAGATGTACTTCATCGATTAATTATGAAAGGTCTCGTAAATTGAATATTCGAGATTGTAGGTATGTGCTTGTTGTGTGTAACTAGTGTGTTTGAACTAGTGTAGTGCTTAGTATTTGTCAAGTTTGTGGAGAGCGAATAAAACCCTTTTTACACGTTTGACGGCATTAATTGTACCTACTCCCTAGTACGTATACGTAACAATATATATAGATATAGATGATATTCTGAGAAAAAAAGGGAGATATAAATAAGTTTGATTTGATAAAATGTACCTAACTGAAAGTGTTTCCAAATTTTATACATCTAGCGTGTGTGTGTTCGTAATTCTTCTTCTCCTAAACGGCTGGACCGATTGTTGTGAACATTTTTTGTACTTATGATCTACATGGTTTTTAGCTATAGCTGGACCCGGTAGATGTCGCTGTCGTCGACACCCAGAAAATAAAATCTACGCTAGTGAAGCTACAGGCCAAAGCAGTAAACTATAAAAGTAATTATTTGGTGAACATTAATATGTTTAAAATAACTATAAATTAAATATAAAAACCCCGATGTGACGACTTTTTAAACTACAAAATAGCTGATAATTTTCAAACGGCTGAACCGATTTTCATGAAATATAGCTAAGGACACTTGATCAGAATACCTTTCTAACAACAACAACAAAATTAAAATCGGTTCATCCTCTTGGGCGCTACGATACCACAGACATACATACAGATACACATGTTAAACTTATACCCCCCTCTTTTTTCGTCGGGGGTTAATAACCATAATGACCTCGCGTTAAAAGCATTGACGTATTATATATTTTAAAATTGATTTACAAGTAGGTATTGAGATTCTTCAATTCCAATTTTCAATACAGCGTAATAATTTATAGAACCTATATTTTATAATAATTCCATTTCAGACCGCACTGATTTTCCAATAACAAACTTATTGTGGACGTGTTCAACTACAATGGAAATTTAATTCGAATGACTGATCACAGCCGCGGGGCTTTTGTTCAATGAGTTTCAATAAAATTTATATTATTATTTTGAACATACGCTGATGTTATTTAATTATATAAACTTTCAAAATGAAAATGTCATTTAAAATTTGACAAGTGCAATATGGATGATCTATGGTAATAAACAAAGTTATAAATTTGATTATTTCAACCAAAATTATCATCAATTACTCAATTAACATCTGCACTTGGTGCTTATCAATTAGTATTAAGCCATCAATTTACACGAAACCTATTTATTGAAAAATAAACACCCGTTCGTTTCTAGGATGGTGTGTGTAGCCTGAATCTGGCGCGGTCTGACAAAATGCCTGAACTTGTATGTAAGAAAATATATTTTAAAACTCATGATATGGTAAACAGACTACCTTTTTGCGTTTAACTGTACTTACCTCATACACCTTCGTGTAATTCACTCGCCGACGCCACCGTAACGAGCGCCATCTTCCGTGCAAGGACTCGTGAAATTAATTAAACGGAACGCATAGCATCGTTCTGCGCCACTTGCACTGTCGCGATAATCTCCGAGCTAAGATGACAGCTACAGAAGCTGGAACGTCGCGAGTGTACTTGCCTAATTGGGCTTTAGAGTAAGTGTTAACGCCTTTTGCTTATGCCATCCTGGTACTTGAGAATCTAAATGCGGAGAGGCGCTTCTATGGAAACAGATTTCCGTGATCTTAATAATAGTTCCGTTCACATATGTGAGCCTAGTACATTGCAATTGTGTTGCGTTTGTTCCATGGTTGAAGTCTGCAGAATTTTATTTCAATAAAATTTATATTGCCTGACTGACGCACCAACTGTATGGTCCCAAACTAAGCAACGCTTGTACTATGGGTACCGTACAATGGACTGGGGGCAATCTCAATGACACCCAGCCCAGGGAAAATTACGAAAAGGCCATATCAGAAATTTACGCCAGCGGGAATTGAACCCGCAAGCCAGCGTGAGCCGAGCAGCCTACGCTTGAACCATTGCGCTAAGCGGTCGTTAAAAAAAGCCACAAAATACCCCTGTTGTTTGCCTCAATTATAAATCAGGTAACCAAACGGTTTTGCTATTTACAAATACTTCTGAGAATAATTCAAAAGTACACAGTACCCGAATAAAAGGTTACGAATGTGGTCTAATATTTATTTGGGATAGAAAAACCAACGTGCAAACCATTTATTTACCGGCGTTTATTTAGTTAGGTTAATTACAATAGAGAATTTATTTATGTTACCGAAAATTATATTTGTTTAGGCAAAAAAGTAAATAGGTACAGCAACATATATAATTAGAACTCGTGAGTGTAGAGACAGTGAGTTATACTTACTAGTGGTCGCCTCTGGTCGAAATCCGACCATAATTCATTTAAATTTAAATTTTAAACGTATTTCATTAAGGTTCTATTGTCATACTATTTGATACTGGCACTCAGAATGCACTATAGAAGTCCTGCCCTCCAAAATAAAGAAAAAAAACTGTCACCGTTTGTCAGTCAGACAGTCAGTCAGTTGCCAAGAAGAAGTTAGAAATGTGTGTGTGTCAAACGCATGGTAGTGTGTGTAATGTTTTATTTATTGATTGAATGTATTTTTTATGCATAATTGTAAAAATATATTAGCATTCTGCACTCCTTCTCTATATTAACTATAAGTGTGCCAAATTTCATACTCCTCCGACTGCGCAATTTTCGTATTAAGCGGTACAAAGTTTTTCCTCCACGTATTAATTTATACATTTTTCAGTCAGGTTGTAGGTAACCCTAAAAATAGGTAGTACTCAAAGCGATGTATCAGAATCTTTTTGTGTCCTTCAGTGACTGCCTTTGCTGCGCTCAGCGTAGGCATAAGCCTGAACGAATCATAGCTCTACCATTCGTTTAACGCTCGTCAGACGCTAGGGTCTACGTAAATTATTTTTATCTATATGGCTAATTTGTAGAGAATGCCTATCGGCAAACCGAAAAACTAATAAATTTGCCATACCTACTATACTTAGTCATATTTTACGTAAAGTTAAAGGCCGATAGCTTTAGTACCTCTATAGAAAACGGTATCTATACCTTCAAATAATAGAATACAACGTAGAGTCACCTGATTACCGTACGAAAACACTGTAAAATGGCAATTTTCAGATTGTTTTTTGAATCTATCAAGCAAATAACGGGCAAAACCTTTATTTTTTCCAGCTTAACATAAAAAATTAGACATCTTCACAAAATTTATGTGTATTTACGTAAACACAAATTAAGCCACAATTTACGTAACAAGAGTTTGAAAAATAAACGCAGAAATACGGACCGGGATCACCTTTATTACAGCGGAGCGTTTCAGCGGAGCATTACAGCGTAGCGTTTCAGCGTAGCGTTTTATTTTATTGGCAGCCAGAATACCTGCGGTTACTCGCTATATCTGTGGTACGAAGAGCGATAAAAATCGGGCTGTGTACCTGCAATTTACTTAATTAGTAATGTTTAATTATTCAGAACCGTATATCTAGGAGGTTTAAGGGTGATTTTATCAGATTTTTGTTAAAGTTAATTGCTTAATAAAAGATATAGTTTAATCGAAAACGTCTTTTGTACAAAACTTACTGTAACTAAAATATCTCTTCTGAAGTTTGTTGAAAAGCAAATATGTATATAAGTATTAAAGAGACTCATTAAAAATCTATAAGGATGATGGTGATTGAATCTAATAACCTTTGAAAGACATGGCTAAATAGGTACCTACTTAGGGTGACCGTTCACTTGGATGTGATATGAAGAGTTACCGCCGCTTCGACCAATAGGATTACTTCATTTCCATTCAACTTGAGCTAAGCTAGATGAAGCCGAAGAAATAAAGCGATCCTATTCGCCGAAGTTGTCGGGCTGGTCCATAACACAGACATGTGGACGGTCAGCCGTACTATTTAATTTCATTTGTTAGTCCTGCCTTCAAATGCTTTAAAACACACAAACGGATTATGATTTAATTAGCGCATTCATTACCAACTCTCCGACTAACACCTCTGATTACAAATTCGTACGTAATTAAACAAAGCACGTCGGATAGCAGCGGTGATTCTCACAGAACTGATCAAAAGGGTTTTATTTAATGCGATTTAAATATTAAAATAATTAAGCTGTCCAAAATACGGTTTCGTCTTCTTTAACGCTTGATTTAAAATTTAACCGGTTTAATTATGAAACTGTTCCATTAGGGATGTACTTGTTCACAAAAAATATACCTATTAAAATAATAAAGCGTATTTTTTGGATGTAGACAACAGCGCCATCTACCGGGTCTAAATATATTTAGCTATGAAAGAACAAAAAAACATTAAATCCGGTCAAGCCGTTTAGGAGTAGAATTACAAACACACGCACTTTGGAATTTGATATATATGTAAGAAAAAATGTCTCCCTAACTGCTGTAGATGAGAGAGAAAAAATAAAATCCTACTAATACGAGTATTATAAATGCGAAAGTTTGTGAGTGTGGATGTATGTATGTAACTATGTTTGTTACTCCTTCACGCAAAAACTACTGAACGAATTTGGATGCAATTTGGAACACAGATAGATTATAACCGGGATTAACATATAGGATACTTTTTAACCCGATAATCCCGAAATTTTTGCTAAGTTAAAATACTACGCGGATGAAGTCGCGGGGCACAGCTAGTACTTAATAAAAGGAATAAATGATAAGTATCGCAAAACTGTATGATCCCGAACTAAAACCCGTATCTATAACCTAGTCGTTACACTGACAAAGCGAGAGTCAAAACGTATACCCACTTACTTCATCATCTGCTTTACCCAAGCTTTACCTTTTCCCACTATCTGTCAAAAAAGTATTACTTGTGTAATAGCAATGGCGATAGTTGATTGGCTACAGGGAGTTTAAATAGAAAAAAAAGTAACAAAACTATGTCATTACTTTTTTACTCAAATAAGTAAGGAATTACTTATAGTAAAAAAATTATTACTCATCTTTAGGTAACGGGGGTCATGGGAGTTAGTAATGCTCTGAATATAGCGAAAACAAACTACATAGAAGACAGAACTATTTCTAAAATAATAAGGCACTTTTTAAAATAAGCAGCGACAGGTGGATGAACTAGTGTTAAAACCTTCAAAGTTAGCCCAACAGTTGAATTAAAGGGATTTCTGTTAAAAGCTCTTGTTATCCTTGAAGCGCTCTGAGTGTATTGTTATCAACTCTGAATTAAATTAGGATTGGCAACTAATAGCAGTCTGTTTTGTGACTTTGCACATGATATAATTATTTTGATTAGATGGAAAAATAGGTAGGTATTGGAGCAAACTATCATTTAAAACATTATTTTCAAAATTACGACAGGTATTTAGATTATAGCCTGAATCCCCCTCATGTTGAGGGGAGGCCCGTGCCCAGCAGTGGGACGTCAAAAGGGCTAAATTATTATATTATTATGCAGACAAAAATCATTGTGTTAAAATAATCAAAGAAGCAAAAACTAAATAATTATAAATACCACAATATCAATGCGTCCACATATTGTGATTTGTGACGTAAAGTCAGACAGATAACAATCAGTCTGACTTGACATAACGGTAATGCGATCGAAAAGAAGCATTTGCCTCGCGCGGATGCTCGGTATGTTGTGGACGCTCCAAATTATTTATTTCCATCCGATTCATGATAAATTTTCAGACACAGTCTGAAACGCCATTACGTCCATAGAATCTGATATTCCAAACATATAAAAAATAATCCCGAAATTGACGAAAAACACTTTTTAAACGACACAAACAAACAAATTATAAAAAGCCAATTATGTTTTTGGTTGCATTTCATTTACTGCTTCATAAATAATGCATTTTGTTGGACCTTTGAATCAGAGTTAATTTCGCGACAGTACCAGGATTCCCGCGCATGCCAGTGTTGCTTAAAACTCCAGTAATATAAATGCTAATCTGAACCGAAGCCGCGAGGATCAAGCCTCTCCGCCTGTGATACCAAGATTCCAAGAGAGGTGGTGATAAGGAAAGTTACATTGGATGAACAGCAATGGAAAAAGTTATAGTGTATAAACTATCTGTACCATTACGCTTGTATTCTTTCACGGTGTAGATAGAGATTTTCAGCTTTCTTGTAGAAGATAGTGCCAAGAATGCGCTCATGTAGAGATACAGCTCTACAAGCTGCTTTTTATTGAGGAATGTATAATATTGTATAGATCCCGGGTTATATTCCCGGATCGTGCAAATATACTTATATCCTGAAAGTATGTCCTAACGGCTATAGGTTTTAATTATAAACAAAACATCTAGCAGAATCTGTAGAATTGAAACAATAAACTTAAATATTTACGTTAAAACCTTTCATGCTACTTTCTATACTTAATTAAAATAAGAACACTCTCTGCAAAATGTTAATTAGCTTTTCACATAGCACCCAGTAATAATTAATTAGCACTTAAAACTATTTTCATTTAAACACGTTGGCATCTAATCTGGCTTTTAACTGTTTTAGTACCCATTACAAGAAACAATCTTATTTTTAATCAAATCTAGAAAACACCACGTGAAATAAATTGCCCTTCAAAACGAGGGTCGTAACTTTAAGTCGAGTTTTTTTAATAAGGCCCTCGGATGATTCTTTGAAGGCCGTTTTAATATAATTGGTGGAAAAAAGAAAAATGTCTTAAGGGTGACCGTCGACTTGAGCATAGCCCACTCGCTTAAACCAATCGCTTCATTTTTACGTGCTGAGGTATTTACCTCAGCACATAAAGCGATTATGTTAGTCAAACAGGCTAGCTAGCCTAGCTAGTCCGCCCGGCTCAAGTCAACGGCCACCCTAAGAGTGACCGTCCTATTGACTGTGCTATGAAACACTTCATTTTCTAAGCTTCTTCCATCTTAAGCGTAAGTTGACAGGAAATGAAGCGATCACTGTTCAAAACGGACACTGATTCATAGCACAGCTAAACTAGCTTTCTAATTTGAATACCTACATCTGAATGAGATTTGATTACTATTTACTTATTTAGTGACAATGGTGTTGCCTGCTCACATTCTGTTGCTGTTCCTGTGAATGTACACCATCTTTTATTCACTGAAAAGAGAAACCATTGAGTTTCTTGCCGGATCTTCTCAGTGCAAACGGCATTCCGAACCGGTGATAGATTCTGACTATTCATAAATGCTTTGTTGGCTTACATGATTAATAGTACATTGTTACACGACAAAATAAGTCTTTCACCCGAGGTAAACACTGTGCTTTTCATTACGAATACAAGGAAAGTAAAAATAAAAACAGGAATTGGCTAAATAAATAATACAAGGAAGTATGAACAAATACTCTACAACTCGAAAAAAAAAAAAGATCGGATTGCCGCCCATTTGTTTTTTTTTCGTCGGCCGGCTAACTTCATTATTTAGCCATTATTTTTTATATTCATCTTTAAATATTTTGCCCAAGTGTATGTTATTTTAAAGAAATGGTTGAAACTGAATTATAATTAAGTCATTTAAAAATACATATTCTTTAATTAATACTTAACTTTATGTTATTTCAATTTTACATCGTGCTGTAATTGAGTGACTGTAGAAAAACTTTGAACATGGTTCCATAGAAATGTGAAAATGGAACTAGTTTTTTTTTTATAATTTGACAGCTGTCAGTTGAAAGCGACTCTCCCGGGCCGGAAAAGTATTACTTTCAACCCGCTCCTTAGGCAACTTCAGACCTACTTTCAGAGTATGAGTAATGAAAAATCAATTTTCAGTTGGAGTTTGAGTTTGAGCGAAGGGGACGGTCACCCTAATACTCTTGAGGTCATTTAGCTCGCTGGTGGTAGTGATGTTCCGTCCCTGTCACTCACTTGTCCCGAGCAGCTCCGCTCTGTATTAGCATGCAAATTGATGGCCTACGATTTATAGCTTTTTAAACCGCCCTTTCAAGCTTGAGGGTGCGTTATGCAGCGCCTATGTGGCTTCTTGTATTTGAAGCGGGGCATTCCGTTTCCTACCCTCGAATATTTATTGTTGTTTTAAAGCCGCAATAGCTTAGATACGGGACTCTAAATAAGATTCTAAAAATAATAATCGTTTAAAATATGAGAACCAAATTATTAATGTAAACTTATATAATACAGTTGATTGTCAAGAGGTGCATTATCAAAAATATTAGGTACTTACCTCAATCTTTTTATAGAGATATTATAAAATAATGGTGTGTGTGTGTGTCTGTAATTATTTTATTTCTAAAGGGTCTCACCGTTTTGATGTTTTATTGTACTTATGGGCTCAAAAATAAAATCTACAGTAGCGTAGTTGCGTACAAAATCTAGTGTTGATATAAAAAGCCTCTATCCCATAATTCCAAACTCAATTATACAGTCACAAATAAAGCATTAGGTATACGAAAATTAAAACGCTTTCGGCGGGACCACTTAAACCCTTTCAACTTGGCCGTGGGAGCCCGAATACGAACTGAACAAGTTTTTCATTTATATAACACCACTCTGCTCCTATTTGTAGAATCCATTCATTTTTCTGTTGGTTATCTTAAAGAAAATATTCACCATATTTGTATTTCCCGAAGAGAGTGTGATATTCGTTGAGTTAAGCTGCAGCCAATTGATTACAGATCATATAAGGGCTAGTTCAACCGAGGTAGTACCACCATCTCACAGAAGATCAGCGTAAATTAGCTGTTATGGCTGCATTTCGTTCGATGAATGAGAGAGCCAGAATCCCTACCCTCCCCCCGTCCATTTCCCTGCCTCTGTTCCAGTCCTCCTCAGGTCGGCAACGAGTTAGCAATGCCTTTGGTATTGCAAGCATCTATAGGTTATGATAACTGCTTTACATCAGGCGCATCGTATGCTTGTTTGATGACTTCGTAATGTAGGTATATTAAAATAAAATAACAGTTAGTGTTATTTTTCCTTTCATTCGTTCTCCATGGTTTTGGTTCAATCCAAAACAATAAACTCAGCTGTCATTTAAACAAAAAACTGATATAACTGGAAACACGCCAAACAAAAGTTGAAAACAATCACTTTTAACACACATTTAACGTGTCGTAAATTTCGGAATTTTCGCAAATTTCCATAATAAAAGATGTAAATTTCATCCCATTTAATAAAATTAACCATTGTAGCTCATTCCGAATCATCAAACTGAAACTGCTCTTGGCAAAAAGTAAAACCTATTATTGGAAATCCACTGCATTCAGTAACATTAATGAGTGTCGAGAATTGATTTATCAGAAGGTAAGTACTTACTTACTTTGCAAAAATCCTTCGATAAAATTATAGTCTGATCGACAAGAACACAGAGTTTGTGAGCACTACGATCAAATGACTCAAAGCTTCAAACAAGTGATTGATTAGCAAGACAGCTTTTGACTAGACCTATTTGTAACTCAATATGTAGATATTTTCAAAGGAATTAGGCTTTCTAAGTAGAAAGTCCAGTCTAAAAAAGTCCAAGTAAACTCCAAGTTTTGTAGTAATGACGTAATTTAATAGATAAGAGTAATGGATCCTGACGATGGGCGGCATCGCTGGTGTGACGACAAAGATGCACTCCACAGAGTACAGTACTTCATCCAAAACCAACCTCATAATCATCGAACGCGCTCAACGAGCACTATTGAAAGTAGCCACATTTAAGGCTAAAGCGCCCATCTAGCCCGCGAAGTTCAAATTTTTTGAGTTCTTTTAGAAATGTTTCAAAATCTGACAATAATAACAGACAAATTTTGTAATTCGCGAAAAAGACCGTGTGCAGTGAATTTATTAATACATTTATTTTACTCTAAATATTATCACGGTGGATATGATACTAGTAAATCACTAAATATACAAAAATTGCCAGATTATCTGGATAGCTGTCGTTCTTGAAATGTTTTGGAGTAAGTTGTATATATTAATAAATGCACTGCACACGGTCTTTTTCGCGAATTACAAAGTTTGTCTTTTATTATTGTCAGATTTTGAAAAATTTCTAAAAGAACTCAAAAAATTTTAACTTCGCGGGCTAGACAGGCGCCTTCACCTTAAACCTTTTCTTTTTCCCACTCAGCTACTCTATGATTATTTTCTTCACCCATTAATATAACACACAATTTGTTATTACCCATTATCATTAATTTTATTGATTCATTTAATTATATAACTTAATTTATATTAGTTATCATTTCTTATAATATAAAACCTGTACTATATATTGATGGAAGCCAGCACTCATAGCACAGTTTAATACTATTATGAGTGCTGGCTGCAACCTTTAGAGACAGCTTATTATTTAAAAAAATAAAGATACATTATTATTATTCCATTTATTTATTTTATATCATTTTATATTTTTAAATCTAAATAAAAAATATCTTATCTAAATAAATTTAAAAATATAAAAAATAGTTCCCCACCGGCATCGGGAACAGGTTATTATTATTATTATTATACATTCACCCAGAATAAATTGGCCAAAAATGGCGAACAATACGGAAGTACCTACTAAAAAACTGTTTATTTCCGTAATTATAAAACGTATAATAATAAAATCGCTGTAGTAAAAGATATAGGTACTAGGAACTTCAAAATCATTTGTGCTCGTTATTTTTAGGGTTCCGTAGTCCCTACGAGGAACCTTTATTAAATATTTTTCTAATTGTGAAAGTGGTGGGGGAGCTCTTTGCCTTTGAGCCTGAAATACGTATTCACTCAACATCAAAGCTTTCCCCAGAACGATGCTTTATCTTTTAAATAAAACCATATCTAAACTGTAGTATCTGTCTTCAAACCTAACGCTTCTTAAGGGAAATCCGATTCTGTATTTGCCAAAAGTGACCGTCGTAAGTTATATTAGGAATAAGCGTTTTGGGAATAATGGAACAGAAATTACAAATTTCTGTATGGAATAAGGTTTTCGAGACTATCCAAACTTGTAATGAGTCTATTATTTATCCCGTGAAAGGCTAGGTTCGAGGTGCACTGTTAGATATCCGGTTGTGTTAAGTCTTGTGGTCCAAAACTCTACTGGCTCTATCATAGGTCAGCCTTTGGCTAGTGAATTGGTGCAATACAAAGTTGGACACAGAAAAACACTCTTGTACCATTTGCTTTTTGTTTATAAAAGCCGTTGACTTTGAGTGAATTTATATATAAACTAGCGGCCCGACCCGGCTTCGCACGGGTACATTGCGGTTACATTATTCGAGTTTTAGTAAGGATCCCTAATTTTTTTTGAAAATATATTATAGCCTATGTCACCCGGGGATAGTGTAGTTTCCCAACAGTGCAAGAATTTTTCAAATCGGTTCAGTAGTTTCGGAGCCTATTCATTACAATCAAACAAACACAGTTTTCCTCTTTATAATATTAGTATGATTAAGTTAAAAAGCGTATTTAAAAAAAAAAAATATTCGTGTCTGTCTTTTCAAATTAATATTCGTCATGTGCACACCTGCTGTCTAATAAGTAAAACAATTTGTATGATAATTAGAATTGGTTCCAACTCCAATTTTCTATTTTAAATTAAACCAATCATGATTACAATCGGTATTGATTAATATTCTCATGACTGCGTCTAAATTAGAAATTTTTCGTCTCCAAAAAAACTAAGACAAATGAAAATGAATACACTTAAAATACCGAACTCAAAAGCTTAGCAAAAATATTCTGTAATTTTATAAGAATATGAGTCTAACTCGTTGCCTCATACTTCTAACCAACTAAAAGTAAGGATATACAACGGAGTCGCGACATCAAAAAACTTAGTTGGGAGACACTCGGACACATTGTTCAGAACAAGATAACATTTGATGCGGCTCTAAGCAGCTACACTGGAAACTTTACACACACTTTACAACGTTGCACACCCTGTACGTACAAGCTAGAGCAAAAAGGAAGTATACCATGTGATTAAACAAAGTAGGTGAGACACTGACTCTACTAGAGCTCATAAATAAAGTTTACTAGATTTGAGGCTTCTGTGGCATCTTTTTAGTACAAACGAACAGTGTCACATCTTATGCTTTGATTACACGGTAGGTGACGAGTACACACTGTGTTCTCACTCGAATATTCGGTATCTATATACACATATCTGATTCGTTATGTAGGAATCTACAATGCACCTACCTTCCGCAATTATGTCTCGATCGGCTATCCTGACATGTTTTTTATTTTTTATATAACAAAGCCTTAATTCCCCTACGGATTACGGCCTTAATCCCCCTCGTAGTGAGGGGAGGCCCATGCCCAGGAGTGGGACGTCAAAAGGGCTAAATTATTTTTTTATTACTATTATATAACAAAGCCGGCAAGCATGTGTGCCACCCACCTGATTTTATGCAGTTATCGTAGCCTATAGATGCTTGCAATACCAAAGGCATTGCTCGCACGTCGACGTCCTCAAGGCTAGTGGGACAAAGGGAGAGGAAGGGGGTTGGTCTACCAGCTCTCTCACTCTTCGTACGAAGCGCAGCTGATCTTCTTTGAGAGCGTGGTTCTACTCGTACCCCGGTAGAGCCAGCCCGTATACGAGCTATTGAGCCGGTACAAATTGGCTCTACTACTAGCAAAAGTAATGAGAGTTTAATAAATATCCATTACTGAATTTCTAAAACAAATACTCTGAATATCTGATATCCAGACTTTACCTACACTGTTGTCGACAACTTAGTTTTCCCATCACCATCAAAACATACATCGCGTTTCTCAGAAAGTTAGGTTCTGCACTGCGGGCGGACTACTTAAAATTCCACAATTGCGCTGCGTACTATAAATTCAACTCCGGGAACTCTCGAGCGTAGTAAATTTTGCGCTTATTTTGTTCAAATTATTTCCGTTAAGCGCAATGGCTTGTGAGACCGCTGACTTTGCGGACGGCAATGTGTACCTATTTATAATGTAACAAAGGTCATTTTGAATATTGTAAACTGCAACTATCTGTTGACTTTTTTAAACATATTTTAAAGATTATAATTGGGGATGCCTGATGTAAATTATCATACTAAATCTTGCGCACGATTATTCATGCTAATTAATACCAAAAGAGAAACTAGTTTGTGCAATATTAGGTAATTACACCCCTCAACTCGAACGGCAACACACTGGAACTATTTTATTTTATTTTAGTACCTGCTATGTGTACCTATCAAGTATAAGCAACTAGCTATTTTTTAAATAAAACTAGTAATTGTAAAAGGAAATCCAGCTGAGTTTCTTGCGGGATATTTTGAGTCGAGGTCGCGCTCGGATCCGGTTGTAAACTAAAGGCAATGATTTTAAAATTACATTTTGCAAGTGCCCTCATAGGCCAAAACGAAAGATTTGACTTTCAAGATCACCCTATTCTAGATATCTTAATAGTATTTATGTTTGTTTAAAACGAACAAATACACACGCCGTACAACAAAAGCCCCATACATTTTGCCAGACCAATGACTAAACCGCCATCTACCTATCTACATTAACATAACGACCAAACTCAGAAAGTAATGTCAATATTATACATGTTTAACAGTCCAAGTGCGTACGAATCTTACATGGGATTACGGGGCCATCGCTTCGGTTACAGTGTGCGGCATAATGGCTGTTTCTACAGCCAATTCTTTTCACGGCACCTTGTTAATGGTTGGAAACGAGCGAGCTTCGAACGTTACAACAATCGGTACGCTTTTGCTGATAGAAAATTTCTTTAAATTTATAAAAAATATTTTAAAGCATTCTCCGGTCCTTTGTTGTGTGGTGAAATATATAATAATTTGTGGCATTTGATTTTGGTTTGAATAACTTTTTTAATATACTTATATAACAAAGTCGGCTAACAGGTTTACGACCTGGCTGATGTTAAGCAGGTACCGACCGTAGCCTATAGATGCAATACTAAACGGCATTGCTGGAACGTCGTTGACCTGAAAGGGAGAGGGACAGAGGGAGTAGAAAAGAGGGGAGAGGGTTGGGCTTCCGGCTCTCTCACTCATCGTACGAAACACAGTATAATCGATCTTCTGTAATCAATTGGTTACAGCTTACACTTTATGAAACTAAGTAATATGAATAACTCAGTAGACTAAAGTAATATTCTATTCAATGAGAAAATGTCACTGAAATAACAAATCTGATAACGAACCATTTTTATTGAATCAAATCATATTTTATCTAAAAATACGACGTGAGAACCAAATTCACTTGACACAAACGTCGAACCGAATTCTAGAAAACCTTGTAAGTCACACACATAAGTACCAACGTGCTTAAGTGTCTGTAAATATCAAATGTCATCACAGTCTTGACAATATTCGTGAACCGCACTTGACCTGGCTTGGAGGCCACTCGAGAGGCCTCTTAAGGCGGCTTATTTGAGATTGAACCCGGCTGCATTGATACCCCGGGCGAGGCAAGCTGCGGCGGAGCTCACAACTGGTCCCCGCTAATCTATGTGCATTAAATTTCAAGACATCATGTAAGCATTTGTTCTGAAGCGGGATTTTGAGATTGTTTATTAGGGGAAAATTATTAACCCCCGACGAAAAACGACGGGTGTTATAAGTTTAACATGTGTATCTGTGTATCTGTGTATCTGTGTGTCTGTCTGTGGCAACGTAGCGCCCAAGCTGATGAACCGATTTCAATTTTGTTTCTTTTGTTAGATAGGTATTCTGATCGAGAGTGTTCTTAGCTATGTTTCATGAAAATCGGTTCAGCCGTTTGAAGATCATCAGCTCTTTTGTAGGTTGAAAAAGCCACATTCACGGCCAAAACCAACTTCCACGGCTCGAATCCGATCGAAATTTGGGCTCATTGGAATAATATCTTTGCATCACTTGAGAACGGCTGAAACGATTTCGCTTTATTATATTTTTAAATGATCGTAATAGTCTGAACTGGCTTTTTACAATATTATAAATTTGAAAAGTTTCCCGGATTCTGGAAAAAAATGATATTTTATCAATTTTTATATGAGATTGGTGTATGAACTAAAGACGTTCCATAAGTCACGTGTCAAATGATGGATACGCGCACGCGTAAAATTTTGTTAATGGTCATGGAATATTACGCAATAATAATTCTAGAGGGCGCTGCTCCGCCATTGAGAAAAAATACAGAAAAGAAACAAATTTAATATAATTTTAGCGTTATTTGGACGAACTAGGTAAAATATACATTTGATGAAAAGGTCGTCGCATCGGGGGTTTAAATTTTCAATTTAGAGTTATTTTTGTTTCTTTATACACTTGAAGAAAATGGTGCTACAAAACTGAATGAGTGATTTGTTAGGAATGAAACAAATAGCTAGCATGAAGGGTAATGTTTTTGACCCACTGTGAGCTACCTCTGAGATCCTTTGCCTTTTCACAGGATGCACGCAGGTGAAGTCTTTTAATGAGTACGGCACACATCTACAAATAAAAAACAAATTTGTGCGTCGCCAAGATCGCAGCGAAGTCTTCTCAGAACAGTGAAGAAACGCATTTGTCATCAACGTATTGATACTCACCCACGTTGAGCTCGTATCAAGTAATCTCACATATACTCGCAATCTTATAAAACAAAAATTAAACTGGAATTTCACCTGACAGATCTCTTTCCTAGCTTTCTCTTCTCTATGCCAAGATCCTCGACTATTTCTCTGGAGTTCGTATTTCGAACCGTTTCCAAAAAATATAGACACAACCTATGACCGACTAAAGGGTTCCGTTTTTAAAATTCAAGTATATAAGGGATGCAAAAAAATGCGATGCGATTAATATCGATGACAAATGAATTGAATAAAACTAGCAGCGATGTGATCCATTACCGACGCTTGCACTTGCGACTTACGACGGATAAGAGACGCTAGGTTTAATCGTGCAAGGTACAATTTATAAAATCAACAATGTATTTTACATTATTCTAAACGAGCCAAACGCGCAGTTGGCTTATCGATTTAATTAAAAGAGCTACCCATTACATTACGTTGCGATATGAAATTAATAGCGGAATGTTCTTAGCGAATATAGTGCTCGCTGCGTGCAGTTGCTTGGCCATCAATCATGTTTTTGTTAGAAGCCATCAGTTGAAGATGAGTTTGTGATTTTCCATATTTTAATAAATTATGTAGAAATAGAATAAATAAATTCGTGCACTTACATTATTTAAATCGTTTTGTTTTAGGGTGTGTCAGGTCTTGTGAATTAATTGTCCAATGAATCAGGTCTGGGTACATAGGTGATTAGGGAATAAAATTTAAAAAATAATAATAGACACGCATCTCCGGGTCCGTAGATGGTTGGTTGATCAGACTGGAATAAACATAAAATAAAAGATCGTTAAGCAACGGTTTAATACTTTTTTGGTACTTATCATTGGAAAAGAGAGTTAACTACTAAAACAAAAAAAAACTCAATCATTCATCTTATGAAAATTTACTGCCTCCAAAAAATAGGTCTAATAAGTAATACACCCAAATTCGACCCTTGAATTTCGTAACAAGGTGATGTTACCAAGATTTCAGTTCGTGTATAGGTCGGCCTTGTATCGGGGCAGACAGGTGGATTTACAAGGGTTATTTGGCTTTAGAGGATAAAATAAAATATAAAGCTCGGTATATACATACGCATGACCTTTAGCTGTCTAGGGATATATTATTTCTGGGTCTAAGTATAAGGTTGAAAATGTTGCTGACTCTGAGATTTTAAAACTCTTATTTAATTAAGCTATACCATTATTTATGGTATTATTTTGGACGTGGCATAATTCTTGATCTTCTTGTAGGACAATCAAATTTGGATGCAGAAGAAGAAGAGGAAGAAGAAAAGAAAGAAGAAATAGTCGACGTTCACACGTTTGTTGCGTTAGTTGAGTGAGTATCGTAACTTTCCCATTTATTTATTTAAAGTAATAATAGAACGGCCAAAGGCCACTACACACACTACACTAATTAACTAACCATTATTGTCCTCCGTTTTCTTAAGCAACTTAGGAATCCGGTATTCCAATGAGCGCATTCCGTCATTTTTGCCACCAAGCGGCTTCCCTTTGACGGTTTTCACAATTACAACTGAACTAAATTTGACATATCTAAAAGTATTTCTGTAATGCTTACACGCTATGGCCATCGTTAGAACGGCAAGTTTAATTGTGTCCCAATAAAATCAGCGAGTATTGCTCACAAGTCGCCGAGGGGAAGGGGAGTGCAACAGAGAGCGGGGAAAGGAGAGGATTGGGCTGTTCCATGAGCAATAAACAAAGATCTACATCGATGTAGGTAGGCATGTCTAGAAGTGTCCAATAATGGCTCTTAAACTTTCTGCGTTGGTTCCAGCATTATTTTCACGGACTACTCAAAACGGACATGTACTGGGACAATAATACACGACAATGTCGTTATCACCGCTGCTCACTGCTTGTAAGTATCTCAACTAGTGAATACATAATACTGGTCTATATACCTATGTATATTACGCTGTGCGTGTGTTCGTCCCTCATCTCCTCCTAAACGGCTTGACCGAATTTGAATTAAAAAGGGCTAATTATTTTTATTAAGTACTAGCTGAGCCCGCGACTTCGTCCGCGTGGAATTTAACTTAACAAAAAAGCCCGCTCCCGCGTTCTGAGCCCGCACGACAGATCCCATTTTTTCATTTTTTTAAATTTTGTTTTTCTAAAATAGAAGTTACTGCTTATAACATCAGCTATCTACCAGTGAAAGTCCCGTCAAAATCGGTCCCCCCGTTTCGGAGATACTCTTTGATTTCATGTGTTTTTATTTTTTTACGCGGAACCCTAATTGTTTTTCAAAAATTAAAGTAGCCTAAGTTACTCCCTATTACAACAGCTATCTGCCAGTGAAAGTCCCGTCAAAATCGGTTCAGCCGTTTCGGAGATTACCCGGAACAAACACACAGACAGACAGACAGACAGACAGACAAAAAAATTTTAAATCGCATTTTTGCTATAGGTGTCGTACGTACTTTCATATGCATTTAGTGAAAAGGTGTTATTTTGATATTACAAACAGACACTCCAATTTTATTTATTTGTATAGATTATAATAATACTTAATCATGAAATTAGGCGTCAATAGCCTAGCGGTTAGAGGTGCCGCTCTCATAGATGAGCGGTTCCGGGATCGATCCCCATCCTGGACATTAAATTATTGACGTGGTCCTAACACAAGCATTAACTGAGGTGAAGGGGCTAACGGTAATATGATAAACTCACATCACTAGTATCTTTAAAAAATAAAAAAATCTTTTATTTTATATAATTGTCGATAATTATAAAATCATTATTAAATGTAGAGAATAGCCTTGCTAAGCGGAGGCGAGTCGCTAGTATATGAATAAGCAAATCAGCAAATTAAATATCCATTCTATTCTTAGAATATTTGGGCTCGGATTTAGATCCGAGCCCAAATATTCGGGAGCCATTCAACCGATATTAACATTATTTAGTTATTCAACTATAAATCGTTCACATGCCTCGTACAGGCCCCTTGTTAACTTATTGACGAAGGCAGCAGCTCTTAAGGGAACAACTGAACCAGAGGGCCCGCATTTTGTGAGTCAATTGACTTGAATAATTCGCTCGGATTGATTTTACGTATGCGCAATCAGAGCGTTTCTAATGTCGTCATCTTGAAACTGCTTTATATTTTTGATGGGAGGATTTAGTGAGGGTATTCGCTTGCGTTTTTTCTGGACCACAGGGCCACCTAACGTATCCAACTACAGCTAAAAACCATCTAAGTGTCCAAAAATTAAAAATAATAATAATTAAATCGGTCAAGTCGCACACGCACACCGCAATTTTAAATAATAAATTAACATCAAAACTTAATTATATTATATTTTCCAGCTACGTCGTAGGTAAACCTGAGTTACAGCCAGAACTAACGGCTTCGTTCGTAGTAATTGGCACGAAAAAAATGTTCGAAACGGGTTACGAGCAGTATCTCCCCATCGAACGGGTCATCTCCCACCCTGAACACGACAAATGGACGGCAGACATAGCCTTGGTGTACACATTCTCTGGTATGACGTCAGATAAGCCGGGTACCGTGATACCATTGGAGGTAGAAAGGACATCGACTCTAGTAGACTCTAATATCACTGTACTCAGCTGGGGCGTTTGCTTGGAAGATGACGTAAGTATCCATTTGGGTCTGAAACTCGGGCCGTAAATATAAATAAATATCGCAAATTAACCACCAAGTCTGTGGTCCCAATGTAAGCAACGCTCGTACTATGGGTACCGCACAATTGGCTGGGGGCGATTCAAGTGACACCCACACCAAGGCAATTGTCCAAAAGGTCGTTTCGGAAATTTGCCTCGACGAAAATCGAACCTGCAACCACTCGGTGCTGAGAACCGAGCGGTCTAAACTCTAATCACTAGATTAAGTTAAATTCAAATTATAACTGTGAAGCTTTGGTTTTAAACACGACCATTTTGTCTAGATTTAGGGTGTCATAGAAGATAGCAGTAAAGTAGCTATTAGGTATAACCTAAGGCCTTCCCTCCTCTTCCCTCTGTCCCACTCTCATTCAGATATTGCCAGTATCTATAGGCTACAATAACTGATTAAAGTCAGCTGGACGTAGATACATTCCTTTGCATGCTTTATTATACTCGTATGTCATATACTAGCTTTTGCCCGCGGCTCTATCTGCGTGGTACTTACTTCGATAAAATAAAAGTAACCTAAGTTACTCCTTATAACATCAGCAATCTGCCAGTGAAAGTTCCATCCAAATTGGTTCACCCGTTTCGGTGATTAGTCGGAACGATTAGAAAAATGTCGTCCAGTTATAAGTAAGTTATACTTATACTTTCATAATATGTACAGTAAAAAAAAGGTTATTCTGACATTACAAACAGACACTTCAATTTTATTTATTTGTATAGATGTAAGTATAGATGAAAAATGAATTCATGATTTTGCTTTTTTTTAACAGCTAAACGACGACAGAGTAACTAAAATGGATAAATTTGAAGGTGGAAATGTAAGTCAATTGGTTCGCTTACACTTACTTTACCACTCCATATACGGTGCAGAGAGGCTTAGCATTGCTGTAGTCGCAAAGACGCATTTCTTTGACACAGTACTTATTCAAGAAAAATATCTAAACGCTCGATTACGCAACCGGGTCGTATAAATGGACAGAAAAGCACGAACCGGGATTTAAGTATCGCGATCTTAGTACACGGTATAAAGAGTGTAAGGGGCATCGTAACGAACACTGGATATAGTTTGCAAAAGGGAACCAACCCACACTTAATCTGGCAGACTAAAGTCAACCCCAGCTGAAGTGATTGTAGGTTGATTTCAGTTTGCAGAAATATAGGTGTTTTTCATTCTGCATATCTCTATCCAACTGATATCATGGATTCAACTCATGATTCTGGGCCGTCACAGTTGGAATTTTCCGTCGATATTGTCATGAAATATTATCAAATTATTCAGCATTTTTAAATTGATTGTTGCGCGAAATCAATATACAAATATATTTTAACGCGATTTTACATAAATAAATCAATAATTACTATTTAAGACTTAATTTACATGGTAAAATCAATATAAAATTGCTAAAATATTCGAGCATAATTCAGAAGAACGATGAGTTGAATTCAAAGAATTTTTAATAACAAGACGTACAAATTATTTGGTTTAATTCATGGTATTAGTTTTCGTTACGATGCCCCTTACACCCTGTAAAACTTTATGACGTCACACTGAGCTGTCGCGAAGGTCTTATCCCCTTCCTGTAGGTTGTACATCGTGAGCTGTTATTTTCAATACCCTGACACTCCTCACCTCTATAACTTTCGCCACGTCTTAAACTCTCTTGCAAGTCGAAAACTATTATTAGCGCTGACGTAAACGCTTCATCTTCTCTTTGGCATGGCCAAGTTAGGTTCACCGACGCCCAACGCCGGGGCGCGTTGAAGATTTCATTACGAAGATGAACTTGTCAATACACAAGACATCCGATGCACCACCGACCTTTTGCAGACAATTTCTAACCAAATTAAAAAGAAAAAAAGGAATTTATGATTTTAGATTTATTTTCTTTTTTACAGAAAAACATCAAAAAAGTACCTTACAAGGATAAATCTAGCGATGAAGGTGATAATGTAAGTTAATTTGCTTGTGTACAGGATGTTACAAAAATCCGAAATAATAATTCAGGTGAATTCATAAATACCTACCTAGTGAAAACAGACAATACGAAACCGTAACATTTTCCGAGATACTTACAGACTTTTGAATATTTGTCTTACTCGTGACTTTTGTGCCGCGGCACTGGCGGCTTTAGAAAATATTAAATAGCCACCGATACATACAAGATAAAGTATTGCATAGTCCTTGAGACATCCATCCTTCCTGGATTCAGTCGCAAGTATAGATTTGTTTGCGAATGAATGGGTAAAGATTCTGTTGGTATGCTTGAAGTTCTGCGAGATAGATGCGTGATCGATATCTATTTTTAATGTGTTTAATATAACTATTGTTATTTTGTATTATTAGTGTAATTGGTCCTAATAAGACCGTTCTAATAAATCAAATAAATAAAAAACATTTTTTTTTGAAATTAGCGAAAAGAAATGAAAAGTTTTCGAATTTCACAAAAAAATATATCGTTAAATTCTCAACTCATCCAAATCGTCAGTAAGTATTATTTCGGACATTTGAAATGCCCCCGTACCTAGTATACAAAAAAAATATATGAATCTGATCAAAACATCACACTTTTCTGCAGGAGGACTGTGAGTCTGGAGACATCGGCCGGGCTCTGAGAAACGGATACAAAGCTAGGAAGGATACTGCTGATATGGTAAGCCTTTAACATTGTCATTTCTTGTGTATTGGCTTACCGTAACAGTACCTACCTATATACCTACTAGGTGAAACAGAAAGGGTATCCTATTTTTTTTGAAACCTTACTTTGTAAATCTAAAACTATTGGCTTTGTGGGACAGTTGAAGTACTAAAGGTTATGTAGACTTATGAAATCTGCCAACAGCTGTATTCCTATAACACCTTTTGTTTTTCAAGTTTGCTCCAAAGCTAATGGTTTTACAATTACAAAGTTAAGTTTTGAAAACAAGTATACCCTTTTTGTTTCACCTAGTATATGGTGACATGACGTAGAATAGACAGCCCACGGGCGTGTCCAGACCACTCCGAGCAGCCGCGCCTGAGCAATCAGAACTATCTGACCACGAAGATATTACGTCATCTGGGGCGAAACAGCATTACCCTTCGCCATTACCGCGACTGCTCGGAAGTATATTTGGTATGTCCAAATGGGGAAAATAATGTAATTGAGTGGAGACCTCATACAGACAGGCCACCTGTGAGGTGGACCGTCGATTTAGTGAAAGTAGCAATCGGGCCTGTTCAATTTTTTGAGGACTGAGTTCTTTTAGCCGCAAAACACAACAAAAAAACAATTCCTATTGGTAAAAGGAGTTCAAAAAAGTGCTCAAGCCTTAGAGTTAACACTTTTGCAGCTCTGTCTGTAATTAATTGTTTATCTTGGGGATAGAATATAACTATAAATATAATATAATATCTAAAGTTTATTTCTTTAAATAGCCAAAAACAGCAAAGCGGCCTTATCGGAAGCCATTGTTTCGATACACTGAAATGCACCGGTTCAATGAGGCAATAATTACAAAACCGTCACCCAAAACCTCGCCGCCCTTCACCACGCGCTACCAGAGCCGGTATCTGTCTTCTGGGGAAAGCGAAGCAGCCGTAAGTTTATTAAGCACATGCTGAAAATTAAACTATTGTGTATAGGCACAACTATTATTTCAGGACAGTATTTTGGGCTATGTGCTATTGCCAAAGGTCTGGTAAACCAGATTCATGGGCGGATTTACGCCTAGCGGACGCAAATCAAAACTTTTCACTGTAGGGGGGCATATCGTAATTTTCCGGTAGGTAAAGAGCGCGATAAGTAGGAGGCAAATGTGAGTACTGGATGAAAATGTTGCCTAATACTTGCCTTAGGTCAGGCAATGTGGGCAATGGGGCCCCGCCTCGGTTCGACCATAACCAGGATATTATAATAAATAAAATAAATATTGCCATACTGACACACCAACTGGTATGGTGCCAAACTAAGCGACGCTTGTACTAAGCGTACCGTACAATGGAGTGGGGGCGATTCCAGTGGCACCCAGACCTGAGTAAATTACGAAAAGACCATTTCCGAAATTTGCCCCGGCGGGAATTGAACCCGCAACCACCATGTGCAGTGAGCAGAGCGGCCTACGTTCGTACCACTGCGCCAAGCGATCGTCATAATATTGTTCATGCCCATTGAGTAATAATTTTATCAAGTACATTTTGCATACAAGGTATTGGCTAGATGCCCATGACGCCAATGTTATGTCCATATTAAAGAACAAAAAATGTATCTTAATGCAGTGATAACTCTTATGATGCTTAGAATTGCAGCATTAACTACTTCAAAATGATTTGAACTTAATAGCTATGAAGATAATTTTTATAATTGGTTTTTAGAAGGAGAATTATAGAGGTCCTTCTTCTAGCCCAGAAAGTAATTCGTCACAAGAAAGCGATCGGGACAATTCTACGCATATTATAAATTATAGGGTACGTACTATAATAATACGAGTATCAAGGTTTATACCGACTGCTGCGTATAACACGCAGTAGTTTTTTCAAAATAATAACAAACCTTATTTCCTTATCCATTGGGTACATTTTTTACAAAATACGCCGGTGTGTCCAAAGCACTACCGCAGCGAGAATGCAAGTGGTCAGATTTAGCATCATTTTGGTGCTAAAATTATTTTCCATTATAAAACACATACACAAGTCACACGACTTTTTAAAGTTTCCGGATATTCAAAATATCCTTATCTTATATAAGAATAATAAAAATCATGTTGCCCATTTAATGTCCCATTCCTGGGCATGGGCCTCCCCTCCATACGAAAGGATTCAGGCCATAACTAACCTTACTCACTAAGTACAAAAAAAATTGAAGTGTCTAGTGATCCCTTAACTGACACCCTTAAATCCAATCTAGTCAGAACAACTTAGGTGGTTTAGGTGACGGTTATTGTTCTGACTGGTGTATTTTGCAGAAGAATCCCACTATGACAGTTTATAGATCACTGATAACGAATCATTATAGTATGTTAATAATCCAGTAAGCGGACGGTAACACACATTTTATTCCATAGGTTAAAGAACATTACAATACTCGTAAGACATGGTTTAAGGCCCAAACCCAGAAAAAATATGGCTACAAGTCACTCTATCATAACTGGCGAAGAAGCATGGGATCGCAGGTAACAAAGAAATTCGAATATACTATTATTTATCCCCAACTGAGATTATCACATGTCATGTTAAACGGTCAAGGAAAATTTCGTGAGGAAATGTCCACGTCTTTCCAAAGACATGTGAAGTTTGCCAATGCGACCTGCGCCAGCTGGCGCAAGCAAGGCTGGTGAAGCAAGAACACCATTGACAAAATCAGCCAACTCTTTCAAGGAATACGGGTTTGGTGATTTACTGTTTCTAAAGATAAGGTCCAGTTTAGTCTTATTACGATCCATTATGCCTTACAAGTCTTCCATCAGTCTTGCTTCTCCGACAATCAGCATATACGGTTATTTTTTACCCGCTTTGTGACAAAAGGAATTGGATAATTTTCTTCCAAATCCTCCCTATTTCTTCTTTCGATTAAAGTCGTGTGGGCTACAATACAAGAAGGTTACTATTCAGCTTTCCCGGGGCTTCGTCGAGGTTCAAACCTCGACGTCACCGTTGGACACCGTTGACAATCCTGGCTCAGGAATAAGAATGGTGAGAGTGTGTGACTTGAGTGGTGCCCAGTGCTCCTAAAAAGCAGTTTCTTCAATCCTTTTTAGGCCAGCAGTTGTGTAAGTCGCGCAACTAACGAACATAATAAATTGTTACCTTTTGTGCAGCATAACAAGTTGACGGTTGACGTATTCGGGTTTGTAAACATGCAGGCGTGCAGGAAATTGGTGGAAAAAGCCATGCCGGCTTACGATATAAGTATGTTTGTGGTTTATAGTTTTTCTAGTAATTATTTTTAATTTAGACTACCGGTGATCCAACCGTGGGTTTGGACTGGTTATTGTTGGCTCTCCTTTTTTTGGTAGCACAAAATAGAGACATCAGAAATCGGTGTAACTGTTTCGTCAGTGCAGACGAGGGTTCACAGTAAGAGCCGGACTAACATCAATTGTATGATCCTAAATCAAGCAACGCTTGTACTATGGACTTCTAACACCCAGTCCAGAGACCCAACACTGTTATAGCTGGCATCTCGATTGATTCATAAAACGTCAGAACTGACGTATCGCGTATCTGGATACGTCAGTTTTGTAATTTTTCCTGTAGAAAATATTTCAGAGTGTTTTTAACAGAGTTTGGCAGTGGGCAAATTATGAATCGGCCATTTCCGAGATAATGTAGAACAATTTTACTCGCATAACACGTTTTGTCTGTAGTTTTCTTGTGGATGATTCATTACACGTTAACTCTATAATTTCGAGAATACTTTAGCAGTTTTAATTCACAGGGGAGAGCAATGATATTGTGTGTTACGCGAGCGACGAACATTACATAACAGAAGTAAGTGTGGAGCTTCAAGCTATAACGTTTGTCTTTTCAGCATCTAATTTAACGTATTTATAAATGTATAATATATTAATACGTGAAGCAAAAACTTTGTACCAATTTTTACGAAAACTGAGCGGACGGAGGAGTATGAAATTTGGCACACTTATAGTTTATACAGAGAAGGAGTGCAGAATGTTAATATTTTTTTAACAAATTATGCATAAAAAATACATTAAATCACTAAATAAAACATTACACACACTACCATGCGTTTGACACACACACATTTGTAACTTCCACTTGGTAACTGACTAACTGTCTGACTGACAAACGGTGACAGTTTTTTTTTTCTTTATTTCGGAGGGTGGAACTTCCATAGTGCATTCTGCGTGCCAGTATCAAATAGTGTTTGACAATAGAACCTTAATGTCGTTTAAAATTAAAATTTAAATGAATTATGGTCGAATTTCGACCACGGGCGACCACTAGTATAAATAAATAAATAAAATCGCCAGACAGACACACCAACTGTAGGGTACCAAACTAAGCAACGCTTGTACTATGGGTACCGTATAATGGATTGGGGGCGATCCCAGTGACACCCAGACCAAGTAAAATTACCAAAAGGCCATTTCCGAAATTTACATCAGCGGGAATTGAACCTGCAACCACCATGTGCAGTGAGCCATGCGGCCTACGCTCGGCACATTTGCACAGCAACTATTGCATTTTTTGTTATTGGAGTACCTATTTAGATATTCATGTCCCACTTGTGCTAAAATAAACCAATAAAACCGTTAAATTCTGTTAGTTTCCTATAACGGCTGATTTGACTGATGTGAAAATTTCTTCATACGTTTTCCATCAAAAATACCTTTGGTAGATTTTTTTTTAAGGATGATCGCCTACTTCAAGCATATGATCGCTTAATTTCCTTAGCTTCACCCTGCTTAGGTTAAGTTGACAGGAAATTAAGCGATCCTACCGATTTACTTGCCATTAGTACCCACGTATTGTTTATCGTTTGATTTTCAGGGCTTTTCACAATAAACTAGCCACCCCTTCGGGGAACACAGGGATTATGGTATACAGTTATCTCCCTTTGTCATCTCCGCAGGAGGACTCCGGCGCCCCTGCAATACGTGCAGGTCATCTGGTTGCAGTGACCGTGAGCGGGGTCGACTGCGAAAATGATCACGTCGCCATTGGCGTCAAAATGAGCTGTTATTGCTCATGGGTCGTTCAAAATTTACCGTGAGTGGCTTGGAATTTCTATCAGCTGATGCCGTCTACTGCTGGGCGAGTTCAGGGGTACAATGGTCCATCCATTAAGGTAATTTTTTTATAGGACTGGTCCCGCCACGCACTCCCACCACTGTAACTCCTGTAAACCAGGATCGACAATGGTGACCAGTAATGACATCGAGGTTTGACCCCCGACGAGTCCCGGGGAAAAGTTAATTTGCCTTGCAACCCGCACGAATTTAACCGAAAGAAATAACAAGAGGAGTTGCAAGAAAAAAACACCACTTCCCTCCGGTGCAAAGCGGGAGACAAACAATAGCTAACATGGGCTGATTGCCATAGAAACAAGACTGTTACAGCTGCTGAAGACCAGTTGTAAGGCATGGATCGTAATTAAACTAATTGGACCTAAACTCGTGAGCTGATTATACTTGATTCCAATAATAGGTATGGAAAAAGCGCTTGAACGCTGAAACGCATTCAGGCTAATGAAACCTGCGCCCATATCTTCCTTATGGACTTCCATACATACCTTAGCTACGCGTGCACATTCCTGTGACGCCTGCCCCCCTAGCCAAGTGGCTTCGTCTACAAGCGTTTCTACAAAACGCTACGCTTAAATGAATGGACATGACATTACAAGTCGCTAAGTATATCTCATGACTTATGTCATTTCCATACATGAAGCGTCGCGATTTGTTAAAACGAATGTAGACAAAGTGACTTGGCTAGAGGGGCTGCAAGGTTTTCTGTCCAATAGTCAATGTCACTCCAATGCAATGTGCGCCCTAGAGGCAAAGGAGGATATCCCGACTCTTATAGGGCCCCCAGTTTCATAACTCTGTACCCTGGAAGCATAGACTTAATCTCAGCCTTGAAGATGCAATGCTAATAGAGCTAAAGACCTTTCACGATTAATAGTATATTTTTGATAGACTAACTAATAATACGATATAACGCAAGTTTTATACAATAGCGTCTCCGGCTCATCACTGAGACGCCGTCAATTAGATGCCGGTTTGTTCAGCGGAGCTTCCCTCGTTTCACTTTATATTGTGCTTTAAAAATACGAACTCAATTTTCAATCTATTCTCGATATCATAGTTGTATAAGCCAACTAGCTGTGCCCGCGACTTCGTCCGCGTGGAATTTAATTGACAAAGTTTCATACAAACTTTCATCCCCTATTTTATCCCCTTGGGGGTAGAATTAATCAAAATCCTTTCTTAGCGGATGCCTACGTCATAATATCTACCTGCGTGCCAAATTTCAGCCCGATCCGTCCAGTGGTTTGGGCTGTGCGTTGATAGATCACTATGTCAGTCAGTCAGTCAGTCAGTCAGTCAACTTTGAGTTATATATATTTAGATTGGTTTCCATTTTCCTATGTTGTGCAATTTCAGCTTGTTTAATAAGTACCTATGTTGTATTTTTCTAATTTTTCCATTAAACCCTATTTATGTACTAATATATATTTACCAAAAGTTATGTTGTTTCGTAACTGAAATAGATTTTCTAAATTCGGTCGTTCTTAAAAGAAAATAATAATATCCTGTTAGACACGACTCTGATTCATCTGCAGTGTTCTGTGATGTTGCAAAGTTCACCAAATAGTTTTAAGTATTAATAACGCAGGAAGTAAAGTTTCAAACAAACGCTTTACTGCTTATATGCTGGGAAGTCTTGGTGTAAAAAAAGTGTTGGTGTTGACGACCGCTTGGCGCAGTGGTTCGAGCGTAGGCCGCTCGGCTCACTGCACATGGTGGTTGCGGGTTCGATTCCCGCCGAGGCAAATTTCAGTAATGGCCTTTTCGTAATTTTCCCAGGTCTGGGTGTCACTGGGATCGCCCCCAGTCCATTGTACGGTACCCATAGTACAAGCTTTGCTTAGTTTGGGACCGTACAGTTGGTGTGTCGGTCTGGCGATATATTTTAAAAACATCAATTGATCGTCCGTTAATCTATGATCTATGATCGAGGATTGATCTAAGTAGAAACTCTCGATCGAAATCGACTCATCTCATTCTATAACCGAGCGTTAGATCGATTGATGGATGTGATTATATCCTAAACTAGTCCAGGAGGCGGAGACCGTCACTATTTTGTTCACAGATTGAATTTGGATTTTGAATCTTTGGTAATAGGTGTTACCATCTGGAATCAGCTGTGTTCTACATTTTATAATAAATATTGTTTCCAGATCGGGTGCACCACATATGAAATGTTGTAAAAACTGCTGTGACCAGACAAACTCAGGAGACCGTTCTGCACCACGACATCGTTACCATAAGATGCATCTTATTTAATACATTGACTAATAATATAGTGGCTTTTTATCAGAAATCCATTGTATACCTGTTAATTCGTAAATAAATTTATAAAACGAATAGTAATTCATAAGAAGTTTATTAACAACTTTTAACGCCTTGGTTTTTCTGGGTTACCTCTACATTAATAGATAAAAAACACTGTGAAGGAGGTCATCTTGTATGGTGTATGGACGGATATTTTTTTGCTTTCTATTTAAAAAATCTTTTTGATTAAAATTTGACTGAGCAATTATATTTTGTTGCAAATAAAGCCAAATTGTACTCACACCTTTGAGCTTTTTTTTTTAATTTCATATCCAAAAACAATTGCTAAAAGGTTAACAATGTGAGCTTGAGAAATGATCCAGGTATTGAAATACTATTTGTACCCTCTCGCTTTGAGAAGATGCTATCGTCCAGATGTGGAACGCAAAACTGAGTAACTAATTGTTATGTTATATTATTTTTGTCTGACGAAACAGCACTGAACGACCTTGACGACGTACAGACATCAAAGTTATTCACCCAAGTCGAATCACACTCAATGTATAAGTATTATTTATTAAGTCCAAACAATTTAAGTGGATTCGTTCAATCATAGCAAATTTATTTAAAGTGGCCATTGTTCGTTCGCTTACTGTACGAATTTAAAGCATGCAAATGCTTAAGTCTCTCGTAATAAGATTTATGGTGACAATATAATCCGTTCTAAATCCGATTTGTCTGTTTAACACCGAATAAAAAGCGCCTTTATAAGAAATAAGTCAGAGGAAATTTTGCGACAAGTTTTCGGATTTAGTTGTCGGCTCAATAAATTACAATCTAGACGCAAAAAGGTAATCCTTGTTTGAATTATAAATAAAGTAATAATTTAGCCCTTTTTGACGTCCCACTTCTCGGCACGGGCCACTACTCACTACGAGGGGGATTCAGGCCGTAATCCACCACGCCGGCCCAGAAAGGTAGGAAAATAAAAATATATTTTCCAAAAAGTATAGCTAGTGTAAAAATATATTATAAAATAATAATTTAGCCCTTTTGACGTCCCACTCCTAGGCACGGGCCTCCCCTCAACACGAGGGGGATTCAGGCCATAATATAATATTATTAAAAATATCATTATAGTTAGGTAGAAATCGAAAAAGTCCGTCTCACCCGCTGGTTCATCTCTCCTGGTTCTACCTTAAATTAAGTAACTACTTTCCAAAAAAAAACAGTTTTTACATAATTTTTTTCAAAGTAAATGTATGAGAAAATGCCACTCTTCATTTTCGTAAGAAATCTTTTGGTACATTTTATACGATTCCCAAAGAAAATATTCTATTCTATAATAGATACCAGTGTCCCATATGGTGCCAACGGAGCTATCCGATCGGGTCCCAACATCATTTCCCGTCTAGACCGATACACGAGATCAATACGCGATGCCTTTCTTCGTCTTGCGTCCGTACACATGTGTTTCGTAGATAGTATGGTACCTGCCTTACTACTTTAGATACTTACGTAAGGTTATCTTTCAGTTCTAAGACGAATCGACGCGAATTTTATTGAATTCATGAAAGACTATAAATGAATCTCCTCAGATAAACACGTGAAATCCAAATGTAGAATTAACTCCAACTTCCAATTCCAATTATTTGTTTCCATTTTAGTAGGTAGGTATAATAAAATAAAAGTAGGTGTAATGTACTATTGACTTTCAATCCGCAAGTTAGGCTACCTTTGAAGAAACTGAATAGAGTTACTACAGCTCATATACGTTACAATCGTGTTAGCATGAAAATGTATATGTATATGTTTACAGTTCTACTATATATGTGTACAGTTCTAGAACTTCTATTCTTAATTGTTTACTTTAGAATTTTGTATGTAGGTAGCTTGTTAAAATGTGTCCGTCTACCGTCATCTGCCTACCCCCGATTAATGTGATATTTTGTGATGTCGTCCTTTTCCCCCTTCATGAATGACACTGAAATGACCGACTTCCGTGTGGCATAGACGTCCTCGCGCGTGCTCCTGTGCCTAAAATTTATAATCGGGTGAAGTCTACCTAATGTTCTGTGTATTTGTGTTGTGTGAACTCTAAAACCATTGGGAGCGCTCCAGTGTTGTGCCCGTGCTGAAGAACCTGAGGATCCAGCCATACCACCCGAGGAATGCGCCCGCCTCCATCGTGCCGGTAATGTACACGCGTAACATTGACCTGACCCTTACAGTTCTGCCTCCCCCCTTATATTTCCCTTATTGGATTTAGCCCAGCGTAGGTACGGCCTACCTAATCAGGACCCAGCACTATTCCCGCGACAATTATTATAACCCAAAAGCTTGTGTTACGAAAAGTGAACAATTGTGAAGGTACGAGTTATATAAAGTAACTAAAGTAAATGTATGTAAATTAATTATAATCGTTCGGTCAGAAGATTTACGACGGCATAAAATATGGAATTTAGTGTAGAATTTATAGATCACGAACCTATAATTTAAATTTCACTTAATACTGCGCCCGAAAACAGCAAAAGTAACGGAGCATAAAATTAAAGCTCGCACAATTAACAAATTTATTGATGACAAGGTTCATTGCACGAGAATGGAATCCTGACCGCAGGCGGGTCAACACGGCAGCGGAAACCGACCCGCGCACACAGACAACAATCAGAGCTCATAGAAACTTAATTAACTCAAAATTCAAAGCGGCTGTCAATTTATTTTATCGGGCACGGCGCCTACATAATAACTGGGCCCTAACCACGCTAGCTACTCAAATCGTAATAGAAAAGCAAACGCTCGCGATTACGTTTCAAACGCTCCGCTTTTGACGTTTTGCTGACACCATACGATATCAATGTCAGTAGAAATCGTGAAGCTCGTGTCAGCAAAACGTCAAAAGCGGAGCGTTTGAAACGTAATCGCGAGCGTTTGCTTTTCTATTACGATTTGAGTGAAACAGAAACATACTATTTTTTGCAAATTTACTTTGTAAATCTAAAACTATAGGATTTGTGGGGCAGTTGAAGTACTAAAGGTTTTGTAGACTTATGAAATCTGTCAACAGCTGTATCCCTGTAACACCTTTTGTTTTACAAGTTTCCTCCAAAGCTGATAGTTTAGCTGATAGTTAGTTTTGGAATTACAAAGTAGTTTTGAAAAAAAAAGTATACCCTTTCCGTTTCAACCTGTATATGAGTTGTAGTCAATTTTCTACAGGTGGCTACAATTTGCTACAATTGGCTACAATTTGCTACAATTGGCTACAATTTGCTACAATTGGCTACAATTGGCTAAAATTGACTACAATTTGCTACAATTGGCTACAATTGGCTAAAATTGGCTACAATTTGCTACAATTGGCTACAATTTGCTACAATTGGCCTACCTTTTAAATATGATGCCATTTTAGCTAACTGAAAATAAATAACTAATATGTTACCTATGTGGCGACCACACTTTCACGTCGCCGACAGAAATGGACTGATGGCGCTAAATGCAGCGCCTCAATACAATGTACGGATTCTTCATAGAAAAACTGAATCATGATATTAAGAATCGCAAGCATCGTTACTATATAAACAAGACCCCGAGAATAACTAGCGGGGTTCTCTGTCCGGGTGAAGTTGTTATGGCCACTCTGGCCAACAAAATATAGTCCACTAAAAAAAATAAAAAAAAAACTAGCGGGGCATTGCGGCCGCCCCGTCAGGCATAACACCCGCCTGCCTGGAAGATCTTCCCTTTTCGGCTAAACCTACCTGGCGATGTGTTATTCCATCCTACAATATTTTAACCAGATAGATATAGCCCGAGGGCGCGCCTTGTATAGACTGTCATTAAGGAACCTTACAAGGTTCGTATTTTGTACGAAATATCGGCAGCAACTCTGTAATGCTTTATATATGCGTAGCTATAGGTACAATACACAGGATCTGTATTCTATACGTTTTATCTTTTACGATAGAGTGTAGGTATTTTGTGTAATTTTTGTGAGATTGCGAGCGAAATATATTTACATAGGTACCTAGTACCTTATATCTTTTTCGTTGGAAAACCCTTTAAGGGACCCCGTCCGCTTTGGGGGAGGCGAGAGGGGTATATGGTAGTCCCTGCGCCAAAGGAAGGCGCAGTATACCCACTAAAAACCAACGGTGTACCACCATCCGCCATGTAGTGGGGCGCCACGGGACCATTTGACATGCACCGCGACGCCTTGACTGTCGACCCGGTATTGAATTGCCGGGCCACAGGCGCTAAAGGGGGACAACCTGGAGGGACAACCTAGTGCCTACCCTAAATGCTGCTTAACCTATTTGATGTCAAAAGATTAACATCACAAAGGATCTTATTACAATACATCAAGTAGGTGTGTGCCATCAAACTCAGTTCTTCTTTCTTTAAAAATATGGCCTAACTTATTTTAAGTAAGTATTTCACCAGTGTCAAGTAACAAATAGCAATAACAAACAAATGTTCTCAGCAATACGGAACAAAAATATGACAGTCCGCATTGGAACATCAAAATTAAGGCCTGAAACTCACGTAACATTGAAACAGGAACAGGTACTATCTCCAATCCTGGTTTAAAGTCAGAACCATTTGTTTCCATGATCCCAAGGCTATGGGCAAATAATACCAACGCCATTTGGATAGTCGTATACTATTAAGTGTACCGACTGAAGTAAACACTGGCTAGCCAGAGATAAACTAACTGTGGCTATTTGCGCGAGAAATATGCACTTTGAGCTGCGTTGCAGTGGACTTAATGACCCGGAATTTACATAGACTGAGTTTTATTAAGACGAATATAAGGCCTTCACTACATAGTATAAACAAAGTCGCTTCCCGCTGTCTGTATGTGCCTTATGTTGGCTTAGATCTTTAAAACTACGCAACGGATTTTGTGCGGTTCTTTTTAATAGTTAGAGTGATTCAATAGGAACGTTTATATGTATAACTAGCTGAGCCCGCGACTTCGTCCGCATGGAATTTAACTTAACAAAAAAGCCCGCTCCCGCGTTCTGAGCGCGCGCGACAGGACCCATTTTAAAAATTTTGTTTTTAAAAATTAAAGTAGCCTAAGTTACTCCTTAAAACACCAGCTATCTGCCAGTGAAAGTCCCGTCAAAATCGGTCCAGCCGTTTCGGAGATTACCCGGAACAAACACACAGACAGACAGACAGACAAAAATTTTATAAATCGCGGATTTGTTATAGATGTCGTATGTACTTTCATATGCATTTAGTGAAAAGGTGTTATTTTGATATTACAAACAGACACTCCAATTTTATTTATTTGTATAGATATTTGCATAATATAGTAGAGAAACACTGATAATTTTAGAGCCGTGAGAAGCCGGGGCGGGTCGCTAGTATTTTTATAATGCACGATATTTTCCATGGTGCCTCTACTCAAACCTAAATAGAACAAAATTTACGTAGTAATTCTAATCGTCCGCCAATTGCTGAGTACACTAGGAGGCGCCATCGCCAGAACTACGCGGCTCGCTCTATTGAGCCTTGTTTACATTAGTGCAGTAGTCGGCAAAATGGAGTGGCAAGTGATTAGTCAATTATCTAGTATTTTGAAATTTTATCGATTAATTTGAAATTCGAAGAAAGAAAACAAAGCATGGTGTTGGTAACTATACAACCTCTAATCCAAGTTAATTAATAAGGGGCAAGGATTTTTCTCGGGATCTTGTATATTAGATAGCCACGATGCTTGCGAACTCCAATATCGCGTTGCAGTGGACTTCATGGCCCGGAATTTACATCGACTGAGTTTTATTTAGAGGGATATAAGGTCTTATTTTAATAAAGCCCGTTGTTTTCCGTGGTGCCTCTACTCAAACCTAAATAGAACAACATTTATGTTTGCCGTAGTACTTAATTCTCATCGTCCGCCAATAGCGGAGAATACTAGGAGGCGCCATCGCCAGAACTACGGCGCTCTATTAAGCCTTGTTCACATTAGTGTAGTAGACGGCAAAGTGGAGTGGCAAGTTGCCACTACACGTGATTAGTGAATTATTTAGTACTAGCTGTGCCCCGCGACTTCATCCGCGTAGTATTGGATTATTGGGTTAAAAAGTATCCTATATGTTAATCCCGGTTATAATCTATCTGTGTTCCAAATTTCATCCAAATCCGTTCAGTAGTTTTTGCGTGAAGGAGTAACAAACATACATACATACATACATTCATACATACATACATACATACATACATCCACACTCACAAACTTTCGCATTTATAATATTAGTAGGATTTTGTCGGGTACTGAAAGAGCTGAATAGCTACACAATCAGCATAGTAGGTAATTGGTTGGTTTCACGATTGTGTTATCCAAAACCGAGAGCTAATCGTGCCTTCTGGAGCACGAAGGGAAGATACTTAAGTAGCATAATTTTAGATAAAAGACTCAAGCGCCGGTCTCAATAGCGGTATAAGGAACATTTTCCAACCAGGTATGCCTGACGCGGTAGCCGATGCCCCAAGGGTTTTTGTCAAGGTCTTGTATATATAGCCACAATGCTTGCGGACTCTAACATCGTGATTCAGGTTTAGTACAGTAATTGACGCATTGTATTGACACATCGCATTCAGTGCCATCTATCCGTCGGCGTCGTGAATGCGAGGTCGTTACAACTTTACCGATTTGATCGAGGTAAAAACTAACACCGGAATAAGTACCTGTAACAAAAATTGTCCACTACTAGGCTCATGTAGCTTAAGCTTTACAACGTGGGATGTTTGTTTACCCTCTAATGGTTCCTCGCAATATATATCGCCGGGCCGCTTTTATTGCGCGCCGGGATTATTTAAACGGCTGGGGAGAGGCACCTCATCATTTGAGCACTCGAGATCTTTGGAGCGCACTCACTTCGTTCTTAGTATTGTTGCTTTAATTTGTAAACAGAATGTAGGTGAGCTGTAGCGATTGCCTATAGCTCATATGTAGGCTGACTCGACTGGGGTAGCACCACCTTCTCACAGAAGATTGGTTTAAAGTAGCTATTATAGCTGCCTTTCGTAGGTTGAGTGAGTGCCGGAAGGCCAACACCCCTTCCCCTTTCTATGTCCCATTCCCCTTCATTTTAGCTACTTGCAAGCAATGCCTTTGATATTGCATTTTGGTATTACCGTTGTTATTTTCTGAATTTATAATATTATGTATGTATAGTGTATATAAAAAGGGTTATATAGATGTAGACATGCAGCCTACAGCACATTGTGTGTTTAAAGTTATGAATAAATTGGTGAATAATTGCAGTCTAGTCAATATTGTATTAGAAAGCTTTAGGCCGATTCATAGCCCATTCATTCATCCCAGTTCGAATTGAGGCACTACTTAATATTTTGGAACCTCTCGGAATTAGTAACATCACCATGTTAGAATTCAAATCAATCAAAATTGTAGGAACATAGCTTTCATGTCCTTTCAATAAGGAATTAAAAGAACTGGATACAATTAGCCAACACCAATCCCCACGTGACAGCGGCAAATTAAATTTATTTAACGAACCGAACGTAAGTGATTCATTAACGAACACGCCAATGCAGATTGGCGAGGCTCACTCATCCAGGCTGATCCGTTTAAGCCTTGTTTAAGCCTTTACAATTCGTCAACCGATAAACAAAGTAAACAAAAACACACCGAAAGCATAAAACAAGGCAGCTTTTATTTAGAAACAATTAGGGGCCGCGTAACGAGCGACCCGGGAGCGGGGTATAAAGGATTCCCCCGATGCTCTACCGTTTTACCGGGCCTGTTAGGAAGACTCTTAAAAACAATTGGTATCAGAGAGACATTAGGTTTGCGAAATTTATTTTAAGATGCGTACTTACAAATGTATTTCGCGATGAAGGGAAATGGGCACGGCATAATGGCAATGAGTTAATGTAGAGCCAAGCGTGGCAATGATTTAACGGTAGTAGAGCCAACCTGTAGCCAGATGACTACAGCTCATATACATGTTGAAACTTAAAGGGTATACTTTTATTTCCAAAACTTAACTTTGTACTTCTAAAACTTTGGAGGAAATTTGAAAAACAAAAGGTGTGATAGGAATACAGCTGTTGACATATTTCACAAGTCAACACAACCTTTAGTACTTCAACTGCGCAAGAAAGCCGCAAATATAGTTTTAGATTTACAAAGTAAATTTGCAAAAAAATTGTATACAGTTTTTGTTTCACCTAGTATGGACTGGATCGAATATGGTACGAGTACCACTCAGATGATTGTCGTAAAGTAGCTACAACAACTGCGTTTTGAATAATAATAAAAATTAGAGAGAGCCAGGATTGCCAACCCCCTTCTCTTCCCCTGCCTCTGTCCCGCCCCCCTTAAATCGGCTACGTACGAGCAATGCCTTTCATATTTCAAGCATCTATAAGGCTACGGTAACCGCTTAACATCAGGCGCATCGTAGGCTAACACAGATTAAAAACACTTTCAAGTTGATCAACTCTACCCAAATCAATTTCTGTGCAGGTCTTTATGAAAATCACAGTTTACAGAATTTCATATTCTCAGGTCGCTCTATTTTTTGAAGATAAAAATTACAAGGAAAGTGTACTTAATAGGTATAAAAAAATAATATTCAAAGTTTTCTGTTGAAAAGATTAAACGGGCTAATTCATTAATCGTCTTAATTAAACAGTAACGGTTCAGATAAAAAATGTAGGCACTTTCAGAAAAACAAAAGTAAAGAAGGAACTTACATTTAATTAATAATGTTACTGAATTAATTGTGATAGTAAAAAAACACGGCGGAAGAGCCAAGCTATTGACAATGGACTACATATACCGGCTACCGCGACTGGGGTAGTACCATCCTCTCACAGTTCAGCGTAAAGTTATTACTTACTAAAGCTGCGTTTCATACGGTGAGAGGGTGAGCCGAAAGTCAAACCAGCCTGTCAGGTCAGCAACGTGCGAGAAATGCCCATTGCAAGCATCTTTCGGTTACGGTAACTGCTAAACTTCAAGCGAGTCGCACGGTTGTTTGACTTTGTTATTACAAAATATGTTGTAATAGATAATAGAATAGAATATTGTATTGTAATATATTACATTTTTTTTTTAGAAAGATTACTAGCAATGTGTGTTTATCACATTACTAGTATTCCCTTTAGACCCTCCAACTAAGCTAATGCTTGTGCTAGGAGTGGGCTCACGTCAATAGTTTAATGGCCAGGATGGGGATCGAACCCGGAACCTCTCAGCTACGAGGACGGCCCCTCTAACCACTAGGCTATTGACGCTTAAATCAATAAGTTTTTTGATATTTCGGGTATTTTTGTAGGTTCTTGCCCATAATTTCGACTAGCCGAGATGATAAAATATAACACACGTGTGCTCTGGAATTCACAACTATACCTACCATTTGATATATTGCACCTTTCTCTACTAGAAAATTGGTAAAGCTTAAAATGAAGACAATTAATTCTTAGTACTCTACATAAAAGTCAAACAAAACTGCGTTGCTTTTCCTTCATTAACACGCTTTTTATTATGCATTTTTTTAACACAAAGAAAGCTGAGTATTTTTATTTACGTAGAGTAGTAGGCATCCTTAACGACTTAACTTATAGATACAGACTCGTTATATAAGAACTTCGATCTTTATAGAACTCAGATCTTTATTTTTATGGGCCCCTAGTACTTGTAATAATTTTTTTTTTACTGGCTAAAATTATTAATTTTCTTATAAGTGGTTCTACACTACCTACCATTTTATAAAGTAAAATTATTAATGTAGTGCACATTAATCACGATTGGCGACAAAATCTTTACCTACCTATAAGCGTCATTTATTAATCTTCTTGAAATTTGCAAAATCATTTTTCTCACAGAAGATTGGCGTAAAGTAGGCAGCTATTATAGCTGCATTTCGTTTGATGATTGAGATGGCAGGATGGCAGAAGTGGAGACAAGTTACCAGCACTACATGCGACCCAAGGATGCCAATCAAAATTAAAGGAAAAATCTACAAATCGATTATAAGACCGGTAATCATGTACGGCTCGGAGTGCTGGGCGGCTAAAGTGCGGGAAGAGAAACGTCTCCACTCTGCTGAGATGCGAATGCTGAGATGGATGTGTGGAGTGACGCGAATGGATAAGGTGAAGAATGTGTATATAAGAGTTAGTGTCAGGGTAGCGCCAATAACAGATAAAGTGAGAGGTAGGAGGCTGGAATGGTTTGGACACGTGATGAGAAGGGATGAGAAGCATGTGACTAAACGAGTTTTGAATATGAATGAGGATGGATACAGTGCGAGAGGAAGGCCCAAGAAAAGATGGATGGATTGTATTAAGAATGATATGAACGAGGCTGGAGTGGATGTGAGTATGACGGGAAAGCGCGATGTATGGAAGGAAAAGACATACTGCGCCGACCCCAGATAATGGGAAAAGGTAAGGCAGATGATGATGATTGAGAGAGCCGACAGACCAACCTCACTCCTTTTCCCTCCCCCTGTCCCACTCCCCTTCAGATCACCAACGTGCAAGCAATGCCTTTGGTATTGCAAGCATCAATAGTCTGCGGTAACTACTTAGCATCAGGCGGTTCGTACACTTGTTTTCTGACTTTGTATATTATATAAAAGGCATTTTATGAAAATCGGTTCACAATTGCGAAAATATGGATGAACATACACAAAAAAAATACATACAGACGAACATAGTAACCTCCTCCTTTTTGGAAGTCGGTTAAAGAAGAACCGTCACCTGTTTGTCGACACGGCAAACATTTTGGCTTGAATTTCCTATACAAAATCAAGTTTCAAGCTGCTTACAAAACTAGTATGCTTTTAATTGAGAACGCCTCACTGTGCTCCCGATTGGAAGAATTAGAAAAAGGAAAGAGATGCCTCGTTTGCGAATGTTTTAAAACTGAGAATTTTCCCACTGGACCAAAGGGGATTGAGAAGCGCAAATTACGTTTCTATGTTGTTACCTGCTATGAGTGATATTTTATGAAATAAAATACAGTCGGTTCTAGGAAACTAATTTATTTGGTATCCTATGAAATTATCTGTTGTCTCAATTTTTTGTTGTGAATTTTGTAATATCGCCAGACGAACACACCAATTATATGGTCCCAAACTAAGCAACGCTTGTACTATGGGCACCGTACAATGGACTGAGGGCGATTCCAGTGACACCCATACCTGGGTAAATTACAAAAAGTTCATTTCTGAAATGTGCCCCGGCGGAAATCGAACCTGCAACCATCCGGTACAGTGAGCCGAGCGGCCTATACGCGCAAACCACTGCGCCAAGTGGTCGTCAAAATAAAACTATTGAATTACAAATCTTTATAATATCTAAATTTTTCTAAAAATAAAAATCACAACGATGTATTGCAATATCCTTCCTTGCATTACAGATAGTGAAAATAGTCTACGCTCCAATATCCGGTTTGCTGGAGCCTTTGATGTTTCATATCTGAACGTATAGGTCAGTGTTATAGCGACTTTATATCGCTGACCTCGTTCAGGATCCAAGAATATGTGGCGACCTCACATTCATGACGCCAACAGAACGGATAGATGGCGCTGAATGCGGCGCCTCAATACTATGTACGGATTCTTCATAGAAAAACTGAATCACGATATTAAGAGTCGCAAGCATCCTGACTATATATACAAGACCCCGATAAATCCGAGAATAACCAGTGGGGCATAGCGGATGCTCCGCCAGGCATAACACCCGCCTGGCTGGAAAATCTTCCCTTTTCCGCCAAAAATATATACACCTAATAATACATCATTGCAGTACTTACCTACCTAAAACCAATAAGTAACTGTATAAGAAAGTTTAATCATAGGTGCCTCTGAGTGGTCTCGGGAATGGTAATCAAGAGTGAATAAATGGCGGGAGTTCACAACTCGGTCCGAGGTTGTATTAAATAGGAAAAGTTTATGTTAATACGACCTATTAGAGCACAGTCAAGTCATTTCCAGTTCGAACGACCCTCGTTATGATAGAGAAGTGATAACATCTTAAGACCTTAGTGAGCTTTAATAATGCCTTGCTTACGGATAATTTGTAGTGGAAACGTGTATTTTTTTCCTGTATGGAAAAAAAAAATATCAACCATCATGTTGTCAATGTCAATTAAAATTCAACACGCTCGAGCGCGCATAGAGTTTTTAATTTACATTTCAGTTTCTTGTCTAAAATAATAATAATCTATACAAATAAATAAAATTGGAGTGTCTGTTTGTAATATCAAAATAACACCTTTTACACTAAATGCATATGAAAGTACATACGACACATATAACAAAAACGCGATTGAAAAAAATTTTGTCTGTCTGTCTGTGTGTGTTGTTCCGGGTAATCTCCGAAACGGCTGGACCGATTAAACTTTAATTTTAGAAAAACAATTAGGGTTCCGCGTAAAAAAATAAAAACGCTTAGTCCGCCCTGGATTAGGTGGAAATGGGCGTCAATAGTCTAGTGGTTAGAGGGGCCGCCCTCGTAGCTGGGAGGTTCCGGGTTCGATCCCCATCCTGGCCATTAAACTATTGACGTGAGCTCACTCCTAACACAAGCAACTAAGCTGGAGGGCCTAACGGAATACTAGTTATGTGATTAACACATATTACTAGTTATCTTTAAAAAATAAACAGTGCCGTCTAGGGACGCCCGAAAAAAGCGAAGCTTTATAGTATTAAGCGTAGGAACTAAGCGTTAAAAACAGCTGCGGCGTGCGCGCCACAGCTGCCACTCTTTATACCTATATAGTTATATGTCGTGTAACGCTACTGACGCTTAGCACGGATAGAGTGGCCACGCGGCGAGCGTCCCGTACATAGAATGTACGCCGCTTCAAAAAAAAAATCGAGAGAACAGCGATCCAAGTCTGTTAACCGCTCGCAATACGTCAGTTTTGACACTTTATGAAAAGCGGCTCGAGCTAAGATCGCGCCACGACGCCGCCGCAACTTATAAGCGAGGCCCCTTAGTTGCAAACTTGTCTATTCCAAATATGCAGCGTGTTTAGCGATTTGCGTAATTTATGGATGGACTTAGTGAGCGTGGTCTGCCGAACTGCGAGCACGTTCCACGCAGATGAGCGTTCCCAATTTACATTTTTATTATCAACATGTGGGTGATAATAGAGAAAATATTATATAAAATATGAACAAGTTATTTTTCGCTTTTGCTATCGCAAATTCCAATAATGTGTCCTGAAATTATTTAAAAAAATGGGTTTTATTTTTATGAAAATGCTTATTCGCAAACGTTACCACCTGAAATCATCTCCTCAAAGTTGAATGATGTCGTCGTAGCTTTTAAATTATATTTCCAACAATAACTATAATACAATGTAGTAGGTATTACATACAATTAAATCTTATGGACTGAGACAAAAAAACAACAAAAATTATTTTCGTATTTCCTGGTACCCTTAATTAATTAATTACGAGGTATTTTTTTAATCTTTGCTTTTAATTCAAAACGTCAGTAAAAACGACTGAATATAACATTAGTAACTACAAAAATTTGTAGTTATGTACTATTTTTTTCACAATGCACATATTCTTTAATAAATAAATAAAAAATAAATAAATAAATCTGTTTGAATTAGTTATTTGAGCTAATGTTTTGAGCATAGACCGCTTTTCTTATTGCAACGGGTGTCAATCCCGAAGCAGGATTTGAAAACGGCCCTTTCGCCTCACTGTAATTGCCCCCAATATTTGATTTGTTGATGACAAGGTTCATTGCACGTGGATAGAATCCCGACAGAAGCAACCGCGGGCCGCTCGACACGGCTCCCGAAATAAGCCGGCGAACACATACGATAATCAGAGCTCATAGAAACTTAATTAACTCAATGTTTAAAGCGTCGGCGCGGCGGTCAATTTATTTTATCGAGAGCGGCACCAAGATTGGAACCGAGCGTGCCCGCCGCGCGCAGCAGCAAGCTCGGTGAACTAGACAAACGTTACTTTAACTCGCGGAGAGATTAGCTCCAATGGACGGCTACGATAGCGGATTGATTATTATCTTAATTGAATCTATGGAAGACGAACTTCAAGGTTTATTTTTAAGAAATTTATAAAAAAATATGGAAGCAGTGATAGCCGATTGGTTAAAGCACGCGTCTTGCGGGCACCAGGTCTTGAGTTCAAATCCCGGCTCGCACCTCTGGATTTTTCGAAATCTATGTGCGAATCATAATTTCTATATAATTATCACTTGCTTACGGTGAAGGAAAACATCGTGAGGAAACCTGTTTGTTTTAGAAGATCTAACCAATTTTCGAAAGACATGTGAAATTCGCCAACCCGCACTGGGCCAGCGTGGTGGATTATGGCCTGATCCCCCTCGTGTTGAGGGGAGGCCCGTGCCCAGGAGTGGGACGTCAAAAGGGTTAAATTATTATTATATAAAAAATATACACTTTCGATAGATTAAGGAGGTGGTTGCTAGATGTTAAAAACGCCCGTTAGATCGGCGCGTTAAGGCCCGTGTTAATCAATTTGAACTCTGAGATTGGTCTTGAGTACGCTTTTGACTGCCATTTTGTACTGGGATGACATTTCCAATATAGCACTCAGACTGGAGATCAATTTAATAATACGGGCCTAAGATACGTTCGGCTCGGTCGGATCTTGTATGGGTGACCGAATTTTATCATATGACCTCCTTCGTGCTTTGAAGGGCACGTTAACCTCGCGGTCTCGGCTGTCATTTCAACATCTTTGACTGTCGCTGCAGGCAGTCAGAGTTCTGAAAAAAGAAAATGTGATATAAACCAGTGCCGTCTAAGAACGCCCCAAAGAAGCAAAGCCTTATAGTACAAAGCATAGGAACTAAGCGTTAAAAACAGCTTCCTCTTTGTATTCCTATATAGGTATATGTCGTGTAACGCTACTGACGCTTAGTACGGATAGAGTGGCCGCGCGGCGAGCGCTCCGAACGTCCGTAGCTTCGCTTCAAAAATGGTCTTACATTTAAGTGGCCTATAGTCCAATAATTTGGCCCTTGGAGGGCAGATGGCAGCCGCTCAGGGACCACTCAACTACCTTTCGAAGCAAATACCTATTTTGCAGTAGTGCAAGTCGAGTGCGATTCGATCGATAAGCCAGCGGTTAACAGAGCCCCCAGGGTAGACTGAAAACCGACCCCCACCCAATAGGATAAGGGTATAGAAAGAAGAGAGACACATTAAATAGACTAGATTCATTAAAATTATCCATATATCGATCTCATTTCAACTCCTGAGTGCCAAAACTTAAAACGAGCACTTATTTTCGAAGAAACTGAATCTTATTTTATATGGAATATACGTGCTATTAAAACTCACGACCACGGGAATGGCCTGTTATCTTATCTGCGCCTTAAACTTCCCTCTTCCAATTATTGACGTTCCCGAAATGATTTTAAAGTCGTTTCTAACTCTTGAAGTTATAAAAAGGTGTCATCAGGTGAATCTCGTCATGTTCGTTATATTTTTTACAGACACATTTTTTTTATAATTTTTATCCGGTTTACAAGATAGGCTCATTTCGTCTGAAGCTCATGTTCTTTATGGAAATGAGGGACGCATTTCATCTGGACTAAGGAGGTTCTTTTTACGTATCCAGAAATCAAACCTTTCCATTGCGCTATCAATAAACGAACCCTTTACATAAAGATTGATAAGGGTGTCATCAATAAGACGCAAAGTGTCAATCTGAATCCAACTGGAAAAGACTCAAACCGATCCTTTTCAATTACATGCCCCAGAGGCGCGCCTCTTTTTCTCTGGCACCTATCAATGAATCGGGAAACGACCTGTATAAAGCAACGGTTGCTCTAGGGAACAAATGTTGCGACACTGTTGCGAACAAAATGTACGTGTCGGGCGACACCACGGGGGATATCGCGCGCCAATTTATTGACAACATTGACATAAACTGTCTATGCTAGCTCTATTAGCTCTATCTGGCTCTACCACAGGGTTAACGTCCCTCTTTCCTGTATGATATTATTATTTCCTGTTGTACCCCCATACAAATGCTTATATTAAATAATTGTGTACCAACCGTACCAAACCGCAACATTGTTACAAACCCTTTTGAGCCATTGTTTTCATTTCTGTCGCTTTCACAAACACATGTAAAATGCCAACGCTAAAAAGGCACTTAAATGTCCGACGCATTCAGCAACGTAACAGTTTAACTTCGTTCCGCATTTCCATTCAAAACAAGGAATGAATATTTTGTCATAAATTCTATTTGAATTAAAAGGGACCCGCTATTCAAAAGATTCTGTTTTGTTTTCTTTTCGTTGTGAACAAAAAATAAAATTTGAGATCGATTTAGACGATATTTTCAGCCTCATTTGTATATCTATACAAATAAATAAAATTGGAGTGTCTGTTTGTAATATCAAAATAACACCTATTCACTAAATGCATATGAAAATACATACGGTACTTATAACAAAACCGCGATTAAAAAAAAAATGTCTGCCTGTCTGTCTGTCTTTCTGTCTGTCTGCCTGTCTGTCTGTCTGTCTGTGTGTTTGTTCCGGGTAATCTCCGAAACGCCTGGACCGATTTTGACGGGACTTTCACGGGTAGATAGTTAATGTTATAAGCAGTAATTTAGGCTACTTTTATTTTTTTTATACTGTCGCGCGGGCTCTGAGCGCAGGAGCGGGCTTTTTTGTTTGGTTAAATTCCACGCGGACGAAGTCGCGGGCTCAGCTAGTATTCTTATAAATTTGTTTGTATATATTTTATACGGTAGTATATTTTATTTAAATAAAAGATAGGAAAACTTGTAAAAAAACAAAATTGTAAGCGAGAAAACTGATAAATCTAATTCTATTAGGTTCTCCAAGAAATCCATATTTTTTCATTACTGTATAAAAAGCGTTCATGATTGTAAAAGTTATGAATGTAGGCAATGAATAATGCAACACAGGCCGAGTGAGTTCGAAGACACTGGAGTGTCTTTATCCCGAACAAAAAGCACTAGAATTGATGTATTGTAGAGTATCTCTTCTAATACATTATTCATCGGTAGTAAGTTATTCCACTATGAAGACAGGTGAATCTATTTGGGTGCTTGAATTGTGGTATAATACCAAAATAAGATGAGACTAAATAGAAGGTTTGATGTGACGGGTCTTTATTTGTTCACGGTTACTTTTAAAAGAAATGCTAACTGGCGTATGTTATTGAGAACCAGCTTTGAATAGTAAAAGATGCGTGTTAAAATAATTAGAACACATTTCATCTTATGGAAATGTAATAATTATATTATTGGAATCCTACTAATATTATAAATGCGAAAGTTTGTGAGTGTGGATGTATGTATGTATGTATGTATGTATGTATGTTTGATACTCCTTCACACAAAAACTACTGAACGGATTTGGATGAAATTTGGAACACAAATAGATTATAACCGGGATTAACATATAGGATACTTTTTAACCCAATAATCCAATACTACGCGGATGAAGTCGCGGGGCACAGCTAGTATACAATAAATATGGGTGGCACACGAAGGCGACTTCTCACGCGGGCGTACTATACTAGACTGAGCGAATTATTTTCTTAACAAGTAGTGGATTACAATTTTGTTCCCTTTCGCTGTCCATTCATATAATATGTATCTTTGTCTTATGAGAAAACATTGCGCTGTGTGCTCATTACAGCTTTCACGAGCTTTCATTATTTGCAGCCTTGTAAATCCAAGGGAAATGAATATTATTTAATCATAACTTGGTAGTTTTCTATCTTGCTTGTTTCTGGATTTTAGACGGTTTCCTGTGTCCGCGAATGATTTGTAGAGTTTATTATAACTTTACTTAAGTAATTTACTGTTAGCACGGAAAAACATTTAAACACTCAGCAAGAACTCGAAGTTTTAAATGTTCAGCTGAAAATATTTATTTCAAACTAGCTGAGCCCGCGACTTCGTCCGCGTGGAATATAACTTAACAAAAAAGCCCGCTCCCGCGTTCTGAGACCGCGCGAAAGGACCCATTTTTAAAAATTTAGTTTTTTCTAAAATATAAGTAGCCTAAATTACTGCTTATAACAACAGCTATCTACCAGTGAAAGTCCCGTCAAAATCGGTCCAGCCGTTTCGGAGATTACCCGGAACAAACACACAGACAGACAGACAGACAGACAGATAGACTACAGACAGACAAAAAAAAATTCAATCGCGTTTTTGTTATAGGTATCGTATGTACTTTCATATGCATTTAGTGAAAAGGTGTTATTTTGATATTACAAATAGACACTCCAATTTTATTTATTTGTATAGATATGTTGTAGGTAAGCAGCCTTTTTTGTTCTCTTATTTCACCATAAACCCTAAAGAGGGTCGTTTTTCTTGATCAACCAATAAACACACATTGAGACCGTCGTCAATTGGCCAGCGAAGTGTCAAGCCTCGGCCAAAAAGCCGCCGAGCCCTTATCAATTACACTGACACCGCTAACAAACGTCGGACTGTTGAGTAAGGGACGCGCTTGGATCTCGATGCCAGGGGAATATTTTTATTTTTTTTGGTATAGAACAAAGTCAGCAAACAATCGTTCTACGACCTGCCTAATATCAAGCCGTTAACGTAGCTTAAAGAGGCTTGCAATACCAAAGGCGTTGCTCGTACGTTGCCGACCGGCAGGGGAGTGGGGTAGAGGGGGAAGGGGGGTAAGGCTTCCAAGTCTCATCGTACAAAACTACTTTACGCCGATTCTTGGCTACATCTTGGCTCTACCACCTTAATTCAAAATTCAAATTCAAAGCGTTTATTTTGTTTAGGCCTACGCGGGCACTTACAAATTGTCAATTTTACATATTTTTTTCTATTCAACCGGATCGGAACGCGACCTCGACTGAGAAGATCCGGCAAGAAACTCAGCGGGCTTGTCTTTTTACATGTCATTTTTTTATTTTATTTTTATCGCCAGTTGCTTATATTCAATAATTACAAAGGGTAGTGGATATTAATATAAATATTATACTAGCTCCAGTGTGCTGCCTTCTTATTATTATACATTCACACCGTATTTCCATACATTTTACTGTATATGAATGTCAAATACGGTCATTACATGTAAAAAATGGTCATTAAATTTGAAAATGCTTTATGTTTAGTCATGACACTAGTACTTATTTAAACTTAAAACCTGTTCATTTGTTTATTAAGGTCACGGTAAATGGTTCTTTTAAAGTCATTTCGATGATCTTCCTTCTAAAATGTCTACCTATTGACTAATCTACCTTGTGTCTTTCTTCAATACACAACAGCTCGAGTACTATATTCACCGTTCATAACAACGTATAACTGAAAAAAAATATCTTTAAAAAAAGGATCCGTTATATCAGGAACATTTTACAACACACAGTTTAACTGCGTTCCGCTTTTCCGTTTCGAATAACGAATGAACATTTTGACGTAAATCTCGTTTAAATAAAAACGGCGAAATCTTTATTTGGAACAACATAAACTCGAGTAACTTTGTATCCGTCAATAAATGAATAAGAGAAGCAAAGCAAATGAAATAATAATTACTTTGTTTGGAGGAGAAAACGTGGCGTGTTTTTTCATAAAAAAAGATACTAAATTTTTTGTAATCCCCGCTTACCCTTTTAATTTATAAATATTACATTGCATTAATCTTCGCTTTGATTACAAAGCTTCTAGTAAAAAATAATTTGCCGTCGGATACTTTTTCAGTGTGAGTGGCAGCAAATTTTCAGCTCACTAGGACTCAATTACTTGGACTGGCCTGTCGTTATTCGTCACTTCACATCTGTCAGTGTCATTAAAAAACCATGCCACCCTCAACATATTTTTCTCGTATACAAATTCAATTTTGAGAAAAGTACGTATATTAGTTATGAGAGACATTCCTAAGGCCCATATTAAAAAATTGAACTTAAGTCTGAGAGCGGTGTTGAGTACGCTTTAGACATGCCATTTGTACTGGTATGACATAACAATGACATTTCCAAGATCGTTCTCAGACTTGAGATCGATTTATTTATACGGGTCTTATTCTGTGCGCTATGAGTACAATATCGATCTTTATGTCTCTGTCAGGATTATTATTTTGAACTACATTACCTATTCAATGTCAAGCATTAATTATTAATTAAGATTGGATATTTATGCAAATTATAAAGCAATAAATAAATCACATCTTTCGACAATTACCCTTTAGTAGTGCCCTTTTTGTTTCACCTTGCATACCTATAGCAAATACATTTTGTTTGTTTTTTTATATTATTATTATCGTCTATGCGCCAAAATGTATATTTTTACAAGTGCAAAACTTTGATTAGTATTCAACATGTGGAAAATACGTGTGAACGTTAGCTGGCGAGGAGAGTCGAGTAATAAAAATGTAAATTCATTGAACGAAACGCAACGGGTGGTATGAGCTGCAAACATTTCGTTGGTTATCACGCTTGCAACCGTGCAAAAAGCAATTCTGACTACGGACTGGCAATTTCATGAGTTTATTTCTAATACTTGAATCTATTCGGAAAAATCTTATTTCAAATAAGGAATGGTTCTATAATTTTAATAAAGGTCAGTCTTAAATAAAACGGTTAGGATTTCGATCACTCCTCTGTCCCTTCAGGTCGGCATTGTGCGAGCAATGTCTTTCGTACCGTAAGCATCTATAGGCTGCAGTAACTGCGTCATCAATAACATCAGGCGGGTCTTACGCTTGTTTGCCGACTTTGTTATGTAGGTACCTATATAAAACTAGCTGAGCCCGCGACTTCGTCCGCGTGGAATTTAACTTAAGGCTAAAGCGCCCATCTAGCCCGCGAAATTCAAATTTTTTGAGTTCTTTTAGAATTTTTTCAAAATCTGACTATAATAAAAGACAAATTTTGTAATTCGCGAAAAAGACCGTGTGCAGTGCATTTATTAATATAACCAACTTACTCTAAAACATTTCAAGAACGACAGCTATCCAGATAATCTGGCAATTTTTGTATATTTAGTGATTTACTAGTATCATATCCACCGTGATAATATTTAGAGTAAAATAAATGTATTAATAAATGCACTGCACACGGTCTTTTTCGCAAATTACAAAATTTGTCTTTTATTATAGTCAGATTTTGAAAAAATTCTAAAAGAACTCAAAAAATTTGAACTACGCGGGCTAGACAGGCGCCTTCACCTTAACAAAAAAGCCCGCTCCCGCGTTCTGAGCCCGCGCGACAGGACCCATTTTTTTAAATTTTGTTTTTCTAAAATAAAAGTAGCCTAAGTTACTGCTTCTAACAAGCTATCTACCAGTGAAAGTCCCGTCAAAACCGGTCCAGCCGTTTCGGAGATACTTTAAAAAATAAAATAAGTTTTAGATATCAAAAATACGGATAATAATTATGAGGCGACCATCCAGATTGAAGGACGAGTAGAGACTGAATGTGCGGGCTGGACATCGGGAATACTATAGGGAAATGTTCACTACGTGGGAAAAGGAGAGAAGTCAGCAATAAAGTGTACAAAAGGAACCTATAACAGTACGAAGAGGAACGAAGGAAGGGGAAGGTCTAACCCCCCCGTGGGCTTCCGGCTCTCTCACTCATGTAACTTTACACCGATCTTTTGTGATAGGGTCGTACTACCCCGGTGGAGCCAGCCTGTAAATGAGCTCTAGTGAATTGCCTACAGTTTGACTCTACCACCATTGAACTACTCAAGGAAGTAGGTCTCTAATTCCTCTAAGACTCTAATTCCTATGACATCGGCGATGTAGGATTTCCTTCATTACCAGTTGCTAATCACATTAACTTGCCCTCATCAAGTTAATTATTTCCAACCTAATGAGGTTACATCTCCCATTACTCCGTGTCTTACTAAGTGATTATCATGATAAGTGAGTGCACGGAATACAAAGAATAGTTTTGACCTCCGGCATCATAGCTATTTAAAAATAATTGGCGTTATGACATCACTGACGCGAGGATAACAGGTAGGTTAATTAAATAATATTATTTTAACGATATCCCAGAAATTTATTCCAATATATGCTAACGGATGCCCGTATTAATATATCGATCTCAAGTCTGAGAGCGATCTTGGAAATGTCATTCCAGTACAAAATTGCATGTCAAAAGCATACTCAAGACTGCTCTCAGACTTGAGGTAGATTTATGAATAAGGCTTAAGTGTTTTGACTTGTTAAAATTGTTTGGAAATAACAGGCTAATGAAAAATAAAAAAAATCTCAAAGCCAAAGTTCATAGAATACGACTAGGTATTATTTTGATAAAAATGAGTTATGTATTTTCGTTTAGCTCTATACTAATTTATTATTTGACTTTTTATTCAGAATACGAAACTAGGTTCATAATAAAAAAAATCTGGGGGCACGGCAGTGCCCCCGCCAAGTCAAGCATAAATAATACCGCCTGCAAATTTTTCTTCAAAAATTAAATAATAGATATAACCTACTGTATATCTACCGATATAATTAGAGATCTGTTAAAAATTGTAAAAGAAACATAATTAATGAGGTGTTATAAAAACTTTTGCATCACTTATACAAGACATGCGAGCAAGCAATATTAAAACTTAAGGTGAAGGCGCCTGTCTAGCCCGCGAAATTCAAAATTTTCGAGTATTTTTATAGTTTATCCAAAATCTAAAAACATTTAAGACAATATTTTGTGATTTGCGACAAACACAGTATGCAGTGCGTTTATTAATACATTTATTTTACTCTAAGTATTATCACGGTGGATATGATACTAGTAAATCACTAAATATACATAAATTGCCAGATTATCTGGATAGCTGTCGTTCTTGAAATGTTTAAGAGTAAGTTGGATATATTAATAAATGCACTGCACACGGTCTTTTTCGCGAATTACAAAATGTGCCTTTTATTATTGTCAGATTTTGAAAAAATTCAAAAAAAACCTCAAAAAATTTGAACTTCGTGGGCTAGATGGGCGCTTTAGCCTTAATGTGTTTCACTTATCTTATATTTTTCTAATTATAATATTCTATAACAAACAAGTCCTCGGAACATTAAAACAGATACGAATCTGCAAAAATTAAAATAGACATACTTCACATGACGTGTCCTTGTATTGCCACAAAGGGAATTAAACCGTATATTTATACTCCTAAAGGAATTAATTGTATGTCTCTTGAAAATACGTCTCCCTTGGAACGTGTGACGGCTATACAAACGATTAATGGCCATCATAATTCGTTTAATTATTCCAGAGAATGTTCAACATTCAAGGAATTTAGACGATGCTTTAGGACGCGAAAGAATGTTAATTTTGGTGTTATATCGCGTAACATTAGGACGTTGAGAGTATTTTTAAGATCATACGAGTACCAGCAATTAATCTAAATAATTTCGCCTGTACCCAAAAGAAATATTAGAATTATGAAGCATAATAATATCTTCTTCTTATGAAGTAGATTACGGCTTAAATCCCCCTCGTAGTGCTTGGAGGCCCGTGCCCAGAGGTGGGACGTCAAGAGGCCTAAATTATTTATAATTATTTATTTATATGAAGTAGATATAAAGATACCTTACTATAATGTAGTTAATAAAAAATTAGAAGAAAAATGTTAATTAAATATAAGAAATAAAGTCGAAATTCCACTGTTATTGACAAACAAAAAAGCTGTGTTTGTTCTTCACTGACTTACCTAACGACCTCTATGGTATGATCATAAATTAACATGCTGATGTTCTTATAGTTTTAAATAAAAAAGTCAACGCAGTAAGGACATCAGATAAAATCAGTCGACCAACGTTTATTTTATTTTGCAAACGACTACCAAGTCATCACAAAAACCACAGGTAGAGTTTTGATAAATCAGGCCCGTAATTAAATCGTCAGGAAAGGTTCTCCAGGAAAACTCGTATCCGTTCAGAAAACAATGTAATTTGGCTATGGTAGTTATGTATTTTCAACGGATGTGAATCCAAGACCAGCGGAATGGTGATTAGAATCGCATGCTGTTTTTTTTTCTTTATAAATATCGAAATATGTTTTTTTTCTTTAGTACATTGAAAACATACGTTACAGTATTCTATCACCCATGACGCTATCGGTCCCAACCCGATACGTCCGTATTTAGGACCATTTTATATTGCCCCGAGGAAAAACGTCGGATTTGCCTATCGCAAGCAATCGCGGACTGTAAGCCACTTTAAGTATTCCTCTAAATCCGGCCCTGGGGATCTGCAAAATCTTTGTCCGGATCTTTTCAATGAAATTCAATTTGGCTGTATGAGCACATTTTGTTTTTTTCCTACGCTCATTTGTTTTAGGGGTTTTCCTCCAACAGGTTTTAGCATTGTTTATTGTCTAGCGCTTTTCTTTGTTTGGTGTTAATACGATGCCGTCTACGAGCTAAAGTTGTTCTGCGGTATAAGGGATGCAATCCAGTTATAAGAGGCTAAGATATTTTATTTTTAAACGTTCCTGAGCAAGTTGATTTAACATAACAACATGTTATGTAATTTTGCTTACTTCAATTACATTCTTTTTTGGTATAATGTATTAAAGAAAACATTCAGCTTTCAATAATTAATTTGCGGTTGGTGTGTGTACGCGGTATAACCCGCGCCAATAAAGAAACGAATTTAAAATGGCGTCTATATACTTGCTGTGACAGATGGTAAGGTCCACAAAAAAGCAATGTGTTGGAATATCCACTCATAATAAAATAGTAACAGTAACGACGATTAACAAAAACGAGAAAATAATAATAACAAGAAAATAATAAAGACAACAAATATCTGTATACTTAACAAAATTTAAATAATAACTTGAAAGAACCGAGCGCGTCAAGACAAGCGTGAGAACAACAATGCCGACAGATTTTTTTTGTATGCAGTACGGCGGTGTGTGAGTAAAGATAGCAAGAGTGTGCAAGCGAGAGAGAATTACCAGTGCCGCCATTTTAGATTCGCTTCTTTAGTGGCGCAAGTTATACATGAAAGTGGCTGCTTTGGATGGAACGTACAGAGGTGTGAATTCAAACAAATGACACGTGAATACAAATGTCAAATACACCGTCAAAAATTACGACCACAATTTTTTTCTGTAATTCCTAATATTATTATTTGCATTTTTTTAATTAAGTAGGTACACCAAAGATTCATGTACATAATGCTTTGTATTTATATATAATTTAAAGGTAATACCAAACGTTTTAGAAAAATAACTACTCAAAGAGATCAAAGGAACTAAGTACACAAATCACTTATCGTTTTTTGTTTCTATCAGTGTGCACCTCGAACTTTTTGAATAACGTTTGATTAAATATCTCTTCTGCCAGTACATCGCTGCCTTTATCGTGTTAGTATAGCGTAGCGAACGTTGTAAACCTAAAGTTTTATCGTCGGTCGGTTTATTGTGGCCGTAAATGGCACGCCCCAAGTCACTGCTTCGCAAATAAACGAAACTCGACGTTCAACTGGTAATTGCATATGAACTACAATATGTTTCGTACCAACGCCCCTGGGCTGCATTAAGACCTTGACTTATGGCGTCATTTTAGATGTTACGCCAGAAAATTGTGTGCACAAATATTTTAGGTGTCTTTGAAATATAATAATATATATTTTAAATGATAAATGTTTGTTATAATAATTTCATAATTTCATAATTTTACAAATTAATTTTTAACTATACGTCGCGATTCTAATGGGTTAAACATGACTTTTTATAGTACCTATTTCAACCCAGCTGTCCCTGACATGTTCGCTATCAACAATACGCCCTTGCAACTCTTAGAAACCACGCAAAAAATTGACCACCCCAATTTTTCCTTTACGACCATCGTCCCGAAAAAGGTTCGAAGGTGTTGTCAAACGGCTCGATACATCAAACAAACATCCGGCGTTTGAGAGGACACGTCGGCCAGCAGAGGGCGCCACTTGACTACGAAACAACCCCTCCATAAACCCTTGTCAGTAACACGAGACGTGGACGTAGACCCGTAGGACATTAAAATGTTACTTCTCCAACACGAACACGCCACTTTGAGCTGAATACACTCTATTAAAAAGTATGGTAGGTACCATATATACCTATAGTTCGTTATACTAAGAGAAACACTATATAACTTCCATTGTATACATAGGTAGGTACAACTATTTATTAACAAGTAACAAACACCTTATCCATACATTTTATTTATAATAATACAATTAACTATTGTTAGCATTAATATGAAGCAAAACGAATAAAGTTTTGATCTTAAGTCCTCAATTACAGCCTAAATAATTCCTACATTACCGTCAAGAAGAATCGCATCACACTGAGCGATAATTCTGTATATTTTATCTATTTCTTTCTGTATATTTTTGACAGATAATAGCCGTATCTAGATGCTGAAAAATTACATATACTAGATAAAACAAAAAGGGTAGCTATACTATTTTTTTGCATCTTTACTTTGTAAATCAAAAACTATCGGCTTTGTGGGACAGTAAAGGTTTTGTAGACTTGTGAAATCTGACAACAGCTATATTCCTATAACACCTTTTATTCTTCAAGTTTCCTCCAAAGCTGATAATTTTAGAATTACAAAGTAAAGATGCAAAAAAAATAGTATACCCTTTCTGTTTCAACCTGTAGAAAGTAACGGTGCGGTGCCGCGGGTCAAGCGTGTGAATGACCGCTTAATTAAATATTAATTATTATAGCAAGCCTAATATACCATTATAACCAGCGCCATATATTTATATTATTAGATATAATTCGTCTGTATTTGCGTTCGTCACTGAACTCCTGCTAAACAGCTGGACCAAATTTGATGATTTCTTTTGTGTGCGTTTGAGTGGGTCCCTTGATGGTTTATTTACAATTTGACCTAGTGGATGGCGCCGCAATCAGGTTCTTGGAAGGCAGAACAACGTCTGCCACGCCCGCTATTATCCTACTTCCTACTATAATATATATATATCCTACTTATATTATTATAAATGCGAAAGTTTGTGAGTGTGGATGTATGTATGTATGTATGTATGTATGTATGTATGTATGTATGTTTGTTACTCCTTCACGCAAAAACTACTGAACGGATTTGGATGAAATTTGGAACACAGATAGATTATAACCGGGATTAACATATAGGATACTTTTTAACCCAATAATCCAATACTACGCGGATGAAGTCGCGGGGCACAGCTAGTAATATTATAAATGCGAAAGTTTGTGAGTGTGGATGTATGTTTGTTACTCTTTCACGCAAAAACTACAGAACGGATTCCGATGAATGTTGGAACACAGATAGTTTATAACCTAGATTAACACATAGAATACATTACTTAAGTCTACGCGGACGAAGTCGCGAGCAGAAACTAGTTATATATATTTTTGTATAATTAATATTAATTAAAATCTTAATGATTTACTAGAAGGAACATAGTGATATTGAAATAACAATAAATCAATTTTAATCTACACTTAGCGCTCTAAAAGACCCAGGCATTCCGATGTAATGTTCATTGAAGTGATCTGATTGTCTGCAAGACTCGATAGTTACAGCATTTTTCATGTCCATAAAATTTTTCATATGTTTTTCGGAACCTAGTAAATCTAACCATTGATCTGAAAATAAACATAAACAATGTGGGAATGTAAATAAATTCGCGGAGTATATAGTATAATAATATATTGAAAGTTGAAGCAGAGGCTAGAGGTCCTAAATATTTAATTGCTTCACACATATTTTTTTTCTGTATTATCTACCTAACTTCAAGCTATCACTGTCTAGAATGAGGGGTAGGTAGATAAAGTGCATTGACAAAGGTAGTTATTATTAAAATACTCACCAGAAAGTTGTTTTAAAGACTTCTCCTTGCCGCCAAACTCCATGGGGAATATTTCTGGAGGTAAAGACTCAAAAACAGTCTCGAAAGTTTCATGTACAAATATCCGGGAGCCAATTTTTGCGCTTACCACTTGCTTGAGCATCTTAACTAGAGCATCGATTAATTTGGAGGAGGTTATACAATGTATTCCCTTTACTCGCATTCCGTAACCATCCTGAAATAATAATAAAATAATAATTTAACCCTTTTTACAATAACACCAGAGTCACACACCGACCCGTATGGTTCCAAACTAAGCCACGTTTGTGCTATGGGTACCGTACAATGGGCCTGGGCAAATTACGAAAAGACCATTTCCGAAATGTGCTCTAACGGGAATCGAACCCGCAACCACCCGGTGCAGTGAGCCGCAAACTACTGCTCCAAGCGGTCGTCAAACCGCCGGCCGTCGGATTCGGCATCCCACTCCTGGGCATGGGCTACCTCTCAATACGAGGGGATACATTTTGTAAGCAAATGTTAATCATATTGAAATTATACTTATTAGTTGATATACATTTTTAATAGTTCCTTAAAATTAAAACACTTACAATCGCCAAAGTAACCAGTTTTCTAAGCCCAATAGGACTAATCGCGGTAACCAGGTTCAACGGGTTCACATCCCGGCAGTCCAGGACGCAAATAAACCCTTTATTATAATCATGCATTTTTAAATATTCACCGTGCTGTAACAAATTGATATAAATAGACACCACCTACTCACCTACCTAACCCTGCGATCGCATTGGACGAAACATGTTGTTGTCTCTATCTATACAAATAAATAAAATTGGAGTGTCTGTTTGTAATATCAAAATAACACCTTTTCACTAAATGCATATGAAAGTACATACGACACCTATAGCAAAAACGCGAATTAAATTTTTTTTGTCTGTCTGTCTGTCTGTGTGTTTGTTACGTAATCTCCGAAACGGCTGGAGCGATTTTGACGGGACTTTCACTGGCAGATAGCTGATGTTATAAGGAGTAACTTAGGCTACTTTAATTTTTGAAAAACAATTAGGGTTTCGCGTAAAAAAAAAAAAACACATGAAATCAAAGAGTATCTCCGAAATGGCTGGACCGGTTTTGACGGGACTTTCACTGATAGATAGCTGATGTTATAAGCAAAAACTTGGCTACTTTTATTTTATAAAAACAAACAAAAATGGGTCCTGTCGCGCGAACGTGGGAGCGGGCTTTTTTGTTAAGTTAAATTTCACGCGGACGAAGTCGCGGGCTCAGCTAGTTTTTCATAAAATAGAGACAACAAAATTTTCCGTGAACATGTTTCGTCCAGTGCGAACGTAGGGCGATGTTAAAATAGAGAAACGCTTATGCAATGAGTACCGCTCCATGGAGTGGGGGCGATCCCAGTGACACCCAGACCTGCGGCCACACTCTGTTAACGACTGTCGCTCGACGTAAGTATCTGAATACGTCACTGTTGTCAGTTTTTCTATAGGAGAACTGTCAAAACTGACGTAACCATTTACGAAATATGTCAGTTTTGACGTCTTGCGAGTCGGATCGAGCGACAGTCATTATCAAAGTTGTGGCCCTGGCGGGGTATTCACGGTCGTCGAAAAGTATCCGTGTCGGAAAGGGCAGCTTCTATCCTTCTTCGAGTTCATTTTTAAAATAATGAGGAAGCAAACTGTCGTTTCCGATGTCGGAAACTCTCCGTCAACTTTGAACACCCCCAGGATGGAAGCTGTTGTTTCCGACGTGGAAACTTTCTGCTTTCAAGTCTGCTCATTCCAATTGCGCATAATCGAATTAAAAATGTATGGTTTCTGGTAGTCTACTCTTTAGTATTTGGTTTAATCACAAAGATAATAGCAAAACGACCCATACCGAATATTTTTTTTTTCTAAAATCGGTAGGCTGCTAAACAATGGACTTCCGATGACGTGAGTTTCAAAGACTTAAGGCATGGGCGTACCGGTCGTGTCATACATTTTTCATTCACAACTCATATTTGAGTCTCATTTGTCCTTACAAATGAGACTCAAATATGGGTTTTGTTTACTAGGATTTCCACGAATTTCCTGTTAGTAAAGGTTACCACAGGACATTCGTGGAAATCCTATTAGGTAAATATAGGTACTACCGTTGTAGAACAATTTGAAGCGAAATGCACACTGTTTAAAAAAACCTGATTTTATACCGACAGAATGAGCATCAAAGTCTAGAACTTACCATTACAACATATTTATAAAATGTTAACATAATATTGGAATCAAAATTGTCTGCGATGAACTTTAGGAGACAAACCCTGTGATGTTCGTAGGTCAATTTTGGCAAAACCGTGGAGAGCCTATAACAGAATAAAATATAACATTACTAGTGACCCGCCCCGGCTTCGCACGGCTATTTATAAGTGTGATAAGTTAAATAACACCGTTATAGTATACCCCTGGAGAATTTTTTAATAGTAGTAAAAACCTTAAATAACCTAAAATTCTTTATGTTTACTGATTATAATAGCAAGAAGAGAAAATTAGATTTATTATTGTGGTAGGTATACCATCTCTAGCATTTGATAAAAAAACATGCAAAATATCGTGATTTATAGTTATATAGTTATTTATAGTTATGTCTATGATTTGATTTAATACATATTTATTTCTAAATACCTAATACCTATAAAAAAAGTCGCTATACACGGACCAACAGACGCCTGTTTTGTCTGCTTAGTTCTGATTCTGATACATAGAACAACGAATTTCCTTTGGCGGGTTTATATTAATGTTACTATATACATAATTCTGTACCAGTACAGCTAATAATAAAATTATAAAGGACTAGCTGTGCCCCGCGACTTCATCCGCGTAGTATTGGATTATTGGGTTAAAAAGTATCCTATATGTTAATCCCGGTTATAATCTATCTGTGTTCCAAATTTCATCCAAATCCGTTCAGTAGTTTTTGCGTGAAGGAGTAATAAACATACATACATACATACATACATACATACATACATCCACACTCACAAACTTTCGCATTTATAATATTAGTAGGATAAATAGCCAGTGATTATTCGTTTAATCTCACATGTATTGTTCGACTGATTCAAATTCTTTCACATCTGTGATGTTGAAAAGTTCTGGCATCAAAGTCTTCATGGTACACAGCTTGTCCAACCTCTCTTTCGTGCGCTCCACTGATCCTTTGCACGTCACTAATGTCAACTCTAGGTAGACGCGACCTGTGAAAATAGAAAAAAAAGTACATTATTATTATTTCGGACTTTTGAGACACCCGTCTCCAAAGTCCGAAATAATAATAATGGTTCGTATAAAGTAGCTAGTGCCTATTGAAAACGTAGGATGGCTGCAACTATCATGTTTTCTGATTTACGGACCCTTGAATATTTGTCATAAACACTTAAGAAAATATGTTGTGGCCTTATAACATATTCTATAACCTAGTAGACAATGTAAACAGCAATTACGAATAGCAACCACAAATACTCAAGAAAAAGTTTGTAATAGTTTGCTTAGTCACAAAATTGCTTTACTTCCCTCAGCTCATCAAAATGAAGCGATCCTATTGGTCGAAGCGATCGGGCTAGCTAGCATAGCTAGCCCGCACGGCTCAAGTGGACGGCCACCCATAGTATACAACCGGACCGGAACGCGCCCTCGCTTGAGAAGATCCGGCAAGAATCTCAGAGAGGACATGAGTTTATTTGTACAAATTCCCAGTTGCTTGGATAAATTTAATAACTACAAATACCAGTTCTTTAACAATTGATTGAACCTTTACTAGTAATGTATCCAATTTTAGAAAGGACGGCTACATGTATTAAACTAGATCACCTTGAAATTTTTTGCGAGTTTTGCTCGAATTTGCTTTTACATTGTCAAACGTTTGAGTCTATTCACAACATTGGCCGTTTTGTATTGTCAGCTTCACTTTTACAATTGAAAAACATCACTTTGAGAGAGCGAATTGTAAGAAACGCATATTATAGCTACTTTAAGGCCGATCTTCTGGGAGAGGGTGGCCGGTCACGGCAGCCCGTATACCTAGGTACTATGAGCTGTTGTCTATGTGCTCTTTAATGCGAGGGAGATTTGGGCCATAATCCACTACGTTTTGCGGTTTGCGAACTTCACACTAATTGCAAAAGACGTGCAGGTTGATTTTAAAATGATACTTAATATATTTTTTGTTGGAAGATAAATGCGCACATGAAGCCCGAGAATCCCGGAGTTGTAGACCCTGGTTTGAAACTGCATTTATTATCTTATTTTAAAAACGTCAATCGATTATTTGTTTTGTTATTAGAATGGTTATATTATAAGTGGCTAAAGTGACAGCGGCAAATGATTATTTCTTATATTTAAATATTCACGTCTTAGAATTGCTATGTTTAATTTGACATTTATTTTATGACTTTGTCGCGATATAAAAAGGGCTATTAAAACCGGTTCAAATAATTGGAACTTACTGAAATCTTTTTTTGTGAAGTGTGTCTGCTTCTGCAACCAATCTTGCAACAAGTCGAGCGACTCGTCAATTTTCTGCTTATCCAAATCGATGTCTTTCCTCACCGCCTCGAGGGTGTCCGGTTGAAACTCCAAAATCTCACTATCGGGTAATCTCTCCATGACCACGTTTGCACACTGTCAAGTTCCAATGCAGACTAAGCAGACAGAACGTTAGTCTGAACGTAGTGGGTCATAAATAATAATTATGTCCAGATAGGTATCTGATAATAATTATGACGTTTGTATTAAATTAATATACGACTAATACTAAACCTATAAGGAATTTGTTTTTTTTCTTTTCTAGTACTAAGTTTATTGTAGTAAGCAAATAAGCGTACGACCTACCTAATGTTAAGCAGTTACCGTAGCCTATAGATGCTTGCGATACCAAAGGCATTGCTCGCACGTTCCCGACCTGAACGGGACTGGGACAGGCTTGGGGTTCCTGCACCCTCACTTATCGTACGAAACCCAGCTATTATAGCTACTTCACGCCGATCTTCTGTGAGAGGGTGGTACTACCCCAGTCGAGCCAGCCCGTGGCTGTAGCTGTAGTCAGTTGGCTACAGCTACACTCTACTATTATTGACAAGTTGAATTTATCTTTAAAAAACGCTTATTCCTACTAATATTATAAATGCGAAAGTTTGTGAGTGTGGATGTTTGTTACTCTTTCAGGCAAAAACTACTGAACGGATTTGGATGAAATTTGGAACATAGATAGTTTATAATCGGGATTAATACATAGGATACTTTTTATCCCGATTATCCCGAAATTTTTGTTAAGTTAAATAAGTACTACGCGGACGAAGTCGCGGGCACAGCTAGTCTTAAACATAAAGCGGCAATAGTGAGCAATCTGTTACCTTTACCCCCTTAATAATAAACATGGTTTAGCGATTGTATAGTTACACTATGCTTAGTCTTCTCCTTTCGAATGTCAAATTAATGATGACAGAAAGAGATTATTTGGTGTGTAACTATTCGCCCGCTATACCAATTTTATTAGTAAGAAGGATGAAAAATTAAATGAAAAATGAAAAAGGATTTATTTATCTCGACGTCTACATGTTTACAAGTTATATTTTTAATTAGTTTACAAATGATGCCCGTAGGCTTTAGAAATAATAAAATAAATTATGAAAGCGTACTTAACTTGTGAGCTTTAAACTAGGCATAGCCTGTATAGTAAGGGCCTTAGAGCGCCATCTCTGAAAAAAAATCCTCAGCAGTCCCGAAGCGGTCGTTAGATAAGATAGGATACGATGTCGATTTATCTAATGTCACCACATTATGGTTTGTATTACGTACATTTCAACACTAACGATCTGAACAACCTGGAATCTAAATATATATAACTCAAAGGTGACTGACTGACTGACTGACTGACATAGTGATCTATCAACGCACAGTCCAAACCACTGGACGGATCGGGCTGAAATTTGGCATGCAGGTAGATGTTATGACGTAGGCATCCGCTAAGAAAGGATTTTGATTAATTCTACCCCCAAGGGGATAAAATAGGGGATGAAAGTTTGTATGAAACTTTGTCAATTAAATTCCACGCGGACGAAGTCGCGGGCACAGCTAGTGGTTTATAAAACTGTTTGTCTAACATTAAATTGTATGATACCTACTTCATAATTTACTTAGGTACATAGCTATTATAGCTGCGTTTCGTACGATCAGTGAGAGAACCGGAAACCACCCCCCCCCCCCCGCTCCCTCTGCCCCACTCCCTTTCAAGTCGGCAACGTGTGAGTATGCCTTTGGTATTGCAAGTATAAATACTTAAGAGCTACGGTAATTGCTTAATATAGGGCGGGTCGTACGATTTTTTGGTTGAATTTGTTATATTAAAGAAAAAACTTTCCGGAAAAAAGTCCATAAAATAATAATATTTGAAAAGTAATAAAATAATAATATTTGAACATAAACTGGCCAGGAATTCACAAGAAATACGCAGAATTTATAGTTCTAAAGTCACAGTTAACAGCATATGAGGAAAATTACTTTGGCAATTACGTACTTATTAACCCCATACCTACTAAGGCTAAGGTCACTATTATTACACCGAGTAGTATGAGTTATACATGGTGTTGCAATAGTCCGAAATATGAATAGAGTTTTGGTACCTATAGGGTGTCGAAATAAATGGTATATAAATGTAATACCAATAGCATGACTTTTTAAAAATGACCTTCCAATTTAAAATTATCTAAAGTACAATGCAAAAAAGGTCTTATATATTGATGGCTACCTCCTGTATGTCGATTACACTGTTTTAAGGCCATTGGATGTGTTATAATGCAGTAACACGAAAATTGCGACAATTATTCATAGGCCCGTAACTCTGAAAATATGATACTTAGATCACGAGGCGTCTGTACAAATTATTATTTCGGACTTTTAAAAAATCCTGTAGATGGCCGGTAAATTGATAGATACAAAGTAATAACGATGTCCGAGATAGACTTGATTCTTATGAGTTGATAATTATATGTCATAAGCGGTTATAATACTAATTGCAGAATTGCACTGCGCTAAGTAATATTACGCCATAGATTCCCGTTCTGAAGCATTGATACTGATTCTAGTGGTACCAAAGCTAAACTAAACTAAACTAACCGTTAACTGTATTTAAAGAAACAAGATCGCGGTGTTTTTTGTTCATTAAATTGAACTCAGTCGTAACCAGAATAGCGTAATTTGATAGACAGAACATGTATTTTAATATACCTAGTTTATTTGCTGCCCATAAAAAGGATCCCACGAATCGGATAGCAAGCACCACTCCAACTCCGGTTTTAATAAAGCTAAAACGAGTTGTACATAGGTTAACATAACTAGTTATAAACTTGTTCCATAGCCGGAGTGTTACCATTGGAAAATGTTCCAAGTCTTGTTCCAGCGAGGAATAGCAGGAGCACGTCCCGAGTGCCGCGTAGAGAATGCGTCGTGTTCAAATACAGATGGGATTAGGGCTGCTACTTTGGGAATTTACAAAAGTAGAAACGTCGAGAAATAAGACAATTTTTTTTTCTAAAATTTACAACTTCGAAGCAAATTTTTAGGCGACTGTGGTTGATTTTTGCTTGCTTAGTTTGCTTAATCTATACATGATTAGAAGTTATTTGGAAAATAAATAATAATGGTGTGGCTATTTTTATTTATTGAATGGTGGTAAATTTCTTATTCATTTCATTATTTGTTTGTTGGGGTACTATGGTACAATTTATTATACCATTTACTTAATCGAATTTGTTCCGTAAGTAGTAAGTAATCCAAAAATTTAAGTAAATAATTATGATGAAAATCAAATATAAAAAGTTGCAATGCAATATTGAAGAATTTTCACAAACGAAGCAGCCCTAAACGAAAGCTTTGAGCAAGCCAAAGAACGTATTTGCTTTGATTTCACATTCGCTTGTCGGTATCTCGGGAGTACTTACGTAATGGCAGTGACGCTTGTATTTATGAAGTAATTAACTTAAAATCTCTAATTAAGAGTAAGGCTGGTTCAGATAAAAGCTATTTCTGGTCTGAGTTCACCAACACACTAACGGACCGTTACATCAGTACCAAACCGTTAGTTACCACTATATCAAACAATCGATTACTGCTCTAATGGTCCGTTATAGTATGCTCCTTTGCGTATGCGAAATCGGCCCTAAGCCTACCAGTCCGGCCTAAACACGTTAATATATTCAGACAAAAAAATTTAAACCTTTGAATCTTCCTATCTCTTTCATAAATGGTAACGAAGAACAATATTATCATTATTGCACACTAGCTTTTGCCTGCGACTTCTTCCGCGCGGATTTCGGAACGAGATTTACATACAAAATTAAATACCCCCCTTAGTCCCTTATTACTAATTTTGGTTTAACGGCCTAACCATGCTTTATTTTCTTCTTTCGAATGTCAAATTACTGATCACAGAAATAGATCATTATGTGTATCACCAATCATCCGCTATATCTCGTTTGGGAGTTAGGGGAGATATTTCCAAAACCCTTGTTTGTGGATTCCTGAGGTATAAAAGATGTACGAAAGATTACGATTTGAGTAGCTAGCATGGTTAGGGCCCCGCTGGACGTAACTTGCGAATGTAAATCCACTAAACATTCAAATCTGTTCAGCTTTTCTTGCGTAATGCCAAATCAAACGTACAAACAAATACTTTCACATTTATTATTTGAAGGCATAAGAATACCGTTGCTAAAAAGTAAAAGGCAATTTGCGGGCTTAGAGTGTTACCAGAGTTATTTTTGAAATTACATTTTTCGCGAACATAAGTCGCGTCAGTGGCGGAACAGGATGCTGGGAGGAAATCCCTTCGCGGAATGGATTCGCGGCTCCGCTTGTGTGCCCGCCGCGCCGACACGAGACCCTGGGAATTTCATTTCATGCTAACAGTTTTCTTACACTTTTTAAGCAAAAGACAATAGAAGAGATTGAATTAAATAGGAATAACAGGACATAGATGATACTAATAAATTATTTATTTGAGGGATAACGTCTTACAAAAACGGTTATTGTCATAATAATTTAATAATTCACACATACGTTCATTCATTTCACATATTCAATATTTTAAATTTGTGCGCCATAAAGGCTAACCATAGAGCGTGTATTGTATTACATTGTCCATCTTGCATACCTGTTTGTAAACTGATGTTTAACAAATAAATGTTATTCTTATTAGCAGTGGTCGAACGCATGGACACAATTCTCGGATTGGATAATATTATTCCCGAAAAATATTTGCCACTTGCTGATTGGTGAAGGAAACATCGTGAGAACTCTACGTCTTTTAAAAACTGTGCGAAGAACGCCAATCCGCAATGCACCAGTGTGGTGGGCTATGTTCCGAGTCGCCTTCGCATTGAGTAATGTACTTGGTATAATGGCATAACAATCGCTCAAACTGCTAAATTGTACTTAAATATTTAAGTAACGTTTCAGTACCTACTCCGCCGTTATAGTTATAAAGAAAACAGCAGCTGTCGCCGGGAAAATACCTACTTTAGAAGTTATTTTGTAAAATATTAAATTTTTCATGTACAGAGTTTGAGATCCGCGATTCTCTCTCGATGAATCCCGGGATGAATTGCCCGGGACGCTAGTCGCGTGCATGCCGCTCTTTACGCTCCGGGAATTTCATTTAGTCAACTCGGTTTTACAGAGTTATTTTAAACGGAAGATTAGATTAAGATTCTTTTGCTGTCTTTTGAATAAATCGTTGTTAAGGTATGTTTAATGACGGGATTTTTCGGCTTAGTGGGATTATTTCATTTAGTTGAGCGGGAATTTTTCAAATAAGAATTTAATTAAAAAATATACTTGGTACCATGCTCGCAAATTATAGAAAGTAGCCTATTTACAATAACATTAAAACGCACTTTTGTTTTAAAAAAACTCAAATTATTAAAATATGTACACAGGTCATGTAGGTAGGTATTAAATAAATATATTGCATTATACTACTTAGGAGTAACGAGGTACTTACATTTATAGATTACTAGCTGTGCCCCGCGACTTCATCCGCGTAGTATTTTAACTTAGCAAAAATTTCGGGATTATCGGGTTAAAAAGTATCCTATATGTTAATCCCGGTTATAATCTATCTGTGTTCCAAATTTCATCCAAATTCGTTCAGTAGTGTTTGCGTGAAGGAGCAACAAACATACATACATACATACATACATACATACATACATACATACATACATACATACATACATACATACATACATCCACACTCACAAACTTTCGCATTTATAATATTAATAGGATTTATTTTATTGGATACTAGCCAAATAGTGGTAAAAGTAGCATGTAATATTTTTATAGATAGAGGTATAAAGTTTAATATTTTTGGTATAAAACAAAGTCGGCAAACAAGCGTACTACTCTCCTGATGTTAAGCAATCAACGTAGCCTATAGATCTATACAATACTAACGGCACATAATTCCTCGCACGATCACCACCTGAAGGGAAGTGGGACTCAGGGTGGGGAGGCGAGGGAATTTCCGACTCCCTCACTCTTTCTACAAACGTGGCTATAGGTAATAGCTATATATAATATGATGACGAATGCATGGCGCAGTGGTTCGAGCGTAGGCCGCTCAGCTCACTGCACATGGTGGTTGCAGGTTCAATTCCTGCTGGGGTAAATTTCGGAAATGGCCTTTTCGTTAGATAAGCAACTTGCGATTTAAAAAAAGAAATATAACAATATGTAAAAAGACAAGCCCGCTGAGTTTCTTGCCGGATCTTCTCAGTCGAAGTCGCGTTCCAATCCGGTTGTACTACTCTGTCAAGAAAGTACCGGGAAAAGATCAATAATACACAAAATGCTTGTTATTCGTCCAAAATTATTTTATCACCTTCAAAGTATGCTCCTTCAGAAACGATAGACTTACGCCAATGAATAATACAATCATCAAAAAAAAAATTAAACGCTGTTTCCGGAATTGAGTTCAGTTCTCGCCGCGAATTCTCCTTTATGTGTTCTACCGATTGAAAACGGGTGCCACGAAGTGGTAATTTGAGTTTAGGAAAAAGAAAGAAGTCGGCTGGAGCCATATCTGGTGAATATGGTAGTTGCTCGATGGTATTTTTTGAGCGTTTGGGCAAAAATTCTTTCACAATGATGGCCTTGTGCGAAGGCGCATTATCGTGGTGCAAAATCCAAGAATTTTCTTTCCAGAAATCTGGCCTTTTTCGTCGAATTTGCTGTCTTAAACGCCGCATAACGCTCAAACAATATTCTTTATTTACCGTTTGACCTTCCGGCAATAATTCCGAGTGCACAACACCGCGATAGTCAAAGAAAACAGTCAACATGACTTTGACTTTTGATCGACTTTGGCGTGGTTTTTTCGGTTTCGGTTCAGTTGGAAGGCGCCACTCCGAAGCTTGTTCACTAGTTTGCATGTCAAACTCGTAAACCCACGTCTCGTCACCAGTAACAATGCGTTTCATGAATGTTGGGTCGGAATTGACTCGTTCTAGCATGTCCTCAGCGACTCTCATGCGATTGAGTTTTTTGAGAAAATTCAGGTCTTTTGGGACTAGCCGAGCGAAAACATGTTTCATACCCAAGTCATTATTCAAAATGGTAGGGATCAACTCGTGAGACACAGAACGTTCGGCGGCTATCTCTCTCAATGTTGAATGAAGATTTTCAGTCACTATTTACTTCACTTTTGCAATGTTAACTTCAGTTGCAGACGTTGATGGCCTACCAGAGCGAGGCAAATCTTCCATCACATCTCGACCGCTTTTGAACGCTTTGTACCACTCATAAGCACGTGTGTTTTATAAAATCGATTCACCGTAAGCCTTCTGTAACATTTTCAGTGACTCCGAACACGAAATTCCATTGGCGATGCAAAATTTAAGACAAACTCTTTGCTCGATGTTTTTGTCCATTATGAAATTCGCAATACACACTAGATATGATATAACTAAAAACAGCACTGTATTTAATATAAATAACAGATGCAACTCAAACTCCGCACCAAAATGGAAAACAGTTGTGCCAATCTAGCAACAACAAAAAAAAACTAAAATTTGAATTTGTAACCATAAATAAATCATCCATTCCCGATACTTTCTTGACTGAATGTAGATAAGAAAAAAATATGTAAAATTGACAATTTGTAAGTGCCCCCGTAGGCCTAAACAAAATAAACGATTTGAATTTGAATTTGTAATTTGCCCTGGTCTGGGTGTCACTGGGATCGCCCCGAGTCCATTGTATGGTACCCATAGTACAAGCGTTGCTTAGTTTGGGACCATACAGTTGGTCCAGTGTGTTAGTCTGGCGATATTTATTAATCTTTATTTATTTAATCTTATAGAACAGTTACCTACAGACAAAGTGAATATAACTCCAACTGCAGATCTTTCCTTTCATGAACACACCAATAGAATACATTCGCCGACATTGGATTTCAAAAGCAAAATATCCCTTTGAAAACGTCCCGCTAAGCTTGCCATTTTGATATGACGAACTAGATTCTCAAAGTAAACTTAATATTTCAACCGGAAATATTACGATGAGATACCCCGATGAAAATGTCTTATGGCCAGTGTATTGTTGGATATTTTACCCATTTACCTCGTACGGATCTCGTGGAGCATTAAATTGGGTTCGCGGATGGCCGCAGATGTCTTCGCGGAATATCCGGGGCCGGGCATATGCTGACCCGCGGATTTAAATAGGATCATGCCCCACCGTCTCACTGTCCGCTACTTCTTGGATATTCTTATCATGGAATGTAGCTGACAGAATGTGTTTGAATCTCCTCGTTATATGAGGCTACTCATTTGGTGTTGAATCGCAATGTAAGTTTCTTGGGTTGTAATTAACTTTTGCGCTAAAGCAGTGTATATTATAATTAAAATATCATTGTAAGCCCGTATCAAGCGATCGATCTTAAGACCGAGAGCGATCTCAGAAGTGTTATTCTCATGTCATTTCAGTATAAAATGACATGTCAAAAGCACACTCAAAACCGCTCCCAGACTTGAGATTGATGTATTATTATGGAACCTAAGAGTCATCATCCTACTAATATTATAAACTAGCTGTGCCCCGCGACTTCATCCGCGTAGTATTGGATTATTGGGGTAAAAAGTATCCTATATGTTAATCCCGGTTATAATCTATCTGTGTTCCAAATTTCATCCAAATACGTTCAGTAGTTTTTGAGTGAAGGAGTAACAAACATACATACATCCACACTCACAAACTCTCGCATTTATAATATTAGTAGGATGCGAAAGTTTGTGAGTGTGGATGTATGTTTGTTACTCTTTCACGCAAAAACTATTGATCGGATTTGGATTAAATTTGGAACACAGATAGTTTATAACCGGTATTAACACATAGAATACTTTTTATCCCGATAATCCCGAAATTTTTGTTAAGTTAAATACTACGTACGAAGTCGGTGGGCACAGCTAATAAAGGTAATTATTCGGAACATTTTCGGATGCTGAGCCGTCCTAGGCCGGTTATAGGCATTCCTAAAACCGTATTACAAGGAACCTGGCGAGTTAACTAAACTAAAGTATCTTCTTGGTTCTACAATATTTTAATTTTATCCTGGAACTAAACTTATTTCGGAAAAGAGTCCGTTGAAATAAAAAAATAATTTCCGGTCAGCCGTGAACCTTCCGTTTATAGCTATAGATATCAGTGAAAGGGTCGACCAACAAATATACAGAAACATTCAGTAAACACTCGTAATAGAAACTGGGATGAGATTCCGGTAACCCGCCTCGCGGGGGCCAATGCCTACCTTTCATGACTTTTCCTTTTTTAGTGACGTTATCCCACGTTGACGCTTGCATTTCCAATTCCAGTTTAAAGGACGCTTGCATTTATGACGTTTCTTTTATAGATAAGTCATCGGCACTTTGACGCAAGTGGACGTTTGCTACTACGTCTACGGTGACCAAAGAAATTGTAATTGTTATTAATTTATTTTCTTTGAGTGTGACTGTATGCGATGCTAATTATAATGTAATTACCGCGGAACAATGTTATCTGAAAGGATTATTTGACACGTGTTTCATGACATCATCAGAATAGTTCATTCAAACATACTCAGTCGCAATGAAACATCAGGAAAATTGCATATTATATGTCCCTGACCCTCATGACAGATAGACTCTTGACTCATGGAGTTCGGTATTGTTGGCTCTTCTATTATATCATACTTAATATTATAAAGAGGAAAACTTTGTTTGTTTGATTGTAATGAATAGGCTCCGAAAGTAATGAACCGATTTGAAAAATTCTTTCACTGTTGGGAAGCTACACTATCCCCGGGTGACATAGGCTATATTATATGTTTTAATAAATTAGGGATCCTTACTAAAACTCCAATAATGTAACCGTAATGTACCCGTGCGAAGCCGGGCGGGCCGCTAGTAATAAATAAATTAATAAATATCAGCAGACTGACACACCAACTGTATGGTCCCAAACTAAGCAATGCTTGTTAGTACTATGGAAACCATACAATGGACTGAAGGCGATCCCAGTGACACCTAGACCAGGGCAAATAACAAAAAGGCCATTTCCGAAATTTGCACCGGCAGGAATCGAACCCGCAACCACTATGTGCAGTGAGCCGAGCGGCCTACGCTCAAACCACTGAGCCAAGGGGTAGTTTAATACCGATCAACTTATTTGGTTCCTTTTTTTGGAGCTGGACAAGCTAAGGGTGAGTGGATAGGTCCTTCTCCCAATAATTTATTTTTGCTTGTAATTTGCAACAATCATGTAATAAATAATATATACAACGCAACACTATAACGGGGTTATTCACACGGCTAACGTAGCACTGATTAAAAAATTAAAGCACCTTTTACAGTATCAAAATGTCAAATAGGGCCATTAACTGTCAAAATTGTTAGGACAAAACGGTGACGGCTTCTTCGTGTGAATAACCGCAATGACTAATGTTTACCATTTACCTAAACGTCTCAGAAACAAGAAGTTATGTGAACAATAATTTCACTTGCAGAACAGTAAGGCAACTGGAGTTGCCGAAATACTTGCTTTGAGAACTGTCCAACCTGACCTGTGGGTGGCGTTGTGTTGTTGCGAGAGTTTTGGATATTTGCTCGCCCTGATTTATGAGAAGGTCGGTCTGTTGAATACATAAGCAGTCTACAATAGAAAACGTTTAGCAAACCAATGTAGCGAAGTAGCAGCTACAATGTAGGTACATTAGGAACCATATTAATAAATCGATCTCAAGTCTGAGAACGGTCTTGAGTAAGCTTTTCACATGACATTTTGTACTGATCCTACTAATATTATAAATGTGAAAGTTTGTGAGTGTGGATGTATGTTTGTTACTCTTTCACGAAAAAACGATTGAACGGATTGGGATGAAATTCGGAACACAGATAGTTTATAACCTGGATTAACACATAGAATACTTTACTTAAGTCTACGCGGACGAAGTCGCGGGCATAAACTAGTATGACATAAGAATGACATTTCGAAGATCGCTCTCAAGATTTATTAATACGGGCCTAACATATCTACAGGGTGACATTAAAATCCATTTTTTAACTGTGACTCTACATTCGTATAGTCATAGTGTCTAACGTTTACTTTTTGAATCTTTTTATGACATGTGACATGTAAAATAAACGAAATACAGTCTTGAGAAAACGTAACAATAAACCAGTGAATATTACCATTATTTAATTTAAAACACCTTATAAACCCAACCAAATTATTCACATAGTACAAAAATATTTATATAAATTTCACCACGCTGGTTTAGTGCAAGTGCATGCTTTCTACGGTGATCGCGTTTTTCCGCAAATTTGTATGGGTGACTCTTACAACGCTTCTAGGCCCGTATTAATAAATCGATCTCAAATTTGAGACCGTTCTTGGAAATGTCATTCTTATGTTATACCAGTACAAAATGCCTTGTCAAAAGATAACTCTCAGACTTGAGATAGATTTATTAGTGGTATCAGTATGCCAATAAATTACCTTAGGATTGAATTTAAGTTGGCATGTACTCGACACACGCCGTAGTCGAGTAATCGTAAAAGTTACACAAGAGCTGCAGTATTATTTTTTATTTTTATTTATTTGGTTCACCAACAACTGTTCACACCATATAAAACAATAAATAAATACAATTAGACTTGTACAAGTGCAACAGTTACTTAAAGGTAAACACCGCATGCACCACTAAACAGTTAAATTCTAAACAACTAATCTAAATGTAAACAACAGAAAGAGAGAAAAAAAAAGTAATAGGTGGTAAAAAAATATATAAAAATAAATGTAATTACTATAAAGCAATAAGCTATAAACCCGGTAAAATCCAGAAATGAAAAACTAAAACAATAAAAATAAATGAAAAAAAAAAAAAAAACAATAAATAACAGATTAAAAATGCTCGTATTCCAACATTAGTGGTCTTGATCTTTGGCTTGTTGCATACCGACCGATTTGCATGTTCCAGTTGGCTTAATCAAGTAATCTTGACCGCGTGCAGGTGTCAATTACCATGATTGCTGCACTTGCAATGCAAATGCGCAGCTGCACTTAAAATTGAACGTGTAAAGCGGGCACAAGTGTTTTGTAATCGAGTCACAAAAAATATGCCCTGTATACAGTCAAATAATAATGTCAAACCGTAGCGTGTCTTGCCCTACTAGTCCAAATCACTTAAGTAATTCTTGGTAATCTCAAAAGGCAACACACTGGTGCTATTATATTTATATTAATATCTACTACCCTTAGTAATTATTAACTACTTATTAAGCAACTGGCGATAAAAAAAGAATGATCACAAAATGTAAAAAGACAAGCCCGCTGAGTTTCTTGCCGGATCTTCTCAGTCGAGGTCTCGTTCCGATACGGTTTTAGATATAAGAAAAAAAAGGAAAATTGACAATTTGTAAGTGCCCCCATAGGCCTAAACAAAATAAACGATTTGAATTTGAGTTAGCCAGCCGCCCTCATAGCCGAAAGGTTACAGGTTCAATCCCCATCCTGGCCATTAAACGATTTATGTTCTTTTTATTATTATTTTATTAATATTTTCTGGGTGGTCATCATTACTAAGATATTACACATTACATCTTTACATTGACTAAGACGCCATGAAAAATATCGTGCATTATTAAAGAAGACCTGATATAGAAGGAAAGAGGAGGTCCGTGTGATGTCAAATAAAAAAGAAACAGGCTGAACTAGATCGCTATAGATGGAAAGAGCTCCATCAGTTACACCGAAAAGAGTCTTAGGACCCTCAATTAAGGGTAAGATTCACTTGCCAGCCGTAAATCATCACATTAAAGACGAGGCCATAGATATCATTCCAGGACGTCTGCTCCGATCTTAAACGGCCAAATCTCGGTAATAAAATCTATAATGACGCGACGTTGGACAAATCGCGGTCGTACCTAATCTTACGACCACTTAGGGACGCGAAAATTTCATTTTGGATAAAATTGATGGGCCATTTTAAATGGCGACCGTCGAGTTATTTTATTGAAGCGAAGCTTCTATATAGACGTTCAGAGCGTTTGCCGCGCGGCCACTCTATGCGTGCTAAGCGTCAGTAGCGTTACACGATGACGTCATACACGATATATTATATATAAGGTATACAGAGAGGCAGCTGCGGCGCCCTACGCTTTATACTATAAAGTTGCGCTTCTTTCGGGCATCCCTAGACGGCTCTGTTTTATTGAAGCGAAGCTTCTTTACGGACGTTCGAGGCGCTCGTTGCGCGTCCACGCTATCCATGGTAAGCGTCACTAGCGTTACACGAAATATACCAATCTATATTCGGTGGGTATTTATACAGAGTGGCTGAGTAGCTGTTTTAACGCTTAGTACCTACGCTTTATAGTATAAAGCTTCGCTTCTTTCGGGCGTCCCTAGACGGCACTCCTTTTTTTAATTGTGCTGATCTCGGAGGAGTATCAAATTACCGGTAACCGCTCATTTATACGATGAAGACGACATCGTTTATCTCAACATTTTTTACTGATTGTGCCAGTATTTGGCACCGGGATATATACAAAAAAAAATTCGGTATCGCGTTGTCCACAGAATTATGAAGTTTAAACGTTCTCCCACAAACTGGTAATCTGCAAGGTTGGATTACGGTAATCAAACAAATAACAATATAACAAACCAGCGTTCCTACCTAAGGTAACTAGGTACTGTACTATGGCATGGGGGCGACTGGCAAATTACTGAAAGGCCATTTATGAAATTGATTAGTCCTGAAGGTATCGAACCCGAGACCACCGGTGCGTGCAGTGAGCCGAGCTGCTCAAACCACTAGAACAAACGTTATCAAATCTGAAAGCACAGAACTGCAGCTATCGGGATTCAGATACCGGGATCTCCAGATTATCGTGTCCAACGCATCATGAAAGAAGTCTTCTATTTTTGGGCAACCCATCCAGATCCAAATCGGGCTAACATGCCTTATCATGTTGATTTATTACTATGTTTACTTATTCCTCCGTCCGTTATTCAAAGTTAATTAAATTCTTATTGCAGTTTTAAAAATACTTTCAAGTCAAAATAACAAAAAATAATTTTAAAATAACAAAATCTTGTATCCATTTAATTATAAGTTTGAATATTAAAAATAAGCACCGAACTAATTCAAAGATGTTCAATTAATATTGCAAGCAAGCTGTGTTGGCTTTACGATGTAACTTTAGAAATTGCTGTCAGAGTAAAATAACATTTTGGCTCACAAGAATGGCTTGTAAAATAACTAATTCATACTCGTATAAATTTGAAATAATATGTAAGTAGGGGTGAGAAGTATAGAGAGGGACGTAAGAGAGATAACGTAGGAACGTGTCAAGATGTAAGAGTGAGTGATGGATGAAGTGTGAGAGAGTTAGAGATGAACGGGAGTCGTAAGCGAGCATTGAAGACGAGTACACGCATTTAAAGACGAGAAAATAAATAATAACAGCAGTGATAGCCGATTGGTTAAAGCACGCGTCTTGCGGGCACCAGGTCTTGGGTTCAAACCCCGGCTCGCACCTCTGGATTTTTCGAAATCTATGTGCGAGTCATAATTTCTATATGAGTATCACTTGCTTACGGTGAAGGAAAACATCGTGAGGAAACCTGCATGTCTTAGAAGATCTAACCAATTTTCGAAAGACATGCGAAATCCGCCTACCCGCACTGGGCCAGCGTGGTGGATTATGGCCTGAATCCCCTTCATGTTGAGGGGAGGCCCGTGCCCAGGAGTGGGACGTCAAAAGGGCTAAATTATTATTTTTTATTATAAAATAAATAAAGAACCAAATCGAAGATGTGAAATCAAACTCTTCAAGTTTGATTTCACCCACATTTATATGGGACACAAAATTAAACGTCAAGCTGTAGTAGCCAATGGACCACACCTCATGCACGGTCTGGCTCGACGGGAGTAGTACCACCCGCACAAGAAAGAAACTCCCCTTCGGCCCCACTCCCATTCGGTTCGGCAGCGTGGAATCAATGCCTTTGGTATTGCAAGCATCTAGAGGTCACGGTAGCTTCTTAACATCAGGTGGATCGTACTTTTGTTTGCCGACTTCGTTCAATATAAAAAACTATGTTTATCTTGCTATGGGTATACATTACTATTAAAATTAATTATCGCTTGCTAAAGCGGTGACGGTAGAACATTGCTTCATCACAATACCTGCATGAATATCAATAGACATTAATGTAAGTTTGTATTGTTAACCCGCAATGGGCCAGCGTGGAGGATGAATCTTCGTCCCAAATGGAAGAGGTTTGTTGGTGATATAATGGCAGTAACCCTCTACATAAATCGAGACTTAAATACCATCGGTGTAATTTGGGTGCATTCCATCCATGCACTACTGCCTACTCCTTCGAGAAACAATGGCGTCATGTACCGTTCACATTTATTATAACATCACACTGAAAATAGTAGAATACAATAACTCTTTATTGTACACCAGACTTCGAAATTGATATATCTATACAAATAAATAAAATTGGAGTGTCTGTTTGTAATATCAAAATAACACATTTTCACTAAATGCATATGAAAGTAAATATATACAAATAAATAAAATTGGAGTGTCTGTTTGTAATATCAAAATAACACATTTTCACTAAATGCATATGAAAGTAAATATATACAAATAAATAAAATTGGAGTGTCTGTTTGTAATATCAAAATAACACCTTTTCACTAAATGCATATGAAAGTAAATACGACACCTATAGCAAAAACGCAATTTAAAAAAAAATTGTCTGTCTGTGTGTTTGTTCCGGGTAATCTCCGAAACCGCTGGACCGATTTCGACGGGACTTTCACTGGCAGATAGCTGATCTTATAAGGAGTAACTTAGGGTACTTTAATTTTAGAAAAACAATTAGGGTTCCGCGTAAAAAAATAAAAACACATGAGATCAAAGAGTATCTCCGAAACGGCTGGACCGATTTTGACGGGACTTTCACTGGCAGATAGCTGATGTTATGAGCAGTAACTTAGGCTACTTTTATTTTAGAAAAACAAAAAAAATGGGTTCTGTCGCGCGGGCTCAGAACGCGGGAGCGGGCTTTTTTGTTAAGTTAAATTCCACGCGGACGAAGTCGCGGGCTCAGCTAGTAACATAATAAAACAGTAGTGTACATTTGGCGGTCTTATCGCAGGCTGTGATCTCTTCCAGACAACCTTTGGATGGAGATAATTTTGTCATATCATCAAGGTACCTAGTAGTAAACAGTGTATTCATAATTCACATATTAACTTAATCCATAATATATATACAATAGTACCTCCATAAAATAATTTACCACAATAAAAACTATAATAAAACAATCCCTGGTTAGTCATAAACCAGCCGTAACCACAAATGTCACGTTCAAAAGGTCATTTTCGTTGAAATTATCTGCACGATCACTCGTGGGTCTCGTCACGTATTATCAAATCAATACGCATTTATATTCTTGGAAATATTGTCACGATGTGGTGTCGTGGTCGTAAATGGTTCACTCTTACGGTCCCTGGAGCTGGAGGGGACAACATTTTCAGCAGTCGTTACGGCGAGTAAGCGACGTTGTCGGAGTTAGCGCCTGGGGTCACTTCTTGTAGCGCAATACTTTGAAGGACGAATGTAAAAATTTACGTGAGTATAACCCTATAGCCCAGAGACTGGAATAAAGGCATTGTTTAGGCACTTGCTTGCACTTAAAAGTTATTTACATAAGGATCATTATTGCTTGTATTACCTTACATGAAAAATTGAGTCTACTGTTGGATAACCACATTTGTGTTGGTATAGGTACTCATCTAAAAATGACGACAACCATTTTTTTCTTCAAGTTCCTTGTAACTATTCTTCTTAATATGTTGTATGAAACGAGAATACTGTAACTATAATTGAATACGTGATATTACATAAATCCTTGTTGTATTTCAAAATGATTAGTAAAAATTTGGAACTACAAAAATAATGAGTTGTCTTTCTTTTTTCAGTGTGCATCTTTTCTCACATCATTTGTTTATTATCAGAGTAGGTACAATTCAGTAGCTCTAGCATCAGTGTTGAACAAGACTGCTCACAGGCGAAACTAACGATTCAGACTTTTTTGGTGGGCCTCTGACGGTTCCGACTGGCGGCACGCGACAATTTTTCAACTTGAAGTGTAGAGCAAATATGACGTCGAACGCGTAAATCTCTTGGTAGAGCTCCTTCTTATTTGTTCAGCGTATTTCTTTTACGCCATTTGTTCCGGTCCTGGGCTAACCTAGTAACTAGAGACTAGAGTACAATCTAGCATGTACCCGCCACCATCCTGATCATAAAGCTGGAATGGTAGAGCTTCCGAACATAAATTAAACCATACGAATACAATTTTGTTTGCAACATTCTCGAATAGTACCCTCCAAATCGATTTTAGTTTTCACTTCAGATGCTTTCAGTTTGTGAAACAAACGCCCCAGGGATGAGTTTATCTTTCAAAATGTGTTTTGAAGCGCATCGAAATGGATGCATTTTGTTAAAAGCAAGATGAGATATTTATGATCCTTGAAATCTAGTTAGAGAATTCAATTTGGAGTTGTTCAAATGTTTATATTGTTTTAGTTTGCAAGTGTGTTTACATACGTACTATTAAATTATATTATGATACCTAGTTATACAAGTTGAATAATTAATTAGATGAGTCCATGTGTACCAAGCAACCTCCTCGCTCAAGTAAGTAGTTATGACGCTATGTCTACGTGGTCAGACATGACGCTTGGACGCTTGGTCTACGTTGGTCATTCACAAATTGGCGATTACGCCCCCTTATAGACGCTGGTCCGTGAATTGGGGGTGTTAAATCGGTTTAAGGAAGCGATGACTGATTTGTATTTTTTCTAATATTTCAATTAAATTTAACAGTTTGATTGCATTAACTAAACACATTGAGTGATTGTGATTTTTAATATGTGGGAAAATTAAAAAAATAGGGGGCCCCCAGTCCATTATACAAGCGTTCCTTAGTTTGAGACCTTACAGTCGGTGTGTCAGTCTGGCGATATTTATTATTATTTATTATTTCTTACTAACGATTAACTAATCTATAGTATATAACGTCCACTACAGCCTTTGATAAAGGAATAGACTACAGCCCACAAGAATCAATATTAAGTAAGTGAATTTATTAATGTATGTAATTCAAAGTTTTTCAAGTCCGTCATTCATTTTTATTCATCTTTTATTTTTAATTAATTAATAAACCATGAATTTATAAAACAGCCGCCCGACGTTGGCGAGGCCGGCCATAACCAACTTGTAGTCGAGCATTATTACCATTTCGCATCGTTAATCGTTGGTCGTACGGCCACTACTACTATATCTCACTGTAGTACATATTTAAACGACAAGATGGTGGATTACCTACAGGAATAGAATACTGCCAACTTATTCGTAACGTAATTTTACAAAAAAAACAGTGCCGTCTAGGGCCGCCCGAAAGAAGCGAAGGTTTACTCGTATTGTATAAAGCGTAGGCACTAAGCGTTAAAATATCTGCGGCGCTCTGTATACCTATATATAAGTCGTGTAACGCTACTGACGCTTAGCACGGATAGAGTGGCCGCGCGGCGAGCGTCCCGAACGTCCGTATAGAAGCTTCGCTTCAATATATAGACTCGGCGAGGAATCTACGCGATTGAAATTTGTCTTTTAAACAGGTACAAATTAACAATTCTAACAAGTTTAGAATTAACATATCTAATTACTATGTACCCATTCATAGTCGGCAGGAAATTCAAATAACTGAGGGAGTCGGTAGGAATTATAAGATTAGATTTACTGTCGAGGCCAAATTTAAAAGCATAAATTCGCTATTTATTTTTTGCCCTCTTATCCTCAACTTGATGACATCAATGTTACAAAAATAACTCAACTATTAGTGAGAAAAAAATCATAACATCTACCTACAGGGTGTTTTTATGTAACAAAGTCCGCACACTAGCTTACGGCTCGCCTAACGTTAAGCAGTTATACCATAGCCTATAGATGCTTGCAATACCGCTGGCATTGCTGCAGGGGAGTGGAATAGAGCGGTAGTGTTAATGTACCCACATACAGGAGTTAATGTTTACGTGATTAATTTCAGTTTCAGAAACCACAAATTTTCCGAAGCGACTCAGTTGACAATAAAATTACTTGAAACCACATACGTACATAACAGTCTTTTAAATAACGATTACATCATAAAATAATAAATAATAAAATAAATATCGCCAGACTGACACACCAACTGTGTGCTCCCAAACTAAGCAACACTTTTTCTATGGGTACCGTACAATGGACTGGGGGCAATCGTACTGACACCCAGACCAGGGCAAATTACGAAAAGACCATTTCCGAAATTTGCCCCGGCGAGAATCGAATACGCAACCGGTGCAGTGACCCGAGCGTACGCTCAAACCACTGCCCCAAGCGGTCGTCCGAAAATATATTCAAGGTCGCCATTTTTCATTATTATTAGGTTTTTATATAAAAATAACGAGTTTACGTGACGTAAGTAAGGCTTGACGCGGTAACAATATAAATGTGAAGCGTCACCCATGTTAATATATTAGCGGGCAGGATAGAGAATAATAATTATTTGTAACCCGCCGCGTGAGTTTTAGGGCCTGTGCACACTACGTTTTTTAAACGCGCCGTCGACGCGCGTTTGTAGCGATACAGACGCGATACGCACGCGAGTCAGACGCAGCCTGTAGACCTTTGCACACCTGTATAAATTTAAAAACGCGTTTCACGTTTTTTAAACGCGCCGGTGTCGCTCGTTTGAATCCACACAAACGCGATGCTAACGCGCGTGTTATCGATACAAACGTCAACAAACTGCTCTGTAAGATAAAAGCGCGCCGTCAACGCACGTTTCTAAAACGCGCGTTGACGGCGCGTTTAAAAAACGTAGTGTGCACAGGCACTTAGTAAAGAGCTTTTTTCTGCGGCTCTTCCTATTAAAACGACAATTTTATTTCAGTTCTAGCCTGTAGGTACCGTACCACTAGTCTGAATTACTTCATTTAATGTCTCAAAGTAGGCAAACAAGCGTGCGGCCCGCCTGATGTTAAGCGGTTACCGTAGCCTAAGGATGCTTGCAATGCCGATGGTATTGCTCACACGTTACCGACCTGAAGGAGAGTGGGAATTGTGATAGAGCGGAGGGAAAGGAGAAGGGTTTGGGTTTCCGGCTCACTCATCGTCAGAAACGTGGCTACAATACCAACCTAGCTACTTAAGGCTAAAGCGCCCATCTAGCCCGCCAAGTTCAAATTTTTTGAGGTTTTTTAGAAATTTTTCAAAATCTGACAATAATAAAAGGCACATTTTGTAATTCGCGAAAAAGACCGTGTGCAGTGCATTTATTAATATATCCAACTTACTCTAAAACATTTCAAGAACGACAGCTATCCAGATAATCTGGCAATTTTTGTATATTTCGTGATCTACTAGTATCATATCCACCGTGATAATATTTAGAGTAAAATAAATGTATTAATAAACGCACTGCATACTGTGTTTGTCGCAAATCACAAAATGTTGTCTTAAATGTTTTCAGATTTTGGATAAACTATAAAAATACTCGAAAATTTTGAATTTCGCGGGCTAGACAGGCGCCTTCACCTTAACGCCTTTGAGCGTAGGCCGCTCGGCTCACTGCTCACTGTGGTTGCGGGCTCAATTCCTGCTGGGGTAAATTTTGGAAATGGCCGTTTCGTAATTTTCCCTGGTCTTGGTGAACTGGGATCGCCCCCAGTCCGTTGTACGGTACCCATAGTACAAGTGTGGCTTAGTTTGGGACTACACAGTTGGTGTGACAGTCTGGTGATATTTATTTAGTAATTTATTTATTTATTTATTTATTTATTTATGATCAGGCATCGCAGGCCCATAGATACATACCTTATAAACTAACATACATATTATTAAAAACTAAACTAAACTGTAGGTGGTGACGGCGGCAATCTCCCCCGAAAGCGTCTGTACACCACACCCTTCGGCCAGTAGTCTTCCTGCATGAAAGTTGACAGCCTGTCTGAGGGGACTCTAACCACAAACGCCTTGAAACTGGCGTTGTGACTGGAGTCCAACGGCTGAACTCTCAATGAGACATAGCTCTTCACTCGGATGTACTCAGCAATGTCCCCCGCCTTGCTGGTGTAATGGAGGCGGGACAGGTAGACTAGGGTGGTCGGCACTGCTGCACGCAACAGGACGTCGGACCCTGTTGCCGCCGTGCCGCAGCGATTTCTGTTAACCCGCTGCGTGCGTCTCTTCTTCTGCACCTTGATGAATCCCTCTTCATCTCGGTCGTCGAAGCGTGCACACGCAGGGGCCACGCTCGGCACCTTACGGATGACAGGCCGCTGCTGGGCAATAGGCTTGCTGGCGGCAACGGTGGCAAAATCACGGGGCTTCTGTGGCACCGTTGATTTTGCTGGCGGGGCTGCTGCTCGCAGCTTGTCAGATGGGGTATAACTGCAGTCGAGCAAGCCCGTTTATGAGCGGTAGTCAATTCGCTACAGCTCGGCTCTACCATCGTAAACACATAAACTTCATCCCGTATACTAGAAACCTCATTGGGCATAGTATGTATCTACTCTACAGAGCCTAGTGGCGAATTCTTCTCTTCATGAGGCATGTTCTACCCTGGACTAAATTAATAACCACCGTCTGACGTAACAAGAGATGAACGAAGATTGGATTAGCTCCTGATAAAACTGCGCTTCCAAAAGGCTTTTATTTTTACGAAAATGAAATACTGTTCTTTTTAACGGCAGATAAAAATGGCGGGATAATTTGGAAGAGTTTTGTCTAGGGTTTCTTGTGAAATTATTTTCTGAAGATTGCTTTTGTGTTATGTTACCTATTAATACAACAATCACTGTTATAAGTAGGTTATTGTACAGACTTTAACTCATATATAGATACTTTCAACTATAAGCAATATGAAAATAAATAAATCTTCTAGAAGATATTCCGGCCAGGTGGGCGTCATGCCGGCCGGGTCGGCCACTTTGTCCCACAGGATATTGTTAGGGTCTTGTATATATAATAATATAGTGAAGATACTCGTGAACTTAAATAGCGTGATTCAGTTTTGTATGAAGAATCCGCATCTTGTACTGAGGCGTCGCATTCAGCGCCATCTATCCGTCGGCGTCGTGAAATTCGCAAAATTTTCTTGTGACGAAACTTTATTTACAGTGACAGTTGTAAAACGGATGATCATGCAGCTGGCTAACGATTCAGTTCTAGACCGTGCATCTGGGCATTCCTATTCTCACCCAGCTATATACCAAAGCCGCTAAATTTAAAAACTTGAGACCGCAATACTATCTTTTCTGAGGATACTTTAGTTGAAGCAACATTTGCACTCCGCCCAAATCTTGTCTTAGTATCACAGACCAATAAGACAAGACACCGCTTACGTCCACTTTTATATGAGAATGCAATCGTCAAGAGTTGGCGGGGTAACGAGGCATATGGCGATTGGTCCGTTCAAGGTGGAATCGTGAATAGACCAATCAAAATGACAGGTACGCTATAAATTATGCAATGGCAATGAATACGTTGGGCGAGTGGTACTACCCGGCTATGCAGCGTCTATGACTTATTGGTCGGTGGTTGGTATGCACGAACAAGTATTAAAAGTTGGGCTGTTATCGTACTTTTAACTTTTCGAAACTTACTTTGAAAGCGGCGGGTGAAGTTTAATGCCATTGAACCATGAATTTATAAATCCTAAATCTAGGCAGTGTACTTTTTGCACATAGGTATAGATATCATTTTGAATTTAGAACTTAACAAGGTTTTAATGTCGTTAACAGCGCCAGCTATCAGGTACAACTATAACTAAAAACCGTGCCCGGTTGTATATAAGGTGTTGTTTTAATAATGCACGAGCACCTCAGAAAATGATAAGGATGACGTAGGTTTGTTCCAACAAAATAAAAAATCTGCCCGCACAGATCATAAGCACCACATTGTATAAAATAAATAAAATAAGTTCAGAACCAATTTTCGTTCCAAAAACAAATAATTTGGTATTTGGTGCTGTGTGTTATCATACTAATATTATAAAGAGGAAAACTTTGTTTGTTTGATTGTAATGAATAGGCTCCGAAACTACTGAACCGATTTGAAAAATTCTTTCACTGTTGGGAAGCTACACTATCCCCGGGTGACATAGGCTATAATATATTTTCAAAAAAAATAGGGATCCTTACTAAAACTCGAATAATGTAACCGCAATGTACCCGTGCGAAGCCGGGGCGGGCCGCTAGTGAATTATAAACATACTCTATTTAAAAGTCCTCCATACATTTCTGTGTAAATAAAATTACACTTTTCTCGCGGCAGTATCGTTCTTTATAAACAACACCCAACAATTTCACACCGCGGCATCCGCCATTTTTTCCTTTATAATACTTACGATGATTTATTTTTCGGCCAACAATTTATTATTCTCATTACAGTTCCAAATTGTGTCGGCGCACGTGACGCGTCTTCGGCGAGCGGTGGTCTCCAGCGGAAGGAAATTATTTTTTTCTTTTCTCATTTAGATAGTCCTCGGGATATTTCATACTTATCTTCAGTAAAGTAATCGACCATTACAAGAGCTGCCGCTATCGTAACGTTACTGTTACAATTATCCTAAAACATTCCCATAAGTAAATATATAAATTACTCCAGTAAAATAATCATACATCAGTACGTGTAAACACGAATCCACGGGGGGAAAGAGAACCTATTTTTTTTTTGTCATAAAAAATAAAATCATCCGCTTGAAATTTTAATACTTTATTATTATGTTTTAATCGACAGCATGTATCCTATAACAGTTTAAGGCTCATTACAACAATAAATATAAATTATGGCTTTTTCATTAAATAACGAAATATTGCGAAATAAACAGAATCCAGGTTAACCTATTCATCTGCATATGTATCAATAATGGTCTAGACTTTGATTGCTGACAATCATCACTCCAAGCGAGAATGTGCATAATTAACTATATTATATAACAGGCTTATACTCCATTAAGTCGTGTCCTTTTCAGTTCTACACACACTTGTTATTTTGTCTCCCGCTTTGCAACCGAGGGAAGTGGATAATCTACTTCAAACTCCTCCTATTGTTTCTTATGATGAAATTCGTGCGGGTTACAAGACAATTTATATTTTACCGGTACTCGTCAAGGCTCAAACCTCGGCGTTTTTGTTGGTTACAATTGTCGATCATTAATTCCAGGACTAACACCTGTGAGAGTGTGTGCCATGATTCCGCCATCATATTGTCTCATCTTGTTATAGCCAATAAGCAAACTGCTTCAGTCACCATTAGTTGTTGGTGACCCAATTGACATTATAGTTTGCATGATTCACTTTGTTCGACACCATTTTTAATGCTAAAATATAATTTAAGCACTTTTGTAAATTATATAGGTATGTGCCATCCTCAAAAGTCAATACTCTGTCTGATGCTTAGTCTGTTGAGCTACCCCGTGCAAGTAAAGATGACTCTTCCAACTCTCTATACTTTAATACTTTTATTTGTAACAGTTTTAAACAAATTCTTGTAAGCCTTGCGGAATTCGTTGGACGTGAGCACGTATATGATAGGGTTTAAGCAATTAATCGAAAATAGTAGCATCCAGCCAGTTACGTATATATCTGGATACAGGGTCGAGCCTTTATCCTCAATATATACAAGGAAATAAGGTAGCCGGCTTATGAAAAATGTTACTATTATTACGACAACCATCTTTCGTAGTTTTTTGTCTTTTTTTTTTGGAACTAAAAGTTCCATCGTTTTCCTTATGAAGGTGACTCTGCGGTCTCTCTGCAATGCTGTCTCTTCGATAGAATCTTTTTCATTTTGCAATTTACACTTTGCGTTCTCTTCACGAATACCTTTAGATATTTTTGAGAATTGTACCTTCATTTCGGTTTGCTGACATTTTCTTGTCGTTTTCCTAACAACCCACATTAATCTAATGTAACAAATACACATGATTATGCACGGAATCACAAATCCAATTATCTTCATTGACAGCTTTGGAGATCTGCCATGTTTGTCTTCTACCATAGTGCAGAAACCTAAATGTGGATCGAGGCTGTATCTGCCCATTATTTCAAAGAAACTCGGCAACGTCAATACAAAACTAAACAACCATATTCCGATGATCATAAGGCAGATGTATCTTCCTCTGTACAACCTAAAACAGGAAACCATGATAATAATAAACCAGTATCTATAAGTAATGAGTCAGTATCGAAATTTAAACAAAAAATTTAAACAACAAAATTCTTAACCAATGAGAAGATACTTCGGATCAAAGTGGTCAGTACGACAAAACGCCAATTTCATATGTAAGGACCTAATAATAATGAATTTTATTAGATACTTACCTTTTATACAGCAATGGATGACAACATAAGACGTATCTGTTAATGGCAATTGCAACAATTGTGTGGAGGGAGACTCCACTGAGAGTGTAGATGGTCATGGGGTACAGATAACATATGGTCTTGCCGCTGTTCCAATGTCTATCAAAGACCGTAGCGGCGGCTATCGGCAGGATCGTCAAGCAGAATATAAGATCAGCGATGTGTAAATTAATTATAAATATCGCTGTTGCATTGCGAATCTGAAACGAACAAGTACAAATCTATTTGATTTTGAGCTTATTCTATATTAACTAAACTAAATATGACTACTCTAAAAGTATCTTGTAAAGTATATTGCTTGTACATTACAATTATGAGAAGCATAGCGGTCCATAGTAGTTAAGTCAAATTTAAATATATGTGTGTGTTGACATAATTTTTATTTTATTTTATTTTATTCGGAAAACTTACAGTGTGTTAATGCTACATAGCAACTATATAAATAACTTAATATCTTAATAAATAACTTAATATACTCGTAATCATCACAATTGTGAAAGTTGATCTTCAACATCTGCATGTACTAAGCTTTTTGAGGTGTCTTTATTATCAATAACTGTGGCATAATCAAACGCAACTCAAATTTGAGAGCTGCTTAGATTTGACGCGACATGGAAAAAATATAGATGACAACGTCTCAAAGAACTTGGGTGGGACTCAAAGATTTGAGTAGGTACATACCGTTTCAATATTCGGTTTTTAGATCTAAAAACATCCGAATATTCGATAACCCTCTCTAAGCTCAGTAAATTTTTTCATTACTTATTTACGTAAAATATATATAAAAACCTATTTCAGGAGGTATAAAATATGTTTTCAAACAGTAGCCAGCTCTTAAAGTCAAAATCTGTATCACAATTTTTGTTAAGGTTTGGTTTCAAGTCTATCCTTATACATTATCCCCCTTACCTATTACTAAACGTGGATTAGCGTCTGTGTAGTTACGCCATACTTTGTCTGCTTGTCTCGAATGTCAAATTACTGATGACTAGATCAATAAGAAGCCGATGAGAATATTTATAATTACCTTCTTGTATCGAGCCAGAGCGATGATAGTTATGAGATTTCCAGGTATTCCAATAATCATAAAAGCTATAAAACACACGAATCCGAATAATAGCAACGATTGAGAGTATCCCTCGAATAGGACCACACTAGCCAGTTCAGCATTCGATTTATACTCTTCTAAGCCAACCACATTTTCAGAACCGACGTTAAGCGCCATCGTAGCTGCAATACTGCAACGCTACTTGTTTGTAATTATTTATATTTACTGCTGCATTAATCAGTCGTTAATCGAATACATTTTCCCCAACGCATATGGTTTGTGGTTGGGTGACTAAAACAACAGGGAAATCGTAATTAGCCTTATAATTAAACTAGCTGAGCCCGCGACTTCGTCCGCGTGGAATTTTGATCCTTTCTTAGGGGATGTCTACGTCATAGTAGCTTTATGCATGCAAAGTCTCAGCCCGATAGGTTTAAAATTGACAAAGTTTCATACAAACTTTCATCCCCTATTTTATCCCCTTGGTGGTGGAATTAATCAAAATCCTTTCTTTGGGGATGTCTACGTCATAGTAGCTATACGCATGCAAAGTCTCAGCCCGCTCGGTTTAAAATTGACAAAGTTTCATACAAACTTTCATCCCCTATTTTATCCCCTTGGTGGTAGAATTAATCAAAATCCTTTCTTAGGGGATGTCTACGTCATAGTAGCTTTATGCATGCAAAGTCTCAGCCCGCTCGGTTTAAAATTGACAAAGTTTCATACAAACTTTCATTCCCTATTTTATCCCCTTGGTGGTGGAATTAATCAAAATCCTTTCTTAGCGGATGCCTTAGATCACTATGTCAGTCAGTCAGTCAGTCAGTCAGTCACCTTTGAGTTATATATATATATATAAATAGCCCCAGACTAACACTAACTGCATGGTCCCAAAGTAAGCAATAAAATAAACGGTCGGTAAGGGCCATACAATAAACTGGGGGTGATCCCAGTGACACGCAGACCAGGGGGCCTAGTCTGTTAACCGTTCCAATAACACTGGGCTTGTATTAACTTTTTTTAGTTTTTATTTAAAGTTGTCTTTTTTTTGTTGGTGTGGTTTGGTTGTTGGATTTTTTAAATTTCCTTTTTTTATTTTACACTTTTTAGTTAGGTTAGGTTACCTATGGCGGTTTTAGTGGGTAAGAATCCCACTCCCACTTACCCCATGCCTCTTGTAAAAAAAATAAAAAAGTAACTAGTCAAAAAAAGGTACCTACCTACATATGACGGTAAATTTCGTGTCATTTTAGTGAGGGAGTTAATATCGTGGTGATTATAAGGGAGCTTTCGGTGGTCTAAACGACTGATTATTATTAATCGATCTAGAGGCCTAGTATTTAAAAGAAATAGTGAGAATCGTTGCGAACCAACTTTAAATCATTATAGCTCCTAAATGGTCGTTAGAAATGAAAAATGATAAGAGAAACCTAACAACGATTTTCAAGTACCTACTTATTCATTGATACCCCGCTTAACGAAGTTAGTTGTTTTTTTTTCACAATATGATGTCAGGCTGTCACCATCGCCTTTTGATTACTGCCATGTCTTTAGTGACACTAGCAAGATTAAGACAAATCGATTGATGTATGAATCATCAAAACCTGCCCACGCCTTTGGTCTCCAGAGTGTCATAAGGGAACAAACATACATACATACATAGGCTGATAATAACACACCTCCTTTGCATCGCGCAGTCCCGTAATAAAAGACGCGACTACAATCTGGGTGTTTTCAAGTCGAGAGTGAACAGGTACCTTCTAGGCAACTATGCTCCATCGTAGATCGCATCGTCACTTACCATCAGGTGAGATCCTGATCAAATTCTCTCGAATAAAAAAATAAAAAAATTAAATTATTATCCTAGGGGTGGAAGTAACTTCCCTCGCCAATTGTTCGGGGGACAAAATAAGTCTTTCTTTCTTTCAGTTGAAAGTGATTCTCCCTAGGGCTGAAAAGTATTACTTTCAACCCGCTCCTCGGGCAACTTCAGACCTACTTTCCGAGTATGAGTAATGAAAAAAAGTTTACGCGCGAGGTGTGCGTGCCTGCCCGCCGCCACACCGGGCGGTTAATTATACCTACATATTTACTATACATTTATTTTGAATAATGATGAAGTAATCAATTCAAATTGTGATTCATACCTACATATATACGGTCGGGTAACCGCTGGTGTCCATTTAGTCGAACGGGACAGGGAAAATGTCGACCAATTCATAGAAACTTTATCTAGTATTATAAGTATACGCGTGAAAACCTTCACCAACATTGATAAAAATAATGGTGTTAAGTAATAATTTCATTAATTTAAAATTAAATTACTTATAGTCAGATCTATATATTAATACGTGAAGGAAAAACTTTCAAACGCTTAATACAAAAATTGCGCGGACGGAGGAGTATGAAATTTGGCACACTTATAGTTTATATAGAGGAGTGCAGAATGGTAATATTTTGATATTATAATACTTATAAATACATTAAAATCAATAAATAAAACATTACACACACTACCATGAATCGCACACACACATTTGTAACCTCCACACCGACTGACTGTCTGACTGACGAACAGTGACAGTTTATGGAGGGCGGGACTTCCATAGTGTATTTTGCGTGCCAGTATCAAATAGTATTTGCCAATAAAACCTTAATGACGTTTATAATTAAAAATGAAATTAATTATGGTCCAATTTCGACCATTACAAAGGGAATACTAGTTACTTGTAATAAACACATTTCGTTGAACTTTCCCTTTCTACGAAAACCATTGTAAAACTCATTTAGTCTTTTATAAATGTCTCACAGCTTATTGCTCACAAATATTGAAATAGTAGGATAATAGATACTCGTATTTCATGAGCACATAACAAATAAACTTATTCATTACTCATACTCTGAAAGTAGGTCTGAAGTTGCCTGAGGAGCGGGTTGAAAGTAATACTTTTCCGGCCCGGGAGAATCGCTTTCAACTGACAGCTGTCAAATTATAAAAAAAAAACACATTTTCACATTTCTATGGAAACATGTTCAAACTTTTTCTACAGTCACACAATTACAGCACGATGTAAAATTGAAATAACATAAAGTTAAGTATTAATTAAAGAATATATATTTTTAAATGACTTAATTATAATTTAGTTTCGACAATTTCTTTAAAATAACATAGATTTGGGCAAAATATTTAAAGATGAAAATGAAAAATAATGGCTAAATAATGAAGTTGGCCGGCCGACGAAAAAAAAACAAAATAGGCGGCAATCCGATATTTATTTATTTTTTTCGAGTTGTAGAGTATTGTTCATACTTCCTTGTATTATTTCTTTAGCCAATTCCTGTTTTTATTTTTACTTTCCTTGTATTCGTAATAAAAAGCACAGTATTTACCTCGGGTGAAAGACTTATTTTGTCCCTCGTACTATTAGCGCCCTCGCTACGCTCGGGCGCCAAACCCCGTCTCGGGACTAAATAAGTCACTTTCACCACTCGTGTAACAATGTACTATTAAACGCCCCGAAAATATAAAGTTACTCCCTTAATAACGTATAAACAATGACGTCATCACTTACATTACAATAAAAATACAGTTAACCATTCAATTTCGCTTAACCCATGAAAGGGCTGCTCAATCATCTTCAGATTTACCGTGTTTCAGGCCACTCTCCATTATGTTTATCAATATGGTAACCCATTCTATTCGAATACGCACAGTATCCATTAATCACACCCTGGTACTACGTGCGAGTTTTAAAGTGTGGACAGAGAAGATAATGGACCAAACTAAATCACTTTCCATTTCTTTCAGTCCGTAACAGATGAGATAAAATTGTACCTCTTCTTCTTTTTTTGAAAATGTTGCCCCACAGACTTATAAATACTACGTATAAGGCCCACTCAGTTTAATATGTACCTATATCACCAGTGTCAAATAACATAATAGCATAAACAAAACACATTTAATGACATACAAAACAAAAGTGACCGTACACTTTGAGGAAAACCAAAATTAAGTGTTCTTAGAAATCAGTTTGGTGTTTAATAAAATGAAATGACACTAAATGCATTGTAATTCTTGCATATAAAAGTGTTAAATCATTATAAAAATGCAATTGTAACCGAATGAACTGTTTTAAAATTAAAAGTAATAGCTAAGTGCCGGTTACATGATAATATGATTTTATCTACCCTTACTCTGTCTACGGTTAAGCCTTCCCAATTCCATTTAGTCCTCCAAAACGTCGACTTCGTATTGTTAAGTTAAATTAATGCGAATAACGTCAGAAAGCGATATTAATTGCCGGACCGTTAAGACAAATATTCACACTTAAGGCCTTGCAGCACCATCTAGCGGCAATTACGACGTTGGAAGTTTTGCGTATGGAGATAGCCGGTTGATGAATGAACATTACCTATCTCGTGTGTAGACATTTAAAATTATTGGAATAAAGTTAATTGTTTTTTTACTTTTTAATAATAAAAAATTGAACGGACTTCAAAAATACCTGGGTGCAGTAAAATGCTAGATATAACTAGGGACCTTATACACTCTTTCATTTGGAGTCGTTACTGTTGTGGAGTCATCTTTACACCACGTTAGGGCAACTTCTTTGGCACCTACCCCTACTTGCCTGAGTTATGAGGTAAAAAATGTAAGAATAAAAGCTCACGAATTGAGAGCCTCCTCCTTTTTGAAGTCGGTTGAAAATAGCAACAACTGTTTGATTGGTAGGACTCACAGCTAAGATTATATATTCATCTTCTTGCTCACAGCGGAATATGAGCGAATGTTGACGCGCAGACGACGCACTTCGCGCAGGGCAGGGCAGAGCAGATGTCTCTATTGTCATAAAATAGAGACAACATGTTTCAGTTTAAGGTGAAGGCGCCTGTCTAGCCCGCGTCCTCCAAATTTTTTGAGTTCTTTTAGAATTTTTTTAAAATCTGACAATAATAAAAGACAAATTTTGTAATTCGCGAAAAAGACCGTGTGCAGTGCATTTATTAATACATTTATTTTACTCTAATATTATCACGGTGGATATGATACTAGTAAATCACTAAATATATAAAAATTGCCAGATTATCTGGATAGCTGTCGTTCTTGAAATGTTTTAGAGTAAGTTGGATATATTAATAAATGCAATGCAAACGGTCTTTTTCGCGAATTACAAAATTTGTCTTTTATTATTGTCAGATTTTGAAAAATTTCTAAAAGAACTCAAAAAATTTGAACTTCGCGGGCTAGATGGGCGCTTTAGCCTTAATAATGTTTTGGCCAGTGCCAACCTTGAGTTAGGATGACAAGATATTAAAAGTAATGATTAACACCCATATCTATAACAAGGTAATATACTTGTCATTTTGTTAGATCCTTTCTTCAATGAAACACATTATGATTAAACTTCATCAGTTTAATTTATACTTCCTATATTTGAGAATAACTTTTATATAAAACTAGCCTGTGCCCGCGACTTCATCCGCGTAGTATTTTAACTTAGCAAAAATTTCGGGATTATCGGGTTAAAAAGTATCCTATATGTTAATCCCGGTTATAATCTATCTGTGTTCCAAATTTCATCCAAATCCGTTCAGTAGTTTTTGCGTGAAGGAGTAACAAACATACATCCACACTCACAAACTGTTGCATTTATAATATTAGTAGGATTATAATTAATGTCCATAAGTGCGTCTGACTAAAACGACTCCCAGCCTCATAATGCTCGTCCACAAACGCTCTCCCTGTACAGCCATAAGGGCTAAGAACTCAAACTTTTGACACTATTTGTACTGTGTCTATACAAATAAATAAAATTGGAGTGTCTGTTTGTAATATCAAAATAACACCTTTTTACTAAATGCATATGAAAGTACATACGAGACCTATAGCAAAAACGCGATTTAATTTTTTTTTGTCTGTCTGTCTGTCTGTCTGTGAGTTTGTTCCGGGTAATCTCCGAAACGGCTGGACCGATTTTGACGGGACTTTCACTGGCAGATAGCTGATGTTATAAGGAGTAACTTAGGCTACTTTAATTTTAGAAAAAACAATTAGGGTTCCGCGTAAAAAAATAGAAAAACATGAAATCAAAGAGTATCTTCGAAACGGGTGGACCGATTTTGACGGGACTTTCACTGGTAGATAGCTGATGTTATAAGCAGTAACTTAAGCTACTTTTATTTTAGAAAAACAAAATTTAAAAATGTGGGTTCTGTCGCGCGGGCTCAGAACGCGGGAGCAGGCTTTTTTCTTAAGTTAAATTCCACGCGGACGAAGTCGCGGGCTCAGCTAGTAATCAAATAAACGACTTAAGTCAATACTACTACGGAAGAACAAGTAATTACCTACCCAAAAGGGTAGGTAAACCCCATATCTATAAAAATAGACACGGGGTTAGGAACATTGTATAATTATTTAACTTATCTCTGCTTAGGAATTCATTTGACTTAAAACGGCAAAAGATAGCTTTAAAATTATAATCATCGTTCACCTTTCACAAAGACCTGAAGTCCAATAAATATCCGACAAAGCGGTAGAATCTGTAAAGGGCAGAAGTTAAGACGAGTTAGATGTAGTCGATAATAATCTCGAGTTGAACCTGGGACGAACAAGCAAAGAGCTCAGACGAAAATAATAACTTAGACGGAGTTCGTAGAACCAATTATTAAGTGAAACCAGCGGACGTACCTCATACCAAATAGCATCAAACCCGTAATAATTATATTTTTTAATTAATTTATTATTTTATTCTTTTATGAAGCAAAACGGCATGAATACGATTATTTTTTAATTGTTATTACTTAGAGGAAAGTTCTCAATCGCTGGTCGCGCAGTTTGTAATAATAATAATAATAATCTTTTTTCTTACCACAATAACTATTAGAGAAATTAATTTACATCTATACAAATAAATAAAATTGGAGTGTCTGTTTGTAATATCAAAATAACACCTTTTCACTAAATGCATATGAAAGTACATACGACACCTATAACAAAAACGCGATTTAAAAATGTTTTGACTGTCTGTCTGTCTGTCTTTGTGTTTGTTCCAGGTAATCTCCGAAATGGCTGGACCGATTTTGACGGGACTTTCACTGGCACATAGCTGATGTTTTAAGGAGTAACTTAGGCTACTTTAATTTAAGAAAAACAATTAGGGTTCCGCATAAAAAATAAAAACACATGTAATCAAAGAGTATCTCCGAAACGGCATGACCGATTTTGACGGGACTTTCAGTGGTAGATAGCTGATATTATAAGCAGTAACTTAAGCTACTTTTATTTTAGAAAAACAAAAATTAAAAAAAATGACCTGTCGCGTGGGTTCAGAACGCGGGAGCGGGCTTTTTTGTTAAGTTAAATTCCACGCGGACGAAGTTGCGGGCTCAGTTAGTAAGTAATAAAGTCACAGCTATAATATTGTGGGAGACTGGTGCATATGGATTGATAGTATTACATTTGCTGACTTTACTCGCTGATTCTTTACGCTTCGTCTATGTTATTATTATCGTCTGAGGCCCGACAGATAAGGAACTTTGTCTCCTGAAGTAAACTTTAGAGGGTATGATTCAAACAAAATGGCCGCGGCCACAAAGACGGGCTATAAACATGAATCAAGATAATTTCGAGTCGCGCTTGTTTAGAGATCCAACGATTGTTCAGGACGGTAAAATTTATAAACGGCTCGAAAAACAAAAGGTGCTTTGAGAACGAATTGAGGCTGTTACTCAGTGATGTCATGGGTATTGTAATACGAAATTATAAGCAGTAATATAATACCCTACGGTATTAAATAATGATAGAGGACTTATAATTTTAACTTGTAAACAGGTACCCACATTTTTGTTAAGCTGCCATAACTCTATATCATAGTAGGTATAAGGAGCATACTCTTGTAATAATACTTATTAGTTACCTTTTGCTTATCCCAAAAGGGTATCCCAAAGGGGCAAGAACGGCCAAGTCAAAAAGAAACAACGAACAACCAAACAGAAATCACTCATTTTCGCGTTACTCACACACAAACGAAAGCGCTCATTCACACTATGAACACCGTTTATTCTATATATATATTTGTGACAGAACAGTATAAATTATGACGCAATTAAAGGTGTCAGGTTGCTTTTTGAATCGCGTACAGTCGCTACGAATGTGCTACCTGCGCTGTATACTTACTGAATACTCATAAATTATATATAATACTAGCTGAGCCCGCGACTTTGTCCGCGTGGAGTTTACTTAACGAACTTTCATCCCCTATTTTATCCCCTTGGGGGTAGAATTAATCAAAATCCTTTCTTAGCGGATGCCTACGTCATAACATCTACCTACATGCCAAATTTCAGCCCGATCCGTCCAGTGGTTTGGGCTGTGCGTTGATAGTTCACTATGTCAGTCAGTCACCTTTGAGTTATATATATATTATTGATGATATATGTCGCAGCCAACCAGCTTAATTCGCCGGTCAATCAACAGCCTCGCCACTTTACTAAACAGCGCCGTTCAACTAGCGGCCTAAATGATATTCAGCCGTATCGTCTGTTACTACATTTAATAAACTGGCTGGCTAATGCTTAGGCAACTGGTTGACATTTAAGTACTTTCAACTTTTTCAAAATACTACCCAAGCAGAGCGACCCGGATGGGTTTAGGTTAGGGTTATTTTTTTATGACCCCACAGAAATCCCACCAAATTATTCCATAAAATTTGTTTTATGCCGACGCCATATTGACAGTTTGGTGAGTTTCGGCGCTAGGTGGCAGAAAGTGGAACTAAATTGAAATTAACAGGCTAGGCAAGTAATTAAACGTCATCGATCCAAGTCAGTTGCCTAGCTGTTTGATCAAATGGCTGAATATCATTAGGGCCCCTAGTTGAACGGCGCTGTTTAGTAGTGGCTAGGCTGTTGATTGAATAGCGAATTAAGCTAGTTGGCTGCGACATATACTCGTATATTTATACTGTATATTTTTCATACCCATCCCTCAGAACAAATCAATCTCAATAATCTCGCCCCTAATCCAAATAATCGCCAAACTGGACCGTACGAGCCAACACTTAAAGCAGAAATCACTTAAATATATCCCAGTTTATAAACAACAAATCGTCAATTAAGCCCCTTTTCCGCCATTAGTGGCTTCCAAACACCGTGCCCAAAATTAATAAAACCTTTACAGATAGCTCATTAGTTTTAATTAAGCGGCAATCATTAGAGTGGGGCGAAAGAATAGGGCCTTAATTTGGGCCCAGCCCCGACTATCGCCACCTCAGGCACGTTCCTACAAATTGATACAGGGTACGTGAGCCACTCAGTACGATGACGCTCATTTCAGGTTCCGTACATAGAATGAGTAAAGGGAATTCGAGATAAAGTGATAAAGAACTATTTAGTAAATGCTCGACCTTAGTGCCATTATTTTGCGGGTGAAATATGCGTTGGACGTTTTTGCGAGGATCCCAATCAATATTCGGGATGGTGGCTCATCTTTGACAAAGCACTTTGGGCTTTATTAATTCTGGGGAGCTTTTTGTGTCACCTACGTAATAGGATTCAGGCTGTCTACTGAAATTGACTAACTTATTTTAAGTAGCATTTAGGTTTTCCTTTTCTCCAGATTTTGCTACTCATAGACTAGATTTCAAGGAAATTATCACTCGACTTAACAATTCGGCAAACAAGCGTACGACCCGTCTTATGTTAAGCTGTTACCGTAACCTTTAGATTCTTGCAATATCAAAGGCATTGCTCGCACGTTGCCAACCTTTCAAAGGGAGTGGAATAGAGGGAAGGGAAGGGAGTGGGCGTTGTCCTTTCGGGTCTCTCACTTATCTTACGCAACGCAGTTATAATAGGTACTATACGCCGATCTTCTGTGAGAGGACGGTACTACACCAGTCGAGCCAGTCCGTATATGACCTGAAGTCAACTGGCAACAGCTTGGCTCCACCACCATTACTCACTCTATAATGATTTAAAAAAGCAAACAAAAAGAAGTGTTAAATAAAGTTTAGGTGTTTTAATTAAATCATGTATTTCAGCTTTCAGCACGCATCTCAATAATAGGCTCAAAATCAAATCACAGCTGAGACTAATTAGAAAACGATTGAAAAGTTCCCTCAAGCGTAAGCGGGTGAGGACGAGCAAACATTGAGAAATTTGCGTTATAAATATTCGGCTCTCGGCCTGGGAGCGCGTCGAGGCTTCGCGGCGGCAGTACTGCGTCCAATCTTGCCAGGTCTAGTGAATTTCCGCAATAACCTGCTGTATTTTTACAATGCCTTATTCTTTTATAGGTAAGTCCTAGTATTAAGTAATATCCTAAGTACCTACCGACAAAGTTTCGTGAAATGTAATACGAAAAATTAAGACGGTCATGCTGCCACCCTGAGTATTTCAAACAAAAATAGCTTCTTCTTTACTTTGATTTACTTACTCTAAAATACAAAACTTGTGAATTTATTTAAAAACTAGCTGAGCCCGTGACTTCGTCCGCGTGGAATTTAACTTAACAAAAAAGCCCGCTCCCGCGTTCTGAGCCCGCACGACAGGACCCATTTTTTCATTTTTTTAAATTTTGTTTTTCTAAAATAAAAGTAGCCTAAGTTACTGCTTATAACATCAGCTATCTACCAGTGAAAGTCCCGTGAAAATCGGTCCACCCGTTTCGGACATACTCTTTGATTTCATGTGTTTTTATTTTTTTACGCGGAACCCTAATGGTTTTTCTAAAATTAAAGTAGCCTAAGTTACTTCCTATAACATCAGCTATCTGCCAGTGAAAGTCCCGTTAAAATCGGTCCAGCCGTTTCGGAGATTACCCGGAACAAACAGACAGACAGACAGACAGACAGACAAAAATGTTTTAAATCGCGTTTTTGCTATAGGTGTCGTATGTACTTTCATATGCATTTAGTGAAAAGGTGTTATTTTGATATTACTAACAGACACTCCAATTTTATTTATTTGTATAGATAGAACCTGCAGATTTTTCCAGTCTTCTCCCACATAGATATATGGGACTCATGTTTTCGAAGCAAATCTACGGATGAATAAATAATGAATGATAAATGAAAATGAATAGGGCATTTTCTAATTGAATATTTGTATGGCTATAAGGGTGGACACGGACTGTAGGTCGTTTAAGGTTACACCTTAAAACATCAGCTATCTGCCAGTGAAAGTCCCGTCAAAATCGGTCCAGCCGTTTCGGAGATTACCCGGAACAAAACACACAGACAGACAGACAGCAATTTTTTTTTTAAAGCGCGTTTTTGTTTTATAGATGTCATATGTACTTTCATATGCATTTAGTGAAAAGGTGTTATTTTGATATTACAAACAGACACTCCAATTTTATTTATTTGTATAGATGTAGAACCTACAGTCCGTGTCCACCCTTATAGCCATACAAATATTCAATTAGAAAATGCCCTACTCATTTTCATTTATCATTCAATATTTATTCATCCGTAGATTTGCTTCGAAAACATGAGTCCCACATATCTATGTGGGAGAAGACTGGAAAAATCTGCAGGTTCTATCTATATGTCGCAGCCAAATAGCTTAATCCGCCGTTCAATTAACAGCCTAGGCACTTTACTAAACAGCGCCGTTCAACTAACGGCCTAAATGATATTCAGCCATTTGATCAAACAGCTAGGCAAATGACTTGGATCGATGACGTTTAACTACTTGCCTAGCCGTTTAATTACCTGCCTAGACTGTTCATTTCTATTTAGTTTTACTTTCTGCCACCTAGCGCCGAAACTCACCAAACTGTCAATATCTCTATATTCTATATTCTCTATGGTCAATATGGCGTCGGAAAAAAACAACTTTGATGGAATCATTTTATTAGGTACTTAGGTTTTTTACGTTTTTTTTTAGATCCACCGAATCTATTTGCCGGGTGGGGTTTCTGTGGGGTCATAAAAAAAATAACCCTAACCTAAACTCATCCAGGTCGTTCTGCTTGGGTAGTATTTTGAAAAAGTTTTGTAGTACTTAAATTTCAACCAGTTGCCTAAGCATTAGCCAGCCAATTTATTAAATGTTGTAATAGACTATACGGCTGAATATCATTTAGGCCGTTAGTTGAACGGCGCTGTTTAGTAAAGTGCCTAGGCTGTTAATTGAACGGCGGATTAAGCCAGTTGGCGGCGACATATACAAATAAATAAAATTGGAGTGTCTGTTAGTAATATCAAAATAACACCTTTTCACTAAATGCATATGAAAGTACATACGACACCTATAGCAAAAACGCGATTTAAAACATTTTTGTCTGTCTGTCTGTCTGTCTGTCTGTTTGTTCCGGGTAATCTCCGAAACGGCTGGACCGATTTTAACGGGACTTTCACTGGCAGATAGCTGATGTTATAGGAAGTAACTTAGGCTACTTTAATTTCAGAAAAACAATTAGGGTTCCGCGTAAAAAAATAAAAACACATGAAATCAAAGAGTATCTCCAAAACGGCTGTACCGATTTTGACGGGACTTTCACTGGTAGATAGCTAATGTTATAAGCAGTAACTTAAACTACTTTTATTTTAGAAACCAAAATTCAAATAAATGGGTCCTGTGACCTGTCGCGCGGGTTCAGAACGCGGGCTTTTTTCTTAAGTTAAATTCCACGCGGACGAAGTCGCGGGCTCAGCTTGTATTTTATAAGAACAACAACATAATGTTTTGTACCTGTGATTCACAAAAAAAATATTTGTAAGTATTTGTATTTTTATTTGGATTTTGAAATTCAGACCTGCCAACACTGCTCACCGATCGCATTCAAGCATCATTAAAAGCCGCTTGTTGCGAGTTGTCACAAGTTCTCCAGCACCTAAACAAGCGCCGTTGCGAACAGCTACAATTAACTTTTTCATCTCTCCCAGAGAGCCCTCGTTGTTATTCGACATTAGGCACGCCTTCGCGAAACAAGCTTTTAACCCTGTCGCGTTTGAGGACGCTTAACGTCATTAAATACACAACAGGCGAACTTCGAAGACCCTCGTCCGAATTTTTCGCATTACGCCAAATTGTTTCGGGCGTTTAATGTGTATTTTGGCGTCGGCGCCGCCGGTGCCGTTGTTACGTCCTCCGCATTGAATAGTGAAATAATTCTAGTGCCACCGATTATGTAAGAAGTAGTGATGGAACATTTCACAGGCAGCATGTGAAAAATCATATTATTTAGGTTTTCATAAGTAGCACCTGCTACCGACATAGGTAGAAACTGTTAAAAATCATTGCAATCATTACAATGAAATCGCAAAGCGTTCGTTACCTACTGTCACGGTTTTTTATGATAAATCATCGACCAGTGACTTCATAGGATTACGTGTCATAGTGAAAATTCACAATGAATATAATCATTGACTGTAAAAAATCAAGGGTAAAATAGCAGTGAAAGAAAAATATCATTTCAGGAATTGAAAGTAGCAGTCAGTCATTTCCATGCCTAGTAAGAAGACCTCCCAAAAAGGTTCTCGCGTCGGAACACCTATTAGAAGTGACCCAATCCAATTGAGTGGACGCAATTTTGCGAAACCTCTATCAAGCAGCGTGTACCTACATATTATTGCTTATTTGGGTCACGTATTATTCAATAAACCCAAAATTAATACTAAGAACGTGAGCCGAGTCGGTGAATGGCACTTTACCGTTATTTTGCTCTAATAACGATGCTGTACTGGACCGCAACTATTAGGTTAGCTTTGGCGAAACTTTCTCTTTTGATTAGTTCGAGATAATTATTTCTTATTGAGTTCTTCTAATAATTCAGTTAGAAGAGACCTGATACCTAAATGAAAATAGGCCACAATCAGTTTAGCCAAGGTAAGGCCAATACATATTTTCAATAGGATGACTGTCCACTTGGTTATGCTATGAAGCTGGGTCGTCTGCTTCGACCAATAGAATCGCTTCATTTCCTCAGCTCCACTCGGCTTAGCTCAAGTGGACAAGAAATACAATGAATCATATTGGACGAAGCGGGCAGACCCGTTCCATAACTCAAACTCAAACCCAAAATTGTTTTTATTCATGCAAGCCAACAAAGCATGTATGAATAGTCAGAATCACCACCGGTTCGGAATGCTACTTCCACTGAGAAGATCCGGTAAGAAACTAAATGGTTACTCTTTTCAATGAACAAAAGATGATTATCAGGAACAGCAACAGAATATGAGCAGGCAACATTATTACATCCGAGTGGATCGTCACTCTTAGGGTTACCCTTACCAACGACTTGAGGCGAGCGGGCTGGCTGAGCTAGCTGGCTCGCTCACTTTGACAATTGCATCGCTTTATTTCGCTCAGCTCATTAAAATGAAACGATCCTATTGGCCGAAGCGAGCGGGTCAGCTAGCCCAGCCAGCGAGTCGACTGTCACCTTAGTGTCGGAAAACTCAGAAACGACATCGACCAACTGAGTTTTCGTTAAACATAACTTATTGAAGTATAATTATTTAATTATTGCAAACTTGTAATTTCATGGCAAAATTTCTCGTTCCAAGCTATAATAATTATTTAACCGCGGTAATTAATAAAAGGCAATCTTGGGGCGCACCCGGTTCCGGGGGGGGGGTGGTCGTAATACTGCTGCCGTTTATTTCAACTCGCCTCACGTCTCTCATTAATTTTCGACAGAATAGAATCAAATGCGAGAGATTAACCGTCAAAACTTAGTTTTAATTATGGTTTTCAAATGATGTCCTCAGGAAAATGTTGAAATTTTTGCCAACAATGGTGACTGATGAATGGTTTGACTAATTATTTTAGATAATGTTTTGATTAATTATCGAGCGCTTCTGTTTTGGGAACATGGTACCTATGCGCAAATAGATTTTTATGTGAGAACAGTCCATTGAACCCACACCTTTGGGAACACAAGCCGGGGCCTTACCCACTGAGCTACCATGACTGGCTGGCTAGGCTAGTTGGGCCGGCTGATCATCTCTCTGTGATTGTCGAGTGTGTAGACTGAAAGGGGGTGCATGTAGGAGGTAGGGAGGGGGTGTGTGTAGCAACGTTCACGACGTCAACAACAGATGGCGCTAAATGCAATCCTCAACGCAAATATGCAATTCTTTATAGAAGCCTGAATCACGATAGTAGAGTTCGCAAGTAACGTGACCCTGATCAACCAGCGGGGCGTAGCGGCCGACCCCCGGAAGATCTTCTGTTCCGTATCTGTTTTTGTTCGTGCGAACAGCAAGAACCATCTTCATAATCAAAAATATAACTCCCAAAACAAATACACGTCCCGACTACTCTTGTATCTCAGCTTGTATTTCGCAGTGCACATAATCAGACCAGATAGGATAATATCGTGAGTGCTCCGGCCCCAGACGTCCTGGGCGATACTACCCAGCCCTTGTCAACATCAATTTGCTACCGTATTTACTGGCCTTAGGGCTGGTTTTGATGTAAAACATTTGCAGTTTATGAGAAACTAAGAGATGAGTTTTAAAATTTCATAATAGGACTTACCATACTAAGTACCTAATTTTAATAAAATCGTCGTCTACTAATAATAGTATGGTTATAGGTTTTATTATTATTAACTACCAAAAGTGTATGAAGTCTCTAAACAATCAAAATAATAACTAGCTACTTACCAATTAAAGATAATACTTACTTGACTTAACAATTCCTTCGGAGGCAAAATATTCCGCTCAAAATGTACAATCGCGAACAAAATTTTCAGTTCCGCGAAAATCAAATAGTGTTCTCGCTTCCCGCTTAACTCGTGGAAAGTGCTCAACGAGCTCTCTAAAGTTTACAACATTGTCTAAGAGTTTGAATGCATAAGCGAACAGTTCGCAATGCCCGTGTAGGTACTGAGCGTAATTTTCTTTTATGATAACAACTTTTATGCATAACTGTACCTGTAATAGAAAATAGCTTTGCCAATACTCTTTTACTTGAATAATTTTCCAATCGAAATTCAAATTCAAACTTTTTAATCTGCCTACTTAATAACCATTCAGAGGCACTTGTGCAGTAAAACACGGTTTGTACTGCCGACTGGTTCTTCGCGTTGAAATTTTACTATTTTGTAGCGGTAAATTCAATTACGTATAGTGCTTGTTTCCACGGGCAAGTGTGCTCGAGTGTACCAATCACGATTCGCCACGTGTTCGATTTGTATCGGACCGCTTCTGAGCGCTGATGTACTTGCTTAAAATATTGAACCCGAAGCGAAGGTTTGCGTTTTGCGTAAATCGATAGCAACATATAAAAATAGCGAAATTGGGGTCTGTGCTTCTTTCCTCTGTGTCTATTATCTCTCTCTCTCTGAATAAGAATACCCACCAGGTTAGTATAGTAATAACTATCACATCTTGAGATATGATTACGTATTATGATTTTATGAAACAACTTGTAATTTATACATTTTAATATTTGAAACAAATTTTCACATTACGAGGAAATACCTACTAGAAATATATAATATATCAATATGTAGTTAATATAATCGCCAGTCGCCTATATATTACTCACTACAAACTAACTTCTTAACGAGATTATGATACATTCAAAGTATTTTATTTTTATTCTAAGTACGCGGCATCTTCTAGGGAGCTTTCGGCACTGAAACAAAATTATTATTTACTAGCATTATACAAATTAGTATACTTAAGTACATAATGAATTCTTCAAGTGTGCGTGGATGGCCTATTCCAAAACAATAGCAGAAAATGCTCAAGGGAGTCTGTGATTAAAACTTAAACTGAATCATTCCATTTTTACCTAACTACGGCACAGCCGTTTTGTTTAGGAACAATACAATTTACAAGCTAAGTAAGATACGATCTGATTGATTTGGAAAAAATATCCACCTGTATAGTATATAGTCGATAGTGTTGCTTATAAGGATTAAATTTTGGAAGTCATTATAAACGGCAAACGAATGACACTCATTAGGTATACTTACGGATAAGGATGTTTCCCTTGCATCAGCAGCGAGAGTGCGGTCTTGGAGCCGCGTTTGGCGGGCGCCTCTACTGCGCCCGCGCCGCCCGCCCACAACTCCTTACTCAGCATGTGGTCTAAGAGGGGTAACTTGAATTTAGTATATATATTTTCATTTTAAATACTGTACAATACCGAAAAACATTTTTTTTATTTTTAAACGAATTGTGAACGATGGATCCCAATTGTGTAAGAATAAAACTAAGCATTATGAATTCTTAGTTTCTTTACAATTTGGTGTTAGTCGCAGATTTTTTTATAGACTGGACTGGTGGGTTTTTTATAGATATTCGTCCTTGTCTCCACTGTCTAGTGACAGAGACTACATGTTTAGACATGTAGTCTCTTATAATATTAGTTAGCTCTCTCAAGGTCCCACTCCTGGGCACGGGCTTCCTCTCAACGCAAGTGAGATTCCGGCCATAATCGACAACGTTGGCCCAGTGTGGGTGACGGCTGTCATTGCAAAATACTGTATGGCTAACAAAATGTCACAAAGAGTTTTAAAAAGGGTTTGGGTTGAGTAACGCAACTCACGTTTAAAGGCGTTTCCAGTTCTCTTCCTGTACTCCTGTTCCACAGCCGGAAGCAGCCCTGGGTACAGTTGCAAGGGAGTGCGGTAGAAATCTGGCGAAATAGGTATCGATATCAATCTATAGACGATACACATACATGACACGGAAACAATGAAAAATGTGTATAAAATATTAAATAATAAATTGTACAGCAGCCACAATTTGCCATGAAAATAATTAACGTAGACGCTAGCAACTGCGACTTCTAAGCTGGAGCGGATTTCCTTAAAGCCGACTTCGCCCAGGCCTAGGGCGGCCAGAAATAAGAGGTGGCTAACTGTGGCAAAAAATATACTAATACGAACATGTGAGGAAAATAAATAACAACAATGTATTAGGACTCCATGCAGACCCGGAAATACGATGATATGAGAAGGGGGCTGCTGGTACCTACTACACGGCCTAGAGAGGCCAAGACTGCAAGTCCGCCTCTGCTTCTAAACCGGCTTCTACGACGTATAAGTAGAGCCACTATGGCTCTACCGTGACTTATATGTCTCTACGGTAGAGCTACTACTGAAAATTATTGGGCGGTTTACTTGCGTAACATAATGAAAAAGACTTTAATCACTTCATATTCAAAATAATAATAAATAAACATTATAATAAAAAGGGTGTATCGTAGAGTAGCCTGTATAAAATGTTTCCAATTACACATAATGTATCCAATTTAAAATTACTCGTGCCTATTCGTAATACTATGGGATTTGCTGAACAAATACTTGTTTGTTCAAACAAAATTACAACAAACATGAATACACCAGAGGGCGTTTTGTTCATCGACTCATTTAAATTCATATTTTGTTGCCACGGTACCTGCTTCATGTGATACACAGGGGACATCATAAATTCTAAAAGCGGGACAATATCAAATGAAAATCGTGTAGAATTATTATCATAAATTGAACACTAACAAAAAAGGCATTGAATTAATTTACGTTGGTGAATACTACTAATACCTAAAGCCTCTTCTTTAACTTCGTGAGGAAACCTGTACATCTATCGAAAGACGTGTGAAGTTCGCCAAACCGCACTGGGCTAAGCGTGGTGGGCTATGGCTTGATAGCGCCTTGGTTATCCAATGATTGAAATCTTGTAATAATACTTACATAGCATGCGTTCGCCTGGGGGTGCCTCCGCGATGTCATCGTCAGAGCGACCACGTAAGTAATCTGAACATTTTCAGGGAATTAATCTTAACCGTCTTTAACGTTAATGGAATTAAAAAAAAAACAATCCCCCAAAAAAAACTGAAATAACAGATTCTTATTATTACCACTATAACCTATCTGCATAGCACTTATTGATATTATTTATCGTAAATTTCCAAAAATATAAAAAAGCAATTATATTGCACAAATTCATTAGGATGTCCTTTTCACAACGTTGCGTCGATATAGCAAAGGTATTAAAAACTCAAATCTTTTTCTTACTTTAAATTCCTTTCCATACAACCACGATGAAAGGTTGTCATTGGAAACATAATATCTAAACCGGCACCGTATTTTATTTTCCCGAAGAACGGTGAAAGGGAAAAGATCCACGGGTGGTAATTAAAATTAACCTAAATAGGTAAACAATGAAGGTGTATAATATATAATTTAGCCCTTTTCACGTCCCACTCCTGGGCACGGGCCTCCCCTCAACATGAGGGGGATTCAGGCCATAATCCACCACGCTGGCCCAGTGCGGGTTGGCGGATTTCACATGTCTTTCGAAAATTGGTTTGATCTTCTGAGACATGCAGGTTTCCTCACGATGTTTTCCTTCACCGTATAATATACTATTAAATAAAATGCTGTTTTTAATTTGTATATAATTACTTAATGAAATTATATTTCTGGCTTGTTTTTCAATTCATCTAATAACCTTTATATTATATTTTGTTTTAAACTAAAACAATTCAGTAAAGTGAGTTACTGGAAACTGGAACTGTCAAACGTAAATCCAAAGAATAACAAAATTTCATTACAAAAACTCCCCCAGCAAACATGAAAATACAAACAAAAATTTAATTAAAACGAAAACATCTCGGGTGACACAGACAAGGAAATACGACCCCGTGACTATACCTTCCCAAATTCCCAACCCTATTAAATGATAACCGCAAGGAAAAAACGAGACTAATGACCGAAAATCTACCTTTATAGAAATTGAAGCCGTCTTTTCCGACATCTGAAGCTTTCGAAAGGGCCACGGCCGCGAGGATCGCGAGAATTGATATAAATGCCTCCCGCATTTTTTCCGAGTTTATAAAGAGTAATGAGGTATCAGACGGACATAGCGCGGGATCCCGGGGTCGTAGGGATTTATCGCCAGTGAGAGCAGCACTGCCGCGGTGAGCCGAGTTTTCCCCTTTTTATAATTTCTATTGAATGGTGGTTGCAGTTTTGCGTGAAGAGCTTTGGTGTACCCAGTTCGATTCTCTGCCAAGTTCTGTTTCTTTTAATTTTTATAATAAAAAATTCTAATTAAATGAAAAGAATTAAGTAGCAATCCATATTTTCCCTTTATCTTAAATAAGATATATATTATACTTAGATCCTTTTACCTTTCAATTACAATGTAAAAATAAGATCTCACTATCCTTAAAGTACAAATGTTCTTGGAGTAGGTACATACCATAATTAGTGTTTTTTTAATTTTTTATCAAAATTACCACACCCAAATAAATAGTAATAATATTATTCTAGTAAATTTATTTGTACATGTAACAACTCTGTTTCGAAATTGTAAAGTTGATAAGAAAATCTGGGATGGAGGCCTGGTGGCCTGAAATACAGGCTAACGCCCAGTTTAGGCACAAGTCTCCCACAATAATTTAAGTTATAAAAATTGTGTAATTTATATTTTTTGTGAATGTACATTGTGGTGAGAAAAATAAATGAATTTTATTTTTATTTTATTTATTATACACGTTATGCAAAGTGTGACCACAATTGTCGCTTACGCAATGCTACGTTCCATTTTCCTGACAATATGATTACAAAATCAGCAATGTCGTAAAATCAAATAAAAAGTGAAGCTACCCAGTGAATAGCAGAGCAACTATAAAACTGGCGATGAAGCGCCGTAAAAAGGGCCAGTCCTTGCCATATCACGTAACTAGTGTAGTGTTGGGGAATGTTCCCGTTTTTCCGGGATATTAATATTTTAGGTAGGTACTTGCGATGCGATCCCGCGACTTTGCATTGTTAACTACTTACTGGCTAAAATTTAGAAATTATAGAGGCAACAATATACTTTGAACTGCGTGTACCTCCTCTTGATTTGTACGAGGCAAAGCAATAAACCTCTTGAATCAAATCTAACAGAACTACAATGTTTTTATAAGTAGGTAGATTTGCATTTTTTTTCCAAATTAAATAATATATAGTAAAAACAACTGTTTGCAAATTATATTTTCAAAACGAGATTCATATTCCGGTTCCCGCATTTAATATACCTACACACATCACTATTCTGGCTCCGAGACGCGCGACGGGGCGTCCGCTGTTGAAGCAATCTTATGGAAATGTCAGCCAAGACAGAATGGAGATATTTTTATATAAAGATGATTGTTGCGATTCTAATGGAGGACCCTGCTAGTGAAAGGGCATCACGGGTTTATTTACGTAAGCGATGCGTTTATAAATATAAATGGAACCACAGAATATTATTTTGTTAATGTTACATAATATAATATTTAATTAAAAGGTATACAGCGAGCCGTTCAACGGAGAGATGATATACGAGGAGTGAGAGAAGCTGCAGTTCCAACGTGCGAGCAATACATTTGGTATAGCAAGCATCAATAAAAAATAGCCCTTTTGACGGCACGGGCCTCCCCTTAACACGACGGGATTCAGGTCATAATCCACCACGCTGGCCCAATGCGGGTTAGCAGATTTCATATGTCTTTCGAAAATCGGTTAGATCTTCTAAGACATGCAGGTTTCCTCACGATGTTTCATTCACCTTAAGCGAGTGATAATCATAAGATAGAAATTATGATTCGCACAAAGATTTCGAAAATCCCAGAGGTGCGAGCCGGTGTTTGAACCCAGGACCCGCAAGACGCGTGCTTAACCAATCGGCTATCACTGCTTCAATCTGCTTCTGCTTCAATTAATAGGCTGCGGCAAATGCAAGGCGTAACATAAGGCCAGTCGTACGCCTGTTAGCCGACTTTATTTTAGTTATAATAAAGTAAGGATACCATACCATACCATATCAATGTCAGTAGAAATCGTGAAGCTCGTGTCAGCAAAACGTCAAAAGCGGAGCGTTTGAAACGTAATCGCGAGCGTTTGCTTTTCTATTACGATTTGAGTAGCTAGCGTGGTTAGGGCCCAGGATTGTTCTTAGCTATATTCGCACCCGGTAGCTGACGCTGCTGGTGTCATCCAGGAAATACGCCAGACAAACCGCGGTACAAGTTAAACAACAAATATGAAACAACTGCAATACCTATTGCTAACCAAAAAGTAGTGGGTAGGTAGGTAGGTATAGCCGGCGAAGCGCGGGCACAGTTGGATATCGTTACGCAGAACAGAATCAACCCACATGCACTAGTGTAGACCAAAACCAACCTTGTATTAATGGTTTTAGGTTGGTTTCAATTTGCACAAGTGTGTGTGGGTTAATCCCATTTTGCAAAACTACGTCCAGTTGGAAATTGTTCGCGTCGCAAACGCCGGCATGTATTGTGATTACCATTAAACTGCGATGGTTCCGCCAGCAGACGAATTTCGCAGAAAATACGATACCGTAAAATAATTGGTAGTAGAACACTACCTCGTGTTTGGGTGGAATTGGGTTAATTTAATACTCCATTATCTGCATCTTATCAATATCAAGTTTATTTTTTACTAGCTGAGCCCGCGACTTCGTCCGCGTGGAATTTAACTTACCAAAAAAGCCCGCTCCGGCGTTCTGAGCCCTCGCGACAGGACCAATTTTTATAATTTTGTTTTTCTAAATAAAAGTAGCCTAAGTTACTGCTTATAACATCAGCTATCTACCAGTGAAAGTCCCGTCAAAATCGGTCGACCCGTTTCGGAGATACTCTTTGATTTCATGTGTTTTTATTTTTTATCGCGAAACCCTAATTTTATGTTTCTAAAAATTAAAGTAGCCTAAGTTACTCCTTATAATATCAGCTATCTGCCAGTCAAAGTCCCGTCAAAATCGGTCCAGCCGATTCGGAGATTACCCGGAACAAACACACAGACAGACAGACAGACAGACCAAAAAAATATTAAATCGCGTTTTTGCTATAGGTATCGTATGTACTTTCATATGCACATAGTGAAAAGGTGTTATTTTGATATTACAAACAGACACTCCAATTTTATTTATTTGTATAGAAGATGTATAGATGACATTAAGAACATAGTGTTGCCATCTAGAGAAAATTAGGAACGCGCCGCGCTGCGACGACGATGGCGCTAGTAGAAAGGCTAGTGGGCCGGAACAGGGCCCTAACCACGCTAGCTACTCAAATCGTAATAAAAAGGCAAAAGCTAGTGATTACGTTTCAAACGCTCCGCTTTTGACGTTTTGCTGACACAAGCTTCACGATTTATACTGACATTGATTTGGTACCACACTCGCGATTCTTAGCGTTTGACCTTGAGCTTGCGACTGACTTCGTTTTTTATAAAGTAAAGTTTATTTGCGATGATTTGCTTTACGCATTTAGCCAATGTCGAGTAAATATAATTTTCAAGTTTTATATGAAGGTCTTTGTCTAGGCCTAATATTACCAGACTTATTGGGGGAACTCGAATAATCATGTTTCACTACTATTCATCCAATAGCCCCCCACTCACAGAGATTTTTTTTATGAACATTGGCATAAAGCCAAACGTAGTTACCAACGCAGATCCAAATAAAAAAACTACAAAGCGTTCGATGACATAAGCCACTCGCGAATGAGACGCTAGCGTGGTACCAAATATTGGCCAAGCGTTTGAAACGGAATATTGAGATTGCGGAACGGTGAAGGTGAAGTTGAGGTACCTGCACGTCTTTTGGAAGACACCGGGCCAGGGTGGTGGGCAATGGCTCTAACATTTTTGAATGTACGAGTAAGTAGGTACATAATGTTTCGAAAGTCCGAAGTAATATTTGGGAGCTCGTATAATTTATCAAAATTCAATGGTATAAAATATTGATAGGACTTCGAACACTTATTTAAAATATTTTTTTCCACCAGTTTTTAGAAAAAGCATATTACAACAAATATAAGTACATACATATAGGTACACTAAAATTTATAGAAATTCATCGGTGTCACGTTAACCGTGTGAATGACCGTTAAGAATATATTTAATTTATATGTATAGGTATAAGTACCTATGTCGTGTAACGCCACTGACGCTTAGCACGGATATATAGAGTGCCCGCGCGGCGAGCGCTCCTAACATCCGTATAGAAGCCTCGCTTCAATAAAACAGTGCCGTCTAGGGACGCCCGAAAGAAGCGAAGCTTTATTTGGCTCGATTTAATTTTGATAAAATTTTCCTCTAAGTACCTAACATTGTAAGGTCATCTCATTAAAGACAATCATTTATATTTCAAGACAAATAGTTTGAAAAACATCTCGTTTTGAAATGCTGAGCGAAACAAAAATGGCCGGATTTCTGGTGACACTTCAGGCGGAGGCTTTCAGCAAATGAGCGACGGCCTCGCGACGCGGACAAAGGAGCCCTTCTGGCGCCCTCGGGTCTAAGCTAACCAGCGTAACATGACCTGCGCCACAAACACTGGGAAAATTTACGGTAGAGCAACTTTATACAGGGTGCACTGAAAAATTATATTCCTAGTATTATTTTGGAGCTTTTAATTAATTTGTTTTCTGTTTTTACTCAACGCTTTGTAATTACCTACATCAAAGATTTCTGTTAAACCTCGTGGATGTGGATGAAAATGTCTTACAGGCGGTTCTATGAACTTTCAATAACCCAGAGACCGTGCGAAATTATCACAGTGGATTTTTTTATGACATCGTAAATGCAGTTTACACTTCTACAATTAATCAATCTTCTACTCTCGATAGGTAGAATTCGAAAGAGTCTGCATCCGATATTTTTTTAGATCTATTAATTACGATTAGATTACAATCACTACATAATATAAAACAAAGTCGCTTCCCGCTGTCTATCCCTATGTATGCTGAGATCTTTAAAACTACGCAATGGATTTTGATGCGGTTTTTTAATAGATAGAGTGATTCAAGAGGAAGGTTTATACGTATAATACATGCATAATATAGTAGAGAAACACTGATAACTTTAGAGCCGTGCGAAGCCGGGGCTGGTCGCTAGTTTAACTAGTCGCGACCAGCCCCGGCTTCGCACGGCTTTCAAGCCTATTATTATTATTAAATAATAATAATAGGCTTGAAAGCCGATTCTCATCGAAATACTAGGTTCCTAAAGTACATACCTCCAAATAAGAAAGTTAGAGATAAGTTTTATTTTTCCCCCTCGCTTGAAAGTGAAAACAGCTGGCTGGCAGGGGTTCCATTTAAATCGGCCGGTTAGTATAACACAATCCTATACGCGGCATTCCGTAGCACATTTCTGTCGGAGCCGCAGTGGCTGTTCCTTTATTGTACATACCTACTTACGTGATTCCAGTTTTCTTTTTTTAGCCATAAGTACGATTTTTGTTTAAACTTTTTATTATTTTTATTTCTGGCCTGTATTTGGAGCAATCCGAATAACATAAGTAGGTATAAGTACAGGGTGATTTTTTAAGTTACCCGTACCTTGGTCGAAATTATGCTCTAATTCAAATTCAAAGCGTTTATTTTGTTTAGGCCTACGGGGGCACTTACAAATTGTCAATTTTACATATTTTTTTTCTTATATCTACAACTGGATCGGATCGCAATGTCTCGCTCAATGTCGAAATTAAATATTATCGTTCTAAGTTAGGTGGGTACTTACTTACACCTACAACAAGATTTTCTGCATAGAGATCTCATCCTCCCATACGGATGCCATCCCAAGAAAGAACTTTTAGTGGGGCTGCCTAAGCAATACGCATACAAATAATGGCAACCCTATTTATAAGAATGATTGATGGCCGCGGCGCGTCGATTCATCTGTCTCCCTTGTACTCCTTGATGACGTTATGTCACTCATTTGTACTCAACTTTCACTTAAAACGCTATTTACTTGTAGATGATTGATTACCTAGTTGTTTTGTAAAAATATTTGTCAATGCGACGTAGGTAGTAGTAATGGCTGTTCTTTTGTCAATTGTTAATCGATAACGGCACACCAATATAACATTCTTGTGGGAAACGCTACGTATGCTTTGAGATAAGTATTAAATTGTGTGCGTACTACGACGCGTACTACGCACTGCGTAGCGCACTCCAGACGTAGGTACCTTTACCATAGCCTAGGTATCTCAACAACAATACATCATTTATTACTACAAAAGTTACGCTACAACATTCAGCTTCAACTGAAAGTACCTAATGTTAACCTGGTTAAGTATATACCTACATAACTTCATGCAGTTTTTGTGCGCGTGGAGTACAAACTAGGACGACTTGACAACTGGACACGAGAGAGATGTGGGTACCTACTCGATAAAGTACCTATGAAAACACGTTCAAGCAGCCCTTGCAGGGGGAGGACTATAATTGTTAGACAACTCGTACCGATTTTGCTGTCAGCAAACGTCACTTAACTAGACTAAAATTAAGTTGGTGCTGTCAAACGTCGTTTGCTATTATGAGTTCATCCGACTTAACAAAATTTTGTTTAGCACAGTACTAAAACTCGTTTAGTTTCTAAATTAAGTTACAGCAGTCATTTTGACATTCGGTTGCACAGGCCTTACGTCAAATATCGACTAATTTTAAAAAAAATCAAACTAAAATTAGTGAAATTTATAGTTATGTGAAGTTTAGTTTGGTGAGAGCTAAATCGGCACCAGTGAGATAGTTTCATCTTCGAGTAGGCAGCCGTAACAACGGCCAGGGGTAATTGGATGCAATTTTGCAAACTGAAACCAACCCACACGAAGGTACTTTCCCCTGCAAACCAACAGCAAACCTAGTGCGAGTGATTGTTAGTTGGTTTCAGCTTGCAGAAATATACCTATGTGATTGGTTCCACCTTGCAAAACTACGTCCAACTGTTTCTCGGTGCGTGGCTTGCTATAGGAACGTGAGATAGAAAGATCGCTGCATCGTATTAATATTTTTAATTCAAACAGCCTTTCGTCTGCAATGTCAGCCGAGAATGAAATAAAGCAAATCCATACTATTGCAAGTAGGTACTTAGATCCTACTATTGTGTTCCAAATCTCCATACGAAGGCGTAACAAATGTCGTAGGCGCTGTGACGTGACACATCCGAGCTGACAGCGGCACCCGTCGATATTGACGTCACCAGAATCCGATGCGGCACGTGTGTAATCAAGTTCAGACGCAGCGAAACGGATGGATTTTATTGGTTTTGTATGTGAGGTAGGTACTTACTTACTGTTTGTTTGTGAGCTCAGGTGTTTAGAGTTCTTCGTGTGACTGGGAGCGCCATAATAGCTACATTTGCCTTAGGAATATTTTACGTAAACGCTAGCGACTAGCGAGCATTAAACACGCAGCTCTTAGTAGAGCTACTAATTATAGGTAAGTAACGCTTGTAACTAGCTGATTAACTTTAGAGTTATTTGTCCAGTCTATTAGAGTTACCTACTATCTCTCTTTTAAAATTTGATGCAGGGTAGGTAGGTACTTTTACAGAATAGAACCAAGCTACAACTAGTCGCACTAGAGTTGGTTATATTCTGCAAAACTAGGTACCTAAGTAGGTACCTACCTTCTAACCCCCATGTGACCTCTCAAAAAACGCATTGGTAGGTTCATCTATCCATACAAGAAAGTGTATTATCAGTTCGATATAATCCCTATGAGCCTAAGATCTCATCAATAGATATCTATACAAATAAATAAAATTGGAATGTCTGTTAGTAATATCAAAATAACACCTTTTCATTAAATGCATAATTATGAATGTAAATACGGTACTTATATAACAAAAACGCGATTTAAAATTTGTTTGTCTGTCTGCCTGTGTATTTGTTCCGGGTAATATCCGAAACGGCTGGACCGATTTTGACGGGACTTTCATTGGCAGATAGCTGATGTTAAAAGGAGTGACTTAGGCTACTTTAATATTTTTTTTTAAATAGGGTTCCGCGTAAAATAATAAATCACATGAAATCAAAGAGTATCTCCGAAACGGCTGGAGCGATTTTGACGGGAAGTTGAAAATAAAAAGCATAGATCACAAATGCTGTCTGTCGCGCGGGCTCAGGACGCGCGAGCGGGCTTTTGCGATAGATAAGTATGGGTATAAAACACGAAACATCGACACGCAAAAAAAAGAGATTAAACTGACCATAGGTAAGAATTTCATTATTAACTTCATTCTTTATTATCATCCTTAATTATTAACTTTCATAATCTGGGCGACATGACCGATTTTTTTTCTGTGAAATTAATTGATGTTTAGTTAATTTCCACGCGGACGAAGTCGCGGGCACAGCTAGTTTTATAATAAACCATAACGCGAAATTGCTGAAAAGATTAAACCGTCTTAGCCAGACATTACCTATAGCAGGCAGACATTGAAAGGACTTCAGAACGCGCGCGAGATGGATTACCTCTACTACAATAAAATATAATAAAAATTAAATTGCAAAGATCCTATTAGATCGGTCGTCCACTAACCGAGGGATAGGAGCGGGTCGGGTGCGAATCGAGAATTGAACTACAGAAAGATGACACTAATTACTTCTCAGGAAGGATTAATATTCGTTATTCCTGTAGAGAGCAATGAGGTACTTAAAGAAATTGTATTTATTTGAATATTGCTAATTGCAGTTGGACTTGTTTCGATAAAGACATATTTCTGATTAGTTACTCTTTGAGCCTATCTGTGATAGCAATGGGAGAGCCGGATAGGTCAGCCCTAGCTCAGGAATAAACTGAATTGAATCCCGACCCCGACACTATATTCCGATTGAAGCCACCACTGTGAATACAATTTGTTACCACAGAAAATTCGAGCTTATGGTATCAGAATTGCAACGCAACATCTATACAAATAAATAAAATCTGTCTGTCTGTGTGTTTGTTCCGGGTAATCTCCGAAACCGATTTTGACGGGACTTTCACTGGCAGATAGCTGATGTAATAGGGAGTAACTTAGGCTACTTTAATTTTTGAAAAACAATTAGGTTTCCGCGTAAAAACATAAAAACACATGAAATCAAAGAGTATCTCCGAAACGGGTGGACCAATTTTGACGGGACTTTCACTGGTAGATAGCTGATGTTATAAGCAGTAACTTAGGCTACTTTTAATTTAGATAAACAAAATTTTAAAAAATGAAAAATGGGTTCTGTCGTGCGGGCTTTTTTGTTAAGTTAAATTCCACGCGGACGAAGGCGCGGGCTCAGCTAGTTAGCCTTATGATAATGGGTCAGAATTTCAATCGTTGGGTTGGCTGTGGGTAGTAATTAGGTACTGTTACCAGAGGCGGCGGAAAGCGTGGGCGACGTGGGGCATCGCCTACGGCCTCACACTCCTAGGGGCTTTCACCTCGAAGGCAGGACGAGTATTTATTTGTGGCGTTTAAAACGCTGAAAAATTTTATTCGCTTTAAAACAATAATCCTCACACAAAACATCTTAGGTACTTGTCATCATCATCTCATCACACTTACGACTCATTAGGTACAATCTTCTTGCGTTTCCAAGGGGCCTCGCAAAATGTAGGTATATTGCCCCCATGAAGTTTAAGTCTTGTTCCGCCACTGATGGTTGTGTCTACTCTCTGCCACAAACATTAACAAGTCGATTTACAATGACATTAAGTAACCTTTCCTATACAACAGAGTCCTTCGACACGCGGACCACGTCTCGCGAGTAAACTCTAATCAGCCAGGACATATATGGTGCATTCGTTTCAGTTAGGGCTCCGAGCGAAATGGACTGGCGACGCCGCGAATTGTAACTTAAACCGAACTATGCTACGTGTTCATAGTAATACTGGAACCATAAAATAGGACTTGGTACATACAGGAATTTTATCAAACTAATGGTCGGAAGACTCCCCGGAAGAAAGTATTGTAATACTATAGTAGGTACTAGGTACAGCGAACGAGAAGGGATACGAAAATGAATATATGGGTAGACTAGCTGTGCCCCGCGACTTCATCCGCGTAGTATTGGATTATTGGGTTAAAAAGTATCCTATATGTTAATCCCGGTTATAATCTATCTGTGTTCCAAATTTCATCCAAATCCGTTCAGTAGTTTTTGCGTGAAGGAGTAACAAACATACATACATACATACATACATACATACAGACATACATCCACACTCACAAACTTTCGCATTTATAATATTAGTAGGATTATATTTTTATAAAAATAAATACATACTTAGGAAGTAATTTTTAATGTGTCACCTTCATTTATTTTTAATTAACATTTTTAATGTTACGCAGTCATTTATTTTAACTTAAAATTACGGTTTCCGACAGAGTGAACCACTAATTAATAAAATATCCACCCGAATTTTAGTGACACCGGCCCGGTGGTGACTGACTTGCGCGGACATTATTACCATTTCGTATCGTTTCTCGTTGGCCGTTGTATGGGTACGTACCACGTACATGACAGTGTGTCAACGTTACGGTTAGATTGGTTTCTTTTCTTCACAATTTTAGCTGTTACTTTTTACTTTAGTTGTTAATGAAGAAACCGGCCTAAAGCCATATTGATAAATCGATCTCCAGTCTGAGACGCCTTTAGATGTTATTTTGTATTAATTGACAAAATAATGACATTTTCAAGAGCGCTCTCAGACATGAGATCGATTCATTAATACGAGCCTCAAAAATTTGAGTAGAGTTTCAGTATTCGGTCGAATGAAAGCAGTTACTTATATTACTAAGCTTTTTTCATTTTTTTATTTTTTGGACTATACCATTAATTATATAAAATAATACACCATCATTTTGTACATAGCTGTACTTGTATTTCAGTACAAAATATCAATTTTAATTTAATTAAAAATTACATAAATATGTCCTACATTATAAATACATGAACATTCTAAATTAGACTTTGTAATGAACACTGATTTTTAATACTTTGTATAAAAATTAATTTATAAAAAAAAAATCAAATAAAATTATATTTTGTGACGATGATTTCAGAACTCGGCTAATATTGAGTTGTCAAACTGACCTGATACTATCGGCACGAGCAAATTTTATCAATAAGATTTGATTTCAATACAATAATTTGGCATTAGACTCAATACATGCGATTATTTCATAAAACAAATTTATTAAGGTGGAGGCCGTGTCTAGCCCGCGAAATTCAAAATTTTCGAGTATTTTTGTAGTTTATCCAAAATCTCAAAACATTTAAGACAACATTTTGTAATTTGCGACAAACATTTTGCGATTTGTAGTTACTAAATTTAGTAGCATTCAAAAATTGTTTTTCTGGTTATCTGTCGTTCTTGAAATGTTTTAGAGTAAGTTGGATATATTAAGAAATGCATTGCATACGGTCTTTGTCGCCAATTACAAAATGTTGTCTTAAATGTTTTCAGATTTTGGATAAACTATAAAAATACTCGAAAATTTTGAATTTCGCGGGCTAGACAGGCGCCTCCACCTTAAGCGGACTTATATGCACAAAAATATTGATGGGAGTCAAAACATACTTTTAGAAAGACTAGCTTTAGGTATAATTTCAATTGTAGAATTAGGTACTCAATTTACAACATTCCTTTAATAAAGACAAATTATGAATAGACTACAACTTAGTAAATGGTAAAAAAAGTAGAAAAAGACATTAAAGGTACTATGGTCATCTTAATCTATCTCTAGGATATATATTATAAAAAGCTGTTAGTTAGTTAATAAATCAAAAAACTAATGTCTAGTAACAAATTAAAACCTTTGACGACTAAGGATCAGCGCAGACGGAAGGAGGGGCGGTAAAGTGAATTATCTTCTGGATACGATTGTAATTGGTATAGCGAAGGAGGCTCAAAGCACCGCGAAGTCGAGACGTCGAGAGACGTGCGGTTGTTATTCCAATTACAGACTTATGCCGTAGAAAATTAAGTTAAATTAAATTTGTTACTAAATTTAGTAGCTTTACTACTTTATTTTACTTCGACATTCTTCTGCGCCGACTCTAAGTACTACAGTACTACACGTTCCATTTTGGACGTAGTTTCGCAAAATGGAACCGACCCACACACACTTTTGCAAACTAAAAACAACCTAGAATAACTAACACAAGGTTGGTTTTGGTCTTCAGCGATGCATGTGGGTTCATTCCATTTTGAAAAAGTACGTCCTATTGGTGTTTATTCTGTTAGTACACAAAACAAGTTGAATGTATTTCCGACCTTATCATAGTAGTAAACTATGCGTAGGATGGCAATATTTATTCATTGATGTAACGTATAGTACTTATTAAAAAATTTCAAACCAATTTCCTGTCATCAGGGCAGTGACATTGTTATAGCTAATGAAATATCATTTTCAGATCAAATGTTGTTAATTATTCTATTACAGTTAGGAGGCACATAAAGCCTCTTATTAAGGGGAATGTAGATTCTATGGAGATTCTTGTTGTATTTTAAAAAAAGGTCTATGTAGTGTGACAACACAAAATATAGGGGTTGCGTTTAATACTTAAGAACTATAAAAATAATACAGATTTATAAACGAAACTCTCAAATAATTTGTGCTTATTCAATTTTCTAAGAAATATCGAAGCCAACGATTACAATTTATATGTATAATTTCTAAAATACTAATTAATATTTTTTTGTTTTTACTTGGAACCTGGCAATACTTAATTTTTTTTCTTACTTATGAGTATTTCTTATCACTAATAAGTTTGTAATAAAATATTTTAATAATATCTAAGTAAATAGGGACTTCAAAACGAATGGATTAACAACACCATTTCAATATACCAATAAATACAGTTTATGATTTATTTTACACAGATAATATAAATGTAGCTGTACTTTTGCCGTTTTATAAAAAGATCTATATTCTCTTTTGTAGCTCTGTCTCTATTTATTGTTTTACATAAATAACAAGTCGCTTGACTTTTTAGACACACAAATGAGAAAGCTTATCTTACATCCGGGTTTCGACAACTTTTTGTTATATTTACAACGTATAAGCGCAATTTTTTATCAATACCCAGCCTTGGTCATATTTACCTATCATGCATAGGTACTGATAGGTCCACACTAAAAAAAACCTTTCTAGGGACATCATATCGTGTTGCCGGCAGCATTGCCCTTTGCTATTAGAAAATAAGTAAAAATAGAATGTAACTTATTACTAAGAGGTGTTAAAATCAAAATTCCAATTGTTTTGAAGTCCCTACAATATTGTCACCATTATTCTCCTACCGTTTACCTCGCGACAATCCCACGCTCCTCAACGTAACCGACACAAAACGACTTTAACAAGGTTGCAACATTACAGCACCATATTTTTTTAATTATTGCAAGTAAATAAAATACTGTTATTTTTAACATATGGCAACCCCGATCAATTATAATTCTAACGTTAATATTGAGGGTGCGCAATCTCAACTATAAACGCCGTTACTAATATTTAAAATAGTCAAACAATCTTGTCTTTGGCAAGTTTGATGTACCTACTATAGAAAGTAGAATTTAGTATCTCGCGAATATTTGAAACGAGAACGAGCCCAATGGCCTAGGTACACATAGTGCCAAGGTTCAACAGGTTCCCTTAAGTTTTAAAATACAAAACTACGATGTTGAGTGAATTGTCTATTTCACCTATTAGCAACGGGTTTTAAAGTCATTTAATACTTATATTTCAATACTAAATTCATCTCACAGCTCCCATTAAGGCTAATTGGCCAATTTGAACACATTTAGTGTGGGGATAGTAGACAGCTGTGATTTTGGGACTGGGGCCATACTACATTGTATTTACATGAAAGAAATTGAGACACACAATAGGTATATCCGACTTTATTTTAACTAGTATTCCCGTTGTAGTGGTCGCAATTCGACCATAATTCATTTGAATTTTAATGTTAAACGTCATTAAGGTCTTCACTGACGTGTCCCAATTCCTAAGGGCATTGGTTTATCAGTATTTAATTACATTTAAGGCGGTATTGTGAAATGTATATTCCTTGAGTACGCTTTTAACATTTTATTTTGTACCGGTATGACGTGAGAATGACATTTGCAAGATTGTTCTCAGATTTAAGTAAAATATATTTTTCAGCCTTAATCCTCAAGAAGGTGGACAGTGAACGAGATTATTTGTAGGTGATAATGACCTTTTGGGGAGGCTGGAAGTGACTGATGGACGGATGGACTTTAAGTATGGCCCCTGAAGCGATAAGCCGTAGGGAAAGTAAGATGTGAGAGTTCGCAGCACTTGTGGTGTTAGTACAATAATATAATCTGCACGACACAAATGTTTCACTAGTAAATAAATGCATGTTCCAGGTGAGTAGTTGATGTGTGAAAAGTATATGTACTTATATCATATTTTCAAGAGAGAAAGTCAGGTAACATACGATCATGATTTGAAACGTGCGAGTTTACAATTTCAATATATTAATATTATAGTTACCGAAGAGCTATTTGCAGTCTCGGAGAGGTCTTGAGGACGCTTTTGACATGTCATTTTGTACTGGCATGACGTTAACATGACATTTCCAGGATCGCTCTCAGATTTGAGGTCGATTTATTAATAGGGGCCTCAGTTTCACACATCAACCACGGCTGTACAAGAACAAGCATATCACACGGTACCGTTGCGTAGTGACGTGTTATCGATGACGTCATCGTGCGGCAAGTCTGGTGACGTCACGTCGGCTACGTCATCAGGCGCGGAGCGGGGCGCGCGGGGGCGTGCGGCGCGCGCGTCACACGGCGGCAGGAGAGGCTGATTGTCAGTGCCACTTCGCCTTCTGCGCGAATATGTCGGCGCGGAGGTTCTGCGCGAAGCAGATGCCGAGGATCTGGTGGGAGGGTCGGTTAATAAATATGACGTAGAAGTGCGAAGTTTATAACCTGGTTTATAAAAAAAAAACTCTATCCCACTTGTACTCTTTACCCCTTAAAAACCCTTTACCGGGATAAAAAAACCATTTCAATTAATAATAATAGTTTACGCATGATGCAAACGCGGACTAAAATTGGTACTGTTTTTTTATTTTATTTCATGTTATTGTTTTATTATACAGGTTGAAACAGAAAAGGTTTACTTCTTTTTCAAAACTTTACTTTGTAATTCTAAAACTATCAGCTTTGGAGGAAACTTGAAAACAAAAGGTGTCATAGGAATACAGCTGTTGACTTATTTCACAAGACTACAAAACCTTTCGTAATTCGACTGTCCCACAGAACTGATAGTTTTCGATTTACAAAGTAAAGTTGCAATAAAAATAGTATACCCTTTTTGTTTCACCTAGGATTAGGACTTGCTCTCGGAAATTACCCAAACAACATAACATTACTTTATACGAGAACTTCTATAGTACCTACACATAGAACATACACAAATATTATTCACTAAATACATGCTCAAATACATCTCAAGAACAACATTCAGGACAAGAACATTTAAGAAGACTGTACACTCACGCCAAGAATTCTAAAAGAACTTAGGGCGTAAGAGCTATTTTGAGTACGCTTTTCACATAGGTAACATTCTGTACTAGTTCCACATTCTAAGATCGTTTTCAGACTAGAGACCAGAGTCACAGAAACATTGAAGCTTATTCTCGGCCACTCTGGAACATTCTCGGCGAGAGTGCAAGCTGTTTTTACATACAAAGTGCATCTACAAACAAACTTACTTGTGCAAAAGCGGTACAGACAGCGGACGTGGCTACAATCAACAGGTTATGGTCAAACCACTCTTCGGCGGCTCCCAAACACCCCTTGTCATATATTATCTTTGCTATATCATAGTTCTAGAACAGAAAGAAACGAAAAATGTGAACTACATGCCAACTACATACTACCATTGTGACCACAGATATAGATTTACATAGATAACGCAAGTATCACGATTTGTATTGAAACCAAGCGTGCCGAATTTTTAACACCTACTGTGACGTCACAGCCCAAATTAAATCCAAACCGATTCAAAGACACCGATGCCGCCGATGCCCCTCCGCCCGCTACGATTCTCTCGAGTGATTACCTGGCTCATACTCATATTTTTTTATATCTGTAGTCGCGGGGGCCGTAAGTTAGCGGCGACCAACCTTGACGCTTGGTCGGGGTTTTGTACAGGCGAAGTACATGTATTTGCGTTATCTATGTAAATCTATATCTGTGATTGTGACGGAAACGAGGTGAGACTAATTTAAGGTTAAATACAACAGCTTGGGAAAATGTAGAGGAAATTATAATTCGAAACCAATATCAATTCACGAACGTGATCGATCACTGAGAGGCGAGCGAATCGTGAAAATAAAATATTACCGTATGACTAGGAAATGGTGATAATAATATTATAATGTTAAGTATAAAATCAGTCAAAACCCTGAACATGGTTTGTTGATAAAGTGGCTTTTATAGTTCTCTTTATTAACATACTTCATTGATATTTTTGATATGACAACGCAGAAAGGTTGCCGCCGCGTGATGTCGCGACGCAAAATTATCTAAACAAAATAGCTTTGATATTTCACATCCGTCAGGGCGTCCCTGGAAAGCTAAATAGCTAGCTAATATGCGTCTCTTAACTAAAATAATTTTATACGAAAGAGACGTTTTATGTTTTCGGAAACATTACTTCACTTGGAAAAAATGTTTTATGTCTCCTTAACACACGAGAATCATACAACAACACATTAAAATAACTGTCAGTAATCGACCCTAGCCTGCTTCCGTTTGGATCTGGCTTTAGTAATCCCGGTTATTTCTGAAGAAGCTTCCACAAACAAATCTTTATCACTGCATTGTCGCTCGGAAGGAACAGCCGTATGTACAGATACAATTTCCTCGACATGTCCCCGCACACAAATGAGTAGCACAATGTAGTGAGGTACAAGTCGGCTAGCCCGGCCGCACCTGCGCGGCGGCGGGCGCGAGCGCGGCGGCGGCGAGCCCGGCGGCGCGGCGCTGCAGCCACTCGTCGGCCGCCGCCAGGCAGCCGCGCGAGTGGATCGCGCGCGAGCTCACTTGCTACAGTCATGTCAGCCATGGGGAACGTACCCATACTACGTGACCCGTTCAGGTGGGATGTGACCCCGGGGGGAGAGAGGTCTTCAAAATACCACGCTTGGTTACAGGGGGGGGGGGGGGGGGGTACTTAAGTTTTTGGCACGAAGTCAATATCCTCTTGGGAAATCTCGTGCTTTTTCGAGCTTTATTCAAATATGGCGTGCAGTGTTTGCAAACAATGATTGAAAACCGTATCTTTGAATGGGGAAATTTATGAATAACGTTAAAACTACAGGCGGAGGGGGGTCTTGGTATATATGTACTACGGATGGTCACCAAAGGGGTGGGGAGTATAAAATTAAAAAAATGGGTCACGTAGTATGGGTACGTTCCCTTATTTATATACTAGGCCTTTGCCTGCGGCTTCGTTCTTACTCCGATAATAAACTGTCTGTAATATCAGCTATCTGCTGATGAAAGTCCCGACAAAACCGGTCCAGCCGGTTCGGAGATCAGCATAAAGATATTTCTGTCATAGGTACTCCTATGCCGTGTTGAGTCTCTCTATCCCTCACCTCTCTATAACATTGGTATTGCAAGTATCTATAGGCTATAGAACGTCTTATCATCAGGCGCTTGTTTACCTACTTTGCAATATATACTTCGGTATATACTTCAGTATCGCACGCTTCTAAGCATAGGCTATAGTAACTGCTTAACATCAGGCCGTTCCCAGGCTTGTTTGCTGACTGTCATTAAAACAAATTTTAAAAAAATGAAGAAGAGTAGGTACCTATAGATACGGAACTTGTGTAATAAAATAATAATAAATATCGCCAGACTGGCCAACCAACTGTATGATCCCGGTACCGTACAATAAACTGGGGGCGATCCCAGTGACACCCAGACCCGGGCAAAATTCGAAAAGGCCATTTCCAAAATTGGCTCCGGCGGGAATCGAACCCGCAACCACCATGTGCAGTAAGCCGAGCTGCCTACGCTCGAACCACTGCGCTAAGCGGTCGTCAATATATAATTAAGTATCGCACGATTCTAAGTATGGCTACAGTAACGTCGCACGATTCAAGTATGGCTTAACATCAGGCGTCGCACGCTTGTTTGCTGACTGTCTTTAATACAGATAAAAAAAAGCAATGTACCTATAGATCCGGCATTTGTATAATGTAATGTAATGTGACTCACATAGGTAGATTTCCTGACGTCGTAGCCGCACTGCTTGTTGCGGATGACGTCCTGCGGCTTGTTGCGGCAGCAGCTGAAGGGCACGCCGCACGCCTCGCGCGACCCCACGGCGCCGCTCGAGCAGTTGAAGTACGCGTTGCGGTCCCAGTCGCGCGGGCCCTCCACGCCGCAGCACTGCAACTGGGGACACAAGCAACACCGCAACTAAAAACACGCGCAACATTGCAACTAAACATACCTACGCGCATCATTGCAACTAAACACACGCGCAACATTGCAACTAAACACACGCGCAACATTGCAACTAAACACACGCGCAACATTGCAACTAAACACACGCGCAACATTGCAACTAATACGCGCAACATTGCAACTAAACATACCTACGCGCAACATTGCAACTAAACACACGCGCAACATTGCAACTAAACACACGCGCAACGTTGCATCTAAACATATGCGCAACATTGCAACATTGTAACCAATGACGCCGAGGTTTGACCCTCGACGAGTCCAAGCGAAACGAAAAATTAAACACAGCTGTAAACAGTTGTAGAGAAAGGAAAACTGTCTTGCCATCCGCAAGAATTTGATCGAAAGAAAGAATAGGAGTTGGAAGAAAATTATCCACTTCCCTCCGTTGCAAAGCGGTAGACAAAAATAACCGTATTGGACTGATTGCCACAGAAGCAAGACTAGTACAGCTAATTGAAGACCAGTTGTAAGGCACTACGGATCGCAATTAGACTAATTGGACCTGATATACTTGATTCCAATAATTCATAATTGTAGCTCACAAATCAAACACGCTGAATGGAAAATATACGAATCAAAAAATAGCTTGAAACTTTGGGATTTTTATGACTAGAAATACAATATGTTTTTGTTTCATCCAATTTAGTGAAGTAGTTTTGAAGTGACATGCAATATTAACTACGGCATATTCTCAAATTTCCTTTGTTATTGCTACCCTTTTATAAAATGGTGTTTTTATATTAATTTGATTACCGTGTTTTGATATCTATTTATCTGTCTTTAATGACCTTATTTCATTGTACCCAACACTCACCCAGTCCTCTTGGATCCAATCGATTAAGTTCTGTTGGTCAGGATCTTCTCTGTAGTGTGTGATGAAGGTTTGGAAGCCAGTAGTCGCTTGTTGTTTTATCTAGAAAGGAAGACATTAATTTCGTCAACCATAATTAATCACTGCTTAGCAAGGTCCATGCTGTTGTCTATGACGGTGACAAATTAAAATGTGTGATAAATTCATTGTTTTATTATTATATCCATGTATTAAGAAAGAGAGACAGACTTTAGTTCCTTACATGTTACCGCGACGACCACTTGGCGCAGTGGTTTCAGCGTAGGCCGCTCAACTTACTGCGCCAGGTGGTTGCGGGTTCGATTCACGCCAGGGCAAATTTCGGAAATAGCCTTTTCGTAATTTGCCCAGATCTGGGTGTCACTGGGATCGCCCCCAGTCCTTTGTACGGTACCCATAGTACAAGCTTTACTTAGTTTGGGACCATACAGTTGGTGACAGTCTGGCGATATTTATTTAGTTATTAATCTTTGTATGTGTATTACCTCTCCTACAGTACTCTTATCGCGAAGCGAATCGATATAGCGACACAACTTATACTTTTAATACAGAAACGAGTGGTTAAAGGCAACAAAAAAACATTTACCCAGTCTTTAAATACAAAGAATAATATCCCTGTAGTCATCTCGGCCAACAACAGTAGGGCAAGGAAAACGGCATACTGGAAATAATAAAAAAACATAAAAATTATCCTGCAATTGTAACAATAACATATTCAGCGAAACAATTATTATTATTACTATATTAAGGTATATTGTCGAATGATATTTGTCCACTGATTTTGGAAAGAATTCCGCCGGAACTCTTTTCCAACTCCCAAGAGGATCCACTTTCGGTATAGCCCCATACCCTATGTTTACATGGAGCGACTATTGTCTCCGCTCCGAGATCCAACTAGTACTTAATTTAATACTAACAAAATTCAATTCAATTTCTTATTTTCTTACTATTTTCGAGTCTATTCTGTCTGTTTGAGCTAATTTCATTTCTCTATTGCTTTTCCAAAATAAATTGAGGTTGAAATCGAGTCTCGATTTTTAAAAAACTGTGTTGGATATTCATTACAAAAAAAATCATGATTCAGCGTATTTAAATATAAATAACCTAACCCTTTCTTAATAAACGTGGTATAGTCGGCAAGTAGTTACACACCAAATTATCTCTTTTTGTCATCAGTAATTTGACATTCTAACTGGTAACTATACAATCGGTACACCATGTTTATTATTAAGAGGGTAAAGGTGTAAAATAAGGGATGAAACTTTGTTAAGGTGAAGGCGCCTGTCTAGCCTGCGAAATTCAAAATTTTCGAGTATTTTTATAGTTTATCAAAAATCAGAAAACATTTAAGACAACATTTTGTGATTTGCGACAAACACAGTATGCAGAGCGTTTATTAATACATTTATTTTACTCTAAATATTATCACGGTGGATATGATACTAGTAAATCACTAAATATACAAATTTTGCCAGATATTTTGGATAGCTGTCGTTCTTGAAATGTTTTAGAGTAAGTTGGATATATTAATAAATGCACTGCACACGGTCTTTTTCGCGAATTACAAAATGTGCCTTTTATTATTGTCAGATTTTGAAAAAATTCTAAAAAACCTCAAAAAATTTGAACTTCGCGGGCTAGATGGGCGCTTTAGCCTTAAGTCTTTGTATGACCGCGCGAAAGTGGTGGTGAATTATAAACTCACAGAATAATCGCAATATAGTACTTAATCCAAACAAACAATGATACTCACACAGGCTAACAAGCATGTGTTCTCACGCAGTGCGCCCACGCAGCCCGTGAAGCCGATTATAAACGTGATTGTGCCTGTAATCACAAACTTTAGATAATAAACATAGGTATGTCTTTTGTTTAACATGCTCGAAGTCCCGTATTAATAAATCAATCTCAAGTCTGAGAGTGGTCTTGAGTAAGCTTTTGATATGTCATTTTGTACTGGAATGACATAAGAATGACGTTTCCAAGATCGCTCTCAGACTAGAGATCGATTTATGAATACAGGCCTTAGTAACATCAATAAACCTTAGTCTGTAAATTTTTGATGTGAATGTTTTGATATATCAATGAAAGTGGAACATAATGAGTCAGAATTATTAATATTCAATGTTGTAACATGTAACGGTATAGGATGCTAATCACTAAATTAAATAATGAATGTATCCAACATGTAATGAAGGTAAGGGGACTGGCAGCAAATGATATAAACACCGAGAACTATACTTTTACTATTACTATTACTTTCATTAAAAAGAAAAAGAAAACTGACTGCTTGCAATGCAGTTTGTCAGACCATAAATGATGTAACAAGGTTTTATTTCAAGTAAATCAGTAAAAAAAAAAATTGAGTCTTGCCATAATGGTAAACGAAAATTATCCAGGTAAGTATTAGACTTGGAACAGTGTCAAAAATGCTATACCTAAATGTTACTATCAGTACCTACATTAACTATGGCACATATTATCAATACATAGGAAGTGGATAGCAGTTTCTAGGTAAATGCAGCTGACAGCTAAAAAGTCACAAACATTCACATAACTTGTTGCTTGACTCAGTTTAATATACTCACCCACACATATAAGTATGAAAGCTGGATCCAAGGCAATGTTAGTGAGCTGAGACAAATTGTTGAATGTGTCCTTTTCACTCCATGCCCATACGCCCACTGCTAACACAATCAGGCCGAGGAACTGGAATTACAACAGAAGAATGTAACATTTACCAGTATCAGTTGGTAAGAGCCTGATCTGTGGGCCTTGTCACACACAACTCTTAACATAACCGTTTTATCATCGAGAAAGCAAGGTGTCTCTTTCAATCTCATGCATGAAAACTGTCATATGAGTCGGATGACACATGCTTACATATCCTAAAATTATGGAAAATGTTTCGTATTTGACGACCGCTTGGCGCAGTGGTTCGAGCGTAGGCCGCTCGGCTCACTGCACATGGTGGTTGCGGGTTCGATTCCCGCCAGGGCAAATTTCGGAAATGGCCTTTTCGTAATTTGCCCAGGTCTGGGTGTCACTGGGATCGCCCCCAGTCCATTGTACGGTACCCATAGTACAAGCTTTGCTTAGTTTGGGACCGTACAGTAGGTGTGTCTGTCTGGCAATATTTATTATTATTATTATTATTCAGGGCTCAAAAATATAGGCTAATCACAAATAAATATTTTATGCCTGCATATCATCATGCAATCATTCAGTCGGACTATGAGCAGATGCTTTGTGTGTTTTTTTGCCGTCAAAGCATAACCCCGGTACTGCTCTGACTATACAGGTTGAAACATAAAGGGTATACTATTTTTTTCAAAACTTAACTTTGTAATTCTAGAACTATCAGCTTTGGAGGAAACTTGAAAAACAAAAGATGTTATAGGGATACAGCTGTTGACAGATTTCATAAGTCTACAAAACCTTTACCACTTCAACTGTCCCACAAATACGATAGTTTGAGATTTACAAAGTTAATTTGCAAAAAAAAATAGTATACCCTTTTTGTTTCACCTAGTATAAAGACCTATGGGGGGTGGGGTGCACCCCCACTAGGATGTCTTTATAGGGTAGCTATTAAATGCAGCTACTTAGCCAGTTCTAGGATATGCCACCTTTTCAGTCTTTGTAATGGTTTTTGTTTAGAGTAGTTTATAATCATAATAAATAGTTTCTGCACCTGTTGGGGTCAAGTCACTCTATTTGTGCCATCATTTGCAGCGGTTGGCCACAACATGTGCCTTACATGACAATAAAATTTTCACAAAGGGCATCTACATGTTGGACCCATGTCCCCATGCAAGCCTTCCAAAGGACCAGGTGTACCCCGTGATACAGAGTCACATAATAAAAATATATAATACTAGCTGTGCCCCGCGACTTCATCCATGTAGTATTGGATTATTGGGTTGAAAAGTATCCTATATGTTAATCCCGGTTATAATCTATCTGTGTTCCAAATTTCATCCAAATCTGTTCAGTAGTTTTTGCGTGAAGGAGTAACAAACATACATTTATTTACATACATACATCCACACTCACAAACTTTCGCATTTATAATATTAGTAGGATTATTAATTTTGTAAGTACTAACAGGAAAAAACATTATCAAACTGAGAGTTAATTAACAATTTCAATAGGTATAGGTATTATATTTGCCTTCCACGTTTTTGTATATATGTGCATTATTTTATTTATATCCATAGCTTCGTTAAGTTTTTTTCCTAAAATTTGATCTCTGATAAACTAAGAATTTACTAGCAAGACTTTTTAAACTTGCTATAAAAAATTGAATTCAGAGTATATCATTATCTAGTGTTTATTATAATCTACCTTATTTCGTTATTTACCTTCTTATTATTTCAAGGCTGCACTTTAACAACCTCTTAAGAGATTCATTATTCAGGATGTGAGCAATTATTTCACTGTTATAAAACCTACCTACACACCTAATTACAATAAGTAGGTACCGATCAGACAAGGTGACCTCAATAGTGAATAGCACAGGTGAGATGTAAGCATCAGTGGAGGCTTGGAATATAATTGCTACTTTGACAAATTCACAAAGGTTTGTTAAAAAATTGCCTTCAGTTTTTTTATTAAAGGATAGTTAACAATCTGAGGAACACATAAGGATACAATGTCCATTAGTGTGTAAATCATAGCCAAAAACGTATCCACTTACCCAGAACAAAACATTTACACCGAAAATAACATATTTCAAACAACAGCTGACTTCGCTGGTGTCGCGTCTGTACTTCCTTATGCTAGGCATGTTTTATTATAATCACTTATCCATGTCACTTAATTAAATAGAAAACAAATGAAAGAGTACACTACATTTAGAAATTTAGAATTAAATCAAATAAACTTCACAAGTAGGCCAAATGTCAGCGACAGCGAGCGAGCGGAGTGAACGACCGTCAAACAAAAGAAAGGAAATATTATACAACTAAATTAAAAGTATACTATACAATTAAATTCTGAAGTATAACAAATATCAAACGCATACGCGCTCTCAATATGTTAGATTGAAACAAACACACCACATTGACAGCTACGTGATCAATTTATTTTTGTAGGGTAATGATTTTAAATTTGTGGTCGGATATTCCATCACCACATAGGTAATCGGATATTATTTCATAAATCTTGCGGCTGATGTTATTTTTATAATAACTTCAATCTATATTTATAACTGAACTAATGGCATTAGGTACGTATGTCAAAATAAAACACATTAAATAATTTATTAGGTACTTATATTATCAGTTGACGTGTTTGTGCACGTGATACCATCTTCTGAATGCTTATGTATCCAATCAATGTAGTTGCTGACTTTGGTGTACACCCCTGTATAAAAATATTAAAACTTATTATTGTACGTGGGTAACTAGATGCATATTATTATCTAAAATGGGGATCAGAAAAAGGTAAGTGACCCAGTTCATGTAAAAGACCATGGCCATAGCAACCTACCATGTGTTTTTAAATTAACTGAGCTACTTACAAACAGATTAGGGGATGTCATAAGTACTTACTACCTTATTGATTTGAAAACAGCAACCGTCGATGATATTAACAACAATAATACTACCTACCTACAGCAGACGTTATTCCCTGCTCACAATGGCCCATAACTACGTCACGAAGAAAATTGTCATTGTTTGACATCTTCAATAAGTAGGTACAAAAAGGTTCATTATTAGCAGTTGTAATTTTGGGCCCAATAAAGTGACCTAGCTGTCACGGGGAAATAACACCTGGTTTTATTGCATCATGGATCGACCTAGTGTCACGACCAGTGGTTAAGCTGTACCCCGTTCGTCTCACTACACAATATAGTGTTACTTACCTATTGCAAGTTGTGTATTCCTATCGTGACGTATCGAGGCAAAATTCGGAAATACGCGTAACCTACCTATATTACTTACTAGCTGTGCCCCGCGACTTCATCCGCGTAGCATTGGATCATTGGGTTAAAAAGTATCCTATATGTTAATCCCGGTTATAATCTATCTGTGTTCCAAATTTCATCCAAATCCGTTCAGTAGTTTTTGCGTGAAGGAGTAACAAACATACATACATACATACATCCTCACAAATGCGAAAGTTTGTACTTTCGCATTTATAATATTAGTAGGATTATTTTCTTAATTTTCACTTGTTATTGGTTGTTACTGGGATCGCTCCCAGACCATTGTACTGTAGGTATCCATCGGGTATTTTCAGGTGACAGCTAGGTCACATAATTGACCCAAGATAACGTCATCGGCTGTGGTGCGATTAGAATTCTTATTTGCATTGAAGATGGCAATCAATCGGAACGCAATATTAAATTATCGTAGAAGAGAATAGGTAAGTTCCTAGTTTTATAATAAGCAGCATTAACAAACGTTACGGAATCTAAGAGTAGGTTCTGATAGGTTGCTGGAGGTACTTACCAGGGTACCTGGGGTCTGCACATCCTATACCCCAAGATACGACCCCTGCAATTTAAAAAACAAAAAAACCATCGAATTAAGAACATCCTCCTTTTTTGAAGTCGGTTAATAATAATACCTACCTAATACTTAGATGATACGGTATCAAAATTAAGTAGGTAGGTACCTTTAATGCATCGTAAGTAGGTAAGTACCTACTTATAACTTAAGTAGGTAAGTACTTACCTATCAACTCTTTAGTGGATATTAAATTGATCTCGACTGTCACCAATTTCAGGTTCGTGTCAGATGGAACCTAAATGCTAATTATTCATTTAATGATAAATAGGTAATGAAAATACATTGATTTATAATAAATTAATTGATTTCGCCCGATCTTTGGCTTATGCAAATTGGACCTTTCAGGTAATAACCCACCCGCATATTTCAATACCTATAGGTACTCTGTTAATGTATATTATTAACAGAGTACCTATAAATTTGGGTTCATTAATATTTTGGTTCATTTATAAAGAAGTAGATAGGTACCTATAGTTCTTTATAAATGTTCCTACATTTGAGAATCATCTATACAAATAAATAAAATTGGAGTGTCTGTTTGTAATATCAAAATAACACCTTTTCACTAAATGCATATGAAAGTACAAACGACACCTATAACAAAAATGCGATTTAATTTTTTTTTGTCTGTCTGTCTGTCTGTCTGTCTGTGTGTTTGTTCCGGGTAATCTCCGAAGCGGCTGGACCGATTTTGACGGGACTTTCACTGGTAGATAGCTGATGTTATAAGCAGTAACTTAGGCGACTTTTATTTTAGAAAAACAAAATTTAAAAAAATGGGTCCTGTCGCGCGGGCTCAGAACGCGGGAGCGGGCTTTTTTGTTAAGTTAAATTCCACGCGGACGAAGTCGCGGGCTCAGCTAGTAAAAAATAATAAAGCCCAAACACCACCCACTTCCCCTTCCTCTTTCCAACCCAACCCTTCGCATCGGCAACGTGTCAGCAAGCCGAGCAATGCTTTTGGTAAGTATTGCAAACATGTATAGGGCGCGGTAACTGCTTAACATCAGGCAGGTCGTACGTACGAATGTTTGCCAATTTAGTTCTAAAAAAAGCATCACCTGCTTGAACGTATTTTCCATCAGGCTGAAATACCAATAGTGGTCCACCGCTGTCGCCCTGAAACAATAGAAATACATAGAGTAATAATGCGAGTGGGTAGGTATACTTATCTATGTTAGGAGAAACACGATAAAATTCGCCATTTCAACCCATGGGATAAGTTTATTGCGGGACGAAAAAACGTGGAGAACCACATACCTATACTTATGGATCCATGATCTGTGCCAAGATACCAAAGGTTTCATAACCATAGTTATAACCATAGTTATAACTATGGTTATAACTATGGTTATAACTATATGGTTATTACTATATATAACCATAGTTTATAAGGTATTTATCTATGGGCCTACGATGCCTGAACATAAATAAATAAAAAAAAAACCCTTAAATAGGTATTAAAGCTAACTCGAGATAAGTATAATGTTTGTTTAGTTTTTATGTAGGTACCTACTTACTACCAATTTCGTCATGTAGTAGTGGTAAGTAAATACAGTAGTTCCAGAAAGCGCTGAGAAAGTAAAATTTTAACATATAGATAAGTCGTTTTTTATTCCAACTCCTATTATTTCTCTCGATTAAATTCGTGCGGCTTCCAAGACAATTTCACTTTTCCCCGGGATTCGTCGAGGTTTTTTTTTTTTTTTTTAATTGACTTTATGTTGTTGGCCAGAGTGGCCATAACAACTTCACCCGGACAGAGGGCGAGCGCAAGTGCGCTCCAGCCAGAGGGGCAGGGGGGCAGCTAGCTCAAGGGCGCCACAAGGGACACGACCTCGGCTTGGGCCGCTGCCAGGAGAGGTGGCGAGGGTAAATCTACCACCGGATCAGAACGCGACCTCGACTGAGAAGATCGATTCGTCGAGGGTCAAACCTCGATGTCATTATTGGTCACCATTGTCGATCCTGGTTTACAGGAGTAACAGTGTGTGGCGGGACAAGTCCAAATTAAAAAAATCTATTTCAATCCTAAACATGGTTTCATGATAAATATTTTATAATTATCAAGTTGGATTTAATACCTATAGGTAATATTACCTACATTTTTATTTAGGATAGAGAAGTAGGCAAATACCGTTCCTTTATGTCCCCTTACCATAAATAAACCATAGGAATATTAATAAGTTACTTACAAACATTACAAAATGAACATTGGGCGGTCTTATCGCAAGCTGCAATCTATTTCCATTATAGCGTATATTAAGTATATTTAATAAAATAAACCTATTTAATCATATTAAAATAAAGTACCTACAGCAAACTTTAATCTCAAAACCTTAACATTAGGCGTTTTCACATTAAACGATACTTATCGGCCCGATGCCGGTGAGCGGCGGCCCACAGCCCAAGAACTAAGGACCGTGTTCACCAACACACTAACGGACCGTTGGAGCGGTAAACGATTCTTATGTTACCAGTATATCGAGCAATCAGTTATTGCTCTAACATGCCGTTAATGTGGAGGTGAGTTCGGGCTGCAGTGTCGGCAACGATAACGACACAGCGTGAAAGCGTTTAGTACAAAATCTATATATATATATAATAACTTAAAGGTGACTGACTGACTGACTGACATAGTGATCTATCAACGCACAGCCCAAACCACTGGACGGATCGGGCTGAAATTTGGCATGCAGGTAGATGTTATGACGTAGGCATCCGCTAAGAAAGGATTTGATTAATTCTACCTCCAAGGGGATAAAATAGGGGATGAAAGTTTGTATGAAACTTTGTCAATTTTAAACCGATCGGGCTGAGACTTTGCATGCATAAAGCTACTATGACGTAGACATCCCCTAAGAAAGGATCAAAATTCCACGCGGACGAAGTCGCGGGCTCAGCTAGTATAGTATAAGATTATATACCCGACGATATCGTGTTGATATCGGGTCGGTGCCGTTATCGGCCAACGTGAAAACGCCCATTCTCAAATTCTCTTTATCTAGTTAGATACCTGTCAGAAAATTTAACTGAATGAAGAATTTACCTAAGGAACGCTTTACATCCCTCAAGTCATAAAATTAAGTTTAAAAAGTTGGATAATATTATGACATGCGCTGCTAAAATTCAGTTAACAAAAAGGAAGCCACCGTTATCCAATAAAATATTACCTAGTAGTCAAAATCTAACTGCTAGTCATTCTCAGCGCATTGTTCTAAAAACATTGAAATTACCTGACAACCGTCCTTTCCCTTGGAGAAAGCACACATCATTGTAGATTTAAGATGCTGCGACAATTGAGAATGCATACAATCGTCATCGGACAGAATCCTTAAGGTAGCTTTCAGCAGCACTTTGGAAGACGACCTCTCCACACCGACCCGACCCCAACCGACGATGGTGCCCACTCTGCTTGTAAAATCGTCCCCTTAAAAATTTATTAGAATTTATGACAAATTAGAATGGATAAACGCAAGGACGGACTGGATAATCTATACTATAATATCTATATAAGTGATCGTAAGGACGGTGGTGTTACCGTCACATGTTGAAAGTCAGCTAGGTCTATAGAGTCACGATAGAGGCGATCCTACTTACAGCACGTACTCATGAATACCTTGAGAGACGAAAATAAGGATATCTCAGGCATGTGCTCAGGCATGTGCTTAGGCAAAAGCGGTACCTACTGTCTTCTTAAACTTATTATGATGGCCAAAATCAAGGGGAAGCGACGCGTTGGAAGAAGAAAGAAATTGTGGCTGATTCATATTACATAGTGTACCGGCATTGCCAGCGCTTAGCATCAGTTTCGTGTAACAACCTCTAAAAATAGAGGCGCACCCGCAAGAAGAAAAGTTGCTATAAGGTTTGCTTTACCTGGTTCAGGTAAACATATTGGCAATATTGTATCACTGAATTCCACCGGATTGTTGAGCGTGGCGATGGCAATATCGTTCTCGTCTCTCACTGCAGTTGATGTGAACGCTTCGTGAATCACGACATTTGATATATTCCGTTTCTCGACGTTCTGCAGATCCTCCATATTGTCTAACCCTATTAGTACTTCCATCAGTTTGAAGTTATCCCTGTAACAAAACAGCTGTGAGTAATTTGACTAAATCACTTTTTGAAGTCACTGTACCCGCTGGATCTTCTCTCTCGTCTATTGAATTAGGTTAATTGACTTATATTAGGTAGGCTTTGTAGTTTAGGAGACTATGCCAAAACTGTTCAATGTAACAACGATAAAGATCGAAGAAGAAGAATGTAAAAGACCTGAGGCCCCGGTAACTGATTCAAAATAACTTGTTTTCTGGGTTATTACTTTATTAGTACCTTCACTACTTACCCAGGTTGATCTGACAGCATTTTCCTAATTTTAATTTAGTAATTTGTCTTCATCATCCTAGACAACTTTCTTATAACATTTACTTACCAAGGCCAAGACACCTGGGCCCTAACCACGCTGGCTACTCAAATCGTAATAGAAAGGCAAAAGCTAGCGATTACATTTCAAACGCTCCGCTTTTGACGTTTTGATTAATGTTTACGTTATGTCCAAAGTACCTATGACATATTCTTCTCTAGTGAACGGTATTTCGACTTGGTCATCCAAAGCCTTCTTACGGTCTTCCTGAACGTTCCTTACCATTTAAAACAATGTCCAGCGCTAAGGACATGTTTGTTCGTTATGATGGCTCCTCCGCAATGCATCCGTTCGTTCTTCAGGATAGCCACCGTCCATGGGAACGAGTGCGGCTCAGCCCGCCGCCCTCCGACTATCCTCACGGATAGTATCGCGTCTGATGGCTTACCACATTCTGGCCAATTACAAATGAGATCACAACACAAATGTCGATACCTATAATCTTAGATTTTGAGTGATTAGCAGCTGAAAGGTTTTGTGAAATAGGTAGTAAATGATCCTTGTTACCTTGTTCCTGTGTGAGCATACAAGTGGGACAGAGGGGACATAGCTATGATAAGGGGTTAGTAAGTATATATTGGGGCTCAGTTCAAAAAAATAATCTCTAGACTATCTTTAGATTCAAATGTTATATCTATCAACAGTTGAAAATGAAAGAAAATTTATTTATCAATGATTTTAAAACATTGGAATGGATTCGTATTCTTAACTTTCTTGAATGAACCCAACATTCCGTACTTATCTCGAAAATGGTTATGGTAATATACTACACGTGTGCAGCTAAAACATTATTTTAATGGATTCAAAACACGCTTATAATTTGAGTAATTAATTGGATTCGACGCCGATTTGTGTATAGTTTTAGTTCCACTTGCAGCCGCTAACTAAGTATTTATTAAATAATAACGTTTTTTTATCATTTATGAGCTGTCAAATGACTTACGACAATCCGTTCCGCACACCAGCAGCACCTAGAACATTGGCGGTTAGCACCAGTCATAACGTGTGAACAGAAATGCCTATTATCGAGATATTTGATCGTGATACAGACCTGCACGAGGCTGGCTAACGAGTAAACGACTAGGATAGATAACATTTCAGTACGTCGCACTGCGCACGCGCATACCCGACTCGACCGCCGCCGCACCGATTACGGCCTATACTTGCTTATTTACGCTCCGCACGGATTTAAAACGATCAAAATTATTCACGCAATAATGTCCTTGTAAATTTAACACGCTGATAGTTATAAATTTCAGTTAGCACTAATATTTCCGACTGTCATTGTTGTCTGAAATTAGTGTTCATTATGTACGGTGAGAGTTATGTGGCATCATCAATTACTAGCGTCCGATACTAAGTAATGTACTTACGTTTCTTTTGTGATCAAAAAAAAAAGTGTTTCTTACGTCATAAAGGTACATAGGAGGAATAACAATAGGAACCTATTATGTCAAATCGTATTATCAACATAACTAATTTTCATTCTTCAATCAACATACCTATTCTCTTATCGAAAATGTTATTACTTTTCTCCCGCTGCGCTGTAATAGCACATAAAAATATCCATATATAAGTACCTACGTATGCATTTCTTGTGCATGTGTACCTATAAGATCGTATCGAACCGTAAAATAACGATGAATTTAGATTGAAATAAATTAGACCGGTAATGTTTCCTCAATTTAATAATAGCTACAACAATTTTCTGTTATGTCTAAAGGCTTTTTAAATACAATACATTCCATCTTTCGTCTGCTGCTTGATCCATTGCGTGTATTTCGCCACCACCGTGTACACACCTGCGGAGATTACGATCAATGTAATATTAACAGTTTCAAATGCTTCGCGACATTGTACATTTTCCACTTTCTGTGTAAATTATGTAATAATTTGTAAATTTTTGTTTTCTAGTGGTGGATTAATAAAGAGTTATCTATCTATACGTTATACAGAGTGTTTGATCTTCAGTAAATAGTTAGACTTAGGCTTTAAATTCTACCTGTACCTCTGCTTCTCATAGTGTTTTATCAAAACCATTTACTGAATGGTATAAAGACAATTACTTAAATCATGGTAAAAAGACAATTACTTAAATCATGGTAAAAAGCCTAAAGTCAACTCAAATAGCATACTTGCTCGCTATTTTAATTTTACAATCGGCAAGCAAGCCTGAAGTTAAGCAGTAACCGTAGCATATAGATGCTTGCGTAAGCATTACTCGCACTGGGACACTTGACTGTGACAGAAAAAATGGTAGAAGGGGGTCAGGCTTCCGGTTCTCTTACTAATCGGACGAAACGGAGCTACTTTACGCATATCTTCTATGAGAGGGAGGTACTACCCTGGTCGACTCAGCCCGTATATGAGCCGTCAGTTGACCACCGCTTGGCTCTACCAAAGTTGTTGCTGTATAAATCTTAATCATTACATAGTATAAAACAAAGTCGCTTCCCGCTGTCTGTATGTCCCTATGTAAGCTTAAATCTTTAAAACTACGCAACGGATTTCGATGGGGTTTTTTTTAAATAGATAGAGTGATTCAAGAGGAAAGTTTATATGTATAACTAGCTGAGCCGGCGACTTCGTCCGCGTGGAATTTAACTTAACAAAAAAGCCCGCTCCCGCGTTCTGAGCCCGCACGACAAAACCCATTTTTTCAATTTAAAAATTTCGTTTTTCCAAAATAAACGCCTAAGTTACTCCCTATTACAACAGCTATCTGCCAGTGAAAGTCCCGTCAAAATCGGTCTAGCCGTTTCGGAGATTACCCGGAACAAACACACAGACAGACAGACAGACAGACAGACAGACAGCCAGACAGACAGACAGACAGACAGACAGACAGACAGACAGATAGACAGACAGACAATTTTTTTTTAAATCGCGTTTTTGCTATAGGTCTCGTATGTACTTTCATATGCATTTAGTGAAAAGGTGTTATTTTGATATTACAAACAGACACTCCAATTTTATTTATTTGTATAGATGTATAGATACATGCATAATATAGTAAAGAAACACTAATAATTTATAGCACCCGTGCGAAGCCGGGGCGGGTCGCTAGTAAAGGTATATGTTTCGATAGTGTAAGTTAGGGGTTACGAGGGTGCACGTTGCCCGTAAAGTCAACTCTACATTTACACTACGAGGCCCGGCGTAGATTAGTTCTTCGCAACTCAATGTTCGTGCGAGGGTTTCACATCATAAGCTTGTGTCATATAGGTAGAGCCGGCTAATCACATAGAAATGCTAATAAAAATCTCTAGGTGATGTGTGCTATTGCGTGTTTGCATAAGACTCTATTGTACTTCTCTACTGCTATACGTGAAAACCTTTAATTGGCTTTCTGTTACTAGATTTAATGCTTAATAATTTGTATGTAACTGTAGGTTTTCCATAAGTTAAATAAATAAAAATAATGATCCTATTTACCTGGGTAATCTGGCATCGCACAGTCAATACCCCACGACACAATACCTATACAAATAAAGAGTTTTTAATTAATTAATATTGTACAGATGATAATGAGCAATTATTCGGAATTAAATCAATGTACAAATGTCACTGGCATCGCCCCCATTCCATTGTACGGTACCCATAGTACAAGCGTTGCTCAAATTGGGACCATACAGTTGGTGTGTCAGTCTAACGATATTTTTTTTTAATACGTGTTACTAATTTAACCAAAGTTGACAGTCGCAACGTGGAATATTGCAAGATGCTCAGTATCGTATTGGATGTCATTAGTTTTATTAATTGAAGGTTGAATTTATTAATTGACGGACTTAGCAGATAACGCGAAGTGATATTAAAATTATTTACAAGAAACAAACTAATCATGTTGAATTTGCTACTTACCAACTTGGTACCATTTCTTATTGTGCGTTTTTCGATGAGTCGAAAATAGCGGCCCGCCACTATCTCCCTGCAAACGAACTTATTATGTAACCACCAGTACTGAACGAAGAATCTAACAGCCGTATTCACAAACAATACTTGTCTAAGTAAGAGGTCAACTCTATGGAACGTTGGTCATTTCTCAATGCACTGTGCGTTTGCGCGCGCACTGTGAGACCTCATAGTAAAGTGTGTGAATACGAGCGTTACCAACAATTATAATATTGGGTTGATTGGACTCCCGTGGACAATTCAATTAATAAAATTGCTTAATTGGGACATGCATTAAAGTCAGTAACACCAATTGCAAAAACAAATTAAAGACCTGCATCTGTAAGCCAGAATCGATACGAAGACGAAGGTGTGACCATAATAAGGGGCCATAATAAGGGGAAATACTTAATTATCTTGGAACGCTTCATGAACTAGCCGCATCAGACGCAACTATCATGATTTTGTTCTACAATAATTCCGCGCTGATACTTACTTATATAGGGATGATTACTATTTTGTATTGCATAATATTATTATTATGACCGGCATAATTCTCAAAATATATTTTAAATTGGCATAAATACAGACAATTATATTCTCAACTAGCTGAGCCCGCGACTTCGTCCGCGTGGAATTTAACTTAACAAAAAAGCCCGCTCCCGCGTTCTGAGCCCGCGCACCAGGAACCATTTTTTAAAATTTAGTTTTTCTAAAATAAAAGTACCCTAAGTTACTGCTTATAACATCAGCTATCTGCCAGTGAAAGTCCCGTTAAAATCGGTCCAGCCGTTTCGGAGATTACCCGGAACAAACACACAGACAGACAAACAGACACTCCAATTTTATTTATTTGTATAGATAACCTAGTGGTTGTAGAAAACTTTTATGCTTGGCAAACATTTTAGCAAATATTTTAATAAGTATTTTTGAAAAAAAAGTTTTTATTAAATCAAAAATGGATCGGTGCTTACAATTTAGTGTACTTAATTCAGTTTTAGTCATCATGCCTATTCTCACCACCGATTTGATGTGAGCTTCTGCGATCAAGAATTTTGAAAGAGGTTAACATATAGCTACCTGACAAGCGTCTTTTCCAAGGCTGTAAGCACACATCATAGTTTCTGTGACCAGATTGTCCTTATATATTGCAGACTTTCTGCATCTGTCGCTATCCACTATCTGAACTTTTGTTTCCAGTAAGTATCTCGATGACGTCAGTGCACCCTGTCTCGTTTTGCCCCAACCAGCAACGGTGAGGGATACGTTTTTGAAATCTAGATCTGTAAAAGAGTTAATTAATTTCGTATTGGATATTGTGAGGACTCAAAAAAGGTTACCCACCAAAACGCTTTCTAGCATGACCTACCCCAGATATTTAATTACAATAAGAATCCTGTTCGTAATACAATTACCTATTGAATTGAATTGATTTCACCAGCAACGTCACCAGTTTTGCTAGAAGTGGTGAAGATAAGTGGTTTAGAAGTCTAAGAAATCACAAGTTATGGTAGAGCCAGTGGCGTAGCTACCATAGGGCTAGGCGGGGCCGTGCTCCAGGGACCCTAAGCTCAAAGGGTCTCTCAGCCTCCATGAAATAAACAATGTATTTAGTTTAGTTTAAAAAGGGACCCAATTCTATTTTTGCTCCGGGGCCCTTGTCTACATATCTATGCCACTAGTTAGGGCTCCTCGAAAAAGTCACTTACTTTCATCCGGTAAGCATATCGGACGGACATTGTCTGAAAACTTTAGCTTCTTATCCAAAGTTAGGACTGCTATGTCGTTTATGTCTCGGACGGCATTGGAAGTGAAGTGTGGATGTTTGACTCCATTTGTCACGTGTAACGTCACATACGACGTGTCAAGGCGATCATGCATGCCCACGTATACGGTTAGATCGCGAAAATGGACCCTGGTTATAAGAAAATAAAGACCATTAGATTGCAACTAAGTGAAGAGATATGACTAGTTCAGACAGAAGAAGGGTTCTGGATTTGTTAATCTCATTATCGATTTCCACACCAGACACTAGCTCATAGGCTAATAGCCAGCTGGCTGACACATGACTCTACTTTTCATCCTACTCTATGAGAAAAACCATGATAGGTGCCTGAATATTGACAATGAAGAATTCTAACCCAAAAGTGATGCAATGTCCCGCAGTAAGTACGTGACGGTCGGTGATAATAGCGCCGCCGCAGTGCAGCTTGGGTCCTAACATCAGCGACACAAGCCAGGGGTACTCATGGGGCTGTACTGTCGTGCCGCCGACTATACGCCGATTGGTCCCTGCGATACCGCATTCTGGAAGAAGCAGACTTTGTACTGTTTCTAGTGTTGCCCATTATCGATCATGCAGTCTTGGTCTTGCAATGCAAGACTTTTAGGCGCGTAGTCCCGCCACACGCTCCCAGCACTATTAGTCCTGTAAGCCTCGATCGACAATAATGGTGTTCAATGATGACGCAATGGTTTTGTAGATAGACTAAAAAGAAAACCAAGTCCACCTTGTTGTAATGATATATTGAATAATATTGTGTAATAATGTGCGCTCAAGATTCTAACTTGCGCACGAATAAGTAGTTCGTGTAATTTGATGATCTCCATTCTGTTCTACTGAAAATTCAAGATCAATATGGCAAGATTGAGAACGATATTGGATAGGTAACACTATTGTTTCTTTTCTGTCTATAAAGGTATATGTTTGTAGGTACTTACCGCACGAGTTGTCAATTCGCTGTGCATTGGTCTGGAAGTATAAATAATTTAAATCTCAATATCATTATATTCAACAGATTTTCCAATAAAAGAATAAATTGTCAGAGCGACAAACTTGAATGAAGAAAGCTGCTGAAGGCAGGTATTGGACATTTAATTCTCGAAATATATTTATTCAGGCAATGAACCATGACCCCTACTACTCTTCCACGATCTTATAAAATGTATAAAACATTTTCTGGCAATTAATTCTTAACATTAATTATATCTTGACTGAAGCACTCACCAAGCTGATTACAAAGCAAAGTACCGTCCATATCTGTGTCATTTTATGGGCGTACTTAATAAAAGGTAAACGGTTGACAAAAGTTCCATCATCATCAATCGGTGGAATGATTTCTTAGCCAATAAATGCTGGTTCATATTAAGAATTTAATTAAATTCCAGCTTGGGTATCGGAAACAAATCGTGCGTGGATTATGCATGAGATTCAATTATTATTTTAGCAATTTCATTGAAAACACGAGTGCAAGGCAAAACGCAACATGTAAAAATACACGTACCTAATCTCTGAAAAAATATTATTATTTTCATTTTCTAAACTGCGATCGACGTACATTTCGATTACAGCGGTCAAGCTAAAGACATTGAAGCCAAGCTGTAGCTATTTGACTACAGCTCATTTATGGGCTGGCTCGAGCGGGGTAGTACCAACCTCTCACAGAAAATAGTGTAAAGTTGCTATAACAGCTGCGTTTCTTACAATGAGTGAGAGAGCTGGAAGATCAACACCTCTCCTATTCCCTCCCTCTGTATGACTTCCCTTCAGGTAGGCAACGTGCGAGCTATGTCTTTAATCTTGCAAGCTTGTATACAGGTTGAAACAGAAAGGGTATACTTTTTTTTTCAAAACTTAACTTTGTAATTCTAAAACTATCAGCTTTGGAGGAAACTTCAAACACAAAAAGTGTTATAGGGATACAGCTGTTGACATATTTCACAAGTCTACAAAACCTTTAGTACTTCAAGTGTCCCACAAAGCCGAAAATATATAAACGCAACGTAAACCCACAATCAAAACGTAACTTAAAAACACAAAATTGTGACGTAAAAATGTCTTTGACACCCATATCTTTAAACCCCTTTAAATAAGGTCAAAGGGCCACGAAATAAATTGTTTAACATTAGGTCGTTAATTTAATTGCAGACTTTATTTTGTGAAAAAAAAAACTAAAAATAATTTAGTTCGCCATAGCATTCCAGTTCACAACTAAGCCCATAATTAGGTCTGTTTATATTGTCGCTCGAAGTTTCGTCAACTAGGGTATAGTCGAAGATTATCGTCTAGTTTCTAGACGATAATATGGTCAATTCAAACTGTGGAGATCACCTAGTTACCACGTAAATGCACATAACTATTCTATTGGTCTCTTTCCAATCCAGACACCGTGTGTGTATGGTCAAGTAACAATGCCAGCGCTACCAAAAAAGCTTTAACTAGGAAATACCTAAAAAACAAATAATAATGAGACCTTGCTTATTCTACTAATATTATAAATGCGAAAGTTTGTGAGTGTGGATGTATGTATGTTTGTTACGCCTTCACGCAAAAACTACTGAACGGATTTGGATGAAATTTGGAACACAGATAGATTATAACCGGGATTAACATATAGGATACTTTTTAACCCGATAATCCCGAAATTTTTGCTAAGTTAAAATACTACGCGGATGAAGTCGCGGGGCACAGCTAGTAAAAAATAATTACAGTACAAAATTGTTTCTGTCTCCGCATATTTCTTACAACTGTACAAAAAGTACACTGCGGATTTAATAGTTGTGGGTACATGTTCTCAAGTTATGATTATTTTAAAGTACTTCGGTATTAAGACCGCCCACGTGTAATATATGTATGTAATGGTACTTGGAAGAATATTGCCCTCAATTTAAAATTAAACAATTGAAAAAGGCGAGGTACAAAGGCCCACAATATTAATTATGTAGACGTATGTACACAATGCATTGATATGACACTGAAGCATTTCACTGCCTTATAAGAACGCAATCGAGTGCAAAAGTCATCAGTAAATCATCTTCCCTACTGCAGGAAGGTGTCAAGTACTCGAGTGATATTCAAAATTAACATACTCAACATTAAAATGACAAATAACGGCACGATTACCAAAATAGAAACGGTATCGCCGTCTACAAAATTGATAGGCACCGATTTTTCGTTTAAACATCAATTAGTTTGGAAAAATGCAATTGGATTTTTTTTCATACACTTTTTCGGTCTTTGGGGACTGGTTGTATTGTTGACCGGAGGGATTTCACTAAAAACTGCAATATGGGGTGAGTGAAATTGATTTATATATAACTAGCCTGTGCCCGCGACTTCGTCCGCGTAGTATTTAACTTAACAAACATTTCGGGATTATCGGGATAAAAAGTATCCTATGTGTTAATCCCGGTTATAAACTATCTGTTTTCCAAATTTCATCCAAATCCGTTCAGTAGTTTTTGCGTGAAAGAGTAACAAACATACATCCACACTCGCAAACTTTCGCATTTATAATATTAACTAGCTGAGCCCGCGACTTCGTCCGCGTGGAATTGAATTAAATAAAAAAGCCCGCTCCCGCGTTCTGAGCCCGCGCGAAAGGACCCATTTTTTTTGTTATTCTAAAATAAAGGTAGCCTAAGTTACTGCTTATAACATCAGCTATCTACCAGTGAAAGTCCCGTCAAAATCGGCCCAGCCGTTTCGGAGATACTCTTTGATCTCATGTGTTTTTATTTTTTTACGCGGAACCCTATTTGATTTTCTAAAATTAAAGTAGCCTAAGTTACTCCTTATAAGATCAGCTATCTGCCAGTGAAAGTGCCGTCGAAATCGGTCCAGCCGTTTCGGAGATTACCCGGAACAAACACACAGACAGACAGACAGACAAAAAAATTTTTAATCGCGTTTTTGCTATAAGTGTCGTATGTACTTTCATATGCATTTAGTGAAAAGGTGTTATTTTGATATTACAAACAGACATTCCAATTTTATTTATTTGTAAAGATATATATAATAGGATTTTTTTGAAGCAGTTGACAATCTGTCGAGTCGAATTATTTTTGAAATTACTAAGGCTGGTATTAATAAATCGATCTTAAATATGAGCTCGGTCTTGAGTACACTTTTGACATATCATTTAGTACCGATATGAAATAAGAATGAAATTTCCAAGATCGCTCTCAGACTCGAGATTGATTTATGAATACGGGCCTAAGTCAATCCGTCAATGTAATTACAGTAATTTGTAAGTGCCACTCAAGGTTTACAAGATCGATGTTTAAAATTATGCGTACTACCTAGCCTGAAATGCTGCACAATCTAAATATATATAACTCAAAAGTGACTGACTGACTGACATAGTGATCTATCAGCGCACAGCCCAAACCACTAGACGGATCGGGCTGAAATTTGGCATGCAGGTAGATGTTATGACGTAGGCATCCGCTAAGAAAGGATTTTGATTAATTCTACCCCCAAGGGGATAAAATAGGGGATGAATGATCCCGAAATTTTTGTTAAGTCAAATTACACGCGGACGAAGTCGCGGGCACAGCTAGTCCTACTAATATTATAAATGCGAAAGTTTGTGAGTGTGGATGTATGTATGTTTGTTACTCCTTCACGCAAAAACTACTGAACGGATTTGGATGAAATTTGGAACACATATAGATTATAAACGGGATTAACATATAGGATACTTTTTAACCCAATAATCCAATACTACGTGAATGAAGTCGCGGGGCACAGCTAGTAATAAATAAAACTGTTTATAAACCTGAGTCTATAGATTTGAAAATCATATATTTTATTATTTCAGCATATATTGTTATGTACACTGGTTCGGAAGGTATAACGATAGGGGCCCATAGATATTACACGCATAGATCTTTCAAAGCAACGCCTCTTTTGAGAGCGATAATGGTTATTACCCAGACACTCGCTGGACAGGTGAGTTCACAATTTGGTTCTTCTTGATTTTTAACTCTTAAATAGCATTGTAAAATGATCGATGGACAAATTCACCACACAATTTAATGTCATGTAAACTTCGGATGGCGTTCAATTGGCATTTACAGTCATTCCAGCACTATGATAGTCGTTATCGATTGGAAGACTGAAAGTCTGACAGCTCTTTGACGACCGCTGGGCGCAGTGGTTCGAGCGTAGGCCGCTCGGCTCACTGCACATGGTGTTTGCGGGTTCAATTCCCACTGGGACAAATTTCTGAAATGGCCTTTTCGTAATTTACCTTGGTCTGGGTATCACTGGGATCTCCCCCAGTCGATTGTACAGTATCCATAGTACAAGCGATGCTTAGTTTGGGACCATACAGTCCGTGTGACAGTCTGGCGATATTTATTTATTATTTATGTCTAACCCTTAAGTTACCGCAGTTCCTCTCAATAGAAGGTGGTCCCGTCTTCGACAGTAGTGTATTAAGGTTGGCATCTTTAGTAATCAGTCTAAACAGAAGAAATCGAAAGCCAACTCCAGTGGGTTAGAAAGAAGAAACTGAATTAAGCTACATGAATTTTCCAGAACTCAATGTTTATATGGTGTCGCGACCACCGCCTCCACCATCGGTATTCGGACACGGACGCAGACCCCCACAACGCCAAACGCGGGTTCTTTTTCTCCCACATAGGGTGGCTCATGACCAAGAAACATCCTCACGTCATTGAGCTGGGAAGGAAGATCGATATGAGTGATCTGCAAGCCGATTGGATGGTGATGTTGCAGAAGAAGTAAGTAATAAAATTAAATCACACTTATGCTCTTGAATCTTGTGCTCTCTTGCAAACATTATTCGGATTGACTGGTAGTGACTACTCTCTTTTTCTCCTCATCGCATTCTCCCAGTTCACGTAATGCTCACAGCGGGGGGGAGAGTCTACATTGACCTTTTTCGTGAGGAAATCCTCATGGATACCAGCAGCACGCCTTGGAGAAGCGTGTGGTAGGCTTCCTGTCCATCCGATCGAGCGTTGACGCTGGGCTAGGTAGCCCGCTCGCTTCGACCAAAAAGATCGCTTGATTTGCCTCAGCTCATTAAATTGAAGCATGCCTATTTCGGTCTAAGCGAATGGGCTAGCTAGCTCAGCCAGCCCGCCCGGCACTAGTTAATGGTCACCCTTAGTGGACCTCAAGCCTTGCGATGGGGCTCCGGGGACGCCTTCGCACGCATCCGTGATGCTCCTTACATTGGCCTGAACTAAGTGTACAAACGTGGCGACTTCCAGTTGTTTTCAGTTCCTTCCTGTATTTCAGATATTACTATCCCCTATACTTTCTGCTCGCTGTATTTATACCGGCATATATACCTGTGCTGTATTTTGGAGAGAACTGGTGGAACGCCCTTCTGACATGCTACTTCTGCCGGTATATCCTGCAACTGAATGGGACGTGGTTGGTCAATAGTGCCGCCCATCTCTATGGCACGAGACCTTATGACAAGTAAGATAAGAAATTCCGGAGCTTTCATTATTCTAAATTGAATTAGGTACATAATTATTATGTTTATAGTTTTATTTGGTATGTCAGAAACGTCTGTATTCTGGTTTACACGAGTTTCATTAAGATAACAATCAATTTTATGAAAATTCTGTGAAAAAGTTTTACTTCGGAAAATGTAATTGCCAATCTCATAGAAAAGCAATGCGTTGCTAGAAACTAAAAATCCCACAATTTAATTCACTCATCAATATCATATACAGAAACCTACAGCCAGTGGAGTCGTGGTTCGTCTCGTTCATAAGCCTGGGCGAGGGCTGGCACAACTACCACCACGCTTTCCCCTGGGACTACAAGGCCGCAGAGATATCCATGCACTTCAACCAAACGGCCACGATTATCAGGTTCTTTGAGAGGATCGGACTTGCGTACGATCTGAAGACAGCTTCGCCAGAAATGGTGAGTCTTAATACCTGATTTGTTTCGTACCTAAATATTCCTTTTATATTTCCACTATGATGGTATGGAGATTAAAGTTTATTATAAAGGCTATATAGAATATCTACTAGTACAAATGTATGTTTTACTCATTAAAAACTAATTGGTGTTTTTTTTTAATATACAATTTGTGGAACGTCAAATTAAATTTCAGATAAATACAATAACAACTAAAATTGAAAATTTAGAAAACCCCCGATGCAACGACTTTTTAATCTACAAAAAAGAGCTGATAATTTTCAAACGGCTGAACCGATTTTCATGAAACATAGCTAAGAACACTCTCGATTAGAATACCTATCTAACAAAATAAAAACAAAATTGAAATCGGTTCATCCGCTTGGACGCTACGATGCCACAGACAGACACACAGATACACAAATACACATGTTAAACTTATAACACCCCTCTTTTTTGTCGGGGATTAAAAAAGGACAAGACATGAATTTAGAAAATTTCAGAAATATCCTTTTCGTAATTTGACTTGATCTAAACTGGGATCACTCCAGTTTATCGTATGATACTTATAGTAAAAGCGTTGCTATTTTTGAGACCATACTTGACGTGTTAGTCTGGTGATCAACGCCTTGCTTGCAAACTCATATTAAGTTCATCATACATTTCGAATCACAGGTAGCAAACAGAATTAATAGGACAGGAGACGGCAGCCACTACGAGCTTGGGAACCCAGAGGCGCAAAAAGCGGTCACTGCCAAAGGCATAATGCACCCTCTAAACCCTACGTACAATAGCACTTTGCAGGCTCCAAAAGCCATTCTGAAACCTGAAGGACTTCCGCTGTACCATGAAAAAGATATTCTATTTGGAGACGCTATGAAGAGAACAAGTACTTACGCTTAAATTTCACAATGTATTGTGTTCTGTTGTGATAGTTTGTTAGTACTTAATGACGTATCGTATCATACTCAGATAGTTATCGTATCAAAGTGATTTTAATAGAATATGCTTTTGTAACTTTATTATTGCTATTATACTTAAAAGTTTAGTCATATAATTACTTACAGTTATAAGTGTACATAATATAGTTAATTAGCATAAGTTATTGTAGTACAATATATTATTAAATTATGATGGGGGAAAATTGTTGGGTTTTGTTTTCCCAGAATCCCATATTTCATTCGCTTACCCCACACTAATCCGGCTGAAAACGAATACTTACATTGTGACATGGGATCATCGTGGGACTTCCGATAGGTACCTACCACCTACTAAGGATTAACATAATTAACCGACTTCCAAAAAAGGAGGAGGTTCTATGTTCGCCTGTATGATTTTTATGTATGTTCACCGATTACTCCGTCAATTGTGAAAATTCTTGTTTTGTTTGAAAGGTCATACCTACTCCATGTGGTTCCATAGAAATTTAATCAAAATCGGTCCATTAGTTTGAGAGATATGGACGATTTACAGTCCCCAGGAATTCAATATGTACTTAGTTTACCACAAAAAATCGTGAATTTTTTTTTTTTATTAAAAATATTGAACCCACTTCAAAAAACCTAGGTGCACTAAAAAGCTAGAAATAACTAAGGTCCTTGTAATTTCTTTCATTTGGAGTCGTTGTCGGTTTACTTTTTTCATGTTTGATAAAAATATAATTGTTAATATTGCCTCATTGCGATTTCGTTGTACTATTGACAATACAATCACAATGTTATGAAATTTAAAAAAATGTCAATGGAAGAATTAACATACAAAAGCTTGAATAGCGTAAATTAACAATACTATCGTAACATGCTTTAAACGTTTCGATTTAAATAGAACTAATCTACTCTACGACATCAGTCTAATAGGAGCTGTCTGTGATCAAGATGCCTGGAGCGAACATGGATTTTAAACCAGAGGAACCATTAAATGATATTATGGATTTAAAAGTTCAAGATGTGAAACCAGTTGAAACACCAAAAATTATCGGCACGGACTACACGTACAGACATAAAATAGTTTGGGGAAATGCAATTGGTTTTTTGATAATGCATATCCTCGCTTTGTGGGGACTGATTATATTAATACAAGGAGGGTGTCTGTGGAGAACATTTCTGTGGGGTAAGTTTATCTATACAAATAAATAAAATTGGAGTGTCTGTTTGTAATATCAAAATACCACCTTTTCACTAAATGCATATGAAAGTACATACGACACCTATAGCACAAACGCGATTTAAAAAATTTTTGTCTGTCTGTGTGTCTGTCTGTCTGTCTGTGTGTTTGTTCCGGGTAATCTCCGAAACGGCTGGACCGATTTTGACGGGACTTTCACTGGCAGATAGCTGATGTAATAGGGAGTAACTTAGGCTACTTTAATTTTTGAAAAACAATTAGGGTTCCGCGTAACAAAATAAAAACACATGAAATCAAAGAGTATCTCCGAAATGGGTGGACCGATTTTGACGGGACTTTCACTGGTAGATAGCTGATGTTATAAGCAGTAACTTAGGCTAAAAACAAAATTTTAAAAAATGAAAAAATGTGTTCTGTCGTGCGGGATCAGAACGCGTGAGCGGGCTTTTTTGTTAAGTTAAATTCCACGCGGACGAAGTCGCGGGCTCAGCAAGTTAAATATATTTCTTGAACAGATTTTCTGTAACATCTTAATGATAGATGAATTTCAGGAATGGGTCCATGCTGTCTGAAAGGACCGTACAACATTACTAGATCTAACGGGTATACTACGAGTGTATAAACTGGACTTAGACGTTAGACTCCAATTTAAAATAATGCTTATTCGCGTATTTTACACAATTTTGTATCTGATAAATTTACGGGGTACCATTCATCTCTTCCTTTATGTTATTTTTCAGTATTTTTTCTCGAAATTTGTGCGGCAGAAGGTGTCACTATTGGAGCACATCGATACTATACACACAAATCATTCAAAGCATCTGCAGTGCTGAGGACAGTGTTCGTAATCTTTCAGACACTTGCAGGACAAGTAAGTTGTTGGATTAGAACGTTACTCTGTGTCACACTTATCGACACAAAATGAGCTGGTCAGAAGGAATTTGATACCATAATAAGAAGTTGGTTGAGAATATAATCCAATAAGCATTGATCATTTCAACGTTTATTCCAAAGGCAGAAGCTTAAAATGGAAAATTCTCCGTCAGGATTATAACTCTATTGATGATTGGTTTGGGAGAGGCCTCTATTTGGAAAGATACTTACGAATCGACGACTTACTTCATTATAGTATTAAGCCAGTGGGATCCTAATTTAAATTCGTCTATTTTCACAGAACTCTATATTCATATGGGTTCGTGACCATCGTCTGCACCATCGCTACTCGGACACAGACGCGGACCCCCATAATTCAAAGCGTGGCTTCTTCTTCTGCCACATTGGCTGGCTAATGACCAAGAAGCACCCTTCGGTCATTGAGCTCGGCAGAAGAATCGATATGAGCGACCTGCAAGCTGATTGGATGGTTATGTTTCAGAAAAAGTAATTCAATATCTTTGCAAAACTAGTTTTTAGAGCCAAAGTTTATTATAAAATAGGCAAAGTAGGATAGATCCAGAGTCCAGGAAACCATTTCAAATTTAGAATGGAAATTTTTGCGTTTTCGCGTTGCAAGCAGATATGTCGCATTAGCAATTTTTGATTTGCCGTCTTCCTATAAAATTACTCTTTCAACAGTCGGTAAAGAAGCTGTGAATAATAATTATGATTCTGCTTGTAAATGATACATTATCATTGCGCTGACAAATACTAGTGTACATTAACATGTATAGGTAGCATTATAAATTCAAGTGTAGGTCTACCTATTGTTTCGATGGGTGAACGACCATCCTCGCACAACGCACCTTGAACTACTTACAGAACTATTTTATAATTCCGTGGTTTGTGTCAATTAGCCTAATCCTCACGATTGTTTCACCGCAAAATGCTTGGTTTACGAAATATGATAATTACTCTGAATATTTTGAGGTTTCATAGTCGAACGCAATCTTGATACCCTTGCAATTCTTACAATCTTAAAAATACTTCAGACGAAAGGTCACAGGACATACATTACATACAATTACCACGCTATCGTGAATCCTAGAAATATTGCCTGTTAACTAATTCGCGATATCGTTCAACAATAGTTCTCCCCCTGCGAAAGTTGGTTGAACGTCTTTTCATACTTCATCGAGTAATTCACGCGTCTATTCGTTCAATCGTCCCAGATTCTACGCTATGATCTAATTGTGTGTGTCGTGTCCTTTGCATCACGCTAGCTATCACCTTCGCTTATGTTATGACGTTTTACAGTCTTTTCACTTTGTCCTCTTCAGGTATTACTACCCACTATACATCATCTTTGCCATGTTGATACCGGTGTGGGTACCAGTACACTACTTTGGCGAGACGTGGATGAACTCAGTGCTGTTTTGCTACTTCACTCGGTACATTATCCATTTGAACGGGGCTTGGCTGGTTAATAGCCTCGCCCATCTTTATGGCACAAGGCCGTATGACCAGTAAGTATTGTAAGGTTTTACCACATAAATCGGTCAACCGTTCATCGCTCGATGTAGTTTCACACCCTTATATCTCCCGTCGTCATGTTGAGTGTTTACTTAGGTTCCCAAAGAATAGTTGAAGAACAAAATAAACAATGAAGTAGCGAGCACAGTTTAAACGAGCACCTTTTTCTATCTACACCCGCAAAACACTCCCATTACTGTACATTACTTCTGTAAGCCAGGATTAACAAGTCTCCAATAATGACGCTGAGGTTTGACCTTCGACGAGTCCCGGGGAAAAGCTAAATTATTTTGTAACCCGCGCAAATTTTATCAAAAGGAAGAATGGGAGTTGAAAGAAGATTATCCACGTCCCTTTGTATCTGCCATAACCCACAGAAAGTTATAGCCTGTAGATTCGTGGTTCGTCTCATCCACGAAGACGCGCCCCAACATTTGTCACAGTGCATGTGTGCAATGTGTTAGTTCAATCACTTAGCACTTACTACCGATGTGGTCACACGCAAACTTATACCCGTATTAATAAATCAATCTCAAGTCTGAGAGCGATCTTGGGTACGCTTTCACTAATTTACATTATAACTCCTCTCACCCTGCGGCGGCCCTTCGGGAAAAATAGTGGGGCGCCTCTTTGTGAAAACTATTAGTCACTATGTATACCGTCCACAGAAAGTTGCAGCCCGTGGAGTCATGGTTCGTCTCGTTCATAACCCTGGGCGAGGGCTGGCACAACTACCACCACGCTTTCCCTTGGGATTACAAGGCTGCGGAACTATCCATGCACTTCAACCAATCGGCTTCCATCATCAGGTTCTTTGAGAGGATTGGACTCGCTTGGGATTTAAAGACAGCTTCACCAGAGATGGTAAGTATAAGTTAAGACGAGTGATCAAAGAGTCCTCACACTACAAATCTCAAAACTGACAAAACGAGAACCCATTCCTAGCATAAACATTTAGCTTAGTAAGAGAGGCTAATATAATCCGTATTTCTAGTGATATTTTTATGGCCACCTATAAGTAGGTAAGTATACGTATGTCCTTGACAACTTCACCCAATGAGATAGCCAAGTCCTTATATGCTTCAGCTTATAAGGACGTGAGAAAACGACTTCTGAAAAATACATAAAGAGGGATAGGAGCATTGGTTTTAAAATTATCGAATCCTTTACTATTTACAGGTAGCAAACAGAATTGTGAGAACGGGCGATGGCAGCCATTACAAACTCGGCAACTTGGATGCACGTTCCGCAGTGACCGCCTTTGGGCCCTTGCACCCCCTGAACCCTACCTTCAACAGCACCCTGAAGGCTCCAGACGCCATTCTGAAACCCGAAGGACTCCCACTGTTTCATGAAAAAGACATTTTACAACCAAAGACAACGCTGAGAAATACTAAATCTGGTTAATTTTCGTATGACACTATTCATGTTTTTGTAATATCAATACTGACTGTTCGATTAATAACTTATTATTAGGCGAGATTCATTAGGGTTAAAAATATTCGGATTGGATTCGGAAAATTGCGATTTTTGAAAAGGTAATGATTATGATGTAGTATAGTAACATACCTAATTGTAATTTATGACCACAATCAAAGGAATTCAAGTAATTTGAAGGAAATAAAGATTTTAAATATTATATAGATTTCTCATTCATAAGAAAGGTTTTGAGGGAATTGGGAAAGAGAGAGCTGAAGGGGAGGAAGGAATTGATATCCGGCTCTGTCACTTATCGTACGAAACGCGGCTATTATAGCTTATTTACGTCGATCTTCCGTGAGAGGATGGTACTACCCCGGTGCAGCTAGGCCCGTATATAAGATGTCAATGGCTGCAGCTTGGCTCTACCGCCATAAATGATAGGAGAGTCCTCATCATGATGTTTTTATTAAAGTAGAGCAAACTTATAAAAAAATATTCAATGAGTCATTAACGAAATGTTAATTAGACCTATGACAATAATTTAATTAGGTACTCACCTTTTGTCGATAAATTTACTTAAATGTATAATGTCAATGTCCATTGTTTTATTATAATGATGTCAATGTCGATCGCCTATTTACACACCTATAAAGTTAATTAGAATCATTCGTTACGAATTATTTACAAATACTAATGATATTGTTAAGGCGGTAGAGCCACACAGCTGTAGTCAAATGACGACAGCTCATATACGGGCTAGCTCCAACGAAGTAGTACCACCCTCTCACAGAAGACCGTCGTGCAAGAAATATTATAGCCGTGTTTCTTACTATGAGAGAGAGAGCCGGAAGTCAAACCCGCTTTTCTTCCCCTCCATCAGTCCCGCTCCCCTAAAGGTCGGTATCGTAAGCATTTGGTATTGCAAACATTATGCGACGGTCATCAGGCGAATCGTGCGCTTGTTTGCCGACTTTGATATTTATATCAATTAAAAAACTGGTCAAGTGCGTGTCGAGGCACGCACAATGTAGGGTTCCGTAGCCATTTCAATGACGAAATTATATTTTTGGCTAACTAGTTTTGTCTATTATCATAAAAATGGCTACAGCTCATATACGGGCTAGCTCGAACGGGGTAATACCACCCTCTCACAGAAGACCGTTGTACAGTAAATATTATAGCCGTGTTTCTTACTATGAGTGAGAGAGCCGGAAGTCAAACCCCCTTCCCTTCCCCTCGATCAGCCCCGCTCCCCTAATGGTCAGTAACGTAAGAGCAATGGCTTTGGTATTGCAAGCATTATGCGACGGTCATCAGGCGGATCGTGCGCTTGTTTGCCATTTGTTATTTATATAAACAAAAAAAACTGGCCAAGTGCGTGTCGAGCCACGCACAATGTAGGGTTCCGTAGCCATTTCAATAACGAAAAGATATTTTTGGCTAACTAGTTTTGTCGATATTATAAAAATATAAGAAGTGTCGGAATTCATTACGTAAATTTTGATTATACCTTTAAAAGTTAAAAATCTCGCAAACGGATTTTTTGATAATAAAATGTTTTATTGAAATACCATTTCATTTAATTTACCTTTTCAACGATACCCCACATGATGGGGTAACTAAAAAACAAAAATATCCCTCTTTCCATGTTCGAAGAGCTACCTCAAAAAAAGTAATTTTACTACATTTTATATTTTTGAAAGTATACCAAATTTCGTGAACTTCCGGCGAAAACTGTAGACGAAAACTCGGACGGACGGACGGATGGGCGGACTGAATGGATGATCTTATAAGGATTCCACGAAGGGACTCCGGAACCCTTAAAAGGTGTTCTGATTGGTAGGTTATTCTGAAAATGATTCTATATAAAATAAATGTTCAAACTACATGTATTGTGTCGGTAGTCACTTCAAGATGAATATTATGTTTATTCCTATTAATACTAAAAACATTGACAATCATATCGAATGTTATCATAAAGCCAAGCCGCGTGGTTGACTACTCTGGTGTACAAAGGCGGAGTGATGACGTCACACGATGACGTGGACACCACGCCGAGCAGCCGGTATGGTGACGCAAGCGACCATCGCGACATCACTGGGGATCCTACGTCATCCTGAGAAAAAGATAAGATCCCCATAAAGTTTAGTCAAATGTCTTGGGACTTAAAATCTTAAGATAGCTCTGATTCTAATTTAGTACCTTTTACGTTCTTTGATTATAAGGGATTCGAATTGCGGATAAACCTCCGTGTAAATAAAATAAATAATTAAGGTAGACTAAAGGCCATATTAATAAACCTATCTCAAGTCCAAATGCGGTCTTAAGTACGCTTTGATATGCACGTTTGTACTGGTATGACATTAGAATGACACTTCCAAGATCGCTCTCAGACTATGTTGAAGGAGGAAAGGTACGAAAAATCTAGGAATATGAGGATCAAATTTTGTTTGTTCCCAAAAGGTTTCATGAAATACCTTAAAAATAACACTTTTAGCAGTCAACGGTCCGAGGCATCCCTTGTCTGATGAGGCCTGATTACCATCTGGAATGGTTTTGTAACACGAGACTTCGGACAAGGCCGTGAGGGTGGCAACACGTGGCGGGCAAGATGTGGTGTTGTGTACCCACGCTGCTGTCCAAACCACTTGCTCAGATCTACGGCCACCTACATGAATACACAGGGTTAATGGTAAAACACTAACAACCCCTCAGGAATATATAACTATGTAAAATATAACTGTGTACTCAAGCTACTTACTCACCACGGTGCTTTTAAATCAATAGAGGCTAGGAATTTTTACTCCTAAACACGTTAATATTTTAAGATGCGGTTTTAAAAAGTATTTACCAAAACAGTATCTTTTGGCACTGTAAAATTTTCCACTAAATTAACTAGGTAATATGAGTATTAACAAATTAATTTAGGCAACAATTGAATTAATTAATTTCATTATATTGTAGTTTTTCGTTAAATGTAACATTACATTACATGCTTACCGAAAAACGGCAGACAAATAGGCGATATCCAATCACTGAACGCGACGACGTGCCTCAGTCTCACCAGGGCGATGTCATTGCCCTTATTGGAAAGTGAATAGCCCGGGTTCAGGACGATGGAGGAAACGCTAATGTTGACCCCTGGCTCCATACATCGGTCGTGAGCTCCAAGAGTCACTGTCACGTTGGAAGGCGCCACTCTGAAAGAATGTCAGGAGGAAGTTCTAAAGTCCCCATATACCGTGTGATCCGTCGCTTCGATCCGTCGTTTCCAACTAGTGTGTTAATATTGGGCGACCGCTTGGCGCAGTGGTTCGAGCGTAGGCCACTCGACTCACTGCACATGGTGGTTGCGGGTTTGATTCCCGCTGGGGTAAATTTCGGAAATGGCCTTTTCGTAATTTGCCCTGGTCTTGGTGTCACAAGGGATCGGCCCCAGTCCATTTTACACTACCCATAGTACCAGCGTTGCTTAGTTTGGGACCATACAGTTGGTGTGTAAGTCTAGCGATATTTATTTATTATTATTTATTTATTTTGTTAACGATTTCCTTAATATATATCTATGATCTCACCCGTACAAAGGCGATGCTGCAGTCACAATATGTCTATCAGATACCAAGGAACCGGGTACCACTTGGTGACCGATGTTCACTGCAGCCAGCCATGGGAACTCATGGGGAGCTACAGCATCTCCGCCAATGAGACGACCGCTTCTCAATCCACCTGTAGACCAGGAAATGCCGCATCCTATAAAATAAAATTAAGATTATTGTTTTGTTCGTCAAACTATGGTTTCTTCCTCAATAAGTGAGAGCCAAGTAGGTAGGTAGTTCTTTTGTCCACTAGCCTTTCACAGAGGGTTTTGAATGAACTTGAAATTGTTTTTGAATTTGGAATTGAGGAGCCCTCCGACGACCGTACTGGAGATGGCCACCAGGAAGGTATAAGTAGCTTAGAAGGTATTTCACATACCTACCCCAGGTATCTTCAACACAGAGGTCTGTGAAACATTTGAAGATTTTGTAGTCAATTTAAAAACGGTACTCACGACATAAGCAGAACCTTTGGAATCCATAAAGAAGTCCAGGTAAGCCTCCTGTTTGTAGGGCTAGCTGTAAAAAATAGTATCAAGGTACGGTAGTGCCACGGTAAGTCAAAAATTAGGTGCCTATAGTCAGGTAGAGTCAAACTACATAAATGCTTTGTTGGCTTACGTGAATAAAAACAATTTTGAGTTGAGTTTGAGTTTGGGAAAACACTCCAAACGTTGAATATAATTAGTAAACTAAAATTTTGTGTTAATGACCGCAATTATATCACTCAAAATATCCCGTGTAAGCTAGGAGTACACTCTGGAACCACATGCGTAAAGGTGTTCTTAGCAAGTTTAAATAATAATAAGAATCTTACCAAAATGTGCGCGCTACATAAGCAGAATATAACCACTTGTGACCACATGATATTATCAACAACTCGGCAATAGTAATGCTATCTGGTGAAAACTCTACGACAACAGTCCTTATATTTATAGCTATACGGGTTCTATAGTATTCGAATGATTACGAAATACATGACGAAAGTAATAGTTTTAATGACACCGTGAGTTCGGGGTAGGGGAGAGGATATATTGTAATAGCTACAGATCAACCATAACGCAAATGATGAACCTTTGCTCAGACTACATCGTTTATTAAAATAATAATTCACAGGCGCGTCCACATGTACTGATCAGCGGGCCCGAGCAAGCAAGTTTGACGTCTGACCGCGCAGCTGCTCGGTGTGTGTGGACGCGGCTAACAATATTATTTTTTATTATTTAAGCATAACGTAGTTCTATTATAGATAACAATAATGAGTAAACATGTGAAAATAATAATTTATGAGTCAGTATGAAAGTGTTAGTAAGTGGTTGGCAAAAACTAGATGCTTAAAACTGAAGACAGAGCTCAATGGCGTTTGGAGACCTATATCCAGCAGTGGACACCAATAGGGTGATGGTGATGATAATGGTGATTTATTAATAAAGTTAAACAACTAATAAAAACATCTCCATTAAACGTAAGCATCGATTTGTAAAACAGACAAAAATTATCGCCATATTTATGGGATCACGATAAAATGACGCTATATTAGAATTATGCGGGTTAATCAGCGCAGAAGCAGCCTGCGCGGGCGTTGTGTCGGATCCAGTACAGATACTTGGTGACCCTGGAGTAGACGCCTGGGTAGCCGGCTCGACCGCATCCGATGCCCCAGGACACCACCCCTAGAAAATAAATTACCTTGACATAGGGCTCATATTATAAACTAAAATATCAGGTCTTATTTTAATTATGAACGATAGTTTGCATGGGCCTTAGTACTTTCCTTAGTATAGGATGTACATTCTACGAAAATAATAAATCTAACCCCGTATTTATAAGTAACTAGCTGTGCCCCGCGACTTCATCCGCGTAGTATTGGATTATTGGGTTAAAAAGTATCCTATATGTTAATCCCGGTTATAATCTATCTTTGTTCCAAATTTCATCCAAATCCGTTCAGTAGTTTTTGCGTGAAGGAGTAACAAACATACATACATACATACATCCACACTCACAAACTTTCGCATTTATAATATTAGTAGGATAAAAAATTCCTTCCTTTATCAAAGGGTATAGCGGGTGAATAGTTACATACCGAATTATCTCGTTCTGTCATCAGTAATTTGACATTCGAAAGAAGAATACAAATCATTGTTAACTATACAACCGCTAAACCACAATTATTAATAAGGGGGTTGAGTTCATAATCAGCAATCAGCATTCAAACCTCAGTAGGTGACTTTGTGGCCAGGGATAGGTCCCACCCAGTTGTTCCCTCCGCTAACCTTTTAATCTTCGGTTCAGGAACCAAAACTCAATATTCCGCGGAACGCTGAAAATTTTGTTTCTGAACGAGATAATTTTGGGATCGGACTTTAGTAACTTGTACGTACCTAATTGTTCATGTCGTTTATCGTTTCTTTCCGCTGTCAACGGTCCTCCGCTGTCGCCCTGGAAAATAATGGAGTGGCTCTGAATAATCTCATGATTAGGGATGTTCCGATACCATCAAAGTATCGATACCTACTCATTTCAATAGTACTCAAATCTTTATTCGATACTACTTAAAGGCTAAAGCGCCCATCTAGCCCGCGAAGTTCAAATTTTTTGAGTTCTTTTAGAAATTTTTCAAAATCTGACAATAATAAAAGACAAATTTTGAAATTCGCGAAAAAGACCGTGTGCAGTGCATTTATTAATATATCTAACTTACTCTAAAACATTTCAAGAACGACAGCTATTCAGATAATCTGGCAATTTTTGTATATTTAGTGATTTACTAGTATCATATCCACCGTGATAATATTTAGAGTAAAATAAATGTATTAATAAACGCATTGCATACTGTGTTTTTCGCAAATCACAAAATGTTGTCTTAAATGTTTTCAGATTTTGGATAAACTATAAAAATACTCGAAAATTTTGAATTTCGCGGGCTAGACAGGCGCCTTCACCTTAAACAAATACTCCTAAAGTATCGATACTTACTGATATCGATACTTCTAGCACTTTTTTATTTTATTTTTTCTTTTGAGGAAACTAACGTAAAAACAATGAACGTTGAAGGACAATAATTAAAACAAAATTGAGAAGAAAAAAAAACTTTTATTATTAACGTTTTGCCCCACGTGAAATACCTATACTTTAAACAAAAAACTCTATAACATCAAGATTGCCCAACGATCACACGACGCGTCACCCACGCCACCACGCGATGAATACCGGTAACCGAGCGAGAGGGCTTTTGCTCTCTCATTCTGTCTGATGCGTTCGGATTATATATTTTTAATGGTGATGCTGATTCGATTTGATACCAAGTACTTTTGTTTCGATACCGAGTATGTATCGCAAGATTGATTCGATGCTATAAATACTAGGTATCGAATCAAAAGTATCGAGTACCTACTCGTATTTACTAGTATCGGAATATCCCTACTCATGATCAGTTCACATAAACATATTCCTAATACAGTGGTACAAAACAACCAGAAAAATCAGCTAATTTAATAGCGCACAATATAATTAAGAAGGATTTTGTTTTTGTATCCTAACTACAACATCAATCTGTTAGCAGGCCACTGGTCGACATTAAGTCAATTTAATACGAAGATATTATTAATAACCGATAGTTTTACAATGGAATGAAAATGTATCTGATCAGCAGACTTGGAGCCCTGCATTAATAGTATATAATAATATAAAAACAAGAATAATAATATACTTAGCCTTTTTGACGTCCCACTCCTGGGCACGGGCCTCCCCTCACTACGAGGGAGATTCAGGCCGTAATCCAACACGCAGGCCCAGTGCTGGTTGGCGATTTCACATGTCTTTCGAAAATTGGTTAGATTTCCTAAGACATGTAGGTTTCCTCACGATGTTTTCCTTCACCGTAAGCGAGTGATAATCATACAGAAATTATGATCCGCACATAGATTTTGAAAACCCAGAGGTACGAGCCGGAGTTTGAACCCAGAACCTGGTGCCCGCAAGACGCGTGCTTAACCAATCGGCTATCACTGACAATATAATAATTATGACATGTAAAAGCCCTTATGTGATTGTTATTTTCGAGTAACTTACGTATCTTCTTCCACGACTGTATATTTTACTATATTATTACTAGATTCGCTTATGCATGCATATATGTATATAGAAATAAAATGATAATACCTGACAAGTGTCCATCATCCCTTTATCCGGGTATCCAGCGCACAGCATCTTGTCTCCTATCATCGAAGGCTCGTACTTGGCACTCTTGCACGCGTCGTTGCTGATGATCGGCAGCTCCACCTCCCGCAGGGTGCAGGACTGGTTCTTACCCTCGGCTATGGAGCCCCAGCCGGCGGCTATAGCCTTCACGCCTTCGTATGACTTCTCTGAAAGAAATATGAGTGTATTTATAAAAAAGAAATATAACAAAATGTAAAAAAACAAGCCCGCTGAGTTTCTTGCCAGGTCTTGTCAGTCGCGGTCGTGTTCCGATGCGGTTGTAGAAGATATAAGAAAAATAATGTAAAATTGACAATTTGTAAATACCCCCCCGTAGGAGTAAACAAAATAAACGATTTGAAGTTGAATTTATTCATCCTCTTATCGTATGAGCTGGTGGCGAACCTTGGTGTCGGAGCTTCAGGTCCGTTAGCCTCCAACAAGGTTTTAAGACTGTGATAGCTTAAAAGTGCCCTCAGTTGTAAATGTCACTAGCGGTCACCCATCTTCTGTTCTGGGAACGTGGTATGCGCAGGATCGTAGAAGCCTAGTGGGAATAGCCCCGGCTTGTGTTCTGAAAGTTGTGGGTTCAAATCTCGGCAGCGGATGTGCATCAATACACTATTCCCACGAAATCTTGTTATAGTAGAGAGATTCATTAGAATAACGAATAGTCAAAAATGTTTCCTGTTTTGGATTTCGAGTCTAGAAAATTGAGTTTTTAGTCCACCGGCTATTACCATTGATGGTCGAGCTACAGAACAAAATATAACATTTCCATGTCGATTTCTTTGGAATCTGCAATCTGCCAGATAAATAGGTACTTATTATTTTTATTTCTCTTAAGTGAGACTGTTAGCACGATTATTCATTCCAAATAGAATATGTTACTTAAAAAATGTGCACTTTGATTTATGGAAGTAATTTACATATACATGCTAAAAGCGTACTAAAACTTAAATAATGCAAAAATAGACGTCAATGCTCTTTTATTTTGAAGAATTTAGAAAAAGCATCCGATCATGAGGTGAGGGAAAATAAGTAGTTCTCAAGATGTTGTGTTGTCCCCAAAAACCAAAATCGTAGAACAAAATTCCAAGCCAGTTTCTACGGACATTTTGCATAAGGGAGTAACTGTTACCATCATTATGCGGCAGGCAAACTGGTTTGACGGTGTCCGTGACTGTGACTCGCTCGTTCAGCCTCAATAGCGCGACGTCGTCCGCAAACGTGGAAAATGTGAAGTTATGGCTTATGACTTGAACGATGAAGCGGGTCACTGGACGGTGGGTGTTATTGCAGCGATCATGCTCCCCGAGAGTCACTTTGATCATGAACCACATAAACCTGAGGATAATAATAATAATCTCGCTAGACAAACACACCAACTGTATGGCCCCAAACTAACCAACGCTTTTATTATGGATCCCGTACAATTGACTGGAGGCGATCTCAGTGAAACCCAGACCCGGGCAAATTACGGAAAGGCCATTTCCGAAATTTACCCTGAGGAGAATCGAACCCGCAACCACTCGGTGCAGTTTGCCAAGCGGCCTACGCTCGACGACTGCGCCAATAGGTCGTCAAAAAAAACACAGTTAACAGATATATCGGCTCAATACTTTAAACAAAACTCGGTCTTACTGGACCTTGGTGAATTAAACCCTATACCTCTTATCCAGAACGTGTACTAGATAACATTAAATTTAGGCATTCATGACAATTCTGCTGTTGTCAAATCGTGACTAAACTTGCCACATTAAAAAATATTCCTGGTTTACTGATAATATTACTACCATGAGAACGAAAACAATACACCTACTTATTTCTAGGTTTTAGTCAAGTTATGTTTCTGTACCGACAAAAACTGCTACATCGTCAATTTTTACAAAAATAAAACCACTTACGATTGAGAACAGTGTGCAGCGGTGAGCACATATCTATCGTTGACGAGAGACCCGCCGCAGTAGAACTTGTTGAAGTAAGACAGTCTGGTCACCCAGGGGAACTCGTTCACGGCTGTCTCCACGCCACCTTGGATGCGGGAAGCCTCGTTGCGTTCACCACACCCTGAAAAGATAAACTTCTTAGCTGCATCATCTTGTAAAAAAAAATATATAAGTAGTAACAGTGTTATAAATTCTGGCTTGTGCAATGGTAACTATGCACCATTATTTTTAATAAAATGGGCATATTAAAACTTACGGCAAGTGCACTTGTGTCCGTATTCATCGTCGTCCAAAATAGGCTCCGTTGTCGATTCAAATTCAGTTTCGTTTTCCGCCTTTAATTATAAAATTATCAATGCGGTTACAATTATAGTTATATAAGTAACCCACGGGTGAAATAAAAATCTGTGTAGTAATTTATTTCAATCTATGTAGTAATTTCAGAAACCTATGACACAAATCTATAAAACGTTTAAGTAACAGGATTTTCGAATATATAATGGTTTTTAGACTACTTTTTTAATCCAAACTTAAGAGACACATTTGGCAATATAAATAAAATCGAACTTACCCCACATATTGCACAAAAACTAATCACTATCACGATTAACTTCCACATGGTGACGGTTGCCAAATTTTAGTAATTAAAACCGTATTTTGACTTTAATAAGCACTATTTTTAGCAGCCGACGTGCGGGTTGCAACGGGAAGCCGCGGCAGGAATGGGGACATTGCTCTTACACTGACCACAGATAAACTTGAACCTGTATTTTATGCACTAGAACCTGGTCTCTGAAACGCCGATTAACAAACAGTTACAACTAATAGTTGTCAACGTATTACTAGACTTGTTTAAATACATAGTTCATTAAGGTATGTACAGCAATAGCGGGACGGACAATTTGGCTATGTAAGTGCTGATGAGGTTCAGAAGTATTTCGTCCGATATTTGATTAGCCCTTGGGTCATCACTCGTAAAAGATGTAGGTATACAGTATATCCTACTAAAATAAGACTTTATTTTAAACGGATGACCGATTTGTCAGAGCAATTATAATATTATTGATCTTATGACGCAAAAACGATATTACTTAAAATAAAAACTACATTTATTTCTGTAAGCTAACATTTCGAGCATAATTATTATTAAATCAGGCTTTAATGAAGTACTTTTCACATCAATATTTGCAGTAGCATCCCTCCTGTGTATTATCCCGGATCCAGTCTAAGTACTTTGTGACTCTCGTGTAAACACCTGGATAGCCTTTCCTTGCGCACCCATATCCCCAAGATACGATACCTGTTAACAAGATAATGTTTCAATAAAACCCTCGCCCCATTATAATAAACCTGGTGTAGTGGTTGAATAGTTAAACCATGTTTTGTCTTCTAATTTCGAATTACTGTCAAATTACTGATAGTTCGAGATAGTTCGATGTGTAACTATTCACCGGTTCACCCGCTATACCATGTTTATTAATAAGGGGTTCGAGTATGTTAAAGAGATTTTCATCAAACAAATGATATTATTCTTTAGTAGGTAACTCTGGATATTCCAAGTAGCAGACATTTCAGGAATCGCTCATTATGGCCGTAAACCTCTGAAAGGACTCACCTATCAATTCGTAAGCGTGATCCTTGTTTTCAGAAATAAGAGGGCCTCCGCTATCTCCCTGAAAAATAATTATAAAATAGGTTAGGTAAGATGCTCGCTGAAGTTCACAGTTCGTGATATAGATTCCATATTTTTTTAATTGATTCTGATGACATTAATATAATAACCTACTTATTCTTAATGTACCTAATGTAAAAAGCTACTGAATCTAGATTATGGATTTACTTTTCTTTTTCTCAGATCTTTACTTTTGTTGTTGCAGCTCCAGAAGATTTAGGACTTAAGAACTCAAATGCGTGTACAAAAAGTATAGATTCAATATAAATTGCTTGATAATTTTGTTTATGAAGTCTCAAACTATTTATGATTGATGTCAATTCTAAAATTCAGGTGACTCACAGTACAAGCATCTTTATGCGCTGTCGCCGGGTACCCAGCGCACATCATCACGTCCTTGATCTTGGAGGCGTTGTAGTTGGTGTTCATGCAGGCCTCATTGCTGAGCACCGGCAGTTCCGCCTCGAGGAGTGTGCATGACCACTTGCCAGTTTCGCCCGTGGCGCCCCACCCTGCCACTACCGCTGTGTCACCCGTGTATGATTTAACTGAAATAATCAAATAAATAATAAGCTATTTAAAAAAACGACTTTGCGATATCCTTATAATATAGGCTCGTCGACTTGAAGATATTTCTGTACAAACATCATCATTGACGTCTCAATAAAAGTCTAAACTTAAGGTCTGCGGGAGAATTATGGATCGCGAATATGGTAGTTCTTTGCCAAGGAGGCTTTAAAATAATGAGTCAACTCATAACATCCATAATGAAATCCTAAGTTTCAATTTCCAAGAATATAAATAAGCAATTTAGCCCTTCACCGATAAAGTATTAAGCCATAAATGAAGGATCGGACCCAAAAACATTTTGCTTTTAAAAATCCGCGACATAAATTCGGTGCGAGTAAATTTATGGAGACAGTCGCCCGGACAGGTTAGTTTCGAAAAAGAGTTATATTTGAAAATTTTCAAGATTATCAACTTTTTTGATGATCCATGGCCCTTTTTATGATAGGTATGGGAATCGCAGGTAAGAGAATTAGACGTTATTTCTTTGAAAGTTAGCTCGTTATGTAATCGCCAGATCATCCAAATTAACTTGGTCTTTTTCAAAATCACGTTTTGGGAAACAAACAAAACTTCTTCTCAACTTGATACTATACAATTTGGAGCACCACTGAATAGATGTATGAAATCAAACAATATTAGCGTCATTCAACTATGCTCGCCCAACTGGATGTTTGTGCGACTCTATCATGGTGAATCCCTGGTATCTTCATACTAAAGTACAACTGACCTTCGTCCTTCGGTATGCACACTGGCCTCACAGCATGCGAGTACTTGACTGGTTCATTGAGCATCAGCAGTGCGATATCATTGGTCAGGTCTGTCAGCGTGAAATTGTGCGCGATCACTTTGACCAGGAACCGCGTCTCCGGCGCATCCCCGGTGCGGGCGCAGCGGTCGTGCTCACCAAACTTCACACGGAACATGAACCACATGAAACTGAAGATGATATTGCTTAAAATCAGGCTTCATATTTAAAACAAACTGAAAATAAATATTATCTTTACAATATGATTATGCAACTTCAGCACCAAACTTATTTGTGGAGGTATTATGGTGAGAAGCAAATGCTGATTTCCTAATCGGTTAGTCTGATTCTTGTCCCCTATTAGGTAATCATAGAGCAGATGAAAGAGGCTCATGTTTTTGCCTGAATAAATGATACAAACTTATCTGTACATTTTGCCGAACATAACGATTCAAACTAAATTTAATATCTTGGCAAATTATCGTAAATATTCGTACCCTTTCATGCAGTGAGCAGCGGTGATGACGAATCTGTCATTGATGAGGGAGGCACCGCAGCCAAAGGACTTCTGATAGATGAGCCTTGCCAACCAGGGGAAAGCGTTCACCTCAGAGCCGACCCCACCCACCACACGGGGCTCCTCGTTGCGTTCACCACAACCTTGCAAATTATAAAAAACAATTGAATATAGAACATACATAACTACTAATAGCCGATACGAGCTACAGTTTATTTCACATACGAAGTCTCGTAGACGCGGCGCTTTAGTCGCGTCAGCAATATAAATAACAGTGTGAACAAGTAGTTACGTATTCTTGCGAGGGACTTCTTATGTGGAATAGGCTGTAGTACCACGATTGGTGGTTTTTAATTTGTGAATAACTGCAGCCTAATAGTTGTCAACTTGTGAACTTACCAAGCTCACATGAAGACAAATGACCACGCCACTTGTCAACTTGAATTGTGAACTCAGTCAGATAAAAGCGAGGCCAATGTCTCAATCCAGGATTGTAAAATGTATGCTAGTAGAACTATTAAATTACAATTATAACTTTGTATGTGTGTAGTTTGTTTACGAAAGCATAAAAATTTGTACTCCTTTCCATCCCCTGAACGAAATCTTGGCTTGAAAGATGAAATCTAACCTCCTGTGACTATATTACCAGTGCTTTTATGGCTATATTGGCTCTCACAGATCAAGAGGTGGTTATGACTCGTATGACGATCCATCAGTGTAGCGCCAATGACCGCTTTATGACATTTGACCTCCTCTGTGTCTCTGAATATAATATTATAACTACCATCAGTACCGTTGATGAACTGACGTCAAAAATTGTATTTAATATTTTTTTAAGTATCGATATATTTTTTTCCTTCTAATTATTACAGGTTCAAGGACAATTCAGTTTTGCTCGGGACCTCGGCGATTTGTTTGTACACCGGAATGATATGGTGGATAATGGTGGTGTGTGGCGGCGAATATCGGCCGATGTAATATGAGAAGATTTTTACTGCAGCAAAGTAGCGTGGGTCCAGTCCAGACCTTCATGTTCATACATGGTGAAATGTGAATAACCAACCAAAAATAAAATTAAGTAAAGGGTCCTCTTTGCCCGCTCTGTTAGCGCATTCAATTAGAAGCTGCCTGATAATTCCCGGGCTTTTGCTTTTATTTTACATATCAATATTGTTGCGATCATCTTACCACAATCTTGACACGCCGGCAATTCTCTCTTCACATAATGTGACGGTGACAGGAAAGCTTCTTGGGAAATATGGAGTCCATCCTACGACAAAATATTAAAATACTCGCTTAAATATTTTGGGTAGTGTTATTATGTGTTTCGTAGTTCAAGCAACAATGTGGATTTTTGCCTGACAAGTTGCGATAACCTCGTACTTACGCTAACTTTATACACTGCGCTGCTAACTTTACTCGTCCCCCCCCCCCCCCCCCCCTCCATGAGGATAAATTGCAGCTCATTCCCTATTAATAATAAGAGTAACTAGCGATAGGCTCTTCCCCTATTACACGAGAGAGTGAATGGAAACTTCTCCCCTATATAATTATGAAAGTAAATGGCATAGCTTCAGGCTATCACATGAGGGTAAATAGGAACTCTTACATTGAACTCTTTTTAATTAAAGTTAATGATAGCGGACCCTTTTATTCTCTATTACATGAGGATAAATGACAATGGATTCGTCCGGAGACATTGGTAATACGTTGTTAGTTCAACCAGTTTTATATTCGTTGGTATTCATCCGATACCAGTAACCGTTACGTGAGTTTTGGCAGATTGACAGATGGTTTAGCCACAATTACAATGCAGGTTAGGGTTCCCTAGACTTACTTCGCAATAAAACTAAGGACGACTTATCTAGAATTACGTATAGGTGCTACACATTTTGGAAATAAATAAGAGTATGAAAGTATAAGTATTTATTAAACTTTAGTTGCGTCATATTCAGAATCTTTTCCTTAAGGCTAAAGCGCCCATCTAGCCCGCGAAGTTCAAATTTTTTGAGGTTTTATAGGAAGTTTTCAAAATCTGACAATAATAAAGAGCACATTTTGTTCGCGACAAAGACCGTGTGCAGTGCATTTATCAATATATCCAACTTACTCTTAAACATTTCAAGAACGACAGATAACCAGAAAAACTGGATGTTTTTGTATATTTAGTGATTTACTAGTATCATATCCACCGTGATAATATTTAGAGTAAAATAAATGTATTAATAAACGCACTGCATACTGTGTTTGTCGCAAATCACAAAATGATGTCTTAAATGTTTTCAGATTTTGGATAAACTATAAAAATACTCGAAAATTTTGAATTTCGCGGGCTAGACAAGCGCCTTCACCTTAAGCAATGGTCAAAATGAAAAAAAATACTTTTTTTATTGTAGGAAGCTTTCGAAAGAAGTTTTTGAATAAGGGACCACAAGAAATTGTACAGCAAACTCTACACAAAACTCAAAATAAATGTGAGGCATATTCTAAAAAGTAGGTAATTAATGTTAGGTAGTTGTTATTAGCCGTGATAGCCGATTGGTTAAAGCACGCGTCTTGCGGGCACCAGGTCTTGGGTTCAAACCCCGGATCGCACCTCTGGATTTTTCAAAATCTATGTGCGTTTCATAATTTCTATGTGATTATCACTTGTTTACGGTGAAGGATAACATCGTGAGGAAACGTTCATGTCTTAGAAGATCTAACCAATTTTCGAAAGACATGTGAAACAAAAACACTGGGCCAGCGTGGTGGATTATGGCCTGAATCCCCCTCGTGTTGAGGGGAGGCCCGTGCCCAGGAGTGGGACGTCAAAAGGGCTAAATTATTAATTTATTTATTTATAGTGGTTTTAAATCAGACATGTGAGATTTTGTTTATGTTAGACCACGAGTTTCTTGCGACTAAACCTACGCATGCGCAACTCGTATTAAACACATACGTCATGTCTGAACCACGTGTAATTATGCAAAATAGGCCCGTATTTTTTTGCGGTGCACGCGACGGGCCCATTACAACGCAAATTATTCAATACAGTTACTCTACCTTATTTAAACTGTGCGGTTCGGTGACAGCGCACACGCATAGAAAACTAAACAAGAGACACTTCCACATGGCACTTATATTTTGTTATTTAATTTCGTAACTTGAACTATACTTAGAAAGTTGCATGTGCTTATGGTACAATGTTTTTGATACACTAAGTCATGTCTCCGATCACAACGCACTTTATGGTTATAAGAACGTTAAAATGTTGCAACGGACGGACTGGTCAACAAAAAAATAAAAAATGAAAACCAAAAAGATTTTTAATTTTCGAAATTTAAATCTCTTGGAACGTTTAAGGAACGTGATTTAAAAAGATAAAACGTTTTCCGACAAACCACAAGCAACATTCGTGTAGCGTTTGGTATGTGGTGATTTCAAATGAGCCTGACGAGCCACACGTATCTATAGGAATAAGGAATTTAGTCAATCCAGTCTGTTTGTGTGTTCTATTTTTTTTCACGCTTCATGCAGCTATTTGGCTGACCTTTGTAATTTATAAAAGTATTTCAGAAGTCCGAAATTAAAATGTAGGTACATAATACGGTCTGATATAAAAATGCCCTGTAAGGACAGACTATGTAACTTTCATGTTTTTTGAGTTACGGGTCTTAAAATATTTGTCACAATACTCGTGCTGTAGCTTTAGAACACATCCAATGACCTGAAAACCAGTCTAAACTGAATTAACGAGTAGAAGCCACCAGTATCAAAATACCTTTGTTAGAAAATTGCATAACATTTGAGTTGAGATACTTACGAGATTTTTACAATTGGCAGAAAATAAAAAAACTGTTTTCAAACAATAACATTTTTATACCATTTCATTCATTGCTCACTCGTCCAAGCCGACAAGTATTATTTCGAACTTTTGAAGCAGCCTGCAGAAATAAAATAATAAAAAATAGTTTCAGATGACCGAGACAATTAAAGTACATAGGTATTATGGATGGGTATTGAACACCCACTTTTTATTATGCCAAACCAATAATTACAATGATAAGAAGTAACTCCGTAACATAAAAATTAAACCAGCGAAGCAGGGTCATCCAACTAGTATTAAGAAAGCGCCATTTTAGGTTTCCGGAGGCTGTGAGCGCGATATTTGGCAATGACCTCCGCGTGCGTTGACCCCGATCCACTCCCATCTTTAAATGCATTCCCATTTTAATCCTTACCGCTTTTCAATAAGGTTGAATATGGATTGAGATAATTTATATGCAATAAATATAGGGATACTATCCCTGTGTCGATATGATTGCATACAATTATGTCTGTTTTTTTAAATGGGTGCTGAGTTTTTAATTGCTCCACGTCGGAATGAAACGACCGACGAATAAATTTTAATAATTAGGTTCGAAATCTTGGAAACGCTGCGATGGGTCGAAGATTACGCATTATATTTACCTCTTTAATAACCTGGATAATAAATAAATTTTGTGGGTATATTATATTTTTTGATTGGTTGTCAGTATTTAACTAGTCTTATCTATAAGTCTGACTAACAGCCAAGCATGAAGACATCGGTGGGGTCGAGAAGCATGAAAATTTTGCACAGGAGTTTTTAATACAACGTAGGATAGTGTTGACTTTTGAAAATTTATCACAAAAGGTTTAATGAGGAATGAATGTTTGAAAATATGGAATTTCGGGGCACACTGTTAATTTGGTTACAAAATCTGAGTCAAGCCTAATACCTAGGAATAGGTCAAGGGAAATAAAAGTATTATTTAAATGAAAATAGTATTAGTGTGAGGTACTTTATTGGTTTAAAATTCGTACAAAATGACTATTATATAGGTACCTATAAAGTATTATATTATGTAATAATTACAACTACATTTACATAATCTTAAAATATAATTTATGGCAATAAATGTAAGTATTTAGACATGTTTGCGTAACTCAAATACTTGCCAGACAGGCACAATATAAAAACAATAATATACCCTATTATCTAGCAATAAATACGTTTTGTTGCACTATTATATTTTAATGGGTAATAAGTATAATTTTGTATCTATAAATTAATTGACATATTTTTAAAGTCTCCAATAAATACAATAAATAATTGTCGTCCAAAATGTATTTGGTTATAAATTAATTAATTTAATACTAATTTGAAATTTTACTCACTACTTACAATCAATAACCCACCTGCCATCTATCGAAGCAAATGCGAAACATTGTTTCTGTTACATAACCTAGATGGCGTTACTAACCTACCCTAAATCGCGGTAATATAAATGCATTACTGATATGTGCAAGACATTTGTAGGTACTAGTCGGTACAGTAGCAGGCATCTTGCGTGTTTTCTTTGATCCAATCAAGGTAGTTTGTGACGCGAGTGTACACGCCCGGGTAACCAATTCGCGCGCAGCCGTTCCCCCAAGACACGACACCTGTAAAGGACATTGAAATATTTTAAAATTCCAGCCTCATATGTCCCTAGTTCACTATGGGGCTCGCAAAAAATGAAATATCAACCGCAGATTCGTTTGCGTGTACTTGTAAAATGAAAATTTATATTAACCAGTTCAATACAAATGCACCTCCTATGAATAGGTAGCGGCAATTGTTAAACAATTAATATTTACAGATAATCACACCACCGTTATCTTACGCTTATCCAGTTGTACCAAACCTACAGGGCTGAATTATCGATAAGCTTGTTTTCAAAACTCGCCCTGATGGGAGTCGAACCCGCTACCGCCCAGTGCCGTAACCTGGGTTTCGATCGAACCATTTTTTAAGGATTCAAAAACACCGTAATAATGTAAATTCAATATTAATTTCAGTATCATTTATAGCAAATTATTATAACACATTTTTGTTTTAAATATGCATTGAAAAGTCCGCATACATTGTTGAAAATTTTAATAAATTAGGTAAGTGTATTTTCCCTCTATTTCCATTTAAATCTGTTAAGCCTTTCGACCGTGATTTACAATTCTCAACCAAACTCGCACACGTGAAAGTCATTGCGTCATATGCTAAAGAGGCGCCTTTGGCACGGGAGGCGGACTGTTCGGCGTGCATTTGAATATATCTGTATTCATTACCGATCAGCTCGTATCGCTTGTCGTGCTTTCTCTCAGTGATAAGTGGACCGCCGCTGTCGCCCTGAAACATTACACAAGTGGATGATATTTCAATTGCAAGATAATGAAGTTTTTCGTACCTACACTAAATTCTTAATGATGGCCATCTTAACTGGAGGATTGAGCAAAAACAGATGCCCTCCAATTAGAGTGATAGGGGGCACTAGCTCAAGCTATACAGCACTCCCAGAAGTCACACTACCTGAGCTGGAGACAGTTTTGTGCTATTCCAGCGTATAGTCAAAGCCTATATTAAGTTTCTTTATTTACTTTCATAAATCTCTGTAGAGAGTTACATGAATAGCATCCCGTAAATTAAACCCCTTTCTGTTACGTATTTCGATAATTATTCTAAATGATAGATGAGACTTAATTTCTTCCAAAGTTAAAGTTCATGTTCTATTTTCCTGTATGTCTATTGCTGCCTACAAAAAGCACGTTCTAAATATAATATTATTTCCAACTAAGTATAAGACTATTTACTACACATTATCCTCATCCAGAGAGAAGTCTACATCTGTAGTCCAGATTCTAAACTGCTATAGACTCTAACCCATTTTAAAAGTCACGGTCCTTCATCTTTTACATCCTCAGGCATCATACAAACATCCTCACCTGACAAGAGTCCTTCTTCCCCGTCTTCGGGTACCCGGCGCACAGCATGTTGTCCGTGATCATGGAGGCTGTGTACTTGGTATTGCGGCACTCCTGGTTGCTGAGCACCGGCACCTCCACCTCCTGGAGTGTGCACGACACCTTTCCTTCTTCAGTGAGGGTACCCCAGCCCGAGACGACCGCCTTCACTCCAACGTAGAGATCATCTGGTGAAAATAATAATAATGAGTTGTCAGACTTTTGTTGATCATTAATGATATTCTCTATTGTCTGACTGTCGTTAAACAGTCTTGTACCTTGTCTGAGGTGATGTGGATCACCCTGATTACATAAACCTAAGCATAGCAACTACTACAAAATAATGTGTCAACGAATTCGTCACACAGAGGCTAGGCTTACTGTCTTTATGTAAAAGTGTATAAGACAAAGAGGACTGAAACCTTTGTTTTTGAACCGAAATTTGAACAATATATTGGTACCAATTCCGTTGGATGCAAATCACGATATAAAATATCGGTAAAAAAAGAATATCGTTGCCCTGCTCAATTGTCTTCTATCTGCATATGTAAAAGGAGAAACTGACTAATTGATCCATCAACACACACAGCCTTTAGACTGCTGAGGCTATTTCTAGCAGTTTACCGCTGGCAATTTAGGAAAATGTATACCTTAATGTGGCAAAATTGATAATGAAAGTTAATTTGTAAATTTCCTTTCCGAGATCCGCTCGAGAACGAAAGCTAATACTTTATAATCATAAGAACGATGCCAACACATTTAGTTTAATCCTACTAATATTTTAAATGCGAAAGTTTGTAAGGGTGGATGTATGTTTGTTACTCTTTCACGCAAAAACTACTGATCGGATTTGGATGTAATTTGGAACAGAGATAGTTTATAACCTGGATTAACACATATAATTCTTAAGTCTATGCGGACGAAGTCGCTGGCAGAAACTAGTCATGTATAATTTGTGTATCAACACATAAATAAAAGCTAAACTTACGAGAAGTACTAGGCAAGCATATAGGTTTGATGGTCTCAGATATCGGCACTGGCTCGTTCAGGCGCAGCAGTGCTATGTCGTTGTCGAAGTTGGTGAGCGTGAACTTGTTGGCCACGGCTCGCAGCACGAACCTCGTCTCCGGCCTCTCGGTAGCGTTGCAGCGGTTGTGCTCACCGAACGTCACTTTGATCATGAACCACATGAACCTGAAATAAGTAATGAAGACATTAGTGTAAGGCTAGAGAATAGAGATGAAAAATAAAATTCGGGTACAGAAGATAAAGAGGTTTAATTGCAAGAGGTTGGTTCAACAACCGCTTGAACTAACGCTCAAGTGAGCAGTGGTAACCCCAAGTCCATTATACGATACTATAGTACAAGCATTGCTTAGCTTGAGACAATACAGTTGGTGTATTAGACTACTGATAATTATTTATTTATAATAGGGCCCAGTACGAACACAAACCAGCTAAAATAACTTATGTGAACAGCCGACTTGAATTGACTTGTAATACATTTTTTTTGAGAGCGTATGATATATTATGATGGCTTCATGTGTCCTATTATATTTTTGATAAAGCATTACACACTCTATAACGGGATAAAACAAAAACGTTCATTGACCATAATAAACTGCAGAAACTATGATATTAAGCCTGCCTATCTACCTCGGACATTCGCGAAATACTTACGAATAGATTGAGTCGTAAAATTCTCATAAAATAGACACACAAAACTCTCTATCCGAGGATGGCAAAAACATACGACATTAAATCTAGATTTAACACCAGCTGGTTACACAAATAAACACATTAATTATTTCAAGTTTTCAATCTAAAAACAAAGGTGACGCATCCGATAACATTTCGAAAGATCATAATATATTATTATCGAGAAACGTGTTTCAATAACAACATAAAATAGAGTAGAAAAACATCTCCTTGCAAAGGCATAAACTATAATCTTCTTTCGACTTGGGTCAAAACTTGACGTCATTATTAGTTACCATTATCGATCCTGGTTGACAAGAGCAACAGTGGCGGGACCAGTGCCAAAATAAAAATCTTCTTTGGAATACAAACTTTATTCATCAACATTCCATGCAACGAAGAAATGTTGGTCTGAGTTTGTTGGTTTGTGACTTTCAAAAGAAATTCTACAATCAAAGTTCATCAATTAGCGTGACAGACAGCAAATTCACACCGTAACCGTCTATTGTACTGATGCTATAGCTACCGGTATTAATCGTCAATTCAAGTTAAAGCGAAAGTGACACGGCATGTTTCGGAAGACGAACTACCAACTATGAATGCCCTCCTCACGCTTTCACTCTAGTTAGTACTGTTTGCTACTGGAAACAATACTATAGAGCGTGGCGAACCTTTTGAACTATCTGTAACTCTGGTTTACCCTTGCTAGTCGAAGGCTGAAGCGTAGAATATTTGTATAGCAAATTGTACAGCGGGCGACCACCAAGAACTAATAATTGGATATAGATATGCAAAATGGATCCAACCACCCATACTTCTGCAAACTGAAACCAACCACTTTCATACAAATTATATAATAGAGTCGGCAAGCAAGCGTACCCGCCTTATGTTAAGCAGTTAGCCTATAGATGCTTACAGTACCAAAGGTATTGGTCACACGTTGACGACTTGGAGGAGATAGGGACAGAGGGGTATCTTCCAGTTCTCTCACTCGTCGTATGAAACGCTGCTATATTAACTACTTTACGCCAACACTTTCTGTGAGAGGGTCGTACTACCCGAGTCAATCCAGCCCGTATATGAGCTGTAGTCATGTGGCTACAGCTTGGCTCTACCACCGTGTGAATGCTAGCGACGAGGTATTCCAGCGAAGGTATTATTGATAGAGCTTTTGACAATAACTTAGAAATATTCTGCGTACCTGAAGATTAAACTGTCGACTTAAGCTCATAACAAAGGCGCCTAAAATGGTCATTTGTCGAGGATAATGAACTTTGATTTTGAAGCCGGTTTCAAGGTGAACGTACTTATCGATATTGATTGGCATTCAAGCCGTGATATTATTTCGGGCTTGTTTGCTAATTCTTAGGTTATCGGACTCGTATTATTGATTTACGATGTCATATGGACTTACAAAATTTAATACAATATAGAGCAATCAGTTTTTAGATACGGTGAGTTTGCATAATGGATTTGACTATTAATTTTTGTATCAGGCACATAAACATGTCCCAAAATATAATAACCAGATTCTACAATATTCGTAATCGTCGCCGGCGATATGTACTGCCTACTACAAACCTACTTACCTATGTAACCTACTTGTATATTGTGTTAAAATGCTTAACTAATTATTTTGTTCATTTAAAGGAGAGTGCACCTGTTAACCTTAATTACTTATTATGAATTCTCATAAGAAGAGTGCTTAAGAATGGAAAATATTCTCATTAGCGTCACAAATGATTTATGTGGAAAGACTAATTACTCATTTCGAGTTAGCTAAAGTTTTTCCTTTTAAGGTGGAGGAGCCTGACTAGCCCGCGAAATTCAAAATTTTCGGGTATTTTTATAGTGTATCCAAAATCTGAAAACATTTAAGACAACATTTTGTAATTGACTACAAAGGCCGTATGCAATGCATTTATTAATATATCCAACTTACTCTAAAACATTTCAAGAACGACAGATAACCAGAAAAACTGGCAATTTTTGTATATTTCGTGATTTACTAGTATCATATCCACCGTGATAATATTTAGAGTAAAAGAAATGTATTAATAATTGCTCTACATACTGTGTTGTGTGTGTGTGTGTGTGTATATCTTTGAAGAAATGACAATATAATTTATAATAATTGAGAACACCAATATTCCATGCAGCGTTAAATAAGATGAACAGGAAAATGAGCTACGAAAAGGCTTTTAGCAATGTGGTTGTGATTTGGAATAGCAATGGAGACTGCGAAGCTAGGTACGTATTATTAATTATATAGAAACAAGAAGACAAGTCCTATAGACGTAGGCATATATCGTCAATGCCGAGAGGAAATACAAGTCTTGGTTTGCATATCGCAAGTCAATATCCTTTCAAGTGCTTCGACTTGCGTTGATCAAACATTTGTGAGCATTGTAAACACACCCGCTGCGTGCCTAGGAACTCATAAAACCTTACGACTTTAAATCCCGAAGAGGTGGACGAAGGCATTAGACTCCTAGACTTGAGATCGATTTATGAATACAGGCCTGTAGCAATAAATCGATTTCAAGTCTAAGAGCGATCTCGGAAAAGTCATTCTTATGTCATTCCAGTACAAAACGACCGCTTGGCGCAGTGGTTTGAGCGTAGGCCGCTCGGCTCACTGCACATGGTGGTTGCGGGTTCGATTCCCGCCGGGGCAAATTTGGGAAATGGCCTTTTCGTAATTTGCCCAGGTCTGGGTGTCACTGGGATCGCCCCCAGTCCATTGTACGGTACCCATGGTACAAGCTTTGCTTAGTTTGGGACCGTACAGTTGGTGTGTCAGTCTGGCGATATTTATTATTATTATTATTAAAAGTACACGTCAAAAGCGTACTCAGGACCGCTCTCAGACTTGAGATTGATTTATTCATAATGGCCTAGGAGCACCTGGTTCCACCATAAAGTGAATCATTTTAAGTAACACCGCTGTGACGAGTGGTGAATCAATCGCCATTGTTCATCGATTGAGCATCAATCTATACAAATAAATAAAATTGGAGTGTCTGTTTGTAATATCAAAATAATACCTTTTCACTAAATGCATATGAAAGTACATACGACACCTATAGCAAAAACGCGATTTAATTTTTTTTTGTCTGTCTGTCTGTCTGTCTGTCTGTCTGTCTGTGTGTTTGTCCCGGTAATCTCCGAAACGTCTGGACCGATTTTGACGAGACTTTCACTGGTAGATAGCTGATGTAATAGGGAGTAACTTAGGCTACTTTAATTTTTGAAAAACAATTAGGGTTCCGCGTAAAAAATAAAAACACATGAAATCAAAGAGTATCTCCGAAACGGGTGGACCGATTTTGACGGGACTTTCACTGGTAGATAGCTGATGTTATAAGCAGTAACTTAGGCTTTTACTTTCTTTTTACTTTTATTTTAGAAAAGCGAAATTTTAGAAAATGAAAAAATGGGTTCAGCCGTGCGGGTTCAGAACGCGGGAGCGGGCTTTTTTGTTAAGTTAAATTCCACGCGGACGAAGTCGCGGGCTTAGCTAGTCGAGAATATAATAGAATAGAAAAACTCTATATTATACACCGTGGTTGAGTTAAATTTGATAAAACGTAAGGAACTAAGGAACATTATAAACAGTAGTGCACATTGGGCGGTCTTATCACTGGCTGCTATTTCTCCCGACAACCTTTGGAAGGAGAGAATTTTGTCATGTTGACAAGGTAGTAAATAGTCGTCGAGCGTCGATTGATAGCCGAATGACTCTCGAAAAGACGAAAGCCGTCGTTTCGCGTCATCGATCGATGATCTATCGATGTTATATCAAGCGATATTCCTCGATCAGCAAACTCTGTCACACCAATTTATCAATAGACATCAATCGATAAGTTTAAACACTGTTATGTTACCCTTTCACACAATGCGCCGCAGTGAGGACATATCTATCGTTGAGGAGCATCCCGCCGCAGTAGAACCGCTTGAAGTAGCTGAGCCGCGCCATCCACGGGAACTCATTGATCCCGGCCTCGACACCGTCCAATATACGGGGCACCTCATTCCTTTCACCGCATTCTGCAATTTTGAACGTTAGTGGTAAGTGTTATGATTCATTTTGTAAGGGTGCTACTGTTATAAAGCGTTCGACTCGATGGATCAAGCGTTGCTATATTCAGAAACTATCTCGATCTATAGTCTATAGACTCATCTCGGTCGACCGTCGATTTATTGCTATAGTAACAGCCTGTAGGTCGTGTAGTAGGTAGTGGGGGTAAGATATCTTAGCCAAGTAAGGCCTCAGTACCCTACTATTATTATAAATGTGAAAGTGTGTATGTTTGTCACTCAATCACTCAAAAACGCCTTAAGGTGAAGGCGCCTGTCTAGCCCGCGAAATTCAAAATTTTCGAGTATTTTTATAGTTTATCCAAAATCTGAAAACATTTAAGACAACATTTTGTGATTTGCGAAAAACACAGTATGCAGTGCGTTTATTAATACATTTATTTTACTCTAAATATTATCACGGTGGATATGATACTAGTAAATCACTAAATATACAAAAATTGCCAGATTATCTGGATAGCTGTCGTTCTTGAAATGTTTTAGAGTAAGTTGGATATATTAATAAATGCACTGCACACGGTCTTTTTCGCGAATTACAAAATTTGTCTTTTATTATTGTCAGATTTTGAAAAAATTCTAAAAGAACTCAAAAAATTTGAACTTCGCGGGCTAGATGGGCGCTTTAGCCTTAAAGGAATTGAATAAAATTTGGCACACAGATAGTTAAAAACCTGGATTAACGCATAAGATATTTTACTGGAGCCCACGCAAATGAATTCGCGGGCAGAAGCTAGTTAGTAAATAAATATAAGGTCTGAGAACATTCTTCTTAATGTTATTCTAATGTCATATCAAAACAAAACGAAATGTCAAACCGTAAGTACCAAAGGTCGCTCAAATTTGAGATCGATCTTTTAATACCGGCTTTATCTAGGTGTTATGTTTTTTTTATATAATGATAGAACAGCTTTGATATACAACACAAACTTTTTAATACCTAATATTTCAGTATTGGCCTCAAAAACATACATTATCTGTGACTGCCTTTCTTTTGAAAACGCCGCCAATTACGTCGACCCTGATTTTTAAAAAGAAGTAGGAATTTCCACTTTCCTTTTCGACGTGTATAATATTTTACTTTTTAAAAATAATAACAGGCTCTGCTACATGCCGTACATCAATACCGTTTTTTATCATAAGATTAGCGAGCCGTCCCGGTTTCACACGACTTTTCTGTATGTATATACTAGGTGATACAAAATGGGTATACTTTTTTTTTGCAACTTAAGTTTGTAAATCTCAAACTATCGGCTTTGTGGGACAGTTGAAGTACTAAAGGTTTTGTAGATTTGTGAAATCGGTCAACAGCTGTATTCCTATAACACCTTTTGTTTTTCAAGTTCCCTCCATTTCCCAGGAGAAATTCTCTAAATGATTGTGCAAACTACATCGAACACACAGATAGACGCGGATAGCGGATTTGTTTGGCAAATTGCGACTTAGTGCCAAGTTCACCAACATACTAACGGAGCGTTAATGCATTAAACGATTGTAAACATTAGATTAAACAGTCGGTTAACGGTTCGTTAATATGTTGATGTTTGTTCGGCTAGAGGCCAACTCTCATGTCGGAGTTTTCAAACCACCTGAGTAATTTCAGTTTAGTTTAACAAGTTTAAAATTGACAACGATTTATATATTACAGTTTAACAACACAACACCCATAATTTTCGTGTAGTACAAAAGGAAAAATAAGCTTAAGTCCTAGCTATAAAGTCGAATACTGACTGCAACTGCACGTGGTCCTGGGTAGGTTGGCCTCCAGCAGCGGTGGCCGGTTGCCCCACACTCCGCCGAAAAAGTTCTTCGTGAACACACCCCTTGTATCTAGCGCACCATCACTCTGTAAACAACAGAGAACGGAGGTAGAGCCTTGCTCTAGACAATTAACTACAGCATACATACCTGCGAACTCTCCCTTTTTAGATATCAATCCATTGACAATGACATTAGGTAGGTACACAACGTTTTTAAAAGAAAAAAATCTCTGTAAATCAATGTAATTTATTGTTATTTTTCCTTTGACCTTACCGCGTCAAGATAAATAGTGGTCGGCTTTGCCGTAGTCAGGTAAAAAATTCATGAGGCTACCGTTTAGTACAAAATTCCATCACGTAGGGAACCCGAATACCCCGTGACACACCCACTCCCCCCTCTCCGTGACCCCAAAAATCTGAATGTAATGTAAAATAATACATAAACAGGTAGATGAAAGACATAAAGGACACGGCAACATAAACCTATTATTAAATATATAAATGATCGAAGTAACGTCCGTCTATTTGATCCTTTTTAAAAAAAAACAGTTGCGAATATTTTTCAAATAAACCGCGTTCATAAATTAAACGTTGCATCGTCGCGGCTTAGTGCTGCATACGAAACAACACATACCTATATTTTAATTTACTTCATCTTACTCCACACTCGTATTTTAAGTAACAGCATCATCTTTTGTCCAAAACTAACCGATTCAACAGTCTGACTAATGAATTACACAGCCCAATAAACATCGAAATTATTTTGAAAACCGTAAAATTAATTGCGTTCATTCGAAATGAAAGTAAATAATGCTACCAACCTCAGAGCAAGTGAAAGTAAAAGTCACAACCACTAAAATAAATAAACACTTCCACATTCTGATACTGGTTTAGAAAAAAATAAACAAAAAGAAAAATAAAATTTGAATATCGAATTCAGAATTTGGCGGTCGGCAGGCGCATCGTCTACCGTTGTCGCACTTGTCGCGCGCGCTCACAACAAACTCACACTGAGAAGTTTCCACTCTACCAACGTATTCAAACAACGGACGTGTTTTGGGTACATCAATATTCTACCCCACTAGTCCAATAGTAGGTATCCTAATGTTTATTTCTCATGATAAGAAAAAAGTTTGGACACAATGTCAATAGGACAAACGTTTGATACGACGTTTTTGGTACCTATTATACGACAATCAGTAAATGTTTTGCAAATGAGCGGGTCAATTAACTATAATAGATTTGTTTTGTAATTGTGATGATTTATTGCTCAAAATTTTATTTGCGGAATGTTGGCACTACCTATGTGACCCTTTCAACACTAGTAACATCTGGAAGTTGGGAAATAAATAGTTACCTGCTTGAGATAGTTTTGATCATAGACCTATTGCGTGAAGACCAATGATCAAAGGATGTTTGTTTAACGGGATATCTAGACAACTATTTAAATCTGACATTAATCCTGATGCATAGCCAAAGCCTTAACAGAATTTTCAACTTAGACCACGGTCTCACTATAGCGGAACGCAACTCAGCGTAACTAGTAGCTAAAAGTTTTATTCACTGTGAACAGGAATAAATACGCTACATTTGTAGGTTACATTTATCCAAAACAAATTTCTACTAAGGGCCGATTTAAGGGTTAGTTAGAGCACTAACCGATTGTTTAATAATATCATGGTAACAATCGTTTAGTGTTCTAACGAACCGTTAATGTGTTGCTGGACACGACTTTTTAACCATTGATTGCACTGGCATGACTTTCCGAGACTTGGTATACTCTAAACTAGAGAATCCCGTGACAGCCTAAGAATTTAGCTCGTTTCTGTTTTACACACAAACCAGAAACCATCCCAGCAACCTACAATAAAGGGCCGGACACTATCACTAATAATGGCATTACCTATAAGTACCTACCTAATGACACTACGATTGACAGTGTACTGGGCCCTAACCACGCTAGCTACTCAAATTGTAATAGAAAAGCAAACGCTGGCGATTACGTTTCAAACGCTCCGCTTTTGACGTTTTGCTGACACCATTGATATGGTTGGAATGAATGATTGACGAATGATGAGTGATGGTTGGAATGTATGGGGATTTTTTGTAATGTCATTACCGAACTAAGGAATGACAGCAATATTGATTATCATGATTACTGATAACTGATAGGATAGTGTCTGGGCTAGGGATTGCAATCCGGCACCAATTTCAATCCGGTCGGACGCGGCCGGATTGGTCACATCTAGTATATTTTACTTTCCGTTCGAAAATTAACTGTTTAAAACATGTTTAAGTCTATTATAAAGGTTATAATAAGAGGCCATGTGTTATCGGATCTGGTGACTGGATCCGCTAAATTTGTATCGGATCCGGTAGACGTTAAATAATGCCGGATTACCGGATCCTGTTTTCCGGATTTAAATCCCTAGTTTGGACCGCTAATCAGGATTCAGTTAGCGTGCCCGCAAACTGCGCTCCAACCAAACCGCAGCCTTTTTACAAAATTAAGAAAAAAATGCGTGTATAATGTGCAAATTAATATTCTACTCTTGAGTCGGAGTAACCGACCCATTACGGATTCGTAGACGACTAACGGTAGATACGTTGTTATTGGAGCAACTTTTTTGTCTGATTTGGGCGATAGATAGCGGAAATAGCTAGTTACATGTAGCACGGCGCGGGTGGCGCCACAGTGTAAAAACTAGACCTAGGATAACTATCTCTTTGAGGCTTAAAGGCTAGGTAAGATGACTCATATTGAATTTTGTATATTTTATATATACTCAAAAGTACGATTTCAATTTTGGCATAAGTAATTATTGTGAAAGTTTTTTTTTTGGAAATTATTGCACCGTTAATAATGATCTTCTCTATTTTACTTTTAGTTCGTGTAGGGTAGAGTGTGAGTACTTACATGATGGTAAAATAATTAAATTTATTCTCAAAAATAAAGAAATAATACTTCAATAATAGTTAATGTTGCTAGAGAGATGAGATTTCGGATTACTATTTTAATGCTTTTTTATTAACAAAGTCCGCAACAAGCATTGTGGACCCGTAAGCGGTCATCATAAAAATAAGAAAATAAAAAATATCGCCAGACAGACACACCAACTGTACGGTCCCAAACTAAGCAAAGCTTGTACTATGGGTAACCGTACAATGGACTGGGGGCGATCCCAGTGACACCCAGACCTGGGCAAATTACGAAAAGGCCATTTCCAAAATTTGCCCCGGGCGGGAATCGAACCCGCAACCACCATGTGCAGTGAGCCGAGCGGCCTACGCTCGAACCACTGCGCCAAGCGGTCGTCTATAGATATTTGCAATACCGAAGGCATTGCTAGCACGTTGCCGTTGTGTTGTGTTAATGTAAAATTCCGGTGTCCGCGTGTTCGCATTCTAGTCTTCCTAAACGGCTTAGGCGAATATGATGATATTATTTTGGTAGTCACGGGGTCAGCTGGACGCTTCTTAGCTGGATCCGGTAAGTGTCACTGTTGTCAGCATCCACAAAATATAATCTACGCTAGCAAAGATGCGGGAAACCCTAGCTGTATTCTATGTAATTGTCTGACATTGTTACATAAAATGATGATGGTAGTAAAAAAGTAAGTAAAGTAAAATTATATTTATTTCCACATTAAAAACAATAGCTATTTATAAGTTGATAACAGGAGGTGCAGTTAGAGCTACTAACAAATTATCATACTAATATTTTATAAAGAGGAAAACTTTCTTTGTTTGATTGTAATGAATAGGCTCCGAAACTACTGAATCGATTTGAAAAATTATTTCACTGTTGGGAAGCTACACTATCCCCGGGTGACATAGGCTATAATATATTTTCGGGATCCTTACTAAAACTCGAATAATGTAACCGCAATGTACCCGTGCGAAGCCGGGGCGGGCCGCTAGTTTTAAATATAACTGAAAGTAGACTGGAGCCTAAACTAGGGCAACCCTGTATTTCAGGACTCCAGGTCGCTCTCCCGCAATGAGTTAGTTAAAATAACAATAATAGTTAGTTAATTAGTTGGTAGTAAGGTTAACTGGACATTTTTTGACCCTAAAAGCATCAAAAAGGTTCGAGCGCGTGGGTTGTAGGTGTTGGAGGTGCTGATCGCAGGTGTTTCGGCAACCGGTCGAGGGGAAAGTGTCACTTTCGAACGCGTCACCACGTCGTCGCAGTCTTTTTGCACATTCACTCGGAACGCATTCAAACACGATAATTATGTTACTGCGCCTTCGCATCGACGTCTCAGGCCCGCACTAATAAATCGATCTCAAGCCTGTGAGCGGTCTTGAGTACGCTTTTGACTTGGAATGTTTATTTCTAATAGTAGGTAAACAAACACTAAAGGAAAACATGGTGAGGAAACCTGCATGTCTTAGACAAGCTAACCAATTTTCGAAAGACATGTGACATCCACCGATGCATTGGGCCAGGGTGGTGGATTACTTCTTGAATCCCCCTCGTAGTGAGGGGAGGCCCGTGCCCAGGAGGAGGACGTCAAAAGGGCTATATTATTATTAGATACTATAGGTGCCTTTAGTTCGTAGGTTTAACAAAGATGCGTGCTGTGACTCTTATGACACTGGCATATGGGTCAAATTGCAATAACTCACGCGTCGTCATGAAATAAACTGACTATACCTGTACAGGTTTTTTTATCAAAGGGATAAGCGGTTAAGGGATAAGGTATTTTGGTCCCAATAGGTAATAAAAAGGGAGGGGGGGCGAGCCTAATAATAATACTAATAACTTTTAATGTAAGTACCTACACCATAGTTCGAATTCGACATTAAGTAAAATAATAATACAATATACTAGTGTACATTTGGCGGTGTTATCGCAGGCTGCGATCTCTTCCAGACAACCTTTGGATGGAGAGAATTTTGTCATGTCGTCAAGGTAGTAGTCAACAGTGTATTAAGATACCACTTCGTCGGTATATAGCTAGGATTTAAACTTTTGTGGTCTTTTAAAACATCTGGTAGGTACCTAGAGTGGTCTCATCTCCGCATCTCCCAATGATTTAGCTACGGATAAATGCAAAGAACCAGTCAAACGCGATTTAGATGATTCAGATGCCGTTTGAACCAGCCTCCGTCGCGTTAGGTATCTGACACTTGCAGACAAACAAGCCAGCGGTTTTCCTTATTGCACCTTTTACAACATTATGGTAGGTATCGATTAATATCGAGGCTCAGTCATAAAACCTTTTGACCACAATTTCTGAGGTGCAAGATAAAAATAAAGTCACAAAAAGAAGGTATATTTTGTCAAACCATTTAATGTATAGCAGGACCTATTTTTAAGTATAACAATTTAAGAGCTTCAATGTAACATTGATACATTTTGAGAATCATACGGCACAAAAATGTACTCATTTAAAAGTAGTTCACAAAATGTCAGAGCTTAAATCTAGAGTTTTAATAAAATCTATAAAATAAATTAGTATCTATTTTATAAGAGTAAATAAAAATTAACAATTTCATCGTGACGGAGATCACAGTTGTAGCCTAAAGAGCGTCTAAAATTAAGCCTAAACACTATGCTAAGCTAACACTCAGCGTGACAAATTTATAAAAAAAATTGCTGGCATTATAACATAGATGGCGCTATTCTAAAATCTATAGATACAGAAAAAACAAACCACCATAATTTAGTCTACATACAAAGTTTATTATCACTATCAATGATTATTGCTAACGTTATTCTGACTTAAATGCCTAAAACCTAAATAGCTTGAGCTCCGAAGGAGGTATGGTTGTTGACAAAAAACGTTTGGCGGAAAGCCAAAGTAACTGCAGTTGTGGCTCTGTAAACTACATTACACACTGTTTTTATGAGTTATTGAACCAATCATTTCAATGTGTATTACGTTACATTTCTAAAACACAATTTGAAACTTTCAACACAAACTCAAATCAAAGCTACTTATTATGTTACAGACTCGTAAGAAAACAATTAAAAATCAAATGAAATAACTTAAACATTAATAAGCATAAATTAGTTACTAAATATATACAATAAAACACATTGAACACTTGGGTAGTTGTTAACAATGCCTTAATTTCTAATGGTAATCTGCACCACCGGCCTGTCCGAAGTAAAATTAACTTAATTAAGAAATAACTAAAATCCATTAAATAATTGTCTTGGCTTCTTTACACATAGGGAGTACTACCTACCTATGATACCATTTTTATACCTTACCTTGGGACTAGTCCCGACACACACTTCCACGACTCTCTCACTCATCTCCTGTAAGCCAGGATCAACAATGGTGTACAACGATAACGAAGAGGTTTGACCCGCAACTTGTCCCGGGGAAAAGCTTAATATTCTTGGAACCAGCACGAATTTAATCTAAAGAAAGAATAGGAGGAGTTAGAGGAAAATAATCCACTTCCCTCCCTTGCAAAGCGGGAGATCACAATAACTGTATGGGATGATTGCAAGACTGTTACAGCTAAATGGTGACCAGTTGTAAGGCACCACGGATCATAGTTCGACTAATTAGACCTAAACTCGAGAGCTGATTATACTTGATTACAATAATAATAAAATACCATACCTACTTACATACAATCACCTACGCTTGGTACACAATGGAAGCTGTTAGTTAAATTAGGGCGGTACCACAGCAATCGATTGTTAGTCAATTGATCCATCGACCGTTAGTAGAATTAGTCGAGGTCGATATTCAACATAGAGCAACGCTTATTCGATCATCGACGATTGACGGCCGATCCATTGGTTTGGTTAGAGGCTGTCCTATTTTATTTCCTTGTCTATTTAAAAAATGTTTATTTTAATATTTAGGTTTTTCTGTATATTGCCTCAAAAAAGAAAGGTACTTGTGCCTATTGTCTTGTCAAAGATTAGATGAACCTAAAACTATAAATATACGTATAATTCTCAAAATTAAACATGTTATCTAACAAACTACGAGTATTCATTCAGATTTGGTCCAGGAAACTAATAACATTATAATAGAACCTTACAATGTTTGAACATGAGTCTGGTTTAGCTTGGCACTAAAATAATTATTTCTTAAAATATTTACAAACAAATACTTACTTAAATAACTTATATCAGTACATATTTACTATTATTTTATTATGAACGGACAGACACATTGACATTGTCATTAAAGTCGAAAGTAATAAATTGAATACAGCCCACCATATAAATAACTAGCGGCCCGCCCCGGCTTCGCCCGGGTACATTGCGGTTACATTATTCGAGATTTAGTAAGGATCCCTAATTTTTTTGAAAATATATTATATATTGTTTTCTTATATTTACGCGAATACTACACATTGAAATAAAACTATTTTTCGGATTTTATCGCGTTTATTAACTTTATGTTCCCGACGAACCGAAACGAACCGAAACGTCGGGAACATAAAGTTAATAAACGCGATAAAATCCGAAAAATAGTTTTATTTCAATATATTATATCCTATGTCACCCGGGGATAGTATAGCTTCCCAACAGTGGAAGAATTTTTCAAATCGGTTCAGTAGTTTCGGAGCCTATTCATTACAAACAAACAAAGTTTTCCTCTTTATAATATTAGTATGATAAATGTAATTATTTTCTGTAATGATTGCTGATTTTTTTTTATGGACCCATTCTTTAATTTGACCTGTTATTCTAGAAGTTCCTACACAAAATGATTAATTAGCGCAGAGACAGGTGTCTCTCAAATTAGCCCTTAACCAGGGTAGATATCTCGTGATCTTCGTGTAGACACCGGGGTACCCTGGTCGGCCACAGCCCACACCCCATGATACTATACCTGGAAATGATGGAAATTAAGAGTATTATAGTATATAGTATTTATAGTGTAGTAATAACGATTCAATGAGGATCAACCAAAACAGCTACGATGGTACAGTCGCCTGTACTTACATCTCAGGCAACATTTCCAGCATACGCTGAGCTCTCTTTATTATTGCCACCCGTGATGAAGAGAGCTCAGCGTATGATGGAAATATTCCCTGGGAAATACACGCGACCGTACCAGCAAAATTTTATGTCATACTGAGCCCGCGACTTCGTCCGCGTGGAATTTAACTTAACAAAAAAGCCCGCTCCCGCGCTCTGAGCCCGCGCGACAGGACGCAATTTTTTATTTTGTTTTTCTAAAATAAAAATAGCCTAAGTTACTTCTTATAACATCACCTATCTGCCAGTGAAAGTCCCGTCAAAATCGGTTCAGCCGTTTCGAACATTACCCGGAACAAACATACAGACAGACAGACAAAAAAATTTTAAATCGCGTTTTTGCTATAGGCGTCGTATGTACTTTCATATGCATTTAGTGAAAAGGTGTTATGTTGATATTACAAACAGACACTCCAATTTTATTTATTTGTATAGATAGTAATAATTTTCTCAACTCACCCACAATTTGAAACTTATCTCCCTGTTGTAATAACAAAGGACCACCACTGTCGCCCTGACAGGAGTCCGTAGATGCTCTGCCGGCACAAAGCTGTAGAATAATTAAGAAACAATAATGTTAACTCAATAAATAATATTTATTTCAAGTAAATTATAATTTGGTACAGAGAGTTCGTAGTGCCATCTATACGTTGAGCTGTGAATGTCAAATTTTCCGCTACGCTAATAGATGGCGGTACTTGTAGCAACGCAAGCACAATCGCACCATATAGGTAGAGTTTGGGGAGTTAGGGACAGAATTTTCAATAGTTCACAGTATTTAGGTATTTAGGTGTTATCTTGGGTAGAGGTACTTATTTAGAATGTTCATTATTATTGAGCTAAAGATACCAAAATGGAATTCTCCTTGCCTGAGAGAAGATCATGTGCATTCCACATAAGAACCACTATATAGAGTATCTCCTCATACTAACCATGTTGTTAGTGATGCGGGATGCCCTGTACTTCATGCCCCTGCACTGTGTGAGCGACAGGATGGGCACGCGCACCTCCTGCACGATGGCCGGCAGCGTCCCGCCCTCGGAGGTGCGCCCCCAGCCCACCACGACGCCCTGCTTGCCTGAAGGATCTATACCTAAAACGCCATGAATCATTTTATATAAAAACATTTTAATAAAAACTTAAATCGACTTCAAAAGAACCTAGAAATTAATAGGGCTCTCACAATTGACGCAGAAATCGCTGAACATACATATAAACATAGAACCTCCACCTTATTTGAAGTCGGTTAAATAAATAAATAAAAATACTAAGGCGATCTTGGAAATGTCATTCTTATGTTATACCAGTACAAAATGACACATCAAAAGCGTACTTAGGAGTGCTCTCAGACTTGAGATTGATTTATTGATACAGGACTTACACACTAATTGTATGGTCCCAAACAAAGCAACGCTTGGTAGGTACCTAGGTCCGGTTCTATTCTGTGAGTGAACAGCATGGCAAAGGCAATCCGGGTGAAGTAGGCGCGCTGTCGCTTCCAATTAGCTTCGGCAAGACTATAAGGACTTGGTGACTATAACCAGATTAAGACCGGGGCCGCACCATTAAGACCATTGCGATGAGACTATATACCTCTGACTATGGCTACGTTCCACTTGGCGATCACAACGATCAAAATGCTCCTTTAGCCGTTCCACATAACGACCGCGGTCGTTGTGGTCGCGGCGAAAACGTCACTCATGACGTCATGACTTAGGCTCACGCGAAGCTCACGACGACCCATCTAAAAAGGTGGGTCGTAGTGATCGTTGGGAAAATTAGCGGGAATTTCAAAACTCAAAGCTCAAAGATGGCGACCGTGAAACTTTTTCACAATCATAATTTTGTAAAATCGTATTCCATTCTTCATCTGAACTGGATGAACTAGTACTTTCTGGAGCATTATTGCGACCTCTTAACAAATATCCAAGTGCCGCCGCAAAAGACATTTTAATTACATTTGGACTTAAATTAATGAAATACAGAACTAATATAATAAAAAAATAAATTACATATATATTTTTCCAATATAAATCGATTTAAACAATAATTGATTAAGTTTATTTTCAAAGCTTATAGATTATAACCTAATCTCTTAAAACTTTTGCTTTCTTTTTACTAACTCGCTGTTTGTATTATTTACCACGCTCAAAACGCTCTGTAATCCATTCCACTTGAGTTTACGACGGTAACGCTCACAAGCAAGTGGAACAGGAAAAACTGCGGTCGTGAGCGTGATCGTTGGGATCGCTTACTGGAACGCACCCTATATTGTGTCTTCTTTCTTTTGTTTTTGTGTAGCGTTACATCTCTGATATATGCATACCTACATCCATTTGTACTATTGGAGACTATTGGACCATTGGAGACTAGCGAAGGTAAAATTCCTAATACTTACAAGAAACGAATATGTTTTATTAAAATATTACAAGCAATGTTTCTTTATCAAATTACTAGTATTCCCTTTAGCCCCTCCAACAAAGCGAATGCTCGTGTTAGCAGTTGGCTCACGTCAATAGTTTAATGGCCTGGACAGGGATTGAACCCGGAACCTCTCAGCTACGAGGACGGCCCCTCTAACCACCAGGCTATTGACGCCTTCAAAGATGATGTAATATTATCTTGAAGTCAATAAATTGGCACTCACTAGCAGGCGGCAGACAGACAGGCTTGATGATCCTGGAGAAGTTGACGGGCTTGCGTAGCTTCAGTAGAGCTATGTCGTTATTATAGTTCTCAGGGTCGAAGCTGCGGTGGCGGACGATGGAGGTGACCGCGCGCATGATGGCAGCACTCTCTGTGGTGATCGTCTGATCGTGGTCTCCGAGAATCACGCGGATTTTCGACCGCTTTAGTCTGAAATACATGGAAGTTTCTTTGACGAAATGCGTGGAATAATTGCATCCATGGACTGAACTTTATTAATGTAGTAGAGTTCTGCCGACTGAATAAAAATGAACAGGAAAATCCAGCTTTCATATTTGAATAGCAAATCGGCGTTATGAATTATCGCAATGCAACATCGCGTGATCGTCGCCAGCGGTGCGCGCGCGCATACCCAAAGCCGTTAGTTGTATAACATTGTTTAGGTAGTCTTTACTTAGACGGTTTCCTTGTATGAACAATAATAAATAGGTCAATAGGGAGACAGAGGCAACATCCTAATAGAATATAATTATGTGATCGCATAGTTATTACGATTTATTTGTAAGTACTTATTGGCATGTATCGCGTGCAAGTAGGACAACTATATGTGCCTGTGCACACCAAGTTTTTAAAACGCCACGTCAACGCCTTTAAGCTACAAAAGTATATAGTCTAAAGTCGTTAGGCTGCGTCTGACTCGCGTGCGTATCGCGTGTGTATCGCTACAAAAGCGCGTAGACGGCGCGTTTAAAAAACGTGGTGTGCACAGGCCCTAAGGGTGCGTATAGATTGGTAAACGCGCGAATCGCGGGCCGGTACTGCAACTGTTGCTGTAATAGCGCGCCGCGCCTTTACGCGATCCGTAGCACATCCCAAGCAAGAATCGCAAGACCGTCACCTTCTGCGTATGTACCTACAGTACGCGAGCAATAACAACAACAATAGAAGTACCAGCGCGAGTTCCGAAAATTCGCGGCGCGTTCACGAATTCGTACGCACCCACACCCTGATCCCGTTCTATTAGGACAACGCTTATACCTTAATAGGACGTCAGATCAGGGGGCCAAGCCTGTTAACCATACCAATAACGCTCGACTTACACTCGACTCGCAATAGGTACAAAACTGACGTCAGTGTTGTCAGTTTTTCCTAGTCCACCAACCACTCGCCCACCACATTCTCGACTCGAAAAGCATTCGTTAGCGGACTTTTTAGCGGAAATTTTTGTCTCGATCGTAAATGTCGAAGCGGCTGAAAGGTAAGTCACAAATACTCACTTCCTAACACAATGCGCGGCAGTAAGCACGTATTCCTTGGTGAGTAAGGAAGCCCCGCAATGGAACTGGCCGTCGTACACGATCCTCGCCAGCCACGGGTACCGGTTCACCCCGGCGGGCGTGCCGCCCACAATGCGGTTCTCCTGGTTTGAACCGCCACACTCTAGAAAGCGAATCGTAGTTTATTGAACCTCCGCCATTTCCTATTTCGACGCTGATTGGTTATAAATAGATCTGGTTTGTTAAGGTGTGATTATGTTGCAGTTAAACAGTACCTATTAAGTTGGTAAACTTGAAACATTGGAATATAAAAGTTAGATCAAATCTAGGAAAATTTTGTAGTTAGTGTAGGTTTATTAGTGCTATTTAGATATTTATGGTTACATAAACAGTAGGTACAGTTACATGCAAGAAGTGTTAACATAATGTACATACAAAGAATAAGTGATGGCGTACTATAAAATTAGCTTTGAATTTAAGATAGACAAAAATTAAGATCTTTACCTCAACCTTTACTAAGCAATTTGTACTACGTTCTTACAACGAGCGAGTTTGCTCATTAGCTCAATAACCTAAGTGTACTGACTGTCTCCGTGTTTACAAGCCCTTATTCAATCAGACATGTACGTTTTATCCGTCTTTACCTATCAAAGCCCGTGTCCAGCTAATCGAACACTTTTGCTCTCGCTAGTACCAGGAACGGGAAATGATGGAACGTGAACACGGAATTATAGGCTCTATGCACGTAATGAACGGTTGCAAGGCGTTTCGAGCCGCTTGCACGGTCAAGATCCACTTTACTTTCACTGATGCGCGAGGTTCGATGCACAGCATCGCTGTCAATGACTGTACCACAGCTGTTCTACGGGGAAACGCTACTGGAAGCGAGTTCACTTGTTTTACTTGATAAACAATCAATGCAGAGTTTTATTAGACGCTTGAAGCAAGTTCGATTTAATATTTTAGGGATTTGTTCTGTGCCAGCATATTTATAAACAGATTTAAATAAAAAAAGAAAGGTATAGAATTTCATTAAAATTATAAAGGCTTTGTAGAGTAAAATAAATAAAGCTGTTTTATAATTTAACATAATACCTATCACATATATTAATACATATATACATTATTACTACAGTCTACAGTCTAACCTCCAAGTGTATAGATAGATTATTTTATCGATCCGAGTGCATTTTTTTGAGAACAAAAGTAATTACATAAAATAAATGTTTATTATAATAGGTATCGAACGTTCTATAAATTTGGAGGTAAGTGTTTAGCTACAAATACCACACAAGCAAATGCTAGTAAAGGAAATAAATGTATACTTAAACTACATAATTACGATAGATTAGTGTTACGACTAATAGTGAATTAGCAAGTGCTTGGATGTGTAAACTTACCTATCTTTCTAGGGAGTGGGTTTGCCCTGCCGCACTCTATAACGCGAAAGTGAATGAAGAACATTAATAGATAGAAAATACAATATCTAATAGCTATTGCAATATAATGCAGTGTATGAACAATACGAAATATCAGAAGAAAATAGTTTTACTTACAAAGAAAACTATCTTATTCCTAATCAAGACTTATTTATATATTATACAGGTATACGAAGTACTTAGCTACCCACCCATAGTGGATATTTCTGCGGGTTTCTCACTAGTAGGTAAGTTTGTTTTTTTTTTTTTAATATCTATTGGCGTACTTTGGCAGTAAAATCGCAGTTTGCCGTCACGGCTAAGGGCATGACGCTCTTTCATGCCGACATGCCCACTCTACGCCACCCCGGACTTCCCGTGATGGCCAGACTTTTATAATTTTTTACACAAATTGTATTATAACGAAATGTCTGCTAATATAAGCTGTAATATATTACTAATATATAAGTAGGTACACCTAATTTATACTAACCACAGGCGCAGTTCTTGACCTGGTTGTCTTCCTCATCGTCCTCAACGCTCTGCTCCTCGAGGATCGGCACCTCCAGGCCGAAGATGGCGTCGAAAAGGAACCGCTGGGTTCTGTTACCCGGTGACACCTGGAATCATCCGTAAAATACTTTATTTTCATTTATTTATCTATTAACTTCAGATAACAATGATCTAAATTATAATAAAAAACACTTTAACTAATATTATAATAAATAAATAAATATCGTCCGACTGGCACACCAACTGTATGGTCCCAAAAACTAAACAACGCTTGTACTATAGGTACCGTACCGTACAATGTACAACAACCATTAATTAATTAGCAAATTAATTCCTACTTCTTCAGTCAAATCACGACAAATCCAATAGACAGAACTAAAAACGAATATATTATAACAGTGTCAAATTTTGTTCGTGTACCAAAATCGGCTCCAACGTTGGCCACCCTCCCAACACACGCCAATCAGACATCTTCAGAGATTAAGTTCAGCTAAGTAGAATCACGGATTAAAATGGATTGATCGATTTGGGATGCAACGATAGTGGCATAGATAGGGTCTCTTCTAAATAGTTTGTACTTATGTCTCTACATTTGAGTAGTTCTCAAAAATATAAGATTAGGTAAGTAGCCAATTTCAGCCAATTAACTGCAATTGGCTACAGCTCGGCTCTACCACCAAGATTAAATTAAATAAATAATAATAAATATCGCCAGACTGACACACCAACTGTGTGGTCCAAAACTAAGCAATGCTTGTACTATGGGTTCCGTAAATTGGATTGGGGACGATCCCTGTGACACCCAGACCAGAGCAAATTACGAAAAGGCCATTTCCGAAATTTGCCCTGGCGGGAATCCAACCCGCAACCACCATGACCAGTGAGCAATTGATGGTTTTCTTCATGCTTAGGAGGATAAAAAGTTATGGAAAGCAGTATTTCCTTGACAGTACATATTTCTCGTTAAAGGTAGTCAATAGGTTCGTATCTTGCTGTCAGGCGTCTGTAGTTGTAGATACCTATGATAATAATCCTAACACGTTTCATATTCATTTCCCACTCGACCCCGATGACCTTATATGCCACACAGTTGGAAGCAACCTTAGCCTCATTTGTTATTATTATGTCACCACGCATTAGGTAACTATGTGTGACTATCGCCACCTGACTAGGTCATGCGAGGGAAAGTAAATGTCACTGCGCATTCGTTTTGGGTTCTCCGGCAAACCCTATTTGGTAAATCGATCCGGCCATTTGGGTATGGCTAGACGGGGTTTCGTTGTTACGATAGATTAAATTTTTGGTTCTGTTACGTAATTTTTACCAATTTAGTACCGATTTTTTTAGTAGAACATGCATAAACTTACGTAAATATTTACCTACGTAAAGTTACAAAATGATTGTCTGTCCACATGTCGCTACACCCGTAGCTACACCAGTAGTGGTTATACGAGTATTTATTATCTTTGACTACACCACAACCAAACCATATTTGCGCTCTTCCCGTACAATTAACGAGTTTCTCAATCTGGGATCGTTTATGAATGTACCTAAAGACGATAATTAAAAAAATGAGATCGTTTATGACGAAAAAAGGAGTAAGATTGTCGATAGTAGATTGGAACATTTTATAAAAGTTGATTGGCAAAGTACTTAATCTACCTAATTACACCTAGTACTTAACACATACACTAGTACTTAATTACAACACTGATACTTTGAGGCTGCAATAACTATAGTTGGTTCTATATACCTAGTAGGTAGTCCTAGTAGGTAGTCTTAGTAGGTAGTCCTAGTAGGTAGTCCTAGTAGGTAGTCCTAGTAGGTAGTCCTAGTAGGTAGTCCTAGTAGGTAGTCCTAGTAGGTAGTCCTAGTAGGTAGTCCTAGTTGGTAGTCCTAGTACTTAGTACCTGGCGTTATTCAGTCGAGGAAGGGAGAATATCATTAATATGCGGACGTCTTACATCAAATGTCATGAGGACAAAACGGGCACATCATAATTCATGTTACGAAACCGCTGATGCATCAAGCCGTCGTATATCATAATGATCCGCACATTACCTGACGACGGATGAATCAGTCGAGATCGCGAGAAAGTGTTGGTAGGTATACAAGAGACGCTAAAATTAAGATGAAAGAAAAAAAGGATAATGTGCCGGAACATGGCTTTTGAGATTGTGAAAGCAACATTGACATTAGCCGCCAATTAACGTAGCCCATTGCGCAACCATAGCGGTGGCGTGCGCGAGCGCATTCGTGCGAAAGTAAACCGCGTTGCCGACATTAACATGGTAAACAAAACTTACATAAGCCGGGTTTCCGACGGAACTATCAAATGATGCGTATGATGTAATAAACTTACATTTATGTTAACACGCGAATATTCGGTGGTTACGAAATGCACCACGTTTACCTACTTCCTTATTAGGATTATGGAACGATTTTGGAAATTTACTAAAAACAAGCGTGCCTTACATAACTCGGTACCTACCTACCTACCAGTCTATTCAAATGATATGTAAAGCAGCTGAATGAATTCATGTTTCATTCACATTGAATACGTTCAATAAGAATCGCTTTTTTCAAGATGTCAATACTGATGCTCTACTAGCTCTACTTTTAACAGTAACTAGTATGTACTTAACTGCAGTGCAGGTGGCTGGAATGGTTTGGACACGTGACGAGAAGGGATGAGATGCATGTGACTAAAAGAGTGATGAATATGAATGTGGATGAATACAGTGCGAGAGGAAGGCCCAAGAAAAGACGGATGGATTGTATTAAGAGTGATATGAACGAGGTTGGAGTGGATGTGAGTATGACGGGAAAGCGCGATGTATGGAAGGAAAATACATACTGCGCCGACCCCAGATAATAGGAAAAGGTAAGGCAGATGATGATGACTTAACTGCAGTCAGTCCGTAGCTGCAGTCAACTGGCTAGACCTGGGTAACACCACCCTCCCACAGAAGATCAGTGTAAAGTAGTTATTATAGCTGCGTTTCGTTTCGTTTCATAGTTGAGAGAGCCGGAAGTCCAACCGTGGCTTCCCGTCCCTGTCCCACTTCAGGTTGGTAACGTGCGAGCAATGCCTTTGGTAGGTAGGTATTGCAAGCATCTATACGCTACGTGAACTGCTTAACATAAGGAAGATCGCACGCTTGTTTGTTTAGAAAGAAAAAAACGTCTAACATTCGTGCTAATTATTTTGATAATATTGACTAATTTAAGTTTATTGTCATCCTATTCCAGTGTTACTGCAAAAATTAAACTGCAATATTATTAATTATGCCAGGCTAAGAATCATTATACCCTTATCAGTGTCATTATTTGTTATTTCGGGAACTAAATCAATTAACAATTCGCTATGAATTGAATAAATTCAATAAAATAAATTATGTCGATTTATTTTTTACATATTTAAACAATGTCAGGGTCCATTACATCGGTACAGATCTAGAAATCATGATACATCATGGTCTGAAAAACTGTTGCGACCTGGATAGCGATAGTGTCGAAATAGTGACCTCAATCACTGTTTGGCTGAAGTCTGAAGTTCAATGTCGACGGCCATTGCCTTGGACAGTGAGACAAATTGGACATAGTTTAACGGAATGGAACCAACGCACATATACGTTTGCTATGTGGAACCGACCTACTTACAATTGCACTGGGGTTGGTTTTGGTCTGGAGACGCATGTATGGGTTGGTTGGATTTGCAAAGCTATGTCCAATTGTTGCCTGACTTAGTAAGTAACTTTTAAAAACCGCATCATAATCGTATATTATCATTAATCAGGGTCTGTCATTATTGTTTCTGCCAATTCATTAGTACCTACATATATCTACTATATAAAAATAAGTCGGGTGTTCCTTCCTGACGCTATAACTCCAGAACGCAAAAAACCGATTTCCACGGTTTTGCATTCGTTGGAAAGGTCTCGGGCTCCGTGAGGTTTATAGCAAAGAAAATTCAGGAAAAATTTCAACAGAACGCGGACGGAGTCGCGGGGCACAGCTAGTACTTAATAGATAGAATTCGGACAGATTGGTTTTAGTTACTTTGGCCAGTTTTGGTAGTCTGGTGGTTTAATAGTCGAGATTACATTCAAGGATCCTAATCTATTCAGGTTAGGTGCTAACTACTAACTCATAAGCTAATTATGACTTTTCTACGGCAATCCAAAATGCCGCCAAATTGTCTCACTTAGGTCCCTACATAAGCTTATTATAGTTAGTACTTACAGGACATGTAACAGCCTTGCAACTAGGTACCTACCTATATTTATTTACAAAACTGACACACAATTGTATATTCGTAGCAACAGTTATATTTTCGACAGCCTGAATGGATTATTTGTTGGCACTTTCAGAAAGTTATCCAGCCCAACATTTTTCCTTGGACAAAAACCCAGTTACGGCCGATTGCATTCATTTTCACCTGCAAGTACCTATCCACGTTTTATTGTGTTTATACCTGCAAATTCGTAAGGTCAACGAGTAAACTACTTTCCAAAGTGTTACCGGCGCCTTTCACGAGGTGGTAATTGTTGCAGTGCTCTCGTTCTTGTTATCCGCCGCCGTTTATCAAACGTGAGAAAGTAACGCTTTGTACCTACCGAGGATTTAAACATCGATCGACAGTTAATGGTTCCTTATTAACAATAAATGGCGGGCTTTTTGTTACTGTCCCAGTGCATTTTTTTTAAAGCAATGTGAGTTTATCACATTACTAAACCCTTAGCCCCTCCAGCTAATTTAATGATTGGGTTAGGAGTGGGCTCACGTCAATAGTTTAATGGCCAGGATGAGGATCGAACCTGGGACCTCTCAGCTACGAGGACGGCCCGTCTGACCACTAGGCTATTGATACTTTAAATATTTTAACCAGTAGATACTTTATCAGTAGCTCTGTCGCCGCCAACTAGCTTAATTCGCCGTTCAATTAACAGCCTAGCTACTTAACTAAACGGCGCCGTTCAACTAGTGGCCTGAATGATATTCAGCCATTTGATCAAACAGCTAGGCAAATTACTTGGATCGATGACATTTAGCAAGTTGCCTAGCCGTTTAATTACCTGCCTAGCCTGTTCATTTCAATTTAGTTCTACTTTCTGCCACCTAGCGCTGAAACTCACCAAACTGTCAATATCTCTATATTCTATATTCTCTTTGGTCAATATGGCGTCGGAAAAAAACAACTTTGATGGAATAATTTTATTAGGTACTTAGGTTTTTTACGTTTTTTTTTTAGATCCACCGAATCTATTTGCCGGGTGGGGTTTCTGTGGGGTCATAAAAAAAATAACCCTAACCTAAACCCATCCAGGTCGTTCTGCTTGGGTAGTATTTTGAAAAAGTTTTGTAGTACTTAAATGTCAACCAGTTGCCTAAGCATTAGCCAGCCAGTTTATTAAATGTTGTAATAGACGATACGGCTGAATATCATTTAGGCAGTTAGTTGAACGGCGCTGTTTAGTAAAGTGCCTAGGCTGTTAATTGAACGGCGAATTAAGCTATTTGGCTGCGACAGCTCTACCATTAATTTATGCGTGCGATAGAGTCGTAGAGTCGTTTACGTAAACTCTTTGTATCATGTGACGGTATATTTTTTCATATTAGATATTTTTTTACGTAGCGAACGTAAATCTCGTGAGACTGTTATTATGTGGACGGTCCATTGACGGAAGAAGAGCATAATCTGTTCCATAATATAATCATTTTTTTATAAAGAACACTTGATGAAGGAAAACATCGAGAAAAAAACATGCAATTCTTTCTAAAAAAATATGTGTGAAATTCGCCAACCGACGCTGAACGAGCGTATAGTGAACCATGGCCCAAAACACCCTGTATAATTTACCGAATAATAGGCACGTACTTACTATGTAGGTATACCATATAACTTCGAACTTGCGTCTAAATTCAGACGCAACTATAAATTTGTTTGCGGATAAATGAGCAAAGATTATGTAAGTACGTTTGAAGTTCTGCGAGATAGATCATAAATAAATAAATGATAAAATATGCCTGATCGGTTATATTTTTGGTTTATATTGAACTCCTTCATAATTGGTCGTAGACCTTTCTAATAAATAAATAAAATAAATATAGAGAATTTATTAGTAGGTAAACCCGGTACGTACCTAAGTACAAGAAGATGTGTTCATGCTAAATTCTGGACAAATCTCGTAAACAATATTAGCATTATAAAACAATATTACAAAACACGCTTTTCCCAAGCCAATTACATCGTAAAGTTGTAATTAACACTTGAACAACAGCGGACAAGAAATGCAAGCGAATACGACCGACGAAAGTAAAAGTGCATTAGGAGTCATTGCACCCATATTGCCGTCCTGACCGATATGATTCCGATACCCAGGGTTATAGGTATACTCACGTGATTGTCAAGGGTAGCCGCCACAGGTGAGCTGATCTCCTTGGCGAAAGACCTTAGTACAAGGATCACGTGTACAGTCACCACACTCCATTTGCACATTTTGATCGATAGCGCGACTGTACCATTTGTGTGCACCACTATATTTGCGCGGCATAACCGCGCTCGGCGCGTTCACTGACGAATTCGGCGATTCAATGGCATTATTTCGCAAACGTGCCGAACATGAGACACCGGCCGAGTGTCGGCCGCGGCCGCGCGGAGTCCGCCGAGTGCCGGCGGGCTGGCTCTTCGGCCACCACCCAGAATACTTTCTCTCGATACCAAAAACATTACTGCAGATCGAGCCCCCACCGACCCCAGTGATGCGGCGTCGCGCATGCATTTTGCGCGATTCGATGGCATCGCATTGTTTTGACTTGAAATTAAATGAAGACAGAAATATCTGCCTAGGTTTACAGTACCTAATGCCCGTGAATGATAACTCATCAGATAAGAGCATAGATTCAAGTAGTCATAATAATAATAAAAAATAATATCGCCAGATTAACACACTAACTATTATGTATATTTCCAAACTAAGCAACGCTTGTACCTACTATGGGTAACGTACAATGGACTGGGGGCGATCCCAGTAACACCCAGACCAGGGCAAATTACGAAAAGGCAATTTCCGAAAGTTACTCTTGTGGGAATCGAACCCGCAACCGCCATGTGGAGTGAGCCGAGCGGCCTACGCTCGAACCACTGCGCCAAGTGCTCATCAAACGTCAAAATTAAATCATTGATAGTAGGTATTTTTTTCATAAGAGGCTCCAGCTCCAAGTTTATAGAATTAACAGGATATAATAATTATCTTCTTAGGTACTAAGCAAGTAGTAACTGACATATTACATATTTGCTTATGTAAGATGTAGGTAGGAACTCTATCTATACATACGTAATAATTAAAGCTTCCTACTCAAATGTGGAGCCACAACGCATGAGTGGTTGATAATTAGGTAGGTACTATAGACAGATAATTAGTAGATAGTGTAACTTTTCAACCAACAAACAAGTTAACTGAAATCCGGAAGCACATGTGAAATTAAAATTGTAAGTACTCACTTACTCCATGGTACTTTCCTACCTACTTTAAGGACTGAATTAATAAATCAATTCAAGTCTGAGAGCGATCTTAAGAACGCTTTTGTACAAAGCGTTGTTGTTTGACATGTCTTTGTGTACTGGTACATATGACATAAGTACATAGATAAAGGTATGCGTAACGAAAATTTCTAAAAGGTATGCAAAAGAATTATATTTCTAAGACGGTCTGACTTGAGATTGATTTATTAAAACAAGCCTAAGAATTAGAAAATAACCGCATCAAGACTATTAAAGGCTAGTGTAAAAGCTATAGAACTCAACAATAAAAGATAATTAAAAGTATAAAAAGCGTCGTCTATGGGAACGGGCCGCGGATAAAGCTGGATTTTCCACACTGATAAAATGAAAGTGAAATCGCATCGTTTCCGTGCCGCGGTGGTGCCTTCCACCGACACGTAATCATGACGTTTGGGTGCTCCGGGAGGAACATCGTGAACTTTCTCATGATCTACTTGCATAATACACCTTGGCGACTTTAACAATTCATTGACGCAAACACAGATATAGATTTACATAGATAACGCAAATGCATGTACTTCGCGTGTACGAAACCCCGACCAAGCGTCAAGGTTGGTCGCCGCTAACTTACAGTCCGCGCGACTACAGATATAAAAAATATGAGTATGAGCGAGATAATCACTCGAGAGAATCCTAGCGGGCGCAGGGGCATCGGCGGCATCGGTCTTTGAATCGGTTTGGATTTCCCGTCACTAATGACGTCACAGTAGGTGTAAAAAATTCGGCACGCTTGGTTTCAATACAAATCGTGATACTTGCGTTATCTATGTAAATCTATATCTATGTGGACGAAAAGCATGTCTCTTCTATAAGGTTAGTAACTAAGTAAGAGTGCCACAGCCTAGCGTCACTATATTCACTACACATACCTACTTAGTGTTGACGACCGCTTGGCGGTGGTTCGAGCGTAGGCCGCTCGGCTTATTGCACATGGTGGTTGCGGGTTCGATTCCCGCCGGGGAATATTTCGGAAATGGCCATTTCGTAATATGCGCAGGTGTGAGTGTCACTGCGATCGCCCCCAGTCTATTGTACGGAACCCATAGTACAAGCGTTGCTAATTTGGGGCCATACAGTTGGTGTGTCAGTGTGGCGATATTTATTATTTATTAGTGTGACACGTGAGGATAGATTAATATAAGCCAGTTGAAAAATTCGAAGCGAGGTCTCGCTTCGAATTTTTAACGTTAACAGAAAAGTATTCCTCATATCCTTGCAATGATGCTAATGAGGGTTGCTCTTTCACGGTGGTAGAGCCAAGCTAGTGACAACAGCTCATATACGGGCTGGCTCGACCAGAATAGTACCATCCTGTCACAGTAAATCGGCGTAAAGTAGCTATTATAGCTGCTTTTCGTACGATAAATGAAAGATTTATAATAATGCCGGAATATAATAATGATCTAACAGGACGTATTGTGGTAAGTTATAGGTAGGTATAGAAGTTTATTAAAGTATACAGGGAAGCAACACTATTTTATTCAGTGGTCTCTTAACAAATACTTGCAATGTCAAAAACGCCTGACGCAATTTGATACACAAATTTAAGCGGGCTACCATTGCTAATGTGAACTAACAGGATCTGGCTTTTTAGAAAAAATCAGGGACCCCCCACTTTTTCAGATGTAACATCAGTCATATTGATTTAGTTCATAGGTAGGTGGTACCTATAAAATGTAGCCTATATAACCCGAACCCTAATTACGAATCTATTGACGCTTCATTTATTAGAATCGGATGGGCAGATTAGGCGCTAAAGAACATAAAAATGATACAAACATAGACTGCAAAATATAATCTTATATTTTGGTTTCGCCGTAGTAGAGTAAAAAGTACTATTAAAGCAGCCGACATAAGTAGGTACTATTATCATACTTCCCGATCTTGACGCGGTTCCTTCAATAAATTACGAACAATGGACTTACAAGCTCTCATATTTACAGATCCACTTGCCAAAAAAATAACATCGGTTCATCCGCTTGGGCACTTCGATGCCACAGACAGACACAGATAAGTGTTAAACTTATAACAGCCCTCTTTTTTCGTCGGGGGTTAAAAATAACGTCGTCGAACGGCAAAGTACCTAGCTTATTCCGTGTAGTGGGTAACTACTCTTATAGAAAGGAATGATGGGACGTTAAAGAGGGCGAATGAAATAATAACACAAAGTTGATTCAAATCTTTATTGAATTTCATATTTCATAATAAATACCTTAGTAAGGATAATTTCACTTGGCACACACACATGATTTCACTTTGAACTTACCTGAAGCCGAGAGGTACTTCTTAGATGTTTACGTTTAGACCCCGTTGTCCCCGTAGTTCGCCATGGAAATAAAATTAACAGATTAAAAACCAAAAGTAAACCAAATAGGTGGATGCAGTACATGTAGTCGCTAATCGAATTATCTATCAATATAATTTGAATGATCCAGTTTGAAAACATCCCTATAATCAGCAAAATGTTATAAATTTTAATAGGAATTAATCACTACCTACTTAGTAATAACAAGATTCGGTCAATAACCATGTTATCTTCCTCATTCTGTGAATAAAATGTAGAACTAAGCCCGAAGAGATAAATTTAACGGGACTACAAGTTTACTGACCTTCCGCCATAAGTCGGTAAAGACAGGCCTTTCGAAATTCGACTTGATTTGGTGTTACCAGCCACCGACTATTAGCATTACTGGTTAGATTTCCCCAAAATCTACCGTAAAAATTTTAATGAAAAAATTGAAGCCGAATTCTAACCCGGAAGCTGTAGTTGTCACTATAATCGTTAATTAGCATTGTATTCAGATGACGGGCCAAGAAGGTATTAAATATACAATAGCTTCAACTAACGGAGTGAATGGCGTTGAAATAAATATATACGAATATTTTTTATGGTAATTTTGCACAAACTTGTGCGGAAATTATATCGGCACGATTCATCTAATGAATTACGTATCAACTATCAATTTGGCATCACGACTAGGATTCCAAAGCCAAAATAACGCGGGAGCAATGACACCTTTAAACTTGCGCGAATTTTGGCACCAAGTCAGACTGACTGATCTCATATTGAAGTTACATGGAGAAATTTAAACATACTTCAAAAAACCTAGGTGCACTAAAAAGCTAGAAGAACCTAGGGACCAAAAAATGTATTTAATTTGGAGTCGTTGACACTATCCTTACACTACGTTAGGACAACTTCTTAGGTAAGTACCTACCCTTACTTGAATTGGCAGACTCAAATCAAATAAATTATTTGGTCCAAAGTTATTTCTAGCTTTATAGTGCACCCAGGTTATTTTGAAGCCGGTTCATTTTTTACCAAACTTTTTATTTCATGATTTTTAGTGGTATTGAATTGCTAGTGACCGTAAATCATCCATCTCTTACTACTGAACAGCTTTTGATGAAATTTCCAATGGGACCAATCTGGAAATATATCCTTTCAAATAACAATACATTTAATTTTTCGAATCAGTTTTAAATGACTGAGTTATGATGAGGTACCTAACAAGCATTTACATTTAAAAATACAACCGAACTGAGAGCATCCTTTTTTAAAGTCGGTTAAACATCTTATTCTGGCAACACTTGCTTGATGGTGCGGCTTCTAGGCTCAAAAGGGCTTGAACCCAGGGCCGTTAAACTAACTTTATAAAAAAGGTGCGGCTTCAATTTACCCATGAATGTCTATCATTTCGAAAATTCTATTGTAATCACTACTTCGAATCAATGAATCATGGTTTCTACCTAGTAAGTACGTTGTGGGAGATATGTCTCTCGAAACAACTATTTCGAGATGAAATTGTTTCCAGCCGAAATGCCAGCACCCTTCATAATCGACCACTAAAAATCTTTCAAATTATTTAATTGTTCTGGCATTTATTTGTTCACATAAATAAAAATGTATACCTATTTACTACATACCTTCATAATCGCGTGATGGTCTTGCATAGAACTACTCTCCTACACCTTCTTGAAAGAGTTGGTACATTGTTTTGGTAACAATACATGATCTACTATATATTATTACCTATCTATACTGTTAGCTAACAGTTACAATGAAATCCGTTACCTATTAGAAAATAATTTGCAATATTCTAAAATGTCAAACTTAAGCGTTAGCCCAGTTTCATAGTATTGTCACCAAGTCACTTCTAAGGGCCGAAATAAATGACAAAATGAATAAACATACATCATAGAGCAGGACAAATAAAATATTTATTTTCTTAACTACATACCCCTCTATATACCAGCAAAATTGCCTCAAATAAGATATTATAATCTTACTTCAAAACATTCACACTATCGTGTGGAATGCTGACAAATATAAACAAAGGAATATTTACAGATCTAAAGAAACAACCCTACTTTTGTATTAAAGTTTATTTTTACATTACATTAACCTAAAAGTTAATAAATCTATTCCTAGCATCTCCATATAACAGCTATTTGAGAACTTAATACTGAGTAAGGTCAGAAAAAAATAAAATAATCATGATTCATTTTTTATAATCTATGTCAACTAAACTCGATATCGATCTCGTTCACCTAGCGTCTATATACGAGCGAATCTTACAGAATTTTATCCTAAGTTGTACTTAATTCGTAAAAACACGTAACTAGTTCTCGTTTTACATAACTATTTCCTTAAAAGTATGTCACGTTAAGTACCTAAGTACTAGAATAATAAATAGAAGACCATCTTACAAATCAGTACACAATGTAATCTAATTATATTCTTCTAAAAGACAAGAGTCAAAGAGTTCCAGCTACAGTCTATGTGTCCTGACGCCTTCTCCTAGGTGGTCTCGCGTGTAGACCATGAGGTGTATCTAGTGCTCCGGAGCGTACTGCCTACACTAGCACTAACACTGCTTTACTAGTGTACTTAGCACGAAACCTAGAGATTGAAAAAACCTTTAATGAGACACGTACAAGATAAATAACAAGAGGCCGCCAACATAGCATTAATCACAGGAACTAACATTATCGAGTCTGATACTATCATCCTACGCTCAATTAATGCTATGTAGTGCTGAGACATCCTAAGTAGAGAATTCAAAGACTAGTCCACACAACTTCCTAGGGAGCGGGAATGTTACTTGGAAATACTAGTTCATGAATGCTTGTGGTGTGAGATGAGTGAATGGGGATGGGGGAGTCATACTTACGTTGGTTTAGAATCGGCCCCCTCTGCCCTGTCCGCCGCCGTAGTTTCCGGTGCCGTAGCCGCCGCCGCCGCCACCGCCGCCACCCTGGTTCATGTTGTATGGAGTGGTGCGGTTATTGCTATATTGCTGGTTCCTAGTTGGGCCCCCACTGTATCCCTGCTGGTTGTAATTGCCAAAATCTTGGTTACCCCAGCTTCCTCTACCGTTGCCACCCCCGTAACCGCCGCCACCCCCCTGATTGCTACCACCCCAGCCCCCTTGGTTATTGTCCCAGGGATTGGAATTGTTCCATCCTCCTTGGTTGTTGCCGTAACCACCTATAAGACAATAAAAACAGTTATGACACCGCCATGATGTGTAGATACAATTTTATACAATTTAGGTATATGGAAATACATACCACCATTCCCCCAATTGTCGTTTCTGCCCTGGCTTTGCCTGCCCCCTCTTTGTTCAGCACCATCTTTAGGAAGGGCTTTCTTAACATCTAATTGTTTCCCATTGATTTTGTGAGGTCCATTCACTGTAAAATCAAAAGCAAGGTTTTAATATTGTCTGGGTATATTAGTGATGCATGAAAGTAATTTAGATACTATATTGTGTCTGTCTGTTGACTTGCGTACCAGAATCTACCATAAGATAGGTAGTCAGGTATAGCTAAAATCAATATTTTAATATCCACAGTCAGAGGAAGCCAGATCTAGACACAGAAAGTTCCATCCTGGGGCAAAGCTGTGGAAATAGACTAGATTGTAAGTAATACTCACAACAAACTTTGTCTACAGGATCATAGTCATCAAACTCCACAAAACCGAAGCCTCGCTTCTTGCCTGTAGCTTTATCAGTCACGACACTGACATTTTGAACAGTGCCAAAGTTTGAGAAATAATCTCGAAGTTGTTCCTCATCATGGTCATCTTTGATACCACCGATGAACAGTTTTTTCACTGTCGCACCCGCTTCTGGGTTTTTGATGTCTTGTCTGGCTACGGCGCGTTTCGTTTCCACGACACTGGCAAGAAAATAATAATCTAAGCATCTAAACTATTTGAAAAAAATATACACGAAGTCAGGTTATTGACATGTGCTAATGTCGACCCCACAGAAAATGCCATGTGTTCAAATCCACGAGACATTCACCAAGCGGTGTCTAATGCTTTTTGCAGCATAAAACGATATGAAAGCGAGAGTCTAGCTTTCATATAGCTGGACTGCAGTGAGCCTAACCTAGGAATAGGTAAATAGCACGCTTACCGTCCGTCGATGCGGTGCGGCCTGTTGTTCTGCGCATCATCGACCATGTGCGCCTTGGAATAAGTGATAAATCCGAAGCCACGCGACCGCTTCGTTTTGGGATCTTTCATCACGACAACGTCAACGATTTCCCCCCATTTTTCAAAATGTGTCTTCAGCGACTCATCTGTTGTTCTGTAGTTGAGCCCACCGATAAATATTTTACGGTGCACCTCGGGCTCATCCTGTAAGTAGGGCGCAATCGTTAACAAAATGGCGGACAGAGGTTAGCGTGGTACCACGCTTTGCTTAGCTCATTCATTACAGGCATGGCGGTTTTATAATTAACTTATAAGTCTACACGCACTGAATAAATAAAGGTACAATGTAAAAGTATGTGATACTCTTGACATAGAACGTATAAACGCAATATCTTTTGCGTGATGACTCATCGTCATGGAAACCTATGGAAAGTTGGAGCGAAGAATATAGCAGAAATACTCACATAACCATCATCTCCATTCTGTTGCGGCCTCATTGTATTGTTTTAATTACTTAAATTGGTTAAAACAAAGCACAAACGCGAAAACACCTTACAAGTTAATTATTTTTGGACACGTCAAACACACAACCACTCCCGATCGACGCCACGCCAAAAAGAAAGATTGAAACGAAACGAAATGAGTGAGTAATACGAATGAAAATGAAAGGACTAGGGTTGTCGGTCATCTCGATTAACTGAAAACATCGATATTTTTAATCACAAGTAACGCGATTAACACCATAGATATAGATGTTAAATAATATAATATAGTATTATAAATTGTGAATTAAAAAAACAGATTTTTACCAATAACCGTGGTAGATAATGGGATTATTGCTTATCGTATTTGAACTATGCAGGCTTCACTTATTCATTTTCTGATTTTATAGAATTTTTTATCATTGGTGGTAGCTATTACCTATGGTTTTCTTTTTAACCTTACATCTATTTAGCCCACTACGGGGCATGTGAATATTAAAGTTCAGGAAAAATAATAATAATAATAATTTAAATGTCAATTAAAATAAGAAAATAATGATATGTCAATAAAATACCTCGTCATAATATCAATTAAAAACACTTATCAATTTAACATGTCATTGATGGTATAAAATGATTTATCAAGCAACCAAGTACTGAGCTGTCTTTTAAAACCTATTAGTGGAAGCACCTTTAGTGTTTCTGGTAGTTTATTGAAAATTTTTTTACACATTGAGTAACAATTTTTTTGGTACAATGTGGTTCTGGGTATTATGTCCAGGACCAGTCGCTCGCTTCGTCTCGTATTTCAAGGAAAAAAGTCTTTAGCCTTCATGAATAAGCTCTGGTGGGTTTTTACAAACATACAAATTTCAAAAATGCACATGCAAGGAAGCGTTAGAATTCCTAGTTTCTTAAAATGAGGCCTGCACGATTCATAAGGACGAATACCCACCATAGCTCTAATGCATTTTTTTTGTGCTAAAAAGGCTCTGGGATAGTCTATTGAATTACCCCACAGTAGCAACCCATATCGCAGCACTGAGCTAACGTAACCATGATATGCCAATAACACAGTTTGTGATGATGATGTCCTTCTTAACTTGCCAAGTGCATACACAAAACTGTTTACTTTTTTACAGGCGTGGTCAATATGTGACTTCCAATTACAGTGTGCATCTAACGTCAGACCTAGAAATTTTACCGTATTGGATTCATTTATTTTAATTCCATTATATGTTACTTTTCTTGGGGGAACTTTTGATCCATACGTTTTGAACTGTATGAAATTTGTTTTATCAATATTTGCATGGAGGTTATTTAAATTTAACCATTTTAATACAGAGTCAATTGTTTTATTAATTTCATGGTCATAATTACTTAAGTTTAGTCTAAATATCTACCTTATATTTTCATTATTCCCGTTATGCTCTGGCTTGTAATATTATAGCATGATTATTATAATTATTCTGTGACTAAATTTGACAAATGAGGCATATCTTTATAATTATTTAATTATCTATTTGAACATGACCTAAACAGGTATATTCTTAACATATGCACGAACGAGAGTATCTTCAAGTGAATAAAACCAAAGGCGACACGAGAAAGCCTCGTGTTATTAATTGATTGAAGCAGTGATAGCCGATTGGGTAAGGACGAGTTCAAGTGGTTCAAACACCGGCTCCAACGTCTAGGATTTTCGAAATCTATTTGCAAATCGTAGTTTTAATATGATTGTGTGATGAAACCTGCAAGTCGGAAGTTGAACCATTTTGGAAAGACGTGAAACTTGCCAACCCGCATTAAAATACTTAAATATTAGTAATCGAACATGTCCTTCGATTGCTGACAGTGAAATAATTTTCTAAATAGCTTACAAGTGACTAGTCAAAAATAAAACTTCAAAGTTTCCGGGTTCCGAATTCGTTTCCGAAATCGATATCGATTCAAATACAAATTACTTAAATATCCCCGCTGAATCCCCTTTAATTTTACGTTCATTCGTTCATGTATTTACATTTATTTCATTCATTCAATCACTGAAAGTGGCTACTCACGATGCAATTTCAAGTTCAATAAATTGATTCAATTTGTTGAGGTCGAGATTGACCGTACTCTACTCACGTATCAATCCAGCTTTTACTTTTATTTTGATTTGTACTGAGATGAGCTGCAGTGCAAGCACGCGTGGTGAGCACCAAGTTTATTTCAAAGTACCAGCGCAAATGACACCAATTTGACTCAACCGCTCTATCTATACAAATAAATAAAATTGGAGTGTCTGTTTGTAATATCAAAATAACATCTTTTCACTAAATGCATATGAAAGTACATAAGACAACTATAACAAAAACTCGATTTAAAAAAAAATTGTCTGTCTGTCTGTGTGTTTGTGTGTTTGTTCCGGGTAATCTCCGAAACGGCTGGACCGATTTTGACGGGACTTTCACTGGCAGATAGCTGATGTTTTAAGGAGTAACGTAGGCTACTTTAATTTTAGAGAAACAATTAAGGTTCCGCGTAAAAAAATAAAAACACATGAAATCAAAGAGTATATCTGAAACGGCTGGACCGATTTTGACGGAACTTTCACTGGTAGATAGCTGATGTTATAGCTTTGGCTACGTTTATTTCAGAAAAACAAAAAAAATGGGTCCTGTCGCGCGGGCTCAGAACGCGGGAGCGGGCTTTGTTGTTAAGTTAAACTTCACGCGGACGAAGTCGCGTGCTCAGCTAGTTCACCATACAATTAATTGATTCAACTCGTCAATTTCTAGGACGGTCGACACGACATTTCACAAGTACAGCAATTTGTCAAATCAATAAGTTGAATATGAAATTGCATCGTGAGTAGGTAGCCACTTTTAGCACTACTCTGCAAGTCATTTCATTCATTTCGTTCAGTTCAATTTTGTTTTTTGGGTTAAAGAGAAAAGTAGGCATCTACCTACTTCGCCAATTTTGCGGTGCGGCATAAGAAATCACTGATTTTACTTTGTATTAACAGTTTGTATAAAGGCAATAGTAATATTAAAATTCATTAGTAACATTTATTTGCCTAACTTCGACTGAAAACTTGCAATTGTGGCTGACGACAATATGAAACCTAGCGGAGATGCTGACGACTACGTATGTGATTTTCTTATCTAATTTAATTCGTAGTCCCTATATTGTAGAAAGATTATTCAGATTTCTAGTACGTTGCTAATTTTAGTACTTATTTCCGCACTAATTTCAAATTTTCTAAGAATGTTCTGCTACGTCATCATCGCGACTACACCTCAAATCATTCTATGATGCATTCAATGCACTATGCCATTTGGATTAGCGAAAGTATGAATAATGTACAAGATGATGATGGGCGAATACTTTTCTACCAATGTGTTTATAAATACAAAGCATAAAGTAACAGTCTTCCTTCATAGTCTGCACATGTGATTTTTAGGATGAGCCCGAACATTTACGGAAACTGTTCATTGGCGGGTTAGACTACAGGACCAATGATGCGTCGTTGAAAGAGTTCTACGAACAATGGGGTGAAATTGTGGATGTAGTCGTTATGAAGGACCCCCAGACCAAGAGGTCAAGGGGGTTTGGCTTCATCACCTACTCCCAAGCACACATGGTTGATGATGCTCAAAAGAATAGACCACACAAGATCGATGGAAGGTAATATAAATACTTACTACTCACCTTTTTCACTCACCATAATTCTCTCCATCCAAAGGCTGTCTGGAAGAGATCGCAGTCTGTGATAAGACTGCCCAACGTACACTATTGTTTTTTTTATGTTGTTAGATATATTCCGAACTTTAGTGTGCAATAAAGAGTTATTCTATTATATTCTTTGGTGTGCACTCGGTAAAACATAATTCGATGGTGGAAAGGAAAAACAAATGAAACGCCACTTTGGTCGAAAATGAGTTTTATATACAGTTTTGATAGGGTTCTCGATTCCCTTTCGATGTGTCTATAAAACTCATTTTCAACCAAAGTGGTGTTTCATTTGTTTTTCCTTTCCACCGTCAATATTGTTGTCCCTTTTTTATGAAGACAAAAAATTGAGACAACAGTTGTTGTGTGAATGTTTTGTCCAGTGTAAATGTAGGGCAAGAAAGCGGCATTTTATGTTCACATAACTGTAAGTTTGCAGTGACGAAACATACCTATAAGTACACCAACATAATGATGTTGTTGTCTGAATTTTTCCACCGCAAAGCAAAATGGGGACAACATAAATTCATGTTTTTGTTTGTCAGTGTAAACCAAGGGTTTTATTTTATTTTAACAGCAACCAGCTAGCTTTAAACAAATATTAACTACCTGTTCTGTATAATGACAAAAGGCTTGCCTCTGATTGAATTGGAAACAGAAATACTGTCAGAGAAATGTGGGTAGACTGCAGTGGCTCTGCTTATCCATTCAGGGAAATACAGAGTGTCTTTAAGCCTTAGCTCAGTTGTAACAAACTGACATGGAATTATATTTTAGGATTGTTGAACCTAAAAGAGCAGTACCCAGGGAAGAGATTAAAAGGCCGGATGCTGCCGCAACAGTCAAAAAGCTCTTTGTAGGAGGCCTCAAGCAGGATATAGAAGAAGAGGACCTGAAGAAATACTTCAGTGCCTTTGGGACCATTGTGTCTGTGAGTCTCGTCACAGAGAAGGAGACTGGCAAGAAGAGGGGCTTTGGATTCGTTGAGTTTGATGACTACGATCCTGTTGATCAAATATGCTGTGAGTTTCTAGATTTGTTGAATATACCTTTGTTATTTATTGTTGATAGCTGTGATAGCCGATTGGTTAAAGTCGGCGTCTTGCGGGCACCAGGTCTTGGGTTCAAACCCCGGCTCGCACTTCTGGATTTTTCGAAATCTATGTGCGAGTCATAATTTCTATAATATGATTATCACTTGCTTACGGTGAAGGAAAGCATTGTGAGGAAAACTGCATGTCTTAGAAGATCTAACAAATTTTCCAAAGACATGTGAAATCTGCCAACCCGCACTGGGCCAGCGTGGTGGGTTATGGCCTGAATCCCCTTCGTGTTTATGGGGAGGCCCGTGCGAGGAGTGGGACGTCAAAAGGGCTAAATTATTATTATTAAATTTTTTGTTGTGTTGTAAAGTTATGAAACCAATATCAATGAGAGGAAAAATGTAGGAATGGTCTGCTGCAAATGTTGGGAGAGATAATGGCATTCTGTAAGGACAATAAAATATACCCAATACTTTACCCACTTATGAGGAAAGAATTCCACACATTTACATAATATAGTGTTGATATTTATGTGTCACTTAGCAAATTCAATCACACTCTGAACAATGAAAAGTATGAAATAAATTCACAAGTTAAAACTTGTAAATGCTTGATGGACATCCAACCCATTCAGACAATATCTTGCATAGGTTGTCTTAGGTTATTGCTAATTGATACTATAGTAGATACTTATGATTTTTTCCCATTCAAAGCGCAACCAAACCATAAGGTGAAAGGTTATCATCTCGACGTAAAGAAGGCACTCTCGAAGTCGGAGATGGCGGCCGGCGGCGGTGGCGGAGGCGGTGGCGGCGGCGGCGGCGGCGGCGGGGGCGGCCGGCGCGGGGGCGGCCGCGGCGGCGGCGGTGGCGGCGGCGGATGGGGGAACAGGCAGAACCAGGACTGGGGTAACTCGGGTATATTGGAGTGATATGCCCAAATATCAACTTTTTTATTTACCTAACAGTAATTGTCGCTTTCCTTGGTGAAAGTCTTAAACTGGTCATTTTGAGGTCCTATTAACCCTGGTAGCCCTGACCTTGTGCTAGTGAATCCTTATGTAAAAGACGACTCTGTGTGCCAGTTCAAATTCAAATCGTTTATTTTGTTTAGGCCTACGGGGGCACTTACAAATTGTAAATTTTACTTTTTTTTTTTTTTTGTCGACAGCATCATTACAAAACCAAAGCATAAATTCAAGTTCATTTTATTAGTTCGTCAAGACGCGTGCTGTGACTCTTATGAGACTGGCACATGGGTCAATTTGCAATAATTCACGCGTCTTCGTGAAATTAACTGATCATACCATAATTTTGTAATTACAGAAGGTGGCTACAATTCCGGCTACAATCAGGGTGGGGGATGGGGCAACCAGAATCCCTGGGACTCGAACTCTGGGGGCAACTGGGGCAACCAGGGCTACGGGGACCAAGGAGGTTGGGGTCAGCCTGGTAACTTTGGAACCGGATACCAGCAGAGTTATAGTGGCGGCCCCATGCGGCCCAACTATAACACTACTAGATCCCAACCATATAATAATTCAGGCAAGTAATCTTTAGCATATCTGTAGATTGGAGAGTAGAGATTGTAATTCGTCTATACCACTGCCAACGAGAACCAATTTGAAATGATTTATTTATTTTTTAACAGCCAAACGCCAATTACACTAATTATGTAAAGATTAAGTAACTATGACTAGTAAATACATTATAAGTTATAAAAAACTCAATAATAATAATAATTTCATTCGTCTCTCTCACAAAACCTTAAACATACCAACAAAATCCTCGCCCATTCATCCACAAACAAACATGTGGACATTTTTATAAATTAATTTTTCTTTCTGTGTCGAAAACCGCAATGTTAAAACATCAAATTTTATGAAAATTATATATTCAATTTCGTATCGATTCTCGTTGGCCGCGGTATAAGTTTATGTAGGTAACCTGTAAGTTTTAAAATGTACTATACAAGAGCTTCTGTATAAAAAAATACTATTGCATGGATTTTCATGTGGATGCGAGATTGTCGCAGATTCGTGCCAAATTCATCGTCAGCTCTCGACTCGTCAGAATTAGCAACCGTCGTCGTACCCATCGACCTAAATACCTCTTTGGCTAAAGACTTTGCCATTAGTAATCTCAGTGTGCCTTTGATTTTCCTCACATTATCTTGTAGAGCACTTGTGTATCCTAAACCCGCGGTCATGAACAATGCGCGGTCGCGCCAAGCTCTGCACCTTAGCGAGATCACTTTTAGGCCCATTTTAATAAAATACATCTCAAGTTTGACAGTGATATTGGAAATATCATTCTTATGACGTCATACGTGTAGAAAATTACATTTAAAAAGCGTAAGTACTCAAGTTCGCTCTCAGACTTGAGATTGATTTGTTAATGCGGGCTTAAATTGCAGCTTCATCAAAAAAACATGATGACTCAACTTTTATCGTCAGTCAGTGGTGCTAATCTGTTGGCTGAAAATTAAGTTAAAACAAAATAACAACTAAGTGTACCAATAGAAATAGCACGAAAAAGTAATCATAACGAAACTCACTAGTAGTGGATTAGCACAACCCTCAACTGGCCTGGTATTACAAGCATGGAAGACGCTTTTTAAAGTGTCAACGAGTTGCGCGAGTGACAAAGGCGCGCCTGTACGCGCTTCCAAAACCGAGCTTATACGCGCCGATAAAAAGCTGATGTGAAACAGCCCTACAAAGCTACGTCTGTCTTGAACGGGTGGGAACCCGGGTTTATACAATTTTGGCGACTAATGTTCTAAGAAATTTGAACAAAATCCGGCATCACAGCCCCATTCAAAATGGGCGTCCTCCGTGATTGTTAATCCTTCATGGACTGGTCCGATTCACGACCACAATATTTCTTTTAATGAAAGTGCTGGACGGTCAACGCAGTTTAATATTGACATGGGGCTTTGTAGGCTGAAGAGGGAATTGTGTAATGCAGGCGGTGGCGGCGGGTACACCAGCGGGGGCGGGGGCGGGGGCGGAGGCGGCGCCGGAGGGGGTGGCGGGTATAACAGTATGGGCAACACGCCGCAATCCACCAACCAACGCCGATTCTAAGCCACCCACTGGTCCTCTTGTGAGTATACATTTTTATTACCTACTTCTCTTAACTGCCATTCCATGATTTGTTTTGATGTGGAAATCCAGTCACATTTAGGTCACTGTCATCTTGCCTGTACTGTATGTGATACTAGTTTTGGACTCTTGTTAAATACCTTGTACTTGTCGACTGCTTGGCGCAGTGGTTCGGCTCACTGCACATGGTGGGCAAATTTCGGAAATGGCCTTTTCGTAATTTGCCCAGGTCTGGGTGTCACTGGGATCGCCCCCAGTCCATTGTACGGTACCCATAGTACAAGCGTTGCTTAGTTTGGGACCGTACGGTTGGTGTGTCAGTCTGGCGATATTTATTGATTTATTTATTTACCATTTTGTAACACAATGTGCTTTTAGTGATGGACGCTGGTATTAGTTACATTGACAATTGATTATTCGATTGCAATCGTGAAAAGTGCATTGCTTTATAAAATATGTACATTAATAATTATCATCTAGATCGTCCAAACTGTCTAGTATTGAGTAGACTGACGAGTTTAACTGAAGCGAATCGTGCGCTAATGTCAGTTCAGAGATGCTTTAATATCACGTTATTGTTGAATTAAAGTATATGCCTACCTCTCGGAATATACAGGCGTGTTCACCTAAGGCAGTGGTTCCAAATGTGAGTGGATTTCTTACACAGCTTTTGAATTACAATATTTGATCATCACATAGACAGTGTCATTGACCTGCCAAGTAGTTTAGTCCAATTTATGGTTCATTGACTCGTTCTGTTGTCCACACGCTATCTTAACGAGCTAATGTCGATATTCAAAAATATCGGTGTGACGTACGACAGATTTATTGAAAACATTGTTTTGTAAATCAAAAGCTGTATAAACACAACTGAACATAATTTACCCAAATCATTTGATACTGATTAAATATTCCCCTTAATATTATTTCAGTTATTGGTTATTGAGTATTTTATAACGTGTATGGTGTGTACTCACGAAGGTATTTTTTAATGCGTAGGTCCCAAGTTGCGCTTAGTTGAAGCTAGGCAGGCAGACGATATAGTAGTCACGGAAGGTAGGCCACCTGACAGCTAGCTAGTGAGGGACAAGCGGATTTAGTGAAGCGACTGCATTACATAGCCATTTTACCATTTATTTTACTACTTCGATTCAGGTTTGTCCACAATAAGGTACTGTGTAGGCACTAGTTTAATTTTTTTCTATTATTATTAGACGTTTAGCACACATTCACAGTTTTTACATTTTGAATTGTCACTTTATCTCATAAATGTTTCGCACGGCTATTGTGTTAGTCAGGTATTGCAAAGTAATAAAAAAAATACATTTTTTCAAATTCCAATATTATTGATATTGTAAAAGCTGTGTTTATAAGAGAACTATTTGCGTTTTTAGTCGTTAAGCGAGGAGATATTATATTATTTCTGTTAATTTTGTAATATAACATTGTAGATTATTATTTGAATTTTAAAATTTCGTTCATGATTAGATAGAGATAGCTATAACATTCCAAAATATATTAACAATACCTATGACAATGGCGACGTATATCCGATTTCCTTAAGAGTGTAATTATTATACAAAATAATTATATCAATAAAATATAATATTTCAAATATATTGATGTTAGAAATAGGCCATACATGACACCATTTGCCAAGAATTATAATCCTTTGATTCTGTCCATAGACATTGTGGACAAATGAAATATTTGACATTGCGAGTATAATATTATAGGTATTCTATCTAATTCAAGTGTATGAATTATTATAAGATTTATAATATTAATCATAATACATGTTTTAATTATACTTTTGTCTTCATATTACTTATTGTTAAGTTATGTAGCCAGGTCGCATATGCGTCGATTATGTTGTATAACATTAAAATATCACTTGAGATTATTTTTTTAAGTGAATTAAGTCATTATTTCATCGGAAAAACGAGCATTACTTGCTATAAATATAAAATCTTAATACATATCTACCTATTTAGCTAGCCACATTGCTGGTGTGATCTCTTTCCCTTCACTCTTCATATAGATACCTACGTATCTTATGTACATATCTTTTATCTTGGTTTAAATTACCAATCTGGAAGAATATTCGTACATTTGCCAAAAATATGCTCCATTTTTGACATGCTAACACAAAATCGGCGTATATGTTCCATGGCTTAATATAGAGGTATCATTGTTTTAATTTCGGTGTGCATAAAATTAAATGAACCACTGTTTTCCATGGACTCTTCTACACGTGGTCGAGCCTACCGCCATGGAATAGGCCATGGTAAGTTGACTTATCTAAATAAAAAAAAACTATTAAAATAATAATTTAGCTTTTATTTCAACATCGTTATCCACAGTTATTCCGTTTACCTATCCATTCCCAAAAAACACCCTAAAGCGGAAACGTATGTCTGAGAATAAGGGCCTGTGAACACCACGTTTTTTAAACGCGCCGTCGACGCGCGTTTTAGAAACATGGGTCAACGCGCTTTCATATTACAAAGGTCTACAGGCTGCGTCTGACACGTGTGCGTATCGCGTCTGTATCGCTAAAAACGCGCGTAGACGGCGCGTTTAAAAAACGTGGTGTGCACAGGCCCTAAGCTATCATAGGTTGGCTAATGGGAATGTTGATATCAACCTTCTTCCGGATTCCTCTAGGCAAAGGTACTGTCGACTTAAGGCTAAAGCGCCCATCTAGCCCGCGAATTTCAAATGTTTTGAGGTTTTTTAGAATTTTTTCAAGATCTGACAATAAAAGGCAAATTTTGTAATTCGCGAAAAAGGCCGTGTGCAGTGCATTTATTAATATATCCAACTTACTCTAAAACATTTCAAGAACGACAGCTATCCAGATAATCTGGCAATTTTTGTATATTTAGTGATTTACTAGTATCATATCCACCGTGATAATATTTAGAGTAAAATAAATGTATTAATAAACGCACTGCATACTGTGTTTTTCGCAAAGCACAAAATGTTGTCTTAAATGTTTTCAGATTTTGGATAAACTATAAAAATACTCGAAAATTTTGAATTTCGCGGGCTCGACTGGCTCCATCACCTTAATAATTTGGCATTTAAATCGGAAATAAATTCTAATTATACATTCAGGCTTACCTACTTGGATTCTCGGACATACGTTTCCGCGTATCCACCGTAAGGTAGATTTGTTTAAGGTCCAACGAAATAACTGATTATCCTCATAAATATATTATTTACAATATTTTACATTAGACATAGGTAGTTATTACAAAACGAAATGTAACCAAGCAGTATAAACTGTTTTGTACACCTATCATTAAACAAAGAATGTACTTAAGCATATATTTTTTCAGTCATTATGATGAATTAAGTAATAACTTACCTACACATTAATACACATACTACTAAACAATTAATGTTAAATTATTATTGATTCATAAATGAGATCTTTTCATCTTCATTGCAAAACGATACGTAACACTTGATTGTTACTTAGACTGTGTAATCGAGAGTGTGTTAGGTGTATATTTGCTGTCTTTTTGCTTTTTTGACGTCCGCTTAGCGCAGTGGCTCGAGCGTAGGCCGCTCGGCTCACTTCACATGGTCGTTGCGGGTTCGATTCCCGCTGGGGTATATTTCGGAAATGGCCTTTTCGTAATTTGCCCTGGTCTGGGTGTCACTGGGATCGCCCCCAGTGCATTGTACGGTACCCATAGTACAAGCGTTACTTAGTTTGGGACCATACAGTTGGTGTGTCAGTCTGACGATATTCTTTTTTTATTTTATTTTGTTTTTAGAGTACCTACAAACGTGAGACATTAATTTGTGTAAATGGTTCGTTAATGCAAATGAATACATTAGGCTAGGTTTACTTATCATTAATCGTCGACGAGTGTGGAACGGGTACACAGGGACAGGTGGGCGGCGCGCAGTACGTTGGAGACATTACTGATGGGAACAACCCGGATGCAGCCGCCAAATGCCTGACGAAATATACACAAATACCTTAATCACATGGTCATTTTATCAAGTGGTAACTGTTTGTGCAGCAGCAGTGATAGCCGATTGGTTAAGCACGCGTCTTGCGGGCACCAGCTTCTGGGTTCAAACCCTGACTCGCACCTCTGGGATTTTCGAAATCTATGTGCGAATCATAATTTCTATATTATCATCACTTGCTTACGGTGAAGGAAGTGTGAGGAAACCCGCATGTCATAGAAAATCGTATCAATTCTCGAAAGACATGTGAAATCCGCCAACCCGCACTAGGCCAGCATGGTGGATTACGGCTTGAATCCCCCTCGTAGTGAGGGGAGGCCCGTGCCCAGGAGTGGGACGTCGAGAGGGCTAAATTATTTATTATTATTATTAACTGTCCGGGATCTATGGTTAACGCATGAAATTAATAAATACTACATGCTTCAACATACATACGGATACGGACATACTTGATGGCACCGCGTAAACTTCAAAAAACCTGGGGGCACTAAAAAGCTAGAAATAATTAGGTACCTTACGGGACGTCCATTAATTATGTGAGGCATTTTTGAGAATTTTTCAACCCCCCCCTCCCCCCTTGGTGAGATATCGTAAGATTTTCTTCAACTCCCTCCCCCTCCCCTAATCTCACGCGAGATCCTTCAAAATTTATGTTTTGTCTGTAAACGTGTTGGATTATTGAGAAAAAAAATTTGGATAACGGAAAAGGCCACCCTGCAACTTCCCGCTAGTTCGCTGCTCTGCGGAGTTCGGACGAACACGCCAAATTAGTGTCTCAGATTTGGCCATATTTTAATCTAGAAATAATTTATCACGCAATTTTACACCGTTTTCTTCTCGAAAAATAATTACGTTTTGCCAAGACCCTCCCCCCCTCTTACTAACTGAGATTTGGGAAAGTTTAGCATGATCTCCTCCCCCCTAGAACACCTTACGCATTTAATGGACGCCCCCTTATAATTTCTTTCATTTGGAGTCGGTACTACTATCTTTACTCAACGTAAGGACAACTTCTTAGATACCTACTCCTACTTACTTGAATTGGCACCGAGCCTAAATGAAGGAAAGTATGTATAAGGTGTCTAGTTATGTCTAGCTTTTTAGTGCACCCAGGTTTTTTGAAGTCTGTTTAATTATCTTATTAAACGTTTTGTAATCAGCAAAGATTTATGTAACTCCTCGAGCCTATTCATAAATTATTTTCTCTGATTAGCAAACGATTAGTAAGAAAAACACCTACTAAAAGCTAAGACTAAAAGGGATCCTACTTATTAAATTGTACACAATGAATTGACGACAATATTTACCTATATTGTTGGTCCAGATGTGCCTTTTCAATTCTTTTGTCTTTGGCTCTTCGGTTTTGGAACCAGATCTTCACTTGTGTCTCGCTAAGCGATAAAGCGGATGCTAATTCGCACCTAGAATTAAAAATACAGTTACGTACAAGATTGGAAATAGAGATATAGAGGATACTTGACAGGGCATCAAAGAAATAAATCGCGAAGATTGAAAATGTACCTTCTTGCTCTAGCAACGTATTCTCCCCTAGCGTATTCAAGTTCCAGCCGTAAAGTCTGGTGTGCGGAGAAGGTAGTCCGCTGCCGACGAGGCCGGCTCTCTTTACGCCTTCTGCGGGCCACTGGTGAAACAGAAATTTAATTAAATTGGGGTGGTTGCTTGGATTGCACCTCTTTCTGCATATCGTAGACGATTCAAGGAATAAACACCATACACCATTTAACTGAAACTGCATTAATTTGCTCACCAACAAGAATTATCTCCAAACTCCTCATATTCTTTCGTTAGATTAAATTCGTGCTGGTGCAAGAAAATATAGATTTTCCCGGAATTCGTCAAGGGTCAAACCTCGGCGTCAACATTGCACACTCTTGTAAACCAAGGATTAATTGGTTTACAAGAGTTGGTAACACTAGGGGTGTATGGCAGGCCTGATCCTAATTTCAGTCACTACCTAGCGGTCTGGCACCAACACCATTATGCTGACTAACCCTAAGTAAGAAACTCCTATCTCTGGCAGCTCAATGTATGCATAATGTTAACGGCGGTCAACGTGAATAATGCACAGAAATAGGTCATCCTTATGGACGAATCCCGGGACCACAGAAAACGGCGGAATAGACAGATGTCTGTACCTACTTTAGTAGGTACCTAACTACCTATCTATCTACATTGTTATAGGAACCTATTGCAAAATCTTTATAAAACCCAAGTCGCATCGCAACAAAGTCCTAAATGTCCGCCAAGTAAGGATTCCTTCCAATTCCTGTCTCAATGTTGCGTCGGCGAGTGTCATGAGAAAACGCTTGTAAGAGCTCCGAGCTGATTCCTTGCCACATTGTCCCGGAAGTGCCGCCATGACGGCGCGGCCCGCTAGTGAAACCCTGCCCGCGCGCCGGACACGAGTGAATCACGATCACAGTTTATGATTTTGTTACTTGAAACAGTTAAAAACCTTAATTGGATGTCGGATTTTACCGCAAAGTGAGTTATTAAGTTTATTTAAAGAAACTGTTGTACTCATGTCCCTAATTGGGTAATTAAATTAATCAGTAGAGGTACTCGAAGAAATGTCTCATTCGTGAGAGCAAAGTAAAACTACGCCAACAGTAGAGGTCTGCGATGTTTCTAAATTAAATGAAGATAAACATAACAAGGAAGTTTTAAGTACTTATAGCGAAGCGAATACTTTTTAAAGTCTTTGCATAGAACATCTTTAAAACATAAATCCTGTAAGTGCGCTGGATTACTCTAAAGTTTAAATAATTAAGAAAGACTGATGACCTATAGGTACCTACTTATCTACAACAAGGGAGCACTTTATGTTATGCAAGGATTGTTTCTTTTATGCAAGAATAAACCATAAATATTTTTACTATTCAGACAATATGTTATCGGTTACAAAACTGTATAGAGCCTATTATTATTCTTTATACACCACACGTCCACCGGGAATCTCGATAATCGTCAATCTGGATTGAATCGCTACACCGCGGCATATGGCACATGGGTAGAAGTGGTGTCTGTTACAGCGGTGTCCGGTCAATTAGTGATTGATTCACGATCCGTTACCCACCTTCCGTGTCCAGGGATTTGAAATCAAGCTTAGGAACCTACCTGCATGATATCGCCGATTTTACAACAGCTAAGTAAGTGTTTCAGCTCTGCAGTAAAAAAAAAATATCGCCATCATCTTCCCTTTCCGAAAGGATAATGGTAGAGCCTGGTTAGAAACACCACTCTGATAGTACCTACTTCATATTTATTTCCCTAGGTAGGTTCTTACTTATTTAAATCGCCAGCCAGAACACAGGATATGGTTCCAAACTAAGCAACGTTCAAAACCTTTCAATGGACTCGATGCGATCTAGGTACCTAACTTTTAAGAACAAGAAAAAAATCGAAAACACCTCCCAAAACTTGTCTCCATCGTAATCGAACCCGCAACCACTCAGTGCAGACAACCGAGCCATAACTTTCCAATTAATAGACCAACCTTCAACCTATTGTCTATAAAGAAACACTACTTACTCGTCTGACTAAACATCATTAATTACCTAATAGCGTAGGAGAAGAGATCAGTGATTGCTCATTGTCCAAATGACCACCCATTTATACAATTTCTGTAAGTAGAAATAGGCACATTATTATTTCTATAAAGAAAGTATAATAGAGCAGTTCTTTATCGCATGCTCGCTATCGTTAGCCGAGACATGAGTGCGTGCCGGATTGTTCTCATTTCGTTTGTTTCACTAACAGTATCACTATTGTAGGTAACTAATGAGAGAAAATCTTATATTATTTTATAATATGATATTATATTATTTTATAACATGTTCACGAACAATAGATGCTTCGAACAAAAAACCTATAATCCAAAATCTCACAACCTAAGAAGATATAGGTACTTATTGACTAACTAGATGGTATAGTTTATCTGCTGTCTCTCTGAAAAATATAATTGATATCAGAAATCAAATAGAGACTACCAATGTCTTTATTTTGTTTCTCGAGTGGCGGTGGAGTTGGGTAGATAGGGGCGCTGTAGATACAATTCTTTTTTTAATTTTCGATTGCCTAGGTAGGCACACTGATAGGTCCACCTGATGGTAAGTGGTAACCGTCGCCCAGGGCATCCGCAACTTAAGGGGAAAATATGCCGTGCCTGCCTTTTTCGGGACCTGTAGACTGGTCTGAATTACAGCGTGGGGTTCTTGCCTATGTTGCAGTGCAAAAGAAAGACTTCACGACAGAGATCATTCCACAATTTGCCCTACAAACAAATATTTTACGTAATAATTTAATCAAATAATTTAAAAAACAAATTAATACAACCTTCTATTTATAATTCCTCAGAAATCCACTATGCCCCCATGGATTCACTGTAACCCTTATGCTTATCACTTGTAACCCAGAACGGGGTAAACTGGCTCATTTCTCATTTCTTAAAAATCAAGCTTTCTACCCGAATCTATTAAAGTCAGGATCTTAACCATACGCTCAATTTGTAGTTGAATGATGTCACATAACATGGATTATTTGAAAAACAAGAGACTAGCGTCATTTAGAAAGGAAATAATCTGAAGAAGAAAAGTGGTTCACTTTTACCCACTCTGCCCTATAATCGCCACTGGCGAATGCACCGCGATAAACTCATGGTGTAGTTATACTCATGTGTTTGATCAACGTACAAGTGTTGTCTAGCTAAACATAAGTAAGCCTAATGATCGAAATCAAATAGAGACAATCTGTCAGAGATAACATTAGCTTAATTTAACAATAAGCGTTGAACATAAAAGGGGTTGTCGGCGTCAGCTGTGGATTCCCTCCACTGAGTACGTGTAATTGGACCACAATAGGAGTATTATCTGACCGAGTGTTGTCACATTAGATTGTCATGCGCCCAATCGAGTCGAAAGTGAGTGTTACTTTGAGCTGATTTTGTGTAAGGATTAGTGAAATTAAATGCTCTTGATGTGATTAAGAATTAAATATACTAACTTGTTGTTATATAAAATTAAACTGTATCCATTTAACTTGTACCTGTAGGAGATTATAAGAAGGGAAGTGCATGAGAAGATACTCAAGTAGGTATCTTCTTAATAAGATAAATTGATTGTAGCTTGCAAAGAGAAACAGTCGTGACAAAACGATTTCGATGCAGATAGAGAAATAAATACTTTGTTGCGTAAAGCAAAGAAAAAACCTATTGTAGCCACTCAGACACTATGCTAAGATTCCTTTTAAGGCCGGCTCATGCAACAAATTATATATACTACATACTTATGATTACTACAAATAATCTGGATATCACTAAAATACTATTGTTGTGTATGATTAAAAAACCGATTGTGTTCAATCAACAATTCAGACAATAGACCCCCGAGTATTAGGGTTGCGACCCCTTAATATTCATTAGCGAAGATCCCCTAATTACGACTCCATTCGACCGTTCTGGTACAACTGCGAGATGAGGGACACACCTGACTTGCTTGCGTTTGTTTTGTTTTCAATACCTCCGCGGGGATATTGATATTGCGAATTGTAAGTAAGCTTCACCGCATTTCAATTGAGCACAATATAGAAAAATTCTAGAGAAATCGTTTTCTTCTTATTAAATAGGTACCGTCGGGCTTTCCGTCTGGCTGGTGTGTTTACTTACACGTCGAAATGCAGGTAAATAAACACAATATAGGTACCTAAAAAGTATTTGACTTAACTGGACGTTATGTAGATTATCGTCTTTAAGTTGGAAACTGGGGTATCAATCAAGATTTTCGCAGTCGGGTTTGATTGAACTCTACTACTTAAGTGTATATATCTATGGGTTTAACGTTTTCAAATACTTATACACTTATCGATTATTACTTACATACCTACTGAACATTGGATCATAAGTACTACCTACCCACAGTAAATACCTATCTGTAGGTAAGTACCTATCCATATATTGACATAGGGGAAAAGTGGAATCAGTGGACGCTTGAAAATGCACAAGTTGTATGCATTGGTAACTTTTCCCTTGATTTTCACACAAAGCATCACATTTTCACGTATTTATAACACGCTAATAAGCACATATCGTACTCAATCCGGTCCCGAATGCGCGGCTCGGCCAAATGCGATGTGAAACGAGAACGATACAATTTGCGATTTGCGACTAATGTAAATCGAAATGTTATGTTTCCAGCCTGGTGGGCACCAAGCCGCACGTGCCCGCTCCCACGTATGACAATGTACCCAAATACGCAGAAATTTGCTTCACAATAAACTTGAAAAAATTGATATCTGATAAATGGGTAGGTAGGTACCTACCTATACCTATGACATTATGTTTATGAATATCTTTATCGTACACCAAAAATATTAAAACGAAAAAAGTGCCGTCTAGGGACGCCCGAAAGAAGCGAAGCTTTATACTACCTACTTTATGCTACCACTCTGCATACTTATATATATCGTGTAACGCTACTGACGCTTAGCACGGATAGTGTTGCCGCGCGGCAAGCGCCCCGAACGTCCGTACAGAAGTTTCGCTTCAAAAAATATTTTGTGTTTTGTCTGGTATTGAAGAGATCTTATAAGTAGCGCAAAATTCTCAACATACGAAGGATAGATAAAATCCATAGCCAAAACTTATGCAAAATTTACCTACATACATTAGACTACTGTCATGAAATTACGACCGTTTGCCGCAGTGTTTCACCACACCGGGTGGTTGCGGATTCGATTCCCAACGGGGCAAATTTCTGAAATGGCCTTTTCGGAATATTCTCAGGTCAGAGTATCACTGGGATCGCCCCCAGCACAATGGTCCGTACCATAGTACACATTACACACAACGCTTGTACCCATAGTACAAGCGTTGCTTAGTTTGGGACCATAGTATCTACAGTTGGTGTGTCAGTCTGGCGATATTTATCTATACAAATAAATAAAATTGGAGTGTCTGTTTGTAATATCAAAATAACACCTTTTCACTAAATGCATATGAAAGTACATACGACACCTATAGCAAAAACGCGATTTAAAAACTTTTTGTCTGTCTGTCTGACTGTCTGTCTGTCTGTCTGTCTGTGTGTTTGTTCCGGGTAATCTCCGAAACGGCTGGACCGATTTTGACGGGACTTTCACTGGCAGATAGCTGATGTAATAGGGAGTAACTTAGGCTACTTTAATTTTTGAAAAACAATTAGGGTTCCGCGTAAAAACATAAAAACACATGAAATCAAAGAGTATCTCCGAAACGGGTGGACCGACTTTGACGGGACTTTCACGAGTAGATAGCTGATGTTATAAGCAGTAACTTAGGCTACTTTTATATTAGAAAAACAAAATTTAAAAAAAATAAAAAATGGGTTCTGTTTGCGGGCTCAGAACGCGGGAGCGGGCTTTTTGTTAAGTTAAATTCCACGCGGACGAAGTCGCGGGCTCAGCTAGTTTATCATATATTTCAAATGTCTCTTCAGAGATAAAATTCACTTACCTATCTAATTAAAATACAACGTCGAATCTAAATAGGTAAGTACAACAATAAAATATTCATAATCAGTTTCATGGACTGTTATTTCGTAATAGGTTATTAGAGTTGAACAAAGGACAGATTTATAGCGTGGCGGAACACTGCCGGCAATTTTACCACGAGAGCGGTCCTGAATGGGTCTCGGGACGTGTCTATTGTGGTGTAGCGATTCGTGGTGTGGTAATCGCATCACAGCTTCGCTCTGACGCGACGGCATCGGCAGCGAGCGGTCTCGCCGCGCCCGCGCCCGCCCGCCCCGCCTTCAGTAAAGCTTTTCAGCGACGCGACAAACCATTATGATACTATTTTCATGGCAATAGGGCCGCTTGAACACGATTCCTGTGTTAATAAGCTTAAACATTGGAATGAAGCACACGCTCAAATCATAAAGACTTTAGAGTAGGTCTGTAATGATCGATTACAACTTACGAGATTGTGTTGGGCTCTGTCTAACGAATGAATACACAATTATGTAAAGGCAAGATGTACAACAAGAACTGACCATAGGTACTTACAAGATTTCGTACAAGATTTTGCAAAGTAAGGTAGATTCCAAGAGCAATCGCTATCCGATGGCGGTCAAGGGACGAAAATAGGGAAATGGGCTTATAGGTATAAGCAAAGTGGACTTTACTTAATACTTTTGAATTTTGAAGGATTCTCTCCCTGTAAATAACATTGGCGTTATTATGTAGGTACGCAAATAGTATTAAAAATAATGTGTTAAGTTATAAACATTACGATGTAAGAGCCTTAGAGCTAAGTTGAGGCTAACTGACTGCAACTCATATTCGGGGTGGCTGAACCGGGGTTGTACCATCCTCTCACAGAAAATCAGTGTAAAGTAGCGTAGTAGTAGTAGTAGTAGTAATAAAAAAAAAGAAAACTTGGACAATATTATTTTTTTTTAAAGTTATACGCATTAGAATTTAACTCTCCTAAGTTTTTTTTTATTATTATTTTTTTTTATAAAGATTACTAGCAATGTGTGTTTATCACATTACTAGTATTCCCATTAGCCCCTCGCACTAAGCTAATGCTTGTGCTAGGAGTGGGCTCACGTCAATAGTTTAATGGCCAGGATGGGGATCGAACCCGGAACCTCTCAGCTACGAGGACGGCCCCTCTAACCACTAGGCTATTGACGCTTCAAAAAGCTTCAAAGCTTCAAAAAGTGGGAAACCATTTGTATAATCGCAGACTCATTTCAAGTAAGAAGAACCAGTTTGAAGTCCCTTTTAAATGGGATGTACAGATCTACCCACAGTACCTATAGCAGTTAGCACCAGATTCCATATCCACCTACAGCACATTCTATTGTTGGTAGTAGGTAGGTTAGGTACCTACCTTCTAAGTAAACATTTCACTACGATATTTTCCTTAGAATAACACAAGAAAATCTTACGCTTTGACGGGCAAAGAAAACGCGGTTTATACAGACATGGTCCTACAGAATACAAAAGCGGTGTCCGATAAAAGAGTTGTGAAAGGATTAAGGGAGGAAGATACCCCGCAAAGCTTATCTGCGGACACCCTATATTTTATTTAAATATTTTTCTAGTGATATTTTATTATACGAGCGATCTATAGATGTAAACAAGATGTATCTTTGATCTTCGTGTTTCTGAAAGCGGTAGGAAATAAATATAGCGAGGTTCATTTTTATTAAAATAAATTGTATGTAAAATGTAAGCTGTGATAGCCGATTGGTTAAAGCACGCTTCTTGCGGGCACCAGGTCTTGGGTTCAAACCCCGGCACGCACCTCTGGATTTTTCGAAATCTACGAGTATGTGCGAAACATAATTTCTATATGATTATCACTAGCTTACGGTGAAGGTAAACATCGTGAGGAAACCTGCATGTTATTAGAAGATCTAACCAAGTTTCGAAAGACATGTGAAATCCGCCAACCTGCACTGGGCCAGCGTGGTGGATTATGGCCTGAATCCCCCTCGTGTTGAGGGGAGGCCCGTGCCCAGGAGTGGGACGTCAAAAGGGCTAAAATTATTATTATTTTAAATTGTATGAAAGATGTTGTTCTCCTCATAATAAGCTATGGTGCTCTTTCCTTTCAGATGTAACGGTACAAAAGTACTTACTTACACTTCGAACTAATCTGTTCGACTATCAATAGCTCTTCAATCAGATGATTTAGGCAGGTACCTATTCTGTGCTTTTATTGACATTTGTTACAAGGAATATTCAGATAACTTTTGGTGCAAATTGTGGCGTCACAGTTCTACTTAGGTTAATTATTTATCAATAGTCAATACCTATGCAGTACCTGAACGGATATTTTGTACCAACTATGTAAAATCTCGATTTTGCTTCGTCGGACTCTGATCAGTCGGACTCTGATCAGTTATGTGTATAACACCATGTGTTGTCTCGTAAGTCCGAAACAATACTTGAGGGTTTGGCTGAGCAACGAGCCACGAGAAAAGTGTGAACAAAATTCTGACACATTTTTTGAAAAATAAACCCTCCAATCTAAAAAAACACACACTTGCCTAATTATCGTAATATGGTACCTACTTACCTACTTACTATACAAATTTAGTGCAAACTTTTATCTTAATATTGGCTGCTACTCACAAAAAAAAGAGGTAACACTGTTTTCTAAGGCCGCAACACGAAAGTTTTGACAAAATTCAAAGATCCGTGACTCATGAAAATATGATTGTGAGAATAGAGAAAATATGGTAGTTATGTATAGTCCATCTTCACTAGGTATCGAACATTGGCCACACCTGTATAGGGAGTTGCAACCTGATGAAAGATACGCGGTTGTGTGCCTTCTAAAATCCTTTTAACTGGAAACCGAAGAAATCGCTGAGCGTTAAACTGCAAACTGCTTACCTACTAAATGATTTCTTTAACTAACTGTTAAATTTAATGATTGGTCATTCGCCTTTCTCTTTTGGGAACATAAAGAGAATAAAACCTTTACAAATAGGGAGACAGTTCTCTTTACGACATATAAAAGGAAGTGGTTGTGAAGCTACGCAGCGCGCTATAATAGTCGAACTCTAAAGGACTCCCGAGGAAATTAAGAATAATTTTACTCACAGAAAGCAGCAAGCCCAGCTCCAAATGCCAAATGCTGATGAGGCAGCAGCATCGGCCTTGGGCACAGCGGCAGTGGCGGTGGCGGCGCCCACACCGGAGGCCTGGCCTGCACCAAACCCGGTTCAACGGTTTCACTTTCACCTATCTCCACATCTGAAGAAGACTCACTCTCGAAACCTGACACTTTCTCCGAACTAGCCTTTGGCTCTTCAAGGTGACCGTATAATCTAGCGAAGAACTTTCGCGGGGAAGATGGCCGTGGAGCTTGCACGGACGTACGGGCCTTCTCATCTACTTCTTCACTCATCGTGTTCAATATACGTGCTATCCGATCACGGGAATCACGTGGATTGACATAGTGTCAGGTGCGGGCATCCCTAAGGAACTATGTCCCGCCCATTGCGGTTACTCCCTTTTGAAGCGGCGCAAATATGAAGGGGAAAGGGTGAGCTGCGGCCAATAGCAGCGCTCGGTTCTAGGGAACACGACCCAGGGGCGGGTTCGAAACGGGACGTAAAGTTATTTAGTTCCTAAACTTTGTGTGAAAGTGTTGTTGAACCTTTTTGCAAAATTTACGGTGTCGAGTGGACTTTAACGTTTGACCTTCTTAAAAAAACAAAGATTGACAATCACAATCATTATACCTATGTCAAAATTGTAATCAATGCAGGAAATAATTCAATGGTCATAAATTTTCATTTAGTTGCGTGTAGGTAATAATGCAGAGAAATGCGGCGGTGATAACTGTCGTGTGCATATTATTGTGCCTCACATTCAATTATACCTTTCCATTGCATAGAGTAAGCACTAAGTGGTATCCGGGTTCTTTTCATAATCGTAAGTACCTACCTATGATACATTTAGTGATGCAATTATATTATACTTAGGTACTATTGATGTGAGCCCACTCCTAACACAAGCATTAGCTTAGCTGGAGGGGCTAACGGGAATACTAGTAATGTGTAAAACTCACATTGCTAGTAATCTTTTTTTTTAAATACACTTTTGGCAAAATGTGTGCGGGTGCACTGCAGTGCAGCTCTGCCTACTCCTTCTGTGAATTCAAACGTGATGATGTAGGTAGTCTTATTTTAAACTTAGCTAGGTAAACTTGTAGGTAGATGCAAAAGGTTCATTATGACGCATTAAATTTACTGCGTGGCTATAGTTATATTATTCCGTAGGTAGATATAGTAGGTGTATAATAGGAGTAGGCCCCGGTAGTTTCTGGGTACAAGGTTTTCGCATACCCTGATATCAAGGATTATTATATCTTCTTCTAGATACTCACATTTGCAATGCATCCCCATCACATGACAATGTCGCTGATCGCGCAAAGAAAATGACAGCAAATACAGAAGATCACGTTACTAACATTATCAAGCACCCGCCTGAAAAGAGTCCCCTAAGCGAAGACGACCTACGGCAGTACGAACAATTGGTTATAATGAAGAAATATCCCTATTTAGACCGTAAAGAGTTGGAAATAAAGTTTAGTCCGTCGCACGGCAAAAATGCTAGACAAAGCGTGAAATTTGATGGCGGGACAGACATTGTTGATGAGCCTGGCATTTGCGAGCCTGTGGATGAAGGGCCTAACGTGGAAATTATCAACAGAGGTCTAACAGGATTTGCAATACCTGCTACAATATCAAAGGCTTCGAATATTTTGGATACTAAACAAAAGCTGAACGCTAAAAGAGTTGAAGATGATGGATTAAAAAGTGTTAGATTGACTAAACCAGATGTTTTAGGAAGTCTACAGTATGATATAAGAAAATATGAGGATAGAAAACACGATAAAAATAAATATATCAATTAAAATACAATTGGTTGTTTCACATCGATAAGAAAGGTGGGAACCGCTACCTACTAGATACCTAACTACCTTCCTTTTAATGTTCTTTCCTGCACTATAGGTAATTACAATGCTGACAGGAATTACCATTACCTAAATTAAGTACATAAGTAAGTAAGTAATTCCATTATAATACTTACCTACCTACTTACCTGTGCATTTGATTTGATCAAACATAAAATAAAGAGGTAGATCTACTTACCTTGTGCATTAAATCCAATTCCAATTAATCTTCATGTAATATGTATGGCCTTATCAACTGTCGATTTGTTCTGCTTGAGCGTCGCCGAAAGCCGAAACCAATTATTGGCGCCGCGAACAATAGAAAACATAAATGTAATGCCTACATAATATAACTAACTACCTACTCTCTCTACCTACTCACTACTCTCTCAAGTTATTATGTATGTTTAATTTAAAAAACCCTACTGTCCACTTTGGAAAACCAATATGGAGCCAAGACGGAGTCCGGCAAGCAAAAAAAATTGCAGTATTCGCATTACCGCCAAAATTTCTGTCAGTGTCACATAAAAGTTTTATATGTCAACCAAAATCAACAGATAGGGATGGGCAAGTGAAAGGAATCTATCGATATTTACCGTATCGATATTTTTAAATAGTATCGATAATTAACGAGTGGAAAATATCGATATATCGTCCGTTTTCGCATGAATTTTCAAACTTCATTATTATTCAAAATTCAAACTTTTATACGTAAATCCGCGAGAAGTTCCGGTCCGCTTTTTTGGTGGCGTTGTCAATATGCATGTATAGACCTTTTTATTTCAGTGCGCATGTCTCAATTTCCGCCATATTTTTCGGATTTTCTATACGCCAATGAGCGTGCTACGCAATTTGTACGAAAAGTGTCCGAAACTTTTGAATTGCCGCTTTTAAAACATAGTGGATGCGCTTGCGCTGAACTTGTCTTGAAATGAGTTTTATACTTCTCATGATACTGAAGTTAGCCGACGTCTAATAATTTTTGAAACGTTATCAGAACGATAAATTATGAAATAAAATAATTAAATTGTATTAATAGTTTTTTGAATTTTCTACATGTGCATATTTTTTAGTTTTTTTTTTGGTAATTGATTTGTTGAAAAAAAAATCGGAATTGATACAAATTCGATACTCTAAAATAAATATTGAATATCGATATATCGTAATTAATTAATCGACGATATATATCGATAATTGTATGAAACAATATCTATATTTTAATATATCGATATTTTTTGCCCATGCCTATCAACAGATAAAATTCATTTATCCATTAGGGTTTTTAATGCTTTTAGCAATTTCATACGTTTTTCAGTTTTGTTTATAATATTGAGACGATCTCAAGCTTTCTCGAAGAATCTTTGTGTAGTGTTATGGTGTGTTTGCTCTTGTCTGTTGCCACAACCATAGTCGCCAGTCGCCACAAATGTAAAAAATATATGATCCATTGGGTTCCTTGTTGATTGTTATGTTATTTACTTACTGGCTCCGTACTGACGAATTACGAGCGATAACGTGGACGGAGAATAATACTTGTTAACTTGTGTAAAATAACTACAAGTGACACGTACCATTGTAATAACGTAAGTACTCATACAATAATTTAGATATTTTTAGCTGGAAAACAAAAATAGACACCATTAACCTACTTTTTGTGACAATGAGGCAAAATAAACAGTGGTCTTTTATAATTCGATAAGACTTGCCTGGCTTGGCTTCCCTGGAAAGACTTGTAAAAATAAATTTAAAGCTTTTTGTTTCTGCAAATAAATACTCACGTTTTCAATTTATTTAATAACAACATAAGTTGAATTATTTTTCCTTGATAATAAGCCATCTTTAATATTTTTACAGGTACATATAATGGAGTTGCAATGCAAAGTACAAAACTATGAATGGGGCAAACTAGGAACAGAAAGCACTGTGGCTAAGTTGTTGTCCAGTGCAAACCCTAAAATTACCATAGATATGTCTAAGCCTTACGCCGAATTGTGGATGGGAACTCATCCTAATGGACCCTCAGTGATTGTGGAGAGGGATATCCTTTTGTCTGAGTACTTGAAAGACAACTTAGATGCTATTGGGCCGACAGTCCGGAAGAGATTTGGTGTTGATGTCCCCTTTTTATTGAAGATACTGTCTATTAGGAAAGCTTTGTCTATTCAAGCTCATCCTACCAAGGTAATTTATTGAATATTGATTTTTTTAAATATAAATTATACAAATAAAACTGAGATTGATGTTGGCAAATATAAAGAAGAGGTCCTTGCCTAACATTTTTTTTTCTGTTCTGCCAACTTTTACAGACATACTTCCAAATAGATGGTAGCCTTAAACATAAGTCTAAGCCAAATGATTGTCATTACAGGAACATGCTGAACAGCTACATAGAAGTTTCCCAGACATGTACAAGGACCCAAATCACAAGCCAGAACTTGCCATTGCACTGACACCGTTTGAGGCTCTCTGCGGATTCAGACCTTTGGTACAAATTCAAGGATTTATTAGAAGTTAGTATGCTCAAGCCAATATGTCCTCATTTCTCTTCCATAAACTGCTATGTAAAACAGGACACATAAGATTATGTATAGCTATCTATTCCTGGCTTACTTGCTAATTTCAAGAGCAAATTTCCTTATCAAACCATATTGGTTTTGATTGCTGCCCTTAAAATAGTGAAGGAAATTGAGGAAATATAGTTTAATGATAGAATAATATACACTGAACAAATAAGATACAGCTTATCATTATAACATACAATAGTCTACAGAAAATTGGGAGATAAGATGCATAGAGTAACTATTGTTGAGAGCCCTACATTGAGGTTTTATCACACCAATCAATGGACTGTCAATCAATATCAATGGTAAAATGAGATGAGTTGATGTCAATAGACAGTTTCTACATTGAGGAACATTTGTTCAAAAGTTGATTGATGGTTAACCAACTATCTATCAGTGGATGTGGTAACACTCTTAGAGGCACATGAATATTATAGTAATGTCTCACTACTATGGCTTACAGTTGTAACAGTAAATAGAAATCGACTTATGTAATTAATTAACCGTTAACTTAATTGTCATGACTTTTTTCAGGATTGCCAGAACTTGCGCAGATATTATCCACGGAGAGTATGAACACACTCTTGGCTCATGAAGAGCAAGGGGACAGCGGGATTGTCCTGAAACCAGTATTCCAATCGCTGATGACATGTGACAAGGCGGTGGTGGCTGACAGCTTACTTCGCTTGCTTGAGAGGCTCGAGAAAGAAGGTAGTATTGTTTTATTACTTACTCCTTAATCCAGCAGCTGATCACTTGGCTGCATATAAACAAACCCCACAAGTCTCTGATTGGTTGATGAACTTCCATAGTGGGCTTTGTCTGTAAAATCCACCAATTACTTGGTAAACTTGGTCAAATGAGGGTGTTGCTACATTATGAATCCATCAATCGATAATTGAATAGTCGGCGTGATGGATATCTGGTTTAAGACATTTATTTCTCATAAGAGTACAACTCACTTAAAATGAGAAACATAGAAAGACTTAATACTAATTAATTGCTAGTGGAACTACGTACGAACATTATCACAAACTTATTTTACAATTCAGATTATGGGGGTAGTATGGTAATAAAAACATAAGGTGGATATCTATATATATATAACTCAAAGGTGAGTGACTGACTGACTGACTGACTGACATAGTGATCTATCAACGCACAGCCCAAACCACTGGACGGATCGGGCTGAAATTTGGCATGCAGGTAGATGTTATGACGTAGGCATCCGCTAAGAAAGGATTTTGATTAATTCTACCCCCAAGGGGATAAAATAGGGGATGAAAGTTTGTATGAAACTTTGTCAATTAAATTCCACGCGGACGAAGTCGCGGGCACAGCTAGTTTCCTATATAAAGCAATGTTCGAAGGATCAACGATAATCTACGATTAATACAGATTAGCCTCAGGGTGTTGCCACACAGTTGATCGATTTATCGACCGATGGTTGTTCAAACGTTGCTCTACGTATAAACTATCGTTTGATGTTGAATCGTTAAATTTCCATCTTCGATCGACAGTAGATCGATTTGTGTGTTAACACCCTTAGGATTAGTAAGATTTTATACTAGACTCTTCGAAATCTACGGAATCTGGGATCGCTTCCAGCCTATTGTACAGTGCCCATAGTCTAAGCGTTGCTTAGTTTGGGACCATACAGGTGGTGTGTTTGTGGCGATATTTATTGTTTTATTTATTTCAATATCTTCCACAGATGAAGTGACCCAGTCCTCGCTCCTGTTCCCGCTGCTGCGGCGGCTTCACGGCGCGTTCCCGGGGGACGTGGGCTGCTGGGCGCCTTTCTTCATGAACTACATGCAGCTGCGGCCCGGCCAGGCCATCTTTCTGAAGCCCAACCTCCCCCACGCTTATCTTAGTGGAGGTATTTCATTAATTCCCATTTTTTATGATGTAATAATTCCATATTTTATATAATTCGTGGCAAAGCCGTGATCCGTAATTACCGCTACTCTTAGCAACGATATTCAATATATCGTGAAATTCGTATTGTCTAATATACGACGGCAATATCGATGGAATTTAGAGAAGGATTAGACAAAACGAATGTCGCGATATATCGATTATCGTTGCTAAGAGTAGCACCCCTGGGCAGTAGTGTGGGAGAAAAAAGGGCTAGTTAAGTAACATAAAAGGGTAGTTTGGGCGTCATTGACTCATTATATAGGTATTCGCAAATATGCTGAGGGCTTATCCCACTGGCCCGTTTAAGAGCGCGGCGGTATGAGTGCGAGATAGACGAGACAATCTCGCCGAGCTCCCTAAAATCCCGGTCGCAACCCGCCAGTAGGTATAAGCCCAAAATGCTGTGTAATTACGTCAATACTCTAACGGCCAAGATACATTTAGGCTACAAAGGTTCTCCTAACCGCTAGGATATAAAGCCTATAAGGGAACATATTACGTGACCCTATTTTCCCCCCCTCCCCCTTTGGTGATCACCCGTAGTACATGCCAAGACCCCCCCTAGTTTTACATAGTAATTCATAAATACGGTTTTTAAGAATTTTTTGCTAACATTGCGCGCCATATTTGAATATAGCTTGACAAAACGTGAGATTTTCCTAGAGGATATTGACTACGTAACAAAACCTTAGCCCCCCCTCCGCCCTTTAACGGGTCACGTAGTTTGGGTTCCACAAGATACTTCTATGTGACGAGTGCAATCCTAACTACTAAGATATAAAGCGTATAATTGTTTGTGACAGACTGCGTGGAGTGCATGGCGTGCTCCGACAACGTGGTCCGCGCGGGGCTCACGCCGAAGCACATCGACGTGCCAACGCTAGTGGGCATGCTGGACTACAGCAGCTACGCGCACGACCAGCTGCTTTTCAAGCCGCAGCTGGAAGACGGGAACAGCTGCATATGGCGGCCGCCTGTTGCGGACTTTGCTGTTGTCAAAATTAGGGTAATTATTTTGTTTATTTCAGCGTAGTACAATGATGATTTATACTAAACCTTGTTGCCTTGCCTTATGCATTAACCTACATTGTCCTCACACCTCTAATTATACCTACTGTAAACGCAAATATAATTTAAAAAGGAGAAAAGAAAAAATGTAGCCATGGAGTTTCTTGTATGTTCTTCTCCATAGGATTTTGTTTTGGAACATGAACCTAGCTCTTGACTTTTTAAAAGTGCCAGTTAATCTGGCCTATTTGAAATAAAAATATTTGAATTTGTAAATAGCCTACTGGTTAGAGGGGCCGGTCTCGTAACTGAGAGTTTCCGGGTTTGATTCCCATCCTGGCCATTATACTATTGACGGGAGCCGACTCCTAATACAAGCATTAGCTTAGCTGGAGGGGCTAACGGGAATACTAGTAATGTCATAAACTCACATTGCTTGTAATATAAAAAAAACAATAGGGAACAATTTTGCTCATTAAACTGGTCGAGTGAGAGGCTCCTGGTGGGACTGTTTCCCTTTCTGCTAGGGTGTCCAAGGGGGACGGTAGGAGTCTTAAGGAATCTTATTCATTGAAAAGAATAAAAATTTAGTGTCTTGCCGGATCATCTCAGTGGAAGCAGCATTACGAACCGTTGGTATATTCTGACTATTCATAAATGCTTTGTTGGCTTACATTAATAAAAACAATTTTGAGTTTGAGTTTGAAAAAGGCATGGTCCTCATGAGTGAGTGGGACACAGTCCCACCAGGGACTATCTCCCTTGGTCCGTTTTTCTGTAATTTTCGTCCGTAAGTTTGTAAAGCATCACATACTAATACCATTAATTCAGTTTTTTACTAATTACATTTTGGAACGAATGCGTTTTGGACGAATCGCGTAATGTGGACGCATTGCGTGTTAAACAATACACGACAAAACGCACACATACTTTCGGCTAATTTGTCTACTGTCATAATGATCTCCGATATTATTATTACAATTGATTAATTTATCAACAGGTTGAATCAGGTGACTCGTACAACACTCTCATCCGTCCCAGTCCGAGTCTCATCATCATCACTTCGGGGTCAGGCGAGGCGTCCGACACTGAACCCATCCAGGCCAAGCCAGGCGTCGCCATCTTCCTTAAAGCCAGTCGACAGTTGACGTTGACGCCGGCGGACGGGAGCCACTTGGAAGCCTATCAGGCGATATGCAATGTGTAATCAATCTTGCATACCAATATCCAGGCGAAGCCAGGCGTCGCCAACTCCCTCGAATACAGGTGATAAAAGACACAGAAATTCTAAATGTAGTCCATTACAAAAATTGTAACATGTTAATCATGTAGGAATCTACTACCGGTTCGGAATGCCTATTAAGGCTAAAGCGCCCATCTAGCCCGCGAAGTTCAAATTTTTTGAGGTTTTTTAGAAATTTTTCAAAATCTGTCAATAATAAAAGGCACATTTTGTAATTCGCGAAAAAGACCGTGTGCAGTGCATTTATTAATATATCCAACTTACTCTAAAACATTTCAAGAACGACAGCTATCCAGATAATCTGGCAATTTTTGTATATTTAGTGATTTACTAGTATCATATCCACCGTGATAATATTTAGAGTAAAATAAATGTATTAATAAACGCACTGCATACTGTGTTTGTCGCAAATCACAAAATGTTGTCTTAAATGTTTTCAGATTTTGGATAAACTATAAAAATACTCGAAAATTTTGAATTTCGCGGGCTAGACAGGCGCCTTCGCCTTAATATTCAATTGGTTGGTAAAACTCAATGGTTACCTACTAATATTCAATTGATAAAAAGTTGGTGTACATTCTCAGGAACAGCAACATATAATGTGAGCAGACAACACCATTGTCATGTATGATAGATCTTAAATACACAGTATTTTTTTTTGTTACGTAAACTAATATTATAAATTTGTATGTGAATGATATTTGTAATATGCAACTTTTTTTCATTTTCAAGCGTTATTTTCTTTTACCCTATTTACGGGTCGTGTTCACAGGGTTTTTTATTTTGTAACAATTGTACTAATCCAGATTATAAGAACATTTACTATACATACATACTGAGTATTTCAAAAGGCCGAAATAATAATTTAGGTACATACAGACTAAACGTAACTATAATATTTCTGAGTTATGAGTCTTTGAATATTTGACACAACTTTCGTAACGGCCTTAGAACCCATTCAATGGTCAGAAAACAATGTAAACTGCAATTACGAGTAGCAGCCATAAATATATATAGGTTGTAAACATTTTACATAACTTGATAGTTTTTCTATACTTACCCAAACCGCAAAGAAGTATTTCGGACTTTTGGAACACCAGGAACTTGCAAAGGCTATGAAAAAAATAATGAAGTAAGTATGTTTTATTACTCGAAATATAGATTAGTTTCGGACATGCGTAATACTATGTTGTTTCTTTAGTATGTAACATACGAAGCCATAAATGTCTTAAGTATGTACCTATTTATTTATATTAATTGTTAATAACCAGTTATTTTTGATGTTATTTACCTAACTGTAAGATTATTAGAATCAAAAGTATTAAATGAGGCGTTAGTTTTATTTTTACAAAACAATTACAATAAACATTGCATTTTTAATTTAAGTATAAGTTCACTATTGTTACCTAAAAATCATGTTCCTGATGTGCCTTTGTATTAAATAATAAATTATTTTATCGAAATTACCTATTTATTATTTTTCCTGACAACTAGGTACTTAATAAAATTTACCTAACAAGGAACAATGCCTTACATAAAAACAAATGCTACGAAATTAATAAGAGATCTCAATGTTGATTTATATTTTGAAATGGCAGTAATGTTCGAGCTTAAGCCAGCTACCGCAAGGCTCGCATACATTCAGGCGGCCATTTTAAAAATTCGTCGTTCAGTCTGTATCTGAAACTAAAGTTAAGTAAAATATATTATTATTATGAAGGCGAACCGTGAAAAACACCGAATTAATTAATAACATAATTCATTTTCGTACCGCTACTCGTTGGCCAAGTTTTCAAATGTCCTAGCAACCGAAATGCGTAAACTTGCGTAGATACAGCGTACAGATAGGTTTGAACATACAACGACAGCTCATGTGCGGGCTGGCTCGGCCGGGTAGTGGCACCGTCTCACAGAAGATCAACGTAACTATTATAGCTGCGTTTCGTACTATGAGTGAGAGAACCGGAAGACTGAACCTTCCCCTCTATCCCAGTTCCCAATCCTCTTCAGTTCGGCACCGCCTGAGTTTTATACGTAGTGTTCTGTAATTGGTTGGTGAGGTCTCGTGTCTTTACCAACTAGGTATTAAACTAGAATCAAGACTATATTTTATAACCATTGTACTCTCTTTTAGAATTAAGCAAGTACTGAACCTACTTTTAAATGAGTGGACTCCCAATAGCGTCATTACAAAACCTGACGAACCAGCCAAACGTGGAAGACGTAAAAAACCCATCCAAACATAAGGTCGAACTTAACACAAAAAATCAATTTGGGTTCCGTTTTGAATGGATAATTGGCGAGCAATTGGTAGCCCGACGACAGTGAACTACCTACAGCTAAACTAATTTCACGGTGTCGGAGCAAAGGTTGCTTAACCAGACGACACAGTATTGGTGAATACAATCATATTTTGTCACTGCATCTGCGAAACGTACGGTAAATAACTTCCGCTTGAGACGAGTGTTTGCCTCATCTGTGTTCAATGTAGGTAAGGTTTGATAAATAGAATAGCGCTTAATATCATTAGGTAAAACACATTGTTTATTTGTCACTTGGGACAGTTTTGGTAGTCTACCTAAATTGAAGAAAAAGAAATAACTAAAATCAGTCCACTGGTCGACATGATAGGTAAATGAATTTATGTTTGAAATTATACCTACCTTCGGCAAATATTCTTGACTATATCATCGATACGTTCTTACTTAACTTCAAATGCATGCTTCGGTATTGGGTTATACTTTTTAACCGACTTCCAAAAATGGAGGAGGTTCTATGTTCGACTGTAGGTATGTGTTTTTTATATATGTTCATCACACATATATAAATGTTTAGGTACCGCTTATTCCATAAATTTTGTACAGATTTTAAAAACTTTTTAGTGCACACACTTTATAGATTTTTTTGAAGTCGGTTTATTTTTTTAAATAAATAATGTTTTACATATTTAAAACGAAACTCGATAAATTGTATTAGGTGCCTTCTATGAGTGATACTGTATTAGGTATGGATTCGGAATATCGAAGAAATTCCACTGGTGAATTCAGTATGTCGGTAGGTACGCCGACACTCTCCTTATAAAGATCTTATGCCGTCCAAGTTCGAAGGTGTGGTGTTATTTTGGAGTTCACCCACATTTTCTCGCAATAATGTATTTAATTTCGTGACAGAAAACTTTATTTGGATTTTCGGTGTCAATGGCTAATTTTATTGCGAAAATTATACATTTTAATACTACACCTTAGGTATACCTAAAACCAACAAACAACGTACACTAGTGACTAATTACAGAGGACGTGATTATTTGGTATGCACTTAGGTAGTGTCTGGAAAGACGAGATAGTAGTCCGATCATCGATCTCAAAAGGCGTGGTGAGGTAGGTACACTTTTGTCAAAGCCATTCATCGGCATTGTCTGTGTTAGGTTAGAACCTGAATAACTGGACTTTATCTTTATTGAGATTTACTTACATAACAGTCAGGGGCGATTGTATTAAGTAGTAGGTATTGTGCAAATAGAACTTGCTGGTATTTGTACATAGGTAGGTATAGATACCCTGTGCCTATTATGGAAGTTCATATATCAACGTGTGTTGTAGTTGGGACATAAATGCACCTATATTACTCATTCCTTCGCACGAATAGTCGTTAGATACAGTTTTAATTAAAATCCTTGCAGCCATTGAAAGGTACCTTTGGAACGTAGATCTCACACACATATATGGGTGACGTCTACGTTCACGTAAGACAGGAGTACACAATTTTTTTTTGGCAAGCAATGTGTGGGTCTTGATCGCCCCGTTAGTCCGAGGAAGCTTGCTTTCCGGAACTACAAATAAACTTGACCAAACTTTAATTAATGTGTGTTGGTAAACAACACCGTAGTTGGTTAGTAAACTCATAATGCATACGTTTTAGTTAACAGTGACTATAATTGGACATAGTTTTGCAAAAAGGAACCAACCCACACTAACTGCTGCGGACTAAAATCAACCCCAGCTGATGTGATTGTAGGTTGGTATCAGTTTGCAGAAGTAATGGTGTTATCCGTTCTGCATAATATCTATATCCAATTACCCTTCGTGTCTTTAGCAATCTAACAGAAAGGTGTTTTGCAAAGATATGACACTAAAGAAATAGATAAATGTGCATATGCCAATTCGAGTCACGAAACGACGTCTAGGTAGGGATGACTGCGAATCAATTGGCTGCATTGTTGTAGATGACAAAGCCGGCACAATACCCAACTGCTGCTTGCTTGCAGTTACCAAATAGTGACGTGTTATGCTTCTATTGCCCGACATATAATAGAGCCAAACTCAATATAGTAGGTTCAATAGCCTAGTGGTTAGAGGGGTCGTCCTCGTAGCTGAGAGGTTCCGGGTTCGATCCCCATCCTGGTCATTAAACTATTGCCGTGAGCCGACTCCTAATAAAATCATCAGTTTAGTTGTAGGGGCTAAAGGGAATAGAAACTAGTAATGTGATAAATAAACATTGCTAGTAATATTTTTTTTATATCTTTTTTATGTTCTACATATTGCAGTCGCCTTCACCTTATTTCGACTACCGTTTTATGGGAAAGGTTTAAATAATGAATAGGTAAGTTTACCGATGTTGGCTAACGCTCATTGCGTTTAGTTTCTCTTCAGATAACACTGTGGAAATTCGCATTAGACTCGGCCAGATGGGCCGAGTCACCATCATTAATGGGACGATTTCGTAACATCTTTCAACACTCAATTCGCCGCAACTTAAATTGTTGTAGCACGCTAAGACATCTTAATTATGACGTAAAATATGTGAAACCTCTTTGTTTAATATGCAAATTAGCAGTAAAGAGCGAACCACGTTTATGAACTAAAATAAGCCTGGACAGGCGGCGTATAACTTTTTTGCACATAGTGGAAATAAATTCTTCATTGTCTAGTAAATAATTATAATTTATTTATATCATTATAATTTTGGTATGCCTTCGTAGGTCAACATAGGTTTACCTACGAAATCATACCAAAATACATAGCCCCAAATATATAGCAATGCTTGGAAATCTTACAATGGATGGGATCTCAGTGACGCCCGGCACAGAAAATATGAAAATTCCATTTACGAAGTTTGCTCCGGCGAGAATCCAACCCGCAACCACTCGGCGCGGTGAGGCGAGCGGTCCACCCTGGAACCACTGCGCCAATCTGTCGTAAAAATTGAGTGTCAATCACAATATATACTTAAAACGCATTAAGACCACGATAACTTATGTACTCGCAATGAAGCAATTAATCTATTAAACAGTTGCGTCATGGCCGCACCAGACTGGTTGACCCTTGCTGATATAGCTAGGGGGTTAATTCTGATACTATAGACATAGCACTTCACTAATTAGGAGGAGAAATTGTATTTAACGCCATTTATACAATAGCCGAAACTGATTGTTAAATATTTAATCTACTCTACGATAGATGACGTTGGTTTTCTCTACGAAGATAGTGACAAAACCTCCTTGTATATTATGGACTCCTGGTACTTGGACCGACGGCGTGAGTAGGTTCCTTGAGTTGTGGAGCGGGGTGTGTATTCCGCACCGCTGCACTTTTTTTAATGACAATAATTATGTTGTTGGCCAGAATGGCCATAACAACTTCACCCGGACAAAGGGCGAACGCAAGTGCGCTCCAGCCAGAAAGGCAGCGGGGAAGCTAGCTCAAGGGTCCGCTGCACTACTGCGGGACCCAACCCTTAAGCACAAACTCGGCAATCAGCGTACCTTACCCTGATATTAGGCAATTGCCGTAGCCTATAGATGCTTGCAATACCAAAGGCATTGCTCGCACGTTGCCCACCAGAAGGGGAGTGCGACAGAAGGTAAGGGAAGGGAGGGCGTGTTGGTCTTCCAGGTCTCCACTCATCGTACAAAAGCTATAACAGCTTCTTTACGCCGATCTTCTGTGAGACGGTAATACAACCCTGGTAGAGCCAACATTTATATGAGCTACTAGCTGTGCCCCGCGACTTCATCCGCGTAGTATTTTAACTTAGCAAACATTTCGGGATTATCGGGTTAAAAAGTATCCTATATGTTAATTCCGGTTATAATCTATCTGTGTTCCAAATTTCATCCAAATCCGTTCAGTAGTTTTTGCGTGAAGGAGTAACAAACATACATACATCCACACTCACAAACATTCGCATTTATAATATTAGTTGGATTATAGTCAATTAGCTACAGCTAGGCATAAAATAATATCATGATAGAGTACTGTTACTAAGTTATAAGATATAACCTTCATTATAAACCTTTTGTGTTTGTACAGATTTTACACATTGATTTTATTGAAGTTCACTGGGGTCAGATTGATTGTATTTATACAGATGTTTTATTAATAGAGATTGAGCTTGCTCAATCTATAGGCCCTTGGGCCTATTTGCTATTAGTTTTGTAATTCAATGGCAATACCTACTTAGCATTTGAAAACAAAAGATAGAAAATAAATAAGAAAATGCAGAAATTAATAAATATAAGAAAATAAATATCATTTTTGCTTTGAACGGAAAGCAAATTCGAATTGATCTTATATTTATACCTTTAAATTATTTGCCCGATACTCAAACACTTAATTAGGTATCATTTCGGACTTTTGAGATATTCCGTATACCTAAGAATATTAACCAACAATCTCGGAAACTACACACACGGAACAAGTTAAATCGGCGTGAAATAAACGACAAGTTAGTTAAAACGTGCAGTTTGTGTGTGAGTAATTTATGTGTGGCACATGCGTGGTACTAGGAGTTTATAAGCGAGAGAAGGTGCGGCGGGGCTGCCGCCCGCATGTATCCGGTCAACCTGTTATGTGTGGCGTAAGATGTTAAGCCCTACATGGTCGGATCAACCGCTCAGCAGAGAGAGACAGAGTTATAACAAAGGCATGCTTTATATAGCTCTGTGTCTCGAAAATACATAGTATATCCAACCAGAATGGCTTTTAATGAAGGTAGAGGGTGGCACTCCATTGGCTACAGCACAGAGCGACAGAGCGCGAGATTATTATTTTTACGCATATTTCCTGGTTTAAATGATAGGAAGAGTTCGTCACGCGATATGATCACCAGGAGTTCATAAGACGCGAGCTGTATCGAAATCATACAGCAAACATAACTATCAATAGTAAAATCAAAGTACCATTTACATAACTCTATCGAAATGAATAAGCAGGATGCAATAACAGTAAAATTCCAATTTGATCGTTCAGTTAGACATGGCAAACCTAACTATTCGGCAAAAGCCGTAAAATTTCAAAAATAATTGCTTTGTATGTTAACCACTAAGTTTGTTTTGTTGGCTAACTATTAGATACGTTGTTATTGATGAAACCAATTTATTGTAAAGATTCTCACTATGTCTCCTGTATAGATATTAGATAGGCAATGAATGTTATCCGTAAGTATAGGTAACGTCCCAAAATAACGTTAACAATTAATATTACTCATAGTTATCCTAAGTAACTATAAAGATAATATATGTAGGTACTTAAAATTATGTTACAAGTGTTAAAAATACAACTATTTTATATTATATACATTCGTCTCCGAAATACCTACCCTTCTTTGGCGTTGATACAAAGCGGCAAACGTTAGGAAAAATTGCTCAATTTCAGATTGATCGCCAACTGCCCTCCACACGGTTGAATTTGATTGCCAATTCGATCAAATTGACAATCCTAACGTGTGGGAGCCCCTTTAACCATACTGATACACTAGCCGACAGATTTCATAATGCATCGCTCAGCATCGGAATGTGACCATCGATCACAGGCCAGCCCGGGCGCTGGGTAGGTATATCTGTGCAATCCATTCACGATTTCTGACTATCACCGCTTACGATCTGTAGGTACCTACCTACTCTAGTTTTGCGACATGTGTGTTGGTGTGTACACCATTCTGATTACAGTGAGCAATGCAAATTAAGTAGTAGGTATATATATTGTATGTATGTAGGTATGACTTGATTTATATCTAATTACTTATATATCTGTTTATGCCTTTAGAACGGAATTTGCCGGTGTTTGCCCTCATTTAAAAGGGATATAAGTAATATAACGTATAAGTAGACTGTAGGTATGTATCGTAACATACGGAGGCTAATATTATAGGCATGTTCGGAAACTCTAAAGTAGGTACTTACTCAAATTCGAAATAATTTCCTCCTGTAGCTCGAGAATTGCAAACTGTAGTTTTTTGTTTTCCTATCTCGCAAGCTGCGGATCGTAACCCGAAAATACTGAGAAATACTTTTGGCATTATTTTTGCAAACACTTATTATCATTATTATTATTATTATTAACCTAACCAAAGGAATTGTATACTTATGTCACAGTTTAAATCACTGAAATAGTACCTAGATATTTTACAAGACACTTTTCATAAATAACAATTTCAAAGTAAATAATACCACATTAACTAAGTAAAGTATATGCTCCCTAACTAAGCAAAGCTTCGTAATCTGTCATTTCCGATGAAAATGCCGGGAGGATCGAACCCGCAACCCAGCGGGCGCAATGAGCCAAGCGGCGTAACCACTGCGCCAAGCGGTTATTGGAGTTTAAAGTTTGCGGTTGACATGTGCAGTAACCGCTGTACCATAGGTAAACGTTAAGCTGTCATCTAATTTATTATAATATATCATGTCGTACCAAACTATCAGCCGAATGTTCAGGACCATTATCCTTGCTTTTATGACCTAGCTGGTCATCTATATATATAAAACTCAAAGGTGACTGACTGACATAGTGATCTATCAACGCACAGCCCAAACGACTGGACGGATCGGGCTGAAATTTCGTATGCAGGTAGATGTTATGACGTAGGCATACGCTAAGAAAGGATTTTGATTAATTTTACCCCCAAGGGGATAAAATAGGGGATGAAAGTTTGTATGAAACTTTGTCAATTTTAAACCGAGCGGGCAGAGACTTTGCATGCATAAAGCTACTATGACGTAGACATCCCTTAAGAAAGGATTTTGATTAATTCCACCCCAAGGGATAAAATAGGGGATGAAAGTTTGTATGAAACTTTGTCAATTTTAAACCGATCGGGCTGTGACTTTGCATGCATAAAGCTACTATGACGTAGACATCCCCTAAGAAAGGATCAAAATTCCACGCGGACGAAGTCGCGGGCTCAGCTAGTATTTGATAAAACGAAAGAAGTCGTGTCTCGATCAGCGATTCTTACAATTTCAATGCAAATGAAATTAAAAGTAAGGCCCGTTCGTGTGTTACCTTTAAAATGATACGTAAACCACCTAATGTTACGTCAGATTGTTTTTAAATAAAAAGCGTACGGTCAGATAAAAAGAATGAATAAAAAAAACACACACGAATTGATAACCTCCTCCTTTTTGAAGTCGGTTGATAAATATCGCTATATAGACGAACACACCAATTGTTTGGTCCCAAACTAAGCAACGGTTGTACTATGGGTACCATCCGTACCATGGACTGGGGGCAGCTAGACCAGGGCAAATTACGAAATGCCATTTCCAAAATTTACGCCGACGGGAATCGAACCTGCAACCTACGGCCTACGCTCGAACCACTGCGCCAAGCGGTAGTCTGAACGACCGCTCCAGCGTCGCCACCGAAACGAATACTATTATTATTTTTTCGGTGGTAGAGCCAAACTGTAGCTAATTAACTACCGCCTATTACACATCACAGGCTGCCTCGATCGGAGTAGTACCACGCTCTCACAGAAGATCAGCGTAAAGTAGTTATTATAGCTGCGTTCCGTACATTGAGTAAGATTATATTCCGTATATATCAATCAATCAATCAATCATCAGCCTATAATTGTCCACTGCTGGACATAGGCCTCCCCTAATGAGCGCCATAGCGCCCTGTCTTCAGCTTGCCGCATCCAGCATCTGCCTGCAGTCTTTCGCAGATCGTCATCCCACCTGGTCCCCAACCCGCATGCCCAGCGTGGGGATTGCGGGCATAACCCGTATATATATATTCCGTACATTAAGTAAGTAAGAGAGCCGGAAGCTCAACTCTCCCTCCATTGACCTCCTCTGCCCGACTCTCGTGCGAGTAATGCTTTTAGTATTGATAGCATCTAAAGGCTACTATGACTGCTTAACAGTATGTAGGTCGTACGCTTGTTTTCTGTCTTAGTTGTATAAAAATAATAAACAAAACGAATCTAAACAATTTAATCTAATACATAGGGTGTCTTGTATAAAAATTATAATAATAAAGACTAAAGGCTTTCGAGATATACTATACTTATATATATATTATGCTTTTGTAAATATCACTTTACAGTGAATAATTAAGAGAAATATTACTATACATATTCGATCTAAATTGAGTTAGCAATTCGATTAGAATAAAATGTACTAAGGATAAAGCTTGTGTTTGCATTGTAGTCATACTTTGTGACGCTGACTGTACTCCTCAATTCCGGTTGTAAGCCGGATGTGAGCAGTAATTTGCCTTCGTATTCTCCCGCACTAATGATTAATTAGCGTAGGCAGAACTTACACGTTGTAAGCGGCGCACGCGCATTCAAGATACGAGCAATCGTGACTTACGTTACCGAGCGTAACTTCCTCAATATTGCATACCATTAAGAAAGTTTTGTTTAACATATTGGTAAACAATATTTATTTAGAGTTAAGTTAGTATAAACATAGTAAGTTATACTTATTAATAATGAACGAATAATTCATGTGATATGTTTCTTTCTAACAGCTGCGGATATTTGATTAAATCAGTCGCTATTCAGTTGTACCGAACAACAGAAAATATTTTGGCCAAACAGTAGATTACTTTATGTGTTGTAGACTTTTTGTTTGGGTCTGGTCCAGCCACACACTCCCACCATTGTTACTCCTGTAAACCAGGATCGACAATGGTGACCAATAATGATGTCACGGTTTGACCCTCGACGAGTCCCGGGGAAAAGTTAAATTGCCTTGGAACCCGCCCGAATTTAATCGAAATAAATAATAGGAGTTGGAGGAAAAAAAAACCACTTGGTGTTGATTTATGAAAATTACGAACAGTTATATACCTACAATACCATTACTTCTTCAACTTTCACCCAAAGCCGATAGAAAAAAAAAATCGTTACCCTTTTGTTTCACCGGGGACACAGGTTCACGAAAGCAAAACCCCAGATAACCAAAGCTCTTCATTTAATTAATAAATATTTAGAATGCAACAGGTCACTTGAACGCTATGTGTAAAAAAATTAATGCTTTATTAATGGCGGCGCGGCGTGACGCATGGTCATCTAATCGGGAGTCACCTGGCTTTCCGCCCGCCCAACAAACCAAAACATCACATGCTATTGGACAAATGATACCCCTTATCAAATACCGTACAGATTACGTACCGCATAGAGGGCTTAATAAAAATTAAACAAATATATCCAAGAAATAATGTATGTGTTTATGGCGTCAATAGCCGAGTGGTTAGAGGGGCCGCGCCCTCGTAGCTGAGACTGAGAGGTTCCGGGTCCAATCCCCATCCTGACCATTAAACTATTGATGTATCCACTCCAAACACAAGCATTCGCTTAGCTGGAGGGGCTAACGGGGATACTAGTAATGTGATAAACTCACATTGTTAGTAATATTAAAAATAAAAATGTGAGTGACAGACATTGCACATTGTAATATGTACGCGGCTGACATTAATATTATAATCTCGTTAAGACAACGCTTGGTGGCGAAATTCGCGGATTTTTAAACGGACATATCAATTTTTTAGGTTGGCAAGACCGGTCAATATGCGAATAATTAAATTAAATTAGTACATGTTCTATTAAGGAAGGATTACGAAGATGAAAGTCGAATGCGAAGTGACTAACGGCATGTAACGCAACTTTAAGCCGATCTTCTGTGAGAGGGTGGTACTACTCCGATCATATATAAGCTGTAGTCAATTGACCACAGCTAACATTAATTACACATAATACACATTTTACAATCACTATTCGTAACCAAACTTAGGCAATGTAAAAACAAAAGAACATTTGCCTCTTTTGCAAAATGAAGTCACTTTAAGGTGAAGGCGCCTGTCTAGCCCGCGAAGTTCAAATTTTTTGAGTTATTTTAGAAATTTTTCAAAATCTGACAATAATAAAAGACAAATTTTGTAATTCGCGAATAAGACCGTGTGCAGTGCATTTATTAATACATTTATTTTACCCTAAATATTATCACGGTGGATATGATACTAGTAAATCACTAAATATACCAAAAATGCCAGATTTTCTGGATAGCGGTCGTTCTTGAAATGTTTTAGAGTAAGTTGGATATATTAATAAACTAGCTGTGCCCCGCGACTTCATCCGCGTGGTATTGGATTATTGGGTTAAAAAGTATCCTATATGTTAATCCCGGTTATAATCTATCTGTGTTCCAAATTTCATCCAAATCCGTTCATTAGTTTTTGCGTGAAGGAGTAACAAACATACATACATACATACATACATACATCCACACTCACAAACTTTCGCATTTATAATATTAGTAGGATGCACTGCACACGGTCTTTTTCGCGAATTACAAAATTTGTCTTTTATTATTGTCAGATTTGAAAATTTTCTAAAAGAACTCAAAAAATTTGAACTACGCGGGCTACATGGGCGCTTTAATGATTCTGAAGCAATTAGTAGAAGCATTACCAATTCCAATTGCATTTATTACAAATTACACGAATCAAGTCGCAAAGCAAATATTATAGTATGATATGTTATAGCTTAGTTTTAGCAAGGCAAGTTTATTTTAGGTCAGCGCTAGCTAGCTACTAGCAGATTGCACAACACATGTCTAACCTCAAACCTACGTACTATTGACGCATTTGATTGATGGCCGAGCATTGCGTGAAATACCGTTAGTTCCTCAGATGCAATTTTCTGTCAAGATACTTGTAAACTTTCTCAATAATCACTCGACTAGCGACCCGCCCCGGCTTCGCACGGCTCTAAAAGTATCAGTGTTTCTCTACTATATTATGTATGTATTTTACATATAAACCTTCCTCTTGAATCACTCTATCAATTAAAAAAAACCGCATCAAAATCCGTTGCGTAGTTTTAAAGATCTAAGCATACATAGGGACAGACAGACATCGGGAAGCGATTTGGTTTTAGGTATACTATGTAGTGATGTAGTGAAGCCAACAAAGCATTTATGAATAGGTAGTCAGAATCTACCAACGGTTCGGAATGCTGCTTCCACTGAGAAGATCCGGCAAAAAACTCAATGGTTACTCTTTTCAATGACTAAAAGACGTTGTACATTCTCAGGAACAGCAACAGAATGTGAGCAAGAAATTTCCGCTACTCCTTAATCTATGTGACGACATTAAAAGCGAACATCGATTAACAGTCTATCACATTGCAAAGTCCCGTAGACGCTGCGGTGGTATGTCTGCAATATAATTTAGACTGTACAATTCAGTTCCGTAAGTATATTATCGCGGGACTTCTTATATGTAGGCATTTTCTAGACATACGGTGGTACTTACGTAGGTATACTAGGTGAAGCAAAAAGGGTAGGTATACTATTTCTTTTGCAACTTTACTTTGTAAATCTAAAACTATCGGCTTTGTGGGACAGTTGAGGTACTAAAGGTTTTGTAGACTCATGAAATCTGTCAACAGCTGTATTCCTATAACACCTTTTGTTTTTCAAGTTTCCTCCAAAGCTGATAGATTTAGAATTACAACGTTAAGTTTTGAAAAAAAAAGTAGGTATACCCTTTATGTTTCAACCTGTATAGTACCTAGGCAGCTTACCATACCCGAATTAAGTAGGTACCTATATACAAAGCCCGCCACAGTAGGTACCTAAGTATATATGCTTGATTCTAAGGTTGGTAGATGTTATCCCTCAGGCGATGGCGTAAATTGTTTATCAAATCAACGTATCGACACATTGTGACCCTGGCACCGTCAGCGTTTGACAGATGCGATTATAAACCAGTCGTGCGCCGATCGTATCGCTGACGTATCTTAACCTGAAACTAATATTATAATTACAAGTTGGCTAGTACATGCGCTCACGTGCGTATACGTAATTAATCAGGGCCCCAAGTCTGTTAACCGCTCAAAGCTCGCTCGCGGCACTCCACAATCATAAATATCTCAAGCTAAGTAAACGGGCGAATGCTATCATCATTTATAATTGCACCAAATGAACCTAATATATCCATGTCCTTGGTTCTCTCGAAAAGCTGGTAGGTCTTAATAAATCGGTCACAAATCTCAGAGAGGTCTTGAGTATGCTTTAGCCGTCTCATTTTGGTTTTACTGGTATGATATGACATAACAGACTTGGGATCAATTGTTATAATAATGTGCCCAATCGTAAATCGGGTCTTATTACATGAAAATAATTGCGAACAAATACATTTTTATAATATCTACCTAATACATTATTTATTATTACAATTTCTTTGATTACGAGGATCTATAAAGTGTGAGTTCACTTCTTCGACCTCTACTTGGTTTGAGTAGAGATTATGTAATTCAATTGTGAACGGACAGGACTCGTCATTATTCCGAAGTAAAATGAGAAAAATAATAGCTAACGGAAGGAGGTACATAGTGCACTTCCTATGCTCAACAATGAGAGATCAATTTAAGATAGCGTAATGGCTCATAAATACGATTTTTTAAGATTAATTGCATACCATTAGCGAGATTTGAGCGCAGATTAACCAGTTGTGTTGCGTTGAAAGAACGTGACGTGTTAAATATGTATTGTTTTATTAGGTTTTATGTAGGTTACCATTATATAGTCCGGTAACAGTAATTAATTTTGGTATCGCTTTCGTTGTCCGTGGTAAAGATGCGTTTATGCTTGACTTTATCTAATAAGTAAATGGCTGCCTACAATGAGAATGTGTAATAATCTAATAATTTTCAATAAAATTAAAATTAAGGTATTGTTCCAATGCGTATTAGATTTTGAATAAAAAAAAACAATTGCTTCTGAAACAGATAATTATGCTATATAATTCTGTTGTTTTAAAATTATAATTAAACTAAATTGACATATAAAACATGTCTGGTTTAATCACACGTTACAGCCATGACAAGGATGGTAATACAATTAGTTTAATCAAGTATACCTATTTCGCCCAACAGAATTTGCACTATATATTGTCTCACCAAACGCTTTTTTTTCAGTATGCATTTAGTAAATAGCTGTTATTTTGACATTACCGCCTGAATCCCTCTCGTAGTGAGGGGCGGCCCGTGCCCAGGAGTGGGACGTCAAAAGGGCTAAATTATTATATTATTATTATTTGACATTACAAACAAACACTTAATAATTTTTCAAATTCGCCATCGTCGTTAGTAATACGAATATTAGCTTATTAGGCAATTAGTCTGCGCTCGAGGAGCCCCGGAGACGCTCGTGACGGGCGCAGGCGCTTGCGCAATGAACCGAAACCTCCTACATGCCGGTTTGTATTTAGATCTATTACAATATAGAGCATGTATGTGTGATATCCAACAAACGTTCGGTGTAGGTTGTATGAACAATTTATACCTGTTACTTTTGATTTGTATGTAACAATAGATTGCCTTGCAGGCTAAATGATTGAAAGTACGAAAATAGATGGTGCGTTTTCACATTGGCCGATAACAACATCGACCTGGGGCCCGCTGGCGTTTCGATCGCAATACGTCAGAACTGACGTATCGCCTATATGAATACGTCAATTTAACGTATTGCGAGTCAATCGATATGCCGGTAGTTAACATATTCGGTATGTGAATGTGGGTTGGAAGACGGCTCTGTTGATCACTTGTTTTTCAACTGTCCTGAACTAATATTTTCTCTTTATGATTTAATTCCTTCTTTTATTCCCAGTCCCACGAATTCTAACCGCCTTTTAACTTATGTTTATTCTCCGTTTATTGAAACCTTATCCAAATTCATTCTTATAACTACATTAAACTATAATTTATATGCTACTTTTTATTTTTTATTCATGATTAGTTTTAGTTTGCGTTATCATAAATTACAAATGATATATGTAGGATTGTCTTGTAAATGGTATGTGTTAGTTGTGTGTGGTGATTTTTCAACATCAATTCGTTATTTTGGTTTTTATTTCGCTTCACACTGGCCAAACTTCAGTGAATACCGTGTATTGACCTCACTTGACATTGGCAGAATTGTCCAAAAGGACAGAGCCATATAATAAAAAAAAAATATTCGGCACTGTTGTTGGCAAAATTATGGACTACCTAACGATGAAAGCCATATTTAAAAAAATAAGAAGAAGAACTTATTCGGCATGATATCGTCGGACAGATGATCTCGTACAGTTTGCGTTTCATACACTTTAATATCGTCAAACACACGATACTATTATATTTATATATAAAAACAATATTATGATTATACCAACCGCTTGACGACCGCTTGAATGGTTCGAGCGTAGGCCCTCGGCTCACCGCACCCAATGGTTTCAGATTGATATCCGATTGCTCGATATACAAGTAACAATCGTTTACCGGTAACGGTCCGAGTGGTCGTCGGTCATCAATATCGAGCCGACATCGTTATTATCATCCAATGTGAAAGCGCCCAACATTATATATCCTATGTACTACGTATCCTTACGTAGTTCTCCTTTATTTAATTTCAGTGAAGAGGATGTTGCAAAGCTTTTCAGAATGTGTTCTGATTTTATAGTCGTAGTTAGTACTTATTTATTATTTCACTTATAATAATATTTACAACATTTACCTACTAAGCTAAGTAATGCTAACACTGAGAAAGTTATGAACAGGCATAATATTACTAAATTTAATTCATTAGAGCTTGCCACTCACTGACAAAGTTATCGCAATCAGGGTAAGCTTCCGTATCTCACTCTTATATTCCATTAGGATTGACAGAGACCATTGATTGCCTCGTGCTACGATCTTAAAGCTTCACATTCATGCACAAAGCAGTTTTCACGTTTCAAACATAGTTTTATGCAGTGCCGTCTGTTTTGACTATAAAAGTCTCCGCCCGTAGCATCCTCGGGCGAGCCGCAGCGAAATTCTCTTTTAAAAATTGCAAAATAGGGCACCAGGTGGTCCTCAGAATTGTATATTATATAATATCTAATTAGCAGACCCTGACATGGTAATATAATGTCAAAGTAAAGTCTCTCACCCGAAAGGGCAAGTTATGAAATTATTATGATCGCGTTGTTACCACTGACCTATGTATGGTCAAGACCTTTATGACGTAATTCATTACGAAAATTAAAACTTTATTGACATTGACAATGACACTTAAATAACCAGATTTTTGCAAGAATGTTTCAGTGTACACATCGACTTTAGAATATCGGGGAAGGTAGAAGTCGGGCTATTACCTACCTCTAGCTTTTTTCGTGAATTCAACAATATCATTGAGAAATAAAATGGTAAATCTAACATAATTTTCCGACCTATGACATTACAGTTTGTTATTATAAATTGGTCAAGCACATGTTTTTGTATAGCAAATGAATACCCATTACTTTTATAACTTATTAACTGTAGCTGCACGAAGTTTTCAAAATTACGCGTTTTACGTGTTGCGATTTAACTGAAATTATCGCCGAAAAGGTTACCACGGGATAGCCAGAAAGTATAGCTTATTCCAAGTGAGTGAGTTCACTGGCTCAATTAGTTGGTATAAAATTGTTACCCTTGGCATTTTCAAGCCTCAAGAATGAGGCCAAAATCAGGCCTCTTATGCCAATGCGGAAACTGTCAATGTTTCGACCTAGTTGAATTAAGTGGTACTTTTATTACGTATTACACTAAGGAGTAGGATCTTTGCTTAATGCGGTACAAGGTTATAGATGATATCGTTCGAACATGTATCGATTTAATTGAATGATGGAGCATTCTGCTTTTGACCTATATTGCAGAGCAATAGGTGAACAAAATAAATTAATACCATATTGTAACTATAATATCTGTACTCCCTGCAATTAATAAATAGAGCTGTTAGGTTCTACGCCCATATATATTATCTTTAGTATCAGTTCCTCAAGCCAAACGACAGTTACTTAAAAAATATAACTTAAAATATAATAATACATTTTTGGAAATATCACCCAAAGCCTTATCATTGGCAGGATGTGCTTGCAACAACTAGAACAAAACACAATGACTAGATATTTATTACACCCGTAAAATTATCTTTTAATCGATGTGCTAATCCTCCTCACAATTATTGTCCCCTGTCAGAAATAATAAACTCAATTCTTTGTAATGATATCGATAAATACTGGTATTTATGAAAAGACACAAAGTAATTTCTAAATTCGAAAATGTTTGTTCATTTCCATTTTGCAATAGTTGCCGAATAAACGTCAGTGCAGAACAACTTACATTGAGTATCGTTCTCATAATGAATCTGACTTGTTAGTTTCGCGAGAGGCATCGGAAAGGCTCAAGCGATCCCCCCTCGTGATGCGCCTGCGACCTTCACAGTCACATGACTGGAGCTTTGTGTATTGATCCACTTTTCATACTCGCAGACAGTACGCAACGCTGCCCTCCAATCCAATCGCACATCTAATCTTTCAAGCAACGTTAGATAAGAATTGATGTTATGTATTTACATGGAAGATGTGGTTTCGGTGTTTAGTTTCGCTGTTTATTTGTTAACCACAAGTCTGTGGACTTTTTACGAGTGTAATTATGAAATGGAAGGTTGATGCAGGCTATCTTTTTGCGGTCAGTGACAGCGGTGGTAGGTATTCAGGAAGGAGAAATCAATGTAGAATGTGGAATGCAATGTGGAATGCAAAACGTAAGTTTAATCGTCTGGTTACTTAGGAGTATCAGGAACCAAGGCCATAACAGCTTTTTGATTCTTACCACCAGTGGATAATATTCTTCCAACTCCTCCTATTCTTTCTTTCAATTAGATTCGTGCGAGTTCCAAGACAATTCAGCTTTTCCCCGAGACTCGTCGTCGGTCAAACCTTGGCGTCATCATTGAACATCATTGTCGATCCTGGCTCACAGAAGTAGCAGTGGTTTGGAGTTCGTGGCGGGACTAGTCCAAAAATACCTCATCACCACTGTTGCTACAGATAAGGAGCTTTATTGTTTTTTTACTACACTGTTTACTATACTGTACTTTTTCTATATTGCTTCTGTTTCCTACCAAGGGGCAGCAAGAAAAAACAAAGATAAAATAAATCACGTCCTTTAAAATCGTGCTGACATTTCAATAAATGATTAATGACGCTCATTATAATTTAATAACCATAATTATATTTTTAATTTATCAGCTATCCGCCGAGATATGATCTTAAATGGAGCCTCTATTTCAGCTGGTTATTACACAGAATATATTTATCTAGCGCACTTGGGCAATGTATAATTTGATGTTTTTAACGCTGAGGTGATACGAGTTTTGGCTGCATTGCCAATTCATTTATTTACAATAAATCAATTTGTTGAACAAGTCTCCGTAATGGTATAAATGTCAGGAACGGTGTGGGTGTAGATAATATGGGAACAGTACTTATGTGGACAATGGAAGGTTGAAATTACATTTATTACATTAGTAACTTGGACACACTCACATAATGTAATGAGAAATAAACGGTATTATTATTATTTTGTATGTTTATTCTACTGAATATTGTTTCACTTTCTGAAGATAGTTATACATCTATCTGACCTCTGACGCGAACTTAAGTTCGCCTCTAGATGTAATTTTGATATTACAATTCCAAGTTGGCTCTCAGAGTTGAAGTCTGAATGTCCACTTCACGGCTAACATTGCTTTATTTCCTCAGCTAGCCTCAGTGGATATGTTTGGTTGCAGCAGGCCGCGCTATGATAGCGTACCTATATTTTTCAAATACTACTTATAAACTTTAAAACATACGCTCATGATGGATACCTAACTATTCAGAACAAACCATCATAGCAAGAAGCATTTGCCATTGCCCACGTAATAATAAATAATAATAAATAAATATCGCCAGACGAACACACCAACTGTATGGTCCTAAACTAAGCAACTATGGGTACCGTACAATGGACAGTGACACCCAGACCAGGGAAAATTACGAAAAGGCCATTTCCGAAATTTACCCTGACGGGAATCGAACCCGCAACCACCCGATGCAGTGAGCCGAGCGGCCTACGCTCGAACCACTGCGACAAGCGGTCGTCTATGGTCTATCTTAACTTGGGACTTAGAAATAACCCGAGTAAAAAATCAACAACGGCTGACCACCAGAATAATGTGAAGTAATCCTTCATCAATTTCATGCTCATTCGCCTTTTAATGCACTAGAAATCTGAATTGTATTTGCTCAAATCAAAACAAAACTCATTACACAAACAGTTGGTAACAATCCGTGAGGTTTTCAAATATTATATCACTGTAATAAGATTTTCACAACAATTTACTTTCCATTTTACGGTCGTATGATCTGCACTTCATTATTTGCTTAACCTAATAACAAATTCATTATTATTTCAATAATGGAAAATGCACCGAAATTCTGATCATACTAGTATGTACAATTACATCACCAATAATTAGCTGAAGACGTCTCTTCTTGTTGATAAATATCAACCATTATCTTGCATGCCGGTGTCGCGAATTGTTAATTGACGCAATAACTAAAAGCCTGACCTAATTACTTAGTTTAGTTAATTTTGATTATGCACTTATGGTGGTAAAAGGACATATTTTCTCTGTTCCAAAATGGTACTAAATCTACAGGTTGAAACATAAAGGGTATACTTTTTTTTTCAAACCTTATCTTTGTAATTCAAAAACTATCAGCTTTGGAGGAAACTTGAAAAACAAAAGGTGTTATAGGAATACAGCAGTTGACAGATTTCACAAGTCTACAAAACCTTTAGTACTTCAACTGTCCCACAAAGCCGATAGATTTAGATTTACAAAGTTAGCTTGCAAAAAAAATAGTATACCCTTTTTGTTTCACCTAGTATAATGGCTTAAATAAGTAGATGGAAGTAAAGTTTAGGTCAAAAATATGCTTAAAATTGACCCCACCTTTTCTTTGATTCTTTCTAAAGATCTTCCATTTTGTGAGGCATCGCTTCAGTGTGAAAAATCATCGTATATCGAAACTATACATACCAATTGGAAACAGTTTGCGATATTCATTGCAACCGCTTCGAAATGCACATTGCACTTTGTAATGAAAAGTTGACACTCGTGAAATGAGGCGGCAACCAACTTTTGTTGGCGGCAATATGTCACATTCCCCACCATTTCCAATCTACCGCTTTTTCAATATTTTCGTCACAAGTGTTAGAGGTGATTGTTGCAAGATGTCTCTCGGCCGGCAAACCGGAACGGTGATTTGAACTGTTGCCAATTGCGGCTGGTGTCGATATTTAAGGGCTGTTTCTCATAAACCAAGTGGTGATGAAAAACTGTTTCTTCATTTTGTGCATTCATTTTCACTAGCCCAGAAATCTATGGCTTTACACCGCAGAGAAATCGCTGCTAATTCTGCTGATATACAAACGAAATTGACTGAACCTTAATGTGTTGCTTGCCCTATTTTCAATCACATCAACATTAGTTCAGTCATAAATTTTAGCCATCGGAATAAGCTCCATTTTTCCACTTATCATCTTAAGGCTAAAGCGCCCATTTAGCCCGCGAAGTTCAAATTTTTTGAGGTTTTTTAGAAATTTTTCAAAATCTGACAATAATAAAAGGCACATTTTGTAATTCGCGAAAAAGACCGTGTGCAGTGCATTTATTAATATATCCAACTTACTCTAAAACATTTCAAGAACGACAGCTATCCAGATAATCTGGCAATTTTTGTATATTTAGTGATTTACTAGTATCATATCCACCGTGATAATATTTAGAGTAAAATAAATGTATTAATAAACGCACTGCATACTGTGTTTTTCGCAAATCACAAAATGTTGTCTTAAATGTTTTCAGATTTTGGATAAACTATAAAAATACTCGAAAATTTTGAATTTCGCGGGCTAGACAGGCGCCTTCACCTTAAAACATAATTTTTATTGTCGTATTTCGTAGAGTAGGTAATTAATATCAACAAACTATGTTTACATAAGCAAAAAGGTATGTAACGTAGACATAGACAAGTAATTGAACCTCTGTCGATTCGTCTTTAGAATTTGCATTTGCATTTGAGTTATCATAATTTCAAGCAACTATTTATATATACTTACACTACCATCGATCTTATTTGTTAATTACGTGTAACATGTTTGAACATTGTCTATTAGTGCTGCACCTGGTTGTGATTCAACGAGAGTGCGCCAGGGAGTGTTAACTCGACCAGCTTGTGTGCGGAATGCCAAACGGGTCGAACGGACCGAGCGGCCAGTGTTCCATATTGATTTACGAGGCTTGCGATACTGATGAACATACTTGTTGGCAAGTGTGACTGTTGTTATATAGGAAATAGTTACAGTGCGTTGAGGATAATGTTTTCATTTCAGCTTATAAGGCCAAGACTTTAATAAGGCAGATAAGGTAGTAAAGTGGATAATTTTCTTCCAAATCCTCCTATTCTTTTTTGCGAAAAAAATCGGGCGGGTTCCAAGACTATTTAACTTTTCCCCAGGTCTAGTCCAGGGTCAAACCTCGGCGTCGTTCATTGGACAACATTGTCGATCCTTGCTTAGAGGAGGAACAGTGGGTGTCCTGGTTTACAGGAGTAAAAGTGGTAGGAGTGTGTGGCGGACTAGTTCCACTTAAAAATGCGTATGTTCTGATTTGCATATTTCTTGTGGGAATTTTTTTATTATTGATACAATTTTATACCTTACAAACATTAGGTAGGTATCTATTAAAAATATAAATTAAAAAAAAAACTCTACATAATACAGATGCATTAAGTGAGCTATGGCTTAGCTACAAACTTGTAATTACACTAAAACATATACAAGGTTATTGCTTTGTCTGCCTAGGCCTCTAGAATATAATGATTACTATATTTATCCGTTAAAATTCCACATGTCTTCAAGCGTTCCATGGAACCTGCCAGTCAGTATTCCGTGTATTGACCTCACTTGACATTGGCAAAATTGTCCAAAAGGACAGAGCCATATACTAAAAAAAAAAATATGTTACATAAACGCAATATTCTTTATTTGAATTTTAGAACGTTATTTATTTTAAACATGAATCCTGTCATCTATTTAGCTAAATGATCAATTAGCTTGTTAGCAAACAAATATAACTTTATAAAAGTTGAAATTGTATCTTGTCTAGAATTTAGATTACACCAAATGGCACTCCGAAGAATAATAAAAATATAAGTGGGTAAGTAATAACAAAACGGAATTAATGTCGATAAAATACGCTGTTGCATAATTAGACAACTATATTTTCGTTTAAAATAAAAAAATAAATGATCGAGTACTCAGGTCACATGCCGAGACATATCCAAAAACTTTGTTTCTGTAATCTATACCACGTATGCCACACACGAGATGCGCCCAATTATACTAAGCACAGTTCACTAAAAATGTCGCGGACTCGCATTGAAATCCTTTGTTGGCTTGCCAAGACCGTCAATGCCTCATTTTGTTGTAAAACAGCGGGTAGTAAAACAAAGGGGTGGCTTGCACAAAGCGACGTTCGGCGGCGCTCGAGATGGCGCTTGGATCATCTTGCATAACACCGTCCGTCTCGCGGACTAGTATTTGTACATTACGCGGTTTCACAACACAGACATGCTTACCCAAACTGATTGCGGAAAATGACTCAATAAAATGAGCCAAAGCGGAAAACCTTTACAATGGTAGAGCCGAGCTGTAGCCGAATTAAGCTCATATACAAGCTGGCTCGAATAATACCACCCTCTCATGGAAGATCGCCAGCTAGCTATTAAAGCTGCTATATGATGAGTGAGAGAGCCGGAAGCCCAATCTATCTCTCTTCCCCAAACTCTGCCCCACTCATCTTCAGGTAGGAAACGTGCCTTTAGTATTGCAAGCATCTATAGGCAACGATAAGTGCTAAGCATCAGGTGGGTCATGCCTTTGTTTGCCGACTTGGTGCCCGTGACACGCTCACTTCAATTTTCTTACTCTCCGAAGCTACCCACTTAAATGTAGCTAGGAATCTGTTACCTAACACGCGTGGGTACGGTACCTGTCTTATCCGGATGCAGCGACAAATATTTGCATTTATCTCACATGATTTTATATACTTTCTAGACTGCCTACCTCGTTATTATAAATAATATAAATCTATACAAATAAATAAAATTGGAGTGTCTGTTTGTAATATCAAAATAACACCTTTTCACTAAATGCATATGAAAGTACATACGACACCTATAACAAAAACGCGTGTTAAAAAAAATTGTCTGTCTGTCTATCTGTCTGTCTGTCTGCCTGTGTGTTTGTTCCGGGTAATCTCCGAAACGGATGGACCGATTTTGACGGGGCTTTCACTGGTAGATAGCTGTTGTTATAAGCTGTAACTTAGGCTACTTTTATTTTAGAAAAACAAAATTAAAAAAAATGGGTCCTGTTGGGCGTGCTCAGAACGCGGGAGTGGGCTTTTTTGTTAAGATAAAATCCACGCGGACGTAGTCGCGGGCTCAGCTAGTCAATAATAAATAAATATCGCCAGATAGACACACCAACTGTACGGTCACAAACTAAGCAACCCTTGTACTATGTGTACCGTACAATGGACTGGGGGCCATCCCAGTAACGCCCAGACCTGGGCAAAATACGAAAAGGCCATTTCCGAAATTTACCCTGACGGGAATCGAACCCGCAACCACCCGGTGCAGTGAGCCGAAAGTGGCTTACGCTTAAACCATTAGATTTAAAGTTTGATAAATATTGCGATAATGTTGCAATCGGCAATTGACATGATTTTTGTAATGCGATAACTGTGTTTATATAAAGCTATAGGCACACATAACAGAGCTTATATTGACTCGATGCAAATCGGTATTTGAGTCGTATATTCGATACACGATATTGCCTCACGACACCGCCGATCAAACATGACATACATAGCGACAATTATAATTGGTTGTAGATAAAAAATAATTAAACGTTTGAGTCGATTCAACTTCATAAATTATGCAAGTAGCGTAATAACCATCGACTTTGGAATACGTATGTTAATATAGTGTTTACCTTCAATTAGTGTAAAGTAGATTGCGTTGAGTGATATTTTACGACTGTTCATTTCTTTGGCCTTTGGTTCACAGCCGCAAATCTTTATTGAGTGCCACAGATATACTCACAAACATGTAGGATTTTTATGAGATTAGCATGCGAAAGTTTAGTATGCGAAAGTTTAGTATGCGAAAGTTTAGTATGCGAAAGTTTAGTATGCGAAAGTTTAGTATGCGAAAGTTTAGTATGCGAAAGTTTAGTATGCGAAAGTTTAGTATGCGAAAGTTTAGTATGCGAAAGTTTAGTATGCGAAAGTTTAGTATGCTAAAGTTTAGTATGCGAAAGTTTAGTATGCGAAAGTTTAGTATGCGAAAGTTTAGTATGCGAAAGTTTAGTATGCGAAAGTTTAGTATGCGAAAGTTTAGTATGCGAAAGTTTAGTATGCGAAATTTTAGTATGCGAAAGTTTAGTATGCGAAAGTTTAGTATGCGAAAGTTTAGTATGCGAAAGTTTAGTATGCGAAAGTTTAGTATGCGAAAGTTTAGTATGCGAAAGTTTAGTATGCGAAAGCTGAGCTCCCCTCTTCTCCTCCCTCAATCCCTTCAAGACAACGAGTCTTCATTCAACGAGTGAGCAATGCAATTAACATTGCAAGCATCTATAGGCTACGGTAACTGCTTAACATCAGGCGGGTCGTACGCTTGTTTTCCGACTTTGTTATATACATTTTTTTTAAAACAAAGCTCATCTACGTCCAGCACGAAATGACCTGAGAAGGCATTCAAAGCGTCTATAACCTAATGGTTAGAGGTGCCGCCCTCGTAGCTGAGAGGTTCCATGTTCGAACCCCATCCTGGCCATTAAACTATTGACGTGAGCCTACTCCTAACACAAGCATTAGCTTAGCTGGAGGGGCTAACGGGAATACTAGTAATGTGATAAACTCAATTTGATAGTAATCCTTAAATAAAAAAAATATGGTAGAGTCAATATCTTGGTTGATGTAACATACAGAACAGGGTTTTTAGTACTAAAGATCCGTAAAGGAAATATCGTGTCAGGAAACATAATTAAGTTTTTTGCTGGCCCTGCTTGTCGGACCGTTGCCCGAGCGATGTCCCCTGTACCCCGCACCCTCACTGGGCTTAACGACCTCCTGGATTCAGACGCAAGTATAGATTTGTTTGCGGATGAATGGGTGAAGATTCTGTTGGTATCCTTGCAGCTTTGCGAGGTAGATGCATGATCGATTTCTATTTTTAATTTGTTTATAATTTGTGTTATATTGTATTATTAGCTGTGCCCCGCGACTTCATCCGCGTAGTATTTTAACTTAGCAAAAATTTCGGGATCATCGGGTTAAAAGTATCTTATATGTTAATCCCGGTTATAATCTATCTGTGTTCCAAATTTCATCCAAATCCGTTTAGTAGTTTTTGCGTGAAGGAGTAACAAACATACATACATACATACATCCACACTCACAAACTTTCGCATTTATAATATTAGTAGGATTAGTGTAATTGGTTATTAAGACCGTTCTTATAAAAAGGAAATAAAATAAATAAAAAAGTAAAGATACAGTAAAATACTGATGCAACATCTCACGACATTATGTAACAAAGTAACTACCCACAAACCATATTTGGCGTAATTCGCATTTGATATGCGGATCGCATAAATCTCAAAGGACTTATGACAAGAGCTATAAAATTTAGTATAGATTAGGACATAGTCCACTTCCAATGAGGCGGGCGCTAATTGGCTTAAAATAGTCTAAAGAAGGCCAATGCCAGCGAGAAATTGATCACACATGGAGTACCAGTAATGCAGCCACACCCGTCAGACTTAACGCGTTCCGATGTTTCGAAACTTTTTTGTATGGAATTTGTGGAGGAAAAACTTAATAATTTTAATAACTTAATTAATTTTTTCATTGATACAATTTTTCAGTCGGATCGTAGTCTTGTTAATAATAAACTATAGTACCGACACATTTTTTTCATCATGGACATAATATATGATATGAAGCCACGCCATATTCCTCAACGTAGTGGTCACAGACTTCTAAAAAGACTTAGGGGGTATTACATAATAAGAATTAAGATAATTTATTTAAGACGAACGGATCTTACCTATGATTGTTGATATGATGCTAGAAAGTTAAGGATGGTATTATAATGTTGCGTGAATTGAGTGAGGGCAAATCCAGCATTGAACTGTTATCATGCTCATCACAAATTATTATCGCAAATCGATTGCGAAACGATATATCGATATAACATATCTAACCGCACCCGATCACGAATCAAGTTGCAAGGTGCGCATCCGTGATCTTCAGGCTTCATTGAGAGTGTAATGGTTCACACACGACCTAACGTATGTAGTTCGAGGTCGTTCGGTAGAGTGGTGTGTCGCAATCCCGCCCCGGGACAGCGCTACCCGGCATCATTAATCAGTGACGTCATATAATGAATTATCAAACCGAGATTGTGCGATAAAATCACTGATCAGTCTGATATAAAAGTGCATGAGTTCTTTAAAGGTTTTTCATTTGAACTTGTCAACAAAATGGGAAAATAATTTAAATTTATTTCCGTCTATATTCTTGCGGCAAACAGTTGTTTATAGTGTCTCTACATTTTTGTATATAATAATAATATAATAGAAACCTTATCATAAAGGTGTCATATGCTAATGATTGATGAATTTACCATGACTTCTGAGCAATTCAACCTGTTTTGTTTTAAGATATAGAAGTTTTCTTTTTTTTAATGCAGCGTCTATTATAAGGCTAACTTTAAGAGGGTACCAAAATCGTTCAAGATTTTCTAAAATTGACCCCAGGCTAAACACAGTTTAGCTCAAGGTAGCCTCCCCAAAATTAGTAACTAGATTAATTACAGTAACTGTCAATAGCTGACTTCGTAATCTAAATACCTAATCTTATTTGAATGATTGACAGTCCTGTCAATCAGTTAATACTCCTAAGCTAGTGTTCTTCAGGTTGACACAAGTTGTCGAGCATCAAGCTACAAAATGACTCTACCATGATTGTCGCTAACATCGACCGGACCGATAAGAGCGCTGTCTAGTTTGACAAATTATTTTGATTCAATTGGTTTGTGAATTAATGTTCCTAAAATAATGTAGAGTCATGTTATCCAATGTAGAGTCATAGCGAAGGACTCCAAAGTCGCCCTTTATCTAACTTTAAGATTCAGGTGGAAAACCACTATTACATTACACATTCATGCTACGAGTACTTATACGAAAATAATACTTAGGTAGTTGAATTCTGTCTTCGTAATAAGTAGGTATATCGTAATTACTATTCAAGATTTCATTGAAAATCAGTTGCCTCTCAATGCAATTACCATAATTGAGTTTTCGCGAATCTCGCGCTTTGAAGAAGAGTCTTTATAGATGAAAGGATAACATCTTCCAGCCAGGCGATGGTTGTTGTCGGGTCTTGTAAATATATATACAAGATTGCCATTTTATTAAAAGGTTGATGACCTGAATATATCAATATTAAATGGAGGCTCGTCTTCGCTTACCTTTAATGACAGCTTATTTCAATATACTAAATGTAGCGACCTTACCTTCTTGCGAATCTTAATATAGTGATTCAATTTTTTGATGAGAATCCGCACATTGTATTGAGACGTCGCCTTCAGCGCCATCTATTTGTTCTATGGCCGTCATTAATGTAAGGTCGATACATTTAGTATATTGAAATAAGCTGTCATTAAAGATAAGCGAAGACGAGCCTCCATTCAATATTTATATATTCAGGTCATCAACCTTTTAATAAAATGGCAATGTTGTAACTCACGCCATTGAAAAACCGATTGAGACCAAAATACTATCGGTGGGTTGTGTGTACACAGAAGTGAACCTTATACCTCAGATAGTTAGTCTAAATCTGACCTTATACTTAGGTCATCGTGGTTCAAAAGCGAGATGTTTTATTTTCATTTTTACTCATAAACTTATCGCGTATTTTTTCCCCGGGGTGGACTAAAATTACAACATTAATTTCATGTTGACTCTGGTGGCACTGAGATTACTATGAAACCTGTCAATTTGAAATAACTTGCACGTTATTTTGAACTAGTTATAATCGTATAAAAAGCAGTGATAGCCGATTGGTTAGGCACAAACCCCGGCTCGCACCTCTGGGTGTTTCGAAATCTATGTGCGAATCATAATAAATATATATATATTTCATATTATTATGATTATCACTTGCTTACGGTGAAGGATAACATCGTGAGGAAACCTGCATGTCTTAGAAAATCGAATTTTTGAAAGTCATGTGAAATCCGCCAATCCGCACTATGCCAGCGTGGTGGACTACGTGCCCAGGAGTGGGACGTTAAAAGAGCTGAATTATACTATTTATTATATTATAAAAACCTTTTTTAATAATTTAGTGTATTTAAATTATCGTCATCTCACGCCTCCTTAATCCACCAACAGATACTAGTTGCTTAAATATCAGTCCATTGTTATTTAAGCAACAGCCAGATCATCCAGATGAGACAATGCGGCTTGCGCAAGCGCAGATAAGTGAAGACTAAAGTGAAACCGGCTTAAACACGTAATGCAAACAAAAACGCGGTAGACTAAACCGTCCATTATGTGTTAACAGATTATGACTAGGCAAGTATTTTTAATCCATATTTTATGTACGGGATGTACGATTCAAACACTTGAAAAATCCTTTTTAATCTTCCGCTTACTCTGGTCTTTATTAAAAATACCGTGAAGGGAATCGCCATCCTTTCTCGTTCTTTGGTTCTTTGTATCACGAAGTCTCCAAGGAGATCTTGATTTGGTCATAAACTTGAAATTGTTAAGTTTATTTTTAGAAAGGACCTCTTTACTTTGGTTATGTAAAAATCGATGTTTAACTTGTCGACCGAAATTTAAATTGTGTGATAATATACGTAGCAACAGATACGTATATAAATCGCGATAAGCGTATATATAGGCAGAAAATAATAAGAATAATTCCAAAAAAATTACACACTGCGGATGCTCTCTACATTAATTTAACACCTTTATTTCTTCTTATCATAACTATTAAAAGTTAAATAAGATGTGACATAGAATCTATGAGTTATTTTTAAAAAGAATATGGTGTAAATGTCTAATATGGTTCTTTTATGACAGGCGTCTGGAGAAATAATTCACATAATTAATTACGACAATAAACATAACAATTTATTACAATTCATTGAAATGTAGATATATGCAAATGACGGGTTTATTAATGTTTGAATTTTTTACAAGTTATGTAAAGTATCTTAATTAAAACACATATAATTATACTACATATCTACATGTTAGAGTATGTAGTATCCATTAATTTGAAAGTATTTCTTTGGCTTTTGGATAGACAACACCCAGTGCGTTACTAATTAATTAAATGCGTGCGTAATTAGCGTTACTTTGTGCTGATACATACACCGAATTTCAATCAATCAGGAATAAGGCTATGCTTAGTACTCAAACGCTACTTAAATCTGAGGCCGCTTAACTTGACGCGCCATACAAAAATGATAGTTAACGACGTCTCATACTAAGTTGGACTTAGGCCTGCATAAATAAATCGATCTCAAGTCTGAGAGCGATCTTGAGTACGCTTTTGACACGTCATATTGTACTGATATGACATGATAATGAAAGTTCCAAGATCGCTTAGAAACTTGAGATCAATTTATTAATACGGGCCTTAAGCATTTGACTAGCGTTATATTCAGTCGTAAACCTACTGTCTACCGTCTGGAGGTTGAGTTTGTGGTATATGCCGTAAAATCTGGCGTACCTACTAATCTAATGAAGTCATCAAATCAACATATAACTTCACATATACAACTTCACGTTGCCTCCCCCCCATTTGAACTTAGGGCCATCGCATTTAGACATCCTATAATATAATTTCCATAACAAACGATCACGGTTATTGCCCTACATAGACTCCCATAATGAGAGACGCCGTGCCTAACATATGCAGAATAGGCCGCACGTGCATTAAACATGGCATTAAATGTCATTGGACCACTACACTATGTACTTACCTAAGTACAAATTCAAATTCAAATTCAAATCGTTTATTTTCTTTAGGCCTACGGGGGCACTTACAAATTGTCAATTTTACTTTTTTGTTTTCTTATATCTACAACCGGATCGGAACGCGACTTCGACTGAGAAGATCCGGCAAGAAACTCAGCGGGCTTGTCTTTTTACATGTCATTATATTTTTTTTATCGCCAGTTGCTTATAATCAATAATTACAAAGGGTAGTAGATATATCCTACTAATATTATAAATGCGAAAGTTTGTGAGTGTGGATGTATGTGTGTATGTATGTATGTATGTATGTTTGTTACTCCTTCACGCAAAAACTACTGAACGGATTTCGATGAAATTTGGAACACAGATAGATTATAACCGGGATTAACATATAGGATACTTTTTAACCCAATAATCCAATACTACGCGGATGAAGTCGCGGGGCACAGCTAGTAAATATTATAATAGCTCCAGTGTGTTGCCTTTTGATATTACCAAGAATTACAAATAATTCGGACGGTACGTAGAGTACGAATTCCTGCTTTATCTGTGACATGAGTAATTAAAGTTCTAATGTATCGAATACGTGTATTTATAGGTTTAGGCAATTGCATTGAAATAGAGCCTGAGATATCGCTTGTAAGTAACATAGTACATGACATAGTACATAGTAGTGATGTTACGAATATTCGCATTCGCATTCGCATTCGCGAATATTCGCATATTTTTTGACATTCGCATTCGCACTCGCATTCGCAAGAATCTATGCGAATGTTTGGCGAATGTTTTTGAAAAACAAAAAGAAAATTATCTAGGGTTCCGTAGACATCCCGCCACTTTTCGATAATACGGAATTCATAAAATAAAAGTGATGTTTTTTTTATTGATACGAAACATCGAATACGGCGGCTCTCGTAACCTATTAATTTCTGCGAAATTAATAAACATATGGTTACCGTAAAAATAAAATAGTCAGAAATTCTGTTACTAAATTTATTAAACCGGCATCATAGACATTTTCAGCAGAAGTGACAAAAATTCTTATAAGGTTTTTCCAATTCATATAATTAAGTTGTGATTAGACTGGGTGCAAATGGAGCGTGGTTTGAAACTCAATCCAAATTTTAGATTTTTTTAATTAATTATATTTATTTTGAATAGTAAATAACTATTTATTTCCTATAATACCCCATTTATAATGTGGTTCTAATTCAAAGGATGAATCTTGCTACTTAAGTAAAAAAGGCGACAATGAAGCTCAATATTTCGTAAACGGGAAATAATGTAAAAAAAACTCTCAAAGAATCCTTCAAATAATTTTAAAATACCTACTGAATAATACCTCAATCAATGGGGGTAATTAAACCTTTTTTTCACTCCTCTTTCTTAAGTACGGGAGGTACAATGGAATAACTAGCTTTCAAAATTTAAAAACAGTTTTTTAGCGATACATAAATATTTGTTTTGGCTAGTTTGCAGTATTTTGCCCTAATAGTCTCTGAATAAAATTACTGTGATTGCAGACAGACGTGCCGAAACTATATGGGTTCCGAGTTTGACTACGGAACCCTAAAAACTTACGGCGCGCCATGTTGTTTTATTTTTCATTCATCCTGCAATTCTCTAGGTCTTCAATGAAAATTGTGATTTATTCCATTAAGATTGTAATATTCTATATATTTTTTACTCGCAATTAAGTTGTAAAATGTCGTATGAAATGCGTGAGCATTGTTAATTACACACCTTGGCTCCATCACAGCACAGCCCACGCGTTAGTCTTTGGCTGCAAACCAGCCTCGATCGTAACTTAGCTCACTTGGACATAATGCACTAATTTACTTATATTTGAATAAAAAGACGACACGAAATGTCAAACCAGTCTTACATTTTTCGCGCTCTTTATTAACCCCCGAGACAGAGGGGTGTTAGAAGTTTAAAATGTGTATTTGTGTGTCTGTCTGTGGCATCGTAGCGCCAAAACAGATGATCCGATTTTAATTTTGTTTATTTTTTAGAAAGGTATTCTGATCGAGAGTGTTCTTAGCTATGTTTCTCGAAAATCGATTCAACCGGTTGAAAATGATCAGCTCTTTTGTTATTTAAAAAATCGTCGCATGGGGGTTTTTGAAATTTTCAATTAAGGGTTTCTTATTTGAAAGTCAACATTCGCATTCGCATTCGCATTCGCGAATGTTGAAGCCAAATATTCGCATTCGCATTCGCATTCGCGAATGTTAAAAATTCAACATTCGTTACATCACTAGTACATAGTACATGTAGAACCGTCTCGAGACCCTTTCAAATATGGCCCATATACATTTAATCACACAGAACATGGGCGTAAAGTAGCTACAATAGCTGCGTTTCGTACGATGAAAGAGAGACCCGGAACCCCACCCGTTGTCGTCCCTCAATCCCTATTCCCACTCCCCGTTATGTCGGCAACGTGCGAGCAATGCCATTGGTTTTGCAAGCATCTATAAGTTACGGTAACTGCTTAACATCAAGCCGGTTGTAAATTTGTTTGCCAACTTTGTTCTATGTAAAAAACTTACTACAGTGGGGCTGGTAAAGAGTAGAGACAAATACAATTTGTGACGGAACTCAGGAAATAAATAAATATCGCCAGACTGACACACCAACTGTTTGGTCCCAAACTAAGCAACGCTTGTACTATGGTTACTGTGCAATGGACAGGGTTGGCACTGGACTGGCGATCCCACTGACTCCCAGACCAGCGCAAATTACGATAAAGCCATTATCGAAATTTGCCTCGGCGGGAATCGAACCCGCAACCACCATGAGCAGTGAGCCGAGTGGCCTACGCTCAAACCAGTGCGCCAAGTCGTCTAAAATATACATTATTATGCAACAATGTGGCTTAATAAAAGAATAAATAATAATATTATTTATTTATTTTATTTTCCGTGGCTATGTGTCGTCGTCGAGCGGATGTGTCGCTCTTTCTCACGAGTGAGCTCAGTCACATGACTTCACGTAACTGCACTAACTAATTCATCCGATTTTGAAAAGTCGGACACAAATGCTATTAAATTTAAATGTTGAAATCATATTTTGTAATTTATGCCATGATTGAATGCTGTATTGTGTATTGATATCTGATTTCTCTGCAAACATATTTTGGTTAATCATATTATGGATTAAGCTTAGTATTGAAAAAAAATTGATGAAATATTTCGAGCAGGCATTAACATTTGAACACGAAAGTATTTGACTGATATCGGAAAGTTCATATTTTTTATATAAGTACCAAGTATTTTGAGTCCTTTTGTTAAATATTTTTTCAAAAATATAAAATTATTATGAAGATATCCGCTATTAAAGTTGGATTGAAGTAATAATGGGAGAGAGTGACTTTGTTCCCTTTCTCTGTTGCTCTCGCGCTGCTTTATGGCGATGACGTCACAGCCCTGTACGGTTTTATTTTCATTTTGATCAGAATAAGACAATAAGACATAATTTATGTAGTTATACAATAAATAAATATTTGACAATTGAATACTCACTTAAAGAAGGGCAGTACAACAAGAACTTTGGTTACCGGATATATTATTACTAGATGACATGGCTGAATGATTAAAAATTTAGATAAATAAAATAAATAAATAAATATCGCCAGACTGACACACACCAAGCAACCCAAACTAAGCAACGCTTGTAATATAAGCACCATACAATGGACTGGGGGCGATCCCAGTAACACCCAGACCAAGGCAAATTGCGAAAAGGCCATTTCTGAAATTTGCCACGGCGGGAATCGCACCCGCATCCAACATGTGCAGTGAGCCGAGCGGCCTACGCTCGAACCACTGCGCCAAGCGTTCGTCTGATACTTTATGACTTCATATACAAACAGATGCCTATCTGATATTACCCATTTCATATATTAAGCACACTAAATTAAACTTGATTGCCAAGCTTGTAGACACAATCCAGTGAAAAGCTGGTTCACTCGAGTAACATAATTATGCGTACAAGTGAAGCCATCGCTTTCGCCTCCAACATGTCTGCATATTGTAACACAACACCTAATAAACAGAAATCTATAAAATGTATACAAATTAGCTGTTAGAGAGGACGTACCGCGGAGCACGTGACCGCTCGTGAAAGTCTCATCTCATACATAACAGTGAAATCTCCAATGCACATAATTTAATATGATATAAAGTTAACTATTCAGATTTTTCTGTCACATTACGTTGATTATATTGTTTCTTTTTTGTGGTGTTTTGATGGATGCTGTGAGATTCATATTCGGTATGTTCTTTCTACAAAATTCAGAAGAATATCTGAACATTAGCCCCATATCTTATAATATAAAATTCTCGTGTCCGAAACGGCTCGACCGATTTTCATGAAAATTTGTGTGCATATCGGGTAGGTCTTAGAATCGGCTATCTATTTTTCATACCCCTAAAAGGCAAGACAACGTCTGTCAGGTCAGCTAGTATTGTGATAATAATCGATCTAAACTTGTGTTACAGAGCACTTTTGAACAATGGTTTATAAGGCCATTATATATATTTATAAAATTTATGAAAGTATTGACCGTCGTTTCTCGTAAAATCATTTTTATGTAACGGCATACGATACTAAATATAATAATAAAAGGATTCCTTCTAAATGTGGTTATAATGATGACTCTTAACATTTAATTCAGTCATTCAGTCTTGATACATAAAAAATATCTACTAGCGTATGTAATTGTAATCGGTGAGAACAGGAAATAGGAAATCGAAAGAATGTCAAGCGACTTGAACATGAGTCTATGTATTTTATCTTAGTAGTTGATGTCTCTGGCACGTGGTGAGAGGTGGGATGTCACCGGACCGGTCATTCTGCAAAATACTGACCTGAATGATTCGCGTAGTTTCACTAACTTGGGTAGCGAAACGACGCGAATCGTTTATTGAAGTATCGCCGTGTCTTATTAATGACCCCTCAAAATGGATAATACAACCAAAGCGGAATCTATTCTTTGTTCGAATGATATATGTACCTACAAAGTAAAAATACAATATATATAGACACTAGCTGAGCCCGCGAATTCGTCCGCGTGGAATTTAACTTAACAAAAAAGCCCGCTCCCGCGTTCTGAGCCCGCGCGACAGGACCCATTTTTTTAATGTTGGATTACTAAAATAAAAGTAGCCTAAGTTACTCCTTATAACATCAGCTATCTGCCAGTGAAAGTCCCGTCAAAATCGGTCCAGCCGTTTCGGAGATTACACACGGACAGACAGACAGACAAACAAATTTTAAATCGCGTTTTTGCTACAGGTGTCGTATGTACTTTCATGTGCATTTAGTGAAAAGGTGTTATTTTGATATTACAAACAGACACTCCAATTTTATTTATTTGTATAGATTGTAAGATACTTAAATCATTAAATAAAATAACTTTATAATTGTAGGTAAACATTATTTATTATTTAAAATTTCGATCGAGGTATTGTACCTTATGATGCAGACAAGTTAGGAAGGTTGACTTGGAGTCCGACGTCGATATTATCTTGAAAATCTTATGTCATACCAATACAAATTTACATGTCAAAAGTGTACTCAAGATCATTCTCAGACTTGAGATAGATTTATTAATGCGGGCCTTAATCTCTAGAGTATGTGAATATTACCAAACGCACTACCAATGAACAACAATCGCGCGTGATATCTTGCTAGTCCATAATCATTCAAAATCGTGGGCGATCGAACTCTAATTTATTAACATTAGATACCATTGCTCGGTAATCCTAAATCGATTCGATATTCAAAATTGTACTCGATTAAATTACACCCTCCCTCAAATCAGTTCTCGGATGAACGTTCGGTTTCGTAATTGACACAGATAACAGCTTACCGATTTATTTCGTGCAACATTTAGAACTCGAACGGAATAAAAAACTGTTTGAACAAAGTTGCATCTGCTGTTACGAAAACTGGCATTGCATGTTCGGCTCTTGTTGTATAAATAAATCGAGCCGCCGATTCGATGCTTTCGTAATCGATTCTATGGCAAGCGACAAATTATTCGATCCGCTCGCATAACTATCGGTTTATTGTTACCTCTATGTTCTAATGAGATTATGGATATGTTGGGAAACGGAGTTCGACGATGCGTTTAAATAACAAATACTAAAATACAAAGCGAAATTTGCAACTGTGCTGCCTGATTTGCGTAAAATTACTTTAGATCTTTTTAGATTATTTTCCTCAAAAGACACTGTACCTATTCTTTTATTCATGTCATGCAACAAGAAGAATAGCATGCAATAAGGCTTGACCCCTTTCTTTGCTCAATTTCAAATCACCTTTTCAGTGTTAACTCTTAGTCTTACAAAATAACATTATTTTTAGAGTCTCAGATATCCAGATGACGTATAAGATAAATCACGAGCTCAAAATAAGAGTCACGTCTGGTAACATACAACTTTGATAGTAGCCGCAACGTCAAGGACACATCATATCTCATGATGGTTTTGTGTGATAATATTATATGTTGGCACTTGTTACCACTAACCGCTGCGTGCCCTAATCGTTATATACGAGTATATGATGCACTCTATTTTATATACTGTATATAGATTTTTTCATAAAAACTCTAGTATAAACTACGTAAGTTTCGTGTCAGCAGGAATATTTAAAAGGTAAAACTAAAAGTCAGTTTTATAACTTTATAGTGATAACTTAATCAATTCAATCAACTGCTCCGGTTGCCCTGGATGACGTAAATTGTTGCTGATCATTCACAATGACATTAAGATGAAAATCTAAAGAAAAAGTACGGGTATTTGTAACACCATTTACTCGATTGGAAAAAAAAACTATCGGTTTACGGTTTTTGTCGCATTGCGTTTTGTGAATGGGTTCTTTAAATGCCTAGCAAAGAAATTGTTAAATTAAATTCGCGGAATGTTTTTTTTATTCCAGTATCTGAAGGTGTGTTCCAACCGAGTAACTTTGGAGTTAGTGCCCTGATTTTAATGAAACAAAATCAGATAAGCATTGGAGTTGATTGATAAAAATCTATTCGGCCTTCATGATTTTATACACAGCACAGGTACCTACTTCTCGACTTCATTTATATGTAGCTCTATTATGTTCGATGCCAATTTTGTAGATGTTAAACACGACGAAACTAAATTTGAATACCTTCTAATATATTTTAAATGTCAAACTTTGTATGTTTGGATGTTTGTTACTCAGTCACGCAAAAACTGCTGAACTAATTTGGATTAAATTTGACAAACATATAGCTTATAACCTTGATTAACACATAGGATACTTAACTTAATTCCACGTGGATGAAATCGCGAGCAGAAGCCGGTGTTAAAATAACGACTATGAGAACGATATAAATAAATTAGATTAATCCAGTTTATTTCGTGTGCTAACAGTATTGTCTACATTGTAAAGATACACTTTAATTAAATATAATATTAATATCCCTCCATGTAAAGCACACACGAATTAATACTAAATATGTCCGGATGTATACGAACCAATTTATCAATTAGAAAAAAAAAACAGAACCCATTTTTAATTTCTTCAATTAAAATTATTCCAACATTCATTTTTTTATTTGTGGATCTTTGGCGATTAACATTTAACAAGCGAAGGCTAACATGGTCGATGAGCTAACGAAGCTAATTACACTATATTTGAGCTCACATGACTTGCACAAGGACCTCCGCGGCACACGCCCGATATTTTGAAACTAGATTTCCTTTTTCAAATTACTTTTGATATTGGCACAACATTACTTGTGCAATGTTACTTTAGTAATCCGACGAGTAATAGTTTGAGAAATATCGTGGTATGTATTTTTTTGTAAGCTTATGTAATTTACACCCTAGTTTATACGATGACGTCAGATGTCTGGTTACCGGCACTGAAATATTTAACATAAGCTGGATAGTGATAAGTAACCTCTTTGACAAAGTGTATCGGCGGGAATGAAACCTGAAACCAGCTGATGCGCACTTATAAAGAGATTGCTCGTGCGTAAATATCAAGACAGAATTCAGTAACTACTATGATACTGAACGCCGACTGAAACGTATCTGAAATTTGAGATCTGATTATTTTTGATACACCATTTTGGTTTGGGCTTTTAGCTCTCTTACTCATCTTACAAAAGGACTCTACCATCGTAACAAATTAGTCCTTCACCACGCACCTGTTACATATCCAGTAATATTGGTATACACACAAGTCTAGATAACTTACGTGAGCGGGACAGTGATTGCGGGTCTTGTCCTTCTGCGGGTGCGGCGCTCCGGGCAGCGGCACGGTGGCGGTCGGAGGGCGCGTCACGGCGCACTTTCATCGCGCAGGTTTCAACTCACCGCCGCTCGCGCACCACTCCAGTGCTGTCAAAGGCGCACCACCGTGAGCACGCGTCTTGAACACTATACACCAACAGTTATGACTCTAACCTCGGATAAATAACTGAACTGGTTCTGTGCCCGACTGTTGTGCCCATGGTACAAGTGTGGAAGTGATCGGACATTATTATTGGACAGTGAGGAGTTTAATATGATGATACAAAGGTAATTTTGATTTATATTATAGGATTTTGTTTTGCTCGTTATATTTTAGGCGGATTTTAATGTGTAATTTTCGTATTTAATGGATAATTTTGCCATTAACTATAAACAAATGCTTTTGTAATAACTCTTCATGTATACTACTCAGGTAAGTAAATAAATAACATCATAAATTGGTAATCTATATTTCAACGAAATTCGTATCTCGTTGAAGTCTTTTGTATTAGTCGTAGTGGCTACGCACTCTACGCGCTACGATTGTGATCGTAGTAGAGCGCAAAAATGTAGCTGTTTACCATGCAATTATTTTGTAGACATGTTTTATATGAGCTGATAATGTTGTATGTTAATGAACTTATTGTTACAATTGCAATATAAAAGTAAAATAATTATAATAATTTAGCCCTTTTTGTCGTCCCACTCCTGGGCTCGGCCTCCCCTCAACATGAGGGGGATTCAGGCCATAATCCACCACGCTGGCCCAGTGCAGGTTGGCGGATTTCACATGTATTTCGAAAATAGGTTAGATCTTCTAAGACATGCAGCTTTCCTCGCGATGTTTTCCTTCACCGTATGCAAGTGATAATCATATAGAAATTATGATTCGCACATAGATTTCGAAAAATCCAGAGGTTCAAGCCGGGGTTTGAACCCAAGACCTGGTGCCCGCAAGACGCGTGCTTTAACCAATCGGCTATCACTGCTAAAAGTATTTTGTTAAAATCTAAATTAACAATTATTATTGTTCAGTTCTCTAAATTTTTTAAATGTACTTTAAGTTATCATTTCTTCCAATTATAATATAACCCAAAAAAATGAATTAACTCAATTTTAATTTTTTTTTTTTTATAACTATAAGTATTTTTTTCGTCATTACCTACAATATAAAATTTGAGTATGCACGCTTGTCACATTAGGCCGCATATATTAACGTTAATTAATTGACATTATGTTAATCGGACGCATTATTTCATGCTAATATAATTAATTTATAGCACCCATTTCTTCTAAACAAGCTTGGTTTTCTTTCGTTCCTATTCAAGTTAAAATTATACATATTTTAATTGAGCTTACAATTACACTACGTTGAAAATTAATTATATTATTTCAAGTTTTCTAAAACTCTAGGTAACTTTGGGCCTTTTATCTATGTACCTAAGTGTCCATTTCGATAAATGAGATATTAGAAATTCATTTTGTTAATTTAATAATTTATTTCCATAATCAATGTACAAATTGTATTATGTCTTATTATGCAACCGAGGTCGAAAGTCATGGAATTGGAAAACTGCCTTCTAAATATAGGCGAGTGCCGAGAGTGAGTGAAACCGGCGCACGCGCCGCTTTGCGATCGCCGGCCACCAAACGCGATGGAATAAATATAAACATCTGATTACCCAGTACCGTTACTATAGGTTTAACTCTGATGCTAAAGGTGCGCATGCATTTATGAAGTATCAGAATATTATACAAAACATATCATACGGTACGGACTATATGTGACTTGTGGACATCCTAATTTAATTTAGTTGCGCGGAGTTTTGTAGAAAAAGAAACATAGGTACGTGTCGAATTCAAAACCTTTGTCTTTGTTAAAGTTGCATAATGAACTCCGAATAAAATACTATCAACCAGCCTGGGAATAGAACGCCCTGCTAAGTAAAAGTAACCGACAATTGACAGCCAAATATATAACAGACCTACGTTTTTTATAGCACTCTATACTCGGTAAGCGCTCTAACTATAAATTATAGTCTCCCATTTTGTGTCTGTCCATAAACTGTATTTTTATGAAATGGATAGCGACATATACAGCTATCCATTATAGTCTCAGCTTTAGCTTATTTATTATACGTCGGAATGCATAGTAGAAGATGTATAATTCTGCAAACAAACATACAAACACACTTTCGGATATCTTATATGGATAACTGTGCTTTGTCCGCATTGTGCATATTTTATGGAAAGCTTACTGGATTGTCAGAATGTGAATGATATTGTGAAATACTTTTACTTCTTAGCAGATTATGTGCCTGCGTTTCAAGTACTTACTTACGTGTATGTTTAATATTTCTAAGTTAAATTTAGTCCTTAGGCACATACACATATGACTGATATTTTAAAAATTTAATATTACTTACTTTCATAAGTCATTCAATGAAAGTTGTGACTCCCAAATGATGTCTAATCTAATTAATTTAAATCAATCCAAGTGACTTATGAATGCGCGACCTGTTACTTAAACAATGCGCCAATTTGTCATCTCCGCGCCGTTAACATTAATTAAGGCATGTTCATACCACAGCGGTATCCACTGCCGCTCAGCGGCACACATTTTATAAAGAACCGCAATTACAATAAGTGGCACTGCACTACAACAGTGCTGCTAAACTGAACTAAACCAACATACACTTGTACTACAGTTGGTATTGGTCTGTAGCAGTCTGAGTTGGTTCCATTTGGCATAATTAGGGATATAAAATTATACTTTTGATCCTATAGGCTGACCAAACGATGGACGCATGATACCTACTTTTTTATGCTTACACACGGTAGAAATGAACAGGAGCCTAACCTAACTGTAATATTATTATTTTTAACTTTTGTTTCGTAAGTCCGGGACCATTTGCGAACTAAACCAGTTTACATCATCAAACTAGTACTAAAAGTTTTAGTATAGGCGGGTCGTGTGTACCGCTATTTGTGATACGGCTATATCTGAACAGAGCTTGATGACGTCTTCAAAGCAGCTCCATTGAAAGCGAAAGTTCGACGCTCCGAATGGTTTTGATAGATGGTAACTCCAGTTACGTCGTACAATATGAGGCTGTGAGCGATGATCGTCGAAAGTTATGTTCGCATTATGCCGTAGAAGTAAAACATGTACATGTAAGTACGTCTGCAAATGTGGTAGGAAAGTTTAAACTCATGTCGTAATTGCTGAAGTTTTTTTCTATGTATGTAGCCTATTGATGCTTGTTCGCATGTTACTGACCTGAAGGGGAGTGGGGTGGTTAAGGATGGCTCCCCCCCATGGCGGGTTGGGCGTTACATAACGCACCTATATTAGCTACTTTACCCCGAATTTCGCGAGAGGGTGGTACTACCCTGGTCGAGCCATCCAGTATAACGACGTGTGCAAATATTTTTTTTTTTTTTAAAGAATATTTTTTTTTTTAATTTTAATTTTATTAATATAATTTGTATATAAAAACAAAAAACATTTAACTTTGACTGAGATATTTCCGATAGATTTTTTGGGAAGTACTTATATTATGTTAAGAGACCGAAAAGTTGCACGTTGAAAATATACATGTTCTCAAATATTTTATCTCCAAGCGTAGGATAGTTAGGGCATAGGCGATGTTAAAATTATATAACGATTAATAAACCAACACGATTCAAAGAATAAAATATCGTAAGTATTTAAACCAAAGTTATTACAAAACGCGAAGGTCAAGGTGGTTATGAAACAGAAATCTATGCATTTCGAATGTTTGTTTTGTGTTACCTAACTAGCTAACGTTGTGTACATATTTAAAGCATTTGGACATTACGAAAATAATGGGAAATATATGGATAATTTATTAATAATTTGAGCAAGTTCAATGATTTTAACAAGGATCTGTAATTATGCGGTTCACACACATCGAGGTGGCCGGAGAGATCTGGACTGTCCGGTCAAATCCGTCAGATCAAACCCGTTATTTTTAACGGGAAATCCCAAACTGAAGTTGCGGCCGGAGGCGGCGATCAAATTAAATTTAATTAGATGGCTGGATGGCGCGTAGGGACTGTTGGAGACTAAGAGTCTAAGTCCAGCTATGCTTTCAGTCCAGATCAGTCCGGCCGGACCTCATCGTGTGTGACCCGCATTAGTCTTATGAAGAAAATATAAGCCTTAGATTATATTAGGATAAAAAAAGAAATTAATAAACTTGTCGCTAATAAATCAAACTCTCCCATCTCCGCATTTCGTGACGCAACCATACAAACTCAAGTAATTTTATTGGATGACCACTGTAACCAGTTTCCGAGTTGCAAATTCAATACTTTCCACATTACTGGAATGCCTACTCATTTCCGACAATCACTAATATCACATGATTGCATGAGAATATTGTATTCAAATTAAAATCGTTTATTTTGTTTAGGCCTACGGGGGCTCTTACAAATTGTCAATTTTAATTATTTTTTTTTATAACCGGATCAGAACGCGACCTCGACTGAGAAGATCCGGCAATAAACTCAGCGGGCTTGTCTTTTTACATTTTGTTATATTTCTTTGTTATTTTTTTATCGCCAGTTGCTTATTTAGTTAATAATTACAAAGTAGATACTAATATAAATACAATAGCTCCAGTGTTGCATTTTGTGTATTACTTAGTATGAATCCTACCTCAGTATGTATTACTTATCTCCTATTTTTATTGAAGCCCAACTAATTACGCATCTTTATTCACTAATCGTTAGCATCTGCATGCACGGTTTACTTACACAAATACTTAATCGACCATACGAGTGATTATACATGTCCAAAAATGAACCATACGCCACTTAAAGTAAAATTCCCTTTCAAATATCAAGTGCCTCAGTCAGTGAAGGGTGAGGGGTCGATGACGTAAGTGCGCATCTCGCGATGACCGCTTGCGCAACACCGAACTGTATCACAACTCGTCTTGAGAAGTGTGCAATTTATATTCTTCTTCGTACGAAGTAGTGACGTAACGCGACAATAAGCACCGCCCGTACTCCTAACATGAAGTGTAAAAAGCAATCTTGCAAACAAGACTGTACAGATTATATAAGATTGATTTATTGATTTATCAATAGGGAAATTTTTCATTTTATCACTTACTTAGTATATATGTCGCAGCCAAATAGCTTAATTCGCCGTTCAATTAACAGCCTAGGCACTTTACTAAACAGCGCCGCTCAACTAACGGCCTAAATGATATTCAGCTGTATCGTCTATTAATAAACTGGCTGGCTAATGCTTAGGCAACTGGTTGACATTTAAGTACTACAAAACTTTTTCAAAATACAACCCAAGCAGAACGACCTGGATGGGTTTAGGTTAGGGTTATTTTTTTTATGACCCTACAGAAACCCCACCCGGCAAATAGATTCGGTGGATCTAAAAAAAATCGTAAAAAAACAAAAAACCTAAGTACCTAATAAAATTATTCCATCAAAGTTGTTTTTTTCCGACGCCATATTGACCTAAGAGAATATATAATATAGAGATATTGACAGTTTGGTGAGTTTCGGCGCTAGGTGGCAGAAAGTAAAACTAAATTGAAATGAACAGACTAGGCAGGTAATTAAACGGCTAGGCAAGTACTTAAACGTCATCGATCCAAGTCATTTGCCTAGCTTTTTGATCAAATGGCTGAATATCATTCAGGCCACTAGTTGAACGGCGCCGTTTAGTTAAGTGGCTAGGTTGTTAATTGGACGGTGAATTAAGCTAGTTGGCGGCGACATATATATCTCCCTCCGTCGATTTAATATTGCAAGGATCTATAGGCTTGGCTAACATCAGGCGGGTCGTAGGTATGCATATTTGCCGACTTTGTTGTATGTAACAAACACACCAAAAATCAGCACAATATGCGTTAAATTCCAAAGAGTTACATTTAATGTTGTCTTTTTGTGATATCAAATTATTATGTAATTCGTAAATGGCGTCAATGGCCCAGTGACCGGCGAACAAGCGGCGCCGGTGCCTGCGCATCTTACGTGACCGACATGCTTTATGTTTACAAACCGATCTCTTTCCAACTTAAAGTGCTTAAAATACTACGAGTATCATAATGATTAAAATCGTTTACAGTGAAATTTAATAAACCTACCGTCCGAAACGAGAATCCTCATTTTTAAGTCAGTTAGTAGTAAAATGATAGTGAAGTTGGCACGACGAACATACCAGAAAAAAATCTTAGAAATAGTCCACATTTAATTTGCACGTTGATGTAAAGGTGTTCCACACCAATCGATCACCGTCGACTCATCTCATTCCATCATCGATCGATCGGTGTGGTAATACCCTAATGAGGAGACTTACACTTAAATAATAAGTTTAATTACAAAATAATTATTCCACGATTTTTTTTTATCTGTTTACTCGTGGAAATACCAAACACTTACAAACTACCTGTAGTGCTTCAATTAATTTAATTAAAACAGGCAGCTTTGTTATTCCGCCGTCATTTAACTATGTATAATGATTATAAAGGATACTACTCGATTCAATTAAGTGGATACCTTAAAACCAAGGATATCCTCCTTGCAGTCCTGCGTAGTGAGAGGGTCTAAATGATGGCAATTGAAGCAAGGCCGCCAGGTCAAGTCATGCCTAACGGAAACGGTTTTTACAAATCGCCCGTCCAATGAACAAGTGGCCAACAAGTGGCTGGCTGCACCCTTATTAATGTTATTATAATATAATGTGAACGCGGATTCTGCATGTCGTACAAGGTCTGTGTACAAAGATATGGTCGAGATTTTGTTGACAATATCCTACTAATATTATAAATGCGAAAGTTTGTGAGTGTGGATGTATGTATGTATGTATGTATGTTTGTTACTCCTTCACGCAAAAACTACTGAACGGATTTGGATGAAATTTGGAACACAGATAGATTATAACCGGGATTAACATATAGGATACTTTTTAACCCAATAATCCAATACTACGCGGATGAAGTCGCGGGGCACAGCTAGTTTCAAATAATTCACGAATGTTTAGTTTTTTGACAAAAATCAAGCGTATGACCTCCTTGATGTTAAGTAGTTAGCCAAAGGCATTGCTCGCACGTTGCTGACCTGAAAGGGAGTGGGACGGTGGTAGAGCAGGGTTGAGCTATAATGGCTACTTTACGCCGATCTCCTGTGAGAGAGTGGTGTTACCCCGGTCGAGGCGGCCTATATTATAAGCTATAGACAATTAGCTACAGTTTGGCTCTAACACCGTGAATTCATAATGTTTAGTTTATTGTATGATTGTGGCTTAATTTACAATCAATATTTGCTTGAGATAACCTGTAATGTAGCTAAGTAAATATAATCTGTATCCCATGGGGATAGAGGATAGAGCTACCACTGATTGCTAGCGTGATACTCCCCAGCGGCGCCACTAAAAATGACAATTATCTCGGTACCTGTTAAAGGTACATTAAAATACGCTATACGTACATTATGTACGTTAAACGTACATTTTTCTCACTATGATTGGTCACTTTTTATCATGGTGGCGCCGCTGCAGAGTATCACGCGATTGCTAGATGCTACGATCCTAACATGACTCGTATATCTTCATCTAGATTCAAAAATCTTCTCATTAAATGATAGGTGGCTTAAGACGAAAAAAACCTTAATATAACTACCAGTTGATGTAAAGTCGATCTAACAAGAAAAAAGTCTTAATCCCCTTATTCCTAACTTTATTATTCTATAACTTTGTCTTCTCTTACAAATGATTTAAGACGATTTTCTTAATCAACAAACTTTTAAAATAAACATTAACATAGAAATTAAACATGGCCAAGAGGTAGAAAGTTCTAGAAAGCTCCGAAATCGTCTCGTCCTAAGCGTTAATTGAACATGTACCCACATATCGGAACGCACCTAATTAAATTAATAGCTATAAAGAGTGATTACGTGGTTAGTTAGCGGTGGAGATAAAAAACATTGCGTCAGTATATTTTCCTTAGAAAATCACTCGCATATTTATTTATTTATTTTTTTATTACGGTATTGCTTACGGTATATTGATTGCCTACAGCTGATTGCCCTCACAGGTGGTAAGAGGGCTGTCTCTTCCCCACTCAAATAAACACCATGAGGATTTAGCAAGGAAATTGAACCAACATTCTTGCCACCTTGCCGCGAGGATATGGAGTTATTTGTTTCTTCGGATTAGGTAACGTATTAAATTTTAGGAAAATGCTATAGATTTATTTTCATTGGTTTCGACCTTCTGTCAAAGCAAGGAAGATTTCTATGTGATGTGTATGACAGAACTCTTATGTCTTGTGAAACGTTGTATTGCATGTGGTAAAATAATGATTGATTTAATGAAATTGTGCCTATTACCGATGAAGCGGTTACAACTATTGCAAAATATAAAACCGTGTCAAACCAGTGGCCCTTCATGAGGCGGGATCTATAATTGCACAAACTAAATTATTCAGTTAATGATAATTCTGATCAAGTATTTTGCAAGCCTATATAACTATTTAATCTCATTACATCACAATATGGTTGAAAAGCATTTAAAAGAGAAGCTGTACGTACGTATTATTTTGGGTTAATTAACCCAAAATGATAACGATGTGCTTAATGATGTGCGTGATAACTAATTAGTTATCACGCACACTCCATTAAGAAATATACTCTCGCTCCCTTATTAAAAAACTTGGATTAGCGGATGAATAGTTACACACCGAATTTTCCCTTTCTGTCATCAGTAATTTGACATTCGAAACAAGAAGATAGAGCATGGTGTAACTATAAAACCGCTAAACCACGTTTATTTATAAGTGGGTCTAAGTATAAACGCTTCAAACAAATGTGATAAAGTTGTTATTCGGTACAATGAAAGTATGTAATGTACTAATGGTCCAGTCCGTTGAGATTTGATATTATCTATGTCAATATATCCGGTACCTGGCAGGTGTGTTGTTAATTCTATGAGGAAAAACGTAAGACGAGGCAGTATGGTCATATTGACTTTAGCCTGCTCCACAAGGAGCAAAGAAAAAAAAAAGTATGTTGTTAATTACCTAACTTTATAAATTTAATGAGATACCGCTTTTTATTACAATTCTGCAACTTCGTATATTTTATGTAAAGCATTAGTAATTGTCATTTTTGAAGTCGACTTTTTTAGGAGGTACCTATAGTTGAAAATATACAGAGTATGAAGTCTTTGAAATTAAAAATAATGCCTACAGTAGATTGCATTATAGATAATCTGCACGATAATTAAAATCTTTATTAATTAAAAAATGAATCAACTACGAGTAGGATGTTTCAAAACTCTACGTGGAATCTAGGCATTGCTCTACTTATGTTATTACAAAACAAACCCAATTTTATAATGTTAAATGCATTAGATCTTTAACAGTACACGCCAAAACTTATCGACGCTGACTGTACAATATTCTAAGATTTTACATTAAAAATACAGTTATTATAAAAAATATATAGGTATGTCTGTCCTGTGTTATTAGGGATTGCTCCCGGGAATTCCCGGTACTGGTTTTTCCCGGGAATTCCCGGTATTTTCCTCTTTCTATCTAGTACCGGTACTGAAAATAATTCCCGGGAATTTCGGTACTTTCGGGACTTCATAATTTCATAACTAATATTTTCAAATATCCATATTCCATACCATTTCAACTTCCGTTACAACCGAGGTCACCACAGGGATAGCGAATACGGACTACGACGTGCAGTTTCGAAATTTCGAAATGAATACAACATTTTGGTAAATGTGAATTTGACATGGAATATCATTATAAAATCTGAAGAAAATATTAAAATAACGTTTAACGGTAATTTTCATTAAAGCAACAAAAATACTATAATTAAAATAAAATACTAACAAGTTTCTCTAGTGGAAAATGTAGATTTCATTCAGCAGCTCGACTCTTAAAGGCAAAAGAGTGATGATTATGAACTCTATGTTATAAGTTTAACCATTGGGTATCTTAAAGTGAAACCCCCGTTAAAATCGGTTCAGTCGTTTTCCAAAGATTGTCAAACATAAATAAATAAAAGAAAATCGGCGATGACTTCGGCTGATCGATGTAATTGGCAGGAAACTAACTAAGCGTATAGATGAGGTAGACGATTGGCCGTTCGAGAGCAAGGCAAATTCAACGATCTCATCAAATGAGTAGCTTGCGTCATATTGCAAAGGGTTGGTCATGTCACTAGAAGGCGGGATCTTATCACTACTCGAATAGCGCCTGGTGAACATTAGAAAAAAAACCGATAGGAGACCTCCAGCACCATTAAAGGACGACGACCGCGGGATCGAACTAGACGGTGCAAGTCGTAAAAGAGACAGAAGTGGAGGATACTGAAGGGGACCTACGCCAGCTGGTTCAAATCAAAATGGTTAAAGGAGAAGTAAAACAATCGGAACATTCCCTTTATCAGACATTGGTTTCAGTCCTGACCTGCTAGTCTATTCATCAAATTACTAGCTACCTTCACGATGTCGCCAGTTCATCATGTTTGTGTTTTGCTTCCAGATAGGCTACCTTTACCTTTTTGGTTATTTTGTCAAATCGCCCACTTATGTCTGCCTAATTTAGCTTTATGATCAGCAAATAGGATCTTCTACTGTACTTCAAAATCAGATAAATGAGAAACAGGACCAGGAGAGAGATGCAAAACATTAGTGTCTCGATGATATTGTTGAGGCGTCTACTTGTGCGTGGAAGTTTCGGCTTCATTCGTAATGACTGATGACTTACATTATCAATCACCAGCCTATTACTTTTTAACGACGCCTCTCGCAACATAAGGCACTGAAATCATTTTCAACTCCCTGCATCTAGTTCCTGGTGTCCACATCCAATCCAAATTGCCGCTAGGCCGAATCTTAGGTTCGAAATTTCGAAATTAAGACGCTGCCAATTGAAAATTGAAAAATGGTCCGAAATTTCGAAATTAATTGCCGATTCGTTCACTACATCAGTAAAATACTTAATATACACGTAAATGAGTAAATTTTGATTAAAAGAAGCACAAATTAAAAAAGCCTTTTAAGTGTGTTTTTTAAATAATTATTCAACGTTTGTATTGGGTACCGAATTTCCCGAAATTCCCGGTATTTCCCGGTACTGGCTTAAGCCTGGTACCGGGAATTGCCTTGCTCTCCTCAGTACCGGTACTGCAATCCCTATGTGTTATTAACTTAAGATAGGTTAAGCAATGAAGCTGAGCGATTTATGAAAACGTCTAGAGCCCATCCAATCGACCCAGTTACAGGTGAGTGGGCCCGACGCCCGCGTCCGATTCGCTAAAGGCGGGTGTCGCGCTGATTTAAGCTTTAATTACGTTTAAATAAAGTTTGAAATTCTCCCTTCTTGTTGCCACAGACAATGGAGAAGTAAATATATGTAATTAAATCAACATTTGTATTAGATATCTTTTCGAATGTCAGATCAGTAGATAATAATATTCTTAGGAATAGCACAATACTGTTAGCCACCATAAAAAGTATATGAGATAGAAGTTTTATACAATTCTAAGAAATTTTATATTTTAATGCCTAGATAGAAATTATAAGAAATTATCGTAAATCTTAAAAGCAAGTTGATCAAGAAGTCGTGTCGTAGAACACGCCTACGTCTATAAATCGCACATCGAAACAGTGTACCTAATACTTTAATTATAAGCTATAGATTTTTGAGAATTTTTAAACTAGTAATCCTATCGTTTTTAACGGTATTAAGAACTATTAGTCTAACATAACACCTACACTTCTATGTAATACCTACAATTTGTGATCAATACAGGTATCAGGTATAAGTAACGGTATTTTGACTTTCACCCAAATTTGACTGAGATTTGAAAAGCGTTTATACGTTGAAAATTTGTGAGTTTAAAAAAAAGACGCGCTAGTTAAAGACCGTCTTCGGAATTTTCAACCAATCAACCAATCTGAAAAGTAAGAATAATGTATTAGTTTGAAGCTTTTTTTTTTTGTACCTATCTACTTTAAAAAACCGGGGCGTAAGCACAATTCATAAGTTTATATGAAACTGCAAATGCTAACATCAAATCATTTCTCTCATCCTCAGGGCGCTGTTGGTGGCGCTATGGTGCGCGTGCACGGGCGCACTGGCCGCCCTCACCGCGGGCGATGACGACTGCGCACTACACATCACTGGCCCGGGGCGGACATCAGCATACGACTACAGCATCAACCTACTTAAAGGAAACTTGTGAGTACAATATCTTACTCCAAATCCGAGTCTTTAAGACTCTACTTTATGATTGACAATTCCTTAAACTATCTTCAATCTGAATCACTTTGGAGCGAACATAGGCAGCTCGTGAACAGTCTTGATCAGCCCTCTCTGATATTCTGAAATAAAGATATCTTGCAGCTGTAACACAAAGTATCTAACATCAGAGACTACGATGGTCATCACCGTAGATCCTGGTGTCCAGGAGTAGCATTGTTGGATCCAGATTAAAGATACGGATACAACTAGTTTAAAAAATATCACCTTCAACTGATTCACAAATCTTTTGACAAGCCAAACAAGGAGATATTAAAATAAATTTAACGCAATTAAACAAGCGATTAAAAACACTTACCTGGTAAGCTCAATGCAATAAAGCAGGTATGTGACAGGCGCAATTACCTCGAGACGGCACCGACAGTCCACTTCAATCAGAATGAAATGTGAACACCATTGCACAAAGCTTCCTGTATTATTATAGGTTAAGAGCGCCGACGTCGTTGATCTTTCCAACCGCTGGTTACCTTAACACCCGTAAGGGCCGGCAAGAGTACACAGAAATACCAATTACTTAAGCAAACCCACAGATTGTTGAATGCCTTTCACAGCACAGAATCAATTATCGAAGTAACACTCACCTCATTCTAGTTATTATTACCACAACCACTGACACTAATTTTGTGTGGCACCAATAAATTGGTGCTGGTTGAAACAAACACTATGTATCTCGTTCACACTAAGACAAATGCCCATGTAGGTATCTCGCTTACACAGCTGTCATTACAATGACATCCAGACTCAACGAAGGTAAAAAAAATTGTCTGTCATACTGCTAGGGTTTGGACCATTATCGAACTAGCAGACGGGTCTTAGGTGCGTATTAACTAATTGATCTCAACTCTGAGACTGACCTTGGAAATGTCATTCTTATGACATACTAGTACAAAATGACTTGTCAAAACCGTTCTTAAGATCGTTCTTAGACTTAAGATCGATTTATGAATACGGGCCTTAGTTCGTCATCCGAGGTGTCACGGTGTCACCGTTACGTCAGCGCCCGCGCAAACTTGACACACTTCCGTGACACGCTTCACACTCGATCTTTCACTACACCAGCGGATGATAAATGACGCGCAAACATACTGTTTGGTTAAAAAATATATGACCGAGTGCCAATGACCGACCTTCTTTATAAAAAAATGAATAGGTAAATGATTTTTAAATTGCATTATCCTACTAATCCTACTAATATTATAAACGCGAATGTTTGTGAGTGTGGATGTATGTTTGTTACTCTTTCATGCAAAAACTACTGAACGGATTTGGATGAAATTTGGAACACAGATAGTTTATAACCTGGATTAACACATAGAATACTTTACTTAAGTCTACGCGGATGAAGTCGCGGGCAAAAACTAGTAATAAATAATTCAAAATTCAAAATTGTTTTTATTCATGTAAGCCAACAAAGCATTTATGAATAGTCAGAATCTACCACCGGTTCGGAATGCTGCTTCCACTGAGAAGAGCCGGCAAGAAACTCAATGGTTACTCTTTTCAATGAATGAAAGATGATGTACATTCTCAGGAACAGCATAAAAAAATAATACGAGCAGGCAACACCATTGCCACTAAATAGCTAATAGTAAATAATAATCATATATGTAATAATGTAAATAAAATGAGAATGCTAGTTTAGTGTGATGTGCATACCTACTCATACTTACATCTAATGAAACGTTTACGAACCAAAATAATAATTGGTAAAACAGGGGTGGATAATATGATAATTGCTTTGGTGTGATGCCTTCCATGCTAAGTAAATAAATAGTATTTAACGACAATGTTGTTAAGAGGAAAGTGAGTGGACCAATCCCCGCAAGCAGCGCCCGCGCACGAGCATGACTTGAAAAGCGGCATCACTCTACTCAACCATAATAGAGGGAAGAGGGTGACCCGCTCCACAAAGCCACCGCAAACAAGGACATTGAAGTGAGCATGACCAACACCTCACCTCAGAGACAACAGTGGCCGGAAAATATGTTTCGAAACTCCTTGTTACCTTCGGAAAATAACAAAGTGTGTGGAGATGCTATATATTCTAAGCCGCATTAATAGTATTGATTGATATCAAAGTTCCTTGTCTTGAAAATTATTTTGTGATGGACTGTGCTACAAATAGCACCAGCTATTCTATGAGGGACAATTCTTCAAGTTGTCCTATTTCAAAATATAAAGTAACGCAAGATTTTTTATTAGATTGATGTAACATTTATCAGTTTCAACTAATAGGCATTATATTATCGATGCTATTCTAACACTGTTTTGTTGTCGTACATAAGATATTTTATAAGTCCGAAATAATAATTTGGGTTCAATTCGGTAGCTGATATCCAGGTGCCCTACCTCACGACTTTACGTAATTATCATACTTTCTGAGTTACAGACTTCCGAATATTTATCACAACCTTCATGTTACGACCTTAGAATACATCCAATGTAATTACGAGTAGCAGCTAACATTATTGAAGAATATGTTTGTCAATTTTTTTCCCTAGTAGGTAGGTACTTGAGATATAACAATTTTCAAAAATACTTGAAAAAAGTGTTCATATATCCATCAATTTTTTGTACCATATAAGTAGTTATATTCCAATACTCACCCAAAATCAAAGTATTATTTCGGACTTTTGAACCACTCTTTGAAAATTATAAATATAATCATATCAAAATAGTATTGTTTAACCCATCACATTCCCCGCTCGATCCGTAGTGTAGTGAGTGACCTCTCAATGAGATTTCGTAACCGCAGGTCCACATTGCTTTCATCTCCAACGCATTAGCTAACTGACGTTCACTTACAAAATCCTTTCGCTTAATTTATCAGTACTCCGATGCATTTAATACATCTTCGTGTGTTACCGGAACATTGATACGCTGCGGTCTACGGATGGGAACAAGGCTGACGCTTGTCGACCCTGCAATTATAACTAGTTCCTATCTTTCAAGATAGGAAACAAACGGTAGCATGGTGTTACTTTCTTCAATGATGTCGGATAAAAATTACAAGTTTTGACGGTGGAACAGCCTTGTTTTACGTGGGGAAATCGAACGTACGATTTTGGCCGGACTCTTACCTTCTGCCGCCTTGCGATAGGGCCATGGGAATGCTCTCCCACATATACGTGACTACGGTGATAGAGCCTAGTTGTGGCCATTTGACAGTTTATATACGTGCTTGCTTGAACTGGATAGTAACACCTTCTCACAGAAGATCGGTGTAAAGTAGTAGTAGTAGTAGTAGATATTATACAAGCCGGTAAAATTTGAGAAATGGTCATCCCGTAATTTTCCGTGGTCCAAGTGTCACTGAGATCGCTCCCAGTCCATGGTATATGCCCAAAATCCCATAAGTTATGGTGTTAAATATATGTGTTGGTATTCGCATTTAGTGTCGAATTTGTATGCAAATACGCAAGCGTTTTTGCTTCAAAATGTTTCTCAATCACCATGAGCAATGTCACCCGCTCACGCGCATAACCGTGATCACAAATATGCATTATATCTCTGTATAACGGTGTATCCCAGTACATCTTGAGACCACACATCGCTTATAAAGTATTTGTTGAGATCTTCCTATTGAGGTTGAACGGTAAACGCGAAATCCATTCTTTGGACAAATAATGTCTTACGTACGGTAGTTCATATTATCTTATTAGCAACCACATTTCATGAGTGATTCGTTAATTCAAAATTATCACGTCTTATACTGATGCTACGGTAAAATATGTGTAGCTATGTCAAATACCAAAGACTTCTACAGTCCGGTATTTTTCGATGTCAAATATAAAATGTATCTTTCGAGCTACAGAACACGTCCCTACTTCCAGTTTGTGACTTCTAGAGATTTTGTGACGGGTAAGATAGGAAATATAATTCAGTTATAGAAAGGCTAGGTGATTATTTCGATTAGGTAGTCAGGGCAGTTACCAAACATCAAGTTCCCACGTCTGCGAAACGGATAAGGAGAGGCGTCTTCGATTCTCACGAACAAAGTTTTACTAGTAAAGCGCTGTTGCGTCAGTTAACTGCAGTGTGTTACGCCGCTTACCGGCTTCCACACTGCTGTAATAAAGATGTTTATTACATTATGACATCTTGAAATGCTGCGATGCCATACCTATTTAATTGCGAAAGTACTTATTTACAATGTTATAGTTGGCATCGTTAGGGCAGCGATGTCGATCTTCGAATCATGTTCAAATGGCAGAATAATCCAAGTAACCAGTGAGTACTGGTTACTTGGTGATCTAATCAAACGATTGTTTTTATCAACAACGATATTCAAACGGTTTATCTAAAGGTACAACAAAATTTCATAAGTCCATTACTAAAGAATGATTCTAAATTATATTGCAGTCAAATAAAAAAGTTTCTGTCTTGCTCCTTCGTCATGTCCATGAGAGGGATGTCGATAATTGTCAGGCGAGTTTAGTGCACCAACAGAATACATACTATTGATACGAATGCGATTTGTTTGATCCAACTTAAAATATAACCGACTAAATTATTTAGTTTAGTTTACAGAAACAGAAGGGACCAAGTCTACTCCATATTATAAGGTTAAACTAATCTTATATTACCTTGCTCAGATGGTCTCTCATGAAGGTATATACTAACCATAATATATGTTTAGGGTTTTGATTGATTTTCTACTTAATATCGTAATATTATCTATCACCATTTCCGAGTTATACCTACGTTAAAAAAAATTTCTTAGCGTTCTCTGGGACGTACAGTAGCCACGAATCATAACACAAACACATGGTTTGTTGATATCTATTCCATATCCAGTTTGGCTTTAGTATACTTATAGATATGGCTCGTCATTCGTCCCACATTGTGCTTTGTCAAAATTCCGTTATATTTATAACAAATCATTAGCGATGAAAGTTTAATCTTATAAAGACAACACTTTAGCGATATATTATATTCTTTTACTTCGTATTTATGTAAATTCCTCCGGTCACGTGGCTGAGCAACCGGAACAAAATTATGAATATGTTAATCAAAATACAGAGGATTCAATCTTCGATTGTATTGTATGGTTCAGTATGTGTCGGACCTATTTTATTATATTAAGTACCGTTTGAAGGTTTATCTACTCTTAAGTTATCTTTGCTGTATTTAAAACTAGCAACCGTTCCCGGTCAAACACGGCATTTCTCTACGACATTATGAATTGAATTAGAATGTAGTTTTAAACATATAAACCTCCGGAAGTAATTCTCTAAATGAAAGTGAAACCGCAAAAAAAAATAGTCTAGAATAACTAACCAGATAACAGACGAAGATAAAGATTAGAGACACGATCATGTATATTGTTAATATATACGTACCTTTTGATATACACAATATTTCTTAATTAATTTTACCTAATAATAATAATAATCCTGTCGTTTTGTAGCTTTTCCATTCATGATCCAGGATGGATACCTACCTAGATAAAAGGTTTAAAAGTTTTCATGAAGGATCCCAAACTATCTGGTTCTATTACCTACTTAAGCCACTCGAATTCATTTCGTTTCGCAGGTCACGGGTTCATTGACATTATCAGAGATGTGTCGTTTCCGTAAAAAATGTTAATAATTATAAGATACGCGTGATAGCCATTCTGAAACAAGTTTGCGTCAAGTGTGCGTTTGCATAATGAAGGGTGTTTGAGGAAGAATACCTGAGGGCAGTCAGAGGCATGACAATGGTCTAATTATCAGTAGTTAGTGATGATGACAGATGCATAGCAACTTTCTTTTTGACTAAACTGTAAATATCGCTATACGGACATACCAACCGTATGCTCGCAAACTAAAGATACCGTACACGGGGGGCGATCCCAGTGACACCCAGATCGTCAGATGTTTGTTGCCTTGAAAGGTCCTAAAACCTATAATTCCCCGCTGGTGGATTTATTATTTTGTTGCGATAAATCGCGTAGGTATCAGCTAGGGCACGACGTCATAGTTTCCGTTACAATCTAAATTACTTTCGTTCCCGTCCAAACATTGTTCAACATTCACGGAACACGTAATACACTATTTATTACTAGAAAGGCAATGAATGTTATCTCAGAGTCATCAGCTGTTGCCAAATTTTAGAATCACGTGAAAACACTTAAAACTGAGTTGGATAGCGATCTCCGTATTAAGTAATTTAGCCTTAGTTACATTCGCCAGATTGTGTGCCACGAGGTCGATTTTGCGCTTAAAATAAATATTGTGTATCATATTATGTGATTAGATAAATTAATTGGTTGGTTACGTGGTTCTAAAGTTATTGAGGATTGGTCAACGAGAGAACGAGTGAACAGGCTCAAGCGCGTCTACGCCGACATCTCTAGGATTTTTTTATACACTGCTAGAGGAAATCGCTGGTCCACTTTCTTGCTCTAATTTTGGAGATGTTTTGAAAGTACAAAATAGGCACTATTTCATTAATTGCTCTAAGTATTTCTTCAGTGCAAACAACGGGTCAGGATCACATAATATGTTTGCAAACAACTTTTCTCAAATATTTACTAGGGTATTCCTGTGCATGAAATTGATGTAACTTCTGCATTGGACTGCAGTAGTTACATCAATTTCAGTGCATTAATTTTTATTTAGCAAACATCTATAATATTACCTTAGCCAATACCATTATTGTATATACTAGAAGCATTGCAAAAAATCGTTTCTACTTTTAAAAGTTGCAGCAGAAATATTTTTGTAGGCCGACTGTAGAATCTATAATAAATACTACATACACATTTTTTATACTAACTTAGGACTTTGAACAATGCAGCATTAAATCATTTAGTATCTAGGTTGGTACAACATTAAATTCAATAGAAATTAACATGGTGTGCGTTTGGACAAAAACAAACTGCGTTAAATAAATACCGCACATATTTATTTTACGATTGATTAAAACAATTATTGGATCCGTTTTAAGAGTAAGCAATCACAATCTCGAGATTATGGAGTGAAGTGATTAAATTATAACACGTTTGTGTTGTTTGTTTCAGTGGATACGAGGGACAAGCGCATTGTATCACTTACGAAGCAGTTAATCAGGCTTATCTTGAAGCCAGGAATAGAATCTGTAAGTATATCACGTTATGCGATCGGTCTTTAAAATTCAGTGAAGGTTCGAGATTTGTATTCCGTTTTGTTCTTGAACGGTCACATTTGAGAAAGAAAAGGCGAACTCTTTGTTATCAAAGTATTTATTTCGCAAGAGACTTTTGTATCTTGTTGATCTAATAGTGTGAGCTTGGATACTGTAGATATTTATGATCATATAATTCATATTATTCACGTTTAAATATTAGTAAAACTTCAGAATTATAACCAAGTGCCATAAAGGCGCCCTGCTGATGTAACTAAACAAGAAAAGGATATAAACTTAACATAAAAAATGTATCCAAGCCTCTTACGTGACCCGTAATTTAACATAAGTACCTACTTAAGTAGATACTAACATGCAAATCATAGTTTAGTGTCAGTTTCGAGAAGCGGAAGAAATCTGTTGGTCATTAGGTTATTTTTATGTTTATATTCCGCACCAAACACTTTCTATGTTGCAACTGGATATATATTACAATTTTTTTTTTACGACTATCATTTTTATTAATTATAAATAAAATAACACGAATATGCTGCCGTGCTTATCGAACAGTTAATGTTGTTCAATATTCAAAATACATTTATTTCCGCAGTGGTGTCCCAGCCAAAGGGCGACTGGAAGCCAGAGGACTTTGGAAGCGTCGGTGAATTAATACTCGACATCTCCATCAACTTGGCTAGAAGGTGAGTTATCATTCAGACCCATACCAACACCTGTATCATCATCATCATCACTCCAAAAGGCGTCCACCGTTGGACCTAGGCCTGCCCTAAGTTTTCCACCGGACCTATGCTGCTCGCATTCAGCGATTTCCTTCGACCGTCACTAGGTAGTCAATCTACCTGAAGGGGGCTAACCCATGCCTGTCCTTTAGTGCGCGGTCGCCATTCGAGAATCTTTCCGCCCCATTGGCCATCGGTCCATCGGGCTTTGTGCCCCGCCCACTACCACTTCAGGCTATTAATCCGTCACCTAACACCTGTATCATATACTAACTACTTAATATTTTCTTAGTTAGAAAATTTTCGGATACAGAAATCCTTAAAGTACTTAATTAATATAAAGTACTACCCGACTGCGTACGCCGCGCCGCTGAAAAGCCATTTTTTTGTTTAAAACACAGGAAATATATTTGAAAATTTTATTGTTCCACTCGTAGTTCGGCTTACGTCACCGCCCTTATAGAGACTTGGTTTGGCCTTTGATAAAGGGTTTTGTACCTATGAGACCTATTCCGAGTAGCCGCCTCTCAAACCAAGATGGCTATAATAAAGCTAGCCTTCGATATGAGAAGGTGTTACAATAAAATAAAATACTTTAAAGTCTTTTTACAAAATCATGCATATTGCATCAGCGTGTATGATGCAAGACATTAATAATCATCATTCCAGTGAACTTTCGTCCGACATTCCACCCACTGAACTCACAGCCTTTCGATATGGTACCCTACACGACTTTAATTAAAAACAATAAACTCCACAAGGCTGGTCTTCTTTCAAATCCGTTCTTTTGTGTACGTATACGTGGCCGTGGTCAACTCACGACGTGGAAATGTATCAAAGCGATGTATTGTGGCGCTGTTCAAAGATATCATTATCCCAGCATTTATTATGTCGTATAGATCCGGTCCCAAATCGTGAATTGAAGCTACTCGACCGAATTAACACGTAGACTGTAAAAAGATCGTTTAATTTATGGCCACAACCACAATGCGAGATTGCCTCGACGAATGCGGTTTTTGTGGTTTCGTTATTCAGACATATCAATCTGAAACGTCAATGTCAGTCTTAAATAAAGTAATGATGTCTGCGTGTGTAGTTTGGGCATAAATGTTCGTTCTTCAAAGCTTATATACCCATAATACTTATACTTTCGTTGAAGCTTCGTAGTCAAGGCTGTGCGCACCTATGTGACATGACAGTGATCTGACGCATAATCTGACACGAGACTTGTCACGCAAATAGATCAAAGACGACGAAAAGAGAATAGATCATCGCTTATCTGCGCGACATGTTTTCGATCAAATATCATATAGGTACCCCCTTAATAATAAACATGGATTAGTGGTTCTATAGTTAAACCATGCTTAGTCTTCTTCTTTTGAATGACAAAAAGAGATGATAGTTCGGTGTGTACCTAACTACTCGCCCGCAAATTCACGTTTATTAATAATTTTATTTTTATTTTATTTTATTTTGTTTGGGGAGCTTACGGCTAATTTAACATAGTGAATAAGAGTATGTTTAAGCAAATGCCAATTACAAGCTTCCACACTTCCACAATAATAAGGGGGATAAAGAGTAATATCGATGTTAATTCAAGTTCAAATCAAGTGACAATTCACGGATCATATCACTGTCATATTACTTAGGTATGTGGGTAGGTCTTTGATAATATATCAAAGGGGTAGGTACGGTATCTACATTTATAACAAAAATAAGAAAATACCTAATTGATTGTTAAATACCTACTGATCAAACGTTGGGAACATAAAATTAAATAAACGCGATATAATCCGTAAAAATAGTTTTATTTCATCTTAGTTATTATCCTATTGGTAAGTAAATAATAAGATTAGGCATATCTTAGCTGTGATGTCTAAGTTTCTACGGCTCTCTGTAGACGATTGCAAAAAAACATCTTGGAACTTAATCCACAATCATGCCATTCATCTTTAACTGATGGCAAATAGCCCTGGTCCTTGATCTTACCCAATTGTCGCCTACAGACAACCTTTGCAGTGAATGTGAATGTAAATGTCATCGCGGCGCGGTCTCATTAGTGGTAACCGGAGCGATACACATCGCTGATTCAGCGCTGTGCGTCAGTGCGGAAACCAGAGCACAGTGGTCCTTTGTGGATCGATATCGATCCCCTCACTTCCTTGTGTTAGCTGATAAATCTATCGCCATGAGGTTCGATGCGAATGCCAGGATGCCTTGAAGTCCGGTAACAACACTCAAAATTGTTTTTATTCACGTAAGCCAACAAAGCATTCATGAATAGTGAGAATCTACCACCGGTTCGGAATGATTCTTCCACTGAGAAGATCCGGCAAGAAACTCAATGGTTACTCTTTTCAATTAATAAAAGATGGTGTACATTCTCAGAAACAGCAACAAAAATGAGCAGGCGACACCTTTGTCACTAAATAAGTAATATTAAATAATAATCAAATCTCACTCAGATTTAGGTATTCAAATAAAATGAGAAAGCTCGATATGACGAGCAAGGATAACAGCACAAATAACGGTATTGACTTTATGAAAGGGGAATAGCTTGTATGGTCTCAAACCAAACAATGTTTTAACAATGGGTATATTAATTGTATACTGTGTGTATCATAGATAGGAAAGTTATTTTACTGAATAAATGCACAAGGAGTTCAAGCTAGGAAAGTCAAAAGGTGACTGAATCGTTATAGCTTTGCTATGTTTGTGCAGCCATATATTTAAAACAAGAATGCTATTTTAACGCAACATATTCAAATAATGCAAACTTTAATATTTATACTATATTAATTAATATTCTTTCTATTACAAATATATTCGATACGTATCTTTATTTGGTATAACGTAATATTTTAATGCAAATGTTCTGCATAATCGTTAAGAAGTGCCTCATTATGTGAGGTTTTAAAAACGTTATTACATTCGTTAATTACATTACGACATAAGATTGCATGTAAACGTAAAATGGTTGCAACAATTCAAGGTCAGGTGAATCTCTACTAGGCTTTTTAATTTGATGCAATATAGCAAGAAATTAATACTACATAGATAATTAGACAGGTTTCAAAAAAAACGTCGAAACTCTGAGAAAAATTAATAACGACAGCAAATGTTCTTTTAGTTCCTATAGTATCCCTTTTAGTAGATTTTATTAACTTTTGTAATTACAGCTCATAATTAAAAAAAACGAGTTGTTAGATATATTTTCTGTAATTATAAAAAGTTTAGCGAATAAAACAAAACAAATAAGAACGATGTTTTTTTGCGGGAACGCTTTAAGATAAGCCTTAGCGCCTACTTGTTAGAGTGGACTTCGGTGAAGAAGTGACCGTGCACATGTACAATCGAAAACATAATTGCCTAATTAATGCGTACTTAATCCTGAGACAAAAATATTTCGAAGCAAAACTCCCAAATTTGCGGTATTTTGATTAGAACTCCGAAAAGTGGCCCTCATTCATTTAGGCAGTTGTTCGAAGAAAAAAATGTGTAAACTGGGCAGGCGGTAATAATTTCGATCGTACGTGGGGTAGGTGTTGAATTTTATCACCTCTTATTTTATTATTAGCGTTTAATTTGCCCGAAGATTGTAACGATTACGACTCTTGATACTGAAAAATACACGCAATAACCTGAATTAATAAAATTAAAAACACTTTATAATCACCTTTGAGTATGCTAATGTTAATGTGGACTTGTAGACCTACTTGGAATGTTAACCAGTGGCGACACGTAGGTATTGCTCGCTTTGAGGGTGTTTATATTACGATACCGACTTTTCGAAAAAAAATAGAAATAAATAGAAAAGGAGAGTGGGACAGAGTGGGCTTGGCTCCTTTACACTGGTCTGACTATCCCGTATAGCCACCCCGTGTATGAGCTGTAGTAATTTGGTTACAGCTTGGCTTTACAACAATTAAATAATAATTTAACCGACTTCAAAAAACCTGGATACACTGAAAAGCTAGAAATAACTAGGGACCTAGTGATTTCATTCAGTGTCACTATCTTTACACTACGTTAGGTACCTACCTCTACTTACCTACTATTGCTACCGACTCCATATTAGAGAAATTATTAGGATCATCATCTCGAAGGTCGAGTGTACATTGAATTTAATCTCACATCTGTCTGTCTGTCCGTCTGAGTGACGGATCTAGGCCGAGTCACTCGATACTTCCATTGTTTCAAACGTAACTTGACACGCGGCTTCTGGCAAGACATATGAATTTAATTGACTGTTATAAAATTATAGAGATTGATCCTTATTTAAATGTTAATCACGCCTTATTGCCCAAGGTTATATTTGTGCCCGCGATTTCGTTCGTTATCACTTTTGTTACTTGATTGTACCTATGCTACAGTGACCCTTTCTTTAACCGCGATTAAAAAAGTCTCAAAATATTAGATTATATTATTATTGTCAGTCTGCCTGTCTTTACACTACTTAATAATGTAGAGAACGGTATTGTAAAGTCGAGCGGGTGATTATTATATAACAACAAAAACAAGAAAAACAACGTAAAATAAAAACAAGATTATGGGGAAAACAACAGTTAAAAATTCGTTTGCGTAACTATGAAATTTGAATATCATTGTGACATAACTTTCTAATGTGCTTTAGGTAGGAATGCCTTTAACAATATAAAATTTGCATATGAATCATTGTTTATAGATCCGGTGATCTTTATTGTATTTAGTCTTGTGCAATTGAGTTGGAGAAAAATTAACTAAAGATATATTATGTACTATTCCACCTTCGAGGTATGATACGAGATACATTACAATTTTAGTTTATTATTCCCAAAAGTTGTAGTACCTATTAAATCTTCGTGTAAAACTAACATATTGATTTACGAGTGTGTCGACCTAGACTATATTGTCTAACATTAAATTCAATTACATTGACGCCTTGAACTAAATTTCAGTATTCTACGACCTCCATGTGCCTAGTAGGTATGTGCACACATGAAACACTAGCTACTAAGTACCTAAGTAATATACTGTCATATGCTTTGCAAAACTAACCCTTCTTTATAATAATTGATTGACTCAGGCGTTACTTGGCGGAAATCCATTGTAAAACAATTTAGGATAAGGACCCACCACTCACCCTTGGCTTGTTAACCTCCAAAATTATAAATCAAATAGGTTGATCAATAATGGAAGAGGTTAACAAAACCTAACTCCGTCGGTCGAGTTTGTCAGTCATGAGTGTCAGGGATCCTAATAATGTGCAATTTTCCGCGGAACAAAGCGAATTAAAAATAAAATTCGACACGTGTTTCGCCTCTGAACGAGACATCCTCAGGAAAGTTGGGCTACGAATGAGCTTCTTTATAAGTAAATATACCTACATTACTCAAACTTTGTGGAATTATTCTTGATTTATTAAAGGAACTTTAAGATACAGTGATGCTTAAATAAGTAAAATAATATATTAGAATTTGACGACCGCTTGGCGCAGTGGTTCGAGCGTAGGCCGCTCGGCTCACTGCACATGGTGCTTGCGGGTTCGATTCCCGCCGTGGCAAATTTCGGAAATGCCCTTTTCGTAATTTGCCTTGGTCTGGGTGTTATTGGGATCGCCCCCAGTCCATTATACGGTACCCATAGTACAAGCGTTGCTTAGTTTGGGACCATACATTTGGTGTGTGAGTCTGGCGATATTTATTTATTTATAAAATAATTTATACAAATTCAGATTTAAAAACTTATACAGTCTAGTATATGTACAATATTGTGCACAGGTTGTGTGTGAACTTAAGTCGTCGGAATGATTTAACTCCTATCCGTAATGCACAATGTCATTAACGTATGCTACTACATTTTTAGTAATCCCCGTAGCACACGAAACTAAAATCTAGACATAATAAAAAACAAACACACTATATTTTAATAACCCACATTGAACGGACATCAAAATGATCTCATTTCCAAATACCTCAATTAATCCACGCCAAAAACTAATTGGTGTTTAAAAGCCTCTAGCTTTGTGCAATAAACCTTGGCATTTAGTATATCCGTTACCGAATTGCTTGCAATATTACTGTAAAGTGTACCAATCAATTACACACAGTAATACACACCTATTGCTTCCTACAGACAGCAGCCAAATGGGAACTTATCTTTCAGATACTAAGAACGCTTCTAGTAAATTGCTCTACAATCATTTTACAAAATCTGGGTCGATATTGCGAAATGAAACCTTATATAGCCACCAAACGTGTTCGTGTGAGCCTTAAATTCCTTTCTAGTTATAAATACCTACAAGTGTTTCGCTCTGACTGCCTTTATTCCTTCTCAACGTCTGACCAAATTTGAATTCCGAAAATAAACATATAACAACCTACCTACTTACTTTCATTTGACAGAATCAGACTACTTTTTGACGATAGCAGAATACCTATTGAAACAGTTTTAGTAACTTAAGAAGGTCATATAGGTATTTACTACTTCGCTCTTACTACCACGGTCTCAGCACATTCTGAATGTGTTACATGCCGTAGTGACTCTGATATACTTAGGAGACTATAAGCGTGCTTTAACCCTCAAAAAGTCTAAAGTTCCCCCTCGCCAACAGGTACGGTCTGACCTACGAAGAGGTTGAGAAAGGTCTCCCCCTCATCGACACCTCCCGCACGCTGATCCGCGAGGTGTGCCCCCCAGTGTTCTCGCACGTGGAATGCCGCGCCGGCAAGTACAGGCGGTTGGATGGGCTCTGCAATAACCTGAGGCATCCCACGTGGGGCGCTACTATGGCGCCTTTCCAGAGGTAAGAACGTCTTGAACATTCCTCTACAAGGCTCATTACACCTCACGTTATTTGGGGTGTCTAACCCTGACTCTAAAAAAACACGAGTCTGAATCTGTGTTAGGGGCCATGTATAGTGTAATAATAAGCATCTACCTGAGGGAAATAATCTAAAAATGTAGATAAACAAAGATTAACAAAGTTACCCAGTTTCTATATTAGAAATCCTAGAATGGATTTATTGTTTCTTCGTTTCACTGTTATCATCATCTTTGGAAGAATATAAAAATGCATTCATAAATGTATATCAATCTCTATTTGAATTTCAACGACGCGTGTGGCATGACCTCAATAAAAATATGGTACACTTAAACCTTTTATTTGGTTTGAGATGTGACATTTGTATGGAAGCAGACTAATGAGTTGATTGACGATAACTCAAACCAATTTTTAAAGTACAAAGTAACACTACTTATTGTGCTTTTGTTTGGTTTGTCCAAACAATATGGGAAAGCTTTACTTGCCAATTGTAAATGGACTTCAAGCGTTATATTTGCAGCAGTACAAGAACTTAATAAATTGTCAACAAACAAATGTAAGTTGTAAAATTTAAAAGTAATGTAATGTTGCGCTGATGCCGGTCTTCCTGTGTACGAAATGCGTATACTGCGTTTATAGTATGTAATTAAACATTAGAGATGCTTTGGCATATTTTTTATTTAGTGCGTTTGTATTGTTGTTTTACAATTTAATTGGTTGACTATTTATGTTGCAGTTATTGAAGCTCTCATATAAATTTCATCTTGTATGTATGTACTCATATAATGTTTAATCAAGTACCTACCTAACGGATATGAATCGTTATAACCACGTCGTTATCCTACCATGTTATAAGTTATGTTTCCTTTTAGATTGATAGGCCCGCTTTTCGCGGACGGCATCAACGCCCCTCGGATCGCCCACACCGGCCGCGACTTGCCGCTGTCCCGTGTGGTCTCCCGCACCATGCACCCTGACGACGGCTTCCACGACCACGCCGGCACAGTCATGGTCATCGCTTGGGGACAGTTCATGGACCACGATTACACACTCACTGGTACTCCGCTTGGTAAGTCGACCAATGTCGTAAGAAACTTCTTATTACTCAATAGGCTCTAGACGGAGTTATTTTACCAAAGATAGAGGAATATGTCTGGACTGCACAATAATATTTGGAGCCTCTGAGAGCGACTATTCAACTTTAATTGGATACATCGGAACCTATTTTATGTTGTAAGTTTGACGACCGCTTGGCGCAGTGGTTTGAGCGTAGGCTGCTCGGCTCTCTGCACATAGTGGTTGCGTGTTCGATTCCCGTCGGGGCAAATTTCGGAAATGGAATTTTCGTAATTTGCCCAGGTCTAGGTGTCACTGGGATCGCCAATCTATTGTACGGTACCCATAGTACAAGTTTTGCTTAGATTGGGACCAGACAGTTGGTGTGTCAAAAGTATCTATTCAAGACATAGATTACATCGCGCTCTATCCCATAGATCCTATCAACCGCAACGACCCCGAGGAGTGCTGCAAGCGGCCGCCACACCTGAAACACCCATACTGTAACGAGATCCGCATTCCCGATGACGATTACTTCTACCGGCTATTCGGAGTCAAGTGCATAGACTTCGTGCGTGGCTTCCCTTCGCCGAGGCCCGGCTGCCGTCTAGGTAAGCACTTTTACTAAACACTTACAAAGTCACTAGAGATTATTAAATTTAAAGACATAATTTTCAGGAGAGTTCCTTGGCTTGGTGGTACTTTGAGATATAGCCTATGCAACTCAAGGATAGTGTAGCTTTCTATTATATTAAAAAAGTTTCATTATCGGATCAGTTGTTCCAGAGATTACCTCCTACAAACATGCTTACATACGAATAATAAATTTTTACTCTATAAGTTTATATTAATAGGTAGGTTGTAGGTATAGATTTTAGTATTTATTCTAAAGACAGGTAGGCTACAAGAATGCTTCGTCTGTTTACATTACAAACAAAAACAATATATTCAAAAGGAGATTCACACTAAACATCGCATTATGTAATCATACTAATATTATAAAGAGGAAAACTTTGTTTGTTTGATTGTAATGAATAGGCTCCGAAACTACTGAACCGATTTGAAAAATTCTTTCACTGTTGGGAAGCTACTCTATTCCCGGGTGACATAGGCTATATTATATTTTAAAAAAATTAGGGAACCTTACTAAAACTCCAATAATGTAACCGTAATGTACCCGTGCGAAGCCGGGGTGGGCCGCTAGTAGTACAATAAAAAAATTAAATGATAGAAACCCAGGGTCACATATTCAATAGGCGAATGTGTCGTGATGGTATATGGCGGCGGTGAAGCAACTATTCCCATTGCGGTCACTTTGCGACATCTCATTCAAAGCAGTGAAACTTAAATTTTGTATGACAACTTTATTCTTTGAAATTCTTGTCCAATGACTCCCTAGAGTATGTACCATCACAGCGTAAGTAGTAGAGTAAAAATTAGCGACATACTTTTCAAATGTGTCATAAGACTTGAAGAGTAGATAGTATAACAATGGAGCAAAATAATGTTTTTACGGCAAGGGCGCTATTTTGAATCCTTAGCGCAGCGTGGAATCGCCAGATGAATAAATATTTTTTCGATAGAGTGATTGGTACACTCTACTTTTCATCCCCTAATATAGTTTTTCATTTGTTTTCTGTCCCAAAATCCTGCGCGCGCGCTGCGATACCCATCGAACTACCCTCTGTGAATGTATAGTCTAGAAAATCGCACTCGTAGTTTTTCTAATAAATGGAATGAAAAAACAGTATTTGAATATCAATAAAAACAAACTCTATCATAAATTTACCTAAATAAATGCATAATATCAGACGTCGTATACAAACCGCAACAACCAGTTTCTAGGCACCACAAAAACTCTAAACACCGCATGACCTGTGACCATTGTTAGAGCAGAGATCGTTATCATAACCAGCATCATCCGCGCCCAAGTGAGAGGGGAAAGTGTTTCGCGCCAGCTTCCCACATTGCGTCATCTAGTGCAAATAACCGTTCGGGGCGATCGACATGTTTGGCATGCATGATCCCGCCTTGCTCACCTTCACTATCGATGAAGATTTATATCTAGGTTGTTTTGTTTCCCGAGGCGAAGCGTGAGCTTAATAAACAAGTAGGTAGTTTATGGCAGTGTCAGTATAAACCGAACCATAATCACAACAACGAATACTCGAACTGACCCTTAAGATACAGGCAATGCCTAGTTTAAGGGTCACAAGCTAAGCACTCTTACATAATCTATTTTTCTGTTCCTCAAGCCTACAGACATCATTTGTAAACAAATTAACATGCAAACATGTAGACTTAGAGATAAATAAATATTTTTTCATTTTTTTCATTTTAATTTTTGAACTTTCGGCTTTTCCAGTGTTTTTTTTTCGTGGTTCGGTTCAAGTCTGTCACCAATATTAGGGGTCTAGAACGTGCGGAAGGCTTTGTAAAATTTAGGTACACAACGCAAAAAACGGACAAATAATTCTTAATCATTTCTATTACGTTATTTATTAAGTATTATTTAAAAAAACTTGATGGTATAGGTAGGCGGATAGTCAAATAATTACGTAACTAAACTAGTATGACGAAGTTCAATATGGTACTGAGTAGGTAACACACTGTATGATGCCATGCCATAGCATAGCTAATTGAGAGACATTTAATAATCCCATCACAAGTAATTGCACGTTGTATATGCGATGCAGTTAATGCGATAGCAAGTGGAACAGCACGATTATTGTGCTATGTAATGATTGGCAATGGCTGTGTTAAAGTAATGTTTATTTTTTAGGATCAAGGGTGCCTTTTAACACTTTGACTGGAGCTATAGATGGAAACACAGTTTACGGCGTCACTGAGAAGTTCTCAAGGTAAACATAACTTGGCATTTCAAAATTTACGAATTTTTATTTCTATAATTACATTATTTCACAATCGCATGAACGTATTATAATCTGAAATATTGGTCGTCAACAGCTAATTGGATCGTAAATAAAAAAATATACATTTAATTTCATTCACAAATGTTTGTGGATCATAAAAGTGTTTTAAACTACAAGAAATAAAGCAGTGAGTGAATTAATTTCAAAGAAAGTAGTTTTTAATCCATATTCTGCTTGATTACAGAAAGTTACGTACAGGCTTCGGCGGTCTACTGCGAATGAACCCGGTATTCAAAGAGTACGGCCTAAAAGACCTGTTGCCTCTCAAACTTGATATCCCCGATGAAGGCTGCACCCGGCCCAACAAAAACATGTACTGCTTCGAAGCTGGTAAGTTTTTGAGGAATTAAATAGTTTAGGACAAAAAGGCAGCAGCACAAACAATGACAGAGCCATTTTTTTATTGAGACAAACATTGTCAGGTCGCAACATGGAAAGAAAACTTTCTGCTATAGAATTAAGGATCAGTTTGCTCATTGCACCACATTTTCAGGTGAAATCCGTGTAAACGAACAGTTGGTTCTGACTGTGATGCACACCCTGATGGCCCGTGAACACAATAGAGTCGCAAATGCTTTGGCCGAAGTGAACCCCCACTGGGACGATGAGACACTCTTCCAAGAGGCGAGACGGATTAACATTGCTGAAATACAACACATCACATACAATGAGTTCTTGCCCATATTGCTCGGCAAAGATGTCATGGAGAAATTCGGATTGGTTTTGGAGAAAGAGGTAAGACCAATATTAGCCATTGTAACAACATAAAATTAAAGTCTATTTAAAATAGAAAGTCCCGCGGAAACATACGAATAGTATAAATTATATTGCCAACATGCGAAAGCAGCGCTGCGTCTACGGGACTTCGTATGTGAAATAGACCTTAGTAATTTAAATAACTAAGGTATATTTCACATACTAAGGTCTATTTCATGTTAGTTGTACTTAAGTACAACGAAACTGAAAGTACAAATGAAATATGAATTTATATAAGTACTTAGTATCAAACTAATACCATTGGGAGTGACCAACATTGCCATACACCGCGGCAACGCTGACTGTCCAACCGTCCAACGGACGGCAACCAGAAGGTCACGTTTTGGTCTGGTGGAGGGAGATCAGATCAATGGGTTTATCAATTTTAGTGCTAATCTTTACTTTTAAATTACTAGGTACAATGAGTGTAAATTGAATACAAATATTATTATTTTTTTCAAAAACCTCAAAGTAAACTAGAAAATTATTACAATGTTGAATACTAACAGATTTATGTTATTTCAGGCCTACTGGGATGGTTACGACCCTGAAGTGAACCCAGACGTATTGGCCTCATTTGCCGCTGCCGCATACCGATTCGGACACTCGCTATTACCCACCGCTGTCGAGAGGTGGTCCAAAGCACACAAATTCATCGGTAAGTCATCAGACCCGTTATGCTAATATCTGGACCTAATTCGGGAGCCTTCACATTTAACGCCTTCAAGGGGCAACCTGTTTAGATTCTAGTTTTATTCTGGTCTATACATTATCTTATTAACCTTCATTTGTTTCAGCATCGAAGAGGCTCTCGGATCTAATTAGGCGACCATACGATCTGTACCGGGCGGGTGTTCTTGACGAATACGTGATGGGATTAATGAACCAAGTGGCTCAAGCTATGGACGACTCGATCACACAGGAAGTGACAAACCACCTCTTTAAGAAAGTTGGAGCGCGTTTCGGTATGGATTTAGTGTCGTTCAACATGCAAAGAGGTCGTGAGTTCGGTCTGCCCGGATACATGGAGTTCAGGAAGTTCTGCGGACTGCCCGGAGCTGACTCCTTCCAGGACTTGTTCGGGTCCATGAGCAACCACACCGTTCAGAAATACGAAACGATCTTCGAACACCCCATTGATGTGGACTTGTGGTCTGGCGGTGTCTCTGAACGTCCTCTGCCTGGTTCGATGTTGGGACCCACTTTCGCATGCATCATTGCAACTCAATTCTCCTACTCTCGACGCGGTGACAGATTCTGGTAAGACTCACAACTGATACTTATTATTGACCTTAAATTAATTTTCTTAAAGTGCCATCTCCTACTGGACGTTGGCAATCGTTAGGACTATTTCCACTAGAGACTGCAGCTTGGAATAGTTTTTGTGTTGTCTTGTTGAACTACTTACTGACGTAAGTTTTCAACCATGATATCTTTCAACGACCTTCTTCTACCGTATAGGTCTTCTTAGATTATGAGTTGAAGGAGCTCATAAGTATTTGGTACCAAGCATCACGTGGCCAAATTACTTCGATTTTCTTTTCAATATGGTCTTCCAGATATCACTTATAAATTAAAGTCTTGCTATTCCACAGGTTCGAGCTGCCTAACCAACCTTCATCATTCACACCGGATCAGATGGTCGAACTCAGAAAGGCGCGTCTAGCGCGTGTCATTTGTGACAACACAGACATCATTGATACTGTTCAACTTTACCCCATGGTCCTGCCTGACCATGAATTGTAAGTACCACCATCGCAGTACCTACATCACCTATATTGATGCTATCATTAATATTATCCCAGATTTGAACTAACCTCTTATTTTTTCGCAGAAATCCACGTGTTCCATGCAGAAGTGGTATTATCCCTTCGATGGACTTCAGCAAGTGGGCTGAGCCCGCGCCTTTCCAAGGCTCTGCCAAACAATTCGTGAGTAGCTTCTCATACAATCCGTATTTGGGCAAGAAGTAGTTGCAGCACACAGTATTTGCATACAATTTAATGTTTTAGTCATCAGTGAAACTGTAATGTCCAAGTTAAATAGACCTGGGCGGCTACTCTTAGCAACGACAATCGATATATCGTGACATTTGTAGTGTCGAATCCTACCATGAATTCCACCTTTTGTGTCGTCGTATCGATTACTCAAGGAACGATACAAAATTAAAGTTCGTTCATATACGACGGCAAAAAAGATGGAATGTAATGTAGGATTCACTTTACAAATATCACGATATATCGATTATTGTTGCTAAGAGTAGCACCCCTGATTATCATTTCAAAGTCGGGTTACGCCAAATTTTATACTGATTCATGTGGGTGGGTGTATTTGACTTGGATCCTAACATTGACCTCTTATTCTCAATTGGTTAATTTCGAGCTTTTAAGAGGTATATGTTAATGAGTTGTTGTAATCTAGCTATAGTGTACATACGTAGATTAAGAAACACTTATTGATGGCTTGATGGCACATGCGCGAAGATCCGTCTAATAAGAGTTGTTTAATGATGTTTTCAAGTCGACATTCTGATTGCGGGTCAATTCTATTCAGTCCTTGGCAGGCGCAGATACAATGGGTGCCTGATTCACGAATAATTATAAAATTTTAGTTTTAAAGAAATTTATTTAAAGCTATAATTTTTGTTTCGAAGTTTTTTAAAAGAAAATTTACATCACAATAAAATTGTGCCACCACCCCTAGAACAAAATTCGATTAAAGAAATGTACAAAGTACGACTGAATAGGATTGAATCAACGCACGGTAGAACTTAAGAAACTATTTATAACTAGTGTAAGAAATTTTGTACAAAATTCACGTAGTTAGTTTAAGATATTTTAGAGCCAGAATGCTTAATTGCCATATTTACATAGCTTATTATACTTTTCATTGTCAACAATAATCCAGCATTGTTTTAATGCGTGTGGAAGTAGAAATCATTTATTTACAGATTTGGTACTGGTCTGAGGGTAAACGCCTTCATAGCGCACCAGTATTCATTTGTAACGCAAATTTGTAACTCTGATTGATCATCAAGTTTGGTTTGAAGTGATTATGTTGATATACCTCGTATAATTGGTTTTGCGGTTGTGGAGGTACTGTTATTCAAATATTAGGTACTTACATTAAAATGTATCGCGTAGTAAGTATGTATTACTTTAATGCACCCATTGCTCGTTCAAACCGCTTTCATGAAGATATGAGCCCTAAAATCTCACAAAACCTTTTTCGACTGTGTAAGTAAAGTAAGAAGCTTTTTTCATCGTATACAAATAAGTAAATATCTTCATCGAAGCCTATGTCAATATACTTACGTAATTTTGTTACTTTTTATTTATTCTATTGTAGTCAAAGTACAATTTGTAACAAGCATTGCATGATAAAGTTTTAGTAGATTTTGTAAATACAACGTAATAAATTGTAGCATACAGAACTGGTTTTATTGCCCACACAAACACCTAATGTTAGAAAATACACAAGTTAGTAGGTATTCGTATGAAGGTAAGCAATTTTTTAAAGTAATTATCTGTTTTTGTTTCAATTGTTACGTTTCAATTCGGGGTTATCAGCAATTATATATGTTTTCAGATAACCGATGCCATAATTATGGAAAATAATCATACAAGCAATGAGGAATCCAATGAGAAGGACAACTACGAAGAACAAGACACAACACTAGAGGTTCAACAAAATAACGCTTGTAACTACACTGAAGGTGCAAATAAGGGAACAGATTGCGGTGTTACATTTCAAGCCCAAAATATCACCAATTGTTCTAATGGACAAAATGGTTCCTCGTTAATTGATTGCAATACTAACAAAATTATAAGCAATGGTGAACATGATATTAAGACCAATGAAATACCAGATAGCGACACAGTCTTAAAATATGTTTACAAAAAGAATGAAAAAACAGAATCAAATGATAAAACTAAAGGCCATGTTAAGAACAGTTTAACGAGGAGGAAACGTTCCCCAAACGGTGGAAATGGTGATATTACAGCTTCTGCGAGTGATGAAAAAGGTGAAGAAGACGAAGATGCTTCTTTAAGTAATCCAAATGATGATGTAGAAAGTAGCCCTAGTTCAATCAAAAGAGCACCTTTGATTGTGGACTATGAAACTACCCATAGACCACGAGGTAGAATCACATGGTTGTCTTCACGTGAAAATCCAAATATTATAAGAGGATCTGACATAGACGACTTCGACCTTGAAGCCCTTCATAAAAGGTTAAGGAAAGATGAAGAATTCATCAGGAACCCTGGTAAACATGCAAGTGAAGCCGACCACCTCAACGATCACAATAATGAAAGAGAAAAATATAAAGAAAAAGAAAATAACGACGGTAAAAAGAATGACAAAGAAAGTGATAATAGCGATGAACGCCGCGGCAATAGAGAAAGAGACGATATAGAATACCCAGTAAGTAGAGAAAATAGTCGTGAGAATATCGATCATCACTCTAATAATAATAATAAGTACTCATCACCACCCCAAGATCGAGAGCGTGAAGAGAGCCGTGAAAGCAATGAAAACGGAACAGGGCCTTACCCTAATAGCGGCGAAAGCAAAGAAAGCTTAGAAAGTCATCCGAAAGATCATTATACTGAGGAAAACTTTAAGCCTCGAGATGAAAGTCATGAAAGCCATGGAAAAGAACATTACAGACAAGAAGTTAAGCCATATGATGTAAAGCCTTACCCTAACAGTGGCGAAAGCAATGAAAATTTAGAACGTCATCCGAAAGATCATTATAAGGAGGAAACCTTTAAGCCTCGAGATGGCTTACACGATAGTCATGGAAAGGAACATTATAAACAGGAAGCTAAGCCATATGATTTGAAGCCTTACTCTAATACTGTTGAACGCAAAGAAAACTTAGAACCTCACCCGAAAGTTCATTACAAAGAACAAAATTTTAAGCCCCGTGATGACAGACACGAAAGCCATGGAAAAGAAGATTACACAGAAGAAGTTAAACTATATGATTTAAAACCTTACCCTAACAGTGACGAAAGCAAAGAAAACTTAGAACGTCCCACGAAGGATCATTATACGGAGGAAAATTTTAAGCCTCGAGATAACAAACACGATGTTCATGGAAAAGAACATTTTAGAGAAGAAGCTAAGCCATATGTTCTAATGTCTCACCCTAACAGTGGTGAAAGAAAAGACAACTTAGAACGTCACCCTAAAGATCATTATGAAGTGGAAAACTTCAAATCTCGAGATGACAGACACAATGGTCGTGGAAAAGAACATTACAGACAAGAAAGTAAACCATATGATCTAAAACCTCATCATAATAGTGGCGAAAGTAAAGAAAGCTTAGAACGTCACCCGAAAGATCATTACGCGGAAGAAAACTCCAAGTCTAGAGACTCCATACACGATAATCGTGGACGAAAACATTACAGACAAGAAGCTAAACCTTATGAACTAAAACCTTATCCTAACAGTGACGAAAGCAAAGAAAGCTTAGAACGTCCACCAAAAGATCCTTACGCGGAAGAAAACTCCAAGTCTAAAGATGACATACACTATAATCGTGGAAGAGAACATTACAGACAAGAAGTTAAGCCATATGATGTAAAGCCTTACCCTAACAGTGGCGAAAGCAATGAAAATTTAGAACGTCATCCGAAAGATCATTATAAGGAGGAAACCTTTAAGCCTCGAGATGGCTTACACGATAGTCATGGAAAGGAACATTATAAACAGGAAGCTAAGCCATATGATTTGAAGCCTTACTCTAATACTGTTGAACGCAAAGAAAACTTAGAACCTCACCCGAAAGTTCATTACAAAGAACAAAATTTTAAGCCCCGTGATGACAGACACGAAAGCCATGGAAAAGAAGATTACACAGAAGAAGTTAAACTATATGATTTAAAACCTTACCCTAACAGTGACGAAAGCAAAGAAAACTTAGAACGTCCCACGAAGGATCATTATACGGAGGAAAATTTTAAGCCTCGAGATAACAAACACGATGTTCATGGAAAAGAACATTTTAGAGAAGAAGCTAAGCCATATGTTCTAATGTCTCACCCTAACAGTGGTGAAAGAAAAGACAACTTAGAACGTCACCCTAAAGATCATTATGAAGTGGAAAACTTCAAATCTCGAGATGACAGACACAATGGTCGTGGAAAAGAACATTACAGACAAGAAAGTAAACCATATGATCTAAAACCTCATCATAATAGTGGCGAAAGTAAAGAAAGCTTAGAACGTCACCCGAAAGATCATTACGCGGAAGAAAACTCCAAGTCTAGAGACTCCATACACGATAATCGTGGACGAAAACATTACAGACAAGAAGCTAAACCTTATGAACTAAAACCTTATCCTAACAGTGACGAAAGCAAAGAAAGCTTAGAACGTCCACCAAAAGATCCTTACGCGGAAGAAAACTCCAAGTCTAAAGATGACATACACTATAATCGTGGAAGAGAACATTACAGACAAGAAGCTAAACCTTATGAACTAAAACCTTTTCCTAACAGTGACGAAAGCAAAGAAAGCTTAGAACGGAAAGATCATTACGCGGAAGAAAAGTTTAAGTCTCGAGATGGCAGACACGATAGTCGTGGAAAAGAACATTATAGACAAGAAGCTACGCCATTTGAACTAAAGCCTTATCCTAACAGTGGCGAAAACAAAGAAAGTTTAGAACATCATCCCAATGATTACTACGGAAATGATAATGGTAGGTACGGCAATCGTGGAAAAGAACACTACAGACAACAGCCTCATTCTGATGAAAAATCTTTGGAAAGTAATGATAGAAGTTACCCACGTCCGAAGTCTTTAGATGAAAACAGTAAACAAAGCAATGAGGAAATAAAACCACAAATAAATTTCCACGAAAATTATAAAAATCATGCTACTATAGGCAATACAAGTTCTCCTGCTCCCATCCAAGAAGTAGATTTGGACGACTTTAGTTATGAAAGAATAAAACTTAATAAACACGGAGCTTTAGTTCCTTTTAAAGAAAATTTTGAAAGTGCGGACCTTAATGCTGCAGTTGAGCTATTAACACCGATCACAATCAAACCTCAATTTGAACCACAGAAGTTCAATGTACATGAAACAATCAACAAAGATGCGGTTACGCCAAATATAGAAAACAGTAACTATAGTAATGAACCTATAAACATAAACGATGGAGAAGTGAAGCCTGTGGTGGAAATCAGTACCGAAAGTGACAGTAGCGAACTAAGTCAGGAAAACAGTAAAGCCAGTTTAAATAATGAAAATGAAAGTCAAAGTTTAGAATCACTTTTGGGTGTAAAAGAAATTGAAAGTACTGATCAAAACGAAAAATTAATTGCACAACATCATCAAGACAAAGCAGATGTTAAACAACAAATTGAAAGGATCCCTTTGAATTACAAGCATAACGACGATAATATCCAAAATCAGAATTTCAAATCTCTAAGTAATGATGGTCCTAAAGAAGACAATACTAATTTACCAAAAACTGATGGAACACTAGACGTATTTGCACCTAACAATGTTCAATACGATGAAAATTTAAATATTAAGTTCGATGATGTCATTGTGAAATTACCTGAAATTAAATTGCCAGATGATATTTTAGCATACGCTCGCGAAAACTCTCCCTTTAAAGACGAATTAAATGATGAGGATGAACCACTTAAAAGTCCCTTCAATCAATACAACAACGAAGATGACGAAAAGAAAGAAACGCACCAACCAAAAAATATCAACAATCATTATAATAGTGAATACAAACATAAAGATAAAAGTAACGACACTAAAAATAAAAGTAACGAGAATGATGAAGCTGAAGTCGAGGATGAAACTGAAGATGGATATAATTACAAACCATACTACGAAGAAGCCGGGACCGAAAAGAGTGAAGAGTATAAAAAGGATGAACAAGACGAGAACGATGAAGACGAAGACTTGTATGAGAAATTCGTCCGAGAAAGATTTGGAAAACAAGGAACATTTGAAAAAAGGTCTGAACAGTTACGAGATGCCAGAGAAACACCGATTAATCCGAAATTATACCAAACAATTCAGAACATTCTAAATAAAACAGCCGAGATTGAAAAACAAGCTGAAAAAAGTGGTGATCCAAATGCTGGATATATGTGGACCCTTGAATATGGAGAGAACTTGTAGTTTATCAGTCCTAAAATTTTTGAAATTGGCCAAAGCGTTGGGATATGTAGCTTAAGATTATTTTAATGTGTTTACTGTAAGTATTATTATTATTATAAAATAAGCTTGTGATCAGTAAGCTCTACTGAACGATAGTAAATCAGTGTAATGGAGATTACTCAAAACATACAATTATAATGGTGTAAATGAGATAAATACGTGGTAATATTAATTTATAAATTGTAAATAGTCGAAATTAATTTAATAAATGTTGATTGGCTACCTTTATTCGTTTATTTCATTGATTATATGTATGGAATTGGATTTGTGACTGTAAGTACCTACTGTCCTGACTGTACCTAATCCACCACATAGGTAGGTAAATATTAAAACAGACTCCGCCCACGCCTAGGATGATCACGCTCACGCACAATTATCCTACTAATATTAAAAAATGCGAAAGTTTGTGAGTGTAGATGTATGTTTGTTACTCTTTCACGCAAAAACTACTAACGGATTTGGATGAAATTGGTACACAGATAGTTTATAACCTAGATTAACACATAAAGTACTTTACTTAAGTCTACGCGGACGAAATCGCGGGCAGACACTAGTTATACATAAGGGCTTACTTACCTACAGCACTTTCCATTTCGCGCCAAATTCTTTAGTGTGTGTTATTTTTCCTACCTCATGTGGGATCAGTGCATTAAACCAGACTTATAAATGTGTAGGTCTTCGAATTAATAAGGGTACTACCGTACGTGTGTAGGTATTTCGCTGTAGTACTAGACTAATAATTACATTATTTCTACAGAGTTAATTAGAAGTCTGGGGTTATTTCGCTCGATCTTTGCTCGAGCCCTGCGCTCGAGCCTATTAAATCCAAAGATTCAAATTGATTTCATTTTCAAATATGACAGATAAAGATCCAACCACCAAGTAGATTATAATGTTAATATAATCTTCTTGCGAACCACCAGCCACAACAGACCACAGACTAGAAAGTTATTCGAGTAAATGGGAAAAAAAGGCGGGAAAATTTTGAACGGAGTGGGCGCGTTTTTTAAACATAAAAAATAAATTTCACTTAATTTGAGAATTAAACTTTATTGAAGAGGCCTGACCGTGGCCGGAATGACGGCGAAGAAAAAAAAACGGAAGGTAGAAGAGGAGCATCCTCCGTCTAGGTCGGAGTCCGACGATGATGAGATGGATAAGTACAAAGTGTTTAAAGTCGACAATTACGTCCGTCAGTATCCCGAGGACGGCGGAAATTTTGAATATTTAGTCATATATGAAAGTAATGATTCCACGAAACCCATTGGCGATCGTGATCTGATGTCGCTAGGCGCGGTCCTTAAGCGGCATCATAAAGGCATAAAACGGTTCAAACGTATCAACCGATATAAGGTCGCGGCTATATTCGAGCGGCCCGGCCTGGCAAATATGGCTCTAAATAATATTAAAGTCCAGAAAGACTTGGATCTAAAAGCCACAATACCTGCGACACTAACTGAAATAACAGGAGTAATACGGGGTGTTCCCACTTACATGTCCAATTCTAACATTTATACCGGCATTTCCAGCTCTAAAGACGTAGTGTCTGTACGACGCCTGATGCGCCGTGGACGTGACGAAGATGGAAATCCGATTCTGCTACCTACACAGACGGTTGCAATTACCTTTTCATGTCCCACGCTTCCTGACAGTGTAGACATTAACAGCTGGTATTTTCAGGTAAGCGTTTTTATACCACCAGTAAGCCAGTGCCTGCGGTGCCTACGATATGGCCACATTGGAAAATTTTGTAAAAATACCCAGAAATGCTCTATTTGTGGCGGCAGCCACCATTTTAAAGAATGTACTATAGCTGTAAAAGATGCAGTATGTGTGCATTGTAATGGCAATCACATATCTATTTCGGCAGAGTGTCCTAAACGAAAAGAAGAAATTGAAAAGAATAATAATAAATACAAACAAAAGAAGTATGTCGATCTATTCAATGACAAAAATTTCCCTGACTTGACCAAAACGAAATCTGACCATCATATTCAAAATTTTTTGCAATCTGATCGTATTTTGAACTTAATTATATCCACTATTATAAAAATTAGCGCGCAAAAAACCAAATCAGACAGTCCCATAACATCTGACGTCATTAAAACAATTTTACTGGATAATTTCAATATAAGTAAAAACAGTACAACTAAAACTAATGGATAAGCTCAATATAGTCCAATGGAATGCTCAGAGTTTGCTAAGTCATAAGCATGTCTTTTCACACTATTTATACGAAAATGATATACATATAGCTTTAATTTCTGAAACTTGGTTACAACCATCGAAAACAATAAATATCAAAGGTTATAAAATAGAAAGATTAGATATTGGATCTAAACATAATGGTGTTGCAATATTAATTAGAAATTATATTAATTATAAAAAGATACAAACTTATGCAGATAGTTCTTTACAAAATATAGCCATTCAAATATATATAAACAATGAAACTTTATCAATAGTTAGTTTTTACAGTCCAACATCTGCTACTCCTTCTAATTTTAACTATATACAGCTTGACAATTTGATAAAGTCTGTTCCACAACCTTTAATACTAGCTGGTGATTTTAATGCACATCATACTGTGTGGGGTTGTGTGTCTACAGATGCACGTGGTACAACCCTTCTAGATGTTATAAATGACAATAACTTGTGCTTGTTGAACAATGGTTCAGCAACAACTGTTGGATCTCATACATGGCAGCCAAATGCGTTGGATCTTACAATTGTTTCTCCCTTATTAGCCTTAAGATGTAACTGGCATGTGCATGATGACTCATTTTGTAGTTATCATCTTCCAGCAGTCACAACCCTTGTATGTAACCCTGAAAATATAAACAATAACAGTAATGTTAATTCTAATTATTTCAGTCCTAATTATAAGTGTGTTGATTGGCCGAAGTATCAACATGTGGTACGTTTAAAATTAAATAATTCCAATTTTGATTTATCCAATTCAGATATGTGTTATGACATGTTATGTAACATTCTGCTAGAAGGTGTTTCTGAAGCTAATACTGCTAATAAACCCTACAATTCAGTATCTCAGAGTTGTAGTAAATTAAAAAGAAAGTTGAATTTGCCTTGGTGGAACCATATCTGTACACAGGCTGTTAATAAATGCAAGTCTGCTTATTTGGACTTCAAAGCTAATCCTACAATAGAAAAATACCTATTATTTAAAAAGCAGCAAGCTCTAAAGAAATTAACCATAAATAGCGAAAGACAAACTGCATGGAGAGAACTCTGCAATTCATTCAATCGGCTAACTCCATTATCAACTATCTGGTCCAGTATTCGAAAATTTAATAAAACCTATATTACTCCACATAATCATCCTAATGATGACAGATGGATACAACAATTTCTAGACAAATACACTTCCAATCCTACTAATTTGTCAACATTTGATCCTCCAGTCAATAACACTGATAACAATGTCAACAAGTTCTTCTTAAAACCATTTACATTTTCCGAATTTACAAGTGCTATATATTCTCGTAAGGACACTGCTTTTGGTTTAGATCACATATCTTACAAAATGTTCAAAAATCTTGACTCATTTAGTCAAAAAATTGTTTTAAATATATTTAATTCACTGTGGAGTAATATGGTCATTCCTAAATCATGGAAGACTGATTGTCTTGTTCCTATACTCAAGCCTGGTAAAGATTTAAATGATCATGACTCATATAGGCCTATAGCTCTTACTTCCTGTGCAGCTAAATTATTTAAACAGTTAATAAAACAGCGTCTTGAATATTTTATAGAATCCAAAAAGTTATTACCTTGCAATCAGTTTGGTTTTAGGAAAGGACATTCCGCTGTAGAAAGTTTAAATTATTTGAATTTAGATATACACAATGCATTTGCTAGCAATAAGTTCTTGATTAGTATTTTTTTTGACATCACCGGTGCTTTCAATAATGTAGATCATCACATCCTTGCTAATGAATTATATCTTCTTGGAATACCTGTAAAGTTAATAACATGGATTTTCAACTTTTTAAATGGTAGATTTGTATATGTAAAAAGAAAAAACAATTTGTATGGACCTCAATTATCATACAAGGGTGTGTGTCAAGGAGGGATATTGAGTCCTTTGTTGTACATTTTGTATATACATAGGTTAAATAACATATTAGGTACTGATGTAAATAGTTTACAATATGCAGATGATCTGACAGTTTATTGCACTGGTACTAACATAAGGTCAGTAGAAAGTAAGCTAAATAATGCATTGAAAGATTTGAAATGCTACTTTAATTACTTAAAGTTAGATGTTAATTCAAACAAAACTAGAGTCATAGCTTTTAGCAGATCTAGATCTTTACTTACCAACATCATTTATGATGGTAATTTACTTCCTGTTTATGATGAGGTTAAGTTTCTAGGTGTTATTTTTGCCAGGAATTTATCATGGCAAAGACATGTTTATGGTTTAGCTGACAAAGCGTTGCGTGCTTTCAATATATTGAAATCACTTGCCAGAACTTATTGGGGAGCTGATCCAAAAATTTTACTTATGTTGTACAAATCTATAGTCCGTTCTCACTTTGAATATAGCTTTTATTGCTATGCTTCCAACTCTGTTTTAGTAAACAAACTGGAAAAAATTCAAAACAGTAATCTTCGTTTGATCACAGGCGCTATGAAGACAACCCCTATAGTCTCAATGCAAGTTGAATGCAATATCTCTTCTTTGCTTATTAGATATAAATATTTAAAGTTCAAATTCATTTTAAAACTTAATTCTGTTAGCAATCATCCTCTTCTGACCAAGTTAAATGATTCCAGATTTTTAGCTTCATCTCCTCTCTCTTCCAAATACCCTTACATTCTTCTTGACTATACTGACATTTCAACATACATTAAAAATAATAATATTTATCATGCTGACAATTGGGCATGTTATCATGGAACTTTTGAAGGTAAATTTCCATCAACAGACATACTAATAGACCATACTTTAAGAACCAAACAGGATGTTTACGAAAAGCTTTCACATTGGACCAATTACCAAGTTATCTACACAGATGGATCGAAGAGCGAAACAGGTGTATCAGCTGCATATTATCATATGGACAAAAAGTACGGTCGAGGACTTCGATTACCTGCCATTTACACAGTTTTCTCGGCTGAAGCCACAGCGATTTTACAAGCCTTGAGATATATAAAAAACGATGTAATGTGTTCCAGTGCATCTCACTTTATTATTGCATCTGATAGTATGTCCGTTTTGAAGGCCTTGAGACGAGCAGGTATCAATAACACACATCATCTCCTTTTTGAAATAAAAGAAACCTTGGTAAATTTAGCAGCATCCAAACATATTATGCTATTATGGACACCAGCGCACGTGGGCGTGAAAGGTAACGAAAGTGCAGATTACCTTGCCAGACTAACGAACAATTTGGGTGGCAATATTCAAAATATATCAAGTGCGTGGCAAGATTTGGTACCCGTATATCGAGCAAAGATTAATAAGCAATGGCTGGAAGAGAGAAACGAAATTATTCAGAGTAAAGGAGCATGGTATGCCGGTATTAATAAGGAGGTGGGTAAAAAGCCTTGGTTTGCAGATGACAACAAAAATTATCTTACCCGAAAATTTTACACACAAATTATGAGACTGAGATTTGGGCATTGCCGATTTAATTTCCATTTACACCGCATGAAAATAATTTCTTCCCCTAAATGCACTGAATGCAATTTACAAGAAGACCAAACGCTAGAACATATTTTCTTTAAATGTCCCGCTTTTAACATGCAACGTCTGTTGCTCATAGATCAGTTACTGGAAAAATATCAAAACATCCCGCCTTCCCTTCAGAAACTCTTAGCTTGCCCTGATAATTTTACGCCTATCTATGACTTTATCATCTCCACGCTTGGAGATATTTGAAGGGACTATGAATGAAGATTGAAACAAGAATATGAAAAGACCACTGGACAAGACAAACAATCAAGGATTGGACAATTTTAACAAATGACTAAGAAGAAACATATAAATGACTGTATGATGGAGAAATTGTGATGAGAACAATAATAAAAGATTTGGCACTTGTGCCTTTATATTGACTAAAATATAGGAAAAACGGATAAAGAAATATTATCAATGACACAGTCAACTTCAGATTTGGCAGTATGGACTAGTTCCTTCGCCTGTCCTATTGGACGAATATTACTACTACTACTCGAGTAAATGGTTATGTCAAAAACTTAACCTCAAAATTGTTACAAAAATAAACCATTCATAGCAGTCGTGACTTGAATTTTGAAAAAGTTCAAATTTTAGACGCATTAAGCAATATATTGTTGATAAAATCACACTTTTCATCACAATGAGTGAGGAAATACAAAAGAAAATGCAGAAGGAGCTCGAGGTTTTGAGTGGGATTCAAAAAGAATACCGTAAGGCCGTAGCACAGAAACAGCAATTAGATAGCCAGCTAAACGAAAATAAAGCTGTTAAAGAAGAGTTGGCACTGTTAAAGCAAGACGCGGAGGTATACAAACTCATCGGGCCCGTCTTAGTGAAACAAGACTTGGAAGAAGCAACACAGAACGTCGCAAAACGAATGGAGTACATTAGTAAAGAAATTAAAAGAGCAGATGACCACATATCTGCGTTAGAAAACAAACAAGAAGCCCTCCAAGAGAATTTGAACAAGCTCAAGAATGATATGAACAAACTAAAGATAAAAGCTTAAGTTTTAGGATGTCTAGTTGTCCGCTAACTGGGTGAACAGTATATTATGTATAACTAGCGAGCTCTGGCTTCACACGGTTTAATCCTGTTATTTATAAAGGTATCTAACCCTTCCGGGTGACATTCTTTAAATTATTTTGAAAACTGCATCAAAAGCCATTGCATGGTTTAGATGAACAAAGTAGATATATGGATGCTTTTGCAGGCAAAGCCATCTATGACTACTTATGTACCAATAATAATCCAGTTCGCAAGTAGAATAATAACTTTATTGTCTGGTTAGTGGATATCTAGGAGCAGCCTCAGAGTTATGTAAAACTTAACCTACCCTGCTTTACTTCTAATTTTACGCTTCTGCATTACTCAATCTGAAGTGGGACAATCAATAAGATGGACTATCATCCTTTTACCCATAGCTTTGCCTTTCTCATTGAGGGAGGTCTCAGATCGCTAGGCTATGTGGAGCTGGTATTAATTTTGCATAGGTAAACTACATTTAACTTAATTATATTGATTTATATATTTTAATATTCTTGTTCTGTGGCCACAAAAACTGAGGCAAATTACCTAAAAAGGAACTCTATCCAGTCAAATTATTTTCATATTCCTGTCTAACATGCCTGGATAAAAGGATAAAGATGTTCTGGGCACTGAAAAGGTCTTTTCAGTATTTTTTTTCAGATTTGTTTATTTTATCTTCTCTGTTAATTTGCACAGCTCTAGCAGATATACAGCCTTAAGTTAATTATCCCATTTCTAAGTTTGTAACTAGCTACAAATAAAGAGGGTTATTAAAAATAATTAACAGATTTATTATACTTTTGTTTTTATTCTCCAAAATACATAATACACATGGCACTTATGTTTATTTAGGTAAGGTGTAAAGTTACTTATTCTTAAAGTGTAAATAAGGCAATTTTATGAACTTTGAATGTATATCTGGGGCCCTTACTAATATACTAGAATCTACTATGATATTAGAAATATCAATGTAAAATAGGTTTCTCCATCTCCCACTACTTAGAAAAAAATACTTCTACCTACTTTATATAATTTTAGTAATACACAAATGTATAGCGCCATTATCATTGTTATAATATCACATTGTAATATACTTACATAATACATGCTAGTAATAGACTTACTATAATAAAATAGTTCCAATTTCTCTTGTATAATAAATATGGAATGATACATAATACTAGAGAAAAACTACTACCCATTGCAGCCCTTTAAACTAATAAAAATTGAAGAACAAAAATTATAGGATAGGAATATTGGTAGAATACTGATTCTTCCTTTCTTAAAGTACTGTCATTTTTTTAAATTACTGTAAGTAGTCAAAATTAATGAAAAATATAGATTATGGAATAAATTATGGTCCCAATGCCCCAAGTCATAAGTAGTCATGGTGAACAACCTTGTAACTTTCAAGGCTCAATATTAATATTTATCCTAAAAATATGAAATACACACATTGTAGTATCAAAAATATCTATACCATAATGTCATATTAAGGGAAAATATGTATACAACATACTATTGATTAATTCTGCTCTGAACACATGGCACACTACAAAATGGCATCTCTTGCTTAACAACGAAGCGACCACTTAGCAAACTTTTACCGCACATCCGGCCAGAGCATATGAAGCAATCCGTATGCCAGTGCAATTTGCTCCAAGAGACTCCCTGTTGCTCTGGCCCAATGATGCCCCCGCACGCGCGACACCTCTCCGCGTGGAACTGATCATAGCAGGACAAACATATAGGAAGACCAGTCTTATCATCAGGCACATACTTCTGCCCGCCCAAAGGCGCGTCGCAGTGGTAGCAACAGAAATGTTGCACATGAAACGCCCTGCCCTCGGCAGCCGTGTACGGACGTGTGAATATCAACTCGTCGCAACCAGCACAACGAGGAATCTCCAGCACGTTTGCCAAATCTCTGGCGCAGTAAATCTCGCCCTTGTAGAAGAAGTACACGAGATCCGCCAGCAGTTCACCACACTTGCTGCAAGTGAAGCACTGGGGATGCCAAATGGCTTCTTGGCCGGCTCTTTCAGCTTTCACTGCAACTTCGCCAGCGAACATAGACTTCTTACAACGTTGGCAAGGTACTCCCTCATTGTAGAGTTTCCTATTAAACTCTAGCTCAGCAGGGCTCAGAGACAAGTCGGCAAGTTGGTCAATAATTTGATCAGTATTTTCTCCATAACCCTGCAGAGGTGCCAGATATCCAGAATTATCAGCAGGGTAAGAATTGTCAGTGGATTGGTTATTCCAATCGCCGCTGGTTGGCGGAATCGCGCCTGGATATGTGTTATAATTAGGCAATGGTGGAGGAGCAAGCTCATCCTCAGAGTGGCTCCTAAGATACTCTCTTAGAGGTGCAGTCTGTTGAGGTTCAACCTGATTGATCGGTTTCGTTGTGGTCGAGTATTGCGGGTTAATTTTCGTGGAGCGCAGAGACCCACTATGTTCAGGGGTAACAGGCTCGTGTTTCCAACTCCATATTTCACCATTCGGAGCGAAAATTGTTCCCTTTTGGATTCTACTATCCATCATTTTTGCTGTGCCCATCACGTTGTTGTTGCTATTCGACCACAAGTCGGGCATCATTTGAGCCCCCAGAGCTTTGCTAGAGAACTCGTTAGTTTCATCTCTGAACTGAGGATTAGTGTTGTACTCCTCACGGAACAGTTTGATTGGTTGGAGATAAACGTCATTGGCAACTGGCATGTTTAAGTCGTCAAGATTTTTGAACAGTTTGTCGTAAACTGGGCCATGTTCGACAGCGCTCTTGATTCTGTCGGATTCTATTTGCATGATGTGGAGCTTGTCCTTCACTACGCGACTAAGGATTGGGCTGGATTTGTAATCCGGCAAATTTGCGGCGCTGCTGACGACATTTCCTTGCGAATCCAATACTAGTTTCTTATCGGAAGCATTCTTAGGCACAATATTGTATTTGACTCCCCTTGATATGTTTGATATCTTCAGCGGCAGAGCGTAGGATTTGGGTACAGTGTGCGATTTGCTGCTCTCCACAGAATAGACGTCTCCGTTTTGGAGCGGGCCAACTCTCACTACGTTACCCATCCCCACGACGTGGTCCTTGATGCGAGTGATGTATTCCTGGCGAGACAAAATTGGAGTTAGTGTAAGATTTCAAGACAACGAATCAGTCACGAATTAGTGATTGAACACATGCATTTATGGAACACAAGATGTTCGGTTTCGAATCATGGCTAGGATTTTCGAATTTCATGCAGTAATGTGATTTCCAACTAAGATTATCACTTGGTGTGGTTTGAAGGAAAACATATATTCGCAATAGGCTCGACCATATCACGTAGACACCAAAATACCATCAGAGAAATATGGAGACTCTGCTGTGCACCACTGCCTAGCCTTTCAGGCAATGCAGGTGCCATGGTATAAATATCGCCAGACTGACACACCAACTGTATGGTCCCAAACTAAGCGGCGCTTGTACTATGGGTACCGTACAATGCACTGGAGCGGATCCCAGTGACACCCAGACCTGGGCAAATTTCGAAAAGGCCATTTTCGAAATTTGCCCCGGCGGGAATCGAACCCGCAACCACCATGTGCAGAGAGCCGAGCGGCCTACGCTCGAACCAAGCGGTCGTCAAGTAGTAGAAGATACTGACGGTGTGTTCCGACTTCTCGTGGTCGGTGGCGTGCTGGCGCACGGCGGGCGCCACGTCGTGCGGCGGCAGCTGCGTGCGGAGCTGCGCGCGCCGCCGCCGCGCCGCCGCCGAGCCCGACACCGGCGCCAGCGCGCCCAGGCACGACATGTACTCCGACACCTGACGCGTGACGGACGGTAACCGGGTTAGAGACATCACTATAAAGGGAGGCTATTTCAAAATGAGAGATTTTGAGAGGTTGTAGCGGATCTATGCAGTGGCCCCTTTGTGAAAGTGGAAGCAAACCTTATTCAATTCTGGGGTGCTACTCTTAGCAATGATAATCGATATATCGTGACATTCGTATTGACGAATACCAAATTCCATATTTTTTGCCGTCGCATATCGTCTGAACGAATGATAATTTTGTAATGATCGTTCAGTAACCGATACGACGGCAAAAAAGATGGAATTTAGAGTAGGATTCGACAATACGAATGTCACGATATATCGATTATCGTTGCTAAGAGCGAGCCTTAAATTGGGCCCATTTTCAGAAAAAAATACGCAAGAATGTCCAAGGCAATGGTAATACACGCAAATAGATTTTTTGCCAGAACCATTACCTCATCTTTAATAAATATATGGGGTGAATTTTCAAAGACCACATCCAAAACAATAAGAGAATAGCGAAAAATGCTTATAGGAATTCAGGGACCGATTTTTATGAGATTTAGCAGGCAATCTAACGAGAAATAATATGACCTTCACCATAAATTAACTCTTAAATTGAATGATTTCTTATCAAGATAAATATAATTTTATTTGCTACGAAACACGCATAGTAGATAAGTGATAAGAGGATATTTCAGTACTATCTTATCAGAACTATGTTATTACATTTTATCAATGGTTACAGGTAACAAATTACCATTCAAAATACACAGTTGCTTACCAACTCTGTTGACGCATTTGGAGGCACCCAATCGAGTTTCACTGGCTTATCGGTTACCCCGCGGATTTTGATTAGGGGTACTGGAAAAAGAAATAAAATAATATTACCAAAACCAAAGAACTATCGTGTCCAAGTAGTACCGAAGTACCTAGTAAATTTGATGACTAAAAAAGTTATTTTTCTTGCTCATAGACGGATTGGATCTACTGCCCAAACAAGAGAGAAATATAAGAGACAATGAAAGTTAAATTGACAGATTTCATCTGCATGTTTTTAATTGAAATAAAGAATAGGAGACGTTGGAAGAATATAATCCACTTCCGTCTGCTGCAAAGCAGGAAATAACTGTATGTGCTGATTGCCACAGATGTAAGACTAATAAACGCGATAAAATCCGAAAAATAGTTTTATTTCAATGTGTAGTATTCGCGTAAATATAAGAAAACAATAGATGCAAGACTGTTACAGCTGATTGAAGACCAGTTGTAAGGCACCATGCATCAAATTAGACCAACTAGTCTGCCCACTGTGGAACAAAGTACACTTACATGTTCCTTTCTTAGGCTTAGCTGTACCGAGCAGCTCAAACTGAGCCCACCCTGACAGGTCGTCATCTTGCACATCGTGAACATCCTTGCTGCAGTGGCAAGCCCGGCACACCTTCCGCCAGAAGTGGAGGTCCAAACCAGGGCATGTTGGACCTAAGTACAAGTTGTTGATGTTTATTTTAACATGTTCATTGCCACAATACAGTGTGGTATATAAATAACATAGTACCTTAATTTCAGCACAATGAAAACGAAATAACACAAAAAAAAAAATGTTGCCTACCCACAAGTTAATGTTTCAGTTGGGCAATGTACAGATTACAGACAACTGTCTTCGCCTATACTGCTTTGGAGTGCCATATAGGTTTTTGCCAAACATTGGCCTCTAATTCTTATACCTGATGAGTAAAGCTACTGAAAGGGGATAGCAGGGTAGACTTTAAGATGAAGGACTGGCCCACCGTAGGCAATTAGGCATAAACCATGTAGAGAGTAACTCAATATCTTTGCCCGGCAGTGGGATGATGCAGTCCAGTAAATATGTTTGCTACAGTCTCACAGTAGGACTAACAAATCATCATACAAAATGATGACTCACAAACAACAGTAATTATTAATATTTCAAACACATACCTAGAACATTACTTCTGAATAATAGCAATGATAACAATAAATTTATTTACGAATGATGTCATGCTAATATTTGAAGAACAATAGGTACTAGAATAGAATATTACAGTTTTATTTAACTCATAAATAACCAGAATATGTGACACCGGAGGTTACTTATTTTGCACATAGATAAGATACATTTTGAATTAGATAGGTACTGAACATACAAATCTGCCAGAATGATTATGAGCCGTATGTGGTCTTAATAAAGGCGACTGATGCTCGCAAAAAAAAAACTGACGCAAAAGTTCTGATTATGTGCGCCCGCCTTTATGATGGGTCGTAACTTAGCCACTAAGATCTGATTTAAACAGGGCAGTGCTGTTTTTATTTTCAATCAAATAAGTTAATTCCCTGATTGTGAATAACTTAGGAAATTTATGAAGTGAGAATAGGCTGATCGAATATTTAAATTACTCACCGCATGAGTTACAAGGAGCGCCCGCGCCGCTATCATGACCTAATCTAGCTTTGCTCAACTTTTCCCGCTGACTTTCGAGCTTAGATAACCAAGCTGGGGCCTCTGGAGTCTCCACACATGATCCGCTCATCATCTGCAAGTAGGTAGGTAGTTTATCAAGTACCAGTTATCAGTTCCGGATCATGTTCCTGATTATTTCAAAACAAAAATAAACTTTATTAATATTTGTAGTAGTTATTACCTTTGCGCTGCCTGATGGAAACAATAACAAGGGTTCGACACATTAAAATTCTACAGAAAATAAAATTGCAGAAGCAAGATAATAAACAAAAATGATTACCGGGTGATTGAATGAATTAACCAACCAAAGAGAATACAATATGGAATGAATGATCAATAATCAATCAAGGCAAAGCTTCAAAAATAAGTCTATGCTTCATGGAAATAGAATGACATGAAAACATCATTGCGTACCGACACAGACTTTGATTGCCTGATTACTTCAGGCAGTTTACGTAGTATTGTATTCTCTTTGCAGGCAGTATAGAAGTAATACTAATTGATTTTAAATTTTACTAATAGTCGATTATAATCCCTCCGTAAATGTGTTACGGAGGGATTATAAGTATGTAAGTGACCACTTATCTTATTGTTTATGGATAGGTTATCTATTCTATCCTTCATTCCTTCATTCATTCCCCCCCCTCAAAACCATCCATCTTTCATCAATGCGTTTCCTTCAATCTAAATAATTTTAGGAAAAAGTCGAAAAAAATAGCTTTCCTTTCACTAATTTGACAGTGTTTTAATTGTTGTCTGTATATACAGTGCTTATAATTCAAAAGAACTCGTAATACCTGTATAAACGGTAATAAAAATAGTTTGTTGTCAACATACGTTTCTGTTTTACAATGACTCATGGTTTGCCTTTATTTATCAATAAAATTCTCTTCCGTAGATGTCTTCAGGAAGGCCGATCAAGTGCGTGGTTGTCGGTGACGGCACAGTCGGGAAAACGTGTATGTTAATATCATACACTACTGATAGTTTTCCAGGAGAATATGTGCCCACAGTGTAAGTATCATGTCCACTATTGTCCACTACACCAACCAAATAAGATTATTATGTGAAAAAAATCCTGTATGTGTGTTAAAAAGCTCCTTTAAACCAGAAAATACCGATCAATGGTTCAAATTGAAGACTTATAGCTTGCAACAGCTTGGAGAAATTTCTGTGTGCACTCTCAGGTTGTCCATTCCAATAAGGGCAATAACTGAAATAGCTCTGGCACGGTATCAAGTCTGCCAACCTGCACTAGACCAGTATTGTCAACTACAGCCAGAATTTCCCTTGTATTACTAGAGGAAGGGCTATATCTACATATCACTGTACACTTTAAATGCCACCAACATACTAGGTGTATTTGTGTGAATTTTCTCCAGGTGCTTGTAAGTCTTATTACAAGATTTGAGCCAAACATATATAAATATATCAATCAAAATAAAATAATAATAATAGATGATTTATATAAAGAAGTAAATATTGCCAGACGAATACACCAACAGCTGTATGGTCCCAAACTAAGCAACGCTTGTACTATGGGTACTGTGCAATGGACTGGGGGTGATCCCAGTGACACCCACACCTGGGCAAATTAAGAAAAGGCCATTTCCGAAATTTGCCCAGGCGGGAATCAAACCACCCTACGCTCAAACCTATGAAGGCCTACGCTCAAACCACCGCCAAGCGGTTGTCATGTCATATTGTTTACATTTATATGCAAAGGTACGTTTACGTAAGGTCCCTTAAAGGCTGGCACCACAACTGCTCCCCTTAAGTTGCAGATGCCCTTGATGTCAGTTACCACTTACCATCAGATGGACCATATGCATGTCCTCCTTAGCAATTAAAAAATAATAATAATTTGATGTGTATTCCTAGATTTGACAACTACTCAGCGCCAATGGTTGTGGATGGGGTGGCGGTTTCTCTAGGATTGTGGGATACCGCTGGCCAAGAGGACTATGACAGACTTAGACCATTAAGTTATCCACAAACAGACGTCTTCCTTATATGCTTCAGTGTTACAAGGTGGGCAAATGTTTTATACAACTAAAACCCTATTTAACAGACAACAATATTGAAGTTGTGAACTTTTCCATTTATAGATCTGCATTGGGCTCTTCTAGCCATGATCAGATTCTATGGTCCAATAAAGGTCAAGTTGCAAAACCAGACGTCACTTGGAAACATGTTCTTTCAATATAAATTGTTTGGCTATGTTATCAGCGACACTGCCATGACTCTAATATAGATGCAGATTCAATTTGTTTATTCAAGATTCATATCATCATTTGCCTTGGCGAAAATTTGAATAGAATATGCAGAGATAACCGTGAGTTCGCACTGGACGAAACAAAACATGTTGGCGAAACATATTGTTGTCTCTATTTTATGAAAAAATAACTAGAGACAACAATATGTTTCGCCAACGTGTTTTGTTTCGTCCAGTGCGAACTCACGGTTACAGCCAACCTTCAGTAATAAAGAGGAACCTCTATGTATAAGAAGGTCTCACCCACAGGATTAATTCCATTGGGTGGCTAATATTAGTCTCTATAACCAGCAAGATAGAATTGTTTCTTATCATATTACTGTATGACACGCCACTTTTCCTCAAAATTGAAACATATCTATTTCAGCCCATCATCTTATGAGAATGTTACTTCAAAGTGGTATCCTGAAATAAAGCATCACTGCCCAGATGCTCCTATCATATTGGTTGGTAAGTAGAAATATTGGTACTCTCAAAACATACTGTATAATCTCATATATAAAGATAAAGTTTGCATAGCATTTATCCTAATAAGATACCATTTAGACATACATGAGCATGAGCATGAGCATTCCCTACATGAGCTAAATTCTAATAGATTTTCAATTGCAATAAAGATCAAAATTTCTTAACATGCAAAGCATTCTGTTATAGTAATTTATGTTTACAAAATAAAGACAACCTTGTCTTTCTTTTTTGTAATGTTCTAGGAATGCATTAATTTCATGTTGTCATGTGGACTATATATTTCATTTAAACTTGTACAATGTTTTTACAAAAAAGTAAAACACATTGTAAACATGTGTTATATCAAAATGTTCAAAGTAAATTTGACATGCATTTGTTAAGTGTTTAACCTTTTTAACCCCCAACGAAGAAAAGGGTGGAAGTAAATAAGTGTATAACTCTAAATTGAAAATTTAAAAACCCCCGATGCGACGACCTATTCATCAAATGTATAATTTACCTAGTTCTTCCAAATAATGAAGTTAGCGCGATTTGCGTAGCTCCCGTAGCTCAGTATCCATAACTCATCTTATTTCTAACTAGTTTCGATGCCAGATTATGAAAGCGCCATTTACATAATTTGTTTTGGCTTCCTCATTTATAATCTGATGTACAATAATCAACAGAAAATCTGTGTAAAAGTATGAGACATTATTTTGTTATGACATTAGAATAGACAACGAATCTAAATATTGATGCCACGGAGGTTTAATTCCTAGTAAAATATTATCAATTATGATTCAATTTGATGTAATAACTCTGGCTGAGGCGGACGGGAGCAGCCCAGGGGAAGAATTTTCAATAACGCTAAAATTATTTTAAATTAGATTTGTTTTTTTTTATATTTTTTCTCAATGGCGGAGCAGCGCCCTCTAGAATTATTATAGCGTAATATTCCATGACCATTAACAAAACAAACAAAATTTTACGCATGCGCGTATCCATCATTTGAAACGTGACTTATGGAACTCTTTAGTTCATACACAAATCTCATATAAAAATTGATAAAATATACATTTTTTCCAGAATCAGGGAAACTTTTCAAATTTATAATATTGTAAAAAGCCAGTTCAGACTATTACGATCATTTAAAAATATAATAAATCGAAATCCAATAATCACAAATTTCGAATGGATTCGAGCCGTGGGAATTGGTTTTGGCCGTGAATGTGGCTTTTTTAACCTACAAAAGAGCTGATGATCTTCAAACGGCTGAACCGATTTTCATGAAACATAGCTAAGAACACTCTCGATCAGAATACCTATCTAACAAAAGAAACAAAATTGAAATCGGTTCATCAGCTTGGACGCTACGTGGCTACAGACAAACACACAGATACACATGTTAAACTTATAACACCCCTCGTTTTTCGTCGGGGGTTAAAAATGTGTATCTGTGTGTCTAGCTGTGGCACCATAGCGCCCAAACGTATGAACCGAAAGGTATTCTGATCGAGAGTGTTCAAAATCAGTTCAGCTGTTTGAAAATTATCAGCTCTTTTGTAGGTTAAGAAGTAATTGCATACGGGGTTTTTAATCTTTGGCACTGTTTACAACATGTGCTGTGTAAATAATTACTTAATTCCATTAATTACAGGCACAAAGATTGACTTGCGAGATGATCGCGAGACGCTCAGCTTGCTGTCAGAACAGGGCATGTCTCCGTTGAAAAGGGAGCAGGGGCAAAAGCTGGCAAACAAGATCAGAGCTGTCAAGTATATGGAATGTTCTGCATTGACTCAGCGTGGGCTCAAGCAGGTAATTTTTCTAATTATAAATAAAATAAATAAATACATATCGCCAGACGAACACACCAACTGTATGGTCCCAAACTAAGCAACGCTTGTACTATGGGTACTGTACAATGGACTGGGGGCGATCCCAGTGACACCGAGACCTGGGCAAATTACGAAAAGACCATTTCCGAAATTCGCCCCGGCGGGAATCGAACCCGCAACCACCATGTGCAGTGAGCCGAGCGGCCTACGCTCGAACCACTGCGCCAAGCGGTCCTAAAAACAGACATTGTTTTACACTTCATCATCTTCCATTTTCCCCAAAGGGCTAGACAAGAGTTGCATAGTAGTGTACTCACATTTTATCGATGGTATTTTGTCCCAATGGAGGCGAGTCTGTTCAAAATTCAAAATTGTTTTTATTCATGTAAGCCAACAAAGCATTTATGAATAGTCAGAATCTACCTAATTTTGTGTTAAAGCGCTCATGTAGTTTATGAAAACATATTTCAATGATATTCATTCCCCTCGTGTTGAGGGGAGGCCCATGCCCAGGAGTGGGACGTCAAAAGTTCTAAATTATTATTATTATTTTTATATTCATAATGTGTATTTGATCATTATCACTATACATAGATGATAACAGTCATAACAGTAAGTTTAATATAACATTGTTACAGGTATTTGACGAAGCAGTACGCGCTGTATTAAGACCTGAACCACAAAAGAGACACCAGCGAAAGTGTTTAATTATGTAAATAGTATACTCCATGACAAATTCGACATTTAATACACGCAGGAATCTCTCAACGACAGTAATAATGTGTTTCTATACCAATACATATATACTTCAGTGTCTCGTACAGTTGATATCGAACAAAATTACATAGCAAGCATATAAGTGCCATAACACATACTCTTCTTAATACATAGTGATACTTATTATGTATAAATCGTATCTGGATCATCACACAAGTATTTTAGTTATATTTTCTGCTTATATTTAAGCATACGAAAATGCCAAAGATTTTATTAATAGATGTAAGATTCAATATATAATTTAGTATTCTCTTTATAAAGCAAATATTCAGTCAGTGTGTAGAAACAAATTGTTACTGTTTAATAAAATGACTATAATGTTATTTTTGTATAAGCAACTGGACCTCAATATTCGAAGTTTTGAAATAGGTATTATATTCTTATGCAACTTGTGAATAACGACTGACCGTAGATGCTAGTGTCTAACATCGATTTAATCTCGAATTATGCAGAATATTAGCATTTATTATCACATGAATGACGTATTTATTAAGCTGTATTTTATTTAAATATTAATGCTTATGACATGTAGGGTTTGTGCTTTATTCCCGTTGAATAAAGTTTAAATTACTGGCGCTGATTTGTCATCTGACGATGTAAAGGCAATAACTTAATTATGTTTCGTACATTTTATAGAGCAATGATTTACCTATATACGATACGTAGGTACCAATCGGCAGCTACCGTGACGGTTCTAAGCTTTAGTTATGGTGATTTGTATTATTGGCGTTTGTTTACAGTTTATGTTCAATTTCTATTAATAGTAATTTTATGATTTATTTCGAATAATGTTTGTGATTAGACAAAGTGTGTTGATAGTGATTTATTAGGGCAAAATATTTTTGTATGTGAAAATCTTAGATTTAAGAATTATAATGCATTTAAAGTACTAATTCCGCAACGAACATTTCAGATTGTGTCTCACGTTATTATTCTACCTGCAATAGTGGCATTGGGCGCAGGGGTGTCTGATTATTGCAATTCACAGATGTGAAACGCAATGTAAAGCCTCGTATTCACTAGGGTACAATGTAGCTAGACTTTTACAGCAATTTTTGGTGACAAAATATCGACAGAAATGTCACCCGTTCACATGTCGTAGAGATAAATCTTTGCAGTAGGTAGATTTTGCTTATACGCGTCAAGGGTAAATAGGGCTGTTCATGATGTCTCCTTGTGAATACGGGGCTTCGGGAGTGCATGTTTATATTGCACCATTGATTTATTGATATTATTTGTAGACTGCTTTGATTTACATGTAAAGCTTCAAAATAATTCGTGTATATACCTATTTATGTAAGAGCTAAAATGAAACTTGTGTAATATGCACTTCATAAATTATTGAACTTTATCGCGGCCTTGTTATTTTTGATGTGTTAACCCCGTCAGTATTACTACGCTATGAGGCAGATTAAAATAGAGAAATAGTGTCAGATCACGCGCATTTTATTTATTAGTATTTGATTAATAGTACGATCGCATAGCGCAGTGGTTCGAGCGTAGGCCGCTCGGCTCACTGCACATGGTGGTTTCGGGTTCGATTCCCGCCAGGGCAAATTTTGGAAATGGCCTTTTCGTAGTTTGCCTAGGTCTGGGTGTCACTGGGATCGCCCCCAGTCCATTGTACGGTACCCATAGTACAAGCTTTTCTTAGTTTGGGACCGTACAGTTGGTGTGTCTGTCTGGCGATATTTATTTATTTAATAAAACGGCGTATTATTAGACAGTAATTTTATTTCATATAACACGTTTACATGTCATTGAAACACTGATTATAAACGAATACCTACATACAGATAACATTCAATAACCAGAGCGCTTAGCATAATGTTACGAGACGGCGAGCTCTTCAAGATTAAAGTCACATTGATATTAATAGGCTGGTGTCATGGATACCACTCATTTGTTCTTCGGGGCCGTTCTGAAAACAATTTTTGTTGTGACTAGAAAACTATGCTATCGTATAAAATATTTAACATCGATTTTTAGAGCTAGAAATGTAAACATTGTAAAGAATTTCATAGATTGTAAAACTAAACTGTGCGCGTTACATACATGATACGACTATCGAAAAGTATACCAATTCACACAAGTATAGTAAGTTTACTTAATTGAAAATAATAACGCATTGATTGAAAAATGATTACTAAATAACTTACGACAATATTAAATGCAACACAAATAGGAAACCTATAATAAATTATATAAAATTATGTCACAGTTTGATATCCATGAGTAATTACAGTTGTGTTCAGAACCATATACAATAGTAATTACTTCAACAGATTTCCTCAACCTACATCTTTTTATAAAAAAATCAATTAAAAATTAATTATACACATAAAATACTGGTTACACACTTACCTACATTAATACAATTATTTATCATTATTTACTTACACATAGCATCATGAGACAATATTTTATATCATTTATTTCATTACATCTAGATATTGTCCAAACAATTCAAAATACTTTCTTTCAGCAAAAAAATAAACACTAAATATTTTGTCTGATATTATTGATAAGCTCAACAAATTGCACACCCCTTCCTCATGGACATAATATAGCATAATAATTATTATCCTTGATGATTATCATTTGTATATTATGAAAATTACTGTTTTTGCAAAACACTTGTAATGTTCACTGTGCATTTACATTATATACAGGAATTTCTAACACTAATTGGTTTTTTTTTTTTCATTTTGTTTTTTTTTGTGTTACACAGATAAAACAATGATTATTAAATATCTAAATAATTAAAACATTCATAGCTTAGGTATTGAAAGTTGCATAGGTCTAAGGTCTAAGAAACTGAACACAAAAGACATTGAAAATACAGTACTTACTATGATCCACAATAATAAGTTCTAATGTTAAAATATTTGTAGCATATTATAGTTGGTATAGTTTTCTTTTAAATAGCAACAGATTATTTTGGGTATACATTATTGGGAAAGCTTGCACTTTCAAGTAACTTTGAAAGTTATGTGCCTTCAGTGCCTGGTAAGTCATCATCCTGATATCACATAGCTCTGTATGGCCCTTGGGATTTTAAATACTGAATCACTAGCGAAGGCCCTGAGGATACTACTTCGGGGGGAATTGCAGTCAGCGGGCAATTTTCAATGCTCATAATTTGCAAACTAACACATAAAGCCAACTCAAATGGCAGGTTGCATAAATTAAGATTATCATTCAAATACAATGACTCCAAATTCTCCAATGTGCCTATTTCCTCGGGCAGATATTGCAAATTGTTTTCACCCACCCCCAGATACGTGAGATTGGTAAGATGACCGATAGACCGGGGCAAGGAAGTCAACTGATTTGACTGCACAATCAGTTTCTGAAGATCATGTAAACAGCCTATTTCATTTGGCAAAACTTCAAGTCTATTTTCCTCCAAGTCTAGAACTCTCAGTTTCCTCAGGCTTCCGATACTGGGTGGCACACGCCTCAACAGGTTGTTGGATAAAATCAGCACTTCCAGATTCTGCAGGCATTGTATGTCATCAGGCAATTTGGTCAGCTGGTTTGTTCCCAGGTTGAGTTCCACCATGTTCAACCATGTTCCAATATCGAGAGGTAGTGATGTGAGCAAGTTTTCTTTCATGTTCAATTTGGTTAAATTCTTTGCCCTTGAGAAAATTCCATATGGGATCTTGTCAATCTGGTTATGTTCTAGATTGATGGAGAAAACATTAGTGAACTGTGCAGGTCCACCAGATGGATAGCTTGTGAATGAGTTGCGAGAGAGTGTGATGCTGGTTAGTTCATTCAAACTAGCAAGAAGGCCATCGGGCAACTGGGATATTGAGTTTCCTTCGACATTAAACTCATCCATATGCTTACAGTTGCTGAGTGTTGGTGGTATAGCAGTCAGCCTGTTATATCTGAGACCTAATCTAGTCAATGCCTGGAGATGCCCAATAGTCTCAGGTATATCCAGGAGCTCATTGTGCTGCAAGTCCAGTGTAGATAAATTAACACAATATCCAATTTCACGGGGCAAGTGTTCCAAGTGATTGTGTGAAACGTCAAAAGTTACTAGGTTCACCAACTGGCCAATCCCCGACGAGAGCTCCTTGATTTTATTCTCCCTCAAGCTTAACATCGTCAAATTCGTAAGATTAGATATTCCATCACCAACTACTTTGATCCGGTTGAATCTCAAAAACAATGTGGTCAAAGAGGTCAATTTATAAACCACATCTGGTATGTCGTTGAGCTTGTTGTGTCGCAAATCTAATACTTTTAGGCATCGTAAGTTGGCAAGGGAATCTGGCAGACTGGTCAACGAGTTTTCATTGAGTGCTAATGTCTGCAGGTTCGTCAGACATCCAAATTCTGCTGGGAGTGCTGCCAATTTATTTCCATACAAATAAAACTCTATAAGGTGTGTCAGGTCCCTGACATTTGGCGGAAGGGAGGTGATGGAAGATTTGCTGAGATCCAGTCGTTTGACGCCTTCGTCGCGGCATCGCATGAATTCTTTTATTACATCCAAATCTGCCTGAATGGGCTTGTTCTTCTTTGCAGTTGGCTTTGGCTTATTGGATTCGGGATGTTTCACGGTCACCACCTTGGGTCGGGCACCTTCGGTGTTGGTCAGAGACGCGGTTGATAACTTCTTTTCCCTCATACTGTGATATTTCTCTCTCGGACTTACGGTCCCAATAGAATCCAGCGCTTCAGAATTTTCTCTCGACGAATTATCGAGATTCATTCCGTATTAGTTTAAATCACTGATACCCTCCGTGTTAGGTACTCTTTAACTTCTCACGGACTATTTACTGAAACACACTTGACATGGTTTTGTCATCTCATCGCATTAGAAACAAATCAATACTTATTCGAGTGATATAAAATGATCGACTTCCTGGATAATCTCACAATGATAACGAACTCAATAAAGATAATAATGACTTAGCAACACATTTTTAATCTGGTTTCCTGATAAATATTATTACAAACACACATGCTACACATATATTTTATGATTTTTTAAAACAAATTCCTACTCTTTCAACGAAAATGGACAGCGAACGAACGGAACAAGATCGCGAGCAAGCAGATCATCAACGAGCAATATTCTTCTTCTTCTTTTTTCAGTTTTGGCAATTATCCTTTTATCCAAAGATATCGCTGCCAATGTCGAGTGCTTGACGTGTGGTTGACTGAACTTGACAACTTCTTAGTGTTGAGCGTTGAAAAAATTACCCAGGAGTAGGGAATATTTGGATAAAGCGACAGGCATGGGATATGGGTGTAAAGGTTAGGGCAATCGATAAATATACATAATAATAAATAAGATGATATCATGAAAACTTATAAGGAAATATTATGATGAGAAATAAATTTACTAAGAGCTTTGACATATACATAGTTATTCAATGATAATATGCAAGATAGACTACATGGAAGAGGAGCATTATATTTAATAAGAAAGTCATATAGTGAAGGGGAACCATATTGAGGACATTGGAATAGTAAGTGGGAAACATCACCCTCCCCCAGTCCACATGAGCACATGGGAGAGTCTAAGATTTTTAATCTAAAGAGATGATGAGGTGAAGAACAATGATTAAAACGGAGACGTGAAATAATAGAAGAATTTTTTTTAGGGAAGAAAAGGGACGTAAACCACGGTTTGGATTGAATGTTGGGATGTAAACTACGGAAATATTTGGCTTTAGAAGTATCACTGTTTCCCCAGCTGCAACCCCAGTTTTCCATAAGCTCCAGACGCGGAATCTGAAGGACATCCTGGCAGTATACCGTGTTTGAAATCCGACCTTGTACAGCAGCTAATTTCGCAAGAGAATCTACATGTTCGTTCCCCTGGATACCCGAGTGGCCAGGTATCCAGGCCAACGAAACCTGGAGATTTAAATCAAGGCAAAGTTTGAGCTTATCTCTGATTTCTATTGCGACAGGATTAGAACACTTATTTAGAGGGTTTGAGGTTAAAGAGTAAACACAACTGAGCGAATCGGTAAAAATTATAGCCTTCTTGACTCTTACAGAAATGATGTAGTTAATACACTCAAGTACAGCAAAACATTCACCGGTAAAAATTGAAAGGATAGAAGGATATTGGAACAATTTAAAAAAACCCGTGGAGTACCGAAGAAAGGCAGCACCCACAAAATTAGAGGAAGTTGAAGCAGACTCAATAGCCTTAGAAGCATCCGTGAAGAACACCTCTGCGCCTGGAGAATTTTCCTCAACAAAATTACTAAGTTTCCCATCAGCATCTGAAGAATGTTTCGATATACCAATTGAAAAAAATACGTTCGGTCTATAAATAAACGAACTGTAGTCATGTTCAAAGATAGGGTGAACCGCAAATCTTTTAATCGAATCAATTTTAAATTTTGAATTTCTATAGCTCTGAATCAAATATGGGACCGGTTTATTACGCCAAAAAGGGTGATTGCTGTTCACATGACTATCCAGGAATTCAAGCTTGGGTAAAAGGGGATGCGCGTGAAGCTGCCAAATCTTGCAAAAATATCGGTCGGACAAGTACTGGCGTCTCAAATAAAGCGGAGGATCCGAGCACTCAACCTGAAGGGCACTAATAGGAGTGCTTTTCATTGCGCCTACAATAATACTCAGACATTTGGACTGTATAAGATCAAACTTATGTAAATCGGATTTATTAACAGGCGAAAGAGTAAAACAGGCAAAATCCATAATACTTCTAACTAATGCATTATATACTAGCCGCATGGTTGAGGGATGAGCACCCCACCAAACACCCGAAAGGGCCCTCATAATATTAATACTCTTTTCACATTTCTCAGTTGCATATTTTATATGCAAGGCACCATTAAATTTACTAGAAAACCTTCTTCCCAGGAAAGTAACTTCACTAGAAGAGGGTAATTGAGATTCCCCAATTGTAAGGTTAAATTTCGCAATCTTTCTTTTACGAGAAAAGGGCACAACAACACTTTTTTTAACTGATAGTGACAAGCGATGCGTCTCTAACCAAACTGTTAAATTATTTAAAGAACTCTCGACCAATTTTACAGCAGAATCCAGGGAATTATCAGAGCGGTAAATTACTATGTCATCAGCATATTGCAGAATTGAGCACGGAGAAATGACTGATTCTAGATCCATAGTGTACAAGTCATACAACAAAGGACTCAAAACTGAGCCCTGTGGAACCCCTTTCCACAAAACTCTGGCCGAACTATCTACACCAGGTACCCGAACAGAAACTGATCTAGCTGAATAAAGGTTGAACAAGAAATCAGAAAACTTAATGGGGATGCCAAGCGCATTTAGCTTAGATTTTAGAATTAATAAGTCAACATTGTCATAAGCGGCAGAAATATCAAGAAAGGCAGCAACCATTGACTCATTTTTACTAAGAGAGAGTAAGACATCAGTGGAGAAGATACTGAGATTATCGGAAACACTCTTACCCTTTCTAAACCCAAACTGGGAAACGGGCAATAAATTATTGTGTTCAACGAACCATTCTAATCTTAGCTTTATGAGATGTTCAGCTAGCTTAGCAAAAACAGAAGACAACGACACGGGTCTATACGAAGAAGGATCAGAGGGATCCTTATGAGGTTTTAAGATTGGGATTAACACATGATGTTTCCATGAACGAGGAATATGGCCAGTTTCAATTACAAAATTAATTAAGTCTAGAACGAACGCCTTTGTATGCGGCAAGCAATTAACTATAAAAGAGTATGGAATACCATCAGCCCCAGGAGCTGAATCAGAAACATGGTTGAGAACCAAATCAAACTCATTCATGGAAAATGGAGAAGTTATAAAACCGGCGTTAAAAGAGTCAGCTACGCTGGAATACAGAAAAGGGATTTGATTAAAGTTAGGGACAAAATCTGGAGCAAGATTAGAAGTAAAGGAGGGAACCCAATCCAAAGTAAAGGAAGACCGAGACACATTAGCCCGGGAAGATCTAAATCGTCTGATATTATTCCAAACAGAAGAAAGTGAAGTTTCAGGGGAAAGCGAGGAACAAAAACGGCGCCAGCCTTCAAATTTCTTTTTTCTTAAAAGTCTTTTGGTTGCAGCAGAAGTATTTTTGTAATCTAAAAATGTTAGCAGGTTTATACTATCGTTACAAGTTTTCTCCGAAGCGTTCCTTTTATTGACAGCTTCCGTACAATCTTTATCCCACCACGGCGGTGATGGAATTTTCCCATTAAAAGGTTTTTTAATGGGAAAAAATTCATCTGCTGCTGACAACATCGAAGCTACTAAACTGTCATAACAAAGTTGAAAGTTTGATGAAGAAACTTTGGGAATATCTCTTATTTTCCTTTCTAAAGCTATTCTATACGACTCCCAGTCACAGTTGTTTAGCTTATACTTTAGTAAAGGATCAAGGGGAGGAATACGCCTTCTAGAATTAATGAGAGAGGAAATCAGAATAGGGAAGTGGTCGCTACCATACGATAAAGACAGCCGTTTCCAATCAAGAACAGGAGATAACTGGGAAGAACAGACAGAAATATCTACAAAACTAGGGCATTGTCCTGGAATTATGTGACGCGTAGGCGACCCATCATTCAGAACACACAAATTAAAATCATCAATAAGATCAACCAACCTAGAGCCTAAACAATCATCATTTGGAGCCCCCCATAAACTATGATGGGCATTAAAATCACCTAACAATACAAGGGGAGGGGGAACCGATTCAATTATATTATTTAGAATAGGAATAACTGAGGGGTCTTTGCGTGATATGTAGACAGATACATATGACACATCCCCCACACGAGCAGCAACTATATTTAAATTTTCATTTTGATACTGAGGTAAATTTATAGAAGTAAATAAACAATTATTTCTAATAAGGAGAGCAGAGCCCCCCCACCCGTCTGCTCTGTCACTCCTAAGCACATTAAAGCCTGATAATCTGAAGTTAGAACCTGGCTTTAACCAAGTCTCAGAAATAGCAATTATTGATAAATTAAACTTATTACTAAGGTATATCAGATCTGATGTTTTTGAGAGTATACTTCTAGCATTCCACTGAAGAACACAATCCATTTTTGTAGTATTTAAAAAGAGTAATAGAAATGTCATTAATGATTTTGATAGCAACGGAGTCCGGTAAATTAGCATTAAAAATTGTATTAGTTAAAAAAGACATAAGTTCGCTAACATCTGAACTAACATTCTTCTGGGGTGCATTTGAAACAAAGGCCCTACTATTGCTTGTAGGGGGAGATGCATAGTCTGCTACTAATTGATTATGAGCACTCTGATCAAAGCCCTTTTGAGAAGGCTTGTGAACCTTTGGTTTGACAACAATAGATTTCTTATATGATACAGTATTATAAACAGGGTTGAGATTAGATGACTGGGTAGAAATAATTGGATGGGAAGAATTTTGAAAGGGAACAGAAAGAGCTTCAGAATACAGTTTTTTTGTAGGAGAAAAAAGTTTAGCAGCTTCTTGATACGAGGAACTATGAGAAGACATATGCCGTTTGATATTAGTTTGTCTTGTGAACTCTGGACAGATTCTGCTAGATGCTAAATGGGAACCTGAACAATTGACACAGAAGTGTTCCTCAATGGAACACGAGGAGCCATCATGTTCAGCACCACACTTGAAACACCGTGGTTTGCTTCTACATTGTGTGCGAGTATGCCCAAATCGACAACAGTGGAAACACTGGATGGTCGGGAAGATGTAATGTTCCACAGGAATTGAAGTATAAAAGCAATAAATATGGGAAGGTAGCGCCTGACCATCAAATGTTGCCACTATTGTCTGTGTCGGGATCCACACTGGACCCTCAGAATCTATAGATTTTCGGCTTAAACGACGGGCCTTTATAATTGCACCAAAACCCTCCGGCACTTTGATATTCTGGATAATCTCTTCCTGAGACCATTCGGTTGGTATACCTTTCAAAATACCCATTTTAGTTATATTATATGTAGGAATGAATGTTCTATAGTTGTTTTCATATAATATTGGGTTTTGTAAAAATAGATTAGCATCTGAGGCAGACTTGAATGAGATAGCAAGCCTGTTACGACCAATGCGTTTTACACCATCTTGTAAGACATTTTTAAGTTTGTTCTTGTAAAGGAAGTGTCCAAATTTAATAGGATGTAGCGAAGTCCCACTCTGAGGGGAAGCAGAGATAAGCTCCACATGAACAAGATATGGACCACTGTCCATGTCTGTGTACAAACTCCTAAATGGGTTGACACCTGGGGAAACAGTAACACTATCCATAGCAACCTCGGTCGGAGCAGCTGGCAGAGCAGCAGAGTCTGGAGATGATAAAATTGTAGTCTTCTTTTTTTGTGTTTGAACAATTTTATTAAAGTTAACTCTTTTTTTAAAAGAAGGAGAACTAATAAGTTTTTTTATTTTTTTGTCCTGAGGGAGTCTTTGAGGATCCTTAATACTAACATAGTCATTTTGAGACAAAAATGCGTCGGCTTCTAATAATGCAATAAGAGGATCAGGCTTATCAGGCGGCTCCGGTTCAATTTCCATACTTAGTTATGCTAATATATACAAAAAGATTAAAAACTTACCAATCGCTTATATAAACACTAATGAAAACTAAACTAAACTACTAAAACTATACTACATACACAAATAACCCAGTAAATAATATTATTATAAAAACTTTCACTAAAAAGCTACCGCCCTTTTCGAAATCCCGCCAAAAAGTCCAACGAGCAATATTATTCATTCATTAATTCAAACCACAAACAAAATATAATTATTTTTTATCGTTCGCTCAACGAAAACTAGCTACTCACGATGCAATTTCATATTCATTTTTTTATATTCAACTTGAGTTGATTTGACAAATTGCGCCATGACCCGTCGTTTGTACTGGACAAAACATGTTGTAGTGACTATTTTATAACAACAAAAAATAGTGACATCGACATGTTCCGTGAACATGTTTCGTCCACTGCAAACGATGGGTGAGAAGGCAAGTTGACGCCTACTTTGAACTCATTGAATATCGAGTCAACCATCCTAGCAACATATTGCATTTATAAATTGCATCGTGAGTAGCCATTTATCAATCAATACCATTCATTCATACATTCAGTATATCAATCAAGCCGTCAAATATCAACCAATCAATCAGGCAATTTATGTCAAGTTGAGGCGTAGAGGTTATATTTATATTTATTAAATAAAATACATTTTGTTTAGATACCGTTTCTCCTGTGCAAAAGACATCAAAATGGATAAAAGCAAAGAAAAAGAAGAACAAAGCATAATGGACAAATCCATGAGATCTGTCTTCGGTAAGTTCCAACTAAGCTAAGAAAAATGACAAGTTTCTGCAAACAATAACGATTACGACTCGTCAAGGAAAAACTAAAAAATATCATTAAAAATAACATAAATTGGCGTTTATTTCAGTGGGTAATATACCTTATGAAGCTACAGAAGAGAAACTGAAGGATATATTCAGTGAAGTGGGACCAGTCTTGTCTTTTAAGCTTGTGTTTGATCGTGAGACCGGCAAACCGAAAGGCTATGGCTTCTGTGAATACAAGGACCAGGAGACTGCTCTCAGTGCTATGCGGAACCTCAATGGATACGAAATTGGTGGACGTTCACTCAGAGTGGATAATGCTTGTACGGAAAAATCAAGAATGGAGATGCAAGCTCTGATGCAGGGGCCTCAGGTAAGAGATGGAGGGAGTGGGAGGGAATGAGCTATAGGAAAATACAGTAAACCGACAATGTGTCTCACTTTGCAAAGCTCAATTTTATATCAGATGGCTTTTATCCAGTTTCTCCACAAGTTGTCTCTTGGGTCAACCTCAAATAGGTAGAGAATGGCCTCGCCAAAAAGTGTATATACTAGGTGAAACAGAAAGGGTATACAATTTTTTTTGTAAGTTTACTTTGTAATACTCAAACTATTGGCTTTGTGGGACAGTTGAAATACTAAAGGTTTTGTAGACTTATGAAATCTGTCAACAGCTGTATCCCTGTAACACCTTTTGTTTTTCAAGTTTTCTCCAAAACTGTTAGTTTTAGAATTGCAAAAAAAAGGTATGTATACCCTTTCTGTTTCAGCCTGTATAAGGTGTATTTTATGCTGTAATATTTAGTAAACAATCTTGACATGTCTTATATATTATTTGCCATGTTTTATTTGATGTTTATGTGTAATTAATTACCTATATGTAAAATTGTTGACATTAAAAATATATATTATCAAGATTGTATATTAAAACGCCTATGAATTATCAGGTAGAAAATCCATATGGTGAGGCCTGTGAACCAGATAAGGCACCAGAGGCAATCAGCAAGGCGGTAGCTACTCTGCCGCCGGAGCAGATGTTTGAGTTAATGAAACAGATGAAACTCTGTATTCAGGTAACAAAATCATGTTATCTCATAGCATGTAAGTACTTGTTTAATAAATTGGATATACATATGCAGAATGGATCCAACCACCCATGTTTTTGCAAACTGAAACCAACCTACAATCACTTCAATTGGGGTTGATTTTAGTCTGCAGGAGTAAGTGTGGGTTGGCTTTGCAAAACAATGTCCAATTATCAAAATACTGGTTCTCAATGATATTTTATGCGCCTATGTTCGAATCACTGTGCCAAGTGCTCATCATATTAAAACACTTACAGAACAATCCCAGTGAGGCCAGAAACATGCTGCTGCAGAATCCACAGCTGGCATATGCATTGCTGCAAGCCCAGGTTATCATGAGGATTGTGGATCCAGCCACCGCAGTTGTGAGTAATACTCAATACATGTGTTTACATTTTGTGCAGTCCAGTTAGTGCACTAAACTAACTGGATAACTTTAAATATTAGTTTATGTAATGAGTGTATGCAGTGATAGCTGATTGGTTAAGCTCGCGTCTTGCGGGCAATAGGTTCTGGGTTCAAACCCCGGCTCCCACCTCTGGATTTTTCGAAATCGATCTGTGAATTATAATTTCGATTTAATTATCACTTGCTTACAGTGAAGGAAAACATCGTGTGGAAACCTGCATGTCCTAGAAGATCTAACCAATTTTCGAAAAACATGTGAAATCCAACCCGCACTGGGCCAGCGTGGTGGATTATGGCCTGAATCCCCCTTGTTTTGAGCGGCGACTCATGCCCAGGAGTGGGACGTCAAAAGGGCTAAATTATTATTTTTATTATCAATGAATGTATGTAATGTGTCATGTTTTACTGAATTAAGGAACAGGTTCAAAATATAACATACAATTCGTTTTACTAACTTAGTGTTCTTGAGCCCAAATAGGGCTGTATACAGCCTGGCGCTACCATGGCTACTTTAATTTAACACACAGGTAGAGCTAGTGGTCAATAATCATAATAGTAATAAAAAAAAAAAGTCCGTAAATAGATAAAAAAAATCGAACAAAATAGATACTAAATAAAGTAATCAAATTGGCATCACCCTTGAAATCCGATTCATTCAGCTACTCTTACGCTCTTACCTACTACGCGGAGCGGGGCGAGCTAATAGTTTATTATTATTTATAATAGTATTTCTTTTACGTTTTAATTTCATTGCAGAAATGTTATTATCCGTGACCTCGTCAGGTGACCTCTGCGCTAGAGTTATTTACGTACAGGCTGGTCCAAAATGGTATTTCAGAAAATGTTGAATAATTCAATGAATAATAGTGTTTAATTTAATTAAAATATCTCGAAAATCAGACAATGCGAAGCCTAATACGTGTGTTAATTTACGGTCGCCATGGTAGCGCCAGGCTGTATGAATTCAATGCTGTATACACAGTTTTGAAAGGCTTTCTCTACATTTTAATACCTACTAGCTGTGCCCCGCGACTTCATCCGCGTAGTATTGGATTATTGGGTTAAAAAGTATCCTATATGTTAATCCCGGTTATAATCTATCTGTGTTGCAAATTTCATCCAAATCCGTTCAGTAGTTTTTGCGTGAAGGAGTAACAAACATACATACATACATTAATACATACATACATACATACTAGTGATGTAACGAATGTTGGATTTTTGACATTCGCGAATGCGAATGCGAATGCGAATATTTGGCTTCAACATTCGCGAATGCGAATGCGAATGCGAATGTTGACTTTCAAATAACTAAAATTGTCAATTTAAAGAAATCCCGATGCGACGACTTTTTAAACTAAAAAAGAGCTCATAATTTTTAAACGGCTGAACCGATTTTCATGAAACATAGCTAAGAACACTCTCGATCAGAAAACTTTTCTAACAACAAAAAAAAACAAATTTAATATCGGATCATCCGCTTGTGCGCTACGATGCCACAGACAGACACACAGATGCACATGTTAAACTTATAACACCCCTCTTTTTTCGTCGGGGGTTAATAAAGAGCGCGCAAAATGTTAGAATGGTTTGACATTTTGTGTCGGCCGAACATAGCCAAACCCATATAGGTTGAAAGAACGAAGTTAGTCACATAAAGTTAATATGAAGAGATTTGTTTTGGTTTCAGGGTAGCTTAGTATTATTGCATAAATGAAATTTAATTGATATTCAAATTTTATTGAGTTTGTTAATATTTAAATTAGACTAACAAAAACAATAGGGAAAGATCCTATTTATAATTTAGTTGCCTACCTCAAGACAGTTCCATATTATTTTTTTTATTCAAATATAAGTAAATAAGTAAAGAAGTGCATTATGTACAAGTGAGCTAAGTTGATAATCACATTACGATCGAAGCTAGTTTGCAGCCCGAGACTAACGCCAGGGCTGCGATGGAGCCAAAGTGTGTAATGAACAATGCTCACGCGTTTCATACGCACACACGCGAGTAATAATATTTAAAATATTACAATCTTAATAAAAAAAAAATCACAGTTCACGAATTTGTTTAAAACCTAGAGAATTGCAGGATGAATGAAAATTCAAAGAAAATGGCGCGCCGTAAGTTTTTAGAGTTCCGTAGTCAAACTCGGAACCCTTATCGTTTCGCCACGTCCGTCTGTCCGTCTACCCGTCCCTCTGACATCACAGTAATTTTATTCAGAGACTGTTATACTGCAAATTGGCAAAAAATGGTGTTTCTGTACCGCTACAAAACTGTGTATTTCAATTTTGAAAGCAAAGTTATTTCATTCTACCTCACGTACATAAGAAAGGGGAGTGAAAAAATGTTTACTCACCCCCTCGAGTGAGGTATTGTTCAGTAGGTATTTTAAAATAATTTGAAGGTTTCTTTGACAGTTTTTTAAATATTAATTCCCGTTTATGAAATATTGAGCTCCAATGTGTTTTTTTTCGTGACTAGCGAGATTCATCGTTTAACTTAGAACCACATTATAAATGGTTTATTATAGGAAATAAATACTTCAATTCTTTTGAAAAGAAATATAATTAATTTTATTTAAAAAACTATCGATAGTTTGAACTGAGTTTCAAACCCACGCGCCACTGATTGTGCAACTAGTCTATTCACAACTTAATTATTTGAATTAAAACTCCTTATAAGAACTTTTCATCAGTCCAAAAAGAAAATGTCTTTTATGATGTCTTTGAATGCCGGTTTAATAAATTTTGTAACAGAATCTTACTATTTTATTCATACAGTTGTCAATAGTTTATTTATTTAGCATAAATTAATCGGTTGAGATGTTTCATATCAATAAAGAAGACATTACTTTATTTTTAGGGTTCCATATTATCGAAAAGTGGCGGGATGTCTACGGAACCCTATAGTATGCGTAGTCTGACATGCATTTGGCCAGTTATATTTATCTATGGGTATGGCAAGGCCCTTAGCAATTATTATATTATTTGAAATATAATAAATCGGATAAAAAATTAAGAAATAAATTTATTTAAATAATTAACGTATCTATGTATAATAATTTAATAAACATTGTTTATTTATTTTATAAAAATGCTTACAATTTTTAGGATAACTCTTTACTAAGATTAAAAAAATGTTAATTCAAAATCACTAGTGCGTAATAAACTGCTTTATGAACCTAAAAGCGGTGCAACAAAGGCCACTCTACAAGCAAGTTTGTTGAAAAAATATATACCTAATTCTTAATAGTTGTATTAAAACCATATCCAACTATACATAATTTCCTTTTTGTTTTTAAAAAACATTCGCCAAACATTCGCATAGCTTCTTGCGAATGCGAATGCGAATGCGAATGTCAAAAAATATGCGAATATTCGCGAATGCGAATGCGAATGCGAATATTCGTTACATCACTAATACATACATACATCCACACTCACAAACTTTCGCATTTATAATATTAGTAGGATGTGACATAATTATATCATCACTTTCTTTACTATTTTAGTCTATAAAATGTAATGTGCAAGGTTTAAATTACATAACCAAGGAAATTTCAGAGCATGCTTCATCCTAGTAATCCAGTGCCACCACTTCTTCAGCCCGGAGAGAAACCACCTCCGCCAAGTGCTTACATGCCCAACAATCCTCCACAAGGTTAGTTTTTATTAACAACCTTGAAAATATATATTCAAACCTTTAACTTGAATGAGGTCTGTGTTATGAATCAAGAATATCAGAAATATGTTCATAAAATAGTTGCATTCATGTCCTAATGTTTAGTTTTTTTTAGTTCAACAGCCTCCTATGCCGTTACTCAGCAACCCTGTGCCACCACCAAACCAGTATACTCGTAAGTACATTAGCTAAAAAAATAAACAACTATTGTTCATTCGCTTCCTTTACAAAATGTAAGTCTACTATAATTTGTAGAAGTTATTACGATAAAGTGAGTCCTGGACAGGCTAACAAAAGTTGAGAATGGAACATGAGGCTCGCGACGCCACATAGCAAAAAAAATTTGTCGATCAAATCTATTAAAACTGAGTTTGCTTTTACCCTTATTTAGATAACTTTGTACAAAAATACCCCATTTATATGGTCCGCAGTGATACCTCACATTCCCTTATGTGGCCCTTGAACGAAAAAGTGTGACGACCACTGCTCTACACGGTCGAACTTATTTTGATACTTTATGTATTTTTAATACCGAGATAGAAGTAAAATGTCAAAGTACCTACAATAGGGAACGTACCGTATGGGTACGTGACCCATTTTTTTATAAAGTTTTACCACCCTCCCCCCTTGGTGACCACCCGTAGACTCCCCTCCCCCTCTAGTTTTCACGTAGTAACTCATAAATACGGTTTTTAAACCATTTTTGCAAACGCTGCGCGTCTTGTTCGAATATAGCTTGAGAAAGCGCGAAATTTCCCTAGAGGATATTGACTACGTGACAAAAACCTAAGCTCACCCCCCCCCCCCCCCCCTCGCCCTGTGACCAAGCGCGGCATTTGAAGACCTCCCCCCCCTGAACGGGTCACGTAGTATGTGCGATCACTAATTAAATCGGCACGTGTGGTCCAGCACGTCCAGCCATGGGCGACGTGGACCTGCGCGGCGGGCGCGCGGCCGCCGGGCTGCTGGACCAGGACATGCGCAGCCTGCCGCCGCCGCACCCCGTGCCGCCGCCGCCGCACCACGCGCAGGACCCGTACGTCACATTCCCCTTTTGTAAACCCCCCCCCCCCCCCCACACACACACAAACATGCCCCTCCCTCTGTCCCACTGGCGCAATGCCTTTAGTATTGCAAGCATCTATAGCAGGGATGGCGAACCAATGGCACGCGTGTCATTAATGGCACGTGACACTATATTTTGGGCACGTCACTGTCACTTTTCCCAATAATCACAAAAGACATTTTTTTATTATTTATATTAATGGCCTCTTACGATTGGGTCAAGCCCAATATGATTCTGCCAATGTCGAGTAACGAATTGCAATAACAAACACAATGAATATCAGTACAATACAAAAATGTGACCGTCCATTTTGGAAAACCAAAATGGAGGCCCAAAATTATTTAATGGCACGTCTATCTATGACCTCATTTAACATTTCTTTAGAAAAATGGCACGTTCATAGGTAAAGGTTCGCCATCTCTGATCTATAGGCTACAGCGGCTGATTAACATCAGGCCAGTCGTACGCATTTTTGCCGACTTTGATAGATAAAAATTCATGTTTTTTCACTTCCACCGCTTTCATTTTCATACAATCTCACTGTGCAACACGTCATATTTGATATCAGTTTGTTATTCTCGAATCTACGGTCTACATCTGTAGCGGGAACAGACAAAGCATTATTTTTTTCGCATATAAAATAATGAAAGAGAGATAAAAGTGGGACAGATAAAATAACAAGTATTTAAGATAAGTCATGTTGTGGTCAGAATTATGTTGCATTGCAACAACAATAGATTGAAACAGTAAATAGTTAGTAATACATAAAAAAATAGGGAAATTTAATTACTCTAGTGTAATCTATCCAACGAATTAGCTGTCTCATACAATATGTTTATAAAATAACACAATCATGTTATATTTTCATAAACATTATTCATGAACTTAATACTATTTGCTGACTTTTAAAATTTTTCTTCAAGTACTACTCCCACCGCGGAGGTATTAGATAATATGTAAGTAATACGTATAATATCTCTTGTTATTATAGTTTTTTTCGTCGCCCAATGTTGTGTCCCTTTCCTGTGTTTATTTTACATTTTTTAGAATACGAAATAGTTGTTTAGCAAGTATGTAGTGATATAATTTCTGTCGATATCTTCCGGAAAAACAGCTCAAATATATCAACTGTCAAGACTGCTGTGGTCACCGTACACCGTATGGAAAACGTCACTGTTATTTATTTTCTACTCTTCTCGTTCGGATTCCAAAATATGATCAACTACGACCAACGAGAAACGATACGAAAATGACGAGGTAATTTTTAATTAACATAACAGTTTTCGAGATCGGAAAAATTTCGAATTCATAGTGCCCGATTTGAACTCATTGATTGTCACCATTTCGGATCGCGTCGCGTTTGCCGTGGTATACAGGTATATAGTGTATCTTTTATTATTATTATATTAATATTTTGTTTATTAACATAGCGGGTTCCCGCGGGATCCCCGCCTGGCCAGCATGCAGCCGCCGCCGTTCAACGCGGACCCGCGCGTGAGATCCAACGATCCGCGCAATCAACAGAAGATGCAACAACGTTAGTATTAACCACTGTACCTATACATTTTATTTTGTAAAGTTTTGCAAAGTTAAACCAACCTTCAATCATTGGAGCTAGGGTTGGTTTTGCTTTGCAGGAGTACCTATGTGTGGATTGGTGCCACTTTTTTCGAAGATCGACACGTGCGATTAGACAATCCTTAAAAACAAACCCTAATGCGAGTGGTTGTAGGTTGGTTTCAGTTTGCAGATGTATGTGTGGTTTGGTGCCATTCTCAAAACTACGGCCAAATTGCGTTTATTTCGTTTAGGCCTACGGGATCACTTACAAATTGACAATTTTTCATTTTTTTCTTATATCTACAACCGGGTCTGAACGCGACCTCGACTGAGAAGATCCGGCAAGAAACTCAGCGGGCTAGTCTTTTTACATTTTGTTATTTTTCTTTTTTTAAAAACATCGCCAGTTGCTTGTATAGTTAATAAATACAAAGGGTAGTAGATTTTAATATAAATATAATTGCTATTATTATGTGTTAAAATTGGTTATTGTTTCCAGAACAAATGCCACCTGGCATGCCGAGCGCCGCTCAGGCCAGAACTATTCAGGGTATTCCTTCCGGGGCTTCAGATCAAGAGAAGGTACCTATGTCATTACAACCTTTGGCTATATAAAAGTGGTAAAGATTCGATTCGGATCGATTATAGAACGATTTTTGACAACCACTTGGCGCAATGGTTTGAGCCTAGGCCGCTCTGCTCACTGTACCGGGTGGTTGCCGGTTCGATTCCCATTGAGGCAAATTTTGAAAATGGCCTTTTCGTAAGTTTCCTAAGTATGGGTGTCACTAGGATCCCCCCAGACCATTGTACGATACTCATAGTACAAGCTTTGCTTAGTTTGGGACCATACAGTTGGTGTGTCAGTTAAGCGATACGAGTATTTATATTATTACGTTTTTCGGTGTCACGGGCTCTGCCCGGTCCTTTGCAAGACTTGTATGGGGACATGGGTCCAACATGTAGAGGCCCTTTGTGAGAATTTTATTGTCATATAAGGCACATGTTGAGGTCAACCGCTGCAATTGATGGAACATACAAGGTGTCGTGCGCGCTCAGAACGCGGGAGTGGGCTTTTTTGTTAAGTTAAATTCCACGCGGACGAAGTCGCGGGCTCAGCTAGTATAAACTATAAATGTGGGAAATTTCATACTCCGCCGTCCGCGCAATTTTCGTAAAAAGGGGTACAAAGTTTTTGCTTCACAAATTAATATAATGAGTTTTAATGTTGTCGTGTGTTTCCAGGCGGCGCTTATCATGCAAGTGTTGCAGCTGTCGGATGAGCAGATCTCCCTGTTACCCCCAGAACAGCGAGCCAGCATCCTCATGCTGAAGGAACAGATCGCGAAGAGCACACAACGTTAAAACATGATACTATGTTGTGTACATTTGTAGCTATCAAGCAACTTCAATTTTATCTTAATTAATGTTATGACTTTCATTATTGAGTCTTGGATATGCAGAGTTCAATTAAAACCTTATATCTAAGTTTTAACGCTCATTAATAAAAAATATGCAATAAAGTTTTGATAAAATTGTGATATTGTATTATTTTGTAAATTATACAGGTGATTCAATGGTCCGAAATAAACATTTTGGTACTTACACGGTAGCTGATAACTAGACGATGCCTCTAGTGGCAGCAACCACGTAACCATCATATTTATTCCGAGTTACGGACCTTTGAATATTTGTGACAACCTTCGTATCGCAGCCTTAAAACACGTCGAATGGCCTAGAAAACAATGTAAATTGTTTCTACGAGTAGTAGCCCGTAATATTCTAGATAAAGCTTGTAAAAAAATTGCTTCGGATGGTAGTACTTGAGATATGTCATTTTTTAATCAATTGTTGGAAAAATCATCATTAAAGTGTTCAAATTTCGATCAAAATTGTATACCATTTGTCTTATTTCTTTTTATCCGGGCCTCTATTGCCCGGCCGCGTTCAACCTCTGATATGAGGGCCAGAATTCCCTAATTAGCACTTTTAAGTTAATTTGTGTGATTTAAACTATTAAGTTTATTTCGAACTTTTGAAACACCTATATTTTATCTCGTGCAGTAGGTAATAATGAGATAACACTATCAGCGGATTCGTGGGTCAAATCGAATCGATCGACTTTTTATCGCGTACGTGATGTGCTTATCGTAACGACAACATTTGTTTGGATAATGATGTTAGCTCCTGAGAATGTCAGTGTTATAATGTGATCAACACTCGTGGAGGATAGATAGGTACATTAGATAAGTGATTGCTGTGAAGCCTTACCTAACGTATTCAAGAAAAACGTAAGTAAATATATTTTATTTGTTTATAATATAAACCACGACTAAAGTCCGGCACCAAATTTAATTACAGCATTTTGTATACAATGCATGGCATTAAATAAGTATCTAACGATTTCAGTCACACACACAATCACAATTTGTTGAAGTAAAGACCTAAAAATTTTCGCTCCGCGTGAAAGTCGTAAGCATCCCGTCTCGTGTCCGTCTCATGGAGTGTAATAAAAATAGGAAATGTCAAATCATCGTTTGAACAAATGAAGTTCTAACGCTGTTGTCAACATTTGAGTTTACCATTGCACAAATTATAAAACTTTGTTTATTTACTTATTGTTCTTATAATTAACTAAGTATCCTTAGTTATTATTAGGAGGTACCTGAAAGATATTTCTTTTACGTTGCACTGAGATACTAAGTCGGTCTTTGTTTGGTTAGGTATTTGATTGATTATGTACCTACCTACTGTTTCTGCAAAGTGCAAATTAATTCAGCAGTCTTTATGACGACGTGACTAGTTGGTCGACTGAGTCTTGAGTCGTCGTTGGCTTGCTATTGTAGACGGACGTCCGTGCATAACTATAATAGGTACCTACTGTGACTTATAATGTTTTACGCATTTCTCGACCAGCTTATAAATAAACACGTTGAGCTGTGACATTGCGTTTTTGGCAGTGAAATCATTTGAATACATTAATTTGTTGAGGGATTATTATAAGAGTATAATTTTAATTCCGACTTAATTAATTTTAAAATTTATTTTAGGCAAAATGAAGTGGGTTACTGTGTTACTAGTGTCTTTATGTTACTTTAACTACGCCGAGTGCAAATGGAAACACGAGCAGAGGGAGTGGAGAGATGGGGCCAATGAGATCCCACATGGGAAGCCTCACAGGAGGACCATGCCCGACCCACCGGACCACACCAAGTTGATCCCGATGGCCAGATACGTTCTGCACAATGCTGGTAAGTTCCCGAAGGTAGGAAGGTACTTACCTATTCACCTTTTACCAGTTTTACCATATCATAGATTAACCTTGCGAAAGGTTCTAATTAACTATTTAGATAGGTATGTACTCAAATACTTATTATAATTAGTACCTATGTTATGTATTACATACCTACTGTTGGTGGGGTCGATAGGCCAATGATAAGATTTTTTTGCATTCATTACTTGCCTACGAGATTTTTTTTTCAGATTAGTTCTGATGTAACAATGACCAACATTTGCACACCAGAATTTTATATTATTGAGATAGATACCTATATGAATAATAATTGGAAGTATTTTCTTATATCTGCTGGATATCCATATCGTTATCGTTCGTTACTTATTCGTAGATTGGGCGTCGTTAGCAACGATATCAGTACAGCCAGCAATCGAGGGATTCCCCTTCTCGAACGTGAAATCCATTGTGGACGGGTCCATGGCCAACTCCACCGGGATTCCGTATTTCTATATGTCGCCATTGGACTTTAGCGCAAAGGATTTGGCTGTGAGTATTAGTCATCATCATCATCTGCCTTACCTTTTCCCATTGTCTGGGGTCGGCGCAGTATGTCTTTTCCTTCCATACATCACGCTTTCCTGTCATACTCACATCCACTCCAACCTCGTTCATATCACTCTTAATACAATCCATCCATCTTTTCTTGGGCCTTCCTCTCGCACTGTATTCATCCACATTCATATTCATCACTCTTTTAGTCACATGCATCTCATCCCTTCTCATCACGTGTCCAAACCATTCCAGCCTCCTACCTCTTACTTTATCTGTTATTGGCGCTACCCTGACACTACCTCTTATATACACATTCTTCACCTTATCCATTCGCGTCACTCCACACATCCATCTCAACATTCGCATCTCGGCAGAGTGGAGACGTTTCTCTTCCCGCACTTTAGCCGCCCAGCATTCCGAGCCGTACATGATTACCGGTCTTATAATCGATTTATAGATTTTTCCATTAATTTTAATTGGCATCCTTGGGTCGCATGTAGTGCTGGTAACTTGTCTCCACTTCTGCCATCCTGCATTGATTCGTCTTTAACCTTCGTCTTCCTGCATTGCTGTGAGTATTAGTACTTAAGTATTATTACTTAAATACCCGCGGTATCTGGCTTTTAGGGTGGCCGTCCACTTGGCTGTTCTATAAAGCGGCCCCGCCCCACTTCGAGCAATAGGGATCGCTCCATTTCTTATTAACTTGAGCTAATCCGAGTGAAGCTGGGGAAATTAAACAATATTATTATAATTATGTTTAAAATACCTACAGTCCAGTGGATGGTCAGTAGTGATTCGTAACCCTCAGCTGTCGTTACTTTACGTAGTGGAGAGAGTAAATAATAATTGTTTTATACTTGTATGGAGTTTCTTCCCCTTTGGCAGTGGGGGATAGAGATTCCATAGATACATTTTTAACTTCAAAGTTTGTGTTTGAAGTTTGTAAAGTGTGGTGCCTATGCACTGGATGTCGTAAAAGGCGACTATAGGAAATAACATGATATACTACATATGGGTATATACGACAATGGGCACCCTAAATATCTATCACAGGATGATTGTATAGTACATTTGGTTGGTGGTTATTTCACGAAGACGCATGAATTATCCCAAATTCACCCATATGGCAGTGTCGTAAGAGTCACTGCACGCTTCTTCGTGAAATTAACGAACTATACGTACAATGGTAGCAAACTTATGTAAAACTAGCTGTGCCCGCGATTTCGTCCGCGTGGAATTTAATTGACAAAGTTTCATACAAACTCTCATCCCCTATTTTATCCCCTTGGGGGTAGAATTTATCAAAATCCTTTCTTAGCGGATGCCTACGTCATAACATCTACCCGCAAGCCAAATTTCAGCCCGATCCGTCCAGTAGTTTGGGCTGTGCGTTGATAGATCACTATGTCAGTCAGTCAGACAGTCACCTTTGAGTTATTTATATTAAAAAAAAAATATTAATTAATTAACAGAAAAACAGCCGCGCCACCGTTCTTGTGTCGCTGGAGGAGACGCGATACTGCGAGAACCAGAAACTGGACGCTGAGGACCCGAGGTGCACCAGGCTAATGCTGTCAGGGAAGATGAAGAAGGTAGGTCATCCAAAATGGTCTTTAAGTCATCATATTAGGTACCTACCTACCCATATTGTTTTATGTTATCTGTTGTAAACTGTTCAATCCGATTCATGGTGTCTTTGTAAGTATTCTGTTAACCACATAGATAAAAGAATGCTTTAGATCTTAGAACATTTTAATCGCGAGATACCAATGCACCATTTTTACCGACTCACACACAAGGGCGTAGCCCGCCTATGGACCGGGAATATTATAAAGGTTTACCAGTAACTACAAGAAACACAATATCTCTTTCGGATTGCTTTTGAAACTATCGCATACGATGCTTTATAAAAATGTATTATTCAAGTCTCAAGGTGAGAGGGGGAGGTGCCTCCACCATCACCACATCTTGGCAACGCCCATGCCCACTCACGTAATTAAGTGTGCAGCAGGTAGGTAGGTATTTAGACAAGTAACAAAGTAAGCTACTTTGTGTCATATATGACTAATAGGCACTTACTCAACACATTCATCATAATACATCTACTAGGCAATTTTTTGCGGTATTCCTTAAGAAAATAATGTTGGTAATATTGGTAGGTACCTACAAATATCTTTATTTTTATTATTATAGAGTAAGTACCTACTCACCTGTGTTTCGCCTTCGTACCTACCTACTAGTGATGTAACGAATATTCGCATTCGCGAATATTCGCATATTTTTTGACATTCGCATTCGCATTCGCAAGAATCTATGCGAATGTTTGGCGAATGTTTTTGAAAAACAAAAAGGTAATTATCTATAGATGGATATGGAATGTTAACAACTAGTAAGAAATATATATATTATTTAAACAAACTTGCTCACAGGGTGGTAGTGATGTAACGAATATTCGCATTCGCATTCGCATTCGCGAATATTCGCATATTTTTTGACATTCGCATTCGCATTCGCAAGAATCTATGCGAATGTTTGGCGAATGTTTTTGAAAAACAAAAAGGAAATTATCCATAGATGGATATGGAATGTTAACAACTAGTAAGAAATATTATTTAAACAAACTTGCTCACAGGGTGGCACTTATTGCACCGCTTTTAGGTTCATATAGCAGCTTATAACGCACTAGTGCTATTGACTTTACTTTACATGTTTAAATATTAGTAAAGAGTTACCCTAAAAATAGTAAGCATTTAAAACAATAAATAAACGATGTTTATTCAAATATTTTACATAAATACATTAACTATTTAAATATATTTCTTTCACATTCAATTTCATTGTAAATAAAACATATTATAAACATTGTTACCGGCTTTGCCAGACCAATAGATAAAACCGGCCAAATGCATGTCGGACTACGCATACTCCAGGGTTCCGTAGATATCCCGCCATTTTTCGATAGTACGGAACTCATAAAATAAAAGTGTTTTTTTTTAATTGATATGAAACAAGGAATACGGCGGCTCACGTAACCTATTAATTTCTGCGAAATTAATAAACTATTGGTCAACTTTTTAAATAAAATAGTAAGAAATTCTGTTACTAAATTTATTAAACCGGCATCATAGACATCTTCAGTAAAAGTGACATAAACTTTTATTTTCTTTTTGGACTGATGAAGATTCTTGCAAGGAGTTTTTATTCAAATAATTAAGTTATGATTGGACTGGGTGCACAATCAGTGGTGGGTGGTTTGAGACTCAATCCAAACTTTAGATTCTTTTAAAATTAATTATATAATTTTGAATAGTAAAGAACTATTTATTTCCTAATATAAATAATAAACCATTTATAATGTGGTTCTAATTTATAGGATGAATCTTCCTACTTAAGTAAAAAAGGCCACAATGAAGCTCAATATTTCGTAAACGGGAATTAATATTGAAAAACTGACAAAAAAACCTTCAAATAATTTTAAAATACTTACTGAACAATACCTCAATCGAGGGGGTGTGTAAACATTTTTTTTCGCTCCCCCTTCTTAAGTACGGGAGGTACAATGGAATAACTTTGCTTTCAAAATCTAAAAACAGTTTTTTCGCGGTACATAAACTCATTTTTTTTGGCTAGGTTGCAGTATTTTAGCCCTAATAGTCTCTGAATAAAATTGCTGTGATTGCAGACTGATGTGCCAAAACTATAAGGGTTCTGAATTAGACTACGGAACCCTAAAAACTTACGGCGCGCCATGTTGTTTTATTTTTCATTCATCCTGCAATTTTCTAGGTCTTAAAAAAATCGTGAATTGTGATTTTTTTCAATTAAATTGTACTCTAAATATTTTTTAGTCGCAATTAAGTTGTAAAATGACGTATGAAATACATGAGCATTGGTAATTACACACTTGGCTCCATCCCAGCACAGCCCTCGCGTTAGTGTCTTGCTGCAAACCAGCCTCGATCGTAACTTAGCTCACTTGCACATAATGCACTTATTTACTTATATTTGAATTTAAAAAAATTAACTATCTTGAGGTAGGCAACTAAATTATAAATAGGATCGTTCTCTATTGCTTTTGTTAGTCTCATTAAAATTTTAACATAAAACAAATTTGGTTAATGAAATAATACTAAACTACCCTGAAATCAAAACAAATATCTTCGAATTATCTTTGTCACTAACTTCGTTCTTTCAACCTATATGGGTTCGGCTATGTTCGGCCGACACGAAATGTCAATCCAATATAATATTTTGCGAGCTCTTTAGTAACCCCCGAGAAATAGGCGTGTTATAAGTTTAACATGTGTATTTGTGTGTCTGTCTGTGGCATCGTAGCGCCCAAACAGATGATCCGATTTTAATTTTGTTTCTTTTTTAGAAAGGTATTCTGATCGAGAGTGTTCTTTGCTATGTTTCACGAAAATCGATTCAACCGTTTGAAAATTATCAATCAGCTCTTTTGTAATATAAAAGTCGTCGCATCGGGGTTTTTTTTAATTTTCAATTTAGGGCTTCTTATTTGAAAGTCAACATTCGCATTCGCGAATGTTGAAGCCAAATATTCGCATTCGCATTCGCGAATGTCAAAAATCCAACATTCGTTACATCACTACTACCTACTATTGTATATCCTGACATTCCTGACCTATCTCTACGTATTGTAATTGTAATTATAGAACATTCGTTTCATGAAGTTTATTCATAAACAACCATTTTACAACTATTCAGATAAGGTGATAGGTACTTACATGAATACATACAAGTGTTCATTTATAATCTCAAGTCTTATCTCAAGTTTGCATTCGATATCATATCAATGACTATTATACATACCTATAGAGAGATCTTGTTATCAGAACAATAAAATGGATTATAAATTCCAATGGGTCTAGCAGGATCTAATAGAACAGTATATCCTTTGTTTGTTCTAGCTCAAAGATAATACACCGGAGTACACATTCGCGAAGGCGGCCTTATTTGAAAGGCATCCGGCAATGGCAAACTTTCCTCCAGGTTTGTGAAAAATTGTCTTTATTGTCACATAACTAAGAACCTAAATACAATATCGATTCAATTTATTCAGGGTTAGAATGCATTATTCTTGATTGCATGCATCAGAGAATGTTTCTAACCGTAATCAATACACCCAATAGGTCCGTTAGCACTTGGTTTCAGACAACAGAAGACTACCTTGCTTAGTAGTTAGTAGTACTGAACATAGGCCATGTCAATCTTTGGCCATTATTAGGCCCCGGTGTGGTGAGAATCAGAAGGTTTCTGGTCTATTAAGTTGTATGAGATTCGGGCGATCTAAAGTACGATTGAGCGGAGCGCTGTTACAATCCGTTATAAGAAATTGAAGTGTCTTTACAGTGATTAAAGTTCATATTTTCACGGCGCTTATATGCTTTTTGGAATACGCGCGGGTGCACAAAATGTTGAATGATAGATGTATTCTAAGAGGTTCCATGGTTATATGAACTTTTATTACATAAATTTAAATGTCAGCAGACGCGCTGCGCTCTGGTCTCCATCTTTTTCAGAAGGACATGTGTCACACAGTATATACTTCCAAACCCGTACGAGAAAATTTCTAAAATACCTTTCTCCAGACCGAGAAACCCTAATTGGACTTGAGAGTTCATGATTTTAGTAGTGATGGAACATTTCACAGCATATGAAAAATCATATTAAATAGGTTTTCATAAGTAACAACTGCTACTGACATAGATAAACAAGTTAAAAGAAACAAGTTAAAAGAAACAGTTACAAAATCATTGACTGACATAGATAAACAAGTTAAAAGAAACAGTTAAAAATCATTGCAATCATTGCAATGAAATCGCAAAGCGTTCAGTATTGTCACGGTTTTTATGATAAATCATCAGCCATTGTCTTCATAGGATTACGTCTCATAGTGAAAATTCACACTGAAAAAAACATTGACTGTGAAAAATCACATGTGACATACTGTTATGTATTTCACTGTTGAAAGAAAAATATAAATTCACTTCATGAAAATGAATTAAAAGTAGCAATCATTTCCATCTAGATTTTAGCAGTGAATGTACCTAGTTAGCGAGTTAGTCACAACAATGCTAGACCGCCAAGGCGATTAAAAATTCGCAGCTCTTTTCTCAAAACAAAATTAACTTTTTATTCTGGATTATTTACAGACCACAATTGGTTCGTAGCGAAACTGAAGATTGCCCAAATCGCCATGATCGACTGGTTCGGCGGCGCGAAGTACATCCCAGTGCGCGATTACCTCGCGTACAATTACACTGGCACTGAAATGCTCGAATACCACACTCAACACGTACAGAGAGCAACCATTCCTTGAGTGGTTAGATCAAACATCTGAGAGTTAGGAGGAAAACAGGATGTTATTTTTGTAAAAACAACTATTTTTATAAGCAGGTAGGTACACATTAATGTAACGACCAAAATACCAAAATCAATTTAATATCGCAAGTAAGAGAAGGTAAATAATATTTAATTGTATGTACGGTAGGTACACAAAAATATAGGACAATAATAATTAAACCTATCTATAGCCTCCATTTTGGTTTTCCAAAGTGGACGGTCACATTTTGGTATTGTATTGTATTGTTATTAAATGTGTTTGTATTGCTATTTGTTACTTGACACTGGCGAAATACCTATTAACCTGGGTGGGCCATATTTTTAAAGATAGAAAATGAATAGTGTCTGAAAATTCTGCTGATATTAAAGCCATTAAATGTTTTTAAAAACTATACTTAAGTAGTGATATTTGTATGTAGGTACACTTCGTTAATAAAAATACAGTAAGTAACAATAAATAAGTAGTTTTATTTACATATTTTACATGATAATAATACCAATGATGAAATGGAAATTCAAATAAATGTACATTTCAAAACTGTTATTTTCGTATACAAATTACCTACCTACTGGAAGCATTTCACTCGCGTAAAGAAATAGTTGATGATATAAAATCTTCCATATAGTACACACTGATATTATATTTATTTATACATTGTCAAAAGGTTATAGTTCCCTTTTAAAATAGTGTTTTAAAAAACTGTATACGCAGAATATACCTACTTGAAAAATAGTTCATTATTTTCCTGGTTTGTTTACAAGCTTCCTGTTATAGCAATGTACTTTACATAAAAGTGAAGTATTTCCGCCACTGCACATGGCTTACAAAGGTCACGTTTATTTATAACTAAGATATGTGTTATCGATAAAATGCCAATCCTTTAGAGCTATAAAAAATAAAAACTGTTTTTAAATAAAGGGCATCATTTGTCGAGTAAATTGTGAGAGTGTTGACACAAGAATATTTATTCATTGCCAAATATTAAGGTGAAGGCGCCTGTCTAGCCCGCGAAGTTCAAATTTTTTGAGGTTTTTTAGAAATTATTCAAAATCTGACAATAATAAAAGGCACATTTTGTAATTCGCGAAAAAGACCGTGTGCAGTGCATTTATTAATATATCCAACTTACTCTAAAACATTTCAAGAACGACAGCTATCCAGATAATCTGGCAATTTTTGTATATTTAGTGATTTACTAGTATCATATCCACCGTAATAATATTTAGAGTAAAATAAATGTATTAATAAACGCACTGCATACTGTGTTTGTCGCAAATCACAAAATGTTGTCTTAAATGTTTTCAGATTTTGGATAAACTAAAAATAATCGAAAATTTTGAATTTCGCGGTCTAGACAGGCGCCTTCACCTTAAGGCTGTAAAGACAAGTTAAAACACTTACTTTTAATTTATATGTTTTTGGGTGACTCTAAATGTATTTAAGTATGAATTAATTTATCATATTAATAATTAATTATCATATTAATAAGGAAGAACATTTTAATAATGTATATATGTCGCAGCCAAATAGCTTAATCCGCCGTTCAATTAACAGCCTAGGCACTTTACTAAACAGCGCCGTTCAACTAACGGCCTAAATGATATTCAGCCGTATAGTCTATTACAACATTTAATAAATTGGCTGGCTAATGCTTAGGCAACTGGTTGAAATTTAAGTACTACAAAACTTTTTCAAAATACTACCCAAGCAGAACGACCTGGATGGGTTTAGGTTAGGGTTATTTTTTTTATGACCCCACAGAAACCCCACCCGGCAAATAGATTCGGTGGATCTAAAAAAAAACGTAAAAAACCTAAGTACCTAATAAAATGATTCCATCAAAGTTGTTTTTTTCCGACGCCATATTGACCATAGAGAATATAGAATATAGAGATATTGACAGTTTGGTGAGTTTCGGCGCTAGGTGGCAGAAAGTAAAACTAAATAGAAATGAACAGTCTAGGCAGGTAATTAAACGGCTAGGCAAGTAGTTAAACGTCATCGATCCAAGTCATTTGCCTAGCTGTTTGATCAAATGGCTGAATATCATTTAGGCCGTTAGTTGAACGGCGCTGTTTAGTAAAGTGCCTAGGCTGTTAATTGAACGGCGGATTAAGCCAGTTGGCGGCGACATATATATACCCATAACTAACGGTTTTCAAACCAGTATAATTTATTAGAAAATCCAATTAAACTATTTTATAATACCTACACAATGCACCGTCGATTTTCCAATACAGAAGCCATATTATTATTGTTACTTTTTAATGACAAAGTGATAATAACAATTATCGATGTTAAAGTCTGTCCTTAATGGAGTTTTAATCACCTATTTGTTTATTACCTACAGTCATCTGCCTTACCTTGTCCCATTATCAGGGGTCGGCGCAATCTTTTTATTCCATTCATCACCCTTTGCCTTTCATATCCATCCATCTTTTCATGGGGCTTCCTCTCGCACTGTATCCATCCACATTCATATTCTTCAACTATTTTAGTCACACGCTTATCATCTCTTCTCATAATCCCAACCGCTTAGCGCAGTGGTTCGAGCGTTGGCCGCTCGGCTCACTACACCGGGTGATTGCGGGTTGGATTCCCGTCGGGGTAAATTTCGGGAATTGGCTTTTCGTAATTTGCCCTGGTCTGGGTGTCACTCGAATCGCCCCCAGTCCATTGTACGGTACCCATAGTACAAGCGTTGCTTAGTTTGGGACCATACAGTTGGTGTGTTCGTCTGGCGATATCTGGCGATACTCGTTCATTGCCTACAGTAGTTGTACTTTTCCGTGGCAGTGTACGCATGAAGCCACGGGCCGCACAGTGTTCCCGCTGCTGCTGTAAGCGTGGTGGACGAGAGCGTTCACAGGCTCCTCGTTCACCTTTTTAATATCGAGCGGCGACGCCATAATCTGGTGATTAAGGTCCGTATTAATAAATCGAACTCAATTTATTTGTTTCTATTTTATTAGAACGGTCTATTTTCAGCAATTACACTAATAATAAAAAATAACAAGAATTATGAATAAACTAGCTGTGCCCGGCGACTTCGTCCACGTAGTATTTAACTTAACAAAAATTTCGGGATTATCGGGATAAAAAGTATCCTGTGTTAATCCCGGTTATAAACTATCTGTGTTCAATGCTGTATGTTAATAATTGTAAACAGGTAAAAAAGTTTTTATTTTAATTCTCGATTTCTATTTTTAATCCTACTTAATATTATAAATGCGAAAGTTTGTGAGTGTGGATGTTTGTTACTCTTTCAGGCAAAAACTACTGAACGGATTTGGATGAAATTTTGAACACACATAGAAATCGAGAATAGAAATAAAAACTTTTTTACCTGTTTACAATTATTAACATATACCTCAACATAGAGTTTACATGGGATTTTTTATGGCCCGTATCGATTAATCAGTCTCAAGTCTGAGAGCGAACTTGAAATGTCTTTCTTATATTACATTACGTACTCCAGATCGCTCTCAGACTTGAGTTCGATTTATTAATACGGAACATAAAAAATAACAAGTAACCCGAATACGTAAAATTCTGTTCTTTTAGTTACACGAATTATATTCAGAATTGCCGATAGATAGCGCTAGTGGGCAACGCATCAAATATATTATGAAATTGTTTTTTATGTTGCTTGGTATATGGTGGACGGCTTGGATGGTGCTTATTTATATTTAAAAAATAAGAAATGTCTTCTTTCATTAGTTATCCCAATGTATACGACAGACATAAAAAATAGGGACCCCCACTTTTTTGGATGTATCTTCCATCATAATGAATTCTGTTCGTATAAACTAGCCTATGTCACCCGGAGCAATCCATTCACAGCTCATTCATCAAAATCGAATGAGTAGTTCAGGCGCTAGGGTAGAACATAAAAATGATACATACATACATAGACTGCCAAATACATAACCCTGCCTTTTGGCTATGCCGTAGTTGGGTAAAAAAAAGTTTAAATACATTAATTACTTACATTTTCAGCATTCCTCTCCCCATCAGTTATAGTTGGCAAGTTATTTAAATGACTTATATCTTGTTTCACCACTGCATTGCTAATGTTCTCGGACAATTTCAAGTTCACCGAGGACATGTCTATGATGTTTGTGGAATGTGGCATGGTGGCATTGAAGTTGAGATTGCCTATCGGTCTGTTATATATTTTACTGCTATGGTACTCGGTCATGGCGATATTTTCAAGCCACCTCTCGTGTAGGCTGTAGAGATTTTTGTAGGTGCACAGTAACATGTCTCGCGCTCGGCACCGTTCGTCCAATAACTGTTTAATTGCTTGTTGTAAACTTTCAGTCTTCTCGTTCAACAGTCTCTTACATTGTGCTAGTTCTTCCACCATTAAGCTGCAAGTGAATTGTTATTCATATTTTTGTACAGTTGGTGCGTATTCGCGTTGAAAGTTTTAATGCAGACGCCGACTTATAAGCGCTTATAGGCGCCAACCAGCGCCGGTGATAGGCGCATGCAGTCTTCAACTTCGATCCGAACCAACGGCGATAAGGGCCGAAACGTTTAGTTGCGTAGTTAATGACCTGCTCATAAAAAGCTTACGAATAGAATCTTAAAAATGCTGGTACCTATGTGGTATTATCAACGGCGCCTACTGCAAACATTCTACGTGAATAAATAATATCGCTGACGAACACACCAAGTGTATGGTCCCAAACTAATTAACGCTTGTACTATGGGTACCGTACAATGGACTGGGGGCGATCTCAGTGTCACCCAGACCTGGGCAAATTACGAAAAGGCCATTCCCGAAATTTTACCCGGCCGGAATCGGATCCGCAACCACCATGTGCAGTGAGCCGAGCGGCCTAAGCGCGAACCACTGCGCAAAGCGATCGTCAATACGCCCCTTAGTGTTAATAATTCGAGTAATAATTGTAGAACATACCTGCTTGCTAAGAATTTGCTTCTCCACACTTCGCATTGTCCCGCCAACCACTCAGTTTGTTCCTGTGGAGGAGATTTTATTACATATGTGATATTTACAAGCTACGCAACTGAGATGCTACTCATTGATCGGTAACTGACTTACTACTCTATGCAATCGGGAATAGAGTCGAATATAATCTGAATTTGAGTAGCGTCGTGTTCGGAAACCAGTCTGTACATAATTCTGCCCAAATTCGACTACAACGGTATATTGGACTTTATTGCCGTCTGCATAGAGCAGCATTTTTTTTATCATTCAACATAATTGTCGATACCATACATTCACGCTTGCTTAAGAGAAGGTTGTACACCCTTTATTTCCTGATGATATCAAGTCATAATGTAATAATAATAATTGATGATGAGATAGAACTTGTGTGGCGAAGCTCGACTCCTATGAGGGATATTTCGGAAATAGCATTTTCGTAATTTTCCTTGGTCTGGCTGTCTCCTGGGATCGCCTCCAATCAATTTTATGATACCCATAGTACAAGCAATCAGTTTGGGACCATACAGTCGGTTTATTAGTCTGGCGATATTTATTTACTAGCTGTGCCCCGCGACTTCATCCGCGTAGTATTGGATTATTGGGTTAAAAAGTATCCTATATGTTAATCCCGGTTATAATCTATCTGTGTTCCAAATTTCATCCAAATCCGTTCAGTAGTTTTTGCGTGAAGGAGTAACAAACATACATACATACATACATACATCCACACTCACAAACTTTCGCATTTATAATATTAGTAGGATTGAATGCTCAAAATATACTAATAATATTGCAGGAACCAAGCCTCGATCCCATTCAATTGGATGGCCTCACTTGAAAGAATATATTACCTGATGCGTAGACAAATGTTGCGCAGAATTAAGTAATGCATTAGCTAAATGTTTCTTATCTTCATTGAGTGATTGCACTTGTGTCTCGAGATCTTCTCCCATTGACGCCACCAACATTGTTTTCAATTCTTTATTGACCTGCAGATAACATTGAACGGAATATAAATACCTATTATCTTTTCTGTGAAATGATGTCATAAATATGTATAATAATAATATAATGAATTTGTAAATGTTAATTTATTTAGCATGCAATGAATCATACCCATTAGGCATGGAAATGATTGCTACTTTTAATTCATTTTCATTACCTATGTGAAATTGCATTTTTCTTTCACTGTTATGTTACATGTGATTTTTCACAGTCAATGATTTTTCCAGTGTGTATTTTCACTACGAGACGTAATCCTATGAAGACAATGGTTGATGATTTATCATATAAACCGTGACAATACCGAACGCTATTGCAATGATTTTTAACTGTTTCTATCTATGTCAGTAGCAGGTGGTACTTATGAAAACCTATTTAATATGATGTTTCACATGCTACCTGTGAAATGTTCCATCACTAATACCAACGCTATTATTTTTCATATCTACCTTTGTTTATTATTTTGTTGTAAACATTGAAATTGTTGTAAAGTTGGAGTAGGTATGCACATGTCACTATACTATACTAGCTTTCTAATTTAAATACCTAAATCTGAGTGAGATTTAATTAATACTATTAATAGTAGTAGTAGTCTAGAATGGTGGTAAATTTTGTCTAATTATAAGTGCTTTGCGGGCTTACATAAATATATTATTTTTGAAGTCAATTTTTTAAAATGCTATATAATATTTTTGCCTACCAGGAAATATAAATTGGTACTTTTCTATGAAGTACTTAGTAAGTGTGATGATAATTTGCACGAATTTTCACACAGTCAGTTGGAGGTTAATAACAAATTGTGTTCAAGGTTTCAAAATTACCTGAGCTTGTTGTTTGAGCTGATCCTTCAGTGATTCATTCTCCTTAAACAGATTCTCTATCTTCTTCTGCATTTCCACTTTCTCTGGACTTGGCCTATCGCTATCTGGTACTGATTTATCACCGGTAGAGTTCAGCTTCGGCCTTGGCTTAAACTCATTCAAATTTGTGTTCATCTGTGACATTTGGCTTATCAATGTATTGATGTCCATGTTATTTCTCGACTTTTTAGAGCCCTTAGGTGTTGCCTGAGGAGTTATAGGCTTTACTGCAGCTGCATAAGGTTCATAAGGCACAAATTTTGTGGTTTTCATGTTGATTGAACTCCGCTTTTCTGGTTTAATTGTGTTAGTGGGGTACACCTGTATGAGCCGTCCCGGTAGGAGGCTCTCTTTTCTGTTTAGTGTCAGATTTCTTTTTGGGTCAATGGGTTGTGTTGTTTCTACTGGAATTTCATCGGATTCCATGCCATCGCCTGCGGTCCTTGTTTTACTCATTATTTCTAGAACAATATAGATTTTTGTTGTTATTATTATTAGCCCTTGTTACTTACTGCCTATTGTTGATATCATGATATTCCGAACAATATAATAATTACATAATATTTATTTGGTCAGCGTGTCATTTAATAACGATCATTCATGCATGCAATCAAAGCACTAACACGACTGCAAAATAAATTTTGAAGTAGGAATGCTTATTTACTTGGATGAAATGGGGAAAGTTTCTCCATGTCGGCGGTGGTGGTAAGATTCTTGAAAATTTAAAACGATAACTGAATTATTATAACTTGTTATGTTGCTCTAATTTCCGTTTATTCTGTGATTGGAATTTACTAATAAAATACTTCTTGCACACTAACTTTTTAATTCATTCTATTGCGAACTGACACAAACGTCATTTTGACATTATTATGGCATTTACTTTTCTTATTTTAATCTCCAAAATGGGAACATTACGGTCATTTAGCCAAAAAAAATGTATTCTACAAAATATACTTCATGGAGGTGGAGACAAAAATTTGAAATTGAAATTCATAGGTAGAATAACAGTTAGATGACTGAAACAATGAAAGGTAAATAAACCACATCATTTATTCCAATAAATTAAAATAGTACCTACAAATGCATCCACTAGCAATTTATTAAGGCATGAGGGTAGAGTCTAATTCTCCACTGGCCTGTAGCTCTTTTATTATGTCCAGCCCTCCTACTAACTCTCCTTTCACATATAATTGAGGATAAGTGGGCCAATCTGAGTATTCCTTAAGACCTTGGCGGACTTCTTCATCAGTCAATATGTCAAATGTGTCATACTGGACTCTGAAAAAATATAAAATCACATCTGTATTCCCAGGAGTCTTGAGTTGCACACAGGTGCATTAATTGTCTTAATTATTTACATAATTGTCAATATAAAATATCTTACCCTGTCCCATTCAAAATTTGAATCAATGTTCTGCTAAACCCACACCTTGGAGCATCTCTATTGCCTTTCATGAACACCATTACATCATGCCTATTAATCAATGCTTTCAGTCTATCTTCCAGTTTTTGTGGGGCTCCATCCCCACCAGCAGTCTTAGAGCTATGAGCCTTCACTTTGGAGGAGATTTGTGCTGCGTCAGCGCCATCCACCCTATCCACATGTGAACCATTCTTGAATAATATTACCGTAGGCACGGAATCAACCTGACAAAAAACATAGATAACAAATAGTACTCAATAACTTTTTTTTCACATAAGACATGAACATTCAAAGATGTTTACATCAAAATGAATTCTCTTCATTGACATAGCTGTTTCTGTTGGTATTTTATTTACTCACTAGGACAAAAAAACAATTATTTTTCCTTTTATGACTAATGAAATTGGATGCTTGGTTTTGGTCATAAAAACAATGGTTAAGTTGCAGTTACCTTATACTGCAATGAGATTTCAGATAGTTTTTCTGCATCACAAACAGCAACTTTGGTACCGCTTGTTTGGACTGCCGGTAGCTTCAGCAATTCCTTTAGTACCTCTGTAACTTGCTTACACTGTTCTGCCCAGTCAGCAGAGAAGTGGACCACTGTTATCACTGGATTCCTGGAATTTAAAAAGTGGAGTTGTAATATTTCCTTGAAGATGTATTATTTAACTATATTATTTTGTAAACATAAGGTGGCCAACTCTAAGAAATATGAATCCCTTACGGGCTGAGGGGTTCATGTAAGTAAAAATGGCTATATATATATATGGCAGTATAGATGATACTAATGGATTTTATGTATTATACATAGAATAACACAAGCTTGAAAAAAATACATAGTGAAGAAAATACTTTTGGCTGTGTATCTGATTTGAGATTTGAGTTTAAAGATGGGTGTCGATTTATGCAATTCCTGGGACAAGCTCTTGTACAATATGGAAATTAATGTATTTTTCTGGGACTGTCCCACAGATTTTGAGACAGTTGGCTATGTTAGCTTAACAAGATTCATAATTGATATAATACATTGATAATTTGATATTATAATTAGTGTGTGACCTTCAATATGACCTAAATAAATGATAAAATGTTGAAAAAAATACACAAATATTTTATTGCCGTGATTTTAGGTTCTATCAAGGACTGTGATAGTTTATGTACTTAATATAGGTAGATAATAATTATAACTAACCGTGGGATTACACTGGCAAAACCTTTACAGTCATTTTTCTTGTTGTATATATACTATTATGTTTATATTTTTGACTGCACAAAATACAACATCATAATTTGGTGTAAATGTTGAGTGCAAGTACACAATTGAGAAGAGATACATTTTAATAATTATCTACTAAATACAACACCTATTTTATAAAAGAAGTTACTTACATAGATATTTTGTAAGTATATAGTATACGTATATATAGGTAAGTGTATTTTTAGAGAACCTACCTACCTATAAACTTTTTGAGTTATGAAGAAGCAAACACTTTCGTTAACAAATAAAATGCTATTTATTATCTTTCCACTCATTCTGTTCTAGAACTGTAATTGAACGTTTTATTCATGTGTCCTTACCTTATAAAATTCTGAAAGTTTTCGATTGTTTCCAAATTGGTTACCGACATGTCGAGGTCAAGATTAGGTTATGTTACACTTCTGAAAAACGATTAGGTAATTTGTAGCGAGCAGTGTAACTATAAAATAAAATACTTGTTTCAGCTTGAGCGTAGGTACCAGAGTTGGAACAGAAATATTTCTTATTATTGCTTCGTGAAAATAAAAATACCCACTGACTTCTAGTTTGCTTCGTTTCGTTCGATATTATAACAGTGCTGTCCCTACAAACGAAGGTACGTAGCCACCGATATTATTTTGTAAATCGACTATGTATCTTTAATTTTATGTCAACCTTGTAAGATTACATTTAAAAATTAAAGATAACTTTATTATATTAATAAAAAATGAATTGAACATTAATAATTTGGTAGAAATAATTGGAGTAGAATATTGAATGAGTAGGTATAAAACCAGCATATTACATTAATGTAATTTATTATCTAATATATCTATACAATTGGATATATTAAATTGGAGTGTCTGTTTGTCATATCAAATAACACCTATCACCAAATGCATATATGAGAGTACAACCGGTACTTATAACAACACCGCGATTTAAAAAAAATCGACAGGACTTTCACTGGTAGATAGCTGTACTTATGGAGGGTAACTTAGGCTACTTTAATTTTAGAAAAACAATTAGGGATCCACGTAAAAAAATAAAAACAGACAAAATCCAAGAGTATATCCGAAACGGCTGAACCGATTTTAACGGCTTTTTTACTGGCAGATAGTTAATAACGCTACTTTTATTATAGAAAAACAAAAAAAACACAAATTCTGCCTGTTACGCGGGCTCAGAACGCGCGAGCGGGCTTTTGCGATAGGTATATAAAACACAAAACATCGACTCGCAAAAATAAAAATTACGATCATTTTTTGTTATATAAAATTTTTGTTCCACGCGGAAAAAGTCGCGGGCACAGCTAGTAAATGAATAATTCATAACATTGGATATAAATCTACTAACGTTATATGCTGAATAAAACATTTATTTTACAGCTAGAACTATGCAAAATCTATTAAATTAATGATAATTTAACGTAATTCGTAGAAGATAATTCATAATTGTGGGCTCCAATTGAGACCATAATATTGACATTTAATTTTGAACTGAACTTAGTAATATATTAGTCAGTTTAGTACGTCCATATTTTAATATATTAGTCAGTTTAGTACGTCCTTATTTTAATATATTAGTCACCTTAGTACGTCCTTAATTTTGTATTTTTTTCTGTCATTGGCTGTCAGTTACAATACTCAATGTCAAAAAAATTGCCTTCTTCAGGCTCACAATTTGAGGTTATCTTACGAATAATGCAAAAATATCTTTAATTTTCTGTAATTTAATAGATTTTTCACAGTTTTAGCACTGAAATAAATATTTTATTTAACAATGGCATCCGTATCCACGGCACCGGCGCCAGGAATGCACCAAATCGATCTATCCAAGCTCAATTTACAGCAGTTGGCACAACTTAAACAGCAATTGGATCAAGTAAGTTAAATATAAAACAGTTTTTACATTCCTTGATTCAGTATACTCTTGCCATACTCATATTTATAAAATAAACCGATATTTTTTTTTCGTTAAAAGGTTATATTGACTCACACTGAAAAAAATTAAGACAATGAAATTATTATCGTTGAATTTGTCTGTCTTGTAGGAGATGACCGTGTTCCAAGACTCGCTGCACACATTGAAAATAGCTCAAGGGAAATTTATGGAATCTGGTGAATGTGTTGAGAAGGTGACCCCAGAGTCCAAAGGCAAGACTATTTTAGTGCCCCTGACTGGATCCATGTACGTGCCCGGCGCGATAGTAGACACAGACAATGTTCTCATTGATATTGGTACTGGGTACTATGCCCAAAAAGTAAGTATTGTACATTTGTACTACACTTTGATCTTTCTACATTATATTAATGGACATAGTTTTGCAGAATGGAATCCAACTCATACATACATTGGCTAACTGAAACCAACCTACAACTACTCACAATAGGATTGGTTTTGGTTTGCAGCAGTATGTGCTGGTTATTGCCATTCTGAGAAACTATATCCTTAACAACCATTTGGGATAGTGATTTGAGCATAGGCCCCTCAGCTCACTGCATCAAGTAGACAGTTACAAGTTGGATTGTGTCAGGGTACATTTCCGAAAGTACTTCGTAATTTGCCCAGGACTGGGTGTCACTGAGATCACATCCAGTCCATTGTGTGATAACCATAGTACAAGCATTAGTTTGGGACAACACAGTTTTGTTAGTCTAGTGATATTTTGAAGTTAATTTTGTTGATAATGATGTACTCTTATCTTAGGCACTACATTTCTTGATCGAGATTTTTTTAGCAATTCCAATTATTTATAATGCTCAATATATAACTGGTAGCAGTTTTACAAACTGGAGACAACCCTGACATGCATGCAAACTAAAACCAACCCTAGTAGGAGTTATTGTAGGTTGGTTTCACTTACCAAATCTACATCCAATTATTAATCAAATACAATAGTATCAGATGTCATTGCTTAGTTAAGTTCTCAACTTGATTAGTTAACCACTTTTCCAGGACATTGCCGGTGCTAAAGACTACTTCAAAAGGAAAGTGCAGTTTGTAACGGAACAAATGGAGAAGATCAAAATGTTGGGCGTGGAGAAGTCTAGGGTACACAAAGCCATCTGCAAGATGATTGAGATGAAACTACAGGCTCAGATGCAGGCGACAAAGGCGGCTGCTTCATAACAATAATTAACCTGTCTAAGTAACATCACGCTTTAAACTTTACTCAAGCATACATATGTGATGCGAATATCTTTGCATTGGCGATATTGAGTGGATGATTTATTAAAGGAGGGTACACTATTAGAACTTCGAATTATTCCATGGAATAACTGATTTGAAACCTACTTACATGGTAGCCTCTCATAATGTCCATTGCAAGTGATATTTTGTTCTATATATACCTTATAGCTGTTTCAAACTTTAAATTGCTTTGCTTAAATTGTTTCAGTAGTCTTAATTTTATTTTTTGTAATAATTTTCAAATCTCAATAACGAACAAAAGAATGTAATTTTTTAGTCCTAAATATAATTTATAATTTAGTTGCTTTCATTACACATTGATGGCTATGTCTATAATAAGTTGGCACACACGCAAGGTTCCTGCTGGGTAGGGAATAAACCATAAATTTATTTACTTAAAATGTGTTTTATATTTATGTTATGCTGAACAAACAAACTATTCAATGTGTTTCACCCTGTGGCAATCTTTTGAAATGTGCAATTACAGAATATAGTACCTATATTCTGAATTAACACTATTATAAGTCATATTCTATTGCAATTGCAGTGACTTTGCACTTCTGTTTATGATACTGTTGTTTTAAAATGTGTTCAACTTAAATAAGTGAATGATCACAATTTTGTTAATCTCTCTAAACTGCGCATTATCTAGTTTGAATAATAAATTAATATCAGTATTTATTGTTATTTTAATTTCATTTCACTAAAAACGAAAACATTGGCTTCCATCATAGATTTTAGGAATGTATTTGATATTATTTAGATGGACTTATTTCGCTGTATAAAATAAATATTTATGTGGTTTTTACTATTCAAAATTACTATTCCAAAACATGTGTTTTACCCGTTTTAAATTAGATCCTGTAATGTAAGTAAGTAATAGCTCGCGAAAGTAGGTTAGATTTCGCTAAGGAATATTCGTATTACGGGTAAAACCTGCGGTAATAATCCGGCTTATAACGAGATTTAAAAACCGGGGTGGGTACGCCGTTTTTAAAATTCTTGTAGGCACAAGGTTCTACCTATTGAAACACAAAAAACATGTGACACCAAATGATTTATTTTTTGAATAGGCCAAAATGATAGCGCTGATGAGATATCTACAATAATAATGACTTAAACTATTTTATAATGTATCTACAATATGTCTTATAGTCACAAAACAATATAAACTAAATAAGGCAACGACTATTTATTAATTTGTCAACAATCTATTATTAGGTAATTGTCGAAAAATCAAATTTCGATTTTATTTAAATATCTCTTACCATGAACACGTGAAAAGGTGTTTCGATACTAGATAAATCTTTCAAATATTTATTACTTAAGAAAATTTATACTGATACCAGTTTTTAAATATATAAATTATAAAAAAAACATTTTGTACAATTGATTATGCGCGCACGTAGTAGCAATGATTCGTGAAACTGGAAGAAAATGCTATTTCAGATTTCTTAAAACATTTTCTATAAGTACTTAGGTACAATTTTTATTGTGTAATCTTTTATTGAAAACTATTTCAGCACGTAGGTATGTTATCATGCAATACTTCAGAGTAAAAATATCAAATTTACCTATTGAAATTAAGAATTAAGTAAATAAGTATTTACATTTAATTACATTATTATTTTATTATAATCACTAAAGTATAACGAACTTATATTGGATTAGGATTAGTCAAGAATAAGTTCTTCGCCTTGGGCGAGCACTTGAGTGTCAACCGAAACCCTTGACGTTTCATACACACGTAGGCTTACACGAACAGATCGCTCGCCTGCTCGGCGAAGTCCTTATCTCAAATGGTGTAATATTCTGGTGCGAAGTCGTTGGCGAGGTTGCTGAGGAAGTGGAAGTCTGAGGATGAGTTGGAGTTGTCACCGGCGGCGGGGGCGGCGTGGGTGGCCTCGTAGAACTGCTGGAAAGAACCGTACCCGTCCCCGCACTCGCCGCCGCTGTACCCCTCCCCAGCAGTACCCGCTTGGCTACCGCTTGGGCCGTAAGCAGTCCCCGCTTGCTGTCCATAAGCGTTCCCCTCATAATAATTCTTCGCGTAATCATTCCCATGCGCGGTCTTCTGCCCCTCACTCGTGTAATAAGCGTGCCCATGATCGTGCTGCGCGCCCTCGTGGTAATGATACCCGTAGTGGCTGTTCGGGTACGCCATATGCTCCCCGCTGTAGTTCTGCGACTGGTCGTACCCGGGATGCCCATACGCTACTTGGTCCTTACCGTAAGCGGGGTAACCGTAATTTTGGTACATTTCGTGTGGATACGTCTGTCTCGGGCCAACGCCGTTTGCCGTTCTTGTTGAAGGAGATCCATCTTGCCGGGTAAGCTGCTGATTCCGTGCGTAGCCGTGCTGATCAGCGGCTTGTAACCCCGGTGCGTAGTTCTCGTAATTTCTGTTACCCTGAGGATATTGGGCTAGTTTTCCGATGAACTGTTTGGAATCCATGCGGAAATCAGGGTGTGGAACGAACTGTCCGGGCGGCGCGTTGCCTCTTATGACGTAGGGAGGCATCGCACTAGTTACGGCTTGAGGGTGAGGCGGTCCTGGTGGTGCGTTCGGTGGCGACGGCCTGGGGTAGTGGCCCAGCGGGCTGGGGTGCATACTCGACGGAGTCCCCGGCGTCGATGATGGCGTCAGGTTTACTGAGGAGAACTTAGTGCCATCCGGTAGACCAGATAAGGGACCGAGACCATCTTTCGAAGAAGAGGGCGACACCTTACACGCTGCAGCATCTAGTGATGGAGAGCGCTTCCTGGATTCTTGCTTGATCCGTTTTGTTAGGTTTCTAGGGGCTGATGTCATCACTGCTGGGGGGTGGCCGTCTCTGGAGTCATCTTCTGCTAATTTGTCGAGGGAAGACGATGACGCGACACTGGAAGCTCCGTCACTTGCAAAACTGTTATTGTTTGTGGCGCTAGGCGTGTTGTTGTTTCGTGTTCTGGATGTAAGCTCAGGTAGGTCCTCCGCGGGTGAGCAAAGCGCTCCTGGCGGTAGCTCGCAACCTTGGCAACTCTTCTTGCCAGATAGGGGACCGTCATCGTCCAAGAATTTATCAAGACCAGTCTTAGAGCTTTTGCCTCCCTCGGATGTCGTCGAATCTTTGTCATCGCCATCTTCCGTTTTGCTCAAGGTTTGTCTCTTGTGCTTCATACGCCGATTTTGAAACCAGACCTTCACCTGAAATAAAACGAAATGGGATTTTAATAGGGCCTAAAGCTACTACACTCGAGCCATCAAGTTAGTGAAATGAGATGGCATTGTTGATTGGGTAATGTTTTACCTGTCTCTCAGTGAGGTCTAGTGAAGCGGCTATCTCGATTCTTCTCGGTCGACACAGGTACTTGTTGAAGTGGAACTCCTTCTCCAACTCCAGTAACTGTGTGTTCGTGTAAGCAGTACGTAGCCTTCTGGGCAGCCCATTCTCTGAAGCAAAAATATGCAAATCATTAGTGAATTGTAAGCAATGATAGCGGATTGGTTAAACACGCGTCTTGCGGGCTCCAGGTCCTGGGTTCAAACCCCGGCTCGCAACTCTGGATTTTTAAAAATCTATTTGCGAATCTTAATTTCTATATGATTATCACTTGCTTGCGGTGAAGGAAAACATTGTGAGGAAACCTGGATGTCTTAGAAAAATCTAACTAATTTTGGAACGACGTGTGAAATCCGCCAACCCGCACTGGGCCAGCGTGGTGGATTACGGCCTGAATCCCCCTCATAGTGAGGGTGGGCCCGTGTCCAGGAGTGGGACGTCAAAAAGGGCAACATTATATTATTTATATATTATTATATAATTAGTAAATTGTTTGCGTTATAAGCACCTAAGGTTTTTAACGATTGATTTGAAAACGGTTCCCGTGTCCTATAAAATGCACGCGCCTCATATTAATGTTATAGAATGCTATTCTTGGAAGCTTTCAATATCGCGGTGGTGGCGAGCCGGGGCCGCGGGCGCGCTTTCCTTTAATGTAATAACTTGATCGCATGTCAGAGCACCGCCCTTGACGCCATTGTGTCGAAACGCTGTTCTTTTTATTTTACCACAAAATACGAATTGGAATTCGAAATTCAAATTACAAAGGGCGGTAAATAATGGGGCGATCGCGTTCGCGATGTCATCTATAGTCTATGGTACGGCTGCAGCGCTTAGCGTGTAAAAAATAAGGGTTATTTTTTAGTTTGTATCGTGGTTATGGTGGGGTTGGTATGATTGACGTGTTCGTCAGCTCTCGCACTCCCTATTGGACAAGGGTAGCTGTCAATCAAATGCTAACGTGCCCCTTGGTTCTGCATGGCTGCACTCCGCCTGAGTTCATTTTCTAATGAATAGTACATACCTACCCTATGCGCATTGTAGATAATTTCTCAGTCGTAATAATTTATTGTTTTAAATGTTAGTGGACTGCAACTGAGTTCGTAACGTGCATAAGTTATAACACTTGAACAATATTACTAAATTATGGGTTAAGTGGACCCGAAACTCGATAGCCTTTGGTCAGCAACTAGAATTGTCATTGTACAGTTGATGACAAGAGTGTTTCAAATGTTTTTTGCAATCATGTTCCATTTAGTTTCTAGTTCAAGCACCTACAAACCAAAATGATCCTTTGAGGATTCAGATTGATTGTGTGAAGCATTTATACCCATTGTACTCATAGGTACCTATTAGAAAGCGACTTCAAAGAAGTCTGTGCATCTAGTTATCTTTATTTTTTATATATCAAGATTCCGGTGTGCGTGCGTTCGCAATTCATCTCTTAAACGGCTTGACCAATTTTGATGTTTTTTTGTATACTTATAGGATCACCTGGATGGTTCTTAACTTCTTAACTATATTTGGTAGGTGTGCCTGTTGTGGATAACCGAAAGTTGCGGTCACAAACACTAGATAAAATAAATAAATTATTCCACCATTGCTACACACAAGTGTCTCTTATGAACTCAGGAAAGATGCAAGTTGGTAAGTTTTTGTGGGTATAATATACGCGATTATGCAGGCTCGAGAGGCGCCGCGTATAATGTTCGCATTATCACGATGTACACGCTTCCGAACCACTGAGCAACGGTTTTTGATGGTGCCCCAACTTCCCCTGATATCCTGTTACATATCCTATTCTTCTGTGGGAAACTGAATGTATCTATAGATGGTAATTTTAGTGGAGTTTTTGTGACCTAACTCATGTATAGTACAGTTGTTTTTTTTTTGTATTTCTAGATTTAACGCGTAGTGTTTGAGCATACTTATACCTTTGTGGTGAAATTAAATACCTAGGTAGTTTATTAATTTATAATCTAACTTCAATGTTATGCCATTGTAAATCGGATATAACTTTTTTTTTTTTTATGAGTTTAATAAATGAGATCTCCATCATGACTCCGAATACTTGAACGAAACTAAAATTTAACATCTGCTTATGTATCTAATTAAGAAGCACCGTACACCAAATTATAGATAACCACAATTCAAACAGTTAATTGGCACTTGAATATTTTAGTAGCATTGCACTACCTATTTCGTCAGTAAATTTAATTGATAGTACCTAAACTTAGGTATATTAACTGTATCTATACATCTATCTTCTATCTATCTTCTTCTATATAAATAAAAATGGAGTGTCTGTTTGTAATATCAAAATAACACCTTTTTACTAAATGCATATGAAAGTACATACATACACCTATAACAAAAACGCGATTTAAAATTTTTTTGTCTGTCTGTCTGTCTGTGTGTTTGTTCCGGGTAATCTCGGAAACGGCTGGACCGATTTTGACGGGACTTTCACTGGCAGATAGCTGATGTTTTGAGGAATAACTTAGGCTACTTTAAATTTAGAAAAACAATTAGGGTTCCGCGTAAAAAAATGAAAACACATGGAATCAAAGAGTATCTCCGAAACGGCTGGACACATTTTGAAGGGACTTTCATTGGTAGATAGCTGATGTTATAAGCAGTAGCACTTAGGCTACTTTTATTTTAGAAAAACAAAATTAAAAAAATGGGTCCTGTCGCGCGAGTACAGAACGCGGGAGCGGGCTTTTTTGTTAAGTTAAATTCCACGCGGACGAAGTCGCGGGCTCAGCTAGTAAGTAGATATAACGGCGGAGGCGAGGCGATGGTACTCAATCAATTCTCTTCAACTCACCTGACTGTGCAAAAGGCAATCTGAACTCTGAACTGCCGCATTAAATTATGGAAGAATGTAAATATTACTTTATTACGATCCCCTGTCTTGTTCTACACGTTGTGTAATAAATGATCGCGATGGTCGTTTAACCCTCCCGGTGCGTTGGTCCGCGGGCTCTCGGCTCCGGGATCCGGGATCCGGGGTGCGGACTGCCGAAGATTTACTGCGGATTAGGGGTCACTACATCGGTCAAGTCAAGAGTACGCTTGTCCGCACTTAATTTGATAATATCACTGTATCCCGCGTTTAAATTGAAATACTTACTTCCTATTCTTGTTGCGTTCGTGTTACCGTGTTATCTACCCACTTAGATACCTAGTTATTTAGAAAATAAAGTGCCAATCAGGTCAAATCTTTTGGTACTAAATGACCTAACTTAGGAATGTGGGTTAACTTAAGAAGAAATGGAGGGTAATTTCAAGGGACTGACATTTAAATATATTAGAGACGAAACTGAACCTTATAATTCACCAACCTCCATTTGCAGTATCAGGACAAATATTTTTTGTTTTGCTTAATGCTTTGCAAAGCAATTGTACCTAAATGGATTAACTATTTTAAGAATTTCACCTCATAATACCTACGCAGTGTTTTAATTTGAAGTATTAATCTTCGCCAAAGGGGTTAATCTTGGCAAACGGTCCGATCTTGTAAGTGGTGTTGTGAACGTATTCGCAAACAATTTGCGGAGTGGCTCCACATCCCCCGGGCAACTTTAAATAATTAATCAAGAGCCGGTAAAGGATTAACGGTGGCCAGTTGGCGGTCCAATGTCATTAGAGATCGCTCGGTGGGGAGAGAAGTAAGTGCTGCGGCCGCGTTATTTGCGCGGACATATGGCGCAGGACGCGAGGTGTCGCGTAATTGGTTTCCTTAACATCTGAATGTGATGCATTGAGGTGTTTGAATTAGACTTGATTTATGGGAGTTTGTACTCCACATGACCCGTAACATTTCAGACCAATAAAATGTTAAGAATGGAATGGTGTCAATGGGACGGTGTCTTTAATGCTTGTATGTCGTGTGGAAATCATTGAAAAAGGAACTAACTGATATGATCAGAGGCAAATCGTAGCAGGGATCCTCTGTACGTAACTGACAAGGTAGAAGAACTTAAAAGTGAGTTCAGATCCAAAGAGGGCTTATGTTAACTGAACTTATAACCAAGAAGATAAGATACCTAGGTACTATGTGTCCAGTGTGCGGAACGACTTCAATCGAATCTACCTACATACTAGACCCTTAAGTATATACTTAATGTGTCTGTGTTATTTTAAATAATATTGCCCAGCTTTTATTGTTATGTAAATCAATATTTCAAATGTAGGTAGCAACCAACAAAACATAGCTTTAAAATTAATTTAGGATCATGTCGCTAGAAGGAACTTGTGCCGTTTTAAAAGTAACAGTCCAAAAATCACAGGTCTAGGTTAGTCTTTATACATTACAGCAAAGTTGGAATAACTTTGACAATAAAGCTAGTGCCGACGCGAGTGCGCGTGCCACACACCACCTCCGAAATGATAAAGTGGCAAACATTTATTTAGAATGTTGCCGCTGCAACGGAAAAGTTAAAGCGAGGGGTTTTCACACAGAAAATATTACGTTATGAGGTGTGAAAGGCATAAATGTAAAAATTCAATATTTCAAACGCAAGAAAAAATAGGCAAAATTGTTGGCAATTTATTCCGGTAACAATGCCGTGCGCGATATACGAGCGCACGAAAAGACTTAAATGATGATGGCAGCATTGGGCATTACGTTTGCTTTGATTAAAAAGAAACAGTTTGTCAATCTATCAATTGACTTGTATATCAATTTGTTCAACGCGCCAGCAACAATCGATCATGTTGTGGATTTGTATTTTTCCGATTAGCCGGCTGTATCGAAGCCCTGTTTGACATTGTCGCATCAATTATAAGCGTGGATTACCGCGCGACAGATCTAAGACGGTTCAATTTCGTACAGGCGCGCGGCGCGGGTATCGCGCGGTGCCGCGAGGGGCGATATCAGGAAGTGACTCGAGATTGCCTTATCAGGGCTTGATGAAGGCCTGATGTTCCCCATTATGCACGGTATACACAGTTCCGTTTGTGATTCGGAGCGGTGTTTTGAAGCGTGAACTTTTTGAAGAAACATTTTGTTACAAAATTCGCTCGTGTAGCAAAATACCGAACTACTCACCTATACCTATATTAAAATTCGTCTACTAATTTGTTGAAAATTTTATAACACTTGGCTTTATCTCCATCAAGTTGCATTGGAAATCTTGTATAGGAACAGTTCTTGCACACATTTGTAATGGTACCGATTCATAATAATGGATTTCTTGGTAGATAGGTAGGTATCTATGTACCCCACCTCGTCTCCCCCATCGTTCATTTTCACATTAAGTTTGATCAAAATGTGTCGGATTGTGCTCGGTCCCAAACCCATTTAGCCAATACAGGAGGTTATTAAAAGTTGTCGCCGCGACTGACGCGCTGGCTGCCAGTTTGACAGCCCGTCCCCGGGGGCCGCGGTTCGATTCTGTCGAATGGGAAATCTCATTAATCCACTTATTAAGAAGTTGTATTTTACTAATCGTTCCGTTGAAGTTTTGCGGGCTACGGTTTTGTGCGCGTTTAATATAGAGATGTGTAAGTTTGAAGTGATGTAACGTTCAGTTTTACCTTTATTAGATAACGTACAGTCCACATCAAAAGTATCTTGGTATCTGAGTGTTCCAAAAGAATCACATTGTGTAACACTTCTTATACTTTAAGAGACTTTAAAAAGTATAAGACGTGTTTATCAATGCGATTCTTTGGAACTTTCAGATATCAAGCTACTGAGAGAGTAAGAGAGACTTCTGCCCCTCTAGCCAAGTTGCTTCGTCTACATTCGTATCTACAAATCGCTACGGTTCTTTTATGGAAATTACATAAGTCACGTGATCTACTTATCGACTTGTAATGTCATTTCCATACATTTAAGCGTAGCGTTTTGTAGAAACGCTTCTAGACGAAGCCACTTGGCTAGGGGGGCTGATGTCATTCTATTATGACGTGTCTAATAATGTTGTTATTTTGAACATTTAAAATACCAAGGCACTTTTGATGTTGACTGTATCTGCTTATTCTAGGCTGGCTTAACCCGTCTTTTGCATTGACGGACGAAACATTACCTATCTATATGTTGTGTAACAAAATCAATTGTTGTAAATGTTTCGACAGAGTACGAACCTATCTACGGTAAAATTACGGGAATAGTACCTACTAAGAGTCGACTACATTATTTTTGTTACAGAAAGGCCTAAATATTATTTTGTTTCGGTTGTGAATTGGCAGAGAGAGGGTGGTAGGTACCCTTGTTGAGCCAGTCCGTGAACCAGGCTACAACTAGGTGTTTCAAATCTGTCTCTAATGTAGAGACATTCCAGTTGTTTGACCCTCAAATGTATAGACTACTTTTATTATCATTTATTTCTGGCAGTGATAGCCGATTGGTTTAGCACGCGTCTTGCGAGCACCAGGTCTCGGGTTCAAACCCCGGCCGGAAACTCTGGATTATTCGAAATCTATTTGCTTCAGAAATAATTTCGCACTAGGCCAGAGAGGTGGATTATGGCCTGACTCCCCCTCGTGTTGACGGGAGGCCCGTGACCAGGAGTGGGACGTCAAAAAGGCTAAATTATGATTATTTCTAGGTAAGTACAATTAAACCTAAAACAATATTTCACAAGTAGTTTGGCAATAACAAGATCCGTTACCCGCTCCAGCCCAAGCACTTGCCAAATGCCGACGGAATTAAAACAACGCAATATTTTCACCCGAACTTTACCGCGACATTTACTATCTTTATTAGCTGCTCGATAATAAAGTCCGCGAGGAATATGCAAAGCGCTTTAAGACTCGGTATTTAATTGCCCTTGAAAGGGGGCGACAAAAAATAAATGGCCGGTGGGATATAAATAACTATGCACTTTTCATAATCGCAATTGTCACTGGGAGAATATTTAGTGCGCGGCGAACGGGCGATTGCGATCCCGCGAGGGGTTGCGGGGAGGGTTAATAGTTGAGGGGTCGGTGGAGACGTTTAACGAGATGCAACGAAATGCATTGACTTTATAGACTATTAAGGTGATGGGAGATTTAAAGATGTCTTCATCGATGGCCCAATTTTTATTAAGATTACCGAAGTCTTAAATTCATTAGTCATTCATTAGTCTTAAATTTTTTGGTAGGTACTTAGGCTTTAGCATTTACTATGCGCCATGCGATAAAGACCTTAAATTGACATGCTTCCAAATAAAGAAAGTTCAGTAAGACATAAGTTAGTAGAGAACAATCTACTCGTATTTCTTGATTATGTGTGACTGCTTATCGTAAATGCAGTTTATACTTTTTATGGCCATTGGAGGTGTTTTAAGATCGCAACACGAAAGTTGTTACAAATATTCAAAGTTAATATGATAGTTACTTACGTATACCTAGTAGGTATGTCTTCACTGGGTATCCACCGTGTAAAATACCTGTTAGGTAGGTGCGTTGAAAGCATACCAACAAATAACAACTACAAATAAATTTGTTTCGAAAAAAATATTTTATACAAACAGTTCAGAAACAAAGCCCGCGGTTTATAGGAAGTTCTAATCCGCAAAGAATTGGGGTATAAATTTTATTTATCAAATAAAAAGGATGGCGCGCTCGTTTTTCACAGCGCAAGGGACATTATCGCTTCTTTTAATTATTATCCCGCCGATATTTTATGCGACCTACACTATACCTCCTACTGTAGGTACGATCAGTGCGTTGGTACACTTTGAGATGTTTGGGGTTCCGTAAATAATTTCAAACCTTGCGAAAAGTTGTGTCAAACGTTTAGTTATTTAGCTCCTTATTAAAAATTAAAAAAATATTAAATTGACTATGATTTTTTAAATAGGTATGAAACGGTAGATACTATATATTCTTAGGTAGAGTATTACAATTAATTAAAACAAGGAGCAATATCAACGTTTAAAATTAAATTAAATATCGCGTGTAATGAAAACAACAAAATAAATATGAGTGAATGTTTTAATTCTGCTGGTAGTTAGTTAGGGCGGCGCCCTAGCCGCGCTCGAGGAAATGAAGGAAAAAAGCGGCGGAAGCTGCCCCCCACCGGTTTGCTGCCCCCACCCCGCGGCCGGCTTGCGGCTTTTTAAATGGAAATTTATTGTTAAACACTTCGTCAGGCGAAGAGGCGGGCTTAAGAATTGTTACCTAGTCTCAACCTTGGTTTACCCAGGCCCTATTGTTATCGGATTTGCCGATGATAAAGAAAGTTGGCTTGTAATGCAAGCATTGTGAGCAACTTTAGTAATGTTATGGATTATTTTAGAATCAGCCTGCCTAAGCCTTAACAGTGTGTAAAATGTTCTACACTTTACTTTACCTACATTTTTTGTTTGCCCTTCAAAGTAACTTTTCCATTGCCATCCAAGCACAACGATTCGTATCAGTTCATTTCGATTCGTATCATTCTATTTAAAGTAAACGTACCTAAATACGTATTTTGTTATTTTTATTTAGTGGTATTGAAAGGACTAAGAGGACTCCCAAGTTTAGACAGATAAAACATGCTCAATTTGATCGCGATGAAAAATTAGAGCCGTCAAAAAATACTTAATTATATAATTCCATTATCTCTACTTAATTTAGACAACGCTAGGCGAGTTTATCGCGCAAACGAAACTCGTTCAAAAGTCGCAACTCTTTGCGACTTCATAAAATTCACCGAAAGCTGGCCGGCTTCCCCACAATTGAAAACGCGAGGGTGCCCCAAGATAGGGCGCTTACTTTAAAAGTTAAAGCTAATTGCCCTTAAGACATATTTTTAATTTCATTGCCCATTCCTTCTTTCTTAGTGTTTGTTGGAGTTCACTAACTCTTAGTCCGCAGATTGCAAGGGTACACGAGTAATTGCCATTTTTACGAGATTAGGTCACAACTTTGAATGTCGAACATATTTTATGGTCTATTTGTCAGGTATGTTCGTGTTTATAGGATGTTTGTTACAGTAGGCATGACATGATGTGACAGTTGGTATTTTTAACGCAGATTTTTTAATTTTTACTTCGATAAAAATACTGCCATTTATTTGGTATGCTATAAATTTACATCATATAACTCCGTATTTTCTAGGAAGCAAACTCCATAAAAGTTTTATTAATAAAAACATGTTTACTTCAATCGTTTTTGAACAACGAACCTAGATGGCGTTAGTATAGTTTTTGTTATTTTACTGTGTCATATTTGAAGTCGTCCAATTTGTTTTATTAGGTACTCGTTATTAATGAATTCTTAAACTCTCAATGTCTGCTGGTAACCTAACAGTTTTTAAGGCATTTCTTGTAATCATCACATCTTGGTAAGATGAATAGGCGACTAAAAACTAAAAGATAAGGCAAGCTTTTAGAAGTTTTATATAGTCTGACCTTTTATCTCCCAACTAAGTCTGGAATTAGACATGTCAAAGTAGCCAGACTTTACTGCCCACATTTCGGTCAATATTTTGTAAATATACTTTTTTGCTTTGAATAAGATAGGTTTCGAAGATGGTATCACCACGAAGTTTTTCTACTTACCTACTTACCGAAGTTGAGAACAGTTAGATTTCAATATCAATTGATAACGTACTGAATTTGTAAAGTTTTTGTTTTTCATTGAATCTTGATGTACTTAGGTACTTATAATACCTATTTAGTAGTTCTTACTAGGTCAATAGATATGCTGGAGATTAGCACCAATGAGTAGGTACCCCAGGTTCAATTCCCAAAGGTGCCCAATGCGTGGGAGCACGTGTCACAATAACTACAAAGCTGTGGCCAGTAGCCGCCGTCTCCTTTGTGCGGCTCTCCGCATTCATTCAATCTGTCATTTCATTTTCATAAATGAATCATTCTTCATTTCGGCTCTGAATTGTGAGGTTTTTTTCTTGGCCGCTGACCTGCCCACCGCGGGGGTCGCAGCGATGACTGATGGTATTTTAATGGTTTATTTTTCTTTAACATTCTTATCACTAACTATTGTAGTTGGTAGCCGGCGGCGGGATGCGGTACAAAGGACGTTCGTTTTTAGAATTTGAATGTCGGTAGGTATTTATAGATTCCAGTTCGCAGGTCCACGGAGCCCATTCTTGACATTGATTTGAATGATTGGATTAGCTATTTTCAAACAACTCCTAATACGTCAAGCGTACTATAGGTACACCCGGGCGTTCTAATTGTTGTTGCTTATGGCCGCACAGTCAAAATTTCTAATACTTTACATATCTGAATGTGAAGTATCAACCGAAGACATTTAAAAGGCTACCCCTGAATATGAAAGATAATTGATTTGGGTACTTTGGGTATCAGGTGTTGAGAAAGAAGACAGAACAATTACATGACTTCTTAACAAGTCTCTTTTGGAAATAACGTTTCCCTAAAACCGAAACTGACGTTTAATGAATAATTTATTTATAAATAAAACAATGCATTCTAGCCAGCGTGACACAGGAGCCGAACTGTCAATAGATGTCGCTGACAGCGCTGATGAATGAGCTCGACCGTTACATGCGCCTGCGCGCCGTCATTAGCTTCATTCACAGCAGAAATTAAAAGAAACAGTCCGACCACTGTCCTGAGACAACGGAACGGAAGTCTACATGCGTCGGCATTTACGTTTTATCTATTATTTTCCTTTGTAGGATTAGATTTTTTTCGGAACGGAAAATTGTTATTAATGATTTTTTTGCGGCAAGCAAGAATTATGTTTTAAAATATCGTTATTTCGTATTTATGTTGGTGATTGCTTTCCTTAGATAATTGGAATCGTATATCTACTGGATTCATGAACTCTATTAAACTTCTAGTCATTTCAAAGTCTAACCGACTCAATATATTCTCATCTTATTCTGGCGCTAGGTTATCCACTATTTCCCAGCCCCCTTTTGTTGTCATGTCATCAAGCACTTTTACAACAGGTAGGTAACAGATATGCATTTATTTATCACTTTATGCCAAGACAATGGGAGCGCCAAAGACGTCGGCCACGAAAATAACGCGAAACGAATTTAATTTTTAAATCTTCGACATTTGTCTACACACAAGTGGTCTATATCCGATCTTTTGTTTGTTTTTCTAGACGGAAAACTATTTTCGTGTGACAGTTTACGTGGGGTGCCGATGGATGCGTCAGTGAGGACCTTCCGAGCGTCATGTCTATGTCGCGGACGCTTGGATAGTAACAAGGTGGGTAATGGAAGGTACATAATATCCACATTAATTTGATATCAAAATCAACATCGTCATTAACCCTTCCAATGATCCCCACCTCTGAGCGCCTTCTGCCCCAAAATTTGGAATTTTTTTTTTGTTTTTTTATTATTTTTGTTTCGTACCAATCAGTAAAGTTTTTTAAAAGAATCGATACTCAAACAGGTAGACTTTGACATAATCGATCCATGAAACCCTATTATGGTTGACGTGTTACTAAACGTAGCAAATAAACGCCAATTGCTGCTCGCGTCTTATATACCCACCAGTTGGTGAACGCGACACTTGGAGAATTCAAATCTTATACACTTACTACGAAGGTGCTCGCGACACTCTAGGGGTCACTCTGGCGTCTAGTTACCTATCTTGCCTGATAACCCTCATTTTCCTACCTCATCCGGATTCCTACCAAGACATTTATATGTGAGTATTAAGAATAAGCCTTACTTGACGGACGCCATAGAAATAAGATTTAAATGCATTTGGGAAAATTGCCAAAAATATTTTCTGCACGCTGGACCTAATAAATAAAACGCACGCAATTCCTACTAATATGATAAATGCGAAAGTTTGTGAGTGTGGATGTATGTATGTATGTATGTTTGTTACTCCTTCACGCAAAAACTACTAAACGGATTTGGATGAAATTTGGAAGACAAATAGATTATAACCAGGATTAACATATAGGATACTTTTTAACCCAATAATCCAATACCACGCGGATGAAGTCGCGGGGCACAGCTAGTAATTTATAAATCAACTGCATTCAAGACAATAAATTATATAGGTAGTTATTAACATAAACGAACTTTAAAATATACGTGCGAATTGCACGTGGATAGAAGAGTGATTGACTGAATTATATTAATTAAATCGATGGGTGGTTTGAAAACAAACACACTTAATTTAAATGGTGGACAGCTTTTGCTCAATACAACAGTGCTTTGAATTCTTTCTATACGCTTATAATATAGTTAATGATTATACAGGCAGGCCAAAGAAAGTACCTATAGGAGGTTATAATGAGTTATCGTATTTTCGAAACTCTCGCAAGCCATGTCAAAACTTTCCATCATCGGCTGGGTTTGGAATTTATATTCAACGCAGTAATTTCTTATTAAGTTCCCATTACAAGAACCATGTTGCATGCATATGTATTGAATAATGATTTCGCAGCTATCATCGGACCGACGCGTTTTATTTGTTTAGATGCGAACGCAGGGCTAAAAACATAGGGCGCAACATGCGACATAGAGACATGTCTGCCAACACGACCGCGACGTCGGACGCGGCGACGAAAGACGCGCGGGCGAACGCGGCCTCCTGTCAAACGCGACGAAACAATATACATGAAATCGAATTGTTATTTGAATTCGTTCGAAATTCAAAAAAAAGAATGACGTGTTCTTTTTTATTTTAAATGTCGCGCGTCATAACATGTGAACAGTTGTTATCGAATTCCATTTTTATAGTACATTGTTACACGAGTGGTGAAAGTGACTTATTTAGTCCCGAGACGGGGTTTGGCGCCCGAGCGTAGCGAGGGCGCTAATAGTTCGAGGGACAAAATAAGTCTTTCACCCGAGGTAAACACTGTGCTTTTCATTACGAATACAAGGAAAGTAAAAATAAAAACAGGAATTGGCTAAATAAGGAAGGAATGTAAGGAAGTATGAACAATACTCTACAACTCGAAAAAAAAATAAAGATCCGATTGCCGCCTAAGTATTTTGTTTTTTTTCGTTGGCCGGCCAACTTCATTATTTAGCCATTATTTTTCATTTTCATCGTTAAATATTTTGCCCAAATCTATGTTATTTTCAAGAAATGGTTGAAACCAAATTATAATTAAGTCATTTAAAAATATATATTCTTTAATTAATATTTAAATTTATGTATTTTCAAATTTAAATCGTGCTGTAATTGAGTGACTGTAGAAAAAGTTTGAACATGGTTCCATAGAAATGTGAAAATGGAACTAGTTTTTTTTTAATTTGACAGCTGTCAGTTGAAAGCGATTCTCCCGGGCCGGTAAAGTATTACTTTCAACCCGCTCCTCAGGCAACTTCAGACCTTCTTTCAGAGTATGAGTAATGAAAAAGTATTTAAGATCTGTTAAAATATTTCCCAAGTCTAGGCACCGTAGGCCATCCGTAACAAAGATCGCGTCATTTTCTTTTTACACAAGAGGTAGTTAAACAGTAAATCATATTTTCATTACAACCGTTTAAAATATGACGTTAGTTTGACACTTTGCAACAAAAATGACGGACACGTGTCATTAATTTCATTATTGCAAAGAGCGTTGACAGTTAGGTAGGTACTGTGAAATATGACAAGTCTGTGACTTAAAATATGAATTTTAACACAATCCTTATTATTATTCTTAGAATATTTTGAAGAAAGTTTTGGTACGGTATCTAGTTATTACACGCACTGTTTGAATTCTCAGAATTTTATCCAATTTATACGACTTAATCGTATTAACATAACTTAACAAATAAATGCTGTCAATTTAAATGTGGTTACCTAACTTTTCTTTTATTCCACACACGCACTATACACTGCGTCTATGTAGTAAAAGTTCTCACCCCGAAGTGTTAGAAAAACTTTTTTATTGTAGCAAATAATAGGATTCATATTCGCAGTTGGGTAGTTTGGTAACTTTGCCGCGTGGCCGCCGCCCGATATAGTCGCGGGGAGTTGCCAACATTCTGTAGTAATGTGACAAACTTTTGTTACCGAATCGTTGGCGGGTTTTGTTCCTTACTTATATCCTTGGTAGATAAAATGTTCCCGTGTTAGTTACAATATATCGGACTAAAGGATACTTTGAGATAGAGAAAAAATTTGATGAAGTGGGTTTAATTACTACGTAGATAAAGATGGAGTAGTATGATACGGCCACTGAACTCTATGGTAGTTGAAAGTAATATAAGAAGCTACAAACAGCGATTTTCATTAGTGATTTTTTAGCTCTCTATCACTTTAACTTACCAAGGTGGTAGAGCCAGGCTGTAACCAATTGATTACAGCTTATATACGAGCTTGTTGGACCGGGGTAGTACCACCTGCTCACAGACGATCGCCGTAAAGTAACTACATATGATATATATTATATTATACTTGCGTTTCGTATGATAAGTGTGCGAGCCGGAAGTCCTACCCTCCCCTTTAGGTTGGTAACGTGCGAGCAATGCCTTTGGTATTGCAAGCAGGTCGTACGGGTGTTTTTCGACTTTGTTATATTATAAATATATAAAAAAACAAACTTGAACGCGTCGTACAAGCAACCGGGTGTATACTCAAAAATATACCAGCGACCCGCCCCGGCTTCGCACGCCTCTAAAATTATAAGTTTTTCTCTACAGTATTATGCACGTGTTATACATATAAACCTTTCTTTTGAGTCACTCTATCTATTAAAAACCCAAAACCGCATCAAAATCCATTGCGCAGTTTTTAAGATCTAAGCATACATAGGGACAGACAGACAGCAGGTAGCGACTTTGTTTATACTAAGTACCTATAGTGATGTCTGCTTATGGTCGATCGAGGGGTGAGGTATATCAATATTGCAACGACGGCGACGGCTAATTAACTACACTATACTCCCGAACAGAAGCAAGCAACTAGCCGCTCATTATCTACCGAATCTTAACAATATAACGCAAAGTTGCCGTAGCACGTTATCTGGCAAAATCTCCACAGTTTATAATGGCGAAAGTTGGCGAACTATTAAGTGGAGTCACAACATTTTGGTGGCCATCAAAACACGCTTAGATTGCAATAAGTTAGCATCTCAAACTTGGAGGCTTCATTAAGGGGCAATGCATGTCGTGACGTATGTCCGAAGTCCGAACTCGGCCCGTTACACGCAAGTGTCGCATAGAGTGGACTCGGGCTAACAGGGCAACTTTCCTCTTGAATATTCGTCGCGCGGCATTCACTTGTTTATGGTCGGCGGCTGTTTCGGCCCTCTGTTTTGCGGGTTGAAGTTAACGGGAATTTTCAGTTAACTGTCGTCTAGTAAGATTTAGATTCTACTTGCGGTGTGGACTTCAATATTTTAGATTTTATGTACCTAAATGAGTTCGCGATTACAGACTTCACAATCAGCCAGTTTCTTAATGAACAATTAAGGTTAAAGCAACAGCTATAATTGTGAAAATAAGAGGCCAATTTAACCTTTACTTTTACTTACTTTGGCTGTTACTTGCCGTAAAACATGCTAAAGACATATGCTCAAAACGTATATAATCTAAATCTACTAATAATTTTCCCCCTTATCGCATTGCATACTTTAGCAGAATCACAAGCAAAACAATGATTTTTTATAGAAAACATCAGAAAGTAAGGAAAAATGTTATAACATTCGTTGCTCTGTCATCTATCAACGCCATTATGGGTACAGGGTGGGTCAATGGACTCCTGACACTACAGCTTTATATTTTTAACTGTCATTAAATACAACCGAGTATCGGTTTACATTATCGATAAGTAACACATTACCACAACACTTGACTAAGATTACGACGTAAGCATTGTGTTTGTAATGACAATATTTGTTAAGCAAACAGAGTTGGGGAAGCCGGTAGTTGTCCATAACATCGGGGATCGACAAAGGGAGGTAAGTGCAAGTCACTCATATCAATATCAGGCGGGCCCCGCGGCCCGAGGGCATCGTTTTGTTTCACCAGTTTTTGCGTAACTTACAGCTTTTAAACTATGAATAGGATTTATCGTTACAAAGTGATGGTGGTAACTTACTCTATAACTACAAGGTTCGCGAACCTTGTAGTTATAGAGTAAGTTATGATGGGTTTGGTGGATTATTTGACTTCATAAAATGGGGATGCTAATCTTTCAATAACATTAATAATCGAAATCAGAATGAAAATATTTAACGGTACTTTACATCCATTTTAATTAATCTGAAAAGTATATTTAAACGCTTATGTTTTTACCTACAGACACGTTTACGATGTTAAAACTTTATTTAAACCTCTTTTGCCAATAGTTGGTTCTACATTTCAAAGAATATCTCGTATCTACTTTCACTGCGAACTCTATTTTAGTAGAGTCTATGTTGGCATACAAAATGGTACAATGAACACGATCTCTGGTACACCTTTGAGTATTTTTGTGTACCCTCCTGTAGTCTCATTGTGTGGGGGGAGGGGGAAATACTGCACTACCTACTCTACTGTTGTGTTGTTAGTTTCCCGCCCGACGATAGGCACCCGATTGTGGTGACGAAGCTGCCCCGCTACATTTGCATTGCATCATTGTTGGTAGAGCTAGCAAAAAAATGAGACTAGGTAGATCTTTGTTTATATTAAAATTGTTTCACATTGACAATGGTTTATAATCGAAGTGAAAAGGGTTGAAATTTTTTGAATAGATTGATATTTTTTAATCATAGTTTGTTAATTTTTACTGATCGTCTAATTTAAAGTAGGTATTTAATGAGAAAATTACAAAGATAGATGTTAATTTTATATATTAATCATTCCTAGATACTGTTTATCTTGTTTATTATTACATTTTATTTTGTTTGCTGTCTTTACTGGGTTCGCAGTGATGGTGCACATTTGACCCCAACTCACTCTAATGTTTCTGTTTGCGAATAAAAATCAAAACGTGGCCTTACTTATCAATATTTATTTTTACAGACAAATAAATATTTAATGAAATATGTCGGCAATTGAAGACCTTTGCTATGTTTAATTTATTTTGACAGGAATATTTATGTGTAACTGTATTTAATCGCATCAATAATATAAAAATTATAAACTCTTTTTATTCGACATTGAAAAATAAACATAATTTGCGTGTTACACTCGCGTAGTTATCGTAAATACTTAATAATAACGAACGTTTATATAATTCGAAAATGATTAATTGTTGCGAAGAATAAACAAATTAACTTTTTTTCTTAAACACGTTAACAAAATAAATATAAATTTAAAAATAAATCTAGTTATAAATCTAGTGATTACATCCACCATATTTTCTTTTTATGACTTATGTCTGCGAGTGCCTGCTTTTAATTTCGCCCAGTGAACGACTTCGATTTTCCTGCAGTTTAAAAAAGTAACTTATCAGTTAAGGAGACAGGGACAGAGTCACTCCGTAGCCGTAGTATGTAAGAGACGGAAGAGTGCACAAGAGGGAACGAAAAATAAAACAGGGGAAGAAAGTTAAGCGTCCGTGACTTTTCAAGATTTTTTTTTCGCCGTTTATTTTTTAAAGTTTACGCCGGGAGCCGCTTTGTAGCGAGTATATAAAAGAGAGCGTTTTCCGATTTGTCTTTTGTTTTCCTCCTTTTATTTATTTCATTCTATTTCTTTTTATAGGTGGAGGAAGCATAGGGAATATTTTGTAAAAACGAATATAACTATTATGTTGTAATAATACCTTTATAAGTTCATGAACGTATAATGGCGGTAACAGACATGAGCCGAAGCAAATAATATTTAAAAAAATGCTGATTGTGATATATATTTCCATTAAAAATTCGTTCGTTTTGTTTTTGATACGGTTCAAGTGTGCCTCTGCCATAATAATCTAATAGATGTATTATTTTTATTACAAGACGTACGCGTTATTGTTCGTTAGATATTGGCTGCAGCAGCTTCACGACCGCTTGGCGCAGTGGTTTGAGCTTAGGCCGCTCGGCTCACTGCACATGGTGGTTGCGGGTTCGATTCCTGCCGGGGCAAATTTCGAAAATAATTTGCCCAGGTCTGGGTGTCACTGGGATCGCCCTCAGTCCATTGTACGGAACCCATAGTACAAGCGTTGCTTAGTTTGGGACCAAACAGTTGGTGTGTTCGCCTGGCGATATTTATATTATTTATTTATGCACCGGGAAAGTGAATATGAAATTTTATTTGTTGATTTATTCAAGGCAATGACCGCTTTTCGGCTCTCACGCTCCCAACAAAAACAAACCGACGATCGTATGAAATCTATATTTGAAACAGTAATAGGTTCATAAGCAATAATGAAAGTAAACTTGGGAACCCCTAATTACCAGCGAGCGAAGGTAAATAGTAAGGCGCCTTTCGATCATCCATCACCGATAGAGGCACTCTTTGTGGCCACCGACCAATTACTGGCATGAAAATTAAATTCACGAAATCTAATTAAGAACAAATTGTTTTATTTATTATGATGCGTTCGGGTCATTTGTTCCTGTCGCGATGGCGGCTGCGGCGGCGCCCTGGGCGGACCCGAGCCCCCTATCCGATCGAGCCGCCACTAGTTTTTTAAAGGTAATAGTGTTACTCGGAGACATTGGTAGAGCAAATAGACCATAGAAGCCTTGATTTTGAATTGTCTTATCGTTTTATTGAGGTAAAAGCGAAACCATTTTTTGTTTGTTATGTAACAAAGTCGGCGAAATAGCGTACGACTCATTTAATATTAAGCAGTTACCGTAGCGTATAGATGCTTGCAATACCAATGACATTGCTCGCACGTTGCCGACCTGAAGGGGCTCTCTCATTCATCGGACGAAACGCAGCTATGATAGCTTTCTACCTTACGCAGATTTTCTGTTAGTGGGTGGTACTACCTCGATAGAGCTAGCCCGAATGTGAATGTACAGCTTGGATCTCCCACCGTCTCTTATTATCTCCTGTTCTAAATCCATGGGTTACTAGAGAGAACATCGCTATAAAAGCCAATGTTCTTATACAATTCGATGGAGTTATCGAGAAACTATAATATCGATATAAGTCCGAATCATATTACCATAATTCCTCACTTCCTCATCGGTATAGTGTGGTATGTGGGGCCACTCGTAATGCCCCCATTTGTCCGCGAACCGGCCGTGTTGCGGGCCAGCAGACGGACGACACAAAGACTGACACACATCGCTTTATTGTATCATGCCTACAAATGGATCGCATACATCCAGAATTCGACCCCGAGTCGAAGGTGGAATATCTTCTCATACCAAATCAAGCTAAGTTAGGGCATAAGATTAGGTGAATAAGGTGGTATAACATAAGAACGATACTTCCAAGATCGCATTAAACATTGGCCTAAGTGCTTGCTGAATACTTATATATTTGAATTCATTTAAAGTAAATTCTTTGCAATTTTAAAAAAGTCAATTGTAGAAATAATGACTATAATCTTTATTAAATAAGGCGCATTTCCAAAGATATCCACCAACTTAAGAGTATTCCAAATTTAAAATTAAATTTAAGAAAAACACGAAATCCAAATGTTAAATTTAAAAAAAAAGTACAGCATAATAATGCAGGCATGGTATCACGCCAGTGTCCCCGTCATAGATCATCCACCGGGCAGCCCCTGCTCAGCCGGCAGATCCTCAGATATCGGCCCTCGCCCACTGACCCTGTCATCACCCTCTATCAACAAGGTCGGCCGTTTGTTACCCGCAGAGGTCAAGGAAAACTCCAACATGAATTATTAGCATCCATCGCATCTCATTTTTACACAACGTACCTTACAAAAACAGCCTTCCCGACTGCAATGACCTAATTCACCATGAAATTATACTCAGATTGAAACAGTGGCCGGGGGCCGAAGTCGTATTCGTCTGCTCTGGACAGTTCATTTTTAATAATAAATGAGACGAAATCAAGACATGACGAATAAATGAATCCAGAACTTGACGAATAAATGAATATGGAATATGATAAATGGAAGGCTCGGATCCCTCGCGAAGATTTTTTTCTTTGGCTCCGGCCGAACGGAAGACGCTGGCTTTTTCCTTTTGTAGCGGGACAAGTTAAGCGTTTTTTGGACGGCCGTAGCTGGCGTTGTGATATTTATCATTTCGTATAAATCGTTGGATCCCTGATTGTGTTACTTTGATTTCGGCCACTGGGCTTTGAATTAAAGAGCATCGTTCCTAATCGTGTGTGGTTTCCTTTGGATCATTAATTTGTGAATGTGTAATTCTTTTGAATTGGTTTCTTGAATCGACACATCGGCAGCGGGCGCACGAGTGGAACGACCTCGCACCGTAGACGGGTGAAGTGTCGATATAATCCGGGCGCGCGTAATCCATGACTGCACTAGTCACTGCCACGTGGTCCTATGATAAAGTACCCGAGCAGATTATGCAAATTCTTAAAATTCAATCTCCGTCCTTCTCCCGCGCGGGGTAAATGTGAATGCCTGGCTCTTTCCCGCGCGATGTTAGGTTCACCCCACGGCCGCGCGCAAATATCTGATGGATGGTGCTTTATTCCAATAACAATTTGGATATCGTATGCTGAATATTTGAAAGTCAGAAACGTGCTCGATATGGTGTGTTCTTGAGCTGCGTTTTCAATCGATCCGTGAATATATTCCAGCTGTACCTCGTTGAAGTCATTCTACATGTGACAGACAAATTTATATCCTTGGTTTTTTTATTAGCGAAAATATATTTGTTTTCTTTGTTTGTGAGTTAGGGAAAATCGGCTGAACGGATTTTAGTAAAATTGGGTATAGAGGTATGTGATGCTTTAGCTAGAATAACATGGCTTATTTTTTCCCTAATTGTAAGTGGCCGGACCCGCGGGTAAAGTAGGTACCTGCGTACAGTAATCAACGGGTCTATGCACAGTACAAAATATAAGCAGCAATTCTCTATAATAGCAGTAGAGTCAATCTTCATCGTGCGAACGGTTATTTTATAGCTGTCACACGTTTGCTATTAAGTAACTATATATTGGCTAGATATCTGTAGCTCTACCAAGAGTTTTACGCTCTACTCTCTAGTCATTTGACGGTACGGTAAGTACTAAATTCTCATCTATACACTAGTCTAGCATTACAGCCTTTACTAATATCTTCGTTAACAGTTTGAAAAAACCATTTTGGGATTACCAAACCTCCGACCCATGTGCTGAACACCGGGCTGACTGTCCATTGAGATTTGACACAGGGTCGATGACTTGCACGAACGCGGCGACTTTTGCCCATAGACCCGACACATGCAGCCTAACATGACTTGCTGGAAGCGACGGGCGTTTTTTAATTGCTCGTAACTTAGACAATTCAATGCTACTGTTGATGGCTCAATTCATCATGTGAACGGATTGTGAATGAACAAGTGTAGGCTGACGTAGTTCACTGATATGGTGCGAGATATTTCTGGTTTTCCTCTGTTGCTATGTCTGTTAGCAACGCAAACAAAAATTATTTGCCTAGGTAGGTAATGCCTACCTAGGCAGGTGCTACTTATCATCATAGTACTATGATAATACCTAGTACCTAATTCAAGGCACGCGTAAGATACACTTTTCAGTTCTTCATTCAAACGCTACTGTAGGTACCAAAATGACTACTTCAATAAACTCATCTCTTTCTCAAATAAACCTGAAGTATGAAGTAAAACAAAAGATCTCCAAGTAGCTCGCATACCAAAAACAAACCTCAGCCGTAAAATGAAAATAAACCTAATTCTCTGAAAAACATTGGGTAATCAAATAACAGCATCCTAATTAGAAATGTAACCGCTTTCGTAATTTCCCCTACAGTACATTTCGGCAAACCAACCGGTGCCAAGCACCTACAAAGTACCTTCGTGCGACCACAGAACTCGCGGTCAGGGAAGAATATAGTGCACGTCGGAATAATAACTAAAAAAAACAAACCTCCTCTGTGCGTGTGAGGAGTGTGGGTAGGCAGCCTGCTAAACGCAATATAAAGTGTGGTTGGATAGGTATGGAGGTATAGGTGGCTTCCCCGCGCGGTCATTAGTGCCGCACACCCCCGCGCCCGCCAGGAGAAAGTATGATTTTACTCCTATAAAGCCGTATTTCTACTCCATACAGGAATTCGAATACGCGTGAAGTTCCCGGGTTCCCAGAAAGGACATGTGGCGGTTGTACATAATACCAAGTTTAAACAATCTCAATATGGCGGGGTGTGCGTTAATTCGCTCGCTCGGTGTTTGATGCAGAATTGTGAGGGTTCTGAGATGTTTTGTTGTATAATCTGTGTTGATAAATAAGGAGCGATACTAATGTCATAGTGCTTCTTAATTTATTTTGTTCCTGGAGAGGATGCTTTTAACTAGCAGTGGGAATTTTTATGGGATATTTAAAATAACTGGGAGCAGCGTCGTCAAGGTTGGCGTGAATTTATATGATATTAACCATCAGGTTTTTTTATGTAGCATTTACTAAGGCGAAATAAAAATGATTTAGCCCTGCCACTTCTAGGCTCGGGCCTCTCTTCAATACGAGGGGGAAGCAAGCAAATAATTAAGGCCATATTCCACTACGCTGGCACAGAGCGGGTTGGCGGATTTCACGTGTCTTTTGAAAATTGGTCAGATTTTCTAAGACATCCAGGTTTCCTCACGATGTTTCCTTCACCGTAACCAAGTGTTAATTATATTGAAATTATAACCATTCAAATCAAATAATACAATAGTATAATGTAATTATTTATTTAAGTGGGAAACACATTCGGTAGGGGGGGCTTCAGGGGTGTCCCAGCTGAGCAATTAGCGACCACGTGTCCGGGGGGAACGCCCGGGGAGAATGAAAAAAAGCCACGATAGCTGACCAAATTGTTCGCTCCTAGATTACAGCCTACGCTGTAGTACATGGTAATTATAGGTATAAGGTAGGTATTATAGTATATGACGATCAATTCCGATGCGTGTTTTGAAGCTTAGATTGTTGTTAATTATAGTATAGGGGAATTTTTAAAAATAAACCTTTTAATATGACGGTTTATGAATCCCTTTGTCTGTGACTACAAAGGGTCTACTTTTAAAATGCAGCAAAAACTGATTATGTATTTATATAGACTTATGTTTGGTTTAACTTTATGACTCTACCTCTAGAACTCTGCCTCCTAGTTTGCACGAAACATTAACACCGATTTGTGATGTTGTCTCTGTTTTGTGCAGTCAAAAATAGGGACAACAATATAAAACAGCGTTTATCTTTCACACGTGCAAACTCACAACAAGTACTAACCTATGCTATGTAAGCTAAAAACTAAGTAAGTACTGATGTTTGATGAATGCGATTTGTGATTTACGGTAACCTTTTAGAAACATAAATACTAGCTGATCCAGCAAACGTTGTTCTGCAATATAAATTATTTATAGGTATGAAAAATAGTTTACGACCTATTCTCAGACCTACCGAATATACACAAAAAATCATAGAAATCGATCAAGCCGTTTCGGAGGAGTTTGGTTACAAACACTGTGACACGAGAATTTTATGTATATGTCGCCGCCAACTGGCTTAATCCGCCGTTCAATTAACAGCCTAGGCACTTTACTAAACAGCGCCGTTCAACTAACGGCCTAAATGATATTCAGCCGTATAGTCTATTACAACATTTAATAAATTGGCTGGCTAATGCTTAGGCAACTGGTTGAAATTTAAGTACTACAAAACTTTTTCAAAATACTACCCAAGCAGAACGACCTGGATGGGTTTAGGTTAGGGTTATTTTTTTTATGACCCCACAGAAACCCCACCCGGCAAATAGATTCGGTGGATCTAAAAAAAAACGTAAAAAACCTAAGTACCTAATAAAATGATTCCATCAAAGTTGTTTTTTTCCGACGCCATATTGACCATAGAGAATATAAAATATAGAGATATTGACAGTTTGGTGAGTTTCGGCGCTAGGTGGCAGAAAGTAAAACTAAATAGAAATGAACAGTCTAGGCAGGTAATTAAACGGCTAGGCAAGTAGTTAAACGTCATCGATCCAAGTCATTTGCCTAGCTGTTTGATCAAATGGCTGAATATCATTTAGGCCGTTAGTTGAACGGCGCTGTTTAGTAAAGTGCCTAGGCTGTTAATTGAACGGCGGATTAAGCTATTTTGCTGCGACATATATACAAGGTGACACATAATGGGTATACTTTTTTTTTCAAGACATAACTTTGTAATTCTAAAACCATCAGCTTTGGAGGGAACTTGAAAAACAAAAGGTGTTATAGGAATACAGCTGTTGACCGATTTCACAAGTCCACAAAACCTTTAGTACTTCAACTGTCCCACAAAGCCGATAGTTTGAGATTTACAAAGATAAGTTGCAAAAAAAATAGTATACCCATTTTGTATCACCTAGTAGATTTACCCGACGTTAAAAACTCTACAATAACAAACATTTTAAATGTATAATCTTCGAGAGTCTGACATCAGGATGAGCGCGGGAGTGGAGACGGCGGCGACGGGCGCGAGGGACGTTGGCCCATCGATTTTCGATTTACACCCGGCGTAACCCGAAGTGGGTCAAGAGCTGGCTACAGGATCAGGGTGATCTGATCAGTGGTCATATATGTATTTAAGTACTTGTCTTTTGAATAACAAATGAATAAGGATGCAAGAAACATAAATTAATAAAAAAAAAAATTTTTTTGCGTATCTAGAATGAAAACCCAGGTGTAGTAAATATGTACTGCGTGCCTAGCAGTAACTCCTAACGTAATCGTATCGTCATCGAAAAAGCTTGCTGTTATCGTCACTCTTATTTAGGAGATCTGTCACGTGAGCGCAGCACACGCTTACATTAAAGTTACGATATGGTAAATATATCGTGCTCGGGGCTCTGAAATTCTATAAACCATAGGTAAACCATGAAAAATCTCTCTAAAGAAAACAAAAATCGTTAAACATCAACAACACATAGCTTATCATGACAAACATTTCCATCGTTTTGTTGGTTTAATTTAAAGTTTTATGTGACTAAAAACAGATCAAAAATTGAGTTATTTCATATTGTTTGTGTTACACACCTTGCGTGTGTTTGCATAAAGAGAAAACTTATCGATACTGAAATGAGGAGTTCCCAGTTTTCATTAGGGTGCGATCGGGACAGTTAGAGCCCTTTTATTATCTCCTCGTCTCTAAATTGCCGAAAAGAAATACCTCCCCCAAGAAAAAAGGGGAACCGGGGACGAAAACCTTGTCCTCAACTTAGCTACCAATGGCACACCGTTATTTAAAAATCGAACACGATAAGAGCCGAAATGTTTTTATTTTTTTAAATGGAACGAATTTATGTTCGCTTTTAAAAGTAAATATTGCAATCGATGGCAGTTTACAATGGTGAAGCTTCGATAAGGAGTTTTTATTAGATTTGGGGGCAGTTAGGTTTCGGACTGTGCGTGCCTAATGTAGCATTCGATTTTCGGTAATGGTCAGCTGATAAGCAAATGACGTCATTATTGAATCGGCTTTAGTTGTATCGTTCGGGCTGGAATTTACTTTTGCGAAAGGAGGGCAGTCTTCGGCCAATAAAAATATCTCGTTATTGGTTAACAAATAAAATTGAAGTGTTACTTCGTTTGTAAATTTGTATGAATTTAATTAAATTTAGACGTTGTATTGGATGAGATAATCAGGCGCTGTCGTCGGGCTATACATTAGTCGGCGGTGGGGTGGATCGGAGCCAGCGTGCTGATACACCCTCTGCGCTGATAAAGAATTGAGGGTATTAAACGATTACAAATGCTTTGCGGTTCAATAGACAGCCCACCGGAGGAAGCCATCGTTTTAGATGAATTAGTTTACGTCACATTTTCGGATGAGACCACGGAATAGGTCTGCATAGAACTCGTTACCCACTTTACCCGCACCTCCTCTGCAAATGCCGTGTTTTGAAATACGTGTTCGTGAGTGTTTTGTTATTTTCCATTCGACCGTGTTTTGTTTTATACGTTTTTTTATTTTATTTTTTAAATCTACTCTCCGCTTATTTTCATGTTCTAATAATAAAGGAGCTGGAGACTCACTACAAAACTTAAAAGAATCTCACAGTTACGCTAAATACCCACCTACCTACCTACCCGTTACGCCTAGATTTCAGTATATTGTATAGCCCGCCCAAACAGCAAAATATCACAAAGCAACAGCCAGGAAACATTCCGGTACCTCACAACCGCATTCAAATGTAAGAAGTGTGGCGACAAAACTGTCCAGATAAGAGGCACCTTCATCCACTCGTTATTTATGTAGCCAGCATCCGATTGAGAGCCAACTGAGGCCGGCACACGAACACTTATCTACCCTCGGGCCCAACATTTATTTCCTCTAAACTTCCTACAGACCTTCAAAATGTTAAGGTCCTTTTTCGCACACCATCCTTTTTCCCGCATTCCTCCTATTGACAAGAGACAAGAGAGTAGGAAGAATATATCGCTGTTGTCGTCATTTTTTGTCTAGCTACCTTAAGTTCTGTAAGAATATTTTCCAAATGGTTCGGGATCTTAACCTGGTTGCCAACATCATTATCCTGTCAAATCTTTTCCCTAGGAGTTCGCTTCCTATAGCTTAGAGGGTATATTCTGGACCTAAAGGTGCTATTTTGTCTATAAATTACGAAAAAACTAAACACATTTCTGTCTTGGTAAGGCCGTCAAATAGATGGCAATAAATTTAGTTTACCTAGTCATGTTTAGTTTGTGTAGCAACAGAATGATCACCAATATCTACCTTACCCTTAGCTGTGATAAATAAAACAAATGTATCGTAAAGAAGGCCTCCGTGAACAATAAAATCGAAGCGGGGAAATATTTAAGGTGGTATTTTTGAGCGGGAAGCCGAAGGAAAGTTAAATGAGTTTGTTGGCACTGGGTAATCGGGTCTTTGTTGCGTTGCCGGATCAGATAAAAATCCACGATACGCACCGATTACTTTTAATGTTTATTTATGTTACGAAATACTTTCATTACGATATTTATTTACAAATATTTTTAAATGAAGTATTTTTCAGACATCAGAATAAAAACTACATCTACGAGTATGCACCATATACTCGCGGGAAGAGAAATTATTTTTGAGTCCAAGTACAGTATGTTACACAAGATAATTGTTGATATATCTTCGAATTTTTAAATGTTTTTGATACAACACATTTTTAAGTTAACTCAATTAAAAAAAGTACCAAAATAAAACGGAATTATACCTCGTAAATCTAATAATCTTAAGTGTATTGTGGTGAACATAACATTTGAAACCCTCGCGTAGGGTTTTCACGACGATTTTTACACTTCCGTGTTTCCATAGATAAGCAAATACAGGGACGCGTGTGATGGATATTAAGGGCACACCTTACATCATTTGCGTTATTACACGCGGCGAGGGGGCGCCACAAGACGCGCTCCTTATATCTAGATGTTACACCCCCCTTAATATGCTAAAATCAAATTAGTTCCAAAGAGGAGTGATTCCCGCGCGCCAATCGATCGCCCACTCTCGATATTACAGGCTCGAGGGTGCCCGCTTATTTGAATAGCATGTGTGTCTTGATTAAACATTTGAATATTTATAAAATTACGTTTTTTTTTTATAAAATCAGAATCGATAATCGAAAGCAGCGTGAATGAAGCGGTATCGAATCTCTGTTATTGATATTGATATAGGCTGTATTTTTTTGGACGGAATATAAATGTTTCCTCTTACTGAATATTTTATGTAGTAATTTTGATGTGGATGACTGTGACCACTTTAATGCGGTGCTGGACTTGTAAATAGGTGTTATTGGCTGCAACCTAAGGGCGGAAATTTCGGAGGGCATGTCACTTTTTAATACCTACCTAAACTACCCACTACTAACAAGATAAGAAGGAGGTAGGGACCGGATGGGACAATGTAAAGTGGCCAATACCTAGGTACTTAACAAAAGTATAAACCAGGCATTGCTGTCATGGCCTCTGCCAGAATTCAAAGCTGCATATCAAAACATTTTATGATACCTACACACAAAACGGACGCTGAAAAGGATTACTTTTAGGATACGGCCGAAATCCCTCGATTTGACGGTTAAATTTTAATTTCACTTCGAGGCAAACTTAAATTCTAATAGAGTAGATGGTATCGCAGCTTCGCAAGTTTCAGTTGGCTGAAAACGTCAATTTCCTCGTGGATTCTTGGTAGCGGTTATCGCGACAGGGATCGGGGACGGAGCGGTAAGTCGCAGGTTTCATTAGCACAGGGTGTTGGCAAATTAACACCCTCGTGACGAGACGAACGAGCCCGGGGCAAGTGCGGACTGCCTATTGGCAACCGTGACGGTATTGTTAATGGTTGTTTGGGATGAAGTAGAGTCTCCTGTTCCAGCGGGATTAATGTTGTTAATAAATACTTAATGTTGTATTTTTAATGAATTTTTGCGTTATGATTCATGTAGATGTTAGTTATGATAACTTAAAAATATGTTGCATTTTCTCTGTCCTTGAATTTGAACTCTACAGAACGGATCTTACGACTCTACAATAGCAAGAAGACGTTTATTCCTGGGTAAGTATTTGCACATTAAATTAAAATGAAAATTAAGTTTACCTATTAGTTTTAAGGACCTGACCCTCTATATTAAACGGTCACAACTGGTACTCTTTACTGCTACTTGGAATTCTTGAGTTGACATAAAAATATAGTAAACTAGCTGTGCCCCGCGACTTCATCCGCGTAGTATTTTAACTTAGCAAAAATTTCGGGATTATCGGGTTAAAAAGTATCCTATATGTTAATCCCGGTTATAATCTATCTGTGTTCCAAATTTCATCCAAATCCGTTCAGTAGTTTTTGCGTGAAGGAGTAACAAACATACATACATCCACACTCACAAACTTTCGCATTTACAATATTAGTAGGATTCAATTACGTATAAGAACTTTTATCATGTCCGTTCAGTACAGAACATTTGTTTGGCATACCTATCCACAACCAAAGAAAGAAACAAAAAACAGTCAATTTGCTGCAACTTGTATGGACAATGGATATGGATCTAGTTTTTCCATCAACAAACGCAACATCTAAGTTTCCCCCGAGACGTGATGTAGTTGTTTATGCAGCAAGACCCCGCGGTGGCTAAACGGTGGCCTGACGGTGACTAATGACTGATGCACTAATAGTTGTGTCGCATTCTCCCGACGCTGCCGCCGCCATATATCATGCGAGGGTAATGGGGGGAAAACGGTGCTATCACCCTCGGACGTGATAAGGTCAAGAATCGTTTGTCCGGACAGTTATTTTATCGGTGACGCTATTTTTCTCGATATTCGATTGGTGATGCTATCAAATAAGAATAATATTGAAAAGTATTAGCTCGTTACACCCAATTATATCTTCAGGTATAGTGATTAGTGCACCTGCCCAAATAATCAGACGGCCTATTTTCACGGAGGATCCCTAATTTTTTTATTTATAAGTGCCACTTACTTTAAGAGGACTTCTAAACTAACCCTCGACTTCGTCGCTTTCAACGCTAGAAGGTGTATCATAAACATTGAGGAGTCCATGGTAAAAAGGGCATCACTGATTGCTTTTGATAGCAAATCCAAGCTATAATTGATTTGCAACCTTATTCCATAAAAATAAATGTCATTCAGAAAAAAATGCTCATTCCATCTTCACCTCATAAAACAGAACAGTAGTAGATACTAAACGAAATTGATGCAATAAACTATTAAACACGAACAACATTTAAATAACGACACGCATCATATTAATGACATTCGTGTCTAAACAAGTCAGCGGTAACATTAGCATAAATAAAGTAACTATTTTGTGCGCGTTCATACTTCACGGAATCACGAGAGGAATACAGGAAGAGAAGATACGACGGTGTCGCCCCCTTGATGTTTAAGAGGAAACACGGTCGGTAAGATATTTGAACTAAAGGTTGCAACAGAATTCTGTTGCTTTTCCCTTTACTCAAACTCCCTGAATAGAGCGGGAGAGACATATCCTGCAGCTCGGACTGATTATACATGTATAACATAGACGAAATCAAACTTTTGTAATTCTTCATTTCCCTCTTCCTGCCTAAACAATGATGTCCAGAATCCAGAATTTTAGAAGGCTTCTAATTATTAATATAATAAATGTATAGATATAATCAAAACTTAAAACATGGCAGATATAGGCTGAGTGGTATAAAAATATTATCTCTAGTGCCACGATCCAGGCATAAAATAGAGGAATACGTTTGTATGGACCGCACATTGCCCGCATTTCCTCTTGGCTCTCAATAAAGTGTCGTTGTGTGAACCGGCAGCGGGGTGTTCCCTTGCTACGCCGCTACGAGCTACGTCTCAAGATTAATACATCGTAGAGGCCGTGTTAGTGTTGCAACAATTTGTCTTTATAAATGTTGACTCAGCGAGCGGTTGGCTCGCGGTCGCCTCGCGCGATTAGCCCCGCTAAATTTATTGTTTAATTTCAAAGGCGTTATTAATAACGTGCGAGATGATTAAACGGATTTTGCGGCTTAGCTTTAAGATCTTCGTCTTTGATTTATATGTTAGAGCTTAATAGTTGGTTGAGGCTTTGTTCGGCGTGTGTCGTAACGTGACAGGTAACTTATAATTACTGTCTAACGGTACAGTTGTGAAATATTGCAGTGGATATTTCTAGTAATAAATTAAAAGAGCTGAAGCCACAGTTGATAGGTAACGAATTGGTTACATTTGGATGACGTAATTTTGATGTGTACCAGGTACCTCTTGGAACTTAGATGCGGCTGTTTTATCAACAAGCGCTTATGCATGCGGAGTACAGAAACTTAGTTAATTATCCGCGGCTAGCCAAACTCGTGTCCGGAAACCGGACAACACGATATGTCGGGCATCGCACCCTCGTCTCAGACGTACTGCACGTCGACACACAGGGACCACTGCCGAACTCTGCACACCGCAATCTCAACTCTATTACATAGCGATACCAAAGTGTGAATTTCTTTGCAACCTTGAGGGCTGTAAACACGTTTTATACACGCGGATGTAGTAAAGATGATCCCGTGGCGTTATCCAAATATGTGTTCCAAGTTTTAGTGCATATTGTTGAGAATGTATTGTCGGGGGCGACAATAGTTGCGGCCGCGATACGGGGGTTTATGCGTGTAAGATGATGCTTGTTTGTGAACTCTGGCTGATATGATAAATCAGTTTAGAGCCACCAAACAGCTCACTCGAGACTCGTAAGAGGGGTGCGAAATGGTAAACAATCTTGTGGTAAATGAGCAAATTGATTATTCAGAATTGTTTATCATGTCGTATATTCAGAAAATTTGGCGAATAACGTTTTACTCTTTAACCAGATTTCATATTATGCAAGCATTTGTATAGTTGCTGGTTCCATTTCGAGTTTTGTGAATATTTGTTATTTCTTTAAGTACTTACATAGATTTAGCAAGAAAAATATAGAATAACATTTATTTATATTTGCTGCTGCACTGATGAAGAATGAATCCAAATGAATCCGATCATGACGGCACCACTGAAAGGCTGTTCAAAGTTCCTTAAAATTCTCACACAACAGAAATCAAAGTCCATTTTGATTGTGAGAAATAAAACCGGTGTTACACAAGAGACGCGAGCGGGCATTCAACGTCATTGCTCATTCAACAATATGACGCGGCTTCAAAAGGTGACCAGATCCTAGGCTATGACCGCCCACGCCGCGATGACGGTATATCTCTCTCTCAGCGATCCTCTAATAGGATTACAGTGGACCGTAGCAGGTAAGTGTCTCTAATTGCTGTAAAAATCGGCGCCGACGATCGTACAACAAAGGCCGGCGCCCAGTGCGCGCCCGCCCTTAGTGAGAGTGATTTATTGATTGCCGTTCTTAGTCGGCTTAGTGGGATTATGTTTTGTTTGTTTGTTTGTCGGCAGGTGAGCGGCTCCCGTTTCGTTTGATGTGTGTAGGATTTTTTTTGGTAAGTCTCATTGCGTGGCCTGATGCAATCTACAGCGATATACCTACTTACTTACCTAGATGAATAGGTACAGTATTGTACAGCCTCCAAATTGTAATATGAACAATAGCAATATTCCTTATTTGTACTTCTGTTTAAATACTGTGATAAAGTTTTATATACGTAATGTGGCTTTTGCCTGTTTTCTGATAGATGTTTCCTAGCGTATTTTCTGGGTGTCGATAACAGCGCTAACTACCGCTAACTATTTTTAAGAACCATCCAGGGGACACCATAAGTATCTACAAAGAAGCACCACACCGTAATTTTCTATATAAACAAAGAATATCAAATGTTATCTACCTTAACATTTTTCAGCACAACTAAGTATATACGTGAAATATACCTCTGAATTAAATTTTATAAACAATTTACAGTCAAACCACAAGGAACAGATCCATTCAGTAACACATTGTCCACTGCTAACCCACCAACTGTCAAATTACAATCATTTGAAAAACAGTTATGGGCTTAAGGGCCACCGCATTGATTTATGTGTATGGCCGCTACGGTGGGTCGTAGTCACAGTGAAAGTGTTGCGCGGGCGTAAATCATCACCGGCTTCGTATTGACAGATATGATTGCTGCTTTTACGAAGTGGCAGTGTACAATAATGGTAATAAATAGAATAGGGCCCATAGACACCTTGACAATAGACTATCAATGGGGATTATGAGTTTTGTTTTACCTGCGCTCTTAAGGCTAAAGCGCCCATCTAGCCCGCGAAGTTCAAATTTTTTGAGGTATTTTAGATTTTTTTCAAAATTTGACAATAATATAAGGCATATTTTGTAATTCGCGAAAAATACCGTGTGCAGTGCATTTATTAATATATCCAACTTACTCTAAAACATTTCAAGAACGACAGCTATCTAGATAATCTGGCAATTTTTGTATATTTAGTGATTTACTAGTATCATATCCACCGTGATAATATTTAGAGTAAAATAAATGTATTAATAAACGCACTGCATACTGTGTTTTTCGCAAATCACAAAATGTTGTCTTAAATGTTTTCAGATTTTGGATAAACTATAAAAATACTCGAAAATTTTGAATTTCGCGGGCTAGACAGGCGCCTCCGCCTTAAAGGCCGTATTGATAGTCGATCTGAAATCTGACAGCGATCTTGAGTACGCTTTTGATGTGTCATTTGTACCGGAATTACATAAGGATGTTATTACCAAGATCGCTCTCACACTTGACATCGATTTATTAATACGGGCCAAAGGAAGTAACAGAAAAAGTATTTAGGAAGTGGAATCATAATGCTTTGTCTTTGCTGGGAGGTTTATTATGCAACTAGCTGTGCCCGCGACTTCGTCCGCGTGTAATTAAAATTAACAAAAATCGAGATCATTCGTCCCCTATTTTATCCCCTTGGGGGTAGAATTAATCAAAATCCTTTCTTAGCGGATGCCTACGTCATAACATCTACCTGCATGCCAAATTTCAGCCCGATCCGTCCAGTGGTTTAGGCTGTTCGTTGATAGATCACTATGTCAGTCAGTCAGTCAGTCACCTTTGAGTTATATATATGTCGCAGCCAAATAGCTTAATCCGCCGTTCAATTAACAGCCTAGGCACTTTACTAAACAGCGCCGTTCAACTAACGGCCTAAATGATATTCAGCCATTTGATCAAACAGCTAGGCAAATGACTTGGATCGATGACGTTTAACTACTTGCCTAGCCGTTTAATTACCTGCCTAGACTGTTCATTTCTATTTAGTTTTACTTTCTGCCACCTAGCGCCGAAACTCACCAAACTGTCAATATCTCTATATTCTATATTCTCTATGGTCAATATGGCGTCGGAAAAAAACAACTTTGATGGAATCATTTTATTAGGTACTTAGGTTTTTTACGTTTTTTTTTAGATCCACCGAATCTATTTGCCGGGTGGGGTTTCTGTGGGGTCATAAAAAAAATAACCCTAACCTAAACCCATCCAGGTCGTTCTGCTTGGGTAGTATTTTGAAAAAGTTTTGTAGTACTTAAATTTCAACCAGTTGCCTAAGCATTAGCCAGCCAATTTATTAAATGTTGTAATAGACTATACGGCTGAATATCATTTAGGCCGTTAGTTGAACGGCGCTGTTTAGTAAAGTGCCTAGGCTGTTAATTGAACGGCGGATTAAGCCAGTTGGCGGCGACATATATATAGATAGATGTACTGTACTCGCTACTATGCCACCTACGTTCCAATCAACGTATGTAATACAATCTATTAAATAAATACACCCATGTACACTAATTCGATAGAGAATTAGTTTTTATAAAATCTAGGTAGGTACCTAAATATTCTAGGGTACTTTACTACGGAATTAAGTAAGATATTCAAATAACCACAGGCCTGTAGCCTATATACATATACCTATACATGAAAAATAATAACTATGTTTATCATTTTCAGTCGATATTCGTCACGCATTGATTTGTTGTGGCTTTTTTGTGAGACGGTTTCGCAGTGAAATCGTTCGGACGTAAATCAAAACGGAACGTGTATTGACAGCTAATGAAACCCGCTGCCATAGCCTAAGTTATTATTTATTATTGTTCGAGCATTTGCTACCGAATCCTTTGTAGTTCTTGAGCTGTAAAAAATATATTAGGTAATGTCTGACCGGATGCCTTGTAAAAAATGGAGGCTTCTGTGGTTGCTATCAATATTAGTTTCTATTGAATACTTATTATGAATGTCTGTTAGGTTTTGTGTAGCATTTTAATTAGCTGTAATTGTTGATTGTGACTTGCAAAATAATTACATGGATATTTTTGCAGTAGGATCATGAGATGTAAAATAATTGTTATTAATTAGTATGAAGAATGGAAAGGGAGCTAAAACGTTTCTTTTTTTTTAACCAAACCTGAGACCACGTGTGTACACAGAGAAGTATGTTGATGTTATCCTACTAATATTATAAATGCGAAAGTTTGTGATTCTGGATGTATGTTTGTTACTCTTTCACGCAAAAACTACTGAACGGATTTGGATGAAATTTGGAACACAAATAGTATATAACCTGGATTAACACATAGAATTCTTTACTTAAGTCTACGCGGACGAAGTCGCGGGCAGAAACTAGTGATAAATAAACAATTCCCAAAAACGACCACACGATAACCAACGATAACCGCAAATAACAGGGTCCTTAAGGTCGAGTCTTCATAGGTAACTCGAAGCCGATAAAATATAATAGGTGAGAGGTGCCTCAAGGTCCAGCTAGGCACCGCCCTTCGGCTACGGGGTAACCTTAAATTTACGATCATTTTTCACATAAATCAAAGATCGCCGACCTGGAGATTTATTGCTATATTTGCGAGATGGGCCCGGAGACAAGACTACCTGGGCATCGGCGTTTGTGTTTCAACCATAACTAATTTTGAAAATTTATGACTTACTTTTGCAATGAACGAAAGTGTAAAAATCGAGCGATTGTTACAAGACGTAAGTTAACACTTTTGATTAAGAAAGTCAAATAATAATATTGTTCGTGATTAACTACGTATTTTGGATGTTGATCCTTCATTATAATCTGTCCAATTCATAGTCAAGCTATCTGACACATTGTAACTGTACTGTACTGTACTGTAAAAATTATTGATTGAAATAAAACTATTTTTCGGATTTTATTGCGTTTATTAACTTTATGTTCCCGACGTTTCGGTTGCTTTACAGCAGCCATGGTCACGGGGGGACTGAGGTGTTAGTTACTGTAAAAATTAGTCAAATTAACGTAACGTAACGTAAATAACGACAGCAGGGATACAACGGTAAATTGCAATATTGTTTAGTTGTCAATAAAGTGTTGCCATGGCAACGACGAAGGACTTTTGCATTGCGATGCCACTTGAACGTCATTATTGTTATATTTGATAGGCATGTTACGTAGGCATACTACTTTTCATAACTAAGTCTTATCATTTCTCATGGTTAAAGCCGTTGACCTAAGACTATTTAACCACTGGACGCGAGATGTACCTACTCGATCAAGAATAAAAACATGTTCAAACAACTTTCGCGGGATCTATTGTTGCACTATTGTTTCTAGTTTGAAGCGATGTCTCAGTCTATAACTCATTAGACAGTGACATCGCTTCATGATAGAGTAGTCAGCGTAACAACGACCCAGGCTAATATTTCTTGGATCGTTGGCTAGCTGAGTATACGTGGGAAAGGCAAGATTGCGCGGCCAGTGGTTAAATCGTCCTAGGCTTTGACATTTGAGTACGTTTAGGTTTATGTAGGTACCGATATACGAGTATATTTGAAGCGAAACTTCTAATCGAACGTTCGGAGCGCTCGCCGCGCGGCCACTCTATCCGTGCTAAGCGTCAGACGTCAGTTGCGTTACACTATATGTATAGGTATACAGAGTGGCACCTGCAGCGCCCTACACTTTATACTATAAAGCTTCCCATCTTTCATTGCATTTGTTTCAAAATTTTGTAATACTTGATGTAATTCAACTTTAAAACCAAATAAAAACTACTGTGTCGATAAAGGAAAAAAGTTGAGTCGTATAAGAGCGCAAAATGACAAAGTTCCCATGCCATCATCATTACATGTAATAAGTTCGTATCGCGGTGAATATTTCAGTCGGTTATTTACAGAACGCGATACGAGACACGCGATTCCACCGCACTGTGTTTTTGCCTATATTTTATAAGGTAACTAGTTATAGGTAGGTACTAGGTATTTTATATGGTAGTTTTGATGATCATTTCTGTTAGGTTATGACGTGAAGCTTCTATACGGACGTTCAGGGCACTCATCGCGCGGCCACTCTATCCGTGCTAAGCGTCAGTAGCGTTACACGTAGACGTCGGAACTGGTCTTCAATCAGCTGTAACAGTCTTGCTTCTATGGCAATCAGCCCATACTAGCTATTTCTGTCTCCCGTTTTGCATCGGAGGGTAGTGGATTTTTTTTCTTCTAACTCCTCCTATTATTTCTTTCGATTTAATTCGTGCGGGTTCCAAAACAATTTACCTTTTCCCCGGACCTCGTCGAGGGTCAAACCTCGACGTCATTATTGGTCACCATTATCGATCCTGGTTTACAGGACTAACAGTGGTGGAAGTGTGAGGCGGGACCAGTCCCAATAAACTAAAAGAAAAAGTGGCCCAAATACTCTAACCGTTTTAGTAATGAAAACTATTGTTCCACTTTTTTGCCACCTGAAGAATTGAGTTGGTAACACTGTAAATAAACAAAAAAACAACCATAGAAGTAATTCCAGTCGACAAAGGCATCATCCCGATTGCGTATCAGACGCCAGTCGCCGCGAACAAATTGAGCCGGTGCAAAAATAAGAGCATTGTATTAAAGAATCGGAATGATCGATCGTGTCAGGGCGTTCATTTTAATTTCGATCTCGGAGATGCGGCCGGAGGCGTGGTTGCGAACGATTTGTTCCATGACCCTGATGTATTACTGCATCGGACTTGTCTATCGAGATGTGGTTTCCGATGCGAGTTTCCGTTGCTTTTGATGTTGAGATAAAAGAAAGGCAACCGGTTCGGAGCTGGAGCCAATCGACTACAGCCATAAGACGAGGTAGTACCACCCTTACATAGAAGACCCGCGTAAAGTAGCTATTATGACTGCGTCTATTCGGTCTTATTATCACGACATTAGGTACTTGGGATTCTATTTTCATCAATGGTCTTTTCACCATGACAAAAGTCCATTCTTTCCACAAGTAGGTATTTTTGATCGTTTGGAGTGGGTAACGGAAGTGATAGCCTCGCATTGCTAAACCTAAAAGTCTTTACTGAAGAAAACTATATCACGAAATTACCCGAGTTCTTATTTTTAAAATTCCACTAATCGATCTGCGCCACAACAGGAAACGCCGCCCAAAAAGCAATCCGGATATGCATAGAAACATTTGAAAATAGAACGCGGCGCCGCCACTTAGGGGATCCGTCAAACTTGGTGAAGGCAATATCTAAGTTTAGGCACATAAAATCGTCTCAAGACGCCGAGCTATGGATGATGGAAAGCGCAGAGCAATCTATTTATTTATTTATCTCCAAACTATATGACCTAAAACCAATTATATTGTGTGTTTTAAAATTTTCACAGCATTCACAGATTAGGTTATCTGTCCAGAAACACTGATATTCCAATCGTGAAGTTGTAATATTTAGCTTTATTTGATAAAGCTGCAGTAAAACCCTGCAGTCGTTTCCATTTTTGAATAATTCACTGAAGGCAATATCTAAGTTTGGGCGCATAAAAGCGACTGTGTTCGCGTCTCGGTGCAAGCCCGACGCGACGCGACGGGCGTGCATCGCTCGATAGCGCTGACAGTGACGGATTACCCCGGTAGCGGCGGTTCACGGACATATCTAGTTTAGGGTTCGCACCGCGAAATTCTGGAGAATCGTATTTTTTATTGACATGTGGGCTGAGGTATCTATTTGAAATGATTGCTGTCTGAGCGGAAGTATGATTAGAGGTTGCCCCGCGACTTTGCTCGCGCAGAGTTAATAATAGGAAAGAATTTTGAACTAAGTATACATAACCAAGGAATGCAACGTAATGTAAAACTAAGGAAAACATCCCTTAAGTATTCCTTCTTTCCCTGGTTCGATGGTATGATTATGGTGGTACCTATCTTTTTATTGAAAATTGAGAGTCTCGTTGTGCAATAGTATTGGGGTCAATAATAAATTTAATAACTTCCATATCAATATTTTTACAAAAATTGTCTCGTGAAAACTTTCAATGCGCATATTCATCGTACAAGGATTTTCAACATTTCACTTAACCTTTTATCATCGTGGACAACCCTAAAGGTCTGTGCAAACATATATTTTTAGTATTATCTGAGTGCCTATAAGTAGAAGTTTGTTTTATGTAATGTCTATAATACAAATTACTAGCTGTAAGCGATAATTTCAACTTGTCAATAGATTAGTGCGTAAGTTGTTTTGATAACCTGAGTCTGAAACTGAACTTGTAATTATCATTCTAATGTCATTCTAGTACAAACTTATGGGGCATCTGTAAAGCGTACTCAAGTTCGGGCATAGAGTGAGGAACCGGTCTTTAACATTTGAGTAGCGCTTAAGTAACTAGTTCCGTTTGTGTAACTAATCTGTTTCCTTCAATATGCGCATGCGACTATAAGGTTGTGTTAACGCGTGCGTTTTGTCGACACGACCTCCTGGCGCGCTCCGCGGGGGACCGCTCCCGTGCTCCAAGCGTTAATCGCCTTTAATATGAAAATATTATCTATTACACGCCATGAAACAGTAAAAACTTTTCCTCGAAACTCTCCGGGTCGCGACCTCAAATATTGGAAGGTCGCGAATGTGAACGGCCGAAATAAAAAAAACTGTAAAATCATCGCGTCTGATTGGTCTCGTGTGATTTATAGAAAAGTGAAGTCAGTGGTTCATATCGCAACGGTTCCTGGGATAAAAAATATATGTAGAGGTTTGGCGGTCCGTGTCTGGTGAGTAATTAGTGCAAAAGAGTAAAAAAATAGAGAAAAAATCTAGGTGTAAGTGAAAATGAAATGTTAGTTTACACGCAAGTTTTAAGGATCAGGGAGATTTTGTAAGTGCACTATCTAATCTGAAGATATTTCATATCGGTAGTGAAGAAAAAATGATAATTATTGGACGTGTCAGTTTATTACAGTGTTTAAAAATATACCTTTAACCATCTTTTTTTTTTGCTGTACCTCAGGTACAAACATGTACAAAATTGTGACAGCGTCAGGGCAGTATTTAAGATAAGACCAACATCGAATTGCAATTTTACACTATGTTACATAATATTATATTGCATTAAGAAAAGTAACGCCGGAGGAACACAACAGGGTCAACAGTAACAGCTCTGGCAACACAGTTAACGCCTAATAGCATCAGCTTGTCCCCAAGGTTCTCAACAAGGACAGTATCACGTCGTAATTTGTAGCGCATCTAGAACATGATGTATCGGCGCACCAGGTGAGGGCCCGTTCCCACAGGCAGCCGACGGATGGTGATGGATCATCCTACCCTCATTGTTCTGGCCACGAGATGTATTGTCCCACCGACAAATTTGGGGTCATTTGGCCTTTTAATCCGATGTAATAGCGTTTGATGTGCAAAAAACTGTGTAGCAATGTTTTTTGTTAGGGTCTTCAATATTATTAGAATCCGTGTGTTGGATCATGTTTTGCAGTCGACCTTGATAGTTAAAGTAGTCAAGTAGGTAATTTAAAATGGGCATTAGGTTGCACTTGTAGCTCTACCATACGCTAGAGTGTACAATATTTGAGTGGCATATTTTACATTCCTCAAATAGCCGGCTTAAGTTGCCACACAAATATATTTCATAGACGCTAGCGCCAAGCGAGTGTACAACATGCATAGAAAACATGGTAGAGCTACTGATAATCATTAATATTGATCTGTAACGAAATAATCTAAGATGAATGAATTAATATAATCACCAAAAATATGCAGTAGGTACAAAATGTAGAGACTAACGAAGGCTCGGCTCCCCTGTACACACCTCGATACATTCACCTACAAGAGTTGTCAGCATATAAAAAGTATGTTCTAAAATGTTCTCACTTATAATTTGTGGTTATAGTGCATGTCGGGTGTTCCGTTCCGTTACACGGCATGTTGGCGCTGGGTCGGCGGCTCAGATAATACCTCCGCCGTGCCGATAGCACTCCCACACCCGAATAACAGTTACAGACACAAAACGTCGTCGCGGCATACAATTCAATATGTTTCAGAGTAATTTGATGTTCATTAAAGAAACTCTGGGACCGTGAACCAGAACACAATGGTTGAATGGCCATTTGTTGCCGTCGTTGAAAGGCACAATGATAATTCCGAAGTACTTATTCACGCGGCAGTTAGGCGCACTTACGAAACGAAAATGTTCGCGTGTGTTGGAGAAGCTAGTTTCCTATTGGATGGGGCTGCCATGGCGGCGTTTGATGGTGTTTCTGGCCGAAAGCAATCGACGCTGTGACAACTCACTTATAAAATATAGCTAACCGTAAGCTAGCTGTAAGGATCGCTTTCTCTCAGTGGGAAAGGTCCCGGTTTGTGTTCCGAAAGTCGTGTATTCAAATCCTGGTAGAAGCGGAAGTGCACCAATACACTCTTCTTATGAAATAATCTATGTGCGCGAACCACGCCCCCAAAGCAGAACAGCTCAAGGAACTAAACACCGGGATGATATCCTTTATATCGGTAAAATTTGTGCGGGTTCCAAGACAATTAAGCTTTTTTAGGGATTCGTCGAGGGTCAAACCCCGGTGCCATCGGATTCTGGCTTACAGGATCAGTGTATCTTACAGTATCAGTGTTCGGAGCATATGGCTAGGCTGGTATCAATAAAAAGAACCTTGGATTGATGACCGCTAGTGGCATTCACAATTAACCGCTTCCATTTGTGCTTCGAATGGCACGTAAATATGTCAGTCGCGGCTATCACAGTTCTTAAACCATGACCTGAAAAGGACCTGGAAACTCCAATAACAGAGTTGTCTACTAACTCATACGAGAAGAAAACTCACCTTGTTGACTGCTTTTTCTCGTAGTTTTCTTCTCTTTCATCCAGGGGTACTCCGGAACGTTGAGGCCGCCTCCCGGAGAAGGCAGGTCAGGAGGATATCCAGGTGGAGTGTGCTGCGGACTCAGCTCTCCGCCTCCCAGCTGAGGCAGGGCGGTCATGAACTCGGCCATGGAGGGTTGGCTGTTGATGAAGCCGGTTTCGGTGCACGTTTCGAGCATCGGATGAGGCGCGCCCGCAGTAGTGACAGCCGCCAACCAGAAGCCGTTGCCGCTATGCTCCATGCGCGGGTGTTCTTGCCCCGGTGCCGGCCCCATTGGCGGCGTGTTCCTCGTCTTCACGCCGAAGTCCTCTTCCATCTCATCGCGCACCCCCATACCAACTCTTGTCTGCTTCCCTCTGATGGCGGGGAACTCTTCGCATTTTATCTTGCGCGCGAGGGGGTTAGTGTCGAGCGGCAGCGCGGCGGTGTTGCATATCTCTTGCATCGCTGCCAGTGTCGAGCCTGCTCATTCACGAGACGTGCCTGTTTTCTTTTTTGATGCATGCGGCATGTTTTTCAATTACTTGTGGAGATGATAGTTCTTGGTAGTTGTTGCAGCGGAGATTGTCTTCGTCATGTTATCTGGAACAAAAGATTTTCATGATTTAATTTCCCGACTTCACTCATGTATCTTTATGAGAGGACTTGGCACTTTGATCAAGATGATTTATACAGAGCTCAAAGTATAGCTTGTAGAGTAGGAGGAGCTAAATTACAATAAATCCGTTACACATGAATGTTTCGAGAAATTTGTGTTTTTCGTAATATTTCCATATTTCTGATTATTTATAAAGACCCAAAAACTAAAGTTAAAACATCTTGAAAGGAAATAACTTATTGTATAAGTTTTATGGAATAGCCAGTTATTGTTGACAGTATTGTGAAGCGGTATTTATGTCTAAATAACCTAGCTTTTTAATTATTTTAGTGACCAATTGGATCACAAAATTTAAAAACATCTAGAAAAAGACTGCAATTTGTGGAGTAAACGTTGAGTTTTAGCTCCTCTATCACACCTTGTAAGGTGGACGTCTAATCAGTAACCCCGTATTATTTAACATCCTTTAGCACAGTTTACACAATAGGGTCTGGGTACAATTAACAAAAGATTAGCGGCTCAAATATAAAATGATGTCTTATCGTCAATTTGGCGTAAATAGAGAGGCGCCGAATTAAATGTAACGGGAGAAGGCTGTCTCGTGGTTATGTCGCAATTATTCGCGGACAGCCGACATTACCGAGGCTTTGTCGCATAATTGTGACGGCTAACGCCATGATGGACCCGCGAATAATGAGAGCGCCAAATTGTTTATTGTAATTTGGTTGCGTTCACCGACTCCACTGGACGTGACTGACAACAATGAAGCTATTAAAATTTTTTCATGAACCGCCAATGATAAAAATGCGCTGATGGAGATAAAATTCAAATGACATAATATTCTGTTGGGTTTAACCTTGGCATTTATTTTTCAGTACCCGTAAAATCAGATACCTACTTTAAATAAAAGCCTAGAATAAAATACTGAAAATAATCAATAACAGAATTGTCGTAGTTCAGTTTCTCAAGCTTTGCAAGAGCATTTTCCGTATAAAAGTCGTGAATGCTTTATATTTGACACGTATCTGTGAACCCTGCAGAAGGGAGAATGAGGTTGCGGACGTGTGCCGTCACTTTTATAGCCCGCAACTGGTGGACTGCGCCCCGAGCACCCCAACCTGATGTAAAGTCGAAAATATTCGCATCACCGTTGGTACTGGCCGTCAATTAAAATTCAAACCGCGTTCGAAATACGATTTTTTCCACTGGAATTTGCGGCGCGCCCCGGAGATATGGCGGGAGCGCGCCTTTTTGTTTTACATTTTTTTATTTATTTTGAAAATGGAACGGCTGGCGGTAAACCTATTTTAATGCATATGGGTTGTTCTGTGTTTTGAATTAAAATTGTTCTGTGCGCTCTCTTTGCGTCGCGTATGCGGCGGATGGTATGAAATGTAATTTCCTTTTGGCGGATTCTTTTTATAAGTACGTGTGTAGGAAATTAAGAATGTTAGTGCTATGTTGAAGTTACCCTAGTTTTAGGTTATATGTGGGTCATTCTCAGTGATTTATTATTTCAGAATCGGTTCAATTCTAATGTAGTTTCGTTGAAAATAATCATTTCTAGCGATGTCACGGCGTCACTAGCTCGTTCCCTCTTGTTTCCCGGCAGGGTTCCGCAGGTTTTACGCCGCGTTTCACTTTGCCGTGCACCCTCAAGGGGGCGCCTTTAAAAACGCATAAAAATGCGAGCGGAGCCTACTTATGAATTTGTTTATGGCCCCATTTTTAGGCGACGTTGACTTCGGAATGTGGAAGCTTACGAAATAACAATATTCCTAATTTAATGCTTTTAAATCTTTATTGGTACGGGCGGTTTGGATATAGATAAAGCGAAATATGTACTAGTATTTCAATTCAACTTTATCTATGTAATTTTGAAATAGGATATGTATAAATTTCTATACGTACTTAATGAATCTTTATAAATAAGTAGCATTTCAAAAATGGAAAAAACTATACCGAAGTTTTACAACACACTGTATTCAATTCCAAATTTAAATAACCCAATAAAAACTGGACACCAATCAAAATGATGGCCGCCAAGGATAAGCAGCGATTACCTTCAATTTCGTTATTTACCAGTACCTACAGTAAATAAGAACATCTGCGTGCAAGTCCCGGGTCCAAAGTAGTGGTTAGGGCCCAATTTGCCGGCCATAACGATTTCCTCTTCGGGGAATCGAATGGCGTGCGTCCGGAGGCCGCCCACAACGGCACTTACCCTACGTTCACAATATAGTATAGCTGTATATGAAGGGTATGATTGTTGCACGAGGCGTTGTACGGTTCAATGTACTGAGATGTGTGGTACTATATGTGGAATTACCTATATAAGGCTGAAGCGCCCATCTAGCCCGCGAAGTGCAAATTTTTTGAGTTCTTTTGGAAATTTTCTGACAATAATAAAAGACAAATTTTGTAATTCGCGAAAAAGACCGTGTGCAGTGCATTTATTAATATATCCAACTTACTCTAAAACATTTCAAGAACGACAGCTATCCAGATAATCTGGCAGTTTTTGTATATTACTGATTTACTAGTATCATATCCACCGTGATAATATTTAGAGTAAAATAAATGTATTAATAAACGCACTGCATACTGTGTTTGTCGCAAATATCAAAATGTTGTCTTAAATGTTTTCAGATTTTCGATAAACTATAAAAATACTCGAAAATTTTGAATTTCGCGGGCTAGACAGGCGCCTTCACCTTAAGCATTAACTTATAAGAGCTTTACGTGACTCTACCACTCGACATTCTCTACTATTGCCCTCTATGGCGCCCGCTTGGGGCAGTGGTTCGAGCGTAGGCCGCTCGGCTCAATGCAAATGGTGGTTGCGGGTTCGATTCCCGCCGGGGCAAATTTCGGAAATGGCCTTTTCGTAATTTGCCCTGGTCTGGGTGTCACTGGGATCGCCCCCAGTCCATTGTACGGTACCCATAGTACAAGTGTTGCTTAGTTTGGGACCATACTGTTGGTGTGTCAGTCGGGCGATATTTACTTATTTACATTCTCCGAAAGGGTAGGTAGAGGTGCACGCGGATATGTAAAGCATACGATTAGATTTATCTTTATAATCGAAGACAGAATGGATCTACATCACTCCTATACGATCAGTATGTCGGATGGCCGTTAGTGCTCATTATATAAATCATGCTCACGCGACTACGCACACGCAGTCAACAATTGACTGTGCTAGTTTATTTGACAATCTTCGCATTGGCGACAAGTCTTTATTGCGAGTTCATATTGCAGTATGTTTTTGTACTAGAAGGAACTAAGATAGGTTGAGAAAATGATGATGTAATGACCTCTACGAAAGTTAAAGACAGTCCAGAAGTGTGCGTTCTAAAGTGCAAGTCGACTAAATTCATCTTAAGCAGATTTTATTGAACATGTACTATCGGCAAAGAATACGGTTGACCAGTTTTAAAAGCTTTTCGCTTGCAGGCAGCAATCGTTGCTCGCCCCGCCCATTTTGTTGTAATAAGTACTATTTCATATTGCTTCTCGCTGGCCGTGGTAGCTAAACGTTGATGTATTCGTCATGATCTAGGAGCAAAAACAAGCGCACGCAAAACAACACGACGTTGCTAATAAAACAAAAAAATAACGCAATTTACAAACGGAAGCTCAGTAATTATAATGTCACGACACACGCAGTTTTTACAAATATTACCTACAGTAGGAGCTAGCGAGAAAGAGCGTGAACTCTATAAATACATAATAACATAGTTACGTAACTAGAAATATAAACCTTTAACGAACTTAGTAAATGTCTTACAAATCTGATACTAAAATCGATAATCCTATACAATTATTTTTCCATACTATTGAAAAGGATTAGAGGTTGAATTTGAGCTAAGATAAATTATGTCAATATTCGGGTTTGACGGTTTCCACTGTTAAGGAATATAAGATAAAATAAGTACTAAAACTATTAAGGAAAATAAAAATCTATCCGTTAATAAATTGTAGTCTTTGATATTTCAATTAGCTTTTACTTACTGAAGAACAAACATGAACGAGTAATAAGTGATGATAACAATGACACAAATCATAATAATGTTAAAGCAACTAGAATTCAACATACCAGACTACACATCCATAGTTACAAAGTCCAGAAAACTCTTATTACATAAGTACCTAGTAATAAGTTAATCCAAGACTGCAAAAAACATTGCAATCTAACTGAAGCTCAGGCTTAGCCTGAGGTCGAAAAGGTTCATTAGAAATTTGCTTGTTTGAGAGGGAATTAACTTTCTCCGTCCATCCGATCTGAGTGCATCTTATAGATGGAGGAGTAATTATTTTTTCTGCACCTAGAGCAAATTATACTAGTAATGTTCTCAAGTAGAGTGCATAAGTAAGTGCGGAAAAAAGTTATATAGGTACAACTTGGTATAGTATGGTGTTTCATAGTGAGTGGACTTTGGCCTGAAACATGATTTAATAATGTTAGTAGGCGGGTGTTATGAAAATACCTTTTTTGGGGCACACCATCCATATCTGGGTCACAACCCCATTATAAACCCTAGCTTAGGTAATAGAAAAATAAGTTATAAATAAAATAATATGCAAGCATATGGCCACTAATATAATTTATGAGTTTTATAAGTTCACCGATCTATTTAGGTATTAGTACCTATACCACATGCATGAGATACAATATTTTCAATGTAAAATCGAATTATGTAATATACCTCATTCAATACAATGGTACCTACCTATAAGAAAAGTGTGCCTTTTCATTAGCTCATTAGACTAGAACAGCCTAGATTGAACATAGGTTAATTGCAATACTATGATAGCTTAATCTTAAGTAAGGTAGTAGTCATAAAAACGCTGGTTCTGTTATGAATGTACCTATCGTAAATGTGTTTCATGACAGACATAATTAAATATCAAAGGTATTTTAATTTTAAACTGGATTTCATGACAATACTAAAGTTTTATTGTTATCATTACCTACCTATGAAAATAAGTAAGTATAATATTCTGTTTACTTTCACACGTTAAGGGATAGTTTAGATAATTGATTGTAATGCCTGAGTAGGCATTACTTTGCGTTAACCCATTGTAAAATGCTTTTGGAGAAGAACAAACTACTCACCCTCGGTTTGTCAACCTTCAAGATTGTAAAACCAAATAAGTTGATTGATAATAGAAGAAGCCAATAGGGACGAACTACGTCAGTCAAGAGTCTATCATGAGTGTCAGGGACCCTAATATTATGCAATTTTCCGCAGAACATAGCGTAGTAAAATAAGAATTTGATACGTCTTTCGCCTCTAAACGAGACATCTTCCGGATAGTTGAGCAAGGTATTAGGGGTTAGGCGGTGGTTTTTAATAATAATAAATTAATTCCTAGCCACATCTCTAACTAATAAAAAATTTTCAAAATCATATGCCTTTTCCACGTTCAATGAAAACCATGGAAATTGGTATCTATATGTTTTTAGGGTTCCGTAGTCCCTACGAGGAACCCTTATAAGATCATCCAGTCCGTCCGTCCGTCCGTCCGTCTGTCCCGGCCTGTCACAGGGTCATAACTTCTACAGTTTCTGACGGAAGTTGATGTAATTTGGTACAAAAATACTTTAAGAGTAGATCTAACTTTCAAAAATATAAAATGTAGCAAATTTCCTTTTTTTTAAGTTACATCCGGAACCATTTACCTATGTGGTGAGAAAAACAGTCTGAAACAATCGTAAGGACCTTCAAAAGTAACCTGTGCGATATTAAATGCAATAAATAATGTTAACAAGGCGCATATCGTCGCTCGTGACAAAATGTCGCGGGTTGGCGTGTGGCGGAAGGTATGCGTCATAATTCCGCTCGTAAACGTCCGCGGTACATCGGCGCGCCCCGGCGGAGGCTGTGATTCGTGATGGATCACTGGGGGTTCCAGCTGCCTTCGTATCAGGCAGACTTTTCTGGACCATCAACTGAGATGGATTAGACTAGGCACTCAAAACGGATATATATATTATATACAAACTAGCTGACCCGACAGACGTTGTCCTGTCTTAACTTTGAATATAGATTTCGAATTGTTCCGCTCAAATATATTTTTTTTCTTTCATAAAAACCTTCTCCTGACAATAATAAATACAACAAAAAATAATTAGCGAAATCGTTCCATGAGTTCACGCGTGATGCGATGACCAAGGAAAAAGAGATTCATTTTTATATTTATAGTAAAAGATATAGATTATATTCGGAAGTCATATTCCTAGTAGAAATCTCGAAAGGTAAGTAATTTCTCCCGACTGAATATATGTACCTACCTATGCAAAATATACGATGCTGAATTACACAGCATCAGGCACCATCAATTACACACATGCAGGTGGTATCTCAGGAATTAAAATTTGCAAGTACATACTTTGTTTTGAAATACTTCTGCAAACTGAAACCAACCTGCAATCACTTGCTTTATGGTTGATATTGATCTGCAGTAGTAGGTGCAGATCGGTTCTATTTTGAAAAATGAAATCAAATTATTGTCCAGTTCATTGAGCAAAAGAAATTGGATGATTTGATAAAATTAACCCTGTTAATTGTAAGAATAGGATTGATAGTTAATTTGTTTGAAGCAAGAAACTATATAGGATGAGAAGCACTACTCCAAGGTTGGTTACATTGCCTTCCATACATTCAATCATGATAGAAATTAATTGACTTTAATTTTTGTTTCGAAGTTAACCTAAACTTTTCTATTAGCGAGTTAATTATTTGAAGTGAGAGTTGTCTCGGTCGTCACAGCGAACTCTTCGCTCTGATTGAGCTCAGTGATGGATCACGGAAGGGGTGTGTGCAGTTCCATCTCCCGCTCATTACTTAACGACGACATTTCGTTATATGGGTTTTATCTCGTGGGTAAATATTAGATTATTCGGTTGAAATATTATTGTGGTATTTGCTAGTGTGCTCTATCTACCGATAGAGCACATACCGATATCTACAGATATCTTACCGTTGATACAATTTATTAATTCGATTTATCTATGAATAGTATCGGTAGATAAAATATATTAAACTTATGTTCCAAACTACCTTATTGTATGATAGAGTCGTTCCGCGCTAGAATTGATTTAAACTTTCAATTATAACATTGTGATATACCTAGATATATCTATGTGATAGGTACACACTGGTTGGTTAGTCAATGGAATAACGATTATTTTGTTCAGTAGCTCTACCATTTGTTTTATGCATAATTTACACTCACTAATCGGTAGAGTCTAGTTACTAAAAATACTTGTACCTATGGTAAACTATACAACGCTCTGTTAGTCAATCAAGGAATTCACAATTTCCCATAAAAAAATTCGTAGACTCTAGTGGTTAGGGACTAACGAACGTTTAAACTCTTAGTATTAAACTCAGACTCAAGATTGTTTTTATTAATGTAAGCCAACAAAGCATTTATGAATGGTCAGAATCTGCCACTAGTTCGGAATACTGCTTCCACTGAGAAGATCCGGCAAGAATCTCAATGATTACTCTTTTCAATGAATAAAAGATGTTGTAAATTCTCAGGAACAGCAACAGAATGTGAGCAGGCAATTTAGAGCTACAGTATCCACTACAAAATTAAGGGGTAGTGCGACACAAGAATACGAAAATATGAGGACCCGTGGGTAGGGAAGTTGTTTAAGTGGCAGATATATGGATACTTTTAGGGCGTGCTGTAGCCAACGAGAATAGGGTACATAAGTAGACGTGAAATTGCTGAGCGCGAGAGTTTGGTAATTATTTTAAATTTACTTGTTTTAAGCAATTTTACAGATATAACAAAATATAGGCGTTTAATTTGAGATACCTTACAGGTAGTTCTTTTACACAGATATTTATATAAAGATGTAGAGATAAGCCTTCACTGTAGACCTATTCTTTTAGAATAAATCCTACATTTGATATGTAGACTCTACCTACCTATAAAGTACCTACTTTAAAGTCAAGACAAAATCCACTCACGTTGTTTTGGTCGGGTAAACACTAATAAACATACATCGTGTAACACAAAATCGACTCTACAACATCTAAACTCACATGAAAAACACGGATTTCCGTTCAAAAAATGTCACTGAAGCTTCCAAAATGTTATAAACACATGTTACTATATTTTTCCATGTAACACAAAACCCTCGCTATATTATTTACTCCAAACACCAGTTTATAAAGCTACACACGTCCGCTGGCCGCGACATAAGGCTGTATGCGGCGGCGGTAGGCGTGTCTCCGGGCACCCGCCCAGCGCCGCCGGCCCGCCCAACCGCGACACCTAGGTACGGACGAATCTTGCGATATCTTGATACTTAGGTTCTGTATGTTAATAGAATATAATAGTTTGAGAATATGTGATATCTTTATTTTCCGTATTCCCTGACATAAAGGTTTTTTTCCGTGCGATTAAAAAACAAAGCCTAGAGTACTTGATACCACCGATAAATAGAGTTTTGAAATCCTCAGTCCATAGGGTGAGTTACGACATGTATTAACCTATGTAATATAGTTTGGAATATAAGTAGGTATATGAACTGTGTAGGTGAAGATAATACATAAGATACAGCTTTACAGAAAATAGTCTGATCTCCACTTTTGCGTGAATACTTATCTAAATATGACTACTTTTGATATCCTCCGAGTACTGGTCTGTGTTCTATTATTGTATTATATATAGGTAGGTACTCGTATAGTGAGTGAATTCATAGGCTATTAACCATTATGTGCCAAAGATAGATAACACACCTAGGTATTCCTGACAAGATTTTTTTAATTGCATTTCCAACATTAGGAGGTATACTTATTTTACTAACTACAAATACTTAAGGCTTCAAGTATAGGTATAAATATAGGACCTATCTATATCTAATTAGGTACGTATATATATATCTACTACCTACCAAAAAAGTAAGTTTAATGTTACTACCTTACCAAAATGTTACCTATTCATAATTAAATAATTATCAATATAAAAGGTTCACTTACACATCAAAACAATGTCACGTCATCAAATACAGTCGACACATAAATCTTAGTCATTATCAAATATGTACACTAATCACTTCACTGCACTTCAACCTCAAAGTTTCATACAATTATTAAAACACCAGTTTTCACAGTATGTTCCCTCCTACACACACTATAGGCACGCAGAGTCAGCAAAAAAATATCTGTAGAAAATTTGTTATCAGTGCTACTATCGGAATGTCAGTGTGGCGTGGTGACTGTCAACTGTCTACTAAACGAATCGTCGCTGCTCGCTTGCCGCCATGCCCACTTCTACACAACACGTCATAACAAAACAACATCGCTCCAAAACATGACAAAGGAAATCATATCATATTATCGTTACCCAAGATTATAATCGCATCGTCCTTTGTATGACTCTTACTTCATTTTAAATTAGTGATGCCGCTACAAAATATATTTTCCACACTGTTCTCGCAAAAGCATAAAGCGATCTTCTGTCCTCCTCTTTGGATATTTGAAATTTTAGTTACGTATAAGTTTATTGTTTTTGTTTAAATAAATATACTTGTCCTAAATAATACATTACATTAATATTTTTTCTTCATATAATAGCTTACTTTGAGGTTTTAAGAGTACGAATGTCAGATCGGTAAAGAGCAAAATTTGTTCTAGCGACTCATCGGTCGCCGGCCGACTAGCTCCATCTCATTTGCTCACATATTTCTTGTTTGTTTCACGTCGCGCCATTGGGCCAATAGCGTTTACGGAGCAACCCACCTTATGGCATATAAACTACAGTGGAATATTGTGCTCTATCGCTTGTGAATAAAGTTTAACTTTTTACCGTTTAATTCCGAGTTACCGGCGTTTGTCACGCAGAGTTCTAATTTTAAATCAAGTGTAGGCGGAGCTCTCGTGTTCGAGCTTTTATATTGAAAAACAAAATGTCTTTAACGAAAACCTGTTTCGAGAAACTTAAGCCTTTTATACACGGAAGTTTTAAGTTTAGCTTCGGTAGCGACTTAGTATCTTTTGGTTCCGAGGTTTCCGCACCGAGCTAGTCTCGGTGAAATAAAGTAAAAAAGTTTAGTAACCGGCTTGTCGGTGTTTTCCTTTTGTTTGATTTTTGTTTTGTGAACGGGACATCGCATGAGAAATGCAATGCAACAATATGGCGCCGTATTCATCTTGACAGTACGTATGCAATTTTCTTGAATTATTGAGCTTTGTGAAGGATGAGCGCGGACAATTCCATCTTATTTGTTATGCAAACTGTACAAAATTACATTACCATTTCTATTTTGACTTGACAATTTTATTGTATAATTTTTTAATGTCCGTGTGCATTCGTGTTGGGATCGGATGGAGAGGATCGTCTGAGCGTCGTCTCCTTGGCGGGTGAACTCATTACGGGTGTCGGTCAAGGCCTCGAGGTCGCTGCGGTGGGTGGCCGGCTTTAATTACACCCTGCGCCGATTTGGAACTTCTTTCTCGAGTATTGCGCTCGTGGCTATATAGGTACATTCCTGTGGATAGATACGGGCGACTATTAAGACAATTTTTAATAAGAGTCGTAGTTATATAGGTACCTACCCACTAAATATAATAGGTAGGTATTTTGTTAAGGTGTTTACGTAAGTATTGTGTTAGGTATAGAGATCGGTCATTTACTTTGAAACACACTTTTGAATTTGATCATTTTTTTGTGACAAAACGGGTGTTCGTTGAATTTGGCTTGAAAGTCATAGACCATAGTAGATAGTGGCTCGGTTCACTGACACTATTCCTGAACCTCTTCAAGCCGAAATGGCTGTAGTTTCTAGCTTTAAAAGATGTAGGCTTCGTCTTTTAGGTACTAATGTATAAAATTACACAAGGCACACACCGCTTTGACACACATTTGGTGGGTGGGTAGGCACCTGCAACTAATTTAGACTTTATCAACCACGCTTAGCAAGAAACGTTAGGAAATGGTAATACCTAAAGCTTGGTTTCAAGTCGGTCATCGCCGTAGTATAAATGCGTGGTTCAATCCGTGTCGGGAACCGTACAGTTGAATAAACATAAATGGAGAAAAAACGTTGAATACACAAATTTAATAAAATAATCTGTTCATTTTCGAATCAATTCTCGTTGGCTATAGTATTATGTCAACTTATACAATTGACAACATATTCAATTTATCTACTTATTATGTCAGATATACACAAATTGCCAGCGTATTGTTATGGATACGCAAACCATATAACATTAATAATATGATAACCTCCGAGCAATGTCTGAGTATCGTTGAATATTCAAGACGAGACTTAAAAGGAATTATTAAATGACGTTAAAAACTTATTTATGTATTCTACGAAGCTACGAACTGCGGCCATCAACTATTCAAAACCTGTTTCACTCGTTAGTTGCGATGTATTCGCAGTGTTTATACATAGGGCTTAAATTACTCGTGCCTGGGTTAAAATGCTTTATAACCGACTTCAAAAAAGGAGGAGGTTCCATTTTTTTCTGTAACTAGGGACCTTATAATTTATTTCACTTGGAGTTGATATAAAAATCTTTACGCTACTTTAGGACTACTTCTAAGGCACCCGCTGCTCACCTACTTGAACTGGTATCGACTCCAAATGAAATAAAGTATAAGGTCCCCAGTTATTTGTGCGTTGTAGTCCACTCAGATTAAAACAAAATATTAAAATATTTCTTTCCTTTACCATAAGAGCATATTTTGTTCAATATTGTTAGTATTAATTGTACTTTATCTAACTAAATGAATATTTCTTTGGGTTTTAAAGAAAATTACATTGCATTTATCGTGTTAATAGATTGACTGTAAGTCATGTGAAATATGAACTCTCCTACCTATGGCACAGGGTTAATCTTAATGTAGGCTCTACCTACATTTTACTGTACCTACCTGCATATAATTAGCTGAGAATTTTAATTTTATAGTTCCTTCTCCTTAACATTCAAAATATTGAATTATCTAGAAGATCAGTTCCAAAGCCAAAGGCTCTACATTGCAATTTACGCTTTGTTTGGATTGAGTTTGAGTTGTATTCTGTTGTAGCGTTATTCTATTATTTCTTAAAAAAATGGTTGTACTGAAATCTATCCAGTGCTTCCAATGGCATCAGTCCAATGGACCTAAATAAATAGGAAACAGCTATAGGTAATTAAAATGCTCTACAAAAATTACTGTACTGTAATTCCAAAGCGTTTAATGTAATTGTAACGATAGTATATTTAAATATAAGTGTACTGCGTCAATGATTAATGTTTGTATCGCGATAGAGTTCTAATTAACGCGTATCAGACGCTAATACATAGTAATTATTGTTCTAATGTGAGATTGTGTGCTCGCGTGGAAACTCTATCATTGGTATCGCTACACTATGCGAGCACAGACCATCATTATGGTAGAGTATCTACAAGAATAATGAACCAATCTTATGGTAGAGTTCAGGAATGCAAGTCTTGCTAGATTTAAGTCATTTGATTTCAAAACGTGTTTGGAGTCTTACCACGGGCAATGAGAAGTGATACTAGATGTTAATAATGTTCGATTTGGGTTGGTCACCGCCGGGATTGCCAACTTTCGGGGAACCATTTTATAAATATGTGGATGATGGCAAACGAAACAATTATACTGATTTATGATGTTGTTGGGCGGTAGCGTCGAATAGGGCTTTGTTTTTTTAAATACAATCAAAACATGCTTCTCTACCTATCGCCAGATAGATAGGGAGCCATCTTAGCGGCAAAAAACATAAGTTCAAAGTAATGATAAGACAAGACACTACGTGCAGCTAGTCATTGTGCTGAGCGGAATACCTACACTATCTATCCGGAAATCGTTATCATTCCTATCTCCCAGTATCTCTATGTCCTAATGTCATAAATATATCCATGCATAACCATTGTGGGGAATAAGACACGCTCTACAAATGTAATCTTTAAACATGTAAGACCATCATAACTTTTAAGAAACTATTAAATCTATCATCTCTACCTTTTATATTGGGTATCAAGTCCTCAAAATCAGGGGACCAGGTTGTTATTTATTAAGTAGGTATGACTGATTGTGGGAGATTGTTTTGTTATACCTAAGTATAATAAAGTCGTACACAAGCGTACAACCCAGCTGATGTTAAGCAGTTACCGTAGCTTACAGATGCTTGCAATACCAAAGCCATTGCTCGCACATTGCCGACCTCAAGGGGAGAAATTGCAATTTGGAGAGGTTTATCATTAACAAGCATTTCTCCATAAACAATTACTCGACTGTCGCGTTTAAACATAACCCTTACAAAAACAATAGCGGCGGCGACATGGGCGCGTCAGGCGATAAGGTATAATTTGGTATCTTATTACGCGACATGTGCACGGAGAGGGTTGGCTGTCATTAGTGTCAGATGCTGTCGGGCCGCGGCCGCGTGTCAACCCGCCACTGACGAAGCTGCAGTCAACGGGTTACCTTGCCTCGGAGTCAAGTTGAACATATGTAGACGGTGTCATCCGTAATAAGCGTGTTTCTATCTCCTGAGGTGATTTTAGGTTATATTCGAAAAAAATCGTAACACTTATGGGATCACTTTGCTGGAGACATGGACATTAATTAGTAATGAGGCCACTCATTTCATTTTTTTTTTTAAATATGCTTCTACGGTTGTTAACTGCTACGGATAAAAGGGACCTATAACTTTCCAGCATCGGTGTCGATAACATGCAAAAAACATGTGAAATCGGCCAACTCGCACTGAGCTAGCGTGGTATGGCCTAAGTCCCTCTCGCATTGAGGAGGGCCCGTTGGCCAAGAGTGGAACATTAAAAGGACTAGTCTTTTTACTAACATGGCTTCCACAAATGTGTCCAGAAGAGCTAACATTTAAATATAATAAAAAATATATTAACAAAATAACGGTAGATTGGTTGCATTTATAAATCCGGTGTTTGCGGCGGACGGAAGGCTCGCTCTAATTAGGCTCCGTTTCCTGTAGATTTGCGCCCACCTGTCGGCAGACATACCTGCGTTTGACGTACCTATCGCCGCCTCGCGCCTCGCCTCGCCTCGCCTCGCCACTCGGAATAATTACGCGAATTGATTAATACCCCGCCGAAGATCTGGCCGAAACTTAATTATGGGGCGAAATTATTTCGCGCGGTTTTGCGACTCGAACCGTACGGAGCCATATTTTATATTATACTACCTTTGGCCCGCAGCTTCGCTAGCGTAGATTTTTTTCTGTATGTCGACAACAGCGTCACCTACTGGGTTCTAACTATAGCTAAGAACCTTGCAGATGATCTGTAAGTAAAAAAAAACAATCTAAATCGGTCAAACCGCTTAGGAGGAGAAGAATTATAACATACGTACAAAGGAATTTTATGAAGATTTGATTCCGAGCATCAATTCAAATTATAGGGCTTTTGTTCTGAAATATTTGAGAGGAATTATGAAATTACTTTCAACATTTTTTGACTACCTTCTGTACTCGTATTTGTTTTGTCCACTCCGCTCAAATGTGGCGTATTTGACGCAGTAGAGCGGAATCATAGTGAATCTATTTACTTGAAATGAGGATCGATTTTTGATGCAGGAACTACCCACAAGTTTTTCAATCTCTATTTTCAAATTTCAAAAACATTATCTGCACCTTCGATTTTTGAATAGTTAACGTATCAACCGCTTGTCCCGAGGCAGTTCAGTGCACCTCAAGTGCACGACCACAGTTTTTTGTAGAGTCTCGATCGTCAAGCGCTCACCCGCTTATTTGCCATCATTAATCATTATTTCGGCCCAGCGCTGGACTGGCGTATGCCTTACAATTTGAGAAAATAACCCTTTTTTGTGTTTTAAACAACTCGGTTTGCAATAACATGAAGCGTAGCGATCGCATGCCGTGTACAATAGTGTTTAAATTGCTTGTCAGCGTGTAGGTAGAGTTTTATTCCGATGGCTGATATTTGTAGTAAGTGAGAGTCTTTGCAGTCAGATTGCAGCTGTGTGCACTTGAAATTTGTATCAACTAAAAGGAATTTGAAACTGAGGTTGTTTTTCGAGTGAAATTCATTACTATGAATTTACTCCAACTCTTTTTACCTCTCATTTTACAACCAACTCTACTGAGTTGGTTGAGTTCAGAGTAGTAATGCTGCAATTAATGATTTATTAATGTGGAAATAGAACTGAATGGTCACTGTTGTTGTTTGTTATCTGATTTCCCCAACATTATGAGTTTGAAATAGATCTTAAATAAATAAGTATAAAAATTTATTTATCTACACTACAGGTGAATTTTATAAGTACTAGCCATTAATGCGTGAGATATTTTCGATTATGTAACTAAAGTAAGTGAAAATAGAGTTAAGAAATGGCAATTTGATGGTGCTTAGGTTTGCGGTGCAACGTCATTGTAAGCGAGTGTAACCTGCATATAAACGATGGAATTACAAGTTATGGAATTAAAATATCAGGTGCAGTGCATATTAGTTGCGATAGTGCTCTACATGTATTTGATAAAGAAGATCTTATAAATGTACCTTCCATTGTTATGTACTGTATCTCCACGTTTGTCATGGTTTCTAGTGTAGAAACTGTAGGCGCTTATGCCCTGAATGTATCCAGATAAATTAATTACGTATTCACTTGAAATGATATAGGTTGGTGTTGACTCTACAATGAAAGTTATGTTATGAAAGAGAGAAAAGTGACATGAATTAGAGGTTATATTTTTCCTAACATTTTGATTATGATTTCTATACCATTCTCACTAATAAAAGTAAGTAGGTACGAGTATCTCTATGAAACTCTGCGTAATAGAGACGCCTATATCAATTCATAACAGACAGGCATACAAACCTATATTGTGTAATGTTCTTCCAAGTTCCAGGTGATACCATCGCAAGTGTCTGGTACTGAGTGTTGGGCCGCGGATGCAAGGGGAGGGTACGGGGGGCGCGGGGCGGCAACAGATGCTATGCATTGCCGCCGCGCCAACTCCTGCCGGCGACCAGGGACGGATTCAGACACAATTTGAAATGTAAGCTCCCGGTATTAATAAATCAATGTCAATTTTGAGATATAATAAAAATGTAATTCTAGTGCAAAATTACTTTTCAATAGCGTATTAAGAAAGTTCGCTTAATCCGTATCTTCTTTTTGTATAAAAACTGTGATTCACTAAGTAAGTATCCAATTTGCCACGAGGGCCTGTCCAATAGTAGTATGCTACGCGTCGCCCTTTTATCACTTTATTATGCCCACATTGTAATTATTTACCAACTAGATTCCTACTGTAAATAGTTCAGCAGCATTAACGTGTAAATCAAAATAAAAATAACGTCTTAACATTTAAATCCACCCCTGTCCCCGTACGCTCCCTCGCGTCGATGACAAAATACAAATTTTTTTTTATTAAATTCAAAAAAGCCTCCAATGATTGATAGGAGCGCCCCCCAGCTCCCTGCGAGCTGCACAACTCTTGCTACTCAATAAAATGGATCATTGGTTCCGTACTTACGTTTGACGGCTGAATAAGAACAGTGGAACTTTTGTGATATCAAAAAGATATCACACAAAAATTTTTTTTTACAAAATTCGGTACAAAGAAACTTAAACCTTATATTTATGACATTGTAAACGATATCAAGCAATTACTTACTTATTTATATTCGATTTACGTTAAGACTAATTGGTTGAGCGTGCAATAAATTTTCTTCGTAACCGATATAATCAAGATTATCGTAAGTACTTATATCTTATGAGTTTACAAGCCTGTTTGTTTGTCTGTCTGTAGGTGTAGGCTGTGGGACTTCAATAGTTTATCTGTGGGATACCAAGAGTATAATAATCTACAAAACAAATCCATTTTTTTATAAAAAAATTAAATGAGTTAGGTACTAACTTGAGAATCAAATTTCATTTTAATTCGTTCATGTGTTTTGCACGATACTCAGTCCGACTAACACTAAAAAAAAGTTAGTATTGTTGCAATAATTTGTATATTTCAATATTTACCAAATAAAAAAATACACAACTGTAATTTAATTAAAGCGATCATATTGACTATATATACCCATAAATACATTGTTCTTATACCATCATTATATTTATTGAAAACCCTAATGGAAATGGTGCGAAGCCGGGACGGGCCGCTAGCTACAAAGGGTTCAGCGAAGGTTTAATGTGTGCGAACTGACCGCGCCAAGATATATCAGCGACAAGTGCCCCATACTTGTTTACAAGAACACGACATAATAGCCCCCGTATGATATATTGGGATGCTCTGTATTCGTCCTTTTGAATTGTACCCTGCAGCCTTTATGATGATACAATTTTAAATTTGCAACACTCCCTCTATGTGTTCTAAATAATAAAAACGAATTTTTAGTGGTGTTGATTTTTTAGTTATGTAAACGAGCTATATTTATATAGGTATGTAGAATTAGAGGTTCAGTAAACAGTTAAGTAGTTAAATTAGCTACATATTCTACTCATAAAACAAACTCAATTAGATAACTTATATAAACAGTTACAATTATTTATTACACATAAAAAATACATCGGTAACTCCATTCATAGCATGTGACATCCATCGATAGAGTTTATCAAAAGCATTCAATTGTTTTTTTATAGTTTTACTAGTATGTATTCATAGGTCGTAAGCGGAACAGACCAAACCACCTCGGGTCGGCGTCCCCGCACGGTCCGCAGGGATGCTTTACACAGTTAATTTAAAATTCTCATTCGTATAAATAAGGAGGGGTAACGTTTGCGTTTTATGGCTTACAATGTGCAAACGCAATGTTTGTGACGCTCCTTTGCGGTACCGAACGTATTTTAATATCGTTAATTAGGTGTTACCGGCTTTTACGAGTGCGGCGCTCGTTAAACCTTCTGTGTTTTAGTTAATGTTTTGGGTGCGAATGTAGAAATCTAATAGGAATTTGTTTAAGATTTTTTTAAAATAAAAGTGTATGTTATTAATGATCAGGCAGGTCTATTTTGAATAGGTTACTATGCGCTATGATTCAGTACCTATTGGTTTTGTGTTTGCTCCCTCAAAAGTGTAACTCTACTTATCCAAAAAGTGTAACTCTACTCTACCTACTTTTCTCAATGAGATCAGAAGCGGCCAAACGCAACTTGAAGGGACTTAGAAGTGTTGGGTAGTTTTCTAAATTTAAACGTTTGCCATAAATCTATAGCCAAAATATATTTTAACCCTTTCATTGTACTTAATAAGAAAACACCGATGTAAGTATCTAATTTGCTTACCACAGAAAACAAAAATCCGAGACACGACAACAAACAAAGGCGGCGTCGCGAAATGGAGCGAAACTTTCTTACTAATTAATTTAATCCCTTTGAGCCCTACACCATTAGCCTAATTGAACTGCGGTGTACATGTCAATTATTTGCTCCTGAAACTCTCTCGGCTACAGCGAATCTATACCTTACGTGTTTCGTATTGAGTGGTTTTCAGGTTGCAAGTGTAACAGTAAAGTTAGAACGATGTTAATGATATGAGGGGTATACTTTGTTCCGTTTTGCATAAGTGCCCGAGTCCTATTAACTTCCTGAAGTACTTAGTGATTTTAGAAGACGAAATGGTTTATAAAATTGTTGTAGTTATAGAATACTTTTCTTTTATAATATCTACGTTTAGATGTATGTACTTTGAAATGTATTTTTATTGATTTTCTATGGAAACCCCTGAAACATAATAAATAGTGACCCTTTCAGTAGGGTCACTATATTTTTTATAGTTATTAAATTAATATAAACTCCATAGTTTTTGTTACATATTGATTAAATAAAATGATGAAATAAATAAAATGCCTCTTGAAAACCTTGAAATTTTGTTTATATCACACACATTAAAGTCTTTGAGGTAAACTGCGAGTCATGCAAATAAATAAATTTATTTACACATTTTATTTGTATTAGGTCTCTGGATTGAGCGATCAGCGGTCGTCAATAGGGCGTCCCTGTAAACACACGTTTTGTTTGCTCGCCACCAATATACAAGCAAAGCGCAGTAAACGAAATACGACCAACAAGATTCGATGTAAGTATAAAAAAGTTGCCACGCCACGTGGCATTTTGACTGTAAGAAGTCTTACATATTCATTACGATTTCCTCTCTTTTTAATTTAATTTATTGAGGCTCCAGGGCCCAGGCATATAGATACCTACACAAGATAGGTAATCTCTTTATTTATTTATTTGTCGCATTGTATGTGCCTCACACCCTTACGCCAAAACACCAATAAGTACATCTTTCATTTCATCATTATTTGTAATTAAAAATGTTAATATCGAATTTATGATGAAAGTCGCAAAATTATCAGAAAAATATATCTATATCGCGTTGTATGAGCATGTCGCGAGCCAAATAATGTGCGATAGTAGACTATAGTTCTCTTAATAACGACGCACCACAGAATTAAAATTAATCTACTATATAAAAATAAGTCGGGTTTTCCTTCCTGACGCTATAACCCCAGAACGCACGAACCGATATCCACGGTTTTGCATTCGTTGGAAAGGTCTCGGGCTCCGTGAGGTTTATAGCAAAGAAAATTCAGGAAAAATTTCAACAGAACGCGGACGGAGTCGCGGGGCACAGCTAGTTTTTAATAAAAATAATTGACAAATTCCGACAGGTACATTTATATTTTACGGCAAGGTAGGCAAACGTAATTGGAATGACTTAACAACACCGTGTCTGTTAATCGTGTTACAACTGTTAATCTACTCTTGCTTCGCTGTGTCGTGTCTGTATTGACAAACACGCCGCTGACACGCACATCCCTTTCACGGCGGCGTCCATTGCTTGTACAAAGACCGTCTAATTTCGGTCGCTCAAAAACTATAGAATATTCACTACAACAGTGTGTTAATAACCAAACGCTATGTTATTATGATCATTTTAAAAGCGCTTCATTCATTAAGATTTTGTACTGAGTAAAAGGTTTTAAATAAAACAGGGTTCATAGAGTTTCATATTAGTTTCAATCTAAATATATTTAACTCAAAGGTGACTGACTGACTGACTGACATAGTGATCTATCAACGCACAGCCCAAACCACTGGACGGATCGGGCTGAAATTTGGCATGCAGGTAGATGTTATGACGTAGGCATCCGCTAAGAAAGGATTTTGATTAATTCTACCCCCAAGGGGATAAAATAGGGGATGAAAGTTTGTATGAAACTTTGTCAATTAAATTCCACGCGGACGAGTCGCAGGCACAGCTAGTTATTAAATATAAGAATATAAATAAATTTGTTTTGTAAAGATTAAATAGAGAATAGAGAAAACTTTACCAAATTAAAATAAGCATTCTCGTACTTATTGTTATTCGAAATTCCAGTGTGCGTGTGTTCGTCATTCTTCTGCTCCTAAAAGGCTTGACCGATTTTGATGATTTTTCACATGTAAGTATGTATGATTCCTGGCTATAGTTGGACTCAGTAGGCGGCATTGTTGTCAACGACCAGAAAATAAAAATACCACTAGCGAAGCTGCAGGGGAAAACAAGTATAATTATATATGTCGTTTATATTTTAAAATAATAGGGAATGGCGTCTTGGTGGCCAAACATAATATGTAGAATTAATAAATAAAAAAATGGTGTAAAATTTATTTCTTTGTAAGATTTTTTACTCATATTTATATGTAGGTATATTGAACGAGAGTCAAACTAAGCTTACTCCATAACAAAACTTCCGTGAAATGGGGTAGAACTAAATTCTGTACGGTCAGTGCGAGCCCGCCATGTGTCGGGTCCGGGTTCGATTCCCGGGAGGGTCGCCGGCGGCACTAATGTCACGCCTATTATTCGCCGATATATCTTCTGTTCACGTCAATATTTTCATTTTCGTGGATTCCTGCCCATTTGGGAGTTCATTGTGTTGTTTTGTGCACGTTTGTTTTAAGACTCAGTGTTGGTTAGTTTTTATTCGAATTGATGGTATATTATAATATACTTATATAATACTAAATAGGTTGGTAATCATAAACGATGAGATAAGATTTATATAAAAAATACAGTTATTCTTTTAGGTTGCCTAGCGGTTATATAATATTCTTTCTATTTCGGCATGGTGTTGGGTCGCACCATAGGTCCACATGAGCCAAACACATCGAGCAAAACAATCAATTTGCCACTGAAAAACAGGAGAATTGTAGGAACTAAATAAGCAAATTTCGTGAAACTAACAAATGAACTGTATGGAGTATGGACCCAAATTATGCAATACTTGTATGTAGGTACTATTCTTGGTACTCTAAGTGCCGTCAAATGGACTGGGGGCGATTCCAGTGAGATCAAATTACGAATTGGGCCTTTCCGAAATTTACCCTGACGGGAATCGAGCCCAAGACCGCACTCAGGGCAGTGGACGCTCGAACCAAAACGCTCGGCGGTAATCTTATTCGTGGTTCTCCTCGTGGTTCAGCTTATATCTGTCACCACCATAAAGTATCTGTGAAATCCATAGATTTAATAGTGAACATTTTTCAAGTTCTGTGGTAAAATCTCGAATTTTTTATTGTCTTTGGATTCTAATTTTAATAAATTACCCTGGCAAGTTTTGATGCTTTCACTTTAAATATTCAGATCCTCATTCTAAAAATGATTGAAGACAGGTTACGGTCCCGTCATCGTCGATATTTGTAGCCGTCCGTGCATCGCCCGAGCCTCCGAAGGGGTTTCTGGACAATCTTATAGAGTATCCGGTATCACACGTCAGCCCTCGGCCGAGCCGGCCATCCTTTATTCAAATAAACCCTATTTTTATGGAAAACCTGCCCTTTCCACATCAATATCAATTTCCCAGCGATTGTTGCAGAAATAAAGGGATGACCCTTCGGGGCCGACGGCCCTGTTGGGCTATCTCAACTATATTAGAGAAGCTTTTAAGGCAGTTTCCTTGGTTTATTAAGTTTTTTTTCTGAATTTTCTTGCTAAGTGATGTATTGTGTGAGCTGTTATAAGATTGGATTTATAAACTATTCTATCATGTTAATGACCCTAGGACTATTCATATGATAATTTGCTTACCTACTTGTATAAAATTATATTATTATGAGAAACTGACTGACTGACTGATCTATCAACGCCCAGCCCAAACCGCGGAGCATGAAATTTTAACAGTAGGTACATTTTATACCGTAGGCATCCACTAATTCCACCCCTAAGGAGGTAAAATAGGGATTGCGATCCACGTGAACGGTGTCGCTGACAAACAATACTTTATTAATACCGCAGTTTAAGAGCTCATTATTTGGATATTTATCCTTAATAATTGAATTAACAATTCCTTACAGTAAACAATGACTAAAAACTATTTATTACATAAGCACCAATGAGTTACTAAGTAAGCTATTTAACTCTATTCCAGCGGTATGTATTTACACGATAAAACCACATACAATTATTTTCAATACATCCCATTAATACCACATAACATCGGCTCGTCCATTACAAAATGATAGGTGAGCGCCGCGCCGCGCCGGCCGAGCCCGCCATCTCGCCTCGTGATTACCGACCATTACCCCGTCACCGACGTCTTCGGTCCCCCACTTAATATAATAAGCATTGCCGAATCGAAATCGATGCTATTACATGTCTGGTCCCATTTATAATCAGTATATTATTCGAAGCGATCGCGCCCGTCTTTAAGATGGACGCCCATTGTGGCGTAAGACTCTGATGTAGAGCACGCAAAATGTGTACCTATTAATATTACCAAAGAATCAACTTCGTGTAACATTGTGAATCTTATTTCTTATTAGGTATGAATAGATGTTTCACCCAGACCCAGACTGTAGTCAACTAAGAAGGTACCTATAGCTCTTATACGAGATGGCTCTCACAGAAGATCAGCGAAAAATGGCTATTATAGCATTGTTTCGTACCGTACGATGAGTGTGTGAGCTGGAATCCCAACCGCTCCCTTCCCCTTGTTCTATCCCACTCCCCTACAAGTTGGCAACGTGCGAGCAATGCCATTGGTAATGCAAGCATCTATTGGCTACGGTGTTTTTAATCTTTTTTGTATCACCAGTCTGACACGCCAACTGTATGGTCCCAAACTAAGCAATGTTTGTACTATAGGTACTATACTATACAATGGACTGGGGGGCCCAGTGACACACAGGCAAGGGCAAATTTAGAAAAGGCCATTCCGGCATTTGCCCCAGCAGGAATCGAACCCGCAACCACCATGTGCAGTGAGCCGAGCGGGCTACGCTCGGACCACTGCGCCAAGCGGTCGTCGTGCTTTACCAGGGTTGTTGCTGAGGGTAGTACTTTGTTCATTATTTAAAAATAAAGCTTGTGTTACACGCGAGCACCGTACCCCTACACTGCAGTGTGGCAGCGTCTTAAGGGCCGCTCGGTAATCGGTCAATTATCTATAATTTTCAACCATCAGTCTTTACCCGCAGCGGGCTAGATTCCTGCCAACCCTAGTGGTAATCGTTTGGCCGGTTATCGATCTAATTGGTAAATTATGTACAGCCCCCGAGGAGACGCTGCCGTGGAAATATGCTGATGAAAATATAATACTAGGTAGTGGCATCTTTTACCTGCATTTGCTGAAGGCATAGAATAAAGTGGTTTTTTTTATAGTGCCACTTTGACTTTGAAACAAAATTACTTAAGAAGAAACTCTACTTGTATAATAATGTACCTAAAAATGTAAGTTAGTAACTTTTAAATCATAAATTGTTTTGTTTATTGGCTACGTACGTTATATTACGTAGAAAAGTCTAATAAGATAGATGATGGTCTTCAGTCAGTGCTATAAAAAGACCGTAGGTTTTATTATTTCTTTAAGTAACATTTTATAGTAATTTGATATATTCGTTGTAGCATTTAAAACAAAAACAGGCTGTAGATGAAGGCAAGCTGCGTCGCCCGACCCGCCCTCGGCGCAGGCGCAGCAAGCGGGTGCATGTTTTTTATTACATTTTTTCAAATAAACCTTAATAAACCTTTTCCTATTGGCCGCACGGAAATTATAAATTCCTTTTTTGAATCAAAATAAAATTTATATCTTGTGGAATGTAGTGATTATTTACGATATCGATCTATCGATCCCTGCGATTGGTTGTTCATAGTCCAATGGGGACGAGGATCGATATGTGACATCGATATGATTGTCTGATTATTCCATTTGAAGGAGGTTTCGTGTGGAACTAGTTTATCGCGGTCGGCAGTCAAGTTTTTGGTGGGTAAGCTTTAGAATTTTATTGGCAGTGTCTTGGACGAAGAAAACAGAGACTCATCAACTCGCACTGTGGAGAAGAAAATAATTTATTTATAGTTCTAAATCTTGAAATCTGTGTTGGAAATGCGTATTACGTTAAAAAAAGTATTGTTGTTATTGCATAGTGTTTGATAAAAATAATTATGACCAGATATTACGTATTAGATAATGATGCTGTTCTCCTTTATTTTTGAGGAGTAGATATTCTAAATGTCTTTAACCACTGATCTGATCCAACTGCAATGTGTTCTAAGCTTCTAAGATAATTTATAATGTAGGTACACAGTTTTCTGTTTTGTAACTTTTAGAATTTAAGTTGCGATTAAGTAGTCACTTTGGCTTCGCGCTTAACGGATTTAGGGCGCTTATTATTTAGTATCTTTCCTGCGAATAGGTACTTACATATATAGCTTTGTCAGTAGTGCGGTTTCCATTCGTCCATGCTAGCGATGCCAAACGCGATCTCGCGTGACGGCGGGGCGGGGCGTGCGATTACAATTAAAACATTGTTCGGCGCTCAGCCGTTCCAACCTAAAAGAAACGACCTATCCGACATTCGATCAGAATTCTTTGTTTGTAGGCAGCTACATAAACTCACATTTCTCATGTACCTACCTACCTATTTGTTGTGACCTTATAGCTAGTAGGTCACGATAATTTTTCATGCTTATAAGTAGCTGTGTAAAAAATAGTTAAGTAGGTACCTTGTTGATGTGAAACGATTGTGTTAGCGACGGGTTTGCTTGTTGAGCCTTTATTTTATTTCAGGTACCTACATATTTTACAACTAGTGTCTGCCCGCGACTTCGTCCGCGTAGACTTAAGTAGAGTATTCTATGTGTTAATCCAGGTTATAAACTATCTGTGTTCCAAATTTCATCCAAATCCGTTCAGTATGTTTTTGCGTGAAAGAGTAACAAACATACATCCACACTCACAAACTTTCGCATTTATAATATAAGTAGGATTTTGTACTATATTCTTTTTAGATTGCTTAAGGACCTGACCTTTTGTGCAATTTTAGCAAAGGTATGTACCTACGATCTAGATTATCCTTATAAGTAAGTAGTGCATGCAACTTTCAACTCAATGCATGTAACATATAGTACACATTATTCTACGTCTTATGTTAAATTTTTGTCTGGCAACGTAGATGATTTAAATGTTAGTATTTAATTTGAATATTTGACATAACCACTGAATAATAAAACAAATCCTGCCATGGTACGTTTCGCTTCACACGTTAAAACAGAATTATTGTTTTAACACTTACTTGCATCGCAGCTAATACCCACAACGGTCGGTTAAAGGACATCAAAGTACCGCTCCGTTAATTTCGTTAGAAACATATTAATGACCTCATTATTACACGCCACCATAAATCGATTAAGTTTTTCAAAAACATATCAACCATGTTGTATACTCCGCTTGGAATTGAATCGTATTTCTATAAATTTAAAGTATCAAATCAAATATCACATTCAATCCGGATAACATACTGTCGCATTTATTGTCTAAATGGCATTCGTGACAAAATATTGACACGAGTCGGACGGGACGAGTGTATGTAATAAAAACACGAATTAAATGTTGATGTAATAAAAAGGTGGATTGTAGAGGCATTTGTATGGAGACCGTCACAAATTTTATTAACGTTATAGAATTTGGGGTTCCAACGCGCATTATATCATCCATAGTCCATTATAAAATGACCAGCTATTTTATAACTCTTGAGTTCTTAATTTAAAATTCTTTCGAGATTGGCTGTTGAAATCTAATAATAATTGTACGGAACCCAAATCCAAAATATTTTTTCCAACGCGGATGTTTCGTCACGCGTAAATTCGTTTGGATTTTTTGTTACAAATTTGTTCAGTAATGCGTAAAATATCGTTTTTTTTCTGTATAAAAAATGCTATATGACAAATTAAAATGATGGCTATGCTTCAAAGCTGTTTTAGTAGGTATAATAATAATTACATATAATATTTATAAGTATAATACTATGAATAGAATTCCGCAATAGAATTTCAGTACCAAATAAAAAATACACTTATAAAAATGATGTAATAAAATTATTTTTTGCTCATTCTTCCTGTGGCTACAAAAAGTTCCAGGTGATTGTGTGGATGGTAAATTATATCTTGATAAAGTTCTTCCATTTTGGCCACGATAGATTACTGTTATAATTAGGTCAGGTGTGTGCAAGTAAATACGGGAGATCATTTATTATGATGTAAATGACACATCCCATATATAGTAATGGTAACACAAAAGACGGTGTCCTTTTTTCATTTTCTTTGGCAAATTTTTATTTATTCAGCTTTATTCAAGGTGGGGTGTATGGGTGTACTTTGTTCATTACGCAATTTCGAAAAGCTTCACCATAAATTATTTGAAACATCTCAACGACCGATGATCTATGATCGATAAACCGTCGATCGATGTTTGATCGAACGTTGCTCTACGTAGAAACTGTCGAACGACGTCGACTCGTTTCATTCTACCATCGATCGATGGATTATTCTACAGTCGTTCGTTAGTGTTGGCGTTGGTAGGATGCGGATCCAGGAGCCAGCACACCAGGGGGCCAATTCTGATAACCGTTCCAATAACGCTCACCTTGCACTGGACTCGCAATTTGACGACTGCTTTTTGAGTTGAGTGAGTCCAATCGAGAATCGGTCGGCACGGATGGGCGAGTGGTTAGTGGACTGCGGAAACCTGTCAAAACTGAAGTATTGCGAGTCAAGTGCTATAGGCCCCCAGATTTTATAGACAATGGACCTGGATACGCTGGAACACGGCTTAGTGAACGGACCCTGGGTGAGTGGCCAGCGGGCGTCATGCAATTCTATGGTATTAAAACTTGGCCCGTGTAGAACAATTTCCATCAGCTGACCCGTCCGTCATACTCCTGAGGGTGATGCGATGACGTATGACGATCATCAATACGCGTCGTGGTGAGGCGAGGCATTAACCCGGCCTAATGAGCTTCGACAGCGTTTAATAGAATTAAACGCTTCCACGCCGCGCCGTGCCGGTGAAGGGTTACGGCAGTACGATGTGTTGTCATTTGTCTAAAACTTATGCCCTAAGGTGGAAAAATAAACGAAGAATATCACCAGACTAACACATCTATTGTATGGTATCAAGCTAAGAGACCCTTGTGTTTGTACCTTTTCGTAATTTACTCTGGTCTGGTTGGCATTGGGATCGCCCTAGTCCATTGTATGTTTCCTATAGCACAAGCGTTGCTTACTTTGGAGCCATAAAGTTGAGGTGTTAGTCTAGTGATATTGAAATTTTATATTTATTTATTCATTACGTATCCATTTATTGAAACTTTAGCAATATTGGATTAAATCCGATGACCTCGTCTTTATTTATGAACCGAAACACTACTTATTGCATTGCCTGACCATTCGCAACGTGTTACCATAGAAAATCACAAGATTGCCCATCCTACCTTGAAATCTGTTAACGCTTCATGCGTTTGCGCAACAACCAATGCAATAACGCTAAAGATTTCTCAGACAGAGCCTGTTCGTGGCCCGTAGAGTCAGATGTGCGAATTTGTAAAGCCTCTACAAAGTAGAGTCTACAGTACATAATAGTGTACTGTCTATTATTTCCTCTTCTAAGGGCGCGTCTTCATTGTTGGAGGTTGGCTGTCAACTCTACATATTGCTCTATATTATAAGCCAGAATACGCCATCTTTTCTCAGCTCTCCACTGCGTCCTTATTTGATAAACTTCAAATATTCATGTAGTTTTCGTCCACTATCTGTCCTATGGTAGAGGTCGGCCAGGGGAATAGGGGGGAGGGGGGGTACAGGCTCCGTGTATCCGACGCGGGCGGTACCTACTGGCCCGTTCTCACGCCTCTGAGGTCACGCCTCACTTTGACTATCGCCGGCATCGCCGCTCAACATTACTCACGAACAGGTTTACCAAGTATCTGTGAACAAAACATCGGATATATGGAAGTACCTACCTTATTATTATCAGACCTGTAATCCTCGGAATCAGATATCCCAAATAGATGACAATTGTAACATACACTTTTACCGACATTAGATGTATGGGATTTTCAGTTAAGAGTTTAGAACTTGGACGGAATTCACATAAATACGAGTATAATGTTCACATTCCAATAAGCAAGTCAGGGTACAAAGTAGAATGTACAGACCGTAGGATATCATGAGTATGGAAACTATATAGTTGATCCCAGTTCTGAAAGAGACTTGTACAATACGTTAAAAACAAGGACATATTAATAATTAGGTACCTATATTAACCATGGAGGTTTTCCATTTGTCTTTCGAAAATCTCTAGCAAATTGCGGTTTTTTTTTCTCACCACTTCTACGGAATGTCCGCGAAATATCTGAGCACATGGCATCTGTACTTATAACCACGCATCCGACTTGCGAGTATAATGGAATACGTTCAACGGTATTGAGGTTCTATGCAATATTTCATTCGATGCCCTTCTGGTTTCACGAAGCGTTTCTTGGGAAAATATACTTTCTAAAAATTATGTAGGTACCTGAGATGTAGAGACTTATGTGGCATCAGATTTGAGTGTAGAAAATAAAATGTTATGTGTAAATGACGGTGAACATAATGGTATAAATATTATGATTTTAATCGACCTGTGGACTTTTACTAACTATTAAAAATGTTCATTCAAGGGTTGCCTAGCAGATAAAGGATAAAGCTTGACATTGTTCGATACTAAAAATGATACTCCTTCATTGTGAATTATGTACTCATAGCGGAAATAAGAGTTACCTCTCTATAGGTCTTGTTATCTGTTCAGTTTTTGCGATGAATCATATTTGGTTACATGCTTCTGATAATAAGCAACTACCATGACAATACAATTTTCAAAGAAGAAGTATTTATAAACTTAGACAGTGTGGGTACAAGTTCCTTTTCTAAATACCCAAACAGCTCCACGAAACATTTAAAATATTGTAATCCATAAGCATGTGGATTCGGAATGCGGAATCAGACGCGGCGTAGCATCACAAAGCCTGCGTTATCCCACTTGAGCGGTGCCTTTGTGAGGCGCCGACGACAGATAAACGTAATGCGCTAAGCGATACACTGCTCTTAGATTCTATGACTGTAGGCTACATCGTTAAAAAGATAGGAATATCTGTTCAGTACAGGTATTTCATTTCGTATTTGTAACAGTGGCTTTAGCTTTTAGAGGTGTATAAAACTCCGATAACATTTTCATCTGGGATTAAATTCTTTGTTTATTTGAAATCTATGGATACAGTAAAGTATATAGGAATGATCGATGCCAGGTTAACCGTGTGGATGACCGGTAAGCCATTAAAAAATGCAAAGTAAATCATCTTGTTTTTATTAAAATACTTAGGTACCTACTTAGTTATGAAAAGGTTTAGTTTTTTCTTGTCCGCGGATCCCAAATCGGATAATCCTGGTTCAGCTGATACAAATTCAAGAAAATAATTTTATTTGAGATGAAACATTTATCTTATCCACATGTGTTATTGTGAGGCTTGTGAGTGACGCTTGCGTGTACCCAGCATTACCAATGTCGGTTTTACCTCGAAGAGATATCTTATTCCCGGGCTCGCCAACGAGTGTCGGCGCGGGCGGCGCGGGCGGCGGCGGGCGGAGGCGCCGTGACTCAGCGAAAACCCTCGGAAAATAACACCTTCCCGTCCCCAATTCACACCAAAGCCTTGTTGAAACGATTCAAATCAGAGATTTCAGGACGATACCCGATTGTATTATTCCGGTTTCCTAACCAAAAATCCAATTGTGGTCGGATCCCTTGCGGGAAAATTCAGGAGTCCCGCTGAGATTGGCTGAATCGAACCGGCCGTGGGAATGAATAACCTCGAATAATACGTTGTCATCCGCCATTATTATCTAACAATGATACAGTGGTTTTGCGATAAAAATCTCGAATAACAATCGAGGAACCGAGGCCCGCTATGTACTCGTAATGTTATTTTAAATAAAAGAAGATATCATAATAATTCATGTAATAGTGCCCCATTAAAACAATTATTTCAATGTCTTTATTATAATAAGCGTGTAGTTGTTCACGTTGTGATGTGAGCCGTAAAAACATTAGCCAAAATGGCCGGATTTGAAAATAACTTCATATGCGTACAGATGCGTTGTGAGATAATAGCGAAAATATTTTTATCTACAATTATGTGTCTAAGTACGCAATAAAGATAATGAAGGTGGTGTGGCCCCACTGTAAGCGATGTGGCTGTACATTGGTACGTAACACACAAATAGATAACTACTATGGCATACTTATAAAAAAATGCCTAAAAAGTGCAGTATTGCTTACAGCCGTAAGGGATAGCTGCAGTACACAGAAATGCCAATACCAGTAAATAAAGCAAATCCAAACAGTTTTGAATACTTTTAGAGTAAATTAACAAATATCGACAGTCGTCACACCTCACTCTGGTTATTAATATGCAAATAATCGGCCTCAAACACTGATAACATTTTTGATTGGCATCAAAGAGTTGGTGGTTGGTTAGTTGGTCGGTTGAACCATAAACCAATTCGCTGGCTGAGCAAGGCAAAAGGTGCTCTATGTATTCCATTTGCTCTTATATAAAGGTATATGCGTATATGTCGTTTCCGCAGCTATAAAAATGGTTAGGTAAAGCAGGGTTAAAGTGACTAACTTGAAAAAAAAAACCTCTATGATATGTACGATTACAATTTTTTTTTTTTTTTTTTCATATCGCAATCAAAACGAAAAGCGTCATGCGTCATCACCTTGATCATCAAAATCAGGTATTCTCTTCCCATGATACGAGTAGCTAAGTCATTGATGTAGTGTCACTAGCCCAAGACAATGTCATCAGGTTGGGTGCGGTCAATAATGCTCATTATTTATATTGAAAACTAGCTGAGCCCGCGACTTCGTCCGCGTGGAATTTAACTTAGCAAAAAAGCCCGCTCGAGCGTTCTGAGCCCGCGCGACAGGACCCATTTTTTTTTTGTTTTTCTAAAATAAAAGTAGCCTAAGTTACTGCTTATAACAACAGCTATCTGCCAGTGAAAGTCCCGTCAAAATCGGTCCAGCCGTTTCGGAGATTACCCGGAACAAACACACAGACAGACAGACAGACAGAAAAAAAAAAACACGTTTTTGTTATAAGTGTCGTATGTACTTTCATATGCATTTTGTGAAAAGGTGTTATTATGATATTACAAACAGACACTCCAATTTTATTTATTTGTATAGATGTCAATGACAACATTGATCGTGATCGTCTTGGGCCATGCGAATAGAATACCTGGCGTAGTATACCTATTGTTGTAGGAACTATGAACAAAATAATTAAACTTAACCAGAGCAATGATGACGTCATCAAACGTCACTCCCCTGGTCCCAACAAGACAAAGATAACGAGTATTAGAGATTTGCGTGCAGGGAAATTTATGGGCACCTCAGAATACAGCGTCGCGACGACATGACGGTGCGAAACTTGAATCTTGTGAAAATTGTTTTAGACGGCCTTGTCATCCGCTGTGTGCGTTTAAATTGGGATTAATATAGCGATCCACCACGGTATGCCTATATATGGTATGGCTATAGCCAGGTTGAAATCTTTGCTTTAAAAACACGATTTGCTATCACATATCTAGTTTAAACCGTTTTCACACCGTTCGTTGGTATTCTGCTAAACTTTAACAATTGTTTTAACGGTAACATAATGATTGAGAAACTTTAAGCATTGAACTTACAACTAAGAGGGGACTTATTGAGGGAGATTTTCTAGAATAAAACTCACTCTAGTGGTATATTAGTGTAGATTAGAATGCCTGCATTGAAATTACTTTTGCTCTTTGGATATTCCTATAAAGTGACGTAATTTCTACTACTAACCTCCGTCATAAAAAAAAAATCCAACTTCTAGTACTGTATCATCAGATCTGTAAGACTTACCTATATTATTAAAGATACCACCTATCAGATGATAAAGCACCAGTATCTCTGGTCGGGCACTTCCTGCGCTTGGTCGAGGTGCACGGCGGAAGTGATGTCACGTCGCTATCGGCGGCGCTGATTGCTCATAAACCCGCCGACGAGGTAGATAACATGAACCAACTTTAAGAAGATACCCTCGTGAGATGTTTAGAATGTTGTTAAGGAAAGAGGTTTTACAAGAGAATTTAGAAATATAAAGAAATTTAATATACTTAGCTAGATGGAGAGTTTAGGTATAGTAGGTATGATTGATTATTAAAATCTGAAACAAAACATGTGAGTCGAATTGAGAACTTCTTCCTTCTTGGAAGTCTAAAACTCAACTCAACTCAAATCGGACACTTACAAACTGTTATATTTTTATTTTCATTTTTTATGTCTACAACCGACGAGAAGATCCGGTTAGAAACTCAGTTGTCTTATCTTATCTGAATTGCTAATTAAGTTAAATTTTAGATAGGTCGATAAATCATTAAGTATATCTATCATATAAATACTAGTAAGTAGGTATATGTCTTAAAATGGGAGAGACTAGAATAGCGTAGGTAAGTATTTCTTCCGGAAAACATTAAATAAAGAATTAAACGTCGTTTATCCTACAAAGTGGATTTAGTTTTGCAGAATGGAACCAATCCACTCATACTTCTACAGACTGAAACCAACCTACAACTCCTCGCACTGGGTTGTTTTTAGTCTGCAGGCTTACTTGTGGGTTGAACAGCATCCCAATTTTATTAATTTTCACAAAAATAAAAATAAAAGCCGACAGACAATACGGTGCAATAACTCTGGAAGGAGGCGGCAATGCCGTGTGTCCATTCATCCTCCCCCTTTGCGTGTGCCCCTCTCATTGTTTTAATTACACTCGGATCACTAATTACTGGAGACCGACCGTTTCAAATATTCCCGCAAACGTTTTTAACAACCACCTCATTGCATTTTAAAAGAAAGGATTATAATTTCTTTTACTACGCCCAGGCGGGGACTCTTTATGAATTCAGTTCAGTCAGTTGTTGTTTAAAGATTTCTTGTGGAACTCGCGGTTTGGAGAAAAAATGTTGGACTTTTAATTTTTAGGGTATCGTAAGGCGGTAGGTACCTACTAATTTATTTTGATATTTTTATCTATACAAATAAATTAAATTGGAGTGTCTGTTTGTAATATCAAAATAAAACCTTTTCACTAAATGCATATGAAAGTACATACGACACCTATAGCAAAAACGCGATTTAAAATGTTTTTGTCTGTCTGTCTGTCTGTCTGTCTGTGTGTTTGTTCCGGGTAATCTCCGAAACGGCTGGACCGATTTTGACGGGACTTTCACTGGCAGATAGCTGATGTAATAGGGAGTAACTTAGGCTACTTTAATTTTTGAAAAACAATTAGGGTTCCGCGTAAAAAAATAAAAACACATGAAATCAAAGAGTATCTCCGAAACGGGTGGACCGATTTTGACGAGACTTTCACTGGTAGATAGCTGATGTTATAAGCAGTAACTTAGGATACTTTTATTTTAGAAAATCAAAATTAAAAAAAATGAAAAAATGGGTTCTGTCGTGCGGGCTCAGAACGCGGGAGCGGGCTTTTTTGTTAAGTTAAATTCCACGCGGACGAAGTCGCGGGCTCAGCTAGTGATTGTATAAAAATGTATGGTGCTATGGGTACCAAGACGGATATTGAATGAGGTATATTTATTCTTAACTATTACTGTGAAATATTTTTTCTTAATATAAAATAAGGATATGCGCTATCTACCTCAGATAATTATGACGTTGTACTACACTAGCTAGCAACTGCCTACCTACCAATTTTTTTATGTTATTTCGAAAAATTTTTCACCGGTAGTACCAAACCGTAACACACTTATATAATTTTGCTTTTACCTTAAGAAAATATAATAATTATGTATGCCAAATAAAAATACAGTCCCACTATTCTGAAGGCGGGCGGGCGGCGGCGCGGCGCGCGGCGGGGCGGGCGGCTGCCGGCAAAGGTGCGCTTTGTTTTTGCGCTCAAATGGCCAAATAATGACAGGCGTATACGCGCCGGGTTTTACCACGTCCTCCGCATGCTAATACCTCGCCATGAATATTTATAAACCTGATCCGCTGCGGCGGTAAAAAAAAAATACAAATCATTTTTGCCTGTCTATAGGTGATTCAATTTATCGTTTCTGCTGATTTCCGAGTGGTAGCGTGGACAGGTATTATTACACGCGTTCCCCAGTGTCCACTACGACTGACAAACAATTTCCGTATTTAGCACTCGTATACTTTAAAATAGCAGAGTGGATTTTAATAAATAAAATACTAATACGAAATAGCAATAATATATTGTTAGAACATCATGTGAAAAGAAATTAATTTAAGTGACAGCTGTTTAAAGAACAAAAAAAAGTATACTGAGCAGTTCTATTTCAACAAAAATGTATGGAAAAATCGTTGTCGCGTTAACCGTGTGAATAACCGCTTAAGCGGTCATGTCGATGATATCCACGTATCACACATACAGGGTAATACATATTCCTTTACCGGATTTATTGAGTTTTTTTACTAATGAAGTTTGCCATCCATTCATTACGGTTTTATGTGGTAATCTCATTCCCATCTTTCTTTAGACCTACCTTCACAAGATAAAGTTTAAATAGTTAATTAATGGTTTAAAATATTGTGGCGTACATGTAGTGTATCTACCCAGTAGTTAAGAGGAGGGTGAACCTTCCTGGGATTTAAATTTAAATTGCAACACTGTATCTATAACGAGTGTCACTCATGTCGCGAGAGTGATAGATCGGCGATATTATCGTTCACTGAAATAGGAACCTAATCCTTTGTAGATAAGTGTTTTATTTATAGTATACAATGGAAGCTTTGTGTGAAAGCTTGTGATTGGCATGAAGGTATTTACTTAGTTATTTAATTCATTTTGTGAAATTAACCGTGAGCTCCCCAAACAAAATAAAATAATATGCATCGTCTTAAGTCTTAAGGTGATTTCGTTTTTGATTCATAACCTATAGATTGGGACCAAAAATACATAATAGAAAGTCGGTATTTTAAAGTTGTGTTATCACTTAAGATACTTTTTTTGTTTTAATGATTACTAGCTTGTATGTAAATGTAAGTTTATAATATTAAAAATATTATTGCTAGGCCCTCCAGCTAATGCTTGTGTTTCGAGTGAAGAGGGATGTGGATCGAACCCGGAACCTCTCAGCTACTAGGACGGCCCCTCTAACCACTAGGCTAGTGATATTTGGAACGTTTAAAATGTAGGTACATGTCGAAATGGAAAATTTCAAATAGAATTACTATTAAACTTGTGATCAAGGTAGATTATGGATTTATAGAAATAGATAATAGGTATACAAGAAATTAGCAGTAATATCATCAAGCACAGTTGGTAATCTTTTGTCCGAAATACATCCGAATAAGAGTAGACTCAAACCAGAATTATAGGTACATCACAACTAAAAGTAGTAGACTAGACTAAATACTACCTACTACTACTACAGCTACCCTAGTAGACTAGATGTATGACAGTTTCTGTCCCAATTCTCAGCTACGTATGTGGTTACCTATGTGGATTATCCGAAGTCATGGCAAGTTGCTAGTTGAATTGAAAAAAAAAAATATAATTTAAATGCACGTAATTTGAACGCCGTTCCACGAGATGCCTAACAGATGGAAAATATGAAAGGGAAATATACCTACCTACATTTTTAAAAGAAGTTTTCTTTATCCGTCGAATAAATCGAAGGTGGTGGGGAGAAGTTGCGCGGCGGAAGTAGAGAACTGTTGTTTTATTCATGAAAAAATAAAGAAGGGAAAATACGGAATGCCGATTTTTTTGCGCAACAGAAACTTGTTTCGAGTTTAGGAATACCAATTTTTTTGAAGGAAGGAGTTAAAATTGTTGAGATTTAAAATTTTAAAAATAAATAGTTTAACGTAAATGCATCAAGATTGTTTGAGCCCAAAATAAATCAATCAAAAGCCGTACAGAATGAAGAGACATCCCTCAAACAAGTGGAGGTGTCGGCAAATCCGCACGCGCGGTATCCATTAAATAATGCAAATTTGTTGTAATCCCACTCAGCGGCACATCTCGGAAGCGCACTCACTGAAATATTTAATTTTCATAAAGTATACATTAGAGGAACAAGTCGGTTACAGAGGGGGGGAATCTGGAGCACGGGAAACATGATATAATGACATTCGTGGTTAGGACATAATTTTTGTTGTGGCAAATGTTAATAAATAGGGTTTTTAATTTTTGGACACTATATTTTATGTGTGGCAATAAATGTCATTAATAAAATTATGATGCCCATTTTGATGTAGTCAAATCGTAATTTAAGTAAACTTGATACGTCGTAAATATAAGATCTTATTTTGATAATGCACGATATTTTATATGGCGTCTTAATGTTAAGATGTAGCTGCTTACCTATCACAAAATATATAATTATGATATTACAAATATTTAAAATTTTTTGGTGTAGCTGGTTGGTAATGAGTAATTTCAAGTAATAATATTTTTGTCCACTATGTAAGTTTAGGTATGTTTGCATTGTGCACAAACAGATAAAGCGCCATTGGTTATGCCAAAATCTCCAAAAAATATAACTTAAACTATTTTCAAGATTAAACTGGAAAGCCAGCGACAATGCACAGTGGAAATTAGACTTGTTTTACCACGGTCAACGAGAAACGATATGAAAATGAATAAATTACTTATGTTATAAAATCAATTGTTTATAATGTTTCGCCTTCATTTATTAGGTATTAATGTACATGGTTTCCCGAGCTAGGGGAGTCCGGCGGTGACTGACTTGAATTGGAACATTATTACCATTTCGAATCGATTCTAATTGGGCATAGTTCAGTTCAGATATAATCCAACAAGAGACCAATAGGAAATACCTCTAATAGACCCGTCAACTCGTCCGACTATGATTGGGCTCGTACAGTCGGCAGCATCAGATCGACGGGAGCTAGACAGCAAATTTGCATATCGCCAATATTATATCGTCACGCGAAAAACGTATCCCTTACGCCTGTGTACACATGAATGACGCGTGATGCTGCCGACCTTCCCTGACGTCATCCATCATTCGACGTGGCGCCTGCACCTAGACTCGTGACAGCTCGGGTGGAAGACTAAAACACAACGGAAAATCAACTGTAAAATCTCACGGACAAAGTTGGTTCTTCATGTACAGTGTTATGCTAAGGTGGCCCTCCCACCTACCCGCCGGCGAGGGAGGATCCCTGTCAAACGCTGGCGAAGAGTTTGACAGACGCGGGGCGCGGAGTATTTGACATGAAGGGGCTTGTTTGATACGGGGGTGAGCTGACAGCGGGGGAGGGGGGGTCGAATTCTGCCCGGTCATGAATAGGCAATGGGCTCGCTTTATTTATAAAGATTGTTAGCTGAACACGGGGCCCAGTGAACTTCTGTTGGAAAATAAACACGCCGCTCTTATTGATGTATGTATCCAATACGTTTCCTATTGGATTAAAGGCGGATAATTTATCCTAAACATATGCCTTCTAACTGGATCCCAGATCTAGAGTGAATCTACTTAATAATCTTGTGATTTGATAGTGCGAGATAGCGCTTTTACGAGACAGCCGCGTTTCTCTTTTTACCGTATTCAAAATACGGATAACTAATGTTAGGACTAAGTATAGGCTAAGGAAATCAATTGTTATGCACATCCATTAAACAGTAAGCACTTAAAACATTGAATGTGTTCAAAATTTGTTGAACGTTAGCAAAACAGTTTAAAATGGAGATTTTCTAAAAAAAGAAGCGAGCGCATAAGAGGTTTATCAACGACAATTTAATTCAAGCAACCGCGGGGTACCCTCAAGCATCTTGTTAGGGGGAATAAAATCCATAAAGCCAGCGGTTGCTGGAGCGAGCGCCGGGCGCGAAATTTGATTATTCCGCGACGCTGGCCTATCGCCAGCGTTCGACTATTTATCACAAGCTCGCCGCTCCCGACGGCTCGCAACGATACTAATCATCGATACTTGAACTCTAAAGAGATGTACATACCTTAACACAGTTGAAGAAAGGTGTGTCGATATCGTCATTTTTCTATATTCCATAGATAAGCCCGCTGAGATTCTCTGTCGGATTTTTTCAATCGAGATGGCGTTACGATCTGGGCACTAACCACGCTAGCTACTCAAATCGTAATAGAAAAGCAAACGCTCGTGATTATCGCTTTTGACTTTGCTGACACCATACCATATCAATGTCAGTAGAAATCGTGAAGCTCGTGTCAGCAAAACGTCAAAAGCGGAGCGTTTGAAACGTAATCGCGAGCGTTTGCTTTTCTATTACGATTTGAGTAGCTAGCGTGGTTAGGGCCCTGGTTGTAGACGTCATGAAAAGGAATTAAATTGTCAATTTGTAAGTAGGCCTTAACAAAATAAAAGATTTGATTTCGAGTTTCAGTTTGAGTTTGAAATAGAACCAAACTGATCAACGGTTACCGATAGATGTACCGAAATATAATAAACTAGCAGCCCGCCCCGGCTTCGCACGGGTACATTGCGGTTACATTATTCGAGTTTTAGTAAGGATCCCTAATTTTTTTGAAAATATATTATAGCCTATGCCACCCGGGGATAGTGTAGCTTCCCAACAGTGAAAGAATTTTTCAAATCGGTTCAGTAGTTTCGGAGCCTATTCATTACAATCAAACAAACAAAGTTTTCCTCTTTATAATATTAGTATGATATATATTATAGTATGATTAATCATTCAGATATTTGTGTGGATGATTATTACCTAGCTCCTCGTGTACGCTAGAGACGCTGTAATACAATTATATTTGTTAGCAATATTTATTTGTATCACGACATCGATAATAAGTATGTTATTGAAATAAATAAGTATTAATACTTAAACTAGGTACTGCTTAAGCTGGTTGGGGAGATGGAAAAATATTGATGTAGAACTACTTAATATGCTATAAGATTATATGGGTATCTTGTCATTAAAGGTTGATTTATATTTGTGTATTTCGATTTTTTTTTATTTATCAGTATTTCTTAAAAACTCAATTTAAAAGATATTTTTTTTTTGTTCAATGGATGGTGGTAATATCTCCTCTACATAATTCAGTTCAATTTTATCGAGTTGTTTAAAACATTAATAAAGTGCTATGTAAACTATTTCAGGTGAACAACGTTAATGTCTAGGGTATATTATAACTATAAAGAAAGCCACAAAACATATTTTGTTTAAATGGAATAAAGGTATAATTAAATTATTTTAATTTTAGTTTATGACTATATGCGTGTAAAATGAAATATGAATCATGTTTTCTAATAATTATGGTTCTGAATTCTGATTAATGTTACACAGGTCTATTGAAGGTTCCTATCCGAAACTATTGCAACATTTAAGTGCATCTACAATAGATTCGATGTGACTCTACGTAGAGATATGTCTTTCCTATATATCCTCGAACTCTACTTCGGACTCTAGTTATAAATGGGTAGGGCATTTATAACTAAAGTCCGATAATTTAAAAGTCGAATTCAATGCAATAAATGTTTGATTTAAGTACTTATCTACTAATAATTATGCAAGTAGTTCGTTGAATAATTCCACTTTAACTCCTGAAATAATAACTCACTTGGTGGTATGTTTTCATTTCAACTTTCAACTTGTTTCTCCGGTGGTATGTTTTCCACTCATTTAACCTATGTGCTTAAGTAGATATTCATATTACATCTTACGATGAACAGTTATTTTTGCCAGTGGGTACCTTTATTCGATGTTATAATAATCCGAGAAGCCGCGTTATTAAAGATGTCCCCTACACACAAACACTTACTTTATAAGTAGCCTTACTTGAACCGAATGACTCCCTAAGTGTCATCCAAGCTTGAACCGTTTTCGAAACCAATTTAATATTCCCGAACATCATAATCACCCACTAATCTGTACATTAGACATTTTAATTAACATTTACTAACACCTCCTAAACGGTACGCAACAAGAATTCATTATAAAATCGAATCATCGGCTGTCTATTACTCTCACAGGGCTGCCACAAAGCCGGATAGCGCGACAAAAGGAAACGAGAGCCCGAGGCGAAATCTCGCGAGCAATAAATCATAGGACGCCGCGGAACCAGCATGTTTGCCTTTTATTATATTTAAAAGTAAAAATCATTAATGAATGCTCTGTTGTAAATGTCTTCATTTATTTATTAAATAATTAAGTTAAATTCTTAACACACAATCTTGGCCGAATTCAATCCTATCTATGTATAAAACATTTAATACATTTAGTATTTATTGATTTTTTTAATATATGGTGCAATAGGCATTTGAACGTCTGTGAGTCGAAATTAAATGATTTTGGTTAGTATTATTTTCATATTTTCACGCCTTTAATCTCCGAGCGAGTTACAAGCTTCGCAGTTTAATTTATGTAAGTATATTTTTGACATATTATGGTTTATATGGGTAGTTCCTTAAAAATATTGTTGAAAAATGTCGATATATTTTTCTTAAATAAAATCATTTTGTACAAAACGTTTTGCATCTATCCTATAATAATAATAGAACCAAATCAACCTTAAAATTATACTCATCATTTTCTGCGCAACCCTAGCAGTTAGATGTGTATGTATATACTCTGTTCTACGGTAAGGGTTTGATAAATATCACCTAGGTACCTACATAATAATGACTACATAGTAAATCAATTATTATAATAGGCCCATTAGATATCTAATGTCTACAATTATCGTTATGAAACTATAATTTGACTAATTATAAAAAAAAATCGATGACTAATATCAATCAGAACGTCGAGACAACATTAAGCAATTGCTAATTAATATGATAATGAGTAATTTTAATTAGAAATATTTTACTTATGACCGTCGTTATATAAGTGTAATATTAATTAGGCTACTGCCTAATTAATATTATAACATCGAATAAAGGTACCCACTGGCAAAAATAACTGTTCATCGTAAGATGTAATATGAATATCTACTTAAGCACATAGGTTAAATGAGTGGAAAACATACCACCGGAGTTCAGGTTTAGCCATTGTATTACCTGGCACAATTTTGACAGGACTCATCGAGGGTCAAACCTCGACGACATCTTTGAACGCCATTGTAGATCCAGGCTTACATGAGTACCAGTGATGGGAGTGCGTCGCGGGACTAGACCCATTTAAATAACAAAAATAAAATAAAGTAAGTCTGATGTAGCTACATACTTCTCTTTTCCACCACACAAACCAGAGCATATTTACCTCATAATACCAACAAAATTATCGTATTATATCGTGACATCAACCCTCCACTGGGGGCTGAGTTTAATAAAACAAAAGACAACATGTCGACACACTCGCGCCGCCTCGCGGGCCGATCTCGCGTCTGTCAAATAATGATACTCATTTGTCAAACGCAATCGGGGTACATCGAAGAGAACGACGTTCTTTATTGTACGCACAAAATGTACTGGAATTTGGGGAATATCACAGTATTTCGGTGGTTGTGAGGTGGAATGGGATGAGGATAATTTTGTTTTAGTGAATCGACTGGGGTTTTATTTTATACATAAGTTGATAGAGTACCTGCAGAGTTAGAATTTATAAATTACCTATAGATCTACAATAATACGTTAAAATGTAACACAGCTACCAGAATGTAGTTTCTACAGTTAATACTTATGATACTTTTAAATTCCTAATCCTATATTTTTTATTGATCAATATTCTTATTATTATCCTTATCCTGTAAAACATTTCACATTATTGTTGTTTTATCTTGTATCATGTAATTAGAAATGTTGACCCAAGTACCTACTTTTTCTTATTATTTTATTGGGCAAGTAAGTAGGTATCTCTGTTGATTTTCAAGATTGCCATTTGTAGTGTACTTATGTATAATAATGAAATGTAGTTAACATATTGACCTGTATATAGGTACCTACTTACCACAACACAAGTCTATAGTTTATGGGTGCGATTGAACTCGAAAGGCATCCGATAGTTGAATAAAAGTCGTATAAAGACGGAATAAGCAACGCATGCCGTCCCGGCGTCGATCCCGTCATTTCGTTTTATATTTTTTCATCAATGTCACACGTGACGCCCGAATGTCATTTTCGTATGACGAAAAAAAATGTTTATTAAGACGGCGGGAGGACGCCGCGATATTACAATTTTCCACTAGTGAAATATGGAAAGTGATTTTTTACGAGAAAATAACAAGGTGCGTATGCCGGGATTGTAGCCGGCGCGAGAGGGTTGAGTGGGACGAGTTATTAAAAATGACTGTTGAAGATTCCTTTGATAATTTTCCTTGATAGATATTATTTTTTAAACCTCCACCAACAACGCAGAGGGGTGTTATAGGGTTGCCGCATATAAATGTCTATTACATGAAACAAATGTATGGAACCATTTTAAGGCACAAGGATGTGAATAAGGTACGAAAGTAGACACCTACCTTGATAAAATAATGTTTTGTGAAAACTAAAATTCGTAGCGATTTTATCTAAAATAAATAGGTTCTTATTTATGATAATAAGTATGCAGGTAGGTATGAGTGGAAATCGGATGTAAATATTAATGACCTACTATAGCTATTAAATCTATGGTTGAAATGTATTTTTTGAACATAACGCTCAAGGCAACAAGTAGATAAGTATTTAAATTGAGCATGGAATTACAGAGGTTCCAAAATGCCTATAAAAATATAGTTGCAATGTTATCGACACGGTGCGATGAGATGCGTCACGACGCGGCGCGGCGCGACGCGGCTCGGTGCGGCGCGGCGGCGACGAGCGCGGCAGATGTGCCACCGGTTGTGATTGTCTTGCCGCAATGATTGATGATCTTCCGCGGCGGCTGCCGGATAGGGCTGGCCCGTACCACATTTTATTTTACTTTATTTCATTTAGTAGCAGAATATTTGTATGCTTGGTATGAAATTAAATTTACCTATTACATTATTTATAAGCGTTTAAAATTTGCGGAAATCGTGAAAACTAAAGTTATATGTATAGTTATATATAGTAAGTATGTACTTACTTATATAAATTTAGGATTTATTTCTGATCAAATACAGAACATCTGTGTCTTTGGTGCCTTTGGTGGGCATTAGTCTTAGTTAATCGTCCCGTCCAATAGGGAGAACGTATGCATAAGTTTTAGTTCATCGTCTAAAACTAAGTGTCGTACCAAAATGTGCAAGAACATAAACAAAACGAAAACGAAACTATGTTTTTTTAATGTTAATACTTATTGACCGATGTTACGTTATTGTTTAGAACTTATTACGTTAAGTTGTTGTCTTTATAATAAAAAAAACCCTGATATTGTTAAGTTTCAAGAGATTCAACGACCCAACCACATTCCCCATTTAATTTAACGATAAAAAAACCTTAACGTAACCTTTGCTTTATTGTCTGAATTCGTTTATTTGACACTTTAATCTGACTTTTTGAATTAATAAGAACCGGCTTTTGATCAGATTTTTTAATACTTAACCAACATTAGGACTCTATGCCGTTATTGTTCTCAAATATCCATAGATTCATTCATGGATCCATACATAAATGAAATCTACATAGGTACAAAGCTTATTTTGATAAGTTTAAATATCGACAAATAACAAAAGCAGGTAATAAAACTATTAAATCTTTATCTACGAGTAAACACATTAAGAAAAAAGTTCCAAAACTTAATAAACAAAGTGATTAACGCCTATCGCCATTGTCATGTTCACAGGTAACTGCGTAAACACATAACCGTACATCAGATACATAAACAAGTACCCCGATGCATAGGGATAATCCCCTTCGTGATTGACAGCTCGTCTTGCTGTCCTGCTCTTTTCTTTTATTGAAATGCTGACTCCGCCTACGGGATCGAAGATATGTTAATTTATGTATTCTGTGTTATCTTTAACACTTATTTATTTTTAAATATTATGCTTTTAATCACATTTTTACATCCAGTTTGATATATACATATACCAATTGAGGTATTTGAAGCCAAAAAAAAAAGTTTTACTGGTACAAACCTATAAAAGTATGATCCAATACCTTGGCTTTTCATAATATCGAGTTGTATAGATAATTTAATATTGCAGTAGAAATATTATGAAAATAAAATTTGTAAGTGACAACCCTATGTCCCTATTCAACTCACGTTTATTCAATATAAGCAAACTCAGACATAGGCCACAGTAAAAGTACTTTGCCGAAATATTCTACATTCGTCAAATGTTACTGTCGCCGTGATTTTGGTGTAAGTATAAGTATATTCTATCTAAACAGCTAATAGGTAAGTAAGGTCCTAATATTTTGGTGTATCTTCGTATGAATTAGTTAGGTATTCTGAGAACGTGCTACGTACGTGATTAGATTAGACTTTATATAGCGCCTAGTACCTTGTAATAACATAGTCGGCAATTTATTAAATATTTTCTAAATTTCGATTGACAAATTATTGAAAATTAAAATCATAATTAATTAAGTAAATGTAAGTAAGTATAGTTCCAGTGTTATCAAAAGATTTTGTGTTGTAAATATATTAGGCTGTAAGTACTCATATACAAATTAATTATTTATCATTGAACTTTGATTTTTTTTTAAGACAATGATTATAATTTTGATGCTTGTAACGCCATCTGTAGGTATTCAACTGTAAAAGTTAACGCGTAACATGGATGGTTGAGGTCTGAATTTATGAATCAAAAGAAAATATTTTTTCGTTAGCAGAGAAGCAGAAGCCTATGTATTAATTAGCAGATAAACAACAGTCGTGTGAGTATGATACCTACTTGAGGAACACCTAAAAATATTTATAATATTGTATTGTGTCATGATACAATTATTGGTGGTAGGTTATTTTTGGGTTGAGTGAACCTTAACGTTACGTTCTCAATGCAAGCCTTATTAAACTCCACTGCTGCGTTACTAGATGGCGCTATAAACAGATTTGGATATTTCAACGGAATTTTGTTTTTGGTAGATTTTGTTTTGATCATAAATCAACAAAAACAATTTGTTTAACAGTAATTAAAGAACAAATGAGATGGTAGTTAAATTGTTTATTTTAGTACAAATAACAATTCAATATTGATAAATATCTCAGTTTATCTTGTATACCTAATCGGACTGTGGTTTTCTGTGTTGCAATATGTAACATTGATAGAGAAAGTTGTACCTAAATAAGATGCCTAAATTTGCTCCACTAACATAAACCTATCATTAGAAATAGCAGAATGGCAAGAAGTCATTTCTATATTAATTAGTAGGAGGTGAGTTTTTCTATGGTATCTACACTAATAATACCTAAGTACTTCCGATAGCAAAATAAAACTGGTATATTGCTGGATAATTGATTAATTTGGAAATAAAACTGTATAAAATACCTACAATATAAGTATTCGTTATTCAATAAATACTTAAGTACCTACCTTGGTAGGTATAAGGTAAGGATGTAAACTGAAGAATTACTGGAGAATATTATTGAATTACACTATTAAGTAACTGCATAGTTAAGGGCCGGCCAAATGAAGTTATTCCATTTAGATGTATAAGTAATTAAATGTAATAAGTATATTGCAGTAGTGATTACATCTCGTATATAATTTGGTGTTACAGATATTTATCTTTAGTTTACTTCTGGCCACTGGCCACTGGCATTGGAAACGGTTTTTATAAGATTACTTGTAGGTATATTTGGTCTTATAAAAGCTGAGGAACAGCCTCGACTCCCTATACTCTAAATATTATCACGGTGGATATGATACTGGTAAATCACTAAATATACAAAAATTGCCAGATTATCTGGATAGCTGTCGTTCTTGAAGTGTTTTAGAGTAAGTTGGATATATTAATAAATGCACTGCACACGGTCTTTTTCGCGAAGTACATCCGTCATTCTCTTATGTTTTTATTTTGAGATTTCGTCGTTCTGGAATCTGGTTATTATGAAATCGACGTATTCAATGTCACTTATAAAATTTATAGGTACCTATAGGTTTCAATATGCATTTACCTAAACTATTATATCTGTATTGTTTCGTTTTCACATATTTGCCTATATGAGAATCCATAGTAGGTATTAATTTATCACAAATATTAAGTAAGACATGGAGTTTATCGTAAGTAAGTAGGTTGCGTAATAACAATCAAAATAATTCGCCCCTTTTATGTCCCACTCCTGGGCACGAGGTCCTAATTCAAGGAGGATATAGACCATAATCCACCAGTGTGGGTTAACAAATTTCACGTCCTTCGAAATATGGTTAAATTTTCTAAGCAAGTGATAATCATAATTATTGACATACCTAATTCTGGGTTCAAACTCTGGCTACACATTTAGATTTTTAGTAATCTGTGTGCGAATCATATATTTAATATGAAGTACCATATACCTATTAAAAAAACTGCAACTCATAGTACCTACATTGATCAACAATATATACGAAATCAAATCATCCCTCAATAATATAATAATAAGACATGCGAAAATGACAATAACACAATTCACTAATCACCTAATCGAGGAAGGGATTCTTAACTAGTTTCGTTAATCACCAACGACTAACAGGACCAACGTGGACATATAAAATCGGGGACCATTTTGGACGGGTCATTAAAACCAATTCAGCTTTCATAGCGAATGTTACTTAGTCTCATATTAGTGTCAATATGCCAGAGTCTACGTCCAGTCAGGCTTCGACTCCTGCGCCGTATAACGGAGTCAATAATACAAGTGATAGCCAGTGGAATCAAGAGAACAGTCCAGACAGTGCGTTGCAGAATGGAACGGTAAATTTATTTTCAATAACTTTTACCAGAAACATAAATTAATAGAAGTTAATGTTCACAAGATTATTTAGGAAAACAGAACTCTAATACAATATTAATAAAATGTATTCTCTATTGCAGCCCCTGGAATGGAATGAGCTACAGAACCCGAGCGCCGTTCTACCAATGACAAGCACAGCATCCGTCTCCAATGAATATCATGTGACAAGCACCGTCAATAATTTCAACGGTTTGAACAATCATGTGATGTTCAACCCACCGAACTACATCAACCTTCCTTATCAGAGAGGCCCTGTACCCAATGGCTACACCAATATAAATTCTATAAGGAAGCTTAACGTACCAATCGTTACCGCAAATGCTATCCGCATGCAAAACGGACCAAACGGACCAAACTGGCCAAATCAAACGCCTCTTAGAAGATTCATTTCTCAGCCGCCAAATTGGACTCCAACCAACAAGCCGTCCGGTGGAGTGAAGAAACAAAAGCGCATTAGAACAGCATTCACCAGCCAACAGATGATGGAGTTGGAACAAGAGTACGCGAGAACAAGATATTTGGACCGAGCTCGGCGCATAGAACTCGCTGACATGCTCCGTTTGAACGAGCGCACAATCAAAATCTGGTTCCAGAATCGTCGGATGAAAGAGAAGAAAGACAGAGCGGAGAGCTTAGAGGAATCTGAGGAAGCGAGCACGAGTGTGTCGTCACCTGAGCTTGGGAACAACGTCCAAATGCCGATGCTTATCCACGAGCAGTACCAAAGCATTCCGAATGAGGTTTATAACTGTGGGGGCGTTTACGTTGAGTATCCTACATCACCGCCACTCGCGGTACCCCCAGTCAGTTCAACAGTACCACCAGTGCATACTCCCGTGATGAATTATCCAGTCTATATGACGGAGGAGCAGTGCCAAGCACAGTACCAGCAGGTGCATCTTCCGTTGCAACATTACCCGCCGGCGTATGGCAATGGGACCCAGGAGTTGTCACCAGAGACAGCGCCTCAACCAGACACCTCCTCCGCAAACCCTACACCTCAAATCCCTGGTGAAGTAGTTGATAAGAATTGGGACCTATCGTGGATCAAAAGTATTCAGAATGAAGACGAATATTGATATAAGATTTCCAACTTAATTGTAAGCTTGTAAATATTTATGTTACTGAAATAAACTTCGTACCCAGATAATATATAAATTTGATTTCTAAATATATGATGATGTAGTCGAAATACCTAATGCAAAAATTTTAGAATATTAAGCAATGCATTGTTTCAATTTGAAATACTTTTGCATTTCTTATAATATTGAGTAGGTAGGTATTTGTGGGTCAGGTACATACAATAGCCAAATTTGGCTTGGTAATTATATTAACAATTCGAGGTACTGTGACAACTGGGTTTTAATCAATAAATCATTTAGCTTGGTAATATTTATTATTGTTATATTAATTTACATAAAAACACGTCTTATTACAATGGTCCCCAGTTGTCACTGCCAGCGCACCGCAGAGCTTTCAATTTCAAAATAATAATCTTTTTCTTAAATTTAAATATATTCTTGTCGGCCAGGAACGTTTATGGCGAGTGGCCAGTGTGCCGACATGGACCTTACAGTACCTACATCATTATTTTCTCGAGTAGTCCTTACTTATTTATTTTAATCATATAGCAAGTAACCTTATCATTACCTTTTATCAATAGCCTAAAATATGGTTTGGTAGATAGCAGTGATAGCCGATTGGTTAAGCACGCTTCTTGCGGGCACAAAGGTCCCGGGTTCAAGCCCCGGCTCGCACCTCTGGGTTTTTTCGAAATCTATGTGCAAATCATAGTTCCTATAGTATGATTATCACTTGCTTACGGTGAAGGAAAACATCGTCGGGAAAGCTGCATTATCTTAGAAATTAAAAACCATTTTTCGAAAGACATGTGAAATCCGCCAACCCGTACTTGGCCAGCGTGGTGGATTACTGCTTGAATCCCCCTCGTAGTAAGGAGAGGCCCGTGCCCAAGAGTGGAACGTCGAAAGCGCTAAATATATTATTACGAGTATATTATATATAGTTTGGTCATGGAAACGTTAAACTGTAATTTAATGATTTCAATAAAATATGCAAGTAGAAAGTTAAACTTTCGCTCCAGAAACCCGCTTTATATTGTGTCAAAATTCACCAGGGCATACTGAGACTGCTTTGGGGTTTTGTATTGTTTCATACTTATATATGTAAGATAATGTTCTCGCAATAGTTCACCCACATTTAAGTAATAAAATGTTATACGAGTATTACGCTATATAATACCACCTACATATCGCGACCATTCTGCTCCTATCCTGGGGTGCTACTCTTAGTAACGACAATCAATATATCGTGACATTCGTATTGTCGAATCCTACACTAAATTCCATATTTTTTGCCGTCGTATCGATTACTGAACAAACAATACAAACGTATCGTTCGTTCAGACGATATACGGCGGCAATAAAGATGGAATTTAGAGTAGGATTCGACGATATGAATGTCACGATATATCGATATTATCCTACTGTTATAAGATCCAATGCAACGCACACTAAGTACGAATTACTTAGCATAAATTAATTCCGAATGAAGCTAATTTATTATGAATAATAATTTAAGATAGAATTTTGAAAATAAAATACCACAATTGAAGAGCTCATGACGTTTTCCCAAATGATGTGCAAAGTAATGGAGTCTATAGCTCGAGTTTTAACACGTGTTCGATATCACAAAATTATAATTCGCACATAGATCTCGAAAAACTCAGAGGTGTAAGCCGGGGCTCACCTAGAACCTTGTGCCTACAAGACGCGTGCTTAACCAATTGGTTATCACAGCTTTACTTGATTGGGCGCGTCCAAATGCAACGGGCAAGCCCATCACAAAGTTAGAAATAAATATACATACAAATTATATATTTAAGAAACAAAAAGCAATCAGTTTTGACGTCAGACATGTGGACATAACTTCATTAGCTTCAGTGAGGCTGCTTAGTACCTACATGTGGACGCGCCAATTCTCATCGACTATTTCTTTTCACGGGCAAAATAATGATTTGATAATTAAAAAAATGTTTGATGATTTTTTTCACTATCGGGCGCTAATCATAAAGTTTTGAATGTAAATATGTATAAGAATACGGACATTACAATTAATTTATTAGTGTACTAGGTATTGAATGTACTGAATTGGTTTTTTCACACGATACAACAGGTCAAAGTGTAATCAAATATTATTAGTTATAGTTACTAAAATAATAGGTACTTACCACTAAAAATATATATGTGACAACGAAGAAAAGGGGGATTTTCCTTCATCGGATTTTGTACCAAAGTAAGGGGGAAAAGTTCATGAACAAAACTCTTTCCATACGAAATTTAATAAAACCTACTTGCTATTGTCTTTAAAAAAAGAAAAACAAAAGTAAATTGTTATATTTGAAAAAGAACGTTCACGAATTAAATGATAATTAAAATTGAAGGTACTCGCGATTGTCTTCACGATTATTTATTCATTCGTCGCATTAAGTAATTCAACAATTAATTAGTCATATTACGATAAATCGACTGTGGACTCTAGTTCTAATACATTAGTTAATTGTGTATGATTAGGTAATATTGTAATTAAATAATGAATTTCCAATCACAAGTATATATACGAGTTAATCTGTGCAGTTATTATTAGTCCGATTGTTATGCTCGCGTCGCTATATTTCATTAATCAAAATGAGATACATATTTTTTAATCCAAACGTGGAGAACAATATTTGTGTGCAGCAGAATTCTGGAGACTCCTGTACCGAGTACACGACAACGGTACGTTTAATTTAATGTTTTATTGCAAGCCATAAACTTGAATATTAGCCACTTTGTTTTATGTTGCAAGATGCATCGCAAACTCTTGATACTTGAAGTGTTAGGCCAAGGAGATCTGATTTTAGTCAGATTACGAGTTATGCACGAGATTAATAATGTTACTGCGTTGTTACAGATGAATACCGCTCAGCAATACAGCCCTTCAAAGAAGGTTAAGAGATTCAGAAGCGCTTTCACAACTGATCAAGTTAACGTTTTAGAACAGCAGTTTAAGAAGTTCCCCTACATCGGCAACGCACATCGGAAAGAAGTAGCAATGGCTCTTAAAATACCCGAGAGAGCTATTAAAATATGGTTCCAAAACCGTAGAATGAAAGAAAAGAAAGAAAGCGGTGTCAAGGAATTCGATGACGATCGAAGTAATCGAAATTCTGCGGAATTCGCTAAGGATCAATCAAATAATGTAAGTGTACCATCAGCTAATGACAAATCATTACCACTGTTGAGTGAAATTACAAAACCTGTTGCAATCCAACATGGAATGATGGATAAACCTTATAATATGACTGTAAGACGACCCATTGAAACGGTGCGAGGTCAGCATCATAGACAAAGTAACAATTCAAAAGTTCATCCAGCGCCTTTAGCTAAAAAACCTTCACCGTTTTATCACAAAGGCTCTGCAGAATTTTCTATCAATCTTTGCAAGAAATATAAAAGTGAACTATCAAATGAACGCGACTCTGTTGCACGGCCAATGCGCAAAGAAGAGAAGCGAGATTCAGAACTAAAAGTAACTTCAAAGGATGAACAAATTCAGCCGGAGGATTTATCATCCAATAGAAAGGCAAATGTGTCAGCGCCACCCGTTCAAGCTGCGGTACAGGGTACACTAAGAAATGTGCCGAATCCAGGATATTTCTCTGTAATACCTACAGTTTCTCCGCTTTATGCGCAGCCTTATATTGCTCCTGGTGGTGTGTTTTGGAAGCCAATAAGTGTGATGCCGGTTGTGTCCCCAGGGTCAACACCAGTACCCGCGCCTAATAGTCAATTAGGGATCGCGCCAAGTTCCTTGGCTGTTCCAAAAGTGAATTGTAACTGTGACTGTCACACCAAGTCTTCGGTACCTGTAGCTTTACAACAAAGCCCACCGAACCCTCAATACATATTTACCGCGTTACCTTACCACAATCCCAGTGCAAAATTTTGACTTGACAAAGCTAAATACGTGGGTGATTAATGTTCCTGTTATTTATGTGTTCTTTTGTCTATGTTATTTTTATATAAAACCTGTTTGTTTTCATATAAATTGACTGGTGATAATAATTATAGGGTACTAATGAAATAAATTGAACATTATTATTGTGAAGCAATTTTATTTACTCTAAACTTAATTCAACAGCGTTCTTACACCTTTTAATACATTTTTTAAATATTATTAACAAAATATTATAGAAATAGAGATGCTATTTGATTTACAGAAAATAGATAGAAAAATAACAACGAGTTTTAGAAGCAAGTGTTAGTACATAACATTTTTAAACTAAAAAGAAATAAAATAAGTACCGCTAACGTGAATACTAACTAAGGCTAACTAAATGTAACACTTCTTTAACATAACAATCCATTAAATATTCAATATAGGAATTTCAAACCTTGAGTTAAATAAATAGTTGATTAATCTTAATCTAATAACTTAATTCATATAACTTAACGCCTAATGTTAACCAACTTACGTAACTACTTTATTTACACATAATAGTTTAAATGTCTAAAGAATAAGATATCTGTTTTAATTTAATAAATAATAGATAAATAACGCTGGTACATCTGAGAAAAATATAAATAATATTATGCCTATACAAGCACATGATACAGTTTCATGAATAAAAAGTTTAACAGTTATATTACTGTAGGCAATTAAATAAAATTAATTAACATTATTATTTTGAACTTGGAAAAAATAGGAATTGTGCGGTGTCCATGTATTATGCACCTCATTACAGTATTGATAGTAATTATCATTACCTTCATTACCAAAATAGCAGTTTCCATTTGGATAGTACTGAGTCGGATAAACATTGTTATCGTGATAAAAATCGGACACATTTGTGCTATGGACACCCTCATACATGTTCGGTACAAAATCGTTTGTATGGTAATGAAAAGTCGGTAACTGGTAAGGATAACTGTCATTACCGTTGGCATTATTAACTTGATTTGGGTAATGACTCGAATTATCAGTTTGAGATTCTGGTGACGTCTCAACATTCTTAGTAGTGTCCGTACCGTAAGACTCGCTAGCAGAATCGCTGCTGGACTCTGATGATTCCTTCTTCTCCTTCATTCTTCTGTTCTGGAACCAGATTTTGATGCATTTCTCGCCGATGCTCAAAGATTTCGCGAGCTCTCGGCGCCCCTCGGAATCGATGTATTTGTGTCGGGAGAATGTCTTCTCTAATGCCCGCAACTGGTCCGTCGAGAAGGCGGTGCGAGCTCGCTTCGGCTTCTTCTTTATTGATCTGGTTACACCTGAAATATGTTCAATAAATTTAAACTTATATGGAGTTTGAGCCGAAAGTCCAAATTTGTCCCACTCCCCACAGGTACTCCACACAACCTGCAGGTAATCTAGCATCTATAGGCAATGGTGCCTGCCTATCATCAGGAGCTTGTTTGCCAACATTGTTATAAAAATAAAGAATAACGACAGAGTGGAAACCAATATGCCAGTAGAGAAAAAAAAACAAGCAAGAACATCTTGCATTTAAAATAGTAAGTACTAGTATGAGTATCTACTATATTAAATTAATTTGGTACGTTGTTGTTTTAAGGAGACGTAGAATACACGTCACGAGAGATGAACGAGGCTAGTCCATCGTGGCTGGTCGGAACCCCAGGTATTAGAAAATAAACTCTTTTGTAAGAAAACCACAAACAGTAAAAAGGAATAAGTTGTGATTAATAAAATTGTTATTGTCTAACGGACTTTGTCAAAGTCCTTTCTATATAAATATACTAGTTGCTGCCCACGACTTCGTCCGCGTAGTATTTAAGTTAACAAAAATTTCGGTATTATCGGGATAAAAAGTATACTATGTGTTAATCCCGGTTATAAACTATGTGTGTTCCAAATTTCATCCAAATCCGTTCAATAGTTTTTGCGTGAAGGAGTAACAAACATACATCCACACTCACAAACTTTTGCATTTATAATATTAAAAGGAAGTAGGATAGTAGGATACACATTTTTGCTAATTTAAATAATCTTTCAATTATTTAACCCAACCTACCCTATAGAAAATGCTATCCTATAATTAAAAGCATAAAAACCTCACCTTTTGATTTGTGTTGCACATGTTCAGGCCAAACTGTTGTAAAAGGTCGATTTTGCCAACAGGTGATCTGCAATGAAAATATTATTTATAACGATCCTTAATAATCTAATTGAAAATGTAACCTTTCGGTCCGATTAAACTATTATGTAATTGAAATTCGTAGCACGTGCTGGGGCCACTCATCCACTGCATCCATTTTATAAAATTATATAAAGTGTTGTTGTGATGTCTTTATTGAGTTATTATGTGTTATTACCTCATCTGTGTTTCTTAATGGCGTCAAATTGGTCATCAGAACGTTTTGTATCATCTTGTTAATATTTCATTAAATTTGGTAATCACTGGTCTATACAGCACGCGATCGCTTTTAACTGTGATTTTGTACGTGATCACTTTGTTCTGGGGCCGTTGGTATTTTTTCTAGATCTACCTTCTTCGAGTTTATTTCTGCATAATATTTTTTTTTATCTAGAACCCTGTCTTTTGGACGTTATATCATAAATACTTTCTAAATTAAAATAATTTGGATGGTAGGGGTAACAAAAATAGAGTATTTAAAAAATATCAATAATAGGTATATTTAAGGAACTTTCCATATCACATAGTTCTTATATCTAAAATATAATACAATCTGTACACGCACGCAAAAAGCAAAATTGGAATACATAAACTAACTCAATTCTTATATAAAAAATCTTAGGAATAATCGACCTGAAATGCCATTACGAGAAAGCTATTACAAATTGACCATTATTACAATTTAGGGGGCTATAATGTAAGCAGAGTCTGTAAATCAAATAATCTTTGCAACGATTCATTAGGTTCAGTTGGCTTCCACGTCGAACTTTCTTCCTCGTGACTCCTGTCAATTGTACTGGCTGGAGAAATAGGCTCATATATTGGGCTGCTTCCATCGTCTGTCATTTCTTCACCAGAAGTACTTAGTCCAATGTCATCAGTTAAGAAGTTATCTATTACGTCAGCTAAATCACCCATAACTCTGTCATCCAGCGTGACAAATCCAAACTCATCTGTCTTTTCTATTATTTGAGATTGTACGTAGTCCAAACGAGAGCTGACTGGAGTAACTCTCTCTAAAACTGATTCTGTATCCGGTTCTGTATCTTCCTCAGGCGCTTTCTTGCCCTTTAAACGACGGTTTTGAAACCAAATCTTGATAGCTTTATCGTTGATTTGCAGCCTTTGAACTAGGACTTGTCTGTCTTCTCGGGTGACGTAAGGTTTCTTACTAAAGATTTCTTCTAGTGCAGCTACTTGTTCGGTGGTGAATACTGTGCGTTTTCGTTTACGCTTCACTATGGCTTTGATGGTTCCAGTTGATGAGGATACGACTGTAACAATCATAAATTTGCATTACATAGTTATTATTATTGTGCTGGTTTAGATTGATAATTGTATAAATATTGTAAAAGGAATAGTTACTAAGAATAAGGTCGAGGAGGTTAAGGTAAAGGTCGGTCTACTTACGCGAAATCTGTGCCCGATGTTTCTTAGCCATCATATTGTTGTTGAGATGAGGTTTCGGTACATGCAGATCTGGTTTCAGCGTTGGCCCTTGATATACTGGAGAGTACTGAAATAAAATTGTATAGGGATTATTTAGACTGTGTCCTATATTTCACAATAATAATAAATAATAATAATATTTATTTATTTCTCCTCACAAAAATAGACCTTACATTATTAGAATCTTACTTATATCTATTTAAATACATGTATGTGCATAGTCTAGAATATGTGAGGAGCTGGTGTCTGAGGTAGGCATGAAAATACCTGTATTACAGATCACCAGGTCCCCACCCACGGATGGAACAAGATCAGTTGTATTTGAATTATACTGAGATATTAGCACTTTTTGATATAAGGAGCAAGTAAACAACAATATAGGAGAAACAGGGGTAGGTAGTTAAATTATTAGCCTTTTAACCAAATACGTAAAATAATATAACTTAAACAAACGCCTCAATGTGTGCTATGTGTGTTATGTGTGTGTGTGTGTGTGTGTGTGTGTGTGTGTGTGTGTGTGTTAGGTATGTTCTTGTTAAGTGAGTGCATGTTTGTGTGTGTGGATGTGTGTTGTTGTATCAGTGTTCCTTTCCTTTGTATTTTTGTTAATATCTTTGATATCTTTGAGCTAGATAGTCAATATAAATAATAATAGGTTCATACTGATTATTGAGTAATCAAAATTAATTGGCAATAGGTAATCAATTACCTGGAATGGGTTATTTTGATTTGCAGGACTTCCGATGTAATTGTAAGCAGTAAAAGCTTCAACTGGTGGTGATATCACTAATGGCTGAGAAACGTTGCAGGATATGCTGTGGTATTCATCCTGAAACAGAGGAAAAAATGTTTCATTAATAAAAAAACTAGATAGGTCTTAAATTAATTATTAATTTAATAATACAATGAAGTGAAGATAGTTAAACATAATATAAATATGTCACCTGATATGGCGAAGGCAATTCTGATATTTCTGCTGGTTGTAAATCTTGATTTAATGGTTCATGCACGTAGCCAATATTTTCAGGTGAATACTGAAAATTAAAAAGTAATATAAAAATGTGTTTACAGCAAAGATACGACTACTAGAAAAACGGTAATATTTGAAACATTTCATTTCGAAATTAATATTTACTTGATAACTGGACGCAAATTGGATTTGGTTAGTCCAATTCTCATGACCAAAGCTTCTATAGTAGCTTTCCATAATGGGATTGCTACTGCTAAAATTATTCGTGTTCTGATAGTACATGATTGCTAGAATGTACTGGGATTGAATGATGTGTATTCAGTTACGTATTTCCTATTTATACGTGTAAAACAGGGGTAATTACTAATTACCTACCCCTTCCATAGGTGTTTTGGCGTTGGCTGTCGCTAATCCCTTAATTAACGTTGATATGACGTTTGTAGTCGAATCGCAAAAAAAAATAAAACATGTTTTCTATTTAAGATAAGTTCTTATTTTAAGAGTAAACATGTTTACTTAGTTGTAAAATAGAAAGAACAATAGAACATTGAAACATATTTTTTTATTTAAGTGGTTTTTTTACAAAATTACATTACTACACAAATTAATATAATGGTTAAAATGGTAATACTATTTATTTTGTTACCACGATTTAATACCTACTGATAAGTGGACAGCTAAATTCCTTCAACTAAACAAACGTAAAAATATATATAATTAAAAAGTAAAATTAAAAAACAGACAATTGGAAATACAGTTATAAAAGTAATACAAATTAAAAGAAAGATAATGTTATAACGATATGTACGACGAATATTTGGTGGCTGAACTTGAAGTATGTTGATTCGTCGCTTCTGGTGGCGCTAAATATGAAAAATACGGATCTTGCGATAACGTAGACGATAAAGTTGACGTCCTTGCGTGCAGACCGCTATCATCATATGTGGGTGCTATCGATGGAACAGCTGATGCACTGTATCCATACCCTTCAGACGCAGGTGGATGCATGACCACACCACTCGATAAAGGATTATAATAAGACGAACCTGCACTGAATCTCACTAACTCATCATTTAGCTTTAAGTTCACTCCATTCGGCACGTAGCTATCTGATGCAAACGAAGGTAGAGTGTTAGGATTCGGTGGCAGTGACTCATCGTTGCTGTACCGATAAACCTCGGGCATCGGTGAGTAAGCAGCCCTACTTGTCCCCGCACTGTAGTACGATGAATAAGACAAATTCGGTGTGTATGCCGGCAATTCTATTGTATTCTGTGGTCCTTTTATCACAGATTTTAACGGATTGATTGTAGAGTATTCAGGTGGTCTAGAAGCGTTATCGTTCGGTGTAAGATAAATTTTGTGATGTGCTGAATGATTGTCGGCCAGAAGACGCCTGTGTCGGTCGTGACCTCCGCAGCTTCTCCCGTGACTCATCTTATGATCTTGACTTGGTGATAAGTCCTTAGAACTTGTAGGGCTGCTGTCGTCTACTGACGAAGACGGTTTGTTATGTTTATTGTCCTTCTTGTATTTCATTCTTCTGTTCTGGAACCAGATTTTTATTTGTCGCTCCGATAGCTGCAAGTAATTGGCGAGTTCAATACGCCTCGGTCTGCAGAGGTAGCGGTTTTGATGGAATTCATTCTCCAATTCCACAAGTTGGGAGCTGGTATAAGCTGTTCGTGCTCTTTTTGTGAACCCTTTCTGGTATGACGAGGAATCGGTCATTTCTGAAAAATAGTTATTTAAATTATTATAATGAATTGGATTTGTTGATAATTGGTTCTGGCTTTCACGAACTAAGTGGAGTGAGAGTGTTGCACAATTTTATGAAACGAAATAAGATATATTTTTCTTACCGTTGCCTGATAATGTAGATGAAGCTCTAACGGGAGTATTTGTAGAAGACTTGTTACTCCATGTAGGGTTCTGAAAATATTTTAAACAAGGTATGTAATAAGCAATACGTCTAACTCTGATTGCGTTCCGCATTAAAATAAGGTGAGTTCAACCTAATTCTTAATTGCTACCATTTACAACATTATTAAAATGTCATTAAATATCTTGTTATTCTGCGGTTTTTAAATCATGATCGTTACTGTCTTGTTTTAGCCTTTGCGGTACATGTGGAAGTTTCCTTCTTTCAATCACGTGCATAAAGTCTATTATTCAGTGGCACTTACCTGACTGAGAAAACTTGATTCGTGTAAGTTATCAATTTCTCTTTCTGGATCTATAGCAATATCGCTGCTTAAGTCGTCTCTTTCGTGGTACCGGACGAGTTCATTAGCTACATCACTTCTTGTGTAAAGAACTTGATTTCCGATTTGCGTTGTATTTGTACTTAAAATATTGTCTCTTTTGTCGATGCAATCTTCTGCGATTACTTCGTCCGTTCCCGATCCGTAATTATTAGAACTGTTGCTAATATTTTCATAGCTCGCCATCTGGTAGTTATATCTTGGTTCTATATCTTGACTTTTTCCTGGATTGTATGATTGATGCAATCCAAGAATGTCTTGAATGCTGAATCCAGTGGAATCCCGCGAATTGTAATCTTGTACGAGAGAGTTAGGTATTGACGACAGAACTTCAGGTTTGCAATCTTGGAATATGTTATCACTGACACTATAACTGAGACCATCTGACAGAATATCTTCCACGCCGTGAGATGTTATTGCACTCGATTTGTAGTCAACTTTTTGTTGAATCTCAAACGCTTCAAATTTGGATAGTGCTGAAAAATTGTGCTTCAAATTAGAGAATTCAGATGAAGTCGTATCTCTGGAGTCGTCATGGTCAGAATGCAGACTCGGCGGCGATGGAGTTGATGTAGACATATCTTAAACCGTACACAGATTAGTTAATCACAGTTAGGTATTAATGTGAGCACCTAAAATTGTTCAATCACTAAACACTTAGGCGACCGTACGGATTGAGGCTTGTTTACAAAATGCTTTTTGTCACCTGAATGTCGTTAATTTGGTAATGACTTGTTCGTTTGTGTGTTAAAACGTTTACAGGGCTCTCGTGTCTGTGTGCGGCCGATAAGAGTAACATACCAGGTGCCCGATAGTGGGCAGTCGATAGATAATAGTTAAGAATCTGTTTCGGTAGCTAAAATGGCTGTCACAACTATTTATCGTAAAGAGTTCATTGTATACCAAAGATCTCATAAAAGCTTTTGTCTGTAAGTACTAGAAACGACAATGTGGTTATTATAAAGCCTACTTTATTTTTAAACAGAATCTGCAATCGATTTATTACTATATTATTTAAAGTCATATTATTGATCATTATAAATGTTATATCTAAGTATACTTACACACTACTCCTGTGTGTTCATTTAAATTCATAGCTTGTGATTATTTAGAACAATGATCATGCTTACAGTTTTTTTCTGCTTACGACATAGTCGATATAAAATACTCTGCGTATCGGTATTCAGGCATTTCCAGTAAAGACAATGGCAGATGGTCGAAACCACAAACTGTTACGTAGGTAATGTGGGTCTCTACGTATTTGTACTGATAAAAACTCATTAAGATACGAGGCGAATTCTAACCTTAATGTATTTAGAGAACATAATTAAATAACAAGCAGGAAATATTTTACGTTCCATAAGTCCAAAAAACAGGCCCCCTAGGGGCGCCCGAAAGAAGCGAAGCTTTATAGTATAAAGCGTAGGGGACCGCAGCTGATACTCTGTATACCTATATATATCGTGTAACACTACTGACGCTTAATATGGATAGACTAGCCGCGCGGCGAGCGCCTCGAACGTCCGTATAGAAGCTTCGCTTCAATAAAACTAAGGGTGTCAAATTCGCTAATTTAATATGTTGTTCCAATATTAAAAAGTATTACAATGGTCATGACGATTACCGTAACGCGTTAAGCAATATACTTAAAAGTGTTGCTCGTTGAGATAATTCGAAACAAATTGAGTGTGTATTGGATAGTTTGTAACGTTCAGCTCGTGCCAAAATTAACTGTTGCTTACGCAGTTCCTGTAATTTAATGGAAAGACAGAACGGTATTATAGAATTGTTACTTTGTTAAACGTTTTCTGATTGGGCTATCCTTACTGTATCATGTCTGGCCCACTTGCAGTCATCTTGATTGTTGCTAAATTGCCTTATGTGTGTATACCTAAGGATAGTTCTCGACTTATTTTAAACAATCAATGTTTTGGACATTATATTCCAAATCCTAGTTTATGGCCTTCATAACAATGGCAATATTATAAGCTTCATAGTGTCGATGGAATCAGCTGCTCACCGACATTGAACCGGTGACCCTGGCCATTGTTGCCGTTTGATGGATGGCCTGCCGTCCGTGAGAGCTCGGGGCCTTGGGAGCTTATGCCCAGACTGGGCCGGAACTGAGGGAGATTAGAAAATTCATTCCAAAGGCCGTCTTCGTGCGTGAGTAAAGTAGAAATGCTTGCTGCAGAAGTTTTGATTTGGTAACAGTGATGTCTAGAGTAGTGTAAAGAACATAAGTACATGTTGCTAAATTAAAGATGGTTTTTTCTTTATTACAGAACTTGGCACGGGTCTCCCTCTCAATTAAAGGGAATTACAGCCATTACTAATTAGTGTATCTATAATATAAAATTCTGGTTGTATTAGTGGCTAATTTCTTTTGAGAAATATTATAGATAGCTAACTTTTTGTTAAATAGGTCTTCAGTGGGAATATGAAGATATTAATTCTGTTAATCACGCTACAAAAAGGAACTATGTTGTATACGTTAATTTTTAAATCATGTTGTATTTTTAAGTTTGCTTTTAAAATATGTTAAAATACTCTCGTTTCTCGTCTGGACCGTTAACGCCAATAAAATTTACCGTTTCTGGACAAACCCCGAAGACCCCATGCCATAACGTCAGGCGATGATATATTACCATTTGCTCAAAGGGGACCCTTTTTTGTTCTCTCGGTAATGGTTTTACTTTAATCGACACCGGTATGAGACGGGTATTGGGGTCTGTGTGAGTGTGAGAGGGATGCAAAGCGTGTCTGTTCCCGCCAGAGGAAAGTGGTTCAAGCTGAGCTGGTGGTTCAGTATCAACAGTTTGTCGTTGGCTTCTGTTGGCGATGTGTGTTGTGACTTCACACATGATATTGTATAGTTTTAATGTGCGGTGCCAATGATTATGTGAAGATCCTGAAGAATATCTTTAAAGTACTAGTTCGGTTCGTACTTTGAAAGTAATTGAAGGTGTATTGATGTCGTTTTCTATATCCTTTGGATTAGACGATGTGATTGGATTCGTCTCAACGTGAGTGAGCATTATTGATTATTTATTTTGAATATACATAATGCCATCTTTAAATATGTGTATGATATTGTTGTAGTCTAAAGGTAAGTAGTTCAGGTTTGTGCAAGGCTGTATTTTGAGGCTTCGAAGGCACCTTGAAGTTGTTTCAGTAGATGGCGCTAGTTAGGTATGAAATGTGACAAAGTCGTGTTAGCTAATTGTCTTATAATACTATAATTTTTTTATATTATAACTAAAATAAATGGATATTCAAAAGGAAGTTGTAAGAAAAATTGTCGGTTATAAAGAAAAAAACAAGGTTATCATTCACCTAAACGCCCTCTAGCGGGTTAGCGGTGAAGCTTTGTCCAACGCAGTCATGCAAGTTTGTATGTCACAATGAAAGCATTTCGTTACAAGTGAAACACCCAAAGATACAACGTTAGCAAATGTAAGGCAATAGGAAGTATTTTTAGATACAAACCACCCAGTATCCAAGTTCGCTGCAATTTACAATCGAGACAAATGTATGCAATTGATACAATTGCCCCGAGTAACGACCGAAGTACTTATTCCATTTTATCTGAACTACTGTATGTTTTGCTTAGAACGTTTTTTACACCAACCGCGCCCCGCCACCTCCCCCTACGAAATCAAATATAGGTTATAGGTACACGGTTGCGAGACAAACATAACTACCTACATCTAACTATAAATATATATCGCCAGACAGACACACCAACTGTACGGTCCCAAACTAAGCAAAGCTTGTACTATGGGTACCGTACAATGGACTGGGGGCGATCCCAGTGACACCCAGACCTGGGCAAATTAAGAAAAGGCCATTTCCGAAATTTGCCCGGCGGGAATCGAACCCGCAACCACCATGTGCAGTGAGCCGAGCGGCCTACGCTCGAACCACTGCGCCAAGCGGTCGTCAAATATCCATTCCATTACCGAGCAAAAGAGGATATGCTCTAGAGCTTACTTGAAATAATTTTACCATTAAAAAGGATTAAGTGGTGCCGCAGACGTAATGGGTCGTTGCACTAGACTATTAGGTAAACTTGAGTAAATAATTGTGTTTATCGTTAGTTGTTGGGGCGCTTTGAGCGAAGATCACATCTGGGTGTTTTTGCAGTTGTAGATTATGTGGTTTTAATCAAATGCAATATGGAGTTGCAAACATGACATGGTCATCGTACTTTTGAAAATATCACTCAAATGGAATTCAAAGCTTACTGGACTTTTATAACAAATTCTCTTCCAATGAAAACTGAGTCCCAAGCCTTAAGTGAACCTTTTTGTATCCCGATTTTTTTTAAGAATTTATTAGGTGCATATCCCTGTAATATTGGTGGATTCATTTGAATCGATTGCAATCAATATTTCCCAGCACAAACTGATTACGTACGCTATGGCTACAACCAAAGATGCTAGAACATAAGCTTTGCGAGTTGGCACCCGTATTTCACAACTTGGCCCGATGATACATAAATCGCGAAGGAAATTTTCAAGTGTTGCGAGCGTAACCGCCGTCGGAATTAATTTAGCACTTGCAAATTTGCTATGCGCAAGTTCGCCCGCCTAGTTCCTGTTAGGGCTTATGCACACCACGTTTTTAAACGCGCATCGACGGCGCGTTTTTTTCCTACCGAGCAGTTTGTTGTCGTTTGTATCGCTACAAACGCGCGTCGAAGGCGCGTTTTAAAAACGCGGACAGGTTAGCAAAGGTCTACAGGCTGCGTCTGACTCGCGTGTGTATCGCTACAAACGTGCGTCGACGGCGCGTTTAAAAAGCGTGGTGTGCATAGGCCCTTAGGATCTGCAGTGGAAGCGAGGGTAGCAAACAAGTGCAATTTGCATGATTACTTCACCATACGTGATCTTATAGTATAGTTTATATGCGAGTCCTTTAGGTTTCGCTTCTCTTTTCTTACACGGACAACTGCATATTTCATAGTGTAAGTAAACTCTGTTTTAAAAAAATTGGTGAGATTCCCTAGCAATAGCTTTAATATAATAAACAGTAAACAAATCGGACTCTGATGTACTTACCAAGTAATTATAAGCAACAAGCGTTTGCCCGGGACTCAGTCCGCGTGGATCTCGGAACGGAATTAGCATACAAACTTCCCCTATTTCAACCCTTCTAATTTTTATTTTCGCAACAGTAGGTTGCCTTCTCCACGACCCAATCTATCTTTATACTAAAATTCGTTGCAATCAGTCGGAACGAGATGCTTGATACCAATTTAAAAATGGTTGCAATAGTTATGTAATATTTTACTTTTACTCAGTGTTGCCTTGTATCTACGTAGTTATCAGAAACAAGAATAAAAGAAGCCCTCTAAACCAAGAGTACCTACAGATTGAAACGAACAAAATAAAAACATCGATCGAATAAAATACAGCTTGACTAAATATGTAGGTGTCTAACATAACATATACACACTACATAAGTGAAGGCTTTATATTAAAAGGGAGTCCCGCGCAGACAGATGCTGCGAATGTTCTAGTTAACGGCACAGTTCTGAACTCATGCCAGCAGTTGATACGATATGACGCATTGGCTCTTATTATAATGTAGCTAGGCTATATTATGCTATATTTAGATACCTACTTGTTTTTCATATATTTTTGCCGAGACAAGTTCTAGAATTGCCTCGCTATTTGTCAGACATGGATCCTAGGAAACAGGTTTTTGTAATGCCTTTTTACGTATCGATATCCTCATTGATGCGAGCGGGTTATGTTGGTACCTTACCGACTTTACATCTTCGGTGTCCGGTATCGCATGTCAGAGATTCTCCGGGATGGGTACGAGATCCGGAAGCCCAACCTACTCCCTACCCCTCCCTATATCCCACTCACTTCCCTTCAGGCTGGCAACGAGCAAGCAATGGCGTTGGTATTGCGAGCATCTACTAGGTGATACAAAATGGGTATACTATTTTTTTTGCAATTTAACTTTGTAAATCTCAAACTATCGGCTTTGTGGGACAGTTGAAGTACTAAAGGTTTTGTGGACTTGTGAAATCGGTCAACAGCTGTATTCCTATAACACCTTTTGTTTTTCAAGTTCCCTCCAAAGCTGATGGTTTTAGAATTACAAAGTTAAGTTTTGAAAAAAAAAGTATACCCATTATGTGTCACCTTGTATACGCCTGCCGCATGCTTTCAGACTTTCTTTTTATTTCTGGCGACCGCTTGGCGCAGTGGTTCGAGCGTAGGCCGCTCGGCTCACTGCACATAGTGGTTGCGGGTTCGAGTGCCGCTGGGGTAAATTTCGGAAATGGACTTTTCGTAATTTTCCCTGGTCTGGGTGTCACTGGGATCGCCCCCAGTCCATTGTACGGTACCCATAGTACAAGCGTTGCTTAGTTTGGGCCCGTACAGTTGGTGTGTCCGTCTGGCGATATTTATATTTATTTATTTATTGTTTTCAGTAGCTTATAGGATCCGCTAAAAACAGTCTTCATGATACTCATGATTGTACTATTCTCTTCAGTTTGAATCAAAATTTGGAGCGGGCGGAAAACTTACGCGTCAGTTCTGAATTAACTTTGCACATGTTAGTTAGGAATGAAATTGCAATGTCCGCCATATTAACAGAAGGTGGCTACATACCCTTCCTATAATATGTCGGGGTCATTGTGCCCATTGTCGGCGACAATTACCCGAGGGGTCCATCCCTATGTCGAACCTGCTCCACCAGTCTAACTTGACCTTACATCCTCTCGTATCTGTTAACATTCCACGAAGATTGCGGAAATAGTACAGCTTTGAGGGTCTAGTTACCTGGTTTTCCCAGTTTCGAGTGTTAGCCGGCGGCTACACGTAAAGTATTTATTATATTTATTGCACGTGCATTGCCTTTATTGCCTTTGCTTTAAACTTTAATACTTCTCTTTTAGTTTAAACTCAACAATCTAAAACTAAACTTTTACAAATAACATTAGTACAGAGATGACCAATTACGAGAATGTTTTCAGGTTTCACGAGAGTAATAAGTATCCTACTAATATTATAAATGCGAAAGTTTGTGAGTGTGGATGTATGTATGTTAGTTACTCCTTCACGCAAAAACTACTGAACGGATTTGGATGAAATTTGGAATACAGATAGATTATAACCGGGATTAACATATAGGATACTTTTTAACCCGATAATGCCTAAATTTTTGCTAAGTTAAAATACTACGCGGATGAAGTCGCGGGGCACAGCTATTAGTACTTAATAACCCTAAGTTTTAAGTGTTTACTCACCTGGTTCGGTATCTTGCGATACACAAGTTTAAAGTACTTAGGTACATTTAAGTTCTGAAATAGAGAGCTGCAGTTAAAGCTTGTTTGGATTTCAGGTCATGGATGTTAGTTTTCGAATTACATTTTATAATGTTTAGTGTTGATTTGTCACAGTAAAGATCCCTACTTTTAAACCTCATACATTCGAATCTTATTTCAACACGAATGATACATAACATACATATTAAATCCTTAAAATGCTATTTTTAATAAAAAGTACTCCGGACAACGCTTGTACATAACAGAGAGCGATTCCAGAAAGTAGGCAGGTAAGTCGATAACAATGACGTACTTATTCCGTTTTTTATCTGTTCCAAGCTTTTGTTTTTAATTGTCTATAAAAAAAGAAGTACAGTTAACATAGGTTATGCTCCATTCATAGTGCTAATAACAAATGCAGCTATTTAATTGAATTATGTCCACCCCGCTGCGCGGCGACATCGTTGGAAGCGGGCAGTATTTGCGTCACGTTCCTGTATCGCTGTGAATTTGGTGTTATGTTTATTAGTGCCGCTAAATCAAGCCTAATTGTCGCAGCCTGGTGTAATGGCCCGCTACAAATTGGAACCTCTGGCTATCGGTTGTTTATAATACGAGTGTGAGCTGTTATACTATGTCCGATAGTGAGTTAGGTAATTTGGTGTAGTTGGAGTTTGTGACTTAATTTGTCAATTATAAGATTGAATTTAAATAGGTAGGTATCTTTGTTTTCTGCGTTGATTTCAAAAGTTCGGACGCCCCTAGGTAGAACAATTTTGCATTTCCATGCTCACATTAGAATCTTATTGTAGGTAGATATTATTTACATTATAACATATTCAATAACAAAATGTATAAATATTTAATTTTAATTTAAATTTGTCTGCACATTACTAAATAAAATAAACAAAACACACACGAATTTTAACACCATAGTTATTTAGTGTCTGAGCATAATTTTAGAACCTTATGACAACGGGTTAAAGCACAAATTCATTTAATTTTTAAGCGTCCTAATAAGTACAATACGGTTGCTATTTCTTTGAGCCCGGTGTTAGTAGCTATGAAATCCCGCTTAATAACCCTCTTAGGAGATAAATATTCGGATATTTCCGAGTGTCTCCGACACAGCGTAAGAATGAGGCCGAATTATTTCGGAATATGGAGAAGACCAGAAAATACAGCCGTGTTAATGATCCAAAAGTAAATGACCCAAATCTTACGAAATATTCGAATTATCTGGCGATATTATTGTAAGATAGAACTTTCCTACAAAATTCCTAAAATGTTTTGTATTTGCAAAATAAATCAAATACTTACTTATATAACTACTTATATGTAAGTAGGTAATATTATTTTTTATGGAGATAAACACACGCTTGTTTACTTTGTCCTATAAAAAACTTCATCTCATTTAAGTAGGTGGGTACTTAGTAGGTAAGTAAGTTGAATGAAGTTTATTTTATTTTCAAAAACCTAACACATTTTTGAACGCAATTTTTAAATACAAATTTAATAACAGAATTGAAATAAGTTTGAAAATAGAATCGTGTATTACTTCTTCATGTTTAGAGGTGTAAAATTGGTTATATCCGCGGAGTGGTCGGAGCTCTCCCGCGGGATTCGGCGCGAGCTGCCAGTTTAATATTGGCATTATTTTTTATTAGCCCCCGTATATTCCACCTCGTTCCATATCAGTTTGTATTAAAATACACATAACTAATCGCTTTGAGATATTAAGTTAGTGTAGGCAGTCGTCTTTGTTGAAACGTGTTCTGACATCGACTTGTCTTCGGTCTTAAATTATTTAAAATTTAATTCCTTCTCATTAAATATTAGCAAGTGTCCATCAGTAGGGTGTGTGTCATCTGTGTAATTTACTGCCTAAACCCCAAACATTTTCACAGGCTCAATTTTCACAGCATCAAAAATGCTAATTTCTGCACATCAAATTCTACCTTCATCCTCGTTTTGGCGGAATATATTATTAAAACACAAAATGTCAAGCGAATAAAAGGTTTCCTCTTTTTTCAGCGCGCCCGGCCCGGTACATGGGACGCCTGAAGCGAAAATGGCACAGTCTAAAATGGCGGGTGAAAGATCAATATGACCTACCAAAAGGTGAGGGTGTCCCTTTCGCACGTATTGGATTTATATCTCGGACTCTCTCTGGCGGCGCGGTCGCCTCAGTTTCGATATGTCGTATGTCGTAGCAGATTTTTGTTGCGAATTTTCGCAGAACCCCTAACAGCTTGGAACCTTTAGGGTTCCCGAGGATTGTTATGTTTATAATGCGATTAGCGACTTGCGGTGATTGTCATTACGTCGAGCCGACAGATAATGCTTGATTATGAAAATTCGGGAACGTTTAAAATTATTTTACCGACTGTAAACATTTAATTGGCAATTCTGTTAATTGAACTCCTGGTACGTTTTAACTGGAATTAAAATAACAGAGTAGGTTTAAGTTTAAGGGGAGCCGTTATAAATTAAGGTGAAGTCGCTTCCGCTGATCCCTTTAATACGGGGATGGTTGAGGAAAAATGTTCATTAAAGGTTCTTAAAGATTGGACATGGCTGACGTGAAAATAAAACTGGAAGAAATATTGCTGTTAATTTTATAGACACAATAAACCTGTAACGGACTACCTATACCTGTAATTGTAGTATATTATACAGTATTCTAATGAGATTATACTTGATCAATTTAAAACATGTCCATTTCGGGTCAGGCGCATTTCGGCCCAAAGCATCTCGTCCGGCAGAACCGCATCCTTGACAGTTGGTGGGGCCGATTCACTCCAATCATGCAGTTAACGCTTCATAGCGAATATTCCTCCACCGACTTGCGAACAAATTGAAATCAATAGAACAAAATAATATAGCATAAAAATGAAGACGTCTACATAAATCATAGCAATAAAATGTATTGAAAGCACTAAGCTAGTGTTATTTATTCGGTCGTATACTCCGATATAAATATAAGTAAATTTTTAGTTGACCGTCACAAGGCAGGGTTACACTCATCCAAGAATTCTTGCGAAGAGCTTCGAGAATGGCTTGGGAACCAGTAGTCGTAAAGACAATGGTGATATCACTACACTATAAGGGACAGGGTTGATTAAAGTATTATTAATAATAATAATAATTTAGGCCTTTTTGACGTCCCACTCCTTGGCACGGGCCTCCCCTCAACACGAGGGGGATTCAGGCCATAATCTACCACGCTGGCCCAGTGCGGGTTGGCAGATTTCACATGTCTTTATAAAAATTGGTTAGATCTTCTAAGACATGCAGGTTTTCTCACGATGTTTTCCTTCACCGTAAGCAAGTGATAATCATATAGAAATTATGATTCGCATAAAGATTTCGTAAAATCCAGAGTTGCGAGTCGGGGTTTGAACCCAAGACCTGGTGCCCGCAAGACGCGTGCTTAACCAATCGGCTATCACTGCTTTCACTGATTAAAGTATTAATTACTTTTATTTGAACACGTTCTTTATTATAATAAAAAAATGAAAATGTATTAAATTTAATTTATTCTCGGTCTTGGCATTTCTTGTACGTTCTTGACGGGAGTGTGATACGGGCCTCGCTCCCCTACGAGACGTACTTGAGTCTTGAGGTTGTTTATCGCAAATTGTTTAATCTTATCCGTGACATTACATCAGGAAGATACAAAACATATTGTTATTGTTCGCATAAAATGTTGGATACTATGTTTTTTTGCGGTTCGCTGGCAGATGTACGATGAAAATACGGAATTACAAAAGGCTGTTGTTAAAATCAACGCTCGCGATCCTTGTGTATGGGAATTAGGTTCAGAAACCGGTGGTAGATTGGTCTAACTGTTTAGCTTATAAGCGTTATTTTTGTAAGTCGTTCCTAGGTAATATTCCATTAGAATTTTTTAAAGTTTGATTTCATAAAAAACAAAATCTACTAAATATATGTTTTGTTTACTTCCTTAAGTGTCTTGATATAGTCTGCATTGTCCAGCCCAGCGAAAACAAATCAACTTTCTATTATGTTCATTAAAGCTTTATGCATAAGGATCGTTTTCGCGGATCGTCTGTAATCGAAGAGTTAGTGCTGCCACCCAACTGCCCGATTTATTGCCGGCAGCCATCGATTCTGACGGCCGTTTTAGAGTTCCCTCGCTCAAATAAAAAACCCTTTCTTTTGATACGCTTTAGATAAATAAAGGGAAGGACATACTACAGTTTTAATGCCGGCACCCGTTATGTATTACTAATAGACTGATAGCCAGATTCTTGTAAATTTGGTTTGATGAGATGAAAATAAACTAATAAAGACTTGAATACTTAGTTATTCGGTTGTTTATGAGAATACGATCAATTATACACCGGGCGAGTTGCATCGGGTCGAAATGCGCCCTGAAACTTAGGCTCGTGTTCATAAATCAATCTCAAGTCGAGAGCGATCTTATGTAACTACGCATTGGACATGCCATTTTGTACTGAATACTGATATGACATAAGAATGACATTTCAAAGATCGCTCTCAACCCGTAGGCCCTTATTAATTCATCGATCTCAAGTCTGAGTGCGATCTTGGAAATGTCATTCTTATGTCATACCAGTACAAAATCACGTGTCAAAAGCGTACTCAAGACCGCTTTCATACTTGATGTATTAATACAGGTCTTAGGTTCGTTGGCTTTGATTTAAATACCTTGTATTTAATCATTGAAGCGTCAATAGCCTAGTGGTAAGAGGGGCCGTCCTCGTATCTAAGGTTCCGGGTTCGATCCCCATCCTGGCCATTAAACTATTGACGTGAGCCCACTCCTAGCACAAGCATTAGTTTAGGGAATACTAGTAATGTGATAAACACACATTGCTAGTAATGTTTAAAAAAAAAAATCATAGCTGTCACCATAATTGTTCTAGATAAAAGGTACCTTCCATCTCCTTTTTTCCCAAAGGCATTTAATGCAACCGCGAGTTTTTCCCGTTCCATCATTCCGAACAGGCTGAACACTTAACAAAAGCCCACGAACACCGCCGCAGGAGTAAAAACAACGAATCCGCGCTCGTCACTCATCACACATATCTTGTTGCTCATTAACCAGCAAATTCACACCTTGACCTGTTTTATTAGAGTTGAATTTTCACTGGCAGCGTGCTAATAGTTACGTCACTCCCGCGGTGACAGCGATGATCCCCTGAGGAGGTAAAAAAGCGAATAATTCGCGAACATATCGCGCGACATGTCACGCGTGGGAGCACCAACAGTTTCCTATTTGGTCGATGCGACAGACGTCCCTATAAAATATCCGATTTACCAGGAATACGGTGAGATGTAGAAAAGTGGCTATATTGCCAATGGTAAGTCGTGTATCGCGATATATTTCTCAAATCGACTTGGATGTGTAGCAATAAAACGATTTATATTCAACCCCGGCTTAAGTTAAATATTTCACGGATGTAGTACATATTTAGAGATTAAGTACCAACCCAATTTGAAGGAATAAAATTGCAGAGCTAAGTATTTTGCTGAAAGATCAATTTATATCCGCCTTGTATTTGTTAAAATTGGTAACATCTCTCTGTTAAAACGCAATTCAATTGTTTTTATACTTACATGTATAATTAACTAGCTGTGCCCCGAGACTTCATCCGCGTAGTATTGGATTATTGGGTTAAAAAGTATCCTATATGTTAATCCCGGTTATAATCTATCTGTGTTCCAAATTTAATCCAAATCCGTTCAGTAGCTTTTGCGTGAAGGAGTAACAAACATACATACATACATACATACATCCACACTCACAAACTTTCACATTTATAATATTAGTAGGATTGAGTACCTAGCTCTTAAGAATATTACAGATTTCTTGAAAAAAAAAGATACTAAGAATCACCGTTCCTGTTTGTAACCGTTAATCGTATAAATCTCGTTGATATCGGGTTATCTCGCAAATATTATGTAACAGTATTAAAGGGTGGGATTGGAGCGATGATTCCTGAGAAAGTTTGTGAGGGTCGGTCGGTCCCTGATAAAAAGGGTGTTTTTGGAGTGGCGCAATAATGCGGCCGCGGTGACGCGTTGCAGGTTCGGCCTTGCCCTGCGTTCGCAATTTTTTTAAACAGGGTTTACATTTAAATATAGAAACGTTTTGTACTCATATTGTAATGCACGTGTTTTGTTGTACTCATTTTGGAAAAAATTATGTATCACTTGTAGTGTGGTACCTTCATTTTTTTTAATTATTTATTGAATAGGTACCTTTATAGATATACCTACATGCCAAAAAACTAAGTTGTTGAGGAATAACACAATTGGGATTTATTGTAGGTAAGTAGGTACTTACCATTTAAAAAATATTCTGAAATTAATTTCAACACACCAATATACACACACCTATTATACCGATGAATTATTTACATAATAAGTTTCATAGTTCGATAGCCGAGAATATGAAAAGGACACGAATCCCCGATCCCAATGTTATTTACATGAGTATTCGGATAAATGTAAGAAGGGTTCGGCGGCTATTTACCCGCACACGCCATGATACGCGTAATCTATTGGAAAAGGGTTCCGTGGCTGCGATCAGCCCACTTCAGTTACTGTGAACTCGCACCCTATACTATTTCCATAGTGTCTAATCGACATCTGCAGCTGGCCTATTTTAATTAGGACGTGTTAAATTGACGCGGGATCTCGAATATTTGAATTTGGATGTTGTCATTCGAAATTTGAATATTTATTATTAAAAGTTTGTGAGTGTGGATGTATGTTTGTTACTCTTGCACGCAAAAACTACTCAACGGATTCGGATGAAATTTGGAACACAGATAGTTTATAACCTGGATTAACACATAGAATACTTTCCTTAAGTCTACGCGGACGAAGTCGCGGGCAGAAACTAGTATATATATATATAATTAGAAATGCGAAAGTTTGTGAGTGTGGATGTATGTTTGTTACTCTTTCACGCAAAAACTACTAAACGGATTTGTATGAAATTTGGAACACAGATAGTTTATAACCGGGATTAATACATAGGATACTTTTTATCCCGATAATCCCGAAATTTTTATTAAGTTAAATACAACGCGGACGAAGTTGCGGGGCACAGCTAATTATTGATATATATCAAGCTCACCACTGATATTGGTTCTCATAAGGCTGCGAGCACATCTAGGACATAACTACCTACTCTCTGCCGACAATCGTTTGTTTAGCAAATTCGTGAAATCCGTTGCGCACGGTGCGTGCGTACCGACAGGTCTATGCGTACCGTACCTACCTATACGTTGAATATCATCAGGGACCTCTGTATGTCCGCCCTTATGGCTACAAATGGTCGCCGTATAATTATTATCGCGCTGATTTATAGACCAAGTACCGTTAGCAGAATATAAACGGTAACATTATGAGGTCCTTTCGCGTCACACCCTTGATTACGACGATCATAATTGTGTTATAGCATTCACAGTTAGGCGTTTCTGTGAGATATTTGATGACTTTGAGGTGTGTTATCAGGTTGTGATTATGGCGCTGCTGGCTGATGAGACGGAATGGGGTTTTGAATTTGGAAGTAAAGATTTCTGGTTGAAATATTTCGTGTTTGGAACACGAAAATAATTATAAAGTAGGTAGACAATGAGATAAAAGTCAAGTGATTCCAAACTTAAATTGTGTGGTTTCTTATGAATAATTTAATTTGGAAATCAGTAGATTACCATTTTAATTGTGTTTGTTTTAAAAAATGAAACCTTATTATAACGTAGGTAGGTAGGTATTTATAATTTCTGCTGGCCGTACATGATGTTTGGCACTGCACTATTTCTGCATCAATTTAATGACGTCATAAATTCTCAATTAAATTCAGACTGTGCCTCTAGATATATATGTATATCAACCATTACAGGTAGGTAATAACAACATAAAACGAATTAACCGCATAATGATGGTCCAGCTGAAAAATCGTCATTTGTGTTTAGACTGTTTTTTTGAAAATTGTGTTAAATTGATTATTTTGAATTTACCACTCAGATATGAGTTCTTAATAATTAAGTTATTAGGTAGTATGTTAGCCTATAGAGGTATTTTTTAATCCGATTTCTTTGGTTGATTCCTAACAAAATCCTTGACTTCGATACTATCGAAATTATTTCTTAGAATTCTACCGCCTTCCTTCATATAGCTAATCATGTATAATTCATTTATATTGCAGATCCAGTGCACTATGGAAAGTGGATGAAACAGAATTACTTACTAGAAAAAACAGTGGATCCTACCACAGCCATGTCCATCAATTATTCTGCTGTCGATGGAGGTATGTACCTATAATATACCTAATGAATCATAAAAGCTCATCATCATAAAATCAAAATACAAAGAAGGCACAGACAGACATGTTGTCTGATTTTAAACGAGTGTGAGAGCCAAGAGACGTCCATACTTTGGCCAGATGCCAACGTGTATCAATGCCCTAAAAATATAAAATAAAATAATTTAAACAAAAATTGGATTACCATTCCAAAATCAAACATTTAAATAATTCGAATCCACCTACTATCCAAGTCCAAAATATCTCGATCCAAAAATTATCCAAACACGTTCGAGGATTTAAATTTCCAATGTATCATCAGACCGACAAATCCAAACCAGCCAATCGGTTGCATCAATATTTGGGAAAGAGTTTTAAATTTCCATATCGATATACAAATGCAGCTGCTGTGCTGTGATTGTGCTTTCAAACTTTGAATCAAATAGGCCCGTATAAATAAATAAATTGATCTCAAGTCTGAGAGCGATCTTGGAAATGTCATTCTTATGTCGTGCCAGTGCAAAATTACATGTCAAACGCGAACTCAAGACCCTCTCAGACTTAAGATGGATTTATTAATAAAGGCCATAGAACTGAAATAAAAGCGACCGTGCCTTGAATATTTCCTAACAATATATTTTTTTTAAGTTATTTCCGCTAAAAACGGTCCGGCCGGTGTCGGGCAAATTACATATCGCGTTGACTAAACGTACTTGGGAGCACGCCCCTAATAGTTGGGGTAATAGTGAGATTTGTTCGCGAAATATGTGGAAATATCTGCGTAGCGGCGCAGCTGGGGGCACATACCTACAGCAAAACTTAGACGACTTACGAGCCTTTGCACGCTATAAATTTTATTTTGATGATTCACGATGGAAAGGTTTGTGCGTAATCGGTTGTAGGTTGCAGTAATGTATTTCTACATGACAATAATATCTACTGATAATATCTATCTATCTACTGATTTCCAAAGTAAATTAATCATATTGTTGCTATACGAGTATTATATTCAGAATAACGGATTCCCATAAAATGTAAAAAAATATGTAGGTTCTTCCTAAATTGCTCAAATCCCCAGAAAAACGAGTTTGGGTTTCTGGTGATCAACTCTATGCCATCAAAAATCAAGTCTCTCCACTCAGTTCTTCTACTGTAAAAAGTTGTGAGATCCATGTCATACCAAATCGGTTACTTTTTTAAGTCCCTACTTAAGGGACCTTCTGTCTTAAGTTATTACGTAATTAGTTAGCTAACCTAACAACATTTTATAGTGACTATATCAATATTAAAATACTTTATGTTTTAAATAAAATCGATTGCCTTAGCAATCGCACTAAACAATCTAGCTATGGCCGCGCCGTACTCGACTTGGCGGGGGCACTTCCGTGCCCCCAGATCCATACCTTTACAATAATAAAGTAAAAAAAATACTGCTCGATCCGAATTTATTACTTTTTTTCAAAGAAAAATGTATGTCTACTAGAATGATTTCATAGCAATGAAAAATCAGCAGCAAAATCCGAGCTGACAAAGCAGTAAAAGTAGTAGGTACCCCGCTATGCAAGTTTCGCACCAACTGAAGGGGGAAGTGCAACAGCCAGTATTACTTTGCAAGAACGTTAACAACCCGCTACAACTTATAGAAACCTTACTCGTTGCTATAACCTCTTTACGGGCTATGGGCGAAAACGTGGACCTTTTCCGAACGTTAAATATTTACAGTGCGTCTTGTAAATACATCTGTCTACGAAAATATCCCGTTACGAAAAGAAAAATAATTTGTGTACAACTCTATTGTTTTCTTATATTTACGCGAATACTACACATTGAAATAAAACTATAACACCAACAAAATTTTGAGGGTACCCAGTTTTTAACTATGACATCAGGACGCCTAACACCACAGTCCCCCCGTGACTACGGTAGCTGTAAAGCAACCGAAACGTCGGGAACATAAAAAGTAAATAAACGCGATATAATCCGTAAAAAATAGTTTTATTTCAATGTGTACTACTCTATTAATTAATTATTTTATCATAAGCAGTCTGATAAATCTTTGATCTAGGATTTTTTAAATAAAATCCCTGATTTATAAATTGACTGGGTAATTGTGAGAAACAATCCTACTAATATTATAAATGCGAAAGTTTGTGAGTGTGGATGTATGTATGTATGTATGTTTGTTACTCCTTCACGCAAAAACTACTGAACGGATTTGGATGAAATTTGGAACACAGATAGATTATAACCGGGATTAACATATAGGATACTTTTAACCCAATAATCCAATACTACGCGGATGAAGTCGCGGGGCACAGCTAGTCGTACATAATTTATTTAACCCTTTCCATTTAGAAGGTATTATAATCCTTGCTATTGTTGCTATATTCAAGTTATTTCGGGACTGTCAGTCGGTAATCCGTCGTAAGGTGGTAACTATACGTAGTATGTATATATAACCTGTCACCCGAAATGTTCACAGAAATATTATCAGGCACCGGCAAGTGTGTGTTAACTAGCCTTATGTAAAATTAAGGCATTTGAGTGCCAACGCCGCGCCGCCCCGCCGCCCCGCTCCGAATACTGTCGACAGTAACGACAGTACCAACCTACTAAGCGCGTGGACTGGGGGTAACTTATTATTTCACATAAGATTTAAAATAAATTACATACCTAACGTAAATATTCATATGTTTGCAGACAATTTATAACACAAAAAAGGTTAGAAAGTATGAAAAGTTTATATAAATAAGGTTTTATTTTAATAATGCACGATATGATGTACTTACCACAAAAAATATCTAATGGGTTTGTTTCTAACAGCTGACTAAATCACTCGCTATACCAGTCAACGGAGAATATGTGTACCATTAGATTATATTTAGTGGTATAAGTACATCATCTTTAGCATTAACTAAGGTGCCATTTAAGGTATCGTGCATTAAAATAAGACCTTATATAGGATTATTCGAGTCTGGACTAGTAGCCCACTCGTAACGCATCAAATCTTCTGAGCAACCCAAACGTCTGGATTTTAACATCCCCTACGGAGAAACTACAGAGTTTTATTTATATTAGACTCGTTTATCTTAACTGGACCCCCCGCACATCATAGAATACGTCCTGCCTGGCCATTTGGATGCCCACCAACCGCCTTCGGGTCCAATTAACATATTTGTAGTAACTAACGAGAGTTACTTCTTTTTGTTACAACGTTAGGTACACAAGATCTGGGGCCTTACTATATTTCCTCTCAGAATGTATTTAATATGTTACTCTAGTGATTCCAGGTTTAATTTTATGTTATGCCAATCATATCATGCCTTATTAAGACCTTAATTAGGTACAAGCTTTTCGACCATAAAGTGGTAAATGAATATAATTCACGTATATTACGTACCATTCGGTAAGTATTCGGTGGTAGTAGTAAATACGAGTAGTTACGATCCGTTACAACATTATCCCTTTTAAAAAGATAAATAATTGTATGAACGGAATCTTCCGATATTACAGCAATTAAAAAATCAGAATTAATTTGTAGGTAGGTAAGGACCTAATGTGTTTAGTAGTTTAAAAAATATAGAAGTACCTCCACCAGAATTGCACGCCGCGCTTTTTTTGCCAACGTCTACTAAATTGCACCGTTTGTGCATAATGAGACAGTTCTAGAACGCTTAAAATAATTTTTCTTTGTTCAGTTACAACCTTTTAGCTGGGTTTACGAATACTCAAATTGAAATGTGCAGTATTTCGTAAAATAATAATAATTATATCAAGATCACTTGCAGTGAGTGGTTCTTACATTACCCTCAGACCAATGATATCAGAGAGAAATAACAAAAAATATCGTTGTTTCAGGCAGATGGAGGATATATTATTTTAATGTTATGTTACTACAGTCATGAAAATGTAATCCTTTTTCGGAGTTACATCGCAATCATTATCGATGGGTTCATTTTATTGTTGTGGTAAAAGGGATATAGGTTATCTCGTTCAATAGGGCAGCTGGCCACTCCAAGATTTACGGTTTTAGTAGCAGAAGTGTGAGTGTTGCTTTATAAGCTAATAACATAAAATTTATCGCCTTGTCTGTGCGGAGGCCGATTTTATTGTATTATGAGGCTTTTTGCGCAATGTTGTAAGAACATGCAACATTTTACTGCATGTATATAACGGTAAAAAGCGATAAGTGCTTCCATTCAAGTTATTTATCTTAGTTTTTTATATAAGGTTCGGTGACGTTTTTTCAATGTAAAGAGGTATTTCTCTATGTAAAAAGTTTGAGGTCAAAATGGTTAGAAAATTTGAGTTTTATGATTATTTATTGCTAATGTACTTACTTATAATAATGTAATCAAAATAACATTAATTCAGGTATATTAAAATAGTAAAAAGGTAATGAAAATCGATAAGTTAACTAAATTTAAACTAGTACTAGTAATAACCTAACCTAACTATTTATATTTGCAGATCTTGCAATAATTAACAAATACAACACAATACAATGGATATTATCTACTATCTTACCGAAGACCTGACCGTTGTATTAGAATAGGATCTTGTTAATTCAACAAAACTAACGCTGTACATTAACAGAAGTTTGATACTCCACAAAATCGGCATATGTTCCGACCCTGTTTGTTCGGTTCCGTACAGCAGGTTACAACTTCCAATACATTGGTGCACAGCCCGACAATAATTTCTATTCAACATTGGATTACCAAGCATATTCGTGCCAAGCGATACAGGCCTTTATTAGTACTCAACGATGCGACATGGCCATACGATTATGAAATTTAACGACAGTTGTACATGCAAGCCAATTTGTATCACAAAACATAATTGTCTCCAAGTAAACTGATAACAAATACATTTAAAACATCTTGATATAATCCGTTTGAGGGTAAATACAACATTATCACTGAACTTTAAAGTTAAAGTGAATTTAAAACTCTATTATCATTTTGCTGTAAAACCGTAAATATCATATAATAACTATAATGTATTTAAAAAGTATGTATTTTGTGTGATAATAGTCTCCAGTCTTTCTAAAAAGCGTGTAGCTTGAACGTACCCTCCGCATCCCGTAAAGGTCTTACATGGAATTGGCTGAAGCCCAAGTGAGCATCGCATTTGTGTTCAATTAATGGGCCTTTACCATGAGCTCGTGTTTCAAATGCAGCCTATTTGGGTTCGTCTTGTCTTTATTCTGCTTCAGACATTTCAGTGCCAATGGATTTTGGCATTATTCTGCTTTTAATGTTATTGCGTGTTATATAAATAGCATAACCTAATCCGTTGATCATTTATACTAACGTTAGATATTATTTTGGCGATTTTAAGCTGAGGTCTTCTAGTCATAGTACTTCGTAGTATGTCCATAACATGTTGTGTAAGTTAAGTTTTGCCTACTTACCACGTTTTGTACGAGCTGTATAAAAAAAATATACATGATTTATTTTATTTAAAAATGTATAGGTGAGCAATCGAAATTATTTTTTTCTTAGATTTTGCCCATTATGAAAGCAGCAGAAAAAAGTAGATACTTAATTAACGACATCTCGTTGTCCTATTGTTTAAATTATATTTTTATTAACCGATTCTGATTCCGTTCTCATATTGCACTTCTTTGAATAGCTGAGTTAGGATTAACATAAAACAAAGATTTAGCTCTGCTTGCTTACCTCGTGTATTGGCATCCACCCTGTGTACACCCTCAGTTCAGGAAGGTGTTGCTAGGGTTGACAAACATCGATGCATATCTCTGTGCGAAATAACATACGATTTGTTGCTAAAATAATATTAATATTGAGTTTGTTTTTGGTTTATAAGTAAGTAGGTATGTCCATCATCTTAATACCGTCCACTTTATTTATACAAATCAAAAAGTGGATCCAATATTGTCTACTAGGTATATTCTTTTACCTTTTTCCAGATCTTTGAGCCGTTTTTGGCTACTTATTTTCTTAATCCAAGAAATATATCCTGAAAAGTAGATCGATATCTCTATAAAGTTGGGTTAAAAACATCGGATCGATATCTCTATAGCGTTGGGTTAAAACATCACTAGCTTGTAAGCTATCTTCCGATTCCGCACGATCGAGCTCCTCCAGGCTATGTATGGATTTACTTGGCTTGAGAATTGCATGCTTGAGTCCTTGCTTTAAAAGTTAGTTCCTCAGTCCTGGAATAAATTCACCAAAGCATTTATCTATGAAGATAGACTGGTACACGTAAACGTGGTTTTATTTTTAAAATAAAATTGCGTCATTGTGAGTTCATAAAAAAGTTAATTCATGCTTATTTCAGTACAATATCAGGACGTAGTGTAGTAAGTGCTTAACATTTGGGAAAATGAAATGGACACCTTTGGACAGAACAGAATTAACCCTCATCAAAATGTTGTATCAGTTAGGGGATTAATAATTATGTACTTCTGATAGGTAGATATTAAATATTAAATGTATTGTGGATATTATGAAAGTTTTAAATAAGAGTTTAGCAAGCCTTATGGGCAAAACCCATTTAGGGAAACTTAAAAACTTTTAAGCACACTTTTCGATATATATATTATCTGCTTATTTGAATTAAGAAAAACCTATAAGAATTCGTCAACAATTTAAAGAATCTGATGACGTATTCTTTCTGGTTTAATGTGTTACTTAAAGCGGCACATATATATGACGATTCTACGACGCTTTCGTATGTTATATATATACATGAGTTGTTTGAAGCTAGTATGCATGTCTTGCAAAACATACTTGAACCACTCCGCCAAGAACATCTCGGCTTCGCAGATAATGTAATGAGGGCGGATTCAATTACACGACTCTCTTTTGTTTTTACCCAACAAACCCTCGGACAAAAACTGATGGAAGTGCACATTCGTTGTTCACTATAATACATTGGCGATTTGGACCGCCGAGCGTGTTTCCGACACAACAGCCGCCCCCCCGCCCCGCGCCGCCCGCCTCACCCCCTCCGTGGGCCGCGGGAAAGAGCCGGCGAGGTCTATTCAAATATCCCCTGTCTGTTCACACCCCTCCCCACCCGCAAGCGCCTCGCAGTCTCGTTCATATTTCGTGTCCCTATTTTGCGCAGCATCCCCGGGTACCCAAATGCAGTCCGCAGACTCTAGAACATCGCGAGTGTACCAACAAACGTTGTTGATTCAACCGTATTTCCGTGTGTCAAGATTTATTTTCGTATGTAAGTGAAAATAGGAGTTACGTCTTAAGGGTCTTAGGCCCGTTCGCCTCCCGAAGCCGGGAATAGGGGTAGAGATTCAGTACAAGTAACGTGTTGGGGCGCGGCTCGCCGCAAAGTTAGACGCAACTGGGCTCCTGCCGATACCAACACTTCATGTTATATTGAGATTTAGATTTTAAAATTTAATAATAAAAAAAATTACACCGAGGAGATGAAGGGTACGTATTTGTGATATTTTATGTGATACAGCCAGGTTTCGGGATAAATTGGTGACGTCAGAGGGTCCCTTATACGATTTGTTCCCTTATCTTGTTCCCGTGAGCAGTGATGCGCGCAAGTGTTGTTGATTTGTTTTGACTTGGGCCCTAACTGCCACTTATCTACACCTTTTTGCTCTAACTTTGTTCGCCTTTTGTTTAGTGTGTGATGTGAGTTTTTCTGTTTAATTTTTTCAGGTTCCGACTTATGTATGGTGTCGGTCGGCTGCTAAATCAGGTAAAATTTCTATTTTATAATTTTCTTAAATTTTATGTGGCTTTTATGTAATTTATTTACTCATTTGTGTTTTTTAAATATTTGTGATTCAATAAATCTTTTGAATTTATAAATAAATTTTCTCATGATTTGATTTTAGTCAGTTACTTGGCTTATTTTTCATGTTTTTTTTATTTTAAAAGCATGCAATTTTTTATTTCAAATACAATTTATTTTATTCTATGTAAGTACTAGCTGTGCCCCCCGACTTCGTCCGCGTAGTATTTAACGTAACAAAAAAATCGGGGTTATCGGAATAAAAAGTATCCTATGTTAATCCCGGTTATAAACTATCTGTGTTCCAAATTTCATCCAAATCCGTTCAGTAGTTTTTGCGTGAAGGAGTAACAAACATACATACATCCACACTCACAAACTTTCACATTTATACGTATATTATATAAATATTAGTAGGATTTGTAACTTATACCTAGAAACTAAAAGCCGCTTTATCGTGCTAAAGCGTATTTTGGTGTTACCAATTGCATTCTTTTCCAAAGATATTCAATAAAAGACTTTATTCACAACTGTTATAGGTACGTTTATGATATTTATCAACTAATAGTCGTCAGGTACCTTCTTAAATAGGCACCTCGGCACGGAAATTGATTTGAAAAGATAATTTGAACGCGCTATTAGACTAATGACATAGCTTACTTATTAATTATTTATTATTTCACCCTATTTTAAATCAATTAATAAATCCAAAAACGTATTCGCCATTAATAAAATTAAAACGATAAATTCTCAATTAAAGTTACTCTGCTTTTCTACAAAAATCTTTCAAAAAATTAAGCAATTTGAGATAAAAGCTTCAACACGACCGATAATATCTTACCGAATCGATCGCCCGCCATCACCCCGTCTAGACAAATGTCTGCCTCCGTTATTTTGAACTGTCTATACCTAAGTTGAATGACATTTAAGTACATTCTAGTATTTACTGAAATCAAAGTTCTTAGAGAATTTTAATAAGTCGTTCATCCGCTCTTTGGATTCCGCACTCTTGCAAAACTTTCCGAAACATATACGCTTAATAAAGTGTACAAGATTAATGTTCGACTAATTACAAACCATTATTATTTTTGATAGTCCAATCAAAATGCGTTGCCCCCGCTCCCAACCAATCACAATGGCATTTCCTCCGCTCTCGCCCCGCAAATTTCTTCGACATTAGGTATTTTAAAGTAGATAACTTAAGTTATTTATAGCGCGAAGTCCAAAGGCCCGGTAGTTCCGTGATTTTATTCAAAAATATTTGAGATTACTTACAGCAAAAAAAATTTTTTTTTATTATCAGGTTGGTAATAAAATAAATCATTATCTCCATTCTAAAAGACTAGAAACACACATTACTTTTTTAGTTATTTATCTATTATCAATCAAATAGGTAAATATCCAAAAAACTTAAACACCCCCCCTTGTATCCAAATCATCCGTAGCGTGCGGCAAACGCGCCCTAGGGAGTTATATTTATGAGGCCCGAGCACAATGTAATAACAAAAGCAAATAAGGATTTGCCACTCCGACCAACGACTGAGGGTGTTTTTTATAAAACAAAGTCAGAAAACGAGCCTACGACCGGCTGATGTTAAGCAGTCACGGTAGGCTATAGATGCTTGCAATAAGAAATTGTGCCAGGTCTTCAACGTGTGAGCAATGCCTTTGGTATTGCAAGCTTCGGGTTGTACGCTTGTGTGCGGAAGTTCTTTAATAGTAAATATATATATAATAATATTACTAATTTGGCCCTTTTGGCGTCCCACTCCTGGGCACGGCCCTCCCCTCACTACGAGGGGGATTCAGGCCGTAATAACACGCTGGCCCGTGCGGGTTGGCGGATTTCACACGTCTTGCGAAAATGGTTAGAATTTATAAGACATGCGGGTTTTCTCAAAGTGTTTTCCTTCACCGTAAGCAATATATAATCATAATATAGAAATTATGATTCGCACATAGATTTTGAAAAACCTAGAGGTGCGAGCCGGGGTTTCAACCCAAGACTTGGTTCCCGCAAGACGCGTGCTTTAACCAATCGGCTACCACTGCTGATAAAAAGAAATAAATAAAAAACAAATTAAATTACCGAAACAAACTCTCTCTCTACACTTACCTACGCGTGATCTTTTTGATTTAAAACAATTAGATAATATTCATGTTGTACGATCATAACATACCTATATTTACTTAACACTTTTATTAATTACAATGTATTTCTATGGCGGCGACATAGTAGTTGCCAAAGGTACCTTACAGAGGCTGTTTGGCGTCGATTCACACCATTCATTATAGCGCTCCCTTGGTAGTTTGCCGAGATTAATGCAACATACATCTATCTCGCCTACACGTCAAGCACGTAGTAACTGTCAATAAAACCGGACGTCGATTTATTAGTCCATAAAAGGGGTTATTTACGTATCGAAAAGTACCGGTCTACCTACTTACCTACCTTTTTATTTTATTAAATGAATAATCAGTTAATAAGTCTCGATAGACCTCACGCACGTCCGTCATAACTTATATTTATAAACTAGCTGAGCCCGCGTCTTCGTCCGCGTGGAATTTAATTTAACAAAAAAGCCCGCTCCCGCGTTCTGAGCCCGCGCGCCAGAACCCATTTTTTTTTTCTTTTTCTAAAATAAAAGTAGCCTAAGATACTGCTTATAACATCAGCTATCTACCAGTGAAAGTCCCGTCAAAATCGGTCAAGCCGTTTCGGAAATACTCTATGATTTCATGTGTTTTTATTTTTTTACACGGAACCCTAATTGTTTTTCAAAAATTAAAGTAGCCTAAGTTACTCCCTATTACATCAGCTATCTGCCAATGAAAGTCCCGTCAAAATCGGTCCAGCCGTTTCGGAGATTACCCGGAACAAACACACAGACAGACAGACAGACAGACAGACAGACAAAAATGTTTTAAATCGCGTTTTTGCTATAGGTGTCGTATGTACATTCATATGCGTTTAGTGAAAAGGTGTTATTTTGATATTACAAACAGACACTCCAATTTTATTTATTTGTATAGATAAATAGGATTTTAATAAATCAATCAAATACCTACATAATTATACACACAGATTTCACAAATTCAGACTAATATTTACAACTAGCTGTTGCCTGCGGATTCACCTGCATGGTCCTTCGATAAAATAAAAGTAACTTTAGTGACTCCATATAACATCAGCTATCTGCCAGTGAAAGTCTCGCCGGAATCGCTACAGCCAATTCGGTGATTCGACAGGTGATAAACAATATATTTTTTTTTTATAAAGTATACATTCAGTAAAAAGCTGTTATTTTGCCATTACAACCAGACTCTTTGATTTATTTATTTGTATACACGAATATACCTATTTAATGTTCAATATTAGTAAATTACAAATACACAGTAAAAAATAAAAACACTAAAAAGTTTACCTCTGTTTTAGAAACGTTCTAATTCCTTTAACTTGCCCAAATTCCGTCGTGTCCCAGCATACCAACAGCCCTGTTAATTCTCCAGTGGGCAGCGATATAACCGACACAATTTGGTGTACATAACGCTGTTTATAAGACCCGGTGGATTCCTTTTGTTTGCCGTGAAAAGAATGACGGTAACAAATTAGATTCGGCGTTTCTCTTGATGTAACTAAGAGGTTGTCGATTAATAGGTCGTATTAGTGGTCCCTTAAAACTGGCCTTCAATCAGCCGTCACAGTTTTTCTCTATGGCAATCAGCCTATACCAGTTATTTTGGTCTCCCGCTTAGCAACGGAGGTAAAAGGATAATTTTCTTCCAACTACGCTATTCTTTCGTTCGATTAAACTCGTGGGGGTCCAAGAGAATTAAACTTTTGCCCGGAATTTAACTTTCCTTTCGGACCTCGACGTTAGTATTAGTCACCATTATCAATCCTGGCTTACAGGAGTAACATTGGTGGAAGTGTGTGACGGAACTAGTCACATTAAAAAAAATCAGGACAAGGTTTACAAAAAAAATCAGCAATATCAAATGAAGTCCTTAATCCGATTCTTTTCCCTAGTAAAAGTTTATAAGCCCATTATTGGAATAAATAACTGTGGCATTCAGCTAGTGGTATTACAAGTGGCCAAAGCTGAATAGGTACAGTGTCTATAATATAATACATCATGAATGAAGATAGATAAACGAATATTTAAAAATTGATGCCTTATTGTCTGGCGCGCGCGCGCATGCAGCTGTGTCGCCACGACACTGGTTGGTGCGCTACCCAGGCTCATAATAACCTTGCATTAATCTTACCAAAATATCTAAGGGCTGGTTAACGCATCTATGAGTAAAACCATCTTATTACAGGCAGATTTTTCCTGATTGGCTTAAAGATACCTCATTCTGTTGTATCGATGTATAGAGTCCAGTTTTCTGTATCACTCATAAAATAGCCATCATATATAGTAACTTCCCAATTTTACGGTATCTAAACTTATACGGCACTATTCCTCGACCGTAAGATCAGCTGCTCGTTCTGAGTAGGTTCATGTGGAGCTGTCTTTATTATCATAGCTACTAAAATTTTATCTCGCCAACTGACGTAAAATGTGCCAAGTATGAAATTACAGCCATAACTAAGAAAATGAAAATGAATAACTAATGCGTATACTCAACAAGTCTTAGAAAGGGATCCTTTATTACGGGACCAGCGTAAATTCGTTTTATCTCGCCCTTGCTCCTATTCAAAACGTTTCGGACTTTTATTTTAATCTGGCAAAGTCCGAATAAATTCTCCAGTTTTATTGCGAAATTTAAATATTAATTTCGACTCTGTACCATTAAACTAATGTGAATTGCCCTCATGGAGGTTCGCAGATGCCATAAACGAAAGTTATAATGACTCTTATTTGACCTTTTCACTTTGTTTTAATGAAATAGTTGTTTCATAAGATATATTGATCAGTTAAGATTTGAAACAGTTTGTCCAAGAATTTTGATGTAGATTAATATAATCTTCTCATTTATATAACTACTAGCTGAGCCCGCGACTTCGTCCGCGTGGAATTTAACTTAACAAAAAAGCCCGCTCCCACGTTCTGACCCCGCGCAACTGGACCCATTTTATTAAATTTTGTTTTACTAAAATAAAAGTTACTCCTTAAAACATCAGCTATCTGCCAGTGAAAGACCCGTCAAAATCGGTCCAGCCGTTTCGGAGATTACCCGGAACAAACACACAGACAGACAGACAGACAAAAATTTATTAAATCGCGTTTTTGCTATAGGTGTCGTATATACTTTCATATGCATTTAGTGAAAAGGTGTTATTTTGATATTACAAACAGACACTCCAATTTTATTTATTTGTATAGATATTGATCAGTTTAGATTTGAAACAGTTGGTCCAAGAATTTTACTTTAGATTAATATAATCTTCTCATTTATATAACTATTCTCTTATTTCTTTAAGTGAATTTGTCTTCTAATAGCAATTTCTATCTCTCTTCCGAGTACGTACTATCTTGTATCTAGTAATATCAATGACGTAGATAAGAAGGTACCTACCTACTAAAGGTTTGCTTAATTCTGACCTTCTTTTGTTTTGATCCTGTTTGCTTATTACTGTAGCTGTTTGGTTATGCACGCGTCTAGTGTGTTTTATAAATCCCAGCTCGCACCTCTGGGTTTTCCAAAATCGATGTGCAAATCTACGAAAAAATCTCCCCGATGTTTCGCCCTGTGGAAACCTAAATTGTCTGGGAACCCGCACACATTGTAATCAAAACAAAGTATCATATTATTTGAATACGATTTTCTCCTTGTCAAGCGGGAGATACAAATTGGCAGATTCCCTACAGGAACAAGTCTCATTCTAGTTTAAAAGTCACTATTTACTATAACAAAACTAAAACCTACAACTGGCCGTCGTTCAACCTAAACTCGTTGTCAAACCAAATAAGGTTATATCAAACATAAATATTATTTGGTTCGACAGCATAACACTGACCCTTTAAATGTGGAGATATTATTGAAAATGGCACGTAAAAATAAATCGTACTGAAATAAAACTATTTTTCGGATTTTATCGCGTTTATTAACTTTATGTTCCCGACGTTTCGGTTGCTATAAGTTAATAAACGCGATAAAATCCGAGAAATAGTTTTATTTCAATGTGTAGTATTCGCGTAAATATAAGAAAACAATATAAATCGTACTCTTTAAATGTTCTAAGGTCGGCGCCGATTGCCGCTTGTCCTCTCCATGCCGCACTAATTGCTGCCACTTAACCGCCTTCCTTACGAATTCCTAGAGCTCTGGGTTGCGGAAATTCTTCAAACATTGGAAAGACATTTTTGTGTGGGCATGAACAGCGACTGGTTTAACTTTAATCAATTTTGATAGTATTTAGTTGACATTGATTTCAATTACCGCGGTAGTACCATCATTTCATAAGATCTGCGTTTATAGCTGCGTTTCGTACGATAAGTGAGAGACCCGGAAGTCAAGCTCCCTCCTCTCTTCTACTACCTCTTCCTCCTCCCCTCACTGCCAAATACCTACAGAGGCAGTAAAAAAATAACAAACTGATTTATCAAAATAAAATACGAATAAATATATAAAAACGTGAAACGTAAAGTGTCTTGTGTTAATCCAGGTTATAAATTATCAGTGTGTCAAATTTCATCTAAATCCGTTCAGCCGTTTTTGCGTGATTGAGTAACAAACATCCATACGGCCAATCTTTCACTTTGATGGTACCTAATGAGTAGAATAGGTATCATGCTCCTATTGGGATTGTGTTAACGAGAAAACGTTTCTAAAGCCTTTCTCTGATAGGTAACGTTTTCATTTAACCAGATCACTCCGGGTTTGCGTCTATGTAAGATCGTGCACAGAATTTGGCCTCGCCCGGGGCCCGCGCCACGCAATCTAATACGTATGCTAATTTATGATAGCTCTCCGGAATTATAGATGTCGCCCCGGGCGCGAAATTACGACCCCTTCCCCCTAGAGTGGCGACCGCCAGCGGCCATCTTGGCATTTGATTCGATGCGCGAGCACAATTAAAATGCAGTAAACCGCCCACACTAGAGTGCTAATGTGTTTTTTCAGTGGCAAGTATTCAGCCAAAAGCATCCGGTCTTACATTTTGTCCGTTTTCCACCTGTTCTTATTTTGAATATAGGTATCTACAATGTTTAATTTTTAATTATTTTGACTTGGCTAATTAGGCTTTTGTAAAGTATTTTTGCATTTCTCTTGTTCTGCTAATGTTTTTTGTTGTTTGTTTGGGCAGAAGGGACGTCAGTAGCTGTATCAGAATATTTAGAATTGCGGTGGAGATGAGGAGATAAAAGCATATTGAACATTTATTTACATGAGGCTTGACGTTTATTTCACTTCATCTTCACTTCTCGTTCTTGATTTCTCCTTTGATGTAAATATTTAACGTTTTTTGATGCCTTGTCTAATAAAAATACCTAAAACAAATTTAAATCAAAATTACAATGAGAAAAATTAAAAAAAAAACTATTTATGAATACGCATGTATAAATTATATGGTAACTAGCTGTGCCCCGCGACTTCATCCGCGTAGTATTGGATTATTGGGTTAAAAAGTATCCTATATGTTAATCCCGGTTATAATCTATCTGTGTTCCAAATTTCATCCAAATCCGTTCAGTAGTTTTTGCGTGAAGGAGTAACAAACATACATACATACATACATACATACATCCACACTCACAAACTTTCGCATTTATAATATTAGTAGGATAATTATCTGCTTTGGCTCTAAGTACTACTTATGTACTTAACGTTTGGTATGTAAGTGTACACTTACATAAGTAAAAAATCTAAAAAGGGACTAAAAATATTCGGAACTACAAAAAACATTAATTCGTTGTCGTATTTTTCTTTCTCAATGTTATGGTGTTATGAATTGAATGAACAACTCTCACACAAATATTGCTGTGGCATTGTTCAAAACGAAGATGTCGAAGCAAACCTTTATAGTTCCACTTTTCCAAACCCCAGATTAGACGGGAGAGCGTACATTATTCATGTTTTCCTTACCTACCTTGACACGCGGCAGCAGATCTTGGCTCCCGGGAACCATGAAGGGAAGGAAGGGAAATACCTTGAGCCTTGAATCTTTTATGCTGGTCACAGCCTTCGTTTAATCAGATGCGTGTCGAGGAAAATATTTGGGGTAGGGATCTGTTGTATTCAGTTTATATACCTACCGATTCTATTTTGTGACAAACAAAAATCGTATTAACTTTCAATATTGAATTCGAATTGTTTCGCTCAACTTTCTTAAGTACTTCGTTCATAAGAACCTTCTCCTGACATAATAAACACCAAAAAAATAATTAGCGAAATAGTTTCATCCGTTCACGCACGCATGATGCGATGACCAAGGAAATAGAGATTCATTTTTATAAATATAGATAGATAGATAGATTACTGTTAAAATGGATTTGTAGGCACAGTACCTACCTACTGATAGTATAGTAGGTAAGTACTTATCACTGAATGAGCCTTTGCTCCAAGTGCCGGATTATTGAGCTATAGGCTCTTGTTATTATTTTAATTATCATCCTCATTTGATCGTCATTCTCGTGGTCGACACTAAATGTTTCTAAATTTATAATGTCTTATTCCAAAAGAGGTTTTATGCAAGAGCACAGAACTTTGCGGTTGGTATAATACAACATGGGACCAGTAAATTATTCGTGCAAACATTATTTTGGCATGTTTAGAAACTTGCATAAATATGTGTAACGACTTTCCTAAGTAAACTTAGGTTGTATTATTTAAGTTCGTTCTACCAGTGTGTTGAAAGTCTTGTAAGACTGTATCGGAGATATTTATTTTTATCGTGATTAATATTATGTATCTACTTGAGATATAATAATTAATATATAGATGCCTTTACTCGGGTGTGGTTAGGTATGTCAAATTCGGTAGGTTAAGACACTTTTAAGTAAATATTTTTATTATAAGAGTCGTTTTTCATCATTTATATTTTAGTTTTAAGCATTATTCGGGCCTAATTAAGACGTATGTAACTCTTCCGAATTAAGTAGGTACCTACTTAAGTTTAAAAATACGTATTATAAAAAAGGCAGTTAACATTTTACACAAACAAATTTATTTAAATAAAATTTACATTTGCAGTAGAGTTCTCTCGAATACAATAGTTTTTATGTTTCCCTATTCTCCAGTTACTACGATACCCGACACAAAGGAGTGTGCGTTATGCAAATGCAATTTCAGCTTACAACACTCAAGCGATCCCAGTTAAGCTAGGGTTCACTGCAGTATGGCTTTTGACTGTAAGATAGTTCAGTCTAGACACCATTATTGAAGGAACGGTTATTGTTCTTTTGAACACTTTTAAAAATATTTTTTTATTAGAATGCATTGTATGATACTTCAGTTTTCTTATAGGTAATAAAAAGCAAAGAGTTTATTTTCTTTGCTCTCTCTTGCATACCGTTCACCATGCCACTTTTAAACACTATTTATGATCTAATTATACTTTATCTATGACTGACGATAAGTCGACTATTTTTCCAATTTAAGTTTCGGAGCAAAATATATAACACCTAGGTATTATTAAATAATAATATTGTTTAAATGAAAAGTTTCTTGCTGCTATAGCTGCTACATTTTAGTGGATAAAATATAATTAGGTACACAAATACTATCTAAATTAAATTATCAACGCCGCGAGATTTTAGCTCGAAAATGGTTGTCACCATTGTACCTATGCAAACGACAATAGTATCCGCATATTCTGAAATGCAGTGTTATTTGGAACTATATCCATTAATATGCATATATGCATAAAACTATTGAATTTCACATCATAATTTATGCAATGATTTATCATTGCCACGAAATTAGGATGATAATACCTGCTTGATAATTCGGTTCCAAAATCCGCCTGCCAACAAATGCATGAACATTTTAGGCACAGTCTAGTTACATTTGTGAATGTGTGCGTAGCTTAATCCGGGTTCCGTTATGCTGATAAACCGGCCGCAGTTTGGAACTAAATTAAGTTTCAGTTCTATTTCCGACAATTGTTTGCGTACGTATGTAGTTGTATGAGATTGCTTACTAAGTTAGGGCTTGAGTTATATCTGGCTTTGGGCGAGCAAGCAGAGTTAATTTAGAGCAATGCAATTTTGGTGGGTGTGGTAAAGTGTGAGCAGGGAACGTGTGTTTCGTTTTTAGCCGGCTGAAACTTTATTTGTGTGAAATTAAATTGTATTCAAATGATTTTTTAACCACTATACGTATTTTTACTGAGAGTCCGGTGGTTGAAGACTATCTTCATTTGTGTTAAATGATGACTACCTCTCATCCTATCCCATCAAATAAATTTGAAATAACATTCCCTTTGAATATTTTCTTCAGTCGAGTTAGGTTTTCCTGCTTCGGACAACGTTACGGTGTACTTTTATTTTGTTTTATTCGACATCACGTTTAATTCCCTCGGAACTTCTCCCGTTGTTCGCTTACTTTAAAGAAAAACAATTTAAAAAGTTCCCGTCCGTGCCGCTTTTTAAGATTGAGTTTTGCTCTTCGTTTCTTTAAAATAAGAGTCGCGATGTTGGGGATGTTTTCTGTTTGCGTTTGTTTTCAGAATAACAAACATTGGCTGTACAATGAGATTTTTCTCCAGGCTCGAGAGCCAATGCTCGGAAATCTGTTTGGATACGATTGTTTGTCCTGGCTTAGGTAGGTACCTACTGGTGACATAGTGGTCGGATTGTTTTTCTATGACGTTATAGAAAATGACAACGTTTGACTGTAGGTAAGATAAGGACAGGTCCTTACTTAGTAGATAATTGGTTGAAGTCTCAACAGCAAAAATCCGAAACGTATCGCTTGGTTCTCTCTTGCATTTGTCCACTCTGAATTTGAATTTCATTCCAATATTCTGATATATTCTGATACATAATTATATTCTCTCCCAACGCCGATATCGCGGTCGGACCTGGCATATCGATCGATACTGTATGAAAATATGTTGGCAATATAAATCTTTGGTCGCCCTGGCTTGCTGCCAACCAGCTGCCCTCTGCTCTATGCTCTATTTAAGTATTCGTTAATTTGCAGTTAGTTCACTTTGGCATATTTTTGTTGGCGAACGAGTGAAGTGGAATTAATGTTTTGTGGATTCAAATTACGTTCGTGCGACTCACATACACTGGTAGCTAGTGAATTTTTTTGAGTATACTGGATTTAAATGTATTGCTAGGCTGAGATCTGATTAACAGATTACGCTTAAAATTAATAATTAATCTGACTTCATAATTTCTTCGAAATTATTACATCGTGGCTTATATTGTGACGGTACGTCACTTCCTATGTAAAACGATTGAGCAAGCTCGTAGACTATACCTATTGTATACCGCAGAAGTAAATTTCTAACAAACCACAGAGGACGACACATTTATATTGTTGATCTCTAAAGAGCGTACCTACGGTAAGTTAACTCGTTAGTCCAAATATTAAGAGCAAAGTTTTTACACAAAGGACGTAAGTTTAATGTATGCGGTAACTAGGACGTGAGCGTGGATTGTTTGCTTCTAATTAAATTTAATTTGCTATTGCACAGTACGCTCGCGGATATGGGCACTTACCCTTATCTCATATCCTTATCATTGCTAGTATTTTTTGATACAATAATCTACATGATGATTTCAAATTTGATCGATCTGCAGATAATAGTAACGGTCGATCGCTTCAGTTTTGCCGCTTATAGGTACACAAAGCGATTGACCGCTGCGATTGATCGCGTTGCTCGATGGTCGTTAACGATGTCTGTTCTAATGAACCGACATCGTCCCACGATCGGGCGTTTTTTTGTGTGGACATGTGCATGATGTAATCGTCTTTTATTACTAGGTACATCTATTAGACACTTGTACCTAATGTAATTTTGAGTGCGAGGTCGGACGACCGAAATTTCGTACGATCGGAGTGCTACTCTTAGCAAAGATAATCGATATATTGTGACATTCGTAGTGTCGACTCCTGCTCGAAATTCCATAATTTTTTCCGACGTATCGATTTTTTTGAACGTACGTACAATACGTATCGTTCGTTCAGACGATATACGTCGGCAAAAATATGGAATTTAGAGTAAGGATTGGACAATACGAATGTGACGATATATCGTGGCTTAGAGTAGCACCCCTGATTCTAAATTTCATTCAGATTGTTTCATAACCACTCCATAGTAGATACCAACAACGATATTTATTAAAAGTAATGTACCATAACTTTTCATGTACACCACGAACTCGTATTAATCCCAACAACGAATGTATCTCAGTTGGGAAAAACATTGTAAAAACAAAATATGAAATTACACGCTCGAGACTCGCGGAGACATATTGCCTTCATATAAAACACGAAAGGGGTAAAAGTTGCGTTTGTTTTAGTCAGCATATTGAAATGTAGCGGAGGACTGTGGATGTTTCAGGGGCGGCCCGGGGAGGAGACCCGCTGACATGAGAACTCCACACAATCAGGTACTATTCACTTTGTATGTGCGCTTTGTTTTTCACCGAGACGATGATTGCTTTCAGTATGGAATGGGGACTTCTCTTGGGAACTACGCGTTAAAAACTACATCTCTCTAAAATGGGGATTAATAAAGGGTTTAGTGAAGAAAAATTACTCGCGTCTTTCTCTGTAATCATTTTGGCAACATTTATGATAGAATTTGTTTTCCTCAACAAGAGTAAAGGTATATAAGTACAGGCTGTTTCTATAGTCAGAAATAATACGTACGATTTTGATGAGTAGACTAGACTTTGGCATATAAATAAAAAAAAGTACTTCGACAAAATTTAAACACATTTCATTCAGGAAATTTTGTCAGTGTCATATCTCGAGTACCTACTATACAGTTTTACTACTCGTATGCACTATATTGTTTTGGACTTGAAACTCAGATTTTTTTAAAGAATAGGTTGTCAATTATTTTAATCTTTTAGACTAGGTACTTACTTCTATGCATGCCTATCAGAATGAAGGAAGACAATATTTGGCACTTGACACTGAAATAAACCATTGATACGTTCACACGAATAAATCATCGATAAAAGCTCCGCACTAACGCTTAATCCACCATTTATCTATTTCAAAACACAAGACGTATCTAAAAGCAGGTATTAACGTTTCAGACATCCACTCTGGCTCAATAGATAAAAGAAAATCGCCTTCAATACGCCCTGGCGGGGATCTCTCGCGGTATCTTCCCTCTATATTTTCATGAAATCCGGCAGCTATATACAGATAAGGATTCCATTACTTGGTGAATTTATATCGATAATTTAGATAATGAACTGAACGATAAAATCGGAACAATTCCTTTTAAATTTTATAGCACAAATAAGTGACAACAAAAGTGTGGAAAAATCGTTTTGAATTAACTAAAGTCATAGGTAGTATTATTATGAAAGTACTTACAATACAGAACACAAAATACAAAGTTACATCAAATTATAATTACAAAATATTAATGATAAACTCTTCTTTATGGGTACAAATCAAAATTAATTGCCATTAAATTCTGCCGAGCGGAGATATTTCTCGCTTAAATTCAAAACTCAATTAATTAAGCATCGCTTCGATAAAGCCTCAAGGTGGCTCAAGGCAGTTATCGTTCATATCCCTAGTTTACTTTATCGACACGGCACAGCACTAAACTTGGTAGCAGAGGACTCTGTTTGCTGAGCGTATAAGATTAATGATGGCAGGAGGACACTATACAGAGCCTGGGGGAGGGAGGGAGTCAGGAGGATTTCACTCAAGTCCCCCCGACAGTACTGTTAGTTGTATACTGGCTAATTGCTTGATATTTACGCGAGGCGCTAGTTTCCTGTTGAATTTATAAATGGGCTGCAATTAAGGATTAAATTGATGGGGATCAGTGGTTCGACAGGTGATAGACAATATAAAAAAAAATTATAAAGTATACATTCAGTAAAAAGCTGTTATTTTGTCATTACAACCAGACTCTTTAATTTATTTATTTGTATACACTAATATACCTATTTAATGTTCAGTATTAGTAAATTACAAATACACAGTAAAAAATAAAACACTACAAAGTTTACCTCTGTTTTAGAAAACGTTCTCATTCTAATTGCTTGCCCAAATTCCGTGGTGTCCCAGCATACCAACAGCCCTGTTAATTCTTCAGTGGGCAGCGATATAACCGACACAATTTGGTGTACATAACGCTGTTTATAAGACCCGGTGGATTCCTTTTGTTTGCCGTGAAAAGAATGACGGTAACAAATTAGATTCGGCGTTTCTCTTGATGGAACTAAGAGGTTGTCGTGAAGAATGATTAGGTATATATAGGTCATATTGGTGGTCCCTTAAAACTGGCCTTCAATCAGCCGTCACAGTTTTTCTCTATGGCAATCAGCCTATACCAGTTATTTTGGTCTCCCGCTTTGCAACGGAGGTAAAAGGATAATTTTCTTCCAACTACTGCTATTCTTTCGTTCGATTAAACTCGTGGGGGTCCAAGAGAATTAAACTTTTGTCCGGAATTTTACTTTCCTTTCGGACCTCGACGTTAGTATTAGTCACCATTATCAATCCTGGCTTACAGGAGTAACATTGGTGGAAGTGTGTGATGGAACTAGTCACATTAAAAAAAATCAGGACAAGGTTTACAAAAAAAATCAGCAATATCAAATGAAGTCCTTAATCCGATTCTTTTCCCTAGTAAAAGTTTATAAGCCCATTATTGAAATAAATAACTGTGGTATTCAGCTAGTGGTATTACAAGTGACCAAAGCTGAATAGGTACAGTGTCTATAATATAATACATCATGAATGAAGATAGATAAACGAATATTTAAAAATTGATGCCTTATTGTCTGGCGCGCGCGCGCATGCAGCTGTGTCGCCACGACACTGGTTGGTGCGCTACCCAGGCTCATAATAACCTTGCATTAATCTTACCAAAATATCTAAGGGCTGGTTAACGCATCTATGAGTAAAACCATCTTATTACAGGCAGATTTTTCCTGATTGGCTTAAAGATACCTCATTCTGTTGTATCGATGTATAGAGTCCAGTTTTCTGTATCACTCATAAAATAGCCATCATATATAGTAACTTCCCAATTTTACGGTATCTAAACTTATACGGCTCTATTCCTCGACCGTAAGATCAGCTGCTCGTTCTGAGTAGGTTCATGTGGACCTGTCTTTATTATCATAGCTACTAAAATTTTATCTCGCCAACTGACGTAAAATGTGCCAAGTATGAAATTACAGCCATAACTAAGAAAATGAAAATGAATAACTAATGAGTATACTCAACAAGTCTTAGAAAGGGATCCTTTATTACGGGACCAGCGTAAATTCGTTTTATCTCGCCCTTGCTCCTATTCAAAACGTTTCGGACTTTTATTTTAATCTGGCAAAGTCCGAATAAATTCTCCAGTTTTATTGCGAAATTTAAATATTAATTTCGACTCTGTACCATTAAACTAATGTGAATTGCCCTCATGGAGGTTCGCAGATGCCATAAACGAAAGTTATAATGACTCGTATTTGACCTTTTCACTTTGTTTTAATGAAATAGTTGTTTCATAAGATATATTGATCAGTTAAGATTTGAAACAGTTGGTCCAAGAATATTGATGTAGATTAATATAATCTTCTCATTTATATAACTACTAGCTGAGCCCGCGACTTCGTCCGCGAGGACGACTTAACAAAAAAGCCCGCTCCCGCGTTCTGAGCCCGCGCAACTGGACCCATTTTATTAAATTTTGTTTTACTAAAATAAAAGTTACTGCTTATAACATCAGCTATCTACCAGTGAAAGTCCCGTAAAAATCGGTCCAGCCGTTTCGGAGATACTCTTTGATTTCATGTGTTTTTATTTTACTACGCTAAACCCTAATTGTTTTTCTAAAATTATAGTACCCTAAGTTACTCTTTAAAACATCAGCTATCTGCCAGTGACAGTCCCGTCAAAATCGGTCCAGCCGTTTCGGAGATTACCCGGAACAAACACACAGACAGACAGACAAAAAAATTTAAATCGCGTTTTTGTTATAGTTTTCGTATGTACTTTCATATGCATTTAGTGTAAAGGTGTTATTTTGATATTACAAACAGACACTCCAATTTTATTTATTTGTATAGATTCTCTTATTTCTTTAAGTGAATTTGTCTTCTAATAGCAATTTCTATCTCTCTTCCGAGTACGTACTATCTAGTATCTAGTAATATCAATGACGTAAATAAGTACCTACCTACTAAAGGGTTGCTTAATTCTGACCTTCTTTTGTTTTGATCCTGTTTGATTATTACTGTAGCTGTTTGGTTATTCACGCGTCTAGTGTGTTTTATAAATCCCAGCTCGCACCTCTGGGTTTTCCGAAATCGATGTGCAAATCTACGAAAAAATCTCCCCGATGTTTGGCTCTGTGGAAACCTAAATTGTCTGGGAACCCGCACACATTGTAATCAAAACAAAGTATAATATTATTTGAATACCATTTTCCCCTTGTCAAGCGGGAGATATAAAATGGGCAGATTCCCCACAGGAACAAGTCTCATTCTAGTTTAAAAGTCACTATTTACTATAACAAAACTAAAGATACAACTGGCCTTCGTTCAACCTAAACTCGTTGTCAAACCAAATAATGTGATATCAAACATAAATATTATTTGGTTCGACAGCATAACACTGACCCTTTAAATGTGGAGATATTATTGAAAATGGCACGTAAAAATAAATCGTACTGAAATAAAACTATTTTTCGGATTTTATCGCGTTTATTAACTTTATGTTCCCGACGTTTCGGTTGCTATAAGTTAATAAACGCGATAAAATCCGAGAAATAGTTTTATTTCAATGTGTAGTATTCGCGTAAATATAAGAAAACAATATAAATCGTACTCTTTAAATGTTCTAAGGTCGGCGCCGATTGCCGCTTGTCCTCTCCATGCCGCACTAATTGCTGCCACTTAACCGCCTTCCTTACGAATTCCTAGAGCTCTGGGTTGCGGAAATTCTTCAAACATTGGAAAGACATTTTTGTGTGGGCATGAACAGCGACTGGTTTAACTTTAATCAATTTTGATAGTATTTAGTTGACATTGATTTCAATTACCGCGGTTGTACCATCATTTCATAAGATCTGCGTTTATAGCTGCGTTTCGTACGATAAGTGAGAGACCCGGAAGTCAAGCTCCCTCCTCTCCTCTACTACCTCTTCCTTCTCCCCTCACTGCCAAATACCTACAGAGGCAGTGAAAAAAATAACAAACTGATTTATCAAAATAAAATACGAATAAATATATAAAAACACAAGCTTCGCGCGACATCCTCCGCGTGGACTTAAGTAAAGTGTCTTGTGTTAATCCAGGTTATAAATTATCAGTGTGTCAAATTTCATCTAAATCCGTTCAGCCGTTTTTGCGTGATTGAGTAACAAACATCCATACGTACAATCTTTCACTTTGATGGTACCTAATGAGTAGAATAGGTATCATGCTCCTATTGGGATTGTGTTAACGAGAAAACGTTTCTAAAGCATTTCTCTGATAGGTAACGTTTTCATTTAACCAGATCACTCCGGGTTTGCGTCTATGTAAGATCGTGCACAGAATTTGGCCTCGCCCGGGGCCCGCGCCACGCAATCTAATACGTATGCTAATTTATGATAGCTCGCCGGAATTATAGATGTCGCCCCGGGCGCGAAATTACGACCCCTTCCCCCTAGAGTGGCGACCGCCAGCGGCCATCTTGGCATTTGATTCGATGCGCGAGCACAATTAAAATGCAGTAAACCGCCCACACTAGAGTGCTAATGTGTTTTTTCAGTGACAAGTATTCAGCCAAAAGCATCCGGTCTTACATTTTGTCCGTTTTCCACCTGTTCTTATTTTGAATATAGGTATCTACAATGTTTAATTTTTAATTCTTTTCACTTGGCTAATTAGGCTTTTGTAAAGTATTTTTGCATTTCTCTTGTTCTGCTAATGTTTTTTGTTGTTTGTTTGGGCAGAAGGGACGTCAGTAGCTGTATTAGAATATTTAGAATTGCGGTGGAGATGAGGAGATAAAAGCATATTGAACATTTATTTACATGAGGCTTGACGTTTATTTCACTTCATCTTCACTTCTCGTTCTTGATTTCTCCTTTGATATAAATATTTAACGTTTTTTGATGCCTAGTCTAATAAAAATACCTAAAACAAATTTAAATCAAAATTACAATAAGAAAAATTAAAAAAAAATACTATTTATGAATACGCATGTATAAATTATATGGTAATAATTATCTGCTTTGGCTCTAAGTACTACTTATGTACTCAACGTTTGGTATGTAAGTGTACACTTACATAAGTAAAAAATCTAAAAAGGGACTAAAAATATTCGGAACTACAAAAAAAATTAATTCGTTGTCGTATTTTTCTTTCTCAATGTTATGGTGTTATGAAATGAATAAACAACTCTCACACAAATATTGCTATCAACAGTGGCATCGTTCAAAACGAAGATGTCGAAGCAAACCTTTATATTTCCACTTTTCCCAACGCCAGATTAGACGGGAGAGCGTACATTATTCATGTTTTCCTTGCCTACCTTGACACGCGGCAGCAGATCTTGGCTCCCGGGAACCATGAAGGGAAGGAAGGGAAATACCTTGAGCCTTGAATCTTTTATGCTGGTCACAGCCTTCGTTTAATCAGATGCGTGTCGAGGAAAATATTTGGGGTAGGGATCTGTTGAATTCAGTTTATATACCTACCGATTCTATTTTGTGACAAACAAAAATCGTATTAACTTTCAATATTGAATTCGAATTGTTTCGCTCAACTTTCTTAAGTACTTCTTTCATAAGAACGTTCTCCTGACATAATAAACACCAAAAAAATAATTAGCGAAATACTTAGTTTCATCCGTTCACGCACGTATGATGCGATGACCAAGGAAATAGAGATTCATTTTTATAAATATAGATAGATAGATAGATAGATAGATTACTGTTAAAATGGATTTGTAGGCACAGTACCTACCTACTGATAGTATAGTAGGTAAGTACTTATCACTGAATGAGCCTTTGCTCCAAGTGCCGGATTATTGAGCTATAGGCTCTTGTAATTATTTTAATTATCATCCTCATTTGATCGTCATTCTCGTGGTCGACACTAAATGTTTCTAAATTTATAATGTCTTATTCCAAAAGAGGTTTTATGCAAGAGCACAGAACTTTGCGGTTGGTATCATACAACAAGGGACCAGTAAATTATTCGTGCAAACATTATTTTGCCATGTTTAGAAACTTGCATAAATATGTGTAACGACTTTCCCAAGTAAACTTAGGTTGTATTATTTAAGTTCGTTTTACCAGTGTGTTGAAAGTCTTGTAAGACTGTATCGGAGATATTTATTTTTATCGTGATTAATATTATGTATCTACTTGAGATATAATAATTAATATATAGATGCCTTTACTCGGGTGTGGTTAGGTATGTCAAATTCGGTAGGTTAAGACACTTTTAAGTAAATATTTTTATTATAAGAGTCGTTTTTCATCATTTATATTTTAGTTTTAAGCATTTTTTGGGCTTACTTATGATGTATGTAACTCTTCCGAATTAAGTAGGTACCTACTTAAGTTTAAAAATACGTATTATAAAAAAGGCAGTTAACATTTTACACAAACAAATTTATTTAAATAAAATTTACATTTGCAGTAAAGTTCTCTCGAATACAATAGTTTTAATGTTACCCTATTTTCCAGTTACTACGATACCCGACACAAAGGAGTGTGCGTTATGCAAATGCAATTTCAGCTAACAACACTCAAGCGATCCCAGTTAAGCTAGGGTTCACTGCAGTATGGCTTTTGACTGTAAGATAGTTCAGTCTAGACACCATTATTGAAGGAACGGCTATTGTTCTTTTGAACACTTTTAAAAATATTTTTATTAGAATGCATTGTATGATACTTCAGTTTTCTTATAGGTAATAAAAAGCAAGGAGTTTATTTTCTTTGCTCTCTCTTGCATACCGTTCACCATGCCACTTTTAAACACTATTTATGATCTAATTATACTTTATCTATGACTGACGATAAGTCGACTATTTTTCCAATTTAACTTTCGGAGCAAAATATATAACACCTCGGTATTATTAAATAATAATATTGCTTAAATGAAAAAGTTTCTTGCGGCTATAGCTGCTACATTTTAGTGGATAAAATATAAATAGGTACACAAATACTATCTAAATTAAAGTATCAACGCCGCGAGATTTTAGCTCGAAAATGGTTGTCACCATTGTACCTATGCAAACGACAATAGTATCCGCATATTCTGAAATGCAGTGTTATTTGGAACTATATCCATTAATATGCATATATGCATAAAACTATTGAATTTCACATCATAATTTATGCAGTGATTTATCATTGCCACGAAATTAGGAGGATGATAATACTTACTTGATAATTCGGTTCCAAAATCCGCCTGCCAACAAATGCATGAACATTTTAGGCACAGTCTAGTTACATTTGTGAATGTGTGCGTAGCTTAATCCGGGTTCCGTTATGCTGATAAACCGGCCGCAGTTTGGAACTAAATTAAGTTTCAGTTCTATTTCCGACAATTGTTTGCGTATGTATGTAGTTGTATGAGATTGCTTACTAAGTTAGGGCTTGAGTTATATCTGGCTTTGGGCGAGCAAGCAGAGTTAATTTAGTGCAATGCAATTTTGGTGGGTGTGGCAAAGTGTGAGCAGGGAACGTGTGTTTCGTTTTTAGCCGGCTGAAACTTTATTTGTGTGAAATTAAATTGTATTCAAATGATTTTTTAACTACTATACGTAATTTTATTGAGAGTCCGGTGGTTGAAGACTATCTTCATTTGCTTTAAATGATGACTACCACTCTTTCTATGTTGAATTTTAAATCGTGTTATACCATCAAATAAATTTGAAATAACATTCCCTTTAAATATTTTCTTCAGTCGAGTTAGGTTTTCCTGCTTCGGACAACGTTACGGTGTACTTTTATTTTGTTTTATTGGACATCACGTTTAATTCCCTCGGAACTTCTCCCGTTGTTCGCTTACTTTAAAGAAAAACAATTTAAAAAGTTCCCGTCCGTGCCGCTTTTTAAGATTGAGTTTTGCTCTTCGTTTCTTTAAAATAATATAGTCGCGATGTTGGGGATGTTTTCTGTTTGCGTTTGCTTTCAGAATAACAAACATTGGCTGTACAATGAGATTTTTCTCCAGGCTCGAGAGCCAATGCTCGGAAATCTGTTTGGATACGATTGTTTATCCTGGCTTAGGTAGGTACCTACTGGTGACATAGTGGTCGGATTGTTTTTCTATGACTTTATAGAAAATGACAACGTTTGACTGTAGGTAAGATAAGGACAGGTCCTTACTTAATAGATAAGTGGTTGAAGTCTCAACAGCAAAAATCCGAAACGTATCGCTTGGTTCTCTCTTGCATTTATCCACTCTGAATTTGAATTTCATTCCAATATTCTGATATATTCTGATACATAATTATATTCTCTCCCAACGCCGATATCGCGGTCGGACCTGGCATATCGATCGATACTGTATGAAAATATGTTGCCAATATAAATCTTAGGTCGCCCTGGCTAGCTGCCAACCAGCTGCCCTCTGCTCTATGCTCTGATTTAAGTATTCGTTAATTTGCAGTTAGTTCACTTTGGCATATTTTTGTTGGCGAACGACTGAAGTGGAATTAATGTTTTGTGGATTCAAATTACGTTCGTGCGACTCACATGCACTGGTAGCTAGTGAAATTTTTTGAGTATACTGGATTTAAATGTATTGCTAGGCTGAGATCTGATTAACAGATTACGCTTAAAATTAATAATTAATCTTACTTCATAATTTCTTCGAAATTATAACATCGTGGCTTATATTGTGACGGTACGTCACTTCCTATGTAAAACGATTGAGCAAGCTCGTAGACTATACCTATTGTATAACACAGAAGTAAATTTCTAACAAAACACAGAGGACGACACATTTATATTGTTAATCCCTAAAGAGCGTACCTACGGTAAGTTAACTCGTTAGTCCAAATATTAAGAGCAAAGTTTTTACACAAAGGACGTAAGTTTAATGTATGCGGTAACTAGGACGTGAGCGTGGATTGTTTGCTTCTAATTAAATTGAATTTGCTATTGCACAGTACGCTCGCGGATGTGGGCACTTACCCTTATCTCATATCCTTGTCATTGCTAGTATTTTTGATACAATAATCTACAGGATGATTTCAAATTCGATCGATCTGCAGATAATAGTAATGGTCGATCGCTTCAGTTTTGCCGCTTATAGGTACACAAAGCGATTGGCCGCTGCGATTGATCGCGTTGCTCGCTGGTCGTTAACGATGTCTGTTCTAATGAACCGCGAATGTCGCACGATCGGGCGTTTTTTTGTGTGATCTATTAGACACTTGTACCTAATGTAATTTTGAGTGCGAGGTCGGACGACCGAAATTTCGTACGATCGGAGTGCTACTCTTAGCAAAGATAATCGATATATTGTGACATTCGTAGTGTCGACTCCTGCTCGAAATTCCATATTTTTTGCCGTCGTACCGATTTTTTTGAACGTAGGTACAATACGTATGTCACGATATATCGTGGCTTAGAGTAGCACCCCTGATTCTCAATTTCATTCAGATTTTTTCATAACCACTCCATAGTAGATACCTACAACGATATTTATTAAAAGTAATGTACCATAACTTTTCATGTACACCACGAACTCGTATTAATCCCAACAACGAATGTATCTCAGTTGGGAAAAACATTCTAAAAACAAAATATGAAATTACACGCTCGAGACTCGCGGAGACATATTGCCTTCATATAAAACACGAAAAGGGGTACAAGTTGCGTTTGTTTTAGTCAGCATATTGAAATGTAGCGGAGGACTGTGGATGTTTCAGGGGCGGCCCGGGGGAGGAGACCCGCTGACATGAGAACTCCACACAATCAGGTCCTATTCACTTTGTATGTGCGCTTTGTTTTTCACCGAGACGATGATTGCTTTCAGTATGGAATAGGGACTTCTCTTGGGAACTACGCGTTAAAAACTACATCTACTAAAATGGTGATTAATAAAGGGTTCAGTGAAGAAAAATTACTCGCGTCTTTCTCTGTAATCATTTTGGCAAAATTGATGATAGAATTTTTTTTCCTTAACAACGACTAAAGGTATATAAGTACAGGCTGTTTCTATAGTCCGAAATAATGCGTACGATTTTGATGACTAGACTAGACTTTGGCATATAAATAAAAAAAAAAGTACTTCGACAAAATTTAAACACATTTCATTCAGGAAATTTTGTCAATGTCATATCTCGAGTACCCACTATACAGTTTTTTTTTTTTTTTTTTTTTTTTTTTTTTATTTATTTAAGGAACTTTGTCGCTTGGCGACCACATCGTCCCGTTAGACGTCGCAAAATACTACACAAACAAAATACAATAAGGAGCAAAGATGTCTACTTATAGATATAGACTCTTCTTTATGGGTACAAATCAAAATTAATTGCCATTAAATTCTGCCGAGCGGAGATATTTCTCGCTTAAATTCAAAACTCAATTAATTAAGCATCGCTTCGATAAAGCCTCAAGGTGCCTCGAGGCAGTTATCGTTCATATCCCTAGTTTACTTTATCGACACGGCACAGCACTAAACTTGGTAGCAGAGGACTCTGTTTGCTGAGCGTATAAGATTAATGATGGCAGGAGGACACTATACAGAGCCTGGGGGAGGGAGGGAGTCAGGAGGATTTCACTCAAGTCCCCCCGACAGTACTGTTAGTTGTATACTGGCTAATTGCTTAATATTTACGCGAGGCGCTAGTTTCCTGTTGAATTTATAAATGGGCTGCAATTAAGGATTAAATCGATGGGGATCAGTGGTTTCGAGTGACTCGAGTGTGACGTTGTGTATTGATCTTAAGCACGTAATCGCTAGATTACAATATAAGCTTTAATTAGAAACAAACAGTCCATTGCATAGTACTTTAGCGTACTATGCATAGGACTACACCGAGTCTTGTTTTATGATTTTTAAATTATTATAAATGAAATAAAACAAAACCATAATATATATCTACACGTGTAGACACTTCAACCGCTTTCAACGGAAAGTCTCAATCGTTTCAGCGCCGTCAATCTGAGGAAATTGATGAGTCAGCCAATCGGGTGCTCCGTACAAAGGCCTCGCGGGAAACAATGGCCTCTTTTCACATCTTCCCGGGCGCAATTAAGTGAACCTTTCTGTCGAAGCTCCCGCTACATTATCGGGTGTACAATGCTCCCGATGAATTGCGGAAATTGGTCGAGATTTTTTTTTCTCATGCGAATCCCGCGGGACTTGATTCCACTGATTTGTGGTCCTTCGTCATGCTATCGGGGTCAGAAAAAAGTTGGCATTGTTGCGTGTAAATTGGATTTCGCCTTGATGTGGGATTGGCGAGTGTTTGAGATGTTGGTTTAATTTTTCTACGAATAATGGTGTTACCGTCTCGTACCTCATAATGCAATTATTTAGCTATATATGGTTGTGACAGAAAATACAACAACAACAAGTTCCTAAAGTGATATAAATTCGCAAAAAAATAATCCACTTAGTTTTGTATTGTTCGATATTCATGCATAATATATGAAAGTATAACTTTAGAGTTATTTCGATACGTAGGTACTTAGGTATATTTCGATAGGTATCTACCTCCATGGTGGGTACCTGCTCTATACTGACTTTTGGTATTGACGTATTGTTTGAGCATCTACCGTGCAAGAATTCTTTATTTTACGCAAGGTTATGAGCATATTTCCACTTTAAAATTTAGTCAATTTGATTTGTGTTTTTACAGTTTTGTGATCGGTCCTTTGACACCAATCTTTTAACTAAATAAAGAAGCCTATCCCCTTACAGTGCATTTTAACACTTTATCAAATCACACAAGAACAGCGAGAGACGTTAATATCAAGGCGTCACACGGAGTAAGGCCAGGGTTCTAAATAAATGATAGATTACATGGGTGTCGCTAATGAGATTTCCATATTAAACGCCGCGGTGGCTGTCGTGTTAATGACGCATAGTGTGGGTACACACGCTTTTGTGAAAGCGTGTATGGGGTCTCAGCATTTTAATAATGATAATATTATAATATTAATACCGATAATATTTAAATAAAGAAATATCGCCAGACGAACACACCAACTGTATGGTCCCAAACTAAGCAACGCTTGTACTATGGGTACCGTACAATGGACTGGGGGCGATCCCAGTGACACCCAGACCAGGAAAAATTACGAAAACGCCATTTCCGAAATTTACCGTGACGGGAATCGAACCCGCAACCACCCGATGCAGTGAACCGAGCGGCCTACACTCGAACCACTGCGCCAAGCGGTCGTCTTTGGAGGTAACTGTGAGGTTTATCAGGCGTAACTGAATAAAGTGAAAAGGTTTGTGTTACTTGGGGCTAGAATCATTTAGTAGTTTCTATAAATAACATAATTAGGTACTTTGCTAACAACCTAAGATTCTACATCTACTTATTAAAAAAACATTTTTATATTCCTTGTTTCCTTATGTATCTGTACTTATATTAAATTCTCATGACAGCACACGAAAGTTATTTACCAAAATCTAAGTCAAGACGAAGACATAACGTTACCTATTTTCAATTTCAGATCGGCGAACCAGTGACAACGCACCTGCACCTGAAAACCTCAACTCCCGGTTACCATAAAAACTCGAAACTCGAAGAACAATAATGGCACATTCGTGATCTACCCTGTAGATCCGGGCTTTTGTAGTTTATGTCGAATCAGAAGCTCGTCTCTACAGGTATCTCACGGCTGGAAGACCTCGCTACTTTGTCAACAAATCGAGTTTGAAGATTCGAGAACCCATGGTACCGCTGGTATATAAAGTAGTTACCTACATAGGTACGCAAATGATTTATGTAATGTAATAAGATTTTAATAGTGTACGTAAGTGTTATCTACTCTAAAACTAATTTAACGTAAATGTTTAATGCCGGAAATAGGCATTGTGGTATAATACCTACGTAGGAAGGTTTTTTTTTTTTTGATATGTCTATATGTTGTTGGCCAGAGTGGCCATAACAACTTCACCCGGACAGAGGGCGAGCGCAAGTGCGCTCCAGCCAGAGGGGCAGGGGGGCAGCTAGCTCAAGGGCGCCACAAGGGACACGACCTCGGCTTGGGCCGCTGCCAGGAGAGGTGGCGAGGGTAAATCTACCACCGGATCGGAACGCGACCTCGACTGAGAAGATCCGGCAAGAAACTCAGCGGGCTTGTCGGGTGCCAAGGTGCGTCTAGGTAAGTAGACGCACCTTCTAGCGGAAGCGGGGGTTCGTCGACCTCGCCGGCGAGGTCGGTGTCTGGTGGGGACTGTGCGTGTGTCGTTCTCCTCAACATCTGAGTCTAGGAGAGCGGTGAGTGGGTCGGGGGGGTCCAGCAACACATGCCGCGGCCTGCGGCGGCATGCAACTGGCGCGTGTTGTAGTCTCTATGTAGAGACTTTAAAAATGTATTGTTCACTAGCAAACAATTTATAACAAAGTATCTAGGTACAATAAAAATCACATACCTGTAGGTCCGCTCTACGACCTAAGCTCCGCTTTTCAAGTTTATGTTGGTTTATAAACAATGTTCAATCCATGGTATTCATCTATCAGTCTGATAATATGGAGTTGGTCTGCATAATGATGGCCCGTACTGACGAAGATTGCTATGAGGTCTCACAGTGCGTGCGAACACACAGCGCATTGAAAACAATTCAAATGTTATATACTTACTGTTGGTCCCTCCCAAAACTAATACATGACAAGTATTGTTAAATAAAACTAATACGATAAGATGTTTCAAATTTAACAATGGCACACTTATTTACAAATACAATTTAAGCAAACAATAATAGGTAGGTATTTACTACTTATACAAGGTGACACATAATGGGTATATACTTTTTTTTTCAAACTTAACTTTGTAATTCTAAAACCATCAGCTTTGGAGGGAACTTGAAAAACAAAAGGTGTTATAGGAATACAGCTGTTGACCGATTTCACAAGTCTACAAAACCTTTAGTACTTCAACTGTCCCAAAAAGCCGATAGTTTGAGATTTACAAAGTTAAGTTGCAAAAAAAATAGTATACCCATTTTGTATCACCTAGTACATACCTACTAAGTAAGTATGTACAAAATCTCTATATCTCTTCTGTATAATATATAAAATTCTCGTGTCACAGTGCTTGTAACTAAACTCCTCCGCAACGGCTTTTTTCGACCGATTTTTATGTCTTTTTTGTGTAGGTATATTCGGTAGGTCTGAGAATAGGTCGTAAAGTATATTTCATAACTTTATAGCACAACAACGTTTGCCGGGTCAGCTAGTCCTACTAATATTATAAATGCGAAAGTTTGTGAGTGTGGATGTATGTATGTTTGTTACTCCTTCACGCAAAAACTACTGAACGGATTTGGATGAAATTTGGAACACAGATAGATTATAACCGGGATTAACATATAGGATACTATTTAACCCGATAATCCCGAAATTTTTGCTATTTTAAAATACTACGCGGATGAAGTCGCGGGGCACAGCTAGTATAAAAATAAAGTAAACTATTTCCCCTCTAATTATACTTACTTCAATAGAAAATTAACAAAATATTAGATGCAACAATTGGTACCGACACTTTGTCTTCACCATTCCACTTCAATCACATCATGTATTTTATTCCTCAATCTCGCAGCCACAGAGATAACAGCGAATAGTTATGATCGCCATAACAGACAATGTGTATCCAATGCAGCGGAAACTCTGGAGGTTTTATAGCTCTATATATTACTGCAATAAACTGAGGCTTTGCCACAATTTATGATGCCGCAGGGATGCATGCAGGTAATGGGTCTCTGGATTTACTTTACTTTGTTATTTTCGTACGCAATATAATGTCTAAGTTGTTTTTGTGTATACAAGTAGTATATAAGTAGGTGCCTTGTCGGGATGGCTGCAGGGGCAGCTGCCAGGGACGCACTCGTAGACCCAAAAAGTATTGATGTAATCTCAGATAAAACTACATTGAGAATAAAAAAATACACACGAATTTATTTTTGTAGTTTCTAGTATTCTTTCCGTTTTGAAATAACAGCAAAAAGTGTATGAATACGAGGCATAACATACATATTTCCTGTAATAACAAAACTTTCTAAATACGGTCTAAACGTAATACTAGGAACTACAAAAATAATTTGGTATCGCAATTTGTTTCCTCATAATTTTAATGCAATTTCGGATTTTAGTGATTTCATAGAATCATCATTTTTTGAATTTCGAAAATAAATTATATCAAATGGAGGTTATATTAATCAATTTAGTCGTCGAAGGAAACCTACTTATTATTATGTACCTTTATGTAGATACGCAGATAGTCGTAATAAATGTAATTATGTGTTTGTACATAATTTATCTACTTATCCTTACTAATATTATAAATGCGAAAGTAACTCTGTCTGTCTGTCTGTCTGTCTGTCTGTCTGTCTGTCTGTCTGTCGCTCTTTTACACCAAAACTACTGAACCGATTTCAATGAAATTTGATACACAGATAGTCTAGAGCCTGAGAAAGGACATAGGCTACTTTTTATCCCGAATAATTTTATCCCGAATGCTCCCGTGGGACAATTATCGATCCTACTGAACGGATTTGGATGAAATTTGGATACCAGATAGTAAAAAACCTGTTTTACAACATAGGATACTTTTTATCCCGAATACTTTTTATCCCGATAGTATGTTCCCGTGGGACAATTATCGATCCTACTGAATGGATTTGGATGAAATTTGGAAACCAGATAGTTCAAAACCTGTATTACAACATAGGATACTTTTAATCCCGAATACTTTGTATCCTGATAGTATGTTCCCGTGGGACAATTATCGATCCTACTGAACGGATTTGGACGAAATTTGGAACACAGATAGTTCGAAACCTGTATTAAAACATGGGATACTTTTTATCCCGAATACTTTTTATCCCGATAGCATGTTCCCGTGGGACAATTATCGATCCTACTGAACGGATTTAGATGGAATTTGGAAACCAGATAGTTCTAAACCTGTATTAAAACATGGTATACTTTTTATCCCGAATACTTTTTATCCCGATAGTATGTTCCCGTGGGACAATTATCGATCATACTGAACGGATTTGGATGAAATTTGGAAACCAGATAGTTCAAAACCTGTATTAAAACATGGGATACTTTTTATCCCGAATACTTTTTATCACGTATGCTCCCGTGGGATAATTATCGATCCTACTGAACGGATTTGGATGAAATTTGGAACACAGATAGTTCGAAACCTGTATTAAAACATGGGATACTTTTTATCCCGAATACTTTTTATCACGTATGCTCCCGTGGGACAATTATCGATCCTACTGAACGGATTTGGATGAAATTTGGAAAACAGATAGTTCAAAACCTGGATTAAAACATAGGATACTTTTTATCCCGATAGTATGTTCCCGTGGGACAATTATCGATCCTACTGAACGGATTTGGATGAAATTTGGAAACCAGATAGTTCTAAACCTTTATTAAAACATGGGATACTTTTTATCCCGATAGCATGTTCCCGTGGGACAATTATCGATCCTACTGAACGGATTTGGATGAAATTTGGAAACAAGATAGTTCTAAACCTGCATTAAAACATGGGATACTTTTTATCCCGAATACTTTTTATCCCGATAGCATGTTCCCGTGGGACAATTATCGATCCTACTGAACGGATTTGGATGAAATTTGGAAACCAGATAGTTCTAAACCTGTATTAAAACATGGTATACTTTTTATCCCGAATACTTTTTATCACGCATGCTCCCGTGGGACAATTATCGATCCTACTGAACGGATTTGGATGAAATTTTGACACATATAGTTCAAAACCTGGATTAAAACATGGGATACTTTTTATCCTGAATACTTTATATGCCGTATGCTCCCGTGGGACAATTATCGATCCTACTGAACGGATTTGGATGAAATTTGGAACACATATAGTTCAAAACCTGGATTAAAACATGGGATACTTTTCGTGTTTTTTTATGTGCAAGCCATTATCGCCAAAATAGTGAACCTTAAATACAATGAAAATTGATAATTTATTTTGAAATAGCTGGTGGCAGAGTCTTATTACCTATTATACTACTACGACTTTCTATTAGGATGTACATTTGGTAGTAACAAATTAATCCTTAAATCAAAATAAATACTTTTATCACTTCTGGTATTTAAAGTACTGGCCAGACCGACTTTGACGGGACTTTCACTGGCGGATAGCTTATGTTATAAGAAGTAACATGAGCTACTTTTATTAAAAAAATACTTTCCGTAAACTCTGCGAACTAGACAAATATTTTTTGTTAAATAAAATTTTTGTTAAGTTAAATTCAACGCGGACGAAGTCGCGGGCACAGCTAGTAAACAATAAATACACAATTACTTACTACACTATTGTATTAGGAGGTTGTTCATACTATACTGTCATCGTTGTGCAGTGTTTACAATTATTCTGTTACAGATGACAGTGTGGTCATATGAGAGCCCTTACGTCATACGCAGAGAGCAGCCTACCGATTAAAAGAATAAATATAACAATATTGTATAACAATGCAATTTTTATTGGTGTTGACGATAAATAATGAAGTGAAATAATAAATAAAGAATATTATTTTTGTTGCTGAACACTACGTACTTAAATAAATAAAAACCATCAGTCTACCTGAGGGGCAACCGCATACACTTCCAACAGCTGAAAACAATATCCCATCAACCTGATTCCTAGAAGGGTAGGCAGGCAGGGGTGTACAGCAGTACACCCATATTTACCCATGGAATTTTAGTCGCAAGTTAATAGGGGGTGGGTCCTATCGCTATTATATACCTACCACTAACCTATCTAAATAAGAGCCACGTGCTTATTGCATACATACACATCAAAAGTCCGAAATAATAAGTAAGTACTTACTTAGGGGTAGGGTCGAATTGTATCGGGCATAGAACTAAATAGTTGAATGAAATTTAATTAGCCCAGTAATACTGAATTACTAGTATTTTACTCTCTGGTATCTAATTTAAGTGACAATAGTGTTGCCTGCTCACTTTGTGTTGCTGTTGCTTAGAATGTAGGAACATAATCTTTTATTCATTGAAAAGAGTAACTAATCATTGAGATTCTTGCCGGACCTTCTCAGTGGAAGCAGCATTCCGAACCAGTGGTAGATTCTACCTATTCATAAGTGCTTTGTTGGTTTACTTACATGTATGAATAAAATAATTTGATTTGAGGTACTACATATTTTTTTTTTTCAAAATTCGAACACATTCTAAATTAGAATCGTGCCTCAAAGATAGATTCAGAATAAATAATGAGTAGGTATATAAACAAGTAGGTTTCGTATTTTTTTATTTAAAATATCGCCCAGTAGGACATATGCTGAAAAGTTTTTCAGCACATTGCAAGTTTGCAAACCACGAGTTGAGTGCTATTCGACAATAGATGTCAGTAATAGCGACTACATTTTAGCCGCTGAGCAAACTGATTTGATACAACATCAGCCTTTGTAATACTAGATGGCTCTGGCGTATACCTTACTAGAAAATAATAGTATTATTTAGACCTCAAATCTAAATTAAATGAGCTGCAATTTAAATGAAAATTAAATGAACTGATAGAAACCTGATTGGAATTAGATGTCCTACTTACTTTGTGACCTTTAGAAAATAATTTGAATCATGAATTTGATGGTAGACCACCTGCAATGTATGTTATGATCAAATGAAAATTAACCTCGAATTTGACAATATCATTTGCTAATTATCGAAATGATTTATTAAACAATACGTGAATGATGATAAAAAACTATTTAATGTTACGGTATTGGTAGGTACTAGTAGAGGGGTAGAGTCAAGCTGTAGCCACTTGACTACAGCTTATAGACAGGCTGGCTCCACTAGGGTAGTCTACTCACCCTCTTATAGAAGATTGGTCTCTAGTACCTAGTACCTACTCTAGTACCGATATTATAGCCGAGTTTTGTACAATGATTGAGAGAATCGAAACCAACCCCCCCTTCTCTTCCGTCCCTTCCCTTCCGTCTATTATACCTCTATCAGCTGCTCCTCTACAGGTCAGGTAACTGTTTAACATCAGATGTGCCGTACGCTTGTTTTCCAATCTTGTAACATAATAAAGAAAAATCTTAGCTTATGTTTTTGAGTAAACGCGACCAAAAAAATCTAAGAATTATCTCGCCGATGCCAGCTTCAAATCGGTTGATCTGTTACAAACATTTGTGAGCCAACAGACAAATGGATAAACTGTGAAACTTATAATACCTCTTTTAGCATCGCGTTGAGGGTTAAAATCATTTAAAACCTGTACTCAGAGGCCTATCACAAGATCAAATAGCTCATAGTAGTAACTTAAGGTACCTATTCTAAAGAAAATCACGCGATGCCCCGATAAATGTATTGCCCATTGTCCATATGACGTTGTCGATAATCCACTATCGTGCATCGCCAATATAACATGACCACAGAACAAGACCTTCCGCACCTCCCAGCTGCACAGTTAAACCAGATGATGCAAGAGATATCCAGGAGACTTCGGAAGGTCAGGTTACTGTGGTACGTTTAGTCTTTGAATCACATTCGGACATATAAATCATGTTACAACACAGCCCGCCCATTTTGAGTCGCGTTATCGAAGGTTGATTAATAGTTTATGACAGGGCCTATTTTTTAATAGTGGCTCAAAACTGTCTCCGATCTAGACGCAAGCAGACATTACAGTTGATGATATAGGTAAGTAGGTAATCGATATTGAAACCAATTCTCTTGTCATCAAATCATGACTAAATTAAACTTAACATGTCTAAAAATATTTCTGTCTTGTTCTTAACTACCTATGTTACTTATAATGAGAAATAATGGCAGTAAAGTTTGGTCGCTTAGTTCGTGTACTATTCAATGAGCTGAGTGGCCCACGCTCATACCGCACGAAACGGTCGTCATACGAAAACATACGCTAATCTAGTCTGAATACTGATATAATATCCTTTAACTCTACTACTAATTAATATTTTGACAGGTGTTTAATAAATCCTTTTAAGTAATCTTGTTCTTAACACAAAAAAGAACTTTGGGTTGGTGCATTTGAAATGTCCCCACAGTAGCTGATCGCGAGTCGACAGCGCTGATAGCGCGTTATTGATGACCTGGTCTCCGGTTTCCTTGTTACAAACATACACACGGACAGACGTATCTACTGTTAATTCGTATTAACAATACTGTCATTATTTAATCTGTGGTTAAAACGATTTATAATCTTATAACCAATTGGTCATAAATTGTGTTTTTTTTGCTTAGGTAAGATAATTTTATTAATTCCATTGTCTTCACTAGACAGCTTAACTAAATTTGACACATCAAACAATATTGCTGTCATGCTTATTCATTACGCATGTGAGCAGGATGGTAATAGCTTAGTTTCTATAACATCAGAATTGGCACCAATATTTTCTGATACTGCTGCCTTCGAAGATTGACTATTCCAATTCTTTTTTGTTCATAAAAAACAAAAAAAAAATATTTTTATAGCCAGTTTATTGGAAACACGTATATTTTATTACAGTATTGATATAAAAGAGAGAGCGAGTGGGGGCTAGTGTTGCCAGACATGGTGTTTAAACTTGCTTGCTTTATTAACTGTGCATTTATTTATGAACAGTAGTGACTACTAGGTTAGGTAATTGCAAAGAGATATACTTACCTACATAGATACCCGTTACATTCCCACGATGAAGACATATTTAATTTTGATGCTGTATTCGGCTCCCGTTTACAGTATAATTAATGTAAAAATTGTTGTTACGTTAACAGTGCAAATGATCGCTTATAAAATACCTAGGTACATTTGAAATGAAAATAACTAATTGAATTTTAAATCCAGAAGACGTAGGGTTCTTTTTTTATTTAGTAGAAGATTAGGTTTTCTGGTGGATATAGCGACATACGTCATGCCAGACTCAAAAGGCATTCAACATTTTCACAAAAGTGCCACTTATAAAAATGCAAACCTTAAAAGGTATCCTCACATCCGATTCATCAAGTCACCGTATCCCTCACACCATTCGATCATTTTTATCATTTAAAACAAACCGGACCGACTTGGCGATAACTGCGGTATGGACATGGTACAATAACTGGACTGAACACACCAAAAAATGCAAAATGAAACCACACCAATCACCAACCAATGGAAAGTGAAACGTAAAACAAAATTATGAGAGTCTATTGTAGAGAATCATAATAATTTATAACATCATTCTGTATGTTATCTTGTAATATTTATACCAGATAATCCAATTTAGAAACACACCTATGCCTCAATTGCCGACATTTCCCGCCGTGGCAAATTTCGGAAATGGCCTTTTCGTAATTTGCCCTGGTCTGGGTGTCACTGGGATCGCCCCCAGTCCATTGTACGGTACATAAAATCTTTTATTGAGTAAATAAATAGTGAAATAATTAAATAAATAAGCATATTTAATTATTTCACTATTTACTCAATAAAAGATTTTTAAGATCATAGCTGTCTCTTACTCAATATTATAGTAACTATACGAGGATTGCTTAAAATAATGTTTGAAATTGATCAAACGCTTTTATAAATTACCCTTCTATTGATACATTTACTACAATTACGGGTACATATAGAAATATAAATAGGAAATGTGAAAGTAATATTTTCTAAATTTCATTTTGATTAAGAGTGCGTAGTCCTGTATACATTACTGCGTCCAAGGTGCCTGGTGAAAATTTGCAACACTTATTCGTCTGATTGATGTTATTCATTTATCATGGCCCCTCTCGTTGGCATCTTGCGTATCAAACTTTTAAAATGGGTCACAGGGTCTCTCCTTGATTACGTCTGTTGAGTAATTAAAATTTGACGATCGATGCAATTGCTTTGGGGAGTTTTGTTTTGGCAGTGATCTGCGGAGATTGGGGTGGAATTGAATCGAAGGCGGGAGAGAACGTGAGGGTAATATGAAACGTATTTCTTAAACGAAAATTATGGCAAAAATTGAATTTTATTTGTATCTACAAAATGAAAAGACTTTTAAATCAACAGTATTTTGTTTTCAAGTAAAATTTATATACCTCGTTGATTTTAGTGGATTTAAGTTTAGTGCTCTGGTTTTGAGTTAATTTTCCAATAAAATTATTCACAATTCATCAGAACATAAATAATTGAAGTAGTTAGGTACTTACATCAATTTATAAGTATAGTAGGTACATACCACGGAATGTACGAAAGCCCACGTCAAAACATTGACTGGAGATCAGGGCCAACGTCACACCACTCAGAGATGCTATCAGCTGATGATGCGGAGGCAGCGCCTCCTCCTCGACATCCCACAAGTAACGAATTACGACCCCGAGAGAGTGACGAAATTTTCTACAACTTGCCTTTCCATTACTGCATTTCAACGATGATCTTCAATCGGTATAGTGTCATTGAAAGTGGTGTACGCTGTAGTAAGTATCGGAGTTCTTGATGGTGTTTTGTTTAGGGTAGTGTGGTACTAGTTGGTAGATCTAAATGATAAGTCAATCAAGGTGCTATCCAGGTCGTGAGATATGGGATATTCGTTTGTTTTGTGTATTGAGAGCTTGTAATGAAGGCTGTAAAATGATTATATTTTTGGTAACAAGTGCAGTAGTGGAATCTCACGTTTTGGGTAAAGTTTCTCACTGGTGGAGTGCATAGTTTAGTACTTTCTTTTTTGCTTTTTATTACTCGACCACAGCAAAGTCAAAAGGAAAGGTTATATATTGTTTTCTTATATTTACGCGAATACTACACATTGAAATAAAACTATTTTTCGGATTTTATCGCGTTTATTAACTTTATGTTCCCGACGTTTCGGTTGCTTTACAGCAGCCATGGTCACGGGGGGACTGAGGTGTTAGACGTCCTGATGTTATAGTTAGTAACTGGGTACCCTCATATTTAGTTGTTGTTTGCGGTCCGATCCACGCAGAAAGTGCTCACAGTGTCTCGAGGTCTTGCAATGGTACACTTGGTTTTGGATTTAATTATATTAATTACTGGATCCCAAGTTGGTGGTAGCACCCAGCCATCTTCCCTATTGAAATTAGGAACATAAAGTTAATAAACGCGATAAAATCCGAAAAATAGTTTTATTTCAAGGAAAGGTTATGTTTTAGCAGTCTATGTTTGTGTCATCTTAATTGAATAACTGATGGTCTTGTTCAAATAAATGTTGAAGGAACAATTTTGGTGAAAGTATTCATAACGTCAATGTAGGCAAATCTTGAAAAAACTAAATTCAGATCTATGATCTTCCTGTGTAGAATTAGTACTGAGAGTGTTGCGATGGCAGACCACATCTTGCTTAGGTTTTTAACTTTACTATATGTGACTAACTCATAACTTTTTTTGCTATGTCAATAGGTATATATGTACAGGGGTTTTTGTAGGTACCTATTACTTATGTAGCCACAACAGAAATGGCTGGAACGTGGAAAATGACAAAAAGGCACATCGTTGTATTAGAAGTTAGGACTTTGAAAGAGTGTATTCAACTGTGCCCTGCTAGCTGCCACCGATGTCATTAATTTTGATTTTTTTCCGCTTAAATGTGTCTTTACAAACCAGTGTCAGTTGACGTACCAACCAACCTATGTACGGTGAGCAAGTCAGGATTTGAGAGGGTTGGAATTTATCTATATATATAAAAACTAGCTGTGCCCGCGACTTCGTCCGCGTGGAATTTAATTGACAAAGTTTCATACAAACTTTCATCCCCTATTTTTTCCCCTTGGGGGTAGAATTAAACAAAATCCTTTCTTAGCGGATGCCTACGTCATAAAATCTACCTGCATGCCAAATTTCAGCCCGATCCGTCCAGTGGTTTGGGCTGTGCGTTGATAGATCACTATGTCAGTCAGTCAGTCAGTCAGTCACCTTTGAGTTATATATATTTAGATTAGATGAATCTCTATTTCCTTGATTATCGCATCACGCGTGGACGGATGGAACGATTTCGCTAATTAATTTTTTTGTTGTGTTTATTATTGACAGGACAAGGTTCTTATGAAATAAAAAAATTAAGAAAGTTGAGCGGAACAATTTGAATTCAATATTCAAAGTTAAGACAGGACAATGTATGATGGGTCAGCTAGTCAAGAATATATAGGAGATTATAGCTTGCTTAGACGGTAGATAGCAATCAACCAGAGCAATAAAAGGCAGAAGTTTAAAGCAATTCCAATGACATGGGATTCTTTAAAATCACCACGATTACCACATTCTAAGTATCAGATAAACCGTCTGTCAGTGCAATAAAAATACCAGACCATAACCAAACAACCTTCAAACACTTATCTATACAAATAAATAAAATTGGAGTGTCTGTTTGTAATATCAAAATAACACCTTTTCACTAGATGCATATGAAAGTACATACGATACCTATAACAAAAACGCGATTTATAATTTTTTTGTTTGTCTGTCTGTCTGTCTGTCTGTGTGTTTGTTCCGGGTAATCTCCAAAACGGCTGGACCAATTTTGACGGGACTTTCACTGGCAGATAGCTGATGTTTTAAGGAGTAACTTAGGCTACTTTCATTTTAGAAAAATAATTAGGGTTCCGCGTAAAAAAATAAAAACACATGAAATCAAAGTGTATCTCGAAAACGGCTGGACCGATTTTGACGGGACTTTCACAAGTAGATAGCTGTTGTTATAAGCAGTAACTTACGCTAATTTTATTTTAGAAAAACAAAATTTAAAAATATGGGTCCTGCCGCGCGGGCTTAGAACGCGGGAGCGGGCTTTTTTGTAAGTTAAATTCCACGCGGACGAAGTCGCGGGCTCAGCTAGTGTACAAAATAAAATTACTCAGAATGTATCATGTAAGTGTAATTGTCGGGTAGCAGAAGCCAAATAAGTACAAATTTTAATTACATTTTAATAAGCAATCAGTTCAACACACCTTACAAGGAAAAGATGGTACCCTCACTTTCTATGGTATTACTAATAGATGTTTAGATGGTGTAGGTAGTGGATGCCTTAGAAATTCTAAGTTAGAATAGTGGTCGATGTCGTAGGTAGAAAACAACACAAGAAACTAAGTTTTATTAAATAAAATATTTTGGCCCTTTTAACGTCCCATTCCTGGGCACCGGCTTCCCCTTAATACGAGGGGGATTCAGGCTATAATCCACCACGCTGGCCTAGTGCGGGTTGGTGGATTTCACATGTCTTTCGAAAATTGGTTAGATCTTCTAAGACATGCAGGTTTCCTCATGATGTTTTCCTTCACCGTAAGTGAGTGATAATCATATAGAAATTATGATTCGCACATAGTTTTCGGAAAACCCAGAGGTGATAAGACGCGTGCTCAACCAATCGGCTATCACTGCAATTACGAAACTAAGTATTAGATTTTAATTTAATTTGAATGTGTCGATATTTTTTGAATGCTCTATCTGTATTTGCTGTCGGTACAAGTAGTGCACAATAATTACCGCCGTCCTCCAGTTCCGTGCAATGTCGCGCTCGCGGCTCTATCGAAAAACTTTTAATTTAGCCAAGTTCCCATTGTGTGCCTTTTAAAAAGCTTCAAGTATTGTATGCATTTAACAAGGAGCCACGTTGACAGTTATTAATGGGTTTCCTACTATTTTTCTCGGCTCGTGCAAAGGATCGGTTCATACCTACAGTCTTTGTTACGTTCTCGAGTCGAATTGAAAACTGAAAATATTTTTCTTTATGCAACTTGGTGGATTTGAAATTTTCCGTTGATGAACATTGGTTTTATCTTAATTATTATATAAAATGTCTGCTAATCGTCTCAAAAAATTACGTCCTAGTGTCGTTAATTAGGTAATGAAAGGACAGTCAGGAGCAAATCTAATCTTCACCATTATTTGGGACTTTTAAATAAACGATCAAATATATGATATCAATTTAAATTTGATAGTATGAACTTCTATTTGATGGGCGGATCGTTTAATAATATAGGCACGTTTATAATTAATATGTTTTTACAAAAATGTTGCCATAACGCGCGGTGTCTTTGAAAAAGGTTTACCCAATTATACGTATTTTCAATCGTCATTGTCTACGGCGCGCGACGTCGGGGTATTTTTCGAAATCCAGTGTTCCAGCATCATTAGTCATTGTGGAGCCGGGCGCGGAGAGACGCTTTTTGTGCTCACTGTACCAACTGATGCAACGACGCTGATGTGCATTGGCTAATCAATTTCCGAGCGGTTTCGCTTTGAGCACTTTTGTTCTTGCTGATACACTATCAGATACTGATTCTCTGATGCTATTTTAATATGTCAGATGGAACGACTCGACTGAAAGCTAGCATGAAAAAAGGGATTCAAATTCGAATACCTACTAAAAGTGGATTATAATGTTCAATCGTAGAAAAAATGCTATGGTTTAATGGATAAAATATTAAGATAAAGAGGATTTATAAAAATCTCAAACAGCACGATAAAAAAAAAACTAAATGAAGGTACATTCTGCGTTCATAATTTGCAGTGCCATGCTTAAGATTCTATTGCTATGAACATAAGGTAGGTAGAGTATATTAATTGGGATTGCTACTGGACTAATGAACGTCAGTGTACACCTGATAATCGACATAATCCAAATGACATAGCCATTCGGAATTAAAGACGAATTGTCATAGGTAAAGGACAGCCAAAAATTATTGCCAATTATTGAGAAACCCTCTGATTCTGTATCGTCGTATCTAGCTCCCGAGCGGCGCAGTTGTTTACAAATCGCAATTGTTCGAATCACAACCGAATCGCTACCGTTCGCATCGCCGAACTCCCCCGAGACCGATCTATCAAATGTCCAAGAGATATTAAGTTTTCTAACATTCCCCCCGAAGCTGCACTTCGAAAGCGATTGTTTCGTTATACGATTCTTCGTGTCAAAATATTTACGACGGACCGCTACGATTTTCCGCACAATCGATCAGATTACGTTAGAAAGTAAGACGTATTGTGCACGCGTGGAATTGTAGTTTATTTAAAGCATAATGTATCAGTCAACGGTTGATGGATCGGCTTAAATATGCAAAGATTAGTTTTTGTGTTGCGCGTTAAAAATGTCGTATCAAGAACGTGATTTGGCTAAAATGGAATCGTGATTTTGTGCGTCTCAAATGCGTTTTTGATGTCTGCTTTACTGCAAGTCGTAGATATGATATTTAATCGAAATACTTACGGTAGATAGGCAGATATAGATAATTTATTAAAATAAATCTCGGCTGGCAAATGTAAAAGTATATTTTCTACAGTAGGAATACAGTAGTGTGGCCTAGGTTTGGTTCCCATTCCGAGTAAATTTTGAAAGGCTTGAAACATTTCTTAGTATGCACCCCCATACTGGTTGGTGTGGTGATTGGTATCTATATATCTAAGTATAACTAACTGACCCGACATACGTTGTCCTGTCTTAACATTGAATATTTAATTATAATTGTTCCGCTCAACTTTCTTATTTTTTTATTTCACAAGAACCTTCTCCTGACAATAATAAACACAACAAAAAAATAATTAGCGAAATCCTTCCATCCGTTCACGCGTGATGCGATGACCAAGGAAATAGAGATTGATTTTTATTTAAATAGATTTCTGAATTAGGTAAGTACTTACATCAAATTGGAATTGTTATGAGAAGTCGACTGTACACGCGAACAAGTATCGAGTAATCCTTTAGCATCCATGTACTTAGGTATGGTACAGTGTGTTTCAAAAGAACGAAATAATAATTTAGATTATTATACGGTAGCTAACATGTAGATGTCTAGGTACATTTATACTAGTTATTTGTTGTTAACTGCATTTACTGGTACCTACAGTCACCAATATCCAAGAAAAAGTTTGTAATAGGTAATGTGGTAATGTTGCACATAAAAAAATAGATATGAGCGTATTTACAAACCTCCAAGTTGAATTTCGGACATTTCAAACACTGTAAATCATTTCCAATCAAACCCAAAGTTTACACAAAAGATGAGAATGTAATAGGCATTAAAAATGCAACAAAAAAGAGGCGCCCCACCCTGTTCGCTGAGGGATAATTCGCATAGAGTGCGGAGTGACTGAGGGGAGATAAACAGCCATACTTATTCAGGGATATCTCGAGGAGCCTCGTCCTCGTGTGTTGGATAAATTTATGCATTGAAATGCAAATTGCTTTTGCTTTTAGATAAAGTTGAAGAGGGTTAAAAGATTTCTGTTAGGTACTTACCCGCGGTCGCCCTTATGCTTACATTCGTGAAGGAGAATCTCGATTCTGGGTGATGTGGTTTGCGAAGCGATTGCCACTTAGTGTAAGTTAAATATGCAAGTGTTAAAACCCTAATATTGAAACATCTAAAGAGCATATAACATTACATAACAGGAGAGAACTTACCTATTAGATTGAACATTATCTACTCCGAACTTATCAAAGTGAGGCCTTGGGATGAAGACAACTATTTGAAATTCCCAAAAAAAAAATGTTAAAAGGAATATATGGGATGTAGAGGCTCTAAAATAATGAAGAGTTAGTGAATAATTTTAGCATTTCTAATTCCTTGTGCTCCATTAGATATGTGAGCTAGCTCTATTGATTAGCGACCACCCAGTCTCTACCAAGTTTCCCAGGAAATCGTGTCCAATATCCAATCTAAGGGCGCAAGAAGAAAAAAATTGAGCCGCGACGCCAGCTCCGCTGCACTGTCGCGACTGTTCCCTGATTAATGGAAGCCCTGGTCATTCAACTGGAAATAACCTTATACTACCTGAAAACATTGGACCAAAATGAACCTTACCAGCCACCGTAAAAGATCCAAAATGTATTGAAGTTGTCATAACTATAAGGTCGTCTGTAGCGTTATAGTCGGGAATACCGAGCGTTCCCCCTCAACACTGTAACATTTGACGTTTTTGTGAGACATACACATAAAATGGCAAAATATGAACTTTGGTAGCTCTGGAGAAATGTATTGTACGAATCTGGGCATAGGAAAAACGATGTAATTAAGTTAGAACTAAGGAAATAGGTAGATCAAAACTAAATATAAGTATACCTATAACTATAAGCTGGTAAATGTTTTATTTGAGCTAAAAAATTAAAACAAAGTTACAGTAATAAGAAAATTTATAGAACTAAATATACCCATTGCAAATCTGTAGGTAGGTATTACCTACTATTGAGTTCATAATAAGGATATGAAATCTTATTTTTTAAAGTTATCTACGCTTAAACCCTATCAATCATAATCACAATCTCAACTCATGTTATTTTCGAACCCTAGCGAACAGAACTTCCAGAATTATTCTTTCGATCGGGTGACGTCACCTAGGGAGGGAATACGGGGGAGGGCAAGGAGGCGAGAGCGGTGTCGGCTGTCAAACGTCTGACATACGATGACGTACCCGCGTCAGAAACTTGTGCGTGGTTTTGAGGAGCTTGCAGCTATACTTGTATACGATACATTCATACAATGACTCTTGTATGTAAAGTGAAAATTGTTGGAGATGACACAGAAGATCCAGGTATCGAAGTAAGTGAATGAAAGTAATCTAATAAAGATGAAATATAAATCTGGGTGACTATAAAAACAACGCAAGCAAATGTAAGTCTAGTAGCAAAAGAAACGACACCAAAGCCGAGGAATCTGAAGCAAAAAATAAAAGTATCTAGACATGTACATATGTACCCCATAAATTTCATCGAACCCAGCCCTCGGCATGGGAGGGGCGAGGCTTTGCAAAAAACGTCGGCACTCGGCCCAACAAAGATAGGAACCCGCCATTACAGAAAATTGGCTGAACGATCCCCTCACAACACGCGATCGGGAACGGAACTGCGAAATTTTAAATTGTGTTTTTTGCTCCTAGCCTTAATCATAATCTTCTGTTTCTATCACCGAGTAATAAGAGTGAAGAAACATTTACTAAAACCGATCCATATCTAATATTTTCCTTGATTTTAATAAAATCCAGTTTAAATAATTCCCATTTATACCAAGACTATATCTGAGAGCCAAAACAAGAAACAAATAACGCGATCAAAGTCAGCTAAATAGGTTTTCCTCTAGCTGAAAACGATAATACTTAAAGGTACTAGATACACTTCACATTACAATTGAATCTAAATGGTAACCATAACATTTTACAGTATCAAATCGCATAGCAAGAAAGTTAGGGAATCCAAAGTTTGATTAAGGGCCTGTCGTATTGTTCATTAAACTTGGATTAAGTTTGCGCTGGATAAAACGAGCCAGCAAGCAGTTAACGTCAGAAGAAAAAACACAACGGGAGTGAGCAACTTTCAAGAAAGTTTCCTGCCGATTAGAATGTCTTTATTGGGAGACAATTACTGGGACTTACGGATAAGTATCTCAGAATTAAATTGGTTTAAGTTTACAGCTGTATGGAAATTACCAACACAAGATAATTTGATTAAGTTACATTTACAAACAATGTTTTTATATGCTTCTTCTACCTATTTGAAGATATAGTATTTTTTTCCAAGAACCTCTTTAATAGAAGAATCATTCCAATATCCTCATTACTTCAGATTTCATATCGCTAATGTTTAATCAACTTTCTGTCCTTTCAACTCACAATTAGTAAAACATCTTGCAAATAAAAACAAATCACTATCTTTAAATCTGAACCAGTCCAGATACACGTCTATTTATTGATCAAACATCCATTGATCGGGTGTTACCACCTTTTGTGGTCCCGGCTGGGAGCCGCTGCCGTGACTCAGCAGATCACCATCACCGTGGCCCATTGTGATCATCTAATTCAATAAAATCACCGGACATTTTTGTTTATTTGGTGGCCACGGTAGGGATTATTGTTGGTAGCAGGCATCGATGCTAGGCAGCCAGAATCGAAAGCCTTATATCGATAAATTTATATTTACATATTCAGTAATGGAGCAATAGGTATATAATGATATAGTCTATCGAGGATCCTGTGCATGAGATGGTACCGACTAGTAAGTATTCTGTGACATTGATGAAAATTTATGTTGTAGATAAATTAAAGATTCTTGGTGAAAAATAAAAGCTTGCTTGAAATGGGTCAATAACAAGCAAACTAAAAAAAATAACCTAGTCTCCAATGCCGACGACAAATGTTCTCAAATATCGATGCTCAGCAGAATCGATTTAACTATTCTCAAACACCTCATCTCTACTCCCAGTCGGCTCCCTTGTCGGTTCTTAGTGTAGCATTAGCGGCTTAGACTGCATGATAGTGTGTACCGTGACTTGTGAATGCTTTGTTTTTATTGGTTAGTTAGGCTGCAGTAAGTTGTCATTCGGCTCACAGTCATGATCTGCTTTGTTCTGTAGTATTAGCGTGATCTACTTAAGTCTTGTCATTGTTTTATCTTTGGTTACAGTAAATGTGCTTCCTATCACTTTTGATATGTTATTTTTAAAACCTTTACTAATTGAAAATAATTTGAATATGAATCGAGCTAGATAAACTAGTCTGTATTGGATTGTGTTGTATTATCTTAATTCAACACTGGTCAAGAAGAGGTATATAAGAAGAGCAGTATCCATAAATCAGCTTAATATTTTGAAGCACTACATAGTAATATATTATTTGTGTCATCGTAATTTTCACCTCGAGCAAAAGTGACAGCAACTAAAATGCAAATTACCGTACGATGGCCCGACATGGTTTTTATCAAAACTATAAATTTCTACATAATTACAGTTACTTGTTGTCCATTATAATAATGAAAAATAAAGGAAATTGCATGTTAAATATTTAAAACGGGCCGTGTCGCTACGAGCAGAGACCATGTTCGTTCTGTATTATTATTAAACAGCTTCTTAATCCCTTCTATCTAAAAGCCCGTGTTGAGCTTCTCTCTCTTCTTCTCAAATGAAAAAGCGCTTGCGAGGAAAAGAGATGACAACTCGATATCAATCCTGCGTTGTTCACAACGATAGATGTTTCTGTTCCATTCGCACTCATTGGATACTCCGCATGCGGGAGGGGGAAGTACACGGTTGCAACTTATAGCTTTAACGATATTGAATAAGCTATATTGAGCCTTGGTGTATTCATTTAAGGATTGAATTGGAGTGTACGCGGTTTAGCAAGAAGCCAGAAGAACAGCTCCGCCTTAAAAATGGAAGGTGGTATGTAAAAATTGATGAACATGTATAGGAGTCCTTAAAGTGACAGAGAGTGTTGGCGTGTCGGGCAGTGTATATTGTCTCAAAATGTCGCTGCACGATAGCGCGCCTCCAGCACCATTGTTTATTATCAAAAAGTGATAAATCAGTGACTCTGCAATAATGCTCTAAAACTTTGGCGTTTATAAAACCGTGAACTTAATTCGTTGTAATGTGTCAGTGATAAACAAGTAGTGTGGATAGTGGTTTGTCAAAGTGATTGTAATAACATTGTAACAGAAGACTGCGGTGATCTAGTGAGAATTACTGACGTTGGTGGACTTGGTGAAGATGTTGAAAGCAAAATATTAAGAACCGAAGGACAGTAAGAAATTTTACATAGTACCTACTCTGTTTGAATAAATTATTTTCCGATCTCCTGCGTTGATTCTGGACTTGTGACTCTCCGAAGATCTCTATAATAGATAGAATCGTATCACCAAATATTTATTGCAAGCGTGTTTTCGAGACCTCTATGAGTGATCCACACTAAATTAAACTTTTGCATTCTGTACTCTGATCACGGAAAAAAGTGCTGGCTATTGTTATTAATGTTATGATCATAACTAGCAATAAAACTATGGCATCAAACTGAATGGCGGCCATATTAACAGGCGTGTTGTGTGCAAGGTGATGCGCGGATCGAACCACGCCCACCATGAGCTCATTCCTCATGAACGGCGGGTACCAACCCCAGCCGGACCCGAAATTCCCGCCCTCAGAGGAATACAGTCAAGCGGACTACATACCACCAGGGGAATATTACCAGCACCAGCATTTGCAGTACGGATACCAACACCAATATGCTCCTGTTCAGATTGGAACAGGTTATGGGTACGGAGGGTATTATCATCCGTTACCTCAGCATCCTCCAGTAGCACCGCCGCCCAGACCTCCTGAACCGTCGCATCCTTCAGACGCAGATCATGGCTACCCACCCCATAGTGCAGAAAGTGCGCCAGGTCTTGCAGAGCTTGGTTTGAGGCTAGAGAGGCATATTGAGGAAGCGGCGCCGGCTGGGAGGAAGCTGCATGCGTTAGGGCGAGAGGGCTCGCCGGCGTCGGAAATGGACGACGAGAGGTTACTCCTGGATAGCCCGCCCGTCGATGACGATGACTCCTCTATATGCTCGGACAATACTGACAGGGTCATTTATCCTTGGATGAAGAAGATACATGTTGCTGGCGCGTGTAAGTATGCCATTTTGGACTCTATTGCAAAAGTAATACAAAGGTTATTGTTAATTATTGTAACCTTAGTTCTAGTAATAGGATTTGTTGATAGCGTAGATGGGTTTTGTTTATTAGGATTGAAATGATCTTCTGTATAATAAGGATACCCTGAAGAATAGGTTGGTACAATTAATTAATGCATACCTACTACAGATTTATTAAGTAGGTAGGTACCTACATGGGCAAACAATATCTCTTACCAAGCAACTATATTGTCAAACTCTGTGCCGTATCTAAATATATATAACTCAAAGGTGACTGACTAACTGACGTAGTGATCTATCAACGCACAGCCCAAACCACTGGACGGATGGGGCTGAAATTTGGCATGCAGGTAGATGTTATGACATAAGCATCCGCTAAGAAAGGATTTTGATTAATTCTACCCCCAAGGGGATAAAATAGGGGATGAAAGTTTGTATGAAACTCTGTCAATTAAATTCCACGCAGACGAAGTCGCGGGCACAGCTAGTTTAAGAATAAAGTAGAAACTTTACAATAAGAGGCATCAACATAAACACACATAACGCTACTCTTCACGAACATTTATGGTCTACGTCATATTATAATAACAAGTAATTGTTTTTCCATCATAAACCAACCCAAATTTACTTATAAAGATTATCTACAAAGTCCAATAACACCAGGTTAGAGAAATAGATACAAAGTAGGTTCTATTCAGGTTAAATACGTGTTTTACAAACATACCATTATTCAAAAACATCTTCGTTAGAATATGATTTCACGGGATTCGGTCATGGTAACCATTAAGCAGTAATTAAAACAACTGAATAAACCGGAATTGCGAACAGTAACAATAGAAGCGATCATGTAGATATGCACATTGCAAATTTAATTACTAATAAACATCACACAATGGGCGGACCATACCAGGGCTCGAAGAGCAATTAATGCACAGAATAAAATCATACAATTATAAAAAATACTAACAATGTGAGTTCATCCCATTTCTAGAATTCCCCGTTAGCTCCTCCAGCTAAGCTCATGCTTGTGTTAGGAGAGGGCTCAGGTCAATAGTTTAATGGTCAAAATGGAGATCGAACAGTGAACCTCTCAGGTATGAAACCGACCGCTTTAGCCTCTAGGCTTTTGACGCTTAAATGGAGATAAACTGAGAAGATACTGACATGAGAGTAAACATTTTGGGAAAGGTGGCCATTTTGGAAAAGGGCCATATTGGGAAAGTGTCCCTTTTGGTCAAGGACTGTGTCATAGTACTCAATGCATGTTACTCAATCTACCTTCTTTAGGCACGGACCTCATCTTAATACAAGGGAACTTCAGGCCATAATCAACCATGCTCCATTACATTACATACTATTATAGAAAATTAATAATGAGTTCCAAATTTGGACTTTTAGAGAGGTACTTGCCGCATTATAAAAATAATAATAATCATCTAATTATTTAAAAGTAGGACTTGTTACTAATAAAAACTGTTACGAGTCTTCTATTATAATTATGACCGTGAACGAAAGAAAGTAACATGTGTATGGAGTCAATAGATATTGATATTCACATTGGGCTTTAAATATTCGTTGAGAAAAAAAAGGTTAAAAAAAAAACATACTTACCTCAATGATTTACAAATGAATATAAAATTAACAATTCACAAGACTAATATGGACACATTAATTTTTATTTCAACTTTCTGAGTACAATCGATGCAAAAAGTGTTCAAGGGTTTTAGAATGCGGTAACCTCACATGAAAGAATTAACAAATCGGCGCCGATTAATAACACTCGAAATGTTTTCGAATACTCGAAGGAAGTGTGGCTTTGATCTGTTTTGACAGTTTACTAATGCGATGTCGTTAAAGAGGTCCTGCAAGACGCCAGGGCCTTTGTGGTGACACAATGGGCGCAACACTCATGTTAATGAGTGTCATTTATTTTTATAGCCTTTAAATAGCTGTTTGTGGTTGTACATTTGCGAAGGAGATTATTGATATTTTGATGTTTTTGGGGATACGCTTTTAAGTCAGTCCCTTTTTTCGAATCCTGATTTTTATTTATAGGTAAGTACCTAGGCTATTGATGAAATTGAATTCTGACCGGTATGTGTTTTTTATGTAATTCAAAATTATTAAAAGACGTTTCCATAATAATTTAAAATAAGCATTAACATTTTTTAACCTAATAGCATTTGGGAAACTAGGAATTATATACCTAAACACATAGATATTTCAAAATGAAATATTAAAAAGGCATGCCAAGATAGTTGACTAAATCCGCACCCGTAGGAAAAATACACCGTATAACATGTATCACCAAACTGAATACAATATACATAATTTAAAGCGATTGTTTGTTCAGAAACCCGTCAACAGTGAAATACTTGATATACCTGAGAACAATGTACTTAGGTACCTACATTGTTAACAGTAAGTACCTAATGAACTGACCAAATCATCACTCCATTTCACACTACACTAGGACTTAAAACATAAAAAAATAGTTTTAACCAAAGTTACTGCTCTTGTTGATATAATAAATCCGGATATCCAATTACCTATTAAATTGGCAATTTTATTTTCACACCACTAATTAGAGCTTTATCCATACTTAAACCCATTACATTTGATGACGGCACATAAATTATGAATTAAAGTTTTAGATAAAAGTGTTTCAAAGAAATCAAATAATTATTAATTTAAGTAGGCAGGCAAGTAGGTAATGTTGGTGATGCCAAATTGAGTAGGTCAGTATAGATTAGCACGGACAAGCCTATAAATTTAAACCGTTATTTTTGCGTTAATTAACTAAATAAAATATTTCGAAAGTGTTCAAATATTGCAATGATAGGCATGCTTTTTGCTCAAAGTTTATATTCCAAGTTATTTAAAATATAATATAACTTTTTCTCAGGAATCCACCATATTATGTCGCACAAATCTACTCAGTTGCTTACGTCATCATCTGTAGTCTCTTGTATAGCAAGTTTTTAGAGAACTTCAATACCCATAATTTAACAGACTGTAGATACAATCATATACAAAGTTGTCAATGTTCAATACCTGTAGACTTCGCACAAACACTAATGACAGGCAGAATATGTACACTCACCACGACAAGTCAATCATTCCATTATTTCCTTGTAGAAATCCCAGATTGCTCATACAATTATTAAACTTGAATATGTATTTATTCATTGGACACGGCATCGCTATAATTATTATCTCGTGGCGACCTCTACCGATTGTCTCAGGTATATCAAGTATTTCACTGTTGACAGGTTTCTGAACAAACAATCGCTTTAAATTATGTATATTGTATTCAGTTTGGTGATAAATGTTAGACAAGTGGGTGCTGTGTGTGGTTCTGTAGAGTTCTGTTATTTACCAGATCAGATTGCATTTTATTAAATACTGTAGTGTTTCAATAGGTATCAGTTCCGGTGATTTAAAATTGTATTTCATTTCGGTTGGCTAGCACTTATTGTCAGTTTAGGATAAGTACTAAATGATTAACAATAGTTTAACTGTAGTAAACTTTCGACGCCACTGATGGGTATCCTTGATATCCAAAAAGTTTAATGTATGGTTACTGGTGGTACGGGTACTTTCTAAGTCTAACTACTTAACTAAGAAATTACTGTTTTAATAATTTTTAGGGTTTTTAAGTAGGTAGGTTATTAATAGTTCCACATAGTTGTTGTAGGTATCTTAATACTATGAAGTTAAAATTTTTTAATTGGATGATTATCAGACTTTATTTCAAAGGTCCTGACCACACTTCGTGGAACACTAAAAATATGAATTAACAAATAAATCCGAAATGTTTTGCCTACACCAAAACCGAACATCGCGATCAAAACGTCAAAGGAAACCACATCCAGTCTCCATTAACGAACGGGTTCCATTGATTGATCACCCAAGAAATTGCTAGCATCACATTCGCGCCAACTTTTATTCCGAATTCAAAAACGCGAGACTGCGCTGGCTTATCGACACCTGTCATTGGTCAAACATTTTTCATTGTACACAATAGTGAGACAAAAGTTTGAGATAGTAAGTTCGACGTAATGAGGCGGGACCACCGAGCGGGTCTGATAGCGCATGCGTCGCGAGATCGACTCGAGATTAACAGATCGCTCACGGGACCACACGTTCGTCGCAGGTAGCTCGTAATTCAATTGAGATTGTCATCGTGTTGATGACGTGATAGCGGTGGCTAACGAAGCGAAGATGGAGCGGCCGCGGCCGGTAGCAGTGTAACGGGCGGTGATGCTGATGACTTCAATAATTACTTGTTACATTTCGTGGAGAAGGTCGCAACCTAGTACCCAAGGGTGACCGTTGACTTGGGCCGAGCAGGCTGGCGGAGCTAGCTATCCCACTCGCTTCGACCAATAGGAGCTGAGAATTATGAAGCGAACTATTTGTCGAAGCGAGCGGGCTAGCCCAAATCGTCGGCCACCCTACTAACATTAATACACCGCACCAGAACATGGTCTTGCTATGAACGTATGGAATATTATCTCTTGATGAATTTGATGGACATTGGGGTATTCATAATTGACGGAAAGCTCCCGATGTCGGAAACGAAAGCTTTTATATTTATTTTACAAACAATTAGAAGAAATATGAAAGCAATTTTCAGCCAATAGTGAATACAGGGGCTTGTCTATATTCTATTCAAACAATACCTACTTTCTTGTATGAGGTAGTATGATTACGGTCAGGTTACATGCATTGGGTTATTTGTAAAAGTCCCTATGATGCATAACAGATCAGCCCACTAACGCATGTTGGTCTGGTCCTCAGCGCATAGACTGACAGCCTCCATGCGTCAGAGGAAGCATGTGCACAGTAGTTACAAATAAACAAAATTGCGTAAAAATCTGACAACAGTTCTACAGGTTTCATAGTTTATGAGCGGTCACTGTCATATACAGGTTGAAACAGAAAGGGTATACTTTTTTTCAAAACTTAACTTAGTAAATCTAAAACTATCGGCTTTGGAGCAAACTTGAAAAACAAAACGTGTTATAGGGATACAGCTGTTGACAGATTTCATAAGTCTACAAAATCTTTAGTACTTCAACTGTCCCACAAAGCCGATAGTTTTAGATTTACAAAGTTAAGTTGCAAAAAAAATTGTATATATACCCTTTCTGTTTCACCTAGTATAGGTACATATAAGCAGTCGGTACCCATTCCTGGGCCAATTGAATCTTTTTGTGGTCCTTCGCTTCTATTGGTCGATCGAATCTAATTCCTCAGATGCGTATTTACTCCCAGAATCTGTTTGTTTTCAGATTTTATTGCATTGAGTGCGCTCCCCCAATAGATATATCCGGTGTACCTATATATGACCATGTATATATACATTGATTCATACTTTACTTAAGTACATACTTTATAGTTTAATTTTTTATTCCATCTTTACACTTTCTAGTCAACTGTATTTATCTTTTAAACTAGTTTTATTTCACAGACAAAGCAAAGCTATCTCACTAAGTTAATCTCGTTCCTGGCGATTCCCTGACAATCTTTAAAAGCCGCCTCGCTACCAACTCGTAAATCTTGTTTATCTAGTACTTACAACTCATCAATTTGTCGCAATTAGCATTGTTCATGTTAACAAAAAAATACATCCGTATTACTGCCACCAATCAGTCGGCGCTCTGGTAGTTTGTCGTTTTCGACTGTTGAATAATTTACTGGTAATTAATTACGGGCGGTTTTTAAGTAGGCGCCCAATCGCTAGGCACGTTTTGGTAACTAGTATTGCAGTATGCCTATTTATTTTAATGTTATATCGCTTGGAATTGACTGACTTAATGAAGGTTAGTTATTAATTTCGCATGTTTACAAATCTTTCGGGCTGAAATTTTGCATGCAGGTAGATGTTATGACGTAGGCATCCGCTACGAAAGGATTTTGATTAATTCTACCCCCAAGGGGATAAAATAGGGGATGAAAGTTTGTATGAAACTTTGTCAATTAAATTCCACGCGGACGAAGTCGCGAGTACAGCTAATGTTTGACTTTGCTCTCAATCACTGTACCCATAGCCTTTTCTACAAAACTAGGTTCTCCGAGTAGGTATCAAAGTCCGCCCACACAATACGTGACTATATCCTATTATTTATTTCATCCGTCCCTAGACCCGGATCAATGTGGCGTTGTCAGTGCGGCCACTAGAAATCTCGACCGGGTCCAACCGCACATACCACGGCGGAGATTCTCAAAGAAATGCCTCGAACCCCACTGAAGTACCGTCGTCTCTTTCTGACGGAGGCGTAATTGTTAGTAGTGTTCGATATTCGGATAGTCTTTTGTGTGGGATTGTATGTTGGATATCATTAGTAGGTAGTGTATATACCTACTGTGTTCGAGGTTGGGCTAGGGAATTAAACGAGGAATCGTTCATTCTAATTAAAGGACATAATTATAAGTATTAGGCTGATAGATTATTCTTATGTTGCGTCATTTTATTAAAGTACCTATGCTTAAATTATTCTTATTGTAGATAACAATATTACTAGGTGCTGAGAGAAAACTCCCAGGTGGCGCAACTATGAACTTTGCTTTATTAAATTTAAAACAATTTTTAACTGCTACACGATTTTGCACCTAAGCCCCGATTTTTTTAATAATATCATTGGTGGTATATAACCTTTATAGTGTATCCAAATTTTACACCACCAAAATTATTGTAAGTTATCAAACCACAAGATCAAATTTCAGCAACACAAAGAATACGAAAATGTTAATAAGACGTCAGTTCGATTCCTTTAACTCCTTTGACACCGAACATAAAAGCAATTTCCTTCCAAGGAAATTACAAAATTACTAGGACTCAGCCAACAATAGAACTATTCTACGACGACTATTGAACGTTCAAATAACATAGAAGGCTTAACACTGAGTTTCTGAGGTATTTAGCCTTGACGTATACCTAAAGTCTGCGTCTTTAATAATTTAGTATTCAAAGCCTTTGAGAAATTAGCTTATAGCCTGGAAAATATTGTAAAGGTTTCATTTAATAAAAGGTCTGAAAGGTTATAGATTGTACAATAGACTGAAATAATGATACGGGAACAAATACGAGATTATTATTATAATAAATGACACATGCAGACTTAAATGCAGCTATCATTTAAGTGGAAAATAATGTATCAACAATTGCAATGTTTGTTAAGCTCCACGATGGTGAAATACTTAAATGATCGTGCAAAATCCATACATACAAGATAATATGGTGAGAAATAAATGTTTCAATTAGAATATCACACTAAAATAAAATAAAATACATTCAAGATTAAATTGTACATAACAAACTAGCACATAGGATACATTAATATTTGATTCCAAAATCACCTCGACCATCTACCGTTCAGTATCAACTCGTATCACTATCTACGTTGTCTGTAGCTAATTTACTAGGAGCAATTAATCAAAACAAAAAAGGAAGCTTAAGCGCGTGCATGTGTAATTATTATGCACATTAATTAAGTATGGGTTGGTACATACATTATTCAGAGCTCGGACCGAGCACGCAATGCGCTACTGACGTACGAGCGACAACGCCTCTTGTTTATGTACTGCTATTGGGTACGGTTTAATTAGGATAAATCATTGTATGTTACTTGATATTAGTATTAAAATTCGTTGGTGAGAAATAATTTGTAATTCGAAATAATTCGAATGAATAAAAGCCTTTGAGCACAACCCATCGAGCGTTTTAAATCGGTTACAATAAATAGATTTATTTATCAAGTGTTATGTATACAGACGTATGCGCAAACGACACGCCACTTAACCAATTCAGAGATAGAAATATTGTAAAGCAGCTTTCATATACTAATTTTATTTTTCTTCCACAGCTAACGGCTCGTATCAACCTGGAATGGAACCAAAACGCCAGCGGACAGCCTACACAAGACACCAAATATTAGAACTCGAAAAGGAATTCCACTACAACAGATACCTAACAAGAAGAAGAAGAATAGAGATCGCCCACACTCTAGTCCTGTCAGAGAGACAAATTAAAATCTGGTTTCAGAACAGACGGATGAAATGGAAGAAAGATAATAAACTGCCGAACACCAAAAATGTAAGAAGAAAAACTAATCCAGCTGGCGTGACCACGACCACGACTAAGGGAGCCACACCAAAGAGTAGATCGAATAAGAATACAAATAACAATGATAAGAAGAAATCAAACAATAACGGAAGACCAGATAGTATAGAAAACGTAACGGATAACATTATGAATGATTTGCACTGCGTTGGCGCACAGCAGAATCTGTCGCACGATCCGGCAATCAGTCCGATGTCGCATCCGGGCAGTCAAATGAATCCTGGCCATCCAATGACGCCGCACCACTTGCACATGATGGGACTGCACGGTGGCATGGACCCGGCCATGGTCGCCAATCTCTCGACCCACGGCTCCCCCGTCGGCTCCGCCGGCTGCGGCACAGGCATCAACCCTAGCAACCAACCAGTCATCAAGTCAGACTACGGTCTAACCGCCTTATAATCTTTAGATTTGTAAAAAGAAAACTATATTTTTCATTATCGAACTGTAATTCTTACCATTCCTTTGTGTCTAAGGTGTAATAAAGTGAATAACTTAAGATTTGTTTTAAGTTGTGTAAGTATTTAGTGTAACCAGTCATAATCGGATGTTTGGATAGTTAGGTGGAAAACTTTACAATGTCAAAAGTGTGATTATTATTATTTTAGGGTAGGTGACATCTTCTGCGTGTTGGATTTATACATTTTGTTTTAAGGTGAAGGCGCCTGTCTAGCCCGCGAAATTCAAAATTTTCGAGTATTTTTATAGTTTATCCAAAATCTGAAAACATTTAAGACAACATTTTGTGATTTGCGATAAACACAGTATGCAGTGCGTTTATTAATACATTTATTTTACTCTAAATATTATCACGGTGGATATGATACTAGTAAATCACTAAATATACAAAAATTGCCAGATTATCAGGATAGCTGTCGTTCCTGAAATGTTTTAGAGTAAGTTGGATATATTGATAAATGCACTGCACACGGTCATTTTCGCGAAATACAAAATGTGCCTTTTATTATAGTCAGATTTTGAAAAAAATCTAAAAAACCTCAAAAAGTTTGAACTTCGCGGGCTAGATGGGCGCTTTAGCCTTAAGTCATTGTCATTGATATTAACGGAATTCGTTAAATGCAATTTTTTTAATAGCGCGATGTTAGGAGATGGCTTCCTTTTTCCATCTCCGCATATACCTGCTCTGAGCTCGTTGTGGCCACGTTTTACCCGCAAAGGTGTTAAAGGTGTCGCACCATTTTTAACTTGGTCTGCCACAACGTCGTCGGTGACCATCTTTGGGCGTTCAAATACTGATCTATGGGCGTTCAATTGAATACCCACATTTGCGGATTCATTCGTGACACATGGTTCTATTTTATGTAGCAAAAAATCTTGGTCTTAAAATGTGTTATTGTCAGTAACAATTTTTAATTAAACTGGTACTTTGTACTTTTAAAATTACTGAGACATCTACCAATCTGTTTTGATACGGTTTATACATTTTGTGACTTCAGTAAGGATAAAGCATGGAAATTTGAGCAATGTTTATTTTTTTGTAATTTTTCTTGTACCTATAATTTTAAGCATTATTGAGAATTGTTCCTATCATAATAAAAAGTTAATTGGTTAGGCTTACAAACGGGTAAACCTTTGGAATTCAGATTCAGATCAAAATTTGTCTCTGAGGAGAAGAACAAATGCGTTAAATGGTTTTGTTTCATAATAATGTATCTAGGTATATGTAAACAGCAAATTAAATACGCAGATAGGTAGATGTTCTATGTATTACATATAAATAATCATCTATGATACAAATGTCGTTGTAAGCGAGACTTATGTGATGTAGACAATGACTTATGTTTAGATGCAAAATGTGGATTTTAATTTTAAACGAGATAATTGTTTTGTAACTAAAATAGGAGAAATGTGAATACAAAACCAATAAATAATAGTAATGAAACATTGCCTTCTATGTTTTTTTTTAAACCTAACTTAACGAAAATATAAATACAGAGGACCATTATTTTAACTTAAATTCATCGTCTCGGTGTTCTGCTTCCATTTCTATTCTTAAGAATAATAATAAATAAATAAATATCGCCAGACGAACAAACCAACTGTATGGTCCCAAACTAAGCAACGCTTGTACTATGGGTACCGTACAATGGACTGGGGGCGATCCCAGTGACACCCAGACCAAGGCAAATTACGAAAAGGCCATTTACGAAATTTACCCCAGCGGGAATCGAACCCGCAACCACCATGTGCATTGAGCCGAGCGGCCTACGCTCGAACCACTGCGCCAAGCGGTCGTCATTCAAGAATCGAAGTTCAGTATATTCTTTACTCATAACAAGTGTCTGAACTGCATTAACCACTCGTTTTTTCTCTTAATCCTGTATCGGTCGTATTAAATTTATCAACCAAAGTGATCTCTCGCTTACATTCACCAAAAATCGCAGCCATCCGTACTGACTCCTCATCACAAGTATCGATGCTCGCCCACGCACCGATCATTCGTAGCCATCGATATCATAACCTTGTGACATTCGTATCGAATGAAATGAAAGCAAAAATCGTAATGTATTCGTTGAATGTAAAGCCATCAATCAACGTCGCCGGCTCATTGTGTGGCCGGCACGCAACATCTCCGACTGCGCCAGTGACTACAGTTTTATCATAAGCACGATATAAAGCCGTTGTAGCTTGTTGTTGTTCTGTATTGGGATCGAGTTAGGTTTTAACACTTTTAGGACCTGCTTTAATATGTATATAATATGTTATATTATCTTGAATTTATTCTTACGCACTGTTAAAGTAAATGTCATCGATACTCTTTTCCAATATTGTGTCTTTACCTATTACACTGGATTTGGAGCTATACCGATCACTTGGAAGGGATACATGGGAAGTATTTATTAATTACTAGTAGTAATGAAAATATCGTATTCGTATTCATTTTTATTGGATTATCAGATACTTATTAATAATTAATTATTTTATAATGTAGTTCAAAGTCTATTGCAATCAAATTCCAAATCGGTGGATCTAATTTCGGAAACAAATTCATTGCATGTATCCTCGACTCCATTAAAACAAAAACGGAGACAATTTGAATTGCTTTACGAATGGATATTATCTTATATGGATTCGTTAAGTAATTGTTCGAAGTTAATGTTATCGAAATACTAAATAAAAAGCTCTCTTTACTATTGACCGTGCCATTATATTATATACTTGTAGACAACATTATAGTACATTTATGGTCATTGACTAAATTGTTGAAGAACAAAAAATGATCGCGTGCCGTTGTTCTAAAAATATTCAGCCATTATGGGTAAGTAAATATCTATGTCAATCTGTTTTAAAGTGAAAATTGATTTATTTATTATGAACGTAACGTGAAGTATTAAATCAGATCGAATCTTAGGTAAGATTGGAATAATTATTGCAATTGTATTATAATTTGATAAAAGAACCATACTGCCACTGGTAAATATTGCAAGGGACTTGTTTTTAGTTTTCATACAAAAAAAAACACAAATTAGCTGAAATCTTTTCTGACATTCCTTCAAAAGACTCTGCTAAAGGATTCGATTGTTCCAAAAAACCTTTTAGCATGGCGCGTCAAAGGGTTAATTTTTTGCAGAGTTAAGCGATGATCATACAAAAGATGTTATTGTTGTAAAGATTTGTATGCAAATAACAAGATTATGCTACCGTCTCATTTTGAAGGATTTATTGTAGTTAGCCGCTTGTAACTGTTTGGTGTTTTTAATGTCCCTTGAGAGTCTTTTGTCAAACAGACGGTAGCTAGCCTTCGGTACTCTGATTGTCAAAATTAAAACTATTTTTGTTTCTCAAAAACAGTCGAGTCATGCAGTATTTTTGCGATCAAAGTTTTGAACAATAGTTTTATAATTAACATCGACGCCCAAAGATAGAAATGGCGCACTATGAATCAGAAATTAGTGAGTTTATTTTTTGCAGCCTTCAGATTTAATTATACTTCAGTTTCCGTCACAATATTTTTAAAACAATAACGTGATTGACCACATAATTTACCTATCTTTGCTAGGTATATTTATTTATGATGCATGATTTATTTTACCAGTATGACATAACATCAGAGGAGTAGAAAATCAATTTTGATGATTTTAACATTCTTCAACTAATTAACAATTTAAAACTACGTACACCTATTTGTTTAGGCATCAATTCGTTAGTTCGTAACAAATAACGAAACATTTAATCTACCATCAGCTACTATTCCGCAGGGAACGCGCATTATTTGGCAATCTTTTCAAGAGCCGCTAACATTTTGGAAACAAAAGGCGGTAAAGTAAAAGGTCTTCCAATCTACGGACTATTCGGCAGGTGAGCACCCCGGCTCTCCGGGGAATGGTTATAGGAAGTGCCGAGACAGTGACTTGCCGGACCTTTGGTGGGTTTAGTTTTCGGCGCAAGAAAGTTTGCGATGGCATAATATGGTCGGGGCAAGTCGATAAAAAATATTGGTTGGAAATATTTCAAGGGATCTATATTAAGATATTTTAAGTAGAGCTGCAATATTAGATAGTCCTGAAAATCTTAAAATGTTGTTAAAGAAACATTTTTTTCTTTGAAATATAGAACACATAAGTACTAACAACGCCACACTGAGTATTAAGGTAGTACACTGGCAGTAAGCATTCAAAAAAAGTATGCTCTAAGAAATAAGAAGATGAGTTAAATTGTAAGACTTCTTAACTATAAAGAAGTTCAAACGTAAACGTATGTAGGTACTTAACCAATGTCATAACTATGAAATTCTGAAATTCCTTCAGTAATTAATATACTTACATGACACTACTTTTGAGTCTAACCATACATAAGTTTGTACAGTCAGCAAGTTTATTGACGTGGAGCGAACCGCCTTAAGGGCTGAAATGCTGAAGGCGCGACGAGACGCGACAAATTTCAATACATCGTTTGAGACAAGTTTCGTAGGGCGAGCACCCCGCGTAAATATGGCGGATGGTTTGTGGGTGGTGCAAGTGATGAGAGTTTGTGGAATATAGTTTGATAAAAAAGGTGTTTAAACAAGGTACTAATTTGATATTATATTGGTATGGTGGTTATATTTGTATTGGTATTATACGTGTATAAAATATACAATGATTTCTCACTTAATGACTTCCGACGGAAATCTTATTTGGATGGGTCAAATTGACAGCTAACAATGTGTCATTGGCACCTATCAGTTCGTTCCAGCCAAGAAAGAATCCAGCGTATTACGTTTAAGAATTAAACACGATTTGTCTCAATAATCCTCAATTTTATTGTGACCAGTCACATAGGTACTTTATTAGTTATTTTTTTATATTAAGGCTAAAGCGCCAATCTAGCCCGCGAAGTTCAATTTTTATTAGGTTTTTTAGAATTTTTTCAAAATCTGACAATAATAAAAGGCACATTTTGTAATTCGCGAAAAAGACCGTGTGCAGTGCATTTATTAATATATCCAACTTACTCTAAAACATTTAAAGAACGACAGCTATCCAGATAATCTGGCAATTTTTGTATATTTAGTGATTTACTAGTATCATATCCACCGTGATAATATTTAGAGTAAAATAAATGTATTAATAAACGCACTGCATACTGTGTTTTTCGCAAATCACAAAATGTTGTCTTAATGTCTTTCAGATTTTGGATAAACTATAAAAATACTCGAAAATTTTGAATTTAGTGGGCTAGACAGGCGCCTTCACCTTCTGATTTAGTTATAAAAAAATCTATATCTTTTTCCTAAACCTGTCGCAAGGCTAACATGTCATGTCAAATCTTTGTTAGGTTGCAGCAACATAGCAGCTCTGCGTGTGAGGAATTCAGGTATGTATATTTTTAAATACATAAATATTGAAAAAGCATAAAATTTTTCATATTCAGTGACATTAAGCGAAATACAAGGTGTTCAAAACTGCGAATTTTCGAATCGCTTCCGCTTATAACTTGCATCTGTACATCATACTCGGTATATGTAGGGTGGCTCAAGTCGTCGGCTGTATGTAATCCATACTCGAGTCGATTTGAGAGCTGCAAACGTACGTGAGAAGCCGACATGTGCGGGGTGAGGGCGGTATTCCACAGTTATTGGACTTCCATTTCCAGATTGACATTGGAATAAAATACAATTCCATTATAAAAATACGACACGAGGTTCTGAATTCCGAGTATAAATTGTATTTCCATGATATAAAGGGACCTCTTGAATCTTGTATTAATATATTTCACGAAACTTATTCTGCAACTAACCTCCCCTGTAAATGTATAAATGGCAATTAAAAAAAATCCCACTTTTTTCTAGTTTTATTAAAATTGGTTTGGTGATTAGGCCGATTGGTAACAAACATAGCTGTATGAATGTAGTGGGCACTTGTCTAAAAGTGGCAAATATGTTCCTGAAGAAATGTAAACCATTAATTATTAAACATTACTGTCAGTCTCCCCTACAATCCCAATGACTACATATTTCCCTTCGAATAGTAGTCAAAAACACGGGAAAATAAACAGGTGACAAGGAGGGTTCATTCTATTTATTATCATTATCAACGGAATGGTTTACTGTAATACAAACTATTGGTACTTAACTATTGTATTTTCTGAGTAACAAACCTTAAAATTATAGACAATTGTCCCAGCTTTCGTGTTGCAGCATTAAAACCAATCAAATCGCGTAGAAAACAATGTAAACTGTATTTAAGAGAACCAGACACAAATATTCAAGAAAAGCTTTTGCATAGTAATTTAAATAAGAAATTTCAGGATACAATAATTCAGGAACTGTATTCAAATTCCGATAAAATTGTTATAGGCACTATTTAATTCTATGCTCGATACTCACCAAACCCCCATGTATCATTTCGGACTATTGAAACATCTTTTATTATGTTTGGCTTCAGATATCCCTTGCCTTTTAATCGTGAGCGGTCTAGATTCCGACTTCAAACATATAAGTATATATAAAATGTATCACATGGTGGTTATGTGAGTAGGTACATATCTCAGCGTCAGTAGTCAGTCGGCCAAGCTTTTGTGCCCTTCTGTGGGAACACATGTGCGTGTATGTGTGGGGTATTTATATGTGTGTTGATTTCCCGACCGGCGACGACGCCGCGCCGCCGCCGCGCCGCGCCCGCCCGGTACGGTACCATGAAGTATGGGTGGAAGAAAGTACGGTGTCTTATTATTATTATTGGGCTTCGCGTTCTTTTTTTTTTGTGAACATTACCTCCTAATTTCGTGGTATAATTGTATGCCAAAATATAAAATAATATTAAATACATTTAAAACAAGTAAAAATCCTAGCACTTAAGCACATTTAGTATAAATTAGGTCTTGTTCAATTTATTTTTAGATATTTTGAAATACCTAGCCCCTGAATCAAACTCTAAGCTGTCTAGATATGGTATACCTAAGTACTTACTTAACATCGAAAAGAAAACTAAGACTTTATTATATATTATATTCAAATACATTTAGAAAATAGTCCTACAAAGGTATTTCATTCATTTGAAAATGACAATTTTCATTAGGTAACTAGGTACTACTTTAAAGTAAACACATACTACTGCCTGCCTTAAGGCTGAGAGCCACTTGACAACGCAAAAATTGAAATTTCATTTTGTACTGCTATGATATAAGAATGAAATTTCGAGATCGCTCTCAGACTTGAGATCGATTTATTATACTATGTACGGTCCCATGAAATTCGTACCAAAATTAGGAAAAAAGTATTTTTTCTGCCAGTACTTTCCATCCCCCATACACAGCTGTCAGCCGCCCCGTTCCGAGGGCACTCACACCAACGAACGGCCTATTCAAGTACACACACATAGCCACAATAGGGGTGCGCCGGGGAGGCATGGTGGGGAGTGTATTAAGTTCCTTTCTTTCCACTAAAATAATTTTAGGGGATGGTTTTAGTTCGATATTTTTTTACTGAAGGTCCCCCTTGCGTTTGAGAAATGGCGGCCTGAGGGTGCATTCACTAGCAGTTGAGATGTTCGCAACTGTGATATAAATATTTTTACCCACATTTAGATATGTAGAGGTAAATGACGTCTCTACATGTGAACGGGCCGAAATTTTACTTTTTTATTGAACAATATAACATTAAATATTACTTGTTAGGAGTTAACAAAAAATCCTGTAGGTATGATTTAAGTTTATGCAATATAATTATAATAATATAAATTTAAATGGCACGTCAAGCACGCAGCATTAAAAAATATTGAATTGTGCTATTAGGTTTGATTTTGTTATTGGTATTTTTAACATTACAAATCAATAGATACATATTTACGCAGAATCATTTCAACCACCAAAAAATCTACTTAACCCCAGCTGTGCCGTATTTTTACGTAAAAAATATTGAAGATAAAAAGATAACCCGCTATCGCTCGCGAGGTTTCGCTGAAATATTTTTAATCAAACTGGTTACCTGATAGAGCCCGCGCGGCGGGACCGAACCGACCTGTCAATCTCTCAAACGTTAGATTAAAAACATCATCTTTACTTTTTTTAGCATTAAGAGGATCAAGGAATTATATTTTTTTCATAAAAAAAATACTCAGAGGCGTATGATTATAAGGCGTTAGATAAAAGTTTTGACGAAGGTCGAAACTGTCTGTGGGAAACGAGTATGTATTTTTGTTTCGATACATAATATCCTGGTGCAGGTATCCTCTACTCTACCATGTTATTATATGACTCTACCTTTGAATCTCGACAGACATGTGTGAATTAAAAAACTCACAGTTTGAATAGATATCTGATGACGGGGACGGCTTTGAACCAAGAGCAAAATGGCGATTTTTTACAGTAATAGAAACATGTTTAAATATTCATAGTTCTGATCGCAGGTCGTCTCATATCTGTAACCGCGATAACAGGACCTATAATAAATGCTAGAATAAAATAACCTAGATACTGAATTTAATCATCGAAAAATTACGTTGGTACCTACAAAGTAGGATATCTCTGAAAGCTTTTAATGGTCATATCCTAAATTCTAAATTACTGTATAGACAGCCGATCTTTCATCATGCTAATATTATAAAGAGGGAAACTTTGTTTGTTTGATTGTAATGAATAGGCTCCGAAACTACTGAACCGATTTGAACAATTCTTTCACTGTTGGGAAGCTACACTATCCCCGGGTGACATAGGCTATATTATAATTTCAAAAAAAATAGGGATCCTTACTAAAACTCCAATAATGTAACCCGTGCGAAGCCGGGGTGTGCCGCTAGTCTTCAATATTTTAAGAAAAGATTTGCATAGCATTAACAAGACCTTGGTTCGACTGCTTGGGAATATACTAAGCACATGAAGACCCACCTTTAACAAGGAAGTTATCATTACATATATATCATACCTCAATAGATACCACAATTAATAACAATGCAATATCGACCGCTAAAATCTTGGTCAGAACTCTACATCAATAAAAAAACAGTTAACATTCGACCCTGTAACTTTACATACAAGATCTGATTTCCATTGTAAATGTTAGTCTATAGATTATGAAGGCAGGTGTTCTAAAAGTGCTGAGTCAGCCCGGTGGCACCGGTAGTCCGTGGTAGCGGGTTCGAGTCCCCGGTCGATCACGATTTACATGTCAGTCGCGCCGCTTGATATCCGATTGTTGTACTACGCTAGTCATTGTCGTATTTAAGAAAATAAGATTATGGTAATTCGGATTTCGGTATTAAAGTGACAAAGTAAGATGGTGGGTAACATGAGATATAAAATCTATAAAATATAATCGTAATAATATAGTTTTAGAATATAATCTTGAGATATCTTTAATTCCCCGTATATGTCGGCTTGGAAAAAACTCGGTCATTATTTGGAGGCCCTTAAAGGTAACTAAAGAAATGAGCACCAAGAACTACTTTTATAGAAGTCGCAGTCCGAGGGTTACCACCTCATACTATAATGTTTTCTCGTTTAATTGGTTCGTGAGAAATATGGTTATATGTTCCAAAAATATTCTGGTGTTTGGAAATAAATTTGATGACCCCTTCAGAAAAATGGTGTGGCGTTATGAATGTAAATTAATATTAGGTTATACTTTACAAAACGCTCAAATTTTATTGTGATACCTGGAAATTTAAATAGATCCATATGATTGCAATATATTAATCCAAAGAAACTAATACCTACTGCTGTATATTGTCGTCGCCATGCTGAATGTGAGCCGTCGGCTTCCGTTATGAAGAAGGACATGTCAATTTGAGCCAATAATACAGAGTACGTTAGTGGCCATCACATACCAACAATGGCGTAGAGACATTGTGTCAACTATTTGTAGAGTATAAAATACCTACCAAAAAACCTGCCTGAAAACATTCTTATAATGTTGCGTTACCAATAAGGTAAGCACTATTACAGAAGAAAATCTTGAAATTGAAGTCATAGCAAAGTGAAAAAAAAAATATAAAGCTATTTTTATTGAAGTTATATTAAATAAAAACGTTAGGTACTGAAAGTCTTACTTAAATCACTTAGAACAAAATGTTTTAAATAAATGGAAGAATATTGCCAACATAGTGTCCAGGCTCACAGTATATAAACTATATTCATAGCTAGATCCTTCCATTAAAAACCTTTGAAGACTATTGTATTTTAATTGTCACGACTCAATTGACTCTACTTTATTATCCTTATTGACGTTACACCACAACTTCTTCAAAAATAAATGGATTTTTTTAAAATTCAAAATATTGCAACTTGCTGCAATTAAAATGATGACAATACACTTAGTTTAGGCAACTTTAGTTTGAGCTCCAACAGAAGAAGCACTGTTGACCAACTAGTCGACATACGGCGACCCAACATGGCTGCACTTTATTCAATTTGCGCACAACACTTTCTTTTTGAGAGTCACGCCACGACTGATTTGTCTTCATTCAGCTGACGGCTCAATGGCGGACGGTGCGATACTGGCCAGCAATCTGACAACACTGGCACACTACACTGTGCCCGATGAGACAATAGTGTAAATTGGGAATAACAAAAACAGCAATGCACGCATACATTGAGACAAATTACTGAGTATTACAAGTCATAATCCATAGGAATTGGTATGGAGGAATTTAAATTTATGACATAGTAAACAATCATGCCAAGTTGATTGAGAATCTAGACAACTGTGCTACTTTGAGTGAAAGGAACGCTAATTTAACAACAGGGCGACTGAATATATATAACCCCTCTTCTCTTATTTCAGAAGAAAATAATAACTCAGATGGATCGCGTAGAACTGGTGACTGAAGCCAACAAAAGCCATACCAAATAGCATCAAGTCAGATACTTTTCTGAGACTGTGATCGAGAGCATAGTACACGTCTAGTGACATCTATACAAATCTATACATACAAATAAATAAAATTGGAGTGTCTGTTTGTAATATCAAAATAACACCTTTTCACTAAATGCATATGAAAGTACATACGAAAACTATAACAAAAACGCGATTTAAAAAAAATTGTCTGTCTGTCTGTCTGTCTATCTGTCTATCTGTCTGTCTATCTGTCTGTCTGTCTGTCTGTGTGTTTGTTCCGGGTAATCTCCGAAACGGCTGGATCGATTTTGACGGGACTTTCACTGGCAGATAGCTGATGATTCAAGGAGTAACTTAGGCTACTTCAATTTTAGAAAAACAATTAGGGTTCCGCGTAAAAAAATAAAAACATATGAAATCAAAAAGTATCTCCGAAACGGCTGGACCGATTTTGACGGGACTTTCACTGGTAGATAGCTGTTGTTATAAGCAGCAACTTATGCAACTTTTATTTTAGTAAAACTAAATTTAAAAAATGGGTCCTGTCGCGCGGGCTCAGAACGCGGGAGCGGGCTTTTTTGTTAAGTTAAATTCCACGCGGACGAAGTCGCGGGCTCAGCTAGCAAAAAATATAAATGCGTTTATTCCGTATATCGTACGAAAAAAATGTGAAACACTTGAGCTAATCGTAAAAGAAGATAATGGATTGATGGTGTTTGGTATTACTTTCGCTGGCTTCACTCAATAGTTCTACCTCAGGTGAAAAGAACACCTAACTTAGACTGAGCGCGTACAATTCTAATGTAATAGGCGTCTCCTGTATTCAAAGACGCAACTCCAAAGCAATTAATACACTCAAAAAACACACATCTGTCTCATTTTATACAGTCGTAACGTTTTGAGCACGTGCTTGGGTTCATGCAACGTCATCGGGCAGTCATTATCAGGGGTCAACGGCCCGGTGATTACCTCGTGCACGCCCTGTCGTTCATCATTAGCCTAGGTTAGGTTGTTTGTAAACATAGTCTCCATTCACTGTTCGACATGCATCATCCCGTAATTGGGTCAATGATTAAAAAAATGTCTGATGACAGATGAATTGGTAAGACAATTGGATAAAATATAGATTCAGGAGAGCATGCTTGTTCTTGTTTTTTTTAAATTGCGTCTTCCCACTTTGGGAAAATGTATCCTTTCCATCCTATAATCCCTCCCGTTTATGCCTATAGATGGGCCATTCATTTAGGTAGAAGTCCAGTTCATCCTGTCATTTCCTTCTGGGTCTACCGCGATGCCTTTTGGCTAGTTGTGGCACTTGGTAGGCATGTTAAGTAGGTATTTTTATATATGTTACCGAATCATACGAGTAAAATTAGATCTCACTTGAGTTTCCATGCTACTTTGGTCATATAGGATTGCCACCAAAATAAAATCACAATTTAGATTTTTTTTTCGCTAGGCGGTCACAACTGTTTGGTCCTAAACTTTTAAGCGCTTGTACTATTGTGACTGGGGGTATATTGAGTGACACCCAAACCTGGGCAAATTACCAAAAGGCCCAGAGTACCTACATGTCACTCATCACAGAATCTCCGTAACTACTTTCCTCTCGCACCTTTCTCATTTACATTTTTCCTTTCTGTTAACATTATTTTCTTTGACATATTTTTGTAAGATAAGTAAAATGATTTCAGCAACTTAAAATAGATAACTCACCATGGGAACTTAAAAAAACACATCTTATTTTAGGCCGTTGTATTTTGGCTTGCTTTCTTAAAACATGCAATTGTTTTGTGTTACGAAAAAATGTATCTGAAAACAAGATTACCTTTGTGAGCAGAACCTCGATTAAACAACTTTGTAAGTAAGTATATGGCTAGGTACATATTTGGAACATAACTGTGCCAATAGGGTCAGGGAGGTACATAATATAAGTATCAGTACTTAGTGAAACTGAAAAGTTACATTTTCAATTTAAAAATTTATAAGTGAATAAATACATTAATTTAGTTGCAAATATCAATGACCTATCCTAACTTAACCTTTAACCTCTCAATACATCAAATAAAAAAAGTAGTTTAAATCCTGACAGAAGCGCAACACGAGACAGTTACCGAAGAAAAAAAGATAATCAATCATTACACATGATGTGTTCAAAATAAAGAATTTATTACCTGTCATTATTGCAGTACCACCAATCAATTTACGGAATATATTCAAATTTTTCGAAAAAATCTGTTAAATTTATAACTAGGCGTTTGAAAATGGAATGAGGACGGAGATGCGTTTGTGTGCGTGCGCGGTGCATTGACGGATAATAAATCAATGTACACACTCGTGCGCACGATTCCGCGGCACAGAATATATCAAATCAGCTTGGTGCCTCACGATCGTATCATGTATCTTTTGTTTTGTACGCACTGGCTACATTAGAAGAGTGATTTCATATCTGGTTTTCAATTGTGTGGATAAATTAAGCCGTTTAGAAATATAATTACGTCACTGTGTTTAGTAGAAGTTGGGATAGTTATGACGTGCGAATGACAATTTCGTTATGACATTTACGCATAAAGATTATTTCGCTAAGATCTGTCTTACCGATTATAAGTAGTACCTTCCTACTGTATGATATCAGTTGATTTAAACGTTTTTTAGTTTCCGTTACAAAGTAAGGAAATAAATTAAGAAATAAATGAAAGCCCAAATAAATCACTTTTTAAAGCATAAATATTATTTAATGATTGGGTAGGTGTTATCTGTGCATACAATTTGGTATTTTTATGGTAACATTTCATGTTATACAGAACTGCTTTGGTGTTTCTACTTCATACCCATTCCTTCAGATTTTCACGGAATCCCAGCAATGTAAGTATATAGTAATTTACATTCTGGTTGCGCATGAGTGGCCGCCGCTTTGATCTCCGGTACAATCGGCGGTAATTGATGATTGCGCGCCAACTCCATACACAGAGAGCCCAATCGTGTCTTCGTCAAAACAACAGATACTAAAAGCTTTCAGATACTTTCAGACTTTAATTCTATCAGACATAGGCACTTACGGAAATTTTTGTTTCAAACATTTACCTTTATACCGACTAGCGACCCGCCCCGGCTTCGGACGGCTCTAAAATTATCAGTGTTTCTCTACTATATTATGCATGAATTATACATAATAACATAAACTTTCCTCTTGATCTATCTTTATCTATTAAAAAACCGCATCAAAATCTGTTGCGTAGTTTTAAAGATCTAAGCATACATAGGGACAGACAGCGAGAAGCGACTCTGTTTTATACTATGCAGTGATGTTTCAGAATCTGAATTTCATAGGTAATGGCTTCAATTAGGTAAGTTCTTCAAGAAATTATTACATATCCGTAAATGTATTTTACTTGCATAAGCGTGTATCTTCTTGTAATTATACCGGTGTTCAAAGTATACCTACCCTCATAATTTTTTATTTTTTTTATCGCTAGGCGAACACACCAACTGTATGGTCCCAAACTAAGCAACGCTTGTACTATGGGTACCGTACAATTTACTGGGGGCGATCCCACTGACACCCAGAAAATTACGAAAAGGCCGTTTTCGAAATTTACTCTGACGGGAATCGAACCCGCAACCGCCCGGTGTAGTGAGCCCAGCGGCCCACGCTCGAACCACTGCGCCAAGCGGTCGTCAATTATTGAGGTACTTACGTATAATTATTAATTTTCAATAGACTCTTAAAGACGCGTCGCCACGGTTAAACGATGCAAAATCGCGGTAATGAAGTCATTACACCCCGCCATCAACCTAATGGATCAAAGCTCTTAAAACATAATTGATCTACGTGTTTTTGAGCTGTGTTGCAATTTAAATTGATGGTCATTATTTATAAGGAGACTAGGAGAGGCAAAAGTACCTACATACCTACCTCCTTTCCGTCATCTATTAAAATTATGAGTTAGTGATAACTTGTAGAGGGTTTGATCATTATTAAAGAGTGTATAAAAAAGATGACTCTATGTTTTTAAATATCAAACTCAAAATTGATTTTATTCATGTAAGCCAACAAAGCATTTATGAATGGTCAGAATCTACCACCGGTTCGGGATGCTGCTTCCACTGAGAAGAGCCGGCCAGAAAATCATTGGTTACTCTTTTCAATGAATAAAATATGGTGTACATTCTCAGGAACAGCAACAGAATGTGAGCAGGTAACACCATTGTTACTCAATAAGTAAATAGTAATCAAATCTAACTCAGATTTAGGTATTTAAATTAGAAAGATAGTTTAGTGAGGTGTGCATACCTACTCACACTTTACATTAATTTTTAAAATTGAATTATACTTGCTTGAACATTGCCGACTGTTGCCATTGAATCAATGGAGAGTTCCTACTCTAAGGTGGGGAAGGACGATTGGTCTCCCAACTCTCTCACTCATCATGATTACAAAACGCAGCTACTTTAAGCCAGTCTTCTGTGAGAGGGTTGGTACTCAAGCCAGCCCGAATATGAGCTATCCGTTAATAATCAGGAAAAATATTTTTAGTACTTAATGAATACTAGCGGTTACTTGGAGTGTTCTCTATCTAGCCTAGAAAGGGATAAGAAACTAGGTATATATATTACACTACCTACGTTAATTTAGTAGGTAGTTAAAAATATTAATCAATTTCATGTCTCGACCTTTTACTCACAATAGTACTCACACTCGTTATTTCAAACGAAAATGGTACATTGTTGTATTGTTTCATAGTGAAACTTTGTTCTGTCGTGTTGCGCCGGCCGCAGTCGAACCAAAAGTCGAGCACCAAAAATGTAATAGCTGTCACTGGCCATGATTAATGCAATTAATCCCACAATGGCTATCGCGACGTACACTGGCGGCCATTTTGTTGTATTCCAAATTTAAATTATTTAAGCAACAAGCTTATTTTTGAAATCGTCAAACGATTGCACCTTTATTAAAATATTATTAGTAGACTCTATACCACGCCCAACGAGAAGCGATACGAAATGGTAACAATGTACGAGTTGAAGTCAGTAACCGCCGGGTTTGCCAAAATTCAGGCAGCGTTATATGAATTTGCTGTTCATTATGTGTCGGTCGTTATTTCAATAAAAAATAAACAAAGGCAAAGCATCTTATTGACTTAATAAAATAATCTATTTATTTTCATATCAGGCAGTAATGGACTAGAAAATAAGATCGGTAATGCACAAGAATATAAAACTATCTTCAGACAGAGTTCATACTTACCATTGGCTCCCACCACACGCCTACAGATCGACGCGCCGCCCGATAGATTTCATAAATAACGCGTAGAATTTTTGTACATAGATTTATTACGTTCGGCGAGCGAAAATGGTGGGAGATTGTTTTTCAATTTGACCGTTGATCTCCTGCTGTTTGACATGCCGCCCGGCGAGCCTTCCGCCCGGCCGCGCCGTCTGCGGCCCCATGTATTGTGCCGGCTTTAGTTCCAATTTCATTAAGGTACCCATACCTAAAAGTTAATTCGGGGCATAAATAAAAATACTTACCTACTAATATAGAATTAAAGTAGAAACTTAAAAAGCTGAACGTAAAAATTCAGAGTGTTTTAAAAGTCCGAAATAATAAAAGTGGCGCTATGGATGAGCGTCGGGCACCTTTTCACTTGAAAAACAGAAATTTATACGGCATCATATACATATTGCTGTCTCTACTTTTATGTAGGTCCTTACACATATAATCATAAATATAATAACGTGATAATAATGTAGGTATTTAAAACTAATCTAAATCAATATAAAGGACAAAATATCACAGAACCACTGATTTATTACGCGACTAAACTTTACAAAGCCTTTTAGCTTCAGCCCATATCATGCATTCTTTGTGACAGTCTCTGGCATATAGCCCTCCATTCATTGCGATCGACTATTACAAATAAATTAGAATCTCATCTTAGCTACTAAATTAATGCTGGAAACGCTTGTTTTGTAACGCAAGTATTTGTAGCAACAGCAAGACCCCAATTAGAATTTAAGCAGACAGCTGACTTTCATTGACAAAACAGGTACCTATAGGTACTTACTTACAATACAATTTGAATAACAACCACTCAAGCCAATCTCCAGAGTATTTTTTAGACAGGCAATTACTACACATCTAACAGCCATCAACCTATTAAAGTCTAAGATCGTGTTCCACACATCACACATCGTAACAGGTAGCAGCGAAAGTTTTAGTCGACGATATCTAATAATATTGACTGACAGACCGATTCCCCGAAGTCTATTTCGAAATGGCCGCACAATGGACAGCCACGTGATTTCCGTTTCTAATTTAAAAACTGGTTGCTTTTCGCTGCGGGTTTGCTTGCTACTGTTGAGGCAATTCATTTGGATACACACATAAATAAATAAGCGATGTCGGATATCTTGAGGCTGCCTGAAAAACGACACCAGAGATGTCCAAACGCATAAGAAACAAAGGAACGAGTTGGGTTGGGATCTCATAGGATATGCCCATACACATTAATCGAGAGCAGTGGAGGAAGGAAAGATAAATAGTGGGTACTTATACTATAATGTTAAGGATACCATGGACATCCAGGAGGACAAACGAATCGATCTTACAAGGGCTCCACATCAAAGAACGACTTACCTCTATATGCCGGGAACGTCAACTAAGCTTCTTTGGACAAATAATGCGGTCGCATAGGCATGAGCTGCAGAAGCAACTGCTCGTGGGACAGATGCAGGGGAACCGCTCCAGGGGCCGAGTTCCAACACGACGGGTTAAGAGTATTGAAGAGGCAACAGAAGAAACTTTACAACGATATGTTCTCTGGCGCGTGGCAGAAGCAAATGAAGACAGATCGTATATAGTCACGATCCTCAGCAGTGAGGGAACGACAAAGAAGAAGATACTATAATATAACCTACAAGGAAATGTAGAGTGAGAGGCAAAGCATCGGCAAGAACCGATGACGTCCGAAAGCTGGCTGGTATATGCAGGACTAAGTTCTAACCCGAAAGAAAAGAAACAAAACTCAGCATTGGATCGACGACATAGACTGAAAGGCGAAGTATATTATACATTCCATCCTGTATACTTAGGAGTAGGTGGAAATGAATGCAGATTTACCTAGAGATTTACACACGAGACGTGTGATCGCTAGTGTAAAAAGATACACTTTTACCAAGACTAGCCGCGCAGTATATTACAATGTTTATATTTATTCCAAATTTATATCCAATTCCGTATAAGGGGTGAAAGGTGTGATTTTCTTAACACCCATTATTTTTAAATCCAATCTATGGAGCGGATGCATTTATTATTAATTCAAGTACCTATATACCGGATGTAAATCAATTATTCAAATGATTACACGCTAGTAATTTGTATGCGCACTTAGCGATCGCGGTTACGAGTTTAATTCAGTTTGCTGTTTCATTTGTCTTTGCACAAAATCATAGCAAGCGATACTGAGATTATATTGAATAGAAACGAAGAGCAATAAGGAATGATAAAAATATTTGTAATAAAACATTAGAACCATAATTTTACTTTGGAAACTATTCACCGTATACTAGAAATTATAGTTTGATTGAGTACTATATAGCTACTTATTCTTATGTTAACCTACAAAGCGATAATGAAATATCATGAGTAAGTAATTCTTAGTACCGACGCAGTTCTTAAAATCAATACAGCCCCAATAACTCGACATCAAGGTCGTAACAAAAGGACAGTCGACTCAGACTAAAATTGGATTTTTTTCTTCATCCATAAAAGGCTTCGAAGAACAACCAATGGCGTGCGAGACGTTAAAAATCAATAGCCATCCCTTAATGAAATGTCAACGGCTACCGACAGCCTCGGCGCTTACATTAAAAGCCCTTTATCAACAATCTTTAATCCAATTAAAGGCCACCTCTCAGCAGGTAAGCCGCGATGAATAAAACAAAAGTTGTGGTCAGTACCGGCCATTTCAGCTGGATCTCTAACCTCTTCTATGCCACACCTATTTGGTCATAATTTCAGGTGTGTGAGAGGGGCAGGGAAGGTCATGTTATGTGGTCCTACTACTGGACTTTAGGGATTTCGCTCGGAGGGTCATGGAAAAACAACGGCATCCGTTAAGCTAGGGTTTCGTATCTAATGGACTATGTTGGATAGTCTCTGGGCACTTTCACAATTAATTAGCACCCTCAAAGGGTGTATAGCTTGAATGTGGTCAAAAGTTGGATTGAATTAAAAGCAAAGTTCGTGGGTGTGGTAAAAGTATGGAACTAATAAAAGTTTCACACTGAAAATTTATTTCGAATTTCAGTCGACTGTGCCCAAAATAATGGTATTATTTGTAACTAGCTGAGCCCGCGACTTCATCCGCGTGGAATTTAACTTAACAAAAAAGCCCGCTCCCGCGTTCTGAACCCGCACGACAGAACCCATTTTTTCATATTTTTTTTTTGTTTTTCTAAAAGAAAAGTAGCCTAAGTTACACCCTATTACATCAGCTATCTTCCAGTGAAAGTCCCGTCAAAATCGGTCCAGCCGTTTCGGAGATTACCCGGAACAAACACACAGACAGACAGACAGACAGACAAAAAAAATTAAATCGCGTTTTTGCTATAGGTGTCGTATGTACTTTCATATGCATTTAGTGAAAAGGTGTTATTTTGATATTACAAACAGACACTCCAATTTTATTTATTTGTATAGATAAAATATATCAAAATACATTATAAAATAATTATAAAATTAATTAAGTACTTCAATATTCATGTAAATTATGTGAATGGTAAGTGAGCGCAGGCCTCACCTTTGTTTATCACTAAAACTGAAATGTTTTCTATTTACATAATAAAACATTATTGCATATTATACGTATAGGAATAAGTATACTGATAAAAAAATTACGTCAGAAAATTATTTTTGCGATTTCTGTTGTTCGTCTTAGTATGTTTCGTTTTGTAATTACAGCAAAGACTTATGTAAGACCTCATATTCATAAATTATTTACTGTTGATACAAAACGATTAGTAAATAAATACTTAAAGGTATATTAGAAACTACAAATATAATTTACAGTCTTGTATTTTTTTCTCAGCGTATATCAGCGAAACGAATATAACCAGCGTTTTCCTGACGACAAATTTACACTTCAACAATTTTTCCATTTCGCGAGAGTGGTTTTAAAACGCGGCTCCCTCGTCGCTCCCTCCGTCCCTCCTGTTCCAACCCTCCCCCTCACGAACACGTGCATGTCCCTCTGGGCCACACGTCCCTCCGCGAGGAGTGGTGATTGGCACAGCTCCACTGGATTAAACAGGGCCGAGATGACCACTCGCCATTTGGGAATTGGGGGATTAACACTGACGAAAGAGGGGATTTTTTGATTAGTTTGTTCAAGACAGAAATAAAACTTCATAATATACTTTTCAGAAAATAGTGTCACGTTCATGAAAAATGTGTTAAGGTGAAGGCGCGGTCATTGTGTAGCCTTAGGGGCGCTATGACTTAGGTTAGGATAGGTTTAGGTTAGGTTAGGTTAGGTTAGTGATCAAAACGAAAAAAATTTTGTGCTGGCTGCATAGCCCCCCTTACTGGGAACTAACATAACCTAATGACACATTCGGATTCTGGCGATTCGCCGGCCGCTGCCGCGGCACGCTCGCTTCGCTCGCTCGGCTCGCGCGTTTTGGTCACTGTTCTAACCTAACCTAACCTAAACCTAAACCTAAGTCATAGCGCCCCTAAGGCTACACTCCAACCGAAGGGGCCTGTCTAGCCCGCGAAATACAAAATTTTCGAGTATTTTTATAGTTTATCCAAAATCTGAAAACATTTAAGACAACATTTTGTGATTTGCGACAAATACAGTATGCAGTGCGTTTATTAATATATTTATTTTACTCTAAATATTATCACGGTGGATATGATACTAGTAAATCACTAAATATACAAAAATTGCCAGATTATCTGGATAGCTGTCGTTCTTGAAATGTTTTAGAGTAAGTTGGATATATTAATAAATGCACTGCACACGGTCTTTCTCGCGAATTACAAAATGTGCCTTTTATTATTGTCAGATATTGATATAAATCTAAAAAACCAAAAAAAAATTCGCGGTCTAGATGGGCGCTTCAGCCTTAAGGAGAATAATCCTACCAAAAATATTTCAGGTAATAATAGACTGCTTGAGTGTATGTACTTAATGACCTTAACAGCACAAAGAAGAGTACAATTATAACTACCACCGCCTATAACCCGCCTACTTATAGGATTCTGTATCTCCAGCTAAACGCACACAGTATTGGGGTAACGGTTAAACATTTTAATATAGCACATTCTTTTTTTTACCATTAACGGCATTGCCAGTTTCTGGGATGTTGGTTAGAAGTTGTAACTTTCTAGTAATACTTTTTTTGGTATGAAATTGTGAACTAATCTATAATATAATAATATAGTAAAAAAAATTGAAATGTTTAAATTCCAGTTTAACATATATTTAACAGGATACTTACCTAGAAACCCGTGTTTTTAATTGTATCCGTATATATTAAGCAAACTTGAAAAAACAACAGAATAGTAACATCAAAATTAAAACACACACGTTAAAATATCATAACGAACACGATAACTTAATTTTTTAAGATTCATTTGACGTGTATTTTTTCAAACTTTAATGTTTTAACAAATTAAATTTCGTAACATTTAATCACATCCCTACAAAGCATTAAAAAACTATATTGAATTTTAATATTCCATAAGTCTTTAGAATGTTTTTTTTAATATATTTATCCAAAGAAACTCTTTCACAATGCTCACAAAGTCTGCCAAAAAGCGACACATTGTTGAAAACACCCAGCCATCATCGATCGATGAATTTTTTATATTATCTGCTAAAAAATACAAGAGCTGTCATCAGCGACCCTCGGTCCCACGTCGAGATACAACAAAATCGTTTTCGAAAATGAATCGATTTATTTTATTCGATACGGACGCCACTCGATCCGTTTCCATCTCGAATGTATCGGAGTCCTGCAGAGGTGTTTTATGACTCGTGAAATTGTTGCATTGTATGGATTCCTGCACATGGCACGAAGGCTTTCCATTTTCACGGCGACATCACAATTTGGTTTAGACGACGTTGTTAATGATCGCCTTGACGTTGGTATTCTCACCATTTCGCTGTGTGATTGTAATCGAAAAACGTCAAAAATATTCGACAGGGTTTTCTACACGGTTTTGGCAAGACTATGATATATATGTCGCCGCCAACTGGCTTAATCCGCCGTTCAATTAACAGCCTAGGCACTTTACTAAACAGCGCCGTTCAACTAACGGCCTAAATGATATTCAGCCGTATAGTCTATTACAACATTTAATAAATTGGCTGGCTAATGCTTAGGCAACTGGTTGAAATTTAAGTACTACAAAACTTTTTCAAAATACTACCCAAGCAGAACGACCTGGATGGGTTTAGGTTAGGGTTATTTTTTTTATGACCCCACAGAAACCCCACCCGGCAAATAGATTCGGTGGATCTAAAAAAAAACGTAAAAAACCTAAGTACCTAATAAAATGATTCCATCAAAGTTGTTTTTTTCCGACGCCATATTGACCATAGAGAATATAGAATATAGAGATATTGACAGTTTGGTGAGTTTCGGCGCTAGGTGGCAGAAAGTAAAACTAAATAGAAATGAACAGTCTAGGCAGGTAATTAAACGGCTAGGCAAGTAGTTAAACGTCATCGATCCAAGTCATTTGCCTAGCTGTTTGATCAAATGGCTGAATATCATTTAGGCCGTTAGTTGAACGGCGCTGTTTAGTAAAGTGCCTAGGCTGTTAATTGAACGGCGGATTAAGCTATTTGGCTGCGACATATACATGAGATTTGGCTCTTTATATTATATTATGTAAGTTTCTCTTTGTTCTTCGAATATATGATACCTCAAACATATTTATATAACTAATATAAAATTATATTAACATTGATGAATTTGTGTTTGTTATACACAAATTCGATTCCAGTCAGGTAAAACTTTGGAAATAGCATTTTCGTAATTTGCCCTAGTCTGGGTGTCACTAGGATCGTCGATTGTACGGTACCTATAGTACAAGCGTTGCTTAGTTTGGGACCATACAGTTACTGTGTTCGTCTGACGATATTTATTATTTCTTTATTATTATTATGACAACCGACTTTTTTATTATTATTGCCGACCCCACCTAGTGTGGGATAAGGGCAAGGTGATGATGATGATATTATTATGACAAAAATAATTAGTTTTGAAGATTTTTTTTAAATAAGCTATTTTACAACATGTAATATGTTACGTGAGAGTCGTAGTAGCTATTTCTTGGCCACGAGTTCATTTGTAAAAATAAAAATACCGAGAAATGTATTTTTAGCGGAGCGTAAACAAAACGCTTTGTTAATGAACTGAACTAAAACTTACATACTGTAATACAACTGACATTATTTCAGTTCTAGAGATAGGGAAGTAGGGCTGTGACCTTATCCTTTGATATCGATAGTGCTTAAAAGTTCATGTAATTCACGCTTAATTAAAGTAACATTATCGAGTAATCTGTGGAAAACGGGTTTGGTGTCACAATTGATAACATTAAAACTCATGTATTATTGTCTTAAATATTTGAATTTTTGATCAATATACTATTTTCGGTCAAAGTCATGTCCAATAGACTGGTGACTTGTTAGTCCAGTACCGTTTTAGGCGGACTACCGATTCACATTTTACTTTTACCTACTTGTGGGAGCTCTTTAAGGCTGTCCCGATTATAATAATATTTATAGAGAAACAGCTAGAAGACCATACAATTCTGATAACTGTTAGGTATATAATAGGTAATTACTTACACTTTATTGTATTACGGAATTTTGTTGCTCTAGATGGTCAGATAGAAGACGCTTCGGTTAAATATTGGTCCAATTAAATCACAGAAGACTCCAGGCTCGCTGATCTCAATAAAAAATACGAAAAAGCTATATGAAGTTTGGTCGAACTTCATTACAATATATTGGTGCCGATTCTTTTGCCATAAAAACTAAACTGAATAAAACTTACTGTATTGCTGTGCTTCTCATGGTCTTAACCAATGAGCTTGAGTTGTGTGATCATTTTACGAAAAATTCATATCATTGTCATGTATCGATAAATCGAATGTTTCCCATCCCTATTTCCACCACGAGCCAGATTTGCTGATGATTAATAGTTGGCAATGTCACATGGCAGTGACGTCACGCTCATCCTCAGCACGCATTGCTTATTATTTCAAGATACACGCGGAAACCGTCACAGATGCCGTGAATAAGTTCAAAGGAATGCGTTTCAGAAGTTTACTGAATAGGTATTCTGAAGAGGTTAGAGTTACAAAAGGTTGACACTTGACGATTCTGTAATCGTCGAATACCATTTGTAAATTTTACCTGGTGGCAGAGAATAGACTCTAAATAGTGTATGTGCATTATGAAGCCTCTATCATTGGATTAAATATTTTATATAGGTAACGGATTACTGATTTCTCTTCCCGTTAGTATTGATTTTGTTCTATATTACTAGCAATATCAGTTCATCACATTACTAGTATTCCCGTTAGCCCCTCCAGCTAAGCTAATTACTTGTTTTAGGAGTGGGCTCACGTCAATAGTTTAATGGACAGGATGGGGGTCGAACCCGGAACCTCTCAGCTACGAGAGCGGACCCTCTAATCACTAGGCTATCAGGACTTAAAAAATAATAAATTTTTCACGGAAAAAAATTAACCCATCGAATTATAATATATCATGAATCAATTTTATTGTGCAAACTTACAAACTATCTCAATTTTTTCAGCATCACATTATTTTAAGAAAAGTATTATACAACATTACTGAATGCTGAACGCTCACTTATTAGCCAAACCAACTCTATACCTACATCTTCAACCATGACCTTCGGCATTCAAATTTCAAATTTTGCGGCAACATTACGCTGGTTAATTAGCGGCACTTAGACAGTGGCAAACTACGATTGCACGCGCCCCTGAACCGATCACCTCTCTTCAAAAAAAGGTTTTATGTCGCAAGACCACCGCCGACCCATTGACCCACATCCTTCAATCATTTCATGGCAATTTTTGTTCCGTATCGTGCTGTTTGAAATATAGTCGGTGCAAATGAAAAACTCCAGAGCTTGCGGAGACAATAGGCTATGTGGGCGGATTTGAATGTTAAGACGATCATTAGTCCGCCATTGAACGCTGGCCGATGGATCTCAAAGTTCTTTGTGCGGGCCGAATTAAGGGGTCATTGAGTTCGATCAAAAGGTTTTTAAGACAAGTAGTGCTAATAGTTCGTGTGTAGGCGTGATAGGGAGGTGCAAATAACATATACAAAACAGCTGTCTGTATAGTATAGCTGCATGAATGTAATTGTTATAGGTATTGTTCCATGTATCCATTCATGTCTATTTAATTAAGAATATTATTTACACACCGATTTGTTAGACATCCATGCTTTCGTGTCCGAGCCAGTTACTTTATGCCTCCATTCATTTGTGGGGGCTTTTGAATTATCATTTACTTGAAATCCTTTCGTTTATTTATGATAATAGAAGAGATGTAAAAAACAAAGATCCTTATTCGAATGTAGATACTATCATAGTTATCCATACTACATGTTCATGTCACATCTCATATTTTTTAAGAATTTCATCATGATCAGGGCCCTAACCACGCTAGCTACTCAAATCGTAATAGAAAGGCAAAAGCTAGCGATTACGTTTCAAATGCTCCACTTTTGATGTTTTGCTGACACCATACCATATCAATGGTGTCAGCAAAACGTCAAAAGCGGAGCGTTTGAAACGCAATCGCTAGCTTTTGCCTTTCTATTACGATTTGAGTAGCTAGCGTGGTTAGGGCCCTGTACTTTTGTGGTAATTTTTCGTACATCCATGTCCATACTTAATTGATGTACGCTCATTATTTCTATGAGGATTATAAGTCTTATTCATTAAAATGTTTTTGGTTAGTGTGTGTGTATTGTCAGTATGTAAAATAAATTAACAAATTGACCGGAGGTTGGAAATCCCTTATTTGTTTTTCATTAACTTTAATTTACTTTCTTGGTATTGAGTCGTTAGGAAAGTTCATTGAGAATTGTTTATTGGTTCTTTTGCGAATAGCATTTTGAGCAACACAGTCCAATTTACCATACCGGCATAGGGGAGCATCCAGTAACTGACCTACAAAGGCTTGTGACTTGCAAAAACTTCCCATTATACCGACCACCTATACGCCACCATAAATTATTTGCAGTCAGACAAAAATTGTAACAGTTACAAACGGTAGTCGGCGAAAATTCGCAAGAAAGGGTTGTTATTGTTACCGATTGGGACAATAAAACGCAATAAATCATTTGCAGCTACCGGGTTCTTTGTGTGGATGCAAAAATTTCTGAAAAGTGCAAGCCTTACCTTTTGAGGATGACCTAATATGTTACTTTTTTGGGATTTTTTATAACCGTTATACTTATATCACTACATTTTTGGTGGTTAGTCCTGGCAGGGTTAATTATTTATATTATGATAGGTTTGATTTAAGTTTTAAATCGCCTAAACAAATAAGTGAGCGTAATGATTAGATGATTTACATTTTCTGAATATGTCGCCCCTGCAATTCGCAATGATCTGAGTACTTATTGACTTCAAGCTTGTAGAGCATTCAGGCTTGAAAAGGTATTGTCAAATGATATAAGTAGTGTTTCCATACAACATTTTTACAGGAGGAGCAGGTCTCGAAAGTGCGCGCAAACGCATAGCACATTGAGATATAACAATCTTTCTATAGTGCTGTTCCCTTGCTTACACAAGTATTGTTTGTGAATACGACCGTAAAACACTTAAGGACCATTTCAGTATTTCTCTCCGCTCATAGGTTGGTAGTACCTATAATAATTTATTGTGATCAGGTTGATCAGGTGATAAAATACGTGGTGAACTAGCAAATTGTATTCCCTATTTCTCCTCCAAGCAACAGCATGGCTAATTAGTTTGCACAAAGAGTGGGGGCCCCATAGCTCCACGGCCCCGTAGCCCCCATATGGCTCCGTGATCAGCGCTAACTACTGTTCGATACCGGCCGCCGTGACTCAGCGGCTCTTGGTACGTTACGGTGGGTGACACGCATGCCGGCCCGCTGTTAGCAGTGGGATTAGACTGTTTATTGATAGTGTACTGTACTATCAATACAAAAATAATTAAATAAAAAAATTAACCGACTTCAAATAACTGGGTGCACTAAAAGGCTAGAAATAACTAGGGACTTTGTAATTTCTTCTAAGTCGGTCAATTCAAGTATGGAAGGGTAGGTACCTACTTAAGAAGTAGTCCTATCGTAGTGTAAAGATAGTGGCATAGACTCCAAATGAAATATATTACATAAACCACTGCTATTATTTCTAGTTACCTACTGCCACAATGTGCAGTACCTAGGCGTGTATATTGCAGTGCAGTGTGCTGAACGTGCAGCTAAAACTAGTGATTAATGGCAGCTGCCCGGGACGGGCGCGCCCGAAGAGTGCGGCCGCGAAAGGACATAGATTAAGTAGGATGGAGAGGACTTATACATTTGTGGTTTTATCAACCTTTGTACCTACGAGCATAATGGATCAACGCGAGACCACACAATTTGATTTGTTAAAAATATTTTCATGACATTACCAGGCATTGGCATATAGGTACATATACCTACTTAACATATTTTTTAAACCACGCATAATTAAAATACTCATTCTAATATGAACATTTTTGGGTGAGTTCTTCGATCAATTATTTCATTTCAGTATTAAATAATTTATTCGGTGGTTCTCAAGATACTTCAAATAGTAGGCATCTAATTCAAGCCACCAAATATCAATCGTAAGGCCATTCTAACTTTTCTAAAACTTGTTTTATACAAATCACGCCATGATTGTTAGGACATATAAAGTAAAACATTTCTTATGTACACTCAATGGTATATTAAGGATCCGTTAGTATTTATCAGTCGCTTTTCAGAGCATGTCATGCAATATTTTAGAGGCTTATATAAGTAGTCAGAAAGCTACCTACAAATATTTATTTAGTCGACGGTAATCATCTTTATACTGCGCGAATTATATCAAAACTTTTTTCTAAAAGACTTAAGTAATGTAAAGTTTATAGGTGTCTTAAGTAAATTTTATTTTGTGAAATCTGTCTCGTCTGCTATTCGTTAGATACTCTTTATTCGCAGTAAATCGTTTCTCCGGAACTTGATTAAAAGTTCGCTGTGCAATGTTGCAATGGGATTTCGATATGGAAACTGCGGTATTATAGGTCTCCAGACGAGAAAAATAATTAATTTTGTATAGTAGGTAATAGATCGATACTGCAAAACCTCATCGATACACCTTTAGCAACGATCGAAAAGGTTGCATAAAACTAATAAGTATTATTAAAATAGGATTATAAATTGTAGACTAAGTACCAAAGTAGAACAGATAAATAAGAGGGGTTTAACTGTGGTCGACTAGTTTCCTATCTTCTTTATGATGTTAGTATGTTTAATTCTTGCTCTAACTTCGAATAAGATGAATCATCAAGCAAGTGTAAACAAAATAATTGAAACACATCTAAGCCCGTGATGTCAAACCGACGAATGAGAGTATCAAACCAGTCGCTTCCACAGGATTCGTCCGTAATAATAATGAGCGGGCAGGAAAATGGGGATAAAATATCAGCACAGAAAAGAACCATCCGGGAAAATCTTATCCGGCCAACTTACGTTGAACCACAAAAAACGACCCCGTTTCTTCTGCAACTACCAATTTTGTGTTACATAAGGGAGGTGAAGAAGGTCTCTCCAATTTGGTTAGGTACTTGTATCAAGCGAACTCAATTTTTGCTGAAAACATTTTCTTGTAATGCGCGGAGCTTTTTTCCGTGATGGTTTGTTAGCGATGTGTATCGCTATTTGATTAGGTTCGTCATGATTTGGGCTTTTATTTCAAACAGTAGAGATGAGCAGTTCACTTGCCTACTAAAAATTCAGAACTAATCATGTAATAGTAAAACATAAACACATAAAACTTCTTCAAATCATTTCGTAGAGTTCAAACCATTATTGTATATCGGTAGCTATTAACAGTTTAACAAGCTTGCATATAAGAGAAAATACACTTAATTTTGTTCAGTAAAATCCCAGACTTATCATCATAAATATTAGATATCCTATGCCCAGAATTCAACATTGTATTTCTAAAAATAATTTCAATGCGAGTCCAAGTATTTATCTTCAACCATTTAATATTCATTAAGTACATATTATTATCTAACAACAAACTATTCTTGACAAAAAATATTTATCCTTACAATCCGTTACGCCTCGTGTAGGTAGGTGGGTACATTTAAAAATCGCATAAGGTAACATTTTTTAATTAATAACATAAAGGCGTCCTTTCAAAGAAATGGTCGGAACATTTCAAACGTAAACGGCATGAATAATAGTTTTAAATGTATTTGAATAAGCAGTTCATTAATTATGTGTCGGGGGTATAATAGTAATTTTTGACGGGGCCCTTCCTGCTTTCAATGCTTTCGTTCAGTTACACAATTTATCGAACGGGGGTTTATTTTGAGAGGCACGTTTGCCATTTCGGGGCTTTATTTTATGTGATTAGCGAGCGTTTTTTGTTTTAATTGGTTCGCGTGGCTTTATTACAATAAGCAGCAATGTTTTATAGAATAAGTTGACAAAATATCGATCGATCCGCCTGATGTTAAGCTGTTACCGTAGCTTACAGAATATTGCAATTCCAAAGGCATTGCTCGCACACTGCCGCACTGAAGGGGAGTGGGACAGAGGAGGGGATAGGATAGTAATTACCTTCCTATTTATTTAGGTAGGTACTCTGAGGCAAATGCTTTAATTAACTTAAAAAATTCTGCATAAATGGCAGTGTAAACTAAAATATCCTACACAATTTTATAGGTATAATGATTGAAATAAAGCTACTTTACGGATTCTATCGCGTTTATTTAACTTTTTATGTTCCCGACGTTTCGGCTGCTTTACAGCAACCATGGTCACGGTGTCATGTTGTGGGGTGACCATGGTTGCTGTAAAGCAGCCGAAACGTCGGGAACATAAAACGTTAAATAAACGCGATAGAATCCGTAAAATTGTTTTATTTCAATGTGTAGTATTCGCGTAAATATAAGAAAACAAGGTATAATGATATAGACAGTCATTTTTATCGTACACGTTACATTATCGAGTGACACCACAATAGGTGTCAAGCATTTTTTTCGGTTGTATCAAGTCATTAGTTTTGGCACAGATGCCAGGGATTCAGATCCTGACTCAAGTAGTGTTTAAGCTCCACAGTACAAGGTGCAGGGTCCGCGTGATTGATAGCGCTCATTACGAGAAGGTGAGCCCCTTGATATGTCAGGTTTACGTGTTCACACACGTGACACCCCTGTCCGTTTAGTGCTTGGGATTACAGTCTACAGTCTTACAGTTTCACATACGAAGTCCCGTAGACGTTGTATTCGCGTGTCGGTAATCTGGGGGCACGGCAGTCAATCAATTTTATTTTAAACATAAAAAGATTTTTATATATCCTACTAATATTATAAATGCGAAAGTTTGTGAGTGTGGATGTATGTTTGTTACTCTTTCACGCATAAACTACTGCACGGATTTAGATGAAATTTGGAACACAGATAGTTTATAACCTGGATTAACACATAGAATACTTTATTTAGGTCTACGCGGACGAAGTCGCGGGAAGAAACTAGTACGTAATAAATTAAGCGAGAAGGTCCCTTAAGTAGGGACTTAATAAAGTAACTGACTTGGTATTACATGGATCTCATAACTTTCTACGGTAGAAGAACTGAGTTGCGAGACTTGTTTTTTTTTACAAGTTTTGTTTTTGATGGCTATAATTTACACCGTGTAAGTTTAAGTAGGTAATTTGGTTCCCCTTTTGGTTGGTTTCTCCTTTTCGTCATAACTTCAATTATATTAAAAACTAGTTGCTGCCCGCGATTTCGTCCGCGTTGACTTAAGTAAAGTATTCTATGTGTTAATCCCGGTTATAAACTATATGTGTTCCAAATTTCATCCAAATCCGTTCAGTAGTTTTTGCGTGAAAGAGTAACGAACATACATCCACACTCACAAACTTTCGCATTTATCATATTAGTAGGATGCCCCTTGGCGCAGTGGCCCGATCGTAGGCCGCTCGGCTCACTGCACATGGCGGTTGCGGGTTCGATTCCCGCCGGGGCAAATTTCGGAAATGGCCTTTTCGTAATTTGCCCAGGTCTGGGTGTCACTGAGATTGCCCCCAGTCCATTGTACGGTACCCATAGTACAAGCGTTGCTTAGTTTGGGGCCATACAGTTGGTGTGTTCGTCTGGCAATATTATTAGTATTATTCCATTTATTTATTTTATAACATTTTAACATTTCTATTTAAATCTAAATAAAAAATATCTAATATAAATATAAAAAAATGTTCCCCACCGGCATCGGGAACAGGGTCCTAGTTACCGGCGGTCAGGGCTCCAGGGAGAGGAACTTTCTCACTATCCTAGCCATCTCCAGGAGTACTGCCTTCTGGATCTGACCCTTGATCCAGCTGCCTAACGAGAGCCTCTTAAGGTGTAGTAGGTAGGTGTAGGTGCAGGTGTTAGTATTATTATTATTATTCACATGACCATACTCACTAGTTTCCCGAAAGCTGAAAGGTTGAGGGTAGGGCCAATTATGAAAATGGCGCACCTGTGCTTGTCAAACGCGGCCGCGCTTGTCTGCCGACCGGGCTCATTAATCTTCTCGCTTCTTATACATTCCTGGTACTTTCGCCGCCACTGCGCTATGACGCGACGAATAGGTATTTCTTATTATTATTATTTTCCATTTTAAAAATGTTTTCTCTTTAAAATAATACCTACGTAGTAGGTAATGTTGTTGGAAAACAGAAAATGTGAAAGGCTCCAACGGAACACGGATCAAACACTCAATAGTAAAGCTCGTATATTAATAAATCGATCTCAAGTATGTGAGCGTTCTTGGTAATGTCATTCTTCTGTCATACCTGTACAAAATGATACCTCAAATGCGTACTCAAGACCGCTCACAGGCTCGAGATCGATTTATTAATACTGGTCTAAGAGACGTGGGTATAAGAAAGATAGAGACGGCCGGGCGTATCATTGTTGCTCATAACTTCTCTCCCTGTCGATGATCTGACCGTGTGTGGATCTGTTAGTACTTACTTATATATATATTTAAGTATCTTCTATTGTTCTTGGGTTTATGGAACTTATCTTAGATACCTGTTCATCTATAGAGTAATGTAACACTTTTCATAGTGCACATGCGCAAAGCTGCTTGATTCTATGCCCGCTCCACAGACCCCGAAAAAATTAAAACCCTCACCTAAAAACCTAAAGATAAACTAGTTTTTTATTTAAGATATTTAATTTATTATTGTAACTAAAATTATTAATTTACACTGCAGATTAGTTTTCTGCAATTGCACCTATAACAAAATTATTTACGTACGTTCTGCCATCTATTGCAGAGTAGTTTGTAAATTTCAAACGTCAGTCTTCCTAACACAAGAAAAAAATGCTGGCGCCATCTATTGTGGAGTAGCGAGATTAAGACACTGCCTGTTTCAGTGCAATTTTATTGATTTCCAAAATAGTCTGAAACGCTCCCTCCTAATTCAGTTTATTGAATCATAATTTTTATTTTAGCAGTTGTGTCGAAAAAATTATCTACCTAGATGTATGTATGTAATAAATATTAATAACTTCATGTTCTATTTACTAATCTTAAATAAGTACATAAGTCATTAAATAAGTATATAACATTATTATACCTAGGTAGGTACCATCTTATTATTATAGTTACGTGTCATTTAAATCAATTGGTAAGTAAATGAACCTACCTCGACTAACTAGAAACAGAACGAAAATGAATAATTTTACACATTATTTTAACTGTTCGCCTTCATTATTTTTTATTAACTAATTACGGTAACGATAACCACGTCTTTATAAAATGGCCGTCCGAAAATCAAACATTATTATTATGTAGTAATTCTCCTATCCGATCTCCGATCCTTAGCCAAATTTTGAGTGACAATAAAAGGCAAGGTTTAAATAAATATCTACCAACTACACTGAAAATAATAGGTTTTATGAATTTATCTCTACCAAGCCCCCTATGGCTCATAGGTTCTCGATTGGCGACAACCGGAAGACGCAGCGAAGGTAAGCCCCCACAGGTGGACTGACGACCTGGTGACGGTCGCAGGAAACCGCTGGATGCGATTAGCACAAGTCCGGTCGTTGTCGAAAACTTTTGGGGAGGCCTATGTATGGTTAATGGTAAATGATGATGATGATGAAACCCATTCATCCTCACAGATACACGCCGTCCATTTACTTACCTACTACCATAGACTATAAGAGCATTTATATAAAGGTAACAGAGAGGTAAATAAATAAGCTGCTTTATATTCTAGAATAAATTTATTTATTTTCTTCAAACACAATATCTTACATAAAACACGTAGATACCTAACTCACGAAATACTTATTTAAATTTAGATCGTAGTACTTAAACTTTTAATTATAAGGAATTTCTCACACGTTTCTCAAGATACCTAGTTAATTAGACAGAGGCACACTACAATACATTACGTCGCTTATATTTTAGTCAGACAATAATTTATTCGGGTCTGTTATTTCTAGATCGCGCTGTTCTGTACCCACATAATGTTCTTCAATTTATACTTGACAACATTGCACCACTAGAAATTTCAAACATACTGCCGTAGTCACAGCATTACTTGTCTAAGTAAATGACATATCCTAGATTTGGTAATTTCTCAATGGGCTATGCGTTACCTCAGACCTCACAATAAGTAATGATTGTGATTACGGCCGCAAAACTTTAAGACGGACGAGTTAGTACTTATATACTTACCAATTTGAGACCATCTAAGTTTTAGATGGTCTCAAATCGGTAACTATTTTTAGCTAACTAAAGCTTAGATTCTAAACTAAACCAAACAGGATATTGATGATAAAAGTAAGACAGTTTCGATAGTAACCGGTGCAGTCACGCAAGTATGCGAGTGGAACGAACAGAATGATAATTTCGATACACTTGCAATGCGTGAGACCCGAAACTGCTTACCCGTGGATACACGAAGACATTATCGCCCAAAATTAATAACGTATCTTGTATCCAAGATTAAAATTAATAATGGATTGCTACATATCGTTTGATTCATTCCAAAAAATTTGATTAAAATTGCAATCATAAATTAGATCAGGATAGATTAATTATTTCAAGCGTATAGCCACAATTACGCTATTTATATAATTATTTCCTACTCATATCATTATAATATCAATTTAAAAATGCTGAAAAACTTTTGCATCATTCACGAAAATATCAACGAAAATTTCCAACTCCGAGGGGTCCAGAATCATGAGTTGAATCCATGGTATCAGTTTTTGTTACGATGCCACTTACATGCTATATTTAGTATTCTAAGGTCAAGTAAACCATGTCTAATATACCAGAGTGGCGCTATAATGAGCCCAATGAATGTATTATAAAGGGTGTCCTGATTCCGTAAGACCGATAGTTAGTTGACAAGCAGTGAATCAACTTGAAATCCATTTGCAAATTGTTGTGGAAAAATCCGTCATATTGGAACTTCTTTTTTATCTACATAACAAAGTGTATACACAAACGTACAACCCGCCTGATGTTAAGAAGTAACCGTAGCCATTGACTATAGCTCATATACGAGCTGGCTCAACCAGATCAGTACCAACCTCTCACAGAAGATCAGCGATAAGTAGCCACTACAGCAGCACGTCGTACGATGCGAGAGAGGGCAGGAAGTCCAACCCCTTCCTCTCAGTAAGTCTCACTCCTCAAGTCGGTAACGTGCGAGCAATGCCTTTGATATAGGCCATTTGCCATTGCCTATAGGCTACGGAGTAAAGCTTGTTTGCCGAGTTTGTTTCGTAAGTTCGTAATTAAGAAAGTGCCTATTGTTATATTAAGTCCTACTAAATCTGATCCACCTAAAGCTTTAGTACTTAAATAAAACATATTAAAAATATCGCTAGACTGGCATACCAACTGCATAGTCCCAAACTAAGCAACGCTTATACTATGGGTACCGTACCATGGACTGGCCAATCCCTATGACACAGAGACATGGGCAAAATTACTAAATGACCAGTTCCAAAATTAGCCCTGGCGGGAATCGAAATCGCAACCTTCCCGTTGCAGTGAGCCTACGCTCAAACTAGCTGCATTCCCTAGGGAGTAATTTCCTAGTTATTTGTCAATATTAACAACAGCTGCCATCATCTGGTCCCCATGGTCTTGAAGGTCGCAGTGCATGCACCACACAAACCTCTCTAGAACCGAATTTGTCGCCTCACTTCAAACAAATTCGGATCTACAGGGTAGATGTAGGACACTAATATTGATGCCGACGGGCACCATCTTGTGTTGTCTCCTTTACTCTTGTGTGATTCGCTGTGGTGAGTCTGAAATAGATAGTATTATACAGGGTGTAAGGGGCATCGTAACTAAAACTGATACCATGGATTCAACTCATTATTCTGGACAGAGTTGGTATTTTCGGTCGATATTTTTAGCATAATTCATGAAAATTTTGACGGAAAATTCCAACCCTTGGGAACCAGAATCATGAGTTGCATCCATGGTATCACTTTTAGTTACGATGCCCCTTACACTGTGTATAAAAGTTAAAAGTTAGCTTAGATTATAATCATACGTATTTTGGCTAAGTATATTTTTCATTTAACACAAATGTTCATTCAAGTTCAAGTAGGAATTTAGTTTTGTACGCCCACTATTTAAATATTTGTGTAAGTAAACTATCGTTTGCTAAGTGAATTTATAAGTAGGTAAGTTACGTAATATCTCATAGATTTCATCACAGTAAAGGGTTAATTCTATGCATCTACTTGAATTATGATAAGATTACTTTTCCTTCACTATTCATAATAATTATATTGTTTTGTCATTCATTATTAATCTAGTAGGTACTGAGACTTATTAATGATGGAATTTAAAATAAATCTTCTCATTGGGGTTACGAACTTTGTATAAAAGCAATGTAGATATAATTGCATTGGAATAAAAATATTTTAGCTCGTAGAGAAATATGACAAGCTTTCGCCTAATACCTATCCGATGACAAGAAAATATTTATAAATGTACAATCATAAATAGTTACAATTAATGTAAAAATATAAACTTCTCTGAATGTGATCCGCCGGAGCGCCGACAGGACCCACGCCACTTGGATCTGAAATTGAAAAAATAAACCATTGATATATTTTCGAACATTCACAATAAAATTAACCATAATATGATACCTTTATCTAAAACACCAATCGATCAACATTAATAGTGATGTCAACGTGCGACACATCGTTTTATCGATTATGGTAAAATAACCGTATGATGCCGGCGCCACCTACACAATCGGATTCCATAATAACTGTGTGGGTAATAGTAGCTGAGTGTCGTAATCGATCATCGTAATTGAGGCTCTTTACGCATAGACGAGACTAAAATAAACAGCGGAGACAGGTAAGGACACCCGTGTTTAAACAGCCTTATTCTGTCTACAAGTGAATAATGGTCGGCACCTATGCGAGAGAAAGTGAGCTCGAAAAAAAATCTGGTGTTTTCAAATTCCTACGGAAGAAAATCGTTAGCGTATCATGCGTTTTAGACAGCATACGCTAATCAATACGAAAGAGATACCTACGTTTGTTTTACACCCATGTAACGTAATATCGCTTCGCAAATGTTACATCACGCTGATTCATAAGTTAGTTGTCAGGTAGGTATTATGATTCATTGAATGGAGCGTGCCAGTTTTTTGGAATTTAACTTGAAGTGATTCAACAATTATAACGGTATTCTTTTAGTCATAGATTCCCAATTTAATCAATTAAGACGTGTAGTTTTATTACGTATGTAGGTAGTATAAATAAATGAATGGAATGATTTTGACACAGCTCCGCTTTACTTGTACGCGTGTATTTTTTTATTGCACTTCTATTTTGGATATTTGGAACTTGGAACCGTGATTCGGAACGCGCTGATAATGTCGACACCGACATCGATTCTATATTTAATCACTGTTCATCGAACTTTAAGCAATCGGCGCGTCACTACGTCTGTGCAGGCCGCGAATTCGTCGGTTGATTCGCCAACCTTGGCATATCGAGGTCGCCATCCGCTAGGCGGCGGCGCGGCGCTGGCAAGTGGGTCAGGGAACGCGCATGCGCGCTCCGGACACGAGCAATGAGCACCGCCCCCGCCCTGGGCCCGAATGAATGGCCCAGACCCCCCACTTAATACCAACCGACCAATTTGTCCTGAACTCCCCTTGCTAGGATCCTATTTGCGTCAACAGGATGATTTGGGGTGGCTCAAAGGCTGGAAGAGCTCTATCACGGTTGGTCGTCAACCCAAGCAGCTGTTGTACCTACAAATCTGTTGAGTGTTCAGCCCACTAGTTGCTAAGCAAATCTTGGGATGTTTGATTCCGTCTATTGTCTGTACAGGCATTTCATTATGGCTTCTGTACAATACACCGCCCACTTATTAACTTGAAAGGTTAAGATTGACATCTTAGTCCATATATGAATTATTAAGTATGTATTGGAGAATCAATAATATGAGATAAATTCAATTCAATGAAAGTTTTAATCGACGCGATTTCTCAAGACACAAAGCGTACAAATGCAAGACTTTATAAGAAATATATTCGTTATTTACCGAAACAAACAAGGTAATTTACTCGGTTGAACATATTTCAAGTTCTATTCCACCCCTAATGTTTCCTTTCATTCCCAATAATCACGTTCCCCTCAGAAATACGAACAAACACAATCTTGTTACTCTCCGTGGAACCTATCAACATAAGAATTATTTATGAAGGCAACAAACTTTCTTCAGCACCACCTACCTTTATATATTTCCATTTGCATTTTTATTCTGTTGTATTCTAGGTTCCTATTACATAAAACCATTACATTACGCACTATATTTTTATGATAGAGTCCGCCGACACTTGTTTTTGTTGGTAACAGTAATTTGATTGTATAAATGAACTGAAAAGTAACCTGAAATACTATGCTAGACATAAAGCTCGTTGATAAACCGGATTTATCAAATATTCGTTATATATTTTGTTTTTGATTGCGTCCTTCTAATATTCAAAGAGTGTTACACAAAAATACACAGATTTAAACGAGATTTTTGGTGACACAAAGACAATATATGAATGATACGTTAATTTTAAAGTATTTTAGTGCAGCGGAATCCTTTCGCGTTAAATTCAATTCACCATAAAATATAACCTTAAATGAATAAGCGCAATAAAAATTGTAACAAAGAAAAGTTTCAAAGGACGCCTGTAGAACAACAAAAAGAAGAAGCAAAGATTTATAAAACGAGTTCAACTACATTTCGCAGTCGTTTACATAAATTTCGCGAACACTGCATAGCTATCGTTCCACTGAGGGCCCTGCACTGTTGACCTATTTCTATAAAATTAATCTACAATTACAAAGTATTTAAACGCTATCTAATGAAATTATAAAGAACAAATTTCCGAAAAAAGCAGCTCACCTGAACATGATATTCCAAAAACGTATAAAATTCGAATTATTGCTGCAGAATTAAAATGAACCTTAAATTTTAGGAACGGCGATACAAAAGAATTCACAACTGAAACACGAACCGACCGCAACGAGAGACGATCTCGGTATGATGTGTTCTCACACGAGATATCGCTTGAAACTATCGGTGATGAAAACTATTAGTAAGCCACTAATTGTACGGCAGCCTACATAGCGGCGGTAATTGGCCCATTTACACATTTCGTTAGTCCAGTCTGCATAATTGTTGCCTGTTTACATCGGACATGATACGAATGTGCCAATCATGAGTGTAACAAATATGGAAATCATTCCAATGGTATGTTAGAGAGTCGAAGGTGTTAATAGACAAATTAGAACAATTATAAGGGCAGTAAAAGTCGTAATAGCAGTAGTAACATTTTTGTGGTACGTGTGGTTAATAGGAACACTTTTCAAGGGGAGTATTAATTAGTCATAAAATATGGTATTAACTGATTCCTAGCATTTTGACCTTAAGATGTTTTTGTTTGCATTAATTAATTTAACGATGACTGTATTAATGGAATCATCCGATCTTTTCTATCTGTCTGTTACATTGTATGTAATTTTTATGGCATCTAAAACTTCAAAGATACCATGAACTATGGTCTCAGCATATTAATAGTTAAAATATGAATATTACATACTAATGCGAGCTCATACATGTGGGTGACCGGTAACAGAGGTGTCATTTGCATTTAAGGTACCTATAGAATATGCTTATGTCCAGACAATAGAGTCAGTTAGATCACTTACAATGGTGTTTGAACAGTTGTAACGTAGTGACGGACAAATGCGTTTGGTAGCATTTAAATTAAGCATGTAGTAGACTTTAGAGAGACATTAGATTTTCCTTTAGTCGATCATATTTATAATTAAATTCACTTTAATTCAGACAGAGACAATAAGTCAATATTGAGGTGAGACTATATTTCATATAATTGAATTTTCCATAAGTATCGTACTAACTAATGATCTAATTATTCTAGCAATTGTTCAATGTGTCAGAGGTGGCCGACTATATTGGCTCGGTGGTTATAATACCGATCTTAAATCTATTATTTGGAGCGTCCCATATTATTTTGTGAAACCACTTGGTTAAGTGGGGTCTATTTTAAACATCCCAATGCGAGTTTTTTTATGTAATAAATCATTGTCAGTAATTGTGACAATGATTAGGCAAATGAAGAAAAAAACTCTCATCAAATTCTAAGAAGGTTTTCATTATAATGAACCCCAAAATTAACAGAGGCAATGACTAATGCAGGAGCCAATGTGTTAACGCTAATAAATACCGACCCAGAAAGTTTGTTCGGGCACGAACAATTAACGTCAACGCTTTGTTACATTCTCTATGTCCGAACATTGAAGCTATTGTTTAAAAAGGCTTTGCCTTTAACAGACTTTATGGGTTTATTTCAAAACGTTTGTTTACCTGGGAGGTACATCAAACGACAGGAAATCGACTTAACACTGCTAAAGCAGATAACGTTTTGAGTGTATCAGATCAAGAAAATCTATTGAGTTAAATATTGAAACTGTACAAAATGGCTAATAGCCAAATATTACATTTGGAAGAACTTTGTTATTTTCTCGACATAGTGATGCGACTTGATACTTTTATATTCATGAATTAATTGAAATTGAAAACAGATATCAGAATTGCATGTCATAATCTGATATTGGATTAAGTCATCTTCTAGCTTTCTTTATGCCTGACATTGACTTTCAAAGACCTCCACGAGATGAAATACTCATTACAAAAAAAGGCAACTTTATAATTTATTAAATGAGAGTGATACTAAAAATGGAACAGTCGTTTCAAATGAAAAATGGCAAATATATCATGACGTTTTCCACTACAATCTAATAACGGAAGCAGACAATTGCTCATAAAACGTATAGCCAGTTAAACATGTCCTTTGGCACGATGCCAGAACGTCTGCAATACTTTAACTTCACCCCGGACAATATTATTAAATACATTCAACACGGCGCACTATTAAAACAATTACAAATTTTACTTACTTATAAAATTTTCTTGTTCTCACGGCTATGGTAAGGCGCCATCTGAAATGAAATTCACATGAACCATAAATATTTATAAAAATATATTATGTCAAAAGAGATGAAAGCACTGCGGCATAATTCAATGTAGCAGGCTTACAAAAAGCTTCCACTGATGGAAAACCGACCTTGTTCATCCTGCTTGATACGCGCCAAACTGGCGTTGACTTGACAGTCCCGCCAAACATGGCTGCCGCTCGTGTGGGAAGCGGAAATACACGAATTACTACGAGCCAGAAAGGATAGAACAATCTGTGCGCGCGTGCAAAAAAGAGACGGACGACAGGTCCTGTTCGAACTTTCAGAGGGAGATAACGTTATGCGATTTGACAGGCGTGCGAAACGACAAGAATCTCATCTAAACGGTTTTTAGGGTGGAGCTGTCTGGACTTTCGGGTCGGAGAGACGCGCAGATGGCAACAAAAAGGGACCAGTCGGGACTAAAATTTGGGCATAAATTGAACGGCATTTTTGCCACATTGCTGCGAGGCCATCCGTCCACAAGAACAGAAACGGTCACAACGTTGTTATATTTATATTCTTAAAAATGAAATTTGACCTCTCTTTAATAATATAGCTGCCTATAGTTACACTAAATGAATAATCTTAAAACTTAGCCTTTGAACAAGTTTTTTAATAATTTAAAGGAATTCTTTACATGCATGCAAATTTTTACAAATCGGTACTTGTTTCAACAAACAAGTTCCACTATAAAATAATTAGCTGTATTCGAGTCACGGGGTCAGTGACTCAGGATTTATTGTGAACTTCCTGCCGTTTTATTAAACTTCATTTTTCCTAAACACAAGTTCGCTGACCAAATTTGTCTTCCGCTTTTTAGTTATTCATACGACCATTTATGGTTCTATTTTAGGCGAACCACGAGTAGTTTCAAGTACAACTTTTATGATCGGTTACATCATTTTTCAAAGTACTGCTACTGTCATGACATAGTAATCATTATCGCATTGTATTAATTTTCATTTTTGCTTGAATTTAATAATAAATGGAAGCGCGATACGTACCTATTAAAAGTTTATCGAAATTGCATCAATTAGTTAACTATAATCTTTTAAACATAATACCTCAATGATAAAATAAGTGCCGAAGTAAGTCGTTAAAAAGGTCGTTAAAACGTAAAGTAAGGAATTAACTATTTGTGAGTATCTTGATCAAAATCTACATAGTAGAAAAAAAATGAATCAAATAAGTAGTGTAATGTGGAAACAATATAGAAACAACTGCAGAGGAAGTCAATTTCTCGAGCCTTCTTTTCGTCTAATTGAAAATGTTTTGGGACATATTACAGTTCCTAAGGACAATACCAAACTTGGCGTTGTTCTTATACTTAAAGCACTGAAAGAAGCTGTATATGTATGTTACAGTAACGGAGAAGGTTAAGGATATACAGATGCGATGGGTTGACAAATTTGATGCTCTATATGACCATCTGATGTTTCGGAAGGGACAATTTTCAACGGGAACAAGGTTCTATTTATTAAGAACTAACACAGTGATTTAGAAGTATAAACCATATTGACTACTTCTTTGGTAGACCTGGTTTAGTATCAGAGAGTAGATGACAATTATCAGTAATTTATATCTATATAGCTGAGCCCAATACAAATTTGGAAAAGGTCTTCGAGGATGGATTTGAACGTTCAGCAAGTATACATCGACCAGATTATTTTAAAGCTCAACTGTATCAAGTAGGATGAATTTGTATTTAAACAACATATTTAAACCGTGGCAGTGATAGCCGATTGGTTAAAGTACGCGTCTTGCGGGCACCACGTCTTGGGTTCAAATCCCGGCTCGCACCTCTGGATTTTTCGATGTCTATATGCGAATCATAATTTCTATATGATTATCACTTGCTTACGGTGAAGGAAAACATCGTGAGGAAACCTGCATGTCTTAGAAGATCTAACCAATTTTCGAAAGACATGTGAGATCCGCCAACCCGCACTGGGCCAGCGTGATGGATTGTGGCCTGAATCCCCCTCATGTTGAGGGGAGGCCCGTGCCCAGCAGTGGGACGTCAAAAGGGCTAAATTATTCTATTCTATTATTTAAACGGTATCCATTTACAAAATTATAATTTGGTTTAGGCATGCCGTGGATGTATATAGGTATCATTGCCAGTCATTCATTCCGTCCTCCATTTATTAACTGTTAATGATCAATTACAATCGTGAAGTATTTTAATAAGTAGCCCTATTTGTCACACTATTTATTAGGATGATTTATCAACTTGAATTATATAATGATTTAGGTGTTAAACGCCACCAAATGTCTCACTCGTCCTTTACGAAATCACTTTAGAACTATAAAGACTTCTAAGTTTGGCATCTGTGTTTCAGCCCATAAGAAATGTCATTTTTATTACTAGCTGAGCCCGCGACTTCTTCTGCGTGGAATTTAACTTAACAAAAAAGCCCGCTCCCGCGTTCTGAGCCCGCGCGACAGTACCTATTTTTGAAAATTTTGTTTTCTAAAATAAAAGTAGCCTAAGTTACTCCTTAAAACATCAGCTATCTGCCAGTGAAAGTCCCGTCAAAATCGGTGCAGCCGTTTCGGAGATTACCCGGAACAAACACACAGACAGACAGACAGACAGACAGACAGACAGACAGACAGACAGATAGACAGACAGACAGACAAAAAAATTTTAAATCGCGTTTTTGTTATAGGTGTCGTATGTACTTTCATATGGATTTAGTGAAAAGGTGTTATTTTGATATTACAAACAGACACTCCAATTTTATTTATTTGTATAGATGCCTCTTAGAAATATCATATTATTAAAAACCCACAGCTTGACAAGGATTAGACTTGACATTAGGATGATTTGGTATAACTTTCTATGAACTGAAAACCATATTTATTGGACGTTAGTACGTAGCTAGGGACGCAAGAATTTACTGATAAGGTAGTGCCTTGTTTCGCTAGGAGAGCAGATGAGTCTAAGTAACTAACGTCTTATATAATCAGTATTTATAACGATACCTGCCCAGTTAGGTATCGTTACTGTATATGATCACGAGACACAAAATAATCGTATTTTAATTACGTACACGATTAAACCTAGATGAAAATTTCGTTACCTCGCCTCTGAGAGGAGAGATAAGATTACCGATTATTATGTTAACCTGGTTTATGTTAAAGTTAATACGAGATAAGAGATTAAGGCGACGGAAGCTGCCGCTGGTCTGTTTGCTCTCATTATAATAAGTATCAAAGGAGATTAGGCTGTATAGTTTGTCAACTGTATGTAGGTAGCTGATAAATCTTTATTTAACTAAGATACGGCGACCACGTGAAATACAGAGGCTGGTACATTTTTAACGAATAGATATAATTAATAGAGTTCTAATAAGAACACAAGTAGGATAGTTCGTAGTGCTCGATAGCTTCTTGTTTACACTGTTACGACTTTAAAATAGAAAATAATCAAATCATATCGATAATTATCGATTCCTATATCTAGAATGCAATGTATTTATCTAATCAGAGTATAATGTTGACTGAAATGACCATATTTTTACAATAACGACTTCCGAACATCGAAGCCAACTGTGATAACATCCGTGATGGACCTATTTTTCTGAAATGTTCTATATTTTTTTCAATCTTGGTATACAAGGAGCTCATAGTACTGATAAGCAATAATGTGTTGCTTTTTATATTTCCGATTTTGAACTTTAATACTTTCTTGTTAGTGTAGAAAACATTATGAATATGATATATTCACAAAAAGCTTATTTTATTGCGCTATTTATTTTGTCTACAAATTCTGCAATGACATAGAAAATTTTAACCATTGTAACGCTGAAGGGCGATAAAAAAAACCGGTATGCGTTGCGAAAATTGAAATTTAAAATTTATTTTAAAATTTTAAGTTTGGATTAAAACTTTTTGATTAATAAGCGAACATTTTTAAAATATTTAGGGGTCGTTAAATTCAGTATGACAACAATGCTCGGGCAGACACGCAAACCTTGAGGACATATTATTTTATTTACAGGGCTGTTTATGAACTCGGGAAGTTTTAATGGCAATGAAAATAACTTATGCCGGTAATAAAAATACATTAAACCTTATATAAGTTTGTCACGCGACTTTTCCCATGCCACGGGTACCTACGCAACGAGTCGGCACTAGATCACACAGAAGTGTTTTTTTGTGAAACTTTGTTGTTTGTAAGTTTTAAAATCGCAGCTATTACTCAAATTATTTATACACCTACCACTTCCACCTATTTGATTTTTCGAATGTTAAAAGAAATCGCAAATTACAAGTATTTTCCAAAATTTAAAAGGCGCAAGTGAATGTTTGTTTTATTAAATAATACACGACATGCTGTGAATGCTGTAATATAGACAGTAAATTGAAAGCCAAATTCAAACAGACTACAAACATACTTCTACGTAGGTAGAAGTAAGTAAGTAGTTACTTACATAGACATTACCTAGTATGGCACCTAGCTACAAAATCCGTATGAAATTCCAGTCACGTAGCTTCGAGTGCGAACGATTGAATTTTAATTCGCGAGTTCGTGTAATGAAAACATAGACGATAGACCATAATAATACTTCCGGATTAAATTTATCATGTTCTTTATGAACACAAACATTTGCATTGAATGCCAACCTATATATACAGGAAAATAACAGCGCGGATCTTTACCTGTTACGCGAGCAAAAGCGTTTTTTTGCCAGCGGACTGAGTTTTTAATAATTGCATAATAATTCATGAGAACGGAAATAATGTTGCTTGATTTAAATTTAGTACTGTTTTCGCGGTTCGGCTGCGTTGTTATATTAACAGTGTTTGGACGGACAGAAAAAATACCTACCGGTTAAGCAATGAAATAAACCATGGTTTGGCATATTTGATGCTTAGCAAAAATTCGACACATGTATATCTGTAAATCCACATTACGAAATTTCGCCGACTGTCTAAAATGTTTAATTTAAGAATAGTCAAAAATTTCGATATTATTACATTTCAAAATTTGGAATGGTCTTCGGAACGCTCTTCTTTTATATTGATATTAATGGCCTCTTTCTATTGGGTCAAGCCCAATATGATTACCAATGTCGAGTAACGAATAGCAATAACAAATACAATTAATAACAATAAATATAATACAAAAATGTGACCGTCCATTTTGAAAAACCAAAATCCATGTTCTTATTAATCTGTATTTCCTATGTAAGTATCTACCAACTTACAGGTAAGTACCTATTTCTCAAATAACAGGTGCACTTTCGTGAACCTAACTTACCTACACAAATAAAACTTTTGATCCATGAATCCACCACCACTTAATGACCACTTAATTGGTACAAAGCAGAGTACCTATGTAATACTCTATTTTCTACACCAAATTTATCTTTGGTAAGTATATAAAATAACCCAGGAAAAACATTCATGCTTGTAATGGTGATTACTTAAAGCAATCTTCCTTTGCCTTGTTTCTCCGAAAAATTTTCCACGAGTTGGTGCCACGAAGTTACTAAGTACCTACCTATACGGAGAACCACCCATAGGTACGCGTTTTTATCGCAAAGAGAGTCCAGAGCTCAAAGAACAAAATATCTAACTCTATTTATTTTTATTTGTTTGTGGAGGAGGTAATCTAGAATTAGAAATGGTATCCAGGTTAGCTACCCCCGGCAAAAATGTTTGGCTTATACCAAATGATATGGCAAATACGTAGTTGGTGGATAATAATATGGTAAAATTCGAATACTAATTAAAAAAAGTGTCTAAAATTTTAAATTTCACAAAACAAGAAAACGGAATTCCTACGCGCTTATTAAACGAATAAAAATGGGTGAAGGGGCGAAAGGTTGGACCTTTTTGATATCACACATTAACATGCATAAAAGGAGAAATCAGAATATTATCAGAGCGGCAGCGGAGGGTTCCGCACATGCGTACAACGTGTACCGATATCGACGAGACGGCGGCGCCCCGCGCAGACTCCGACTCGATAACGTAAATAATACAATAAAAATAATACAATCCCACTCGATTTGTATGTCCTCTCGTTGGTTCCGAGTCATCTTGATGTACTGTTACTACCGAACCCTCGATTTTGTAGCGCCTGTGAGATTTTTTACGAGGACACTACACACAAGTAGGTATTGACGGACTGACCTCGTAGCGAAAATAAAAAAATGTATCAATATTGATACGACAAATTATTGTTGGATACGTTAAATAACCGGTTCTATTATTAAACGCGACGATACACTAAAGTGTATTATGTGACGTAACTTCAGACCTGTCTAATGAAAGCAAAGAATTTGTAATAAGTAGGTAATAACAAATTCTTTGAACGACAGAGTCGCGTTTGGACAATGTTATATTACTATTAATGTTTAGTCCGTTTGTCTATTTTATAATGAAAGGATAGCAGTTCTGTGGAACATCCTAGGTAGGTACAAATTACCTCTTTTATTATAAAAAAGTATTATGAAAATGGTGATGGTACTAAAATAGGTAGGTACGTCTGGAATAGGCACTTATATACATTTTTAGCTTTCATAAAAAAGCATTTATATAAATGACGTGCGGTGTCCATTTATTTCATGTTTCAGAACAAAATGTGTTTTCGGTCATTTAACCGCGCCCGCGGCAATAAACGGGTTAAAATGTCATTGCAACAACTTTTTCTCCATCGAATCTGCTTTTATTTGTACCCTTTGTTCGAAAATCTAAATTACATTCCAACAATAAACGCTAAAATTGAGGTTAAAAATACAGAAAGCATTAATTAGGTATCATTCGTTTGAAATAAAATAATTAAGTTTGTTATTTGAATACGCATACTCGTATTGTCGACAGAACATAAATACCCGTGGTTTTCAATACCTACCAACTTAAAATTTTATGCTAGCGAATCACGCAACGGAATTAAATCAAACTGCCAAGTAATTGATTATTCATTGCATTATAAAATAATAATCTTTGCGGTGATATCGCGAGCATGGTATAAGTATTTGAATAAAGAAAATACAAAATTCGAATTTGGAACTCTTACCGTCGAAAGCGGAGGCGTGAGCAGCTGCGCGTTGCGAAGTGCGACCGGCGACAGAAGCCTACTACGTCACCCCTCCCTCTTCGCCCCTGCCCTACTCCTCAGCTCCTCACAGATTTGTCTACACAACCCCTCGCTCCCGGAGTTAACAAGCTCTAGATCTAATAATATCCATTAATAACCCTTTATTAGGCTGTACATTTATAATTGAATAGAGCGAAGAAATACACACAAAGCCGTTTAGATTCTAAATTTAAAATTGAGTGAGTAATTTCTTAATCGGGATGTAATTTTTTTAGGTGAAAGGATCATTCTGAATTTGAAATTTAAACAATGGAAGCGGCAAATGTCACACCATTATTCGTTAAAACGGAAAATTACGCTCTCCCGAACCGTGTAAGCATCAAGGATCTTGTAAGCATACAATGACGGACAAACAAAACTAAAATACGTGCTCACCTATTGACAGTGAAACCGTTAACGGCGCGTGCAGTGACGTAAGAAGCCTGCCGGTTCCGGAGACGCGTTCACATGGCGCGGCCATTGTTGTAAGCGATCATTTATAATTTGGCTTGTTTGAGTTCGGTTTGGACACACCTTTTGGCGCTTAATCCTGGGCCAAGGCTAAGCGCCCGGGTGTAAAATAAATACCTAGAGTTGTCCAAGCTTCTTGGGAAAGTCTTGATGAACGCATATTCGGACGAATACAGGCAAACCGCCTTAGTATGTATTGAGTGTTTGAGACGAGACAAGACGAGACGTAAGGCGCGTTCATACGTTATCAACTCTATTAATGCGACCTCCGCCTGACCATGATTTTGTATTAGCTCTACACGTCATGAACAATACTAGCTTGCGCGTCATAAACTTGCTCGTCCAGTTGGTGAGCCCACCGAACAGTTACTAAACGACTATAATATATCAACTGTTCGGTGTTGTAATCGTTTCAACAACCGTCAAAAAAATACTATTAATTAACTACTTGCTCGTGCGATAAATTACCCCGGTCATTATTCTCTGAGCAGTCATCCTGAATTAAACAATAAAAAAATGTTTAGGCATTAGTGGCACTTAATAATGATCATTTACTTTGATACATCACTACACGACATCGCATGTCAGTATGCGACAAAATTGTCGCGTTCCTGAATTGCGCTCATATAAACGTCGCTTATGATTCGTGACACGTCCGTCCGGTGCCTATGTCCAACTAAAGATGCCATATGGTGTCTCAACGTTCACGGCCCAATGACTCAATACATTTTAGAAGTAGGCAACTCTTGGAGCCAGCGAAGCGAGTACTTTATGTACGATTTTATAACATTGCTATTAGGTAACGCAGGCGTGTAGGATTTATTACTTATGCCGTGCCCTTAATTTTATATTAGGTTACGACATGTCACAAGTTTAGTCATGGTGGTTAGGTTACCTAATACAAGTTCGTTGGTTTTTGAACTATCGTCGTTGTCGCTTGGCAAAAATCGCAAGATCCGTCATTTCATCATTTGCTTACAGATTTACATTTGTCGATCCCCACACATATTGATGCATGTCGAATAATGAAAATCAAACTACACCTTTTAGAATTTAGAAAACAAAATTAGCAACGTTATGTGATTAGCAACATCATCATCAATCTTTATAATATGTATTATTTATTAATATTAAATTCCTTACCATACCTATATCTACATAAAGCCTTCTTTGTAATGTTAAAGATTGTCGTATAGTGACGTTTGTTAGTAAATGCAGCCGTGAGAATGTTTTATAGCGATAATAGTACTAACTGAGTAACAAGGTGAAATATTTGGAGTTGATTTAGTGACGCAAATGTTTTAAGTCAACTTCATAGCTTTATTTTAACTAAAACTAAACGTCAAAATGTTTGTTAAAAATTAAATTTATTTCCGAATTACATTTTAGTTGATACTGGATTCATGCAAATTGAAAGCGGCAAGTAAAAAATAACGTAATGCAAGTGCCCATAAGATCTAAAAAGCTGGTACAATATTTATAAAATGCAATAGCATGCAATGCCCCTTGTCAATCAGCCGAAGGATTACTCCGCTCGGACGCTCGCAGCCAATCCGACGTCACCCCTCCCCCTATTGGTGAATTTAAAAAAGGAATTTCAATTTAATCCTCTCCCCTCGAACATAGTCGACAGGCGGCGCGGCGTTTTGCCGAGTGCCCGTTTTTGAACGGATTATTGACTGCTCTTTATTTGAAAGTTTTGTTTTCGATTTTTAAAAATGTTTGGCAACATTATGCTGCTCTGTCAAATTTCTTAACTGTTTTTTTCTTATCTAAGTACCTACATAATGAAAAGAGCTCCAGTATTTTTTTGTAATAATTAGCACGACAAGCTTACTGAACAATAATTACACAGGAATTTCATAGTCTGAAGAACAGTATAAATTAGCTAAGGAATACTAAAGGTACTTACCTAAAAACAAAAATAATACTTAGCATAGAAAGCCGTAACAATCATGAACGATTTTCACCCAAATACCTACAACCTATTGATCCGTCTGACAGACGCAAGACGTAATGTCTACACATCGGTGCGCGATTAAAGATATTTTTATAATGGTGCGTGACTCATCACGTCAAAACTGTTGCTACTTTGTCAGGAGCAGACGGGATTGTATTATTGTATTATTGTATTATTGTAAAATTTCCATCTCCTGACAACGGTGAAGCCAAAGAGGAGAATGCAAATTGCTTGGTAGATCCTCGCTTGCAAGAAACTTGTACTTAATTGAGTAAGTACTTAAGTAGGTACTTATCGTCCTATCTAATAGGTAAGTAAAGATTTTACAGATCCACTGTTCCGAAATGTAAACAAAACATAAATATAAAAGTAGATTTCTTTTTAGCACATTCCGCGCTCCCCACCTTATTTCCATTTTAATAAAAAAAAACAAATTCTGTCTACTAAATATTAACGCGACGGAACCCGGCGCGTAGGTAATGGGAATTGTAAAAAATTGGTGCCTACTATTGTTACTCGAAGGGATGTCGATCCGATCTCGTGTAATACGGATGGAACATTGGCCTTTCATTAAAATTTGTCATTAATATAACAGTTAAAATAAATAACAAGAAGGGAGTTCTAGCGAGCTTTATATTTTTATCAAATTTTTCTTTTTTGTCAAAGCCAGTCATTTATAGGCTAAGTGTATCAACCTTGCTATATTGTTTTCTAATAACCTAAAGCGGTACCTAATAAAATTATTACCTACCTGCAGTGCTATTAAATGGTGACATATTATCATCCGCGGATACTGGATAGCACGGTAGTTACAGAATAGCACTGCTGGTTTTCGAGTTCATTTCAAATGTAACGTCGCAACTCGAATCGTGTCGGAATCTTAACGAATTCCATGAAGCTGTATAAAACGCAATCAATGTACACGTTTTCATCAAGGAAAATAACGAATGTCTCAATTATTCCGTACGTATTTGGAATAAATATTTACGCACACAACACGAACAAACTCGAACATTCTTTATTCATTGACCTCGAGGATGACGCGAAATATAGCGTGAATAGAAAACTACGTGATCTGAAAACGTAGAGGGTTTATTTCGCTATACGAGTAAGGAGGTACCTACTCACTGTGTAAAGAAATACTGCGTAAATATGTATTTTACTTGGGTTTGCCATCTCTTTGCAACATCCTGATAAAAAGTACCCACTTATATACTGCTTATTTTTTTAAGAAAAATATTATGTTCAATAGATAAGTGAGTACATTATGTATAACGTAAGTACATCACTAAACTAGTAAAACCAACCAACCACCACATACATATTACTGACAAAAATACGGTCTATAGTACAATGTCTATACTCATAGTAATTTAACTTAAGTTATGAGTAGTCTACATATGCTTAAACAAAACTAAACTCATATCTCGAACGCCTCAAACGAATCTAATTCGAGAACCAGCAGTACCGGCCACCCCTCGCCGGTAACCCAAATGCGCAAGTCTGGTATCGGCGCAGACGCAGAAGGTGCCTTTGTGGCGGCCATATTTTATTGCCCCTTTTTCGGAACCGAACGAAAATAACACCATTCATAGAAGTCAGGTATAAAAGTTGTGTTTTTGTGTGAAATCTGGAACGCAACTGTCTTCTACATCAAATACATAGGATTAGACGGGTTTATGTTTTGGAATTTAGTTTGTGTAAACACGGCAGCGGCCGCTTTTTTAACGGTAGAGTTTATCGGATTGGCAATGCGGACTTGAGAAAAAAAAACTATCAAAGACGTGCGACCAACATGGCCACTTAACATAAGTTAGTAATATAGTACTTAACTTGGTATAGTAATTATTATTATGTAACTAAGTACCTACCTTTAAGTATCTTAATAAAACGAGGATGTTAAAACATCAATTAGGGGCAAATTTCGGAAATGGCCTTTTCGTAATTTTCCTGGGTCTGGGTCTCACTGGGATCGCCCACAGTCCATTGTACGGTATCCATAGTACAAGCTTTGCTTAGTTTGGGGCCGTGCAGTTAGTGTGTCAGTCTGGCGATATTTATTATTTATTTATTATTTATCTATTAATTTTGTCAGGTTACCCCGTATAGAGTAGCTACTCGACGTGCGGTTAAAAAAACTAAAGAACCTACTCCTTTTTTGGTGGTCGGTTAAAAATAAAATTTGTAGCTAGTAGGTATTAGGAACTCGAAACAATATAAAAAAATACAACCGTATTATAAACCTCCTCCCTTTTGAAGTCGGTTAATAAGTCGGTACCTACTAGGAACGTGTAACCTGGAGTTGTTACCGACTTAGATTTTAATCTTTTTTTACGATATTCTTGGTAGAAGTTGCAATTTCATTATTATAAGGAAAGTAGGTAAGTCTTATTTGCACGTTAGCATAATAAATGCCCGGCAGAACTTATAGAAGGATTTCAAAAATATTTACACACACATTAAGGTAGGTTGCCAGTGATAATTAAACACCTAAAGCAAGCAAAAATAAGTACCCATTTATTTCAGATTCTATTCTATTCTAATATTAAAAGTATTATACGTTAAAACTTACCATTTAACTCCGTTGTAATGCAGCCTTCGTTAATTACTTTAAAATAATAAAACAAAATAAAAAGTAAACTACTGAATCGATATTACGCTTCCGTCCGCTCACTCGCCGTTTGAAAGCTTTTTGAATGAAAGCTCGCCGTAAGCTTGAAAATTGTTATGCGACTCTGCTTTACCATAAAGCTTCTGGGACAGCGCCATCTAGTAGGGAATAGAACAACTAATATGCAAATGAACCGCAGGCAGCCTACTATAAATGAGAAAACATTGATTTTACACACACCCATGAAAGTTAAAGTTGTGAAATATTTATTTTAACGTTATATTAAATCGTTATTAAAGCGAATGTGCCTGTATAGTAAAGAGAATTCTTACCTTTATTAGCCGATATACGGGAAACATTATCTTCGTGAAGTATGAAAAATATAGATAGGTACACATTGATTTCAATCTCATACATGGAATACCGTATTAGGAATTGGAATATTAATAAACAAGGGTTTAAAATGGAACACAAATCATATAAGATATTTTTCTTACAAGAGAACACGGAACACGGATTCTAATCACAATTTTCCAAATCAATGACACTCTAGCGACATCTACGGAAAATGTGGAAACTATTCTACATGCCTTGCCATGTTGTTTGATTACGTTCGAGTTTTACTTAATAGATGGCAGACATGTCGAATATTTATGAAAACAATTTGTACGTTACTTATCTATTGACTTCGCGTAGTCTTCTAAAGATGTCGTGCTTTTGAATTTGGAACAATAAAAGTTAGTTTTTTTAGACTAAATTTTTTTAATTAAAAATATTGTTATTGCAGAGATATAATGATTTTAGCCAGTAGGTATGTATTTATACCTATTTATTTCAATAATATTTATTATTACATTTTTATTCGTGCATTCAGTTCAATAGTAATGAACGCATGATTGATGACTTCGCTCCCCGCCTGATTGTATTCAATACTGCGCTGATAAAACATTATTTACTTACCTCCGTTTATTTGGGGTGAATTTGTACTAGCTAGCAGGATATTTCGACTTCTTACTACTATTTTCTGGTGGAATTCATAAGTAAATAATCAAATAAGTAGGCATCTATGTAACTTCCTGTTAGCAGTAAACTCATCAATTGTAGATTTATTTTAATTAAGTACTTACTACTTACAGGTTTTTTTTTTTTTTCTATATACCTATGTCGCCGTAGCCTTAAGAAGCTTGCAATACCAGAGTCATTGCTCGCACATTGCTGACCTAAAGGGGAGTATCACAGATGGAGAAGAAGGTAAGGGGGGTAAGGCTACTGGGTCTCTCACCCATCGTACGAAAAGTAGCTATAATTTCACCGAAAAATAAGTACTAGTATTTATTTTATGTTCATCTTACATTTTATCTTTCTGCATTATTTATTGCGATGATATGTAGATATGTATTGAAGGTCGATACCTTCATTTCGGACCCATGCTATCCCCCAAATCTGATTCCCACGGAACTGCCAACAGCTGATCCCTGAAACCAACTTCCTCGACAATAACTCAAAAACAATCTTATCATTGATGTCAAAACAGTGTGTCATACATCGCAGTGGAGGTTGAAAAATGATTCGCGACGCGAGCGCACCTTAATGCACAGTTGTTCGAAGTGTCCACGGTGGACGGCTCCCATTAATAATATTAGTCATTGTAAAGCGTGTCGCTCACACGTTCAAGAGTCGAGGTGGCGTCGATTCTTTATATGAGCGCACTAGGTAATGTTAAAGAAAACATAGAAGCGACGCGCCGCTCGGGCGCCCGCGTCGCGACGCCGCTTCCACTCTTGAGCGTGTGAGCAACACGCATTACACAAGAATACTGATACACATCTTTTATGGACCTTAATGCTGTGATACATAAACAACTTTTAGGGCTAAGAGGGCACTTACAAAGTTGTTGTTTTATTAAAAAAAACCCTTAAGTCTACAATCAGATATCTCGGTAAAAGTCATAGCAGTTGCGACTCTACTTTCATCTGCGACCTTCTTTCATTGCCGATCGCTTGGTGCAGTGGTTCGAGCGTAGGCCGCTCGGCTCCCTACACCGGATAGTTGCGGGTTACATTCCCGTCAGGGTAAATTTCGGAAATGGCTTTCCGGAATTTGCCCTAGTCTGGGTGTCACTGATATCACCCCCAGTCCATTGTACGGTACCCATAGTACAAGCGTTGCTTATTTTGGGACCATACTTGGTGTGTTCGTCTGGCGATATTTATTTATTTATCCGTCTAAAGATTTTTCCTTTTTCCATTGCAAAAGTGTAAACCGTTCCCCCCGCGTCACGGCATATCAAAAACACTGTATAGAGCGAAATATTCCGTCACAATGATTTATAGGTCCAGGCTCCGAAGTCGACCTACAAACTGAGGCTTCGCATTTTTCGGCACTCCATTGTTGGGCCACGTGGTGATCGGTAGAGGGCGCCGCCGCTCGCAGGTTCGGCTGTCATGTCATTGGAGCGATCGTTTATCATAGCTCAATGCCGTCAGGGAGGCGACGTGATGTCGCTGCTCTCCTGGTAGTTTCACGTTGTTCTAGCTCTAAGAATGTGTATAAAGTACATAATTATGTAATGTTTGATTTCATAATTTGATTACTGATGGTAGAGCCAAGCTAATTGAGTTCTTACAGCTCATATACGGCCCGACTGGAGTAGTACAGAAGATAGCTGTAAAGTTGCTATTATTGCAGCATTTCATTCGATAAGAGAGCCAGAAGCTCAACCTGCCCCCCGCTTTTTCCCTTCCCTAGCCAAGTCAGAGTAAGCTGGAAGCTGGCTTTTTGGGAAACCTACGATTATAATGAAATAGGTTCTGGTGAGTGCAAGGTGTTGGCCAATCGTCTATAGATGCGTGAATGGGTTAGTATCACGATGGAAGGCGCATGACTCTATCTAGTTTTAGAATGGTACCACTTTATTAAACCATAGGCACCTATTTGGCAGTGTTGGTTCAAATAATTATGAATGTGACAGAACTAATGAAAGTAAAGTAAAACAACCTTGGAACCTTTCGGCGCTCTAATGAAACACACTAATATCATCATAATTTTATTTTATCATCTTCACCAATTTTTCAAATTTAATACACTTTATTAATACAATACAATAATTTAAATGATCAAGTAGCATACTTTACTAGAGTCCTCATTTAACTGGAATGAACGATAAAAGTTATTTTTATTAGTTAATAAAGAAATAACATAACTAAAATTAAGTGGAAACAAAATATTTTACAAAATTATAAAAGACAGGAAACCAGGCCACGTCCTATTGCACAGACATTTTAAAGAAACGAGACAGGTTAATAAGGATTTGAACATTTTTTTTTTAGTTTACACTATGTTACCTAATATTTACAAACAATAAATAAACCAACAAATGTACCAACCGGAAAAAAAATGTGAAGTATACAAACGCACTTTATGGAGTAAATCAATAAGACGAACAAGAATCGCGTTTGTTCCACCTAAGAATTAAAATTTAAAAAAAAATATCACAGTTGACCACGACGTTTTCTAAAAAAGATGTGACAACAAAACTTAACGCGACGATTCGTAAAATTATAAGTAAGTGTTGACGCAAGACACTGACGCTCCGCCGAGGACATTGCCGCAATATTGAAAGCGCAGTGACCTTGAAAAAGCGTCTTAATTAATCCGCATGTTTGATGAAATTAAAAAAACTTAAAGGGAAGGTTTTAATTAATTAATCACTAGCATTACTTTAAGTACATTTTACATATACGACATTAAAGATTTTAAAGTACGCAATAGAGCCACATGAATTTTCAAAATGGTATCTTCTGTGGAAACTTTTAAAAAATCACTATCAATTATAACCTTATATTATATAAAGTTAATTACGTATTTATAGTATGATAAATACTTTGTTATTTACAAACTAAGGACAGGAACATAAAACAGTTGGGGTGATATACTGTAATATATTAATTTCTTCGCCATACCTACATCATGACACCTTATGTACAAATAGGAAGGAATCGCCTATTCACAATTTCATGAGCTTATTTTCGTTACTCACAGCGCTTTTACAAGCCTACTACATTCGTTCCTATATTATGTGGTGACCTAAATATAATAGTTTCTTATACACTTTTGTCTTTAACGGTATGGTGATCTTTCTCCATAACTATATCCCTGTACAGTTCCGAATTTGTTCTCAGCGATGACTACAGTATGTAGGCTACAATTTCTATATTAATTATATTACTCTTCTTCATCGGAACCACTGAGAATACTGCATTTAATACCAGGTCTTATCAACTGCTTTATTTTCAGTAGAAAGGAGATGGTGTCACATTTGACCCAGACATCAATGTCAATCGATACGAACTAACTATATGCCAATCGATTACTTAGAATCAAAGAACTAACCCTACTTAAGTCATAGATCCCAAATCTTTGGGGTATGGGAGTTATAGCCTGAGATTGTATGAAAAATCATTATTTACGTAGGATTTTCTTAACTCTAGTATCTTAATCAGTGATTCTACACATTGTTGACTGCACGTTAAGCAACACGTCCCGGCCTTTGACACCTATTATTTTGTATTAGATATGATTTTCGAAATAACATGTACCGATTGACCGTTCCATTGTTACCTACTTATTATTTTGAGCTAATACCTACGTAAATAATTATTTTTCATGTATACTTTGTCAGGCTATAACTCCTAACCCGATGTTAAGTAGGGTTAGTTCTTTGATTCTAATTAATCTATCGGCATATAGTTTGTTCGTATCGATTGACATTGATTTCTGGGCTTTTGGTCCATACACTTTGGACCTTCTCCTATACAGGTTGAAACAGAAAGGGTATACTATTTTTTTCAAAACTTAACTTGTAATTCTAAAACCATCATCTTGGAAGAAAATTGAAAAACAAAAGGTGTTACAGAGATACAGCTGTTGACATATTTCACAGGTGTACAAAACCTTTAGTACTTCAACTGTCCCACAAAGCCGATAGTTTGAGATTTACAAAGTTAAGTTGCAAAAAAAATAGTGTACCCTTTTTGTTTCACCTAGTATATTAGCTACAGTTGCAGAGAGACAATGAAAATGGTAAATCAAATCAGTATTAGTATAAGCAGGCTCTCGTGGTTCCGTTGTAGAGCATATAGCCATCACGATGTACATAATATCGGTATCCAGTTCACTTTATCTTACATTTTTTTAACGTATAATCCAAATCGATACAGCTTATGACTAGGTAAAATTCTTTCTACTTTAATATTTAACACCGTTGTAGTTAATTTTTGACAAGATATTTCGATGATTGTGTCGACTCGCGGTGGACGACACTAGGGCCTATGCACTTGCACACCACGTTTTTTAAATGCGCCGTCGACGCGCGTTTGTAGCGATACAGACGCGATACGCACGCGAATTAGACGCAGCCTGACGTCTTTAGACATTAGACTGTAGACTTTTGTAGGATAAAAGCGCGCCGTCGACGCACGTTTCTCAAAGTCGCGTCGACGGCGCATTTAAAAAACGTGGTGTGCTCAAGCACTAAGACCCAATATAATTTAGGTGATTTAGCTAACTGCTTATTATTCAAGCAGTTGTAGCAAATCAACACACATAACTGGTCAATATGTCTTTACCGCATATAACACGTCATTTTCATGAGATAGTAGGTACAACTATTTTAAACTGGAATAAACTTTACACTGTGTTTTCTCCGCAATCGTTTCGATCGTCACTTCAGTACTCACCACTGTAACTCGCACAAACACTGTCAAGTCTCTCGTAATGTCAATAACAATAACAAAATTAAGCTACACTATTGAAATTTTTCGAACAGCGAATAACTGACCCAGTCTGGTTGCTGTAACACCAGGTGTAACACCATGTCCACAAATGTTACATGCAACCCCGCCACCGCGGTCGACTGATTAATTTAATAAATCAGTTATCCGCTGTTCGAAAAATTCCACTGATCCTATGCGGAGAGGTGCGCAAACTGGCTCGGGTGGAGGTCGAACTGGTACGGGTGGCCGTACGGGTTCATATGGTACGGCACTATGTTCATCGAGGCCATCTTGTGCTCCTTCTTCCACTTCATGCGGCGGTTCTGGAACCAGATCTTGATCTGGCGCTCGGTGAGGCAGAGCGCGTGCGCGATCTCGATCCGTCTCCTCCGCGTCAGGTACCGGTTGAAGTGGAACTCCTTCTCCAGCTCGAGCGTCTGGTACCGGGTGTACGACGTCCTCTGACGCTTCGTCTCGCCATTCGCGTTCACCGTACCTGAAAACATTGATAGAGAACGTGAGCGATCCTCAAGTGATAAATCATTCAGTGCAAATTCCTTGCACAAGTTTGTTAAGTATTATTCTGGTCACAAAACGCGGGGCACGTTAATATTTAGAACTGAATGTCCGTTCGAGCGCCAATGAATAGTTGGCTCGATCGACTCCGCGGCTTGCCACGCTTGCCCGATTGTGATGAACCGCTCTCGGCAACTCGTTCAAATCGCAACGGGATTTCTATTCACAAAGTATTTAAACAATATCGCGCGATTAATTTTAATTTATATTCTCGAGCTGTCACATTTTTCGTAATTTATAGCTCGTTCGCGACTACGACACCTTCTCTAATGATTGTTTTGGCACACGCTTGTTCCTGTTTGCTGATGCGAACTGCCGGCCAAGATCAACTTTTAGTCCAGTCATTATTAAATTTGGAATACGTATAAGTTAACACACGTACTGTGTGTGCTGTGAAATGGACTTTATTTTCATTATCACTGAGATGTAACGGGGAGTGTTTATTTAGAAAACATTTTAGGTATGAGGCGCAGTTAGTAAACGAATATGAAAGGGTGGAGTGAGCGGTGCGGCATGCGAGTCATGGGTTGCATGCCGCACCTGTCACGGCATGTCGGCGGCCAGGCCCTCCACTTGGTCCGGCTTGGACGGCCGCCAGTTCTCCTGTGATAGATACGCGGCCCGTCTCGGCTGTGTCTACCAAATTAAACTGAGCCATTTATTATATTTCTTTAAGGAGATCGGCCCCCTAATGAGTTGGCCTCACTAATATTATTATGCTATTGAATCATATGACTACGATTATATCATTTATATCCCAGCGAAGACCGTCAAAAGATACTCAGAGTATTAATTTCGATAAACAATTGGCTTAACAGAAAAAGAGCGGTAATAAATTCAGTACCAGCATCCAATACTTTCCCTTATTCTGTCGAGGATGTCAGACCCGCGTCAATAAAGATGTTTAAAAGAGTATAAATATTCGATTTTGTGGTCTTGAAAAAGGCGTAGTGGAGCCGCAGCAAAAACCCAGAGATTGAAATGTTAGTGACAGCCCGATGCACAAACAACAGGCGGACAGCATTGCTTTAGCATAATCCTTGTACGAAACGAATTGATACAATATGAGAGCATTTGAATTTCAACAGGAATACACGAATAACTTGAGTTTGATAAAGCGCTCACATCAAGATTATAATTTGAATGTGATTAAGTAAAGCAAAAAAATCAAAGTGAAAGCAATTGGAAAACATTCGGGGAAAAATATTAAGTAAGTACGTATTTGAATTTGTATTATCATTTTGTATTCAGCATGAATTACAAATACTATGCTTGTTGGTCAGGTATTTTACCGTCATTTTACGCATCGAGAAAAGCATCTGTTTTATTACAATTACTAATTAATGAGTAGGTATTGCTTATTTCCGAATTTCACCATAATAGGTACTGCCTAAGTGATAATCTTTTTTTCTAGCAAAGTTTGTAGAAAAAATATTCAGATTCACGAGTCAATGCTAAATTTCAAATTCTGTTGCTTACGGACGGCTGGTCACGGTTGGTATATACATGATTGTGCATACACCTAGGTAGGTATACCGTCTTAGAGAATTGAAATCTTGATACTATAGTAACTAATAACTTTTTGAAATACCAAATAGCAAATAAAAATGAAACTACTTAAATAATTTTAACAAAAGTTTCGATTTAGACATCAATCAAATCTTAATTTGGTGTTAACGTATCTATTTCATTCCATGTACTGTACGTCGGTTAAGAATTAATTAAAATACTAACGTTATCTTAACTATCCTACTAATATTATAAATGCGAAAGTTTGTGAGTGTGAATGTATGTTTGTTACTCCTTCACGCAAAAACTACTGAACGGTTTTGGATGAAATTTGGAACACAGATAGTTTATAAACGGGATTAACACATAGGATACTTTTTATCCCGATAATCCCGAAATTTTTGTTTAGTTAAATACTACGCGGACGAAGTCGTGGGCAGCAACTAGTTTATCATATAATAATCATTAAGCGCAGAATATAACAATATTGTGAAAAGGGTCTGGTTATGCAGAACAACTTGCACCTTTTCTATATTATTTTAAAAATATTACAAATTTTATTCCTATACAAATCGACATATTGAAACCAACCTGCAACTAATTTCCCTAGGGTTTGTTTTATCCTGCAGTAGTATACCTATATAAAATAAATAAATATCGCCAGACGAACACACCAACTGTATGGTCCCAAACTAAGCAACGCTTGTACTATGGGTACCGTACAATGGACTGGGGGCGATCCCAGTGACACCCAGACCTGGGCAAATTACGAAAAGGCCATTTCCGAAATTTGCCCCGGCGGGAATCGAACCCGCAACCACCGTGTGCAGTGAGCCGAGCGGCCTACGCTTGAACCACTGCGCCAAGCGGTCGTCAAATCGTCGTATAGGTTGGTTCTATTCTGAAATCCATATATTATATTCTGCCTTCCAATGGCATTTTGTTTTTTATCATATTTAATATTAAATTCGTTCTAGTATCAATGCAAGTTCAAACATTACATCCGCCGTATCACATTACCTGAAGTAACATAATACAAAAACGGTAGTCTTCTCTTTATCTAAAGTAGGTAATTCTAGGTCACAGTCGATTGATATTCCGTCTGCCTCGGTCTAGACATATTGCATGGTCGAATTTTAAATGAATGACATCGGATTACCAATGGATGAGACTTGAAAATTTGTAAACTAAAATAGACGACGTCTGGATACGGTTTTTTTGATGAAACCTGATTTTTTTGCCGTATAGGTACATTTGAGATGCTTTTCATTTTGCATTGCAGCGGGGATTTTTGGTCTAGAATTTTAAAGAGTACAAGTTTATTGTGATGTAATCTGCTTGTCGGAGCAGAGGTACCATTTGAAGATCTAGGCTTATACTTAAAGATTGTTCAGAAATTTAACATGCATGCAAGGAAGAAATTTGTTCGCTGGTGTAATCCCGATTCGAATATGATATCTTACAAAAGGCGGCGTTTCAAATAGTTTATATTAAAATCTCTTCCATCAACAGGTTATTTTAAACCTTTACATAGATTATCAACATCTAAAGCCCTAATTGCCGTAGTGATTAAATTTTGCATATAGAGTTTTATATAATTGATGCGTCTCGTATTATATTAAAAGAATGTAGTGCGTCCATCACTGTTTTTTTTATTGTGTTTATGATTTATCTGGAAACATGTTAAATAAACTGGACACGAAAATAATCAGCACTAACAAGTTAGAACATGTATACTTTGATGCGTCTGAATTTTTCAATCGACACTCGTACTCAAAAGACGACGGTGAAATTGTATGAGAACATAAAAATGTTTGAGAGATAAAAGATCAAAGCGTCTGACTAATGATATCTAGATGAAAACGGGGTAGGTACATGCAATAAAACTGTCACGTACGAAGTTTTATTTGTGGTATATCTACATGAGCCGAGTAATTGTTGATAAAAATCATTTTCTGAATTCCGTATCATGTCATTAGATTTAATAATAGGGGTAGATGACACCTGCACTCCTGAAAAACTAAAAGTTACGAGGATTTTTTAAAATTAACAACGTCGGCTATCATCCTTTGATGTTAAACATTTACACAGATGCTTGCAACACCAAAGCCTAATGCCTCGCACTGTATGATTCGGGAGATAACACCTAAAGTATCCAAAGTACCATGGAGTCTTTGACGACCACTTGCCGAAGTGGTTGCGGGTTCGATTACCGCCGGCGCAAATTTCGCAAATGGCATTTATAAATACCGGATTGTAACTTTTTATGTAGTCAAAAATCTTCTATATTCTATGATTTGTATGTTTTTTATTATAGATTGCGTTTGTTTGCGTACTTTATTCTAGAAAATAATGATATAATAATTAGCTCGTTTAATGCCCTGCTACTGGACACGGGCCTCCCCTTAATGCGAGGGGGATTTGAGCCAAAGTCCACGCTGAAAGACGTTCAGTTTCCTCACGATTTTTTCTCAACATTATTATTCTTATGAACTCCACGGCTATGTTTATACACTGTTGTAAATCTAATATATCGATAACTGAGCCACTATATTCCTCGTCACATTATTAATCTACCTGTGTTCGGCTGAAAAATGTTTGTATTATTCCGAGTCCGTCTAAACATATTGAATCAATAAGTCTTTTTTGTGTTTTTTCAGGTGATTTTACTTAACCTTGGAATATCTATAATATGATTAAACTAAATTTTAGTCGATACAATTTGACTCCCATCTGTTATTAATAATCTGTGTACGCAAATTCTTATCCTTATTTTTTGTCAACTCTATGGTTGCACCGGAAATTCTGTCAAAAATGGTAATAAAATTTACAATACCAAAATAGGGTGACAATTAAATCAGTTGCCATGGAGTCTAGGCGAGACATGAATGAATAACATCTGCCTATTATAAGTAGTCGGTGCATCGTCAAGCAGGTCATCCCATAATATTCAACACGCACAACAGACACATCAATCATGAATGAACGGGTGAATTTTTAAACTTGTAACCCAGACTGGTGTTTTGAATTTCGAGCTGGAATTCTAGATTTGAATTCAAATGGTATATGACGTTGTTGCAGATAAGGACCTCTTTATACTGTGCGGATATATATGTAGGATTTTAACTAGTTTTTTTTTATCATACTAATAATGTTGCGCCAGCAATTTTCTTCCTATCATGGCCCAAGACTATTACACGGTAAGCGCTTTCATTGATTAATATCTTAATTTAATACGAATAAGTTTAATTTTATCAGCCGATGTGGGCCCAATCACGCAATCTATCTGCCATGGTAAGAGAATACTAAGGTACCTATTGTACTTACCATAATTTTTATACAATGAAAACTCTTGCCGTCGCGTCGCCGAAAAGCTGTCTAAAAATACTGGTTGGAGTATCCTAGGTACTAGCTTATGGCCGCAGTTTCGCAACCGTATTTTATGTATGTCGACAATAGCGCCAATTACTATTTACAACTATAGCTAAGAACCATTTAGTTGACTCCATGAGCACAAACAATAATCATCAAAATCGGTCAAGCTGGTTACAATGAGAAGAATTATGGCCACGCCCATCGGAATTTTATAGATAACTAGCTGTGCCCGCCGACTTCGTTCACGTAGTATTTAACTTAACAACATTTTTATATATATAGATAGAAGAAGATAAGTTTTATGACGCCAGTAGTCCTCATGCCTTATGCTATGTGTCCTAACTTCCGCATATGCTAAGTATAAAGTTAGCATATGCGGAGTTATGCTATATGTAGCCACTCGTATTGTGGCTATAGGTAAGTAAACTAGTCACATTTACCTATTATGCTTAGTTAAGAATTTTTTTATAATATTAAAAGAACTTTAAAAGTTTACAAAGCTGTTTTATAAGTATTTTTATATAAATTGCAGGGAGCAGCTGCCATGTATATACCAGTTATTACTTTTTTAATTCTTAAAATATGCCAGTATGCACAGAATGTACTTCATTTAATAGTAGATAAGTACTTATTGGATTACGAAGAACTTCGTTAAAATACAGTACCTACTCTTAAAATACCATTTTTTACAACGGGAATTTAATATAAGGTTTTTGAAATAATACAAATTAGTAAACGATTTAGTAGCAGTGATAGCCGATTGGTTAAAGCACGCGTCTTGCGGGCACCAGGTCTTGGGTTCAAATCCCGGCTCGCACCTCTGGATTTTTCGAAATCTATGTGCGAATCATAATTTCTATATGATTATCACTTGCTTACGGTGAAGGAAAACATCGTGAGGAAACCTGCATGTCTTAGAAGATCTAACCAATTCGAAAGACATGTGAAATCCGTCAACCCGCACTGGGCCAGCGTGGTGGATTATGGCCTGAATCCCCCTTATGTTGAGGGGAGGCCCGTGCCCAGCAGTGGGACGTCAAAAGGGCTAAATTATTATTTTATTTTAGTAAACGATTTCGTTGAAAACGTGTCGTCGCTACTGTGATAATGGAAATGCTGATTTCAGTTTTGGTCACCTAAATAGATAAATAGGTGCCAATAGTAACAAGGCCATATTCACCTGCGTTTGAAACAAAGCGCCGGGCGGCGCATGCGCACGTCTCGATGTTTGACGTGTGACTGACAGACGCAAGGTGGCCTCAAACACAAGAGCCTTCCTGTTCCTAGCTTAACAAACTTACGTTTGCAGCCCTCGTAACACAATCCGTACGGTCTCACAAACATTGTATCGCATTTTAAACGCAATAATTCATTTTGCATAACAAACAGCGAATATATCTTTCAATATTTTGATGAATTAGCCGCGTTGTAATGTCATTCATTCACGATTTATCATTCGACGTTCATTTGCATACATGAAAATTGTTTTTGGCAATGCATAACGATGACATTTCTTTGAAACGGTGTGATTTTATAAGGAAGCATATTGGTAAATATTTTATTTTAAAAAAATATACAAAATTTGATCCTCAACAAAGTGAATCATGATTTTATTCTTTGTCACATTTTGTGTTAAGGCTAAAGCGCCCATCTAGCCCGCGAAGTTCAATTTTTTTGAGGTTTTTTAGAATTTTTTCAAGGTCTGACAATAATAAAAGGCACATTTTGTAATTCGCGAAAAAGACCCCGTGCAGTGCATTTATTAATATATACAACTTACTCTAAAACATTTCAAGAACGACAGCTATCCAGATAATCTGGCAATTTTTGTATATTTAGTGATTTACTAGTATCATATCCACCGTGGTAATATTTAGAGTAAAATAAATGTATTAATAAACGCACTGCATACTGTGTTTGTCGCAAATCACAAAATGTTGTCTTAAATGTTTCAGATTTTGGATAAACTATAAAAATACTCGAAAATTTTGAATTTCGCGAGCTAGACAGGCGCCTTCACCTTAAGTGTCACACTTTCATTGACATCAGATTAACTGTTTAATGTAAGTGACTAATTAATCACTTACGTACTTATAGCTATATAAATGTTGGTTGGGTAAATACATAATCCATTCCCAAGGGTATCTTTAAGGTGGCTCCAAAGTAATAGAACATTACGAATGCAAACAAAGTTATGATAAACGAGATTGAAATTAATTCTCGTATAACCAAGGTTTAATTTTGCACGACACCTATTGCGCCTGGTTGGTATTTGTAAACGTCTGTTACCTATCGCGAGTGGTTGGTCTTGAGCGCTACCCGCTTCGTGTTTCGAAGCTTTATTTGAAGATACGCCTTTTTTGGTCTCTGTATCTCTGGTCAGCTATCGCCGTAATGTGTCAGTCTGTCCCGCGCTCGCGGTGTCTCTTTTACGAAACCTTCGATTTACTTAACCATCTTTTAACTTTTAATGGGACCTCTTGGGCGTAAATGCTCTTCAGTTCCGTGCTTTTGGTTATTTGAAAGCGTTTACAACATTTTGAGGTGTTTTGCGTAACATGAAGGTACTAATATAAACGTGTGAGCGCCATTAGTTTTGATATATAGAGACATTTTGTATGAGCTATTATTTTAATCTACATTTTATGAAGACGCCACACACGACTAAGACTCATGGTAGTGTTTCAAACGTTATGAATTATAGCGATGATGCCCGCGCGCACGCATGTTTCAAATTATGTCATCAGCCGGCCGACCAGATCGTGTTATGTTACTCCAAATGTCACTGGCATTTAGTCCACACTAGTTATTATTTGGCTCGTTGCCTCGCAATTATTAACTTTAACATGCAGAGGGAATTAGTTAATTCCCACAAAAGATGAGAATAGTCGAGATTTGTAATCTAGAAATGTGGTATTACGAATGGAAGCGGGCGTACCGGTCGCGCGGCGCGGGCGCATACACATAATCGTCGGCCCATAAAAGATAATCCGAAGATTGCCCGATTGGATCCCGAGCGGGCACGAAGCTAACAGCATTAAGAGCTGATTTCTCACGTTCGTGGTGAGCACTAATCACGACGGAGAAATATTAAGGACACTAATATCTTGTACACATTTACATAACACGCGATAAATCTCCGTGCGCGGGCGCACCGCGCGCTGCAGACGGCGCCGTTGATAAATTCTTATTGAAGCTTTTTTGATGGTCTATTTCGGTGCGGTGGCTATTGCGTTTAAGATTGTTCTTTTATACAAGTCTCAATAATCCTTCCGCATTGTCCTCAACAACCAGTATTCTCTATTATTAAAGCGATAACAAAGTAGCTGTCGTTAATTCTCTTAGTACACGAACTAAACCTGACCAAAACCAATGTATTCCTGTCTTTGTCAAGGTAGTTATGCATTAGAAAGGCATCATTACTTTCAGTCGTGTGAAATTCGGTTCAAGCGTCATGAAAAATTTATATTAATAAGAATCCTTTGCTTCTGGTCATTTAAGCATGGAATTGTCCCATTTATAACCACAGCGTGTTCACAAAATGTATACGTACTTAACATTGACTGATATTCCTCTAGAAATCAATTCGCAGGCATTTAAATATTCTATTGGAAATAATTGAAAGGCGATACGAATCTTTTCTCTGCACTTGACAATCTGTCATTCATGTAAATGGCGATAGTATAGTACATAATCGATTATATGTATCTTAAGTTCAGATCCGTTATCTTAAAGACTAATCGCATATCTATCTCCGTTTACTTAGTACCTTAACGGACAAACCGGTAACTCCGGTGAGGTAAGTCACTTATAGGAAGTTAAGTAGAAATCCTTGGAATGGAGAACGCTACGTTTGACTTTATTGTGATTTATTGTCGCGTATCCTACTGGGCATTTCGTACATAACAATTGTAGACCAATACTAAAATTAAGAGACATATTTTGCGATTTTTGTTTTTTTTGTCCAGAGTTAAGAATTTTGGAACACTGTGCACTAAGTAGTCGTGCTGTGTAAAAGGAATTATATTTGGTGAATAAATATATTTGATCTGCGCTGTTTATCTTGTAAAGTAAGTTAAGTAAGTACCTACACAGATTAATATTTCACGTTTGTTTGAAAGTACCTAGTTGCATTTTGGTTATCTACGAAGCAGTTACTAACTAGAAAATAAACTTTTTTAACAAGCATTATAATACTTATTTTTCATTTGGAAACTAACAAACAAAGAGGTAACTGCATCATGTGTACCAGGTAATTATTTTCATACGCGTGCAATTAACAGCTAACCGAGGGAAAATATACATACAAATTGTTAGTAGTACAGATACCTATCTAGAATACCTAGAATCATGTATTTCAACGTGTAACATCAAACAGATGCTTTAAAAAAACAAAAAAAAACCGGTAAGAAGAGTTTCGATTGGATTGCTTCTTTAATTTGATCTCCGTGCAATTACCCCGCACGCCGCGAACCGACGATAATTTTAAAAATATCGCCCAGCAAATGATGCCATAAATTAAATATAATAATACGTATGCCTAACGAAAAGCGGTCTTGTGCGGAAAGCTAATTGAATATTAATTTCATAATAAATCCGGTAGAACCAGTCGCCGTGTATGGCTTTTATTTATAACTTAACTCCGGCCGGCAATTGTAATACTCGTACATTAATAGATTTAAACGATCATCAATTTATTGTCGACACAATTTTATTGAAAACTTTTAGTTTTTTTGTTTAAATGAGTCAAAGCCTAATGTCTGGTGCCACACCTACGGGCGGCCATTACAAACACCTTCCGTTTCACTTAATTTATTACTTTTATCTCGTGCACAGTCGCGGTCGATGCACACGAACACACAGCATCTCCGACAATAAGACAAATCGTCCGATTACGAGACACTACCTGCCCGCGGTGGGTCCGCCATGCAAATTTTCAAAAGGATCTTTTCATTTGAAACAATCGTCATCACACGCTTTTAAAGAAAGTAAAAGTATAAAAGCCAGGCATCAATAGACACATTAGTAGATTAATTACTGTGACATTCTGCAAAGAAAGTATTTCGGACTTTCTTTGGGCGCACAATGGTTCGAAACGTAGAAAAAATGAGACCATTTTGAATGCACATTGACCTTGCGGGATGCACGCAACAATTTTGCAACGTTTGGCCATTTTCGCACAGGATCATGATTTATGTCGTCCGAACACGAGCTTTGTTGTAGAGCCGAGTTGTTTTAAAATAGACCACTTGCGGTGTCCTTATAACAGCGTTTTAAAAGAATCGTATGGACATTAGTGGACCCAAGGAAAACATAATGAATGTATTAAGTACCCGACTATTCGCATTGTATTTGCAGACAAAGATGACGTATACAGACTACATAATATAGAGTATAAAGACCTCGAGGTTAGCACAGATGGAAATGTTCGCTACACCGAGCCAGGAATAGATCATGATATCATAATATCTTGTAAGCAATTTGGCTGTGATCCTATCAATAGCGTAGGATTGGATCGTAAAATAGGACAATGATAACATTGGACGCGTAAACCATAAACAATATAGCACTAGTCTGTATTGTAACCGGATAGAATACGAAATAACCGGTAAATAACATCATCACCTAATGAGGATAAGGTCTATTTTACAGTGATAGGTCTTTTTTATAATTTGTTATTCGTATTATACATTCTTGGACCATTGGTTTAATGGTCTAAGGATGAAGTAAGTTATTTAAAATCATGAAACGGAATCAAAAGTACAATCCAGATCTAATATTACAAATATAAATATTTATAATCAATATTTATAAGATCATGCATGTTTTATTTTAAAATGGTTCTATATTTAACCTGCTTTATAACAAAAGTAATACAGTCTGTGGACGCGGCATTATACAAGGTGTTTCAAAAGTCTGAATTAATAAATTAGGTTCATATCAGTAGCTTATATGTAGGTAAGCCCAGTGAAGTCAGACTATACAAAACTATCATATTTTTACTTACGGGCCTTTGAATATTAATCATAATTATCGTATAGCGACTTTAGAACACAACAAAATAATAGGTGTTCTACATTTACAAGCAGCACCCACCAATAGTCAATGACAATTCTTTTAAAACTGTGGAAATCCATAATTTAGAAAAATTGTGTTTGAATATCGGTCAATTTTTTCTCATCCACCCCCCAAGGAGGTATTATAATGTCGGACTTTGAAGCACACTGTGTTAAAACAACGGCTGAAAATGCACAGTACAGAGGCGATTAAAGAAAAGAGCAGCGTTTATCAATTTCAAACATTAATCTAAGGCTAGATAAAGGCCACACGGCTAGCGGCGCGCATTGTCGAAAGAAATCTCCATACAAAACATTACTCCGGTGTGTTGAGCGATTTATGCGACGGGCCGCGGCGTGCGTACCACTGTGCACTCCTTATTGTATATTATTGTAGTGACACCGACTAATTTGTTGGTCGACTGATGAACCAACGCGGAGTAAGAGTGTGTTTATGTTGTGCTATATTAACTCAGAACGTGGAGCAGATTATCCCACAATTTAATATAAAGTACATTTCAATCACGAAGCAGTTAATATTTACCAAATATTTAAGGTCTTATAACCCCTTACTTGGTACTTACTCTTACCTTGCTCTTTTAACTTCATAGTTATTGTGAAAAAATATTCAAATATATTAAATAATAAAAGTTATTCGCTATGAAATTTGCTAAAACTGCAAAAGTTATAACTTCATACACAACAAGCTAGTACCTACTGATATTATTACTTTAATCGTCTATTTTTAATAATAAGAAGCATAGTTATTCTCGCCATTTAATTTGAAGGTAAAATTATCAACACGATCCTCAAGAAAATTTAATACTTCAAAATTTAATCATCCCAAATTTATTATGATGTTGGTAGCAAATAGAAATCATTACTAAACATCTTCGTGAACATCGTTTAGTGCACTAATAGAGGTGAATATTTGCCAGTTTATACGGGATTTTGATCTTAGCGGGTGGATTTATTTAATCCACGTCTCTGCGTAGAACGCCGGCGCGGGCGCATGTCGCAGAGTGACAGCGGAATTGCGCACGCGCGTCTCTCTTCACGTAGCGGGACAGTGGGCATATGATGTGTTAAAACGGACTTTATATTTTAAAGTGATTTTGTATTTTTTAAGATTTTATTTTTTTTATACAAAAACTAAAACTTAAGGTTTTTTCTTGAATATTATTCAATGAGGTTTTAGTATCTGCTTTATTGTTTTCATTTGTGTGGCTGTCTGTAAATAATACAAGATAATAGAGACATCTTGTTACATTTAATACTCATTATACTAATCATAATTTAAAATAGCTATTATAATAATATCTAAATTATTGCAAACAGGAAATGATAGTTTCTATAAACTTGCTTATCTGCATAATATAAAAAAATCTTCTAATTATTTTTAATTGCTTCAACCGTCCGATAATTGAGTAAAATACACGTAAACCCACGTATAAACCGTGACATGAAACGACTGGGTTCGTATCGCGTATCGTCGCTCGAGACATTTAAAAACAAACCGATCTTTCTTCGGAGTAAAACGTCAGTAGTCGGACGTGTGTTCTTCACGGGATCTTGATATTGTTTGTACATATTTTGACTGGATAAATCGATGATTAAACCACTGTGCGTATTATATTTAATTATATTTTTTTTCTCTTGAATGTTGGCAGAAACAATTGTTCAACGTGAGTATTCTTTTTTTAAAGTTAATTCTGCACAGTGGGGCGATTGACTTGGATTGCAATGACAAAATTATTATTACTGTACATGAAGTTTAGTGACTTTGCTGTTATTAAAGTTTTTAGATTTTTATTACAATTTAATTACTATTTACTTAATTGTATATGTTGTATTAAACATAGGATATTTATTATACTACCTACTTATTCCCTATTTTTGCTATAAATAGCTTTTTACTTTAGAACTTATACATTTCCAATTATTTATGCCGAAGCAATCTTTGCAATGAATAATGAATTAATTTAAATAATAAATAAATTCACACTTCGTTTATTTTCCCTGGAGAGCAGCTGACGAGGGGTGTTTACGTCTATTACATTTGATATAAAAAGCGTAATTATGAATCGAGTGAACATTAACATTGACGCCTAGACTCCCCAGGCTCGTGGGCCAAGCCACATTAATCATATACCTAATGATGTGTTTTGACCTCCAAGTGATGTTACAAAACCGTATAAATGACGATTGTTTTATTATACTTTTTTCTGTGGTTAGGTAAGTTCATTTTATTATATTGTGTGTCTGATAAAAAAAATAAGATTACTTACTAATAAAAATTAGGTCCCATGTTCTGTAAATAGTTGTCTATGTTATATTCATTGATTATATTGTGCCTTCTAATTATTTTTCTGTTGCGTTACTTATTTATTAAGTGTATTGATTACTAATAAGTATATACTTTTATAAATGTGTGTGTGTGTGTGTGTGTTATAAATAATAAATATCGCCAGACAGACACACCAACTGTACGGTCCCAAACTAAGCAAAGCTTGTACTATGGGTAACCGTACAATGGACTGGGGGCGATCCCAGTGACACCCAGACCTGGGCAAATTACGAAAAGGCCATTTCCGAAATTTGCCCCGGGCGGGAATCGAACCCGCAACCACCATGTGCAGTGACCCGAGCGGCCTACGCTCGAACCACTGCGCCAAGCGGTCGTCAATGGTATAAATTCGTTTATTTATTCGATTCCTTACTCTGTAACAAAAAACTAGGAACCCAGGGCTCTTTATGTTTTCGATTCAGTAGACCGGGCTTGTACTACCTAAGCACCTTCTATATTTAGACCTATAGCACTCACCCTACTGTGATTGTACTGATTGGTATGGGTGCACGTGCACTGACCACGCCTAGAGCCGCTGATAATAATTAACCAATTACGGAATGACAAGCTATCGAAGCAATTTTAATTGGTTCGCGATTCCTATGCATTACATCATAAATCAATATGATAGGCTGCTGGATCAGTTGCTTTTGTGTTGCTTAAGTCGCGAAGTTGTTACTGCTTCTTGGAACTTGGTAGTTGAAGTTTGATATTCGTATTTTTTTTTATAGAAAAAGGTCGGCCAACAAGCATACGACCTGCCTGATGTTAAGCAGTTTCCGTAGGCTATAGATGCTTGCAATACAAATATTAAGGTATTGCTTGCAAGCTGCCGACCTCAAGGGGAGTGGGGCAGAGGGAGTGGAAGGGAAGGAAGGTTGGGATTTCTGTGCACTCACTAATCGTACGAAACACAGCTATAAAAACTACATAACGTCAATCTTCAGTGAGAGATTATTAATATTTTTTTATAAGGAAACATAAGTGAACCTGGATCAAGTGCATGCCTGGTATGAATCAGTAAATGCCAGTCGCTTAATTAAATAGTACATTAAAAAAATGGCAGAATAATGTAAATAATGAGGAAAATCCGGATTTAGACAGATAACCAAAAACAAGTTTCATAATACAGTAAGTAGATACCCTGTATTTTTCTTTACATAGAGACATGACAGAGAATTAGTGACAGGTACCACACACATGATGAATTAGATCCTTACAAGGTCTTTTTTCAGTGGGGTGGGATTAAATTTTCACTATAAAAAGGTATAGTGAAATTTGACATTCAGAAAAACTTTATCTGAAACCGAAAATTCGACTTCAATCTATCAAGCCATCAATCTGCTATTGGCGTTTTAATTGTACACTGTTTATTGCGCTTTAAAAGCCGGGGAAACGGGAACGCAACACAATATTTTTTCCATATAACCATTAATAACTGTCGGTTTTGTTTCCTCGGCGGACGAAACTCGCCCCACTGTGCGGTTGGGGTAGTGCGGCCGTCTGACTTACTATTGCTATGTTGGTTCTATTTTGTATAACTCCTTTTATTCCAATGTTTTTGAGATAAAATTCTATAGGCTCCCAACTTGGTTATTTTAAAAATTTCTAACAAAAAACATTAACAAAATAAAAATAGGAAATCGCAGTTAGAAATATTGTAGCTCTACAACGCCCTTTACTGATACTAATGTAACTTGTGACATCGCTGCGCAATACTATTCCTTGCTCCAACTACATTATAGAGATATTTTAGAGTGCTAGAGTCTTCCAAAGAGTTCTCAAGATTTCTTTTTTACCTTCCTGAAAAAGTATAAGGATAAAAAGAAGGCTTTTTGTGCTAAAGTCATCAAGGTTATTGGGGTAACCCTAGTAGCAGAGGTTCCGAGTTTGATTCCCATCCAGGCCATTAAACTATTGACATGAGCGTGACGTTACAAGCACTACCCCTAGTTGGAGTTGCTGACGGACTCCTAAAGACGTGATAGCCTCACATTCGACTGCCAACAAACTGCTGTGCAGTTTGGCAGTAGTATTAAGTTGATATTATGTTTTTTTAATTCAGAATGAATACTTTTTTCCTTTTCTTTCAGTAACATACGATTTCTAGCAGCGCCCTGAATTTAATCCCATCCACGAAAACTTCGTATGAAAGTTCGCGAAATAACGCCAGCAGTCACCACACGCACAGAACTTCCATGGACTATCCATTGATCAGTGTGCGTCTCAAGAATTAATGAAGTGAACACATCGACCCCTGTCACAGTCGCTCTGACCTGACTTACAGCGACATGTATCGGGACCTCTCGGAATGCTCATGCTGTACGTGTCTTAGTCTACTTTATTATGGTAGGAACTCAATATATACCTATTATTTTATTTTAATTTTTATTGGTACCAGACCAATAAAAATTAAAATAAAATAATAGGTATATATTGAGTTCAAGTACCTGTCCCAGGTTAACAGGACAGGATCTGTAATCGTTATTACTGACACTAGATTATTGTCATTTATACGATAGGGTACCTAGAGAAAAATGTATAATTTTCATGGGCCTCGTTTCAGAAAAATCAGGATCCCATACAAAGTTTTACCCTCTTCTTATACTCTTAGGGTCACATTTTCAAAAACGCTGGAACACGTATTGTTTTATTTGTAATCATGCGCCTTTATTATACCGACTTCTATGTTTTTTATAGCATAGTAAGATGGGACCCCGGTACAAACTTTATCTCCTATATTCCACCTTAAGGGTCAAATTTACAAATATCGTTTCTTATTGCAAACATTGCATTCATATTGCCACATCATAAAAAAACCAACCGTTCAATTTTCATACGTGTTTCTAACTTCAGTAGTTTCGTCTCTGCGTTGATGAGATATGGATAAGATAGGTAGGTAACCTAAAAAAATATAAATTATAATGCTCGAATAGTTAGGTTATATTTTTGTGAAAGCCTTTGGTTCTTATTTCAGCGTACCTACTTTAAAGCAAAGTTTTAACGTTCAAAGTAAAAAAAAGGAAATATACGATAAATAAAGGTGTTGGTTAGTGTCTATTAACCAAGGTAGCTACTAATTAGAGGCGGATACGTTAATTTGTGTTAGCGCGCAATGTGACTACCAACTTTAAAACACAGAGTAGTTAATTTAGTATGCGTATATGCCGAGTATTGTACAATGTACCTATTATCTTAACACTTTGCCTGTCATCGATCAAAATACAAAAAATAATTCGAATGTTGCAATAGTGGGCGGAGTATAATTAAAAAAAATGGTTCCCAAGTAAACTATTCGAAAAAGTTGATTACAATTTTAATAATAATGTCTATAAACGCCGTTCGCTAAAGTTACTAATGATTTTTCCAGAGCAATATTGGAAAATTTATTTTGTACTACAACAATCGAAATTAGACTTTATTATTGGGGTTCAAGCATACATTTTCATTGTTCAGTTATTGAGATACATCATTTTGTGTCGGTGGATTCCTTGTGCTCGCGTCCGCGGCACTAAAGGCGTGTTTAGACTATTTAAATTCCGATGCGGTTCGTTGCTTCGCTGGTTTATACGGTGCCGTTAATTTTGGTGGAAATTGAACAGGGGACATTATTGATTTTGAATCAAGAACTTTACGCAAGAATACGAAAGTTGCAATATCAGTGACCACAAAATGGAGGAAGAACCCAACTATAATTGATTCTGCATAAAGACTTGACCCTTATGCATAAGATATGACCTAGAAGAAGACAATTTATGAATGCAATATAATTCTAATGATCTGAAATGATGTGACTTAATTAACGTTTGTTGAAAATAATAAAAATGTAGACAAATTTAGGTAGTTTGTTTCACTTTATCCCTAAGTAACATTTCTATTCATAGGAATCAGCTGTAAGAATCAAAACGAAAATGATCGATTAGTTTCTAAAGTTATCGCGAAAACTATCACAGAATATAATCAGCATAACTCTCATTGTATTATTATCATAAATCGGTAAAAACAGTGGCAGAAACCTAAGCAGTTAGTTAATATTAACCTCTGCAATTGAAATACTAAATACACTATAATGGATATACTCGAGAAGCTTTCCCATAGACTATCTTGTACATTCTTTGAATTCATAGCTAGTGCTCTTAGAACTTTAATTTAAGTAAAATGGTAATTAATTTGTCGTGACTTAATAATATTTATAATCATCATCAAATTAAAGCGTTTTAATGTTAGATAACAATAATGTATTTTACAAACTCAATTTATAAAGTTTCAGATGAAAAACTTTAATATCATAGAAGTAAGAGTAGTAAAAGTTGGAGAACTACCAAAGAAAAATCAATTAGAAAAGTTTCCGAAGATCACTCCAAGAATTTAACACGACCTGGTACCTACAGGAAGTTAGCGCATCGCCTACAATTACCAACCTACTCTTAATACGTTGGTGTATGACGATTATTAATAAATTTAATTGCGTCACAAATGAATAGCGGACTCTGTGCGCGCGATGACAGATGTTTTGACAGCTTCAAAGTTATTAATTGTGACATTACAGTGTCGTTAGGGCATCCAGAACTGTCTTCCGCTTGCAGGTCATTAATAAAATGAGCAATAGTCGTAATATTTATCAATGGCATAATCGATACAGAAACAATTATAACCACATCCATCAAAATTCTAAACTGAGCTCTGCATCGGAGGCGTTCGAATTCCTCGACCTGCCAAACCGAAATACTACTCTATATCGTATGTCACAGAGTTCAATTCCCATTGACATATAAAACCTCAAATCAGAAAGATATAATGGACTGTAACCACCACCTTTAAGGTGCAATTTCCATTAACGATACTTGAAAAATAGAGTACAGAGGTATCGAGTAACATTAAAATTCTTATCTCTAGTCTGTCACACAGCGAGAACGTCAAAGTTCGAAGTGAGGAACGCATTATAATTAATAGTCGATGATACGCGAGGATCGTAAACAAAGCCGGTGATAAATGGATTAAAGTCTGATACTAGATAATAAGAATTGTGGGTTGTAAATCGTGGTTTCGTAAGCGGTGGTCAGTTTTTAGATTTTTACACCGGCCGTCTGTGATATAGGCTTGTAACACTCGAATTTATAGTCATACTAATCAACCCTTTTCATAAAAGGGTGTATGTCATACTGCTCGGCATAAACCTCCTCCCAATGCGAGGGGGATTCATGTCATAATCCACCACGCTTGCCTAGTACGATTTGACAGATTACGCATGTTTTTGAAAATTGTTTAGTTTTTCTAAAATATGCAGGTTATCTCACGATGTGTTTGTTCACCGTAAGAAAGTGATACTTTTTGCGTTAGATGTAAAGTTATGGATACGCCCTATATGGTTGTCATGAGACGTTTCTATAGATGAGAGTTTAAACTTATGTTTTTAAGTTAAAATATTTCGTTTATTAACAATTATGATAGGTAATGGAACTTTTAATTTTGAATAATTTATTTTGCCGTGATAGCTTAAATACTCTTTAATTATTCTCGTGATAATAAGAACATACTTAAGTAGTTATTTTACCTATTATTTTATCATAATGCCAACGATAACTTCATTTTATAGATAAAACGTTCACACTCCGTTTGGAATAACAATATAATGTTTGTTTAGTTACTCTGCTCATTCCTTGTCAGTGCGCTGAATTCTTCAGGCTTCAAAGCTGAAGCCCACTGTAAGAACGAAAGTGAATACACAAACATCATCAGCTGTCACTTTGGTAACTCACAATGAGTGTACAAAGGCCGTTAAGTGAAGACACATTTAAAACATTTCCCAAGATACAAAATGACACGCTCGCTTTTTGTTTTAAGATTACACTTCGGTGTAACATACGGTCAGTATCATATCAAAATGGTTTGAATAAAATGACATATTATCTGTCAAATATACATCGATAAGTTTGAAGGCGTGACGTGTGCTGTAAAACCTATCATTAGAATTCGATTTGCGTTTACGCCGTTATTGATTAGGCTTGACGATAAATCTTATTGATTTCGTGTGGGAATTAGGATTTTGTAATATTTGTTATAAGTAGGTGTTAAACGATAGTTTATTATGACGACCGCTTGGCGCAGTGGTTCGAGCGTAGGCCGCTCGGCTCACTGCACATGGTGGTTGCGGGATCGATTCCCGCCGGGGGCAAATTTCGGAAATGGCCTTTTCGTAATTTGCCCAGGTCTGGGTGTCACTGGGATCGCCCCCAGTCCATTGTACGGTTACCCATAGTACAAGCTTTGCTTAGTTTGGGACCGTACAGTTGGTGTGTCTGTCTGGCGATATTTATTTATTTATTAACTTTCGGTGGTGTTAAAACCGTCAATGCCCACAAATAAATAATCTTACTCCAAGCTAAATATTAAGATTTGTTTCAATTTTCAGTTTCAAATGGCTTGGCTCTACCACCGTACGTACCTACAGCTGAATATAGTAATATTTAAAAACATTTAAAATGTATACTATGAGTCCAACGAAGAGACGATCACAGGGGATAGAGCCTAAATAACAACAGCAAAAAGCATTTCATTTCTGCTGTTCCCAGTATCCTTGTAGTATATTTAATAAAACGTTAATTCTCTACTATAATTAAAATACGTTTATATAAAACATACTAAAAAAGTACTAATCGTTCTATCAATTTCATTCCTAAACCTACATGTATTATAAATAAAGTCCATTTAAAGCATTATTTGACAACAGCCGACGCGTTGAGATTGTGTAGAGCCATGATGTAGAGTATACCTACGGTCGTAACTCGAGACTAAACGGCCACAACACGTGTGGCTCCGAAATCAAATTAAAATCACGTTTGATAAGATCGAGTGGCGGTTATGGAAATTTATGACTATATTACCTGCGCGGGCGCATCGCGGCACACAAAAACCGGGGTCGGAATACGCAATTATTTATGGAGTCCGCAAATGATTATAGTTTACGAGCTCTGATAGGTCAAGCCTCTGGCTGTGCTTGCGCACAGTGGTTTGGAGTTATGACCGGTTTTGTACAAAATATTGTTGAACATATTATTATTTTTTTCACATCAAATAGTGTTAATGCAGCATAAATAACAATAGGCGCAGATTATAAGTCGAATTTACAGTTTGTTATGATTTTCTTTCGTATTTTTCCGTGTTACGATATATCCAGCCAGTTAGAATTAAAATAAATTAGTTTTATTACGTAAATGAGGAAATAAAACTTTCCAAATAGACGTAAAAAATGGTGTATCAGAATGAAACTGAGACAAAAATGTGTTGGCCGCAAAAGATACAGAAATAAATCAGACAGATGACAATTTAAAGTGGTTAACCCACTAACTGTGACCATTTTAGATACTTTGATCAGATCTTGTCGAAACCGAACATGCATTAGTAGATACATTGTCATATAAACTTTGTGTTACAAGCAATAAAGTTCAGATTTATAAATGTAGCCATAAGTTAGTGGGTGTTTGTTCAACAGTTTTTAGAGTCCGAGTAAAGATTTATGTTTTTATTTAAGAATTAATGGTACGGTGTGAGTAATCGCCGTTATTTTAATTTTATGCATTAATGATATCTGATTATAAATAAAAAAAAGTTTATTTCGCATATTTTATGAGAGCGTCATAAATTTTCATAATCATTATAATGTTCTCACTTCCTATAGTAATTTTTATTACTTAAATATCGTAAATCAGACACTATCTAATGGCATATCTATAAAGACACGTTTATACTGTAAATCTTCTAATTTTTCATCTATACTTTTATTTTGATATGCATAATTGTACTCGTATGTTTATTCTGGACTTTTTTTATAAAAAAGTGTGAGTATATGAAAACCTCATTTTCTTATATTATTCCAAATAAAAAAATCATGGTACTTAAATGTTTTCAGAATACACCTGGCGCCACTCCGGTCTCCATTCCCGTTCCGTATACTTTACGATCTGTTAAAAGGCCCAAATTCGCTGTCCAAATTAACACGAAATAAAAACGGAATCGAATATACAAAAAATAAGCAAAGGTACAAGATAAAAGTTTAAAAAAGGCCCACGTCAAAACATTTGATTGTATTAATATTTATAGGCACCGCCGCAGGAAAGACGAGTCGAGCGGGACGGAAGAAAAAAAATGTTTATCAGCCCGTTTAGCTTTTAAGGAAACCGCGAATCTTTTGTAAAAAGTTATTTATGACCACGAAAACAATTGCAGTGTTACCATTATATCACATTTGACAGCAATAACTGTATTATTTTTTTTGTCCAGAAGATGAAGACGTTCGTTTCACTGGTTGATCGAACAATAGTTTATTATCGTGCGTGAACTGGTCCTGATACACTAATATTAACTTTAATGTGTTTTTATACCATCGCACGATTTTTTTTTCTAACTCCAAAATACAAACCGTATGAGCTGTTCTTGTAATATTTTTTTTATCAATATCGCTGTAATATCCGGTCCTAGTTATTACCTATTATTAGCTACACGTTTATTGATATTTAACAACAGAGGATGATTGTTAAGGGCGTTGACCGAATAGTTTTTATTAGATCTCTTATTTTTACAAATTATTGGCGTTCACAGACACAAACCGAGACATGAGCAGAATAATTATACCATGTACAAGTTAGCTTGATCGTTTTGACAGACGGAAAACTGACATTTATAGGGTCAGGATATAAAAAAATGTCGATAGAAATTATCGAGGTTTCATGCTATCATCGATGCTAAAACGAATATTTTAATATAAAATGACTTTTAATCTCTTAAAGGAGTACACCAGTTTCTGAATCGCTAGAACAATCTTGTAAATTTATTATAAACTCTTGTTCGCAAATCAAAAATATGATCAAATCGGACGTCCCGCTCCCGAAATTGGATTTTATTTACTCACTATTAATTTATATCAAGTAAGTACAAATATAAATAATGTTATGATATTAAAATATACAATACAATCTACTATATAAAAATAAGTCGGGTTTTCCTTCCTGACGATATAACTCCAGAACGCACGAACCGATTTCCACGGTTTTGCATTCGTTGGAAAGGTCTCGGGCTCCGTGAGGTTTATAGCAAAGAAAATTCAGGAAAAATTTCAACAGAACGCGGACGGAGTCGCTGGGCACAGCTAGTTAAAATATAAATTAAGCTTTCTTTAAAATATCGTCTGTCGTCACGATGATTCATCACTAATTAGGTCGGCATGCCCATAAAGTGTGACATTGACAGGTACTGTCTGTACTATTATGAAATTCAGGACTTCATAGGCGTGATTTTACTGACAGCTGTCGCAGAGATCAAGCTATCTTGTACAGATAATAATAGTAAAAAAAACACGATTTTCAGATGTTTTTCATACCACCATAAGATGTTACTGTATTTTCACCATAAAATGTTACTGTAAAAGATGATTAGATTGTATTAAGAATGATATGAACGAGGTTGGAGTGGATGTGAGTATGACGGTCAAGCGCGATGCATGGAAGGAAAAGACATACTGCGCCGACCCCAGATAATGGGAAAAGGTAAGGCAGATGATGATGATAAGATGTTACTGTAAAAACATACATTTTCCCATAATAAGTAATCTTAAAACCCGTTCACATTAAGTACAATTTAGCATAAAACATTAAACAGGTAATTACTCCGACTAATCTTGCATTTGCAGACGTCCGCACTGTTTGACAAACGACGCGAGATTCCTATGCTAATTCCGAATGCGCAACACCGCGCATGCGCGGCGGCGTATGCGCGGGCGACTGTGCAAGCCCTTGTGGCCAGCTTAATCAGTGTCTGTGCTCCGACATGGGTTATTGAAATGAAATTAAAACACCGGAATGCTATTATGGTTGGGTTTTAATTAAAATGAAATAGATTTGATGATAAATTTAGAATGAACGGCGAATTGATTGAGTGGGCTCGATTGCCAAGCGAAGCACAGTTATTTAGGCTTCCAGTTTTATGGTTGTATCAACACGGTTTCGCCTTGCAGAAAACTGGCAGTTATAAATCAGGAGACTCTAAGCATGACGTGAAAATGATCGTTCACTCTATCGCTTATGGTTCACTATTTTATTAAATTAATTAGGTACCTGTGAAGCTGTGATAGCCGATTGGTTAAAGCACGCGTCTTGCGGGCACCAGGTCTTGGGTTCAAACCCCGGCTCGCACCTCTAGATTTTTCGAAATCTATGTGCGAATCTTTTTTTCTATATGATTATCACTTGCTTACGGTGAAGGAAAACATCGTTAGGAAACCTGCATGTTTTAGAAAATCGAACCAATTTTCGAAAGACATGTGAAATCCGCCAACCCGCACTGGGCCAGCGTGGTGGAGTATGGCCTGAATCCCCCTCGTGTTGAGGGGAGGCCCGTGCCCAGGAGTGGGACTTTAAAATGGCTAAATTATTATTAATTAATTAGGTACCTATTGTTTAAAGATGTGACTACACTGCAATTATTGGCGCGTAATGAGCACTCGGCTGCGTTTGAGCAGAGATTACGTACGTCAAGCCCAGCTTGTAAACGCTTGGATAACTACATGAGCGCTGAATCGTTCTCAAATGCTCGGTAGCCAATGCTCGGGGTACGGAGGCACCTTTTAACTTATGTTTTAACATTTATAATAATTAGTCGAACAGAAAAACTGCATCAGTAGGTACAATAGCTCGTATTTTAATGAGAAATTAAACGCAACTTGTGATGTTAATAACAGGCACTTTGAAATTACAGGTGATTAAAATTAATACTTAACAGTAATTACCTGTATGTATTCTCGTACGGAGAACTCATAAAGCTAGTTGGCTCAAAATATTGTTTTGGTGATCCTGCATATTGGTTATAGAGAGTGTTCCAAAAGTCCGAAATAATAAAATAAAGAACATTTAAAATAATTGCTGGGCTATGGACCTTAATATTTGCCTCATCTGTCGTAAAGAAAACATGTAATGACCTAGAAAAGAGTATAACAGTCAGTAATATATATTTTTTTTAAACATAAAAATTTGCAAACACGAAAAAAAAACGATAAAAATGTAATAGGTAAAATTGTTTTTTTTATTTCATACCACACTCATCCAAACCCCCAATTATTATTTTGCAACATCCTTAATAATTGGCCAATAGAATTGGTCCTTAAGGCATAGACATAAAATGAGGATATTTTACCCGTATACTTATCTAAAGGTCGCTTGTTTAATAATGCTTGTGATGACTCTTATATAAGTCAACATGAATTTCTAATAAGCTCTTATATTGCTACCTACTTTATGTATTCCAGTATCGTATAATTTTAATAAGGTTATACATCAAAATTACAGTATACGAGACTGGTTTGCCATATATACCTAGGCAATTTATTTTCAACGCCGCGTTGCATTATGCAAAACTAATTAAAAATTATAATGAGTAATGACTGGTTGTCAACATCCTCTTGGATTAAATAGGTTTTAATAAATTGAACATGGTATTTACAATCCTTGTGTATTCTCAAATAGTGGATAAGAGTTAGATGATGCGATGATGAAAAACAAGCTTTGTTTTGTGGTGTATTTTTGAGATAAATAGAGATGAGTTTCTCCTAGAAGAGGTAAGAGGAAATGAAGGTAGTCTAGAAATAAGACAGGTCGATGGTATAAAAATAATCGCAAGAGATTTCCGGATGAGATAAGCACGGGATGGAAATGATTGACGCTAAATAAAGTAGACCAAATGCATCCCTAGTAGTACGCATCAATATGTAGTTGATGCTCATAATTTTATTAACACAAGAAGGCTACACAACCCTTATATTATTTTGTGACGAGCTTTCATTTCACTAATTAACTAGATATCTTTGAAATATATTCATTTAGTTTACGCAAATTATTATAGTCTAGTTTACTCGTAACCTTGATCATAACTCAACGTAATACTAGCCAGACAAATTATTTTAAATATTAAAACATGAAAGTTCTTGATATTTGAAAAGATAAGATGTAGGCAAAGTAACCACCTGCAATGTTGTATCATAAATTTTCTACTGCTATTAATTTAGTTGCAGTTCAAAACTTATTTTAAAACACTGTTTGTATATTGAACAAAGGATAATATTTCGATCAGTAAACGCATCAATGTAACATGATAAATATTAATATTTTTTTTTTTTACCTATTATATATTTGTAGAAAGTCTAAAAGTTTTTCAGTTTTACCGATTACCATTATAATGTACATACCTATAACATTTTTAGTGTCAGAGATTATTTAATTGTCTCACTAATATTATAATTATAGTATACTACCTATATCAACACTAATATGTAGTAATAGTACTTAGCACTTATATATGGTACTTATATATTCAATGTTTTCGAAATGCAATGTTATACAAAACTCACGCAGGTGAAACAGCTAGAGTTATTTAAAGCTAAACCAGTTGAAAAATAGCAGTGGCTCCCCCTATATTTTATAGCGGCTAAAAGTTGCCATCAATAATTGAAGTTGGGCCTCCTGGGAACAGGGTTTACCGTTAACCCTGGCGGGAGGACCAGTTTATACAGGCTGCTTCAAAAGGCCGGAACAATTATTAAGAAACATGTACTTACGACAGCTGATTGTAGATTATTATAATAACAATTTTTTTTTTCTGAGTCATGGGGACCTTTGAATATTATTCAGTAATTTGGTGTTGCGGATAGAAGCCACCAATATTTAAGAAGTTAGGTAGTATAAATTTTGCAAATTACAATTTGTTAAAATTGGCTGGAAATACGAGACTTTTTTGAAAAAAGAGTTTGCATTTTTAGTTTTGTTTATTTCGTTTAATACCCGATACTCAATATTCCCAAGTATTCTTTCGGACTTTTGTAACACCCTGTGTACTGCAGTCTGTACGTGGCTTTACTGTCATAGAGATTAGGGTTGTTAATCAAAAGTCAAATATCCTATCTATTTATTTACTTCGCAGGAAAAACTATTTAATTTTATGAAAGGGTTTCCTACTGATATTACAAATGAACTTTCTGATAAGTAGCAGCCTACTGAACGGAATTATATTTCATCAATAACAACGGGAGGCGTTACATTTTTTTTTACTTCACAAAGTCAGAGTCAATACAACAAAGTCATAACAAACGTACGACTCGCTTCAGGTTAAGCAGTTGAAGTAACCTATACTGGGATAGGGACCTATAAGACTCACCACGTTAGCTACTTAAAACGCAAAAGCAAACGCTCGCGTTAGAGCGTTTCAAAGCTAATTTGCTTTCAAAATCGAGCGTTCAAACGCGATTTAGTTTTCAAACGCATGCGTTCAAACGCGAATTAGCTTTCAAACGCGAGCGTTCAAACACGAATTAGCTTTCAAACGCTCGTACGCTCGCGTTTGAAAGCGTTTCTATTGCGTTTTAAGTAGCTAACGTAATCAGGGCCCTGTTGGTCGTGGTTGTGGTTGTCGATAGCAACCTCTCCAACCACTAGGCTATTAAAAATGAGTTAAATTCATAGCCATCCTTGTCTCGCGTGCTGTATTTAAAAGCGTGTTTTGTAAAACACGACTACAGTGCTTATCTCGTGCCTGCGCACACGACGTAAACGAGACCAACCAAGCTACACCCGGATAGGGTTACCAGACGACGGGAATTTTCCCGAGATGTCTGGAATTCGGTCCTCTGTCAGGGAAACAGGGAAAAACTAAATATTTTATACATTCTCAAGCTAGCATGCAGTCAAGCGGACTGCTTATTTACTGCATAAACTAGTTCAGTTTGATACCTACATTATGTATCGACACAGTATTTAGCAACCAGAATTTTTGCGTTATCATCGCAATGGCGGTGCGAAGCAGCCAATCGGCTTCCAGCTCTCTTAATCCCGTCGACTACCCTTTATTTATTCATTTTGGACCATTCGACTTCATGGTGTTTTATTTTTGTGTAACCTTTATGCATATTTCACGTGTATGGGTGCAGACGGAGTTCGAATACCTTCGCGATTTTATCTTCGCTGATCTGGTTTCTTATGTAGATTAATTTGTGTGTATGTGTGTGTGTGTGTGTGTGTCTCTTAGTGTGTGTTTGAACTGTCCTCTTGGTAGGTTAATTATATAATGTCTTGGTATATAAGTAAGTATATTTATTTTTTTGTGTGATTTAGGCGTGTGGTAGGTAGGTATAGGTACCTAATCTAGGGACTGCGTCTACAGAGTAATTGTTTTGATTTTAACCTCTGCCTATTGTTCTTTTTTGGTTTTTTTTCTAGCATAGAACTTTCATGTTTTTTTTAAGTCAAAGCAAAGCAGATTTGAAGTAAAAAGTAGGTACTCTACATTTTTATTTAATTATACAGACTGTATTTTCAAGAACCAAAGAGGCTAATTACAGAAAAAATGATTTATACAAGCACGAACGTTACCTAAAGTGGCGACTACACTGGTGCACCTTTAGCATAATATTATTTGAGTATAATTTAGTGCGGCGCGGCGCGGGCGCGGGCGCGCAACGCAACCGCCTGATTTATTTATGAGCGAACACTGACTCGCCACTAATCTTTACTGGAATTTAATTTGTTATTTATTTACTAATCGCTGTTAGTAACTCTTGATGCAGGTAGGTTACGCATGATGACTCTTTATGGTGGATTCAAGATTACACTCGTTATTTTCGAAATTATTTTTTTAAAGTTCTTACCTACTTCTTATTTGATATCTAATGTGAAAAACTAAACTACAGCAATACTATAAAATAGGGACAGCTTAACTGCATTGTTATAATAGCTAAGTGTGTGCAATACTAATTACCTATACAGCTTAATTAGTTGTAATAGGTACACCAAATGAACTGCAAATGATTTTGTATTGTGCTCATTAAACTATTGTTTAGTTCTATACACGTTAAGAAAGAAATCTCAGAAGGCGTGGCATTTCTAAATAGTGTTAAAGGTCGAATGCGGTAGGGAACGATACATGCCTAAAAATAACAAACTAAAAATAAAAATAATTAACTTAGATAGTGCGTTTCATTCAACATTAATTAACAGATTCAAATGTCTTTGTGAAATGTTTTTTTTGTTGTGCTACTAAAACACTACTAAAAATGTGTTATTACTAAATATATTTGCGTGCCTTATCGTCAAATAATTCGACTGAAACCGTAGCATGTTCGTTGAAAATAACATTTGTAGTGTTATCAAAGATGTATTAAAATATCGCAAGTACTTATATGCGACAACCTAGCAAAATTTTATAAAAAAACTAGCTGACCCGACAGACGTTGTCTTGTCTTTATGAAAAATAGATAGTAGCCGATTCTCAGACCTCCTGAATATGCATATAAAATTTCATAAAAATCGGTCAAGCCGTTTCGGAGGAGTATGGTAACATTAACTAACATTGTGACACGAGAATTTTTTATATAAGATATTAAGAAACTTATATTAAGAAACAAATAAAATTCTAGAAACTTGTTGAATAGTTTCCAGTGCCTACAGTGAACACCGATCTTTTTTGTTTTCTACAACTGTGACTAATCATGCAAACATTTTAACAACTGCGACTGTTAAATATCATCTATCGTATTGTCATCTATCCTTAAATCATGGCTACTCTACTGGACGCGCCTTTAAGTAATCTATCGAGACCGTGCGTTATTAGCTTATTTTCAATTGCGTTTTGTTGTTAATAATCTACCTCATTTTACATAAATAATAAAACAGCCTATTAAACAGGCAGGTCCTTGTAGATGTGGCCACTTGATTTTTTCTACGAATTTACACAGGTTTGTGCCAAATTTTATTGCAAATGTGGTAATCACAGTGCATGAAAGGAATTGGGAGCAAGGTTGGGATTATTCAATGAGATTTTGAAAATATGCCGATTCATATTAGCAACTTAAATACTGATCGATATTGCATCACTGGTTCTGAAATACCATGAAACAATAAAACAGGAGAATAGACGATGAAAACGTATTCATATGCTGTCATTTTACAGCTTCAGGTAGACTTTGTGCTTTCGCTTTTGTGCTTTCACTAAACGTTTTGTAATTACAGCAAATATTTATGTAATGCCTCGTGTAACAAATCATTTGCTGTAATTAGAAAACGTTAAGTAAAAAAGATTAAATGGGGTATTACGAACTCAAATCATTAATTCATTATTTTTACCGGCGCGGTGTTCTAGTTTCAACAAATTCAAAATTGCGATATTATTTTAGAAATTTTCCCATACAAATACAACTGTGGTTCTTGATTAATTTAATAGGTATAAGTTTGGAAATCCACAATTTAGTCCATAGGTAACATAGGTAGGTACCCTACCATAGGTACATTGAAGTAGTGCTAAAATAGCAGTGTATTGAATTCTTCAGACGGCACGCAGGGGGGGGGGGATGTTTTCCAGCTCTTGAGTTATTACCAGAAAGCATGTAAGGGCCGCGGCCTAGCTTGCCGGCTACATTTGCATACTTAGGCAGGTTGCAAATGGGCGACACTTGGTTAATTCATCCTAGGGCGACACCGATGCGACGGGTCTGACGGTACAGTTTTATTATATTGGACAATTTAAATACACACAGAAGTCTTACTACTTATATCAATGTGTCCATTTTACTATGTCTATGTCGGTCTATGACGAATATACGATTAAGATAATTTATTTTGTAGTTTTATACGAAGATCTAAAGCGTTATAGTAATTTAATCGAAATATCAGTACTGAAAAAGCGACTGCCAATCTTACCGTATCAACTTTTAAATATGGTATAAAAATACCTACTAGGTACTATAAGTGAGCAGAAAACCCAGCTAACATAAAAAAATTATATAACCTGTACGATTATAAAATAGCTTTCCTTAGGTGCATACTTATACCTCGGTAGTACAATTAATATATCATGCAAAATTATAACAACATTATTGTCATTCTATGGTGCGTCTCTATTGTTTCATTCAGCATAGACAATTGATTGGCCATTCACGTGTCAAGATCTATATTCAACCAATAAAGATGTTTTGTTACGCGGTCTATAAGCGTAGTTATAATTCAGCACAAGATAAATACCTAATAAAATAAAAATAAAAAATTGTCTTTTCCAACTTTTTTTTTAGACAAATTTGCATAACCTAATTTTTCCAATAAATAAAGAAAATAAAGATTGGTATATTATACGTGGTCGTTGACTTAAAGTCTCCAGTATGCAGTAGGCCTAAGCATTGAATTTTACATTTTAATAAGGCTTTGTCAAACCTACAGACTCGTACGGTATAATAACAGGGCTACGCCGTGTGAATGTAAAATACTATTTATTTTCTTAAACAGGTCCTTGTATAATTTATATTGGGTGTCATACAACCCGCCCGGTGTCTGTAATCATCCCCGATGACAGTGCTATGATAAATATCATCGTATTTATTTACCACGTTGGCTGATATATTTCGTAATTTTTTTAATTACTTACAGAACGTTCATGATTAATTATGCACGATATTTTTGAAAAGGAAATTGTTTTTCGATTTTGTTCAAATCTGCTACTGTACTGGTTTATAAGTGTCAATATAAAGCATACCTATATATTTTTAAACTAATCTTATATGTGTGCATAGAGCTAATTTAAAATTATAATTAATGTTTTACTACTAGCTTCGCATTACATGTATGAATGTAAATTAGTATTTTCAGATTAACTAAGGCAAAGATACTGTCTGAGTGCAACATTCATGTAGTAAGTATGACATTTTCGCTCCCGTGATATCTCTGATATAAAACAAGATGCAAGAAAAATCACTACAAAGTATTTGATATCATAACAAAAAGTGAAAATAGTCGATTCAAATTTGTAACTAGTGGCTCAAATGAAAGTAACAAAAATCTGGCAGGATTACAAACACAATGTATTTTTATAAATAGCTGAGGAACCCGGTCACTTATATTCGAATGACACGTACAACCACATGCGTAACAAGTGCATGGGAAAGAAAAATAAACCAATTAGATCTGAGTGAACCTTGACAAGGTCGCGTGAAATTTGCGTGTCGCGGGAGACAATACGGATTGTGTGTAATTCTGAGAAGTGTGGGCTGGAGACATCTGCTCTTGTCTTTATAATATCGGAACATCTACGCGACAGGCCGCCATCCCGTCCTGCATCTAGTCAGATAAGTATTATTATCCAACTGATATATTGCATTTTGATTTCTTTTTTACACTGTTTAATTTTTTCCGGAGAAATTCCGATGTTATCACAACCCGATTTAATGCCACCAAAATTAATATACTCGTATTAAAATTTTTCAAGAGGATTGTTTAGAGACTAGATTTTTATAATGATTTACAAATAGTTTACACGAATCCCTCGAATTCCAATTTAAAACAGATTAACCCTGAATAACCCAATTCACGCTCAACACCAGAAGGTTAGGATCCGTCAAATGAAACGTCACGGTGACGACGCACTTTCCCCATCATTAGGATACAGAAAGAAAAAAGGCTTCGAAGGTTCACTTGTAAGCGCCCGCCAACAAAGCCATTATGCCTTATTATGGATACCATCCATCAGCCAACCATATCGATCCAACATTAATGCACGTTAATGCTTTATAAATAGTTATATAATTTGTATTGTCTCCACCTCGGAATCCAATTGATGGATTGTTTTATTTCTATTACATCAAACTGTTAGTTTTTGACGGAGGCGTGGTCGCGTTGCCGTTGTTAGTTAAGACGAGGAAGCTAAATCGTTTATGATTTCACGCTGGTGGTAAAAAAGTGTGAATCGAGCCGTTCATAATGTTGATTATTCTTGCCGATGAGAAATCATAAATGACGCTGGAATATTTACCGTTACAATCGGTGTTTTAAACTAAATGATTAAGTACAAAATGTTTACTTACTTTGTCCAAGATGTACTCGTTTCATCCACGGATAAATCTGCGGGGGATTCGCCGCTGTGTTCGAAGACGATGATTTAGAATTCTTCGTGTTATTTGAACTAGAGTTATTAGCCTCATTGCTCTCGTTGCTCGATGTGCTCGAGGCGGGACTTGATATATTTTGATTCACATTAGCTTTGTGCTCCACCGGTGATGCGATCGGTGTGGTCAATCCTAATTTAGTGCTTGCGGTTCCACTAGAGTTCTGGCCAACGGTTCCAAAGCCCGGAGAAGTTCTTCCCGGTCCCGAAGATGTCGACAAGTCTTGCGGGGACGCCACTCCAGTTGTAGATGTGGAGTCTGCGAACTTACAGCTGGCGCCGGCCGCTTGGCTTGGCGGCGTCGGCATCAAATTGGGCGACAATGCCCCAGGACTCGGGTTCGAATGTTGATGCATATGGGTCGCCGTGCTGCCGAGTCTCTGTGGGTGTAGTTGCGTGTAATCTATCATCGTTTGTGGTTGCATGTGTGCTCCCGTTGCAGGCGTTCCGTACGGGTGTTGGGGATAGTGATGACTGACTTGCGGTGGCGAGTAGCAGGCATTTGGATAGGCCGTTGCTGCTGCATTTGGATTGTAGTAATCCGCTCCAGGTGTGGGTAAGCCCGGGTGTCCAGTTTGCTCGACCGGCGTCCCGGTACGACCGGGGCCCTGGTTCCCGTAGCACGAGGCCAGGGAATTCACGAACTGGTAGGAGCTCATCCCAGCGTTATAATTTAGCTCGTTCATCGGTAACAGTTTGTTGTATCCTTGTTCTCGAGTTCACTCGACACTTGTCATCGTTCGGACGAGCACTGAATGGTCTAGTTGGACATATTAAGTGCTACCGATGTTAGCGGTCCGCTTCAATTGTCCCCGCAGAGTGGAGCTTGATTGATGGACCTGTGATAAAATGAGACACATTAGTTGGTCAAGAGCGTCTCGTTATACTTGATAAATGTTGTATTACAGATCATATCTTAAGTGTTTGATTTAAATATGTATTGTGTTGTGTTCAATGTTAGATATTAAGGTGCCTATGTCTTGCATTACCTCGTTTATGATTGATCGGTCTTAAATTTGTACCTACTATTGTAGCTTAATACGTATTATCTATATTAGAGTCTACATACAATGCAGATCTTTCATATTTTAAAATTAAACTTTTAGCGATAAGTTGAAATGGTTAAAACTGATAGCAAGGCTGAAGTGCACTTTTTGAACCTTTTTAAATTAAGCATTTTTATTTATTTTATTTTGTTATTTATTTTGTCAATACATACAAATATCTTTACAGGCTAGACCCAATGCGATATTGTTGCAAACTTAAAAATTAAAAATAATTTAACTGCTTTTATTTAACATAGCAAATGCTATATGTAGCTGTTCTTGTATTTTACAAGTACCTAACTGGGTGGTCTGAGACGGGCGATAACACGACTTCACAAGTCTGTTTCATGCTACGATCTCTTCAATTTTTGTGCAGAACTTTGCATAAATCACGTGTAACACTTGCGACGCACAGGGGGTCTATTCTAAAACAATAAATTCATATAGGGATTTGGCTTCCTAAGCGGTACAGATGTCAAGTGTGGAAAAAACGCTCCACCGCCACGTGGTGGGGCTATAAAAGTGTCCGCAGAGGTTTATGGCTGTAAGCGGTAGGCCGAATGTGACTTCGCCGGATTTATGTACTCCGCTCGGTGCATACATCTTTATGAGCAAATTAGCAGTCATTGTGCACCCGATTTATTTGTCGCGTTCGCTCCCCGAATGACAAATGTGTGAATTTCGCTCGGACATCGGAGTAATCATAAATTTTATACGCATAAATAACGATTTACGATATGTGCAATTCTTTGCGCTTTCTTAATCGCGAGAATGTTGTTTTAAATAAACTCACTTAAGTAATTAAGTAGTTACTTTAGAGTTACGTGCCAACAATTAACATTTAATAACCTCCTTTTTCTAATAGAGCATTGTCTTGTAAAAATATAATCTACTTAATTGTCCTTATTAAGGTGAAGGCGCCTGTCTAGCCCGCGAAATTCAAAATTTTCGAGTATTTTTATAGTTTATCCAAAATCTGAAAACATTTAAGACAACATTTTGTGATTTGCGACAAACACAGTATGCAGTGCGTTTTTTAATACATTTATTTTACTCTAAAAAACGGTTTTTTATCACGGTGGATATGATACTAGTAAATCGCCAAAAAAAAAAAAATTGCCAGATTATCTGGATAGCTGTCGTTCTTGAAATGTTTTAGAGTAAGTTGGATATATTAATAAATGCACTGCACACGGTCTTTTTCGCGAATTACAAAATGTGCCTTTTATTATTGTCAAATTTTGAAAAATTTCTAAAAAACCCCAAAAAAATTGAACTTCGTGGGCTAGATGGGCGCTTTAGCCTTAATTACACTTGGGTAATCGGCACCAACCAAAAACTAAATGTTGCAAAATAACCGCTAGACAAAATGCTTATAAAGCTTTTTATAATTAGTATAAGATATATAAAAAACTATCTAGCTACAAAATGATTATATATAAATAGGACATAGATTAATCATATAAGCTTAATTAGCTAACACGGTTTGAATTTAAAATACATTTCTGCAACATGTATTTTATAGTAATGATTAATATTTATAGAGATATGATCATGGCTTGAAAAAGCATTGCATCTGAAGAATCTTAGTGACTCTGTAGGTAGAAAATAACATTTATGTGATTTGCAATGGTGAGCATTTGATAATTAGATACGAGCAAGAACTCTATTAATAAATACTACTCTATTAAACATATCATTATCTTGTTAGATTCACTAACTACACTAAGTTTTCTTTTGCATACCTATAGACAAAACATGAGAATAATATTAAATAAAAGAAAACACCTAGTGATTGGCAACAAATAATGTAGTTAGTCATTTCCCGTTCTGATTTTAAATAGTTTTTTAATTGTGAAGCAACAGTTTGCCAATTTCTTTACAGCAGTAAATTTTCTGTACTCAACTTACTTATATGTCTTGATACTTAGATAACAAATGATAATGCTCATCTTTTCTATCATTAATACCTACCATCCTACCCTTATTATTTACAGCAGCGTGTGACATACAAACACATGTGCTCAGTTATTTCAGTATAGAGAATTTTTGTAACTCCCGTCCGGTCCACGTTAAATGGGCCGAACGATTTCATTGCTTTTGTTTTTTTCTTTTCAACTTTTTTTTCTGTGACAAACTTGTTTATTCCCAGACATCCTTTGATGAGCATGGCTTGGACTGTTTTAATTTTAATTCGGGGCTTTGATAGTTTTTATTTTGTCGCTTGATAGGGCGACTTGCTTCAGATGTTTGTTCGCGGTTTAATAGTCGGAGTCATGTGATATCCTTATGTATTCGATTTCTCGAGAGACTAACATACCTACCTACATCATGAACTTAGAATTGTATAAAAGTTGAATTACATTTGAGATTTTCCTAAGACATTAAATATTTATAAGGAAGGACATACAATCTACAATTTCATTTCAATACCGATAGCTTTCAGGCACTCTACATGATCTACGATAAGAAAAATTGATATCGAACTGGTATCGCTAGCGAAATTAGTTAGTTCCCTTTAAGAAAAAAGAAGAGTAGGTATATAAATCTCAATCATTCAATATAAATCCTTCAAATGAATATAAATGGAGCTATAAAATTATTTTAATAACCACTAATGCGAAAAGCTCTCTGGATATAATAACTTTTAATGTTCCGTGTCAAGTGGACAGGCCGAATCCACCGCGACCGGAGAGATTTACTGCGATACGCTTTGACAAGCCGCCTTTTCAACTATATCTGGACGATCAATTGGATTATAATTTTCAATACCTAGAAATTACAACGCAATGGAAGTAAAGAAACAATCTGCGATACTCACTCCAATATATTTTTTAGAGTGAACAGCTGTAACAGCCAACTTTGCGACAAATCACAACCAATCGTTTCGCTGCAAAATTAATCACAAAACATCCCACAAGTTTTTTTTACACTTTTCACATTATATTTTTTTCCAATTCCAAAATAAGCAGGTAAAATAACGAAACGAAAAACTCGTTCCCTATTTCAAAAAACGTACGTCCGTTGGTGATTCGAACTTTACGCGTTCCGAATTCGGAAAACTTCGGGTGTGTGTCGGCGCGGCGAAAAACTACTCGTGTTTTCCCGGCGTTCGGGCGTCGAGTGCGGCGCGCGTCTGATGGTGAGGTGAGCGGTTGAGTTACGCGGCGTCAAACTAGCGGCGGGCGGGGCGGGCGGGGCGCGGCGGGGGGCGGGGCGCACCTGAGCCCGCGCCACGTGCGCGCCCGCTTCCGCTCCCGCCTCCGCCTCCGCTCCTGCGATTAGCGTAATTAGGGTACACCGTCGATACGTGGATCCGATTTCAATGGACCGATTGATGATCATGGCTGGTAAACGATTGAATTGTACTGTAATTTTGTTACAAATTTTTATTGTTTCCCGTAGTGAGGATTGATGATTTTTACACGTTTTATTTGCAGGTTCCGATAGCGTGTGTAGTTTTTGTAATGTGATTGTGATGATCATGAAAACGGAATTGATTGGGAGTTTATAGTTTTCTCTTACAATCACGATTATTTTGATACCGTCCTGGGAAGTCTTCTGTATCACATGAGAAAAAAATGAAAAATAATTTATTTCCAAAGTACACAAGGTGTTACAAATATCATTACATGAACTCCGTGATGGATTTTCTTTTATATATTCTGTAAATATTTCACTTCTCCTGATAAAAATAACTCACGATGTTGCTCCAGGTATAATCTACCACATTTTTAAGTATCATTAAAATCCACCCATTGAACTCTCTAGCCAAAAAGATTTTCTGCAAACCTTTTACGGATTGTTGTGCTTAAATATATATGTTGTCAGATAATTTATATTTAAGCGGGACCATTTGTAGAAACGCTTGTACAGAATCCTCTTCGCTGGGGCGAATATCAGTTAAGTATGTACAGTCACACACATAATTTCAATAATAACACAAAATTATGAATCCCGAACAAATGTCGAAAGCGGCACCATACATCGTCAAACGGACCGCTTAGTACAAGTCTAGATGAGCGGACACCAAACATGCATCACGCGTGACGTAGAGACGTCTTGCGACGAATAAAAATTGCCTGACTGTACAAGAAACGGCCTTGTTATTATAATTACATGCAGATGTACGATTGTGGGGCTGTGTAAATTTTAAATACACTAGTTTATTATGGAATTATTACCTTTGTTCCAATCTGCTGTGTAGATAGAGTTTGAGTTACGATAAAAAATATATCTATCGACATTTGTAAGTAAATTCACGTAATTTTCTATGGCATATTGCATTAGTTCGCAGGGTAAGTAATACCTATTACACAATAGTATAATGTCGTAATGTAATATGGAGTGTCTATTGCCATTTTCTGATAACAATCAGGCTGTGAGGTGTTACCTACTTGACCACATGACTTGGAATAATCCTTATTCTAGCACTTGCGCTAGCATTAGGTATATTTATAATAAGATAAAAAAAAAACTATTCTAAAGACAAAGTAAAAGGGACTTGCGTTATGTAGAGCTTATGACACTCAACAGCCTTTTTCACATATAGCAGCTTTAGATCTATTTCTTAGTTAGTAGAGTTACTGGAAAGCACATCAGATACCATATTTTCTAATAGACAAAGTTAATAAAACGCTTTCAAAATATTGTAGAGACTCTTCTTACCTCACAGCTTCAGACATCACGTGCTTAAAGCCACAAGTAAACACCGCTTATTCAGACATAGGACAAAAATAGTTTTGACCAGAACAAACATTAATGTCAAAACTCTACATTAATGAAACAATGGGACATAATTTAAACTGCATCCTCCACTAAAACCGAACGAAGTCGAATCACGGGTAATGACTTCCATTAGTCTCTACATTTGTCGGTTAATTATAATTAAGTGCTAATTATGACGATGCTATACGCCACTTACTGACGACCCGCGTTGAGTAATCGCGTTATGGCGTCCGAGATTTATTGTTTATACACACGATTCTTGCGTTGGATGTGGGCGAGTATGGCACTGACATACTATAGGTACAGAAAGGTGAAGAGGCTTTAAATCCCTCAATCCTTCAGCTGGAAGACTGCAATTTCTCGACAAAAACCTTTACCAAGGAGTTTCACACATCACGGTCCTCCAGCGCTCACGTCCACCGGTTTCCTGTGACGTGTGTGATGTCAGCCGACAACCTGCAGTCCCACACTAAGTAAGGGGATGAAGCAACCTCAGAAGTAAACTCGGTGTGTGTAACGTCTATGGGTCTACATCTATACAAATAAATGCAACTGAAGTGTCTGTTTGTAAAGTCAAAATGACAGATTTTTTACGAAATGCTTAAATGTAAGTGTATATGGTTTGTTAGTTCCGGCTAATCCGGCTATTCCAAAATGGCTGAACCGAATTTGACGGGACTTTCACTGGCAGAAAGCTGATATTATAAGGAGTAACTAACGTTACTTTAATTTTATCCAAGTCCGGTGGAACAGCGGGCAACAGCTAGTAATAATAAGATATAAATAAAATATCCACAATGGTAGTGTTGCCTTTATGGAGAACTAGCTGTGCCCCGCGACTTCATCCACGTAGTATTGGATTATTGGGTTAAAAAGTATCCTATATGTTAATCCCGGTTATAATCTATCTGTGTTCCAAATTTCATCCAAATCCGTTCAGTAGTTTTTGCGTGAAGGAGTAACAAACATACATACATACATACATACATACATTCATACATACATACATACATCCACACTCACAAACTTTCGCATTTATAATATTAGTAGGACTAGCTGTGCCCCGCGACTTCATCCGCGTAGTATTGGATTATTGGGTTAAAAAGTATCCTATATGTTAATCCCGGTTATAATCTATCTGTGTTCCAAATTTCATCCAAATCCGTTCAGTAGTTTTTGCGTGAAGGAGTAACAAACATACATACATTCATACATACATACATACATACATACATACATCCACACTCACAAACTTTCGCATTTATAATATTAGTAGGATATTAATATCCCATTAGTTATAGGCAATGGTTCCAACACTCAGAAGAATGGACGCTTTTTAAGTTGATATAGTATCTATATCTAGTAGCCAATAGCTTTTCCCCGGACTGGTCAAGGGTCAAACCTCAGCGTCATCACTGGACACCATTGTCGATCCTGGCTTGCAGGAATGGCAGTGACGGCAATGTATGGCTGGACTAGCCCCAAGAGAAGTCTATATTCAGCAATAGGGGCATTTAATAAGCTACAAAAGCTTCATTAAAATGGCCAGCTTGCTATTGTATTGTAGGTTCTTACATAAAAGGATCACTTATACCCTCAATGTCTTGAATAAGGAAACACATTTTGTAGCGGATTAAACGTAATAGAATCTAGCAATGCGGCTCGTATTGAGATGATTTTCGATTTTTCATGCAACGTAGAGCATATCTTATTGTCCACAGTGTATCTCAAATATAATCTTAGACGAAGGCATAGATAAAGCGGCGAGATCACCGTCATAGAGTTGACTTCTGTGGGAATGCTCTCCAACAACAATTTGTTAAATGTAGAGTCAAAACCAAACCATGATCTATTTATACAAGATTATATATTCTGTGTAGAGTCATTCACTGTCAGTGGCTTAAAGGGGTTTAATTTTGATTAGAGACCAGTCTGCTACATAATAGAGATAATAGAGAATCATAATTGAAGAGCTGTAGAGATGAAAATTATAGATTTATCCTTTAGTAAAAGTATAAACATTTTGTCTCTTGTTCTTAGCGTGTGGATACAAATATTTATATTACTTACTGACGTTCTGTTGAGCTCACCAAAAAATATAGAGTTACCCGGTTGTCCCAAAAGACACCTACCTATGTCCCGTGGGCCATTAAATTTATTACGACTTAATAACTAGCTAGTCACGCGACACACATGTTGGCGAACATAACTCACTCCAACATAATTTACGACTTAAGGGTGACTCTACCTGTCTCTATCTTCAGTATCGATAAAGAGAGAGATCAAATAGGTTATGTTTATTTAAATATCGTTTATTGGTATTTAATAGGGAACTGGTTTTGGTATTAAATTTATTTTCCATGTTGGAATGTTGAGAATGTTAGGTAGAGTTGTATCTGATGATAAGTGAGACAGCCCTCTATTTCTTAGTAGTTTTTTTCTTTTTCGAATTGGAAATACTTTAAGATAGCGGTATGATATTTTTTTTTTAGGAAAAGGATTCTGAAATTTATAACAAAAAGACTAAGAGAGACAAATTAATTAATTATAAAAATACAATAGGTGTTTGATGTATTAAATTATGTGAATTTGACAAAAAATTTTAACAGTACCTTTAGTTATAAATAACATTAACTCAGCTATCTATTTATAACTGACCCATCATTATTTTTTGCAGGGCCTTTCACATCAATTTCATATTATCATGTTCTTTAAGTGAAAATTTTTAATGGGTCTTAATTCTTTTATTATAGAATTATATAAAAAAAACAAATGAGCGCTCTCCAATTCTGCAATTCACAGTCCATAATTGCAAGCATTACTAGTTGCAAAACCCATGTAAGTTGAACATCGCGCGTATTCTTTAAACGCCTGACACCACCGTGATACCCGCATAATAACACATAATTACTTAATGCAACACTTAATTTGCAAATGAATAAAAAATTTGCATGTAATCATAATGGCAAATGTGTTGCTGTCTCTACCACACACGAGCGTTTTGTACAAGATAGAGTGGGACAAAGATCGGTCGTGTGCTGCGGTGTTGGGAAGCATGCGTAGTGCAGAGACTGTGGGCGCGGCTGACTGCGTGTCACGAACGCACCCGATTGGTCGGCACAACTTGCTAAAGTGGGGTGTAAATGTGTTTGAAGAAACTTCAAACAGTTTTATAGTTGAAAAGTTTATGAAATTATACAAAATATTCCACTTTCTAACGCCTTTTTTTTCGGCGACGTGATTGGAATATTTGTGTTGTTAAATGATAGTTGGTCGTATTCTTTATTGTACCTACCTACTTGGATAATTTTACTTTCTCAAAAATGTACAGTAAGTACTCTGCAAATTAATAAAATCGCCATTTACTATTTTTAAACATTAATTACGTATTGTTTAAAAATATTCTTGATGGACTAAGGAACTGAAAATTAGCGAAAGGCATTTATTTGACGCGCTTGAGGCCGAGTTCACAAACTCACTAACAGACTGTCAGTGCAGTCAAAGATTATTACCAGTAAGTACTAACAGTAGCCCATTGTACATCATACAATGGACTACTGTTCTAACTGTCCATTAAAATGTTGGTAAACTCAACCCATAGTGTTTTTTGGAAAACCATATTTGAATGGAATATACCAGGTTACTTTGATATAGGGTTCCTAGATAGGTTTTATTTGGTTTGTTAGGTCTTGAGGGTTCACCTGTTTTCTTAGTTCTATAAAATTCTTAATAGTTTAATCATCAACTCCTTACCTATAAGAACTACTAGTACAATCTCTACCTCCGGAGTTAGAAGAGTACCTAAGACACAGATATTTTAAAGAAAAACAATTGGCATGCCCATATCTTCATATAAAATAGACTGGTTGATAACTAAGTAAATAAATAAATATCGCTAGACTGACACACCAACTGTATGGTCTCAAACTAAGCAACGCTTGTACTATGGGTACCGTTAATGGACTGGGGGCGATCTCAGTGACACCTAGACCAGGGCAAATTACGAAAAGGCCATTTCCGAAATTTACCCCAGCGGGAATCGAACCCGCAACCACCATGTGCAGTGAGCCGAGCGGCTTACGCTCGACCCACTGCGCCAAGCGGTCGTCGTACTTCCATAATGCGTACATTATTTATGTATGATTCATAGTTGCTATGTAGAGTTTTAAATCAAGGAAAAAGCCAAAGCTTAGGCACTTCACCGCCACACACTAGCGTTTCGCCATATGTAGAGTACCTACCAAACTATTAATAAAAACTTATGTAAATACTTATCGATAATTCATCCTCACTGACCGCATTCCTGGATCTTGGTGATAAATGAGTTCTTGAGTGTAGACAGTGTAGGAAGCCAGCGCTAAATGGTATGAAGACCTGTGGGAGATTGTCAGAAATCACTGGTAAACACAGAATGCAGAGAGGTCAGGACCGGACTTAGTGGTGTTAGGGCCTCTAGCCAGCTTAGGATAGCAATAGGCTCTTATGATGATGAATACCTACGGAGACTAACTTATATCAATAAATCTTTTCAATTTGCTAACCTATAGGTTAATCTCTAAGGGTTGGTAATTTTCGGAAATCTTCAAGGGATACTTTGGGTACGATAAAAACAGTTAAATAGTTTACTGTCGAGCCCAGTTGTACCCTTTTGTCTACATCCTACTAATATTATAAATGCGAAAGTTTGTGAGTGTGGATGTATGTATGTTTGTTACTCATTCACGCAAAAACTAATGAACGTATTTGGATGAAATTTGGAACACAGATAGATTATAACCGGGATTAACATATAGGATACTTTTTAACCCGATAATCCCGAAATTTTTGCTAAGTTAAAATACTACGCGGATGAAGTCGCGGGGCACAGCTAGTCTCATATACATCTCGTTTGACTAGGGTAGTACCCACCACACACCCACAGAAGATAGGCGTAAAGTTTATACCTATTGTAGTTGCGTTCCGTATAATGAGTGAGAGAGCTGGAAGCCCTATCTGCCTCCTTTCCCCTATCTCTGTCCAACTCCCCTCCAGGTCGGCAACGTGCGAGCAATGCCCAGCATCTACAGACTACGGTAACTGCTTAACATCAGATAGGTCGTATACTTGTTGGCAGTGTCTGATACTGGTATTTGGATTGCCTGTTATGAAATTCTAAGACCCTTGGAAGTATGTCATTGAAATTAGAAAAAGATTTGTTCATGACTCCATTGGCGATGAACGCATCTACAATAGAGTACCTCCTTACATCTGTTTTTAGGAAGAAGTACAGTCATGAAAGAGAGTCCTATACCTAATCTTGTTAGATTCAAATTCCGATTAGGAAAACTTATTCGAAATTAGTAGTAAGGTCTTCTATGGTTCTCATAAGAAAAAATAATCAGCACCTAAATTGCTCGTCTCGTACAAGATTAAGTGTAAGTGGTACTCACCGAGTAGCATTTTCAAAAAAGAGTCTTATCCGTCAATAAATAAGAACCACTGTATCCGCTGGTACATCTAGGTACTTACATGTAATAAAATTTTCATAACATATTTGTTTTCGTAACTTATTTAAAAATAAATCGTTTAGATGTTTTCCTATTTTTAGCAGTGGCGCCCCACGATACAGTTTTCAGGGGTAAAGTTTTGTTTCAGCTCGTTTCATAGATGGCGCTAATACTAATTACGATTATATGACTCTATTTTTCTGGTAAGCGAAAATCACTGAACTATTTTTTATTTTAGGATTATCCATGTCTATTCATAGCAAAAAAACCGATATCCCAAATCACTCTATTTTTAAGGTACCAATACTTATATAACTTTACTGAACTACACACCTACACCTACACCCTACACCAATAAGGGACTCTACATCGAATCCGAATTGTAAATAATTATCAATTACTTAATGTAATAATGACGATTTTATTTATGTTAATACGAGTAACGTATAAAAATATCTCTACAACCCATATATTAATTTAATTATCAATAATTAATCAAGATAACAGGGTCAACGACCATCAAAACACCTCATTCATAAGATTCAGTTACCAGCCATTATTACGATATACATCACAATCATGAGATACATCTCAATTAAACTTTTTTAATTATGCAAATCTATGTAAGTAATTAATTTATTAGCATTTAATTACGTGTAGAGACAACATATAATTAACATACTCTAGGTGGTTAAGAGATAAACATTCCTTTATATGTATTAACTACATAAAAATTATCTAGGTATAGTAAATATATATGTGTACCTAGTATTTCTCTTTATGTGCTTTTCCAAGAAAGTTTACAGTTTTTCCACACCGAGTAGGATACTTACCTACATTTAATAACTGACTGACCTGCTTGAGTAGGTAAGTATTATTACATAAACCACGGCAACGAGTAGCGACACGAAATCGTAATAATGTTCGAGTTTAAGTCGGTCACCGCCGGGCTCGCCAATATTCTGGCGACTATTCTATAAATTTATGATCCATACTCCATCGGAAACTCTAACGTTAATCCTACTAATATTATAAATGCGAAAGTTTGTGAGTGTAGATGTATGTTTGTTACTCCTTCACGCAAAAACTAGTAAACGGATTTTGATGAAATTTGGAATACATATAGTTTATAACCGGGATTAACACATAGGATACTTTTTATCCTGATACTCCCAAAATTTTTGTTAAGTTAAATATTACGCGGACGAAGTTGCGGGCATAAACTAGTTAAAAATAAATTGCGGCGAAACGTTAAAAACAACTCATTTAATAAAATAATCTAATTATTTTTTGTTTCGCTTGACGTTGGGTGTGGTATAGTCTGACTTCAATAAATAAATGAAATAGGCTCCTTATTGGCATCGTGATAGATTTAAAGCACAGCGATAAATACTTTCATATTTCAAGCAACTATTCTATAAGCTTGTTTGCGGACTTTGTTACATACAAAAATAAACTTTAATATGAGGGTAAGTAATTGCAAAAGTGATTGCCGGCATTCTGATTATTTCATTTATCTCAAATTTCATCTCGAAACTTACCGAACTCCATCGTCTCTCTCGTCTCGGGAAAAGAAAGAGAGTGACGTTTAACACCATTAGTCAAAGTGTCGCCCCTTGTCAAACGCGCCGAACTCGCCCTTTCGACGCCCGACCTTACTAATACTGCCGCTAAACACTCGCACTGACAGACGGCGTGTGATGTTATTAAGTGCTCATGTACCTAATGACATTCTTGACTGGCTGTACCGGTGGCAGCTTGGACGATTGAAGGCAGACTTGGCCCGTCAACATCTCAGCCAAGACGTCTGCTTTGCTGATACTCGCTTTTTTGACCTTCTAATGATGTTCCTTAATACTTTATTTGAAGCAAAGCTTCTAAACAAATGTTCGGGGTGCTCTATTCGTACTAAACGTCAGTAACGTTACACAAAATAAATAGGTATACAGAGTGGCAGCTGCGGCGCCCTACGCTTTATACTATAAAGCTTCGCTTTTTTCGGGCGTCCCTAGACGGCACTGTTTTTTTTTCCATATTTCTAGCAATGTGAGTTTATCACATTACTAGTATTCCCGTTAACTCCTCCAGCTAAGCTAATCCTTGTGTTAGGAGTGAGCCTACGTCAATAGTTTAATGGCGAGGATGGGGATCGAACCCAGAACTTCTCGGCTGCGACGGCGGCCCCTATACCACTAGGCTATTGACGCCTTACATTGAGAGACATAGGTTATGATTATAAATAATTACAATATGTACTTAATAGCTTTCTCTGAGTACTTGATTCATGGAAAATTAATAAAAACATATAAATAACGCCAGGGTAACACACCAACTGTATGGTCTTGAACTAAGCAACGCTAGTACTATGGGTACCGTGCAATGGAATACCGTTGGTATTTTAAGCAATTTTAAGCTGTAACTGCTTAACATCAGACGGGCCGTATGCTGCCGACTTTGTTATATAAAAAATATATAATATGTGACTTTGAACAGGCGGAAGTGGATCTAAATACAAAGTATACTGTTGTGATGCTGTATTATTTATTGATCCGGAATATAACTTTTACTTAGGCTATCCGGTGTTCTCTATCTTTTATCAGAACATAGATAATTTAAAACTTGAACAATCTACAAGCATACTTACAATGCCTAACAAGGGTGGAAAATAAAACATTTTGTTTATATAGCCATGTATTTAATATAAACCATAATTAATAACAGAATGGCGTTATGAAACTGAAACAAAGAAAAAAATATTTATCGTCAATTTCAGAAATAAATAGGTAGTAAAGTATTATTGTTTATAGGTGGGTACCAAAAAGGTCTGAAATCTAATGAATCATATAACTAATTAACTTCGTAAAGATGTAACGATTCAGAAATAAAAATATGGCATGCTCGCTGAGTTTAAGGAGACTTAAGGAAAAAATATAATATATTTGTGATATAAAAACCATTTGTAAGTGCGCCCGTAGGCCTAAACAACATAATAGTTTGTCGTTGAATTTAAATTTTGATGTGAGACGATACATTAATTCCCAATCAGTTTTGTATGGGACGTCAATCCTTCGCTATGTGCAGGTCCTGTGGAGAAGTGGATTAACTTTACTTTCATGAATTTCAGCGGTTAACTTATTTTTAGCAAGCTGCTGAAAATTTATGAGTTGGAAATACAAAAGTAGTATTGATAAGTATTACGGCTTGAGTTAATTAGGAAATCGTTTCCTTAGCTTTATGAAAATAAATACTTCTTAAATTGCACTCTATAAATCAGAAATGTTAGGCCGATCATTAAATAATCGTAGATAGGTAAATGAGTGCTTTAAAAAGTACGACAACTACGTTATTCTTTGGAGAGTTCCAAAGAATGCGGTCCTAACGTAATTGTCTCTACCTTTTCGATTTCCCGTTACCCATGCAAACTCAATAAACGTACCTATATCAAAACTTTCAATAGTAGAGATATAATTACAGAGAGAGCCGGGATGTAGGCTACGGTGCGTCGCTCGAACAATGCTAACTCACATTTAGCTGCCAGTCAAAAACAATTTGGAATTTGTGCGCGAAGGGTCGGCCGGTAGAGTGGGAAATTGTATAACTATAGAGCGGTTAATACGTCTGAAAACAGAAAAGATTTTCTCCGCTTTTCTTTTAGATTTTATAATACCTTTAACTTTTCCCCGGGACTCGTCGAGGGTCACTCGACGTCTTTATTGGTCACCATTGTCGATCCTGGTTTACAGGAGTTAGAGTGGTGGGAATGGGTGGCGGGACCAGTCCCATGAAATAACTGCAGGGGAACAACTTCAAGAAAAAAAAACTTTTAAATTTAAAATGATTACACAAATTATTACAAATGGTACACTACTTGCCCATATAACGAACCGTCATACTAAGACCCGTGTTAATAATTATATCTAAAGTCTGAGAGCGATCTTAAGTACGGTTTTGATAAGTCATTTTATACTGGAATGACATAAGAATGACATTTCCAAGATTGCTCTCAGACTTGAGATCGATTCATTAATGCGGGCCTAAAACAGTAGCGTAGCTTTTACAAAAAAGTTAATCACGTGATTTATAAATGAAATTGGACTTTATTCGTGTTTATTAGAGTTATGTCAAACATATCTTTCTTATATATAAAATTCTCGTGTCACAATGTTAGTTACCATACTCCTCCGAAACGGCTTGATCGATTTTTATGAAATTTTATATGCATAATATAATTATATAAAGACAAATACATAAACATAAATATCAGGCATGTAAAATTATAATAGTCCTTAAGTATTAACTTGTTACATTATCTATGGTATACAATCAGAAAAATTACAACCTGGCCCCATAACATTTTTTTGTTGTTTAAAATAGGTACAGGACAGTGACAAGCCGAAGCGTAGCCTAAGTATTGCCATGCGAAAATTACCTCAAAAGTGTCTAAGCAGCAATATCCTCTTGTAAATTATTCTGTGAACATTTTACGACGTCGAATTAACAGCTCTGCATACATCTGAAGTTCGTTCGCGTTACAGCAACGGCCCGGTTGCTACCATCCATCATTTCCTCCATCCAATCGCCGGGTTAAACACATAAGTGACATTGACGCCGCGCCGACCAGGCCCATTAGACCCTTCGCTCTAATACAAACAATACTATCATTTAAGAATAGTAAAGGTCAAGATCCATCGGTCGGTCAGCGGTGAACGTCACGCCACGTTACGGTCAGGTAAATGACATTACGATTTTGATTTGAACTGTGAATGACAGTCTGACTAGTATACAATTGGCAGTGCCGTAAAAGGAAAATTTAATGTTGGTGGAAAACGGTATGATTAGCGTCCTGGATCATAATATATATGGATACCAAAAGTCTATTTTCAATTATGAGTAGTACATTGATCCGAAGTTCTCCATTAAATAATTAAATTTATTAACCTTTTTTTATTCATTACCCAGTGCTAAGCTACCATACCTACCTATCATACTATATCCTTCCAGAAGTGTAGATATAGTTAACAAATTTCATCCCGTTTGTAACATTTTTCTCATAATCTCTTAATATGAAAGTACCTACCTACTTACTTCTTGATCTACGATGACTTATTATTGAATTTAGTTTTATAGTATATTATTATATTATATAACTCATAAATAGGTAGCAATGTATTAAAAAAAAAACGTTTATAAATATTAAATATAAATACAAAGATATTCTGGATTTACATTTACTAAAACTACTCAGTTATGACGTCACACCACACTCTACTATTGTCAATTTTTAAGTTATTTTACTAGTAGTAATCGTAAAACTAACCCACGTATATCTATACAAATAAATAAAATTGGAGTGTCTGTTTGTGATATCAAAATAACACCCTTTCACTAAATGCATATGAAAGTACATACGACACCTATAGCAAAAACGCGATAAAAATTTTTTTGTCTGTCTGTCTGTCTTTGTGTTTGTTCCGGGTAATCTCCGAAACGGCTGGACCGATTTTGACGGGACTTTCACTGGCAGATAGCTGTTGTAATAGGGAGTAATTTAAGCTACTTTAATTTTTGAAAAACAATTAGGGTTCCGCGTAAAAAAATAAAAACACATGAAATCAAAGAGTATCTCCGAAACGGGTGGACTGATTTTGATGGGACTTTCACTGGTAGATAGCTGATGTTATAAGCAGTAACTTAGGCTACTTTTAGTTTAGAAAAAAAAAATGGGTTCTGTCGTGCGGGTTCAGAGCGGGCTTTTTTGTTAAGTTAAATTCCACGCGGGCGAAGTCGCGGGCTCAGCTAGTATACATATAAATATGCAACAAAAAATATTCATCCTACCTAATAATAAAGGGAATCAATGACCAGTTACTGTTGTCCTAAGGCATAATGTTAATTTAATTCAAACCTGCCTTAATAAGGCATCGATACCGAAACAAAAAGTATTATGTTCATTCGGCGATCGAATTCAAATTTATATAACGACCGAATCAACGGTAGCCTTTAACGATTTCATGAAAAAATAACCACACAGTATAAATTGAGTCATTATGAATATCGTAAAGGCGTTAAAATTGCAGAATTATAATAGCCGCCATTAAACGGTGGCGGGAAACGATTGGCGATGTTACTTGCTCGTGTTATACTTGATTGCTACAGAATCCTACTAATATTATAAATGCGAAAGTTTGTAAGTGTGGATGTTTGTTACTCTTTCAGGCAAAAACTACTGAACGGATTTGGACGAAATTTGGAACACACATAGTTTATAACCGGGATTAACACATATGATACTTTTTAACCCGATAATCCCGAAATTTTTGTTAAGAAGGCGCCTGTCTAGCCCGCGAAATTCAAAATTTTCGAGTATTTATATAGCTTATCCAAAATCTGAAAACATTTAAGACAACATTTTGTGATTTGCGAAAAACACAGTATGCAGTGCGTTTATTAATACATTTATTCTACTCTAAATATTATCACGGTGGATATGATACTAGTAAATCACTAAATATACAAAAATTGCCAGATTATCTGGATAGCTGTCGTTCTTGAAATGTTTTAGAGTAAGTTGGATATATTAATAAATGCATTGCACACGGTCTTTTTCGCGAATTACAAAATGTCCCTTTTATTATTGTCAGATTTTGAAAAAATTCTAAAAAACCTCAAAAAAATTGAACTTCGCGGGCTAGATGGGCGCTTTAGCCTTAAGTTAAATACTGCGCGGACGAAGTCGCGGGCACAGCTAGTAGCCCCATAAATATCCTCTTATAATGCGCATCTGTTCTTTGTTCGATGTTGAAACGTGTTTTAAGAAAGGTTATCTTAAGTTATTTGTGTCTTAATCATTATTTTACGGTGGTAGAGCCAAGCTGAGGCCAACTGACTGGGCTAGCTCCACCGGGTTAGGACCACCCGCTCACAAAATATCGGCAGTGTTTTGTACGGTGAGTGAGAAACCCGAAAGTCCAACTCCATCCCTTTCCTCAAGTCGGTAACGTGCGAGCAATACGAGCAATACAATATAACTGATTGACTTCAGACGGGAGCAACGCTTGTTTATCGACTTTGATACATTAAAAAAATATTACTTACTAGCTGTGCCCCGCGACTTCATCCACGTAGTATTGGATTATTGGGTTAAAAAGTATCTTATATGTTAATCCCGGTTATAATCTATCTGTGTTCCAAATTTCATCCAAATCCGTTTAGTAGTTTTTGCGTGAAGGAGTAACAAACATACATACATACATACATCCACCCTCACAAACTTTCGCATTTATAATATTAGTAGGATTTTAATGCTAAATTGCTATGGGTAGATACATTATTTGTTAATTGGGATTTAAACAATACTATATTTTATTGCATACATGATAAGGTGTGTCTTACTATAGCTAGGTACCAAATAAATATAATTTTCAAATTAACTATGAAATCGTGCAAAAATACATACTGTTAAATTGACCAAAACAGCACCAGCTAGTGTGGTATGACGTCATAACTCAATAGTTTTAGCAAACTTGTATATTTTAACCTAATATATTTGAAAGTTATTTTGTGAGTTTATAATAAAAAATATACTTACTCATAAAATATATATTTAATAGAGGTCATCAAGCCTATTGAGAGCAGTCCCAAACGAGGAAGAAAAAACAAAAAGAATCTGCATACTAAACGCCAAATCACTCATTTGAACCATCCAAGTCCAAAAAACTAACCGGTCAACAAACTCCACGCGTACCTATAACAATGTAAAAATTTTAATCGCTCCCGTGTTCCCTCCAGCATTGATCAGGCCTGCTTTCGAACGTCGCCAGTGGAGCGTTGTTGATAAATGATCCGCCTTCGGGCCGGGACAATGCTGCTGCAGATTCTTTTGTCGATCACCCGGCGTTTTTGTGCGGACATCGATGTTGGTGTTGTGTGACGTGACGGGTGGGAGATGTGGACGGCTGTTTTCATCTCCTATTTTCGGGACGTTTGGACGTATTTAGGATAATGTCGGTGTGGGTATCTGGATCACGTAGGTATATCAAACAATTCCGATACATTATGTTATTGTATTATGCTGAGGATTCGAAAATAATTAAATTGGCGACTCTACAGTTGGGATAATTACTAATTTATTTTCATTGCATTATTTTACGAAGTATGACTTCTCCTTTATGTCTTACGATTTGAAGTTGAACACGTTTGAAGTTTCGAAAGCAGTAGCTAGTGGAGTATTACGTCATAATTGAATAGTTAAAGTAAACTTGAATGTCTCCGTATTTGTTTAATATATATTTTTAAATAAATCATCATATGTCACAAAATAATTGGTACTTAATAAGTGAATACAAAAAATATAGTAAAGTTAGTCATCGCCCCGATTGTTTCTATTATATTTATTAATGATATTATACACTATCACGGCTAACGATAAAATAATAAAAATTTAAGTAAGGCATCTGATTACAGATTACGTTAACTTTATGAATACAAAAGTTGTAAGTATTTAATTTACATTTGTGAAACCTTTTTACTCGACGTACTTACTTGAACAAAAGTTTCCCAATGGGACCATAACTGGACCTACTTATGCAAAATGTAACCAACCCACATGCACTACTGTAGACCAAAACCAACCTTGTGTAAGTGGTTCTAGGTTGGTATCAGTTTGCAGAAGTATGTGTGGATTGGTTCCATTTTGCATAAGTAGATCCAACTGAAATACCACTTTTGTTTTGGTATTTTATGAGAGTGTCAAAATGGGTTGTATACCAAACGGGATATAGCCGGTATTTTGAACTGCAACCTGCAAGCAATAAAACAATATCAGATGTTGGAATAACGAAACATCAAACAAGTATGAGAGTACGGTTTATCGTAGTGATTTGTCTTAGTTAACATCCCAGCTGCCCCCTGGACACTAATTGGTCGTAATGTTTAATTATGCTGTTATTTACGAGTGCTGATAACAGCCCACTTTGATCGGTGCAGTGATCAAAGTACTCGTGCGAGCTGCATGTATTGATAACGTCGACTGTTAAGGCGAATATTTTACGAGCGAAACTTTGATTTGGAATAACATACAATTATAATTTTTGCACCAACTAGCTTCTGCCCGTGGCTTCGTTACCGTTAATTTTATGGATATCAACAACAGCTGCACCGAACAGGTCCAACTAGAACTAAGAACAGTCTAGGTGACCCCATAAGTACAAAAAATAAAAATCAAAGGCGGTCAAGCCGTTTAGCAGGAGAAGAATTACGAACATACGCACACTGGATTTTTTTATATATAAAAATATCTATACAAATAAATAAAATTGGAGTGTCTGTTTGTAATATCAAAATAACACCTTTTCACTAAATGCATATGAAAGTACATAGGGTACTTATTACAAAAACGCCATTGAACAATTTTTTTGTCCGTCTGTCTGTCTGTGTGTTTCTTCCGGGTAATCTCCGAAACGGCTGGACCGATTTTGACGGGACTTTCACTGGCAGATAGCTGATGTTATAAGCAGTAACTTAGGCTACTTTTATTTTAGAAAAACAAAATTTTAAGCAATTGGACCTGTCGCGTGGGCTCAAAACGCAGGAGCGGGCTTTTTTGTTAAGTTAAATTCCACGCGGACGAAGTCGTGGGCTCAGCTAGTATAAAAATAAACAGCTTTTGTTAAAAATGCTATATAAATTCGTTCTATTTTTCTGGTGATACCTTCAACTTGATATTATGGATTTTAAAATCCGGATTTTTTGTATTTAAAATGTAGATTATACTTATGACAATATACAAATAAGCCCTGATACTAAACCAGTAATTACGGTAAAATTTATTAGTACACTTATTTCACTAAGAAACTGTAACAGCTCTGCTATTTAATGGTGTGACGATTCTCATAAAAAATGTTGCTGAAAAAGAATTCGATCGCCTCACAGATGACTCAGATATCCCGAAGCAACGACTGCCTAAATGGAATTGTACCAAATGTAATTAACAGTCGTCCACATGAATAAATACAGTTTAATCTTAGTCTGCTTAATACGCAACAGCGATGGTATGATTGATTCTGACAGGCACAATGTGACCGGCCCCGACCACCGTATACGAAGAGTTTTTTGTGGCTGACTCACAATTTTCTTACCAAGTCGATTCTAAAGGTAAATACTATAGCGGCATTCAAATATCCATTAGGAGGTTTCTTTTGATCCAACTTCAATGAACTCTGGCTGGATCGACGTTAGGATTAATTAGAACCGCCATTCAAACTACGTATTCAATGTATGGATCGGCCAAGTTAAATTTACTGTTCCAGCAACTAAAATTTCAAACCTAGTGATCATTAGCACTTTTATATTAATGGTCATTTTGAAATTGGATTAGTTCGATGACCGTAATTTTATTTTTGTTATGTAGCCAAGATGTGTTTGATTGGATCTAATGTTCTTGTTTTCGTTTGATAAGTAACAAAAAGGATTTCTAAATAAGTAACAAAATGATTTAAAAAAGCATTAAAATACCGGAGCGGCGTGACTCAGGTGTTAATTTTAAAAAAATATACTTATGTTATTTATTTCCCTCCTATTAATTTGATGACAGGCAATCCTTAGTGTTATCAATTAAATAGGAGCAAGTGAAATAGCGTATGTTTGCATCAGTTTCTTTAGTTGAAATAGGTAGCTATTTATTTATTATTAACGATTAGTAAGCATCATTTGTTTTTGATTTAGCAATCAGTCTGTCTATCTGTCATCTTACAAAATATGAAGAACTTACCAAATAATTTGTTCAATAATTGACGAAAGTCTTGAGATTTCTGTGACAATAATTTTCAAACCATAATTTCTGTAGATTTTCCTGTAACCACTTTAAATATTAACATTTTTAAAGCAAAACAAAATATATGCGGACTAACCACTGGCCGCCATCTTGGCTGATTGACGCATGCGTAGTCCAACTCTCCCTTGTACAAAGGGATGATTTTATCTCTCTCTCTTTTCAACACCCATGTGTTGTTGTCGTTATTTCTCTGTCACGCATATTCTATTGTTATTCTCTATTCAACAGGCAGGAGGGTTCAGTTTTTAATACAGGGGTGTGAAGCACAGTGAAGTTAGCTACAAATTATGGTGGATGGAAATAGTTCAAATCAGCAACATTTATATTTTTATATTGGTAAATTTAATTGAAGACTGCAATTTACTGTTGGCCAGTTTAAAAAATAAGATTTCTAGCTATAATACTTGTATGTTACAATACTAGGACATCCAGGTAAAAATGATCCGGCAATTAACTTGCTACAGAAGGACGAAAATCGTTTCGCTCATCTTAGGGGTGTTTTGACTTTCAAACCCTACTTGCGTGGACGCATCTTCGTTTCAAATAATTACTCGCTATATAAACTCAAAATCATATTTAAACTCATAAAAACTACAGGTCTAGATCAAACTCAAAATAATTTGAAATTTAATTTAATAATATCCCATTTTTTCTTTATCTTATTCAATTGTTTTAATCCTTATACCAAAACAAAGACACAAAAGTACCGACAGCAACATGAACCCATTTTTTCTAAAACAAATACAGGTAGCCGCACCTAACAGGATTACGAAGCAAAATTTCAACGTTAATCTTTCAAATCCGATAGCCAGTCAAAATATGTCAAAATTACCGACAACATTTGCACATTTACAACTGGTCCCAGAGGACTTTACTGTGTTTAGAAGTTAAAAGTCGGCCCTTTTAAACGGCAGAACGAAAGGGTTCCGTGCATTGTGAACGATTATCCTATTGTGGTGAGTGTTTATTTTAAAAGGATTTGTTTCTGCTTCATTGATGTCAAATTTAGCGTGGTGTTTATGAAAACTTTAATTTAGGTGGAATGTTTGTAAAATGAAATTGGAGCACTAGATAACGCACTAAGCATTATAGATATACGATAAGGTTATAGACGCGATGACATTAGGTTTAGCAATTATAGTTAGTTCATATAACAAAGACGGGTGAATTATTTCAAATTGCCCCATATGCCACCATCATAAGATTCACAATACGAGGATCGTGAGATGTGCGAACTATATCACTGCACCTATACATGATTGCTGTATAGTTCTTATTCATAAATGGCAGTATCATTAAATTCCTGGTTAACATTTTTATCAGTGACAGTTTCCATGCCAGTTATGTCAACTACTTTGGTTCTCAGTTTGACCACCAGAGTAACAAAATAATATTAACTTATTTTTCTTGAATGTATAATATTATTATGTCCTAGTTGGTGGTGGAATAAAAAACAGGATTTTCAATAATTAGGAATCAAAACTCCTCTTTATTTATAGCGCCTTTGTAACTGACTAGAGAAGTACAATATTATCTGTTTCATAAATAATCAACCTTATAGCTATCAAATTATAAAATAAATCTTACTTAACCAAATAGGAACTATTTTCTTAAAAGTATTTAATATTTACAATACAATTACTAAATTCAATGACTAACTTAAGGTTAATAAGACTACAAAGGATGACTATGATTGATTACATAATAATACAGATTTTTAAAACTATAAGGGACTATCAGTAGCTACATAATTGTTGGTAAATCAAAGCATTTTTTTTTCTATACCTAATCATCAAATTATGTGTAAACGATTGAATTAAATCAACTTGAAAAATAATCACTGATTTTCATTAATCAAAACATAAATATGGTCTACTCTTATATGGTCCCATCTCAGTCAACATCACTTTAAATCAATCTTATATACTACCTATAAGCTACTTTATGGACAATATAATTAAGGTCACATTTTAATCCCATCATAAGGCGGCATTATATAACTTTGTGGTACGTTCCCTGCAATATGACCCATATTTGCTTGTCCATTCAGATGATAGTTTGGGTATTCACCTAACGCCGGCATCCTTTGCCTTGTGTCTATATATTCTGGCATGTTAGTCAATTTCGTGGCACCAACATCTTCCACACTATATGGGTCTGGTGATGTTGTCAATTTACCATCTTTTTTTGCCTTCATTCTTCTATTTTGGAACCAAATTTTGATCTGCCGTTCCGTCAAGCCTAGAGCGTGCGAGACTTCTATTCTTCGTCTTCTTGATAGGTATTTGTTGAAGTGAAACTCCTTTTCTAACTCCAAAGTTTGAAATCGGGTATACGTCTGCCGGGTTCTTTTAGAGCCCTCTTTCTTATCGTCCCCTGAAAAATAATAGATTTATGTTAAAACAATAATTTATTCAACATTATAAATATCTTTCTCAAAATTAAATCAAAGATTATGTTCAATTTACCGGCAACACTCTTCATCCAAGGATAAAATGCTTGAACATCGGGCCCAGCGGCCATTTTGTTCTCCGCGTAATCCGCATTGTCCCCGCCTGCTTCGACCCTCGTCACATCCTGACAGGACTCCTGCGACTCCTGCGATGACTGCGCGCGTTCAGCCGGCGCCCCACCCACGGCATCTTCTTTGATTGACGTTTGACCCTCTACGGTTTCATATCCACCATGAAATTGCGACAAATTGCGATCCTTCTCCGTTTCATTGTTTTTATCCCAATCACTCATCTCTTCTGTGTTGTACATCATCTGCCGCAACATGTCCTGCGTGTAGGCCTGCTCCGATTTCACGAAATAAGATGGGTTCTTGTTTTTCGGTTTGGTTAGCAAAGCTCGCAGATTAGGCGAATCGTCTGCTTCAGGTGTAGCGGGTTTGAAATTACTATTGACACTTTGAGGTGATCCGTAACTAGTTTCTGGGATACTGCATTGACCAGGTGAGTTGATTGATCTAGTATCATCACTTTTGTCTAAACAATTTTGATTGACAGCATTCATTCTATGTTCATACCCGTAGTTGTGTTGTTGCTGAGCGTAATAGTTCATTTCTCTCCACCTGTTGACCATATCAGCGTTAGTGGGATTACCGTTCATGTAATTTTCAGGATACCCCTGCCATTGCCCTGGTTCTGCTTTCACAACACCATCACTCTGATTATGTCCGTACACTCTCCCATAACTGTTACTAAAGACATTAGAATATTCACTGTTCTGATTGTACAAATGGTTCTGATAGTTGAAGCACTCGGGTGACATTGTTGAATACTGTTTATATTCGTTATGTTTTGGCTGACGCACACCTTGGGCACCCACTTCAGCATAGTTCCACATTTCACTGGCACGATTACTGGTTGCCGCTAAAGACATAGTTTTATTAAAAAATCAATCACTGTCACCACCATAGGAATTAACACTGAACTGGAATGCGTGGGAGACGATGCTCCGTCTCCTGAGCTGACTGCGAAACGAATGGAGTAAGTGCATACAGGCGTCACGACCCTAACAAAAGTAATACTTTTATGTGACCTAAAAAAAGTTTGGGGTACTTTCAACAATAGCGTCACCATTGTCCCTCTTCAGTGTTGTAAAACTGGTTCCCGGTCTCCCTCTATCGCTTGATTGTCTATACTGTGTGAAAGGGATAGATATGGTTGGAGCGTTTGGCAGAGCGTTTCGCAAATATTCTGTGAATGTTTATAAAGCCAATATTTCTAATGGTGGTTGTGTGTGCGTGCGTATACGTATGGGTAAATCATTGATTGGCGTGAAGTAGTGTGCGGGAGAGGGTGGTATGGATTGATTTTATTCTATTATTGGTTTAGTGTAAAGCCACGTATGTGTGTCACTGTGCTGCATTGGCGATTGCACTTTATATAGGATGATCCAAATTGCTTCCATTTTTGCTTCAAATTATTTTAAGTTGTTTCAATTAAGTAAATACTGACTGAGTATTCACACGTGCGGCTCTCCTATACCTATCTTATTTTGGTAAAGTCAATGTGTCCACTATATTATTCTGTTCAAAATGTGGCTGAAATTTGCTACAAAAATTATGGAAACTATTCATAAAATTGATGTTAGTTTCTTTACATAATTATAATATATTTTAACAATATTATAACTACGATTAAATTAAAATTAACTAAAAAGGAAATAAACTAAAAAAGAAAAGTAGATGTTTGATGTTTTCACAAGTGAAGAATCTCTATCGCAAAATAGAGTTACTTACGTTACTTGGTTTTTCATCTCCAATTTTCAGTATATTAAGATTTATTAAAATACAAATTTTAAAACACCCTGTGTACACACATTGTGTGCATGGAACATAACTCATCGGGACGTGTAACAGTTCAATCGGGGGTCGCGACAATAGCCCAGCATGCTGCGTGCGCGTGCGCCGTCGATTCGCGACTCGCGACTTTCATGCGTGTGATGTAGGTACACCAATTGTTAATGAATTTGTAATTAAATTTCGTCCTTAGCATTTATACTAACTGTATATCCAATACGCATATTATATGTTCATTAATATAAGAATCATTTTCAAACACGCTTCATTTTTTTCGGTTTTCTTAGTCCCTGCGAGAAAGTCTTATCGTAGTAGGTACCTACTAACCATTTTTAGGGTTCCGTAGTCCCTACGAGGAACCCTTATAAGATCATCCAGTCTTTCCGTCCGTCCTGCCGTCCGTCCCAGTCTGTCACCGTACCATAATTTCTACAGTTTTCGTCGGAAGTTGGCACTTTCAAAACACAACATGTATCAAAATTACTTTTTTTGAGGTACCTCCCCGAACATGGAAAGACGGGATGTTTTTTTAGCTAGCTCATTATGTGGCTTCATAGTTGAAAAGGGCTGCAAATGAAATCGTGTTTCCATACAACATTTGTTTATCAGAAAATCTGTTTGCGAGATTTCTAACTTTAAAAATTGAATCAAAATTTTCTAATAATTAACGACAAAACTAGTTAACCACAATTATAATTTATTTCAATGGCTGCGAAACCCTACATTGTATTTGGGACGACACGCATTTGGCCCGTTTTTTATAAGTACGTATATGGGATTTGCAAAGGTCCTTCAAGGCCCGATTTTAACTAAGTACGCCTTTGACATGTAATTTTGTACTGGTATGAAATTTCCAAGATCGCTCTCCAACTTGAGATCAATTTATTAATACGACCCTACATCATTTAAGTTAAACTAATTCCCGAAGAAAGTCATAATTTGGTGTGACAAGTAGGTAGGTAGTAAGCCCATTTTAATGCACTTCCCTTTAGACGGTCAAGTTGTTTAGATATACATCTGTATGTGTTATAATTCCTTTACCTAGTTATCATTTATCCTATTCCACACGGAACATAGTAAATTGTACAAACAGAATAAGCATTATACCACCGATTTATCTAGTATACCATTCTAAAGGATATTTGCATAGACCTCACAATAATTATGTAGATGGTGGAAAGGAAAAACAAATGAAACGCCAATTTGGTCGAAAATGGTTTTATACACAGTTCGATAGGGTTTTGGATTCTCTATCGATCAAAACTCATTTCGATCAAATTGGCTTTTCATTTGTTTTTCCTTTCCACCGTCGAATTATGTACCTAAAATACCTACTATTTGCAAATAGTCCAGTCATCCTACGTCCGCACTATCGAACGCCCAATGGTTGAGCTCCGCGCACACTATTGACATCGACATCGACATATGCGTCCTTTGTGACAGCGCACACCTCCCGACCGAATCGGAACACACATCTGTTATACAAACGCACACCCACTATTGTATTGTGTACTGCGCCTTACAATAATGTGGAACGTTTTGCATTTGAAAATGGTTTTAATTTTGACTTTCGAATATGGAAGTAAGTTGCAAGTTAAAATTTATTGTCATTAATTTAAATTAATATTATTATTTTAACGATAAAAAAGACTTCAGCTTTTAATAAAAAAATCGTAATACAAACAATTTCTATAAAATTATAATTATAGGAAATATTAACTTGGTAAGTTACTTTCTAATAATATATCAATACCTAGTCATGAGCTAGCTGTGCATTAAAACTTAAGAATCTGCCCTTATTTTTATGCCTACGGAGTTAAAAGGGATAGTTAAAAGTTAATGTATCAAAATTAAGCTCAATCCATTACGCCTCAATGTGACCTAACATTTAAATCGACGCAAATAGAATGATTGGTTACAAAAACCAAACAAATAAATATTTAATCGACAGATTAACCATACAGCCAAGTATTTTACTTTGTGCCAACTAGGCTTTCAAATAAAAAACTTTTATTCCAATTTCACACTGAATTCCAAAATCAATTTCTATCGAACCCCAACTTACATCCATTCAAAATCAAAACGACTCAACTCAGACAAAATTACGAAAGCAATCCCAATTCTGTCACTGTGATGTCTAGGTTTATTTTTTATTGAACGCGAAATATAAACAGTGAACACCATTCATTGCTCTGTCAGCTCAAAAAGATTTCAAAAATGAAATTTGTTAGGCCTTATATAGAAGGATATAAAACACATTTTGGTTGCGCAAATTTCGTGAGCGTTCCTCGTCATACTGTGGCGCTGACAATGTACCACCATTAATCTTGCGAAATCAATCGATGGCTTATTCAGAATATTGTATTTGGTTTTGCCGCGGGGCTTTTCGGTTGATATTTACTTTGGATCTTTTTCTCTAATTTATGGTTCAGTGCGAAAAAAAAATTGACATCTGTCGCTATAATAAAAAAATACAAAAGATTTTAGGTAGCCAGCCACCTAACGCATACCTTCTAGTGTTGAAATTATAGAAAGCAGGCAAGTGCAAAGTTAAGTTAGCTGATGTCTCTTCACTCTCAGTACGCAAAACCTTCTTAAATCAAAGGCATAGCTGGAAGGGAACCGATATTTAAAATTATAACACCTTATTTTATGTACTATTTTAGCTATGTACATTTCCAATCCATCTTCAATAATTTTACAAAAAAAAAATACTAGTAACAAAAAAACTTTTTTTTTAATTATAAAAAATTATATCTTTATCTTTTATTCTAGATATTTCTTATCAGCAGCCTACAAGGTGCTTGCAATAAAACTTTACACAGAAGGATATCGGCCTCCACACCCACCTACCTAAGTAGTCATCACAAACAAGGCATATTGTCTGTCGGCATATCAAACGCGTAGAACAGGAGGCGGCTCACTGAATGCACAAACATTTTTATTGGGCCCTTAAAACAATAAACCGCTTTCCTACAAGGCTTCCTTTAAACATGCCGCGTGTAGCCGACTGCAATAAACCATATTATCTACCTGGAACCATTTCGCGATTTTTTTCGGGAACATGAAAGTTTGGCAACGACTTTTTTTGCGAAACGACCCTTGATTTTGTGTAACTGTGTTTTAAAATTCTCTCCTTGACTTACAATCTACATAGTATGTCGATTATTGAACTCGAAACGCAATTAAAACCTTTAGGATGCGAAATATTAAGTGGCTCGTTGTTATTTTATTATTTTAAATTTGGGTCACAGGTTCGGGTGCCTGTTATCGACGGCCGGCAGTGAAAACCTCGTAAGTCCATTTCTTCAAGAAAAAAATATATTCCCAAAATGATAACTTAATCTCAAAAGACATGTTTCCACTTTTCCCCGAGTTGTATTTATCACTTACAAGGTTTTCAATTCGCTGCTGTGCGATGATAGGTAAACAAAGATGGTGTCAGTTTCGCTTCAAGCTGACAATTGAACAATTATCAGGGCATTGTTTACCACCATTATTATGTCAACATGGTGAATAGCAGTATAAACGGTGAATTAAAAGATTTATGACGTTCGTCCGAGGAACGGGACTCGATGTGGAGGTGGACGTACCGTTCGGAAGTCCTTTTGTTTTTGATATAATGAGTTTCCAAAAATACAAGGGTATCCCGTTGTTAGAACGCAGAAAAGTCGCGTGTTTAAAAGTGAAAATAAGGGATTTCAGATTCTGTATAAAACCGGAGAATCAGACGACTATTTTTATTTCTGTATCTTGCCTTAAAATACGTTTTCGGGCAGGCCATATACTGGGATTGCTGTTCTGGAACAATACGGAGGCTTGTAAAATGGTTTTTACGGGCTCAAAAATAAAATTTCGTGTTCGCTTGGAAATTTTGAAAACTAGGTTATCGTTGATTTTATAGATAAGGGAGTCAAATACATGTGTAACCAGTATACTACGTGATAAAGCATATAAGTTGAGACGAAAGAAATAGGTAACTTAGACTGCGCGCGTAGAACTGGTCAGTGAAGCCACTAATAACTAATACCAAATAAAACCTTTTTTGTTATATTCTCTATTTTCAATAGACCAATTCTTCTATTTTATGTGATAAGAAGTGCGTACCTATCGAGGATCGCAAACAGCGTGGATCGATGCTATTTGGTACCTACATTTTCTGTCTTCACTCTTTAGTTCATCGCGCTCCGTCTAAATTTTACTATTCTTCTGAGCATATTCATTGGCCTCTAACGGCAGGTTACTAGAAGTGTTATTAGTTTGATACTATGTTTGTTGGATTTGATTTCTACTATCCGAAGTGATAGTACTCTTCAAATAGCAAAATTGAAGCTGGTGTAACTTCATCCGTACCCAATTACCCATTATTACAACAGAGTGTTGCAAAACTGCAACATCATTGTTTACCGTGCCCTTGACCAACAACAACAAACACTTTAAAACACGACAATGGCGTCTATAAAGCAAATTATGACTTCCTAAGCAAGGGGAACGGAGTAAAAAAGCATCGGCGAGTCACAAAGTTACGGATTGAATAGATTTTTTACGGCTCAAAAGACAAAATAGAGATGTTCCTTTTTGTTTTATTGTGTTATTTTTAAATGTTTTGTCGCTGAATTCACGCACGAGCTCGGAATGTTTGTCGCTACGCATTGACGATTTGGGAGGTGTGTATATATATAATCGTTCTGCTAATAACCGTCAGTTATCTATACAAAAGCATTGTAAGCATTTAAGAGAACCTACCATACATATATTTACACATGGTATGCTGGAAGGGACGTGCATGTAGAGTTTTTGCAGTTATCGTATAGAATATATATATTGATATTAAAAACCATAAAGATTATAGTAAATTAATAAATATTGCCAGACGAACACACCAACCGTATATTAGCAACGCTTGTACTATCGGTACCATACAATGGACTGGCGATCCCAGTGACACCCAGACCAGGCAAATTACGAAAAAGCCATTTCCGAAATTTACCCTGACAGGAATCGAACCCGTAACCACCATGTGTGGAGAGCCGAGCGGCAAGCGGTCGCCAGCGGTAGTGCAGAGGATAACATAATATTTATATATTCTGAAATGAAGGCTCTACTTTAGTTGTTTTTCACTTCTTTATTTTTTTATTGCTAAAATAACTTCTATTTTATCTCCACCATAAAATACCGCGGCGTCAGTACACGCTTAAAACGCATTTCGGATGTCAAATATTAGGATTCGAAATCAGTTATTCTCCCTCAAAGTAATGCTTATCGACGCTCGGAATTCCCATCAGTGGCTACTCAGTCCCCATGGTCTGAATTTAGCAAACAAAACGTGAGTCGGTCAGCTGTGTGGGCATAATCTCTAGCAGAGGTATTATGAGCCGATACCATCGTTGGGAACAGCGTACACAAGGATGCTACAACTGCTACCAACATAGTTTGTGACTATACGAATAATTGACAGTACATTAAAGGCAATGGTGGCTCCATCAAACGTATAAATACCTAAACAAATTGTAAGGTACTACTACTATTATAGTTTTATGGTAGAGTTCATTTTGTTTATTATAAAGACCATCAAAAACGAAATTTTAGATAAGTACCTATACCTATAAAAATATAAAAAAATTGTCGGTAAGTTGTGTGTAAAAATATTGTAGGTAGATTAAGTAGTATCGATACTCATAAATAATTAATTTCATGTAACTCGAATGTAATATCAAATGATTTAGATTAGTGGTTAATAGTGTTTCCAGCTGAATATATGTTTTAAATGGGCTCATACACTGAAAAGGCATTTATCTGCGAGTTTGACCGCAACGCCTACTCTTGATGTTTCAACAGGTATCCATCTTATCAGGTAGATGATAAGAGTAATTATCGTGAAAAGTTTTAAGTCTTAAGTTATTTGCAATATGTTACTAAATACAATACATTTCGTATTACAAAGTGGGTAAGTTGTTGCAATTTAGCTCCTATATCACACTCCGCAAGGAATACGTCGAATTACTAGTACCTAACCCTCTATCAAATGACCGCTGTTCCTAAGTGTTGCAGTGAGCGCTGCCCCGTAACTCGTCCCCCGCTGCACCATCATTAATCAGAACTTCGATCCTGGAGTCCTTACAATGGAGAATGTTGCCGCGCTCCAACCATTAGAATAACAATAATTACTCTTCTGGACTTACGTAGGTAACGTGACGTCATAAAATTGCTGCAAAATTCGAATTAAAATCTCTCAAAATGACTACAGGTCATTTGATACGTAGATTCGGAATATTTACAGCCTGTTGAGTCATTGATGGTATAGTGAAAATCGTGACATACCTAGCATACGTTAGCTGAACAGTTACGTGTAAAGTTGGCTATGCTTGTCTTCTACTGCTACAATATAGTTTTTTTATATTAGTTTGTTGTGAAGACTTTAGTAAAGTGAACAGAATCTTCTGAATGATTCTACTATAATAATCTGTTCTATATTAATCTTATCACAGGGGAGGGAACAAAATAAACATATTTATTTTATATTCATAGTTAAGCTAAAAAGATTTATATCAAAATAATGTAGAGAAAGTCTCGACGATCTATGAATTGATTTATTAATATATTTTTTTTATTGCATCTGACAACGATTAGCAGAACTCTTGTAACCTAAGCTAATTATGCACTAAGTTCTACTCGTTTAAACGACAATAATTTCGATTTTATTTGAAAAAACAACACATTAAAATTACTCTCAAAACTAGTGAGAAAACAATTTAAGAGTTGTAAATCACATCCGCAGAGGGAACACAGACAGGGTGCGTGATTCTAAACAAAACATGGCCGACTATACCGCTCCAAGAAAAACACCCGACGACTGATTTACGAGACAATATCATTCGAGAAATGTGGCCAGAAATAAAATTAAACGTGAAAATGTCAGATTAACATAGATTTGCATAAGAAAATAGTGGAAGTTTGGGAAATAGATTACATTCAAAATAAATTATTGTATTATTTTATTCGTTTTCGATTCCCCTAAGTGGTTTGGATACAATAATAGTGAGCGGTTAGGTAATTTGATATTATTATATAAACGAATCATTTGTAAGTTTTGTAAGTCCCACAATTATAAATTTTTTTTTCAACATCGAACATAAAATCAATAGTAATTTAATTCAGTTTATTTTCAGCGAATTTTCAGATTCATATCCAAGTTTTATGTCACCTACCTACAGGTTATTTTACATCCGTAGGTATAGGAATAAACTTATTTATCCACTTGAGTTAAATATTTAACATAAAACTTAGGTTCATTTAAGTCTATTATCTACTATATAAAAATAAGTCGGGTTTTCCTTCCTGACGCTATAACTCCAGAACGCACGAACCGATTTCCACGGTTTTGCATTCGTTGGAAAGGTCTCGGGCTCCGTGAGGTTTATAGCAAAGAAAATTCAGGAAAAATTTCAACAGAACGCGGACGGAGTCGCGGGGCACAGCTAGTATTAATATAATTTTGAAATGAAGTATTACAAGTCGACGTCTCATTATCTCTCTAGTATGTAGACATTTCAAAATCTATTAAAATTCCTCACATCTTCAAACTAAATCCCCGAGTTAGTGACGTAGGCAATGCCAATCATTCGAAATGCCGTACTATCGATACAGTGTGTACAATAAATCGATAGTTGAGTGAAGTACGAGAACAGTGACGAAGACTGATCGAGATTCGAGAGTGGCCGATTGAATCGTTCTGCTTTTTCTCGACGCTTCACCATATAGTGGATGTTTCGTACATTTGGAATAGGAGTGGAATGGAGTCGACTATTAACACGTTGAACGCTTTACGGCCCACCAGTGAGCCTAGCGTACTGTTCCGTTTGGGCTATGCCAAAATCATAAAATCGCATTTTTTTATCAACTTCAGATTTTCATCCCAAAATTTATAAAATGCGGCAATATGTATAGAAAATGAAAATTATCGATTTTTACCGTCCAGTTTTAGTGATATAACAAAAGGCTCACCGGTGGGTCTCTTGGCCTCTAATAAGGGAATACTGATTTTCCGTTGGCGGGGGCCGCGGGGTCACGCCATCACCCACCCGCCCGCGCTTGCATCGCTCAGTCTCAGACGGTTAGTGTCGCGCGTTGCGTCATCGTATACAAACGTTACACTTTGAATGCAAATATGGATGAGTTTGAAAATTTTGAGTTAACTCAAGAGGAGATATTACAGTTAGAGAATATTGAAATAAATCTACTGAATCATAGTTTTCAAGTAGATTCCGATGAAGATGTAGTTCAACCAGTGAAAAGGAGACGCCGCCGAATTGTTTTGTCAGAGAGTGAGAATAGTGACGATGAAATCTCGAGAGTTATTGCCGATACTATTGGTGAGTACCTAATCGTATTTTTTTTGACTATGCATTGCACACGATTTGCCTGTTTCATATTAGTTTAAACCGTCTAGCCCACGCGCAGTGATATAGTAGGTATTTACCGCGCGTGACTTTCTCAACAAAAACTATTACTATTTTCAGTATACAATTAGCTATAATAGCGCTTGAAGAGAAGGAGAGTTATTTATCGAGAGTATGTATGTATGTATGTATGTATGTAAAACAGATAAAACTTGTAACAGGTAGCACTGTCAGTAAATAGTGTGTAATAGTAAATAAAATTACGGTAATGTAATGATTAATTTATAATCTATCTTTATTTTAAAGGTAACACAGCGCCATCGGATACCTGGTCTAAACCTAAAGGTAATCAACGTAAAATAATACCCTTTACTGAGCATCCTGGAATGCCAACTAACCTTTGCTCAAGTATGCGAAACGAGTCTCCAGCTGATTTCTTCCGACTAATGGCTCCTGACAGTCTTTTCCAAGAAATTGCTCACCTAACTAACCAATTTGCTATTGACAAAATTGTGTCCGGACCAGTTTCACGCTTTGCACGGCTTCGCAAATGGACACCAACAGATCTTATTGAAGTTAAAAAATTTTTTGGACTGATCCTGTTTATGGGCATAACAAAGCTTCCTAGGTTGGCCGACTATTGGTCAACAAATGACATAACAGGTCATCCGTTTCCACGCACTATAATGCCAAGAAATAGGTTTGAATTGCTATTGCAGATGCTGCATTTTTCACAAAACGACGAGACAAATAAAAAAGACCGCCTCCATCGCATTCGCTACCTTTTGCAAGTCTTAAATGAACAATTTCAAATGTTTTATACACCAGGCGAGGACCTGTGTATTGATGAAAGTGTTGTCCCGTTTCGTGGCAGGATTGTATTTCGCCAATACAATAAACAAAAACGCCACAAATACGGCATCAAGGAATTCAAATTATGCTGTGTTCCTGGATATACATATAGACTAAGTGTTTATGCTGGCAAAAATGACGAAACAACTAATACAACTCCTCATAATGTAGTCATGGATTTGCTAAGCGGTCTTTTAAATAAAGGTCACACCCTTTTCACTGATAATTGGTATACGAGTGTCGGATTAGCAAGGACTTTACTTGATAACGAAACGCATTTGGTGGGAACAATCAGAAAAAACAGGAGGCACCTGCCAAAAGCTGTCGTAAGTTCTAAACTCAAAAAGGGAGAATACATTGCTAGAGAAAGTCATGATGGTATTACTATATTAAAATGGAGGGACAAAAGAGAAGTTTTGGTTCTGTCAACCAAACACTCAGACCGATTTGCAAAAGTAAGAAGGCGTCAGGGTAATGAAGTTTTGAAACCGCAGATCATTGTCGACTACAACAAAGCCAAAGGGGCAGTTGATTTATCAGATCAAATGTCTGCGTACTCGTCACCATTGCGGAAATCCGTAAAGTGGTACAAAAAGCTAGCATTTGACTTATTACTCAATACAGCGATGGTAAATGCTCTGACACTTTACAAATCAGTAACTAAAAAAAACATACAAATCATAGATTTTAGAAGATTTATACTGATGGATCTTTGTGTCGTGCAGCAAAATACTGCGCCTGTAGAAAGACCAAAGAGAATCAAACACGTCCTGGAAAAAAAAGAAGGTTTAGCTAGAAAAGTTAGAAGAACATGTCGCCAATGTTATGCAGAAAACGTACCAGTCATGGGCAGCAAACAGGCTAAAACCAAGACAAAAAAGGTTTCAACTTATTGTCAAAACTGTCCAGCTAAACCTTACCTTTGTTTACCTTGTTTTAACAAGATTCATCATTAATTTTTGGAGTAATACTTCTTTTGGCGTGTTAAGGAAATATGATGAGAATAAATTTTTACGTTTTTATTTGTATTTATGTATTTTGATTAGTTAAAGTATTGCTAATGTGATAATTAGAGAAGTGCCATAATTGTGATTGATAAGACTTAATAATTGTTATAAAACTTTATAAACATGAAACAATTAAAGATTTTCGTTTGACGAAGAAGAAAATGTTATGTTCTTTTGTATTTTAATTAAACATTTTTATAATTATTTATTAGTTTGATTTAAATTATATAATCAAAACAATAATTTCTACTGAAACTTGAGACGACCCATTTTAATTCTTACTAGTTTTTATAGTATTTAATAACCACGGCGTCCGGTTACGCTACAGGGCCATGCGGCTCATTTCTATGTACGTTTAGTTAGATAACGTCAATGCATGGCTTGTAGCAAGCGTGTTCGTTGGACCCATCATTCGGCTCACAGGTGACCCCCGTGGCTTGAACAGTACAGTATGGAAAGGCTCACCGGTGAGCCCTGCGGCCTGTACGAAAAACCTATCTTTTTCATACGGCGTTCAACGTGTTAACATAAAACTTACACGTCAAAAATACTGAAGTTGCTCAGAATAACGCTACAGATAAACCAATTAAGTTATTACATACTATAGTATCGATACCTACTCATAAACAATTACAATCGTAATTGTTACATCAATTCCATTTATTATCATTCACATATTATTATGTTTCTTAGGTAAAAGCATTTTTTTTTTAATAATAAGTATTGCCTTTTAATTATCAGATAAAAAAGTATCTAAATTTATATATTTTTTTTACAAATAATCTTAAATACTTAAGCTGTAAGTGGTGACTGTAGCGTAAATGTCTGTGTCCTTTTGTCGTGCCGATCAAGTATAATACAACTACATAATTAATATAACAATTTTACAAAAACATTTTAGTCCCTAACATTCATCTCTACTCCTTTCTTTGTTCGCAAACACTGAAAGGGGCTGCAGGATCGGCGGCCTATGAAAATGATATCACCGCCGACATAGGAATACACTTAATGTTCTCTTTCCCTCGATATCTTCACTGTACGCGCGGTAATCTATCATGTTTATATGGAGACAGTTCTATGGAAGCCGATGATAATTAACGATTTCGTTACGACGACGCGATGCCGTTTGTTTGAATGTAGGTACAGTTTTTTGTTTCAGTGTTTAGGAACACGTTTTGGTGTAGTACTATAAATTTTCCCAGAAAAAAAAATTGTTGCAATTCCCATTTAAGTTAGTGATAGGCAATACCCACGGTTTGGGTGCACTCCTGTGCCCCAATAGATGCTCCTAACTACTTAATAATTTCTTCATTATTTGGAATGTTCCCACCTCTCACAGAAGATTGGCGTTAAGTATATATAATAGCTGCGATTCGTACGATAATTGCGAGAGCTGGAAGCCCAACCCCCTGACTATTCCCCTCCTTCTGTCCGACTTCATTTTCAAGTCAGCATCGTGCGAGCAATGCCTTTGGCAAGTATCTATATGCTACGATAACTGCTTAACATCGGGCGGATCATAGGCTTGTTTGCCAACTGTGTGTGTAATATACATTTAAGGCTAAAGCGCCCATCTAGCCCGCGAAGTTCAAATTTTTTGAGTTCTTTTAGAAATTTTTCAAAATCTGACAATAATAAAAGACAAATTTTGTAATTCGCGAAAAAGACCGTGTGCAGTGCATTTATTAACATATCCAACTTACTCTAAAACATTTCAAGAACGACAGCTATCCAGATAATCTGGCAATTTTTGTATATTTAGTGATTTACTAGTATCATATCCACCGTGATAATATTTAGAGTAAAATAAATGTATTAATAAATGCACTGCACACGGTCTTTTTCGCGAATTACAAAATTTGTCTTTTATTATTGTCAGATTTTGAAAAATTTCTAAAAGAACTCAAAAAATTTGAACTTCGCGGGCTAGACAGGCGCCTTCACCTTAAAAAATACATAAAACACATAGTTACCGTTACATGAACATGTACACCTATAGGTTTAGTTTCTAATGTCATCTACCCAAACGTAATTACAATAAATTATCTATGGAATAATTAGGGTCTTGTTAGATAGTTGGTGACCATTACAGCGTTTTTATACATTATAATTTACCACCTTGTTCATCTTTGTATATTTTTATGACTACAATTATCTTGAGCAGTGCAAAATTATAGCCGAAACTTGTCTTACAAAGTGCGTTGGCATTGCGTGGGTAGGTACAGCTAATTTTGGCGTAATAACAAGGTAGGTAGGTACCTACGTATAAACAAAGTTTAATGTAGAGTTCAATTCAGAGCTATTAAATAACTTGAACTACTTACTTATTACATACCCTAAGGTACAAAATTACCACTTTTAAATACCAAAGTATATTTGTTAGTGTTAGTTTGACTGAGTATCGCGCAAAAACGGCTGAACCGATGTTAATAAAAATTGCTGTGAGTACACAGCAATTAAATTAGTAAAATTAAATTAAAAATTAGTAAATTGTTATTATTATACCTACCTACTAAGCAGTAAACGTTAAGCTTAGTTAAAGTGGGTTCAGCTGAAAAAAGGGGGCAATGGATAAGTAAACGGAATCGCTAAAGACCAGCGAAAATAGGCTTTTACCCAATTTTTTAAGTCATCGACATTTTCCAAGTCAAAATACAAGTCTAAACATTGTTGTATCAGCCATCAATAATCGCGGGCGGCCGAGACGTTCGCCCACATTCACTGCAGCTTGAATAACGACCTGCCAATCAGGCCCTAACTTAATTGGAAATCCGTGTTTGCGGAGCCACACCCCGTCTCCGCGCCTTTGTTGGCTAAAAATTAAACTTCCATGCTTATTTTGAATATGTTTCAGTTCTAATTTTGGAATGAAATGAATTGCTTGAACTCTATAATCCTACTAATATTATAAATGCGAAAGTTTGTGAGTGTGGATGTATGTATGTATGTATGTTTGTTACTCCTTCACGCAAAAACTACTGAACGGATTTGGATGAAAATTGGAACACAGATAGATTATAACCGGGATTAACATATAGGATACTTTTTAACCCAATAATCCAATACTACGCGGATGAAGTCGCGGGGCACAGCTAGTGTGTAATAATTTAAACTCTATAATGCCCCATTAATTATAGAGTTTAAATACTTTTCATTTTAGTATGCAAAAATGGAGCATAGATTACCGAAAATGGATTCCGAATTGAAAATGTCCAAGAAAGTGATTTTATAGTAAATTATAACAAAAAAGTAAGGGAAAAAAAAATTGTAGATACTTACTTAAGTAGTTAGGTACTTAGACTATATTAAGGAACTGAATTAAATAGTATATCGAAAAAGCAAAGAATACACGAAGAAGGAAGGGAATTTGTGACGGCAAACTTTATCTAACCTTTTAAAAATAGCAAAGGTTTTTTCCAGTAACTCTAGACTAAAGAACGCGAAGGCTTTGTCTACGGCGAAGTTATTAAACTTTGGTAGCAATATGAACGTATGAAAAGTCAAATATTCTTTTGCTATCTCATTCTAACCCTTATAAATAACTATTACAAAATGAAACAGCGCCAGCTAGGGTTGGCAAGTGCGACAAGTGGTATGCTAATTCCGGCCACGACACGTATTGCCGTCAGACTGTGCTGTTACGTCCTTAACTTGTTTTTCTTAGTGTAGATAAGACACCGTAATTTAATTTTGAAGGTCTAAAATTTGATAAAAGTACTATCTGAAGATTAACTAACTCTACTGGATCTTGTTAAACATTTATGTAAATTTTACTGGTATCCACAATTCTTAGTATCAAAATTATCAATATACAAATTACTTCAAATTATTGTAATGTTTTTAAATAATACCACCTATAGGTAAGTAACTGTTGATAGAAACAACCAATGACCATCGTCATACACTTTATCATCGATCAGATATCAATTTTACGCCTCAGGTAAAAAAGGAAGAACCTACATTTTTACAACAATCAATAAAATAAACTTTATGAAAAATATTGTACGTAAGAAACCTTATCCATATTTTCCAGACGCACGTCCGTCTCGCCTTCCTTGTTTGGGGATATTAAAAAATTGTTCCGGCTAGCGTGTCTAATCTACGACAGCCGGTGCTCGTGCGCTCGAACCTTGCCGAATGTCAATTTCAATTTCGAAAATGGAACACTTGTTTTGAAATTCGAATGTTCATTCTAATTGTTTTAAAGTATATATTTTATTTTTTAAATTACGTCGGCGATTTGCTATGGTCTACTTTGTGAAGTTTTGAGTTTGATAAGTAATACCTTCACCATTTTTTTTCGTCAAATTATGAAATAAAACAATGTAAGCTGGCTTCTACACTCAATAAAGTTGTACAACCATAGTCGTTATATTATGCAAAGCTGCATTCACATAGTTTTAAGTTCTCTGTTGCTAGCGCCATCTATAGGGGCTCTCAAAAATTATAATATCAATAACGCCATCTGTGCGAGGTATGCGGAACCAAATTCATCCCTTCATGGCTAAGGGTTGCGAATGGAAATCTGCAATACAGCGCCACTTGCAAATATTAGCTAGCTGAAAAATTTGGCTCAAAATGTGAAATGTTTTTCCTAATAAACTCTAAGTTTACAATTGACCCCAAACAATTTAAAATAATGTTTGTGACCGGGGAAATAAGTTTTTTCAGCAGCATGTGAATATCGTATAGATGAAAAATAAGCCTCCTTTATTGACTTCGAAGACTACTTTTTTAGACTAATAGTCACACATTATTAATTCTAGTAAGTAATCGATACGAAACGGCACACTAATTGATAAAATAAACAATAATCTAACTGGTTATTACTCCCAAAATGATGCATCTTGTTGGTATGTTTGTCCTTATTAATTTAATAGGAATATCTACACGGACATGCCTCTACACACATAGTTACCCATTTTTGTACCAATAGTTGTTTTTTATGCAACAAAGTCGGAAAACAAGCGTACTACCCTTCCAATGTTACATAGTTATCGTAGCTTGTTGATGCATTCTGGCTGGAGCGCACTCGCGCTCGCCCTCTGTCCGGGTGAAGTTGTTATGGCCACTCTGGCCAACAACATATAGTCATATCAAAAAAAAAAAATATTCCAAATAATAGCAAAGGTATTCCTCGCATGTTGCCGTCTTAAAGGGGGGTGCGACAGAGGGAGGGGAAGGTAGAAGGAGTTGGGTTTCCGGATCTCACACTTATCGTGCAAAACGCAGCTATAATATGTACTTTATGCATAGTCTTGTGAGAGAGGGTAGATCCTTTTAAAGTGTAATTATTTCCAAAATCATTATAATACTAGCTGTGCCCCGCGACTTCATCCGCGTAGTATTTTAACTTAGCAAAAATTTTGGGGGTTATCGGGTTAAAAAGTATCCTATATGTTAATCCCGGTTATAATCGATCTGTGTTCCAAATTTCATCCAAATCCGTTCAGTAGTTTTTGCGTGAAGGAGTAACAAACATACATACATCCACACTCACAAACTTTCGCATTTATAATATTAGTAGGATTATTATAATTTAGCCCTTTTTGACGTCCCACTCCTGGGCACGGGCCTCCCCTCACTATGAGGGGGATTCGGGCCGTAATCCACTATGCTGGCCCAGTACGGTTTGGCCCATTTCACATGCCTTTCTAAAATCAATCAAAGATCATTCGCATAACCTTTTCCCAAGCCAGACAACCTTGCTCAAAATATTGCCATGACTCCGACACGAGACTTGAATTTAAATCTTAGTGATGTAAGAAAGTTTTTGTTGAGCCAAATGGCTGCCCGAGTCAAGTTTTAAGAGTTTTAATACGTAGTAATGTTGGGGATTTGTGGCGGTAACGAGGTGTCGTTAGCTGAAGACATTCCCGGCTGAACATCGGCTTGCGAAAACTCACAAGTCGTAATTGACTTATTTAAAATTGAGTCGTATTGTTTGTTTCTAGAATGGTTTTGGTGGATGTGAATAGACTGCGGATTACTGGGAAGGCACCTTGGTGTCAAGACAAATGTGTGACTTGAATCACGTAGTTTGTGAGTAAAGTATTAGCAGACCCAAAAATAAATAGTCTTATAAGGTTTCCTTGCAGGGACTATGAAACCCTAAAACATGAAGTCTAGAATAAATGGCTTAACAGACTTAAGAAAAAATGTGTAAGCAAATAAAAATACCTACGGTCTTTCTCAAAATAATAAAAATATCGCCACACTGACACACCAACATTATGGTGCCAAACTAAGCAATGCTTGTACTATGGCTACCATAAAATGGACTGGGGGCGATCCCAATGACACCAAGACCAGGGCCAATTACGAAATTGCCATTTCCGAAATTTGCCCTGACGGGAATCAATCCCGCAACCACCATGTGCAGTGAGCCGAGCGGTCTATGTTCGAACCACTGCGCCAAGCGATCGTGTGAGAAAACAATAGGACATAGTTTTCTGTTTGTCATCCTCAGAGTAATTGACATTGATATAATGGAGACATTCAATCATTAAATTAGTTTATAAGAAAATACATTTTTTACACGAGTTAATGATGCCCCCTGCAAAAAGCACAAGTTTTTATCACAGTAACCAATTTCGGCTCTGAGTTAACACCAGTTAACTTTTATACCTTAAATGCAAAGTCTTACTCCCTGAATAAGCTCTTTAAGCACAGACAGACGGAATTTGGCGGCGGTGAAGTCAATTTGAAGCCAAGTGACTACAGCTACAGCTCATATACGGGCTGGCTTGACAGGAGGCGTAACACCCTCTAAAAAGTAGTGTTTCGTACGATGAGTGACAGGACCGGAAGCTACCCTTCAAGTCAGTAACGCACGAGCAACGTCTTTGGTATCACAAGCATCTATAAGCTACGGGAACTGCTTAATATCAAGCCAGTCATATGCGCTTGATTGCAGACTTTGTTTCATAAAACCAAGACTTGTAGAACCAGATCTAACTCTACCTCCAACTCGTATTCCAAAACCAGAATACGTAATCATCCATCCAAGAGGTGAGGTAGAAATTAAAATCTCTGGAGAGAGGAGCGAGGGCCGGTACACCACAAATCGCTTAGTACTTCCCGCCCGTCCTAATGGCACGCCAATTAAAAGTTTGCACGGCTGCTCCCCCGGCGCGGATTGTTACCCGGGCTGAGCTGTAAAAGTGAACAGCTGAACATCCAAGCATAATGTAGTTTATTCGAGGTACAGTTTAGGCATTAGCATTTTGATGTCTCGCCAACGCAATTGGTTGCGACTAGGGAACTGTTTGTCGATGTTTTGGTGACTTTAATTGATCAGGTTTAGAAGCATAACCTTGCACAAGATAAATCAGATTATTAAGTACAGATAGCAGCTAAAAAAGATGAGATCCCGTGTGAAGATGATGCCGAGGCAAATTGTGTTGACGTGTGTTGGCCAGTGAAGTGACGACTTGCGAAAAATGCCTGGCAATAACTGGGTGCAAAGACTTGAAAATCAATGGTTAACATTACGGAAGGTCAATGTCTAGTGGTAGTAGTCCTCTGCTAGACAATTGGTAGTCAGTTTATGAGAGTAAACATTACTTATGAAGTTAAACGCAGCGATGGCTAGCAACAAGTAGCAAAGATAGTCTATAGTGAAGTTCTAAGTTGTGTGGACCATAGTTGCCAGTGTGAAGAATTTAACCTCAAACGGTTGATATCATTAGCCATGCACTGGAATACACCTGTAACACTTTTTAAAGGCTAGAAACATTTAATCTTCACCTTCCCATTAAAGTTTGGTGCAATTATGTAGCGTCGTTTCATAAAAAGTTTACTAGAAGCGTGTCCATAACTACTTTTCAAAATGTCCTCTTCTGGATATGATCGTTTCTGGATTTGATTACCCCTTGTTACATTCTGTTCTGGTAAGGTCTATGTCTGCTTGTGCTGCGGGCACATTGCTGACCTAATGGGGAGTGGGACAGAAGGTTGGACTTCCAGCTCTCTTACTCATTGTATGTAATGCAGCTATAGTACTTTACTTTACTTTATAGTACGTACTTTACGATGATCTCCTGTTAGTGTGTGGTATTACCCCTGTTGGCTATAGCTAGACTCTATCATCTCTGAACCAAAAACGGCTATCTTTAATGACTATGCATGTTTTTCATGGCCTATTATTACAAATGAAATCATACAAAAGCGACACAGCTTATTTAATAAACCCTCCCTCGGTTTTTAAGTACTGGAGTTGGTAACCCTTTCCCGGGTTTTCGCCGCAAGCCAGCTAAGTGGATTTTCGGGTCGGCCCGCATTTGGCTAACGGCCGTGCACTGTCGACTCGTTAGTAACGCCGCTTGCCTACTTGTTATAGGGTTGTGCGGGATCATTTTCTGTATGACTACTAATACAGTTTTGTTTGATTGGAAATGGGATTGTGTCATTTTGCAGAGCTCTTCCATGGCTGTCTCTTATGAAATTACTAGTAGCCACTCATGTACCAATTCGACCCTAATCTTTTGGTGAAAGAGACTTGACCACAGATTATATATTAGTATCTACTACGTACGGAAGAGTCACTGTGCAAAAACACAAATAAACAAAAGCTACTCTCGCTACGCGGCAAAAGGTGCAATCTCGTCTGATTCGAGTGCCCTCGGAGGGGGCGCGCCACCGTAGATGTTGTCACCAAGAGAGCTCAAGACTTGACAGCACACGAATAAAATGCCTTAATTAAAATTAACTGCATTGAAATTAGCCAATAAAAAGTATTCCTAAACCCGAACATGTATTACAATCTACCATCGAGTCCAAGACGTCCTTAATTAACATAAGAGGTAAAAGAACGGCTTAAGTATTTTTATTTATCTCTCAAACATATGAGTGTTTTGTTTTTGTCGAAGCCATTTGACTCCTTTAATTGGCAAGAAGTCACTGCTGTCATTAGCTACTCAATGTTTAAATGGTTGAGCTGTTTTTGTTTATATAACATCTACCTACTGTCTTTAAAAATATATGGTTGAACAAAGATTGAATGTCATTCAATGTTATGTATTGTGACTGATTTGAATGATGACGTAGTTTTATCTTCAGTCAACATCAAATGTAGTGTATTAAATATACATAATGTACATATTATAAGAAATACATTAATTGCTATGACAATATGTAAGAAGTGCAGAATTGCGCCAACCCTAGGAAGTGACTTGGAAACTCGTTTGTCTTACGGTGGCTAATTATTATATGTGACGACTGAAAATTTCACTGGTGACACCGTGGAATGAGGATGTCAGTTCACATTTCAGGCGTCGTAATTATTTCAGCACGCGTGTAAACAAACTATATCTTTAGTATATGCCCACAAATCTTCATTGTTGGGTCTAGATAAACAAAATAAATTTGTGTTCATAAATAGACTTTGCACTTCAAAACCGTGGAAAAATATCTGAGTGAACGCATTTTGGCTGCTGATAAAATCCATCCATTAACGAATCAAACAGAACATAAAAACCTGAAATTCCTCTACAACTATTTCCATCAATATGCCGCCGGCCAACTTTTACAATGGTACATGTTTTTGCGACAGCCAGCGCACTCAATTGTTCTAATTGCGTGGTTCCATTACAATAATGCCTTATAATCACAGTGCTATTTGTAATCGCCGCGTCGGGCTGCAATGAGGTGTGGAAACGAACCGTTTTGCGGTGCCCGCTTTCAGCGAGGTAGTAGTGGCGCATGTAGAGGCGATGAAGAGATCGGAGACTATATATAGAGAACTACAGTAATATCATAGAATATCTAACCAGAACGAAATCAAAACTTTAAATTTGAACAACACAAGGTCGACTTTCAAGATACGAGATCAAACGTTCAGGATATTTACAAATTTGATTATTTTTTATATCAAAGCGTACGACCCGTATCCGGATGCTTACAATACCAATGGCATTGCTCGCACGTCGCCGACCTGTAGGGGAGTGGGAATTGGGATAGAGGAGGGGAAAGTGTTGGAATTTTAATGGCTCTACAATATCAAGTCGAATATTTTGATCGTTGGACTTGTCTCTATCGCGTTATATGGAGACAAGTATCCTACTAATATTATAAATGCGAAAGTTTGTGAGTGTGGATGTATGTATGTATGTATGTTTGTTACTCCTTCACGCAAAAACGACTGAACGGATTTGGATGAAATTTGGAACACAGATAGATTATAACCGGGATTAACATATAGGATACTTTTTAACTCGATAATCCCGAAACTTTTGCTAAGTTAAAATACTACGCGGATGAAGTCGCGGGGCACAGCTAGTATGTTATAACTTCAGAAATTATTATTTAGTAAATTCTACGGTCGGATTCAAAAATATCACACAAACAACAGTAGTTTAGGTTCTGATAGCCAGAACATTATGTCGACGTTACAAATCCGTTAAGCGCGTGTCTTGTTCCACGCAAGCTGGCTGCATTACTATAACACTCGCGGTCGCACTGATGGCCGGTAGCCGCGTGCGGTTAAGAAATCGATTCAGTTATTCATTAACTTAATGCGTTTCCTGTTACGGAGTGCTTTGTAATTGATATCTAGTTGAATAACTGACATGGTAACTGAATGTTCTGAATATTTCGTAATCAATATCATTGAGGAATTATTATTAAATACAATAGGGTTTTGAGATAAGCACATATTTCTAGTGACTGAGAACAAAAAGTGTACAACATATTTTTATGGTTTCTCGACTTATTTACCTATTTGTACCTACCTATTTGTTAGAACGAAATTTTATTAGTAGAAGCATTAGCAGAGACTACAAAAAAGTCCAAATAAATTTCGAATATAAATGGATCGACTCGTAAAAACCCTGCTATTATGTGCATTATTACACGCTAAACTTTATAATTCATGATTAAAATCTCGTCTCATCCTCGATCATCATTATGCAAAGAGAACCATCAAAAAGTCGCAAAACACGATACCTTTTTGCAATAAACTTAAACCTATCAAGTCATCATCGGGGGTAATGACTAATAACACAAAATTGGTTCTTTTTACATAAATTATTGTAATGAAAAACGCACCATATACATATATATGTGGAACTCAAATTACGGTAAAAGTTGACGCTAATGACTTTTAGGTAACGACCATTGGTTGCTACTAATGATCAAGCGAGCCAGCCCACTTTTTTACCAACGATCCGTTTTGGTAATTTACCTTTTTCTATTCGACTACTGCTTGATGCGAAGAAACTATTAGGTGTGGGTGGACGTTGGAAAAAAATGGGAAAATTTATTTGCCCCAATTCGAAAACTTGGTCGATTTACACTTTGTTTGACTGTTTTTGTACCAAAATCTAGTGATAGCGTCAGATTAAATGATTTTAAAGATGTATACCTTATTATCATTTCGAGATCTTTATAACCTTTTCAATTTAAATATACCTACTCTTTCAGACTGTGAGGTGTAACTTAAAAACATCATGAAAAAAAATGAAAAAAATATTTATATTTTTCTATACGTGAGTGATGCTTTGGTTGAAATACGCCCGACCTCATCACCAAGAGAGAAAATTGGTGAATGCATCAACGCACCTTAAAACTACAGACAGTATTTCATGCAAGGTAGAAAAGCACTTTTTTATTTTTCTATTTGATAATCATATTTAAGAGGGTTCCATCATAATGCTTAAAAACACCGAACCTCATTTCCCTCACCTGAACACCCACTGCCTTTTAGAAGCGTGAATAGGAGCAATTGTTTCAACGTCATTCCGATTCGGCACGCATGCGCGACGATTAGTTACCGTCAACCGTTCACTACTGACTTTCTAATACCCTCGGTTTGAATATTATTTGTGTATTTGTCTGGATTTATGTTGTGGCCAAGGTTAATAATATTGGAAATATATTTTAATATATGTTCTCAGTTTTATACAATATTTTACTGAAAGTATAGTTCTTTAAGGTAGAGACATAGATAGAGCAGCGTTATAATTCATGTTTTCCGACTTCCCATACCTTTGTTCCCTGATACTGGTATTAGGAAATTAAAAATAAATATAAATATAAATTAAATAAAGGTACAAAAATCCGTCTAATATTTTATTTTAAATAATAAATTAGAAGAGAAAATTGAAATTATTGCAAGTAACATTTTAAGGTTAATAGATACTCTAGAGTTTCATACGTATACTATAGTTATTTTGTGCTGAGAAAACTTGGTTCAGACCAGCAGGACATAAACAATGTTATAACGGAATATATTACGGTAGAGCCCTCATTTCCTTATAATTTGTTTCTTGTCAGATTTTAAACTCCAAAGAGTTCAAAATCTAACGATAAACAGCAATTTTAACACGATTCTGACGTGCAAGAGCTCATGTTTATGTCAAAGAATAATGTTCGGAGAAATGTTAGTAAGAAAATGTTACATCTGAACAAAGACCTTTTAGAATTGTTGTCTTGACACTCCTTTAATTTACTTTGCTTTACTCCTTTAATTTACTCCTTTTTACATTTGAAAAACTGTTTCAATAACAACACTTTTCTTTATAAATTTAGTCTGGGTGGAGAGGTGTTTTAACTTAATTTTATGGGATGAGTATTTAAATACCACTGATTTTGATGATTATTTAGATTGCTTGAAACTTCAGAAAGCGGCAAAATGAGCAACTTTAGTCTGTAGGGCTTAAGTTCAAAGACTGCAAATCAATGTTTGTAAAATTGTACCTTGAAAAATGACAGTACCATTTTTAATCTATGACGGATCTCGTACACCCTACCCCTCCAGCTGAACTCCTATACATCAACGCTTACCCACGGCACTGATGAGAAGATGATGACCGTAATTTGCGACGCACCAAGACGTCTATGTCTCGGCTTTTTTCACTGAGCTCAGGTATCACCCGAGTACGAAATTACAAGTAATTTATCGCCCGTACACGGGAATAACATTGTGGAGTAAATATATTTTCTTTTTTTTAATATTCCCATAGACATTTGGTTCATTTTGATTATGATGCTTTTGAGCGAGACTGAAAAATATTGTTGTTTATTTTTGGAACGGTTTTGTTTTTTTTTAATGCATTTCCAATTTTATATACCCTCTATTTCCAACGATATTATATAATAAACAAGATTTAAGTGCTTTATTCCTTATCTTTATACGAGCTGTAAGTAATATATTTGAGCCTTGAGGACAATGGAAATTAAATCTTTAAAAGATACCATTTCCATTATTTGTTGTTGAGCAATACACTGTTCGTCTTATTTATATCTAAATATATATAACTCAAAGGTGACTGACTGACTGACATAGTGATCTATCAACGCACAGCCCAAACCACTGAAATTTGGCATGCAGGTAGATGTTATGACGTAGGCATCCGCTAAGAAAGGATTTTGATTAATTCTACCCCTAAGGGGATAAAATAGGGGATGTAAGTTTGTATGAAACTTTGTCAATTAAATACCACGCGGACGAAGTCGCGGGCACAGCTAATCAATCAATCATCAGCCTATATTTGTCCACTGCTGGACATAGGCCTCCCCTAATGAGCGCCATAGCGCCCTGTCTTCAGCTTGCCGCATCCAGCATCTGCCTGCAGTCTTTCGCACAGCTAGTATTATATAAATACTGATGGGGTCACACGCCCGTGTTCACAAGTATTACTATGAGTTCTCAAAGTGCGCGCGAACGCACAGCCCATTGAGACATTTCAAACTTCCTGTAGTGTTGGTCCCTTACTTAGAAAAATATTGTTTGTAAATACGGCTGTAATTCTGCCAACCAATGGGCTGGTCACTTGAATCCAATATGGGTACGAGTATGAAGATGAAGCAAGTACATTTTAAGATAACGTTGTACTCCGCTCTCTATTTATGTACTAAGGTAAGCACATTGATAAATTACAACCGAGCTTAGGTTGATTATAAAAAATAGATATCCAAGTAATTTTGTAGAGCAGTAATTTGATAGAGTGCCATGATATAAATTGGATGAATATAGATTAGGAAATGTTGTAGGTACTTACATTGTCAAACTTGATATTGATGATAACTAGTTACGGAGGTAGACCCTAGCTGTAGCTAAATATCTACAGTTTTATATACGAACTAGCTCAACCAGGATAGTACAACCCTTTTACAGAAGATCAGCGTAAAGTAGCTATAATAGCTGCGTTTCCCCCAATGAGAATGCAGGAAGCCAAACCATTTCCTAAATCCTTGGCTAGAGAGAGCTACCTATTGTATGTTATAGGTAGGTAGCCGGACTTAAGCCCTATATTCAAAAATACTTAATCAAAATGGCATTTTTTTAATATATTTAGAAGTCACTGACCTCTATCAATATGCTATAGTAGTCACTGTTGAGTAATTGACCTCAACAGGTTTTTAGTTTTACGTGATTTTCTTTTTACAAAATGTTGACTCATGGAGGCTTAAGCAGGTAGATGTTGTAATGGCATCGGCTATACTCATAGCACACCATTTGGATGCTTGGTATCCCTATAATTACAGTCAACATCAAAATTGCTTGGTAAACTAGAACACAATATTTGGTATAGAGATTAGACTTTTAGAGTTTTTCGGTGTCATTCTATTAAATGTTATTCTTTTGGGCATTTCAAATACCAAGCTATTTCTAATGTTGCCTCCATCGCGAGGCCTTCCTTTCGCGCACCTGTCAATTGCCAAATGATCACCCTCCTGAAGTTTTTCCTTCGCAGAAAAACAAGGGGTTCTTCAAAAGGCATGTTTCAAATAAGGACTCTACAATGTCTGTAACGCGACAGATCCTCTTAAGTTGCTGATGTCCTAGGCGACGGTTCCTACTAGGTGGACAGACTGTCAGTATGCCTACCTAAATAATAAAAAGATCTCTTTAAAGCCAGTTTTTTTTCAAAATTGGCACATTATTCTGTTCCAAAGTTACAGCCCGATGTCCAGCGCGGTTTAAACAACTGTTTATTTTGCCTTTATTTCGATTCCGACACGCCGATTTCGTGGTTTTATACTATACAACATTTACCATAATGACCATTGCAAGGTAAAAACGTTTTCAACGTGAAGTGTCGCTTATATTTGAACGGCATAAGGTTGATTTTCGTTCAGTTTAAAAACATTAACGATATTTTAATTGAGTTGATCCTGACGTAGAGTAATGATTGGATGTAACGTCGATTTATTTCGACTTCTCGTTTGTGATTGGCGGTCGCGATAACTTTGTATCTATCGGGTAATGTTTTTATAATCGTCGTACACAGATTTTCATGGTGTTCAGTAAATTATACCTACTTTGGTTAAGGTGATTCTGGTTAAACGGTGGTTGATTGGATGCTGGTTTTTTGCGCTACGAGACATGATTATTCTTATTATGTTTGAATGACATTCATATAATTGCTAATTGTAGCTGTTTGAGACAAAACAACAAACAACTTCGGATCAGTATCAGAATATTTTTCATTCATAATAATAGTACACTATACAGCCAATTATTAAAAATGTAAAAAATATGTTATACTAAGACTCTACCATTCATTCGGAATGCTTTCCCAAGAAACTCCATGATAACTCACACAGATTCAAATAAGGCTAAAAATAGGAATTACTAATCACTACTTATAACTGCGTATGTTAATGAAAACAAATGAACATAAAAAAACTACTGAGCGGGTATTCACTTACTAAGAATTCGTAGTTGTAAGTTTAAGACTTTTTTGAGACCATTAGCGTGTGTACTTGCGTCCAGGCCCGTATTTAGACCTTAATCCCTGGAGATCCAACCAGATTCGACCCTAATGAGCCTCTGTCTGACAAATGGGATTTGGGCCCGCCCTCTATCGGTGATAAGCGAACGATCTCTACCGCCTCTACTATGTCTTGATAAAGTTTGCAATTGCAGACGTTTCATAGGAATTTTATGAATCTAAATATCAAAGAATATTTACTGAATACCATTCATAATTTCTACTTATTTACAAATTATAATTAAGGTAGTGCTAGTATAAGCTTTTTGATGTCATTCCCTAAAATGGGTCTCTACGCATAAAAATCTATACTAGGTAGAGTCATATTACTTCTCCCATATCCATGCAATAATTTGCATAAAATGCTAACACCAACATATCAAATTAAACTATGTACTTCACAATTAGGTAAGCGATATAGATGTTTTTTTTTGTGAGAATTTGTATTAGGTCCAATTCCCATAGAGAGTCTTATTTGACTAGCAGAATCACCTCTTTCTAAACAAAGAATCCGTCATCCTACTAATATTATAAATGCGAAAGTTTGTGAGTGTGGATGTATGTTTGTTACTCTTTCACGCAAATATACTGAACGGATTTGGATGAAAATTGGAACACATATAGTTTATAACCTGGATTAACACATAGAAAACTTAACTTAAGTCTACGCGGATGAAGTCACGGGCAGAAAATAGTCACTTAATAATTTTCAAATATTACATTATTAAGCAACCAATCACGACACTCGATCTTTAATCACTAAATTAATTCAAACTGATTTAATTTTTCCGTCGCCTACATCCCGTCCCGAACTTACTCAACGCCTACAAATTCGAAGTTAAATTGCCGACATCCGTCTACATGTGAGAGGCCGCGAAAATCTTAATTAACAGATAGGAACAAGTGATCAATCATGTCGCCGTGTGATAAGGTGAGGGAGCGAGGCAGGTAGCGATGTCGAAGCAAGGGTAGATTGATGATGAATTTGTTGGTTTTCTTGAGTGAGATACTTATAGTGGTAGTGGTAGTAAGTGGTAGTAGTAAGTAGTAAAGTAGAATCATGTAAAGTGACCTATCCAAAAGTAATAATTATTTCCGTTACAAAGTGTTGACGTTCTTCATTACCCATCTTGTACCCATCTTGGACATGGAGACGGCTGCCCGGAATAGAGATCTGGTACCCCACCGAAACCATTATCCAAAGCTTTTCAGGCAGTATGCAGTCTCCAATTTTGTTGTCTAAGGCCTTAAAAATGCCGTCTACTTTTGGTTTCATGAATGCGAAATGTACTTTCGTTCTCTATACATGATAGAGTCCGGCCCCTATACCTACATACATGTCCACTCACAAACACTCATGTATATAAGCGCCAAAGAAATATGAACTGCGAAGTGAGCCGCAACTAAAACACTAGTCAAAAGCATTTTATGAAAAATTACGCAAGCAAAAACACGACGCGTCTTTAGGCGGCTTACATTAGGGTGCTCTATAATTAAACATCAATACTGTTACAAAAAGTAAATAAACAGGGTATATAGTAAGGGTGGGGTGCGGTGGCGCGGGAGGAGAGGGCGGGAGGTCTCGACTATGACTAATGTCCCGCGATCCGTCAGTGTCACTCGCGGGCTGAAGGGGGCGCTACGTTCGCCAGGGCCGGAATATCCTTTCCGAATAATATTTACCCCGCATAGAATTCCGTAGATACTGATCTATATGTAAATCGGCTTATAGAGGGCAGGAATGTATGTTTGTTAATGGGAAACGACAGTTTTGGAATGACTCGGTGACTTTAACAATTGTGAGGTTTGAGGTTTTTGATGGTATCTCAATATTTACAGGCATTTTGCTTTGGTATAAAAATAATGGAATTCAAACAAAAATGTTCTGTTTGTATTGGGCCACTTGACTGATAATTATTCGAAAATAGTTTCATCATATGCCTAAAACTTATTATTATATATTATACTATTCAGCCAACAAGAAGACATCTACGAATTTCGAATAAGAATAACACCTTTTTTGGACTTCGTATTCGTATTCAAATATTTTAAGCGAATACCTAGTACGTAATATTAAAAAAACCGCAAATGTGCATCCGTCTCTGTATACTTTCTGGGTCTTTTGAAATTGGTTTCCGCGCGGCCAGCGGAGCAGATACTCCGCGACACATCGCCCCATCTCTAGGGCATACCGCGGGCACAATTAGATAAAATAAAAAAAAGAAACGAGTAATCCCGCGCCCAACTAGATTGCCTTCGGACCCGTAGGGTTGACGGGTAAAAATGTGATTAGGTATCATCAAATACAACGCTGATTTAAAAATATAATTTCGCATCAAGTTAGGAAGGTGAGCACAAAGTAAGTACCGAGCGTTTGGAGAAAAGTCCCTATTGATTCACAAACAATACTTGCCTAAGTAAGGGACTGTCATAATATTCAGTTTGAAATTTCTCAATGTACCGCGCGTTCAAAGGCACTGAGAGACCTCATAGTAGTTTGTGACAATATAGTATTAATTACTGTGTAAGGAACTATTTCACTATTTTATTAAAAGTGCCTCATTATCAATGAATAGATACTCGTGTCTTTGGGCCGATAATCATATTTAAGTATATCAACCAATCTTAACTTGGAGAGTAAATAGAGATGTAATTTTGGACTAGAATGACAGAGTGACATTAACATGCGAGTAGATACTTATCCAAACGTAGAAACGCTCCGCTTTTGACGTTTTGCTGACACGAGCTTCACGATTTCTACTGACATTGATATGGTATGGTGTCAGCAAAACGTCAAAAGCGGAGCGTTTGAAACATAATCGCGAGCGTTTGCTTTTCTATTACGATTTGAGTAGCTAGCGTGGTTAGGCCCTGGTTAACCGTACCTAAGAGCATAGTGGTGAACTTATTACGAATGATTATAGCTAGCAACACAATTTTCCTCGTACCAAATGTGGAATAACTGTTCATAATATCCCCGAAAGTATAAAATGATTGAAGATAATTTCGGACGGCCTACTTTTCTTTCATAATGTGCTCTGAATCGTCAGTTTTCATTACACATGATATATTATCCTACATAACCTCTTTATATAATACATAGCATATAGAGTTTAACAAAAAAGCGAACCATAATTATTCATACTGTATATTTTTTTCGTTTTAATTTCATCAAATTTATTTCACTCGTACAAATGGACGGACATTAATATAACATTTACGGGATACGATTATTTCACACTGCCCACCCCAGAACAAATGAGCTTTCGTATGCTGATCAATAGTGACATTACAGGAAATAAATAATTAATGTATCTAGTTTTTCAGTACTTTTAATTTAAATTTGAGACTCTGTTTCTATATTTTGTGTGTAGTTTTAGACAGGGAGGTACTAATTAATATTGTTATTTATATACTAGCTGTGCCCCGCGACTTCATCCGCGTAGTATTGGATTATTGGGTTAAAAATCCTATATGTTAATCCCGGTTATAATCTATCTGTGTTCCAAATTTCATCCAAATCCGTTCAGTAGTTTTTGCGTGAAGGAGTAACAAACATACATACATACATCCACACTCACAAACTTTCGCATTTATAATATTAGTATCATACCTTATACCTACTACAATCTCACATTTCAATTTTGTATGCGTGTTTGTATTCTCCACATAATCATTTTGGAATTAATTATTTAAAAACTTTTTTGAGTTTATTTATTTTATAGTTTTCAAAGAAAGTACCTAGCCGGTACCATTTCGGATATAAAGTATACCTAAATGCCATCATAAATACATCGATATGTAGACAGGTAAAGAAGCTATTTATTAAAGTGCGTATTAATTAATATTATGTGTATTTAATAAACATGCGCACAGTGAAATAAATAATTAAATTAATTAGTAACGTAGCACAAATACGGTAAGTTTTATATCAATACCCATTGAAATGAAAGTTTGTCGATCAAAAATCAACCAACGAACATTCTTTATAAGCTCCATTTTTCACTGCGAAAATGTTTTCGGAAGCTCACAAAATGAGATATGTATTGCACAGGCGCGAATGGACTTTATACATTCACATATAAAGGTTAATTTCGCGTAACACAACATCAGCAGAAGATTTTGGAATCTGCCGTATTGTTGTTATTGCAAATTACATTTATTTGTGGTGGAGTTAAGGTTTGTTTTGTTTTGTGAGGGAATGGGTCTTCCCGCCCCGATCCTCAGCGCAGCCCCTTAGACAAATGACGAAGCATTTGTCCAAATGATGGCGCGGGCGGCGGAGAGAATGAATTTAAATTATCATTCAGTGGTACCAACATACAGAGCAAGAGTCCAAATTCTGGTTTGTGTGGGTGCCCTCCGTATTCCATTTAGAAATCGATTATAGGAACAGTATTTCTGTTCAAGAACCAATTTTAAAATCTTGTTTGTATCCATGGTGGGCCTCAGACCTTTATCCAAGAGGTGTCCACTAATAAGACTGATACTAATAATGATCCATCTAATATTTTTACCACAATGCCCGACAGCTATATTTTTATTTCTTAAAATATGTAGTGCTTGTGAAGTTTAATTTAATTTAGTTTAGTTTTAATTTAATTCATCAAACTATTCGTCTAGTTATTTTACTATTGCTGCAATTATTTTCACAGTAAAATATGTCTGTAGTTTTGTAGCTATATAAGATACGCTATAAGCTCTACCTACTAAATTTATAAAATGATATAACATATTTTTTATAATTATTTTAATAGGTATTCAAAAAATTAGGTTGTCTCTATCTATCAGACTGTTAGGTATGATAAATATATAAATGAATAAATATAGCTCTACCATCAAACAACAAATAACGCCACTACGTTCAACTGTCGCGTCTCTATTTCTCTACGCTTGTTTGAATTCTTCCTTTGAATTCTTTTTACGCGCTCTTTTTTGGCGGCAAAGGAAATTGAGTAATGGCGTCGTCACAGATGGCATCATGGTAGATTGATAACGGGGAATGAGGCGGTCTATTGTGAGCGGCTTTCGTTGATATAGGTACCTGCAGGTAGGTATTTGGTTGGTAGAGTTCCACTTCCTTGCCATATGGAGTTATTGTGTTGTTTAATCGCTAATTGTGCTTTCGTTGACATGATTGATGGATTTTCATAATTTTGTTTTTTTTTTGGAATTTTGTGCTATCCATTAAATAATTCAAAATTTGTGCAAATTAGGTAAACATGGTTTCATACAGGGTGACGACGGTATCGTTAGCTGTATGAGTCAGTTTACTTTTGGAACATTAATCAACGAATAATTGATAAAAAATATTAGTCAAAATTTATGTAGGTAACTGTGCTATACCTTATAATTTTTTTTATCAATTGATTTGTTGATTAATGTTTTAAAAACCAATGTAAATCATATACCTATTAAGTATATATCGTGGGCAATACTTTAAATCATTTTAAGGTATTGTGCTCTCGATGTCATCCTGTAAAATCGTAACCACTTTAAGTATATGTTGACTGAAATAACTAAATACATAACATAACTAAAAACAAATGAAACAAATGACAGTAAGGTGAGGACGCCACTTCGCGGCCTATCGGCGCATCGACAACCATAAATATTAGTAACAAGTATGTAAGATATTTTATTTTTGAGTACAGATATATTTTTATCTCGGCCGGCTAAGCCGATGTGCGCACTGCCTGACAAATGACCATAGAGACAGGAGAACACGTTTCCCAACTCTATAGCAGTAACAGAAAACAATCCCGCGTGTGGTGCCTAAAGAAAAAAAAACAATAGGGTCGTGATGAAGACGTAGCCATTGTGAACAACGAGCGAGCAATATTTCACGGCTTTGTATGCCTTCGGAGCCCGATTAATTCTAGATATCTTCATTCGCCTATACGTAATAGCATGATGAAACTCCTTTGATTCAGCTCATGTTAACAACGACAGTGTGGGATGTAACAAGTATAAAATATCACGCACCCATCAATATCTGTGCGAGCGTAATTAAAGCGACGTTTTATTAAACAAAAAAAGAACAACATAACAAAACTATTTATTCATTTCAAAGGACGAAAACGAATCACGTTCCCATCCAGTGAGATTTCCATACTCACCTACTTTATAAAGCAGGCGACATTATGCAAATAAAGTAAATTGAATTACCGGAGTTAAATGTCGTATAAGATAAAAACGACGTCGCAATCTACAACCCAATGAGGAGACGTTGTATTAACATATTCAAACCCCTATTGAATATTTATATTATGTAGGATACTCCCCGACAACTGGTGTCGGCTCCTAACTCAGCCTTGTAGCACTAATGGATGCCACTATCTTTCCCCTGTACGCGTCAAAACAAAAACAAAAAAAATGGATTAGCGGCCTACCTTTGTGGCTTTCTCCCTATCTAATTACAATAAGAAAAACAACTGAATACCGATGAAAAAACAAGTGATAAAAAATGTGTGATTCCATTTTCAAAGTTTGACGTTTCTATTCTTGAATAAACAAGAAACAGAGTCGTCAGTCTATAGAATTTTCCTTTATAATTCAAGGAAAGTAGGTAGAATAGGTATCCACAGAAATTTATTAAGTACCTATTATTAATTATAATTTTTTAAAATCCTGTCTGGTAAATATAAAAAATAGCTATGATATTTAATGTTAAAAAAACATTTAGCAAAACGACAAGTCTATTAACGTTCAACAACACGCGATATTTCCGCGACATTATTGTTTTTTCTCAATAAAAAACTCGCATCATTAATTGCGTTGTAATATCATATAATTAACACCGACTAGCTTATCTTGGCGATACCCACCTCATCATTGCCTATCTTTTATGGGCATTTAATTAAATTTCATGCCATCCGTATATGGTAACTTATTAAAACACCATCATATCGATTGCCTAAAGGTTTCTCCGCTCGGTTATTTTTAGGTACGTTCCACTTGACACCTTTCCTGATATTGTGATTGCAATATAGATCTGTATTACATATTATGTAATATAAAATTTGGATGTATTAGCTTTGGCTTTGGCACAAATAGATAAATAAAAGTAAGTATATGCGTCACACCTAGATTGTTTAACCTGGGTTAAACAATGTAGAATGTTTAATCCATGGACGACTCCGAAAATCTACTCAAGCAAAGGCACGAGTTAAAGTTGGCTAGTAAGAAATTCCAGTTAGAAATTATTACAATATAAGACGTGTCAACGACTTGTTAGACAGGAAGTTGATCATTTTAATTCACTGTTCAAAATAATAATTCATTTTTTTTCGTTAATATGTATTTTAATTATGATATTGGAGATGGGAAATGTATTTTATTGCCAAACGTCTTACACGCTATGATTTATAGTAATATAATATTATTTTTTATAGTCATGCTCGCTTCAATTAATTTGATGACTCAATTACTAAAATTTAATATTATATTTCCAACGATAGATAACATCTTGTTATTTTGATTTAAGTATTAATTATTTTGACGTTTATACACAGTATAATAATCTGACTGTTTGCAGATTACGTCCTTACAAATTTGTTTTTTTTGTAACTAAAATAACGTAGTAACCATGCGCTACAAAGCTGAATTTTATAATAAATAACAGGTAACTAAAAAAAAACTTACTTACATGCAAATGTTGAAGCCTTGAGTAGCCTTTTTCAAATGTCCTTTCTACTGTTATCATTCTGCAAAAATTACCACACCTCAACACCATATGGAAGCATATTAATAATATTAATGAAAACATTATTTATTTAATCGGGTCCTAAGTAGAACGTAACATGTGCCCTACACCGAGAAGTCGACACGTTACATGAAACCGCACCGCGCGTCGCACCTCACTCGAGGCCAGGGGCGTGCTTCGCAATCAACGAGCGACCTATAAGATTTTTTTTATAACCTCAGGTACGATAGTATGTTGTGGATTCAATACAGATTCAAAAATTATTATATTTTTTAAAATCACATAATTTCTTAGCGGTAAATTAATGATAAAGTTGGCCGTGTCAAATAATTACTTTATTTTTTATGTCCTATTTAAATAATGCACGATATTTTTCATGGCGCTTTTAGTAAATGGTAAAAGAGTACTTATGTATACGTATGTACCACAGAAAATAAACTGAAGGTAGAAACCTTTTCTGTTGGTTGGTAGCGAGTGATTTTTAAATGTCTGCTGTTAGGAAGAAACCCATCAGTTTTTTTTGTGGTTGGTACCTACCCTACATCATTTTTAGCATTTACCTAATAAGGTGCATTGCAAAATACCGAACATTATTAGAATGAGACGAGATGCACGAAGGTATGCTGTTGAATGTTATAATACCTTCGTAAACACTATTGTTTTCTTATATTTACGCGAATACTACACATTGAAATAAAACTATTTTTCGGATTTTATCGCGTTCGCGTTCGCGTTTAACGCGATAAAATCCGAAAAATAGTTTTATTTCAATTCGTAAACACTAGTCCAGTCTTAATTCACTCTAAAACAATCTAAGTGGAACAGATTACACTTGACAATAAAGAAAGCCAGTGCATCGGTAGGCTCATGAATAAATAAAGTAGTGTTTATGTATGTACCGTTTGAGGCCGGGATTAAAATTCAAATATTCTGACAAGTCAATCTACGGGATTCCCGGGCGGTCCCGTGGCGCGCGGACATCGCTAGCATCCTGCACGCCTGTAGTATATGCTCAGGTTTTAGATTAATTTCGATCTGATTTTAAATAGCCATCACATATATTTTTTACGTTTAAATTTATCATGAATATTTTGTAACAAATAATGTACATCGCAGTAGATGATCTTAACTATTATACTGTAATATTGACATCATTATCGAAGGTAGCTTTATTTTAAATTGTAGGAGTTTTCGAAGTAAACATCTTTATGTATAGGTATCTATCATATTTATTAATTCAACATAATTTGATATAGCTGTGATATAATATAAATAGTTTACCTACTAGGTAAAGTTACTTATCGCGAAAGTTAAATAAGTATTATGATAAAAAAATATTTTGAAACAAAAATGAGAAGTGTGTTTATCTCATCTTTTCTCTTATCCTGGATGACTGTTAAATACATTCAGTTGCATTTGCATGCGTTTCTACACCCGGCCCAATGACTGCTTGATTAATACCTACTCCCTAATCCCGATCTTAGCTCCGAGCTTCATTGTAGCTATAAATTAATATCAGAATTAATTTAAACTCGATTCATACTACCTACAATTAAATAACCTCAGATAATTAAATTATAAGAACTCTACAAAATTATTATTATCCAACATTCGCTTACCGAACCCGTCCTTTAACCGTTATGCTAATAAATACAACAAAGGCATTAATTAAAAATACAGACTACTTTATTAACAAAAATTAAAACGTCAAAATCAAACACAAAAGACGCCATGTTTGGTCTGCTAGCACGTAGTGGAACACGCACCGCTAACAGAAAATAAGGGACACACAGAAAGACAGGAAGGGCCCGTGCGAAAGGGACGGCCACAAAACAAGCCCTCGAACGAAAGGGAAGGCGATAGTGACGCGATGATTGAACGCGCCACAAGAAAAATGATCACCCGTCAAGCGGCGACTGAGAGAAACTACCCCTAGCGGGGGAGACAAGGAGAGATATACTCTGCGGTGACGGGCCCGAGTGAAATAGCAAGCACCAAAATAGGGGTGACGTACAGTGATGGATTATGCTTTTCTCTCTAAAGAAGGGAGGGGCTCACAGGTCGTTATGGAAAAAGCTGAGGGAAGTGGGGGCCGACATGTGTCGGAGACGTACCGAACCGATGGTGGCCCTAATTGATTTCGGTATTAATCTAAAAATGTTATTAACAAATTAGATCGCCTGATATTTGGAGTTCCATATTCAAATGAATCCTTAATATCTTGAGCTGGTAGGCATGTTGAGGGTGGTCTTACAATTAACCCTTTATTGCTAAAGAGTAGACAAAAGTTCTTTTTTTGAAAATAAAAAATGCCTTGGTAAATATTTTCTGTTTTTTTTTGTTTTTTTATGGAGCAAGATAAACAAAGTGAACTTCAAGTGCAGACACGCAATCAGAAGCTAGTTACAAATAAATATCTAGTAAAAATGGTTTGTTTTCTTTTTGCCCCTTTTCTATGAAATACGGTATGCGCTGTGGAATGCGTTGACACTAAGTACGTGCTAATGTTTAGTTGGATGCCAGCAATCAGGTTCCCGTCCGACCCCACATATTAAATTTTTTCCGAGGGGCACGCAAAATGCCACTCCCAGAAATGCCTTTGTCCACTTTGAAGGGCGTTTATTGTTTTATGCCTATGTTGTGTTAAAATTTAAATCCTTAATTATTCATAGGATTGTTTTGGCCGACAATATTTTCACAATAGCGAGGTTTTGCAGGGGAGGTAATCGTTTTGATTAATAAATTGTCAAGTTGAATCCAGCGTTAGAATATAAATTGTTACCACAGATATTTCATCCCATTATTATGGAGAGATACCACTCATTGTTTTACGAAATGTCATATCTCATCCTGTCACCTGATTGTTTCGGTTCACGGGATTCAATGGGAGGTGTCTTCTAGTTTATGCTTGGAATTGAATGAATTTCGCGGTTTGAGAGGTGGGATTTATCATAGGAGCAAGAGGTTTTGCGACCTCTTTGACATTCTACTGAATGTGTAATAATGTCTACGGGCAGGCAGCTCTCCTAAAGTAGGTATTTTTAATAGAAGGATAAATTTCACGTAGGAGAACATTTGAGGGTACAACTTGAATAGGAAACCCTAATCACTCACCAAAACTTCTGTTTTTTTGGTAGCACATTTACCTATGCAAATATCACAAAAAGTATTGTAAATAAATCTCACGTTACCGTTATCCCTATTAATATTACCTACTTTACTTTACTGTACGGAAAAAATCGTAAAATATGCAGATATAATTATAATAAAAGTTGTAATTAAAAAAAAATATTTTCATCGATATTTTTACGGGTCACTACAGCGCCAAGCCGCCACCGTCGTCGTCGGTTAAAGCAAATTAATTTAGACAAGAGGAAGATGTAAAAACTTCCAAACAGCAATTACGTTTTATTGTACACCATTAAATGAATCATCGGCAAAATTAATTTTTCATTTGGACAAATCGCCGAGTGTACGAACAAATGTTTCGCGCGGTTGATTGATAACTTTAGTTTTTGGTTAAGAATTTCGTTTCCCGCGGCAGCGGAAGGGTTGACAGAATGTAATAATTATCAAATTAAAGAAATATAAATCTGAATTGATATTTATAATAACTTTCTTACATGTGAAAGCCCATAATTGACCTTACCTTACTTTATACTTTTTGTTATCGTATTATTTAGCTGTAAGCTTTCCTAAAAGTGTTAAATAAAAATTAAATAAAATAAGGAGGTATTAAAAAAACTTTCGGGTAACGAAACATATTATTAATACTTTTGTTAATTAAACTACGTCCGATTAAATTTATCAGTAGGTATCTACACAAGTACTACGTCATCAGGTTAACAAGAACGAACAACACAAGTGCATAAGCACTTAAACTACTACGCTTAGTATGTTAACTTTAGTTACATTGCAAGTTGTTTCAAAGTTTCACGAGGCGGAAATCAATTACAGAAGCGAAATGTTGAAGTGAAGCAAATACTTGAAATAAATACCTACATGTAAATCTATAGTTACTGTAAGTCTAAGATTGATATTATTAAATAAATCTCAAGTCTGCGAGCGAGCTTGAGTATACGCCTTTGACATTAGTTTTTTTCATTTTGTAACGTAACGCATCGTTACATTAATCTTTGTATCATTTTGTCGTTACTGAATAGCACTGCCGGGGAGGTGTTCATAATCGACGGAACCCTCCCTGGTATGACATAGGAATGATATTTCTATGATCGCTCACACACTTGATACCGATTTATATGTCTAAATACCTTATAGTAGATACGATACACTCAACTTGTTAAAGACATAAAACAACTCGACATACCCGCCGTAATGTAAAACGGTTCGCCTTCCAAACTCACTTCATATTCATAACTACACCTGTCAAAAGCGTAAAAATCAGTGAACGCATTGTCTAATTGATTTACCGCTTATTGTCCCGAAGTCTCGGGCTCATTAACGATTCAACAGAGCAAATTGTGCTACCTAATTACAACTGAATGGGCAAAGACAAAACAGTATTTATGTTCACTAATTTATCACACAATGGGTCGATGTTTCGGCCGCCCGACGCACAATGACGGAGACGAAACCTTAAAATCGAGCTTAGAAAAACTATTAGCGACGAACAACGACGGAAATATGACATCGCCCGGGCACGCCGTTCACTAAAACAAAAGATGCCGTTTAAAAAGTTTAAAGAAACAAAATGCCTTTTATGCTGTGTGGTAATAAGGAGGTACACGTGTGCTCGCGCAGTTTGGGGTTCGACGGCACCTCAATTAAGGCGCTTCCTCCATACTTGAGTCTTGATTGAGTAATTGAGAGATAGACTCGTGAGTTTATGGGATCGGGAAGGCCAGACAAGCCTATTGTTTCAATTAAAAAGATATCATGATCTCGTTCTCTCTCAAGCCTGTCATATTCATAATTAATGTAATCATAAAATAAAGTAGACACATTTCTAGTTTGAAACTTTTTAAGAGTGTTACGCTTAAGAATAAACCTCATATTATTCAAATTCGACAGTGGTTAATCATCCGAAACTTTGTTGACACCACGAATCCATTATACATGAGCGTGCGATTATTTTGATGGATTCCATGAGAATATAAGAATCAGCACTCCCCTAAAATCTCGAAATCGAACAAAGGGAACGCGAGACTCCCTTCGGCTGCTAATGCTCACCCCACTGAGGAAGGAGATGTAGAGAAAAATGCGTATTTATAGCAAATACTCGTACTCAAACAGACTTACATTGTGTACGAGTCAAATAAATGACGATCATTTTTCGTGCTGTCAAAAAAATCTGAATGGGAAAGAAAACGCGGCCGGCGAAAAAACGGCAGGCTGCGGCGCTTTTATTTCGTTTTTAATGTAATACTGATTCGGGATGTTTCAGATTAATTGCGTCTTACCTGCGCCGCGGCAAGGGTGACGCCGCTGAAAGAGTTCTGGGACGCTGATCGATCGCGCGCCGCCGATTGAAAGGCGAGACGTGAAAGGTAATTATTCATTTGGCGACTAGAATAGAACACTTTTGTACCTTTATCTCGCCTTTTTTCGATACTTTTGCACGAAATTTGCAAGTAAATGGATGGTGTGACACGGAGATTTGTTTTGTTCCAGACTTCCCATGAATCCGATTCTCGATATTGCGTGTAAGTGACTACGTTATACAAATGGTAATGCGACTTTGGTGGAGCCCGCAAAATACGCGATATTATCATATAAGTGCTTAAAATTGCCTGTACTTTGAATGTACGTACTTAGATTATGAATAGAGATTAAACACGCAACCAAAATTTCCGCGCATGTTCACGAAACGAAAACGAAAGAGGCGTTCGTTATTGTCATGGAAGATGTTTAGGTAGCTTGACAATATGCAAAAACATTTGTGCAAAAACCGAACAAAGTGAGGACCTAACAGTACGCTTTCGAAAAGAAGCAAAAAATTAGCATGCCGCCGACAATGGCCCGCCGCGGAACCCGGAAGATTGCACAATACAGAACAATGCATAGAAGCACATGTTATCCTGACCTGATTTCACGAAATCCTATTAAGGGACTACTGCTGACGCCAGGAGTCTTTGTCTCGACGGCCTTTTATGATTTATGTGACTTCTTTGACGTTTATGACGCGCACGGCTCATTTGAATACGTCCACTTGTGCCTTGCACATTTTAACGCTCGCCCATACTGAGTTTTTTCCATGGAAACACAGGTTTCTTTTGCATTTGAATGAACATTTGGTAACCAGATTAGTTCTCTATGAGCCGAGACTGTACGTGTATAAACAACGAGTCACATTTGCTCATTAACCAATATTCGTAATGTTAAAGGAGAACAAAGCTTATTTTACATCTCAATGTCGGACGCTTATTTGTGTGATGAAACCTCGGATCCCGTGGAATTATGGCGGACTTTCTCCGTGGTTACGTAACTTAAAACCAGTGATTACGGATCTATCGGCAACAAAAAAGGTTGAGGTAAAAATGAAGTCTTCAAGCTCGGGGTTGTTACGAAATTACAGGCAGCTAGGCGGCGAAAACTGGCAAATTATAGTGTGGGGACCGCAGACATTGGCCGCGGTATGGGCCCGGGCCCGAGACGATGGGGATAGTGGTGATTGCGCTCTCCATTGTGGAGGAGCCATTATGGTGACTTAACTAAACGCGAGCATTCCTCGAGATTCTATTGTTTATCCCTTACTTTCTGGGCTATGTTGTAGATAGTTACTTCTATTTACGTCTAAAGGATAGCACATTACTTTTGTTATAAGAATTTAAAAAAATCTCGTCATGTTTATTTTTTTTTAATTCAGAAGAAAACTTTTGACATTTATTAAGCTGGGCATTGATCTCTGATCCGAAAAGGACTTTGGCTTTTATTTGATAAATTACATATTACGCCATCCAAAAGGCCCCAAGATGCTTATGTAAAGCCGATTTAAACCCGCGATCCAACCGACCTGTTTCTGCCAAAATAAAACGAATACATGTTTATTTTTTCAAAAGGTTCGGCGCTTCAAAATCATCAGTTTTAGTGATCCAAACGTCTCAATACCCAAGTAACGAGTTGGCCATTAATACGGGGATGTATCGCCAGATAACTTTATTCTGGTAGCCGACTGTTTTGTATGCGGCCGTCCATGCGTCCGTCATTATCAACTCACCACCTTACTACACCACTTCAGTTGATCAATACTCATTCTTATTGCTACAACATTAGAATTGAAACGATGTGCACGATTACATTTGCAAGCTCAGCGTCCTCGCTTTTATCTTATTGGTCAACCATTAGTCCTAAATTTAAACTCTTCATTATGATGCCGCAGTGAGAAAGTTGTTGATAACAGTCGAGCACGTGAATAAAATATTGGTAATGAGGTTTGATATAGCTGAATCGCTTACGTAGATAATGTCACAGTATAAGATGTCTGAGGGGTAATAGAGATAGTAGGTAAGTGATAAAACTGGTATTTGTGTGGAAATATTATAAGTACCTATATAATGAGACGTCGTATAATGACCACATATACGTGGGTCGTATTTTAAGACTTGAGGAGCAAGTAATAAAATAGTAAATACATTTATTGATCAATTGAATAAAATAAAAAGTTTATCAACATCATTGATTCCAAATAAGTAAGTGGGTAGGTGCATATGCCAGAATTTTATTTCTACGTTTTTACTATGTAGGTATTTATTTAATATTTTCTGGAAATGTTATCTGGAAGTATTTCCAATCTCAATAATATTTTTATTTTCTATTTAAAATTTGTGCCAATACCAAAACCTTTTTTCTGCTTTGCCAATACTGACCTTCCTAATCTTCTCATATAGGTAGATGCTTAAAACGATCACGTCGCATCGTTTGCTTCAACAACAGTAATTTGCTGAGAGGTCATTTGGAGGCAGGTCCTGATTAGGGCTCGGCTAGATAATGCTCCTCACTCAGTCAGCTTTATGCTTAGCCAGGATATTGCTTGGTTGACGTGACCTGCGCACACGGCGGCCGCCCGTTCGCCTGGAGATTATTATCTAGCTTAGATCCATAAATATTTTCAGTGTTTTGCTGATAAATTTACAAAAATATCCTAACAATTACATCAGACACTTTTTAAAGTTACATTAAACTTTGAAAAGCTATTTCGTTCAAACATCAACACGTAATCGATACAGCACAGCGCAAACCGTAAATCGATTACCAACAATCGATACTCGCGTCCCGAGAGGAGGCCGGGGGGAATGGGAACGGTTGTCTCTGCACCAGGCGTTGACTAATAGAGGCGCGTCCGCGCGGAATAAGACTGATTGCACCGGGCCTCGCCTATGCCTGCCTGCTATGTGGTTCGCCGAAGCCCTCCTACCTACACAAACCGACATTATTTAAGAAATCAGCCCGCTCGGGCGGCAACAAAGGGAGTTTTTGCCGCCCACGCTTCGTGTTTTCGAAAGACTTATTACGTAAACTAAGTACAGTCGGAAACAAATGCCGATACGATGATAGTTTTACTGGCTCCAAATATAGCGGACAAAAAACACATTCGCAATTGAATGATACCCAATAATTAGTCGGGGTCGACAACATTCATCAATGCTGCCGTTACCGTTACTAATATAACTGTAATTTTAAATTACTGATTCCTTGCCTTAAGGAAGACATGTTATTTGTGGAAAGATACAAACTGAATGTCACGTCTTTTGTCCGAAGAATGATCGTCGCCAGTGTAAAGATTATCCGTGGATGTTAATAATCGTATTCGAGGTGTTGAAGCAGCTGTCAGATAAAACAACAAGTGGTTAATTAATATCTAAATTAAGCGCCGATATAATCCATCGAGATTATTTGATATGCAGAAGTGAAGTAATGGCGATGTGAATGATTGGCGTTATTAATCTATAATTTTCACTCGATAAATGTATCGAGCTCGCCTTCTCTCCTCAATCACGTATCATGCACTGTACGTGGTCGATATATTTTTTTCAGAGACGGTTTATGGTGAACACGGCAAGATTACTTTGGTATAAATAATAATATGATAGAAACTGGTTTCGCGAATATAATCTAGTTGTAATATAATCGGCCGTTGTTAGTTTAAACGCTGTGATATTATTATCGAGATACCTAATAGTATAAAGCTGTATACAGGTGAAGTGGCTTTAAATTAATCGGTCATTTTAACTGAAATACCTTATGTACCTAACATTTTCAGTAGTCACTATATTAATTCTAACTGTAAATTTTACAGAGCTAGTTCTCTCCTAAGATTCACTCTAGCAATTATTGCAGTAGATACAGGTAGTTGAACGCCTGAAAAAATTGACATCGTATCAAAATCTTATCTTAACGATAGTCTAACGATGTAATTGGGTTTCGTAGAGACATTCAGTGTAGAAATACAAAAATAAGTTATTAGGTAAAGACTATGGTTTGGCGTAGTGATCGAGCGTTGGCCGCTAGGCTCACTGCAGCGAGTAGTTGCGGGTTGTATTCTCGTCAGTGTAAATTTCGAACATAGCTTTTTCGTGATTTTCCCTAGTCTGGGTGTCACTGGGATTACCCCAGTCCATTGTATGGTATTTTAAATCAGGATAAGACTATTCAGTAGTTTCAAAAATTTATTTCGAGTTCATCATATAATTTAATATACCACAAGATCTTTACCTACATCTCAAAAACAAGGAAGTGTGAACTAATTTGTTCACAATCCTTTATCTGGAATCCTTTAATCCACATTAAGACAACATAATTTGTAGCTCCATTTGAGTTGGTACTAATACGCTATTAAACAGCCATGATGGTAATCTTTTAATAGCCGTGTGTCTGGCGATGCATCAAAGTTTTGGTCGTGTGAAATAAAACAATTACCTATTACACATTCGTCGGTAGCCGCGTCTGGGCGGCTCGGTGGTGTGATCAAATACGATCGATGGTGACAAATATATGTCGACACGGGAATACGGCGGTTTACATACTCAAGACAGAAACAGCACTGGTGTAATTAAATGCGATTTCGCTTTCTGAGCGAGACTAGACGGCCCGAGGCGGCTCGGTCGGTATATAAACAGTTTGATTTACTTCCAGCAGGAAAAAGATATCGACCTAAAAATCGTTGACTTCAACATAATTTAAACACTGTTGTTCAACATTGTTGCAACATATGCGGTGTGGTTGTAGAGCCATTATATAACCAATTTACTACAACTCACATACAGACGGCCCGGTACTAACTAGGTTAGTACCTACCACCTTCTCACAGATAATCGGCGTTCATTAGCTACCTAGCATAGCTGCGTGTCGTACGATGAGAAGGACAACCGGAAACCTAACAAACCTCCATCCCCTTCCCTACTTATTTATCATTTCCCTTCCGGTCGGCATCGTGTGAGAAACGCCTTATTGTTATTGCAGGTCTAGGTATAAGCTACTATAACTGCTTAACATCAGGCAGGTCATACACTTCTTGGTCGGCTTGGTTCTCCTTACATCAAAATTATATACATATTTATAGTATCATTTATTAGCTGCTAAAAAGTGCTGTCATAATTCACTAACAAAAAAAAGTGCCGTCTAGGGACGCCCGAAAGAAGTGAAGCTTAGTATGAAGCGTAGAGCGCCGCAGCCGCCACTCTGTAACCGTAATATATCCTGTAACGTTACTGACGCTTAGCACGGATAGAGTGTCCGCGCGGCGAGCGCCACGATAGTCCGTATTAAAGCTTCGTTTCAAAAATGTATTTGTCTTAAGGTGAATGTCGCAATAACTAGTCGAACACACACTGAAGTCTTGTTCCAGTACACGCGACAGGCATGCGGCATGCAGTTGTAACGAAACACGATACGATTGCATGCCATAGTACATGGCGCGAATGCCCGCATGCCGTAGGGTGGAGGCCCCAATTGCTGGACGACGCACGAATTATTCGAAACGAACGAATGACGATCCTAATCTAACTTCCTGTGAGTGATTCGGTCGTGTTGCTTTTGTTTCGGTCTTAATACATGTTATAATATGCGTGACGTTAGTGTGTTGTTTATAATTCGAGGTAATTGTGTGAATTGTTCTATCGTTTATGTGTCATTTATATATTTTTTCTTTGGATCTTCTCAGTCGAGGTCGCGTTCCGATCCGGTGGTAGATTTACCCTCGCCACCTCTTCTGGCAGCGGCCCAAGCCGAGGTCGTATCCCTTGTGGCGCCCTTGAGCTAGCTGCCCCCCTGCCCCTCTGGCTGGAGCGCACTCGCGCTCGCCCTCTGTCCGGGTGAAGTTGTTATGGCCACTCTGGCCAACAACATATAGTTAATTAAAAAAAAAAAAATCTTTATAACAAAAACGGCAAACAAGCATACATACGACTGACCTGAGGTTAAGCCATTACCGTAGCTTATAGATGCTTGCATTCCCGTCGTCAAGGGGAGTCGGATGCATGGGGGGGAAGGGGTGGAGAAGATTGCGTCTCCGGGTCACTCACTCATCGTACGAAACGTACCTATAACAGTTACTTTACGATCGTGTTATCGTGTCAGTGTTATGCAACTTTACATAACTTTATTTTGAACGATAAAATTAAAAAATATATATTTTAAAAGTTTTATGTAAATTTTAGGCTATGTTAAATTTTAACGGAGATTTGGATCCTTCTTTCGGACATACTAACAACAATACTACATCTTTTTTGTATTAAAATACCAAAGCATATATTAGACTATGGTTATAACAGTTCAAACATAACTTAATAGAACTGAAGATACTAATTCCAGTAGGTATCTTTATTAGATCTTGGTAACATCTCAAACCAAACAAATTCCTACTTTGTTCGCTCGCCGATCCTACGATCCTAAAGAAGTATCGTGAGCTAACTCTTTAGAACAAAGGGACCGCACTCGATGTTCTTTTTATCGATACGGAGTATCGAGATGTTATTCGAATCACTCGCAGATTGATGGCCGCTCGGATATATCGCATACCTATCAGTTTTATGCGCAGACACTTAAAGTAAATGCTTTCAGGAATGCACGACATTAGTTAGCATGTCGGTTTAGAAATTCGGCAGCGTTTGGTTAGCGAGGAGCAAATTGTTAATCGATTAGGCAACTAAACGATCATTCGGATTAATCGAGTATTTGACATTATGATCCACCATATTTTAAAGACAGGATAGAGTTCCTACTCATAAGCATTTCAGTTGATTTGATCTTTGGCTAACTCGATTAAATATCGATTTGCAAGTAGCCGTCTCGATTAATCACAACAACACGTGATCTCGTTTAATATTGTATACAACATTTGCTTTTGTATGGAAATGTTGGCTAAACCTTGATTTTAGATTTATGGTGATGACCTATTATGGTGTAGCATGACCACGACTTCTGAGTGAAGAGTACCGCTACTTTATTAGTGTTATATGTAGGTACTATGAAATGCTAAATTATATTGTCTTACTAGCTGACCCGACAGACGTTATCCTGTCTTTTAGGGGTATGACAAATAGATGTTGACCGATTCTCAGACCTACCCGATATACACACAAAATTTCATTAAAATCGGTCGAGCCATTTCGAAGAAATTTAGCAAATCCACCGCGACACGAGAATTTTATATATTAGATGGTGGCTACGATTAGACCAAGACATTAAGATAGGATACACATACTTTCAAGGTAAGTAGAGACACAAAGCTCAGCGAGAATGTTTCCGTAGCTGAAGTTAAAACTATCTACACCCATTACAATAACTTTAAGTTCTTTTACTTCGAATCATTCGCGGTGATATCGAACATTTTGTTATGTGTGTACGCATGTGCGGTCAGGCTTCGGTCCCCTCAGCGTTGCCTGACATCATATTATCCAAATACAAATTGTAATAACGCACATCAAACGCCATGCTACACATCGCGCCCACAAACGGCCCAAAAAAAATACTAAAAATTCGATACACAAGTGTCGGCGCAATATTTTTAGATACTGATTAATGACATGGAAGTGAGAAGGGGACTCTTTCTCGCCATGATGATCGATGGTGCGTTTATTAGATAATGGTGTTTCTATGGAATTAGGAGCTTTGTTCGAGCTGCCCTTGTGCCGGGTCAAGATGCGCTATGCTTGGAGTAACGGCGTCTGGAGGAAGTGGAATCTTATTTATGTTCAACGCACAAACTACTAAGTTTTCGTCGATATGTTTTATATTTTTACCAGCGACCCGCCCCGGCTTCGCACGGGTGCAATAAATTATCAGTGTATCTTTACTATATTATGCATGAATTATACATATAAACCTTCCTCTTGAATCACTCTATCTATTAAAGAAAACCCATCGAAATCCGTTGCGTAGTTTTAAAGATCTAAGCATACATAGGGGCATACAGACAGCGGGAAGTGACTTTGTTTTATACTATGTAATGATTTATAAAACAAAGTCGGCATACAAGAGTGCCCGCCTGATGTTAAGCAGTTAACGTAGCTTATAGATGATTGCAATACCAAAGGCATTGCTCGTTCGTTGCCGATATGAAAAGAAGTGGGACAGAGGGAGGGATAATTAGGTGGGTTGGTCTTCCAGCTCTCTCAGTCCTCATAGTACAAAACGCAGCTATAGTAACTACTTAACGACGAACTTCTGTGAGAGGGTGGCACTTCTCCAGTCCATATGCTACAGTTTGCTTCTACCATTATTAAATAATTATTTCTTTCGCAACTTTTTTAAATGTTCTCCGCATCTTAGAAGACTCAAAGAAAATTATAAAGTTTCAAGTGCTCGTTGCTGGTGGTATTGTTAGAGTTGTGGAGATAAAACGCAACTATCATAGTTGTAGTTAAATATCACGCTCTTATCTATACATAATACACTTCGTTATCAAAATTAAAACTAATAAAAAAGGAGTGTTAAAACCTGAGGAGTTTGAAAACTTTATATTGACTACAAAACTTTTCCGCGCGAAAAGTGAGCGTTTAGTATGAACAGAATACAAGGAGTCCGTAGACCATTAATACCAGCGCGAACATCTGTTATTGCAGGCTCGCTGATAATGTGCCGAAACAGGTATGTAACACACGCGCAAGCGATAATATGTAGAGTTATTTGTAATTCAATATATTCCTTACAGGGTTATGATATAGGAGCTATAATACAACAAAACTAACCCTCCAATATGTTCCACTACATGCAGTCGATTTCGAGAAAAATACAATACTTAATTACTTATTCAGATGAAAAACGTATTGAATGAGCTTTAATTTTATGTGAACTTATTGTTGACACATATAATAAAGCGGTATAAATCATAAAATGTATAATTCTTATGGTGAATTATTAACTGAGTTAAATCAGTTCAGTAACTTATATTATAAAAAAATAATATACCTACCTATGGATAGAATCTAAGACAACTCTTTGAAAATTTAACATCTATTTTATATTTTGCCGTAAAATATCACAAAGCTAGTTTTAAGCTGTAACTCACCTATTTTAAATTCATCTCACAATCGCCTCGCTTGTGTACTGAGCTACTGGCATTATTAACAGATGTGTTTAATATGAAAGAGATATTGTTATAAAACGGAAGAGAAATTATAATTATCGTGACGCCAAACAGTGATCTCTTTGATTTGGGGAATCAGTAAACGATCAAAAACTCCAAAAGAAAATACCGCCGGCATTTACGATAAACTAATTAAATTAACTGGAATTTGAATGACGTACAATACCTTAATATTGATATACAAGGTGACACATAATGGGTATACTTTTTTTTTCAAAACTTAACTTTGTAATTCTAAAACCATCAGCTTTGGAGGGAACTTGAAAAACAAAAGGTGTTATAGGAATACAGCTGTTGACCGATTTCACAAGTCTACAAAACCTTTAGTACTTCAACTGTCCCACAAAGCCGATAGTTTGAGATTTACAAAGTTAAGTTGCAAAAAAAATAGTATACCCATTTTGTATCACCTAGTATAGGTATGTTTTTTTTTGTTTATTTATTAAGACATTAATAATAATGTACTTAAAAATAAAATTAAATAGAACAAAGTAAAAATAATCGCAAGTAGAGCCAAGCACAGAGAGAGTAGACAGAGGCAGTACCACCTCTTCACAGAATATCCTCGGTCCAACTCCATTTCAGATCGCCTACGTGCGAGCAAAGCCTTTGGTATTACAAGCATCAATAGGCTATGATAACTGCCTAACACCAGGCGGATAATATACTTGATTGCCAACTTAGTTGGTAAAAAAATACTAGTACATTTTATTTTAAGTCAGGTCGGTGAAACATAAAAACTAAATTTATTGCATCTAAAAAACTATGCGAAATTGTAACAGGGCTCTACAGGTACTTTCTTCACTCAAAAGAAAGTGTTTGCTGATTTACAACCGCATCAAGGGCGTCGCAGCCGCAAACATTAAACAAAACTACGAAACCAAAATACTGAAAGTAAAGGTGTAACTAAACTGTCAAGAATGCGGGCGAAAGTGAGCGAATTCTTTTCTTTCAAAAGAATAACGTGAGGCATAAAAGAAACAAAAGTGTTTTGGGACAATTGACCACCTGCCGATGAGGTCTATTTGCATATTATTCGCGCTCCGCAAAATTTGAGGCTATCGTTTTCGTTTGAACTTTAAAAGTCCAGTCTGTTGTTATGCTTTGGGTAAATCAGTTCAGTTTTGTGCAAAAATTGTTGAGTATTTTTTTCACACGAAGTGATGTGTGTGCGATACCTATTGAAGTAATTCAGTACAGATACCACTAAAACTGTCATTAATTAGCCAGAAGAAGTGTTTTCTTAAGACTTTGATTACATAGGGAGCGTGTATACAAACAAAGTAATAATAATGTAAGTATTAATATATCTATTATTATAACTTACCAACCTAAAATTAATTCATACATTCGAGTTTCAAATTTCCGAACACAATAAAGATAGTGACACACCGCGTATAAAATTCCAAAAAACCTTTCACTATTTAAAAAAAAAAATTACCACATAACGTTAATAATGTTGATGTCAACATACGTACAGTGTGTGTTTTTTTTTAAGATTTGTGGCATCGACAGGCAGGCCCATATAAGCGGTTTTATTTATAAGGTGTAGGTTGTAATGTGGAATGCTGTGGCCGACGGTTGGCCGGCGAATAGCAGGAGGGGGACGTCGTCGGTGGACTGTGAATGTATATAGGGTGTTGTGAAGGGATATGAGTCACGTTGTGCGGACGTATGTGGGTTTTAATTGCCTTTCGCTTTGATACTCGTTAGCTTATAGTTTCAGTAGTAGGTATAAATAAATAACCTTAGAGTTAACGTAGTAAATATTATTTTATATTTATGAGTAACTAGTTGCTACCCGCGACTGCGTCCGCGTAGACTTAAGTAAAGTATTCTATGTGTTCATCCAGGTTATAAACTATCTGTGTTCTAAATTTCATCCAAATCCGTTTAGTTAGTTAGTTAGTTTTTGCGTGAAAGAGTAACAAACATACACCAACACTCACAAACTTTCGCATTTATAATATTAGTAGGATTGAGTAGTGCTAAATAGTTTTTCTAGTTCGTGCCGAAAAACGAATATTTTTTTTTAATTATTTGTTAACGAGGTAGGAATGTGCTTATAAAAAAATAAAAAAAAAACTTATGATGATATCCTACATTTGGTTTAGGATACCTTAATCTAGAGTAATGTTAATAATATGAAAAACAAATAATTAAAAGGTACCTGTTCATTAATTGAAATAAACATCGCGGTGAATGTAATAGAGGGACACCCCGTAACTCGAGAGTATGATATCAAGGTTAGGCTTAGCGGAACACTCCACATGTGGTCAACCTTAATAAAGTGCGATAGCTACACACCCCGCCATCACGTGCGACAGAGACAAACATAGGAGCTTAGCGGCCATGTTGTATTATGGATGCCTATCATATTTTGGACCCGCTCAGGACCGGATTATTCTTTTTTCTTTTTGCGCCTCCATCTCGAAACCGGTCCCCGACCGACGACCACCATTTATTGTAGATTAAAGAGGCTTGTTGTCTTAATTTTAAGCCACGCTTTAATTTATGGCCCCTTATTAATGTAGACTCTACGCCATTTTTTCCGATGATAGATACGTCAATGATTTCTTTATTTGTATTGTCGAGTTTATTAATTCCCCCGCACTAGCGCCGACTAATATTTTCGTGCTTAACTTAATGATTTGGCAATTAAATTAAATTGTTCTCGTTGCGGTGGCTAAATTAAAATTTACAGCGGTGAGAGATTTTAAGCGGTGCGCCATCGCCTCCGCTGTAAGCTGTTGATACATTTGTCATTATTTACTTAAGCGTTAGTGTTTATCGATAATTACGAATTTAAATGATCGCCCACATTGATTTGTAGATTATGATGTGACATGAAATCGGCGGTAGGAGGTGGGTAATAAAAACCAACAGCTCAATGGTTAAGGTTATTCAACTGTACAGCGTCATTCGCGGTACAAATTAATCATAAATTCTCCGCACCAAAACAAAAGCGAAACGGCCAAGAGCAAAACTCCCATGTCCGAGTGAAAAAAATGACAGTACGCTCGGGCAAACCGAAAGGACGCCCGCGCAAAAAGCGCTACCGGTGAAAAAATATGATTTATAGCGTGAAAAATGTGGAAACACACGCAAAAAGGGAGAACGGTGAAAGCGTGGCGTTTCCACTAGACAAATTTATTAATCCTATCGTTCGGCCGCTTTTATTTGTGTGCTGTATCGACTTTTTTTATTTTCATTTAAGATATATTATTATTTTCGTATCGTTGAACAGGAGATTTCTTATTTATTTCCGTATCGATTTGGCATTACTTTTATTTTCTGTGACACTTTCTAAATAGGTATTAGGTTCTACATCTGTATAAAAATAATTGTAATACATTGTTCAAATAGGTACCTACATACTAAACAATGACCAACACATAAATAAGAAGCTACACGACCTTCCAAAACTGTATCGCATAATTTTCAAACTTGTTCACCAACAAATCACAAAAGCCACACGTAAACGCTCACGTTTGCATATCATTATACCAGAAGGCATTATTTCCATGATAAAGACCTCCTTCAGCTCAGACACGATCGCTATCCAAGCGTACATATTAACACATACACATTATTTGCTCACGTATCTCGAATTCGATCTGCGTTCGCACTAAAATCAGAGGCGCCTCGGCCAGTGGCGTTCTGCAGTATGTAATTACGCTACCATTCAATAATAAACTGCTATCTTAATAGAGTGCTAAGAATGCTGATTGCAGATATGAGGGAGCAACATTGTGGGCCTCGTTGCTAGAACGTGTCGATGCATGGAAATTTGCATCGGCTACTATCTTATAGATAATCAAATGATATATTATCTAGCGTAGTCAAAGAAATTGTAATCTTTTATTGTTATAATTTCTCGGAGTGTAGTGGATAGGCTTACTTATTAGGTACTTTTGAATAGTAATTTGACATACTATGTCATTATTAAATGTTTCCGTTTCATTCCTATAAAATGTGTTGCAAAACCACTTACTATAGGTACCTACCTAGAAAACGCAAATAGAAAATCACTTAAAAATTTGTTCAACGAACATAATATTACAGATTAAACTCGCACCTAATTAAATATCTCCCTCCATAACCCACATATAAACCGGAGTTCACACAAACATAATATATCCGCGGATTGTATATATGTCCGCTGACAGATACAGGGACGCGGCGGATCTTAGGCGGAAATTAAAACTAATAATTCAAAAAGTTTCCGCGCGGCCGAGCCGCCGAGCCAGATTTATGTTTCAACCAGTCTTGTGAACGCTTCCTACGTTGTTCTAGTTGCTCCTGGGCCGTTTAGCTGGAAGGGTTTGCAGATAAATGTCAGAAAATGATTAAATATTGCCCCGCATACGATGCATTTTGATTATTTAGTTTGTAAATGAATTAAAAATTATTATAAAAAAACAACTTCAATATAAAGAGCATTATATATTTCTAAGGTTTGTTATACACTAAGTGCGTATACCTACAAAGTTTTTTTTTTTTTCAAGTATATAAATATTTTACTTGATGGTGGAATGGTTAATGATTAGAGCTTGGAATAAGCTCTCAGAAGACGTTATATCAGCCCAGAATGTCAAAGAACAGACTAGACAAAAAAGAAGTAGAGAGTAACAGGATACAGGTATCAGGTGAATCAACTGTCTGCATAGTAATAAATATAATAAATAGTAGAGCTATTTTAGTTCTTCGCTCTAGGTTCCGTTACTCCGCTACCTACGAAAACTTTACTTTTTGTTTCGCGCTGCCGGCGCTAACAACTTGTTGGCCACTATTCGTTTTCGCTTGCTAAGCAGTTTATATTGTTTCTGTTGCAAATGTTTACTTATTTTGTTACTTTTCATTGTGCTTTTCATATCTATACATCTATACAAATAAATAAAATTGGAGTGTCTGTTTGTAATATCAAAATAACACCTTTTCACTAAATGCATATGAAAGTACATACGACACCTATAGCAAAAACGCGATTAAAAAAAAAATTGTCTGTCTGTCTGTCTGTCTGTGTGATTGTTTCGGGTAATCTCCGAAACGGCTGGACCGATTTTGACGGGACTTTCACTGGCAGATAGCTGATGTTATAGGAAGTAACTTAGGCTACTTTAATTTTAGAAAAACAATTAGGGTTCCGCGTAAAAAATAAAAACACATGAAATCAAAGAGTATCTCCGAAACGGGTGGACCGATTTTGACGGGACTTTCACTGGTAGATAGCTGATGTTATAAGCAGTACTTTAAGATACTTTTATTTTAGAAAAACAAATAAAAATATAAAAAATGGGTCCTGTAGTGCGGGCTAAGAACGCGGGATCGGGCTTTTTTGTTAAGTTAAATTCCACGCGGACGAAGTCGCGGGCTCAGCTAGTTACCTATATATATTTAAATAGCTGGTTAAATAACAGCAACACCTAGTTTCCCTACAAACTGTCTTGTGGGAAGAAAATTACTTAGAAGTGTTGGTAGTGTGTAGTCTTCGTTAATAACAGTTTTTTTTTGTTCCATCCTTCACGCTTTTTTGGGGGAAACATATATCTCGAAAGGTTACACATTGGAGCTAATTTACCCAAATTTACCTACCTATTAAATGTAAGAAACCGACGATTTAAAAAAACATTTAAAGTACACCAGATTAGTTTCTTACCCGATCTTCCCAGTCGAGGATGCGCTCCAATCCGGTCGCACTTTCTTATCGTAGTTTCCTTTTAATTTGGATTTGTACTTCTATTTGAAGAAAACTTGTACCACCCCCTATAGAATTCACTGCATCCCTGTCTCTGATTTTCAGACTTCCCTTTAACCGTTCCATCTCCGCATCTAACACTAAAATAAAACATACAGACAAATAGCAGTCGAAAACAATCGTAACGACATTAGGTGCATAACGATTGCCATACGTCCACAGTTGGCGGTCCATCAATCCACCACGCAGAGGCCCTGAGCGGATAACTCAATGCAACGCTGCAGAAGGACTGCTCCATCTAAAACGCCTTTACAATTGCGACTTTCCACTCTGTCCGGTATCCATTAACCCTTTTGCAACAAGATATTTCGAACTGAGTATATAAAAAGGAAGTAATGTATATCGCAGCAGCGATTATGTTGCGTCTGGAATAGCATTGAGGATATTTGTTTCCTAAGGTCAATGAAAGAAGTGCAGTTTTCTGTCCTCTCTTAGTCAATTTGTACCTGACTGTGAAGGATTTTATCGCTGTTTTATTAATATGTAAAGTTTGGATTGTCGTTTCTTTGTTAAAATGTTGATTGATTTGCGGGTACGTATAACTCGCTATCAATCAATAAATGAAAAAGTCATTAAGTATTGTTAGCATTATATACTTTACTAGCTGTGCCCCGCGACTTCATCCGCGTAGTATTGGATTATTGAGTTAAAAAGTATCCTATGTGTTAATCCCGGTTATAATCTATCTGTGTTCCAAATTTCATCCTAATCCGTTCAGTAGTTTTTGCGTGAAGGAGTAACAAACATACATACATACATACATACATCCATCCACACTCACAAACTTTCGCATTTATAATATTAGTAGGATATACGGACAATGATGTATCTTAAAATCATTTTCCTATAGTGCTTTGCGAGGCTGTATAAAGTAACCCTGAACTGACCTGACATGAGTTGTTTCGTGGTTCAAGAAAACTGATTTCGTAATTCAAAATTGTAACACAAAAATTTTCTTAATTTTCCAACAATTTAACTTCAACTCCACTTTGAAACTTGAAGCTAGCGATTGAAGTAGGCAGTTGTACATGTAAACTAAAGGTTCAAAGCAGCAATTTGATTGTAATGTTCAGTGTTCAACATAAGCCGGGGGTCAAAATGGGCCGCAGCAGGGTTATATCACATCGTGTTCCCGTGATACTAAACTATTTAAGCATTAAAACAAATGTGTAGATTTTACTATCCTACTAATATTATAAATGCGAAAGTTTGTGAGTGTGGATGTATGTATGTATGTATGTTTGTTACTCCTTCACGCAAAAACTACTGAACGGATTTGGATGAAATTTGGAACACAGATAGATTATAACCGGGATTAACATATAGGATACTTTTTAACCCAATAATCCAATACTACGCGGATGAAGTCGCGGGGCACAGCTAGTACTCAATAAAATATACAGGGTGATAGGAGCATCGTAACAAAAACTGATGCCATGTATTCAACTCCTGATTCTGGACCCCCAGAGTTGGAATTTTCCGACGATATTATCATAAAATATGCTAAAATGTTTCAGCATTTTTAAATTGATTAGATAATGAAATCATTAACAGATCTCTGTCAAGTGATTTCACATAAATAAATTAATAATTACCTACTATTTTAGACATACCATGAACAAATGTGTATAATTATAAAGTCATCACGTTAACCTATCCTTAACTTTTCTATTCAAAAAGTTCAAAAACAAAATAAGGTTAACCCATTTTCTTTACGATTGATTCCGCATACATCAATGTAAAGATCAACATACAATATTATATAACGTTTTATATGTAGACGGAGAGACCCGCTGTTTATTATTTAGAATGTGTAGCGGTAGGGCGACGCGACTTGATGCTCGCTCCAAGTGGAAATCTTTTGGGATTACGCCGCCGTCAACCGTGTTGAGATGAGGGCACACTGGGTGTTTAAATTTTATTATATTATTTATTTTATTTAATAATGATATACGTTATAATAGCTGAGTTTCGTACGATGAGATACTTCCCCTCCCCCTGGATAGGGGATCACTCCCATTCAGATCGGCAACATGCAGTAGGTTAATGTCTTTTGTATCGCTAGTATCTATCGGCTACAGTAACTAGGTATTTGACGTCTGTCAGATGGGTCGTACGGTTGTTTACCGAGTTTGTTATATAATGAATTACCTAAGTAGGTAACTGCCGAATATAATACTCGTATACAACCTGGCGCTACCATGGCGACTTTAAATTAACACACGTATTAGGCTTCCCATTTTCAGATTTTCGAAATATTTAAATTTTATTAAACATTATTGTTTATTGAATGTTGAATAATTTTCTGAAATACCATTTTGGAGCAGCCTGTACGTAAATAATTCTAGCACAGAGGTCACCTGCCGAGGTCACGGATAATAACATTTCTTCAATGAAATTTTAACGAAAAAGAAATACTATTAGAATACGCTCTAAATTTGATAAAGAACATGTTATTATTGACTGATAATTACAATATGCTCTACCAATTAATAAACTGAACCTTGGTCAACATTTTAATTTTATTTTTCATAATTATTTTCAATTTATCCTCCAATCTAAAATTAAAACGAATAATTTAGCGGTCATTCACACCAAGAATACGATAAAACATCTGTCGATAATGGCTGTATTGACATCAGAATACAGTTAAATGTATAGAAATGACCTGTGCCGGGTAAACCGTGTAAATAATCGCTTACAAATTAATCTCTCGAACCTGTCAGTAAGGGAAATTGGATGAGTCTAGTCCACGTTCTCAAAATTACACAAGTCAGCGTTAACAAACTTTTCCAAGCATGATCTTTTCTTCCTCTCGATGTGTTCCCGTGTTTATCATCTGAAGCGTAGCGCGCTATGATGTACGAGAAGACGACGCCTGGCGAAACCTAAACCGGAGTAAAGCCTCCATCACGTCAAATGAATACTAAATCACGGTGGGCCATTTGAATTTCAATATCTGCCCGCACCCTGGTTCACTGATGCCTTAATGCTACTTTTACGAAGAACTTTTGGGTTTAGAAATCTTTTGAAAGTGTTAGAGTAACGTAGGCATATGAATAGACCTATATCCTTTGATTTTAAGTACCATTATCTTTACACACCGTTAGGACTTCTTCTTAGGTAGGTAACTACCTACCCCTACTAGAATTGGCACCGACTCCAAATGAAAGAAATTACAAGGTACCTAGTTCTTTCTAGCTTTAAGTGCACCCAGGTTTTTGAAGTCGGTTTAATGTTTTTTTTTTTATTTTAGTGTTGTTTATACGTTAGATGGGTATTTATCGTGACTGTAAATACTTATCTATAACATGAAAATTATAGTCATTTATTGACCCCGTAATGTTTCGAGCGAAGGCTGCTCGGCACACCGCACCGAGTGGTTGCAGGTTCGATTCCAACTGGTACAAATTTCGGAAATTGTCCCCTATTGCTTTTGAGGTTGCTTCATTGTGCGGTACCCATAGTACGAGTGTTGCTTAGTTCGGGACCATATAGTTGGTGTTGTAGTAATTAATAGTGTTTCTATCATTGCAAACTTGTTTACTAACTTACACAAAGAATCTGAGCAAAACAAACACATGCCCCTTTTCTCAGGGCTAACAAAAAACCACCACAGAAAGCACTTAATGAAACAAAAGGACCCGAACTACACCCAAATTGCGAGATACATATTCCGAGCACATTTATCAGTAGAAAAAGAACCGCCGCTGAATCGGCAAATATTTTTTCTAGACGATTAGCGGAAACTCTCGAGAAATACCTACAGCTACACAAATTTATATCTGCGGCCGTAGAAACACACGCTCGTTTGATCTGCAACACTATTCCTAAGCATTAAGGAGTAAATTGAGCTGATTTTCATTTGTTTATCCGATCAGATATGTCGGTCGGTGTCCGTAGTTTCAGCGTGGGAACCGACAAGTCGCATTGACCCCTCCGATGCTTAGACAAATGATTTCTAGGCAAGTATTTTCTTCAAAATGTTTCTGCGTTTCGACCGTCTTGTTCGGACTTTCATTGAGTATATTATCTAAATAGGCTAACAGAGGCCTGATAATTCATATTTTTAAGACCAGAACTCTGTGATAATTATAGTTCGCCTTTAAAATTGGAGTGCGCTATTGAGATGTCATGTTCTGTTAGAATAATTCTAAGTTCGCTTTCAGTTTAAGTCCAGTCTTATAACGCCCCGAAACTTTAAAATTGAATAAGTCTATTAAAAAATATATAATAATGTAATGGTAGCACTTCATCTAAAAAAACGAATACGTAAGTATTTAAATAAATTGCATTTTCTAATATTAGAATTCGATTTTTTTTTATATTGCATTTGTGCATCAAGCTTATTGAATATCAGTACATAATTTATTAAACCAATACTCTTTTCTCGAGTGTATGAACCAATATTGTTGTTGGGCGAGGGGAGGCTGGGCTCCTTGGGCGCATCCTAACCATTTTTCTCATAAACCGAACATGACAGATTCGTACAGTGATTGATCGGGCTCGCAGCGCTGATCTGAAGGGGTGCCGAATTATAATGCGAAGGGTGTTTTTGATTCCCCAATGTAAGTATATGCACCTATCTGTGTATATGTCGATAGTGTGATAGCAACTGTTTACAAAAAATAATCGGTTTTAATGAGGAAAAATTGATTCAGATTCTCCGTAGTATTTGAATACCTTTAATATTTCTTCAGTTTTAAACTTACTAATAAAAAAAAAAAAATAATAATAATGTAGCCCTTTTTGACGTCCCACGCGGCCCTCCCCTCACTACGAGGGGGATTCAGGCCGTAATCCTAATACTTACTTACTAGCTTACTAATATCCGAAAAAAAACCTTGTTGAGTATTAAATGCGTGATGACAAATATCTAATTGTTCTTTACTTATTGCCGTTCTTATGTCGATCTCTAGCTAATTTAAAAGAATTTTATTCCAATACTAGCTGAGCCCGCGACTTCATCCGCGTGGAATTTAACTTAACAAAAAAGCCCGCTTCCGCGTTCTGAGCCCGCGCGACAGGACCCATTTTTTTAATTTTGTTTTTCTAAAATAAAAGTAGTCTAAGTTACTGCTTATAACATCAGCTATCTACCAGTGAAAGTCCTGTCAAAATCGGTCCAGCCGTTTCGGAGATACTCTTTGATTTAATGTGTTTTTATTTTGTTACGCGGAACCCTAATTGTTTTTCTAAAAGTAAAGTAGCCTAAGTTACTTCTTAAAACATCAGCTATCTGCCAGTGAAAGTCCCGTCAAAATCGGTCCAGCCGTTTCAGAGATCACCCGGAACAAACATACACACAGACAGACAGACAGACAGACAAAAAAAATTTAAATCGCGTTTTTGTTATAGGTGTCGTATGTATTTTCATATGCATTTAGTGAAAAGGTGTTATTTTGATATTACAAACAGACACTCCAATTTTATTTATTTGTATAGACTAAATCGGGTACGGCACTATTTATTGGAAGATTGGCTCTCTCTCTAATTATATCGGCATTAAAGAGTTTAAAAAAATAAATTGCATTTTAAGCTTCTTCAATTTTTTTCCCCGAAGGCTCAGATGAAAATCTTCATTCGTCGGAGGGCGAACTACCCTTGAAAAAAATATAAAAAGTATTATTAAAGGAGACAGTTCGGGCCGCATTTGTAACTGTCGCGGGCCCTATGATGAAAAATTAGTTCAGTCTTCGTGACAAAGGCGAGCTAAACCCACTATGCACGGTTATCTCGCTCTACCATAGGGTATGCACGGTCCAGGAAAGAGACGGATAGCCGCTGCGTTTCCAATAGCAAATGACACAGATAGCTTAGGGATGACCGTAGGAGAGAACAGCAAGTTTTTGACAGGGGCCATTTATTGTGTATTGAATATCGATATAATTTCCGTGAGAGTCGATTTTTGTCGCATAGTGTGTGTGTCCCCCGAGTGAGGAGTTTGGGCACACAGATTACGCCAATAGCAAATATTGAACGTGATTGATGGAGGCGAGACGCCTCTCTAGATGTGCCATATCTTTGCTTTCCTCTCTTTTGTTTTTCTTATACGCAAATACTTACCAGCGGGTTTGATGGATTGTTGCGGAATGAAGGTGACGAAGTAGATAAGAAAAGAAGTTCGCTCAATTATTTATTTTCAATCACAGTTAAGTAATAATCATTTTGTTCGTAATTTGAATTAGATATACTTAATTATTGAAAGATCAAACTCACTAAACGACATAATTATTTATACTAAAACTTTACATAGAAAATAAAAGAGTCTTGCAATCATTTACGATCTATGATTGATTTAAAAATAATATAGGTGTTTCCAATATTAATCAAACAAAGGGGTCATGTTGTTCGTCATTTGAATCAACGCTTCCATACAATAATTTGAGGATCAAACTCATCAAACGTAATAATTATGCAACTAGGAATCAGCTTCTGACTTATATAATAACTTCATTGAAATAAAATATAATACGATTTATAAGTATTTCCAATTCATCAACGGTATCATTCTTCTGTTCTTCTCATAGTGCCTCTCCAACTAGTGAAGGTTAGCAGTCAGTTCCGCATATATCTCTCGGTCTTTGGCGAGGTTGAAAAGCTCCGCCGCACTTGAGACTCAACGGTATCATAGAGGTTCGTAATTCGAATGATCGCATCCAAAACACAAGAATTTAAGGATCAACCAACACACACTACTTGGAACTTCAACCTCTGATTCATATGATAGGTTTAAGTTATACAGACAGTATTAATCCACACAAACCTTGACCCAGGACGGCGGCTCATTGGAAAGTCGCCGACGCTCGCGGTTGCCGCACGCAAATGGACGAGATTATCCAGTAATGGCGCGACCATTCCGTATAAGTGTCGCGTGGTTATACGTTCTCCACCGTCCATAATCGATTGTCTACTACTGTCGTATAACACCGTCTGTGATTGTATTATTATGAACTTATATATAATTTATATAAGTACATATATAAATAAACAAAATTGTGCCCCAACATTTAGGTACCTACCTATAGAAATGTTGCGAGTTAAAATAATATTTTGGAATTTTTATTTTTTTATTCTGCTGCTAGTGGATTTGCATTAGCTTAGCTGGAGGGGTTCTTGGGAATATGTACTAGTAAAGTGACAAACTCACATTGCTAGTAAACATTTAAAAAATATAAATAATAAATTTAGGAGGTAACATAATACAGACCAGAATACTGTTAGAAAATTCTGGTTATATACCCAATTTGGGATTGATGGATTATTTTATAAAAAATAATACCTAGGAATGTCAATGATATGTTATTCAATAATCTATAGTATAATCAGAAGTAAGTATTATATTTTGATTGAGTTGGTAAGGCCAGATAAATGGATGTGATTATGCAGTAAACAACCAACTAAAATTGTCAGTACACATTAAATAACACCAACTGAAAAAAAAATCACAGTAGGTACAGTCGGATAGATAAAGCGTATTATGTTGACCGACGCGTCCGCCGCAGGCAAATGACGAGGAATTAGTTGGTAATGGCGAGACCATTGTGCCTAACTGCGTCGGTGGCCTCACCTACACATGCATAATTGATTATCCTACTGAAACCCTTTTGCGGCATGTCGGCTGTTTGTTTTAAAATCTGAGATGACAATCCTACTAATATTATAAATGCGAAAGTTTGTGAGTGTGGATGTATGTATGTTTGTTACTCCTTCACGCAAAAACTACTGAACGGATTTGGATGAAATTTGGAACACAGATAGATTATAACCGGGATTAACATATAGGATAATTTTTAACCCGATAATCCCGAATTTTTAGCTAAGTTAAAATACTACGCGGATGAAGTCGCGGGGCACAGCTGGTTTGATATATTTTTTTATATAAAATATGAAAATCTTTTTGATGTAAGTAACAAACAAAGATTGTTTTAATGGATATAGTTTTGAAGCATTTCAAAGGATAACTGAATAATCCATTTATTTTATTTTATACTAGCGGCCCGCCCCGGCTTCGCACGGGTACGTTGCGGTTACATTATTCGAGTTTTAGTAAGGATCCCAAATTTTTTTGAAAATATATTATAGCCTATGTCACCCGGGGATAGTCTAGCTTCCCAACAGTGAAAGAATTTTTCAAATCGGTTCAGTAGTTTTGGAGCCTATTTATTACAATCAAACAAACAAAGTTTTCCTCTTTATAATATTAGTATAATGATTAGCCTGTAATGCTGTCCCACTCCTGGGCAAAGGTCTCCCCTTTTTCCTTCCACACGGCTCTGTCCAGGGCAATTTCCGGTCACGTGTTTCCCGCAAAGGTGTCCAAGTCATCTCGCAACATAATCCATAACTTTAATAATAATTATTATAATAGATTCGATTGAAGTCAAACTAGGTAATACGTATGTGTAAAAGTTACCATATACTTAGGTACTTAATAGATACATTATTAATATGTAAGTATATACCCACCGTAAACATGATACATACACTAAAAAGTAATGTCAAAACAGATTAAAAATACATAATCGAATAAAAATTAAATCAGACCCAAAGATTATCATATTCAAATCTTAACAAAAAAAACAAAGGTGAAACGACACATTGTGAGAATCCAGGTAATTAAAGCACTAACCAAATTCAAAGTTCGAATGCTGCACAATGTTATTTATCCACGTCAGATGTCGGCTTTTTTAGTAAGACGGATCTGTCACAGATTATCTCTAGCCATTACTCATTCCTTTGGTGGAGGACCAATGTGACGGCTGTCTTAACCCTTTATACCCAACGAGAATGTCATAGGCGCACGATTTACATTGAGTTGTTTTTTTTTCTCATAGTAGGTAGTATTAAGCACTTTTTTATTATCTTTAAATATCCTGCTTGTGTTTTTTTTTCTTTAATAATAAATGTGTTATTTTTCTTAATTTAGGTAGGTATTATTTAATTATCGAAGAGGTTATTAAACTTCGAATTTTGAATGTAGGCTAGTGTTATTCCAGATATTGTCGTAACTATTCACCAAATTAAATTCGAATAAATTTATTCGTTTTCACGCGATGCTTAATCAAAGTTACAAATAAAAATTATTTAAAATTATTAAAATATTAGTGAAAATTAGTTCGCAAATTAAAAATAATAATATATAATATTATGCGAGACATGATGGCGCACTCCTGTTGTAATAGGTATGTTGTTATTTTATTTATCTCTATCCATTTGACAAATAAACTGTGAATACATCAAACATTTTTATGTTGTAAATTAATTAAAAATAATAACAAACAGAAAAAAGTTATTAGGCGCTACAAAAACAAGCAATCACATTATTATTAATTCGAAAACAAAACATGTTTTAATGAAGCAGTTATCTCACAATCGCGTAATTAATTGCGGCAATAAAATTAACGCTCAATGATTCAAATAAAACAAAAGTTCCAAACAAAATAAACGATTTAAATAATATATCATTTGTGTAGCTATCAATAAAGCGGCCGAATCTGAGCATCTCGCCAACATCTCAATTTCTTGTATTGGAAACAACAATAATATTTCCTGAAACAGGATATTTATTTAAAACAAGGCGTTGATAAAGTAATTTTCTTTTAACCTTAACCATGTCTTTATGGAGTGGTCATTACTTAGCAATGGTACACAGCCCGCTCTGAGCAATGGCTACGAATTAATCAAAACGCCGTATTCTCATCTCGCTCTTTTTGTGGTTTCGTCCTTTTCTCACAAGTCGTGGATATCTCGTATTTATGTGATGCTAAGCATCTTTCTAAATCCAATGATGTATTATTCAAAACAGGTCTTTAATTCTGGTACGTTTTGTTTCAATTTCAAATGAGATTTGATGGCTGTTACAGCCTTGTTCGTCGATGTAGCCCACTCAGGTTCTACGGTCTTACTCTCCTGAGACGAAATCTGGTATTTTTTTTGTCTTTCCATCACGGATCCTTTTTTCGCTTTTTCAGAATGGACGTAGGAAAACGTTGCCTTCGTCCATTTCTTACGCATTATCTCGTAATCATTAGTTTCACCATTTCCTTGATAGAGTAAAAGGTTTTTAGACATCTCTATTAAGTGGATAGATTACGTTTACGCGTTTGCGTTAAGATTGATTTGTAGGTTTCATTATTTTACATGCAGCTATTTATGTGATATCGAGTTTACCTAAGTACCTATATATAACTGTCATTGAAACCTTAAAAGTACATCGAGATATATATTACACATTATATTTCACATTATAATATTTATTTTACCTATGAGTGTTGCAACGATAAAGAATCCCAAAATTGACTGGAGAATTCGGTAATCTCTGTCTTGTTTATGAAACTGTCTAACATTATTTTATAGAGGTAGTCATATCTACATAACCATTATTTACTTATTTAAAAACTATAAAGATAATAATTAGAACTATGACTCTACATACGAGAACGTTTCAGATTACAGTTAAACTTAAAAATATACATACCAACTATTTCGGAGTTTTAGGGTAGGGTAGGGGGGGTTATTATTTTTATTAGGGGTAGGTGGTAATATTTTAAATATTGTAAAAGTGAACATTAAACATTTTATTATTATAAATATATATAGTTATCTTGTTCTGACTAAGTCCAGTCTAGTATTTCTGGGAATGCCTTTACAAAAAATTACGGCAGCAAACGATTTTTATAGTATCTAGTTAAGTATTACTTACTCAACGTTTTATAATTAAAGCACAAATTTGAGTATGTAAAGGCTCGTAGTAATAAATTATTTGCTGTAATTACAAAACCTTTAGTACCTAAAACATACTACACGGTACACTAAGTACTTCGAAGATTTGTTGATTTGTTTGATGTTTTTCTCAACGCAAATCATAGATATTTCCCATTATTAAGGTAGATATTTGCGTTGCTGTCTTTTTCTGGTGATAGATGATGAGAAAGATCAACGTGTCACTCTTCGGGAATTTCTAAACGAATTTAATGATTATTTCGCAGATGGTAATAAACAGAAGCTTTCATCGCACGGCGCGCAGAGTCGCAAATGTGATGAAACGCGGTCCACACTCCTCCACGTGTGACCTGTCACCGGTCCCCACGCCCGCTGAAGGGTGTGTGTCATCATTGGAGAGCATTGTAGAGCTACCTGTTCTGTCTTTTAACTTCCCTGGTCTATTTATATTATGACAGTGTGAATTTTTTTAGACATAGCGTGTCCTTATAAATTATTTATCTACTAGTGATTTCCGCGTCCGCGGTGCAGAGTGAAAGTCTTACTTTACACTTAGAGCCGTATTAATAAAACAATCTCGAATCTGAGAGCAATCTAGAAATTGTCATTCTTATTTCATTATACATATATATACCAGTACAAAATTACACGTCAAAAGCGTACTCAAGATCGCTCTCAGTCTTGAGATTGATTTATTAATACGGCCCCTAAAGGCCAACCACGCAGATCTGCAACTCATAGGTCGCCATTGAATATTCTACTCTATGAAGTCAGAAATAGAGTTCGTAAGGCCGCATTTGCGATTACTGTGTGAGTGAAACATATAAGTAGAATCTATAAAATACTCTAAAGCAGGGACGAATCGGTCAGCTAGGTTAGCAAATAGTCGGATAATATGAGGTAAAAACGCTATTTACTTACCACACATAGTGTGGTCATAGGTATGTCAGTCAAACCCAGTGGCGGACACACGTAACGACTATTTAGATCAATCAGTATGTGGTTATCGTGAGCATCGCAGACTAACATGCGGGTGAACATTTGCATATAATAGAACGACCGTCAAACGTCATTCGTCAAAATATTGTATGAGTGACGTTTCGAGTTGTTATACAGGCTGTTAGAAATTGTTTACGATAAAAATATGTTTGTGTCTTTTGGTTGAAAGGAATCTAGCACTATAATTAAATGTAAAACTTACTTCAGTTTTATTTATCCAGAAAAAGCTAACAGAAATAAATTACAGAAAGCATTCGTTTTTTTTAAATAACGACCATTACTACGGCTGTTTATTAATTTGGACAACACAAGAGATATTACAAGCACACAAAATAATGATTTTGTTAATAATAATAATGTATATTAACAACTTATTCTAAATAGTGAAGACAAGAAGGTCTTAGAAAATTAGACCAAATTTTCTTATTCCTTTACTAAAAAAAAAAAATATGTTAATTACATTTTATTCACATAAAATCAACTTCAAAAACGATATAAATAATACACACTTTGGTGAATTAAATAATTTATTATTACACATTTCTAATACATATTTAATTAATCTTTTCAGGTCCTGCCGAATTCTCACCGTCGCATGACACCTGCAAAGAAAAAATATCAATAAAATAATGAACCACCATATAGCTAAAGATGAAGGGTAAATAAAACCTATAGGCAGAAAGCATTAAGGTATTCTAGCGAGACGCTATTGTTGTCATATCGGTACATAAACTATGGCATTAATCTATGAGGACGACAATAGGACCGCTCACCTCAAACCGATGTTATACTACCAGTTTAAGAAGCGCTCTCATCCTGAACGAAATATGAACATGAGGATACATTTCAAGGGGTCTATTTATACGAGGTGGTGGGTATCGAGTGAATACATCTACATAATATGGGCAACACGGTATGGCGTCAGATAACGGTTATTGTGACGACAATCCGACTCTACCCACGTGGTTATTGGAAAAGCTCAAGGATAGATCCAATCAATGAATATTAAGGCCATTTTGAATGAAGAAATCCAAAGAGTTTTGTAGTAGTCCTATTTTAGTATAGAGCATACCAACCTCCTAGCTTCTTATATGTAGAGCATACTGAGTATAGAAAAACAACAATTAGTACCTACTATTCGAAATTAAAAAAAACATTATTTTTTCTTGCTCTGCTCTAAGAACCTGCATTTGATATCGTTAACCTACTGAAAAATGAATATTTTAAAATATAAACACATCTATTTTTCAAAATAAATAAAAATACATAAACGTTTTAATTTTATTATCATCTCATAAGTAGGTATATTCTGAAATCAAAACAGATTATATTTAGATACTCACTATACTTATGTACCTACTTAACTTAACAGTGAATAAACTGAATACACCCAAACCTACAACCGTCCAAATTAATTTGTAAATATATGCAAAATCGAAATCCGTATACACAATTGAATTCATTCCCCGTCATTTCACAGCGCTTAATCACAACCCCCTTTTGTGTTGTGAACAACAAATAATTTCATTAGCGAGCGGAATAGGCACACAGATATGCACGAAGGTAACCAGAGGCGGGTTGCATTAATCATAATATCACACGCTTTTGTTTGCTGTCTCTGTATTCCCAAAAATCTTATTACTCTATATTAATAGAGTTCTTAGATCATACTAAGCGCGGGGTCTCAGGAACGGGTGATTTAAAGTCAAAACCATGAAGAAACTACGGGAGAACAATCATGTAACGGTAGAAAAAAGATGTCTGAGATAGTCAAGATTTTTTTTTTTCGAAATAGGCAAGTATTTGACCACAATCTCACCTGATGGTAAGTGACGACGTGGTCTACGGTGGTGCATACTTGCCTAGAAGGTACCTGTTCACTCTATACTTGAAAACATCCAGGTTATAGTCAACCGGGAACAACCGGTATCCGATGCCAGAGTACTTACCTCCCTATATTAAATTTTAAAGTACTTATGTTTTATATTATGTGTATTGTATCAATAGTATCATGGTTTCACTGAGTAGAATATTTATTTTTTCAAACACCCTCAGGTTTACTATTTTTAATGAACTAGGTATATTATAAAACTAAAGCACTTTGTAATTCCGTTATAAATAGATGGTATGTATTTGGGGGAAAGTGTTTGAGAAGTAATTTTGTCTGTAAGTAAGTAATATACCTTCTTTCACTTGCTTGACAAGAGAACTATCTATTGATGATAAATGATTATTGTAACTTTGAATATTATTGTTATGAGCCGGATTACTAACTTGATGACAACTAGCTGCAACAAGCATACATATCAAGCATTGCTTGACAGTCTCTAGTATAGTACTCCAATAAAGGTACCGAGGTGAAATATCAAATCTAAAGTAGGTATGTATTAACACAGAAAAAGTTTTTCTCATATTGATTAATTCCATCTCATCTGTCATGGTCAGCTCAAGAGCTCGTGAGATCAAAGGGGATTCGATGACGTCACTGCAGGTCACACTATAGGGACCTCGTTGCCACATACTTGCATAGATTAGTGACCAATATATCGAGAAAGGTCAGATAAGCGCGGGGTTAATAAATGTGATAAATTATTACCTTATTTTAATAGTGACTCAGGTACGTACTAGAAATAGAGATATAGAGCTATCTAAAATGTAATAATTTTCATTTATGTAATGATTGTGAAAACGCTGTGTATATGAACGCGACACATCGTGCAATCAAATCAAGTAGGCATTGTAGAAAGTTGTAATTAAAATTAATTTACAATTGCATTAAAAATTACTCTAATTCTGCAAAATGCTATTTAAAACAATTGTAAAATGGACCGATTTTTTATGAATTTGAGGGTTAATCTTTTTTCATATATACTCGTATGAGTATTATGATCACATATTGATAATGTAATCCAAGCATGAAACTTTTATTCCATTTAATGTATCTAGATGCGATTTTGATGCCAAAACAAAAAATAAGAAAGCTTCTATTTCTTCGTATTCAAATCCTCATTTCATCGTTCATATTTCGCATTAGATCGTAAGCAAACAGAATAAACAAAAAGTGGGCCATCGAAAATGAGAAACCCCGCTGGTTCGTAGACCGGCAGTGATATTAGAGAAATCGGGTACACGCCATTATTGTAGAGGACAACGATGAAAATATTGCTGGGCCGAGCGAATAGGAGTGCGGTTCGCAGTGAGAGGTAATGTAGAGCAAGAAATTCAGAATTCTTCAATTACTGATCCAGACTGACACCAGAACCGCCAGCTTAACGTACGCAGTGTGAGTATGGGGAAGGTAGAGTCTCATATAGTGCACCCCATTTCAATTAGACCGGGCTAAAATGACTTAACGATCGCGCTCTTTTTAGTACATCTGGGCTGAAACCTCTTCCATCTAATATTACGAAATGTAACAAGTCCTTTTTATTTGGTAGAGTCTTAAAGACAACTTTATGGTAAAGTTCGCATTCGGGTACCGTTTACAATGGACTGAAGTCGATTTTGGTGGTATCCAGGTGGGGGTAAATTACGATAAGACGATTTCCGAAAAAAAAAGATGCAGTTTTATATTTTCTCTCCTTAAATCTTCCACTAACCGATAACAATTATAACCTACAGCCGGTTACATAGTTTTAGCGGTCGTATCTCCGGGATTATCTTTATTGAATTACCCCACGCTGGTCCCAGCACGGTGCCCAGACATAACTTACTGTGCCACGGCCATGCATCGGGTTACCAGGATATTTTTATTTAATAACGTTCACCTGAGTGCGAAAATAGTGTGTGTTAATTTATGAAACAAGTAGAGGTCGAACTCTATGTGAATTCTACACGATTTAGTTTTGCTTACCAATCAAATTAACCTGTACAAAAACTCAGGTTTGATTAGTTTGCAAAATTTAATCATGTAGAATATATTTCTTAACATCTTTAGGACCATATTTTCAGTTTCGGGTTATGGGGTGAGTTTTATGATCTTTCAATAGTGTTACTTATACCTACCAATAAAAGTAGTTGTTTTTGGGTTGTTAATGAAATTAATGAATATAAGTGTTACTTTGTTTTATTTGTCAAGTAACACTTTATATTTAAAATACGAGTATACACAAAATAGACATAAATCATTATTTCTCCGATTCAACCTGAGCATGCCCCCACAAAGGGCTCTCCCTTTTAGCCCACTGGCAGGGCAATCGGCTAAGACACTGGTCGATTGATGGCCGCCTGTTTGCACTGCAGCAAACAATATCTCACTTAACATCTGTAACTGAAAATTATGTTACATTTTAATTATATTAACATAAATCATTACAATACTTATGAATTGTCAAAACATAGGGCTCTACTGTCAATGCACATGTGGCGACCTCACATTCACGTCACCGACAGAGGCGGACAGATGGCGGTAAATGCAGCGCTTCAATACAATGTACGGATTCTTCATAGAAAAACTGAATCACGATATTAAGTCTCGCAAGCATCGTGACTATATATACAAGACCCCGAGAATAACCAGCGGGGCATAGCGGCCGCCCCGCCAGGCACAACACCCGCCTGGCTGGAAGATCTTCCCTTTTCCGCTAAACTGGTGACCCCGACAACGAATCTACCTTCTGAAGAAGACAACTCAAGCACGGACATCACATCACCGCCCTACTTTCGATGGTCAGCACCTGCAGTCACGCTCACACAAACAATCCAGTGCCACCCAGGACTACTACAGCCGACTCACCGCGCTGCCAGTTCTGCAACGCACACAGCACGCCAGCAAGTGTCACCTAGGACTACACCACAGCCGACTCACCGTGCCAGGTATGGTTTCTACGACACACGCTCATCAGTCTCGACTCACCGCAGACCACACGAGCTTTCTGGCATCCTTGCAAGGGCACTCGCACTCCTTGGTCTCGACTCACCGTAGACCACGAGCATATTCGAGCATTCCACCTTGCAAGCAAACGCACCTCGAGCAGACGCAGCAATTTACAAAAAATAAAAGACTATCGACCTCCGGTCTTGGAGGGGAGTCCTGTGGCGACCTCACATTCACGTCGCCGACAGAGGCGGACAGATGGCGGTAAATGCAGCGCTTCAATACAATGTACGGATTCTTCATAGAAAAACTGAATCACGATATTAAATCTCGCAAGCATCGTGACTATATATACAAGACCCCGAGAATAACCAGCGGGGCATAGCGGCCGCCCCGCCAGGCACAACACCCGCCTGGCTGGAAGATCTTCCCTTTTCCGCTAAACACATGTGTACAATATTATAAGGTAGGTATATCTTGGTGAAAAGCGTAGGAAGCTTCATGTTGGAGCCGACGACGCGAGTCGGGATGCACCGAGTATAACCGCACCGGATATTAACAGGAGGACGTCTTACAGACTCTCTTCATCCACCTGTATTGCAGTAAGTATTTTTCAATAAATAAATATACAAGCATTTTCATTTAAAGTATCCACCTAGGATTAACATACTTAAAAAAACTCGATTTCAGAAATGATCAAGATTTTTACATTATCGAGTAAGTATGATAACATATACCTACACTACAACCTAACATGTAAGTACTTAAGTGAAATAAAAATGTGGCCACCGAAACTCGGTGGTTTTATAGATTTTCCGTGAAAGATTCATCCCCTTGGGGTGAAATAAATGGGCAACGTCCATCCTTAGGAAACTTGCTATCCAACACTAAAAGAATTAGGAATCTAATCGGATTGAGTACATTGATGTTTATATACGTAAGTAGGTATAATCGTACATAAAAACTAAAAGAATAAAAGCACCTGTAAGAAAAGTGAAAACGGTATAGTACCTACTTACTCGTGTAAGTAGAGTTTACCTGTTATTTCAAATTTGATACCTATTTTATAATAATTTGATGGGAACCACAAAATGATCTACACTAACATTTTACACGGAAGTACCAATAAGGTGAGATTGGAAATGGAATTCGCTTACTCTATCGATAAAAAAAAAACATTTACTGATAATAGACTTCACGAAGAATATCAACTACCTATCTTATTGCTTCGACACTAAGATGTTCAGTTTGTCTTTTGAAATGAACAAATGTAACCGCAATGAAAGTCTAGTCTACCTGTCACAATCACAATCAGACCACTAGGGAAACAGAACACAAAATTAGAAAGTGCAATATTTGAGCCACATAAAAATGGCAATAGGACTTCGTGACTGTATACTTTGGCATCACGAAATGCCTATGCAAATGATGTGAACCGACCTTCGAATCACAAAGCCACTCCGACGAGCACCGACTATTGTTTTCCAGCTACTCAAACACACTGCACACAAAATACAAGATAATATGACTCCGTGAGTTAAGTGGCCACAGTGTCATGCAGCGCGCGAGGTTGTAATGCGGCCATCAATCATTGAACGAATCTACAGTTAAATAACATCACATTATATTTAAAGATTATTTGTGTTTGTAAAGCGGTGCGCATGACATATGGTGTGATTATACAGTAGGTATTTTTCGTATGTTTTTGCGGGATATCGCGAAAACTCGTTTTGGAACCTACATAGTAGTGTACGCTAATATTGTTTGTTGATATAAGTAAAGATTATGACAACAAATCGTGTTAAAGAGAAATAAGATGTTGTTTTCTTATATTTACGCGAATACTACACATTGAAATAAAACTATTTTTACGGATTATATCAAACCCGCCATTATATCAGATTTGATAAACCACAGATCCTCGCAAAAGAACACCGATTCCGACCAAGGATGATACGTGAGGCCATTGAAATTAAAAAACATCCTAATTTCAATAGGGAAGATGGCTGGGTGCTACCACCAACTTGGGATCCAGTAATTAATATAATTAAATCCAAAACCAAGCGTACCATTGCAAGACCTCAAGACACAGTGAGCACTTTCTGCGTGGATCGGACCGCAAAAACCAACAAAATTTTGAGGGTACCCAGTTTTTAACTATGACATCAGGACGTCTAACACCTCAGTCCCCCCGTGACCACGGTTGCTGTAAAGCAACCGAAACGTCGGGAACATAAAAAGTAAATAAACGCGATATAATCCATAAAAATAGTTTTATTTCAAAGAAATAAGATGGATATAGTTGTCTACGTTGTTATAGGTACCTGGTTAGTTATTAAAATGTGTTTATTATGAAACTACTTACGTAATAACGTCGGGTGACGTTTTGCCTGCAAGGGTTTCCAAATCGTTTCTCAATGTTCGCCTCGGGCTGCACGACATCTGCATCCGTATTCCGGCGCCCAGGGCTGTCGACATCCAATACTTAAAAACTGACGTATCGCGTATCTGAATATGTCAGTTTTGTCAGTTTTACTATAGAAAATTTGTCAAAACTGCCTCGAGTCGCTGAGATCCCAGTGGTTAACAGAGTTAAGCACCTTGTAGTATGACGATTTGCCCACTTTTAGTAGTGAGACCTGACATTATTCGTCTACATTTTTCTACCTTTATTGGAAAGTGCTCCACACTTCTCAAATGCTATGAACATTCCCTATAAAACATCACTAGCTCACCCGTCGGGGCTTAACAAATATATTTTTAGAACCGCCCGACGGCCATCACTTCTACCTGCGATAACCAGATCTTTTAACCGATGTTTCTTACAGTTACATTATTATTATTATTTTAATTATATTTACTTATAGGTATGGACGTAAAGATACTTAGATACGATTAAATTATCAGTTTTCATGTTCGATATTAGAATAACCTATTTAGATTATGTCTACAGACAAGCAGACTATTCAGGATACTTAAGTTTTGACGTCTATTAGGATTTTATCCAACTTTGTTCTTAGGTTGATTAGTGCTTACAGGATTTTTATTATTACCAAAAGAACGGTTTAACATAACCGTTAAAGATAGAAAAAGTCTTTTATTCAAAAGGATAATAGCAAACAAGTGATAAAACACGAGAGCTTGGCACGCCAACAGACAAATGGACTTGAACGTCGGAAGTGACATTAAGAATCCTATTTAAATACTTACAAATTGGAGTCAGATATAAATAACTAAGGTGCCATCAGTCAATGAGGTCAAAGCTCTGATTGGGACACGTGTTGATTGACAGGGAAGTAGTTACATAGCATACATAACGACTGTCTAAATAATTAATGTGGATAATTGTGCCGATACGACGATCGTATTCCGTATCGCGGACGCGTACATACAATACGCGTATAGTACACCTATAGGACACATACAAAATATCGTTCATTTTTAAACTTGGCTCACACTTCTGGGCTTTTCGAAATCTATGCGCGAATCATAATTTTTCTATAGGTATGAGAATATCATGAGGAAACCTGTTTGTTTGAGAAAATCTAGTCAATTTTCCAAAGGCATGAGAAATCCGCCAACCAGCACTGGGCCAGCGTGGTGGATTATGGCCTGAATTCCCCTCGTAGTGAGGGGAGGCCTGTCCCAGGAGTGGGACGATAAAAAGGGCTTAATAATATTATTATTATTAAAATAAGACCTTTCATTATAAATATGTCATGAAGTCAGTTCGTTACAAGGTATTTAATCACAAATGATAAACTGTGAAACTATAATATATAACTCATATAATAAAAGGCAATTAATGAGTAATGGCATCAGTATTAATTAGTTGATAGCGATGTAATTAAGTACTGTACATGCGTTACTGCAACGAAATTGAAGGTTTGCTATGAATTAATTTAACAGTCAGTTAAAGGTGAGGTGATGTTAATGATACAACTTGCCTACAATATTTTTCATGATCGAAGATAATTTCAGACTTGTTTTGTAGCTTTGTATTAATTTTTTATCGTTGGTAGACTTAAAATACTCAGGCAGGATAAAAACGGCTTTAGTGGTAGGCTTCAAACACTTAAAAAGATTAAAACTTTTCGAGTACCTATAAACCTAAGGTAACTATTTAATTTTATATACGTAAATTATTAATAACCAACCCTTTACCAGGGGTCGTGTTATAAAGTAAACTAGCTTTACCTAAGGGATCTGCCCGTGTGGAATTATGATTTTTTACGGGACTAAACTGGAAGAACATCCTTTCAAATTAAAAAAGTTTTTTTCTAATCGTTTTATTAATGACGGAGTTCAGATGTAACAAACATTTAAAAAACGAGTGAATTGATAACCTCCTCCATTTTGAATTCGGTTAAAAAGTAGCCTATACTTAGGTAATATGCTTTACTTAATCCAAAGCAATATTTACTTCTACCCATCAAATCTGTACCTATAAGATATTTTTGCATGAAAAGACAAACACACATTCGCAATTATTATATCCATAGGGTTGATTATCCTAAGTAAAAAAATTGTGTCTATGGTGAACTGTGGGCGCACAGTTCACCATAGACACAATTTTTTTGAAGTCAACGCACCTTCAATCTTATAATTAAGTAATTACATAGGTACATTGTAGATCATCACAAAACATGTCTGCCCATGCAGAGTTGATAACGATCATTAGCATAGACACGTTATCATTGGCTGTTGATAGCTTAATGATAGGGCGACGTGAAGTGTGCATAAGGTATCATTATATTGGCAATAAATGACAGCCGCTGAATGATAAGATATCGTGATATAAGTGTCGGATGTCTTTAATATCAGTGGGTAACAAAATTTTTATCTGTACCTACAAATAAATAAAATTGGAGTGTCTGTTTGCAATATCAAAATAACACCTTTTCACTAAATGCATATGAATGATACGACAACTATAGCAAAAACGCGATTTAATTTTTGTTTGTCTGTCTGTCTGTCTGTCTGTGTGTTTGTTCCGGGTAATCTCCGAAACGGCTGGACCGATTTTGACGGGACTTTCACTGATAGATAGCTGATGTTATAGGGAGTAACTTAGGCTACTTTAATTTTAGAAAAACAAACAAAAATGGGTCCTGTCGCGCGGGCTCAGAACGCGGGAGCGGGCTTTTTTGTTAAGTTAAATTCCACGCGGACGAAGTCGCGGGCTCAGCTAGTATTTAATAAATTCCTATCTACCTATCTACAGCAGGTAGAGTACAGGGAATTAAAAACAATTTAAGTTAATTTAATGAAATTACAACTTTATACCTACTTGTCAAAATATCCACCAACCTGTAGTGACCTCGACTCTACATCATTTCTACCTGCTTATATGTATTTTGTGAGCTTTTGCCTACTACGAGAAGACTTAGGTATGTGACTCTTGAAAGCCTTACACAGGAAGCTTCCAGGATCTACAGTCGTTTCTGACATGGACATAAAGCTATTTTGACCCTTGGAAAGTAAAAAAGAAGAGCCACATTGCTTGTAACCAATGAATTAACTTTATGTTCATTGGTAAGAGAGATAAGAGGCATTAGAAAGATACTTCAAGTACCACTTACCACTTACCTACTTAAATGATACTTAGTAGGTATCTATTCATTCTCACTTACATACCTACTACCTACCTACCATCTATTCTAGTATTACAATATAGGCTTTAAAAAGATCTCCTATACCTATTCCATTTATGCTAAAGTTAAAACATTCAGGAGCCCCCCACACAATAGGTGTACCTATAATGGTAGGTAGTTCTTCCCTTGTGACGTAATCTCTCCCTCCTTACCGTTGCATTTGAAGCTGAACCGACAGAAGGTGCTAATTAAAAGGGATAGAGATATATAACTTACCATATAAGGGAATGGGACGGTTGCTGTTGATCGGTGTCATCTTTTGGTGCAACGCCTGACGTGTACGCAAGCGATCACAAGTTTTGCTGCGAAAGTTTATTGGAATATAATAATTATTTCTTTGTTCGAGTGAAAATTAATGTTACGTGTAACTTATTCCATGGCTTAATTTTTATTTTTGTTACTTTAAAAAAATACGTTGTTTACATACGTGCTTGCTATTAAAGATTATTAAAAAATAAGAACTGACTGTAAAAATAAGTTAGTAGGTAGGTAGGTTCTTAACGAATTTTTGTTTTTAAAATCTAAGTACCTACTACCATTATATATCTACCTATCTTCGTCATCACCTGGTTTATTCTTCTTACAATAGTAGATATATCAGGTAGCAAAGACTATTTGGAACTTACCTAAAACTATTTTGAGGAAATATTTCAATGAGTAGAACCTACAATACCTACCTGCTTATTAAGTAGTAGGACATAAATATGACAAGTTATATTTTTATTTCAGAAGATGCACAATACATTTGACAGATTTTTTGTCTACCTACTTCTATACCTATATTGTATTTTGATCCATTTTTGATTAAGTATTTTCGTAAACACAAGCACCTATACTAATGGGTTACCTAGAAAAATACCTGCATAGCCAAATTATAGCGTCAAATAATTAGTGAATTATAAAACTTAAAATAATCCGAGATAAATTTTAATAGTAAAATGTAGAAGCAGCCAATGCGCAACTTGTTGGGCGCGCTGTACAATATAACAAATGAGTTGGGCTGCGTCCGAGTGGCTGTAGCGTGGGAGGGGCGCGTGCGGGGGGCGGGGCGAGCGGGGGCACCGCCCCCGCACAAAATGGCGGCCGCACCGGCGCCAATTTTGAATTTGGAATTGTAACATGAGAGATAGGTTTATGCAATAATAATTAGATAAAAATAAAATTATTTCATGTTAAAAAAAACAGTATTCCTTAATTTTTCTATCATATTTTATATGTAGATACAGTAATGACGGGTAATCAAAAATATTAATTTAATAATAATTAAGTAATTTAATAATTAAAATAAATTAACTAAACTAAATCAAGGGAAAATAATTCGGCTAAGTTATTACTTCAAGTCCTACTGGACTAGTAGCAGAGCAGATGTTCTATATTTAATAATATACCTGTGCATAAGTATATTCATGTGTATTTGTCTACTAGAAGTAAATTAATAGACAGTAGATAGAAGATTAAATATCTATGAGGTACCCTAACTTTTGATAGGTCTTGGCATGTCAAGTACCTGACTTCATTAAAAACAGGTAATTAAATAAATAACTTAAACAATTAAACAAGACATTTAAATGACACACAAGGTATCAAAGGTGTCAAAAAGTCATTAAAATCAATTATCAATGTGACTTGTATATCTTAACATGAGACCATAAATTAAACTTATGCATACAAAGGATCGCCGACACCGCCAGCATCTATAAACAAATCGTTATATTGCGATTTAAGGACCCATTTAAAAGCTATAAATTTCATTACACACATGAAAATAAACCAAGCACACAACTGAATAAAGTCCACAATCATTCGCAAAGTTAAGACACCTTAGCTCTCATAAACTATTTTCAGTAACAGCTAAATGAAGAGGCGAGTGTTCCATCGCGCTCGCTCATATACACATTCGTGTTAGAGGGAAGAAGAGCGGCGATATTTACGAGGTGTTTATATCGATACAGCAGCGTTGATTTAACCATTGCTTTGGTTTATTGCAGTCAATAAAATTGAACGTTATGAGGCAAGGTCGCAAGTGAAAAATCGCCAGTGATTTATGTCTTAATCTTGGGACAGTAAGTTTGACTTCGGGGAGCCGTTTTGTCGCTTTTTGTACGATTTCGAACTAAAGATGATGTATGTTTGTTTACTAAACGTGTGTAGTGACGTATAAATGTAGATAGATGAGTCATGTGGTCGGTTTTGTCTGTCAGACGTTTGTGTAATGTTTCTACCTAGTTGTTGTTAATAGATTTCTATGACTAGGTAGGTATAAAACAGACTGAGATTTTGAAATTGTAGCCAAGAGGACGTTGAAATGAAATGGGAGCTGAAGCTACTGATTTTGAAGCATTGATTTCAGATTTCATTCGTCTTATCATTACTCAATACCCTCATAGTAAGGTTAGATGCAGGCAGAATTTCTAATAAGACATTAAGATTCAGACTTACAGGTGGCTACATCATTATTACAACTGGTAAGGTGGACTGTATATTAAACTCTTATAAGAATATTCACTATGCAAAGTAAATTCGTAGTCTTAAAATAATAATGAATTGACGTCTAATGAAAAATCACAGAATGATTGTGACAATTGCCGGCACTATACATGTGATTGTGTTATCTGAACATGACCATGAACCCAATCTGTATCAAGTGCAATGGCACATTGACGAAGCTCATAAATAACACTTATCATCGCACGCTGGGAGGACAGACAGCCCAGTTCACTATGACCCCACTAGATAGAAGAAATACGATGAACTAGTCTCAAAATCAGAGACCTGACTTTGCTGGACGTGGAATTGAGAGAAATTGGATTGTTTACATCCGTTGCTGAATAATAAAAATAGTGGGAGTGTGCGAGCGCCAATATTTATTATTTTATTTGTATAATTGGATGTTGTCATACCAAATGGAATAAACCAATGAATTGCAGTAGATTTTTTTCTTTTCTCGATTTCATATTTTGTTCAGCTAGCAGTCTCTTAAGCTAGTGCTTAAGTTCTAGATAAAAAAAACAGTTGTAAGGGCAAAATAAAAAAGTGATCCTTTTTTGTGTGAGCAAACTGAACAAAACTATTAATAACAATAAATATAAAGAAAATAACTTCCGGTGCGTGTACATTAACCAAAAAATCTGTCTGACAGACAAATACATCGCCATTTAAAACCCTGCAAAACCATAATTGCCTCAATTTCAAACTTGTCAAAATCGCATTAGTTCACATCGCGCACAAGAATAATGCTGCGCCTTCAGCGCTCATTGGACGCGGGGGATTATTAAAAACGCATTAGTGTCGGCCACACCTAGCCGTATAAATAGCTTTCGTGTTGAAACAGAAAAAAACGTAATTTCGAGATTTGTAAGCGGGGTGGGGCAGAGGGGCACCAATCACCCGTGACTGACACGGAAGGTACGAGGCTCGTATCACGCAAAATCATTATTTTGTCGTTAGGGTAACGTATTATAATGACGGTATCTTGAACCGCGATCTGCGTGGAAGAAAGCCTTTATTTTATAGCGGCTGGGCGAGCGCTGAGATACATGCGGTGACTTACCTAATGGTAAGGACAGCTGGTCCTGGTAAAGTACGAAAATATAGGTGATAGAATAGAAAAATAATATGAAAATAGATAGGTAATTCAAAATTACATGAAAGTATTTCATCACATAAAATACAAGTAGAGACGTCTTATTTGATGAACCTTATATCACACAGATGATCAAATACACTGTTTATCCTCAATTCTTTGGTGAAGAAAAATATATACAAGAAACTTTATGTACCTACTAAGGTAATTGTTTTATTTTGATAACCTTTGTCCGAGTTAACAATATGATTATTTGACATATCACTTAAGTAATGAAGGATGATTTAAGCAATGAAAATCTCAAAATACAATCATTATGCTTTATTAATTTCATGTATTTATATATTTATGACAATATCGTCTCGCCTAACCTTATTAAGTTACTAATTATAGTTATATTCCATAAATTTTGAATCGATAGGACATAAATGGTAAATAAAATCATTCAAATTAGGCTTCGCTGTCTTTCTACACACCTAATTTTCGAATGTGAGGATAGTTCCCGACAAACTTAAGAACTTAATTTACGTAAAACTATATTTTTGTTAATTTAACATTTCCTATTCAGATTTTTCTATCTGGCAAGGGATTCCCATACAAAATATTATGCGAAATTGCACTGAAATGATGGAAGAAAACATACGAGAATATTCTTGACAATGGTGTTTATTTTAAATACACCATATATTTTTCTTCATAAATTTAGTTTAATTAGTAACTCGAAATAAAATACTGCCTAATACTATAAATTTACAACACAAACATTCATTTTGAGCAATTTAAAAATAAATCAACAAAAATGCACCCAAGCCAGACAGTTATCGAATATTATCCACCCAATAGAAGAGGGAAACATAAGCGAACCTAATTAAGCGAATCAATAAATAAATATTGAATATATCGACAATATACAATTATTACAATTTACATTTTCACTTAACGAACACAGCACAAAATGAAAAAAAAATTGAAAAATAATATTTATAGAAAACCGGTTGATTTCTTAATAAAACATTCACTAATTACAATCTATGTGAAAAATAATTTACAAATAGATTTTTTATACATTATTACGAATAAACGTATAACTCGAATCCTGACAAGTTCGACCTTTCTATCACTCGCCAATTTTTTAATAATATTCGTAAAACTAACGTGTTACGAGTGTATAATATAATCGATATTTTTTTACGTATATCGGGTTTCCTTAATCAATGATTTTATAAAAATACCTTTTCAAAATGATGTCTTGGTTACACTTGTAACTGTCAAGCGTCTCTATCCCTACGAATATTCCATTTCATTTAAACATTGAACAACCAGCAGTTTATTTCCTAACTTTGGTATACTGTGTACTTGAAACTCGTACCAACATTCCACAAGAAATTCCAAAATCAAAGTATTAAGTTCTTCACCTACGATATTGAAGGTAACTTTTGATTAATTATAAATAAATTGAATTTGTCCCTTTCGCATAAACATATCCGAGATGTTTTCCTCCAATGAATGGCACGCACCTTCGCATATAAGTTCAAGGAATATATTCCACTATCTCGATACGTCATTTCTAAATTATAAGCTTCGTTCTCGTAACATTTTACAATAATAATAGATTTCCTATGAAGTTTATTATCAGTATTTAATTACGTATATGTGTCATCAAAAATCGTATACATTGCACTTGTAGATATAACTGGCCTTCCCATACTACATCATTACGCATATTATTGACAAAAAAGTAATAAAGATGACCCACGAAAAGTAACACACTCATTCCGCAAATAAAAACTAAAAAAAACACGAAATCGATCGTTGTTTTTTTTCAAATTAATCTCAATAATTAATTATTCACACTAAAACAATTGTACATCGTATAATCTAAAAATTATCATGTATGTATGTACAGAATAGTATTTCGATAGCTTAATTAAGAAATAAAACATCAAATATATTAAATAATAACAATATGGATACTAATTGCCTTCTTATCAATGGTTAATTATAAGAGGTCCTTATGGTTTTGTGATTCAAAAATGAGAGATTTTTTTCTATAAATTTCTCACATAATGCTTGATGCAGAGAGTTAAAAAAATAAATATGGACATTTTCTTTTTTACATATTTTTGTCATAATATAAAATACTGTATACGCCAACTTAAAGCAGCTTAATAAATAAATATCGTGAAATAAGCATCAAGCACTTTGTCAGGAATTTATACATAACAATGACCAATTGCAAATCAGTAGTTTATTACCGAGAAATGATAATTAATCAACTATATAATAATCACATAAATGATGCAGTTCACTAATCATAATACACTGCGTTTTTGGTAATTATTGGTATTGAGATTGTTTCTATAAATTAATTTATACTTAACAACTGTAAAAATCTCTTCATCACACTATCATTACTCTTTATTCGAAATCACTAGGTTACGTATTAGTTTATAATGTAATATTATCATGAAAAGTCCAACATACAATTTATACAAATTAATCTGTTTCTAGTAACTTCGTCTCGGAGTATTGTTTCAGATTCGTGTGTCCGAACCGGACTAAACATTAAAACAAATGATAGCGAACGGAGATTTGAATTAGGAATCGGAATCTGAAACACGTACCCCACACACACTCCACTGAACTAATCTAGAGGCCGTTACTGTGGCGAGGTGGGTGGACTCATGTTATCCGGCTCGTCACCGGACCCCGGTTCCCCTTTGGTCTTATTTTCCTTCTTCCACTTCATGCGGCGGTTCTGGAACCAGATCTTGATCTGGCGCTCGGTGAGGCAGAGCGCGTGCGCGATCTCGATCCGTCTCCTCCGCGTCAGGTACCGGTTGAAGTGGAACTCCTTCTCCAGCTCGAGCGTCTGGTACCGGGTGTACGTTTGCCGGCCTCGCTTCCTTTCTGAAATGAGACAACGGTCCATGTTAATACAGTTATTTGAAGATACTTTCAAAGGGGTTAGAATTGCTTAAATGTGGTACTAGTTTATGTTGGTTGCAAATTCTGTATCCAACTGTACTAATAGTTTGTATTCGTGATTGGGTCAATTTATGACAAATAAATGAAGATAATCATTATTATCTATAGCGTAATGCTTCCTAAGCTGGGTATTTAGGCTATCCGACCGCTAAGTAGTGGAAGAAATACAAATATTCAGAGGGGAGATCTGAATGACAGAGGTGATCATCGTGAGCTAAAGGATGGTTATAAGAAATTAACAAGTATCTTATATAATAACTGTATATTTGCGACAATTAGACTACAGAGTGGCGGACATGACATACCTAATAATAGCAAGGAAATTTTAATTAAATTTTGAACATGATTAAGCTGTGGTTTAGACAGGCTATAGGTATCTCATCTAAAAACCCCATCCCATGTTCTAAAAACTACTAAAAGTCTCCCTACAGCAGCTAAACAAAATAAAACAAAGGCCTTTTTAATTTGAATCCAGAGTCAACCCTATCAGGACGTCAGACATTAAAAACTGCATAGGCATTCCTGATAAATGGTGGTTATTTGTAAATGGCGAACGCTCGGCGCGGAGTTAATTGAAAATTGTTTTGAGCTTATCAATTTGTTAATTGTTTTTGCTTGTTCGGCATTCTTCTTGGTTGCGGGGGAATTGAGAAGGAGATACTAAGGAAATTTAAGGACTAATTGAGTAACAAAAAATATACAGGCTATGATAATTGGTAAGACCGTTTTAAAAGGCTACTTATGTCATCAATATATTCTGTTTATCGACATCGCATTTGGTTTAGTGATACAATCCTTGCCTGCCGATTGTGAGGTTATTGGTTCAAAACACAAATCATTTAGTGTTAATACAGCTGTTTAGAAATCCTAAGTAACACCGCTGAAAATGTAACAAGTGTGAATATGCTTATGAGACTTAATGAAATCACGAAATTGTTGGAATATAACACTGATTTCACATCGTTAATATTTTATTTTTAAAGCAACTATTTAATTTGTATTTTTTTCCATAAAATAGAACAGAAATACAAGGCAAAACCGAGCAAAATGTAACATCAATGGTAACAAAAACACACAAAACATCAATCAGAACGTGAGAGATCTAGCCAACGACAATAATGGACCAGTGGTCTTAGTTCTATAATTACATGCGACTATTAGTGAGACATAAGTACACGCCTGTAATAAATTTACAGATATTTAATAATTCTGATATATTACACGCAATGTGTAAAGGTGTGTGCGAGACATTAACAGTGTATGACGAGGAATGGGTTCTGTGTGCGCTCGTGAACACTCGGTCAGAACCGCTACCGAAGCCAATTAAAATAATTTAAGACGCCGCAGGGTTTTTTCATTTTGTAATCATTATTCTCCGAAGAGATCCGAAGCCTATTATATACGGTTTAGATGATGCACTGAACTGTAATTTATTTGTGTTGGAAAAAATAATAAAAGAACTTGAAACTACGCGTGGATCAAAGTCGATTAAACTTATTTTAATAGTTTACAAATAAACGGATTGATTGTATGATATTAATATTCAAACAGTAGTCATTGAAACTTATTGTAAGTATAATGTCTTGTTATTAAAGTAATCGTAATTAAATATCATGCCCGTGGTTTTATTTATGACTTTAATAATCTACCTCAATGTAATCCAACTGACATAACTTGTTAACCGCCAAAAGTTCCATTATCTAAAATTACACGAAACATCATTATAATTCACGAAGCATAAATTCAGAATTGAATTTGAAACAGTTGAAGCAAGTTCGAACAAAGCAAAAGTTAGCTGATTATTTTCAGTTCAACTGTAAGACGCAAAACGACTTGCCGTACAAGATAAACACGCGAACTTCGAAGAAATACGTTTGCACGAAAGGGATTACACTGCGAATGACACTGTACCCCCTGTTTCCAAGAATGACAATATTCATAAACGTGAAGAAAAAAAACAGAGAAAAGTGGTCGGTGACAAACGCGACACTTGTGAGTGGTGTACCGACGACGACGTGACAAACGACGCACTGACTAGCAGCACATCATCAATATAGATAACCTCTGACCAGCTAACATAAATCTTAAGATTTCTAGCAGTGACGTGAAAGAGCCAAGTGCGTGGAGGGACAGAGTCGTTGCAACGGATTCAAAATTATTGGCCACTTGTTGCTCGGGAAATTGATAACAACCTCATCGCCCTGTTCCCGGAGTTTCGGGAGGCATTCAAGTACGGTTGTATTACTGTTAACATTTTGATGCTTGAGGGCTCATGTAATCAATTATGTGAATTCAATTAGTTTCTTTATTGCTAAAATACAAATCCCGTTTCTAAAGTTCTAGATGTTAGATAATCATGTCTAATTAAACAACTAAAGTAATAACTTCAGATTTTTTTCACAAAACATTGTAACTATAGTCCTTGCTCCTTAATTTACCAGTTTACATTTTTTTTAAGAATTTATAAGTAAAAAAAAAAAATTTTCACTATGGTTCCTTGACCAACTAAAAGTTGATCTAATACAACTTTTAAGCCTCTAACTTAACCGATTAAGATGGATATAAACGGAGAGTTTTTATTGGAATATTTCAACTATTAATATACATAACACTAAAAACTTCAATAAATGTTGTAACTACAACAGTACTTACAACATTTCATCCTTAGCCTCTCACCAAAAATTCCAAAACAATGTATTTACAACGATATAGCTCATGAAATCCTCTTTCTACCGAGCTTTATATATTGCGCTAGCGGTCTCATCGCACACTCAGATGCATAAAACATGATCCCGACGTCAGATTTAAACCGTATGTAATAAGAGCATTAAAGAGGCAGCACTGGGCGGCCCAGACGCTAGGATGATGGCGCTTCTTAATTTAGTTGAATAGCGGTGTTATGTGACACGTCTATGATTTTGATGATGTATGTGCAATGAGGATATCAAAGAACTAGTATAGTTCATTTAATATATTAAAGAAAATATAGGTGGTAAATGTTTGTATGATATATAAAAAAAAAAAAATTGAATGTTTATTAACTTGCTACTATACCAGTTCTTTGACATCCTCATTGGACATACATCTTTGAAATCATAGAGGTGTACCGCCTTTAATAAAGTTGATTGTTTCTTATCATGCTAGTCGAAAATCAAGTTAGCAACCAATGTTATGAATAGTATATCTATATATAATAATTTTCATTAAGTCATACAAACGTGCATCTAACTCGCCGCGTCTCCCCCGCTCGTTTGCCCGTCCCAAACGAAATCGCAGCTTTAGTAGCGTCGGGCGCAACGCTGCATGTGTCGTCGGGCGGTCATAAATCATAGCAGGGGAGAGCGGGGACCGGCTTACTTTCACAGTGCCGTGGACAAACACGCGTGGATGTTGAAAATTGTGTAACCGAACAAAAGGGTGGGTATGTCGTGAAGCTTTGATCAACACGTCCGATCGAGAAGAATTTAAATGTGAATCGATGTAATCGAGACACAATCGAGGTGAAGAATAATAAACTTAATATAGTTATTTAAATACCAAGATGTTGTATTAAATCTAGGTGTTGAAGGTAGAAATAATCATACATTGGGAGCACCAATTGTCCTATTAGACATCTTGCAGTATAAAAGACGGAAATAGTATCTCAAATAATTAAGCCTATTTGATACCATTAATAAATAATCTCAATGACAATGTTGATAAGAAAACTGCAGCATTCGAAAGAAACATCTTGCTGTCTATTATCACTATTTAATAAATAATAATAATAAATATCGCCAGACAGACACACCAACTGTACGGTCCCAAACTAAGCAAAGCTTGTACTATGGGTAACCGTACAATGGACTGGGGGCGATCCCAGTGACACCCAGACCTAGGCAAATTACGAAAAGGCCATTTCCGAAATTTGCCCCGGGCGGGAATCGAACCCGCAACCGCCATGTGCTGTGACCCGAGCGGCCTACGCTCGAACCACTGCGCCAAGCGGTCGTCGAAATTTATAAGACCATAAGTGGATAGATGATGAGGATGTATCATATGACTAGATTTAGATGCCTTCATCTAGAACGGTAGAATGTAATTTTCACTCTTAGGTCGATCTATTCATTTATATATCTAATAGACATTATTAGTATCCAACCCGTCTTAATCCAACTACTTTATCTTCATGGCGTTAGAAAGTTATAGTTTCAACTTCCTAACTTGTATTAGTTACACCATAATTAGTATGGAAGAAATAAAATAACAGTCTCTATATTGACGACCGCATAGCGCAGTGGTTGAAGAGTAGGACGCTCGGCTCACTGCACATGGTGGATGCGGGTTCGATTCCCGCTGGGGTAAATTTCGGAAATTGCCTTTTCATAATTTGCCCTGGGATCGCCCCCAGTCTACTGTACGGTACCCATAGTACAAGCTTTGCTTAGTTTGGGATCATATAGTTGGTGTGTCAGTCTGGCGATATTATTTATTTATTTATGTAGTATATTCCTTCGTAAGGTCTAGCACGATTTTCGTGTCCTATCTGAACAGGGTCACAATCAAGTATAATCGAAGTGCTTTAAATCTCAACTATGATATCTCTCAGTAGTGCAAGATTATCGTTAGTATTAAGTGCACAGTGCAATCCAGAGGGTGCAACAGCATCCACACGAATATCTACGGAACTAATCCCCTGGGGACCTGAAAGCTAACATTTATCTGGATAAAGTGCGTGTTAAAATATTGAGCGGCTGTGCTATCTCCGCTCGCGTTTGTACTGATTACACGTTATAGTGCGCTTGTGTATGAAGACGAAAGTTAAAGGGTCTACCGAACCGGTTAAGGTATTAAGAAATATTTAAAGTATGAATTTATTTTTGACCTTCTACTTACAAATACGGTTGGAAAAGTTGCTCAAATTGCGTGTCATATACTCAAATTTATTAAAGAAAGGACGCTTCCTTTCCTTCCTTTGTTGGTTGTTATCATTCTCTTGCAGCTTTAGAGTGAGTATTCCAATGAGATAATTAACGTCATCAGTTTAATGACTAAACATTATAGGTACACATAAGTAAATGCTGGATATCTAATAGCAGACGATGTAAAGGTCTGAAAAAAGTAACATAGCCGTTTAAAAAATAATAACGCGGTGCCGACCGCGCGAGCCTAAATACCAAATTCATCAAGGGATGACAAGTGAAAAGAGCTTTTAATTTAATTCGTTGCGGTATCGCGCCACACGAACACGAAAAAAATACAGCAACAGACAACGACAATCCATAATTCATGTCCTACAATTTCATACGTATCGACGCGACACTAGCTTTTTATTTCAGCGACGAACAACAATCCATTTTTAACTCTACACCTACAGATATTGAGTTGAATTTATAACACAACCGGTTGTTTTGTATGACCCTCGGTCTCGGGAAGATCACTCAGTGTATTGCAACATCGTACATGATATCAAACGGGTATTCAGATTAATGCAATTTCTCTTAAACGCTTACACGTCGTAAATAAAATTGCTGGTTTCCGAGGACTGAACATCGAAGGTTGGTTCCATGTTTATAGTGTTTAATTGATATGGGGTTCGTGTAAAAATAAATATAATATGTCGCTGGTCTGATTGTTCGGCTTTCAAGTCACCGATATATTAAGCAGAATCAGTACCGGATCGACAGTGACAAATTTTGTTGTTGATCTCTTTTATTTTATATTTTTTATAACGTTTATTAGTATACTTCATTAGTTTGGGTAGTTCTCATACTTTTGAAACACTACTCAAATGTTTAAGGCCTGTATTAATACATCGATCTCAAGTCTGAGAGCGGTCTTAAGTACGCTTTTGACATGCCATTTTGTACTGGCTTGTCATAAGAATGACATTTCCAAGGTCGCTCTCAGATTTGAGATCGATTTACTAATACGGGAATAAGTCTCACTCATTTGTTTGAGACTACGCTATCTATCGTTTTTAGAATGCTGCTTCAAAGTTAAGCATCTCTCTTTCAGTTCCGTGTCATTATAAATTCTATAAAACACGTTATATCTATGATTGTACAGTACCGAACTATGGTTTGTTTACAGAATAAGTTATCATGACTCTAGTCTAACAAGAAACGTGTAATATAAATCAGCTGCAAATACAACATAACTAGACACTGACATTGTAAAAACAAGCCACGCTCACGATCGACAAGGAACAATTTGCTTTGGCATTGATAGCGTCCGCAACCAAAATGCGATGGATGACAGAACACGCAATATAATAATTACCTAACTAACTCATACACGTGATGAATGCGGTACGTTTTTTAAAAGTACATAAGTATAACTGTATTAAGCGGTCTTGTTTACAATAAACATAATAATAACGAGTAACCAATGAATACTAGAACGTAACTGAAATTTGAGTGCTGCTCAATTTTGACGCGCCATAGTTACAATCAATGACAGACAATCTCTCAAAAAGCTAGGCGGGACTTGGGCCCGTATTAATAAATCTACCTCAAGTCTGGCAGCGATCATAAATAGGCTTCTGACTCGTCATTTTGTGCTGGTATGACATAAGAATGACATTTCCAAGATTGGTCTCAGACTTGAGATCGATTTATAAATACAGGCCTTAAACATATGAGTGGCGAGCATTTGTATTTGAGCGCTCTTACCCTACGAGGCTGTTACCCTAAGAAGATAAGAGGCTGAAGAGAAGGCGTATTTCAAATTTCATTAATGTTGGTCTTGTAATTGCAAGGTTTTCATAATTAGTGTCTCAGTAGATTTCACTTGTTCACTTTTAATTTTTTTTTTTTTAATGACTATATGTTGTTGGCCTGAGTGGCCATAACAACTTCACCCGGACAGAGGGCGAGCGCAAGTGCGCTCCAGCCAGAGGGGCAGGGGGGCAGCTAGCTCAAGGGCGCCACAAGGGACACGACCTCGGCTTGGGCCGCTGCCAGAAGAGGTGGCGAGGGTAAATCTACCACCGGATCGGAATTTCACTTTTAATTAGCGGTAGCTTTTAGATAATGATCAGTCACGTGTCCCTTCATTCGCCCTTCATTTGACCCTTCGCTTACCTGAGTACCCTTACCCTACGATGATACTGACCCAATCATCATCATCATCATAATCAGCCTATATCAGTCCACTGCTGGTCATATGCTGGCATATGCTGTCTTCGGCTTGTATTGACGCAATACTTGTATTGTTTTTTGCTGTTATCTCTAATTTCGATCTGTCAAAATATAGAGACACATAAATAGATGGGTAGTAATTAAAAGTGTTGCGTCAGTGTAAACTAAGAGTTAGATGTGATTCTATACTCTTAACATAAAACATTTGGATAGGCACAGGCCTTATCACAAATTATAGGCTATTAAAAAAGTAGTTGCCAGTATTTAAATATTATTCTCCCTTAAATGAAGAAAGCTTGACGGTACGTTGTGTGTTCTGTCATGCGAACAAGGGAAAGTGACGTATGAAACTAACGAAAAGTAAAAAAATAACATGGCCGCCTTTCGGAGCTCTGATATTCATTAATCATTTGGTTTGGGCGGGAGTTGGATTATGTACTATGTAGTATATGTACTGCCCTAATGACTTTTGTGTGGTATACGATTTTATATTATTCAGCTTTAATGTTTCAGACGGTTGTAGTTCAAGAAAGGTTATTTACGATAACAAATAATTGATGATTGAAATTATATGTTTCACTAATCTGAGATCAACGAAATTTAGTTTCAATGAAGAGCATACCTGAATATCCTGAATACCTGAGCATTCTTATATCATTACATTACCAATTACATGGATTAAAATGTAGTAAGTTTAATAAAATTGTACGAAGGTAGGTACAGAATTGTGAGAAGTCGAAACAACCTGAAGCTATATTTCGTTCTAACGAGACACACATAATTACTTTCGCAATTATGTTGATAGATGTCGTTCGCGAAGTGAAAAGGACGTTATGGTAAAGAATGAATTTCAACAACACAAACCGGTAACGCACATAAAGGCTTCATTCCAAATCCGAGCGGATCTCAAAAAGAATTTATAACCCGAACACACAGCCATCAGTCAGCGTTGTGTTGACGCTGATTCCTGCCATGTTCCCCATCCGAAATGGAATGTTATTCACCGAAAATTTTGCTTCCAGTGCGCGCCAGAAATTACGCTCCCCGACCGGGATTGAACGAAATACCGCCCGCAAAAAAGGTGTCAAATGAAATATTCAAATATATTTTAATATAATTCATGCGGCGGGCGTTTCATTTCTCTCCCTCGTAATGGAATGCTAAATTTTCGGGCGAACAAAAAATATATATTAATGCGCGTACCTAATAGCTTATACAAACTCGTTTGTTGGGTATTGTGAGCACAATGGGTGCCATAACTCCGCGTCGCAGCCACGGCCGGTGACGTCTTTGTTAGGCGCGTGGAGCTTTGTTCTGGGCCCGGCTCCGCCTGTCGGCGCGACATCCTATCCCGACCTCTGCACGAGAACAGACACCTACGTAACCTACCCACACCTACCGCTAAGTACTAAGAACAATCGAGCCGTGTATTGATAATGCGGACCCAAAACAAAGACCAACTCCGCCATCAACAAAATTAAATCTACCTATCAATTAAACATAACATGTTCAGAAATGAAATTAAACGGACTGCAGCTTTTAAAAGAATTACGTCCGCCACCGTTACACATGGGGGCTAATTACCAGTTTTGTTCGGCCATTACAATAATTTGCAGCGGGAAAAGCACGAATGAATATTTTGAGAAGGCGATAGAAAGTGAGTAATTGCTTTGGATCACGAAGTGAAAAGTTATGAAAGGTGCCGGGGCGGGCGATTTTTCAACGCCGACCCGTGAAAGCGAAAATCTTAATGAAAAAGAAAATATTCAATCATACTACACCGGCGATGATATTAAACTCGCGCACTCGTGTAGGTAACAAAAACAAGTAGTGATCAGGGGCGCCTAAAAATTCATCTGAACATAATGCCGAGCGCGGAACGCATTACGGTTCCAAGATGAGCTTCGCCGCGGGACAGCGTGCCCCAGGGGGCTCCCCTGCCCCCATAAGCCGGGTGGGGGGCGATCTCCGCTCCAGAGAATATTTGACACGGGTCTGGCAGATAGACAGGCCGGTCATGTGTGATCCCCGGGCAGGAAACGGGGGGGCTTTTTTCCGTTCCTCCATCGACGTGGCTACTCCCTGCCTACCGACGCAAGTACAAAGATACCGTTTATGATTTATGTGCCACCGTCGCCCCGCACATGTGCACGCATCGTGTGATGTGTCGCTTTTTGTGTATAACCGACCATTACCCGACTTAATATCGCATTAATGAGTTTTAAGCGATGATAGAGCTTAATACGATATCTTTTAGTGCCTTAATTCGATGGAGGTAATTAGGAACAGACGTCAAAAAACTATAATAGGTTGTGTAACAACCGGATACAATTCCATTTATTGAATTAGCGGTTACCATTCCCATAATGTTATGTATCCATTTCAATTTGGAACGGTTAGAAAATGGAATTTTAATACCACATAATAAGTTCGGCTTCATCGGCTTAGCGGCGGTCAAAGTTTGATTGGCGTACTATCCCGACGTTTAATTAATGTGGGGCAAGCTAACCTAACCTCGAGTGAGAAAGGGACGGGGCATCCTAGTGAGAAGGAGTAAGGTGATTTCTGACAGTGTTGCCAGTTAATTGGATGGAACTTACTTTTGAAGAGAAACGACGTAGTTGGGGAAAATTATTGACCTCAACTTAGTAACTTGAAAGAGGGCTCAAGACTGCAAGAGAATACTTTTTCATTAAAATAAATCGTGTTTTTTGGCTGAATAATTTACTTACTCATGCTATGAGCTAACACCAAATAAAATAAACTGACGACGAAACATGACAAAATTTTAATATCAAGCAGATTTCTTAAAACCGTATGCTTACATTGCCTAATGTACTTCTGTGCCATTTTCGGCCGTATTCACAAGCAAAACCTACTTGTCTTAGTATGGGACCAACACCATAGACAGTTTCTCAAAGCGCTGTGGATTCACGCACACTGTGACACCTCATAGTAATGTTTGAAAACAGTATTTACTCTTAAACTTTATCCATGTACTCTTGCGCCATTTATGCAAACTAAACCTTTTCACTTTTGTGTGAAACTATAAGAAGTCATTTAAATGTAAAAAAGTCTAAATATTCTAGATAATTTTAAATGAAACAAAAGATTTTACACAAGTGTTGGAATATTTGCACATAATAACATTATTTACTAGCAACTTAATTAAGTTATTAGACAGGGAGATAGCTGTGAAATAATTAAGATTTATCCATTTCAAATGCAAATTATGGGAAGTTTTTATACAATACCGTGAATTTTTACTCGCCGTTAAACATCTAATTATGTTATAAGGTAAAAATGTAATAACATTAAATATACTGTGATGAATTAATAATTTATTTTGAGTTTGAAAGTAGGTAATTTTAATAAATAAATAAACTTCTATGAAATGTAGGTAGGTACATCTACTTCAGTTAAACTAAAAGTTTGACATATACAGTTAACTTCATGAAAATTTATTTTAGTGGTCTAGTGACGGGCAATAAAGCAATTTATGTACTTAAGTTAATATTACACAAAAATAATATTTATCTTTCTCTGTATTTAAAAAAAACAAATCACCCAGTGCGTCCATTTCTATTTTACGTAAAAACTCACACGAAAAAAAAAAAATTCCATAATCTTCCCAATTTAAAGGTAATCAAAACTACCTGGTAACCCTAACACACACTTACAAATACCACACGTCATATACCGTTCGATACGTCAATGTGTGAATAAACATCGTATTTGTGAAGTGATCGTGTGTTGGATATTGTCTATGTGTGCGTACCCCGCTTCGGACACATATTAATGGGATTGGTGCGTTTGGGTGTGGGTGTATGTAATTATAGGACTGTAATGGGTTTTTAATAAGCTCCCAACTTTTTGAATAATTTTTTGTCGTATTTAGTTTTTTGTTGACCTTTCATATTATTATATATGATCGGAAATCTAATATTTAGGTAGGTACTATGGAAGATACCTATACGTAAGTACTCAGTTGTTTTTGATTTGCAATGTTCAATTTTAAGAGGAATCAAATAGGGACCATTTTGATAACATGTCTGGCGTACCTTATAGGTAGGTATTTGCCAACATTTAAGACAAGACAATTTTTAATCTAGGGAATATAATACCGATAAGCTTACAGATTTCTTTATAAGAGAAGTATAGTTAATGTTTGCAGATTCTTGGCAGTGTGATTATTACTTTAAAACTTCCTATTCCAAATTACAAAGAATTGGAAAAAAGTTAGCCTCTAAAATTTCTAAAATAAAATACTTGCCAGTGATTCATACACTCGAATTATTTATTCTCACAAAATTCCAAGAAAAATTATATTCCAACAAAATACAAAGTAACGTGACTTGGAAAAAAATATCAAAATAAAGAAAAAAAATGCCATTCGTCAACGTCCCGCGTACTACCGGGGCGAACCGGAAAGTCGCCACCGAACAGAATTAGAAATATATTTTTATCCGTCACTCCACCCCACTGTGGAAAAAAAATCTTTATGCAAATAATAGCACGTGTAAATACAAGGGGAAGTTGGGGAAATGCGGACCATCTCCTGCTTTAAATAAATAAAAACATTTTGTGGATTTTTTAACTTCATCGTTTTGTATGGGGGGACGCGATAATGGTAATCTTGGAGACAGATTAATTCCTAATTCGTTATGACGGTAATTGGTACGGCAATAAAGCGTTTTAAGAAATTGACTTCACCTTAGTGAGATGATGGACTTTATACGGGCCGCTGTAGAATGTTTCAATTATGATCAATTTAATTGAAATGTTGGAAAACGCGAAACTTGACGTGTACAACGTTATCCGTTTGATATCTTTATTTATATTAAGAAACACAAATGTACAAAGTTAAAAAATAAACCCGTCTTAGCTATGATGAAGAGGAATTGAAGACCTAAATTTAACAAAAATGGTTGAGATTATATCATAAATTGGTAATATTGCGTCATGGAAGATTATTTAGAAAACGCAAAGTCCATAGAAAGCTAACCGTATGAAAAGAAACTGAACTCCAATCTAGTGAGGCATTTATCGTCATTGTTACGTACGACAATCGACAATCGATCAGGTTGCGAACAAGTACCGACAATAGGACTTATCGCTCACATTACCGTGGAAATCACTAGGTTTTATCAGTTCTGAGGGGTAGAAAAAAGACTGAACCATAATAAACTACTACGCAGAATGTAACTGCATAGGAATATCTAGAGTCAATATAGAAGAATTCTGATTCTACAGACATTATTTGCATTAACGAAATTCGGTTTTTTTTACATTAAAAACTAAAACTACTTTGTAAATTCAAATGTTAGGCCAAAACATGTTGATAAACAAATACTTAATTATATATATATAACAAACAAAAAACTTTAAACTACATTCAATCACTGCAACTGAAATAAGATCTAATTAATTTTGAATGTTCGAAAGTATTTGGCAATTTGTACTTGTTTCCTCATTTTGTTTATAAACTGCCCACTGCTGAGATTTGTCGGAAAAAATATGAAACAAATGTACAATACACATTTGTAATTGTATTATACGTTTCTATGTTTAATACGAAGCGATTCGAGCTTTCAGTGGCAAGCGGGGGGAAATCAAAAGCAGGCACGAGAACAAATACTTGTATTCAATCATCAGGCTTTCACAAAGGCCTCGGGTCTGATAACTGAACAATGAAATGTAACAAGTCGTCTATCCGGCATTGTATGCGAGGGGGTTGGCGAGAGGGCGTGTGGGGGGATTTCCATTATATTTCCATTTCCACCTCGATTCCCCGCGACTTATCGCGGCCTACCTCTCGGACTAGGTAAGTCTATCTTTCTATGCCGTTGCACAGTGGAGCAATACGTCAAATCGTGCCAAAATAAAAGTTTTTTGTGTGATTTCTGAGAGAAAATAATAAGTCCAATGACATCGATTGAAGTGATTTCTGTCCCCCATAGTAACTCATTATTCAATCTAGATCTATAATTTGGCATCCATAGTATTTATAAATCGATCTCATGTCTGAGAGCTATCTTGAAAATGTCATTCTTATGTATGTCTTATGTCTTATGCATGTATGTCATAAGTATGAACTTACCAGTGCAAAATGTCATGTCAAAAGCGTACTCAAGATCGCTCTCAGACTTGAGTTCGATTTAATAATATGAGCCTTCGGTACTTAAACTGATTCTGTTGGACCAAATACTTAACGAGATTAAACTTACTGTATTGCCATCCTTTTCGCGGTCGTAATATTTGAACAAGACAGGAATAAGTACATATTTTACAATATGTCAAATTTTGTAGGTATTTAATGACCACAGTATTGGCATCAAAGCTTAATCCAGCGACATTTTCACTATGTATGAATATTATAATAATTAATTACATTAATGGCAATAAATGTGCATATTAAATGGACCTAGAAATAAATCGAAATTGCATTATATTATGTCATTATCATTCTAATATTATAAAGAGGAAAACTTTGTTTGTTTGATTGTAATGAATAGGCTCCGAAACTACTGAACCGATTTGAAAAATTATTTCACTGTTGGGAAGCTACACTATCCCCGGGCGACATAGGCTATAATATATTTTCAAAAAAATTAGGGATCCTTACTAAAACTCGAATAATGTAACCGCAATGTACCCGTGCGAAGCCGGGGCGGGCCGCTAGTAAATAAATAAAAAAACACTCGTAAATATCATGCATTAATAGTTTCTCATGCGCTGAATAGTTTGCAGTGGCAACACACACGACAAGAAGCATACACGCATTGGCAGACATCTGTCGATACTACGGTGAACATGCATTTCAATTTGCGAGGTACAATGACCGTGGCTGACGTCATGCCCGACTCTCCCATTTTACATCTTCATTGGACTTCCTCTTCAAACGAAATAAAAAATATTATACAGATACATCATTTGTCTTCTTAAACTAATGTGATACATAACTCTATCAGTAGAGCAAGTGATATGTTCTAACACGGGTTCTCATTAGAGGAACATTCGGCTGAATAATCAAAGTATAAACTTTGTCTTTGTCATTCTATGCCTACTAATCATTTTCTTCAGTGTCTCTAAAAAACAAAGCAGTAGGTAGTTTATTATTAAATATACTATTTATTATTTCGCGGCATGTATATTCCTACCTACATGTTTTAGTAGATAATCATTACATTTGGTACAGTTAATCAATGATTAATGATCCCTAAGCTCGGAACGGAACAGCGTTCTATTTTCAAACAAACACAAGCCGCTCTCCTATTGGTTGGTTTTTTATTCCAAAATGGCAGCCGATATTTGAAGATAATTAATGAAGGAACGTTCTCAAGTAGATAACACGAGAGCTTATTACGAGGGTTTTGTTTAAGTGCGACTATTTGCTACCGTACGGCTTAAGTATTGGATATTTTTCATATGCTAAACAGGTACATCTGGTGTTCAAAAGATAAGTTCTAAGGTTTGTTTTAAGGGTTGTGTCTATTTTTATCCTTTATCTTTAGAAACATTAAAAAAAATATTTTAAGGCATCACAAATAGGACAGGACAAACCGTTACATTTTAAAATAATCTACCAACGGCATACGATAAACAGTGGGTTTACAAACGTTGATGCAAAATGTTGCTGCCAGGCCATCTACACATTGAATTATGTTCATCTATAAGTAATTTGCATCAATGTTCACATCTCATTTAACACGACTGTACAAGATTCTAATACAGAAAAAAAATAGCACAGCAATTAATTAAACTACACGAAATCCATCAAACATACGCTCTCAGATGTACTTTAATCTATCTCTGCCTCATCAAACGCTGTGGCGTCTAACTTGGGAACTAATTAACAACGACGTCCAACTCCGTCCAGCCTGGCACACAGATACCTACTCCAAATTGGCACGTCTTATCTGGCATCTAGCTATATCTGTTATGACATAGGAAATTGTAGATACTGGAGGTTGGGATATTTTAAATTAGTTTAGTTTGTAGAGCTAGTGAAGGCTAAGACCAAATAAATTATAACAATAAGAGATTATTAAAAAAATAGTTTAATTTGAATTCTTCAAATACTCATGTGCAACTTTCATTATTTGCATATATTTTATGTGGTAAACATGAATAAAAATAAAAATTAAAAGGCAACAGTACCGTAAGAAATAGATAAAATCCTAAACGTTAAAAATGACGGTAAGCCAGAGACTTTTCAATTGTATGAAGACCAAAAAAAATTCTAAGAAATAAATAGATCCAGAACAAGTTCCTCAACTACAAAATATATTTCATCGTCTTTAGTTAGTTACTCTAGATTAGTTTGGCGAACGTTCTATACTAAGGCGACAACATATACGGTTAGTATTTTGGCAAATCTACAAATGTTACAACATTCGATTTATATAAGAACAAGATTTATGGTCCTTTTATGACTTGGAAGAACGGGACTATCTCTACTTTTTATTATAGACAAATATGTAATGTCGTGATGATCATTCATAATATTCGTAATTAAGACGTCCACTGATAGACATATGCCTCTTCCAAGGGTTTCAATAATTACCTATCCTCAGACGCAGGGAATCATTGGATTTTAACAGCACCAAAACAACTCCAACTAATACTAACTTACCTAGGTTTTGTCGATCTGAATGAAACCTTAAACACTGCACAATGTCTTCAGTATTATTTATAAATGAATTATTACATCACTTATAACCTACACTTTCGCCAATAATTAAACTAGCGCGGACAGTAGCTGGTGCAAATTCGCATGCAAAACTAAACCCAACTTGTGGGTGATTTCGCAAATTACAATAGCGTCCCTAAATCAGGCGACTTGTCCATAAATAAGAGCTCAGACAAATTCAAAAACAGTAGGAGACGGTAGCACAACTTGAAGGCTCATTGTTCCCGATCGGCGTCGGCTAAACAGAAGGTGAGAGCTTTTGTGCCTGGCCGTTGTAAATTTTATGAAAAGTGAAATTCCTTTTGAATGCCCGTTCAACCCATAAATAATCCTGGAACAGTGGGAAGGGTATTGTTTCTGGCACTTATTGTCTCTCATCAATGCGCACGTGGGGCGAAAGTGTTTTTGCAAATTGTCGAATCTGTTCGCTACCTGAATGTAATGTATTGTGCAAAATGATGACAGGAATTCACTCTCGATTTCCATAATCAATGGACAAATTGCAACTGCAACGGAAGGTCATCTCAGTGCTTGGTTGCAATTGAAGCTTATACATTTTTTGTTAGCAGGTAAGACTAACCAAATAATTGGGTAGTAAATTCCCTGGGTAAATAGTAATATTCATACTTTATTCTATGAGGCCAGTTCCTGAGTATAATTAGGTAAATTTCGTGATGAAAATTTGAATGCTTGGGAACGAAAATTGGATTAATAAAAAGACACGCTTTTTAACAATCAGAGAACCCTCAACTTACCGAATTGACTTCGCATCCAAGGGTATAGTGGACTGGGCAGCGACGCGTTCGTGTTAGGCGGAGGTTGCTGCGGGGGTGGTTGCTGTGCGTGCATCGACTGCTGGTGCATCGGCGGCATCTGTGTCTGATGCTGCATGTCGTCCACCGGGTACATGAGGTGCTGCTGGTGGGGCGGCACCCCGTGCTGCACCATGTGCTGCTGAGGGTGCATGTGGTGGGGCATCTGCTGCGCCTGCTCCAGCGGCGGGCTGCCCGGCACGCCGCCCGCCGTGGCCGCCGCCGCCTGCAGCTTACACGACGTATAAACCGCCGGCGCCGGAGGCTGGTGACCATTTGGACCGTAACCGTCAGTTTTAGGCCCCATGTGTCCCATTTGAGACGGACTGTCCGGCCGGTAGCCGTTCTGTTCCATCTGCTGGTAGTACCCGAGTCTGTCGTAAGGCGGAAACCTCGGGTAGGGCATGCCGGGCGCCGGCTGCGCGGGGTAGTGGTGCTGCGCCGGCCTGAGCTGCTGGTCGCAGCCCTCCAGCTCGTGTCCTTGCTGCGGCACCGCGCCGTAGTGCGCGTGCGCCTGTTGATGCTCATGCCCACCTCCGTTCCTCATGTCTGGCATGTAGGCGTTCGAGAAGTATGTCATGTTATCGCAGCTATTGGCGCTCATTGCGGGCCCGCAGCCCGCGCGGCTCGCGTCCGTATCTTCCGTCGCAATATCTCGGCCCTGGGGGCCGACACTACCTATCACAGTTCAGTCACTACACGAACACTTCGGATTCCATTCACTACACGACAGCGATCGGTTTCACTGGCTGATCACTCGGTGCTGACGGACGGTGCCTCCTCATCTGATCCTTCCACGAATCTGAAAAGAGGAGATTGATACTCTTAGTAAATCTATAATTAAATTTCTCCGATCGTCAGGTGTGAGGCGGGTGTCGATCGAATGTTTATGTTGGCTCGCGAATAGGTGCGCCGGAGCCATCGCGCGATCTGACACTCGACACAGACTGACACGTGTCCTGAAGGAGGAACACACACGAAGTAATAAACCTCATGTTCCGAGTAAAACGCCTATTAGCGACAACCTGTCTGCGATACGGCCCCCGTTCGGCGGAGATAACTAAGCGGCACATTCTTAAACGTGGTTCATGTTTGAAATCTGTCTTTGTCTGGCCGAAGGATGTGGTTCCTCATAAGCGAGACGGCAGATGCAATAGTGTCACGTCTTAGTTTGACATGTGGCTGACCCGGCGTCATACCCTCGACGTTTCCCAGCAGTTGATGGAGCATGAGTGACAGCCGCGCCGCGGCCCGACGATATGACCTTACACGAGCGTTAATTTGTGCGCCGAGGGACAAGTGTCACAGAATCCTCGGTGTTATCGTCGAATCGCGCTCTACTGGTTTAATGTTGACAAGTTATTGCGTACTTAACACGACAGCTACTAGAATTCACCACGTACCACACGTGAAACAAAAAATTCAATTAGATGGATAAAAACATGAATATAATTTAGCGTTGAGACCGCATCAAATAGGAGTTGCGTCATATTTTTGCATGTTTTATTGCCCCTAAGATTAAATGTTGGAAAACTGGACGTCGCTGCAAAGCCACGTTGAGATATTTTGGATATGCTTTGTTAAGTTCATACAGTGAGTAAAAAAATCCTTGCACAACAGAGTTGCCGCCCCTGAGGGCTGGCGCAAGTTATTTAAAACCAAGAGCTCATGGCTCATTAGCGTCAGTTAATGATGGCGGCGGCTCTCAGGACAATATGGTCCTCGCAGATGCTACTGTTTCATTACATAATCACAGGAATCAGAACTACATATTTACAAACACAGAGTTTCAATAACACAATCTTTTGTACATCTCGCAAAAAAGCGCAGTGTATAAAGTGATGTTTATGAAAGATTACCACTTTTTCTTCACGTTAAATACAGTTCGTAACGTAAACTCAGGTGATAGCCAGCTTTGAAATCTTATTTGAATGAGCAAACGACCAGATTAGTTGGAGTGGTAGGCACTCATAAAGTCTCCACACGCTTACGCGACAAAATTGAACATGAAGGACACAGGTATGTCGCTAATCACATAAATGAGTGTGGTATATATTACACCAAAAAATCTGGAAAATGTAAATAAACATTCAAAAGCTGGAGACAACGTTAATTAATTTGGAAACGCGCTTCACATCGCGTGTAGGTAGGTACAATTGAATGGCATGCCTACTCCGAAAATTTGCATGTACTGGGCTGGACAATTTAAATTTACGATTTCACCGCCCCCTAGCGGCGCGACCCTCGCTTTTTTAATTTTCAATTTCCATTTGCATTCCGACAACTAGCTTTCATCCGGACTATAGGTACAGGCAAGATGGGTGGTGATTTACGAGCTTTTATTTGGTCCGTTAATTTTAATTTTTGGGCAATAGAATATCTTAAGTCGTTTACAATTTATATCTTGACTGTACCTACTGTTCGTGATGATTAAATATAAATTGCTTATATTAATTTTAACAGCTTCTTAACTTATCATAAATTCGCTAGTTTCAACCACGTATGTAAAATATTTGTATTGATAGATACTCAACATAGTAGTATGCATAACTTACGCACATAAATGGTGAACGTATTTCATGGTTGTTTGGTTTATTCAATCATTCAAGCTCTGAATAGTTCTTAAACCTCCTGAAAGCTATCTTTAAAGCTCAGAATGACTATCCGGGAGTTGGCTACTCCTGTGCACACCATAAGTAGTTCTGTCTTGCTTCATGTTGGTCAATTACCTAAGTACTAATGTAGCATGGCATTTCAAATCAAAACCCATTGTGATAAAAATAATTATTAATCAACAAATCCCAGAATTATGTGATAATCGTAGGTCTGTGGCTAACAGTTATTATCAGGTCTGAGTAAATAATAATTATTGTAGGGATATTTTATGGTTCAAGATACGTCAGCCGATGCTACAAATAAGGATCTGTTAAGATGCCATAGGTAATCGGATTTTTTTGTATAAGTTATGTTTACCATAGGTGGTATGTGTAAATATATTATTATATGCTTTACTAAAAACAATTCTCGACATACATGACAACCGCTTGGCGCAGTAGTTCGAGCGTAGGCCCCTCGGCTCACTGCACATGGTGGTTGCGGGTTCGATTCCCGCTGGGGCAAATTTCGGAAATGGCCTTTTCGTAATTTGCCCTAGTCTGGGTGTCACTGGGATCGCCCCCAGTCCATTGTACGGTACCCATAGTACAAGCATTGCTTAGTTTGGAACCATACAGTTGTGTGTCAGTCTGGCGATTTTTAATATTATTTATTACATATCGAAAATAGAAGAGTCAGGAAGAATTTGACATTTATATTTGTCGTCGACACGTAGGTACATTATGTACCTACATTTTGTATGCCTTTATGAAAACTAAGTTGTGAATTCCAAGATCGTATCAATTACATAACTGAACATATAATACAATTATTTTATTCAATTTATAAATAGCAAAAACATAATAACACCAAATTTCTCAATAATGGCATAGAACAAGAATTTTCATAATACACGAAAAAAAATTTAATTTATGACGAACATCAAAAAGCGGGTAATACTAAAACATATGCAATAATTGTAACAGTATTTCATAGCAGCCGCTTTAATCTGTAACGCACGTATCCAGTTAACGTTCTATCCGACAATTACACAGTTAAGATAACCATCTTTCCGAGACATGTACGAGTGTTCAAGGAACTCAGAAATTCTTTATTCTAACCGACGCCGAAATTAAATCTCACGTGGTTTTGATAATTTGATAACGGAGTGTACAGTTTGATTTATTTCACAAGTAACCGGTTCCTGAGTCAGGGGTCTAACGTTCTCATGCCCTCGGATTCTCGGGAAGCGTGGCTATGTAATTAGGTGTCCGTCGTAAACGTGGTGATTTCTAGGTAGATTGTTGTGGTTCAGGTTTTCTATTAGTTGCACTTGTGTAGTGAAAAATATATAATAATAATGATAATATCGCCAGACTGACACACCAACTGTATGGTCCCAAACTAAGCAACGGTTGTACTATGGGTACCGTACAATGGACTGGGGGTGATCCTAGTGACACTCGGACTTGAGCAAATTACGGAAAGACCGTTTCCGAAATTTGCCCCGGCGGGTATCGAACCCGCAACCACCATGTGCAGTGAGCCGAGCGGCCTACCCAGGACCTAGGACCTGGAACCCAGGACCTTGTATACAAAAGACGAGTGCTTAGTAACCAATCAGCTATAATTGCACCAAAGTGAAAAATAACTTTATTTCACAAAGTTTTCAGTTAGAATCATGTTTATTTCGCGGCCATCAACAAAACAGTGTGTGGTAGAGCTCGAGGAACTCAGAAATGATTAAGAACTATCCTGTACCAATGTATAAATGTCGAAATATTTCTATGAAATGTTTATACGTCTGTATTGAATAAAAAAAAACTACTCCATTGAGAACCTACCGCGTAAATCACGTTAAAACGTTATAATTAGACGTAAAATCAGGAAAATATGCGATGACTCGTCTCACGTCTTGTTTTGTAACTGTTACGTTATATAAATCATACTAAAATATAGTCTAATAGACTAGAGGCCAAATTAAAAAGAATATTAATAACGTTTCGCGACCGGTATCCAGCAGTTGTTAATCAAATGACGATCAAAGGATGGATATTTTGGGAAAATTCCCGACGCTTGAATTTATCATTTCCACTATTTGTCAATTACAATTCTATTGTGGGAACAAAGTGCTTTGATTAATACACACTGCATCCGTTCTGTACGTGACGATACGCTAGGAATGTGGCTCTACCTTTATTGCATCATATTTTTTGTTCCGAGAAAACGATGTCATCTATCTCAATAAAATCAACAGCGTTGACGTAGATTTACATAGAATTTGCTGTAATTCTTTCGTGTGAAATCTTTTTCGTATTGCTTGAACCTTAACGGCGTTAGTCGACAAAACCTATGGCGTTTGCAAAGACATTAATGTGATTTAAGAAAGTACCCTGTCACCTATTGCCCATAACACCTACAATTATTGGAATAAAAATGATATAAATGCTATATAAATTATTTCAAATCATAAAATTTACGAAATGTTGTATCAATTTTGGATGTTTCGTGTTTTATTTATGCAATAAATCTTACTTATTTACTATGAAATATATTTTTTATTTATTGTTATAAATGTTATTTATTATTAACTAGCTGTACCCTGCGCGCGTTGCTACGCTGTCAAAGATTGGTCGTACCAACATATAAACCTTTGTGGGCTCATGCACAACACTTTTCTGAAGATCATGACATGGTCAAATGCATAGTTTACGATTCTATAAAGGACAACCAGACGAACATTCTTTTTATCTATACAAATAAATAAAATTGGAGTGTCTGTTTGTAATATCAAAATAACACCTTTTCACTAAATGCATATGAAAGTACATACGACACCTATAGCAAAAACGTGATTTAAAAATGTTTTGTCTGTCTGTCTGTGTCTCTGTCTGTCTGTCTATATGTATGTTTGTTTCGGGTAATCTCCGAAACGGCTGGACCGATTTTGGCGGGACTTTCACCGGCAGATAGCTGATGTTATAAGGAGTAACTTGGCTACTTTAATTTTAGAGAAACAATTAGGGTTTCGCGTAAAAAAATAAAAACACATGAAATCAAAGAGTATCTCCGAAACGGCTGGACCGATTTTGACGGGACTTTCACTGGTAGATAGCTGATGTTATAAGCAGTAACTTAGGCTACTTTTATTTTAGAAAAAAAAATGGGTGCTGTCGCGCGGGCTCAAACGCGGGAGCGGGGATTTTTTGTTAAATTCCACGCGGACGAAGTCGCGGGCTCAGCTAGTATATTATATGTTATATTTCAAGGTAAAAATTTAAGTGGAGCCGCTTACAGTACGTTTGCAGGAGATCTCGTGAGGAGTCTTCCCAAGACACATATTTTTCATAACCTGCCCCTTCCAGTCACTATCTGTCAGTTTAATTTTTGCTTCAAAAACTTTACTCCTTTGAGGATAACTTTAACATATTATTATTAAGCTTTTGATCTCCCTCACGTCATATCCGAGTCGAGATTAAGTCAAATATATACATAATTAATATATTTAACCAACCTTATGTTTGACCAATGATTAGTCATTAATTAGTATTTACATATAATATATTTATTTAATTTCAATATGATTACCTACTTAGTACATTTCATATTTTTCTTCATTTTCATTTCTTTATTTTTGACGACCGCTTGGCGCAGTGGTTCGAACGTAGGCCGCTCGGCTCACACATGCACGCTGCACATGGTGGTTGCGGGTTCGATTCCAGCCGGGGTAAATTTTGGAAATGGCCTTTTCGTAATATGCCCTAGTCTGGGTGTCACTGGAATCGCCCCCAGTCCATTGTACGGTACCCATACTACAAGCGTAGCTTAGTTTGGGACCATACAGTTGGTGTGTCAGTCTGGCGATATTTCTTTTGTTTAATCGAATCCATAATTATTTCCATTAAAACTCATCTAAATTTGGTAACAGCGCGTGAAATATTTTTACAAAATCCTTTCAGTACCATTATTAACACCACCTAAATACCGTGTCATATTCCCTGACGTAACATTACTGAGGTGCTTTCTATATTGAAAAACGGACGTATTTTTGCGAGCGTCAAAAACTCTGGCCGTAAACAGGAATTGAAGTAGGGTTGTCGCCCTTGCCAAAATTAACATTGTATAAATCAGTCATATCAGTGTCTAATATTTTACTTTCATTGGCTATTACGAAATATAGGAGCAAATGTCTTGTATACCTACTACCATATAATTACAACCAACATCTGAGATTAGTGCGAACCAAAGATATTGTAATAATACCTGCGAACATTTACTTTAAGTCTGGAAATGACAAGTGTGGTTTTGAACAGTTCATAAATGATCAACCACAAAATGTACATGTTTTTATATATCACAAAGTAGGCAAATAAGCGTGCGACCCGTTTGATGTTAAGCAGTTACCGTAGCCTAGAGACGCTTCAAATACCAATGGCATTGCTTTCACGTCATTTATTTGCATTCTAAGGAAAAACTTATGTTTTGATGCTTTTTAAGGCCAATATTTATCTGTATTTCAGCCCTACAGTTGTCAGGCCGCCGCCGAGCAGCGTGTGAGTGAATAGCTATGTTCCCGCTAATTACGAGCGGCAACTTCTAAATTTAATCAGACAAGTTGCGTAATTTCACCGCTACCCCCAAATTTTTCACGGCGCTGAGGTGCTAAGGGATTGCGTTATTGCGTTACTGTGTCAACATTATGTTAGATTTAAGTGAAATGTATGTCGTGACGTGTGACTGTATATTGTAATAAACATACAGAGTGTTTGAAAACTGCGAAATAATTATATTTTTTCATGCACAATGCCTAGTAGGTACAATAAATCTGACCAATGTCAAAAAAACAGTAACGTCTAGGGACGCCCGAAAGAAGCGAAGCTATATAGTACGGCGCGGCGCTGCAGCTGCCACTCTGTATACCTATATATACGGTGTAAAGCTACTGACGTCGTCGTGTAATGCTACTGACGCTTAGCACGGATAGAGTGGCCGCGCGGCGAGCGCGCCGTATGTCCGTATAAAAGCTTCGCTTTCGCTTCAAAAGGTATTTCTCAGATTACTTATGTGAATTGCGTAAAAATAAAAAAAATATAATCTCAGTAGTTATCTGAAATAGCCATCAGCAGATCACAGCTTCCGTGTTGCGGCGCACGTATCACGCGTCACGGTGTTCGCGTGTTCACGCATAAAACTAGTGTTTCACATCATTCCGGACTGACATGTTTTTGGGTCGTTTGCATTTTTATTGTGTATGAAATTATGCTGCAGCAGTTTGAGCAGATACCTAGCCAATTGGTTAAGCACGCGTCTTGCGGGCACAAGGTTCTGGGTTCAAACCCGGCCTCGTACCTCTGGGTTTTTCAAAATCAATGTGTGAATCATAATTTCAATATGATTATCACTTGTTGGCGGTGAAGGAAAATCATCGTGAGGAAACCTGCAAGTATTAGAAAATCTAACCAATTTTACAAATACATGTGTTATCCGCCAACCCACACTGGGCCAGCGTGGTGGATTATGGCCTAAATCCCTCTCGTATTGAGGGGAGGCCTGTGCCCAGGAGTGGGACGTTAAAAGGGCTAAATTATCATTATTATATTATGAAATGATGACTGGCTAAAATTTAAAGCTCTAAGGCGTGAATTAATATATACATCGATCACCAGTCTGAAAGCGATCTTGAGAACGCTTTTGATAGGTACGTAATTTTGTACTGGTATGTCATCAGAATGTAATCTCCAAAGATCGCTCTCAGACTTGAGATCGATTTATTAATACGGGCCTTACACCTATGATTATATATCACTTACAATTAGAAGCCACGTTTGTTTAGTGAGTGAATCAGCCAGTACAAAATTTATGCATTTATGCAACTTTAAAAATATAACTATTACCTACCTAAACTATGTATATCTTGGTCACGGATATGAAAGTGAACAACCTCGAAGAATTGCCTTCGGTTAAAGAAGGCTCAGTGGACCGGAAAAATGTTGTACTGTTATAATATCCGACACACATTACGGCTTCCTGGGTGTTTGAGCTTGTTAGTTAATATAATCACGTATTCCCAGTATCCTATGTGGTAAGCAGGATTTAAAAAAATATCCTAGTAGTATTAGTAGGCGGGTAACCTACTAAAATACTACCGATAATCTATCCCCTCTTCTGCAAACCCGTGCCTCCATCTCTTATCAGTAGGTATTAGAGTGATTGTCGTCTATCCTTCAAGAATAAGCCATGTGTAACTACTGTAACTTAAAGCAGAATAGTTTTTATAATTTTACAGGTTTAAGACTGCCTGTAACGATTCTCATCTAAACCTTCTAAAGTATTAGAAGGTTACTACCTTTTTGCCCTATACCTAGTAAGGTATAAGGCAAAAATTGTTTGCTTGTAAGAATGTTTGTGGGAGGCAATCTCTGGAACTACTGATACGATTCTGAAAATTATTCCACTGATAGAATGCTTTACCATTCCTGAGTGACATCAAAATACCAAGTACCTATATTAATATGACAACCAAAATAAATATTATTAAAATAGATTTAGCTTGCAAATAATTCTCAAAATCATTCGATCTTACATCCATTTTTCAGCACACGCAATAAAATTGTTCCAACAACTCCGAGTATTATTTTAAGATTAAAGTGAAAATCTCACAGAACCTTAACATTATCAACCAGATATCTACGGAAGCGATTCATCTTGTATCTAATGGAAATAACATTAAAATTTCGTCTCTACTTTAAAACAGGAAGTTATGACTGGTCCAATTGAAAATAAATAATAAATGTAACCACTTAGCTCAGATGGTGTCGTTAGATAAATTAATATAAGTACCTACCTATCTAGCAAGAAATATTACCGAGATTTAAAAGCGTTACTTAATATAATTGCTGTGTGCTAAAAGTTGTGTCAAAGTTTAGGCGGTATACTGTAGGAGTGTATTTTGCTAGATCACATCGATATATACGTTTAACGCTTTATCTAGGATGATATTTCTAGATATAGGTCAAGTTTTACTGGGATATTCAGTAATCAACATTCATTAGGTATTGTAATGTAAATTTATATACTTAAAACACATCATTAGAATTACTATAAAGGTTAATATTCCAAAGGTTGTATCATTTTTTTTTATTTATAATCTGGGAAATAACCTAAGGATTGTGATTAATTCCTTTGATAATACAGCCTCCACGTCTCTTTCATACCTATCTGTTTACATAAATGCAAACAGATCCAGTAAGCAAACAGGAATCTGTTAATCAAAGTGAACGCAATCAATTACGGGTGTAGCAATCAAAATGTCTGACATTCCGCAGGTTGCAGGTCGACACTATAGACCTGTATGGTATGGTTATTCAGCATCAACTTACACTCTGTTGTATGGAGCATTATAAATGTAATAAATGAACAACAAATGTAGACAATGAATACTTAGTAAATGAAAAAAATAGTCGCAAGCAATGTCTACACTTCATTACCGTACTACGAACTACGACCCATCTACTGCGACCACCTTTAACATAGCAATTTATTATGGAGTAAGTATAACTACAAACAAATATAAATACATGTTGGTCGATTAAATGGCATGGCAATTAACATAATTGGTTCGTTAATTCAACTCATTACGCTCAGATGCAATAAAATTATCAGATTAAAATGTCATAACTTTGTTCCTTCGTTCCAGCAACAGCTGATGTTCAGTGTTACCAGATGGTTTATCAGTTTGATCGATAGGTAGTTTAAAAAAAATAAAATAATTTCAATTCATTAAAAGTAATAGATAGATATATACGAGTATAATATGGATACTAGATCTAGATATACGACTCTTTTATTAAAGCAGGATTTACTGAGAAGAATAAATTGCCCTATAGGTATCTACTTATATGTCAGACTTTCTTTTCTCTCTTTAGGGTGTCCGTCCACTTGAGCCGGGTGGTCTGGCTTAGCTAGCTAGTGCGAGCAATAGGATCGCTTCATTTTCATGAGCTGAGGAAAATCCTATTGGTTCACCCGGCTCAAGTGGACGGGCACCCTAACGGTTTTATCACTCTAGTATCTTTTAGATTTGAAAACGTTTTCAAAAGCTGGTAACATTCGTGCTGCACACAGGTATTGTGGCATTATAGTACCGAATTTGGCCGCCGTAGCGCTGCCGTCGAGTAATACCCGTTTAATTAACATTGCTATCATACCGGCTAATTGTTATATCGCGCGGAGCTGATTTATGACTAGATGCAAACGCCGACACCTTTGTAACTATGTATTAGGTACGTGTGATCCGAACATTGCGTGCATACGAGCAGCCAATGAGCGAGGGTGAAATGTTTATTGTTTATACAATGAGCAGGTGGTACTAATCTTATCTCATAATCGAGTTAAAAACAAGAAAAACCCATAACAATGGCTATAATTTTTCAAATCAATAATTTATTTAAAAAATGTATTACCACGCCATCTAGTAATGAAAGGCGATACTTCGTCAATACGCCATCTATAAGTTCTTCAATGAACTACCTACAATGATTGTTAACGAACTGATCGTCATTCCAAAAGTGCAGTCACGGCGAAAAAGCAGAATACAAACACAAGGAATAGAAAATGGAAATAAAATATAAATTGAGCAACGACTCAGGTTGGAATGGGAAAGCGAATCGTCTATAAACTCTATTAAAATTCCCATCACAGTCGTTTTCCCGCTACATTGAATAATTCGAGACGCATTCGGAATAATCAGCGAGTTTCCCTTTCTCAAAGTTTACTTGCTGGCAGGAATTGTGTTAAACATCTCCTTGTAGGTTAACTAACTATTAATAGTCGAGTACCTTTACTGTTTCTCTATTTATTTAATAATGACGTGAATGTAGTGTAGTCTGTGCGTTGAATTTTCTTTTTTTGAATTTCATTTTAATGTATTCGACCTAAGTTAGGTAAATTTGAAACCTATAGAACCATAATATTAATCTAAAGTTCAATTTCAATAAACATTTAGTATTGTTTTTTCAATTTCATCTTTTTTAGAAAACTTGCATTTGTATTGTCTTTGTAAAGAGTTCTTATTGGAATTATTTTCTCCTGCAATAACTAGTAAGAAATGCTTTCAATTTTATCGAAAAATATTCATGCCAACTGTTATTGAAACAAAGCGTCACCGAAATCTGTGTATTAAATGTAACAGAAATGTAAACGGAAACGCGACACGGCGGGCGGGTTAATTTACGCGCAGCGGCTGGGCGGGCGGTATCTGAGAGCTTCCGCCCTGCCGGTAGCGATGAAATACATTCATCAAACTTCGGTTACACCACGCTGGTCTCAATAAACGTTCACTTTAGTGAGGAATATTGTGTTATTGGTCGTGATTTTAGACTTAAAATGTATCTGCTATATGTGGTTTATTTTAAGAAACCTGGACAGCCACCACCTCCCACCGCTGTTACTATTTTAAAATGTACAGTAGTTGGAAATGTTAAAGTTTGACCTTCATTTAGGTCTATGTCTAGGTAAACAAGCACAGTTTTAGTAGGAATTTGAGTATTAAACATAAGGCATAAGGTCGTCCGGTAATGATCGAAGCTTACACTATTTTTTTGCTATTTATTATTTATATTTCACCAATTTTATGTAATAAAGCCTACTTTGCCTACTTGTTTTGAACTTTATTAGCGTGACCCTTCTTTATTGAATACAGAACCCATTTTTTTGTAATGCAAATTCTCTGATGTATTAATAATTTATAACTGTGAAATTTATTTAAATTAACACACAAAAACGGAGTATATTTTAAATAATTTTGTAATGCGACATAACTTGTTACATGATATCATTTCTAAACGATGACTGAATCACCAAAACTACCTGATGAAAATATAGTACCTATACAAACTTACACGTCTTTTTTTAAAAATAAAGCTCCTAAACATTTTCGCCAAGTATTTGCTTACTATTTAAATAATCCCATAAATCCTAACATTTATGTAATATTCATATTTCGCTAAATACCTTCACGCACTATTAATTTAGACGCTGTCACAAACTGACAAGGGTTAAGCTACACGATTATGGAATTTAAATTTTCCCATGCTGAAGTTAAACGTGCATCGATTTAGTTTGAAATTTGAGTGTTAGCACCATCTATCCGAATTGAAACGAAATAAAAAGTAGTTAACACAACTTTTAAAAATACATCCACGCCTGACCTCTATCGTCGAGTAGTCGAATTAGTTCGTGCCCTTGACTTTAACTTTGTAAAAGATTTCTTTTGATGACAGATGGCATTATAAACCAAAATTAATTCCGTTAAGTTTTTATCATTGGCCGAAATCAGGAATAATTTAAGAAAATAAATATAATACCTATATTATGGACTCAAATTCTTAAGGCCTTTTTCTAACAAGAAAATCCATGAACTAATAAGAACAAAGGCAAGTAAGTGCACACAATAGACAGTCGGATAAGAATACTTAACATTTGTCTAAATAGGTGGTAATCGGTAATAATTATAATCCAACAAGACTGTTTGCCGAGCATTCGTAAAGGAACACCTGTGACCACTACTGCGACCTTCTGTTATTGTTAATTTGTAATGTCTGTGAGCATTTCTGTTAGCGAGACGCCTCAGTTGGTGTCCATAGCTGGATTTGTGTATAATGTTGGCGAGTAATTTATGGGTATTAATTGTTTTCAGCAATCTATAGAGATCTTATTAGAACAATATTACGTGGTCATTGTCCCTACGCAAGTAGTCCTGTATGAAAAATGAGTTTCGTGAATATTTTTTGATAATTTTCTATCTACTTCTTATCTTCTATTGATAGTACCTACCCAGATACGTATTTTAAAAATATTATATACCTAATACGTAGGTTATATTTAAAAAAATCAAAATAAAATCATAATTTTAAATTTCGAATTCCACTGGTCGATTTGAAAAAGGATCACAGCGATAGGGATGGGATGAGCAACGGGCGCGTCTGTCGAGATTTTTTGTGCGATTTTTTCGACGTTATTATTATGAGAAAAAAATGCGGAGTCAGTAAAGCGGATCGTGGGGTGGGGGCATGACGAGGGTTCCCCGGTTTGATTGAAGCGAGGAGGTGGGGGGCGGGGCGGTGACGTCATGCTCTCATAATAGGCCGTGGCGTGCAGTGATGGCCGCCGTTTATCAAGAACGAGTGTTAGTTCCGTGCACTTGGACTATTTTTGACTATTGCCGCTCTATAAATGTCGATTAGGAGTATTTCATTGCCTTTTAAATTTTGCTCTACGTGCCTGTTATAAGTCAATATAATATTATATTATAAAAAAACAATATGCTTTTGCAATTTTATTGATTTCATCTTGGTACCCACTATCGCGCACATCAGTAGAATTTATTTTATGTTATTTATTATGCCTAATTCATTATCATTAAGTAGGTTGATAGCCAGAAACACTGTACAACATTTCGCTATAAATAATCAGACGGGAAACAGAATGCATTACGTATAAATAACATCGATTTCGAACTGTTGTGCCTAAAATTACAACAAATAAACACAGAGTTTGTTGCACGTGCGAGTCGGTTTGTTAAATATCAAAACACGGCCTAAAACTTTCGTTAACGACCCTGCGTACGACCGATTTCGTCAGGGTAGGTACTACAGGAATAATTAAGGTAAAAGAAATAGCGTTGGCGTTACAAAAATCAAGCATTCGCGTGCGTGATGATGGGCGGAGCGGTGTTCGCGTGACGAGGCGCAGTTAGCGCGGGAACACCTAGCCGCGTGGCACATCACTAGCAACGCCTATATTCGCGCCGGCGGTTGTTGGCGGTTGGCCGCGGTTGCGATTCGAAACTTAAAACGTTCTTCCAGTTTTAACGATTTTTTATAATGTAGGTGTAGGTACCTACTCTTGGATTTTAGAGTTCCGCACCGAACAGTACAAACGAAGCCATAGTATTGTGCCAATGGGTGTTTGGTCGTATGTTTGTACGTCGTTCAAAGGCTTCTGGCTTCTATTTTTTTATTTCCAATAGCTATACTTACTGTAATAATTGAGCATCCTACTAATATTATAAATGCGAAAGATTGTGAGTGTGAATTTATGTTTGTTACTCTTTCACGCAAAAACTACTGAACGGATTTGGATGAAATTTGGAACACATATACTTAGTTTATAACCTGGATTAACACATAGAATACGTTACTTAAGTCTACGCGGACGAAGTCGCGGGCAGCAACTAGTTAACAAAAAATGCATTAATAAAAATATTAGGTTACCCACCCTATACAAGGTGACACATAATGGGTATACTTTTTTTTTCAAAACTTAACTTTGTAATTCTAAATCCATCAGCTTTGGAGGGAACTTTAAAAATAAAAGGTGTTACAGGGATACAGCTGTTGACAGATTTCACAAGTCTACAAAACCTTTAGTACTTCAACTGTCCCACAAAGCCGATAGTTTGAGATTTACAAAGTTAAGTTGCAAAAAAAATAGTATACCCTTTTTGTATCACCTAGTATATAATTTGTAGGGCTGTAATCTGAAAATAAATTGATATCAAATAACTTAGGCCCGTATTCACAAATCGATCTCAAGTCTGAGAGCGATCTTGAAAACGTCATCCAAACGTCAGGATATTGAAATGTATAACAAAATAAGGTTAGTAGCGACATCTATTATCTGCTTGATGTAAAAACTTTATTAATAATAAAAGTCAGTCGTTGCCCGTCCTATGTGCGTTTCACTACAAAATGACATGTCAAAATCATACTCAAGATCGCTCTCAGATTTGAGATACATTTTTTAATATAGGCCTTAGAAGCTTAGATGAATCTTACAAATAATGGTCTTTCAAACATACCCCTTCAATATCACCTACACGTAATAGAGCACAGTAAACAAGTTAATGTGACTTATTATAATGGATTAATTGATTAAAAACAGGTGTGGAATGGGCAGTACAAAGAAAATTATGAACGAAGGTATCGTTAAGACTTATTATGCGCGTGCGTTTGTACAGGTGTGAAGCAACGTTAGAGGTTATAGAGAAGAACATGGTATTATATAAATGACCTATAAACATACAAAATAGATACCTATATAAACTATAGGCACTGAAAGCCCACCTACTACATAGGTAGACAGAATATCAGACGCAAACCGTATCGTAATATTTATCTAGGTAGGACTTAAATTATTTGGCTAATTCTAAATTAAAAATAATTGTAAGTACCTAATAAGTATTTTGGTTCTAAAAAACAAAGCCTCCGTCATCGTGGTTTTTAATACAACGCAAAAGTAGCTTGCAAATTATTAATGATGATGATTACAAATTGTTGGTCTAGTAGGTACCTATATGTATAAACATACTTCATTAAATTACACATAATAAATTTCATATCTACATAAGTGCCGAAGTTATATTTTTTCTATATCTATTAAACATTTAAAAACAAAATATAATTCACGTCTTACCTACATAAGCATAACATAAAACAAAAACAGTTACTAAACACAGTACAATTTCAAAAAAGGAACACGTATTCGAATGTTTTAATTATGTTCGAACGCTCGATACCCAATTCTTAATTTAATGCTCGGCAATAAATCATCGCATCACTAGTTGGATAAAATTCCAAGGATCTACGCCGAAAATGCCGCAATCAGAGATCGAGCCGATAAAAAAAGAAAAAGGCAAAGCCCGAAATTATAGACGAGGCGAGAGCAATGATCGTAGCCGGCGGCGGCGGCGGTTCCCGACCAATAGGTGCCTAGCTGAGCTTGAGCAACTTTGATGTATCGATAAGAAATATGATGTTGTATGTGTATAAGTACTAAGAACTGGTAAGTACCTAAGTATCTACTCATCTATAGCAGATTTTTAAACCAATTTAAATAGCTCTAGTGGCATTGTTGCAACGTAAATAAATTATTTATATAAAAAAACCGATGCCGATATCTTTATTGAATAGTAAATAAATTTACCGAATCAAAACTTCCCATCACTATACCTAAGCGCTACTTTTGTTTTACCGAATTGAATGCATAATTAAATAGCGAGATATCGACTAACATAACTCGTTTAAATATAACTAAAAATACCGTTCGGGACGGGAAATATAAAATTTGTATTCGATGCTAATTCATTTATCGACACAGTTAACACTGAAATATTGATGACAGTAGCTACTAGCTAGGTCATTTAGGTTCGTATTAATAAATCGATCTCAAGTCTGAGATCGATCTTGAGTACGCTTCGGCTTTTGACATGTCTTTTTGCACTGGGATGACGTAAGAATAGCACTTCCCAGATCGCTCTCAGACTTGAGATTAATTTATTCATACGTGCCTTAGTGACGTAAAATAGGAAAAAATTTGAAGGTATTTTATTCCATTTTCAAAAATTTATGTCACTTATCCAGAATTAAATGTCACGTTCATGTGAAACTGCTAACTCTTTATACAGCGAAATATTTGCACGGTATGTACCTTATAAAATGTAAACGACAACAATACAATCAGATAATCTCATTAAATTCATGTTTAACACATAATAATAGATTCGCGATTACACCCAAAACAAGTGACAATAGAATAGAAACATAGGTAGTTTTTTCGACTTAAATTGTTTTGTACATACCTAAGCGACATTTTTGGGAGAGCATCGCACCTCGCGCACACGAAAAACAACACAAGTATTATTCGAATTGTAATTAATATACACTGTTTTACATTAACTGAATAGACGGGTTTTATCTGGCTGATAATTGTTTGAATTAGAATTTGTTTAATGTCATTATTTTTATGTACCTTTGCGAGTGAATATAAAAGCTAGGTAATGTACTTATTCTGGGACCTGGTGGTAACACTGCTTTATAATTGCTCCTATCTTACTGCAGACAAATGTACCTTAGATAGAGCTTGGAGCTTGAGCTTGGTGGTAGATCCAAGCTGAAACCAATTAACTACAGTTCCCATACGGGCTCGTCCGGAGTAGTAACAACCCGTCGATTGGCGTAAAGTAGTTTATTATAACTGCGATTCATGAGATAAGTGAGAGAAACGGAAACTCAACCATCGACTCGATTATATTAATAGAGATTGCATTCCTATAATGTAGAGCAATGTAAAGGGTGAGATACGTAGAGACTATGAGGTAATACGACCCAAAACTCTAGATATTCTTCTTTATTGTTTTTTATGGTCAATTTTTACAGCCTATCTCTACATCTAAGCCTACCTGTTTAAATACAAACAAGTGTACAACAAGTAGAGTCTGATGAGGTGTCCGTTCGTGCTCACGGCCTTGTCGGACCCAACTCAAGACTCTATCTAATTAGGCTACTTACATAAGAATCTACTTAAAAGTTAATGTAAAGGTTTTAATTCATTGATAAACTTGATCACACCATTTAAAAATCGGTACCTACCTACCTAATAATGCAGAACATAAATATAACAAAGTGGTGGACTAAAGTTGTTGCATTTTCGCTTCTCTGTTACACTCTATAAGGAATATGTACCTATATACCCAAAAAATAAAGGAAAACAAATGTAGCAACTAAAAGTAAAAAAGAGTTAGGTACCTATGTAAGTAGTTACGTATTTGTTAGAAGCGAAATATAACTGACTCACTCATTGCGGAACTATGACACCTATGGACTAGAAAATATGGCACGTATTTTATTCCTGGTATCGGTGCTCGAAGCATCGTTCGAAACCCACCCCTAAGATGATTCACGGGGACGGAATCTCGGTCATACCTACTACTGTCTTTTTTGTTGGTACTAGGGCCGCCATACACTCCCACCACTGTTTCTCCTGGAACCCGTATCAATAATGGTGTCCAATGAAGTCAGGTTTGACCCTCGATGAGGCCCGGGGAAACCTTAATTATCTTAGAACCCGCACGAATATAATCGAATAAAAGAATGGGAGGAGTTAGAAGAAAACTATTCATTTCCCTCCGTTACAAAACTAACTGTAACAGGCTGAGTGCCACAGAAACTAGACTGTTAAAGCTGATTGAAAACTAGTTGTAAGGCAACACGGATCTTATTACATTAATTAGATCTAAATCCTACTGTACTAGGTAGGTACCTACTTTATATTCTCATATAGATAACCTAAAAGACAGGCCGAGTACCGGAACCTACGCCCCTATTGTCAAAGCGAATATTCTGCCAACCTCATAAACCTACGCTATGCAAATGCTAAGCTTCGTACGAGATGTACCATTAATTTTTTGTCTAATATTTTACGCATAAATATTATCGGCAATAAATTATGGCATGTTATTAAAACGACTTACATGTGTGTTTTTCAATACAAAATTGATTTGAAGTTGTAATTATTTTAAGTCGCAAAAAAATGTTATGCTAAACGCCCAACTTTGCTCGGTTAAATAAAAATAAGTCGGGAATACGACTACTTACTATTTGCAACATTTTTTTATTGAAGTCTGTTGATCTGTTTTATCTAGATTGATAAGCACATCAATTCATCTTCCCGTCAATATTTATTATGGATAAAATAAAAGCAATAAAAATATACCAGGAAGTTAAAATCTATTTTAAAACAAAACCTGATTCGCTGCAAATGCGCATGCATACCCACGGTACATTGATTAATCATCGATCGATCCGATCGGGTTATTTAAAAAAAAGTCCTATATCTAGCGATCGATATCGACGCGGCGGCGCGGGCGCATCCCAAGATTAATATTCAAATCGTTCCGCGGATAATTTTACAAATTCGCATCATAACCGAGCGGGTGCATGCGGCCCTATAATACACATTAATTTGGTCGACTTCACATGTCAAACCGACAATTCGCTTGTTATTATCTTCATTTTGTAGTCATTTATCAACGTTGGAAAAACAAAGTTTTATGGAAAGAGCTTTTGGTCTGTACTTAAAATGATCGTAGTCAAGTCTTTATTATGTTTCTTGACTCTACATAGCTACATGTTTATACTAACTAATGTTTGAATTAAGTAGGTATGATAATAGGAAAACGTAGTTTTAAATAATCTATACAAATAAATAAAATTGGAATGTCTAATTGTAATATCAAAATAACACCTTTTCACTAAATGCATATGAAAGTACATACGACACCGATAGCAAAAACGCGATTTAAATTTTTTTTGTCTGTCTGTCTGTCTGTCTGTCTGTCTGTGTGTTTGTTCCGGGTAATCTCCGAAACGGCTGGACCGATTTTTACGGGACTTTCACTGGCAGATAGCTGATGTAATAGGGAGTAACTTAGGCTACTTTTATTTTAGAAAAACAAAATTAAAAAATATGAAATAATGGGTTCTGTCTTGCGGGCTCAGAACGCGGGAGCGGGCTTTTTTGTTAAGTTAAATTGCACGCGGACGAAGTCGCGGGCTCAGCTAGTTGTTATATAGAGTTTGAAATTTGTTGGGTGGTTCTAAAAATAAAAAATATAGTCAAGTCCGATATATAAGACAGAAAAATAAATAAATACATTATTTTATTTATGTTTTACCACCCAGAGCATTTTATTATAATATTATGATGATAACTACCAGTGTAGTATAGTAACATAACATTTATTAGAGTTATAAAGTAGGGTGATGTTGACCCATAACCAGACCATTATCAGACTTGCAATAATTATAATAACAAATTCTAAGTTCTCAGAAAATAAAATTGCCCTTTGATAGGTACCCTAGGCAAATAAATGTGTTGACTCTATCTTTGAAATTGTTGCCTTAAAGTCAAACCTGTTTCAACTATAGTATTTCATATTATTACTCTACTAATCTAATTTATATAACAGTCTCTAGATAATAGTCAAAACTTTAAAGCCGTATATAAAACGTGTGTCAAAATATTACTCGTGTGACCACACATCCGACGGAACATTTATATAATTTGACATTAACATGAACGTCGAAAGTTAATTAAAATATTTAATGAGACGCGGGGTCTGTTAGCTGGAGTCGATGACATAAACGAATGGTATTAAATTAAATTTATACAAAGGTGGGTGTTATTTTGTTACGATAAGCGTTTGGGTGCTAGCCATTTTTGTTGACAAGGTAGCTAATGTTATAATCCTCACGCTTAAGCGCCTTCTTGCTCAAGTTTGACTGTCGGCATGTCTATTACATAAAGCATCGCGATAAACCCCTGACCATATCGCTCGGACGACAAAGGGCAAAGCGTTCCAGTTTCAAAATTGACCATATCGCTCGAACGACAAAGGGCAAAGCGTTCCAATTTCAAAATTTAAAAAAGCCACGGCGATTTCTCTAAAGTCCACTCATAGAAAGTCGTGCGCGCTCAGTCACGCCGCGTTATCAAATCCACCAAATCTCCGGGTCTACTGAACATTACAATCTTACATGCTGCTCGCTTTATTAAGGCAGTTGAAAAAAGCAGTCCATCAGATGGTCAGCAGATAGCGGTGAAAGGGGCCGTTAGAATAATAGCCGCTAGAGAACCCCGCCTAGTTTCAAACATCGCGACCACGTATCTGGACCAATTTATGGAGGCTGTTTTGTGACGGCTCAATTTTTTGCCATTGACCTTTTAGTTGATTTATCACGTTCAGTTGCAAGCTATACAGCGTTTAATTGAGAACGCAATTAAGTATTTATACATTTGAAACGGAATAAAATGTGGCAATTGATTTGCGTAACACGTGTTTCAGATCAAAATATTGATTAATAATTATCGGCTCTGGGCTCTGGGTGGTTACTGCGTAGAATGTACTGGCGTATATAAATTATAATTCTGAGATCATGGTCGGCGGGTCTATTTTAACATGTGGAAAACATAATTCCTATTCGTTTAATGAGACAATTAAAACACGCAGTGGAGCCGAATCTAAACGTGGTGTCACGTCATGTTCTTTAAAATGTTAATACTTTTTCATGAACACGAATTATGTTCAAATTAGCTATGTGTGTTCAAAAAGTTGTTCAACTGTTGCAAAATTATGCAAACAATTCGGCGCGTGTGAACAGAATTCGTGATAACATTTTGTTAATATAATGATAAGTAGGTAGGTACTAACTAACACATCGATTTGATGACGTGTCGATCGTCATTTATCTTTTCTTATATTTCACAATAAGTCTAAGAAGAAAATATTTTCATTTTTAAAAGTATTTTTATAACCCAAAAAAATGTAAGTAATCAAATATATCAAAAATTTAACTAATCGCTCTTCAAAATAAGAATTATATCCAACAAATGAGATGATAATTAACATAAACAATTTATTACACATAATGAGATTCGCTAATCATCTAAATTCAAATATTATATTTTTATTGGGTGGTAAATATTAAGGAAGGCATAATATATCGATATATTGCCGTGTTTATGTCAAAACTAGTGTATTTTATCGCGAAATACCATTTAATTTTATGGCATAATAATTAAAAAAGCATGTATAAAATACATAATTATATATGCCAATAACTAAATGAAAAAATTATGCTAAAAAAATATTCATCATTCACTAATGGCTGTGTATAGGGCGGTGCCACACTTCAGCCCCTAATATCTACATCTCTATTCCACTCTTCGTCGACTCATTTAAAAGGATAACAGTATGATTTTGATTAATGTTCGAAAAAAGGCATTGGTACCTGCTCGTCGGCGACTCCCACAAAGGTGACCAGGGTACAATTTATAAAGAAAACAATCAAATATATGCTTATTTGTGTTAATGTCTCTATTAATCTTAGTGACATGTGCACCTTATTTTTTAATAAAAAAGAAGCATTCGACCATCGCCGTCACAGCTGTTTGGATCATTTGCATTTTTATATTTCCGTTTAATACATATTTTATAACTATCAATCGGAAAAAAATATCAAGGCCCAATTGGTTAGCGATGTAACTTATAAGGTTTATTATTGAAATAGAGTTTGCATAGCACAATATTAATATATCAGTGGTGCGAATATTTTGCAAAATAAACGGTGCTATTTTTAAGTAAGTATTTATTAAATAAATATCAGAACAAATAATTTATATGGAACGACATTAAAAATGCATAAAAATTACTAGTGTCTTTTAAATGTAGAGCTTTTGTTTAGCCATGATTGGGGTACAGTGGTTTGCCGACATAATGATTTTAACACTAAATTATATAGTTTTGGACAAATAAGATCAGCGTTAAGTCTTATTATAGGTACTAGCTGTTCTAATAATGCTATGTAGAGTCAGATCAAGAGTTTAAAATAGTTGCACCTAATTTTAAACAAACTATTCTAAAGCGTAATTTATTAAGACAGACATTAAATTCTAACAATTAATTAAACTCACCGATATTGGCCTGGCAAAACGTTTCCAATGGGAATTTCCAAACAATCCATAAATTAATCACTCAATCCAGTTGCTAACTACGAGTCATATTCACTTTTTGTGTAAATATTCGATACACGCAAATTATATAAGGAAACAAATGCAAAAACAATGAAAAACAATTATCACCTGTTATTTAACATATTTGTTTTATTGTATCGTCTTTTATGCGCTCTACGGAGAGTTTATTTAAATTTTTCGATCTCGGAATGTGTTTTCGTTCCGTGTAGTTTCGAATGCGAAACGTCCGATGATTTTTCATTCATTCCGGTACCCCTCGAACTGATTTCTAACGAGCCGTGTCTAATGGTGACCATCATAATCGCTCCTCGGCACCGGGCATATCACCAATCAATCTTCAAATTCGTCTCAATGCAAACAAGAAACGGGCAATTTTAAAGTCGCGCAAAATTCAAGTCCACCCCGGGAACACTGTCGTCACAACACTAATCTATAATCGCACGTAAATAAAACTGTCAAGTATTTCACGAGAATTACATCGGTCGGTGGTATAATGAACGTCTGAACCCGCATTGAGCTAGCTGTCAAATCTACGAGCCGTCATAGTCCGCTGCCATGAGTGGGCCCGCACACAGGCGCGCGTGCACTGTCCCGACACGTACCACCACACTGGCAGGCCCCAGCGGAGCGCGACCGTACGGGCACGCACACATACATCGCTCGTGATTCATACATGGCTGTGAGTTTGTGTTGTGGCGGGTGGGAGTGCGAACATGCAGCGTGCTTTTAACGCGGCCAGACGAAACGATGCCTAACTGCAAAACGGAGTTTGGACTCGGTTTTGTAAAATGGCTGGTTGTGCGCGTCTATGGCGATCGTGCGAGATTAGCCGATGCGTGCGGATGCGTGCGGGCCAAAGCTGCGTATGCGCGGAAAAATGCGAGAAACGACGTCGCGGCGTTTGGTGATTGGAATCGAGCTAATCTTTTATTGCTCGGCTGTTTAACAGCTTTGTTTGTTGCTGTATGTTGGATATTGATCATATTGAGGTGGTAGTCGATTGTAAAACAGCCTGGTAATAAAGGAGTTGGCAAGAAAAACCTATCTTAAAAAGGAATATTTAGTAATTAATTAGATTTTGAAAATATATTTAGCATCACCTGAGTAACTGTATGTTTCGTGTAAACCTACTTATGTATTTTGATAATATTGATAACGATTCAAAATACTTATTGTCCGTCAAATCTTAATAAAATTAAATCACACCTAATTTGTACCTAAAAAACCTTCATGAATTATTGTAAACCTACACGGTGTGACATAAAAAAGAAGTGGTGGAACTTCCCTTCGATTTTCAGCTGTCGCTCACCAACACACGCGTACACCGTAGGAGAACAGACGAGGCCCGCGCGAATTTGAATTACGACTTTATGAAAATCACCTTTGAACTGATTATCGCATAGCGGTCCCGTGATAAAACAAACAATCACTGCATACACACATGCACAGGATTTGCAATTTGAATTTCGAACGTAGGTATTTCTTCGGGTTCCATGTGGCCAGGAATTCTTACCTGCAACAAAAATAATTCGACATTTAAAAACATTGATAATTTGCTAATGAAAACTAACGGATTCCTTATTTCTAATACTATTTTTTGCAATACATGGGTCACGTAGGTAGTGAAACTTCTTTATTTTTATAGATATTTATCAAGTAGCTATAAGCTATTAATTAAATGGACAAATCATTAATTAGCTGCAGACAATATTTGCATACTGGCTTGATTTCATTTTAATTAATACCTAGATAGGATAGAGTTACCATGCCTATCAAGAAGATTAATAATAAATGTAGAAGTGCCAATGCCTAAGAAGAAGATTAATAACAAGTAGATGCGCCATGTCAGTATGCACAAAAATAAATCTATCTTCAATAACGTCATTCATTATTATTGTGCACCATTATCGCGAATCAAAGGAAAATATTTTCAAAAAGTCGTTGGCTCTATATCAGTGACCTATGACAGGCGCTATCATTGCGCTCGATAAGTAGACAGGGTCAGGAGTATTGTAAATGATAAATGGGTCAGTGCATCAATATTCTGAATAAAGATATCCATTCTGGTCAAGTTCATATTTTATCAACAAATTTAACAAATTGTATTGAAACTTTGTTTTTTGAATGACGTACGTTTTATAAATAGATGTATCAGACATGTATAATAATCACGCATACAATTAAAATCCTAATCTAACTGCAAAATTTATAGAAATTGTAATCCATTGACATTGACTTAACGAAACATTTTGCAGAATAAACAAGCGCTATTTAATGTCATTGTAAATCAATTGTAACTTTCTATAAAATCAGTGGTTAGATAGGTACGAGGATATGTTATGTTGTTGTTATTAAAAAAAACAGACGTATTATTTATTGCAAACTTAATTAATTACGTGGAATCTAAACTGCGAACTTTTAACATGAACAACAGATACTGTACCGCAATAAATTATTGAATAAAATAAATAAATAATAACTTTCAAACGGATTATCAGTGGCCAGTATTAATTAAATGATAAAAATAATTCCCTTTCATTCTGTAAACAAAATGTTGAATGGTATGTTTACGTTTTAATAAAATAAATGTGTCCTGTATGTCAACTTTAAATGGTATAAATTTATTAAAAGTCCAAAAATATTTACATTCTCAGAGATAATAGTTAGTATATGCCTGACATTAATTCAATCATGTAACAATAAAATAAATTACGAAATACCAAATATAATTAATTAAAAGGCAGAATAATTCCATAGATTCTTATTGATTTTGTTCGTTCGTTCGACTAACTCAATTGAAAAGAGAATAATTTGGAATAAATAGAGAACTGAGTGCCTCCGATTTTTACATTTTAAAACGGGACTAATCCCGCTACATACTCCCACACTCTTGTGAGCCAAGATCGACAATTGACGACGAGGTTTGACCCTCGACGCGTACCGTCGTAATTTAATCGAAAGAAAGAATAGAAGGAGTTGGAAGTAAACTATCCACTTCCCTCCGTTGCAAAGCGGGAGACCAATAGAACTGTAACTATAGGCTAATTGCAACAGAAGCAATACCGTTACAGCTGATTGAAGACCAGTTGTAAGACACCACGGATCGTAATTAGACCTCCGATGAAGCTTGCCTACTGGTTTAAATACCACACTAGGTATGTAAATTTTTACAATTTGTAATAAAATTTGAATTATTCAGATAAATTATACGCAAACCCGGGTAGATAACTATGGATATTTTATATTAAAAAAAATACATAAAGATGAATAAGAAAATAATTTATTGCGTTTTGCTATCTATGTCAGTGCGGTGTTTAAAAATAAACACTTAGATAAAAATCCGTAAACAGTGAGATGAACGGTTTCTGCGGAATTTATGGGAAACGGATTTGTTTACCCTAATGCTGTTACGTATGGAATACACGTGGAATATACGAACTTGTAGGTGTGTTGCCAGAGTTTAAGATACCTAAGTGTTTTACTTATTATTATAATGTAGTTATATTTTTTTATCTTTATTATTTCCAAAAAATATTCGCCAGACTTGTTTAACATCCAGGCTAGCGTAAGTTATGAAGAGGCCATTTCTGATATTTGACTCAGCTGGAATCGAACCCGCAACCACCCGGTGCAGTGAGCGGTCGTGAAATCGTCACAAAGTATTGTGGTAAAAAACAGCTTATTTGATACTATGAATTTGATAGACAGAAGCATTGTAAACATATTCTTAACAAAACGTAGGGTTTTATAATTTACTAGCTGTACCCTGCGCGCGTTGCTACGCTGTCAAAGATTGGTCGTACCAACTCAGAAACCTTTGTGGGCTCATGCACAACACTTTGCTGAAGATCATGACATGGGCAAACGCATAGTTTACGATTCTATAAAGGACATACAGACAAACATTATTTTTTATATATATAGATAGATAGAACCGAATAACCGTAACTAATCTCGAATGATTGCATCTTTTCATCGCAGACGCGTTTGCTCAAGCCGCACAGCTTCATTTGCGTTCAGTGGCCGGCTATTGTCAAACAAACCCTGAAAACCGACTCTACATACGCCACAGTCCTAATTTTAATGAAGACGTTATCAATTTTCCACGATCCCCGCGTGACTGATATACCGTGAAATTTTAGAAAAATAACATGTCAGCTCCAGAACCGCCCTTGGAGAGTTATTACATTAATATATTTGCCAAACACGCTCCTATTATTACGTTTTCATGTACTCTGTAGCGCATAAATTAAAAAAAAAACAGTTGTCACTTTTTCTTTTGTCCTAACCCTTATTTGGTATTCATGTTTGATACTTTGAAAATACAAAGGGACTGCGCGTTTTGAAACGAAAACACAAGAGAAAAACCTGTTCCACCACCAGTCTATGCTAAATATACAAATTGTGAAAGAGGCAATCGTTCATACAATGTTCCTTATCATCCGACGCTACATGGAACTCTGAACTCTTGTCACGAAGAAATAAGTGTTGTATTGTAACGAAGGTACACCGATCACTTCAATTATGGCCATATTGAATGAAATATGAGTTAAGTGAGGAATATCAAAGGGCGACGCGGGCTTTTTATAAAATGTGAACCTTGATATATGTACTGCATAGCGCACCCTTTTTTAATTTGTACTAAACTATAGACCGTAGCGAAATGGGGTTTCGAAAATATTATGTTAGACTCAGAGGAAAATATTAATTTAGAAGGAACGCGTAGAAGTAGTCAGTGAAGCCAACAAAAGTACAACCAAATGGCATCAAGATGTTCGCGTTCCGTGATCGAGTACATACAAGTAATAATCACATACAAATAATATTTGAATATATTATGTAGGTACTTTTGCTAGCTTGGTTCACTCTGTCTCCGCGATCCATCTACGTTATTCTTTTCGTCTAAAACGTCCGTGTTTTTGTGTCCATCGATCGATATTCGGTTCGCAACTGTATATTATTGGTTAATTTGTGACTATTTCGTTCGGAATTTTCGTGTTTCTTATTGCTTCCGCAACGAATTTCGTGCGACCCAAAAGTCATGATTGAACCTATCGGGCATTCGCCGGCAGCGGCCGACTCCAATTTAGTTTTTCGGATTAGATACGGCGAACATAATAACATAATTGGTCTAATAACAGACTACGCGGCGGTGCTCCGCGTGCCTTACAATTCACTTTCCAAATTGGTTTATTTTTTTACCTCTGCTCTGTCTAAAACTATTATGATTTATTATCAAATTTTCGTCCAGGTAAATTAGGGCCTTGTTTTTCGTGAATAAACACGTCTCCCTCCAACGGAGCCGAATAATGCGCGTTAGACAAGGATATGGCGAGCCATTGTGTTTCCTTGAAAGCCTCGCGGCGATACATAGCTTTAGAACTGTGGATGGAATGATTTACGACCCCTTTTCTAATTTACTCGGTACAATAATTAGTTGGATTAACATGTTTAGCGCGGATGCATATTTTTCAACGTCACCTAGCCTATTAACATTTGAAATTTTAATTATATATTTCATGCTATTTCGGAAGTTTTTTAATGAAAAAGTTCCATCTTAATTCACGCACATAGGGTAGGTAACAATGTATTTAACTCTAGTAACTATATTGTTATTGTTATTAAAAACACAAAATAATGTTAAATAATTACGATTACCAAAATTCCATATACATATATGTGACGTTTTGCATGTTTGTGAAAATATTTAACAGAAACTGACCTAACAGAAGTACGTATCTACACCCGTCTGAAATAGTGCAACCGACAAATGTTCATGACATGGCGGTTGCATTAAACATGAGACCTGCCTTTATATTTACATATAAAAAACTTACTTTCAACATTTCTAATGTGAATATTATAAATACAAAACATTCGACGACCGGTTTCCACGACCGTTACCTCATTAGAAACAATTATGACCACTATGTCACATAGAATTAATCACTTCTTTTGTTTGAAAATGTTATGTATAAAGTTACTAATAAATAACACAGTTTAGAGTTGGCTTTTAATATTATCAACACATTTATTTCAATACATACCACTAATATAAAAACGTTTTATTGAATTTTCCATGATAACAAAAATATGAGTTTTATGAATTGCTCAACCCACAAGAGAATTGCTTGCTGCTACAAAAAGTAATTCTTAATATAATTTTAAATGTTATATATCTTTATTTAGTAACAATAAAACAGTATTTATTATATATAATTTTATATTCGAAATAGTTCGATTTACGCAACGAGTAAGTATTTTATATCCCTTAGGGCTGTCATAAATTTATATCGAGTTTTTATATCTAAACTAGCTGTGCCCCGCGACTTCATACGCGTAGTATTAGATTATAGGGTTAAAAAGTATCCTATATGTTAATCCCGGTTATAATCTATCTGTGTTCCAAATTTCATCCAAATCCGTTCAGTAGTTTTTGCGTGAAGGAGTAACAAACATACATACATACATACCTACATACATCCACACTCATAAACTTTCGCATTTATAATATTAGTAGGATATATATAACTCAAAGGTGACTGACTGACTGACTGACTGACATAGCGATCTATCAACGCACAGCCCAAACCACTGGACGGATCGGGCTGAAATTTGGCATGCAGGTAGATGTTGTGACGTAGGCATCCGCTAAGCAAGGATTTTGATTAATTCTACCCCCAAGGGGATAAAATAGGGGATGAAAGTTTGTATGAAACTTTGTCAATTAAATTCGCGGACGAAGTCGCGGGTACAGCTAGTTGAAATATAAAATGCAAAATGATTAATGTATTTATAATTGAGCTTAAATTTTTAACGGTAAGAAATGATTTTATCACATATTGATTATTTTGCGCAATGTTAAGACAGCTTTTCAATTTATATTTAACAAAAATATAAAATAGATTATTACCCTATTGAGTCAACACCATATAGGCCCTAGGCTATAATTATCCTCTAGGCTATTATAAATAATTTGGCAGATTTGCTCCTCGCATAATAAAATTATAATTATAATGGATCTCAAATCTGAGACCGATCTTGGAAATTGCATCCCTATGTCAAACCAGTACAAAATTACTTGTCAAAAGCGTCCTTATGATCGCTCTCAGACTTGAGATAGATTTATTAATAACTCCTACATTTCATATCCATACACATCTTATATTATACTAGTATCTGTCTTTATAATATATGATTGGTTGTATATAAATAAAACTTAATCCATAACTTGTGTGTGTATTCATGAATATTCGGGATGGAGGGCGCCACCTCCGCAGATATCGCGCGTGGTGAAGCGGAAGAGACCTCCGACAAAGGACTATGACAATGAGCCCGGGTTCACATTAGGGTTGATACTGGATGCTTGTACAATATCGCCTAAATATTTACATACGGTTTTTGTCTCTCTACAATAAACAAGGGAAATAGTCATGGGATTAGTTGTGTTTTAATATTACATTAGGTAATGCATTGTTGTAAGATTTATGCATATATTGAGTTACGCAAACAAAAAATGACATTGCAATTTTATAGTATTTACTCAACTAAGTAGTGTGGAAATGGGTGAGTAAATAAAAATAAAACGTGTCGGCGGCAGCCCTGTTGGGCTGGCGCGCGGCGTCCGCCATGGCCCGGACACGTTTCAGGATCATGAATTATGGCGCGAGCCGATGTGACTTTTCAATTTGAAATCATCAACCTGGAATTAATTTCATTTTTGAACACCATTATTTCTGTTATCTACATTCGGAATCGCGCAATATGCGAGTTTCGCATTATTGCATTTTCGACAAAAATATTTTGCGGTGGCGCCGCCCGCGGTAATTGGTGATTTAATTTTGTTTAAAGCCTTTTGTTTGAATGCGGATTGTGTGTTATACTGCGGAGACCGCAGACAATAGGTTAACATAGTTGGTGTCAAATAAATAGGTGGTTTTTATGTTTAAATATTAGCATTGGCGCTCGTTGAAATCGTAATAAGTGGGAATTGTTCAATATAAATTTATCTAAGCTACAACATCTATTTAAATATATTTGTCTCAGAATTGTATAAATTACATAGAAAACAAAACTAAATCAATCAACAAACCAAAAAAAAATCCTTCCGGGGCTTCTCAAAATTCATTTGTATAACACAAATCTGTCATTCGATTACAGTGCGGGCGCTGTTGGCGCGACTATTCATAGGTGCATAGTCACTAGCCACGTTGACGAAAACTGAACCAAAATAGCCGTTACACCAATAAATTAGAAAATAAAGCTTCAGTTTTATTTCTGAGAAGCCCACGACCACTTTTTATTGTGATTATCGGGGTGTTCAAAAAATTTCTTCTACGCTCGCGAGGTTCATCAACCTCAAATACTTGTATCCAATTTAATATTGAGTCAACGTTAGAAATTAGTTTGTCTTTTTTTATCCAGTTATATTATATCGCTTGTTTTTGCTAGATATTTATTAGCGTATGTAGATAAGCGCCCACACGATAAATTTATTTTAATAACTATCAGGCTTGTGTGTAGGTAAGAGCGCATTGTCAGCTAAATTATTGCGCACCATTATAAAAGTATTTCTTTTAACTTTAAGTAACAGGCATCTGCCTTATAAATTATTATATATAAGTACAGTAATTTATACTTTACAAATCAACAAGTTTACGATAACGTTTACAATCACCAGATACGGAATGTAAACAGGAATTGAAGATGTAGAGCGAATGTAGAGCTCTCCAAATAAACAAAGACAATATACTACGCGGAAACATCCGAAACGTTTCTCCAAAAACTCACGCTCAAATCCCAAAAGAGGGACCCTATAACAAAGCTAATATTAGACAATCATTTCCTGTCAAAAGGGAGGTGAGCCCCGCACTCGAAGGGCCGGAGGGAGGGCCGGGTGGGAAATACCTCCTCGTCTCACCAGATTTCGCAGTCTCCGAGCTCCAGTGAGAATCTGGAATTCTTATTTTTTGCTGTTACCGTGATGAATGGATTTTTAATATCTACCCGCAGTTGGCTCACTGCTTGATGAAACTTTTTGTTGTCTATCACTGTTTTAAAAAAAATATGTCGCCGTCATGTCGAAAGTACAGTATGGACAGCAACAAGACATCAGCATCCCGACGTCTCAATACGCGACGGGGTTTACGGTCGGCAAAAAACGTGGCGGTCGGTCTCACGGCACGACTCTATTACGAGTCCGCCGCGGATAAATAAAACATGACGGGCCCTTCTCACGTACACATACGTACATATTGTTTATGTATGTGTTGAGGATGCTAACTGATCTTGATTTGGCGTACTATGTGATTTGAGGCGCTTTCACCGCTTTGGAAAATGTTTGGATCGGCTACGCAATTATTCTCTATATAGAGTGCGTAACTCGTATCGTGTTAGTTACGAGTGTGCTGGAATTTATTAGTAAGGCGCTTGTGAAACATAAATTCGATACAAATGTCATGGATCATGATACTTTAAAAATAATTTCTAAGGAAGAAGTTCGATGGTGAGTACTTCCTCGAATATATATTAAATGACGGTTGATTGAAACAATTGAAGTCCGTATTGTGAGACGGAAACAAAAGACGGACCGCCAAACAGGCGCAAGTGCTGGCAAAAAGCGAATAAAACTAAATGTAGGTAGGTACAGTGACTTCCTTTTTAAGATTATACCAATAACGTGGCATTATTGTGAGCTCCAAGCTTACACGAATCGGCTATGAAGCTTAGTAGATATATAAATACGTATTAATCTAATGAAACATTCGTACGGACAGCGTCCGTTAGTAATCAAATAACCACGGCTTCCGAACGTAATGACGGATAATTGTAGGATTTGAATAATCGAGAACAGTTTTTCACACAGCACCGTGTGTGGTATTAACGCATAGATCGACTAATAGCTAGACGACTCTTGCGCAGACGACAATAAAAACATGCGCGCGCATGGACGGTACATTAGCGCGCTCGCCATAGTTGGCACCATACGAACTCCGCCCGCTGGCAACCGCCGCACCACGGAATATCAATAGTGAGGGATCGCCTCCTTCAATACTATCGATAAAATACATCCATATTAACGAAACACATCTATGCCGATGAAAACTCACACACTGTTTTGTAGAGCAATAATACATATGTTTTTCTTCATACAAACTAATTAACCAATGAAATACTTAATACCAATCGACGCTACGAATGGCGCTGAAATGATTGATGGATCCATCCGCTAAATGTGCAAAGACACGCCATGTTCTGGTTCCACGGTTGGAACCAGTCAAGGTGTTTCTCGCCGATGGAGAGTAATTGAAAAAGAAATCAGGAATAATTTAAATCGGTCGTAACACCAGATTAATCAGCCTCACGGCTTAAGAATGTGAGCGACGATTAATTGCGGCCAATGAAGAGTAAGAATGGCATTAGGCAGACGCATGCATTGATAATTTATCGCAGGTGCGAATCTATAAATTAAGTTAGCAACATTATAATCGTATACCCTATACTTATTATGTAACGGATATTTATGAAGAATTATCAACAATGTCACTGTAGAAATGACGCATCGATAAAAATATGAGGCGTCCCTACGTTATGATATTATGTTGAAATCTACCGTGGTTCTCCTATTATTGTTTTTCGAATTTCGACCTGAAGACAGATCGTAGCAGCGGCGGGGAATTTGTATTACAATGGCGGCCACAATCCCACCAATGATCGCTGGCACGGTGTTAGAGCGGCTGTTCCTTTACTTCAACCCTGTTTGGCACTCAATAACTTTCGTTGGGTACGAGCGTCGCGAGTGGCAGTATAATTTGTGACCTCGCCACTACAATGTTTGAGATTAATTGGTTTTTGTTGGAGAAAAGTTGGCGGTTATATCGGAACTGGCAGTTTCATTAGCTTCTATCGCAATATGTTGTAATACACAGTTGTAAAACATTAATAAGAATCTGGGATTAATAAGTACAATGTCTTGTGAAAATGTAAAGAAACAAACATGACGTGGATCTGTTTAATGACTGGGGTAAAATCCGACAACTTGTTCTTGGGTTTTCAGCAAATAACTGGACGAAACTGGATGCCGTCAGAATACTGCCTCAGCCCCCGAAGACGACCACCGATATAGCTTCTCGACTGTGAAAGCTAGGACCGACAGGTTGACGTGTCCTCTGAAGCTCGAACGGAAACACTCAGTTGGGAATACCAATAGCGTTCACCTACTGCGTGCGGGTGTGTTTACAGGGCATCGTAACGAATAATGGGCATCATAACGAAAACTGATACCGTGGATTCAACTCATGATTCTGTTCCCCTCAAAGTTGGAAATTCCCATCGATATTTTCCTGAATACTCTTAAAAAAATTCAGCATTTTTAAATTGATTTTAGCATGAAATGCGCGCTCAGTGAATTTTATTTTACATTGCAGTTTTTGACTAACATAGTAATTATTAATTTATTCATGTAAAATAATTTTATAAAGATTTTATGTTGTTCATGAAAATATTGATGGAAAATTCCAACTCTGGAGGGTTCTGAACAATGATTTGAATCCATGGTATCAGTTTTTGTTACAATGCCTCTTACACCCAGTATACTGGCCACGGATGCTACTGTTTAAGTGGGGATTCAGAACCCTAAGTGAAGTAGCAATGGATATTACCAAAGGGGAGTGAAACCAAAGACAAGGAGTTTCGTAACAGGCGATCCATTAACCGTACAACGAAGGATCTGTTATGACAGCGGCATACAAGTGGTGGCACCGCGTGTCAGGAGTGAATGCGGCAAACGAATAATATTTATTTATTTATAACATTGAGGGACTGTAAATTAGCAGCGGATTTATGGCGACGCGGAGGAGTGATCCCGCGCAGTTTATTTTCGGCGCATGATTTAAACAGTCCCCGATGGTGCCATTCAAAGCCGAAACCGACGATCGAGGAAGTGAGACGTTTGTCTTTAAAGTCATACAAACAGAATTAACATAGCACTTATGTCTTTCAAATCTGTGAAACTTGCATAATTGTATCGTTAAAGATGCAAGCAGTAATTTTCTGTCTTCATAATCTATTTGTTGTTTATAATTTTAGGTGCTAGGAGGCGGATCGTTCTAGATTATTTTGTTATTTTATTGCACTTTCAAAAATTAATGTTGTATCGCGTTTGTTATTATACGGATGTTTACTTCAAATGTATGTATTATGTTACTTTCTTTTAATATTTGCTCTGGATACACCTAATGATGTATTTAAAACGTAACTAAGTACTGGCTTTCTTTAAATTTTAGGCGTATAATCGTTATTTTTGCGATGCTTAGCTATACAACGTGTAAATGAGTTCAAACATTATTTTTTTCAAATTCGAGAGTACAATCTTTGTCATAACTTTTATTATAGGTACACCGAAAAAAATAATACGAGTACATACTAAAAATAATGTCAACAAATGTTTTTTTCAGTTTCTATTATTCCTTTATGTAGGTACTGTTTTACTTAACGTTTTGGAATTACAATAAATTCTTAACAAACATAACAAACCAATTAGGTACTTTGACATGAAACGTGAACTACAACGATAACGTATTCTGATACCTTACAATGCACAGAACAGAACCGATAGGCGATCGCAAAACGTTTTGATTACGACCAAGTCACGAAAACAACTTATCCGTGTCCATATAATATCATTTGACAGACGTGACCTTAATCCTTTCCTCTCGACGCTTTCGACATGCCTCTCATTGGCCCCGCTATATCGTAGATCGAATAAAACGATATCGTAAACGTTAAATGCAATCGGATCTGTGAGTTAATCATTTTAGTGGGCGGTTAAGCCAAGATCTAAGCTGTAACCGTGATGGAACAGAATAAGTATTGAAATTATGAAATGAGCTATGAAATTAAGCATTTCTATGATAAGTGCAAGGATCTATTGTGTTCTAAAGATATTTAAACCGCATGCAAGACGTTTATAGCCAAGTGGTAAGAGGGGCTGCCTGTAACGGAGAGGTTCCGGGTTCGATCTCCATTCTAGCAATTAAACTATTGACGTTAGCCAACTCCTAAAACAGGCATTTCGCTTAGTTGACGCAAACAGCTAACATCACAACAAGAAATGTGATAGTCCATATTACTACTCATTTTAACAACAAAACTTTTAAAGCAGTTAAGTAATCATTTTTTAAACAACACATCGATCAGGAATGTTATGTGGCGACCGCTTGGCGCAGTGGCTCAAGCGTAGGCCGCTCGGCTCACTGCACATGGGGGTATGGATTCGATTCCCGCCGGGAACATTTCGGAAATGGCCTTTTCGCAATTTTCTCAGGTCTAGGTGTCACTAAGATCGCCCCCAGTCCATTGTGCGGTACCCATAGTACAAGCGTTGCTTAGTGTGGGACCATACAGTTGGTGTGTCAGTCTGGCGATATTTATTTATTTATGTAGAACAGTAATATAGATATCTTAACAAAAAGACATACATACTAAAAAGAAACGTTGACTAAAGTTATCATTTCGTTCTTTCAATTGTACAATAACAAAGGATTACTATTGTTTTAAGTGACATAAAATATCAAGCGCTAAGTGTTTTAAATTAATATTGCATCTACAATTCTTTCGCAAGTGTTTCACACTTTCTTAAAGGAATTGTCGGTTGAACCGATATTTTAAAGTAGAGCTAATAAAGTATGACAATTAGTGGATAACCGGGCAATAACGTAGGGTTTAAATATTGTAATACCACTTTTATGTTTCTGTAGTAACAGTAACTAGTAAGTTGAGTTGTTAGACTTTTTTTTTAACCTTTTCGAACGCATTACTTCTGCTTTACGATAATGATCAAGAAGTATACTTACGAATAATAGTAATCGAACATTGTTGAGTGTTGCTAAGCTTGCAAAAAGAAGATATACGTCCATCGAGCGATGTAAAAAGAACACCGGACGGCGGCCACAATGTAACTACTGACAGTTTAATGCTTCCTAAAACCATTTCAAACAATAAGGACTTAATTCAAACTTATGCAGTACTCATTACGAATGACAAATGACTAAAAAACTAGAGCTAATTGATGGTTAACGTGCGGATTAAAAGCAACAGTCGATAATGACAAATGGACTGCGAACAAATGTTTGACATTTTATGTGGTGTCACTCCATTTACGGCCAGTGACAAATACACCTGCTTGCAAATGGAATGGACAATTTTGAAATTCGAATAACTGAAATAAATTGGCCAAGTCTGAGTGCGGCGTCTTCTAGTATTTCTATTCCGCAATTGCTTAGATTCCAATCGGGGACACCTTGTGCGTAAAGGTCAGGTGAGTGTTTCTTTGTTCCGATGTATCACGTTTATATTCTGAACCTTCAAGTGTGATGTTTCGAGACAGCAATGGAACTTAAACTCGTATTAAAAAAATCTGAGAACGATCTTGAAAATGTCATCCTAAAGTCATCTCAGAATAAAATGACATGTCAAACGCGTACTCAAAATTGCCCTCAGACTTACGATAGACTTATCAATACAGGCCTAAGAGATACCTGAAAGTTGTTGGTAAGAACTTAGATTTAGGACAGGAGAAGTCTGGATTTTTAGGGTACAAGAAAACTGACGAAATAGTTAGTTCAAAGGCTTTCATGATAAATAATAAGCTGCAAAAAATTCAACAATCATTGTATTTTTAATAACACAAGCTATGTCAATGAATTCAAAGACTTATAGAAAATATTTGAACGAGCCCATGAAGGTATTTTCGATAAAGTTTCGATTCACCAAAAAGTCATTGTACTTGTAAACACAAAAGAATATTCTAGCAAATTCTAGAGCGAGGCGCGAACACGCCGCCCGGCCCGGTGACACGCTATCGCGGGCCACGTTCGGGGGACATAAATCACCGATGCCGCTTGTTTTACCAATAAAATTGATTCTTTCGCGAATCACGAGCCGAACAGTCGTAAACTTGGCCAATTTTATAATATTATTTTTTGATTTTGATTTTCGAATAAGTATTTTCGTGTATATTCTTTTTTGAAATAGACAAATGACGATCTTTATTTTGTTTTTGAAATTCAAACGTATTTTTCTCGTTTTAGTAAATGTCAGTACGAATAACAAATCGATACATATACGTTAAATAATCGGTTTAACAAAAATGTATAAATTGGTCGCAAATTAAATACCGTTTTTATATTCCGGTCGAACTAATCGCAATCATACAGTAGCCATATTTCATCTCCGGCTCATCAAAATCGATAAAAAAACTTGTTTGTGAAATCGCGAATTATACGCTAAAATCGTAAATCATGCCCTTCATTCGGTATCAATGGTGTCGTCCCATAAAATGAAGGCCATTTATCAGTTGTTGTACATAAAACTGAACGCGTGCCCAGCATTTATCAAAAATCATTTCATTGACAATATCTCCCTTATTTCCAATGATATATTGATGTCTGATAAATAATGCACAGTAGCACTTTGATGCTAATAGGTATCGATTGAATATCGGTTAATACAATATTAAAGCGACATAGATCAAATCACAACTTTGTCTGCATAATAACACCATTGTGGTTATCGGTTTCACGGTTATTTTAAGACATTTTTGAATGATTAATTTTTTTTATGAATAAAAAAATATTATTTCTGGGTGGTGAATGAATGAAATTAAATAACATTGGGAATTTAAAATTAACTGAACACAGCAATAAACCTATTGATGTTAGTATAACATGTACAAGGAATTAGTTTACAAAAGGGTTCCTCGTTACAAACAACGAAGTAGTCAAAAAGACAACTTTTTGTTAAGGCATTTAGTTTCAATTTCATTTGAACACACAAGTAAGTACATACTGACACTAAACTTGCTGAAAGTTTAACGCATTCTTAACCCTCCCAGTGCCGTAGGATACTTTTAGTACCGACATAGTACCGTAGTGAACGAATGTGTCTAAGTACCCAGCGGTAAGGTTTTATTATTTATTATACGGAAAACAGAACAAACTAACCAAAAGTGTCCACGGCACGGAAGCAGCGGGACGCAACAAAACAAAGTAGAATAAAGAAAATGGAATGACGCGTGTTGTAACAATAAAAACTATGGAGCTGTCTCCGCTGATATTATTATAATTATTTATATATATATATATATACGTTTCTAAGAAGATTCATAAAATGACTATTTAATAATTACAACGTAGATATGTTATTTATTGTATACTAATTAATTGTGAATCATTGGTGATTAAATAAAATAAGTATGCATCGATTCCATAGTTTTCATTAAGTGTGCAAAAGAGATATCAAATGGTATTCGTGTGAGGAAAACCGAATAAAAGGAGTGGCGTATACCTACTCAACCCGACAATGCTCTGTGAAATCTCTGGGGGATAGGCTACACTGTATCTACGTGGAGCGTATAATTATCACGGAAATTCAGGTATATAAGTACATTTATGTACATATTATGTATAGGTATATGCATTTAAACCTCTTGTAACTTTGTATCGACAATTGTATTTCAAGATCTTATTAATTCAAGTCCACAAGCTAATTAAATATTTAAACAACTGCAGTTAGATGAGTTTGCGAAAAGATGGTTTCAAGATTATTGCTAAATGTTATTGATATACGATTTCATGCCGTATTCATTACGTCTGTACGGCAATTTGTTGATTAAATTAAAATTTACATGTATATGTTACTGAGAGGAATATCAAATTTGGAAAAAAAAAAAAAAAAAATTAAAGATAAGTATTAGAAAATAAATAAAAAATACTCGTGACGGCCATTATAACGCCAAAGCTCTTCGCGCGCAGTACCTACATATGCGCCAGTTACTCTTATTTCTTTTCCATTTTCCATTTCCACTAAAACGAAAGCGACTTTCCACGGTGACTTTTTTCACTGAAAGCTGCGAGGAATTGTGGTAAAATAATAATAAAAAAACAATGAACGAAGAGAAATGGATATAAAAATTTGCTTTGTCATAAATCATGCAATGCTTCCGGCCGGTTGCTTTATTACAAAGAAAGTTTGTATCTATGTTGCTAAGCTTTTATTGTCCACGAGGAAATGAAAAACGTCGCTAATTGTATATCTGCGTTTACGTTTGTTTATAACGTTTTCGCTTAAAATTCCGCAAGGCTTCTATGTAATGGTGTCAATTAAAGGAAAGAATCCGCGAAATAAAGTAAATAGGCTTTTACAAATCTGCCACTATGGGGTATTGTGAGTAAACGGAAGAGCTTAAAGCATCGCTCGACACAAATCCCAAGCGGAAAGATTCCATTAAGAAAATCAAAAAAGGTCTGTTCAGTTCACGGGCCGCGACTATTTTCATTTAGCAAAAACAACCCATAAATTGTCATCTTAACGAGATTTCTGTTTTTGCAGTATTCGCACCCTCGAGTGTTCGGATACCGGCAGTTCGGTGACGTTCTTGTTCCGTATTGCATGGATTGTTACGTCAGCGGCTTTTGTTGACGCTATCAAACAGACTACAATAAGGGATTGTTATTTATTATTGTAGATCGAAGCATTTCAAATAACTAAAATTGAAAATTTAGAAAACCCCGATACGGCGACTTTTTAAACTACAAAAGAGCTGATAATTTTCGGACGGCTAAACCGTTTTTCATGAAACTTAGCTAGGAACACTCTCGATCAGACCAAAAAAACTAAATTGAAATCGGTTCATCCGCTTGGACGCTACGATGCCACAGACATACACACAGATACACAAATGCACATGTTAAACTTATAACACCCCTCTTTTTTGTCGGGGGTTAAAAAGTTCACATTCAATGTTTAAATATAAGAAATATTTTATCAGAGATTCTTGGAGAATTTTGAACTCAATATTTTCTTTATCTATTCGAGTTCGTAGATGTATGTGCTTTGGCACGCCAAACGGCGCATGCGTGTCAAGACATCAGACGCTGCGCGCGAGTGCGTGCAACCGCTTCGGGTAATTTATTGCCTTACTGATGAATTAGCTTTGTTTATATAGCACCTTTCGTTTGAGGGCCGGCTTTTAAAAAGCTAATGAATATGTTATTGGTCTGTATTTATTCAAATTACATTCATCATTCGACAATTAGGCATCAATGAAAACGGAATTTTACGCCAATTATAAAAGTGACATAAAAGTTTAATAATTAATTGTCTCGATGAAAAAAATGACGACGCGAGCGCTTGCCAAGTGATGGACGGAATTAGATGTTTTCACTCGAAGTTAATAATCCAAGATCATTGATACCAACTAACTAAATATTGCAAGTTCCGTACAGCCGTTACTAAACATTCGCGAAGTCAGAGTGGAATAAACTCGAGAATATCATAATTAAAGTGCCGTTTCAGAGCTCGGGTCCCGTCACGTGATACCGTTGCCCAAATTATCCGGCCCTCGTGTCATCTTGTCCCAATCCAATATGGCGCCATAAATCCTCGCTGGGGGAGATGGGGCGGTGGAGGGGGTACGTCACTCAAACTTTCTCTCTACTCCGTCTTACGCTCTTTCGGTCTAGGGGTACGGACAGACCCTCACACGTAGGTACATTTTTTATTTTACGCGGTCGCGTCGCGTTGACGGGTTGAATTGTATTTTTTGTGTTACTCCTTGCGTTGTTATCGACTTATGAAATTGCTGATCGATCGGTATGCGAAATAGTGTTGGACGTTGCATTATTTTTGATATATAATGTAGTTGTGAATGAGAGGAATATTTCTTAGGTACAATTTTGTACGTGTATTATTAGTTCTGATAATATTTGTCGTGCTGACGCTACGGGCCCCGAGCGGCGGTACGCTTCGAGGAATTCTCAGATAGAGTTCGAGCATCGGGATGAGTAATCTCTTTTGTTTTTATAAGAACGTACCAGTCGGCCGCCGCCGCCCGATTATAGGCTTGTTTTCCACACTAAAACGTTTTAAATAAAATGCGTTTCAATAAACATCTGCTCATTGAGTAATTTTGTTAAAAAGATATTACGAAAGTTTCTGTTTAGAGCGAAGTTTGCCTTTAAATCAATAAAAAAATTAAAAGTGTCAAGTATATCATAAAATAAATTGTTAAACTGTAATTTGCCACTTTCATGTATTGCGTAGGTACTTAAAATATTATGCAAATTTGTTTATAGTTGATAATAATTTTAAACATTCAATAAAATATACGAATCTCTTTGAAATAATAATTTGTACAATTGTAAACATATACAACATTTATAACACGTAGGCAGGTAATCTTTGGTTATTGATTTAGTAAAAATATATGTATTTATTTGAATAAAATATTACACACATTTATAATACGGCGTGGCACATTGACACATTGACATTAATGAAGCAGATGATGACTTAAGAAAAACACAGATTTCTGATTCGGAAAAGATCTGAAAATCTGGTATTTATTTAATATTCGTTGTTAGGGTCATACCTGTCCCTGCCATACCACTAAATTAATTAAAATACAGTATTAATTGAATTACATTTTAGCTTTTTCCAATAACCCTGTGTAACCATCCCCTAATTAATCAAATTGTAGCCCCCCACAATCTGCTAATTTTCGCGTGACCAGACTCACTATATAAGCCGAATAGAACTAGGTATTGGTTTTCAATAAGGGTACCATCCATCAAGGCGTCTTAGCGCACCGGGGGGCGACTATATTAGAAAACCTTCGTCGGATAGCTACATACTGCTGATGTTAGTGGACTTTGCGAAAAACTTTCGTGGAGGAACCGCACAAGTGGAGTTCATCAGGAAATAGTGGATTTGATTCTTCAATTGCAAGGGACACTTCTTTTAATTACATACAATTCTGAATGTCTGAGAATTGTCAACATGACAGCTGTCTGTCAGGACTGTCTATGATCATGTTTTTTTTACATCCGAATTATGGTCGATTTTATTGTTTATAACCAACAACAGATGAGTTCTAGAGTAATAATTATGTAGAATATTTGTCATTTAGGTACACAGTAAGTAAGTAAGTGTATAAAAGATTTAATAGTTTTTTAATTGGGCCAGTCTGCCACCTCCTACCACTGTTATTTATTCAAGCTACTACCGTCAATGGTGTCCAATGATGACGCTAAGGTTTGACCCACGACGAGTCCCGGAGAAAAGCAAAATTGTCTTGGAACTTGTACGAATTTAATCGACATCCTACTAATACTATAAATGCGAAAGTTTGTGAGTGTGGATGTATGTATGTATGTATGTTTGTTACTCCTTCACGCAAAAACTACTGAACGGATTTGGATGAAATTTGGAACACAGATAGATTATAACCGGGATTAACATATAGGATACTTTTTAATCCAATAATCCAATACTACGCGGATGAAGTCGTGGGGCACAGCTAGTTATGTTATAATTACATCAATAAATTTACCAGAAATAATTTATCATAAAAAAAAATCAAAGGAAAGTAGTAAAAAAAAACTATTTCAGGCAATCACAATATGCTGACCACATATTGTATATCGTATATCCACGTATTAAACAGTAACACGATGTAACTGATTGCGGTAAGCATCAGATAACAACAAAAGGTAATTGTTTAATTAGCCCAAGAAGTTGGTAAAAAATGTTTTTATTGCCGCTGTAAAAGTTTACTGCGGTCGTAACTAAGGCTAACTAGCCTATTGCCGAAGGCATTGCACCTTAGTTACTGCTTACACAGGTGCCTCGTTAAAGCGTGATGATATTTTATGAGCCTTTAATAAAACATTCATTGATGAACGCGTAACTCTTTAAATAGGGTGGGTGTATTGAATAAAGTATCTCTTAAATTGGACAAAGTACCTCTATCTATACAAATAAATAAAATTGGAGTGTCCGTTTGTAATATCAAAATAACACCTTTTCTCTAAATGCATATGAAAGTACATACGACACCAATAGCAAAAACGCGATTTAATTTTCTTTTGTCTGCCTGTCTGTCTGTCTGTGTGTTTGTTCCGGGTAATCTCCGAAACGGCTGGTCCGATTTTGGCGGGACTTTCACTGGTAGATAGCTGATGTCTTAAGGAGTAACTTAGAATACTTTTAATTAGAAAAACAACATTTAAAAAAATGGGTCCTGTCGCGCGGGCTCAGAACGCGGGAGCGGGCTTTTTTGTTAAGTTAAATTCCACGCGGACGAAGTCGCGGGCTCAGCTAGTTTAATTATAATTTTAAAATGTAATAGATTCATAAAACATAAATAAGGTGTTTATGTCCGCCCACTTAGTACAGCACCTGCTACTTAATTTGCTTTATAAGTACAGAAAACGGTAGGTACAATGCTACACCAGGGGTCTTCCAAAGATAGCCCAATCACGTGACTTTGCTGTTACGGGAAGATAATACTTGGTTTTATTGTACCATGGTGCAAACGACTCAAGTCTCTTGTCGTGGTAACTTAGATGTGCACGGCTCCTAATTGTCAAAAAGTTCAAAACTTTTTGCTCTACTGTGGTTACTTTGGTAACGCTACAGAGCATTTGAGACTTTTTCCGCCGTATTTTAATGTATAATGCTATTTAAAAAAGTTATTTCCATCCATAGAGTAAGAAAAAAAAATGTTAAGACATAGACGAGACGCTACAAGCATTTTCTTATGTCTTGGTCAGCGTATCGGTTTTTAGTTCAACTGGCACCAAATTTTTGGTGCCAAACAAAATTTTTGTAGCTGTGTGTTTTGGATTATTTGCATTATAATATCCAGGATTATGTGTGTGTTTAACATCGATATTTGATAATTTAACATAATTAAGTCATTAAAAAATTGTAAGCTTTGCTTTTATTAGACACTAGCGGCCCGCCCCGGCTTCGCACGGGTACACTGCGGTTACATTATTCGAGTTTTAGTAAGGATCCCTAATTTTTTTGAAAATATATTATAGCCTATGTCACTCGGGGATAGTGTAGCTTCCCAACAGTGAAATAATTTTTCTAATCGGTTCAGTAGTTTCGGAGCCTATTCATTACAATCAAACAAACAAAGTTTTCCTCTTTATAATATTAGTATGATTACGGGTGTATGCAATATTACGTTTCCTTGGTATACTACTACCATGTTTCTATAAATTTTGAACTCAGAGTTTCTTCTGAAAATTTGCCTGTTACAGCCATCTCAGATAATTTCTCAGAATAGCAGTCATAAATAATGCAGTAACAAATTAAACTTTTTGAACAAAACGCAAGCTTAATAATGGCGGTCTTGTAATTAATACTCATAATTCTATTCATTATGAGCATTGTTTTGTGTGTGCGGAAAAAATGTGTCGGAATTAGAATGCGTGAAACAAAGATACCCAGTTTCGACAAAGTTATTTTTGCATTTATCCAAAATAGAATTGGACTTTATCACCTTCTGTTAAGGGATCGGTAACATGTCTGTGTAAGTTGGCGCGGCCGTATTCCGTGAGTGCCCAACCGTGCGTTTTACGATTGTAACGGTACGAGATCGGCCGAACGTTTCTCAGTTTCGGACGAAGAATTAATTATGAAAACAAAAGCTCGCGTTATTGTTTCTTTCTCACAATGTGCGGGACTTGTTTGGACGTTTTGCGTAATTGCGGACAAAACATACTTGTCACGTGGTCGGGTTTTTTTTGGGTGTCGCTAGAATAATGGATCTTTATTACTTTATTGTAGGATTTCAGATTTTTTTCTAAAAATGTGTTGAATAGGCAGAATATGAATTGAAATACAAAATCCTAAAAACAATTTAATAGTTTTTTACTCGAATAATGTGTAAAAACATTAGGACATACTATTAAATTCAGGGAAACCGTATTGGAGCAATTCCAGATCGGTAATAGGAAAAGTCGCGGGAAAACTCGATTGACAGCTCCCGAAATGAGAATTCGATTACTTTATACGCAGCGTTGTACGAAAGTAATCGGAGGGAGGCACACAGAATTGGACCATTCGAATAAAATCTTAACATCGCTTCGAAGGCACTCAGACGCATCGAGAAACATTAATGTAATATTCAAATTGTCGTAAGTACCTATTACATATCTTAATTAAGTAGGCTTGTGTTAGCGAATTTCTATGAAATGTCGGTACAACCAGCTCGGTTCTAGCCTTTTGTTACAACTGACGTCATAATTTATGACGTCGGTAAAAATATGATTAGCGCAATTCTGGTATTGAGACGTCACTCAGCATGACATTTTATGGCCTCATTTAGACTATTTGACGGCGCTTCCTTGAACCGTAACCAACCATTTATGTAAGAACTCCGAAAAAGCTCGCACTCAGTTATCGCCGTCACAAACGTGGGAGGTCAAACCAAATTGGATTTAGACAACTTTTTAACTTCATAAAAATGCCTGCTCCGTTGTTCGTTTAAAATTGGGACCGACCACGAGCGGCGAGCTCGTAAAGTTTATAGCTGTATTTATTAGTCGTGTGAATTCTTTATAGTCACTCACAGACCACGCTTTTTACGATGTCAAATTTATTCTGCAAATTACCTACCTACTTACTAAGTTTTAATGAATAAACGTTGACAATTATGCCGCTAATTATCGTTTATATCGGCTAGATACATGAATACACGCCGAGAATATAAGAGATGGCGGTGTTATAGATAAAAAAAACATAATATCTCAAATGTCAAAATGTGACATTGAGTGATTTGTAGCTAAGCTCCGCCTGTCCCGTGTTCCAAACATCAGCGCTCGGGGCAGACAGCTGAGCGCAAAGCTTTGCGAGGACGCAACAGAGCTGCATACCCCCGTCGCTTTCACACGCGCTCTCCATCCGTATTTCCGTCTCGCACGGCGGGTAAGACTCTCCTATTCTATAAGCGACTCTATCGCTATACTTACCTGAGTGCTTTGTAAAAGTTCAACGCTTTCTATGCAGTTTGTATGTAAAAGATTTTGTGTGAAGCGCGTTGTATTTTGCGTAATGTACTTATTTATGACATTTATTTTCTATTATTTACCGGCATTCCTGACACTCTCACGGTGAGTTTTGATTGTCGTATTCATAGAATAGGTATTTGCGATTTCCGCTTCTTTTGTGTCTATTGCGTGAATATAAGATGAGAAATCTTTTCTTAAGTTCTAGGAAACAACTACAAAAACTATTTGCTTATGGAAAATTTAAATTGTACCTAGTGGAATTAACGCTATAATCAGGTAGGTAATATAATAATTTTAAATTATTAGATATTAAGAATGTATTGTCTTAATAAAAACTTCATACACACCTCCCTATGAACTGAATGGCCATTCATTTATTAATTTCATTAATTGCACATACCTGAAACAAAAAAAAAACAACACAAATTATTTAATTGAATCAAATACAAGTACCCAACAAATTTAAATGACAATTAAAAAAAAAACAAAATTTTATATGACAATTGTAATAGGGCTTTAGACGTACGTACTTTGTTTAAATAAATTCAATATTTAATTCCGTTACTTGCTCCAATTTCGACAAGGCATGTGCACCACATAGAGTGGGCTAACGCTGGCGATAACATATCGCATATCAAAAGAACCTATTCATGCTACACTACTTGCTTAATTGGTTATTAGGCATCTGTTTCAAATGAATGACCGTCTAAGATCTCTGTCGATTCTGCCCCAGAATATTATATCTCTCGGTGTCAGTGTCAAATATTCTCACAGGCGTTTTCATAATTTATCGGTCCGTAAATAGAGCCATAATGAAGTAGGTGAGTAGCTATCGAATACGGTTACATAATTAATTTTCCGACTGTACCTACCTAAATCACTTTATGTGATTATGTAGATACAATGTTTTAAAAATGTTAATAATTGTCATACTAATATTATAAAGAGGAAAACTTTGTTTGTTTGATTGTAATGAATAGGCTCCGAAACTACAGAACCGGTTTTTAAAAATTATTTCACTGTTGGGAAGCTACACTATCCCCGGGTGACATATGCTATATTATATGTAAAAAAAATTAGGGATCCTTACTAAAACTCCAATAATGTAACCGTAATGTACCCGTGCGAAGCCGGGGCGGGCCGCTAGTATTTTATAATTTTATAAATATACCTAGTGAGTGATAACCTATTTCGTAGAAATAAGGTAAGTTGGTACTTGCGTATGAAATGCGACCGCACCCAAAAACTTTATATTCCTCAACAAACTGAAAAATGAATTTATATTAGAGAAAAAAAAAATACTTATCAGCGGAGTTTAACCAATACTTTGGATACCCCATCAAACGTATCTCTCGTTGAGACTAACTGAACCTTCGGAGTGATATCCAAAATCGTCTGTATGCTCTCCGTACTACGGAAGAGATCAATTTGGCCACATCCAGTTCTCAAATGGGCTAATATGATTGCATGTGGCAATCTATTGTTCTCCTTACCAATAACGCAGTAACTACCTATATAAATTACCATCAAAAAATTAAAATAACCACTTAAACTAAAAACTTCCCAGTTCAGTAGGTACCTATCTACTTTTTCTACATTAAAAGTTTTTAAAGTTCCCGACAGACAGATGCTCGTCCGTCCAATCTGTCCACGGACCCTCGGAAAGATATAAATAGCATAGCTTTGAGTGGGTGAGCGCCGCCGCGGGCCCTTCCGAGTCGCGATAAGATCGTATTAGGGGGCCGAAAGAACCCACTGGCTACTGGTTTTCTTCATTTATTATGGTTATAGATTTGAAAGGTTTTGGTTTAAGTGGTTATGGCGGCATTGATGACATTTATAACTCCGAATACCTTAGTTTGTTTTTGAATAAAAATAGTTATCTAAAAGTTTTAAAGATAAATTAGCAACCATTAATTAATAAAAAAATATCGTTAAAAATTAATTACTACTTCAATTTCTTCAACACTAAAGTGTAACGAATAACTATACTATTTTAATTGAAAAAATTACATTTATCGCATAAAAGCTCGTATATACTTATTTTTAACACTGTGGTGCCCGTTAATGACATTGGATTTGACTTGTATATTGAACAATCGAAAACGATATACCTAATAATGATGGCCTTTCGAATGACTCGATTAAGGAACGGTTCAGCCCGATAATGACTGAATAAAGTGCAATCATGATGTGAAAATGGGCGAAGTAATGACGGTGGTCGCTATTTAACTTGGTTACTTAATGATGTATATTTTTTCAGAATAAAAACAAATATTTGCTTACATGAAATACTTAAAGAGCACCTACCTAAATTAGATGGATAATAATATGACAAAATTCGTAAATTATTTATGTAAATAGGTACTTGTCAAGCAAGCTATAACATCTACATTTTATTGTATATTTAAAATTGTACTTATGGCCGTATATCTCATATTATCTAATCAGAGACAGATTTAAATTAGAATATCCGACTATAATACGTGTTTTCCAACTACTGAAATATTCTTATTTCCCCATTACACCAGACCTAACAAATCCCAACACACTTATCGCGTGTTCGTTTTGACTGAAGGACGCAACGTGTCTGTACCTACACAGAAAAGAGTGATTACATCGCGGAGGCGATATCTCGCAATCGCGTCCTGGAATCAACACGCGCCACGAAACGAATGCGGACGCTTCAACGATTTACTCGGACGATTTTTTGTTGTTCTTGTCAATTAGCATTGAATTCGAAATAAGCAGCGGGAATACGGCTCTGTATTTTATTAGGAAATGTTTATTGTACCTTATTTTTTAGCATATAAGGTATCTTTTCAACTAATTTGGTACTACCTACTTGCTTTAGGACTGTACGAGAACAATACTTTTTGGAATAATGGTTTGTCATATTTTTTTCCCGGGAACATATTTTTGTTGAACAAATCTGTTGTTTATTGGATAAAGTTTATAAGTGTCACTTTTTCAGGAATCTATAAGTAGATGTACATCTACTCTACATAATTTTACCGTCATTTTCATTAACGTGTATTCTAAGTTCTAAGTGATACATAAGTAGATACTTAATACATGCAAATATCCATTTTGGTCTTACAGTCTAGATTCACGGTTTACATTATACAATATCAAATGAACCCCTAGCGAGGAAACTATCGAGTGACCTGACGTCACCGGAAGTGGCGAGGGCGGGAAATGAACTGCGAATGTGCATTACGCCTTATGTAAGTATGTGCCTGCTAGAGTATGCTAAGCTTTAGTTAAGTTTTAAGAGGGTATAATTTGATATGATTAAGGTGTCAAAACTATATCTACCCAGAAATTCTGGGTATTTAGTATCGAGTAACAAACTCGGAAAATAAATAAATTAAAAAGCTTTTGTTAACTTAATTTATATTGCGGAAATCTCGTTTGTTAAATTGCATCAAAAGAACTATATATTATATTGTAGCGTCGCCTTATATATTATTCTAATCAATATTGGTTAGTAAATGTCAGTTTTTACTCCCACACTTTCCCACACAAAAAATAACAATTAATTATTATTATTTTTAAATACAAATCTTAAACATTTTTATTTACCTGTACAACAAACCAAGATACATTTTTTAGAGAACTCAGAATTTAAATTAATTTATTAAGTTTCAGACGAGTAAGTAACATGCAATTTACGAAAGTAACAAACTATGACTTACTTGAGTTTTTTCATGTACCTATCTTATTGTTAATTCCGTGTGAATTTAATAACTCGAGTTATAACATAGATCGGTTTAGTGGATAAGTTTCGGCCACACCTACTTCCTGCCCACAGTTTGGTTACTTACAATGAGAGAGCAGATGGTCTTGTTCATGTTTCCATGTGTAATTATTTTGCGAGTTTTACAAGGCACTAGCGACCCGCCCCGGCTTCACACAGCTCTAAAATAATCAGTGTTCCTCTACAATATTATGCATGTACATGTAAAAAAACCGCATCAAAATCCGTTTCGTATTTTAAAGATCTAAGCATACAGACAGGCAGCGGCAAGCGACTTTGTTTTATACTATGTAGTGAAGCTAGTGCGTTGGAAAATTAATGGTGGCAATGATCCTTTGAGACATTCGTACCTATTTGTTGCAAACAGGTAGCCTTTGAAGTCGGTATGAAGGAAGACATGCGTTTCTTCGATTGCAATTACAATTTATTACTGATGCGACTTTTGAGAGCGATACAGGATAAACATACTGACATTTGCTAGTAGGGCCTGCTAGTAAGCTTTACAAAAACAACTGTCAAAATTATATTTGAAAATGAACTTAAGAAATCTAAATTTCCAATTGATTTTTTCCATTTAATTTATTCTGACCACTATAAAAATATAACCACATATACTTAAGTCTATAATTAATTTCATTTATTAACTACTTAATGGGAACAGGACCTTTCAGAGACCAACTCCAACGGTCATGAAAAATTATTTTAATTGTTATCAATGTACTTTTATAATTGTATCATTTGTCAGAACGATGGGACCTCCCCACCTGTTCCTTATTGGGCGTGACAATAAAGGAAATAGCGTATTCCCCTCGTAATGATCAGAAAACCAATCTACTTTGCCGTCGATGCTACTGGTTAAATGCACGCAATCATGTGTAATGATGGATAGGCTATTGTTGTTAGTAACAAATTAACATATAATAATTTTGTGTGGAAGGATATAATTATACTATCCGATCCCTTAGTAAATTAGGTATCTTTCCACTAGCATGGTATGAGCGAATTGCTTGTTACACCTAATGTAATGCACCACATCCTTATGCTTAAGAATATAGTTAAATATATAAAAAATATCGGTGTAGGGTTGTTCGTGTGAATGACCGCTGACTGTGTAGAAGGAAGGAGAAAAGTTCTCAGCAGAAATTATACAGCAAGCTTTTATAAATTTACACTACCTATTTAGAACCGGTTCAAATCCGATCCTGTATTTTACATTTAACTGTATGTTTTTAATCGATTTTATATTTATAGATAAGAACCATCCAGGTGACCGCATAAGTAGGTACAAAATAAACATCGAAATCGGTCCAGCCGTTTAGGAGGGGTAGAATTACGAACACACGCACACCGGACTTTTACAGACGTGCCAGGTCGTCACCTGGGTCCATTCACCACTATTCATCCTGGGTCTGTAGTGACGTCTCACTACAGACCCAGGATGAACACTCACACCATAATGAGTGGCCAATCATAGCCCAGAATAGAGAGGAGTGGAGAAGTGCGTGGGAGTTCTTTCCCCAGCAGTATTACGTAACAGACTAATCCGCTACCAAATCTGAAAATGTTGCCCTGCATAGGTAATATACATCCGGCACAAAAACGTTGCGTCAACCAAATCAAACTCAATCTAACACTTTACATTACAACTGTACTCACACCTAATACCGAATTCCCGTCACAGTACCCACGAACGCTCCTATTCCGTGGGCGTTAAAACACTAATACATTTCGGTAGTGACGACGGCCGCCAAAAATCAGGGCGTAGGTAAGGTATGTAGACTACGCCCTGCATATCAAGCAGGTAAAATCCAACCGGAACGGCACTCACTTACACCTCTTTGCGGGAGTTCCTAGATTATTGAGATTTTTGTTCGATTAGCTACATTCTATGCTTATAAGAAGAACCCCAATAATAAGAAGTAAGCGAACTCAGTAGCTTGCGTATGTATTACTAGCGACCTGCCCTGGCTTCGCCCGCACGGATTTTCTCTACTACTTCTTCTTATTTGTCTAATTAAAATACATACAAAATTTCTGGAAGAAATTAAAAACCCATACCACACCACACTAACGGGCTGTCAGTGCTATAAACGATTGTTAACAGTTCAGCAAACAACGGACTACTGCCGTAACATTCCGTTATTTTGTTGGCGAACCTTAGAGATTGACAGTTAATTATTCAGTATTTTTTTTTAAATTATCTATATGATTATCACTTGCTTACGGTGAAGGAAAACATCGTGAGGAAACCTGCATGTCTCAGAAGATCTAACCAATTTTCGAAAGACATGTGAAATCCGCCAACCCGCACCGGACCAGCGTGGTGGATTATGGCCTGAATCCCCCTCATGTTGAGGGGAGGCCCGTGCCCAGGAGTGGGAAGTCAAAAGGGCTTAATTATTTTTTTTTTTTTTTTTTTTAATTGCCTCATATATGTTAAACAAATGTAAACACAGGTAACTACAGATAAATCCAATACTTACTTCAGTTAAATGATGTGATATTTTGTCGCTGTGCCGCTTTTACAAGATTCAAAGCAAATACTCTACCTTTATAATCAGTGTGTAAAAATGTAAGTCGGCGTGTATAGTTAGGTACAACGTCCGAATTTAGAATTTGTTGGACAGTGGGTTGAAGCCCTTGGGATCGTAATTTCTGACTAAAATAGGTCTGTTTACGCACGCTAAATAGCCTTTGCCTGTTTTTGTATCTATTTAATTTAAAATGATCAACTTAATTTAAAATTTAGTTTTAATACAAGATGTGGATATTACTCTGAAGAATGCTGTCTTATGCAGTCAACCTCGCAACAGCCTCAATTCTACTTTACAACCCATAATAAAACACTCATAATGAGAACCAAATTAAAAGCAATTTCAATAAAATTAGTAAAAATTCAGACGCAAAGACAACAAAAAGTGTATACCGCAATTTATGACCGCAATAAACGTTCGAGCATTTATGAATATGTTATAAAATGTCTGGATACTTACAAACATACATACATTTGAATCCCAAATAACCTTCCTAGGTAAAATAGCTGTCGTGTCCCACTATAGGAATTTCTGTTGGTAGACACGCGAGGGATTCCAAGTTGTCTACATAGAAATAACATCGTTGCAGACCGACTAACTGGTTGCAAAGTTTAAAGTTTACTTTATAAGTTTCATTGGGCGTTATGACTAATTGCTTTTGGTATAATTCTAAAACCAACTTGCATCTATAGCATGGACATTTATTGATTTTATTATTGGTACTTATATACTAATATCTTTAAAAAAAATCCAACAATCGTTGGATTTTCTGTGGATTAAAACTTAGGTCAGCGTCTATTGCCTTTGCCACTTTGTCATTATATTTATTTAGCCACAAAGAAAACGTAAGTTCTCGCTGAAACTGTTAAGGAATTAATCATTGCTATATAAGTGAGTATAACGAACTAAACTCGAAAATAATGATCGCTTTTGAAGTCTAACCAATCTGTATTATTTAATCATATAAATTACACATCCATTATTTTACTGTCGTTCATCATTAAAAAAATCCAAATACGAATTTATTCGATCGCACAGAGGGAAAGTATTCAAAGTTTCTGGCAAAAAAAATGTAAATAGATTGAAAGTATATTCCGTATTATTATAAACTATACGAACTTGCTCCACAAGTCGGCAACTGTGAACAAACCGAGGCCCGTCCCAGGGAATCCCTCGGTAGCCGGGCGAGCTATTAAATCCTACTTTACGACGCACTTACCGCCGCGCTCAACCGACGACCGTTTATGCACTCGTAATACTAACCTTAATTGGCATATCGAGATTATAGTCTTGTAATTGGTTGTTTTATGACTGTATTACAGATAAATGTCGCGCTATCACCTAACTAATCATCTTTCGAGTTAATAATAAGAGTATAAATATAAATAATTATGTCAGAAATGATATTTTATTACTCAAATTATCAATTTGAAAGGTTTATTCTGGTTTCCTTAACATACAATAATATCATCAACAATTTTTGTTTTATTTTTTTTTGTCTAACATTTTACAACACCAAACCGCTTGGTGTTATCATTCAAAATTTCAAGCCAGCCATACATTGTGCGATACAATTTCACTGTTATAAAAAGGAGATACCGTTTTCAATTGCAATTCAGTTGGTATTTCCACATCAAGCTTTCATACAATATCAGTATACAATATTTTGACAGAGCCGGTCGCGTCGAAACGCCTGATTCTGGCGACCAGTATTTTAATTACTCGTTCGAGAATGATTTATCTCACAGATGCGAATGGTGCTATTCTGTAGCGGTGACGATTTTATAATTTGACACTAAAATGTTTAGTGCACATGTTTATTAATTTGTGTGAGAAAATTATTCTGTACTTTAAATTTGGTAATTTTATCCACAAAAGGTATCAGAATAATTTCAATTAGTGCCTCATTAAGTCGCAGATATTTTTATTGATGCAAGATTTCAGAGATACAGTATTGGAAATTAATTAACGATACGATTAACTCGGGCAACGAGAGCGGTGGACATTCCAAACAAGCACTCAGATAATCTAAATTTCGTTAAAGCGTACGAAATCCGTGTCCATTTCGAAAGTGTTTCGAAATATGGAAGTCGTTAAATTTATGAAGTTTAGGCACGGTCGGACAGGAAACTGGACTAGAAAATAAAAATAAAACCGTTCTAAACGGGGTCACGGCTCGTGGGTTCTCAAGCATCATCGGTTGCTTAACACTTTTAGTTGATAACATACATAAAACTCTGAATAATACACAAAGTTCTATATCTGTAGGTATCTGTGTGTGTCTTTCTGTGGGAACGTGCCTAATCTACATTCGATTAAAGTTACTTTTGCATTAACAACAGGTATCCAAAATCGGCAATACAAAAATGAATTTGCGTAACAAAAACAGGTTGTAAAATCGAAAATAATAGGTGACTCGCTTTCACCGACCACCCCCGTCACAATGGTTCCTGAATGCCAACACGTCACATTTTGCGATTCACGAAAAATCGTGAACAAAACAGAATAAGGTCTTGCGCAAGCTCATTCAAGACCATTGTTGGGTTTTTGGGATCTTTCGTAACATTGTAATGTACAGTTAGGACGCGGCAACATAAAAAATAGACTAGTTTCTATTCTTTTGTGACGTTTACAAAGGCCCAAATATGATTTAGTGGTTCCCTATTCTTCGTGCGTCATTTTTTTAACGCTTCAAAATTTAGTTTTTGGAACAAAATGTTTCGTTTTAAGAGCCGCTTCAGCTGACAGCTTGGCGACATCCCTAATTGAGTCGTTGAAAATTAAATTTTTATTAGCTTATTCGTCCGCGTATATTATTATTTTTACTTAATGGCGATTTCATAAAAAATATGCGTATATAATTTAATTTCGTTAACATTTCTGCTATTATTTTCAAAGTAATATTTAAAAACAAATTATATTTTCCAGATTTACTTATTTAATACATTTCCGAGTCATTGTTTATTTTGTACAAAAGATACAAGCGGTAATTTTACTCTTTTTTCCCTGCAATACGAAATTCCCATGAGTTTAGCGCCCAGCTAATGCTACATTAAGCCGCAAATTAGGTAATCTATATGTGAGAATTCAAATTTGTATATCTTTTTCTACTAAAGTCGTGTGACATTCCTGGTTCATTGTTAAAAAAACGTAACTCTTGTAATTTATAAGATTTGGTCCACAATAAAACATTCCATGAGGTTGTCAGGGAAATTTCTTTGGGAGAAAATAATATACTTTGCAAGATTTTTTAGTGCAGTTAAAATTCCTAATGCTAGTGTACAAATCCAAGTAAATACTTATTCGTTTAATTTAATGTGACAAGGCCCACTACAACCACCCCTTACTGTTACTTCTGTAAGCCAGAAGGATCTACAATAGTGTCTAATGAAGATGCCGGCTTGTCGTTCGGTAATTCCAAGTCTATATTGCATTATAATTGTTGTCTAAGTCGGAAGCCAACATGTACTTATTATAAAGATAATTTATAATACTGGCAATGCGTTCACCAAAACGTAAACCGAACGCGATCTATTAATCAAACTTTCAACTCTTCCAGTGCATCGGATCCTCTCGCCGGCGCTCGCACACAATTGCGAAGCTTTCCATTTACGATCGGCATTTGTTCCGGCTAAATTTAAATCGTTAGGCTCGGGACAAACAATTTGCGGATTGCGAGCAACGAAGTCTGATGTCGCAGTCGCCTCTGCCACCTAGCGTGATTTAGGAGTTTGCCGCCGCGCTTAAATCATAGCGGCGGCGTCTTCGAGACCGGAATACGTATGCTTTTTGCATTTACAAAGCTTGAATGTAGCCACCGTTCTACCGGCATCACTTGCCGCATCGCGCCGAAGAAATATGGCTTGTTTTGCCTCTGTTTTGACGTTCAGATCCGACGATATTACCATCATACTGTGTTTATATGTTAGTCAATATTCCGCTATTAATATGTGCCTTATGCTGTAATTACACATTTATTATAAGAGTTTATGTACCACATCTCGGTGCGAGAGTTCTTTTAATGGAGCCGAATTTATGATTTTGAAAGTGTGTGATCGCACCGCGAATGATTCTTAATGAGACGTAAAAAGTCGGACGTATCATTACTGACAGTTACTCACCTAGAATAACTCACGGTAGATAATCTGTAAGCGGTATGAACAGTAGCGATCTCGATACGGCGACTTAAACTACAATCACATTGAATTCATACAAAACTGACCCTGTATTTTATTCGTATGTAAACTATAGACGCTACGGTGCCGCTATATTACATTATTTTGTACTTTAACAATAAAAAATACTATATTTTAGGATTTAAAGATATACAATTTTGTACTAGTAAAAAGAAAATGAAACTATCACTCGACACTCGTCTATGTAGTGGTCCAGGTAAGAGGAGGATTTGTCGAACTTATTCAGTTTCGTGCGTGGTCGCGCGCGAGTTCAGAGCGCGACGGGGCTGGCGTCCAGCGTCGCGGGGTCGCGCGTATTCGCGCGGGGCGGCATCGCGGCGGGCGGCGGCGGACTGTGGGCGGGCGGCGCCTCGGCCGCGCGCGGCTCACTGCCGCGCCGCCGCCGCGCCGCCGCCGCGACGCCCCCGCCCGCCCCCGCCGAGCCCCGCACGCACGCCGGCTGATTAAAAATTCTTCCCAAACTTTTGTCGGGATAGCCCCAACTTGGCGTAAATGGTTTCTTTGTGAGCCACTTTCTTTTATGCCACCTTGACAGCCTTCGCGTTTAAAGTTTCCTTTTGGCTTTCCCGGGGTGTAAACAAATAGGTGTCACAAAATTCTACACAGAGCGGAAGCTGAAAAACTTTTACTATGTATCAACAGCCATTTCTACCAGCGAACCGACGCGAAGACGAGACACTACCCGCCAGCTGCATACTGGCTGCATTAATAAGTAGTACCTGCCTATCGAATTTAAAACCACTGTAATCAGACTGTAATCATTTATAATTCAGCGTGCTACCGGTGGCTTGTAAGTATACAAAAAGTAACACAGTTTCGGTAATTACAGGCATTTAAATCAAATTGCAGCAGTAATGTTACACGAATACTTTCTATAGAAAGTTTGTATCAACCTGTAATATGCATATGGTTGAGTGAAATATGGTACATAACGGTTACGAGGAATGCTTCCCCGCGCTATTAATTTCGTTGAAATTAAGTGAAACACGCCGAAAGCTCACGTGTTTTAGAATTGTAGCTTAGCGCTATTGGACTATGTAGGTTAACACATTTTTTTGTAATGGTAGATACTTACTTACCTAGGTATTTCATAGAAAATATTTATGATTTTATTCGTGTTTCAGAAAAAAACTATAATATCGGTCCCATTGAAGGTAAAAATAAAATAGGAATAGGTAGGTACGTACATATTGTTAGCGCCTCTAAAGTCTGTACCGAGGTTCAGCCTGAAAGGTTTACGATCGCTTTCGAACAGAAAACTACGTAAATTCCAGTAACTCGTATTACAACCGATTGCCCCCGCAACTAAGTGTAGGTCGGATTAGAAATGGGCCGTATCTATAGCCTTAACGATAATAAATAAATTGATTTGTTTCATTGTTTAAAATTCATAAGTATGTACTTATTTAAACATAATTTAAATCTTATTTCATTTTCCTACCTAAATCTATATATGTAAAAATAATGTTTGTCTGTATGTCCTTTATAGAATCGTAAACTATGCATTTGATCATGTCATAAGCTTCAGCTGGTGCATGAGCCGACAAAGGTTTCTGAGTTGGTACGACTAATCTTTGACAGCGTAGCAACGCGCGCAGGGTACAGTTAGTGTTTTATATAATTTATAGAAATAGTAAATCAATTGTTATGAAGGAATTAATGACTTTCTAGATTGACATACACTGTACCTATTCATAGGTAAATTGTGAAATCATTTGTTCTTATTTTTTTAGGTAGGTAGGTAGGTAGTAAGTAGATGCAGTAGATGCATACAAAATAATTAAGGTGATGCAGGATTGAGTATTCGATTCCAATTGATGCTCAAATGTATAGTATTGCTCGAAGCAACGTTGTTTAGCCAATCTATGACTAACCAATACAATTATCTAATTTCATAAACCGAATCTGAATCAATGGTCACCTATAGATACGGCGGCCGCCACCTACGGCGAACTCACAAAGGACCCCTCTAATCGCCCTCCCGACTCGCCGCCCCCTCCCACCGTCCCCCACCCCGGAAAAGCGTGACGACCCACAAATATAATTTTAGGTAAAACTTTCCCTCAATGGTTGTGCCCACCGAGCACGGTGCATTAAGTAGGTGACGTTACTTTAAGGGTGGCTGATGAATTCAAATGTTGAGGTATTAGGGTTGGGAACGTTTTAGATCAGCGATGTACAGTTTTAGATAATGTAGACATTTGTAAATTGTTATAAGAAAAGGTTTAGTAATAGATGTGGTAGAGCTAAACGGTCATTCAGATGTGCCCATTGTAGTAAGCAAAGGTTGAATTGGAACAAGTAATGAGTAAAACGCAGTAGCTAATGGACTACATCTCATATATGGCCTCGGCACAGGTCTTACTACCCTCTTACAGAAGAGCGAACTACAGTAGTTATTATGTACGATATTTCGTACGATGAGAGAGTCATTTCACTTCAGGTCGGCAACGCGTGCGCACTGCCTTAGGTATTCTACGAGTATCCATAGGTTATCTACGATAACTGCTCAACATAGGGCGGATCGTACGCTTTTTTGCGACAATGTTTTATAAAAAAATATTAAGTAAATAATAATAATTAATAAATATCGCCACACTCACACACCAACTATATGGTCCCAAACTAAGTAACGCTTGTACTATGGATACTGTACATTGGAATTGGGGCGAACCCAGTGACACCCAGACCAGGGCATATTACGAAAAAGTCATTTCCGAAATTTGCCCTAAAATTTGGCCTAAGCTCTAGCCTCTAACCAAGCGGTCGTCAAAAGTTATCACTTTATACATATTTAGGGCTAATATATTAAATAAATTTCATAACTTCAGTCGGTCCAAATATTCCTACCTACGTATAGGTACCACAATGTATTCGATAACGCACATGGCATTACGATCGCATCAGCACTCACTGAAACCCATAAATAACCAATATCTTGGCGTCATTTTCTGTCATTGACGTCACACTTGCGTACGACGAAAGAAGACAAACGTTGGCGGGTTGTGACAATCTGACAATGGACTTTTGATTCGGCTAAACGGCTATTGTTCAATAAGGTGCGAGATGCGATTGTATGCAAGATTCAGCTGGTCAGTTTTTTGAGGGATTCCGAAGTCGGTTATTGGATCCCATTGGTGAAATGACTTTTAATTTATAGATGATATGTGGATAGGTAATCACATAGGACTTTGTTATTTTATCTATATGAAATAATTAAACTTATTTATGGTCAAGTTTTAGAGTCAGTTGCTCTCTGACATTTTAACAACAATAAGTGAAACAACGTTTTATTCTCACCTTAAATTCATCGGTACATAAAACCTTTAAAATATGGCACGACAAAGTGAAAACAGGAAACCTTATTAAGATTAAAAGTAAAAGGTGATGGTAAACGATCCAGACATTTACAATCGCAACCGTCGCAACGTCAGAACGAAATCGAAAAACTATAAAACAAGCGAAATATGATAGTGATAGACCTCAGACGATAAGAATAACGTAGACGGATCGTAATTAGAACTAGTGAGAGAAATTAATGCGAAATAGCATCAATCTAGATTATTTTATAAGATTAACTCTTGTATTTTTAAACTTTCGAAGACGGAATTTAGCATTTATATGTAGAATTACGTTTTTGACCCCCTACAGAAAGAGGGGTGTTGTAAGTTGAACATGTCGATCTGTGTATGAGTGTATCTGTCTGTGGCATCATCGTTTTCAAACGGATGAAGCGATTTGAATTTAGTTTTTTTTTGCTAACGGATTAGACGTAGCTCGTAGCAATATTTGGCATTATTTTTGCTGGCTTCACTCACTCGTTCTAGGCGCTCCGTCTACGTTATTCTTTTCGTCTGAGTGATAGACGCTCTGTGGACGCATTGCCGCCGCCGGTGCGCTCGCAAAAATCGCGACACACTTTTTAATTTATTTCGTCCACAAAAAGCTTTTTGCTGTTTTATTTCCATTTCAACGGAGACTTGCGCTGTAGCGGGATCGCTATTTTTATTTATTCCGCTCCCCGATTTTTTCTTTTTTTTCAATTTCGCCCCGATCGACGCGGGACCAAGCGGAACGCAGACGAATCTCATTTTAAATTGAATTCGTCTCCTCTTTGCATTTTTCCTTGGCGTTCCTACGTAACAATTCTAATTGCTGTTTGAACGATAGCATTGTTCGTTTTGATTAGAAAACGCTCGTTAGAAGGAAAAATACGGAGCGTGATCGATACCGTTGCGTGATAACGTCGTCTTTGAGTTGAAAAGCTTTTTGCAAATTAGAATTTTTCCCTCGATGAGGGGCCGAGTGAAATTCTGGCTTGCATTATGGAACGGAATCCCTTTATGAGTTTGTGGTGGAGATTTTGACAGTCGAAATTATTGATAGCTGTATAAAGGAGTCGTAAAACTTTTATACAGCTTATCACGACCATGTATGAAGCGTGAGTTTTTTAGCAATCATCTAAGTATAAGGCAATTATGTTATGCAACTTTATCCTTTTACCTACGTACATAATGATGATGACATAAACAAACCTTTACTAGATAGATTACCGACTCTACGCGACTACGAAATTCAATTAAGCCAGCTCAAGTTTCTTATAAATAACTAATGTAATGATAACTTAGGCGCCTCTACGTAATAATAACAGCTCTCTGCTCTCAGAAACATCCAATTATTTCTCCCCGTCTATACTTAACACTGGGTTTAAGACAAGACTAACACCTTCGTGTGACTGCATCCCTGTTAATTTAATATTTTAACCTAGATATACGAAAATGGCATTGAAAAAATACTTCAGGTACTATTAACGTACAGATTTTGAACAACGTAGCGGCCTAACTTGAGATCAATCTGGGAAATGTCATTCAGCACATAATTACACGTCAAAAGCGTACTCAAGATGGCTCTCAGACTTGAGATCGATTTATTAATACAGACCTAAGAAGTATAGGTATGTAAGTATGTAGAACAAACACCAATCGTATGGCCCCAATCTAAATAAGGCTTGAAGGTATATAATGAAATGATTATGACTAGGTACTCATAAAACAATGGGGGCGAGACCCATTGGTAACATGTATATCAATAATGCATTTGATTGGACGCATTGTTACAGTATTGTTAATGGTGTACTTTACGTGCATTTAAATAAGAATTATTTTCAGCCTATGTACATCTAGTTATTCAATGTACTGCTGGTCTAATGCATACTGCCTCCAAGGGCATTGAACCCGATGGTCAGCTCGTCGACGCCTTTCGTAGCTCGAAGCTCTAGTAGAGTGGAGTTTCCCCGTATTTCTTGCGCCAATTATATCATCCAATATATTTATGACTAGCTTTTTTCCGCGAGTTCGTCCGCGTGGATCTTGGAACGGACTTTACATACAAACTTCCGTCCCCTATTTCACACCTTCAAGTTTTATTTTCGCGACAATGGGTAGCCTATTCCTGATCAAGGTCCAAACTATCTCTACAGCAATACTCATCGAAATAGGTTCAGCGGTTTAGGCGTGAAAATGTAACAAACACACAGACAGACAGAGTTCCTTTCATTAGTAATAATTATTATACTCGCATTTTGGAGTTGGAATAACTTCCTTACCGATCTAATATATTCTACAGTCCTTAAAAAATACAATTCCACATTTGAATAAATTCAAATTGTAATAAAAAGCATTTTTTATTAACTGGTGTTGCGAAAACTGTCATTGATAGTGACTGCGTACTGATATCGAGCTAATGAATATGTATGGCAGCAGGTGCGCGCACCGCTGGTAGACATGAATAGGTGCCGCAAAAGATTTTTATATCGATTCCAACGCTATCGATATACGTGCTCTTGATTTTTTATCGATAAAACGTTGACTACTTTATAAAAGGCGGTAGATATTACAAGAGAGTTGTAAGTTATTAATTGTTTACGCTCTTGGATAATTCATCAGATATCTAAGTCTAATTAGACAGTCTAATGTAGGTAGGTACTTAAATATTTAAGATCTAATACTCGTGCTGATTGTTGTTACCGAAATATATTTATAATTATATTTATTTGATCTAAGATAATCATAATGATATAATTTATATACTTATTATAATTAGCTGTCTTGTTATTAAGCTAAGTTATGTATCGTACATTCATCAAATTGCTAGTTAACGCTATAATAATAAATATGTAATTAGGTACCCAGCAAAAATAATTCATTATCAGAATAAAACTGCAACAAAAAATATTAAAACTTCTTAATATCATAAGTATTCGAATATACAGATACTTTTTATTAGGTCCCTACTTATTAAAAATAAATTAAATGTTATAAATGAAAACAAATTCTAACAGGGAAAGTGATGAACGATTAACATCACTACGACATATCGATAACATTTTCGTTAATTACGTATCCAATCGAATTCCTATCCCGCGCTGACGTCACGAAGCCACAGAATAAATATAAGCAAAGAATTATCACCGGTTTTAACATGCAAGTCAGTTCATAATGTTCACGTTCATTTTGAACTGTAAATATAACCAGTAAGACGGGTTTAATTAATATGTATCAAGGGTTTTATGGAGACTAATTCCATCGGTGAACCAACAGCGCTTAATGTTGAGATAAGCGGAGACCAATTGATATTACCCGGGAGTGATAATGTCGACTTCAGTTAACGTCACCGACACAGGTGTAAAATTTGTTGGGTTTTAGCAAGTGTTATTTAAGTGCACAATCCCGTCTTTATTCCCTGAATGGGTAAGGGGTAGGGGTAAGGGGGGAGAGTATGTGCTTGATATAGGTACTGGCAATATGTACTTTATAGAATCAAAATAACGTCGACAGTCGCTAAGCCTAGCTGTAGCCAACTGACTACAGCTCATGTGTGGGCTGGCTCAACCCGGGGCAGTACCACCCTCTTACAGAAGATCGACGTAAAGTAGATATTATGGCTGCGATTCGTACGATGAGTGAGAGAGCCGAAAGACCAACCGAGGGGTTATCCCCTCCCTATATCCCACTTCCCTTCAGGACGGCAACGTGCGAGCAATGCCATTGGTATTGCAAGCATCTATACCTAGGCTACGTATGCGCTTGTTTGCCGGCTTTGGTCCATAAAAAACTACCATATGCCTAGTTTAGTTTAGTTTAGTAGCCTTCTGCTTCTTATCGCTTGTAGAGTTATTTGTGTAACTAGTACGGCCGTTTCTGATATCTACTCGCTTTTAATCACTACATAGTATAAAATAAAGTCGCTTACCGCTGCCTGTCCCGATGCAGGCCAACGCTGTAGTTGAAGTTTTCAGGCCCAAAGGTTTCCGACATGATTAAAAGTATTACTGCTTCAAACGATTTTGCCCAGCAGTGGGACAGTTCCTTCCTTCTAAGTCGTTATGCTCTTCACAGAGCAGTCGTGGTCGTCATGCAAGACTAAGCTTCTTCTCGTCTAAGCTTCTTGTCGTCATGTATTGTTTTCAGACAGGGACAGGGACAGTTCACAGACAATAAAAACAAACGAAAAAATGTTCCATTCCAATACAAATCTGGGATATTTATAAGTAGTTAATACCTCCCTAGTGAGGTAGAAACTCGTACATCTTTATCACTTATTATGTTGTATGTACATACCTTCGATATAAGTAGTTATACAGATTAAACAAACTAAAGAGGTACTTTTAAAGCATTAGCAATAGAAAGTGTCAAACTTTATACAAACTCAACTAGTCACGTAACTAGAACCTATTAACTCCAAAATTAATTATTGCACGTAATTAAGAACCTGTTTGATCCAAAACGGTGTTCGTATAACTAGGTATTTCCCACGCTAAATGCTACAGTATTAAAAGTATTCACGAAAATATTTGAGATTCGTTTTAGTGGGGTGAAACAAATTCTTGGCGGTTGCTTGAAATATTTGGTTTTCTTTCCGAAATTTATTCTAGTAGTTTATATTTTATTTTCCTCTGACACCGACCATAATGGTTCATCAACGAACCATGGTATAGGTATTCTGAGTAGCCCACAACCTGGAAGAAGGTATGTACAGTAAAGTCTAGCCCATATTACGTTGGATCAAATTTATGCGTTTCTTCCACATTCGGCTTCTCCTCTGCTTCCTTTGCGAAACATAGGCGTCATTAAAGATCACTTCCCTCAGGCTCTATAAAATAGAAGAGGGATTATCTTATACCATGGACAAAATAACGGCTTTCTTATAGAAAAATATCTGCAAGCATTATTCTACTCATAAGTATCTGGGTCCGCCAGTAATACAACGCCGATCAAACAATGAGACAGTTTTCCAAGTTGTCTTGTGAACTAGTGTTTTCTAGGAAATCCGTATCACAAGACGATTTTTATATACCTATCGGTTGCGAGTTCAATTCCTGCTGGGATAAATTTCGGAAATGGCGTTTTCGTAATTTGCTCTGTTCTGGTTGTCACTGGGTTCACCCCAGTTCATTGTACGGTACCCATAGTACAAGCATTGCTTAGTTTGGGACCATACAGTGGGTGTGTCAGTCGGGCGATATTTATTTATTTATTATTTATATCGGTTATCGTCGTTATAAGAATATAATTACTTTGTCAAACAATAATTTCCACGTGTTTAAACTTTTTACGAACGTCCCATCTTACCGTCGTTTTATATCGATGACAATATCCTAGGTAACTGTAGCTTTCGTAGATAGAGGTGAGGTACCTACAGCTGTGCGAGTAAAGACCAAAATCTTAACAAGGTCTCGAAATAACTAGTTCACATAGCAACAAGTCGAGGCGCCCCGTGCCGCCCGGTGCGTTCTCAAACCTCGCCCTCCATACATTTGCATTCATTATATGAGACTGATGAATATCTCGGGCCAACGTAACTGTGATTGTGATGCTGATAATTTTAAAATATTCTTACAACTTAGGTAAGTGAACATAGCATCATAAAGCAAAAGAGGTGTGAATCGGATATACGGATTGATTATCTAAATTTCGTCTTACGGAATAACGTCTAACGTCTTACGGAATAAAAATTATGTCAGTCACTGTTAGTAAACACCTATTATTGGTTATCTATTATGTACCTACTGACAAATTTATAATCATGTTTGTAATCTGGACAGATACCGGAATATCTTTCCAGTATTTACTTTTTATTTAATACCATTTTCTTGTTTTTTTTTAGATTAGGAAATGGCATCAATATCCGCATAATCCAGTTAGTTGACGAAAGATCGAAAGTTCAAATTCGAAAAAAGAACTGGATTTCGATCGAAGGTTGTAAATAAAACCTGTCATTTGTTTTTTTATATTTTTAATAGGTAGAAAGTCGTGTACAAGGTGACATGTTATGCGGCTTATTTCAGAATTTTTCGTTTGAGATTGCTTAAATAGACTTGGATTTATGAACGGACGGAGTGCTATTTCCGTCGGACGACTTCGAGTCAGTGATTTATTCGAATTTGAAACATGGCCCAGGACATAGAAGTCGAAGGAAAATTTAAATTGGATTATTAACTTATTGTTGAGTGTGAGTCAGCGCGGTGGTAATGGAAATAGATTTAAATAAATCATAATTAACTCTGTTTTTGAGATGAAATTGGTGAATTTGATAAGATGAATTACTTTGGCTTTATGAAATATTTCCTTTGCGCAAATGAAATATCAATTACCTGTTGTTAAAGATTATCTAGTTAATAGAGTTTTGCAGGTGCTATTTGTGTGAAAATTGAGTCTGATTTTAAGGCATTGCAGTATGAGTTATCAGTTAGCGCTAAAATTGTGTGGAAAGGAATTTGATATTAAAGGGCCTATTTAATATTAATGCATTTTACAGAAAAAAAGGGTTTTCAGAATTTAAGGGATTTCAGGGGGGTTCTAAGTTAAATTTTGAAAAAAAAAGTATACCCTTTCTGTTTCAACCTGTATACAAACAAAAGTACTAACATCAGGAAAGGCCAGACGTGGTTGGCGTAAATCTTTTGTTCCTTTTCTTCCGGAAAAGTGCAAGGGAGCGAAAACTAACAGGAAAGAGGAGTGGGTTCGGTTCTATTGTAACACTGAGGTAACTAATTGTTTTTACTTTGCACACAGGATGTCTCATAAGTCCGAAATAACTATTTAGGTGTGTATGTAGGTAGTTATGAGAGTTTACCTACTTAAAAAAAAAAGTAAAGTGAACTATTTAGGTGTAAGTATATAGGTAGATTCATATCGCCAGACTGACACACCAACTATATGGTCCCAAACTAAGCAACGCTTGTAATTTATGGGTACTGTACAATGGATTGGGGGCGAACCTAGTGACACCCAGACCTGGGCAAATTAAGAACAGGCCATTTCCGAAATTTTCCCCGGCTGGCATCGAACCCGCAGCCACCCGATGCAGTGAGCCTAGCGGGCTACTCTCAAACCACTGCGCCAAGCGGTCGTAAATAATAGATGCTTTGTATTATACTTATAAATTATCTGGTCTTGGCAGACTACCCGAAAGCATCATATTTTCTGAGTTTTGTGCCTTATAATATACGAGATAATTGTCGTGTTGCGGCCTTAGAACACATTCAGTGGAAACACAATTTCCGAGTAGCAGCCTCCATTGTGTGCTTGCTTGAGATTCAACAATTTTTCAAAATTGATAATTATTCCTCCAGACTTTTGAGACACCCTGTATATCCGATGAGTGTTTATCTACATCGTTTACATTAAGACAGATCTAAAACCGTTGCTGTAATGTGGGATTACAAAAGTAAACCTCTATCTCCTCTTCAAGAAACTCGAGCGTGAGTTTAAAAGGCTTATAACTAGGACTCTTATACCTATGCCTGATTCTGAGAAAACAAATATTCTGAAAAATAATAATGACGCAAATGGACACGGAAATATATTGATATGACGACGATACTGTCTTGATATTTGTAAATAATTACACAAAAAATATATAATAAACACAATATACGAAACTCACACGACGTTCCATTTAACGATAAGAAAATTCTATTCAATTTATCACAAGAGACACATTTCCCATAATTATATATCATAATGAAAATAGAATATTCTAATTTCAAATATTTAACACGTCATTTTTCAACTTCAACTTAAATTATGGAGAGAATGCTTAGGGATCGTTTAAAATAAAATAAATTCTACTCCCGCATAAAGCTTTCGGCACTCGGCACTCGGCGGCCGCAGAATTCGAGTCAACTGACGTAAATCACGGAGTTTAGAAAAAAAGCCGTCGAAATAAAGAGCTCACGTGAAAGTTCAAAAATATCAGTCGTGAATATAATTATGAGAGAACACCCGCTGGTTTCCGGACTCGGGAAGCCCCTACTACATTTTCAAGTGTCTGCTTTGAATATTTATCTTAATTGTAATTAGATAAGCAACAGCATGACTGTATAAAAGAATGCATGTAAATGATATGCGAGGAGGTGATTCAGATATCGTTTTATTTAATTGTAAGTTTTAAGACCATTGTTTTACAGTTGACATTGACGTTTTATGTACATTGTAGTATCATCAGTTTGCATTATACACATTGATTGGTAAGCTGGCAATAGCTGCCTTTCTTCCAATGTCGATGACATTGACATACTGCGTTTCAAAAACTTACAAACGCTCAATACGAAAATTGCGCGGACGGAGGCTTCGGAACATCAGAGAGAGGACAAGATCAGAGAAGATGGTTGAAGAGCTATTGACTGGCTGTAAACGAAACAAAATGTTAACCTTCAGGAATAAAGTGGCAGGTTCAAAAGATGATTCAATATTGAGTTGTTTGTCATTTATTTTTATTTGAATGGAAGTCCAGTTCTCCCATGATACGCACGTTTTAAACCTACAAAAAACATAGCATAATGAGCAACATGACGTATTGTCATCGGCGGAGATTCTACTTGAGATTCCGCGCCTGCACACCGTGTAACTCAATTTGACGCAATCATGATCTCACTCGGAACTCGAATGATACTCACTTTATCTGCGTTCGAGAAACATAAGTAAAGTGTTCGAGAGGGATTCTTTGCGTAGTTATAAATAAAAGATAACTCTAAAGTCGTACCTGCCGAGCGACTTCTGTCTGTGAATTGCAAATATCAACTGTCTAAAGTAAGCGTATATAAAGTTCTGAATAACATTTAGGCGTCAAAACTTTGTTAGTGGCTATGTTATATATATGCCTTTTTGTTAACGATAAATTATGTAAAATAAATGCTTTTTTTTCGTAACTTTTTTAGTATTTTTGGGAACGTGTAAAAACGAGTTCTGGTGCGAACGAATCTGAACAATAGTGTTTACGCATGCGATGGTTATCGGTAGTAGTACAGTAATTAAAATGGTAATTAAAATAAGTAGGAAGCGTGGCCGGAGCCGGGTGCTAACCGTAGGCGCGCTTCCCCACAACAACCATTAAATTCTTTATGTCGGCACAGATCACCTGGGGTTGCAGAGATTTTTTAAAGACTTACTGGGGTAAATTATTATATTGACGTTAAAGGTACCACCTACCTTACATAACCTGGCCACAAATTCCCCAAATTAGTTGAATTTACTTTGTGAACTAAAAAAACCCTTAGGTTTAACTTTAAATATTTATAATTATTAGCAGGTATATAAATGTCTTACTCAAATTATATAATTATTTTTGTATCGCGGGGAGTAAAGGGGGACAGAGAGAAATAAGATTTGACGTTGAAAGCTTCTATTATTAAGATTGCCTGGTAGAGATTACTTTTAGTGATAAGGCCGCCCATTTTCCACTTTCTGTGTAAATTATGTAATAATTTGTAAATTTTAGTTTTCTAGTGGTGGATTAATACAATAATGATTATCTACTTCTAGTTATGTAACAATTTTGTGCTCCTAAGTAAACTCCATGTCCTTAATAGTATCGTGAGTGGTGATTGTTATTCTCTGTCTAAGAGTCTACTCTATACGATTTCGTAAAAATGTTTAGCGGCATCAAGAACGCATTTTGATCAAGTTATTTTTTGTTCTAAAATTAGATACCTACCTACAAATATTCCGCGTTATTCAAATACAAAATACATAATTAGAAAATATTGAAATATAACTAGTTTCATGGAACTAAATCTAAGATTTAACAATTTCTCAACCATAACAGAGACTTCAGATTTGGCATCTTAAAAAAAAAACTCTCTTCACGTATTTCAAGCAAAGTCAAATGGAAGTGCAGTTTTGTACATACATGTTTGTAAATGTTACCTACAAAGTAATCTTTATTTACCGGGAACCGAACCTAAGTCGACATAATCGACATCCCACCCTTTTAATCACTAGGCCAACGCAGGAGTCCATCTTAAACTCTCGCCTCTTAAACAAAACAAATAAACGGACCGTTATAAAACTTTTAAAGCGCTGTATCTGGACTATTTAAAACCATTTGCTGGAGTTTCGCAAGTTTCTAGAAAAAAAAACAAAGCTCAGGGGACGGCGAAGGCAATAGACTTTAGGTTCCTTGAGACTAAAGTTAAATATCCATTTAGATGTTCGACGCTGCAGGTTCCCACGGGAATGCAGCGCTGCAGCGGATTTTACATTGCGAGCGCACTAGAAAATTGCTATAGATTGTTTTATGTGTTTGAACGATGGTTAGAGGTTCGCTTTTGTAAGGCATTCAATTTTGTATTGGTTTTATTAATTTTTCAAGAGATATTTTCTAATGGCAGTTATATTTTTGTGTTGTAGACATAAATGGAATTGATACTTATTATACGTTTGCAACTTATTTTACATACAAGAAATTACTTTATATACCTGCTTACCTACCTACAATTTCATGATTATAGTCGGTCAATAATAAAGATAGAAGCAGCACTAACATGCCAATATAGAGTTAGGAGAGTTAAGTAATAGTTATTGAAATGACTAAAGTAATTAATTTACACATTGATAAAAATTGCAAGAAAATTGTTCCAGTAGTTTGTAAGACACTCCTACCGAGAAACATTATTGGGGGCTTGGGGGATTTTGTTTTGCAATATAAGCACCTTAATGTAGGTTTATAGATAAGAAGTATATCGTCTCTGTTATATCTGCATAATATCGTTTGAATTAGGTGCATCGAACTCTAACCGATCATTTCAAGATCACATACATTATCCAAACACCTTCAGAGAAAGCGCATCAAGCGACATCGAATACACACCTACCTAACAGTACATAGCTTCGTCGACGACGGCACTAAATCAATACGGGCCATCACGGCCCCCCCCCCCCCTCCCCCCACCTTGCCCCCAACCCTCGCCGGTTGAAGCCGCTGCTTTCCCGCCGAAAGCGGCCACCACCCTTGAAAAGCTCGCGAGCTGAGCTCCTACTTCTGTTCGGCTTTTGTGGAGGTTGTAGTTCGTACGAGACCTCTTGGGATTTGTTGGGTGAAACGCTTCAATTGACAGTTCCAAATTTGAAATTGGCTTTTTAAGATAGGTAAGTAGTATTTTACTGTAATATTGTAGATGCCTACTATATAGCTTTTTAAAAGAAAACTTGCATTTCTTTAGAAAAAAATATACCGATTAAAGAACTTAAAATGTGTTAATAACTTATATTTAATATTATGGTATCAAATGCCAACAATAATTGGTCACTATTTTAACTAAAGGTAGGTATTTTTAAATTATCTGTTAATACATAACGAAAATCGAATCCCTTTAAATACATAAAAATATATAATAACTCATGACTAAGGCATTTGTTTAAAATTGAAAAACTGCATTTAATTTTTTTATTAAACAACCTTTAAAATAAAATCATACTCAATAAATATAAGTAAAACAACTTGATATGTGGCCAAATAATCTATCTGCACGTAATTTAATTTTTGAAAGTGCTAACATCACTTGGTCGCACTATAATTATCCTTAATGCTCCTACTAAGCGACTGTATAAATCAAACATGCGACGCTATTGTTCGATTCGTGTTAGATTGATAAGGTTATTCCCAAGTGTGAACGAGACAGATATCCATTGAACGCTTTCTATTCATAAGTGATTGTATAAGCGAAATTTTGCGAACTTTTAATCGACATTTGAATTAAGAATGTTGGCAACTTGAAAGATTCTTATGAACTTTTTTCTTATATAAAATTACAAACAATGGAATGAAATTTCTTGAGTTTGGAATTCGAGATTGGAAAATGTTTGTTGGAAAATTTTAAGTATACTGCGAGCTCAGTAGGAGCCCATCAAAAAGTTTTTGCGCGCTTTTACAGTTCAGCTAAGAAACGATTTCCGTTCTATTTACATAACGTTTTAACCCTCTAAAGTTATTCTTGTTTTGAAACGTTCCATCCATTAACTCCCGGTTTTCTCACCAAATTCTTGATAAGTATTACAAGGATTTTGTTGCACTCGAACCAAGAGTAATTTCATATATATATAACAAAAGTATCCTTCTACCAACCTAAATTTATTTAGCGAGTTTTTACTGGATTGCAGATTTACCTGTAACAAAAAAATAAAAAAATATTAGCAGATAAATTAACGGTCGTAGTTGTTTTTTAAAATACCTTATACCTATAGTAACTAGATACCCTGGTAAATTAAAACAGTTGACAAAAAAAACCGTTATATTTTAAAACCGTACGCCATTGTTTTCCACAGTGTATTGCATACATACACCTAAAATTCAAAATTCGAACGGACCGTTTGGTATTTCACGACAGGCAATAATGAAATAAGCGCTGGACAAATATAATAAATCTCTGCGGGAGAGGCGCGGGGGCGCGGCGGCGACTTCCTCTTTCGATATTTGAATTTAATTTAGCGTTTTGCATTGTTCCTATAGACAATAGTGTTTTTTATTGAATAATAGGTAATATGCAAGTGCATTTCCCAAAACCCAACACCTATATTTTATTTTTATTTGAAATATTAAGACTATGAATGTCATTACTATTATGTTAATTACTAGCTGTGCCCACCGACTTCGTCCGCGTAGTATTTAACTTAGTAAAAAAATCGGGATTATCGGGATAACAAGTATCCTATGTGTTAATCCCGGTTATACACTATCTGTGTTCCAAATTTCATCCGAATCCGTTCAGTAATTTTGGCGTGAAAGAGTAACAAACATATATCCACACTCACAAACTTTCGCATTTATAATATTAGTAGGATTGTATACTGGAACCCATGATATTACGCTAATGACCTTGCTATTCTGTAGTTTTGAAGGACCCGGATTTTAATGAGAAATACCACATAATAAGATATATCGTTGCACACTAAACAAGCGTAGCAATGAACAGATAATATCATGCCTTTAAAGATGCTGTTTTAATAATTTTATCAGCGGTCTCTGATCGTGTAATGAACGCCTACTGGGAGAGCAACAATGTAACAGCAAATTGGTCCATAACTCGCAAAAGACTATCATTTTGATGGGCATCTCACTTTGACGTTGATGTAGAACCAATTTGTGACACATTTGAATCATAATTTTTGATATATAGGTATCACGAGTTCCATGAGTTTATCGAATAAATTACGCCGCACGTCAAGTCACCAAACTTACTCCAATTGACCAATGGTAGATAAACAAGCTTCATTAATTAGCGGTAATTTACACTATTAAACCGACACCATAATACGGAATACGGAAATTTATTGTTAAAATTATGTAAAAAAACGGTGTTTTCATCGTGTCAATTACCACTTACAGTTTCTGAATTATTACGAATTAAATTATTATCGAAAAATAACATTAAATGAGCACTGAAATAACATTTCGTATTTGGAATTTGAAATACATATTACGTTTTATATTACCACAATATGTGTATTTAAATAGACATACTATTTTACATAGACTGGGCTGGGCACTATAATACATTTTGACGGCGGTGTCGCCACCGCGCGGGCGGCGGGCGAACTCCGGGAGGCGATCGTGTTTCGCGTGTTTACATCCAGGATTATCAGCCGGTTTGACTCACGGCCTTTATGTTAGGCTAGAGACACAATCAGCCACAATATTTTTTGGATAATAGTTGTTTTTGCATTTCAGTGTAAGTACAAAATTATCCTCAACTCAGTACTAACCAAGTTTTTTTGAATGAATGAACTAGGAACTAAGTTGGGTAAACTCGCACTTAATTAGGATAAGAAAATGGTTGAACGCATGATGCATTTAAAGGTTAATGTTAATTTTTATTTTTTAATTGTTACATTTAATATTTACGCATTGTTATTGTTTAGCAGGTAATGCGATTATCTATTGCCGGTCCTAATTGGTTGATGAACTATAATTGTGATAGGTTTATTTAATTATAGCCACAAGTTTGTATTTTACTTAAGAAAATGCGAAGACAAATAAGTTATTTCGCCCAGTACACCCCGAACCGTACCCCGTCCGCGATGATAATCGGATTCCCGCCACTCTATCTTTCAACATATCTCACTCTACATACCTGTATCTAATACGTAGAGCTAAACTAAAAGTTTAAAACTCCCATGCCTAGATAGCACAAATCGTGACCACACAAGCCCCGCCATGTTATAATTACGTAAGATTACAACTTGGATTAGTTTCATCCTCCTAATGATAGGTGAACGAAAATTTAAAAGCTTTTGGAAAAAAGCTACCATAGTCTCTACATATACTATTATAAGTACCTATTATATTATATACTATTATAAGTAAGTATATCTATTTATTCATAGCTCTATGATTCTGAATATCAACGGGTTAGGTTCACATGGTCATTTGGATTTAGAACAAAAATTCGCGTTGGTTCGCACAGCGAATGCTGTGTACGGTTTTAATTTTTTTTCTATTCAAATTTCTCGATATCACGTACGATAATTTATATTTCTATACAAACTTACAAGGTACTTATTTACTTACTAGGTATTTTTATCCATTGAAATATCAACGTGGAATTCCTTGCAATACGGAGATTGAATAAATAGTCGCATTCTATTTTCGAAAGCGTTCCCTAAACCGTCTCGCAATCCAAAATGGCATACAAAGTTCACACGGGTGACGTCGGCTCTGACGCGGGATGGGACTCCGCTGATGGGGTGACACACACTGTTATTATTAGTTTTTTGTCCCCACTCCTCCGGCCCGCTCGCCCCGCTCGCCCCGCTCGCCCCTCTTAGCTCGTCGAAGCCGCCATTCCCCGCGTTAGAATCAGTTTTTGCCTATTTTTTATCGTTACGAGACCCGTTGTACTTGCGCGCACCCGATTGGAGGGATGCCGCCGAAATTCAATTTTTGCCATGGCAACACTTGCGCAGACGTCAGGAAGGTAGTAGAATGTGAACAAAAGCAAATTTAAATTGCAAATTCCTGATGAACATCACATTTAAAAACCCGTTTAGATTACGCAGACACACAATTAATTCGAAAACAATTTTTGACGTTGTAAATAAAACCACCAGGCAGTAACAAAATAACACAAATTCCATCAATTATAAATAAATTATATTTATTACCTTTTAAAAATATATTTAGTTTATTCATAGCTACGGAAACAGTCCAATACACTTCCAGCTTGCCAGCCATCACTCATTATGAAATCATTATTAATTAATTAATACACGGAATAAATTCATCTTTGATTATCACTGAGTCGTAAAACATAATGAGGCTCGTAAACTCGAGATGGATGAGAAAAGGAATCGCGGGTTATCAGCCCGAGGCGAAACGCAACATAATTTATTATTTATTTACAACCTATCCACTTTTATGGCCACGCTCTACAACAGTTTAATACCGCAATATACCTATCGAACAGCTGGTAATGACGCAGGTGTCCAATGAATTTTAATGTTTCATATGAAATTGCACGTCTCTTATTTCGTCCCGCTTCGCAACGAGCACGTTTACCCGACGGCCGAAAAACGGTCACTAAATTCAATTGCGACTTAAAATCGCAAGGTAGCGCGGACCTTGAAATCTTTTTGTTTATAAACAAAGAGGGTGTTATGCAAGAGGTCGTAAATGGATCGGTGCGCAGCGTTTTATGGTCGCATTATATAGACGGGCGAGATAAAGCGTTTGTTTTGGGTCGTAAATAAGACTGCAACAGGTACAGTGCCACCGGGACTCCACAATCACGTGTACACTTTCACTTTTGCTTATTATCTGTGTGGATGGTTCCTTTTTTCGGGGACCATTTTGTTGATACGTCACTTTGTAGTTCGAAATTTGAAAGTTAACACTTGAAATGCTACGAACGCATTCGTGAATTATTTTAGGGTGGCCATGGATGAATAATTATGAAAAATAATAGTTGGATCGAATGGTTTAGAAAAAAAATATACCAAATGGAATTTTAGTTTATATATGTGTATGTAATGACATTTAGCAATTGCGACCGACAAAGTGGAGCTGTTAAAAAACAAACTGATGACATCACCGTAGTCTAGACTTCGGTTCGTCCAAGGTTGTTTCTAAGGGTAAAGTGGATAAATGCAGAAATGGTTTACTAAGTCTTTTAATACCTTCATTTAATATTGTTAGGAACTTCCAGCTCACCTTTAATACCATGCAGAGTTAATAATAATAATTAATATTTGGTGCCTAGTATTATGTTTTAATTAAAGTTCATTACTCACCTAGAGTTCAAACAACTTATATAAAGTCCATTAACTCTACTTCCACTAAACATTAATTAGGTTTACTACACTATATTTTTTACTCAATCACTAGTTTTAACTCCTTAGAATCTTGTGAAGCTTAAAATTCTCCCTCTGCCAACATTTATGTATATGGGTAGTAAGCTGGTAAAATATCAACAGAAAACTGCTCACCTTTAAATACTTTGTTTAAGAGGAATAAACAATATTATATATTTTTTTATACATAAACACGAAGAAAACCTAACCAAACCTAACGGCTCCCGGCCAAGTCCCCACCTACACAGTAATTGAAGAGGTCGCAGCATGAATAATATTTGGGCGTCGTCACTCGGGTCCGAATCGATACGTAATTATAGAGTGAAAATGTACCCCTCATAAATAATATATCCGTGGTAGTGGGGCGCGGCCGGAATCGCCTGTAGCCTGCTATTGTGTAGTTTACCTCGGCGCTGGAGGGTTAGACGTCAGTGGAACGAAGCATCGAACTTAGAAAGTTCGAAATTTCAAATATTCATTTTTTTTTCGCAGTGGTTTTTAAATGATCACGTCACTAGCCTGCACCAAGCTTTCAGAATAATGATGATGGATGCGTGAAGCTTTAGACTAAGCAGTAGAGATCACTCTTGCACAAAAACGAGTAAGAGGCTTCTGGAGGGACTGTGTCCCTTTCTAATAGTGTCCACGGGGTACGGTAGAGGTATTTAGTCATGGCCACTAGGAATGAGAGGGACACAGTCCCACCGGGGAATTCTCCCTCGGCTCATATTTTTGCCGGAAGAGGCGTTAAAGCGTAATACACAATTTAGACTTTAACGTAGGTTAATAAAGTACAATATCATATTAAGCAAAAAATTCAGAGCGCGATATAGAAAACCATGGATGCATGAAAATGCTTCGCGACTAATTATGGCTGCAGCAATACCTTTCAATTCCAAATTTATACTTGTCCTACGTTTTTATCTAGTAAAGTAGTAAACATAACTTTTGGAAATGATTTTTTCCATTTTCCATATTATCCTTAAAATAAATTTAAAAAAGAACACAACACACCCTGTAGTAATTCAAGCGAAATATTTAATTCCAACTATTACCATACCTTCCTCGTTCCCTAAACGTTTCTATGAAATTGTTTTGAAACTTTATCTAATTCGCCGCCACGCAACGTTCGCGTGTCTGTGCGCACTTAGAAAATACGTTTTAGATTAAACCAGTGCCAACTTCCACGAATCATAATAAAAATTGGCCGTGAAATTTCTCCTTTGACACGGTAATGCTTAAACTCGGTTTTCTGGTAAATTAAAAATTTCGTAAATGGAACGAATTATTTTTTTATATTTGGAGTGCACCTATCGGTATCGTCTTCATTGAAATAGTAATAACTTAAATATAATACGTATTAAGCACTTATTTATTTATAGATAAATCTTAGTCGTTGTAGGCAGAAAGAAAACTAAGATGAATATCAGCGATAGGTATTCTAAGTATAAACAACCGTATGTAATTAAAAAGAAAAAATCAAAATAAGTTTAGTACCAACATTAAAAAACTTTGAAAAACTTTTTCAAAGAAATAAGGACTAATGAAAAACATTGGGTACCAGACGATATCGCACATCCGCGACGACGAAGTGAACAATTATAGTATCATCTTACCAGCATATCGCGAAGGGTCAAATTTTAAGGCCAATATTGTCCAAGATACGAAAAAAACAAAAACTCCCCCCCCCCATTTTAATCTATGAGGGTGTTTAATAAACATCTGCTTTTTGGAATCCATGCCGCATCTGTTGCTCGAGCGACGTATCGTGGACTTTTTAGAAATTTCAAATGCGCGTGAGCCGCCGACAACGGCAGATGTGCCTGTTCCCAGATAAAACTCGGACAACTTTCAACTATATTTCCAAAAACGTAGGTCTCGAATTATAGTGGTCGGTTAAACAAAAAGTTTGAAAACTTTTTTAAGTCGTCCTCAAAAAAGATTATGATGTTCGAATTTTAAATTTGCCGGCATTTTATAGTTTGTGGCGGCGATCGGCATAGATAACGGTAAACGGGGTCATTACTGAGGCCCAACCCTAATTTAGAGGGTTTGAGTAAATGCTGTCTATTTGTCATGTGTGTAGAGACCTTTAATTTAAGTGGCCACATCACGGATTTTATTGCTTCCAATTATTTAATAACTTTATTTTTGGAAGTAGATCGTCTACACTCGTGGTCTCGTTAGGTTTCAATTCCAAGATCTGGGAGTGTGTCTCGCAAATATAAATATTATGCTCTACCTCGACTCTACATTGGTTTTTAGACTTAAATGCCATGAAAATAGGGGTGTAGATCAGTATACCACTTTGGAAAATTCAACCATCATGGTATGATGGATTACTTACATGCACCTAGTCGGGTTGATTAGATTAGGACCCTCTTGCTATAAAAATACAGTGCTATTTGGAAATAGATCATAAAACCCATGGGATTAGAATAGCTTGTTCCTTATAAATTTAGAATTGACAACTTGCGAAAATCCTTAAAGTAAATATACTTAATAATTAATAACTTAGCCCTTTTTGACGTCCCACTCCTGGGCACGGGCCTCCCCTCAACACGAGGGGGATTCAGGCCATTATCCACCACGCTGGCCCAGGGCGGGTTGGCGGATTTCACGTCTTTCGAAAATTGGTTAGATCTTCTAAGACATGCAGGTTTCCTCACGATGTTTTCCTTCACCGTAAGCAAGTGATAATCATATAGAAAGTATGTTCCGCACATAGATTTTGAAAAATCCAAAGGTGCGAGCCGAGGTTTGAACCCAAGACCTGGTGCCCGCAAGACGCGTCCTTTAGTAAATATCACAGCTAAATATATTTATTAAAGTAAAAATATGCTTTAATTTGGAGTTCATAAAGTTACATTCTCTTTGTAAGTAAATGTACCCGTTTGTTTGGACTCCATTTTGAAATGGATCACGTATCAAATATCTCAATATAAATATTTGCCTATTAAAAAAGTTATCAATTAATTTTGTTCGTTATAAGTTTATATCTTTAATTTATTGTTTTATTTGATCTTCTATAATCCGTGAGAAGATTAATCAAAACTTTCAAAAGCCTTGCTGTCCAAAAAAATCTTGTTATATTTATCTTTATTTTCAGTAAGTATATAATGGTTTATATGCACTTTTGTATACAAAACAAAGACATTTTAAATCAATAGAGTTCTCAATAGGCGTGTCGTACGTGTCTACAGAAGACTTATTCCTCTGACCCTCAAATTCAGTAATTTAACTTTTCCCCTCCGGATGGCATTTCATTTACCTCTTCAACCGATACGCAGCGTGGGACGAACTAATCTGGCACAGGATTGACAATGGAGATGCCATTGAATTTATAATAATTGAGTTTGACAGCCAGCGTCTGAAATACTTTTGCATTAGGTCCTAATGGTGCACCTACCTATCTTTCGAAAGACGTTTGAAGTCGAAAATTGGGCCATTGGGACGTAGACCAGGTCTACGTTATTTACGTTGTCGGGTATTCGGACCCATGCCCGAATACCCCTCTCATTGAGGGGGAATGTAACCGGTATGATAGCAATATGCCCGCCCGTCCTTTTATTTTGGTTGGAACCAATATATCATCAGCGAAATGTGGATGGACTGCATAGTGATTTTTAACCAGTCACAGATCGTATATAGACCATCCTACTAATATTATAAATTCGAAAGTTTGTGAGTGTGGATGTATGTATGTATGTATGTATGTATGTATGTATGTATGTATGTATGTATGTATGTATGTATGTATGTATGTATGTATGTTTGTTACTCCTTCACGCAAAAACTAGTGAACGGATTTGGATGAAATTTGGAACACAGATAGATTATAACTGGGATTAACATATAGGATACTTTTTAACCCAATAATCCAATACTATGCGGATAAAGTCGCGGGGCACAGCTATTCGTATATAAGTATGTATGTCTAATAATGAATTCATTTTTTCCAGGTGTCGCCGGCTCCATAGGTGCCGGAGTGCCGATAATTCCCTCCATTGATTCGTAACGCCTCCCGCGCCACGCTACAATGGTCGCGAGTGAGCACCGACATTTGCCATTGTGTTGTCTGTGCTACGCTTCCCGCTCTATGCTGTTATTTATGTCGCTACTGTCGTGTGCCTATGTAGAGACCGATATGAATGAAAAAAAAAACGTTTAGTTACCATTTTTTTTGGTATTTTTCAGGCATTTGTTTTGTTAATAATCAAGTTTAGACTATGTAGGATATATCTATCATATTATCCTTAGTCTGGTAATAAATGCTTCAATATTAAAATTGCGTTAAGTTTGGACAGTTGATGAAAACTTGTAAAAATTAATTGTTCTTTTTTATTTTTAATATTCAGACGGGCTCCTGATTAGTCTGACTCTCATCGCTAACCTGCTTTATTTCTAGAATTCACAGAGCTGGAAATATCATTGAAAAATATGAGATCACAATTTTATTCACTTAATGGAAAGGGTCAATATATTAACACGTACCAAAAGGTTTCGTTACAGAAGTAATGAATCTAAATAACGTTTGATTTCTAAGGGCTACCTCGCAGTAGGTATAGCAGTTAGTGCACAGTGGCATAAGTGCGGGGATGTCGAAAATAAACAATTATTTCCCGTGCGGGGAGCGAGCAAGCCTGCGAACTCGAATGTGGGGTGGGAGACTCTTGGAGAACAAGGGAGCAACTGCAAGGAAGCAATTCAATTCGCTCTCGAAAGTAACACCTAAGTTTTTAAAGTTTGATTCACTTTAGTTTAAAGTATTATGTTAAATCGAAATTAAAACACATAACTCATTAGATAGTTCGATCTTATTTTATAGAGCTAAATACTACATATCGTAATGGATGTAGATATATCTACTTATAGATAGTATCCATAATAAATAGCGACATAATTTATCAGTATTTTGTATCGCAAATGTGAGCCGTAATTGACGGATATTACTACAAATTATGTACAATTACTGATGGAATACATAATAACTACATCCATGTCTGGGTAGTTCGACCGAAAAACACATTTTCTTTTAAAATTATCAGTATTTTTTACACTACGATCGTGATAGGTCCGAATGCAATTATTGCGGCTTTTTTGTTGTTGTAAATATGCACTTGCGTCCTTATACTTGGCCACCGTTCAGCAGGCACACCGCTGAACGAATCTGATCGCTGACCCATGAACCAAACAGAAAGGAAATTTTCTTCCACCAAGAAAAATACGACAGTATAAATAACTCCATTGAACCCCAACCTACTACTACATCACCCTATGACAAAAGAGTTATCGGTGCGTTGAAAACAAAAATGGCGAGTTGATTTATGGTTCGCGTATTAGCCGTGTGTGATTCTGGAAATTTGGTGAAAAAAAAGGCAACGATAGGTGAGTTAGGTCACGTCTAGACGGGCGACAGTCGAAGGGCGAAGTTGTTTACCCCGAGGATACTCAAACGCGGCCTAATGAGCGTGGACATTGATTTAGGGCGCCTATCCAACGACTCGATGTAAAAGCTTTTAGTAGTTACGTCATAATTCCTTTGTATTCTTTCGCATTGTGAACAAAACTTAGAAAATTACTACAGTGCTACGTTAACTTGAGTAACCTATTCTTGTTTCAGAATAAAAAATAATGTGGGGACAGGCGAAAAATACCAAAATTCGCACGAATGGAAAAACGAATGCCAATAATCGGTTATAACATAAATCGAGTTCGACGAAAGCGAAGATTAGGAGGCAAGCAAGTGAAGCCAAAACTCGATATTGGGTGAATAATCGTCGCCACTACCGGCGCGGTGGCCGGCCGGATGCTCCAGATTTATACCCTGGTGTACCCGGGTGCACCGTTCTGTGACCGGGTATCACCCGGGTATGTACCAATTTATACCCGTGCCGTCGTATCCCTGGTGTCGCTTCTGTGCTCTTCATAACCCGCCCGATATGTCCGCTCGCCTTGAGGGCTGGGATTTATGGTGTGGAAACGTCATCGGACCCCGTGTTTGGGTGTAAATCATGTGTTTGTTTGGTGCACGAGACGTCTACATTTCTCGCTTGCTTGAGTTAGTATATAAGATTTTGGTTCTGTAAACTCTATGTAGGTTGGTACACTTATCAAATTTCACTTGTTTCCATCCACGTCTCTTGGAAAAGGTTCACCGCTGAAAAACCACCAGTAGAAACTTCCAAATGTAACCTCCATAAGTTATCTGCCTACATAAGTGGCAACTACTTCAGTAGATATGTGGTTTTGTAAAACTTGTTAGTAGAGTCTATAAAATGTAGAGACTGTACTTGTTACAAATTCGATGCAGTTCTTTTTAGATTGTTAACCATCTTCTTTCTCTACCTCTGATGATTTCAATAAACCACATAAGAGCACTAGGAGTCTATCTACGAAATATTGTTATCTTTATCTTGATAGTAAGTTCTCTACACCTACACCGACTAAAAACAACGCTGGGTACAGATGGAGAGCTGCTCTGACATTATGTCTAATAAAGGAGAACATAAGGACATTGTAAAAATATACTTCCAAACTATTTATTAAAGTTCAAATTTGTCAGTCGTAGGGACAAACACGGAAGTAAGCAACCCAAGGTGTTATTACATCAAACGGAATACAACTAATCTTCTTGAATAACAAGATGAAGTTAAAAAAAGGAGTTTCAAACAACTTAAAATCGAAAGCTCTACCGTAACAGGTAAGTCAAAAACAATCGCATTATGTCACAAAAGGTAACAAAAGTCTTGAATTGGGTTAAATCTTGAAGGTTGAAGTGATTTACGACCTTCATTGTGAAGTGCTTATGCAACGGGTCTTACAATGAACAGAAGCCAGGTATGTTTGTGCAAATTATAATTTGCATACAGTTCGGCTTTCACTTTTATTGTTGTAATTTAGAATAGAGGCATTGTCACCTTTGTAAAGTTTTTTTTAATCCAGTGTTGTTATTGTAAACAAATTGTTTGTGTCCACTATGATGTTAAACTGAATAACTATGACTTTATAGGTGATTAAGTATGAAGAAAATTATGTAAAACAATAAATTAATTATGACAAAAGATAATCTACTAATGTGGGTATCTGATTAGATCTTTATATTATTTCTCAGGAGTTCAAAACAAAAGGATTACTCCTACCTTCTATGATAAAACGTATCTACCAATCTAATCTATATATATAACTCAAAGGTGACTGACTGGCTGACATAGTGATCTATCAACGCACAGCCCAAACCACTGGACGGATCGGGCTGAAATGTGGCATGCAGGTAGATTTTATGACGTAGGCATCCGCTAAGAAAGGATTTTGATTAATTCTACCCCCAAGGGGATAAAATAGGGGATGAAAGTTTGTATGAAACTTTGTCAATGAAATTCCACGCGGTCGAAGTCGCGGGCACAGCTAGTAACAAAATATAATTCTTACAGTATAAAGTTCCTTAATGCATTGTCAAAATAAGGATTGCATAACTTGTAGAAACTAGTTAAACTGTTTTGGTAGAGACCAATGCTTCGTTCATATTTTTCTGCTTCAGTTTAAAGTAGCGACATCTATTCAACTACCCTTGCAACGTTTCGCATCGAAGTAAACCATCCCCTCTACGCTAAAACGTACCATTTCAACCCTCGAAATCATCCCCATTCTACCGAAACAAGAACCCTCGCCTCAAACGCCATCTCTGGGATGGCGCAAGAACTTCATAAAAGCTCGCAGTTCCGAGAAATTCCGCCGCAGCAGCACGATCACGGGAGCTTTTGAATGAAAGCTGGACCTAATGGTAAAAAGTTTTTTTCATTACTCATACACTGAAAGTAGGTCTGAAGTTGCCTGAGGAGCGGGTTGAAAGTAATACTTTTCTGGCCCGGGAGAATCACTTTCAACTGACAGCTGTCAAATTATAAAAAAAAAACTAGTTCCATTTCTATGGAACCATGTTCAAACTTTTTCTACAGTCACTCAATTACAGCACGATGTAAAATTGAAATAACATAAAGTTGAGTATTAATTAAAGAATATATACTTTTAAATGACTTAATTATAATTTAGTTTCAACAATTTCTTTAAAATAACATAGATTTGGTCAAAATATTTAAAAATGAAAATTAAAAATACTGGCTAAATAATGAAGTTGGCCGGCCAACGAAAAAAAAACAAAATAGGCGGCAATCCGATCTTTTTTTTTTTCGAGTTGTAGAGTATTGTTCATGCTTCCTTGTATTATTTCTTTAGCCAATTCCTGTTTTTATTTTTACTTTCCTTGTATTCGTAATGAAAAGCACAGTGTTTACCTCGGGTGAAAGACTTATTTTGTCCCTCGAACTATTAGCGCCCTCGCTACGCTCGGGCGCCAAACCCCGTCTCGGGAAAAATAAGTCACTTTCACCACTCGTGTAACAATGTACTATTAACTGCGAGCAGATAAAGTTGTAATTTGATTGTCAAAATCACGGTGCGATGTGTATGCAAATTAAAGCGCCATTACATGGTAATTTATTTGAAACGAATGACCACTTTGCGGCGCGGTGCATCCAACGTCGAACGAACGTTTATGGGGACCATGACCTTATATTGCGTCAATTTATAGCTCTAAAGCCGTTATACACTGTTTTACGTAACAGCTGTTGTGTCTCGCGCGATGACTTAGCATATAGACCTTGTTCTGCATAGAACTTTCACCTGCTCTTCAGCTGTGAAAGTTAAAACTTGTAATGAGCTTAGCGACACGACAGGTAACTTTATGGGGTCATCGCTCGGGTCATAGACACTATTTTGTGTCGCAATTTTATGGGGCGATACACAGTGACAATGTGCAAGCATAATAATGGTCCTAGTAAGGTCAGGTTTAGAATAATTTGGTGCAAAAGAAAATAAGTCTGGGTAAATTGAGTCTTACAAGTGTTGCAATAAGATTCAATATGCGACTTTTGCCCAACAGTTTAAATTAATTCAGATTGGTTAGATATTAGGCGCACACATATAACAAAAAGTTTTAATAACATAAAAAACATTTTCAGATAACATTATTTAAAAGGTGTATTGCCATGAATAATTTCAAATATGTATTCGTTATTCATAAGTTCTCACAGAATCATCTGAAATCCAGCAACTTCAATACGAACTCTACATATATTTCCACAGTACATTCCAGCGTGTTATCCCGCCTTATCAAGGGCCCCGCAAATAAAGACGTGTACTGTATCGCATTTATGAGATGAAACAATATGTCCGTGGATGCTGTGATTTATGAAGACAGAGCCTACACGCCCCGCGCCGGTCAGGATAAAAAGTTATTGAAGCAAAAGGAGTGCGAGTTTGTTTACTTTGTTGGAACCTGAACTCTACCATGCTTTTTATGCTCGCTAGTCGCTAGCGTCTACGTAATATTTTTGTAGCGATTATACAGCACTCTTCGGTTCCCAAATATATTTTACGTAGAGTCTAACAAACGTATAAAATCATGGTAGAGTTACTGTAGTCATATAGCCATCAATGAGCGCAACAAAATGTGATTGTGTAGTTTGGTATCTCTACACAAATATGATGAGTAGATATAATGTAATTTGCAATGTATAAATACATCCCGATGCGACGTTGTGTTGGACTTTTAAAAAGGTGATTTAACAAAAATACAACATATTTATCTTGTAGAGATTATAATAATCAATATTAACACTAGTGAAAACTATATAGTCAAACATTGGCTTTCAGATTACTTCAGCTGCGGTGATGTTGGATAATAACAACCCATGATCACAATCAATTTAACAAAACTGTCCATAAGAATGATAGAGAGAGGAAGAAGAGAGTATGATGGAGATAGAAACACGTATTCGGTTCGAGTGTCTCTATCTAACCCTTCGTATAGTCTATTTAATTAATAAGATCAAAGAATTTAAATTAACTATAGGTACTAAAGGTATCTCTCTACATAGAGCACGTAATTGAGCGTACACAGCCATAAATGTGTTAAACCAATATTTAAAATATTCATTAAACAGACATTATACAAGATAATGATTATATCAAAAAGAAAACTAAAAAGTTGTAATGGCTGTAAGAGTTGACAGCTCATTACTTTTAAAAATATATTAACTATCGCGAGTATTCATGTCATAACTTGTCCGGAAAGAGTAACTGTTTTCTTGGTTGATACAACCAAAAACAAAAAAATTATAACGTGTAACTAAGAAATAACCACTGTAAAAGTATTGCCAGTTAATTATCTGAGAACTGGCCTTTTGATGTCTAAATTTGATCACATAGAGTTATTTTCTGCATTTTTCTATGATAGTGGTAGAGATAGAGAGGGTGATACCAAAGAACTAAGATACAAGATAAATGAAAAACTATTTGAGGAGTATTTATTTTCGTTTTTTTTTTCGGGAATCGTCCCGCGACTTGCTCCCACCACTGTTACTCCTGTAAACCAGAATCGACAATGGTGACCAATGATGACGTCGAGTTCGAGTCACGGGAAAAAGACAAATTGTCTTGGAACGCACACACGCATTTAATAGAAAGGAATAATAGAAGTTGGAAAAAAAATAAAAATGAAGATAATAATATAAGTTAGTTATCGGCAGATGATAGTTACAAACCTGGTTAACAATTTTGGAGTGTTAATGTAACCGTAGAGCACCCAGAGATAAATTGAACGACTGTGACTTAATAACTACTAACTTATAATGTGTCTTAAATACCTACCAAACTATTTACATACAGATATTATTATCTGGCAATACCAATCGAAATGAAATCCAGCGATGAAATAAACTTTTTTATCTTACCGATACGTGTTAAATTGGACATCTCGGTCGGCGCGGGCGCAAGCGCGGACGTCAGAACACCCTGTTAATGATCATGTCGACTCATTAAACACTTTAAACATTGCATGGTGCAAAAAGTCAACATCCGTCTTTAACATTTAATACACTTCTTTGGATTTGTTCTAGATAAGAGCCGATATCTTTCTTCTAAGAAGATGTGTAGGAACTTTATAACGCTTGGTAGTCGGTAGGTACCTAATTAATGTCTTAGAAGTTAGAAGAACGTACCTTTTGAATATCGAAACTAGAAGGTTAAATGTTAAATGTCAACGAATTGCTACACAAATTATACAATAATGTCTTAATAGGTAAAACATTATGTCAGTTACTACATCTAATAGGCAAGTTAACAAATCACAGTTACAAGACATATCAGTCCGTCCGTCCATCGGTCCGTCCGTCTATCCGACCTTCCGATCACCCGTCCTAGTTTGTCACAATGCGATAGTTTTCAGAATTTTTAATTAGACTCCATTAAACTGTTGAAAGCTGATAATTGAACAAACAAAGCACCTATCGCATGCACCACCGATCTATAACAGCATCAAACGCGCGAACAAAGAGCTAAGACCACGCCAAAGAAAAGGAACAATAGTGGTGCGAATGTTACACTCGGATATTACAATAATGGTATCGATTATAATTTGCGTGCGATTCGGTCCGAGATATCGCGGGAGGCGACACGTAAGCGACAGGCGTTCGCAATCGGCGTCGCGATCGACTCTTGCGCACCGCGCCGCACAATGCTATCGTGGCGCTACGATCGCGGACATGCCCTCTCGCGCCATTACGATTGGTGCTTTCATCGTATACGCACCTATTTTATGGTAGACTGATTAGCTTTTCACGAAGAGGATGCTTTAAAAATAGGTTTTACGCCACACTTACCTCAAGCAGGTGACTATAATTTAAAAAATATTATTTTTTTATATTAAAGGCACAAAAATGTGGTTCAACGACAGAATCGTAAAGTTTTTACTTGCACTACAATATGGGATTCTTAAAAAAGAATGTTGACGATCCCTAAGAAGCTTGCAACGCGTGTCGTCCCCTTAAGTTGCAGAGGTCCTGGGCGACAGTTACTAATTATAAGAATAATTTTAGTTACCTACTGAAATAAAAATAGTCAAAATACACCTAGTATGAATTTTACAACTTTCCACAAAAATGATAAAAAATACAAAAAAAGACATTTCATTATGAAGGTTGTAAACAACTCGTAATCTGGACGGCACACATAAAACACTATTTATCGGTGTTTCACTTTCATGTATATCTTAATTGAATAACAATAAAACTCATTTTACGAGTGTGACGCAAAATAGTGAAAGAAAAAGTCTATAAAACATTTTATTGGTGCGTAAACAAAGACCGCACATGAATGCAAAACAGTATCGATTCAATTCGAATCAAATCCTTTGCGAGAGAGGCTAAGTAGAATATTCCCATGCCTCATTTTCCATTTAACATTCGTAATTCAAAAGCCATAAAACCAAGCTTGAAAAGTTCCTATTGCAAGGTATAAGCGAGCGCGGAAAAATCTGACACTCAGAAGCCTGAAACATTGTAATAATTACCGGCAGAGGCCATATCTTCAGTCCCGAAAAGAAAATGAAACGCATGTTTCGATCAATCATACGTCCGCAATACGGTTTCACATATTAGAAGGAAAGCCAAAAAATATGAGGAGGAAAAATATTTGAATCCACAAATAAAATTATTAGACTTTGTAAAATTATAAAAATATAATTAATCTTTAATTAAATAATATTTATCAATAAAATATTTTGAAAATTTACTACGTTAATCCTTAACCGCCGTACAACTAAAGGCGAAACTGTCCGGATTCGAACCCGAAGAGAACAGGAGCGAGTAATAAACACGGGCGCGTCAATAAAAGTCACCGTCCTACCATACACATGTCCACTCTTACCCAACAGGTGTACAGCTTAGGACATGCCAATAGGGCTGCCCGCACTATATCTTACAGGAAATGAGTAAAAATGTTTTATAATAATAATTGTAAAAATAATGAATACCTAGTCATTATTTGCCGGTTTGATGTGACCTTTCCTTGTGATCATTGCAAAATGAATTATATTATAACTTTATATTAAAATTTGTCCACAGAGAAGTAGAGGGACATGCAAATAAACAGTATAATAACTTAGCTAGAGTTTCCGTATAATTTTTGGCATGATTAAAAAAAATCAAATAAAAGTTGTAGTTTTATCTCACCTCAATCTTAGCGAGCAAACCGGAATATTTTATTATACAGTTCTACAAAATAGGTTAGTCATAAACTTTTTATTCATGAACCAAGAACATGGCTAATAAATACCAAAATGTATTTGCTTCTGATACTAATATTTTATTTTGCAGTTGTACTAGACAGGCTGGCTGACCTGGAAAAGAACTCCAAGTCATAATTGATCAAGTAAAATGATAGATTTGAGACTTTATTCCCGCTGCCTCTATTTACGCTTTTCATCTAGATTTCTTTTTACGTGTAACAGTAGCAAAGATCCTTATAAAAAATGTTACTAAAAGAGATAACCCTAAATGGCTGTGAACACGTACATGCAAATATGGCTTGCTATAGACGGATGCTGTCAACATTTTCATACCAGAATATTGAAACGCTGGCTATTTAGCTGCTTATCTTCAACATTTATATACTAAACAGCTCTTTTAAAATAATTTAAATAAGGCGGATGTGACGATAATAAAGTGAGAAATGTATGATTCCTTCGGCGCGCTCGATTAAGACTTAATACATCACGCTGAACCCGTTATACCGACAATAAAATAATTTGCATATTCTTCAAAATATCGAGACAACGGCGTTGATCTACGTTATCTAAATCCGTCAATCACATGTCAGCAGGATTTTCTTAACAATAATTGGACAAACTAACGCCAATCAAACGCATCCGGCCTTACAAATCGCGCCGCTTCAGTCAACTGCTGTGTTGCAAGACTTGCAAGCGTCTGTCTAACGCGGTCCACAACGAGGTGTTTAATGATGCAATAATTTGCATAGGGGCCCGTTGCTGAGATACGCGAGCTATTCTCACGTCTGTCTCCGCTTATAAAGTTTCCTTTTACAGAAGTCACTCTTGTTATATGAACTTTTGTGCCAAATATCACGGAACGCGGTCTCGTTCCGTCCGAGCTGATCCGATGGCGGACTTACCATTTAACGACTCCTTACTGTTTATGGACTGTTGAACACCAGAAATTACCTGAAACAAGCAACGAAATCACTTCATTATCGCGGCAAACGACAGTCGTAAACGTCAAGCGAGTGTGAACGAAATCGTTGAAAAAACGTTCACACAAATTGAGGAATGAGAATCAATTAGGTATCGGTATTCGGGTTGGTAAAATCGGATTCCTTATTCAGTGGGTCGAGAGCGGCGCGGGCCGGTTGCTAACCCCCAGCGCACAATCTGACATTTATGAGTGCTATAAAAACGCTCAAGTAGTGACTTTTACTACTTGTTTAGTGAACATAAATGTCTTTGCCTTACCCGCGCTCAACGTCGTCCGTATTTAAAAGAGAACAGTTTCGTGCGTGGTTTTGCTCCTATTGGACCTTTTTATTTACTGTTACTGTACTGTTATGCAACTGTACGGTTTGGTTACTTTTCAGCGGGAATTTATCGGTGTCGTCGTCTTTTGTCTTTATTTTAGTGCCTCGAGAACATGGTTTTGTTTTAGTTTTGTCCTGCGAATATTTTTAAGTTGTTCGCGATGACAAATTGTGTTATAAAATTCCGATTTTTTTGGTGTTTTGTGTGTTTTTTTTGCTATTTAAAACCTTGCAATATTTCTCATTTCTTCAAGTTCAATTTAATGAGAAAGATTAACCTTATTTACAGACAGACCTTAGTCAACGGCACGGTCACAAGACTCATAAATCAAACGGATGATCCGATATTTTAGTACGTATGTCGCGTAAATTGTCGATATCTTGATGGTGTTTAACACCGGCGGCAAAACTAATTAGGTACCTACTTACATTTATTATGCAGGTGGCGTCAGGCATGTTTATTGTTAGTGACAGTTCTAAAATAACGACTTTTTCAACGTACCGAGCTACACGTGTGTTGTAAATAACAATAGATTACGAGCAGTTGTTCTGTTATAAAGCAGCCTTACGTTGACTTTAATACTTAGTAAGTACTAACTAACCTAAGTAACTAATTGGATCAAAATCATGTAGGTCTAGTATTTGAAGATTATACCTACGCCCTATTAGAGGGTGAATACTGACACAACAAAGTGTGAAACAACGTGAATAGAATCTGCTGAGGTAGAAGCAAATTACGACATTATTACCAAATTACCGCACTAGTTCAGTCGTTGAAAGCAGACACATGCATTTTGATCTGGCAAGTAATATACATTTTTCAACGCTCGAAGAATATCTTTGATAGACCAGATTTGGAAAACACAACAGACTTTTATTCCATTATCATCACCCCAATATGGACCACTAAATACGGCTTCCCCAATTCTCCTTCCATACCGTCAGTAAAAGAATCGGCAGCTTCTTTCTTAAAATCATTTCGCACTCGGACCTCCTTGGTGGACCAACAGCGCGGTGCCGATAGGTATTCTGCATTCGTCCGATACCGCCGTTTGGTTCATCGACAGATTAGCATAGGCCACCCACATGCCTTGCCCACATACCTCTGGGTTTATAGTCGCAAGCTCAGGAATAATAATGCTTGCACCTAGACCAAGGCTGTCAGACAATAGTGGGTTTTGATTGCTTTTTGTCCTATTTCGTTTATTGCGTATGTTTATAGATGTTTTAGTATGTCAATATAGTACCAAAAGCTAGGGTTCCAACGAAGAGAGGTTCATTTTCCTGTAAAGCACTAAATGTTTTGTGATTTTTTTTCTATTTGGTTTTCTATGTCTCTATGTTAAATCTCATAGTAAGTATAATGTATTATCCACTCTATTGAGGAAGTGCAGGGGGTGATTTTAAAAAAAGGAACGTGCAACGAAAAGTTATATGACATTAACTCAAATCAATTAGTACTTAACTAAATACGGAACGAGTAACAATATAACTAACTTCCTTTTTCAATCATGAGGTCGCTGGCAATACCTTTGGCCTAGTCATGCTTACTTTATGTACCATCAGAATCCATATCAAACAACCCATTAATTTATATATTCCATAGGGAATATACTCTAATGTAGATTATTAGGAACCGTATAACTACCACATTATAAATTTGTTAATAGACTCGCAAATAATTTAGGACAAGGACTAGGGTAAATGTACCAATAACCAGTCCTATTGCCCAACATCCACCAATGTCATTACAGACGCCGGCCCTGCTTGCTATTCCCAGCGAGCCTTTATATCGAACCAAAAGAAAGTCCCTCTGCATACCATTGTAATATATTCGCCCGTCAAACGATACCTTGTTTTCGCTTCAAATTAGACAATTAGGAGTCGCGGTGTGACGCTAAATCTATTAAATTAAAGCTGCGTAGGTCCCGGTCACCTACCGCCGCGATTTTTAATCGTATGTATGCAACGCGCGAATCACGATTACATTTCGCATATCAATGCGGCGGACGAATTGATGAAAAAACGTTTTGGCGCGCGTGTTGTACAGGAGCCGCGTGGGCGGGGCGGGCGGTTTTGAAATAATTGCTCATGTGTTTGCGGTTCGTTTAATGTGTTTTATGCTTTATTACCTAGTTGATTCATGATTTATAACTTTGTACATCCTATTTATGTTTTTCCATACGTTTCCTATGCGTCTAGGAAGTTTGCTGTGGTGTTTAAACTTGAAATGATGGTATACGTGACTGAAGACACGTGCGCGCGCTCAATGGCAGCGTTAAACGTCGCAAAGCCATGCGAATCCGTTTGCGAAATGAATTCGCAAACATTAATGTCGGCGCCATGAGTAACGGTGGTTATAGTGACATAGTTTTCTAGGTTTTATAGTGTTGGGAAAAAAGGTTTACTTTTATCGATCCTTAAATTTCAATCATTAAGGATGTATCGTCGCAGTAAGTAATCTAGATGTGGGTAAATAATGGTGAATGCACATTTTAAATTGTCGCCACGCATTTATAACGTATCCCATGGTGATAGAAGATTAATTAATTTTTATTTTTATTTTACAGTTACAGGTATAAAAAAAAATATAACGATTGTACAACACTACTATACTGGGTAGGTACATTACTTTGTTGTCTGACGTATCTCTCTAATACGGCAGTAGATATTCCTAATACGCTATAACCATCAATCACTGTTCAACCATTACCCGTCAATAATACATACACAGTGCGTAATTCAAAGGTGTCTCGGCTATGAGGCGTGGCACCCAATGACTGGCAGTGCCGCGCCGTCAAGCGCGACCGCGGAGAGATTCACGCCGACGTATAAGTACTCGTACCTAAGCAAAACCGCGTCCGTAAACGGTATTAACATAATTACGATAATTTATCAGTTCCACGTCAATACTTGTTGTGTTAAAAAATTTGAAGGGTTGGAATGAGGTATGTCATGGCTTGAAATGGGGAGAATAAATATGCATGATTGTTTTGTTCGTTCCTGTTATGTGTATTGTGTGAGAATATGTTATACCTATAGTTATTTAGTTGATGGGGTCTGAAAATGTCCTGATTTCGCTTGCCTGGCCTGCACTGAGGATACAGATAAAAAAAAGAAACTCAGCTTAGCAACTTATCTCATGTTATGTTAGGGTAATTTTGAAAATGTAAAATTACCAAACTAGTAAATATAAATCGATTTGAACATATTTTAACACAAATCAATGTCATCTTACGGCAATGTTTCTTCGGGAAAAACCAAGCCAAGCTGAAGCGTCTTTGAAGATCCATTAGGAACAACATAAACAACCCAATTTTGATATAAAATGAAAACTGCTATATTAAAACACAGTATGTGTCTACAATGCAAACTGTAATTTGTCGGATAGTGTTATCAGAATCAACCAGGCGCCTGGCCAGTTAGCTGTCAGCCGCCATTTATCTCCACTCGTGGGTACTTGCGCAGACATACGCTAATTGTGCGTTGATCGATTAGACCACTCTTTAACACTTGCGATATACTTTGGTTACCATGTTTTAAAAAGATTTTAATGGATGAGTACTGGCGCGTTTACCTGTTTGGCTATTATAGGTACGTCAGTAAGTTTGAAGCAGCAGGAGAAATGGATCATGGCATCATGGATCCAATGCTTTTTCTTAAGAAGTTATTGCGATCCGTAAACCGGATAAAGACCTTGTCTTAAGATCTTGTCCACCGGGACAAAGACATCCGGGTCCATCAGATTTAGGTACACACTGAAGAATGGAAGACTCAGTGACAGTGATTTTCTCAAAAAATATCACCTTCATCATATAAACCAAAGGTGAAAATACACATAGGTATATTTTTGAGTTGGATAGATTCAGAGTTCTGGAAACATCAAAATAAATAGTTACATAGTTCGTAAAGAAGTGTTGCGTGTACCTATGCGAAATCGTCAGTCACCTACTTTAACACTATAGATAACTAGCTGTGCCCCGCGACTTCATCCGCGTAGTATTGGTTATAATCTATCTGTGTTCCAAATTTCATCCACATCCGTTCAGTAGTTTTTGCGTGAAGGAGTAACAAACATACATACATACATACATCCACACTCACAAACTTTCGCATTTATAATATTAGTAGGATCTATGTTAGATGACCCAGGTGTTAGAAACGACGCGTGTCACTGGTTACTAGCTATAGTGCCGATATTATCAATCACTGTATACCTACCTCTCTACAACGGCTACGTTACGTATGCAGATTGCTATGCTAACAAAATGATTAACAATGCATGTGCACGCGCCGATTTAGATTTCGTGCTGCGTTCGGATTGCTGGGCGGTACACTGCGCTGTCGAAATTAAATACCTTTTAAGTTGTTTAGTGGTTACAACACCTTTGTTCGGGAGGTGGAAACGAGGAAATTATTTACGTGTCATCTATTATAAAGCATTTTCTATGATAAATGATAATAGCTTTTTAGGCCTTATTATTGACAGGTGTTATTATTTTTGACGTGCTTGGCTGTGTGTCACCATAAGCACCAGTGCTGATAAATTGATTTCAACTTGGTTTTTATTTTATTTGATAAACGATATTGCGGAGATAATTTAATGTAAATCTGTTAAGCGTTTCCATGATACTTTAGTCTAGTCTATTTTATTTTATTTTATTGATAATAACCAAATACCGGCAAGTTAGTATTCCCGTAATTTGTTTAGTCACTAGACGTATTTCTACGTCTAAACAAAGCATACTGCGTGATTGTCTTAAACCAGTTTGTCATTATGGTTGAATTCAATCTGCTTCTAATTCAGGTTCTAATTGAGATAAAACTAAGTAACTATTTAATTAACTCTCACATTGTAGTTAGACTAGACTTCACCAATTAGTGGTTATGAAATTAGTTCAAACAAACTAATAATTTGTATTTTTTCTTGAAAACGACTACGATTTATGTTGAAGCATAATCAAATTACATACTTTACATAGATAATTACAATTTTCAGAATATTTTAAAGCATATCAGGCATCAAAAAAGCCAGCATGTTTTGTACTCTCCTCTTAATGATCCAACAAAAAAGTTGTCCAACTTTTTCGACTTTTGAATTTCAATTTAGTTGATAAAAAACTTCCATAGAGCCTTTTGTAGAGTATTGACATTTGTTTTAAAGCAAAGAATCCTGAACGTTTCAACTTTTTTTCATCCGTGTTGGCGAAGGACGCATCCCTATTTGTGCCTTCCATCCATAATGGTCTAAGCTTCCATCGCTGAAATGAATGAAATATACAGATTTATCTCGGAATTGACACTGTATACATCAATGTCACTGAGAGAGTAATGGTCAATAAAGTTGTTATTTTTACTTAAAATTGTTATTAATTATATTTTTTATGTGGACCTCTATTAAACTGTCTCTTTGAAAATTAGCTATTACATACATAAAACTTGCTCAGATTATTATCTTGTTTTACCTTATTTTTCACTAAGACGATTTCTATGCCGTAGAGATATTCTTCCTACCAGAGAGTGGTAGGCAATAAGCAATTTGGAATACAAAGCTAGAACACGATTTTCAGGCTATTTATTCTGCAAATAAATAGGTATCTCTAAGGTATTTACAAAAAAAATATCAAATTTGTATAATACAGGTTGAAACAGAATGGGTGTACTTTTTTCTTTAAACTTAACTTTGTAATTCTGAAGCTATCAGCTTTGGAGGAAACCTGAAAAACAAAAGATGTTATAGGGATACAGCTGTTAAAAGATTTTATAAGTCTACAAAACCTTCAGTACTTCAACTATCCCGCAAAGGCGATAGATTTAGATTCACAAAAGGTGAAAAAAATAGCATACCCTTTTTGTTTCACCTAGTATAACTTGGCACAAAATATGACTCTTCCGAAAACAATTTTGAATTTAATGGACATGTATTTAGAATACAAATTATTATCCCATATAGGTACTTAGGTACTCTCGAAAATAATTTACGATATTGTTTCCTACGAATTAGATCTATAAGGGCACGTGCTCACTGCTAAGCTAATTGTAAATTAAAACACGCGCATGTATATGTGATTATGTATAAATAAATATTATATAACTTTTGAATTATTTATCAGACTGTTCGTATCGGGTCGACAATCTTTAAATTAAACGATGAAAATGAAATTTAAGTGACGCATTAATAAATCAATAGGTAGGTACCTAATAGGTAGGTTAATATTTAATACATTCATTCTACATTAAAAATGTAGGTTTATTACTAGTGCGCTAAGGCATTAATAGGTAACTTGTAAGTCAGGGTTTAGAGGTTTCCAACGAAGATACCGCATACTTACTAAATAGGTACGAAGTCAGAAAATCTTCTTTAACTAAAATGTTTGACATAATTATGTAGTTTAAGGTATCTAATAAAACATTTGTGTTGGAAAATTTATTTCGGTAGATACCAATAATAAGGTTCTTACGTGGTGCCGCTTAACCTTCAAATAACAACACTATTATTCCCTGCTGCATTGATATAATAATATGTAAATAGGTACCGACGCTTCGTTTTAAGAAAGTTTAGTGCTGTGAAAACCCCCGATACATTTTTGTTTTCGATTTCGGAATCCCCGCGCCGACTTCCCGGAAGCGTATCGGTGTCGCATTAGCACCTTCTGCCAAGCCCTACATTAACATTCACCGAACACTTGATCCAGGAGTTATCACGTATCGAATAGAATAGAGCTATAATATTTAACGATCCCTTGTGCGCCTTACTGGGCGGCGTCGATGTTCGAATTTTAAACAAAACACTCGCACTCATAGATATCGATTATATCGATGAGTTCGACAAATAATTACTCGAATATTTTATTGCAAATGAATAAATTATCTATGTGCAGCCAGTCTTCTATTTTTAAATTTGGGTCCAGTAATGACAATGCAATGTCAGAGTGACATCGGTATTTTCCGATTCTCTGTTACAGGTTTGAATGAAATACAAACGAATCCTCGTCGTTTTATTTTAAAATATTATAAACAATGCGACATTAACAATAATATAGGTACCAAGAACAGCATATAAGGCATGCATAATGTTCGCGTGTTTTACCAAAAGCTTATTTGCTGAGTTGTACTGTCCGAACAAAAAGTTAGATCACACATTTGAAAATTATTTTCATTATAACTTTTTTTTTGTCATTTAACTTGCAGTATATGTATTAAGCTTATTCTGCATCCAATTCTAAGTTTGTAGACCAAACAACATTTCGAACCTTAGTTGCTATTACTTACTAGGTAGGAACTCGCAACTTAAGCATAATTAAAAGTTTTATGTTACTGTCAAAACCTTAACTAACGTTTAAAGCTCTTGATCAATGCTATTAACTTTATTATTAATCTACTCTAAGATTTCTGGCAAAAAAAAAAATATTCTATTGTAATTTTAAACGCTGGAGTCCATCTTTGAAATTGAGAGTTATGGTTAACCGCAAGCTGGAAGCGAAATTGCAGTTGGGATGCGGTTTTAACGCAGTTGGTTGTTCGAAACTGCCTACCGACTTCAAGCGTACTGTCTACCGACTTCAAGCGGACTGCACGCCAACTGCAAGCGGACGGAGCAATCGTTTGGCAGTTTTGGTGGAGTCTATTGTTGTTGCAGCCGGTTAGCGATCCGGATCAATCTCGCCTGACCCAGAAATATATATTATATATTTTTAATATTCTTCCTGAATGTTCTGCTATCGTTACGCCGGATTAGAATGTCGCCGCAGGACAGGCGGGCAGCTTGCATATGTTCAAGTGATTTTTCACGGCTGCGGAACCCGTGTACAAAGGGCACGCAGTAGTGTCGCAATCACGATCCCCGATCACGACTGGTTCTTCTAGCACTCAACTACATTACCTGTGCACTCAAGACAATTGAAAATAAACCTTAATACCATGCTTTAAAGTAAGTCCCGACTGCATGAGACCGTAAATTATTTTCGACTGCAAAACCTACAAGTGGAGCAATAGAATCTGAACTGTATTGTAGAGGGTTTACGGGTTAGGTGTGTGGTAAATGTAAGTTGGTACGATAGCAAAATGTCTCCAGACCGTGTCGCTACTAGCCTTAAATGCATTAAGTATGTTTTAGAGATAACAATCTTTGCGAATGCAAGTGCTTTGTTGTTTCAGAGATAGAGTTGTTGGTCTTGATTTATTTTTGGTTCAGCTTTGCCGGACTTAATTGGTATATAATAGGCGTATAATCGGAGGCATAGATTGAAACTATAAATATAATTACATTTGTATTTCTAAAGGGTTAGCCGACGTGCACTTATTTCCTTAGACGAAAAGCACATAACTTAAACGGCATCAAAACAGTTTTTTTAGTTGCTACAATATTAAATTATATTAAGTGTATGTATGCCGTGTTGCGTTGTTAAAATGTATGGATTGATGATTATTTGTAATTACTAATATGAAGTAAAAATTATGTCGTTTGCTGACTTCACTTAATAGTTCTACGCACCCCGACTTTTTATTATTTTCTTAATATATATATAATTATTTATACATAAATTATATATACATAATTCTGACTGTTTTAGTTCGTAAGACATCTCATGTATGAGTAGGTGAATCTTTAGCCATCTACATAATACTCTCAGTACTTACTTACGTTTTTTAGAACAGTTCTTCAATTTAATATCCTTTTGCATAAACCGGAAACTCGGGACACATTCCATAAATGTACCCTCATTTTTATAAACATTTTATTCATGGAATAATACAGCTACCAATCTCAATGTCCCGTCACGTTTCACTTCCTAGCTTTTTTTATGGAAAAATACAAAAATATCAAAACATTCACCTAACCTGGTTTTATTAAAATAATTTCGGAAGAGTGCGTGCGGCCGATACTGCCTCCCATCACGCGAACTTGCCCACCAACTTATCTTTACAGTTGACATAAAGAAAGGTCAATTTCGTTTTGAGCTATATTTTCATTCGGATAAGACGGTTGTCGGGGGAAAATGTATTGTTGGAAATGCATTAATAATGTTGTTATTGGGACCTAATCAGGGAAACCTGTCCATTAAAACTATAGCTGTATAACTATAGAAATGTATAAGGGAGTTAAAGAAATTAATTAACTTTACATTATCTGATTGCTTCCTACGCAGGTGCCCGATGGTTTATATCTGGAAAGTGGTCAGTTATTTTGTATTTAATTGATAAATAGAGCCGATGAGAGAGATTTCAATTAGTTATAGTGGTGTTCATTGATATTATTTAACGATAAGTTAGAATAGCCTTTGTAGCAATAGGTAAGTATATATAAATGTAAGTTAAAGGCTTGATGTTTGAATAGATAAGACAAGTAAAGGTCTTTTCTAAACTCTATTTCCGCTAGGTGTGGAGCTGTACTTACCATGAGCTTATGCGTGTTTTGCGCTTGCTATAGTGGCTATCTACATTAAATATTTGTTTGGCAAATTGTTGATTCCTTAAGCGACCTTTAACCCTTCACAATTTGCTATAAGTAAGTAGGTACAAATATTTTTTCATAGACTCTAGCGACAGTAACTTCTATTGGACGTATATGTACCTACTTAAATTATGGTAGAGTTTATTTGAATCATGGTACTGATGACCATCCGTGCTAGGTATAGTTAACACTTGACTATAAGTACCTACTTAAGCAAAGGAAAAATAATGTAGCAGCGAAGTTCAAGTTGAACACTAGATAAAGTCACACAAGTATTGCACAAGTATAATACCTACAAAATAACGAATCTTTTTATTGTCACCTAAATTATATTTTTTCCATGAAGTATAATATTCTCTAGCATCTAGCATACAATAAAACAATATGACAGACGCAACCCTACATCTTGCGCGTTCTGGGGGCGGGGGGGAGGGCTGGACGTAGACAAATGGGGCACCCTGCACCCCCGGATGAGTTATGGCCGCCAATCGAGCCGCTCCCGACGCCATTTTTAATTTTTCGGGCCACCCCTACCCCCGTGTTATTAAGTGTGTGTAATGGTGATAGCATGACGGTATATCGGGATATTTGGGTAGGTATCACAACGTACCGACTTATCAAGAAATTTGATCGACATTCGATTTAATATTTTTATCAAAATCATTTTAGCTGTAATTTTATGAATTACTAGCTGAGCCCGCGACTTCGTCCGCGTGGAATTTAACTTAACAAAAATGCCCGCTCCCGCGTTCTGAGCCCGCACGACAGAACCCATTTTTTAATTTTTTAAAATTTGTTTTTATAAAATAAAAGTAGCTAAAGTTACTGCTTCTAACATCAGCTATCTGCCAGTGCAAGTCCCGTCAAAATCGGTCCAGCCGTTTCGGAGATACTCTTTGATTTCATGTGTTTTTATTTTTTTACGCGGCACACTAATTGTTTTTCTAAAATTAAAGTAGCCTAAGTTACTCCCTATTACATCAGCTATCTGCCAGTGAAAGTCCCGTCAAAATCGGTCCAGCCGTTTCGGAGATTACCCGGAACAAACACACACACAGACAGACAGACAGACAGACAGACAAAAAAATTTTAAATCGCGTTTTTGCTATAGGTGTCGTATGTACTTTCATATGCATTTAGTGAAAAGGTGTTATTTTGATATTACAAACAGACACTCCAATTTTATTTATTTGTATAGATAAATTCTAATGTCAAAAAGTAGGTACCTATATTGAGTCCTAAGTCCTAAGCAACATATTGAAAGAAGTACTGACCTAGGTAAGAACCTGTTATGCATGTAATATATACCTATTTGACACCTAAACTTTTAATACATAACCAAGGGTGTTCTAATGCCGCATAGTTACAATTAAATCGCTTAGAATAGCTATGTATCGAAGTAAGTATTAAGTACCTTGCTGTGGCACTTAGAATAGGTAGGTACCTATTGTGTAAGAAATATACAAGAACATTAACATCAGTTCATTTACAAACTTTATTTCAATATAACTCTTTTCTGTACAGAGAAGTACACTCACCTACCTATTCATTCCTTGTTTCTATATTTCAATAAATCCTTAGTAAGTTTATTAGTTCAGTCCGCCGCTCAGCAGTACGTAAATATTTGAAGAACCAACCATTAAAATCAAGTTTTAATGCCTCGTAAAAACTAATGCGCTCATAATCGTCGATTAAAACAAATTGAACCATAAACGAACATCAATGTGGACATAAATCACGCCCTCTAACGCGGCAATGTTGAACTACGACACTTTCGTCGCTTCACTATCGTCTCAATCTCGCTCGGATGATGAATGAACACTTTTATTGCGGTTACACGCTTGTTTATTTACTGCTTTGTAATAGAATGTCAATAAACAACGTTGATAACTGAACGGGGCAATAAAATAATAATAAAACACGACATTTATTGTGGCGGGAGGTGGCGCTCTTGCGCGCGGGGAAGCGAAAACTCGTAACTCTTTACAGCGACATCTGTTGTCGAGTAGATGAATTACAAACTCGAAATTTTGATAGTTCGTTTACGATTGGTTTACATGGCGGCAATTAAGAAGTCATTTTAATGATTGAAATATGAAAATAAAATAAAGAAATAGGCCAATAAAATAAACAGTATGGAATGGAAGCTAAAGAAATATAATTGCCTAGTTAACAAGCCAAGATCCATTATTACACGGTACGGTGAATCAATAATTCATTACTAATAACACAAAGGCACTGACGTAATTAGTTCAATTACTCGCCCGCCCAGTAATTCCGCCCCACAGCGTTGTGGTAATTGAATTATTTATCTTGAGCTTTGGGAAAGGGATAAGTGCAGTCATACCCATCTTTAGCCGTAGTATCGTCGCCTTAGACCTCACGTAGGTAGATAATTAAGCGTGTGTTAAACAACACACAATAGATGCGTGACCTGAGATTAATTCCCAAGGTAGTACCCAAGTAGTTAAGTCAGTACCTAGCTTAAATTATTATTTACTTAAAAATAATAATGTTGCTTTTTTGTGGGTTGATAATTTGATCCTACGAGTGTGGAAGAGAAATTTAATTCATTTTGACCAAATACATTATTATTTATTTAAAAATGTATTATTATCATCAAGTATTTAGGTCTAAGTCAATAGTTTTTATTAATTAAACGCTGCTATCCAACTTGTATGTTGTCGTCCTGATATATCACAGTGCAAGTACAATTACAAAGACATTAGTCACTGAAACATTCCCTGGGTTCATTATAAACATCGGGTCTGTTCGACCCTTGGATTGGTGCGACCCCTAAGTTGAGGAATGTCCACTATTTTCTAGAGGAGGGTTAAAAATTAACGTTTCAAATTCGGATATTTTTCCTACCAAATCTGATTTGAAACTTTTTTCTAATTTGTTCATAGTTAAATCATGAACATTATTAAAGTGTTTGACTCATAAGTATTTTATATGAAAAGTGTTACTTATGTATAAACATCTCTAAGATATAATACACTAACTTCTACACATAACGTATAGGTACTTACCTAACCAACAAGAATCAATTTATTTCCATATAAGAAACTATCAGAAGTTAGTAACATAAAATACCGCATCCAGCATCACGAATACCAACCGTTTATCTATTCAAGTTATTGTACATTATGTGGGAACAATTACACATCCATTAATCAGAGAAGTCCTGTGACAGTTTATTGCGCCTCCGGCCCTCAGCCCTGCGGCGGTTACAACCCTTCCCCTGAATTTACGCCCTTTTCAAGCGGGGTCGCTGGAAGCAACTTTGGGAGTTTACACTTGATTAGCCACGGCGACTTTGGAGGACTTTAAGTCTGTGTATCCGACGTTACTTTGTGGAATATGTAATGATTTATGGAGCTTATCGTAGATTTGGTTGGATGTTAGGTATGTAGGTACCTAATCTGTGATTTGAAAAGAGATAACCATTATTATTATTCAGTAATTAATTTCTAATGCCAATGATTCAACTTAGGTTTTGCATAAGCAAATAAATTTGCATAAGTAAGTAGGTAGGTAGGTAATCTAAACACAAAAAGTCTTACATAAATCTGTGGAACAATGGATACATAAAACATAAGCCGGTGCAATTTCCCAAATCTAGCATCACAATAAATATTTACTAGAATAACGTAAATTACATCGAATATTTATCTTAACTGTATAAAGTAAGTACCAACATACTTATGTAAATCTAAAATCCTAATAAGTAATGGGATATCTGCCTAATAAATCCGCTTTTAAATTTAGGTTAATTTTATTAATTGTTGATAGTAAATTAGTAAACAGCTCGCTAGTGTACCTAAATAATTATTTTCGACCCTTTATATTGCGAGCGTTCGTTGCAATAAATGCGTTTTAAAGAGGCGACGCGCAACTCGAAGCGCGAACGCAACAAACACCGCGTGTGGACATTAATAATTTTGGCGCGAACAAATGACGCGGCTGATTAATGATTTACGTACCCAATTCCGTGTTGTCCGCCGGGGTACACACGGCTGGGGATAACGTGTACACAATGTATCTACTTGTACATTATACGGTACATAAATAAGTGGATGTAGGTATTCGTGACAGCCGCAATTTGTTAGCACCTTAACGTTCTCTCGATCTTTACGAAATTACAATGACTGGTGCACATACCTACCTATCTAATAAAGGAATTAATAATTTTAAATTATGAAATCATTGATGAATTTTATTATTTTAGACCGTAGGATCAATCAATTAAATTAAATCTTCATGTGAATCAACCCTAAACTACCTGTGAAATGCTAATTTATATTTTATTCTATTTTGAATTAAAAATTAATATTTGATATTTTACTCAAACAATAAGATTGTCCGAAAAAATCCAAAAAAGAGCATAACAAATAAATCATTCCATATGAAATCAAATTTCCTCATTGAAGAAAACCCTTATGTACCCGATATGTACCGTATGGTGGCCCGGCTGCGACAGGTCAGGTGGCCCCGAGGGCCCTCCAGAGGGACCGCAGGGCCAGCTAGACGCTTTCACATGATTTACTGCACCCTTATTGATACCCATTTTAATTTGATACTATAGACTTCTGTATAGAGGGAGGGGTCAAACGGATGTAAGTATTTCAAGTAACGTAAACGTACCTAAATATGAAGTTAGACTTTGTTCACCAAAATAACCAGATATTACTTTTGTAGCAGCATTGCTGGTAACCGTAAATAGTCCATCTCCCAAACTACTGAACCGATTTTGGTGAAATTTCTATGGGTCCTACAAGTATCAATAAATAATAATATAAACAATAAAAAATATCAAATAAATAAATATTCTTTCAAATTGGTTTATAAATGACGGAGATCTGAGGTAACATACATAAAAAACAACTAAAATGAGAACTTCCTACATATTTTTAATTCTGTTAAAAAAATATATTTAGACTGCTCCATAGATTTCCGTAGTGCCGACGTCATGACGTGGCTAGCGAACGCGAGTGTCAGATAGCCCAAAACTGATATTCATTTTTCTGGCCACAGCCCCTTAAGTATGCGTCTTTCGTGCACAAGATGAACAATAGGTACAGGGAAACTTTAAGAATCGTCAATTAAAAGATCTCGTGTTAGTTCAATTCTTAATGCAAAACTTTGGAATAAAGAGACGGTGCTTTTATTGAAAACATAAACTGTAGGTAGCCTACCTATTGACCATATTGTGTTACTCACACACAAACTCTCTTACCAATGTACCTACGTATGAAGGTAATAATATAGGTAGGTGCCTATAACAACTTTTCTAAGCATCCGTTCTTTAGAAGATTTACTTGCGGGATAAAATTGGCTCCCATTCAGCATCGGTACCGATATCACAATACCGACCGCCAGCCGATTTAAATTTATTTCGGACGTCGGTAACTTCCAATTTAAACCTCTTAATCCTCTATGATGTATGTCGGTATTCGGCGGGATTAAAAGTTCCACGGAAAATAACCGGGAAAACCTTTTCCGGGGTCGGATTGACCCGGCCAGGAGCGGGATTAGGCGGCCGGGATTGGATATACATAAATCTCGGACAAGGCTTTAGGGGCGACGCAATTAAGCCTCCGCGCTGATACGTCATTTTGACGAATATTACGGACGATTCGGACAATACTAATCGGGTTACAATTACGCTTTGTACCGTCGAAAATATAATTCGAATATTAAAATTCATCCGCGGACGAGTATAACGCACAATGGTCGGTGTGTCGGGCGTTGCGTCATAAATAATTCAATTTCATAGTAATAAAATACGCGTGACCGGCACAGCGGCGTGAAAACTTTTCAGCAATTGCGGGTTGAATATAACAAAAAGCGGCGGTCGTTCGGATCGGTCGCGGGGTCGTAAGGACCCGACGCACTCGTAATTCATGCATCAGCTTGCGGGTTAAGGACGGGGCGCAGTCGCGAGTGCAGTATGACTTAGTGTGACCGTGGCCTTATAGTTTGTAATTTGTATTAATACGGTTCGAACACAGGAATCCAATCTGACTGGAATTAATTAATTTGTACGAGAAAAGGTATTGGATAATTCTGTTACGTACGATATAGGATTAGAGATTTATCGATAAATTAATAATGATCAACAATGTTGTTTCTACGATTAGAAGTAGATCTACTATACCTACGAACGTGTTTGTTACATATTTAATTTTATTCACAATTAAATTTAGAAAAAGCTGAAATATTTGAGACTTGCAAACAGACACATTTTTATGTACCTAAGTACCTACTTATGTGTAAATAAATATAATAATAATAATAATTTAGCCCTTTTGACGTCCCACTGCTGGGCACGGGCCTCCCCTCAACATGAGGGGGATTCAGGCCATAATCCACCACGCTGGCCCAGTGCGGGTTGACGGATTTTACATGTCTTTCGAAAATTGGTTACATCTTCTAAGACATGCAGGTTTCCTCACGATGTTTTCCTTCACCGTAAATAAATAATCTGTTGAAATAAAAAAACAATTTATTTTCTAGATTTTACTTATGAATTAGGTCATTAAATTCATAGTTAGTACTTTCCACATTATAATGTAATGTGGAAAGTTTGAGTGTGATGTTTTGAAAAAATACTCAAGTAGGTACTTTAAAAGTAATTAATACATACACAGTATACAACAGCAAAATAAGTACACTTCCCCTTTTACAAGAAATGTGCTAACGTGTTTTATAGTGTTATTCTGAGAATACAAAACCCATAGAATAGCCGAAGCGTTCCTTAGACACATAAATTTTACAGAATTACAAAGAAGTAATTGATTTATAGCAGTTTAATTATCGCAATTAGACACGCCTCCTAATCAACACGTAGATAAACGGCGGAGGTTACATCAACCATACATTTTACCCTATCTTTTTCCTCAAGTAATGCCTAAAAGACTAATAGGTTACTCACATGCAATTCGTCCTAAGATTTTGAATTGAGAAGCATTTTTAAATTGGGCACTTAAACATTCTATTCCGTACACCGGCACCCGGATGTGACGGAGTAAGCAGCCATTAAAATTAGGGTTGGGCCACAACTCGCGCGCGACTAGGGCAGGGCCGAGGCCGGCGCGCCCTGGGGCTCGGTTCATCGACGAAAAAAACGAAACAAAAAAAAAAACACACGTACAATGAATAACTGCCGCACCGATACAGATGAGATGAAAGATTTCTCAATGTCCGCCCGTTGTTCTTGTTACTTGTAACTCAATATTGAACCGGGCCCGTTTTGTTTTATTGCTTCATAACTTTAGTACAGATATAATAAACAACAATTACTACTTAAAATTGAATAAATATGTTAAAAGGCGATTCGGAAAAATAAAAACGCACCAGAGTCTCCCGTAATTTCATCATTACAAGTGAAACAGGGCAGCAAAAAAGGAGCAGTTACTTCGAAAATATCTACCTACTTAATAACGAACACGAAATTAAAAAGCAATTTGGTAACCGTTACTAATTTAGGCGGCGCGCGGCATGGAGCTCTCAATTTGGGAGGGGCGAGGCGGTGGTGGGCGCGCGGGGGGCGACGGGGCCCTAATCTAAAAGCTGTCAGTTAACAGGCCGCGCAGCTGGTTCGCGCGCTCGTGTGCACCCTTCCTTATACCTAGGTATGTACGAGGACCGCGCTCGCATCTCGCTCAACGCGCAAACGTCAGTTTTGACACTTTTCCTATAGAATAACTGTCATAACTGACAATCGACGTACTCTATTGCGAGTCGAGTGCGAGTTAATGTAGAGGTGGGACCCTGGTAAGGAGCTTCTTGCGCGTCACCAGGAAGCAAACGCAAGTAAACGCCGTTTCGAAGTTTTATTACATAATAACTTCTCCATGAAATTTTAATTGACAGCATCATATATAACTTCCCTATTAAATTAAAGCCAGCGCTCAAAGCGTGAAGTCCTATTAATTAACTAACGCACCGTGCCACTTTGATTTACCGGGTAAGAAAACCGAGTTTCCCCGGACTGTCCGGTTTCAACCTCATTAGTTGATATATTCGGATTAGAAAGCGAAATTTATAATAGAAAAAAAACTATAAGTCACTACCCACATTCAGGGCAGATTAAATCTTTTTACACACCGTCTAATTCTTGTACGCCTACGCGTCTCTAAATTTGAAATTCGAACGCCGCAATATGAAACCTTGGTTGGTTCTGTTTAAAAAAAACCAACAACGTTTTGTAGAAATAGCGTAGGTAATTAGCATAAGATAATTCGACATGTCTATTTTATGATATGTTTTTTGTTTCGTGTGTTCGGCGGCACCGACATATATCAATATACTTTATTGGAAAACACACACATAAATATGTCCGACACACCTCTATGGTGTCGGATAACTAATCAGTACTGAGTGAATATAGTATTTTTATGTCGAATTAAATAAAATTAGACAAGTAATGTACACTTAAGCGACACTATTTAAGCAAATCTATGCATCTCTCGTCTCGGTGAAACATTCGTTATTAGCATTAAACACCGTCTAATGGTATTCGAGTCAAAATTAATATTTAATTTCTACTCAGAATGTTTTATCATGGAGATCAGTTTTCTCTGCGCCGTTATTGTCTTCTATCTATAATCCTAGTGATATGTATTCACCTAAAATAAATATTAAAGCTACTAACATTTTAAATTGAAAGCGATATACAAAACGCGGTAGCCATGGCAAGTCGGCACATTCTCCTAATTAGTACTTTAAAAAATATAATTAAAAAGGTACCAGTTTATATTTATTATCTATAAAATAATACAACAGGTGTTGACAACAAAGGGAAGAATTTTCTAACCTCACTAATGACCTGAGGTCCCACATACTACGATACCTATATATATTTAATACAATATTTAAAGCGAATACTTAGTTTAAAAAGGTGAATGATTTAGCGATACCAACTTTCTTACAGGTTGCAAGAGTCGGCAAGATAGTGGACACCTGCCTGATGTTAGGCATAGTTTATATATACTTACATACAAAAGAACGCAAGTGTATTCCAAGAAGTGTGCAATTATTGCGCACTGCAGTTGATTGTAAATTAATAAAAAAGTTTACTTCGAAAGATGACCTCAATGTTCTACCTACATACCTTTAATACCTATATAATATGTATAATATGTATCATTTTTTCGATCTAGAAACTTGAATACAATAATATTATGGTAAAAGGTCAAATCAATCATATTTAGATTTTAAAAAATCGAAAAATACCTAAGAGGTCAATTTCTGCATAGTTCCATTTGAATTATTCTACAATAGATTTATTATTATCTTGATAAAATAAATCCTTCTGTTACTTTTCTTCGCGATCAAATTAATGTTATGTTGCCTACCACTTAAATTAGAATAAATTTAAATATCCAATGAATCTGTTAATTTACATCTCAGATTGATTCGGACGATGCCGGTATGACGTGTTCGAATTACGTATTCCAAAGAGAATATAATACGTATTCAATATGATTCAAAGTGGTCATCAAATCGATAGTTTATAACACAATAAGTGTCTTAGGATATCATCGAAACATATTTTTATTTTATTACATAAAATTAGCACTAAAAATGTGCATGAAAGAAATAATACTTAATTCAATAAATATCCGATTTATTTTATTATTTAATTAAATTATTTATTCGATCTTATCAATAAATCGAACAATTATCATGGAGATAAGTTGATAATATAAATGTTTTGTTCCTACCTATTTTCAAAATATTTATTCTAACTTGCATTTATTACCTAATAAGAGCATGACATTTTTTATTGGGAAAAAATACCTACACTGTATAATAGTTTAAACAGTGTATTTTTTATAATACCTACTAATAATTAAACCTAATTATAATTTAGGAATAAGTTTAAATTATAAATTAAAGCTTTATCAGCAATGGTTAATTTAAAATAGGACAAAAAATAATAAACGATTTCCAAAGACACAAAAAAAGTTTAATTCGAGTTTCAAATCCGCCATGCTTATCTGCGCACTAAATTAACTTTATGGTAAAAAATACCAGTCTATTTAATTTACGTGATTCGAATTAGAATCGAGCATAAGCATGGTTTAAATACGACATGAGCAAAAAAACGTCTAATACAAGAACCGGTTCGAATCAGAACCGCGCGCTCAAGAAATCACAAGGGACACTTTATACATTTTAAAATCAACCGATTATGCAAAGCGTGCACTGTGCTCGATGATAAAATAAACAAATCAATACAGGACCCCCGATCAGCGATGGATTTGAATAACTTCCTGTTTGGCCCAACGATAAATACGCCAGTGAAACATCGCCCGCAATCATCTTTATTTACTCCAGAATATAAACTTTTAAAGATAAATTTCCGGGTACACATTGGAATTATGTGGGTGTGCTCGCAAATTTATGAACAGTTAACAAATGTATGTATCTAAGTATCGTAATTTTTGAAGGTGTTGGGATTTTAAACATACTATTAGAATTATTATTATCTAAAAAATCGCTAGATCTAACAGCAACTATATTGTCCAAATTAAGTAATACAAACCAGGGCAAATAACGAATATGCCCTGACGGGAATCGAACCCGCAACCGCTCGGTGCAGTAAGCAGACCAGCTCAAACCACGAACGCCAAACGGTCATCGAAAATCAAGTGACAATTGCAGGTCTTGGACAAAAGCAGAGAGAAATTCATTTAGTCACGGGGTGCCTTTGTGAAGTTGCTCAAAATCCTTTGCCCTGGCGACGTTTCAATAGAGACTAAAAAACAAACAATAGAAATAAAAAACTCGCAAGGCTAAAGAGGAAGGCCGGACGCAACAAATGAAAGAAGTTTGTAAAAAGTTTGACACATTTTTAGAAACATCAGGCACAAAATGCGCGCTCGCGGGGACCGATCGTAAATTTTCTGTAGCGTCAGAATGAAAAAGGGGACATCATTGTTGGACATTTTCGAACGCATTCTGTGATTTCGTGTGTAATCGTGTCGCTTTGCATGATAATAATAAACGCTCTGCTTGTTTGTTTTAACGTTTTTTAACAACTTTTATTTTGTCTACTACGATACCCACTCTCGACATTATTTACAACTGCTTTAAATTCTTTTGTGCAATTGTTTTAAGTTCGTGTATCGTTAATTCGTGGGTGTGAATCAATTTATTGTGGCACTCTCTTTGTACGGGAGCTTCAGATAACTCACTGAAAAACGCATAGACATTTTTTCTTTTATTTGTACTAGGCCCGCTACATGCTCCCACTACTATTGCTCCTGTAAGTTAGATCGTCTATGGTGTCCAACGATGACGCCATGAAAAATAGACTATCGCCTGCAATATACAAGGAACAGTTTCAATCAATGCAATACAATCTCTCCTCCCCAAATAGTCGTCGCGATACATTTTTAGGTTGATCCGGAGATCTCGCGATGGTTCCTCCCGACAATCAGATGCTGGTTATTGCGCCCCAGCTCTCCCCCGATATATTTCCTTTGCGGATAAGAGAAAGAAGTGTGCTTCTTTCTACTGAGGCACGATAAGAATTTCATTTCCTCGCGTCTGTGAGAGCCCGCTATCTAAGGAAGTCGCTGACAAAAATGCCTAAGTGATAAAAGCACTGAATTCAGTTCTGGTGCCGGCAATATTGTGACGCGCTTTTTATTTTGTTACGATAGGGGAAAGCAAAGTATATATAGTGAACTATTAGACAGTGCCAACGTTCACAATATAGAATCCACTAAATGATATCGAGAAATGAATGTCGTATAAAAACAAAAGTGTCTCTGTTTCGGGGAATAACAAAACGATTCGGACGCCAGCTTTGATTTTATGAATTCCCAATGCTAGGACTGAACTTTTGTTTCGGTTCTTTGATAAAAACAAAATAAATCGACCCTTCGTTCTGATCCTTCGACAATGAACTTTAACTTGCAGTGTTAGGGGTTGTTTTCGAACGATAGAATAATACCAATATGGTTTGATTTCGCCTTTAGGTCTGTGGATCCGGATGACATCTTTTATCTCGATGCATTCCATTCAACGGTCTTTAAAGAGTTTGTGTTAAATCGCAATATAGGTATGTACTCCTAATGACGACCCTAAAACATAAGTATTGAGGTATCTACTTCAAAATATGTAGCTAAGTAAGCATGTTATGCATGGTTAGGTACACCTAAAGATTATATTTATAAATTACTTTGCTTAGCTAGTTACTTACAGGCTAGTTTTCCTATAAACACCTGCATTTTGTTCACTATTCATCACATAAAAAGTACCTACATAAAAAAAATATGGATATTACCTACATAACGCACCCAAAGAGTTGATGCGATACATAACCTTAATTTAAATTACTAAATTAATAGGTACTTACGATCAATAATAATCCTTAAAAAATGTTCATCGAATCACTAAATTGGATTGACGATGCCACTAAAACACCCATAAACAATCTTGAGGAACACAATAATTAACACAAACTCCAAATAAAATTATTAACGTTTCTTATTGGATCACTAATAAAAAATAATAATATCAATTAATAATTAATTATTAATATTATATTGAACTTGAACCAATTAAGTTCGTATAAAATTTATTAGGCGCGTGTATCCGCGCGGTCACTACTACGATACGTATGGCCTATACAGAACCTTATTTACAACTGACACTGTTGTCCATACTATAACAGACTTGTGTTCTGTGCTCACATAGAGCGGAGGAGGCATCTGCACGTCATCGCTCTTAACCTACGATAAAACACCATAATATCCACTGATCCAGAATCTTTTCACACAACTTCACAACCCCAGCATGCGAGATCGACTGTAAAAAAAAAGTCACGAGGTAGGGGAAAAATTTCGTGAGCCATTATCCGACTCTATACAAAACTTTTGACACGAACACTTTGCGCTTGGGCACAGTCTATTTTAGTGGGGTGCGAGACGGCGATAGTCCGAGAGCGACTAATCGCCGCGCGCGCGACTGAGACAGATAGATGAATGTGTGTCGCATTTGAATAAAGTTTAGGGGGACCAAAGAATCGTGAACCGCGGGACGCCGAGTAGGTGGTGATAAAGCATTCGTAGCGAGCTCGTTCCCAAATCGAATACGATGAGTAATAATATTTAAAAAGCAAGATTTGTTACCTGTCCACCGCCGGGAGATAATGCCCGGCGTTTTTTGGGAGAAAAATACAATTAACTAGCCAGAGAGCATAAATCATTTTGTCGTAGAGCTCGGTGCGCGGGCTCAGGTTGTACAATTATGCTCTATTCGTAAAAAAGAAAGGTAGCGCTGTTAGAAAATTGTGGCGGCGTTTTTTGGTCGACGGACTGAATAGAGCAGATAATTAGAGCATTCACCGCAGTTCTGAAAACGCAATTTAACACGGGAAAAAAATGTGCAGCGTTTTATGCCTCTCTACGCACCCTTAGGCTACAATATTTGGATCTGCCACATCCGCAAATTAGTTTTTGTGCCCTACATCCCGATCGGCGAGCTTTTACCTTGTTATTAAAGATTTTCAAAAAATATGACTCGATCATTGTTTTAAACAACAATTTAATGAATACCTTACAGAGATTACGAGCGTAAATTATGAACCTTTTAAATTTCACCGCAGTAAAAGGTGAACACTCAATCGCGGTGAATTTTAAAATTGCGACCTGCCCCAAGCTTCAATTACAACGCGGGACTCGGGCACCACCAGTGCAGAGTGCACTGTTGGAAATTGCCCGACAAGACCTCTTGGAAATTGTCGAGCTTTCGGAATTGCGGGGCCGGCCGACAAATCGAGACCCGTAAGACGCAAATTGCAGACGCGACCGCGAATTGAGCGACTCGAAAATTGCATCGAACGCCTGCGATCGGGAGGTCGTGCGCGCCCTAATGAAGACGTTAAGCTAAATCGTGGCCACACTTATACAATGTTACAGTTTGTACATTGATTTTAATAAACCTCACGGTTAAGCCGAATACAGCTTTCACATAACAGCCATAATTAATACAAAACTACATAATTCAACAAAGTTACAACACACAACCTAAGTCCGCACTATGTAAAATATGGAGAGAAATAAATTATTTCAAAACATACAAAAAGCCGTGTCACAATAATCAACACAGGCAATTTAATTTAAGCGACATAAACACGAGGCTATCTGGCACTGGCATCGATATAAAGGAGTGTTAAATGACAAACTGCGACCGGGAGAGAAATGCTTTAAAACGATGTAATTTTTACTGTTTATCTTTGAATCTGGGAGGAGATTTCACATTAAAAATACCTCTGATGAGTGTTTAACATACTTGGAATGGATGGGAGGGAATTAAACTCATCTACATACTGTAAAAGATGCACAAAGTCGGCGATTCGCTCCGCTGTTGCGCGTAGCGCATTGATTAAAAGCCTTTCGCGGTCTGAATGCTTGCCGTTTTTTTTGTTAATTAATACTTGAACCATTTTGTATATTAAACCCCTGGCTGTAATTTCAGAAAAACGCATATTTTAATAGCAAAATTACATCTAACATCGTAGTTTATGCTACCGGTAACGGTAGCAACGTATAATTTGTACTCATCTAATAGAACTACTATATACAGTAGTTTTTGATTACTATTTGTTCCGCGTTTAATTTTACGATCGAAAAATTAAAAGATATAGTCTCAAGATTTACTTTCTGGTGAGTTAATTAAAAAAGTAATTTAATAAAGTTGATTGGTTCGTGATATTGAGTCCGTAACATATAATTATCTACAAAGAATCATGGCGTTGATTTATTTTGAAAAAATAAATTACTGTACAGTTTCGACAGCGACATCTTCATCAAGATAATGTTATTACTTTAAGTAAACGCCATTCTTTTCAGATTTTGATTTGGGTTCCATAGATAAAGTTAGTTTATTTGAACAGTAGATTCTATCTTTTCAAGACATGAAAGGTAGACAAATTTACGCTGCATTCTGAAATGACTACCAATATTCCTCCCAAACGAGGTCCAAAAGCCCACTAGCCTTGTCTGTAGGTAGACCTACCTACCTACCTCCTCATACCGCGGTGCAATCGATTGAACACACCTCTTGATGAAGATATTACGGCGGGCCCGGTTAGGTTTATTTCTGGACCGGTATGCAGAACTAGTGTGGCCACGTTCTCAGTAGGAATGTTTGGGATAAGGAAGTGAACATCACAAAGAAACGTAGGTACCTACTACCTCTATATAGAGAAGAACGTCCGTAGAAGGAAACTGAATAACACTATTTTTGCCCACAGATTCGCCTGCGTAGATTTTATTTTCTAGATTTCGACAACAACGTCACCTACTGGATCTAATTACTTTTAACTAAGTAAGAACCATCCCGGTAATGCCATAAATACAAACAACCATAGAAATCAGTCAAGCCGTTTAGGAGGAGAAGAACTACGAACATAGGCACACCGGAATTATATAAGAGACTAAATACTTTAATTTAGTGCTATATAGTTTGTGCATAGGGCAAACTACCTATTGATTTAATAAAAAAATGCTAGAAGAATCCACATATAAAATTAGAAACCTAAAAGTACGTCCATATTCCTCGTAAATAGCCGTTAGTGGTCTAAGACCATTTTTCGTTTTTAGTCCCTGAAGCGTCCTGCAAAAATCAGATTACCTGGCCACACCAAATTGGTATAAGCTAGGCACAAGTACAGATTAGTACCTATGTGTCTGCTTACTCCGTGAAGCGTTGCGTGTACTGGGAGGACATGGAAAGAGAGCATTATTTGATGTGGTTTATTGGTTTGGTACCCGTTGGCATTAATTTAATCGAGTATAGACACATATAAGTTCAAATAGAGGCTGACTATTGCAAGCGACCATTGCTTGTTAAATAAAAAAAAAGACATTCGCAAAACGGCTATAAATAGAAATACACGTGACAATTTTTCCTAAAAAGAAATAAGAAAATATAACATAGAGTACGACACTTAATAATAACCACCATATTTCTCGAGAGTGCCATTAATCCCACCACCTAATATTTCAAAGACCAATAATCCCATCCCTCCAACGCCGCTGTAATCTAAACGACCTTTTTTAAAACTAATAAAAGAGCTCGTTCGAAATAGCCACCGAATTTTTTTCGTGAGCTCTCGCACACCGCTTATCTTCGGTAAACAAGAGCCATGCACCACTGGCTAATGATAGGCATCCATCAAGTTCGTCAGTGTAAATACTCCGGATAGACGAATGCGTTTATTTTAAAACGTCTCGTACGTTATGCTATATGATCTATCAATGTCTTAAAACCGTCGTAAACTTTCATATTGTTAGATTTTTATTGCAGAATCGTTTGTATTACATTTTTGAATAAGTGTATCCGGTGGTTAAAATTGTTTTATTATTAAACTAGCTTCCCGCTCCGGCTTCGCACTGCTATTTTTATCAGTGTTTCTCTACTATATTATGCATGTATTATACATATAAACATTCCTCTTGAAGCTCTCTATCTATTAAAAAAACCGCATCAAAATGCGTTGCGTACTTTTAAAGATCTAAGCATACATAGGGACAGACAGACAGCGGGAAGCAACTTCGTTTTACTATGTAGTAATACACGCATTATTTAGCTTAAACATTTTTCGTGTCAATATAGATGCCATGTAAGACTATTAAGTGGACGGACTAAACACCTCCCACATCGGTCCGATTCCACCAATTTCCAAATCGTAATTTATTATAATTATGTCCCAAGAAAATCATAATCATGTAACAATTAAGAATAAGAAATATTCAACACGCTCATTGAGATACAACTTTTATAATAACACGGCGTTGGTGCCCGCGGTGTTGCAATGGGTTTATAATTCTGCAGTGATTACAAAGGGGAGCCGGCGGCCGCAATTTCGTCTTGTACCGATCGTGCTGTACATAAATTATCAGTTATTGATGAAGACATTAAGCTTACGTTCCCGTGCAACAATTATTGAATGTCCGATTTTCGGTCGCAATCGCAGGGTTGACTCTACCTTATAGATCAATTTATAAATACAAATAATTTATTAGCTATTCATTTTTAGGATGTTCAGATTTTTAAGTTGTATCGATTCGTACCTTCAATCGATTTTTTCCCCCTACACACTATACATATGGGAGAATGTAAGAAAATCAATCAAAGCCATTATAAGGGTCTATTTCATGCTTTATGTTAAACTCACAAGAGTTTACATGTAGCCTGTCAACGCATCCCCATTGGAAGCAAGTTATCTAACATTTCTGTTTTTCAAACTTCATTTACCAGTTATGTAAAATGATTCCCATATCAGTTTACAACACCAATGCAAAAAAGTGACAACTTTGTAAGACAGAAATGCAATCGCGTCGAACAAGGAGTATTATTACAAAATATTTCAATCAACAACCCTACCGGTACCGGTAAAAGAACAGTATTGACAAGCTCCGTTCAGGCCTGTACGTGTCCCTAATGCGCTATAAGGACAATCGGCATTTTCATTTCCGATTTATTCCGATTTACTCCGCACAACCGATGTTTTGCCGGTCTTTATTAATACGCGATTGTTTTCGCGTCAGCTTTTGCACTTCGCTGAATCGGTAATGAGAACAGGATTTTTTAAGCCTCAATTTCTTCATAACAAGCGGACAACCCGTTTTACCTAATTCCGATGTTAAGTGCGGTGCACTGGAACAAATAATATTAATTAACCACCGTTTTCGCGCGATTATAATTAGCGGGACACTTTACGAAATTGTCTCTTGCTTGTTTAATGTTGTCCTATATTGTTTTTTGTCGTTATTGAAGGCGAGACTCGGGTGCAATTAGTTTTTTTGTAAAGTAATGATGTGTTAATCTGCAAAATTAGTTAAAGTTTTAAGAAACAGCAACAGTTCTTAAATGAGGATGAATAGTAATGTTTTAAACTAGATATGTCATGCAATTTCTATCGTTGAAATAGTTTCAATAACAATATTGGCTAGCAAAGTATGTTACCATAACTTAGTAGTTTTAGAAAACTTTAATAGCAAATGCCTTTGTATTTGCATCCACATTATAAGAAAAAAAATATATAAACATTATATACTGCAGTGAAAAAATAATAGGTACATATAAGGAAATAGAAAAAAAACATAGGTAGGTAGTAGATTCAATATCAGTCATCGCTAAGTCACCTTTCAGTAAAACAGGCTTGTTTTCAGAGGTCCACGATGTGGCAACATATCAAACGACGTTGGTGCTAATTATGTTGGCACACTTTAAGTTAACTAAACTAAATGTAGGTATTGCTGTCAACAATACACCAATATTTCATTTACGTCAAATTGAGTTCAGTCATAGACAACATAATTAGTACCATTATTCAATACATAGGTTTTATTTGATGAAATAGACGTCATAATATATTTGAATGATTGAAGCACTAGATCAGGAAATGTAGAGAGGCAGAAGAGATATTTACTTAGCAAGCAATTCATATGAATATAAACTTTTAAAGAAAACTTAATACCTAATCTAAAAACAAATATATCATGCTTCCTTATCTCTATGTCCGCAGTGTCGCTACAACCTAGCCCTTGAACAAAAACCGGCTTCATTACGACTCTATTATTTACCTAAATACCAAACCTGAACCCTTCCCACTGCAGTCGTGTAATAATCGATACGATTGTAGTAAGAGACAGCGCAATGATTTATGTATCTCGCGCCTCGCTTTAAATAATACATCGCCGTGAGCTTTCAACGTCCCAGAATGAGAGTCACGATTGTAATTTTAAAATATCGATACGGTTGTTTGATGATTTTATTATTTGTTCACTGTATATCATGGCGGTTCGTTCACGGAGCGGTTCTCAAGGCTGTTTTGATTACAACATTGTTGTAAGACTATCTCAAGCGACAGACGAAAAGGTCTTCTATAAAATGTATCAAGCTTAAATAGACCTTTGATGAAATACGATTCATGATTCACGAATCACGACACTCGGGATTTTGAATACATACCATAGACACTTTCCATTTTTTTTTTAATAATTAGTACTTATTGATATAAAGACGACAATTTAAAAGCGTTAAAAGTTAAATGAACAAGTTACTTTTACGATCAAAACCAATATTGTGACGGTTAAACGCCGTTGATTTTCAATGAACTTCTATAAACTATAAAATGTGAACTTGAACGCAATTTATAGTTTTATTACCTATTGAATTGTGCAGACGGCCGACTGAAATCTTGCATTATTTTTTTAATATTTAAATTGCGTCAATTATAAACTCTAAAGTAATAATACCAATGGAAGTTTTTCATAAAGAGCTGTTGTTGTTTCGAATACATCTTTTTTTAACACACCAATAATGACGTCGCTTTTTACGAGAAAAATTCTATTGCAGTTAGTCACAACTCAAAACCTTATTTCTATTCCAATCGAATTAAAAGTAACTGCAATCTACGCTATTGACTAACCCGTGTTGATAATGTTTAAAACAATTCAGTTTTATCAAACTGAAAACGTGGTTTATATTCGTAATGCATCTATAATCTAATGATTAAACCCGAAAAAATCATGTTTTATTTTTTTTATTGCGATTTTGTTTGCAAATTGTTCGATATGTATTTATTTAGTCGCAAGTCTGCAACGGTCCGTAAGATGGTTTACGAGGCTTATTGTTTGCAGTCGGTCGCGGCTGTGGGCCGGTGGATCCGCTGTTTTATTGACTTCCTACCGAATGGTTGTTACAGGCCTCTGGAGAGAGCAGCGCGGTGCAAATTGTATAGGTACTCACTATAATTAATGGAGAGTTTGGTGACTATTTGTACGCGTTAGATAAAGTGTTATCACTCAATATTAACTACTATAGTTAAGAGTGTTATCTGATTAGGAAAGACCTGAAATTGTATTTATTATTCAATAAAAAATGGTCACATAAACATAAATCAAACAATAAAGTTTATGTAAGTATGTGGAAAATAAAAATGAATACTTTTAACATACTAAAACTTGAGACTGTTTACCTATATCAGAAATTGGACACCAATTTCCAAATTGATACAGAAGACAGGCTACTAAATAAAATAATAAAACATTACTAAACTAGAGACCAGTCACCATACATGGTGAGCCACAAGCATTCGAGTCAACAATAAACTATTTAAAATTCCAGGATCATTATACGATCAATGACATCGGAAGACGGTTATATTGCGAATCAGCATATTTTCAATATCGGTTCTTATAAACCGGTTTAGTTTGGAGGCGATTCGAAAGTCCTATTCAGTTTATTGATCATTCCAATCGATAAAAATCAATTGGTTATAAATCAATTGATGTTATCAATTTCTTCTGTTCGGCCAGAAAGTAAATATGAATTAGTTTTCACTAATCAAAGTGTTTCCGGCTGCGTTACTTAAATCGATATTTTTAATTTTGATCGCGTTGTTATACTACTGTTATTTTTATTAGTAGTGGTTTAGTAGTAGAGCCCAACTGTAGCTTGACTGTTAGACTACAGCTTAATTAAATACGGGCTGGCTTGACTGGAGCAATACCACCCTCTCACAGGAGATCGGCGTAGCAAAGCTGCCTAACCCCCCTTCCCCTCTATTTGTCCCTTTAAGTTGGAATAGGCTACGAGAACAGCTTAATATCACGCGGCTCCTACGCTTGTTTTTTTGTTTATTACGTTATAGGCAAGTACTTGACCACAATCACACGTGATGGTAAGTGACGATGTGGTCTACGGTGGTGCATACTCGCCTAGAAGGTACCTGTTCACTCTCTACTTGAAAACATCCAGGTTATAGTCAACCGAGGACAAAGACGCCGGCAAGGAGTTCCATTCCTTGGCATTCCTTGTTTGCTGACTTAGTTATATTTTGTCTGATTGGTTATTCTAATTTACGCAATGGATTTTAACCGGTGTTCACTATTATTTGTTGTTTCTTCTGGACCTTTAAACTTATGTAAATGAATAGGTACATTCTAATTATATTAATAAATAGTAGAGAAACGTCGTGAGAAGAAGAGTCGAGTCGCTAGTTAAAAATAAAACAGAGACCTTACGAAGACTTTTTGTAATGTGTGTGTTACCTTCGCGTACTAATATGTATGATAGTTGACCCAATAGATAATTAAATAATAAATAAATATCGCCAGACGGACACACCAACTGTACAGTCCCAAACTAAGCAACGCTTGTACTATGGGTGCCGTACAATAGACTGGGGGCGATCCCAGTGACACCCAGACCAGGGCAAACTACCAAAAGGCCATTTCCGAAATAAACCCTCACGGGAATCGAACCCGCTACTACCCGGTGTTAGCCGACTGGCCTACGCTCAAACCACACGTCGTCAGAACTATGTAAGTACCTGATTTGCCAAGATATTTTACTCTCTGGACATGTTCGTTCAACTGTTTTAAGAGGTACAATGGCAGCTTGGAGACTTGCCTACCCCGTAAAGGAGAAAGCGTGACTTGGACGCGTGTAACTTACATTCCCCAGCAAGACCGCTTCCCGAATTGGTCAAATGAATACCTTTATGTAAGTATACAACACAAACAGTAATGTTGAACTGACCTATATACAAATTGTATAGGTACCGAACCTAAATATATAATATAAATAATTTAGCTCTTTTGACGTCTCACCTAGGCACGGTCCTCCCCTCACTACGAGGGGCCTGGCCCAGTACGGGTTGGTGGATTTCACATGCTTTCGAAAATTTGTTAGATTTTCTAAGACAGGTTTCTAAACAAGTGCTAATCATATAGAAATTATGATTTGCACATAGATTTCGAAAAACCCTGAGCTAAGAGCCAATGTTTAAACCCAGGACCTGGTGCCCCGCAAGACGCGTGCTGTACTAATCGGCTTTCGAATCTAAATACAAAGTATAGAACTAAAAGCAAATAAAACCTTAGATTAGCTGGTTATTTCCCTTTTCACCGATCATTCACACGGCGAAGACACCGTTTTACTCTAAATTTTCGTCAAAAATACCATTACACTAATTACACCAACACAATAATATGTACCTACCTATAGAAATTATCAGTGTCGGGTTAACCGTTTGAATGACTGCTTCGTCGATGATATCACAAGATGAAAGTTCAGTACTCTACATGACTCTACATTCCCATCGTATACCAACATGGGTATCATAGAGTAGGTACTCGTACGTCTTGAGATTCCAAGTCTACCTTCGTTCACCGATAGAGAATCTTTTAAGAGACTTGTCTGTCTTATAAAGAAATCGCTAGCAGTGTCGTCTTAAAAAAGTCAAATTTATTATTAAATCTGGTTCACAATAACACTACATGATGCCTTCAGAACATGTCCGTTGATTGTAGAATTCCCTGCGCTCAGTATTCGCCGTATGCGCATCATGTCGGACGAGAGCAGGTGAATAACAATCGGTTGATGTTGGCAGCGAGCCGCCGTCATCAGCCGCACTGGAACTATGGGTCCGTATTTCGATTTATTGTTCCATTTCAATGAGGTTTTAAAATTAGAAAGCGAAGAAAGTGGATATGTTACTATCGTATTCAAAAAAACCTTTATTTTAATCCGTAAAAAATACTTTTAAAATTATTTTATTTCGCGATGTCTGTTATTTATATAACAATGGTTCGACCCGCCTAATGTTATGCAGTCACCGTGGCCTATTGATGCTAGCATTAAAAGAAGTGTCTCCGAAACGCATAGTACGAAACGTATCTGTAATAGCTACTTTACACCAAACTTTTGTGTGAGGGTGGTACTACTACGGTATGCTGGTAGCCTGTATATGAGAGTAGTCAATTAGCAACAGATTGGCAATACCAAGATTCCCAATGAACGTAAAATGTGGAATGAAAAAATAAAATTCTCAATTGCAACAGTAATAAAGTTTACTAAGAAAGTTCGAAAACGCTTCGAGTTAACAACAGTAGTGGCCCTTAGTTGACGCAATCTTGGAAACGGGAGTATAGAAGGCAGTGATGTTGGCAATGAACGGCGACGCAACTGGCACTTTGAGGGCCGCGTCCGGTACCAAGTCGGCACCGTGTCAGTACCAATCCGGTACCATGGGAACACGCGCAGTGATATTAAATTTATTTATTGTTACATGTCCCACGCCGCCCGACAAGGACGTCAGATGGACGGCTCAAAAGTTTGAAAAAAAACATGAGGGAATTAAAATTGATAGTAGGGTTTTGGCACGGTTGCTGTATCTATAGGAAATTTCTGGGTCTAAGGTTATACAGAGTGTTCTAAAAGCTCTAACAATATGGTATAAGTATTAAATTGGAATACTTGGAAAACTAATTGGACCACATTAAACTCAAAAGTTTTTAAAGTACAAGTTTTAAAATGAGATTTATCATACATTCATTTTCAGAAGCCAATGAACAGCAGCGATATTATAATCATGTAATTTATCCCAGATTACGAAATAGAATCGAAAATAGAATCATGTAATCGGCAAAACTATTTAAAATTCCACTGGATTCTAAGTAAAAACCCGAATTATATAATGGACGGTCACACAATCGCCTTAATATACAGGCTGGCTACGAGCTGTCTAATATAATCAAGAACGTGGTGTATGTTAAACGATTGTGAATCATCGAGTCAACGGTAACTTGGAATCGATCCTAACCTTGTTGGAATAGGGTATACTATTTACGGTTAACCAATTAAGTACATTTTATTCACCATACAAATTTGAATAAGTACAGTTATTCTGTCTCCCGTTTTGCAGCGGACGGAAGTGCACAATTTTCTTACAACTCCTCTCATATTTTTTTCGATTAAATTCGTGCGGTTTCCAAGAAAATTTAACTTTTCTTTAAACGTCAAATCTCGGTGTCATCGTTGGTCACCATTGTCGATCCTGGCTTACAGGAGTAATAGTGGTGGGAGTGTGTGGCGGGACTGGTCCCATAAAAACATAAACATTTTCAGTGCAGTTTCGGAAAAAGATCTTTATTCTAACCATGAAAGAGTATAACAACTACTTATAAACTAACTTGCAGTAGATTTTAATAAAAAATGACATGTGTTTAAAATTATAAAGGTAGTAGAATCTCTAGATGAGAACGGTTATGAAACATCATCATTAGATACTTTGCCGATAGAGAGCAATGATAATGATGGAAATGGTAGTTATGATTACAAAGCTCTACCTGTGGCTCTACTATTCAGTATTTGTTTTTTGTTTGCACCGCCTGCATTGTAGGTGACTTATTGACGCGGACAAAAAGTTACTTAATTGTAGGTATTGTGTAGCTAATACAAATATTAAAAGCTATTAGCCTCCCTTTGCATCGATAGGTAGTGTGATTACAGCCTATGTTTCCGTCACTCTATAATTACATCGAAATTGGGCCATATGACGCATAAAAGATAAGTAATCAAAAACAATGTTTCACTGTTTCATATTAAATTTTCATTTACTCAAATATCGATTGAAATTGACACAAAATACGACATTAAATTAAAAGCAGGAAAATACCCCTTACCACCTAGATAATAATGCCCACTACCAAAATTACTTAATACTGTCATAAAAAAGTAATTTGTTATACAAACCAATAATAAAGCCTAAAGTCGCCGTTATTTTTCATTCGAGACAGGTAATTTTAATGCATATTTAATGGGCAATTCTTGGCTTCAAATTTACCAAGATAAGGTAGCCATAATGCATACAGTTTGCCCCCTCGCTTTATTTATTGTGTGATTTTTGGCAACGGGGCTTAGTCCGGTACTTGGCTGGATGTGCAATCTTCATAATGCATGCAGTTTTATATGATAGTTAGGGTGTCCAATACATACGAGTTTGTGAGTTTTATCCTGTATTTTTAAGGACCTCGTGGCCTCATCTTGAAACAATAAGCGGATCCTGCCTGCATATCGACTGCAAAAATATGATTGCATTTCACAAACTTTGTTACAACGAACTCACGAGATATTTCTTATACTCTATCTCAATAGACATGTAAAAAGTAAAAGCATTTCCTTAGCCTTTAGACAAATTATTAATGGATTAATAAAATTTTAGGTGTAGTTATAATGATATCTATGCGTTATGGTATCGTACAAAATAAATACCAAATAAAATTATTAAAAAAACTGTTAAGAAACGAGTGTAATTTGACGGCCCTGGTGGCATTTTTGATAGTACACAAACATAGTAACCTACCGACAGCGTTCAAACTTAATACTATTTATTTTTCCTCACTTGTCCTAATTATACAAGAATATCATGGAACCCCTAATGCTAGTGCTCGCGGCAGTTGTGACGTATCCAGTGACGTAAGCATTTCAAGTGGTGATGCAATGTGGTACAATTTTGGGGGCGTCAGTTATCTCCCTGTGATAGTATTGGCAAATGGAAAACGTATCCTGAGGCCAGGTGTTTTACGTTTATCAGTCTTAATAATGGTTGATATGAAAGTGGGCCTCTGATGTTTGAATGTTCAATTACGTCAGAGCTAGGCTAGTGTACTGCTATCTATGAATGAGGAGTACTGAAGTACCTACAACATTTTGAGGAATTTAGATTGTTTTTGTTATTTATGTTTGTTTTATAAAATTCTCACAGTTTAATATTTTATTCCTTAATTTACACGACTGTGGGTGTGCCCTTTGATCCACATGTTAACGTGAACTATAAAAAGGGGAAATGCGTGTTAAGCCAAGTTTCCGAGAATAAGCATTCGAGTCGGCGGCATACCAACTTTATGACGCGTTCTTAATAAAAACATTAAAACCATGTCAGAGAAGTAACTACTTAGGTAAGTACCTACGTGTATTTACTTACCCGTATATGCCGATGATCTTGAAAAATAAAGTGCTTCGCTGATAGATTCCTTACCTGTGAACAAAAAAATAAAAAATAAATGGGTAAACGGTAGGTATATTTCATCATTAAAAAACACTTAAACATTTTGTTTGAAAATATAAAATTACTGTGGTATAAGTTCAGTTGTAAGTCCTAGTTTATTACTTTAATAAGAGTAACGGACTCTAGTGCAGGTTTTCGAAAAATAGGCAGATATTTTAATGAATGCACTAATGGAGGTCAGTCAGCCTTTCCAAATATTCCCGCTGTGATATCCGATCTTAAATATGTAGATATTATCTTGATTTCATATCCCCAGTAATAAATTAATTAATTAGAATTACGGATGTGATAACTAGTTCATTGATACGAATGAATTTTATCATCCATTCGATTAGTATTTTTATATTGCAAGTTATTGCGGAAATATAAAAGTAACGTTTCGTATCATAGTGAATAATTAGACGCTTTTTAGGCTTGACTTGGTGAGAGCACTGCTTTGACATTTTATTTAATATATATTTTTTTACGACTACCCACATTGGGCACAGTATTATTATCGCATACGCTCGCAGTAAGTCTACACCCGTATGACGAGGCTCCAATTTGGCCGAGTGTCATGTACCGTGGTCGCGTCATGAATAATTCCGAACGATGTCCGGCCAGTAAAGACGCTTAATTGAGAGAACAACATATTGTCGAGCCGAGCGTGTGAACTTTTTCACAGTTTCTCCATAACCTGGTTACGGAAGCGGACAGATTTGGATTTATGTGATCTGAGTTTTTAATTAGTGACATTAGTGTGTAGTTCCTACAGGTATTGGTGGATCTATCAGAATCTACAATCAAACTCGTGTATGGACTAGCTTGGATTATAAAAAGAAGATAGAAAGTTGAAGGTAAGTAGTGAATTGTTTTCCTATCACTGTTTTATTAATCCGTGAATTGTAACATAAATTACGAGCGCAGGCGTCAAATTAGTAAAGCTGAACAATAATAATAATTTAGCCCTTTTAACTTGCCTCCCCTCACAACGAGGGGTATTCAAACCGTAATACTATATACAAGCTGAATTACATACTAAAGGATTTGCAGACTTTGCTAAAAAAAAATGATGTCTAGGTACCTATATAACTTCTGGTACGAAACATATACCGAAACCGATATTATGATTGTGTCCCAATTTGGTGCTGTCAAAAATAGAGATGCAACATGTTTTGTGTGAGTGCTTCGTCCCGTGCAAACGTAAGGTAAAATCAACCTTCCGACGAAAGTACTGAAACGTGTCCAAGTTATTTCAGAAAACAAAACTTCGAAGAATCGCTCACGAATTGCAATAACCTATACCTACCTGCACCAAGAAATTATGATAAACGATTGTTTATCCAGCCCAATATTTACTCGTGTGACAATATTTCCGTCGAAAAATCTCGCCATAAATTAATCTGCTATAATAAAGAGGTGACGTTTAATGCGTGATTTATATGCATTATGATTTACGTTATGTGGAACCGAAAATACCGATACTAAGCGTAAGCGCCGCCCACGCACCGAGCCGAACGTAAATCATATTGCGACATCTCAAAAAATGCCAACATCAAAAACATGTTCGGCCGGCGGCCCCGTGGCCAGTACTGCACGCACCGCCGCTAACGCAAGAAAAACAAACGTAAAAAATAAATAACTTTTGTATACCTCCTTTCTTTCCCGTTGTTGGACGCCGAACAACTCATAAATCACAGGAAGATAAGCATAAAAAGATTGTATGAGGTGGGTACACGGTAGAACTAAACTTTTCGTATTTCGTTATCTCGCGTCAAGCGGTTCCTATAAAAAATAAGCCGCCCACACAATTCCCAGAAAACGAATAGACCAAAATCCAGACTGTTAAGTAACTGACCCCAACAGCCAGTAAGATTAAGTTATGCCGCCATGTTCTCAGTAACTGTTGACTGTCACGCAATTTTTACTTAAGGATATTCTTATCTCGAAATTCCGTCTAATAATAATTCCATTTCTTAGTCACCACCAAAACGTGTAGGTAGCAACGAATAATTATTATCGCTACGCCGAAGAATGACCGCACGTTTTTATTTCGTAGTCAAAGACCGGTTATGTGGAAACAATTCTAAAAATACTTAAGAAAGCACCTATACTTCATGTAGAATGTAATGTATTACAAAAGTACCTTCCTATCCTTAATCGTTCACCTGAGAGTGTAACAAATAGGCCGGCTGCACCGCATAGGGAGCCGTTTTGTCAGCGAGTGTACACGGGCACCTACTGAGCAATTAGATTTGTTAGCTTGTACCTACCCGAAGAGTTTCATCACGCCCCCGCTCAACAACAGATGCTTGGACTAATAATCTCTCGAAGTTTCCTCCCCGGCCCCCAGCAGGCCCGCTACCCCAGCCTCCCTAAGCAACCCAACTAAGATAGATTGCGCCACCATTCTTGCAATTTTCCTGTCGTATCTTGCCTCGTAAATTCCTCGTGATATATTGCTTCGGATCTCTCGCGATGCGACCAGGAGCATACTCGAAATATGATAAGAGTTATTTATTATTGTTCTTATTGGTTTTCTAAGGGGTGGCAATGTAATGGTATTTCGTTATGGCCTTTGTATTTTGATTGGTAGATAAGTTTTGCCAAAGAAAAATGTCCCTAGCATACCCTTCGCTGTATATGCTTACATCAGCAGCATATAAAAGACTTCTTAGTATCCACTTCGAGAATGTAAAATACCTCACAGGAGTTACTAAACTAATCGCTGAGAACGTAAATTTCCAAAGCAAGCCTAATCCTATTTATTGCTGAATATAAAGTATCAGTATTAAACTATGTAGATTATTCTTGTTCTTACAATTTTATTAATTCTTGTTGTTTGCTGGTAAACAAAACAATGTCTAAACCAAATTAAGATCCCGGAACAATCCACGAAATACCACGAACCACATCTTTGAAATGGAACAAGAGAATCTTCATTAATTTTGCGCCAAATTAAAAACATCCGAGGCCCGCCGTCTGCACCAGCCGCCGCCATTTCCATATTCTAATAGCCATAAATTGTAATTGCCATCAGATGCCTGACTCATGAGGGGGGGTGGAGGGGGACATTGCAGTTTTGTACTAATAGTTACATAATGAGTTGCCTATTATAATTTTGTATTAGCATGATAAGTACTAAGAGCAGTGATAGCCGATTGGTTAAAGCACGCGTCTTGCGGGCACCAGGTCTTGGGTTCAAATCCCGGATCGCACCTCTAGATTTTTCGAAATCTATGTGCGAATCATAATTTCTATATGATTATCACTTGCTTACGGTGAAGGAAAACATCGTGAGGAAACCTGCATGTCTTAGAAGATCTAACCAATTTTCAAAAGACATGTGAAATCCGCCAACCCGCACGGGCCAGCGTGGTGGATTATGGCTTGAATCCCCCTCATGTTGAGGGGACGCCCGTGCCCAGCAGTGGGACGTCAAAAGGGCTAAATTATTATTATTACTAGCTGTGCCCCGCGACTTCATCCGCGTAGTATTGGATTATTGGGTTAAAAAGTATCCTATATGTTAATCCGGGGTAATCTATCTGTGTTCCAAATTTCATCCAAATCCGTTCAGTAGTTTTTGCGTGAAGGAGTAACAAACATACATACATACATACATACATACATACATACATACATCCACACTCACAAACTTTCGCATTTATAATATTAGAAGGATGATAAGTACTTAAAGGATTGATGTATAAATCTAAATTGAAAATTAAAAAAAAAACCCCATGCGACGACTTTTTAAACAACAAAAGAGCTGATAATTTTCAAACATAGCTAACTATGTTTCATGAAAATCTGTTCTGTGTGTGAGTATTCTTCGGAACACTCTCGAGCAGAATATCTTTCTAGCAAAAAAACAATATTAAAATCGCTTCATCCGCTTGGGAGCTACGATGCCACAGACAGACACACATATACACATCTTAAACTTATAACACCCCTCTTTTGTCGTAGGGCGTCAAAAATGACTATAGCGAAACAGAATGGTAAACAATACCAAAATTTACTTAGTAGGTATTGCAATAGAGGGAAGTGAATACTCTTGTTTCATCTCTTCCTGTTCTCTCTTTGGATAAAATTCGTGCGGATTTCAAGATAAGTACTGTTGGCTTTTCCACGGGAATCGTAGAGCGTCGACGCTTAGTGTCAAAATTCAAAAAAAAAAATTCAAAATTGTTTTTATTCATGTAAGCCAACAAAGCATTTATGAATAGTCAGAATCTACCACCGGTTCGGAATGCTGCTTCCACTGAGAAGAGCCGGCAAGAAACTCAATGGTTACTCTTTTCAATGAATGAAAGATAGTGTACATTCTCAGGAACAGCATAAAAAAAAATAATATGAGCAGGCAACACCATTGCCACTAAATAGCTAATAGTAAATAATAATCATATATGTAATAATGTAAATCAAATGAGAATGCTAGTTTAGTGTGATGTGCATACCTACTCATACTTACATCAAATGAAACGTTTACGAACCAAATAATAATTGATAAAACAGGGGTGGATATTATGATAATTGCTTTGGTGTGATGCCTTCCATGCTAAGTAAATAAATAGTATTTAACGACAATGTTGTTAAGAGGAAAGTGAGTGGACCAATCCCCGCAAGCAGCGCCCGCGCACGAGCATGACTTGAAAAGCGGCATCACTCTCCTCAACCATAATAGAGGGAAGAGGGTGACCCGCTCCACAAAGCCACCGCAAACAAGGACATTGAAATGAGCATGACCAACACCCAACAACCACTCCAACCCACTCTTTAAGCCCTCGAGTTTTCGGTAGTAGGTACCTACTTCAGGAATTACCCTTCATATAACTAGATACCCAACAGCAGGCAGAATAATTTAATTGCTCTACATCTATTTTATTATTTTGTTGTACATTATACATAGCTAGTCATTTCAGGCTTCTTATCACTCATATGAAGTAGGTATAAAAACGGAGTATTTTCTCATCATGTTTTTGCGTAAGCAGAGTTACATTCTGAGAAACTTAGAAACCTATTACTCTATTCGTCTAAACTCTTCAAACTCCAAAAAGTAATATTTTTCAAGCAAACTGAAAAGTTATGCACATTGGAAGTTATCCAAAAGAAAAGCATTCACTTGTTACCTCCGAATAATATTTCACGTGACGCTTTCGTTGTCGTTTAGTATTTGTCGAAGGCATAAACAATTGGAAGGAAACAGTACCCTCGCAGACGACGGAAGCTAGTCGAGTGTCGGTACCGGAACTGTTATTGCCGGAACGACTACTACTTCCGGCTGTGCAGACTTCAAGTCTCCGCCGGTGATGTCTTCCCCATTTTTGAGAACAGTTACCTTTTGGAGCTGTGAGAGTGGAGGTGGAAATAGGATGTGAGATTATGTTAAGTAGACATTGTTGATGCGAGCGATACATACCCATAAGGAAGTATACAAAACAAAGCTTTATATGCTATTTTCTCGATGTTTTCAGAATCAACTCCGTTAATAATATATTATAGATAGTAGGTAATGTTGTTAAAGTTTAAGACATAACAATCTATCTTTCAATCCAGATATCGTACATCAAAGTTAAGACTTTTTAAACTCAATGTCGCTAAACAGAACTAACATTATCTTCCCGAACCTATTACCAACCATTCCTCATACTCAATGGCACTAAACTCACCGGAATCCATAACCTTAAGAATGTAAAGGACGCGAACGATTTTTAATACAGTCGGCAGTCGGCACTCGGCACTCGGCACCCCATAATGGGTGTTTTCGCACCCCCATTTGATTCTGTGGTGACATTTCAAACCCACCGCTCTATGAAAAAACAAAGCTCGAAACATTATGCAAATGGCATTATGTCGGTATTTTTGTGCGTTTCGCCAACTTTATGAGCCGAATAGGAAGGGTGAAGGGTTAAGACTATTGGACGATGGGATGGTGAATAAAAGTTTTGGATGCCGCGTATTCAATTTATGTATTGAATCAAACGTTGCCATTGTATTTACCGTGTGGGGTGTAATTGTAAACGCTAAATAAAGCACGACGCGTACTTACTTATTAATTCTTTTGTAGAAAATAATTCCATAGCGAATAATAATGTTTGAAATGGTAATTTTCATGCTATTTTTTTTGTGAAACATTTCAGTTACTTTTTAATATTTTATATAACAGTATTAGCTACGATTGTATTTTCTATTTCTTTAATTCCAATGTCATGTTGTAAACAACCATCTATTAAAAGAGCATAAAAAATAATAGTTAATTTCCGAGCTCGCATCAAGTTTTGAAAGATTTGCAATTTAATAAATCAAATCAGTGAATTTTAGTAATAGCTCTGTACCTCATGTCAAGTACCTACATCAGCTATTATTCATTAGGGTCGCCTAATCTCAGAGATCTTAGAATCTCACGCTCCTCGCATCCATGTCAGCGGCGTAACTGGTTACTTTGGTTATCATGCCCAGTCTGGATTCCATCAGAGATTCGTCAACGAGCCTTGATGTGTGGGTTCCTCAATTTGCTCGTTTGACATCGCTGATGACGACATCTGACGGCTGTCAATCAATTTACCCACATTAGGGTCAGTCAACTATTGGACTGAATGCTACAAGGACATTTATAAATAAAAAATACTTCGGTTTAGAGGTATACTATAAGTTGTGACTTATGACGAATACGTTTCCCATACCTATTCAAACTCAAACTCAAAATTGTTTTATTATCGTAAGCCAACAAAGCATTTATGAATAGTCAGAATCTACCACCGGTTCGGAATGCTGCTTCCACTGAGAAGATCCGGCAAGAAACTCAATGGTATTTAATAGTATACCCGCCATTTCTGTGTAGAAGCGAACCTATGATTGGAAAGCATCGGTTTTCGTAACCTCTAAAACTCGATTAGACTCTCATAATTAATCTTAGGACACTACTTAATTAACAAATGTATCATTTTTATCTGTTAATGAAAAGTGATAGGTAGAGCAGGTAATTACATGGTTTATTTTTGGTTATCTAAGTATACCCGTTTTATTAGTTTTGATGTAGTTTTCCAATCCATTAACTTTGTGCTACGAATCTAATACAATACTCGTATGACCTATATTTCTCAGATCCGTATCATTCAAAAATTATATAGTAACGTCAATTTTCAGCTTGAAATAGAGTCAGTTTGCTTTGAGGCTTCACATTTCGATACAGATTATTAATAAATAGCCGCACCAATTTAATTGAAACTGTGAAACTATATAGTGCAACGAAAATAAGTAATGATTTGCTTACAATACGTAGCTGGGTAGCTTTTGGACGTCAAACTGCCTACGTCATCATTTGGTAATTATGGTAGAGATAGAAAACACGAGAGAAATCTGCGAAAGATTTTTAATTCCGTTTAAAATGAAGTCTCTAAGACATATAACACAATACAGAAATACCTCTAATTGAATACAGCGTGAATTTTACAACGGAAAGACGCGTAATTTTCTTTGTGCCCAACAAATCTGTGTCACGAATTTATTTTGCACCAACAATGTACGAAACCCGACAAACGCAAGTGTGGAATTATTATATGCCAGCTCGACGGCAGTAGTACAATAAATAAACCATTTTATATCGAAATAAAAACGAAGGAGGAAGTAATTTTTATGTTGGTTCTCATCCAAATACATCTGTTAGGTTATTCATAAATGCTTCTCGTTTATCATTAGAATCGCGGCTTACGTAATTACTTTGAGAGCAAAACCTTATTTACATGAGGTTAAGTATGTACCAAAATTTATTATACCAAATTGAAAAGGCGGACCTAGGGAAGAGAAGGTCGGCGACGTGCGAGCATTGCTTTTGGTACTGCAAGCATCTATATAGGTTACGGTAGCTGCTTAACATCAGGCGGGTCGCACGCTTGTTTTCCGAATTTGCTACATAAAAAAATATAATAGGACAGTTATAAGACATTTACCACTAAAACAATAAGCCCGTAGGGTTTCTTACCGGATCTTCTCAGTCAAGGTCGCGATCCGGTTGTAGAGGTATATAAAATATCAAGTGATATATTGTCAATTTAACTAAGTAAACTATTATCTCCTTATTAATAACCGTGGTTTAGTGGTTGTATAATTACACCATGCTTTGTCTTCTTCTTTCGAATGTCAAATTACTAATGACACAAATAAATATTTCGGTGTATAACTATTCTCGCGCTAAGCCACGTTTATTAATAAGGCGATATGACTTTACGTTTCAACAGGTATCTCTGATAAAGCAACATTATTGTTTTAAGCAACACTGATACAAAAAATAATACTGCAACATTTTAATCTCAATAGATATACTTATTACATACTCGCTGAGCCCGCGACTTCGTCCGCGTGAAATTTAACTTAACAAAAAAGCCCGCTCCCGCGTTCTGAGCCCGCGCTACAGAACCCATTTTTAAAAATATTTGTTTTCTAAAATAAAAGTAGCCTAAGTTACTGATTATAACAACAGCCATCTACCAGTGGAATTCCCGTCAAAATCGGTCCAGCCGTTTCGGAGATACTCTTTGATTTCATGTGTTTTTATTTTTTTACGCGGAAGCCTAATTGTTTTTCTAAAATTAAAGTAGCTTAAGTTACTCCCTAAAACATCAGCTATCTGCCAATGAAAGTCCCGTCAAAATCGGTCCAGCCGTTTTGGAGATTACCCGGATCAAACACACAGACAGACAGACAGACAGACAGACATACATACAGACAGACAGACAGACAGACACACAGACAAAAAAAAAAAAACGCGTTTTTGTTATAGGTGTCGTATGTACTTTCATATGCATTTAGTGAAAACGTGTTATTTTGATATTACAAACCGACACTCCAATTTTATTTATTTGTATAGATGATTAATATTACATATACAGGTTGAAACATAAAGGGTATACTTTTTATTCAAAACTTAACTTTGCTAATTCTAAAACTATCAGCTTTGGAGGAAACTTGAAAAACAAAAGGTGTTACAGGGATACAGGTGTTGACAGATTTCATAAGTCTACAAAACCTTTAGTGCTTCAACTGTCCCACAAAGCCGATAGTATTAGATTTACAAAGTTAAGTTGCAAGAAAAATAGTATACCCTTTCTATTTTACCTAGTATAACCGTTACCTATTCTAAGAATACCGACTACAACAAAAAACATAACCTCAAACACATCCGAAAGCATTATTATATCCTTCTTTGTTGCGAAACTCCACTCCAAAATGGCGGAATATCAAAACATTCTCCGCTTATAAAACGAATATCAAGCATTCTGTCATTAGGGCGGCACGCGATGTATTTATGCCGGGGGCATACCTCACACTGTCAACCCTGTCAACTAAATGCGTTTTGGTTTAGCTAAAATTGCATGATAATTCCGATTTTAGTCCAGTGGTACGTGTTGACACATTGTTGATATATTACGCGCCGTAATCCGTAATATTGCGTTGTTTTAGTGTTGGTAACGTTGTTTTCAGTTCAAATAATATTGTTTTAAGTTCAAAGAATGTTTAGTACGAGTTCTCAGATGGGTTTAAATAAATAAATAAATATCGCCATACTGACACTCCAACTGTATGGTCCCAAACTAAGCAAAACTTGTACTATGAGTACCGTACAATGGACAGGGGGCTATTCCAGTGACACTGAGACTAGGGAAAATTATGAAAAGGCCATTTCTGTAATTTTCCCCGGCGGGAATCAAACCCGCAACCACCTGGTGCAGTGAGCCGAGCGGCCTACGCTGAAACCACGGCACCAAGCGGTTTCATAATAAAGATACCTATGATAACTGAGTTGGAGGCTGACATATTTTAACGCCTACGTATATTTATAATCATTTCACTTAGCGAATTTATAGAATGATCGCGCTGAGTGAAATTTATGGTCGGAAGAGTTTGACTGTAAGCGTTCAAATATTGATAACTAAAGACAACATAATGAAATTCAATTAATTACCGAAATCATTTACATTTTTATTTATTATTAATTGAGGTGAGACCCGTATCCAGGATTAAGACATCGAATGGACTAATAATAATTATTAATATTTTATAATTAAGTTTATATTAGAAAACAATGAATACAGGTAGGTCAGTAATTTTAAATTATTTTTATAGAAATTAATTTTAATTCAACCATGTATCTGTTACCGAATAGTTCACGCACGTTTTATAACTGATTTAACAATTATCATTTACGCATTCATATTATATGAAATACTAGCTGTGCCCCGCGACTAAAAACAGATAGTACCCGATTCTCAGACCTACCCGATATGCACACTAAATTTCATGAAAATCGGTCGAGCCGTTTCGGAGGAGTATAGTAACTAACATTGTGACACGAGATTTTTATATAAGAGATATGTTATGTAAGTACATACTAAAACTATCTCTCTAATCAAGTATGTATTGTACCCCGACATCCAATACGTCATTTGCATATATCCCAGGCACATGTGGTCACAAAGGGTCGAATGGACCCCGTATTTAATTTTCATAAAACGAGCACCGTTTTAATACGTCTGCGGACGAATAATAACCTAACCCTTTCTATTTCAAAATTGGCTTCGGTATTGCCGGTTAATTTATTATTATTTGTGGTTAAAGCTATGTACTAACAATACTAGCTTATTTATTATTAAGTAAGTATTAATAGTATTGTTATATAAATGGAGAAAAATAACACAATAAGTATTCACTTATTTTTTAAATCAAAAATTAAATGCTTCAGCTTTTTCCTTTGTGAGTGCTGAATAAAAAAAATCAGTGCCGTCTAGGGACGCCCGAAAGAAGCGAAGCTTTAGAGTATAAAGCGTAGGGCGTTGCAGCTGCCACTCTGTATACCTATATATATCGTGCAACGCTACTGACGCCATGGTGTAACTCTACTGACGCTTAGCACCGAACGTCCGTATAGAAGCTTGGCTTTAAAATAGGATTTCATTAGGTATGCGTTATAATAAGTGACGTTGTGACGTCTACCTAAGTGTCATCATTAGGCAACTGTCCACCCTGGATAATTAATGGCCTAGTTTAAAGTATCCTCTCAAGCATAGATACCTTTTTTTATAACAGAGTCGGCAAACAAACCAAGACAGGTGCTTAACGATGCTTACAATACCTACCAAATGCATTGCACGTTGCCCACCTAAAAGGGAGGGGTCTGCCCCTCCCTTTCAGGTCGGCAGGGAGAACTGGAAGCCCAACCGCCCACTCCAGAGAGTGGGCGGTTGGGCTTCCAGTTCTCTCACTCATCATACGAAACGCAGCTTTAATAGTAACTTTACGCCAATCCTCTGTGAGAGAGCACGAGCGATACTACCCCTGTCGAGAGAGTCTGTCCGTATATGAGCTTGGCTCTACCACCTACCAAATACCTCCTCTATCGCAAATAAACAAACCGATAAAGCTTTTATCACAAAATACAGAGTAACATTTTGTGAGCGGCGCAGCCACGCGCGTCGGCGATGATTTATGCGCTCCCAACATTATGATGCATTTGCATTTCGTTCACAATGCTTGCAATAACACAATAGCAACGAGTTAATGTGGACTTGGCTGCTCGGACGGCTACTACCGATTAGGTGCTATTGTTTATGTTGTTAATACACCTTACATTAAGTTGTTAAAGTTAATGACATAATCCGTTTACTCTTCTTTATAATATACAAGGTGTCAGGGACATCGTAACGAAAACTGATACCATAGATTCAATTCATTATTCTTGAATCCTCAGAGTTGGAATTTTCCGTCGAATAATTTGATCTCAAGTTTGAAAACGATTTTGGTAGTGTCATTCTTACGCCATCCCAGTACAAAATGACATGTTAAAAGCATACTCGAGATCGCTCTAAGACTTTAGATCGATTTATTAATCCGGACCTCACTTTATATTGCAGTTTATGTCTAAAATAATAATTATTGATTTATTTATGTTGAGAGAGATTTGTATAATGAATTCATGCTAAAATCAATTTAAAAATGCTGAAATATTGGAGCATGATTCATGAAAAAATTTAGGTAACATAAGAATATTAAATGTACAAACCACTATTGTCCCTTTTGTTAATAAACCATTGAGTATTCTGATTACTGATAACACTTTTATTCGGTAATAATAATAAATTGAAATACACATACAAGGAAATGATAGCCGATTGGTTTAAGCACGCGTCTTGCGGGCACCAGGTCTTGGGTTCAAATCCCGGCTCGCACCTCTGGATTTTTCGAAATTTATGTGCGATTCATAATTTTTATATGATTATCACTTGCTTACGGTGAAGGAAAACATCGTGAGGAAACCTGCATGTCTTAGAAGGTCTAACCAATTTTCGAAAGACATGTGAAATCCGCCAACCCGCACTGGGCCAGCGTGGTGGATTATGGCCTGAATCCCCCTCATGTTGAGGGGAGGCCCGTGCCCAGCAGTGGGACGTCAAAAGGGCTAAATTATTATATACAAGGAAATAGAAGTTTTCGTTTTCTATGTTAATATTATTCAAACAGCCCATGTTTTGTTCGTTAAGGATTATTTCTTATCGCGAGCAAGTTGTTAGAACTCAAACATAACTCGCTTTGTAGGTTAGAATATAAAATAATAATTATTATCAATGTCTACATTCCTTACCCCGCTACATTTAAAGAGTCCACGATCACAAAACTTCAGCTGACAAGACACTACATAAATTCATTCATTTATCAACTATCTTATCGCGACGTATCAAAGCTTACAATTCCTTGCGTCAGCGACAAAACAGTTTTCGCAAAAATTTACAACTTGCGTACCTCATTCCAAAGTTACAAACGCATTCGCATACAATGTTATTCCTGTAGCCGTAAAGTCCAATTCACTGGTGAACGATATAAAACGATTATGCGTAGTTTCTGGTGCATCTTTATCTGCGTTAGCCACTGGTCCGCCATTGCTGTTAAATTTATTAACTGCGATACGCATTCAGTGTCGTGAGCTAAAAGGCGACTTTAATTAATATTAATTATAGCCACACCTGTAATTAATGTAATTCGCGAGATAGCTGCCGACTTTTGAGCGCGTCAAGCCTGGTGGCTTTCGACGCCGACTTGTCACTGTGTCACTGTCATCATTAATTATATAAACAACTCTTAATTGTTGATAAGCAGGTGTTGCCCGATCGCCAAATTTAATTATCCTTAACACAACTTCAAAGAACCCGACAATGTGGGCAGCGGTAACAGGAGAAAAGTCCAGCAAATGGGTTGTTATTAACGATGTTTTAATGATATTCAACCTTCTTGTTAAGATTTAGAAATTGAATTTGCAGATATAACAAATGGTTACGTATAATACATGAACTATTTCGATGCTAGTGCGGGACACGTTAACTCTATGACAACTTCCAAATTCTAATGCGGAACAAAAACTGTACAATTAACGAATTAAATAATATCTAATAATAAATATCGCCAGACGAACACACCAACTGTATAGTTCCAAACTAATTAACGCTTGTACTATGGGTACCTTACAATGGACTGGGGGCGATCCCAGTGACACCCAGACCTGGGTAAATTACGAAAAGGCCATTTCCGAAATTTGCACCGTCGGGAATCGGATCCGCAATCACCATGTGCAGTGAGCCGAGCGGCCTACGCTCGAACCACTGCGCCAAGTGGTCGTCAAAAAAGCAATAATGTGATATTAACTATGACATGTTAAGTATATATGGATGATAACTCGTTCGACTGGATGAATAATATATTACAAATATTAGATTAAACGATTTTCGTATAAAAAGTCTAATAAAAATACAACAGCGAAACTTCACATACATTTAGAACATTTAATTTACTCTCACCTTTTCAGTGAAACAACTATTGGAGTGAATTCATCAAGTGAAACAAGGCTACACCGCCGCTGTAAGGAATTAATCAAAGTTTAAAACAATACCGTGTAGCGGGCAGGGGCGGGGCGAGCGGTGGGAGGGACGGGTCAGGGTTGCCAAAGCAAAAGTGAAAAAACAATATAAAAACTGTATACTGTACATAATTGATTGACTCAGGCAACAACAACAACAACAAGCAACAAGCCAAGGGTGAGTGGTGGGTCCTTATCCTAAATTGATTTTGTATACTGTAGGTATACATAAAATCTACTCTACGGCTATACAAAGTATCTTTATGTTGAAAAATAAACCGACGCCCCCAAACAATAACTCGGTAATGTCCTATTATGGGGTTTATGCTGTTATATCAAATTTGGCATCTACGGACTAGAATACACCTTACCAATTTTTTTCTGATTTTTTCTAATGATATTTACAAACATATCATGACACACAGGTTTATTGTTGGGAAGTTTAAAACAAAAATATTTCGGCAATAAAACTGTTAAAGGTCTGTACAAAATATATTTGTAGAATATAATTTGGTAAGCTGCGGTTACTGGGTTATTGGCGTAGTAATAACAATGTGATACATCGATACCGTATGTAAAATTATTGAATATTACCGCAATAACTTAAAAGACGTTATGCATCAATCCTGCGATAAAAAATAACACCTTAGAAGTCCATAACAAAATGTTACGAAATATTTTATTTGATAAATTTACTACAATAATCTCATAAGTACTAAAACTGTTATATTTAATTTATAGAATGTAATGTATTATTTATTTTGTTTAATTACAGGGTAATTAATAAAAGGAATTTCTTAGTAATGGTACAGTCATATTTGACAAATAATTAGGTTTAATTTGATACATAAATGACTTTAATAGTCCCACTCATTGAAGAAATATTCGAAAAAATCAGTAAAACATTTTGCCTGTAAAATTTTGATTTTTCGATTACCGAGTTATTGCTTGGGGGCATCGAAATTGTAAAGATAATTATTATGTTATTAAAGGCATTGTGCTGGTTAAACGTTTTCAGTTCGAATTCGATTGTTTTTTTTTTTTTTCCGTGGTTGGCAACCCTATTCGGTGAGACGAGAAACGCCGAAAGCGATGTACTAACTCGAGTATGGAGGTTTTGTGAGTGAACCCTAGGTGTTAGGATTTCACACAGATATCACTGATGTTTTATTTTCTGTAATTGTGTTATATTACCTCATGTAGTTTAGTTTGAGTTTTGAATGTATTCAATTACCAAACGAGTGTTAGAATGTCTCCATATTAACCAGTTTAGCTGCATGTTTCCGCCAGGGGTGCTGCTGCGAAATAAATATGTAGGTATAAATAAATATCGCCAGACTGACACACAGACTGTATGGTCCCAAACTAAGCAAAGCTCGTACTATGGGTACCGTATAATGGACTGGGGGCTATTCCAGTGACACTGAGACTAGGGCAAACTACGAAAAGGCCATTTCCAAAATATGTCCCGGCGGGAATCGAACCCGCAACCACCCGGTGTAGTGAGACAACCGGCCTAGCCTCAAATCACTGCGCCAAGAGGTCTCCCAACGTATGGAATCATTCGATAATTCGTGTCAAAACTTATACTATAAGCCCCGAGATTACAGCAAGCAGTTATAGCTCTGAGTTTATACATTTGCGAGTTACTATTCGCTAATGTCTACGTAAACTATTAGTGTGGCAAATTGTTCGCTCCCAGATGGTTTATAGAAATAATTGTTTGGTATGGATACAAATATTTTTGCGTAGACGCTACCGTCTAACGAGCGTAAGACACGCGTAATGATCATGGTAGAGCGCTTAACTGCAGCTTTTTAAAATTCCTTCATACACATCATAATTTGTAATTTTGATGCCTTATTTTAAAAGAGACCCGACACTTTAATATAATAATTAGTTGTTTACATGTCTAGTTAAATAAGTCAATACGAGTGATTAGTTTCACGTCGTAAACTTATAAATCCATTCGAAGTAAGAACAGGTTACGCCTATCGTGACAACGAATACACATTTAGGAAGTATTTCTAGTTTTAATTTTAATAGCGTACTCGGTATAATGATCGGTAGAGCAAGAGAGCAACCGAGAATACACTTTTGATATTGCATCTCTACCAATAGGCGTGGAAGTAGGATGCGTGTATCTCGTTTTCGTCGCTTTCAAAATGTTTTCAGCGACTCTATGTTGCCCATTTTTGTATATATTTTTCTATGACTAAAGAGTATAAAATGAACTTTTAAAATTTAATTAAGTACTTATGGGAAAAAAATGTTACTTTACTTTTTGTCTTTTGTTTTACTAAACAAAATACTAACTAAGCGGCACTTCTACATTTCAGCAGCGTTTTAATATTCAGCCGTAAGATTGATATCTTGTTACCTATTTATCAACATCCACAAATACGTAGGTCCATATACCTATACTAACCTAATAAATATGTATTAACCTCCGATTACGTTCTCATATCAATAAATAATGCGTCACTTATTGTTTTTATGTGCAATCGGTTGAGAGTTCAACAGCCGTTCCCGTCCCTTGCAAAGTCGACCATACAACAACATCATGATCAACGCACGTAAACAGAGCAAAACAAATGGCAACAACTTTATAAATGCGTTCGCACACGAGGCTCGCGCAAATATATTATGAGGTTGTATTGAACCATGCTGTGCGAGGAAGTGAGGCAGCGAGAAACAAATCGACGAAATAGGGTTGGTGCATTATGACGATATAGGAAAATAATTAGATTTTGAAGGGATTCTTTTGGTACCACTGCTGACTACATCACATGTATTGCGATACTGTGTTGAATTACATTTGCGAAGCGGTGCTATTCTCTATTGTTTGAAGAAAGGTTCTCGAGTGGCGGCCTCGAACCGGAAGACGCAGAGTTGGACGGCCTCCCACTAGATAGACCGACGATCTGGTGAGAGTCGCGGGGAGCCGTTGGATGCAGATAGCGAGCAACCGTCCTTTGTGGCGTTCTATAGGGGAGGCCTATGTTCAGCCGCAGTGGACGTCTTCCAGCTGATGATGCTATTCATAATAATGTATTGAACCTGATGCTACTGTAATACACTCTTTTTTGATGAGCTGGCTTGACTATTATTTTTTTATGACAAAGCACACGCTAATGTGCCGCATGTTTCACAGCATGCTACAAGTCATATTACAAATGTAGTATTAACGAACACAGCGCAGCACAGCTCGGTGGCACAGCTTCACCCTATCACGCACTCGGTACGCTCAAATTTCGCCACCGTCTGCTTTATATTGATATATTGTATTGTTTATGGCGCGCGGCCGAATCAAAATGTGATATATTGAACAACGCGCGCGTGTTCGCGGGTAACTTTCATATTTGGAAGGGTTATAGATTTATGTACACTAGATGTGGAAAGGCGCACTAAGCGTAAGAAGTGTAATTTTTAAAATGATAAATCATTGTTTTATTCATTAAAGACTATAATTAGAGATAAATCGTAGATACGTACTTACGCAATGTGATAAGATATGTTGACTGTATTTGAAAAAGTATTTTATAAGTTATATTCACAGGAACTTTCTATATATAAATGTGCGAGCAAAAACCAATGATAATAATATATTTTTATATAAGTTGGTAAAGACCCGGCCTATGATAAGCAGTTACGGTAGCTTAATAGATGCTTGCAAAACCAAAGGCATTGCTCCTACGTTGCTGTCCTGAAGGGGAGTGCGACAGAGGGAGGGGGAGTTTCGGTTCCCTCACTCATCGTACTGCTTCACGTCGAACTTCTGTGATGATCGGGATTTCATTGAATAGGTATAGCGCATGATTAGAGTGCAGAAATCAGGTTCAAAAGTAGACTTATGTGCTTAAGTGGCACTCATTCAGTAACATACTATGTATCTACTTATATTTCAGATAAAAAATAAGTACCTTACTAAGTTTTTTAATGTTACATGTTAAATTATAACTATGCGCAGTGACTAACAAAAAATTAAACAAAAATATTTTCTGAAAATATTTCTCTTTTCAATTCTTCCTTTCCCCCATTTAATGTCACATCCAGTATCAACAAAATCTTCGTATACCAGGATACATAGATATATGTTCGTGCCTAGGGAATAGTTGGGATGAGGGGGGATAAATTATTGCTTTCTACAACTATGTGTCTGCGCCATGTGTTATGGTACACACTGTTTTAACTTACGCACTGAGTTATGTTCTAACTACTGTATATGGGCGGAATCCATCATTTAGGAAGGCATACAAAATGATCAGACGCCCGCTTGGCGCCGTGGTTCGAGCGTAGGCTGCTCGGCTCACTGCACATGGTGGTTGCGGGTTCGATTCCCGCTGGGGTGAGTCTCGGAAATGACGTTTTCGTAATTTGCCCTGGTCTGGGTGTCACTAGGATCACCCCCAATCCATTGTACAGTACCTACAGTACAAGCTTTGCTTAGTTTGGGACCATACAGTTGGTGTGTCAGTCTGGCGATATTTATTTATTTAACAGATTATTTTCATAAATTAGTCGTTAATAACGTGTCGCCTTCATTTATTTCTGATTAACAATACGGTCCCCGACACGGAATGAGCTACTAATTTATAAAATGGCCGCATGAACGTTGGCAAGCTCAGCGGTGAATGATCATGGTGATGATGACGACCGCTTGGCGCAGTGGTTTGAGCGCAGGCCGCTCCGCTCTCTGCACCGGGTGGTTGCGGGTTCTATTCCCGCCAGGGCAAATTTCGGAAACGGCCTTTACATAATTTGCTCAGGTCTGGGTGTCACTGGGATCGCCCCCAGTCCATTGTACGGTACCCATAGTACAAGCGTTGCTTAGTTTGGGACACTGTATGGACAGTTGGTGTGTCAGTGTGGGATGTTATTTATTTATTATTTAATTACTAGAACTCGAACATTATTACCATTTTGTATCGCTTCTCTTTGCCTGTAGTATAATTCCACTCAGTTATTGAACGATACTGCAAAAAGCAGTGGGATGGTGTTACGTCCAATATAATATACGTAGTGAAAAGCAAACTCTTAGATGACATATTTAACCTCTTGACCTTCATTTTCTGAGTATAAACATGGGCCCAGCAATGCATTTTCCATACAACTAAGTTTTAAAAGCCTTAGGCACCTAAATATCACGGCTGTAACACCTGCTAGGTACTCAGTAGGTACTTGCTATAGTCTCACATGAGCGCATTAAAACTTGTGCCAGTGAGCAAAGTTGGGCTCTCCGCCCGCCCTCAGGACACGACAATCGCATTACAGAAAAATGTTATTACTTAATTAATTCATTTATTAATGTCTGCATATTATTATTAATTTTATTTAAATATGAAAATATTTTTGTGGAATCTACACATAAATTAGGTAGTGATACCTACCTAATCTATGTGTAGATTCCACTTGTGTAGATTGAAAATTAAAAGTCTTATTTTAATAATGCACGATAATTTTCATGGTGCCTTAGTAAAGTTATCTGTTTTTTTTTTCCAACAACTAAGCTTTGGTTAAATCACTCGCTACCAACCATCAGTATCCACTAACAGAAAATATTTATATCAACCGATTTTTATAGTAGGTATAGCGCCATGCATTATTGGTGTATGATAAAAATAAGACCTTATATATTCTTACATAAGGTATAAGCATGTAGGTAACCATATAAGTTTATTATTTGTAGAGTATTGGCCACATACTCCCATCATAGAAATCCAGGATCTACATTGGTGTCCAAATGTAATTACAAAAGGTTTAGTAAAAAAAGTACTAAGAGTAATACTAAGCATTACAAAAATCTATTGTTGTTGTGTTTTTCTCATTTTATACTTTAGTAACTTTTACAAAAGTAAAATAAAATAAATACATTTCCAGGATCTCTTAGGATAGTTCGCCCAGGTTGGGAACCCTGCACTGGGGTCACGTTTCAAAAGTTCGCCGTTAACAAGCCATTGACGCAAATAAGGAACTGGACGTAGGTAAGCGGGATCGACTTCCTGTAACTGTTTAAAAGCACGGTTAAGTCCTTTGCAGATTAAGTCGTACTAATATCAAAGCGCAAGCCGCGAAGCTGATGATATAAATCTGAATAGTGCGTTTATGTAGACATGGTTTAAGTCTTTGAATGTACATAATTAAAAATATTTATATGTGATACCATCTATTTATATTATCACGCCTTTATTCTCAGACAAAGTAGACAGAGTTCCAATACTCTATAAATAAATCTTATTGTAATAGTTACATTTACATTTCAAAATGAGAGGTAGGTATATTATAGGTAGTATGAGAGATATAAGTAAGCAAAGTTAGTCGTATTAACATCCCACTCCAGGGCACGGGCCTCCTCTCAATACGAGGGGGATTCGGGCCATAATCCACCACGCTGGCCCGATGTGGGTTGGCAGATTCCACGTATTTCGAAAATTGTTTAGATTTTATAAGACGTATGCAGGTTTCCTCACGATGTTTTTCGTTCACCGTAAGAAAGTGGTAATAATATAGAAATTAAAATTTGCACATAGATTTCGAAAAACCCAGAGCTGCTGCCCGCAAGTCGCGCGCTTTACCAATCGGCTATCACTGGTTCGGATTTTTTTTATTGCCATACATATACCTATACTAGACTTTTTGGTACATTGCCATTTAGCCGGCGAACTTAAAGACTGTGGCATGAAGATACAAATTACAACCACCTTGGAATCTAACCCAGAATCTCAGGGACGCGTGCTGTAATTAAAGTAAGGTTACAGTGTGAAATAAATAGTTCACTTTTTGCCTGATCTAAATATAAATACATTATAAACATTTTTTTTCTACAATTTCATCAAACGGCAAAGTGAACACATAATATACAATTTGGTGAACAACAAACAAAATCAGCAAAGCGCCAAATAAGCGAGCAAACGAAACAATAGAACAACAAAAGTTAATATAGAACATGTTTGCCGGGAACATACATCAGTGGGGCGTTGATACACTGGGCGAATTCGCGTCTGCGCCACGGGAGGCGCCGCCGCCGCCGCCGCCGCCGCGACAAAAATAAATTCCAAACAACCGAACATTTTCCGATTCATTTGACGCATGAACAAGCTCAATTGCTTAAATGAGCTCTAAACAGTACATGTTAGCACTTCATTTTCAGGCAACGATGCATGATTGCCAATTAAATCAGGATTTCTGATATGTTTACACAAATTTCAGTGGTAGAGCTCAGCTGTAGCCAACTCTCTACATAAACGGGCTGGATCGACCGGGGTAGTACCAGTATCTCACAGATCAGCGTGAAGTATTTATTATAGCTGCCTTTTGTACTCACTGTCACTTAAAGTACTTTGAGTACTTTGAGTACTTTTGAGGAAGTCGGAAGTAGTAATATGCGAGCAATGCCTTTAGCAAACGTGTATAGGCTACAGATTTAGTAATATTAAAAAAAAATGACTATTACCTAGGTACTTACCTAAACATTTAAATAAAACTATTTTACATATTTTATTCACATTGAAAATTAAATACTAAATCAGCAATATGGACAATATTATCTTCAATGCAATAAATTAATAGATAAGTAGGTAGGTAAGTATTTTATAAACATAAAAAAACCTCATTAGGGAGACAACGATTTTGATTGGTAGTCGTTTAAATCGATGTATAACACTCGGGACGCAGTGTCGTCCCCACCCGACCCCATATTTCTTATGGGGTCAGATGGGGGCCAAAACCTAAATGACTCTCGATACGCCCCTGTCTCGAACACTCTGAACAGGGAGGGACGATAGTGTCAAAAAAAGATAAAAATATTATAAAGTGCGTATTTTCTCGAATTCTCCCTCCATTACTTATTTTTGTTTATCTATGGGTGGAGATGGCGTTTATAAGTGTCATATATTTTGGGATGGCAATTTTAGTTATTATAGGCGCGGCGTTAGAACATGTGTGGCTTTTTGGTAAATTGTATTTTTGAACCTACTTACATTTGAATTATGTTTCGGAAATATAGCGAATAATTCTAATGTACACACGAAGTTTCTTAAAAATATATATTTTTTATGATTAAATTGATAACACAACTAATTTTTTTATCAATCTACTCATCCTTTCAAAATGGTAGCATTGTTTGCGATCCACACAAAAACGGAACGCCAGGAATGAAACATTATCGTTGAAAGTGCGTAAATAAAGGACAAAAATACAGATTACAAATGGAATCACGAAACAGATTACACAAATATAGGTGAGCAGACATTTAAGTACATTAAATTCACATTAGTAAGATCTTGCGGAGGGGCCGAAGAATTATCTCGCGGTGTTTGAAAAAAAAAAATTAATAAAAAATATACTTAAAACGTATTTCATTGCTCATTTCTTTGGTGACTGGAAAAAAAGTAAATTGTATGGAAGTCGCGATAAGAAGGGTTTTGAGCTAATTTAATTTATTTATTAGAATAGACTTGATGATTGTGTATTAATTTTATATTTGGCGTTGACAATATGATATGTTATGTATGTGTCATAAGAGCTAAGTATCACAGTTTTTTTTTACTTTACTACTTACACCATACCTATATATTTACCTACATATAACCTATATATTTTGTCCTAATTCTCGTCCAAAAGTCCTAGTCCAAATGAGTCCCGAGGAAGTAATTAAAAAAAATTACGTTATGCACTCCAAATTGAAACTGATACGTTTAGTTGGGGTGAAAAAGCCTAGCTCTTATATACTAGAATAATATCAACGATTAGTTTAATATTTAGGCTGTACCCGCCTCATCAGCAGATGCCATCGACCGCAGCTCGCAGACGACCCGCAATTTGCCCCACCAAGGCACGTTTAATATTAGAAGTCCTGATTTATGTCCTGCCCCCGTAATGAAGTGTCTCCACACTACAAACGTGTGCGCATCGCACTAATTCACTACCCCGGATTAATAGTAGGAAGCGAGTGTGATGGAACGAAACACTTAGTTTTGCGTTAACCATTTCATTTCTGAATCCTTAAAATAATGTTTATTTGTAAATTTGAGTATCACACATTAAAACTAAACGCGTTTATACAGGATGTTTCAAAAGTAAGCTTGCTCTGCCACTGTAAATTAGGTACCTACCTTATTAATTAAAAAAAACCTTTCAAAGTGCACTTATTTAGGTTAGGTTGGTACCTAATGATTTAGTAAAACATGTGTGAATGAAACTTTGATAAAAGAAGTAAAGGATACCGCATGTTAGTACACGCAATGTTCCACCAAAAAATACGCATGATTCAAAATTCGCGCAGTCGCCCGCTAGTCTACAATCGACCATTGACACAAGAGCTGTCAAAACCGCGGCGTAAAATATTGAAAAAATACCGTTTTGCATCATTAAAACATGTAAAAGTGAGAACTGGAAGCATAAGAAAGCGAATGGCATTTCATTTTATCAGTGAGTCCCCCTTAAAATACAATATTTTACAAGAAAAAGTAAAATTTATATTTTCATACATTCTATGTAGTTGGATAATGTGGATACGACTTCTATAAAATTATATTGTTTCATATTAAAATGCCGTTTTCGTAGAAAACGGTTTATTGCGCTCTCCACAAACTTAACTTATACGCACTAGTAGGTACAGTAACATTTGTTACACACAAAACTTCCAAATCACATAGCAGTCGCATAGTCGTCCAATATAGTCGCTTACCTAAGGGTCGTTGTATATTCCTCTATCTTTGCTTTCTTAACACAATATGTTCAATGTCGCTTCCGATGACAATATATTTTTAGGGTACTTTTCTCGACAGTTTAAACTCGAAAATCTCTAAAAGTTTTTTTATTATCAGGGCAATTTAAGACATTTAATTTGAGATACGACAGTGAATTCAACATTTTCCCATAGATTTCCTCAATCTATAGAGAGGCGTGAAAAATGGACTAATGCCATACTTTTTACGAGAGCACCCGATTGGAGTCCAACAAAACGTACCTGTATTTGTTCATTATATTTTGATGAATCGGATTTTTACACAAGTAAATGCCACCGGATGTTAAATAAAACTGGTTAAATATATTGGTTTATATTTGAGTAATCGGCGGTTATGCTCAATACCGCACCTGCTATAATATCGCCAGACTGACACACCAACTATGGTCCCAAACTAAGCAACGCTTGTACTATGTACCGATATCATACTTGGTACCGTACAATGGACTGGCGGCAATCCCGGTGACCACCAGACCAGGGCGAATTACAGAAAGGCCATTTCCGAAGTCGCCTGGGACGCAAATCGAACTCGCAACCACCCGGTACAGTGAGCCCATTGGTATACGTGCAAACCACTGTGCCAAACAGTCGTCACAATACCAAGCCAAGCGATATTTCGCCAAGCAATATAATTAACACTTCCATCACTTGTCTTTGATTGTGTATAACTTCTTACATTTTTTACCAGGCTGCTTCTCTAATACTGTTTAACTTAACACTGTACACATCATAAGGACGTCGTGCCGCTTATAATTAAATGTCACATTTAATTTTAAAGTCCCAGTTTTTTTTTATCTCATGTATTTATTATTTAACTAGCTGTGCCCCGCTACTCCGTCCGCGTTCTGTTGAAATTTTTCCTGAATTTTCTTTGCTATAAACCTCACGGAGCCCGAGACCTTTCCAACGAATGCAAAACCGTGGAAATCGGTTCGTGCGTTCTGGAGTTATAGCGTCAGGAAGGAAAACCCGACTTATTTTTATATAGTAGATGTATTTTTTGTGGACCGATAAAATAAAATAAAAGTATTTCCATATTTGCTTAATACTTTTTCTCTTACGAAAACGGTATTTTTTATATAACCCGCCACGTTATAATATTCTTATGTAATTGACTTGAAATCGTGAGGCGTATCCATAGTTTTGACGTCGTTTTGCACAGTTTTGACACTGGGCCCCGCGCGCCGGCGCGCTTTACACACACTGTCATTGCCGCGAGATCGCATTTGAATAATAATTAAGTATGAAGTACTGTATCCATTCCTTCCTTTATCAAAGGAATGAAATATTTAATGTTAAAATAAATCAGTATCAACCATCACTTCACAAGTGTTTATAAAATTATCAATTTCACTTTATATGAAGACGCTTCATTCAATTAAGTGGGGTATATATCTTAAGCAAAAACGTCTTATCTTCAAAGACGTACAAAATGCCAAATTTATGGCCAGACCAGGGTGTCCACACATCGACTATGTTAAGAAGAGAACGGCGCGTTAATCTCGCCGGTACAATATACACGATCAGCTAAATCCAATTAGTTTAAGAACTCATTAAATCAATTCGTTTAAGACAGTAATGTATAGCGTGCATCTCTTTGTTTTCGATGGCTGCAATCCAAACTATTTGTTATTTCTGTAAGCTCGCGTTTTCGTGGTAAATAAAAGGCGTGAACTTTTAAGTCCGCTTTTAAGGTTAATACTGGGATTTCAGTGAGCTGAAATTATAGCTTTTAAGTAATTGTTAATGCCCTTTTTAGTTTGGTGTTGTGTTTTGACTTGTTGCAATTTACATGTTTATTTCTGTTGTATTAACAACACATAATATTTTAAAAAATATTTGTAAATGTAAATTAATTTGAGGTGTATCTTGCAATTTTTCGATGACTTGATAAGGTTTTTGTGTTTATTACAAAATTAAAAAATAATTTATTCGCTTCTAAGTTTCTTTGCATAATGCAACATATATCGATATGGTATAAACAACGGTGTTTATTCTGCCGTCCACACAGCAACGACACTTGATGCACTATAATCTATTTTAATTGTAATAATATAGCTCTTAAAACTATAGGTAACCAAATACCTTCAAGCCCACTCCAGCTACATTAAAACCCGAAGCTAAAAGTACCGGTAGCTCACTAATTACCAACCTCCAAGTGGCAAACATGTTAATCCATCCAGAAATATATTTCTCATTCCGCCAGATCCGATACAAAGGCCGCTGCCCGCTGGAGGAGCAATAAATTAGAGGGAAAGCTGCGAGCCAGGATTTCCCCTGGGTTTATTCCCACTCAAGAGCGCTACACCTAATCCAGAAAGCCTTATTATGCTACCCTTAATACGGCGCTCAAGACTACTTGAAAATTTTCTCAGAGAAGTAAACGGTTTAGTTCGGGTTTTACTTTTTTCGCTTGAGACTTGGACTTATTATGTTTGTCACGGAGCGGAACACTTTTGGACTTTGGAGGGAGCTTTGCAACTTGAAATTTTATTTTTATTATAGCCGATCTAAATTTGGTATTATGATTTGCGTAAGCAATTTTCGATTGCAAATTCTTGGCCATAATTTGTTGACGCATCAAAAATATTGCAGGAGTTAGGACACATCTTCACTTTCTAGGGTAGAGTAACCAGATGACTGAAATATTCCTGAAATGTCTGGAATTGTGGCGCTCTGTCAGGATTTATAAATAACACTAGTGTCAAAAAAAAACAATAAATAATGTCAGGAAGTTTACTGAAAAGACAGGGACATTGTCATGAAATCTGATTACTTAATCTGGCAACCCTGAGTCTTTTTGTGACGGGCATAGATATGTTAGGAACACTTGGTCTAACTAAGCACATGATAATTTTAGTATAAATTGAACTCGTAGGAGACTGTATGATACCAGTTGGTAAAAACAGCTTGTTCTCTCTGAGCTTGTTAGCTACAGCTAACGTATCACCAATTAAAACGAACCAAGTATATCTATTAAAGTTTTTATATCCGATCTAAAATTGTGTAACAAGTTTGTGTTCAGTATTTAATTGAGACCACGTGCGGAATTGATTACCCTGTGCGTATAAGCTTCCGTAATATTTGTCATACAACGATTTAGGCACTAATCTATACTCTATATATACGGTAATTGGTGGCATTAGGTATCATAAGAGCATAGCCGAACAAAATATTGTTAGCTCAGAATATACTGCAGCACTTATTTTGTTTTTGAAAGGGCTATTTTTATCAATCGTGTGTAAGTAGCAAGTACCTTTTTCTTCGGGGCCAATATAGATATCGGAAGCCATAGATGGCAAGAAGAGTACCTTATGGAGATGACATCGATAAACTCTTTAAAGAAGTTTAAGGATTTTTTCTGATAGATACCTACCTATTTTGTTACTTAATACAATCTTAATACAATATTTAACTCCGCGGTCATTCCTATGTTGTTTTCACTCGTAACTGTGCAAAAATGTCTCCACGATTTCCATAATCGCGGATTACCGCACCTGTTTTACTTATTATTCAGCACGAGTACGCAAATAAATACCCCTGGACAGCGAGTTTACATTTCCTTGCAACAATACGTCATCGGTGTACCTACAGTGCCACACATGATCAGGGGCCCAATTCTGTACTTCTTCTCTATTAAAAAAATTGGCATACACAAATTTTGATTCATACAGTGATGTGGTACAAAGTTCTCCTTTTACAATATGTGGAAACAAGTAATGCGGAATATTTTGGGACTAGGGCTGACTAGCGGTTGGGGCGGGCTGACATTGACACTTGACTGTTCTAACAATATTTTTAATCTTTCTACAACCTCGCGATATTTGTTTGTATTGATACTGACATAAGTGCAACGACAATAACGTCAGTCTAATCAAGAAATATCTGGTGAAATAAAATCTTGCTGACCTCTTACGCATAAATTTATATTTTCTAATTTTATTATTCAGTGTGTAAAATCAGCCTTGACGTCGCGGATGGCATAAAATAAAAAAAAATATAATTGTCGTAATAATTGATAGCACTATTTCCAATTTTAGCCACCTGAACAGATACATTGGTGGCGATGGAAGTACTAGGATCCCATAAACATACATGGGCTGTCCGCTAATACCAGTTCCTCGAAGTACTTGGCTACCAATTTCTCCAATTTAAATTGTCTATGAGCGCCGCTCGACTGAAGTCAGCCGGCACATTCCGCGGTTATCGACGACGCGGGCGCAGCCGCGCAAACGGGATAGGGCTATTAAGAAAAATCACGCGAGACAAGGACGGAAGCGCACGCAACGGGCGTCCGTTTTTTTAAATAATTGAGTCAAGAATGACGATAGGCACTGGACGATTCGAAACATTTTATCGAGCTGGCAACCCTGGCGCGGACAGTGGGCATTTAATTTGTTTCCTTGTGAGTCATTTGAAAGTTTGAGTAAGTGATGGGAATCTTTATGATTCTTTATTTTACTGACGCTTCCTATTTTAAAATCTATTTCACGCTTTCATTCATCGTTGCGCACGATTGGACCTGGGACACTTTGAAATGTAATCTTTTAAGTTAGAAGACCTTTCTTGATCTTCAATTCTAGATCTTGTCACGTGCGATCTTAAGTTTTCAGGTTGAATGATCAAAGTCGCATCCACTTTAACAGAGTTTTAAAATACCTCTTTTAAGAAAATAATTGTATCTATTAGAGAGATTTTTTTGGTAGAAAGAAAGTAAAGGCCACATAACTCTGTTGGTAAGTCACTTGATGGCCGCTCTACCAACGTAATCAAGCAGGCAAGCAAGCAAGGGAAATTGCTAGCCAATCCCTTCCGTTTCGTGCGAAAGCAAAGAGATCAAAACAGAAAATATCATATGTACATTTCGTGTGACTAGTTTAGTGACAAAATTTATTTATGGCTACATTTTACTGAATAAACCTTAGCTAGAGTGTCTATTGATTGATTTAGGGGTCCATTTAACATACATTGTTGTTAACAAGAAATCAATAATTCTCAATTCAATTACAATCTAAGAACTCGTTAATCATGTTCAAAACGATCCCAAAGGCGTTCCAATTATGATATAAATCAGCAAAATTCTATTTTCAATTAGCACGCGCTACGGCCGTTCCTAATTCGAACGCTGCTTATAATTACGCGGCGGTCGCTGATTGGCTGCGCGGTGTCGCAGGCGCAGCTCCGCGTACTTTATTTGCCGCTATCTAAGTTCTACCTAGTCTATCTTTAAAGTGAGGCCAGCGAGTGTGGCGACATCTTTTATCGCGAGTCGCGCTTCTGTTTTTGTTTTGTTTGTTTGTTTTCAAACTGCGGAACCATATTGCGTCCGTAAATTATTACCGAGAGAGATTTGTTACCATAGTTCTGCGGCCGCAATACATCAGCGTTTGCCGGATGTTAGTTTATGTTGACGCTCGTTCTGTTTCGCTATTTCGTGCTTGTCAAACGATTGCTTGACAAAGTTTTATTGCTTTATTTTTAAGGTTTATTGTGATGATACATTTTCCGATATCACTACGGCTGAATGGGACGATAATTTTCAGAAAGCTTTTTAACAATAGGGGAAATGAATAGTAACCTACCCCGCTTTAAAGTTGATTAAGTAATTGAAAACCACAATTTAAAAAAGACAAATTATAAATTTACCTAGGCATCTGCTTCTTAATGTTGATATTTAATTTTTAGCTAAATAAATGGCAGTCAAAAATAATGTAGAGCAGTTTGTTAAATCTGTAGAGCGCAGTGATTCACCGCCATTATTGATAAAACGTAACAAAAATTCTCAGCAACACCCACACAAATCAGACCATCCAAAAATAAAGTTTCCGAAAGTTTTCATAAGACTCGAATCAACAGCTTGCCAAAACCCCGATATCACGCACTCTATCTCGAACTAAATTATTCCAATTGAACAAAACTTATTGATAACTCTTTTATTCCCATGAGGTCGTAGCATATTTTACTGTACGGTAAAAACATCCAATAGATGATCCTAAGTGATTCCACTTCGACACACTACAGAGCTGATAATACCCCTCTCAAAAACAAAATGAAAAATGTGTGACAGTGAACACACGTCCTGGAGATTGCTTATTTATTATGCACTTTGTTGTTGCTTCCTCTTTCTCAATTTATTAGGTTAGCTTACAAATTAACGAGCCCAGGAAGAACTTAATGCAGTCATATTTATGCCACGTGTGTAGGTACGACAATTAGCCTTGTATCGACCACAATATCCAGATGATTTATGTCAAATGCCATTCATTGCTTTGCATTCTCGTTTGTTATTTATACCTCATGAAAATTACAGGCATCCCTTACAACAATAAACGAATCAGCTTGTATGAGTGTATGTTCCATTTACTCATAGCATTGAAAATATTTTTTCTTTAAGGGAATGTGATTTATGAGGTACAAATTGAGTTAAGGGGTATTTGACAGCTCTAGATGCATTCGTCGGCCCCGGCTCGCCTGCGTAATGTTTTACGGTATGGGGCGAGACAATAATGGCTTGCTCATAACATCACTCGTCCTCGAGCCCCCGTACCACGCCACCGCGCGATCTCCCCAGATTTCGGCGACTGCTTTGCAAACCGATGCGACATTCGATAACCGTAGAGTATAGTGGTACACAGTTTTCAAGAGCCGTCTTTAGTTGGAAAGTGCTATTTATTTGGTTTGAGAGTGTACTAAAATTACAGGGAATTAATTTCAGCCGTGTGAAAACACATTTAGTCATATACAATTGCTTTCGTTGATCAACGATGTTATCACATTTTGTTCACTATTTTTTTACTGCTTTCCCTAGTACTGCCAAAGCGACGTCCTGAAGCATTGGTAGGACATCAGAATGGCGACTGGCTAAACCTAGCACAAGTCAAAGAGCCGTGGCGTGTTCTGGTGTAGGTCAAAATTAACTTTGGGTAACTGCTCTGCCACACTAAGAAATTAAGACATCTAATTAATTGTTTAGTTATTAGTATCCCTCTCAGAATTTTACTAAACGTTTTGTAATTAAAGAAAATAACTTATGAACGCGAGGCATTACATAAATTATTGCTGTTTCTTAAGAAAAACTTATTTGGCAAAAAATGTTAAAAATATACTACCTATGAAATACAAAAACAATTTGCTGTCGTATTTTCTTCACATTGCACAGAGAACAAGTGAATAAAGGTAGAGCAATAAAGAAAAAAAGTACACACAGAATGATAATGAACATTCGCGATTAGTAATTCGTATCGCGTTCCGGTTATTCGTACGTTTATTTGTTTAAAGCTACACGAACTTTGAGATCGGCGCGATGAGAATATCATTCATTCTGTGGGTTGGCTCAAATTTACATAGAATGAGATGCGCTTGCGCCTAATTAGACTGCGTCCGCGATTCATAAATCATCGCTCGCTGACATTAAGTCAGTCACAGCGAGGCCACATGGGAGGACGGACGCAATGTCGCCACCTCCTTATTTATTAAGAAATATTTTGCACCTTATTATACACCCTCTGAAGCGTGAAATGAGTGTTTACGTTCTGCGGTGAAGATTAAATAACTTCTCAAAGTAGGCAGCTAACGTATTGTTTGTAGATTAAAAGTAACATCGTCGATCGAATCGGATGACGAGCGAGTGGGCCATGCGCGGGCGCCGCATTTAACGCGAAATAAAATTAAATTGATTTATTGGTACAGAGCATTGTATCAGGGTTATTTCAGAAATTATAAAGATAAATATGATTTTTATTAATAGGTACACCTTTTTAAAAAGTCAAATAAAGTTGGTCAGGATCAAGAAACGTAAAATGAAAATGATCACTCTATTTAGTTACTTTCTTCTCATACTCTTTATCTGTGTACCTATTAATATAGTTAAATATAGAGACGAATGTAATGCTAACTCATTGATATTATTCAATGATAAGAGATAAAGTATGTTTTTTTAATATAACTTTCTCTACCACTGTTCATTCATTTCAAATACTACTCGCTCAGAAGAAAAACCATAACTTAGATAGTCATCTACATTCTTCGCCATAATTAAATTCCGAATTTTACATACATAAAATACCTAATTACACAAATTTATAATGCCACACAAACATGTTCTTATTGTTAATAGTAAAACATTTTAATTGGAAACTAACTATGTTAATAATAGGCAGCTCTACCTGAAAAAATGTTAGCCAAATTCTTACCATACATTTTAGTGGTAACATTTTTTACCGTTCGTAATTACATAGTCACATAATATAATATGAAATTTAATTACATCGTATGTCAAAACTGTTCATGCTACAGTGGTTTGGACATAAGCTTATAGAGCTCCCTATTAATGGCTCATAAAGTTTCGAATATGATGATATCTTGATTAAGGCTATGTAGAGTTTGGAGCTAGATTAGAACTACTGCAGACGATGGTAGCTACAACTGAAATGTATACTTTATCTATGGAATCCAAATAATTTAATAAAAAATCCAGCAGCTCTACCATGATTTTGTCGTTCGCTGCAGGTTAATAATCGCTAACGGCTACGTTAAAAATGGTTAGTTTATCAGGTGATCGAGAAGATGCAGTACAATTGGCGAACAGACGAACTTTGTGAATTTGTCATACAAATATTTTGATACTCTAGCGACTAGCGAGCGTATACATAATAGAGTTGCAGAAATTGTAGGTTATCACACAACTTTTAAACAGTAGAGTGTTCATGCATTTTCGTACTTTCGTATAAGTTAAGATAAATAATATTTTGTAAAGAACTCTACATAAATTATCTAACCCATCTAAGATGACCATTAAAAGGGTTTATGTAGCAACATTTTCACTTTCCAATGTTACGTAGCAATTCACTAACATAACGAGATATTTAATTGAAGATTTAACTTTCATTCCGCCATGTTGGTCTCGGATTGTTCTTTAATTTGTGCACGGCGTCCTTTAAGCTATCAATCAAGTGTGTAACCGATCGGATTCACTCCAGAACTGGCTCTGATTGTGGTCTACGGTTGCGTCATTGTTCCATTCAACTTAATTGTACATTGAATTCTGTTTGGTAATGCAGGTTTATCTGTGTGATCGTTGAATACTTTCTGGTACTTGTTGATTTGCTGTGTAGAAATAACCTGGGTATTTAATTAATTAAATAAATCGCTGCAGGGGTTTTTATAAAATAATTAGCAAGAGGATACGAATTAAGTTCATCAAATCGCAAATAAATCATGTTAAGTATAAGTTAAATCTCAGGTTCGTAATATCCGGTAAAAAATCAAATTTGAATTTAGATTTTTTGTGATATTGTTTTCTATCGTTGTAATTACATATATTTAATCATAATAGGTGCCTACTCTTCTTGCCATGGAGAGCTTGGTGCTAACGCTCTACTAAAGATAAGCATCTACAAACTATTAGTTAAAATTCCTATTCGTGAGAGATCAGTGATAAACACAACGTGTCTCGAAACAATGCTTTTGAAGCTTAATAGGGATAAGATATGATAAGTTTTTCCATAATGTAGGTTTATTTTTTTTAATAGGTACCTTTTAAACTTTTCTAATGTATCTTTGCTTGTATTATAAATCAACATCAGAATTTATAAGGTTTATCGTATCTACAAGCATCTCTAAAATGTTGGTAATACTACTGCTTTTGTTTAATATAATATTATATTTTTTTAAATCTATAAATTCACGTCAATGAAGTTTATCGCAGGTACTTTGTACATCCCTAAAATAATTCCTAAATTAATGGAGCAATTTGTCGAAAAGAACTTTAGTCTACATCAACGTGTCGGATTAATATCCATATCCTCAAATATAAAGTGTTAATATAAAATATTAAGAGCTCATATAATTCATAAACAGCTATATATCTTAGTTTTTTAGCAGCTGTTCGCACAGATAGCTATCATTTATCAGGAGTTGCGGTTCTTTTATCTTCACATGTAAAACAGTTATAAGTAGGTATTTTAAAAATTATGTGACGATGAAAATATACCTACACTTCCTTATTATTGAGTTAAAAGTTGTTTACTTACATCTGTTTATTGAAAACATTTATTTTATTTAGTTTTATTTTTTAATTTTAACGAAATGGTTGTAAGAATTACGTAACTGAATTCACACGAACAACATTAGTTACCTAGGTCAAATAAAACTATACCTATAGCTAGTTTCTACTAAGTACTTACTAAGGTACGGAACCTTAAGGACACCAAAGTTATAGTCGTCTTATTTACTTAAATAAATGACAGCCACAATGTTATTTGGCTAAATATATAGTAATTATGGACATACTACCTTTTTAAATGTATCATATCATTCGGGATTGCCTCGCATTTCAGACATATCTAGCCGTAATTGTTAGTTCAGATGCCTAGATAGATAGCCAGTGGTACCAACCGGTCGTATCTGATTCACCATAACTGTGCACTGATCAAATTAACGTCGCTAACGCATTTAGCATTTAGTCCAATTAAGTTATTAAATGTCGGTAGGTACCTATATATAATAATATATTGTGAAATAAAAAGGAATAATTTGAGTGTCCCTAATATTAACAAAATGCAATACAACAATAATCTTAAAAGGTATCGTAAATCTTATTAACGCTCTACTAAGTTCCATGTTTCTTCAATGAGCGAATAAAAGAGCGTAATTCGATATTTTTTATTATTAAAATATTTATGTTATTCATTGCGAAATATTGACGTTAAATATATTATACATACGATAACTGTATACCACTATCTATTCTAAAATCGCAATTTTTAGTCGCCGTCCACATTTTATATCTGCACCTTGCTCGAACAAAAACCCGCAACAATTACGCGGACGAAACATAACGACTTATCAACCAATTGGTTGTCAATAAAAATTTAACATTAATCCATCATCCAAAGAGATTAATTTTCAATGCGATATGATCGGTGCCGATTAAAAGACGGCGGCGACATTCCACGTCGGGTTTCTTAGCGTCGATGTATTTTCATGGAATTGCCAGCGTTTTTCCGACACCTCACAATTGCATGACTCGAATTCTAGAAAGCTATATCAGACTGGACGGTTTTAATGACAGATCTTATTACTATTCGATAGTGCATAAAAACGTACGATATAATTGCGGTATGCTGTGGCTTAATGCAATAAGTATTGATGAAAAAAGTTGGCATTCGTAAGGGACTCGGTTCTTTTAAGAACGCGGTACAGAATCTTGGCACTTATTGACCTATAATAAATAGTACAACAATGACGTATTTTTCAAGTTAATTTTTATTCTATAGAAAAGTTAATTCTTGGAAAACCTACGGCCTCCAAAAACTATCGGCCCAAAATCTAATTTACATAACAGGCGCATTTAGTACTAAAGATCTCCATTAGAAGCATGACATTAATCAAGTTTTTCTACTGTGATAATTATATGTAAATTATGTACGTACTTTCGTATATTTTAATTTGATATCCACTCACCACGATACTGAATGCAAATGTATAAAAATGGTGCCTCACATCGTTCCGTTAAACATATTTTATTTACGTTTTATTATTGATAAATATCCATCATTGACACCTTTTCAGTGTTCATGTTTTCAGACAATAATGGCTCTATTGTTTCGCAAATTTGTTTTAACTCACTAAATAGGAAAAAAATCACAGAAGGAAATATGATTTTGTATTATTGAAATATAACGTATTGATATACATTAAAAAAAAGAATAAAATAATGACGTAATAGTACATTGTTACACGAGTGGTGAAAGTGACTTATTTTTCCCGAGACGGGGTTTGGCGCCCGAGCGTAGCGAGGGCGCTAATAGTTCGAGGGACAAAATAAGTCTTTCACCCGAGGTAAACACTGTGCTTTTCATTACGAATACAAGGAAAATAAAAATGAAAACAGGAATTGGCTAGAGAAATAATACAAGGAAGCATGAACAATACTCTACAACTCGAAAAAAAAAAAAGATCGGATTGCCGCCTATTTTGTTTTTTTTCGTTGGCCGGCCAACTTCATTATTTAGCCAGTATTTTTAATTTTCATTTTTAAATATTTTGACCAAATCTATGTTATTTTAAAGAAATTGTTAAAACTAAATTATAATTAAGTCATTTAAAAGTATATATTCTTTATTTAATACTCAACTTTATGTTATTTCAATTTTACATCGTGCTGTAATTGAGTGACTGTAGAAAAAGTTTGAACATGGTTCCATAGAAATGGAACTAGTTTTTTTTTTATAATTTGACAGCTGTCAGTTGAAAGTGATTCTCCCGGGCCAGAAAAGTATTACTTTCAACCCGCTCCTCAGGCAACTTCAGACCTACTTTCAGTGTATGAGTAATGAAAAGGTGTTTTTTTTTCAAATTTGAGATCAGATTTTAGTTTTTAATTTAATTTTATTAATTTTAACGTGATATATTGTGATGATGATTGTGTAAAGATACTTTAGTGAAAGCCATTTCTAAGGCTATTAGGAATAGTATCTATGTGAATGGAATAAAGTCGAGGCATAAATAAGGGGTCTTGCGGCGAGCAGCTAACGAGACGAAGCAAGTTGGTGGCTGGGAATTCTAAGAGTTGTGAATTCTTCAAGTCGCTGGAGCCCGAAGTTTTGCAGGTGCGGTTACATCCACCGACATCCCGAGAGCCGGATTCAATTTAAACAATTATTAAGTCTCTACTTTACAACAGAGTTGTAAATTAAATGGCTCTTTTACAGTACGATCGCGCTGTAGGTGATCTAAAAGTTAGATTATAATATTTGTATTTAAAAATTGTAGAATATGAGATAGTTTTTTTTTATATACAAATTTAACCTTGAATGTCAGAAAATTAGGCTGTTTCCTTATAAAGATAGATCGTGATATACCTATTAGGACTGGAAAACATCTTCACTAAACTGATTTGCATAAGTATCTGTCACCCGCAGATATGTTCTGATAGCTGCTGATTTATCAACATCTCAGATTAGAATAAATAATTCATAGCGCGAGGTATTAGTAGGCGTCTTTGATACGTCGAAACATATTCTAATACATCTGAATGCTAAAGAATTTGAAGCTTTGATGTCATTGATTTAATTTTGAAACTAAATTACTTTATACATACAAAATATATTAGATAGAAAGTTCTGCAAGCAATAAAATGTAAGGTAGAGACATCTTTTCATTATTAGTATCATTTTATACAAGAGATGAAAACATCTTAAAATTGGCGCAACCTCTACCATCACAGCGTATAATACTAAAATGGTAGAGTTTGATGAACAGGATGGTCAATAATGCTCACCTACATGAAATCTAAAGGGCTGCCATAGGCAAAACTCACTCTGATGGCGAAATATTCCCGTTATCTCATGTCCTCAAATCTTCATAAGAATGTAGAGCTGGCCTTAGAAAAACTTGTTTTCTAACTCTACAACAAGTTTCGTTCTCTAATTGAATCAACAACTTACTGTTACACGTACGTAAAGCTCAAGTATCGGTTATCTGACTTGAAAAGCCACAGCGCAGGAAATACACATAAATAAATGGGCTAAAAATAAAAGTATGTCAACTGAATCCTTCAAACGTGCACGTATGTCGTTTAGAGGTTACTAGGCTTGCTCGGGACCGGTTTGTCACATGGCACCGTCCACGTGCGGCCCTGGGATATACTATATTATACGTCTAAATGTGAATGTGCATCGCCATATATGTGGCTGTGAAGAGGCGAGGAAGTTCTCAACATCGTCGTATTGTCATGACTTTATCCGTTTGCAATGTATGCCGCGAATTGCATGATTCAGGATTTTTATTTTTCATTTGGGTTAACGCAGAAATAATAAAAAAGTTAGATGTGACAAATGCTAATAACTATTTAGATAACTAAATAGATACATTATAAATTTGAGATATAGGTACTTATGTGCACTTTCTTATAGAAAACAGAAAAGAAAAGAAATACAATAAAAATTATGACGACATGAGACACATAAGAATTATTCGAACCTTTTGTTTAAAAACGTTATGATGAATAAAACCTTAAGATTCAAAAACCTTGAGGTTTGTCTTGTCCAGTGACAAACTCGAATGAATTATTATCATTTTTAAAGTTACATCAATCAAGGAAAATTCTATTCCAAACAAAAAGGTTACAACTAAAAATATTATTAATGGAATATGTGGACCAGAGTTTGGTTATTAATCTGAAACGAACCATAGCCATCTATTTATAAGAATGATTTTTCTTAAACAACTTTTATACACGCCTTCATTATTTGTCTATAAAATATTGTATAAGCCGTTAATTGAAAGTAAATACAAAGCTTGATATGGACATACGATAGAGGGGTCGCGGGTTCAAACCCGACACGGCAGGTCTATTGACGCGCCTCTTATTATAAGTAGGTGTTTCGATTAGTTAGAAAAGGTCAACGAGTATTATATAGGTACACCTACTCGTACTAACTCTTTACCTGCTTCTAAGAAAAGATTTCAACGCGATACATTTTATTTATGAATAGGTCCGTTAGCGATGAGTGACCTTTCGCAAAGGTCGGTAGCGTTAATAATACTTATACCTGATTACTTATTACCTGATTACTTCAGGACATGAAGTAATCAGGTAATGTCAATTATAAATAATAGTAATTAATTTGTACAAATCACTAGCAATTCCATTCGGCTGATTGTAAATTATAGGGATATCCTAGGTAAGTATATTGTTAAGGAGGGCACTGAGTTTCTTTGATTGGCTTGTGTAATTTATTTGTGTACATTTAGTAATATTAGGTGCTAAGATGTGAAAGTAAAATACGTGATGAACACAAGGTTGAAAATGACACCGTAGATGCTTAATTTCACAACTAGTTACTGAGGTAACTAGGTACTAATACGAAGATTCAAATGTTGGATAAATACCTTAATTAATCAGATAAGAACTTTCTACTAAGTAGATACCTACTAGTTTTGTAGAGTTTAGCCCTACACATGTTTTTTTTTCTATAGTAGGTACTTACCTACCTGCTCTTATATTCGGTAAATACTACTCCTGGATAGATAACTTATCATTATACTTAGGTATACTTGAAAGAAGTTTGCCTAATTCTCAAGCAACAAAACAAACTTATATTTCTGTTCATAACAAGTTACCACACAAATTATATTCTGTATCGCTCGTTGGTCAAATAAACAGGCTCAAATGAAACGGGCGGGTGTATATTTTGATCAAACTCGCGAGCAGAAGTTCAAAAACAAGCGACGGGGGGTGAGGCACGCACGGGGGCGAGGGGGGGGGCAGGGTGAACCACCCCTGGTTCAAAGTTATCGCATTATTCAAAGGAACGCGACTCTTGAGTAATTTTGAAATATTACAATTTTCGAGACGCCGCGCCGGCCGCCATTGCCGCGGTTCGACGGACCGAACACCCAAGTTTTTTTATAATATCGAAATAGTGGCTCGTCTTGAGGTTTTGAAAGTATATATGCTAAGGTTTTTGGCTAGTAGGTGTGTGTAAGGTTTCAAGATGGCGCCTGCCTAAATAATTAAAACTTTTAGAAGGCAATTCAGCTTTTTAGCAGCTTTTTAATTTCTCTTATGAACCAACACTAGATAGATAGGTACCTAAATAATAATTTGGTATACGTATAACGGTATAACTATACCAAATTGTTAACGGCTTAACCGTGATTGAAGCTGAAAACATGGCAGTAATAATTCGTGCCCAGATACATTATATAGGTACCTAAATAATTAGATGAAAAGGTTGAAATGAAAAGGTTTTTTCGTTCTATGTCAGTCACCGAAATGCCCTCACCAATACGACAAAATGTTTTTACATTTTAAATTGTAAGTACTAAGCATCTCAAGTTATTTTAAAACACGGCCCAATACGTCATATGTATGAACAAAAAGCATAACAAATTCATATTTCATTTTTATTGTGTCACAAGTGATACAACCTTGTTCTTCCGTTCATAATAACTTCAAACAAACATTGTTGCTGTAAAAAATCAAACGGAATAATATTAACGGTAGCGATTTTAAAACAACGGACGCAGTCTAGTTCAAAGAATAACAGTAGTCAAAGTACGAACATGTGTTATATTTTACCCAGTTTGAGAGCACGAAATTCTTAAAAATGAACGCACAACTTATCTTCCAACAAAAACTGGCCTATTATTTTGTGATGCAAAACAGTGAAAAGATGCAAATGAATGCGGACCGTTATGTTTACAAAACTCCTAGTTTTTTTTGCGCGACCGTTACTTTACAAATAGAGGCTCAAAATATGCAATAGCAATAAAAATTGCACAAGCCTTCAAAAGAATAGTAAACAAAAGACGACCAAGTCACCTGCAAATAAACAGGTAACAGATTATTATGCTAATGACATTGAAAATGTTTTTTTGCGCTAAGTAAGGTAAGGTACCGATGTTTTGGGGTACTGTGGCCAAGTCCGACTAACACCTTGATGTAATTTATTGTTCTATTCTGGTGGTGTATATAACAAAAAGGTTTCGTTTCCGTGTTCTTTATCGACTTTGAATTATCGGTGACAAGAAAATTTACTGCTTTTAGAAAAAAATACGTGGGGTAATAATGAAATTAGTAACATTGAGTTTAAGAAAGTTAGAAGGAAATATTTATCTTTGACGATATAGATAATTTACTTAGAAAATTATACTCTCAAAGATACCTACTTTTCTAGCTACATAAAAATTTGAAGGCACAAAAGCGCTCTCACCAAGGCAAAAAAAAATCAACAAATTTATGTTAGGTCGTTCATGGCACTCAGAAAATCACAAATGTAGCCTTTAGAACTGATTATATGTATTTAGTATTTAAAATAGTAATTTATCATTAATACATAAATCAAGGAAAAGGCGACGTAACAATACTGTTTTATCTATATTAACAAAGAGAAACACTAATAAAACTTTTAATTATTCAATTATCAGTATATTTGTACGCGAAACAAGTTATTGACCAGACGCGGTGAGCTTATGACGGCTAATAGGGTTTATGGCTTTTTTATTGACATTAATGTGCTCCTTACTTCAACGTTTACGACCAACTCATTCATTATCGAACTGCCGAGGTCGTAACATCACTCTAAATCATAGATGATGACATGGATAAGCAAACATTGGACAATTTCCACGCCGCTACTTACCGAAATAATTTATGATCATTGAATAATTAATTCGTAACTTTTGGGTTATTACATTTTTTTTAATCACCAAAATTATCATTCTTAATTGAGACGATTTTCAAGTATAATCGATCTGATTAATTGTTGTTATCTTATAAATAATTGTATGTGCATCCCGTGCAGTGCTATAAATTATATATTCAGGTTTACAAAAATGTAATTCATTGGCTTTCATGTTTTTATCTCGAAGCGTCAAGTAACATTAATTGATAAGATTTATTCGCTACTACTTACGCAGTGTGCGAGCAATACATATGACCGTTCAGATCAGTGCGACGATTCCGACGCTTCAAGACAATGTCGTAACAACAACAATAGAAACGCCACGCGGCCGCTCACCACACAATTTATTGCCTATTCGATAATTATGCGGATTCAAAGCTGAAATGCGGTGCTTTACGTTCAGGCTTACGGTACTTCACGGCCCGGGGTGATTAGCCGATTTTGTATTTTATCACGATAGGGTTAAGATCTACCCGATCTGATACCCCGGCCGGGAGCGAAACAATCGGCTATTTGCTTATTCCGCCGCGGCTGGGACTCGCCACGTTTGAAGTGACTGCAATTTGTCTCCAGCGACGTGTTTCAAGTAGATATGATCGTGTGTACGACCGATGCTTGCATACATTTCTCACTAACATATGTCGTTTTTTGCTTGTTGCGCGCGGGAGGTACCGGATCACCTGTTACTTCGTGATGTTTGACGCTTCGCGGGCGATTTTTTGCGGAAATTAAAAGTTCGATAGCGACTGAATGGCGGTACGTGCTGGGAATCGATTAGGATGGAAGGCGTTGCATATTTGGTGACAACGAAACAATTGCGCGTGTTGTAAAATACGAGGATGGGGCTTAGAGAATGAGATCATCGGTTTGGTGACCATTTAAAATCATAAACCTACATTTTCCGCAAGATTTTACTTAGCAAGCAGTCTCTGAAAATCTCATTAGTAACTTACACAAATTTCAAACTAAATAGTTGTTGAGACGGGCCTTCGAGTCCCGGGTGAACCATTACTATTCGTACTAAACTCCGGAATAAAATAGTCGAAAAAAAGCAGGCAATATTTTGGTCATTTCAACTTTAAAGGTCTCTAAATGGTGCGCAGGTCCACTTGTTTAAAATAAATACGCGATAAATAAACATGAAGTTTAATCAAATTCGATAAAGGCAGATGCGCAGTGCTCGAGTCTTATATGGATATAACGGGTGTGTGGGACCGGTAGCGTTGGCAATTGCGCTCGCGCAAAAACAAAAGCATTGCTGGAATCACTCATTAACTTATTAAGATGATAATTTATGACCGCGTGTAGACAATTTCATAGTTATGAGTTTTAACATTGGTTGTTGTTCATGGATCGTTTGTTTCTAATATTGATCAAGTATCTAATATAAATTAAACTGAAAACTTTAAGTTTTACTGAACTTAAAACTGTAAGCTTTCATAATAATAAAAATCGCTTCAAGGAAAGGCTACAGACATACACAGCAATATTAATGTATCATTGGACTAGGCACTCATATTCCCCAAAATGAAAATATAGTAATATAATAATAATATAGGATTCTTAGGTACTTAATAAGTAAATTAAAATTTAAAAAATAAATAGTTTATTAATGCACGAATTAAATACTTACAACCCAACTAACGTATACTCCAAAAAACCATAATAATATTACGAATTAAAATACAATTATTATAGGGATGGGATTTTTTTTTAATTTGTTCCCACTGGGTGCATAACGATATCCAACCGTTAGTTTTTGATAATGTCTGATATCTTAGATTGTTCGATATTGATATCCTATTTGGACAATATCCATAATACCCCGTTATATTGCCGCACTAACCTAAACCAATCGAATATTATTTTTCATATTGACAATAAAAAATATAGAGCGTGTTTTAATTACGTACGAGTTCATTGAGTTCAGTTGGTAGAGCCAAGCTGACTGCAGTTCCAATAGGTGTGGGTTCGACCAGGGTAGTGCTCGAAGATGATCGGCGTGGGGTAGCTGGAAGCCCAACTACCCCCTCAACTTCCCCCCCTCCATCCCCCTCCCCCTCAGGTCGGCAACGTGCGAGCAATACGACCGCTCGGCGCAGTGGTTCGAGCGTAGGCCGCTCGGCTCACTGCACATGATGGTTCGGGTTCGATTCCCGCTGGGGTAAATTTCGGAAATGGCCTTTCCGTAATTTGCTCTGGCCTGTGTGTGAGATCGCCTCAAGTCCATTGTACGGTACCCATAGTACAAGCGTTGCTTAGTTTGGGACTAGTTGGTGTGTCAGTCTGGCGATATTTACATTTTATTTATAATAGGTACCTTTGGTATTGCAAGCATTTTCAAGCTTTTTTATACCATTGTTTTGAGCAAAATTAAAATTATTATTATTATTTATTATTATTAATTATTAAATGTAACATCAGGCGAGTGGTACGCTTGTTTGTTGATGTTGTTTTATAAAAACAAACTGTCTGTCTGTCTCACTGACGGTTCTACCTCACTTGTTCCAGTGATTATTATGATAATTGCGATAGCAAAACCGAATGATGGTCAGCTGAACATACAATGTTGCTAGACAAATTGACGTATCTAATTGAGTTCAGTTTGCACTGATTTTTTGGGCTGACTCTACCGGAGCCGTACCAACTGCTTCCGTCGTCCAGCTTGTATATAAGCTGTAGGTAATTAGCTGCAGCTCGACTCTACCACCGTTAACAACGGATTAATCATCCAATACCATTTTTCTTTTTATTCGATTGCTTAATCAGTGATTGGGTACTGAGGCCTGTATTATTCAATCGATACCAAGTCTGAGAGCAGTCTTGAGTATGCTTTTGACATGACATTTTGTACTGGAATGATATAAGGATGACATTTCCAAGATCGCTTTCAGACTTGAGATCGATCTATTAATACGGGCCTTAGTGATATGTTGACTAGAATATCGGCTTGGTATGGCAAGTAGGAACTCTCCTAGCTCGAACCTAAGATGAATTAACAGACTTATTGCACAAGCTTTCCTCATGAAGAATTTGATAGAATTATAAAATAACAAGAAATAAATGTATGATAAGTAATACAGCCACTACCAATATCTAGATTTGGGCTATACATTAATTTAAAAAAGTGTTATAAAACTGATTATAGTTATTATTTATTATAAGCAGATAAATAAATCTACTGTTGCATATAAATTTGTCTGCACTCCGTACTGAATAATGTTTATATTCAGTGAGCAACAATCAGATCCTCTATGAAATTGAGTCACCACTGGTCCACTGCATACAAGCTAAGCTAAATATTACAAAAACCGGGCGGCAGCATCACTGAATAATAAACAGAGATTGAGATCTAACAGGGTGATGTGAAATCACGACAAATATGGTCGCGCGCATGACCGGAATCACAAACACTGCGCCCGCGCAAAATCCGAACTCCTTGAACTAGTTATTTTCTGGACTTGGAGGAGGTTTGATCAAGATGTTTTTAGTTCTTTTTTTTCAATTTAGTTCTCAGACTAGACGAGTTCTATTTTCAGTTGTAAACTAGTTTAAAATTCATAAGTTTTGTTTTCTTAATTTGTTTAGCTACTTTAAATGCAGAATTTTAAGTTGTAAGCTGGAACGAGTTCCATTTTTTTTAAATACTTTGTTTCGTTTAACCGCGTGTTGGCAAGTTTTTGCGCTAGTTTCAACATTGTTGTAAATGGCGACGTAATGCCACAATTCTAGTGCATTTTGTTGCGTACAAGCATTAAAACGATGTGTTTATTGGTCTTCAATATTTATGAAGCTGATTTAGGAGCCCTAGGGTGTCGTAAAGATGTGTGGGTTCTCATTATTTCCCAGTTAATTAATGTAATGTTTGACGTTTATAATGTTTAAGAATGATTAGTTTCACGTTCTAGAATAATTATAATTATACATTGCTAGGATAAAAGATGGCAGACCAAGCTGTCATTCTAACGTCTGTGACAGTTCAGAAGCTTGAAAATTTCATTGGACCAGTAACTTTGAACTTACCGGTAATCATACTTAATCTTACTATAATTAGGTAATCTTAGCATAATAATTATGATATTAGGCTTTTATGACTATGATGATCGACCTTAGATCTTAAAGAGTATATATAATACCCTATAGTAAATCTGCAAAATATTTTTAAATACTAGAGTGGCAGCCGATGGATGATTTTAGGAAAATATCCACTACCTATTTGGCTTTAAAATATATATTAGGAACAATTTTTAAATAGAGTCCCACGAGCGAGATAAATTAATGATATGTAAGTATCTAATGCTACCTAAAGGAAAGAATTAAGGTGGCACCACAGGAATAAGAATAAAAATTTGGACTCAAAGAAGGGAGGAATAAGTTGTACCAGCAATGTGATGCTGTAGTAGATATTGATTGAGATAATGTTTTGTTAGATGTTGAGAGGCCTTATCTCAGGAAGCGCTGAGAATACCTTTCTGCAGTAGGATTGGGACTAAGCCTTTGTAGATAGGTACCAAAACTTTTTACTACCGAACGATCATGAGGTATGCCTCTCTGGCCATAAAGAAATATTAGAGATCATACACCATAGAGATCATAGGGTTTTTTTGGTCAAGTTATAGGCGGAAACGAAATACACGCATATAGCGTTGCATTAGAGTGAACGGGATGTATATATATATAGGGCATAATTTATCTTGCTCAGCGTATCGGCACCACTTCTTTGGTGCCAATCAAAATTGGTTTCAGTAGTTGTGTAGGTTATTTGTCTAATAACAACCAAAGTGAGATGGATGTAACTTCGATATTTAATTTTGTGCTGTAGAAATAATCATACAAATAGTTGACTCTATTTTAATTGTTTGTTCTATTACTGCAGGTGTCCCTTACGGGTGTGCACACCACTGCAGCACTTCAATTGACATTCTTAATCTATGGATTTCGCTTTAAAAAAAATGAGCTTATTATGGTACAACTACCTTAACACAATGTGTGACTGTATCAAAAAATACAAAATTGCATTCGAACACCATGTGCCTACCGAACTATAATGATGGGGTGTACGCCCAGATCCCATCGAAATTGGCGTTCACACAGTGGCGTGCATAGGGTTTTGAAACAGGGTAGGCAGAGTTTAGCATAAAAATAAATTAAAATTAGGCATAAGTACCTACCTAGGTAGGTACCTTGAATTATTGCTCGTGAGCTTAGTCCAGGTTTGCATGTGTTAGACGTATTTTGTTGTGAGTAAGTAGGTATTTAGCCGTATCAAATATCTAAGGTGATTGGTTGATGTTCATAGACATTGATATACTTAGGTACCTATATAGATTTTAAGACAAGTCAGTCCCTGAATGGGTCCTTCGCCGTTAGTTAAGTACCTAGATCTATTCATGCAGTTATTCACAAGAACAGATACATAGATAGACTAATAAAAGTACCTACCTAGGTACCCAAACTAAATAAAATTATCAAACTTGTTTACTAATTTATAAATGAAATCTACCGCATAAACCATTTTAAATAAGAATTGAATACCTATTTACGATATCGTAAAATACCCCGTTCGTTTTAAATCCGTAAGTACCTAAGTTGTTTTTTTTTAATCTAAATTTTAGACAACTCGGCAAGGCACTCGCGTTGTTGTCGTAAATATCTATTTTACGTAGTCTACGTACCTATGTTGGTATACGCTTTAGCGCTGAAAAATATCCCAGTATCCAGTCATCCAAGGAAATGATTCATAAAATTTAGCATTAATTCTCTCGTGATATTACCTACCTTTCTTCTGGGACAAATCCAAGTTCTTTACGCATCGACAGTTTAAAATAAAGTTCACTTTTTCTGCATAGGGCAATGAGAAAACACTTTTATTTATAATTTAAGTTCCTGCTTATCACACACGTCACTAATTTCACAAGTAATATTTATCCATAACAACGAGGATTTAATAATTATTCAAATTATTTAGCACGCATGTAAACAAACCAAACAAACACAGAACATCAACAACAACTAACAATAATGGCGTCTAAAATATCACAATCAAATTTAATACTAAATATTAAGTGACAAAAACGCATTGTAAACTTTAAACAAACAAATTACATTGCGATTCAACCTACTAGACTTCGTCGGATTACCAAACCAGGCAGTGCCTCTAGCCCGAACATTTTAGTTCGTAGAAATTTAGTAAATTGTGCGTATTTCATTCAAGGAATGAACGTTTCTTACACGAAGAATGAGGCACATTTAGTACGTGCTTTTGCCACCGACACGGGGCGGCGGCGAAGGAGCGGGCGGTAAATGGTCTCCACATGACAGCATTATGCGCGCGCTTTTTCAAATATCTAATTAAAATGATTATTTACTTTTAAATATTTTTTCTGTTTCATTTTATTATTTATTATAATTTTACCATAAAATCTCAGGGTAGGCAGTGCCTTTATGCCTCTATGGAGTGCACGCCACTGCGTTCACATAACAATCATGGTTAAGTACAGGTGTGGGAGAGATTATTGTTTTCTCTCTTTTTCAGCCAATTGGCCAATTTTGTATCCTGATTTGCCAATGGAGTACTTGGGATCAAATTTATTCGAAGGCATTACAAGACCACATTATTAACCAAAGGGTCTGATTTTTTATGCAATCCAAAGTTACATCCATATAAAGGTAATTGGTTCTCTCCTGAACAAAATAATTATTAATTAAAATTTTGTTGTTTAAACTTTCTTTAGTGAATTGAATCAGGTGTTGGGTTTTTAATTCCAACAAATTTAGCTATTAATAAGGCTATGTAGTTAAAAATGGATTTGAAAGATATTTTCTTAATTCCAGACAATATATAAAAATAATGTCTTTGAATACAGGGTGCACCTAGGTATTTTTCTACATTTTTATGTAGGTACTTATTAGGAGTCCTTTGGTAGGTACCCACTTAAGTAGTATTTAGTTATACTGCTTTAACGGTTACATGTGAGTAAATCTTTAAATAGGCAACTGCTTAAAGCCCATCAAACTATTGTACTAAGTGCTTCTCCTTCATTAATTAACTCACGACCTAATTAATTTCTTTGAATTTTCTTTTAAAAAAATAACACAAAATACATAGCGGGTAGGTACATAGATCATTTAAAAAACAGTAGAGGCAGTAGGTACCTTCATCTATTAAAGTTAATGTAATTAATTCAACATTAAAATTACCGCCGATAAATTACTCAGATTAATATCCGAATTCATTTATAATAAGTAGAGTTTTACGAGGAAACTATTATCTTAACTAGAGAACCCTCAAAAGGTGTTTTGGTACCGCAGACGTGCATTTACAAAGCATTTTCAACCTTAAAAATATGCAGCGGAAGGTTCAATATTGACAGTTGGCTGTAGGTAGAGTATGACAGATTTTATGAATGCCATTTATTTTTTATTATAGTACATTAAAAAATTGGAATCGTATTCGTATGTTTGATGACTTTAGTACTTACCTACTAAATAGTTTACAACTTTTATGAAAATGATAGAGTCGATAAGTGGCTTAAAAACTAGATATTTATGTACATAAGTGTACATACGTGTTTATTTGAAATGACGAATTATTTTATTACCTTACCATAAAGAAGATGCTTAGTAGTAGTAAGTTATTAGGTACCAACGCTATACAGTAACTCTACATTAAAACTCTATTACTTAAATGTGTTTTTTGAGCATAGAATTTGTTAGTATCATTTACGCCTAAGATTTTCTATTTCCAGTAAAATTTCTGATTTCAAAGTGTGTGTAGTGATTTATTGTTTTTAGTTAAATAATAACCTAATTACAGTGGTCTAACTGAGTTGGAATTTGTAATCAGGTAACGTACAATTTTGAAGATGTTTGTTTTGTATGAAGATTAGAACCGTCGCTCGACATTTAACCTAGACAGTTATCGTTCTTTATCAGTGTTATCAGTCCCCAAAATTGTTTCTAAACAACCAGACAACACAATAGGGACGTTTACAAAACCTCGATCGCCGGCTTGCAGCGGCCCGACCCGCGAACCCGCCAAGTTGGGGCCCATAAATCGCCAATAAACTCACCTCACGCCGCTCGGCCGTTCGCCGTCGGCAAACGAGCTCGCGCCATTCCGCTCTCTAAAAACTTCTTCACAAAAACTCACAGTTCTAATAATTGTTCGTCGAGTTCACTGCGAGTCACGTGTCAGCGTTTTAAACGCTACATGAGTGCAATAGTAATGCTGGCCGCACGTGGGTGAGTACCCGCCAGTCAGGTGCGGACTTGGGCACGTCGTGTTGTTTATGGCGCGGCGTTACGCAACGCGTATTCGCCGAGGCGCGCGTCAGTTGAATGTGGCGACCGATGGTTTACGAGCGACGGCGCACCCCCCGCCAGCCGACGCCACGCCGCGACGCCGCACTAAATCTGCGACCAGAGAAGGACACCACCCCACGTTAATCCAGCACCATTGATGTCCGAGAGACAACGTTGATCGGAACGGTTAATTGTAAGGTCCGGTCGAAGTTCGCGATGGAATTGTATCGGATCGCCGTAGCACGAGTGGACCGTTGCAAGTGCGGCGTCGTAAAGTTACTTCGTGTATCGTTCGATGCACCAGACGTTGATGCCGGTACGCGCGAATGGAAAGTGGCTCTACTTGGAATAATAGAACCACCTCCACTGCGATCTCGTTTGGGAATGAAAATAAATAAATAAAGATATAACCATCATGTCGTTACATTTACACTATGACAACACCCATTTACAATATCATCAAAATGAACGCATTAGATATGCTTACCAGAACTCACATCAAATCAAACTAATCAAACTACCTTCTTGTCTGACACTAACTTCAACAGAAGGTACGAACTTTAAGCAACGAACACGTTGCGGAACATGTTACAGTAGCGCGTAGCGTGGTTGCGCGTTGATATATTATCAGAAATCTATTGGAACGAAGCTCCTTATCGCGCGTTGCGAAAGGGGGCTAGACGGAAAAAAATAAGTGTGTACCGACACATTTTGTGTGTAACGACACATTCGGTCGGTCGGTCGGTCGGTCGGTCGGTCGGTCGGTCAGTCAGTCGAGTGTATACAGGTTTACAGATACATAATAAAAATAATAACAATGATGAATCCTTACAGTGTTTCTGCACAAGTTCCGGATATTGCAACTTCGTTCCATCCGGGTGTCCCTTGAGACCTCTCAAGTTTTTTTTATTCCCTGAATACTGTTTGTTTACATATCTGGGCTATCTAACCTTACAATCTTTTTAATATAATAATGTATTACTTGTGAGATACATTGTGTTTTCATGCGATGGCCAAGTTAATCTATTTTATTTAAAACATAAAATATTTTTAATATTATGGTCACAATAAGATGTTGTTAGGTTAGCTAATTACGTAATAACTTAAGCCAGAAGGTCCCTTAAGTTGGGACTTAATAAAGTAACCGACTTGGTATTACATGGATCTCACAACTTTTTATTGTGGAAGAACTGAGTTGCGAGACTTGGTTTTTTTTCAAATTTTGTTTTTAATGGAATTCTGTTTTTACTGGAAAATAAAGAACCGGTCATTGACAATATTATTTTTTTATTTAACCTTGAATTCCGTATCTCTTTTCATCGGTCTAATTGTTTAGGTAAATGATATGCCTTATTTCTTCAGCCACTTAGACACTTTAGTATTACCTACTTCATTCATTCACTACACAGTCTGTTTAATCACTTATATACCTACCTACTACATCAATTTCGTACCTAAAGGTATTCAATAGAATGGTCAGGGTTGTTCAATTCGCGAACCTTGCATAACTACCACTTTATCATTCACTCACAGCTTTGTTGACATCCTTTGTGGATCATTTACCCAAATTTGCGTCACGTGGGGGAATAAAATCAGGATTGGTAACTTAGTTGGTAACAACACTTATTGAAAAAAGACGCTGGTCAATGCAAACTTCTACCCTGTTGGTTGCTTCTAAATAAGTCCATGTTATTTAAAGTCATCTTGTCCAATAGGAGAAGATGACTTTAAATAACATGGTGTAACCTATTGGTTACACCAAATTTTGAAACATAATGTTCTTCTTCTTAATGCCTTACATTGCAGGAACAAAAATTAACAAAAAATATATTAAGCGTACTGATTACTCATGCTCTGCCAACCGACATATATATAGCTTTCTCGTCTCATCTTGCCCTTCCTCTATTTTTTTCAGTCTGTCCATTTGAGATAGAGTTTTCATTATCATCATGTTCCTTTTAAGCGTTCTGATTATATTCTCGTTCAAATGGAAAATTATCGGATAGATAGCCACGCGCATTTTTAGACATCGATACTCTAGTAAATCAATTGATTTGATAATATCGCTTTCTCCAACTTTGTCACCTCTGACAAGTTTTCATCGTCTCTAACGACAATTATAATCTTGTCTATTCGTCTCTAGACTTGGCGTATGTTTTCTTTCACCAGGGATTTTATTGGATGTTACCTTTCATTTTTGTCAAAGCAGTGATAGCCGATTGGTTAAAGCACGCGTCTTGCGGGCACCTGGTCTTGAGTTCAAAACCTGGCTCGCACCTCTGGATTTTTCGAAATCTATGTGCGAATCATAATTTCTATATGATTATCACTTGCTTACGGTGAAGGAAAACATCGTGAGGAAACCTGCATGTCTTAGAAGATCTAATAAATTTTTGAAAGACGTGAAATCCGCCAACCCGCACTGGGCCAGCGTGGTGGATTATGGCCTGAATCCCCCTCATGTTGAGGGGAGGCCGGTGCCCAGGAGTGGGACGTCAAAAGGGCTAAATTATTATTATTATGATATTACCTTTCATTAGAAGAGGATTCGTTGAATGATGTAGTAGGGTCGATGTGAAGTTTTCTTAAGAATATTAAAATTTAACCTATTACTTGCACACTATTCACTCACAACATAAATGTTTTTAAGGTGATGTAAAGTAATTATGGAACTTATTGTTCAAATAATTTTTTTCGTAGGTATACATCTTACTTAATCCGTAGAAAATAATAATCGCATAAGACCAAATAATATTTATATTCTGATAAAGTATATGGTATATATATAACTCAAAGGTGACTAACTGACTGACTGACATAGTGATCTATCAACGCACAGCCCAAACCATTGGACGGATCGGGCTGAAATTTGGCATGCAGGTAGATGTTATGACGTAGGCATCCGCTAAGAAAGGATTTTGATTAATTCTACCCCAAGGGGATAAAATAGGGGATGCAAGTTTGTATGAAACTTTGTCAATTAAATTCCACGCGGACGAAGTTGCGGGCACAGCTAGTTATATTATATGACTATTGTAAAACTAAGTAATTTTCATTAAACAACTTTTACTAATTGTTTTTAAAAAGCCCATACAAGATTTGTAGCAGCTCACACAAAATAGAGTGAAAAGTACTAACAGGTAAATATAAACTTCAATAGGGATTAAACACAAACCACCATTACAATATTTAACAAAAGGGTCGACCCGCGACCGGCAACAAACAACCGCTTGCTTCCAAAAATTTGAACAATATGAATGGTTTACAAAGCGCTACCTATCCAGCCAATCACAAACGATTATTCGGACGCCATCTTGTCTATCCCCTCCAATGCGACCTGGCTGAGATGAGAGCAACGCCAGTCTCATCTGTCAACGTCAAGATGTTGTACCTATCGTTATGCATATTGGAGTCTTGTTATTTAATGGATAGTTTTGTGAAAGTAATAACAAAGTAAATCACATTCCAAAGGTAAAAAGCTTGTTTTTATTATATTAACATAAAGTAATTTTACCTAACTAGGTTATTATACCTATTAGATGACTTTTGCGTTAGATAAATTAATGCACTTATTTTTGACGCCATCAAAATTTTATAAACTGCTTTTTAATAAAAAAAATGTATCATCAATCTTGTTTATAGGTATTTATAAATATCTTTGATAGTCAAAGTTAAATTGTTTATACCTAAACAGTTAAGGCCTGTGGGGAGCACTTACAAATTATTTTTTTCAATTTTTTTTTCATCACTCTTCAACTGTATCGGAATGCGATCTGGACTGAGAAATTCCTACATAAGTGGGGTGGAATCGCCTTAAATTTTTAATTTTTTTAATGGTCAAATTTAGACACTGCACAATAAAGTTAAATCCGTCTCACCAAAAAGTATACTCATTTAGGTAACTGCATTTTAAACACTACCTACCTATCCATAGGTAGGTAGTGCTTTACAACAACTGTACTTTACAACATTGCGGACGTGTCATAACGAGAAGGAACATTTACAGAGTGTGTTTTGATGTCACTAACTCCCTGGCTCAACGTTTGACTTGCCAAGGGAATAGATGCTGGGAGTTCATTTAACTCAACATAATGGTATAAAGTCATGACATCAAAATATAAGTTAATTAATACAATTATGTTTATTCATTTAAAGGAATATAATTTTTTAGCATAATTATTGATAATAGATAAAACTAAAAAAAATGAAGTAGAGCCGCATCCGAACCGTTGCGCCAGCACATTTCGTTCGCCACATTCCTTAGCACGTTTAAAGCATGCCCTAAACAGCTGATTTCCCTTCTATATTCTCATCTCCTTTAACGCACAGTAAAACACGTAATAAAACAGAGAAAACTATAGTTTATGCGCTCCCGCCGGTATTGCGCGGACGGCGTGCGTAACCTACATGCGGCCATTTCGAGATTTACGATCTGGGAATTGTGTGTTAGAAAGAGATAAAAACATTAAACTCTATGCCGGCGGCAAACTCGAACGTAGCCGGCCCGTTGATACTCCGAGAACAAAACTTATGCAGTATATGCTAAAGTCGACGATGTTCAATATCTGTATCCGTATGAACATTCTTTAGAAATAGGAATAAAATAATGTAAAATATTTCAATTAATTTTAAACAAATAATGGCAAGAATATACTGATTTCGAGAACAGTCAATCAGTCAAAATTGTTCTGAAAATCGCGTATATACTGCCACCGAAAATCGCATACTAGCTCATTTTTTACGTCTGTGTGCGTAAATTAAACTATCCGCATGGGACCGATGAACGTTATAGCTTTCCCTTTTGTTTGTCTGAATTATGGGTGAGTTAGAGCGAGAGGTAATAAATCGCTGGGTGTTGCCCGTCGTGACATGTTTATGGGCGGGCCGCGCGTGCCGCGTGCGTTGCAGAGTGGGAAGCGCGGCAGTCGAGAGCATGGCGTCTTCGAACAACCAGCTGATCCCAAATTTTTATGATTTTGACAAACAAATGGTAAAATATTTTTTATTTATTTTTTCCCAAAACCTTGCATATAAAAACATTTAAGATTTATTTTAATCGTTTACTTTTTTGTACCTAATAATCGAAATTAAATACCTACCGTACTAAAATGTTACTAATAATATACTACTTCATATCTATTACCCGCATACAATAAAATTGAGACGTAGTGTGTGACGATTTATTTTAAACTTTTGTTTGTTTTTGTTACAACTGAAATAGTTTTTTCGCAATGTTTTCATCCCACATATAGACTGTTGTATCTCACTACTAATCACACATTTGCTAGAATTGATAACAATTAAAAACGTGTTAAGCCCCGAATGATACACAACGACGGTTATAATAAGCTTGGCACATCTTTCTCTTTGGCTTTAGCTTCATAGTTTCAGAACGGATGTAACGATTGAGATGCGACTTTAAAACTCGCAAAAATAAAAAAAATATAGTTAATAATAAATATATGTAGGTGCCAACGGTGGCTCTAGGTAGGCACAATGAAACTACCGACGAATAAAACGTCATAAATGCCGTAAGAACCGAAATAGGTGAAGTAAAGTTACTAAAAGACGATAAATTTAACAAACGGATCATTCTACAGGTGGCGAAGTGTAGCCGGCCCTTAATGAGAGTTACCCTACGCCCTATAAATTAGTAAACGGCGCTGCGCCTACCTAGCGTTGGATAGAGATAAGTATTTACAGAAATAAGTCTCTCAAATAAACCGTTGTTTGAGAGACTTATTTCTGTACATATTTCTGTGACTATGTAAATATTATTGGTTCAGGTCCCTCCACATAGACACATCAAAATAATTTTGCTAAAATTTTAGTTGCGTTTTCGGCGGTGAGACTAATTTCTTGTGGGGTCATTTAATCTTAATAATATTTAATCAACGCCATAATTGGACTATTAGTGAAAAAATAAAATAGCTACAGATACTATTAAAATATCTAATATATATTCTCTACCTGTCTATAGGTAGAGAATATATATTAGATATCAAGTAACCGCATTCAATAATAACTCAGATACTTACTTATTTATTTTCTCTCATTTATTTATCTTATATCTAAGTATATCTACTTATCTACCTATTTCGTGAAAACGGCCTGTAACACCATGCTCAACATACCGGGCAGCAAAACCGCGCCACCTCTGCGCCCGCGCACCGTGACTCGAAGAGTAATCGGCGATTATTGTGAGCTAGTGCTGTGACAACCATCTTAAAAAAAAAAAAACAGCTATCAGCAATAAAATCTACTGTAATTCATCGATTACTCTGCTCAGTTACCATTTCTTAACATTAACACATTGATAAGAGGTCGAAGTTAAAAAATAACCAGATTTGTAAACTCGAATCGAGACAAAATTCTCACAGAAAATCGGCGTAAAGTAGCTATTATAGCTGCGTTTCGTACGATCAGTGTGAGAGCCGGAAGACCAACCCCTTCTCCCCCCCCCCCTGCCCTAATCCCCTTCAATTCGGCAACGTGCTATACTGATTGTTGCATAAAATAAAAATAAAAAATATCGATATTTCGGCCCATCACTAGCACATCGGTGTCAGAACGTCTCGCTTATATTAATCTGCATATTAACTCCATTCCGTCAGTCACGTATGGACGTGTTTTTATGGTTTTCCTACCTTTGTTTTTATTTATGGCACTGTTGCATATTTTGGACAGGGCATGCAGACATGTTCAAACATCGGTTTCGAATGGTATTAGCATATCGATTGAATTTTAAGTGCAACTACACACTAAATATTCTGTACCCCAACACAGAACTGGTTATAAACAAACGTAGCGAAATATAAATTTTATATAAATCCGAACATCAATAACTATGATTTATTGAAGTAGGACATCCGTGATCAGCGTTCGCTAGTTCTAAAACGAGCGGTGCAGTTGCCAAATGAAATTCAAATTAGCCATTGCATTTGAATTGCATTCTGAATTTGAATTATTTTTTTAGCTATATATCTACCAAATTAATTATTCTAATATTATCTAATATCAATCTTAAATCTGGTAGCCTGAATCATTTTGTTCTGAATTTGAATTATTTTTCAATTATTTATCTACCAAATAAATTGTGTTATACGATTAATAAAATATCTCTATCAATCTTAGGTAATTCTGGTCGCCGAGTAATTTTTATTAGTTATTAGAAAGTAGTTACCTGCGATAGTGGAAATCAGAATCTGAGGGTTCTACCACAGAAGCAAGACACGCTAGAAGTGTCTCAATAAGGCCAAAAAAAATCCTGGGTTCTATTGAAGACGTATAGGTACATGAGAGGGTTAAATAATTATTTACGATAATTCAGACATCATTCATTATAAACTATTTCAGTATTTAAGTCAGTATTGTTAAAAGTATGGCTGAAGACTCTATCTTCGGTTCAGAAAATAATTTTGATTGTTTGGTGGATATTCTTACAATAAATTAGAGGTACCTATTATGTATAATACCTATATGCATTCAATTAATAACCTCGGCCACCGCTAATAGCTCTAAACAGTTAATGCTTTCCTCAGACAAAATCAAGGAAAAGATCTTTTCTTCCGTTAACAATGGGCCTCGTAATAAATTGCAAACATAAATATTATTAATAACAGTGTCCCATGCTGAAGTTTCGTTCGTTCACAAAATAAAAACTCCGCTCCATGTAACCTATGCATTGCCATCTATCTTTTTCCACAAAAGCTGGACATTATTGTTCGGTCCAAACACTCCTAAATCTTCGGAAAAGTAATATATTTTCGTTTTGCCCACTGCGGTGTGGGGCACACACAGACACAGTCAGTTCGTTTCGCTACTTTCCTGTATCTACTAATGTTTTATACATTGCTGGTGTATCTTCTAGCCTTTACGCGTTTGTCGCGAGGAGCGCGCGATGGAAAAGCGCTCCAAATTTTTCATTGCTAAGATCGTATTTTCCAAATACAATGTTGTTTCGTTTACGACAATTTCGCGCGAACATGCTAAATGTGGGAATCGGGAATATCGGAATTTTTAAGTCGTATCGTTGGGTAAAGCGTATGGAAAAATCGACATAACTTGTATGAGAGTAAGGTTGATTATCGCTGGTGTCTTTATAGTGGATAATTCATGATAGTTTTGTAGTTAGAGGTTCACAATTCAGATGTGTGCAGTAGTGAAACTTGCAAATGTGGAGGGATATTAAGATTGGTGATTCATATAGTTGACAATACTTCATTGTTTCGATATAAATGATGCTGTATAAATATTTTCACATTATGTTGGGTCAATGACAAACAGGGGACACTGCACCCCTAAAATCGTATTTTACAGAAGTATAATGTTATAAAACAAGTGTCCTTGTAAATTGTTACTACACAAGAAAACTAAGTAAGTATACATTGAACTCTAGATTGTTACCTTATAAAACCTACTTCTTGTAATGAGTGAAACCAGGATTATTGCCACCAGGTGGCGCCACATTGGAAGGGCTTATATTGACACTTAAAAAAAAAGATTACTAGCAATGTGAGTTTTTCACATTACTAGTATTTCCATTAGCCTCTCCAGCTAAGCTAATGCGTGCGTTAGGAGTGGGCTCACGTCAATAGTTTGATGGCCAGGATTGGGATCGAACCCGGTACCTCTCAGCTACGAGGTCGGCCCGTTAAACCGGCGCGACTACCTATTGACGCGACTTGACAGTTGAAAGTCTCTATTTCTTTGACCTCGTATACTTATATTTTTCATCAATATAAGGGCCTGTGCTCACCACGTTCTTCAAACGCGCCATCGACACGCGTTTGTGGCGATACAGGCGCGATACGCACGCGAGTCATACGCAGCGTTTAAACCTTTGCACAACGGTGCGTTAAAAAACGTGGTGTGCACAGGCCCTTATAAAGCACCTATTACGCATGATATTGACAGCGACATTGACAGAAGTGAAGTGGCAGCTAACGTCAGCCCAGCCCAATGAAGGGACACCTGGTGAGCCGAAAATTTTATGTCCGCTAGGAACCTAAATAAGCACATTGAACTCTTAATAGGCGTCAATAGCCTAGTGGTTAGAGGGGCCGCCGTCGTAGCTGAGATTCCGGGTTCGATCCTCATCCTGCCATTCAACTATTGGCGTGAGCCCACTCCTAACACAAGCATTAGCTTAGCTGGAGGGGCTAACAGGAATACTAGTAATGAGATAAACTCACATTGCTAGTAATATTAAAATATATATATTTCTAGTAGGTTTACTCTATCTACTTACTATTATTATACTAAAGATAGCATTGATACCCTTCACCTGAAAATAAGTACCTACACCAATTTAAAAAGCCTCTTTCTCATGTTACCTCTTTAGAACTGGTCCATTCTCGGTATTACGTAATGCACGCGCGTAATTTGAGAATGAGCGCGTCGGGCCCGCGTCAAAATATGTAAAGATTTTTATCTTTCAAAATGGCTTGGGAAAAAACATAAAGAAGTTTGTGTCACCTGATCCGGACAGGCGGGATTTATCGCGCGGTGTGGCCGCGGCTAAGGTCGCGCAGAGTTATGACGCTTCCAAATAATTTACCCTACATGTGTTGGGACCATGGGTTATGATTTTGTTGAGATTTTTTACTGCACATAGGACGTAGCAGTTTTCGAGTGTACCATGAAGGTATTTGTCTGTTGTTTTAACTTAAGTTTCAGTTTTTTATTAGAACCTTGCTGTCCGTTTAATTTTTTTTTATCAGTCACTTTGTTTCAAACTTTCTGATCGACTGACATTATTTTATTCTGATTGCTCCACCAGACCTGAGACTCAGACTATTTCACGATATATACCAATATAATTAAAAACATTTAGCATAAGAATTAAACCTTGCCCCAATTGAGGAATTGTCCCACATAGGTCGATTTCATGGTAGCATTATGCTATGTGTGACAAGAAATAAAAGTTGTTCCTGGGATAATGATCGCGCATGGATGAGTCAGTTTTTATTCAGTTCTCAGAGTTTTCATTAGGTACTTATTTTCATTTTTTTGTGGTTAACCCATTCCACCAATTTGTTAAGTATTAGAAGAGATCAGAAAATATATTTTATAAGTACTCTACTTACTTTATTAACGCAAAAAAAAATATCTATTCCATTTCTTTTAAAATAAAAAATAACGACCCTAGGTTGCCCTTTTATGTTTCTTAAAAGTAACTTACGATTCGTAATAGAGCTGTTTATACAAATTGGCCCCGCTTATAAAAGAAAAAAAACATCCCCAAGCATTTTAATATCAATTCCCTAAACCACTAATCTAAAGCTGCCAAGAATCAAATTAAAATGAGAGCCGCCACTAAAATCTTCTCATTACAACCGAAGGACATTAGTAAGGGCGGGAAAAGAAATGCCTAGGCCTACAAATGTACCCCGAAATACCCGACCGCTGTCAACAATAGTACGCTGTATACCACCTTGTGAACACAAAGAAGATGCGACTTTAAATTGACGCAAGTAAAAGTCAATTTTCAATAAAGGGAAAGTGAAAATATGTCGTTAAGTGCGGAAGTGGTGGTAGCTCAAGTAAAGTGGAAAGAGTCCCCAAGAAAATTGGCACAAGTGGTTTTAGTCGAGGCGGGGGACGCGCCGCCCGGCGGGGTGCGGGGAGTGAACTAAAGTATAAATAGGATGTAGAGGTGACAACGATTTGTCATGATTTATGGGAAATCTCTGTGAGGCTAATTTAGCAACTGCTCAGTCACCTGGATTTGTTAAATGTGTCTTATGTCGTATCCCTTAGCAGGCTCTGTCTATGGCAATCAAGTCAAGCTGCAAATAAACGTACTTCGTCCACTTGCTGATAATTTTCCTATGATATTAATTCGTTATTGTAATATTAGAATACTAGCTGAGCCCGCGACATCGTCCACGTGGAATTTAACTTAACAAAAAAGCCCGCTCCCGTGTTCTGAGCCCGCACGATAGGACCCATTTTTTCATTTTTTAAATTTAGTTTTCCTAAAATAAAAGTAGCCTAAGTTACTGCTTATAACATCAGCTATCTACCAGTGAAGGTCCCGTCAAAATCGGTCCACCCGTTTCGGAGATACTCTTTGATTTCATGTGTTTAATTTTTTTACGCGGAACGCTAATTGTTTTTCTAAAATTAAAATAGCCTAAGTTACTCCCTATAATATCAGCTATCTGCCAGTGAAAGTCCCGTCAAAATCGGTCCAGCCGTTTTGGAGATTATCCGGAACAAACACACAGACAGACAGACAAAAAAATTTAAATCGCGTTTTTGTTATAGGTGTCGTATTTACTTTCATATGCATTTAGTGAAAAGGTGTTATTTTGATATTACAAACAGACACTCCAATTTTATTCATTTGTATAGATGATTCTTGTGTTGAATGCTAGCCTATGTCTGTGGTAATAAATTGTACTTTTTCATGGAATATAAATAACAATGATATCTATAGGTACAAAAAATCATGCATTTAAGGGTTCCCTTCATTTATAATTTTCATATTTTCTTTGGCTTTTGTCAAAACTATGAAATTAGGCCAAATCTTTTCTATTCAGCCTTATTGAACTCTAGAAAAACTTTATCACGATATGTAGGTTATGGACGACTAGATTTTTTTTGTACAGTTCTGTCTCCTCTGCCTGCTTAATCTATGAGCGCAGTATAGGGGTGGCCGTCGAATGTTCGGCGAGAGATAGCACCCGCGGCAAGATGTATTGCTGCTTACGAAAAATTTTCAACAGTCGCCTCTATCGGATTGGCCCCGAACGGAAAATAAGAGGGGGACGCCGACAAATAAATGAGCGTTGTAAATATCCCTATGACAATAATACAGGTCAGCAATAGATATCTCAATGAAGATAGTAACGCATTATTAATGTAGCAAAAACACAGGAAAAAAGTCGATTGATAGCCAAGAGATAAAATAATGGGAATCGACGAAGTTTATATGGAGTCATGATGGTATGACGATGTTTTTTGATGGAAAAGTTGGATATGCTCGTGATTGATACAGCTACTCAGGATATGAATGAAATGATTAATAATCAGTAAATTAATAGCACCGTTTTAACACCGTTTCTAGGTCACAGATAAAACAAAGACGCCGTAATTGAGAGATCAAAGGATTCAACAAATTCCGATTTCGCCAACCCTACTAAAGTTTCTCTTAACTTCAATATGATGTAGATTCAAATTACGTGTTGAAGATTTGAATTAGTTTCTAAATAAGTACTCTTTTATATTTATTTAGTTTTTGTTTACCACTGTAGATGATTGAGGAAAAAGTTATTTCACTGAGTAGGCAGGTTTTCCTTCAGCAACTGCAATAAATCCATAAAACAGATAACAGAAACCAATTCAATTAAAAATCCAAATCACACATTCCGAGCGAAACCATCGTGGATTTTTCTTTCGAAATTTATGTCCGCGCGTTGCCTCCAGAGGGCGCTGGGCGGGACTGGAGGGGGTGCCCCGAGGGGGGACGGCAGGGGGGTGCGACTTCATTTCGCCCGCGTCGTTTATCTTGAGAAACATAATTCAGGGGCGAAGTCTCTGTCAACTTATTCCTATTCTTTCGCCTGAGCGTAAAATGGCTGTATGTTTTACTTTTTATTCCGACCGTGTAGGTATAAAAGTAGTTAAGTAGGCACGTCTATAAGTCAACGGGAGTTGAGCTACGTTTCTACCTTTTCACCTGTCTCTTGGGCGCATTATTTATGATCTATGAACGTGCTGCGCGTGCGAAAATTGTTTAATTATAATTGAAATTATTTATTTAGCATTTTTATTAATAAATACTGCCGTCATTAATCTTTTATGAAACATTGTTTGGATTTAAAGATTTTATTAAAATATGAAGGTTAATCTTTGGCACTAATGGATGACTTTAACCTTCCTCTGCCATGACTGAATTAATGAAAAAATTAAGGGACTGTAGAGTAAGGGTAACTATTACCACACCAACCATCGTAGAAACCAATGGTAGAGATGATTTGACGTCGACTGACAGTTACTACATAAAACAAAGTTTGATTAATTTTCGATCTACCATCGATTGATTTGTGTAATGGGGTAACTCCGGTAAGTAATGACAGGTTTAGTTAAATTATTCAGTAAAGTAGTTACTTAAACTTTATACTTTATTTTTCTAACACTAAAATAATTACTCATTTCACCAAAACTCTATTTGTATCTTCAACGTCTTAAAATAGAGAACTCTATCGAAACATATTTCTGTCAGTACCCAAATGTAATGGGGATATGATATTGGGTAGGATGTTATCGGTCGTCAGCCAGTCTGCGGCTCGTAAATAAAACAAATTCATTACTCCTCCCTTCAAGGGGATGTTAGAAAAATTATGTAGAGTCTTATAATGTAGGGTAGGTAGCATGCAATTAATGTTTCTTACCAATGATTTAACTACCTGCTTATTATATCTACGAAAGTGTGTATGTTTGTAAGCTTGACCTGAAGACCTATCACACAAAATTGACATCTAAAATATGAAAAAGAAAATGTTTTCATGTTCCTGTAAAATGTCCCTTTTTGAGATACCTACTTTGTAATAATAATTATATAGGTTACTTCTTATTCTCGAAGTATATATAAATATGTGTGTCTGGGTACCTAAATAAGAGTTAATAATAAAGATCCTTTTAAAGTCGAGATAAAGTTAACTGCCTCAAGTGCCAGGTTGCATTGAATTGCCTTGCATTGGTCTATACCAGTGAGGGTTTGTCGTCGACATTAATTAATCCGGGGTGGTCATATTTGAGAAGTTAGCGGACTAAACGAGTTTTCCAAAAATAGTTGATTTGTCTCAAACATGCAGGTATCGCCACGATGTCATCTACTAGTTAGCAAGGGGCGTTATAAGTGAGGAGTACCTAGTACTTAAGACTGATTAGTGCGGAACGTAAAGCTATATATCCTAAGCAGCTATGGTCTTTTGTCATAAAAAAACATTAATTATCACCTTACAAAGGCCACCCAAAGGACCTATACTATAGTTCGCTATGTTCATTAAGTTCTTTTAATGTTCAATGTTTATTTATCAAGCAATAACCCCTCAGTTGTTTGTTTACATCCCGCAGAAGGCCAGGCTGCGTCACGCGCCCGCCATCCTTAACCTATCCTTAATACAAGCAATACGTCATCTAGCGCAATAACGGTCAAACAATAAATATCGCTTTGCGCAGACAACAGGCGCAAAGTAATATATGAAGTAAAGAATAAATAGGCCATTTAGTCCGGGACGCACGTCCGCCCGAATATTGCCGAATATTGCCGAGGACGACGGCGAATTTCCATATCGTATCGCGATTCGTGGGGTGCGTTTATGGGGTAAAAATTAAGTCGGCGAAATGTTGCGGGTTGGGCTTCACTTGGATAGTTTGCGAATGCCGACACACCGCCGTATGAGCTGAGAACATCCCTAGATGAGGCATTTTTATGGCCTCATATAATTTTGAGCCTTAAACTCTAATATTAACTAGTGTTTCTACAATGAGCATGATTACATTTTTTTTCTGCATAATGATTTTAGGATCCTAGGTCTTTAGATTATTACCTAGTAAAGTGTGACGTCAAAACTGAGTAGATTTAGAAATACTTTAATATTGATCACCGGGCCCAATAAGTAGGTACCTATATAATAGGTATACCTACCCAGTACATCCTGAGATAATCCAGGAATTAGAAAAACCCCATTAATAATAATAATAATAATAATAATAAATAATAATAATATATCCCGCGGAAATGTGGTGGACGAGGCTTTTTAAATGCTAAAACCCTACATAACCGCGAGGTCTTTAATCTCAGGGAGTATTTTCTCCACGCCGTCGGGGAGATGCATGCGGATGTGGTGACAGTGGACAATGGGCTGACTCCTCTATCCTTAGGTAAAGAGAACTGGCGCAGGCCTGTGGTGCTCACTACGGATGACCGTATGGCGGTATGGCAAGGTAAGGAGCTTCACGGAAGGTATTATCGGGCCCTTCATGGACCCGATGTGGACCTCGCAGCTTCCGTGGCCTGGCTACAATTTGGTGACCTCTTTGGGGAAACCGAAGGTTTTGTTTGTGCAATTATGGACGAGGTTGTGATGACAAATAACTACCGGAGATTTATTATACGGGATGGCACTATCGACATATGTCGGGCATGTCACCGCCCTGGTGAATCCCTCAGGCATATCATCTCCGGTTGCTCACGCCTCGCAAATGGTGAATATTTGCACAGACACAACCAAGTGGCTAGGATAGTCCACCAGCAACTTGCCCTAAAATACCGCCTTGTGGCGTCTGAGGTGCCGTACTACAGGTATGTGCCAGAACCAGTTCTGGAAGATGGCCATATCACCTTGTACTGGGATCGATCTATCATCACTGACAGGACTATTGTTGCCAATAGACCTGATATTGTGTTGATAGATCGACAAGAGCGTCATGCAATGCTTGTCGATGTCACTGTCCCCCATGACGGAAACCTCGTGAAAGCTGAAAAAGATAAGGAATGTAAATATCTTGATCTGGTTCACGAGGTTGTCGACATGTGGGATATTGACACAGCTATCATTGTACCGATAGTCGTTTCCGCCCATGGCCTAATTGGCAAGAGCCTCGACAAACATCTTAAGAGGCTCTCGTTAGGTACCTGGATCAAGGGTCAGATCCAGAAGGCAGTACTCCTGGAGACGGCTAGGATAGTGAGGAAGTTCCTCTCTCTGGAGCCTTGACCGCCGGTAGCTAGGACCCTGTTCCCGATGCCGGTGGGGAACTATTTTTTATATTTTTAAATTTATTTAGATAAGATATTTTTTATTTAGATTTAAAAATATAAAATGATATAAAATAAATAAATGGAATAATAATAATAGCCTTTATTCAGACACAAAAGGATAATTTTAAATAACAGTATTAAGTTTACGGCTCTGCTGAGTCGATGACATCGATAACTTCGTCTGTTTGCCCCACTTTGGCAAAGGCTTCCTCCATTTCTTTCCACTCTGCTCGGTTTAGAGCTTTCCTTGTCCAGAGTTTTCCTGCTATCGCCTTTATCTCGTCTTCCCACCCTCGAATCTGTCTGCCTCGTTTCCTTTTTCTATTTCTAGGGTACCAAAACACTATGCTTCTGTTCCACTTTTCGGTGCCTCTTATTGCATGTCCCGTCCATTGCCATTTAAGTTTCTGTATTCTAGTTGTAACGTTTTGAATTTTTGTGCGATTTCTGATTGTTTTGTTTCGTACTCCGTCTAATTTTCTTAAATTCAGCATGCTTCTCTCCATTGCTGTCTGGCAAGTTTATAATTTTTTGCTTTGTGCTTTGGTGAGGGCCCAAGTTTGGCAGCCATAAGTTAGAACTGGTAGCACGCAGGTGATGTACAGTTTTGATTTGACAGACATCTTGATTTCTTTGTTCTTCATAATTTATTTTATCCGCCAGTAGCACTTCCATGCATTCCCAATTCTGGTGTCTATTTCCTTTGACATTATATCGGTCGTCGAAATTTGTTGGCCTAAGTATGTGTACTCTTTAACATACTCGATTGGTGCTCCGTTTATGATGATGGGGTCTTCGGACGCATTTGTATGTGCTTTAGTTTTGGTGGCGTTCATCGTTAGGCCTACCTTGCGGCTTTCTCTTTCTAGGTCTATGAGCAAGTTTTATAACACATTTTGAGAAAAACCCCATTATTACCAACTAATTCTTTTCGACTTTTATAAATCCGTTGAAGTACATTCGTAAATATATGGAAAAAAGATTCACGGTGGTTATAAATCCAGCGGTAAGAACCCGATAGAAATGAGAGTATTCCCATTAAATCTCTCCAACTGGGCGATAGGTGGCGCCTCAGCTTAGTAGTGGGTACTGGGAAAACACATTTTAATAAGGGTAGTAGGGAAATCTCTAATGCATTTGCGCTAAGCCTTTGGTACGTTTTATAAAAATATCTGCTACCATTACAGAAACGATGTTAAATTGTGGGTAGTAAAACACAAGAATAATCTATGTCGTTCATGCACGCAAAAATATAAATAAAATGCATTTATATGAATATTAAGAACAATTGCAAAGAATCCGTGGTCTCTTTGCGATTAACGTTTCATGAGTTTTACGTTTACATACCCGTATTTGCTATGTTTAAAAATAACACTATTTTGAAAGATACTCAGGCTATTTATCTTATTCTAGTTCCAAAGCCTCAGACAGTGATCCCTATGCCCAAGCACGGGCCTCCCCGCACCCCTTAAGGTATTACCTCCGGGGGTGCGATTGCTCGCGACGCGAAATGTGGCTTTAAAAATTTGGAACACAATCCGGCTATTTGTCTTTCCAACGTCTCATATAAATCAAGGAATAAAGCAGCCAACAATGGTTTATGGGCGAAAAAAGTACCTACATAAGACGGGGAAATAGCATACAGGCGTACGTAGGTAGGTACATACATTATAAATGTTAGCGTTGCGTAAGAGAAAGCTTCAAGGTGCGTCTGATGTGTGATGTTCGGTAGATTAGATGTTTGAAATTGTTTGTCAGTGGAAATTGTATCCTATTGGAAATAATTTAAAGATGTTATTGTTGGTGATAGTTGATACATTCCACAATTAAGCTCTACTAATTCTATAAATACTTAATACTTATGGCCACTTATCAAAATGTTTGCCATCTCTGAAATCATTCAAATATTACTACTGTGCAATTGTAGTACCTAAACAAACGTGGTTGGTTATAAATCTTATTTTGAAGGCTTAAAAAATAACAAATTAAATTATACACATCATTTGTTAACAATAATAAAACTAATTTTGCAACCGTAAACATTTTACGATTAAATATTTAAATATCACATTCATACATTCGCGGATGACAACGTAATGGCATTTTTACGCTGTGTAAATTAATAAATAATTTATGACGAAAACGCATATTCGGCGGCCATTTTAATATCCAGGGTCGTTATTTAAAACGTCACGTCTGTCCGCACTATGCGACGGTTCCGCAAAATTATTACCGTGTAACGCACTATATCAAGTTAAATTTACGACAAGCTGAATATGATAGATTTTCAATCCAGCCTCCGTAATATACGGCGAAAAACGCTTCCACGTCAAAATAGAGATATAAATAAACCCGTGACAACCAATTAATAACTCGTAAAGTGTCAGTGTTGAGGACAATAAAAAAACTTGGGATAAAAAGGGGCAGAAAAAGGCGATCACAATGGCGGAATGAGGCGCGGAACGCCTGTAAAAAGCCCGATATCGTCCATAAATTTGGAAGGATTCAAAACAAATCGCCCTTATTCATTACACGTATGACTTATGGCGCAGAGAGGCTGAAATTTATAATGCACTTTATATAGAGAATACAAAGAATCGGTATCGACCTCGCGATGCATGTTCGGGATTTATAAAAACATCTTGTGTGAACAAAGGATGCGGTGCGGTTCATTAGTCACGTATTACAGACGAGTGGGACGACGATACATAAAAGAATAACGTTCTGTTAATCGCTAGTTTGGATATCGCCTTTTTGTACCTAATAGAGCGTGAATAGAAAGCCGTAAATATAATTTATTAATTCGCCGTGTCATGAAAATAAATCATCTAGCTGGGTGAAACATTAGAAGGTAGGTAGGTAGTCATACTATCTGTCGGTAGAGCTTCCAATAAATATATATTTTATATATATATATATATATATATATATATATATTATGTATATATCGATCTCTTATAAAATAACAAAATATATAAAGCTCATCGCTACTTATTAACATACCATCCTTCATAATCACATCGTAAAAATATGAACTGGTCATAAAAACTAACACACTCACGAAAAGGCAACCCTAAAAATGCAAATCGAATCAAGCAACTCAAGCATTTTATTATCAGATACCACATAACGATACCTTCATCAGGCCCGCGGAACCGTACAAAACGTCGAACGAAAGAAATAAATGGCGTTTAAAAGTGTGATCCAAGATGTACAAAAATTGAGGGGGTAGGGGCAAAAGTCGAACGAAATGATAAATTTCCCTTTGGAAGTGAAAAAGTGAGCATTCATTTATGACGCGCGATCGTATAGGCCGTTATCAGATCTTATTGGGACGCGTGTTTTAAATGTTATTTTAGTCGCACTAACACAGGTATATGAACGGGTTGATAATGTATTTTAAATGAAAATACCTACACTTAAGTGGTACCTACAACCCTCTACACTGCATAGCTGTGGATTACTCTCAAGAATAATAATATCTATGCATCGTAAAAATCACAAAACGAATATAATGAATGTAATAGGGAACTAAGACGAAAGTGTGCAAATTGGGTCAAATTAAAAATTTAACTAGGCTTATTTTGCGCAACTTTATTTATTTTAAATTCCGTATCTACCCTATATTAAAAAATATGTAGGTAGATACTTTGTGTAATAGTCATATTTAAAACGGAGTACCTAATTATGTAAGTTCCCAAACGACACTGCTTTATTTATACAAAGTAGCAGACGTGTTAATTTTATACCAACAAATAAATTCAACAGTATCCACGCGGAGAAAGCGATCCGTTACCGCCGCATCTCGTTCCCGCGATACCTAGGCAACTTTAAATTAGGCAAGAAGAATTATTCTCCAATCTCTTTTGGACCGACCACAAATCACGGCGCTCCTTTGGAAGTAATTGAAAATACATTACGCAACCAAATTAAACTGGAAAGTGTTACAAGTTTGAGTGGAGGGCGGCAGGTGGCGCGACATCCCCCTACCCACGGAATGTTTTGGCATAAAATATTGCTTCAATTATTTAGGCGAAAGATTTATAACACTTAGAAAAGTGCGCGGAGAAAAAAAACCGGGAGAGACCGACGTGTGCACGAAAAGTGTTTTTCTTTGGAAACTTATAATGGGTATGAGTGTGGGGAAAGTTTTTTGAATCTCTTTCCTATGGTAATTTGTTTTGGGTGCGCTTATAAAGATATTAGTCTTCGTAGATACTTTGTACGACATAATACGGAATATGTATGAGAGTAGCCTCATAATTTTTGTGCAGTATATATCTAATGTTGTGAAGTTTGGTTTGTTGTGATCGTGGAAATTTCAGATACCTAGTTCATGTTTAATATTTGATATTTTTATACAGTTACGTTACGGACGATAGAACTGAATCAGGACCCATCTTCACGATATTCTATTTAAAACTATGTTACTTAATAAAGTTTGTGAACAAAGAAACATGTAAGAGATATTCGACCTCAATTAGTTTAGTCGAGAATTCGTTTTTAGTCTTCTGTAGTCTGAACGAAGAACCGTAAAAGGATCACCCAGTCCGTCCGTACGTCGGTCCATCCTTCCGTCCGTTCTAATATGTCACACTGCCATACATAACTTCTAATGTATCTACTGTGGTAGAATCATAATAAAATCAGGGCTCCATAATTAACTCTAGCATAAGATCAAAGAGGCAGTCAAATTAACAGGCTGTTAAATTTATAGCGCAGTTAATATCCTACCTGTTACTAAATCATTTAGTCCTTTCAAACACGAGGCGTAAGTATCTAGAAGGTACTTACATAAAACGGTAAATATTACTTAAGCGGCGTTGAGCTGAAAGTTTGGAACTTGTGACTTAGCATTCTTGTTTCATTAACCCCTATTATAAAGGTTTATCACTTCATGCAATTTGTCCTCATTAATATTTTATGTTTAGTTTAAATGCCATTATTTTCGTACAATAAACGAATATATTATTAAGGTATACATTACAATAGAATAAAAGGTAATCCTGTTATTACTAAATCATTTAAACAAATATTTTTTACATCGGTAAATACCTACACTAAATAGTACTTTAGTACCCGTGAATAAGGTTACAATTATTGAGCGTCTGCTGAAGAAAAATATGAAACATTTCACTTCACAGGTTTCGGCAAAGCTCCCCCGCCAAGTCGAGCACAAAACGCTAGTAAATAAAACACAAAATTAATATAATAATTTTAATTAAATAACAATTTTGAATTTATACCCAAAATATAATTTCAATTTGGATTTTAATTTACATAGCTTTATTACTAAGACAGAACAAACGGCGCGATGAACAGACAAATAATGTTAATATGCGCGTGTTTCGCGACTCGCATAAAGTGCCCGACGCATGTTTATTTTTCATTTACGACCGGGTCCCGGACAAACAGACGGGGTTGTATTAGGTGTAGTAATAGAGGAACAATTTCTATTGTATATCAAATGATAGCAATTAGATGACGAAGCTAGCTAGTTGTTTTTAAAGAGGTGTTTGATGGTTTTCAGTTCTCTTTACATTAGGACAACGGAGATACTTAATTGTAATACCATTTTATAAATGTCAATAAACTAGATGTTAACTTATATAAACGTGAAGGTAAAAGGACATAAGTCTTATCACACACTAACTCTTAAGGTCCAATGTAGTTACGTAAAATAATGTCAAATTATCAGAGTCCCCATGGCTGTAGGTAATATTTTTTATACCAGGAATACATAATCCGTCTAAACACCTGTTTTATGTCTGCGTGATAATCTTCAGTAAAAATTTAATTGAATCTCGGAAGTGGGTGCAGATGGGCCGCAGTATTGTCCCCTGAATTCATCCCTTTGTGGCTCCGTCGCGCCGCGGAAATATCCTATCCCCACGAGGACTTTACTGCCATTTTTTAAAGGAAAAATCCTTAGAAATATATTGTTTTGAGGCATTTTACAGCTACCCACTCTTTTGTCCCGGTAATCAAACGTTTAACGACAGAAGGTTATGTTTGTGAAAATGATTTTACAACGGATCGTAAATGCTTAAGGATTTTTTTCTGTAGGTATTTGAGTTACCCTAATGTTGGGATTAAATGCTGTTTGTTTGGTAAACTGATCGTAAATTGTTTATAGTTATTCGTGTAATTTAATTAAGTACAATTTGTAATACGGAAACTGTGGAACATTTTCTTGTTAAAGATGTTTGACGTTACAAAAGATAAGGTTGTCTAAATGTTGAATTTTGTCGAGCCCGGCGGTGACCGACTCGAACTCGATTACTATTACCATTTCGGATCGTTGGCCGAGATGTAGAGAACTTTACTTCTTCATAGAATATCTTTCCAAAATTATGTCCTCATAACCATAAGTTAAAAAACAATGATTCACAAACAGCGATTATAAAACACTAGTGGACCCTGCAATTTTTTTCTCGTCTTATAAAAGCTCTAACAATTACGGATAAGCATCAAAAACGCATCGTTTTACACAACACCTCTAAATTACAAGCGAACAGTGTACCGCCAACAAAAAACTGTGCTCCCTGAGCTTTAATATAATTTGTTAATGATATATAAACTCATAAATAGTCGCTGGAGCGCTCGCGAATTTGTTTACACCAGATCCACATTTAAGATATCAGCCCCGCTTTGTCGCTAATCTGCCAACAAGTTTGAAGCGAAAAATTTAAATCCACGAGTTGTGAGGATGGTAATGAAGAAAAATAGGATGTATGGCGCTCGCTGGCTCAAGCGCTGGATATTCTATACAGTGTTGGAACAGCAATGCAATTTGAGACTTAAGTTATTGCAGTTAGTACGTTTCAAATTTTTTTTTGCGGCTCTTTGTTTAAGTCTATGAGAAAGCGTGCTTACTCAAATACAGGATGTTACAAAAGCTTCAATTAATGATTTAGGTATTTGATATCTAGGGCCTGTTTTAATAAATCGATCTCAACTCTGGAGAGCGATTTGGAAATATCATCCTAACGTCATGCCAGTACAAAATTAAATGTCAAACGCGAACTCAAGATCCTCCCAGACTTGAGATCAATTTATGAATACGGGCTTAGATGCATGATATCTGATATGAAGACAAACAATGACTACGTAACTATCATGAGTTTCGGAGTCTTTAAAAAATTAACAAAACTTTCGTTTTGCAGCTTTTTGCACATTCAATGGCAAATATTGTGAGCTGAGTAGCAGCCACTGATGTTTAAGAAAAGTTTATAAATAATTTAATATTACTTGATAAGTTGACAGCCGATTGGTTAAAGCACGCGTCTTGCGGGCACCAGGTCTTGGGTTCAAATCCCGGCTCGCACCTCTGGATTTTTCGAAATCTATGTGCGAATCATAATTTCTATATGATTATCACTGGCTTACGGTGAAGGAAAACATCGTGAGGAAACCTGCATGTCTTAGAAGATCTAACCAATTTTCGAAAGACATGTGAAATCCGCCAACCCGCACTGGGCCAGCGTGGTGGATTATGGCCTGAATCCCCCTCATGTTGAGGGGAGGCCCGTGCCCAGCAGTGGGACGTCAAAAGGGCTAAATTATTATTATTATTATTTTTTTACTTGATAAGTACATTATGACTTTTTTAATACAAAATTTAAAAATGTGTTCAAATTTCAGTAAAGTTTGTTATAGATACAATTTCAGTTTCAGCCTGACACTCATCCAAACCCCCAACTCTAATTTGGGACTTTTGACACCACCTGAATAGTAGACAAATGCTCTTTATTATAATTATTAAGTATTGTTCTATGTTTTCATCATACGTAGGTACCTTAAACTTCCATAAGACATTCTCCAGGGTTCTCGCTACGTTGGTATACCTATTTAACTTGCGGAATTTCGAAACTCATCCACATTTCAAATTAGGGATTCCTGCAAGACGAATTGCGGAAGCCCGCCGTCCTGAGGCCCTTAAGGAATTATGCTAAGGCACGTACTCGAATGTTTTCACGTACACCCCCTCTCGTCTCGACCAACCCCAAAATATAATATATACAGCAAACTTTACATATATTTGTACCGTAAATCCTTCTAATGTATTGCTCTATTTTTGTTCGCACACTTAAAATTAAAGGGGCTGTTGTTATTTAATGAATTTTAATTCCAAATTGCAGTGACAATTGGTGTTGGGTGCGTGGTTTTCGTTTTGTCGTGTAGGAAGTTTTATGTGGTAAAAATAAACCACATGGGTGATGGAGTTTGTACGAAAAATGTTCTTACTCAAAGTGTTCGTGGGCTTTGGTTGTAACAGGGTGGTACGAAACCTATCAAGCGGTAATCATATACCTAGGAACGTCAGAATTGACAACAACAATTTTCACATATCGTAAAATAAATTTCAGGGATATCAGACCTATATAAATTCACGAAATATATAATATAAAAATGGCATTAATTTCTCGGTTAAACACACCATCAATAACCATGAGCCCCGTTCTCATATTTCAACCTACCGAAATTCTGTTCTCTATCAAAATTACAAGAAAAATTGAGATAAACCGCTAGTCCGCGAGACGGATCGACGGCGATACATATACTCGTAGTGAAAATGGCTCGGCTTTGCCGTATTTGACATTGCGGATAAATTGATATTTATAAGTCCGAGGGCCAAGGATACGTTTAAAGGGATTCCCTTTATTGCTATATCTGGCTCGAGGGCGGGCGGCGGTTCCTGTCTCAGGTTATTATATACCAAGTTGACTTGAAAACGTCGAAGGTATATTTATTGGTAGGGAGAAAGAATTATCGCGAGGTCGGATGTGCGGGAAGCCATTATTATCGCTTTTATTGGTATAATATTTAATTTTGGACCTTTAGCTAGGCCGCGATGATGTTCGGACTACATATAAATAGGTGACTTATTTTTTGGAGCTTAGGTAATAATCGAGTAAATAAATAAGGCCCAAACCTCTAAACAGGTAGGTAATATTTTGCGGAAATAAATAGTAAATCAATTGATGAACTTAAATGGGTGTATAATTAAATATCAAGAATAATTGATCTACCTTTTGGTTTAACTAAACACTTACAGCTTGAAATCTTTTTGCTTAACCCCTCGAGTGTCACGAGCATCTACGTGGGTGTATCAGATTTGAAAGCTCCAAGTGCCGCGTTCCCCTACGGTTGGGTATAAGACGCGAGCGGCGATACACGCACACTCCCCACCAGACACCGACCTCGCCGGCGAGGTCGACGTACCCCCGCTTACGCTAGAAGGTGCGTCTACTTACCTAGACGCACCTTGGCACCCGACAAGCCCGCTGAGTTTCTTGCCGGATCTTCTCAGTCGAGGTCGCGTTCCGATCCGGTGGTAGATTTACCCTCGCCACCTCTCCTGGCAGCGGCCCAATCCGAGGTCGTGTCCCTTGTGGCGCCCTTGAGCTAGCTGCCCCCCTGCCCCTCTGGCTGGAGCGCACTTGCGCTCGCCCTCTATCCGGGTGAAGTTGTTATGGCCACTCTGGCCAACAACATATAGTCAAATAAAAAAAGCGAGCGGCGATTGGTTGTTTATATGCTACGTTTAGTAACACGTCTACGATCATAGGGTTTCATAGATCGATTATGTCAATGACTATCTGTTTATCGATTCTTGTAAAAAAAGTTACTGATCGGCACGAAAGAAAAAAACAAAAAAAACATACTTCCGAAATATTGCGACACTTAGCGATGTGGAGACGTCGGAGGTGGGGATCATTGGAAGGGTTAAATTACTTATATTTCTAATGTCTTGCATAAAGGCTAACCCACATTATGGAGATGGTGGTGCGTGCGCTTATATTGTCTTTTAATTAGTTAATTTATTTATGAGACCGCCCTGTCCTCCGGATAAGATCGCCAAGTGTTTTGTGTGTAAATCAGGCTCCATGATGTTGACGCATGCGCAATAATACACTAGGCTAGACATAAATTACCGAATACTGTAGGTATACCTACAGTAGGTAGGTACATTTTATTTTATATATTTTACCACTAAACATGTAGGTATGTAAGTAACATTTTTTAAACGCCAAGCTGTCAAAGAATTTTACTTACCATTGCGATTTGAGTTGACTTGGTAGAGAACTGGAGACACTGGGTAGCCTCCGTGGCTCTTATTTTTGAAGAATAAATTAATTACAGACAAAATTAACTAATTACCAATCAACTTTACTACCAATATGTACCAATGGCTTTGCTCGCACGTTTTCCACCTGAAGGGAAGTGGGACAGAGGGATAGGAAGGGAGAGGGATTGACTTCTGTCTCTCTCACTCATCGTACAAAATACAACTATAATAGCTACTTTACGCCAATCTTTTGTAAGAGTGCAGTGCTACCCTGATCGAGCCAGCCCATATATGAGCTTTTCAATTACCTACAGCGTAGCTCTACCATAACTGAAATGTGAAACAGGCAGCTGTACCTACTGAAACACTATTAACATTTCTTAAATATGTAATACTCGCTGTGCCCGCGACTTCGTCCGCGTAGTATTTAACTTAGCAAAAAATTCGGGATTATCGGGATAAAAAGTATTCCATGTGTTAATCCCGGTTATAAACTATCTGTGTTCCAAATTTCATTCAAATTCGTTCTGTAGTTTTTGCCTGAAAGAGTAACAAACATCCACACTCACAAACTTTCGCATTTATAATATTAGTAGAATTTGATCTAGCTTTATCTTAATTAGGAATGAATCACTAATAATGCGTTAAAAGCGGAATATATTCTAGTTTTTTGCAGTGTTCCAGAGCGGGGCACGTACAATAAATTATTGTGATCGGCTGCAAGTTTCGGGACGGGTCAGAGGTGTTCTAGGCGGGCGGCCGGCAATTATCGGTGACATGAATATAAAAGCAATGGAATAGCTATATTTTCTTTTATAATGTCAACACTGTCCCAATTAATTTATAATACCTATCTTAAACCTAATAGATCATCATCAGCCGGAAGACGTCCACTGCTGAACATAGGCCTCCCCCATAGAACGCCACAATGGACGGTTGCTAGCTATCTGCATCCAACGGCTCCCCGCGACTCTCACCAGATCGTCGGTCCATCTAGTAGGGGGCCTCCCAACTCTGCGTCTTCCGGTTCGAGGTTGCCACTCAATAACCTTTCTTTCCTAATGGTTGTCGGTTCTACGAGCGATGTGGCCTGCCCATTGCCACTTCAGCTTGCTGATTCTGTAAGCTATGTCGGTGACTTTGGTTCTTTTGGGGATATCCTGGTTTCGGAACTTATCACGCAAAGAAACTCCGAGCATAGCTCTCTCCATAGCTCACTGCGTGACTTTACCTAATAGATATAAGGCTGTAATTACACCAATTGATTGATATATCGATCAAATGTTGCTTTTGATAGAAACCATCGAGAAGGATTGATCGACAGTCAATTAATTGGTGTCCACCATAAAACAACGATTCTTTTCGCGCTTCTAACGTCTAAAGTCGAATGTCAAACTAGCCTCTAGTAATATAGAAATACAGTAGAACCCGCTTAATACGATTTCTCGCATAATAAGCCATTTTACGCCGGTCCCTGCAACTTGAGACATGTTTTCATACATTTCTTAACGCTCGCATCCCGTTTAATACGCCTAATACGCGTACCTATTTGTCTCTTGTGGCAGCAGGTAGCGGGTCATGGGATGTCACGGGAGACAGTGGCACAACAAGATGTTGATACATGGATGACAACACTTCCCGAATTGTTGCAAAATTACGAAACGCGATTTTCTGATGATAATTATGATTAAACTTCGTGTTCTACAAGTGCATGATCATCATCAATCGTTCGTATATAATTTATCTCAATATCGTCAATTTTAATCTGATCTTACGATGTCACATCCAGCAATATGAAGTTAATGATCCAGTAGCGTCGCCCGCACACAGTAGATAAAGTAAAGGCCCGGGGCGGCGCGTCACCCCGCCTGATTTATGCACCAACCCTTATCCAAGATTACGATGACCGCCATCCACTTGTTTAGCTTTATACACGACTCTGCGATTGGTCGGTGAGTAATTAAGTACTGTATACGCTTAGTGGGTCGGAAGAAAGAGATACTTATTATGTATCCATACAATTCATAGTAGGAAATGTTTTACCCCACCATATTCATCGATCGATACTGGAATAAGGTGAGTCGACGTCGATCAACAGTTACTGTATAGATCAAAGTTCGATCGATCATCGATGGGCGGTCGATTGACAGGTGTGGTGAACACCCTAACATAACTTGTATAAACAATATCGTGATTTTTTTATCAGTTTTTCGAAGAGACTCGTACTTATATGAAGTAAAAATTACAGATCTTTAAATTGGAAGTCGAAAGTGAACGCTAATCAGTAATTTAATCATTGATTGGACATACATTTCGTGCTCTCGTATCTCTTTATTGTTTTCTATTTATTAAAAAAATAGTATTATTGCTGGAATTTTAATAAACTCGATGTTCATTTTTACTGCCCAGCAACAAAATATACAGCTTTTCCGACTTTCCACCAACAAAATAAGAGTTATATGTTTGAATTTGATTATAAAGATCCGCGCAGATTTACGAGCGTCGAGTTATAAAGGGTGTGTATTTATTAAAATGCAAATTTGGCCTCCTCCGCGAGGCTTTAGATAGCCGCTATCGGGACTCCGCACGCTTTGTACGCCGCCTTTAGATTTATTCCATACGTTCACCCCTTACTATAGTAACCGGAAGATTCGAGGCGAATTAAAAGTGAAAATTGTTCTGAGTAATACATTTAAGAGCGCCAACCTGGGAACACCGACGTCTGGTACGGAATGTTAAAGACTTAAATTCCATTTTTTTATCATTTCCTACCATCGATACCTACTATTCAGTTGCTTCTTCTAGCCTATTAAGTACATGTCAAGCTGGCTATGACTTTCCAAAAGTTGTTATTTTATCTACTTATGCAATTGTTTTATCAAATAGGTACTTAGCTGTTATTCTCTTCACAACAACAGTGCACACAAAATTTACATAACGAATTTAATGTGATTTGAGATGAGCGCTCAATCAAAGTAAGCCATACGAAAATGTTTATAACAAACTTCTAAGGCGGGCAAACTTTTGAAGTTCGGCTAAGCTCTTGTTTTTAGTCGCATCCATCATGACTGATGATCGTGGTAGCCGGCAATCGTCAGGGAACGAATCCTCTCCCGTCATCGGTCCCAAAACTTCTGACAAAATTGTAATTTTTTTGAGAAGGAGATTCTTTGACAAGGGAGTCTGTCTTTCGAGCTGATGATTGGCCACGGGATATCTGGCCTTCATTATTTCCAACAAGAAGAAACTATACCTCTCATCTTCCCATTATGTGGCTGAAGTATCTCATTATGTATAAATAAACTACTTATATGGTGCCATTACGATTCTATCTCAAATTAATCGACAACAGATAGTAGTGGCAAATAAAACAGCGAGCGGGTTAGGGCAAGCGCACACCAGGGGCATTGGTAACGCAAAATTCAATCATGGTAGATTAAGGCCCGTTAATATTTTAATGCCTGACCAGTGGCCGCTAACCGGGAATCGATCCCCCACACACCCCGAAACAAAATATATATTTTATAACAATATATATCATCGTAGCTAATTGGGGTCGCTTAATATGGCTTACGGGGTAAGTACGTAATTTATATCCCTCTCCGCTAAGAGTTATGTTCGTTGTGTATTATAAATGTACACATATAAAAGGTGTGATTGTAATTTGAACTTTTAAATACTTATTTATTACACGTGTGAGATGTTAAGTAATATTAATGAATTTAAACGGTACTTAAACATGAGTAGAGAATTATGTATTTAGTTTCATGTGTTTCGTGGTTTTTTTTGTTCTAGTGGCTGGGTGGCCGTTTGGTTTATTGATTAATTTTTTTAACATTACAATTTTTCTCATCGCTGTTTGTTTATGCGCTCGCTCCATAGAAAAGACAAAACACTGACGAACAGTGAATCAAACTTTAAAAAAAATTATTTTAAGGTGAAGGCGCCTGTCTAGACCGCGAAATTCAAAATGTGCGAGTATTTTTATAGTTTATCCAAAATCTGAAAACATTTAAGACAACATTTTTTTGATTTGCGACAAACACAGTATGCAGAGCGTTTATTAATACATTTATTTTACTCTAAATATTATCACGGTGGATATGATACTAGTAAATCACTAAATATACAATAATTGCCAGATTATCTGGATAGCTGTCGTTCTTGAAATGTTTTAGAGTAAGTTGGATATATGAATAAATGCACTACACATGGTCTTTGTCGCGAATTACAAAATGTGCCTTTCATTATTGTCAGATTTTGAAAAAAATCTAAAAAACCTCAAAAAACTTGAACTTCGCGGGCTAGATAGCTTTAGCCTTAAGTGCAAGATTTAACGTTATTACAACGATTGATGGCTCTATTTTACATAAAAATAAGTCAACCACAAACCTCATTCGAAAATGGTTGATCCTGAAATGTTACCCTAAATCTAGTTGCAATGTAAAAGAAATCAAATCCAATAACAAAACAGCGACCGCACACAATCGGAGCAACCGATCTCCACGCCTTAACGCTGACATTAACAATACAATTAAAAAGTCCATCAATACCACCACCACATCCAAACACCATTCATCATACGATTCTAAACCTTAATGACTATAATGATAAAGGTTTCGGTGTCTGCATTAGGTCTTTTGTAAGGCAAATGTCCGCGAGGGTGCGCACGCGAGCCAGCATCTCAATAAAGGACGTAAAACCAAAAAAACAGAGTTAAACTTCGTTTAACATGCAAATTTGAGAGTCCACGACAGAATGAGCGTCGATACTTAATTACTTGTTTAATCGTTCAATCTTTGGTGGTGGGTGTAAAGTAAAGGCACCATAAGTTTGGAGAGATTGTTATTTGTCCCAAGTCCTCTAATTTCCGTCAAACAAAACCACCACAAAGCACCAGAGTGGTATTTTATTTTTTAAAACGACTGAAACGAAAATTTTGTTGTATTCATATTCCAAAGATAATATTCACGCCACGCCAAAATGGTCCAAAATGAGAGCCGTAAATAAAACCGCAGTTGTTGAATACCTATGAAAAAATCCGGTATTTCACAGTTGAAAGTACAACTTTTCTCAATTTAGTGGTAACCTTGAAACCGTGAGAAGATTCAGTTCAATCAAAATTTGGGCTAACAATGTCATGGTTTATAAGATAATAATATAAGTACCTACTTATTAGTTGTTTGTATATTTCCTTTCTCTTCAATTTCTCCAAATAATGTTAAGGCCTTTCCCAGATTAAATGTGTAGTAAAAACTTACCAATTTACGTCATTGTTACAGTTTCAATAATAGTGTCTAATTCAATCTAAACGTCTATTGCATACACATAATAGAAGCCTTCTTATACTGATTCTCAATAATCGCATTGGAATGAGTTCATAAGACATCAACAGCTATTCCATGGAAAGCTTTGGGACTTATCTGAGTTTCAGTAATATTTATAGTGACCCTACAGTAGACAAGAATTTGGGTACGGTGTGTAGCATGGTCGCGTGTTCACCGGTAGCTGCGTTTATACGATACCGGTATCGGTTTTTTTGCATACTGTATCGCTCTTGAATTATTTGAGAAATTGATGTCAAGGATTTTTTATGACCAATACCGGTTTCTTACGCACTAAGGTGTTTGATACTCAGGCCAACCTTATTGTATATCCCAAACCTCAACTAAATATTACCTACTTTTTGTCAGTATACTACACATACACACATACTGTATAGTGTACTATACAGTCGAATATGTACTCAAACTTAACTCTAAGAGAGTTTCAATTAAAACATCCACGATATGCGAGATAGGAGGTAAACTGATAAAAATTAACGTCCCTTTTAGATATGTCTTCATCGAAAGTTGAGATTCGCGTGAGTGCATTCCGCGTTTATCAGATTTGTTCGTGCACGTTACAGGACTACCGTGATACAAATAAACACACCTCACTCGCGGCCAGAACTTCGTTTGATTTACGCCTTTACGTATTGAGTCACAGAGTTGGAAATACATTTTGTTTATGAAATTCCTACCTACTGTAGCAGTTATATAAGTACCTACCATGTGTAATACGTTCAAGAATACTTTACTCTTTGTGAATCACCTAATCTTGGTGGATGTAGGAAGTAATATTTATTAGGCTACCTGGTCAAGCTACTATTCGGATTGGCCCCAGTCCATTTTACGGTACCCATAATGCAACTGTTGCATAGTTTGGGAACAGTCAATGACATTGAATATACCTACACTTCTTTTTAATTACCAAAACTGAGTAATTACTATAATGCCTTGTATTATAAATTACTAGCTTTCGTCCACAGTATTGTTAGCGAATGTCTGGATATCGAGAACAGCGCCAACTATCGGTTCCAAAAATAAGCTAAGAATCATCCAAGTAGAGTATGATGGATTTACTTAATTTTCCTTATAAATTCCATACATAGGTTCCTTTCTATAATTTATGCATTCGATTACGCAGCACTTGTAGCTAGCTTCTTCCCGAATGCCCTATCCCTTTCCCTCGTGCACTCAGCGACATCGCGCTGTCTCACCCGTGCGAACACCGCGCGGAAGAAGCAAGTTGACACAACAAAATTTAACGTCGCCTAATTTTTGTACTGTTTTTTTGTGCGATCTCTTCAAAAATGGTGTAATCTGCTGAACATTTGCGGCCGCATAGTTTTGATATGCTTTCCCGCGACGTGTATGTCGGATGTAAAGGATAGTTGGTGTTTGTGATGCTTCCCGGAGCCTAGGAGCAGCGTCAAGCAGCGTCAAGTGAGTGCACGTTTTCCTATCACAACAGCAGCTGCCATCTTTTATTCCACCTCCATTGCAGCTGTAATTCCTCTCTGAGCTGGTTACAAGTTGCAAATAGCTATACATTAATCTACCTTTCGAATTATCCTTTAATTACAGTCCACTAAACCCACGCTGGTTAGTTTTATATCGCGCCAACAGAGTAGATGGCTTATGGGGTCACATATAAATAAAATCATCAAAGTCGGTCAAGCCGTTTAGGAGCAGAATAATGATTAAATTAATAGGATATTAATTAACAGAATATTAATTGGCTGTGCATTTGGCAAGATATTTTATTTGTACTAAGCTTGTAAGTTTTACTGTAACAGTCGTTGGTAGACCTGAATAAATAAATAAAAAATAAATTACGAACACACGCAAATCGGAATTTGATAAACATATAAATATAATGTTATAATTACAAATCTTTTAATTAATATTACTAAAAGGGATAGGTACTAGGTGCTACAAAAATCATTTGTTGACGTTTTCTTCTTCAGTGTACCTTATTAATAGGTACATGTGTAGCTACGTCTGTAGCTGTGACAAAAGTACTTCCGGTAAACAATAACAGGCACATGATTAATGTAGCGAGATCGATTTACTGCTTCTGCGTAGTTTTATTGCAAGCAGCGCCCGCACCTTCGCCAGCGATTTATTACAACGGGAATTCGTACAAACACTGTGTTTAAAATTTATAAATTACAATTTTCACCGCTGACTTCATCCGCGTGGATCTCGAAACCGGAAATTTCATACAAATTTTCATCCCCTATTTCACTTGTTCCAGTTATTTTTTCGCGACATTGGGTAGCCTTCCATTAGGTAGCCTTCTCCAAGGTCCAATATTTCTCGAAACCAAAATTCATCGAAATCAGTTCATCGGTTTAAGTGCGAAAACGTAACAAACAGACAGACTGAATTTCTTTCGCATTTACATGACTGTGTAATATTAGTTTAGATTGATTTAAATTGAATTCGTTGAGTGCTGTGACGTTTTATTAACTTACATTTAAAATTAATATACATACCTTAAAATAAATCAATTACCAAGATACAAGCTTTTCCATAGTATGGAAACCACGGTAAAAGCTCCAATATAAAATGTGATGGTATATTCTTGAAAAATACTTTTTGCACCATTTTTTATTTATATTTAGGTACGTGTACTAACTACTGTTTAAAAATAATTTATTATATTCATAAATTAATTGAAAACTACATACAACAACATTATGAACTATGCACTCTATTGATTAACCTATAAATCTTATTTAAGTATGATAAACTTGTATCTTACACGCTTTACATATTCAGCAAATTTATATTTACTTACTCCAAAACACCTGATTTATTTTGATTAGTAAATTGCCTAACTTCAAGATTTATATATTCCAGTACCAATATTATGAACCACAAATTACTTTGGCCGTTATAAACAACCAGTACCTTCCATATAGAAAATTTCAACAATTATTTTGTCTGGGCTCGCGAAGAGTCTCGCCTTAACTCACATACCTATGTTGCCGAACTGAAAATAATCAAAACTTTGCTCGTAAAAATCCAAAACAAAAATGCATTATTCATACTCGCCACTCAGTGTAACGAAACACCAATATAAGATGATCCCCGTGAGTGTACAAACGAATGTGGATACGTTAAGGGAAAGTATCGGGTCTCATTAAATTGGCCACGGATACAACTCGAGCGGACATCGCGAGCAAAGTATGAAACTGTATAAAAATACATAAATATTGTATTTAGGGGACTTATATTAGATGCGAAGTATTGTTGCGGAATTGATTTGTAACTCATATATCGCTGAAACTAGAGCGTACCTGTATTTATTTGCAATGAAGCGAAAATTAAGTCTGAATACCTCTATTGTTGATAATATTTTCTTATCTTATACCTTTTAAAAGGTGATAGCCGATTGGGCAGTGATAGCCGATTGGTTAAGCACGCGTCTTGCGGGTCCTGGGTTCATACTCCGGCTCGCACCTCTGGGTTTTTAGAAATCTATGTGCAAGTCACAATTTCAATATTATGATTATCACTTGCTTACGGTGAAGGTAGACATCGTGAAAAAACCTGCATGTCTCAGAAAATCTAATCAATTCTCGAAGGAATGTGAAATCCGCCAGCCCGCGCTGGGCCAGCGTGGTGGATTACGGCCTGAATCCCCCTCTTAGTGATAGACGACCCACGCCTGTGCCCAGGAGTGGGTCGTTAAAAAGGGCTAAATTTTTATTATTATTATATGTATATTAAAATGACTAAATTACAAAAAGATAACGTCAAAAGATTCGACTTCGATAAAGTTTGATAAATTAAGATATTAAGCAGAATAAATTTAGACTGTTTATAAGTTATTCTGTCAGCAAGTAATCTTATTATACCCTGAGGAGACTCGAATTAAATCTGATAGCATCATTCAGCCACAGTCTAGTGAATTGTACAGTCGTCCAACAAAAAACCCGAGTAGCTAACAATCACAATCTACTTTACATGGTCATTTGGAAGACGATGACTTAGCCGCATGATTTACTAGGCTGTGACACGGTTATATCTTTACAACCAAGATTAACTGGATCGTTTTTCCGACCGACAGATTTCATCTTAAAGCACTAACAATGTAGGAAGATACAGAAAACCGCAAACACAGTGACTAGTTCATGTTTAACTGCTCGTTTGATCGTAATTTAATGCAGGAATTTTCTTTATGTGTCCACTGGTAGACATCTTTAAATGAACATAACATGGTTTATATTTCCACCGTTTGGTTATCATATTCTATCTCTCAAGTAGAAATCTTAAGATTCCACTATGAATATAAGGAATGCAATCATAAAACCTATTGATGTGTGTATAATGTGTTTTGTAAATAAAGACAATATTCTTAAGACTGAAAACCCAAGCGACAAGATAATCCTACTAATATTATAAATGCAAAAGTTTGTGAGTGTGGATGTATGTATGTTTGTTACTCCTTCACGCAAAAACTACTGAACGGATGTGGATGAAGTTTGGAACACAGATAGATTATAACCGGGATTAACATATAGGATACTTTTTAACCCGATAATCCCGAAATATTTGCTAAGTTAAAATAATACGCGGATGAAGTCGCGGGGCACAGCTAGTATAAGTATAAGACACATATACCCGTATTAATAAATCGCTCTCAAGTCTGAGAGAAATCTTGGAACGTAATTCTTATGTCATACTGGTACAAAATGATACGTCAAAATCGTACTCAAGACCGCTATCAAACTTGAGATCGATTGATGAATACGGGCCTTAGATTATGATGACGTAAAAGGCATATAATTAAAGGAAACTCATAGACAAACTTCTATACTAGTTTGTTTTGCAATGCGCAAATTCTATTCGCTAGAAGCGTCTGCGTCTTGGCGTAGATTTATTCGAACTCTATCAAAGAAAAGGTTTCTAGCTGGCAACCCACAAGCCACGAGACACCCCTGCGCTTGCATAAAGGAACTTGTACATGAACCTACCTTAATACATCGGTATGTATTAAGGTAGGTTCATGTACAAGTTGTTGATAGATCGGTATCTATCAACAAAGACTACCATTTATATTAAGGCGTTGTCTTCTAAAAACTAATCTGTAGGCTTGAGCAAACAAGTTTATCAGCCCTTCAGACTATTGCAACTCCTTCTTCTGGCAGCGGCCCAAGCCGAGGTCGTGTCCCTTGTGGCGCCCTTGAGCTAGCTGCCCCCCTGCCCCTCTGGCTGGAGCGCACTCGCGCTCGCCCTCTGTCCGGGTGAAGTTGTTATGGCCACTCTGGCCAACAACATATAGTCCATTCAAAAAAAAAAAAAAAAGGAACTCCTTAGATACATATATAGGGACACATTCTTTTTGGGCTAATTTACTAGAGAACTTATTACTTTTTGTTGTGAGTGCAATTTCTAATAAATTTCAACGAGCTTTTAAGTTTAATGAAGTACCTACCCGTGTGTAAGTAATTCGAGAATAATGTTGCCACCTCGATATACCTATATCTCATCATCAACCAAACACTCAATATAGCTTCAATGTGAACTTATCTTTGACGACCGCTTGGCACAGTGGTTCGAGCGTAGGCCGCTCTTCTCACTACACGTGGTGGTTGCGGGTTCCATTCCCGCTGGGGTAGATTTTGGAATGGCCTTTTCTTAATTTGGTCTGGTCTGGGTGTGACTGGGATCGCCCCCAGTCCGTTGTACGGTATCCAAAGTACAAGCGTTGTTTAGTTTGGGACCATACAGTTGGTGAGTTCGTCTGGCGATATTTATTTATCTATTTCTTCTTTTCTTAAGCGTTTTCCTTAGCTAGTGTATCAGCTCCTCTATCCTGCACACTCACTCCTATTCTGGCATGCGGGCAGCTGTTTAATACACTGTCAATAGCAACGAAGCTATTTGTCGATTTAAGTGCCTCGCCCGTATTTCTCCCCTGAAATATTCACTGTCGCTAATGTGAAAACTATTCCGGGAAATTCAATGGTAACTTATCAAGATTTCATCTATACGAATAAATAAAATTGGAGTGTCTGTTTGTAATATCAAAATAAAACCTTTTCACCAAATGCATATGAAAGTACATACGACACCTATAGCAAAAACGCGATTTAAAAAATTTTTCTCTGTCTGTGTGTTTGTTCCGGGTAATCTCCGAAACGGCTGGACCGATTTTGACGGGATTTTCTCTGGCAGATAGCTGATGTAATTGGGAGTAACTTAGGCTACTTTTATTTTAGAAAAACAAAATTTAAAAAATGAAAAAATGGGTTCTGTCGTGCGGGCTCATCGCGGGAGCGGGCTTTTTTGTTAAGTTAATTTCCACGCGGACGAAGTCGCGGGCTCAGCTAGTTCGAAATATAGTAAGTACAAACTTCTTATTTGATATGCGAATGATGAATTAATATATAGTTGTTTCTTGACGATCATTGTAAATTATGTGAATTTCCACTAGCGTAGTGGTTAGAGGGGCCACTCTCGCAGCCGAGAGGTTCCGGGTTCGATCCCCATCTTGGCCATTAAACTGTGGACGTGGGCCCACTCCTAACACACACCACAAGCATTAGCTTAGCTGGAGGGGCTAACGGGAATACTAGTAATGTGATAAACTCACATTGCTAGTAATCATTGAAAAAAAAAAACTTGCCTAAGTATTGTTCATGCAAGTCTGGCCAACACATTATCACAGTCTAATAAAACTGAGACAATTATATGATTTTAGACTGCATTTAAGATTATCCTCCAAAATTACCACGCACTTTTGTTCTGAAAAAAGTCTGTACACCAATTGTAACTAGTCTAAAACTGTTAGCAGACTACACCGACCCGTAGATCAGAGTGAATATGGCAAGACTATTTAACTTGATGTTTCTCCATTATCTAAAGCATTTCTTTTAACAGGTACCCAACATAAATTACCCTTAAACCCAGCTGTTATTAAAAATATGTAAAAAAGTGTGATTCATTATAATTACGCTTATAACATATTGGCAATTACTTTAACGGGGAAAATTGTAATTAAAAACAAATATTTAGGAGAGGAACCAATACGGCGTTAATTTTATACTATTTTATTACTGGAAAATTGTTTAACCTTAATGTACCTACCTACTTTATCGAAAGGTAAGTAATCAAAATACTTTGACCGATGTTAAGATACCTGTTAAGTTCTCACACATTGTAACAGTCCGTTTGTTATTGCACTGTATAACAAATGTTTCCCTAATCGTCCGTTTTTAATCGGAGCGTGTATTCGGTAAACATGTTTACGTTCTATATTCACGCTATATTTTTATTTTCTGTCGAGGTATTCCCACTGCGATGTAGCTTACCCAGCAGCTAGATATAGCACTACTAGATGTGTTAAATTTCATAGATATTTGCCTTGTCTTATGGCCCAACTAAACATGCGAAAGCAACATTTTTTTTTTTAATTTAGAATTTGTTGTTCGCTTGAATAACCTTTACTGGTACTCCGAGTGAATTGACAATGTTGAATGTTCATCAGTGTGTGTCTGTACCTTGGAGGTGATTAGGGGGATGCAATTTGCCCACGGTTTAGAAATCTGAGAGCAGAGAGAGCATCAAAAGATTGGAAGTCAGGGACTAGATTCAAAATTCATCTGTGTTCATTAAAGTATAAGAACGACATCGCATAATTGCCCCATCGATTACCTGCTTAGTTGTTTCTTTGTTTGCGATTTTCAATCCATCGCTTACTGAGTAAGTTGCAAGTAGCAACATATCTGTTACTAAGAAAGTTGCAATAAGCTACCCTCGTGTACAGAATTGCAATTGCAACTTATGCAGGAAATTTAATTATTACAATCAATAGGCAACTCTTACCAACTTCAACAAATTGAGTGTAGTGTAGTGAACCCAGTAATGAAACATACATTAGAAGGAGATAAAACATACATCCTTATACTACGCTCTTGTCGCTTCCAGTCCCTCCCTATGTGGTCCGAGGGCGCTGTGCGACGTATTTCAGTCGTTTCTCTCTCAGAATATATTCGTTTTTGGTCGCTCTTTTCATGAGCTCGCTGAATGTGGCCTGGTCTATTCATTCTGCCGCACCGCCGACGGATCTTTATGGGGATTTAACGTGGATTATATCTGGTTCAAATGTATTTCGAATAAATATCCGTAAATGCACTCCATTTCCTTGTTTTAAGGAATGAATCAACATTTTGATTGGTACAGGTTGGAAAAAGTTCAATCTATTAATAAAAGGTGTAAGTTATCAAGTCTTCCTATATATGAACTTTTAAACACCCTGTATAGTAAGTATACTCTATCATTCTCATTACAGCTTAAATTATGATACTTTAATGTAATTACATTTACTTGTTTAGTACTAACTAACCGAAATATAGTAGCCATACATTTCAGAACAATTACATTTTATCCCTTAACCCTGCCATTGCCCTACCTACAGTGTTTCCAAATAATCTTGGCAACTTACGAACCACCTCATTACAAGTATCTAAACCTAACCACCCAACTCTAAGTACATCATTAAACAATTAACCACTACATAAAGAGGTTACTGCATAAAGTGCGCAAACACCCGCGGAATCTGGGCAACTTGGCAAACAAGTCCGGCCCTGCTTCTGAAGACGGGTCTCGGTTTCTTTACGACACTTTAATGACTCCGTCTGACCACCTATTTTGTGGTCACTTTGCCAAAACCATTGTGGAATAGGGTATTTGATTAAAAGTTTTTATAACGTAATGATGTACAGAAATTATTTCTTAAAATTAATAATAGATAAATACAAAAAATAACACAGCGCTACCAGCATGTGACGTCACCGCCATGACGTAATACCCACCATCTCTCGCATTTTTGTTTAAGCAAACTTTACTACTTAACTCATATCTTTATCATCATCATCATCAGCCTATACTTGTCCACTGCTGGACATAGGCCTCCCCTAATGAGAGCCATAGCGCCCTGTCTTCAGCTTGCCGTATCCAGACTGATATCTTGGTAATCTATATATATTTTCAAAAATTATTTCACATTATTTTTACAAAAAAAATGTTATTTTATGAGTTAAATAATAAAAATACAATAAGTATAAGTCAAACACCCTATTGTTGATTTGTAATGGGCTGAAATAGAACAATAGAGGTACCTACATAATGCAAAAACATAACGGTGGTAGAGTTAAGTTGTAACCAATTGATTACCCGTTATGTACGGGCTGGCTCGAAAGGGGTAGTACCATCCTCTAGCAGAAGATCGGCATAAAGTAGCTCCCCCTGTTCCTCATCATCTATGGCTACGATGCAGGTGGATCGCACGCTTGTTTGCCGACTTTGTTATGTATAACAAATGAAAAAAACCATTACCGAAAACCTCTTAGTTGCGAACAAAACCTTCTAAAATAATCCACAGATATCTAAAATGTTTCGACGAATAAATTACGTCGAAGCAGGATTTTCTTATCGCCGAAATGTAATTGCCAATATTTAACACAAGCCACCCGCGATACTTCTAAAGGAATATCCGCATGTAGCTCAGTAGCTTTACCACGAGTTTTAGGGTGACAGTCTATTTAGCTGTGCTATGAAGTGGACCCACCCGCTTAGAGCAATAGGATCGCTTCATTTTCTCAGCTTCGCCCGGCTTAGCGCAAATTGACAGAAATTATACGAAAAAAATGCGTTTTCTTATTTTCAGGATTAAAACTATTTCTAATTAAACGTGAATATTGTAGAGACATTTTGGAATCAGTGAACTATCCTGAACTAATTCACGTATCATAATTTTCTCAGTTTCCTTAAACATTATTTATGAACTAGAATAATAATGATCACCCTTGAGCTGTTCAACACAAGTATTGTGCATCCTAAAAAGGCAACAACGGTTATAGTTTAAATAACGACCAACTCTATCAGATAAAATCTATGTATGTCACTAACCTTGCTTAATCGACTCCATTTTTTATTCCCTCTAACTCCTTAGGAATATAATTACGTATAATTGTGCCTTTATCAGCTTTCAAGTCAGCTGCCTTACCTGTCACCGACAGGAATGTCCCAGCATATTTAAATTTCCGTATTTTTTTCGAATTAAACAACGTAGCCCTATAAATAGTAAAGTAAGCCGTCGTAAGTGATGCGCGTGACTTGTGTATGGATAGGTGGACGCGAAGACACATAGCATTAGCCTAGTGAAGAACGTCAGACGACTATTAGTAGGTACAGTTTATATTCTTTGAGCACACAATGGAAAAACACCTTATACCTAGGTGAACGGTTTGAAAAAGAGCGATGTTGAGGTAACAGAAACGCGTAGAATACTCTTTGTGTCAGTTTAGGTGACTTAAATTATTCTTTTTTTAAATTAAGAATATTAAATAATTCAAAATAGCAAACATTTAATCATTTAGTAGTATCCAAATGAAAAAGTGGGTTTATTAATTATAAAATCCATTCATAAAATAAATTTTCAAACTCGTTACTCCCAAACCATCAATACTTAACGAATTAAACCTCCATTAAACTAGCAACATTATAAAAATAATCATCTAAATGGGGCACCGGTGGCTTTCTAAAAAAAATACTTGTAAATAAATTTTAAATTTTCGCCTTGATTTACGGCAGGCAGGGACTCAGCCCGCGTGTAATTGTATCTCTTTCGAAGAGAACAAAGGGTATGGTAACTATGATTAAATGTCGTATGGTATGTATTATATGCTTGTAATTTAAGTAATCAGGTTTTATGCAGCTGTTATAATTTAGAATAGATTTAATATTATTTTAGATCAATTTGGTTGTCTAGGTACATTATATTATTTTTTATACAACTCAAAATTGTCTATGTGGGTTCCTCCCTTAACTAAAACTTACAAACAAATTCCTACTTGTCTAAGTTAGGACCAACAATATCCAAAGTTTGCTATTTCCAATGGGCTGTGCGTTGCGCGCACTGTGAGACCTCATAGTAATGTTTGTGAATATAGCTTATTTGTAGACCGTAAAAAGACTTACTAATCTTTATTCTATCATTTAATTTAGGTAATTAAGCGAGCATAATTATCGTACACGCAGACGCCATTAATAATTCGTGAAGCATAGTTTTATAGCACATCATCTCTGAAACGGGACATGCAAATTGTGTGAAAAATAAAAGATGATAACGTTTTTATAAACTTCCGACGGACGGCGGCCGGCGCTATACAGTGGAAACATATTTACATCGTACGATGCGATTTTAAGGTTTCGATACGATAAAATACCAACTACTCAACTTTGTTTACACTCCCAAGACAAGAAGTATATAGGGTCTATCACCCTACACGATTTAAGTATGCGAAACAAAGATATTGTGCTGCAATATTTTTAAATACAGCTAAATATCAATAGAGTGCGACAGTCTCCTCTGAAGTTTATTTTCAAACGCTCAATTCTAAACTTCAGAAATTTGAAAATAATTGAAACAAAACACCCTATTTACTTCTAGAATCACTCCTCATGATCGGTTGATTCATAGACCTTATTATAATTAAGGTAATGTTGAAAATCGGATAGTACGAATGTCCTCTAAAAATGTTAACATTCCAGCGGGTGGGTGGCGAAGAAGCGACAATGAAAAGGGTAGCATCAGATGATGATAAATAATGCGTTAAATGTGAGGAGTGCGCGACTTGAGGGCTGCGTGCGGTTTGGCACGGCGAGTCCGGCCCTGTGCTGTGCATAATAAATGAAAACATTATATTCTTTTAATAAGTATTATATTTTTGAATTGTGAATTCATTGTTAAGATTTGGTGACCTCTATTCAATCGAATAGAAGTCGTACTTATGTTCTAAATTAGGAATAGTTATTTCAAGATAAGATGTTGAATGCCACGGTAAATGTACAGTAGTTATTCTTTTCCAACATTTTTTTAAGTAGGTACCTATCGATATTAAAAAAAAGAAAAGTTTAAATAGTACGAGATAGCGTTTATTCTTCGACAGCCACCGCTAAATCAACAAATTAAATGTTTCCCCAAGAAAAATGGCCGAAAGATTTCGCCGTTGAAAAAAATGAACGTCCCCAGTAAGCCGACAAGACGCATAGCCCTGGACGTGTCTGCCGAGGTAATTAGTGGAGATACTAATTTACATTTGTATTCAAAATTCGAGCGCTCTCTCGCCATTTCTCGTCGTCTGTTTATTCTCATCTCTTTTTTTTTTACTAAAACGTACCGCATTGCTGTGTTTTTCGCGTAAAAAATTACGCGGCTCGCCCGTAACAAATGTTTTGGGGACACTGTATAGCAAACAATAGCCGGTAAACAACTTAAAACGCAATAAATACCTACCTACATCTTTTTCGCAACGAATTTATTTTATTTGAAAATGTAAATTTTAGGATATAATAGGAACCCTTCGACTGTCTACTTTAAAGTTCATTTTAAAATCCTATATTTAAAAGCTGCTAAATCTATAAACCATTCAAGTATTTAGGTAGTTTCAAATATAAAGTGTACCTAAGAGTATATTCGTAAAAAAATGTGACAGTATTATTGTAAAAATTCAGGTTTCCAATTGAGAAACGCAATAATTCCTAAGAACCACATTCGAATTCCACCTAACCGCCATGATTCGTAAGAGAGGAAAGTCATGTTAAACTTGTCGGATAAACCCAACCGCTGCAACTGGGCGTTTGTTGACGTGAATTTAAATAGACCCGCGGACATTAACAATTCCGCACATTTACTTTATTTTAAGTCTCCATACGGTGTTCGACTAGCAGAGGTGACGAACATTTTCACTATTGCGTTGTATATGAAAAATTCATGGCGGTTAGTATGGGTTCTGATCGATTTCAAATTCCAATTTGTTGATCGAATATTGAGGCCGTCAATACTTTTTTTTTTCTTTTGTTTCAATTTATTGGGGTAAAACAAACATTAACACAATAGGGTGCTTAATATCTAATATTGAGCTTAACTAACAGTGCTAGTTGTGATACCAGCACCGTTTACCACAAGTTATGTTAACTAGAATATGGTTTGTTGAAAGTACAAGAATAATAGTCATAAAAAGAAAACAGGAAGAAAACAAGAGTTTTACATACTGAAACGTAACTGAAACTTAAATACAAAAAGCGTTAGCGTACGATACTCGCATCTTTTAACTTAGTTAATATTAGTTTTTTGAAAACACTTACACGGTGCGCAAATATGTCGACATGACCAAAAAAATACTTGTAATTACTAACCCATCTGACACATAATTAACATTAGACTTATTATCCTAAGAAATACCTTAAGACCCCAATTTTGATGTACATAATATAGGTTTCATTTTCATCTAACTATTAAAGCAAATAAATAGTAATAATTCAGTAGGTGGGTATAAATACCTGGGACAGGTATGGTCAATCTTTGGATTTAATTTACCCACGTGAAATTGAAAAGTAAATAAATTGATTTGTTTTGTGTTATATTTTGCTTTTTAATTTCATGTGGGTACATTAAGTTTAAAGATTGACCACACCTGTCCTAGGCAGTGGCGGCCTGGTGTTTTTCCTCAGCAATTAAGAATGGTGAACACGATCACGCTGAGGCCAGTTAAATTTCACTGTTATTTATGGTTGTTTACAAGGTACTTCGGTTATCTAGATGTAACGTTGACTCAGAATAAGTGATCAAGATTTTTGAACAAAGTGTTAGAAACGTATTCTTGTGTCCAATTCTCTTTGAAGACATTTAATATACCTACCTATATGTCGACCACTGTGACTTTTGTAGAGTCACCCCTAAATATACATTATAATCCATATAAATAATATCCACATAAATAGCTTTGAGATTATCTTGTTAATTTGGGGGTTATAACATAATATCAATATTTGTAGTAAGTATAAGTATCTGCCTATATCCTACACACGAATAGGTATTTACAAAGTCAAGTCAAAGTCAAATTGTTTATTTTGTTGAGGCCTACTTACTGATAGCCTTTTTACATAATTTTCTTAAGTCTTAAACCGTATCGTAACGCGACCTCGACTGAGAAGATCCAGCAAAAAACTCAGCGGCCTTGTCTTTTTTACAGTTTTTTTTTAATCGCCATTTTGTATGTCATAATTGCATGTTTATAGTTAAACAAACATCACAAAATACTTAGTTATATTAAGCTTTATTTGCAACACTTACATTAACTGTTCAGCACATGTACAGTTGGTACTTATCGACAACAGATTTTGATCATAAACGAAACCCGAGCAAAACAATAATATTAGCGATGCATCGGCGCTAATGAAAACATGTCGTTGTCGAAGCAGCTTAATAAGCCGGACATGAATAACGTTCACACATTACGCACGATAATATATAGGTACGCTGGAATATAATACGCAAAGAGCCGTTAATGAAAGCACGTAAAATCCATTTGCCGTTTACATTTCAATTTTATTTAATTAAGGCGTATGTGTTGGTTCGATGAAATGCCATATTTGGTTGTTATTGAGTAGTTTTGCCGTTTTCAAATTTTAATTAAACACTACTTTTGAATTATTGCCTTACCATGCAATGTAGGTATAACTTAGCTTTACTATCAACTTTATTTTTTTACCCTGAGAAGACGGTCAGTGATTAAATATAAGTTTAAGTACTAATCTTTGAACTCAATTTGATTTTGACTGTTTTTGCAAAGCGTTAATTATTATAGGGACTTACACTGTCATGTAGATCTACAAGATTAACTTTACACATGCAACTTAGTATCTAAATAAACAGTATGTAAACTAACAGTATAGTCTGGCAACACAGCCACTCTATGGTCTCAAACTAAACAATATTTGTAGTACCTGCATGGAAACTGCACAATAGACTAAGGTACTTGCGCCCAAGATGGCCCAGTTCCTAAGATGGCCCACTTACAAAATTTCTTACTTTTATAAGTTCAAATGAGTTTAAATTTCGCGCCCATGTTCGGTTAGTAACATAGACAAAACTGCAAGTTCATATCAAAGGCAGGAAGCCGCCAACTTTGCAGTTGTTGACAGTTTGTCAGTGCCGTTAAAAATGGCATACGAGTTATAATCTCATGCTCACAAACATTTTAGTAGTTTTTTAGAAAAACGAATAGTTTTCGTATTTTGTTTTAATACAACGTTACTTAGGTTTATGGACACTCTTGAGAAGGTAAGTGTTGTTTGTGTTCTTTATTAATTTTCTTTTAACACGTTCACTGCCAACGCGGTCAATGTTGTGCGACGCTTATATACGGTGTCAAGCCATGTAAGAATCCAATTTTTTATCAATATTCACACATAGTTTTTATTCACTATTTAGCATCATATATACTTAAATAACGTGTTTTAATTAACACACAATGATTTTGAGCCTTTATTATTAATTATAACGCATCGCACAACATTGACCCCCATGGCCTCAGTGGACGAAATATCGTAAAACCGTTTAATAGGGCCGCGCGGTCATGTTGCCGCCCACATTTGGAGTACATTTCACCTTTGAAAACTAAAAATTAGCGCTTATCTTATAACTTTTTGTTCTGTGTTCTGTATACTGTGTGTGTACTGTGACTTTGGGACGTATAAAAAAGTTGTTTTTCTAAAACTATATACTTCGCCCGCAGAAGCCGCCCAAGTGGTGGCATTGCTGGATTCTGGATTTAGTCAGCGTGTTGTGGCTGAAAGATAGCATCTAAGCCTGTCGTCTGTTATGTCGTCATAGAGTCTAGAAACGCTATCGGGAGACTGGTTTGTTCACGCGCCGTTCAGGATCTGACAGGAATCGGGTCACTTCTGAGCGAGATGATCGATTTATTGTAACAACTTCTTTACGAAATCGACGCCTTAATGCTTTCCCACAGCAGCTTCATGTTGTACGTAGGGTGCCTGTAAGTGACTCTTCAATTAGAAGAAGGTTAAAGGAACGTGGACTGGTACCCTACAAGCCAGGAAATGGGTTGAAATTAACTGCAGACCATCCAAGAGCGCGCCTTAACTTTGCACGTGAGCACCTAAATTGGTAATACCTCCAGTGTAACAAAGTCCTCTTTTCTGATAAGTGTAAAATTATGCTGTATGGTAACGACGGAAGGAACAAGGTCCACAGAAGAGATGGAGAACGCTTTGCACAATGCTGCATTGAAGAAAAGGTCAGCTATGGTAGTTGTTCGTGGACGGTTTGGGAAGGGATCAGCGGCGACGTTAAGACAGAGCTTGTCTTTGTGTCTGGGCCACGTCTTCCTGCAATAAACAGTCATCGGTACATCGAACTCACGCGATGCCCTATGCACATTTTATTGTCAACGGTTTCATATTCATACGTGGATGAACTGCGTGGAAAAGGGTATGACCGAAAAGGGAGTGAGTGCAGAGATGAAGGATGATAGGCTTGAATGGAAGAAGAGAACGTGCTGCGCCGACCCCACCTAGTGTGGGATAAGGGCAAGGTGATGATGATGATGGTTTCATATTCATACACGACAATGCTAGGGCTCACACACGCGAGCGTCGTACGAGATTATGTTACCGAAGTCGGTATCTCCATTTTGGAATGGCCAGCAAGAAGCCCGGACAGGAATCCGATTGAACATCTATGGAATGAATTAAAGAGACTAATTCGTGCAAGAGATCCTGACCCAGAAACACTTAGCCAGCTGCAAAATGCGATCCAAGAGGAATGGAATGCCTCAACATTTGATCGTAACTATCATCCGATCGATGAAGAACCGTATGGAAGCAGTAATAAGAGCTCGGGGAGGGAATACAAGTTATTAAATAAACGTTTCTTAGCTTGTTTTTTCATTTACGTGTGTTGTTTTATCAATTTCCTCTATACTTCATACAGGGTAAAAATGACTTGACAAAATACGAAACCTATGAAAATTTAATTTGAATTTAGAAAATTTACATTAGGATTTGAAAACCTAATATTATTCACTATTAAACGACATATGACATATATTCTTAAATTTACACATTTTTCAGATTATCCATACAAAACATAAACTTGCAAGGTGTTTAGATTTTTCTGATGAGAAGTGTATTTTTTTCTACGTTAAATCCCCTTGCAAAAACCAAGCTATGTAGGATAAACTAGAGGGCCGCGCGGGTCACGTTATAAGCGAATTTTCTCGATACTGCTGTCCGTTGGCGCAATAGAGAGTTTTGAACATAGGCCTGCCGCGCGGTCAACGTTGTCTGACGCGGCTTGAATGGAAAGATTCAGTGTCGCTCAACATTGTCCCCCATGGCCTGAACGGAAAATGTGCACTTTTTTAATGGCAGTTAACGTGTTAAAAGAAGTAGTTCTTGTAGGCGGGTAAAGTCCACCACACGGGTTCCCAAGATGGCCCGGGCCTTATTAGGACTATAGACAATCATAGTTTCTTTGGAACTTATACGAAGTCCTTTTGGTTATTTTTTAGTTATTAGTATTGTAATGGACCACTGGAATTTATTTAACGTATTTACCTTATTTATTCTACTTTAGGCTTGAAATTAAAAGTTTTCACATCTTTAGTGTGTTCATTCGAGTCTATATTTTTAAACGTAACCACTTTGCGTGGTGCTAAATTAAAAATTCGTATTTTTTCTCATCTTTTAAAATTTTAGTTTAATTTATTTTCAGATTTTACATTATGGAACCTATCAATAAGAAGCGTGGTGAATGGACTGAACAGCAACTTAAATAACTTAAATACTTACTTTTCTGTTCTTTTTTCACTATTATTTTTCTTATACGAGTACTCCTAATAAGGCCCACAGAAATCGTGGAGAAAAATTTTTGTTAATATCTAAAAATAAAACTTGTTATTACCACACTTAATAGTTAGATTCACGTCTCAAAGTGTTATTTATTGATTTTATTTAGAGATTTTTGTTTTGTAGGTAGATTAAGTTTTGCTAAGCCTAAGATGGCCCACCGTGAAATTTATGACCAAAAAAACTTTTGTAACCGACTGATTACCAAGAATCTCATATGTTAGGTGAAGTTTTACGTTTATACATATTTTTTGTTTTGATAGCGTTTATAAATTACGTTATGAATGTCGGCCCATGATAAGTACCTATGTTCCTAAAAAGGCCCACATTAGAGGTTTTTTAAAACAATTGTTTTCTTAAAGAAATTTTATCTAATATGTTGATTTGTATGTTGATTTTATTCACAAATAAATGAGTCATATTTTGTTAAAGTTTGTTTTCACAAATATTTTTATTTTTTTAATTTATTTCAATATTGCAAAAAATGGGCCTTACAAGGCGCAAGTGACACACAGACCACGGCAAGTTACGAAAAAGCTATTCCCGTAATTTGACCCAACAGGAATCATACCCGTAAGTAACTTTACTTCTTCTCGTATGAAGTGTAGTGACCAACTTTGGTGTCGGATGTTTCAGACCGCCTGCACCTTTAAATAATAATATAGTGTATTTTACTTTAAAATTCGGATTTAGTTAACAATCTTAGCATGTATCTTTAATGTTATTCGTCTTTAAAAATATTTAAAGACATTCTAATAATAATTTAATATAATTATTAACATTGTATACCCTAATACCTATTGGGAAACTAGTAACTATATGTAATAAACAGATATATCAAAATAAAACATTGAAAAGTCATCCCAAGATTGTTTACTAAATCCGCATCCTAAGGAGAAATACACTATAGGTACTATGTAGTCATTTTTGACATAAGAAGGATCACGAAAAAGAAAAATATTATATTCTTAAGTGGTAATGCCTTCCTTATACAACCGGACACGACGGATTACGAACACAGACACCTATTATCAAACAATCCAAAAACCGTCGTACATCGTATATTTTAAGGCTGTCTACACAATGCGGTGACGTCATCGCAGGCGCCTGAGCAAAATCCATACAATTAGCAGTCGATGTAGACTTCGATGTGTACGTGACCGATTGGCTATCAATATCAATCGTAAATCTAAATCTGAGCTAGCGTACCTACCGCAGAGCGCACGCTATATATCAAGGAAGTGGCTATCGCAAGATCTTTCGAATAGATTGATTGAATTGTTAACTCGTTACTCGTTATTGATGACTAATCAATTAATTGTACGTCTTTTATGGGTGGCTTTATTCAGAAATTAGGTGTGCGTTGAAATGTGACCAGTTCCTATCTCATTCCTGGAACCGGAGAGATTTTATATTTGCAGAAACATGTTGAGTCCATAAAATTATTTGTGAAATGTCAAGCTTAAATTCCAGGCACTTACATGCCTAATATCGCACATTAATACAGCCGAAATCCCGATGCCTAATACCCTATTCCCAAGCAATAGGCTCACTTACTATTATTTGTTTTTTGTAAAACAAAGTCGACTTACAAGGGTACCAGTTGCCTGATATTAAGCAATAGTAACATAGGGTGTAATACCAAAGATGAGTGAGTTAGAGAGTAAAGGGCAGTGGGACAGGGGGAGTGGAAGGGATCCTCCTGTCAGGCTTCCGACTCTCTCACATATGGTATTCGTACTGTAAGGTCCATGTCGGCGCACTGGCCACTAGAGATAGGAGTTCCTGGCCGACAAGAAAATATTTAAATTTAAGAAAACATTATTATTTTGAAAATTGAAAGCTCTGCGGTGCGCTGGCAGTGACAACTGGGGACCATTGTGATAAAACGTTTATTTATGTAAATTATTATAACAATAATAAATATGACCAAGTGATTTGAGTTATTAATATAAAACCCCGTTGTCACAGTGGTCCCCAGTTGTCACTGCCAGCGCACCGCAGAGCTTTCAATTTTCAAAATAATAATGTTTTCTTAAATTTTAATATTTTCTTGTCGGCCAGGAACTCCTATCTCTAGTGGCCAGTGCGCTGGCATGGACCTTACAGTACTATGCAGCTATATTTAAGCCGATCTTCTGTGAGCGGTTGGTACGAGTACTACACCGATCAATCCAGCTCGTATATGAGCTGGAGTGAATAGGCAACAGCTTAGCTCTTCCGCTACTATTTATTTTTAATACCGTCATAACCTTATTCTTTAACCCCCTTAGAGGTGTTCGGGGGGGGGGGAGGGGATCACGCTTAATCTTTCCGAATCTCACTTACGGGGGAGGGGGGGTCTTGGAAAATATCACGTAATTATTTTTCTAGCAGAAAACGTTGTAAAATTGCGTGAAGAATTATATTTCTAGAATAAAATATGGCCAAATCTGAGACAATAGTGTTTGTCGTGTTCGTCCGAACCCCGCAGAGCAGCGAATTAGCGGGAACTTGCAAGGATGGCCTTTAGGGTCAACCTTTTTCCTAATTTTTTCTCAATAATCCGTCATGTTTACAGCCAAAACATAAATTTTGAAGAATCTCGCGTGAGATTAGGGGAGGGGGAGTTGACGGAAATCTTACGATATCTCCCCATGGGGGGAGGGGGTCGAAAAATTCTCAAAAATGCCTCACGTAATTAATGGTCGACCCCTTATTAATAAACGTGAATTTGCGGGCGAACAGTTACACATCGAACTTTCTCTTTCTGTCATCAGTAATTTGACATTAGAAGACTAAGCATGGTTTAACTATACAACCGCTATTCCACGTTTATTAATATCCTCCATACGCCTTCCAGTCTACACATAGCTTGTCGGTAATTGCGAAGGCATTCCTGCACCATCAAGAGGACATGACACATCGACGAATTGGTATTCAACGGTTGTTGAAACAAAAAAGGTGTTGTTATTCACGCCGCGTCGCCGTGGAAGCAGGATGATTGACAACACATTAGGAAGGTTTCGAGCTTGTAAGAAGCGACTGGCATGTGGCATGTCATGTTGATGTGCGCGCATGCGGAATAATTATGAACATGCGTTTGGTAGGATTTTGATTGGAGTCAGAGTGTTTTACGACCGCTTGGCGTAGTAGTTCGTCCGTAAGCCGCTCGACTTACTCCACATGGTGGTTGTGGGTTCGATTCCCTCCGTACAAGCGTTGCTTAGTTTGGGACCATACAGTTGGTGTGTCAGTCTGGCGATATTTATTTATTTATACTCACATTTGACGACTTGGGTAGCTTAAATACAGTATCTATATTAGAGAGGGGGCAAAATGGAAATCTTTACCTTCCCAGGGTTGTATGTTACTGGACCAGTCCCAGGTAATGGTGGTCAGGATGAAATGATAGTTACCAAAACCTGAGTAGAACTGTGACGTTGTGTCAAATTCTGGGCAACTTGTGTATACGCTTAGAATCCATGATATGGTATTATCGGTACTCGCCCGCGGCATCATGAAAGTGAAAATCGATTAGGGTGTGATAAAGAGACGGCCAAATAAATGTAGAAGTTGACTATTCAGTACCAAACAAGGAAGTTTTAAGTACCAACATAATATGAGTTCTATTTTTTAATAATTACTTGGTTCTTACCTCGACTTGTCAATACAAAAGAGGTTCATTACCTTCGTAGTTCCAGTGAACCATAATAAAATCACCTTTATTTTTTACGCGTGTTCTAAAATAATACTCTCCATTTAAATAATAGAAAATTATGAAGAATTTATTTTGCGTCACCTCGTGTTAGCGGGTGGTGCCCGCTACAATAATCTGTGAATAATCAGACCCCACCTTTACAACATTAACATTGCAACTCAATACTCAACAACCATCAATGGCTGTCTTTACTACCTTAGGAATAAGGTTTGAAATAGAAAAAAGGCCGTTTGTGATGGCAGCAAAATTAAATTGGAATGTAAGTCCTGTAGTGAAGTGAACAGTAATTTATCGTCGTCTTTGCAAGGTAATTGTGTAAATCATATATTTATGACAGTCCGCACCGGTGCTATTGTCTACCTCACGGCCACACCAACGAGCGGTTTTGTGTCTAACAACACGTAAACAAATTGTTTTTTTTCGATTATTATTGCAATTCAAAATTGTAGGCGGTAGAGACACGCTTTAGACAATTGTAAGTCGCACTCCCCTTCAGGTCGGCCACGTACGAGCAATGCCTTTGGTATGACAAGCATCTATAGGCTACGGTAAGTGCTTAACATCACGTGGGTTTGTTATACCCATAGATACAAAGAAACAATTAATAAATTACTTCACTTACGGCTCTTTCTAACTCTCTCTCTCTCTTTAATTAAAATCTACAAACTCCGGTCTTGCTCAGTTTCAGATATTCATCATCATCATCATCAGCCTATAATTGTCCACTGCTGGACATAGGCCTCCCCTAATGAGCGCCATAGCGCCCTGTCCTCAGCTTGCCGCATCCAGCATCTGCCTGCAGTCTTTCGCAGGTCGTCATCCCACCTGGTTGGAGGGCGTCCTACACTACGCTTGCCGAGTCGAGGTCTCCACTCAAGAACACGTTTACCCCAGCGGTTGTCGGTTCTTCGCGAGATATGGCCAGCCCACTGCCACTTCAGCTTGCTAATTCTTTGAGCTATGTCGATAACTTTGGTTCTCTGTCGGATGTATTCATTGCGAATCCTATCCTTCAGAGAAACTCCGAGCATAGCTCTCTCCATAGCTCGCTGAGCGACCTTAAACTGGTGGACCAGCCCTACCGTGAGTGTCCACGTCTCGGCTCCGTAGGTCATGACGGGTAGGACGCACTGATTGAAAACTTTCGTTTTCAAGCATTGCGGTATGGACGACGAGAAGACTCGACGTAGTTTCCCAAACGCTGCCCAGCCTAGCTGGATCCTCCTCTTGGCCTCCTTCTCAAAATTGTTTTTACCTAACTGCAGAATCTGCCCAAGGTACGTGTACTCGGAAACAATTTCAAGAAGGTGGCCATGTACGACCACCGGTCCCGGATCAATGTGGCCATTGATCATGACTTTGGTTTTATCCAAATTCATGCCAAGACCGATGCGTCGCGAGGCTGAAGCTAGGTCGTCCAGCATCCGGTTTAGCTCCTCCAGCGTCTCTGCCATTAAGACTATGTCATCAGCGAATCGCAGGTGTGAGATGTACTCACCGTTTATGTTAATGCCCTTACCTTTCCAGTCCAACGTCTTAAACACATCTTCCAGCGCGCTCGTGAACAGTTTCGGGGATATCACATCCCCCTGTCTCACTCCCCTGCGCAGTTGGATGGGTTTAGACTGCTGGCCCTGTACTTGGACACTCATGGTAGCGGCGTCATAGAGACATCTCAACACCCTGATGTAACGATAGTCTACTTGGCATCGCTGTAAGGATTCCAGAACAGCCCAGGTCTCGACAGAGTCAAGGGCCTTCTCATAGTCCACAAAGGCCAGACACAGAGGCTGATTATACTCTTCGGACTTCTGTATAATCTGCCTCACTGTGTGAATGTGGTCTATGGTGCCATATCCTCCGCGGAACCCGGCCTGCTCCGGTGGCTGGAACTCGTCGAGTCTCCTGGCGAGACGATTCGTGACCACTCGTGAGAACAGCTTATAGACGTGGCTCAGGAGTGTGATGGGTCTGTAGTTTTTAAGAAGGGTTTTATCTCCCTTCTTAAAAAAGAGCACAACCAAACTCCCGCTCCACGCCTTTGGAGTTCTCCCACTGTGAAGGACGGTGTTAAACAGGTTCCGTAGCTCCTGTATAATAGGGGCTCCTCCTGCCTTCAGAAGCTCTGAAGTAATTCCGTCCTCACCGGGGGCTTTTCCATTTTTAAGCTGCCTCAGAGCTAACACGATCTCGTCTTGACTGATGTCCGGCAGTTCGTTGGTATAGTGGCGTGTCAGGGTGGCTCTGGAATCATGGTCGTCCCGTCGAGTATGAGGGGCATGTGCAGCGTACAAACGGCCGTAGAAGTTCTCTATCTCGGCAGAGATCTCCGGCTTCGACAATACGGTCCTCCCGTCGTGCGTTCTAAGCTTCGTCAGGTGGCTCCTGCCAAGCTGCTGAGTGAATACTTTGGACCCTCGGTTTCGCTCTATCGCCTCTTCAATGAGGCGAGTGTTGGAGCTCCGAAGGTCGCGCCGTACCATCTTCGCAATTTGCTTATTCAGGTCTGACCTCTCTGACGAAGTCGCTTGGGTGGTTTCCCGTCTTTTTGTTATCAGCCCGAGAGTCTTATCCGAGAGTTTAGACTTCTTGCCCGTACGCTGCTGTTGGCAGAACTTGATGCCTTCGTCCCTCAGCGCTTCGACCAGATTATGTAGAGTCTCGTCAGTGTCATCCGTGGGTTCCAAGGCAACAAATCTATCCCCGAGAAGCTGCTGAAACTTCTCAGTGCCCGCCATGATTTGAATTGGGTTAGGCCGGAGCGTGGACTTCATCAGACAGTTTCTCTCAAGCTTCAAGTTGATATTCAGAGAGCCTCGGAGTAGTCGGTGATCGGATCCGGTATTGAACCTGTTGATCACTGAGACATCTCTGAATATGTGCTTGCTATCTGTCATGATGAAGTGAATCTCATTTTTTGTCACAGTGTCGGGGCTTTGCCATGTCCACTTCCTTTGAGGCTGCTTCTTAAAGAAAGAATTCATTAAGAACAGCTCCTCTTTCTCAAGGAAGTTGACAAGCATTTGCCCCCTGTGATTTCGGACTCCATAACCATGCGGGCCTATTCGGGATTCGTTGCCACTCTGGGTTCCCACCTTGCCGTTAAAGTCCCCCATAACAACGTTGAAGTGAGCCTTAGTGGTGTTGTGTAAGGCTTTGGATATGTCTTCATACATATCCTCCACTTCATCATCCGAGTGTGTCGAGGTCGGTGCGTAAACCTGAATGACCTTCATGCTATACCGTTTGGATAGCCGAAGGATCAGGTACGCTACCCTGGTCGACACACTGGAGATTTCTTGGACGTTGTTAGAGAGGGCCTTATTGACGAGGAAACCTACGCCACCCTGGGATGTTTTATCACCCTCGCGAAAGTAGAGAAGATGGCCCGAGTCTAGGGTTATGGTGTCCTCCCCCTCTCTACGGACTTCACATAACCCCAGAACATGCCATTTAATGTTCTCTAACTCCACTTCCAACTGCGCTAGATGATGGTCAAGCCTCAGAGTGCGTCCGTTAAACGTAGCCAGGGTCAATTTTTGTAATGAATGGTAGCCTGAGGTAGCCCGGAGATTCTTAGCACCCCCTGCCCCGCCGTTACCGTGGCCGCTACCATGGCCAGGGATAGCGAGGCGGCCGGGAACTAGGGGCCATTTTTTGGCTTTAGTCTTCATTAGTGGGTTATGCCCGTAATCCCCACGCTGGGCATGCGGGTTGGGGATCGCAGTTCAGTTGTGGAGTTGTTCTGCGAGGGGCGCTGCTGCCCGCCCCCCGGTGTATTTCCCTTAGTCGCCTCGTACGACACCCACGTGAAGAGTTGGGTTGGTGCTATTCTATTTTAGGCCGACACCACACAGCCAAGAGTGTTTCAGATATTAGGTAGGTAGATACCTACAAGCAAGGGTGACCAAATCATGCCATCTTCTCTATGGTCTTGGCTGGCAACATAAATAGAGAAAATGTTGGACTCCTATTAATAAATTTGATTCGACTCCCTGCAGAAATCTATTAGCAAATAGACTATAAAATCATAAAGGCTAAAGAGTTAATTAGCGGTCGCGGCGGGGCGGCGCACGCGCACCGCGCACGCGCTTATCTGGGCTGCGCACGATTCGCAAACACCGCAACGAACAAGACTTGTTTAGGGAAACAACAGGACAGCCTCTAATAGGTTTACATTACCTAGCTAGGTAGTCAGTAAGTTAATTCACTTAGAACAAGTTAGTTAGTTAAAGGACCGAAAAAAGGGTTTTTTAAAATATACTCCATAGTTTTTTTCATTAAATAGACATCAATGGTAAGTGGCCAAATTAGTAATTTCAAACTGCAAATATTTCGAATTAAATACATAGTCATGTAGATAACATTAAATATCCGTGATACCTATTGATTATTCTCATTAATGTCACTATATTCTCTGTTTTTTTCCAAAACTAAATTAAAACATGTCATTATAATAAAATGGAAATGACAAATGAAAGGTAACCTATCAATAACTCAAGGATACATTTGCAATTATAATTTTGAGATATTTCTGATCTAGATATATCTTCCATATATTATTATCTCCATTTCCATGCGCCGGAGTCCGACTGCGCGAGAGTTGCCTGTTTGATATTCTGGACAGATGGATTAATATTCTCTCGGTTTTTATACACGTAGTTAATTAATTATTGATATAGGTATCTACTTACCTACACTAAATAGTAGCGACATAAATATACCTACATACCTAATAGTAATTAACTTATAAACGTTTTACTTCTGAAACTAAGCTGTCCTAGGCTGGCCTGTTATCATTGTTTTGGTAAAACCCCTAAATTACAATGGCTCAAGACACTTTCGTTTCGAAAGCGTTACAAGTAAACATTTCTGTAAATAAATTTAGAGGAAAGAGTAAGAAGTAAACTAGTATTTTTTTTTTTTGGTTTTGGGTTTTTTTTATAATAAATACTCAGGCTCTAACTAGATGATCCTTGTGAATAATACTAAGTACTTCCTATTTCAGTAACCAAAACATCACAGAAGAGTCCGTTTAAGGGCACCGACGTAACCTTCTGATAACACTAAGATAAAGGACCATACAGCTGTGCCCCCGTGCGCGTATCGGCCGCGGATCGCACGGGTGGCAGGATCGCTCCCGGCTAATTAAGATAACTCAATATGTCAGCCGGTTTCGATGTATAGCTGCTCCGGCATGAGACAGATTGCTATATGCGCACAGATTTCACGTACTGGCAAATTGCTGTATCACATGTACGTTTACGAGTTAGTTTAGTAATATAAGGTAGGTACTTTTATCAACAATCTTATAGTTAAGTTACTATTTTGAATTTTTAAAATCGTGCCATAACGATACTGGTAATTTATTCACGTGCATCTTTAATTTAAAAAAGTTTTACTTCACCATAGTTTTCTTAATTCTTTATAACTCTTGTTTCAATGTTTTGTATTAGTGCAAGCCTTGCGAGGTATCCTTAAACAAGTAATTAAATAAATAAGGATATACCATTCTTAAATAAATAAATAGATACCTAAGTAACAGTTATGCAACAATATCGTAAAGTATTATTTCATTGGCAGGTTTTCTTTTATTAAATAATGTAATGGCGTCTATTTCAATTCTGCCAATTAAGTGGTACCTGGTCGAAGCGCATGTGCGCGCCACGAATAAAAAGGAGAGCAATTAACCGCCGAAATTTATATAAATCTCAATCCATTTGCATTGGCTTTAGAAATATTTACGTATCCATCTTTCATCACAACATTGATTTTTTTTTTTTTTAAATATAAGGGGTCTGATGTTAGCTTATAATATCTACTTATGTATTGACAAATTCGAGATACTAAAATGTCGAATATTTTTTAGGTATACTTATCATTCGAAAATTGTATAAGGAATTCAAATCGCGAGTAAGTATTCGGCAAATCTGTACTACAGAAACATTTAGTAGGTGAAAACAATATTCTTTATTTTCGATCACTTGTTTTCTAATTAAATCATCACGCCCACCATCTCAGAACCTTTGAAACATGAAAATACCTAATTAAACTAGTACCAAAATCGGATATCAGGTTAGTCGTCACGAGGCCCGCTGCCCACGTAATAAAGTGCGCCGTCTCGTGTTCCTAATTAGCTCGTTAATTATAAGCCTTCTACGGGATCTTAATTTCTACATAGAACAGAACACCGAGCCCTTAATTTTTGTGAATATACTGTTACGGGTCTTGTTGCATTGTTTACCTAGTTGGTTTGGTTTTCAGACTTCAAATTAAGTAGGTGTATTAAAATTATGAAGGGCCACGTCGTGAGGAAACTTGCATGTCTTACGAAAGTCGTAGGAAGCTCGCGAAGACACACTGGGTCAGTGACCAATATGGTGGACTGACGTCCAGGTTTCCACTCTCAATGTGGAGTGTTTGTTCCGCATTAATTCTAAAGGACTTTAAGGGCCTGTGCACACTACGTCTTTTAAACGCGCCGTCGACGCGCGTTTTCGTAACGTGCGTTGACGGCGCGCTTTTATCCTACAAAGGTCTACAGGCTGCGTCTGACTCGCGTGCGTATCGCGGTTGTGTCGCTACAAGCGCGCGTTGACGTCGCGTTTAAAACCGTGGTGTGCATTAGGCCCTAAGGATGCTTATCCGTTATGTCAGTACCAGGGGCATACATGGTGATAGTGTAATAGATATTTAATTTCGATTTTCGATATAATTTAGCCCTTTTTGACGTCCCACTCCTGGGCACGGGCCTCCCCTCAACATGAGGGGGATTCAGGCCATAATCCACGACGCTGGCCCAGTGGGGGTTGGTGGATTTCACATGTCTCTCGAAAATTGGTTAGATCTTCTAAGACATGCAGGTTTCCTCACGATGTTTTCCTTCACCGTAAGCAAGTGATAATCATATATAAATTATGATTCGCACATGGATTTCGTAAAATCCAGAGGTTCGAGCCGGGGTTTGAACCCAAGACCTGGTGCCCGCAAGACGCGTGCTTTAACCAATCGGCTATCACTGCTTCTCGATACTGATTTTCGATATTATATTTATATTAACTACTGGTGGGTCTGGCAGAATTGTCCTGCCCTAACTAGAACCCGATTGATGCGCCACCTACCATTTAATTGTGATTCAAAACGATCAAGAGACCTGTTCAAACACACACAAAAAATATCAAAGTCGCAATAGGCAAAAGATTTTCACCTACTTACTTATAATGTTTGTTGGTATGTGTATGCTGTGATAAATTGTCGGCATTCCTTTAGAATTTTTTTAAGAACATCATTTTATCAATTATAACTTATAAGTATATATTTGAGACGTCAGCAAGGTACCTTTTAGATGACGTAATGTCGCACTCTCTGAAAACATGGCTGGCAAACAACCAATCTAATAATATGCATTCCCTCACCAGGTGTATCGGGGCAATTTCTCTTGTAATAATCCACTTAATATCCTAAGATTACCACCAGACCCTGCGTCGAAAATAACTCAACCATTTCATATTCTGACAAATTTTAATTGGTCAAAAAAATATGAAAACTTTTCTCGAATCCAGCATGTATTACTTACATAGTTGCACCCTCTGTTATTTTGAATAAATAAAAATAACTTTAATTTGATGACAATAAGGTTACTTCGATGTTCTTTTCCATCCTTACACAGATATTTCTGTTTTGTCATCCTTATATCCGGTAATTTTATACATATCTTATCCACCAGTGCATGTCCATTCCTAATTGAAACTGTCACAAATAATTAGTTATCTATATATATAAAACTCAAAGCTGACTGACTGACTGACTGACATAGTGATCTATCAACGCACAGCCCAAACCACTGGACGGATCGGGCTGAAATTTGGCATGCATAAAGCTACTATGACGTGGACATCCCCTAAGAAAGGATTTTGATTAATTCCACCCCCCAGGGGGTTAAAATAGGGGATGAAAGTTTGTATGAAACTTTGTCAATTTTAAACCGATCGGGCTGAGACTTTGCATACATAAAGCTACTATGACGTAGACATCCCCTAAGAAAGGATCAAAATTCCACGCGGATGAAGTCGCGGGCTCAGCTAGTCTAAATATATAACTCAAAGGTGACTGACTGACTGACTGACTGACATATTGATCTATCAACGCACAGCCCAAACCACTGGACGGATCGGGCTGAAATTTGGCATGCAGGTAGATGTTATGACGTAGGCATCCGCTAAGAAAGGATTTTGATTAATTCTACCCCCAAGGGGATAAAATAGGGGATGAAAGTTTGTATGAAACTTTGTCGATTAAATTACACGCGGACGAAGTCGCGGTCACAGCTAGTCTCACTATACTTCTCAGCTATACCTACTAGCTGCGTTTCGTACGATGAGTGAGAGAGCCGAAAGACCAACCCCCCTCTCCTCCCACTCCCCTTCAGGTCGACAACGTGCGAAGAATGCTTTTGGTATTACAAGCATCTATAGCTTTTGATTACTGCTTAACATCATGCGGTTCGCACGCTTGTTTGCCGACTTTACAATAAGAAGATGTACTTAATGACAAGCTCTTGTTCGTAAAAAATAATTGTGACACCATATTGTAAAGAGATCACAATGTCTGTTTTTGGGATGTACTCTACTTTGTAGCTTATGACAATAACGTGACGTCTAATAGAATTGCCTGTTATAAATTGAACTCTGTTTTGTCCAATTTTCGACCTCACATGGGACACTTGCTTTGGAGAGAGCTTTAGGAGAGATTTTAGAGAGAAACTCAACTTCTCCGACACACGAAGTTAGTACTAATTTGCACCTAAACTGTGCCGAAAGACAGCAATGAAGCCCCCGTCCTTACAGTGTCTTTACGGCAGGGCAAATAGCTAAATAATGGCAGGCCCTCAGCAGGTGGACTGTAGTCATTACTCTTGCGGTAATCCGGTGAATACACCCTGATTTATCGGGTGCCCACAGACGGACCGAATTCGGGCGTTTTATAAAAAATGGAGCTTACCGTCTTGAGTTATAAATAATGTTAGCTATTTGAGTGGGGCGAAATAGGGGATGAAGCTATTATGTGATGTAGTGGAGCCATTATTAATTGAAGTATAGCCGTGACTTTCGTAACTAAAAATACTAGTATTCCCGTTGTAATTATCGAAATTCGACCATAATTCATTAAAATTTTATTGTCAAAGACTATGTGATACTGGCACGCAGAATGCACTATGGAAGTCCCGCCCTCCAAAAACTGTCACCGTTTGTCAATCAGACAGTCAGTCGGTGTGGAGGTTACAAATGTGTGTGAGTCAATTCATGGTAGATTGTGTAATGTTTTATTTATTGATTTTAATGTACTTATTTCTAAGTAGCATTCTGCTCTCCTTCTCTATATAAACTATAAGTGTGCCAAATTTCATACTCCTCCGTCTAATTTTCGTATTAAGCGTTTGAAAGTTTTTCCTCCACGTATTAATAATTTAATATATATATAGATACTTCGGCAAATGTCATCATGATGTAGATAGGTATTATTCAAATAATGAAATACAGAAATTTTTAAATAGGTAAGTACCCACATAATAAAAATTGTACTACCTTGGAAAAAATCGCTACAGGAAATTGTCTATCTATAAATTTTCGCCAACACTCAAAATATTTAAAAGGTTAAAACACAAAACATTTCTGCATACCTACCCTAAAATATGACTACACTTTGAATACTTATACGTATCTTCAGCAAATAAATAAGGTCCAAAATCGTGTAGCAAAAGAATCGAAGCTCACATCCCGTGGCGGCCTCGCATGCAGCTTCCTGTTTGGCACGACATCATGGCTACTCTTCTCAATACGTACAACTACTTTATTTTACCGTTTGTCTGTTTGTATGTATAAAACATTAGTTTTATGATCTATCAAGCTTTTGTTTTGACTAAAAGCAATAATATTACATAAGGTGAAGGCGCCTGTCTAGCCCGCAAAGTTCAAATTTGTTGAGTTCTTTTAGAATTTTTTCTAAATCTGACAATAATAAAAGACAAATTTTGTAATTCGCGAAAAAGACCGTGTGCAGTGCATTTATTAATACATTTATTTTACTCTAAATATTATCAAGGTGGATATGATACTAGTAAATCACTAAATATACAAAAATTGCCAGATTATCTGGATAGCTGTCGTTCTTGAAATGTTTTAGAGTAAGTTGGATATATTAATAAATGCACTGCACACGGTCTTTTTCGCGAATTACAAAATTTGTCTTTTATTATTGTCAGATTTTGAAAAATTTCTAAAACAACTCAAAAAATTTGAACTTCGCGGGCTAGATGGGCGCTTTAGCCTTAAGGTGAAGGCGCCTGTCTAGCCCGCGAAATTCAAAATTGTCGAGTATTTTTATAGTTTATCCAAAATCTGAAAACATTTAACACAACATTTACTGATTTGCGAAAAACACAGTATGGAGTGCGTTTATTAATACATTAATTTTACTCTAAATATTATCACGGTGGATATGATACTAGTAAATCACTAAATATACAAAAATTGCCAGATTATCTGGATAGCTGTCGTTCTTGAAATGTTTTAGAGTAAGTTGGATATATTAATAAAGGCACTGCACACGGTCTTTTTCGCGAATTACAAAATGTGCCTTTTATTTTTGCCAGATTTTGAAAAATTTCGAAAAAACCTCAAAAAATTTGAACTTCGCGGGCTAGATGGGCGCTTTAGCCTTAAGGCGAAGGCGCCTGTCTTAAAAGTTTTTCCAATTTAAAAAACCTGTGATGCGTGATTGTTTCGACCCGCTTGGCGTAGTGGTATGAGCATAGGAGGCTCGGCTCACTGCACCGAGTGGTTGCGGATTCGATTCCCGTCACGGTAAACTCTCAAAAAAGCCTAGGTCTGGGTATCACTGGGATCTCCCCCAGTCCATTGTACGGTACCCATAGTACAAGCATTGATTAGTTTCAGATATAAGTAGTTAGGTAGTGTGTTAGTCTGTCGATATTTATTTATCAAATTATATAAGCAATTTTAAATATACATGACCTCTTTGATTTTGGGCTTTTGCAAATTAAATTAAAAAGAATACCACGTTCGAATTATTCTAAATTTGAAAAATATCTCGTGACAGTTCGACATTTAAAATTTAATATTCATGTGAGGATAATAATCATTTGTTTTATATCCGCTAGGTACCTATGAATGATTGACGTAGATATTTACGTTAAAATAACCCGAACAATATGTAGGGATACCTACATCTCTATGAATTTACGAGCGTCACACCTCGTGCACTTCATCAAGTGACATAAATTATTTTCATTGGCTAATAACGAGATGTGCGTGGCGTCGCGTCTGGTAACCACCACATAGGAATTTAAATTGTGATTCATGCTATACCACGACCAACGAGAAGCGATACGAAATGGCTATCATGTTCGAGTTCAAGTCGGTCACTGCCGGGCTCGGGCACATTCAGCGGCTATTTTATAAATTCTTGTTTTATTTTGTGACGGAAACCGTAATGTAAATTAATAATTTATGTGGGCGAAATGTTAAAATCAACTAATTTATTCATTTTCGTATCGCTTCTCGTTGGCCGAGGGTACAGCGTCGGAGTGTAACCACCCACTCTCTCCGTCTCGCTCTAATTAAATATATGAATATAAATATGCTAAATATAATGATATAAATATAAAGAAGTAATGAAATTAATAATTAACTATAAATAAACCTATTAATATAACTAAATACCCTAACCAAGTTAAGGTCCTAAGAATTCACTATGTGAATTGTTATCTTAAACTAGTTTGGTTGTGATCTGGGTTTGAATATTGATATGGCCATGTGATCTGTATTGTCTAGTGGTTATAGGACCTAACGTAGTGAAACCCTGAATAGTAACCTAAATTCTTTTAGTGAAAGATTGGTATTCTTATGTCGTATGTATTTATACTACCTTCTTAAAAATAACCTGATTAGTTCTAAACGAGTTTAATTGTTAAATAAGTAATTAATGAAGCTATGGATGTAACAAGCTGGGTGTTCTGAGAGTTAAATATAATAATTTCTCTGTAGCGATAAGATCAATTCTACATGACATTTCAATAGTTAAAAGATTATGAATACAACAATTATTTGTTTATGACAAGGTACAGGGCCCCTCCCCGCCCTGTACTGTGGGATAACGTCTCATATCTGTATTCCCTCCTTGACTTGTCTTATTTATTATGAGTGAACATTTTGATAAATCATGAATAACAATTATTTGTTATATTAAGAGTACACATTGAATAACTGTATCATCAATAGTATCATTGTAGTAAATCCATTAACTCAACAAATAAGAACACGATCATCTGGACAGCAAGAGATCTTCAGGATATCACTGAGTCAAAGTCAAACGAAGTAAGTTTGATTTCTGTTGTGAAGATTAGCATCTCAGTCATCTACTGTGATGAGAATACTAAAAGGCTACTGCCCGGCGAAATCAAACTAATGAGTTCCGGTCAATGTGTTTGCTGATAGTCTAGTCAGTGACTGCAGGTTAGCAACTCTATCATCTACTGTTTAGTGATTGCCAACAGGGTCTACCGCCCCCAGTGTAACCAAAACCATCAAGCTTTACATGAGGAAAACATTAAGTAAAATAAATAGACTTATCAGTCAGTATCCATCCAGAATCTCATTACTGAACAAACGACACGGCTATATTATTCAAAGTACAAGATTCAATGAAATATTGATTAAATACTACATTCAATGAAAGCAAATATATTTATCAGCAATGTGAATTTCAATACTTCAAGAATTTACCACCCATTCACAAGATTAATCTCATGGAGAAGAACGGGCAAGAAACTCCATGGATGAAGCAAAGGCCCTGCCTGATTTATACCCTGCCTATATTTAAATTGAGGCTTAAATATATTCCGATCTACCTATCTATCCGCCTTCCTAACACCTAAGTATATTCCTATTCTGTTCTACATGCCGCGTCTTTATACTTAAGGCTATACCTACCTACATAAATTATTAATTCCTATGAATCCGTGTACAATACTAGCATAAATAATAAAAATACCTGCCACGTTTTGAATATTATACTTCTACCTACCTAACATCATTATTTAGTTTTACCTAATCACCTATTTATAAAGTCCGATGTATTGCACCTATCCTAATGGAATTCCCTAATAGTAGCACCTAACCAAGAAACTTAACTTTGATCTTTGTGTGTAATTTAAGCAGGTCTAGAGCTCGGAGCTCACATTTACTTTTAATTGTGCTTGCTGTCCATCACGGTGTAATGAAGGACACCTAACTAACATCTACTGGGAATTGAGGTGGTTAGACTCGATGGGAAACTATAACCTCTAACCAAGACATCTAACTACCTTCGATCTTTGTGTGTAAATCAAGCAACACTAGAGTTCGCGACTCACATTTACATTTACTTGAGCTGTCCAACACGGTGCAATGATGGACACCTAACTAACAGCTTCTAAGGGGTTGAGGTGGTTAGGCTCGAGGGGAATTCTATAACCTCTAACGTTCCCTACGTGTCGGTTATCCACGTGGCCGAAGCCGGGCTGACTGGGGTGTGGACTTCCAACGGACCAGGGACAATAATTGTGTATAAATATAAATATATATAGATAGACCGAACGGATGACTCTAAGCACAGGTAGTGAGTTGCCTAAGCCTGCTCCCACTTCGACGGGAACCTCACCCCACGTACATAGAATACACCAGAACGGGGTGCTTAGCCGAGCCCAATGCAAGGGAAAAACGACTTCTGGAGCGCACCAACTGACCCAGACCTAACCAATGAGAGGACGATGCAATGAACACCAGCGTACCAGTGCCATTACACCCCATGGAACCATGACCATGGATCAAAGTAAACCGCACACAATTATCAAATTACCGAACGCGAATCCCCGTATATCTACATTATACCACCAGAAAACACACCTACAACATTCAATAAAACGAGCCCATGAAGACCTGCTTTATCAAACATTGAGCACTTCCGGATGGTATTTTATTATATAAAAATGGCTAGAATAAACACTATGACCGACCGAGATTCCCCGTTTAACTACAACGATACCATTAGAAAATACACCTACAATATTCAACAAAACCAGCCCATAAGGCTTGCTTTATTAAACATTGAGTACATTCAGATGGTATATATATTAATATAAATTAAATCTATGAACGCGACTAACTATAAACTTGATACTTGTGTTTAGCTTGGGAGCTCTAAATGAATGACCACGAAATTAGCTGTGCAAGGCTTTTTATAATCTCGCCACCTGACGCTATCATGTATATTTCCTACCTTCAATATTTTTATAAACTAGAGACGCGCAAAGTCAGAATTTCTACGAATTCAATCTCACAATACCGAACGTAATTCGATCAATCTTTATATAGGAAGGTATACGTCTAATAATAAGGTATTCTTACTGGTAGTGTTTCCTCAGACTTTGGCTAATATCCTGGATATAAACAATATTCTAATTATCAAAACTACTAAGTGAATTGTGCCTAAAATATATAGACTATTTCTAACTCCTCCACTAGAGTGAATCTGTTTATCGAACTGCTTCTAGTTTGTTTTAGATCCTACCTGTATGGAAGTAATTTACATCGATTATAATATGAATGTCCGATCGTTTACCGAATCTCAATATCGAAAACGTAAATTAGCGGCTCACCTCATCTCTAGCTTGTTCCTGCATTCTTCTCAAACTACCCTCAAATATATTTAATTATCGTCCGATGAGAGCTAAAAATAGACGCCGACACCGTGGCGCCGAACCAAATATGGTAATGCTTGAGCTCTCTTGGACAAGTTTCGACCTGCTCCAAGCCTAACATTATACCTAATTTCATACGCATGTTTGCCTAGCATCACGCAGAATGCATTTCTTTAAACTTAACAATGAGGAGTACGCCATGCTCAATACTACTAAAGGGGAGTTTTACGCTATCATTTAATATGTCAGTCTAACTAGTTGTTTCAGAATAATAAAATTAATTAACAGATTATTTGCTTAAATTTAAAGTAATATTTAATTATTTTCTTTATTTATTTAAAAGCCTATATAAATGTATAGTTATATTTATATTTGTGCATGAGACGGAACCACGGGCAAGTCTGTTCCGTTACAGCCAACCCCCAAAATTTATGCAGGTGAATGAATATATAACCGAAGTAAATTTTTCATGAACCAAAATAAATGCACAAATATGCTCAAAGAATTTTAAATAACCCCAAAAGAACGAACTAGTGCAAATTCTAATTTATCAATATCCGACCCAGAAAATTGTGGTAATGCATGTATGTTAAATGTGTGTAAACCTACAATGAACAGTGTATTTACACCGAATTGGTAATAATTGCTGTATGGACCCAAGTCAAAGTTTACTAACGTAGCAATCATGAACAAAAAATAACCGCTCTCAGGTCAGTCCAAACTCCGGAAGGAAACCCGTTGTGAGGAGGTCAATCCTAATGATTTAGTGTAAGCCTTTCACAGCAAACCCATCTTACGTATGGTGTGAACCGGGTACACTATCCTATCAAAGTTTGGACCTTCCAATGCTAACAAGTGATAATTCCCCATGACTGCAACGCCCCACCAGGACCTAAGCCCACAACAACAACTTATTCACAATTCGGAGCTTGTAGAGTGTACCAAGTCATGTTATTTGCTGCCGGTAGAGTATGGACCTTTTATGAAATCAGTTAATACTGATGCATGTCTACTGACCTATCCTAACACCAAAGCTCCGTCATAAAAGGTCCTTTGATTGTGTGAATGATTTTCTGAACTTCAAACATTGATAAACCGTTCCGTACCGAGACACTGTTGAATCACTTAGGCCCTTCAAGAAAACTATGAGGAGTCATATTACATAACTAATTCATACATCATCAATCCTATCCTATAAAACATAACATGCTTACAAAGCTTCTACGTTCATAGCGATTCACACCACCTAAATAACCCAACAACATACTCGGCACGAAGCTGCGAATAATTTTGCACATGAAATCTAAGTAGATACCTAATCATCACTGCACAACCCCCCGATTGGATGCAACAAAACAGTTTATACACATAAATACTAGTTAGACATGGCATGACTGTTACGCAATAGCCAGACAACGTAATTACAGATAGATACGCACTACGAACTGCAAAATTATAAACGCTTACGCCAAACGCCAGAAATTTAAAATAATAGTTACGCAAAATGTCCGAAATTTAAAAAGGTAGAAACGCAAAATAAAAGATACGCAACATGCGAATACGTGAAGTAGTAGCTAAACAAAATATCTTAAGAAAATGACAGTTACGCAATACCTTAAAAGAAACGTAAACAACAGTTATGCACGAAAATTAAACTAATGTCTGAACACAAATTTTAACTATTATTACGTATCTTTTATTTGTAAAATCGTCGCAGTATTATAATACACACATACCTAACTACAATGGAATTTATTTTTTTATTACCGTCGCGAAGCAGTGTATTATCCTACCTATATCAACCAGCTTTCCTAATAAACAAACTTTACATACTTTACAAGTCAACATCGCCATTATTTATGTTCCTAAGTGACAGAAAATAACGCCAGGTAACAATCTCTTTAAATATATTCTAAGTAGTTAGGCTAAAACATCTCCCTATCTGCAAAATCTTTGCTAGTGAGACAGAGTTGGTACAGATTCTAAATTAAATCCTCCCTACTACTTCTCTAACTATGTAATAGGTATCATACCTAACTATTCAAACTACCTATCTACTTATTGTATAAAACTAACCTTTTATAACAAAATTGTTTTCTATATACTTATTACCTCATACATTCCTAATAAAATAGGTATAAAAAGAATAATAAAATAGCTACATAAAATGTCCTGTCTAACGCTGAGAATAGTTAAACGTCAATACCTACTCGCTGGAATTGATCAATATGTCTAACTGGATCCCTTCATAACGTTCCAACTTATTTGAACTTGCTTCGAAAAATATTTTATTTCATTAATGATCATGTCTCTAGACTAACCATTATGACTTATCTAATATTATTAAGCTAATCTTACCGACGTAGATACAAGGACTTGCTTTGGAGTTGCACCTATTTATTTCACTAACTAAACCCAAAATTGTATTCTCTTTTCTGCTACCTATAATATATAATAATTCGATATAATTGATACGCACTAACTTAATTTCCTACTTACCTAAGTAGATATCAACATTATGTATTTCATATCAAATATCAATGCGATTCTAATCGTACCTAGAACTTGTTATCCTATTTCACTGAATCAATACCAATTTATGTAACCAATATCAACCTTGTGTTTTATTTTCGTTCAACCCTCTATCTGTACTAAATTATTATACTAGCTGAGCCCGCAACCCCGCCCTGCATGAAATTCAACTCAACAAAACTTTTATTAAACAAAAACTGAAATTACTAAAATAATGAAGATAATAAAGAAACACCTATGCTAAGTTTAATCAAATTTTCCTTTTATACACCTATCGCAAAAGCCCGCTCCCGCGTTCCGCGCCCGCGCGATAAGACCCATTTGTGTTTTCCTTCCTAAAATTAAAAATAGCCCTAAGTCACCGCCCATGACATGAGCCATCCGTCAGTGAAAATTCCGCCAATTCGGCCCAGCCGTTCCGGAGACTACCCTAAACAAACATACAGACAGATATGGTTATAAATTAAATTTCTACTTTTCTACCTATTCAACCTTAAACACTTAATACAGATTTGTGTTTTCTCATAAAAATCTTTGAACATGTACTTAATCAGAGCTGCCACCCTTATCTTTATTTAGTTATATTTTTTATCAAGCAATGGACCTAAGTTATATAACATTTTTTTTACAAAAATCTTGAATTGAACTACAAGAATTGGAAACCTTTCCTTAAATTTTACCAGCCTTACCTAATTTAACGCGAGGTCCGTAACCAACTAACTAGCATTGAAATATCAATGTAGGTACATTAATCGCTCTTGATTATCCTAGCAAATCACTTATAGTCTATTATTTACTTAGTACCTTTGCTACCTAGGTTCTTTCTACCTGAATTGCGTAAGACGTATATCTCATATCACCGAGCTACCTAAATGTGTAGGATGTTATAATTATTATAAAATGAACTTTATTATTAAACGAATCCGGTAGCCAACACTTATTATTTTACGACGTCCTGTTCTGACCTAATTATTTGTTATCATATCTAACAGGTACTGACCTACTTTAGAAATCCACGTGAAATCCTCTTTATTAAAAATATACTACGAATTATAGTTAAGATGATCCGTTCTAAAAGGTACTTACCTACTTGCTTTTACTTAATTCGCACATCATATAAATAATATCTACCTACCTTCACAAATTTATATATCATAGTAATAATAAATATCGCGAAACTAAGATGACCCGTTCTACAACAAAAGGGTACAACCTACTTGCTTTTATATTATTCGCACATCATACAAATAATATCTATCTACCTACCTGCACAAATCTATTTTTGATCGTAATAATAAATATCGCTAGACTAAGATGATCCGTTGTAAAAGTTCTTACTTGCTTTTATTTTATTCGCACATCATACGAATAATATCTACCTACCTGCACAAATTTATACTCGATAGTAATAATATATATCGCCAGACTAACACACCTACTGTACGATCCCTAAACTTTAGTACTTTCATAAAAATACCATTTCTGAAATCCAACGGGAGTCGAACCCGCAACCAACCATCATATAAATAATATCTACACAAATTTATATTTTATAGTACCTAATAATAAATACCGCTAAATTAACACACCAACCGTACGATCCTCAACTTGTACTTTCATTAAAAGACCATTTTTGAGGTTCCCAACGGGAATCGAACCCGTAACCAACCATCATACAAATAATACCTACCTACCTACACAAATTTATATTTGATGGTAATTATAAATATCGCCAGACTAACACACCTACCGTACGATCCCGAACTAGCACTTTCATAGAATACCATTTCCGAAATTACCGACGGGAAACGTACCCGCAACCAAGCATCATAATAATATTAATAATATCTATCTACCTGCACAAATTTATATTTGATGTAATAATAAATATGGCCAGACTAACACCAACCGTAAGATTCCAAAATACAATTTCTGAAATTCCCGACGGGAATCGAACCCGCCACCAACCATCATACAAATACCATCTACCTACCTGTACAAATTGATATGTTATAGTAATAATAAATATCGCCAGACTAACAAACCAACCGTACAATCCCGAACTAATACTTTCCTGAAAATATCATTTTTGAAATTACCAACGGGAATCGAACCCGCAACTAACCATCATATAAATAATTCCTACCTACTTACACAAATTTATATTTGATAGTCTTAATAAATTGCACCAGACTAATACACCAACCGTACTATCCCGAACTAGTACTTTCATCAAAAGACCATTTCTGAAATTCTCGACGGGAATCGAACCCGCAACTAACCAGGACACAGCGCCGAGCGGCCTACGCCTAAACCATTACGCAAAACGATCATCAATCACCGCAGTGTCCCTGATAAGTTCCAAAATTCGTAAATATGTACTAACCTACCTAGCTTGTTTTACCACTAAATTATGCGACTGAACTTATTCTAGACTTATAATAATAAACCTTCCCTTAATTAATAATAGACCTAAGAGTATTGTCCTACCTAATACTACTCTGCAAATTATTTTTTATTAGCAACCCCCAGACTCTGAAATACGGATCAATTTCCTTAACTAAACTACAGATTAGTTAAAATTTACCGCCGCGTAGAAATTAAACATTGGTCTAGTATCCCTACGAACATCCACACACGAATCTTGGAAAACTACTAATCTACTACCTACTAAAACAGAAACTACTAAACTACTAACCTACGTCATACGAAGTTCGTGCTATAAATAAATTCTACTAATTACTATGTTTGAAAGATGTCCGCCCTACAAAAGACATACCTAAGAAACATTACCATAAACATGACCTACTGACTTTTTTTTATAATTTCCTAACCTTGCTACTACTACTACCTTAGCTTGCCTATTGTGGAATAATAAAATAACGTTACTATATCGAAAGTTTTAACCTGTATGAACCGTAACGATTTACTATTTATGTAACTATTGATTTCACATAAACCATACTCTAATCAAAACATTTATTTAATCGATTTAATGCAATCAACTACTTATCGCTTACTCCTAACGCCAATTAAGTTTTATAACCTAAAATGGAAAAGGATATTATTATGAAAATTTATATTAAAATTTCTCAGTTAATGGCTAAATTTACTGATCGACTAAGAAATTATTAGTGCGCTAACAGGTCTAACTATTTAATATGAAATCCTACGACCTATTGCCAAGAATAGTTTTTATCACGCGTTACCTACTTACAGTGGATTCACAAACTTACACAATTATCGGAACCAAATGACGTCATTTCTACCTTTCAGTGTTTCATCTATCTAACATACTGAATACCAATCTTAATCACTTTCCATTTCACGAACAACAAATTGTGACTTTAAAGTCACTTTACCAGATCAAACCAAACAAGACAACTAAAGCAAATACCTCAGTAATCCAGAAACTTATTCTGATTATGTAAACCGAACAGAATACCGTAGTAATCTAAGATTCATAGCATCCTGGTCACGGCACCAAATTGTAACCACCCACTCTCTCCGTCTCGCTCTAATTAAATATATGAATATAAATATGCTAAATATAATGATATAAATATAAAGAAGTAATGAAATTAATAATTAACTATAAATAAACCTATTAATATAACTAAATACCCTAACCAAGTTAAGGTCCTAAGAATTCACTATGTGAATTGTTATCTTAAACTAGTTTGGTTGTGATCTGGGTTTGAATATTGATATGGCCGTGATCGTCTAGTGGTTAGGACCCTACAATTTGGTGCCGTGACCAGGATCAAAGTAAACCGCACACAATTATCAAATTACCGAACGCGAATCCCCGTATATCTACATTATACCACCAGAAAACACACCTACAACATTCAATAAAACGAGCCCATGAAGACCTGCTTTATCAAACATTGAGCACTTCCGGATGGTATTTTATTATATAAAAATGGCTAGAATAAACACTATGACCGACCGAGATTCCCCGTTTAACTACAACGATACCATTAGAAAATACACCTACAATATTCAACAAAACCAGCCCATAAGGCTTGCTTTATTAAACATTGAGTACATTCAGATGGTATATATATTAATATAAATTAAATCTATGAACGCGACTAACTATAAACTTGATACTTGTGTTTAGCTTGGGAGCTCTAAATGAATGACCACGAAATTAGCTGTGCAAGGCTTTTTATAATCTCGCCACCTGACGCTATCATGTATATTTCCTACCTTCAATATTTTTATAAACTAGAGACGCGCAAAGTCAGAATTTCTACGAATTCAATCTCACAATACCGAACGTAATTCGATCAATCTTTATATAGGAAGGTATACGTCTAATAATAAGGTATTCTTACTGGTAGTGTTTCCTCAGACTTTGGCTAATATCCTGGATATAAACAATATTCTAATTATCAAAACTACTAAGTGAATTGTGCCTAAAATATATAGACTATTTCTAACTCCTCCACTAGAGTGAATCTGTTTATCGAACTGCTTCTAGTTTGTTTTAGATCCTACCTGTATGGAAGTAATTTACATCGATTATAATATGAATGTCCGATCGTTTACCGAATCTCAATATCGAAAACGTAAATTAGCGGCTCACCTCATCTCTAGCTTGTTCCTGCATTCTTCTCAAACTACCCTCAAATATATTTAATTATCGTCCGATGAGAGCTAAAAATAGACGCCGACACCGTGGCGCCGAACCAAATATGGTAATGCTTGAGCTCTCTTGGACAAGTTTCGACCTGCTCCAAGCCTAACATTATACCTAATTTCATACGCATGTTTGCCTAGCATCACGCAGAATGCATTTCTTTAAACTTAACAATGAGGAGTACGCCATGCTCAATACTACTAAAGGGGAGTTTTACGCTATCATTTAATATGTCAGTCTAACTAGTTGTTTCAGAATAATAAAATTAATTAACAGATTATTTGCTTAAATTTAAAGTAATATTTAATTATTTTCTTTATTTATTTAAAAGCCTATATAAATGTATAGTTATATTTATATTTGTGCATGAGACGGAACCACGGGCAAGTCTGTTCCGTTACAGGAGTCAATTAAATAAGGTATTATTTTAATAATGCACGATATTGTGCATGTAGCTTTGTACCAAGGAAAATTTAATGTAATTTAAAAATTAAAAGCATTTGATACAGTAACAGAATTTTATTTCATGCAGATCCGTCTTTCACTGTAGCCGATATTGTACAAAAACAATTATAATATCGCTCTCAGTTCAATAATAGGTAATGATAGGTAATTACACAGTTCTCCACACAGTTACATTCATGAAACACAAATATTGAAATCATTCGCGCTACACTAGAATGCCTCGCGGTTTTTTTTAAGTATTTCTCTTCATTAGTTACTAATTATAATTATTTTACATTACAATATAATTGGGCCTACCTATTTACGTATGACGAATGCTCCGTGATGGACAAATTTTACGTATAACATTCATGAGCACGAATCGAATTTAAAATACTTCAACGCATTCGTCGAACGGTAAACTTATCATTCTTATAATGCCGAAAATATAAGTGAAATTTAAACAAGTGTACAAATTTCGAACACCGCGTACAGTATACAATAAAATTCGTGACTTAAGAAGCATTATAAATAAGTATATTATTTACAATATGTAACAGAAGGACGTCGGCAAAAACTTACACCAAGATTCTTTCAGGGATCGCAATTTTCAATATCGATGTTTAAAGTACAATAAAATTATCGTAAAGGAACTATAAAGAGGTAATTGGATGATTCGATGATATAAAACAAACGAATTTGGCACTTCGAAGGGCATTAATTAAAAGTAAAACGTGCCGAAAGAATCTCGATTAAATTTTATTCGAATACTCGATTCGATTACTACATTATACAGAAGAAAATTACGTATATGTTTATAGGAATCCAAAAATATTACCGCTACTGTATCTTAAAATAAATTACAATATTACTTAATTTTAATTATCTATTCGTATACTGGGCACAACTAGTTTTGATTCATGTCATTTTTAGTGACTATAGGTAAACTATTTGTCTAAGAATAAGTTAAGCTATCGACTAATTTATATGGAATATTTTTCACACTAAAGCTTTTGTATTTACGTATAGGATTTCTGGCGAGACGCAACGAACCAAAGCGTTGTTGTATAAATATTAATAGAAAAAATTGATAGGCACGAAACGTCTTAAAATATCGTTTGATTAAGATACATCTCACAAATATACATAAAATCACGATAGAGTGTATACATTTGTGTCGTGCGTCACGCCAACAAAATATATTGTAAGTTAGTCCGTTAATGTATCACTATTATGCGTATCAAGACGTATACAGACGTTGTACATCAGATTTCGGTTTTAAATACATTTAAACTTAGTCTTATTATTTACATTATGATTTCACGTGGACACTGCGACATGGAAAAACCCAAACTAAAGACGTTTAATTTAATTTTTTGAACATTTACTGATTTTTCTTTATTTTTTTTTTACTATGGCGCTCAATTCATTAAGGGTATGAAGATTGTCGACGTCGCAGTGAACGTGTGAGCATTTCTTGCGCATGTCCAACTTCCCTTGAACTCTACCGGAATATGAAATGAAATCATCTAGATATAAATCGTTCGCTCTATCAGATATTATCAATTATTGATCTAGAACGCGTGCAGTAATTTGAATAAAAATAGTAACAACATAGAGTTGTGAAACCCACCTCGGTCCGACACCGAGTTTTGGCAGATAAAGTGCGATTTCGAGTGAGCGATAGTGGGGCACGATTCGCACGATAAATAAAAACACAATTCCATTTGAAGCTCGGGGCTGCGGCGCGGCGGCCGTGTCCCGTGTACCTCAGCAGGCGTTCAAGATTTATACAGGGAGATGCGGAACAATATATCACGGCACAGAACGCGGGAACTCGACCTGTTCCTAGCGTGGAGCAGCCACCGTCCCGATGGAACATGATAGCAGATCACCCCGACAGATAGCGACAGACTCGCAACTAACGCCATGTCGACCGGACAATAACTGTGCGCTTTCTAATGGTTCTATCTGGAATATTCCGCGTGCGCCTCCGCATATCGGTACTGATACGTGGATAGATAGATAGGTACGCGTCGATTAATATTTATCGACGCGACTATTTAATAACATCACCTTATTAACATAATGTATTCGTTTGTAAGCTGAGCGATAAATAAGCGAAGACCGAATTGCGTATTTTTCATCCGAGCTTCATATAATTTATAGCCGACGATGATATCGCGACTGGTTCTTTTATTTGTGAAATAGTGATACGCAGAGTGTGCTCGGTGAGCGTTACTAACGGGACATTTTGATAATAAATCACTGGCAGTCGATTGCTTAAGCGTTCGTGTGGGCCGGCGGTAGAATGTATTCGACAGTCGATATTGATATCTTGATCTTCGGCTGTCAAGCCGTGTCGGGGCGCGCGGAGTAAAGCGACAATCTGACAATCGCGAGAAGGGTTTCGCGGTTGCTGCGTTTACATAGAGCGCGCTTACTCACACAAACATCGCCTAACACCTACCAACGCATCGACACTACACGCGATGACCACCTGAAACAAAAGGAAAAGCGAAATTAATTAAAACGCCACTTATAAAAAAAAGATATGCCAACAGCGTATTGGGATCCGATATAACTAATTAAGAAGCGTTAGCCAAATTAAATTTGTTTGTCTCGCCAGTACTATTAGACGATTCGGTCGAGATGTCAGGTTTGAAATAGTGGCGCACTTGGCACGTAGGATATAAAATGTGGCGCACAATATTTCACCACATCGAAATACGTTCTCATAAACAAGGGCAGACTTAAAATGCAAATAATTTCGCGCGAACCCCATGGGCAGTTTAAAACAAACTCAGCTTTTCATTATTTATCGCTTACGCTCACGGAACGCCGATTTTTTTTTTCAGTTAATTTCTAGCGTAATGCGTATTTGATAAAAGGCTGTATATCTGGCAGGCAGGCTCCGTCGAGCCGGCTCTGAAATTAAGATGTAACACGATGCGAGAACGAGCAAGAGCAGCTAGATTTATTGCTATACCACTTTGCATATGCTGATTTACAAAGACGGCGGATGCATGTAGAGTGGTTGCGTGTGTGACACTTATAACTTAGGTGTGTTATTTAACTGAGAATATTAGTTGTAACATTCTCATCTAACTTGTTTAACAGGAAACTCGAGTTTTGTACGTTCGTCATGTAGGTACTTAGGTATTTATGGTGTTGAATTTACGTGGGTATTTTGTTATTATATTAGTACCTATGTATACGGATTCCCGGAGTCCCGGATTGAAAATATTCTATTTTGTTAACTTTAATTGTTATATATTTTGGGCGTTAATTAACATAGATAGTCAACAAAGGATAGGAACTTGAACAGTTTATAAAGTGATAGAAATTTAGATCGTCAGAGAATAATGAAAATAAGATTCAAATTGGGTTTTCTGTTTTCTATCAGCTCTATAGAAATACAAAGCTGCTGATGTGGCCCATTCACGACGCAGCGCGCGCGAGAGAGACGACTGTCTGGCGATCCGCAGTCAGCGGAAAGAAACTCGTAACAGAACAGAATCGTCGTATTTGCGATGCCGCGCCGCGCGCCGCGCCGCAGCCGACTGCTTGCGTGATGTTATAATTTCCGTAAAGAGGATTTAATCACTTTATAACTTTAATAAAACCTACCCACAGACTAACAGGTAACTTATTTTTGTTTGCTCAAGTTCTATTTTTTTCTTTAGTCTCACGCTAGAACAACAAATTACGAGGGTGAATTGATAAGTTTCCGGCCTGACTAAGAAAAACAAGGTTATTTAATTATTTTTATTTTATTTCTCAACATAATCTCCTCCAAGGCTGATACATTTCTCATAGCGGTGTTCCAGTCTATTAATGCCATCTCTATAGACTGATTCGTCAAGCTCCTCAAAATAACCATTTACAGCTTCGATTACTTCTTCATTGTCCGCAAATCTCTTACCACCAAGCCATTTTTTGAGGTTAGGGAACAGAAAATAGTCACTGGGGCTAGGTCTGGAGAGTAAGGAGGGTGCGGCATCAATTCAAACTTTAGATCGTTGATTTTAGCCGTCGCAACGATTGACGTGTTTTGTCAATTTTTGGTCGACTGTTAGCAAACGCGGCACCCATCTTGCACAGAGCTTTTCCATATGCAAATGTTGGTGCAAAATATGTTGCACACGTTCATATGACATCTTACAGGTCTCAGCTATCTCACGCACTTTCAATCTGCGGTCTCCCAGCACTATTTGATGAATTTTTTCGATCATATCTGGAGTTGTGACCTCAACGGGGCGTCCTGAGCGAGGCTCATCAGAGGTGCTCACACTTTTTAATCTCGGAAACCCACTGCTTAACGTTTGAATATGACTAATTATTTTAATAGATTAATTTCCTTCGGCGTTAACCCCTTCACATAAAAGTATTTGATGACAGCACGATTTTCCTGCTTTTCCATTTTTACGAAAAACACAGAGGCGTCTTGTTCAGCGTGCTCTCAAACCTACACTACCAAGGCGATCGGGCTGAAACTATAGCTACAAGCTATCCTAGGATGGTAATATAGAATTTCACCTTAAGGTAGGCCTAGTGGCGCCATTTCTTGGTCAGGCCGGAAAATTATCAATCCACCCTCGTACTTCAGGTTGATTTAATCAGGCCAATGCAATTCGAACTTTTGATTAACTGTCCGTACAATCAGTACTTACCTAAATAATGTATCACTATAAACAAGGAAACGGGCGTATACCTCAGGGGAGTTTTCGGAAAAAAGTCAAAGTAGTACAAAAAGGTTCACCTAACATCCCGGTCAAGGAAAGTAATAAAGAAGAGGGACGCGAACCGAATAATTGATACGATTATGTGTTACTACTGCAGAGGAGGTAAGGGCGGCGCCACATTGCCACAGAAACTGTAGACGAAACATAGCAGCATATACCTACACCGTAACTTTTTAATTCACCATAAATAATAAATCTGGGTTATCAGAACCCGATACTGACCCGGTTAAATCGTAAAAAAATCGAATATGTGGTCTAATAAAAGTAAAATTTGCACAGGCACTAAGTATCCCTGAATGTATTCATAAAACATCACTAGTCGCGCGATAGGTAGGTAGTCAAAACTGACCGCATGCGGGCACCCTTACATGCTATTCGGTAGCTGATAGTCCACATTGTTATCATATTAATTGTTGCAGTAGGTACTACAGAGTGCGTGTATTTTTGTAAGTAGGTGATAAAATAAACATACATAACTTTTCTATAACATCATAAAATAAAAAAACGGATGAGGGTAATAAGGATTTATTTCTAAATGTAACCTTAAAATTTGTGAATACAATTTATCAGTATATCAACATGTATATCAGTATACACTGACGCAATCTTTTCGCAACCGAATTCCCTGGAGAGGTCAACAAAAGCTGTAATGTTTGTTGAACAAGCCTATAGGTAGTATTAGACTCGATGCAGTGTACCATTACCTGGGCTGTTAATTGAGACAAATATATTCGAATATGTAATAACCTATACCCAGTATAACAGAATCAATAGAACCGAACAAACAGCCATCTTTGACAACCAATTGACATTAATTACACACGTTTTCGCTGACAGCCATTACGTAACGAGCGTAGAATAAGAGCAAAACCGAAAGCCGTAAGATGCCGTCCCGTTCGACGACCTCAAACGCTACTAACAAAATTCTAATCTATTTCCAGATGCTGGCCAGTATGGCCGCGGCACCAAGAACAATGGAAGAAGGGCGGCGGGCGCTCCGTCAAGTGCGAGCGCCCATAAATCCAATAGGACGCGCAATTTGTTGAATTACAGCATGCGCCAGCCAGCCACCGGGCCGACGCGAAATTAGCTCCCACGGAGATAAATTGACGGCGGCCCGCTAAATAAATTATTTGGGAAAACCGAGAAAAAACGGGCGTCTTCTGTTGATAAGGGTTGCGAGTGTTCTGCCGTGGAAATAATGAATGTCCCGTGTGAATATCGATCGGCCACATGCGTGCTGACTGTACTTATTCACCGTTGACACACTTTTAAAATATAAGAGCTGCATACAAACGTTCGGCAAATGGTCCCATTTGCCGAACGTTTGTATGTATCAACTCAGCACTCAGCATTGGGACAATTAACCAGTAACAGACTACTATAAATCAGCTTGGGACTGAGCAGCTCAAATCTCGACAGTCAATAATAATGTCAGAGCGTAGCGTGTCTTGCCCTACTAGTCCGAATTATTTGTGTAATTCTTGGTAATATCAAAAGGCAACACACTGGAGCTATTATAATATTTATAATAATATCTACTACCCTTTGTAATTATTGATTATAAGCAACTGGCGATAAAAAAAAATGACATGTAAAAAGACAAGCCCGCTGAGTTTCTTGCCGGATCTTCTCAGTCGAGGTCGCGTTCCGATCCGGTTGTAGATATAAGAAAAAAATAATTGAAATTGACAATTTTAAGTGCCCCCCTAGGGCTAAACAAAATAAACGATTTGAATTTGAATATAAAAAGGTGTCGTCCTGACCGAATTTCGGTTACGGCAGCCAATCTCAATGAAGACTAGCCAACTACGCAGGAGATAAGTACACAGGTGTGTGCGTAAGCACAGATGTATTCTCTCTCCCCGCACTCTCATTGTCCAATAGAACGGCAATCCGACACCATCGGAGAGAGGTCAAACGGAGGAGTGCAACGATAATCGATATATCGTGATATTTGTCGTGTCAAACTTAAATATTTTACATAGAGCACGCGACTCTATCGAACGTATAAACTGATGGTAGAGCTAGTTCCAGCATCGTTATTTGTATAATGATCTCTAATTAAAACATTCAAACCAGCGTTTACACTTAACGACTCTTTAATGGCCAATTTATGAATCAGTCCGTCGTAAAACTTCAATCAAATTTAATTAACCGTTTTATGAATGGACGGTCTTAATAAAATCAACACCTCGAAAATACAAAATACACAATCCAAGCTCGTATCTGTTTCAGTAATTTGCCAAGCAATTATCACCTAAAACTCGTTATTTCAACTCAACCTAGGTGTTTCTCGCGACAGTAAAAAAGGCAATTAAAGCCTAATAGCAGACACGAAATGAGCGTTGGGGCTTGAAAATAGTATTAAGTCGGTTTACAACCTCAATATATTATGGAACTGATTTGAATCAATGAAGGAAAAAACACACGAAACGTAGCTATAATAGTTACTTTACGGCCATCTTCTGTGTGAGGGTGGTACTACTACTCCGGTTGAGCTGACTCTACTACCGTAAAAATCTACTATCTGTCACTTCACGTCCGTCAGTGTCACCACAAATATTAATTACTGCGAGGTCGAAAAGAGGGAGAGGCTGTAGGAACTGTCAAATATCAATATAACCCCGCTGTAACGTGGCGCAGCCCTGGTGGCCAAATATCGTAGATTGAGTGCATATTTTGAGGATGTCCACTAAGGTCTGTGTCAATAAATCGATATCTAGTCTGAGATCGCTATTAAGAACGCTTTTGACGTGTCATTGTGTAGTGGTATTATGACATAAGAATGACTTTTCCAAGATCATTCTCATACTGGAGATCGTCTATACAAATAAATAAAATTGGAGTGTCTGTTCGTAATATCAAAATAACACCTTTTCACTAAATGCATATGAAATTACATATACCTATATTACCTATAGCAAAAACGCGATTTAAAATTTGTTTGTCTGTCTGTCTGTCTGTCTGTGTGTTTGTTCCGGGTAATCTCCGAAACGGCTGGACCGATTATGACGGGACTTTTACTGGCAGATAGCTGATGTTATAAGTAGTAACTTAGGCTACTTTTATTTAAGAAAAACAAAATTTAAAAAATGGGTCCTGTCACGCGGGCTTAGAACGCGGGAGCGGGCTTTTTTTTAAGTTAAATTCCACGCGTACGAAGTCGCGGGCTCAGCTAGTTTATTAATATAATAAGGCCTAAATGCAAGTGAAACTTTGATTTTATACATTCCAATATTTCAGTGAATCTTTACACAACTGATTAGCTACTTCTGGAATTATGTCATATGAATAAACTAGCTGAGCCCGCGACTTCATCCGCGTGGAATTTAATTGACAAAGTTTCATACAAACTTTCATCCCCTATTTTATCCCCTTGAGGTAGAATTAATCAAAATCCTTTCTTAGCGGATACCTTCGTCATAACATCTACCTGCATGCCAAATTTCAGCCCGATCCGTCCAGTGGTTTGGGCGCTGATATATCATTATGTCAGTCACCTTTGAGTTATATATACATAGATCTTCGGTCTTTGTAATTCTATTAGACGCGATAATTATAACGTGTAGAATTTACTCAAATTAAATTAAAAAAACTAAATTTCGATGTCGGGACCAAACTATAACATTTTATCAATATGATTCTAATTTCAATTATTAATTGCACAGCTACGTTTGAAGATAAGCTGCACACACAAGCTTTTACATTATTTTTTAACACCAAACATCCCTCAAAAGGGTTGCATCACCCTTTCTTTCAGCGGGATTAATCTTAGTTGTATATTCAGGATTTAGACGGCAATAAGAAAGACGCATAGGTGGGCTTACGCAGGGGCGCGGATGGCAAATTGTCTCAGATTCCACCCCCGCCCTGTTAGGATTTTATTACATTCGTTAACGCATATAAGATTAATGTGAAAATACTTTACATTTGTATGTAAATTGTTGAAAGATAAAACAATGGTTTTAGAAAGGGTTTAAAGTGTAACTGCGGACATTTGTTTTCGCAGTGATTTGGATATGAAAGAGAATTGTTTATTAATGCTCTATAAAACTTGTTTAATGATATTCCTTTACTTTTCTTCCTCTACACTAGTGGAACTCCAAAACAACTAACAAAAGTGTGTAGAAATTCGGCATCGCGAGGGTTGCGCGGCATCAAATTAGGGTGCGACCAATTATAATCGAATTTCAAAATTGGAACAGGGATTCCATTTTTAAAAGGAACCGGTCGGGTGGGGGTGCGTACCTGCGCGGAGTGGCCATCAATTCATCCCTATCCCCGCCCGACGTGTGGCCCCCTCGTGACGTGTGCCCCGTATCAAACGTACGCCATTTCTGTTTCGCCTATTGTTGGACTTCGTATTTTGTTTTGAATAAAAAAACGTTGGCCATGGAATATGTGTTGTTATTTAAAAAATCCTGTACCACCTAACTGGCTGGAATAAAAATTATTACTTTGAGCATTAAAATAAGAACGTTTTGCAAAAAATTAAATAACATTTTTTTTTAATATATTTTTTAAATATTCTGCAAATATGTGATTGTAGTTATTCTGAATGCAAATTTTAATAAATTTAACACAATTTCCTTTCGCAAGCAATATTAATAATGCTAAAAGGGGTAAGCGTGGGAGGTACGGAGGTTTTTTTCCCGCAGAGCGGCCGCCCTCCGACCGACACATTTGTCTGGATTTTGGATGGGACCAGCTAACATTTTGGACGGTTTAAGCTGGGTTTAAATTTTATAAAACGTGACATAACCACGTGAAAAAGGCGACCGAAAAGTTACTTTTAACAAAATGCTGGGAATGTTCAGTTATTTTTTTAAAGATTGATTTTTTAGATAGGTTTTGAAATTTGAGATTTATTTGGAATAATTTAGAATAAGCGCCTTCTTATTCGATATTCAAAATTCATTATTCCAATTTTCAACGGTAATCTAACCTCAGTTCCGCGCGTAAATTCCCACACATCTGTCAAGGCACTGGCCAATTACAAGAGAGATTTTTAAAATCCGACCGTTAGAGTCGCAAGAGCAGTCGTTTGTCTCCATAGTGAAATTTCACACCACACTATACGAGTATATATTTATATTAATGTTATTTTTGGGCACGGTTAATGCAATCGACGTGCTTAGACTGGTCTTTCTTTTTTTCTTGCTATTTATTTCTGTAACAGTTTGTTATGCACCACCATTAGGTCGAGCACGTGAGGGTTGCAAGCTTCAAATCTATTTTAGGTGCCGGAACGTCCGTATTGTTCATCGATATGTTAATGCATTAGGCAAGAAGAAGGCCCTCAATTTGGAACAATTAGTTTTGTCGAGTGAAATATCAATCTTTTTCTTTTATTTATCTTTATTTGCGAGATGAAATAGGTACTTGCTTGTCAAACAAATCGCAGTATTTTGAAAGAAGATTTTGGGGAAGTAATCTATGTTGTAGTCAGAAAAAAATATCAAATTATTTAAGAAACCTTACTACAATAAGAAACTAAGCAAATATTTCCACCGCGCTTTATAGCCGCGAATAAATACCGAATGCAAATTATTATATGCAAAACCAAACCTACGCACAATGCAAATTAAAAGTTAAAACTGCGACAAACAAAAAAAACATATTTTTTGGCAAATATTGCTATGTGCAAAAAACTATTTAATCCGCGAAGTTTTGTAGGTTGGTGGCTGGTGATAAATTACGCGGCCGCCGCTGGCGTCGATGCCAAGGAAATAAGATGATACTGAGTTGGCAACACCGCGCTGAGCGGGTTGGCGTGTGGAAGTCGATGGATTGAGGACTTTTGAGAGGAGAGTCCTACGGGCCTTTCTAGCTATTCATTAAAGCAGACAGTGTACAGTGACTCTTGTAAGCTCTTTCTCTATCTGTCGGAGTTCGTATAAAGTCGTTCTAGGGCCTGATACTGGTAGAGCGACAATTAACAATATGATGAGTTGTAGAGTGTGATTCCACGGATGAAGAGCTTTTTAATATAGAGTAGGTAGTAGAGCAGTAATGATAGCCAGAACTGCAATTATTATTATGAAAAGGAAAGGCCTTTACAGGCTCTAGAAAGTAAATTTTATTAATTGAAAGCAAATTTTAGTAAACCAACAATTATTAAATACTTTATAAGAGGTTCTTTATTCAACCTGTATGATTTTTTAAATCTTAAGAATGTCTGAACATTTTACTGAACTGGGTTCAATACAGATTATGATCACCAGTTATTTAGGTGAGCATCGGTATTGAAAGTCCATATTTCAAGGTGCGGGTTCTTACCGGTCGGCGGCACACCTCATAAATCAGCTATGATTTGTAATAAAACCTTGCGGCCGAGCCCGCTACACTCGACAACGGGACGTCTTTGTGCAAAGCTTTACAAATATCGGGGATGGTAAGTGGATGGATTTATGTAGTAGGTAAGTGTGAAGAAAAAGTACACCTAAATCTTAGTAATACCTAGGTATATTGTCTACCTCATTTCAACGCACAGAGAAACGAAACGTACGCGCGGTAGCTGAGAGTGAAGTTGATCTTTGGTAGATTCTAAAGTGTTGATTTGAATGACTGTGTTACATTTAGAGTGTGCTTAAATGCCTAATGGCTACCAAGATAGACAATTAAACAATAGTGGAGAGCGTATTTTTCCGTCGATAACACCAATAAGCCAATTTCTTTAGAAAGGTGGTCGAGATGGTTTTTAGTTATTGGATGAATGGATCTGACATTCTTAAGACATTTAAGGGGTTTAACAAATGAAGTAAAATATATCATTTAGACACGAAATAAGGATGACTTTGAAAACGTTTTCTATTAAAAATAATGTATCCTATCTACCACTGTTTACATAATATACAAGTTGACACATAATGGGTATACTTTTTTTTTCAAAACTTAACTTTGTAATTCTAAAACCATCAGCTTTGGAGGGAACTTGAAAAACAAAAGGTGTTATAAGAATACAGCAGTTGACCGATTTCAGAAGTCTACAAAACCTTTAGTACTTCAACTGTCCCACAAAGCCGATAGTTTGAGATTTACAAAGTTAAGTTGCAAAAAAAATTGTATACCCATTTTGTATCACCTAGTATAAAACAGATGGAAGAAGGACCCGTAATAATAGATTGATCTGAGAGCGAACTTGAAAATGTAAATGTTATATCATACCAACACAAAATAACATAACAAAAACATTCTCAAGACCGGTCTCAGACTTAAGATCTATTTATTAAAACGAGCCTAAAGGAGCCTATCATTTAAATCAACCCCTAATTTGTCACAGCACAAAACCTCCACATCCAGCGATATGTATGTTTATCACAAACTTGATTTATGACACTCGCGCGCAGAACATCAAATTATAATCACTCATTCCCAACAAACGGGGGTAAGCACGAAAACAATTTTCCAAGGGAGAGATTACATCCCGGCGGTCTTTTATTACATACAATCACGTGATCTAACGATAAAACTATTTTTCACAATATTATTTAGTAAGACCCCACTTCACACTTTTTTCCTCGTTTACTTAGAAAAATAAGAGTTGCCGACGTAAATCATTGTCCGCTGTGCTCGTTACTGAAATCACGTTTATCATAGATCACATTTGTCTAAGGTTTTACTTTTCCACGCTTCTGATAACGACATAAGAGTGTTTTATGTGCAATAGAATTGGGACCCATTAGTTGTATGCGTAAGTTTCAGTCTCGTTTGTGGTGTATCAGGTATTTGTGGTTTTATGTTACTGAAGGTGTTACCGGGAAGAGTCGTGAGCCACACACGACGAATTACGACCGAAGCCGGGACACAGGGCTGAGTTATGTGACCGCGATATATAATATTTATGAAATATGCTTTTTACTAGGTAAAACTTGTGAAGTTTCGGAGGTAGCTACCGCATTACTATCAGGTAACACGATGTATAGGTGCAGTGTGTGATAGGGATCTAAAATTCGGCAAATCTGATCCCCTGTATGCTCCCCACAGTGTTGTTGTTTCATGAAACTTTTTATCTACTACCAATACCATTATAATATAAGCACCAGAAGATCCCTAAGTATATTCGTAGCTATACTAAAGTAGGTAGGAAGTTTTGTTTAAAATTTCATGTACTTCTATATAAAGTTTATTTTGAAACTTGATAGTTATAAAACCTACACACATTTATAATCCAATTAATAAGTACAATACAGCATCAATCTCTTTTCGTACCTAATTAAAAACAAAATAAAATCGTTAATCATTCAAACTGAAATATTAACATTTTTCGACTTTGATGTTATTTCTGCGTCAACGTAGGTCTCGCCCTACAAAACTAAACTAATTTCATCAGTTGATGCTCCCACGTTTCGCAATGTATCGCCCCACGCAGCTCTAGACACAAATATGAAGTTTTATATAAAAAAAATATATAACTGTCCGTTTTATTACGAACACCGTCAATAAATCATCGTGTTTGAGCGTTGTTAGTGAAAATTAAATTGAATGTTTGATGACATTGAAATGATTTTTTAATTTTATAACTTTCATTCTATCGACAATCACAAAAGTAGATATGACCTTATTGTTTTAGGTATTATAATAAATAAGAGTGTGGTATTTATCTTTGATACCTATGAGCAGAATTATCTATACCTAATCATAAAATGTTAAAGACCAAAATAAGCAAATATTACCTACGTTAAAACGTTAATATAATCATCGGAACCTTGTTAAACCCTTAGCCTCAGACTTATCAAAAACTTTTTCATGAATGATCAGATAGATCATTGATCTAACAAAATGTTTACTTATGACACTGAGATATCAACGAGTTTGAACCTAGCTAAGTATCTCCCAAGTGCTACTGTCACTCCAATAGGTAGGTAAATACATTATAATATTCAAGGTGTCATCTCAAATCCCAGTTGTGTTAAGAGCGCCGCCGCAAGATGGCGCCTCGGCGCGCCACGCGATTTGTCAAAAGGAAAACAAACAGCCCAGAAATAGTTTGAGTTGACAAGTTTATAGCCCGTCCCGGCTCAGAGATGTTATGTTACGAAATTATACCAACACTGAAGGTATTTTATTCAGCACCCAGGGCTTTCTTGGACCGCTTCCCGACTGATTTACATTCTATCCTTGTATCATACAACGATACAAATGATACAACAACACAAAGTACTGAGGGTACTAGAGCTGAGCTGTAGCCAACTAACTACAGCTTATATAAGTACGGACTGGCTCGACTAGAGTAGTACCACGCCCTCACAGAAGATCGGTAAAGTAGCTATTATAACCGTGTTTTGCACGATAGGAGACAGAAGCCCAACCTCATCTACCTTTCCTTTAAAGGGTACCTAAGCAATGCATTTGGTCTTGCAAGCATCTTAAGGCTATGGTAACTGCTTAACATCAGGCCGGTCGTTCGTTTATTTGCTGTAAAATGATGCATGAAGTACTTCACGTGCGATAACTACGCCATTTTGTTAAGTAATCTGATTAATTATTTAATCCGTCTAACAATGTAAATAGGCTACCTTCTTCATTTAGATGATATATTTCGTGGACATTTGGGGGTTAAGTGTGTTCCGAGTGATCCGATATGAACTCATTTTAAGTGTTGACGTAATTCCATGTGTGGCCTCTGATACAGACTGGCACATGTGATGTCAATTGATGCAAAATTATGATACAATAAATGTTATTTATAGGTCTTATTCGTTTTGTTGTACACGGGATGGTTATTTGTAATGATGTAGGTATACCTAGGGAGCTCAATAACAAAGTTTTTTCTAATAAAATAATGGTGTTGATTGAATCGCACACAAACTTAAATAATTCCCATCCTTCTCATGTTGAGAACATATGGTCAAGATATACTTCTAGATGCGTCAAATTTTATTTACCTACCTAGTCGCGGACAATCGTTTGACAGTCGATTGATGGTCTACCATCGTTCGATGGATCCATCAACGTTCGGTTGGTGGTAATAGTCACCCTAATGGCAATGTCACACCGGAGGCGACGGATAATTCAAATTGTATTTCTTATTTTCAGATAAAGGTTTTGAGTCACCGCACAGGTCTGATACTGCCATAATACGACGAAAAAATCAAAAGCCACCTAGACAACACAGACAGATTAGCGCAATAGTTTACTAAAGGTGATAAATATTAAAAAGTCGACATAAACAAGTCCGGACACGTAACTAGTTTCTGTGGATATTTGTCTAAGCAAAAACTGTCGGATGCGGAGGGAAGCGCTTAGGACGGCCACACAGCGGCGACAAAACGCTACAAAACTGCGACTTTTAAAACAGACACGTTATTTTACATGACATTATAGATTAGCTAGTGATTAACGACGTACCTATGGCAATTATTAGTCAAACAAAAATAGAAGAAATACATTCCATATTAATATGCAATTATTTTACATATATATCGATATTGGATTGAATTTTATTTAAATATTTAATTCGCCCACTCATTTTTCCAACACGATACAGAAGTCAGTAATTATTAACAGCCAATTATGGAAAGTCGGTGTAAAATTAAGAAATCCATTGATATTCCAGATTATGATTTAGTTTTAAAAATAAATTTATTTTTAAACAACGAAACTCATCGTCAATTATGGATTTGATACCCTTGCTTTAAATTACTAGTTGCTGTGTAATTAAGTAATTTTATATTAGTTGTTAACTATTGTTGAAAATTATATTTTGGTAGATTACCTACCAACCTAATTGAATGAAGTCGATTGAAGTTAAACTGTTATTTAACAATAACAAGTAGCATTATCTTGTGTGTACAAGTAGGTGGGTACATACATTTCTTGCGACTGGATTCTGAACAATTTTCTTAAGGTGAAGGCGCCAGTCTAGCCCGCGAAATTCAAAATTTTCGAGTATTTTTATAGATTATCCAAAATCTGAAAACATTTAAGACAACATTTTGTGGTTTGCGAAAAACACAGCATGCAGTGTGTTTATTAATACATTTACTTTACTCTAAATATTATCACGGTGGATATGATACTAGTAAATCACTAAATATAAAAAATTGCCAGATTATCTGGATAGCTGTCGTTCTTGAAATGTTTTAGAGTAAGTTGGATATATTAATAAATGCACTGCACACGGTCCTTTTCGCGAATTACAAAATTTGTCTTTTATTATTGTCAGATTTTGAAAAATTTCTAAAAGAACTCAAAAAATTTGAACTTCGCGGGCTAGATGGGCGCTTTAGCCTTATTTATCTTTTTTTTGTGTGTCGGTCGCAGGTGATCCGCGATTGTGCCGCCGCCCTACCGAGGGTCGTTCAAGTTACGCGGGCAACAGCGCAACAAGAATAATACAAAATGTTTTTCATTTTCTTTATGTCACCCCCGGCAGTCGTAAAGGCATTAAGCGTGACCAAACTTTTGTTTGATACAACAATATATACCTAAGTATGAGCGCAATGCTGTATCTTATACTTGAGTTTCAAGCGTAAGTTGGCGTTTCGCGATTAAAATCTTAAGTTGCGAAGTAGAGGTAAGTAAGTGTATTTTATAAGTAAACCATATCCGGTTATATTGAAATAAGTGTTGACAAACCTATTACTATCAACATCTTCACCAATAATGCCTATTACCAGGCTCACATAAAATTAAGAATGACTCAGGGGGGTGTATTCATCAGACGGAAAGTATCCGTGGCGGAAACAGCTTCCAACGACTGTGAATAACCCCAGGCAAAGAATTTATAGTATTTAATTTTTTTAGGCACCAGTAATCGAATCAGTCCGTCATTCATGCCAAGGAGACCGTGGCCCTCAAAACGCGGCCAATGAGACCACTATTAATAAAAATAAATCTATAATAGGTCCCTATCTATCTACTATTCTTACGCACCCCCTAGATCGTCCCGAAAATCACGAGTCGTGACAAAACTGGTAACATCCCCATACACTTCGTAAGTGGTACAATCAATGTAAACTTGGTAGATACGAGATTGCTTCTGATACATTTAGCTCGCGTTACTGGCATATAGGAGAAATATTGTTATTTCATTAATAATTGTAGTTGTTAGGTATGTTGGTATGAGTCATACGAGGTTCCGGCACTTGAGTTTCGAAGACTCCTATGTTAGTCTATCATTAGTGTTCATAAAATAATTCTAAATACTTTTTGACTGCTTTATTCTGTTCACCTACTTGTGCTAAATTCAAATACGACAATATAAGATGATTAATTAATCCTTTCAATACCTATATACCTACATTAGACACAGCCCTACGATCTCCAGAGGGTTCTTAAAAGGTTTCTCAATGGAACCGATACTTCCTTTAACATCATCAAATTGCGTTAATCAAAATTCAAAAAGGAATTGTTAGCGACAACCCTATTTGTAGGGAGGCGGGGAGTAACTCAAGTAATTACTTTATTGGGTGATACCGGAAGTCTGTGGAATATGCCGCGACAGCCCTGCTGTGGAACAAATACATTTGTGAAATGGAAACGTAGCATAGAAAATAATATTATTTAAAATAGCTGAGCCCGCGACTTCGTCCGCGTGAAATTTAATTTAACAAAAAAGCCCGCTCCCGCGTTAGAAGCCCGCGCGACAGAACCCATTTTTTAATGTTGTTTTTCTAAAATAAAAGTAGCCTAAGTTACTGCTTATAACATCAGCTATCTACCAGTGAAAGTCCCGTCAAAATCGGTCCAGCCGTTGCGGAAATACTCTTTGATTTCATGTGTTTTTATTTTTTTACGCGGACCCTAATTGTTTTTCAAAAATTAAAGTAGCCTAAGTTACTCCCTATTACATCAGCTATCTGCCAGTGAAAGTCCCGTCAAAATCGTTCCAGCCGTTTCGGAGATTACCCGGAACAAACACACAGACAGACAGACAGACAGACAATTTTTTTAAAATCCCTTTTTTGCTATAGGTGTCGTATGTACTTTCATATGCATTTAGTGAAAAGGTGTTATTTTGATATTACAAACAGACACTCCAATTTTATTTATTTGTATAGATTTATTTTTTGGATTATATTTTTCCAAGATCTTAGGTTGTAAGCAAATAATTCCTGCCAATCATAGGTATACCTAGTTCTGGGTTCAACGTCCGGATCCTCAATTTTTTTTAAGTAGGTTGGTAGTAGGTGGTAACTAACGTGTAACAAACCACCTCCTACATGTGACTGATAAAAATTCACATCATCCCAAATTAATATGATTCCAAAACAACGTTGCAAAGTCTTATCAACAGCAGAAACATAAAAAACCTTACCTAACTACATCACGCGCCGGCCACACACCACTCAAACAAGACACTAAACCACTTGAACGACAAATTAACATCGTCAATTACTTACTACTACCGGTGCGCTATCGCAACGGCAACGAACTAGCGTCTGCCACCAGGACCTACCTGTAGCTCGCCTAATAGCCCGGTAATAATATTTTATGGCCATTACCTTTGTAAACACGGATAAAACCTCCTTACGCGACCTTACCGCGTAAAAAACGGTCGACAATTGCGATAACGGGATTCCTTTTTCGAAAAATACAATAAAAGATTGCAAACAAAACGGTGAAGCTTTTGAATTTGGAATTTCTTTTTTAAAATTCGTCACGTTGTTGCACAATTATTTGTTTGAAAGGATGACCGTTTTCGAAATTTTTAACAAGATTTAGAAAACAATTGTTTGTTGGAATTGAGTAAAAGAAAGTTTTTGTTTGTTAAGTGTTATTTTTGTTTTATTAGCGAAAGCGTGATGCAACGAAGTATCGTTCCAGGAAGTCGGCGACGAGATGGGGATGTGCCAAAAAGAGATAAAGTAGTTTTATTGATCTATACGGACGTTCGGGCGGCGCGAGTGTGAGTTGAATGAAACGAAGATAACTTGCCGCCCCAAGTTCGCTTGTCCTTTTTTCTCCCACCGATTTTCGGTGGTTGCATCCCTCTCGGGCCACGTGACCTAAGCAGGGTGTAACTCACCCTACAGCGGCCATAACTTACTCATAGCGATAGGCGGTACGGTCGCGAAAAACATGTCTACATTATTCTTATTTTTAATTTCTTTTACGATGTAATATTTTTTGTTTTTTTTATCATTTTTCATACTTTTTTAATGCTTTTAATACTTATAATATTTTCATTAATAAATAGGTTCCTATCCCACTACCTAATTATTCCAGGGTACAGCCACTGAGTTAACTGTTATAGGTAGCTGAGTCAAATAAATCTGGTTTGTTACATTTCTCCCTCATGATAGTTCAGTAATCAACAGGCGAAGTCAAAGCGATTATTTTGTTTAGGCCTACGGGGGCACTTATAGAAATTGTAAATTTTATATTTTCTTATATTTCAACCAGATCGAAACGCGACCTCGACTGAGAAGAACCGGCAAAAAACTTAGCAGGCTTGTCTTTTACATTCGGTTATAAAAAAATTTATCGCCAGTAGTTATAGGAATCTACATGCCTAAAGGATCAGAAGATAATAAATAAGTATGTAGATATAAAGTGCTATAATTTAATTGCGAAAGATGTTTTAAATAAACAAGAATTAATACTAGAACCATACCGCGAAGTAACTTTTTATTTGGTGCTGTTCATCCCAAATGTGCATCTCATAAATCACGGCTCTCCTTCACTGTTTCTTTCTCTGTCTTGATTTATTTTCCGTCCCCGTCTCGCACAGTCTATTAACCGACCAGCTCAATCCAATGGAGCACTCTATCTAGTTTTATATTTCAAAATATAAATTAGAAATCTGTTGCCAACAATTGGACATGAAAGTAATTTGGAATGAATTCCCTAGAGGACATACAGCATGAGAGTAATGAATAACTCTATTAAAATATAGAGCTGAATAATAGCTCTACAATGGTGAATATGTTGTACCTACACGTTGTTTTTAGAGTGTAAGTAATAAATACTTAGATATATGTAATACGGATGAAGACAACTAATACAAATATATTAATTGCTAAAGTACTTAATTAGGTATTGTTTTAGGTACCTATTATTTTTTTTGGTAGAGTCAATAAGATGTTAGTTTGTGTTAAGTGCTTATTACAATCAAATTATGATACCTAATAAATATAAAAAACAATTCGGTGCCTACTTTGTTACAAAGGTAAAAAACCAGAAAGATTATTAATTTAATAATGAAAAGGAATGAACAATAACGAATTAATTTCCATATTTAATCCATTCAATTAAAATCAAACACTAATCGACGGTCCGCAATCAATTAACCAAACGGCATGTTTACAATACTTAAACGGCAGTAAAGTGATCCACGAGCCAAACAATCACGGCCCGAGGTGTTAACTGATCGTAAAAGTCAAGTTAACGATGACGATTATCGTAAACGTGTCGTAAAACAAATAATTACAGGCATTCAAACTTCCACGCTACTGTATGGGTGAGATAAACATTTGTGGAGGAAAAAAACACTGTTTATTGGAAGTGGGAGGAGGGCCTGTATCTTTACTTTCTGCTTAGGTACCTTACTTTATATTAGGGTCATATGCTGTGATTATCCCATAAGGATATAATATAGTGTGTAGGTGTTTTAGTAAAACCTTACCTAAGGGTTTTACTAAAAGCCGCCTCACAGAACGCCCGGGGTCTAGTAGGTAGGAACAATCCTAGGTGATCATTTGATGCATCAGATCGGAATTGGTACATCATTTTGGGTGCTGTATATACCCATTAACACTGTCTCATTTGTTAATTTGTTTTTTTCGTCGTTGAAAGCATAAAGCCTCCAAATCATGACTTCCTGCGTACGGTTCCCGGTTCGTTTAGTAAAATGTATGCCAAGATTTACTTATTATAATAAAACAGCTCACTTTCACTATACAACAGTGCACTTCTGCGAACCCCTTGGAGCATATAGGCGTGATGGTATTGTTTTTCTGTTTAGTCAATATTAAGATTTTAAAGTATCCTTTTAAAATTTCTTAATGGATCAAACTGATTAATGAACAAATAACAAGAGCCGCCATCTGTTACTGAATAGCGGAACTATCAATAAGCTGTCAATACTGACCTTAACCTTTTTTAAACGCTTGAAGAAAAATTTACTATATTTATGGAATTCTACTTAAACTGGCTACTTAATTTGACCAACATGGCACCTACACTATTTATTTAAAATAAGTACCTACCTATTATAAATGTTGCTAGTAGGTACACAATTTACAAAAGCAAACATGCCATCAAATCGATTGAACGCAATAAATAAATACAGTAGACAATAAGTAGTCCTACAATATTCAAACAACGAAACCAATAAATTATCCGATAAAGCTATAAAGGCTTTAGTTAATATGTGCATTAGCACATCGGCGGTAGACAACCTGACGCTCGTTTGAATGAAGCTTTATAGTCCCATAAACCACCACTTGCGGTAATAAAGTGATTTATCCCATAAAATAACAGCTGATCGCCGTGATTACGCACAATACGAGCGAGCTCATAATTTTACAGCCAATTTACAAACAATAAAAGTCGTTCTCTTGTCTTACACGCCCATTCGCCCCCGATTTCTCCATATTCGACGACCGAACGTCGTAAGTCGTAACTTTTATAACCCAATAAAACCATAACCTCCGCGCTTGCAGCGGCGCGTAACTGACAGCTGTCAGCTGTAGATGGCGCTCATCGCTCAACGCGCGCACCGCCATCTGTGAGCGTGTTAGCGAAGCTTTTTATGAGCCCATTTGAGATGGTCACATCGTAAAATAGATGTTTTATGACTTCGATTGATGACGCTAGTGTAGCGCTGCGGCGGAATCCCTTGTCGATACCGATTTAGATTCACCTGTCACTCAAAATTACGTATTAACAGACGACATGTGGTTATGACAATTTCAAATATGGTTTGTAATAAACGCTTTAAAAGAATTTCATTCCATAGCAGGTTTCAAGTAACCCAAACAACTTGAAACAGAATTCAGGAGTGTATTGTCGTGTTATATGAAGTGGCTGGCAATATACGAAGTGTAAATTGCGTCATAAACATCCGCTCACCGCTCGACGGGTTTTCCCTCTGTCTACAGCACCGCGAGTCTAGTTCCACAGTCCTCCGCAATCGAATAGTGGCGCTGCCAATATTTCCTTCATGCGACATCTAGCGGCGACTGGCAGAACTTTTTTTGCACAAGATTTGAACTGGAACCATAGTGTACAGCGAACACAATTTATTGATGGACGCTATAATATTACAGAACAGTATATAAAATAATCATTACCTACAGTAATGATTATTTTATATGTAAAATGTATAAAAGTGTTGAACTACTTTTTGCAGAGTGAAATTCAAAGAAACACTAATCAGACTGATTTTACACTCTAGATGGCGCTACGTAGTTGTCATTCGGAAAAAGTCAAAAATATAAATCTGTAATTAATATTTCTCATACATGATACATAGATACTTATAAATAATATTAGTAGAATATTGCTGTTTTCTAATAGGATCTTATCTACTATCTACTTAGGTACTAGAGTGAGTAAGGTTCTAACTTGATTCGGTACTTATACCTATCTACATTAAAACATTTTTATTTCAAAATTTTCGAAGTGACTTATCTTTTAAGCTCTCATGAATTGACGGCTACATACATAAAAAAGTTAAAAGCCCAGTGTCACAACGCCACTTTCTGATCTCAAGACTACATTAAACCGAGCTTATACACAGTGTTATATCCCAGAACTTTCTGAAATCCACATAATTACATTCAGCAAAGGCTAATCCCCGCCCGCACCCGAACTAAAACATCATAAATTCGATTTAAAAACTTACCCGATATCGGGGGTAATTATAAAAGCGGGGGTGAGTGACAAATCCTCGAATAAAACAACAAGGAAATAATTCCGATCATAAATCGCCCCTCAGTGTGAATAGAATAGCAATTATTTGGTTGAGTTGGTACTTCTAGGTCGCCTACTATTTGCGGTGTCTGATTGGGCGAAACTCGATTGATTATCACTCGAAATGGCGAATCTCCAAAACTAATATATCTGTTTAGAAAGTTGGTATTGTAATTGTATGGTCAAAATTATCTTTTTTAAATTAGTCTCGTAAGACTTACCTAAAATTCTTCCTATTTAGAAATATCGTTTAGAAGGTGCTACATTACATAGGTTCATTATTTTTATTAATAAGATCCTATAAAAATGTACGTTATAAATACTGACAATGAAGTGTGGATAGTAAAAACTGCATCTTAAAACTTACCTAATAGAATCCAACAGGAAATAAGCTACCGTAGGTCGGTAGGTATCGATAGTTATAATTAAGTATAATTATTTCGGTCAAAAATTTTAAGTGATAATCAAGTGAGAATCAAACTAACCGCACCAATAGTAGCTTCATCGCACAGAGCAAAAACAGCCACTATTAGATGAACTACCGCGCACTTGGCCCGCGCTGATCTCATTAGAGCACTCCGGCCGAGTGACACGGCTCTTATGTGGATGGCCGTGTTGAAGCCGGGTTGCCATTGGCAAAAACAATGTGCTCCCTAGTGGAACACTTGCGTTGTACGAAACTCGTTAGGGGTATGTAGGTAGGTAAGTAAGTACCTACCCAATTCATAAGATTTTTTGTGGCCATAGGTATTTACATAAAAGGAATTTTTGGTTCGTTTCCGGAAATTCTATTAAGTATTTTTCTTTTTTTTTAACGAAACGAAATTATTATTCTCTTTATTTTCTACGATCAATTAATGGTAATTATATATTAAACTAGCGACCCGCCCCGACTTCGGCCGGCTCTAAAATTATCAGTGTTTCTCTATTATATTATGCATGTATTATACATAATAAACCTTCCTCTTGAATCACTCTAGCTATTTAAAAAAAAACCGCATTAAAATCCGTTGCGTAGTTTTAAAGATCTAAGCATACTTACATAGGGACAGACAGCGGGAAGCAACTTTGTTTTATAGGTACTTACTATGTAATGATAAGGATCCAAATTTGCCTATTTTACTAGGTACTTACATAGTAAAGCATATTTAGTTAGAAAAGTATATTGGTGGTAGGGATACTTTTGGAATACCTACCAAACAGGATATTCATTCTAAAAATATTAAGTAGGTACATTGCTTTGGCGTTGTGTTTGCTGAAGGAATAGGCATGTATTCCCCGTTATCTGATTATTAAATTTGTCACGTGTCATTCCGTTACTTTACCTACAGCTGGTAGTAAATAGTATCTTGATATTTATTGTAATAGGTAGGTATATAATAGGAAGATAACGGTGCTGGTTGCGTAATCACTCCGGATGTGTTACTAAATTATCTATACTTAAGCTTTTATTATGCAATTGTTTTTAGTCTTGAATAAAAAAAATAAAAAAATAAGGTATATTATTGGCCATAGTTTTACTCATGCCACAAAACTATAGAATAATTATGTTAATTAATGTCAAAAGGAATGTGAAAGGAACTATGCCGTCTTAATTACGTCGTTAATATTATAAAATACATATATATTGGTCGTATTTATTTTATATCAAATGAAGAATAATTTTATAATTGTCAATTTAAATTCCTTAATCTGATTCAATAATTAATTAATAAAAAAAAAATTAAAATTCTAATCAGATCAGAGAATCGATATCCATCATACAAAGTAACCTAAGTACTTACATAATTATTAATTTAAATTACCAACCCAACTACGTTATAACAAAAACAACAGTCCTAGGTATCTACTAAAATAGAATAGGTATAAAGTATTATTATTCACAACTTGTGTTAAATAATTACTTTACTTACTAGAAACTTATCTAACTAGTTTCACAACAACCATAGTTAAATATTTTTAACAAATTCCTATGAGAATAGGTACATCTTATCGCGAGCTATGCCAATAAGATTCCGCCGCCCGATACCATACCGGCACTGCCTGAATTTAATTAACATTGTTTAAAGCAATTTGCATCACCAAAAGATAATTATCGCACCTACAACGGCATAACTATCAAAGACCCCACCCTTAAACAATACCAGAACCGAATCTCGAAGACAATAAAGAAACTCGGATAAAAATAAATTAGCGTATCTCTAGAAGAGACTGATGGGGGTTCGGGAGAGCCGGCGAAGGAAAATCTTGGGGCTCAACCCTTCCCTCTTTATTTACTCCGAACACCCCCTGTCGGTACACTTTGATAGAGTTTTTATTTACGTTACACCTATTGTTTGGTCTCTCCATGTTCTTAGAGCTTCAGTAAGTTTTTGATCAAGCTACATGGTATGATAAAACTATATTCCATAGTAAGATATCGCATTTGTAAGACCACGTGTTGTTGCTTTCAGGTTGATCGAGGACTTCTGACAGAAGCTAAAGGTATATTAGGTTCCGTATGCATCGATAGACTACTACCTATTGGAAGCAGTCGACCAGTGAACAAAACATTTCTACGACACTCAGTAGGAAACCCTAATAAACCTAAAACAGGCAAATGTTACATGTTTTTTATTTATTTATCTTTTACAACAGGTTGTAAGGACCATAGTAACGAAAACTCGATACCATGGATTCAAGTCATGATTCTAAACCCCCAGTGTTGGAATTTTCCGTCGACATTTTCATGAATTATGCCAAAAATTTTCAGCATACACAAGGTTAGTTCAGGTGTGTGCCCACATGTGACAAGGTTAGGATTTTAAACCAGTGACATACTTACCTAACATCATCAGAAATCTTTAGATAGATAGGTACTATATATTCACTGCTACAACAGTTTTATCTAGGTATGCTAAAAAGGTATAAATATTCAATTAAGTGGTTTTATCTGAATGTCGAAAGACACACGACGTTAATTGATGTGTGAATTATTCAAATAGGTAAACATTGTTTTATTCATATCTTCTGCCTTACGTTATTTGCCCTGTGCCGTTAAAACACAATAGAACCAATTCATAGTAAGTACTATTTCTCTTTTGCTACTATTTCTTCTGATCATATGAGGTTGTGGCTAACTCTGGTGACGGGGTTTTCAAGCCGCCCGAAGGCCTCTGACATGGCTTAACGACTATGATAGCTGGAACCGACGGCTTAATATACCACCCAAAAAGCGCGAACGAAATTGCCGTTTTGCAACTATAGGTATATAGTTTACCAACAAAAAGTTTTATATAAGGAGGAGTCATATGTCCATTTCTGTGAGTTATTATATGAAGTACCATATAAAATATGCAAAGTCGGCAAACAAGCGTACCACCCGCCTGATGTTAAGCAGTTACCATAGCTAGATGCTTGTAATACCAATGGTAGGGCTTACATCTTACCGAGCTAAGTCGAGTGGGAATTTATATAGAGGTTATTTATATAGAGGTTAACAATACCTATCTGTCTTTTAGAACGATTGTGCTAGATTTAGTTTAGTCAAAATTATGACACTAACTAAATATTAGCTTTAGTTATTCAGAGCCCCCTTTTCCTTTTTAACTCATCCCTTATTTATATGCTGTGCTGGGAATGCAGGTGTAAGTGCAAACGTGCTGCGGCTCGATAAATAGGTGCGATTGGCATAAATCACTAGCGACGCATGCGCGGAACGAGCCACGCGGCGCACTCAATTAACTGCTACGATTTCAATTAAAACGCCTTCGCGGATTTACGACATTTCTAATTTACACACTTCTGCCTTTCGGACGACAGATTAGTTATTTAAATAGAATATATTTGTGAGTGTAATATTTCATTGTAGTAAGATGCATTTTATTTGAGACTAGCTGAGCCCGCGACTTCGTCCGCGTGGAATTTAACTTAACAAAAAAGCCCGCTCCCGCGTTCTGTGCCCGCGCGACAGGACCCATTTAAAAAAAAAAAAATTTTCTAAAATAAAAGTAGCCTAAGTTACTCCTTATAACATCAGCTATCTGCCAGTGAAAGTCCCGTCAAAATGGGTCCAGCCGTTTCGGAGATTACCCGGAACAAACACACAGACAGACAGACAGACAGACAAACAAAAAATTTTAAATCGCGTTTTTTGCTATAGGTGTCCTATGTACTTTCATATGCATTTAGTGAATAGTGTTATTTTGATATTACAAGCAGACACTCCAATTTTATTTATTTGTATAGATAGATAGACGACTTTAATTGATTACAAAAATAGTGTTTTTTCATGACTTCTTTAACCTTTAAAACATTGTACCTATTTAAGCTATCTACTAATTCAACAATACTAAGGTTTGAAATCTAAGTTAAAATAATTTCGCACAATATAGTAGGTACCAGTCTGCTGAGACCTTAGTGCTTGTAAGTATATAACCAGCTTAGTGAATAACCCACGTAGATAGTGGCCATACATTACTCCACATCAGCGTAATACCAGCCCATGTCTCTCAACAGCCGACCAATCATAATCATTAAGTGTTAAAGCAATTAGGTAAGTAGCCGTCAGTTGCGGGAACATCCACTCGCAAGACAAGTGGAACGCCCGCGGGACTTGCCCAGCAGCAGTTTGTATAAACACGGCACGCCCATCGAATGTCAGTTGGCCTTTATAAATAATTTTCTGCGGGTTTTTAATAAATAAAAATAAATTGACATTTTATATGCCCCCGAAGCCCATTGTTTTATCGATTGGTGTTCAAGGAATGTATAATTATTATATATCGGCATTTAAATAAAAATGGTAATGAAAATTATGGGAGCATTCAAAATAAATGACGTTAATAACACACCCATGTTCAATAAACATTTCTCGCATACCTTTTAATTCACGCAACGTTCGATTCGTTAAAGATATTTAAAATACTACTTAGTTTAAGCAATAATAATAAGTAATTACTTACAATAAAGTAATACGCGCATACTGAACCGTGCAATTACGAACAAAAACCAAACATTATAAAATTAAAACAACAACAAATATCCACACGAATCGAATAAAACACGAAGACTTATGCGCTAGAAATAAAACAAGTTTCAAACGAATCGCTACCAATGAACGGGCCAATAAAAATACCATAACAACACGTATAATACAGTCATCAAACCAAATTACGTACAAATAATTTGGCCGGCGGTCTACACAATCGGTGTCGGTTACATCTAGTTTTATGAGGTTGATGGTACCGTCGTAAAGTAATAAAGTATAAGTTGGGAGCGCGAACAAACCGATAGATAATGAACTTTTATTGGTCAGTTTTACAGCACCCCCCGAGTGACTGTAAAGTGAGTGATTGTAAAGCGATCGTTGCAGTAACGTACCGTTAGGCGTCCGCCCCCCGCTTTGTATGGACCGGCCGGTCTATTGTTTATTGTTAACAAAACTGTGATTGGTAAGTGCGAATTCGAGTGCGGACTCAATGTTTTGTATGCAAAATAAGTTGGCCAATGGGCAGCTGGAATTACTTATGCTTCTACCGTGGTAAGTTCGGTACTAATACTACTTAGATATTAATGTTTTAGTTTCTCATGTAACTAAAAGAGTGATGAATATGAATGTGGATGGATACAGTGCGAGAGGAAGGCCCAAGAAAAGATGGAGGGATTGTATTAAGAGTGATATGAACGAGGTTGGAGTGGATGTGAGTATGATAGGAAAGCGCGATGAATGGATGGAAAAGACATACTGCGCCGACCCCAGATAATGGAAAAAGGTTAGGCAGATGATGATGAGTTACTCAGACAAGGTCTCTGGTCGCTTCTTATTATATTTTAGTTACAATTAGGGCAATAAATAATGGACATATTATGGATTTATTGCGTGAGACAACTGTAATGAAATGTTACCAACAAATCAATCGTTACATTTTTCATAGCGAACCACCATAGTTAAGGGCCAAGCATTAGTTAACGACCAATCATAATTTATTCAGAACACTTGTCTATCGATTACACCAATTATTGTGAAGTGACTATTAACAAGGCCCGGGGTACAGATAGCGGCATGTTTATTGCGTCTAGTGTGTCCTGGCTTTATTGCTAGTTTACAATATCCGTAATTAATAACTGCTGCGGGACATTTCGTATGTGATGTAGATTTGGAATTGCTGCCTATTTTATAGGGGTTAACTCGTTATGTTTGAATCGGTTTATTGTATGTAGAGGGGGTTATGGAAACTATGGGGAACTCTACATAATGTAAGCTACGCTACATAGAGTATGCTGGATACATTACAATCACAAAAGGTAGACTTTTCATACAAACTGAAAGGGACTCTACATAGTGTTTTGTGTTTAGGTAATTAAACCTATCGTCTCCACAATCTAAACATTTATTGATACCATAATTCATAAAATATCACCACCCCAACTTAAGTGTTTTATGGTACAATCGGTGGTTATCACTTTCTATAGGTTCAAAAAATAACCCCTCAAAATAGTACCTATAGTTACCCCAATCATGTCCACAATTCAACAACCGATTAAAATTATCCATTCAAAATTTCACAAGCTCTAACATCTCACTATGCAAATATCTGTTCATGTACCCCATTATATTTGGGGTAGGTACATCTGTACCCCGTTTCGAGATGCCTGGGGCAAGCCCGGTATGTTCCCAGCGAGTGAGGAGTCGCGACAGGGCAGGTCGGGTGAGATGGTATCGCTTCACGAGAGCCCTAGAAAGGTAGGGTTGGCAGAGGATTTGAACGAATGGTTTGACCTTTTTTTTTTTTTTTGTAACAAAATCAACAAACAAGCCTGCGCGCCGCCTATTAATATGCAGTTACCGTAGCCTATAGATGCTTGCAATACCAATGGCATTACTCGCACGTTGCCGACCTGAAGGTCAGGTGGATAGTGGAAGGGTTAGGGTACCGGCTCTCACAATCATCGTACAAAAGGCAGTTATAACAGCTATTTTACGCCGCTCTTCTGTGATATGTTGGTACTATATGTGATGTAATCAGTTGCCTTCAGCTCGGCTCTACCACTGCATATTAATGTTAAATGTTTAATTTTGAGAATTTTCCTAACATATCTGAACTCTACCTATAGTGTATTTTGAGTAAAGGAGAAGAAGTCAGAAATATATCGATGAATGTACATAGTTTTAATTTAAATTAACTACCTGAATATAGACTGTTAAGAGAAAACAAAAAAGATTAATCCCCACATTTATTGAAAATTATAATCGATGGAATTCCAAAGCAATTTTTCTTCTACGAAATGATTTGCAAATCAATTGTTAAGGGGTTGTCATTCAAAAACATATATATAACATTGTATGAAAAGTTAATTAAAACGGTTCATAAATGCTCTATAATTTCACTATGCAAACTAACTAATTCTAAGTATAATCAAGTAGTACAATTTAAGTTTGATTTTTTCGTGAACCTGCCAACCCTATTCCGTTGATACGGAAGCGGAGAACCGCGTACACGGTAAACATAGCACTGAACCAAATCTGGAACTGTCAATATCCCATTCTGGCATTGGTGATTTTCCTTTAAACGACGATATCCATTTATCCTATGTTTATTTTTCTGAGTGGTAGGTAGTAAGCGGGACTGGTTCTTAATCCGAAGGGTGGTTTAAGCCCTAGTAGGTCATTAAGAATGCTATTATTATAGCTAAGTATAGGTCAAACTGGTCGTCGTTACGAACATTGCGAAGTGTTTCTTCACAGGTTCAAGTATAATACGAGTATATTAAACCAATTAGCTTCCAAGTTCCAAGCATTCAATTAGCACCTTTTGTTTTCAACATCTGCTTACCTATAGCTAATCAAGTAGGTACAATAAGTCTATTATAGGTACATAAGTATGTAGTTATTGAGGTATCAAGTCTTTGTTGTTGCTCTAAAGTACATGCCTACCTCTTCCAGTTCATAAAAAAAAACATACTGACCCAAAAGTAAAGTAAAATGTATACTTTAGGTATTATGTTAAACTTAAATGAAAAGTTATTTTTGACAATATTTCAGGTCAAAAGTACCTACCTACATCTGAAATACATAATATTATAAAATCAATAAATAACAAAAGTACCTACAATTCAAACAGCGCAGCCTCCATTGCTGTGTATAAGAGTCGTGTCGAGTAGCCGCATAAGACGAGATCCCATCTGCAGCTCCCGACCCGACTTCATAATGATGTACGATGTACATACTGCCACAGAGTAAGTAACACACAGAGGTTACATCAGGAAATGCTACGAGACTCTACATAATATTACCTAATTTCACTCGCGAGTCACACTAATGTGTCATAAAGTACCTAGTATATAATACGTGGTATATCGTATCCCCGTATCGTATCAACATCTCTGTCGATAGAAAGGTAAGTAAATAACAATATACCTAACTCTTTATTGTTTCACAAGGTATAAAAAATATAAACTAATAGTACCGATACATCTCTTTGCACCCGTAGATATAGAGATCTCTACAGACAACCTTACACACCCAGATAAATATTTAATATATTATCTTAAGGTCGATAAATTGATTTCCTGATTGAAGTTCCTACGCATAGCTGTCTGTCTGTCTACTCTTTGTTATGTAAGTATTCTTCTCACACTAGCCGTTCCTTATTCTAGTGTGGTTCACGATTTTCCAGCCCTATTTGACCATGTATGTGCCTATCTGAAACGAAACTATTGATCTAAGCTCCTAAATCTTTCTGTGTCACAATTCTGGTACTCCTGGTACTTCAACTCCTGGTATCACAATTTTATTAAACTTTTGTTCAGTACTTATGTATTGGTGGTAAATTATATCCCTCAGTGGGTAAGTATATAAAAATTATCTTAATAATTGATCATGCATTATTCATCTCGACTTTATCAAATCGATATTATGTTGTGTACCAATTTAATATTAATAAGCGATATTATGTGTTGTTAAAGATCAATTTTAGCAATTCATATAAATGGTAATCACTTTTATGTACCATTTTTTTAAAATATCATTTTCCGCTCAATATTTTACCAAGTTCGAAGGTAGAGTCATAATTATGGTAAAACTACGGCTGACCACCTAGGTGGGTACTGGGTATGCTTGGAAAAAAGGTAAGAATTAATTTTGTATTGCAAAATATTGCCACCTATTTTTCCTACAAAAATATCAAGATGTCTTATATGAGTATGATGCCCCATGTTTAACACTGAATAAATCAACATAAAATAATATCGTCGAGAAATAGTGGACCATATTATCCTTAAACGAGTGCCATAAATTCTTTAAAAGAAGTAAAAATAAAATGCATGACGTCGTTAAGAGAAAAGCGGTTTCTCTGAATGGTCGAATTATCGACGCATATAAATACATTTTTTACTGACACATCTGCCTTTTGTAACCTTCATAGAGCAAGGTATGCTTTAATTGAGTGAGAAGTATTGCATGAAACCGATCATTAGTCTTAATTGAAAATACACATTATATTACAATGCATGGCCCTTTGTACATTGCTAAGAATACATAAATTGTGGTAGTATATTAACTACCTAATTAGTACGTATTTAAACGTACTGCAATAAGCAACAATAATTAATTATAAACATTCATTATTATGCTGTTAATTTTAAATTTGGAAACTTGTTACGAAAAAGGTACAAAAATCATAAGCGACCTCGATGCTCCAGTAAAATTAAGATGTTCGGAAATTCGGGCCCGTGATACGTCCGTATCAGTGCAACCAATAATTTTTCGTATCGGCCAAATAATTATCCGTTATCGCCGATTTGGCGGGCCAGGTCCAGGACCGTAAATATGGCTGCCGAACGCAGCGACAGCATACACGTTCATCCACATAATAAAAAATAAATGTATTCATTTTATTAAATAAACACACATAAGTACCTACTTATCATCTTTTGGGACTCATGCATCAATAGTTCAATAATAATTTACAAAGTTTTGCACGCAATACCTACAAACAAGTATCAAGTTTTATTCGTAAAGTTTTTTCCAAACAATATTTTTATTGACAGCTTTGCTTGCCCCGATTTCATAAATAAATAGCTAATAAGTTGCTTATTTGTAAATACTTTATCACCATATCATAAGGAGCTTTCAAAGCTTATTACGTGTTCTAATTTTTACGAACTCGTCGTGAGAAATGGGATTTATATCCTGTTTTAACGAGTGGCCGCGTGCTTGCTATTCACTATTACAACATAAACAACATGACCGTACCTATATGTAAAAATATTCGTGAGATTTTCTTGCTGACTGTACGCGCACGCCTCGGCATTCAGTTTTAGCGACCGTTTGACTCTTTCGCCTTATTCGCCGACGAGGCTGCCTATAGTCAATTTAATAAATAGTTCCATCCGATACAAGCGATGAAGTCATTATGCATGCTCACGAAATATTAAGACGTCGACTCGTCAGACGTTCGCAATTTTTTCATCACACAATTATTTAGTAGGTAGGTAGGATAACTGTGCCAGCAAATAGTACTTAGTTAACCGGCCAACGTGCAAAATGCCATTCAGTAGGTAGGTTAAGTACCTACCTACAAAGAGCAGTAAATTATATTTAATCGTTTCGATCAGCGGTGTTGGGTATTATTAAGGCATTCCACATGTTTCGAGCGGAGACAGTCGGGAACATCAAAGGGTGCAAGCTTAGTGAATTAAAACATTGCAAAAGGCTGCACCGTAGAAGTCGCGGTCGGGCGAGTTCGGAAATGGCATCGCACGACCGGTGACGGCGGGTCAGTTTTTCGCGGCCGTCTCCACTCGATAAATAATGGCGGTGACTTTGACAAAAACTCACCTAGTCGTGTCCGGTGGCCGGCGGCGCGCGCCCCCCGCCGCACGCGGGCCGCACTCGCCCCGCACTCGCACCGCACTCGTCCCGCACTCGTCCCGCACTCGTCCGGCCCTCGTTCCGCAGCTTTTTCTGCCCATTCCACGGCGCCGGCGCAATCGCGAACCGCTCACTTCCATCGCAACAGACTTTAACCCTAACTATTTACACCGCTACTACCTAAATAATAACTACTTATATTTATGGCAATTTGTTTAACTTCACCGACTATTAAAACTGCAGGAACACGACCACGTTTACACTATACTTATGCGAGAGTATTGAAGGTTAGATGGCGCGGAAGGTTGTTCTGTTTCACACTGTCCGATATTTAGGTAGCGGATAATTAATTTAACTTACGACTCTTTACTTAGCTATAAGGGTACGAGACCGCGTCTCTTTGGTAGGCATATTAAATTTGTACAATGTAATTATAGTTCATGGCGCTGACGCTGCCGCCGGGCGGGGCGCGTTACGATCAGCACATAAAACGTAAAACGCACTACATACACCTACATTATGATACACGGAAGAGATTTCTACAAATTGCACTGGTTTCCGAACGCGAACATCTTCGACGATTACGCGGATATAAAAAAAATATAATAATTATACAAAATCTCAACAAAAACAAAACCCGAAACACAAATAATACGACCCGTTTCTATTCTAGCATCCAACAGTTTATTGTTCCATCCAATCAATTAGAAAACATTGTGTCTATTTAAAAATTAATTCAAAAAATAATCACAACAACCGAACAACACTTAAATAACGAAAAAATAATAATTACAAACAATTTACAAAAACACAAAGCTAGGAGTGTTCGGCGGCTTGCGATCGTATCACTGGACAAAGAGCGCGCGCGCATTGTCTCGCGGGCGTTTAGTGTTCGGGGTGGCCCTGGGCAGCGGCCGCGGCCGCCGCTGCCGCGGCCGCCTTCTGCGCTTGCGCCTGCTTCTCCTGCTCATTCAACTCCTTTATAGCCTGGATCTCCTTCTTTAACTTCATCCTTCGATTCTGGAACCATATTTTGATTTGCCGCTCCGTCAGACACAACGCGTGCGCCATCTCTATGCGTCTCCTCCGCGTCAGGTAGTGATTCGTGTGGAACTCTTTCTCTAACTCTAGTGTTTGATATCTAGTGTACGTTTGTCTTCCTCGTCTTCTGAGGCCGTTCGCTCCTGCAACAAGGGAAAATAAACATTAAAATAATGCTATTAAAATTAAGCTGTGATAGCCGATTGGTTAAAGCACGCGTCTTGCGGGCACCAGGTCTTGGGTTCAAACCCCGGTTCGCACCTCTGGATTTTTCAAAATCTATGTGCGAATTATAATTTCTATATGATTATCACTTGCATACGGTGAAGGAAAACATCGTGAGGAAACCTGCATGTTTTAGAAGATCTAACCAATTTTCGAAAGATATGTGAAATCCGCCAACCCGCACTGGGCCAGCGTGGTGGATTATGGCCTAAATCCCCCTCGAGTTGAGGGGAGGCCTATGCCCAGGAGTGGGACGTGAAAAGGGCTAAATTATTATTAAAATTAAAGATCTTAACTAAGGGTCTTTGGAATCTTGTGCAATAAATCGGCGAATCAGCTTTCAGCGAAGCGTTTGAATGTTGAATGGGATTGGTTGTCTTACGAGGTTTAGTTCAAATGACGTTACAATTGGCTGTGACGACAGCTTCATTTCGTTCAAACGTCGATATTGATAAATGCGCGGAGGCATGCCTTTGAGCGGGACCGACCGTGAATTAAGACCGGTTGCAAACTTGATTAAGGAACATAAGTACGAGTGGGCGAAGGTGGAAACGCTTCTAAGGTTCTAAATGCGATAACGATGCAATAACACCTTTTAAAAATCATACTATACTATATTTAATTTTTAATTTTCAACTGTGGTTACCGTATTAAATGTAATGAGACAACATTGAGGCTGAATGTTACTGGGAATTCCGTTCAATTCGTTACCTGGAAGTGGAATGGCGGCTGTGATAACTGAATAAGGGGCCAATAGCCGAGTCGCGAAAACTCGACCGTTTTTAGGGTTGTCACAATCGCCGTAGCTATCTCAAAGCAATTTACAAAATAAGTACTCTCTTGTTTTGAAAGTGCTAAAATTCATACTTGTTCCTGAGTTATTGCCGTATATTTTGTTTTGGACATTTCGATCAAAGCAAATTTAATTGATCTTTGATAGCAATAAAAATACATACCTACCTATTTAGCAACAGTTCAAACAGTATTTATCTAAAGGAAGATCTTATTAAGACGTGTAGAGTAACATAATACAGATATCAGTTTAAAGGCTCGTAAAATCTTTAGTGATCAAATGAAATGTTGTTTTATAGATTAAAAAGAATATGTTTAAGAAGGTAACCCTATTGGTCTGCGGCTGTTCGAAAACCTTCATTGCATGCCTCCATTGCGTGCAGTTCGCCGTAATGTATAGGTTTCAGAACGCACGCTGCGATCGACTTACTTCTTTTTTTGCTGTCGAACTTTCCCAGTAGTACATATATCAGATTAAGACCAATCAGAACGTATCTGAATTTAATTTGAATTTATTTACGCTTTCGAGTGAAATGTACTTCGCAACGGGGTGATTCGAATTTTTAAAAGGATCAATTAAGGTTAATATCGACGTGGGTAATTAAAACAGATTTCTCTTCATCGATTAATTTAAATTAAAAAGGTTGTACATTTTGACAGTTAAGTACTCTCTCACTCTACCTTTTTATTAACATCAAAAACCAAAAGTATTAACAACTAGCTGAGCCCGCGACTTCGTCCGCGTGGAATTTATCTTAACAAAAAAGCCCGCTCCCGCGTTCTGAGCCCGCGCGACAGGACCCATTTTTTAAATTTTGTTTTTCTAAAATAAAAGTAGCCTAAGTTACTGCTTATAACAACAGCTATCTACCAGTGAAAGTCCCGTCAAAATCGGTCCAGCCGTTACGGAGATACTCTTTGATTTCATGTGTTTTTATTTTTTTACGCGGAACCCTAATTGTTTTTCTAAAATTTAAGTAGCCTAAGTTACTCCTTAAAACATCAGCTATCTGCCAGTGAAAGTCCCGTCAAAATAGGTATAGCCGTTTCGGAGATTACCCGGAACAAACACACAGACAGACAGACAGATAGACAGACAAAACATTTTTAAATCGCGTTTTTGTTATAGGTGTCGTATGTAATTTCATATGCATTTAGTGTAAAGGTGTTATTTCGATATTACAAACAGACACTCCAATTTTATTTATTTGTATAGATTACGTATGTTGGTAGAGCCAGCTATAGCTAATTGAGTAAGCTCTTATACGAGTTATCGTTACCAGCCTCTCACAATAGGTCGGCATATAGTAGCTTTCAAAGCTTCATTTAGTACGATGAGTGATAGAGCCGGAAGTAAAGACCCCCTCCCCCTTAATCCCACTCCTTTCCAGGTCGGCAACTTGCGAGTAATGCCTTTAGTGCCTATTAGGCTACAGTCACTTTTTGCCGTCATTATTCAATAGAAAAAAAATTATCAAAATGTGTTCACTGAAAAAAGGGCTCATCTTCCATATAAATCACGATAAATACGTGTCAAAATCGTACGGAGCGCGCGATAAACCACTCGAGCGGACACACATTGCTTGCACTCGTACAAAAATAAAAACAACCACGGGCGCACTTCTCACAACATAAAAGAGTAGATGGACCAATTTAATGGCTTAATTATCTCGAGTAGTGAGATCAGGACCAGAGCCTGTACTAAGCGCCACACAGCCGCAGCACGGCTATCTTCATACATTCTTATCTATTGCTTTGAGTTTTAAAGTACAGTTTATTCAAATCCGTGAGAAAGACACGTAAAAATGGTTATTGTCGATAATGCAGCTGCTTAGTGACACTTATTCCTTTTTTTTGTACTTTATGGTGGGTAGACGGATGTAGGTTGTATGACGACAGACTGAAGTGATTTGTATGGGAATGAAAAGTCGTTGAATATTGATTAGAAACCCTGTAAAGATAAACTATGAACAAGTCCTGAATCGAGCCGTAAGTAATTAAAAAAAAAGCTATGTTTTTTATATAAGTAAATTACTTTCCAGTAATTGAATTGAATATGTCGGTTCGAAATGTATCTATATTACATCTACCATACAAGGCCACAAGATTCTTACCCATACAGACTGTTCCAAAAGTCTCTAAATAATAGTTGGGGTTTGGATAAGTATCGGACATAGCATTAAATTGTACTAAATAAATTGTATTTAAATTGGGATTCCACTTTTATTAGTTTTAAAAAATCAAGTATCTATTTATTCTTAACCTTTTTTTTTATATAAGTTGCTGCCTACTCGTTACTGCAGTTTATTTTTATAGACTTTTATAACACGCTGTATATCTGCAGTGATACACCACACCCCCCTCTTCCGTAATGTAGCCTTACAAAGTTAAGTGCAGTCTTCTTAATAATTAACAAAAATTCCTCCGGTCCGAGTAAGTAGTGCTTAATTGAGTGACACTAATTACATAAGGAGTGAGCCTCGGAGGGCGCGGCGTTAATTTAGAGACCTCTTCGTTTATGTATTCCGTACCTACACTTGTACAAGATTAACTTAGGAAATTGTACTTTATGTTGTCTTGTAATTAATTTGTGGTCTTCGGAAACAGGATAAAATGAACTGTATTCTGTAGGGTATAGGTACCTATATTTAAACCTGTATGGCAAAAACGTTACCGTTTATGATGCCCAAGGCTTTTAATCTTATGTATGTATACAGGTTGTATTGTATATGGAAAGAAACGCTCCGTTTCGTAGCCATTACTTTATTGCACACCACATTCGACAATCGCCTACCATAGACAATAAGCCTCAACGACAATACAAACATAACACCTTCACCCTTAATTAATACAATTTTCTCTACACACTACCTTAACAATAACACATGAATAAGAAAAGATAAGCAACTATAACAAATGGAATTAAACTACCTACAAAATTTGATGACTTAATCTACTCATCAAACCCATATCTTTTGGGAGGTCTACGAGATCTCTTGGGCAAATCATTGGAATTCCCGTTTAAAACACTGCCACCCATTGACGTCTGAGGTTCGCTACCGCAAGATGTCGGTGGAACTTGAGGCTCCGTCTCCCCTGCTCTTCCTTCCTTCTGTGGCGATGAGCCGGTTGACACCTCCGAACTAGCCACTACGTCTGCCGTCGGAAAAGACAACGAACTGCGGACATTGCTACGATACCCGTTATCATTCCCGACCACATCTACCCCCGCTGACGGACTGTCAACCCCCAAATCGACCCTCTTCCGTAACTGATCGACATGTCTATGCATGTCAGTTCCGAGAGAAGACCTTACTCTATAATCAGTTTCACCAAGCCTTTCTACGATTTGACCAGCCGACCACTTCCTAGTCCTACCGCGATAGTCCCGTAACCATACGTTATCCCCAGGTACCAGTGTCCTAAAGGTACCCCCTGCCGCCTTTTCGCTTGCTCTCTGGCGCTGAGCTACCCGTTCTTCGCGCTCAGGTCTTAAACAGTCCAGCCGCATTCGAAGATTGCGCCCTTGAAGAATATTTGCCGGACTATCTCCTGTAGTCGCATGTTCCGCATTACGGTAAGCTAGTAAAAACCTACATAGGGCTACGTCTACATTCAAATTCTGTCGCAGAGCTTTCTTAATAGTCCGCTTACAAATTTTGACCGCACTCTCTGCCGCCCCGTTTGATGACGGATGATAAGGTGCCGTCAACATTTGTTCAATTCTATTCCTACTGAGAAAAGACTTAAAGTCATCGCTCGTAAATGGAGGACCGTTGTCACTCACTAACTGTTTTGGTATTCCGAACCTAGCAAACAAATCTCTTAATACCGCAATGACAGCCTGCGCTGTTGTACGGGTCATTTTAATAGCTTCAATCCATTTAGAACAAGAGTCAACAAGAACTAGATAAGTCAGATTCTCTATTGGTCCCAAAAAATCTATGTGTACCCTAGACCAGGGTCGATTAGGCCACGGCCACGATTGTGGCGCGTGCACCGGCGGAGCGTCTGCCAGTGATGCACACACTTCGCAAGCGCGGCACCGCGACTCGACGGCCTCATCGATCCCAGGCCACCAAACATAACACCTAGCTAAAGATTTCGTCTTAACTATTCCCATATGCGACTCATGTAATTCTGACAGAACCCGTTCCCGGCAAGTACTGGGTATAACGACTCGACGGCCCCACATTATACACCCTAACTCTGCATATAACTCCTGTTTCCTATTCATAAAAGGTTTTAATTCTCTTATTTCTGTATCGGGTGGCCACCCGTCATTGATGTAGCTGAGAACACGACTAAGAATAGGATCTGAAGCCGTTTTAATTTTAAGCATATTATAGTCTAATAATAATGCTTCGGTCGCAAAATGTAAGTAAGTTTGCTCTGGTAACTCTTCTTCTTCCGCCTGCGTTTCATACTTATGCGACTTAATCAACCTCGACAGAGCGTCCGCTGTATTGTTATCAGTCTTGACATACTCAATCCTAAAATCATAAGCCGAAAGTTTCACTGCCCATCGCTGTAAGCGATTAGCTGCAGTGCTTGGTATACCCATATCGGGTCCAAAAATGCTAACTAGAGGCTTGTGATCAGTCCGTAGTACAAACTTTTGGCCAAAGAGATATTGGTGGAATTTATCAACAGCAAAAATAATCGCTAGCGCCTCCTTATGTATTTGACTGTACCGTATCTCTGCCTGAGTCAGTGATCTTGACGCGTAGGCCAACACTCGTTCGCGCGACCCGCCGTTGCTCTCACGTTGCGCTAACACAGCCCCTAGGCCGTACGCCGACGCGTCTACCGTCAGTACACATTCTAATTCCCTATCATAGTGAGCTAAAACTTCTGTACTACACAGTAATTGCTTAATGACATTTGATACATTGGCTGCTCATCATTGTCTTCCTCACAGTCCTCAACACCTTCCATGTCCTCTTCTTCCAACAAGTGCACTGGTCGCAAGCCCTCCCGGCTGCCACCCGCCACGCCGCGCCCGCGCTGCCAACCACGCTGTGCCACCGGGGTCCATCCACCCCGCACTCCGCGCCCACGAGCTGTGTGATATGAGTTATAACCCCCAATGTTGGGAAATGAATGACTGTTCTCAATCTTTTGCTCATATTGCGCCGCGCTTCTTGTTTTTTGCTGAGGACACACCCGTCGTAGATGGCCCATTTCTTGACAAAGGCTGCAGATATAATCTTTGAATCTACATTGATTCGATTGATGATTCGCGCTTCCACAATTTCTACAAATATCAAACTGTAATTTGTTTAAATTTTCTGACAGCGGTTGACTGTTATTTTCTTTGCGTTCAACTGCACCGGCGTCTCTTTCCGCCGCCTCCAAAGTTGCCGCTAGTCTGACTGCTTTGCTATAGTCTAGACTATCCTCCGCGAACAACCTCTGACGCGTGAGTTCACCCCTTAAGCCACATACGAATTGATCCCGGATGTTCTCCTCTAAATTTGCCTTAAAATCGCAATGTCTCGCTAACTTCTTTAATTCCGCCAGATAATTGGCAATGTTTTCCCCTGTCAACTGACGCCTCTGCCGGAATTTGTATCGCTCCGCCATCGCTGACGGCTTCGGCTGTAAATGTTTCGTAAGCAACTCCACAGCATCCTTAAAACCTATAGACGATGGTTTCTTCGGGCTCGCCAGATTCGATAATAACTCGTACACCTCTTCGCCCATTACCGCTATTAATGTCGCCAGCTTCATCTCTTCAGTAATCTTGTTGGCCACCAGGTACATCTCGATACGCTCCACGTAAGCCGTCCAGTTACCATTTTTTATGTCGAATTCCCGGATTTTCCCGATCGACATTGTAATTTCGTATATTTTTGCACGCTATTTTCTTTACCGCTGCTTAATTCCAGCTATTTACCGCGTCGCCACTATTGTATATGGAAAGAAACGCTCCGTTTCGTAGCCATTACTTTATTGCACACCACATTCGACAATCGCCTACCATAGACAATAAGCCTCAACGACAATACAAACATAACAGGTTGTTTAAAAAGTGTGAAAAAATACTTTGGGATTTAATACATTAATAATAATATTAGTATAACCATCAAGTTACGTAAGTACCTATATAACTAATTAAATTCACCCCTTAAATAACGTATAAAAGTTACGTACCTAATTCGTGTACCTATGTTCTGGATTAATCTGTAAGAATGTCGCCCAATGACGAATGCCCAACAAAACAGATCCCTCATGATATAGGTATGTAGGTACCATCCATGCATATGTAAAATCAAGTTCGTTGGACGTTAATTATGTAGGTACTTTCTCTCTGAATGCATCGGACGAATCGGATAAGGACCAATTAGGTAGCCACGATGGACACGATTCATAAGTAAAGTATCGAACAATTAAAGTAATGGAACCGTTACCTTCGTTATCACAGTATGACGGAGGTAACGGAGTAATTTTAAAAACAATTCCTACTTTAAATTTCGTTCTAAATTTTATATTTTCATTTAAAAACCGCTAAGTTTATTAAATAACCAAAATAAAAATCATATTTGAAAGAGCAGTGTTTTTAGAAAAAATACTGTATACTTTATGAGAGCATGGCTATTTATTTTTATACTTTTATGACCTTTTAAAGGCATTATACATTCAAGTGGATAACTAAGAAAGCTTTAAAATCCAATTGGTATGTTGCATCACATTGAGAATTTACAGAAAACAAGACAAAACACCGCTGACACCGCACGTGTGCCAACTAATTAGGACCACCATAATTTCAGTGTCAATTTTCGCCTTGTAAATTCACCTCAAAATCCTGAGTACGCCGTAAAAGCAATAAACATGACACAAATGGCTTCATTAAGGCGAGAGGCGGGGTTTTGAGGCCTAGCAAAAAAATAAATGCAGTGTCACACACAAACCTTAATAGGTATATAATGACGGAACGTTTCCGTTATGCACAAATCTCAAATAATACCAGCTGCGTGGACGCATTACGTGTTCCGTGACGCAGGGGCGTGACGAGAGAGGGCGAGGATACTGCTTATGGGACATAAAAACTTGACTCCCGAAATTTCACTCATTATATAGAATACTGAAGTACCGTACCCCATAACCGCAAATTAAAGTGTATAATGACAAACATTATTAAATTTCGGGGTCGCAAAATAACCAATGAGAACATGCAAGCGACATTAATAAAGCTATAACTGTGTGATCTCAATCCAAACGTGATTGCGTTTGAGTGGCCGCAAGAGCGGTCGCTTCAAGAACAGGTCGAACGAAATGCTGTGTCCGAAAAGGCTCGGCGCATTTCCAAACACGGCTGCCGAAAATTACAATATAATCTGGCTCTCAAAAATTCAAGTCGAAAAGCAAAAAGAGCGGACGATTCCGAGGAAATCGGCGCGAGACCGTTCCCGAGATTCCCTTACAAGTGTCGGGCGTAACCCGTTTTGCAACACGTGTTGCAAATAAAAGAAACTTGTAGAAGTGGCCCCCTCCCCCGGCGAGCGACAAAAGGATTGCGCAAGTTATATTAGTCGTAAAGAATTTGGGACTAAGATCTATATAAGGCTGTAAACCAGTCGTAATTCACAATGGTCCCGCAATTGCGGGGGACATTCGCAGCAACTGTTGTTTGCTTCGATGTTTTAATTGTTCCTAATTCGTAAAACTTTTGAGCGTGATTTACACTTGTTGTTGTAGCGGATCGGCGTTTGAGTTTTTTCCGTTGACACGGAAACATGTGGCACGGGTGACAACGGGAAGCTGTTATTTACACTTCTTGTGGGATCGTTAAAGGTTTTTAATTACAAAAACAATGGCTTTAAGTTTTTTCTGCGTCCCCTTCCACCTAAAGTTCTCCAAGTTTTTACAGTCTAGGTACTTGATTTAGAGTTATTCTATAGGTGCTAGTAACGCCGAATGTGTCCGTCAGGGGCGCTTATAATAAACGCATGAAAGGAAAAGGATTCAAACTCGATTAAGGTTTTCTATGCAGACAAATATCGTAAGTAGCTAGAATATGGGACACATCTGAAATTCAGGAAATAATTTGAATATTCCTCATTCTGCTCATGTTTTGATTCCCACAATGAGTCTTCTATGGATTCCGTTCGGCAGTCCGGGGGAAACTGGTCCGTGCAATGTACTAAGAGAGTGTCACAAACCTCAATAGGTGTGGTGTGTTAGCGTACTTCAAACAGAAGGCTCGTATAAAACGGATCGCGCCCCAGCGGGTAAGTAAGTGTGCCCGTGCGCACAATTTTCTTAGATAAAAATATGTAAAGTAGATATTTGCCTGCCAACTCTAATGAGTTGAATCTAGATAACGCGGCGTTCCCGACTGCGCATAACATGTTCTACAAGTCAATAAACGTGTCTAGAATTTGTCGAGACGGGCCTGAGACAGTCTGTCTTCAGCCTATAGTACCTACATAAGATACAACTTACTATATTTTGCCCTATATTATGAGTTACTATGCCCTATAGTATTAGTCGCGTTATGGCAAATAAGTATTCATAATAATTTATTTAGTTTATGAAGGTTATTGTATACAGGTGAAACCTTTCATGATAAGATACCTATTACGTAGGTTTTGATCTTTAGGTACCCATATATCTATTACTACCTAAAATAAAAGCGTAAAGAAGCCCTTTAATTATCTATGTTGTGTTACAAAAATTCGATTGTATTTAAATATTCTTGATGTATGTATGTATTAAGTTTTATTATATTGTAGATGCGTTTATAAATATAAAAATAAGTAAGCCCTTCCTTTTTATATTATGTACTTTGGCAAGTAATTTTCAACATCCCCGCCATGACGAAATACCTTGAAAACGTGTACAATTTTTTGTTAATACATTATCATCTCATTACTTTGTGCTTGGAGCGATTTTAAAATAATCGTAAGCGCTTATTTTCAGACGAATTTCCTTATTATATAGTCCCCATTCGAGTAATCAGTCAAATTGGTGACTCGGTTCGCAAATTACTCAGTTCGAAAAGATTTTGGGCACGCCTGTACCGGTGGGACGGTAGGAATAACTGTAGTACGTGAGTATACTATGTATGTAGTATGCGCGGTATATGTGTGTAAGTGTACAGGTAAGAGGAAGAACCCGGCCACCTGGGTGGTCTCAGAATCAACGATTAAATAGTACATAAACACCGGACTATAACACATGGGTTGCCGGTCGCCCCTTTATATCTACAGGTTGTTTCAGAAGATCCAAATAATACATACCTTCACTTATAAAAACCTACATGGGTATTAACTTAAAAAACTTATTGATTATTTATGCTCAATATTTATGTAGGTACTTGCTACTTATTCATTGAGTATTTTAGTGTAGTGACCGATACCAACTTATAAGTGCAGTTTACATATTTTTATGTATTCTAATCTAAGGCTGCAACACAAAAGTTGCGACAAATATTTTAAGGCTACCCCACCTACCTCAGAACTAAGTTAATTACAAAATGGTTTACTTAGTGTATGTCTACACTGAATAGGTATTTAGGTTCCTATCTCAGCTGCTAATTGTGTCTATTGATATTATAATATTATTGCATGTTTTTGGTAAGTACACCCTGTATACAGCAAGAATTATTGTTTAAAATAAAAGCTCAAATGAATTACTGTATCAATACACGGCGGTGCAATTAAACCGCTGTAGGGTCTGCAAACCAATCCCGAAGTGAAATCGAATATGTTATTTGGATTAATACCTAATTGATTAAACACTACCTATCTATTAGATACCTATATTTTTTAGGCAGGTATCAAAGTCGGCACACGAGCGTATGATACACCTGATGTTAAGTAGTCACCGTAGCCTAAGATGCTTGCTGTACCAAAGGCACTGCTCGCACGTTTCCGACAGAAGGAGGGTGGGACAGGCTTTGACTTTTCGCTCTCTCACTCATCGTACGAAACGCAGCTATAAAAGCCACTTAACTCCGATGTTCTGTGAGAGGGTGGTACTATCCCGTAGAGCTAGTCCGTATATGAGCTGTTTTCAAATGGGCTCTATTTAGGAATTCGGGCTCTATCATCTAATCGCCCGGTTATGTTACTACAAACATTGTTTTGAACATAATGAAATTACCGTGACGTCCAAAACTAAACTCTTTCTTGGTATTTGGTAGGTATTGCTCGGTAATATCCAGATTATTGGGAAGTAACAGCGGGACCAGGTCCCACACTGTAATTAAATTCACATAAAATAATCTACCCCACCAAAACAATATTCAGAAGTTTTCTCTTAAAAACAATCCTAACAATGTCAACAGATTATGTAATTTTAATGTAGTTTCGTACTTAAAGCGGCTTTCTACTATCTCCAGCGCTGTCTCCCAATCAGTCCGCTAGATGTGTATCGACTTGAGAGGCTGCTTGTTATCTCAAAAACACAATATGAATAATACATTAGTGGTCGGTGTAAGTGTACGCGTACTCTTAAATTGGCGAAGCTTAATTGACTCAAAGGACGAAAATGAAACGCGGAGACCGCGGCCTCTACGGAAACGGCTACGTGCTGATAGAATGCGCAGCCTCGCGGCGAGGCGGCCTCGGGCATGCGGCACCCTTAGAAATAATAATAATAATATCGCCAGACTGACACACCAACTGTATGGTTGCAAACTAAGCAACCCTTGTACTATTGGTACCGTACAATGTACTGGGTGCGATCCCAATGACATCAAGACATGGGCAAATTACGAAAAGGCCATTTCCGAAATTTGCCCCTGCGGGAATCGAACCCGCAACAACCATGTGCAGTGATCCGAGCGGCCTACGCACAAACCACTGCGCGAAGCGGTCGCCAATATGTAGTTTATATGAATTAATACATACTGCAGACTTGAGGCCTAGGTCCTCGCTTAGCTGCTTTGCCTCGTTTAGGTTCCTCAGGAGGTTCCTTAGGAGGTTCCTGAGGAGGTTCCTTAGGAGGTTCAGTCGAGGAAAAATACAGCGATCTCGCTCTAGCGCTGACATTGGTCGTGTGGTCGATACAGCCTCGCGAGGCTTTCAGTTAGTCAGTACGCGGCTAATGGCAGGCAACGCGGCAACGGCGCAGCAACTTTTTATGCAATCAGTACTCGCCGGACTGCATAACGGATTCAATTTAAATCGGTTATGTGAGATTGCGTATAAGGGTTGGTACGATCAGAAAAATAATTACTCTTAAGTCATGTTTATAGGTAAGACGGTTTATAATATTTAGCTTATAGGAATCCTACATTCTAATATGAATCTTATACACATCGTACATAGGCACAATACCTACTTTAAACTTATTAAGTCAAAATACAAAAATCACTGACTGCTATTATTTACCAGAAATAACCAGCCAGTATGATATATTAATTGGAGATATTTACAAATTCCAATTTACTTTCGAATACGCAATAGTAGTTATGGTGCAAATTCATCGCGATAAACACCCGCCTTGGATGAGGCGTGCAGCTTCTGGGCACACCTGATTTAGTTACAATTTCCCATTATAAAGTTAGTGTATGAGGTGAGTACTCACTTGAGAGCTGCTTTCTTTTTAAGAATAAAATAAATCGGATTTTGAAAATGAATAAAGGGTCGGGATTAGACGGCGTGCTCTGCGAATTAAAAAAAAAAGTAACTTGTCAAATAAAATCTGCTTTTAAGATATAGGTATCTAAATAAGAAGAAGAAAAGGAAGCGGTTAACTGCATACTAGGTAGATATCTACCGACTTACCTACCTCATGAAAGCATTTATTTTTAAACACATAATTTATTACAAAATTATATGCAAATACATAGGCTTTTAACGGGCAGTTCCAAACCTATACTTACGTATTTATTTATATTAAAGATAAGCTATTAAAGTAATTACGATGCATTGCCTACATGGCACTAAAAACAAGGCTCTCTCAAGGCGTTTCGCCGAGAAAATTAACAGTTTGCACGCCAAAATGGCGTACGTTAAACCTGATTTTTTTCCGCGCCTATAGAAGATAATTTCGAAATGCCCTTGTATAATGTACATTACCAATGTGGGTGACCAAGATCGACATCACGATACGTACTCGAGTGAAAATCGAGGCATCAGTTCGATCGAACCTCGCTCCTAATTATACCTACAGCCCTTTAATTTTCATCGCAATACTCACTGCCAATGAGAAAATAACTCAAAATAAAATGCTCTTCCAACATTAAAATTCCAATTTTAAAATCGTATCTCGAGACTCCCTCAAACCTAAACCCTTTCCATATCACTTTTCGATATATTGTCCCGATATTAGGCCATAGATCAGGGTTGAACGCAATAAAAATTGGACGTCCCAAGAGGATTAGGACAACCCTGACGTATGCGACACGCGAAAGCCTCAGACTATTTCTTTCTAAAGGGACGGCTGCTCTTATTTAAAAATCAATTTCGTTGAGCACTTAAAACATTCGTGCGGTTAACGACATTTATGTGACACTCGAAATGGGCGCCTCGACATATATTAATATGATGAACACATCAGCTGTTACTCAGAATAAATGGCTCAATAAATCAATAATACACTGTTATTAAATACGAGGTCATGCAGCGTATAATTTGCACAATACTGGAACATCAATAATGTATTTATCTATTCAGTTTAATAAGGGGCACCATGTAGGCATTACACGCCAAAATACACGGATCCATTGACGCAAATAATTTTAACACAAAGCGTTCCACTGAAAACGACACTAACAAGATGCAGCTGTTGCGATATCTCAAGCGGAGACCATTTTGAAAAACTCGTTAGAGTTTTCGAAAATAGAATATAAAATGTGTCACTCCTTCCCCGATAAATCACCCGTGATTAATGTATCCAAGTTAGGAGCGGAGCGCGCCGCGTGACGGGGCAGTCCCTCATTGGGTGGCGCGGCCGCCATATTGCTCAGGGCTTGTAGCTGTCAAACTTTGATAAATTACAGCTGCCTCTCTCTAGTGCGCGCCTTGTCTTATGATCCACGATTAAATTAAAGATATTATTGCCTTTACTATATTGCAATTTGAAAAAAACGAAGGCCTTTGTGTGGGATCTTACAGAAATTAAATAAAAACATCTTTAGATTTCACGGGACATTTTGAGAAATTGATGTTTTGTTCCCAAGGTGTAAAATTATAGCGCGCACTGACTACCGGGAGATAAAGCTTTTGATTTATATTTTGACATTTGAAGCCAAAACATTCGTGTTTTTATTGAAAATGTAATTTATTAATGCAATAAAACGGACAGATATTAATTTGAAAACATCGTGATTATTTTGCGTCTGTATAAAGAATAAATAAATATAAATTCAGCGTCAAACCTAAAATATTAAAGAAATATACTAAACTATCAATGACGATAAGGTTAGTCTAATTAAAGATAGAATACAATACATGAGTTTTAAAAAGCCATAGACCACAATGCAATTTTATAAACCCGTCTAATTACGTCGAGAGACTTAATTTAGTCATAAAACTTTTTTTATTGGCAAGGACACTCGCTACAATAAAGTGTCGTATTTGGCGGTGTGCCGCAAAACTTTATCAATGCATTAAATTAACAACTTCGTCGGTAGACCACAAAACAGACGGGCAAACTTATCATTAGATTACGGAGCACTTATAAATCCATCGGTTACCGCGTTCTGAACTTTAATTTGACGGATTAAGGTTCAAAAAAGGACTCAAGTTGTTAACCCTAACGTGTCCGATGAAGAGAACCGACAATTTGCCATTTAGCGTGCATAAAAGCGAATCATACCCGATAGTAATCTCGCTAGGATATCATGTTATTACGGAGCTTCTCGATTGTAGAGTCAGCAGAGAAAGCAGCCTATGGAAATAGATAAAACTTGGAAAACTGTAATGGTCGTTTGTAATGGATGGTAGGGTATGGTATGCTCTTTCTGTTATGTAGAGTGATTGTATGTGCAGATATTTTCATACTTTATAGTTAAATTTATTAAGAATGTCCTTAAAGACAAACTACTTAGTATTTCCAAAGGAAAATTAAAGATGGAACAGATAATGCAACAAAATAACAAGCAGGTGACAGTGACTTGCATCTAATTTTTGTTAGGTATAAGCTTGTGGTTTTCTCGTTATGTTGCTTTAGAAATAGTCTTTAAATGAATTTGAATTCAGTTGTTTATCGCGTGACTACCGTATGACTCTATTAATTAGATAAATTATTTTATTTATTTATAATTATTATATTATTAGGTGTCGTTGCTGTCCGTACACCGCATGAGTTTAATATAGTGTCATTTGTAATGGAATCGTAGATTGCTACTCTTGCGTTGTTAAATTGATAGACCCGTGCCCGCAAAACATTATCACTTACAATGTTGATACAACTTGCCATTACCAATGTTTAACGCGGTTTTTATTTAAACTTGTATTCGATAACCGTAATTTTCTTGTTATTGAGTACTTATCTATCAATATTTCTGCTGTTTTATACACAAACTTGTTGATTGAAGTCTGCTAAGAAATAAATTCATTATTTTCGTGATCCCAGTCAATTTAACATCTAAGACAGGCGTTAAGGTAATTTAGAAAGAATATTAGAAAACTTGATGATACCGACACCTGCTTTCAAGCATACATTGGTAATGACTTGGACATCTTTGTGGTAAAGACGTGCCCAAAAATTGCTTAGTCAGAGTAAATTAGAAACCCACTTCAGTACGAATTGGTAAAGATAACGCAGAAGAATAGTTCTCACTAAAATCCTCTGAACTGACTTCACATACTATCACGTATTTTTAAGAAAAATAGGGAGGTACCTACCGCTATGTAGGAGCCTTTGACATGAACTATTAAACCCTTGCTTTTCTCCCATAAGGCAGAAACCGTGAGGCACATGCACATAAAATTACCATTGTATTTAATTTGGAGCGAAAATAGCGAGCTTCCAGATCTACTGACCGTGGAGGTCGTGAGTTCGAACCCGGTCCCGTTTAACTGTTGCAGTTAGTTCTAGTGTGGGCACGTTTAGATAACTGTATTCTTCATAGAGTAGCTTAATTAAGGGATTGAAGGAAATATATATTTTGGTATGTATTTAAAAAAGTTGTCAAGCTCTGCGCTGACCGACTTAAACTCGATCATGATTACCATTTCATATCCCTTATAATATAGGCGTCTTTCATTCGTCACTAGTTTAAGTTATATATCATACCCTGTTTGACCCTTTGGCAACAAAACACATTTACCCAAACTCAAACGTGCCTGTTACCATTCAATAACTTGAAGCCAAATTAAATTCGCCGTTCGTAATTCAAATTCGACATTCGATCCCAACTTCGCATCTCACGAAATAACAAATAACAAACAAACATAAATTTATTCGCGAAACATTCGTATCTTATTCCGAATTCGCAAACTTTAAATCCGCGGGTACGCCGGAATCCTGTTGCGAAAATTTTAAACGGCTGAAAGGCAACAACACAAAGTCACCTGAAAAGGAGTTGGTATTCAGGAGCTTCGGTTACCCAAGTTGGGCGTAGCCGTGTAAGTTAAGTTAGACTTAAGCAAAGAAACCGCAGCGCCGCGTAGTCTGAAGACCGACTTAAATCTCGGCCGATGTTAGGACTTGGATACAATATATGAAAAGAGACTTTAAAATTTCAAGCTCATTGCACATTTTTTTGTATTTTGAAAAAAAAATCGGACTAATAACTTAGCAAATATTAAATTTATTTAAATTTTAAAACATAATATATATGTTGCTTTGAGATTGTTAGTTTATCCAAGCCTGCTTTACTGCGTAACTGAGTCGTCTTTGCTTGCAGTACCTATTTATTTAAATGTCTAATTTTATTTACTTAGTAAGTTTTAGTTCAATTAGAAACTCCTTTAGTGTGTTTTGTGCTTAAATGCAAATTTAGAAGCCGAGCCGAGGATGCGCCGAGATTCTACCGGCATTTGAAATAAATATACTAGATTTGCAGACGTGAATTTTATGTGGAGACGTTACTGTTTCATTTGGTACTTCATTCTGTGGAACAAAGAGTGACTTACACAGGCGACTGCGCTTATTATGAGTAACTTAGTCTTGTCTAGTGCCTTGGATCACAAGGGAGAGATGTACTTATAAGCGAGAATGGGGGTGATGACTGTATTCCATTTAATTTAGTAGATATATTTGATAAATCTTAAGTAGGTACCATTTCTTCATAGACACATTGTCAAATAATTTTTCAAGGATATTCAGTTTTAGGTAAAGTTTGCTAACACTACTTAGTTATAACTTCATACATACTTTAAAAGACAAGAGAAAATACTCACATACATAAAAAATATGATTTCGAAACTTGAAACGTTTGTATTTTTCCAAGTTATTTAGAAAATTATTTCATTGGCAGTAGTCGTAAGAGAAATTGAAGAAGCCTTCCCCCATTATTAATAATATTTTGTCTCGTCGTGACGACAGAATACAGACGACAGAACAACACTCATCCATCTTGCGATATATTCTTGTGCCAAGTTCATCAAATATCGCTCGAGTATTCAGGCTTTTTTATTTCTTCAAACAAATGTAGTTTATCATTTCCGAACACAATCTGTAAGTAAATAATATTCAGACGATATTGTTAAGTCAGCGTGTCACGATACAGGACCAATAAAAATGTTCCCTCCCGAAACCTGTGTCAATAAAGATAAAGGAAAACTAATATCAAAACAGGAATAGGTACGTGATAAGAAAACATTTATTCCCTATGTTTAATGCATGATTTGTCATAATTCCCCGCCCTGCCCGTTGTTTTGTTACTCGCGGGGAAATGGGCGTTTATGATTTATTCCTTATCTTATTTATCTGGGCCGCACGGAAAAATTATTTGAGGGGAAACATTGGAAGCGTTTCCAGGTTTATTAACAAATACGCTGCCGAGATTGTGGCAGCGTAATTGCAATTTATATGCATTGTTTGCACACGTTAATAGGAGCTCCTGCCGTATGGGAATCGACTGAGAAATACTGTTTATAGTTTGAAAAAACCTAACATATTTTTATACAAAGTCAAAAATTGATTATACCTACCTACGTTTAAAAAAAAATTGTTTGTAAGCACAATATTTGCACGAATATAAATTTTAATAAAAGCAAGGTAACTTTGCTTGTTTCATTTTTAAATCGTCTGTTGGTGCAGTGGTGCAATAAAGCCGCGAATCAAAAGTTGCCAGTATATCACAATATGGCGTCCGCTGCCCCATGTTTGCTCTCGCCCACATAATCCGTTCATACGGCGGTAAATCCATCCTGCAGTGTCGCGCGCAACACTAAATCATCATAAGAGAATCCAGATCTACCTAAATGTATGTACTGCACAACACTACACATATCGCTGATTCGGTTTGGCAACATCGCTTATAGACAAGTATAGTCATGAGCGCCAACAATTTATATCGATACATCCCTAACAAAACATCGATTTTTTTCTTTTCGAAAACTTTTCCAAAAATAATAATGTGAAACCTACATTTGGATTCACTATCCAATCGTTGAATATCGCAAGCGCTGAAAAAGCTGCTCGATTTATTCGATTCTTTTTTATTCGATTTACGTGCGCGCCACCCAGTTACTGAAAAAGTTTGCATCGTAATGCAATCGTGTGGCATTAGTTTTGTCGTTTATCAGGCCGTTGCCGCAGCAGGAAGGCTTTGAGGGATTAATCTAGGGAATAAAACTGTAGCTTTCAACTTAGGTATAGTAAAAACTGAAACGCCGCGACCCTATCATATTGCATAGTAACTAAAATTCTAATCCATAATGCATTATTAGGCTAGCTCCTTGGCGCGAGCCCAATTTTAGGGAAACGCAAGGTTTCCGAGCACAGCAGGCTGCTATTAAGCAATTGTATAAGTTAGTCGCAATAAAATAATGGCTTAACAAACATGAAATATTTGCTTGGTGTTACATCGCAATTTGTCGTGCAGTGGCGGGCGCGAAGAGCGGCCTGCAATTTGGCTTTTTCGCTCGATTTATGGCAACATCACAGTCCCGCGGATATCGGACAAACAAGCGGAATTTGTTGTTAAAACGCTGCTATTTTTTAGTTACACCATTGTTTACATAAGTCAACTGAAATGCAGAATGGTTTGTGAAGTATTTTTTTTTTAATACTGAACGAATAAACTCATTTGCAGCAGACAATATCATTCAGCGCAATCGGGCGTTTAAATTTTTAACAGAATGAGTTTTAACACAGGTTTTAGAATTCCAAAATGAAATCCAACTCTGATCACATACACTTATCATTGATCAAAACAATCCACCATTTAACTCACTCACTCACTGCATAAAACATTGTCATTACAATACTTGTACTGTCAAACCGGCTACATACTCGGTACGTATACTCGTACATACTCGTCAGATCAGTTACGTTTGTTAGCCCTGTCTGTCCGTACGTCAGCGGTTTATTGGACACGAAGAGATGGAAACGATAGCGGACCGCCCGCCAACGTTGAGCAACGGCTCGGACTCGCCAATGTGTTTAGAAAACGGTTTATTTTGGAAATAAAACGGTTATGCAGGGTGAATTTTTCAAAGCCATGTGGATGGCTATAGCGAAAAATCTCAAAATTTAAATAACAATATTTAACAATTAACAATATTTAAATAACATATTCTCATGAAGTCCCTTACCTGAATACCTAAGTTAATAATGACCATCAATTTTAACCCTTACATAAAAAAGTAGTTACATTACATAGGGACAGTTTTGAAATGCTCTACATGGAAGATATTAATGGTCTCTTCTTTTTAAAATTACTCTATTATCTTCGCCATAATTTAGCAGTGATTTGGCAATTTGCCCTAATTTAACATCGTATTATAAGCCTGGAAACGCTTTTAATTCGGTTGAACATGTTTAAAGCGCATAGGGACTATGTTCATGTTAAAATGGAGCTAAAAGAGCGGAACAATGGGAGGCGTATCTAGGTGCTACTGTTTGGTAGAGAAGATAGCGCCTTTAAATTTGTTATTTGAAGTAACTAAGTAAGTACTAAAGGTTGGAAATTTGTGGAAATACGTTATATTATCCACATCAGCTTATGAATTATTATAGAGCGCAGCGGTTTTAGATATTTCTTGTTTGAGATCCATTCTTATTTTGAATCAAAACAGCAAGAACTATATTTTTCCCTTTTACACAGATACTCACAACGAGAGCTTCATTGCATAGTGCAAGAGATAGATATATAATACCCACTTCTCCAGGATTTCTATGAGCCAACACCTACCGGTGGTCCAATCCTTTTCAAGCCAATTTAGTACCAACAGTTAATTTTCCTTCCAAATTCCAATTAAATTTCATAATCAAACAATATAAAGCATCCCTTTTAATTATAAATACTAATACAGTATTGAATTTATGGAGTTTATCTTCGCCGTCCCAGCGAGCCTTGTAAACAATGCTGATATGATATATCGGTTTCAACCGCGCCATACATCTAGCCGCGCTCGTTATGAAGCTTGCTAACTTCGGAATTTATGCGTACGCGTGCAATAACCAAGTTTTGTATTGGGAAAATTAAAAATATACGCAGCAGAATCTGATATTAGTAAAGTTTTGTTGGTAAATCATAGAGTGTATATTGTTATTGTAGAGATTGCATTCGCAGATATTTTCTCTAGGCTAGAGAAATATGTTAATAAAAATATCAAACCGACTTTAAAAAACCTGGGAGCACTAAAAAGCTAGAAATAACTAGGGACCTTGTAATGCCTCTCATTTGGAAACGGTGCCAAGCCAATTCAAGTAGGGGTAAGTACCTTACCTACATAAGAAGTAGTAGAAGTTGATAGTAGTATAATTTTCAAAATCAGTCCACAATTGACTGAGTAATCAATGAACATACAGGGAAAAAAACACACGAACATAGAGCCACCTCCTTTTTTGGAATTCAGTTAAAAATCGAATACAAAAATGAATGATAACGAGTGAAGATGATGTCAGTGTAAAATAAAGCTGAATATAAAGTAGTAGTAAGGGCAAATGCAGATTTTAAACTCTAAAAGCAGGCAACACAATAAATGCATACACTTAAAGCATCTAAACATGAGATTTGGAGAGTAACTGGGGACAATATATCCGGTTTAGACTAAGTAACTTGGCCGGTATGCCTCCTATCTGGTTTTACTGAGCTCTGGCTAGGTGTACTTAGTTCTTTATAGTTCTAGTCGTGACAGTGACAATGCCCTGTACCTTCTACGTTTATTCATCTAGAGAAGTATAAGCTTTTATTGAAACTTCTTCAGACTTTTCACAGAATTTTAGCGAACTACCTATTTTAATATAGAGAATTTTGGGATTTAGGCTAGCATTCAATTCTGTATTTGGAAACAAAGATGAAATTCAATTTGAATCAGTTTAGTTGCTTATAAATAGTTCAAATGAAAATTTAAATAAATTGTTAAAGATCAGACCTGCAGCAGGAAACAAAACGGTAAGAGATATAGTGCTAGGATACTAAATGCTCTTGTAGTGGTTATTTTACTTTATTAATTTATGAATTTACATTTACGTTTAGCAATATAAATTATTTCCCAGAGGTTTTTATATTAGGTACATTCTCAAAATCAAATTTGTATCGTTATCATTAGTACCATGTTAATACCCAGCCAAGGAGTTAATTTGTACATATCCGTATATCAAGGTACGCACATTAGTTGCAGAATTTAACCCTTGTTAATTTGTCACAGTGAATTAGCCACCGACGGGGTAAGTGATAGCGTTAGCATGTTGCACCCTGCGAGCCACCAATATGGTCGTAAATGTCTGACCAGGACAATTTAATACCTAACAATGTATCTAGATGTCTATCTGTCTGGATATACGGTTGATTATGCTGCGCTGTTAAATATTCTAGGGTCATTTAGACTTTAACTATTGGTAGGCCGAGTACGAAATATATTGGAGAGGAACCATCAAATGCTGCTAATGAAGAATCAAGTGAAGGTACTGTAAGGTCTATGTCGGCGCACTGGCCACTAGCGATAGGAATTCCTGGCTGACGAGAAAATAATAAATTTAAGAAAACATGATTGTTTTGCAATTGAAAGCTCTGCGGTGCGCTGGCAGTGGCAACCGGGGAACTGATGTAATAGGACGTATTTCTAAATAATAATATAATAAATTAAAGTATTACCAAGGAATAAGATTTTATTATTGAAACCCCGGTGTCACAGTACTAACCTAATTGATGGAACCACTCAGATTAAAGGCATAACAAATTCTTCAAAACCAATAATCGTGTTAGAAAGCCACAATAAGAAACTACATTGTGAACATATTTTTCCAAACAAAATCGCAACGGATTCCGTTAATTAAGCACAATCTACAAGACAATAAGTAACAATGGGGAGCGATTAGAACAAAGTCGACGACACCGTAAAACTAGTTAGTCCCGGCGATTTGTGGGCTCAAAACAAACTTCAATGAAGTTTAGAAAGTCCGGACCATCATAAAAGACAATATTCCGACCGATACGTTACTGGTATGTTATAAAAAATTGTACAACTGCCCGGTTCAACTTACCTTTGTGTTAAAGATAAAGCGAGAAAGTTGCACAACGGTCAGCTTTCTAAAATTCGATATTGTTTGTCTATTGTCCGTACAACAGTTTCTGGTTGAAAGAAACTAACTGTTTTTGAGAAACGGCTGTGCTGGTGGAGTTTTGAGTGGGTCCTAGAAATATGGCCCTAATGCGGAGTACTATCTACTGTTATGTTGTTATGATGAATGAACTAAATGAAACATTATAGTCTATCAACACAATTAGCATCGTAGCATCGTAAATACTTATCATCATAGAAAAAAGGATTTCCATAAGACCATATCTCTGCAACCAAACTATATAAGCCCTCTCTACTTTACAATGTTGATTATAAAGGTGATATTCCCACCGATAATGGCCAAAAGAATGTCCATTCACAGCGCAAAATAGAACAAGGAGTTCATAAACGCACACAAATACATTTATATTTGGTGATGCAATAAGAGGAGTTTGAATAAATTCTTCACATAACTCCAGGTATCTTATAAGTCCCTGGTACCTACCTATAAGTGCAGGTCTTTCTGTCGTGCTAGGGTGCGGTTAGCCGGCTTGTTAGCGCAACACAATGCTAGGACAGTGCGCACGTTCCTTCCATCTAGATACGTATTGCGGCCTAGCCACAAGCGGATGAAGAAAAAGCTTGTCTCTCTTGGACATTTGCATTTACTAACAGAGTTCACGAAACTACTGGAATGATTTGAGTTGTAAAGTTATATTTGTGAAGTAATTTGATCCAGTAGTTGTTGAAAGCATTTATTATATACAAAATTATGTAGATTTAAGTCAAAATTGTTATAGCCCTCGTGAAAATGAAGCTTATAATTTTTTTATGTATTTGTTGCAGATACAATTATAGATCTATTCCAGATTAATACCAAAGCCGTTACTACTAGAATACTTTATCTCTTGGTAAGTACTGTTGTGATTTAATTTCAAGGAAAAGCAACTACATACAAGCAAGAGCAAACTCATGAATCCCCAAATAAAAATCAAGTGTAAAGATATTCGATTTAAATTAGATAACAAATTGAGCAATAAATTATTCCACCACACAGTATGCAAACACAAATAAAACCGCGCACTGTGACTAATGTACAAGTGAATACGTGTTAATAGACCATAAACAATAATATTGGACTAATGCAGACGTTTACGACTGTCTTCCAACACAACAATAACACATCAACTGTATCAAGCCTCATTGAACCGAACACGAGGCATGAATCGACTATTAAATTAAGAAATCAATCGAATCGACTCGCATCGAATAAAAAAATCGACTAAAATCACAACTTTAAACACCGCTCGACAGAATGTGATTTTTATTCATCGATGTTAACTTTATGGACCATCTTTTAAGCGCGTAAATGTTCATATCCTCATGTTTATATGCAAGTCAATCCGTCCCCTTTGCATCTTGGCAGTTATACAAAGCAGGCTGCTGGAGTTTCAGTCCATAAGTTTCTGCACGAGTGTAGTGTAGTGCCGTACACACAGAATTTCCACCTAATAAAAGGTCCTGTTACGTTTAGAGAACGTTAGACACGCAATTACGAATTACCCAGTTTATTAAGGACTTCATCTCCCTTCGCTTGGTAGGTGCGATGGAAGGAAAAGGGGGGTTCGCTAGAAGGGCCGAGGGTCACGTTTGATTGGCGATGTTGAACGACGAAGTTTCACGTTGCACGTTAATTAGTGCAGGCCTCACATGCCTACTGTTGTGTGGATGTAAGCGAGATTTTTTTAAAAAGGGTCGTACATATAACCATATACTTGGGGATAAGTTAAAATTATAAGTATAGAAGCTTACAAGTATGATGAAGTTATTAATCAAATCTATGACGGTACTGCAACCGTCATCGATTTGGTAGTATTAATACTAAGGGCAATGATGCTGAGATTCATGTGTGGATCAATTTATCGACAATAAGTCGACGCGAGACCAATTAACACAAAAGTGTTATTGCAAATTAGACCTAACGGACACCTATCAGGACACCTACAGTGTTAGGTATTCACGATTACGCTCGAGATACAACGCCAATTTATGCTAAGATCGGGAGATACCGATTTTCTACAATATTTTGTATTTTAGTTAATTAATTTGTTGTTAGACGGAATAAACAGTAGATTTGGAATGATTATGATCAACTAAAATCAAATATATATGTTAAAGAAATGTTATCTTCTTAATCTAGAAAGATGAGCAATTAAATTATGGCTAATTAAGCGGTCATTCACAGGTAATAGCCGTGGATGACACTCGGACTTGAATGACCGCTATGTAGAGAAATATTGTTTTTTCAACAGAAATGGTCTCTATTGGATAGTAGATACCTAGTAGCGAAAATACCAGAGGAATGAGGTGGAATTTGGCGAAGGTGACACAAATCATTTGGCTTTAACCGATGATGTGAAGACTATGCCCCGAAAATCAAACATTGGTACGTACAACATATTTACGTAATGATAAATAATACTTCATAATAATAATTATCGCCAGACTAACAGACCAACTGTATGGTCCTAAACTAAGTATCCCAGTGACACCCAGACCTGGGCAAATTACGAAAAGGCCACTTTCGAAATTTGCCCCGTCGAGATACAAACCCGCAACCACCTGGTGCAGAGAGCAGAGCGGCCTACGATCAAATCACTGCGCCAAGCGGTCGTCATTATTAAATATTGTTACTTTTAAGACAAAATGTTCTAATCGGTTAATATAATGTAGAAAACATAGTAATCAGAAGTAAGCAATCTATCTCGTGGGCCTCTAGCGGGTCGTAAACACGCCACTCGCCGCTGTCCCAAGGGCTGGCAGACTTGAGTTTTATATTGTGGACTTTGTGGGGCTGGGTGTGGAGCATCTATGAGGAGGGCCAGAAAATATTTTAATTGAAGATTTGTAACAAGGTTTTTTTTAATCACACTCCTTCATAGGTTGTCTTGGTTAAAGAAATAAATACTTATTAGGCATTAGTATTACCTATGGGTTGGTACTTGGTACTTACTATATAAAATCAATAACAACTGGAGCGGTGCAAATCGAAAAGACTATCAAATGGCTAAAACTCACGTTTCATTGAAACACTATTCAATGTCCATCAACGCACAGTTGGAAACTTTTCGATTTAAAACATATCGTTCGTTATAGGTACATAAACGGTTGCTTAATAATACGAGTACTGTCATCTTTTTTTTATAAAAATAAGTCGGCAAACAAGCCCTCAACTTGCCCGATGTTAAGCTGTTAACGTACCTTATAGCTACCTCGACGTCATTATTGGTCACCATTGTCGATCCTGGTTTACAGGAGAACCTAACAGTGGTAGGAGTGGGTGGCGGGACCAGTCCCGATAAAAAATAACGTGGCTCATATTTAGATGCTTGCAATACCAAAGGCATTGCTCGCTCGTTGCCGACCTGAAGGGGAATGCGACAGAGGGCGAGGTTGCTTTTTTTTTTTTTTTTATATGACTATACGTTGTTGGCCAGAGTGGCCATAACAACTTCACCCGGACAGAGGGCGAGCGCAAGTGCGCTCCAGCCAGAGGGGCAGGGGGGCAGCTAGCTCAAGGGCGCCACAAGGGACACGACCTCGGCTTGGGCCGCTGCCAGAAGAGGTGGCGAGGGTAAATCTACCACCGGATCGGAACGCGACCTCGACTGAGAAGATCCGGCAAGAAACTCAGCGGGCTTGTCGGGTGCCAAGGTGCGTCTAGGTAAGTAGACGCACCTTCTAGCGGAAGCGGGGGTACGTCGACCTCGCCGGCGAGGTCGGTGTCTGGTGGGGAGTGTGCGTGTGTCGTTCTCTTCGACATCTGAGTCTAGGAGAGCGGTGAGTTTGTCGGGGGGGGTGGGCGAGGTTGCTTAGTGCGGTTGGGCTTATAATAACTTATTTACGCCAATCTTCTGAGAGAGAGTGGTACTACCCGGTAGTAAAGGCTATACCACCAAGAAAAATCATAACTAAACTTTCATACCTAAGTATTAAAATATTTCAGTCATGCTCATCACTACATCGTATAAAACAAGTCGCTTCCCGCTGTCTGTCTGTCCCTATGTATGATTAGTTCTTTAAAACTACGCAACGGGATTTTCATGGGGTTTTTTTATTTAATAGATAGAGTGATTCAAGATGAAGGTTTAAATGACATGCATAATATAGTAGAGAAACAGTCATAAAAAATACCCGTGGAAAGCCGGGGCGGGTCGTCTAGTATATTATAACAATGACGAAAACTAACAGAATGAGCACCAATGTCCTGTGGCAACCCTGTTCGCAACATAACTTGGCATACAGCCGCAAGAAATTGTCACATCTAGATATCGCCTTAGTTACCAGCACTTCATTAAAATCATTCCCTCGAACCCGTTCCCCATGGTTTATGGGCCCAGGGCTATCTATCCCATTGTTAAAGCCAACAGGTGATTTTAATTGAGTTTTGTATTAATGCCACCACTAGTACCGACTCTTAATGAACCTGAGGATTGAGTAGTTAATATTTCTTATGTGAATACTTGAGATGTATGTGGATCTAATGATGTTATGGAATTAGATACTGGATCGTCTAGGTATATCCTAAGACTTTTGTTCGCGACTAACTCATTAGTGTCAATACATTTTAACTATTAATTAAAAGTTAACACAATAATGCTCGTTGTAAAATTGTCATAAGATATAGACTTAGCTAAATTTGACAACGACAATACAGTTAGTAAAGTAGAGTCTAATCAAATCATAAAATTTATTCCATATGCGAAACTAATTCAAACGTTTTTTTTACATAACATTAAAAATTCAAGTGGTGAATTAATAAAGAGATAAATAAATTTAAGAGCAGCGGGAATGTGGGTCTGCCGTTACGGAGCCGGTTCGTTTTATGTGCATATCGAAGATGGATGGGGCTGTGTGCGCTGCGGCAAGGCGCGCGAGTCGGAGGGCAGAGGGGGCGTGGGGGGCACGGGAGGGGGCAGGAACACGCCGCCCCCCTCCAGCGCCGCACCATAATGGCCGCGACCACTCGAGTCCCGTCAGACGACAAAAATGCCATAATAATGGCTCCTGAATAGTTTTTGCTGCACCGCTCCAAATACCCAGTGGGCCCCTAGTACGTGACGACACGACGGTCATCTCTCTTTTATTGAGAAATTCGTCAGTTTTATACCAGTGTGGAAAAAAGTACATGTCGAGAGGGCCGGAATCCGGTTGCGTCATTTCAAACACTTGATAAGTATCGTTTGGGAACTTTTTCCGTGCAGAATTTCAGCGGAGCTCCGCTCGCTTAGTATTCGACGAATGCTCGGTTTTTATCCGCTTTCAAAGATGGCACGGTCACCTTCAGCTTTAATTGTGAACCAATAAAAACTTATTTCTTTTATAGACTCGGGATCTTGACAATGGCTTATTAATGGCGACCCGCATTGAAATTATAAGAAATATTGCCTGAAGCTTTTATCCGAACGTATCAAAAATAAAGTGCTTAGCGTAACTTATATGCACAGCAGAAACTCAATACTAACTGGAATTAAAAAATAAACCCCTATGCAGGAACCTCTATGTTATAAGAATGACGGAACACCCATTCGATGGGAACAAAATTTATGAAGTTGCAAAAATTTCGAGCAGGATTTGTAGCATGCCGCAAGTATGTCCATATGGTCAATAAACAAGCATTTAACAAAAGTGAACACGAAGCAAAGCATCTCAAACCCATGAAGCAGCTAATTAAACGATCTGCTAATAATGGGCCTTGTTATTATCATGGCGGTATTATTGAACGTCACAAAAGGTGGACCAATTAAGAGTTTCCCCGAATGTCCGAGCGAAAAGTTCAGAATGATAGCACCGTCAATTATGGCTGCCCGCCTCGCAGCCCGGTCGCCCAATTACCAACCAGCCCACCGATTGATAAAAAAGAGTTTCGAAAAATGCGCCCAAACAGTTTTGGGTTATCTGTGCAAGAGAACCGCGGGCACTACTTTCCTGAAGACCAATTTGGACTCCGAGCCGCGACCGTCGATAATGTTAATAATTACAAACTTAAGAAAATTGTATGCAAGTATGCAAGCCTCTCGGAACGAATGACGAATTCGCGGCCAAAAAAACTACAGCGATGGGGTAGAAATTCAGCTTTTCACAAATGCCATTTTATTTAGGAGCCGAGGACGGGTGGAACTTCGAAAAAAGTAGTTCGCGCTTCATGTATGAACCATGACGCGGCCGCAAGAACAATCACCAAGAATAATTCATATTCCGAGCGCGCTGCAAACATCCGAAGACGATTTACTGCCAGCCTTTGCGCTTCTGTCGCGACAGGTATCTTAGTTACTTTCGAAAATAATTGGATTTCGATTGTGGGAGAAAAACGTACGCTCGCGGTACGTCATTACTGCTTACCATTTACAGTCTGTATAAATCGTAATTGGGGATGTAGGAGCGCTATCGCCGCATCGGTCGTGTCTAACGCTTCGATACCCGGGCTTAAGGGCCCCTCGCCTATTTAGTTCCCATCGCCGACTATGAAGGGGCGCCGAGCTGTGCGACACCTGTATGCGTTATTTTGTCGCATAAATTCTGTTCGATTCAGTCGCGCTGCGCCGCGTCTCCTGGTTTATTGAACTCGCCATCCAGATAAGGCGCTCCTTCCAAGTAGCGGTGAAAACACACCATAATCTTGTAATTTTTCTCGACTCGTTTGCATTTCCTGCAGAGTTCGTGAGCGAGTCATGCGCTTCTCATAATTAATTCAATTCAAATCACACCGCCCACGAGCCCTCCAATTTATCTGGTGAACCTTATACGGAGCACGATTGTACTCTGAGATTTCTTCTCCCACCGTAGATAGGTATAGTATCACATTCTACCTTTGAACCCTATACAGTATTATGTAATATAAATGGCATTGTATATCGTACGAGCCTTGGGTAAGAGGACTGTGGCAGTGTATTAGCACACAATAAACTTATCTAAAGAGAATCTCCTGTGTTTGTAGCCGCTCTCCTAAAACGTCTATTTTCCGCGTAAGCAATGGAAATGTCGTCGGGGCTGGATAAACGAGTGTGCAAGCTCTAAAGTGGGGGCGCGGGGTGGGGAGCGTGTTCTAATGAGGCGCGCCCAGTGTGCGCGGGCGCAGCTTTGCACTCACGCACGTGAACGATTTATGCGCTTAGGTATGAATACAAAATGAATACCTACGCCCATTTCAATTACGCAATACACACTTCGTTGATCTAACTAGTTTTCAAGCAAAAATCAAGTATATTTTAATTACATACGATGCGCTTGATGTTGTGTATTCAAATAAACATGGCCGGCCACGATAAATCAAGATTAGTCTGTATTTCCAAACAGCGTTGATATATGACCGCCAGAAATAGTTGCTTAATGACATCAGTAGCTGCTTTGAGCCATTCTGCCACTTAGCTAAGTATCAGAAACCCTTCGGGTTTCGTAATTTACGCATTCACATAAACATGAGTTCACTTTTTTCTCGTTCACCCGTAATTCGGAGAGGTGCTTTAATATAATAAATATTAGCAAATAGGCACTTCGTATGTACTACCGTAGCGCACTGGCTTTTAAACGAATTGCTTCGCATAACAATAAAAGCGCCTATGGGCCCTTTCACACATTCTAATGTGCCCAATGCTCCTTCATTTGTCGGGGGCTAGCACGCAGAGGAAATATTTTCCCAAATCCATACGGCCTTAAGGATCTCATAAAGCAGTCGTTTTCCCCACGCGAAAGTATGGAAGTGAGATTTATGTGCGGGACTTCGGTCTCGGGCCGGGGCTTACTATGATGAATTGACACTTTTTCAGTACCGCCCACAAATTTCAACTCGAACAATATACGCGCCCGGAATGAACAATGAGAGGTAAGAGTTGCCGACTTGCCGTTATGGCTTCAAAACTTTTAATGTCTCCTATGAGGTAAGGTGCTCGTAAATATTTTCCATTTGTGAGATTAGTGGCTCTTTCGAAAAGTTGAGTAACACCACTGTATGTGGGTACCTACGGTTAATTTACATGAATTGTTCCAATGTTTTTTTTGTCCCTGTAGAACAAATTGATGCTTGATTTAAACGTAGTCGTTCAGTACATAGGACTGACAATTTATATTTTAATTTTCCCTTCATTATGCAGTTTGGAGAGCCATGCTCACGTGATCCTGGGGCCAGCAAAAAGTATAAACACATTATAAACATGAACGGGCCACCGCCATGGCTTCGCGTCACGGAATCTTCGCCTGCATTTTTGCATAACAAACTCGGCTATGACTTGTCGGCTACGTTTTATCACATCAACGTGCCTACTAAATATTTAGTTAAAAAGTAATTAAGTATGTTTACTTCAACATTGTATACTCACTAACAAGTTTGCGAAGTATAAGAACGCCACAGTTACATTTTTTGGAAGAAAAAATAAAAACTAGCGCCACAAAACTAGTTATATGTAGATGACTTCATTCATCGAACGAAGCTTTAGGCAATCGTCTAAATTATAATAATAAGCGGGCGTGAGCTCATCCAATGGCTTGTCTTAATAAAGCCATTATAAATATCTGATGCCTCGGTACGTCCAGACGGCCGACGCCAAATGCCAAAGGGTTACCGGCCGTATATTTCATGAGACAAGGATAATTTAAATGAGACATTCATATCTCTTTGCTTATCGACAGCCGTACTTATTTTGACATGTTACATGTTGCGGCCTGTAGGGCCTTTGGATATTATATTATTTTCTATCAAATACCTACTTTGTTATATGTACTCACAGAGTATATAATATATATATTAGACGAAAGTCGTGATCACCACTAAGACCAGATATAAATTAATATTGTGTTTATATAGTCTGGAAATCCTTTCTTTTCGTTTATATAAAATATCTAACCCTTCCTTTTAATATTATCTTAATTAACAATGGAAACAAATATTACTCCTGACTTGAAAATATTCTTATTTGCAAAGGTCGCTGACTATCTGAACAAAATAAAATAAAGATAGGCACACGATGTTGTAACCTGTGATTTAACCGACCGGCCAGCTAACAATAGCGGTCGCGGCTGCATGAATAAAACTTATACAAATTTAATCAAACAGAAATCTATTAGTAAAATGAGAAGTAAGGAAGGGAGCACACCTATACATATTCAACGAGGCACTGCATCACGAACGAGCCAATTTATTCGCAAACTCCTGAGACTATCTTACTTTTACCTCCTCATATGTAAAACTGGAGTACCTATATATTCAGCCAATCAATCCGCCACCTTTTAATGAAAGATATTACGTTTTAAAATTTACTTTCCTCGATGTTTTATATCTAAAACTTCAAAGCGTATCTATTTTTGTAAAGAAAACATGAATAAAAGTGGTACGACATCCACATACTTGTCTAGTGCTTTATTTTTATTTTACATTTTATTAATTAATTTACTCTAAGATGACTGCCTATACTATTATTTATAGTGTGTAAGAAGGAGGCAAGTTCTTGCCGGCTGCCGACTGCCTAGTTCGGTCCCACCGCAAGTTTCCTTTAAAGTATTAATCAAGAGGCATGTCGCGTTTTACCTTTTATTTTTTATTTCGCAAGTGCATCTGCCTCTGTATACAGTCATAAGTTAATAATATATTATATGTCTTTATGATACATATATATATATAGTCAGCTCGTATGTGGAATATCATCTTAGCAATATATCTAAAGCCTTTGATAAACAGTATCCGCCATCTATGTGTAATAATCTTGTGCAAGTAATAATATAGAGGTCTATTAACTTCAACATAGCATAATATGAGTCGGTCGATACAAACTGGATTGGAACAGTTTAAGAATATATTGACTTGCAATAATAGTTTAAAAAAATGGTGTTCCACAGGGACGTCACTCGGGACCCACATTGTACAAAATACAAGCAGTCCCATTAGACAGTTATATAATGTTGCGTCATTTAGTAGAGGCACATAAACAGATCGTATCTTTTACAAAACACGTTCATCTAGTCACGGTGTTGTGTACAGTTAATTCTGGAAACAGGAACCGACTTAAAGGGTTCAAATTTTGACGACATTTTGTCCTCTTATACACCGAGGCTAGAGATCTGGACTTCGCATATGCAAGTTTAGTTCGCTACGACAAAGTCATTAAAATAAAATATAGCTTTAGTACGCGAGTCAAAGTGAGCTTTATTGCCTTCGGCACGGAGCTTGATAGTAGCTCGATTAACTAAGGAAGACATATTTAATTCAAGCTATTACATGACAGCTTTTTACTTAAAAACCTGATAGTTAAAAGCGGCAATAACGGAAACACCATTTAAAGAAGTCGTCACACTCTTCAAGTCCATAAATTAATTCTTTAAATTAAAAGGTTTCCTTTTTAAACAAGGCAGCGTAGAAATATAGTTGCGTGTAGCGCCAGACAGGCGCTAAAGTAGCGGGGATCGATGTCCCAATTGGGAGACAACTTGGACTGAGTGACGACGGAAAAACTATTCCAGCCTTTTGTATTTTGTATCGTAGGTCTTATTAAAAAATGCTCAGTGAAATGGAACATTAGTGTTTCCTGTGTAGACACTAATCACGGTGTTATTAATCTTAATAGCTAACAGGTGTCTCTAACTATAAATTCATGTCTGTCGTGATTCAAATTTCACGTTTATGCTTCTACTTATGAAATGTATTTTCACTCAGAACATAACACCGAATATTTCTATTAATAATACCAATTTTATATGCGATAAATTTCAAATGTCACCCAAAGCCCACAAATGAAAGAACAACATTATTTCCTAAAGAGATATTTGGTTCTCAAGAAATACAACTGTCCATACGAACTAAATTAACCATTTGCCAAAATAAACCAATTCTCTATTCGAATATAACAGAAATAGAATCACGATAAATGTTGGCAATATAATAGTGGCCTTAGACATATTTGAATATCTTGGCGCGCATCGGTCGGCCGGCATTGTGCTCGCTACCCAGTATGGACTTAATTAAGGAGGGGCAGAAGATCTACGGGAATTTAGAGGATGGTCACCGGTGGTCGAGCCAAATATGTGCTTATGGCGAGATTATTGTCGGTAAAGGTGTCGAATATTGGTACCGAAATAATAGAGTCTAGAATATTAACTGATAAATAATATCCTGTGCCCACAGGGTTGAGAAATAAAGTCGAAATTGATGGAGAAAAACAAGTAGTTTTAAAACATCTGCAAATAAATCTGAGATAATAAGAGTAGGGGAATTCTAAAGTTAAAGAATATAACCAACAGAGACTCTCTAGAGGTTAACAATGATTCACAACTAACGTACACTACTACTACTGTACATCCATTAAATACGATATTATTTCCAGAATACATTAATTACCTCCAATTCGGCAGCTGGGAAATCAAGATGAGAAACTTGCACTCGTAGCGGTCAACGCGAAGACCATGGGGAGTAACAAATTATGTTAAGAGCTTTAGAAACGTTTAACAGCTTCGTGCGTTGAACTAGAGAAGTGAAACCTAGACGCAAGTATAGAGATAATGAATTTACATGCTAAGGTAATAAACTTTAAAGAATACCAAATGTACGTTCTTAATAAAAAGTACTCGTTCTTACAGTGTAATGCTAAGGTGACGATAAATTACAAGGAATACCCATAAATAATTCAGCAGCTCGAATTAACAAGAAATGTGGGTTCCCCTTTATGCGGTAATCAATTAAGCAACTACACATATAATTGTGTTAGGGAGTCAATGGAAGACGTAACTCGTAATTAAAATAGTTTATTCTAATCCTGTATTCAACTGAAGCGAGTTTTTTCCGCTACTGTACAACGGGTACGCGGAAGAATTAGTCATAAGCGGTAGGCGGCTGGCATCAGCGTATAAAAAATAAAGAGAAGTGACTGCATTATTACGATAAATTAAAAGTATATTTTTTTGGTATTTATAACTGTGGCAGTTTTGTATTTACATACCTACCTATGACATCGGAGTTTATCAGTAGTTCATTTGAACAACCCTATGTATAATCTTATATTGATTACTGAGCTTTAATTTCATTGAAAATTTTTTAAGGTTTATTAATCCTGAATTCGTCATCTTCGTCGTCCTACCTAAAAGAACCAAAAATCTTACAGGTTTCATAAAATTAGTTCGTAGGTATACTTTGTGAACCTAGTCCTACCGTTAACCAATTTCGACAATTCGATGTGTGCTTATCAGATATCTACTCAGTATCATAAAGAAAAGCCCGTGTCTCAATAATTTTCGAATCCGCTCCGCTTGTCCGCAAGCGCGTGGCACAGGAGGCCGCGGAGTTTACTGCAGGGATATAAATTAAATGCTTACGTTTCGCCTGCCCCGCTTTGCCAGTTTAATTAAGCGTCTCTTCCTTTGTGTCTGTATGTGCGTAGACGTTCAACATGTTCGCTGTTGTTCTTGGAGACCACTAGAGATGCATTGTCCCGAGCTGCGTATCAAAACTGTGTATATGTGCGTTTCGATTTAAATTCCAGACGGGATTGCTCCCACAGGGCTAAGAGTTTCAGCGTTACAATACAGATACATTTAGAATCGATATAATAATAAGGTTTTTGATAGAAGAACTTAAGGTACAGTGATTAGTATCCCAAGGGTTGTTAATTAAACATACTTGTATGTTTACGACCCTATGTATTAGGTGAAGTTGTCCACATAATTGCGTCACGCAAAATTGCCTAACAAAAATGTGTCAAAAAAGCAACTTTAATTTGTACTGACTCCGGGTACGGACATGGCCGTGAGATTAAATTTTCAAACATGGCGTCCAATTAATTTTCACGGAGAAAAATTGTTCATTATGTCCGTACCCAGTAACCTGTTGTTTAATCTGGTGTTACATCAGTTATGGTAAAAAGTCTGAATACCTGATAGGGCTTTTTAGGAGCGCTCAATTTTCGGTATTGTGGTTTCCGCTGAACAAGTCCCGATCACATTTTTTAACAAACTAAAAACACACACGCACTACGACGAGGTTATTCGGATACTACAAAAACTTTAAGCCGTTGATCGTCCCGTTCCTTTGCAGGTACAAAAGCGTTTTTTACCTCGACAATGGCGACTTTCTCTCGAACAATAACTCAAAAAACTCTATTTTTTTCTTGTGCGTCCGATGCAACAAAGCTAACTTTCTCTTTGCACTTGTGCAATTGTTATTGTTAAAAAGTTCGTTACACTAAAAAAAATACATTTCAACAGTCAGTATCAGTCGCGTCTCCGATCGAGCTATCCGATCCACGGCACAATCGTGATGATACTGAAAAACGGTATTCTTTTATCCAGGAATCTCTTAACGAGGTTAGTTTAGGCAAACTTTTGTGATGTGATTTTTTGTTCGACTTTATTTAGGGCCGTATGAGTATGTTATATTGTCGTTTCGAAGCGAGTCCCTAACCAAAGGGTTGCGCTATTCATTCGGTGTTTCGGATGCGCAGGAGTGAGCGTGATGCAACGATTCCATTAATGGCTCCCCAGTTAGAACGGAGAACACGTTTGGTGAATAATTTGAATACCGAAATGCAGATGGCTTCTTTCATCCGAGGAGCTCCGGCCGCGGCAAACTACAAGTTAATAAAGGTTTGGCCATCAATTAAATATTGGTTTTGATTGTTTTCGTTTTGCAAATTAAGTTGCGCTCTTGATTTATGCATTAATTGTATATTCTTAATTAAGATATCCATTGGCAGCCTCCGAACTGGTCGATGGCTATTTGCAATGCTAAAAAGTTGCCGACTGCCGATGAATATACGTATGCAAATAAGTCTATATACGTCTAAATTAGAGGGTAGTGTCCTGCTTCTGAATTGAAGGTCAATTTGTTAGCGTAAGGTGAGTGGACTGAGTGGATTATAATGCGAAAAAGATAAATCTCTTCATTCAAATCCCGCACGTTCGTATCTGGGCCGATGCATTCGTTCAGCGAACGGCTTCACTGAGCGAAACACCGAAATTTATTAGGTTAGTAGTTGCCGTAGGTCGATAAAACTACAAACCGACAACAGAACGGCGTATCTCAATAAATTGGATAGTAAAAAATACGACCTACGATGGAGAGGAACAGAGTAAACTTTTGCTTGGTGCCGCTGGAAGGTTGTATGTCTGAAAAGAGCAATGCGCAGTGCAATTTTGTGATATCTTTTTCACTCTTTCAATGGCGGACCAGCTAGGCGACATACGGACGTTATAGTGTTGAATTAGCATATTTATTGCTAGTTACACGCCGAAATAAATTTATCTTAGCCCATTGGGCCTGGGCCATATTCGCCTTTTTTGCATCACATATTCTCGCTTCCGCACACTGGGGTGTGGCTGGTGGGATTAAGGCTTGAATATTATGCACATTGCTTAGACAACACGTTCTGAACAATAATTGTTTGAACTTATTTATAAATCAATAAATAAATATCGCCAGACGAACACACCAACTGTATGGTACCAAACTAAGCGACGGTTGTACAATGGGTACCGTACGATGGACTGGGGGCGATCCCAGTGACCCCCAGACCAGGGAAAATAACGAGGCCATTTCCGAAATTTACCCTGACGGGAATCGAACTCACAACCATCATGTGCAGTGAGCCGAGCGGCCTACGCTCGACCACTGCGCCAAGCGGTCGTCGTTATACTACCTAAGATTTATTTTATAAACCTACCTACCTAATACTTATAGGTACTTATACGTACCTACCTGATAGTTCCTAGGATGATCTGTGTTTATGGTGTCAAAGATAGTAATCTTGTTTTAATGAAATTAATTGATTTGCGATTATTCATAGGTGACACTGATATCTACTTAACGGCAATAAAACCATACCTTTTCTATTTCTTAATATTTTAAAGTTACTAGATCGTTTAACTCCTCAGTTAAACGATCTACTTTAAAATATTGCTGTACCTATTCTATCGGAATATTCAGTACATGCCTATAATCCAAAATATATTTCCCTTAAGTACCTACTGCCTACCTAATTTTGCCCATTCATCTAATTAAGTAACGGCTAATCATAAATTCAGTGAAAATTTCCTTAAAAGTGTATCATTTGTCTCAAATCTGTCACAAAGTTTTCCGGGATAAGCCGAGCTTAGAGGATCGCGTTGTTTATATCCGGGCCATAAACTGGATACTTTCGTAGAAGCCATGGGATTATAACTCTTAATGTGGTCCTAGTAATGTACGAAATGGTTTGCGCTTTCAAAGAGCTCTACTAATCTTGTAAAATTTTTGAAATGGAATTAATTAGTTACTGAATTATGCCCAATCGTGCTTATGTTTCCTTGCTTCATTACGTTTTCCTCCTGCTTAGGTCATATGGAAGCTTTTATGTTTAAGTACCTGCAACAAAAAAATATCATTTATAAATAGGTAGCCATGCTCTACCTGCGCTCGGTGGACACATAGCCGGCACATATGGACGCAAACTCCGTAAACGCCTCTGACGAAACCGGTCCGCCACGCAGCGGGCATACAAATGTACTCGGTACTCCCGTTCCAACACATTCTCCGTCTTTCATCGGCGCCAAAACATCACATAAATCTAGCTCGCTCGCTCACCCCGGCCAACTTCACGCCAATGCGCACGCCGACCAATGAGCGCGCGCCGCACCATCGCCATATTGAATCGCGCGACCGAGCTGCCCTCTGTCCGAACTAATGCAAAACCGGTGTCGTGTTTTCTGCAATGTTTTTGTGTGTTTTTCTCGGTTTTAAACGTTTTCCATCGTTTATTTGTCGTATAATAAGTGGATTATCGCGTGTTATGTTCTTGTTGGGTACCGTTTAATTGATTGTTTGGCGATTTTGTGTGGAAACGAGCCGGTAATGTCAGGGGGACGCCGCGTCACAAAACTACCTAAAGCTACGTTCACTCCGTGCAAGGCATTGTTTTCTGAATATTTATGTTTTTCGCATCATTATTATAAATTTATTAACGCACTACTCCATTAGTAGTTACTGTATTTACATTTTATAGCATGAAATGACTAAAATTGTGTTTTTTTATACTTAAGTATTTCTAATAAGAAAGCTCAACGCTTTGTTTATTTACCAACCAAGATATCTTATGTAGGTGTATATTTACAAGTAGTAAACAGTATCTTAAAGTGTTTTTAAACCGTAATCAGCATTTTAATAAGTATTAATTATTTTCGAACCCTACAAAACCTGGAGGTATTAAATGTAGAGATGGTTTTGATTGCGCGGTGATTGAATTAGGTAGGTACCAAAGTAAATAAGTGGAATTCAATGTATTTACTTTGAGAATAAACTACATAACATTTTATCATACAGATATAATTGAGTCCAATTACTATAAAACAAAAGATGTTATAGTACCTTAATTTTTCATAACCTGCAAATAAACTAGATTACTAGCAACCGATTCTAAAATTTTCAACGTTTTATATTTATTTTTATGGAATATAAGGTTGCTAATACCTATTAGCAGTAGCTCTACAATTTTTTTTCTAATTTTAATACAGCAATTCAGTAGATTTGTATATTATCTTGAATGTTCCTTTTAAACAATATCCCGACGGCGATATCACCTAAACCGACCCGTCGGACGGCGCATGCGCAATGGGTTTAGCTTATGTCAGTGTAAAACAATCTCTATTTATTTTTATGATTAATGATTTGCGACCTTCAAATTAGGTATAGGTATTGTAGATTCTTAATTTAAAACCTACTTCTGAAAAAAAAATTTCTGCAATGTAAATCATACATTGCAGAAAAATTTAACAGTTTTACTTTTGAGTGAGTATCCAACATGAATAGGACATTAAAAAATCAAAACACTTAATATACAAAGACTGTATTGTCTCAGCTCATTTCAAGAAAGTCAGAAATGTATTCGTTTGGCTCGTTCAAGACGAAGGTGCGGGTAAACTTAGAATCGCACTTGGAGCGATAAGTAGTGTGAAAGTTGGACAAAGCTCTACATACCAATCTGAATCTTAGATGGTACACTGACAAGCATACAGAAAACTTAGTAGGGACATCATTACCTAGAGTTGGATCGATACCTACATATTTTTTTACTTTTCCGATTTTTGTTTTCTACAATTTACTGTCAACATTAAATTTGTCAACGTCAATTGATTAGCGTATTAAAATGACCCGGTTATTTATTTAAGGAAAATTATTTCTGGTCGTTCTTTTGACAATATTTGAGCTGTCGGATTTCTGTGTGTCTTCTGATATTCCTCATATACTGGCCATAGGCTTGGACTTGAAAGTGTAGTATCTCTGGCATTATTCTTGCAATACATTAAGCATATAGCAGCTATTTACCAACAATGCAACGCTTGCATTACAGATAAAATACGGTGCCAAGTCTTCCTCCGGCAAAAGAAGCGGAACGAAAGGAAAGATTTAGTGTGGAAATTTTGGAAGTCAGCCGGCTCTGCATTGTGGCTCACATTTATCACGTGATGGAAAAATACCGGCGACTACCGACGAACTTCCGGACTGGACATCACTTATTTACTTAGGTACGGTTCAAAACTTTTTCTGCGAGTTCCCCCTATAAAGGAATGCTTGATGGGGCTTGTGAAAAAACGAGAAGTTCGCTCCGCAAATGATCCAAATTAGCTATAACCGTGTACAGTCTAATTTAAACAAACGGTCCGGACCTAAGCCTACTTAAACAAATTTACAACGACCGTTTCTTCTGAAGGTGACCCAAATTGCCCTGAAAAAAGTTTAACAGCCCTTTATTTCAGAACAAACAGAGGCGGCTGGTGGGAATCCCGTGTAATCCGGCTCACTTATCACGCGTGCAAAATGCAAATTCGACCGGGCCGGTTGTATACGCAGAATTAACGAAAACCGGACCAGTACACGTACTATACGTCACCAAAATTGACAAAGTTTGCAAGTAACATTAACAGGGGTAAACAAGGTGATAATACGAGGTTGGTACTCAAGTGGGATCACGAGACTTACCTAATGTGTTTTGTGGTTGGAAGAAAAATTTAATATTTTAATTTTTGACCATGAAAAAGATACATATTTAAATTGATTAACTTGTGACTTGAAAGCGAAACTATCTAAGAATATGATTAATAGTCCATTGAGTCCATTGAAAAAGCAAAAGCATAGCATGTGTAAGTGTTAGAACAAGCGCGCTTTCAATGGGTCTTCACATTATTGATTAGTTTCCGGGAAAAAGTTGGCAAGCCGGTACAAATGTTACGAGTATGTGCGGCATACTAAGGAATAATTACGCGAATGCCATACGATGTGGCATTCGCGTAATTGTTCCTTATTTACTTATTTAATCACAAAATTCAAACTGTAGGTTGTAAATCAAAACCAAGCATTTTAATCTGCAATCTGACTGCAATCAATTATATTGACTCAGGTTTATTTTTAAATCGATCATTTTTTCAATTATTTACATTCATATAATATCGACTCTTTGTTGTATAAATTGCGCTGAGACATCAGAGGGTCCAATTATAATATAATTATGTTCCAACATTTGATATTTCGGCGCTGACATTAATATTCGTGTGCGGGGGGCGGCTAATCTTCGGCCATTTTATCCGGGCTATGGTCTGCCGAATCCCGAAGCTTAACGCCCTGTTTGTCGGCTCTAATACGCTTTTAACACCTGCGTTTCAAAGTTACGTAACGTTTGTATGAAATAATGTAGCTTTTGTATGGAGTGCTGAGTGAAATGTGGGTGGGCAGCGAGTGTGGCGGCGCGTGGGCGATCCAAAGTTTGCAATTGATTGACTGATGCGTGCCTACTGGCGATTTGAAGTTACGATAACGACTTTTATTCGCATTTTATGAGCGTACAATTATCACAAGTACCTACCTATTTTTGATTGAATTTTGTAATTCTATGCTAACTCCAAATATAAATATTTGTAAGACCATCTTCTTTTTGTGCGCTGTACTACTATTACCTGCTCGGCTGAATAAACACTTTATCAGGCAACCTGTTTGAACACCTACAATGTAACAAAGTTGCAATTATGCACGTGCCGCATTTTGTTACTCGCATGACCACATAGGTGGACTCTGGACTCATAAATAAACCTGGGCAACGTGGACCTAAAAAAATCCACGTTTACGCCTAGAACCGTGTAGAGTGCATATCTACTACCTATAGAAAAAGATAGAAATAAAAATATCTACCTATACCTAAACTGTTAAGTACATACCTACTGATGTAGGTACATAGGTAGGTGCATTTTATATAGGTATACGCATCGTCTCTACATTCAACTGTAGTGATTTCAAGGAGGAAAACCAACGGTGATTTAAATATGTCTCAAGGAGTAGGGTAAAAGCCGGATAGTTGCCTCGGAGGGATACATGCCCCGGTTTTTAATACACTATGTTGGGAACATAAGTTGTGATTGCGCTTTACTACAATAAGTAGTGACCCCCCGCAGGCCTCAGTGCCGTCTAAGCCATCAGAATAGGTGTAAGCGTTTTGTCCATATGAGCAAAAACCTTCCGCGGCGAAACTTTGACGGGCGTTATAATTATATTGGTAAGTAATTACTATTGAATATTTTTATTACTGATCGTGGTTTCACTCAACTTTTTGTTTCTTTGCATGCATTAGAGTTTAAATTACATTGTTTATTATGTTTTATAGCTAAATATTTTTTATTTACTTCGTAAATAAAAAGGGCAAGTATCCGCATCAAAAAGGATAGTCGCCCTACTTACTTTCGCGGATAGTTGCCCCTAGAGTGACTAAATATTTTTTAACAATCAAAGACGGATTTTAGTTTTGTTGTTTTTTCCAATTTGCTGTGACTCTAACTTGTTGTAAATAAAATAAATATCTACTTAACTGTTTTATATATTTATTCCAGATAAGCAAAATGCCTCTCAAATATACGCGAAAACCAGGCTTGGTGCCACGCAACATCAACTGGACAGAAGTCAGCACTTGTCTTGGAAGAATTGAGACAGAAAAAAATATCAATGAAATTTTTCGAACATGCATAATATCCTCTCGAACCTTACGAAAAAAGTAACCAGCAACTGCTAACTCAAGGAAAATATCATGTTCTTGCCTTAGAGAATGAAAAAAGACTGGTAGCTCATATATTGAAGCTCGGAGACGCCGGTTTTCCTGCTGACAGAAGTAAATTATAAAGACTGTGAAATAATTTATAAAGATTACTTTAATTGATATAAATTTCTTTCTATCCAAAATAAAAATCATACCGAGGTTACTATCCCCGCACGAGGCAAGTATCCCGCGAAGCATTTTCCACGCTAGGCTACTATCCGCCATAGTAGGCAACTATCCCTTTTCTGAGAGGTGTAATAAAACAGTATTTATTCAAAACCGTTGTTAATTATGTATACAAAAATAGGCTATTATGGAAGATAAAAGACCTATGTTTTGAGATATATACTGAATAATTTTCAGCAAGTTCATATTTTTTTTTAATAAAGCTTTTTCGAAAAGTGGGGCAACTATCCGGCTTTTACCCTATATGTGTAGATAAGTGTATCAAAACTACCTTATTTATTATTAGTTACTCACCATTCTCTTGGTATTTTAATTTTGAAACAATCCCAATGCCAGCCACTCTTCGATCATCAGCATAAATTTCATTCCTAGCCGGCTGAAGCCGGTGAAACAGTTTACATCTTAAAGGTTAGGTACATACCTAGATATATCTAAGTTAAATATAGATACAAATATTGGCCACATGTACCAATTGACCTATATGTCTCATGTCAACGTTGAATAATTAATGAATAATTAGATAATTGCTTATCTGCTCCGCTTTCAATATTCACTATCAATACAATATAGGTACCTAGTATTCATATATTCTAATCATATGACGCGGGTTCTCGGTGATAATATCTTGAGTGATTTATTGGACAATAAATTATCTAAATATACGGCCGTTTATGATATCCTTGGATAAAATTACAAGGAATATTGATTATGATGGAATGATAGCGATGATACGGCGATAAATTAATCAGTGTTCCAAGTGATTACCTGTCAATGATCAACTAAGTTTAATTGTCATTATCATAAAAGACTATTTAATAAATAGGTGAGTGGGTACCTCTAAGACGACAAGAAATCTATTATACAACGTAGGTATCCAAATAATTTTTCTTCAGTATTTCTCAAATTTAATAGCCAGATATTAAATTAAAGGTTATCTGTAGGTAATGTTTTTCTATTGCGCCTACCTAACTCTGAAATTTTAATTACGTTGGTGTTTTCAGCCGTAACGCTTGGAAATTAATAACACCATTGACTATGATCACCACAATATCCTACTAATATTATCAATGTGAAAGTTTGTGAGTGTGGGTGTATGTTTGTTACTCCTTCACGCAAAAACTACTGAACGGATTTGGATGAAATTTGGAACACAGATAGTTTATAACCGGGATTAACATATAGGATACTTTTTATCCCGATAATCCCGAAATTTTTGTTACGTTAAATACTACGCGGACGAAGTCGGGGCGCACAGCTAGTCTACCATAAAATAGGATAAAATTTAAAGTCACGTACTTTTAAACATATCGCGATTCGATTCCGCCGAAGGTTTAAATAACTACACGCAACTATCTTCTCAACAAACTGACTGTTACAAATACAACTAACTCAATCAATTTACCCACGAGTAGGCAGAGATATATTCGAGATACCCAGTTTTTGTGTAATCCAATCGGAGAGATAGTAACGCCATGTTATTGATAGATTTTCGTGTGTTGTGTGTAATAAAGGATTTATTTAATGCAATTAGGACTTATGTTGTTGGCAAAACCAGAATGAAAGCACTGGTTTAATTTTAAATCCGAAAAATTAAGGGAAGACCAATGAGGGAGGGCTTTTATGTTTTCTTTAGCTCTACATGTAGAGTTCTTAACGTTGCCGCCGGTACGGAAGTAACGGTATGTTACCGGTATTTCTCAAGTAGAAATCAGGGTATACCTAACTACTGCGAAACTCGACGAATTTGGGAAACGGATTAGAAATAAATAAATAGCTGTAGGTATTGTAAGCCTTAATGCTCAGAAATTAAAATTCAAAACCGATTGCTGATCCATTGTTTGAGATAAATAATTTATTCAATTTTCTACCTTCAGCCTTGGAGGCGGGACGCACTGACTTATAGTACGGCTTGCAGGCTTAAAACAATGTCAGTAATGGGTCGTTTCAGACACGATATCAACTGGTAGCAAGAGGTTGCACCAGCAATTACTGTAATTTAATTTGAGGATCATAAAGTAACAGCCGGTTAGATCGGGCACTGCATTTGTTGAATTAATTTATGATTTTATTCAAGCTGAAGTTGTAAGATTTTTTAAAGGAGCGGTTAACGAACATGCTTAGGGGAGGGGGGGTTATGTTTTCGTAACCTGCCCGGGTTTGGTTGTTACCTACCGTACAAGCGGTACTTAGTTTAAGATCATGTTGATGTATTTCGTTGGTGGTAGGTTTTTATTTTATTAAAATGTTATCTATAAGATAACATTTTAATAATTAACGAATAGCTAAGTCCTACGCATCATTGTGATGTTAAACTAACTTAGATTATCTCATGATACGCGCTTTGAATTTATATTTACTTCGATATAACGAGTCTATATAGTGAGCGTGAGTAGGTTGTACATACAATTTAAAGGTACATACTACTACCTATTTCCCCACCAGACACCGACCTCGCCGGCGAGGTCGACGAACCCCCGCTTCCGCTAGAAGGTGCGTCTACTTGCCTAGACGCACCTTGGCACCCGACAAGCCCGCTGAGTTTCTTGCCGGATCTTCTCAGTCGAGGTCGCGTTCCGATCCGGTGGTAGATTTACCCTCGCCACCTCTCCTGGCAGCGGCCCAAGCCGAGCTCGTGTCCCTTGTGGCGCCCTTGAGCTAGCTGCCCCCCTGCCCCTCTGGCTGGAGCGCACTTGCGCTCGCCCTCTGTCCGGGTGAAGTTGTTATGGCCACTTTGGCCAACAACATATAGTCATATCAAAAAAAAAAAAACTACTACCTAACTCAAGAATTAACTAGATGGTTAGATAATAAACTCATTTTAAATTGGGTAGATTGTGTAGCTAGGCAGTAAACATAGTATCCTTCAAGTATTTTTCGTAGCTCTTTGTATTGTATCACCGTAATTTAATTCGTAAATCAATATCTGTTTTAGTTAGTCGGGGACGGAGCTATTATCAGATAATAACCAATCGCTTACGCTAAGGGCCTACGCACACACCGCGAAATGAGTGAGATCCGAACGCTGCTTATGCAAAAGCACGCAACCACACAAATCTACTCAAGCCACCACGATGTATGGTATTTACAATATTTCTATTACGATAAATTGTTCTAAATTTTCGGGCTCAACCCAGGTGAGGGCATATCTGCATATTTATGAAACCACGGAAGCCTTAAGGGGAGCGTCTCGGTTTTTAAAATGGCGGAAAATGCTCGTTTTTATACCCCCGCAAGTTTTTAACAAGATCCACGTTATTTATGCTGTACTAGGGCGGGTATCTGATGAGATTTATTGCGGGGAACCGTGACGGATCGGAGAAGTTCGCGAAAGGTACATTTCGGTTGAATTTAAATTGGCTGTTTTACGTATTTGTGTGTGTTTTCCGATAACAACCGCTCTGAAAATCTTTTAAGGTCCCTTCACAGGGCGGTGAGATATAAATTAAGATTGAGAACGATCTACCACGGAAGTAACTTTTCTGCTTTAAATCATTCACAATAATTTACGAATTTTATTAATAATATAAAAAATGTTGGTACTTATAGTATATTATACAATTCCGGTGTGCGTGTGTCCATAATTCATCTCATCCTAAACAGCTTGACCGATTTAGATGTTTTTTTTACGTATTGGGTTACCTCGATGTTTCTTAGCTATAGTTGAATCCAGCAGATGTCGCTGTTGTCGAAATCTAGAAAATATATACAAAAGCTATAGTGGCTTTATAAAATCTGAACAGACTTCTCGGTCGGTAATAGGTATACGAGTACTCATTTAAAAAATAAATACCTAATAACCAACCAATATTACACTCATTAAGATTGTTATCAAATATGTTATACCTAATTAACATGTAGGTAAATTATCTTTATTAACGGCTATGTTTACCACCGACCAAAAACCGTAACCGATCAAGTTAACTCTTCAAAGCTAAGCCGCAGTCGGGTAAAGTAACCGAACCATTCCTACATAAGCTCATTAATTAATTAAAAATAATGTTATCACAGTAATAAAATCTACTATCTTTACATTATCTCAGTTTTCAGAGTTATTCCATGGCAATTACCCACTGTTCTTAAACGAAGTAGGTAACTATACACCTGCTAATTAATAATAAACTTAATTGAATTATGTATTTATGGTTCAAATTTAGTTGTTAATTTGTAAATTCCAGATTCGCTAATGAACGAATAGTTAAGGCCTACGCATCATTATGATGTTAAACTAACTAACTCAGATTATCTTATGATACGCGCTTTGAATTTCTATTTACTTAGATATACCTAGGTATAACGAGTCTACAAAGTGAGGGTATATATAGGTAATTAAAAAGGTAAATACGAAGGTAACAAACCAGTGACTTAAAGAAAACAAAACCCAATTACCGCCGCAATAAGTTAATTTTCATGAAAACTGAAAAATTTCTTTTTAACACGTCTAACATGTCTAAAGGGTGCAAATTTAGCCAACATTGTCTATCGGTCCGTCCGTCTGTCAGAAGCTTCTATTTAAATTAGGTAGGTATCCTATATGTTTTTAATATTTTGATCCCTTAGATGTAAAACAAAATTGCGCACATCCCAAAAACATCCCATTAAAAATACCCTCTGTTCCGTCTATCTAACTTGGCACTTATTCAAGCAACTCTACATTCAAGGTAAATTATGTAGAGCACACATCGCTCTACCAACTACACTCAGTTGCATAACAATGCAATATCTAAAATTAATTCAAACGTAAACACGGAATCTTATATCATCGCAATTAACTTAGCAATTATATGTCAGTCAACGCCAGTCACTGTTTCTATCTGTTACATTTTCTACAGACTCGTTTGTACCTATAAACTAGCAGCCATTTAAATGAGACCTTAGAAACGTCCTATTCACCAGCAAATATCTTGTTTATTCAAGGAGTGCAAGGAGGCAGGGAAGGTCCCAGTAACTTGGACATATTATCTCAATGCAAATCAGTCAGAGGTCAGTCGAGGTCGTAGATAAGCGAATGCGTTGACAAAGCAATGTTGTGTGATATTATTCGTAATTGCTGTATCCGATTGCGCACAGTTCCTGAACCACTCTTTGTTGAGATTGACACGAAAACAAGTTTATCAATAAATAAAGGAAAAAAGATTTCCGTGACGTCAATAACATAGATCATGCAATGTCAAAATGGAAATAAAACAGAAGTGCAACTGATCAACTATTTTTACCTTATCATACCTACAGTATTTAAGATATGCATATTTTTATTGCATATTCATATTAATTATGTCTCAGGATTACTAATACATGAAATTATTATCAAAATTGAAAAAATAACTAAGGTTTAAAGTTTTTCAAACAGACTCCCTACACTGTCGTATGACCTAATAACTTGTCGTTTAAGATAACTTTAATAGCGAATATATTTGCAATGATTCAATATTTTTTTAAATTCTTACACAATATATCAATAAAGAACTGGTATCTACTTATAAATTAATATAGAGATACCTAGGTATATTACATTTGATATAAATCAATCTCCAAATTATGCTTTTAGGTATTGAAAAAATATAGGTACCTAACGCTGATGAAAATTTACTTCATGTTCTACAACCTAGCTAGATGTAGGTAGGTATCTATAGATACCTATTATATAATTTAAAATATACCTCTACTGGAAATAAAGCTGTCTATTGAATGTTTAATTTATGACTCAATTCATTTAAGTAACCGGCTGCATGATTATCTTAGCAAGTAAGTAGTATTTAATAAACATGAGATTCTATTTCAAATGAGTAACAAATCGGAAACCAATCAATCAGTCTTACTATGGTTTGATAATTAACTAATCGCCTTAAGAAAATCCTTTAACTAGCTTTTCGGTTTATAGGAGTTCCAAGTAATAAATGCATAGAAAAAACCAACATTAATTAAAAGTTATGTGTAACAATAGCATTGGACAATATCATTGTGAACAAAGAGAATCCTCATTATAACAGTGGAAGGTGGTAACTAATTGCAAACACTAACTAACTAAAAACTTAACTTTTAGCCGTGATAATAAGGTGTTTGAATACACTGAATATAAGAGAATATGCAAGTGGAGAAAGAGAGAGCGAGAATATACCTTATAGGTACTATAATGTACATACTAGGTACCTAGTAACTTATCATGAATTAAGTAAATCATAATACTGAGGTAAACTGCTCTGACAGCGTTGAAAACAAACACAACTTTTTTTTTTTTTGACGTAGGGTGACTAGTAGGTACTACTATTTATTACCTACCTATTATTTATTCTGTGCCCCAACCACTACAATACAACGTCTATATAAATAGATGAGAATAACAAGCCTTAACTTTACTAAAACTACAGAATAAAGAAGGCAAGAAAATAAGGAAATGGAAAGAACTAAGAATATACTTAAGTACATGAATTAATAACCGCATGGGCCAAATTTTGTACATTTTTTAAATAATTAGTAAGTTTGTAATCATTTATTAATAATTTTGTCAGTGCACCTTCCTACCTATTTTGAGTCTCGTTGCAGAAAACGTTATTAACATTTAAAGAGTTACCTTAATAATAAAATTATTATTAATAACTAAAATAATAATTATGTACTTCATGAAGGTAACTTAATGAGGAACCAATTAATAGATTTAGGTATGTTGTATTTATCACGACTATGTAATTGCACTTTTTCGGCTTTCGCAGCGAGACTGTAAGACACTATTCACCTGAGATTAAGTTAAGCTGTTACATTTAGAGAAAACGAATGGTTGCTAGCTTGCAGTTGTGTTTATAATGAAACTATGATACTATAACGAATAAGCAATCCAACCCTGAGAAGATTTAAACTAGTGTATTTTGAGATAATTTGTAACAAATATTATTGACTAGCTGAGCCCGCGACTTCGTCCGCGTGGAATTTAACTTAACAAAAAATCCCGATCCCGCGTTCTGAGCCCGCACGACAGGACCCATTTTTCCATTTTTTTTAATTTTGTTTTTCTATAATAAAAGTATCCCAAATTACTGCTTAGAACATCAGCTATCTACCAGTGAAAGTCCCGTCAAAATCGGTCCACCCGTTTCGGAGATACTCTTTGATTTCATGTGTTTTTATTTTTTTACGCGGAACCCTAATTGTTTTTCTAAAATTAAAGTAGCTTAAGTTACTCCCTACAACATCAGCTATCTGCCAGTGAAAGTCCCGTCAAAATCGGTCCAGCCGTTTCGGAGATTACCCGGAACAAACACACAGACAGACAGACAGACAGACAGACAAAAAAATTTAAATCGCCTTTTTGCTATAGGTGTCGTATGTACTTTCATATGCATTTAGTGAAAAGGTGTTATTTTGATATTACAAACAGACACTCCAATTTTATTTATTTGTATAGATAGTTTATTTAAATAAGGCTGTAGTTTTATAATAACTACTTTAAATTTTAAATTAAATTAAACACTGAATAAATTTACTTGCCTATTTTAATTTTAAATTTGACAATATGGTGGGAATTTAAGAAAGCACAGTCCACCTCGTCCAGTGCGGCTTGACAAAGTATCGATATAAGAAAAACCTTTTACATACGTTTTAAATTCAGTTCGTTCGGAATCCGCACAAACGAGGTTTAAATGAGAACCAACATCTATAAACACCATCTCGTTACGTCAACAAAAACAAATGAAAACGTATCGGAACGCTTACGATACAGAATGCAACACATGTCACTAGTTGTCGATATGCAAAGCGATTATGTATGAATTATGTAAAGTTTCTCGATACAGCTGCCAGTGTTAGCCGCACAATGAGCAACAGCATCGGGGAAGCACTTTTAAGACTTGGATTGTATACGCACATACGAATCAGCGAATCAGCAGAACTTTACTATAGGCATTTTTACCTTTTTTGTAATGGCGCCAGGAACATAGAAAGAGACTTCCATAGGTATTTTCTTTTTCTTTTTTCCCTGTCAGAAGTTAAGAAAATACTAATTTAAAATTATTGTCCAATCACTAACCGCGTTCTAATTACAAACATTCGAATCAACCGTTTTGAAATACCATTCAAAATTCAAATTTTAATAAAGCATAACCATGTTCTTGTATTCATACGTCACATCAATGCTTGTTTCCACGGGCTGTGTGCTCGCAATTTACGTCTCTCACGGGAGACGAAGAGTAATGTCGGCGTAGGGAGAAAAATAACAAAAAAAATCGCAACGAGCCGGTCGACAAGTTCAGCCAATTATAACTGACAAGCGGCGCAGGCGCGCCCGCCCTCACAATCGCAAGACTTCAAGCCACATGCTTTTGTATTTCAATATTTTTAACTCATTACAAGGAGTTGTTAGTTAGGTAGGTAGGTAACACAAACATGGTAGGGGTTGAATTAGGAAATCTGTTCACGAATTTTACTACAAAAAAAAATAATAATTAGGTAACATAGATACCTATCTACCTAATATTTTTTCCATGTCTGATCTGTTTCTTACAATAATCCTTGGCATTTCAAAACCCAAAAAATAAAACCAAAATTCCCAATCGGTCCATTTTTAAATTCTATTATCTCGGTTCCACCTTCATTACAGGTACGTTCGAAAAGTTGAAAAGTGAGTCTGAATGAATCATGGCGTGCGATCCTTAAGAAATAGTACACCCAAGCTGGCACCATAAACCAAACGGCGTGGCAGAGGCGATACAACGATAGCGTCACTGCGAGCCCCGACAGACACCACAGACATTCGCCTCAACCACTGCACAGGGTGTTGGAAGTTATAATTTAAAAAAAAAACAATAATTTTAGCTAATGCTTTATACTCCGCGATTATAATTTAAAGTCGGTTCAAGTCAGTACGTAGGCTAGCAAACTTTAACTTTCATTATAATAATATTTGTTCCCACCTTAATTTAATAGTGCGAAAGAGATCATCATTACTGTCTAATTAAAGAAAACAATGGCACGTAAAATATTTAATAGATGAAAATAAATGCGTTGGCAACCACGCAAGGTGCGGCAAACATTATTTTCACACAATCAGTGTCTAGTTTTATGCGAACATCTAAATTAAGCGACGCAGAACTCTTTGAAACTATATTTAACACAGTTTAAAAATGAAACATCTAACTGTAAACCAGATAACGCGCAGATTACAATAATATTTATTTTATGAACGCAATCTTTGACGCCTCACGGAAAATGCTAATATACTTCTAATTAGAAAGATAAGAAACTTAATTGAGGGTCCGGAAAAAAGCCCACTAAAAGAAGCCACCTGTGTGCGTCTCCCACATATTTTACTCACCAACACAGGGACGTAATGAAGCAATTATATATCGATATTTTTATGCATAAAATGCACGGCGGATATCTGGTCGGGCCGCGTTGGAACGGTCAGAAATAAAACAAAGAGAGTGGTTATTGTTGGCGCGGGTAGGTGTGTGCCCGTCTCGGTTATCGAGCTTTTAACCCGACGCGCGACACGTCGCGACATCGACAGGATTTATCGCCTCACTAGCACACCACTCATTCGTATTTCCCCGGTGGAATAAATATGGGATAAACAACCTAAATGATTGAATGCGATCCGCGGCGATTTTTGCCGATGGTGACTTATGAGAACAAGCCTGTTGGACAGCATTGCTGTAAAATTGATGCGGTATTCCCAAGGCATTTTTGTTGGTCGACACTTGGAAATGCGGATGCGCATGTAATTTTAGGTATTCTGAGATGATTCGCTGAATCGGTCGCTGTTATTTGGCTGTGTCATGTGGCGATAAAACCTGACCGGGTTGAGTCTGAGGGTATAACAACCCATCGAACGATAGTTGATCGAACATCTTGTCTCGTTCTGCCATCGATCGACAGATCGATCGACGGATCGGTGTGGCAACATCTTGACAAAGACTTTGGTCACATGCACATGTTGCAGACTCATCACTAACGTATGTCGCATGTCGTATTAACAGATACTCCGTTATCAGTATATTACTTTTACCTTAATGTTCCACTCAGATACAGATAATTGGTAGACACTTTTGGTGATATAGACATTCGTTTGCCGAGTGTAACACTAACGGGATCTTAGAAATATATGGACTACAGTTCATATCCTTCGTTAGTGTATTAGACTTAGAGCTTGAAATAGTGCGCAGATAATAAATCCAATCCATAATCGGCAATTCAACCTATTTTCCTCTCGACTGAGTTACAATTTGCGTGGAAAGGATAAGAATAGCGACATACCAACCTTTGCTTTTCTTCTATCTATGACTAGATTTAGAACGGAAAACATACATAGTATGTCCAAAATACTCGTAAATTCATACCTACAGGATTTAAAAATACACGATTTTAAAATAACTGTTTTGTATAAAAAAAACTGTTGTAAAATATATTTTCCAACTCTGCGAATTCATGTCCCTGTTGTAATTACATAACTTATAGAGCCTATTATATATTCACATAGAGCTCGTCAATCTGAACCATTAGCTTGATGCCCTATTGAACCTTTTGAACCTCGCTAATTGCCTTCCTGGGTTAATGAATTGTTATTTACTATGTAGAGCCAGATAAATACTTAATAACGATACACTTTAGTAATGACTATTACCTACATATAATTTCGTTTATAAAAAAACTCTTAAGTTCGTCAAGAATAGAGCACGAATTGAGAATTTACGCCACAAAATAGCCTTAGAGGATTACTTCAATGGCTATTTTGAAAATCGTCATACAAGCCTTCATCCTTCCGGCTTTCATAATCAAATAAAATATTGAAAATCGTCATAAAAGCGGAACCACGAGAGCAAAATAACGAAGGTATTTAATTAACTGAAAAACTCATTGAATATTCGGTGTCCTGCTGACGGGCTAATCTATCACCGCTAACAAGTCCTTTAAGTAGATTAGTGTATAGTCTCCGTATAATATTAAAACGTTAATCAACATAATAATATATCAGACCTTTAGGAAAAATAAAATAAAGTTAAAAGGCGTGCGTGCCACGACCAGACTTGGCCGAGTTTGTTCAACTCGCATCGGACTTCAGTTAACTCGTTCTGGTCGATTTATGTGAGGAACTCGCGGTCGTACCTCGCGACACTCGCTTCCTCACTGCCTTGCGATTGTTCGGTGGGATATGCGAATTTTTCTACTTCTAATTATGTAGACCGCCGCTAGGTATTGTAAAAACTAAGGTTCTGGTAAAAAAAATAAGCAATGTACCTACTGACATCTAATTTTGATGAGTTTTAATGAATACAATCGTCAAGAAAATTATAATAATTTAAAAATTAATTCTACATAACAATTAACTACAAAATAACGAAACAGGTTTACAATTTATCGTTCTACGATTTCACTTTCAGCCCGTTTATTCAATGGAGGTGTCTGAAAAGGTCAAATTAACAGCAAACGCCCACGTGTAAACACTGTTAAGTCGATATTTATGTATTAACATTACATAAATATGACATTTTATTACGCCAAACAGTTCTAAATAAACATATCCTAAATATTGATGAACATAAACTCACCCTTATATACGACCTAAAAAAAATTACTTTACATGCGTCTGCTAGCTTCAAAACATCTCTAATTGAAGCAGTTATTTTTAAACATTGGTTTTGTTGTAAAACTACCATTTTATGATTTCATTAAACGTTTATTTATATTGGTTCTGCAAAACTTTATCAGTTTTTATATCCTGTCTTCATATAATTTTAGTGAAGAAAATTAAATGAATCACGGCAAGAAAAAACATTATATTTTAACCCTCTTTGACGAAAATATAATGTATACCTACGCATAAAATATTGTATACTTTCTTATATATTTTTTTCTTAATTCCGATAATAAATCCAAGTAACAAGTAACGCAAACGCGTAGACGGGGTGTTAAATACCATACAGATGAGCCTGAGGAGACAGTGTATCCCGTCCGGTGTCCGCAGTGTCGGGACACCGGTGTCAGCGAGCTGACAATTAGCACGGTGACATCTGACGACACTGCGCGCTCGTGAGGCACGATGTTGCCCTACGATCTTTATGTACCAAACAAGTTATCTATTAACAGTGTCTAAGGAGGGTAAAACTTAGCAATCCAAGTAAAAAAAAACCCAGTTAATAAAAAAAAAGAAAATCGAATCAATAGGAAGGAGCCTGCTCGTAACGGTTTTTTAATATCAATACTATTTAACGTTTTATTGCTACGTGAAGTCACTAATCGCTTCGCGATCCGATTCATTATTTTTATTCGACATATAAAAGTCATTCCGACACACGAGCAACTACTTTAACTACCTATAAAGCTATAAAAACTACGAGAAAAACACCAAAGAGTTCCGTATATATATATACCCAAAAATCGTAGGTATACCGCACTTCCATTCATTCTGCTACTGATAAGATGGGCCGAATAGTGGCTGGACATTTATCTTTAAGATTAATGAGCCAATTTTCTTAGTTGGCTATAAAAAGAATCGCTAGGCCGACCTCAAAGCCATCACGACCACTTACGGGTTAACTTTGGGGAATGTGAACTGTGCATTCTTTTCAGATATAATATAACATCGTGTGCTATATGATAGAGCGGCGTTAATTCATATTATAATGTAGATAATAATAATATTTTAAATTTAATTTAATTATTTGTTAAAATTTCATTCGAGAACCAGTGAAGAATACTAGGTGAAACATAAAGGGTATACTATTTTTTTATGCAAATTAACTTTGTAAATCTAGAACTATAGGCTTTGTGGGACATTTGAAGTAGTAAGTAAGGTTTTGTAGACTTGTGAAATCAGTCAACAGCAGTATTCATATAACACCTTTTGTTTATCAAGTTTCCTCCAAAGCTGATAGTTTTAGATTTACAAAGCTAAGTTTTGAAAAAAAAAGTGTACCCTTTCTGTTTCGACCTGTATAAGAATTTGCAAAGCACACGTTTTTAAATTTTGCTTTTACGTGTAGCTTTATATGAACCTTTTCTTAATTCGAGGGATGTTCAGCCCATGTTCAGGTGTTTAATCATCTCGAAAATACAAATTTTCAAATATGAAAACATTGTCTACCTGAGGGAGCGTTTTTTTCCAATAAATAAAGAACGAAATTTTAAATTCAAAATAACAATTATAAGGGCGGAATTCTTCCCCTATCCCTTGGGCGGGATACAAGGAAACAAATTGGATTAAAGTGTCAAAGGTGAAATAAAAAACGCGCATATACTTTATCTTTCGCGATGTCTGTGCAACGTCATCCTACTCCGCTATAGGTACATACTAACTCGGATCTCGGATACGCCGATTCCGTTTTATATTCCGTACAAAAACATTACTATACGGTCCGAAATTGCATGTAGAATTTATTTTTTAACATCTATAAATGTCACATGGCCAGTGATAATCGTATTTGCATTTAAAACGGCAAGTAAACATTGTGTCGAGTGTTCTGTGAATGGACGAGCCCGTGTTTATGATTCGTTTTATGAACTGTTAAGAGCAAGGATCTGTCGTAAAATAAATTGTTTGATGGCCGCTTGGCATAGTTTTTTTTCCCTCTTTTTATAAGGAATTCTCACGGATTATGTTGATACTGTAAACCGGATACTTTTGTGTTCGAAATAAAAATGTTTACTGAAAATGTCGAGCGCGCGTACGGCTAAGTTATATGTAGTAACTACAGCGAATAAATCTTGGAATAGCGGCGTGAACATATAAATCGGTTTAAAATTATTGACATAGGTATCTAGCGGTCCATTTTATATGAACAAAGCTTGTATCGGCAACGTTGGCCGTTTTGTTTTCGCCCACATAAATTGGTCGCGTACAACGGCGCGCTAACTTATTTTTGCTCGTACACAGGATAGATGGATCCAATTCCAAATTATGTCTATCTTGGGAATTAACGGTGGGACGGGGATTCCGGTTTATCCAAAAAAAGTGCGGGAAGCGGGGGAATCGGGGGAGAGATGGAGAGGGAACGGATGGAAGTTATTTTGGAATTATGATTCCGGATGCGTCCTGAGCGCCGCGTGTTTCACGCCTCGTTTCGTGTAATATCTGCCGGTTGCAAACGTTTAAGTTGCATTTGGATGCAATATTGTAACTATTTACTGAGCTATATTTATTTTTAGTGACCATATAGGATTCATACAAACAAGACAGCGTGTGACGTCATATATAGCATGAAAACGACCACTATAAATTATGATAAAGTATAAATATTAGTATAACCATCATCTGTTTTAATATACCTAGTTTAAATAAATTTACTTTCTTAATAAATTCTGGTTATTATTTCAGTGTTCATCATTTAGTCACAGCTTAATAGAGTCCGTACCGATAAGTATAGAATTGTGGTAGAGACAATCTGACTACAGTTCATATACAGGCAGGCTCGAGAAGGGTAGTACCACCCTCTCACATAAGATCGACGTAAAGTAGCTATTATAGCTGCGATTCGTACGATGAGTGAAAGAGTCGAAAGCTCTTTTCTACCTCTATCCCACTCATCAGATCGGCAAAGTGCGAGTAAAAGCAATAGGCAACTACCTATCTATAGGCTACGGTAACTGCTTAACATCAGGCGGGTCGAATACTCATTCGCCGATTTTATTAAATATTAAAATAAAAAAAGTTTTTCGTCAAAATTGAAGCTTTTACCCCAAATTCATCCCTTAAAAAAACGTAAACCGCGAATTCCATACCTAATCCAATTCGCGTTTCGTACGGGAATTAAAACGTCTGGGCCCAAAAATGCGGGACGTGTGTTTTAATGGGGTGTCACCGGGGTTCTTAAGTATTCCGGCGGCCCACCCCATAATACCCAGTCTCCTTAGTCTGGCACGTCCTCCCCTTGATATATTAGTCCCAGTTCGTCGTACATAATTTTGTAGGGGGTGGCACACCCCTACCTCCCCTCGCCGCGAGCGCCGACCGATCCTCGCAATACCGAGGTTTTGTTTATTGGCGTATAATAAGTGTAAAAAGTTAATGATGTCAGTCACCTTTTGAGGAAATGCTCAGGATTGTTGGTTTGTTGCTTAGCCTTTTTATTTCAATAGATTTAGCGAACCTCTTTGGTGAAATTATTTCCTATTTGATTTTATGTAATTTAGAATATAACTGATCTACACTGAGAAAAATAACGACGGTAAATTATTTTAGTATTTATTATTGAATTTTTGGTTATTATAAGTACCTACTTAAAGTAAATAATTGAAGCATAGGGTGGATTATGTGCTTTAATTACAAAACGCTCAGTGAAAAATACTTACTAAGAACTACAAAAATTACTTGAATCAAAAACATTATTTTTCTCAGTAATGTAGTTTTCTCAGTATTTTTCTCCTGATTTTGTGATGTGTACACACTCTATCGATAATTTATTGACTCAATAAAACAATAATACTCGATCATTCTTAATTATCTTCAATAAAAACATAACTCTTGTTACACATTGCGTATCGCGAATGTATGAAAAGATAAATATTAACAGTCGCTCGGTGAGGCTGCTAACGTTGAACCGGCGAGATGTAGCCACGCTGTACTTCAGGGATAATTTAGTGCGTATAACCATTTGCATTATTCATTTTTATTGCTGTTGTTTCGTGATAAAATTATGCTTTACTAGCTGTGCCCCGCGACTTCATCCGCGTAGTATTGGATTATTGGGTTAAAAAGTATCCTATATGTTAATCCCGGTTATAATCTATCTGTGTTCCAAATTTCATCCAAATCCGTTCAGTAGTTTTTGCGTGAAGGAGTAACAAACATACATACATACATACATACATCCACACTCACAAACTTTCGCATTTATAATATTAGTAGGATGCGGAAAAATTCCGCGTTATAAATCTTCTAAAGATTTTTTTATCATCAAACGACATAGAGCAGAGCCTAATTAAGTGTCTGTTCAAAATAAAAAGCAACAGCAATCAAACGTGTTTCTAAATACGTAGTTAGGTACCTCAGGATTGTATATACCTACCTTCTCACTAGCAAATAGTTAAGTAACTAAATGTAGATACCAAACCACCCAACGTAACGGTGAATAAAACTTAATTACTGGGCCACAGGAGAGTCATACATCAGAGACACGTGTTCCTTCATATTGAGTTAGGTGCACAGAGGTCCGACACCCAATAACATCGGAAAAAAATTGGGACGAAGTGACGGCATATGAGGGGTTGAGCGACGCAATTTCATAGGTATTTGAAGGGAGCATTATGGTATTATCTCTAACACTAATATAAATAAATGGCTAGCCAAAGTAATTTAATACAAAAAAAGACTTTCAAACAATTATGAACTTTCAGTGGTTTTGTTGTGTTAGTATAGTTAGTTGCAGTAACTTTCTCGGAATACACAATGGGCTCCATATTACACACCGTATTATATAAGTCCATTAGTTAAATTAAGTAAGATTTCTCACCCTATCTTGGCAAGTTGTTTATCATGCGTGTATCTAAGTTAGGGACTTGTAGTGCAATATATTGTGGTTAAAGCATTTAATTTTGTGGCGATCGTAAATCTTAATTTCACCTAATGTGTCCTACATGAGAAATTACAAAGATAGATTGAAATCGAATTAGGTCCGCTTTAACAACAAATGCATTCGTAATTGCGTTTACTAATCAAATAAAAACAAATTTACATTGTTCATTTTTTAAATAGCTACTTAGAAATTAATGATAAAAATATTTTGTCTACAACAATGGCGCTTTCACCCACTGCCCAGTCTAGATACGATCTTAACAAAGCCATAATCTGGCACTATCACAATATATTATAATAAATGTTGACTGCTACAGAGTATTGAGTCATTAGAAAACAATATAGCCTAAACATTGTAGATCAAGCCGCCCACGCGCCTTCACCGCGACCCTGTCTAGTTTATGGGGACCCAACAGAACACAAAATAATACCGGTAATAGTTTGCGATAGTAAATACGAAGGGACGTAGTCAATTTCACTTTGAATGTACCTTATGCATAAGATGTAGAGTTGCGTGGCATTTGGAGGAAAAATTTGGGGTTTGCAAATTGAACAATGTGAACTATAAATCAACTAAGTACTTTACTGCACTGGAAATATTTCAAGAATTTACTCTCATTTTATTTTGCAGATATATTTGAAGACACGCCCATTGAAGGCTGCTGTAGACTGCTGTAGACACAACGCAGAAATATACTCCATACATAACGATATTAAAGTCGAAAATCGAAGGATAGTCGCCGAGACGAAGCAAAGAACTAATGTTGGACGGCATTATGAAATGCGACAGTTCATTATGCGGTAGATAACGGACTGCGAGACACAGTGAGTACGTATACGCACTTATGTTTTAGGTGGCGCATGCAGAACGGGTTTTCAGATCTTGGAGCATGCGTGCATAAACCATCCAGATCAGATTAAATTATTTAACGTCTTTATTCCCCGTGGTGCGGGCAGGTTGCATGCCGGCACGCGGATGGCCGGTACAAGAAGTTAGCGTGTGGAGTACCTAATCTATACAACCAATGTATATTCAATATAGTGCCTACAGATCTGAGAGGTTTCGCACTTGTTTGTGATAAAACTGGTCCAAAAAACCCTAAAACCAACCTTCAAAGTCAGGGTATTGACCTCATACACGTAGTCTTATTCTTATAAACCATTTCACTAGATGTATAACCAGGATAAATGGTATCCTATAGCCCTACATAGGATATTAGCGACGACCATACCAAGTTTAATTAGTATCAAAATCATGGTCAGTGTTATGTGCGATCAAAAAATATAAAATCCAACAAAAAAAAAATTTTTTTTACGTGTACCTGTCCACAGACAGGTACAGCCCTGTTAAAGTTTATTTACTTGAAGATAGTTAGGTTATTAACCTGTCAAATGGCTACCTTTGTAGCTACTTATAATGTATTATATTCTAGACGAATCGTGACCCATGACATAATTATGATAAAAGTAAAAGGTTGCATTCCTACTCGTGCAACTACAACGTATGGAACATGAAACACATGACTTTTGGACATTATTTATAACTCGACGAAGTCATAACTCATAATTATTATAACAAGCAAAAAAATAAACTGCCTTTTAATGATGTGAGGAACTAAACTAAAATCAAAATTATTTCACAATCGGAACACAAAAGAGGTCCTTTGAGAGTGTCTTCCGCAAACGGGCGATTTGTTGACCTTACCGACCCGGGTCTAGTTCGGGACAAAACCGGAATATTAAGACCGCCATATTAGACCATTTCAATTATAGTCGAAAGCCACGCGAACATCTTTGATTGACCATTAATTTTGAGATGGGACTCGTTTTCATAACTTAATGGAGTAAGAACCTATAAGTAATAGCATTTTTGAGTATTTATTAATAACAAATGTTGACTCTGTGTATCATAATGAAAACAAATTAAAGTAAAAATTGGTCTCATGGCGATAGATGTGTTTGAGACTGTTCTGAATTAAGTTAGTCAGAAATAACTTTATCTGCTGGACGCACAAGACTAGGACTAACCTTATTTAGTACTAGCTGAGCCCGCGACTTCGTCCGCGTGGAATTTAACTTAACAAAAAAGCCCGCTCCCGCGTTCTGAGCCCGCACGACGGCACCCATTTTTTCATGTTTTTAAATTTAGTTTTTTCTAAAATAAAAGTAGCTTAAGTTACTACTTATAACATCAGCTATCTACCAGTGAAAGTCCTGTCAAAATCGGTCCAACCGTTTCGGAGATACTCTTTGATTTCATGTGTTTTTATTTTTTTACGCGGAACCCTAATTGTTTTTCTAAAATTAAAGTAGCCTAAGTTACTCCCTATTACATCAGCTATCTGCCAGTGAAAGTCCCGTCAGAATCGGTCCAGCCGTTTCGGAGATTACCCGGAACAAACACACAGACAGACAGACAGACAGACAGACAGACAATTTTTTTTTAAATCGCGTTTTTGCTATAGGTGTCGTTTGTACTTTCATATGCATTTAGTGAAAATGTGTTATTTTGATATTACGAACAGACACTCCAATTTTATTTATTTGTATAGAATGTATAGAATGTATAGATTTAGTCTAGCATAAGAATAATAATTCCTTCTACTTTAAAAACATATAACATCAATTCATCAAAACATTTGTTTACAGCTTAAGTGTAATAATTTATCCAATGTTAGGTCGTTATCTCTTATATGATAAGGAGGCACGTAAATAGAAATATAAATGATTCAATTCAAAGATTTAAAACCGTTTAAAAGAAATGAAAGCATCACCAGACATACATTTAAGGCGGCTTTAACTGTAGTATATTTAATATTAAAGATCTTAAGGTAAACGGGCGAAGTGCCTGCAGTTCCGCGATAAGGCGTCCCCTGCCCCCCTCAACCCTCCCTTTTTCGGGGGGAAGCAGACTTAAGAGGCGGCCATACTTCAAATTGCGTTTAACTTAGATAGCTAGTTTGATACATCGCCCCCATTATTGCATATCAAAGGGCTCGCGATAAAATTGTGCCGATGATAAGGATGGAACGGTTTTTATTAGGGTTACATACTTTGAATAGAAGGTCCCCGTTGTCGAATGTCAAAACCGTACCTGAAACGAAAAAAATAGAGTTAGAGAAGAAGTATTTTTATAGATAAAAACTTATTGATTGAAAACACTTTTATTTGAATATATTTTTTGCATTTTAATTTATCATCATACTAATATTATAAAGAGGAAAACTTTGTTTGTTTTATTGTAATGAATAGGCTCCGAAACTACTGAACCGATTTGAAAAATTATTTCACTGTTGGGAAGCTACACTATCCCCGGGTGACATAGGTCATAATATATTTTCAAAAAAATTAGGGATCCTTACGAAAACTCGAATAATGTAACCGCAATGTACCCGTGCGAAGCCGGGGCGGGCCGCTAGTTAATACTAAAAGTTTACACAAAGGCATCACTTAGTATGCACGTGCAACGGAATTGATTGCAATAAATAATGCATGTGAACTAAATGAAGTATTTCACATGATGCAAATAAACAAGAGAGGGAATCGCAATGCTCTACATCACATGGCACATAGCAAACAGCGAGAATCGATATAACATCGATTTGCGATGCCGATACGTATCGATAACGGCAATAGATACGATTGTCACAGTTCAATTTAAGAACATACGTTCGAAGACTCCTTGGGATATCGCTAAGTCAGGAGCCGTAAAGTTCCGTGATTCGAATTTGTCTTTTGTAGAGTCACCATTGGAATGGTGTTGTGGAATTTATCGCGCTATTTAATAACATAATAATGTAAAACCTTGAAATTTATATATATGTATATGGGATTTCATCTGAACAGTGTAGATTAGTTACAATGTTAAATACATTTCATTAAGTTTCGATAAAAATGTTGTTGTTTAGAGTTGTAAATTTCAGCTTGTCATTACTTTGCTCTACGTATTGCGAAATTATTATCACTTCACCTGATTTCAAGATCGAAACAAAACATTGCCGTGGCAAATAACTCTCTCTCACGATTCAAAACACAATAGCCCGAAGCGATACTGTATCGCTACAGATAGATTAAACATTGGAGCCCAAATGAACGCGCCATAACTTATCGAAACCTACCCCCGTGTGTATTAGCTGTATCCGACTAATGCCGGCTTTCGATATTCGGTGCTCGGTCGCGATTCGATATTTACGAGCGAACGAGTCGCATTAGACTGTCGGCCCGTAGGTAAATTAGCACAGATGCTAGCCACTGTTACAGTGATTCATTCCAAATTGGCTTTTCAGCTGAAAAAACGGACCGGACCGGGCGATGTGGTCGGTGTCTGGGGACTGCAACTGAATTGCTTTTAAAAGAGCTTGCTTGCAGTTTACTTTTTGAAGAGATTGTGGGATGCCACGTTGGTATTGGGTATCGATCATAGCGTCGGAGCAGCTGTGCAGCCGAGGGGTGTTGGAAGATTGAACCTTTATTTAGTTAGATACATAAACTTTTGCGTTTAAGTACCTAAACATAAAGCTCGATAACATTCTATGACTTTCAAATAGTTTCAAAATTGTTTCAACCCTAGTATGTAAACGCAGTGTAAACAGATCCATTAGCCAAGGGTGGACTTGCAAAATATAATCTGGTCTCATTTTTCTATAAGTACAATAGTAGTAATAGCTCACATTTAGGCCCGTATTAATAAATCTAACTCAAGTCTGAGAGCGCTCTTGAGTACGATTTTGACATTTCATTTTGACTGGTATGACATAAGAGCATGACATTTTCAAGTTCGCTCTCAGACTTGAGATCGATCTACTCATATGGGTCTGAGCGTACATAGGTACCACGGGAGCCGAACTAACAGCAAAACACAGAATATTAAAATAAAGAACATAAACAACCGATCTTCAGATGTTTTTTCAGTGAATATTCAGTGTTGCTCGCGTGGTGCACCATTAAGTACACACGTGTAAAACTTTACCTCGCTGCACAGCTGCAACGATCTCTCGATAAACGCCTTTATAATTTACGTGCGCATAATCAAAACGCACTAAATAAAGCCGATTCGCAATTAAAAGTGTTTAAGGCCTCCAGTACTGGTAGCTGCCTTCCGATCCCTATCTCCGGAAGGGCCCGCCTCAACGCGTGCTAGAGTACCTGATAAAGTATAGTTGGAAGCGAAATTGTATGAGTTACGCGGTGCAAAGTGCTTGTTTTAAATCGCACGGGTAATTTTATATGATAGACCGTGTTAAAAGTAAGTTATGCTTTTGTTGCTTGCAGATTCGCGGGGCGTGGTCGAGATGTCGTGTTTGAAAATCGCACGTACCAAATGGTTGAGTCGTAATTTATGAGTTTAATTAAATTAATGTTTCCGTGAGTATGATGAAATTTTATCACGTTTGTAGTGTTTTTACGATGCTTAACTGTTCGTAGATAAAAATAATTTTAGTTTAAAGATGACAGCTGTGATAGCCGATTGGTTATGCACGCGTCTTGTAGGCACCAGGTCCTGGCTTCAAACCCTGGCTCGCGCCTCTGGGTTTTTTGAAATGTATGTCCGAATTATAATTTCTATAATAATATGATCATCATTTGCTAACGGTGAAGGAATACATCGTGAGGAAACCTGCATGTCTTAGAAAATCTAACCAATTTCCGAAATACATGTAAAATCCGTAACCTGCACCGTTGTGGATTACGGCCTGAATCCCCCTCGTAGTGAGGGGAAGCTCGTGCCTAGGGGTCGACCGTCAAAAGGGCTAAATTATTATTATTTTAAAGGTAGTATTAAAACGACATTATTAGACTGATAGGAATAAAAATCAACAGCGAACATCAGCCGTCACATTTCATTTTAAACGAGCTGAAAACGAGTCAGCGAAAACATACACAAATGTTACATTACCAATAATGAACCGGCGATATTACCTTTAGTATAAATAAACTGAACCAAAGGGTGGATTCGATGCCACTGCAAATCAACCCCCACCACACCCTCTCGACCACCGCGGGCTGTCGGCGATAAATAAAATTCACGTTTTAACAATAAAATGCATTTTCCGCAAATGCTCCCACTGAATTATTGGCTGGGCTTTACGAGCTTAAAATTATATGGGCACGTGAAATTTTCGATCTCGATAATGCATGACCCGTGCGCCGGTAACACTATTTTCCGACGATACAGTAATAAATGAGATTTTTAAATTATAACGTACTTACATTCAGTCAGTTTAATTTATATAATGGATCCGATTCCTTCCAACTCCTTAATACTTTTTTATTCTGTGTTCATTGGTCTTAGGACCGCTGAGTTTGAGTAGATAGTGGACATGTGTTGGCCGCAATGAGGGTTGCATTTTTTATGCATTTCCCCATTTACAAAAAAACCACAGCTCCCCAAATACACCCGACCCTCAAAATATAACATCACGTAGCAACCATAAAAATACTTATAAAACATTTCCCGATGGAAAAAGTACAATGTTTTATTCGCAACAAAAATACATCACGCGACCGCTTGATGGAGAACCAATAGCGAGTGTCCCTGCGGCACAGATGGCGACACGAGCGGAGATAGCAGAAAAATATGAATTGTGGCTTCGATATTTGTCACTTGAATTACAACTCCCGATGGACGCCCGAAATGGTGGAGAGACTTGCACCTCGTTAACTAAATTATGTATTTTTTTCGGCCAGTAACTTCAATAAAGCACCGATTCGATTATTCGACGAATAATCCTGGCCAAATGCTGCACAAACGGCCAATCGTGATACATTCTATTTTCAAATGTGACGTACTAATTAAATAACATTCGAACTGAAATACTCATAGTGTTAAGCTATTTTCACAAAAGGGAGCTTTTAATGTGAGTATATTAGATACTTAACAACGTGATGAGGTGAATAACCGGACTAATACCGTGTCCGGTCCTAATACGACAGTATCTTGATATATGATCCCCAACAAAATCTTCTGTATTACAACCTGCCACCGTGCGGGAGCAATAAGTAAACAAAACTCGTAATAACGGCCAGTCACGCTAAGGAAACCAATTTGGGAGGTATTTGTAAATGTCAAATATGTTTGTGCGCACCTATTTATTACGAGCATCCCTCACGTGCGAGTAAATAACGGAGACACTGCGATAAAGTGAAAAGAGATACCCTAAAAGTACGCACCGCTTCGCCTTAACTGCTTAACTCGGGTTAACCAAAGCGAGCTCTAAGTTCTGCCCATTACAGTTGATATTTGTTTGGAGAATTAAAGTTCTATGCCAGTTCGCGTTAAGGCTCCTGCGTATACAAGTGGAAAACTCAGTGCGCCACGTGCGAATGATTCATGTTCGTCCCTTAATTAAAGAAGATTTTAATTGTATCGGATGTCTGTGAAAGCGAAAATAATGCACTCCTAAATTGGGGTTGGAATTCGGAAATTTATACTCGTTGGCCGGCCGAAATATTGCTTTGCGTGTTTTATACGATAGGTAGGGATTAGGGTTTTACACGATTTTATTTACCTAATTTATAAATTTGGGTACACTTGTTAATTATTCCAAATAAAGTATAAATATGAGTAGGTTCTCATATAAGATGTAAGCAGAATATCTTATATGTAAAGCATACTGGCAGAAGTTATGTGCTTACATGTTGTTTAATTTTGTGAACGAGTTGTTTGTTTAACTGCAGGCAATCAACAATTTCGTCTAACAAAACGGGAAACACCCTTAAATTAAGTAAATTCATTTTGCGTATATCAAGCCAAGCTGCTGCCGACTTAAAATATCTTTCTTAATTACAAAAGCCTTTGTTGAACGTATCTGATCTATGTAAGCAGTCGGGGCGAATGTTTTAAATAGCAACCCAACAAATAGGTTCCGGTTGAGCGAAATAAGCGAAACTCTTTAATGAAAGAAAATCTGAAGGGTTGCCAGAGCGCGCCATGTTTTGATTATTAATTAGAAATAAGTACAGAGAAATACAGCTATAGACTATGAAAAACATATGATATAATTATTGATTAATACGAAAAATATACCTACACGGAATTTCATAAAATTTTATTCAGAGTGCAGCTATGAATACTACTATACTTTTAATATACCTTAAAAAAATTTAAACGTGTATAACTGTGGTATAAAAAATAAAGATAGAATTAAACTTATAAGAGAGTGAGAGTTGCTGTTAAAGAAAATCAGTGAGTAGGTTGGGGTCAAATGTAACTATATTTTTAGTAAGTACCTAAATTAGTCAACATAAAAGCGACACAAAAGGTTTGATACTAAGGATATCATATCCTGTGAAACAAGAAGTTATTGGGGTGTTGGAGACATGCAAAAATCGAATTTCCCAACCGTAAAATGATGACGGAAGCAGTGTAACGGCCCCGTAAGCTTGGAGCGTAGTTCATTTGGCGAACAATGGAGAGGCCCGGTCCCACCGCCCCGCAGCGACACTGGATAAATTGAGTCGGGCCTTAACTCGCGTCCGCCCGCGGAAAATTGGGGAAAATCGATTTAAATATCTTGAATGTGATGGCTTATCTCGATCGCAGGAGTTAACCCGTATTCGAAGCACCGCCGCCATTGACATTTGTGTGAAATAACCCTTTTAAATACCTCCATATAGGTACTTACGTTTCTGTCTAGGGAATCGGGACTACTTAAAAAATGTTACGAAATCGTTTTTTTTAATTTGAAAATGTTTGAATAATGATATGAAATAATTGGTACACTACAATTGGGTTGGTTGGTTCGTAAATAAAAGGCTTAAATAAGCTACAGCAATCAAGAAATGCCAATTAAGAAATGTAGCGCTCTGAAGTTAAATCTAGATAGCTGGCCGGTCCAGGTCCAGGCCAGTGAGTGGAGCCCTGATGAATCTCTGCACGCGAACTTAAAGTTAATGAAAGCAACGCATAATATTTTACCAATAGAGTTAAATGATTTTATAATTAACTCTTAGCTATAGTTACAAAAAGCGCATTGTTTCTGCATTTTTGTGTAGGGACTGTGTGCACGCATCATGTGAAAATTACTCAATGAATTTTAATGTAACTTTGGATAATAAATAGTTTTAAAATATACCTACTTTCAATCAAAAATAATTCGAGACTCCATTTTATAAGGCTCAAAAGACCTCAAAGCAAAGTAAGGCTGCTTAACTCAATGTAATAGAATCACCTTGGATTGCTTTCCGATATTTACTGTTTGATTTTTCCCCTCGTGCCGAGATTTGGAACGTTTACCCAAAAGAGGCGTGTACTGGTTGATGGTAACGGCCGGTAGGGTCGTTGGTTACATAACCTTTGTAATTAACAATACGCCCTACACTCTATGAGGTGAGAGTTGATTATTTTACGAGTGCTGCCTTTGCTTTCCCTTTTTTGTTTTTCCTAGCACTTAAGTGGATTAATTACTTTTATTGCAACCGTCGAGCAACTTGTAAGTAATTAGTTAGAAATATATAAATTTCAATAAAATATAAAACACACTGATTTACATTTTTAGTACATTTGTATAGTGTGCTTTAGTATCTGTCTGTAATTTATTTAGATTCTTTGATTTTATTTATATTTTGATATTTCAACGAAACATATAATATAAATGCAACATGCCTCGAAGGATACAAATAAATCAAATTGTAATTCAACAACGCACAGTAAGTTTATTGAATTGATCATGCGCAAATATTTATCGATGGGGACGTAACAAGATAGGGTCAGAATTTATCGAAAACCAACAGCAACGGAGGCATTCATAGGTAGCTTACATAAATTGACATCGGCGGCAATCAGACAAATTGGCTCCATCCAAACCCCTCTAACCGAATTAATCTGATACGTAGGTTTTCTTAGACAAAACCACTTAGATGGAGGAATATAGGGGACAGCAAGGGGGCAAAAATACACGCTGATTCGAATTGTATTATTTATCGGAGTTTCGTGAAACCGAGCAAAAAATATCAAATGAATTCATACCAAAACATATACCATACGTATGTTTTTCCCTTAATAGTTCCAATATTGCTGAATTGACCAGTGTTTTGATTTGATTACGTCACTCTTTGTTGTTTTCTCCTCATCATTTTGAAATTCTCATAATTCAAACCGTAGGTAACAAGATACATTTATGTCACCCTGAAACATGTGTGTTGTTACATATATACATGAATAAATATTCAACAAATCCACCTTTAAATAAACAGTAGGTATAGGGGGATAACGTTTTTGCCTCATTCTGAGTAAACGACGCTTAAGATATTTATTAGGGGATGAATTGAGTTTTTAGATGTTGCAAACGCATTTCTAGTCTCACTTTTTTGGAGCTATAAATAAAGGCACAATTTGTCTGGCCATCTTACTGGCTTTGTCAGCATTTCACTGTGATATTTATTATTGTCTACACACGTACAACTTTTAATATGGGTGGAAGGATGTTCGTGACTCGTAACCAAATAGTTACCTACCTATCCATGGATAACTTTAAATTACAAATCACTTATAGGAAACGTAATTTAAATATATTATTGTTATTTGTAACGTTCACCAGAAAACTAAGGAAATTATAATGTTTTACAATAAAACTGGTCCATTTAACCCGATCTTCCCCACCCCCACAACGTGCGTAACATTAATAACAGCTGCTCAAGACATTTAAATCCCACCTCTGGCGGAAAAACTGATTATCTAATTAGAAGAAAGCCTCTCCAAGAGTCTCCTAACTGGGGGCTAATCACAAATTAATGAGAGCTTGTACCAGGGTGTCGTGGCGCGATGATAATTCCACGCCGCCCTGCAGCGTTAAGAACCTCATCAATTATGGCGGAGCCACCCCGGACTGGAGACTACACCCCTTTGTGACTACGCTCTACACTATACAGATAACGGTTTCTCGTCTTGAAAGAATCAGTAATCAATATTACTACAATTTATATATTTTTTCCACAACATCTTTTAGTTCCTCCTTTTATGAGACATATTACCTACCAATACATTTCACTCAATAACATGCTTTATTATAAACTAGTAATTACATAAAATTGCGTGCACTCTCTAACATGTCGTAACTTACAAACTGATTAAATATACAAAGTTAATAAATCTTACAAACTTATTCCCTCTAGTCGACACGCAATACGCTAACGTGTACTCACAAAAATAAGATATTACGGCCAATTTATTCGAATACAAAAATTTATTTTGTATAATTTAATCGAACCCAACCCTTGCAATAACTAATGGCTCTTAGACAGTTGTTGTAACGACACCAAACGCTTCCGTCCTAAACCACACTTGATTTGTGGTTCCGCCCAAGAGTTACTGGCACCAGTGGTTAAAACAAACCACCATATGGTTCCCGGTCCAGAGCCGAAATAAATTTACTATTATGTGATAAACATCATGTAGCAGTGGCATTTAAATATTTTAAATGTGTTGAAGCTTACATAACTATTTTATGCGTCACTAGTGTACCTTATTCAAGCACCCGTCTAATGATCCCCTATCGACCATAACAATTATATCAAAGGAAACACAACATATACACCTGTTTTCAGGCATATAACAAAAGATATCTGGACATACCTATTTACAAAACAAGAAAATAGGTAAGTACTTACAACAAATGCAATAATAAATTGTGTTGACGTGTTTTGATTTCGCGTTATCGCACGTTTATTTTTAAAACATAGGAAGGTAATTAAGTAGGTAATCTCGTATTTTTATAATAACAGAGATATCGCACAAAATACAACAGGTTTTATTCAACAGTGTACAATTTGAATGGGATCACCCTAAACGGGGCTCTTGTTGTTATGCCATGAATATAAATCGTGATAAATTCCTCGCGGGACGCCGGGGAGGGCCGCGGGGTGCGGGGGACGCGCAGCCTCAAGGGCTTTTTTCTTAAAAATAACTTTTGTCAGAGTAATTCGGAGGAGCCGCGGGATTTATGGAAAGGTGGTGTCACCCCGGTAATTAGTTTTTAACTAGTTGTGATAAGGGTCCGCCGTGCTTTATGCGCCCTCTGTAATAAGTTTAAACTAATGTTCGGATCTCTGGGATGAGTTAGGTCCGCAACATCTGCGGTGGCCCCAAGAACAAACAATATAGAAACGTTTTTACGCAAAAACTTTCTTCAAAACAAAAGCGTTTCGAGCGATAGTTTTGACGTGTCACAATATTTTTATTGTTTCCATATTTCGCGCGTTTGTGAGCCGTCATAACGCTAGAATGTATGGTATGATTTACGTTCCGCAACAAAAAGAAAAAAAAAGAAAGTTCTTCGACGAAACTTCTTTTATTCTCGGCGAAAGTTGCGTAAAAAACTGGAGGCGCTTAGAAAAAAGCAATTTTCTAGCTCAGGTGTGTGAGATGTTCTTTATCTAACTTTGCATCCGAACCGCTTTGTTTATGGCGGCATATTTTTTCCAAGTTTTTAACATTTTATTACGTTGTACCGTGAACTCGTATTTTGTACCTTTTTAAAAGGCCGACAACAGTAGAACAATTGTTGTTTTGTAAACTATTTTCTTAAAAAACTGGTAGGTGCCGCTGCTACCTGTTTCGAGGCAAATAGTCCAACATCACCGTTTATACCTTCGTGCATATTAAAATAAAAAAATAAAAAATCCATTTTGTACAATTTCGAACAAAAGTTTTAATAATAAGCCAGAGAAAGCCACATCGCCTTTTTAATGGACACGGAAAATATAATTTGAAATACTCTTTATAGCGCCCATAATGTAGCCAAGTGGGCCAAAAAATGGTTGTCACCGTCTGGCGTAGTACATTAGCATGAAGGGTGTGAGGCAAGGAGGCTTTATCAGGAGGGCCCTTCCTGAGGGAGGGCCAAATAATGCGATATTGCTCGTTTGTGCGAGGGCCTATTTATCTATTAAAAAACGTAAGATTTACGATCGAGTATAGGAAACTTTGGAAAGTTTTTATGTTGCCTCGCCTCTCTCGGAGCTAATATAGGAGATTGATGCGTGTTATTTCAGCTCTATTTGGGTGGTTAACCAGCTAATATACAGTTTATATTTTTATGTAGAGCAAACGTTTTATCTATTAGGTCTTATTATTTTATATTATCTAGCTATGACCTATATTTTTATTTTAAGTAATGTATATTAAATTGCATGGAAACATTTATTGAAATAAATCCACAAGTTATAGGTAGGGTAGGTGTATAGGGTGTTTTAAAATTTTGTAATATTTATTTAGAAACAGATGCGTATTGTAGCTGATAATTAGATGCTTAGTGTAAATTGTGTTTATTACCTTTACGTAGGTAACTATAATTATTTTTTTATTTATGGGCTGTTAAATATACAACACAGCCTTTATTTTGCGGCTTAGAATAACTGTAAACTGCGTTTATGAAAAGCACCCAACAATATTCAAGACAAATCTTGAAGTGTTGAAATCTTGATAAAATATTCATACCACTAAATTCTATGACCGATACTCATTCAGAACTTTGAATATTATTTCGGACTTTTGAAACACCTATAGAATTAAAATACCTAATCATCGATCAAGTCACGACTCACTGACAGGTCACTACCGGATGAATGATATTAATTAAACTAAAATATTCAATAAATCCAGTTTGTTACCACAATATCCTAACGAGCCGTTTGCACCAATCTACTCGAAATGTACAGTCAGCATCAAAAGTGATTAGACTTCTTTGAGTACATATTATTTTGTTCGTAAAGTGTCAGATACGTTCGGAAACTTTAGTCGACGATTGTATAGTGTTTGAGGAGTGTACATTATGGTCCGTGACTCTCGTGACTGAGCTTAGATCTGACAACGCGAGAGCTTGTGTAACACAAGGTCTTTATAACGACTGACGTAAAGCGGTATTTTAATGGTCAGATATTTAAGTGGTATAATTTATTTAAAACATTAACATAAAGCATTAGGTAACTAACCGCGTTAAAGGTTGAATTGATATTTAATTTACAGGACGTGTAGGTACCTACTTGAAAATCAAAACTTAACTGGTTATAGGCCCTTATATACATACATATTATGTCCAACCAAATACAAAAGCATTTGATTTATTATGTGATTTTAAAATACTTACATACTTAATATTTTTTTTAATTTTCAAAATACCCGCCTACAAAAAATAAATCTCCTTGGTAAATAAACATTGCTCAGCAACATTGATTAACAAAATTAATGTAAACATAGATGTAGGTATGATGAAACGAAACGACTCAACGTTCTGTATTAAGTATGAAATCATTTTTAATAAAATAATTTATACAAAGCTACCTATAGGTAATTTCATACCTAGAAGTAGGTAAATAGCAAGTATTCAAAAATTACTAATACAACACAAAACCCCGATCCCCTCCCCTTCTGCCGGCAACGTGCCAACATGCCATTGATATTGCAATCATCTATAGCCTACGGTAACTGCTTAACATCAAGCAAGTCGTACGCTTGTTTAGCGAATTTATTAGGTACATAAAAATCACAAAATACAGTCAGCACCAAAACATGTAGATAACTAACTGTGTAGCTATAGCTACATATGACGCGCTATGTTTATTATCAAGCGGTAATATTGGCCAGTAACTGAGTGGTAAATTTGCGCCGGTCACCCGATACTGTGGTATTATCTGCCATTATTTGTCACTCGCTGAACAATGCCCGTGGCCCGTTATATACCTATCTCCTATCGTATAGCAATTTGTCAACGATTATAACAATGAATTACGGAAAAAAATTATAGCGTTCGATATTATTGGGGCCAACTGTACATGGGTCAATTATGATGTACCAACCTACCTATACAATTTATTAGAAATGTTATAGTGATGAGAGATAAAAATTAATATAAGTAGGTTTGTAATGTGTGCTTGATTTTATATTATTCTAGTAGGGATCTCACGTTAATAAAAGTAGGCTGGTAAATAAATAAATATCGCCAGACTAACACACCATACATACATACAACATATTGTATGGTCCCAATCTAAGAAATGTTTGTGCTATGGTATTGTACAATAGACTGGGGATAACGCTTGTGGCCCCCAGATAAAGTAAAAAGGCAATTTCCAAAATTTACTCTGAGAATCGGACCATTCGCCACCATCGCAACCATTCGGGAGAGCATGTCTAAAGCGGCCTACGCTCGAACCACTAAGCCAAGTGGTCATCAAAACTATTATAAAGCAGGTGATAAAGTCAAACGGGTAATATATTTTTTTATTTACTCAGAAGGCTACTGGAGTTTGTTACACAATATGAATTCGAACGACAACTGGTTTTATACCCACACACATACACAACACACACTTTGCTTGTAGAAAAAGAAGAAAAATGGTGACCGAAATTTCCGTTTGAGATCAACATAATATTTGTCAACAAAAACATCCCTACATATAACAATAACCTAAGCGCTAACCAAAAGCGTTTTAACTTAGCACAGTGTAGCAGAACTAGGAGTTCATACTATCTGACAGATGTTCCGCTTAGAGGGCGCTACTGTGCTCAGTCGGGTTACGTAATAAATAATAGCAGCATGAGTTAAGACCACCTAGCGAGGAAACAGAGCTTGTTTACGGCGCTACCCTGCCAGTATTGTGGGCACCTACGCTATATATTTTGCTTAGCAAATTGCTCGCTCCGCTCACGACGACGGTGTCTAATAACCCTTTAATGAAGGAAGAGCCGCGATGTTTTATGATTATGTTTAATTATTAGAGTTTTTTTGTAGAGGAAGTACTTGAGTTTAGTTACATTTTTATTTTGGTCTAGGTATAAATAAGTTTTATTAGCTAACACCACCTGTAGAATAAATAAAATAATGTTCGATTTAAAAATAAACTTATTCCAAAATAATTATAGTCATTGCTTTACAATTAATAGGGTTGTGCCTACGTTCGAAGTTGTATCGATAAGTAAATAATGTAAGACTATTTTTTTTCTAAAACAAGCGCTTTTTGTTCCTTACCAAGCACCTTCTTACTTCTTTAGAAACCCATAATTTATCTTATCTGACTGTATCATCGCGGAGAAATTACCTGCAACAAGAAAATAATAAATGTAAAACTGCTACAAATGATACAGATATAAAAAGCAAATCACTATTCCATCATGCTTTACAATAGTACATTATAATAACATGTTCCATTACAGAGTACACCGCGTTTATTAAACGAATCCACCTTACATTCAAACCTAACAGAAAACGCCCCTTTAATAATATAATAGTAGTTAATTATCGCATTTAAATAATCCAACGCAAATGAATTCAAGCAAGAGCACGCGACTCGGCCACTCCATTCACAAAACTCAAGAACTATCCGTAATAGGTCATTTGAATACAATCTACGTATAGATATCTGTCTATAGACGAAGTTACAACATCGATATTATGTCAGTATTTCTGTAAGTTTGAAGGATCATATCACACACGAATGTCCAATTATATAGTTATCGGCCATAGTCTCCCCAATGGTTATGACAGTTTGAATGAATACGTACATCATTAGAGCGAATCAGTTTTGGCCTTTCGAATCGGGGTCAAGGAGAGCTAAATTTGGAATCAGTGTCGTGAAAACATATGCCGTTAGCGTCGACAGTTTTTTTTTTTAAAAAACGAACCGTTCCAGATATTGCTCCAAAAGTGAATTTATTTATTAAAAACGGTATTTTAACAGAAAAATACAATAACGCATTTATATTGTTGTATGTATGTGAGCGTCACGCACACATAAAGTTCGAACTTTGGCACACTACCATAAATCAAGGGGCGTTATACGCCATGTTTCACGAGCCCCGTCCTTCTCTTTTACTCTAATGTGATCCTTTATGTCTTTGTCTCATTCTGGCGTTAAGCTGGAGCACCGAGGGGTACAGGGGAGGGGGCAGCTGTCTAGTCGTGACGTATTACTAGAGCGGCGGTCGGCCGGGTCAGTCGTTACTCAGTAACGCAAAGTTTAATTGCTTAATTCTGTTTTAAAATCAAATAAGTAAATACGATATTGTATTTTACTGCACGTTTATTAGAGCGCGAAACATGGACTAATGAAGTACCTGATGCGAATATCGATATCGACAAAAGCGCTAATTACTTACAACCGCGCTACATTATAATGTATGCCGAGTAGGTTCCAATGCAAATCGCAAGTTCGATTCCAGAATAGACAATGCGAACTGAAGTTTATTGGACCACCCACACATTTGCAATGCATGTGTGATGATAATATACCTAGAATAATATATTTTTCGACATTCTGATAGAAAAATGTAATTCCTTTGCAATTATTTTAATAATAAGATGACTGGATCGAATGATTTGATCTTGAAGAATCTGTATTGAATCATCAGTTAGGTACTGAAGTTTTAGTGTCGATAAGATTTATCGCCGATGGGTTAACACATACATCAGCGTGGGATCTCTGCAATAGATTTGTGCTGTCCAGACTAATACGTGATGAGAGTATCAATGAAACACGCGTATTATAATTTCAAATGGATTTGTCTGGTGTTTGCTTTGTATACAAATACATGATTGATTGTGCAGATGTTTAAGGAATTTATTACATTATTGTTTATGTAGAAATGATTTGGCTATCAACGTCAGCAAACAAATTTAATCGCAAAATTTGAAGATCAATTTTTTTAAGTAAATTTATTGCCAAAAAATACGGTCATATTTTCAATGATTAAGGAGGTATAAATAAATAACTTTAATCTTCATTATGTTCTCTGAGATCAACCATCTCTTTCCTATGTTCGTTTACGTCAAGTTCTAGCGTAAAAACTCCCACAGCTTCACCCTGTACCTCGGGATGACACATCCACTCCTGGTGGCTGTGCGTACATCGCCTTTATGGCTGTGTTCTTATTTGTATCAACTAATTCGTAGGCCGTTAAAAGTATCGCGCCCTTGTTGGACATCTCATTGGCCGGTAATAAATATGGCGTTATCTTTCGATATCGACCGCGCGCCGCACTTCGCTCCACGCGACCCCCTCCTCCTCGCTCTAATGAATTACACAATGAACTCTCATCTAAATACAGAAAAAAGCTTTTAAAGGCACATATCAAAAATGCCCACAAAAGCCTACTAAGACAGGACCCACAGATTTATAGCGCTCCCTTTGTTAAATCACGTAATCTCCACGTGGAGCCGCGATATAAATGGAGGTAAATGAAAATAAATGTAGTTCCTCATTCTGCTGCTTGCCTATTTACATTGTGGCCGCACATAAATCTGGCTCTGTTTAATGGTAATCTATTTTAAAAATTACCTGTTAAATCACATCAGGACAGATAACACATTGTTTGGGGTATGTGGTATAGAAAAAATGTTTGTCGGTCGACGCGGACGAGATTTGTTGCCTTCAGGGTGGCATTTACATCATCGGTCCTCTCATATATTATGTGTTACAAGGCGCGCATTAAACAGGTACCAAAATAAATATCAACCACTAAGAATATTTTAAACCGTAATAATTAAATGTATTTATTTAGTCACCGGTTTATGTGCATAATGCTACATATCCAAATGTCTTTAATCATATTGATATCGCTAGAGCGAGTGACGAATTTAAATTAACGAATATTTATGGGCCATGTTTCGGGCGTCGATACGTGTGGCGTTAGCATCGTGTCAGGCCTCACCAAGGGCCATTTTCGGCAGTTTCCGGGTATCCATTTTGTAGCTGTGCTTGTCCAATTTATATTCACAGGCCGTACATCTAACTACGTAACAAAATGTGAAGATAACTTCATACATATTCATTATGTATATCTATAAACTATAAGTCATTCAACCGTGTGAATGTGAACGTAAATACAAAACTGTAAAGTTGTCTAGGTATATGAAATTAAAACCAATATAAATAAATAATAATTAAAGAAAATATATTAATAAAGATATAAGATACTTGAATAAAAAAACAAATGCAAATAATAAAAATAATTAGTGATGTGACTACCCGCGGTGCCGTCGATTCACATCGTAAGTTTCACCTACATACGTGAGAGACGTCATGCTAACGCAATAAGAAATAAGAGGCGAATAAAAAGAACTGGCCGGAGCGATATATCACCGACAGATCTGCCCGAAAGATGCTGATGCGGAGATCTTGTGACAGCTAAGCGATGGGAACATAGCAATATGAACTTGCGGAGTTCTTGCTATTTTCTTATTAGGTACTTACTTACCTAATGAAAATATTGAAAAGAAAATGCCACTGACAAATTTTACTGTAGCGAATATTATTTTATGGAGGTACCTACTAAATACTATATTGTTTTAAGTACCTAATAATACAACATAACGGGGATCTTTAAATCTAGCATCACATAATCATTCTTGAATTAAATTCCAATGTTCTCGTATCCTTATAAATTTCGCATCGCAGATAGAACCTATACATACATATTACTTACAGCGATATTGTAAATATCGTAAAGCATACAATAGTTGGACCATTCATTCGGTTTATCGATACGTGACGGGGCAATTAGCACATCACTAGACAAAGCGCTCTCGGGTGCGAGCCTACAAATCATACCGATAGCATCTTCTACAAATTTGAATCGGATCTTATTTATGATTTGCCTTTTTCACGGCTACGTTTTGGGGAAAACTGGAATATAAATCACTGATAAATGGTTATTGGGTTTCGTACCTAATTCGAACTTTGTTGCCGCCCACCATATTTGAAAATGTAAACATTAAATTTCATATTTATAATTGCTGATCTACTGTTGCAATGTTATCTAATGAGAAACCGAAACCAATTGGTTTTAGGAAAAAATCTTTCGCGTATCGGAAAAACTCCCACGCTATCCCTTTCATTATTCGCAACAACATAATAATCATAACAAAAGCATGTACAAACACCGTACTTGGTTAAACAGCAATCGCATAAACAAACCCCAACAATAAAGCCAAATAAACGTTCGAGCACGCCATCCAATCGCACCTTCAATCGCACATAAAAGCCCATGAACACCGGTGGAATTGAATACGCCGCTGCTCAACAGGAGCATCCAAATATTGCATTCCCAACCGTACTCGGTCGGGTAATATCGAGCACGAGAGTCGACTTCGTTAGTGCCCATAAAATCGTTTACGAGCTGCCGAAGAACCCTCTTCAATAAACGTGCCATAAAAGTTCGGTTATTCGACGCTAGATGGCGACACTAGTGGCCGCTTGAAACAGTTGCCACGATTTTACTGCCATCTATTGAGCTTTCTAAGCGTTTAAGGACTGCGTGAATGAGATAGAGCGCGCCGACTCTTTCGCACGGGTTTAAGTTGAAGTTCGGCACCGGTTAAGAAATGGGTCAAGCGCGAACAGCTTTTTATATTTTTTTTTTAGTTTTTAAGCTCTATGTAGGTATTCGTTGGAGGTAAATAATAATAAACCATGTAATAAAAGCGCTCAATATACCTATTTATATTAATTATTTTATGAATTGTCTTCATAATTAGTAGGTAGGTACTTACTTATGTTTTCGCACTTGACTAAAGATTAAATAAAATACATTCGGTAACTATTTGCCTATATGTCACGAATGAGTCCTAAATATCACTCATGACATGACGTCATACATGCATTTGTGACTGTGACGAAAAATGTCACAATATTTTTTATCTTTTTTTTTAATTGAAATATGAGCAACTCTCCTTGATCGCCTATAGGCCCGGCCAACATTAGGTAATAGCCATCGTGAGCAATAAGGTTTGTCTTGACTCTTATCACGTGTTGTTGAAATAAAAAGATGTGTGAGTGACGTCACTACGTATATAGCGTCGCGGGTAGATGTGAAAGCCTTGAAGGCTTGAATATGGAACGCGGAACGTCGTATGATGAACGGTTTCACGCACATTACGCCCTCAGGCTTGTACCTAGGGCTGACAGCATTTGGTACCAGTAGTTCTTTCTATTTAGCCGACGTCATACCGAGATCGGAGTCTAATTCGTGAAGTATATTTTAAGTAAACTTAATTTTGATGCAAGTACCTACTTTCCAAGATATTGTATAGCTTATTAAGTTAATAGGTATAAATAAATGTGCTTATTTACGTTATTCCAAGTACTTACCTATAAGTCATTTGTTAGGTAGCAGTTGAACTTTAAGTAGCCACCTATTAAATAAACGGGGATTAGCGACAACCCTAAGGCGTTTACGTTGGTGGTCCCATCAGATGGCGTCCTTACTTGATATTTTACGATTTTTTGTGCATAAATTATAAGAACTATGTGGAATGCACATGGTTACATTAATAATAAATAATAATAAATATCGCCAGACGAACACACCAACTGTATGGTCCCAAACTAAGCAACGCTTGTACTATGGGTACCGTACAATGGACTGGGGACGATCTCAGTGACACCCAGACCAGGGCAAATTACGAAAAGGCCATTTCCGAATTGCCCCGGCGGGAATCGAACCCGCAACCACCATGTGCAGTGAGCCGAGCGGCCTACGCTTGAACCACTGCGCCAAGCGGTCGTCAATTCCCGCGGTCGTCATTGAATCTAAATACCTTATACTTTAATTTATAGCAATCAATATATTATTATTATATCAACAACATTATTAAGTTATCTACTAACTTTTCCTTTTAGTTATTTAGCTACGTTTAGTGCATGTTCTAAAATGGCTGATAACTAGTAAGTAGATAACTTAAAAAGATCCCGCTTCGTTTCTTTTTGTAACCGACTTCCAAAAAGGAGGAGGTTATTGTATGTAAGTAGGTACTATAGCCATTATTCGGTTTCCAACAAAGAGTTTACAATTTAAAAATAAATCATACAAACATAGGAATTAATCCAGGGCCGTATTTTGAAATTGTTAATTTATAGATAACTAACAAAATGGAAACAACTCGTTCACAATATAAATCTCAATAAAATTGATCTCATCTTAAATAACATCATCTTGGATGGGAGTCCGCACACGGGAAGCGCGTACAGTCAGCACCGAAACTTTAGCCAAAATAATTAAAATTATTGAATCAGTTTTAATGAATATGAGAAATCTGGGAAGTATAAATAAAACACAATATTACTTAATTATAAAACGGTTTAATTTATGATTAATATGCCAATTTAAATTGTTCTACAACCTTAAATGATACGGTTTTTTATGGGACTAGTCCCGCCACACACTCCCACCACTGTAACTCCTGTAAGCCAGGATCGACAATGGTGACCAATAATGACGTCGAGGTTTGACCCTCGACGAGTCCCGGGGAAAAGTTAAATTGTCTTGGAACCCGCACAAAATAATACGGTTATAGCAAAGTTATTTAATTACTTATGTATACACATTTTAATATATTTATAAATCACCACCTGCCTACAGATGAATGGCCGATATCGATAATAATAGATCAGATGTATAAAATAGTAATAAAATTTATAATTAACGTCATCCACGATAATTCGCGCGCAATCAATCTGCGGACTTGATATTCTAACGACTTAATTTGTCAGTATACAAAGCAATGGTATCGGTACGATTGACAGTGAATGCTGTCGTAAATTATTATTTTACAAATATACCTGCACCTCTGCGACTACTGTGGTTTTGTAAGTGAGCTCCTCTGTATTTTACTAGTCCAAGAGAAGCCTTTCATATTTCATAACATTTTTCATAATTTCATTTGATTTTTTTTTAAGTATTATGTATTAGTTTATGTGACGAATTTAGTTACCTACACAGAGACAACAAGAAAATTGTGGATCTGGCTTCTGTAACACTGACACGACCTCAACAAAATGATTAAATGTTCAGAGACGATTCTGTTAAGAGTAACTCATAATAATAATTATTATTATGTTGTAAAGTTTGTTCGTTTTTGCGGACAGTACAATCAAAAACCGGCTCCTTTGGTATGTTTTATGTTATACCTACAAACACTAAATCGTGTTATCTGTATATTCGTCAGAATATTTAGAGGTATTTAATCTATGTGTTATATTCACTGTAGAGTGGCCAAGGCAATGACAGACATTTGAATTGACTGCCCACTATTGTGGAATATTGACAGCGTTCGAAAGCCTATTAAATTTATTCATTGCTAAATACGAATAAAGTTATTAACTTAAACTGAACTGGTAGTTCATAATTAACTTATTCATATTGAATCCAAGCGTCCACATTGAAGTCAAATTTACCCCTGCGAGTGAGAAAATTGGGGTAAATGGTTGTTCATCTGGTAATTGTTTCATGGACTCGTGGCGAATATTTTTGTGTAATAAAATAAGGTGTAAACAAAATTTGGAGTAAAACTTATACCTGTGTATAAATTCACAGCGGTGAAAAATTTACGAACTGACAAGATGTTAATAAGTCTAAGGTAGATATTCCCTCTGGGCTTTGTTCGACAGATTATTAATTTTACAATTATAATGAGGGTCCGGATGGTATAAAATAACTTAGGAAACCTAAATATTTTTCTTTTTTTTACCTACAAATATGGAAAAGGTATTTATCTAACAGAACTATAAAGACTCTAGTTATAGATGCATTATTAATTTTAGATTATCACTTTTATTAAATCTAATTTCTTTGTTATCTATGTCTCAATCTTAAGAACGCTCATATTATTTGTATTAGGTAGGTTGTATTTTCAGTTCAATACCTTGGAGATACTTGTCGTTATGACCGGTAAGTGACTCTACTTACTTCTCTACTCATTTAGTGACAAATCAAACGCCATCGCACCCTTCGCAGGGCACAAAACGAATGCTATGCGTACCCGATAAGTATTTTTATAGATATATATTTGCGGCGGCTGCAATTGATATTATTTATCCAAAATTCACCAAGTACAACCAGGAACAAAGGTATTTCTTTACCAAAGCGACCTTTAAAATAAATTACTTTGTAAATTATGGCAATTGGATCGCTCACCGTACCATATGCGGTGGTTATAAATAACATAATGAGTTCAATTATCCGCCATCTTTAAAATGCAGTTTGGCGTTTGATCCCATCCACAACGCTTATGTGCGTTATTAAATATAAGTTCAAGTATTAAAGGTTGATAAAACTTGTTATGGGTTTTTAATAAACCATCCGCAAAAGCCATATTCATAAAATACTAATTTATATAAACTGTGACAATATATTTTAGTAGCTCTACCTAGAGCTTACGTTAACGCTAACATTTACGTAAATTTGTATAGTAAATTGAACAGCGCCTTTATCAGCCACCTGATGAACTAAAAAATTTCAATACAAGATTTTATTTAAACATTGATAAGCGACTCTAACTAACCTATGATCTGCAGTCTTAAGACCAAAACCATGTAGAGTCGCAATAATATATATACATTAGATCATATATATACATTAGATCATATATTTAAATATATCTGAATAGGATACCTTATGTTCTCTATTATTTTACTAATAAGTATCATATCATTATTATATATTGAGCTTTAGACAAAGTTATAGAATTTTCAATCAATGGCCACGCAAACCATAATGACAATGTAGAGTCCAGTGAATCCCGCACTTTTTTATTTCATAAGCAACTAACATTATAAACATTGTTGCAAGGGATAAAGATACGTTCACTGAGGCTCTACAAATTATTTCAATAGGTACCTACGGTTGTACACTTAAATCAATCTTATATCTCTGCTCTGTGAAACAAAAGGATGTCTTTCATATCTACACGCAAACAGACTAACTGACACTTAGATTTTTTTCCAATTATAGTGATAGAGATCTTTTTGCACAAATGAAACATGTTGAAATAAAATACTTCAATAAGAAGAAACATCTGAATATCTTATTTCGTTAAATTCAGATATTAATTTCCGTTTTCCTTGCTCTACATGCAAAGTTTCCTTTCCTAGTGGTAAAATTTACAAATACTGTCTGCTCTACCATACGAATATGTACCTACAATACCATTATTTATGTAGCTCTACCAAATATGAAATTTTAGTTATCATAGCAACAGGATATGTTATCCTTAATTAAAACATACCTCGCTCACTTGCACCACCTAATAACTTAATATAGACTCTTAAACATTCATTAAAATAATTTCTAACAGAAATTATGTGTGAGCGCGGTTAATCGTTCCACGGCCATAAATGGGCAATGTCCAAGCATTACCTTCTAACGTAATAACAGCTTTATAAGGTTAATAATTAGTTAAATTTTCTCTAATCACCTCAATGTTACCAACTTAACTGATAAAATAATACTTATATTAAAACTTGGGCATGTATTTATAAATTTTGAAACTAATGACTCTCATTTCTGAGCAAATTTCCTATAACCCTAGTGAATATAATGAATCGATCTGGACCTCAACAAAAAATAATAATCTAAGCAGTTGTATCTATATTTAAATTGTTTATTCAAATTAGACAACCCTTGTCTAATTATTTGCTTTTAAAAATATTTTATTTATTAAAAAAAATGCATGAGTGTTATTCATTAAAATTTCAGAAGGAAATATTCCTTATAACTATACAAAAGTAACATGATTCGAAGCGGTGGGTCTGATGTCCGATCCACCGCCCGATGACTCGCTCACAGGGCGTTCTACGCCTTGCATCTCACATACTTGTTTATTGTAAATTAACTGTGTGAAAACACCAAGCTAACTATCTTCATATCGACAACGGCATACCAACGCGTGTAATATTAATGGTGATCAATTTGTAATACTTAGACTTGAATTCAATTAAACACCACTTTTTCTAATGGTACATACATGTGCTTAACTAACACCTGTCGAATTGTTGTTAACTATAATATTACAGCGTCGGATACCACACTGACCAATTTGATCTGAAGAAATACCACAACGCACTTATCTACCGATCTCAGATAATCACTACCTTTGCTTTTTATTCTTCTATCCGCCATACAAAATATCATACGAGAAATGAGAATTCGATATCCGATTATTCCCCCGCATCATCTAAAAACGCCTCAACGCCTCAAATCCGTAAATACCAAATTAAACCGATGCGCAAACACTTTAAAGTCCATACTCCTGTAAATAACGTCTGATTTATGAGAATTTATCATACACTTGAGGCTTAATTTTGAAATGATCTTCACACAATTGCAAAAGGTATCAACATGTTAATGAATGACGACGGAAATGGGACCTTGTGCGTTACGAAATACATCAAAAACTAGTTTGCGCGAGGTCGCAAAGAAGACATTTTTCTAATACGTAGCTGGAAGTGTGTCTGCGTATTGTTTTGATAAGCTGCAGAACGGGTTTGCGAGATTTATGGCTGGTATGATTTAATGCGAATATACTACTCGCCTTCGCGCTCGTTGTATTGATGAATGCTCTATTTTTAGTGCAATCAACTATATTTTAAGTGCATCGTTTAAAATATCGATGACACTTTATTGAAGCGTATAAACCACATTGTGACAGAAATGTACACGATTATTCACGATATCATAAAATATATGTAGGTTACTGTGTCTGTACAATGATGTTATACGTGTGTAAAAATGAATGCAGCATGCTATGAGGTCTCAAAGTTCAAATCAAGTGTTTTAAGAATTCTGCTGTTTGTTGACGAATCTTATTGAAACGGAGTACCTATTTCGTATCATCACGTTTATAAATCAAGCAGGTGATTGTTCATTCCCCTAAACCAGACTTATTTGAATTAAATTAGGCTTGGCGCTGTTATTTTACGGCGGCCACAAGGACGTAGGAGCTCGACACGTTACGTCCGACGGTGCATGACTCTGTAATTATTGTGAGTCCAGAATTAAATTATAATGGTGGTCTGCGCTGAGCGTCGTTATTTGTAGATTGGCAGCCCTGTCGCTCGCGGCCAATGGGAACGTTGTAGCGCGGCGCCTGCGCATGATCGCCCGCTGAGCTTGCAGTTCAAACAGCAAGAAATATTGTTACGGGGAAATAATTTGCTTGTATCTGCTTATCAGGCTGTCGTATTTGAAAAATTAGGGAACACATATTGCTTTTGACGTTTTAGGGTTCCGTAGTATACCTACGAGAAAACCTCATAAGATCAACTGTCCTTTCCTCTGTCCGTGCTAGTTTGGTATTAAGCCTGCCATACACTACCAGGATGGATCGACGGTCAAACGAATGCGCTGAAGATTGACAATGAGTCTCAAGGAATACATAAATTATCTTGGAACCCGCACGAAATTAATCAAAATAATAACTAGACTATAGACTATAGACAAGACTATAGACAACATTTTGGTCTTTAGTTCCATCCAGCTCCATTTCTAATCTCTTGCTTAGAAGGCTACAGAGTAGAGTAGTAGTATGTAAAGTAAATTCTATTTGTGTCAACATGTAAATGTAAATTGCATTGCCAAAACGAGGCAAACGATTTCGGTTGGCGATGTAGGTATCGAAGGGAATCTGTTGCCACATGCAGGCTGACGAATCGACCACGGAATGGAATCGGTGGCAAATTGTTAGAATCTACCTCGGTACGCACTAAATTATGGTGCGGTTAGTAGATATTAACGTGACGCAACTGTTCAATTTATTGGTATGACAAGGTCTCAATGGGCATGATGACGCATATTGAATTTTAATATGTAGGTAGGTAGGTATATTTTTTCACATCAATTCATAAGTACCAATGATGACGCCATACTGAGTGCAGTGAGTTATAAGGTTGTTTTTATTGCCTAGGAGGCACACTGGCAGGTCAGTCCACCTTATGGTGTGTAGCTACCATCGCCCAAGACATCTGAAACTAAAAGGGAGCAGACGCGGCCATTTGAAGAACCCCAAGTTGTTACTTAACGTTGAAGTGTAATAAAGTAGGTGGCAATACCATAAACCGGTATAATACGACAGTAGTAATTCATCCCTTGACATAATAACCGTAAGAAATCTTCTATTTATCTTCGCCTCGTCAATAACTAACCAGGCTAGTTTCACCCGCAATGAATATTAATCCATTAAATATACGTTTGTCTTTGCATATGACAGTCAGAAACACCAACCTGTATAGTAATAGGGCTGACAACAGACTGGGTTTTCAGTTTTTTTTTTTATTTTTTTTTTTATTGGAACTAAACTATCAACAGTGATATCTTATGGACGCATTGCAGTGCACCGCTGCCTACCGCTTAGGGGAATGCCGGTATGATAATATACTGAATACATAGATAATAGAGCTATTATGACCACTTTGAATGTGTTTAATTACAGTCTGATGATAATACTCACTTAAAATATTCATGGTTACGGTAGGTATTTCATAAACATTGTAGCAATGTATCTACGACGTAAAGAAAATTGTTTTTTCCTTCACAATTTATGGCGACCTTTCTAGACCACCTATGGATCTACAAAGTTGCGCGTTCGTGTTCTGACCGATGTTTTACAAAACAAAAACGATAAACATTAAAGAGTCAACCCTACAAGGCAAATTACATGTCTGCATGACGCCGATAAATCAGCCGAGGAAAATGCCACTGTAGGTACCTAATTACTGATCGATAAGTTGATATTGGTAGGTATTTGTCGCGTAGGCAGGCAAGTACCTACTGAAAGGATGATCTCATATTATCTAAAATTCCATGTAGGTACTCACCGAAAATAGTTACCTATAACTAGTCAAATTATTAAAATTAAATGATTACACTTTAAAAGTACCTCTACTTAATTCAAAATGTTAACAATAATTAATCATTAATTTATATCCAAATTTAAAGAACAACATTTTTTTTTAACATAAACTTAATTAAGTATATTAAATAATCTACAATTTTAATGAAACAAAATAATTATTTTATTAGATTGAAACATTATGGAATAAAATAAAGATACTTTTTAATTTATTATCCATTAAAATAAAATCAATTATTAATACACTCTTAAGGACGCTATTATGAAGTATAGAGCCATCAAAATCCTTTTTATTTTTCCCGAATAAACCATAACACTTGAGACGCGGCAGTATTTCATAATAATAACCCTTTACCTCGAGCACAGCGATATTAGCAGTTTTGGGCAGATAGTTTCATAGCCCCGATACACGCTACGTGAGTGATAAGTCTTTATACTTGATACACTGCTATCAGAACCATAATGGAAATCCATTTGCTGGCCAGGAATAGGATTTTCGATGTTGTTTAATCTGTAGTGATGTGAATTCATTAAATAACTAGGTCTCATCTGTCTGGCAATCGAAATTACATTTTCATATACTTTGGTTCTAAATTTATTGATTACTTCTATAATTATTAAATACATATCAATTTGTGGTTGCACAAATAAATGACTAAAATTGATAAATTAAACAATTTGTGAACGGATTTTATTAAGAAAAGGAAAACCAATTATTTGTCAACTGACTTATTTTCTTTTTTTTTCAGATGCTGCACCACTCCCAAGATCCATACATGATTGGACATACGAAATTGTAATGGATTAAGGTGGGAATTACTTATAGCGCCGGTGACGAATTGCACGTGGGAGCAGATAGTCTGTGATCACGCAACGCAAACGCAACGGTATAGAGAAATAAACATGTAGATACATAAACATCACACAGACGAACGTAATATTTAGTAAAATATCCGTATAATCAAACTAATCAATAGTTAAATTAGGTATACGAATATTTTTTTAAAAATAACCACTACTCAGGTTAGTAAGTATTAATAATTGAAATGTTTTATACTTATTCTTGGTTCCCTCTGGTTGTTGATTTTCCGGTGGATATTTTGGAACGTTTTGTAATTATGAGCTCAAGTAGAAGAACCAGGAAACCAAATTCAACGCCAAACATGTTGCACAAATAGTATGACAAAATAAAATAATTTTGTGTGCTTTAAATATTGCCTAATAAAGATTAATATCCTCCATAAAAAATAAATTATTTATTTTAGCATAAGTTCCTACTTATTATTTTTAACCTAACAACATGTCATGAAGAAACCTACTTAATAACTGTCAGGTCTTCATGTGTTGTGTGTGACCGTGGAGATAAAAGTAAGCTATGTCTTTTAGTCAAAATGTAGAAAAATGAAAAACAAAAAAAAACAATCTAACCCTAACAAAATAAAACACAAGAATATTAATTATTTATTTCAAACAGATTGGGAACAAAATATAAAATTAACATAAGCTATAAGTATTTTCTGAATTTCCTGACCATACAATAACGAAAAGTAAAAAAAGAACATTAATAATTACACACACATTTTTCACAGACCGTGAAAGGAAGCACCGTTCCTAGTAAACATTTTCATTTTTTTACTCCATAATATGTAGGTTTTACTCCATAATATGTAGCTACTTATTTAAGGTACAAATATTGAATAACAAAACGTAGGAACGTCGTTTGACTGTGGGAAACGGTACAACTGGTAGGTGTTAGGTTCACTATTACAAACAGTGTTTTACTCTCTTCTGCTCTGTCTAGACACTATACACTTCCTAGATGTAGATAATGTGTATCTATAATTTAATATCTGGCTAAGTAGTAGATCATAGTGCTTATTACATAAATTGTAAATCTTTGATCATTGTACGAAAAAACTTTTTTAACAAGACAAAATTATTTTTAGGTACATTTTTACCAACAATTAATTGATAACAAAAGAAATACACACTTGTGAGTATGAAGTAAAATTATCAGACAACACATAAATAGGCACAATAAATAGGTAGCTATAATTGCTTAAGTACAACGTTTAAAAACATTTCCATTAAGCATACATTTCAAAGACACAGTGTCAAAAAAATACAGGCTGTGAACTTACAAACTTGAATGCAAATATTAAATTACAATTGTAAATACGCAAGGTAACGCTTAAATTGTCAACATCAATCATCGAGCAGTCGACACTGGGATCACAATAAACAATAGTTTTAACATAGAGACCGAATGCACGCGGACAAAGAGTAGAGCGGCGGTAGGAGAGCTGTAAACAGAATGTAGTCAGCCACCTATAACTCACGACACGCTAGGGCTGCGAAAACAACGATAACTACTAGACTACATTCATATTTATGCATAATACTAATATTAGTATAAGGTTTTTTTTTTAGAATTAGAAATTTCCGTACAATCGTGTTGAGCATCAGGTTCTGTACATTTAAATGTTTGTATAATTCGTTGTAAACTAAATATGTATTAACCTTATTGGGTTCGCTTTAACTTTTGTAGTGTTATGGTTGCTAAACTGATGTATAAAATAATAATAAAAAAATGAAACTGTATTTTTTAAGTCTATTCACAAGTTAGATAGGGGATAATTATGTTAATTAATTATTGTAATATAAAAGTAGGAAACACTAAATTAAATTATTATTTTAAGTTTAATTTAAATTATTTATTATACTCATATTAATACGAATAAAAAACCCCAAAACCAATATAAGTAAGTTATTACAATTCAAAATTACAGTTTTGCAACTTTATTACCTCTATAAAGGAAAACAAGTAGTAAGTTCTTAACGGTAGTTGATTAAAATACATTTTAAAAAGCAAAACTAGCTATAAGCAGCTTAATTAAGACTTGTTATTTTATATAATCGCTGTTTAGGTTCCACGCGTTAAGAAATTAAGATCATAATCTCCGAGCAATAATTTAAAATTATTACAACACAATAGTTTTGTGTTAGAAGACACGAATCAGTATACTTTCAAAACGTGATAAGTCGGAAGTCTAATGGCATAAATATGCAAATTTTATTCAATTATTACCAACCATTTTTTTTTCATGACATAATCATGGTTGGAAGCGTTTCGATACAATAAACCGAGTACTTACTTAAACATGTTACTAGTTACTACGCAACTGAATGTTACCTTAGAATTGGTTCGCACGACATACAACTTTTTTTTTGCTAAACGCTCGCTTCTCGCTACCAAGATTAATGTATATAGTGATAGTAGTAGAAATTTCCTTGGAACTGTTTACAAACAGTATATTCCAGGTAGATTATTATAAAATACCTACTATCTCGCAATAATTCGCCACTTCCCGTGGTCTGCGTAACCACGTGGGTAATTTTTATTGGGACCTTGAACTTGTACACAATTTGGTCGGTCGATATTACCGACGCGGTTTTACAGCCTCGGAGATGACTAGTTACATTTATATCGAGTGATATCATTCGTTACAGTGGCGCTATTAAATAATACGGACACGGAATTATGGACTCGAAGAACACTTGTGTGGTTAGATAATCTTGGTAAAATGTTGTATCTGATTCAAAATACATTAAGGGGTACTTTAGTTCGACAATATATCTGTTCGTATTGCATTTTTTGGCATCCCTGGACATATGTAGTACTAAATCTATCGGAATTAAGTAGAGATGGGTGATTCAGTCAGTAATTAGGTATATGAGTAACACAACAAACACTTAAACGTGGAACTAGGCATACAAGCAAAATTTTAAATAGGTATATAAATAAATATGCTAACAAAAATGCATTGATATATCTTTCATGAGACCTTCAATTGAGTCTTCAAATGTATTAACCAATTACGAATGTTTTTTTATCAGGATGGTATCATGCAAGAATGAGTAACTTCTTTTTTTCTTGGTGTATTACCTCGTTAACAAAGGGAAAAATCATTCGATTTTTGTGTAACAACACGGTAGGTAATCACAGATAATCAGCCCTTTCGCAAAATGCAAAGCGAATCGAAGAGTCGAGCCTTGCGGGTAAGAGTAACTGAGACCGCCTTCGTATACTCACAACTGAAGGTTATAAACCGAGTTGTGTAAAATATTCTAAGAGAACATTGTGTGGTTAATTAATAAAATTCATTACTAATATTAAATGAAAAAAAATAATAAAAGTAAAACAGATGTAAGTAGGTACATTATACAATGTATTTCTCACATGAATCTTGAAATATGATGAGAGAAAAATATTAAACAATAAAAAATCTTATTAACATCAATAAAACGTTTATTATGTTTGTTAAACTCAGTATGAAGTCTTAATTATAAGGAACTATAAAACGCGACCTTGGGCGATGTGTTGAACATAGTAAAAACAGTACCACCTACAACACGATGTTAATGGCTCAAAATCGAAAAACCGTAAAGGCATAGATCATATTATTTACCAGTCAAAAAACTACTGCAAAAGCAGACCCATTAATCTATGTTTTTGCCAGCCGCCATCGCGGTTTTATACGTAAAAAAATATTCAAGTACGGCTTAGTTCTAAGGCCTGTAAACCATGATTCGAAAACTCTAAATAGTAATTTGGATAAGGACTATGAACCTACGCGATTACATACTTGTATAGGTAACATTGATTTTGCTACGTATAATTTGCGAACTACCAATGCGATTGATGTATTGCAAATGTTAACTCGGTGCTAATCCCGTTTTTTACGAATTACCGAAGTTTAGTTTAATTTAGTTTTATACTAACCAAGGGCCATTCATGAGTAGGTAAATTGAGTAAGATTCGTTTTTATTTTTAAACAATTTAATGATCGTCTTGAGTAAATTACAATGGCAAATTGCTGATCTTTGACATTACAAGGAACAATGGGGAGGCAGCCGGCGATTTATGACGTGCCGGGACTGTCGCAGATTCAATAACCCTGCGCGCACGCACCGCGCACACGTGACGTACGAGGTAATGTACACGGGTAATTTATTATAATTTTCATTCGGGTTAAATGCATGCTCGCCGGATGAAATTATTTGTAGCGGAAGATTAGTTTCTTTGAGATCAAGGCTATATAGTTTTTATTGTTTTATTGCATGTTTCATTCCTGCATGACACCTTGCAAAATAACTATCATCAATCACTTCCTCTGTATTAAAATTAAAGTTAAGAATAATAATTATTATATAATACCTTATTAATAGCAGTGATAGCCGATTGGTTAAAGCACGCGTCTTGCGGACACCAGGTCTTGGGTTCAAATCCCGGCTCGCACCTCTGGATTTTTCGAAATCTATGTGCGAATCATAATTTCTATAATATGATTATCACTTGCTTACGGTGAAGGAAAACATCGTGAGGAAAGCTGCATGTCTTAGAAGATCTAACCAATTTTCGAAAGACATGTGAAATCCGCCAACCCGCACTGGTGGATTATGGCCTGAATCCCCCTCATGTTGAGGGGAGGCCCGTGCCCAGCAGTGGGACGTCTAAAGGGCTAAATTATTATTTTTTTTTTTTTTATATAATACCTTGTTAAACCTCCAATAAAAATAGGAAACTATGCAACCTATCAAGATTTTCCCAAGTATGTGACTAATTAAATTTTAATGATCGTCGATCTTATGAAATAAAGCCCAGCCATGAACAGGATGCTTACAATAATTGTCATATCGTTTTAATAAATGAAAATTACAACTAGCACTCCACAGGGCCTTAATGTTTTCCGGTCTCGTCCTCACAGCGGCTACGGTGTCTCTATCTAACATTGCTTCATTGTTGTACACACAAATATTTAAACACCCTGTAATTAATCTGATTTATGAGATATTAAAAATCTGAGCACTTCATTATATTTTTTTTTTGCTAACAAACATGGATGCTTGTAATTAAATAATTAAAATGGCTTTTTTTTTTGTGCGCTAAATACGTGTTTGGTTATTTATATTCTTGGCACATAAGAGGTTAGAATTTTATTTTAAAAATAATTATAAATAACGAAGTCGAGCGTGTGTTTTCCTGATCACATATTGGTCATCTCATATTATTTTCGTGAAGTTTTATTTCTAATAATAAAATCCAATATCGTGTCTATTCAATGGCATTTATCACAATCCTTATAGGTGTGACAAGGATAAAAAATAACAGGGGTAAGCAGAGGAAGTGCGGCGGAAACGTTACAAAATACAGTGTGGTTGGCGGAAGATTTACACACCCTGTATCCCACTGGTTTACAAGAATAGTGTGTTACGAGACGCTTAATAAATGTTATATTTGATATTGGACACCCTTTTTAGTTGAGAAAAGTCTTTCATGTAGTAATTAGTTTCAGTTTATCTCAAAAACAAATACAAAAAATATGCTTTATGTAAATAAATCATTATTTGAAAAATAAAAACGTTCATAAAACTTAATTCAATGAATGTTATTATTGCATATTATACCTAATAGTTTATTTGGCTATTCTCAGAAAAAAAATAGTTAGATTTAGGCACTCGTTACTGACGTAAGGACTAGAGTACACTAGCATTATATTCCTTTTATATTTTTTTAGAGTTAGCGGAACATGTTCCACGAACCATATTATGAGGAACATTAAAGTAAATAATACAATTAAAGGAACTTCATTCATTAGCAACAATCACCTGAGACCATAAAAATTGTGCAACGTTTTTTGGATCATAAAACCAAGCCAACGGTAAACTGGACAATGGCTTTGTACCTGAACGGAGATCTTTTTAAGAATTAACAAACTTTTACGGCTTAACAACTCTACTGCAGAACTAAAAAAGGCTACTAAAATTTTTGTATAACAAACAACAGTTAAAAATAACTGTTTTTAATAACGCGCCTACTAATTAATGTCTTGCAACGATTCCTCAGTTCAATTTCCTTTTATTTACTACGAAATTTTGCAATTAATTTCCGCACCCTTTGCTATATTTTCTTACTTGACGGGTTCACGAAATAAAATTGCCTAAACAGCTGTAGTGACGTAATCAAACAGCTGATGCCATAAAATACGTTGTAAACAGTACCGCAATAAAAAGGGACCCCGGTAACCTTGTCCTGACGACACGAAGCTCTCCGTAACGGAGAGAACCTAGTAACTAATCGCTTGCATTTGAGAATTAATATTACTATGTCAGTATAAATATGTAAGTAGGTCTTAAAAACATAATAAAAAAAAGTTGAATTTGATTACTAATAAGATGATCAAAGAACAATAAATAAAACAATGATTGTCACTAACTGATCCGTCGTGTAGCCACATAATTTCTGTGAACTTTTTATAATGTTTTTAATTCATAATTAGCAGAGTAATTCAGCTTAATTGATCATTGGTCTTGCAATAAAACATCCACAATTAGTCGAAATGTGGAAAAAAAATGGAGTGCGTCCTTGCGTGGTGGCCGGCGCCGTTAACCCATAAAACGGGCTTCGATACTGCTCAGAGTTCACAATGTGACGGTTTATACAGTCAGGCAGGTGTGAACATTATCTTAATTCAAATGCTACCGGGCCGATCGCGGTGTGCTCCCGGCTTAATGTACCAATTTTAACGAATGTTTTTTTTTATAAATGTATTAAAATGTATAAGATATGTCAACCTTTTTTAATTTTTGATAAATCGTCAATTTAGATTTAATACCTTACAATTTATAAATATTAATTGTTTTCTACCTTTTTGTGAGTGTATTTCATTTTATTATTTTTATAACCTATTAAATATTTTTGCAGATAACACTAAAAATGTGTTAATTTTTAATTTTACAAATAAATAAATAATTTGTGTAGGTAATTTATCTGCAATAACTATATATTATCTACGAATAAGTTTATTTTTATTGGGACGATTTCAATTAAACGAATATTTTTGAAATATTGTTCGAGACGTTGTTTTATGCATCTGGCAACAAAAACTCGATAGCTTTTATTATGCAATTTCCTTAATTGGATTTTTCAAATGCGAAATATATTGGGTGTTCTCAATAAATTGCATACGAATTGGATTTAATAAAAATAGAAACATTGATTCTGACTATAATGGCTATGAAATAGCATAATTTATTAAATGTCGATGTTTAAAGAATGCGTATAAAAATGTGAGATAGACAGCAACAACGCTGTCTAATGGATGGAGCGCTTTCTGTTGGTTAGAATATATTGTTAATTTATTTAAATGAGTGCAATCAATTCCACTTAATTGAAGCTGTAATGTTTGTTTTGCTCAAGGCTCAAATTTGGTTTCGTATGTACAAGTTTAATCAATGTAGATGAATGTATAATTAAATACGATAATTTTTCATAAAAATAATTGACTTGTTTCAACACTAGGTACAGTAAGTAGACTTTAAGCTACAACAATACTAAAACAAAAAAATAATAAGATAGATTTTTAAAGTAGTAAATAATCGACATAAATAGATATAAACAGATAAACCTAATAAATATCAAATTTTGTAGACTGGCTTAGGTTTACAAACTTACCTATTTGAAAAAAAAACATAATTTCACCTTCTTCCTTTTGTTACGGTAAAACGATTTCAAGTGTTGAAATTTAACAAATAATGTGTTATTTTACTATAGGTACGATTCAAGTTAAAAACCATAACAATCAAACTATAATGGTAAAGAAAAGCCTTGAAAACTTCTTGGCCTGCGGTAGAGTCGTGTGGAGTTTCAGTTTCAGTTTGGCCGGTAACCGGGGCAAGCCGGAAGGGCGGAGGTCACTGCCCCCCTCCGCCCTGAAAATGTAGAGCTAGAAGACTTTGGTGGAAGTCGTAGTTTCGGTTTTGACTGTTTTCTAGAACTTATGACATTATTTTGTTATTACTGAACATTTTCATAAAGAATCTGTAATTATTTCTTGCAATCTTAGGTGTGCCTAGTGCAAGAAATATACACACCACATGTTAACCACAATTTTTATACTTATCTATAAGAAATTCCATCGAAATGTGGTTTGATATATAATGTCACACCTCTAGTTTATCTATTAAGGTGGTTAGAAATCCGGTCTTACATTTTAGTTCCCTTGTATCAACTAAAAAACTAAGTCATAGCTGTAGTACTCGTAATATGGAAAATTATGGACTAAATTCTTGCAATAGGTACCAACATAAACAAGTTACTATACGTGAAAGGTTATGATCCAACCTTCTTAAACTGATTAGTCGAGCCTGCTTATAAATAATGTCGGGCCTTACATAAAGCGTCTAACACGTCAAGTAAGAAAATTACCAACGGCAAAGTTTAACTTATTCATAGAACAATTACCGTTGACTTAATTGAAAATTAATTTCTATTATTATAAGAGGTTAGCGTAGGTAACAGAGTTTTGCATATATAGCAAGTGCAGCTTTTGTTACGGCTACTTATTCACGGAGCGCTAAGACTGTGTTTGGTTTGCTTGTTTGTTGCTACATATTTTCGCCGGCGCGCCGTGCGCTCGCATTTATAACGCCGGTGTTTGACCTCTTAAAATTACTTACTGACACATTTTAGGCACCCTAAATACTGAAAAACTGCGTCTTTTGTTTTCACAATGAAGTAGGTAGAGGCGCTTTACTGTGTGTTTAAATTTTTTATGGTGTCCGTTATCTAATTTATGGTTCGGTAGGTATCCATATCACCTAGGTACATACCTATAGTCTGGTAAAATATAGGCATTTTTTATTATTTAATTATCTGTTTAATTAGTTATTCTTAAAATAGTTATTTTAAAAAACCTGTAACAATAGAACAACTTATTCACTCTCTTCGTTATTCTTTGGAATAAACAATCCGATCACTCTCATAATATCAAACAAAACTCATTAAAATATCTATTTAGCACACAGTCCGCGAATTCATTTTCCGTTGTAAACATGACAGCGAGCCGTATAATGTTTATGTATCTCGAGTGTAGAAGGAAATTCTCATCTAAATTCTGCGCGGGCGCCGATGATTCCAACATTCGTGCGTTGACAGTGAAGTACATCTCGCGGCTGATGCGTGTGAAAAAGTAAAAGCAACCCGTTCGAAACACAAGAACGCTAAGTAGCAGCACTATGTACTATGAAACAATCACTGGCTGGCGTTTGCGAGAGTCAAAGCTGGGTCTCGTCTGCTCGAGTCGACGACGGGTGCCAATCGCCGGTGCGTAAATTGGCGATACGTGTGTCGCATCGAAACGCATGCTTGGAACACACCGCCAACAAATTGAACTGTGGTAGGTCACGAGTCACGACGATTTTAACGATTCAAACTGCATATATCGGTCACCACAATAATTCGTCTCAATACAGCAACGCAACCACTGGTTTTCGAACGTCCAACGCTGACGAAACACAGGATTGTACTGAAACTTACAATCAAAAGGATACCGCCGTTGATACGAAAGGTGGATATCTTAATTTCCTTAGTCCATCGGCCTAGTAAATTATAATTTACGATTGTATTCCTGGCGGTGTCCGTGGTAAAAAAGCGGTCTGCTATAATAGAAACGTCGCTTTTTTTCAACCCGCATGTAACGTTTAACCGAAGCAGCCGAACTTTAAATCGTTTATCAGGCCGACATGGCCATTTTGGTATGAGGAAGAAGCGTGATAAACATTGTCATCTCTTTCCTCAAATCATCATCTTTACAAAACCATGATCAACTAGGATAGGTAGGTAAGTAGTTCTAGTATTGGTAGGTAACTTTTAGATGAAAACAATGACATTCAAATAAGTACGAATGACCTATGCTATATTCCTTGACGTTTGCAATATTTCACTTAGACTAAATTTTAAGAGACAAGTAGGTAGTTCAATTTAGATAATGACCTATAGGTAATAATATTTTAGTTCACACGTCTGCAACAAAGCTGCCTTCGGACAATATAACGTGCAATAAAAAATAATTTTACAAATAAAAGTACTGTGACAGACTGAGACGGATATATTTCCTGTGGTGTGTCCTTAACTGTAAGGGTTTATTAGTTAAGTATGTGGTGGGGCCCCCATACATCATGGATATCGGCGCCGGCGCAAGCTTTCCGTTCGATACCCGCAGTGAATATTTCAATTTTATAATTTTAACGCCTACAATACTGCTCCTTTTGAAATTTTAACAAATCGAATAATTAAATAGTCATCAAACAATTCGCTAAAGTGTTAAAAGAGTTTAAAATTTACCGACTTTCACTAGATGTTAAGTGATAAAATGATCAACACAGTCAGTTCTATAAAGTTTTATAGTTGGATAATGATTAGGAATCCTACTGAAATAGTGTGTTAAACTTTATTGGTCGTTAGAACGAGAGTCGAAACAAATTCGAGAGTGCCGCAACGAATTGTAGAGATTTGTTACGCGTACAATTATAACCAGTGATTGACCAAGGATAATTAAAAAGTAGCGAGAGCGCAATAAATGTGAGGTGAGCGTACCTATTCACGTCCTAGTTAAAACTCTACATATTTTTTATGAACAAAAAATAACCTCTTTTAGAATCAATCAAAATTAAATACCGAAATCATACGGCTAACAGCTGCTACTGATAATTAGAATACAAGTCGTTTACCTCCGAGATACTCGTACAATAATGCAACTAATGGTTGTTTGTTGGTATATTCTTATTAATCTTTATGAATAGTTAATTAATGTCAATCGAACACATTAAGTGTAAATTGCGTTAACAAACAACAGTGCGATAACACAAAATAGTTGTTTTATGTGAGAATCATAATGGCACCAACACGATTAACCGACTTAGTTTACAAAGAAGATACATTGTTCTGTGAAACGCTAGTTTCGGCACGAAGCCCTCTATGTCAGGGAAATAAGTTTAAAATATTTTATAATGCCCAGCGTTCACAAAAACAGTTTTTATGTCGAGGACTTAAGGTCCATAGAATACGAGTATATTGGTGCAACCGTCCGAGGGATACCTCGCTTGTGAAAAATGCACTTTCGCATTGTGGTAATAAAAATTAAAATCGAGTGTTTACAGACATTTTTGAAGGAAAACTGAATGCATCGTTATTTTATACCAGGTGTATGTTACTGTACACAGTTTATAATCTATATGAAATTAAATATGGTTTAATAGTTTACTAAGAACAGGTTAGTTGCGAAATTAAGTATCAGGGACTCGATCGAGCGGATGTTATGTACACTCGAAATAAAAAAAATGACAAACAACTATATTTTGAAATGAATATAAAAATATTAAACCGTCTGGGTAATTTAATACAGGCAAAACATTTTACTCACGAGACGTGGATATCAGATAAATATTTATAGACGAATATAGATCAATGAGTCACCCACTTTAAGCGTAAAACTCGTATGTTTTCAATATGAAACGAATTCAGTATATTTTTTTCTGCATCGTATATAATTTTTACTTTATTCTGTTACAGATCCAGTGCGTTACTCCAATAATATGCTACGATTTTGGGGTACCCTTTAAAACCACAAATGGACGACACTAGTACCTTTTGGTACCTCTATCCGTATCATTAATATATTACAATAAACAGGTAATTTATCAGGTAGAGAAAATCTAGTAAATATATGTCATAATTTCCTTCAATTCTGTGCAATTCTGATACAAATATTCAGTTATAAGTCTCAGTATTCAAACGGCTTTTGGTAGGGCACCTCCAGTGTTGTATATCGTGCAACAATTAATTGCCGGCCAGACATCAGCTCGGACTTAGGACCGCACCCACCAACCTATCCATGCGAAGCGAAGCGATAATCCTCATGAATAACAAACGCGAAAATAAGTGTATATTTGCGCTAAACGACGCGAATAGCTTTGCAGATAACGTAATTAATTGCTGCATTCAACCCGATATTTAAGAAATAGTATACCTACTTACAGATTTTTTTCTACAGTAACAAGAACTGATTGCGGTAAGTTACAGCTACTTGTGTAAAAGCGATGTACGGAAATAAAAAAGTAGCAATGGTCGCGAATATATTAGCATAACACTGTGCAAATATTTTTGCTTTGATTCAAAATATTGACTCAAAGGCAGTCATTAATTTAGTTTCATTCTAAGTAATTCTGACAATCAGACTAATTTATAGTTGACGTGAAATAGGTTATAACATTACATTGTCAACCAATTAACTATTCATGTTGACAATTAGATAACAGGATAGACCTATCACTACATAGTATAAAACACGCCGCTTCCCGCTGTCTGTCCCAATGTATGCTTAGATCTTGAAAACTACGCACGGATACATATTGATGCGATTTTGTTTAAAGATAGAGTTATTCAATAGGAAGGTTTATATGTATAACTAGCTGTGCCCCGCGACTTCATCCGCGTAGTATTGGATTATTGGGTTAAAAAGTATCCTATATGTTAATCCGGGTTATAATCTATATGTGTTCCAAATTTCATCCAAATCCGTTCAGTAGTTTTTACGTGAAGGAGTATCAAACATACATACATACATACATACATCCACACTCACAAACTTTCGCATTTATAATATTAGTAGGATACATGCATAATATAGTAGAGAAACACTGATAAAAAATACCCGTGCGAAGCCGGGGCGGGTCGCTAGTGTAAAATGAGTTACTATTCCAATAGAAAAGTAGACTAAGTTTTTAGCTACTATTTTGTTTTTTTTTTAGATTTGACACATCGCAAGTATCGCTCCACTGTTTTTGGTGGCGCACATGGCGATTGTAACGTTCCCAGCGAGCGATCGACCGCCCGATCAATATGTAATAATACATTTTTACATACAACGAGCAAAGGAAATAAATTATACACGTGAGCTCAAAACTCAGCTCTCAGTATGACATATCAGGTATAGTAGAGACAGAATTTTATGACGCAAACCTTGTTTGAAAGGAACTGACGAAGATTTTATTACCATCTTCCTGTTTATGGTTTTATTAGTTATCTTACTTATATTATAAGACCTGTTTAACATATATTAACTATTTTCACATCATAGCAGTAATAAAACCGGTTCCTTTAAGATTTATAGAGTTAGAAAAATATAGAGATGTAGTGCAACTTAGAATAAATTATAGGCAATTGAAAAGTTCGCGGTACGAAACAAAATATAGGATGTTTCAGTTACCCCATGATTTTCAATGTAATGCATAATAACCTATGTCGGGTCACGGTTCAGCATAAAACAAGGAATATTGTCTAACCACCTTTAACCATCACATCATAAACTGACGTTTATGATAAAACCTCGACGTTATTCTTGTCTTCAAGTGTTTCGAAGTTGATACGTGCCGAATCAACCACTTATTTCTTGTACAGTTACCTCCAAAAAGCTCTTAGGCCTGTGGTTTTTACCAGGTCAATGATTAATGGTTATATACAATAATGTAACATTTCCTGTAGCTAAAATAATAAATTATAGGTAATGAGAGGACGATGATTGGGTCTTTCACCACAAAATGTGGAAAATAACAGAATAAAATTTATAAATGAACAGTCGAACAATTGAATGTCGTAATCGAGTTTTCGATTAATCACCGACGCACAAAAACATGTCTTAACTTTTAAAATCTAATCTAATTTTATCTTGCAGAGTTTCTGTTGGTTCTTCATGACAAAAAAGAATAACCACAAGTCCACACATTACGAAGTTGGGATTCATATTTATCACTTCACAGCTGCGCACCTATGATCGATCTTATCCAAGATGGCCGCCGGCGCGCCGCGCGAACGGGCGGGAAACAAGCGCATGCACACCTCCGCCATAACGGACCCGTCAATCTCCCGACATTATTTCAAAATTAGAACACTATATTCCTTTTTTACATTTCGAACGATTTCGCAACGGACGTGCTATCTCGCCAACGGTTTGCAGTGCACTAAATTAACAAAAAACTCTTTTTAACGTATTCAAAACTTGAAACCCATAAAACATATTCTCCCCCATTATTAGTTTATGGGCTGCGACTGTTGCGGGTGCTATTATGCTGTACTTTTCTGTGTATTCGTGTTTGTTTAGACCGCGGTGGACTGGCTCACCAATTTGGGGCACCATTACAAACGCCTCTATTGACTGTTTACGATTTTAAGTGACTCTATTATCTTTTTCCTTTTCATTACGGAGCTGTTGACATCATTGCTTGCATAACTTTAAGTACCTACCAGGTTTTGCGGCGAAATATGGATGTAGTCGTAGTAGGTAGTGGTAGAGTTTCATAGTTTTTAGTGCCGTATTTTGATTACCTAATTTAATTAAGTATACGTAATTTACAGGTTTGTAAAACCTTAATGTTAAGTAGGTATATATTTCTATGGGTACAAAGTGATATAAATAACCCAAACTTATCAGAAAGATTAATCAGAAGAGGATATCGACGATCAGGTTATAAGATCTCTATACCGAATACTTGTGAGCAAACTGCGTAGTAGAGTCACTTTTCCAGCGTCTCAGTACAGTCACGGATGCGCCCGCATTCTCAGCTCTACCACTGACTATACATAGGTTGGTTTGTACACCTACTCTATACCTTAGTGAGGAGAAACTTATTATATTTATGGAAACTTGAATCATTGTGCATGGAATTTGGATTGATACCGTTTGAGTTTGATCGATTTGTATGAGTAATTTGATTTGTTTATATGGTCTTATCATACAGGGTATGTTAATGGCTCTATGAGGTCAATAGCATATTCGATTATCGATTTAAAATAATGAAACAACTGGTCTAATAAAAAACTGCATATAGATAAAAAAAAATTGAATTTAAAAAATGTATTTGAAATAACTTGTTATTGATTTATCATTCTCAACTAAATTAGTACCTACTCAAGTATATTATACATTTCTGTTTACATGGTATAAAATGCACGTAAGTAAAAATATTTTTTAAAAATAGAACATAAACGAAATTCTTACATACCTGAGGATTTTTTTATAACAATTCTAGAGCGGATTATTCGTGCTGAGAAACCATTCACCAGGGATTAGACTTATTGAACGAAATGTACTGACCTTATGATTAAAATACCTATCTTATTTCCTTTTAATAAAGGCGCATTTAAAACGTTTTGGTGCCCTCGGCCAAACTCGGTCGCCAATTTGGGAACTTGTTTAGAAATTATAGGGCCAAGTCTCAGTAAGCCAAGTTTTCAAACTCTCAGTGTAAAGAAAAAAAGAAGTTTCCGATGCAAATAACTTGACAGTATTGAAAATATCGATCGCGTGATTGTGTAGGATATTATTTTTAATGATCGGCTCCTGTGACTTGCTGACTTTTATTAAGGTGAAGGCGCCTATCTTGCCCGCGAAGTTCAAATTTTTTGAGTTCTTTTAGAAATTTTTCAAAATCTGACATGAATAATAAAAGACAAATTTTGTAATTCGCGAAAAAGACCGTGTGCAGTGCATTTATTAATACATTTATTTTACTCTAAATATTATCACGGTGGATATGATACTAGTAAATCACTAAATATACAAAAATTGCCAGATTATCTGGATAGCTGTCGTTCTTGAAATGTTTTAGAGTAAGTTGGATATATTAATAAATGCACTGCACACGGTCTTTTTCGCGAATTACAAAATTTGTCTTTTATTATAGTCAGATTTAGAAAAATTTCTAAAAGAACTCAAAAAAATTGAACTTCGCGGGCTAGATGGACGCTTTAGCCTTAAGCTGGCAATTATTTAAAATAGGTTGGTACTACTGCATATTTTTTATCAGTTAATCGTTTGGTTGTTTTTTTATCGGTCAAATATCAATTGGAAACTCCATACGAGGATATGAATTGCAAAATTAACAATGGCCTCATATTTACTTTTTTGTTAGACTTTTTTTTATATGAGGTATGTAGGTTTATTCTACAATATTATTCATTGGTCTTCAATAATAATGTTTTATTAAATTTTTATTCTTATCTTACCTCAAGGAAGCAATCTTCTTCATAGACTGTTCCCATGTTATTATCTACTATTTTCAATTTTATTACCTAACTAAGACTCAAAATTTTCTTATCCATTTTTGTTTATTATGTAGGTGCCTACAATATCAGAACATCGTAAGTCACAGATCCCACAAATCTTCATAAGAAGTACTAATTGAATTTAATATTTAAAATATATAATTATTATTTAAAATATAAATAAGAACATTAAAAGGTATGTAGAGTTCATAAAAAATAAAGGGCAAAAAAGATCGTTTTGTACAGTAGAAATAATGATTTTTAATTACAATTTTATTATAAATGTCACATTTTTATCGCCAAAGCGAGCGCGGATCGGTGTACCGTGTTCACGTCGTCGGACAAGCCCGAACTTTTCAACCAGCCCACGTCCAACGCGTCCTTGTATTGTTTCGCGGCCCGTGTTGCGTGAACCCCGAGTGAAATATGGCCGACAGACCGACTACTTATTTTTGTTTTATTTTTTTTAGGCCGTGTTACTTAATTTTATCAAGTCGCATGAGTTATGAGAGGAGGGACCACACGCGTCGGTTAATTACGCGTTAGTAATGTGCAGGTGAGCCGCTGCATGCTGAGCTGTGATCGATTCCGATTTTCCCATTCCAATTTCAAAATTCTAACAAGAATTTATTGGTATCACAGACCAATAAAAATAAGAGGCTCATTAAGAATATAATACACTATTTTTTACACATTTATTTTCTAATAAATTCTTATTGGAAGTAAGTATAATTAACGAAAATTGTATTGGGCTCATAAGTATTTCATAATGTCTCAAAGCCAACTTTATTAATAAAGCGGGGTTCACACATCACTAAAGTTTTCATCGGGCAAGCCATTAGTCACTCAAAATTATCTAGTCTTCGTTCTTTCATCTTGAGAATCCTACGCATAATCGAGTGGTCATTTGTCGAATGGGCAGTGGCACTCCTCAAGTTAATAATAATGCGCCCAAACTAGATCGGGCCGTTGACCCGGGCGGGCGGCGCGGGCGCGCCGATCGCTCCCGTCGTTTGGAGCTCTAAAATGCTGCTTTATACACTTAACTCGCTTGTCAGATCACTTCGCTGCCATTGCTACGGACTATTTAATTTTAATTTAAAATGTGGTTTTCCAATTTAAATAGGCTGGATTTTTTATCGCTAATTTGAGCTTTAAGATTTCATGTTTGAATAGCATAATGAAATCCTCTTTAAAAGAGTATTTATGTTTTGTGAGTTTAATAAAAAAAATGCGTTTTCAACAATTTTATATTAATTTGGTAGATGATCAAGGTATTGAAAAATTAGTATTGAAATTGCGATTTATAAATATTGGGTTCATCAAATTATCGAACTGGTTTCAATCGTTTTAATGAAATCCTTGACTTGTGCCGAGGGTAAAACATAAAATAATATTTTAAATTATTTTATTTTATTGACTTAGGTAAGGTATCTACTACAGGATTAAATGAAAAAATATTGGGTATATTATTAGGTATGTATATTAATATTTTATTAATAGTAGCTATTAGAAGTACAGATATATAATCAAAAATTGCCAGTGCGTGATACAAACGTAAGTAATTAATTTACCGACTTCCTTATTAATTTATCAACTCCATAAACAAAGTATGTATCTAAGTTTAATTTGATTAGGATATTATTTTATTTTTTCATTTAAAAAATATATAATTTCGTACACATATTTCACCTTATCTTTGCAGGAATATGTTGTTAATAGAAAAAAAAACACGAGGTTTTGAATGAGGTGATATGTAATACAAGCAGCCTACTGGATAAAATATTATGCTATAATGTAACAAAAATAATAATTACATAACATTTAGGGGATGTATTTTATATTTTGTTAAGCCATTTTGGTTTTCATAATTATCTATTAAACTAATATACCGTTTATACTTAATAAATTTAACATTAAAAAAACGTTAAAATCAGACATACGTGGATTAATCTTTATCATTCCAAAATTCATAAAAACACTAATAGGTACATTTGCAATCAAATCACTATTGAATATTTTAGAATGAACTCTACCTATTTTTGTGTCATAGTGGTCACAAATTACCAATTGAATGACTCCTCAAGTTTGATGCTGCAATAAAAATATTAATGGCACTCAAATCTGTCTTGACTAATAAGGTGCTAACGAGGGTCGTTCGTTTTATGTGCGTTTTATTGACACTTGAGTGCGCACTACCTGCCACCGTTCTTATTGGTTTCCTACGCGACTTGAATGGGATTTTCTGTTTGAACATTCCGCCTCTAATCGACAAGCGACATTTTAGAGCTTTTAATACTAAAACAAGAGTATCGGCCATTTGGATGTTTAAAATTTTTATTACCTATTATTGAGCAATTAATGTTGTAGTTGTTTAATTTTTTATGCTATTCGGAATTAACGAACTGATACAATCTACCGCATTGTGGTGTCTAATTAAAATAATTTATCGAGGTGACTGACCTGCTATGGCCATCCAAGGGTAGAAGGTGTGGTTGGTGGGCTGGTGCTGGACCGGTTGCGCCGCTGCGCTCGCGGACCCTGGCAGCGCGCACTGGTTCCCCCAGGGCAGTGCTCTACCCGGACTCGAGGACTCACTGTATCGGGCTTCTGGCGTACACGCTGCTGGCCTCACGAGGGCTCCCAGGCCCGAGCCCCAGGCCTCCTTCCCTCCATAGCCGTTCTGTTGCTCTCCACCCGGCTTAGAACAATCTGCCTTGGGGTACTGTTGCTCCCCCGCGTACAATTTGCACGCAGCAGCCACCGACGCATCGTACGGCGAGTCCTGCGGTCGGGGCTGGTGCAGCGCATGGGGCTGGGCATACGTCAGCCCCAGAGGAAACCCTCGGTACTGGTCCCCGCCGCCACCGCCTTGGTGCACCCCGTGCGCCCCGTAGAAACCACCCTGCTCGAAATAAGAGTTCATTCTGATCGGTCACCGTCACAAACGTCACTGGGGGAAACACTTATGTCATCGCGGTCCCACGCGCCGTGATAACGCGACCTCGGCCAATGTCACTCCAAATACGGACAATGTAATTTAATTTTATTAATTTTATTGCCTCTTAAACGTCACTCGAGCGTCATAATGGGCTTCGTTGGCGATAAAGGCCAGTCGACGTGTGTTTACTTTTTACGATTATTTTACGACTCGGGAGCGCGTGCCGCGGGTTTTACGACTTTTTAAGCGGTCTCGTCCGCGGCGCCTCGTCGTCTCGCGGTGCAGGTGCGGACTGGGGCTGTGATTCTTTTTTTCTGAAAAAATTTCAGTTCACGATATGTGAGACGAAGGCTCGTCGCGAGCGAAGTTTTTGGTCGCGTGTGGCGGGAGCGCGCGGCTGTGGGCCGTGTGCGTCCGGCGCGCCTCGACTCACGCAATCTACTGAGGCCCGCCGAGACACGCGCGCCGCCCCGCGCGCGGCCTGCGATCGCAACACCGACGATTGTTCCGTCCCCTTTTCGCTAATGACTATAAATATTATCAGTTACGCTCTCCTTTCTTATCACTCCTCTCCGCACGTGGTGCATACCTATAACAGCGCAAACCAGTCCAATCGAACCGCTCAACTATCACAAACTCTTATCATTGACGGTGATAAAAGGTAGGTAGCATAAATGTGGCAATCGGTAGCTGAAATCATGAATCATAAAAATGTCATCCCTCCGATACGAAAGGTATTGAAGTCGACGGCCCACGTAATACAATAAGTAAAAAAAGGCGTCCACAAAACCCCAATAATGACTCTAACTGAAAAGTTAAGCCGCAAAAGTCGTAAACTCATAAACGTACAATTAGTGAAACGGGCGAGTAAAGAAAAGATTTTACAACCACTCCTCGGCCGTGCCACAATGAGCGCGCAGTATCGTAACAAGGTGCTGAATAGAGTGAGAAGTCGTAAAGATGATTATTATTTCTTCTACTACCTGTTTTTACGAGTAATATTTCCGTTTCGTTCGCGCGCGGCGGCATTGGATACGCGCGAGTGTGACGGGTTGCGTTCGGTGGACCGCTTATCAGAGGTATGGTGCTGCGAAATGGTCGTCTTTCTCTTTCTGGCGCGGTGTGGCGCGTGCAGTGGAAGGCGCACTATCGAAGAGTAAACAATAGCGCATTATCGCAAGAGGACTCAGTCCGCGCGTTCAAATGAAGTCATCAAACGAATGAATGGCCTGGTAGTGCGGCCTGCCCAGAGACACGCTCGCATTTTTATTGCACTCACCTCTTTAAACAAATATTTGCCGATAAAAAGGACCGGGAGATGAGGCTATTTTTTGTGGGTTTGTAATTGGTCAATTTAGGCCCACTGGGATGCCGTCATGACCTAGGCGAGATGTGTTTATTTAACACTACTATTTAGCTACCTAATATGGTTGAACATTTATTTTTTGTAGCTAATGAAGGCAAGTGCCAAGACCCTAAAGAAATTGATTAAAAATACTTAAATGATTTTTTTTTTTAATAAAGCTCATGTCTGTAGTTTACGAAATGACTGCCATACCCAAAATTACCAAAAAAGTAAAATAAATAAAAATATTAATTATACTTAGGTACCTACCTAAGTATATTTAATTTGAAAAAGAAAAAAATGTTTAAGTTGGTAAGTATATAAAAACTAAATACCTATAAAAATGTATATAAAATTATTTACTGATATTTTATCCTTAAAAAATAAAAACAGATGGAAGCAATATTTTTGCAATTATAAAATCAATTCGTATTTATTTTTTATTTATACTATTTATTTATTTACTTATTTATTCCGAGTGATCCCCGTAGAACACGTCAAAAATAAAAGGCAAAGCAGGACGTATGGACTACGAATGTACCTACATCACTAAAGTCTGAAACATTCTGCAGGTGGATAGAACTTTGATTTCCTCCTTTCAGACACCGACTTCTTCTGGTAACGAAGGTAGGTATTCTATGGTACTAAGGATGACAAATGATTCCGTCAGCAGGCATTCACCTATCCTCAGATTGTCTCATTTCAAGATGGAATGAGACACAGAAACTAAGAAAACCGGTAAAGAAACATAATAAAAATACCAAATAGGTGCCTAATATCTATCCATAAATACGTTTTCTATAAATTTGTTCTCGTTTGCAAGAGAGGTCGATAAACTCAGTTATCACTGTTTTGCTTACAGAAGCTAATCTGCCCTTAGCTGTTTACTTAATTTAGAGCTTGAAATTAACAATCGTAGAGACAAAATCAGGTCTTATCTGTCACAAATTATAAGTACAAGAACTCTAGCTAGGTTATAGTAACGCAATATTTGGAGTTTAAGTGTATACAGTCGTAAAGACACAACTTATTTGAACTGCAAGCCGGAGATCGGACAAAAATTGAGCCAGCCGAACTTCAACTAGGTGCAGTGCAAGGATGGCTTCGATGAGTAAGTAAATGTGAAAGACTGGATAAAAATAGCTCAATTTCAGATCAAAATTAAGTTAGCCTTCCGCAGTTTATTTAGAGCATTGCCTATAATGAGACGATAATTAGAAACTATTAGTGATATACCTATTGTTTTTTTTATAACATTTCAATGAGATATCTACTTGAAATCTAATCATCTACCTACCTATCTCAGATAGATCCTCAAAGAGAACAGCAGCTTCATCAGTTATAGGATCTGTAGCACCTTTGAAACAGCTAAAGGTGCAATGAACTTATCTTACCTTAGAGACTATACTTTTTCATTGGGACATAGCTTGCCACACACTCTCTTCACTGTTGATCCTATAGGTAGGTAATATTAGCGGACCAAGTCTTCAAGAGATTAGAGATTATTGTCTTTCCTGCTTAAGATATTGTCTCTAAAGACAAACATTATATTATGAAATATCAATTGGAGCTCTATTAAAATGCCCATGGAATATAAAAATGGGATTTCCGATAATACGATTCTTTGATCCAATCTCTAATGCAATGCAGTAGCATATTCTTATTAGAATATCAATAGAGGCCAAACTTGTTACTCGTTAGTACCTTATTCCAATAAGATTATCTAGTAATACATTTAGCTAGACTTATTTGAATATATATTGATATATATTTTCTTTCTTTAAATCATCTACATAATAGTTCTGGGGACAAAACAAGACCTATCCATAAATCTTACACATCTTGCCTAATATGTAGAATTAAAAAAAATTTGAACGCTTTCCGTGGTCAGACAGGTTTGGTCAAGATTGTGATTGAATCGCTCATTCAGTGTCTATTATGAAAACTTCTTACGTTAGATCCACAAAATAGTCAAATCTCTTGTTTAATCAATTAACCTAAGACCTCTCTGTTCTTTTATATCCCTTACTCTATCCTTAACGAGCCGCAAATAGCCAAGCAATATCTAAACCCAAAAATGGTGAAAGGAAAGTTTAAAAAACCAAACAATTTTTGGAGCCCACTCCGGTAGCCGACTTCCTTATCACAACAAACAAAAAAACCATAAGCACCATAAGCAAGCCATCTCATTCACATTCAGCGACAGATGTGATGATATTCGCATCGCGGGCGGCGCGCGCGCAGGGCACGCGCGGCCTGCGCGCGTCGTAAACACGATTTTTACTACCACTCGAACGGTCGTAAACGTCACGTGAATTGCGCCGTTTGTAGAACTCCCAGTAAACACTGTTCAGATTATTTCGTATACGCCTCCGAGGCTAAACCTCTATATAAACTCGAAACTTTATTGAGGTAGGCAGGCTCACGTGGATTGTTATTATGCCGTTCTTTAGACATTTATTGAACCATTATTGACTTGTTTAAAGTATCACCAGTTTAATAGAGATAAAGGAGTTGTTGAAGTTTATGTCTTTATCGTGTGAAGGTATACTGGCGCCTGTCGATTTGCTCGCATCCTTTCCATCTTGATGTCTCGTATGACTTGATTGTGTTGGCTTTTATGACTGTAATTTATTAGCTCTTTATTGAGTTCTGATTATTAATAACCACGGGATTGGTATAATCAATACGGTACCAATGATAACTTACGACTTTTAGTTTGAAATTATTTATAATATTCAAATTACTTATCATATACCGGTAGCGAAGTAGTGTGATGATCGTTTTGAATACTTACCTACCACATCATTTCGTAATGTTATTGCATATAATTATGCTGTTAGTATGTTGAAATTTGAATCAAATGCGTATTAGGTTGATTAACCCACCTTTTTTAATATATCACTAGGTACCCACCAAAATCTACGGTTTACCAAATATTTAATACACTACTACTATGTAATGTTAAACACATTGTGGGCCGGCTTTCAAAGCTCACGATACGACAACGCCATCTAGTTATTCATTCAGTAATTTTATTTCCATAGCTCACCATAAAATCAACTCCAGTATTAAAAAAACTACTTTTATTGCGTTTTGTTGTTTCAACGTAGTGGAGACAATAAAAAAATAGTTTTTGTGTTTAATAAAGAGGTATGTTATGAATTAAACTTAGTCAAATACTGCCATCTGTTATTATTAGCTCGCAACGTCACGGAGTGAAGGTTTGTAGAGCTTTAGGAAAACCACCAAGGAGTTCGCGCAAGGTCATAACATATGAGATAATGAATCACATAATATTATTAGACTTGATGAACATAAACGCCCACTTGAACAATAAAATCACAGCTGAATGCGGTAACAGTAACATCGGATGGCCATAACATGCTAAACATTATTATAAAATATGCTCATTAAAATCTTATCAAATAAAGCGAGACAACTAATACAACTCGCCGCGAGCTAAATATAGTGTAATGACTCAGTTTTATGATCATGCTATAATGTTACATAATGTCTCATCTTTGTATGAAAAAGCGACATAAATGCCAATAGAAAAGCGATAACGGCAACATAAAAGCGAACTTTATTGCTTTATTCATCATTCAGCTTTATAAATTCATCAAGACACTTGTTAATCGTAAAATAAATCTTATTACACAGTAAAATGATGTTTAAATTGACGACAAGCGTTTTATTTTCGTCATAACAATAAAATTTATTTTTACGAGCGTACGCTAGTGTGGGTCGGTTTAGCGCCATCTAGCGGCCACCCTGGGGACCGCGACGTCACGGTAGTTAGTTTACGTCATTTGATGGCGAGCGGAGCTTTTACGATGCGTTCTCAACGATCGAATGAATGGATATGTCGTAAATGTGGATTTGGTGGTTTTAGTAAAGTGTGATCTTACAACTTTTATTTACCTACGTCATAAATTACCCTATTTGCCAAGTCAAGTTTATTTCAGTTTTTTAGTAACATTAGGTAGATAAATATATACATCTACCACACCAAAGTTAAATACGTGATAAAATCAGGTTTATCGCGTTTTTAACTTTTTTGTACTTACTTAATAACACTAGGTGCCAAGTAAATTAGGTGCCAAGAAGATAAAAATTATAGGTATAGGTCTACCAGAATCTCATGGCATTAAAAAATATAAAAAAAATGTGACTTTCATATGGCAATGTCCATTGTCACCTGCCAAATCAAAGTACAAGGTTTGTCAACCGCTGTTGAGATTTTGTGATATCTTCTTGGCAATTTATTGTTTTTGTGAAAATGTCGAAAAAGCCACTTCGATCTCAAGCGAGAAATATTGTTTTCAATGTGTATCGTAAAATAAGGGAAGAAGAAGGCGTAAATCAAACTCAATCTTTGATTTTAAAGCGCGTCGTAGAGTTGACCGGTAAGTTGGACTGAGTTGTTTTGATACTTTTAGTTTATTTTATATTTTTCTTACTTAATTATAGCTTCTTTATAGGGGTTTCCAGTACTACTATACGGCGAATCATAGGTGAGGGCACATCGAACGATGGTGTATTTTCCACGCCTGGTAAAAAGAGGAGAGGGGGGAAGAAGAAAATCAACTTGGACAGTTTCGATTTACAGTTGATAAAGAATAAAGTAAATGAATTCTATACAGTTCGGAAGGAAATTCCAACAGTAATGAAACTGTTACAAATTCTTCGACAAGAAATTGATTTCAACGGTGGGAGAGAATCTTTGAGGTAAGAAAAATATTAAGTAATAATCCTTCTCACTCGTAAGATGAGGCTTGTGTCCTGCAGTGGGACGTATATAGACTGATGTTGATGTTGATGATTGGCTAAGCTATCGTTTCAGTAACATGATAAATTTTATTATTTTTTACAGACTTATACTTAAGGAGATAGGTTTTGAATATGTTAAATGCCAATCAAAAAGGATCATTTTGATGGAGAGAGATGACATAAAACTTCAAAGATATAAGTTTTTGAAGCGTATAAAGGAAAACCGCGAAGCTGAAGAGCAAAATAAATTGGATGTAATTTATTTAGATGAAACTTATATTCATGGTTCATGTTCTGTGAACAAGTGCTGGCAAAGCAAAGATATTGCAGGTCCATCTAAAAGCATATCACTTGGAACGAGGTGGATTATTGTAAACGCTGGTGGAGAAAATGGCTTTGTACCAAATTGTTGTCTGGTGTACAGGTCAACAAGTGTATCTGCTGACTATCACCACGACATGAATAAGGACAATTTTACAAAATGGGTGACAGAGAAGCTAATTCCAAATTTGACAAGACCTTCACTAATCGTTATGGACAATGCTAGTTATCATTCCGTACGTTTGAACAAACCGCCCACACAAGCCAATCGTATCGCTGATATAAAAGAATGGCTTCGTGCAAATGATGTACATTATGATGATCTTTGGCGTAAATGTCAACTACTTGAAGTAGTGAAACAAAACATGTCTGCGCCCTTATATGAGATAGATGAAGTATTAAAATCGCACGGTCACGAAGTTTTAAGGCTCCCACCTTATCATTGCACATTGAATCCTATAGAAATGATTTGGGGTATAATGAAGCAAAAAGTTGCTGATAAAAATGTTAATAGGCCTGCAAGTGACATTAAATTATTAACAGAAGAAGCTTTCTCACAAATCGGTGCAGAGGATTGGCGAAAATGTTGTGAACATGTAAAGAAAACTGAAAACGATTTCTTCGAGAAAGATAAAATAATTGAAATGCTGGAAGAGCGATTTATAATAAATACCTCTTTATCTTCATCATCTGATGAAGAACAAGAAATGCAAGTGGAGTTCTTGGAATCATTTTCTAGTTCTGAATGAGTTATTAACTTTTAACCGATATTATTGTTGCGACCTAGAAACTATTTGGTCAAATATCTCGAAGGATCCTTATTTTATCAGCTTTATACAAAAACGCATTGTTAGTCTAGATGTACTCCATCGATTAATTATGAAAGGTCTCAAAAATTGAATGTTCGAGATTGTAGGTATAAGGTGAACGCCTTTGCGTTATCGGCGCGACGGCGGCGAATACCTACTCGCGAACGAATACAAAGGAAAGCCAACAATGAGTCTCGGGATCGTTCGATTGCGATTATTATTACTTACATACCTCCGAGAATGTTCAGGAAAACACCAGCTCGCATCTTTATTCGATATATAAGAAGTCGACGACGGGCAGCGAGTTAGTTACTTCTTGGAAGCGACAGTGTACGGAACTAAAGTAAGCGAACGAAGAGCAATATACCAGTGACCTGAGCGATAATATTGGAATACTGCGAGTCTGCTAATTGATTCGGAACGGTGCTTGTTGTGTGTAACTAGTGTAGTGCTGTGTATTTGTCGAGTTTGTGGAGAGCGAAATAAACCCTTTTTACACGTTTAACGGCATTAATTGTACCTACCCCTGTACGTGTACGTAACATTATAATAAATTAGTACATAAAGTAATATATGATTGGATTTATTTTCTTTGTCATATTTTCCTATGTTAAGAACCCGATGTATAACAACATTCTTCATACACATACCTAGTATACTTCATGTTAATTAATGACTAAAGATATAAATAAAACTTAAACAGTATCAAGATCGTTTAATCCAATTTCCCCAGTATTGCACACAACAAATTTTTATTTCCCCATTTGCCATGAGATTCTGGTAGACCTATAGTTTGGTACACGTAAGTTCTAAAAATAAAAATGTGGTAAGTTAATAAAAAGGAAAAATTGATCTGAAATTCTTAGAATAATATTAAATTTTTCTTGTATTAATACCTAAACAATCTATATAGCACTTTTATAACGAATATACTTGCCGCCGAAAATTCATTTCTAACGATAACAAATATTTTAATTGTAATAAAATATGACCTACTTTTGCCACACTACTAGTTCTTATACCCGACGCTGCCTGAGTGATCAACCAATGCACACATACACCCTAATGTCCCCACGCACTTTCCCTGGTCACATTAAAACTAAGCTAACTTTGCATAATTGTCTCATTCACGCACGCAGTGATGTCGTTATAGCGCCCAGCGATGCTATCTCTTTCGCGCCCGATCGTCAAAATGGCCTCCAAACGAGATATTTTGAAGGAACGCCGCCAACTTTTGTTGCTGTAATGGGCGGAGCGTGCATGCACAGGGACGTACTTGGATTGAAACTTCCGTTTAATTTAAATTTAGCTGAACTGAATAAGTATTTTAAAAAAAAAAAAATATTATCACTGCAATACCTATATTACCTGCTCTAGTAGGTAATTATGCTCTCGAAAATTTGAGGTTATGTTCATAAAAAAAGGTTGAGTGTAATGAAAACACAAAAAAGGTTAGGTTAGTAGTATTATCTAGGCCACCACAGATTTACCTAAAAGTTGGACTGTCCCTCTTATGGTCGTCATGTATGAGAGACAGGATATTTCCTGGATCAAATTAAGTTTACTTGTAGGTAATAACAAAATATTTTACAATAGAGTTGGTGACTTGTGTTATTAGTAGCAAAATGAAGAATAATTAATTTTTCCTATTACTTAATCATTTTTCATAACAAAAAATATTCATGAAAAATTGATTTTAGAAAGTATTAATTATCTAGCGTAGAAAGGTGATACGGCACATGCAGCTTTAGATACCTAATAAAACGTGTACTTAATGTTTTAATTTTATTTAAAAATTATTTGTGGCCACTTAAAGGTTGAATTGACATAATATTGTAAGTAACACATGACATTTAAAAATCTTCCAGCAGACGGTTACCTTGAAAAATCTGAAAACTGCAAAAACTCCGGTCTGAATACGAAATTGTAGTATAAATACTAAAAATAATAGGTACAGTGCACAGTACAGTAGTAGTTACAGTTTATTTTTAGTATTTTTACGTAATGTTTTTCTTTGCCTTAGCAAGAAAATAGGCATACTATTTGTTCTTAATTAGAGCAAGGATTAATAAAACAATTACAATAATAATAATAATAACAGCTCTTCCCAAAAATAATCCCCAATTCCTCCCTGGACACAGGAATTGGGATATGGCGACTGATGCGTCGTGCGACGATCGGCCAATGTGAATTTACCTATTTTAAATGTGTTATTTAATAGTCTAGTGTGCTATATTGTGTATAAAGTGACAAAATATAGTGTTTATAATGCCTGTGTTATGAAATGAAGTGTTATTACTTGGTAATATCAATTAAATCATTAAAATATCAAACTGTGTTTGTTGTCATCCGCCATTATGGTTCTACGAAGCATCGGCGACGCTTCGCCGTTTGTAGAGATCGATAGCGCGGTATCTGTCTCTGTCACTCTTATGGTAATAAAATGTAAGTGCGAATGGTTTGAGTTTTTTAACTGTCGTAAAATACCTACTTGGGTATTGAAATTAATTATTGCTGATTGATTTGTGATGTTGCAATTTCCGATACCCTAAGGTACCTACCCTTATATTGTTCATAAAACTATCTCATTCTGTATGTAAGTATTTACCTTCTTAGTAACGCTAGCTAAGTAGGTAGCCGTCATTTCAATCTAGTTCCGACCAATATGCCTGCCAATTCAGTTATCAAACTACCTATTTCTTTCATATTTTTTATTTTAATCGGATTTGGTAGAGCTCATCAAAAATACATTAACAAAAATCTATTTTTGATCACATTCATACGTTTGAATTGCTAAGTCCAAACAACTAATACCTATTCAGTGCCTACTGCAACCAAATTAAAAACTGATTGGGTCATTTAAATTCGTAATCACGTTCATCGTTTCCCGCCGACGGAGAGCTAAATTTGCCACGCGTTACTGAAACCATTATAAACCGACCTCTGCTGTCCCATCATAGAGTCGACTCCGAGTGTCTTCAATATGTTTCTAATCTTCGACTACCTACGGATTAAAATACAGGTTAGAAGCTCCCATGCTGATAATATATTCATCCGTTCCTATTAATATTCTGTTACTAAATCGTCCCATGAACCATCTATGCGATTAAGCACTTACCTACATGATCGAATAGAATTATGGACAGCTAAATGGTGTCTGAAGCTGTTTTTTTATGTATTATACATACAAGTAGAATATAATTTTGGTTTTATAGCTTTATAGCTTTTGTATTGATAGCTCTGTTAAGAGTTGTTATAAAACTAATAGGTGTAATGCCTATGTAGAGTCTAACTTTCTGAATATTAAAATCATATCCATTTATTTTAAAAGCCAGCCTATTTCAGCCTGTTTACTTGCCCACTCCTATGCAGATTCCTAGTAGGTAAAGATTCGTTTTAAAAAATGAAGGCAGGTCCCTATCATCGGCCACCAAATAGGAACCTCTATAAATAACTTTAATAGCTAAAGGCACTCGAATCACCTATCCAACGACCTCCATAACACAATTTCAATCATCATACATTCTAATGCACAGTAAAAAAGAAAACTTATCTCCTCACTCTGAGTCGTAGCGTCGGATCGCGCCGTCGGTACGTCATCGCCCAGTGGTGCGAGCGCGCTCCACCCCGGACATAAGACTCAAATAAAAATATAAATATTTCGACGGATATCGGCCGCGGCACGTGCGCCGGCGCCGCTGAGCTTTAGCATTCAACTCCCGCGCAGCATTGTTTGTTTTCACATTGGATCGTTGAGGCCGGTAATTGCGTGATTGTTTTATTGAGTGCTCCGGTATCATGATGGTATGCCGTTTATGATGTAATCATTGTCAAGGTTATGAACACTAAATTCCATTTATGGCTGAAAAACTTTGATCTAGGGCGGACGTTTTTTTTGTTAACTTATAAGTGTTCTATCTTCCGTTAAACTGTATTACACCTCAGCTCATTAGTGTTTTTCAGCTGCTGCCATTCTATTAGGCAAAGATTATCTACAACAATCAAAACAACCATAGGTTTTTATTTTCATTGATTGTTTATAAAAAAGCCGTGTTACCTATTACAAAATCAAAAAGTAAAACACGTGAAAACACGGACATAACATGAGTTATGTATTTTTTTAATTAAAATAACACCGTAGATACCTATATAAGTTGCAAGTGTTGCAACTGAGTCCGGCTTACCTAGTAGGGTTAATAGTGCAGATATTAAGCAGTTTAAATCATAATTAGTTCAGTGATTTTTGACATTTGTCGTTATATACAAGTCAATCTTGGTTAGGTACTGTTCTATACCATATAGGTATTTTATATTCCAAATGAAATAACACTAAACAGCATTACAGCTTCGAGAGCAAGGCGTAGACTCTGAAAGAAATGCAAAGCTAAATAAAAGAGCATATGATTTTACTCAACAAACAGCATCCAGGAATCGTAGAGCTTGTACCGTCCCACTCTCGTTCGAATGTGTTTTACATACACTAGGAACGCTATCTGCAAACACCAATGAGGTGGAAATAAAGTAGATAGGTGCCTTGCCGTGGCGTGGCTCCGCCATACAATGGGACGCGGCACTGCGATAATTTTCTATGGGACCACCACCAATGTTTACTGGCTTAGTATGCCGTCAGTTACACTACGGTTGTATAGAAAATTAATATTGTTATTCAGTTTCCTTATTCTAATTTCCAAGATTTATTCCTATCGCGCAGGCAGCTCAATTTATTTGGAATGAGTGAGTAGATTTGTTGGAATTGATTCTATCGCACAATGGTTTATTGCGTCTTGTTTTCTCTTGACTCAATAATGTTAGAAGTTTCAGGATTTAAGAGTTACCCACTTCAATTATTGATATTTCCATACGTTTTTCTATTAAAAAACCTAACCTTAGTAAAATTAGGTGCCAATTTCATGAACGGTAGGTAGGTAGGTAGACGCTATTAAATATTCTGTATTGTGAGGTTTATTTTCAGAACCTACCTATAAGTCTTTCCTTATTAGAACAATTATATGTTTAGAATTTCTTGGATTAAAGTCTTTCTTAATTCTAAATAAAGGCCTTACATCTTAGATGAGTAGAATCCTGATTGATTGACTTTTGGTGTACCTACTGTTGTACACTCAAGAACCCTCCTATTTTTTCGTCCTTGGATTATTACAAATGTAGCAAATAAAAGTCATTATATTGCCACAGTGGTATGTATGTAGGAGATAAAAGGTGAATGTCGTGAAAGCAAAAAAGAAACGCGACTGCCGGCGCCGGTCGGCGCGGGATCGGCTGAAAATACACGGTCGCAGCCACCCTCGCGTCACCGACGCAGCGGCGGGCTTACATGACGATGTAGATTGGAAATAATCTTTTATTCTAAGTGAGAAAAAATATATAGCTAGAAAACAAAGATGATAAGAACATATTCGTGTAAATCCTCAATGGATGGGAGACACCAACTAATTGTATTGATTATTTACAAAAAACTTTAATATTAAGAAATATGAAAAATATAAGCATAATTATTTTATCAAGTAGGTAAGTAGAGGTAACACTTCACTTTGATTACTTTATAACTGACTGGGTTAAGAAAAGTTTCATAATAGGTAATTTCACTGTATAATTCCACTTTGACAAATATTTACCTATTAAGGTGGAGGCGCCTGTCAAAACCGCGAAATTAAAAATTTTCGAGTATTTTTATAGTTTATCCAAAATCTGAAAACATTTAAGACAACATTTTGTGATTTGCGACAAACACAGTATGCAGTGCGTTTATTAATACATTTATTTTACTCTAAATATTATCACGGTGGATATGATACTAGTAAATCACTAAATATACAAAATTGCCAGATTATCTGGATAGCTGTCGTTCATGAAATGTTTTAGAGTAAGTTGGATATATTAACAAATGCACTGCACACGGTAATTTTCGCGAATTACAAAATGTGCCTTTTATTATTGTCAGAATTTGAAAAATTTCTACAAAACCTCAAAAAATTTGAACTTCGCGGGCTAGATGGGCGCTTTAGCCTTAATAAAATAAACCAATAAAGCAATAATCATTATTCAACCACAGAAACTTATTTATTTTCTTATATCACACTTCATACGTGCTCTTCCAATCGCTCACGACTAAAAAGTCGGCCATTTTGGCTCCGTGTAAACCGTCCGCGCGCAGCCCCTCCCGTCTCCGTTGGAGGGGGGACTATACAAATACCATATAACTTGATACTTCTGACGAGTGATAATAGCCCTTACGGCCAAGCAATAAGATTCAGACACGTGTCATTTTACACAAGACTGGATAGTATACGGGGTGTTTATGTAGCCGAAACGGCCGCTTCATACACCGTCAGCGTCGCAGCCATCACTTTCATTATTATTGGGCGATTCACGGCGTTTACCCGCCACTCGCCGGGAATCTCTGTTCCGTTGTTCAATTAAAATCTAGCCAATTGTTATTTGTCACCTTTTTTGACACAGTCCTTTTAAAAAAAAACTAAATTTAGGAAGATACGATAATAATTTGGAAAAAAAAAATCTTCCATTCTATAGAAGACATACTGAGGTAGGTTCATACCTACTTAGTTAAGCAGCTAAAAGGTAGCTTTCCTTTTATATTTTACTAGCTGTGCCCGCGACTTCGTCCGCGTGGAATTTAATTGACAAAGTTTCATACAAACTTTCATCCCCTATTTTATCCCCTTGGGGGTAGAATTAATAAAAATCCTTTCTTAGCGGATGCTTACGTCATAACATCTACCTGCATGCCAAATTTCAGCCCGATACGTCCAGTGGTTTGGGCTGTGCGTTGATAGATCACTATGTCAGTCAGTCAGTCAGTCACCTTTGAGTTATATATATTTAGATTATTGTTATGAATGATGAAATAACATGTTTTTCTTAAGTAGGTAACGGCATCAATGGGTTAAAATGTATCAATCTCCTAGCTACACATTTTAACATGTTTTTGTAAGTATTGCCAAAGCATTATACAAGCGAAACTTAAACAACGGGCCGCACCGCAGACCCCATTTTGGTTTTTGGCCAAAACCAAATATTTGGTCCATTTACACTCTTAATAGCCCATCCTTATTAAATTTATACGGGACACTGTTAAATTTTCAGTTGTTTAATTACACGAAATTTTGGCCCAGCCCCGGCGACCGTAATGGGCGCACTGTGCGGACGCGGCGGAATTAGGTGGTTAAACCGAAAGGGTATATCATTCTGTGTTTAGGACAAGCTATATTTAATGCTGGTATCCGTTTCCAGCACTGCATAGTTAAGTAAGTATAGTATTAATTAAAGTACGCTTAGTTATTATTATTTATTTGAGGACCTTAATAATTAATATCGCCGCTAACTAACACAATTAATGTATGGTTCGAAACTAAGCAATCCTTGTAGTATGTACCTACCTACCTACCTCCAATGAGCACCGAATAATAGATAGGGAGCGATACCAGTGATATTTGAACTGAGGAAAATTTTCTACTTAGGTACAAAGAGATCATTTCTGATATTTGTCCCCATATGGTCGTGAACTCATGAACTAAAAGAAACTACTGTGATTAAAAATGAACTACTACTATCGTGTTTTTATTATTCAGTATGAACTATTATTCAGTAGGTGTACTTTTGGTGCCAAATCAAAATACATCACTCGTTCTAATAATAACTCTATCACCGTTTCTCAACCACATTCGTAAACTCTTAACCCTTGTTGAGACATTCCCCGTTTTATGTTACGAGTACATCGTAAAATAAAAGTGCATCAAAACGGGCCTGCCGTTTGCATTGTCCACGATTAAAAACCGCCCAAATATCGTACGCTATAGGTGAACACAGCGTGGTAGAGCCGACCGCGACTCCCCAACGCGGTCGGTTAACCAGGGTGCCTTTACGATTATTTAGTCGTAAAAATCAAAGTTATAGGCTATTTACAGCCGTAACTGTATGTTAATCTTTGTTTTACGAGTGTGCGGCGGCTTATTATTTAATCGTTAATCAGTTAACGCTTGAGTTTCATGTATGGTCAGTTTTATGTTTCCGTGATCTTGATTCTTCACGAGTTAACGCTAAAGTGGGTTGAGAATTTCGGCGTCGCTCTATTTTTGCCCGGCTAGAAGGATTTATCGCGAGTAGGTAAGCATTATATTTTGCTATGATTCATGCGCATTATATATTTAAAAGTGATGTCGGATTGTATAAATGTTGTTTTGGTTATCGTAAGATCTATATGTAGGTAGTATAGTATTAGCGTTTATCTTAATTCAGAGCCCATGACAAAAGTCTGAAACATTTTCTATTACCTTCTTCGATAGGTAATATTAAAATATTTTATAGGTAAAGTATAGCATATTGCTGCCAATAATAAATTGGTGCAGCTAAAAAGGTATTAATTTGTCGCTTTCTTTTGATCTTGGCACAGAAGAGGACTAGCAATCTACTGATTTAAATCATTGGATCGGTATGAAACAAAATAGGTATGCCTCGGCTAATATAAAATTGACATACTTTCAAAGGCAAATGGGTTAACTATAAATATTTATAATGAATATTTAACGTCACTAAATAAAAAATGTAGGTACCTACTTGTTTTCGAGGTCAAACTACTAAAAAAACGAGTATATTTATTTTACTTGTTCTATTTTTTGTGTTTCTTAATAACATAAAACGATATATATAATGTACCTACTTGCCCAGTATCTCCCTCAAAGTATTCACAGAACACTTTACTGCTAATATGTAAATCCAAACTTATAATAATCTCTAAATATTTATAAATAATATCTGATCGCTTATTGATTTTACGATTAAATATTATTGATGTAACATGTTAAGCCCTCACAAACCACAGACCGCTTTTTTTCGATCTGTTTTTTTGGGCGTCACCTTTAGGTAAATAATACCCACTTAACTCATCTTTGTCTCAAACAACATACAGACAACGTATAGCTGCTTAAAATGAATAACAACTAAAATGTGTGCCATTTAAAATGCAGCCGTTTTTGCATAGTGTCAACATATCGCAAGGGTGGGATCATTCGACTTTGTTCCCATAATTTGCACCGTGGAATCTCATTGGAACAGAGACATTAAACACGAGAGCCAGGACCTCAGACAATATTCTACACATCGTTCAATGTCTTATAAATCTACTACACCTAACAATACGATATAATTTAAATCTTGAATGCGCGAAAGGCAAATGCAACCCTATAACACTTCGAAGAGGCTTAATTTCGAACGGGGATGTTCAAGTACATGTTATAAAACCGAAAGACGGTTTGAATGTCGTTGAATTAACGGCGCCGACGCATGTGATTGCATCGCAATTTGCGTTGTTATTTCTTGAAGGGGGACTGAATTATTGGTAGTACGTTTAAAGGTTTTTGGTTAGTTGTTAAATATAATATATAGGTACTTATTGATTTTTTAAAATTCGTAAGTCTGTATGCCTATTAACATTGTTTCACGTTACGCATATTTCAGGTACAGTTATACGAAAATGGCATTTAATTATTGATGTTTAATTGAATTAATTGAATAGCCCGTAAAGCGAAATGTGAAAGCAATTATTTCTGTCACATTTATCATTCTCAGATTTTAATTAGACTGCTTAACTACATAGATACATTTTTATATTCATTCTTCACGGTGCCAATGACCTCGCGAGATGCAGGATTTTTTATCGTATCTACATCAATAGGTATATCATGTGTATATTATATAGGTATTACACATTTTGTTTTCAAATAAAAGGCTCTACATAGATAGCTCTACCTATAAACCTAGCGAAATAGGTACATCACTCCAACTCTACCAAAGTATTTATACACCAAGGTAGCTCAAGTTTAGGTGCAAGCGAAGAGCTCCAGTTTCCGTGTCACAACTCCTTGGGGTCTTGTGGCTTTATCGCTACGCTGATACATCCTTTAACGGTGGCCATAAGTTGCCAGCACACAAGTATTCCTAACGACCTCGTAGGACGGGCCACCAGCTAGGTGCATACCCGTATATAGCTCCATAGAGTGGATCTGTATCCATAGTAGAGCTAGGAAGGGAACTTAAAAATATAATCATGAAAAAATTGTAGAGTTAGCTATTCAGTCGGTATTCAGAAATTTTGACATGAAATAAGTTTACGATGAAACTCTACCGATTTGGAATGCCATTTCTAGGGCGAAAACTGGGCAAAAATGTAGGTACACACACAGGTTCACCAATTAGTGTAAAAATTTTGAGAATTAATTAAATAATGGTAGAGACTGAATAATCTTGGAGCTTCCTGCTTAAAACACAGAAAACCTGTAATAGGTAATTATTGGTGTATGAAGGTACTATTTTGCTAGCAGAGGTAGAGATGGATCTGATAAGAAGAGGTTTGCTCTGAAATTGGTAATCACAGAATGTATTCAACGAACGCCTCCATGATTTCATAGAAGCTGTAGTGCAACGGAAAAATAATAAAAATTCCGTGTGATCAAAATGAAATCACAGCGAGTTACTTAAGCGGCTGAATAAATCGGCTAACATTTTGGTCACGTCCCTGCCACATCGTGACAGAGCGTATATCAAGAGATAAAGGGCCTTCGTATCGCGACAGTGCCCACGTTTGCGGCTTGCTTTAAAAAAATAAAGATGCGTGCACGCAGAGCCTAACCCACCTGAACCTCTACATAATTACCTAGTCATGTGTTCCGGGTACTGTAATATCTATAGTATACTAGCTGTCCTACAGACGTTGTCCTGTCTTAACTTTCAACATTGAATTCGAATTGTTCCGCTCAACTTTCTTATTTTTTTCTTTCATAAGAACCTTCTCCTGTCAATAATAAACACAATAAAATACGAATTAGCGAAATCCTTCCATCCATTCACCCGTGATGCGATTCATTCATTTTTATATACATAGAAGATAAGTATCGTTCCGGTAGCTGCTCATTAAAAATTAGAATCCATAATTTAAGAATATTCCAAGGTGGCTACTACATTAAAATCAGGATTTATTTTCGTCCCACTACAAAAATTTTAAACAAGTTATTTTATAAACATAACATACATATTTATAGTACATTTTATTAATTGTAGCAAATATCCGTTTACATAGGAATTCCCATTTTTTACCGATTTCGAGCACCATAATTTTTGTTCTAATCAATATTCATTAGGTTCACGTTGTTAAGGCAGACACGTGACTTCTTTATTCAGTATCAATAACACAGCGGGTGGAATAATTGAAATAAAGAATTAAGAGAATTCAACCAACAATCGTATTATAATTTCTGTGACCTGTATCAATTCCTGTACAATTTCTATACCTATGTCTAGACAAATATTATCAATTTAAATATCACGTTTGATTAACATCGTTACAAAGAAACCATACCATGTTGAATGTCCGTAGTTGCATCATTTTCAACTCTACTGCAGTTATGAACATCAATTTTCATACGCAGTTGAAGCCACTCAAGTTACACTGGCAATCAGTAAGCCATAAACAGATCAATCATCGTACGTATTAGTACTCTGAAATCAGATAATCCCCTACCAACTGTATAAACAACAAGCCTAGGCACAAAAAGGGGTACTGCAAACAAGAATAAGTTGGCAATAAGTTATTCAAGTGTGAGTTATGTAGTATTAAGTTTATGTGGGTGAGGCGGGCGCGGGGGCTGCTATCGGCGGAGCGGACACGAACTCTTGAGTTATGAGGCTTGGCTCTCCGTCACAACCATGGAGACGCGATTTCATCTCGGTAGCGATGAATGTACGCGTGAAAGCGAGTTTAGAAAATCACCTATTACGTACTAAAGAAACATTGGTAATTCTTTGGAAAACAAAAAGTAAACCAATAACACACGAATTGAGAACCATCTCCTTTTTGAAGTCGGTTAAAACGATACGTCACATTGATGATCGCTTGGCGCAGGGGTTTAAGCGTGATCGTTCGGTTCACTGCACCGGGTGGTTGCGGGTTAGATTCCTACCATGTAAATATCACAATAATCACCCTCTCAGGTTAACGTTTGGATTTTAAAAGTCTAATAAAAGTAATATTTTTTTTTAATTTCTCATTAACTTAAAAGTTGTAACTTATACGTCACTTACATTAGGTAATGCAATAATATGATTGAGTTAAGTGCATAAGACATAATTTTTTTTACTTAAATAGGCGCCATTACTTTAAACGAGTGAGTCGGTGTAGAGGAAACTGCACCGTAAAAGTCATTTTCGCGTTCACATAGTATCTCCCCATGTTATCATGCGGACGATTCTCAAAGTTTCATTGGAATGCAGATGTTCACTTCTTTGATTTAGGTTTTCCATTTCGTCCCTTGGATAATTCATGCCGAGTGGATACTGATAATCTGGAGACAAGAGTTATGTTGGAAAAGTTATCCAATTTCCTTATCCTTTAGGTACATTATGTGATTTATTATATCAGGACGAATGTACTTTGTAATGCGCTCTTCTATAAATTGACAGAAATATGATATACTAGCTGTGCCCCGCGACTTCATCCGCGTAGAATTGGATTATTGGGTTAAAAGTATCCTATATGTTAATCCCGGTTATAATCTATCTGTGTTCCAAATTTCATCCAAATCCGTTCAGTAGTTTTTGCGTGAAGGAGTAACAAACATACATACATACATACATCCACACTCACAAACTTTCGCATTTATAATATTAGTAGGATTTTTGTAGATGGGAAATACATTTTGTAAATAAGTACGTTAGGTTATTTACATAAAATAATGTAGGACGTAGGTATGTTTTTGTAAGTAAGTGAGTACTAATATGGCCAGATTGGTACTTAAATAAGTTTAAAAACCGCTAAACAACGTAGTCTGTGGTTGCCACCATCTAAGAACAGAGATGTACTCAGGCTCTACCAAATCAAATACAAAAATCTACCAAAAAATGTTTACAAGACGAAATTCATAAAGGCCGCTCTATTTTGGTAGGAGAGAGAGGTCTATTATTGAATAATTTAATGTAATTGACTGACTAACTATAAAACCTATCAGATAATAATATTAAGGCACTAGCACTATTGCATTGTAAGTAGGTATATAATATTGAGCTGATTATCGTGTGTTTTAAACATATTACCGTTTTTCCAAAATACACTCTCTTATCTTATCAATACTCAATTCTAAATTATAAAATTAGACATTTTTTATAAATATTTCCAGTCGCCAATAAATCAAAGGCTTAATATGCCAATAGTTGCGTGGGAATAATACGAGGGATTTTTCTTAGATAAAAATGCTAATATTCCGGTTCCTAGTATATATTTCCTCAATACCAAGTATTAATGTATTATTAATTTGGACTTGGCCAGCAGTAGGGAGCCGGGTGGGCAGACACCTGCCATATTGATACAGACATAAATATTGATATCATGATTCATTTGAATGAATTATTTCTCATGTATATGTGGTAAGACACACATCTTCAAAAGGCATTAAAACTTATTTACCTACGATACTTATTAATAGTGTTGTAACAGAGACTAACAAAGGATAGCAGAGAGGCAACCTTTCAAAAGTCAAACTCAAAATTGTTTTAATTAATATAAGCCAACAAAGCATTTATGAGTAGTCAGAATCTACCACCGGTTCGGAATGCTGCTTCCACTGAGAAGATCCGGCAAGAAACTCAATGGTTACTCTTTTTAATGAATAAAATATGGTGTACATGCTCAGGAACATTGGTAGAACTGAAGCTATTTGTTGAAAACGGTAAGTACCTACCAGGTTTAGATATGTAGGTATGTAATTAACCAATACTGTTGTCATCAAATCACGAATAAACTAAATTTGACGCATTAAAGTGTAATGCTGTCTTGCTCTTAGGTTATGACCATGATAAAGACAGCAATACGCTTCAATAGAGTTGAGTTTGTCCATATCAGCACCTATCTACCTTATTATTCTACATTCAAATCCTTTGACTCATTATGTATCAAGCGCTGAATATTTAACGCGCGTAATTTCTCCTAATAGGTATTCACAAGCAGTGACTGATTTAATTGAGGATTAATTAAGCTAATTAACAGAAGACTGCATATTGAATGGGTATAGTTCGCCACTGTAAGTACTTACCGCTTAGAATACCGGAACTATCTTCAAATTGGTATTGGTACCGGGTTTAAACATACACTTGCGAGTAACAATTTAAGGCACATCACTACTCTCAATACTCATTTTTTTCAATGTTTATTTACTAAATTAACAAACTATTTAAATCGCATAGAAATCTAAAGCCGAGTGTACACTAGAGGGATTTTTTCAAGACTAAATTCCCGCCAGCTCCCTGGCCCTATACAATGGCCTCAAACGTATATTTAACTTTGATGAAACAAAACAAAAACTTGACTAACAAAACGGTTAGCCTTTTGTGTGGGGCCGCGTTCGCGGAACATTGTTTCCAAAAAAATAATAAAAAGGTTCTCCGTTAAAAACGTAACCCTTGCAGCGACGTACAACAAAAGCACACTTTTTGGACAACCAAGGGTTAATAGTCGGATACAACCTTGAAAAAGAATGAAATGTTTTCACGAAAAAACATAATATATCGATATTTGAAAGCACCTTTCTCTAATGTATTGCGAATGTCGTAAGAATTCCGCAATGTTTGGCGTTGTTCGTACCAATTTTATTGCACCGTAAACCACTAAAAAGTACCTTGTTAGAGTAACATTGACAATGTCCGAAGGTGTTCCGGGCCATTAGCCGTGTTACTAAACAAAAGTACCAGGATAATTGCACCTTGGCAATTTTTTAAGAAGAAAGTCTTTCACCCATTGTTTGTTTGCGCAAAAATTATCGATTGTTATTAATGTTTTGACACGCACCATTACGCAGGTGATCTATTGTATATGCGAGCATAACAAAGAAATTTAGATTTTTTCCAGTTTCGCAATTCAGTTTGCCTCACGTCGTCGTGCCTGTTTAAAGTACAAAATATCGTTAAAATATTTAATTTTCAAATAAAATAAAGTGAAGTGTTCGTTCGAAAGTTTCGTTGTTGACGGTAAGTCTTTTTACGAGTAAGCAACGGCTCTTAGCGTTTAGGCAAATGTATTAGCTACTATCGAGCTGGCAGTAAATAAATCAGACGTAGTGTTCAGATAGCAGCTACATTTACATATCTAGAGGCGCGCATGTCGTGTTGAGGGCACAAAGCCGGCTAATGGACGGACAATCGGCGCCACATTTCATAATTATCGTCTATTTTGACTGGACAATATCGGAAGCTTACAGGCTTGCTCGCGGTACGAACTTTAGATTAGATATTGTTGCGGAGTAAATGAGCGCAGATATTTCGATCAATATGTTAATGGTTTATACAATTTTTATTCATGGCGCGCGTTAATATGGTTAGGTACCATCTATATAGTTATAAATATATACTTACATCTAATATATCTTTCATAAAATTCTATGGATTTGCAATGAATTTGTTTAGAAAAATAACTACTTAGAATAAATCCTACTTATATATCCTACTAATATTATAAATGCGAAAGTTTGTGAGTGTGGATGTATGTATGTATGTTTGTTACTCCTTCACGCAAAAACTACTGAACGGATTTGGATGAAATTTGGAACACTGATAGTTTATAACCGGGATTAACATATAGGATACTTTTTATCCCGATAATCCCGAAATTTTTGCTAAGTTAAAATAGTACGCGGATGAAGTCGCGGGGCACAGCTAGTAAGTACATAATGTTGAAAAGCAGGTTGTTATTTTTTATTAGTGTTTGCAAGAATTGTAGAGACACTACATGGTGACGTCTCTTGATGCTTGTTATTTTTGTGCTATTTATACAGCTTCTGTTTTCACACTATAAATAATTTTATAATGAACCTATTATCTACATGCATTTCAGTGTCTATTGCCACTTAATTGTGTGATGAACTAAACTATAAATTGGTAGGCGCCGACAGTATCAAATGTATCTACATTACCGCGAATACATGAGACCATCATTATCATGCGTTTGTTCGACGTATCAGGATCACAATGGTGTTGCCAAATGCGAGCCGAACTTATGGTGCCAGCCACTTTTAATGCACCGTTTACCATGCCGCTAATAGACAGTTGATGTCCACATTTGACTTACGATTTACGACCCTAGAGTCTTTATTTCCGCGTTTAAGTCGGTTCTTGTGATCATTGTCGCCTTAGAGTGCCGGTGCCAGGCATTTATATTAAACCTTATCCCTCTTATTAATAAACAGGCGAATATTTAATCTCACACCGAATCTTGCACTGTCATGAATTATTTGACATTCGAAAGAACTATACAACAGCTAACGTTTATTATTAAGGGGGATAGATAAGTATATAAACCACGGCTAAAGAGACGCGCTATGAAAATAATGAATTATATTTTATGAAATTAGCTGGTATAGGTTTGGCCTTCATTTTGATCGGTTCACTTGATTGAGCGGGCTTACATGTGTATATAAAACCTTTTCAAGTTATTTACCAAAGAGCTAACATTATACTAGGGATGTCTGGAATGTACATATGTAGCAATTCCCGAGTAGTTTGTATGCAGGGATGGCAAAAAATATTTTCTTTCTGTGTTTGGTATAAAACAAAGTAATCGCCAAGGTGCAACCTGCAGTGGACATTACGCGAGTAATTTTATTGGTATAAATGAAAAGGTGCATAGTTACTACTACTATTACTATTCGTTATAAAAAACGAATGCATTTTGCATTAGAAAAAAATCCCATCATTAATTGGATACGGTAAATTATTGAGTTTTTTATAAATAGTTTTTTTTGTATAGGTAACAAAGTCTTCAAACAAGTGTACTTCTAATGTTAAGCAGTTATAGTAGCCTTATAGATCCTTGCAATACCAATGGCATTGCTCGCACGTTGCTGACCTGAAAACGAGTGGATACAGATACGGTTGTTTTTTTTATTTTTATTTGTCCGTGCTTTTGGGCCCTCCTCCTCCTCCGCGAACTCCTCTGACATGGAGGTCAGAGACCTTTATTAGCTAACTTAAAATGTGGTACAATAATATACAATGTAGTTTTTATTTATATTTATTAAAAAAAAGATTACTAGCCAGAACTGGGCTCGAACTCAGAACCTCTCAGCTACGAGGGTGGCCCCTCTAACCACTAGGCTATTGACGCCTATTACGCTATTGAAATAAATTGTAATATACATATCACATTAATAACATAGGTATTTTTTTTTCAAAAGCGAGTAGGTACACGAAAAATAAAACTTATCTATTAAACATCGATTTTGGACAACGCCTGGACGGAAGGTTGGGATGCCGGCTATCTTATTCATCGTACAATACGTAGTTACTTTAGTCCGTCCTTCTTTAAGAGGATGGTACTACCCTGGACGAGCCCGTATAGGAGCTGTAGTCACAGTTGACTACAGCTTAGCTCTACCACCGTAAAAAATGTACTTTAATACCGCTACAACTAAATTCAAATTACAGTTGCCTACAAAGCGTCTATGTCTCTACCTATACCTAGGTAAGTTTGTATTTAAATGTGGGTTCGGCATCTCGGGTCGCCTCATTTCGCTTAATTGGAGGGCCATTCGCGGACGGACATTAGAGCCCTGATGGCTGGTTTCAGCCCAAAATAGCTGTACTAATGCCACGGCAAAAAGCTAGCGACCGCTTAGGAAGTATTTAGCGTGTAAAAAATTAAAACTCGGCGGGTGTAGTCCTATTAACAATCACCTAATGGTATACAGGGTGTGAGGGGCATCGTAACAAAAACTGATACCTACTATGGATTCAATTCATTAAGCTGGACCCCCCAGTGTTGGAATTTTTTGTCGATATTTTTATAATTTATGCTCACATTTTTCAGCATTTTTAGAATTGATTTGAGCATGAAATTATTATACAAGTCTATAACAAGTGATTTTACATAAACTTATCAATAATTACTATTTTAGACTTAAACTGAAATGTAAATTAAGACTCAATACGCTTGAGCGCGCACTTCGTGATAAAATTAAGTTAAAAATGCCGAAAAATTTTAGAGTATTATTATTAAATTTAGAGTTATATCAAGTGCAGCATAAATAATTCAACTAATGCACATAATTTAAAAGGACCCACTTTAAAAGGAAAGCAATTTCTCGCTTACTTTGCGTTCAAACGACAAGGGAAATATGTGCAGGCATATTAGATAAGCCTTTACAGGAAGTCGCCTTAACCGCTATTGTTTCCGAGAAAATATACATTTTTCATAAAAGCCACAGGGCGATGCGGTGGAAAATTGCCTGTAATACATGCTAGATAACGGCCATAATTGTTTGAATTGCAATATTATATAAAGGTTGAACAACGCACGTGTAGCGAAAATTGATCCCTTTCAAAGCAATTTACACGAATTTATAAGACATCGGTGCCCTCGAGATGGGTTTCTGTTGTCTCTACTTAGTTATATAAGGCCATGGCCTGGTTATACGTGCGAGCGGTGTAGAATTGGGGCTCTTAGGTATTGGAAATCGTATAGAAACATAAACACGTTCTCCATTTTTCTTAGCCTATTGTCAGTTAGGTATGCTAAATTTTTTTTTACCATATCAAATATATTTTTTTTTCTGGCATGTCTTCTATTATTTGTTTGTAAGTATATACCTATTAAATTGACGATATATAGTGTTATGTTTAACGTTATACAGAATATTATCGTAGGGGCCCCGCTACCGCTCGCCTCGAGGCCATGGCTTTCCGTATTAAATACGCGGAGTCACATGCGGGATCAGGACAGTGCAAACAAAAATAAACTGTTTTGTTAACCATTAAAAATTCAATATCGTTTGCATGTAGGTAATAATGAGGTAAAGAAGCTCATGTGTACTTACTTTTAATTAATGATATTCGTTTTATTTAGTACAAAACTATAAGAAGGTTGTATGGAGTTCACTGAAAGGAAGATCAAAGAATTGCTATTTGTTTGCTAATTAATTTTATACTTAAACTATACGCTCCAAAGGACTAAATTTGAATAATGTGAGTAGACAAACATGACATTTATTTGACGGCTAAAAGGACCTAAGGGTGGCGACCCTTGTTTACAACCCGATAAAATTATTTGCGTGTCCTCAAAACGTACCATTCCGGAACATTACCAAGTTTAATTGGAAGGCTATTGTTACTACAACCTTTCAGATTTTATTAACTGATGTACCTACCCACATGCGCAAGCGCGGTGCGAAATTAAAACCTGCCACGGCATCACAATCGGCAATAACCAATCTCTTATCCGAACATATCTCTATAGACCTTTTAACATAAACGAAGCGCGGCCGCGGGCGGCGAACTAATCTCCATAACTTTAATCCCTTAACCCTCGCAGTACCAGGAATCCAATCAAACAGTACAAGCACCCCCTCGCCCTCCCCTCCGCGCTCACACACACCCCCCAGCCGCCTCCCGCGTCTCGCCTACGCAGCCTGTCCCGAGTAATTATCAAAGCTTTAATGACATCATAAATCGACTGTATAATCTAATCTGGAAAAGCCCCGGGCTCCAGCGCGCGGCTTAATGGTGTGAAAGCTACCTTATCTCCCACCATGTGTGAATAGAGCTTTATACTCGGCCGCCTGAAACCCCGCGCCGGGGAAACTTTGGAAAAATATGTCGTTGAACATTCCAGATAAGAATGTGGGACGTGGAACGCTTTCAAGTTTAATAGAAAATCGAACATTATCGTAAAGGAGATGTCTTTGCTAACAAATTCTTTGAAAGTGTATCTTGTTGAGTGTTGTTGTTAAACGACGCGGTAAAAGGATTATAACATAAGAAGTAAACTATCATTATGAAGCTATTAACTGTATAGTTGTGCCGCAATTCTGCTGCTATTAAGTAATTATAGCGTCGTAATGCAACTAGAAGATGCATAGAATGGCTTATAAAGTGTTTATGACGGGCTACAAACTACAGTAAAAATATAAAAATTCGCTAATGCCTGTGTCACGTTTTGGACTGTATTTCAAAATCGACTTTCTATAACGTGAAGATTTCACCGTTTTTTTTCAACAAATCGAGACTTTCATATCGTACTCAAAATTGTTCAATCTCTCATCAAACGTTTAACGGTCTGGTTAACCACTCTCTAACAATATCCTATTACTTTGCACCGAAATTTCGTAGCTAAAGGTGAAGAGAGATTGCTCTCTGTATCTAATCGTTGATTGCATATAATAGATGGATGTGGTGTGTGAGTGCCGCTGGTGTTCCGACACTATTATTGAATTACACGCCGGATCTATCTAACGCCTTTCTGAAGTTCAATCATAAAACAACGTACAACTTTTATAGTCTTCGATTCGTTTTACAGCCACAGAATAAATATTCAACACCGCTCGGTGTGAGCCCACTGCAAGATTCTCAATTTGAATGTTAGGAATACTTTTGTCGGTCGTCTCCCATGTAATGGGAAACTCTTGTACGATTTGTTTAATATCGTTTACGCGACGATTCGATTTTAACTAGCCATTCGATTGCGGTGAATCGATTAGCTGTTTCTCACGTTTTTGTGTTCGTTAACATATCGTGTAATTGATTTATTATCTGTAATAGTTTTTGTTTATCAATTTCAAAAATCGATTTGTGTGGCCTGTTATTTGGATTTTTATACAACGAATATTTTTGAACCTTGGACCGAATACTGTAGGCAAGACCAACATAATTTTATGATCGAAATTACTTTTAGTACCAGTAAAAAAATTTAATGAAAATTAGTCCCTGTAAAAAATTTCAGTAGGGGTATCATTTATTTGTTCAGCGGCTTCACCGCTATCAGCGTTCGCCTTAATAATCCGCACTCATAAGCACACCATACAGCCATTATCCTAAAATTCGTCTCTTGCCTCGAACCCCCGCCTCGCTCCTTAATGAACGAATAAATAAATTGGGCCCTTCTTGTAAACAGCCAACGCGATACTCTTAAGGGGCCCACTGTAAGGGGTAAGTGGATTTCTGTGTTGTACCGAATCTGTATGTACTGTGCGTATGTTATGTGGGCGTGAGCAGAGAAAGTGCGATGTACGAATTTTAGAATATCGTTTCAGGATACATTGTTCGATGACTAGGCTTTCAGTTTGCGATCGGAACGAGGTAAGTTTGTTTTTTAGAACCGAGTCAGAAGACAAGCGTAGGTATGACATACCCTATAATAATGGTAATGACGTAGCCTATAGATTACTTCAACTGTAGTCAATCAGTATAGTCAACTAGGTACCTCGAGAACATGACATAATTCTCTCCATCCAAAGGTTGTCTGGAAGAGATCTCAGTCTGCGATGAGACCGCCCAATGTAGGTACACTATTCTTTTTTTATGTTGTTAGATATATTCCGAACTATAGTCATACTAATATTATAAAGAGGAAAACTTTGTTTGTTTGATTGTAATGAATAGGCTCCGAAACTACTGAACAGATTTGAAAAATTATTTCACTGTTGGGAAGCTACACTATCCCCGGGTGACATAGGCTATAATATATATTTTTTTTAATTAGGGATCCTTACTAAAACTCCAATAATGTAACCGTAATGTACCCGTGCGAAGGCTACATTTAACTGCTTAACATATGGCAGGTCGCACGATTGATCTCAGACGTTGTATTAAAAAAAGAAGGTAACCAATAAAATCGGTTTCAATGAGTAATATATTCGAAAATAATCACAGTAAACAAAATCATTGGTTGAAACATCCCAAAAAGCGCAAGTAGGTCCGTTCTTACAGAATAATTTTCCAAAGTAATGATTTCTCTTCGCACAAATCAGTATGAGATATGATTCCGTGGCTCGTAAACAAGACGGTGGCCCACAAATAAGTGGAGATAACTCCGACAGTGTGTTGACTGTTGCCTTAAAACATCGCGGATACAAAGTGGCTCCCAAGGCTGTTTAAATTCGTCCGCCATTAATTGTCCAGTGTTCCGTAGGTATGTTTTGCCATTGAACGGCACAGGACCAATCGAGACTTCAAAAAAAAAATCCGATTGGGAAGGCTGCCAAGAAATAATAATACCTATAATATAATAATACTAGCTGACCCGACAGCGTTGTCCTGTCTTTTAGGGGCATGAAAAATAGATACTAGCCGATTCTCAGACCTACCCGATATGCACACAAAATTTCATGAAAATCGGTCGAGTCGTTTAGGAGGATACCGTACTCCTCTAACTAACATTGTGACACGAGAATTTTATATATAAGATAAGAATAGTATAAATATATAAAGATAAATAGTAAATAATTGTATAACAAATAATTGTATAAAAAAAAAACTTGAGCATGAAATAGAGACAGGCTTTCATTGTGCCTTATATTAAATTGTTGCAATATTTTATTTTAGTTTTTTATTATAGGTACATCAAATTCGGCAAACAAGCATACGATCCGCCTAATGTTAAGTCGTTACTATAGCTAAGACTCTTGCAATACCAAAGGCATTGCTCGCACGACGATGACCTGGAGAGAAGTGGGACAAAGGGAGGGGAATATACCTACTTCACACCGATCTTCTGTGAGAGGATGGTACTACTCGCGTTGGTATACCCTGGTAGAGCCAGCGCGTATATTAGCTATAGTCAATTGACTCTACCACCGTTGCAGTATAAATCCATATCAAAATCAATATAAACAACTGAGGATCACCAATCAAGATTGTAAAATACTCGACACATTTTTAAAAAACTCCATTATTCAAACGGTTCTGTCTTTAAACTATCCAATAACGCTACAAATAGTAGAGGTCACCGCCTTAATGGAACGAAGAGCTTGGATTACGTAAGGCAACCAATAAAAACAAGGCTTGGCAAGTCAGATAACGTGCACCAGGGTATTTAGTCATCTATTTAAAGAAAGAACACCATTAATTTCGGTTGGGACATTATTTAGAGGCAAGTAGACACGGAACGGGTTCCTTGTAACTCGATAAATCGACTCGAAAGGCCCAAATAAATCTCATTGGGACGCGATAAGAATCAATGTCTCATGCAATTTATTTGTTTAAGCGCTGGTATATAATACGGAACCCGGAAGAGTGGGTGTCGACGAACTCGGCGCATCGATTTCTCTTCTATGTTTAAAAATAAAATGGCGGTGTTAATATTAAATGTTATTTGTGTGAGATTAATTTAAAATACGGAACCCTAAACTGAGTGAATAAATTTCGAATTGTATTTCGCGTTCTTTATTTAAAATATTGTATTATTTTTTCATTAAATAAGTTTTCTTTATACTAGCTCATTTCTAGTTCTCCACAGACATACTACATACTTACATTATGCGTTCTGGTTCATTATTTTATCGTTGCGAAATTAGCTAGCTGACAAATGCTGTCTACCTAATAGTTATGCTTTTACAAAACCGAATCGATTTGAGTTTCTCGATTATAAAATCGATTCTTCTCACCGCGTTGGCAAAAACTGAAGGTAAAGATATTCATGGGAGGTCGGAATTATCATTTTAATTTTACATACGCATAAATCTGATTTATAGAGACTTGGAGAGTTATTTTGCGAGTACTACGGCCGCGGTGCGAGTTACTGTGGTTGGAACCATAAAGAAAATGCGAAATGTCCTCACCTTCTGTTATTTTAAGCTGAAAATATATATGGAAGCCATGACATTACATTATATGAAATCTTCATCCTTATGTATTATGCAGTATATAGTATGTGTCGCTTATAATTTGTAACTAGGTAAGTATTCTATGAGACGTTTGATAAAAAGATGTGCTTATATAAATAATCTGCCATTTTTGCGTGTGTACAATAATCTTCTAGTCCTTTTGTTAATGGTCAATCTCTCCTAGATTTACTTATCAGTTACAAACAGTTCAAGTTACAGAGCCATCAATTGGAAGCTTTGAAACCAAACTTTAAGGTCCGGACTTCGTTTGGGTCACAATCATTATTTAAACAAGGCGATGTTATATTTGACATTTAATAAAGTGTTGCCCTAACGAAATAAATTATCGACCTACTTACTCAACCTCGAAATATTATCATTCCGCTGGGTTGCCAACGGATTTGTTTTTCCATCGTAATTAATCGGATCAAGATATGTTTGAGTTAAGGTGTCATTTCGTGTACCTAATAACGCCTATAAAGAGAGTTTATGTGTTTGTGTCTATACCGCACATCCAATCCCAGGAAGTAGTTACTTTAACAGACTTTTGTTTGTCACAAAAGGTACTTACCTATTTTATGTGGAAAGTTAACTGCAAATAAATATTACATGGGTTAAAGTTCCCCGGTACACAAAACTCTTATGAGTAGGTTTTTATAAAGTACACACTTGCCTAATGATGAAATTTATGACGCTACAAAAATGATAATAAGATAAAAACTGACGGAAAATTATCATTAGTTTTTTTTATTTTTGTCACTTGGCTCATATATAATACTCATACCTTTAGGTAAACATGGGTAAGTACCGAAATATTATTTATTTTGATTGCCTATAGGTACTATAACAACCTCTTCTTGGGTTTACCGTGTATTAATAAAATCATTAATTCTTTATGTATAACATTTATTATATTTATTTATATTTAAATACGTCTTATTACATCGGTTCCCCGGTTGTCACTGCCAGCGCACCGCAGAGCCTTCAATTTCAAAACAATCATGTTTTCTTAAATTTATTATTTTCTCGTCAGCCAGGAACTCCTATCGCTAGTGGCCACTGCGCCGACATGGACCTTACAGTACCGACATTGTACATCACTGTAAGTACTATACAGTATACACTAAGTAGGTAGGTACCTACCTATTGCATTATGCCGAAAATATCAGCCAATCATAAGCCCTCATAGTTGCGTCATCGTACACTGCCCATGCCATCACGTTTGAGTGTTTTTTCTTATTTTTATTCTGCATGATTTATCTTATAAAAACACGTTTTATCATTTGAATATAGAACGTTTAAAATCATAAATGTCAAATCTGGAAAAAATCCGTGCAATAAATTATTGTTGCATTTAAAATCATATTCAGCGCCTTTATCATTGCGATAAATTCGTTGAAATAAAAATAAACAGTTTAAATATTGTTATGTCTAGTGATATTGTCTAGAATGATAAAAGGATTATATTTCACCTTTCGCCATCTATAAATAAAGTGCATTTTGCAACATGCAATTGGTTATTGATGGCTTTTAACTACCTCCTTACTTTTTATTGTTTTACAATTCGACCTTCTGCCAAATACGTTTAACTTTCCCGTTGTTATTTGTGGAATATTAAATTGCCGATGTCGTTGTCTATGAATATTTGTATCGATATCTTATAAAAAACTAAAGGAAATATGTTCTGTCTACCTGTTTTCTTCTATAAATAAAGTTTGTTTTTGTGCTAACTATAATACATAATATATACGTACATATTATGAAAAGCTATGGAAGGTCTATCCTTTGGTAACATTATTCTATACTTACCGCGTAAGTTTGCATTGGTGAAACCTTTACGAATGAGACATGACGACAGGGATGAAAAGGCAAACAAAATTTATGTTTACTAAATTATTTCCATTGTGAAAATTCAAAATTGGAATAGGTACTTACCCTGTCTTGCGACGTTACGTAATGTGGTGTGTAGTGTACTCTGATGTTGTTTCATAACCGAAATGGCGGTCAACGACCTCGGCCCGGGGAGTGTGTCGGTTGGTCGAGGTCGCGCGCTGAAGTTTATCATCTTAAATGTAGGTAGTTCATAAAACGTATGATTTCTTGCATCCAGACGCAACTAGAATGTCCCGAGGTATCAGAGATAACTCTAGTGATTTTATTTGGGGTTAGAACATTATAGTAGATTTTATTTGGCGTAAAAAACTAACACTTTCTTTACCCATTATAAGCTGTTAAACGCAAACATTCAAGTGAATAAATACCGCTAAATGACGAATAAACAACTTGTAAGTACACCTACTAACTACTAATATACTATTATACCAAATTAAGTGAATGGGCACTTTTTCGATTTGAATCAAGGAATGCTTGCGTAGGTAAACAATATTATGCTACTTCAAGTACTAGGTAATTTATACCTTCTAACAAACCATCACGCAACACATATTTTTGTAACGCTATTCTTGACACTATGTGCTCAGGATTAGAAGTCAAAATGCCGTGCATGATTTTCTAACAGTCCGTTGCTGCACCAGCATACATCGCGTGCCACAATTTAAACGAAGACATTCCATATTCAAATTTACTGGACTGTATATTTTTTTAATGTCACCGGCTCTGGATAGTTGGCCTTTTGCCATTGTTACGGTGCGTGAGGTGAGATGCAAGCGGGGCGGGGATGGGCGTTACGAATGGAAATCAATACTAACTGCACACTACTCCACTGCTGCATTGCTCCAATATAAATCAGCCCCTCTGCCCGGCGCTTGCCAAACATACTTTTATCCAAATTTAAATTCTATATACGGAACATAAGAACTTAGATTTATTTGTGTCTTCCGCTAAGGATGGCCGCGTCGCGATTCTATTAGAATTAAGTATTCTTAGATATTTTACATGGATATTTATTATGATTTTTGTTTGCGAAATTTTATAATTAGCGAAAACGTGTTTTTAGATATTTTTATTGGTTTGCTTCAAAAGTTCAAGTAAAGCTAAGTACTTAGTCGCAGCGAAACCGCGGCATACAAACAAAGACGATACTCAACCAACTGCAGCATCTGCAAACAAAAGTTTTTCAACTATATACCTACCTACTGTTTTTTTGTACCCACACGTAAGTACGTATAGGCATCAGGTACCTACCTACTTAATGTACCAACATTGTCTTCTTTTTTATTATGTTATCTATCAACGATACATAATAAATACATTATAGCTGGTTCTGACGTAGGTATGTATTGATTAAATAAATAAATGCCCACTCAGTTTTATAAGGGTGTAAGGGCCATACCAATCAATCGATCTTCGATCGATGATGGATCGCATTACTTCATGTAGAAACCATCGATCGACGACTCATCCCATTCTACCATCGGTCGATGGATGGAGCGATTGTTGGGTCTGGTAACACCCTTACATTTTTTCGAGCCAATTAACGAATGGTAGGCCGAGTACCCCATACAAGTAAATTCAACATCACTAACAAGTCTTTGAAATTAATTCCCCTTTAAAACTGTTTTCTTACAAAGATTGAACATCTTTTGTAAACAGATCCGACAATATACTTTCCAATGTACCTAAGCGCCTAACTCGGTGTAGGGTTTCCCGGCCTAGTGCACACAAGCGGACAGATAAGGAACAAGTCCCGCTCACGGCATGCACTAACTCTTCTCTCCTTTATTTATTACGCGCTACGCGCCCGGAGCGAGCGATCCTGGCACCAACCAAATTTTTACCAGCGACATATCGACTGTCAAGCGATTAACGGCGTTAAAGTCAGATCGAAAGTGTCGCTTTCTCAATATTGAACGGCAAAAGTAAGTTTGTTAAGTAGTTCTAATTGATAACGCGCACTGTATCTGGTATTGTCATGATTTAAAAGCTTCTTTGGAATCCGATTCGCGATTTATGTGGTGCCGGTATTGTACTCTCTGTAGGTAGGTACTTAGCTTTATATAAGTAAGTACCTACCTACATTGAATGGACTACATAAAGATCCAGTTTGTACGATTTATTGGTCCATTAACATTTATAATTAATGATAAAGTGAGACAGATTGATTGCTGTTCATATGCATGATAAATTAACTCGAATTTTCATAATAAATGTTAAGTATGATTATTAAAACTACTTATATGTATGAAACTGAAGGTACCTAACACTCTCCTAGTAAACGAAAATTTAAAATAGGAATTACTAAAAAATATCTTAGTTTTTTAAAACGTGGTCACCTCATTTCTCTATGTCTAACTTGCCGGGTCCATAATTCCGAAGCAAATATCAAGACAGGCAGCGCGGGAGTATAATTTATTACAATCCACAACAGCGGCCATATTTAAAATTCATACCATGCAAATTAGTCAACTCCAATGCTAAAGCAATTACTAAGCCTTTGGATTGTAAATTGAAAAATACTTTATGGGGCAGCAACAAGTTAAGAAATAAATAAAACTGGATTCGCTGGTTTTCGAATGCCCACTACCTGCATCCTTGTCCTTTAACTGTATGATATGTGAGGTGCGAATGGGACGGAAAGACAAGATGGATTGCTCGTTCGGAAACCAGTTTATCATTGGGGTCCGAAAGTTGTTGTACTTTTTTTGCAATCGCGGGTAGGCGTCGATGGCGGCGTTTATTGTGTTCCTCGAATTCTGAGGACCCCAAATTTATGCGGTCTTGTTTTACTGCCATTTTATAAAAGTACCTGCTGTGTGCCAGTGGTTATTAATTTCAATACTTATTACTAAAAAGCGCCAAAACACTAGCTTCTATTTCAATTAAACAAAAATACTATTTGTAATGAAATTCGCATTCAACGGAATTTGAAATAATTATACATTGATAAACTTTAAAAGCAACGAAGTTAAATGTTTCAAATTCTTTGGTAAAAGTTTTTGAATAATTTCAGCGTAGCGTAGCCCAGCGCGGTACGCTATCAGACTCTACCAACTAATGTATATTATCACAGAAAAAATATCAGTCTGTATATTTGTGTCTTTCATTCATAATATTCATTAAATAATAACTAACAAGTATTATTATTAAAAAGAAAATCACAAACATGTCGAATTTACAAAGTCATATACAACGACTTAACCTTGACTAACTTACAGAATATGAAGCTACTCTATAGTTTTAATGTTCCTTTAAAACATATCGGGATTATTTTGTGTAGTTATAATCATTTCATCAAAGTAAGTACTCGCCTAATTAATGCTTTAAAGATTTTTGCATAACGTCAAAGAAGTTTCATAACTTCAAAGTAAAGAAACCCAGCTTTTAAAGCTAGCGAACAATAAAACAGTGTGCCCGGTGCGATTTACATTCGTTCAAAACTTGCTCCGGCCGGCGCCCACCCGGGACGAATTAGGGCTTTTTAATAAACGCCTACGAAGCCATGGCAACGAATAAAATGGCCACTAAACCACATTACTGTGTTGAATAGAAAACATACTGTAGTAGTTGTATCATTGTTAAAATAGGGATAGAATGGTCATAAAACTACTTTTATTGGGCGTTACAAGCTGTAGTGAAAAAAGGAGAAAAGTTTGAATAGAAAAAAGTAAACGTGTGGTTCACCTACATTGAATGTAGAATAAAAATATCGTCAGCTATAATTTTTGTATGACTTCGTACACTGTACACTGTCAATAGATAAATAATAATGTTCATGCATTTAATTACTGTTATTAAATGATAGTCCTAAAATAATACTATAGGTAACTAAGATAATTAATTACAAATTCCCCTCTCTATAATTTTGCACAGTTTAACTAATAAGAAGCAACTTTTATGTTTTTATTATTTAATGATTACCTAATGAATTATAAAAATGCAATAATGCGAATTTTAGGACAGATTAAAATTATAATTTATATCAGTATTTAATTATTCAATATTGGCACGTTCACAACTTTATATATTCGATTTTACACGCTCGGTGTGTTTAAATTGTTCATTAATTAACATTCTTGTTTATATTTATTTAATTTGTAACATTCCGTTATTTGTGGAAATAAAACTCCGTTATTTGTATATTTTTTAAATGTTTTTAGCATTGTGTGTTCAGGACTTTATTTTTCCAAAGAACCGGACAAAAATAACAATCATTATTAAGGCTATACGCATATTAGTTTGCCACTCCACGGTGTTGTTCATGCACCATGACAATATAAATCAAATAGTTTCGGAGACACATCGACGGGCTGTCAGCCACAACATTTTATAATAGTGAAAAACAATGGACAATAGCTAATTATAGGTTCGGTCGTAAAGCATGGGCGCAGCGTTGAATTTATGAACAAATCATCGAGATGCCTACAGGAGCCACGGCCGTATAGGGCCCCGGTAATTATGAGCACTTGTCTTTTTGCCAAAGGTGACTAAATGCCTATGGGCAAATGATGGTTTTTACCTCGTACGCAATGAGCCGGTAGAACGTAACTGTGTTGAGTTGGGAATATTTATTTTATAGTACCTACACGAAAATAATAATGGAATTTTGATGCGATGAATCGTAATCTAATATATTACAAAATTGAAGATTAAATTTGAAACCTGATCAGAATAATTTAAACACCTGTAAAATTAGTAAACAAATTAAATAAATCAAACTTTAATGAGACGGCAAAACATTAATTCGACTTTGCCTAGGTTGCTAACAGGACACATCCTATCTTTCAATTTTTTTTGAGCCTCTAGGTACTATTCGACGTTAGAAAAAAAACCGCAACCGAAACTATTTACATCCTCATATCCGCGTGGTTCGGTTAACCAGTGAATCAATGTGCGGACACGCTATCGGCGTTTCTCGAATGTTTCCACTTCTTTTGAGACGGCCGCTTCGAGTTTTAACTTTATCTCGCTTAACGGGAAACTGGGCCCGCTTCTTAACTTTCAACAGCATACGGCCGCTAAAATAGCGCCACCCGGTTTAAAAAAAAATGCAGCGTATGCGTGACTATTAATACAATTTTATTAATTGATATTCATAGATAAATGTGTAATTTTGCTGCAATATTAACCATTATTATGTTCAAATTTGTAACACACACACACAACACAACTCACACGATAAGGTGGGTAATTAATTGGAACAAAAGTGGTGTAACATGATTTTTCGGGTTTTCCGAAGAAGTCTGATAATTTGTCAGTAAAATGTATTAGTAACTTTACTGATTAGGTTTGGCTGGAGCATGGCTTAACGCGAAAAAAGCGAAGTCAAGCGCAAGAAAGTATTATCTTCCGCACTCCGCCAATTTCATAGCTCCAACCAAAAGATTTATTATTTTGAAAGTTCCAGGGACAATTTCGAGCCAGATAAGGTAAGTTTAAGTAGGCCTCCGTTGGGTCACCGGTCCTTAAGCCGTGGCTCTACCATTGAAACTCGAAGATTAAAGGGTAAATGGTGTTTTGATCGACCGTTCACGGTTACTCGCTCGTTACTTTTTTATCTGTAATATTAGCCGATAAGTGCCTACTTGTAATCATGTCGATTGGGCGTTCAATCGATTACAGACGCGGCAGTCGTATTAATTTGTTACGTAATATTGTGGGAGCTTGTATTGATGGAAAGATTCTGTCTCGGAACACTCTAGTTTGGTTGTCACTCTGTTGCGTGTATCCAAACTCTGATACATCATTTACGGAATATAATCATCGCAATTGAGGGTTATATTATGTTGTGTTAATAAAAGTAGATACCTACTGGTTTCTTTCTTGGATGAGCATGAAGAATATAATCTTCTATATATTATATATAACTTAAAAGTGACTGACTGACTGACTGACTGACTGACTGACTGACTGACATAGTGGTCTATCAACGCACAGCCCAAACCACTGGACGGATCGGGCTGAAATTTGGCATGCAGGTAGATGTTATGACGTAGGCATCCACTAAGAAAGGATTTTGATTAATTATACCCCCAAGGGGATAAAATAGGGGATGTAAGTTTGTATGAAACTTTGTCAATTAAATTCCACGCGGACGAAGTCGCGGGCACAGCTAATTAAGTATAAGTTGATAGTTTAATAATTAACAATATCTTTATGTAGGTAGGTATCTATATACTACGATGACAACACCTGGACCTGTAATTAAATTAAGCTAATTTATATGTTACAGCAAGATATCCTGACGGCTCTATGTAATTAATAATTAATTTATTAATTTACTTGAATGTTTAAGATATCGATTTAAATGCTGTAATCTACCTATTTGTTTATGTAGAGCCATTGACTACGCTGAATTATAAGATAATCAGGATAATCGGGGCAATTAGCGTTATTATCTATGTTACTTCCATGTTTCGATAGCTATGGCGTAGCAACTTTGAGGATATAATCCCTAGATTCATTGCATTGCGTTTTACTGATTCATGTTTTGTACATAGGTTTTATTTTGTAAGTTAAAATCTATGATAAGAACAATATTACGCGACAACGATTTTCCATTCATTTTACCTTATACGAATGCCGAGTAAGGCCATCTGTAAATAATTAGTATAGAATAAATGTCTTCTTTATAGTGTAAATGTATAATGTTTGAATCAAAAGTTTGTGTTTATTTAGCTTTACAGTAGAGCTCTATATGCAACGAAATAGAAGAAATATCTAACGGAACTTACATCAAAAGTAAACTACAGACTTACAGCAGATGTACCAACCAACTGAATATAACACTAGTCAACTGAAAGCTGAATCACAAAGCGTCATAGAAAAATAGTTCGACATTTTTCGGGTAATCCAACAAGATATACGGCTCGGATCCCAGCGATAGAGGCTTATACGAAAATTATTCATGAGTGCGTCTGTAGCCACGCGAAAGCCTCTCCGCATGAGGCCGGATAAACTCACAGATGAATACATTTAAATAGTAAACGCGACACAACACACGATTTACAACCGCATAATGCAGCGGGGTACATAAGGCCCATTACTCACGGTTATAACTCGTACTGTTATAAACAGTGTGCACGGACATGCTTTAAGAGTGGTCGTTATTCCGTGCCCACAAAAGGGTTTGTTAGTAGAGCTTATGAAGTATCGGCTCGGCTTGCCCACGCGCACGCATAGAACCGCACCGTCACTGCGGAGATAGCCGTGGAATGTAGATTATATATCACATGGATTTATTATGTACCAACCTAAGAATATGGCGGCAGATACTTGGAGTTTATTCACATACCTATTATTATGTATTTATACCGGATACTCAAGGTTTAATAATGAATTGACACCGATAATAAATATAACATGGCATTGATATTTCAAAATATATTTTTCGTAATAATACGAAATTAGATTGGACAATCTGAATTAATTTGAAATAAGATTTTTATCTATCATTTTGTAATTCAACGATAACATCGATGTACTTATCTCTTAATATATTCCGCAACGTTTGGGGACTTGTTTGGAGCTTGTTTAGTTAAGTCTCTAGTATAGTGGATGTATGAGGAAGGCTTCAACCCATACAAAAATAATTATGTGACGACCGCTTGGCGCAGTGGTTCGAGCGTAGCCCGCTCGGCTTACTGCATAATATGGTGGTTGCGGATCCGATTCCCGCCGGGAAACAATTCGGAAATGGTATTTTCTTAATTTGCCCCGGTCTGGGTGTCACTGGGATCACCCCCAGTCTATTGTACGGTACCCATAGTAGGTACCATACAGTTGGTGTCAGTCTGGCGAGATTTATTTATTTATGTATGCAATTTCTCATTACGTAAGCACATCGATACATGGCCTGTTTCAATCCACACTTAATTTGGCAAGCTTACAGCCCCATATGGGATTGACGACATCAAGCTTATGAGTCATCGGTTTTGGCAACGGTACCTTATTACAAGTAGTACCTACACTTGCATATATTTAATGCCGAGTGTCATGTAAGTAGTAGTATATATAATGTATCAGCGTTGGGATCGAATGTTGTGACATCAGTCGAATCGACCCCGTTGGCATTTATAATGAAAAAATGATTTTGAAGACAGTTTTGATGTGACATTAAGATAATTGCGCTTGGTATTTCGGGAAATGTGCCTGTCGACAATTTTATCGTTTTATTTCCACATAAAGGTATTTTTAAAGAATATGATGTGAAATACTGCATGAATTAGGCATAAAAATGTCATCATACCTATCAGTAACTTGCTTCAATAGCATTTTTCGACAATTAATAAGCATATTCTCTAAAATATTTTCATACGCTGAATACAGTGAAAGTGTGATCATATACCTACTAGCCTTCGAGACAGGACGCCATCATAAATAAGTATCTAATACTGGTTAGTTAGGAAAGCCTGAACTAAAGGCGACGTGTGTTAAGAGTTGTTTCCAGGCGGGTGAATATCTTCCTTGATTCCAAATAATTGTTCTATAATTAAAAATCCAGTCCAATATAGAGCCACTTAGCTTTGAACAAAACAAAAGTCAATCGATGCACAGCCAGACCGGTTTTCCTTAGCTGAAGTTTGTCATCAAGCTGGTTACCAAAGGGCTGGAGAGAGGACACAGTGCAATTAATGTCAGCAACGACCCTTTGATCCTGACACCTTCTGTGCTCATGAATGTATGATATTCATGCGTTCAACATGCCCCAGTGTGGGGATGGTCGAAGTTATGAGAGGTAGCGAAAATGGAAATTGTAGTAATTTACGAGTAGGTATTTCAATCTCAAAGATTACACGACCAGGATGGTGAGGTGCGTTTCAAATCACAACAACAGTCTCCATTTCAATACACAAAATGGGTTTGCTGTGCTAAGCTAAGAGTCGTCTGATGTAAAATTAATCTAATAGATGTTAGTGAAATTCCTCTCTTATCTAAAATATTTCGCCTAGAAGATACCTATTATTTATCTAGTTGTCACATCAGATGCCTGTTTAGAGATAATACGCCCAACATATTCCGATCGCAGTTTCAGACAGTTTCTACGTTTATAACTTTATGTCGCTGTGTTTGCACCTTAAATAATAAATAAATATCGCCAGACAAACACACCAACTGTTGTACTATGGGTACCGTACAATGGACTGGGGGCGATCCCAGTGACACCCAGACCAGGGAAACTTACGAAAAGGCCATTTCCGAAATTTACCCTGACGGGAATTGAACCCGCGACCACTCGGTGTAGTGAGCTGAGCGGCCTACGGTCGAACCACTGCGCCAAGCGGTCGTCTCGTCAAATAACCTTCAGCCGTATTGAATGCTGCACCCTCCTGTAACTTGGACCGCGCACATGCGTCGCAAATGAGACTTGCGGAATTTATATGAGGCCGGCAACCAGCACGTGTTTCGCGTATATTTCCACGTTTCCTTGCATCACGGTGCAATGTTCCACGGAGTGGATGCTGACTACTTGCGCCTTAATTAACCTTCACTGGTGTATCGCTTTAATGAGCTTTGTTTTCACACATTACGACTTTATTAGATATGTGTTTAGAACTGCTATTTATAGGGTAATGGGGCTATTAAATAGCATGCTGTGGAGATTGTTATAGCGGCTATTAAGTTACAAAGCTCATGTTGCTACTGTAAATTAGTCTTTGACTGCCTTAACGTGTTAATCAGAATGGTTGAGTCATTTATTACTTTACAAACAGGTACCTAACGCATATAAAACCGGAACCCTTTTTAAGGGTATGTACTGATCTAGTAATAAGATATTTGGCTAAACTCATAGCATCAAAATACCTATAAAGGCGTGTCTTAAGCTTCCAGCGTTCGAACTTGCCAGCGTCCAACCGACATTGTCCTAATTTATAAGTGGTAAAACCGGTAACTAATATTGATTTCGGTAAAATCTAGATACAAAGAAGTTTATTAAAGAATCATTCTGTGCTTATTTATAATAATCGCTATATAATGTCATACCTACCTATCTATACGATACAAAATATCTGATAGGTTACTTTCTAAACACTGATCTTTGATTAAATCACTCGCTACTTACCAGCTCTATCAATTACTGATAGCAGAGATTTATAAATTTTGCGAAGCTTCTATACGGACTTTCGGGGCGCTCGCCGCGCGGCCACTATATCCGTGCTAAGCGTCAGTAACGTTACACGACATATACCTATACATATAGGTTTTAACGCTTTATACTATAAAGCTTCGCTTCTTTCGAGCGTCCCTAGACGGCATTGTTTTTTTTGGGCTAAATTCATTATCTTATATGTTTACTAAAGCGCCACGCAAAATATCGTGCATTATTTAAATAAGAGGATAAATGAGAAATTTGGTAACTAAAGCAAAGTGAAATCCATTGTCTTCTAGGAAATTGTATGGAGCAAAAGAATGATCCTACTATCGTTCGTCAATAAAAAATGATCCTTAACTTGTGTAGTTAAGGTTGTTAAAATGTATATCACGTACGGGAGCTGTGTCATGACCTAGCTGGTCAACTTATGTGGAAAATGACAATATTAACTACCGTCGGCCTATGTGTACTTTGCCTTATCCGAGCATCTAACCTTGGGGTGGTAGCTCACTTGGAACGTGAAAAAATTCATAGATTTTTTTTGTGAATTTAAATATAGTTAGGTACCTTAGTAAGTACCAAAGAGTTTACCACACAGCATTATATCTTTGAAATTACTCGTTTGTTATTTTCTAATCACAAGTTACCTATGCTGGAGTGTTACAATGACATCAAACTTTTTGTTGTATGCGTGTCGTAAGACTTAATTTAAAGTACGAATGACTGTAATTATTTCCAAGTCGCGTATTAATCTGTGATTGGTCGCATGAATAAAACTTATTAGGTATAATAAATAGCGTGGCAATTAATAATTATTACTTACTAAGGCCAAGTGCCTCTGTGTAGTAGGTATCAATGTCCTCTTTATGTTGATATTTTTTTATAGAAGCTGTGGTTGATCTTTCACCCGCTGGGTTTGGTGAGGTAACGCTTATTAATAGTGATTATTAATTATCTTGTTGTAGGTGATTTATGTAACCAATATATTTTTAAAATCTTAGAGGAAAGTCGTTAAATATGATATACCCACCTAGAATCTTTTTAGGTACCTACTTATTTTAAAAAGTAGTGAAGCATCCCAATATAGTACTTAACTAAAATCTTGTGAAGTCTACAATTTGTTTTGTTAATGAGGCAGTGCTTTTTAGACCCAACTTAATAATTGAGGCACGGACATTTGACTAAATTATAAGAAAAAAAAAGTTGTAGGTAATTAACTTAACTTAGGCTAATTTAAACACCTACGCATTTAAAATGCTAATGAATAATTCCTAAATTATTTTTTTAAACGGATTTCAAATTCATTCATACTATTATTCATCTATACAAATAAATAAAATTGGAGTGTCTGTTTATAATATCAAAATAACACCTTTTCACTAAATGCATATGAAAGTACAAACGACACCTATAACAAAAAAGCGATTAAAAAAAAAATTGTCTGTCTGTCTGTCTGTATGTCTATCTGTGTGTTTGTTCCGGGTAATCTCCGAAACGGCTGGACCGATTTCGACGGGACTTTCACTGGTAGATAGCTGTTGTTATAAGCAGTAACTTAGGCTACTTTTATTTTAGAAAAACAAAATTAAAAAAATGGGTCCAGTCGCGCGGGCTCAGAACGCGGAAGCGGGCTTTTTTGTTAAGTTAAATTCCACGCGGACGAAGTCGCGGGCTCAGCTAGTATACAATATAAACACAAATTAAGTTGCACGTGTACCTATTTCCTACTTTAATTCTTAGGTGTAGAGATAAAAAAATATCATGCCCATTTACAAAAAAAATATATACTAGGGTACATAAATAAAAGAAAATGATCAAAATTATTCAGCAATAAATAGTAATGAGTATATAATTTATTTATTTTAGCGGATTATCTTAATACTACTTGTTTACGGGCTATCTTCTATCAGCAAGTGGTAAGCATAAACGGACGGCAGCTAGGTCGCAATTGCATTTATATAATAACCCTTGCATCGGTGCATCATAAATATGCTTTCATATAGTTTAGAGGCCTCGGTGCGGTCTCGAGCGTACACTCATATTTCTCAATTTGCGTCCGAGCCTCTTAAATGTCATCGGTACAATATCAGCGCATAGGGTGTGACGTCATTAGGTGCCATTGAGTGCATTCTAGTCTTCTCTAGTTTTGAGATGCATATTAAACTGATCCGGTTGTAGACTTGCGGAAAAAATTTGCAAATGGCAACTTAAAGCAGGTACCTATATAAATACTACAACTTAAAGTAGGTAATATATATTTTTGTAAAGAAAAAATTGAGCACCAGGAGAAGGTAGGTCCCTTGTTGATCAATATTTAAAGACTCGTTTTGGAATAAAGCAGAATGTCAAAGATTCAGAGCAGAGATAAAAATGGTGTTGGTAAAGCCTAGTTAAAAGTTAGCAGCACAAAAACCATAGGTAAGACAAAACTAAAGATAGTAATGAAATATGTATGTTAAAAACATACCTCAGTGTATAGCTAATAGGTATGCTACCACTTCGTAGACATTGATGCTACCGTCGAATGTGTTGAAGAGAGAAATTTGAGTAATTTAAACCAATTAATATGAAATAAAAATCGCGATTTTATGTTCCTATAATCTTTAGTACTACCGTCTACCGTACTAAAAATAAACGCAAAGCTAGGTAACACCCAGTTCACACTAGCGGATGAGTAACGGTAATTGTTACTGTTATCTCCCGCTGTATACAAATATAATGGCCATCGCGCCACGCCGAGATATTTGACTTGTTTTCTATTATTTTTTATTTCCCAAGAGAGAACTTTTTATTTGATCGGATTGAAGGAGATAGCTTAAAATTTGTTTTCATTGTTCACATGTAATGTGTTGAGTAAATTAATTGTGTGTTCATCGAAAACATGTTTAATTTTGTTATTTAATAACTACAAGAAACATCAATGTTTTGAAGTCTCTTCTTGTAACTAAGATAATAAATTAATTGATGGTATCACAAGAAGCTGAGCTAAAACATAGCCTTTAGCACCCCAGCTGATGATTTACGGAGATAAGTAGTTAATTAAAGCGTAATGACATCATTTAAACTGCTGCAAGCTTACTTTGTTGCTTAGCTAGCAGCCATGTTTCAGGAAAATATAATCGTTATTTGGGACAGATAATATTAAATTCGTTCTTCAATCTTTGTTGTGATTTACTGTGCAAATAATCAGCGGTGTGTATGCATCCTTAAAATGTTACTCAATTGTTAAACTATACCGAGAATCGATACAATCGATTTCAATTTGTTAATCGATATAACTGGCCCACCGTCACCAATCGATTGATTGATTTCACAGTTGATTCGAAAGCATCAACACGTATTTCATACTATTCTTTCTATATTTGAGATTTCTCCGTTATGAACGATGCTTTAATATGTGTCTGTAAATAACGGAATTAACCTATGGCTTTTTAATGGCGACCGATAGATTACAAGATTTGCAATATAAAATATGTGATGGTGTGAAAAATTAACAAATTCACGTATAAATAACTGTATTTTATACAATTAAAATGTGAATGTTTGTGTTTATTAGTTCAGTAATTTTCTTTAGCGTTTTGTTCGCAGACTAAATTTACTGCGGCGGATTTGGATCAGCTGGCGTTTGTCCAATGTTGTTAGTATATTACGGTTATTAAAGAGGTATAATATATTGTCAGGCCCAACTGTGTGGCTCGTCAGTGTCATTCAATACTATAAATCTCGCGAATCTTTCGCATTCATTAATCTCTGAATAACTATCTAGTAGTAAGTATATTGTGTTTGGCATAATCTTGATTATTATTATTATTAAATTATAGTTTAGGTACCTTTTGTTTAAACGTATGAGTACTGATGCTGATATGAGTTTTGAATGCCCAAAATATTTCTTGGAGGTTTGAATGAGTATCAAAAATGAAATTACTAAATGGTATAAAAATTTCAATAAAACCGGACCACTTCAAAAAATTACTACTTCTGTTTAAAAAAGTCATATCTCAAGTATTAGGAACAAAAGTCGATAATGCAGTCTACACTGTTTTCTAGGACATTGGGTGTGTTCTAAAAGCGCGATACGATAGTTGTAACAATTATTTAAAGGCCCTTAACTTACACAATACGACAGTTTATACTATCTGATATGTATCACCTACCATTTACATGTAAGTAAGTATAATCTAAATTATTATTTCGGACTCTTGATACACCCTGTATTACCTATATTGAGAGCTCCACAGCTAGGTTCTAGGTATGTTCTCACCTAGTTATCTATACAAATAAATAAAATTAGAGTGTCTGTTTGTAATATCAAAATAACACTTTTTCACTAAATGCATATGAAAGTACATATGACACCTATAACAAAAACGCGATTTAAAAATGTTTTTGTCTGTCTGTCTGTCTGTCTGTGTGTTTGTTCCGGGTAATCTCCGAAACGGCTGGACCGATTTTGACGGGACTTTCACTGGCAGATAGCTGATGTTTTAAGGAGTAACTTAGGCTACTTTAATTTTAGAAAAACAATTAGTGTTCCGCGTAAAAAAATAAAAACATATGAAATCAAAGAGTATCTCCGAAACGGCTGGACCGATTTTGACGGGACTTTCACTGGTAGATAGCTGTTGTTACAAGCAGTAACTTAGGCTACTTTTATTTTAGAAAAACAAAATTTAAAAAAATGGGTCCTGTCGCGCGGGCTCAGAAAGCGGGAGCGGGCTTTTTTGTTAAGTTAAATTCCACGCGGACGAAGTCGCGGGCTCAGCTAGTATATTCCTAAAACTCACAAAAATCTATGTATGTACTTAAGTATGTATCAACATACCTTAGGTACATATAGTTCTGACAAAATATAGCATCCAATTTAGGTACCAATTCCGCTTTTGGCAACGTTCTCAGGTTCACTATTACATACGCGGGTTAACCCTAGTATCAACCTAGGTAATTAACAAAACTTTTCTTATTACGTACTTAAGCCATATCTACTTAAGTTGAAGACTTACTTTAATTAAACTTCTCCCTCAAGCGCAACGCAATTACTTGTCCCGTGTAAATGCAAATAAGTTTGGAACACCCTGTTGTTGATAGTGGCCACCGCTCACCAGAGCGATTCCAACTACAGAGAGGCAGTCTGTGCTCAAAGGTCGAAAGCCTTCACGAAAATGATTAGGTATAGACGACGGACCAGTGTTCTGAACGTAGATACCAGATATGTATTGGAATCTCGTCTGCGCGAATGCGGAACTTCCGCAAGAAATCGTACCTCCGCACGGGATAACCTAAGGCCGGGGTTGCATCGGTAAATAAATTTGCGATGTGAAAGCGATTTTGTTGGTACAAACTTCTTTAAACATAATGGCCGGGCCACATGACGTAGTACGCGATTCGTTTTAAAATCGTCGTGCACCTCGAGCTTTAGCCTGCGCAAGATTTTAACAGAGTTTTAGCGGAGGTTGGTTTACGTGAACAACTGGACAGTTCGACAGGTTTAATTTATGAACCAATAACAAATTTTCTAGACGGTATAATTTCCATAAAGCTGTTGTTTGACAAATACCATAGATATATTTTTCACTAATGAATTAATGTATATATTTCATGTTATTTTTTTCATATACCTCCATTTGCTCAGAGGTCAAGCTCAACAGTGCAGAATGAGTGGAATACCTGTAGATATTGTTTCCAAAGAAGGTTCGTTTAATACATACTTTCATAGGAACACAGAACTTGACACAGAGTTACTTTGTAGGTAGTGTTCGGAGTTGAAAAGTTTTAGTACTTATTTGGGCAGTCCGCAGAGCTTGTTGTAAGTTATTAGGGATGTCCCGTAAGTTTAACCGCAGCACAGGAGCTAAGAAACTTTGTCCAAAACTGCTGGGAGTTCTGGTTTCCAAGTTTTCAGACAGGAAGATGTAGATAGATAGTAGACCTATACCTATATTATAGCTACACCGTGAACTAACATTTGTTTTAAATATCATTTTTTACAAAAAAAACCTTTCTAATAAAATTGAAGTGTCTTTTTGTAATGACAACATAACAAATACTCATAACCATTATATGAAAATACGATACTCAGAACATTTTTTTTATTTATGTTTGTCTGTCTGTTTGTTCCAGCTAATCTTCGAAATGGCAGGACCGATTTCGACGGGACTTTCACCGGCAGATAGCTGATGTTATAAGGCTTAAAGCTACTATTATTTTATTGAAGTACCACCTACCACCACAAGGGCTAAGCAGAAGTGTACTGCAGTACACCAATAATGCGGTGATAGTATTTTGATTCTATTGTAATATTTGTAATAGGGGCGAGCTTATTGTCATTGCTATTGTAATTTATTTATATTGTTCTGTCAATTGTATACGAAAGAGGTACCTAATCAGTAACGAGGTAACTACTACTAGATATCGTGGTTGAAACCTGAAAGTACAGCAACGCATCGTTACGTATATTAGGTGAAACAGAAAGGTTACACAATTTTTTTGCAACTTTACTTTGTAAATCTAAAACGACCGGCGTTTTGGGGCAGTTGAAGTTCTAAAGGTTTTGTAGACTTATGAAATCTATCAACAGCTTTATCCCTATTACACCTTTTGTTTTTCAAGTTTCCTCCAAAGCTGATAGCTTTAGAATTACAAAGTTAAGTTTTGAAAAAAAAGTATACCTACCCTTTCTGTTTCAACGTGTATAGGTAGTTTCGTATTCGTAAATGGGTACCTTTAGAATGAGTTAACAAGTTTGGTAGAGTCGCCAGTCGCTACTGTCTACGTAAAATAATCTGTATAGATTTTTTTTTGTTTCTCGGGTGACCGACCGTGGTACACAATTAACCTTAGGACAATTTAAATCATCCTAGAATGTACAATACCAATATTTTTCTCAGGCGATTAAAGACTCTATACAAATCAACTTAGGTATGATAGAGCCACAGTACCTCTACAAAAATACAGCATAAATTTACACTTTCTTATTTACTGCCGTTTTTCTAGCATCTACATATTTATTGCTGCTTGAATACTTCATCTCCGTAATATATGGACGGTATAAATACATGGGATATTTTCCAAGAAAAACAACGCGACGCGCGGCATTTAAAGCCTTTTGGAATACCTACGTACGTATACCTACAAGGTGTCCAGTATTGTTAAAATTAATTGGCACGCTTAAAATGCCAATGCAATTAATTTTTAATAATTAATCATTGGGCTCGTGTAAGGCTGATGTTCCACCATTGTTAATGCTATATTTATTTAAGGTAATTCACCGCTTCGTTGGTCTATTCGTTTAGCTAAGACTTGAATGTCGTAAATATAGATAGGCTGCGTAGCCTATCTATCATAACATACCCCTAGGATAATGACGTGCTCCTTTTACATGAATGTTGATCTATCTACAGTTAATAGCGGAAATAGATTGTCTAAATAACTAAATGCATTCCCCACTAATATTGGCGTAAATTTCATTGTTTTTCTTTCAGGTGTGGAAATTATAATTTGCTATTGATTACACAAACTTCAGCTTAATCAGTTGGATTACCCAAACTATAGACAGAAGACGAATATAAGCAGAAAAATATTTTAAAAAAATATAAAAATTGGAACCGACTTAAAAAAAACCGTGTGCATTTAAAAGCTAGAAATAATTATCAACCTTTTAATGTCTTTCAAACATTTTCCAATATCGGTCCACAACTTACGAAGTAATCGATGAACATACATAAAAAGTAGATAGTATTAGACGATACTGCAACATATACCTATCGTATCGCTCATAAATATCTTAGCTTTGTATACACCATAACCATAATACCAGGTGGTATACGATATAGTCGGTTCGATGTCGCATTTTTTTACCCGTAAACACCTTCCAGTTTTTGTTCTGTGGCTCCCGTCTGTTTACTGCAAGTATACCTACATTCGGTATTCATTGAGTAAAAACTAGTTTTTCATGCAGTCACTTGGTAAATTATAAGTGGTATCTCTTTGGATTACATTACGGGGACAATGGGCTCGGAGATGTAGGTAGCAGTTCTGAATACCAAATATTTTGTATGTTGAAAGAAAGTGGGATTAATAAAGACAGAAAAAGCCACCTCTGCCCGAGGGCAGTCGAGACTGTCAGCTGTCTTTGCAGCTGCTGACACACTGCTGCAGACTCATAGAGAAGCCTACTCTACTCATTTGTGTGTCATGGCTACGCCATGGAGGTTTCCAGCTCCATATGAGCTACGCACCGAGGGCGCCAGGCGCTGATTCAATCTCGCTAATATAATAATAAACATTTGACCAAAAAAAAATTCAATATACTTATATTTATATAGACAGGTATATCATTTTGCTTTGTTATTTTTTTCTTTATTGTCTTTCATTGTAAGTACTATGTGTATGTTTGTAATCAAACGAAACTTTGTTGACACGTGCTTCCTTTGTACTGACCAGTGAAATTCACTGAAATTAGCTGTAATATGCTTGTCATACTTTATATATGACATCCTAAATAATAGATACTTATGCCTGTGTACATATCTTTACAACGGGAGCTAAAAAAGTTATTTTAATAGTTACCTACCAATTTTGTTCTCGGCGAATACTTTTAAAATCACGGCAACCTTATTTATAACTGGATACTGCATTTTAAAAGAGACAAAGACTCGTATGATTAATAAATAGGGTTCAAAGCCCCCCCGGGCGAGTCGAGTGATCAAAACCTCGTACTTCAGCAGCCCGAGTATGCAATACATTCAACACTTGAGATATCGCAGCCATGCTTCCTTTGCACTGACCAGAGAATTTCACTGACCAGTAGCTGTTTATTATAAATGATTTAATATTAATATTAATTGCATTCAAAACGAAAATACAAAAAATTATAACTACCTGACATATAGTGTTGAATAAACTCTTCCTAATTTAGTATTTAGTACATAGGTGGTTGGTACTGCTATACATGCTTTGTAATTCGCTTCTTTATTGTTATATGGTCTCCTAAAAAACATCACGTTCACTACAAAATTGGGCTGGTACATACCTATAACCTACTATAATTTATTTTATGTACTGACAAACTACATAAAAGGATAGATAAATTAATTACCTATGTGTAATTGATAAATTGATTTACTCGACTCGTTAAGAGGGGGCGAGTTAACAGTTTAACGAGTAAAGTTCATAGCCCCCAAAACCAAGCGGGTTGATCAAAAAGCATGCACTTCTGACTACAGGAGATAACACTTGAGTTATCTTGTGCCCTCTTTACTAAGTTACTTTAGAGTAGTTGAGAGCTTTTTAGGTCTAAATGGAGTGCTGCGTTTAGGTCAACTTAGCGTGCCAGTAGATTAGTTGGTGATTTCGTTGAAATTTATTGGTTTCTGATTCAATTAGATAAATACGTAAAATACATCGATTTAATATTGGCATTATTTATCTACAAGACTACCTGTATAGATTTATAGTGAATTTATTCATAAATGCGATATACCAATTTATTTCTAAATATTTATTTGTGTCCCGATGATGTTTTATAACATTCAAAAAAGTTGCTCATGTTTATTCAATCACATTTAAGTGAATGCATTATCACAAATAATAACAAAATATGATAAATTTAAATGTTTTACGTGATGCAGAATGTCCACAGATATTGTTCCGAAGGACTCGTCACCTAATAACTACCTACATGTGTAGATTAGATAGAAAACTTAAATCCCCGCAGAGCAAGCAGAGTACCATTCAGCTAATCCATAAACGTAGGTATATCCCGTGCTTTCATCTGAGATTGGCAATTGAGGATATCACTGGCACTCTCACCCGCTCGCACTATATCGATAACTCAAGTTACTGCCTCAATTCAAACGGGCTTCAAGACTGCGCGCCATCCAAGCCCTGCAATATCTCCTTCGGCGCATCACGCATAATGCCCTCGGGGAAAATATAGGATGCTCCACTCGTAAATACATTGAGCGGTGCGTGCGGGACGCATCAACATCTCCATGACGTCAATTAGCGGATGGCTCGTAAACAAACGCATTATGGAAGATGTATGCGTGAAATTTATATAATCGCGGGTTTGCTACCCGTGTAGTTACCAGCAATTGTAATGCATGCAAGTTTATAGGGGTCCAGTGTAGTAGCACAGTGTAAAGAGGCCTTTATATTGTGTTTAGTGGTTTGCTCCAAACGCTGCATCGAGTTGGGTGTGTCGTTCAAAATGAGGCTTACCTGAAACAAAACAAATGAATTGTAATTCATTGATTTTTTAATATATTTGAATGATAAATTATTTAAATAACGTTTTGCATCTGATTCGAAAATGTTTTCAATAGCATAAATTAAATCCAGATAGGTACCTAACTCGTTAGAAAGTAAAATTAATTCTTGAAACAGGCTTAGCCATGTCGACCGATGAAATACAGAGCTGATTTATAATCAAGTATAAATAAAAAGATCCGATCACTTTCACAATTCCACATCAATATAGAAAAACGATGTTACTTATTCAAATTCATATCGTTTATTTCGTTTAGGCCTACGGGGGCACTTACAAATTGTCAATTTTACATATTTTTTTTCTTATATCTACAACCGGATCGGAACGCGACCTCGACTGAGAAGAATTAAAAATAGCTCATATTATTTTCAAAAGAAAGCTGTGATTTTATTGTAGTTCAAGCACGCAATGTGGTCAGTAAAGGCGTCAATTCACATACACGGAACGCGTCGGGCCATCCCGTTTTATTCTGCAAATTGAATACGCGAGCGTTGTGGATTTACGACTGACCCTCCGTCTACCGGTCGGCGGCATATATTTTTTTTAATTATTTGATCAGGGAGCACTGATAAATCATGCTGTATAATTGGCTGGCCGGTACTGCCCTTTAATTAGTTTATTTCATTTCGCACACGCCCTTTAGTAATTAGTTCATGAATTTTAATTCAAATGCGGACTTGAAGGCGTTAATGGGCACGATGGCTGATTGAGTTAAGTATAATTATAATTTTTTGACAAATTGTGAATATTTTTTTTCCAAAATTTTAATTAAGACTATTTTGTTAAAACAACTCATCTAAGACGTTATACTTCCGGCCTAGTACTATTTAAGAAACGTTAGAGTATATTTAACAAAAAAACAAACTTTTAGCTACCCACTGTCTGACAGACTACATGTTGACCAGTGGTTTTCGATGGCATGGAAATATATGATTAAAATTAGCATACCTGGGGCTCAGGTCGGTTTCCACCCTGATTTGGAAAATTACAATCACGTACCCACCTACATTAGGTAGGTAATTATGATTAGTCTAAGTATATAAAACTAACACCCTTGATAAAAGAACGCAAATTAAAAGTTGTTTGCTTACCTAAAGTATGTACTAATTATCTGCATGCATTCGCTTCTTTTCAATCATCGACAATTAAGCTGCAAAATTAAAAATTACGCAGTCCATTGAACACTGCCCAAGCGTGGTACCGTTTACTACTGTGCTGTACCGTAAACCTTTCAATTTTGTTGCATAACTTGTAATAACATCATTGTTCATCTATAATTTATCGTGTTTTGTTTGGCAAACAGCTGTGCAATGTGATATTTTTAAGAAATTTGTATTTTTTAATCAGGAATGTTGATTTGGTATTTATTGTTTTGTCTTCCATGAGAAAACAAAGTGTCGTTATAAATTCTAGAACAGATGCTCACTACTGTAGTAGCCATTTCTATTTTAGTAATTGTTGTTGATAGATGCTAGGTAGGTTGTTTTAATAATAACTTACAAAGTTTATTGGTTCCAGACAGATTATTTATTCGGCATCATTACAGAACCCCTCCTTCCCCTCTCTATCCCAATTGCCAATCCCTGCTTAACATTAAGCGGGTCGTAAGCTTTTTTCCGAATTAGTTATATAAAAAAAACATTGAACAATTATTATTTGTTAGGGCACAATTTAGCAGTAGTTACGTTGACCAAAGCTGGTACCAAACTAAAAATAAAAATCCCACTTCGCAGTCTATTATTATCTTAGTCATTTTTGTATATAATGCAACAAAGAGTATAGGTACTCTGTCTTGCTCTACACCTCTCCAAATTCAATAACAATAACACCACAAATTCGCGTCTACCATCTTTATCGCTCTCATAAACAGTAATCCCAATCATTTCCCTTCAATATATCAAAGGTGCCTCCTTGGATCTACTGCGCCGATAGAGTCCCGATAGGCCGCGAACGCAGAGCCCACGTTGACATTTTTACGGCGCCGATATCCTTGCCGATAAATAAGTTGGAATCGGTTCGCTCCGATGGCAAAGCGTTACGAAGTCATCAGCGTTTCATGAATTTTCATGACAGTTTTGTAGTTTGCGATCGGATATAACGGACGGGTTTTACTGATCGAGAGAATGTATTGGTGCTTTGCATTGGAATGTGGAACATATTGTTTTGTGTTTGTGAATATTTTCCGGTATGGAGAGTCAACTGGCAAACTGGGGCCTAACCACGCTAGCTACTCAAATCGTAATAGAAAAGCAAACGCTCGCGATTACGTTTCAAACGCTCCGCTTTTAACGTTTTACTGACATTGATATGGTATTGTGTCAGCAAAACGTCAAAAGCGGAGCGTTTGAAACGTAATCGCGAGCTTTTGCTTTTCTATTACGATTTGAGTAGCTAGCGTGGTTAGGGCCCTGGAAATATTAAAACTTACCCTTAACTCAAAAGGAAAAAGTGTATTATGTAAAGATACAAATTTTCGTCAATACAGCATATTTACACCAGACATTCATCTAGCTGACGTCATAATTCTCCTAGAAATCACTTTCAAAATAGACTCTATATCTATCTATTCAAGATAGATATAGAGTCTATTTTGACGTAGAACAGGCCAAATCTTAACCAATGCGGTAGGTAGAGATGGCGAATCGTTAGTGGTTCGCAAAATATATAAAATATTCATAAGAGCTACCTTCAACTTATTTTACATGCATGGGTAGTATAGTTTGCGTTCTTGAGCCTTTTGGGGTTCCGCAATAACATTTATGCACATTTTAAAATAACATGACAATGAGATTATTAGGAATTAATTAAATAACAAAATAAATAAATAACAACAAAATCAGTGGATAAATATTTTATACCTATAATAAATGTTAATCTGTCAGATCATTTACAATAAAAAAAAAATGTCTGGCTTTGAATCTAGGTCTCCATAGCAGCTTAGTATATAGTTACTAAATACTATTACCTACGAGTACCTATTTAAACACTGATTCAGCAAATATAAAAGTAACTTCTCAATTACAATTATATTAAAAGCACCTATAAATAATGAAACAAGATTCCTGAGTTTCGAAACAAACAAGTCAGTTAATAAATTACGCCACTATTTTTATCGAAAGACGGAACCCTTGGTATTCAAACAGTTCACAGGCAGAACGCTCTCGGTTACATGGATATACCCAAATTTATTTATACTCTGGTAGTGTTGCCTCTACGATGACTCGAAACGTGTGTGGTATGAGCAGCTATCTGTCTATTTGTTCGTTTCTACCTTATTGTGCATCTAAATCTCGTTTGGCCCGGCTGACTCATCTAGATAGGGTTCGTCGTTTTATACCAGAACTGTTGTACCTCTCAGATAATATTTTTTATTAATGATACGAAACAAATATTGTAATAAATCCACAAAATAATTTTAATTAATTATTTTTTGTTCTATATCCATCGAACGTCATCTCTCTTTGAGTCTCATCGCTTCTTATAACATTGCCAAACCATTCTTCTTATTCTATCCGTAACAGGCGCACTACCTCTATATTGTTTGCATATAGGTACCTAATCAATTTTAAATGTATGTACACAGTACAAGGTACCCAAAACATTTATATTTCGAATATCTTTCCACCGTCCCTCGCGGGGTGCAGCGCGTCCGTGACACTGGTTAGGGTATCAACAAAGTGTGAAATGGCGCGGAAATATCGCAACCTCTCCCAACCAGACATTTGGTTCCTCCCGTTAGTTCCCTCCCGCTAAGCACGCTCATTATCTGACATTTCCAATGCCTCTTTGTTGGTTTAGGTTGCTTCATTCACTCAGAAAAGCTATACTGTTACGTATTATGGTTATAAACGTTTGTAAACCAACTTTTATAAGTAATTAAGTGTTCCATTAGTTATTTTTAATTCTTCTTTAAAATCAATAGCCATAAATTAACCAAAATTTATAACCTTAAATAATGAGATTTTTACATAAAATATTTTATGATATCATAAAATATCTTCTGTGCATAACATATTAATTTTATTGCGTCATCATGCGGGTAGGCTAATAGATAAAATTGTGGCTAAAAAGCCGATTTAGATATTAAAATCATAAATTCATTATTCTATGTGTACCTACGCATATTTTAAGTCGAGACGTGGGCGTTTTATAATTTTTGCGTTAATTTTAAGAGGAGAAAATTTTAATGTGTCGTCTGTTGATTTATTTTAATGTGCGTATAATCTAACATTAGTACGTCATCGAAGGTTGGGAACAAAATAAATATTAAAAGACAGCGTCATAAATAATTCCCTTCGTTTCCGTCGGTGCGTGCGCGACGCATCCGGCAGGGGAGACACCCCACTTGAACCGACGCCATTTTATATTTCGAATTCGGTATGTCATTATTGTAATAGAAATATGATAAACAATGATAATACATAATGGCTTTCTCCACAGTTGGAATAGTGTGACTATTTTAAATAATTTCTTAATAATAATTTTACATGAAATTGATGTTGAATGAAACTGTTCACGTTGATTATTGTAGCTTTAATATTATTTCTATGAAGTACTAATGAGTGTACTTTCTCCCTTTCCAGATCTTCTCATTGTCTGTGTTATGTTTTAAAACCGCTATTTATGCTGTATAATTCTTTATTTTATGTATGAAATTTTATTACCAGGAAACATTTCTAACGCACTATTATTTATTTTGACGACCTCTTGGCGAAAGGTTTGTGCGCAGGCCGCTCGGCTCTGCACCGATGGTTGCGGGTACGATTCCCGTCGGGACAAATTTCGGAAATGGCCTTCTCGTAATTTGCCTAAGTCTGGGTGTTACCCCCAGTTCATTTTACAAGCGTTGCTTAGTCTGGGCTCATACTGTTAGTGTATCATTCTGGCGGTATTTATTATTATTAAGCACTAGAATATAATAAAAAAATAAAAGTGAGTAGGTAGGTACTTACGTTAGTATCATTAAGAGTACCTACATCCTTTTTTAAACCCTTATCGTCATTAAATTTAATTTTCGCGCTTGTTGACTGTGAGTTCAACAACGCGTGGGTAAGCTCCCACATTATATTAAATTATGGACACGCTACTGACCAGTATTAATTAACCCTCCAACGCTTCGTTGGCTCTTAGCTCATAGGCCTTTTAGGGGTAAGTGTGTACGCTGTCGGAGGTCAGAATATTCTAGCCATGTAGTACACATAAGTAAAATTTTGTAGTGTTGATTAAATTAAAGAGTGAGATTTATGATGGCGGCCAATTTAGCAGTGATGTGAAATGGCGAGGAATAGGGGCTGTCTGTCCTGTTAAGTGGAAGATGTTAAGTAAATGTGTTATGTTTTGTTTGATTTTGTTATGGAGTTCGTTATTTGTTTAATTATAATAATAAACATGTTATGTGTAGGTACTTACCTACTTTTCATATTATAGAGTTGGTATTTTATTACGAGCTCCCTTGCTGTTATTTATTTTAAATATTAGAAGTGTATAGATAGGCACACTGAATTGTCTACCTGCTCTATTAAAATTTAGAATAGTTAGATAAGTAGGTACCTAGTTCTCTAAAACCGACAGACCAAGAAAAAGTCCATGGTCAAAACCTAATATTTGAGATTTTCAAACATATGATAATACAATAATTGTAACTACCTCTAAAATCACTACAGTTAAAGTCTTTATTCACCCGAATGTATATACAGCAGCAATTATATATACGTTAAATACGTGTTTATAGCAATATATTACTAAAATAACCACTTTATGCAGTAAAAACCACATAAAAACGATTACATAATCGTAAAATTAATTTAACGAGTATAGTTCGCGGTTCATGTTGGTGGTGCCATCTAGTAGAGGTTGCAGGAACTACGAAGCCGCGAAGGCTTCTACGCTATCGAAACGATTGTGGAAAATAACCTTTTGTTTATTGTGGCGCTGAAGGGTTGGAATACTGTAATAAAATTGAAAATGTTCAAACTATTCCGTGTTCATTAATTTATTTGTAAAACGTTAAAAATACCTTCTTCCATCTTCAGTCATTTTTGGGTAATGGCGGCTGGGCTTGCCAGTCGCCGACATCCGCCTACACTAGTGTTGTGCAGGTGGTGTGACATCGACATTAGTCGATTGCGCGTGAACATCCTCCGCCCCTTGGAACAGCTGGCTGCTTCCAATAATATCCACAGGTAGCTTCACAACTCTGTGAACGGCTCGTCTTATCGTTCCTCTGGCGGTGTACAAGTCCACTACACGGCATACTGAATCTGATCCCAAATGTAAATGGGTGATGCGACCTAAGCGCCATCGTAATGGAGGCTGGTTGTCCTCTTGGATAATTACTAAATCTCCAATGTTGGGGTTAGCTGAGGCTGTCTTCCACTTGACGCGCTGCTGGAGTTCGGCTATGAATTCCTTGCTCCACCGATTCCAGAATTCTTGTCTGATTTTTTGCACAGCTTCATACTTCGATGGTCTAACCTCTTCAGGTGGGGCCGAGGGCACCGACGAAAGCGGCCGTCCGATAAGGAAGTGCGCGGGGGTTAACGGAGTTACGTCAAATGGATCAGCAGATAATGGGGATAAAGGCCGGGAGTTAAGAATTGCTTCTATTTGCGCAAAAAGGGTGGTCAACTCTTCAAAAGTTAGAGAAGCGTTGCCCGCTATACGTTTTAGATGAAACTTAGAAGCTTTAACACCTGCTTCCCACAGTCCCCCAAAATGGGGTGAATACGCTGGACTAAACTTAAAGGAGATGCCTTCAGAACTGGCATAATCAGTTACCGATTCACGGCTGGAGCGCAATACCCTACTCAACTCATTATTTGCTCCAACAAAATTGGTGCCATTGTCGCAGTAAATGACGACTTACCTCTACGTGCTACAAATCGACGCAACGTTAAAATAAAAGCTTCAGTGCTGAGGTCACTCACAACCTCCAGGTGCACGGCACGGGTGGTAAGGCAAACGAATAAACACAGGTAGCATTTTGAAATCCTATTCCCTCTACCTTTCTTACTAGATATCAAAAATGGTCCAGCAAAATCAGTCCCGGTTACATAGAAAGGAAAGGTAGGTACCGTCCTATCTGATGGCAAATGGCCCATTATAGGTTGCATAGGCTTGCCTTTGAAACGCGTACATACAACACATTTCTTTAATATACTACGTGCCAAAATCCTACCATTTATCGGCCAATATTCTTCGCGAAATGAAGCAAGAAGTTGCTGAGGACCTGCATGAAATAGGCGACAATGTTCATGCCGCATTAATAAAACTGCTAAATGATGTTTACCGTCTAAAATAACAGGATGCTTTTTATTATAACTAAATTCTGAATTTTGAATACGTCCTCCTACTCGCATTATACCCTCATTATCTATAAACGGGTTTAAAGATACTATTTTAGATTTTTTACAAAGCTGATCACCTTTCTTTAAGGTGTGTATTTCACTAGCAAAGGATTCTTGTTGACTAAACTTAATTAAATGTAGGAGTGATTTTTTAAGCTCTCCTGCTCCTAGCCCGTCTTGTAATTTATTATTCTTATTCTTACAATTAAATATAAACCGCAAAACGTATGCAAATACACGCTTTAAATTTAAAAACTTAGAATATCTGGAAAAATTAATAATAGGTGGACACTCCACACTGACATATATTTTTAATTCAGGCAGATCTACTGACATATTTATTTGTTGTGGCCAATCAGCTGATTCCTTCCTTAAGAAGGGAGGTCCTTCCCACCACAAAGATTCAGACATTAGTTCCTGCGGATCTACGCCCCTAGACGCCAGGTCGGCGGGGTTCATGTCGGTAGGAACATGCCTCCAAGTAAAACCTTGTGTCAACTCATTGACTTCGGCTACTCGATTGCCAACATAAGTTTTTAATAATTTAGGTTGTGTCCTAATCCAACCCAACACTACACTGGAGTCGGTCCATATTGTTTTATGTTGAATGTTTAATCGGAGTGACTGAAGTACCTTTGATGACAGTCGAGCACCAAGCAAGGCACCACACAACTCCAATCGTGGGATAGTAAGTGCCTTGAGAGGGGCGACTCTTGCCTTGGCACACAATAACTTAATTAAAACTCTACCATTTTCATCAACCGATCTTAAGTAAACGCAGGCACCATATGCCTCCTGCGATGCATCTACAAAACAATGCAATTCAATTAATATTGGTGAATCACACAATACATATCTGGGTAGATTAATTTTAGACAGATTATTAATGGTTTTAGTAATATTCACCCACTTTTTGACAATAGGGGACGGTACTTGATCATCCCAGTCTAACTTAATACTCCATAACTGCTGTAATAGAATCTTAGCCTTGATTATGGAAGCACATAAAAGGCCCAGTGGGTCAAAAATTTTACAAGACATTGATATGATGGTTCTTTTAGTGATTTTAGTATCAGTCTCAATCTCTACAACAAAGTGTAACATGTCCGGTGTAGGTAACCAATTTAGCCCTAACACACAAGCTTGTTTAGACAGGTCGAGTGCATCAGAAGTGGTATTACCTGTAAGCACCTTGGGACAGTTAGTGCGTATTTTATGCAGTGGAAAACCGGCTGAAGATAGAATCTTTTTAATTCCATAATAAATATCTCTAATACCTTCTTCAGTGCTGTGACCAGTGTTTAAATCATCCATATATATGTCATGCTCTAAAATATTAGCAATATCAACATTTTGACAGTCCCTAGCTAGGTGAAGAAGGCATCTAGTACTTAAATAAGGCGCAGAAGCTGTCCCATAGGTGACAGTATTGAGCTGCAAGACCTTAAGGGGGTGAGTTTCATCCTCCCTCCATAAAATTAATTGTAGATGGCGCTGAGACTCATCTAACATAACTTGTCTATACATTTTCTGTATATCACCAGTAATAATATATCTATGAGTGCGAAATCTAATTAGAATAGAGAAAAGATCATCCTGTAGTATAGGACCTACATATTGGATGTCATTTAACGACTTTCCAGTTGAAGTTTTAGCCGAAGCATCAAACACTACTCTTAACTTGGTAGTTTCACTCTTTTCTCTGATCACTGCTTGATGTGGCATGAAGTAACAAAAGTTGGGTCTTTCTATCTCGCTTAAGTGACCTAATTCCTTATATTCGTTTATAAACTCAGAATACTTTTGCTTAAGATCAGGATTTTTGTTGAACTTTTTCTCTAGAGTTAAGAAACGACGTTTGGCTAAAAAATAGGAATTGCCAAGAGATTGTTCAGGTACCTCTTTTAGAGGCATTTTGACCACAAATCTACCATCAGGCAAACGACGTGTATTTTCTAAGAAATGAATTTCACATAACTTTTCCTCCGGTGTCAAACATTTATTATTTTCAGAACTGATTTCTTCTATTTCCCAGAACCTTTGTAAATCATTATGAATTTCTTTAGTAAAGTTACAAACTATGCGGTCAGGTTTATTAAATCCGATAGGACCACTCACTAACCAACCTAGTCTAGACTCCTGTAACACTGGTTTACCTACACCTAATTTAACCCTCTTTGTACCTATAACATCCCAGAACATGTCGGCTCCTATGAGGATTTCAATTTCACCAGGTTGATGAAAACTAGGATCTGCTAACTCAATATCTGCAGGTAAGTTAAAGCTTTGTACATTTACCGACGTGCTAGGTAATTTACCAGTAATTAGTGGAACAACAAGACACTTTAATTTAGCAGTGAAAGATGAGATACGTGAATGTAACTGTAATTTGCAGCTTTCTGTTATATTCAAAGAGTAATTATTAATTCCTGAAACCTTTAATGGCTCAATACAGTCTGCTTGTAGACCTAACTTATCTTTCAGCTTTGCCGTCATAAATGAAGATTGACTGCCGTTGTCTAAAAGTACTCTAGCTAAACAGGCCTTACTGTTTTGTTCATTATAAATTTCCACAACTGCAGTACATAACAAAACTTGACTGACAGATACAACGGACAGTGTTACTGGCGGACAAACTGTACTCTCTGAATTTACTAACATATTAGTGCTTTCAGTATTGGTTTTAGAAGTATTTTTGTTCTTATTATGAATGTGTAGCAATGAATTATGCTTATGTTTACAAAACCGACATGAACCTTTCAACCTACACCGGAATGTACTATGGCCTTCACGGAGGCAATTAGCACAAACTTTTATATTGCTTATCTCTTTAATTCTATCTTTTACTTCAAGATCAGTAAACTTTTTACAATTAAACACTCTGTGACCCTGTTCCTTACAGAATACACACACATAATCACAGACATTATTAAAACAAGAATTGGAATCCATATTTTTTAAATCTGTTTTATTTTTATTATTATTTGTGTTTGAATAGTCCTTCTTATTATAAACAACATTTTTATCCTGACTAACTGTAGTTTCCAGAACATTGGCACGATTACGTATAAAATCATAGAATTGTTCTAAGGTGGGAATTTTGGTTAAAATATTTCTATGTTCTTCCCATTTCCTTTTAGTAACCAAGTCTAACTTTGCTGACACCATGTATATGATAATAGTATCCCACTGGTTAGTCGGTTGACCCAATGAGTTGAGTGCACGTAAATTTTTTGACACTGTGTCTATAAGACTGCGCAGACCTTGGAAAGAGTCAGTATTAACTTGTGGAATATTAAACAATGCTTTAAGGTGATTATTCACTAAAATCTGTGTATTATTATATCTGTCACATAATAATTTCCATGCAATATTATAATTAGTAGAGGTAACCTCCAATGACTGTATCACTTCAATGGCACTTCCCTCCAAAGAGGATCTCAAATAATGGAATTTGTTTATATCAACTATAGACTTATTTAAATTTATTAAAGAATGGAAGGTGTCTCTAAACTCTAACCATTTCAAATGTTCACCACTAAAGGTGGGTAAGTTAATTGTTGGTAACTTTATTCCTTTGAAACCTTCATTACAAGGTTGACTATTTGCATTACTGAAACTATCAGCATTCATATTTTCAAGTATATCTTGCATATTCGACAAAATAGAAATGAACTGATCATCCAAGCCATCTCTGATATTAATCTGTTCATCTAACTCTGCTTCAACACAACAAGATTCAATATCATTTTGTAAATTTTCAAACTCTTTGTACATTTCTTGACACTTCACCATACGCAAGTTTAATTCTTTTATTTCAACATTGGAAGGCGATTCTAGTGTTTTAAACGTTGTTAACTGGTTTTGAAACTTAGTCAGCCTACCTTTGATACTGCTTCGTTGCCTAACCAGTCGTGCAAAAATTTTTTCACCCTCCATTTTTTAATCAACTATATTATACAAGTTAGAAGCAAACTGAATTGAATAGAGTTATAATTTTGTGCATCAAACCCAACAGGTTACACGCTCCAGCCGCCACCAGGAACTGTTGAAGGTCACAGCACAGGAAACCAGTTGACTGCGGCCCCTCACTTTTGTTGGACTTTATCCGTAGGGAAGCGGAGAGCACCCAACACTTGATATGTCGGTTTATAGCCTGAAAGCGTTATGCAAATAGCGTGAAGATTGTGCAGTGTCAAGGCTTATGTTAGTGAGACATGTGCATGGAAAACAATGATGCGAGTTAGGTAAACTAGGTACCAACTTATATTTTAGGTGCTTAACCTTATAATGTTGTGCGAATAACTTTAAAATAATGCAAGACGAGGTTTAATGGAACATGTTCATGAACAACGTGCCTTATTATAACCTATGTCGTCGTATATCGTCTTTGAAGTAAGAACGCTATATAGTACGTAACCTTAAAATAAACATAGAAAAAGCTTGCAAATTATGCGGATTTGGTTATATTAAGTTTTAAATACAGCTAAATGCCGAGAAATCTAAACTTATGATCACCCAAACTTTTGACATGAAATGGCGGACGCGTGCGCAAACAAAAGACAATTAAGCCAACACACCCTTGCACAAATAAAACAATTCCTAAGGAATAATATAGGTAGGATTAGATTAGGAACGCTACTTCCCTCGGATTTTCGCAGCAGCCAACGGCCTTTAATAATCCATCTTCTTTCAAAAGGTAGCAGCAACGTTCATAACTCCATATAATATATCTTGCACGCCAGGTATTTTTGCCGTCACGATATTCTCGAAGTTGCAGATTAATTGACGGTCGCCATATATTCCGTGTTCATTAATTTATTTGTAAAACGTTAAAAATACCTTCTTCCATCTTCAGTCATTTTTGGGTAATGGCGGCTGGGCTTGCCAGTCGCCGACATCCGCCTACACTAGTGTTGTGCAGGTGGTGTGACATCGACATTAGTCGATTGCGCGTGAACACAAACTAATCATCTTTAATAATATCATTTGATTTTTGTAGATATTCTTTAATAAGTTAACAGTATTATATCATTTAAAAATCAATTGGTTTTTAACCTATTAATATTTAAATAACACAAAAGGTCACATCAATGTAGGTATTATAAATTGTAATATTCCGATATCGATTTGATCGTGTATGCTATTATGATTATTATAATAAAGTAATCATCAAGGTCTCTGTCTACTTTGGTAGAGATTATGAAATATTTATCCATCAGTAGCACCATGAGACCCTACATACTACTGTACAGTAGTCAAATAAAATTATCACCAAAAATGTTCAAATTCAACTTATTACCTAATTATAGTTTAATATTTACTTATTACCTAATTATAGTTTAATGATTGACTCCGTTTTTTATTGGCTATCTCAGCCCTATCTTTTAAGAAGTCGTCAAGCTATTTTTTCTTGGACCTGTTTCGGTGAAAACATCCATCTTCAGACTTTCTTCCATTGGAGCGCGTCCATTCACTGCGCGTCATTGCATCATTAACACCCTTTAGAAATTTAACTTGGCAAAAGTACGACTAAACATATACGTCAAGTGACCTAATCCCACCACTATCAAGATTCCTCTCAAAATAGCCCACAAATGAGATCCATATATCCCCCATTCTATCCCCTAGCTAAGTGAGTGGTGTGCCCGATAAGGCTTACCCCGGGGTCACAGTGAGGACAGCTCTATCGATAAGTTTCGATTTAATACGTTAAAAGGTGCCCATAATAGGGGCATTCCCATTCGTTATGGGCACTGCCGGACCGTATTCGAGGAGCTAACCGATTTTAATACATTGAGGTTTTGATGTACGGATATTCTGAGTAACAAAAGTCATAGGGTATTAGAACGTTATTGGTAAAAAGCCTGGTCCGTTTCGAATTGCCAAATGGAGGTGGCAAAATGACAAGGTATTAAATATACAAGGTCGTAAAGACATGGTCATAGCATGAGAAGTCCGAAAATGACATGGTCGTGAAATGACAAATTTAAAATGATACCTATGCTATTAAAATGATAAGGTCGTAAATGACAAAGCCGCTTTTGGTTGAATAACTGACACAAATCAGTGATAGAGACACACATCACAGGCAAATTAAATAGGGAAATGCAGCAAGTTACTTTTATCATGAATGAGAAACGTTATACCTATCGTCTTCATTAAATCCCTACATATATACAAGGTGACACATAATGGGTATACTTTTTTTTTTAAAACTTAACTTTGTAATTCTAAAACCATCAGCTTTGGAGGGAACTTGAAAAACAAAAGGTGTTATAGGAATACAGCTGTTGACCGATTTCACAAGTCTACAAAACCTTTAGTACTTCAACTGTCCCACAAAGCCGATAGTTTGAGATTTACAAAGTTAAGTTGCAAAAAAAATAGTATACCCATTTTGTATCACCTAGTATAAATGTAAAAATTGGATGAACAAATATAAGTAGGCATCATAACATTGTTAAATTATTGTCTGTAATAAGACATTCTTCTCTGAAATCTGAAGATTTCTCTTATTAGATATGTATTAACATGGTACCTAAAGAAAAACATTTTTAATCTGAAATTATGAAGCACGTTACATAAGTGACTATTACGGACTTATTGGTTCTATTTTTCTGTTCCGTTATTTTATTCTTATCCGTTAAATGAAATAACTTTGGCTTAACTAAGACTAATGGTTACACTATTTCGATAACTCAGAATTTCCCACTTCAAAAATCACGCTGTGACCTCCCATGACACTCGGAATAACTCCCGTTATCATAAAAACTCAGTGCGCACTTCAAATATTTTCATACTTATCTTCTCGTACATATTTATCTATCCACTCTTTCCCACAGTGAACACGAGGCCAATAAAAACACACGTGGCCTGCAGAGGCCATTTTAAAGCGTTAACAGCTACAGCAAACTGACCAGGTTTATACGCCATTAGCTAACCGTTCAGTTGACACAAGTCGGGCAGTAAAGATTAGTGATGTGGTGCAAGAACCTTATGTTGTTTTATCTTTAACATTTTACATTTAGTCAGTCTTGATTAGAAATCAAGTAACAATTTTCATGCTTCAAAAAGAGCCAGCGTACCTATGCCCCGCCTGATGTTAAGCTGTTCGTAGCCGTTAAATGCTAGCATCATCGATAGGTACCAAAGGTATTACTTGCGCGTTGCCTACCTAAAAGGGAATGGGACAGCGGGAGGACAAAAGAGGTGGTTGGTATTCCGGCTCTGTCACTTATCGTACGAAACGTAAACGCTACGTAAACTATTTACGTCGATCGTCTGTGACAGGGTGGCACTACACCGGTAGACCCAGATCGTATATAAGCTGTAGTTAGACAATTGGAAGAGATCACCATTGGCCTAATCCTTGTATGTTACATTGCGTCCTTGGTCAGTAACCAGGGGATATTCAAAATTGAAAGGAAGATTCCGACGTCGAATACGACAGCCTCTTCCATCCTTCTTTTACAAATGAATAAGAAGAAGGATGGAAGGTGTTGTTTGTTTCCGACACGGAAACTTCCCGAAGATTGTGAATGCCTCATCTAGTAGAAGTAATGTACAGTGCTTAATAAAAATAAAACTTCATTAAAAATAATTTTGATAAAGCACAATTTATAATAACTCGACCGCGCGGCCCGTTTACATTGCACAACAGCGTATTTTAATTAGACATACATGAAAAAGCTTTGGAACCGAAACGGGCGGTGTGTGGGGTTCCCTTTTTAACGAAATACAGGTTGAACCTATTTATTCCCGATCGATTAAATATTTATGCTCATGTTATATAAGTATACTAGCTGTGCCCGCGACTTCGTCCGCGTGGAATTTAATTGACAAAGTTTCATACAAACTTTCATCCCCTATTTTATCCCCTCGGGGGTATAATTAATCAAAATCCTTTCTTAGCGGATGCCTACGTCATAACATCTACCTGCATGTGAAAATTTCAGCCCGATCCGTCCAGTGATTTGGGCTGTGCGTTGATAGATCACTATGTCAGTCAGTCAGTCAGTCACCTTTGAGTTATATATATTTAGATGCTTTAACTATTAATTAAATATACCTAATCCTTATCATGAACCGACTTCAAGTTATTACACAATCTGTAATAGTAATAGAAAAAAAACCACAGGATATTTTATGGGACTGTATTTTTTTTTTATTGTAAGACAGTACAAAATAAATGGATGGTACCTAGAAGGTACCTACGGTAAAACCAAAATACCTATCATCGGTCAAATTGAGTACACTAACCTAATCGAGTTTATTTTGAATAAAACAAATTACCGTGTTTGTTGAAATTTCTTGAAACCCAGAAATCGGATATGATTTCGGGAGCATCCTGTGTAACCCGAGCAGTATCGCACTCCTGCGTTCGTCGTGCAAAGTTGCGCTGTATGTACGTTTGCTTTGTTAATAAGCCTTTTGTAATTACGAATTAAGAGTTGGTACACTTGTTTGGTGTTGGATACTAAAACGTAAAGTCAGAATGGAATGTTACTGTTGTTATTTAAAATTACCAACTCGTATGCACAGATAAAATATGCTTTTAGACAGTAGCCTTACAAAATTTTGCAAGTATTACAAAACCCTTTTGTTCCTGACAAATGCTCTGTAAAGCCATTGTAAATGAAATTAAACAGAAGTTTACTAGGTTTTATCTTATAGAAATAAGGGGGTATGGGTACCATAGAAGGCTGGAATAATATTAGGTATCCAAATACTTCAAAATCTAAATATAAAAATCCTGAACAGGAAGTTGGACATAACAAGTGGCCATTAAAGGTTTCATTCCAGAACACTTGACAACCCTAATTAGGGAAACTGAAATCTAATAAAAGATAACTCGAAAGTCATACCGAAAGCCACATTCATAAGGAAAAGTTCCCCTATTAAAATTCTTGTAACGAGCGCGAACCATCCAGTTTAATAAATACAGGGCCCTTCTAATTTCCCTTGGAGAGATTTAAGCGGTATAAATTTTGCACACTGAAAAGAAACTCCCTGAAAGAAGCTCTTGTACATTTTACGATGCCGAATCTCATTCGCCCCTCGAACACCGACTTGTCTCTCCTTTAAATTAAATTTTCACTCCTAATTTGAAAGTATAATGTCATTTCACTAGAATTCCGTTATTAAAACTTTTAAATCATTCGGAAGTTTGGTCTTGGGAGAGCCTGGGTGGGGAGCTCGTGATTTTTTAATCAAAATGGGATCATTTCTAGTGATTTTTTACGAGTGCGCCATACCGACGGCATCAAATCGTCATTACCCACTTGCGTATCCGATATTGCTTTTCTTTTGAAACTGAAGCGATTTTATGGAATATTTAATTTGGACCCTTAGTCGTTGTGCGTTTTATTTTCGTTCACAGAGACAATGAGTTATGTGCGGGGTGAGGCAAAGATGGTTGAATGAGGGGTGACTTTATTTATCCACAATATCCATCTTAGTTCCGTATTATTCAGTTAATTTTTTTTTAAACAAATATATATTCAATATAATATAAACAAATATATTTTCTAGGAAAAACCACAATTTCGTAATATTCCAGTTTTTCTTATAAAAGATTTGCGTGAGTGCACTACTGCTCGTTGTTATTGTTTTATCTTCTTCGTATTTTTATCACAAGCGGGGTTGAATGACTTCAACTGCCAGCCCAAACATCTGGTATTACAGCGAAAAACTAAAAACTCCGTTCTCACTCTTATTCCGAGGAAATACGGGCTGTTAGAGGAACATCTGTTTCTAAAAAACAATAAAGGGTTGACACTTGTGTATGGGTTGTAAATCCTCGTCAGAATGGACAATAAAATTGTCTGGAGTCCTTGACACACAGACACGGTGCAGACGGCGGTTTTATAGTCTATAAACATTTTACTAGCCCGACCTTGGTTGGGGTCTGCACTGAGGTTATTGCACTGCGCGTATCCCAATGTTTTGGAGTTCCCCGTTATGAGTTTTGTTTGAGTGAAATGTTGCTATCAAAAACGACGTTTGTTAATTCAAATATTGAATATTATGGTATGGAATAACCACTGGAGTTTAATTTTAGAAAGTCTTGAAAAGTGTTGTAAATATCGGTCATTCTGAAAAATCACTGCAATTATTCCAACTGACTCAGTTTATAATTATGTCCGTTCAGTTAATAGGCAGTATTAAATTGTATTGACAACAAACTCGAACCTAAACATACTATCGGACTATTTAACGTTCCTAACCACGTTCATTTATTTGAAATATAATTTGTCAATGTTTAAAAAAACACTTCTTTAAATAATTAATGGCAATCCGTTACTTTCAAAAATAAATTACCTGCGAATGTTTATAAAAAAGTTCACAAAATGTTATTGCTAAAATTCTCCAACGTGAATTTTCTAAGAAATTGTTCGGTTGCGTCAAAATAACGGGGTTTAACGGGACAAAAGACTTTTGTGCCTTCAATGGAAGGGTTGTTTTTCTTTCCAAACCAGCATAAAGGGTTTGAGGAGTGACTTTGTTACCCTTTCTTTGTTTATTGTCTGCTATTCATTGCGAAGTATTGCACAAAGCGCCGCGTTGCGCAATTGTTTAAATGTCTTCAATTGTCCGGTATTGGCCACGGTTCTTTTTTGTAGCATGAAGCATCTTTTGTATGGAGAAAGGTTTTTTAACTATTAAATAGTCAGCATTTTAATAGTGTAACGTTGGACGCGATCTACGTTTGACGTTAGTGACGCTACGAGGTCAAATTGACGTAACTTTAGGTATTTCACTTTAAAGTGTCTTCTAAAGCTACCTAATTAATTGTGACAAAATTGTTGAGGTACGTACCTACAATATTTTCTTTGTTTTATTTTTTGTTGTTGGACCCGTCTTTGTGTAAATCAAGGGGACAAAAAAATGTTTAGGTACAATCTTGGTAGAGTCACTGCAATCGATGCTTTCAATACATTTTTCAGTGTATTATGCACCGGTACCATGTTTAAAAGCAAAACAAAAATAAAGCAAACATAACAATATCAACACATCTAAATTTAAAAATCCAATCTGAGCGAGGAATCAGCCTCGAGTCCCGACATTCCTCCTTTTTATCCTCCAAGTTTCTTATCCTCCGCGACATAAATCGCACCGACCCATATAACTCTCCGCGGCCATTAAAAAGATAAACAACTTAATATAGGTATAATAATAAACAAGACGGCTTCGGTCGGCCGACTTAGATCCTTATACACCGGTCATAATTTTATTTATTCACGAAACCGTAAATATCTGTAGGAATAATTCCTAAGGCTCTTTGCGGGGATTAAGAGGAGTTGCGGGCCTGAGAAAATTATATTCGGCTATAACAGTTATCATGTATCACCTGGAAGACGGTTAATGTGCCTTTTCGCAATCTCGAGGGCGGCGCGGGAGGCGACGAGCGCAAATTACTTTTTCAAAGTATTTACATGTAAATAGAGCTGGTGTTGGGAAGTAGGTAGCCTTTGTACGCGCTTCCGGCATGTCTGCAGCTTTGGTTGAGCGCGCTATAGCTTGTTATGGCGTCATTTGGATTTTAAGCGCTCTTAAATCTTTGATAAAAAAATCTTCATTTTATATTTTGACAAGGGTGAGTAGAAATAGACGACAGTCTTTGCTCAGGGCATAGGCTGTAGAAGAAACATCTTGAATCATTTTTTTGCCTTCAATTACATTTTATAATTGGACATGGGTACTTAATTAATAACAAATATACCTAGGGCCTACCACTTCAGACACCGCTCTCCTGCTTAACTTGCTCGCCTGTTACCATCCCAGGCAGTGTCATTAAACTACAAAATTATTCATTTATTCATAACACAGATGAATCTGTGAACAGCCATCAACGCCTCCATCATCTGAATTTGCAATTCAGTTCACACAAACCCTTTAAGGTGATACCATTCAAAAAGCACGCCCTATACATAAACCCTGTATAATTATCATCCATTTTACTTATAAACTTTCATAACGGCCTATACGTTGACTTAACCTCTACTTTCGGGGTTGGATGGGGGTGCCACCCCGGCGGTACCGAGCCACCCACCCTCGCCTTATAATGGCCGTCTAAGAAAAACGGGTGCACGGTTCAGAATAGAAAAGGCTCCTTTGGAAATAGCTTTGGTGGAAAAGCCAGGGATTTATTGGAGCTACGGGATACGCTCGGAAAATATCCAAGAGCGGATTTTTAATGGCCCCATTGTTTCTATTTTAAAAGCGGCGTGCAAATGGAATGCTTAAGTTTGAGACGTTCGGGCTTTGTTGTTCTCGCGAGCTAGTTTCTGCATTTTAAAAATATTTTCGTGTCAATAAAATTCGATTGGTAATTTCCGTTTTATATTAAATTTTATTTCTTATTCCGATTGTATTTGAAAGCTGTTCCGTGTTGTACCTATATTCGTTATTTTAATTTAAGGAAAATTTGTGTCGTTTGATCCGTTTTAAAATTCTGTTTACTCATTTATTTACGTAATATCGTGCAGCGGGTTTCACACTCACACATTTAAATAGATAGGTACCTATTTATGAAGACAAACAATAAAAAGGTGATATAGGGCGTTTTCACACTGCCCGATAACGTTATCGGTCCTATATCAGTGACCGACGTGATATTTAAACCAGTTTTTTTCTTATTTATTATCTGCGATGATCAGGCGTCCACCAAAAGTAGAGTTTCATGTATGAAGTTGGGCGAATTCCTACCATCTTTACGATGCTAAGATGCTTACCTATATTATTGCTGTCACTTGTCCCTATTTTGTGAAGTAGAAAAATAGAGACAGCAATATAAATCGGTGGAAACATTTCGCCAATGCAAACCCTCTGGTATGTACGGTACGCGGAAGCAGCACATGAGTTGGCAACAAAAATAAAGTATCAGGTAAATGGTTCGTTACACGTACGTAAAATAACATTCGTACGAAAATCCTTAACGCAATAACTGCGTCTACACAAGTCCTCATTAATATAAAGCAGGCTAAACACGAGCCGAGCAATTGCCGCGTATCTCGCGAATCCACGCGCGCAGCGTTTTTACACCACATTAGAAGCCCCGATATTAGCGCAGTATTTCACTTATAATTCGCTTTCTGACGGAGAGGGCGCGCGTGCCGTGTGACGCAGGTGCGATACAGACGGGACCGTGTGTAGAGAGCTTTACTTTCATACTTTAATTTTTTTTAAATGCAAAAAAGTTTTCTCTTCATTTACAAAAATATTTTACTGTGTCTATTCAAGCTATTGTTTGAAAGTAGGTATAATAAGTAGGTAGGTAGAACCTTCTACCGTTGCTCACTATTATATCCCTATTAAATTGAGCCGATAATAATATTTAATTATTTTTTAAAAACAACACGACATCTTCTCTAAATTATTGTTCGGAAATCAACTAAGAACTTTTTTAATGAAGATACGCGTACCTAATCAGTGGGACGTCGTTTTTTATCTCCGGAAGAGATAAAAATGTCTAAAAATAATGAACTAATAACATACCCAAAGCTTTTGGGCTAGGAAAAATATATTAGTAGGCAAGTAACACATCGTTCCGGCGGTATAATGAACATGGCTCCCTCTAGCGGGGGCCATTAATCAACCCCCTTGCACCCGCACACCCCTAGCTCCACCGAACACAGATCCCCTCAAAAAAGCCCGTTCCCTCCCCCCTCCCGCTTAGAATGTTTCCAATTCATCACGAGACCCCGCCCTTGACAACTCTATATGAGAATGCCGCGGTCCAAAAGTCCCGTACCGCCGCTTCTTGTAACACACTGAGACGACCGATCAAGGACTTTGCGACCGCCTCCTGTCTCGAAGTCCCTGATCTTTTTTTGGAACGAATGTTTCTGGAATCGACCAGGGACTTGCGGATAGCCGAGTGTATTTTCTTGTAATATCAAGTCTGTTGTATGGCGGCCATTACAAATAAATTTCACCGTACCTTTATTTTTTAACGCAGATTCGATGTTGTTTTGTCGAGTTTCCACTCGTTTGTGTCGTTAGAAATTGTATAATGGCGTATCTACTGTGAATTTTAATTAGAAAACTACTCTAGGGACTCTATTGAATTTCAATGCTTGTAGGTAACATGTTTTTTTCTACATTAGATTGTGATTAAGGATTCTTTCAATAAACTCTTGTTATCCCAAAAATATTTTTTATGTTTACCTAACCTAATCATCGATGGCAATTTGCTTTCAGCTATTATGTCGTTTCTTATTTATTACAACATTCTTTTGTTATTTTATTTAAGTGTATTAACTACATAGATATAATAAGTGTGGTCACCATAATTGCTCAATGCGTTTAATGCACACAGTAGGTACCTACTTAAATTAGTATTCATTGTCAGCCATTGAGCTTGTTGTACATGTGGGTGTGGCCATTGAGCTTGTTGTACATGTCATTGTCAGCCATTGAGCTTGGTGTACACCTTGCTATGCCGCACTAAGTGGTATATACCTATAATTACTTAGACATATGTGTAGGTATTCATTATACACGCATTTTATTTAGGGTTTAGTTGAGTGATAAATGCTTAATAGTGATTGCTTCTTTTTTAACATTTTGGTATGGTTCCTATCGAAATGTTATAGTGACTAGGTAGGTATTTAATCAGAAGAGAAGACACATTTTATAACAAACAAGGGTAATAAAATACTAATAAGACAGTTAGTTACCCAGGAAGGTAAAATTATTTCAATTTGTTTCTTCGAGTTAATTTAATTGAAATAAAAATAATTTAGATTGACTCTACATTTACAGATACAGATTTAACTTCAAAAGCATTGACAGTTATTTAAATAGAGTTCGAACCATCACTAAATAACGAAGCGCTACCAAAATTGCTTCAGTCTTTTTCCTCCAATCTTAAAGTGCTCTTATTTAGGCACCTACTTCCACAAAATAAAAGCGACTGTCGTAAGTGAACGCGAACGACACAAAGAGAACATAGATATATTGCCGGCGGCGAAAAACAAAGGAAAAACTTATATAAACAGACGAAAAGGGAAGAAATGTCGATGTAATTACTCAGACAAATGCCGACGGCAGCGGGAGGGTTAAGCTCTTACGAAATCGGACTTGGAAATAGTGTTGGCAAAAGATATTTAAAACAAAATTGTATGTTAATTTGTGAAAATTAAATAATGCGTTATAAAGCACCTAAACTATTAAAGAAAATAACGGTGAATATTGTTAAAAAAACTTGACTGGTTTAATCATAAAACTTATTATAAAAATATTTGATTTTATGTCGCAAAATTGCAAATTTATATATTTTATAGTGCCGAAATGATTATGATAACCAATAAACTTATACTGTAGTTATATCGTTACTAAATCATAAAAATCAAGATTATTTGTAAATGTCAAAGAAAGCGGCAGTATTATAGTTTACCGCCGCTGTTATTGTAGATAAAATCTAATCTTTAACTCTTATCTTAAATTAACAAGTGATAAACTAGTCATCAAATCAAACATCAACATCATTCTATTCTATAAACGAATGAAGTTTACAATTTTATTACTATACGAACACTTGGGCTGATATTTAGATAATAAAAAAGCTGTAGTGTAGGTGTTATAGCGGTTTTATAACATTTAAACGAAACTGGTTCCGTCTATTTTGATGCGCACGCGGCTACCAAAGCTTTAGATAAGAGGTCTGGTTATAAATCGGTACCAAACCACTTAAAGTAATGAGTTCGATCGTAAGTTGAACCCGTAAATTACACTAATGCTACCTCAGATTCTATAGTTTAAGATTTGGAATTTAGCGACGCGAAATCTTAAGTAGTTTTTCTATGATAAATAGGTTATAGATGCATGGGTATTATAAAAGCGATAACGATACAAATTAGATCATTATTCATTTTCCATTCCATCCGGTAAAAAAAAAATGTTCGTCAAGGAACTTACCACAAAAAAAAACAAAATTCTGATGGGTTTCTTTCTAACAGCTGAGCTGACCTTTGATTCAATCACACGGAACCAACATTTTTTTTATACAACCAAGTTTGCAAATACCCGTACAATCCGTGTGATGTTAAGCAGTTTCGTGGCCTATAGATGCTTGCAATACCAACGGCATCGCACGTTTGAAGGGAGTGAGACGGAGGGAAGGGGTTGGACGGGATTGTTCGAAATGCAACTATAATAGCTACTTTACGCCAATCTTCTGTGAGAGGGTGGACTACTCCAGTTGATCCAGCCCATATAGGATCTGTAGTCACTAGGCTACAGACTGGCTCTATCACCAAAAGGAAATATTTATACCATCAGATTTTTTTCGTATTATAGGTTTCATTATCATCTTTGGGATTACTTAGGCGCTAGCTATGGCGTTATACAAAATATCGTGCATTATTAAAATAAGACCTTATAGCTAATGGTACCAACTAATTATATTGATACATTAACTAAACTAGATCCAACTGTATGTAATCCTAGTTATATTCGTAGCGCATGAGCAAGACAAAAATATTTTTAGAGGTGTCAAATTAATTTAGTCTAGATTTGACAGCAATAGAACGGGCATCAATATAGATAACATAAATTTCCACCCTTAGGAATTTATCGTTTTTTTAAGATTAGGTAAAAATGTGAGCATATCACATTACAAGTGTTCCCGTTAGCCCGTCCAGCTAAGATAATACTTGTGTTAGGAGTGTGCCCACGGCAATAGTTTAATGACCAGAATGGGGATCGAACCTGGAACCTCTCAGCAACGAAGGCGGCCCCTCTAACCACTAGGCTATTGACGCTTAAATATAAATAATGAAGATGATCTATAGATTCAAAACGCTAAAACACTCGCCACCCGCTTCTAAGTCGCGGCTAAATGCAAGAACAGCGCCAGTGCGGGACTAGTTTATTCGCAATAAAGAAAGTGGAATCCCGGGTTGCTCTCCAATTACCGGGATATACGCGGCAATCCCGGTGACGTGCGGCCCAGTGCCGGTACGGCCCGGCAATTATACGTACTCCGAGTACCAATGCTGGCCTATTCGAATATATCGCAAACGTGTTGTGACTCGAAAAACTATCGATTCATTTTGATGTTTCTAGTTGATTTTACGCTCCCGGGTACAGTAGGTAGTTGTGCGTGTTGTTTTTGCAGTTAAATCGAGTTCCTTAATATTGTTCATTTATTTAAGTAATGGAAATATTATAATACAACTAATATTTACAGTATTGTTACTACTTATAAACTAAGTTACAGTAAATTTTAATAAATATATTTTAATTTATATATAATCCTTAATATTGTTTAAATAATGATGCTTATTCTATGTCCATAGAATCACGACCAAAGTAATTTTGACACAAATACTTTTTCTTAATGAAAATTTTACTCCAACCGCTTGATCTCTTAAAATATTGAACGATACCTATCCTACATTTTAAGACCTTATTTATATGTAAGTTTACAGGATGATTTAAAAGTTCGAAATAATAATTCACATGTATACCTACTTATACGATAGCTGATATGTAGATGCTTGGTGAAGGCTGACTATAGGTAATTATGTTACTATCATATTTTCTGAGGTACGGGCCTTTCAATATTTAGTTTAACTTTTGTGTTGTGACCTTTGAGCATATCCAAGGGCCTAGGAAACAGTGTAAACTGTATATTTACGAGTAGCAGCCACCAATATTCAAGAAAAAGGTTGTAAAAATGTACAAACATTGTTTTTAAATTGACTGCATTTTAAAAGAATATGTTTGAATTTCGTTTACATATTTATAACATTTAATTATTTGCCTGGTACTCATCTAAACCGCCAAGTATTATATTGAACTTTTTAAACACTCCGTATTTTTCAACACACGTAGGTACGGACTAGTAGGTTAATTAACCCATTTCAATATCATTCGATTAACCAGACTTCATTTTCATATATCTATTCATATTTCAACAACAAAATGTCGATTCCTATTTTAATTCAGCGATTATATTAATGACAAGCCTAATAATGACATTATTAATGTTAATTAATTATTAACACGCGTTCTTGAACAAAAACTAGTTGGCACTTTACAGTTAGACAACCGTTAAATTAATGTATTAGGTACGTTTCCACTTTCAAAAATGGCGTTTCACTATTTTACTTTTTTTTGTTCTAAATAGGTGATATCATGACCCTAGTTATAACGTACTAGGGTGACAATAAGGTCCGCCTTTGCCATACTCTGTAGAAGATGTATTCCGGCGAATTTCGTTAGTTATATAATATTGGCCTAGGAACAAACAGCGTTATTGCAAATTCTTAGCAACATAGTAGGTACCTACTGCGTCCACTTTTGCAAATAAACACGAACAAAAATTTGGTTACCTAGTTTTAGGCCTTTTCTGTAACATGGATTCTCCTAAAACATATGAAAATCAATCCTTTCTGGCCCACAAAAACGTAGTCGAACCAATTCCAATAGTCGTTTATACCCGTCTTCCCGAGTACGCACGTCCTAACCCTCCGCTGCGACGGCGCGGCGGGCCTACCAGGCACCGGGACAGCGCCCGCGGGACGCATACACTAGTTTTTCCAAGCATATCTTATTGCTCTTTTGTTGATACCCCGGGCCGTTAGTTTCATCGCTCGGGGGTCACGGGACCGAGCCCCGGGATCTCGGGATTCTCTACTGCGAAAACTGAGTGTGTTATTTGTTCTTGAGAAATTTGGTTTATGCAACGGATCCTTTGAGTGTTTTTGAAATTTACAAGTCATACAAACTAATTCTCAATAAACGCTATAATAGTTGAGCTTCTAATGTATTGCACTTGTACTATTACTGTATTTGCATTGAAACAATTATTATTGAGGTTAGGACTAAGACTCGGAAAGGATTAAAACATGCAAATCAAATTCGCCAAATCCGCAGTTGGGGATGGCCCCTACGAATTGCGACCCTCCTTGTCTTATTTATTCATCCGAGTTGGAAAGAATGTTGTTTTGTTTACTCCCCATCTCGGCTCGGGGAGGTCAGGAACACGCTCCAGTGCGCCATTCCACCGATTTATTATGTACCAAGACGAGATATCTTGCTTGCTTTGTTAGAAAAAATGTTGGTCTCATCTAGTTTTCACGAGGCCAACTAATAAGTAAATAATAATTATAATTTAGCCCTTTTGACGTCCCACTCCTAGGCACGGGCCTCCCCTCAACACGAGGGGGATTCAGGCCATAATCCACCTCGCTGGCCCAGTGCGGGTTGGCGGTTTTCACATGTTTTTCGGAAATTGGTTAGATCTTCTAAGACATGCAGGTTTCCTCACGATGTTTTCCTTCACCGTAAGCAAGTGATAATCATAAATAGAAATTATGATTCGCATATAGATTTCGAAAAATCCAAAGGTGCGAGCCGGGGTTTGAACCCAAGACCTGGTGCCCGTAAGACGCGTGCTTTAACCAATCGGATATCACAGCTATAAGCAACTAAGCAACAAAGCAACTAATAAGTATAATTATATTTTTTCAATCCCATAAGTAACGTCTCTGAAACTGAAATTATTGGTAAATTAAGCCCCGTGAGTTTCTATTTTATTTCACGACTTTGATGGTTTATAGGTAGAGTCGCCAGCGGTGTGTAAACATGAACTTAACTCACACCGTTATCTCTCTATTTTTATATTAAGATTGTAAAGTACGAACGCTGAAAGAATAATACTTTAGCCGTAACAGATATTTATCGGAGCTTTTTGGCGGATATATACTTAGTTTATTTATGTTTGGACGACCGCATGGCGCAGTGGTTCGAGCGTAGGCCGCTCGGCTCACTGCACATGGTGGTTGCGGGTTCGATTCCCGCCGGGGCAAATTTCGGAAATGGCCTTTTCGTAATTTGCCCAGGTCTGGGTGTCACTGGGATCGCCCCCAGTCCATTGTACGGTACCCATAGTACAAGCTTTGCTTAGTTTGGGACCGTACAGGTGGTGTATCTGTCTGGCGATATTATTATTATTATATTATTATTATGTAGTTACGGTAATGGAAATTAGTACCTACGCTTATACACTTTAGGACATATATTGTTTTTTTAGATTCAATATTTTTTTTCAATGGTACGCTCGCCTCTTTGTTTAATAAAAGTAGGTATTTAATTAAGATATAACATCTCGAGTATAGTGGAGAATAGAGACATCGGAATAAACCGAAATCCTCAGCTTAGCCAACCCACTCTCTACGTCTCGCGTCTCGCTGTTGATATCTTACCATGCACAGATTCTCAACATACTTCGTGGAAATAACTTTAAATTGCGAAACATTTTTCCGTGAAAAAGCACTTATTATTTGAGCTAAATATAATAGATACGTTACAATTAAAGGTAAATTCATTGGTTGTTACAAACATTCTTAATTTGATTTGGTTTGAAAGAAGAAATTTGAACGTCGCTGGCTCCTTTTATTCCACCCCAGCGCTACCCTTTTTAGGGGGATTTCTTTATGTTGTGAGAGCTCATTCATAGCGTCCATCAAGACGATTCCAAGCATCGTTACGGTCTCGGCAAATGTACCGAAATCATCGCTTCAGTGCCGAACGCCGGTCGGTGCGGCGAACAGACATATTGTACCTACCTAACCTAGTAGATATTGTAATAAGTAGATAGTAGGGTATTTGATTCAATTTGGACTTTCGTTTCCGGAATAAAATCACTGAGTAACTTGTGCGGGATGTTTGCACGTTCCCGGTTGATTTTTTGCGAATTCTTTTTCGTTAGTCGAAGGCAATGTGATGTTTTTTTTTGGTACAGCTCCTATTTTATGTGAACATTTTATTGACTTGATATCAATTTCATTATTTTCTATTCGACTAAATCGTATAATATGTTAAGTTACGCAAGTTAATTATACGAAATTGATGACACTCCCCACCTAACTCTAGCATACGATTGGAATATCAAATAATAGATACATAAAATTAATATTAAAATAAATTTTCTAATGTCAGAATACTAATAATATAGCTTTTTAATAATTTACATTCTAATAGCGAAGGTTCGATGTAGTTATGTCAAGCGTCGTTCCAACAGTGCTTGTGGACATTTTGCGGGGAGAAATTTTGTTTTAATAAAGGCGGTATTGCGGAGACCGCAGCCGTCGCAGCGTTGATATTAGACACGACGAACACCCACTAATGTCCTCTTTTCATATTACGCTGAAGCATTATTATGTGCTTAGGGTTGACAATCTCTGGCTTATGCCGCGTCTGAGATCCGACTAAAGAATTACGTTTGGATATTCCACTGGGATTCGTTTGGTAAAAGATTTTATAATCGGAAATTATAATTATAAATTATACTTTCAAAAGAGTAAGTTTATTTTTTATTACAAAAACGTTATTTTTTGCAAATTCGTATAACACTTATTCTCCGACTCAATATATAATAATGACGGTTTAATGATGTAATCAAGCCTTTACATCAATAAGAACATTAAGTGCAACCGCACATACCAAAACATTTAGTCAACCCTCGTAAATGAGGCGGCCAAACAGAATAATGTAGTGCAGAGGCCCGCGGGTCAGAATGACCACGCGTGTTGTGCCCACAGAGAACGTTGGCAATTAAGATTGGCTCCCTACGTAGTTAATCCGAAAATACGTGCGCTGGGTGTTTATTGACTGCCGTCGGCATTTACGGGTTGGTTTGTTTTGAGGAGAAAAATGGGGGTTTAGTTGTTTGTGCAAGGGAGATAATTACGTGATTCTGCATTATAAGTAGCTTGCTGATCGCTGATATAATATTTACTTATATCTTTTACAACAACTAATAGTCTACTATTAAAAGATTCGGTCTTAGGCTCGTATATTAATAAACTAGCTGTGCCTGCGATTTCGTCCGCGTGGAATTTAATTGAAAAAGTTTCATACAAACTTTCAACCCCTATATTATCCCCTTGGGGGTAGAATTAATCAAAATCCTTTCTTAGCGGATGCCTACGTCATAACATCTACCTGCATGCCAAATTTCAGCCCGATCCGTGCAGTGGTTTGTGCTATTCGTTGATAGATCTCTATGTCAGTCAGTCACCTTTGAGTTATATATATAGATAAACCTGAAGTTTGAGATCGGTCTTGAGCTACGCTTTAGACGAGTCAATTTGTGCTGGTATGATATAAGAATCATATTTCCAAGCTCTCAAACTTGTAAAGTATTATTTAAGTACCTACTCGCTAGGTTAATTTTGATCTGACATAATTATACCTTTACACCTTATCTTTACTTACAAGTCGTAATAGGCCCTAATCTTAAACAGCTTTGTAGTTTAATCAGCTCCCAATCGCTTAAAATTCCCGTAAGCGAGAAAAAAGAAGAAGTAATTACCTATTTAAAAAGTTAACAAGTAGAGCTCAGTGGAAATCGTGAGTACCTAATAAGGGGCATAGAGTGGAGGCTCCAGTCCGGCACGTCGGCTTTATGGCCCGTTAGTGCTACTGAAATCAATAAAAGTACCGGAATGTACCGCACATGCGCATTCGACGCACCCACTACCACTGACTCAGCTACATTCATTTTATAGCCACTTGTATTTGTGTCTATGGCCGTTTGTACTCTTTACTGTTGACGGAGTAAAAAATAAGGGAAAAATTAATTGGCGCGGGCCGTAAATACCGTCAGCGGTAACGCAGGGTTAACATTTTGGCGTATGCTCGGGTAATTGAATGGTTTGATAACTTTTTGTTTACAATTTATTTGATGTTCGTTATCGAATGTCCTATTTAAAATTATTTGCAAATATGAACATAACTGACATTTACGTATTATTATTACAGCATAGGTAACTCTATGATTTCTGGTTAACAAAGTTCAAAAAATATATAAATGTACAAGAGTTATTTTTTAAGTAAGTATAGATTACAATGGAAAATGTAATAAATAAAGCTTAAATAAATTTATTTTCATGAGAATACTTTTACCGTACACACCATAATGCCACTTTGTTGTTATTAATATCTCTTATAACAGCCTTATAATGTAGTTTTGATAAATAACGTAAAGGAATTTCACATGAATTACCTACGCAATAAGATTCAATGCATCAGAAACTTGTATTCGAAATGGAAAATGTTTTTATTTATTCGGATAGATGCGACACGTAAGAATAGATGGGGCTTCAAGCTGTGACTTATTGCCGTTGGCTTATACAGCCCTGTTTATCTTAAGTCGAGATTTATCTCGCAATGAAGACATCTGAACCCCGCCCACCAAAGAACCCATTTAATTGCTTGTTTTATTTTATAAAAACACCCACGTTCGGAATTACTGATTAAGTAATTTATGAATATGCATATTTAAATTCTTAGATTATAATTCAAGTGTTAATTCTTAATGTAAATCGTATTAATAAATAACGCAAATCGTTTTCAAAGATAACGAATTTTAATGCACAATTTTATATCATCATAAGTACCTGCTAAAATCCTTTTACAAAGGTAGTTAACGATAAATCACAGCGGGAAAATTTACTGAGTAAAAGATTTACAACGACTATTTTACGAGACTTTTATGAACTGTCCGACCATCAAATGCGTTTTATTATTAAATCACTATTCGTTTAACAGTCCCGGGCATCGCCATAAGCGACAGTGTTGATATGGCGTTTAACGGCGCGACAATTAATTAAAAAGGCATAAACGCCACTTTTATACACGGATCGCCTATAAAGACTAACTTTTATGCGTCGTAAACGCGATTGTCTGCGGACGCTGACGACTCCGATGCTGCGGTTATTAAGGGTGCTGCGGTGTTCCGTGATTTGAGAACTTGAATGGGGAGATTACTTTGAGAACAGTTTTCTTTTTAAAAATTATATTAGACGGTCAGTACTTTTACTTATATTTTTTTAGATATTGGAAGATATTTAGGTGGGACTTAGAATCGTGGGATTGTGGAAGTAGTACCTACTTCAATTCACACTGTATGATTATTTCTACGACGTGACGTAGTGCGATACCGGCCTGTATGCATAATTAACAAATAAATGTCTTAACTTTACCTGTTTTACGTTTAGCTTCTTATAGTTTGCCTTCTTTTACTTGTTGGTACTGGAGTAGTTAGGTGAGCAGGTACCTAATAAAAAATACATTGTACTTAAAGACTCCATTAACACGGAATATAAGACGATAACAAAACGGATTCCTTATTCAATGCCGGTATTCAAGGCTTTCGAGTTTGAAAGGGCGTATCTATGAAAGAAGGACACGTCGCCCAGACTATAACATTAAATCACAGAGATACTAAGAAAGAGCACAAACATCACATAAAAGCAATTCCGATCAAAAGCTGAATGTCTCAGGCGACGAATAAAAAAGATTTATACATCTCCCCCGGAGGAAAGTTGGAATGAAAATTGTGGGATTTTTTAAATAAACCATTAGAGAAAAAGTTCCGGACCATTTGAGGCGGTTTATTGTGTCACTATCGGACGCCATTGTTGACTGCAGCGTGGCTTGTTGGACGTAGATGTAGAGTTCTTAGAAGTGGCATCTAATCTGTCCGTCTGACCTGTCAACTGTTTTAAACTTAGGAAAAGAAATAGAAAAATGATTTTGGGTTAATCACTCTGCTAGTAAAATGTTAGTTCCAGGAAATTTAGCTTTTCCCTTGGACTCGTCTCCGAGGTCAAAAGTCGTTGTCTATGTTGGACATACTGTCAATCATTGCTAACAAGAGTAACAGTGAGTGAATAGAGTGGCAGGCATCCAGTCTCTGTCTATAGAAATAAATAAAATTGAAGTGTCTGTTTGTATGTCCAAATAACAACTTTTTACTAAATGCATTATGGCACATATATATAACAAGCGTAATAATCGACGTAATTTTTGAAATTTTACCAATAAAACTTTAAAGACTGCTGTTCCGCTCAGACATCGCGGTTATTTCAAGCTTAGTCAAGAACTATTAAAATTAGTTCACGTACAGGCCGCTCTACAGGTGTTTACAAAGAGCTTAGAAGTACAAAATTTGTGTACTTAACGCTTATTACCACGTCTCATAATACTATTTCGCTAAAATTGCCGAGTACTGTGACTTACGCACTGTGTAGATTGTCATTTCTAGTCGTTACTGTTCTCAGTAAGATCTGTGGGAGTCCTCTACTGAGATTTGCCTCCGCGTAGTGTCTCCGAAATGGAGTGTTTGTAACCATTAATTTTTATATCCAACCGCATCCTTTGATCTCAAGATAAGTTAAGTTAAGTACATTACGGAAAATAAAATTAAAATTACTTAACCTGCTTACTACGAAGTTAACACTTATAATGAGTAACTTTTATGCTAATTTAAGGGATCAGCTATTTGATTGTGGTCTTGATAATACTTATTTAAATTTTTGTATATCATTTTTAGTTGGTAATTAAAGTGATACATATTAATATGGGAGAACGCAGTTATGGCCTGTTGGCCTTCGCTATCGAGATGAAGCATCTAATTAAGTGTTGGAATGATAGTGAATAGTTCTAATGTAACTTTTTATAAATATAAATGAGCGTGGTTATTATAACGTTAATATAGTTATTACATTATATGGAATAAAGACTTTTTACACAAGTTAAAGAAGTTCTGATTATAGTTATAATTTAACTTTCACTAAATTAAGTAAAAGTAACATAGAATGAGGTAGATACGGCTCAAGTGTATATGCTCTCTATATAATTGTTGTCTGACAAGATTGATAAAAAAAATATTTTATTTCAAATTCCAACACAATTCAACGCATTGTGTAAAATACTTTCAATACCTAATTAAAACATGTTTGTAGCGATTTATATGAATAATAAATAAAACAAATAATTGTCGTTAGAACATCTACTATAGTAGATCAACAAATACCTAACGTATTCGTTTTATGTATCACAAAATACGTATCAAACTATTACAGTAAACACAAATAACCGTATTTATTGCGAAAAACCGTTCTTTTTCGTATCAACGGATTTATTCGGAGGGTAGTCGTGTTTGTGTAAGCAGTCTGGGATCCCCGGGGGGTAGGGGGACAGGAAACGGATCTGGAAAAGTTTCCCGCGCAGCCAGCGAGAGGGAGGTCGAGCTTCCGGTTCAGATGGGGTAACTGTGTGTTTTGGGGTAACATGGACAAGTTTACTTATTGCTTGTATCATTACGATTGCAATAATATGTGGAAATACAAAAATGGAGTGAAAACCATTGGCAATTGTTTTTAAGGCGAATTTATGTCAGCAAAATTAAAATATTTTATTTAAATTTTAATTATTGTTGGATGTTATGCATACTATATTTTGGTTATTTTCAGATCTTCATAGATTGTACGGCGATAATGTGATCAAAGTCTTCGTGGTAACCAATTTAAGACTAGAATTACCTCCTCAATAGGATCTAAAACCAACTTGGAGGAGACATATCTATGATACCTGTTAAACCCTTATTATTGTTTTTGTATAGATTACTAGCAAGTAGACATAAAGTTAGCAATATTACCAGTGGTCCGTTTACCCCTCTAACTTAACTAAATGTTTAACTCTCAATTAGTCTCAGTTACAACTTAACTCAACTCTACCGTACTCTGTTTCTTCTGATATATTTATACGCATTAATACTGCTTTATAGCGGTAAGATTAGTATAAGTACCTATATATTTGAGCACACTGTCTCTACATACCACTTTATTGTTACAGCCTACCATGAATTATACGATTAAATTCCTTCAGTGCATCACACAAGATTCATTATTCTGTAAAATTTATTCCTTATTATATTAATTTTCATTTCCGTTCTATCATGTGTCGAATCTACCCGATCTATATTACCTTAGATCATCATGTAAATCATGCCATGCCATGCTATTCTCTGCGAGATATTAAGACCGCCTTTGTATCTTGCAGGGAATATTGTATAAAATAACAGTGCATGTTGCATCTAACGGGATTTTATACATCTACATACAATAATGACACATACACATATATCTGTACATAGTGTATATATTTTTGGTTAGTTCTTACTTCTTTAAATAAATAAAAATTTCAATATTCAACTCGAAATTAGATAATGACACTCGCCCAAAGTAATAAGGATACCATTCTCATCTTTTTAAGGCGCTACGGAACGTGGGCGGCTAACAGAAATCTAGACTCCAATAAAATCTTCTGAGGAAGGCAATTAACTAATTTGTACATCTACATATTTAAGATTAATAAGTCTGAATTAGATATCAATGCCTATGTAAATTCTTGAATTTAATTGGAATAAAAAATAACTAAAAAAATGCCTACGTTTTTCCGCTCCACCACCACGATAGCAACATAAATAATAATAAAACCAGTAAAATTAATGTAACAAGCGGTAAAATCCATAAAACACATGCTTGCCGGGATGTTTTAAACATTTATTGACGATATAAGAAAAGCAATTTTGATGGTGGAGCGCGGTACTACAGCATTTTGGTGTGTTACTCTTGGGGGTACGAATAGAGGGTAGCTCTACATAGGTAAGATACTTAGTTTATTTTATCAGTTATTTCTTAAGTGAAAACTTAAACACTCGACCACTATACGAACGAATGTAGAACGATCTAAAACTGGTTCCGAATTGAATTGCTTAGAGCAGTGTTCCACAACGCCATCTAGTAGGTAATCTATAAACATGATTTTATAGAGCCAAGACATTAGCAGAAGATCATTTAAAGTGTTATAAAATACGTTATTAAATAAAATGTATGCTTGCTTAATAATAAAAATATGAGAGGTTATGTTTTCGTCCTCCAAGGCAAGTACAGCGCTGCTCTAGATAGAGACAGGTGGAAAGAGCTTCATCAGCTACACCGATAAGACACTTATAGGTTCTCAAATTGCAAGAAGGTACAGCTACCTGGTAGGCTGGAAATGGCTGCCTGGGTAGGTATTAATAATTTTGTGGATTTATTGTATACGAGTAGTATACGAGTAGTAGTAAAAGTTTATTAAATAATTGTGCTAACTCACATAGAGTTGGTCTGTCTAAATTAAATATTACACAATTTCGTTTTTTATTCTGTCACATCTACTATATAAAAATAAGTCGGGTTTTCCTTCCTGACGCTATAACTCCAGAACGCACGAACCGATTTCCACGGTTTTGCATTCGTTGGAAAGGTCTCGGGCTCCGTGAGGTTTATAACAAAGAAAATTCAGGAAAAATCCACATTTCACGCGGACGGAGTCGCGGGGCACAGCTAGTTAGTTATATGAAAGTAGCCAAATTAGTAATATTAAAATAGAGCATATTTCCCCTCATTCTCTCCCACAGCCGAGTTCCAAAGGGAAGTTGGAGTAAAATATGAATTCAGCGCGTCTCGGTTGTTTCGCGCACACGTTACTGTTTATCCTTTTAAGGGAGCTCCTCATTTCACACAACTGCTATGATTGCTATACAATCGCCACCCTAAGTTGACCTACCCCTCCTCCCCTGCACTCTAAGGAAACAAGACGTAAGAATACTTATCTGAAGTAAAACAGGAGGTCAAGTAATATTGGTTGCAACGTTAGGCATTTTCATAACGGCTGCTTACGAATGAAAGCAGATTTTCGGCAACTGATTATGAGCCTTAAATACGTTTAGTTATGTCAGTTTTGCTGTATTCACTAGTTTGTTTATAGATTTAATAAAAGTGTTATAATAGTGGATACATAGAGTATAAACCATTTAAAACCACAGAGTTACATAATATAAAATCGAGATTAATTTATATCTGAATTTCAATGAACTCTAAGAAATATTTCCAATCCTGTGTTTCATCAACTCTAGGAATCATAGGCTAAAAAATATATCTATCTAGATATAAATATATTTATCTAGACTACCAAATAAATTATATTTATTAATTTGATATTCTAAACTGCTCTAGGGACAAATTTCAGGTACTATATTCAGGTGTATAACTGTTCCCATTCACTGTAACTGTGTGGAATAAAATGGTAAAAGTATAGTAATTTTCCACATGGTTACCTAGCTCAGTAATTATCAACGGGTGAATTCTAATTTATAAAACAGTGCGCAAATAATTTATAAAATAGTGCGGCGAACTCTATATATCCATTTTATGTGCGTGTTCACATGTTTTGGCATCGTATCAAAGTATTTTTGGCGCTCGCACCATTTCATGAATGCAGTCACACAGGCGTCTGATATAACTCAATATTATGTTGATGCAACCGAAACTACTCTACAATCATTTTTACCGACTGCAAAAATAGGAGAAGGGTTATATTGAAAATACATACGAACATTTCTGTTGTTTAGCGATTTCTCCAAAAAAATGTGGATCGATTTTGACTCCAAATGAATGAATTTTGTACGTCCCTAGTTGTTTCTGGGTTTTAAGTGCACCAAGATTTTTGTCAGTTTTTTTTTTATAGTACAGTGCACCTCTGTTCACCCCTCCGGGGAATACCTTCAGTGTGATGATTGTGTTTTTGTTTTATTTTATTTTGGCAGAACGGTTAGAATACCTACAGAAAATGTTATAACCTATAATATTTTTTTTTTCGTTTCTTTTCAGGTACTTTCAATGAAGGTCGAGTCTACGTACCCACGAAGAACAATATTATTGTAAATTGTATCTTGAAAATGTTATAAGTAGGTAGGCAATATGCTAATAGTGACATCTTATTCCATATTCCATACGAACGATAAACAAAAATATATTACGGAAAAAAGAAATAACACCAACAAAATTGAAAACATGCCATTGTTATGTTATACGAAGGTTCTACGAGAAAAAGGCAATCTACATGGAGGGTTCGCACCGGACGCCTTCAGATGAGGAAATAAGAATTCATCCTTTCTCGCCCAGGGGAGGGCGCCCCGGGGGCGCGGCGCGGGGTGGGGGCGGTGGGGCAAGACGAACGACGCCATTCCAAAAACCCATTATACTGCTGTGGAGCTGTTTTCTATCTCGGAAAGGAACCCGCGCCAACCCGTCCCTCACACCGCCCCGCCCGCCCCCTCTCGCCCCATCTTCGGGGATTCTCAACTTTGTTTATGAAAATTACCCATTAAAGTGGCTATGAAAGTAACGCTTTTGCCACTCCCGAAATTAATAAGGAAATTGATATAGATTATTTTTAGGTCGCATTTGGTGCTGGTGTTCCCGCCGCCCGATACGGTTATTGTTATTTTTTTTTATAATATGAATTTATTGTAAATTAAAATTATTCCGATGAGGTTTTGTTTTTTTTGTCATATAAACTCGACGAGAATTATGGTAAAGTATTACAAAGTAAGTAGTGAGTACCAATGTTAGGACGACGTAAGTTAAGCTGTGTTACGCAAACTATGACAATAAGTAGATGGGTGAAAGGAAGACTTAAATACCTACGCTCATAATGATCAAGTTCACTCTAAGATTATTTACAGAAAAGTTAGAGCAAACACCTTGAACCAAATATTTGAAAAAATATACAAATCAGCCTACCTACACACTTGGATATTATAATAAAAATTAAAAATATAAACGTCCAAAATGAATTAATGACTCCTTCAATCTCGCCCCTCGTAGATTTATAACGCCATTAGAAATTAAATTAAAAAAACAAAATTATTACACTTGAACCAAAATTTAAATACACATTACTGTTCCCCTCTTTATTGAGAAGTCGCTTTCTTCAGCTTTTATTACTCTATCCTTTTCGTTCGTTGGTTTCTTATTGGTGTAAGAAAGAGATAGGGAATGAGCGCGGTTTCGGCTCGTAGCTCGATATAAAGAAAGATTATCCCAAGCCCCTAAGGAAGTTTGAAATTGCTATTGTAGCGAAAAGGATTATATGTTAGTGCTACGCCGTAGTCGCTCTACGTAGCGGGGTAGGAGATTGTATGTCGAAGTTTTATGTATGTGTATAGGTTCCGTTCTTATTATCATGCAGTTTGTGAGTTGCTACGACTTACATCACGTAGAGTTTTGCTTTTTAATATGAAATTTATACTGTATAAAGTTGGTACCTTACTAGATTATAATATATAATTAAAAAAAAAATACAAATAACATTTTATTCAATATTCATTTCGTAATCATTTAACACTACCATATGCTTGTTAACGCAAATCGAGTAATTAAAATCATACATTTAAATTTTAAACGTGGAATAAACAAGGCGATATCTGCGTCGGGCGCTTTCGACCGGCTCTGGGCCGGATTAATCCGGTTAAATCCGGGTAAATACGGCTGGATCCGGGCCGGGCGCCGGGAGTGGCCGTGCGCGATACGCCGGCCTAGCCGTGCGGTGTTAATCCCTATTTTAAATTCTGATAAAAGCCTCACCTGTTATTCGTAGACACCCTTAATGTGGGATGGGTTTGGTTTGGCTTTGGTTCGTTCAAGTCTATAGCATTAGGATGACTATATTGTGTTTTGGTAGAAAGATTTTTCAGTCGATATCAGATTTTGATACAATCTACAAGAAGTCCGATAAGGTAAATTTATTTTAGGATTCTAACACGTAAATACAGTCAATTAAAATATTATCTACAAATTGAAACATGCTCTAAAGCATTACAAATTTTTATATTTATATTATCTATGTAATGGCGGTGACTATGCATAAAAATTAAAATCCAGCAGAACGCTTCAACAAACATTTTCACCGTTTTACCTACCCCAATAACTTCAGGACCTCTTTGTTTAGCACTCAAGTTTATAGTTTTACTCGTCCCGTATAGTAAGTTGATAACTTATGTAGGTAGGCGGGCTTCCGTCCTTGCTGAGCAACTAAACCCGAACCCGACTAAATTATCAGTGTTGATATAACATTATAAATTCAGATATCTCGCGCCATCACCATTACGAATTTGGAACGGGAGGGTGGCAGGCACGCATAATCCGGCGTGCATAACGGGATCGAAAATGATACATAAATTGTCGAGACGGACTATACGGACGATTAAACCCATTAACATGGAGCACGGGTCAGAGGGACCAGGGCGATGTCCAATCAACAAACCCTTTCGCCACCGCTTAGGTACGTTGGCTACGAGTAATGTTTTTTTTGATGACGAAAAATGTTGGAGAGTGGTATGTAAGACCGGTGTCGCGTTTAAGTGTTAACAAAAATCCTTATTTCAAATAATTTCGATCTTTTTATAAGTTTTTAATTTTTTTATTAATAGTTATTTATTTAGAAATGCATAATGCTGTGACTAATTTAGTTTCTAGCTTTTTATAGCTGACTATTTAAGGTCACGACTCTTGTTCTTCCGCGTTTTGACACATACTATATAATCTTGTCTGATACTACATTATATTAATTTATACAAAATAATACATAACTTATAATGTTTTATATGTACCTATCTAATTCTATGATTGTTTATAACTTAAAATAATAGTTAAAATAAAATCAAATGTAGATACTTAAGAGACCTAGTAAAGTCGAGTTTATTTAATGTAGGTTTTGGGAAGTAGGTATCCCACATTAAAATTAAGGTACCTACATCAATAAAAGGGAACATAACATCTCATATATCGCATACTAACCAGCAAAGAACAATAGCACGGCAAGTCCACCGTATCTAAACATTAAAAAGCTTGCGGCTCCCTATAAACCGGTCGCCACGTATCAGGATTCATGATAGGGCGCTCCCACAAGCCCCCACTCAGATATACGGTAACGGCCGCACCACAATACTATACGCAATACGCAATAAATACGACGAGTACGCGCTCACATACGCCGGCACCAACCCGCGTACCAACCACGAACATTCCTATTGTTTATGCCGTATTAAATTGTTACAATGTTGCCCGGTTATTGCCGAAAACCGTATTTCGGTGCGTACCGTTGTTGAGTTGTGGCTTGGAGTCGTTGTGTTATTGGGCTATGCGATAGTTTCGTTTTGCAGTTCTAAGTTCGCTGAGTATTGGAAATAACCTGAGCTAGTATTGAGGAAATTAAAAAGTCGAAAAACATCATTGTAAAAAATTAAAAACATACATTTGAACCGGTTCGATACGTGCGAAGAAATTCGTAGACGTGAATTCAAAGTTGGAACACCTTTTTTTTGTTTTTTTCTGATAGATAAAAAAACAGACAGTAAAAAAATGTAATGCCTGTTTAAATTTGAATATCGATAATTATAAAGTAGGTATATATTATTTAGAACTTTCCACCTGTCATTACGGTCAGCAGATGTTACCTACTAAAGCGTAGAGCTCATTAAATAATATAAAAGCTTTCAGGTGATTAGCAGATTGTTTCGTGTCGCGTGACAACCACACCTAAATAGACCATGCGTGCACACTTTTGAAATATTTTCATAAAATACTTTAAAGATTTATTGCTTCATTTATCCTGCTCTATGTCTGGTTTTATCTTTTTTATTCTACAAATGAATTGAAATTAAAGAGGAATTCATTTCTTAAATGGAATCGTGTTTTATTACAATTTCCCTCCTAATTACTTTCGATATTTTTATATAGTTTTTTAATGTTAATTTTGTAAGATTTCCAAGTCTTTCAAAACGTCAGTCCAAAAGTCTCTACGTTACCTGTAAAAGTATTTTTGAGACTCGAAAAGACGTTTACAGATTAAAGAACTTTTAAGAAAAAGGGCTATAAGTAGTTTTACAACGAAACATTTCAGGAAGTAGAGTACCTTCCTTTAGACGACACAACGGATAAAGCTATATCGGTATCGATAACCGCCATCGGATCCTCACATACAGCCTCCTTATTTCAATAACGGTGCTCCCACAAAGGGTTCCCTATACAAATATACACTTTTAGCCCTTTATGATAGAGAAGATGCTAAGGAAGACGATTTTGTAGAGAAATTTGAATTTTCAAATGAGTATTGAACCCTGAATTATGGAGAAGACAAATAATTCGTTGAGTTATGACTATCGTATAATAAATATTATTTATATTATTCATGCATGTTGTCTTTTATTTAGAAAAATTAAGACTTGCTACCTATCACTAAGTACCGCCCAGTGATAGATGCGGATGCGCAGGCAGAATAAAATGGATTTTAAAGTGTAGTAAATTACTGATAACATTTCATTTACAAAAAATTGTTTTCCTTTGAATTATAATGTGTAATATTGGTACAATATTTATCATAAATGTCTGTCATAGTGGGAAAAAATGTGTGGATAAAAAAATTTCGAGATTTCCACAAGTAATCTGGTAATTTCTTGGTAATGCATCTGTCACTTTACCGAAAGGGTTTGTAGGGTAAATAAAGGTCTAGTCATTAAACTTATTACGCTCAATAACATAAAAGTTCAAAATATTATTTATTTGAACACTGCCTAATACCTAAAGCGAAGTGAAAATGAAAAAAAAAACTCAATTTGAAATAAAATTACTAGGCTTTATTTATTTCTGTGAATCTAAAAACTTTCAACGGGGGCCGCTTCAACGGATGTTTTGCGGTGAGATATGAAGATGGGTCGCCGGTCGTCGCGCCCGAACTGCCAGTTTCCTGCGTCTGACTCCGTAGATCTTCAAATGCCCAATGTCACCCAGAGACTGCCTTTTACCGATGGTATATATTGAGCGGGGTATTTTGAGATAAACTATGGGAACCTAGTACTTTTTCTACTAGGTACAGGATGAATTCCAAATCGACGTTGGAAACATTTTAAATTGTGACTCTACATGATTCTTATTATTTTGGGAATCAATTCATGAAAACGATTGCTGAAGCAAAATGTACTATAGTTACCTTATCAGATCAATCATTATTTATTAACAACACAATATGTAGAGTCATATTTTAAAATACTGCCAATTGTGTCGTGTATAAAGTTATGCCTGTTATCAACCTCAAAACTTTATGTAAAGGCATCAATATAATAACCTTTATATTATCTGTCTATATTGAAGAGTGAGTATTGGTTAGTATCACTTAGTTATAGACTTAATACTTTTATGATTGTTAATACCTATGGTTTACTGATGTTCACTCAATATGTTCACCACTAAAAACGGTTACGCTAGCCATTGGAGAGCGCATCATAGAGCTGATTAGATATCGAAATCGGGTTTTATTAAATATACCTACTACCTCCTCAAATTAAGGTAGAGTCGAATAACAGTCGCTGTGCACGAAAACGGATAACAAGTATTGTACTTTAGGGCGCTACTATTGTCGAACACATCATAATTGATATGATGACATCACAAATCACAGCAACATGACTCTATCAATTTTTTTTGTTCATATTTCAGGATTTTTATTTGGCATTTTATCCAATCCCTGAGTACCAACTCTCGTAGTATAATCTACACGAACCCACCTTCTAATCTTCTGCTTGGTTCAAATATAAGAATAAGACATTATTCAACACGCATATAAAAGTCACATTGATAGTCATCGTATGATTTCCGTGGTGAACTCTAGAAAGCATTTCCATCCATATGAATATCATATATTTATGGTCGTAAGGTCATAGGTTATTGGTATTAGTTTTGTGAGTTAGCGAGGTGTGAGGTATAATATATGATGGGTTCAGTAACACACTTTATAATGAGACAGTTCTAATTTACTTTATCGCTGGGTACTTAAAATTGCAAAAACTCTACCAAGTTTTCACGCTTCCTAGTCACCGTCTACGTAAGAATATTTTTAAGCGTAATCAGTCGCCCAAGTAGCCAATAAGTTTTCATACATAATTTATTATGTAGTCGTTAGCAGTAACGAAAACAATGAACTCATGGTAGAGCTACAAAATGACCCAATTTAAAATATTAGGTAAGTTTTACAAAATATCTTAAATAGTAAAATAAATAATATTTGCATCGACGACGATGCAAAAGCACTTTTGTATATATAATTTTATATTATTTTTATTTCTATTTTGGTCTCAGTTAGTTTATAAGTAGTTATAATACTGTACAGTTAATTTCAAAATTATACCTTTGCATTTCCTGTATGATATATAGATCGATGCAAATTGTAACAAGTAGCGCCATCTATGGGGTGGTGAAAAAGCAAGTAAGCAGGTACTAGCTCGTTGTTTTATGAAAGTGAAACATGCAATTCGCGTGGTCAAGAATTTAGTATTGTGTTATAAAATTTGTGGTAGTGTCTAGACTGCAGTAACTAAACTGCAGTAATGTGGCAGTTGGAAGTTATTAATTGGTTAAACACTTTGTTAGGAATTTCTAATTTGCATTATAAACTACTTCTTTGAAACTGTACAGTCATAAAGATAATATGTAAGAAGTAAATATATATTTTAAATTAAATTTAATATATTCATGTAGGTACCTATAGCAGGTATAGGCTAATTGGTTAAGCACGCGTCTTGCGGGCAGAAAGTTTTGGGGTCAAACCCTGGCTCCCTTGTTTGGGTTTTTAGAAATCTATGTGCAAATTATAATTTCAATAACGATTGTCACTTGCTAACGGTAAAGGAAAACATAGTGAGGAAACCTGCATGTCTCAGAAAATCTAACCAATGTTCAAAAGAAATGCGATACCCACCAAACCTCACAGGGCTGGCGTGGTGGATCTCAATCCACCACGACCCTGAATCCATACCCTGAATCCCGCTATTGAGGGGAGACCCATGCCCAGAAGCGGAAAGTCAATAGAGCTAATTATTATAATTTTTTTTTATTGAAAAGTATTATTTTCAGCATTCATTTCCCTGTTTCGATACATGTAGCGCCTAACGCCTGTGTCGAACACACTAGGTGTAAATTTAAAAATACATGAACAAAACCTAATACACCTCCCAAGCAAGTATACGAACTCAATTACCAGGGTAAGATATCCAAAACACTATCCAAAATATAAAGCAATTGTAAAACAAACAGCTCCGGCGGCGTGGGTCGCCGGCCATGCGTGAAACTACCCTCGGCCCGTTGAACACGGACATCTATATCCCTCCGTGTGTCTGTAGGTATTTCTCGCTGTCTGGACAGTAATAGGTATTGAGGAGGAAATGGTTCCTAGTTACTATGTTTCATCATTCGAGAGAATAGGTTGTAGTTAATTAGATTGTAAAAGTGAAACAAAAATTTCACAAATAAAATTATAATACACAACTTTTTTATATCTACAATAAAGTCGGCAAGCAAGCGTACTATCCGTCTGATGCTAAGCAGTTACCGTAGCTTATAGACGCTTGCAATGCCAATGGCATTACTCGCACGTTGCCTACCTGACGGAGAGTGGTACTTGGTATAGAGAGTAGGGAATAAGGGGTTGTACTTCCGGCTTTCGGGCTCATTGTACGGAACTCAGCTATTGTAGCTACTTTACGCCCACCTTTTGGGAGAGGGTGGTAAGCTAAAAAATCTTTTAATTTATTTCTGAAAAATCTCATTAGGTTGACAAATATTTGAATATATAGAGTTTGGCATTAATAGGTATATTCGATGTAGGTGAAGGAGGCTTGAGTTGATAGGAAACACTATGACGATCTTGACACTAAAAGCCTTCTGAGATTGGGTATAGATTGCCACGACAATGGTTTAAATCTAGTTACGTCTAAGTCTAGTAGGCTATACCAGTAGTATCACCAATAGGTTCCGGAGTAAGTAGTTAAATGTCACCCAAACAGACTCGTTTGAGATTGGAAACTGGATGAGAGGAAAACTTAACAACGACGTCAACGAGTCTGCTCGCGAAAAATAAAGCTTGGACATTTTAAAACCCCACACCATCGATCTGCGCCAACCCCTTCAACTGGACTCTCCAAACTAAGCATAAGAGTTATTGCTTCATATAGGGTTGGCCACGAGGGAAATTCATCCGTTCCAGCACCGTACATTTGCATGAGCGCTGACCCTCCCTTGTAGAGCCGTTAATATACCCCCATTCAGATGATATTTGCATCTAATTGTTAACCATTGTTGTATCATGGGAATGACCCGGGTATATAGCTGTTATGTGCCCATTATGTAAAATGGTCAAGTGTGAATAGTTGAACATGACATTACGTAATTATAGGGTTTGAAATGTACACTTTTCTTCTGAATTTAATGTAGTTTGGAGGAGAAAATAAGTGAAAATAAATATGAGTCAGTGTCTTTTTAATAAAAAATATTTTTCTGTATAATGGACACGAAACAGCCATTAGCAAATGCAACAAAAACAAACCATACCTCTTAATAAAACGTCCCCAATCAGCAAAATCGAAAACGAAATTAAAAACACATAGTCCGCCCGGGAGGACGACGCTCAGAGCCGAGGGCCGAGAACCGAAAACGTAACTTCCGTTTTCCGCGGCATTGGGCACAATTTGAAATATTTTACTGCTGTTGTAACGACTTGATGGCAATGCCGAGGGCCACTTATATATCTCTTTTATCTTTTGTTGGCTCGCCCCTAGCGCCCTCCGAGGAGGTATGGAGGGTGGCTTTTTTAACTTGTGGATAGTTGAGTGGATTAGGTATCTACATGGTTTGGGTACAGTAAAGTGCCGCGGAAGCGTGTGAAAAGAATTCGCAACTTAAGTTGATATCGTTCAAAGTCTTGAATTTTATATTAGCTTTATCTTCTATAGGTATCGAATACCTTTATTTACGCTCAACCAAGTTTAATCATGATGCAATAGGTAAATTAGACGTGGGATGAAATTATTTCCGTATATTTTATTACTTAGTTAGTAACATGTCGAACTAATATAAACCAAAGATTCTCGTGTTATTTCAAATAAATTAAATATTTGATAAATACAAGTCATCTTAATTTCTCTAAATCTTTTTGAAATAACTCCAAGCATGTTTATTTTTATTGTCTCATACATAACGGAAGCTAATATTAAAATGGTTTCATATATATCTAGTAACTAATAGGTACGGCAGAAAATAAAGCACGTTTGTACGTTAATAAAATTATAACCTAAGTTGGGTATCTCTAACATTTATATATAAAGTAGATATCAATATATAAGTCACAGAATACACCTAGTTTAATAATTGCAAACCAATCCCACACACATACCAAACCAAATCCAATAAAGTCCAACTCAACAACTTACTTAACCTGACTGAAATACGCCGAAATACCGGACATAACCATGTCCTACGTACAACGTTTTAATGCCTTCATAAAACTAATCCGTCTGTCGAGTAAATCTCGGGAACAAGATGGCTAAATCAAGTGGTATCTTTGCCGGGATCTCTGTGGGCTGCTTGTTTATTGCGACGACTGTACTGTACAACTGTTTTGACCGTACTTTTGTTTTTAGTGGTTGAAATGTTCGCTATGCTGGGACTATTTCGAGGGCACGGAATTATAGATGTTTTAGAAGGATAATGTTAGGGCTAGAAGTTCCTTTTTTCAACATCAATCAAAGCGCTTACAAGTTATTGTCACCTCTCCAATTTATCAGTTGACGAACAACTATAATGATTATATTAAATGTGACAATCTGACATCTTAGATTCGTACTCGGGTGCGTCAAAGTTGAGTATGAATTATTAAAACTTAAGTATTGAATGAACTTAAAGTAACTAATATAAGCATAGTTTATTTTCTCTTGCACAAACATTCACAGCAACAAAAGGATGGTGAAATATTATTTTAAAATTGAGAGATTAAAATATTTTATTTATTTTTTGAAAGGAATCAACCTACTGCTTTGATAATTGTCTCAGAAACAAGAAATTATAATGCGTAAGTACCTAACATAATACTCGCTTAAGCAGTAAAAGAAAACAATATATTATGTACCTATTAAATTCATTACTTACTCTGAAGACACGGACATCTATAAAATGTATAAAATATCCGTATCTATTATAATTACGAATTCATTGATTCAAATTAAGTTCTCAATACGTGCTATGATTCTGTGAGTCACAAATAATATTAGAGCGGTCACCTTCGCTTCCCCCTCATATTTCTCTTCCTACATTACAACTAGCGACTATTAACTCTACATTTGTTCAAGTTATTAACATGTCTTAATTATATTTTATCGCACGCAACCAGTTTCTGTACAACACACTTTATTGCTAATATATTCATTATAACGTATGTCTTTCCCATCGTATTAAAATGCCTTATATAAATAACAAAACGGGGTCTAGTCCCAAATAACTTACGGTGGGCCTAACAATAATTCAGGCAAAAAACAAAATATTACTACGTTTTTTTATTTTGGGTAACGTCTTGATTAAGTAGGGACCACCTGCCTGCCGGGCCCTGTGGGACACAATAAATAAGTCCGAGAAAATATTAATGGGTACATAAAGATTATGTTGAAGTTCAAGTATGGCCGTGATGGCCGTTTATTTGTAATAAATCGGAAGGGTTACTTGAGACGCTTTGTCTCTGCCGAAAATTGTGTTTAAATAAAGTCGGGGGCTTGATAGGAAATATTTGATTGTGGAGTTATTTGATCTGGGGTTTTAGTCGGTTCAACCTAGGCGCAGTAAGTTTTTTAAAATTGTGCAAGTAAAATTACGAACTTTACTTTCTTTTTACAGAATAAAGACAAAACTAAAAATCATTAAAGTAAGTTATTATTAGCAAAACAAAGAATTGAGTCTCTTTTACACCGGACACTTAAACACATCGTATTAAAAATTAAAGTTACTTTTAAGTTATTCTTCGCCAAACTTGTAACCATAAAAATTTCTCCGCGACAAAAAAAACTTCGAAATTCCATTCCACTTTGTCGGTCGCAACAAAGGAAACGCGTATCCATAATGAACGTGCAAAATTGCATTTCACACAACAAAAAAATATATTATTTTCGCTATTGCGGTCCTTATATCAGGAAACTCAATGGATGCCAGGTAAACACCGGGTCCCTTCGCATTTTAAATCATCCTAGACACATTTCTGCTTTATATCTAATCGCAGATTTATTGTTCTGGGGCTCACAGTGGTACGAATTAACAATGGACAAAGTATTATTACAGATATTAAGATGTTCGCGTGGTAAATCATGGCCGCCATTGTTATATACTATACGAGCACGATCATGGGTGCAGTGAGTGGTAATGAAGCGGTTTCCACTGCCGCATTATGGTTCGGATGTCGCTATAAATTGAATTTTATATTTTGTTTGACGTAAATGATTGACATGAGAGCATTTGTCGTTCCACGGTACTCTTTGGTGTCGAGCACTTTGGGGAGACACTCCGTGACACATTAATGACCTCGGTGATGCAGTCCGTCGATAAATTTATCGTGTTTTTGGTTATTTGGGTAATTTTATGTGTCATTTGGTCGCAGTAAGCGTGTGTGTAGTGTCGATGTATCATGTTCCAGTGTCGACACTTTGTCATTGTTATTTTTGTGATTGCTTTAATTGGTATACAATAAGCCGAAATACCTTCTCAGAATGTTTATTAAACACTTTAAAACATAAGTACAGTAGGTAATTTGTTACTGTTTATTTTACTAGCTTTCTTGAACCTTTCCTAATACCGTTACCGACACAGGTTTATTAGATACCTAAATCTCACAATAATGGATTATCTTATATACCTATAAAATTCTCGTGTCACAATGTTAGTTACCATACTCCTCCGAAACGGCTTGACCGATTTTTATGAAATGTTAAATGCTAATTTAGTAGGTCTGAGAATCCGCTACTATCTATTTTTCATACCCCTAAAAGGCAGGACAACGTCTGTCGGGTCAGCTAGTGTATTATAATTAATAATAATAATAATTTAGCCCTTTAGACGTCCCACTGCTGGGCATGGGCCTCCCCTCAACACGAGGGGGATTCAGGCCATAATCCACCACGCTGGCCCAGTGCGGGTTAGCGGATTTCACATGTCTTTCGAAAATTGGTTAGATCTTCTAAAACATGCAAGTTTCCTCACGATGTTTTCCTTCATCGTAAGCAAGTGATAATCATATAGAAATTATGATTCGCACATAGATTTCGAAAAATCCAGAGGTGCGAGCCGGGATTTGAACCCAAGACCATTATAATAAGTAAGTGTTCAGGCGCTTTCGGGGGAGATTGCCGCCGTCACCACTCACAGTTTAGTTTAGTTTTTATTTGTTTTATTAATATGTATGTTAGTTTATAAGGTATTTATCTATGGGCCTGCGATGCATGAATATAAATAAATAAATAAATTATAATTATATAGGTAGAAAAAATTGCAGAAAATAATGTTCTTGCACTTCTGATTTTAGTTCGGAGTGTGCTCTGACTAATAAAGTTTTTGGTTTAAATGGTCTGAACATGGTCTGAAATCGTACGTTCCAAATTTGAAAAATTAAATCGATTTGAAAATGACATTCTAAGTTTAAAAAACAGAACTGTCGATGCATCCAACGTCCTTTGAACGGAACGCAACATAGCTTGCGTTCACGGCGAAGGCTTCGACGGGAAAACATTAGTCTTCCCTGGGGCGCCGCCCAGCCTCCGCGGCTCGCCGCTATTGGCCCGCTACTCCCCGCCCACAGACACCTACAATTATATTTATAATGCACACGCTGAAATAATTTACATTTCAGCTGAATTTGCTACCATTCGGGGGTAATTGAAAATTTGTTGTATTGACCCTGGATGGCCTACGGATGGGGATTGGAAAGTTTAAGTGATTAGTTTCGTGCGTTTCTCCCTCTTTTTTATCTTTTTTTCTGCGGAATAATGGGGTAGAAATGTTTTATTCAATGTGACTTTATTTTGGAGTCAGCTTTAGTCCAATGACCATGCTATAGTAAAACATGTAATTTTCTTATTCGTCCACGTAACCAATAATCCAACTAAGCAATCTGATTGTAATTCCAATAAGAGTCTGAGGTCTGAGTAGATGAATCAAATAGGAATATAGCTACAATTTATAACAAACATAATATATGAATTAACCTTGAAAATATTTATAAGTAACTTAAAAAAAACTCCAAAAGACTACTATGTACATTTGCCTACCGTCTCAAATAACTAAAATTGTAACTAACTATATCTATGAACTTATCAGTAATCCTAACTAAAATGTTGAGTATGAATAAAGTAGCCAATGCCATCGCCTAAGCTTTAATTAAGTCTGTGTAGACCCATAACTCGGTACCGACCACTAGGTACTAAGTACCGAACCGGTCCAAATGCCATCGTACCGATAAACACAGCGCCCAATACCAATAAACCACTGCAGTTTAATTGGCCCGACGATATAGATTTTAATTGGTCATAAATCGACGAACGCCCCTTAATAGCCACTGTTTGTATACCAACACAGATCTTTGGATTAAAGCTGTTTTCACACTTATGTAGTAAGATTCTTCTTTCAGTTAGATTCTGTTAGAATAATTCTGTGAGGTGTATTGGAACAGCACGCAAATTAAAAGTGCCTGAGTGAATTCTGGCTGTTCGAGGCCAATATCCTTTCATTTTACAAACCACTCTTTACGATACCAAAAAAACAATTGGACCCCCACTTTTTTGGATGTAAGTAGGTACCTACCTAACAGCCGTCGTATGGATTTTATTCGCATAAAATTCGTATTGCCTATGTGACCCGGACTATAATAACGTTTGACTACTTATTTATCGTACAGTCTCTGATAATAATCAATCGATTGACACCTAATTCATCAAAATCGGATAATTAGTTTAGACGCTACGGTGGAACATGTACATGATACAAACATACATACCTAACCTACCCTGCTAAAACCATAACCCTTCCTTTTGGCTTTGCAGTAGTCGGGTACAGAAATGACGCAATCCCCAATTACCTATCAGTGTTTGTCATGCAAAACAAAATATACTATATGTGTTTTTAGTTAGAGTTTGAATTTAAATACCGATATAACTGCAGATGTTATAATAGTACACTACCTGTGTTATCTCCTTCTGTATATCTTACATTTCTTTAATGGAATTATCCGGTAGGTATTTCTTATAATAGAGTGGTCCGCGATGCTGTATGTTTATTTACAACGGCTCCTGGTCATGGTGATTCATTCTGTGCACTCTACACTACTCTACAGTATTGCGATGATGTTCTTATGTAATGTTTTAGTAGTAAACACTTACCTACACTGACCGTATTAGTATTATTAGAATGTAACCTAATTTGTTACAGTCTTTGGATGTGTTTGTTCCACATTTGTTGGGATCTGCAATACAAGGAGTTCCAATAGGATAAGTACCTACATAATGATTTTAATCATTTTAGTTGCAGTAAATACACAAATCAATTGATCAGCACTTAATTTGAAATAACTAAAATTAACTCAGAGTTAAAGAAACAATCATAAAAGAGTATGTATCTAAGTACCTATTTATCATATCCCATTAGGTACTTTGAATGTAATAAAACGTTGCTTCTTGGACTAAAACACTCATGGCAGTTGTGAACTTTAGTTTTCATTAAAAAAATACTATTTTTCGTTCGATTCGTTGATATTTAAATAATGTTCCAATCCTAAAACAATCTCAATATATGTATGTAACTAGGTAGAGCCAAAATTTCAAAATTTGGCAACGATTTCGTTGTCATTCTGTATAACTAGCTATAAGTAGAGCAGGAGGAGAGACAACATGTTAATTCTATAATTAAGTAAGTGCACTGGAATTGATAGCAACAAAAGAACTCTCCTCAAACTGCGGTAGTAGGTAGGTTTGTAATAATATTATATTAATTTCGAAGTTCAAACACACGACCTCAATGTTAATTTAAAGTTTCCAACGAAATTAAGACGTCAAAGTGATTTATTATGTGAACAACCTTGTTCTTTGTGTTTGTACAAAACGTTTTAAATATTAATTTATTCGGATGTTTTAAGATTGTATGCTTGCTACGATACACAGTGAATACTAATTATCCATTTATACAGAGTCGGTGGGACTTTGACGATGGCGGGGTAACTATTTACGACATAACAACATTTGATACAAATAAGTATCTACCTAATTGACATAAGAAATAATTCTGTGATCATTCATATTAATTAAAATAGAACTGAGTAGTCCTCACTACAGAATCTTAAGTACGACTACCTAAATAAATATCGCCAGACTGACACACCAACAGTATGGTCCCAAACTAAGCAACGCTTGTTTTATGGGTACCGCACAATGTACTAGGGGTGCCACCCAGACCTGGGCAAATTACGAAAAGGCCATTTCCGAAATTTGCCACCACCAATGTAGTGAGCCGAGAGGCCTACGCTCTTACCACTGCTCTAAGCGGTCGTCAACCTACCGAAATATATTTCAAAAACTGAACAAATAAACTTTTGTATTCTTCTAAATATTGGTCCAGGGATTGCTATTTCCGAGCAAAAATAAACGATACGTTTTCCTTACCATATCAATTTTACCTACTAGGTAGGAACGGCTTTATCAAAAATTATTTTTCCAATGTTTTGACACTGAGAACGTATCATTTCCCTGATATAACGACGCTGATATGCAACAAAACACCTCTAGATATTATCTGCCCCGCTCATCCGAATATAAACAAGTGGATATGTACACGCTTCAGCCATAAAGGGGTAGCTAGGAACGATTTAATCAACCGATAAAAATTGTCGAGAGGCCTCGCTAGATGGCGGGTAGAGATAAGAAGTGGCTCCTGGCACCGCATCGTATTCATACTCTACATATGTTTTTTTATATATTCCGTGTGTACGATACGCAAGTAGAGGCAATAAGAGCGCTATTTGCATATAAATTGAATGTAACATTTACAAAGGGTGTTCTAAAAGCCGCTGCTGGGGCAGCTGATAAGTAGAGCTTATTGAAGACAGAATAACATAACTATCATATTGTCTTGATTCACGGTATGTTGAATATTTGTCATAACTTTAGTATTCCGGCCTTAGAACACATCCAATAGCCTAGACAACAGGCAAACTGCATTTGCCGGAAGCAGTCCCCAATCTTTACAAGCTTAACTCATATTGCATCTTACTTACCTACTTGAGATGTATTTTTAAATGAACTTTTAACACAATATAATACTACAAAGTGTTAACCTACAAACAAGATGGGATATTTCCTTCTGAAGTTTAAAAAAAATTTAAGAATAATCAGAAAGTGCACAAACAGAATATAACGATTATCCTAAAAAAGGGAAGTTTAACCAAACATTGAATGAAAACTATGAATGTATGTATCTTTGTATAGGTACCCATTTACATAAACTACTAGAAATATAAGTACATAACATTATCCTTTTAGGTAGAGTCCTGGCCTGAACCACCTTGCACTTCCCACCCAAACTTTAATCGAACCGCAAACTCATAAATGTAGAGCAAAAAAACGGTCAAATAACTGTGTCTGTCACGCACCCATGTAGGTAGAGATAGCAAAAAATACCCGCTAACTAGCCAATATCCACTTAAGTTATCTATTGCACCAGATATTATCAAGCGTCGTGGTACGGACAGATTTACGGACTAATAACGGTCGATTTACCACTCCTTAATTAGGTTGGCCTATCCTATATATAGTTATAATAACTGTAGAAACACAACACCACCTATACCTATAATGTTTTATAATGAAGATTGGAAAATAGTTATAATACTTTACTTGTAGTACATACCTACCTATTAATAACTAGGTAACTTCTATTTTATATGAAGTCTTATTATAGGTAATAATTAGGTAGGTAATGCAAGAGCATGATATTTCGCTTTTTTTGTCGTTGATAGTAAAACCACAGACAAAGTTTTACTATGCTATCTTCATTGATGTGAGTCGAGTTCTTTATTTATCAATGATAGTGGTGTCTTGGAATTAAATTAATATTTCCTCTATCTTGTTAGCGAGACGTAGAGCTTAATTAATTTTTATTGAAGCCATTAATAGCTTCATTAAAATAAGTGTAGAGTATCTCTGTAAACGTAGGTATGTATATCTGAAATAGGTATAGGTATGCTCTAGTGATAAAATAAAACGACTAAGTAGGAGCATTTATCTACCTAGGTACTATAATTACCGCGGATCCTTAAAATGACTCAAACTCAAATTATGTTTCTTTTTGTTTGTTTTTTTTTAGGTACTTACCTACAAATTGGTTATTTTTATCGTCAATTGATTATTAATAGTGAGGTAGGTACAAAGGTACCTACATGATTTACCTAACTAATTATCATCAAAATAATTTGGGTCATCCTTTATGGCTCCAGCCATCAGCCTTAAAAGTCCACAGCTGGACATAGGCCTTCCCCAATGGCTTCCTCACATGCATCCTTTGCCAGCCTATGTGATAAGGAAATAGGTAGGTACCTACCTACTTATCTTATTTTAATTTTGGCTGCTAAGTTTAGGTAGTCTAAAAACTATACGTCTACTTAAAATAATGATTAAAAAAATGTTTACCTGAATGCTTTCCGCTATTATTTTCTTTCGGAAGGAACAATCTGTAACAAAACAAAAAATAAATGTTATTTTTATTATAGTGCAATAACTGGTTATTTTACATGCCCCTTAGACAAAAATACCGCCAGCAATAAAATAACATTGTGCAATAAAAACCCTTCCGTTGTGAAAGATTTACCGTTTGAATTTTTCACCCACATAGTCACAGTCAACGTTTTCAATTTTAATTATTTAGTTAAGTTTCGTCTGCGCAACCGACATCGTTATTTATTAGTCTAGCTGTGAATACCTATCTTATCATTTGTCAAATATTTTAATTTTTCGTGATTTTAATGTGGTGTTTGTGTCTATTGACTGACCCATACTTTCCTAATTTAGTTTCTAAGAAAAAGTGTTTCCTTTGAAAAAGTGATTAAAGTGCAATTTATTTGATTGGATATCGTTTTTTACTAACTTGTGTGGTAAGTTTGTTCTAATTATTTTATTTGTATGTAAAAATATTTATAACAGCACCATCTATTGATCATAAACTAATTTACGTGGTCCACAAGTTGCTAACTTCTTAACCAGTACCTAATGTTGCAATGCCTGCCATCTATGAGCGACCGCATGCATTATTTGCACGCACACGTATTGAGTGCACTTGCGTTTGTAGTTAGTGTTATATGGCCACGATAGAGGCGTATTGTGCTGTTATAACGCTGGGTTCATAACAGCGGACATTGTACGCTATTTATTTCTATAGCGCTGATGAAGAAATATTATTTTTGTTGGTATAATCTTTATAGTGTCGTTGTATTAGAGAGCAGTCGTAAAGACGTGGTGTTCTATTGTTGATCTAAACAAAATTACGTTTATAGTTCCTCTTTCGTCCGAGATCTTCCTTTAGGTACCTACTGATGTCGCAGATGTCATGTAAAATTAGCCGTTTTACTAAACCAGTAGGTAGGGTTTTACATCACAGCTCGCTTTTATAAAACAACTTAAAACGTTCAGCTGGGTTAACCAATATTTACTGTTTAGCGCAGGAATTCTGGGTACTTAGTTGTCATATATTTAATTACCTAAGTGAAGCATAAAATAAATCCTGCAATGGCATCATATGAATAAAATCTTAAATATCTAATAAATAAAAATGTGGTAAATAACTAAACCTAGATCGGTACCTACCTGTGTCTGTATTTAAATACAAAATAAATGTAGCTTTTTCAACTGAGTACAGGGGAAAAGAGAACGCGATTGATAACAAAATTGATGCTTTGTTTACATTGATGCAATAAAATAGTTACGACGTGTTGAATAATCGTTTCCAGTTTGAGTGACCATAAATTTGTGTATTTTTTAAAGTCACGCAGTTTGGAGTCAATAAAAATTTAACGACTGCGAGGGTGCACGAATGAAATTGTTCTGCATTGTATGGGGGCTAGTGGCCATTTTTTGTTACAAGTGCTTTTTTTCGCTTTGATAATTACTACGACTATTAAACTGAGACTCATCAACTAGTTCCAGAGATAAATAAATATACTTAAATGAGAAAATATTGACCACGTTTTTGCTCCTCACTAGAGCCATGGCAGTTTGTGCCAAGTCCGCATGTTTGCTTGGAGACAAAGATTTATGTTCCTTTCGTTCCTTATGTTCCTAATAAGTTATTTTTCACGTATTCCAATCTTGTGACCTCATTTGACTGGTTACATAAACAACCCATTACACGTTTTACTACCCTCGAGTGAGTTATGTTACTTGCGCAATTCGGCACGCGCCCATAAATAGACAAACGCCAAGAAGTTATTCCTAACGTTCCTAAAAGTAATCTATCTCGAGGCCTCACCGCAATATCGGTTTCTGAACGATTAACAGAGGGCGTGCGTGCCCTTCGCTTTTACGACATACTTTTACGACGTCGTAAACTCGGCCGTATAATGCCTATAATCTTTTTCCGCGAGTCTCCGCCCGCTGTTGATAGATGGCGCTAAACGCAAACCTTCAAATCACTGTCACCGAACCAAATGTTAAAGTTTTATTGTGTGTTTCGCTAATGTGGTGTGAAATTAATAGGTAATAATGCTTTTATGGGTGCTTGTGAGCTTTATAGGGACATAAAGTCCTGGCAGGTGAATGTAGTACCCGAGTAGGTAAGTATTTGTTTTAAGTTGACCGCAGGTGTGCTGTGCCATCGTTCGGCGGCATTTATAACTTTGTGGCATTATAAAAACGAACGAGACCTACCTACCTACGGTTAGATAAACTCACTTTACAATTTTACGATGGTTTAAGCACGTTTTATGACAGCATTTCGCAGGAAAAAATAATCGTGTTGTTTTGTTCTAATGGGTTAAGTTCTAATGGGTACATAATAGATAGTAGATAGGTGGATTTTGTAAAGAGTAAGTACCTACTCAACTAGATTTCCTTTCTATTTATTTTAATTGCCAATTATAAACAAAATGGGAAGCCTCGTACGATAAGCTCTAAAATTCTGAAGATTGTACCTACTGAAAGGGATCTCAGAATACAAAATTAAGGGATGTTTTCCTTAAAGCCATTTTAACAAAGCAAATATCCTCGGAGACTCCCCGGGCAAATGTCGCACTATGCCAAGCAATTATAACAATTTCGCTAATAGTTGAAAAGGGCTATAATGCCGCGCAAACTCTTGCCCATTTATACGAACGAACATAAAAGACTAAGGCCTTTGGAGTTGAGGCTAGGAAACGTCTGTTTTGCGATGTAGCCACTAACGTTTATGATAGCGTCGTAACATGAACAAACCTTATTAAATTTTCCAAATTTATTTTTTTATTCAACGTGAGGTAACTTATTATACAGCTCTCTTTATCATATCAATACCTACTGTATATGAATGCCGTAAAAAAACAACACCATAGTTCACCTTATTGGAGTAGCAAGACTGCGTGATCACACTCTGTTACTAACAGCCGTGATGGCCAGACCAATCCTTAGCCACTCTTCTGGATTAATCGAAGCTACCTTCGTGTTAGATTGACTTCAAAATCATTAGGATATTTTGGGGCATAAGTAGTTCTATCAGATACCTATTAGGTAATTTAAAATTGTAATACCCAGACAGAAGTAACTAACCTTGCAAAAACTGGAAATATCTTCTTATGTCTGAACAAGCACTGACTCACTCACTCTCACAATTTCACTACTTACACTTAATAAATAATCCGAACATTTCAAAATATAAACTTTAATAAGAATTAAGTAACCATTGGTGCAACAACACTTTGGCGCATCAAATACGACAGTCAACATTAAATTTCATCGACTCCTTTAATTCCTAACGTACCCACCGTCTAGACTAAAACTATTTCTCGATTACCCTCAATTACCTTCACAATCGGATCTCTCGCTCCAACACCGTTGCTGTGAAAAGGATGGCGAGTGGAAGGGTGGCGGCGAATCCTGCCGATTTTCCATGCAATTGAATAAAAGACGTAACGATGTGTCGAGGTGTTAGTATATTTTTTATCGAGATATTGAATCGTTTGTAATCCGGGTTGGATGTCTGACTCGTGTAAATGAAATATCGGTTCATTAATATATTGGAAAACTCAAATTTATTGAATGTCTGAATAAATATTACCTGTTATTTTTGTATTACCTAATACTTTTATTTAAGACTGTATATGTTACACTTACTTAATTGGACATTTACCCCCAAATATAATATAGAAAGTTTTGATTTACACTTGCGTTACCACGCATTTATGTTCTGTAAAATACTTTGTAAAGGAATCGTAATATTGATGGTGTCTTGAAATGACGTAGAACCCGTTTTCATCAAACATAATTATGTATCAAGAAAAATATAATAGATACCAACTTAAACAAAAACGCGTTGAGATAGTTTTATCTGTTATAGATATACAGTGTAACAGACAGACAGAGATGTCAAACTTATAACACCCTTATGTGTATTTTGTCGAGGTTCAATACCCGAGGGCTGTCCTTTTTCAGGTTCAGATGTCCTGTGTATCCCTGGATTTGCAATTTGTTTGTGCATTTTGGAGAATCACGATTGTTTTAATAAACTAGTCGAGTATATTATTCCGTTTAAGGTAGGTACCTATTGGGTACTATAATATGGTAATCAACCATATTGTATTATGAATCATCAGCTTACAAACCGCTCACCGATATTATACCGTTAACCCAACATATTTATTTAATTTAACTTTACGGCTAACCTAACAACATACACATGTAATACCTACTTACGTAGAGTTGTTAAACTTGAAACTGTAATGTTTTCGCACCGTCAACTCGTAAAATTTTATTAAAATTAAAACAAAAAGCATTTGATAGCGAAACTGAAGCCCACGGGAGGACGAGGTGGCGAAATTTTCAGTAATGGCGGCCGTTACCGTCGTCGTTTACCGACGCGGGCGTTCCCATTATCGCGGTATTAATACAACGGTTATACGGCACGGTATGGGGTTTTTGTTGTGTTTATTGGTACGCGAACATATATGAGAAGTACTTGCTGGGGGACGTGGAGAAACATGGCTACCTTTATTGCCCAACCTCCCCCTTTTTTCCCCTTTATCTCAATTCCCATTACCCTTCTGTTGGGCAACGTGCGAGCTATGCCTTTGGTATTGCAAGCATCTATAGGCTACGGAAACTGCTTACAGGCGCAGTACAGGCAGTCGTTACAATACTAGCGAGTAGTACAAAACATTTAAGATTCGATTCTTCAATAGTCTTTCCTCTAAAGAAAGGTGCCGTCGATGTCACTTGAACTTACGTTAATAAGTGTTGTTACAATGCAAAATGTTATCTTATGTCAATGTTGTGCCAGGACTATCGGTGATCAAGCCAAAATAGCCCTTTCTACAAAGATACAAGAGTTTTGGAAATTTGTATTCGATTATATATCTCGAAAAACAAATTAAGAAATTGGTCACCCCTATCGTTGCCACCATAGGACACCATTTGCTAGGACAGTCGATCCTTTATCATTATTTTTACCAAACCTATTATTTTCATCATTACTCTACTTCGCTTGATAATAATAATAATAAATATCGCCAGACTGACACACCAACTGTATGGTCCCAAACTAAGCAACGCTTGTACAATGGGTACAGTACAATGGACTGGGGGCGATCCCAGTGACTCCCAGACCTGGGCAAACTATAAAAAGGCAATTTCCTAAATTTGCCACGGCGGGAATCGAACCTGCAACCACCATGTGCAGTGAGCCGGGCGGCCTACGCTCGAACCACTGCGCCAAGCGGTCGTTGATATCTCCTATATGGGCGTACACTATCGATAAACGCCTTTCTATACTACATTGTAACCAAACTTTCTTCGCAGATAGTCCTAATGAACGCTGTGAGCACTTATCTCAAGATGGAACGTTGTTTAATGTTGCAGAAACTTGCATTCTTGAATCTGGGTCGACCTACAAAGGTAAACCTCGAGCAGATAATCAACGAAACTAATTTATCTAATTAGGTCGAGAACAGAGCAATGTTTTAATCGAAATTACCATAAGGTTCTTATGTCCTGAATAGTAAAAAAAGCATTGTACACTCAAATTGTACCGTTAGTTATATTTTATGATTATAAAGTTTTAATTGGTAATTTAAATCAAATCATAATCACTACATAGTATAAAAAAGTCGCTTTCCACTGTCTTTCCCTAAGTCTGCTTAGATCTTTAAAACGCAACGGATTTTGATGCGGTTTTCTTTAATAGATAGAGAGATTCAAGAGGAAGGTTTTTTTGTATAATACATGCATAATATAGTAGAGGAACACTGATAATTTTAGAGCCGTGCGAAGCCGGGGCTGGTCGCTAGTATAATAATAAATAATACTTCTGCGCTCGGAAAAAAACTCAATCTATAATACCTACCTATATACAAGACAGTAAGGAAGCCTTAGCGCAAATTTCTGACGACCTTATATTTTGTATTCCAGAGCTTATCCATTCATCCCATTTAAGCTTATCAGCCGAACAATGAGGCCGGGGTGCTGAAAAGAGCTAGCCTTGGAGTTTTCAGGCAATTTAATTCGACGAAAACCTTTAGCTAATACTTTTTTTCCAATTAGAGAGACACTCTAGGAGGAAGGGATCGCTTATGTGTCGATAGAGGCTTTTTATGTACACATTTCTAATAAGTTTAAGTGGTTCTAATTAAATTGAGATAGTTTATGGCCCCTATTGCGATGTATGTGAGCTTCTTAATTAATTACGTATTGTTCTCATGATAATGTTCCATAAAGTAAAATTGTCATTTTATTAAAAAAGAAAAAAACATTTTACGCCATATTTTGAACGTAATTGTTTCTACTTTATAATTACAATAATTGGTATTTAGAATGAAGAATATACCTATGCGTTATTTATTTTATTAATTTAGATTTCAGATAATCCGTGATCAATTTAATTATTAAAAATTTCATGGAAAGATTCGAAAGGATTCTGCCCTTTAGGCAGTTAAACTGCTAGTTTTAGGCATTTTGCTAATCAATAGCAATTTAAGTAGCACAGTTAACACAGAGGAGGCAACTAAAATTATTAATTATCTTGAATTTCATTAACTCCTCCAATTTGCATTCAAAATGTGCGATCAGGTACTCTAAGCGCCTACACAAACACCTCTACCCAGCTAAGAACAGTCCGAGCGCGCCGTTATTTTAATACCCTTATCAAAAAACAAGGCACATTACAAAATGGCCGCCATTTTCATGAGTTTGCGCGTGAAAACGCTCGTGAGCCAGCCTGGAAAATTATAACAAAAGGCATCAACCGCTATCTTTCTAATTATAGTAAATCACCTTGCTACGGACGAGATAAGACTGTACACATTTTATTTTCGAATGTCGTATGTGGCCGCGGTGAGGCGCCACTTGCTACCTTCCGGCTTCGCGTCGGATCATTTCACTTGTGACTTGAACGAAAAGGGCGTAAGTCGAAAAGGTTTGAAAGTCATTTGAGACATTTCGGCGTGAGGAGGAATTGGGAGAGTTTTGGGGGTCGGAATGGCGTTTGTTTGTAGTTACATCGTATTGTTATACGACGTTTCGGCGTCGAGCGGTGAGCTCGTTCGATGAGCGGACCCTCTCGTCTAGTGCAGCCGTATCGAGAAGTATCGCATATTGTATTCCGTGGCGATAACTTGGAACTTGGAAGTTAGAAAAATCAGGGACTGGAGAATGTTGAGATATTTATTTTTCATTACTCATACTCGTAAGTAGGCCTGAAGTTGCCTGAGGAGCGGGTTAAAAGTAATACTTTTCAGCCCTAGGGAGAATCACTTTCAACTGACAGCTGTCAAATTATTAAAAATAAACTAGTTCTATTTTGTTTTTACTTTCCCTGTATTCGTAATGAAAAGCACAGTGTTTACCTCGGGTGAAAGACTTTATACCTTCACCCCTAGGGTAACAATGTACTATTTAAGTTGTATTTAATTTGGAAAGATGTGTGATCTATACTTACTTTAAGGTGCTCGTCCAGTTACGCCAGGCACTGTCTGGGCTAGATTTCGACCAATACGAGCGCTTCATTTTAATGAGCTGTATAAAAAGAAGCAATTCCTTTGGTTGAAAGCTAGCCCATCCAGTCCGCCTGGCTCAAGGGGACAGGCATCCTTAAAATCACTAGATACTAGGTACATTTATTATTAGCACATAATAAAAAAAAGTTCCGACAGTCAACTGATGGCCTTTTTATGTGTCTCTATTGTGTGAGGTAAGGAAATGGTCTAGACTATTTCCTACTCATTATAATGATCAAATGTGCATTATAAATAAAATATCTATGCTATCGTTTGTAAGGAACATCTTATATTATAATGTAAGTAAGTAAGCGTAGAAACCGCCTATGTTAAGCAGTTACCGTGGCAATAGATGCCTTGCATACCTGCAAAATGCGTTGGCCGCATGTTGCCCATCTGTAGGGGAGATGGACAGAGGGAAAACAAGTGAAGGGGGTTTGCGGCTGTCTCACACATCGTTCGAAACACAGCTATATATATCTAAATACTTTACGCCGATCTGATCTTCTGTGAGAGGTTGGTACTACCCTGGTCGAGTTCATCGAACCCGTATTTGAGTAGTAATCCAACCTGTAGTCCATTAGCCACAGCTTGACTCTACCACCGTTGGCATTTTAAATAAATAACGTTAAATTTACCTACTTACTTCTAATTTTCGGGTCATTGTGTAGCCTTAGGGGCGCTATGACTTAGGTTAGGTCAGGTTTAGGTTTAGGTTAGGTTAGGTTAGAACAGTAATCAAAACGAAAAATATTTTTTTCTCGAAAATTCGTCTAAGTCCTGGCTCCATAGCCCCCCCTAACTGGGAACTAACATAATCTAATGACACATTCAGATTCTGGCGCTTCGCCGGCCGCTGCCGCGGCACGCTCGCTTCGCTCGCTCGGCTCGGGCGTTTTGGTCACTGTTCTAACCTAACCTAACCTAAACCTAAACCTAAGTCATAGCGCCCCTAAGGCTACACTCCAAACAATTTTCGTAAGGTCTTTTGTTATAAGTACCTACCTACCTCAAACCTCGTGGATAACAAAATTGTTAGAAAAAGCCCGTCACAGTATATTAACGAAATAGTTTTCCTATTAACTGTCCCATTGTGCCGGCTAGTTTCAGAGATGTGGGGCGGTGCATTTCACCCCCGCACACCGCCCCACCTGTGCATTCACCCTACGCACACAGTAACATAACGCCAGTATACCATGACCTCCCCATCCCCTCGCCTACGTAAAGATAGAGACGAAAAAAGGGTGACGAGATGTGTCGTCAAAGATCCAAATAAATTGGACTGAGGTAGCAAAGGAAGGTGTGTTTGAGTTGGTTCACTTGCTACCTACAAATATTGTTTGAACACTGTGAAAAGCATTCAAATAACATTAGGTATTCGTTTATTATAGGTTGTCATATCCAAGTATTAAAATAAACATAGCTTATATACATTTCTCAAAATGACAGAGTTTCTGAAGTTGTTTACTTAAACATTAAATCAAAATTAGCTGCAAATTTGGAATCACCTACGAATATTAAATTTAAAAGAAACAGTGCCATCTTGAGATGTCCGAAATAAGCGAAGCTTTATAGTATAAAGCGTAGTAACTAAGCGTTAAATACAGCTGCCGCACGCGCCACTCCGTATACCTATATATACCGTGTAACGCTACTGACGCTTAGCACGGACAGAGTGGCCGCGCGGCGAGCGCCCCGAACGTCCGTATTTTAGCACGGCCCGACAATATTTCAATTCATTAGACATGTTGATTAGAAAAGTTGGTAATACATTACTATGAAGAACATTGTAAGATGCTATTAAGCTTAGATATAACTTGTGTTTAAGGCACTGAAGTTTCCAATTTAATGAAGCATACCGATTAGATTAACAAATTAATATTCAAACGAAGATACACTATTACTTAGAACAAGTCATAAAATGCAGTGAAGGGAAATCTCTACCTGCTATAATAACAAGTTTGTATTGAATGTAAATATCAATGATGTTGAATCTATTTTAAAGTAATGTTTAAGGGAAGCCATCATTGGTGCGACACTTCGTTGAGCTATACTGTAGAGACGCACACGATCGTCGCTAAAACTTATTTGTAAGAGACGTATTTCTCTTCTTATTAATCGCTACCGCACTCTTGATAGAGTTTACGAGGTCGTTATGTCCCGGTTGATCTCTCGGCTCTACCTCATCTACTCTCACAGCCTCTCAATGAAAAAAGTGATTTTTGAAATACCTTCTTAAATATTCGTCTTTATTAATTTGCACAGATTCTATAAAAACAAATGTACAGGGTGTAATTTTTATGTGTTAATAATTGACACTTAACGTTTCCACCTTGTATACCTACACCTTTATTAGCAAATTTGTGAACTAACTGAAACAATATTGACCTCATAATTTTTAAATAAACAACTTACCTTCAACTTTGAGGTAGTGTTTTGCAAGTCGACTTGAAAGGATCAAACGCGGCCGATGCCGAACACACACGAAGCTAACATAAACGAGTTCTCCACCCGTAACTCGTCCGAGGACAGTTAACTGTACATGTAACGTCCAATATTGCGCCCGCGGCACCTACCACCATCCACCACGCAATACGATCCAATTAAATAGCTTAGAATGTATGTGTGTACATTACCCACCCTGAGGCGTGTGATACATTCGTTTTCATTAACGACCAGGTAATGGAATGTTTTGAAATCGATAGCACTTGTTTTTTTGCTGTTGAAACTTGATGATTTTTTGGAGCCAATAAAAAATACGGTTATTTTAATGAAAATTTTATAGCAAAATGTAGGTAATAAATTTTAATAAAATAATAAAAGTGTTTTCGAATCGTTCAGCTTTTCGATTTTTATCGCCTATCTTTTATAGGATAACTATACCCAGCTGAGCATAAACCGACTGGAACTCCTAAAATTATTACGACCATCTCAATAGGAAAAGGACAATTCGACCGTTTCTTTCAATATTCCTGTATTTTCCCTCGGAAAACGTAATCGACCGAGGACAGTAATATTACATTTTGTTATATAATAACGATTTTCCTTCCCGATGGCAATTCGTCGTTATTGGACGTAAAGTAAGGACGAACTCGAAACGAACATAGCTAATAATAATATAGTTATTGTTATACCTTCCCTTAACCTAAGCCTCGTATCAGGAGCGCCGATTCCGTGCAGTCACATCAACCGTTTCGCATTTTACGACTTACATTGCGTGTGTAAAGGGAGTAGACGCGATTAAACGGCGTAGAATGGGTTCAATAGATGAGAATTGCAGCTATGCGGTGAATGGGCGCCCCATTCGAGGAACGAGAGGTAGGATTGTACGCTCCAACCTGCTTTCTATCTGCAAAATCAATGTGACTATTAGCAAGTTTTCGCGCAGTCGCAATGCGTTCGCGAAACGCTACCGGTCAGAAGTTACTGCCGCCCGCACCGATTCTCTATGCAGATGCTGCGATTTATAATTAGGTGTATCTATGTGGCGAAATATCGATTGCCAAGTTTCTATTACATATTGTAAGTCGCGCATTTAGACTTTTATTAATTTATATCGTCATTAGATTCGATTTTTTGTTACACAATTTTATTGGTTTAACTGTGTCACCTAGTATTTTTTGCATAAGATGATAGTATCAGTAATAATACCGTACCTGCTGCGTTCGAGACACCGCGTGTTAGTCGATAAAAATGCTAATGCCAATACAGCAGCACGATATAGAGACCCTCTCTTGTTTAGTAACAAAAAATATGTGAAAAGTTTTTTTGCTTTTCTCTGAACACTTGGCAAGGGAAGGCGGAACTTTCAAACGTTGTATAAATTAACAAAATTTATAAAAAGTATATAGCTACCTTTACTGTTGTTACAAGCGTTGTTATTGATTAAAGGTTACATAACATTTTCATACAAACTCGTCGATTCATCTATATAAAAAAATAAAATTGGAGTGTCTGTTTGTAATATCAAAATAACACCTTTTCACTAACTGCATATGAAAGTACATACGACACCTATAGCAAAAACGCGATTTAATTTTTTTTTGTCTGTCTGTCTGTCTGTCTGTCTGTCTGTCTGTCTGTGTGTTTGTTCCGGGTAATCTCCGAAATGGCTGGACCGATTTTGACGGGACTTTCACTGGCAGATAGCTGATGTTATAAGGAGTAACTTAGGTTACTTTTATTTTAGAAAAACCAAATTTTTAAAAATGGGTCCTGTCGCGCGGGCTCATAACGCGGGAGCGGGCTTTTTTGTTAAGTTATATTCCACGCGGACGAAGTCGCGGGCTCAGCTAGTATTAACATAAAAGAATCAACTTCGACATTTGGATTATGGCATGGCAAATTTATTGAATATACCAGTATTATAAATCAAAACTATGAATATAATGTTCGCATTTGACAGTAACAGCTATTATAGAGTTTATTAAATTGAGTTCTAATATGCCATGAGACGATTTCTGTAATTTAAAGTATTGGATTATTTTTCTTAATAACATAATTTTGTTGGAGTTATATAGTTTTTAGATTGTTGGTGAACTATAGATTAAAATGCACATTTAAAGTAGGTAAAGCAAACCGTTTCCGGCTCTACATAACGAGTTGATGTAATAAATTAACTTAATTAGCTTTTATCCGTTAAAAACTATAAATATAATTTTAAATGCTTAGAATTGTTGTATATATTTCGTACCTATTAGAATTTTGTCAACCCATATTTTTAAGGCAGCTTTGTAAAGAATATAACAAAAGACGCTGGTAGGTAAGTGATTTGGTGTTCTTTATGTTGTTTTGTAAGAACTCTTTGCCCAAACGGGGTAGCTACTAACCTAAAATTTTAAAGATTCAAAGGAACAAGAAACTAGATTGTACAATAATTCCCATTTAAACTCTCAAAGCTTTGAATTCATTCTATAAACATCTTTACAACCCAGTTATAGTTCTAACGTGCCAACAAAATATCGCTTAAAAATCCTTCTACTAAATACTTAAGCTGCCCCGCTAAAATGTATATACGGAAAGCATTTCATTTTTTCTCTAAGATTACAATAAATCAGTTACGGAAATAGTAGTTAGTTAGTTACATACAATAACACAGACAAAAACCAAACAAATTATAGCATAAAACACTCAACAATAAAAAATACAAATAATCAATAGAAAAATACAAATAATGGTAGTTAGTTAAAACAGTTGTATATAAGGCCAGTGAAAGGAAAGGTTTTTTCAAAGTGTATTACTGAGTCGAATGTGTCGGTATACGAATATAGGTAGTCCCGGCCTGGACGGAGAGGATGTGAATAAACGGCGGCGTACAAATCGATACTGCAGGGCGGTGTTTGGTGCTGTTTCACTGAGGAAATGTTCCCAATGAATCCGCTCTGAACGTGGCTGAAGCTGCTTACTAATGTCAAATAAAAAATTGGGTTTAGACATTGATTAGCTACTAGAATAAAAGTCAATGTGTATTAATAATAATAAAAATAACTAGCCCTTTTAATAAAATCGAGCTTTTTAATGATTGATGATTATTTGATATAATTAAGTGAGCAGAATATCCTACTAATATTATAAATGTGAAAGTTTGTGAGTGTGGATGTATGTATGTATGTATGTATGTATGTATGTATGTATGTATGTATGTATGTATGTATGTATGTATGTATGTATGTATGTATGTATGTATGTATGTATGTATGTATGTATGTATGTATGTATGTATGTATGTTTGTTACTCCTTCACGCAAAAACTACTGAACGGATTTGGATGAAATTTGGAACACAGATAGATTATAACCGGGATTAACATATAGGATACTTTTTAACCCAATAATCCAATACTACGCGGATGAAGTCGCGGGGCACAGCTATCATGTATATAGGTAAGGTATAGAGTTTCTCATACAACTTACTAATTAGATATTTTCTCAGTACAACACAACTCCCAATAAAACTAATTAGCCAAAAAGAAGAGCACAAGAAATGGGACTATTTTCTTACTAACCAAATAACATAGGACTAACGTTATTAAGGGAAAATAAAAATAATAGGCAACGCTACCGACAGAATGAGTATTAGGCAATTAAGGATACTCATTACGAATAATGTTACTCCTTATACTCTGTACTGGTGCAATACAATATAAATAAGTTATCGTTTTTGGTAGGTAATGAAAATAAAATATAATAATAAGAACAATATGTATTTATTAGATAACAAAATAAAATAATGGTGGTATTTTTTGGAGTGACATGTTTTTTTACCACGTTTTTATTTGTATACATTTGTGTACTAATTTGTATTATTACATGGGTACCAATTTGTATTATTGTGTATATTTTTGGTTGCACAAAATATAGAGTCAATAATACATCACAAATCGGTTGAAATGTTTTACTAGTGCAAACTAAAGGATACATTTTAGGTACAGACTGGTGTGATAATAGCTGAAACGGGAGACGTAGAACATATTCTATTTGTATCTATGTTATATAAGTGATTTTCCTAAAGAAATAAATTGGTGCCTCCTTGACATATTCACGGTAGGTTATTAATCAACGAAATAGAAATGAATTTGAGTTCTAGTACCATGGAGATTAGGGCGAAGATAATGAAATTTTAAAATATTTTAATGAACCAATCTGGCTGGCTTTCAGATTACACAATACTTATAAAGCTAGGTAGATATACGGAAAGCTTCCCGTCCATCCGTACCCAGACTAGGTAATTTATACGCTTTGTATTCGAAACGAAACAATTTCCCCAATTGAATAAAACAAAAAAAGGAATGAAATAAAAGGATTGAGTTTTCTACAGTATCCGGAATAGTTTGCAAGCGGATAACAATCGCAACCTATATATTCGGAGGCACCAATTACGTGTCATATAAAGAGCTAAGCAATCAGATTTCTATTCTGTTATATTTTATTGAGTGCCATTTATATTCATTGTTGACCATTAAAAACATAGTTGATTCGACAATAATTAATGTTTGCAATAATAACTGGTTGATGAAATTTGTCGGAGAAAACTGCTGTCATTTTTGATGACTCGGCTGTCACTTTCAATTAGAATTTTTAGAGCAATTGTGATTCTTGTAGAAATACTGTACAATATTAAGAGGAAATTTGAAGCATTAACACCGGATAGGGGATGACACGATGAGGTAAGTAATTGAAATACACAGGCGTCGCGTAAATCTGGATTGTAAGTGAGGACTTTTCAGCCTCACGTTTGTTCTAGATCGCTGTACACACAGAAAATGTTGAATAGGTGGTAGACTTAGCTTATTATAACATAATTTGGTGACATTTTTGGAGACTCATATAGTCATATAGTAAATGTATGAAAAAACAATTGATTCAGATTATGTTTACACCGAGAGTTCGTAGCGTATACATATCGAATAGTTCGAAAAGAGGAAAAAGAAAAAGTTTTCTTCAGTAGTTAGATAAATTATGGGACATAATTCGATTTCCTTTTTATCAATAGCAATAGCAAGTAGTTTGATTAAGTTGATACGTATTGGACCCTTTGGATGCAGAACGGGAGCGTTAGACCATGAAATTGGCCCAGACCATGGCGACGCATCGGCACTTAATGGCTGCCCCGTCGATAGGATTTCAACTATTTTCAAATACAGCTTGTTTCAAAAGTACGAAATAACAAATAATAATTCCGGGCAGACCGCGCATACTTCGAAAATGGCCTTTTGAAATTTTCCCTTATCTGGGTGTCACTGGGAGCGACCCCATTCCATTGTATAGTATCCATAACACAAGCGTTAATATAGTAGTCTAACCTTTTACTTTTAAATATACGTAATTTTACTGTCAATTAGGTTTCACTAATATTACTTGAGTTATCTTTAGAAAGGGCACTGACCTATTTAAATCAATACGCAAAGTTCCTATACACAAATCTGAGTCAAATACATTCGGATAATGTAACAAAACATTTACATAGTGGTAGTGTTGAATTTTGTGCAACAATAAATCAGCATTATCTTCTTTTTACAACTCACTCAACTAGCAATGGCTTATCTGACTAGTTATCCTTGCCACACTTACCGTGTACTTAGTACTTAGTAGGTACCTTCTAAAATCTGACTCAACTGTACTTGTACAATGTATAACAAAGTAGGTTATAGGCACGGATTACTATCGATTGATCTATTAAGTAATAGATATAACATTCCTATAAAAGCTTATCTAATGGCAACCGAATATGTTTTGGTTGTAACTAGCTATTTTAGCGAATTTTAATGGCCATTATAATTTGCTACGATCGCTCCCTCAGATACCAGGCGCCATTAATGTAATGTCAAAAGATAGCACTCGAAAAAACTATCAACAAAAACTATAAAGGCCGAAGTATCAGATGAAAGGTCGGTGTGAAAAAATTGTTTAGTTCATTAAGGCGAAAGTCGCTTGGAATTCCGCACGCGTGACTGTACTTTTTTGTACTACGAAACGAGTGCTACGGTAAGCGATTTTCGTTCCAATATAGATCGGTCCCACCTATTGTGAATTCCGTAGGTCTGAAATTTATTTGACAGCCCCAGTGTCTGTGGATAATGGAAAATGGCGGAATGGCAGAATACATTATGGACATAAGTCATGGTTTGTTTTTGGCGGGGATCCGACAAACGTTATTGGTATTTAGGGTCATTTAACTATTAGGGGTAGGTAGTGTTTCTTCGTGCTTATTGATATATGAGACAGCGAGTGTTGTATGGAGCCGCCGTTACAGGGTTAGTTACGGTGGGAAATTAATTTTGTCTTAACAACCGCGACGCCACCGCGCTGGTGACAAAATGGGAAAAACATTGTGTTGATTTTCAGAAGATTAAGCAGGTACCTACCTAATTAAATAGATTATAGATTAAGATTATAGATAATAGACAGGAAATAGAATAGAATTAGGAAATAAAGGTAGGAACCTCGTCACTGAACATTCTCAATTTCTCAAATCCATTATTTTCTCAATATTGAAATAAATAAATGGGTAGTAAGATTATCTAAATATGTTGAAAATATAATAAAATATTTAATATCTAAATCAATTGTCAGAGACGTCGCTCACTGTACCTACCTCCCACCAAACTATTCAATAAGTAGCTGCTATGTAACTAGATATTTACTTATTAGTAGGTAGGTACATAGCTTTACAGAGCTTTCAACTCATAGGCTCACGTAGGTCAGTTGTATGTAGGATCCTATCAATATTTGTAGTCAGACCTGGCTAGCTTTTGCTCTACATAATTTATTTCGTGAAACGTGCGATCTCTTGACCTACAAATTTTATTCTGTTGCTAAAGTTTATTTAGACCCAAGGGCAAACTTATATGCTTTCGTTCCCGATTTAACCGAGATAGACCAATGCTTTTTATTACTTACTAGCTGACCCGACAGACGTTGTCCTGCCTTAACTTTGAATATAATTCGAATTGTTCCGCTCAACTTTTTAATTTTTCTCTTTCATAAGAACCTTATCCAGTCAAAAATAAACACAACAAAAAAAGAATTAGCGAAATCGTTGAATCCGTTCACGCGTGATGCGATGACCAAGGAAATAGAGATTAATTTATATATATATATATAGATTACATATTAGATAGGTAGGTATACTATGTTTTGCTTCTAATTTAGACTTGTTCCATGTGAGTTGAATCATTACAATAGCCAGGTAAGTACTTACATATCTACTCTACTTATAAAACGTAAAGAATTTTATACGGTATGATGACAAGAACTACCACATATTTTAAATGAAATTCCTTAGTCAATACGTAAATAAATTGGCAGGTACCTTTTTTAACGTCGGAAAACTCTTTTGTGTCCCCTTCCGTCTCGGGGGAGGCGGGAGGGGTGTGTGGGAGTCCCAGCAGGGCTGTATACTAAAACCAATGGTGTACAATATTCCCCTTTGGGGAGCGCCACGGGATCGCCCGCGAGTATGCTCCGCAAAAGTAGTACATAACTAGATTCCTCTCTATCTTATTTATTTTAAGTTAAAGTTCGGAATGAGATGTCTATGTTTGATGTATTTTGATTTATTATAAAAATTAAGTTATACCTATGAACACGTAGGTATAGGTACCAATGTTTGATTTGTGTTCGATTCCATTTGTACCTACGTAGAAAACTTATTTTCTTACAAAATCTAGAAATACTATTGAAAAACCTACGTATCTACATAATATTGTGGAATACGAGCAAAGAGGTAAAGGTCAAAGGTTAAGGTCATCTCAAACAACAAAAATCAAATAGCCATAAATTTTATTAACTCTTTATTCTCTTGAATTTTTGAAATTAATATTACAATATTGAATGTGGGCTTCATATACAATCACCCAACTATTTGCTTATATAACACGACACAGTCACGTTCGTATGGTACCGTCAGAACACACTCGACCACGCTAGCTCACACCACACTACGGCTCAAGAGATGTTGGACATGGCACAAATAGTTAACGCCGTCCACTCAAATAAGGTATCTGCGTAACATCTGCAGTAACCTCACAACCACTGCCGCAAATACCAAATAAACTTGAACGCAACAACACATGGATATTGTTCAGGGCCAGGTGTCTCGGTAACGTGGTCAAATACCTCAGGCATACACGTCTCAATACATAAATACATAACGTTAAACAAAAAAAAATATAAACAAAAAATAATGCGCCACATAAAACTTCCACGACTATTTACAATTACTTAACGTTTTAAGACATTTTTAATTACTATATTCAAAAATATAGATATAGGTAGGTACATAGATACATAGCTACATTTATATTAAAGATAAAAATTGATCGTTTAGGACAATAAGAACTAAAAGAAAAGAAGTCTTGTTATCTTTTAAAAAGTTAAAAGTTACGACTGACAAGGACATAACATGGACAACGAAACAGATAATAAGTAACTTTAACACAGTTTTTTGACCAAAACGAAGTTTGAAACATGAAAAATGTAATAGTCATGAAAATGATTTATGAACTTACATGACACTTTAATTAATAATAATATTGATATAACACATCCTGTATTTAATTTGGTTTCGTCCCCTGCAAAGAATGCTAAGCATCATCAAGCTAGACAATTCTGCGTGCTTCGCTTGACACACGAACTGAATTTGACACAACTAATTATATTGCCAGACAGTACTATAGATCTGTCAAATTAAGTTTTGTCTCGTTTTAATGATAACAGATTTAGAAAACCGACTATTGGCTAAATATCTTACAAAAAAGTTCAAACCCTTGAGACAAGACCCGAGAGTAAGTACCTCCGAGGAAACAATAACGTAGATGGAGCGTATAGAACGTACCCAACAGATTCTTTTTTTAGATTTGCTTATATGTGATTCGCGCACTGCGATCATATAAAGGTTCCTCGTAGGGACTAAGGAACCCTAAAAAAATCTGGTTTGAAATTATTTGCTGGCTACTTACTAGTTCTGTGCCCTCTACATTATTATTTTCGTCTAAGGTTCCAGATAAGTTTGTTATATTATCTGACCAATTGTCACCTTATTAGGAACAAAACCAATTTAAATTGAATGCATAATGTTCAGTTAGGTATATAACCTACAGTCTACAAAACTAGCTATATGGCAAGACAGCATTATGGATGGAGGACAAATAATAATCTATTTAGCAAATTGTTCATTGTTTCACTGTGAATTACAGTTGTTTACGACGCAGAAACAATAAACAGTAACTGACATAAATCATTGGACGTACATACCTACACACAAGTATCGTTACTATGTTACAAAGATTTACCTATTGTTACACGCGAAACTTAATGGGTAGAGAAGCTGACAGCTTCGAGAACGGCATATATTTGCACTGTCCCAAACATATTCAAAATGGAACAAAAAACAACTATCTAAGATTTAAAATGCAGAAATAACAATTTAATTCGTATACACACATTGTGTTGTCATCAACATTTCAGTTTTCAGTGTGTACGTCCCATTTTCGTCCAAGCTTTATACCGTTCACCTTGCAAAATGGCGATCTACGAACGATTACTAAATAATTTTAAGCGTTTTTAATTCAATTACTAACCATCGGATTTACGCTTAACCTTTATTACAAGTTTCTACGATATTTTAATAACTATGCGTTTTATAATTTATAAAGCCTACTTAAATAGAAGTTACTTAAGTACATTTTGTTCGATTTTTCATTCTCGATTTTTATTTTATATATATTTAAAAATAAGATGGGATAAAGTTATATTACTAACAACCTTATTATGTACGTATTCTTAAGGGACTATGGCTTTTTAATGAAATATTTTGAAAAGACAATTATTGCACGAGTAGATACTGGGATTGATTTCATGAAAACTAATTGAAATATCTAAGAGAATTGTGGGACATCCATCGCTTCATACGAAAGGGATAATCCGAATGTAGAAGTTTTTAAACAATCAATGTATTTAAGCCGCCGTGATAGGATCGTTTATACAAAATATTTTTATAATTATAATTGCTGCTCATTTATATTAGTAGTAATAATTGAAATGAACATAATTTCACAGTTTTATTGCCTGTTATTAATTAACTATTTAATGACCCATTTTCATCATGATTATCATTTAATAGGGTTTTTAAATTATGAACTGAAATAATAAAACAGAAATATTGAAGTGCACCTTCACTTAAAATAAATGTTGTAGTATTATATCAATGTGGATGCGATTTTTAGTGGAAACAATTTAAAAAAACTCGTTTAGGTATTATTCTTAAGATTCGTTGAATGCAACCTGTTCAAATACGATTATAGCATCGTGAAATATGTTAGCGATTCTATGGATCTTCCTCATTTATATTATAAATATTGACGACTTAAATTTCTTCTAATGATATCACGACATTAAATGTTTTATGTTACGTTACACAGCTACAGCTATAAAAAAAATCAGTGGACAGATATTGAGAGGATGATTTTTATAAAAATTAAGCGAAGAATCCAATTTTAATACAGTTATTTATTAATTTATCTCTTTAATTCTACCCTGACATTAATTTACGTATAATGGTGACTATCAACACTAAGTTTATTCATTAAATTTCTAATTTTTGCTCAGATATTACGTATAGAGTTAAAAATAATAAAGAAAAATATTTAGAAACCAGTTACCGGACGCGGAACAAGTAATTATGTACCTATTTTGGCACAACGTGGAATCGAAAGCGAGGTGAGTGAGGGAATACGTTAAAGCAGCCATTTCGGAGAAGCTCGCATGTTCACTGAAAAGAATTTGGTTATTTTTCAGGTTTCATTCGAGCTCCATTTCGCATGCCGTTGGTAGGCATTTATGTGTGAAATTACTGACGTGGAAAATTCAAATGTGCATATGGCTACGTAAAATTGCAGGAAAAGTAATTTCGCCGTACACCGGACCGCTATTTAAGCTTTCGTTGAAAAAAGGAACTTAGGTATGCCGACTTATGGAGCCAAAAGAGGTGCGACCACAGTTTGTTCCACCGTACATTGGTTATGTAGTAGGTACCTAGTCTTAGCAATACTTCATACAAAGTCGAACCTATCCATCTATGTATAATACACTTAAACTACTCAACTTTTAATATTACGTGTAAAATTTATATTTAGTCACATTATTGTAATTTTATTATATGTATCATCGTTACGTATATAATTTTGAACATCAGATGACTCGGGATCCTGGACAACACGCCATTGCAGTACCGATCCATATTTTTGTTCGTTTTGTTCGATTACTATTTCATGGACATGGTATTCTCAACTAGAACTCTCAAAAAATACAGTCTACATTTAAATATCATTACTGGAGACGAAAATATAAGAGACAACGCTCGCTACTACGAGGACCTATTTGCAATTGTACTTCCATACGTATTTTGTTATAAATATACACTTGCAAGTTCTTATGGAATTAACTACGCAGGTAATTAGTTAATATTTGTCAATAATTACACTATCCAAATCAAAGGAAACCAAACAACAATTCGCGGCCTTAGACTACCGAAATCAATCACAATCTGGTCAAAAAGAAAAATAAAATAAAGCAGTAACTCTTTCCAAATCAACTGATAAAATACAACAAATTTTACAAATTCATAAAAAAATTGCGACCGTCAAAACATAACCAGTCCGCCTAACAGCGAACAAATAATAAAATATACATCAAAATGTACATAATATAATATCTATTAATAAAAAAATATAACATAATGGATTAAGAGTAAGTGGTAGCAATAAATACTATGAGATTCACAGATTTAAAATCTTAACTAACAATACCGAAGTTCACTCGGGCTCCTATGTAAAACTTAGAGCGACACTTAACGCGGTTTTTTTGTATATTTTAGTAAAATATTATTGCAATACAAGGTGTGTTTTATGGCAACAAAATAAATGCTTAAAGCACATCACCAGCCTGTCCACCCAGCGAACGACACCGAGGCAAGTCCTTCGCACTAAAGGAACATTATTACATAAACGAGGCAGCCGCGCGCTCCACAACGAGCGCGCTGCGCCGCCCAACATAAAACTAGTGGATACGAATCGACTAACGCCCGCAGGTCCATTTGGACGTAACACTTCCTTTCACACTATATGATACAGAATCAGTCATGATTTCCTATGAGGCGTCGCGGACACCTTACGTGGGGACCTTGTTCACTTTGAGTAGGTCGTTGGAGCCCTTGTCGATGGGCATCTTCATCGGGTCGTGATGGTGGGTGACGTGGTGCCCGTGGTGCTGGCTCTCCAGCTTGGCCTGCTTCTCCTGCTGCTGCTGCTTCATCCGATCCTGCTCCTCGCGCTCCCGGCGCGCCTGCTCGTTGATCTCCTTAACGGCGCGCAACTCTTTCTTTAACTTCATGCGTCGATTCTGGAACCATATTTTGATCTGTCTCTCTGTGAGGCACAGCGCGTGCGCTATCTCTATCCTGCGCCTGCGCGTCAGGTAGTGGTTGAAGTGGAATTCCTTTTCTAGCTCTAGCGTTTGGAACCTCGTGTACGTTTGCCGCCCCCGCCTCCGTGGACATCCGTTCGGGCCTGGAAAGAAACAGACAAATACAATTAGAGAAGTCTCGAAAAATGTAAATTGATCACACATTTACGCTATAAAAGTCGTTAATCCGTTATTAATTACAAGTAACGGTTGCATTTGACTTTTAAAAATCGAATAATTGCATCATATATCACGGATCCAACAGCTCGGATTCGCAAAAGGCATCGAGAGGAACCATTAAATTTCACTTTTATACCATTTTAGATTTTAATGGCTCATAAAATTTTTATTGCGCTGTAAAGTTAATTTTAGAGTTATTCGCTACCGACCAACATCAATGTGAATTAATCACTGGATGATATCAGAAGGGGCGATAGTCTGTTCACATGTCATAGTACCTTGAATCACTGATCCACTCAGCCATACCAGAAACCGTAGTAATTTATCACAGGAGGAAGATACTTCTTCTGTATTTGAATGTAATAGAGCCGTTCTTTGAAAATCGTGTTTCGGCCTTCGTCCTAACATAGGTATCGACGGGTGTTCATTTTGGCTCGTCCGAACCAAGATTGCATTTCCAATAAAAATAAGTAAAAACAATACCTATCGTCCGAGGAAAAAAAACTAACGGAAAGGGTTAGAAGCAAACGGTCCGCGAACAATAGTGTCCTTTCTAAAAAGAAATCGCTACAAAAAGTCACGGATGCGTAAAAGAAGGGTTGCGCAACTTTCTAATGCTTTGTAAGGTGTCCCTTTATATATTGTTCCCGTGAGCTAAGGTTTCTCGGAACCCGTGAAAGTTTACCCTTATCTCGTGATATTTGGAGTTTTAACGGTTCATTTGGCTTTAATTATGATCGCCGAACGATATCGGCAGCAGAATTCACACCGAACATAAACATAAAGTTGGGTACATACAAACAAGTAAATACCGAGCGCCACAAAGCGACCGGGGCTCGAGACTGGTTTCCAAGTCAGCCAATAAATAAGGTAAGATAAATAGCCTTCCCATCGCGTATAAAGTTGATAGCGGACCAACAGAGTGGGTCGGAATGGACGCCCGTGAGGCCGGCCTTAGTTACCTGATCACGTTGAAAGGATGTAGATAAACGATAGCACTAATGGGTTATTTTAATTGGTGTACGGACACTTTAAAATGTTGCAGCCCAGGATTGGGTATGATCATAATTAAAATATTTAACTTAATTAACGAAATTTTCAGAATTAACTACGCGTTAAATAAACTCTACATCCTACCTAATCATGGGCTTTGTTCACTTCTCCTAAATTAACACATAATTTTTCGGATGTAAAAGGAGGAATACATTAATGTGTACGCATTTTTTAATCGCAATGTTGATAATTCAGTTGTTTTCTTAATCTAACACAGACCATTCGTTTAATTAAAATGTAAATTTCGAATTGACTCGTAGTAGGTAAGCTTGAGAGAGACCAATTTGAATATTAAGTGTATTGGACGTAGAGTAGACCAATATTTTATATAACAAGGTGAAAGACGTAAAATATGGGTACTTGTTTTTTAATAATCCTTTTAGCAAAGTAAAAGATAAATATATTATACGTATGTGCATAAATCAAGTGGCTGGCACAAAAGTCTGATACCACGCTTATATGAGCTATAAATTACCGAAACGGCATTTTTACTGCCGCAGTAACATTTACTGTTCGTGCTTATTTCAACAAAAACTTAAAAACTGTTTAAAATGCCATAAACAGACAATGGAATAATTATACAAGTGCGGTTAGAGGAGGCACAATAGATAACGCTGATGCGATAGAGCGGGACGGCGATAGACATTCTAATTTTAAAAAGCAAAGATGGAACCCAAAACACAATACACGCATCCCAATAATGCTATTAAAGTGAAAGGTCGTAAGCGATGTTTGACGGTGCTTTGAAAAGGACTCTCTGCTTTATTGGGTAGGGTTCAAATCTGATATCCAGAGGGTGAGAGCGACCGTTTTTTGCCGGGGACGGTGATATGTTAGGCAGGTTCACCCTTCGCAGTGTCGCCATGACAACGCACGTAAAGGCACCTCCCGTCAGCTGGCTTCCATTATTCTCGGCGGCATTGTTGTCGCGAGGAGATTTGACTAGCGCTATCACAGTTATGTCAGGTAGAGCTCATATTTTTAATGGGAACCGCCGGAATTCCCATAGCCAGATAACTGATAACAATCGGATCGAACACAAAGGATCAGTACATCAGCCTCATCTGCATTGTTTATCCGTAATTGGTGTCAATCTGATAACGTTAGTTTCTTTATTTGGTCGAATAAAGGGTATTTTTAATGTTTCTCAGTGTCCGTTGATAATAAATTGTTGGTACCTAATCTTGAGATTAGAAAAAGAAGGTTTAGAAGACACAGGAGATATCTCGGGCGGGATATAGCATTAATTAGAGTCGTACATTGTGGGCCGACGCCGGGCGGACATAAACACACTGCGAGCGACATGGCCTCTTACCCCGACTGGCTTTTTTCTCCGAAATAAATCTCACGGAATGTCGTTTATTTATTATTTTATTTTACTTGCCCGCCTTTATACAAACCCGTTCCATGTACCTTTTTGATTAATGTTCAGGCGGATCGGAATATTAAAGGTCTGATTGTGAATTATAACACAAGTTTCGTCCTGTAAGAGGGTTATTTATGGAACGAGTAAGCTTCGAGTCAGCCCTCAGATAGTCCCTATGTCGACGGTATGTGTGAAGATTCTGACACGGAGCTAGTAAAGGGAATATCGTGAGATACTGTAATTATTGTTTTTAGGACAATCCAAGAGGATTTATTATGAAATAATTTTAATTTTTACTGGAGCACATTATTAACCTTCGTAATAAAGCCGTCTATAAAAGAAATAAATAGCCTTATTAATATAGCTTATATCAATTAAACATGCATTAAAAGCTTTTAAGGGCTGTTGCCGCGTGTCCGCGACACCGCTCTTTATTGGCTCGTAATTCGCGAATCGTCGTAAACTCTCGGGCTTACTCGGGACGCCATCTTAAAATAGTTCGTGTTCGAAATGTAGACACTTTCCTATTGTTCGGCGATGTTTGACGTTTGGTGGTGTATTGATGTGCCGTTTCCTTTGCTTTAAAGTTTGAACCACTCACGGAATATAGTTATGAATTTTGATGTGTAAACGTCTTTTGAAGTCTAGGATTAACCTGAGAAGAAATAGCAGTCGCTAAATTTGTGGATAATGTGGACTTTTTTACGGGGAGGAAATCATCGATAGAAAAACAGGACTAAAATAAATTTGGCACATCTAAAAATTAAACTTTTAGAAGCATGACAATTTAATTAGTTTAGTCAAGCTTACAAGAAAATGAGCACCAGTGTTTGTCCAAAATTGTATAACTATTTCTATATTGCATGCTCATCGCAGCTAGAGCCGAATGATTGGATGTAACAATGCATATCAATCGATAGTCTCGGATATAAGTTGCTATCAGTACCGTGTCGGAGTAACGATATTATTGGCATATTTTTTTATGATTGAGTAAATCGATCTTGCTACGAAAATTATGAGGAGGCACGCAAATCACTGGTTTACAGACAAGACCTCTATTAAACTAGGTGCCCATATTAAAATTGTTTTGTTTCGGTGCAATTAACAAAGAGGTCTTGTTATTATGAGGGGTCACGAAGACCCGTTGCATTACAGCCAATTAACCTTACGTTAAAGTGTTTGGTGATTAGAATATAACAAGTACCTACTTCTAATTTGTGATTAATTAACGCCTATGTTATGATAATTTAATGATGATTTGTTAAATAAATTATCATTCAAGAATGTAAACTTAATTAAGCAACATTATCTATATGCATATAACTTTTTGACCATAGATGTCAGAAGAATATAATCGGGCGATGTTATTTTTTATAATAATATTATATATATTTCGACCTTTTTATTAGTTAGTAATTAATACTAATCAGAATGTAAAATTGCAGTTGTTTTTATTTTTGTGCAGGTATTTATTTATTTTGATATAAATTATGAACGATGAAAATATAATTAGACTCTACGAAAGGATATTAGGTGGTTTGTTATATTTTTATATGCAGTCAAATTTTCCATCAACTCAACCGCATTCTAATCTATTTGTAATTCACCGGCAACACGTAACGCGAGTGTACACGGCCCATAACCACTCGCAAGTAGTACATAAGCCTGGAGCACATTACCACAAGTGTGTACAGGGCTAATATATCACGGGTTCGTGTCGGAAAGGACTATTTTTGCTCATTGTGAGCCGCTGTTAAATCATCACAATGTTGTTCTGTGCTCCGCGCCGTAGGACATTGCCTTTACTTAGGGCTGTAACTGCCGAAGTTTTATTTGACCTCTGACAAAATGATGGATTTCTTCATGTGTAAAATGACACTCATTCCACTATGTGGTGTCAAATGATAGGATAGTAATAGTCTTGATTATGTCTGTCACTCCGCACTGGGTCTGTGAAGAAGAAAATTCTAACTACTTCCTACTTCTATCTCGTATTAGAAGGTTTATACCTGTTTTATTATGTTCTTTAAGTTTTGTCAAATTTAATAGAGTTGTTTTATTATACCTTTTATGAAGGATTTGTCACCTTGTTTTGAGTTGGCATTTCAGAGAGAAAATTTTCTTCGAACTAGATTTTTTAGCAATGATTATATTTCTTTGACCATTGAGAAAATATAAAAATAAAATATTTTTTAAAAACTACGTCATCCTTTAGGTAGTAGGTAAGTAGGTACTTCACAAAATTTACGATTATGATGTTAATTTTAAATTACCATGATATTATTATACAGTGGCAACCCTGTGCCAGTTGCGTACGCGCACAGTGGTGTGTTGAAGCGAAACGATCTTTGATCCAGGGGCGGCGCGCCTCGCTGACGTCACCATTTGTCCATACTAAATAACTAACGGATCCCAGTATAGGTACTACATAATGCTACATTAAAATCAGAAAAGCATAAAGCCTATTATTATTAAGTTAACCTACCGATTAAATTTTCAGCTACCTAATAATTGGGTATTTGACTAAGCTATCGAATTTAGTATTATTTTTTATATTAAGTAATTCCTCATCACCAATTCTTTATTGATATATAGGTAGTTATTATGAATTATTTTTTTTAAAGAACTGAACGACTTCATAGTTATTCGCTATTAAAATTTATTATAACTACATAGTTTTTACGTTAGAGTGAGGACCTAATACTGACTGTTTCCGAAATTTAAATGTCTGTATCTTTGCCAATTACGAAGTAATTTCGAAAATTATTTTAGTGTTTAGTAATTCTGAGCCATAAAATAATAAAATAAATAAATAAAATAGTAAAATACCGTTTTGTGTTATATATTGTTAGAGCGCCCTGGAAAAAGAAAATAAAACTAAATGTTGGACATTCTTTTGGATCTTATTCGTTGCCGACGAAAATGGTTATCTAAAAAAAATATTTACAATCTAAGGGACTTATCGTAATCCCGATTTACACATGGCCGGTTCCTTATGTATTGACTTGTCGCCGGCGAGACATCAAAAAATATAAGCAAGGGCTGGAAACGGCGTGAGTATAATTTCATACATAGGTTAGTAAGCCAACTCTTTTTGGGACGTACGAACGCGATAACCAACTCTACAGTTTTCACTTAGAGTTCGAATCGGCGTGTCATGTTGTGATACATCACATTTTACGAATATCATAACATTTTATTATTAAAATACTTAAACACATCAAGCGGCTAGTCAGCCAAAGTTCTATAAAAATGCAATTTAAAAATTACTTCTCATTTTACTCAAGAGGAAAAATTACAATAATTCCTTTTGTATTCAACACTGCCAAGTCTACACTCCTTGGCCATAGACGGGCAACGCAAATTGCACGCGCATACAATACAGCTGCGCACAGACACACGCACAAACACCAGACAACCTGATTTAAAGCACACAGGTCAACGCCCCTTGCACTCTCCACTTGAGACCTCTATAAAATCATGCATGGTTGTCATGCGTATGAAATGGCACATGATGCAGATGCGAGAGGAATTTCTTGATTGATAAATAATCTGAAGATAGCAACGTTTTAGCTATATATAAGACTAGCTGTGCCCCGCGACTTCATCCGCGTAGTATTGGATTATTGGGTTAAAAAGTATCCTATATGTTAATCCCGGTTATAATCTATCTGTGTTCCAAATTTCATCCAAATCCGTTCAGTAGTTTTTGCGTGAAGGAGTAACAAACATACATACATACATACATACATACATACATACATCCACACTCACAAACTTTCGCATTTATAATATTAGTAGGATCGAGTCAGTTTGGTTGAATTATTAGGTTAAGAAGGTCGGGATTGACAAAAATCATAAAACAGTACTCAGTTCTAAGAACCGAACTTGAGTAGGCCCAACGCTATTGAACCGAAATACTTCAGAGACTATTAAAATGTTAAATAAATAAATTTGGAGAAGGTTCCAACACTCACCTTTAGCTTGTTAACCTCCAAAACTATAAACCAAATAAGCTGGTCGATAATAGAAGAGGACAATATGATCAAATCCCGTAAGTGAAGAGTCTGACTATCACGAGTGTCAGGGACCCTAATAATTGGCATTTCTCCGCCGAAAAAAGCAAAGCCTGGGGAGAGTAGTAGGTCCTTCTGCCAAATAATTGTGCAATGGATTTCTAACTAGAAACAAAGTAACTCCTGAGTCAATCAATTATGTTAAATAAATGAGTAAAAGTTACGTAAATAAATATCGCCAGGACTGACACACCAACTGTATGGTCCCAAACAAAGCAAAGCTGTACTATGGGTACCGTACAATGGACTGGGGGCGATCCCAGTGACACCCAGACCAGGGCGAATTAAGTATCATGTAATTTGAACGAACATGAAATGATAATGATATAGGTATTTTGCTATTCTCTCTTTATTTCAGTTCTGGAAAATATACGAGTACTTAGCTCTATATAGTAAACAATGATCGTCACATTTTCTCAAGATATCCTTGTAAGTGGTGACTACAAAGGGATATAAGTCATGAACACATAAGAGTACTAGATATTTAGGTGTTCGTAAATTCAACACGTTTATATCAGGAATAGCAGTCTCAGTACACTATTTTTATCGATATGTATCTCGAGTTTGCCGATCCGATAAAATATATTTGATACCGTTTATTTTTATATGTACGCAGAGTTTTTTCAAACTGTCTAACCAAAATCTTTGAAGTAAACTTTATAATGTTTTCACAGCGAAACATTGTATACATGAAAATTAAACTTAAACTATTGATTGTTTGGGAACATGGAAAAATAAGCTGGAATCGGTAATAATCGTGTTATGTATGAGATTCTTACGTAAATCCGTAGTAAGTACCTAGTATTTACTGAACGATTGCTAGGAAAAGTACCAAAGGAGATTACCGAATATAAAGCATGCTCGATCTACCCTAAAATACTAAAAAAATAGAATTGTAGCGTCTCTGAGTCGGGCGTAGTATATACAAGCTTGTGTAACTTCATAAGCCAATAAAAATGACTATTCCTGACAAATCACGCATGTGTGAACTGGCTTTTCCACATCTAAAACACAAGTTAATCGTCTCCACTCACACAAAGAAACGAAACTTGCGAATTTTTGCCTGACAGCGAGTAAGAACTCAAACTGAAGATTTATAATATTAGGTAGTTATTATTATAATCTAATAACTGTAAATGCTGCATTAACTCCATATCAACAAACACATCACACAAGTAAACAAACGATAAAAACTCGCATAACAACTATCATCAATGACTCAATTATGCATAATAACGACCACTCAGATACAGTACGATACAGTTTTACAGATTGCACACATAATCGTTATAAAACGCTATTTATTATAACCATCTATACATTGTGGACATTATGACCGCTATTATTGAAATGGATGACTTTATGCGAGATAAATAGGTCAAACGGTATCGCGGACGACATAATAATGTTCGATTTAATTAGTCTGAATGTTTCCATTATCGAGTAACCTACAATTGAGTATTTGCAAATGGATCTGGGGACAGTAATGAAAGAGGTACTTACAAGGATTATCAGTTGCTTGTACACAAAATATAGTAGAGGCACAGTTCGGCCAAAATTGTCGATATATTCGATACCCACTGAAACAAAAGCTCAAGTGTGTAGTGTATACGATTTTGTGCAAAGTCAGCCGATCCTGACAATACTCATAATTTGTCACAAGTTCCTTAATTCCCAGGGATCGAGGAAAAGTCCACCACGCTAGTCCAGCGCTGGTGGACATTTCACATTGGCTTTCGAATCGGTTATAATATGAAGATTTTATCACGATTATTAACAGGTGTTAAACATGAAAAATGTTTTGCATGAATCCTGTTGTTTCTTAAAATATAACATGCTGAAATATATGTCGCTTTGGACAAATAAGTATTTCAGCTGACATTATAATTATTGTGTAAACTATTCGAATTACTCGAATAATTACTCACACACGCCGGATTATCTTGTCTGTGCCCTCATTATGTTTAATTTAAATATCTCTTAGGTATCTTAGTTATAGCGTTATCATTTAAATGAAATATAACCAAAAGAAACATGTATTAAATAGGTATCTACCACTTAATTGAGCCATTTATAAGTAAGATTATGTACCATAGAGATAACTTGTAATAATCACCTCTTAAATGATTTATGAGGTATTCTCTAGGTAGAGACTATTTTTTGCAAACATTTGTAAATTACTTACATAAAAACAAAAAAAAGACTACCACCATCTCGTTATGAAGATACCTACATAGTTTTTAGTTTTTTGTGCAAAAAATCGAGTCGAGGAAAAACATATAGTTATGTAGAGTTTCAAGTGTTGGTGATGTTTTAAGGTCCTCTTGAGTTCGACAAAAAACTTGTCCACTCGTTCTGAGTCATTTATCATTATCCTGATAGGTTGGCCGACAAAAACCAGGTCAAAAGGGACAAAACAAGATCTAAGATATAACGTCCCCGGGCTGAGAAGCTGTTTAAAACTAATTATTTTTTTGTAGTAGCCTTTCCTACATAAGGTTGTTTTAAGTATTCAACATTTAGTATGCGGTCTGAAACCACAAAACAGTTCGGCAAGGTGTGAGCAATGCCTATGGTATTGCAAGCATCTATAAGCTACATTAAACATCAGGCTACTCGCGCGCTTATATGCCGACTATTTATTATAAAAAAAATGAAAAAAAAAAAAAAACAAATGTTTTCCAAAATATTTTCCACAGTCAAATTACATCGTCATTGCATACATATCTACACGTGTGTTTCCCGCAAGTTCACTTCATTGGCCATTCCGCACGCGTTAGACTACCTCGGTGCATACAAACCCGTTCTCTGAGCTACCAAGAACGGTCTTTATGAGTCCCGACAATGTTCTACACCTACCGAGATAAAGTTCTGTTAAAAGTAAAACGCTTTTGGGCTCCTCTTGCCCTTTGTGGAGGATTTTTATAAGGCGATGTTGGAGCGTCCGATGATAAAGTTAAATGCATTCAAACGGACGCAAGATGTATGATTTTATACTATCTTTGGATGATTGCTAGCATGAGCCTATAATAGCGATCTTCAGTGTACACGGCATAAATAGTCTGCCGTAAATTTACAATAATTTTGGTCAAAAATGCCTTTATGTAGCTACTTAAATCTAGACCTTTTATGTTGCCACGGAAAGTAACCACTAAGTAACATCATGATTTAATTGACAAGAGTTCGTGACATAACGTAAAAGATATCTAATTATCGTAAACAAATGAATTTAAAATTATGCGCGCGCGTAATTTAACTACAATACATTTACATGTTGTGTAAAATGCAACGATTTTGTAATGCAACTGCTTACATACAAATTTCCCTTTGTTAACGTAGACGCCTATTTTTATTGGTAACTCAGTGAAAACACATACACTTTAGGGAGTAGGTACATTAGGTACTTGGGAGGTCCGTATATACCTACTTATATAGGTACATTGTCTCTTCTTAGGTAAACAGTCATTGTTGCATTTGGGTACGAGTTATAATTACATCGCCACCAAAAGCCAAATCCCGGAGAACGTAATTATACGAAGTCTGCCCACACGGTGTGCCCACCTGATAAAAGCTTGAACTGCAACACCACGCATACGAGATTCTAGCCCCTATTCCCGAACGCCCAAGGTCTTTATTCGTAAAAAATAATAAAAGGGAATTTTCAGCGAGGATTTCCCCCTTTAAGCCACGTCTGAAATATACCTTAGCGACGCAAATAAAATAGATGCAGTCTGCCGCCCACTGCAATATAGGGAATTCACTTTGCCTCTGATGTTTCAATTAAGACCTTTTTGCATTCTTCCAGTACTTAGTCAGGGAAGCGTGCGTCTAATTTTGAACCTGCACATCTAGATGAAGGAATTGTTTTATTACAGCCCAGTCCCAAATGTTTGTAACCCAAGATCCGGAAATAATAGAGCATACACTGCTTTAATTTTTTCGTCGTCATTATTTATATATGTGGCCCACGTGTTAACACTATAACAGGATGTTTGAAACACCGAATTGCTTTGTTAGTACCTACATACTTCATTTCCTATTAGTTATTATTTGTGATTCGTGTACCTACACAGATAAGCTAGAGCGGGGCACACTACAGAAAGCGTTACTTTGATAATATATTAATGTGAAGTGGTCGTTTATTCTCAACACAAGAGAGGGCCGTTTTATTTTTGAAAATGACACCATTCGTCACAGATAACGGTCTTGGGGTGTCACAAAAAACTGTAATGTTCAGTATTATGTGTCACGTGTAGTTCTGGAGCAACTAAATATTGTTCGGGCGGCTTTGACGGATTTAATTCTGACGTTATTGCCAGTTAAATGCGCAGGAGCGGCGTTTAATTGATTTACTTAGGTATTAAAAATAAACATAATACTTTGTAAAATTAGTTTTGTAAATTAAACGCTTTGCCGTCATGAGACGACTTCTTTTTGTATGTCACCAATATGATAAATCTATATTGCGTCATAAAACATCGCGTTATGCGTTTAATAAAAAAAGTTTAATAACTTCATAATATCAAAACGATTTCTAAGCAGTTCTCTCGTTACTGAAATAGTAACTATTTATTTATAACGTCAATTCCAATAACATAGTGCAAGTAGAAAAGATAATTTAATGTAGGCAATAAAATAAACACGATTATACAGAATTATGATAGCTATAGGGAAAACAACAAAAGCTCGCATAACAAACTAATTTGTGGCGAGTTGCGACCAATTTTCATAAAACACTGCTTTATTGTAATTAAAAATGTTATCGTCTCGTACGCTAAGAAATATTAGCACTTAAATGCCATTGAGCGTTGTTAAAATCCCAAAGAAGTTATGAATCACGATGACGCGCGACGTATAGCCGGCGATGTGTACCGAATTATACATTTACCCCGAGCGAACATGGCTTTTATCGCTCATAATAATTGAGCACATAATACGGCGGCACAATAGACGTCCGAGCGTACGTTATTGTGCTGGTATATCGGTCGCACAATAAAAGAGCTTTTAAAAACATGGTGTGGTATCTTAGCGGCCATACACACGGTCGAGTTACGCGTTGTTTTGAAAGCGCATAGACCGATTACGATTACGTTTCAACGAAGTGTCGACTTCGGGTTACGTTTTATACCGTCATTTGAATCTCTCGCTCGGATGTTTGGTCCGAAACGCTCGTTCATTAGCATTTTATGACTGATACGACCGATAAAAGTGTAATAAGACGCATTGAGCGGGTCATATGATGTGATAGACGTCCCGGCCCGGCGCGCTGGCACACCAGAGGAAGTTGGCACTCCGATATTGGCCCACAGTCGTCCAGATCGACGCATTCTGGTTCAGTGAATGGGAATTATCGTACGTTTCAGATGTTCCGGACGGGCTTTTGTTTGTTTTATGCGTTCGAGAGTTAATATCCGACTCTAATACCGCATTTAGTCTGCGTATAAACGTATACTGTATTAAGTTCAAACGTTTAATAAATATCATCACATCCAAATAATCCATTTGTACCAAATAATTTAAGGATAGTTTAAAGATCCAACTCGTTATTAATACATTGAGATTTGTTTAGCTTGGCTTTGTAACTGAATAAAAGCTTGGTAAATTCCTACTATCAATAGAACCCTGACAAATTTAGACAACACTAACTCACTCAGAAAAAACTAAATACATTCGAAAATTCATGAAGTAGGTATTACCTAAATTAATTCGTTCGAATTTTAGAAGCTATTTTATCATCGAATTATTATTACCTATATCGCTGAGAAAGCAGCTTTACAGATGAATTAACGGTTCGTTATAAAATGGATTCAATCGTGCATTCGAAGCGAATTATCACGAGTATAAAATAATTCAGTAAGGTAAATAAACATGAAATTTAAATATTGTTTTCTTATATTTACGCGAATACTACACATTGAAATAAAACTATTTTTCGGATTTTATCGCTTGCTGACAATGAAACTATGGTCAGTTTTGATGTTCAGTCTTTGTTTACCTCTCTACCTGTAGCAGACTGCATCACTATAGTATCAAAGAAGCTAGCAGAGAACAACATGCCAGAGGAATATGCTGAACTTTTAAGACATTGCCTCACATCCGGGTATCTGTTGTGGAATGAACAGTTCTACAAGCAAGTAGATGGTGTAGCGATGGGCTCCCCTGTTTCTCCTGTTGTCGCCGATATATTCATGGAAGACTTCGAGGAGACAGCCCTTCGCACTTCACCTGTGACCCCAAGATTCTACAAGCGGTATGTAGACGATACTTTCACGATATTACCATCTGACAAAATAACAGCATTTCTCGACCATCTTAACTCCATACACTCTAAAATCAAATTTACAATGGAGTTAGAGGCCAACAACACTCTAGCATTCTTAGATGTTTTAGTAATCCGAAATCCTGATAACACCTTAGGCCACACTGTGTATAGAAAAAAGACCCATACTGATAGGTACTTAAACGGTGATTCTCACCACCATCCAACACAGTTAGCTACCGTGGGTAAATCTTTGTTTCAGAGAGCACAAGGGATCTGTGATGAGCAACACCTGGCTGCCGAGATCCATCACGTCAAGCAAGTATTGCATGACAACAAGCTTCGGATCCCCCGCCGCCATCACAGTGACCGAGTGAAACCAGCCACAGTCGAGCGTCTACCTGCTGTACTACCATATATAAGAGGTGTCACAGACAAGATTGGCTACATCTTGAAACGCGCTTCAATCAAAACTTATTTCAAGCCACCAAAGAAGATTAGTCAGTTCTTACCACCTGTCAAGTGTCACATTCCTCTACAAGATGCAGGGGTATACAAACTCGACTGTGAATGTGGGCTCTCCTACATAGGGCAAACTAAAAGATCAGTAAAAACCCGCGTAAAAGAACATATAGCTGACGTGAAACACCGGCGCTCCACGAAGTCTGCAATCTGTGAACATGTACAGGACCGCACCCGCCATTATATCAGATTTGATAAACCACAGATCCTCGCAAAAGAACACCGATTCCGACCAAGGATGATACGTGAGGCCATTGAAATTAAAAAACATCCTAATTTCAATAGGGAAGATGGCTGGGTGCTACCACCAACTTGGGATCCAGTAATTAATATAATTAAATCCAAAACCAAGTGTACCATTGCAAGACCTCGAGACACTGTGAGCACTTTCTGCGTGGATCGGACCGCAAACAACAACTAAATATGAGGGTACCCAGTTACTAACTATAACATCAGGACGTCTAACACCTCAGTCCCCCCGTGACCATGGCTGCTGTAAAGCAACCGAAACGTCGGGAACATAAAGTTAATAAACGCGATAAAATCCGAAAAATAGTTTTATTTCAATGAAATTTAAATTGTAATAAAATCGTTCACCACTTCGCAGGGCGTGTGTTGCATCGTAATTGCTTCATCGTCGCGTTTGAGAAACATACGTAAATGTGCCCATTCGTTATCATGTGAATATCACATGACATCCGCTCATTCAAGAAATAGCTGACAGATTGCGGAAGCTTGTTTGAAGTTTTCCCAATGTCTATGCCAAAATTTAACGGTTAGCTGAACGTAAACGAGCTAAGTGACGACACTTGGTAACGATTATCAGAGCTGGTTATAGGTTCATTTCAAAAGGCGTCGGGAGGCAGGTGACGGCCGGTCCGTGCGCCATCTGTCTCGGACAGCGATTGTCCACGCTTCGATCGGACCGATGGTGGCTCACAGCTCACACCCCCGGCTAGACATAAACTGACACAGACCAGGGGCGCAGAATCGTAAACTTTTTTAGAACGTCTCTCGACAAAATGCGAATCGTAAAAGTAATTGGAGCCCATTCATATTAATAGACATTTACGAGGCTTACACCATAAAACAGAGATTGTCAACGAGAGTTACGCAATGCGATTGCGAATAGGCGATCTTGTGTTAATTCGTTTTTGTTTGCTCGATCGTTTTTAGTAGCGATAAATCATGCGCGTCTACCGGATGTATGAATATTTATTCGACCGTTCCTTTCAAATTGGCACGATTTCTAATAGATGATGTATAGACTCGGGAGTGTTGTAGCGGGGGCTTCGATTATGATATTAATCGCTATTATTTTACATCGACACATCTGTCGTATTCGGCTCAGCGCGTTTATCGTATCGGGGATATCGTATATTTTACGTTATGACGTAGTATATATCTATACAGCATTTCCCCGATCACAGATAAATAGGAAGGACATTAGGCCCGCAGCTGTCGCTCGGCTCCTTGGGGACTGACGCAATTTTCCTACCCTTAGTTTAATTCGAATCCCGAAAGGTTTTCCTCGGAATATTTATTATTATATCTTTATTAATGTTCGAGTTTCGTTTCGTCTCGTTTATTGCGAATAAGATTTGTGTCCGGGACTCGTTCGGCTGGCGTTGGAGTGATAGTTTTTATGTGTTGTTTTATGTTCGAAAGCTAATAAAATATGCACCTGTCTAATAAATATCAGTGCGAACGTGTTGCGATAACAGGGCTCCGCTCGGCGCTGTAAATTATATCAGTGGGTGGGGAACTCGGAAATTTTAAGTCCGAATTTGAGATTGTAACTTCGGAGCTGAGTCAATGCCGATAAATGTATCCACGAAATAAGTAATAAAGTATCTTAAACCGTTTCAAATATCAAGCAACATTATAAGTAAACAGTTTAAATTCATAAAGTGTTGTTCATTATCTAACGAACATCGATGCCATGTTTACGTTACGCAAGCCGGCTACTATACGAGTATAACGTAATCAATGAACAATTACAATTTCTTTTATGCGAACAATTACTGACCTCCACTTACACTAATTGACCATCTATTCGTACCTTGTTATAACTCAATCTCCAGAGTAGGGATAGCAGTCCAATAAATTAAAAAAATATCAATTTTCATATAACTATGAATTATGTACATCCTATAGATACTTATTGCTGCTCGTTGGAATATACAGGGTGAATTTTTCAAGTAAAGTGGTCGTGGATGGAAAAATAACAAATTATTTTGTTAGAAATGAGCTCTTTACGTTAGTTTGCCAGAATTTTATCTTCATTAGAGACACTATTAAATGGTGTTCAGTAATCGACGGGTACGATTCCTGGCTGGGAATATGGATTTTCAAAAATTCAATAGTGCTGTTTTAATTTTTACCAGAATCGGGCCCGAGACACCTTTGAGTATTTTTGGGTATTCCCCATAGTTTCAAATTTGGCCATTCACACCCACTTAAAAAATTCACCCCGTATAGATACGAAAAGTTTGATGTGGTACAGTGTGTACTATTGAGTGGTGGTTCTGGTTTTGCTTTATATATATAAGTGCGTATCTAATAGATAACGCAATTACGTAGAACCTGAGTGCCTCCTAATATTTTATTCCAACCCTCTCCTGCCTGTTTATATCAGCCATATTTTAAGTCGAAACGCAATATCGTAACGTAATTTAAAACGAATTAGTTTACCCCTGCCGAGCTCCAAATTTGAATACCGCATGGATGCTCGCGCCCCATCTCGATAGGTACGATACCTTCAAAAAACAAAGGGCGAAATGTTGTTATATTTTATAATTTTACCCCGCCCCCACCCGTAGCGAAATGCGCAAATGTTTTTTTTTAAGAATAGACCCCCTAATGTACGTAAATGTCTAGGTAGAGAGCTTTCGCACAAAAACGACTGCTTTTATCTTTAGAAAAATTGGCGCTTCGTCTGATAGTGTTGCGGAATACGAGTATTTAATAGCTTCTCTCTTTGAGAAAAAATGTTATTCTATTCGCTTATAGGTAGGTATCTTTAAGCGAGGCTTTATCGATACATTCAGCGTATCGATTTTAGTGAGCGAGTCGTTTGCGTGCCATCTATTTCACGGTGCCTGGCTACCGTGTTTAGAAATGATTCCAATTACAAAACTAAATCCGAAAACAAATTGCAAGCGTACCGCATTATCCCCCAGTGGCTCGCCCCACGTTGGCCAAAAATGGCGGCTGGCGCTAATAACTCCAGCACCGGACGGGGCGGAGCGAAGGGGTGTTATGGGGTTGCCAACATGCAAATTTAATTTGCTCGCATGCATCGCAGGCGGTCGACGCCGGCGGTGTTAGTTAGCTCCTCCATTGTACACTTATTAATTCAACTATGTAATTTATAGCGATACAATTTTCGACGTCGGAGCGTGTATGCGGCGGGTGAATAAATTGTTTTAATTGAAACTTAATGCGGGCAAAGATGTGTGGAGATAAATCCTTAACGTGAGGATCAGGCGGTTAGTAATTTAATTATAGTGTTGCTACGTGTTGTATAATTATCTACTTACCTATAATAATATTATGTATGACCTGACACAAAGCTAAGAAAGTAAAACTAAGATCTCTACATTTTGCTAGAAATACTTATAGGTAAAGGGAATATAAAAATCCAGATAATTAAATAAATATCAAACTAAGCAAAGCTTGTACTATGGGTACCATATAATGGACTGGGGGCGATCCCAGTGACACCCAGACCTGGGTAAATTACGAAAAGGCCATTTCCGAAATTTGCCCCGGCGGGAATCGAACCCGCAACCACCATGTGCAGTGACCCGAGCGGCCTACGCTCGAACCACTGCGCCAAGCGGTCGTCAATAATAATAAGTAATAATAAGTATATCTACTGTTTAAAATAACCAGTATGAGGTATCGTCCATTGCAATTATTTCGTCATCTCAAACATATAACCGGTATGTTGCCACATTTGCTACAAAATTGTCCCCTTAAAGCGTTTTAATTGCGGGAGAGGCTCTATAAGAGCGTATAATGCGCCCAACGACGAAGGTCTCCCTGATGTGCTTGTAAACTATCATAGAGCGGCGTTACCTTCACGCGTAGCGTTTAAAAGGGCCAGTTTCATGCTGATATTACTATGTTAAAGGGCCGGTGTGTTTACACACTTAATTATAATAGGCAATAACTTAGCGTACTGAGGTACTTACTTATTTATCTATGTTGCTATATCGTTATAGTCGATTGTGTGGGGTCACACGGGCAAAAATGGAAACGATTTCGTTGTTTAAAATCATTGTTGTATAACATAGCTTAGCTAACTACCTAACTATCTTATATAGCGTTTTGGAAATGTTTGATGTGTTTTAAATGACTTTTTTATTAGTAGCAATACTTCATAGACATTATTTTAAAATAAAAAGTGTGTTACAAGCTCAAGGCATTAAGATGTAAACATTGGTTGTAGAAAATAACCCTCAACTACATACTCAGTGATTGAATAAAGATAATTCAAGTCAACGTTTATTTAATCTATCTCACCTACGTTTGGCCGGATGGAGAGACCAGATACGGAAGTTGAAAGTTTTACGTTAATAGGAACCTATTAATCACCCAATAAGATGGCTCGCACCCGTCACGGTACTTATCTCGTTCATTTGAGCATCCTATAAATCTTAAGCATTTAATGAACCAGAAAATATCTGAGCGCAATTAAGGGGCCTTAATAACTGAAGAACGCGCTTGATATTACCCCCACCGACCCCCACCCCTCGTTAAGGACGAGTGATTAAATCGAGCCTCTTACGCATTCTAGAGGCGAGACGCCCGCCCGCCATTTGCAATGCCGCAATTATAATTAAAAATTAATCCTGAATCATGAAGTTTCATAAAAAAAATCCGCACCTAGCATTTTTTTTTATAAAACATGATTGAATTTGTGTTTTTATCAAAGCTGTTTTCCGAATAATTTTAAGTAAATAATCCTGTTGAAAGAATGTATAAAAACGCTTTTTTAAATTTATTGAAAACAAGAGTGTTCAAGAACAAGAAATGCGAATGTGATAAAGAAATTCAATCAAATTCGTGTCGTTATTTAAGGCACGCCTTCACTTGACATAACGTCGTGATATAAGGCCCATTTGAAGCGCGCACACGCGCATGTAAGCTGTTATGTTCATAAAGCTACACGTGGAATCGCCAAACATACAGTTATGTTAATGTCAGACCTCCCTCACCGGGCCAAAAAAGATAGGATTGCAAATTTGCGGCGGACAATTTATGATAGCCGTATAACACCCCTCGGGGGCGTGGGGGTAAAATAGACCTATTGGCATTTGGGCGAGCTAGCCGGCCTCGTTGTCGGTCAAAATGGCCCTAAACATTTTATTTGGTAGCACCGCTATTCACGTAACGTGTTAGAATGGCTCCGACTAATCCTGAGCCGCCATCTAAGGGGTGTTTCACGCGTTTTTCGTATAAATATTGTTGGAGATTACACGTGTTTGTTTCGTGCTTTACGAATTATGCATATGTAAGTATTGTAATCCTGCAAACAGTAGTATAAATTAGGCAAAACACGAAATGTAACATACCTAATAAATATCGATGTAACGGTCGATCCTCAATTCAAAACTGCTATGGCAAATTCGTTCTTATCTTGGGGTTGGTAGTACAGAGGTGATTTTGAGCGATTTACACCCTAAGCCCACATTACATTGCCCGCAGGGTGCAAGAAATTATGCGTTTACCGTTCGACCGAATCCCAATTTATTGGCAATCGATTAGCACCACCCAGAGGGCTTTGTTTAATTAGAGTGCTACATTATTGGATTAACAGACCTCCATATAGACCGGACCCTGTTACTTCCGTAAGTAATGAATTAAGGCAAAAGTAAATCCACTAACATTTCGCTCGGTAAAACTTCAACCCGCGCGCAACTAACGGTCCTTTATACGCACCCATATTTTTTCTTATGAACTTTGTAGAGTTATGTGTTATTTTACAAACATTAATCGAAAATAATAATAACGTATTGTGAAGGAAGACTGCGTCCACTAGAACAAGTACTTGTCCATATTCCCATATCGATATCATCCCGAATGTAAATATGACACCCCATAAACTGAGTGTTTTATTGGCTGCCACTGCCATTCCAATTTATTCTGGTCATTTTTGTATAGGTACCAACTCGGAGGGTGACCAATTTATAGGGGAGAATTTATGGGTTTTATTATGTATTTTTTGGGGCTAATACATCCTTAGAACTAGATCCTTGAGACCACCTTGAGAACAGACATTAAGTCGTTTTAAACTGGATTTTTGATGATTAAAAAAAAAGTGTCTTAAATTGTTGTAGACAGCCTGTCACATTCCTACAAAACCAAAAATGTATCTAGGTTACTTGATGGTATACATAATAAATACGTTTATGTGTAGGTATTTCGGGAGTGCAATCTTCGTTCTTGCGTGATCTCGCAATTAACGAGATCTCGACTGAAATTCCTGATTTCCAAGGAGTTTATCAATCACTGCGCACCAAAGACAATTGTATTCGTCATCTTATTAGTCACCATGTAGGTACAACCTTTGAAGAAAAGGTTACATGCCAAGCAGGATTTTTATCAGTTCCTTGTACCCGAACAAGTACCTACACATCTATATATAATACTTGTATGTACCTGAGTGTTAAATAAAATAGCAGCTTAACCATCCCATTAAACCTAGACGCGACACGTAAAGCACATAAATTCGTATCATGTTTACAATTTATCAAGTGGATATAGATCGGTATCGTTCAGTAGTTGCGTTCCCGCATTGTAATCCGTTGTTTAGGAACACGCCGAGAGCACCAACAAAATATTCCGATCTCGTAGCGAAGTAACGCCCTCAACCGACGGCCCCAGCTATTTATACCTCTGTTATTGGCACTTCTTCAATGTCAGACGCACCCTGCGCCTGTCCCCTGATCCCCTAAACCCTGCAGATGCCCCTCAGCATCCCTCCGACATACATTACGCAACACCACTCGAATGCTAACGGTTGTATAAAATTATAACAATTGCATAGGTTTTATTAGCGAATTATTTCAGACTCGACACCTCAGTTGTTCATCGGCATTTAAAGGGTTAGATACGATTAATGAATCATTTTCTTTTATAAAAAGTTTTCATAAAACCTTTTGATGTTTAAGTCATTCTGAATAGTCAGATTACCCAGAAGTAGGTTACCTAATGTTTTAACGTTAACTATAAATATTAGAAACTACATAGTAGCCAGCATTCACCGCTCATTGCAATCATGTCGTCCATAACGTAGATTCATATCGTAATTATGCGTAATGTAAACATGGAATTTATCGCTGCCCAGTATCCGGTCGGTGAATACTAAGAAACATGCAAAATAACTGGAATTATTTAAAAAAATAGACATAACGATAATCACCGCTAATCTAAGGGCTGTCTACGACCGTACGGCGCAATCCATTGATGTATTAAATCGTTTACATTAACGATTTATCAAACAGTGAGTATTTCGAGATTACAGATGTAAGCAATAGAACTATTTATACTGAACGTTTGCGCCGCATCGCGTGTACTGCATGACTCCGACTCGTCTTGATCAAAATACGTGCTTCACTAATAGTTATTAGTTTTGTTCTTTAAATTTCCAAGAGGTAGGTACTATTAATCAAATTTATTTGCTATGGGATTCATAGGTATAAAAGTCTGAGGCAAAAACAATTTTCTATGTCATAAAGTTTAAATAAATTATTTTTAAGGATTTTTTTGTGTAAATGTACCTACTACAAAATTATTAATATCTGATAGATTTTGAACTAGTTTCATGTCAAACAAAAGCTATGTACACTATTTGATGTCATAAAATCTTACGTCTCTACATACGATTAAGGAGGGTCATTCCACATTTCAAACATACAAAAAACAACATTAACTTATCTCGTAAAGCGCCCAAGTTAACTCTAACGGAAACTTATGCTAACTGCCAACAAACTTATACACCTAGTAAAACTTATACTTATAGCTCCCATATAAATATATAACATTACGATGTAGAGTTATTAGGTAGGTAGGTACTTATATCGGGCTCATCTCTACTGAATAATACAGCTTTTCTTTTAATATAACAAAATAAATAGGTTACACACACACAAATAAGTAATTGTGGGTGGTAAATATTTGTAATTAAGAATCCTTAGTTGCTGGTTTCTAGGTTTCATTTCAATAAACCCTATGCAATAAGACCGAGGCGTATTATATCTACAATTCATGTTCACAACATGAGTATGTCGTAGATGTCAACTGCCTAGATAAAGTCATTAAAATGTTTTAATTATTAATCCGAAGGTTCGCAACGAAGGAGGATCGCCCGGTCGGCTGACCTCAAAAGGCAGCCGCGTCAAAAATCCCCGCTTTGCACAATTAAGTCTACCACAATAAAATCACGTTTTAATTACATATTAGTGGCGATTAAATTACATTAAATGTCACCTTAATTGGACGGAGCGAGCCAATGTTGCTCATTCTCTGCGCAGGACCAAAAGAAGCGATTTTTCTCTTTAAAACAAAAAGTAAAAAAGCTCAAATTCCTTTTGTAGTTTGTGTGCGGGAGGTGAATTGTTGGGCCTCAAAACGTAGTTAATTATGACATCGTTCGTTACGTATTAGGAGAAAAACGTCAATTTGACGGTGTGAAAACTTCAAAAAAGTTTTTATATTACTTACCTACTACAATATCTTCAAATATTTAGACTTTGGTAAACTTTTTACGTAATTAAATCGTATTAAACTATACATATTAAGTCTTATTGCCGAACTATTATGGACTGCCTGAAAAAAGTAAGGATAGTTTATTTTTTAATTTTAAATTTCAATGTAAAAATAATTAGAAGCACCCATAGCATTGGATGAACAAATAATTCACTCACTTATAAAATACGGTCTAAGGGTCGGTAGTATCGCTTCTCGTTGGCCGTAGTATAATAACTCTACCGTAGAGCTTACATTAAGTCGGATTTAAGATTTATCGAAGTTTTCTTTAAATTTCAACTTGAATAATTTTATGAGATTTAAGTATTTATTTAGTCTGACCGAGCTAACGAGACGATAATAAATAAAAGTATAATCTCAATAAATATCAGAAAGCTCAAATCCCTATCGAAAATAGTCGAGACGCTACCGAATATTAAAAAGTCACACTGAAAATATAAACAGAAATTAATCTGATTTAATTTTAATGTAGGTACCGCTACATCGCTGCCAACATCCATTCGTAAAGAAACAAAACGACGTACGATACGAACAATACGCAGCCCGTATCGAGGTGTCGCCCTATTCCGCAAAAGGCCCTCCCCTCCATATATCAAGATCCGTATCTGAGATTTAGTGAGCGCGCTCTGACCGTGATTCTATCTGTCAGATTAATGTGCTCAAGTATCGTAGCCCTATCAGGCGGTATAAACTTACCTGTTGTTACTTTATTCACATTATTATTTACTTACTGTATATGTTTAAGTAAATTTGATTTTAACCGATAAGATTGTAGAGTTTATAATAACAGTAACCGACAATGATGTACGAATGAGGAAACTATTTAACTAATTATTATTTATGTATGTGTAAATACGATTTCGTAAATGGTTTTTTAAATAGATCATTTACATACACACTAATTACATAATGATGTTTAATCACAGATGAGCCAGTGTTCTTCATTTTTATTAGTATATTGATCGTTTTGGAATATTGATTTAATTGTAATTTGTGCACAGAAGCTAAAATTGTGAGTCCATAAAAAGCGGTCTACATTTTTCTCGACAACATTTGCGGCCCAAGCTACCTATCTTTAAGTGAAAATTTATAGGTGGAAACATTATCGTAGTTTACATCTATTTCCATAACCGTTCAGGGTAGAGGCATGAAATGTCAGTAAATCACCTCCGGGCATGTCGCTTGGCTTCCTCGTACGTGTGTAATGCCCAGCTTTGGTCAGCGAGCCAATTTGTTTTTATTGAGACTACCCTCGAGTTATGCAAACTGGTCGGAAACGCTGAGCCTGCTGTAAACAAACTTAAACCCGACCGATATAAATTGCCCTCCCGAAGTGTACATAACGAGTATTATTCGGTGTTAGGAGGCGGGTCTGAGGGATCTGGTGGTGGTGGGCAGGTCTACCTTTAATCTCGAGGCGAGTGTTTTCACAAGCGTCTGCGTTCGGCTCCCGAGGCCGCGGTCAGGCGTATGTAAACAATGCTCAACGTTAATAGAGATATAAATTGTAAGCATTCCATTTAATCCCTTTGAGAGCAATCGACGGCTTTAGCGTTACGAAACACTGTGTTATCGGTCCGCCCAGACTATATCGACGTCGCATAAATGTCTACTTACGTGTACTGAGATCAAACTAAAGTTGCGTTCGCGTATCCCAAACAAATATACGAAATAGAACGCAAAATTTATATCAAAATATATTCTAACTAATGCTAGAGTCAATTTTCAATCCAATGAACTGTCTGAGCGGCATTAGTCGGTACCGAAAAGTCATAGGAGACGAATAAAATGAATTCGTAGCAGCTAGCAGACGACATCGTCGGTATTAGCATAACCCTGTTGGTCTAAGGGGGTGAACTAAAGCTCTCGAAGTTCGACGTACTGTTAAACAATGCCTCCGCTTCGTATTCTAGGAGTTACTGAGTCACGTCTCTCGGCGTTATGTACCAATAACAAGCGAATATCGTACATAACACTATGTAGAAATGTCGGTATATTGTAAGAAGCTATTTAGAATAAAAATTTGCCGTTCAGATCGCGACGATTTAATAAAATTGGGGTGTTTTTTGTGGTTTTAAAATAAACATTGCCTACGTTTTATAAAGTTAATAGGACACTAGTTTTAGTCTGAGAATTGTAAAAAAAACTTAAGTAAATAATTTCCAAAGTAGGTATTATCTTATGCTGCATAAGCTGGTTATAATATTGTTTGTTTAAATTAATTACTTATAGACATACTGCAACCTACTGTGAGAAATACCTACCCGGATAGGAAAAACCGCTCAAGAGATACCAATACCTATCTATCTAAATACATATAGGTAATGAACTCACCAGTTATTTAATTTCCAAAGACAGGAATTGGTTTCAGAAAATAAATACCTATGAAACAGCGTCATAAATGTAGCCGGATCTACGAAAGAAGCAAGTAGGTAGGTATATAGGCAGATACCTACTTTCACACATCGTCGTATGCGGTTGTTTTACACGAATTTCTCGTAGGTATGTAAGATCAGATAGCTGTTTTAATTATTAACTCTACAATGCACAACTTAACACTTCATTTCCAAGTCAAGTGCCAACTGTTGAATATTTATAATAAAAAATAAAATTCAATACGTGTAATGTGGTATTTATAGTTTGTTAACTTGAACGGTTTACCTTTTAACTGGAATTGACTGACCACTCATGAACGACAGAGTCGTGAACGTGATGAACTTGACAATGCCACATTACTGCGTGGAGGAAGATAGCAGGTTAATTACAGAACCTGACATCTTTTAAGAGTTCAAGTATACAATTTTTGGTGGTTCATCGCTGATAAATGAGATGATTATCAGGACTGACACACAGAGGCATTGAGAGCTAGGTACTTATATATATTATGATATCACAGACATCATAAAACACACCTTACATGTAGGTATAATTCTCCAAGAAGGATGTAACCGTATTATTGTTCAAAACGTTTTGAGAAGAATATTTCTGCTTTACATTACCTACTTCGTTTAATATTCCATGCACTTTGGAGACATTTTTTATGAGTAAAATGTCGACCAAAAATTCAATACACGTTTAATAACTAATTTCCGAGCTGGCGTTATCTCATAGGTCACGCCTGTTTACATAATCCTCGCACTGGGCTGCACCAAGACCATCATACATTATCCATTCATACATAATTCATGTTGCACATAAAGTACATACATATCAATTATACAGTTTCCAATTAATTCGATGCAAGAATAATGTAGAATGATGAGCGACGGACGGATTGACAATAAAATATAATGTTTATACTCATAGATAATACTTAGATAAAATTATAATGCATCTAGATAATTTAGTTATACAGAGGATCCAGATAAATGCCTGAGTTTTTAGAAATATAGAGAGCCATAAGCAACTAGACATACCTACCTATAGTTATAGTTTTATCACTTAGTACAGTCAGCTTCATATATCAACATTATTGAAAAACACTTAATGATAATTTTGAAGATAATTTATTTCTATTTAAATAATTAATTTATTTAATGGTTGAGATAAAGATTTGTTTTTATTAAATAAACAATTCAACATTTGCAATATAAAATCTGGATCTGAGTGAAATGTCACCACTGTAGTGTTCCTAAGTGTGTGTTATTATTAAAATCTCTGCGTTATTTTAGAAACGTCTGAGTATTTTTCAATAAGGTTTAAATAAATAAATATCGCCAGACTGACACACAAACTGTATGGTCCCAAACTAAACAATGCTTTTACTTTGGGTACCGTACAATGGACTGGAGGTGATCCCAGTTTCACTCAGACCTGGGAAAATTACGAAAAGGTAATTTCCGAAGTTTACCCCGGTGGGAATCAAACCCGCAACCACCATGTGCAGTGAGCCAAGCGGCCTACACTGGAACCACTGCGCCAATTTTGCGGCTGTCAATATTTTGTATGTGTACCTTGTATTTAGGTTGCCAACTTTTATGTGTCTAATTGTAACTAGGTAAAGGTACCTACCATCTAATTATACTTAAATACATAAACATAAAATACATTAAGTACTACCAATATCAAGCCCTTGCTGAAATGGTAAAAATACTTCTTCATACATCTAAGTATATGTAAGAAATATCATCATAACCAGCTACCTAGGTAGCAAGGCTTTATAGGTGAAAACCTGATGCAATACAACCACTAGACACTTATTAGTTCTGATCATATCTTGGACAAGACAAAAGCTTGAAATACAAATGAGGACACAGATTTATGACGTCGTTGTTCACCTCACCTATAAGTTTTATACAACTAAGGTACGATGTTTGCATTGCCGAGTGTACCTCCATCTTACATTACGCTTTTTGTTTAAATGCAACACTTGCAACGAGATTCGAGTGCGAAATGAATTGTGCAGGGGATATTCAAACGACACCTAGAGTGATCGATAGCTAGGGTAATAAAATTTCAGTTTTATGCCAACAGGATACATATTAAAATTGCAAAACCGTACGCACTTTACCCTATTAGGTATTCACGTTGAACCGAGTGGGAATATATATTAAAAAAAACATTACGTGAAAATATATTTTTAATTCGAAAATTATCTGAACTTGGTTTAGAAAATATTGGGTACCTACTGTTTAAAGATAACTACCTAACTACCTCAATTGCATAATTTTTAAAATGACATAGGTATTTTTCACAAAAAAAAAAAAAGCAGTGATAGCCGATTGGTTAAAGCACGCGTCTTGCGGGCACCACGTCTTGGGTTCAAATCCCGGCTCGCACCTCTGGATTTTTCGAAATCTATGTGCGAATCATAATTTCTATATGATTATCACTTGCTTACGGTGAAGGAAAACATCGTGAGGAAACCTGCATGTCTTAGAAGATCTAACCAATTTTCGAAAGACATGTGAAATCCGCCAACCCGCACTGGGCCAGCGTGGTGGATTGTGGCCTGAATCCCCCTCATGTTGAGGGGAGGCCCGTGCCCAGCAGTGGGACGTCAAAAGGGCTAAATTATTATTATTATTATTTTATAGGTATTTTTAATAACCTTCCTAACCAAGAAAACGACACCTATTCATTAGGTATTTAATATAAAAAAACAAATAGCAACCGGTTAACTTGTATCATGAGCCTGGGTGAAGTGTACACGGACACTCATTATAAATTAAAATCACCCTGATACATCACGTCTCGGCTACCAACATTTCCACCGGCACATTTCCAAGAAATAAGAATTCAAAAAGCCAAGCCATCGCAGTCCGTGCACCGTATTAATATAGTCATTAGCTCGGTTTTGGTTTCTCAGAAACCGTTTGAGTTATGGCTATCATACACATTCGGGACTGTCAGTATCAAGAACAAGTTTCATTCATAAGACTGTAAAAATATGGCTACGAATTCATAGTTCAATTGGAGATTGAGCGTTAAATTAATTGGGCAACACTGAGTGATAAATTGATTAGTTTTATTGCGAAAATCAATGTTTACGTTACGTTTTTGTGAGCTGAGCGGGGCTGATTACTATATAAGGAAACGGGTTCAAGCAATGAAAGCTAAATCAAAACACCTAGCACCTTTTCTGGTGGTTCATCTTATTTTGCTATTTACGCCAATTTCAATGGATATTATCATAAGTATGCAAGAAGACAAACTTTGATCGTCTCTGGGCTAGTAAGAGCAGACAATTAGAAAGGTATGTGAGAATTCTATCATCTTTAATCTCATATTCGTTTATCCGATATCTAAAATTCAAACATGAAAGTCAAAAACGAAGTTTGACTCTTACGCCCCTCTACAAACTGAGAGTACTGTAATCATTTTAACACACTCTCTACCTCAACATTCAAACAACAATACATTAAACTAACAGTATCAGTATTAATCCATTAACGGCAGGTGACTAGCTGAGTAAACCATTAGGTGCTTACTTCAATTTATCTTGTAGCTCAATGGGTATGGAAATTCAAATATTTTAATCTTAAAACCATTATTTACTATAGTTTACATTGAGATTGTAGTACACGAACAAGCTAAGTAAATAAATTTTAATGGATTAAATGGTCTTACAGTATTAGAATTACGGTACATGGAATAAGAAGTCACAAAAGCTAAAACAGAGGCCGGAGATGAGATACAAAAATCAGCAGACATCTCGACAGGGTAAAAAGTAAACGACTATCCTAGAAGGTTTTGAAATGTGTAGACCATCCAAGAAGATGGGCCGACGATAAAAAATCTTTTGGTAGAGTTCGGATAAGATTACCAAGGGATACTTAGAGATCGTTAGAAAGAATGGAGGCTTACTTATACCCAAACTGTGGATTGTGAAAAGCATGTTGATGATTAAATAACAGCAAAGCTAAGCTAATCAAAACCCAAGTTGATACAGAGGAGTGAATACTAGCAACGCATCAACAGTGACCACTGAAATGACCTTCAAATTAGTTTAAAGAACAAATACGAACTGATTAGACACTGCATCACTTAAAATAAACAAGGAAGATGCAATGAACCGGTCAACGGAACCTGTGGGAATGAAGATTAATGAATGACGAAGCACTAAAGACTGTTAAGAAATAATCATAAACGAGCATTTTGGTTGGATCAAAACCGTATAGTTGGCGTATTTGGTAATCAAGTTTCTCCACCAATGTTGGGATGGGGGTTTTCCTTGGACTCATGAAAACAAGGCTTTATATCATAGAGCAGAGAAGGCAATCAGATACTACCTACAGTGAAACTAGAGGAAATCTTCAAGGGTTGCATTAAAATATTGCCATATCTATTATTGGTCTTGTCATAGACTCTTCACACAGCAAGGGAACGGAAAACACTATAGGAAAATGAGAGCTATATCCAAGATCGGAAGGTCCTTAATAGGTATCTAATTCATGAATAATGGTTTTAACAATACGTGTCCTTCCATCTACCGTCTACGAGGCGTCCACGTCTCAAGCTTCCTGTGCAGTCTGTCTCATAATAAGTCGATATGCCACCAGCAGGCGTCTAAACTATATCCGTATTTGATAATCAACATATTAGTATGTTGCTTCTCACTTTTAGTTCTCTAAAGTTATAAGTCAGCCCATGTACATCTAAATCCAATTTCGTGGCGAGAAGACCTATTATTAGCCCTTATTTACTTAACTCCATAGTTAAGTAATATCGAATTGGTAGCTGGCTGGACTAACACGACATTTCGGTACAAAAATTATGAGCGAAAACTTTTGTCAGGTGATGCCAGCGATATTGAACCTTCTTAAGATGGTTAGTCCTACTAATATTAGAAATGCGAAAGTTTGTGAGTGTGGATGTATGTATGTATGTATGTATGTATGTATGTATGTATGTATGTATGCATGTATGTATGTATGTTTGTTACTCCTTCACGCAAAAACTTCTGAACGGATTTGGATGAAATTTGGAACACAGATAGTTTATATCCTGGATTAACATATAGGATACTTTTAACCCAATAATCCAATACTACGCGGATGAAGTCGCGGGGCACAGCTAGTAGAACATAAATGAGACAGTCAAAAAGTATATTTTAAGTGCAGGACTTATTATTGGTCTTAGATGACACCTCACCACCATAACCAGGTGATATATTAACCCACATACAAAAGACTTTCCCAAACTTTATAAACAAAAACACACAAAAAAGTAGAACATTTCCTAAATCTAAGAAACACTTGCACTCAGCCACATAAAGAGTTCATCAAACTCGACTCGGATACCAAAAATAGTGAATTGCGTAAGAGTGTAGTGTAGCATCAACAACTACAGCCTTGGTAGTCAGAATGTAGGCACGCGTGCTCAATTGTGTGCCTAATGAATAGGCATTCGGCAGCGTGAGTAAGTAAGACAGCGCCTAGAGCCATGCGCACGCGCATGACATTGACATTATTTGGCGACGAACTTGAATTGTTGATATGGGGTTTAATTTCCATTCAGTAATTAGGCTTAGATGTACGATGTAAGTAGGTTAATTGAATGTGATTGGGAATTATTAGGTAAATATTAAAAAAATATCATATTCTTAATACCTACTGTACTTAAGTTATAGTTACTTTATTTGTTTTTAGTACTTAATATTCTTCTACTTATATAGGTATTGTGCACCAGTTTGTACCTATCTAGATCATAATTCAAATTAATATCGACGAACGCTTGGCGCAGTGGTTTGAGCGTAGACCGCTCTGCTCACTGCGCATGTGCTTGTGGGTTTGATTCCCGCTGGGGTAAAATGGCTTTTTCGTAATTTAACCTGGTCTGGGTGTCTTTGGGATCGCTCTCAGTCCATTTTACGGTGTCAGTCTGGCGATATTTATTTCTTAATATTTTAAGAACGATGTTTCTTTTTTACTTGATTCTATGTAGGTAACTTACAATGGCCTTGCGTATACCGGTAAATTAAGTTAATTTTTTAAAGTACACTCAAAGCACGTATGTACCTACATCATTAAATCCAAGACTACCAACTTACATACGTATGGCGCAAAAAATAACTCGTTCAGTAAATAACAGTAGGTATCATTGCGTGGTGAACTTGACGCCCTCAATCTTTTTTCAGAGCCGAGCATAGGTTACGCGAAGTGAAACGTTTCAAGTTTAACGCATGCTTTAAAATATCAACAGTAGGGCGTGAGATAAGAAATAACTATATGGCTCTGATATCAAACTTGCATGTACTATATTTCTTCGGCGATGCGAGCAAGCATATGCGTACAAGTCGCCAACGCGTGAAGGCGGTGAGAACAACCATTATGGAAATTCTGTCTAAACTTTGGCGTTTATATCATCGTTAGTATATCGGTTATGTTAATATATAAGTATCCACCGATAAATATAATTGGAGCATAAGGTATAAAAATCACAATAAGTATTATAATATATACAAATCAATGTTCCATATTATGTTAAACGAAGTGCTTCGAAATCACATTAGGTTATTTTGAAGACTGTTCGAATATGAATACTTATACAAAACTCTAAGTTATAGCACTGTGACAAACCGAGACCGACGGACGGACGAACGGATGATCTTACATAAGGGTTCTAAGTAGGGACTATGGAACCCTAAAGATATATTTATTTTTAAATTACAACAATGTTTTGGTTCATAATGCGCTATTATTATAGATATATATTAAAACGTATTTTAAAATAATAAGTACCGAATATTATAAAGTCAGATGTGTTGATTCATAAAATGTGTCGTTGGTAGTACGTCTGACACAGATGGACCAGCTGTTTCTATGACAGTCACGTTCACCAATCTGACAATGTGCTCGTAGTTACCACGCCACGGGCTCGGCTCGTTAATTTTTTATTGCCGCAAGGTCGTCACTTTATGGTCAATTCTCAACAGTTATTGTTCGCGGACAAACTTTTTTTTTACACCACTAACGTCAATCACTTGTAACGGTAGAGTTACGATTGACAGTCATTAAGTCTTAATTGTTACGATCCTATTAACTTTTTTTTAATTAGGTCACTATAAAAGTAATAATTTTTGATATTAGTTGTATCCCGTAAGTTACAACCGAGGTAAGTGGATCATCTTCTTTCAACTCCTCCTATTCTTTATTTTGGTTTTATTGGTGCGGTTCCGGGACTCTTTAGCTTTTCTCCAGGACTCCTCGAGAGTCTTCATTGGACATCACTGTTGATCCTGGTGTTCAAGAGTAATAACGAAGGCGGTATGTGGCGCGCCTAGTCCCATAAAAATATTTTTGCTGTGGGTATAGGTATATGACGATAAAAATATGTTAAAGTAATTTCACAGTCCAATAAACGCATGTAAAATGAATTCTTGATAGATTTAACGTATGATAATGATTATAATGTTCAATGCTCTGCAGAGCATGTAGTATATGTTGCTGTATGGACGTCATATGGCTATGTTTATTGTGGCGAGAGTCGAGCGGGCTCTTGCGCCGGTGCTCAAAACGTCGATATGACAACAAACGATGTTTTGACTGCGATTTCGGCGATATCAACTTTCGTACAACAGCCGCAAAGCGTTCGTAATAAAGTAATTTGCGGGCTCGCCACCAAAACAATGGACCCCTTTCTAAGCTTGTTTTAAAAGCTTTCGACACCGTGATTTAAAACCCTTTGACTTATAACTTATTTGTAAACACCGTGTGAGCACAAAGGATTGGTGTTTACAACAAAAACGAGAATTTGCACAACCCCATTGCCGTGAACCCTTTTGTTAAGTTTTACAGTAAATTAGCAAAAAAAAATGTGAAAGTGGCGTGTCTTTTGTAATTTACTTTCAGGGTTCCTTAATTGTATATTTTGGAATGTTAAAAAAGTAATTGAAGAAATAATATTGAAATGTAAATAATATTAATATCCGTAGATACCAAGATACATAAGTGGTTACAACATAAAATTCTAAGCTTTTGGAATGAATGGGACGATGCGGTGAACTAAAAAATATTATTATGGTTATTAGAATACGATTTAAACGCAACGTAAATAGTGGTAACTTAAGTATTTATGAAACCCTAAGAACAGAATATCGTAATGGCCGCTTCCCGAATTGTTAAACACCTTTTAACATTAATCTAGAGGCAAACTAATGTCGATGATGATATTGTAATAAATTGATCAACCATGAAATTTATTTCTTTTTTTAATATACGGACGGACGTACCTACGGAACTCTATTAAACGTATAAAAAGTAATCCTTTAATAGTGTCTTTTACCTTAATAGTGTTGGTCAAAGAATACTGACCCACTCTTTACCCATTGTTCTTGGTGAAAGTTCGCACTTTTTGCAAGCTTTTTAAACCCTTTCTGCCACTTTTTTGCAATAGAACCATGCAGACGCACAATTGCTTAACTTTTTTAATTGTTAACATGAAGAAACCTTGAAAAAAGGTTGTAAATAACCGTGATATATGATGCAAAATCAGGTAGCACTTTAGTGTCAACAAAAGTTGTATTTTTTAAATTTAAACAAGTCAAAACACAATTCTCCGACAAAATGATCTTTTTTAAAATTGCCGGTGCAAAAAATCGGACAAAGCTTTGTTTGTCAATTAAACAGGGTACTGTTTGCAATAATTCCACAAAGCTAATTAAAATGAATAATTGCAACAGAACCGAATGAGAGGCATCGGGTAATTGGTACTGAATCTTGACGCTCACGCAACGAAAGAAGGTTTGTTTAATTGATGGCGTAAAGTAGCGCATTTTTTTTTAGAAACCATTTTAATGCAACTAATAGATGTATATCACACGTGTTTTCAGGTAATGTAACCTACCTAACATAAATCTTTTCACACTTTATATGTATACATATCTTTATTATTTTCGATATAAATTTTGTAATTGTCAAAAGTGGTTTTTAAACTTCTTCGAGCATAACAAATATTTTTGTTCCAAATTAAAAATTCCCGGCTCGGCGATAAGCCATTAAAAGCGTTATTTTGTCGCGCGAGCGTTAAGATTCCTACGCTTAAACTAAATATACTTAAAACTAAAAGAAAAATAAATTTGAAACGATAAATACCATTGAACTCACCGCAGACCACCCGATCGAAGGGGCTCATCCAATCTGGAAATGGAAAATCTATTATCAATCGTATTGAAAGTTCTTTGTTTCGGCCAAGTCACATGCACAACATGAACCTTATGAACACACAGATTTATTAAATGCCACGATCATATTTCAGCATGCCTGTAAACTCAAATTACTTTTTTTAGCAAATAAAATAAGATTCATTATTATATAGCTTCAAAAAAAAGTCAAAAGAGCTAAAGAAAAAACACAGAAGTAGGAACCTAATTATTTCTAAACAAATAATTATTTGAAGCGTTTTAAAATTGAAATTCGAACACATTTTGTAATTTAACAACATTCTGGTTTGCTTGAGATTTATCCATCAATGCTTTATGTTTACTACAGCCGTAATCGATGCAACCTATAAGTACCTATACTACTTATAACACCTATAAAACTGTATCACACAAGTACCTACTCACCCGTAAACTAAATGTAGTTTTCAACAGAGACTGCTCGTGTGAAACGCTCAACAATCGCCTGAACAATTGCCAATTACTTAATTACTTTTTTAATTGGAACTAAAACATCTTTAATTGCAGTTTATCAATTGAACACTGTAACTGGTTATTGTTAAACACGATCTTTAGATAAACAATAAAGTAATTGCTTACACTGCCTTAGAGAGAAGTTTATTTTTTATTTACAGCTTTATTCTTAACCTACTTTGGGGCTTAAGGAACTACCCACATTAAAATATTGACGAAGTTAAAATGCAGGTTAGTATACCTTACATATGCGAATACGGATACGAACCCCTATCAATTTGGTAGAATACATAGAAACCATTTAATAAGATAAAATACCAAATTAATACACGAATTTATAATACGAAACCAGTGAACTAAGCTAGTACCTATACTGTAAGAATAAAATCAATTAAGTCTTAAAAAAATATATGAAGCGTTTTTATTATTTAAAGTGTTTATATCAAGCCTGCTACACTACCTATATAAATATGTATATGACTTCTATATAAACTTGATACACTACTACAAAGTCCAAAAAATAAGCCAATAATTATGTATAAAGCAAATTTAAACAAATATAATAGCGAACTACATAGAAACCTAACGTGCCTATCAGAAAAAAGCATATGAATATACAGAAAATAGCTGTAGAAAATATATTGAACACATTAAACTCCCATCCATTAGTATTACAAATAAATTTACGGCCAATTAAGAACGCATGCACAGCTACTCCGGTTCTTTGGCAACGTTTAAAATATAACGAGTTTTTCGGATCGGAAACATTTAAATTGTCTCGATAGAGTGCAATCGTTAATTACATACCTACTGAGCGCATAAAAAAATCGATTATACGAATCGTTTTCGATAGGTAATATCGATATCTACTGAAAAAATCACAAATTCATTCGGCAAGATAACAACAGGCTTTCGAGAATAAAAAATTACCAATGACGAAACTTTCCAAAAGCGATTGTATGTAAAATGGAAAAGGTTAAAACTTCTGTATCAGTCCCATATTTAACTGAGGAAAGATAATGATTTATGTTTCAATAGGTATATTTTATTATTGTTATTTAGAACCGATGCAACTCTGTAGGTCGTAAATATGCACGAGTGAATCAGCAAATTAAGAAATATTAGATAAACAATCAAACATATTTTTATTAGGTACTGCTCAAATGATAATAACTATTAGGTATGGTTTTTGGTCGTGTAGGCGGAACAGTGTTCTCATATTAATTATTAACGTGCTACAACTAGCAATCAATAGTTAAAGGGCTTTTGATGGCATGTGGGTTGCATTGCACAAGGCGACTGTCGATTGGTTGCAGAGGCCCGCCATATTGGTTCAGCGCATGCGCCCTAACAGACGCACACATGTGACAGCTGGTCTTTTCCACCGCACTCAACGTTTGGTGTCAAGTATGAGCTGCATTTTATCTAATTTCGATATGATACCTAATAGATTAAAAACATTTAGATATATTGTTATAATTATATTTTTAATGAAACTGCGTGAGTTACCTATAGGTTGGTCGAATTGTTTTGTTTATTTATTTATGTTACTTATTTTTTTTTTGCAATGAACATAGGCAGAAATAAATAATAAGTGGTATTTATCAATCAAGTGTAAAAAAATCTCGAAATAGAAGTAAAACTGTGAGTTCATTCAAAGTATCGCGAGTAGTGTTTGAAAGTATTACGCTCTTATTCTGGCAAGTTGTTGCAGAATGTGTGGCGTTACGACAAATAACTGTCGGCTACAGACAAGTCCGCCATTTTAATTTTGTGTGCGCGCGCGCCGACGCACCTGCCGCTTTATTTCTGTCTTCCCGAGACGGATTTTCGCCTTCATCAACCCGGACATTTTTATAAGCTAACATTGCCGACAAATCACGAAAATAGTCCATTCCTAAACAAAAACAACATGCTTATAGGCCATTTTATATAATTTCAGTGATCTACAGCGCTGTTATGATGCTGTGTTGGCTTTGATGAAGTATTTTTTGCATGTCAACTGTTATGCGTCAGAGGCATGTGCCAACAAGGTCGATTTTGTTCTGAATATGAAACACTTTGATTCACATGTCTTATCTTAGTAGTAGCTCGCGAGTTATTTTAAACTAATACTCGTATGTATTTTGCTGTATATCACAGCAGAGTAGCTGGTTTTCTCTTCAAATTAAAGTGCCATTAGGTTACTAGTTTTACTGGCACTATAATTTCAGCGTAATCTGGAGTTAAGAGGTTAACTATTATGTACTTACCTACTATCGACTAGTTAAATAAATATCATAAACTTTATGAGGCACTGTCTCAATGGTTTATCATTTCTATTAATTTCGAAGCATAAATTTTATTAATTTTGCCCTTACCTCGTGTAAGTAGCTATTATATCTAGTAGGCGCTTATAGTCCTTAACGTAGGCTATCGTTAATCTACTATATAAAAATAAGTCGGGTTTTCCTTCCTGACGCTATAACTCCAGAACGCACGAACCGATTTCCACGGTTTTGCATTCGTTGGAAAGGTCTCGGGCTCCGTGAGGTTTATAGCAAAGAAAATTCAGGAAAAATTTCAACAGAACGCGGACGGAGTCGCGGGGCTCAGCTAGTTGAATTTATAAACGTCAGGTAATGTAAAAATACAAAGGGAAATCTACAAATTAAATAACACGAAGGCAATAAAATGTTTAAGTAGGTATATTTGATGGAATAAACTAACGATAAATTGAACTTTTTGGACTTATCAATACAAATTAGGTAACGAGGTACGAGGTTTGACGGACATTGGAAGGCCTAAGGAATTATGCATGTATGTTATTTATTATAATTGAGGAATTAATTTAATTATACACAATTTCGGATCAAAGGTGTTTCCATTCATATGCCTGTTGGTTCCCTTTTCAATGTGACATTCATTAACGATTTTTAAGATTGTTTGCAATATTAAGGTTGTATTATTTATACGAAATATTCTGATTTATATATTTGTATTATTATTTTTTTATTATATTCATATCCAATCAACCTGTTTCCGTTTAACTATTATATGGATGTAGATAAATTAATAGATAATTTTAATTTTTATTGGTAAACAATTTCAAATAAAATGTTTCGTAAATAATTAAGTGTAATAATTAATAATTAAGCTGGTTAGGTTATTTAACTTTTTAGACCTATGTTAATCTGTCTAGTATTGAAAATAGGTGGGTATTAATGGTATCCCTTCTACTAAACAAGTTAACAAATTGTTATAGTTTACAAAATATTATTAGGTATATTATATTATATTATATGGATTATTTGTAAATATCTATCCCCATTAATATCACCGTAATAGAGTACCTAGGTGAATTACAAATCTCTGTAGGAATGTTTAAGCGTTTTATTATATTATCTTTTTATTTTCAATTGTAACCATGCAGATTAATAGATAATTAAGTAGTTGTAGGCAGGTAAGCAAGTATTCAAAGTAATGTAATACCCACCCACATTGCAAAAACCGGCAATTTATTGTTGTTAATAAAACAATATCGAATACCTATGTAATTGATTAAATTATCAACAAAAAATCATGAAATGAATGATGCTGATGTTTTATTGTAAGCAGTTCAGCTATAACGGTCAGATTTAACCCAGTAATAACTGCGGAAGACTGATTGGTCGATAATAAAGCTGAATAAAAAAATAATAGCGCCATTGTATGCAAAACGTACAGACACTTTAGCTCTGTAATGGTTCGCCTTTTTGGAGTACTAAGTGGACCCCACACAAGCCAGCAAACTTCGTAAACATATTATAACAGTTAGGCATGTCTATAAACCCAAAATTAACTTGTTACTCTCGGTTAAATATTTTGTAGTACCTACATAATTAGGCCGAGAATTTGACTGTCCGTTAAAAATTTTAATGCATTCTGTTTTTAAAACATACCGTGCAAAATTGAGGTGTTTTGTAGAATACGAGGTAGTCCCAATTATAAAATTTATTGTTATTGAAATTGCTTTTATTCATAGTCGGATTTAATTGGATACAATTTAATTTCGATAATTATCTACAGCAATAAATTTCTAAAAGGCATTAACTGTATTAAGAAACTGACCTAAGTGGATACTTGTACTGATTATTTAATTATTTAAGTATTATTTACTCAATAAATTTGTAATTATTGTAGTAACAACAAAATTGTTTACCGCATTATCTTCGAATACCTACTTAATATTTTATTAACCAAGACGACTAAAAATAATTTGATACCTACATTAAATAAGTTATCTAATTATCTGATATTTAAAGAATAATAAAATAAATAATTAATTAACTATTGTTAATTATTGTCGTGCGTTGGCGCATAATGTCGTCCCGCCCATGCCGCCGCCGGCCGGCGTAGGGCGGGCCGCGCGTCGGCCGCACTAGCGCCCGTTTGCGAGCTTTGTTCTATGGCATATATCTTGGTGATATAAAAGCTCAACAAATGCTACAATAGTCTTCAAATTGCCTTTATGAGCTCATTTAAGTTGTACCTATATAAAAGTATGAACGCCTACATTATATAATGGCTATTTATATTGATTCATTGACAATAAAAATAATAATGGCCCATTTTATTACATTTATATTGTAATATTTTATTATTAAATAGGTGATAGAATCGTATTAGAATCATTATAATTTGCAATAAATAGGTGAATGGCGATTCTAATTGGTTTACCAATAATATAACTTTTTGCATTCTTTATTTTTATCATACGTAGGTATTATTAAAATTAACTTTGTGTTGGATTGGAACCATCGTAGCATCGTAGTAAAACATATAAACATATATTAAAAGCGTATAAACTATTCTGTTTATAATTATTTCAAGCTGCGCTTTAACTACTGCGCCTATATTGCATTGGAAGCAATGAACATAAAGAACAGCTGATAAATAACATTTTACCCATAGGAAACAAATAAAAACGTTGCAAATCTAATGCCATAGCTAATCAAAAGTCATCTAGTAGGTAACTTATGGAGACTAACGACGACATAAGGATGTAAATAGAGCTTAGGTGTGACGAATAAAAACAAATCTGTTTATTATTTTCCAGATAACAACGGTAGGTACTCAAACCATGCAGTGAAGGAGTGAAACATTTACCAGTGATGGACATCCAGGGGTACCGCGGTATGTCTGGCAGGGGTTGGGCCGAGGGCTGCGAGCAGGCCGCTCCCATGGCGTCCACGGAGGCCGCGCTGGCCGCCGAGGCGGCGGACGCGGCCGCCTGGTGGTAGAACTGCGCCGCGGCGGCCATGCTCGCCGAGGCAGCCGACACCGCAGCGCCCCCATTGTGCTGGCCCAGTGCATAGTTCACCATCGGGTCCCCGCCCACCGCCGTCGGGTACCGGCAACTCTTGTCATCCGCCGCAGACAGGCCTCCGCCCGAAAACGGCACCGAACCCCCGAACTGCTGGTGGTGCGACACGTAAGGATACATCCTCGCCGGCGCGCCTGGCGACGCCGACGATGATGATGAGGACCGCTGCGGGCTCCCAGCGCCCGGCGACCCTGCCCCCAGCGCTGCCGCTCCCAGCCCGCCGGACAGCGAACTCGACAGCGACGTCGATAGCGACGACGACAACGAAGACGACAGCGACGCCTCTATAGGCGACGCCCCAGCACCCGCGAACAAATTCTGGTGGTGGAACTGCTGATGGTACTTCGGGAGCATGCTATCGATGATGAACTTGGAACTCATCGCTCGGCGGCGACGCGGCGCGCGACGATCGCCTCGCGGGAGATGCGTTTATCGCCGGCGATTCGGATCGATTCTCGCGCGTGCACCTCTACTATGGCCGCGGATCGTTTATGACCCGCGTATGAGGCTCTACGACTCCGAATTCCCCGTCGTGGCGAACGTTACCGCTGCCGCGCGCCGCGCTCGAGACGGCGAAACGCACCACGTGCGTGCGAGCGGGACGCGACGATAAGCTGGGGCGACCCGCCGGAACCCTCTCCGTCTCATTAAATCCTACCTGCGTGGCTTATATTAGAAAGAGATAAAAGCTATTCGCTAACGACCATTCCGACGGCCATTGTTCGTAATGGCGCCGGGCCCCGCGCTCCCCCGCGCCGACCTCGTCTACGCCAATAGTGATCCGGTGCAGAACATTCACCGCCAATCACAAACCATTCCGGCACTTCTAGCTGTCAAATTGAATGGCTTTACGCAGGATTGCAACATTATTTTTATAAGCATGCCTATATTTTTCAGTAATTAACATGTACTTATTAAAAACATTAAACTATTGTGTAGTGTATAATAATAATTTTGTAATCCTGTAAACTTAAATAATTATTGGCATTTTCACATTATTGTAACAATGTTTCATACTTTGGGTTATAATACCTTGTTAAGGTTCATATTTTCACTTTATTTGGAAATTATACACTAATAGAAAATAACAACTGGATTAAATCAAGTAATTACATAAATTATTATAGGTACTTAGAAATATTTACAATTATGTATAGCTTTAGTTAAGTACTTACATAGGTATCTACCTATGTTAAACAATAAAAAAACTTAACATATTTTTACGTAACTGTGTCGTGCGTGTATAAGTTTATTGTGTAACAACTGGAACTCATTTTCATTATGAGATGATGAAACTAATGAAGTGTAATTAAACAACTTATTGTTACAGAGCGCCTTAATGTAAGTAGTTCACAGAAAAAATATTAAATTAAATTTAAAAACAAGAATTGCTCCAAATTGTGTTACGCCAACCACGTGGACGGACGAGTATGATCCATCCTTTTCCTTTGAATGTTCCTCTCCCTGTCGCACGTTTCATTCATACTCGACGGTCGTAACCACAACGAGCACATGTGCAATAACAAACTTTACGGCTATTAAAATAAAACCGTTTATTGGCTGAGAAGTTTATTTATTTATTACACTTTTGACTGTTATACGTGTTTAGTGCATGGTTTTTATAGGCTTAAGTTGCCTTTTCAGCTTTATCAGGTCGCTGTACGACTGTGAGGCAGTAGAACATTGCATAAGTATAGGTTTTATGTTGTTATTGTGATGTTTTCGCCGTAAACGTATGGAATGCATGATATGGCCAGTTAAGAGCCGTTTATTTTGCTATACACAATTTTTTATCGATTTTTAATGAGGTTTATGACAGTTTAATGTAAAGGCCCGATGGTGGAAGTTCTAAACGGGCTATGCGACTTACGTACCTATTTTGTTTTTTTACAATATAGGTAAGTAACAAATTAAGTAGAGTCTTACTTACCTTTACTTTAATAGGTACCTTCGTTAACCCAGGCCATTTAAGCTATCTGAGTTTAATTTAAGTCTATTACACATTTTTTGTTCTAAAGACTGCCCAGACGATAGGCAAATACAATAGGTACGCAACTACTTTCAAAACAAACTGTATTTTCCAATATTAGGTAACTCTACCTGCATCACCTATTAGTCAGTGGTATTTCCAATAAGACACACTTTACTCATAATGTCCTCAATAACGTCATACTCACATCTTATTAGAATAGTCGAGGAAAAATAATCTACCTACAAGAACCAAAGTATTACCAGTAGAACTCTACTTGTCTCTTTCATTGAAGTTTTTAACATGAATTCACATTATTTATTTCCAATTTGTATTGGGTTCAATCAGCATCCAATCTAGGCGTCCTTACTCTAATTTGGCGGATTACCGATTCGAGTTATACCGAGAGATTGCCATTCAAGACCTTGCTACAGTTCTACTGTCAGAAATTGTAGAGTTAGTACAAGTTGTCAGAATTTTCCGGGATTTGATTTTGCAATTACAGTCAAGGGATTATTTTAAATTTTCTATTGAAGCGTGGTGGAGGTCTATTGGGTGATCTGTCCTTATTGGAACTGGCAGAATATGCCTTAACGTGCCACTCTACTGGGCTGCGTGGTGCTAACTAGACCGCAAGCTTATTGGTAACCAGTAGTGCACTCTCTAACTAGAGTAAAATATACCTGTGTAGTGGTTAAGTAGTCTAGTAGAGTAAGCAGTCCAGTTTCGACAAACCACTCTATGTCTACAATTATTACTGAAATATATTTTACAAAAAACCATCTTACTTATTAATTAAAACCCTGAAAAGGATGGCAATACATATTATGTAGTTTAGTATTTTTTATTTAAATCAATAAATCAACTCGTCAATGAGACGATCCAAACTATAAGTAGGTACAATACTCTACATTTAGTTTAATTTAGTTTTTTAATTATTGAAAAATATATTATTAAATGCTATTTGAAATATGGATAAAATAGAAGTGAAGCACAATAATTGTACAATATTGGATAGATGTCAGTAAGTAACAAAAGGGACCGAAACCTCGACTTAATTCTGAAGTAGAGTAGTGAGAACTGAGTTAAAAAAGCAGAGTTGAAAATGTAGAGCATCTTACACAGGTATATGACGAAGCAGTTCATATTTTTAGAACGAATGCAAGTTTTCAAGCCATTTTGAAGTCGGAATGTCAGCGATCCAGTCTAACAAATAGAGTCCAAAAGACTTTTGAGCTACAGAAGTGGGAAGCCAAAATGCGGGCACCCATCAGAAGAGCAACCTTACTAAGGATAGCTTAACTCTAGCTACCACAATATAGCAAAAAATATGACTCTATACTGATTTGTGGGTGTTTAATATGATTCATACCTACGTGTATTTAAAGACGATTCTTGATTCGATACAGAATATCCCTTTCCATGCATTCAAACACTACCTACGTACAAGCATACAATAATGTCACGTTTATTTAAAGAACGAATACAATGGGTTTTAAATTGTTAAGAGTGGCATTTTAATTTGGTCTTCATGAGATGTTTATCTACGGGAATTACATAAACAAGTTGTTAGCATGATACAAATATACTAGAGCCGCGATGGCATTTGAAAAGTATGCCTTAAAAGTTAAATTGCAAGTAGTTTATGTTGTATTTACCGATAGCATTTACTTGCGGAAGGCTTACAAACAGGTAGAGCAGAAATATTAATTTAATATGAAGACGTTATGCCGGTTTAGGTGTGGATGAAATCCCATAAAATCAGCTTATCTTATCCTCCATATTTTCAAGTATAAGATAAGCTGATAGCCCTGGCTATCAATATTAAATTCATAGATATTACAGGCAATTAAATTCCTGAAACTAAAAACTGGTCTTATTTTGCGGTCTAGCACGAATACTGTGTAGCATTTCTTTTTTGAATATTTTCTTCAATACGCTGAGAAAAAAAATAACGACTAATTATTTTTGTAGTTCTTAATGATGCCTTTTAGTATTTTTTTACTAAATGCAATGTTATTACAATAAGCCAATTATGAACACGAGCCATTACATAAATCTTTGCTGTTTCATTCAGGCCAAAGTCCACCACACTGGTCCAGTACCGGCTAGCAAGCTCCGCACATCTTACAAAAGACTTGCAGGTTTCTTCACATTTTACCTTCATCATATATGTTTTGTTTGTAATTATTAGTTTCATTACATTCTCTTCATAATTTCACAGAAACTCCTTCGACTCTAAATCCAGATTCAAGGGAACATGAAAAGCAGTATCCGCTATCACTACCACCAAGCCAAGATCTTATTAAGAACACAATCACAGTGCAGTTGGCGGTACAAGAGACCTGTTCCATATACAGACACTTATACAAAAAGAAGGCAAACGGTGCCTGTAAAAACAGCACACATCACCCCCATTTTATGATGGTTTCAATGTACATGCCAGTATTATGCAAGCCGCAAAGTCTTGGTGGGCGGGGCGGCTGTCCATCGTAAAACAGTACAGGGACTTTGGAAAATTTACAACTATCGCTGCGAGATTTAACTGCCAGTTTATAGATCCGACGCTTTTAAATTCGATATAAAGTTGCTTTGTCTCAATGAAACGGGCATCAACGTGACAAATGCACCAATTACAGCGTATAGTTGTGTAATTGTCGACATGTTTTATGTTGAACGACTTTCAGGTTTTTTTACTGCGGTCAGATGGGTGTTGCCGTATTTTTATGCAATGTTGGCTGTTTATTGATCTACAATTAGTAACTATTCAGTCTTAAATCCTTCTTTTTTCAGAAGAGACACTATAATAATATAAATAAAGTTATTAATATACATTTTACATGTAATTATCCAATTTATTTGAGTAGCTTAATTTTACTATCAGTTTTGTCCGGGTGTGTTCCATGTTCTACTTATTTTGTGTTCTATTTTGTAGCTCGCACAAAATTATAATCTCACCTTCTGATGTCTAGTATTTGTCTTACAAGAGTTCTTTTAAACTGTAGTAAAACATATAAGACAAATGGCAAGAAAAAAAATCTTACTTTTGAATAAAATTAATAATTTGATTTCATAAGCCTTGCAAGAACATAATAATATTTAGTGTAGAAGACATAATGTATACCTATATAAAACTATTTCAAGGTTAACACTTAGTACAAAATATTTCATGTCAATTGACATGGAAGCCACTCTAATTATTATATTTAAAATAGACCAGTGGGTACCATTCGACTTTAGACCATTTTACAGTTAGCAAGTTTAAAGATCATCTTCCCACCAACAGTATCGCATACACTAATCTACTAGCAATTTGGTCCAGCTTCTAAATATATAATACAATTTTAATTATAATAGAGTCATAAAAGCAATACACATGATGTTAGATTTTACTTAGATAACTTGAAATTACTTATGCTTGCTTTAATTACATATTTTATAATGGATGTGCTATTGTCTACCACTTACCCACACAGCATCGTCATTGTCACCTGAAAAAAATGAGTTAATTAATTTTAAAACTGTTTATGAATAAAATATTATAGAGTCGGTGTAATTACTTACTTGATGGGAATTAGAACTCTAGTATCTAATTAAGATGTGTGAATGAATATATAAAAGAATTTGGTCTGTAATTTTTTGATATTTAATTATGCGAGTTTAGTGAAAAAAGAAACATAAACCAGAAATTAGCGTAAAACCAACTAGATAAGCCTCTTAAAAGAAGACGAACGAAATCGTAGCCTAAATATTTAGCTGCTCAATGATATTATAATAAAATCAGACGGAACCTTTATTCCTTTCAAGTTCACTAACTATAGGGGCAAGTGTAACTTGAACATATGTTAGACATCCGTCATTCATCTCATTTGCGAGGTGCCCTTGTCCTTAATCGGCCGAACAGTGCTCTAAAGCAGTGCTAACGAACCGCTTGTACCACTTGAAAGATCTAGTGAAAAGTTTAAAAATAGCAGAGTGCATCAGCGCTGGGGCAACCGGTCCAGTGGTTTAGTGCTAACCCATTTTTGTCAGTCGTTGCTTTCGCTTCGATGTGGACTAACGTTTGTATTTTTTGAACGAATGACTAAGGTGGGTTTATTTTTAAAGGAGTTTTTATTTATGTTCTGTGCTTATTTAGTTGTTTGGTATGGGTACACTTGGAGTGGAGAATATGATTTGTTTGTGTTTAGCAGGTTCTATGTTTGACTTTACCATGTCATTGCACTCGGAAATACTTGAGTTAACAACGCCCATTTAAGTAAACACAATATAAACAGGTGACGAAATAAAATAATGAAATTAATTTTAGAATGATAATTGGTTCTCAGAGCAAAACAAAAACTATCCGTAGAGACGTTGAACTCTTTCTTATAACACAGAAAACCAGTTACCTACCAACTTGTTTTTCTTCACAAACCTAGAACCAAAAATATGTTTACATTCTTTATGAACTCAATATCCTAATTTCGCGGCTCAACTTCAAACTAATAAGTTGAAATTCTCGTAAAGAGATAACCTACTCCGCGTTCTAAAGGTTCTTAAGTAGCAATATTTATTTAGCTATTCGGCTCGTATCGCACAAGATGGGGGGTAAGTAGGAAATTTTAATTTCACGTCTGGAGTCTGGCGGGAGCGGAAATTTGTGTGGCATAATAAGTGAGATTGTTGCGAAATTTGCTACAAGAAAAAGAAGGAGGGCTCGCATCGCGCGGACGTTGAGATTATGTGGATGTGACTTGTATTCTAACTTTAGTTTAGGTAAACGTTGTGTTCGTAGGACATTTGTTATTAATTGAAACAAAAAGTTTTTAATTCAACCATCCACCTAGGCATAGTTGCAATTTTGACGTTTGGTAGGATTAAAAACTAAATAATATTAATTTTACTACGGTTTACACGTTTATTTATTTAAATTACCTTTGGATATCCTGAGGGTCATGAATTTTGTGAAGATTTCTAAGCTGTATGTCATTTGACTACAGGTTATTTACTGGCTGGCTCGACCAGGGTAGTATTAGTCTACAGAAGATCTGCATAAACAAGCTATTATAGCTGCGTTTCCATTGATGAATGAGAGAGCTGGAAGCCCAGCCCTCCTTACTTCCCCTCTCACTCTCCTAATCCTAAACCTATCCCAATATTTCCGTTAGGTAACGTGAAAGCAATGCCGTTAACTGCCCAACATCAGACGGGTCATGCGCTTGTTTTCAGACATTGTAAGATAAAAAGCACTCTTGAAGCAATCTTACTCTTTCTATACGATATCTCGCCAGGTATTTTTATATCTTCTGTAGTTTAGTTGGCATGGATAATGAATAGCTTTACTGAGATTTAATTGTATCATAAACATGAAGCTATTTAAAAAAAAACTGATTTATTATCGGGCATATCCACACAAAGCTTTCGTCACTCGGTGGGCGCACGTGTAAGTGGCAGCTTCAATATTTATGTGCAATTTTTCCAGCTTCACCCCTCCCCTCGGCGGGGGCACTTCTCCCCCCTCGCCCTGATAAAGGATGCAGCTCGCGCCCCAAGCATCCCCCGCTGAAGAACGCTGGATTGCGTAACAATGGACAACGTTTATAATAATTTTATTAGTAGAAATTATTCTCTACAAGAGTTGAATATGAAAAGGCGAGGTATAGAAAAGAATGTTCCTATAGGATATTAATACTGTAGATAACTTCAATGACAGTGGATGTAGAGACACAGGTGGTTGTTGATTTGTTAATAGATTTAAGAATAGGTAGAGTCGCGATCAGCTGGAACTTAATTTTATGTTCTCATTAATTTTTATAAGACCTCCGGTATAATAATTAAACGCTACTCAAATGATTAAGTCCCACTTAGCTAAGTCTAAACAGCTGTATTAGAGTCATAGCTGTATAAATTATTGGTTTATTTAGAATTAATTAACGCGTAAGTATTTGGAGACTTTAATACATTTAGACTAACAAAACAAGAGACTTGTCATTACTTGCCAGACTTTACTGTCTTAATTGCCACAGTAAATGACAACTCAACACGGAATTTATCGACCGATCAGTTGATGGAGATCATCCAATAAAGGTCCATGACTAAACTTTGTTGCCTATTTCTACCAATCGAATCGTTGGTTGACAATCAATTTGCGGTTTTTCTTCAAACCTCTGCACGCAATATTAACGCAGCGGTAAAGATACTTTAGACTTTCCCCTTATTTTTTTTCAAGATTGTATGTAATTCAATAACAATTAATAGAAACATAGACATTATTATGAACAACGTATGCAGGTAAGTACCTAATAAAACATTACAATTTTCTACAAATAAAAATAACGATCAATATCGTTATCAATGTTATATCGTTATAAAATTATATTAGGTATATTGTAACTGGCCATTCGTGGATAATACAGAGGCGGCGGAGTAATATTATTCAAATAAAAACAATTTCAATTTGTTCCCAAATTGAAACAGAGAGCTGGCGGCGTGTTATTACATTTGGGCGGAGGTTAGCTACGGTAGAGCGTGTAAAGTGTCGATAGAGCCTCCCTCCCGGCCCTCTCATAGCCTATAACACCGGCATCGGGCTTTCCTCAAAAAGCCTCAGAGAACGCCTCAAATTTAGCGACTTTTCGCTCTCAATACTTTTACGGTACATTTAGGGGCTTACGTAGAGCATGTATGTAATTTTTCCTTTTGTGTTCCCGAGGTGAGAAATATAGTTTTTGATGGACGGGCGTTCGGATCGCTTGGGTGCGGGGAATGTTAGAGGTATTTCTTATTTTGCGAAATGTGCCATATATATGGTGTTGATGCTCTGTTGATATGTTTGCAATATATGTTTTACCTCCCAGCCATTATACAAGTTCGTAATAATTTATAAAATATTTTTCAACACCAGTGACACCAGTTTCGTTTACAATTTACGAACTGACGTCACTGTAATGATAAATAATTTATAAACAAAATAATACGGGAACTTTTATTTAAATAGGTACTACATATAGGTAAGTATCTATTAAGATTCGAATCGGATTACCTTATCTGAGTTTGCATTAATTAAAATAAGATTACTTACCTACCTCTTAACACATTAATATTGTGATTTATGTACAATCAACTTGTTTGTCTCCATAATAACCTACTTCCGTTTATGTTATTTTTAAAATAAACTAACACTAATATTGAATACCTATGATAAAAAACAAATTTTAGTTTTCGGCGTACTTAGTGACATCTATGATTTCGCACGGCAACTATTTTACAAGGCCAAGACCCGGACTTTTAGGTGCCACAAGTAAGCTCTTATAAAAATCTTATCTAACATATTATTCATCTATTATTTTACTGTATAATATAATACAATATCGTATTGTTCATTTAAATAAACAAATGATACTCAACTATGGACTTAGCAAAAATTGCGAAATTCGCAACGCCATCTGTACAAGGGCTCAAAAACTACTCATTTATGCGAAGGGGTTGAGATTGCATTCGGAAAAGTGCAACACGCGCCCTCACTTGGAACTATGCAAAGAATAGGTACCGACTGCATGAACCCCAGATTAAATGAAGTGGATTTCTAAAAAGAACGAAGTAGAAGAATGGTAGGTATCTCACTTTGCCTTTTCCCTTCATTCCGTTTATTATTTTGAATAAATGTTTCTTAAAATACTTGCTCCCTTAAGTAGATTACTTTTGGTAACCAAAACGTTGTTAGTCGTATTTTATTTAAAGTAGTCGTTAAGCTAACTTATTAAGCTTTGACGCGTTGGCGAATTTCGCCAGTGATTTTCTTTTGTCCTTTTATGGTTTTTACTGACTAGCCGTTATACTTATACCCACACACATAAATGCTAAATGCATGCCTATTCTGGAGATAGGGTTTGGAAACCCTTTCTCACTATTCGTGATAAAATGCAATCCAATGCAAACTTTAATGCAAAGCATATTAAGTCGATTTATTATAATAATATTTGAGCTAACATTCTTGAAATTTTCACAAATTTATGCACCCACCATTACTTTTAGTCTCAAGCGCCTTCAGACACGTAACTTAAAAAAACAACAAGTTATATATTTCTTTGAATAGGTAGTCACCCAATTAAAATGATTATTGATCTTATTATCCTACTAATATTATAAATGCGAAAGTTTGTGAGTGTGGCTGTATGTTTGTTACTCCTTCACGCAAAAACTACTGAACGGATTTGGATGAAATTTGGAACACAGATATTTTATAACCTGGATTAACACATAGAATACTTTACTTAAGTCTACGCGGATGAAGTCGCGGGCAGCAACTAGTTATACCATAATGCTAAGTGCTCCATAGGTACAACAGGTAGGTACTTATAGGTGGTATACGCATACAAAATCAAACCAAAATGACGTCACAATGACGTAACAAGATTTCACTACTTGTTCCAAAACGTAACAATGGCGAATATTTTTAGCCAATAGCTTAATCAGTATTTAATACGCGTTTACATAACCATAGAAACGGGTTTACGCGAAACTCGTTGAGATACGTATCTGTCAGGAACCAACGACCGAACCGCCCGTAGACGCGTAACTAGGTAGTTACGTAATCAGGGCTACCATCTGTACCTAACCCCGTGAGAAATGAGGCGGAAATATTTTCACTTTTTTTGAGAACATTCTCAGTTTTATTTTTTTATCGTGCAATATGTGACGTTATTACGCATTCTAGATTTAAGTTTGTTGACATAAAATAACATTAGGTCTCTACCAGTTGATGGTAGGTATTAATAACTGTTAAAATGATTCTTATAATCATAAATAAAATGATTCTTATAATCTCGTGTTTTGAAAAATATAATCTGGTAATGTATAATGTTTTTTTAATGTAATAACAAAAAAAAACAAATAGTAGTTTAAGCACCTACATATACTACCAGGACAATCAATCTTGTAAACAATAAGGAGCTTAGTTACCCTCAATTTTGACTTTGAGTAGTACATAAATTGGTGGCTATCGCGTAATTAGACCTTAATGTCGTAATTAGGTCGTTTTCCGAGTAGGCTCGCGTTATTTAACAACTTTTATGCGAAATCAATGGCCTACCGGGTCGTTGACATGCCATTAGACCACACAGGGTTGACATTTTTACAAAATAAAAATAAGTTTCAGAATAAAATTAATACCAAGTTCCACTGTTCCGCTGGTAGCCCTGTCAATGCTTAATACTGGCAGACGATCCCACAAGGTGTGATTTATTTCTTTGGGCCGTAGTCCGTTACGTTGACGGACGTTGATGGATTTCACGTGATTTCAAAACTGGTAAGAACACCTCTGAAATTCAGGCTTTCTAAGAGCCTCCATTTTGGTTTTACAAAGTGGACGGTCACATTTTTGAATTGTATTGTATATCATATTTGTATTGTGTTAAATGTGTTTGTATTGCTATTTGTTACTGACGAAATACCTAATAAACTGGGTGGGACATATTTTAAAAAAAAGAAGAAGGATGCTTTCTAGTCAAAACCATTAATCCTTTAGTAGTACATAAATGAGATCGCATATAAAATATGACAAATCACAAGAGACTCAGAGAGGAACCGCAACGTCCGTACCATCAAGTTTTGTTATTAAGGTAAACCACCATTCTTGATACATTCACAGTCTGTTTAACTTAAGTCCTCTTATGATAAGGTCATTGAACAAGGAGTTATTTTCACCAATTTTCCTGAAAATCAAGCCGAAACGCAGCCCTAATGCGAACGAACTCGCATACCCGTAACCGCCCAACCACGTATCGTATATTGTCTAAATAATGAAAACATTCTCACGTTCTACCGTGATTTACGGCGGCACACAAACCCGCTATAAGACTACATAATCGCACCTACCGCAGCCACTTTATTTTTGGACCTGTACAATTTTTTTCACACGCAACTATTTAGAATTTTTATCACGTAAATTTTCCGCTTGAAAGGGAAATCCTTATTGTCATTCCGTAGGCACCGCCGTTCACGTACACGTGTTCGGATATATTTATATAGCTGTTGTAGGTATATAGGGAAAGTATTTATTCCTGTCACGCAATTTGATGGTTGAATTTTCATAGATTGGTGTTCTTTGTTCGCTATGGAATTATGTTGATGGTAAGCTATTATTTTGAATTTATTGGACGATGGCATGTTGGTTATTTGAATTGATCTATTTAGTTATGATCTAGCGGAGACTTGTGGTCATTAGTCATTTACGTAGACAAAGTGTCGCATAGGTATAATATTTTGAATTCAGAAAAAAATAAATCTTAGCGGGTTATCAAGTATTTTGCGCTAAGAGTAACAAGTATACTTTTCAGTAGGAATGTGGGATTTATACCTCTGAAAATTTCATGATGAATGAGTGATTGAAAAACGAATGAAGTTTGCCAATCATCACAAGGCTAGCGTAGTGGATAATGGCCATACATCCCTATATACCAAAATTCCAATGGCTTGATGGTATTTTGAGTGAGTGGTATGAGTGTAATTTCACGAGCAAGTATCAACTCAAGTTCTGGTTTGATATCTACCCAGCTGATCTAGGCATGTGGTTCCTTGGAAAATACCCATCGTTTGGTTCGAAATGTCGTAAAGAGTTTTAATTAATGCCACCTATTTAATTTTCCAACGGTCTCGGTGTTGCCCAAGTGTACTTCATGTAGTTTTATTGCCAGCGATAATTAAAAACAAACGTTACAACTTCGAGAAGCGCATTTATACCTACCATTGATAATAAAACTTCCTGTAACGTACACTACTTATAGCTAATAATATAATTTCAATAATGCACGTTATTTAGAATACCTTAGTAAATGCTAAAGATATGAAAACCACCGGAGAATATCTGGTGGTTGTAGATCTCGTTCGTAGCGGAGTGATTTAATAAAAGGTCAGTTGGTAGACATAAATCCATCAGATTATTTTTGATGGTAGGTATATCATCTTTAACATTAACTAGTAGTTGCGGGTTCGATTCCCGTCAGGGTAAATTTCGGAAATGGCGTTATCGTAATTTTCCCTGGTCTGAGTGTCATTGGGATCGCCCCCAGTCCATTGTACGGTACCTATAGTAGCTACCTACAAGCGTTGCTTAGTTTGGGACCATACAGTTGGCTTGTTCGTCTGGCGATATTTATTATTTATTTAACTAAGGTGTCATACAAAATATCGTGCAGTATGAAAATAAAACCTTAAATACTCCACCACAGGCTGTAATCCTGGAGGGGTTGGTAAAGAAGAAGAAGAAGAATAACTCTTTTTTGTATCTACACCAGAGTTCGAAATTGAAGTCCACAGCAGTGCACATTTCGCCGATATGGTATTCTATTTCGAATGTACCAAATACGAACCGATTACGAACCAGACCCACTCCCCTCTCAATGCAAGGGGAAGTCGGGCTATGGCTATAGTCCACTAGGTTGGCCCACTGCGGATTAACGAACTCCGCACGTACCTATTCTATGAAAACCGAGTTATATCTCCATATTTTCATTTACTGTACCTTTAGCAACTAAATTTGTTAAAAATGTACTTGGCATATAATAAAGGCAATGTTTAAATAATGTTCACCAGTATCAGTTAAGTTGTTTATAATAAAAATGTTAAAGATCAAAGTTCAAATCTTGAACGTTAAATATTGATAGTGGCAATGCTTTTGATTGATATAACATTTAATGATTGCACATATTATATTTAAACTGCTGTAAGGTTGAATTAGGTATGGGTGTTACCTACCTACTGGTGTTAAATACGTATTGACTTACAAATATAAAATTCAATTTCTATAACGTTGTTAAGTAGTTTTTATTGTCAACTAAAACACCGCTATTTCGTGACGCAATATTTTAATAGGTTCTAAGTAGGCACCAGTCGCAATATGGAATTAGAAATTTTAATTTTAAGCTTTTGGATAGACAAATTTCAAAGTTAAATTAAAATCTGCCAAGCTTAGACCTTAATAGCAAATAAACTCAAAACTTAATGAAATCCCTTTTTGAAACGAGTCAGGTAAGTGTAGACTTAGTAAATAATTCAGCATTAAGTGTAAGTGGACGACAGAGTTGCAACCGCTAACTGTAAGGATCGTAAAAGATCTATTTTCCAAGGACTTAAGGGTGAATTTACATAATACGCCTATGTAATTAGATACTTACGTGCACATTATATTATTATCACTTTTAAAGTAGTTTAGTATCGTGACTTAAATAAATAAAATAAATAAATATCGCCAGACTGACACACCAACTATATGGTCCCAAACCAAGAAAGATCCCAGTGACACCCAGATTAGGGCAAATTCCGAAATGGCCATTTCCGAAATTTAGCCCAGCGGGAATCGAACCTGCAACCACCATGTGCAGTGAGCCGAGCGACCTACGCTCGAACCACTGCGCCAAGCGGGCGTAGGTCGGCGGTTAGAGTAAAAATAAGGAACGCACAATTTGTGTTTGAAAGAAACTTATGATTTATGAAGCCAACCGCTTGGTGCAGTGGTTATCTGCACTGAGTGGTTGTGGTTTCAATTCCTGTCGAGGTAAATTTAGAAAATGGGCTTTTCGTAAATTGCCCTTATCTGGGTGTCACTGGGATCGCACCCAGTCAGTACAGAATTACTGCAAGTGTTGATTATTTTAAGTGGTGTTTATATATTTTGAGACCGTACAATTAGTCTAGAGATATTTATGTATGTAGGTGTACGAACTATACAAGCAAAAGAGTTGTTAGTACGGTATCATAAACAACGTTTAGCACGACCCAGATTTTTATTTACAGCAAAACAAAACTCGTTCAAGCGAGACATAGACGAAAATCGGCTCGGAAAATATGGTATCACTTCTTTTCCTCCCGACAGATCAATGCGTCTGAATAACGTCAAACGTTATGTTCGCGCTTGCCATCGCTCCCATAACAATTAGGATATTTATATGCTGTTCAGATAAATAATCAAGATAAAATACAGAGAGTCTCGTAAATCTCAATACAATATGAGATCATTAGTTGTTATGACATGTCCCCAGTTTGTTCGAGTTCCCATCGAGACGGCTATAGCAATCGCGACTGTGATACGTAATAGGGCGCATGTTTGTCAACCCTCCAGTGCAGACGGGGTTGCAGGGGGTGGCGCATTATTGCAAACACCGTCTGTCCCCAAAGATGGTGCTACTGTATTTTGCACTAGAGTAGTTAGTTCGTGTTTTGATACATAGATGGTGTTTAGTATCAAAAAGTATCTCAGATTAGTATCACCTACTAATATATTTATGTATTTTAATTTATTTATGAATAATGCATGTAGCGTTCTATGTAGGTACACTCGCAGACAAATTGCGACACCTTGTTTGCATAGAATGGAATCAGTAATTAATATTGATTAGATTTGTTGTTTCCATAATTATGTAGCCACTCCTGTCTGCGTGGTCGTTTGCATTTACAAAGTTAAGGTGGTTATTTCAAACGTAGCGTATAAATCTTATAAACATATGATTATTTCATAGATAAATAGTCTTGATATGTTAAATAATAAATAAATGTAACAAAATAGCGGCGCAATCTTATTGTAACCCGATATCAGCGCGATAATAAACGTTAAATATCTTTCGTAATGTTTCTGTCGAATTATTAATTCCCAGCAGTTATAATGTAAGCCAATGGTGTTTTCTCTCTCATTATCCCATCGAAGGAAAGAGCTGTAAATAGTAAACGAAATGATCATAGAGATATGCATTTCAGGATATACCTACACGGATGAGCGAAAACTGTGCCTAGATTGATTAAAATTTTATCCTTGACAGTAAGTGCATAAGGTAACTATATAACCAACTATTAGGGAAGCTAAGTAGGGTGGGTGTATTAATGAGTTTCAATTGTGCTTTCTTATATAAAAAAATCGGCAATCAAGTGTGCGATCCGTCACATGTTAAGCTGTTACCACAGCCTATAGATGTTTGCAATACCAGTGGCATTAACCGCACGTTTCTGACCTGAAGGGGAGTGGGAATTGGGACTCTCACTCATCTTACGGAACGCAGCTACTATTGCTACTTTTATTCTTTTTTACATTATCTACTATTTGATACCTACTTACAAATAGTTTCTTGATCTCGGACAACGTACTTAAGTCTTTATGGCAATTATTTAGAACTCGCTTCCACGAGACAGGTTTTTACCTAGTGTGGATGCCATAAGTAATTATAATTATGCATTGATAATTTCCCATTACTTAGTTTATAAGAACTTTTCATGTAAACTTTTGTACTGGAATTATTATTATTTTCGCCGGTCTTCACTTTTTGATTACAACAACAAGAACATATTAAACGGCAAGTAAAGGAGCATCTTGGTACCTATAGGTGCCTATAATGTTGGTCTCGGGGCTCTTTCTCTAATAACTAAAAAAAAACATTACTGTGCAATCATCCACAACCTTGAATCCCCAACGCAACACAGGTAAACACCTCAATAATTGTCAAGTTTAAATCACCGCTCCACAAACAATAGTCGGAACGGAATATTCCGTTACTTAATATTTATTGGCTGGTACCTCTAGGTGTAACTGTACCCCGGCAGAGAAAGGGTTGTACAATGACGCATTGTCGGTGTCCTAACCCGCTTATTGATGGTCCAGTGGTTAATTGCCGACTAAAACAAACATGTAGCGCGGATCAACGGTGTTGATACTTTGAGTCATATTCTTTTTATACGAGAAAGTTTATGCAAGATAAAATTTTACATGATTCGTTTTATTCACATGTTTAACTTTTTTGTAGTAGCTATTTCACGTAAATCTTTTGTGAGTTTGACACTACCTTGCTCGAGCTTACTAAGTAATTTGTCTACATAATAATTAATAACTCTAGCATAAAGTTAAAGTTTAATGATGGACGAAATAGCCTAGCAATTAATACATTGCAATTTTGTATATTAACCTTTATACATATTTAAGTGTGTCAGCTTTAAATATTATATGACAGAACTAATCATTGTTAATTAAGGCCTGTCTTTGAATATTAGTGCTAATAATAATGTTGATACCTATGTAAAAGCTAGTAGCTTTAAGTACTGCTTAAAGCTATAATATGTTATAAGCTAGTGTTTACTATGTACCTACAGACTCACGTAAATGTCAATCAATATGCAGTTGTGTTTGTTTATCGGCAGGCTGTTTTCATTATCGATTCTCATTAATTTTAATAGGTTATAGAATATTAACTAATCATTTATTCATATTGGATAGTTAAATGTTTGAATATAAAAATTATATTAGATCATAAAACAGGCTTCGAACGTTTTTTTTTAATATTTGTAAACAGGTCTCCGTCCTATTCCTTTTATGAATTAGTTACAGAATTCCTAATCCTCTGTTACGTCAAAATACAATAACAATGTAAATAATAGAAAAAAAAACACTCTTTGGGAGGTACCTATTAATAAAATCTTGTGAGATTAAACTTTAATGACAAGTATCAATAGAGTTAGTCGTAGTATTTAAGCTTACATTTGATGCCGCACAATGCGGGAAAATTGCACAACGTAAGACCATAAAACCATCACGGAATTGCCCAACCCTTTGAGGTGCAATAAATATTTCTGTCACTGCCTCACCAAGATCAAGTCTCGCCAGTCAAACTTCGACACAATTGCTTTAACTTTAAATCTCCAATTCGTTTGGGGTAACTATTTACAGGTTGAAGCATTTTAAAAAAGTAACTGTGAAAGTAATTACCGCACAAAGGTGTGGAGTAAAAGTAATAATCACAGCATTAGAGGGTTAACATAGGTTCGGCATTCAGTGTAAGCTTGTTGCTATAAGTGTATGTTTTACGAGTAGACATAGTTAGAATTTTCGGGTTAAAGTGTATCAAAATTTGATTTATACTTGTGCGAGTTGGTATAAGTAAGTTAATTATGTGTTAATTAGTAATGTGAAGTGTGATAATTGCGTGATGTAGGTACTTTGAGAAGTGCCAATATAACACTAAAAAAGATAAGTGGATTGTTTTTAAAACACGTTCTTAAAAATAAATTTGAAATCGTAGGCAGGTAGGTAGGTGCTATGAACCCTGGTACACTCTGAACCTTGGTTTGGTAGGATAACAGTTGGGACTAAAATTGAAATTTAATTAAATGTGATTCTTACTCGGGTTCACAATCGTTTTAATTGCACGCACTGAATGTCTTATTCCGAATTAATCCTAACGATTGGATATACAGGTTGAAACAGAAAGGGTATACTTTTTTACAAAACTTAACTTTGTAATTCTAAAACTATCAGCTTTGGGGGAAACATTAAAAACAAAAGATGTTATAGGGATACAGCTGTTGACAGCTTTCATAAGTCTACGAAACCTTTATTACTTCAACTGACCCACAAAGCCGATAGTTTTAGATTTACAAAGTAAAGTTGTAAAAAAATTGCATTCCCTTTCTGTTTCACCTAGTAGTTAGGTATGCAGAATGGAAATAACCCACAAATACTTCTGCAGGTCAAAAACAACCTTTCTACAAGTGGTTCAAGGTTAGTTTCAGTTTGATAAAGTAAGTACTTATATCTGAAATGTATACTACTTGTAATCTATAGGTAATCGTATTTAAATGCTTAAATTACCTGCATCATTCTAATTTAACTGGTTAACAAAATATAGGTAATCTGATATGTGTCTAGTATAATATCGTAGATACCTATTTTGTCTCTGCGGCGCCTACTAGGTAACCCATCAACTTCCCAGCACAAGTGGTTGTCAAGACAAAATGTGAGATAAATGAATTCTATCTCATTCTCTCCCACCAATTAAAAAAGGGAGAGAGCGACTCGGTGCGTCATAATCCGTGACAAAAGTTATATCTTGGTCCGCGTCCATAGCCATGTCTATAGTCATTAGTACCAACGCGGCAATTAGAAAGTAATATTAATTAACTTAATCACCACAAGAACAGGCCATGGAAATCAATATAATATCCTATTCAACCTACTTCTCTCACCTCCGTATCTATTCCGTATGGCGCTAAGATATGAATAAAAGCATTTTCTGAGGTTGCATCGCACTAAAATGTCCCATAAAACGTTTTATTGCCCATACGTGCACACATTAAACAGATATGTATTATAACAAATCATTTGGTACTTATAAACAAATGCGGCAAGGGTTTGTCGAGTAAATAATTTTATGACATTTTATGACCTTGAAATTGTCGCACGCGAATTTTATGACAGCGATATATCAAATTAACATGGCAAATGATTTACGTATCCTTTATTGTTTAAATCATCCAAACATTGTTGCTTATCACATCGGAATAATAAATCCTCGTGTAATGGACGAGTGAACATGGCGTCTAAACTGGGAGATATACTTACCACAGCTGACGAGGAGCGATACGATATGGTAATAATGCTCGGCAAACATTCGGGCGGACATTTTATGAATTCTGTGTCGAAATGCGTAATTTTAATGTAAAATAAATAGAGGTGGAACGTTAAAAACAAAGAATTAAATGAGGTCAATAATTCATTTTCGTATCGCCCCTCGTTGGTTGTGGTATACCTATACAAAAGTGCACGAACTCGTGCGCCTTACGTCATCATATTAACAAACAATCTAAAAATATCTACGGGAAACCGTTATGGGAACATTAAATCGATGACGCTCTGTTACTATAGTTTCACGTGATACAAATTAAGAGCCGTTAGAAAAATAACTTTGGCACATAACAGCAGCAATAACTACTGAATGGCTAATTCGAATATCGAATGTGTAAATCGCCAATCGAACGGCGGGGGCAGAACGCGCCTAAATTATTGGCAACAGCACGCCGCTGTGACGTAATAGGTGCAAAAAATAACTTAAAAGTGATTTAAATTTAGAACAAACGTGCTGATGACCTATAAGAAAATTCCTCGAACAAACGGAGCAAAACATTGCGCACCTATCTATAGAGGGTTAAAAAATGTAACGTGACACGCGAGGTGTCTTTAATACGAGGCAGAAAACAGTTTGCATAAGAAAAGTGTAAATGAAAACGACGCTGATGATTAACTATTACAGTAAAATGGTTAGGCACCGCAGTGATTTTGCCAGTGAGTTGAGCTCAAAAGGTGCCTGTATCCTTTGTGCATACAGAAATATCTATTTTTATTTATTGTATTGGCGAATTGTTTATTGGACTTGGCTCTGTGATACTTCTTGATTTTTATTGCTACATGATCACGATCAACAAGCCTCCACTTATTTTTACAAGAATTGTTTCTTAGGATTTCCTTTGTAAGTTTTTAACCTAACCTAACATAGCTATTGTTATATTTAGATTATTTATAAAATGATTTACCTAATTAAATAAATAAAATAACTGATCAGAGTTAAATATGAAAAATACAGAACTAAAAAATGCCTCTCAATTATCTGTTAATTAAATAGAACCCAGTGAAAGGGTTAGACGCCGAAGTAACTCGCAAACCGAACTTTTCTTAATAAGTAGCTTTACGAAGCTAAATTTTCTCGTTACTAGTTTTCCCATTCTCCCAACGGAGGGTAGGTGATGGTGGAAACCAATTTAAACTTGGCGACCGACTGGTTAAAAAGCAAAAGTTCCTTTTGAACTTTGCCCGTCGTGCCGCCGGCGAGCCTTTCATTTTTACTTATTTTACAACTCCGGCCCTTTATGATCGTCCGCCATCATGCGAAACGTTCAGTACAGTTCGCAGTCATATTTCAGGTCGGCTAAAATTATATTTTATGTATAAAATTCCGTTGTTCTAGTGTTAGTAAATCTTCTCCTCCTAAACGGCTTGACATATTTTGGGGTTTCTGTACATTTAGGGTCACCTGGACGGTTATTAGGTACTTCTTAGTTATAGTAAGACCTAGTAGGAGACACCGTTATCTGCGAGCAAAAGCAAGTAAAACTACGAGGGAAAAAACTTACATTGTATCTACTTACTTAAGTTCCTATTTACTTATTCATCAAATTAATAAGTACAATAACAGTAATAAAATAGACTATAAAATATAGATAATATGAAACGCGATTCGCTACAGTTAAGTAGGTACCTACTAAATTTTCATCTATTCAAACAATGTTGGTGAAGGTAAAATAACATTCTGAAAAACTTATAAACATTAATAAAAATTGTAACTAAAAATATTATTACTAGATAAATTTATAAATTAAGTACTTACAAATTGTTTAAGTTGAATAATGTTACTTTAGAAGGGATTTAAAATCATACAATTTTGAAATAAAAATATTTAATCTATGTTTTGCTTTGCAGACCTTACGTTACGCAGGTTGTGCGAGCCTTGCAATCTAAATGCGTATAGATAATGGTAGCAGTTTTATTGTTTTTACTCTGTATATAATTAGATACACAATAATAATGTAGCCACAGTAAAAATAAAGCATTCATTTATACAGGGTTATTGTAAGTTTGACGTAGGTAGGTATTCCTTGCAGGATGTAATAGAGGAGATAAAATGCAACAAATCTGTATGTTCCGCGAATATTATCCTTTTTTAAATATTTACATAATCATTAAGGCCTACAAACTAAAGTTATGGTTATTGAAAAGATTTAACTTTGTGAATGACTTTTAATGCAATGGTACTTAATTTTGACACCATAATAAAGCGGTATTAAACACAAAATATCTAAAAATATGTAGCATTTTAACTTTATTATTAAATTTAGAATGATCTTGGTGTAAGGTAAAATGGATCACAAATTTTGAAGTAATTTAAAGAAAAACTTAATTTCGTTTAACAAAGTAGTGGAATAAAAATTATTGCATTTCGGCTCCTTTATCACACCCTGCCAGGAATACGTCAAATTATCAGTAACCCCGTATATCATGGCAAGCAGGTACATACTATACCTGGTACAAACTCAACTTTGACTAGCCTATTTAAACCAAAATCATATCGAACAATTGTTACCTAACTAAAGAAAATGAGGAAAGTTTGTAATCAGAAAACGCCATGGAAATCAGAATCGCCGCGGACGTGCCATGGGCCAATGGAGAACGGTTAATAGGAGAGTTTGGAACCACACCGTTCTTACAGAAGAACAATTAAGGCGATACCGTTCTTAACGATAGGAAGAACTTTGTCTAACACATTTTCGTAGATCGTATGATTGCTGTTAAGTAATTTAGAATGAAACTGGCTAGTCTGAAAGTCCTTATTAGATGTAACACGTGTGTATTATTTTCGGTGGACGTAGACAGTACTGCTTGGAACTGTTATTAACTTCTATAAGTTTATTTTAATAATGCACGATATTCTTCATGAAGACTTCGTAATAGACATAGATGATATAAATAGGTATCTAGGTACCAAAAAAAACCTGATAAGTAGGTAGTACTTATTAATATGTATTTTCTGTAGGTTGGTACAGCTGGTTGGTAGCGAGTGATTTAATCAAATGTCAGCTGTTAGAAAGAAATCAATCTGATTGTATCACTAAGGCGCCACGCAAATTATCGTGCATTATTAAAATAAGACTTTTTATAATATACTTTTACTAGTAGTTATTTCACCAACATAACAAACTAACCACTGGTTATATAACTAATTGACACTGATTATTTATCCTACTAATATTATAAATGCTAAAGTTTGTGAGTGTGGATGTATGTATGTATGAATGTATGTATGTATGTATGTATGTTTGTTACTCCTTCACGTAAAAACTACTGAACGGATTTGGATGAAATTTAGAACACAGATAGATTATAACCGGGATTAACATATAGGATACTTTTTAACCCAATAATCCAATACTACGCGGATGAAGTCGCGGGGCACAGCTAGTTATTTATACGTACCATATTATATTATATTTATCTATTGAATATTCAAATAGTACATAGGTACTACTATAGCGTGGCGTTAGGAACTACTATAATAGGTACTATGTATATAGATACTAAATACCTATTATAGTAGTTCCTAACGCAGTTATTAAAAGGTAATCTATGTATCTATATAAAAATGAATGTTTGTCTGTATGTCCTTTATAGAATCGTAAACTATGCATTTGATCATGTCATGATCTTCAGCAAAGTGTTGTGCATGAGCCCACAAAGGTTTCTGAGTTGGTTCGACCAATCAATCAGAATTTATGATAAAGTTTAAGACAGAGTTTAAGTTTAAGAAAAAATAGTTATAAGATAAGGAGACTAAATTTTTTTCTTCAATTTTTTTTTTGTATTCATATAAGTAAGCCCTGTACTTAATTTATATCCAACTAGCTGTGCCCCGCGACTTCATCCGCGTAGTATTGGATTATTGGGTTAAAAAGTATCCTATATGTTAATCCCGGTTATAATCTATCTGTGTTCCAAATTTCATCCAAATCCGTTCAGTAGTTTTTGCGTGAAGGAGTAACAAACATACATACATACATACATCCACACTCACAAACTTTCGCATTTATAATATTAGTAGGATTCCTGCGCAAAATACGGGATGGGTAATTCAGATTAACGAAATACGAAATTAATTTTCACATAGAAAGTAACATCTACATTTCCTCATAACATCTAGCACAATACAAGTATTTACACGTGCTACAAGCTCTGTTTACTTATCTCCATCCACCCGCACCCCACCGAACAATGGCGTCTCACGATACAAGTCTGAAACACGATAAGCTCCCAAACTTTCAATTACAAGCGAGTGTAATTAAGTGCCGGCTATTAGGTAACTCCGACACTATTAAACTGCTAAACTTTAGCAGATATTCGAAGCAGAATTTTTGCAAGTCCGTGCCTTGTATACGAAGGAATGTCGGTGTTAGATTGGAATGTTAATTATATTTGGAAGTCTCACTCACTGAGCAGGAGCAGGGTTGGCATACAAATAAAATTGTTTATAACAAAGAAATTGTAATATTGAGTGATTTATTATAGCAATTTATTGGGTTTAAAATATAATCCGTGTTACTATAAAAATGTAACAAGTGATAAGCGCATACAATTTGACATTTAACTCGTGTTTATCGCTAAATTAACTTTTTTATAATTACGCCGAATATATTTTAAGTAAACAAACACATCTAGATTTATTTTAGTTTTTATGTTGTTCAACAAAATAATTTTGTTTTAGGTCATTAAATAAAAATGTTGTGTCACCTATTTTGTTTTTGATAAAAGTAACCAATCAATTGGGCAGTTAGGTACCTACCTAATAAGTTTTCGTACTTATTTAATATGCAATAGTAGAATAACCTTTTAGTTATTATAATAATACGTAATCAACTTAAGAGTAAGTACTTATTTTAAAGTCTTAACTCAAAACATTTAAATTATAAATAAATTAAATAAAAATCATTTTATAATTACATATTTTAAATAAATCTTGCGTGTCCAACCACTACATGGAGGCATTCATTTATAGCCGCCTTATAATTTGGCCAAATATCGATTTAGTATCGCAATCATTGAACAGAAAAAAATATGGACACCATAAAATGTTTCAGTGTCAATAAACTCACCATTATGTGTGTTCATAATTAATTGGACTGGTTTCTGATTTTGTTGAAATGGTATTAAAACAATTGTTGAAACACCAACATTGCGGTTTATAACCAATTAAATTATGTGTAAATGTTGTGTTGATAGGTGATATTGTGTCGAAAAAGTCTTGTGGAAGCATATTGGGACATTCTTTTCAAATATTTTAAGAACATGCACAATATTCGTTGTCTCAATTAATCAAATTAATCGGTCTAGTGGCGCCCGAAAGAAGCGAACCTTTATAGTATAAAGCGTAGGGCGCAGATGCCACTCTGTATACCTATATATATCGTGTAACGTTACTGACGTTTAGCACAGATGAGTGGCCGCGCGGAGAGCGCCCCGAACGTCAGAAGCTTCGCTTCAAAATATCTACCACGGATAAGGCGATCATAACTCAGTGCATTTATATAAAATCCCATGTCGAGAACTGCCAATGTCAGCGGTAGAAAACCAGAGTTCAGGTGCAGAAAGCGATAAAAATATGATTGAACAATTTCTCATGGATTTTATTACTTAATTACGTGCGTGGTATGTTTTAATCCGCCAACACGTATATGGGTCCACTGTTTAATTATAAGAGGCTATTATACGTGCCTATGTTTTAATGTTAATGAACGAAAATTTGGGGTTTATTGAGTGCGCTTCAGCTGCCTTATTGTGTAGGTAACAAAAGTATAGAACCAAGAACCATGTGACTGAGAATTTCTGTATAGAAGTTAACAAAAAAAGCGTACGACGTATGCTAGCGATAGGCATTGCTCGGACGTTACCGAGCTGAAGGGGAGTGGGGCACAGGGAGGGGTAGAGAGGGGGAGTTCTCTCACTCATCGTACAAAAGATCGCAATAAAACCTACTTTACGCCGACCTTTTGTGAGAGGGGGTACTATAGTCGAGCCAGCCCGTATATATAAAGCCGAAGTCTACTGGCCACAGTTTGGCTCAACCACCGCAAAATAGTAACTGGACCAAATAAGTAAGTAGTGTACATGTACAATACGAACGAACAACGAAATTCATTTACAGATAAATTAATTTTACACACCTATATGTGCCTAGACTAATAGGAATAACAATTAATATTAAGGTAATTAGAAAATAAAATAACAATTTAAGCCGTAACGTATTTATCAAATCAGTTTCATTCATTATAACACGAACACATTTATAGTTTGTAAGTTACGGAGAAGCAAAATCACCCCTAATTTAAGTTCTGCCGACTACCTACCAGTGTAGAGGGGCGGGCCGGGACGGCGTCATGTTGCTGTGACAGGTTTTAAAATATGCTCACGACACACAAGGAATAGTGATGGGGGCATGCAATAGTGAACAATCGAATCGTTGGAAACGTACGTGATTGGAGGAATCGGATGTCAGAAGGGTGTATCGTTTTTTTTTTTACCAAAAATATGAATTCATTATTTTAAGTGTCTACTGTCTACTTGAAATAACTTAATGAAAGTGGGCATGTGAGCTTATTTTTGGCTTCTGAACAAATATTTACGAGAACATTCATAGTGATCTATTCTAATCCCTGGATCAGTGCGAACGCAACTTAAGAAGCTTAACGTCATAATAGTTTCAATATTATGTTTGTTGTCAACACGTCTTGTGTGTTCATAAAACCTTTGTCATATGTCATATTATTATTAGGTATTGACGCCCGCTTGGCGCAGTGGTTCGAGGTTAGGCCGCTCGGCTCACTGCACATGGTGGTTGCGGGTACGATTCCCGCCGGGGCAAATTTCAGAAATTGCCTGTTCGTCGTTAGCCCTGGATAGGGTGTAACTGGGATCGCCCCCAGTCCATTGTGCAGTACCCATAGCACAAGCGTTCCTTAGTTTGGTACCATACAGTTCGTGTGTCAGTTTGGCGATATTTATTTTTTTATTAGCTATCAATTTAAAATTTTCACATATTTATAAAATTATTAGATAAGCGATCATCGAATAATCGAATAAAACACGATCATTTGATTCCGCGCAACACTATAAGGCCAACTCTACCATTTCACATACAACATTGTACCAATAGCTATAAGTTTTTGTAAATTATTGTTTTAGTTTTCATAAATTATGAAAAATGCATGCCGATGTAAATGTACGTTTACATATTAACCAGTAGGTAGGCTGCACATTTAAATATGGTCGTATATTTAAGTTAATAAATAAAGTAGAGATGGTATATCAATAAATGTTATCATTTTATTACCATAGCTGCGGTTTTGATTCGATTGTAGTTACCTGTCGATTTAATGGAGTGTGACTCTATTTAATGGTAGGTTTACAAAATATTTGACTTCAAATGTTAATAATAAGAATAGTGTAGTAAGTACATGTACTCGTATATAACTAATAGGAATCTAGATGCATTGTACTAACTTTTTTAAATGACTAAACATTCTCGAAATCGCCCATATTATATTGATCTGTTATTGTTCCCTATTCGATAATACCTACCTAAGTCGTACTTACCTACTTAGCTATTGTACCTATACATATTTATGTTTTTTTCGTAGAAGACGTGGGCATTTATTTTATTATTATTTATAATATAAATTCTTAATTAATAGCATTTTTTTTTGTATGAGTAGAGCGTTATGACTCAAGTTTTTCCTTACATTTATCGCATATCGCCTACATGTATCCAGTGTAGCTATTAGTGTCCTGTCGAAATGCAGAGGCTGGATTATCGCCGAGACAATCTAATCAGAAAGGAAGGTCCGTTATTGAAGTAGTATCTATTAGGTAGGCACAAACTTCTTATTATAAAGGTAATAGTCTGAAGATAGTTGCTAAGGTGAACATACAAACGCCTACATATATTCAACCAAGAGGTAGGTAGAGATGCATTATTAAAATAAAACCTTATACAGGGTGTTCCTAAAATCAGAAATAATAAATGATATACATATAGAGTACCTGCCTATATGTAGCTGCCTAGTGAAGACATAGTATACGAAACCATCATAGTTTCTGAGTTACAACCCTTTAAATATGTGACACATATTTTATGTTGCGGCCTAAGAACACATACAATGGCCTATAAGTAGCGTAAACTGATTATAATGGTCACCAATAACAAAAAAAAAATGTAAAGGTATTGCACAGTAGGTACTAGCTGAGCTATGGTATTCTTTTAATAGAGGCGGAAAAAAAATGCATTAGAATTACATTATTATACCTATGCCACTAGCTGGCCCGACAGACGTTGTCCTGCCTTTTAGGGGTATGAAAAATAGATGTTGACCGATTCTCAGACCTACCCGATATGCACAGAAAATTTCATGAAAATGGTCGAGCCGTTTCGGAGGAGTTTAGCAACAAACACCGCGACACAAGAATTTTATATATTAGATTTAATTATATGCCCGATACTTATCAAGACAATAAATTATTATTAAAGACTTTTAAACAGCCTGTATAATTGCGGAGTAAAATGCATTTTTCCAATCTAATTTGTATTCCTACACCACTAGAACTCTAGTTTCCACTTCGTACCTAGCTAGTATGTCCCGCCCCGGAGAACGTCCGATATAAGTGGTTACGTATGAACCAAAAACTCGCTTAGAGACCTCAGCCTTAACAATTTCCTTTAATGAACACCGTGGACCTTTTTGTGCGAACAATTTTCTTTATACGGTAATTTTTTTTTATAGGTTTTTCCTGACTGTTCTGAAACAGCCTTGATAAAGCTGCTTCGTTAGGTTTAATAGTCGTAACCCTTTTGGATTACTCGGCTCTTAGTTCGCTTCCTGAGCTGTGTATATTTTTTTAGATTATCTGGTAAGAAGTCCTAACAAACAAGATGTATTATTACTCTCTCCAAATAAAATTTTAAAGTAAACACATTTCCTATGGACACTTAGGAAAGACGAATAGATACTGAAAGGAACTTTTACGCTGTGGTAGTTATGTAGTAAAGTTTCTTACCTAACATAGAAGAACTTTCTTCAATACAAATGAGGTGTTTGGTCGACAGCTCAAACTATGCAGCTCACCGTAAAACGAGTAGGAATTTTTAACTGTTGAATATTAATAAAACGACACCCATATTTCTAGCGTGTCCGAAGCACACTGCCTCTTTGTCGAATGATGACAAATATTTATTTTTTAATAAAAACCATGTTATTGTCTCGTGAGATTTGTACGGCGCTTGTTAAATTTATGGGCCAATAAGGAAGTGACAATTCGACTCATATTTTGACGAAAGGGTTGAATGGTCCATTGTGAACAGTATTTGTTGCTTTTTTACTTTTGTCGAACTATTTTAACGTCCGCGTGTCATTGTTAGACAAGTATTGTTTCTGTTCTCAAAGTTTTATTATTGGTTTTTATAATGCTCTTAAGTGCTTTTTGTGTCTCTACGTGATGTAGAGATGGAATGTTTTTGAATAGATATTGTTCGGATGACATAGTTTATTTCCGTATTGGGAACTTCTATTTTAAAAGGTTATAGTCAACACTATAACCCTACCGCCTGGGTACACCCATGCTGTAGATTTTATCATTTTGTCTTCAGGAATTAAAAAAATACGATGTCAGGATATGAAGTCAGGAGGCTAGGTACCAGTCAGTAAACCTTTGGTAATAGGCTCTAGTGAAAATGTCTAAAGACTTTTACAAATTGTATATCTTGCATTTTCGTGGCGTCCTAAATATACCAATTTTTTCTTTTTTTTGTGATTGGATGTGTTCTAAGGCCGCAATACTATAGTTGTGACAACTATTAAAAGGCACATAATACCGGAAATGTGATAGGTTGTTTCGGATAGCCTGTCTTCACGCGATATTTGCAGTATATGTACCTTACTAAAATATTATTTCGGACTTTCAAACACCTTCTATAGAGTGTTTAAGTTGTTACCTACTTGCTTTTCTCTTCCCTGTGCCGCTATAGGTAAATATGAAGGTATTTTTAAAAATAAATAGCAACAATGTTCTCAAATCACTCCGGTACATTCGTTCCCAGTGTCGCGCCCACATTCATTCGCGAAGGACGGGTGCATCCGCATTGCCCATCCATCCCCGTTCTCCGTTAATAAAGACGGCAATACATCAGCCCATTACGACTGATTGTCGACGCCGCTTGCATTGATTAAGGAAGGTCGCGTACATTGTTGCATTAACCGGTCCGCTGTTGTCGTTATGTATGAGATATTTATGCGCAATGATACCGTTTGCATTTTTAAGCGCTCGTATTCTCTCACTCTGCACTTCCTGAGAATTAATTGTCAGGGTTACTGGTCTGGCATTGGGCAAATGGTTCATTAATATTTGGTTCGCGTATTTAACCTCGTTGTGTTTACTCGGTTTGATGAACAAAGCGCTTTTGTAGTAGGACGTGGTCGTTGAATCACACGAGGTCGTTGATGATATTGATTTTTATTTTCCCGTTACCATCATATTATCATTACTAGGCCATGCTACCTAGATCAACATTAAGACCATGTTTCACAGCTTCACCAAATAAGGTTTATTACCTACAATAAATATAATATTATCAATTACTTCGGTAGTCCAACACTAAACTAACGTTTTGAGGAAAAATAAAAAAAATTGTTGTAAAATAATTATGAGCTTTGCTTGGAATATATTTTAACTAGCCGTACGTTTTGTTATTATAAAAAACTACTAAACATACCTTATTCTATGTTTTTAATCTACTGTGTTAAGGTAGTTTACGTTAATTTTACCTTAGTTCCCACACGATAGACGATAGAATAAACCTATTATGGGAATTAATGCTACACTTAGTACTGTGACTTATTTATTTGAAATAAAAATTACTGACTTGCAAATGAAGGACCGACAATTCTTGTACAGCACTTTCTCATTATACTATTGTCAATATCAGAACACAATTTATCTATACATTATTGTGTCCATAAACTCATAACACTTGTTGATTGAATCTATATTGGTTCAACTTGATATCATAAACCAGCCAAAGGTTATCGATTTATAAGTAAATTATATCCGATATTAATATTTTGTAATATAATATTGATACCACAGGATTGAAATAGACGTAACTTTAGATATAGAAATAAATAAAAAATTTTGAAGCGTCAATAGCCTAGTGGTTAGAGGGGCTGTCCTCGTAGCTGAGAGGCTCCGGGTTCGATCCCCATCCTGGCCATTAAATTATTGACGTGAGCCCACTCCTAGCACAAGCATTAGCTTAGTTGGAGGGGCTAAAGGGAATACTAGTAATGTGATAAACACACATTGTAGTAATCTTTTTAAGAAAAAAAAAAAAGTGATGTTTATGAATGGATTTGTTGAGGTCTATTCAGACAAACTTTATTCGCACTGCAAAGCGACTATAAAATTACAGTCGGATCCAGTACGCTTGCTGTCAGCGTGCAGTCTGCTTGCAGTCGGTTAGCGGTTTGATTCAGCTATATCAACTGAACCAAACCTGCATCCAAATTGCAATTTTGCAGTGTGCTTGCAGTCCAGATGCAGCTCGTCTAAAGACACTGAGGCCCGTATTAATAAAACGATCTCGAGTTTTACAGCGATCTTGAAAATGTCATTCTTATGTCATACCAGTATACAATTATACGTCAAACGCGTACTCAAAATCACTCTCAGACTTGAGATCGAATTATTAATACGGTCGTAAGTGCACTAATAGCCAAGTTTGTCTTGAGAACGGGAAACGCAAGTATAATGCACAGAAGGAGGTCAATATGCACATATTAATACACTTTTCTTAAGCTGTTGTGTCATTAGTATCTTTATTGCCTGTGTTTAATCATTGTGATCGTGTTGACTTTTGGAAATTGACGTCACTGTAGGTACTTATTGTTTATTCTAACAATATTATTTAATTTATTTTAATTTGATTTAAAGCATAAACACTTTCTCATCAAAAGTTTTAAAATATTTTATTTCAACTCCATTTGAAAAATGTGTGTGCATTTATTTATTCATGTAGCATAGGTCAATTATTATTCTAGTAACTCCAGTAACTAACAAACTAGTGGGAAATTTGTCTGCTAATGGAGAACTATTAAAATAAACAATTATCTATATACATATCCGAACCTGAAGCGAACCTGAGGCGAACCTCAGTTCCAGCGATAATGCTTCTCTGGGACACCTGTGGCATTAATATATTAAGCACTATTCTCCATTGTTTTATTTGTAAGTATTACATGAAACTATTAATTCTCTTCCATATTGTCCGCATAGGGTGACTCTGAATTTAAGTTTTCTTGGACTTGTTTTTTATTCATTTATACATGGTAGCTCAAAAGTCAGAAATAACGCAGTACCCAAACCCAATAAGGGTTTCAATGAGTAGATATCGGGCATATAATTAAATGAATATTTTTGTCCTGCCAATTGTAAAAAAAAACTCATAAAAGGAGAGGTATATCATATTCATAACCCTGATAGGCAACTACCAAGAACTTAGGTAGAAAATGCTTGATAAAAAAAATCTTCAGTGATTGTTCATGGCCACCCTAACGAAACTCCTTTTTGCAGTCATTCAGCGCGCTGTACTGCACTTTGCTGCATAATATTGGTATTTGTCTCGCATTCAATGCGCTGGCGCCTTTGGGAAGCGTCTAGTTTGACGTAATCGTCGCTACGCGGTATATTTTATTAATGTTCAGGATCAAGTTCTCAGCGTTAGCTGTCTTTATTGAAGCACGTACACTATATTGAGTGGTTACGCCCTTAAATTGTGATTTACTTCATAGTTGTATAGATGTGTCAATTGCTGGTGTGTGGGGGGGTTCTGTTATTGTGTATTGACTGGTGTTTTGTTGCGTTCGATTGGTATCGTGCCTATTGTAATTATTAGAATATCAAAGGTTTTTTTTCTAAATAATAATAGTCCGGCAAAAAAAACCAGTAAGAAGTAATGAGAATACAAAATAATTGATTCGCTCGGAGAAGAGCCTAGCATTTTTGACTCGACTTTGGGCGGAGGGTCTGGCCTACCTCCAAATTTCACCTGATTGTTTCCGCCATATAACAATTTTTGATTGCTTAAAATTTTGGGACTTAATCTATTATTAACTAGTACTAGCATAACTACTAGGTATCGTAAATATTCGAGAAAATGTGTCTGATCCAAAATCAGGGTTATTATGCCAATTTCCTGTTATCAAAACTAACCCGGAATCCAGCGTTTAATCATAAAATTAACTGCTTGTTTCCTTCTATTGTATGCTAAACACCCAGCCATAAAGATTAGCATTACCATTAAGAACAATTTTCATTAGGTATTTATATTCAACACAGCCTGTAAAACGTTTATATAAATCATGATGAAGATAAAAGTATTAGTACATAATTTTCGTGAGTCAGAACTAGTCAGAACTATTTTTCAGACTAGCATAAATATAAAGAATGTTAGCAATTGACTGCCAAAATTCATTGATTAGAAAGTTTGTCTAGACAAACAGTAGACGAAAATAAAGTTGCTAACGTGACAGTGTGGACATTAGATCATTATATTAAGTATATTATAGACATTTTGCTTAATTAATTATTATTACTGTTGTATATTTTCATAGTCATGTATATGTATATAATATAGTAGACAAGTAGCTTTGCCTCATTACAATAATATTACCATAGGCATAGTATTGTAGGTAGGTATAAAATCGCGTCTGAAATATAAATGACATGAGAATTTAATTCTTAAAATTGCCACCACAAATTACTAGGAACAATTAATATTAAAGTATACAGCGCGAGACCAGACGAACTTATACTATTTTATACATACAAAGCGCGGGGCTTATCCGTCGGACGGAAGCTCCCTACTGCCACCAGATCCGACTCTCATTGTGATGCAAATGCGAGCGTTGTCTGCCTCCAAATTACCCCTACGGTCAAGCGAGAGCCGACCGATGACCAGACATTAGAACCCTCCCTTTTAAAATACACGTCCCCACACTTGTGGCGTCCACACTCACACAATTCTCACCCTTAATTAACGCGCTAAAGGACCAAAATTGCGTAGATACTCATCGATGGACAGTCGCACGCATATTTCATACCAGATATAGTGTTATGAGAGTTGCTAATGTGGTACAGCGTCGCGTAGGAATGGCGCAGCAATTGTGTGGACAATAATTAAGGGGTAGGCGTTGCGTTAAGTTCGGTAACGATACGGAGATAATGTCTTGCGATTGTGTTAACGACTGTACTTACATTGATGGGGCCACTGCGTGTGTTTTGGTCGGAAGCTTAAAGATAAGATTTAAAAAATATATAATCAAAAACCTTCATAGAGCAAATAAAGTAATAGAACCTTCGAAATCCAATTAACATTAAAATTATTGTAAATGTATTATAGATAGTCCTGTGATGTACCTTACATATTTTAAAGGTAGGAATATTTACTAATGTAGAAATATTTTATATTTATATAAATTAGGTACCCCACATTATATCTTTATCAACGTACCAGTTGCCAAGTATTTATTTTTTTATATTTATTTACCCTAATTATGTATTCGCAACACGACTGTAATCTTCAATCCCTACTTATTAGTATCTCATGTAGATACATAATAATAAACTAAGTGAAACTATACTTACATGTTCTGGTTTAAATATATCGCTCTGTGATAAATAATTGTAAGTTTAAGTAACTTTTATAAATTAGTCAGGGTTCCTGATGCATCTTGTATCTCCATACTTATTATTGAGAAAATAAAATTTATATTTAAACTACTTGCAGACTTTGGTTATGAAGGTATCATAATAGGTTCTTATTCTATGCTAAGATTGAAAAAAAATGGATGGCTTATGAAACAGCAAAGCAAGAAGGTCGTGAAGATTGTAATAAAGTAACACATAACATATAATTAATTAGCTAGAAGTTCATTAGTCAGGCACTACCTATTAACTGTCGTAGACGTTGTAAGCCAAGCTTCCAATAACCAATCATTATTATCTTCAATGTTAGTAACCCTGTTAATAAATGTATTATTATGAAAAAAATACCTACTCATATTAAAGCATTTGGGCATCTGACGAGACGTCCACTACTATTTATATATCCAGCTTTCTCTACTATATTTTAACCATATAGGTACAGATATATTTTATTCAATAATCTAGAATTTATAATGGTCAAAATAAATTGTTTATTCAATATACAATTTTAACGCCTCTACGTTACATTTGAATCTGGTTTGCGGACGTTTTGAAGAGTTTTCTTTTGTCAAACTGGTCTTGATTTTCGTTGTGAGAATTAAACATGGTTAATGTTTCACTAGTTACAATAAAATATGGTAATACAAATGTGGGCATTAGTAAGCGCTGCGCAGTACTTCTTGTTTTCTGTTGAAGCTGAGTTCTTAGAAAGTGCTGGTTTTGTGTATAATATTTGTATGCATATTAGCTACATGAATTCTTGGATTGAGCGGGTCTGAGAAGCTCGATAGCACTGTGTATTGTGTTAGTAACTTATCGATATTAAGTTGAAGTGACTGAGATAGATATATAGATAACTGACTTCTGAAAAAATAAAATCAATTTTATGTAGAGCATTTGTTATGTCGGTTTTTTATCAGAGTCTACTGTAGATCCTAGCTTCCTTGTAGCAAAAGTAGGTATAATGATGAGCTATGTCCTTAAATAAGCTTTTACTATAATGTAAAAAGCAGTACAGTGATTATAGCATCATCACTCATACAATGTTTAAGGTTATCTCTTTGACATTTTTATGTTTCAATGAATATAAAAATACTTATCAAAAACATATGTGTGGTCAGTCCAATCTATTTTCCCATAAGTCATACAACTTTGGCTAGTAAATAAACTTATATAATAACACAATCTTCTTTAATATCAATAGATAACTAGATACCTACACCATTTTAAATAAACTACATGCGGTATAGCGCGCTAGACTAGATCAAAGTATCTACACCTAGAACAAAACAAAGATAAAACTGAAACGAGGTGTTTAGTCCAGACACTCTCCCCTGGGCATGCCGGGAATACTCCCAACTTCTTCGCAATTTCAGAAAATGCGATACATACAATCCTACCCAACATCCTACGTACTGTACGTAGCTACCTATGCAACCCCGCCCAACGTAAAATGAAACGCCGCCCTCAAAATACAATGTCTAAAATAATGACGATTAAACTACAACCCGGAGGTCTGTATAAAATAGTCGTGTTAGGTTACGGAAATAACTAGTCAGACAAACTAAATTAGAATATTCTCTAGAGCTTTCAGCTTCCGCTAATGGGTCTAGAAGTTATATGTAGAGAGAGCTCGCTTTCAACAATAATATATAGAGTCCATTATCATTTCTCTTTATTATCTGAATGGTTCTGTTTACATGTTAATTTTGGGATTCGGTGGGTATATATCGAGGACATACCTATCATTATATTTTTAATTACTATAGAACTTTTAAGGCTTATCAAATTAGGTAGTTGTTATTATACATAGTACATTAATGTAAATATATAACTTGTATATAATTATTTATTCAACTTGTTAGATAAAATTAGATACGGAACCTTTGAAGTGTCAACCGATTTGATCTTAATCAAAATTTCTTTTGGAACATAATTAAAATGCACATAAATATGAACGTCAATATAAGGTGGCTCATCCGCCACAAAAAAAACTAATTTCCTTAATGATGTGCCTAACACTCCAATATATTAAAAATATACAATAGACATATCTCTAATGGTGCACCTAGATAATAGATTGTAATAGGCATTCATATCTCAAAGAATTTAGATAAAAAACTGTATTTAAAACAGTCTTGTCAAACTCATCCACAGTAAACACGGAGACCCCTCTCGAACGCATCGAGACGTACGAATATATTAAATTCAATGAATTCATAGAGATCAAGTATGAGTGGTTATTGGCACACATTTTACAGACAAACTGCGGGCGGTATTATGTAAGCGGGCTATATCGATTTATTTTATACAAAACTGCCGCAATTATGACATTAATTCAGTTCGTAAGAGCCATCAATGTTCATATAGAACGTTGGAATGGAACAACTTCATCTCGCGTGAACGAGCGCGTTTGGTCGATATTGTTTTTTAGTGTTATAGATATAGGAAACAGGTAGACGTGTGGGAACCTCGCCGAAATAGTTGTGCACACACGATAGAGCACGATCAATCGTATGGAACGCGCGGGTCGACCGATATCGCTTACCTGCAGGCACATAGAGAAGATAGTTATACCAACAAAATATGCCCACTAGACTGCACATATAACCTGTTATGTAAATGCACCGTTCTGTATCGATTGGGCAATTATTTTTCTGGTTTAATTTGCAGCCAGTCACAGGATTATCATAGTAGTTTTTAACATTACGCGTTTGCCTCTACCCCGGGTATGAAGCAGTGAAGGTGATCATTTTTATTTCTCTTTTAAAGCAATATTAAAAGGAATTAACGGTTTGCGTTCCAATGGAAATTCTAAACGTGCGTTCAGTGGATTTTATCGTGTGTCAAGTGGCAAAATGTCGGCCGCCACTAAAGTTGTTGAATGCTTTTAAAAGAAACATAAATTTTCGCTGGATATCTTATATTTAATTTAATAATAATGAGTAACGTACGAACGTTCTTTCCGAGAAACGGCATCGTACGAGGTATTCGAAAACTGCGATTATTTTTGGGTATTGCAGCGTTTTCGGATCAAGGCTACATAACATATGTCCTGGGCTTACGAAGACTAGCCCTAATCAACTAACGAAGCGTTTAGTCATAATTTCGTGTCTACATATACTTAATATAAACCGTGTTACCCGTTCGACTAAGACGCGATTCGAGTTAAAAGGGCCATTAGTTTGGTAGGTAACGGGGAAGGGCTGAATTTGTGACCGACACAGGGTCATTAACTGACAATCTCTTTAAATCACTTGTGGATCCTCCCTGCGGACCTCGACTGGCTTATTACAGGGGGTGGCTCTGAAACGGCTCGAGGTATTAAGAAATTTTAGCTTTTGTGTTATGTAGGTGGGTAGTTAGGTAGGCGACGTAGGTAGGTAGGTAGATAGCTACTTTATTTTGATGTGTTTTTGTGTATTTGTACCATGAAACATAGAGTTTAAGACTTGAACGTCTAATATATTTTATGTTCAGTAAATATGCATTTATAAAAGTACCTGTTTGTGACGGACACGTTCCTAGGAAAGTTGTAATTGAAATGAATCTACTATTCCCTTCAGACAAAATTAGTCATTAGATAGGTATGTACTGTTGTTGGCACCAAGAAAATATTCATTGATAAGTACCAACATACCTTAGTAGGTAGAGTCGTCGTTGAGTAGTCTCAAGTACATAACAAGTCTTCTGAGCTATAAGAGAAAAGATTTATAACACTCCTAGCAACGGAGTTAATTCAAAAACATAAAATTCTTCAATGTTCGCACACAAAATACTGGTGATCAAATTTAATCACCGCTAACAAAGAGGTCTTAGAACACTGCGATTATTGCGAAGTACCCCGCGAACACGCGTTATGATACCAAACAATATACTCTTTCTTGCTATATAATTTTACGGCGAATTTTATCTCGTTGCTTCAACGCTGAAAATAAACACAAAATATTTACATGTTATTTGCATTCGCTCAAACGTTTCGCGTTGAATTTTCGACTTTATTGCGTACACAATAATGGGTATGGTTTTGATTTCGGTGTCGGTGGTTGTAAGCGTGTGCTGTAAAGTATTACTGGCAAACATAGGGTCCCACCGTGTAATGTCGTGAGTTCGCATGTTCGCTGTTTTATGAGGAAACGCAACTCGCAGTTTTGCGAGCGGAGTTGTTTTGTTGATTTTTGTGTAGTCAACTTATAGCTTCTCTTTGTCTAGTAAAAAAATATGGGCTCGTTGTTGCGGGAGGAATGAATCGGATTTTGTTGGAAATCTTATACCAGGGCTTACCCTCACATCACCTATTTATTTGGCTAGTTTTAACTATTTTCTATTTAGTTAATAGGAATTGTCCAAAGTTTTTCTGCAACAATTTTAACGTGCGTACCAATTACCTATCCATCGTATAAAGTAGGTAAGAAACAGTTAGTACAAGAATTGAAGCTAATGAATCAAATTGACACATCAATTTATGTACCTACCTATAATGAGGACAACGCTCTACTTCATTCATAATCTATAGGTAGGTAATGGCGTTGAACAGTTTCATAGAAGATTTAAAAGTATAGAGCCAAGTTGTAGCTCGACTGGGGTAGTACCACCCTGTCACAGAAGATCAGCGTGAAATAACTATTATAGCTGCGTTTCGTTCAATAAGTGAGGAAACTAGAAGCCCCAACCTCCCTCTGTCCAACTCTCCTTTAGGTGGGCAACATGCGAGCAATGTTATTGCTATTGCCTGCATCTATAAGCTACGTTAGCCGCTTAATATCAAGCAGGCCGTAGGCTAGTTTTCTGCCTATGTTACATAAAAAAAACTAATTTATAAGTAAATGTAGAACATGAATTATGTCTTCAGTTCTTAAGAGATTAGCTGCTCCAAAAACACCCTTCGCCGATAAGTTCACCTAATTCCAAGCCGGTATACCTACCACTACCATAACGATGACTTAAAAGCGTCATCCCCTAACGCGAGAAGGCCATCCACTTCGCTCGCCACGCACGTGAATACTAAGCGTCTCATTTCGATTTTTCAACAAAGCGAACAAGCATCCGAATTCCTCATCGATCCCGGCCCCCACGGATCCGGTCGCAGCTAAACTCGCCGAGCGTTTTAAAAACCCCGACTCCTAACCGACCATCCTAGCTTCAACCCCTACCCTCACTGGCCAACGTAAAAACATAACCAAACTCCACACAATACAAGTGTCGCAGAGGGTCAGAGTACATTGGATACGTTATCTCCAGCAGGTAGAGGAAAACTAATTGTGTATTCTTTCCTCGCTCCAGCGTCCTTAATCTGCCCCGTTTGCCCCCACCCTTTCTCTTTGCCCCAACCCCCGCCCGCCGCGCCCCAACTAAGCGTAAAGTTTTAAAACACTGTATTTATGCAGATTTTGAGCTGTTTTGTTTATTGTGCGAATTAGGTAGATTGCATGATAACGATGCTGTTGAAGTTTGATGTTTTTTAATTAAAAGCGAACAATTGAGAACTATTTCTTGTAGGTTTTCAGCGCGAGGAAACAGCTTGAGAGAAAAGATAACATAATTTGATGTAGTACCTTAAAAACAAACATTAAAATAAGGTTCTAGAAATCACGGCCGCCACGCCTGTACCTATTCCCGTATTACTTCCTCCTGGTACGCGAACTTACCTGTGCTCAAATATTTTACAATAGGTTGGTACCTAAGTAGGTACCTACCTACCTACCTAGTAGGTATGTAGGGCCCTTATTATTGAATCGATCTTAAGTCTGAGTGCGGTCTTGAGTACGCTTTTGGCATGTATGTTTGTACTGGAATCACATAATAATGACATTTCCAAGACCGCTTTCATTTGATCACACTTGATCACTTGACCGCAATCACAGACTTGAGGTGGATTTATTAATACGGGTCTGAATGTAATAAATGGGATCCTCTACCATGTACTTGGTAATCGTGTAAGCTGCGATTATGACTTCTAAATCTCTCAACTAACACTACTCATGATGCAGAAATTGAACGCTGTAGACTTCACGTTGGGCCTCACTTGCGACTACGAGATTTTAGTATCAAAACCAAAGCTATACCTATAGGTACACTTCATAGATCGGTTTTATAGCCTACGTACCTATCTACACCTACAATGTAATTAGGAGGATAACTACATTACAGCAAGGCCTAGGAATCATGAGCAGAGGGTAAAAACATCGTACACACAGTATAACACAGATAAACCAATCAGGCAACATTGTACCTACCTATCGCTAAGTACAGCAATCGTGGTGTTTAAAAGCGGAATTACACGACGTTAAATTTTCCAGTTGGCACAAACAACCAGTAATCGACACTTCACTTTATAGAGTTTATTAGTGAACGCCATGCTAGTCACCGCTGCGTAAAACAAATAGGTACCGATTATACCGCGTATGACTAAGGTATTGACCGGGCGCCAAATGTGACGGTATATTGTTGGATATATCGATCAACTTGTTGTCAGATTTAACTATTTGTTTGACTCTTTTTCAGAGTATGTTGATTGAACTAAGCTAAGTTTGTAATTAGTGATTTTAACCGACTTCCAAGAAAAGAGGAGGTTCTATGTTCGTTGGTATGTAATTTTTTATGTAATGTATACCGATTACTCCGTCAATTGTTAAATGGCCCTAATTGTTTATACCCTCCAAGTTTTCCCAAATAATTTTTATCAAAATCGGTCTAGTAGTTTGAGAGATATGGACGAATTATGGGCACCAGGAGTTTAATATGTTACGAGTTTACCAATAAAAATAGTGAAAAATAAAATAAAAAAATAACAGACTTCAAAAAAACCTGGGTGCGCTAAAAATCTAAAAATTACTTAAGAATTACACTACTTTAGGACTAATTCTTAAGTACCTAAGTAACTATACCTACCCCTACTTGAATAGGCACCGACTCCAAATGAAAGAAATGACAAGGTTCCTAGTAATTTCTAGCTTTTTAGTGCACCCAGGTTTTTTGGTAGTCGGTTAAATTTTGTTATTATTTTTTTTTACAATGGATAAGTAGTGTATTTTATTATGACGTCAGATATAGGTATTAGTTTGTATTGGCTATGTGCATATTGAAATTATTTTCGTTACGCCACGAGGACTGAGCTGGAGGTGGACTACTCGCGTATCAAGAGTTTATTTTCCTTTGACATCCCAGGCAGGTACTATGTGATCCAAATCCCTTTCGTATCCAGAGGGAGTGTGCCTGGTATAAGGGCAATAGGTTCACCCCCTATTAGAGTCGAACCAAACACTATCAACTAAATGTTGGTGCATTGCAGTGCAATTCTGCTTACCTCTTCGGGGAACAGGTAGAAGCGTGATCATGTATTTTTATTATAGACCCACAATTTTGTATGTATCCCCAAACAATGGCATGAAAACTTATTACGCTCAATGGTTATGAACGCAAGATAAACTTAATTCAAAAGCGTTACATTAACAAATAAAGAGGGTAGGTAGGTAAACATAGCAATATAATCTACCTTTGTAGGTATGTTATATCGCCGAAAGCCCGAACATAATGCGGTAGGACCCAATAGCGGAGGCAGCGGTAGTGAGAAGGAAATTGATCGGGAAAAATTTGCATTTTTATTGAAATTTCCACTCCTGGTCGCGAATGAAACTATGTCTCTAAATACGTACCTTAAGCTTTTGTATAAGCGTATTTGTTTCTTTTGTATTTGTGCATGTATTTATAGAGTTTGAAATCGTTTGTGTGTATGTGCGGGTGGCGTTAGAGATGTCCCGTGCGTCTCGGTACACTTAATTGACGATAAAAGTGTTCCCAATTAATCCTTATGCGCAGTAAATCGCAATAATCGTATAATTATATGGCAATTTAATTATATTTTATACCTATTATTTTTTATCAGTCGATAATTGCAATTAAGTCTTAGATTAGAAGCGGTTACAATAATCATGTGTGGATTATTTTGTGTAGCTGGTTGTAGTGATATCAGATATCCCAAGGATGTAGGTTTTGTTTTGTTCCCAATCAGAAGCAGGTATTATAAATCCAAAAATATCAAGGTTTTTCTCCAAAATCCAAGGACATTCTTAATTTGACAGAACGAATAGAGTCCAACATTGTCAACGCAAAGCCTCAGGTATCAGAATCGATGTTCCAAGTTGTTTACCTGAGCATCCAGATAATATTACCAACTTAACTATTTCCATAAGTGTGTTTGTAAAAACATTTTTTGAAAAACAACTTGTCTCCACACAGCTTCTATGCAGGCTAGACTCTCGAAGCATCGAAGACTCTAGTCTCAAGAAAGCAGTATCGATATTCCGTCCCATTACTAGCTCGGACGGCAGACAATTGCTATACAAGTCTGTACCTATACGTAGTTGACTTTAGGGAAGGGATCATAATAGGAAATTTTCTCTGGCGAATATGCGCGCAGTATCCGATACCCTTTTCACTTGTATTGTTTTTATTTTCCAACCCTAATGAAAGAACTTGCCTCGTGTGTATTGCAATTTCAATATATTGGCTTAGTAGCGTTCGTTCCGCCACGTATGCCGGCTCTCCTTTTTCTGATATAGTTTTGAAATAAACGTTTGCAACGATAGGATGCAAGGGATTTTGGTCTCTATGCGGGGTTACTATAGATAGGTCCATTAATGACGTAAAATATTTTATCATCATTTTCTTAAATGTTGTTTTGTATAGAACGCAAGGTGTTTGATAAATTTGTTTTCCTTTTAGCGAAGGCCAGGGTCTAATAAAAAAAACCTTTTATTATTCATCTTAGTAGCCCAACCAAGGACTTATAAATATTCAGAATCCACCATCGACTCGGATTTCTGCTCCCACTGAGAAGATCCGGCAAGAAACTAAATCTTTACTTTTTCTATTGAAAACGTTCCACTTAAAGACTTTATCTTTACAAAGTTCAACGCAATAATCCCTGTTCTGTATTTGACACTCAATATTATTTAGTTTTTTTTTTGTCTATCGTCACATTGACAAAGATTATGAAACTATTTCGAAACTATGTTTGCCCGCAGTTAAAAATTTCCACTATGTTTTCAACGCACAAATTCTTTTCAACACGGTTTTTTACTGTTAATAGGCAGAATGCGTTATGTTCATAGCGCTCGTGACACAAATATCTACTAAAACCTGATACCGATATAAGATTTATGCCCCACAAACAAGGGCATGAAAAATAAACTTTTTTGTTCATCAGCTGTAAATGTCTCCACAAATTGACCATAAATTTCTGCTCTATTAAAATTTATTGCCCTCAAACCGTTTATTGTAACATTACGTAAGTTGGTAACCCTTCCATGGCCATAAAACAATGCAGGCAACGGGGGCCATGCGAAAAAAATACTCAAACTTACATAACACCTGACTTTTAGGACCATATTCGCATGACGCGGACGATTCGATTTTATGACACGGGGGGCAGTGTTTTACGACCTCTTATCGAATCAAAAATTTTCTCCAGAACAAACAAACGTGTAACTTGTATAAAGAGCTAATTTGAATTACAGCCGACCACACGATAGGATCATTTGTTATTTCTGTTTGTTTTTGTTAACCGAAAAGTATATTGTTTTATTATTGTCATAAACATTATCGTTAATTATGTAATAACGTGTGAACTTGTTTGATATTTACATTGGTACTGGTAATGATGTACGCTTATCTTTACAGTAGCCGATTGATTTCACGTTGCAGTAAGGAAACCAAACTTGGGTATATAGCAAGACCCCAATAAACATAGTTCAAGGCCTCGCCGAGTCCTATTCGATGCCATCACTTGCTGTAAAACCCTATGACAGTCGACACGTATCTTTCTTTTTATTCAGGATAAAGCAAACACCGCTCTGAAGCAGATAAAGAGGAGAAATCGACCGCAACTATATAAAGGTTCGCGGCGATAAAAATACCGTGTTTATTTGCACGTCCAACATCAGCTCCCTTAGCCTGGAAAACTGGCTTAAGCGCACGCAGATGGCTATACCAAAATAAAACTCATGTCAAAAGATATACGAGCGATATTCCAACACGTCGCGTGATTCAGTAATAGTGTTTTAAAATTTAGTTCGAGTTGAACTTACATTCCTGGGTATCAGTAAATTCGGATCCCAATCTTGAACATTTTTTTCCTAAAAACGTGATTTCAAAGGGCTACCAATGCACGTGCCTTTAACATTGAATCCCAGCGAGAGTTGTACGTATTAGGTATATTGTTCAGACACAGGTGGTAGATACAGCTGCGTCAATTAAAACTTAAAAGGATTAAGAGCTTAATACCTACGCGTTCAATATAAATATTTTTCATTGTTTACTGGTTCAGATAAGGATGTTTATTGTTTAATCGTTCCTCACTTTCGATCTTCTAATGCAGAATTATTTTCGTAACACGTAAGTTTCGAAAGCGATAAACATCACTAAATTTCCAATGCTTACTTCTACAATGTGGATTTTATAAAACTGTAGTTACAACATTTTAATAGGTCTGATATAGATAGTCGCCCTTTTCGCCCTTCATAAAAATGTGCAATGTAGATATCGTAAAGTGCTCCACTTTACTATTTACAAATGCGTTTTAGCCGATGAATGAATGAACATATTTTATTCTTTCTTATCGAACCGCCTATACACGCGAGGGACAGGGATGAACCTATTTCGTGCATTGAAAGTTTTCGTATCGTCGCATATTTTAAACGCGGTACGAGAACAGTCAGAGCGCTTGAAATTTTCTATTAATTGGCTTTTTTAGTGCTTTTTGTCGATGCCATTCTCTAGCATAACGTGATTTCGTATCTGTATTGTCATGTAACTACGAGTTTATTTGACAGTGTTATGACACATTTATATTTGTGAACGAGGAAAATTACATTGAAGTAACGATTTGTTTTCATGTAGCTAATCCCGCTTAGACGAGGCCGACACGTGCGCCGTGCGGGTATAGGTAAGTACTACCTACGTCACACGGCGCCGTTACCTACATATCTATTCGGATTAAATAAAATTTTATTCCTACCATCAACTACTTCCAGGTCTATGTCAATAACTCTCTGAATAAAGGCTCATTTATTTTTATTTAGCAAATAAAAGCAATTCAAACGCCGATAAAGGACCGTTGAATGGGATGCGAAATGTATGCTAATGCCGCCGCGGCGGAGTTGGTATAATTAAAGGAACTTATAGACTTAGTTTCGTTCATAATGTATAGGTCTCAGACTCCTCAGTTATCAGAACCCATACGAAATAGTAATAAAGAAAGAACACTAGGTATGGAAAATTCAATAGACATCGACAGTCAAAGAATGAAAGTGAAAAAAATGAGGACAATAACATATATTCGATCAGTATTCAGAGCGCGCCGCTTCTGTCCACAGCTGGGATATTTGGCAAGGGGACAAATCCTGTGGTCGGCCACCAACAGATTTCGGCGGGTCGCCATTGCATCGCGACTCAGCGCAGACTCCTGACGAATTTACAACGCCATTAACGACGTACATTATGCAAGGCATCGGTGGCGATGATCGCCAAACAAAAATAACCACCAGATATTTTCAGTGTGCAGTGATATATCGAGCCGTTGGTCGCCTCAGAATCCCCGAGACCACTCAGACCCAGTTTTGAAACAATAAAAGCAATAAAATGATCAAATTAATAAAAAGTATTGCGGGAATAACAGTTACGTCTATATAAATAGCTGTATCGTTTGTTATGCACTTAAAATTCGCTCGATCAATTGCGGGGAGTCGCAACTAATCATGTCAATAAAGTGTCCCGTCCGTCGCCTCTATTGTCGTAAATATGCTGATTATTCGAAGCGGCCGGCGGCGGCTCGGTCAAATACCTGTGTTTTAAATCAAACGGAATGTATTCCGGTGCGATTTGTTTCGCCCCAAGTGGTTCTTTGTTGAACATAAACGATTTAGTGGCCGCATTGGCCGATGTATGCGTGCACTGATGAGCTCCATGATATTCTACAGTAGCGATTCTTTGAGATGCCTCAGATATCATTCATGATACAGTTTTTAACCAGGTACTAACACGAAATATCGCGATTAACGTACCGTATAAACACATGGTCATTGTTGGAATGAACATAAAACGTTATCTTGCACAAAAACTTCGCGAATTAACGCATACTTAGGTAATCTGCACGAAAGGTACATTTTTTGTATATATAATGAAGTCAGTAAACTTGCGCACGACCTACCTGATATTAAGCAGTTACCGAAGCTTATAGATGATTGCAATACGAAAGGCATTGCTTGCACGTTTCTGACCTTAAGGGGATAGGGACTGCAGAAGCAGATGTGTGATGTCGTTGGGCTTCCGGCTCTCTCACTCATCTCTCAAAACGCAGCTATAACAGATATTTTACGCTGACCTTCTGTGAGACGGTGGTACTACCCCGGTAGAGCCAGCCCGTATACCTATGAGGTATCTTCAATTGGATACAGAATGGCTCTATTTCCGTAAAAAATAAGAATGAAATAATCCAGTAAGATTCAATCTTCAAGAAGTATAATTTATTTACCTTTATGTTGGTAGTTTAAGAAAACAAAGGGTGTATTACATTTAAAATTCAATGTAAAGGCACATTCAATTACGGACGAAGAGTGCTTTGAAGGTAGATAACGTATATTTTGTGGAAGAGCAAACGCCTCGGCCGCCTCCCACGATTTGCATCCACGTGATATTATCTGCATTGTCGTACAAACAGCTTTTTATTCAAAACACATACCCACAGCTGTAAACACAAACTTAACTATCTATTTACTATACGACGGTTGTAAACCTGTAACCCCAGCCGATAATGATTGGATTAGGTGTATGTATAAAACATTCTAAATTGTACTTCATTATATTTATTGTGTAATATTTTGTACAGTAAACTTATCTTTTCTATTGGTTTGGCGATAATTTCCAGTTGTCAAATAATTTATAGATAAGCCCAAGTAACGTCGTCGCGGCGACCAATAATCGGTACGAAAAATAAATTCAACATACAAAAATGTTTATCTATTAATGTTTGTTATTCTGTGACATTTTTACGTGAGTGTCAAACTAGGTATGTCAAGAAGCAGCACTGTAATTTTTTGTAACAGAAATACTAGGTTAAACGTTCCGACGTGTAGATGCCGAGATAGTTGGAGCAACCTCCATGCACAGTTCGGCGACCCCGCAAGGCCGGAATCCGTCATTCGTGGGTCAAGGTCACGTCGTCTCTCGTCACACGTCACTCGAGTATCTGCATCTGTGATCGTCTACATCGATACCGCTGCATTATGGCGCGAATGCAAACTTTATTCCACCGTGTTAAGACGCATACAGGGACGTAGTGCAACGACCCCGATACACTGTATGGTTTCAAAATGTTACTTTCGTTGGTATTTTAGATGTTGATCATGTTAGTGTTGTTATGTAGTCGTTTGTATTACGCAATTTTTTTGTTATGTAGGTATTTCGAACTTGACCTTAGTAGATGTATAAACGTGTGGGTAGAAACAAGTTTACTTTTACGGAAACTTAAAAATGTGTAGGTATCTAAATAATGTGTTTACTTAAATCTATTTCTGCTCATTTAGTTACTTAACATTAAAATAAACGTTGGACAAATTAAAATAAATCTTAGATATCAATAAGCAATTATTTTGGTATTCAAATGTGATTTAGAGTCGTACTCTATCTACCTTTTGTAAGCTTAGTTTAATTATAGTTAGCCAAGTTTAAAATACCTTTTGATTAATAATAATTTACATTATTCTCTACATCTAGGTACTCAAGCTCTAGGAAACCCAATGCTTGAGCAGTTGAATTTTTACTAAACTATGGTCTCTACAATTTTTTCAGATATTCACAAATATTTACATACCTTGATGTACATTTAGAAAATATTATTTTTGATGAAATGCCCAGATTATTTCAATCTCTTAACTCTCCTCGCCCAAATCGATACGCAGGGTAGAAATATACCTACCCATAATATGTAATACAGGGTAGGTGGGTAGGTATACTCACCCACTTGAATACCGTTACGGTATCCAGTTGCCAACGGCCCCCGATCTCCCAGAGCGTTTGGACCCCTAATGCGTTCACGGGAACATCGATTCCATTGTGCCCCACTGTTTTATGCGAGAATTGCAAATTCTGACCCATTTAACTTGTTTCCTTAATTTTTTCTCTGACCTTTATTTGTTGTTGAGGACAGTTTGTTTTTTAAAAACCATAGTTTGCGTATCAAGTAATTATAAAAATACATAATTACATTACGGTCGTCATAGAGTTTCTTCTTAATAAGAACGATGATTTAAGTATTCTGAAAGGTAGAGTCTTAAATATGATAGTTTGATGATTGTCTACCTACCTTAAAAGTTAATTGCGTTAACAAATTAAAACATAATTTGGTGCTCATTAGGAGTCTGATCCTCATACCAAACTGTACAAGAAACCAGTTAACCACCTAGTTAAACCACTTAAAATTTGACAAAATCAGAGAAATAATCCATAAATGCAATCATAGATGAAAACACAAAAGAACTCTACATATATATTTGCGGTAACATAATCCGCATCACATTTACTTCAATGTAGTTTTAATTTCAAATGCTCAAAATGGATGCTCAGTTACGGAAATATGCTACAGAAACGTTTTATGCATTACCCATTTAAAAAACGTGTGTACAAGAAGCATCTACAATCGATATATCAATCACCAGTCCATAGATTCTGAGTAAAACCCATAAATTGGGCGAAAGAAATAGGTATCTGGCCCATTCGAGTAGGTACTTTATTGCGTAAATAAGTATTTAAATTACTAGTTACAAAATAACCGTGCACTTAGCTCTACACATTCTATAAATTACCGATGTTAAATACAAACATGTATAAAAATAGGTAGCGCGCCGGTAAGCACATAATGTATCTACATAGCGATACAATAAATCGATTAAACCTTTTGACAGCAAGGCAGAACCTGATTATAATCATAAATTGGCGATTTTAAATAAAAATTATACGTACACCGGACCAATCCGTGAACTAATCACATAAATAAGGGGAACAACAGATGGCGCGCCCCGCGTCTCTACCCTCCGTATACAATTTTATTCGAAAATTCATATTTTATAATAATAAATTATAGGAAAGAGAACAGAAAGGCAGACAAGCGTCGGCGTCACAAAGGCATGATATAGTTATTAATGTAGAGTGGTCAGGTGGTCTTTAATTATTTCAGATAAAAATATGATAGTACTTCATTAAGAGAGTTCCGATAATTTGGGTTTATAATAAATAACGGGTGCGACGCTTGCTTACAGAGTCGAGGGATGATTTATGGGAACACCTTTCCTGCTGATTCCATAGATGATGGTCGGCACGTTTATTCCAAAACAGATAAGTGGAAATAGTAGAGACATCATAAATTTAAACTATTCAATAATTAAGAAGTGTAAGTATGAACAATCGGATTACCGTCGGACAAGACGATACGATTCAAGGCCCAAGGCCATATATAAAGAGTAGGTACTTGTATTTGTTTACTTACCTATTTTATAAAAATATTTGCGAATATAGGTCATTATGGATTTCACAGATAAATTATATAGTTACTTATTTCTAAGTATTCCACTCTTCAGGTTTGCAAAACAAATGTAGGTAAATAATGCAAATTATAAAATTAATCCAGGAGTCTAGACAACATAATCCTTTGTTAACCTCTCCTTTCATACATCAGTCAGGATATAAAACGTAATTGGTAGTGCACAGCCAAGTTTGTGCGTTCCCTGCCTACTATATCTCGCCCACTATAACTATAATTTAAATACCTTGCCATTTTAAAGGCAGTTTGCGAGAGTGCCTACATAAATTCCTTTCGCTGGAAACCCTTTTTGTGTCAGATGAAGTGGGGTTACAATGTTGGATATTCATTACCTATGTTTAAGTAGGTAAGCCCTTGTATTTTAAACTCTAGTTACGTGAGTCAATGTAAAAACTTCAAGACCTAACACGTTTTATTTTTTGTACAATTTCTGCCAAATACCTATTTCTTTTCTAAGTATGACTCACTGTTCTGAAAAGGACTTAGTAATTATAACGTAGAATCTATTTGTAGAGACTGCCTAAATATCTATAATGTATAATTTAATTTAAAGTTAAAAGCATATTTTAATGCAACGATACGAATTTTCCACCGTTTACGTAAATGCATCTTCCTGATTTAAGTAACTGTCTAGTTGGGTAGAAACGACAAAAATCAGCGGCCAATTAAAATCTCTCAACTATCACTGTCGAGTCACTTGAATTTCAAATGTTCCCTGTTGCCCGATTAGGGTGCATCCTAAAAGCTTCTAAAGCGATAACTCACAACGCAAGAATGCGAACCGACGAGCAGAGGCGCGTATGCCACGCCACAAACTTATCTGCGGCCAACACAAGCAATATCCCCGGCGCATAGTGTTTATTATTCAATGTGCGGATAGCAAAGTCTCGTGTGTCAAGGCATAGTAATGGTGGACTGTCATGGCGCGCTTGACGTCACTCAACCAATGAGCGTGCAGTGCGACGCGACGGCAGCGCCACAAGATGGCCGCCGTCGGCCCGCCGCCGCCGCTTTTATTGGGTTTAGGCCTAAACTTCATAGAAAAAATAAAATAACGACTAATTTATAACAGAAATTGTAATTATATTGTTTTGAAAAATTAATTTAATAGATAAGGCAAAATTTTGGCAGTGAAATCAGTCAATAAAACTGGGAAATTAGTGATAATCCTGTGTTGTTTTGGTATCACCAGGTAAGTGTACCTATTTCTAATGCATGTTTAGTATTTATTTTTAATAAAATTAATTTTGAATAAATTATGTAATACTTTAATTATTTACATAAGGTTCTAACAACTCATTTGCAAAGATAATCGGTGTTATAAACATATATTTTTTTATATTCTTATAAAATTGTCTTATAGGAATGGATTATTCTTCAGATCTTATTTATTTCTCTTATCAAAATGACCATTTAAAATTAATTCACTGGTATCTAATGGCTTTATTATGTAAAGTGTGGGTATTGCCAAAAACGTCACCCAATATCGTCACATCATTTAAGTAGGACCTATTATTAGAAATTAAACATTTATTTTATTTATCTGTGACTTGACATTATATTAATAAACGGGCATTTGCTTATATATGAAAGTGTTAATTAACACAGTAGTTATTATAACTCGGCGACGTAAATTTCAAAGCTGTACCTATTTGTGATCATAATTATGTCGCTGTGGCGGTTAAATATATCGTCGATAGTTATGCATATGCAAATCATACTTGGCAGAATTATCGGCTCGGTACAAGACAATTAAACGGTGCCAATTTATCGCCCTCGCCGGCGATTCAAATAACAAAGTGGGGATCAAAGGCGTCCCTTTTTAAAGCAGCGAATATCCCACCAAAGTTGATTAGGAGATGCTGTGTTTATACATTGCACGTGTGCTTCGAGAACTGCGTCGCCTTTGAACCAATTGGAGCACCTAAATAATCGTGTTGTTTTCCAGAAACTGTAATTCAAAATAGCTTTCTCAGCATCAGTCAGATGCGATGAAGCGTTAATTATTATAAAATAAAGAGGTTTTATTGTAATTCACTTAACTTTAAAAACTCCGTGTATCTACAACTTAAGTAGATAACCTCCCGTTATCTGATAATTAAGCATGGAGGCTTTTCTAGGGCAGTAGAATAGTAATAGACTGTTAGTTATACAAACAGCTGACAAGTAATTTACTTAACTAATTAGGTATATTGCCGACTTAATTATGGTTATTTGAATTCCTACGGTGTATACCTACATATATTTACTTAAAATGTATGGACAATGTGTGGACTATGTGACATTATTGGCACCTCTTAATTGAATTGTAGGAATTAAGCGCATTACATATTGTATCCACAATATACCTATACCTATTGTGTATTGTTGAGTGTTTCAATATGATTATCACTGCCTAGGGTGAAGGAAAACATCGTGACGAAACTTGCTTGTCCTAGAATATTTATTATTTATACCGATAAGATACCTACCTATATAATTTCAGAAGAAATGCGAGAGTTTATGTAAATGTTATTGTTTCCTGTACAGTTTAGAAAATATATTTCTTGTAAAATCATCGAGGAAGTGTAAATTGGTAGATTCGTTATAATTTTAACGCAAGAACATTATTTATAGTATAAATAACATCATTATTTCAGTTTTAAAACACAGAAAATGTTGAATGTCGGAATCGGTCCGCAGGAGAACTTGGCTAGCAAGCGCACTAGGGACGCACACTATCAAACCGCCATTATTATTACAAAACGTGATGTCCACAAATAAATCAAATTTTTTTCGTTGCAGGGGTCGATGTCTGGTCCCACCCCATTTTTGCCGTCATCCCCACCCCACTAGGCCGTTAGGGGGGCCGTTTACTCATTCATTTGACCATCAACAGCGGAAGAACAGTGTCTCAGCTGGGAAAAATGGTAACCGATGGCGTTTTTATGTTTCATGATAAGGATGATCATTTTTTTGCGGTGAGTGGTTGTTGTTTAGTCTTCTGGGATACTGATAGTGAGTTCGTACAGTCATACCGTTATTAGATCGAGCTGTATAATATATAGGTATACCTTATCTTTTTTCTGATGTTTTTTTTTTCAAGATATTTAAAATGTAGAGTCGATATATGAGTTAGTCTGACTGAAGTGCTTCTTATTGCTCTGATCTCATCAGATATTCCATGAGTACTTACACCTAATAATTCCTCTTATTAAATTAATAATTTATATTAGTATAGATTATTTGGATAAGTATAGATTTTTATTCTGTACTTGAGTGTGTAGCGTGTATAATCATTATAGTAAGAGTAGGTGCCTAGGTATTACAAATATACAGCAAGTAGTATTTGTAAATATGCACATTGCACATTGTGTCGACATACTAAGCTGTTAAGCTGGATCAGGACGCCTGTAAGTAAGTGATAACTGCGACTAGCGCTTGTGGCCTAATTGGGGACAGCTTTGGGCGCTAGTCCTCTCATCTTAGAGGGGGTTAAGTAATTAGTGGAATCATTGAAGAAAACTATGTTAGATGAAGAACATACTATTTTATATGAAGATAATTTTAGTCTAGGTAGTATTAAAGTTACGAAAAACGTAGTTAGGTTAGACGGCAGGCATCTAAGATGTCTGGTTAACCCTTCAATTAAGTAGACTGGGAGTCATATAATTTCAGTGTTGGGGATATGAACCATTTAACTAAGTATCTATAACAATGTACGATACCTAAGTCAAATACAAATTGTATGTAAGTAGATCCCGATGATAAGTTATTTACGGCACTAACTGTTCTAAACCGAAAACGATTTGAATATTTTCACGAGTTTCAATAATGAAGGGCATTTTTATCTGAAACGATATGTCTATACTTACCTATGCAACGCATCTAAAATAGATAAGATCTCGACATAGATATAGAGTAAGAAATACGCTAGACCAAGAGCGTAATGTTGTTAAATTACTATTTTACTTCCTGTATACATATAGCAGTGATAGCCGATTGGTTAAAGCACGCGTCTTGCGGGCACCAGGTCTTGGGTTCTAATCCCGGCTCGCACCTCTGGATTTTTCGAAATCTATGTGCGAATCATAATTTCTATATGATTATCACTTGCTTACGGTGAAGGAAAACATCGTGAGGAAACCTGCATGTTTTAGAAGATCTAACCAATTTTCGAAAGACATGTGAAATCCGCCAACCCGCACTGGGCCAGCGTGGTGGATTATGGCCTGAATCCCCCTCATGTTGAGGGGAGGCCCGTGCCCAGCAGTGGGACGTCAAAAGGGCTAAATTATTCATTTTATTATTATACATATATGTGAACCTAGAGTCTCAAATTAAGGACTTTTATAATATCGATACGCCAATTCTTATTAATAGTGCCAGTTTTGTAAACCTTTTTGGAGAGAAGTCATAAAATTATAATCAGGTCTTCCAGAGTGGACTGATTTAAAAAGTGTTGATTTTATTTCAACCAACGTTATTAAATGATAACTGGTATATTTCAGGAATATAGAGCTACTTATTTAGTAGAGCAGATTAAAACAGATAAAGGTGGCATTAGGGATTAACTAGATAGGAAGTGGTATGGAAGTTTATGCACTAGAATGTTTGGTTTAATTAATAGTATACTAGAGCTAAATTTATCTCCGTATTTACTCGGTATAAAGCTCATTTTCCCAAAGTACCTAGTAACCTTAAGATACGCGTTACAGTTGCTTAAAATTATGCTTACAATTTAGGGTAGGGTAGAGCACATTTCACAACAAATGAAAGTCTGAAATTCTCCGAGTTTCATTAAATTTTCATTAATATTCATGCTTCCTTATTGAGCTAGATAATATTGTTGCTTGTAGATAGGTATCTATTCTCTTTTTATTAATGTAACAGCCTGTTTTTAACTGGTAGGTACAAAATCTTAAGCTTTCCAACAATTCATATTTAATATAGCGAGAGAATCAATTCACTGAGTATTGTTCTTCATAAAAGTAGATAAGTACTGTTTTTTAATTAGATATAATAGGTATGTATACTAGGTAAGTAGTATATACTAACCTATAAAATTACAACTCTACATAATTACACCATCGACACTTGATCCTTTAAATCGTTTTAGGTATAACATTTTTTTTACTAAAGTCTCTACCAGAAACAGTACCTGCTTAAAAATACTGGAAAATGTGAAGCTTTTATGTTAATATTTCTTGTACCTAAAATGATCAGAGTATAACCCACTTAATGCCAGGTAGCAACCGAGGCAGGGCGGAATATGTCGGTATTAAAACGCCGAGTCGTGCCGCAGGGCGGAACAGTAATCAACGGCAGAGCAGGAACAGGTGGCGCAGGCTGTCTGCTCTTTAATATCGACTTTTTTATCAACACTCCTGTACCTAAGCACCCCGCGTAACAAGCCTCCGCCTAAATAATACGTAAACAGACATTCGGAATGGAAAAGCTCGCGAAGCCTAAGCAAACTATCAAAAAACATTACGGGGTGCAAATAACAACGATCATGGCGTATGTAATGAAAATCTTGCATCGGCGTGAGTCGTCCCGTGGTTCGGCGCGCGCCGAGCGAGGGCGGCAATCGATGGCGGGCCGGGACGCGCGCCCCGACGCGGCCGCCCAGACCGGCAGACGCCCGGAGACGCCGACCCTGATCACACGCTCCTTCGACACGCGCGCAACCCCATCCGTCATCCTTCAATGTTTACTTATCGGACGACGCGAACAGCTGACCGGACCGGTAAGTCACGTGTTATATTCGCCCGACGTCGCCCGCGTACCGCGCTCACCCCCGACGCCTCCAGTGCCAGTTAATGCATTTTTGTGAATATTTTATGCGTGCATAGAGAACCTTTCGGTTGTGCATCACAATCAATAATGCAGGCCCGGTGTTATGTTGGTTGTAAATTACGAATATAATGCACCCTTGCGCCCTTTCATGTTTTTCTATTCGGTCCCCCGGCTAACGCACACAGACGCGAAATTCTTTAGTTATCTTTACGAGTGGTGGTCGAAACTTCTCTTTTGTAATTTATCCTTTATGTGCAACAAAGGCCTGCGGACAAAAGGCTCGGCGGGCGATTGCCGATTCTCGTTCGTAGGATAGGTTGTAAAAAACAAAGACTCGCTACCGGTTCGCGGGCTTGCGAAAATAATTTTTGCAAACCAATCGCGTGTTCTCGCGTGCTTTCCGAGCTCCCATTGGTCACCGCCTACAATAGATTGTTTCGGTAGTCTCCGACAAAAGTTTAGCAATTCGTTTGAAACAATTTCCCATAGGAAATTTACGATCGTACATAATTTTTCGCATTTCAGTCGCGGAGCCACGATAGCGGAACTTATGTGCTATCAGTGTTTCCCTTTTCGGTTTGAAGACCCAGGCGTGTTGTAAATCGGCTGCTTTATTTTATAGATGGTGTTCCCTGAGGAGAGGCGGGGAGTCGGGGCCGGCCGCTTCGCTCGGTGAGCTTTTAAGATATTGCGAGGGCCCGGTATGGTGTGAGAACGTCGCATTTAAATCGTAAACTACTCGAGCTGAAATTAAACCGTGTCAGAGGGTAAAAGTAAAGTCGCGCTTAGAATAAGTTGTCTAGTATATAATAATAAGTTGTCTAGAAGCGTCAATTGCCTTGTGGTTAGAGGGGCCGTACTCGTAGCTGAGAGGTTCCGGGTTCGATCCTCGACCTGGCCATTAAACCATTGACGTGAGCCCACTCCTAGCACAAGCATTGATCAACACACATTGCTAGTAATCTTTTTTTAATATTTTTTCAATATTAATCTTGTAGTGTTCCAGATGTAGATGGTGTCCAAAAGATGTGCGAAGATTAACGCGGCTTAGAATAAGTTGTCTACTATTAATCTTGTAGTGTTCCAGAGATGTAGACGGTGATGTTCCAAAAGATGTGCGAAGAAGAACGCGTCGCCTTCTGTACGTATACTGAATGTATCCTGAGTGCCTCATTCTTTCCGGTATACCTTCAGTATACGTAACAGAAGATGACACTTATCTGCCCGCCGCCGTTGGAGACTTGAAGAACTCTTGAACTTAATTTTCTATGCTTTCAATTTTCAATATCGTCACTTAGCTTACAACAACGCTCAAGTCGAAAAATTTTCACATTAATAATGCCTTTAAATAGATGGAGCTCATTGCGCGTCTAACCATTGGTCACATGATATAGATTCCAGCCAATCAGAAGCCGTAATTCGAAAAGTAGTGACAGCGCGCAAGTCGGTTGGCCTCTCAACACCGCACAGTTTTATACGGTGTTGCGGTGTTGCGGTGTTGCGGTGTACAGACTTACGCGGTGTTGTTAGCTAAGGGACGATATGTATTTTTTCTGTAAAATATTTGTATTAAACACATTATTTTAGTAGGCATTTAAGACTTATTCTTATAATAAAAAGTTGACTGTACTTTTATGTTATGTGACGTTTATGCCATGTTAGACTTTATGACAATGACTGTACTTACATTTTGCCAAATAGTTATTTAATAAGTAATTAAGATATAATTCTTATTATTGTATAAATTAACTAAACATACTTAGATATTTTTTGTACACAATAAAATATTTCTTCTAACTACTTAAATATATTTACTTATCTATTATTTTAATTAAGATTTTGCAAAGAATAAATAACTACCTTCAAAAAATTACATGTTTTCATTTCCCATCAAAAGGCTTTTCCCATTAAATTCTAATCAAGTAGATTGATTTGATTTTTAAAGGGGGTTCAATGTTATTAACATAAGTGGGTATTCAGCCACTATAGGGCACAGCTATGTCCTTAAGCAATATCCATTAATCTCAAATGGGTGAAACATTGTAAGACTAAAACTTACATAAAATTAAGATACACACTACCAGCCGTAGAAGTGTGCCAACCTCGAGGTCTACATCTAACCCTGGAGTGACAAACAGGTCTACCTATTATCTTTAGTAACAATAAACTATTATGCCAGCACCCCTGAAAGGGTAGGCAGAAGTTTTTTCTTATATCCTACTAATATTATGAATGCGAAAGTTTGTGAGTGTGGATGTATGTATGTATGTATGTATGTTTGTTACTCCTTCACGCAAAAACTACTGAACGGATTTGGATGAAATTTGGAACACAGATAGATTATAACCGGGATTAACATATAGGATACTTTTTAACCCAATAATCCAATACTACGCGGATGAAGTCGCGGGGCACAGCTAGTAGTTACATATAACAAGCCGTCAAACAATCGTACGACCCGCCAAATGTTAAGCAGTTACCGTAGCATACAGATTGTTCAATACCAATGCCATTGCTCGCACGTTGCTGACCTGAAGGGATAGAGGGAGGAAAAGGGAGAGGGGTTGGATTTCCGGCTCTCCCGCTCATCGTACGAAACACAGCTAAGTATTTATTTATTTAATATGGTGAAGGCTTCTGTCTAGCCCGCGAAATTCAAAATTTTCGAGTATTTTTATAGTTTATCCAAAATCTGAAAACATTTAAGACAGCATTTTGTCATTTGCGACAAACACAGTATGCAGTGCGTTTATTAATACATTTATTTTACTCTAAATATTATCACGGTGGATATGATACTAGTAAATCACTAAATATACAAATATTGCCAGATTATCTGGATAGCTGTCGTTCTTGAAATGTTTTAGAGTAAGTTGGATATATTGATAAATGCACTGCACACGGTCTTTTTCGCGAATTACAAAACGTGCCTTTTATTATTGTGGGATTTTGAAAAAAATCTAAAAAACCTCAAAAAATTTGAACTTCGCGGGCTAGACGGGCGCTTTAGCCTTAAGGAAAACCAACAGCTTCTTTAAATACATATACAACGACAGTAGATTACATGAAGCCAATTTTTACGACGATCTATGAGAGGGTGGCTATGGCGCTCATTAGGGGAGGCCTATGTCCAGCAGTGGACAAGTATAGGCTGATGATGATGATGATGATGATGATGATGATGATGATGAGAGGGTGGTACTACTTCGGTCGAATGGCTACAGTTTTTCTCGACCACCTGAACACTGGTATTTTAGTACTAAATAAGATAAAGGCTACTAAATCTTAAAAAGATACGACTAACCACATTCGTGTCATAGAGTATAGTAAAAATATTATAATTATTTCCGCTTCCTTAATCAAGGTCTCTAAATACCTACAGACAATAGGCAGTGTGGTGTGGGCAGTTAATATTAAATTGATGGAACTGATAGGTCTGTATTATGTTAGGTATTATTTATAAAAAAACAAAAAATTGGGACTATAAAACAAACGTACCAAACGTTGAACCAATACGTAGACCTACCGTTTTCATGGTGTCAATTCCTATGGCCACCTTTAATGACATCTAAATAAATATTATATTTTTTTTCTAATTTAATACCGGATGGGATTTGATTTCCAATTACCTTCTTCCCTAATACAAAAACATCTTCCCCTACCCCTTTATAATGACGTCATGAAAGGGAGTAGGTACCTACTCTTCTATGTTTATAGGTAAGAGTCTGAAAGGAGTAGTGTGAAGGTATACAATCATGAAACTAGACATAAACGTGAAGGTAAGTGAAGTAAGAAAAATATTATATTAATTTACCTAAAAAAGAAGGTATTAAAAAAAAATACAGTCCTCGTCGAAATCAACAGTTCATTGCTGTAGTGGGGTATTTAATACCAAACAAGGCATTATTAATTAAGCTTAAAAAATATGTAACCAACATTCGAAGTTATTCATCTATAAAAAAGCAATTACAAACACTGACATTTTATTTCTACAGGCAAATATTTGAAAAGGTTTCCTTTAAAAAAACACAATTTTATTAAATTTTCTCCTTGATTTTCGTACCCAATATTACAAAAATGAAATGAAAGTTAATTAAATTTAATACAGAAATATGTTAAAAATAGATATTATACAGAAATGTATAATAAATAGGTTGAAAAATCAGATAATTATAAGATTAAGGTTCCTTATACCACGGAAGTAAGGACATTTTTACGACTCGCCAAAAGCGCCATCTCTGTCATCAAGGCCGAACTCTTTTCTAATGATAGAGCTCGGTAGAGCTTTTACAACCAGCGCACTGATTGGAAAGGAATTCAATGTGTTTTTTGAGAGCTTTGGATAATACAAATAAAAAAATATCTTGAAAATTAAGTCTTACAAATAAGTGGTTATCTACATTCATTTTTTAGAAATAGCTGAAAGTATATACCATTTAAAAAAACTTACACACAGACAAAATAATACCTGCTGATATTAGGTACGAATCTATACTCACCAATTCCACTTCTTAAAAATGTATGAAAGTTTTCTTAATAATATAATAATTATAATCTCTGTGATTAATATAATCTTGACAATTATGCAAAATATCTTTACGATTGTTTATAGATGTTTATTTAATTAATAAGGTAATTAATTATATATTTTAATAGATACCAGATGCAGACAGAAAATTATATTGATAGAGCTCTATGTAGCTGTATTATCTAACATTATGATAATATTTTTTCCAATCTCTGACGGATATTTAAAAGCTAATAAAAAAAAATTACGAGTCTTGTACGCTTCTTTTGTCCAAGGCCGCACAAGGGTCATCTGTAAAGGACCATTGTTTCAGGGGTGAAAGTTGTTTTAAACCCTTCCGCGTTTGAGGTAGGCAACCAGGAAGAAAGAATTGTAACAAAAAAGAGAAAGTTACTCCAAAGGTGTGTAAAAAAATACATTTTGTGGAATGGACCAATGGGAGGGTTGAAAATGGAACTTTCTAATTTGTTCCTGAATTTGTTATGAGTTTGGGTCATTTGCACGGTAGCTTTTGGTGATGTGATGTGATAGCAGTGTTGTGTTTCCTAGTTTTATTGCGTGTCTTTGAAGCACCATAGTTCTAGTGTAAGAGTGTAGAGTTTTGTACGTAAGTATAACTGCCATATTACCTAGATATTCACATCCGTGAATAATTTTATGATTAAGATGAAATAAAGAGATAGTTGTACTCAGTTCAAATAGTAGTAATAGGAGAGAGGTAATTTACTTTATTTCGCTGCGTAAGTACCTATGTAGATCAAAACGTTCTAATTCTAAAAATAATATGCATCGTCTCTAGTAGGTACGTACTGAACTACCTATATCATCGAATGTACTCGTATGTATCAAATTGGTATTTGATACTATCAATATAACATCTACAGTTCAATGTGGGTCAATGTGGTTCAATATACATATACCATTTACATTCTTGTTCGACCAAAGCTTTCCAACAAGACTCGCTCGGCCGGCGGTGTGAAGCGTTTATGCTAACCCTACCAACGTTGGCATCCAGCCATCGCGGTGCGAATACGACGATCGACCAAATCCGTACCCAGCATCTGACTACATAAAGAGTAAGCGAGATAACTGTAACTTTGATTGTGCGGCTGCGAGGGCCTGGTATCGAGCGGCCCGTTGTCATGGCAACAGACAATGGTTTTTGGGTGCATAATATTTTAGGCTGCGTCAGGGTGCGGACTGCGGGGTGCGCGGGGCAGGGGTGGCCCGAGAGCGGCAGCCATCTTTAAAATTATATTTCCAGTTTGGACGAACTCCTTCGATTCCAGCGCTACTTTTTCCCGATATAGGATATGCAGAATTGGGTAACCATTTGTCTATTGAATAGGTATTTTTGCGGTTACAGTTCCAGCGCAAATATGTATGAGTAGTATAATAGTTTACAGCTTCTCACGTCTTTGGAAATTTAAATGGCTATTTAAATAATCTTTAAAATAATACCATACCTAAAACAGGTACCTATAATAAAATAAGAAACCCTAAAAATGAAGGTTAAAATTACTTTTAATAATCCTCAGTCAGTTTTTCTACACATTCAAAACACAAACAATAAGTAAGTGAATCTAATCGCCCCGCCCTATCATACCTATTTAATTTTTTTTTCTTTGTTCACATCAATATTATTTTATCTAGAAATTGTGGCTATACGTGCTCGGTTCGGCCGCGCCGGGGGGAAGACATCGTCTGCGGCTCACATTCCCCTCGTAAAGACTCCGATTAATGCCGCTCCTCCGACAGAGGCTCCCGGCACGATTAAGCGATATCCTACTACCTGCTCTTCAGTATTTCAGACGAAAAATGTTTCTCCGCGATTTTTCCCTCTTTTTGCATTACATACGTACTTAATTAAAAAATCGTGCGTCATCGTGTATCATGTTTATAATTGAGGCAGATTTAATTAGGCATAAACTAAATTTTAATATGTAAACGACTAAAATTGTAATACAGCATCTCTTTTATGACTTAATTAATGTATTAAGAAGGTACCTTATTAATAAAACGATGATGAACTTTAAAATTCATAGATAAGTACGTATGTATGTAGGTAGATTACAAACCTCATGCATAGTCCAATTAATAATCATCTCCATACCTGAAATCAAAGAAAATGTATTTTAGATAAAATTAATCAATCTATAACTAATACAAGTATCTATAAGAACTTCGAAAGTGCACTTAAAGCATTCCAAGTCTGTCATCATCCCGCCCTTGAATACACGATGTGCATTTCGTCCATCAATTTAAATACAACGTAACACATTTAGACGTATCTCATAGATAGTCATGTCGTAAAATAAAATTGTTGAAATGTTTGGTGCTGCAGTCGAAGGGTTAGGTTACACAAAACGACGCTACAGAAACGTTGAGCCGGCTCTCAGTGGAACCGACGTTCTGTAACGGTAGCGGAATCTGACTATTTATCAGAGCTATTTTGCTGGCTAACCTGAATAAAAAAAAATAAGAACTATAGTAGGTAGGTAGATAGTTCTTACTCATGAACTTTCTTTTTAATGAGGTGTTTTAGTTAAATATATTCATAAACAATCATTTCCTTTAGGCCGTTACATAAAAGTACCTAAGTATAATTTCTCAGACAAACGTTATATTATATATAATATAATATGTAATATATTATGTAGGCATGTAATATTAAAACTACAGCAACCCCAATTCAATTTAAAATTACATTCCAAACAAATTCATTTCGCCTTCGTCACAGCAAAAAATGAAAATGCCACGACATTACATTGGGGGATATTTACTTTCAATTTGAGGATGACCTTTCGCCCGGGTATCGAACCAAGAACCCGTCTAGACACCGTCTTATGCGCCACACTTTAGATAAATTTGAAGGCCGGTAATAGGCAGTGCTCTGCCAAATACTTGAGATGCATACTGCGCTCTAGTATTGGCACGGTATTGAGTGATTTATGGATTTTTGTTCTGTATTTGGACACAGGTATTGACGTCACTATGTCGCCCTACTAGAGAATGCACCGAATGCCGTTTTTAAATCCCCTATTTTAGTTCCCAAGGGAAATTCCAAAACTTCAGTCTAGGTCGATCTCTACATAATAAATTAAGATACATAGATAATTTATTGCCGCTGTGTTAAAATACCTAGAAATTGCTCGATTTTATTAATCAATACACGCAACAAGCTATTTCCAATAATTTGATAACAGTATTACATTGTAAAGATTAATTTAGAAGTCTCTACTTATTTACTTGTAGAGTACAAGGAAAATAATTTGGTTGAATATTTTTTGTTTTTTGTCATGTTTAATTTGGAATAAGATACAAGCTAACGATATTTAAAATTGGCTTTATGAACCAGATTTGATATTCCACTATAAGCTTGAATGTAGACTAGCTCTACATAATAAGATAGAGTTGTGTAACCTGTTTCCAAATCATAATTTAGAAATAAATAAACGTAGATGTAGATATAATTCCATTAATAGATAACATGGATATTGAAGCCAATTCTGTTGTAGTCTAAATATGTTTGTCTCTCTTATAGATTGCAACGATAAAAAGAAGACAATACTAGTTCAGTCAATTATGGCTTCTGTACTAATGAAATAAATTTCCAAATTGCAATAATACTTATGATTACAATTTCTTTGGTACTAACAGAATCGGCACCATTGTATGATAATTTGAGGAAAACCCATTTCGTTGCCGATGCAGGAATAATAAAAATCATCTGTTTTCCACCCCTCGAATTGCTAAGTCTATGGGGAAAACATTTGGGAAGAAAATAGTCGCCGCCAACCATCGTGGTGTTTGTTATTCCTGACTTTAATAAATAATGATCAGGTTAAAATGGAGACTCAGTTTTAGTCAAGGTTAAATATAGAGTATTTTATACATAATCCTTATTTATAACTTAAGTTCTCATTAACTAATATAATATAATATAATGTTGAATATAAATAGGTACTCCAAAAGCCTTAATTTTAAAGGATTAAAATATTTTGTACAATTTATGAATCAGGTTTAAAATTAAAATAAAAGCGAATCGAGAGCTTACATTCACAGTAACTTTTATACAATATCGAACCGATCCGGTCCCAACTTTATCACTTTTTAATTCACAATTAATTCAATTTTTAGTTGTAAAAATTTAATAGTACACATTTGAATTTATAATGTACACAAGATGAAGATTAGTATACCATTTCGCTCTATAAAAGCGCTTTTAAACCTACAAATTACATGCCATTTAGCTCAATGACGGGGAATCCACCGCAGCTTAGGCAAAAGGTTTCTAGAACCCGGGGATTTGAACTTTGACCTTTGAAGGACCAGAGTACCAACACATGTAATGTATCTTTACTTGGAATAAAACTAGAGTAAAATGTTGGATGTTTTATCTTATTTAGAGTCGTAGAGATACCTACCTCTCTTTTGGTTTTAAGTAAAATTTTGTGTAGATTCATTATACAATCTGATGGCTGTAGGTACATATCTAAGTCTCTACATACATCATATACCTCTAAACTGGCGCCCGACTGACATAAGTATATAAAGGTGTTACGTATTTTTTACATTGGTAGGTACCTATCTCAAAAACATGTACATTTACTTAGGTAAGTATGAATCTAACCAAATATGGAGGTAAAATTACTCTTGATTCTCTTATACTATATCATTATGCCTCGAACCAGCCTATAATAGAGCATAAAGCCTTTAACTTAATGCTGCAGTTACGGCTCAGTCAGTCTTCTATTTATCTCCGCTTAAGTGTTAACCCGAGACGTGATGCCTGCAAAATATACGGGGCACGATAAGCCAAGCTTCCCAGATAAGGCGAAATATTCGCACTCAAACCTTTCCCTATGTAAATGTGTTCAAAAAATCAATGTAGATAAGTAATTTATTCAGAGTGGGGTCTCGGAGTGGCCTGCTCGACCCCAGCTTGGAAAATATGTTCCGGATAATACTATTCTTAGGGATCAGTTAGGGACACCTGATACCCTCAATTCCTCCTTCTCTGAGGGATGTAGGCGGATTTCCTTTAAATTTGTAATGCAGCAGAAGAAAAATGTTGGGCCCCGATAAATCAGCCGATCAAACATAGATAGAGTTCGGAATAAGGTTGTCTGAATGTTTTAATTAAACTGTTCTATTTTATTACAGCTGTCCGAACTTCCCTAATGACTAACTATAAGCGATTTAGTGAAATATACGATCGTCATAAATAATCTAATAAACAATCAGTGGTCTTCTAATAAATAACGCACTTTGATCTTCCACCAAGCGCCGGAAAACAAAAGCTACGCGCTGTAGAGCCAGTTTATAAATACGCGTCATTTAGTCAAAACAAAATCTTTGCCAAAGAATAAAATGTCCTAATTAGTTTTCAAAGTAAAATAATAATAATATTCTTACGCATTTACAAATTGAATCAAAACTAATTCAAAACATTAAAATAAAAGTTTACTTGCACTAACAACTTTTATAGTCATCAACTTGTCCTTTAATGCTTAGCACCTGTTTTAGAACAATTCCGCAATTACAATTACATTGGGCCTCACTCACATTAACTTAATAAACTGGGGCCCTGTGTACCCAGCCCTGTAGCTACAGACAATTCTCTAATTATGTTAATCTCCAAATAAAGTTATGCAACCGCACTTTTAGGTAAGGGCCGTCCCAACAGGGGCCCGTAACGGCACATTTTGCCCACTCGCCGCCATCTTGCAGTATGTTGCTTACAAACAAATTATTTTTACAGCGAAACTAGTTTAAATTCACGGCTTTTCTCTTGTCAATTTCTGACTATGAGCCCCATAACTCTTGAACTTGTGGTCTTGTGGATCCGAAGAACACCTTGTTCATTGGTAATTTATTTATTCATTTGATTGAAGAACGTTTCAAACTCTAATTATAATTACTCTTAACACCTGCAAAGCATAATTCGGCATTATAAAAACAGACAAAGGAGAGAGTCACCAAACAATAGAGATGGATACCATTTTATACCTATTCTTGTTTCGGTATATGAGTAGCGACAAGTATCGCTCTACTAGAGATTCTGCTCTGACACTGTCGCAGTCTACGGATTGAAAATCTTTATTGGTAGCAATAAAGGAGGTCACGAATACCCTCGAAGCATGACGTCATCAATGCCTCTGAATTGGATACAGGTCCCATAAGACAGACAGAAGTGATGAAGACCTAATAGAGTTGTACCCACCTCGATCTAATAAATACAGTATTAGAATTCGGTAAAAACAGTTATATTTGCAAATAAACAGACTGTCAAATTTTCTTATGACTCTATGGGGATAAACGGTTGCTTTTGTCCGACGCGATCCCATCCAATGCGTTGCCGTAGTGTTTGCAGAAGGGCGGGGAAGTGTGAGGGTATCGTTGGGCTTTTTCATACTGTTGAATAGGTATAGCTTTGTATAATATCTCTACGTTAGTGTGTAGAGACGTATAAATTTTCCACTGGACATTAAAATATTATATTTCCAGAAATAGTAACGTGAAGATTATAACGAATTAAAAATAGTAGGTAGGTACCTACAATATTTTTTATTATTCGCCATTATAGAGTTGAATGTCGGGCCTTCCGTATGACTTTTACTTCACTTTTTTTAGTTACAGTGGGTCCCTTAATCACAGAACCCAATTATATTTTATCACCTGCTGTCAATAACTCGTAATGCTTTAAATAAATAATTAATTTACAAATATATGTCGTAGGTTTTTGTACCGTCACTTCAATTAAAATTTATAATATTATATTTATTTTGTATGTAGCAAACATTGTAAATAATTGTCACATTAGGTATAGGTACTATAATAATAACACAATAACAGAGGTAGAAATTAATTTATGCGTACCTAATAAATAATTATTTAAATACTTACCTTCTTATAAGAATAAATAATAATTGTCATTAGTGTAGTGTCACTGTTTACCTACTTACATTGACAGTTTATATATTCATGAATAAATAACAAAATAAACTATAGGTACCGCCAATATTCATTTTATGTAGAGCCTCATAAATAATCCAAACCGGGTCGCACATCATCTTCTCTACCACAGTTACAGCAAGTAAGACAGGTAGGTAGCGCCAATAAAGTTAAAAAAATATTCAGTAAGATCACACTATCCCGTAAAATCTCTCAATACAATGCAGTTTAATTTTTCGATATGACAAGCACCTTAAAAGAAATGCTATGTTTATATTTTCGCGTATATAACCTTTTTCAGACATTTTTATCGCCTGCACAAGAAATGGTAGCTGACACATTTCGTGTTTCTCTTATATTCCTGAGACAGTTCAAAAAGTGTTGAAAAAAATATTGAAATTTACTTATGTTTGGGCGCACAGTGCACCAGGTTTTCATAAAAAAGACTGTGAGGACGGATGGACGAAGAGACAGACATAGTATAATGGTTCCTAGTTTGGCTACGGAACCCTACAAAGCAATTCGTTCCCTATGCCTCATGTTCATTTCATAAAACGATAGCTGTGTTGCCCCTTTTTGTAAATTTGTATATTTGGTCTAAAGTCGGAAAACGCCCAACATGTACAGAGGTAGGTACACACTTTATTTGTGTTTATCCCGAAACTGCTGATCGTATCTGAATTGTTATCTATTTCACGTTCCTTCAGATAACTCTACCTAGGCAATTTATGAAGGTTGATTTTTCTTATTTTCCACGGGTAAGCAGGTGCATCTCCGGAAAAAAGATATGAGAATTTCTTACATTTCGTTGAGAGGTCTCATTTGGGAAAAGTTTGCAGGAAGCGTCGAGGGAGTTAAATATTGACAAGTTCATATTCGTACCTACCTACACCTGATATATATTTAACCCGCACTTTGACTCACAAAGTAGCTATATTTTTCAAGTTACATATCTGCTGTTAAAATATTTAATTGACACATCAACAGCACTATAAATTCATTGCTAGATTATTAATCTATACATTGAAAAAGTTTCAAACAAGAAAAGTCCGCAAAGGTGTTGAAACATAACAGATAAATAATACAATTCTTTAAACATATAATAAAACTTTTATTATATTTTTATTAACTGTCATAAACAAACAAACACACAGTAAGGAGGTAGAGGGATTCATTTAATTTTAATAATGAACATTTGCATGTTTGTGGAATTTGTAAATTTCTGATACACCCGAACTAACGCGAGTTATTTTCTTTATAAATGAGAGTGTAAATCGTACTTCGCTTAATAAATTGCCCGGGAACCTCAATTCCTTTTCACAGTGATGAAATCTGTGTTGATTTGCCTTTGAAAATCTCGGACAGATATTATTATGAATTTATATTATATATTAACATGAGTTAATTTGGAATCTTTTTATATACCTACGACGATGTTTTTGCTTGTTGAAAATGGGGAAATTTTATGGCGCCAATTTTTTAAAGTTACCCGTTTTTTAAGGCAGAGATGAAACATGTGTGTAGGACCGACAAAACGTAGGTCTGGAGACTGTCTCGTTTGAAATAGAGCTGGGGAGCGCGGGCCGAATATGAAACAGTGTAGCGTTAGAAAATAAACCACATCACTCTTTTTCCGAGAATAAAATAGTGGCATTTAAAAAGCAACGTTAGGAATGAAGAAGATCCATACTAATAATAAATTAATGACAATACATTTTGTGACGTTAGCAAACCTGCTTATAACGAATAAAAACATCTATTAACGTGGTGAGCCTCAGCGACACCAATTGGTGTCTTAACGCCCGTAACGTTGAGCCTCGCCGACACCAATTGGTGTCGGCTGGACAAGCATTCAATATTCAATTTTCTAGTTAGATATTATGATGTATTTTGGCTTGAAACAAATTGGTTCTGATGTGGCATGATTTTCCACGACCGTAATTAGCTATAAAATAAATATCGTGGCTTGTGATCGTCCAGAAATCAAGTTTAATTTTTCAGTCATTTCGCGCGCGTAACATTGTCACGGCCTCCAGCTAGTGACTCTCTTTTAGTGTGAATTGGTGTTTTTTTTTACCGGTAAGTGGCTTTATTTTCATTATAAGTGTTTATTTCAAGTACTCAGATATTAGTTTTGATAAAACAATGCCAGAAAACGTGTTTTTTGAACTAACAATTCTAATGTTGTAGGAGTTCGGCAGAAATTCTGCCACACTGAATGTTTTTTTATTGTGTTACTACAAATTAGTGGCTTTATGATGTACATAATAGCGTAATAAATGGTTATTATTCATATTTCCAATAATATTTGGTAGATTTCAACAGTTTTGTGTACAAATATCAAATTCCAATTTAAAGTTTATAAGGTTATAAAAAGTAAGTAATGGACTTTTTGTTATCTATTTGACAGTTCCTAAAGTCAATAGTGACATTTCCGCGTATGTCAGCCATTGTATTGAGCTAACCCAGTAGTGCGTGGTCATGTCGATAAAATTATCGATAAACGATTATTTTGATTTTCGGATTTATTTGAATAGTAACGTAATCTATACAAATAAATAAAATTGGAGTGTGTGTTTGTAATATCAAAATAAGACCTTTTCACTAAATGTATATGTACATACGACACATATAGCAAAAACGCAATTAAAAATAAAATTGTCTGGTGTTTGTACCGGGTAATCTTCGAAACGGCTGGACCGATTTTGACGGGACTTTCACTGGCAGATAGCTGACGTTATAAGCAGTAACTGAGGCTACTTTTATGTTAGAAAAACATTTTTTTTTAAAATGGGTCCTGTTGCGCGGGCTCATAACGCGCGAGCGGGCTTTTTTGTTAAGTTAAATTCCACGCGGACGAAGTCGCGGGCTCAGCTAGTGATTCAATAATATGTGGAAAAAAAAACAATGACACCTACTACTATTTATATTTTCATTACTGTCTTTTATGTATTTTAGGAAATGGCCAATTGGAATGTGGGAGAACGCGTGGTGCCGGAGCACATTCTAAGCCTTCTAGCGGACTCGCGACTCGGAGGGCAGTGACGTCGAGGAACCCTAGTACCTCGACGTCGAGGCGGTATATTTTGAATACCTGGAGGAGGCGGAGGAGTACGAGTTGGCTCCACCAGGTCAAAATATAAGTATATTTGAATAGTTTAGTATTTTTGTGCTTTTATTTATTACTTTTGAATTATTGTGTAAACTAATTGTTAATTGTGTTTATTATTTCAGATCGCCCTACATTTACTTTTTTATTTTACAGATCCGCCTCCACCTCCTTGGCGCGAGGTTCGCCAGGTCCTTCCAGCTCTGCCCCCCGCGAGTCAACACTAGGGCTTGCAAATAATCGATGATTTTAGATATTCGAATATTAGACATTTTTAAGGTGGTATTCGAATTATTCAAATAGTAGCAAAAATGAATATATATGTTTTTTTTGTGAATATTGTTGTTTACTTATTATAATAATAACTTTAACATGTTAAGTGAATAATGCCTTGTATATTTTTTAACTCTATATGAAAAAATCAGGAAATAAATGAAATTATGTTTATTTTATTGAATTTAAGTAAAAGTTTCAAGTCACAGACAACTTTGTTAGGCACTAGCTTCTGCCCGCGACCGAATACCCCGAATATTGGGCCATTTTCAGTATTCGAATCATAAGGGAGGCTTTATTCGAATACTGAATGTGTAAAATGTATACGTACATTTGTGCAAATATGTGAGCATATAAACTTTTACACACTTACAAACATTTTTAGCGGTTCAAAATTCGAAATACATTAGATTTTTAAATAAACTGCCATATTGCCCCTTAGTGCAAAAATCGTTTCTTATTGCCTAGGTACCTAAGTTATAAAATATACCTATAGTCCAAATTTTGTGTTCGATGAGTCAGTCAATCAGGATAATTCAATATGAAGAGGGCTTATATATTAGTAAATACAGTCGCGGACTGAAAATGTTTAGCAGATTTCAACTTCGATTCCATCTCAAATCAAACTGTGAGCAATAGGATCTAAGATGTTATATCAACAAACATATTACAGTTTATGAACTGGTCTACTCATGCACGTCATTTAGAAAGGTAGGTCAAGCCGTTTTGGAGGAGAACAATTACGAACTCACGTACACCGAAGTTTCATATAAGAATTAAAAAAAAGTTTAATCGTCATTTACACCTAAGCCGTTCGTTGGAGAAAATAGGATAACCTGAATGAAAACCTTATATTTTTGTTCATATTATACAAATTAACAAAAAATATATTATCACGAAAAAATACACAGAAAATCGTCTAATTCTTAACTACATAGCGTCTTCAATCGCCTTTAGCATTTAGATTGACATTTTAAACTACTCCATGGTCGATATATTAGTAGTAGATGCAGGAATAACTAATGACATTGTACCATCAATGATAAACTATTATATTTGTCAATAAATATTATCTAAAATATGATCATCAAAAATGTATAATATTATAAATGGAATAGTCGAATATTCGAATAAAGCCTCCCTTTTATTATTGGAATACTGAAAATGCAAGCCCTAGTACGCAAAACAAATTCTTTTATAAATGTACAAAATAATTTATTCATTAGTAGGTTCAGAAACGCTCTTTCGTACAGTCAGCTTATCGACAAGTATCGTAGCGGCGCGCCCCCCATCACTACGGAGTGTATGAGTGTGTGCGTGATCGACATCAAAACCATAACAAAAAAAGGGTCACCTTAGAAGGGCCTTATCATTGTTTATTTCTATAAAACGTCAGCAAGAGTGTATTACATTAGAAGAGCTATATTGTTTTGATTTATGTTTTACATTTTGCAAGTTCCAATAACGTGTGATAATGGAAAATAACAGCTGGCAAAAATATGATTTGATTTGTTCTCTTGTGCCAGAAATCGCGGAAGTTCGTGAATAAAAGTGGTATATTTTTACAAATCATGCATGGAAATTAGATAATAAATGTTTGCAGAGTATTCTAATAATATTTTCTCTTATACACAACACGTCAAGACTCTGATTACGATATAAACATTCATGCGTTGAACTACGCAATTGCATATGCGCGGCCGCGCGCACTGTGTACATTTAGTTCGATTATTATAAATCTCTTCGATAAGATATGTAAAAAAATGCTGTTGTTTGATTACTTGTATGTATATTCATTTTAATAAATCCAAAATTTCGTGTCAATTAGTACAGTGATTATTTCAGAAACCTACATAATACAACAAAAATTCAATTTTATCCCGTACACTGACTTCAACAGATGATTTATAATTCATGAGATGTAATCAAATGATTGGTTATTCTGTAACATAAAGCCTATTTGTTCAAGAAACTAAAACAGTCATCAGAAAGACGATAGTGGCAATAGAATTTGAATGAGAGGGTATTTTACGAGTCATGACATTTACCACCGCGGGCAGGCTAAGTGACAGCGAGGCTTGACAGATTGAGCGTATTATGACGTTGGAGCGGGAGTGGTTAAGAACATTTACATAAGCAACGTAAACACATAATAAGTTTTTAGTGATATAATTTTTAATATAGGAAAGTAACATATAGCAATACCCATTATAAAATATTTATTAGGTAGGTTGTAGTGCGACAAAAAGAAAATTCTAACTCTACCTACCTTACCTGTCTGTATAATCGTATCTTCATAGCTTGCCCTTTAAATACCGCCATATTGCAATATGATAGTACGAAACAAGGCAATGAATATCAAATTAAATGGCGTACGGTTGCAGACGCTCTTTGTAAAGGGCAGACGTGTTATCCATCGTTGGAAATGCTTCACGACGTCGCACACGCTGTCGCCGCGGCATAAATGGACGATATTGTCTGTAGTTTACGTAGTTTCCAAATCACGATCTGTGATATAGCGGTGCAATAGTTTTAAATTGACATTTTTTACCCAACCGTTTAACGTGTCCGAAAAAAAAATCGGTTACGGTAACTTTTTTATACCTGCTTCGGATAATAAATAAATATAAATAGTAAATATCGCCAGACAGACGCACCAACTGTACGGTCCCAAACTAAGCAAAGCTTGTTCTATGGGTACCATTCAATGGACTGGGGGCGATCCCAGTGACACCCAGACCTGGGTAAATTACGAAAAGGCCATTTCCAAAATTTGCCCCGGCGGGAATCGAACCCGCAACCACCATGTGCAGTGAGCCGAGCGGCCTACGCTCGAACCACTGCGCCAAGCGGTCGTCAAAATAAGGGGAGAAGGTATATAGCATACCTACCTACCCATCTAGGATTTGGTAGGTATCTTATTTTAGAATTATTGGTTTGTACGTGCAACTTTATTCGTGTGCACTGGCTTTTATATCACACGAATTAAAATAGGCTTTGTAAATTTAGTGTATACATTTTATCCATTAATTTTATTGCAAATTTAGTCTGTAATATTATAACAATTTTAATGATGTAGTGGGTAATTTTAGAGTTCTAAAAATCACGCTACTTTTTCTAAAAAAAACCACAAAAAGTAAGTTATGAAGTCGCAACGTAGCTGCTGACAAAATATTTTTTCTTATAACTCTTTGCTTCAAGTTAAAAAAGCCATAACGATAGTACCATAGCTAGGTACACTTGTATCTTAAAACAACAAAATCGTAAGTGTTTAAAGGCACCGTGACAAACAGTTAAAAAGTTAAATAACTTGATAGTTAAGACATGTTCGGACGCCTACGTGTATAACGTACCTACCTATACCTACATACGGACAAAAACACATTGCGTGTGGGTCGATTATCTGAATAAATTTACATATTTTTTATACATAGGTTTCCAATTCAAAGCCTTTTTTTGTTAGGTAGGTAGGTACATATCTATGGATCGAGTTTTTCACTTTTTTTCGTTCAGCATTGTAGAGGTAGATAGACCATTTGTTCGTTGCAATTTGATATGGTTAATTTTATTTTAATATAATAAATGGTTATGTAGCATAATTGTCAACGTGCCTAAGTTTACACTTTATTAGTCATTAGCTCATTATACAAACTTAAAGCCTTAGTACAGCTAGAACATGAAATAACCAATTTCCAAAAAAATTAAGAAATAAAATAATATTGTTAAAATTACGATGTTTTTTCTGTACACTGTACAGTCCACGCCGATGGGTGGTACAGATAACAACTATCAACACAAATTGTAACCCCTTGTTCTATTCGCCAAATTGGGTGCATTTCTACGAGAAATTTTAACACGATACCATCGTGAACACACCCCTTTTGTTATAACATGTGTAGGTACCTACTTATATCGCAATTTTGTCACACATCTGCGAAACAATGTGAGTTGTATTCTCCAACTTTATAAAACATAGAATAGTTTTTGCATCAAGTGTACTAAACAATAAGATGCAACTTGTAAAAACATTAAAAAAAATATACTAAAATATTTCATTTAAAAGACATTAACGTTCAAATCTTCCATAAAAATCGTTAAACGCACACATGACACGAGGTATGAACGGATTGACGAATTATAAATACTTCTGACAGAGTCGAGTCTCGAATAGGCTCGGTGCCATCTCCACCTTCATTGATGATTAGTATATCACCACTCGAGTCCATAAAAATTAAACTTTAGAGGCAATCAAATAAAGTTTAATTTACGATAACTTGTAACGGCAGTTAAGTTTTTTCTCAGGGAGCGCCGACGGCGAGTAGCCGGTCCATAGCACGGGCTGATGACAGCGGACCACAACAATCGGAACGACGAATAATCGCTTCACGTTTTATAGGTCGTAATTGTTGTCATAAAATGGTAACAAAAGTTGTTTTTACGTTCGGCACGAGAGGCGTGTATATCATCCCGTAGTCACTACACAGATCACACAATCATGCGGTGGGAATCCAACGCGTTTTACGACATTTTAATTGTTTCAGTCGATAACCTAAGTAGGTATAGATATCTTAGACGATTTGTGGTAGATCAGTTGCGAAACTTTATTCCCATAAATTTTTATATCACTGTAATTATACAGTGGCATAAAATCATCGTGAATCATCTTTACGCTGTGAAATACGAAACGTTTCATAAGCCCCGCGCCGATCAAAAACGAGTATATAATATATTCTACAAAATTATGTTATTGAAGATAATTAACAAATGCATTTTAATTTAACGTTCCATATAGGCATGTGCCGTAGGTATACGTATGGATGAGATAATACATACCCAAAGCGGATGAAGGGAATATATTAAAATATTTAATTAGGGTTCGAGCGATACTCGCTTCGCGGGACGTCCCATCTGTTCGGGGATTTAACAATGCAGCGTTTCTTTGAAGGAATCACGGTTGGCATAATACCAGTCTAATCAAAATTCAGATATTGTGTGTTCCGCGTACTTCTTGGCTGCGATTAGGTGGATACTATGTGTGTAAAGTACCTGCACTAATGAATTCGAATCGAGCGTGACTTCATTAGATAATAGTCTCCTACAGGCGCACGGCACGACCGCTCCTGGCGTTGCTTATGTAGGCAACAAAGACGATGTTTATTTAGTAACACATGGTAAGGGATATTTTCCGATTCGTAGGCGTAGTTGGCCGTCTGTCCTCGGGCGCCATCTGACTCACCGACCACGGCCGATTGTTCGACACTAAACGTCGTCGGAATCTGTAACTCAAGCATTTTACGGCCGACTTTCATAATATACGGGGCGTTGCGTAATTTTCTTTAGTTTCGCCTTATTCGAATGTAACAAACTCCTTGCAAATATTCTTATGCTGTTTCACTTGCGGACGTCTGTAAATATAGTTACTGCGAAACGGCGAGCGCCAACGTCGCTACTTTCTCATTCATTAAAGGAGTGCGCGACAATAAACGTAAATATTTTCAGTCGTTAATCTGAAGTCCGACGCGATTTAGTATTTTTTACACTATAAACAATTCCCAGCGCTCGTTAACAAGAGAGATGAGCCCTAACCACCAGTTTACGGTCAGTAAAGTCGTCGGCACGCGTGTGTTGTACGACATTCGCCACTCGATAGATTCACTTTAACCGTAGTTAAGACGAACGAATGTAAATGTGACGTCTCGTGTCGCCGGCCTCCCGAAATAAATCGCCCCCATGAGCAGGTGTCGGTAGACATTAGAAAGCGGAAGATGAATGAGGTTTCAGAACGTAATTAGATTATAGAAATGTATTTGTGAGTATTATTTTGCATGTTGTTCTCACAGGCGGGGTACTTAAATGTTTTAAATTACAGTTTATATTTGCATTTAGGAAATGTGTCCGTTGATACGAGTTGAAATTTACATTTGTCTTTTACATTTACACGAGGTGAAAGACCGATCGGAGGTGGAGAGTGAAGATCACGGAATAAATAATGATTGCTGGAAGGAGCACTTCAATAGGTTGCATCCCTAATATGATCAGATACATGGCCGAATATCAACCAACAAACACGCGTCAACGCTTCAGTCGCTAACATACTTAAAAGCAGCATAACTGCGTCCAAAATATACAATATTCAGTTTTAAATTATAATTATGCAAGTAAAATACCTGCTTGAGAATGTCTGAAAATAGACAACTGCACTTTGAGAACAAATTGTGAGGCTATTCTATTCGTTTTCGCCTTCTGTGGTGAGGATCCTATCGATGCACCCGGGTCGGTGACCGCGCCGAGCCGGCCAGCCCGCTTCAATACCTATCTACATATTTGTTTGTCATATTTCACTGGGGACTCAAAATAAACTAGAAACGGATAAGAATCTGGGCAGATTCATCAGTCTTCTATTGCCAGAACGATGCCTAAGAAATAGGATTCGTATCAATGTTTATATAGGCTTTGTGCTCTTCGAATAAATATTCGCTATTCGTAGCTAAATAATGACGTGATTTTTATGATAAGCAGGTAGGTATAGCTATCTACCAATCTTTAAGGAAATTGCGACCCAAAATCAAGATAATGCGCACATGCATTCTAGTAACAAAATCGATATCTATCAGCAATATGCTCCACTACCCCATTTCCTCAATCTTCATTTATCTACGCACAGTATCGACTCATTCTATCGAATATCATATCGATACCTACGCTCATATAGGCATCAAAAACTAACATCGACGCAGCGAGCGCAGGTAGGAAGATAGCTGGTTTATAAATAGGTAAAGAGCGTAAATAGAAGCGGTTGTATCGGCTTCAAGCCGCTACCAATCGATACCTGATATCTTAGCCATATTTCGTCCTATATCCCTTTTCTACCCAACCGAAATCGAACCTTTTGAGACGGAATTAAGAACGTATTTTCAATTGAGGTATCTCAGTGTGTTTACTTTATGTCTACACGCGTTATAGAGGGCAACACACACAACTGTAGCGATAGTTAAAAGTTAAATACCAACATGTTTTCATGTTGTCGGATCTTTTCTTAATCAAACTAATGGAAATTGCCAGGTTTAAGAGTCGGTAAGTAATTTCTTTGGTTATAGTATATTCGTTATTGGATATAAAGGCTTGTTTCGGTAGCTTTATATTGTTTGAAGATGTACAATAAACAAAGGCTGCTGAAAAATATTTACTTTGAACACTGATCCATAAGATCTTATCGATGTAACTCGTCTAAGATGAAACCGATTCTGCCTATTCACTCAAATTGTTGAGTTATCTTTGCACCCAAATCTTAGTTTTAATACCAATGGGGCTTAGTTCGGTAATTTAATTTGATTAAGCCAGTTTATTGACAATTAAAATAGGATTTCTTAGCTAGTATTTGATCTGCTTGCTCAGGTTATAACCTTATAACTATTTCTATATATTCTATTCAAAGATATTTGCTGGCCTGTAATTATATTATAAGTAATAGGTGTATCATAAGTTTAAATATCTAACCTATACCGTTAAAGGTCGAAACGGACCACACCGGAGCTACCATTTCTAGTTTGAAACATTGCATTTCAAACATCTTGTTATTTTTCATGATTCATCGCATTCTTGAGATGCCTCCCTTTATTGCCTACATCCCCGAGGGGTAAGCAGAGATTCACTTTGCAATCCGATTAGGTATTAAAAAGCTGTTAAGTGAGTAAACCCAATTCTGATTCGAGCTAAGTAAACCTAAGCAAAAAGACTTAATTATGTCTCTAGACATTGCGCAGACGCACAGATTTTATCGTTAGACCAATAAGTAACAATAATGGGAAATTATGACATGGACTGGCCTAGAAATTTACTAATATTACACTTAACGATCTTTATCGGGCGGCAGCACTGAACTTGAGTTCCATCCACATTTCGCTGATGATGTTTTGTAGGGGGCTCGCCTATTGACATATCTCTATCATAGTCATCCACCCTGGTCTAGCGTGGGCTAACGGACTTCACACGATTTTCGAAAGACGTGCATGTTCATCACGAATGAACGCCATGTGTTTAGGTGTCAATATTGAAGACACAGTCCGTTAGGTATGCCAATTAGTCCACTCGTGAAGTTCGCACGGTCTTCGCGAGTCTGAAAAATATGTTGTTAATGCGACTTGAATACAATATGTAGGTACCACTCCTTGAAATAAACAGTGAATCACTCTTTAGGTGGGAATTGCACCAGCCAACGGATGTTGTTTACGGCGTGTCGTGTGGGACTTGATACGATTGACAAATTTAGGAGTTGAAGAGTGTACCTACCTCTGGCTACCCATTTAGCGAGTACAAGCGTGAAGTGTTTTTTAATGAAACAAATTATCTTTTCTCAATTAAGCAAGAGTTAGAATAGATCTTTACCTCTCTAAATATACATCTTCTATAACTTTAGTAGGTGTAGGTTGAATGTTTTATGCGACCTTTTTTATTATTCACGTGTTTTTTAAATACCAGCGAATAAAACCTTCGAACATACTTCGCTCTAGCTAACTATCTATTGACGTCATCACATCGCATAAAGACTCCACGGGTCAGTGGTTCCAAATACTTCTACAGAATCAAATATCCATAACTATTCCTTGGAACACCAAACATATTAGGTCTAGATGTATATTTATGACGTCATTACAAGGGACCTAGCGATGGAAACGCCATCTGTGAGCGAAAATCCCGGAAGATTTGAGTGGTAACATCTGCGATGAACAAACTTAGCTAATACAATTTGTAATAGGAAAATTTATATCATTGGTATTGGACGGTTTAAATCTGGAATTAAATTCTGATCTGAGTACTTAATTGTCTATAACGCTAGTTTAAAGTTTTGATTATTTATTTTAATAAATATTATACAGTCAGGTATAAGTTAGGTAGGTAGATAAGGTACTAATCTATATCAGGAAAAACCCTCATCAAAGTATCACTGTTAACATTCTTAATTATAGCAATAAAACAAGATAATAAATTAAGAATATGACTTTAATATAAAGCCTACTAATTTACAATTTAATAATCTTAATTCACATTCAAAGTCGTAAAACATGACGCTTGGTAGGTACCTATACGGTTTGTTAATTCGGTAAATAATATATAGCATAGAACGTTCGTGTGAATTAAAAAGTTACTTTTAAAGTATTTTTTTCATTGTTATTTTACGTTAATTAGATAGTTAGCATGTGTAATATTCTTTAAGTACCTACATTGAAATTTTGGAGATCCGGATAAATTTTTATATAAATACTAGCTGTGCCCCGCGACTTCATCCGCGTAGTATTGGATTATTGGGTTAAAAAGTATCCTATATGTTAATCCCGGTTATAATCTATCTGTGTTCCAAATTTCATCCAAATCCGTTCAGTAGTTTTTGCGTGAATGAGTAACAAACATACATACATACATACATACATACATACATCCACACTCACAAACTTTCGCATTTATAATATTAGTAGGACTACCTACTAGTCCGGGGCAACCCTCTTACATACCTATAGGCATTTTTTTGTATAACAAAGTCAGAAGATGTTAAGTAGTTACCGTAGCCTATTAATGCTTGCAATACCAATGGCATCGGTCGCGCGTTGTGCCCTGAAGGGGAGTGGGATAGCGGGAAAGGAAGAAAGGTTAGGTTTCCGGCTCTCTCACTCATCATGCGAAACGCGGTTAATACTAGCTTCATTACGCCTATCTACCGTGATAGACTGGTACTACCCCGATTGAGCCAGCCCTTATATAAGCTGTAGTCAGTTGACTATAGCTTGGCTCTACCACCGTATTATATTTTGGTAGAGTTTTGTACCTACTTATGTTATAAATGTGCGGAGCCTGATAATACAACTATTTATACCTAAAATGTAGGTAGGTATTGTTAATGTGAATTTTAGTTTAGAGTTTGATGGAAGTGGGTAGGTACTGGGGTGCCAGATTCAGGCCGGTTATAGCCGAACTTTGTGCGAACGGGTACCCTCTCTTAAATAAAATCTTAAAACTTTTTATCTCTTGCTTTGATAACACACCTATTCCGAGGCGGAACTTCTATTACTTTCCCCGCTCTACGACGCTCTTTGAGAAAAATGTGAAAAGATCTACTTAAAGAAAATTCGGTGCAAAGTTTTCCTTTTCAATACATTCACCTACCTATATTGGGTACGTATAGCTACTTCTATTTGATGGGTGCCTAATATACTAAATAGTTCGCTACTCTATCAGGACAAAAAAAACAAATTCAGTCTCTACTATCATTTAACTATTTTAATCGTCAATGGCCTAATGGTTCGAAGGACCGTCCTCGTAGACGAGTGGTTCCGGGTTCGATCCCCATCCTGCCCATTAAACTATTGACGTGAGCCCACTCCTAGCACAAGCATTAGTTTAGTTGGAAGGGCTAAAAGGAAAAAAACATTTTATTTTTGTATGATTACTTCAGAACGACGGAAAATAACTCAAGGCCATTAGAAACCTAAAAAAATATAATAGATAGGTACCTGAATAATAATAATGGTAATAATAATAAGATACAAAAACAACGGGACGTCACCGCGTAAAAATAAACATGTGTCAGTATTTCGCTCGAATATTGTATTTCGACCATGGCCCACAGTTACCAAAAGGCATTTTACGACGCACCTAAAGTTACCACTACAATAATAATTAAGTAAACGACTCGATACAGAAGTAGTGGCCAATTCGATTCGATATCGTGTAGAAAAATAAATGTGCACGGGGATTGCTTACAATTTTTTTACGATCGAATTTTATAGCATTTTTATGTTGTTCCAATTGCCCTCGGTGGACAATCCGATCCGTGTAAACTCTAGCAAAATATGTGTGTGAAGACTCTGAGGCAATTAAAATGCAAATTGGAAGTTAAATTTACTATATATAAGGTCTAATTTAAATGATGCACGATATTTTGCATGGCGGCCTAAAAATGCTAAGGCTGATTGCTTACCCCAAAATAATTTAATTCTAACAGCTGACCTTTGTTTAGATTATATTGTTTAAATTATCATAATTATATTGATTTATTAAATTATATTTAAATGTTGATTGCAACCAGCTGTGCCAACAACGGACAATATTATTAATATCATCAGGTTTTTTGCAGGTAGATAAATAGATAAATATCTTTATTACACTGAAACCATTATACCTATTATTAAAAAAAAATATATATAAATTATAATTAGGCACATCTTTAGTATTTACTATAGCGTCATGCAAAATGTCGTGCATTAACAAAATAAGACCTTATACTTATATGTATAAGTATAGGTAGTAATGACGTCGAATCTTCGCCGCTTGAGGTTATCGACGGTAGATATTGCATGATCACACAAATAGCTAAAAAAACACAAACTTAAGCACTCCGAAATCAAAAATAAAACTTCTATTCCACTGTAATATATGACGATTCTATTAGAAAGCAATATATCACAATCTTTAAACCAATAAATACTTCAAGAAAAAATGCTAAAACAAACAATATTGTTTTATAGTAAATTTGGCTATAAATAAAATAACATCCGCGATGAAAAAACAAGGAAATCGGTCGTAACGGGCGATGAAATCGTGAGGAATTTCTTATTGAAGATTACATCAGCAAAAATGTAGATTAGGAAGCCTGAATGTAGGTATTCAAGCGGCAATGTTAGGGCGGCGGCCCGATTTAGGCGAAATTAAATCATTAGAAACATCTGCGCTCCCAGGGCGTAGTAGCAACTCGAAGCCAATAGGATTATATTACTCGCCGTCTTATATCCCCAGATTTTTTAATTCTCGCCACCTATATGCAGTTAACTACAATATTTACCTGCCAGAAACGCCAATATCTCATGTAAATCCGTGCCTCCATACTGATTAACTCTCGAGGGGGCTAATTCATTACGGACACGCATAATCGAAAGATTAGTTACACGTGTCGACGTTGCCTTTGCTTAATATTTATTAAACCCCACATTTTTCCCAACCCTGGAGATTTTTCTTAAAAATATTTATCCAATATACACAATCAGTGCCGCCTCATCACTTATGAAAAATCGTTCCTCTTCAGAGAGTCCTCTATAAAAAGCTCATTCTAAATTAAAATTAAGGTCTAGCGTAACTAAAGTAAAGAATCTAATATTTCATCAAGACATTGCAACCTGAAATAAACTTTAATGCGTCACAGTTGAGAAAATTTTCGCCTGGACAGAGCCGTATTTACGTCCTATTTTAAAATGCCGGTTGTCAAAATAACTGGTTGTTTTTCAAGATCCATTTGTGTGGTGCGCCACACTACCTCTGAATTATAGATGTTAGAAGAACAACAAAACATGTCGATATTTTAGTCACGTTATATAAAGTGTTATTATTTAATATCAAGCTAGCCGGTATTAGGAAATTATTTTTTTATAATAGAATAAGCTACTGCCCGCAGCTTCGTTAAAGTAGACTTCGTTTTCTGGATGACAACAGCCGTGCCAACTATCGGGTCTTATCTTAGCTATACTCAGAATCATCTAGATGACCCCATGAGTACAAAAAAAATCATCAACATCGGTCAAAACATTTAGGACGAGAAGAAACGAACAGACGCAAATATAAAATTTGCCTTAATTGACGCGAATGAATTCTAAAATATACCTATATCAATTTGGAAAAATGAGATCAAGTTTATACGTTTAGGTATTGGCTAATAGAATGTATGGAGGCGGTAATTATGTAGATACAGTTAAATTATGGTCCGGCTCTATCCGGTTCATGGTCGTAACGTTATCAGCTGGCGAGTAAAAAAAAACATTAGAACGTGAAACAGTCTCAACTAGAGGAAAACAAGAGATAAGTAGGTATAGTTTACTAAGTAGATGGATATTCGATGTAGGTATATGCTATTTAATTCCGTTTATCTGTAGATCCTTCGCACAGAGGGAGAGAGCCTTAACTCTACATAAGAAAGCTTATTACTCAGCGAGGAGCCCACACTGGGCACGGTACATACCACACCTCCATCGACCCGCTCCATTAACATGGAGCGTTATTGAGGCCGTATCTCGAACCCCAAGCCACTCCGATAGCCCCGCGTTCCATTAAAAGTAACCATAAAATAACATTATTATGTGTTAATAATTTCAAGTGGAAGAACGCCTTTTCGAGTTCCCTCGTAACAAATTAAAAATTAATAATATGCATTATGTACTGTAAATCTTTCATACTCGTGTTGATATTAAGGATAGGTAGGTAGGATTGGGTTATCGAAACGCAATATTCAGACTCGCCTTATCGAATATGTGAATTCACTACTCAGTAGCTTCATTTGGAGTTCGCGCAAGGGTCACTCCTTCACACGGCACTTGGGAAATAAAAATCTGTTTCATTTTTTTTATACTGTCGAAACCGCTTTTGTAATCTGATCATACGTTAACATCAGAGTCTTCTTTAATTCTTTAACGATTTTAATTTCGATTGTAAAATTTAAAGACCTGCTTATTATATTTGTGAAAGCCTCGCGATTCGGAGGTCGCGTTTCGTCATTATATGCCCGATACCTTTCAAATCGTCGCACGCATAGGTAGATACATACAATCGTAGTCTGTTCCCGATGGTTCCCCTCACATAAAAAATATTCCGAGGCGGAAGGCCGGTGTAAATTTAGTCGAGGTATCTACCTGTGAAAGCCGAAAGGCGTTTACTCCGGGACGACTCATAAAATTAGTATCTAACTGCTTCGCGTATTATCAGACCTGTTTTGAAGCGAACCGAACTCACATGAAGCCGGTAGGTATTTTAGCAGATTAAGATTACATTCGACACGTTATCAACGTACGTAAAATACGTTGAATGCAAATAAACCACCTCCTTTTTCGTGAAATATATTAGTGATAATTTTTCCGCTCGAGCTCATTACGGGCGGCCGCCCTATCGGAATATTTTAATTTAAACATTTTCTGCTCAACTTACGATATTAACCGTTTTAAATAAGCTATCTTTGCCGCGAGGAGAGTCTTAATTTTTCCTTTTAATAATCCTGGGTGGGGCAAGAAACTCATTAAGTCGCGTTGATGTTTGATTGATAAAAATGGTTTATTAGCAGGAATATCTTATAATGACGATATGCGATATCTTATAGCACGTTTTTGAATTCATCATTATGGTAGATCAGGTTACCTATAGACACAAATATAGCTCTACATATATATTTGTGTAATAAATATGGGTTAGATTGGAATAAAAATAGCCTAGACAAACAAGTTATTTTAAATTCAAATGTAGGAGAGCGTAATCAATAAAAAAATTGTTCCAATGAAAAAAATTATCATATTTTATACTAATTAAAATAATTGTATAACCATTAGTGGGAAGGATATATATATAAACAAAGAAACCTAAGTGCATATTTATCGAGAACTCAGTATCGCCAAAACATCTCATTCCAAAGAGCGCAGCACTTAATCCAATTAAGCGATCGGAAGCTACCTGTTCATTATGTTCATTCGATTATAGGTAACGGGACGTGTAGGTAGACATTACATCGATATAATCGAGTCTGCGGAATCGATACGCATTGCTTCCTAACCCTCCCGGCGCGCCGTGGGTATGTAGTGCCGAGGCTGTTTGCTCGCCAATCAAGTGCCGTATTTTACTACTACAGGCCGACTGTAACTTACCACAACGAGCACTGGCTCTCAGTTAATGAGACAGCATCGTTTTAGTGTCAAACATAACGCGGTACAAGAATGATAGAGCCGGGGATGTTATTCGGTAGTCGGTACGATTATAATGATGAGAAGTAATTGTGCCTCATAAGAAACAACGGTTGCATGCACTCTTGCAAATATGTGATTGCGTTTTTTTTTAAGAAGTACTCATTTGACACTTGTGCTGTAATTTATTAAAGTTTTTAATATATTTTTGACTTATTTTTAATTTACATTACTTATTGAAATTTTAGTAGGTTATTATTTATGATATTTTGATAATAAAGACCACTCAAATGACGATTTATTACAAGTTACGAACTATTTTTATAATTGTATTCTTAAAACACTACGTGAAGGCGCAGTTTTAAATAAAATCACAACAAATTTGATATTGCTTATTAATGAATGTTTTTTATTTATTAAATTACTGTTTGTGTAAAATTACATTACCTACCTTTACCTATGCGTAATTAGTATTTCACATAAGTAAAATATAGATAGGTAAATTTAAGGTTACATAAAAATAATGATACAGTCTTATTAATTCGTGTACCGTACGATAATCGAAATAAATAGGAACTTATGACGCTGTAGGTATCGCCTTAAATCAATTGAAACATTGTCGGATATTAAATGATACTTGGCTGGTAGGAAATAACACAATAAGAAATTATAGTAAATTGTTCAGTTGATACTATACACATAGTAACGAGTCGTATAACGTTTATTAATTTCCACTTACTAACCGACGACCATTACGTGTGTATGTTTTTTATTGATCTTTTAATATTATATTGTATGCATATTAATATCAAGATTTTTTTAAATTATATATCCGTAATGAGACACTGAAATAACACCTAAAAAATCTATGAAACTGATAACGATTCGGTAATAATAACAAAAAGTAATTCGTCAATAATCATAATACCCTTTTATTTGTATACCTAATTAATGTTCTCTTATAGAATTTGTACTTCGAATGTTTGAATGCTTTACTTTTACACCAAGGCACTATCACGTTAAAAAAAACTAAAGTAGAGTCAATATCCACTTTATACTACTTATACAGGTACAAACAAACCATAAATTCTATATAAATATAGTCGACTAAATAGGAACGCCTACGATGACTTAGAGACCATGTTTTAAATATCGGACAAGTCTTGTTATCGCCAGTGTTATGTAAAAAGCATAGAGTAGGTAATTTTTTAGAATTTTCAGTGAGAAAACAAATGCATAGAAAAATTCTTTCTTGTTATAGGAAGGCGGGAGGGCACGGCCGACACGTCGCCTTTGCCTACATATTTTATTGGCGCTGTATGTACAAAGCTCGAGAGAGGATCTTTGCGGGACAAATCTTGAGATATATTTTTTAGGTGGGTGGTGTTTTATTATTATTGGCAAGTCATAGAAATTATGCAACTAGATATTTGATTGATTTTAGGTACGTTGCTGGGTGTAAGTGGATATAACAATTTCACTGGAGATAAGGCGAGCTCAAAGTGTGTTCCAGCTAGAGAAGAAACCTAATCCTAAGATAGTATAGTATTACACAGTCACTTACAAGTTTTCGAATAAAAATATATCTACTTATTTTGTACCTAAACGTAGGTATAATGTATTGTTAATTTTATCCCCTTTTACGGTTATATAACAGCTGACCAACATTTTTATTGGTACCTAGTAAGGTACATTGTTATAATAGACTCAGCTTAAAAAGGTGTTAATAATTGTGATCCTTATAGAAATTACAATAAGTATCTACTACATATGACATCATATAATATGATTGATGATTTTAATTTAGTTCGAAACTGTAAACCGGTTAATCAAATCCAGCGACATATCCTGCGACTTATTATTGTTTGACTCTACATCGTGTGTATCCCGCATCGTACTTTATAGCGTATCAGTCGGTGCGGTATTCCCAAACTGCACTTCAGAGCTCCCGACCGACATATATAACCCAATATATACACATACATACGCACGGAGAGCAAATATCACGCACCTTCTTGTATGCACAACACGTAACATATGTTTTTAGCCGAATTTTCTTGCTCTCTATATCTCTAGGTATACATACTTCCTTTTTGATTCAACAAATTACCTAGCAAAGCTACCTAAAGGGATTTTATGAGGGAAGTTCAAGGTTTGTGTGGTCAAGATGTAGATAGGACCACCATTTAAGTTGCCCGAACAGGTAATAGAGACTAAATGGACCGGGGAAGCTTTGTGTCGGAATAAACAGAAGTTATCTCGGACGGGTTCGTTTTTGTTGAATGGTTGTAGAGTTGTTGTGTGTAGAGAAGGTAGCGTTTTCCAACTTGGAAGATCAAAAGCAAAGAATATTTAACCAGGTTGGCATACCTACCAGTCCAATAAATAATGTTAATACTTAAATTTTATACGTTTTTGATCTCGAATATCTCAGAATGTATAATACTTACGATATTTATTAGCTCGTAAACGTCCAAAATCAATGCAATCTCTACTTTTATGCTCTACAGATACGTTTTGCATCGCAACGTGCTGATTAGTTATGTAATAAATACATATAAATTAGCATTTAATTATTTTAAATTATCAATTTAATGCCACAGAATAAGTAACAGCTATCAACATGGAATCCTATCTATATAATATTAGGTAGGTATATAAGTATAGGGATATCTATATATATGTAACTCAAAGGTGACTGACATAGTGATCTATCAACGCACGGCCCACACCACTGGACGGATCGGGCTGAAATTTAGCATGCAGGTAGATGTTATGATGTAGGCATCCGCTAAGAAAGGATTTTGATTAATTCTATCCCCAAGGGGATAAAATAGGGGATGAAAGTTTGTATGAAACTTTATCAATTAAATTCCACTCGGACGAAGTCGCGCGCACAGCTAGTTGAGTATGAAATGTAAACCTACCCTGGCTATACAATAATGTATTTTTATTAAACATTCTCTATGCAAATTCACTACAGAACGAGCACAGAAAATACTTATTTTACATAGATTATACTCATTGGATCTAGTTTTCCTTGCACCCTAGTTGAGTGCTGTCAATATTTTAAAAGGTTTAATATACATCCAATTTCTTGCACATTATATAGTTGAAATATATATTTATTATACAGGTAAGGTGTTTAATGAAATAAAAAAGGAAATTAATTACTTAGAGCTTTGCACGTGGGTAGGTTTTCGCGAGCTTTACGTATAAAAATAAATTAATATATTTAATTAGGGTGTTGCGTAGGTATAATGCCATTCTTATTGCTTAATGTTGAGCCTGTCATCGGTGGATTCGGGTGTAATTAGCGTACTAAGATATACATTTGCATACAGACAGGTAGGCCTCTGCCAGCCTGATATAAGTCCAGGTTCCATTATCAGTAAATCGTTGATTTGATTGCATCATTTGTGCAATTTTGAGTAGTTTTCATAAAATCTAATTCTTGAATTATTATTAATATAAAATAAAATAACACATAGGCATTATTATTCATAGCATTAGTAATATAGCTACTATAATGATGATACCACTCCAAATTATAAATAGGTAGACTTACCGTACTAATGTTTCATTTCACAAATTGCTTAAAGTTGATATACTTAGGCATTCATGTATCTCAATTTAAAGACATGTTTCATATTAAATTTTGAAAGCGCTAAAGGTAGAGATACCTTACCCCTTATTTAATACTAGACTAGTGGACTTCATACGTTGTTTTAAACAATTCTATGCCAATTTTAATAATGTCGTGTAAATTTTATAATTATTTATGTTTTATTCAATTTTAATTTATTTATTTTTTATTTAAGCTGTGATATTAATTTATTTTTTATAAGCTGTGATAGCCGATTGGTTAAACCACGCATCTTGCGGGCACCAGAATCAAAATTCAGATTCAAAATCTATGTGCGAATCATAATTTCTATTATGATTATCACTTGCTTACGGTGAAGGAAAACATCGTGAGGAAACCTGCATATCTTAGAAGATCTAACCAATTTTCGAAAGACATGTGAAATCTGCCAACCCGCGCTGGGCCAGCGTGGTGGATTACGGCCTGAATCCCCCTTGTGTTGAGGGGAGGCCCGTGCCCAGGAGTGGAACGTCAAAAGGGCTAAATTATTATTTTTATTATTATTTATTTACTAGCTGTGCCCCGCGATTTCATCCGCGTAGTATTAGATTATTGGGTTAAAAAGTATCCTATATGTTAATCCCGGTTATAATCTATCTGTGTTCCAAATTTTATCCAAATCCGTTCAGTAGTTTTTGCGTTAAGGAGTAACAAACATACATACATTCATACATACATACATACATACATACATACATACATCCACACTCACAAACTTTCGCATTTATAATATTAGTAGGAAGTATACTGAATGGATTTTAATTATGCAATTAAAATTTTTATATTATATACTTTTATTTTAGTACATACTTGTTGTAACATGACTCTCAGCGCGGTTTGGGAAACTGTGAGTGCTGGAGTAATAAATAAATAAATAAATGAAAATGCTTTTGAAGGCAGGAATAACACCAACTTTTCCCTCCCGCTTAATAATTAATCCCTACAAGGATGGCGCTTCCGTTTGTTCCATCTACTTTCCTCTTGAATAACCTGCTTATTTCTTTTCTAGGATCACAACATAATGGGCCGAGCATTCAAACTGCACAGCAAGACCCAGGCTCCTTGCGGACTACATTACAATAAATTCCCTTTTATTTTCATTGCAAATGTACCAATCCACAATATTTTCATAATTTTATAGTAGGCTTGATACCGTGCCAACTCATAGTTATCTCGCTCACAAGAGCAGCCGCTGCCGACGGTCGTAAAATTATGTAGAGTGGATGCGGTGTTGCCAAGTGGTCCGATTTTTGGCGGACGATCCCATTTTTGACGATACTTTTGTCGGAAGCTTAGATTGTATTTCTAATAAGGTCTTTGACATTTTCTTTTTTTTAATATATATTTTTTTGTGGTCACAGTAATATCATATTACTGGCTTTGTCAAATGGCACACGCTATTAGACGGAGGAAATGCTGCAAACTATAATGAACTTGTATAATATATTATTGTTTCCTGATGCAAATAAATATTAATGTTAAAATTATGCAAATAATATCATTTGTATCACAATTATTTTAATTTATAAGTAAACGATGACGCACATTATGTTTTTATTAATATTAAAAGCTTCTTGTTTCCTAGAGGTTTAACAAATAATTAATGCAATCGTCACATACATGTCCTGCCATTTCACTAAACATTTGGCGACTTCGGTGTTGGCGAAGAACCTGTGAGTTTGCGCACAATGGTAACGTACCTGTGCGCAATTAAAACACTATTATGGCACATCTAGTTAATTTTTAGTAATAATTTAAAACTTTTTTGTGAATAAACGAGCTTCTGTATATTAATCTTCTGGTGAATTTTATGAACAGTGTAATTTGACGTTTTCTTAATGAAAAAAATAGTATTCTGTGCACAATAAAACTTGTTCCGTTTTGTTGTTTAATTAATTCACCCATTCTTCAGTAATTATGTGCAGCTTCGTGAAATGGCACTATCAATTTACATTAATGCTCTACGTTATTACTTAATCACAAAAATATTTCAAGAGAGCTATTAATTAAGCCGTAACATGCCGTTACCTGGAATCATATTTGATTCGAATCAAACACATAATTAAGTATCTACATTATTTTATTTTATTACTTCAATCCAAGATTTTTTGAAAGTACAATCAATATTGTTATAACATCCTAGATACGTAAGTTATTTCATACTTACTCTACTTAAAAGTCATGTGCTAAAGCAAGTGGGTGCATAATTATACCTATACACATAATAATAGTAGTAGTATGTAAGTAGTTCACTAGGTACTTAGATACCAACTTATTTACTGTTACAATGGTAGAGCAATATTCGAAACTCGACAAAATCGGAGTTAAATTGTTCGTTTTACGATTATTGCGTACTTCGATGGTAGGTATCTTTTGAATACAAATCTGCGACTTAGGAATATACACGCAAGCCACAACGTACCCAAGCTATTATAACAAAATCAACCTTAAACACGAATGGATAGAGTTTAAATAGTATAGACGGCGTTCGAGTTAAATATATTTAATGCATACATAGGTCCAGGTAAGTTTACACGCTAGTAACAGTAATATTTTAAGAATAATATTGACGGTTTGTTGTTGATGGTGTACATAGTCCTTATGTCGATGAGTTTATGCGGATAGATAGGACCCATCACGCGTTATGCCTTCAGTGATAAGCTCTGGTATTTTGTTGTTGTTTGTGTACATCCGAAGGGAAAAACGGAAAGGGTTTTGTGAGAACGCAGGTAGAGCTTAGGTACATAGGTTTGGGTAGGGCACTTACTGATAACAATTTCTGTGAGATGGTAAGTATATTACAGTACAAGAAAAACAACTTTTTTATAAAGAACTACGGGGTACCACCCTGTCACAGAAGATTGGCGCAGAGTAGCTAATATAAACTGCCTTTCGTATTATAGAGCGTAGTGAGAGAGCTAGGAGAGCCAGCCTTACAGGTGGGTCACGTACGCTGGTTTGCCAACTTAGTTCTATAACAAAAAAAACTAAAAACCATCAATACCTACTATCTAACAGGCATCCAGCGTAAGATTTGTAGCAATGTGGCCTTTAGTGCAAAACTCTATCTACATTATTATTCGTAGATATTTTATGCATTAAGACACACTTAAGTGAAAATAAATAGAGTCTCGTAAAACACTTAAGTAACATATCTCAATAGATGAGCTATAAAATAATATGGCCATGAACTTGATTTTTTATACCAGCACTTATAGGTACCTATAACTAACTATACTAGGCACACAATGTTGCCATGAGCAATCGATTTCGTCATCCGAGTTGTAAAAAATCGATTTACCAGACTAGAAGCGAGTATAATCGGACATAGAATCGGTTTTATTGGCGGTTGACTACTATATTGATGATGTGTATTGATTTTTATTTTTAGGTTACCGCACTAAATATGGTAAGTATGTAAGAACGGTGAGATTATGGCCGATAGACGGTTTAAAGTGGCTATAGAGGGTCCTATTTTAATGGGTTATACGTTTGAAGCTTCTAAGTGTTCTGTAGCGATGACGGTTCAAACAAAAAAGGATAGTTAATTAAGATATTTTTGTAAAGTAGGCACAAAAAACTCAATTCAATATTTTTTTCTGTAGTTAAGTTGTAACTACATAACTCTAGCAATCTTGTGACCTAAGTGAGAAAGAGTAATAGTAGCTTCTGTATACCTAAGTTCACTGTAAATATATAATAGCGTTAGTACATCTGATAAGATAAAAGAAAACTTTTATTTCCGAATTTCTTAATGCATACAAAGTAGGTAGAGCTGTTTTTAAGACCAAAATCGTAACACGCAATCATATTTTATTATTGGTGCGCGCACAAGGAAGCGTTTGTACGAATGTCGCCGTGTATCTTTGCTTTAATAAATGGGAATTGTATTATACGGACATGTTTAGTGGAGAGGCCTGGCTGATCACAGCAGGAAGTACAATTGGATTGCATAATTTGGTGTCATAATAATAATATATATCCAATTGAAATGGATGAGAAATATAATGTAATAAGAGAGAAGGAATAAATACTATATTCTTAAGTAAGTACTAATGGAAGAATAAAATGTCATCATATGTTACATTTTGTGTTTCACTTTGTAATACCTAGTACTTGAATCTTTCTGTTCTTAAATAACTAATTTTATTATGGATTTAAGGAAATTTTATGTCTCTACGTTTGTGGTAATTAGGATTACTAGAAGGGATTAGTTGAGCTGGGTATTAAGAACAATATTACCATACATAGCAGGTCATAAGACATGTAAGAAGCAATACAGGTGAGACTTATCGGTTTTATAGTGCAAATAATAATAATGCTGATTTAGGGCACTCACTAGCTACTGTAGAAATTAATATTGTAGATACAAGTGTTTTATTTCAATCCTAAATTGAGTGTAAGGATACTCTACTTAACTACTAAGTTGATTAGCACTAAATTAATAAAGACAAGACCGTAAATCACCGACAATGTGAGGATAACATCTTAAAAATAACAGGTAGAGTAACCACCTAAGTACATATTATGTTCAACCGCACACAAAAATAACCTAAAAAAGTTTAGATCCGTAAAAAACAAGATGAAAAAACAATTAAATACTTAAAATAATCAAATTAGAGACCTACACACACAATAATAGAGTTTACCTTGTCACTTAGTAATTAAACACAATTGGTAGAGTAATTCCAAATGATATGATGGCTACACGTGGCGTCGACCCGTGCGAGGCTCAAGGCTAACTGAGATGCGGTCTTACTACACTCTTATTTAGTATGTTTGTATTGCAAATGCCTTTTGACAGGCTTAAAATGTATCCTGATATGTCTGTCTATCTTTGTTTGATTTAAAATAAAACAATAGTCTAATATCACCATAGGTTAGTACCTATAACTAAATAATAATAAACTCTACTCTCTGTATTGATAATTAACTTCATATTATTAATTAAGGTCGTTCGATCGACCTAAATTATAATTCAATGAAAGGTCACACCTGTCTTCTACAATTTCATATAGATTAAATTAAATTAAATTCGATTCTAATGTCTATCTACCTATAGTTACGCCTATAGATGAAACTTCTAAATAAATATAATCAGCTCTACCATGCAAAGATGAAGAACATAAAACACTATTTAAATTTAACTATGTGAGATATTTAAGCAAAATGTCGTAGAGAATTATCGAATCTAGTATAAAAATAGACTTTTACTCAAGAAGATACTTTTAAATCGAAAATATCACAACATTTTTGTATGTAGAGTTTGTGAATGATGAAATTTTGCTCTTTTATAACATCAATATGTAAATAAAGTTGCTACTTAATACAGTTTTGGACATACTCATTCACCTAATAAGGTAAATTCTAATAAGAACCTGGATAGTATTTAATTTGGATAATTTTCAGTTACAATTATTTTTTTCACTAATCTATCTGCCTTTCCACATAATTATTAATAAATGAGACAGACGATACAATTTTAAAAGTTCTAAATTAAACTGCCTAGCTTTATTTCCAGAAAATGATCCCCAAGCCTGAATTCCATTACAATCCCATTACCAACAGCTGACTCCCATAAGATTACACAAAAACTGCCGCCATCTACTGTGAGAGACACGAACTACCTACTCTATAAACAGCGCCATCTATATGAAACCTAAAACAACATCTAGTCCGTACACTACTACTGATACCGCTATACCCGCGTCCTTCACTCGCATACGTAATGATAGAGATAAGAATACCTCCCAAGATGTCTTCTAAATTGCCTTTTAACTATGCGCCGCGTTGATTGGTCAACGCAAGAGCGGGTAAACCAGTTATTTTGAGTTTCCGCCAATCGGTGCGCGGCGAGTGCTCGCGGAACGAACGGCCATTCTATTTTAGGTGTGGCTTGGCTAAAGTTCCTCCTTTATATTCCTGACGTATGCACTCATTTCAGTTATGGCTGATGGCGCAGGTCTACGTGTTTTTATAAGAAATCTGCTGAATTCTCTTTTTCTCTAATATTTTTTCAGAGAATTGATGCTGAGCAGATGAAATTGTTATAATAAGGGGCAATATGTCAAGTTTAGTTGATGTTATGTCAGCATATATTTGCGAACGCCTCTACGAGTGGTAGAAATAGATTGCTTTTATATAATGTTTTTACAGTAGTAAATTCTTTGGATTTAGAACGACGAGGTAGGTAAATACACCTACAGTTTACCTGCCCACCTTAATATTAAAATATCACATACCTAGCTTTCCACGGGTTCCGGTGAATAACTGTAGAATCTAGGTACCTAATTATGTTTACCTACCTACCTACCTACCTTTTAAGAACGTAGGTTGGTAGGTAAGCATGAAATGTCAATACACTGACTGAGAAAACCTACCTACTCGTAGAAACAAAAGGGAACTCGTAACACAAATGTAGCTTCCTAAGTAAAAATAACTATATTCTACATTTGGTACAGTCGAGGCCAGAAATACACGCGTGTAGGTAAAACCAGCCTGACTACTAATGTGAAAGAACTCAAAGCAACAGTGATGTTGGTACAATCATCAACAGAATATTTTCAGAGTTAAAAATACGTCCGTGAAGACGTTTAAAATAATTTATATTTAAGATTCTGAATAAGTGTGTAAGAAGAAATAGGTAAGAATATATTATTTTAATACGGCTTCCTAAAATCAGAAAAAGAAAATAAATTAAAACTTCCTAAAACGAGACAGAGAAAAAAAAAGTTAAAACTCCCTAATCAGTTTACGCTCGAAAGCTCAGTGCCGAAGACACCGTCAACGAAGCGCCAGTTCCGAACACATCGTAAAACTGGAGCTCCTGAATGAAACATCGACCATAATTGGCACATTAAACCGTCGGCCATTGACAAAATTTTATTGACACATTGTAGAAGGATAACACACAACAGGTGACCGTAGGTTTTTACGAGCAAACTCAGGCGCGTGTCACGCCATAAACTGACGTCGAAATCGTAAAATTGTAAGGACCCGTTTAAATTGCCCCCTAATAGAACATTATAGTTGTCTCAATGACGTGTTTTTTTTAAATGTGATTTCCTATAAGTAGGCGCCACCGTAAAAACGGATGACGTAGAGTGGAATCACCAGTAAGATAGTCATTCCGTACGTGCCTAGGCAGGCTGATTATGGGACGATTGAAATAATACATCGGTTTTACGATTAAACAGGCGTTTTTTGTAATGGCCAATGGTTTGTAAATCGTACAGCGTTGAACCTAACATACAACGCTGCTTTAAAAAGGCACTGTTTACATGCAAAACTTCATCATTACAATTTAATAGGCCCATAAAAGAGTTATGACCACTTATGTTCCATAAACTGTTCCTACATAAATTGATCCTTGTAATATCGTAAAAAACCTAATTAACTTGTTTAAAAGGTGTTCTTAAAATCACATTACTTAAAGTAACTACCTACCAAGTTCGTATAAAATAAAAACGCTTATTCAGTTTTATGATAGGTACACTACCCAAAATGTCGCATTATCCTATTTTTTATACCACCTACCTTTATATCAATGAAAAAGGTAAATACCCGTAAGTTTAATTGGGTACCTACTATTTTATTAATATTACTTATAAAATAAATTTCATCGCTTTTGTAAGCGTCTGTACACGAGTCGAGCGGCTAGTAGTGACCGTACAGCCACCCGCCCGTCTATATAACGAGGGCATGTAACGTGTACATTACCTACCCAAATTAGGTAGGTACGAAACACTCAAGTTAACTAGGAACATTTTACTTACGGCGCTGAGTTACGCCGGAATCACCTACCTCTTTAATTTAGATGCGTAATGGTGGACCTCTATAATTATCACAGATATTGTTGAGAATTCTTTGGACTAGTTTCACCAGTAGCAAGTATGTTCTTCTTTCAAAATAATGTAGAATTAAGTTTACTTCAGACAATAGCCGTTAGACGCTTTAGATGAATTATGTAGGTAGGTATACCTTGAGGTTATTAAAATTATTAAGGTAAATTTAATTAACATAAATCTAACAGGTACCTATGTAAGTACTTACTTAAATTATTTTTCCGTTTTCATTAATTTTTTGTTCACATACCTATCTATGCTTTAGATTATGATAGGTAGAGTCACAACTGACTACAGGAAATTAACTAACTACGTAGTGTTTTCTTATATTTACGCGAATACTACACATTGAAATAAAACTATTTTTACGGATTATACGGATTATATTATTATATCGTCGGGAACATAAAATGTAGATAAACGCGATATAATCCGTAAAAATAGTTTTATTTCAATAACTACGTAGTCTTTAAACAATATATTTTCTCTAATTTTTGGAAGCTAAAACAAAAGTTCTGTGAAGAAATCTTTCAAAACAGACTATTAGGTCATTCAAAAAAATCCTATTTGGCCAATGTGGTTTAGCAGTTGGGACCCGAAAGCCCCCGGCCGGGTTCGACCCCATCTTATTAACTTTATGCTTACCCCATCACTTTTTCAACTGTAAGTATGCTCAGAAGAGATTGCCTCAGAAAATAATATTGCTGAAAAATATTACTTGAATTTTTTTTAAAATAATTACGAACAAATTTTATACCCAATTTAATATTGTAGGTATTTTATATCTTATGAAATTTAATGATGCAACATAAATGCAGTAGTGTGTTTTATAGAAGTTTAATCATACTAATATTGTAAAGAGGAAAACTTTGTTTGTTTGATTGTAATGAATAGGCTCCGAAACTACTGAACCGATAAGAAAAAAAAAAATTACCGATTGAAAAATTCTTTCACTGTTGGGAAGCTACACTATCCCCGGGTGACATAGGCTATAATATATTTTCAAAAAAATTAGGGATCTTTACTAAAACTCGAATAATGTAACCGCAATGTACCCGTGCGAAGCCGGGGCGGGCCGCTATTTAATATAAACTCACCTTTAAATCCATTTCCTTGAGAAAAATATCACATCATTATCCAAATTCTTTGTTCATCTGAAACAAAGAAAATATAAATTTTAGTCGTTGAATTATTTAGTACAATATTAAAGACATTATTTTTTTATATTACCTAAATACAGCCACAGTTTGTCGTAAGTACGAATGATGGAACTAGTATTTAATTTAAAGAGAGTATCTCTCTTATGTACCCACTTATATACTACCTACTTACTAAACTGTTATCTATTTAGTTCAAGTGTATGTCGATATAGGTTTTGTAAATTTGAAACATTTACGAGTGCTAAAACTTATTTGGTAGATACGGTAATCGGTATATAAACATGTGTTTAACATTTGATTAGCTGCGTGCTACGTACCTGCCTATTAACAAATTTATATATTGATTTATGCAAGTAGGTGTAGGTAAGTGCCTAAATACCTGAATAAATACCTAATTGACCGACTACCTTACTCTACCGAGTCATAAGAATAATTTTCGTTTTAATTATCTTTGATAAAAAAATATTTAGTCTTGAACTATTTCCCATATAGGTACCTAATACGTGTCTATAACAATATTCAAGGTACACCAAACACTAGATAACATTGCAAAATAATAATATCAATAACGTTTAGATATAGTAAATGCCAGAGCCGTGCAGTAGGTATCTGGCATTCTAGTTGAACGGCCATAATGCAGGAAGAGATGCAATCGTCTCCTCGGCCATAAACCGTCAACTCATCATGCAGCCGGCACCGGCCGGGACGGCGTAAAACCCGTCTGCTTCTAGTCTACACCATTTACGACCGTACCGATACGGATATAAATAAACCGTACAAACGCTATTATTATAAATGATATACGCTTTACGACGCAAATATTCACGTTTTTATTTCAAACGTTTATTGCTTGTTGTGCAACTTAATAGCGCACTTGAACTTGCGCGGGCTAGTGACACCGTTTGATCCAAATCGCGTTTTATTGTTTTGCTCAATGGACGGACGGATTTTACGAGCGTGTCGTAATCTCTGACGAGACGGTTATAACTCTGATGCGTACTACGAGCGAGCTCGTGACTCATATTAATGCCAACTTTCAATTTCAAAGCGCTTTGTAAGTACAGCACGCGAGTGTTTTTAATTGGACAAAGATGGGGACCGATTGTTCCGTGCGTCGGTACGGGTATTGCCGTCGCTTAGACATGCCGTTCAAACGTCGGCGGATCGATTTAACGTTTTTCGATTCGGAGAAAAAACTCTTGTTTATTGCTTAATCCGCTGTGCTCGAGTCATGCTTCATCAAGTGGGAACCTTCACGATTCCCGGGACGAATAGTGTACATGAAATGCGTAATTTTCTTGTATGGAACTGGCCCCTGTTTATTTATTTACGCAGGAATATTTTAGATCAAAAAATGAATGCCGACACGACGCTTTCCCTTTTGGCTCACTTATCTTTCTTTAATAACATTGTTCCCAAAGGTGTCCTTAGGTATATGGAAGAGGAAATAGTGACGCGTGCGCGTCCCTGGAAAGGAATTTGCATCTTATTACTTTGAGGTAACCTCTTTCTGGGGAGCCAAATAATAGGCGGAGTGCATCTATGGCCGCATTAAGGGACATATTTTTATTCGATTCGAGCTTGGGAAAATATTTTTGTTATTGCGTTATGCTTCCCTTGGAGCGTGAGCCGTATTTTCTTCTCTATTTCCGATCGAAAATAGAGTAAGTGGACCTGCATTATTGATAGAGGAATACCTTTATTCTTAACCGAGAGCTCTTTGTTGATTGCGTACCTACGCAGTGTAGGTATTCTGTATTTTGGGTTGTGTTCAAAGTAGAGACCTCAATAAATTTAATAAAATACTTGTGCAATTTGCATGTTCGCCGCTTTACGAAAGATTAAAAGATTACAATTTAAAAAAACATATTCAGGGTAAACGCCTTCACAAGTTCATTTACCTACCCACTCAACGGGACCCGTAGAATATTCACACGGATACCTTGAAAAGATCGAACGGAATTTACACAAAACATTTTCGAATCAACCACAGGCGACTCTCTAAATGCATAAAATGTAATATTAACACCGTTCGTGCATTACAATATAGCGCCGAAAACCAGCAAATGTATGAATAAATTCTACAATATTATGTGACAGCACCCCACGACGCTATAATTTCGAGCATTTTGAGATTTTCAAAACTGGAATGGCGTATGAAATTCGACGTTCATAAGGTGTTTTTTGGTTTCTCGTTAAGTGTATTTAAACTGAGTAGGTATAATGTTATCTTGCGAGATGGGGCGCCGAGATTGCGCCGCGAGTGCCGACGTAGCGGTAGCAAAACAAATAAGTAGCAGACTAATATGTTATGTACCTGGTTTACATAGAGTCGAATTTTTACATTCAGTCAAAACATTTGTTCAGTAGGTTACATACTTATTACATAGATTCACTTTTAACGAACCTTTAAAACATCATAGCCTTAGGTACTAATAATATTTAAGAACACCTAATAATGAAATACCGAATACATGTTTGGTCGGATCAGCTCGCCTTTGGCGATTTTCATGATATTAATAGAGTCCTGTATAAAACATGAACTTCAGCGTCATAATAATCTCCTAATAAAGTAAATAGTGGCCATCAAAGCCTATGAACATTTTAATTCATCACATCTTATTAGTAGAGTTAAAACTATGTAGATAGTAAAAGATAATAAAAACGGTTGGTTCATTCGCATCCACTCATTAAGAGAATGCCTCTATCCCGTCATCAAATAATTGGAATAGAGGCGCGGCTGATCTTTCGATGTCCACCGACAGAGTCAGTCCATCTTGATGAAAAAAAAACTTCAATTTAAATGTTTATAGCTGCAGCAGTAACTTGGACATTTTGTTAGCGCGGCTGCCACGGATTGACGGTCTTACTAAACGTCGGATTTGGTAAATAAAACCAACATCTAATGATGGAGGCCAACGCCCACATGACTCTCACAGTTCAATCGATGGATAAGATTATCCACAGGGAAATACGTGTTATTTTGTAATCCCATGATTGGACGCGGCGCATACCTACGCGTCATGTAAGTATATACACTGGAACAACTTTGGGACTTCCTCATGAAGAATTATGTTGAAAGTATTTTTTTTTGGTTGGAATAATTATGTAAAATAGCCGCGTGGAAAAGGTTTATCGTGTAAGCAGATACTCTCCGCTTCGGACATGGCTGATACATGAAGCCCAACTTAGAGGCACGCCTTTAAATATCTACCAATAAATCCTAACCAAAATCAATGAACATTTTGAACGATAAATATGAGAATATCCGGAATGGTAAGATAAGTGTTCATTGTGTGACTTACTGGTTTGTGTACTGAGTCTGACTTCATCGTCAAGCAAAGTAGGTCTACCATAAGGTCATTCATTCGCTAGTTGCTAGTGTCTACGTCAAGAATTTATATGACAAATTGACCGATAGCGGTATTTTTTTTTTATACAAATTACATATTAGCTACCGAGTAGTGAGCGTAAAACTTTTTTTATGAAAAAATATATATTATAATAAAAAAAATACTAGCAGTGTTTGTTTATCACATTACTAGCATTCCCTTTAGCCCCTCCAACTAAGCTAATGCTTGTGCTAGGAGTGAGCTTGTCAGGATGGGGATCGAACCCGAAACCTCTTAGCTACGAGGACGGCTCCTCTAACCAGTAGGCTATTGACGCTTTCATTGAATTGTAAATAGTAGCCATCTAACCCCCGTAAAAATAACATGACAATATGTTTAACTTTCACCCCCCTAATTAACATCATTGGCGAAATGTGGTATCAGCACAAAGATCTCTACCATGGCTTCCATACAAATGTATGACCAATCCGTATTATGTATGACCATTATCTGTTAAAAACATATAGATCAAACGTAGTCTTTATCGTGTGAATTTAACGTAAAATTATTTGTGATAAGTCTTATTTGCTGTCGCTACTTTAACAGATCTCAGGAAATGCAACTCAGATCGGAATTGAGAGTGGATGACATTCGCGTTGTATACCTAGAGGGGGCACCCCCGAGCCTTGGTAACGGGGTGCGCCGTTGGGGATGAAAGCTTTTCCCAATTACACGACAGCGTCGAGAGAATCAGCTGAATAAGTCATTTCTTATACTAGGTGAAACAAAAAGGGTATATATTTTTTTTGCAACTTTACTTTGTAAATCTAAAACTATCGGCTCTGTGGGACAGTTGAAGTACTACAGGTTTTGTAAACTTATGAAATCTGTCAACAGCTGTATCGCTGTAACACCTTTAGTTTTTCAAGTTTCCTCCAAAGCTGATAGTTTTAGAATTACAAAGTTAAGTTTTGAAAAAAAAGTACCCTTTCTGTTTCACCCTGTATAGGTACTCTTGAGAGTTATTTGGATGATACGTAATCATTGAGGAATGATTTTTGCGTGAGACTACGAATGACGTAAGGATAGGGTTAGGTATTAAAGCAAAGCTGTAGCCGATTGAATACAGGTCATATACGGGCTAGGTCGTTTGGGGTAGTACCACCCTCTTACAGAAGATCGGCAATAAAGTACGATTAGTGAGAGCTGGAAGCCAATCTCCCCTCCTACCCCCTGCTCTGTCCTACTCCCCTTCAGATCGGCAACGTATGAGCAATGGCTTTGGCATTAAAAGCATCTATAGGCTACGATAACAGCTTAACATCCGGCTAATCGTACGATTATTTGCAGACTATTTAAATATAGGTAGGTATGTAAAAAAGTATGTACCTAGGTAGATGATGATTTAGTTATTAGGTTATTCTAAGTATTTTTTCTCATTACTATTTGTTTTGTTAATGCGTCTCTACATCTTTTGCAACAACCCCTCAATCACAAATTTATAATCTTTAAATAACAAGAGATTCAATACACCTATCTCAACAACTACATTTATACATTCTGATAGTTTTTTTAATTTAAAAATCATTTACAACCACTTGTAACCATCAGAACCTTATGAACCGACTATGAGAGCTATAAACGTCATAGCACAAAGAAACCATCCAAGGCTGGTTAAATTATAATAATATCTACCCATAAACACCGATAACTCCGGGCTAACAAGATCCAATGGTCTTGTAATCTCAAAGCTTTGCTTGTTAGTTGAAACTGAAAACAAAGCGGCTTTCAGTGTGAAAATATCGTAACAAGCCACCTTGTTAATAACTGTTGTGTTTCTATATTAAATGTTGGAGCGCTGGCCGGGAGCCAATTAGTTACGGCCGTGAGCGACCGCGGTAACTATGAACCTTACCCACATTAAATAAGAGTGCCTGTCGTCGTGAGCCGGGCTGCCTGGCTCGGCTAGCTGGCCCGGTCGCTTCGACCAATAGAACGGTTAAGATGCGTCTAAGCGAGCGACCCAGCAAGCACGCCCGGATGTAGTGGATGGGCACCCTATAATATCTATCTGACGTCGACGATGCGTGGAAACTCCATAGGTACATCAGAAATTTGGTCAGAAACATGTAACATTATTAATTTTGGAAATATAATAATATCTGAGTCGCGCATTTTAATTATAACTAGAGACCCGCCCCAGCTTCGCACGGCGCAAAAAAATGTGTTTATTTACGACATCACATTAGAAACCTCTAAAATTATCAGTGTTTCTCTACTATATTATGCATCCTACTAATATTATAAATGCGAAAGTTTGTGAGTGTGGATGTATGTATGTATGAATGTATGAATGTATGAATGTATGTATGTATGTATGTTTGTTACTCCTTCACGCAAAAACTACTGAACGGATTTGGATGAAATTTGGAACACAGATAGATTATACCCGGGATTAACATATAGGATACTTTTTAACCCAATAATCCAATACTACGCGGATGAAGTCGCGGGGCACAGCTAGTGTAATATACATATGAACCCTCCTCTTGAATCACTCTATCTATTTAAAAAACCGTATCAAAATCCGTTGCGTAGTTTTAAAGATCTAAGCATACATAGGGACATACAGACAGCGGGAAGCGACTTTGTTTTATACTATGTAGTGATGCATACAATCAATTCAATATTTAGAATGTATAATAGAACAGAGCTTCCGGCTCACTCACTTATTGTACGAAACGCAGCTATAATAGCTACTTTACACCAATCTTCTGTGAGAAGGTGGTACTACCCGGTCGAGCCAGCCGGTATACAGTACCTTTGAGCTGTAGCTTGAATTAGCTACAGCTTGGGTTAAGTTAAAACAATTTTAATAAATCACTATCTTCCTAACTTCACAATGACTGTAGTCACCCATTACACGCGGAGTTTTAGTGAGAGCAACAAACTAAAAGGGAGATAATCACCAGTCTTAGCTAACAGATTCCACTTCACCTCGTTTATACATAACTTATGTACGGACTTATGTACTGTGTTCATAATATCTTGCGATACATGGGTGAAGTATTTATCTATATAAGTTGCTACCACAAAGCCCCTACCATGTCGTAGAGATATACATTTAATGGTATTCTTGATCTGAGAATTTGAGAATTGCATCAAGATATCTATTGATCATTACTTTTATGACCTTAGGTGTACCCAATTGATAGTTTGCTTGAATTTATTACTGTAATTGAATGGTTTAGTAGAATGACGGGGTACGTACTTAATATTAGATAGATTCCAGTGTTTTTTCAATGTATGCAGTAGGTGATGCGAAATAGGATTTGAATTTAGAAATGAGTTCAATGATAAAATAGTGTTCATTTTGTCGATTATCGTTGGGACGTTATAAAAAATACGACGTAATATATTGCCAATAAATTATCGTTATTATCATCTTTAAATTATACTTAATTATTGGCATGAAACAATCAAGTTGAGCACTAGGAAATATTTATTAAAAAAATCAAAATAGATAATGTCAAAATTATACGATACTACATAACTCAATAATTCCGTAAGATTATTTTTGTAATTTAAATTGATATTCAATTTTCTAATGCATATAATATTGATCATTTTTATTTTTATTTTATTTTAATTATACAATAAATATAAATAGATACCTATTTAATTGTTAATGATGCGAACTTTTGTTGTAGACCAATGACGCCTAAGCTAAACTTGACACACCCTAATACATTTTATCTCGTGCATAGGTATTGATATATAATGACCACGATACATGGTAATATTTTAGTCAAATTTGTTGTATTATTAATCAACAGCATCAGCACTATTTTAACAACCTAACTTAGTAATTCAGTATCTAATATTAGTAATAAATTACCACTTAAATAGCTACCAAGTTTTCACAGCGTCTCTATATTTTCTAACACAAATTCAACGGAATTCGTTGACCCTCATTAATGAATTATTAGGCAACCAATTTGTGATTCCGAAAATACCATCTTCTTTTTTACTGAGCGTCTAATGGTATGCCGGAAGTGTAGAAATGGATGTAGAGTTCCCGTAGCCCACTCTTCATTCGTATTGGCGGTTATCCAACTTGGCACGGGGCGGCGATCGAACACCAAGACTAATTTATTGTTGCTAGATGGGCGAATGTCCGATTTTAAAAAATATAGTATCGTTGACTAGCTATCGTCTGCGGTTTTGTTTCTCATTGTTGTGGTTTTGGTAGAGCTATGTAACAGATAAATATATGTGTAAAAGTAATTTGTGGCATTCTTAAGTCCCTTTGTTTTGCGTTTTGTCACGTATGTGCGGTCATTGATTAGAAATAGTTGTGTAGGTAGAGCTTAAGGAAAAACAAAAGAGGGAGGAATTCGTAACTACCCTCGGTTTAAAATACTTCTGTTTAACTAATTGAATATCATTCTTAGCCCGTCATACAATCGCACTTCTAGGTATTGATATTGTAAGTCAGGATTTAAAATGCACTTTCTAATCAAGAAGCTGAAATTTCAGCCTCGGCGTGTTCAGGAAAAAGCTTTTTACACATGTCAATGTTTTTCCAATAAATTTATTATGTTCAAACGGTTAGTACATGTCGAAAAAAGCTACAATTATGAACTTAGTTCTTAACGAAAGAAATTCATCATTTATTGCCTAAAAGTAATTTCAAAGGTCTTATTTTTGACATAATATATAAGCTAATTTATAACTGACCAAAATCTATCTAAACCATTATCTATATATTAATATTATCTACCTGGAGAGAATTAATGGCTTTTTATGAATTTGAATGAACTGAAATTTACGTTCAATTTGCCTAGTTCGTTCAATTAGTTCCAACTCTATGGCACAAGATAAGAATAGCAAGTGAAGTATAGATGAAAGCAGAACGCGTTCAAATTGGTTCAGCGATTTGCGCGTGATGCACTGACAAACAGATTGTCAGTCATTTCTACTTTTGAAGCGATATGTTTGTCATTTATTATATGTTATAATCAGCATAGTATGCGTCGCGACCACCTTTATGACGAAAGGTTACAATCTACTATATAAAAATAAGTCGGGTTTTCCTTCCTGACGCTATAACTCCAGAACGCACGAACCGATTTCCACGGTTTTGCATTCGTTGGAAAGGTCTCGTGCTCCGTGAGGTTTATAGCAAAGAAAATTCAGGAATAAATTCAACAGAACGCGGACGGAGTCGCGAGGCATAGCTAGTATCTTTATAAGTTAATGTTATACCAAGCTGTAAGAACTATCGGGTTATTATAATTATTAATTATAATTATCGAGTAAGAACTCGCAGCATAACGTGAGTAATTATTAAAAGCCGTAGCGTATTTCAAGTAAGAATTGTATACCGTAAAATTTAACATAAAAATTAGCCGCAAGTCGTTACCTACATTTTTATTTTATTTTAGTAGATATGTATCTGTAGTCTACTTAAAAGGCGGCGTGCTTACTTCGAAATAATTGCTGTAAAGTTAATTAAAACTATTCAGTTAATCGCATTAGATTTTCTTTTTTGGACGAGATGACGTAATTTCGTATTTATGAACAAACAGACATCTAAACTCTTTTGTTTTATAATTAATTTAATAAAAATTATGGGGTTACTTTACACTTATTGGGGTTCAGCTAATTGACATCAATAAATTGCAAAGCGTATCAAAAATGTTAGTATTAAAAAACAAATTCGTATGTTTTTCACGTTTCCGTTTTTATGTAGCCCGTATTTTAAATTTGGCTCGTTGCAAAGCTTCTTTGCCGGGTTCGTTCGTGTTTTTATTGGTCTCAGTTTAATTATAAATGTGATTTAGTTAAGATTACTTGGGTACTATACAGCGGTTGGATGGCGATTGCGGCATTCCTGCATTTGAAACTGGTCCTGATGAAGTGAGCTCATACGCGTCCTGTAGATTATATTAACGTTCTCGGATACTAAAGTAATATATAAAGGTAGCTGATTCAAAATTAAATTGAAGCTATATATATTGACGCAGAGTTGGGCGGCCCCCCACTAGATGGACAGACGATCTGGTGAGAGTCGCGGGGAGCCGTTGGATGCGGATAGCGGGCAACCGTCCATTGTGGCGTTCCATGGGGGAGGCCTATGTCCAGCAGTGGACGTCTTCCGGCTGATGATGATATATATTTTTATCCAGGATGACCACGAAAATAGCCACATTAATTTACTAACAACGATTGGATGTGTGAATGAATTTGCATCCGGTTTTAATCAATATGAGCCAATAAAAATCCTACTAATATTATAAATGCGAAAGTTTGTGATAACCGGGATTATCACATAAGATACTTTTTATCCCGATAATCCCGAATTTTTTTGTTATTTAAATACTACGTGGACGAAGTCGGCGGGCACAGCTAGTTAATAATAATAATATGGAAAAAATGAGAGTACTGGGGAACTAATTAATAAGAGTTACTTATCGCTAGAACGCAATAGTATATCCTATCCTAAGTATGGTACTACGTATAAAGAACCTTGTTTACAAATGCTCGAGCACCTCATTATAAGTAATTTATAAAATAGGTAGGCATTTTTATTAAGTGCAATTTATAGACCACGATACCCAATTATGAATACAAACAAATAAACGAGGCCATAAAAATTGACATTGCATTAAAAATGTTGTCACGACACCCGATCGGCCGAACCCATTAAAAAAAAGCAACGAAGGCTTAGTCCTCATATAAGTATATAATGTCGCATTATTTATGTAGGTACTAACACTCGATTGGAGATCACAAATTAGGGGACCTACCTGGTCTCGAGCGCTTCATGCAAAGTGGTGCAATTTAGGAGAGGCTTTATTTGGAATTGTTATGTAGGTATTAAAACTGCGATATATACATGTGTGTATAGCCGCTAAAATGGCTGTTATGCAGTTGCGATAGAATTAGTTTTATTTAATACGCTAATGAAAACAATGTTCGGTTTATATTAGCTTTCTTGCTCTACATGTCGGGAGAATCTACAATTAGTAAGTCTTCACTCAGCTAGTGACTTCAAATGTATATATTTGCCGTGGCAAGATGTATTTGATAAACTCTTTTATTAGCAATACTGAAATAATTTGCTGCCGGGAAAAAGTTAAGAAATGGGTAAAAAACGTTTTAATTATTAATCACTCATGTATATTTCAATCAATCACAAATGTGTATATAATTTCTTATTGTTTTTATTTTTATTTTGTGGAGTTTTATTCCATGACACGAGGCAGCAAACTAGAAGCCACAATTTATACATTTTAGGCACACGTCGGCTAAAGCCCCAACGCAATGTTCTCACAGAAATGAGGAAAACGCCGGGTTCCCGCCGACATGAGGATAATTCTAATTTGTTCGGAGGCAGCCGATAGATAGCCCTTTGTGAGGCTCTATTATGCACGATCGGCTCTACCAAAACTCTGTGACCCGAATGCTTTAGCAAGTAGCTAATTTATAATAAAATTGGATTCTGCATAGACGCTGAAATACCGACTGTATAATCCTATTCAAAGACTACTACTTAAACGAACCAAATTACAAACGAAATTAATCAATGGAACAATAGGTAATTTTAATCGAGTATGTAGCCAAGGCTTTATATATTATGCGTACATAATTTCCGTACTATAAATAGTTGTACCTTTATCTTTGCCTAGTGTACTAAATAAATGGCTATTAACAACCAAGCCAACTAACTAACTAGAGTGATTGACGCCCAGGCTCCTCTGTATAATTTCCAATTCTAATCACGCATCGGAAATACTTACAAATAGAATCCCTTACGCAAACTAATTAGCAAGATTAGAAAGAAATGGGTATAGCAATCTTCATAGTAGTACGCACGTACTAGCTAATTAGGCCACCATTTCATTAGCATGCAATCATGTAAATCCCTAATTTGAATTCTATATATACATAATTGAAATAAAACTAGTTTTCGGATTTTATCGCGTTTATTAACTATATGTTCCCGACGTTTCGGTTGCTTTACAGCAGCCATGGTCACGGGGGGACAGAGGTGTTAGACGTCCTGATGTCATAGTTAGTAACTGGGTACCCTCATATTTAGTTGTTGTTCGCGGTCCGATCCACGCAGAAAGTGCTCACAGTGTCTCGAGGTCTTGCAATGGTATACTTGGTTATGGATTTAATTATATTAATTACTGGATCCCAAGTTGGTGAAGTTGGTCGGGAACATAAAGTTAATAAACGCGATAAAATCCGAAAACTAGTTTTATTTCAATGTGTAGTATTCGCGTAAATATAAGAAAACTATATACATAATGTTAGATTTAAATTTTAATTAAATTACCTATACCATGGATATGCGTTCTCTGTACCTATCATGGAAATTAGTATGACGTAGCATCGTAGGTACCTACATCAACTTTCCCTACGTTATCTATGGATAATATGTTTAAAGTAGCATCAAGAAAAATTCTAATAAACCACTTTTGAAGCACTTTTTGGGAACTGGAGAACCAAAGAAATTTGATATTTATATATACCTACTTACTTCTCCTTTTACATCTCCTACCTAAATATAAAACTAATAACAAACATACCTATAATTACGTATAGTTAAGTGATAAAGTTGCATTTAGTAATGAATTTGGCTTGTTATTTTAATAGAATAATTATCATTCAATAAATTATATTGGACCTTGTTATCTATATAAATTATGTTCTCAGTAAAGCAAATTAAATTATTTCCATTTACAGATAATAAGAGAGCATCAAGGGTCAACTTAGTGGTAGTATACAGATTGTTATAAAAGTTCAAAATAATAGGCAAGGTATACGGGAGTACAGTAGCTGATATCTAGACACATAGTGAAGACAAATTAATACGTAACTTTCATATTTTCTGAGTTACGACCCTTTATATTAGTATTACTTTCGTGTTGCAGCCTTAGAATACATCCAATGGCGTAAGAAACAGTGTAAACTGCATTCAGAAGTAACACCCATCAATGTTCAAGAAAAAGTTTGTAAAGATGGCGTAGTAGATTACTTGAGATATATCATTTTTAATACAATTTGATTCTATAACCCATGCTCATTCAAACCTAAGTATTATTTCAAACTTTGGAAACACCTTGTATAGGCACCTGTTACGAAACACTTACCTACTACAAAAATGTAAAAGCCTTCTTGTCCCAAGTATCGAACTATTTAGGCTTAAAGATATTGTGAAACCTACATACAAAAAGCTCAAACGGATTTGAAGCTTATTTTCATTAAGATTATCTCCGTATACCATACGAATAGAGATCGCAGACTGGTCCAGCCAACTCACTAGCATAAGAATGTCTCTAACAAGAGACATGGCGAGCTTACGTCGCTACAATGTCCAATTTATACGACAGCCGAGCACTCTGCTTCCGATCGAACCTTGAAACTTATACGCGACAACGGCGAACAAATAATAGCGACTACGAACCTACCATCTCTTCTTCAACATAATTTTCGTGTTACCATTCCGCAAATTCTTGTTTATTTGACTCTTATCCGTGGCAGCGAATAAATGATGGAACATAGCTTAATAAATATTCGGATACAGCGTCTATTTCTTGCTCAATAAGGTATGATATTCTCTTATTTACCTCGACTATCCGATTGGTCCGTCACGGTCCACCGCCATGGCTCCATATTCAAATACACCAATTTTTACGACGCCCGATATCTGGCGGGTTATCTTCAAAGATAACTTTGTCTCATGGACACATTTGGTTATTTTAAAAACTTTTTCTGTTATCAAAAAACACACTTTTTACTGCACAACTCACAAGAAATGTTCTGAGAACGACTGGCAGGAATATGTCACTAGCTACGAAAAAATTCAGCCTTCATAGAACAATATTGCGTACCATGGTCATTGTTTTGTACAATAAAAAACACCTTACCCGTCCTAGTTTCGTTTTGTTACGCTTTTATAAAGAAATTGAAAGTGTATTGTTTGGAATTGTATAGTTTTTGTTGATGTTTTTAGCGGGTTCCATAAAAATTTAGAGCATAAACAAAAAAGGCGAACCCTTCCGCGTTTGGGCAATTGTGCGCTGTGAAGGTAAGACCAGTTGGAAATTACAGGTGATGTAGTGAAGGTGGTCATTCCTTATTGTGATAATGTGTCCCTTTGTCTTCGGAAGTTGTGATAATTGCTTTCTTTTATACGATCATTGATTTATTGCTGTGGTCGGCGAAAGTGACAATACGAGGTAAGGCTTTGGTTCATGATGATTAACAGCTTTCCTTGATCCTCTTTGGTGTAACCTCTACAGTTAACGTAAGTATTTCTTCGTAAACACATCGACGAAATCATAATTTAAATACATGTTTCATTGTAACAAGGTGTCCTAAAATGAGTTGGTAGGCCTGTGGCATACCTACAGACATGCCCCATATAATCAAGATTCCCATTCTTGGAACTGGCTTTTCAATATGTATTTCAAAGGTCGCACATGTACCCAGCACATAGTAGTAAAATCCTATAAATCATAGAGCATAGGTCTGAATTTATATAATCCACTTGAAATATTCGATGATATGTGTACATAAAACTTCGTATAGCAGCTCAGCATCCCAGAATCCCAATAAAAATACATACCAATAACAGAAAAGTGTTCGATGGCGCGAAAAACTGAACAGCCGATAAGCGGAGTACGTGCCCCGCGCGCCGTCGGCGACAATCGCCGAAACGACCCGTCATTTCATATATCGACGTTTATACACAACGCCGTGGTATTATGCCCCAATGTTTGCGCCATACCGCCTCGCACATATTTGCCTCGTATTTGCCATAGCACAATATTTGTAGAACGTGCTAACCGTGGTGTCAAACACGACGTATCTAGGCGTGACACGTAGCGACACAACATTTTCAGTTATTACACATGTTCTACTGTTATTATCTCGTTGGCGTTTTCTTTTCGGCGCAATAAAGCGTTGATTGCACTAAGACGACGACAATTGGCCACGGAATAGGACTGCGGGGGTGCCGATAAGACAATAGCGTGTTTACCGAGTTAGGCTCGAATGTAACGATATGGGTATATTTGCTTTTAATATAGCTTTGTTTATCGCACGCGCGCTTAAACTTTTGCACATAACTAAAGAAGATAGGGTTGTAAGGTCATAACATGATTCCCGCTTATTTTCTTGAAACTTTCTGATACTAATATCTTACCTACCTACTTACCTACTTTTAGTTTTTCATGTCAATTATGGTAAATTTTAATTCCGTAGGGGTACCTACAGACGAAACTTTACGATGATTTTATTTATTTTTCCACACATACATCTACTTATAAAGTGTATTTTTTTTATAAATTAAACATTATTATTGTAAAAACATTAACTATTTTAAACCTAATAAATGTTTATATAAAAACTTATTTACAATATATGTATAACATACGACATGACCATAGTTGCCCACCCTTGTGAAATCAGTCAGATTGGTATAGGTATATAATAGTTCTATAGTACAATCATCATCCTAACCTATCTGCCATACTTTCCTCTCTAGTTTATCAAACAGCTATAAACACAGCGATACAATATCCATACCCTATTCAAAACCCACCAAATCGTTCGAAGTTAATTTTATTTTATAGTTAAATAATGAGCCGTCGTAAAATGGAAATGGAAGGAACTGCCTACGTCAAGTAGAAAGGCGGTTCGAGATTTCCTGTATTCGGAAACAAACGTAGCTAGATACAATTATGAGGATAAAGCCAAATAACAGATCCTTTAATTTTATTTTCAATGCGAATCTTAAAAATTAAAGACACTCCGAAAGAGTTTTATTAAAAAATAACTTTGTATTATGAGATTTGTTTAATCCCTGCCCCGTGTAATGGCCGCATTACCGAAACATTCGAAGCAGAAAGAAGTTTGGCGTGAACTCCGGAGGCGCTCGCCGTTAGTTAATGCAGGGAGAGATGCAAATGGACTCTCTCAAAATTGGACGGGGATTTCAAGTTTTACCTACCGAAGTCGCTGATGCTTCCATTTAAACACGAAACGGAGTAACTCTATCTAAATGTATACCATTGTGATCGTTATTATCAAAGCTTTTAGGTAGCTTTTCCGATGAAAGTTCTTCGTCATTGTGACACTCTTTCTTAACAAGGTTCTTGTAAAATATGACAGTATTTTGCGGGTTTGACATGCACGGCAGCGTTCGAGTATTGGCGCTTCAACTTCTGATCTTAGGTAGGATTTCTGATAATATGCGAATCGGATATGAAGGCGAAATTCCTATACCCGTCTTCCTGATACAGTTTCGTCGTAAGTATTGAAGTTTTGATACCACCGCTTAACCCGAGAACGTGACTAATCCAGATACGAGATGAACTTTATAAATAATCTAATTTCACAAATCGGGACTGTTCGCTGGTGGATAAAATAGATAGAGTGTTTGAAAATAAATTCAAACGGATCTACCAAATTCTTATTTTGAATAATAAGACTTATTCTTCTTCTGCGAGCGATTTCCACAAATCGACGGAGTTGCGCCTGTTTTGTGTGGTGAGCTGGTCAGGTCATTTCAGCCATAATAATAAGATTTTTTTTACGATTCTCTACAATATTGCTTTAATTGCTGATTAAAATGATTACAAATTATTGCAGGCTTCAAAGCAGCACACTTTAAAATCTCACGGATGAACTTGTACTTATTCAGATTATTATTATAGGTTTAAAAACATAAGTAGGTAAGAGTCATTTTCCTCAAAAATACATAATAACAATACGGTTCTCTTGTTTCAATAGTAAAGCCAACACCTAATCAGTAAATTTTAGTTTAGAAATCAGTTACGATACTAAAACGTAACAAGTCTGGATAAAAGTTGCATGTAAGCGGTCCGCTTTCAAGCCTCTCACCCATAAACTGTATGATAGATGTTGACATCGACAAGCCCTCGCGTGTAGCCGGTACCGTTCCGTCCCACTACCAAGGGCTGAGCCATACCTTGAGACGACCAGAAAGACAAGATCTTCCACCCCTCTCGCTATCTTCTACCTAAAGACCAGAGAAACGCAAAAAGTAGCGATGGAAAGGTCTATCTAGCCTGGATGATTGTATCAACATCGAATTGGGGTTCGGTGCACTCGGCACCATATTTAAAAATCGAATGCCGATGGAGCATGATTCGAAAATGGCCGGCGTTCTTTCTACCTACTTACTTCTTTTTTTAATTCTTAAAGCTGTGATTTCACGGCCTCGCATCATATCATGTTTCAATTCAGTTTTAATTTCTTTAAATAGTTGATCGGGAAATGAAGAGTGGAATTTGAGAGCCATTACAAATCGTACCTTTTTAAAAGTTATCCTCAATATTCTAATAACTTTATACCTTTTGTAAATAAATTGATATTATTAGGTAAGAAAACGAAACGAATCAGATTATCTTGCATTTAAATGCATTGCTAAATCGAAATTCAGTTAAGAGCTTCTCAGCGTGAAACAAATATGATCCGATATGGATCTTACAAGCTGGTTTCAGGGTCACCTGCTTGACACATGGACATACAAACGCGTACTTTATGTAAGGCTTAGCCTTTGTATCGCGAATAAATTCACAGTTTTTATATTACGTATCGAATTAGCGCATCGACATATAGCATAATAAACACACGAAAGCAACGACATCGTCTTATTTTCTCGGATAAATAAGGTATACCTACACGATACGAACGGTTTTAATTAAAATATACGAGCGTGTGAACGTCCCTTATTATGGTAGCTGAGCTGGATATATTTCAGCCATAAATAACTTGAAAATGGTAAATTTATACAAAATCGTTTAGCATACCTAATTAGGAGGCTCACCCTGTGGTATACCTACCATATTATGGCGATATGTTATTGGTTCCCAATACGAATATTATGTAGGTTAATATTTAGTGTTATCTTCATGTGAACTTCCTTATTCACATGTAGCAAATGTAAGCGAATGGGTTTAAAGGCTGTGATATCCTTAAGTTGAATGCGTTGGCACAGATTTTCATCGAAAATAAAAACGAGGGTAGGTATCATTTTGAATGCGAAATGTCCGTGAAATTATAGTGTTAAATGTCACGGCAAATATACGAACGGAGGTATAGTGTCTTGGGGAGTATTCCCCTGAAGAGGAACTAAAATGGTAGGTACCTGAAAGCACCAGAACATGACAATCGATGTGTTTTACGTGCAATTAGTCGTAGTATGTATATATTTGATATTGATACTTTTCTATGCTCAGTATTACTATATTGACGTAAATTTATTTGGGCATTCCGAAAATATATTTAAGATGTTCCATATCACGCGATAACAGCTTAATTTATATCCGCTGGTAACTGCTCCGTTAATTAACTTATGCTCCACAATTTATCTGCTACCATCTCATTTTCTCCTTAAAATATGAAGCCAATCTTTTAATTTAGAATAAACTTTCAACGCTCAAGTTTTTCTCAGTGTTTTTTTAGATACATACCTACCGAATTAATTAACTTGAGATTGATTTAATCTCGTCCAGCACCAGACTTGACTCTCAAGAGGCCCAAATTAATTTTAAGAACAGAACAACATTCTACCATGGGGAATATGAATTTGCTGTCCTGAAAATCAAACTCTTAGAGTTTTAAGCTCTATTTCTTTGCTTTAGGGGTTGTTATAGGTTTTCTTGTCGGTGCTTGTTGTTTGCGTTATTGGCAAGATGGAGTATCCCAGTATGGGCAGGCAACAGATGCCCGGAGCGGGTCGGAAAGTCTTATCAAAGCGTTGCGACGCTGAAATAATTGTTGAATAATTATTTTGTTAATAGGTACACCGAGTAATTGACGCCCAACATTTGGGGATATAATTTAATTATTCCGGTAGCCAGTGTTTGTAATTAACTCGATTTGTACGCTATACAGTATACCAGCCAACAAGGATATAGTAACAGTACCCAATTAAATTAATTTCGTAAATGTTGTGTGTCGCAATCTTCTAATGATTCGAAGAATTTTCTAGCGAAAGTTGCTGTTGCTTCACAAAGCTAGAAATATATCTAGGTCGATGTAGAAAAAAGTTGAGTCTCAGAAGTAACAGAAAAATGTTCATAGTAAAGTAAAACCCGGTGCTTTACAACACTCGGGAACAAGTTACGGACATTCCAACAAAAGGTTATCTCACTAAGGTCCCTCAAATGCTAAACGTGTAGTTTCGGGAACATTTCCTCTAAAGTTCATCGTTTGACCGGCGTTTTCCGTACTTTAGGTACCTAACGACTGAGCCCCGACGCGGGGTGGAATAAAGTCGTTTTCCACTGAATAGTACTAGCACTAGGTAACATCTAAAGACATAAGCTTCGGCTGTTGGAAGTATTATAGTAATTTTATCTGTTCTATCAAGAATATCTTCCCAATCATTTTTTTTTTTTCAGAAAATATTGATAGATAGTATTTTGTTTTAATTTTGCGATATAGGTCTTTACCTATTTGTTCATTACTAAATTTCCTCCATCCCCTTTAAATTAACATAGTGGTAGGCATTTTAGTACTAGGTATTTTATATCATTCGGAAACGGATTTAGAAACTTTAAACAGCAGTATTTTTGACCATTTAAAATTTATTTGGAAACATATTTGAATACTTAGTAATTGAATATCCCTGTCGATTACTACAGATTATTTTTTAATAATTTTAAATTTAGAAAAAGAAAGGCGTTACAGGTTATCGAATCCGTTTCCAACATTGGTTCGAATAATTTCAAATTCCCCCTCCAACAAAAGTTTTAAGTCCCCTCTTGTGTCTTGGACCACCCTCAGCAAGAGGAAAGCCACTCAGACTTGTTTAGCGGTTCCGTCGTCTAAGGGTTGAAACGCGGTGGGGTTCGGTAGATGCTGACGCAATGGCTCGTGGCGTCTGGGCCCATTTAAAATACTGTGTGGAGAGTGGTACCAATAAACAAATGCTTTGTATAAATTGTAAGCAGTCTAACAAAATTTGCTTCAATTCTCAATCTAGAATCAAACTTCACTTTTAGCCAAATGTAAAATGGCCCTTTCAACACTGTTACGGCCGTATCAGTTAATCAAAGCCAAGTTTCAGAGCGATCTTAGGAACCCTTTTGACAGGTGATTTTGTACAAGTATGACATAAGAATGACATTTCCAAGATCGCTCTCAGGTAGGGTAATTTAAAAAGCAGTTTTAAGTCGTTATCCATATAAAAAGAGTGTAAATGATTATCTATGTTAATCGACATTCAAAGATACCTACCCACATATATTATAAGCGTCAGCGCCAAATCTAAGCCACTGATTTTATTCAAAATAACGGAGCGAATCTCTTTTTGAATTTGTAACTTAATTTTCTATAACGATCCAAGATATAGTTTTTGTCCCACCCTGTATTAAAATTCCAACACCTTCCAATAAGTAGTTAGGTGCGCATAGAGACAAGTTATCTTCCCGCTCCTTTGAAGCCTCTTTTTTTATTAATATTCTATGCCTATTTACGCAATTATCTTTACAGTAATTTATAGCCAAGTCGTTACGGAAATGTTTGGAGTAGAAAAAAAATATAATTCATCAATTTTAGCAGTGCTTATGTAGAGATTGAAAAAGTCCTTAATTATTAAGTTTATTCAAAATATTTTAGGTTTCGAATTCGATACGTTTTGAAGGATTTATTAGTCATATATTTTCAGTGTCATGTCGAGTAATGACACATGTATGTTAGGTATGTTGTTATTTACTTTATTTAATTATTTATGTGTGTATCAGAAACATATTTTTAAATATGCGATCATTTTTTAAATGTCAAAAACCCACAAATGAAATCGTATTGATTGAAAGTTGCCCGCCCACACAGTGAGTAGGCATTAAAAATGTCAATGCAAGCAAATATCTTACATGAGTTTACTGCCTGCATACAATAAAGGCAGGGCTGTCATTACGCATAAAATATGTATACCTACAGAAATCGCAAAAGTACCTACCTGTACATACCCTATTCTTGTATACCTATATAGTATTAGGGACTTTGCATACCCTTTGTTTAAACTCTTTAAAACTGTATTTACTAATTTGGACAGCGCCTAGAAGCCCGAATACCTAATTATATTCATTAATAATTACATAACTAATTTCAATTCACATAAAAAGTGCAAGTTTTATCAAATATGTAGGTAGTAAGTAAATGGAACGAAATAATTACAAAACATTGTTTGTGGGTTTTTCAAAGATTATTTTTAAGTCTGTTATTTATTGTCTTTATGGAATACGTAGCTACATAATTAAGTGTAAAGATGGCGTCACCAGATAAAATGAATTAGAGATAAGTGTCTAAATATCAATGACCGTGATCGACGGCTCTACATAATTAACACTATTATTTACACCACTCAGCATAAATTATTGCCGTAATTTAAACATTATCAAATTAGTTAAATATGTATGCTAATTTCAATGAAAACATTGACAATTTACATGTTATCTGTACGACATCTCGAGGTGGAGTACATAAAAGAATTGCCTTCGATGTAGGAATGAGAATTTCTTTAAATTACCGCAGATTGACGATCTCTTAGCGCATCTGCCTATGGCGATTAAATAAAAGTCTTATTAAATGAGATGAAAAAGAGTCATTTAATTTGTTTTTAATACTAAGTAACCCTTGTACACGGAACCGGAAAGTAACTCCATTGAACCTATGAAATATAAGTAATGCCACTTAAATTATGATAGAAAATATAAAAAGGTACTTTTATTTAGGTACCGAATAAAAATTTAAGAAATACATGTTTTTTTTAATTAAATTCGAATATTTTTTCTTCTAGTTTAAAATAAAAAAAAAACTTTATACAGAAAAACGTTCCTTTTTAGTATTTCATACTTCATCTCATATGTTTTGCTATCGTAATATTTCACCATGGCATTTTCAGCGGGGCGGCTGCGGCGCCACAAATGACATGATTTGAATGTATGGGCCATGCCGCCTCAGAGCATACATTTGCATGCCACTGTAACGCGCAACCAATTTGGTTAATACCCAACATGAACGATAGAACAAAGCCCGGATAAAAGCTAGACAGAACTTCGAAATAAACTAAGCGCGACACAGATCACGTTCGATGCTAAATGCACTTTGGAAAAGATAACGTAAATCGAAAATCAAACGCGTCGTGTCCCATCGAAATGGCATCTCGTTTGGAGCACTCGATTCTGGAATCGATAACATTTTCGAATATCGAATCGAGATTTAGTCAATTTGGGGATTCGTATGCAGATGTTGAGCCCGGTGCAGCGTGATACCCGTAGTAATCAAGGCGTACTGTGCACCCTTGCGGGGGAGGTTCCTGCCCGGTTTCATCCCTTCCCGGGAGGGTGGGGAGGCCGGGCGATGCTTGTTTGTTACGGAATGGGTCGGGAAGCGAAACTTATTCGAGGTTAATTCGGTGGGTAGATAGGTTCGTAGGTAGGTATTGTTTTTATGTCGCTTGGTTAAGGAAGTTTGTCCCCGACCGTCGTTATATTTTCGTTCATTTCATTTTTACTTAGCGTGAGTGTCATATTATTAATAATATTACGAGCACAATGTTGGACTAAAGGCGATACAATAACCTACCAACGACTTAGGTGTTGTTTTTGTGCATTATCTTAATCGTTTAAATCGTTTTAAGGAACATATTGCAGGTTCATTTAAATAAATATACTGTTAATGTTAAAATAATGGTTATTTATTTCCACATTTGCGCTAAAGTCGTGATAAGAAGTAGCAAAACACAAATCAGAGTTATAATAACTAACCGCCATAAAAATAATTATTATTTTATTCTTATTATAGGTATTATTGCCAATAAAGCAGGTAGTTTCACGCCGTTCTTATACTTATTAAAATAATGTTTTGGCGGTTATTACAACTTTTTATTCGATTTAAAATTAGTCTCAGAAACCTAAGTGGTGGAATAATTTAAATTAAATGCATTTTTTACCTACACCAATCTTTTTTTATAAGGCACCTACTGACTCAAGTGTCCATCTTATAGTTTGCTAAAAATATATCAACGAATTATTATAATCCACACAAATGTGATTACAATCACTACACGTATGACTCTACCAAGCATTTTAGATCTATTGAATCTTTTACTAAGATAGAGTTATCTAATGTAGAGTAACTTTACGTGCATATACGGAAGTAAATAAACCGAAAAGGTGTAGATATTCACGTCATAGATAAGCGAATAGGTAGTTACAAACATTTTAAACCAGCTCTATCACCTTTCTACAACTCACCAGAAACTTTCAACATTTTCTAAAGATAATGGTGAGTAGAGCTTTTCGTTGGAAATAGTTCTAAATATTACTAAAACCGGGCTTTTAATGCGTGTCAGACTTCCATTAGTGTATATCAATGGTAGTGTTTTATTACATAGTAGATTACCTATACTAAAAACACCCGACTATACCCGCTTAAATATGGATTTTAACTCTACATAAGTCTTAAAGTACATTTTACGTGATTATTGCAATAACTAACTTAGTAACTAGACGGTACTTGAAGAACGTAACCAAAAAACACAGTATCTAATATGGGTATATTAGATACTGTGTTTTTTTGGTTGTATGTTGAAGGAATACTATGCGGTGAGTTTTGCAATGCATTTTCACCCACGTTTTGTCGGTGAAGTTGTGGTCCCAAGGTAGTAGAGCGCGAACCTACCGTACATTCAAACAATATTGTCTTATTAGAGAGATAGGTAAGTTAGTAGAGTGTAAGATAGAACGTCGAGCGCCGGCGCCGATGCTGTTATCTATGTGATATAGTGGGTATTATAGGTACATGAACTTGTTATCTTTTAACGGTTGTGTAAATCGTTCAGGGTAGTTACTTTTACTTGATAGATACATAATTATACTATGTTTTTACAATAAGTATATATTTTGTATTTTAATGGAGTTTCGTCAAAAATAACATAAATATTCATTATATTTTTTAATTTTTCGTAATATGTTTCTTCCTAAAAGACTTGACCGATTTTGATGATTGGTTTTTGTTCTTAGCTAGAATTGGACTCGCTAGTAGCGCTCTTGTCGACATCCAAAAAAATAAATGTATCCTAACGAAGCTACAGGCGAAAGCTAATTAACTATATAGAATGGCGCAGAACTAGGTATCTACCTATATTCAGCATAAATCACACTGTATTATATAGGCAGATAATCTTATAATTGCAAAACAGGTCCGTTTGGATTGTAATAAGGAATACCGAAATAGAAAATATTAATTTCGAACAACACTCTTTGACTATTTAAAATACATTCGTAAGCACAGCAAGAAAAATGTATAAGCATTTTTGTATCAAATTACATCCGGGTAGAAGTAGCGACTTTGATAACTGAAATATATAAATAATTTGTCTTGATTTTGGACATGTAGGTTTGACAAGTACCTACCTAGCAATACCTACATACAATGTAGGTACTGCCGCGAAGGCCAATAATATTCGTACGCGCCCTAAAGTGCTATTAACAACACCACTGATTGAAGATAACCTATGTTTAAATACAAAATTAATTTTGCGTTTTAAAACGCAAGTCGCCATGCTATTTTCAACTCGATTCCGACGTCGTTAGGCGTCCAATTTTTTCAGGAGCAGCACGTATATTTTGGGGAGTATAATGTAGGGTATTGACAAGTTCAATCAACGCTGCGTTTGGTAGGGGTGAAGCAATGTGTTTTTTTTTATTCGGATTTATTAATAAGAGCGTACCTATAAGTTGCATAAGTAGGTATGTTAATAATTAATATACAAGTAGGTATATTTTCAGTTATCGTGACTCGTTTACAAAAACAATAAAATAATGACTTTATCTAAGGAATTTTGAAACCCAAAAGCGTTTAAACAAAAAGCAATTTCGCAATTAAGCATTAACCACACAGAATTATCTTATAAAATGTCTACGGTGCGGTATTTCGAAGTCAATTGTCCGAAATGATTTTGGTTTCTTCGAAGGGTCTCGAGACAAAGCCTATTCTGGTGGCAACAATGCCGATAACAACGCCCTCTGCAGCATTTCCTTTTGCCAAATTATTTTCCACGAGGTGCACAAAATATTATCGACCACACAACGGGACCATGTTTACCAACAAGCAAGGAGGTTGGATGTTGCGCATGCGCGGGCCGACGGCCCTGTGTGCGTGACTATAAATATGGCGACGGGCCGCCCAGCCGCCCTCGGTTATGCAACACAGTTTGATCTAGAAACATCCAAATAAATCTTACCCATTATTAGGAAAACTTCCCACATCAAATAATATCCATTAATAAGATTCGGAGGCTATCGGATAGCGACGATTTACAGAATAGGCCCCCGCTTATGAGAAAACTTATAAGATAGGATTTTAGACGTCGTCGATATTATAAGAACTGAGAATTTTAAATTAGATATTCTTATAAGTATTTTTATAAATGCAAACTTATAGGTACATAACTGGAATATTTATAGTGACAAAATGTCAATTTATTTATTATTTACGTTACAAAATACGGAGGGTATCTTATCTTTACAAAGATATTGCATTAAATTTTGAAACGATCCTGAATTTATTTTAAATCTGCCATCCCAATAAATTAAGTACATATATCCAGTCAGATAAGCCCCGTCGTGTGCAAAAGTATTCAAATTTATTCAGCCCAAATTCTTGTAGGTAGGAGTGAACACTCGATATTTACAGATTAACATTTTACCCTCGAGAAAGGGTAAATATTTGTAGTTTTCGCGTGGGAAAATTAAAATGAGTAGAATATGTAAGGGCTTTTGTAGTTCTCGGGTAACAAGGGAAGGAAGCCATTATGCGGAGCCTAGCGCCATCTATCCAAAATCCTCGGAGGCTTTTCCAAGCTACACCGAATGCTACGGGACGTAGCTGAATATTTTCGTGAAGTTTTTCTTTTATTGTTATTTTTAATTGACATTATTTAAGATTGCCTTTTTGTTAGATTTTTGTATTTATATCATTAATTGGACAAAATGTCAGATTGGCATTAGTATTTTTGAACGTGCCTTTGATACGAATAAACGTTTTAATAACATAAATATACTTTATAATATTTCAATAACTGCTACATTTATTTATATTTTTTAACAATTAGCTACTTATTATTATCTTATTGAAAAAACAACAAAACAAAACCTGCTATTATTATGTTCATCAAACATGGAATGAAATTTCATAAATTAGACCGCACCTAACTTTATTTTCGCAACACTTATTTCATAGATGTTATGAGAATTTATTTCAAGTTATTATTTAATGTCAAAAAAAGTATTTTTATAAATTTAACATCCTGTTTTCCTGACACTATTCAAATATGAGGCACAGAAATAATAAATATAGAATTAATGCTCTGTTATAAATATATAAAGCGAATAAATAAATTTTCCGAATCAAATTCAGCGTCCCGCAGCATTTAATCGAAACCAGTTTCCCCGGCAAAGCCTTTCGAACGACGCACTAGCCTACTTTCTATCCATCCCTTTCGCCCTCCTATTCGCAACACCGTGAGAAAACGAGATAGCAATCGTTACGTAAACCTCTTGTGTGGCCTTTAACTTCCTACAGATTAATGAGTTTTTATATTATTATATAGATAAATACCTACTGAATATGTATAGGCGCGGATTCTTAATTAGCCAATTAACTCTTTGATAGCGGAGTGGGCTATCTGTCATATGTATCATGTGTAATAGGTAGTATATGCATGTGAAATAACCTGACGTACGGACAATAATTTATTTGGTTTATTAATTTTTATCGCGGCTTCGTTGGCGTGAATTAAATTGGTGTTCATTTCTGTGATACATGTTGTTACCGAAAAAAAAAATGATACACTTTGATGTTGTAGTTGAGATAAAATTATTTACGTACGCATTTTAAAATGTGAAATTTAATTAAAACGCATGTAAATTAATAAGGCAATGTTGGAGTGAAAGCTGTAACCGCAATTAGCAACAACGTTTCATTACAGCTTGTTAGATCGTCTAATTATAGGCCAAAAATTTCCAGAACAATTTTAAAATAAAATACCAATTTAGAGCCCACGAATTCATTCGCATTGACTTTTATGGTTTGTTTATCCTCCCAAAGTTATTTTATTTTTCCGACGTTTATGCATGCTTTCCGAAATTATATAATTTAGCCCTCTTGACGTCCCACTCCTGGGCACGGGCCTCCCCTCAACACGAGGGGGATTCAGGCCATAATCCACCACGCTGGCCCAGTGCGGGTTGGCGGATTTCACATGTCTTTCGAAAATTGGTTAGATCTTCTAAGACATGCAGGTTTCATCACGATGTTTTCCTTCACCGTAAGCAAGTGATAATCATATAGAATTTATGATTCGCACATAGATTTCGAAAAATCCAGAGGTGCGAGCCGGGGTTTGAACCCAAGACTTGGTGCCCGCAAGACGCGTGTTTTAACCAATCGGCTATCTAATACTTTCCGAAATGATAAAAGCATTTTAAAACTTCACATGAAGTTTAGGCTATTTACACGCTAAGATTAATAAAATTCCATTCATTAGCTAATGTGTGATGCGATCTCGTTTAATTAAGATACAAATGTCAGAAACTGCATTGTTGAAGTTTTGTCTCCGTTGGTTAGGGTGAGCGTCCACTTGGCTGTTTTATGAAGCGAGCCCGCCCGCTTCGACCAATGGGCTCGCTCCATTTCCTGATATTTCTAGATAGACATTTCAAATTTTCTATTTTAAAAATTAAATAGATTGTTGGGCTATTTCAGTCCCAGTGGCTAATAATAGTAAAATATTCAAGATTGACGACCGCTTGGTGCAGTGGTTCGAGCGTAGGCCGCTGGGCTCACAGCACCGGGTGTTTGCGGGTTCGATTCCCGTCAGGGTAAATTTCGGAAATGGCCTTTTCGTAATTTTCCCTGGTCTGGGTGTCACTGGGATCGCCCCCAGTCCATTGTACGGTACCCATAGTACAAGATTTGCTTAGTTTGGGACCATACAGTTGGTGTGTTTGTCTGGCGATATTTATTTATTTATTATTGTATCATTGATAGTATCTAAGCACATCCTTATCAACATCATACATAATTCATGGCGTACAAAGAAATCTTCATTCAGTATGTGTCATACGATCTCAGGAACTACTGGACCGATTTGAATAATGTTTATACATGTCAAGCCTTGTTGTTCTGCGAAGATTCAATGATTTTTTTAGGCAACCTAATGTTCCCACGGAAAATCTATTCAACCAAGATTGACAATCTGTTCCTGATTCGTTACCAAACGGACACAGGACCGGTTAAGTTTTTATTATCTGTCTCTTTTTAATATGATAATATCTGAAAGAGATGGTATATGATTAGAAACGGTGTTTAATTTCCGCCTGCGGTGAGGCGTAATCAATGAGTTTTATTATTAAACTTGCTTTGTGCGATGTGGGCGGTGAGGAAGAGATCCGAGTGTTTGAATATTAACTAGCCGCTTCCCGCGACGTCGGTTGTGCTCATTTGAGAAATGAGTGAAACTTTGCCCGGAAATTTGGAGGTTCTCAACCTTAATACAAAGGGATAAGGTTCGAGTAAGAGTTTTGAGGTTGCAATTGAACAGTTTTATTGTACTAATGTGGATGTCGATATTATTATTTATAATAATTTCTTGCAGTCATTTATATTTTTTTAAGTAGGTATTTACTGATTTAAGAAAAATATTGCGATACTTACCTTCTTAAATAGTTTTAAATATTTAATGGGAATTAAAACGCCATACGTCAGAGCACAGGCCTCTAAATATTTTCATGTATAAAAAAAACTTCAACGCACACAACATCGTTTGTTTTTACCCACTAGAATACAAATTGACATTGTTTCAACAAGACGGGGCCAAACTAAGCGTCGCGAACGCTCATTATCCGCGGTGAACACTCACAATATCTGTTTTTGGAAATTTGTTTTGATTAAACTACGCCAACGTACGCAAATGTAGGGCGGCCACGCATTCCCGTTTCCCAGATACGTCCCAATTTACGGAGGAAAGGGAGTGAAAAGTTCGTCCTAGATCTAACGCCTGCCTGGGCGATGGATGACGCATCAAAAGTTTTGGTATTAGGCAAGCTGTTTTACTTGATTGAACCACTTTTTTACAGCTTGCTCGCTCATTATAGTTACAAAGCCTATTCAGTTCTTTTAAGTTGTGTAGTTTCCCGACCCTCTGTTGCTTACTTTGTTCCTTGTTATATGACTAACAACTCCTACTACATCTCCCATATTTTCACTATGGCTGGATGGTACCCCTATTATTAATCTGACACGTGTATAGAAGCGTGAACATTAAAACTACGAATTTAGAATGTGAAAACAAAAGACGACGTATATACATTAATTTATATTTGCTGTGAACTCGAGGGAACTACGGAAAATATTTTAAAAGGTTCTATTTTAAAAACCCGCTCGGAAACTTTGTGTTTCTGTGTAAAAATACATGAATTCTAAAGTAAGTGAAACTGTAAATCCCTTCGAGGATCATTCCCACACTAGCGCAGTGCGGGAGAGCGCTGGCTAAGCAGCTATGTAACAAAATCTTAAGTAAAAGAAATACAAAACGCATTTACCCATCTCCCCATAAACATCGATGTTTTGCATAATCTCAAATCTTATTTTATTCGGCCGTTGTTTCATTTTTTATGGCTAAACTTTCACTTGCATTACGCAGAAAGCATTCTAAATTCAATTGCAACTGTTATACTTTATTACCGACGTTTTCGATCGCTCAAAATAAAATTTCGGCGTCAATATCTCTTTTTAAAAAAAGAATGACGAAAAAAGTCTCGCCGAATGTTTATTTTTCGACCTTCAAAAGTTCAAACAGCCGGCCGACTAAATGCCAATTATGGCCACCTGATACCACGAGACGTGTGCGACAATTCGCTAGGCAGCGCGCGCCTCTCGCTCTAACGCATGGGGCCGAGGCGTGCAGAACACGCGGGGCCCTAATCCCCTCGTATCGTCTACGCGAAACGTCAATGAACTTTACTAATCTCGGGGCGATACAAATCGTAGGCGTCCGAACACCCGCTGTCCTTGCACGGCAAAAATGTTTAATTCCGAATTCATTCCACGCAGTATCCTTGGCACGCCACTAGAAATAACTAAGATTGAACTTACCAAAACTTCATTAAGAATGGAACGTAATCGCGGGGTATTTTACTCGGGAGTTTTGCTACTAAGATTGCGTGATGACAAATGTTCCGTGGGCCATTGACCGAGTTCGTCGCATGTTATAAAATGCAATGACATAACTCACGTGACACGACGTAGGTATACTATAGGTACCTAAATGATACAATGATCTGTTGTCATCAGGCGATGTTTGCTCTACCATGTGTAGTTAACAACCACATGGGTTCATCCTTATTTTTATAATTTCAGTTCCTCTTCAAATTAAGAATCTAATTATACCTACATGAGTAATTATAGCAGGAAATGTAACATACATAAATTATCTTTTGTTTTAATTAATTTCAGAGCCTGCCCATTTTAACAGCTATTACGTTGGTGCATTTTTATTATAATTGATTACGTATCCGCCGTCATCCTTGAATTTTAAATTAGTACACGGCTTTGTAACAATTATCCAAATCGAATTCAATCCGACCGTACGTAAAGAAGTCTTTGATAAAGATGTCTATTTTAAGCACCGGTGCTTTGCACCTCTGAATAAGCGCGCTAGTGAACTTTTTGAAACCAAACCTTTTAATATTTTTGACGTCTATAAAATTAAGAGCAAATTTAAGCAAGCAAATTATAATCATAAAACATGTTTGTGTCTGTGTAAATATTTTACTTTAATTGATTTCCTATTTGATGATGCTAATATTGTTACTGCAAATATAATAAAATTTAACTAACAAATAGGTATATTGGTCGAGCAGATACGCAAAAGTCTAAGCTATTAAATGTTACCTTGATAAATAGTTATAAAACAAGTACGAATGAATATTTACCTAGTATTTACCTAGTATTAATCAATAATAAAATGGTATTATGAAATCAATTATATCCTTCATTAGATTTCATATGCTAATTTGCAATAATGAGTCGGTAACCACAAATCATAAATTAAAAGTAAGTAAGTATGCAAATTAGTTACCGAAATTACTAAAGAAAAAAATGTAATTACAATCATTAAAAAAACCGAAGTGGTGTTACATGTATTTTATAGTGCATAATCCAATACGATAAATCCGCGTTACGACTAATAAGAAACATGAAAGAAAATTATCCATTTGGAAAGTTCACGTGCAGCTTTTTGCGAAAGCACCCCCACATTATTGTTCCAGAGTTTTCAACGAGATGTCGCTGCCGGTCGCGTTGGGAAAAAGTTTTCGCTAGTGTGCGATAACCCCCTCGTGTTCGCACAGTACGCACACAGACACGCACCCTACAGTGAGCTCGCTGTACGGACAAGGCACACATACACAACGTTTACTTTACCAATTCACACTACTGTAATGCTACGCATAAGTACACGTCCTTTACTCAACTAGTGTGTGTGAAAGCGTGTTATACGTTACGAGGCACATCTATACACACTTATGCGGGTTTATATACCTACAGTGGGCTTCGCAGAATATCTTTTAACTGGATAGATGGCGGGAGTTCACCTGATTTTGGATACTTTATACTTCTGTTAGTTGATTTCTTTTTGTTTAATGATAAGACCTACAGACGTCATTACGAATAAGTACTACTAATTAATTTATTTTTGTTGCGAATATAAAGTTAGATTCATCTTATATTTATAGATAGACACCTATTTACCAATGTTGGTATTGTTTGTATGTAGATAAAGCTTATGTTGTGAAATCGATTGTTGTTTGGTAGCGGTCTCTATTAGTCGGTTGCTATAGAGTTCCTCTCGTATATTTACTTTCATTGGATAGGTTACACAACATTCACACGTTCGTATGTACATTCGATTCTTTTGTTTCTGTTAGTGGACTGGCACATCATTTTCTTATCTGGGTAGGGAAGTGCCTACCTCTTGTTATTTCTGTTGCGTGTATAAGTGTACCTACACTATGTATAATTATCACATTACCTATCATATTATAAAGAAGAATTTACCTATGAACTTACCTCTTAAAAATCTGGATTTCAACAAAGCAAAGATGAACTTAGGCGTTTCATTATTACCTACAACTAATTGAACAGGTTAGTCAGGTAGGTAGGTATTTTTAACTTAAAGACAATCTGGGCAAACAAGTTTAGAACCCGCCTGATATTAAGCAGTTACCATAGCCTAGAGATGCTTGCAGTGCCAATGGCATTGCTCGCACTTTGCCGACCTGAAGGTGAGTGGGAAACCTATCCCCGCTCCCCGATCCCCCTTCCTATAGAAGGGGGACCGGGGAGCGGGGGATAGGTTTCCGGTTCTCTGAATTATCGTACGAAATGTAGCTATAATAGCTATACTTATCTACTTTAAATGTACCTATCTTAAAATCAATATCGGTCCCATACTATAATAATACTACCTACTAGAATACCTATACCTATATATTTAAATATATTACCTACTAGACCTAAGCTTTTTTATATCTGTATATATTTGTTAGTTATTTCTTGTTTTCAATAAATGGTAATAATACTTGAAGCCGGAAATTATTCTAAGCTTGACGGCAGAAACTGTGCGATATCCACGGATGATTGATAAAGAAATATTCTGTTAGTTCATACTGAACCACGGCGGTCAATTGTTCACGATAAGGTCAAACGGCCCCGCATCCGTGAATGTTAAGAATCAGACCTTGACTTTGTTGATTTCATAATAATATTCTTTTGTTCTCAATTTCTTGAACAAAATAGTGGGAAAATTATGCATTCTAGTATATTTTTAACGGACTTCAAAATAGAAGAAGGTCCTCTGTTGGTCTGTATGTATATTTTATGTACTTATGTTCACAGATATCCCCGTTAATTATAAGAGGTTTGAAGGGGATACTCTCCAGATGATCCCATAGAAATTTCATCAAAATCGGTTCAGCAGTTTGAAAAATATAGCCTAATTACGGTTACCAGCAACTAAAATCAGTTAAAATCATGAAAAAATAAATAATTAAACGTCTTCCCAATAAACCTCACTGCACTTAAAGGCTAGAAATTAACTAACTTCTTATAATTTATTTCATTTGGAATAAGTGCCACTATCTTAACACTGCTGTTAGGACAACTTCTCAGATAAACTTCTTAGGTTACCTACCTCTACTGACTAGAATTTGCAAGGTCCCTAGTGACGCTTCGGTAACTTTGAGAGACAAGGACACAGCTGACCAAATATCGTCCCTACCAAACGACCGTGATGTCACACCGCAACTTTCGAAATTCGAACGCAAAAAAACACCAGCATCACGGCCATTTTGTGAAATCATATCGATTGGCAGGAAAAAATCCATTGTCCGGGCATGCCCGTTCCCCATTGGCCCAGTTTTTAGATGAGGGTGGCACAATAGGGTTAACTTTCCCCATAGTTTTTGTCGTCGCGCGCGACCCTTTTAAATATGAATTCCTTTTGTTAAACGTCACAAACGTGTTCCGCGTATGTTAGTTCCCGACGCATCGCAGTACAGAATCGTTATACGATTTCGAGCGTGTAATTAACATTCGTCTGAACTTGATAGACAACACACGCGATGAGGTAAGAATGATTTGATATGTAAATTAACTACTACGCAATGTCTGTCCGCGCATAAATCAAAATTGGCTGGTCGGACTGGGCGATGCTCTTTTTCTGTTTTAACTTTTTTGAATTAAGATTACCTGTGTTTTTTTTAAATATACAAACGACAAAGCATAGACGTGGGTCAATTCATCAGCTCTTCAACTATTTTATGATTAGATATACCTAATTCCTAATTTGATTTGTGTGGGAGGAAAATTTACTGAAATAATTTCATATTGGTCTGTAGGTGCTTGCAATTTGTTCAATATGGATTGACAATAAATATCTTTGAGCATTTGGTTGTGATAATATAAAGGTAGGTGTATATAAGTATATATTATGATTAATTCTACTTTTTTTACAAATACGGAACGCTAAATATGAATACGGACAGTTTTATAGTGCCTATCTTGTAATGTAGTTCCAATTAAATCATCCACACTGCGACCTTTTTACTGAAACATAAACGTGACGTCACGATTAAGTTAATGCGATCAAACCTTTGCAGCTTCCTCTTTTTAGCAAACTTTACTTTATTTATTTCGGTCCAGATCAAAGCGATAAATCAATGCCAACACCGAATATAATTATTCGGTGTATTATTTATAGTAGTATTCGGTATATCAAAGTGACTATCTTCATAATTAGCGACAAAATATAAATAACTAAAGCAATTAAGATAAGTACATTAATTACATCCTTTGCGACAATTAAAGCAATATTCAGATTTGTTTTTATGCCGCTGACGCGTGGATTGTGATATTTATGAAGTTGTTTCTTATCATACGAGGTATGATAAGCAACAATAGAAGATAAGAATTGATCCAGCATACTTATAAGCAGTTTCATTTAAAATAATCACGCATTTAACAAATTTTAATCAATAATTTTATTATGAACGATGGGATTGAATTTTAATAAATAACATTATTTCTATTAATTATTATTTTATGCATGAAACTCATAAAAATCTCCAATTATTATTTCGGACTTCTGAAACACGATGTACTTACAGACACAATATATACAGGGTGAAATCTTGAACAAACGTCTCGAACAGTATTTACACAATCATTGTATACAAGCTGTTTTTACATAAGTGGGCAATCGTTTTTAAGCCATATGATTTAAATATTTTAGGAACATTCATTAACGAATGGATTCATAAATAAATACGTTTCAAATAGGACTTACATAGATCTAGTAGCACTATTTTTGTTCAGAAATGGAAATTGCAGTTGGTATACTCGTAGGTACATTTTTTTTACTTATTATCAAATATTTGAGTATTCCAAAATATAAACTCTCATTTTTATCATCTTATTTTCATGTTAATTAAAATAAATATTTAAGTAATATAAATAATAATACCTAAATAATATCGCCAGACGAACACTTCAACTGTATGGTCCCAAACCAAGCAACGCTTGTACTATGGGAACCGTACAATTGACTGGGGGCGATCCCAGTGACACCCAGACCAGGGAAAATTACGAAAAGGCCATTTCCAAAATTTACCCTGACGGGAAACGAACCCACAACCACCCGATGCAGTGAGCCGAGCGGCCTACGCTCGAACCACTGCGCCAAGCGGTTGTCGAATAGTAATAATATCGATAAGTATCTAGATTAATTTCCTTAAAACAATCTGAATGATATATAGAGTTCCCTATAGATTTAAAATAATACCAACCCAATAAATAACCCGGTATAGGTACTGCGTTCTGATTAAATACAACATATAAAATAAGGAATGTTGTATAACACAAGCGAGATATTTAGTTGCTATACCTACGCTGCAGCAACGTAGTAGGTATACCGAAAGACATAAAATGTCTGCAATGAGTCGTCGTTGTTAGTACGGGTGGACAATTTTAGTCGTAATTGCTTACAGTGTGCAATGGCCTTTATTAAACTGACGATTTCGGAGTAAAAGGTTTTTTTTTAAATTACAAAGTCAAGACAAGCGTACGATTCGCCTGATGTTAAGACGTTATCGTATCCTATAAACGCTTGCATTGCTCGCACGTTGCTAACCTAAAGGGGAGAGAGGTCGGGCTTCCGGCTTTCTCACTGTCACCCATCGTACGAAACCAGCTATAATAGCTCATAAGCTCAGTTACCTAGGCCTGCCTTAGCCTCCCTCCATCCAATACCCTCTCTCTTTGTCTCACTTTAGGTAAGGAGCTGTGATGCTTAGTACCTAAACCTAAGCATAAATTCCCGCCAGGTTTCCCGCCGGGTTCGATTCCCGCCAGGGCAAATTTCGGAAATGGCCTTTTCGAAATGTGCCCAGGTCTGGGTGTCACTGGGATCGCCCCCAGTCCATTGTACGGTGCCCATAGTACAAGCTTTGCTTAGTTTTGGACCGTACAGTTGGTGTGTCTGTCTGGCGATATTATTATTATTTATTATTATCAAGGATATCTATGTACTTATCTAGTTATCCGTATAATGCTACGTATAGAACAAATAGGTAACATAATGTATATCCATTGATGTTTGTAGGCTACCTGTTAAAAGCACCTATCATCTTGGTATCATCTTAAGGTCAGATTCCACTGCACGTATTAAATTAAAAACAATTTTTTTAAAGCTTTATCATAAGGCATTCTTATGACACTACAACGTACCTACTTAATTATATTAAAGTACCTAACTCAGGAAATTAAATTATTTACTTATACATATAAAAATAATACTTATTTTATAGATAGGGGGGCAAGTATTGTAAACACAGAACATTTTGTTCTATGTTTACGATTGTTAACCGATGGCTCAATATAAATGTCAAAATAAATGTGTACTTAGCAGACTTCGATTCCCCGACTTTGTATGAATTTTGAAATACTTACTTCGAAACACCTTTTTGAATTTAAATATTTGAATGTCAATTACCTAACAATGATCTTAAGCGGAAATATGGGACAGTACGTACGATAAAAAATACATAAAAAATTATAAGCTGCAGCCGCTTCAATATTCGCGAGGCCGGCCGTAACCGACTTCAACTCGGAAATAGTAGAAATTTTCTTGACTGTTATTATAGCTTTGTAAATATAAGTTGGTTATAATATGCTTTCATTGTAATAATGAACACTTTACATTACATTCAACATCACAAATATTGCTCGCCTGGGATCGCGCAGTGGAACCGCACCCAGAACATTAAGCGTGGCGCACACTTGCGGACTACTCCTACTAATACCAGCTACTACGTAATATTTATCATTCCGAACGAGTTTAGTGCGGCATGCATTACTGTCAGAATATATCTAGAGCCAGCGATTCGACGACCGAATGCACTTACCGAACTATGTTCAGCCATGTATGCTATAGGTAGGTAGGTATATTCGGTGCACTGAGGATCGGCCGACACGTTTATGTTGGTAACAGCTGTTACTGACACGTGCTAGCGCAAAGGTCATGTAAAAATTGCAATTTTGTACTAAGCCTTATTTGCTTTGTCACTTTAGTCGGATCGGAATGATTACGATTATCAGTTATGAAATACGGAGCCTAATGTATTCACTGTAGGTAATATATACTTCCTTCTATTATTTTTATCAATACATAGTATCTATTAATTTGTGAAGATAAGCGAATTATTTAAGAGAAAATGATATGTATATTAATTAATAATTATGTTTAGTTTAACATCTTCTAAAATTAAGTCATTATTATGTTTTTACATACGTCTACGTAATTAACTACTATAAATAAATGCTTGGTATATATTAAATTGTTTCTTAATTACATGTTTATTATAAATACATACCTATTTATATAATATCTCCATACCCACATTTAATTTATGATGAAAAGGTGAATACTAATTTAATCATTACGATTAATAATACCCAAATAAAACAAGTAAAACATGGCTCCTCGTCTGACTCAGTATGTGGACGCTTACTAAATCAGTGTTCGAGTTTGCGTAGGCGCATAATCCGAGTGTTGTCTCGTAAATTGTAAGATGAATCGGTTTATAATCAATTCCGTGGCTCATATCGACATTGATACGTAATTGTACAAGCAATAAATTTTGTTCATGTTGAGATCCGTCAGCTCAGCAAAGTAGGTATTAGATGTTGGAGATAAACATACCTACGTATCTATGCATAAGTATAGCTATAAAGTTTGCGTGGTAGTTGAGAAATATTACACACAATACTGAAATTAATATTTGTGCCCGTTATTTTAATAATGCCCGATATTTTGCTTGGTGTTGGTGCTTTTGTGAATGTTAAAATAGATGTAGGGACTTTCCACAAAAATAATAATAATTATAATTAAAATAAGACTCCGACGCATTTAGAACCTAAATTGAATGATCTTTAAGTTTTATAAGTACGTACCTACTTTAGCAACTATGTCTAAAAATGTTTTCTAGGGGCAAATATAAATTAAACAACATTCTTGAAGGGATTTGGAACTGTAGGAGTTTATTGAAGCGCGAACAAAGCAAGCTCAGCCTTGTGCCAAGACATACGGAGCAGCAAATATAAACCAGATACCATTTAATCCTTCACGCTTTAGATAATACCTACTGGTAATGTTAAGATGTGGGAAAGGCTGGATCTGGCATCAATGAAAGAAATAGCTGCTCTACTATAATGGCTGACCAAAAATGAAGTAAGTACTTACTTGCCTACCCTCATATTTCGGATGCTGCAAAAATCTTTACCTTTCTCAATCACTAGAGTCTCTAATGGACCATATACACGAGATTAATATTGTTAGGATACTTTAAGAAAAGTGGACAATTCTTCTATTCTTTATACACAAGCTTATACCAGGTTTGGTTAGTGGATGGTCTTAATTTTAGTATCTTATAAGCTCAAGTAGGTACAGTACCTGGACCAGTCCCTAGAGGTCCCTTCAACTTCATATTTATTATTAATTGTTGAAAAACATTTCTACTTAATTTCGAAACAATATATTGTTGGAATTTAAATCTTTTTGTACATCGTTGTATGTGCCACAGGCAGACATCTTAAGGGGTGAATGGTAATCAAACCGAGACGGAAGTCGGAGTTAACCGCAATCCCGGCCCGTCTTAGCTAAAAACCCTTTGATATACCTACCCGCCCTACCGTGGAAACCTTTGCTGAATCGTTATACCTTGAATTACTCGCCATGTGGTTAAGTAAAATACAATTAGTTAAGTGAAGAATATAAATAGGTAGGTACCTATGTAGTTAGGTAATTATTCGGTTTTTATGAATATTGGAATAAACAATTTTTAAAGGTAACTCTATCATTCTTCTTTAGAATAGTTACCGATCTATCTAAGGTTTATCTGCAAAATATTAGAATTTAAAAAATGATAGATGTTTCCATGGCGTATTCAAAAATGAACAAGGTAGAAAAATATCAAACAAAGAACTCTTTCACATTAACAGACCCCAATAAAATAAATATTTCGAATGCTATATTCCTACCGAATTTGTATATATTCCTACCAATTATCTGAAAACCTAATTTAAGGTACGGAGCAAGTAACGAGAATCAGAGCGTATCTTCCTCAAGGGTTTATCCTAATGAGACGCCATATTTTCTCCGTATGAATTGAATAGACGCTTCCCTTGTTTTCGTCCACAGCCTAGCGGAATCCGAGGAGAGTTTACTACCAAGAAAACAGAACACAAAGGATGTAGATAGGGAAGTTTTTCCTCTGTATTGTTATTCGGGATTCCATGTGTAATGTATGAGGCTCTATTGCTCGGGGCTTCAGAGGGATAATTTTCGTTCTATATTGTTTTGCTGGGTTTTCCTTGCGATGCCTTCGAAAGGGATGAGAGGCTTACTTGTGGGAAAATATTTTGTTTTGTTGGTGATATATCTGGTAATTCTGTATGCTTAGCTCCCATGGATACGGAATCTGTTTTCTGATAGAACTTTTTTATGTTATTCCTATTATGTGAGCTTGTTGTTGGAAATATTTTATTTGCCATCCAATAATATCTTATTTTTGAATAAGGGACTATTGTTTATATTTCTTTTCTGAAAATGACATTTATATGAGGCTTCATTACATTACGGAATTTTCGAATTACTTCCAGATCCACATTGGATCCACATACACATTTGCAAATATATGTAGGTATACCAGATCTTGGAATTGAGTGGTAGGTGAGCGCACAATTGGAAGATAGATTTCCGGCTCAATTGCATTTAACGATTGATTACCCACTCGTAAAAAGCTGACGAAATGTATTTGCGTTTTTAACAGATTATTTTATTTACAATAAGTACCTAAATATACTGGTATCTCAAGGCGGTACAAATTTATACACACGATAGGAATCATAACGAACCTTATTACACTTGCTGCGTTAATACGCAGCAAGTATAATTATATTCATGCATATTTAATTTAAAGTATGAAGATTTTTCGTTATCTAATTTAACCGGATGGCCCGGCGTCCTAGCGATACGTGTTTTGCAAAAAACGTTACGCCTCGATGTGGCTGTAGTTACGACAAACTTGAAGTGGACATAAATAAGGGTCGCAATATTCGGCGGTCCCATCACGACGGGCGGTGCGCTACTCTCAATTTTACAAAACATCCCCTAACACACCACTTCACACCTTATTCTGTCCAATACAAAGTTTCATTTCCCTTAATTTTCTGCTGAATACATCTTTAAATGTCAATAAAAGATAATCAACTTTGTGTGTTCGGCAGCAGGGACCGTTTTCGCAAAACAGTGGAGCTCCGCAGAGACACTTGAAGTGGAATTTCTTGGTGAAACTGTACAGCATCAGTTTTTGGAACAACATGGATTAAATAAATTCTTCCGAGTGTCATTTGTTTGGAATTACGAATCAAATTTGCGCCCGTAATGGTTATGTTTCTCAATAAGTTAATATTAAAGTTGTTAAAATTGGTGATTACTTAAAATATAGGTAGGTACAGCTACAGTTTGTAATGCCAAAGGTAAGGTCTCGAAAACATCACTTTTGTTAATCTCACGGATTTAATTAGTAAGCATTTACAACGGGACGTCCGTCTGATTCCTTGAAGCTTTGAAGTTGATTGCCGACGGCAAATTGATTTTATTGTAATTACCTACGATAAATATTGTACTTTACGATGTGCTTTATAAAGTTTATTTAGATTTTAAAAACCTTTCCTTGTACCTATGTAGGTTTTACTAAATAAATATATTGTTTGTAGGTAGTACCTATTCAATTCTTGCTATCTACATAGGTGACTGATTGTATATCGAACTCCTGAAATGTTTATCTTACCGCGTTTCTTGTAATTTTTTGCAGAAATTTGATAAAATACAAGTTAAAATCCGTATCACATCTACCCTCACATTGTTTTCATTTCGGCAACATGTTCCTTTTACGTTTTCATCCGCCCATCAACGTTCAATTTCTGAGTCGCGTGCAGAGTCCCAGATGCGCAATACGAGAAAATAACCGAACCATTTGGGAACAGGTACCTTACCTACACCTATAATACAGCTCGAGAGATTCTCCCTTTGTCCATCCATACCATAGATATCCACTCGGATCACGTAGAACGTAAGAATACCCCGCGAGACGCGATGGTTTTCCTTTCGGCTCCATTTGCCCGCCCAAGAGACTTATTATGCCGTGTGTACCGTGTACACGAAGAATATATTGTTCAAATATAATCAGGGGATGCCAGTTTCTGGCCAAACAATGTTTTTGTTTTTGTTCAATGTTATATGAAAGGATATTCCGGCGACGAAGACGGCCGCTCTTACAAATGCAAATGTTTAACATCATATTGGATCGGTTGGGTTTGACATTTATGTAAGCAGATACTAGGTATGATATTGGATTTTTTCGCGTAAAATATTATACTATCCGCACAGCCTAACGGTTAGAGGAGCCACTCTCGTAACTAAGAGGTTCCGGGTTCGATACCCATCCTGGGCATTAAACTTCTGAAGTGCAGTAAACTCACATTGCTGGCAATATTTTTAAATAAGTAAATAGAAAACATGTCTATTAAACTAAGGTAGATACTGATTAAAAATATTTGCTAAAGTGACATGCAATATTAGATAGTTACTTTCGTAATGATAATCAAAGTAATTTCAATAATAAATATTGAATATAAACACCTTCAACACCAAGAAATTCGGTTACAACTATTATTTAAACATCGTACCGTCCATTAAATCGATGTTTTTACCATCATCGAACGTTTCTACTGCGATAAAAATAATAAAAACTTTAATCCTATAAAGAATTCAACCATGTATATCTAACTTGATTACATCTAGGACATTTGGAAACCGAATGATTTTTTGCAATATTAAAATTATGAAAAAACAACGTATCTATTATACCAGCTAGGTAGGTATTTCGTTAGGTTGTGCGTAAACAAGGTAAACAGACCTGTCACCGTCCGTTGGTGCCTCAATAATATAAAACATGGCTCTTACCCGCCCCCTGCTATATTTGTGACGTTTACTCTACCCTAGAGTGTGTAGGCGGCTTACTCGGACCAATGCCGTATTCCAAAAACAATTCAGACAAAAGTGCGGACTTGGGATGTAAACAACATGTAATGATTTTTTTTAAGAAAATATTTTTATTTGTATTTCGAATGAGTTTTGGTTAGAGACCGTGGATAGTGTATGCTTATCTCCAAGAGATAAACACACCAGTTTATCGAAGTACTGTCGGCAACTGAAGGATATTGTTGCAATCGTACCTAATCATTCAATGATACCATGCAAAAGCTTGCTGGGAATGTTTGGGAAACAGAGCGAAACGATATAGACTAGTGTGACACTTATTTTTATCTGTTCTATTTTTCACGGAAAAGAAAAAGGTTACCGCATTTATTTTCTATACAAGACGCATACGAGTATTATATGCTACATGGAAATAACATTTTTATTACCTTGACGCTAGAGTGGTGACTTTTTCAGATTTACCTATATATGAAATATATGATAATAACATAAATTTACTTCCTGTACCAAATAGATCGATGAAAGTCATGGTGTAAGTAGAGAAGGGGACTTGCAAGGTCACGTAGCCAAACGATGGCCGAAGTGACGCTGGCTGTTAACTCGAATAACCGACCTCGTCATAGATTAAAACATTAAACAGATGCAATAAAATGCTGATTCTATTTTTGAAGACGATCGGATGCTATCTGTTTAGTACCTTATTAAATTATATAAACTTTATAACACTCTCTTACAACCCCTTAAAATAAATTACTATCCCTTGTGAAAGTGTCAACAAAAACTCTAACGGGATGATTGGCAATCGATAAAACTTTATCGACATTTTTCGCCATTGTGGAATATCGTTTAGAATCAAATTCATTTATTTAATATAAACACGTTTATTCTATCTAAATAGTAAGTACCTACAGCTTTTACAATTCTAGATATAGCACAAAAAATATACGTTAGAGAAATTTGGTAATCCATTATTCATCCACAAAAATAAACTCAATAATAATATTCTAGGTACATAAAGTAAATGCTTGTTATCACAAAACTAACAAGCCAGTCTGGCTCCATAACTTCTTATTCTATGACAAGCGAGCTCGCAAGTTCGGCGTCCGTCGTCAGCCGATTGGAACATTATACGAGAGGCCGAATCGGCCTGCTGGGCGGTCTCATTCTGTAGATTATATTATCTCAGTATCACACTTGTCATTTTTTATTATCAATGTATGCTAATGTCGATAGTACATTGTTATTTTAAATTGTTTACATTATATTCTATATATTACTAGCTTTTTCCCGCAGCTACGATAGTGTTTATTTTATTTTCTTGATGTCGTTAACAATGCCACCTACCAGATCTAACTACAGCTAAGAACCATGCAGGTAACGCATATAACTACAAATAAAATCATCAGAATCGGTCAAGTATTTTCGGAGGATTAGAATAACGAACACACGCACACCGGAATTTTATATTATAACGAAGGTATAGTGTCAAAATAGTTGGACGAATCACTAGAGCTTTTCTTTGTGCTCTATTATATTACTTAACCATTATAGGTGAGACATACAAACGTTTTTCATGACTTTTGAAATCATTTCCCTTTTACTCATTATTATGAGGTTATAAGGGAGGGATGTTACATTACTTTACCTACTTTATATAGCTCCCTAAGTTAGGGTTACATCATGGCCTTAATTTGTCCGCTCTAAATAAGATTGCTCACTAAGTAGCCTGCAAAAATAACATAACATACTTATGTAGAGATGAAGAAGCCAACAAAGCTAGGAGATAATAAAATTATCATAAATATGCTCTTATGTTTATGAAAATTACAATGATAGGCTAAGACGACGAGTCAGCGGGAGGGGTCCTTTTGTTAGTCAACATCTTTCCTCTATGTAAATTAGAACTCTCTTTATGAACTGATTGAATAAAGAATAAGTAAATATCAGATTAGGTTATATATACCTAACAATTTTATTTTGCCTTACCTTATTTACACGTAAGTTATATTAGTAACATCACACGGGTTGACTTGGAAATCATTTGCTATAGACAGTTTAAACTATGCCTCTACATTTATGATTCAGATTATTTAATAAACATCAAAACTGAAATCTTTTTAAACAAACCTTAAAATAGTAGGTAATCCAATAAACGAGTAGCTTGTAAATGTAATTTACAATAGAGTAGTTGTCTCTACATGTGATGAGGTCACAATCATAAGTATTGTATTTGAAGCCCCGTCTAAAATTAAATTTGTAATTTGAGTGTAAAATATGTTATTAAATATATATCTCTATGGCTCTACATTTATGTGAAGTAACGACTATTCCTAAAGATTTTTGACCTCATTTATCGTTAGTTCCGAAGCCTGTTTCTAATGGATATGCTAGAGGCGGGGCACTGACCGACTGCATGACGTCACTTCTGAATTATTCACCATAGTTACCATAAAAATGGCGTCAGCCTTCGTAACCGGTGACTCTACCTTAGCAGCAATCTAATAAAAACATTGTCCAACAATATTATTATAATTGATGCAATAAAATATTCTTGTACAGTAGAGTTTGCTCGAAATTAAATAGGCCCCGACAATTGTCTTACTTGCAAAATGGTAATGATAATCTAGACAACCAATTATATACTACCAATTTACTTGTGTCATAGTAATGTTAGACGACTGTACATAGGTAGTCATAAAATGATTATTTTAGTGTAGGCATGTAAAAATGTACCGTCTGACCGGGTATATTGATTCTTTGATTATTTTTTAAATTTCATATTCCCTATTTCAGATATGGCGCTCGGAGGACAGCAGTGGTGCAGAACATTTTTGGCTCGACTCAGCGAACCACCCCAAGCGCACCTAAGCGGTCGTGAACCCGCTCCCAGACCAAGTATCAGCACTTGAAAGTTTTATTTTGCCTTGCAAAAATAAGGCTCAGCATAAATTTGTCAAACTTACTTCGCAAAAACGTGAACGAAAAACGTACACCAAACTCTTTTTAACCGACTTCTATATAAGGAGAAGGTTCTATGTTCGGCTATATGTATTTATTTTTATATTAACCGTTAAACTCTATAACAATCATTCCTCTACAATTATTGACTCGATTTGTCGAAACGAGCATTTAACTCGCTCATTTTCCCACATCATTATCTATTTTATTTACCAATATTCGTAACATGATCCCGGCTGAACTCGAATCAGTATGTCAGGTGAGGCATTGTACGCGTTGTGATCCCGCACCTCGCGCCTCACGCCTCGCCCCCCTCCTTCCCGCCGCTCCCCTCTCCATGCCTCCCCCGCGTCATTGACATGCAAATGAAACGGGCCACGCTTGCGGACCGACGGTTATTTATCTCTGATTGGCTCCGTTTATTCCGCTTTGACAGACAGGTTCCAATTCCGAACGGAACTCGCTGTTGTGTTTACATAATTAGATATGTAAACGTGTATGGCGGTACTCGATCGCGGAATTCGATGTTTAAAATTCAAATAATTATTAATTTGGCGGGTAGTGATTGTAGATATACCTAACCTAATAATAAGGAGAACCTGAAGCTAGACCTAACATAGCTTATAATAAGAGAGTAGAAAATGTGGGAGATAGGTCAAACTTTTAAAAGTCTGTAGAATTTCCTACTTTTAGCAGAAGTAAAAAAAAATAATATAGATTCTACTATGGATATCATCAGTAATTAGGGCATAAAATCCATATTTTTTGCAAATATTAAAACAACAAAGCTAAATTAAATATTTTGCCTTTAAAAGTTCTAGCTGTTATGATAAAATCAAACTTGACTTTCCCTAAACGTAAACAAACAGATTTTGCATATCCAAATAGACGGAGCTAGGCAATCTGATTCGAGACAGAGATAAGCTATTGCATTGAATCGCTATTCGTGTCAGTCAGCCGTATAGTAAATATGCTAGTTTATCGACAAACTAAGCTATAAATTAGGCATACTAATTCCGATTTGTAATTGATAAAGCAGGTACCTACCTACCTACTTACGATTAGTTTTCCTTAATTGCTTAATTATTTAAATAGATACCTATTTATAGTTAAGACATAATAACACATTAAATTTTAAAATGATGAAGGTACCATCAACAACGTTGACGCTTGATCGGTTTTCAACTCTTTTCGCTTGCAGGCAGTAATCTTAGGTTGCCTCGCCCATTATGTTGTTGTCCAATGAGACCCTTTTTTCGAAAGCCATTTGTTTTAATTGTTTTTATGACCATGCTAGCCGCAGGTGTCTGCTGGTCACTGCACACAAAGTGCAACCTTAAGGTGATCAAGCGTCGAATTTGTTGATTGTACCTAAGTATTGTTTGAATAGGTGGGATCTGCTTATTTTATTAGGTACGTGAGACCGGGCTTCCAAAGTCATAGCCTTAGCTAGTTGTTAATGAAATAATATATATTTTAAAGGTGGTTGAGTTAAGCTGTAACCAACTGACTACAGCTCATATACGGGCTGGCTTGACTGAGCTACCTTAGTACCTAGTACCACCCACTCACATAAAAATTGGCGTAAAGTAACTATTATCGCTGCGTTTTGTACGTTGAGTGAGAGAGCCGGAATACCAACCCTCTCCTCTCTCTGTCCCACTCCCCCTTAGGTCGGCAACGTGCGATCAATACCATTGATACTACGGGTCTGCTTAACATGAAGTGAGTCGTAAGCTTGTTTACCAATTGCGTTACATTATCATTATGTTACACAGGTAGGTATATAAACAATATTATGACCTACCTGTGTATAAACCATGCAGCAGTAACGGAAACTTTGCGAAATAGATCAACTGTTTACACAAACGTTTCCACCAATCTCCTCAGTTCATGACAACAAAGAAGTTAGACCCAATAACATTTTAAGGCTAAAGCGCCCATCTAGCCCGCGAAGTTCAAATTTTTTGAGTTCTTTTAGAAATTTTTCAAAATCTGACAATAATAAAAGACAAATTTTGTAATTCGCGAAAAAGACCGTGTGCAGTGCATTTATTAATATATCAAACTTACTCTAAAACATTTCAAGAACGACAGCTATACAGATAATCTGGCAATTTTTGTATATTTAGTGATTTACTAGTATCATATCCACCGTGATAATATTTAGAGTAAAATAAATGTATTAATAAATGCACTGCACACGGTCTTTTTCGCGAATAACAAAATTTGTCTTTTATTATAGTCAGATTTTGAAAAATTTCTAAAAGAACTCAAAAAATTTGAACTTCGCGGGCTAGACAGGCGCCTTCACCTTAAATAAAAACACTACCCGGACCGATTTTAACGTACAAAATGTACGATACGACCTACGTACGACCGAATAACTGAAAAACCCTACCGTTGCTTGCATTATACGTGCTTATCTGTAGAAGGTAGGTACCAATATATTTAACGAAGCTACTGTTCCGATATAGTCAGTATCATTAGGTATATGTAGTAGCACCTAAATAACTAAAGGTAGTGTTTTCTTATATTTACGCGAAAACTACACATTGAAATAAAACTATTTTTACGGATTCGGGAACATAAAAAGTAAATAAACGCGATATAATCCGTAAAAATAGTTTTATTTCAACTAAAGGTAGGTTATTTATAAAGATAGGTATTTGCTATTCAGATGTCAGGAGAATAGAGTTCCTAGTCCGTTTACCGCCTATTTTACAAATTCTGTAGAGTTCTAAACAACGCATAAACAACACCGCTTGCAAAGTAATATTGAATTTGTTGACCAATTCTGTGCTCACTATGTGATCTCTACATATACTTAATTTATTCAGTTTCTTATATTTCGTTAAATCGTTAAGTTTGATAGGTATTATTTATGTTATCATTGTGAAATTTAATTAATAATTTAGGTTAATGTTATATCCACAAATTATTATTTTAAGTTTCTGAAACAGTTTTATAAATCATTTTTTATCTGTGTCAACCCACGCCGAAAGATTCACAAAAGGCGCCGCCAAAATACTAGGGGACTTACTAATATTAGTTAGATACTTTTATCTCGCTAAGTTTCCGGGTGATTCTGTGACTCTGGTTAACCCGGATCGCTGGGAGTTTCAACAAACTTTGACACTTCGATAACTTGGAAGTGGTTTAATTCTGCAATCGACAGAGACGGGGGCTAGGTAGCGTTTCTATATAGGAAACTTTTGATGTAAAGTACGATAGCTTAGGAGAGATTTGGGCTAATGTCTAGTCCTTAATTGAGATTTTTATGCAAAACTCTATCGACATTATTATTATTTTATTTCGGGTTTACTTTCTTCAATACCTAATGGGATTTACATGACGATGTTGTTTTGTTTTTAATTCAATAAGTAGGTAACACCAGATAACTATGACATAGGTACCTATTACTTATCTTAGCATTTACTAATAGGATATTAGATGTACCTACCTACTAAAATGTAAAATATACGTAGATACATATCATATTTTTGTGCAATTGGTTTTGCTAGACAATTTGCCAGACGACGAACAAGAACTTTTTAATCAATTTAGATATCTGATTCCATCTATTTAGCTCTATGTCTGCATGGTTGATTTCCACGTATTCGTACGAGCGATTGCCAACTTTGGGGATAGGGGGGGAGGGTGGTAAATTACTATTTTTCGCAAGTCACGTATCGGTTCAAGCTTATCCGGCGTTAGGATTGATGATGATAAGTGATACGGCCAAATATGGAAACGCAGATATAGTGTCACTGGATGTAGTAGGAAATGGATTAAGAAGGTTTTCCAGTACACTCATTCGGGGGTCCATGATCTAGTTTGCCTGGAAGGCTCTAAGATTTACAAGAAAAACCTATGAGGTAACAGCTATTCAAATCTCACGTAATACTCACAATTGATATCTAGGCCAGGAGGTGACATCATAATAATAAATCGATTTCAAGTCCGGAAGCGATCTTGGAAATGTCATTCTTAAGTCACACCAGTACAGAATGTCATGTCAAAAGCGTACTCAAGACCGGCCTCAGACTTGAGATCGATTTATTATTACGGGCCATAAAAATTATGTCTCGCACAGTAGACCGGTGTATGGCAGCTGTTATAGCTGCGTTTTGTACGAAGATTGACAGAGCGGGAAACCTGTCCCTCCCCTCCCATACCCAGTCCCCTTAAGGACGGCAACGTGCGATCATATGGTTTTGCAAGTATCTATAGGCTACTTAACCGCTCAACATCTCCCTGTATCCATTCGCAGGCAAGAGACATGAAAAGTAAGTGCCCAAAACATGAATAACACGTAACTAAAATATAACACAAAATCGCAACTGAATTTGGGATTTCAATTTAAAATAAAAACCGCTTAACATCAGACCGGTCGTAAACTTATTTGGTGAAAAATAGTGTCTTCAGATTATGTTTAATTATTCTATTCTGATACTAGTCGGTGTAAAATACGGTATATTTTGCAGTAACTGTAGGCGCCTAGCTATGATGTGACGGTGTTTAATATTCGCGAAACATAGGTCAGAGTCGTTTCCTACGTTTATACGGAGGCTAACGTGGGTCAGTTTACCCACAAAAATGTTACAGTTAACATTACCTAAGGCCGTGAGATAATACGCTCTAGTGAGAGAAAAGGCTGCTTATATTAGATAAGAATGTAGCGACACCATTTTAGTATGTACAATTGCAACAATCAGTCAAAGTCAAGTCAAAGTCAAAGTCAAAGCGTTTATTTTGTTTAGGCCTCCACGCACAAATTGTCAATTTAATTTTTTTTGCTTATACGAGTACAACCGGTTCGGAATGCGACCTCGACTGAGAAGATCCGGCAAGACACTCAGCGGGCTTGACGTTTTAGTTTTTTTTATATTTCTTTTTTTTTTTAGATCGCTAGTGCTTATACAGTTAATAATTACAAAGGGTAGTAGATAGTGGGATATGTTGTCGCATGCAACAAAATTGTAAGTTAGAACGAGAGCAGTGTTTATTAATGTTTTTACCACTATCTTAATCATTTTACATATTATATTAAATACTCTTTAAATTTTTAATATTCTGATCCAAATTAAAATGCCAAATACAGTTAATCAGATAAGCAAACACATTCCGCAAATAAATACTTTAAAATCTTATGACGTAATTGAACAACATTTGATAGTAACATCAATACCGCATCTATTGGTTATGATATCAGTGTATCGAGGCGCACGAGAGGCGTCCTCGCTGAGTCAATATCAATAAATGGGAAGCTGGGAAATTGGATGTGTTGCGGCTGGTGGCTGGGCCCGACACGATACGTAATAAGATAGTAATGACACGTTCTTGCGACTCGTAAAAATATGGCCGCCGGCTCCCGGACTATGACTAAATATTTAACCAGCGTGATATGTCTTTGCGGCCAAATATAGATCTACACTAGTTGTGTAGTTCTATGAAACATTAATGTTCGTTACCAGATACATTGAACAACGGTGTTAATTCTGTTGGTAGAGCAGCTATACTAAATAAAACTTTGCCAAAATAAATGATTGTAATGATCATGATTTGGAGATAAGAGAACAAATTCGTTTTTAAAAGCCGTATGCTGCGGGGCGTTATGTAAAACTAAAATGTAACGCATACAATTTAGTGATGTGAAATAATAATAGTTTTTCTAATATGCAAATTATAAAATATATTATTTTTCGTATCGACATTTATTATATTATTAGATAAATAGTAGTCTGTGTAGTTCAGAGTCCGTAGCTAAATACAAACGGCCTCGTGTTGATAGCAACAGCGGCCTTGAAGATACAAAACAATAGGTTATCGTTCATAATGTTATTGACCATTTTCGTACTTGATACGCAATCTTTGAATGTTTTTATTTCCTGATATTTAGTTAGAAACAAAATTAGCGAGCAAAACGCGCGATAATTTTATGGGCTGATCTTAATTCTCGTTTCGTTGTTACAATATTGGAACCTATCATTTATTTATTTGAAAAGTAATTGATTTCTTAAGTAATAAATAGAGTCAAGATCATAGAATGAATGTGGCTAATAATGCGTAGGTGACCTTATTTATTTTCTCCTATACCTATGTATGACATAGTAACATAAAAATATTGGCGTAAAGTAGGTACATTCATTTGCAAAAAGCCTTCAATTACGGTCGAGGCTTTTCCTACATTCGCAAATAGGTTAATAGGGCATACACGCCCGTCGACCGCTATTAACAATAAGAGCTCTACGTCTCTATACTTTACATAGAGCAGAAGTGAAAATACACTTCAGAAACATACCATCCGCACTCGACGCTCATCCATTTTCCGAGCCGTGCGTTCTGAAACAAAGGTAACACAGAATTAATTATTTGTTGGGGCTCATTTGTAACCATTCTAGTAAATGGTGTGTAACCGATTGCATCAGCTTACAAGGATTGATTTGACATTGACACGCCGCGCATGCGTATTGCCCTAATTCCGGTTACGGTTCCCGTAGGTGAAAGACGGGAATATGTAATTGTGTGCGAGTGGGAGGGAGATGTGTGTAGGGCAAAGCGACGTCTTCAAAAGGCAGGTCGGTAACATGGCCGACGGCTATTGCATCTGCATGCATTTTAAGGAATGGTGTTCGATGCAGAAGGCTTCGCTGTGGGAACGTCCAACTTTCTCTTTTTTTAATCATGATTCGAATTTAAACTTTGAATACCAACAATATCGATTAGCTCACACGCATTTTTAAGAATCAGATAAAGTAGAAGTGGACTAAAGTTTGCGCTATAGACAATGTAATCCCCAAAATAATCTACTTATCTATATACCTACAACTGTCAATTGGTTGTCGGTAATAGCAATATAATATTTAAATTATACCAGTATTATTCGTATATAACGTCCTAATCACCTGAAGCAGATAGGTACTTAGCTATACTACGAGATATCTTAGTATCATAACTTATAATTTTTTTCCAATAATTATGACAAAATGTTAATCGAAACTCTAATTTTATTCGATACATACCAAATAAAATATGTAACATATGTAGGTATAAATTTATGCAGATATTTGTATGTAAATGATTCCACAAGCCATTTACATAAATATCGATCGGAAGATAATTCAATGTGGAATACTTGATTTGAAGCTCGTTGTTCGAAATTCAATTCAAAGTAAGAAGATAACGGTATTGAGTTTAAACTCTCTGGTATCAAAATATTTTTGTTGGAAGTACAATTTATTACGATAGAACTTGGCAATATTCTTTGGTAATGTATTTTAAACACATCTTCTATTCAAATAAAACTTCAATCCATGCCAACAAAAGGCTTAATTTGAAAGCTGTTAAATAAAAATAATTATTGGAATTATATTTATTTTAGATTACCCACAAGTTAAAAAATAATAATGAAGTCCCATTTCCACTGCCGTTGAATACAGAACAACCCTTGCGTAATCATATCGAACGCTCGGTAGCTATAGCTACCTACCAGCGGTAGATAGGAAAGGTCTCCCTTCCATGTCATTTGTGCGTTACCTTACCTGGGCCCGCTATCTACAAAGTCGTCGACCCAACACGCCCGCCGGCCGACCTCTTCGGATAGATTGAATTCGTACAATCCAATAAAGGTGTTCAATTCCGGAAAACAAGGAGAAATTGCACGGAGCAATCATGAAATTCCCGAAATATCCTCCGCTTCTAATAAGTTGAGAAACTTTAATTCGGAACGGCGCTAAAACAAAAGCATTGCCGAGGCCTTGGCTGCTAATCGCCTCAATTTGACGAAAGTGAAGTAAATAAAAGTTCAAACAGATTAAACTCGGTAACGAGGGTAGCCTGAGGGAGGGGCAAGAGTGGAGGCACAATTATCTCGTCCTATTTTCCCTTCTAATTTCACGTTAGGTCTACCCTTCAAGGGATATAATAGACGTGCGCAGAAAAGACGCAATTATTATAAATGTAGCAAAACTGAAGTAAGTAGGTCGCTAGGTAGAAGTAGTAATCCTGCTACTTTTTTATCTCTACCAAAATTATTAGTTAGGTTTTACACCATTTCTTTTTTAAAAACAAAAACCGTCATATATGGTCATACTAGCTGTGCCCCGCGACTTCATCCGCGTAGTATTGGATTATTGGGTTAAAAAGTATCCTATATGTTAATCCCGGTTATAATCTATCTGTGTTCCAAATTTCATCCAAATCCGTTCAGTAGTTTTTGCGTGAAGGAGTAACAAACATACATACATACATACATCCACACTCACAACTTTCGCATTTATAATACTAGCTGTGCCCCGCGACTTCATCCGCGTAGTATTGGATTATTGGGTTAAAAAGTATCCTATATGTTAATCCAGGTTATAATCTATCTGTGTTCCAAATTTCATCCAAATCCGTTCAGTAGTTTTTGCGTGAAGGAGTAACAAACATACATACATACATACATACATACATTCATACATACATACATACATACATCCACACTCACAAACTTTCGCATTTATAATATTAGTAGGATTAGGATTCTATCTACCTATGCCTCAAACATAACGACGATTTATTCCAGAGATTTCAACCATGAGCTCATTACGAATGTAAATAATGCACTTATCGGTAGCATCAGAGGGCTTTCGTCTACTGATAATATACTAATTTTCTACTAATTTAAGTTGCATGGAGCTTATTTGTTTTACCGACCTATCTCTTTGATCTCCGATTGTATAGGAAAGATAAATTATTTGAAATGTCCAGTAAGCTGATTACAAATAAATTAAACTGCCTCTGTGGACTGGTGCACATCAGTTATCCCATAGACGCGGTATAAAATGCCTTTACAGGTGTTTTAAAATGCCTTTACAACATATTTGGATGATGTTTATTTGCAAAAAAACCTTAGTAGCACATCCTTACCACAATTTTCTAGCCAATCACAATTGAATTGATACGTTTCAAATTTATTTTCATTAATAATAAGTTAAAAATTATTTTAGTAGCACAAGCGGGTCGTAACGCGCTCGATAATTTGCGATGCGACAAAACACGAAAAATTCCGTTCCCAGTCGCAAATCTGCATTGTCCTACGTTATCTCCTTTCTAAAACGTTTCCACACGCCCTCAGTTTTTCTCTCCACCGAATTCCACACTCGAGGCTTTTTGGGTTACACGACGATTGCGGCGTAGATGATAGCACACGGAAGTCAAGACCAAATGCGTTGTTTAAACTGTTGAACATCCATGCCTATTTCATTGTAATTTTATATTTTTACAACTCGCATTATTCTGGCCGACTCCTCATGAACTAAATGGTTGGTTTATTAATTTAATTTCATTTGAAACTTACCAAATTTTACGTCTTTGCAGAAATACCTAGAGAAAACCATTTTACAATAGAAGTATCAACCCAGATTTATTTAGATTAAAGTTTAATCAATGAAACCGGCGCAAAAAGGGTAGATATTTCAGAAATAATTAAGTTGTTTTTTTTAATGTACAAATCATTGAGCTTCTTACTGAATGTACCTAATTGGACCTACATAAAAAAAAGTAAAGCAGCAAATTTTGAACTTAGCAAAAAGTAAGCAAAGATTAATGCAAACGGCGGATGAAAATACTCGCGATTATTCCCTTTTCTTTTAGTCCAACGACGATAATATTATAATATTTTACAAGAGTAAGAGTTGTAACATTACCATAGGAATCGGCGCGAGTTGATATCGTTGAACTTTATGAAGGAAAGCTCGCGATAAACACCCCGCACTGGTGATCCCATAATCACAATTCTGCTTTGGTTTGATTCTAATAGACATTGTAGTTGGATAAGTAAAAGTCGTGATTTGCCAAACGGAAATATGGGGGCAGTTATCTTGCCTTCTATCTTCGTGTTTTCGGTTCGCTTGGTTGTTCAGCCGTGACGATTTGAGTTTTTTGCTTAGATTATAGTTTTCTACTTATTTTCACCTCGATAATGTATATATATTATTTTTGATCGGTTCTTTAAACCTTCTTATTATAACTTTACTAACGGTTATAAAATACTAAAATACAAAATCAAAATAGGTCTAGCCGTTTCGAAGATTAGCCGGAATAAACAGAAGGTCATATTTTTTTTTAATTCTCAAATTTATTTATTTATATACCAAGATTCGGTTTTGGTGAGCCGCAGCCATGTCACTGGTAGGTACCAGTAAATAGGTATTTACCATGACTCGTCAATCCCGTTCCATTAGAATCTTCATATCATCAGTTTATAATGTAACCTATATCAAATTTGTTTGTGTTGCTATCTGACATCAATACCCTATTTTGTTTATTAACATTTATAATGAGAAAATAAGAAAACTTGGATAAAATTCATGTTATATTTTTTTTCTAATTAAGCTTTTATATCATTTGTCTACTTATGCATTATTATTACAAAGGACGTCCGAATTGCCACCTGCTAGCAAGCAAGCTATTACATACCTCTATAAGAGGTGTTAGGTAGGTTACGCTATTAGATAAGTTAAGTAAGTGTCCATTATGTAACCAATACCCTTTCTATAACCAATAATGTACTTACGAGGTGAAGATCCAAACCTGTTTACCCGCGATAAACAGCAACCGCTGTAATACCAACATTTACCTTTATCTAATATACTAAGGCAATTAATTAACACATCGTCTCATCCAGATAACCGTAAAGGCTTAACTGATAAGCTGTAATGTGTTTTGTAAGTGTACCCCGGTATTAACTATCGAGTATGTTCCTTTTTAAAACAATAAACTATTGCAAGCAACTTCCTCAAGATGACCGGATATCATTTGATAATTTAATTATTTATTTACCCATTTGTCACACGGTATGTGGCTTCATATTTTACGTCAAAACACCAATACCAACATATAAAATTACTAGATACACATTAATATTGAAATATTATCAATATGCAAAAAAATCGCGAAATTATCAGCAGATATATCAATATGCATCAGTACCAACGAGTAAGAGTATTTGTTTATATATTTATCCCCACAATATGCTAGAGTTTGGGGCGTATTTTCATCTAAAGACATGTCAGAACTCCCCGTTCCCATCCCAAGTAAAAATAATGTGAACTATTCCCGCCCAACAAACGTTAATAGAATCAATGTATCACAGAACCTTTTATGTACATTGACGTATGAAGCTTTCGTATTTAGCCGTGTACCGACTAAGCGGCGTGACTGACTAAACAACTTCGCGAGGCTGCCTCACTCGCTCAGTCATTACACTTTCTCGTCTGCACGCTGTCATTTGTCTTTTCCGTTGTTGCTGTCAATCCTGTCAATATTACATTTTTACTGTCTCTGCGCTATTGGTGTGTGTCTTTAACAGCTTCACCAGGCGGAGGGCGTCTGCAAAACGCGATCCAGCCAGAGTCCCGCCCATCTAGGTAGCTAGCGCAAGGGTGCCACTGAGAGCTCGAATTGAGCTTGGCCTAATGCCACGTGAGATGACAGGGGTAACTCAGTACGAAACGCCGAGCCAAAATACTTTTCGGCTGTAGATAGATACATATATGTAGGTATATTCCCACTTTGAGTGAACTGACTGCTTCAGTCAAACTGAGGCGAGCATGGCTTAGGTATGGCCGAGGCAAGCTCGCGAGGCTGCGCCGTCAGTTAGTACACGGCTATTTACTATTCTACATCATGACTTTATTTACATGTTTTTCTAATCTCCCCTGATATTGGGCTGATCCGTGACCAGCATTGAGCAAGCACTATTAGCGAAGTCCATAGTTTTCGTGGAGATTAAAACATATCATTTACATGATGCGACAGACATCGCGTCGCCCGGAATAAGTTTTTGTTATGCGGAGGATTTCTGCGCACTCACGTATTGCTGTGATCGAATCTCGTATATGGGATGTGTTCAACATGTTATGATAGTCGACATCATGAGCTTAAATATTCAGTAGGAGGTATAGCTGCGCGTCGGCGACATTGAGTCGGGATGAGGTTTTGAGTATCCCGAAGAAAAAGTATTTCAGAAGAGCGATCAGTTTTGAGCCTAAATAACCTATCAGCACCATAATACCAAGGTCAACAGGCAATAATCAGCTTTGTGACGTTTCTGATATGGAAACGGTAGGAACTCGTTGTGGAAAAAATAAGTATCGGAAGTATTTTGATAAGAGGTTCACAATATACCAAGTTCAAAGTATTTGCAATGTGTTCCCGTATTTTAAAAGCTCTAGGTATTATAAATATTTAGTTGGGACAAATAATTGTACAGCGAAACTACATGTGGCGGGCTATAACGGCTTCGCCATAGAGACCTTATATACGTGGTCCCGTTCATAGGAGGTAGCGGGTTAAACAAAAAAATAAAATAACAAACAACAATTTGTAAGGCTGATTGGGACATTGGTATTTTTTAAATTAATATTCTAATAGTTATGTTTATCATTAGCTAGCTGCTGACCGCGGCTCCTCCCGCGTGATTCTCGATAAAAGTAGCCTAAGATACGTACTCCTTATAACCTCAACTATCTCCCAGTAAAAGCCCCGTCAAAATCGGCCCAGTCCTTCGTCAAAAGACATCCAGAAAGACAGACAGACATACAAAAAATAAAATTGTATTTCCTTTTTTTGTGATATATATGCCTATGAGTGATATCAATCTTTAAAAATTGACTCCTAATTAACCTGAGACAATTATATCAGTATTTAGTTACAGCTTTGTAATTGCTTACGCGATTTATTAGTAGCACCCGGGTTTTTTTATTGTCATTGTTAAGTGATTTTTAGTGTGACATCTCATGAAATAAACACTTAAAAAAGTCCTTTATTTTTTACAAAAGGCAATAAAACTTGCCGCCTCCGTTTTCACTTTCGACAAAAAAATTCAAATTGAATTCATTTAAGTTTCACTTTCTGTTCATAAAAAGGTTACAATTCTAGTACAGGTAAACATTGAGCTTTGTTACAATTTTTATTATCCTGCCATTTGCTACTGTTTTTTGTCAAAGAATTGTTTCCTTTGTTTTCATTTCAAGGTGTCATTTTTAACTTCCGAGGTAAACACAATGTATCTAAACATGTTAATAAGAATGTAGATTCATATAACCGTATAGTTAATTAAAATATAAACCGCTACATTCCTTATAATAAATATGTAGGTATAATATAATAAACATCGAAGACTGTGTTTTGTACTAAATTAAGTTATTTAAAATATACCTGTTATGGCTAAAATGATATAGTTATAAGTCATAGTTATATGTATTTTAAAATGGAATAACCTGATCGGTTGAGGAATATTAATAACTATTTAATCAATAATGCAGAATATATAATGTTATATTTTGAATATTTTAATATTTTATGAGTAAGAATTTGTGAATATTTTATAAGAGTTCAAGATAGGTATGTATGCTTTAACTATACCTATACTTACCAGTAAATTAAAACTTACAAAACTAACTACCATTTTAGCTTCGTAGGTATAGGTCTTACTTATCATTTTTGAACAAGTTTTATTTATTTTCAGATACACTGAACTTCTATGGCCTCCAGCACTGGGACCCTCGGCCGAGCCACCATTTATTCCGGGATGCTGTCTGTTTATAAAGCCGGAATTTTTAGTTACCGCCCGTGCCAACTAACTATGCCTTTGAGGCAGAATGGACAGTTTAGAAATATCACCTCTATCCCAAGTACCTACCTATGGTAATGTGCAAGTGGCGAGAAATAAAAATATCAACCATTTTGTTTTTTTAATTTGAACTTGGTGTTTTCTGTGAAAATTAAAAAAGATGGGACAGTTTGCTGGTTTTTCAAGAGTTAGAAAAATAAGTGTTAGTTTTAGTTTTAGTGGATATATGTAGGTACCTACCTAATAGGTAGATTTTAATATAAAATATACATTTCATTACATTATTTCACTCTTAAGTATTACCTTATCTGAGCAATCATCCACTTAAAAAAATATAATTATTATAAGTACACCTATTCTTTTAATAAATGTTCCCAAAATAATAAGTACAATATTTCCACACATGTTTAGAATATTGCGAACTATTTGAAGTCACCTGTAAAATATTTAGTCTTTCATATTTTTGAATAATGCCCAGATTAATATTTTTAAAACTGGATGAGCTGCAAGCACATTGAAGTATTGTACCTTTAAATAGATCCTAAAACGTACACCACTTTTAAAATAAACAAAAATTTTCAGTAATTCCTAGATTGTCTGAATTTATTTACTTTGTGGGATATAAGTATACCTACGTGATGTGGTTGTGAGTAAATTATGCAGGTACAGACGTTCGAAGGGTAAGTCAAAAATAACCCGCCCTGTGGATTGGCGTGCCCCGGTCCCATGAACTCGAGATGAAATATTGTTTCAGTGAAAAAACACGACACACCCGCTCTTTTGGCGTTCCTCTTACTGTTGTATGAACTCACACGATTCTCACCTATACATTATACAGATATATTTTGTATGATTTAAGAGCGTTGAATTCTTTTTGGTGGATGTTTATTATACGGTTATAAATTGAACATCCTTAATGTCCATTCCTAAATTATACCCATAATTATGCATTAAATATTTGTATTATTAGCCTATGAAGTAAGATAATATATAGATACTATTGTAGTATTAAACGACCTGTGATTTTTCTATCGATTATAGGTAGGTTGTATAGTTTTCTATAATCCCTTCTAGGATTTCTAGTTTTTTTTTCTGAAAACTCATAGTAATTGTATAGCAAAAATATCAAACTCGTCGAGGCTAGAGGGCGACGTCGAAACTATTCCGTTCTTATACAAATTTCACGAGGACACCGCTCAAATACATTTTGCATGAACCTACCATCGTGGTCTCTCGGAAAACTTGGGTTCTTATTCTACGTTCACTGCGAAATTTCACGTCCTTACTTTGTATCTTGATCTATCAATTTTCCACGAGCATGTAGTAAGTAAGTGTATGTAGGTATCAAATAATAAATAATTATATTTAAAAAAAAACATTCCAACACGTTTCGGTATTTAAATAAAATCTCATACAATAATAAACAAGTACCTGTCTACCACAGTCAAAGTAACGAGCAACCGACTAGATGTTACATCCTAGATTACCTTTCAACCTAAAAATAAGTATGTTTATCAAATTGAATACATTATAATAATACCCCATTAAAATAAATATTATTTGAAGAAATAAAAGGTCAAGGTACAAACCTAAACAGTAAGTCAACCGTATTATGATCATACTCAGCTAATAAGAATTCCCAACGCGCCCTAGAGGTCTAGACACGGCTACATTAAAGGGACTCGCCAGTAAGCTGCATACATAGAAGACGCTATAGAAACACACGTTATTATAGTGCAATGAGTCCTGTCGGCCTCACAAAAGCCATGAATGGGTGTCTAAGCTGACTTGAATTACTAATAACGGTCCAACTGTGGTATGTTAAGTTGGTGGCATTTAATGTGTGAGAATGTGTTTGAACGTAGAACATGAAGTATGTGTAAAGTATGGTAGTTACGTACCGTACTCGTATCGTACTTACAGGCTTACTTTTAAATCGTTTCCAATATTTCAAACTTAGAATCTACAGTATGATAATTAAAAATATACAAAAAATATATAAAAAATCTGTAAATCAAGTTCTAAGCAGGTTCCGAGACATTTTAGTTTTACCCCAGTACTCATCGACGGTCTAACCTAAGCTTAACCATTGGACATCATTGTCGATCCTGGGGTGCTACTCTTAGCAACGATAAGTAAACGATATATCGTAACATGACAATTACTGAACGAACAATGCAAAATTATCGTTCGTTCGGACGATATAACCTGCAAAAAACATGGAATTTAGAGTAGGATTCGACATAGAATGTCACGATATGTCGATTATCGTTGCTAAAAGTAGCACTCCTGACTTAGGCACTGGATTAACAGTGGTGGGAAGAAGAGGTGGGACCAGCCCCAAAAAATTACTGATGTCACAATAATACAGTCATAAGGAACCTATAAGGTGTCGTTGGCTAATTGTATTGGTATATTAGGTACGTCGTAAAGCACCATTATGAATGTAAATTATTGTATATGTTAATTATAACAAAGGTCATTAGGCATAGCACCTGCTGAGGCAGATGCACATTTTATATTAGTGTTTTATTGTACATTTTTAAATAAATAATACCAATACCATATTAACGTTGCCTAAGTAAAATAGATAACATATTTTATTATATTCCTACATTCGTTTATTTAGTTTATTTATTTATGAATTAGATACCTAACACATTTTCAATCGAGTTTTCATTTTTTATTTTAAGTATTTTATCTACCAAATACACTTGAATACGTGCCTAAACACCCAACTATAAGTATATTATGTTATAAGTTATTAAATACATATCTATATGTAGATATTCTCTCCCTACCTGTAGGTAAGTAAAGTTATAAAAATGTTTTATTAATTTGACGATTTGACCAATAAATTTGTATGAACATGACTACTAAGGTTTATTAACTTGGTTAATTGCTTAGAACGTCTCATTTAGGTACAAATGTTTGAATTCATGAATTTTAATTCGCTCGGACCGTTTCCACGCGAGATAAAATGTTATAAAGTTTCTTGTTTTAATCTTTCTACATTTTGTACTTTGATAATTGGAGTTCTTGGATACTATGTTACTTTTAAAAGTAAGAAGGAAAAATAATAAATTTGAGTGAGCACTTAGAATCTTCATCCATTGTGTGACAAGCAATAATGCAAGCCATCCCGTATATAGTTATGGGTATTCCAAGACAGGACAAAGTTGCAACGCTCCGAAATCTTGTTTATAGAAACAAAACACTGTCTGAGAGAAATAACTTTAATTAAATTAAGAAATTTATTGATACAGTCACTTAGGGATGTTATTTGGGGACATCGGGGACATTTGGCAACTGTCTTGAGCTTGTGGAAAGATGGTGGGACGCTTACTAAATGCTCCGAAACGAATGAGTAGGTACGACCAGAATTTGGGGAAACCGTGGCGGGCGGGAGGGACCACCCACATCGATTTGTTTACTGAGCATAAATTGGTTTCAAATGATATTTCTAACTTGTTTATTATTTAACACTTTCGGGAACGGCGTTGAAAGTGTCGAAATTATGTTTTTGTATATCGGAAATAAATTGCAACTGGTCTTAAAAGTGATTGGCGAAAAATCAAATTTACGATCATTTTGTGAGAAATGGAGTCGTAAAACCTTTACAACTTATGTAGAACCAGTACTCAAGATGAAAATGTCTTCTTTCATATCGAACACACTGCTGAATAGGTTTTATCTTTTAAATACTTTAATTGAATCAATAGTAAGGTATATTAATTAAATATAAAGCTAATGATATTATTACGAAATCGGATTGTACCTATTTAATTCCCTAATAATATTTGAGTAGCATTCATTTCACGCGATACAGAAAAAATACCTAATAGGTATACAAAATATATAAGAAATAGCAAAAATATGCGGGAGAATTGGGCGGCGTTGTTTCTCTACAAATTGGGCGCCGGTCTCCATACATTCGTATATTGGCCAATATTAGGCCGCACTGACAATATAAGCGGAGCGGACTAAGTCGGGATTTTAGTACCATGTAAAATTTCGTAAGTACTTAGATAGTCTCGTAGTCTTCACATTCAATTTATAAGTATGATTTTGTTTGATACGACTGCTGATGATGATCAAGCAGCTATAGAAAGCTTTCAAGTCTTATTTTTTCACAAGCAATCTTCGTGTCGTTCTCAAAAAGTAGTTGTCTAAGGTACAAACATAGATACGAAAGTTTTTAAAAAATACATTTATTTACGTAAGCACATACTTATTCATTATTATTATGACGTGGTATAACGTCTACTACAATGAAACCAATTATTCAAATGATGATACTTTTGGTACGTAAACTGAACTAATGGGATTGCCATCCTTGTTATGGTCGTAACGTAAGAGAAACAAAAGAATTTGACTCAAATAAACGCTCCGCTACCGGCTATGTAACCGCAGGCTACCTCTTTCGACGCGATCTCATACGTACTTCCTCGACATATTGACATATAGGTGTTTGTACGTATATACAGCATGTTGTGTTTACTACTCGCCGTTGATATTCCGAGCAAAGTTCATCCAATGCGTAGACGTGTAACACTTGGTATGGGGAAGTTGGATCGTGTTATCGGAAGGAAAGTTCTGCCCTAGTTTGTTTTCCTTATTATTAGAAAAATATTTGCTTTGTTCCTTTTTGGAATAGAATATTGATACGGAGCTGTAACGTACACCGAGAAGAAAGTTCAATTTATTGGTTCTCTTGTATCATGTTCGGTACAATAAAGTAAGATTTCAACTTGAAATGAGTATTTTGTGGGTCTCTATGTTTTTTTAATTTACTCTACTGTAGGTCTACTCTAGATCGCAATAAAAATTAGCTGTGCCTCATGTGACATGCTCATTGGAGTCATGCACACCATGTTATAACAAAGCAAAAACATCTGCTTATAGCTAGAGAGCTGATTGCAGATTAATCAAAAAAAAAAAAACTACTCTACTAAATCTATAATGAAATACGATAATACTCCAAAGGCTCTACCAATGTACAGACTCGAGTTAGTTGCCAACAAAAAAAATGTAGAGATACGCTGGAAAGAAGAAGAGAATCACACTTAGTGCAGTCCAAATGTCGTTAGTAGAAAAGCCAATTTCGAGTCAGATTTCAGCAAATTCCTACCAATATTTCGAGTTTTCAGTCTAAATCAGAACCAATATCCCCCATATTCAATATCATAAACGTCAAACTTTTAACATAACTCGCGAATACAATAAGTATTATATTTTCAATTCAATATGAAGTTTTATTTTTCAGAGTGTGTGTGAAACCGGACCGATTTCAGATTTCCCAGCGCAGTGTTGCCCGAACGTCGGAATTGGCCAGACTAAAATAACGGACGTACGTGCCCTGAAACTGTAAGGAATTATTTTTAAGTTCGCCCACTCCGACGGATGCACAAAGATGGCGGGACTAAACGAAAACACAGACGTTACTATACAACGTGTTACGTAGGTAAAACGAGTACGGGAAAGCTAGCGATGCAGGTTTATATTCAGTTCATTTCACAAAGACGCGTGAATTATTGCAAATTAATCCAAATGCCAGTGTCATAAGAGTCACAGCACGCGTTTTGGTGAAATGAATGAAATATACGGTACTCTATGTAGAGTACTAGCTATACTAGTCAACGGTAGTTTAGATAGTCTACTTTCATATTTCGTATAGTAATGACATCCTACTAATAAAGTAATACTATTACTAATAAAGTTTGTGAGTATGGATGTATGTTTGTTACTCTTTCACGCAAAAACTACTGAACGGATTTGGATGAAATTTGGAATACAGAAAGTTTATAACATGGATTAATACATAGAATACTTTACTTAAGTCTACGCGGACGAAGTCACGGGCAGACACTAGTATAATAATATATTATTTATAGTACGACAAATAGTATTTTTTAAAATTTAATATTTAGCACAAATTCGGTACACAAGGTATACGACCCGTCTCCTGTTTAGCGGATACCATATCCTATAGATGGTTGAATAATTGAAAGTATTTGTCGCACGTTGTTGCCCTGAAGGGGCGTGGGACAGAGGGAAGGGATTACGAATTTGGTCTTCCGGCTATCTCACTCATCGGTCTAGACGATTTGCCGATCTTCTGTGAGAAGGTGGTACTACCCTGATCAAGCCAGCCCGTGCATGAGCTGTCAATTGGCAACAGCCTGGCTCTACCTCTGTTGCTTATTGCAACCACTATTGAAACATTTTAAATATGAAATAAAGATGCATATCTTCTTGTTTTATTGAGCGTGTGGAGAGTTCTTTGTCCAGCAGTGTACTTATGTCAGATGGAGCGATATTAAGTAGACAAACTTAATGTAAATAAGTATTAGGTATAAAAGTTCAGCAAATTTGAAATATGTGATAAATTTCAAAACTCGTCTACTCCCAAAGAAGTTAAACTGGTACTGCTTATCTGATATAAATGAGGAAATGTGAGCTTCAAAAATAAGTCTGATTGAATTTGGAAGACTTGGCCGCAGTCATTGGGTCGTTTCTCTAATGATTCGTAACAGCGCCATCTAGCGGAAATTTGGATGAATGATTTTAAAAAATAATAATGTACGATAAATGGGTAGGTGCGACATAAGTAAATGACTTAAAAACGTTATTTTTTTTAAAAGTACTAATCTATTATTCCAAATAGTAGGTAGATATTTAAACAGACGAAGTAGCGCAGAATATTTTATGCAACATAGATACCAACTTGCTTATAAAGACAGGTGACAGAACATAATATCAATTTCTAATTCTATTTTTAAACTTTTTTTACGATCATGGCTAGTCACAACTAAGATATTTTATGTTTTTAAGTGGCTCTACGAACCTAATTAGAATTTATTGTCTTGTATGTCTTAATTTCCACCTCTATTAGTTTTGATTATATCTTGTTGATTTGACAATTCATTGGCACAAATTATTTAAATTCACGAGTTAGGTTCGTAAATTATAATCATCTCTAACTGAGTATGTTGCTTTCACAGTTTTATTAGTATTTATAAGAATTCTAATTAGTAAATTAGTAAGTTAGTATTTCACGTAGGATGGTGGTAAGTCCATTAGATAAATAAATAAGTACTAAATGCAGGTAGATATTCATACGTTAGTTACGGTATGTCATAAGTTAGTTAAGTTTTTAGACTACATAAAATAAAGAAAAAAATCAAAACGAAATAGTATAAATTCATGCATTTTAGTATTTTTAATACAGCAATAAAATAAGAAAGTAATGTAAATTGAGTTAAATTTATCAAAGAATACTCTTACTAACTGGGAATGAACTCTACCTTTCAGGTGAATCATTAAATTTACTTTAGAAACAAGAAATAAAATATCATCTTAATGAACACACAAAGCATCGAAAACGCCACTGTAAACATTATTATGCAATAGTACGTGACATGTGCTATCTATATACAACATAGAGTCTCTCCTAAATAAGTAAGTACTACGCCTTCGACCCAATCTCACGCAGATCCCACCAAAGCTGCGGTACCATAGATGCTCCATCAACTTCAAATTTGAAATTGGAACGAATGGAACAGCCCCGGTAATGGAACAAGTTAGATGAGAGGGGGAAGGGGGCGCCACGATCGTCACCCGCTCGAGCTTCACGCAAACTTTGACTTGGCTCAATATTGTATATGTCCCCTGGCTTTGTAAAAATAACTAAAAGAGGATATATGTTATAAAATGCAATAGGTCGCTTGTTATGTAGTAGCAGTGATTGAAATGTATTTATTGGAATACAACTTCAATAAGTATTTCGTTATTCCAGTAAGTCTGTTGATGGTCGCATATTAGGTGGTTCAACGAGACCTTGAAAAATCCGAAGTGGTTAAAGATTTCTCGAGGATGCTAAAATAGTTGAAGGATATCCAGACTAAGTGTACATCCAAATAGGAAGATACAATTTTGAAGAAGTGAAAATCGAACCTATAACTTCATGACCGAAGAATGAAACAGGCAAGGCATTAAATGATTTAAAATGTTCATACTACCTAAGCCGACGTTCTCCACAAGCTAGTAACAGAACACGTAAGTAGGCGAATACCAACCTACCTATATCGTTTTTGCTTCAACGTATCTGAGGTTACGCTTTACGCAATTAGTTATGCCAATTGTATACCTCACGTTGTTGATAACTTGTACCGAAGTTGACCAAACCGTGTTTTTAAAAACAAGCCTGCCTACGCTACGTTTTATCATTAAAAGCTGGTAAATCTATGTTATTTAGATAACTTCAGTCAAGAAAATTTAATCAGAAGGTGATTTTAATTTTTAACTATGTTGTTCGCTCGATGAAGTAAGCAATTTGTGATTGATTTATTAGAAAACAGATTAGCGAGGATATAAAGTGGCTATTATTGATATCTAACAGCTCTATCCAATAAGCTTCCTTAAAGACCTCTCAGATCTTGTAAGAGAAATGAGATATAAAAAGTGTTCGTTGGTATCGACGGTGTTAATTATAGATGAGCCCACATTTTTACAATTAATGCCTGTGCGACTAAAATTATTAATGTGAGATAGGACGCCAAGTTCAAATATGAATTGTAGTTAAAACCAAGCTTCGGGTGACTATACGCAATAGTGAAACCGTCTCCGTGTACCGACTCTAAATCTCTGCTAATAAGAAAACTAATTTAAAACTTTCCCGTAGCACACCAGCGCCAAATGAATAAAGTTTGACCAAAATTCGAACCATCGGAACAACGCCACCGTGCGGCGAACGGCTGAAGCTTTTCAATTGCTTTTTTTACGACTTATACGGTCGTTAGTGTGCGTGAAAGCTACCACGCACACTCTCGCACAAACGAGTTTACTTTTGTGCGTGTGGTAGAATTTTTATGTGCTTGTGTTACGTGCCATGTACAAAAAGGTTGCCGTCGCATAGTCGTTATCTATTGGCTAGATAGATGGCATTGGGTGTAACGTAAGCGACCCACGCTTGGTATAAAACCCGGTATACATTGAGTAGGTACTCACCGAAAACTTTGCTGGCGATGTGTCGGGAGTATTTTTCACGGGTTTCAGTAAACACATCTGGACAATATTTCGGCTGAGGCACGCGCCCGCGAGTGGGTAGTTGTAACAGAATTAGGCACTGGGCACTGCGGATGTTTAATTAAAACCGTAAAGACGTGCTGGCCAACGCGTGGTTTTCTCATAACTGTGATAAATTACCGCCATTTTTTTTTCTGCTAAGCAAAAAACTCTCCGCGAAGAAATGTGGAGCGAAACTGCATTGGCCATTGTTTAGTTTGCCAATTTATACGGGTCGGTTACACTTGCGACTTTTATTGAAGCATTACCGATAAAAGGAGTCATAATAGGTTTTATAGCCAGATTTTAATGGCGATGTGTTGAACAGATTTGCACTTCATTCACTAGGTTTCAGGTACAGCAATTGTGTTACAAAAATTGCCTATTAAATATTGCAATATGTCGTAAATCCATAGATAAAACTGGTACAAATAGTATTTACTTACCTGCCGGTTTAAATAGGACAAGAAAATTAGGTATTCATACCAGATAACGAATCTAGAAATCACCAAAAATATATTGATTATGATCACAAAACTCTAAATTATTTTCATGGTTTGATAGACTCATGATTAAACATAAATGGCAAAATTAAAAACGTGCTAACACCGAGCTATCTACATATTTAACTTGTACAATTTGACATAACTCGTGTTTATCACTTGTTTTCATTTTTGTAATAACAACGAAAGAATCTAGCGCAAACATAACAGCGCATTCATAGCTCAGTAGCGTTAGGCAAACCAGAATGTTTTTTCCATCAGTAATGATAAATGTCGTATCAAATCAGGCACCTTGAACCGGTAGACGTCAATGTCGACGGTTGCTAGTGTAATAATTCTGAATAATAACGTAAAAACAAGAGAAGACATGTGTAGTTTAGGTAAACCTAAATATAAGCCAAACGACGAGTACCTACTTATAATCAGTGAATCGAATGTGAATTATTGTAAACTGAACGATATTCCGTTGTCATAAGAGTCACAGTACGTTTTCGTGAAATTGACGAACTATAAAATATGGGTTAATACAATATATTTTTTTTTTAATTTTAGCATCAAATGACAATAGTCGCGTTTGCATTTACATCCATATTTTGATATTAATAATTAAGATTAAATATAATAGAGTCTAGCCAATGCCAATTTATAGAGCATGATTTAAGACTGTTCCTTGGAATTTTTGGTAGCATAAAATTTTAAAATCTACCTACCTACACAAAAAATATATCTGTAGTTAATTATCATCCCAAACAAGATCTAAATTTTCAATTAAGTTTTCAAATCGATTTCAATCTTGATATTCTCGAATGATTTTTCAATCGAGATCTTTTGATTAGCAATTCAGCAACAAACAATGGCGTCCTTTATCGTGGTTGTTTATCAAGTTTAATATGCGTAGAAAGTCGGCCCTGTTATCAGTAACGCGGAGAGGCTTGTTCCATTTTGTTATCGCGGATTTGCGCTCTGAAATTGTTATTGTGCTAGGTATATGGTGTGTGGAGATTAAGTGAGTTTTACTCTATGTAATGTTTTTTGTTTCGAGTGTTTTTGAGGCCCTATTGCTAATTAAAAGAAGGAAGAAGAACTGTTTTAAAAATACCCACATATAGTTGAATAATGTACACTACTATTAAATTATTTCTTCAAATAGAAGAGAGTATAGCCTGTAATAATAAATTAATTAATAACACAAAAGTACTTCCCTAAACCAATCAATCTCAAGCTTACCAACATTCTTTCCCCACTTCCTGTCAGGTCGGCAAGGTGGCCATCGGCCATCAGCCGGGTCAGTTGCTTGTTTGCCGACTTTGGATTTATAACAATCAACAAAAATATAACGTAGGTATTTTTATATATTTACGTATTTTAAAAACATTTGAACTCTACATACATACATTGAGACAAAAATACACAAATTCTTTAGATGTTGTCTCCGTACACGCGAGGCCTACTCGTGGCCATTATCCTGACCTTGGCCAAATGAAGATGGGAGATAACAAGTTTGCTTAAGCGATAACGAACCTATCATCTAAATGGCACGCCACATGCCACCCCTCTCGAGTTGGGACCTGCACTTAAGTGGCTTTCCTGACACTTGGGATTGGGAACATGCATGTTTTATAGATAACTCTATTAAAAGTTGATAGATATAAAAAAAAATCTGATGTAGTTTTTTAATACTATAGAGTACGTATCTACTAAATAAGAATAGCTTAAATTGCTGATTTAATGGTAGAGAAAGAAATGTCACTTTCTAGAAAAAAAAATCCAATTTTACTACTCTACGTTATTAATATTCGAAATTATTATGATACAAGATAATTTTTCAAAGATATCACATGAACCACTTCAACTAAATTATACGCGAGTCAAAAACAGGTGAAGATTTTTATAATGTGATTACATGTAGAGTTCTTCACATAGAGGAGATTGAAAAATATAGGGGCACAGTCACACATTGCATACTCCACACCAAAGCAATTGTAATAATAAGAGAGTATTATTACAATTTCTTTTATCCATACCTACCAAAGTTATATAAAGCCACAGCTCTATCAATGGATGTTAGAGCATAGAATAAATAATGCTATAGGATATTCCGTTGCTTGACATCCAATAGGCCTTTTGTTCTTTAATAAACATGACATCATTCCTCGTGTCTTGCATGCAGATTGAATCCAATGCCGGAATACTAATACCGTAAAACAATTAACGGTTAAATCTAAGCAACAGAACGTTAATTTAATTATTGGGGTACAATTACGCAAATACCTATGATAAAATGAATAGGCTGAAAAATACAGACAACTTATATTAACAATATCTAAAAATAGATATATTCTCATAAGAACACAAATAGTAGTTAAAAAATAACTCTCCAAACACCTTGCAACGGAGCCACCATTCTGGACCAAGGTGGCAAAATTAAAAACCTCTATGTGTTGCGTCAAGGTGTTAAAAAAGGTTCTACTCACTGAAACTTATGACCTATAAGCACTAGCTGTGGACCGCTACATATTGTATAACAGCACTCGGTCACAAAGGAGTCTGAGTCTGACCGAGAGCGACCTCACACCTCAGCTGATCGAGCAAGCCGTTAAATCTTTACGGCCTATGACGTCATACCTCGTCTTTTTTCACCAAATGATTTACAACCCATAAACCCTCCACAATAACTGTACCGATTGTTTCACAGTTAACCGCAATATTTAAACCCTTTCTTAGTAAAGTCCGTTATTGAGTAAGGCTTTTTTTAGGTCCAGTTTTTGCTCCAGTTAAGTTTATTGTCGTTTGAAAACTGTAGCGAGGAAGTCGTTAAATGTTATGCAATTATATGCAAAAAAGGGTTATCTTTTTTTGGCATAGATGATACAGGACAATGGTTTTGTGAGGGCGCGTATTGTGAAGTATTTTCTTTGGAAACTATTGTCGGGGATCGCAATGTGCGCTGGACATTATCATAAAAATGCAGAATTCTGATGGTCAAGCACGTAGGCAAGGTTGCGGCAAAATATTCATGAATTATTTTTGTTGACGACCGCTTGGCGCAGTAGTTCGAGCGAAGGCAGCTCGAGTCACTGCACATGGTGGTGGTTGCGGGTTCGATTACCGCCGGGGCAAATTTCGGAAATGGCCTTTTCGTAATTTGCCCTGGCTGGGATCGCCCCCAGTCCATTGTACGGTAACCATAGTACAAGCATTGCTTAGTTTGGGATCAAAAGTCGTATTTTCTACTCTACCTACATATTTTATCAAATTTCTAATATACATTTTCAAAGTCGGCATACATGATACAACCATACGACCCACCTAATAATAAACAGATAAGGTAGGTAGTGCTATAAATAAAATTGGAGTGGCTGTTTGTAATATCAAAATAACACCTTTTCACTAAATGCATATGAAAGTACAAACGACAACTATAGCAAAAACGCGATTTAAAAAAATGTTGTCTGTCTGTCTGTCTGTGTGTTTGTTCCGGGTAATCTCCGAAACGCCTGGACCGATTTTGACGGGACTTTCACTGGTAGATAGCTGATGTTATAAACAGTAACTTAGGCTACTTTTATTTTAGAAAATCAAAATTAAAAAAAAAATGAAAAAATGGGTTCCGTCGTGCGGGCTCAGAACGCGGGAGCGGGCTTTTTTGTTAAGTAAAATTCCACGCGGACGAAGTCGCGGGCTCAGCTAGTAATAAATAAATGCTTGCAATACCAAAGGCATTACTCGCACGTTGCCGACCTAAAGGGGAGGGAACAGAGGGAGAGGGAGGGAAGCGGCTTAGGCTTCCGCCTCTCATAATCACCGTGCGAATCGCGGCTATAATAGCTGCTTTACGTCGATCTTCTGTAAGAGGGTGGTACTACCCGGGTCGAAATGTATTCAATTGGCTACATCTTGAGTGGAATGTAAGTATAGATTTTAATAAATTCAGATGTTTTCACGCATTATTGACGACCGCTTGGCGCAGTGGTTCGAGCGTAGGCCGCTCGGCTCACTGCATCGGGTAGTTGCGGGTTCGATTCCCGTCAGGGTAAATTTCGGAAATGGCCTTTTCGTAATTTTCCCTGGTCTGGGTGTCACTGGGATCGCCCCCAGTCCATTTTACGGTATCCATAGTACAAGCGTTGCTTAGTTTGCGGCCATACAGTTGGTGTGTTCGTCTGGCGATATGTATTATTTATTTATTATTATGCTCCTAAGTTATACCTACGATAAAAAATAAACAGGAGTGAAAATAAACGATTCCAAGATAGGCAGGCACCGCAGCTCCCTTGTACAGAGCAGTAAAGAAATACAATTATTACCTTATATTTTATTTATGGAAACATTTGTATGCGGTTCGGTAATTGGCAGTAAAACGTGTAATTGGGACCCCACATTGCAAAAGGGAAGTGATAGAAATTACACGAGTATTGTTATTGGCGTAAAATATTATTAGTTTCAGAAAAACAGGTCTGGCTTTGTAAAAAAAATAGTATACTTAGCATGTGTTAATCCAAATACCAACTCTTTTAAAGCAGTTTTTTTATATTACAATAGCGGCATACGAGCGCATGACCTGCCTGCTGATGTTAAGCAGTTAACATATCCTGTTAGATGTTCGCTCGTTGCCAACCAGAATGGGATAGAAACAGAACAGAAGGAGGACAAGATGGGGGGGGAGGGGGGGGGTTGTACGTACGTACTAAAATAGAATAGGCCTACCTAATACAAAATCCGCAGAAGGTAATGTGAAAGGAAACAGCCATTCTGGCCGCGCGAAATTCCAACAAGACAAGCACAGGATGTTTGTTAAAAATGTTTCGTTGCGCGCCCCTCATTGTTACCCATCGAACGGCGCCGATCGTCGCCGACATGTTTTTTGTAACGTTCTAAATATATGTATAGGTATGCGTAGTGTTGTCTGAACACATAAATCATGAACTCGTTACGATTTACGAGCTCGGTCGGGCGCACCACCGATTGGAGCTTTAATTTTAGGGTTAAACACACTGATAGGATTCAGCGAGGATTTAGAATAACACGGATCATGTGTACAGTAATAAATCATAAAAACTTCTGTGGAACTTCAAAGGGATTTCAGGAGCTATCTTTGTATCCGAAGTGATCCGAATAGATTATATTTAAGAAAATCATCTCGTAGTCCCTGTGTAAACCATAGTGAAGGTTTTCCACTCGAAAGTATATAATATTATAAGACCATCAACGAAACGTATAATTCTGGGGCTATTTATTTTTATAACGCTTCACAGATTAAATCATGCGTGAACATTTATATTTTTATATAGTATGCTAGAGGTTTTTTATATAAGCAGGTTTGAAATCGATGCTCGAAACTAAATGTAGTTTTCACGACATAAAAATCATGTGTAAATTGACACTAATGGTAGGTGGGGCTGACGTTTAAACGACATGGAATCTTTTAGAAAATGAACGCCCGAAATAAACGCACATTTCACCCTGAACAAAATGTAGTAAAGACAAAACATTCCCAATAACAATTTTATATTTAGGGCACAAGGTTTGTTGAAATCAAATGTTATATATCCCATGGTTGAGCCAGATTCATTTGTATAAGTAGATTATACGTCAACATAATTTGCATAAAATTAATCCATCTTTATTACACAGACTAAACAGATCTAAGTTTATTCAGTTTCGAATCAACCGTTTCAGGCTGAAGCACACGACTTTATTTTAAATGTAAGACCAGTGTTTACGTTAACTGCACGTGTCGGTAACTTTCACCGCTTTACTCGTGTAATAAAACCCCAGCCTAATCGCTTTCAAGGGCTTTAAGCGGCCATGACCCGTCCTGAGTGACGCTCGGAGGATATGACGGTTAACACACTTAGCATACACTCATGAAAAGAAAGTAAAGGATCTCTAATTTTTTTGCGAAAAATATAATAATATAAATTTATGTGTTTAGATTCCAGATTTAATGTAAAAGACTGAGATACTTAAAAAAAACAAATAGTATTTCTGTTTGGATACCACAATATATTAATATGTTTTTTAAAAAAACTTAAGCTCTAAATTATGCTTATGTTTGACGTATTTATAGTTGCTACCGGAGACGTTGCTGATATCAGATAAAAACGACTCTTTATCGTTCATAATTTATCTGATATCAGCAATAAAAATACGCCCACATAACTCTCAATAATTAAAAGGCTTGATTTCAAAATATCATACTAATGCGAATAGTTGTGGATCTCAATTGATTAAACGAACCGCTAGTCTGCGAAAATATTCAATCAATAAGAACGAGTGCAATTAAAATTTTAACCTTAAAGCTGGTACTAATACCTTCACAAAATTCTCCCTACTCTTTATTAGCTGCGGCCTAATTATCAATTAAGATAGTTCAAGGGTTCAGATAGTTATAGCACACGGAGTAAGAAATTAATATAAAATGCGATTGCTGGATAAATAATAAGTAATTTCAGGGGAACATAATTAAATGTAATAGGTACGTATCCTTGTTAGCTCGCTCACATTGGGTGGTCTAATATGATGACAACAATTTATACCTACTTGAAATTACGTAGCATATACTAATAATGTTTTGAGCTTATGCCATCGTGATTGAATGCAAGTACTATCCACATACGGGGATAATGCTGGTTTGTTCATCTTTATCATTCTATCTAATGAAGAGATTTCTTAGGTCAATGCACGTTTAAGATAGGGCCTTAATGTAAATATATTTAGAGACAGGTTTCGGTCAACGAAATCAAAACAGGTTGGATGTACTCACTAACTTCATGAAGGTATCTGCATCTTAATAATGTGTCATCAACTATCAATAGTATTATATTAATTTTCGTGTTAATCAAGCCAGTGAAATTTACTTTTAAGATTTTGATACTGTTTGTAAGATAAACAATTGTCAATTTATAATGAACTAGCTGTACGCTGCGCGCGTTGCTACACTGTCAAAGATTGGTCGTACCAACTCAGAAACCTTTGTGGGCTCATACGCAACACTTTGCTGAAGACCATGAAATGATCAAATGCATAGTTTACGATTCTATAAAGGACATACACACAAACATTCATTTTATTTATATAGCTAGATATGGTTTTGTACACATGTTATATTTGTAAAAATATAAGTATTTTGTGTGTTATAATGTTTATGTTTTTGAATAAACTAATCTTAAATTAAGCAGTATAAGCGATACACTATCGTCAATTACGTAAATGACGGCTCAAAATTACACTCTTAAGAGATGCCACTTATGCGGTACGGCTGTAAATGTAGAACAACAATTGTAAACGAAACTACTTGCCAGCTGTAACTCTTGTGAGCCTTTATAGGCGAATATAATTATTATGTCTAATATAGTAGGTATCATATTCCTTTTGACTGATAGTCATCTATACGTATTTAGGAAACTCTGCGTTTTATGAATTGGTAGGAAAAAAAACTCTACCCATGGTCAATGTGTGAAAACAAGAGCAAACAGTTTCGTCTTTTTCAGGTTTCTATAAAGTCAAATTTGTACGACTCTCACTACTAAGTTCACTATCCCGGGTAACCTTTTAATAATTGCAGGTGCTATTATGTAAAAGATTAGGTACAGGTAACTGCTACTTATTCGCCAATTAATACCGACAACTACCTAACAAAGGATATCGACATGCCTCAAAAAACATGTGCGTACCGTTACAAGTTTTGTCTTGTCACCAATGTTTAGTATATTGTTGACTCTACCAACACATTTTACGGATTCTTATTTACATTTCAAAAATTTTGAAGTTACCTATTTCTGACGCAATCCCCGCATTTTTCCTTCGTATCGTGACAGTGTGGGAGGGTAATACTCTTACATCAGTATTCCAAACGAAATTTATTCCAGTGATCAGCATCGAAACCCGATAATCTCCATGTCTCTAGTCAATTTGCCCGAAATCAACTTACAAAATACGTAAGTTATTATCTGATTCGTGTTTGGGCGAAGTCACTCGACGGTACGTTATTTGGATTTAATCAAACTTCAACTTTGTTGTTGTAGTTTTAGGGTTGGATTTTGTGGTTGTGCACCCGCAGGGGTGGGATAATGGGGTCATATGACCGAGGTGTAATGCTGGATACACGCAGAGGCGTGTACCCAAAGTGCCAGAATATTGGCATCGTGTATTTGTCAACCCTAAGTACACTGCTTACTACGAGTTTAAAAAAATACAGTTTAATACCCATTGATTCTAAAAAGGTGAATCGATAAACCAACATCGTAGAGATATGTAATGTACATTAGGCCATCCATCTCAAGTCGTAGAGAAATCTTGAGTTCGCCTTTGACATTTAATTTTGTACTTTAATGACATAAGAATGGCATTTCCAAGATCGCTCACAGACTTGTGATCGATTTATTAAAACGGACCTCACACCTCTATAAACTTTTTCCGGGCATCAGAAAAAATAAACTTGTATTTTAAAATTGTAGATAAAACTATTTTGTAGGGATTAAATTTCCAAAACCTTACAATCTTATAGTCCTGGAAATTTTCATAAAACCAAGATTCCAGTCATTGTCCAGTATCTAGACGCTTTACGATTTTTTGTTGGAATCATTACTTATGCAATAGTGTCCCGCTGTGTACGCACACCGCCCGCCTCCACATATTGGCCGGCCGGCTATAACGGAGCGGATCGGTCTATCCCGCGCCGGCGGCCATTACTCTGGCCGTAATCCGGATGGGTCGGACCCGATCGACTAATGACGCCCTAAGAATTTTGTTGCGCATCTCATTACGCATCTTGTACGTCGCGTTACGCAACGATGGCTCTACATGAATGTTGGATGAAGCTTTGCTTATGAGATATAAGAGATTACGTGTTTGTTTTGTTGAATCTACCAACTTGACAGGAATTTGCGGGAAATTGACTTGATAAAATATAATTTTGATATTTTCAGATGTCGTTTGGAGAGCAGCTGGCAAAAATAAGTACATAGAGTTCCTAGTAATTATTTTTTTATCAAATAACAATGATTAAAAAAGAGTTTTTGAGTACCTAGGTATATATGTAGGTACCTCACCGAGGTACTCAGTTCTGCAAATACCAATGTTGTTCAATTAACTCGAACCTAAACCCTGTCACCAGTATCCATAAGGATAAAAGTTATTTGCAGAGTAACGTAAGATAGCCCATAGAAGGTTCCTTTCAAAGGTAATCTTTTATTTTATATACTCGTTCAGGAAGGTTCTAATTAATTTAATTAGTAATAAGAAATCATAATAAAATTGTTCATGAAATATGAAATGCAAGAATCACCCGAAATGTTCATATAATATCTTTGCGTTTTATTTAAATTAAAGCGTTCTGAATAAATATTTCCATAAACATTTAGTATCCCTGTTTCTCCTTTAATACATCGGTTTGAGAGGGTGCTTGCCAAAGTATTTATGTTTTCAACGTTTTTGTTTAAACATGCACTTGCTAGATATATTCTAAAATTTATATTTCGAACGCAAGTTTTGTGCCAAACGCAAGCACAGTTTGATGAATAGATAAGTAGGTACCTACCTACCCCGTTTCTGACTTATAGTTGTAGGTATTACTAAGCTCTTAAAATTTGAATTATGAAGAGTGTAAAGCCAATGAATATTATGTTCCAAAAGATTTCAAGATATGCAAATATATAATTTGCATTTTTAAATTGGATATTCGTTCAGTAGATATTATATTTACACAATTTGGCAACATGTTTCATTTTAAACCTGATTCTTTCACACTCAATAAGCGCTTGACTCCATTTATGGGATTAATCACAATATTTTAATTTTATTTAAACAGTATTTTAATCCGAATAAGCAGATAATTTTATTGCGTTGAAGTATTTTACTGTAAACTGACCAATCTCTACATATTAGGTATTATTTAATTGGACCTTGTATTAATATGTCTACATTTATTCATAATTTAAAACACAAGTAGAATTACTCAACTTTCAAAGAGACGAAAATGAGGAACATATATTTAAGTTTACTGAAAAACAACACTCGGTTAAGAATCATTTAGGTATCATTTGGAATGGTGAGATGAGAATGTAATAGAAGAGGCAAATGAAAATATTAACAAATACTTCAAGATCAGTCCAAATTCTTTTCTAACGTTTATGCCGACATCAGTGATCGGTCAATTAGGGTGGTGACACAGCAAACACGTCGTAAATTAGAACGCACAAACACGGTTAATGAGAGCTCGCAAACACGCTCTTGGAGTGCTTGTAGCCAATAGGGATTGAGCGCGTGTCACGATTGTTTGGGCATGGAGCCGTGTTACGTGTCGTGTATTTGTTCTGTGGAATACGAATAGTGTTGTCACATATAAGTGGAGACAACTAATTCGTAGTAACTAAAATAAAATAAATACTTAAATATCACCAGACTGACACACGAACTGCATGGTCCCAAACTAAGCAAAGCGTGTACCGTACAATGGAATGATTTACACGTGTATTGTGTCTCCAGTATACTTATTTACCTTAAACATTATTTTCATTAGTCGTAACTACTCTTTACATAAAACCGCAATTTTTTTGCATTTTATGAAAATGTATGTAGGTATGAATAAAGTATGTGTAATAAAATCTCCCGTTTTATTCTAGTGTCGTGTAATTTCAAAACATCCCTTTGTTGTACCAAAGAATATCCAATCTCTTTATTCTGAAATAAACAGAACATTTGTAACTAGTACCTATCCACATTCATCCATTCTCTAAACTTTCTAGACGCATCATCGTGTTTGTTCAAAAGCAACTGCAGAAAGTGTCCAAGTTTAAAATTCTGTGCCAATCAACATAGACCCGTAAAAGCGAACATATTTTTCCCGCGGTAGTGGTGTACAACACTAATGTGGAGAGTCAGGGGAGGTCTTGTAGAACTGGTTGTGTATCTTGAAGAATATCAGTTGGACAAACACACGAGGGGGTGTGCGGTGTGCTCGTGGTGGGAGGTAGGGGGTGGTGTTTACTACGCTCCGGGGAGGTGAGCGGAGAAATGAAATTGGCAGATATTTCGGTGATGTGTCACACACGTGTAGGTAAGCTTGGCGAGCAATGAAAGTTTTGCGAGGTTTTCCACTTTCGACGCGAGCGGAATAAAGTAAAAGAAGGCGAATGTATTTAGGTAGGCCTTTATGTATGCGTGAGAAATGGCAACCCTTTCCTTACATTCTCTGGGTAGAAAATATATTGCGTATATTCTGAGTCAGCCCGCCTGTACCAAGATCGGTATGCAGTAAAAAACTAACATTTAGAGAGGAAAAATATATGAAAAATCTGAAGGTACAGTCGCGTTCATAAGTCCAGTAGCAATCTTGGTCATTACGAACTATATACGGTATGTTCACAGTTATTACCATCTTTAGCTTGCTTCTGATCTCATGAACGCTGACTGTACCTACATACCGACAAATACAGCATCGGTTATTCAGATGAAAGTCTACTATTACAAAGTAGTTTGTAATCAACCCAACTCGTTCGTAATTGCAGTACTTAATTAATGCCATTAGGATATGTTAATACCTATAACATGCAAAACAATTTAGAAGAAGGAACCACCACTCACCCTTGGCTTGTTAACCTCCAAAATTATAAATCAAATAGGTTGATCGATAATGTGGTCAACAAAACCTAACTCCGTCGGTCGAGTCTGTCAGTCATGAGTGTCAGGGACTCTAATAATGTGCAATTTTCCGCGCAACAAAGCGAATTAAAAGTAAAATTCGACACGTGTTTCGCCTCTGAACGAGACATCCTCCGGAAAGTTCAGTTGGCTCAGTCGTAGCCCAACATTCTTGGCCCAGTTGTAGCCGGCCAGTCGTAGCCCAATTTTCCCTTCTAAATAGTTTTACAATGGATTTCCGCAAAGTAACGCCTGATTCAATCAATCATAACATGCAAGCTTATTCATTGGTAAATATGAGCACATCACTATAGACTGAATATTAAAGCACGCAAAACTAAAGTATTACCTATATACCCAGCAATATATAATAGTGTACATACGTATTATCATTATCAATTACCTACCTTAGTTTAATTATTTTATGTTTTTTTGTGTCTAAATTCGAAGCAAGCATTCCTGTGTGACAAAAAAGAAGAGTAATGGTCTTGTTTGTTGGGCCCGCTGATATATTGTTTACAAACTTGAAGAATACTAACAAAATAATGTGATAGGTATGATGATAGAACTTAGCAGAAGGTAGATATTTAAGCAAAGGAAATCAATATTAACGGTTGTAGAGCCCACCTGTAGGCAATTGACTACATGTCATACAAGCGGGCTAGCTCGACTGGAGTAGCACCACCCTCTCACCGAAGATCGACATAAAGTAGCTATTGAAGCAGTATTTCGTACAATGAGTAAGAGATCCGGAAGCCTAACTCATATTCAGGTCACCAACATGCAAGCAATGTCTTAGTATTACAAGCATCTGCAGTAACTGCTTAATATTAGGGCTTGTTACCGACTTTGTTATGTAAAAAAAAATAACTGTCAAATAGTGTAGGTAGGTACCTTCCCAGTCACAAATGCATGAGCCTATCTGGTTCTAAATGAAAACGTGTCTTTGCAATTTAATATCTCTTACATATAAATAATATATAACACAGCATATAGGTACTTACGTAACAAATTTCATTTCGCCCAAAACAAATTCTGCCCACGTCTCAGCTTTCCTGAATTATAAGACGCTAAACAAACAAGTCGGAGATCTACGTTTTGTGCCAAACAATAAAGAAATAAAGGCTGGCATAATAATAAAGAAACTTAGCGAGTTCGTAGATATTACTGAGATGAAAGAGAATAAATAAAAGTAAGATGAAATAATAAATCTAAGTTACCTATTTCAATATGCTCGGGTTAATGCCTTATTACGTTAACAGTGAAGGTAAAATTAAGATTTTGAAGAAAAATAATTAAAATTAAAAAATACGGTCCCTCGTTGCTATCGAAGAAAATTTGAAGTCTTTTTGTAAATAAACTAATTTATTAAATATTTGATTGTAAGTACTTAAAGATAGTAAATATTTAATGAAAGCGATGTCAGTTCTAATTTCATATTAGTTCACATAATGTTCGATAGATGTCGCACTTTCCAGTCACCTGAATAACTCACTTACGCCATCTAGTCGATTTTTGAGAGAACTTTTTCACAGTGGATGTAATTTTTGTAACTTTTTCAGTTTGTAATTTTGTTAAAATGAGATGCTAAAATAAAGATGCCTGGATATACATAACGCATTTTTCTAACGTGATGATTTCTGCCAGTTAACTCCTACCGCAAGCGGCGTTAAGGAACATCGTTCCAATAAAGGCCTGCCCGTGTTATTTAATGCACGATATTATGGACAGCGCTTTAGTAAATAGTATGAAGATGATGTAAGCACCTTCTGCACGTAAAAAATCTTCTAATAAAAATATTTTCTGATGGCTGGTAGATACATTAACTAAGGTGTCAAGCTAAATGACATATACATATATATATATATATATTATTAAAACTATGACCTTTATGTACACCACTGTACCGTACTGGTACGACCAACATACCTATCCGTATCGCCGAAGCATCTTACGATCGCTACGGATTATAAATGGTACGGAAATATGATACGGATGTAAAATACCTACGAAGGCGTTAGTGTAATTATCAGTACACTACTCTCTTCAGTTGTGGCCGAAGTAAAATTTAATTTCGTATCGTCGAACGTTCCTCACAGTAGCATTGTCACAGCTAAATAATAACTCATGAATAAGCTGGTATGTGTTGGGCATATTTCAAAATGTTTGCTGGCGGCCGTTCGATCAAATAGAATGCCTTACAGTGGGCTCATTTCCTTTTTGTTACGGAGAATGACGTTCATTTACATAAATTTACCTATTGTTATTCTGGGTAGGGCCGCCATCTCAGCAACAAAGATCTCACAAATTTCTATAGGCTGACTTGTTTTCTATGTTTGTGTAGCATTTGTTGTTATCGAATAAACAAGTAGGTAGGTGTACACACATGCATTATAGTAAAGATATTGACACATTAATATATACCTGAAATTCGTTACCTAGCTAAATCTGCGACACTGATAATACCATCCAAATTGAGGTAGGTACGCAATAATAACTTACCTTCCTACTTTAAAACAATAATATTCATTAGGTAAGTATAAGATACCAAAAATTTCCAATTTTATTCTTAAAACTAGGTAATATTTATGTATTTATTAAACACGCACCGAAAATATTAAACCTATCAAAGAACGAAGGAACAAAACTCGACTCCTTTAGTTTTATTACATCTCCTATAACCCAAGATAGATGAGGAAATTTCCTCCGATACTACAGAATAGGCTGTATCGGAAACGAGTTAAATAATATACCTACCTCTTTTGTTTTGTTTAAAGCCCCGAGGAAAATAACAAAACGGAAGAATATTGATGAGGTACCCCTAGATTGGATTTCTACGCGCTCGATTTTATATTTATAAACGATTTGAGTTCCCAGCGTGTCTTTTCGTTCGCTGTCAGTGAACCAGACGGGAGTATTGCTTTCCTGTTTTTTATTGGTCGATAGGAAATGACAAAATATTACATCTACTCGATGTCGGTAATAGATTATTTCTTCGCGTCGGAGACTCTTCGACGTAAACATGATAACAAATTTGTAAGTCGTAATATTGTCTGATTTATAAACATTTTACATTCATAAAAAGTTTTGTTTTTGTACTTATACGTACCTACGCACACGCATAAAATATAAGACGTCGAATTCTCCGGGGAGTAGAATCACGAATGACATAAAACAGAGGCCAAATCTGAATTCATATCATGTCTTATCAGAATGTCTTCCGAACGGATAAGTTTGATCGCGCGCGGGTACGAAACGTGCATCTGCGACCGAAAGATCTCATTTTCTTTACAGCACCAATTCTATCAACAAAGCCTTCCTTGCCAACATTCTCCAGGACAGATCATGAGCATAATTTGCTAATTTTTGTTTTAGAGCATACAAAACAATTAGTATTCGTAAAATATATAACGCTAATTATTAAGTACGTTCAGTGTTATAAAAAAGGGAGATAGTTTAAATCACAAAAGTCCCGTAACATTTCTGACGGAACGTCGACAAGTTAATGAAAGGCATTTGTATGTAACAGACTTAGGAGAGCTTCCTCCAGGCTCCGATAATAGCCCCAATTGCGTGTTCCTATAGGAACTGCCGTTGGCATTGTCATAGTAGGATAAATAATCATCGTGTTCTGTGAAGTAGGTAGAAAAATAAAAACAACAAAATTAGAATCTCCAGCCATTGGTGCATTGTAAACTTGGTTTCATCTCATGGTCCTAACACAATAATATGAGCAAGGCAGGCATATTTTTCTATGTATCTAATTTAGTAAAACTGTGATTTTTTTACAACCTAATTGTAGCTTTCTTGCGAAATAAATATTCTGGGAATAGGTATATTTTTAAATAAAGACGATTATGAAACTTTTGAAAGCAAGAGATCTACTTACCTCTTGCTTTCGAAACACAGAATAGGTACGATCCATTCCTGAACAAACGGCCGACCGTAGGTAGCATTCGCCCGAGAGCCCCGAGCGGTGGCCATTTGGCTGGCGCTCACTCAGGCACTTCTCCGCCTCCGTTTCAAATAAACCAGCACAGTTTCCAACCCAGAGTTGAGAACAGCATTTTAGCCGAGCGTCGTAAACCGAAGGATCTTGAGACCCGTTGCCACGCGACTCTCGGCGACATCTAAATTCAAATTTTTCTTCCCGACTCAGGCAAAACCTTACGACCCCCTATCTGCATAAAACGAGATGAATTTCATTTTATAACGTTACGTTCACACTAGTTTTATGAGGGAGCTTGTAAATCGATTAAACTTACAGCTATTCAGGTGCACTTTATATAAGTAAGTAATCCCTTCCGTCTACCAACCTGTCAACATAAAGTACAGTGCAATGGTGCCAGTCCGAGGGATTTCGAAACGGCTACCTCCATTACCAGCTTATGATCGTTACGAAACTGAAATGCATCCATGATCTACACTATCCATTTACCTACTTACTTTAAGGTGAGCAATCACGAGAGGCCTTTCATATAACATAAAAATACCTATCTTTAAAACCCTACCATATCAGTTCTTATTTACATACGCATTTTTATATTAAATTATCGAACGCGCGGACCGGTCCAATTGACAGCGACGCAGTTGTTGCTTACAAAATGCAACCCACTTTCAAGTCGCCGACTAATTAAAATGTTACATTGTATTTAATCTATCTGAACCACGCGACTATGTATTTTAATACAGAAGGCTAACGTATTAATTAAATGCTTGAAGCACCAGTGTCTGGCATGCACTCGACTCTTTGGTTCGCCGTTGAAATAACTACCTACAGATATTTGTTCTCTTTGTCCGGCCCGGTCCCGGACGCGTACGTTCATAAACAACTACAATTCACTCGAGAAACGAACCCCTCATTGATAAGGTACAGTTATTTAATCTTTCAATTTAAAATCATGACCAGTTAACCCAAGCCGCTTGCGACATCGGCCAAAGCGGGCCCCGGAGCGATTCGAATCTTTATATTTAACGTTTGATAGATAGATATCGGTGTACGAGTAGCTAGCTATATTTATATCTATACCACGCTGCGGACTTCCTTAGAAAATATAATAATTTGGCTGGCGTCATATAATTTCATGACGAAATCTCGTCTACTTTTTCTCGTGGCAAATCTCTCAAGTTTCCAACCTAAAGCATTGTGAATAGACCCGTAAAACAACGAACAACCATTCATTTAGGGATCTCAAAGTTACGTCAGCGGCTTATGAATAAAGAGGGGTCGGCCGCCGGAAAAATAGGGGGTTATTCAAAAGGAAAAGTTTTTTTTGCGTAAAAAGGACGACTAAGCGGTGGATTATCGTCCATTCGGCGACAGGAGTTTTGTGGAACTCTCGGCCGAGTTATAAGGACAAGCTTTTTATTATCGCTTACTGGAAATGTCGGGGTAAATATCCGGATAAGAAAAACAATTATCACCGCGCGCCTCCCGGTGTTTACTGTGGACTTGTTTACCCGACTACTGTTTGTCATGACCAAAATTTTAAACGGACCGAATGAGCCGCTTCCTGGTTGGGTCTGGGTACCCGTCTCAAATATTGATGTCGGGTTTAGGCGCCGAGCCAGCTCTGTGAGCGTTTAAAAACATAATAAGCGCCTCAAATCGTTCCTAATTTGTATATATAATAAAGATAGCTGTTAATGCCTTTAGTTGGTAGTCATATAAATTTCTTTTTTTCATATTCAATGATGTATAACATTTTTGGTGCTGCGATAAATAAGTAATTTCCGCCGTGTAAATGCGTGGTTCTCACGAAAACGTACGATTTGAGCGGATGAGTTTGTAATTATTTTCCACATGTAGGATGACGATTCGTTCCGGGACATTAGCGATGCCCGTAGATCCCGGGACGAAATCCCGGCCGGGTAACGAGGTCTCCGGCTCAGCGTGAAATTGTGAAATTAACCGGACGCCTACATGCAAACCCTACTATTGACTCATTAAAGAATTGTATTAAATTATCATGTATAAAAAATAATTATACTTATTTCGTTTTAGGAACACACCAACTGACACACCAACTACATGGTCCCAAACTAAGCAAAGCTTATACTATGGGTATCGTACAATGGACTGAGGGCGATCCCAGTGACACCCAGACCCGGGCAAATTATGAAAAGGCAATTTCCGAAATTTGCCCCGGCGGGAATCGAACCCGCAACCATCATGTGCAGTGAACCGAGCGGCCTACGCTCGAACCACTGCGCCAAGCGGTCGTTCATATACACATATTTCAAAATTCACCCATTTCATCAAAACTGTGACCGATGGATGAATGGACGGACTGTATAATCGGATTCCTCGTAGAGACTACCTACTGAAACCTTGAATTGGGTGCTTAGATTCCGCAGTAACATTACTTAGAAAATAAACAAAACAATGATGATGATTGATTTTATCTAATTAATAGTTAAATAATAATTGCAGAACTGTTCTAGATAAATAAATAGGTGGTAGGTAGGTAGGTAGGTACATTGTAAATATCTTGTAACAAATAAATCGTTTTGGTATTAAAAGGCTCTATAGTACCTGCAGCATAAAATACTACTGAATTTTCAGAGCATTTATTGCATTTACGCGACCATCACATTATGCCTAAGGACTGCGAGATAATACTCGCCACATCGGCAGGACCTCGGACAATGTGCTCAGGATTTCTACAGACAAAAGGTAGGTATTTTCCTCACCGATTTTTTGAGGAAAAGAAGTAAAAGAATATATAAAAACTTTTTTTTCTTCACAGATAAAAAATGCTGCTAATCCTTTGTTATTTTTTATAAGGTTACAGAAGCAAGAAACTCTATTATGTAGAATGTATAACCTTTTGTATTCATAAATCTGCTAAATATGTATATATTAATAGTGTATTAAATTAATGTTAGTATTACTTATTTTTAACCGACGTCCAAAAAGGAGGAGGTTACTGTGGTTTTTTTTGTTCATCGATATTTTAGCCAATTGTGAACCGATTTTAAAAATTATTTTTAATTTGAAAGGGTAAGTATACTCCGGACGAGGTCCCATTATCATCAAATCAGGATCTAATGATGGATCTCAAGAAAATCGAGGAAAAACTAACTAACTAATTTCATTTCCTTATGTAACTTATTTATTTTTATTATAAAGATAACGATTAGGTCGTTACATAAAATATTCAACAAGCAAAATATATAGGTGCACCTACTTACACAGACCTACATTCAACTTTTTATTTCAGTTTATTAAAAAAAACGGAGGTAGGTAAACACCTACATAATAAAAGCGTATATGAAATGGGACCGCACTGCAGTATAATTTCAACGGTGAAATCCTGAGCGTACCAACCTATTTTGTTTGCTAGAGCCAGCAGCGGTGTTCTCTGAACCCCCCCCCCCCCCAAACCCCTCCCCCCTCTATCTTCTGAGACCTTTAATGTTTGCGCTTTCAGACTATGGGGAAGACAGATGCTCCCGGATTAGATAGGTTATAGAGATTATTATTAGTGAGGTGGTAATTTCTTAAAATAAAGGGGGAAGATTTTTTCTATATGTCACTTAGTAATACTAGGTAAGTAGGTACTTGCTAAATTTATTAGTTTATAGTATACCAGTGCTTATAGGTATTCAGGCACCTGTCTTATAAACGAGACTCTATACTATACTAATTATATAATAAAAGTGTGTAGGTACCTATACTTAGTTATAGGAATCTTTAAACGATCTTGATTGGAATTTGTTTGTTAGACAATGGAGAGTCCAGTTTACGTTATAATTAAAGCTTAGTAATTTCATTAAGTGAATTTCTAGGGAGGGTGGTATTTGGTACCTACATTACATCCAGGCGGGTAAATCAAATTGAGCTCATACATCGCCTAGATGCATTTTATACGTATGTAGGTATTTATCTCAGGGCAAATGTATATAAGACAGATATTCCTTTAATTACTTATAATAGTACCTACAGTAGATTGTACAAGGCCATTATATCGTCCATCCAATTCCACCTCATCTTTAACATTTAGAAGAGCTATTTTATACCGGAGAATATCAAAGACATTTAAGTAGAGCGAGACAACCTTATCAAAATTCAATATCTTTATTTTGTGTTAGAAAAGGACGGTGCACTAGCTCCAACTAATCTCGATGGAACAAAGTTGCGTCTCAATCCAAAACAGTTTACGGCTAAACGTTACAACTTAATGTCATGAATTTACAGTTATAAACTTTATTGCTCGCTGATAAAGTTTAGTGTTGTATGTGCTTTATTGTGGCGTATGACATTTGGGTGTGGATATGGAAAGCTCTGGGTAAGCTGCTTCTTACAAAGTAAGCGTCGGCGGGGACGAGTCGAAGAGACACTTAGCAAATATTTCATACCCCTTATGTCCGTAATTAAGGAGCTAATGTTGCTGATAATAAGTTTAATTTGATAATCGTGAGGCCCTCTTTAGTTGACCTACCGCAGTGCAAAGATATTAAGGCGTAAATAAATGAAACATAATTCTCTACATTTTTATGTTCATGAGTTGTAATGTGGTCAGTAAAAAAGGGGTAAATTGCTCATCTATTAGGTTACACAGATTACCTATAAAGCAGTTAAGCACCTACCTACAATGATTTATTTTTTTAAAGAGTATATAGTACCTACTTATATACATGTACATAAGGAGATATTCTGCCTACTTTACTTGCATATTTACTTCTACCTATCTCGTCAAACCCATAAGTTTAAAACTTGACTTAAATTATTAATGACAAATTAACAGCAAAATAAATAAGATTTTAATTCTGTAATTTGATTTTTTGCCGGTTATTACATGTCGGTACAGTCGCTAACAAAAACGCACGGTGTCCGCTAGCGACACGCGTTAGTTAAATAAATCATGCGGGACGCGCGATCGCGCCGCCCCGACCCCTCCCGGCCCGTTCCCAAAATGGCCGACTCACAGCTGACTGTTCTCTCACTTTTTTGCATTGCGTGCGACCATTTTGTCGCACCCATTCTTTTTTTTCTCGAATACCATCGACCTCCCAGACATTTCTGCATGTTAAATTAAGTTACACTAATTTAAGTTGAAGTTTACGTGACGCGTTGAGAAAAAGTTTCCTTGTTTACGAAATTATATAGGTGATGTGAGCGTAATAAACATGTTTTGGAGTTATTCCAAATTACACCTACTTACATAGTAGCTTGTTTTGATATTGCGGCAGAATACATTTATCTGTGAGAGGCGGCTTCCTTGTTGACACTACTAGCCTACTACGCTACAACCGTTTCCACTGATATCAATAAATGTCATATATTTCACAAATAACTATGTAAGTACATGATATTTTTGGCATAGATATCATTATTTATCTCATCACCTTGAATATTAACACAGTACTTAATCTTCTAACAAGTAGAATTTGGCATCTAAAGTCTATAGAAAATCATTTGGGACGGCTTAGATAATAATTTAATTTAATTTATTATGATTAAAAACCATTCAAAACTTCTAATGCTAAAAATACTTTAATCAAGTAGCATTAAACCTTGATAGCTACAGTGTCGCCGTATCGAGACAGCCTACGTAGCTTTAATAACTCCGTAATCTTCTCGAAGGATAATATTTGACTTTACTCTGTACAAGTTGCCTTGTTCCATCTTTATGATATTAGGTTAAGTTCGCTCCGAAAGGATTAAGGCGGCTCTTAATTCAACGCTCCCGGGCCGGAATAAATTTAACGTTTTGAGGAGCTTATGAAGAAAAACTTGAGATGTACGGACGGGTGAGCTCTCTCGTTTAAAATATCGCCCGTTATATCCGTGCTCGCAGAGTGTAATACCCAACAAAATATGTAAGTAATGTTGAGCGCGAGTGTACATTAAATTGTTGATTTTAGCAATGTAGTCCAAGTATTTTAATGTAATTTCACCAGGCGGTTGCATTTACGCGCTTGGCTTTTTGACTAAGTACCGGATTTAAAATTTGGTTGCATTTTATTCCTGGCAGTACATTATGCCAGCTTCACTGTAGGTATACCTGTAAAAACACGGCACACGCCGGTGATGGGCGCAGCCTCGGCAGCGCGGATACACGCGGCAATTTGAACGAATCTCTCGATATTTCATTTTATTTTCCTCTCCAATTTTATTTTATTTTCGCGGAGCGAAACGCCGCTAGCTGAATGGAAGGTAATTGTAGGCTACACGGCGAAGGGTTCGCTTCAGGGAATAATTGTACGAATATAGCGCAGCCTCTGGGAGTATTTAATGCCGGGCCACGGCGAGGCCGCGTTTTACTGGGCCTGCGCGTTATGCTTAATTCTGGACTGAGGACGAAAATTATCTGAGTAACGAGTTTCGTAAAAGCGGCGATGGGAACTAATGAGACTATTGGGTCCCTCGCCTTGTTGTATGAATATTTTTATAGGGCATAACTTTAATTTTGAGAGGGGCGATTAATTTTAACGGTTGCGCTGCGAGAGCGCTCATGATGGACAGGAGCGCCGCAAACGGAACAACGGTACTCTCACTGATAAATGCTTAAAGCGGTGGAAGGGTCCGCGATAAACTTAAGGTAAAAGCGTACTCACCGATGTGGATGCTGTGGCGTCACATGGGACTAAGACCTCGGACACACTGCACACCACTGAATATTTTAAATAATGAAAAGCCCGGACAAAGGTTTCGGGGCGTTCCTTTTTAAAAATGCACTGCACTTGGGGTTTTACTACGACCGTGCAGGTTGGTCGAGCTGGAGTACTAAAGACCAGGATAGCAGTGCCATAAAGGAGGTGAATCCTAAAGTTCACCACTAGAAAATCAACATAGCGGCCTAGTCGTGGCGGGGTGGCCGCACTAAACTAAGTATTTATTAAATTTTTCTATGTATTTTAATACAGCCAAAAATAAAGAGAACAAAATCAAGTTCTTTATTTTTATGACTCTGGTTATATCGACACACTGCCCGTTAACAACATTATGACCTAAAAATTCTAGATAATGATCCTCAGTTTTGTAAATTTTACATAATTTTCAAATTCATTATACAAGCGTTTAGGAATAACCCGCTTTGAGCTGATTAGAAACTATTATGACGTTCGACTAAATTTATGACCACTCAAATTAGAGTCGGATTTATCTAAAACGATATCATTATGAGAATTTCTTTACTCGAAATATAATTTGTATATTGAATGTTTATAACATAAACATTTAATTATAAGCTTATATGAGAATGTGTTTTCTTATCCACAAACGTAGCTATAGGTACCTAAAGTCAGAAGAGGAATCCAACTTACAGAGTACAAATTAAACTGACATAAAAAATTACGACGGAAAATGATTTTTGTAGTTCCTAATATTTTTTTTTGTAATTTTTTACAAAATATTTTGTAATGACGGCAAATCATTTATGCAATGGTTCTTTAATTATTTATATACATAGTATTTACTAAAATAACAAAACATGTAGTATATTTTAGTTCTTAGTGGAGGTATTTATGATAATAGTAGCAGAAATGTAGCAAACGACCAAAACAATTCGTACATTTTTTACATTAGTTAGCTAAAGTCTTCCACGTGTCCCACTTTACATTCCGCCTAATTAAAATAAATATTTTCCAACAAAACGCCTTAACGTGTCGCCTAAAAAAAGCAATCACGAAAATAGAGCGACTCTACCTAATTAATTCTAATTAGCTGCCGGTAGGTGGCTTCGTTACGACTAAAGGGAAGTGGGGGAGAGTTCGGAAAAGCTTCAATGTACCGTAACTTTAATTTAATAATACAATTTTACTGCATTATTAGTACGAACCGCGGTCCATTTGAATAATTTTGTCATTTTCAACTTAAAAAAATGTACTAAACTATATCTATATAAGTTGTGTTTAGATAGTGATGTATAAGTAGATACAAATAGTGTTGTAACATTTATGATTCGCCGCGATATCTTATCGGTGATCTTATTTATTAGTGATGTTTGATATTTAAATTCTTATCGCTGGCAAGATCATTAACTTACCTACTTCTGTTCATATGAAACTAGTGATGTCATGCGACTTTCACCACAGAAAATTAATTATTGTGCTACCTATTGAAAAAAAAAATCGGTACCTTCTTATTTATGTTCTAGCATCTACCTATGATGAAGTCTAAATTCAATCGTTTAGGTATATTGTTCAGGCCTACTGACGCACTAACAAATTATATTATGAGTTCATGAACTTACCTACTTCTGTTCATATGAAACTAGTGATGTCATGCGACTTTCACCACCGAAATTTTATTGTTGAGGTACCTATTGAAAAAAAAATAGTGACCTACTTATTTATTTTCTAGCATCTACGTATTATGAAGTCAAAGTTCAATCGTTTAGGTATTTTGTTTAGACCTACTGACGCACTTACAAATTATATTTATGACATATTTTCCTTAGATCTACAACTGGATCGAAACAAAATCTCGACTGAGAAAATCCGGCAAGAAGTCTTGGGACAATTAGTCACAAATAATATTATTAATGTTAATGTTAAATAGTATGTGAGCATATTAAATATCCTCTGGCGATATGCTCACATACTCATCCTACTCATCAATAGTATCAGTAGAAAATATCTTCGGATTGTTTCTAGAGAAAGCTGAATTAGAAAATTGTTATAATAGAGCTATCCACATAAATCGTTCAAAGAAATGGTATCTTATTACAACCCAGTCTAGTTATTAAAACTAAAACGAATTTTAATGAACTATTTATATGTAAATAAATGCTGAGAATAAATACAAATTCTTTATAAAAACTGTAACTTTATACTGTATTTTGATTTCATTTCAATCATAACAAATATGTATATTATTATTAACTGTGCAATAAATTTAATAATTTATCGGACTGTTATTTCCGGCTAAGTTATGTTACTGTAAAATTGTAAATATAATCTGCAAATCCTATAATTTAATACGATAATGAATGTCATAGTTTTATGTGGAGCGTTGCAAATTAGATGGTCTTATACCTAAAGCTTAGCGAATATTTGGACCCAGCAAAAATCAAACCATTCTCCACGTCTCATTGAACGTACATAATACAATACACATTTACATAATATAACCACGCAATAATGGAGATCTAACTGCAAATTAGGTTTACTCTGTGTGATATTTTGCATAATCAAATCGACTCCACCCAATTGCGCTTTCAACGCAAATAATGGTGTGTACAGAGTACGCAAACCATAGCGGTCATCGTTGAGTGAGATATGGCAGTAGATTCGATTCTCTGCCGTTTATTTTTGTGTATAGTAAATTGCAGCTATGTTATTGGTAAATTTTCTTGCTGTTCCATTAGATTCATTAAACATCACCTTTTAATTGTTTATTTATTTCGCTATAATTTTTGTCCATACTAACGCTCCACGTCCCAAGAAAACTAAGCAAGAATTCTTGAGAAAACAATTGGAAATGCACGGTTTCTATCCGATGTGTTTAGCAATAAAAATCATTATTTATTCTTATTCCTGGAATTTATTGTAGGTTCTTATGCTTTCGCGTAGGAAATCTTTATATATTCAATTCCGGTGTGTGTGTCGGCATAATTCTCCTCCTGCTAAACGGCTTAACCGATTTAGATATTTTTTGTACTAATGGGTTCACCTGCTAGTTATTAGCTATAGTTGGATCCGGTAGGTGGCGCTGTTGTCGATATCCAGAAAACAAAATGTACGCTAGTGAAGCTGCAGACAAAAGCCAGTATTTCATATTAATTCAGTTTGCTCAGATTATTGCTTCGTTCATTCGCTCAGTTTGTGCATGCCATTATATCTCAAATCTGCACATAATGAATTTCAAGAAACGATCCACCCTGCGGCTTACTGCTATTCCTTTTATGACAACTGGTGGCTGGATTCTGTCCCGACAAACTATCATTTGCATACAATTTGTACAAGTATTTCGGGTTGGGGGATTTAAAATATGATAGCCGTTGATTGGATATAATCAACTCAGATTTTGAAGCACGCACTTAGTTTTAATCCTGTATTCATATTTATAAAAAAATATTCCAATAGGGTCAACGTATGTAACGTAACCAAAGTTGGTTATAACAAGGGAGCAGGTACAAATTTCCGTTCTTTATAATAAAAATGTTCAGTTAAAATAGATGTTATTAGAGTCCATACTATAATGTTCTACAATAACCGTGTAACTCTTCTATCTCTTTAATCGCATATAAAAATAAGCCATTAAAGTAAACATAAATTCTTTATAGAAATACCCTATAAAGCATTTTGTAAAAGGTGTCAAACCTAAAAGAAAATGTTAAAATACAAGTTTACTATATAATAGTTATCTACATCTAAACGAACACGACTCTACATCTGAGTAGCTTGACGCTAGACCAGTTTTGACAGCCATTTAATATTCCGGTGTCATCATCGGCCGTAGGTACACATGCCGTCACGCTGTGAATGACAAACACGCGGACAATCATTGGATATTTTTACCATCTATCAATAAAGAGAGGCGTGGGTGGCGTGTGTATCGTAGGTATTATTGGAAGTGTCATTGTCTGGTCACATGAGCTTCGATAGTACTTACAAACTTGTTGGGAATACCTATTCTGTATATTCATGGAAACAGATAAGTGGTTGGGTAGAAAACAAGGCTATTTATATGCCATATATGTACGAAACTATTTCCAACACGAAACGATATTTTAGTGAACTACCTTCATCATCAGATTATTATTAAATAAATAAATATCGCCAGACAGACACACCAACTGTACGGTCCCAAACTGAGCAAAGCTTGTAATATGGATACCGTACAATGGACTGGGGGCGATCCCAGTGACACCCAGACCTGGCCAAATTACGAAAGGCCATTTCCGAAATTTGCCCCGGCGGGAATCGAACCCGCAACCACTATGTGCAGTGAGCCGAGCGGCCTACGCTCGAACCACTGCGCCAATCGGTCGTCGGCGCGATTTAATGTTGACTTTATTTATTACCACATACTACTACTATTTTTTTACAGATAAGTATTATATTATTGCATGTTTTCATTAGAAAACTGTGCTGTTAGGCAATCTCTATAATAAGACTACAACAATGTAAGTAAATTATGTGCATAAGCGAAAGTGAATGCAATAGCTAAGCCTACTGATACAATTTACACGTATCTATACGATTAAAATGCATGAGGTTGTATGCACAAAGTTATTTGTAACGAATGTTATTTTAAGATATGCAAAACAATTGTTTTATATTTGGTAAGAACAATATTATTATAAAATATATTTAAGCGCAGTGTACACCAATCCTAATTCGTCAAGTCGATATACGCAGATAAAGGGCCGGGCTACACGTCTCGCTCCATCCCGTGGGTTTGTATAAAAATGTATCTCGCTCTAACTATCATCCAGAGATACACATGGATGTGAATTGTGTCATTTAATTCCGTAATTATTGTAATGTATTTATAAGTGTTAAATTGAAATCGATCTCGTTAAAGAAAATTATTGATATCATTCGAGCCTATTTAGGGTTGATAAGCAAAAATGCGTTTAGTAATCCTACTTATAAATTATTAGTTTATCGTTACTTCACGCTATAAGTTGATAAAATTATTAATAATATTTAAGTTGATAAAATATATTTGGTGTGTTTATTTTTATATATAAAAATATGTGTGTTTAGTTGCATACTATTTCCACAGTATTAAGATGAATTATGGGTGAAATAGCAGTGAAGAAATGTCTTCAGGATATTTATGAGACAGGTAGGTACTTATATAAAGCGTTGACTACCGAAACGATATGGTCGCGGTCTCTTTAAGCGGAGTGAAAATAAAATTGTAAATAATGGTTTTTGTAATAATTAAATTGAAATTAATTGTCATAATGGCCAACCAGGATGCATTTTTTCGCAATCAATTAACTATCATGTACCTTTGCATTGTAGCGAATTTTTATATCTTAAGCTATATAGGTACTTATATCTTAAGCTATATAGGGTTATGATGGGCTTGTGCTCGTATTAAGCCGGTGAAGAAAGGAGCGGGCGCCGACAGCAATTGATATACGGCGGGCAAACGCGTGCTGACTCACAACTATTGACTTGAGTACACTTTGAGTGTGGTGTAAGTTAGAAGCTTGTAGCGACTAGCGATTATTGGGGTAAGAAAAGTCAAGTTACATAAATAGTTATAATGAGTAAGTATATTTTGAAAGGTATTCATTTAAATTTAGTTTTTGCTCTTCGGAAACCTATTTTTACTAGTCTATGGGACTTTCCCACTTCTGGACAAAGCTCTCCCTTTTTATTTCCGTTCCACTCTGTGTAGGGAAATCATGGCGTTGACGACTAATATTGATATAAGCATATTTTTATATTAAGTCATACCTAATCACTAACTGTTTTATGACATAGGTAGGTATTATGTCACATATAAAGTTATATTCGGAAAATATTATATCATTAATTATAGATATTCGTTATTAAAGTTTTGTACAACTACTAAGTTGTAACGTCATATTTCACAAGTATCTACTGTCTTCAAAACTTTAAGCGTCCGTATTTTTACCAAATTAAAACTAATTTTGAAAATAGTTTCATATTATTTTAATATAGATATTTATGCAAATCCAGCCACATTTTCTCACAAATGTTTCCAAGTCATAACAGCCAAAGTTTTCTGGATTGATTCTGACGGCGGCGGCGATTGGCTGGATTCAGTCAGGCTCATACGAATTCTCCACCAACCCATACTATACCGGCAAATTCGAGGATTGGGAATGGTCATAAACCAAACTATAAAAAATCTCTTTACCGCTAGTCGCTTCAGCTTCTAGCTACTTCGCTTGAAACTTATTACTTATACCATGACATAATACCTCCTCATACGTGGAATTTTTACGTAAGCTGTTCCCGTCGAAGGGAATTTATTTCGAAAGCAGGTAGAATTGTGGTATGATGCAGTAAGGTGGGTAACGCGTTATACAAGACGATAGAATCACACATATATAATACCTCAGAGTTGACTCCGTTTATATATAGGTACCTAATACATCGGCAAAAAACGTTTGATGCTTGACTAAGCAAGGAACAAAAACAAACTATAATATTACATGACAGACCGCTGTATACAACTGTTAATGGACTTTTAGGTACACGGTTTCTCCCATACCAGCTTTAATAATAAAAACAAAACAACGCAGAATGACGATGGACCGAGATGACTGCACTGGGCAAGTCGTCACGTAGTCGTCACGGAGTCGTTAGATAGTCGTCACGTAGTCGTTACGCGCGGGGCGTCGCCCGCCGCCAATCTAAATAATTGACCCGTCCGCTGTCCGTCCGACTGTGCAACTCCTTACATGAACAGTAAATGAATGGAGACGACCTTCGATATTATATTATTTCTTAATAAGCTAATTTTCTTATTAAACCCACGCCTACTTTACACAATGTATAAGTGATAATTTGTTTACTGTATTCAGTTTCGTGTTGGAAATAAAGTTGTTTAAACATTAACTGGTGGACAGTATCCTGTTAATATATTACTGGTTCAGTTGTCACTTGATTGCTTTCATTCCATATTGTACGTAACTGGTTAAGGCTGCTTTAAAAACATAATGCACATTATGATTTCCATGCTGTACTTAATAATATCGTAGTACCTATCCATTATCCTTTTTATATATTCCGATATATTATAAACAATAAAGGTAGATATGTACTACCTTTAACGGTTCCTGATGGCATCATAATAATCAAGCCTATGCTATCCAATCATTAAAAGTCGTGTAGTGGTGGTGGAACCTTTAAGTATACGTCTCATATCTCAAATCACTTGTTTTATTTATTTATTAAGTGTGTTGGAACGTTATACGCAACAATGTATTTCCTAAAAATATTTTTATATTGCTCACACAAAAATTGATTTAACAGTCCGTCGTCTCTATCGCTTCCCCTATTCGTATATAACAGTAAAGGGTGGAAGTAAGAAGTAAAAAGAGGAAAAAAGTGTATTATTAGTCTCTTACCGAAATGGAATTGGAACATTTCGTAGAAAATTCCAGAAAATATTCACTTCGCTTTACTTAGCGAGAGCGGCCATCATACTTCGGCTACGTTTAGCTACCTACACATTTTAATAGAATTTCGCTCCCGGGAAAAGTAATACCTATTCGGTAAATATTTTATTTTATACACATTTTATTTACGTCTACCATAGATAATATTTCCAAACATGTCTATTAAGATTTATTTAGGTAGGTACCTTATATAGGTGCTTAAAGTTTTTATTTTTTTTAAGATAAGGGGAGCAATCCTAAAATTTAATTCGCATGAAACATACGTTTAGATGTCACATTTAATAATAGTTGTAAAAATACAAGTCACAAATTTAATTAAAACGTAAATAGTTATAGTAATATCTATTAAAAACCTTACGGCTTAACTGCCGCTAAAATTTGTCGCTTTCCCTGAAGTTTTAACCTTTATCAACATTCAAGTTTGATGTAATCCACTCTGAATGGTTGTTACTGAGAGAACGATAAAACTTGATGTCTACTGTTCCTACTACAATATATTCGGTTATTATTTTTTTACAGCCATCTTAATTATAAAGGCAGAAACTATCATAATTTACTTTTCAAAAATAACGACAGGTGAAAAATGATAAGTGGGTCTAATCAAATTAACTCAACCCTACTTTATCATAATCGTGAGTTTAAAAATAGAATTTATATATTTTATTGAAAGCCGTTAATAATCCGACCAATCGGCGCGAGCTATTTAGAAAATCGAACTGTCAAACGTCGATGTAATGAAGACTTCATATATTTTTACTTTTTCTTTGACGATGCCGCCAAGACGAATGAGGTAAAGGTAAAATAATAGTACTGACGGTGGATGGGGCCGAGCTTCATTGTATAGCCATCTGAAGGGAGAAGTTACGACCGCGACAGGTGTGATGTCGAATTAACTTCTTATATAAAGTCGCTTTTTATACAACACCGACTGCTTAATGAGGCCGAGGGATCACAGTAATGAAACGCGAGGTGTCTCAGACTTTTCTTCTCGACCTCTTTTCCCGACTTAATTAAGATCTTTTTGGGAATTAAAACTTGATTTCTGGGCACACGTACAATCTCACAGCTATTATGACGGGCATTAGTATGCGTGGGTTAAAGTTTCTAACGAGGAACCAACCTGCACGGATGATAGTTTCGTCACTACACACGGCACGGTACCTGTAACAAAACGAATGTCGATTAAAATACCGAACTTTATGCGTATGTCTATTTTAATTATGGAAAATGCGGCTGTAAATTAAGTCGAATGCGGGGGAGACGCATCGAAAACTCGTTCCATTTTTGATCGCGGTGACATTTTCGACGGGGCCGTTATCTGATGTCTGGTCATTGAACTTACGATCGGGATTTCAAAACATAAATGTAAGGCGAATAGTTGGGGAGAGATGCCAGATCGAAAAATTTACATAAATACATACAGATTCAAAATATTATCAATCATTCGTTATTATTCATATAGGCATGTGCAAATACAATTGTAATACGTAAGGTAATACTGTAGTACCTATTTATCGGACACAAAATAATATCAGCCACGGGTTCTTTATTTAATTGATGAAATACTCCGCACTTACAAATATTATTTAAGATGGTCCCGCAATGATTCCAGTCTGACGTGATGACATCCCAGAAATCAGGACATCTGGCAACACTACAACTCACTGATCGAGTGCGCAGACAAGACAAGAGACGCGTCGTCGACATGACATGAACATGTTTCATTCAATCAAGACAGCGGATGCATTGTGTGGGGTGTCAGTGACCCGCACTGAAATATGGTATGGTTTCTACGCACTGGGTGCTTAATACGCAACTGTTAAACGCGCGTTTGGACGTTCATAATATCGAAGTTTTTTTTTAAGACCTACTATTTTTTTTATTTTGAGTTAAGGTATTATATTGTAAGTACAAGTACGTGTAAGTTTATACAAAGTATATAAGAGATAGGTACCAAATTTCAACCCGATATGTATTATTATCTAAGAGATTGAGTTTATAATAGGTTAATTTTATTTTATTTTCTTAACACAGGTAACTACGACTACCTATATCCAACCCGATATAGTATTATATTTTATTATATATGTTTATCGGTTCGTTGACAAAGATGATATACCTATTGACTTTGACCTTAATATATGTGACACACGATAACACAATTTTTCAAATAAATTATCACTTTATATGCGTTGAACGCAATGCGTCAAACCGCACAGTGCGTATGCACCTCTACTCGTACCTGCTTGTAATCAATATTCATGAGACATTGCAGTTATGTGGAACTTGAGAGCGTTTATGGTGAATATCACTTTACTCAGCCTCGGCGTTAAGAGCCTTAACTGGCCATACCTATCAGTTGGGATGGTTTTAAGCCTCGTAGATATCTAGATAAGTCGGCAGATACGACCCAGTAGGTTTATACCAGAGAGCCGTTAATCCACGCAATTGAGCGACTTGGTGGTATTAGGTAAGCGACATTTTAGTTCATGTGTTCGCGCGATGTAGCGCCGTAGTGCTGTGTATTATATGCCTAATTTATAAGGGAACTAAATACAAAATGACTTTTCCGATGGTAGAACCACGTAATAATGCCACCTAATAAGCATTTTGATACAAAATAGGTAATATTTTACGCTTTGCGTTTGTTATTTCAATAGATTATCTACATGGAACAATTGCTCTTTGGACTCCGCACTAGGAACTTCAAAAAACCTCTAAAAATAGTTGTGGGGCGGAAACGCATTGTGATTGGCTTATCAAAAAATAACAACGTTTAGTGATTGGTCGATCGTTATTGTATACACTTTATTAAGCGTATGTGTTTCTGAATTGTTTGTTATAGACTTCGGCGTCTCTAACTTTTCCCCGGGACTCGTCGAGGGTCAAACCTCGACGTTATTATTGGTCACCATTGTCGATCCTGGTCTACAGGAGTAACAGTGGTGGGAGTGTGTGCCGGGACCGGTCCCAATAAAAAAAAAAAGACTTCGATGTCTAAGGGGTGGTTATTTCGCGTTTAATTAATTAGCTACCTACCTATAGGTGTGTAAATAAGATGGTGAGAATTGTAAATATTTAATGTAAATTGAACACTTGTCATAAAAATAAACAAGTAATTTTATTATCATGTCGTACTATTACAGGCTACCTATAACACAATCTAGCTATAGATATTGAATTTATGTTCGCTCCTGCGTTTTGGCGTTTTGACGTTTTGACACATTAATTAAAAGCGTTTCGAAGTGTTCTTGACATTTATAACTTCCAATCAACGCCCTAACGCAATCTTTTTGGTGAAGAACTTCCACTAAATGGAAGTTTTCAATTTGAGAGGAAAATAGCTTGCGTCGCATCGCATACCAAACGTGATACAATTCCATTTCAATGTATCTATTTATATTTAAGACGGTAGATTTAGTAGTCTTATGGTATAATACGAGTATTATTATTATTGCCAAGATTTCAGGTCCTAGCAACAAAATACTTACACACAACAGGTAAAAAATAAATTATATAGTGATCTGTAACATTTTAGTTGAAATATTGGTGGTTATAAAAAAAACTTTTAGCGTATCGTATTGATTGCATCAAACCACTCAAGGACCCGTATAAAAGCTAATTGAACTGCACGGGAATGTCATCGCAGCGATAAAATTACAATTCATGAAGGCGCCAGATGTATAGCGCCAGTTTATAGCTGAAGCGCAAATTGAAAGCGCTGGAGCCGCTGCCGGAGACAATTGCCTCTGTTATTGTTTAGCTATTAAAAATTTATAGGTAATTTTTACGCGTAAACAGATAGACACGCCCATTTGGCGTAGGGTGGCCAATTGAAATAAATAGCGGGTGGCATTTATTTCACAGAAATACCATGAAAAAATCATGATACGATTGTATGAACTTATTGTTAACCTACCTAAGTATGTATTTTGTTCTACGACATACCAACATATTGTGGCTATGCTTTAGGTGTATAAAGTTGACTCAGATAATACTCAATAAGAATTATTAAGAAAATTAAAGGCTGATTTTAGTTATTTAATTTGTACGCAAGTACAAAATACCATCAAAATAAAAGTTCAGGCAGGCAATATCTGTCCTCCGACTATATTACTACATGGTGGGAGCAGTTGATTACCTATTTAATTGGGGTAATCAGGGCGCATGCCAAAGCATCTTGGCACTCGGCCCAAAACCAAATATAAATTGAAGGTACTACATTTTTATCAATCGCTGGCGTCGAGTGTGTTGACGCTCCCCGACTGACAAAATGGGACGAATCCGGGAAAACAATAAATAGATGGTCGCAATATCTGGTTATAATGAAGTGTAGGTTTTATCATCATTTTGTACCTAAATATTTCATCAGAAAATTGGAGAATATTAGTTTCTGCATGGACTGAGATCAAAGACTTTTCTTTACGAAATATTAGGTTCAACATTTCATCTGTACAATGTTTCGCGAGATGAAAGTAATGAAAACATGTTGCAAATCACGAAGTTGCGTCAAAATTCTTAAAGCCAGAGAGACGTGGACTCGTAACTTCTGTCTGTATTATCTTGAATTATCCAGCTAGACGTAATTCAGTGCAAACTATTTTCAGACACATTTCATGGAATATAATCCCAGTAGAATTTTATTTTTACTTTACATTGCGGAAAAATATTAATAACTATTTTTCAGTACAGTTGGTGTATGGAAAATAAACAAAATAATAAGAAATTAAACAGTAGGTACTTATACAATAGGTCGTAAAATTACAGAATTAATTTCAATATAAATCACTAAATTTAAAATATGTAGGCAAATCATGCTGCGACATTTTCTGACGAAAACCCATCAACACTGCGGGAAGCAATCCACAGACGGTGCGTCATAGCTGATTAAAATATTCAGTAGAATCTTATAAATTTTTATGTCAAAATATCGATTTCAAAATAAGTCTCGATATTGTCACCCGAATACAAAATGCTAGAAGCGTACAATTGATTCCCCGGAAAATGTCAATCTATTTTTAAATAATTCTTTTTCATCCGTAATACGCGGTCTCCGCCTCGACTGACAAAGTATGTATTGATTGGGTGAGCGGCGGGCGGGAGGAATCGAGCTCAACGTATCTCACCGTTCTATTTTCGAATCTTTCGATCCGAACAAATTATTATCATCCACGATTACCGAACCGGTCTGGGGTCATATTTCGTCCGGAATTATAGCTCCACACAGAACTATCGATACATAATTAAAAGTCGGTATCGATACGGGCGGACGATTAAGTGATTTACATAAGTACGTCGCTAATATGATATGGAATGACGCTCGCATAATTAAGGATCGGTAGGTAATAATTTTATCGATGCATATGCCGCGTCCATATAATAGCAACATTGTTGATTAAGAGCGAGGCCGTTTAGTATATAGGTTTTTTATCAGCCAATAATGAACATTCAGAGTACGAGGCCATGTTTTTATAATTCCCTGGATTTCTTATGGGACGCGTACGTGTGTGGGGTTCCGAGTAAAATTATGTTTTGATTAATACTTTAGTTAATTTACGTGGCTGTTATGACTATGTAAGAGATGTTTGCAGGGCCGACACACGATGTCTGTACTTAGGTACACGTGTCTATGAGGTTAGTGTGGATACGACCTCAATAACGCACAAATTAACTGCCTGTGCTGATGTAGCAGACGCTACTAATAAATTATAAGTTCGCATGTAAAAACTAATGGAAACAGATACTTTATAATATATTTTTTTTTAATTTGACACAGATTGAAAAATATAAATTTGAATTAAGTACCATGTTTAATGATAATATGAATAGGTATAGGATCATTTAGATAGGTTTATTATGCGATATGTTGCCTCAAAAGTATATATATAACTATTTATTTACATACTCCCCACATTATAAAGTCCCAATGTGTGTTCTGCATAATTATCAACTGCTCAATATTTATATAAAAAGGTTACAAAAATAAAAAAAAAGAATTTTAAGATGTCACATTATTTGTGATTTTTCCGGTCTTATTATATGTCGTGTCAATATTATTCTTGCATTTATTAGGTACACTTTGTACAGAGAAGTAGACATAAACATCGGCTTGCCAAGCTGATTTGAATAAATTCTCGATAGAAATAAACGACCTCGTGGTATACCAACTGCAAAGAATAATCTGAATTATTTGACAGTCCACCTCAATATTACATCGATATATAAGCAGATTTTTACTGTTATTTACCCATTAACAAAAAAACTTGTTTTAGAAAGTGTCTCTACTCCTAGATACCCCTGGTTATTTCTATGCTACTACATATTGTAGAGCCTAAACAACCGAGACATTTTAATAGTAAATTTTTGTTTACATTATTACACGGTATTGGACTGTCCTTGACTTATGTACGTCACATGCGGACGAAATTAGATCGTAGATATTCTCCAGTCACATAGAAAACACAAAGTGATGCGGTGCGTGGATTAGGTAACTATCTCATATCTTTGTCTCATTATTAGGTACCTACCAGGCTCCGATCCAATAGCGGAAGCAGATAGGAAACTGACGGCTTGCAATAACAATAATGCGGGTAGCGAGGCTGGGCGACCTGCCAGGGAGATATCGATCCGCACCACGCCGCACCGCCACCAAAACTTGACCCCCGAAAATATATCCCATGCCCCCTTATTTAAAGCCTTATTCGCGAATAGGGAGGACGGGGAAGACCAACGTACACCGGCCTCGCAGATCTACAAGTAGGTCAGAAGGAACATTTACAAACACTACTCCGTGTGGAGTTTTTTTTTTCGCTAAATAAACTGAGAAAATTCTTTCCGGGTCAATGCAAATGGGGATGTTTACTTGATCGAGCAAAATACTTTGGTGTAGGTAGCGGAGGAGGAGGAAAATGGGGGGTAGAGCACCTAATAGAATGGTGGAGCTATCAAATGTTATATAAGATAAGATTGTGTCTGTACACCTTAAATAAAATAATTAAGGTGAAATGCCTTACTATTCCTAATAATACTATATAATGATTGTTTAATAAAGTTAATAGTAAATAAACAACTAGAGAATGTAGGTAGTATCCGCTTACAATATATTTGAATTTTCTGATTTTGGCCGAAATTCGCTCCCAACGAAGAAGACGATAAAATCTCTTGATTTGACTGGATAAACCACCTATAAAATTTTTGATACCTAGTACCACTAACCTGAGCTCTACCTTTTATTTAGATAGTTCACACATAACGAATGACAATGAACAAATTAAAGCTAATTAAATTAAATTCAAATCATGCCTTCAAAGGCCTTCTAAACGTTATCAATACACGAGTTATCTTTGTTCTTACTGACAGATACATTATAATATAAAGAAATATGAGCCCACTTGTAAACAAATTAGATATTTTTTCCCAGCGTTCATAAATCGTTGAACACTCGAGAACCTACGGACTTATTTTCGAGTTACGTCAAGTTTCCTCCCGAGATAAGTAGTACCTATCCAATCCTACATACCATCCAGTTTTCAAGGACCCATAAAAGAGGGCCGAACTTCCTCATTACGGCTTTATTTTCTTATCTCGGGGGAGGCGGGGGGTATCAAGATATATTGGGCGAATATAAAGGTACTAGAGAAAGGGACCCCGTGGGTCGACAATCAAGCGACCTCCAGATAAAATATTTAAAGGTCACCTTAAACGCTAGGCCTTTCTAAACCACTCGAAGAGCTGAAGCAATTTAAATTCTTTGTATGGGAATGGGTTTTGTTTAAATTATGTTATTAGTGTCGCTTCAAGTGAGATTGAATGTCGTTCTTTCTAAGCAAGTTCGTGCGTATAGAACCTGAGTTACTGAAAGTTGAAATTGCAAAAAAATAGGGACGCCATTTTTGGAACTTATATTTGATGAAAATTTACTGCCATACTTATACCTATATATATAAGGTCTTATTACTATAATGCACGATATTTCGCATGGCGCCCTTGAAAATGCTCAAATTCTAATGGGTTTCTTTCTAACACCTGACGTTTGATAAATTCACTCACTACCATCCAGCTGTACAGAGTCCGACCAATAGAACATATTAATACCATCAGGTTACCTATTCTTTTATAAATACGTCATCTTTAGCATTTACTGAGACGCAATGATAAATATCGTTCATTATAAATTAAGTCCTTTACATTTTTAAGAGGGCTTCCAATTGCTAACCTATTAAGTAGAAGTATTTTATAGAAAAATGCTAATTCAAGGACAATATTGTTTAAAAAACCAAGGAGCCCTTGAAGCACAGCGTGTGGTGGATATAGCTATAAACAGTAATATTAAAAGCATTAACTAACCCTACAAGGAAAGATAAGTACCTATACCTAGTTATAAATATATAGGTAAAAGATAGGCGTCGTCATCGTATGAATCCCAGCTATACTTAATAAGGTTGAATATATACCTATAGAACTTTTAATTTTCCTATAGTAATCAAATAGTAAGCTATTGATCTTAAATCTTTGAAATAAAAACATTAGATTCTTAAATAAGAATACTGGTTAAATTAGTTTAACCAGTATTCTGATTTAAGAATCTAATGAACCTTTTGAAGCGACTTCAAAAAGAAGTAGGTACTTAACTAAGTTAGGGAAGTACCTACTAGAAGTAGATACTTACCTAAAATTTGACCTATCGATATCGACTAAATAAATACCTATGGTGACTTTGCAAACCTCATTTTGTGATCATATTCAGGCAATCAAGCCAAATTTTAAATTAACATATGCAAACAATTGGACTTCATTTAAGCAAGAATTTGCGACACAAATCATAAAAATGATTGGAGATTTCTTTGATTATATCAATCCGTATCACTCGGGGTACGAGCGTTATAACCTTTGACACATCCTTATATAAAATTGTAATTTTATGCAAACGATTTTATTTGACGCACGAAATAAAATTAAGTGGCTGTCTGTGTGTTTGTATTTAACATCTCAGGGTGTTTAACTTCAATAAAGAAGATAGTTTAAGCAATATAGACCTTACTATGTTTTTTTGGTCTCTGTCGGATTAAAAATAATAATTATACCGACTTCAAAAACCCTGGGTACACTAAAAAGCTAGACATAACTAGGGACTTATAACTTCTCTCATCATGTCGGTGCCAATTCAAGTAATGAGGTAGACGTAGGTACATAAGAAGTTGCCCCAACGAAGTGTGAAGATGTTGGCGACAATTGACGGAGGAATCGGTGAACATACATAAAAAAAAAATTATTTACAGACGAACATAAAACCTCCTCCTTTTTTGAAGTCGGTTAAACATGTTTGAAATCAATCATTAAACGAAATACCTACTCTTTTCATTTTCGTATCCGTTTTCGTTGGTTGGGTTAATTATAATATTCTTTTGTGCAAAGAAAAAACATACGAGTATTAGTACGACAATGTACTACTTCTTCGGAGAATATAAGCCAGATGGTGGTATGTTTATTTCAGTAATAACCCATTGCTATTACGCAGAAATACTCAGTTATTACCTGTACCTAACTATGTCGCTTATAACTACAAGCGATGATCTAATATAATGAACATACTAACTGGAATGGCAACAAGTAACTAACTACCTATAGTAATTAATAATGTAAAATGATTACCAGCTTTGATGACAACAGCGCCGATTATGGCTAAGAACCAATCTCAAAGTAAGTCTCTAATAATATAATATATACTACTAGCGACCCGCCCCGGCTTCGCACGGGTATTTTTATCAGTGTTTCTCTACTATATTATGCATGTATTATACATACAAACCTTCATCTTGATTCACTCTATCTATTAAAAAAAACCGCACCAAAATCCGTTGCGTAGTTTTAAAGTACTATGCATACATAGGGACATACAGCAGCGGGCAGCGACTTTGTTTTATACTATGTAGTGATATAATATATAGCCTTTAATATTATATACTGCAGATGAAATCACTAGACTATACGTTCTAAGGTACCTACCTAGGAAACTAGATAATACATAGGTGAATTTGTATTACATAGATCCATGGTATGTATTAAAATTACCTTCAAGGATTGCCTCATGCGTGTTACACACGAACATGCCGTTGTTTCTTTAATAAAACTTGTTTCCAGAGTTCCCGGAACTGTTATAGTGTAATTTGACGTTCGTATCACAGTTTTGACAACACGACATAAAATAACGAAGTTTGGAAGAGCCGCGATACTAAGGGTGACCGTCCACTTGGCTGTGCTATGAAGCGGGCTCGCCCGCTACGACAAATAGGATCGCTTCATTTCCTGTCAACTTGAGCTAAGCCGAGTGCCGCTATGGAAATGAAGCGCTCTTATTGGCCATAGCACGGCCAAGTGGACTGGCACCTTCAATCCTGTTTTAGTAAAGTAATTCTTCAACAAATAAATGTACCTAAGCTTCAGTAGAATGGCTAGTGCGTAATTTAATTAAATCGTAGTCTCTAGCCCAAAATATACTTTCAGTAAACTTAGTAGCTTATGCACCTATTTCAGGCTTTGAAAAAGGTTATGTTAGTTCCTAGTACTTACCTCCTTTAGTAATTTTAGTAAACGTTTTGTAATTACAAAACGTTTAGTAAGAAATACTTAAAATAATACTGGGGACTACAAGAAGCATTTGTTGTTACTTTTTAACTCAGTATAGCCTAGAATTGAATATATATATGAAATACCTTTTATTTCTTTACTAACTTCCATCCACGATCATGATTAGCTAATTACTCCACAATGATATATTTGATATTGATATATTTTTCCAGTTTCATCAACTTTTGTTTTCATGTTGTAATGTGGACACTTCACTTTCCGACTCTATCTTTACTGATAGGTATTCAAAATTAAATAATGAAGAAGTACTTAGAAATGTTAATTACGATTGCCTTGTAAATCACTAACATTACATGTGTAGCCAAAATTAAATATGCATTATATAAAGCGTGCATAACCAAAATAAATAATTCCTAATACACAACGAACCAGAATAAGTAACCCAATTGCCTTGTCCATTTCGTTTTTCATTTACGTTTTCCTTGCGCTGACAAAGCCTAAGCCCCACAAGATTACCGTTTACCGTTGTGAATATATATCGTCAAGGGACTGTGGTCTTTACGTTTGTGCAATAAAGGTTTTATTAAAGGTGATTATTTGTTTATAGACGTTATTTTTGTGTCGCGCAGCCAAGTTTTGCGTCGGTTTGAGTAGCCGACGGCACGCGATGTGGCGTGCATCAAAAAGCCCGCCCAAATTACTTCCAGTATGCCTACCTGTGGTTTCCATTCCACAGTAACATAGTAATAAGCTGATAGCGCGGATTGTATGAGTCGGGAAACTAAGTGCTTATGATTGTCTTTATGTTAACACTGTACCTAACTAAGAAAAACTTTCGTAAACGCCACCCACCCTAGAAAAAAGTGTTGGACTGAAAATACGAAGAAATAACACGTACCACAGTCTATTAATTCTAGAAATGCATATCTGACAACAAACTGTCTACAACAAACTGTGTTTTACTTTACACTAGTTGCTGCCCACGACTTCGTCCGCGGAGTATTTTACTTAACAAAAATTTCGGGATTATCGGTATAAAAGGTATCCTATGTGTTAATCCCGGTTATAAACTATCTGTGTTCCAAATTTCATCCAAATCCGTTCAGTAGTTTTTGCGTGAAGGAGTAACAAACATGCATCCACACTCGCAAACTTTCGCATTTATAATATAAGTAGGATTAAGTAGGTACCTAATTACTTCTTTCAAAATTGTTTCGGGAGTGGCGCTCTATCATTATAGAGTTAATTTAACAAGTTGTATGCACCGTACAAATCTCTGAAGGGACACCTTATAAGGCGGCATATGTATTTAGACAGTTTATACATATTAAGTAGCACATAATGGTAGGTACAAGACCACCAAATTGTTACCGCTTGACACACGACTTCGATGACTGAATATTTATACGGTTGCTGCAATACATTATGAATACAAACCAATTATATTTAATTGTTCGGTATCCTGTCATGGTTACCGAGTAGATAGGCACTTACAAACGTGTTCTTCACGTTCGTACCTATTGTTTAGTTATGCAGTCGTATTTGGCCCTTTATGTAGAACTAGCTGAGCCCGCGACTTCGTCCGCATGGAATTTAACTTAACAAAAAAGCCCGCTCCCGCGTTCTGAGTCCGCGCGACAGGACCCATTTTTTTAACTTTTGTTTTTCTAAAATAAAAGTAGCCTAAGTTACTGCTGATAACATCAGCTATCTACCAGTGAAAGTCCCGTCAAAATCGGTCCACCCGTTTCGGAGATACTCTTTGATTTAATGTGTTTTTATTTTTTTACGCGGAACCCTAATTGTTTTTCTAAAATTAAAGTAGCCTAAGTTACTCCTTATAACATCAGCTATCTGACAGTGAAAGTCCCGTCAAAATCAGTCCAGCCGTTTCGGAGATTACCCGGAACAAACACACAGACAGACAGACAGACAGACAGACAATTTTTTTTTAAATCGCGTTTTTGTTATAGGTGTCGTATGTACTTTCATATGCATTTAGTGAAAAGGTGTTATTTTGATATTACAAACAGACACTCCAATTTTATTTATTTGTATAGATAAACGTTATGGTAAGAGGAGTTATACCTAAATATAATTATGTAGGCTGTTTCTTCATAACAGATCAATTATGAGGAAGAATCACCCGTGGCTTGTGTACCTTCAAAATTTTAAACCAAATAAGTTGTTCCATAGTAGAAGATCCCAACAAGACCGAACTCCGATAGTCAGAAGTCTGTCTGTCATTAATGTCAGGGGCCCTAATTAATAATATATTGCAATTTTCTGGATGCAAAGCAAACTAAGATATACATAATCCTATCAAAAACCCTTTCGGCCGCCATGGCAAATGTGAAATAAGAGCCAAGATCAATGGTCGGTTCTGAAATTTATGTATAACAACATATACTATTTTATAACAACTTAAAAACCTTTTTTCTTATTACATAGGATAATATAGGTATTTAAGCCTAAGGTCTGACTTGGCTAGTTCTAATAATGTATTCAGTATTAACATGGGTACTAAGTATGTATCGTATTAAGTATCTGCAGTTTGTAATTAATTTTGCCTTTACAACAAAATTACTCTTAATTAAAGACTTGCGCAAATGAATAAGTCCAAGGCAGCATTGCTCGAGTTACTATGTAATACCAGATAATTCCCACTGTACCAAAGTAGAGGCACCTATTGCACAAACTGTGTGGAGTTTTTCAATGTGAATTGATGTTGTGATACCGGAAGGTAGTTAGGTATAAAACCTATTGGCATTTCCTGCTCTAACACATTGTAAGTGCTTACTATGTAACTTTGTGGTGCCTATATACCGATTGCTTTGCTTAACTAGTTCTCATACTTACGAGTATGTAAGTTATCCGCTAAGACGGAATGGGAATGTTGGAATTTAGACTAAGTACAGTTAGGTAATTGATCTTGTAGGTTCTAGGTAGGTATATAAAGATTTTTATTTATTGTTATTATCGGTAGTTAGTTTATATGTTGTAAATATGTGGTTATTAAAATGTAGGTATAAAATATACATAAACGTTTGAACGACGTACAAAAATTAATATAAATGATTATGATATATGATTATATTAATGCAATTCTGAGACTTCCTTGGTAATATATTATTATGACCTCAATCTTATTTAAATACTTATAGCCATGTAAATTAAAATATATAAATGTCCAACTCTATTATGTATATTTATTTAAAATAGCTGTTATTCAACGACTCCATATAAATATACCTGCTTGTAGAAATGATAAACGGTGCATCACAATAATCTGTACACCGACCTCCGTAGATACATTTAAATTAATATTAATGTTGCTGACTGAATATAAGTAGGTAGTTATTGTTAATAAGTATGAGATAATAATATCAATTAATTAAACGTGATAATGAAGATGTCTTTGTTAAATTGTAAGACAGCTAGATATTATCAATTATACCCAGTACACCTACAGTAAAAATAGAAATATAATGTAGAGTCAATTTATTACCTAATTATCTTCTTACAAGTATATAAAAGGTAACCATAGAGACTTGCAGTTATGAGAAGTTATTCAAACTGAGTTGTTTTAAGTGCAGGTAGTTGGGACAGGGTTTGGCCTTTGGGTTCTCTCTTTGGGTATCAGTTTTGATTTAAAGAAAAGCTATTAAATTAATAAAGAAATTACCAAAAGGGAACTATGGTTGAGAAGTTGTTTTCTGTTAAACAAATGATTTTACATACCATTTTAAACCACAATATTTTTCGTTCAACATCGCACGTTGTCACAACGCAAAACACAGGCACACACTCAGATAACACTAATTAATAAAACACTTATCGATTCATTATAATTATTTTGCATCGGCAAACACGAATTTGTCTCCACTGTGCAAGTCTGAGGGGCGCACTGGCCCGCATGTTGAGCAATGTCGCTCAGTTATTTTTATAAAGAGCATTAGTAAAACTGTGTGCCAAAGTATTGTGCACTTATTACCCTATAAACGAATGGTCTCTCACATTGTGCGAACCCTTTGAACGTAAAAAGGTAGAGTTCGTACAATGGGTTTTTGCTCTACTTTTTTACGGGTTACCGCAGTTACGAAACAAAGTGACGGTCATTATCGGTCGGGTAAAGATTATAAAAAAAATAACGGTATTCATGGTTTAGTGATGGAAAAAAACAAAAACGTTATGAAACGCAAAAAGCTGAAAATTGTTATAATGTTGGGAGACTTTTTTCATTGAGTTACATTAAGTACATACATTGTTATTTTAAAAAGGTTTTGTTAATATTAGGGTACTTAATTATTAATGTAAGTACATTAATAATAAGTATCTTTACTGTGTTTGATAGTAAAAATGTAGGTACTTATATTATAAATCTTGTTTTATTAAATAAACAGACTGAAAATACGCATGCGTAGATACAATTTTATAACAAGATGCTGAAAGAGATATACCAAAACTAGGTACCTGTTCGAAGTTGTTTCTACTAAAATTAATTAATTAGGTAACTGAGTCAAAAATTTAAATTACGTCAACCAAACTTAGGTACCTAAGATTACACTCTTCAAATACCTATATAAGGTGATTATAGATACCTAATACCTACAATTGGGTCTCATGTGATTATGAACAACGAGATACCTAAGTACCTACCTAGTTACTGTTTTGATATAGGTAGTTGTTTTGTTTTTATCTTTCTAAATAAAACTATACATTTGGTATTTCAGTTAACAATTACCTAAATGAAAAATTGGTACCCACATACAAATACATTAATAATGTGTCTCTATCATAATAATTTCAATGACAATGGGTGATTATGTCCTGTCCCATTGAACATTATTATGTACTAACCTAACCTTCACAGTTTATTGTTAGGAATACGAGGATGACTCTAGTAGGTAGCCTACCCTAATTGCCCTACTTCGATGTCAATTGAATAAAGCGAGCTAAATAATGTAGGTAGAGCAAACTCTACATAATATAATTGCAGTAAAAAATATTATATCGACTAGATTATCGAACAAAATATAATTTAAGTACTCATAGGCACATCTAACAGAAAATGCTTAAAACCTACCAACCTAACAAATTGTATAAAAATATGGAAAATACAAGTCTTTTTACGCATGAATATTTTCCTTTTCTTCGGAAATTTACATAAAAATTGTACCTCGCAAACCTTTTTGTATGCTTATCCGCTTAGATATTTTAATATTTTACTTTTACATAGGATCATCCCGTTTTACCTCGAGGCCCACCGATTTCGTGATGAGTGTGTGTGCGTGCTCTGAATGTAGACACGAGAGGGAGCGCTTATAATAGTGTGCGTTTGCGTCAAAGTTCTGCCATTCGATACGAGATGGCGCTGTGCACGGTAATTCTTGATTTCTCAGACGAACATTTTATTTAATTTTAAATAATTGTCTACTATATTTAAACGAAAACTTATATAAATAAATATATAGTGATTTAAAAAATCAATGTTTTTTTTAATTTACAGTGAATAAAATTAATCGCTATATTAATTAAGGTAAAAGATAAGACTAAAATACCAAATCATATATTTCATTTAATTACTGTCAACTTATTTTCTATGGATAGAAATTTTAAAATTATACCTATGACGTCCAAAAAAATATTATTCATAATTTTCTTGTACAGTGCTGCCACCGATGATGCGGTGTATGCCTGAACTAACGGGGGTTTTCATCGGAATGACATCGTTTAAACGACGGTGCCTCACGCAGAGCTATAAAACGTAAATCATGGTACTTAAAGGTCTCTTTGCTGGAATAAGTTACCGTCGCTTACTGCCTTTTGTTACGGAATGAATGTTTATAGTAGAGTTTAGTTCAAATGTTATAGACGATTTACTTTCCCGCCAAAAAAATTAAGGAGTTGGTAGGTAAATATTTAGACCTATATTATTTAAATTGAACACAAGAGTACCTAAGAAAACTAAGGTAAGTATTTCATTATATTTTTTATGTAAGAAAATCGACAAACCAGTGCGATCCGCCTTATGTTAAGCAGTTACAGCCTATAGATGCTATGCTAAGGTTAATGATAAAAATAATTTAAATGTAAATAGGTAATAAAGACAATAATTGTTATGATTTATACTGCAAGGACAAAATTACATTAACGTATTTTTTTATTTCATTATTTCATGATGGATCTTTCTTATAACAAATTGAAATAGGTAATATTTTTTTACCTACACTGTGCTTGAATAAGTTGATTGATTGACATAATTCATCAAACTTAAATAATTCAAGAATGCTGTAAAAGTCAGATTTTCAGAGGAACCTTTTTTAACTATTATATGTAGGTACACTATCTATTTTGGGTAAGTAATAAAAAAACAAGCATTGTATAATTTTAAACCATAAGAATGATTAATATTTTATCTCTATTTATTTTACAGACTTATTATCCTGACTCTACCAAGAACCTAATATGAAATTCCCTATTTGCATCTGCCAATATTAATGTAAAGAGTTCTTGGTAGTAAGTACAGTCATTTTGTTAAAACTCCAAATAAGTAGACATTACAGGTTGAAACATAAAGGGTATACTTTTTTTCAAAACTTAACTTTGTATTTCTAAAACTATTAGCTTTGGAGGAAACTTGAAAAATCTAAAGTATTATAGGGATACAGCTGTTGACAGATTTCACAAGTCTACAAAACCGTACTTCAACTGTCCCACAGAGCCGATAGTTTAAGATTAACAAAGTTAAGTTGCAAAGAAAATAGTATACCCTTTCTGTTTCACCTAGTATATGCATGTTGTTAATTTAGTGTACATTCATTAGTCTGATTTTTTAACTAAGGTAGTAAAGATAGGGGTATTTTTAAATAGTCAAAAATATAGCTTATATTTTCTAATCTCTACCTAAAAACAACGTTGGTTTTCCTGAATGGACGAGCTGGATATGGATCAAGGAAAATAATTTATGGGCAATAAGGACCAAAATTGATTTACAATTTCGACTATACTATTCTATCACGTACTAATAGGCAGATATATATGTGGTTTTCTGACTGGTTCAAATATAATGAAACTCAATGAGGATTTGTAAATGGAATTGAGGAGTAGTCTTGTGCCATTAAATAACATGAAAACGGTGAAGCAAACACAGCATCTCGAGCATAAGTTCTAAGGTTAAGGGTCTGGATTGTGTCAACCTTTACTCCCTCCCTTCTGCACTCTTTGACCCACTCCACTTTAGTAAGACCTCCAAAGGCATTGCTCGTACGATCAATACTTGCAATACCATAGGTATTGCAAGCTATGGTATTGCAAGCATCTAAAGGCTACGGTAACTGCTTTATATCAGGCGAGCCATACACTTGTATGCCGTCGATGTTACATTAAAAAAGTGCAATTTTTTAGGGTTCCGTAGTCCCTACGAGGAACCCTTATAAGATCATTCAGTCCGTCCGTCATTCCCAGTACCATAACTTCCACAGTTTTTGTGGGAAATTGAGGAAATGTTGTATAGATACGCCTAAAGAATAGGTCACACTTTCAAAAATATATTGAAGAAACCAAACATGGTAAAGGGGATTTTTTTTTAGTTACCCCATCATGTGGGCTATTGTTGAAAAGAATGTTCAAATGAAATGTTGTTTCCATACAACACTTTATTATTACAAATTCCGTTTGCGAGATTTATAACTTTAAAGATTTAATTCAATTTACCTAATAAATTCCGGCACTTCGTAAATTTTTATGATAATCGACAAAACTAGTAAGCCAAAAATATAATTTCGTTATTGATATGGCTACGAAACCCTACGTTATGCGTGGCACGACACGCACTACTATTGTTATTGCTGAGTCAGGAGTTCTACTAAAAAAAAAAAATTCATATAGCTATCTGAAAATCTGCCATGGTAATCTTTGTTGTCATGGAATTTTGGGCTAATAAACAAATATCTTTGAAAATCATGATCAATGGGAAAAATCAAATTTCCACAGCTTACTGTCAAATATTGTCATCAGCAATCCAAAACCGGGGTTTATTACATGTAAATCTACAACTATCTAACGACTTATGTACAAGCCATTTTGGTATAAAACTCTAGGCATTTGAAAATAAAACTGTGAGTGGATTATTGGTAATATATACTGACGCCCAACCTATTATGTCTTCAAGTTGCCGGCATGTCGTGTCAACCAGCTATATCGGGCTTGTTTTGTCGAGAAATGCTTGTTTGCCTACTGTCACGGTTGGAGGACGACGGGAAAAAGGGTGACATAAGACTTGTAATATCTGTTGGACATGAAATTCACAAGGTTTTAGAGCTAGAATGTACGACCAAAAAAAACATTTACTCGACACAGACACAAGTTTTTTTTTATTAATTTTAGTTGTTTCAGACTGTAGTGTCATTTTGGATAGCTCAATAATTTCCTTTTTTGAATAATGAATTAGATGATATGGTGGCGCGATTGGTTACGGATGCCACCAAAGTTTGTTCGAATTCACTGATGTTATAAACATAAATATATATAAATAATTTTATGTGCCATTAAAAAGAGGTTACAAAGACGAGAAGTTAACACAAGGAAGTGGGCCACAATATGGTACCTCAATGTTACGTGTACCAAAAAGGCGTTTGGCTTAGCATGAGCTGAAGAGTCCCGAAGCCTCTTCCAGCGCTGACTTTCAACCAAGGCCTATAAGGCGGGGAGAGCTATGAAATCACCTAAACTACCAAACAAATAATTAAATAACTGGTCTATGTGTACCGAATCAATAGTAGGTGGGTTTATTTGTATTACCTACAAAATCTAAAAGTTATGTAAGTAACCTAATTTCAGCTTTCAATGAGTTTTTTTTAATGGGAATATGGACTGTGAGAAATAATTAAGATTTTTTTCAATCTAGTCCCGCCACACACTCCCACCACTGCAACTCCTGTAAGCCAGGATCGACAATGGTGACCAATAATGACGTCGAGGTTTGACCCTCGACGAGTCCCGGGGAAAAGTTAAATTGTCTTGGAACCCGCACAAATTTAATCTAAAGAAATAATAGGAGGAGTTGGAAGAAAAAATTTCCACTATCCATATTTCTATTTTTTTCAATCTATCATAGAAAACGGGTGTGTGAAAATCTCTTGATTTTCACACACGGGAAAAATAGGTTAGATAAATTAAAGGACTCTTATTATTAAGCAGTGATAGCCGATTGGTTAATCACGCGTCTTGCGGGCTACCAGGTCTCGGGTTCAAACCCCGGTTCGCACCTCTGGATTTTTCGTAATCTATGTGCGAATCATAATTTCTATATGATTATCACTTGCTTACGGTGAAGGAAAACATCGTGATGAAACCTGCATGTCTTAGAAGATTTAACCAATTTTCGAAAGACATGTGAAATCCGCCAACCCGCACTGGGCCAGCGTGGTGGATTATGGCCCGAATCCCCCTCGTGTAGAGGGGAGGCCCGTGCCCAGGAGTGGGACGTCAAAGGGGCTAAAATTAATTTTAAATTTATTATTAACCAAGGATTTGAGTATTATGATTTCCTACACACAAACTTATTTTACTTGAAAAATCTTATGACTTAACATGATAACTATCAGTCCACTAAGTTAAGTTGTTAAATATTTTCATTAATCGTTGCTTAACTGGCAGATTAGTAAATAATGTTAGGTAACACCTACATTTAAAAATATAACGTATGTACCTGAGAATACTAAGATAAGTATTTCATTATATTTTTATGTAACAAAATCGACAAAACAGTGTACGATCCGCCTTATGTTAAGCAGTTACAGCCTATAGATGCTTGGAATACCAACGGCATTGCTCGCACTTTGGGGATCTGAAAAGGAGTGGGATAGATAGGGGGGAATTTTGAGTTTCCGGCACCCTCACTAATCGTACGAAACGCAGCTATAATAGCTTCTACTGGTACCTACTACTCTGGTCGAACTAGTCCGCATATGAGTTGACGTCAAATGGCTTCAGAAAATCGCTATATAACCGTTTACTCCTCCTTTGATAGAATAAGTCATTAGTAGCCAGAAGAGTTCTAACTCTTCTGGCTACTAATGTAATGACCAATGATTGATTCACCTACTAATGATTTCATTGGACATTGGTGTCACGAATCACAATTGAACAAAAGTTTTAATCACACAAAAAACTATAATGACAGAGGCATGATATTTTTTGCAAATGAAAAGTATGTTAATAAGTAATGTATGTGTTTCATTTTATCTGTTTCTGTAACCGATTAGTCAATTCGTCTGGTAGTAATTAACTATCCCACATATTAATAAATATGTTGTATAAAATACTTAGTGTTAAGGGTACTGTAAATCAAATTTGCTTGGCAATTTTTTTGCTAAAATTTACGTTTAAATCAAACTTTAGTGCTAAAGATCAAACAAATTAGTCAATTTTGGTATCCTATTATCAAAGCTTAGTAAAGAGGACACTCTTTGCCTATGATGTCAATACTATGACCTTGAAAGCTTATTTCGAAAACACCATACTCTTTGCCAATCAGAATAAAAACTATTAATTAGTTTCATTTAAATAAGTAGAGTCACCGAATGTGAATTCTAAACTTATATTCATATAGGTAGGTAATTTAACAAACTTTCTGCCTATATAAAATCTAAATGTATAAACAAACAGCACGATAAATACCAACCCAAAATTAACATACAAATTTTATGTCCCCAGTAAGGATAATTCAACAATTCGGGTGCTAGCCACTAAAACCCAGAGTTTATACAGAATATTCGGCAGTTTCCATCTATCCCGCCATAATCATACTTTTACACTGCGATCCTACTAAACGGGGAACCAAACCGCACGCTCCGCCTATTTCATCATGGTCGTACTTTAGCATCCCATACAAACTGTCACAACTAACAGACATCTGGTTATCTCCCACCGAACGAGATATCTACATATAGCACTACACGCAACAAAAAGAGAAGACACCTAGTGCGCGAGCGAGATAACTATATTTCAAGGTGCACTCCGCTGCGGCAAGGTAATATCTTCAATGGAAACTAAATAAGAATCATTTGCATTGCAAGTGCAACCTTATCATTTGAGCGAGAGGGTTGTATTTAGATTGAGCGCATGCACTGACGCTATCATTCGAGTGGAAGCAGACTAGAGCAGCGGAGGTATAGTAACGGTGCGTATGTTAGATAAGGAAGGAAGTATTCAGAATTCACTGGCCATGTTGCAATAAAGTTTTACCCAAATTCTTAGTTTAAATAGTTTGCAGTAACCGTCAAAGATGGCACCACAAATGCCATTTTTGAAAAAAATTGTGAATAAGAAAAGGATTGACAGTGGTAAATATTTTTAAATTCCTAATTATGAATTTATAACGCTAATTATAAAGGCGTACTTATACACTCGGATAATTTAAGCATAAAACTACCTATATGAAAATTACATTGGTTGTAAACTATGAATTACTAACTTAATAATTGCATTCTAAGCCACACCAAAATTTTAACAGTCTTAAAGACTCTACGTCTCCAGCCCTAGACAGCTAACACTGTAAAATACGAAAGCTGGAAGCAAAAAGCGTAGCTCTCTATTTTCTAATAGCAATCTTATTTGGTAGGTACCCTATAGGTACCTAAGTATTTTATGCGATTATGATGTAGGAGAGTATAAAAAACTGCTTCCATATTTTTGATTCAAATACCTACTGTCTAAATAAGAGTTTGGTTATTATTAGGTAAGCTTTAAAATAAATACAAATATACATGAGCGCTGTTTACAATAATAAAACGATTACTTATCTGCCATTATTCCTGCCTACATAGAGCAAAAGACACGATTTTTCTCTACATTTCCATCATAACCACATAAAACACTTCTCTTTCGGAGCGTGGAAGGCTCAAAAAAACAGTTTACCATCACACCGAAGCGACAACTTCTACTACATATTTTTCTAAACACATCTATAACATCGTCTCGGCGTGAAATATTCAAATTCAGTACTCACAAATTGTTTTTATGCGGCTTGCAAACGTCAAAGTCGGCGGTTATCACATCGCGTGAGCGCGCGGCGGCGACGCGGGCCACGTCCGAGGCACAACACGAACAAGACGCGATTTAACCTTGTTTTTACACGAAAAACCCCGAGTATTCACACAAAAAACACCTTCATATTTCGGTAAAAGTACGGAGCGAGCCGAGATGTGTCGTCCGTGGCCGCGTTCGCATCTAAACGGCCCGAGTTTTATGTTAGATTACAGACGTAACTTTTATAGATCCTCGGTGCTATATAACGCGGTGGGCGGGTTCAGGGGAGTGTGGCCCTTACGTGGAGTGAGGAGAGGCTATAATAGCGTGCGGTGGCCATTGCACGGGTGTCATTAAATGTCGCGCGACGAGGGGTGAGGGGGGCGGAGGTGTGTGAGTAAAGTTTTGGGTATTGATTGAATATGAGCCGGATTAGTGGCTAATGATCAACAATTGAGTGTTGCCCGCCTTAATTGACGACGCCGGGCTAGCGCCGAAGAGTCGAGGTAATTTCGCCGTGTTCTGCAGTTATAAATAGTCACTGCCTTACTATGTAGGTATCTAACTACGAGATCGTAAAGAAGAATGAATGGCTTGAATGAATTTAAATTACTACAATAGGCGGGATGACAGTCCTTATTTTTTATCCACGCGTGGATTTATAAACGCTATGAATTAACAAATACCTACTATGAAATTATCTGCTTCCAAGTTCATTAAAATATGTAGATTCAAATCGTGACTATATTACGAATTTGAACCATTCATTTTTCTACATTTTATAAAATAACAACAGTGAATAACCAACTCTATACTTAGATAACAAACCACATACATAGTTGATAGTAAATAATATGACATAAGAAGTTATGTCACGATGTTATCTCACGCTACGTTTGATGTAGAGATACGCCTCCGATGTAGAGACATTCTCGGAACACGACATTGTCCCACTAAAATGCTCTTGATACAGTCCACTCACGATAAACGTAGAGCCTTGCTCAAGTAGAGCGAGGATTCATTTGGAATGTATGTATATGTGTGAAATGTTGTATGTTTCAGGTGGTTATTTAACTTATAAAATTGTATGTAAAGCTAGTATACGTTTAGGTACTGTATATTTTTTAAGATTAACTCTACCTATAAATATAACCTACCAATTGCATAATAAGCAAGCATCATCTACTTAGTTATTTAACGACAATACCAGACAAAACCATCACGGCGCAACTGAGAATTTTGGTTGGAATTTTCCCATGACCAAAAAAATAATAATTAAGAAAGATTAATTTTCTCAGATAGGACCTAAAATAGGTATGTTCTTTACAAAATCATAAATATATTAACCCAATAAATAGGGTTGTCCTAAACAAACTAACAGGGTGAAAAGGGACATATGACTACGACTCTACATCGCTTGTATCGGGATCGATCGGACACACAACCTCCACGATCAAACAGACGCCATTTGTATTCTCATCACAGCGCCCTGCGGTGCACTGGAGGACAATTAAATAGTCCACGAGGTAGATTGCAAAATTTACAAGGACACCTAATTCAAATTTTGATAAGAACAAATTGTTGAGTTGACGCGTAAAATGTACCTAATGAAATTAAAAAATATATATACTTATGATACAATCGATTTTATATTATACATTACGGTTACATTATTGGAGTTTTAGTAAGGATCCCTAATTTTTTTTAAAATATAATATAGCCCATGTCACCCGGGGATAGTGTAGCTTCCCAACAGTGAAAGAATTTTTCAAATCGGTTTAGTAGTTTCTGAGACTATTCATTACAATCAAACAAACAAAGTTTTCCTCTTTATAATATTAGTATGATTTACACTGCAATTAGGGAAATACTATTACAAAAAGTGTCATTCGGGTTAGGATGTAATAGATAAGACTATATTTTTATTATGTAGATGAAGAAAGGCATACTTTTCAATATTAGGTAGGTACCTAAGTACCTAGGTATATAGTGATATAATTCATTAAAATATTAACCAGTATTTAAAGAGGTAAATGAATGGTTGTAATTTTATTTCGAACATAGCCCCACATTTTAGGCAGCTTACCTACGCAAGTAAGGGATAAGACATTTTTTAAGACACAGTTAAATATCAAATCACATTTCATAATAGGTTGTTTATTGTGATTTTTTTTTGTCAGGCCAAGCACCGGTTTAAAATAACCCACAATAATAATGTGTCGCCATAAAGTCCCAGCAACTGGGTCAATGATTACTGCTGCCATTGCATCCCATATTTGCGGACGGTTGCATCGTTCAATACAACGTATATGTAGTACCTACATCTACCTACCTCGTCATCTCACATACACCGGCTAACTCTCAGCTCTATACCTGCGATCCCCACCCGGGCACATACCTACGGCTTCTGAATAACAAAACGGTTATAAAAGGGGCATGTTTTGTTCGACAAAGGACGAAATATAGGCACTTATATAAATCTGATGTGACTATGTTAGTATAAATGATTATGCTCTATGGAATTAAAATTGTTAATTTATAGGAATTCCTTACAGTGCCTAGAGCATAATTTAATTCAATAGAGGGCCTTTCCGATCTCTACATACTCTGAAAACTATGCAGCGTTACAAAACAAAGAAATCCTTGTGACATTTTCTATTGAAAAGAAAAGGACTAAGGACTCATCCATAAAATGAGCAAAAACCCACAAACATTATCATTTCATTAAAATTCATCGCCTCAAGAATTTTCACGCAAGAATTTCAACCCTTTAAACAAAATGAAAGAGGGAACTTTCCTGCCACAGAGAGAGCCATTACGGGGTCTTAAGACTAGTCCGGGTTTAGTTCCCTCCAAGGTATTGCCAAAAACAAAAAGCCTGCAGACGGGGAGAGAGGGTGAATGGAGGAGTTAAATGGGGGGAGGTTAGGGGGATTGTTTAAGGGTGAGTATATAGCCTCCGCGGCAGTAACCGGTTTTATGATCGGATATTCCGAGTGCGCATGCCCGTTGCAGTGGAACCCGTGTCTTGTATTTGCATCAGATTATGGATGGATGTCCGGCCGATGAGGATTTGATTCAGCTCATTTACATAGTTTGGTATATCCTATATTATATTTATAAGGAGCAACCGTATCGATGTTGCATATATAAAAAAAATGCGTTAAAATATTTTTATTTAAATACCTGAAGTCAAACACTGATCATTTTCCTTCGCAAGAAAGGGAAAATACATTCAGTAGATAGTTGGGCAGTTTTCTAATGGATGGAAGTATAATAATATAGGGTAAAAGCCGGATAGTTGCCTCGGAGGGATACATGCCCCGGTTTTTAATACACTATGTTGGGAACATAAGTTGTGATTGCGCTTTACTACAATAAGTAGTGACCCCCCGCAGGCCTCAGTGCCGTCTAAGCCATCAGAATAGGTGTAAGTGTTTTGTCCATATGAGCAAAAACCTTCCGCGGCGAAACTTTGACGGGCGTTATACTTATATTGGTAAGTAATTACTATTGAATATGTTTATTACTGATCGTGGTTTCACTCAACTTTTTGTTTCTTTGCATGCATTAGAGTTTAAATTACATTGTTTATTATGTTTTATAGCTAAATATTTTTTATTTACTTCGTAAATAAAAAGGGCAAGTATCCGCATCAAAAAGGATAGTCGCCCTACTTACTTTCGCGGATAGTTGCCCCTAGAGTGACTAAATATTTTTTAACAATCAAAGCCGGATTTTATTTTTTGTTGTTTTTTCCAATTTACTGGGTCTCTAACTTGTTGTAAATAAAATAAATATCTACTTAACTGTTTTATATATTTATTCCAGATAAGCAAAATGCCTCTCAAATATAAGCGAAAACCAGGCTTGGTGCCACGCAACATCAACTGGACAGAAGTCAGCACTTGTCTTGGAAGAATTGAGACAGAACAAAAATATCAATGAAATTTTTCGAACATGCATAATATCCTCTCGAACCTTAAGAAGACGCTACGAAAAAAGTAACCAGAAACTGCTAACTCAAGGAGAATATCATGTTCTTGCCTTCGAGAATGAAAAAAGACTGGTAGTTCATATATTGAAGCTCGGAGACGCCGGTTTTCCTCCTGACAGAAGTAAATTATAAAGACTGTTAAATAATTAATAAAGATTACTTTAATTGATATAAATTTCTTTCAATCCAAAATAAAAATCATACCGAGGTTACTATCCCCGCACGAGGCAAGTATCCCGCGAAGCATTTTCCACGCTAGGCTACTATCCGCCATAGTAGGCAACTATCCCTTTTCTGAGAGGTGTAATAAAACAGTATTTATTCAAAACCATTGTTAATTATGTATACAATAATAGGCTATTATGGAAGATAAAAGACCTATGTTTTGAGATATATACTGAATAATTTTCAGCAAGTTCATATTTTTTTTTAATAAAGTTTTTTCGAACAGTGGGGCAACTATCCGGCTTTTACCCTACCTATGTATATGAAAACACGGCGCTACGACAGGCGATAAAAAATAGCGTAGGTGAATGTCAAGTAAACACACCGAGACGTCCATGAAACCTAATATTTCAAGAATTTAAAATCATAAACTGTTTTAATAGTACTAGCGGACGTCGTTAAAACGCGTCGTTGTGACGTAGGTAAGCAGCGTCATAGAGATATGACGCGGTCAGACCTACATTATGTTTGCTAATCGGTCAGTGACATGAAACATCTTACTTAGTGCAACAATATCATACAACATAATACCTAATAATCTGCTGAATAATCAACCACTTGTTATAAAATGTTAGGTACCCAGGTAGCTTACTCATTACTTCCATACTAGATTACTACCTTACTTTTTACATTCCTATTAGACACTTTCAACGTTTTTGAAAAGTTCCTGAATGTGAAACCTTACACGTTCAAAAATAAAAAAGTTAATGGACTAAAAATAAACTTAAAAAATAGAATTGTAAATATTGAACAATATTAATATGTCTGCGCCTGAACTTCTAATAGGAACATAATAATTATCATTACATAGTATAAAACAAAGTCGCTTCCCGCTGTCTGTATGTCCCTATGTATGCTTAGATCTTTAAAACTACGCAACGGAATTTGATGCGGTTTTTTTGAATAGATAGAGTGATTCAAGAGGAAGGTTTATAATGTATAATACATGCATAATATTGTAGAGAAACACTGATAAAAAATACCCGCGCGAAGCCGGGGCGGGTCGCTAGTGTTATTATATAGATTCGTACCTTTTGTATCTACCTCTCTACCTAGTGAAATTTAACCCCTTTCACATCCAACAGGTATTGTTACGTTCAATTAAATATTAAACTATTTAAACATTAAATAATGAAGTATTTATGTAATAAATTAGTTAATTAACTTCTATCTATGACATAGCTATATACAAACCCACATGCGCCAACCTAACTAAAACAGTTCAGATAAATAAAATGCGTCTCCTTAACACATTGAACTATTGATTGGAGTCAACTAAGAGAAGACTCTCTATGTAGACACATAAGTACCTAAATATTATTTGATTAAAGCGTCTATATTTCACAATTTATTCAATTGTCTATATAGACAGTAGAGCCGCGATTCAATTGTCCCCCTTTATGGAACGACAATATTAATTAACCGTTAGGGGAGCTGTAAATTATTTTGTAAATAGACAATATTCTGTTTTACAAGAGTAGTGTAAAAAGGTAATGGTAGAGTTGAGATTACCATAGTTAAGTACTCAATATTGTATTAGATACGTAAACAACCAGAGGATACTTATCATTACAACTTAAGTATGAAATTTAAAAAAAAATTGTAAAGAAATGAAATTGTGAATTTTCTCTGTGGAACTCAGATCGACATTCAAAAAAACTCTAGAAATATTTAAAAAGTGGGAACCTAACTACTCATAGATGTGTTCAAGATATTACAATACAGTACAGTAAAGCTTTCAGGTGGCAACCAAGTATGTAATGTATGTACATAGATGAATCGATATCCTTATAGCTACACTTTATATACGGGTTGAAACAGAAAGGGTACCTATACTTTTTTTTCAAACCTTAACTTTGTAATTCTAAAACTATAAGCTTTGGAGAAAACTTGAAAAACAAAAAATGTTATAGGAATACAGCTGTTGACATATTACACAAGTCTACAAAACCTTTAGTACTTCAACTGCCCACAAAGCCGATAGTTTGAGATTTACAAAGTTAAGTTGCAAAATAAATAGTATACCCTTTTTGTTTCACCCAGTACGTGTGTTCAAGATAGAGTTAAAATATTACAATACAGTGCAGTAAAGCTTTCAGGTGGCAACCAAGTATGAAATTGATGTACAAAGATGAATCGATATCCTTACACCTACACTTTCTTTATTTATATACCAACACTTACCTCCATTATGCCTATGTAGGTACATATATCCACGACACAATATTAATACTCCGCCACACACAAAGGCAAAACGAGAAAACTGTTAAAGCAACCGCGAATAAGCGCGATACTTCGACAAATAAACGCATTCTAACTACACCCGCGCCTCGTTGGTATTCATAAAGCGACGAGGCGATCCGAGGAGCTCTTTTATCCGACGATTTAAGTGACACCAACGACATTGTTGACGATCTGAAGTCGCAAACGACATTGCATTACTGCACCGAGTATATTCATATGTTTTACTAGATTTACTCGTGGGTTTGCTTGGCTTGAAATCAACATGCTCTAAAGGTTTCATTATTTATATAGATATATGATAGTTTTGACACATAGACCATAGTTTTCTTTACAACTGGTGATCTTTTTGCATTGAAAATTGTTATATTATCGTCCTATAATTATATCAATGCTTTTATGTTTAAAAGCTGGTATTTTTTGTGTTAAGATTCCAACCTAAATGCTTAGAGGGACCAGATGGAAGTGGTATTACGCCAATAGTTTAAGGTCTGATTATTAAAATTGTTAAAAATGGGGTCTACTTCTTTACAGTAATCTAAAGCTTATAATATATTTATACGTAAATAGGTATATTTATATACACGTACCTAAATATATAATATATGACACCAGACAGACAAACAATATTTATATTATTATAACACTTTAATATGTATTTGTAAATATATTTTAGAGTGAGATCAGTACAATTTACATGCAACATTTTATTTTAAAACCTCTTATATGGTTTTATATGCGTGCCATTTTGGTTTTCCTTACTTTATCTGTAATTTAGTATGTCTGGTTACTTTTGCAATATTTTTATTTTATTATTTTTTCCTACCTATGTAATAAATATACTAGGTAGATAGGTACACTCAATACGGTAGGTGTCATTAAGTACAAATTCATGTCAAGTTATTTTTGAACGATTAATGGTGATATTCAAATTCCTTGAATCATGTTCTATAAATAAAATGTATCATAATATATTCATTAAAATGAATTTAAAAAGCTATACTTAATACCCATTATCACGTGACTGCGAAACACCTATCAGAGCTCATTACGTCATAAACCTCGAAACAAATGTAACTACCTTTCATAACAAGGTGTAAAGTATGAGTGTGTGAACTTTCTCTCTTCATCATTTGCTAATATAGGTATAATCATATTTACCATTATCGAGTCTGGATTCATTAATCTATATATATATAACTCAAAGGTGACTGACTGACTGACTGACTGACATAGTGATCTATCAACGCACAGCCCAAAGCACTGGACGGATTGGGCTGAAATTTGGCATGCAGGTAGATGTTATGACGTAGGCATCCGCTAAGAAAGGATTTTGATTAATTCTACCCCCAAGGGGATAAAATAGGGAATGAAAGTTTGTATGAAACTTGGTCAATTAAATTCTAGTTAAAGCTAATTAAAGGATATAAGCTCTAACCCACCGAAGATAGATTACTTGATGGTGGCACATTTGTTTGTAGGTACATTCAATTACTTATCTTCTGACTATATCTATGTCTAGACACGGTTTCAGCTATAAAACCAGACGGTAGCTAATTATTAGTTCATGGATTAATTTAGAAATTGCAGTTAACTACCTATGCAGTGCAGACCATACCGCAACATAACTGGTGTCAAATCAACATTGTAGCTAATTAACTAATTAACATAGGTAGATAAATATTGGTATTAATATACGTACTTACTTTAAGTGAGGAAATTTGCGTCCGCTATAATTAGGTAACAGGCATGTGTGCACTGAGATAATACCTAAAATACGGCATAAAATTGTTTATGCTGTGTCTCGTATGTTTTTAAGTAAGTATTTTTGATGGTGTGCTAGATCCAAACGGTATCCAATTGACTACAGCACATCACATACCTATACGGGCTAGCTCGGCCAGGGTAATACCACCCTAGCACATCAAGTAATTTGGTATTACATGCATCTACGTATAGGCTACGGTAATTGCTTAACATCAGGCAGCTCGTACGCTTGTTTGCACACTTTGTAATATAAATATTACTTGACGACCGCTTGGCGCAGTGGTTCGAACGTAGGCCGCTCGGCTCACTGCACATGGTGGTTGCGGGTTCGATTCCCGCCGGGTTAAATTTCGGAAATGGGCTTTTCGTAATTTGCCCAGGTCTGAGTGTCACTGGGATCGCCCCCAGTCCATTGTACGGTACCCATAGTACAAGCGTTACTTAGTTTCGGACCATACAGTTGATGTATCAGTCTGGCGATATTTACTTATGTAACGATATATTTATATACCCACCTACCTATTTACCTATAAAATTATTATGTTCAGGATCCCTACTACATACATAACACTGATGCTTAATACATAGGATGTCATTCCAACGAAATACTTCGATATCCAACGACACAGTACCGAAGGAATTTCAATAATGGATGTTAATCCCGAGGACTCACAGAACAGGTTTCAAAGGTAGTAACAGGACGTCAAGTGATACGAGTATCCTTGTCTTTCAACAACTTTGAAACTGGATTGAGACTGAATGTGTCTCTACTTATCAAAGTTAGTTTAAATAAAAAAAACATGGCAACTACTTACTATTTCTTTAGGAAAATAGTTCACCATTTTCCACGATTACCCGAAACGATTTTTGGCATTAAGTTTAGGCTACACAATTTCTAAGGAAAAATATTTTAGGCATGTGTCAACAACACTGCGTGTACTCTCTCTTTACCACGATGACAACATTTATAAACAAATAACGCATTTTTATATTCTGTGTGGCGCGCATCCAGCCTAAGATCCAGGAAATTACCCACAGCCACAAGTTGCGCACCACAAAAATAAACATGAATAGCTAAAATATGTGCCTAAACTAGGTAAATGGAGGACAGTCATTATATTATTATGGTTGTTATTGGGGGAGGGCTATATCCAGCTGTGGGCGTCCTCCGGTTGATCGCTGGCAAAGCAACTACATAGATGTATGCCGAACAAACCTAGCATGCATCTATCCGTATAAACATCCGCTGAAGCGTGTAACTTCTAGGTACCCACTCAGTAACTTCAGATAGTTATAGATAAAGGTGTCTAAGTGAAACACGATTGATGATTCTAACCACGCATTATGGTAATTAATGGATAAAACACACTTATGTTAATGGGAAACGCTCAGTTCAGGTTTGCAAAACACTTTTTACACATGTTACCCGTTTACGAGCGAACGAACCGGTACCTTTAGACACCACAATTAGCACTGTTTTTTTAATTACTTTAGAACGGACAAATAGTCACTACACAACACTTAAAATTGAGTTAATATGGGGTTCACTTAATGCACAAATTATATAAAAATAGTGTATAATATTTTTAAATGTCAATTGTTAGGTTAAAAAGTTTATATACGAAAAAAAACATTTAAAAGCTTTATTAGATGCTTTTTATATTAGATAGATTTTTTGGGGAGTTTTATATTTATAACTTGAAACTGATAACACTGTTTTTAGATCCTACTAAACTGTGTTTAACCATTGCCATATTTTTTACACTTATGGAATTAAATTCACTTGTAGGACATTTATTTCAAAAATAAAACTGAGTGAAAATTTTACTTTACAGCGTTAACGTTCAACTTTATATTAAAAAAAATACACTCACAGTATTGCACAAGGGACTACCGTTGTGAAAGACTGACAACAACACTTTGTTTATGTATCCAAACTTGCAGAAGTCCGTGTTTGAAGCTTGGCTGTCAGTCGATTTGCATACAAATGGCCGCCCCTATAGAGCGACACGCTTTCTAAATTATTCAGCTCTGTTCATTATCGAGGATTGGTCGATAATTAGTTGAAAAAAAAGTTGAAATTGTGAAAAAATAACTAGATAGATATCTTAGTTCAATAAGGTAGGTGAGTACCTATCTTCCTATGTAGGAAGAATTATATTTACCTATTGTAAATTAATTGAAGATATAGGTAAGTACATATATTTCCATACATTCTGTAGTAAGTATTTTTTAATTTAAACCTTGCTAAGTCTTATATCAAGAATTTTCATAGCATTCGTTTTATTTATTAATAAATTAATCTAAAATGCATGTTGAATATTAATAACATAAACAATAATTGTCACCTGACTATTTATGGCACATTAAACCATGTTAAATGGCTGTATTTATGAAGTAGGTTTAATTCAATTTGCCAAGACATAAGTCCAAGGTAGTATGCATTATTTATATAACAGGAAAAGCTTGATAAATGAACAGCAGTGTACCTATCTGTTTAGATACATATTATAGGATCCTTACCTACACTATGGATGTAGAGACGTGTGTCTTTAGGTACAGACACTCGTCTCTACATCAGCAAGGCAAATGTGGTAGAGCAGGCACTTCGAGACACGCATCCGTTGTTATGCTAATGCTGAGAAACTACAGAGCTTGGATATCTACACGACTCTACTGGGAGTACCAAGGGGAGATATTTTCTTGTGAGAAATAAAATGTTATCCTTAGTTTTTATTTATGTAAGTACTTAGGTAGCTAAATATAATAATTTTATAAATACTGTCACAAGTTTCAAGTGCCTAGTAAGTAGGTAACTAAGTATTATGCTAATTTTTTTGCTTAAATAAAATACTAGGTGATACAAAATGGGTATACTATTTTTTTTGCAACTTAACTTTGTAAATCTCAAACTATCGGCTTTGTGGGACAGTTGAAGTACTAAAGGTTTTGTAGACTTGTGAAATCGGTCAACAGCTTTATTCCTATAACACCTTTTGTTTTTCAAGTTCCCTCCAAAGCTGATGGTTTTAGAATTACAAAGTTAAGTTTTGAAAAAAAAAGTATACCCATTATGTGTCACCTTGTATATTTCTATTTAAATTTATTTCATAAATGTCCTAACTCCGTAATGTAAATAATTTATTTTCATTTCGTTAATAATGTAAGGTATGTATAAGTTTTCATGAAAAGCATATAATCTACCTACTCAAGAAAGTTATATTAAATGATGTACCTAACACCCTGCTATACCTATTACCTTCCTACGCAAGCCTTGGTTTCAAACCAAAACCTCCAAAGTTCCTTGATCATTATCGGGCTATGGAAAGCGGACGTACCTATTGATGACATTTTTATGCAAATCCATGTCAATACACGGAAAGGTCTTCAATAACCCTTCCGAATGGTCAAAGAGATTGTTTTCAAACAGACTCCGGCGCACGTTCTTATGATAATTTTGTGAAAGTTTTGATGACAAAAAATCTGAAAGGATTCAAAAGCGTCCTTTGGTGGCAGTATTTTGAATTTCTAATTAGCTTAGTAAGTTCTGACTATAACGTATTGCAAGTAGCTGTTTATTAATTCAGTTATTGTATAAAAAACATTTTGTTTCAAAGCTATATACGTACTAGGTGAAACAGAAAGTGTATACTATTTTTTTTGCAACTTTACTTGGCAAACCTAAAATTATCGGCTCTGTGGGACAGTTGAAGTACTAAAGGTTGTGTAGACTTATGATATCTGTCAACAGCTGTATCCCTGTAACACCTTTTGTTTTTCAAGTTTCCTCCAAAGCTGGAGCGGAGCTGGTTATAGAATTAAGTTAAGTTTTGAAAAAAAAAGTGACCCTTTCTGTTTCAGCCTGTATATAATCTTTTTGGTAGGTATGAAAGAATACGAGTATACAGAACATACCTAATATGGGCATCTAACAGTTATTTTCTCCATACAGGTAGGTATATAAAATTCCGGAGTGGGTGTGTTCCTAATTCTTCTCTTCCTAAACAGCTTGACCGAATTTGATGTTTTTTCTGGACTCGTTGGGTTATTTGGATGATTCTTAGCTATTATTGGACGCAGAAGGTGGCGCTGTTGTCGACATCGAGAAAATAAAATCTGGGATAAAATATAGGCTAGGAGAAGCTGCAGGCGATAGGTAGTGCTAGCCAATGTACCCACCATGCCCTTTTTCAAGTAAATAAAGGTATATTTCAAGGATCCTTTATTAACTTTCAGAGCAAAGAATACTGAGCCCTACAATTTCTACTACATGATTGAATTCAATTTGTGTGGTAAAACTTTTTAAGTGAACTACCTACATGAGTAAGTAATAGGTGATGCTAATTAATAAACCTCATCATGCCACTCATTTGCGTTATTACCAACACTTAAACTCATCAGATAGACCTTTACCTATGCAAATTCAATTAGATTGCCGCGCGTTAAATTCGCATACACTCGAGTATCGACACGACTGCAGCAATAAAACTTAGATACAACGCGAGGTTAATGAACTGTGCCGGCGCCTTATCAATCATTGACAATACAAAGACTAGAAAACCGAACACATAAATAGATACTAAAGAGGTTATCTTAACCAACAACCGGTCGGTCGGTGGGACCGGTAAACTTTTACTATGAAACGGGCGGCGGTGATGTTTGACACCGCCGCCGTCGAGTTACAAAGGCATTATGAACGTACTCACGTGGACCAGGTACCAGGACACCAGCGCTGCGCAACAAGTTCGACCGCACTCGCTGACCAAGCGAAGTATAGGTAAGTAACACTGCACAGATGCACCATGCCACGGTGTCCTTCCTGTCTTGACACTATCACTCGCGTATCTACGCTCGCGAATGCGGACTGATTTTTTCCTCCCGTAACGGCCCATTAAACTTGTAGATTTCTATCTCGCTCGATGCCACGATAGCATTAAGAGGCGAGACAAAGAAAGGTTGCGGTTTATGGGTTGTTGATAGAATTGGTATCCGCTCGGTAACGTACCGCCGTCGTGTTGCATATTTTTATAAGGTGTGATCTTGTAATGCTGTTCGCGGAAAATACGGAACACCGTTTCCTATTAACATTTTTATTTTATTTTGAATATATCTACAGTCTTTAAACGAGCGCTTGCGTCACTAGTACACAATGAACTAAGAAGGTAGGTACTCGGTACTACCAACCTTCAACAGACAAAAATGCGCAACTACCCACTACATGTTTATTGTTAAAATTAGTCATGTGAGCTACTTATTATCAAACGCTTTATAAAATTGATAACTTTTTTCATTGTTAAATCAAAATAGCTTGATATTAATACAAAAAAGTTATTCATGTTGCTAATGACGGTAATAGACATGAGACGAACACGAGAAAAAGAACGAAAAGCATCTTAAAATTGAGACAACAATGGAATCTTAGTGATTTTGTTGATGGTTCAGTGCCTGACTGTCGCCGCTCCAATAAAATAGTTGAAGAAAATTTCAACTTATCTTTTTGTTCATAATTTTTGGCTAGAGGTATCCTTGCTACATTATTATAAAATATAACTAATAGGGATATAATGGAAACGTATTTGTGCACTTACCTGAAACACGTTTTTCTTCGAAACCAAGCACACAATCACTCCTGTGTAAACTCCCCACTAGCTTCAAACTGGTTTTCTATTCGAACAATATCTCTGAATAAAAAAAAAGTGATATCGCCCTCACAAGGTTACGTCGCACAGAATTATAACGCCGAAAGATGTTTAGGAAATATAGGCGTCGCCGAGAGCGCAGCCGTACATCTTGGTTTATATCGTCTCTACCAGCATTGGAGAGCAGAACATCAAACGGCGTTATGGCCCCCGGACGTGCCGACCGCTCTGGCTGCCCGACAGGGATGGCGTAACGCGTGAGGGAGGGACGTCGGATATTTTTGCAGTTTCAATACTTTTATTATTCGCAACACAAACATTTGGATCGAATATAACGCTTCGAATGAAATCAAGTTTTTCGCAGAGATCAAAGTTTGGTGGCAACTTTTTAGCGCGAGGCCGTGATCAACCATGGGCGCGGCTCCGTCGCCGTGGATCACCACTTATCGTCGGAATTTGCTTAATAAAGTTATAGCAGCTTTATTGAATTTTTATTCAAATTTATTCCGTTCGCCGTTTTTTGTTCACGCCTCACTATTTATTGTTCGTGTGTTAGATATTCTTTTAAATATGGAATGGCGTTGAATACCAATTGAAATAACCGGACTATTAAATAATCATTTAGGATTCCATACGTAATATGCTTTATACGTAGGTATTTATTCGAAGTTATTTACCTAATACAAAATTATATAGGAAACCTAGGTATTCAAATCACCTTATCTGTTTTACATGTAGGTATAAGACACCTAAATTATTTAGCTCGACATGTCTGCTATAAAATACTTGAAAGTATAACGAGAACAGGTAGCAAACCGATAACTCGTATCCAATACCAGTTGCTACAGTTTAATTAAAGCTTAGATACCTACATAGAACTCAATTTTCTAAGTTAAATGTAGGTACCTACTTACCGATTGGAAACTGAAATGGAATTACATTGCGAGCCGCCTACGATATTGGAGAGGATATATTCGTAGAAGTTTTCCACTATTTAGGTTTGCATTAACTCTATCTCAGTACATACCTATTATTCATGTTGTTATGCAATAGTGGTATAAGCTATAGCTAATTAACTACATATACGAGCTGGATCGATCAGGTTAGTACGACCTTCTCACATATGATCGACAGAAACTACCTTTTTTTTAAAGATTACTAGCAATGTGTGTTTATCACATTACTAGTATTCCCTTTAGCCCCTCCAACTAAGCTAATGCTTGTGCTAGGAGTGGGCTCACGTCAATAGTTTAATGGCCAGGATGGGGATCGAACCCGGAACCTCTCAGCTACGAGGACGGCCCCTCTAACCACTAGGCTATTGACGCTTCAAATATAATTATAGCTACATTTCTTAGGATGATTAAGAGAGCCAGCAGAACCCTTTCCCTTACCCTTCTGTCCTACTCCGCTTTAGGTCTTCAACGTGCGAGCAATGCCTTTGGTATTGCAGGTGTCCATAGGCTACACAGTACACAGTACAGTAACTGCTTAACATCAGGCGGATCGTTGGCTTGTTTGCCGACTTTGATAGATTAAAAAAATTGGTACAGCGTTACCAAGGCAGAAGTGGACGCTACAAATGGCGGACGGTACGTGCCATCTCGTTTCTATTTACATCCCCGCAAATTGGATCCTTGGTTCGACGCCAAGAGGAAGCTTGTTCACATACTTACCAAGGGGGCGAGGGAGGGACGAGATTCGATTTGCCTAACAGCACCGAGGTACGGAGGGCGCACTCAATTACGGAGAGTGGAGGTGTCCCATCGCTGCGTAATTACATTATCCGATAAACGGTTCGCGCCCCCAATTTTCCACATGTGTAAATTTCCTTTTTTAACGTTCTAATAAAACTGAATTTTTATGGTGATACACCTATATTGATTGGGTGTGAGTAGGTATAGGCACGTACAGTGATTTTTATAATAAATGGTTGGAGCAGGAATTTTACAAGAAATAATAAAAACTAAATAAATAAATATCGTCAGACTGACACACCAACTGTATGGTCACATACTAAGCAACGCTTGTACTATGTGTACCGTACAATGGACTGGGGGCGATCCAGACCTGAGGCAAATTACGACTAGGCCATTTTCGAAGTTTTCCCCGGCGGGAATCGAACTCGCAACCACCATGTGCAGTGAGCCGAGCTGCCTACGCCCGAACCACAGCGCCAAGCGGTCGATTCAATGTCTATTTTTTACAGAAGTCGCCAAAAAAGCGTTCAACACGTCTGCTATTAAGCAGTTACCGAAGCCTTTAGGTGATTGTAACACCAAAGGCATTGCTCGCACGTCGCCGCCTGAAGGGAGGTGGGAGAGGAAGGCAGCGGGGTGGTCTACGGGCTCACTGACTCTTCGTACGAAACGCAGCTATAATACCTAGCCTACCTTCTATGAGAGGGTCCCGAGAGAACCCCGGTCAAGCCAGCCCGTATATGAGTTTAGTCAATTTGCTTGGCTCTCTCACCGTAAAAATATATACAAAAAGATATGACTTATATGTAGGTATATGCATTATTTTGCTAAAGATACATAAACCTAATACTCTTCTTCATTGCCTATAAGTTAAAACAAAAAATGATTGATTCTTAACTTCAATACCAATCACTTTAAGAATAATTATAAAACCGTTCTGCGTTGGAAAATTCTTTAGGTAAGTGTTTTTAAAGTGTGCAAAGAGTCGAGTCGAGGAGCCGTATTCGTGTAAGCGGAATATATAAAATTGTATTTAGTACCTATAAGATACTGCAGACATGTAAGTATATCCACTTCCTAAAAATCCTAAATATGACCATAAAAAAACATATTTACAAAAATGGTGTATATTCATTTTTTTTAATCCCAAACGACATCGTTAAGAAGACAGTGTTCTTAATAAAACCCATAAGCGTTTTTGCCAACAAAATGTTTGCCAAGCATCCGGGGCCCACGAGCACTTTGAGTATAGCCACCATCTTATCTGTTCAGCTGACGGCGGCGCTAGTGTCTTTGTGGAGCTGTCACAATCAATGGCATTTTTGTCACTACCAACGCTGGTTCCACTTTTGGCCACCTGAACACTGAAGTTGGTTCAGGTTTATAGAGGTTGTTCGCGTCTTAACAGTCCAACCGATAATTACGAAAGTGTGAACATATAAAATTTTAAACGGTCGCCACTGTACGATTTCCAGAAAGAATAGGTACCTTTAGGTACTTAAAAGATTCTTAGTACCTACCTGTAATTGGGACTCGTTATTAAGCTAAGTTACCTACATAATGCATAATATTTGATATTGTTTCAAGAAAAGGAAAGATTTTTATCTCTGCGGGGTAAAAAGTTTCAAATTTTGTTTGAGGGTTCCATGTGGAAATCTTGCTCAAACTAAATCATCTTTTCGAATTTACCTAAAAATAGAGATACTCGTATTTGTATGTAGTATGTTGACTACATTTTTTGATGCTCGTGCTTATCCAATAAAGTTATCCGTTATTTTTTGTATGGCGAATCAAAGTCCGGTCCAAAATTTGAGTGTTACGATTGAATTCATGCTAACAATAACAATCTTAATACGAATAAAGATATAATTATACTAATTAAAACGGACAACATGAATAGAACTATAAAATAAGAATCTAAAGATATCGAACCATAGTGAAGTCAATTTGTACCTGCTGGCTTACCCACCTGTACCCAAGGTGGGCAGTATTAAATACATAAATTGGACTTATCCAGGAGTTACCATCAACGTTTTACCTGTTTATGGACAAATAAAAGCCAGAATGCTACATACAGCTGAATATTTCAGCTCAATGAGTTTCGTAATTATCTACGTACAACGACTATCAATATAAAACGGCATATACAACACGAGAACTGAATATTAACTACAAGACAAGTGCCCACTGCTGAGGCTAACATACCCATAACGCGAGCCCTCAATAACACTAAAACACTGATTTCATTATGGTCGCTTATTTACTTTTACTTGGAGCCAACTTTGTTGCTTTAATAGCATTGGTTGAGATATCAGTACAGAATAAAAACGCGATAGTCAATGTAAAATATTGACAATATTTTACTCGTAATTATCTTCGAATGGTGCGCGCGCGCAGTATTAGAGGACTACAAGAAAACGTAGGGCTGACGTCGACCAATAGCTGCGAGTTCCACATTTAAACTGCAATGCGTCTGGTTACAGAGATACGTGATATTTTCGTTTGTTCGTCAGTTTGTGGTATGTTGTGCTGCGGGGGGAGGTCAGGTTATGTTGGTGGTGTAATATGAAGTTGTCTCGGTTCGGTTCATTTATATGCTAATCAGCGAGGAGGCAGCGTCCTACAATAACTGGTAGGGCCGCCGGCGCAGTGTGGGTGCATACCACTTTACTTTGTCGATAATCTCGGAAATACCAATTTATAAAGGTTTCATTTAAATCGGCTGGGTTTATTTTTTTCCTCCCGTGTCATATAATTTCAGATTATAAGCTGATGATACGCAACTATGTGGAACACAGTTTATTTTTCCGTATATATTTTTATTGGTATTATCACTTTTAATGAGAATATATTGACAGGATTATCTTGGTCAATATGGTAGAGTTTTACTTAAAAATGAAACATTGTTTATTTGTCTTTATTTGAATCTTTGCCCAAAGTGAGATTAAGATTCCAATATCGATGAAAATACATTAGGTATAGTTAGCCGTAACAGGTATAGCTATAAATAATACCTAAGTTATGGAGAAGAAGTAAGTTACTAAGTGTGATAATAAACTCTACCTGTACGATTTACCTTTCACTATGTAGAGTTGTATTCTGAGCATGCAATAATGATCCCAAAGAACTATTTCTTAACAAGTTATTACTAAATTTTCAGAAATATCCTGTACTCTATCTAAGTGAATGTATCATGTAGAGATATCTAATTAAGTATTACTTGTATGAAGTGATATAGTTCGTACATGATATCATAAGTTATCAAAAAATTAACAATATCGCTTATTTAGAAAACTCAAATCATATCCCTAATGAAATTAACCATGTTTCATCTCCATTTTTACGAAACAAAATATCCACATCTTTGCCAAAAGATGGCGCGGCTACACACTTTTCTGCAGGAATTTGCTAGATAATAATGATTATCGCTGGTAGCATAAGGGTCTAAGAAAATCCGGTAAAATCATAAGCTATTTGCCGTTGTTAAGAAGCTGGTAAATATATACAAGTTATCATTGTTAAAGCTGAAAACACACACTTACACACTTTCAAAATGTTTTCTCCTGAGGGCGCCACTGAGCCGGAACAGATGTCTCTACGAAATATTCTAGGTAAGTTACGATCGCTGTTGTAAGACTTTTTTTTTATAAACAAACAAAATTTCATTTATCTCGTTTTATTTTGTAGTCCTACTTATTTTTTTTCCTTTTTATATGGTGTCTTTTGAGCTGTGTCAAATATATATTATTATCTTTCTTACCTTATATTAATATTCTTCATGTCAGCTGTTTGTTTTGCTTGAATGCAAAAAATTCTCATTCTCCACTCGCAAATGGTTAAACGCTTTGGTAAAATCAATAAAATATTTATATCAAAGGTTAAATAAGACAGCAAGCTAAATGCTTACTGTAAAGATGGTAGAGCCAAGCTAGCATCATATTCAAGCTAGCTCAGCCAGGGTAGTACCAAGCTCTCACAGAAGATGGTCGTAAAGTAGTTATTATAGCTGCGTTTCGTACGATAAGTAAAAAACCGGAAGCCCACCCTCCCGTCCCTACTTCTCTCTCTGTCACACTCTCCTTTAGGTCAACAACGTGCGAACAATGCCTTTGGAACGCCATACACGCAAACAAGCGTACGACCCGCCTTATATTAAGCAGGTACCGTGGCCTATACATGCTTGAAATACCAATGGCATTGCTCGTACGTTGCCGACCTGGCTCTACCAAATTGATTACTTACCTCTTATTGCTTCAACAAACCAAGAGTACCATGAGTTTTACGCTCGCTAGCGATTACGCTTTTATACAATTCTTTTACGAAGACGCTAGCTACTAGCGAGAACTTATGGTAGAGCTTCAGGTATATAATGTACTTACTATGACTGCTATGGCACGTTGTGGGTGTAGATTTCTGCTTCCCCATTTAACTGCTGTGTGTAGGTACCCGGAAGTGATATTTTATCATCATTGCAGTGTCCTATATAAGTAGAGCGGGCATATTGAACGAAGTCTGGATAGCAAACTACCTACCCACTTCCTTATAAGAATTATTGGCCCTACTGAATAGGTACCTAGATAGAGTTTTGACGCGGCATATTTACGACCGCGCTGGATTTTCACGTTATTGCAATTTGAAAATAACCTTTAAGTGTCTGGTAATAGAGCTTATACCCTTAGTCCTGAAAGATCAAAGGCAAGCGGCTCGATCCTCTGCAAGTTCTATAATAAATTAGTGAGACCATACCTATTGACTAGCGTGAATACTCCGCTACAAATGTGTGTAGGTAGCTTTATATATGTACATATTTACATTATGTACCTACTAGATAATATTATGTACCTATAAAAAGCAGCCTACGCGCGTTCATCTTCCTTCCTCAAATACCTATTATTTTGCTTTCAAAAAACGGTCGGAGCCCTAGTGATCCACTCGAATGCTCTATTTAGGGTTGCCACTTCTATTTCGGATATAATAGTTTCAAGCTCAGACGCATATAAATATGATACCTAGATAATGTGACCAGTGCCTTTCCTGGACCTACTTGAGCCGAGCTCATGCACATACAAATAGAATCTAATAAGATAGAATCATGTTTTTTTCCCCAATAATATAGGGGGGCAACCCTAGACCCATCTGTCCCTTTATTTGCAACCAACCACTCCAATTATGATGTAGTCTTGATAGCTTTGTAACTTTGCAATTTTCTAGCCTGTGGTCATTACTGCTAGCTACCTTCACTAATACCCAAAGATTACTCAAAGACTACTTACCATCGATTCGAAACGAAGGTCTAATATGCCATTCAATATTTAACGTAACTTTTTTGTTGACAATTTTATTTGATTGATGCAAGAAACAACATGACTGCCATTACCCATGTTGTAGCACCCACTCTTTGTAATTATTAATTATAAGCACCTGGTGATTAAAAAAAAAATTGCATAATGTAAAAAGCCAAGCCCGCGTACCGATCCGTTTGTAGATTTGGGAAAAATATGTAAAAAATACAATTTGTAAGCGCTCCCGTAGGCCTAAACAAAATAAAAGCTTTGACTTTGACTTGAATGCATAAAAAAACAAAAGGGTTCGCAAAAGAAAAAGTAACCAAGACACGACGAAGTAAGTATTTAATTTTTTCCCCTTTCATACATTCTCTTCTAAATTCGTCATAAAACTGTGGAGAGCACATTCATGTTTAATTACACATTATACTTAACAAAACTTCACATTTCGGCGTGATTAACTACATTAATTTATCTGTACAATAGTAATTACGAGACCTTTAATATTATTATAGTTTAAGGTAAGTATGTTTCTAACGTAGTATCTACTGTAATCGTTGAATACACAGTCAGAAGCTGTACTGGTGAACTCTATCTGAAAAGCAAGTTGCTATGGCGATTTGCGATTAAATAACTTTGTAACGTGTAAGTACCGCGCCGAATGATTTACGACTTTAGGACTTCTTGTGAACAGGGCACAGGTTCGGGAATTTTTGATATTGCTTTTCAGATAAACGATAAAACAAATAGGATCCATATTCCGATACACCATATTATACAATAGATAATGTTTTAAAACGTCATATTCGCTTACATTAGTCTTCGATCCGTCTAAGTTCAAGCAAGTATTCATTAGATGTCTTGCTTCACATTTATATAGAAATTCGGTTACCTAGACGAGGTCGCCATTTTGTACAAAAACACCTAATTTTAATTCACTATAATATTTACGGGACAATACAGATTTAATGAATTAGATCCAAGGAGTAAACTACTAAGTTTACAAAAAACATTTATTAGGTAGGTACACATATATAAAATAGGTAGGTAGCTAGATAGTACAAAGATGATATTCTACTGGGATGATTCACTTCGATCACTAGACGATGTTGTAAACGATTCAAATAACAGTGAAGGTAGTACTTAGAGCACAAGATTCGTTCGATGTAGAGACAGTTCATAGGTTCGATTGCAGTTATACTCGTGAATAAATAAATAATAAAATATTCAACTAAAACAAAAATAAAAGTAATAGACAGGCTAAAGCGAACAGCACAATGATCAATAGAGGACAATATTAATGCACTTGCCCATATTACCTAATTAATTGATTATAACACCAACTTCAATATTTAAAAAAGTCATAACAGTAACTTAATGTATAATTCTACTGGAACCGAGTTAAAGCTTTGTCAGAAATCCATAATTTAAATAACAAAATTTACGAATTATGAGATAAGAAATTAAACAGTAATAAATATTTGATCATAATGCGATTTCTATATTTGCTTATGTGTATGATGCGTCGGCGGCAGCGACCGTGCTTGGAGACCCAGCGGCACCCAGCGCCACCCAGAGTCCGACCCGACTTGCAGGCGAGCGCCCCGAGCGACCAGACTCGTTCAACAATTTGGTAACGAAAATAAATGTTAACTGATTAAGACTACTCCACCCTCCGAACAGCGATACGAATACAACAATAAGCAGTCTCACAAAATATTTTACAAATTTTATTCCTCAATAAACTATCTAGAAACTAATTCATCGGTGACGTCTTTAATATTTCGTAATTCGTACTTAAATAAATTTCAAATACATAATCAGCTCTATAACTAGACATTATTAATATCAGGAATCGTTATCTACTCATGTATGTACTTAGTCTCTCATTAAAATTACAGAACATAATTTCGTAATTAATACTATACACAAATCGACAACACATTAATGTTAAGTGTGAGATTCTCTGGGACCGCGGAGCGTCCATTACGTACGACACGGCCTAACCCCGCTCTAGTCAATCGGTAACCAATGAGCACAGTCCTCTCTTTAAGTACGACCACTTTCCACACAATGTCCCATGGAACTTTTCCTTCGTTCGTTTAGCTGGCTATACCGTGGTGAAGGGGGTAAGTCCCAGAGAAGGGCGCGGGTCACTGATGGTGCTTGGGCGGCGGCGCGTGGTGGAGCGCCACGTGGTGCGGCGCGTGGTGGTGCCCGCCGTGGTGGTTGTGGTTGTTCGCGTTCGAGTTATTGTTATTGTTCTGCGCCGCCTGTGCCGCCTGCCGCTGGGAATTCTTCTTGTTCTTCATTCGTCTGTTCTGAAACCATATCTTCACCTGCCTCTCGGTCAGGTTCAGATTTCTGGCCAGCTCCCACCGCTTCTGTTTCGATACGTACGCGTTGAACAGGAACTCTTTCTCTAGTTCGAGGGTTTGGAACTTAGAGTAGGGTTTGCGTTTTTTGCGCACGGTCACTTGGCCGGTCCAGTCCAGGGGGTTCGAGGACCCACAGCCGACCCCCACTCCAACGGACATCGACAGGGAACCTGCACAAAGAAACGCTGCATTTTAGTTGGTACGGACATCAGCTGAGTAAATTTAGATATTGGAATTCTTTGGAAGAAACAGTCGTTGTTACCTAATCAAAGCGGCGCAAATATCTGTTGGCACGACTGCAATTCCTTATGTACGAACGAACCTAGGAGTTACTTCACAGATGTTGGTAACTATAATAATTCAACCCATCGCCACCTATAAATGTTAGATGTATGTCTCCTACAATACCCTCCATTCGTGTTATGTAATTTTAATAGATGTATTGTTTAAAATATTCGCAGTTGAACAAGTAACAGAAAGGCTTCCTATTGCATTCTTATTCAACACGGTATTCATTAATTGTCCCTAACGCAGCGCATTGCGGGCCTCGTCGACCGGCTGCACATTTCGCTTTTAACTAGCTATTTCCATGCAGCGTTCATAGAAACAATTGCGTCCAGCCACGGTGCGTTAGATGTTAGCACACACAGCGATTTATGCGACCGGTCCTTTTGATGAGATCACCCGCAATAAACTTTGTATGCGATCCGCGACCTTCTCGATATTCGTGACATGCAATACTCTGCACCACTTCCTATTATACAAAACGGTACTCGTATGAGCGTTGCGAAATAGATGCCTCATTGTCTTGGGAAGTGTCGTGAGCTCTTACTCATATTCCGCCATCTCTTGTTTTATTTAAAGCTCGACAGGACTGTCTATGTCAATCATGTTTAAGAGCTCGTACAAACAGCATTATATTTGCTTTAGAAAGAGAACGTATTAAGTTTGTTACAGAAATGTCGCCAGTTAGTGTCGCGTAATAAATCGATTTCCTATTTCGTGTTCGTTCGAGATGTGATTCGAGGAAATTACCAGCGGTGTACATGTGTAATAGAATTCGTTCGTGTTGAAATAATCTTCGATTTGCTCGAGCCCGCGTTGTGTTATCGTTCATGTGAATGAGATTTACAAACATAACTATTGATGATTTATGTACGTGATGCAATATATACTTTTGTGGAAGAGATTATTCCGGTTTTTCATAACGCTGAAATATATGTCGATAAGTCGGTATCATGAACACTGAATATGTATTAATACCAGTCTAGCTATTCTGGTCTGAAGTTTCATTTAGAAAGCTGGCATTGGCAATGAGCCCAAATAACCTTAAACACAATATTATAGCGTCAGCATCTTAGTACTGAGATATCGAAAATCCAATAGGTCTATTTCTACGCTTCACTTATGTATAAGCATTACTTCTGTTAATATAATCTGTTCCGACTCTACACTTGGTAGACTACAGTAGATCACTGCATAAAACTGCCCTACCACAACAGATTCGTCTCCACGCCGAGCATCGTGATTTATTTCATTCCACGTGCGGCTTGAATATTGATTAAATAAGTTTAGCTTAAGACCGTCGCCGGAATGAAATAATGCATGTGCGTAAAATACATTGCTTTTAAGATGAATCGAGTTGACGGCATTGTAGAGACAATCATCAAGGTAAACGAATATGAACGAAACAAATTGAACTCTACGTAGAACCCAAAGAAACCAGTAGCCTTCATACAAACACAGTATCTTATTTTGCCTATTGGCTCAGAGGTAAGTCGACCTCTACATTAATCTAATACTAGTATCCTGATGTCAACATGTTTGTTCCATCAATAGGAATGGAAGAAAAATATTCAATTCTTTACTAGCTCCTACATTCTATAAACATCCATAAAGTGTTCAGTAGTAAATTAAAGTTAATTAGAGGCATATAAAAATGTTAATCAACGATTAATTCCTCATAAAGGAGCAAATGTGAAAGAATGAGTGAATGGTTTATAGGTGGGCAATAAAGGTTAACAAGTTAACAGGTGGTGGTTGTAGCCCAAAAGGTAACTGATCAGTTATGGTGATAGCTATGGGAGCAATAAAACTGATTTACATGTGACTGTTCACGAAAGAGACGGTATCAAAGTGGAGTCATGATAAAATACTGGAAGTGGTTTAACTATAGGAATAGTTTTTACTACCATTACTTAATTCAGTTGATATGCTAGAACCTGATGAGAATTCAAAAAGCTCGATATGATAATGAGTGTATATGACATGGCTTATTGAAGATCTTAAGTTCAAAGATGTAATTGATTCTTGAAGGTCATAATCTAGAAATATCTAATTATGCAACGTTGCTTTTAAAGCCTAACCACAGAAGATTAACCAATATAACGCATGAGTTTCCACTCCTAGATATATAAATAACAATGGCCCTAAAATGCTCAAAGCAATTGTAAAGGAAATGATCAGTTGTCTCAGTCGGCCGCCCGAGGTGGAACAACGACTTGTGGGTGTACCTTCTAGGCGGTGTACCTTGCTCCGTGGAACAAACGGCAATTGTATAAAGAGAACATAATGACAAGTTGAGTTGTCAATTATGAGGGAATAGGTAGCGATCAGTAGCAATAAACTGCGGGTTCTCTTCGACCATAAAAGTTTACCTACCCGACCGAGCGCTTTGTCTATCTCCGCACCAACTTCGCTTTGCCAATTCGCCACAGGGCTTTTTAGACTATTCCAATGGAATAAGGTCGAGAATGTTGCGTACAAAAGTATTTCACCTTGTCATTTCAATATGTCGCGTCGCACGTATGATTGAAGAGAATTTTCTGAGCGCGGCTACACCGTTTTCGTTGAGATGGATGTGACAAATTTCGATCAAGATGTGTGCCTTATAGTATCATTAGTTGATGTAGGTAGCTGTATTGAATGAGGCTTTTCGAGTTGAGAAAGCAGGACCCACTAACGTAGCCGTTCCACAAACCGTTTACTAAACCGTAAATGCACAAATCAAAGTCAATGTCAACCTCAGGTGGGCCGTAAACACACAATCATAAAGTGACGTGAACACTCGTATAACTTTTTCAACAATTGTTTCCTTTTAATGGCCCATTATATGCGCGTTTTACGCAAAATTATGTCAAGTTACACCTCTGCCGTAACAGAAGCGCGATAAACCCATCTTTATGGTTAGGCGACGATCGAAAGCGAACTAGCCGCGAGCGTTTATGAATGGAGCCTTTTTATTGCTCTCATATTGACACGCCGCTTGTAGTTTAGTAATTACTACTTACTGGCGCGATTTGGGGAAGAAACCAGTATTATTGCATGCGTGTGACGTCGGCGTGTTTTACGATTCATAAAAGTGATATGTATCTACGAGAGCGTATGCACCGGCCGGCCTGGCCAGCCTCGTCCGCCCGGGTCCTCGGCACCTAGCCTTTTTATCGTCTCATCAACGTGTAATGTATTTATTGTAGCAATATTTGGTTTATTGCCACTACTCAGAGATCGGTTTATTGTCTTAACGCTCAGGTATCGTGTTTATTTATTAGTTATACATTTTTATTGACGCTTTATTTTACGTAAACTTTAATTTATTGTCGGGTGTATATCGCCGTTTTACATTGCCTATAAAAAGGTGCTTACGGTTCGTTTTTAAACATTTGTAGCACGTGTTTCGTTCATTCATCAAATTTATGGTGGTCTGCGGGGAAATGTTTTGGTTTAGACGTTCGGTGGCTTTCGGAAGGTAGCGTTTAAGGGATTTCGAGATGAACGTTGCCAATGATTATGAGGCCGATGTTATCGGTTCGTTCATTGGCGCGATTAAGGCGACATTTTAGAACACATTATCCTGACGTTTACGGTTTACCTGTTGCTTATAATGTCAAAGAAGACAGCCACGTTAAGGACGTTAATTACGTTTAATTGCTTATTTTGCTGGCAAGACATACTTAGCTCATTTTAGTTTGACTTACTTACATAATTTGGCAGACTCTACCACCGTCAAATGACTTATAACACGCAATTATCAGCGGAAAGATGTTATATGAATCTGTGAAACTCTACTTAGGTGAAGTCGTTTTTGATCAAGATACAAATACGCTCAAACATCATGTAGACGATCAAATTAACAATCTGGACGAATTTATGGCAATAAATAAAACAGATCTATTACCAATACATCCTCATACCAACTGGAACACAGAATCATATATTTAGTACATACACATAAAATCCATCAGTCTGTGAAGTATCGTGCAGTCGTGCCAATCAGCTGTCTTCGATTAGAGGAAAGAATGCGGTATCACAGGCGGGCTGTGTGCCGCCTGATACCAGACACCCCCACAGCGACGCGCGCCGTGTCTATGTGTGCCGCGCGCACACAAGCGAGGCCGCCCGCTGTGTGCGCGCCGCCCAGCGCCATCTAGCGGCCAGCGGCGCGCCATCAGCGGGTCAAGGTTGACAAACTCATAATAAATTATTTACAAATCAACTTATCAGCTTCACCCTGACGCGAATTATAATACAATTCAAAACCATAAACTTCCAAAGTAGCTCCGAACCCAAATTCACGGTTTAGGTACATCGAACTTTTTGTTTATAAATTCCGTAAAATGTTTTCCTGCGTTATGTTTGGTTCTCTAGTCTCGATAAGTTCCAAAGATTACAAACAGCGATGCAGCGACCGGACGTCAAAAAACGTGAGCACTAGGTTCGGAGCGATCGTAAATAACGATGAGTAATAGTGTTACTGACCGGGTAAGGAGCCTGGGGGCGGGTAAGGACCGCTGGAGACCGACTCGGGCGCGTAGTTCCTCAGCCCGTACGCGTCGTGGGAGAAGCTGGAAGCCTCGGAGACCGCCGTTCGACGCTCTTCTCCTCCGACGTAGGGCAGGGGCTGGTCTCCTCTCGGCGCTCCGTAGGGGTAGTTCCAGCAGGGCTGTGAGAAGCCCTGATGACAGCCGCCGTCCGCGTACGGTTTGTACTCGCCGCTGCCCGCGGGCCAGAAGGGCAGCGTCGACTTGCGCTCCCTCTCGACCGGCAGGTTGTAGTAGGTCGGTGCGCTGGGGTACTGGTGCTCGAAGGAGCCGGGCGCGTCGGGCGGGTAGCCCCACGGCTGCTGCGCGTGCCGGATGACGCCGGGCTCGGGCTCGTACCGCTTCGCTGGTATGTGGAGGGGTTGCGGCGGGTTGGAGCCGACCGAGGCAGGCGAGGCGCTGGACGCGGACGGTGGGGCGGCCGCCTGGGCGGCCGGAGGGGACCCGCCGGGCGGCGACGCGTGCGGCTCAGCCTCGTAGAGCGCGCCGCCGACCCCGTTCATCATGGTCCACCAGGCCGGCCCGGTGGAGTGGCCGGATGCGGGCGCTGGCGACGCGGCAGCCCCGTCGCAGGTCGCGCCGAGGCCCCCGACATGGTTGTCAGGGTACAGGGTGGCGGCCGGGCAAGCCACGGGGGATAGGGACGGTCACCGGCCGGTTCACGCGCGCCGCGGGCACATCGCACCGCGAACACACGCGTCCCACACGCGGCAGCGGCACATGAAAATTAAAACGCGATTCCCGATTTAGCTAGCCGGACGGGAGATGGCTGCAAAACTGTCCAAAAAACGTCTGTTAAAAGTTTCGGAAACTACTACGAGAGTGCATCGAACGGTCACTGATATGATAAGCTGTATGGTAACCTCGAAAAAAATTAAAGTCCAGTTGAGATTAGAATTTAGAACTTATTGTTTTTAAAGTTTATGAGCACAGTAATTCTTCAGCGATGGTGTTGATTTTTCGCAGGAGTATGTTATTCCGTGACGCAACAGTATTTATTTTGTTGAGTGGATGTACGGTTCGGTCCGATGTTGTCGCGAGCGTATCGTGTTTATGGCGGTCGGCAGAGCGAGTACGCGGGGCGCGCGATCTGCGGCGCGGTCGAGCGCGGAGTGGCGGCGGCGTGTCAGTGTGACGGCGCACACAGGCGCGCAGCTACCGCACTACCATCTAGCGGCGGGAGGCAGAACCAAAAATCGTAGAAGACTCACCAGAGCCCGTAATCCGTAGGCGGGCGGTCTGGCGAAGCGCCCAATTTCACAGCCCTTAATAATTTTGCACCCTGATTGAGATTTGTTTGTTTTCTTAATATTTATACGTTTCAACCTAAGCTTTAATTATTTTGTAAAAAATAATCATTTTATGAATTTATATTTAGTGAACAAAAATTATTTGTGTTAATTAAAATAATTAAAAAATCAATTAACCCGTCAGCGTTTGAAATGTTAAGTTCGTCCAACATAGCTAAAGTAATATCCACGCTGAATAGCTCAAAGGGTTGTCGGGATCGTCGCGGGTGCGTAGTAAAGCGATTAATGGAGGCAAAATAGCCATAAACTGCCGTTTAACCAAACTGCAAGCGTCACTTGCCCATCGCCAAGTTGCCGCCAATAAAAAACGTGATACTTTATGACGGCAACTCACTCACATTTTATTGTGAGTATAAACTTAATTTTATCGTCTGTTAATTTCACCACAAATAATGTTAGCCATAGATTAAATTATGTAATTTTACTTTACTGTCAAAGGCAAGGCCGCGGTCTGATGCCTTACATTCGATTTGTAGAGTTCAGTGACTTGGTTTATACTATGTGCTTTATGAATCGTTATCTGTGTAGGTTGATAAACTTATTATTGTTCAGTGAACACTGATTGTAGAGTTATAACTATTGAAATCGTGAGCTGACCATCAAGAGAATGAACTCTCTTGGAACTCTACCGATACAGAGTTTTGTTCTTATTAAAATTACTTCACGGCTATTACTTATTTTGAGGATACTTAAAGTTTTACGCGGTTTATTTAAGGGCATAATATTAGGTTAATCTCTATATTTTTATGGTCGCAACTAGGGTACGTCAAGCAAAATATATCATCATTTTTCTTAATTTATCTTATTTAGAAAAATTCTCTTCCTCTTCCTGTCTTCTACAATAAAATTTTCTTTCTACATAAAAACCAATTACTCACATACAAACTGAGCAACTCACCGTATTTAATTCACCCTGACACACCCCCAAACCACCCTTCCTCCATCCACAAAACAATACTTACAACCAATAACTCTCTACATTCACACTTCGCGTTTCATGTTTACACAAGACACGGCTATAAAATATATCAAGCGAACAATGCAAACATATATAGCATTGTAATCTTGTAATGCCAAGTTGTCGACTCTACGTGTATTATGTTAATAGTTGAGGTATTGTCAAAATATAATAAGGCCCTCGGGGTCGGTACTGAGTTTAAGCGATAATAGAGTTTGGGACCAGCAGAAATATAAGCATATGCATCTGTGTAAGTGCAAGCTTTTGGCTTCAAATGGCAATTTAGCTATTTAAAAATATTGTTTTTTTCTCTACCTAGTAAATATTTGTTTAACCTATTATTATGGCCCCAAATCTTTGGGTATTAGTGACCAAAGTAATCAAGTAGCTGCTGTATTAAGAAATACATATGAAATAAGGCGCTGGAATCGAATAAACCACAGACCGTTTTATCTTATTAGTAGATCAACCTACCTATAATATATACCAAGATACCTATTATATAGAAGGAAATAGAAATTAACAGGGATACCTATGCAATATTAATTTGCTCGGTGGAAAAAAGTCTCAAATGACTAAGTATTTTCATTTCATACTTTTAAACATCTCTACATAGACTTGTAGAGACGTCAAAAATTACGTCAGAGTTAGTCAAGGCTATTCGCTTCGTACATTAGTACATTTCCCGCTCACAAAGGCACCACCCTGTCTTATAAAATACTCAATTTCCCACACTACCCCGCGAGTAATTACTACCCCAACATTGCCGACAAAGAGCGTCGACACAATAAATTTGCAACACTTTGTGGATGTGTCAACAAAACTAATAACACGGATCAATGTAGCTTACAAATGTAGAGTTCAATTCATTAGGTGATTTACGTGGCTTTATTCTTTAGTTGTAACTTTTTGTAATTTACATAATGTGTGTTTGTAGAGTACCTTAGGTGAGGTAGGGTGTTGAAAGACGAGGCTATCATGAATACAGGTAGTTGAACAAAAAATATGTAGTTTCGAATGCTAGTGAAAATTATCTATTTTAATAACAATCTAAACCTCATCTTAGGGCTAATTTTGAATTGTAAGTACCTATTATCTTTTTTGCAGCAGCATCATTACGTCTGCATGCCCTAAAGGGGGTAGGCATAGATGCATTTATTGCAAAAAAATATGTAATTTAAACGTTTAGGTATTTCTTTACATTATATTTACACATCACGACATAAACTATGCACAAACATCCGTGTAAATGACATGAATATTTACATAAAAAGGAAACTAGTACAACATACAAAGATACAACAGACTAACGTTATATACAAAACGAAAGTAACATTATCTCGCTACTGAGCTGAACACAAACACAGTACCGACCGAGCCGTTGAATGACAGAAACAAACATAGCAACAAGTGCGCGCGCAGCGCCCGTCTATAAATATTTACGTTAGGAAACTCTCCAGGCCAATGGTCGGCCATACTCGTGCGCCTAAATAAAAGTACGCTTTCTTATCTCGCCCATGTGTGCGCGGGAGTTGCGCAAACCTATTCGAATTGGGGCTGCGTATAAATAATGTTTGTAGGTAGTACACGCGACGCTGTTTTTCCACCTTTTCAATCTTATATTATTGTACGAGAAAATTGCTTGCCTATATCATTTCAAACGAGCTATAAATAAATTTATATCGCTTTTTGTTAGTTTCCACGATGATTTACGACTTGCAGAGATTTCTCTTTAATTACTTTGCTACGGTAGGATATTAACAAACAGACGTTATTATTGATTTGACGTTAATATAAATATGATTTTGTTCAACTAAGTGATTACGAATTTTGCTCAAGAATAACCTGCCTATCTGCTTGATATTTCTATCATCCGACATTCGCTGAACCTTTTCTCTTGCATACTTTTAATTAATTCCAAGACGGACAAAGCCACTTGTATATTATACGTCCTATAATGCACGGGCATACCCCAGATAACAAAACGGTACCCTGATGAAGCCTGCTCTGTGTAACGGTTCGCGCAAAGGCTGAGTCTTCACGAACGCATTAAATAGACTGTAAAGTAAGGCTTTAATAATCGCGTTCCAATTGTAAAACTTGTCCGGTCTCGGCTTTCTCTGAATCGTTAGTGCTTAAACCCGGGAAGTTACCGTTCCATGCAAATTAAAATCATTAATTTATAATTTTTTAAATAATGTAGAGTCGTAAATAATTCTTTGGAAATCGTGGCACAAGTAAGTACTTATTAAGTATTTATTTACTAACAAGGCTTCAACATTGGAAAAAAAATATTTTGGTTCCTTATTAAATTATTATGAAATTCTGAAAATAATAGTGGCAGGTAAACTGCTTTTTAGGTAAAAGCATTATGTTTCAGAATAGTAGTAGGTACCTACCCATATTTTTCATTTCATTTACGACATAAACGTAATGCCCACATATAACGTATCAGTGACAGTTCGATTAAGGATTTAATAAATGAAATTGATAATATTTATAAGCATCTATATAATTTTATGGGGTCTTAACTGAATACGAATATTAATTTAATTCAAACCTATGTAATATGGACATTTACAATATAATATATATTTATATATATGTAAGGGGGAGGTATCAATATTACAAACGTAGGTCGATATGTTTATTATGTTTTAATATAGAAGATGATAATAATAATATATCATATTTATTTAAACATTACATTATTCACAGATAAATTCACCGTATACAGTCCTTCATTAGAAACTAAACCATGTTTTAAAAAGGTAATGGATGTGTAATGATTTGTTGTATATACCTTATAGATATATCTATACCTTTTAGTCATATTAATTCATCTATGCAGTAAGATAATCCGATAGGACAAAAGTCCTATTAAAATCAACCCATTTAGGTACTTTAGTGGTCATTAAAACATTGTCAGAGATAAGCGATGATAAAATAGAAATAAATATTTATTATACTATATATCGATACGGATATAACATCTAGATTCTATATTGGCGTCATCAACCAGTAATATTAGCATATTAATGCAATACATAATCATATAGATAGCCAAATAAATTAGGAAGTTATAATATATAAAATATCTGAATACTTTTACTCCACCACTTTATACTAAGAAGAAGGTATCTTCTTTTTGTTAATTAGTTAGAGATTTATGTTATTCCACGATTACCTACGATGGATAAGGCCTTGTAAGTAACCTTTCTATATTACTATAAAATAACACAATAAATAATAAAACATGGCTTAGTATTATATTCTATTATATACTGAAATATAAGCACATAAGTTATTATATTCACCTTGTCGTAAACTCGCTAGCGACGATTGCGTAAAAGGACAGGGTAACCTGCGAACAAAATTTTACAATTATCTTACCTGCTTACACCATCTATACATATAAATAAGATTTAAGTGTCTGTTTGTAACGTCAAAATAACATATGTTTACCATATGCATATTATGAAAGTATATACGGCACTTATAACAAAAATACATTTTCAATTGTTTTGTCTGTCTGTGTCTGTTTGTTCCGGTTAATCTCCTAAACGGGTGGACCGATTTTGACGAGACTTTCACTGGCCGACAGCTGCTGTTAAAGGGAGTAACTTAGTAGGTTTTATGTAATCGTAGTACCACGCGGGCGGAGACACGGGCAACAGCTAGTTATACATATTATAATAATACTATACATAGTACCTACGTACTCGTATGTCGCGGCGAAAATATAAAAATTGAGATTTGATCAAATCCCTACGGTAAGAAAATAAAATAACAACATAGGTTACTCAATAACTAACCTTACCTTACCCAAGAGGTGGGATTAGGTAATCACTAAAACAGTTAAGGGATTTGATTAAAACACTAATATTTTTGAGGAAATCGAAATACACGTAGGTATATATTATTTTAACATTCATCCTTGAATTGAACATCCACCTTAGGGATTTTATAAAATCTCCATTTATACTATCTCCCTGCGACATAGACACAATAATTGTGCACCTACAGCTATATAATAAGGCGTAAAGCGGCTTGTCAGGTGTATCCAATCGGTGAATTGTAAAACGCTCATTGGATATAGCTGGTTATTAATTAATACATTAATTACATGCGAGACCTACACGCTCGCAACAAAATCCATTATTAATGACGTGTTCCGACATTTATTGCTTTGTACATAATTATTGTAGTTATTTAACCGTAACTACTGTGCCGTGAGCGAGGGCTTCACGCCTGAAAAAACTTGGAAAAAGTGTAAAAACTTATGGAGTTCACTGCGTGTATGAGCGATATTTATAAACGGACCTACTGGGTGGTGTCCATAAATAAAAACATATTGTCTACTTTATAGGTTTTTTTTGTTTAAATTAAAGGTGTGATCTAAAGCCAAGTAGTCGACAGCTAATATGCGGGCCGGCTCGATCAGAGTAGGACCTCACAGAATGACTTAGAGAGTTAACCCAACCCGCTTCCACTCCCACACCTCTGGTATTATAAGCAATGCCTTTGGTATTATAAGCATCTATAGGCTACGGTGACTGTTTAAAAACAGCCATGTAGTGGGTTATCTAACCTAGAAATTTTACCAAATTAAAGAAGAATAGCCTGCAGTGCGCGGGACGTTCTGGATGCCTGTATTAAGCAATTAGCTGATAAGCACTTTCAGACAGCGCACCACCCTAATTACTTGCACGCTGCGCGTCTATCCAATATCGAGTTTATCTTAAGGCGACACACCTCTCCGCCCACAGACTACCCATTGACAACTTCTACGGCAGCATTTTTATTTCGTAGCTCCACTCCAAGTCGGTACGAATATAAATAAATCCTTTCTAAGTCATTCGATACGGCGGTAAGTCACGAAGTTTACATAAAATAGGTGATTTGCACCGAATGCCACGGTTATTTTTTCTGATTTTCGTTGGGGGTGCTACCCTATATTTATGGATGGAAAAAATAATGTTTACAAGCCTTTTTTGGGCAACGATTACGTCGTGTGTACGTGTGGGGAGTCGTAAAAGTCTGTTTTGTGTTACTCAACAATTAGATTAATACGGCGATGACAGAATGGAAGCAGTTTTCCCGTTTAACGTTTTCATTTAAAAACTAGCTGAGCCGGCGACTTCGTCCGCGTGGAATTTAACTTAACAAAAAAGCCCGCTCCTGCGTTCTGAACCCGCGCGACAGGACCCATTTTTTTAAATTTTGTTTTTCTAAAATAAAAGTAGCCTAAGTTACTGCTTCCAACATCAGCTATCTACCAGTGAAAGTCCCGTCAAAATCGGTCCAGCCGTTTCGGTGATTACCCGGAACAAACACACAGACAGACAGACAAAAATTTTATAAATCGCGGATTTGTTATAGGTGTCGTATGTACTTTCATATGCATTTAATGAAAAGGTGTTATTTTGATATTACAAACAGACACTCCAATTTTATTTATTTGTATAGATAAAGTTCACATTCATTGTTCAAAAATATTTGAGAGTTTAATAAATTTGTTAATAGTGGGTATGTTGCTATTGATTTATAGATATAATGAAATGACGTAGCTGTTCCACGTACATCAGTACAGCACGCATGGAAGGCCTGCTCTGGATTAGTGGTTAATTCCGATACAAATTGGAAAACTTGAGGCCCGTTCTCATCGAAACTTGGCCGGTTTCCATCAAAGTTACCCGAGGGCTAAAGTTCGGGACCCGTAATCCGGAGTATTTATCCTTTTTTCTTTGACTACGAGCAAATAGAGCAACAGAACTATGGCGGTGAGCACTCGACTTGACATTTACGACTCAATCCCCAAAGCATAGGACGGCGGCTGGCCAAACGGGTGTTTTTTACCAGTTCACCAAGACCCGCCCCTCGTCCCGCTACACTTTTAAGTAAAACACTTAGAGTGGTAAAGAGATGTGCCTTCGGAGGTCATCTTACGTTGGTGGGCGATGCATTTCAATGGCCGCTTTGACAGAACGAGTTCGACGGCGTATTACGGGCTGTCAGGCGGCGTTATCTCAGCCACAAGTACGTGTTATCGGAATGTCTCTCCCACGGTTGGTCGGCGGAGCGGCTCTACATAATTGTTTATAGAGCTGGCGTATTTTAATAAAGCTGTCTCGGGTTATAATCTCGATTACAAAAACTATATAATCCCGATGACAGGTATTTTATCGGCGTGGATAATTTGTGTTCCTGTAATAGGTAAGAAGTCATTTAATCTCTTAACATTTATTTTATTTTAATATTTTTGTCGCAAGTGTACTTATACAACTTCATTTCCAAGTACATTTAATGTTAATGTTTCGGACCACTGCAAGCTCTCTGAAATGGCTCCATAACACACCACTGCAGGAAGGTATCTTGAGATCAGTCACAGAATCACGAAACGGTAAGGGTCCGAGTTCAATGCACCTTGAGTCATCAACTGGACATGTTATCAAAGAGACAAATGAAAAAAAAAATCAAATGCACCTCGGATATTTTAGGCTAGTACAGTAGTTTAAACAATTTTTCATCAGAACCCGATTACGTCATAGTCAATGATCACTTTACACTATCCAGATCCACTATCCGGCACTTGTCATAAAGAAATCAACCGATCAGTATTTCGCCCTCGCTCCTTGTACAGTAAAATACAACATAGACGACAGAATAACAATACTGAGAAATGCCCAGATGTCGCAAGAACACGCTCTTGGCCACGCTCGCTATGTAAGTGGGAGGTACTAACTAGTTCTGCGTAGGAGGATATCTGTTGTTCGCACATAGTTCAAATCAATTCTATATGTAGATAAGAGAAACGTTACACACATAAATTCGCTCGCGACGAGAGTTGATGGTAATTATTTTGAATTTATTTCATGAAAATTCTCAAGTTTTGAAGATTATTAGGTGTACATGTGTTTTAATAGCTACCGAGCGCAGACTTTCTTTTTTCTGCAAAAAAAATATTAAATGATGTTGTCGCGAAAATTATAAAAATGTCGGAAAGAATTACGAATTCAAACAATTCTTTGCCAGCTTTTTTATTACTTGTTAAGTAATATTTGTTTTGTAGTCCCCGTATGTTACTAAACTCGGATAAAGAATACGACAGCAAATGATTTTTGTAGTTCCTAACTTTATATAACACAAGTTATACTTATGTACATAATGTTTCATATTGAAAAAATATTTTATAGAATTATATTAAAAATTTGCAAAAATTCTGTAAGGGATACCGGGAAATACAAAAATCGTTTATTGTCATTTTCTTTTTTTTTGTCGGTGTACTCTATATACAAACAAATAGGTATCATGTTGTATGTCATATTTACAATAACAAGATCGCGAGGGAGTAAGAAGGTCCGAGCGTTTAATGGTGCGAAAACTGACTGGATCATATCCCTGGGTTTACGACTCGAGAGTAAACGGCCGATTCATTTGCAATTCTAACTGCGACTTAGATACGATTCGCTGGCGTTGCTCCGCTGGCGACAAAACACGCCTGTCTAGTGGATTTGGATATGAATATTACAACAACGGATTTATTTATGCGTATATTTGACAGTTGGAATGACGTAAGGTTATATTCTATTTTGATAGATGAACCAATAAAATCTTGACAAATATTTGTGAACAACGATAGGCATTGGTAGATAGCTAATATATTATATTAATGGGATTAGTATTACCCTACACTTTTACTCCTGTAAACGAGGATTGACAATAGCGTCCAATGACGACGCCTAGATTCGACGCTCGACAATTCCCACGATTTGAGGCAAGTCAAAAATTTGAAGAGTTGTTAAGTATTAAAAAATACAGTTCCTGTGGTGCTCATCTTGAGAATGTGCAACATCTTTCATTCAATTGAAAAGAGTAACCGTTTATTTTTATGCCGAATATTCTCAGTGGAAGCAGGATTTCGGAGCCGTTGATAAATTATAACTATTCATAAGCGCATTGATGGCCTAGATACCTCCATAAAAATGCAAACCAAACCTATCGCTAAGATTTATTTACGTACCTAGGTGATTTTGTTTCTAAAAAAAGTGAATACTGATCGAAAAGTATCAATTCTTCAGTAGATAGCTACTTATGTAGTATCAATAAACAATAGCCATCACAATCCACGATAAGATTCGTCACCGTTCTCGGAACAATACAATTTTCCACGCCATTCCCAAAACATAGAGCGTAGGTACACTCGCGTAGAGCCGAAAGCCGGTGGTCCATCTCACTTAGTATTCTAATCACGCCCGCGGCCCGATGTTATCGTCAAGGACACATATTGTGATTCGTAATCGTAACCCGGCCCGGAATAGATCAACCGTACGATACCAACCGATCGATGAATTAGAATGTCTATGAGGTCTCTATGTAGCGTTCGCGTGGGACGAGTTTCATGCGCCGAACGAATTTTGTCGATGTTAGGAACTTTACTGTTCGCAATACCTATGTAAATTTATCGCCAGCCCCCCGATAAATATGCTCCTTTGGTTTGTCGACAAAAATAAATGATACTTTCGAACGGAAGCGGCAGCACTTCCGATGCAAATGGGAGCCACTATTGGTCGCAGTTGTTCGTCTCTGATTGGATACTTCGAGGAAAACTGTTGGTTAAACAAATCCTGCGTCCAATCACAGTAGTTGATTGCCTTTTGTTCGGTTTAAGTAATCATTCATTATGATACATCATTGCATATATTGATTGATAAATAATTTATTCAGTGTTACGTTAATGAATAAATATTTTAACACGCAAAAAATGTTAAATACCGGTAATAATGGTCTCTAAATTATTCAATGTTTTATAAATAAATACTTTCAACATGCAAAAGATTTTGAATACAGTTATGAAACTTGTTTCGATAGTATTATTGAAAATACATTTCTAAAAACATGAATATTTTTTAAACATGTAAAAGTAGGTATCTAAACATAAAAATATTTAACAGTTTTATTACGAAGCCAAGACTGGTATGTCCATTTGTATGCCACTTTTGAAGTAAAATGCGTCACCTTTATCGTAACGTCAAAGCTTGAGAGAGACAACAAATACTGACCCTGCAATATAAATGTAAAGTTAACAAAACACCTTGAAAACACTCCGAGGCATTTAGGAATCCGTAGACACGAGGTATAAACGAAATACCGAAAAACATGATGTTCGAATATTGTGCGTTGCTATTCTCAGGACTATGTTCTTGTAGTAAACCTAAGCGTGCCATGACGTATGATGAATGAGCCTCTATCGCAACATGAAAGGCACACGGGACACGACCCACGGCTATCCGGAACGGGTTCGCTGACTCGGCTATTGTGTAGTTCCTACATACAAGAATTTATGTGGCCCTAGTACCTATAGCTGACACGGTGTAAGCAGGACAACCAGTAGGTATAAGTATGTATTAGGTACCTAAGCTGAGAAACAAAATAATAAAATCAAATGAATTTTGTAGTTCGTAGTACATACCTATTACTTTTATTTAGCTAAAAATTTTGTTATTACAGAAAATTATTTAAAAATAAAGGTAATAATTAGATAAAACCGCTCTGATTACAAAACCTTTTCTATAAAGTATTAAAAGGAATATTAAACCTATTATGCTTGTAACCACAAGGACAGCCAAAGTTAATTTTGAATGAAAAGAGAGTCGGCAGCCCAACTAATAGGCAGCCCAACCAATCCTTTCCCCCACTCCCTTCAGGGCGACAACCTGCGTGCAATATCCTTGGTATTGCAAGAATCTATAGACTGCGGTAACTGCTTAACATCAGGGCAGGTCATACGCTTGTCGACTTTGTTACTTGTAGGGCTTTATAATAAAACTTTTGTCCCTTGAGCAGGGTACTTGACATTTGACTTTTAGAAAGCTAAGTTGGATTAGTATCCTCCAGACAAAAATAAATATACTAGGTGTCCCACTGAGCATTCACTTTTCATAGCTGAGAATTATGTAAGTACTTATTCAGTACGGAACCATTTGTTCAAATTAGTCGCGCCTTAACCCATTCCTTTTATACCATCAGATTAAAACGTCCCTGTGAATATCACAATCGCAACAGTGTTGCGGGCCGACTTTTTGCCGACATTTTAATAATAATTTGCACGACGATAAATTAAGCAGTTGAATTAATATGACAGCGCGGCTGGTCAGACGATTTTATACGCGCAGTTATTTCAACAAGGTTCCATTTCGAAATTGTATATTATACGTAATTAAGTAGATGTTAGTTCGCGTATGGTTATGGACATGTTTGCGAAAATGTATTTTAATTAATATCCAGTTAATTCTCCAAAGTTTAATTAAGTTGCAAGTTTCGAAAGGTGTAGGTACTTTAAGTTAAGCAACACCGGTGGATCAAAGATAAATATGGATTTAGATGATTATTATTACTTATTTTTAGTAGGTAAGTAGACAATAATTAGTAATGGTATAATTCGAGTAGAGTAGTTATTTTAAATATACAACGTATGTACGTTGACGTGTAAAAAATTTAAAGCTGCATCCGGTATCTACTACAGCCAATTGAATTGATAGGTGATCAAAGATTGAGCACGCATGACAATTTTAACAATGGACATTTACAATAGGTCCCGTCTTAATAAAGTTTACGCAGAATAATCCATATAGGTACTTATTAAGTGCGTCTGCACTTAATAGTACGTTAATGTACATAGCTAGTAATATTTTTTAAACGAAAAAAAATGTAAGTATTCTTTATCAGACAAACATAAAGGTACCATGTAATAAAAATGTAGGTACCTAAATTGGGTCGTGGGCGGTGCAGCGGAGGCACGTCTTTTGCAAATGCTTATAACTCAGATCTGCAGTTTGACCCGGCCCCGCTGTGCTACCTGAGGGCTTATTATCCGCCATGTTTGTAGGTACCTACTACTTCGTGAGAATAAGCTTTAACATCAATTCCGGCATTTTAAGCGCGGGCACGTGATTTGCGGCACGAACATGATAAACGTTATACACCCATGGTACTGTTTACTTGAACATAATAAGTTTTATTTTTATACCACAGTAGATTGGTTTGTACCTACACCTATAACTAGATATATTGTAATAAGTATAAGTAGGTACTTACTACGATAATGTTGTGGATTACTGTTTACGTCATAAACGTAGCCAAATTGTAAATAAAAAAATAACCTTAGTTAGTTAATCGGTACTACTTTTTGAAATGGGATAAGGCTCTCCACATACCACTATTTATCACATTATAGGTATTACCTACTCCTGTAAAACAGGATCGACAATAGTGTCAAATAATGATGCCGAGGTTTTACCCTCGACAAGTCTCGGTGAAAAGCTAAATTATCTTATAAGGAGGCGAGACTACATACCCATATAATCAAGTATTTTCCATGGATACCTACCATTTTCGAAAATATATTCTAAATTATTAACATTTTAGATAATACTGAATCCATTAAAAATGGACATTTGCCTTTTATCTATATTTTTAAATTTTAGCTGAATTTAATTTAATTTAATGAAAAAATACCTACTAAGTATCTCAAAATTAATTCACCCACAAACCGAAAACGAGGTCCTATTTACATAAAACCAGCCTAGTAATGAAAGCTTTGCGTTAATTGCGATAAGTCTTAAGCTAATGAAAATGAGCTTTATGAAACTTGTGAAATGCGGTGAAAAATGAGCTGTATGATGAATAAAATAAAGTTCAAATTCAAACCTTAGTATCATGTTCTGTGTGGCGTCGCCGCCTCACCTGTTAGTAAGGTCGACCGCGTGGATGGCCGCGCCCGAACCTTACCCGCAATACGCCTGCAACCAACAGACAAAAAGTTCATTATCTTGGTATACCAAAATAGAAATAATATCTACCTACCTACCATAAAAAAAACACTTATCATTAGAAGACAAAATATATAAAATAATTTAAGTTATAATGTTACTCAATGCAAAACTAATGAGTGACTCTTTTTTTATTTGCGAAAATATACTTAAATAATGGAAATACGACAGATAATGCAGGTGGGTACCTCACCTACCTATAAACTGTCATACAACATTCACCAATTATTATTAGTAGGACATATATCAAGTAGGTATTTGCATTAGGTGAATGTTATATAGTCTGTGCTTCAAAGATTGGTGCCTATATAAAGGTAGAGTTGCATAAAAATGATACATCAGTAGGTAAATACAATACAGAACGCACTCTCGCCCACGTCTCTACAATGTTGTCAAGATTGTTGCGCATATTACCACAATAATTTCGTTAAAATGCATTTATAGATTTTTTACTATGCTGTAAAGCCTGACAAGGGGCACTCAAATGCACAGTTTCCATCGCGTTAACCAGAAAGAGTTGTATGTACACATACATAACGTATATAATCTGTAAGTGTGTCTTATAAACCGGCATAATGAGGACACGAAAAGATTTATTTACTGGAACGATGTAAGTAACGCGAGATATAATCGCGACAAATAACTTCTTTGTTTCGTTACATTGTAGCAGAGTGCACTGAACATAAAGCCTCTTTGTACAAGTATAATTATAATTTTAAAACACTGTGAGAATCTCGTGTAATTTATGGGAAATATCATGGCGTGTATTCGATTATTTTATGTATAATATAAATTATATACCTAGGTACTTTTTGTACATAACGAAACTGATATTTCTTGAATTTTTTATAATCTTCAGATTATATCAGTAGAAATAGGTAAATTTAAACTGGATTTGTAAATATAATCTTCAAATCATGCATTTTATATCTACATTTTTTTTGTAATCTTAAAATTCATCATTGATTAAAATAAAATTCACATCAAAATTTCCAAACCAAAATGAAATTGATACAATGTAAATTTCACGACTCACTCGGCAACTCCGAGGACACTATTAAGGTGAATTAATGCCATAAATTAAGCGAAACAGTCGAACGGTTGACACTATCTTAATTAATGGTGTCAACAACTCTCGCTTTTGAATACTACTGCCACAGCTTCTTTTATGCAAAACAATCCTGCTTATAATATACTAACTCCTATATATTTTGATATCTACCTGTTTTAACAAACACACCTTGCAATAAATACATAGGTCGCATTATAAGTAACCCTGTATGTACGAGTATAGTACACATTTGGTAGGTGTTGTTACATTGGGCGTAATATTAGGAGGTAATATTACCTCCTTTTAGTTCAATGGCACAAACTCAGTCTCTCCATTACCACTCCCAACTACAAAATAAGGAGCCCTTAAGCTCTACAAATCTCGGCAATAAAAGCTCACAAATGCTAAATTTATTTTTATCGTTTCCACCACTTAAGGTATAAGATTGAAAAACTGTTCGCGATATTTCCCGGTAATTTGTTCGGATGTTTTTTCCACTGGCTGCGGCAATAAAATATTTACGGGATCCGGATCCGGATGAATTTAGCAGTGGATCCGGGAACGTCCCCGCGCTTCCACTCTGATAAATTAATTCATTTTCATGAACAAACAGCGCCTATAAATATTCAGCGTTATTCATACGGCAAATATTTTTTGTGTCGTCAAAGCCCAGTTTGTGTTGATATATTATTTTGTAGGTCAGAGTTTTGTAAATCAGCCCGTTTTATTGGGTAATAAATACAATAAATTAATAAAATATAAGTTTATATTAGGCAATATATTATCGGTTGTTAAGATAGGACTACTTTGGAGGTGGCTTGTCAGCGAAGAGGCTAAGATTTAAATATTACCTACTGGGTACCTACGATTTGTGTCGATTCAAAAAAGTTTTTGTTATGTACAATTAATTCAATTAGGAAGTCAAGTATTAAATGTGGGTAAGTATACCTGTTACGACGAATAAGATTACTCGGGTAAACTTAAAGTTTAGACCAAACCTATTTCCTTTCATCTTTAATCGGCTAAACTTTACTGCTTCATAATTTATTTTGATAACTTGCGAAATATCCATTTTGAGCTGTTACGAAGTCTTACGTATGCAGTGGAAATAGCACTATAATACAAAAAACATTGCATGTAAAACAACGCAGAATGCATGCAGTGCACTGCATCGAGTCGAGTGTTTCTCAGAAGTGTGGTATCAGCGATCTGAGGCCGGCCGCCAGTCATAATGTCGCGGATGCAACGATGCTCTTGCTGGTACCAACTTGTGCGGCTCCAAACCATGTATTTATACGTAGTTATACTATACCTAAGTACAGCGTTTATCTTGAAGGTTCTTAATGCAAATTGCCTACAGGAAGACCAGTAATTTATTCATTAAATCCTTACAATGTTTTCTATGTCCAACCAGTAACTACATTTACACGATAAAGATACTACTTACAACGGTTTTTCGATACATTTGTGACATTTAATGGTTGTATTCAGCACTTGAATGCCCATGAGTAATAACTACCTACTACAGGTAACTACGCTGTATATGAGTAAATACAAATTAAATTATAGATACACTACAGATACGATACAAAAAAGCCGGACAAGTGCGAGTAGAACTCGCGCCCTGAGGGTTCCGTACAACATTTTATTATGATTTTAGATAGTTTTTCCATTCCTGGATTCCAATATCGATACTGGCAAGATATTTTAATAATAAATAGTTCCCAAAAATGCTTAAACAAATTCGGGAACCCAATACAAACTGCAACCAAACTGAATACAAACTACAATACAAACCCTTATTTTACACACTTAGGGGTGGAATTTTACAAAACGCTGAAATTAATATTTTTATTTGTAATAAGTAGCCTCAATACTTATTTACATGTATCTAGGTTCATTTAATTTTTTTACCCTATACAAACTTTCACCCCCTATTTTATGCACTTAGGGGTGGAATTTTCCAAAATCGTTTCTTAGTGGATACTTGCGGTACATACTGTCAAAATTTCATGATTCTAACACCAGCGGTTTGGGCTGTGTGTTGATTCCTTTGTATTGATAAGTGAATTTGCGAAAAGTATAAAAATATGTGACATAAATCACTGTTATTTTGATTGCGTTGCCTTAGAAGCGTAATTTTTTACACCTACACGGGACCTAGCATTTGATATCTGGTATTAATTACAACTTGATAACTTTACCCGTTTCTGAGAAAAAAGGTCTTGACAGACAGACAGACAGACAGACAGACAGACAGACCGACAGACGGACAACAAAGTGATCCTATAAGGGTTCCGGGTTTTCCTTTTAAGGTCCGGAACCCTAAAAAGGTATGAATTTCATAGTAATTTCCTAAAATTACATTTTAATATAAACAGGAAAGACAGGGCTATTCCTAGTTACGTTGTATGTAATGAGTGCAATTTACAGTATGTATAATGAGAACCTTGCCGGCTATGATAATGACATTAAACTTGCTTATAAAGATACAGTACTTAGTATTTAATCTAAATAATTTACTCACAGAACAGTTTTCCGTTGCAAAGATGGAGGCTTAGTTAAGTTAGTCGTTATAGATTGTAATTAGGATTCAGAATATGTCATTTCCTGTGTACATTTGAATCAGAACTTAATACCTTAATTAAAAACCTATATCTATATATATATAAGTGATCTATCAACGCACAGCCCAAACCACTGGACGGATCGGGCTGAAATTTGGCATGCAGGTAGATGTTATGACGTAGGCATCCGCTAAGAAAGGATTTTGATTAATTTTACCCCCAAGGGGATAAAATAGGGGATGAAAGTTTGTATGAAACTTTGTCAATTAAATTCCACGCGGACGAAGTCGCGGGCACAGCTAGTCTTACCATATAGGGCGAAAGGTAAATACGGTTTTCTAAGCAGAGTCCGTAGTAAGTGGGGATACCCATTTGTAATGTATCAAGTTAGTAAACGTTCTTACAATTTTAAGTTAGAACATTTCATTCCCATTTAGTGCGCTTTTTGTAATAGGTATGCGATTCAAAGATCATTCTTAATGTCGGTTAATATTTTCATTATATAAACAATTAAAAATCCAATTTACTCGTGCCACAGATTCCATGTCAAAACCAAATGAAAATATCGGTTAGGTGAAGTGATTTCCGTCACGCTAACTCTTGTCACGCTATTATGAAACCTATTATTATTTCCAGCTATTCCATTTTCCAACGTGATTGGCTCATTCTACGAATTGCATCAATTTCACAAATTAATAATAAACCATTTATTCCTATTTACTGAATGTAACGTCAATTAAATTTGATAAAATCGACTTTAGCTTTTTTTTTTTTTGTAGCAAAGTGTGTCATGAAAGTATAGACCAGACGTAATATTTTTTTTTTGAGCATTATTTTGCTGTCACAAATTTCGTATCACTAAATTGTGTAACCTACTGGACAGTAGCAATCTATAATATTAACATGCTAAGTCCTCCAATCAGACATGAGCGTGGGCGGCAATGGCCTCTATTCTCTTTACTGGGCGGTCATCATAAATAACTCCAGTAGACATCATTGAACAGTTATTTATCTCCATTAAAATTATAATCCAGTGTTCAATTACGTGTTGCGCCATCTAGTGTCAGGAGTTGGCATGAATTTTACAAGGAAGGAGTTGTTTAATTTTCATGTAAAGTTTTTAGAATTAGCTTTGACTAATGCAATAAATAAACTAAATATTTCCTTCCTTTTCACTCTCATGATGTATCAGCAAGACAGTAATATTTTCAGTGGTGTCATAAATTTAATTTCATAATACGTGGGAATAACTAGCCTCTACCACGAGTTATAAGTTAGATAGAGCTTTTACCTTAAACATTCGTCTGTACACATATGGGTATATGCGTGTCTGCAACAGTTATAATGTAGAGAACATAACAATAGATGTCTTTGTCGCAGTTCATAAGCGATTCAATGGCGAGGTCGGTCCGACAGAATACGGCGTGAAGTCATTACGACCATGATCACAGTTAGAGCATACGCTGAGAGAGTTACGTTGTACCTACGCAGCACGGCAATGTATTAATGCGGACGTTTTGAGAAATCCTTCATGTTTGTGTCAAGTTTTATGAGATTACGGCATGGTAGAGTCGCAATTTAAAGAGATCTTGACACTGAAAAAAAAAATGCAAGACAACATCACACCGCTTTTAGTTTTATTATACCTATACTAATTGTAATTTATCTTTCCAGTGTAGAGTTAGTATTTGTTTGACCCGCACAGTGCAGGCTGTCCGTGCTGCGGAGCTATGTATTGCCATGTGAAAATAATCTTAAAGTTGTTAAAACAATTAGTCCCCGATAGTATACCAATACAATTTTTAGTAACAAAACACATGAACAAAGAATATGAATTCAATTACTTATTGCAATAACAGAGATAGAGTCGCGAGGGAGGCCCCGCAATGATTCAATATAATCCTCCCTGGGCATATGTCGCCCCGACTGTGCGGACTTTTATTAAACACATCTACCTATTTGGTCAAAACAATATGGCCGCTGCTGCAAATATGGACATTGGTGACTGTGTACAAACAGCATTATTAAGGTAATAAGCTCACTCGAAGGCTGCTCAGTGGAATGTTAAAACCGTTTATATATTTTCCTCGTTTTATTAAAGTATTAATCCCCATCCTTGCAATTAACTCCACTGTAGGTAACGAACAAAGAATAAGTATTGAGTGTTTCATTGAACGTTAACAACACATGTGTCGAGAAAATCCGTACCAACAAAACAAGCGCAATGCTTATTCCCTTTAATTAGTAGACGTAAACGCATTTTGTATTTTCATTTTACACCCTGTTTCGCTCTGCCGGTGTTCGTTACATCTGGCCTGAAAATTATTTCAGCCGAGCTCCTAATTTTGGTACATTTGCGATGAGCTTAACAAGAGCGGGCGCGGCGCGCTTTTCATCTTTGAAGCGCAACATTTACATTTTCGTCTCATTTATTTGCTATTTCGGGCCAAGCCCTCCTCCCTCCCTCCCGCGCCCCATTCCCTCACCCCTCCCACGCCTTCACTCCAATGAATAAGTCTCAGCGTGCGTCAGACGAGAGTAAAACGAAATTGGGAAGGAACGCTCTATAAAGTCTAATTAAGTTTGAAGTGAATGCACAAATGTAAGGAAATATAAAAATGTCCGTAAGAAATGAGAATTTATTTAGCGGCGGTGTGAATAAATTTTATACAGTAAGGAAATAATTTCATGACTCCATTTTCCTCGTCGGTTAACGAGAGTGTGCCATATTTACATAAGGTTTTGGGTTAAGTCGCGACCGATATCTACCGGCTTATAAATCAAATAATTAAAGTACATTACGTATGATATTATACAAGCAATAAAAAGAAAATGTATCCTTTTAAATAACGATAAATCACTTGCGAAGTAAACATAAATCATGTGCAACAAAAACAATAGTTTGGACGCATCAGTAACTGAGGAAGCGAGATGGCACATGATCAGAATGTAATGGCCTAATTCCGGCGTTTATTAAGATATTTTTACGAAGAAAACCCGTCGGTTTGTTATTCCGGAGTCGTTTTGGTATAAAAATAACGCGTCCCTTAGCGCGAACCTTTTGTCTCGGGGCGGCACCCGCACCCATAATAGATATATTTCGTCGCCACCCTCTCTTAGTTGACATTCGTGGCCGGCATTTGGCAGGATGCAACCGTGATGCGTGATTGAATTATCAATATGGCGAGACAGAAATTAAAAATGTTCGTTAGTAGTCGGGCACCCATTACTACTTGTTCATGTTGTACGTTGAACTTGGTGCTCAATAAAAATCATATGACAAAATAATTTTGGGGAAAACTAATCTCTATACTTCCTTTCAGTAGGGTACATAATTATGTGAACATAATACAATTATTTTTGAAAGAAGATTGAAGAAATACCTCCCTAACTATTTAGGTAGGTAATACCTATGTGGGTTTATACTTCAATTCCATAAATTCCATTCCAGATGGTACAAATAAGTCCAATATTCGAGGGTTACCTCGCACAATGGGGCACATATAGGCCCTGATTTTCGTGATAGAAAAACGAGGCCGGCACCGCTCCCGAATATAAATCGCCTTGTTATATTTTCCGGGACATTGGGATTCATGGAGTTTGTGGCCCCTGACGATATGATTCTACGGGTATACGCGGTTTTATACTAACCTATCGCAGATATACATAATACTATATATTATTATTATGTCGAGTTTGTACATAACAGTTATATAACTTACGCCTTCTAGTTATCATAATCAAGTTCACAACTGTACAGTGCTATTCTAATTCGCTCTACACAAAGAAATTGTTATTACAATTTTAGTTTGGCTCTACAACTCTCCTTGTGCTTGTAAGAGGCGCTGACTTTATTTCAGAGCATAAAAAGTTAAATACACTGAGTTTTCATCTTCGTGAAATTTGATCTCTATTCGTGTCTAAATAACTAGATTTATTCGTACATTAATCTTACATTTTTTGCATATAATATTCATCTGTTGGACAATAGATAGGTACTCGAGTAAATAAAGTACTTACTTGTTTTCTTAAAAAAATAAAAAATATCAACTCCTCATTAAAAGCTCAAAATTTGCGTTGGCGAAGATGTTTGCAAGCATTCCAACATAAAATTCAAATTGATCCTCATTATTGCGCATCTGAATGGACTCTCCCCACCGCGTGGGTGTTTTAAAAAGCACTTTTTGACTTCATTCCCTTCCCTTTGTAATTATAATGCATAGAAATGTAAATTTGTGCTTCGAGGTATTGTGTGGAGTAATATTATCTTCATGGTTTGAGAAAGCTATGAATAACATTATTTTAAGGATAGGTCTCTAGCTATATATCGTCAGTTTGAACTATTACAGAAATCAGACTCTTCTGATTTCTGTAATACTTCAAACTGACGATATCGCTTGCCGTATCACGCTCTGTGAGAAGTAGAGTATACCATAGGAAAAATGAACATCTGAGGATCTTACTCCGTGGTCTCTACATAATGCTCAAAGCGGCTCGCGTCTATACGGTCCATGAGTCGCTCTATGATTGTACTCAGTTTACACATGGAGACATGCCTGTAGCTGCGACTTGCCTCTCTAACAATAACTTATTATGCAGGTGATCTTTTAGATGCAGGTTGCAAGCTATTTACGTAGGTACCTACCTGTTGATATAGATAGATGTGTCCGAGTAAATAGGTCCCAATAACCGGTTAGGAGGCAAGAGCCGACGCGGCCAAGTTATACACATTCGTATGTAAATCAGTCTGTAGCATCGACTCAACGATACTTTTATCGTTTCGTTGTGTACGATAACTAAAGTGGATCTCCTTTTTAAGAAAAAATAAAAATAAAATTGTAATTTTTCATTTTCTACTTCTTAACTACGTCCTGGTTCAACAGCGCTATAGTACGGAATGTCTTTAACGCTGTTTTTTTTTCTGTGACAACCTTAGAAAAAGAATGCCATAGAAGTGCAATTAATACACCCACCCGTAAAGGACAGCAATATAAATATGTTATATACCTATACTTATTATTTCTGCTGTTATAATGCGACTCTATATTGACTAAAAATGTTTTTCTTCGTCTATAGTAAGTGAGTAACAGTGAGAGAGATGTCATAAAAATGTCGGTATCAATTTATTGAGTACAAATGAACAAATAAATACTTTAAAATATTTATATGGAATACAATTAAGTATTCCATAGAAGTATTCCATACAATTAAGTATTTTTTAATTGAGTTGCTTCTGCCTCGCTAATTGATTTTATTATTAAAGTTGTTTTATTTGTTGTTAAAAGCTTTGATCGTATCTCACCGACCCAAAAAAAAGCAAGGGTACCGTAACAAGGGTAAAATATAGGTTTGGTATTTTGTACGAAACTTTTGCAGATTGGTACTTATGATCAATATACTTAGAATAACTCCACGTTTTCAATGAAATTGTCGCACATTTTTACGCAATAAACTTTCTAAAATTAGCATAATTTAGAAAGAAGCGTATTATATTTGAGATCTAACTGATAGCCATTGTTCCCAACAAAGGCTTCAGCGTAACAACGTCTAGAGGCGGACAAATTAACAAAAGGAAAGGATAACGGACGTTACGTAACATCTCACAAAGGGCAAGCCGGCATGAATATGAATTGTTTGGTGAAATTGGGCCGAAAACAAAAAGGTATCTTTGTTGACTCGTTTTTTTTTTGACGTGACAGCCAAAAATTCGCTCGTAAAATTGCCGCTATGATAAAATTTCTGAATACAGTGGAAGATTTTTTTCTTATTGGTGGAAATCATTTGTAGACATAAGCTGTTATGATTATTAAAATTTTAATGCACTCTATATTCTGGTTTAATAAGTATCTAATAAACTCATGTTATTGTAAAATTTATACCGGAAGACCTTTCCTATAATACTACTTACTATAATCGAGGACCATAATAATCAAGGAACTACTTTAAGATCCCTAGTATAGACTGCGTGGTCCGCCTTGGACAAATAGTATTTTGACACCTAATTGCATACATTAGATACTAGGTACTGTCCTAAATTCCTAAATTCCCATCAAAAATAATTTAAAATAAATCAACCGACTCTACATGCTAACCTATCTATAAAAACATGTTATCACGACCAAAAGGAGATAGCGCCAAACTTTGGACACTCGTCCGTCTATTAAGCGGTCAGCATCCTCAGTTACGTCGGCTCTCCCTCAATTGTTTCGGCCTGGGTATTTATTAAATTACCCGGGTCGTGCGTAACTCCGGCCCGGGTAAGCCCGGTCGTGGGCGCTTAATAAGCAGCCCAGCTTAATATATTATGCTGAGTGAATACGTTTGTTTTGTTTCTGGGCATTTAAGGTAAATTATCCGGGTGCCTAATCGTCGCATTAATTACGGGAACGCTCACATTTTTTCTTTAACGTGGGAAAGTACTTTGTGATTATAAAGAAAATGAACCATGATTAAAATAACAAATGCAAATAAAATATCTAAAAATATAAGAATACATTTTTGAAAATAACTCTCATAATAAAGTCGGTAAGTAGGTAATAGTTTCCCAATGAATAAATTACCATTCTATTACTAATGAAAACCAAAACTCACACGAAACTTAAGGTATAATATAACCTATTGATTAAATGCAAAAGTTTACATGAACATAGGCACAATAGATAGGTAACTCTTTGGTTTAAGGATATCTACTGTATTACTGAGTTTGCATTCAAAGGAACTCCGCAGCCGTACTCGTCAGGAAACGTTATCTGGCTTCAACTAAACAACTCACTCCATCCAACGACACCCTAAACAATCTTAAACTGTCCTCACCGACCGCACAATACACTATAATTTGTATTTTATCGCCTAGAACAAAGGGTTGTAAATTGAATGGGCGAGTAAAGTAGGAATGATCCTCTGGGTATGTGAGACGTAAGTAATGCTGCTTCAGTAAACTTCTCAGTGACGGGTTAACCAGTTACCGCAGAGCTGAAACTGTTAAAATAACGTCTAGGTATCGTTCCTAGTCTGCAGTAAATAATCTATCGGTGTGTTGAAATATCTATCTTATTAAAATTTAACCTTTAGGTCGAAATGTCATACCCAGCTGTTCCGAATCATCAATGCTTGGGTAAACGCAACTTAATGCCAATTCTGCTTTTATAATTCCAACAGCTGATTGCTGCCAACAACGGAGGACAGTTACGAGAGTTTAAATCTTAATTGAATGAGGTTAATGTACGCCGAATTTTCCATTAAAATAATGTGAAATGAAAAAATTCAACTTGATTCATTAAAATTACGAGACAGAAGATTGTCAGTTATGGTCGGCGAGACCGAATGTGCTGAATCGACGAGCGTCGAAGTCGGTCGTAAATCTCTTGAATTCTCCCTGGATGAAAATAAGCGACAGTCATGCCACAGATCAACCCACGTAGGAGAACAGAATGCCAACACTCTTTGAATCTATATCTCAATACGTGTCCTGGTTTTTTGAGCTTCAAGGTTTGGTATCTTTTTAATTTATTTCTCACTGGCTTTGCCAAAAACCGAAACAAATACTCATGACCTTAATACATTTTTATGCTTTGTTCTTATAATTTTCTTACTTAGGTAGGTATACAATTTATAACACGGTCTTCTTAATAGGATACCTACATTTATTCCGGGATATACATCTAAATTCCACGCGAGCGAAGTTACGGCCAGTACAAGTGTTATGAGGCTAAGCTTTATTCATTCCGAATTTGAATACCGGAACGGGATCATTCAAATCATCGGTCGCCGAAATAACCCGTGGCAGCCATTTTGTTACGCGGACCAATCAGGACCCGTCCCGCGCTGCAAACCAACATGGCGGACGAACATCCACCTATGGTGTAACGCCATTTCTTATTATTGAGTGACAGTGAATGGTTGTCAGAGGCAATCACATAAATTATTGTATTTTTTAGATAAGGTGTAATTTTATTTAAAATTATCATAATACAGATAAGGGGGTGTTATGTCTGGACATGATAAATTATTTTTATTTGTTTTATTAAACAATTAGGCGCATGGTTCAACATTTTACACTAGTTTTAACGCGTTTTTATGAATCCATGATAGCCTTTGTAGTAGGTACCAGTTGACCTAAAGTTTGGTGCATCTTTTCAACACAACTTTACAACTATGAGTTTAAACAAAATATTACACAATTATAAACATAAACAAGCTCCTGCAAGTATTTACGGTCAAGTACGTGTGTTGATAAAGACTGACTGAAATATGGTAACAGATGTTTGGGGTGAACGAACGAGGAGCGATGATCCCGCGCCGACCCGCGTCGGCGATTTATTTATTAAAATAATGTGCCCACATTAACCTGACAATTTATATGTAGCTAAATATTCGTAAGTAGGGAATTCTTTTATTACACTATTTGACAATGTATTAAATATCGTTAGCGCGATAAAACCGATTTAAATTGCACTTGAATTAAAAGGCGATAACGATCTTTATGTAACTCATAAACATATTTTAGCATTTCATTATAAGCTTCAATTGTCTATAAATAACTTAATAAATGCAAAATAATTTATTGGTTTTAAATTGTCTGCCAATGTTTACGTATCGTATCAAGCGTGTAGCATTGGTACCAAAATAGTTAGGGAGTTATATACCTACTTATAGCATTTCCCAAACTGATAGCTTTTAGGTCTAAAAGGTTTCTCAAAACATCAGTATAAACGTAGCTAGATAGGGAAAGTAAATTACATATTAAAATAAACCAAATAATGAACTTTCTTCAACCCAGCTCATAATTCGGAACGATTATAGATGGTACCTATTGTAGATAGAGGGCCGAGAAAGATGATTTAAGAAAATTATATTATAAAAAAGAGTAAAGGGCCCCGCAGGGCTTGGGCGGCGCGGTTCAAAGACATTATTATAAAAATGTACCAATTTACATTCAAACATAAAGCCGGCCGATGATCATTGGGGATTGGCTGCATTATAATACGGTTAATATGGAGGAATAAAATATACCTATTTAAATTATAAATAGACTTTTGATTGAAGAAACATAGTTATATTTAAATAGTGAACTATTTTCCATGAACGTTACGTTATTGAAAAATATTCATGGTTTTCAATATATATAAATGTAGGTATTTAATTCCCTTTCATAACAATTCTAAAAGTAGTTCTATTTAGGTAGGTACCTTCTCTGCCGTTCAATTACACCAAACAAAACAGTCTAAATACCTTTGTACCATGTTTTACTGCTACTATTCTTAAATTGGAAAAGCCGAGACGGATCGAATCCTGACTAAACGGCAACTTTAACCGATAAAAACTTTCTTTGTTACCGAGATACTATCGCTGAACTCTTTCGTAGGTACCTCCCTACTTTTTCGGAGGGGGAATGCACACTCTGTGGACTTAAATAGCAATCTCATGGATTGATAAGCTTATCTCGAACTGTGCAAGGTTGGAAGGTTCGTGGAAGTTATTAAAAACTTTTTAATTTTTTTCTTGATAACAATTTAAAGACTGTTATTATATCCCCTGGCTTCAGGGAGATCTGTTTTTATAGGTACCTATATAATACAACTTTTTATCCGAAGCTTCACTTGCGCAGATTTTAAATTTCTGTAACAGCGCCACCAATGACCAATTATATCTAAGAACCTTCCAGGTGACCCCATCAGTACGAAAGAGGAGGAGAAGAATTACGAACACACGCACACCGTAATTTTGTATTATTAAGTTAACACTTGAATAGCTGTCAAGTTTCATAGATAAAAAATAAATTGTTAGTAAAATAATAAGGTAATTTATATTTATCCGTTTGAAAGCAAAAATAAAAAGTAATATATATATAAAAAGTAATATAAGACACTTTTTTCTGTACAAATCAGTTCATAAACAAAGCATTGAATTATGGATCAAGGTGTTTACCTTCCTGAAGGTTATACCCAGCTGATGTTTTTGACCTTCAAGATAAAGTAGGTAATAGTAGAGGCATCTCGGTTGTTTCTTGTGTGATACCTACCTATTGTATACAGTGTGAGCTTCTTGTACTAAATGTTACTAACAAAATATTTACAAGTGGATTTTATTTTTAGTTTAAGTATATTTTACTAAACGTTTTGTAAGCAGCGACGATTTATAATAATGCCTCATATACGTATATGGTTGTACATTCGAGGCAATATTCGCAATTGTTAACGCTAGTAAAATTAATACTAGAAAGTACTGTCATCGTTACATTTCTCAATATAGCACCTTTAACGTCGAGATGCAAAATACGAGTCCAAACGCAACAGCTCACAATCATACAATCAGAGAGATACCCATAAATGAAAAAGTAATACCTACCAACTCATACAAACGAAAATATTCAAATTCCATCTGCAAACGTAAATGTATGTAATGCGAATACCCGAGTCGTGAACCTTTTGCAGCAATTACAAAATATTCTCGCGAGATTCCAATTAAAACGTTCCATCCGCAAAATTCCACGGGGTCGGAAACTTCCAAGACTCCCCCTCACCCGGGGTAGGTAGGTAATTGCTCCTCGCATTCCCGGAATATCTTGCAGAGTTCTTGTTCGCACTTCTGATAGAATACCATGTTAGGAGCTGCGGGTTTTAAATTTATATAGGTAGCTATTTTGTCGAAGGTTTGATATAAATAGGTAACACCTAATGTCGCAGTTTTTATAATTTATTGACCATCTCTAGAAAAAATACAAATTTAAGTACCTATTATATCCTAGTGATTTAAAAACATTTTAATTATGAGAAAACTTGGATCTTTCTTTAAAATATTGCCAACGATTCGTATGTGTGTTTTTTCCCTTTCCAACATTATAATAGAATCATGCATCTCTACATACCTAATACAGCAAATTAGCGACTAAACATTTACTCCCATTCATGTCAACGTGTGGCGTGCAGTTAAACTACGTAATAATTCAACTCTGTCATAGCGAAAGCGCCGTTTAAACGTTTTATGACGTAGAGTCATACAAGCTATGTATCCTAGCTAACGAAACACGTGGATCACTCAAATAGGTAATGGAAAACTTAAGCGTTTAGCAAATGAGTTGTTTAGGCCCGTATAAATAAATCTATCTCAAGTCTGAGAGCGGTTTTGACTACGCCTTAGATATTTCATTTTGTGCTGGTATGACGTAACAGTGACATTCCCAAGTTCGCTCTCAGATTTGAGATCGATTTGTTAACACCCTATTCTATAAGTCTACTTAAATCTGGAATCATGACAAGCATACCTATAGGTTAGTAACAAAATGATTGTTTAACTCGGTCATTAGATATATTAGGCGATTATGAATTAGGTATATTTAACCGGTGTATTAAGTAACGATTAAATGAACCCCGTGTGCTTAAACTTTTTAATAATAATTATGTGTCTTGGTTAAAAATGTATACGCTATGTGACGTAAACAGTGTACTTACCTAAGTGCTATGATAAAGATTTAATACTAATATCTGGTTCTCAATCATAATATCTACGAATATTTTATTTTATAATGTGGATTTAATGAAGTCAGTTTAAAAGCAGTTACTAATATTTCTACGGTGAGTGGTCAATTACCTGCTTGAAATATATACGAATATAAATTCCCTGATTACAGTCAATTAGTGTATAGCAGTAAGTAATGCAAACTCTACCTAAATGTATTTTATTTAATGATCCCCGACTCGTCCCGCTCGGCACGCACCGGTAATATTTATAAATAATAACATAAAACAATATAACAGTAGCTCTTAAGAGTTCGCTACATAAAGCTCACCCCGAGAATAAATGGATTACTTGTGTCCGTACCCCGCCATCTAGCGGGGGGCGCGCGAAACTCTATGAGTTATTGTTATTGCATGGATTTCCCCGCTTCCGAACATGTTTTCACTTACACCCCTCTTGTAGGAGTCGTAAAAATCTGGTCGAAATATTTTATTAAATTGATTGTGTTTTCAAAACATGTCCCCGCAAAGTCTAAGTCGTCTGGTGAAGTTATTCAGATGTTTTCGTAGTCGGTGCGCGACGGAGCTTTTATATCCCTACTTAGCGTTTTTCTGTTATGGCAAAGTTAGGTATTATCTTGGATTCCCAGCGAGTCCCTTGAGTGAGTCTAGCAGACGAGCTTTGTACAGTGTATATTATTAGGTTAGTGACTCTACATGACTTATCTACTAGAAGTATACGTACGAAATTAGTTTGATGTAGAGTTATAAAAATACAAACCTAGACCACTTAATTACTTATTTATACAGTGTGTCTCGAAAGTCTAAAATCATACTTGTGGTATAAGTACCTAGGTACATGAGTAGCGTGCACAAAATTAAATAGTTTCAAAATTTTCTTAATCTAATTGTTTTTCGTTTTTATTCTCCATCTAGTAAAAAAAAAACTCGAATACTTTGCATTTTTTCCAAACTTGATCTAGGTTATATAGTATATCTTGATATTGGTAGTTTCTACTCGTAAATACACTGTTTAACTAGGCCTCTATATAATATTAGGTACCGTATATGTGCAATTTAATATTTTTTTCGAACTAACTTCCTCTATATTTTATCATTTATATTTTGATATGTAAAAAAACGAACTTTCCTATAATATACAATCCAATTATTTATATTTCCTACAAATTTCTGTCTAAACTAACTCTATATGCAGCAACAGGCATCTCAGTTGGGTATGTCTAGTATGGTACACATCTAATTGTCACCATCGCTATCCAATCTGATATCTTCAACGAGATAACGAGGAGTGTTCGTACGAGAACTATGGAAGCTTATTAGCTGTAACGAGGCCATAAAGTGGGCGTTCGTTAGTCGAGCCCGCGTGCAGACATAAGTTATCTTACACTGAGCGTGGAACACCCACGTTGTGGCCTACTAAATATTGTATTCGACATTATTGCATATTTTAGGGACGAGGAGAGAGTATTCATTTAGTGGAAAATAATAAAATAGCTAGATAGGTAACCACACAATAATTTTATAATAGGTACCTACTGATATAAATAATTATTTAAGTTAATACCTAAATAATTAACGGTTCTTAACTGAACCGGTTGGTAGAGTCAGGTGTCCTGCCCAAATATATAGTTATAACCATGATAATAATTAAGATAAGGTGATGACAGGAATAAAAATAAATATTCAATGTTTAAAATACTTAAATATCAAAGTCTAAACTCGATTATTAGCATTTTTATCTATTGGGGCCAATTAACATTCCTAAATCGATTATATGCAACCAAAAGTCTTCCAAACTATTTAATTAATAATTATTAATATTAAAATCTAACTCCGAAGGTAATCGAATATTATACTTTTTTAAAAAGCTTCGGTGAAATTGTTTTTTCGGTTGTAGAGCCCATCTGTAGCCATTTGACTATAGCCCTTGTAGTACGGGCTGTCCCAACGAGTTGTCTCCCACAGAAGATCGGGGTATAGTGGTTATTAAGTTACGTTTTGAACGATAAGTGAGAGAGCCGGATGCCCAATAACCCCTCCCTTCCCCTCTTCGGTGTATAAAAAAGTTAAAATAAAGGGGGAATTGGTAGGTACCAATTTCACTAACAAAAAATAATTTAGATAATAGATTGGAGCCAACCAAACCCTATCATTATTGATAAAATTTAGCTCCACTCCCTAATTTGGGAGTTCCAGGTAGATAAAGCCAAGGGTAAAGGAGTGCCAAACTCGCGGACAAATTAAGCCTATATAGGCACGAAATGTTAAGTTTTAATGGTGATTTATAATAATGCAAAAACAGCCAAAACCTATTAATTCCCATGGATTAGCAAAATTTAATTAATATTCACCTTTACGTAAACTAAAATAATGATGCATTACAGCACTGAAAAGAAATAAAACATTGCTACATATTACAGCGGAATCTTCTTATGTGAATAAAAGAAAAAATCCCAATACCTAACTTCAAAAACGGCATTAGACAGTAGGTATGTATTAAAATCATTCCACTTATTAAAACTAACAATAGGGGTGTACCTACTCATAAATGTACCCTAATTAATCAGAAATAAATCCGTCGGTAATATCCGCAGTAAATTAAGTTGCATCTTGAGCATAATAAAACTGAATGGCGGCATCGAAAAAAATACTTAAAGACCACACACCGTGAGCATTTAAGACATTACTTAATTGGAATTTTACATTATTGTTTTTATATGGGACATACAAATAATACTAATTAAAAATCGACATGTCTTTTTTACTCTATCACCGGGTACTTCGGTATAACAAGGAGTGTATGCGACAAATGATAGTATACTAGAATGTAGAGACAGTAGTTTAGAATATACTCACATTTGCTTTCATACATATAATTTGCAAGTAAGTATAGTCTTTAATTCAAATAATATGTTACAGTGAAAAATGTAGATTAGCGTACTCTACAATATCGTAGATACTGGTCGCAGACAATTTATTTAATACTATGGCAGTACCAAAATCTAATTTATTAGCTATGTAGAGACCACACAGCCACGACAGCCGTATTAATGTGCAATGAAAATGGGCAGGCTTTAATTAGTATTGTCTAAACAAAAAATATTATAGTATGTCCTATATATACTTAACTCTAATAAATATATAGGTATTATACATGGCTGTGAGGCAACAGTAGTTAAAACGTATTATTAAAGAACTTGTCTGAAGTACTAAGATAAAAATATCTAAATAGTATACAAAAAATTAAGTGGCTATCGGCGTATCTATGGATTCTATGGCTGTTTCTTCATTTAATTCTTGTTAACTACGCAAGTAATTTTGCTGTGTTTTATGCTACTATTTAGAATAATAAAGCATTCTACTTTACCGTGCAAAACCGGTGCGGGTCGCTCGAAATAATTATTATAAAAATTTAATTTTAATTAGATATTATACGTGTGATAAAATAGGTAGATAAAGCGCATACGTAGGTAGCTACTCATGTTTATATTATTAGTAAGGACGCCATAAATATCAGAAATTGAGGTTAGGTAAAGGCACAGAATATTTAATATCGCTACGCAGTACAGACTTGGCAATAACTCTAAATCAATCTAATATTTCTTTGATTTTATTTTATAGGTTAACAATATTTTCTTGATTAAATATCCTTCACATGTATAATGAGAAACAGAGACAGTTTTTAATTAGTTCCAAGGAAAATTCTTTACGAACATACCTAGTGTATCGCCGTCGCCATGTGTGTCTGACGCCAGACAAGTCGGTGTTGGCATGAGGCCAAGCCCCGCGCATAACTCTACACCCTCTGTTTACATGAAAATTATATTTTGGAATTAAAACAAGTAATTCTAACATCTTGAACACACTACTTACGCGTTTAAAATCTCGTGTTATACTGACTGCATGACTCGGCTTTCTCTTTACTCGCAAAAAAAAACTAATTTGAATTTTTATAGAGAATTGGGTCAACGCGTTCTAGGAAGCGCTTGCGCAGACTACGTTTGTTTTGTTTTCTTTTGTGAAATGCAAATGCGTTCAGGCAAACACTTTTGTTTGAATTTTGATTGGTATTCCAACAGAAAGACGATAATTTTATCTATATCTGTAGCTCTACTTACTATCATTCTCTAAATTTCAACTCTACAAATAGTTACCTGGTCTAGTTGCTATTTCTAATGTAGTTTTTACTTATTATTTACGTACTTCTGATGTAACTGATATGTTAAAGCCTATTTTGGTGGGCAACAATTATGGTAATAGGTATATATAGGTATGGTAGAAGTCTACCCGTAAAATATAATACAATAGGTAAATTGTGGTCGTTATGGTGTAGTAATTTTAAATCATCAAGGGGTAAGTCCTAAAGTAAAGTATTTTATACTAATATTGTATAATATTGCAACATATAGTATAGTATATTAAACTCTACCTTTTTAAACATAAACGGTGTTAAAACGCCTGGCGTTATTTTTCAAGATTTGCGCCATCTATGTAATGTGAGTGGAACTTTAGGAAGCTTACAAACTGCTCAGAGCTTATAAACCTAGGAGGGTTAAGGCTTACTGTTATTCATAATATTTTTGATTAAATTTATATTGACTTAGAATACATTTTATTTTACGTACTTACGTAATTGTGATAATAATCATCTTATTATTAAATAAGTACCTGCCTGTCAGTGGTTAACGCCTACTCAAAATATTTAACTATATTAGAAGTATCATAAGTAAATGACCATATTATGCAAATAAAACAATTAAATGCCTAATTGAACTATAGGTATTTTGGAGCTTAGTAGGGTTTATGGTAATTAAAGCACACAATCATTTGCGTAACAGGACATGGGCTAGCCTTGGACTCTACAAAAATTCTTCCTAAAAATAAATCCTAATAGAACCTTAAACATTTACTATAAAAAAATAAGAATTTTAATTTTCTGAAATAATACTAATTACCCACTCCGCAAATTATGTTAATCCTAATATACCTAAGCTTTCACCCTCAAATTTATCTAGAATTTTCAAGTAAATTTTTGTGAATAGCGCCATCTTCATGAAGTTGTTAGTAGTTGAATCAGAAGGCATTGGTCCTAAACATTTTGAACATAACACAGAATTATGATAAACGTCATGATCTAAAATGAAAACTTCATATACAGATTCATGTAAATAATAAAGTGCGAAAATGGTCAGGTGACATAATCCACATCCATATGCATAAACGATATAAAATTATACATAACGCCAGATGGTAAATATAATTATGAGGAAATAGATAGATAAACACTATTACCTAATATTACCTAATAGTTATAAATAATGCTTTATAGATAAGCTACTAATTGATTTATTTAAAAAAAAAAAAAATAATGAAGAGAAGAATGAAGAATGAAACTTTTCTTGTAACATATTTGACCAAGATTTTTTTTAAACCATTATTTTCTCTGTAACTTTTGGTCGTCTAGAAAAATATTATATAACTAAGTAGACATGCATAATTTTAAAGTACCTACTTAATATGTTTTATTTTGCCTAAAACTATAGTTAAATTTTCCAAAATAACAGATAACAGAAAAGGTTCAAGACAACTGATTCTTGGACCCTCCCATTCTTCAATCCGATGAATACTCACACAAGAACATATTTACATGTGTGCTCAAGAATTTCAGCTGCAGGCCATTGCCATGCCGGTACCTACTTGCGACGCCATGTTACTTTATTTGTTGTCTCACTCTCGCATACAGGATGCGCCCAAAGTGGCGTGAGAAAAAAGTTTTTGTTGTATCTCTTTCGCACGTCGACGGGAGAGCCGGTTGATCGTAGCGCGAGTTCTTACGATTTGAGAAGGGGAATAAAAAATTAAAAAGCAATAGCAATGGCGGTTCACTGCGGCGATTGGCGATACCGTACGATTCCCGGGTAGGCCGGTTAGCTACCGGGCGGTGGTTTTTTAAATAATTCCATGATGGCGAAATCAAAATACTGTTTAGATGATTCTACTGGACTTTTGAATCAACCAAGTAACTAGGTAAAAAAATCTAATTAAACTGTACAAAATAGTAGGTTAAAAAATTAATAAATTTCTTACCTCTTAGGCAACGTCTCGCAGAATATTGATTGTAGGACTTTCTCGCTTCATACCATTTTGATGAGATCTGAAAAGGCAAAAGTAAACCATTTAGGAGGCAATGCAGGTAATTTATAAATACCTACTATCAAAAAACACCGACTCCGATAAAATCCCTTGAGTAACGTAGTACACTATTACTTACTTATTTATACCTATAACAAAGTCGGCAAGCAAGCGTACGACCCGCCTGATGTTAAGCAGTTACCATACCTAAATAAGTACTTGCCATACCAAAGCCATTGCTCGCATGTTGCGACCTGAAGAGGAACGAAACAAATGACGGCAAGTTTTAATCATAAGTCTTCAGAACCTGTTCTCTTTCTTAGTTTAAAGTTAACTTTCCTTCATTTAGATAAAAATATGAGTACCTAGGTATATAAGTGCCGACTAAGTAGTTTTCTAGTTATAGCTGCATTCTATCACAGCATTAAGATACGTATGACCAACACCAACCATTAACTATTGACTTACCCATCGCCCATCTACCTCTGCCTACTTATAAACCCCGTCGACACATAAATTAACTCAGTACACACTACACAGTGCAGTAACATCGATTATTTACAGCCGCATACAGCTGAGATAATCTCGACTAAGTGCACATTTAGCGGGTGGCCACTGAGCGGTCCGGCACTCGGCTTTATGGCAAGTTAAGCAAATATTAATGGCGGCACATTTATGAGACGGTAAACTAAAATGTGATAGCGCTGACGTTTTTGCAGGTGACTGACTGTAGGTACACTGTTGAGAAACGCAATATTTTGTTGAACATTTCCAGCAGATAGACATACCTTACTATTATTTATTTATTATTATTATTGACAGCTGGGTGTCTATAATATAAAAAAAAACTCAAGCTACCCAACTGTATGTGCAAACAAAAATATCCGCTTATCCGCGCACCTATTTAGCATAGTGAATTTGCAAGAGAAAAGCTTCCAGTAACAGTAACAGACAAGAATTATTGCCGCCAATAAAAAATATATATACTACGGCCGGCAAAGGCCGACGGAGACGAACTCAAACTCGCGCGTCCTAGCCGCGATATCGCGTGATTGATACGCAATAAACTGAATTTATTACGAGACCGCCATAAACGCACGCCCGAATGGCTAATCATCTATTAATCGCAATTTAACGCATCAACACTGTCAAATAATACTTGAAAGAACAAGCGATAAAAGTTTATTGAGCGCTCGTGTCGAAACACGCCTTTTGCTCTATGTGGCCACTACGGGCGGCGAATAGGCGCCGGTGTAATTTGCCCGAATCGCGGCCGTGTAAGGCGACACTATAAAAAATGCATAAAACCACACGGAAGGAGTCACAATGCTCCATAACCTACCGCAAAAGTTTGACATTACAGCACTGTGATTGTTTCTTTGTTTATCGTATAAAATTTATAGGTGCCGCTTACCGTTTATGAGAACACGGCTATGTGCGTTGAACTTTGAATCGCTTGATTACGGTTTTTTAATGGTTGAGTGGGAATATTCGTTAATATTTCATTGTTAGCTGATGCATTGTTCCCTGAGGCTGCGGCGGGAGTCACGCCTGCCTAATGTGAGCTGCATATGCGTACTTACAGCCTTCGTTAATTGAGGTACAGTAGGAAGCAATAGCAACTAGCTTTTCAAGTTTGATCTTTAAAGTAGTATGTAGTCTACTATAAAGTAGAGAATTATGTAGAGTCGATGGTAGGGACTATTTGCCATAATTGGCTCTAGCATTCAACCATTTCTATATTATTATTATAAGTCTATTAGACAATGTTGCTAATAAAATTAGGTAGGTAATCTCTACATAATTGACCTTTAAATTTATTTTAAGAATGGACGTGACTCTATTTTTTACTAGTGTGCAATTGGCCTAAAAGTGCGTAATAACTTAGGTATGTACTCTTAGGTATATTATCAGAAAAACATTCGCCTTCCTACACATATTTCTAAACTTGTAGCATAAAGAACATTTTTCATAGTTGATCGACTTTATATGCCACGAGACGTTCGCAGTCGTAAACAGAACGGCTAGTCTTGTGTTTTTGACCGTTATACCCGTTGAGTCAGCCAGACTGCTATTAGAACCCTAAATCACACACGATATTTTACTTGTTCTCACATACGCGTATTTACTTTACTTACTAAATCAAATATACAGTCCCTTATTTTGGAGTATCAAAGGAAAATGTGAAAGTAAAATAAAAAGAAAAACGGAAAATGTAGAGTTTGACACCATCGTTTTTTACGACCACAAGAACAGATTCCAGTGTCTTTGTTGGGTGACCACTGCAGTAAATCTTGATTTACAGGAGTCATTAGAGGTATCGTCCTAACTAATGTGTGTGTGTAAATGTTTATAGTAAAGAAATTCCAACTCAAAGTCAATCAAAGTTCACACGAAATTAACTCCGAAATTATCGCTTACATTCATAAAATGGTGAATACATATAACACACATATAACAGCCATTAGATACGTAATACGTATCCATTCAAAGGCGCCCGGTATAACGTATCGCGATCGCCCAAACACCGGTTGTTTAGTGATGTTATAAATCAAATCATCAATTATCGACAAGCGTTTACACTCGTGACGCCGCCGTGTAAACAAGCTGGACATTAAAACTCGTGCTACCTATGTTTTACGACTATTCAATTTGGGGGAAAATCGATTTTATTCGCTTGCTTTTCAATCGATTGACGGCTAAAGTCGCTCGATATTACCGCGTAGTGTTTGTGTTGAATTTTTTATCCTAGCAAGGAAGTGGTCGGCGGATACTGCTCGAACGAGGAAGAGACGCGTCTGGTAGGTAAACAAAGCCGTTGTAAAGCTACGTTTATTTACTTAATCGTACACAATACATCAATCTTCAAGCGTAGGTAATTGTTGAGAAACGCGATCAGAAATTTCACAAATACACTACATTTAGGCACTAAAAATACACTCGCTACTCACCCGTTCGAGAAGCTATATTTAAAACCGTGATTTCACTATTAATTGGCACAATATTCAACACAGTTTTCACCAATCAAAATCGATTTAAAGTGGAACAGCACGAGATATTAAATCACTCTTAATTCTGGCGAGTGTGGCCATCGGAGTCATCAAGAGAACTGAGGCCATGTACGGTGCCAGCAATTGTATCACATATTTATGCCGCTAACAAAACACTAACAAATTGATATGTTTATCTACAAAGGACAATAAATTCATTCAAACCGGCCCACCCTTTAAGCGAGGGGAACCACCCTTCATATTTAAAAATTGCAAAATATTACATAAATAATAAAAAAGGCCGCCATTCCCCCATCCTGTCCCCGCTATCTGGAGATAGATATCATTTTGGCTAACTCATAGTTCCGGGGAAATGGCCTGGAAAGCTCCTTTGAGATTTAAATTTGTTTCATACATTATTCATATCAAACTTATGTAAAAAATGGCATAACTCTATAAGTATGATAAAAAATGCTTTTTGAAAAAGAACTCTACTCTCTCTTGTTGTAAATAGAAAATGCAGAAATATTATTTCTCCAAAAAAGTTAGCTATTTGAAGTGATAAGAGCAAGATTTGTTACACTGTGGAGATAGCGCACAAAAAAAAATACCACAAAAGAGATTATAAGAAATGAAATCATAATTGCCATTTAGAATATAATAACAAATATCGTCAGACCAATACACCATCAGTACTTATAGTTCCAAACTAAGGAATGCTTGTACCACTAAAGGTACCGTAAAATGGACTAAAGGCGATCCTAGAAACACCCAGAGCAGGGCAAATTACGAAAAGGCAATTTCCGAAATCAATTGAATAATAAGAGGTAGTATAATTATTCTCATATACATACTAATAAAATCATTAAAATGTCGATATCTATCTTTATTCCTATCATCCGAAAAACATTGTCCCTCAATGAATATAATAATAACCCGCAGTGCGATCACTCTCCCACCCTGTACCCAACAACCCTAAACGACCGAGGTGGCCATTAAAAAATCAAACCATCACTAGGATAGGGGTGTCCTATGTTTTAATTTAGTGTGTTATTTGATGTGAAAAGTTTAATCGATTCTACAAGCCGGGTACTCGATTATATAGATATATAATCGAGTTAATTAGTCGCTTGAGAATTGAAAGCGTAAAAAGGGATTAATAGTTATGTGAAACTCAGTGACAAATAAATTATATAATGTACTAGCTGTGCCCCGCGACTTCATCCGCGTAGTATTTTAATTTAGCAAAAATTTCGGGATTATCGGGTTAAAAAGTATCCTATATGTTAATCCCGGTTATAATCTATCTGTGTTCCAAATTTCATCCAAATCCGTTCAGTAGTTTTTGCGTGAAGGAGTAACTAACATACATACATACATACATCCACACTCACAAACTTTCGAATTTATAATATTAGTAGGATTTGGTACTCGTATTACATTGGTACTGATTCTGTTGGTATACAAACACGACATGAATAAACGAACTGTACATGTGGTGACGTATGAAAAAGACACAAATATTTTTTTTGCGTCAATACTAGTTTAGCCGTCATTTGACGAGAACAGAATGGGCATCATTGTGTATGTAGTTAATTCTTTAGTGTTCCGTAGTCCCGATAAAAAACCCTTATAAAACATCCAGTCCGTCCGTCCGTTCATCAATCTATGCGACCGTCAGTCCGTCCCAGTCTGTCACAGTGCTGTAACTTCTAAACTTTTTGGCGAAAATTGATGAAATTCTCAATTCCAAAAAAAAATACATATTATACAATTACATCCTTTATTGAGGCCTTATGTCATATTTTCCTACTTATAGCTGGTTCCGTTGCCCTGTGAGGAACACCTACCTACCCCATACCACCTACCTATTTAGTACCTTTTCATATAGATCTAAAACAGCCCTCACACCACGACGTACGTAATGACTAATTTGGACGTTGTTAACACCAGGTAGTCTGACGCGTGGAAACCACATTTCACGGGTGAAAATAGACTCGAATCTTGCTTGTGCTCCAACCCGTCCCAAAATTATTCATATAGCTTCAACTTATGAGATAAGACACTGAATATCCTAGTGAATCATAGTCTGGCTTTTTATAGACACTGAAAGGTGTGCATATTTATGCCATGCCAACATGATGCTTATAGCGTTTGCTCTACGTACCTACGTCATATGTACAACCTCTCCAATATATTTATTTTATTATTGTTTTGGTGTTTTTGTACAATAAGGATACTTAGTTCAACCCAAATCTTAGTGTTATTTTTACCAAAAACTTACAAAGACATAAAAAAAACAAAAGCAATTAAAAAAATTATAAAGAACTTACAGAACTGTTATGTTCAACTTTCGATTGTGGTTTTGATAAAATGGTCTGAATTAGTCATATATTCAGTGGATTCCAATTAAATTCACTCAAAAATCATTATCGTTCGTCTTCATTCCTGACAAAGATGCATCAGCAAAATTCCTACCATGTAAAAATAACTATTTACACTGAGTACAAACTAAAAAGTATAAACCTACTCCTTCACCGAAACAACGCGCCTTAAAGGTGCATAGAGTCGCAGTTTTACAGACCCTCCATGTATCTCGTTGAGAACATTATACTTGTAAGTACTCTCTGTAGCCATGTCGTAAGCCTAGCATTATCGTATACCGTCGCCTTAACACCACACGAGTATCCGGACATACCCGACTATATTTAAACGTCGTTTTTGTTTCCCCAGTTTAGTGTGCGGGGCTAATTCCGTGCGTTTACGAGCCCGACCAGATCGGCGGGCCAGATGCCGCTCCCACGCCAACAATGTCCCTTCACAAGACCGTGGGCGATGCGGTGCGACGAACTGCATGGGCTTTTGGAAGGATTTTTAACGGGACTAGTCCCGCCACACACTCCCACCCCTTAACAGTGGTGGGATTACAGGAGTAACCTCCTGTAAGCCAGGCACGACATTAGTGTCAAATTATGACACCGAGGTATGACCATTGACGTATCTCCTAAGCTAAATTGTCTTGGAACCCGCACGAATTTAATCAAAAGAAAGAATAGGAGGAGTTAGAAGAAAATTATTCATACTAACAATTTGAGGGTAAAGCCTATACCTATATTCTCCAATTTAATCGATACCTTCTTATCCTGCGCAACTCGTGTGAAAAGCGCCTACCCCGCACGTCCCTTCTACACCTAACGATGTTTGGAATATTATCGGACGAGAACAGAATAATTTATCGATATTTCATTACCCGCGGCCCACCGGCCCAATGTTTGGAGGCATTCGTGATTGGGTTTCAAAACACCCACCTACCTGAGACCGGTAAGTGGATAAACATGTAGCACCTCGGTATATTAAGGAGATTTCTTCATCTTAATTGGTATTCGGTGGGTATTATTTTAGAAAGTTCACAATGGCGTTTAACTGATAAATTTTAAGTTATATATACTGATAAGTTTAAGAATATTGTTATGTGTTCTCTTGGAATGGAGATGGTAAATAACGTGTGAATAATAAGGGGATAAAGATAAACCTAGACTCTCATAATGGAGAAAAAGACTTAACTCTTCAAAGGACGGATGTCAGTGTGTTTTAAACTGGACTTCTCGCAGGCCCTGCCTTACCACTATTTACAGATTCACTATTGATTTTCAATAAATAAAAACTAGAGTTTACGATCAATCAATAGTATACACCGGTAACTATTTAAGTACTATCATACGAGTATATAAATAAATATTTAAATATCGCCAGATAAACACACCAACTGTATGGTCCCAAACTAAGCAAAGCTTGTACTATGGGTACTGTACAATGAACTGGGGGCGATCCCAGTGACACCCAGACAAGGGAAAATTACGAAAAGGCCATTTCCGAAATTTACCCTGACGGGAATCAAACCCGCAACCACCCCGTGCTGTGAGCCGAGCGGCCTACGCTCGAACCACTGCACCAAGCGGTCGTCAATATACCGCGGATCATTACATTTCACTGTCGCTCACGCGCAATCGCAACACCGGTGAAAGCCAATGAAAATCTAACGTCGAATGCACTGCGCACGCGTTAAGAAAATCATAATGCAAAGCTATGCGATATAAATCTTAACTTTTTATGTACCATTAAAGCGGTTTTATTAGTTATTAACACGTGTTAAACGGTTAAAAGACTAAAACATTTATAGAAAATTCTAGTCATTAACATGTCGAGTATTTGGTAGTACGACGGCTCAGGTGACTGCTGGTATAAAAACGTACAAAATTATATTTAAGTCAATCATCGTTTTTAAATCTCTAATCCTTAAATATAATTATATAAATACTCGAGTAATAGTTCCTACTGACGTTTTAATTTAGGAATGTAATAAACTGGTAGTTTTTTTAGACATTTATTATAAGAGATGTTACAATGGAACATGAAACATAGTTAGAAATCTGATTGCAGCCTGCATTTTAATTGTTGTTAGTAATAAAACATTTAATGTACTACAAAACATGTTTAAACAAAAAAAAACATGACTAGAGATTTTGATCTTCATTGTGTTAACATAACACATTGCGCAGATAAGAATATGATCGCGTTAAACATATTTTTTGCATCTCTATACTTATTACAATTACTATTTAAATGGCTTTTATAGCTTTTATGGCAAGATAGCTAATAATTTTAAAATGTACTTTAACTTAATTACATTTAGGTAATTATTCACTTGTGGCTCTACTAAAGATTTGCTTTTAGCCTTGTTTCAGTTTCTAATTAAGTTTATTATTTCATGCAAACATAGTATATGGTTTAAGTGAAATGGTAAGTTATTAAATTGAAATAAAACTATTTTTCGGATTTTATCGCGTTTATTAACTTTATGTTCCCGACGTTTATGTATGACATCAGGACGTCTAACACCTCAGTCCCCCTGTCACCATGGCTGCTGTAAAGCAACCGAAACGTCGGGAACATAAAGTTAATAAACGCAAAAAAATCCGAAAAATAGTTTTATTTCAATGTGTAGTATTCGCGTAAATATAAGAAAACAATAAGTTATTAAATACTTACCTAAAGAGACGAGCTCAATTATACAAAGCCAATCATTTTTAATTAAAAAAATAATAGATAACGGCCGCTTGGCGTAGTGGTTCGAGCGTAGGCCGTTCGGCTCACTGCACATGGTGGTTGCGGGTTCGATTCCTGCCGGGGCAAATTTCGGAAATGGCCTTTTCGTGATTTGCCCTGGTCTGAGTGTCATTGGGATCGTCCCCAGTCCATTGCACTGTACTCATAGTACAAGCGTTGCTTAGTTTGGGACCATACAGTTGGTGTGTCAGTCTGGCGATATTTATTATTATTTATTTATTTATAATATCTTTTTAAACCCCAATACCTATGAGAAAACATACCTATCCACAATAGCTGTATAAGTTGATCCGGAAATTTACAGCAGCTGTAAAAGTGAACTACGGCCACCACACATAGAGGCATAACTTAACACGATAATATCAAATTAACACAGCACCCGACGTAAATCAATTATTCGTCTCAAACACTCATCGACTTTTAAATCGTAATAAAATTTACAAACGGCAGTGAATTTATTTATTGCCTTCAAGTTGTAAAACTATATTACACGGTATAATGACGTGTGTTATTGGCATTTATTTTACCGTTTAACATCAATGACCAATCAAAGTTTATTGTTTAATTAAAAACATATTAGTTACACTTAAACAAATATTGAATGTTGTGGCTCCAATGTTTTTCAACCTATAATTCGCTTAAGTTGGTTATTTTTACTATAAAAATTTCTAAATGACTCTACCTACTTAATCGGAGAATTAAAGACAGTAAATATGTAAACTCTCTGCAAATACATAACTTTGAGCTCAAAATATTTTCTCACGACTTTAAAAGTGCATGTAGATGGAAACAAGTCTCTATATACAAGTCACAGTGCTCTACCAGCGTCTCTACATTGTTGTCCACTACACATGCGCCGGACCTTATAAATTTGCACTTGATTTATTTATTGCTCGCACAAAATGTCAACAATGCAACGTTAAAAGTGAAACTAAAAGGTATTGTGCAAGAAAGGGTGTCCGGTATTGTGCACCCACCCCGTTATGCAAATCAGTACGCTGAAACCGAAAGTGTAGCTTCGGCCTAACAAAGAACCCGGGCCCTTGCGTAACCTACACATAAATTATCGATACGCATTAGGCAAATTGCGTTTCTTTATATTTCCCGAGAAACGAGTTGGTACCGACCAGAAAAAACCCTCAAATCATCGCTTGCATTATCTTCCTCCAAAGTCGTTAAACTCAAAGGGTGAAATTTGCATAATATCCCATTTATGGTGAAATATTTTGAGTTTTGTGGTAAACTTTCGTTTTCGTAACGCTATAGTTATGTCACGGCATCAGCGCGAGTCGGTTCTGTGCGTGATATTGGATAATTTGGTGAGGGGAAATCGCGCGGGGAGGTTCCATCGTGTCTTACATATTTCGATAAGTGCGTTACCATTTGTCGTGATTTATATTCAGGTGTGTTCGTGTTACCTGATAGTTAAGTTTTTACTGTCACGATAGAGGCCCAGAGAGTGGAGTCGACGATTTGTTTATCGGTGACGACAGGCCACGGCGCGGTGTCTAACATGTATGTATGTACCGCCGATCTTTTTTATGTGTAAGTGTTAAGTTAGTACCGCGTTTATTGCTTTTCGGTTATGTAACAGTATCGAAGTGGGTTATATTAAGAAACTCGTAAGCGCCTGTTTTTTTATTATTAGGGCTCCGTATCGCTAATATAATAAAATAATCCTTGTAAGATTGTTCGAGCGTCTGTCGGGTGTGTAAAACTATTTTAAGTGTACAACTAACCATATTAAATTATTTGATATTTATCTTAAAATGTGATACCTAGTAGTAATAAAGCATCGGGATCATAGATTAACGCCTGTATTCACGAACAATACCTACTTTTCTAAGTAGGGAACCAACGCTATGGAAATTGACATTTCTCAATACGCTGTGCGTTCGCGGATTGCAAAAACGGTCATAAGTATTGAAAAACTGTTACTATTTTCGCCAGTTTAATAAATAACATACCAACGGGATAGTCTACGAAATTAATGAGAAAAGCGTCATGATACAGAACCATTGTCGCCTGAGCTCTCTCACTTGACCGGTGTTTTTATTGGATGAAAGCTTAAAGAAAGTTGATTTTTAAATCCCATGGGTCGGGATATGGGAATGCCAGAACTGGCTTTCATAATGATTTTCTAAGGTCGTAAAATTTTTAGTTGGTACAGCCATAGGTAAACATCCATATAAAACAATTTAAATTGTACTCTTACCATTTTCAAATTTAGAACTGTCAAGTCAACGTCGCAGCTCAATCCAAGATGGCGGATCAAAACCGCACATTCATTCATCAGGGGTGCTGTCATAAAATAGAATTACTCAGACGGACGGATCACAGGCAGTCTCGGCCATGATTACTATGAATCAACATAAATCATTCCCTCAGAGACCCGCACCAACGATAATTGTACTAGATCTCTCCTTCTTCTATAATAAATCAAACATTTCGGGTGTGCGGGCAGCTTTTTTATGGGTCGGTTTTGGTGTCGTTAAAGCTGAAAAGTAAAAAAATTCTAGCGAAATAATAACGTGACTCGCGATGGTTTCGGTTGGCTCACGTTTGCTGTCGGTTCCATTGTGAAATGTGATATCTCGGTAGGCTTATATAAAAATAAGATTAAAAAATCGAGATTCAGAAACTGAACATCGATGGAAATAAGATTTGTTAGTAACCAACCAAGCTTGCCAACCTCCAGTTCATTGAAAATCAAGGACTAGGAAGGTTGATTGGTTGATGTTAAATATAGGTTTTATCATTATTTTTGATTGTATGATTAATATACAGTTAACGATTACTACTAGTGAAATCATTTTCAAAACAACGTTAAAATGGGAAATCTATCAAATACGAACTTAGTATATTTTTGAAAAAATATTTCACGTTATGTCGAAAAAGAATAAGTACTTATGAGTTTAATAAAAATATACCGTGTTAATTCCTTTCATTAAAGTGATCAACCCAATTGAAAAGGTTCAGCCAGTACCTATTTAAATGACCTAAAGTTACTTACAAAAAAAATATGTCGTGTTGAAAAATTTGCTAGAAAACGCCTATTGTGTGTAGTATAGGTGTTTAGTATAGGGTTTAAGTAGTTTTAGTAGGGCATGGCTAACCTATTACCCTTATCTATTTTCTTTCTAAACGATCACAAGACTTGGTAGAAAATAAAAAAATGAGATTTAAAAGTACTTACAATATTGAAAACACATTTCCCACAGCAAACCCGGCAAAACTTTAATAAAACCAAAAGATTTTAATTTAACGCTTGATTAAATTTGATTACGAGACATATTGTGTTAACACAAGTAGGCACGCTCGCTATCAATCCAATTTCGTTGTTTAATTACTGTAACCATTCTACTATACAAACACTGGTAGAGTCGTGTATAGAGACGTACTGTAGATACGATATATAGAGTGGTTTCATACCTATCTCAGAGTTAATCCAACATAATTGACTCTCGCTGAGAAAGCAATAAATGGTTATTGACTGAGCCAATAAACTCTTACAATTAATACCTTAGGAACTTACGTGTATTAATACAGGATGTTTCAAAAGTGCGAAATAATAATTTTGGTAGGTACATATTATAAGTAAGTATTTTATATTCTGAGTTTCGGACCTTTAAATATTTGTCACAAGTCACAATTTTCGTGTTCCGTCCTTAGAACAAATCCAATGGCCTAGAAAATAGCGTAAAATAGTGAACTGGATAAGGTCGGTAGCGATCTAAATCACACAACTTGCAACCCTTTACCTTTGAAATTAAAGTCGCATTCTTATTGATAGTAGCTACCTTTCATGATACGCCACGACTAAAAGATTCAGGGTTATAATTCAAACGCGGCCATTATCTTTCCAAGTTAGGGGTGGAACACAAAGAACGAGAAAGCTCTTAGACCGTAAATAAGTCTGGCGTTTGAGAACCTCGCCTTTAGTATTTTACTTGCATCGGCAAATACGTAGGTACCTATATCACGGCTATAAACTGCTGGAATCCCGAATGCGCTAAATAAAGGTCATTGGCAACAGTAAATTATACTTTATCGTGCAGAAGAAATGGTTCCATTTTGTTTGAAGGGTTTCCATACGGGTATTGCAGCATTGCCTCGGCATCGGCGACTCACGATTCGAAAACAGATTTATGATCGGCACGATAACGGACTCGCGATAAAAATGTTGCCATACCGAAGAGCACGTAGGTAGCGCTCCATACAGTTAATTTAAGAACAATACGAGATCTTTAAGTATTTTCAGCAATTTCAAGCTACCTTCGGGAATTAATTAGTTGTCACTGTGAAATTCTTAAGGTTGCCCGGAGTAGGTTAGGTAGACTTAAGAAGTAGAGCGCAGGTAAATTTTATTAGGGGATTTCTATCACATTTCCATAATTTTAATAGTTAGTGTAATTGGTGACTGACCGTGCTAATTATTTACTTACATAAATAAATATATAATTCTATGGCCGAAACTCATCCAAATCACCAAGTATTATTTCGAACTTTAAAAGCAATAATAAGCTAATTAAATTATGATAGTTTTACTAAAAATAAATGATAGAATTAAGTATAGAATGGGCTAATTCACAAACGTGCAACACGACTGACGCTGGGCTCTGAGCTCACGAATAATCGTGGCTATACAACTGTTAAACGACTAACAATTGATAGTACGATGTCACGATTAAGATAACTCGCTGATATTTTCACGTACTTTTCAATAAACAATCCCTAAACGGGATATTTTTATTTATTTAATTTACGCTAATTAGTAGGTTAGTAGTGAGGTAGTTGTATGAGATACGCCTACTCCTTATATAAAGCGAATAAAGTTCACATAGGTGACTCTACATCTGCACATGATTCAGTGTGTTTAACTTCAGTAAGTGTGTATAGGTAACTTAAGTATCTATTTCCCAGTTCGATAATATCTGTCTCCTCTACCTACCATCTAAGCCTATATTTTTTAACTAGCTGAGCCCGCGACTTCGTCCATGTGGAATTTAACTTAACAAAAAAGCCCGATCCCGCGTTCTGAGCCCGCAAGACAGGACCCATTTTTTCATTTTTTTTAATTTTGTTTTTCTAAAATAAAATTATCCTGATATTCTGCTTATAATATCAGCTATCTACCTGTGAAAGTCCCGTCAAAATCGGTCCACCCGTTTCGGAGATACTCTTTGATTTCAAGTGTTTTTATTTTTTTACGCGGAACCCTAATTGTTTTTCTAAAATTAAAGTAGCCTAAATGACTCCCTATAACATCAGCTATCTGCCAGTGAAAGTCCCGTCAAAATCGGTCCAGCCGTTTCGGAGATTACCCGGAACAAACACACAGACAGACAGACAGACAGACAATTTTTTTTTAAATCGCGTTTTTGCTATATGTGTCGTATGTACTTTCATATGCATTTAGTGAAAAGGTGTTATTTTGATATTACAAACAGACACTCCAATTTTATTTATTTGTATAGATATTTACTAATAAATCTATTATTATTTCTTACCAGATGATAAGCTAGAGCTACATAATAGAAATAATAAAAAAATCTAATTTCGAATTAACATTTTATTCATTGGACATTCTACCGTCAACAAAGGTTAGGTAGGTGTTACTTAGATGTGATAGGGAAACACGTGGGGTCGGGCACCTAACTACAAACACGATAAATGAATGTAGATGAAAGACCGCCGCCAACTCACGGACGAGGCCGCGCGCATGCGCGAATAAAGCAATATTGTTTGCAGCTTAGTCACCAAAGCGACTGTGTGCGAGCAATCGGTCTATACCTGGGTACCTGTACCCAGTTATATACCGAGTACATAATAGTAGGTTTAATGTTATGCACCTACTTGCACACTCAGAAAAAAAACAACAAAATGTTATTGTTTAGTTCCCAGTACTCATAATTTTATATTTTTTTCAACGTTTTCAAAAAACCTTTAGAAATATGTAGTAAGTTTGATGGCGATACTTTTTCTGTTTATCTTGCCTACATAAAGATAAACTGCATAGAGAAAAGTACAGTAGATCTAGCTGAGACCGTAGAAAAACTGAGATCTTTTACTTCTAATTTATCTAAACTGGTAGGTAGACAGGGAACCTTACACTTTTTCCGAAGTACCTACCTATTTCTCTACGACGTATAGACGAAAAATGAAAAATAGTATTTTCCAAGTGGTTACGAAATGTGGTAGAGACGGCAGCCGGCACCAGTAGGTACTTGAGAAAAAAATGTAAGACCAGGTTATTTTTATAGTTTTCCCGTCAGTTAGGAACCAAACAAAAATAATATATTACCTATATTATAAATATTATGTTGGTACCTACGGTTATTAAAAGAGTGTTTTTCCCGGTGGTGTTACATTGGTGTTAGGATGATTTAACCACTGCTTTTCTCTTTTCACTGCTTTTTGCTTTTCTCACGTACTATACCTATACCCCGCTAGCCACGCACCGAGAAACATAAGCCTTGGTCGTTGTAACGCTGCCTACTCTAGCATGTAATTCCGTATCTGTCTAATAAGTATTAGATAGTGACAGCGCTTTATGCTAATAAAGTGTAACATTACCTAGTAGCCGCAAAAGTTGTTGGAACGTGTTTTCACACTTGATCGAGTAGGTACTTGCATCTTAAGCCCAGTGATTAAATCATTCTAAAATTGGTAGAATTATAATACTTATTAGTATGTCATCATATTATGCCATATTGTTATTATTATTGTGTCACGTAGGTACGGATGCCATTCTTAGGACTGACGTCTACAAGACTTTCGGATCGAGTCGAATCGAATTATAACAATTCGATTAGCCATTAGCGACGCGCTGGAATACCTAACACCGTTTAATAAATTGACGCTAGATATTACTGAGAAGAATGAGCAAGAATTTTCATAGCTGCTCTTTAAAAAAATAATTAAATGTGATAACTAATTCTTTCCTAGGTTAGTCCGCTGGTCGATTATTGCGTCGGATTTAATGAGCTAAGTTACGTTCGTTTTGGTACCAATTGAATTTTGTTTATTTTGTAGTAAAATAGATACCTAATCTAATTTTATATTATAGAGCTGTGTATAATCAATTATTCTAGAGTTAACATTAGCGCAATATAGGTACCTAATGTGTAGAGCAGTCTGGCTCTATTTCAATGCAATGATTCCATAGCTAATAAAATGTTATAACTTTTCTCAATGTCCGTCTAGTGTCTAACAATACAAATATAAACTTACATTTTCATTGTTTATTTTTAAATAGATACACAAAATAAAACTTTTAATTCGTCCTAAAACAAAACATCAAAGCAATCAATCTTTTTGCAAGCATGTAGATTAAAAAAAAATATTATTAACATCATAATCATAAAAATTACTCACTAGCAATCCATAAATCTCCTAATTCTTCTGGCACATAATGACTGTGAGTCATAACTGTGTAATGAATTTATAAACATGCAACATGTACTAGTATAGCACTTTGCGAAATCAATGTCCGAGCGACGGCGATAAGGAGGCAGGAGGCGCGCGATTCGCAATAACGATCATTTCCCATGAAAAACAGTTTGTACGCTTATCGGTATATCGAAACACTGAGGTGAAAATTTAAATATGGAACTTTTAAAACGAATCCGCCGCCATCTTGGTCCGGCGTGCGTAAGCGCCTGCGCGCGGCGACCACCGCGAAATTACAGGCGGCGCGCGCTCGCCCGCTGGCGCGTTTAAAAATAAAATAAAGTTAAAACAACGTCATTTATGCACGTGTGTGCGAGAGGGCCGGCATTTATTTATAGGCTAGTAGCTATGTAAATATAACGAACGGCCGGCTCCAGTTCAGCATTTCTTGTGGTTTGCAAAACGTCTTAATTCGAACGTGCTCGTAGCAATCCCGCAACCTACTTCGCGTTTAGTTATAGCGATGACGCGTTCCGGGTCATTACTCATATAATAATATAATCAACAATTGAATCTATATCTGAATAAAATAATGAAACTAAATTTAAGGTAACTCAGTGCTCTACCTAGAGCCTTTTTGTAGCGTGGCGAAATCCTCATGAATACCTGCAATCCCCGGGGAAGGCAAGCGGGTTATGTCGGACTACTTGCGGCCTGCTCTACCTAGAGTCTACTAGTAGATACATATTACATCGTAAGCATCGTAGGTAGCAGATTGCACAAACTCTATGCACTTACACCATTAGCTTCGAAATAATGACTTGAAAGTAGTTTGCCCACCTATCGCGAAACTTATTTCCTTCAACAAGATTCCGTAAACGATATTTGTGTCCACGGAATACCCGTTCACAACAAGTAGCCGTACATTGCAACATATTTCAGCTGAATTTTACACCAATGATAAACCTACAATAAAATGTTTACTTGCCTTTACAATCTTTCTTTAACCAGTAGGTACCCCTACATTATCATTTATCAGAATACCAAACTACCACACGCGTAAAGTTAAATAAATTATGGTCATGTTATGGTCAAGTGGGCATACATAATTACATCTTTATCATTCAATTTACGGCCCTTAACTGAGATTTATCTTTATACTCTCGCTAATTGATCTTGTTCCTGTTACCTTTTTGCAGTTCGTTACACCCATTTAATATAAAAATAGTAAACGTTTAAGTCAAATAATAACTTTTGTAATATGGTCCCACCCTGTATTTAAATGTATTGTAATATACAGGTACTTATTACATCTTCTAGATAATGTGTAATTGATATCTATAAGACACTGTGATCGTAGATAGAATCTGTTATGTTTCGAGCACAAAGGCGACCTTAATGTTCAATACAGAAAGTCGGTAACCCTATGCATCTCCTATCCAATCACTGGTCGTATATACACCAATTATTTTTTTAGAAAACCTGCAGGTATAGTGTTATAGGCGCCGACTTTCGAATCATCTCTTTCTCCGCTAACCTCCCAATTAACGCAGCGTTAAAGATAAGATAAACCGTGATTCCTGTATAACGCCATGCTCAACAGTTTTCATCCCACAAACACGTACCGTATAATAATTTTAATTACTCGTTATTCCTTAATGTTAACGTTTATGTATCTCATTATACTATAGGTTCTTATTTTAATATTGTACGATATTTTTCTTGGTGCCGACATGATAAGTTAACGTGCCTACGTTCTACAAAATAAAATGTGTTGTGTTTCTTCTTAACACCAGACCTTTGATTAAAACACTCGCTGCCAACCAACTGTATTAACCAACAGAAAATATTAATACCATCAGGTTATTTTTGTGTGGTAGCATCATCTTAAGCATTTACTGAGGCGCCGTGAATAACATCGTGCAATATTAAAATGAGACCTTATATACGTTTATAAAGGTGAGGTCAAACGCGCGGCGTGGATTAAGCTGAGCGAGATATTGCAAGGCGATATTTCAGAGCGGCGCGGGCGGCCGGTCGGTGAACCCAGCGCCCCACGCCACCGCTCGCTGGATCTAGGGTTGCCAGATGCAGTCTTTGTAAAATATTTTTGGTATAAGTATATTATTTGCTAAAATATTTACGATAATTATCTATATACTAAGAAGTTACAGGTAATTTAGTTGATAGTTATATGGCGTAGTATATACCTTATACAACTCGTAATTATAAGTATACGCTGGTATTTAAGATTGCAGTTAGTTAATTAATATGCCTACATGTTTTGTCAAAATATATTATGTTGTAAGTATTTGCTACAAAACTTATGTAGAAGCATACTAGGGAAGCGTAGAACAAAGTTGCTACGAATTTCGTAGCAAATAACCGTAGACATTTTAATGGGACCTAATTTAATAATTGAAAAACTCATTATATTAGACTAACTATGTAATAAATTGTTTCAGTACGTAGGTACTTTACCGAATTATATTTATAGGCTTCCTACTAGCTAGGTATATATTAGGTACATAGATTGGTGTTACCTGATATATTGCTTTATGCTATTCCCCTATCTATTGCATCTTACACAAAAATAATTTAAAAATATTTTCAGAAACAGTGTGCCGGCCCTACATAAACTCCTTTTGCGTCCGCTTTTTAATTTTACTTTGCAGCTGACACACGCCTGTGTAAACACACCCTTAAACAGTCATGCATATAAGATAAACTAATGTTAAAAATAGGTGGGCACAAACCTGTGAATATATAAGTTAATATAATAGTTAATCCATAGCAATGTGACTACTTTCTGTTTTTACATGACACTTCTTTGTTAAGATTTGAAACCGAATTAATTTCCGTTTTCTGTCGACTTTTTCATAAATGTTTTTCTACTTTACAGACTATGTGTACAGTATTTGATACGTCAAATATACCCACTGTCAGAGGTAAAGTTAGTTAGGTTAGTTTTTAGGTAAGTTCTGTTTTAGGCAATACCATTTTGTTAATTTTGTTATTAAGTTCTAGCTGACCCAACATACGATGCCCTGTCTTAACTTTGAATATTCAATTCGTTTTTTTCTGCTCGACTTTCTTTTTTTTTATTTCATAAGAAACTTCTCCTGACAATAATAAACACAACAAAAAAATAAGTAGTGAAATCGTTCCATCCGTTCACGCGTGATGCGATGACCAAAGAAACAGAGATTTATTGTTATATATTATATAGATAATCATTAAAAAAATTGTGCACAAAAGTACTGTGCACAAGTATTTCCGTGGTTAATTTAAATAAAAATAAACGTCAATATTTCACGCGAACATGAAGTCGGTTGAAAATAGCCCATATAACTATTTTTTTAAACACCTGATAGTTGTGATGCTCCACACACAACATGCGACGATAAATATTCCGATAGCAATCTTCAAACTCGTAAAATGTTTCTAATCCAAGAAATAATAGTCAATTTATTTACTTAAATCTTACATCTCAATCAAACAGGTAGGTAGAATACATTTTTTTTCCTAAAATGATGTTTTATTTTAAAGATTTTATCTGGTGTACAAAATGGCTAGCCTACATGATGTCCCCTACCATGACTCGGTGCCATCGTCCCATCTTCCCCTTCGGAGAATCCACAACCCCAGCCCCACGAAAACAATAAATATGTCAGTGTACAATATTATACCGTGTACACACTAAGCGAAGGTTGGCTTCACGAACGGACATCATTGAAAAATATATTTAAACCTATAAATAAATATAAACCACAGCTTTCTTTGAGTTACTTCTATGAATTCCATAACTGCATAATAGGAAATATGCCTGATTCTTAGCTTATCGTTTGGTGACTTCTTATAAAAGAAAAAAATACTGTTCAAATTATTTCGATAATTATATCAAAACGTAGGTATGCATGCCCTTTAGGCATTAATATCCTATTGTTGCAAAATTTCAAGCGATTATCCACTCATCGACATTCTCTATTGTATTAATGAAGATGAAGTGACTAAAGCCTAGTGATTAAAATCGACCTAATAATACCGATAGATTCCGGTTTTAATCGCCATTTGGGCCATTAAACTTCTGGCTAATGTAGGCTCAAATAGTAAAGTTATGCTTAATTGGGGAGGGGAGGGCTAACGAGACCACCTAATAATGTGACAACCTCACTCTTCTAGTAATCTTAAAAATAATAATAGCCGTAGACACATTACCGAGCATTCCTACTATGTTACCAAAAAACATGTTATACGTTACCTTTGGCAAATATTCGCTAGTGGGTCCTCGTTCACCTAGTCTGTACGCGGCTTTATGCGAGACGCTAAGACGCGCGGTGTCTTAACTAAATTATGATACCCCGCACCGCTGCCCGATGAGTTCCCCGCTCTAACTAATAACATTTTACATTTTATTGCCTTGTAGGATTAAGCTGAGATGTCTCATTTTATTTTTCTTAGGTAAAGCAAAGATATGTGTACATAAATAGTTAAATCAGTCACTGCATTGGACGGCTTGAGTGTTCGTTATATGTCGGCACATAATATGTACCTATAGTCTATCAATATGGATTAAAAAAAACACATTACATACTAATACATACTTCACAAAAATTGATCAAGGGAATTGAAATTCAGAACGACATGTATTTTACGTTTTTGCCTTTACTGTACTACTTAACCCTAGTTTGATGAGGATATGATAACAGAGGACACTTGCGGTCGTCTAGTTTCTTTTTTTTTTATTCATTTAATTACCGTAAAGGTCGCGAGTCCGTAGAGACTCCACCATAATTATTGTAATAATGTTTAGTGAGAGGAATCGTAAGTATACTTTAAAAAAAAGTAAACAGATACCTACCGAAATAATTTATACTACAATATTTTTTTAATAACAATTTAGGTATACCAACTTTAATACTATTTTAAAGTTCAGCATTCAAAATGTCTCTACATTTTAACAGATGCCGACGGAATAATATTTCAATGTAATAAAGATGTTACTTTAGTCTTAAATCAATAGGTAGAGATAAAATATTAACATTTCATCATCTATTAGACGTGTAGCCAGATATGTAAAAAAATATTTAATTAATTAAATACCGGTTGTAATGTAGGTATGTACTAGCGTTTTCCCAGGGTAAGTAGATTCCTAAATTCAAACACTAAGAAAACACTCTACATTAAAAAGAGAGCCATATATTTAAACTCGTGACACGGGAAAAACACTTAAATATACATTGTAGCCGGGGCCGCACTCCTTACAAAGCAAACAAAACAGTTTCCCGCAGCGAAAAAAAATCAGGAAAAAGCGCGCCAGAGAAAAACAACGTCGACCATAAAAGAAAGAGCAGAGTTGGCGGGCGAAGCGGCGCGCCGCTATTGGCTGGCGGGTGTCCCCTCCCGCGCCCCGCCGACCCGCGCGTCCGACCGTAACTCACTCTTCACTTGTTTTTATGGCCGCCATTTTGTGACGTTCGCTCGCGCGGCAGGCCGCGCTAATCCATACTCGCTCAGAACGGGACGATACTCGCGCGTCTGTGTGCGTGACCTGACTCACCGATACGTTTTGCAATGGTAGGGGTACTAATCATAATAATGGTAACATTGCGTGAGAAAATTCTAACTCTATCTTTTATGCATTCTCAGTACCTATTGTCATAATATTTTTTCAAGAAATCCGTGATGTTTTGCTTTTATTATAAATTAATCGGAATAGTAATGAAACGTATGCTTTCCATAAGAACGGACTTATATTTTTCATGTTAACTGATTGACTCTACATTTTTCTTTTCAATTTTGGAGGCCCACATAACATATCACATTATTATATATTTATTATTATAGGTAAAATTAAAGCAGGATCCTTTAATGATTATTCAAATTTCGGTCCATCAGTATGCAGATGTAGTCCCTCTATCTCCGTACCCAGCATCCATTAGGACGCATCATTAACCAACCCCGTATCTCCCCTAATGGCAGGCCGCATCCATAGATGCATGAACTGGGGATCTGTAATTCCTGGCCCTATCTTTACGTCTTAATCCGTGTCATTAGGGTCTTATTCCTATTTAATGTTTGGTAGAGCCGGCTTTAATTAGCCTTTGAAGTTAGACTTTTGGTAGAATTACCGCGACCTATCAATAAATACCGAATTAAATACTTCACTATTAACTTTAATTTCATTTGATGATTGTACACAGTCTCTACTTATGTAACATGCCTAATCCAATCAAATGTCTAACTTCACCGAGTTCAAATCGACCAAATCTGACTCTATCAAAAAATAAAATGGTATAAGATTTACAGCTTTTATATGCTTAAATTTATTGAAACCTAGCGCTTCAGCTTGATTCCTTTGATTCCCCCAGGATGCCACAGCTACCTAGTCTTAAATAAAAAGCAGTAATACATGTCGGTGACCGGTGGTGCTGCAGTGAGTAGATACAACGTTTTATAGTCCTTCATAGCAGTAAAAGCAATACGATGCAGTAAACTTGCAGTTGTCACAGCCTTCGAGTTGCCACGGTCACTACCTATTACCGTGGTAATTTCAATGGGTCATAAGGACATAGGTGAAAGTGTTAGTGATAAAATAGGAATTTTGCAGAGGAGCCGGTTGGAGCTGCCACTTCGATAACGAATGTAATAATAATAATAAATTTCGCCAGACTGACACACCAACTGTATGGTCCCAAACTAAGCAAAGCTTGTAGTATGGGTACCGTGATATCCGGATCAGGGCAAATTACGAAAAGGCTATTTCCGAAATTTGCCCCGCCGGGTATCGAACCCGCAACCACCATGTGCAGTGAGACGAGGGACCTACGCTGCGCATAGCGGTCGTAATGACGTGCAACTGTTAAATGGTTAAGTTGGTAGCGGGGATTTTGGTTCACGGAGTTCCGTATTAACTGCGTAAATGGCCTGGTGTAGCTTACAATATAGAGAGGTGGGTAAGAATATCTAACTATGGTAGATGCAACTCTAAATTGAAAATTTTAAACACCCCCGATACGACGCCTTTTTAAACTACAAAAGAGCTGGTAATTTTCAAACGATGCCACAGACAGACACATAGATACACATGTTAAAATTATCACACCCCTCTTTTTTCGTCCGAGGCTACAAATATAAGAATGGTATAGGAAATTAATACCTGTTTTGGGCAAAATAAATGTTTGAATCATAAATTTTTGTTTAGATTTATAAATGAACGAGATACCTACTGAGCTATATTTGACACAGCTAGAAATACATAATCTTCTATGAATATTTATTATCTCTATCTTATACCATAATCATCACTTTATTAATTGAAAATATTGTTTAGTTAACAAGTTCTAACGTAGTTATTTATGTATAATAGTTATAAGAATCAAATCAATTTCATTGAAAGTAACTTGTAGTAAGTAATTTATTTAAACGCCGCAAAAATTTACAGGCTTCGCGGCCACACACATCCGCAGTCCGCACACAGCCAAAGCAAGCCTTTCCTTCGGCGGGTACTAATTCTCAAAAGAGCGTCAAACCAATTAACGTTTTGTTGTAACTCAAAAGGAAATTATCATAATTTATACAAACACAAATGTTTCTTGTTGACAAAATTCGCCGTCGCTCAATCATTGCTTTGTTAATTCGGGGCAATAAATAAATGGTAATTAGGTATTGTTCGCCGAGGTTTATTGCTCGCCGTTATAATGAATGTTTACGCCTAAAAGGGTTTACGCTTGTGAATATCAATAGGCTGTAAATTATCAGGCTTTTGTTGAAGATCCAAGGGAAAAAGTTGGACGAACGCATACTCAATTAACTTTCATCTTCACACGTTAGTTCAGAGCATGAAGATGAAGCAGAGTAGAGAGCAAAGTGACGAATTAACGTAATAAAATGTTTTAATTTATTTATTTAACAAAGTACAAACAAGCGTACGTTTCGCCTGATGTTAAGCAGTTATCGTACCCAATAGACGCCAGCAATACCAAAGGTATTCCTCGCATGTTGCCGACCTGAAAGAGATTGGGGTAGAATGAGGGGAATGGACTGGGGGGTTGAATTTCCGGATCTCTCACTCATCGCATTAAATGCATCTATGATAGATACTTTACGCCGATTTTCTGTGAGAGTTAGGATAGATTTCGTAAAAAGAAGAGGATTACGGCCTGGTTTCTTAAACTAGAAAGGTTTTTGGATAAATACTTAGAACTAGTTATGTAGGTAGGTACCTAATTTAATTGGCAGTATAGAGTATTAAAAAAACCAACAACAAAGCAAATAAAAATCTCTTATTAACTATGTAGAGTTGGCCTATAGATATTTTTACAACACATGCTATACGATGTAAGAAACAATGTAACTAATGTAAGCATGAAGTTATCTCTACCATAAATATCGCGTACTCTACGAAGATACAGGGTGACAGGTTCTACAGGTCACAGATAAATTCAAAGGCCTAGGTCCTCTGACAGTCTTATGTTATCAACTCGAGTTGTTTACTACTGGCCTGTAATTTTAACTTGACATGAGATAAACACACAATAAAGATGTGAAAATATTACCTACTAAAGAAGCAATTTAGAAGAATAATTACCTATGACTAGCTAGCCTGCAACTTCGTGCTTGGTGGAATTATTTATTTCGACAAATATAAGGTTTTCATATCGACCAACTCTACTTAGCGAGCACCTAAAACTCAAGCGAATGAAAAGGATTTTGTGATGGGTAAGTACCTAAGTGGAAAAGTAATTTTTATTTCTGTATACAATCGATTCTGCTCTCATAAGTCTGGTCTTAGTGTCTCCCAGATTTAAATAAAATCTGAACTCGTAAAAATCCCTCATCGATATATAAAAAAAGATCCATTGCGTAAGCTAACTCATCATTCACCATTATATTTAAACAGTAAAGCCACCTGAAAGATTGATGACTAGCGTCGCCTTAAAATATCAGCTCGAAAGGGATCTGGAGTGGGGGGAAACAGGTACCATATGTTGCTGATGGATTAGTCACGTATTTGCTGTACAATAAAATGATTTCGAGCGAATTTAGTGCTTATTTCTACACAGATTAGAAGTTTAATTTTTTTCCGGTGGATTCCGGTATGTTTGTCCAGGGCCTAGGTGTCACCCGAACTGTCGATACATTTCACAATTGTCGTAAACTCCTCGAGACGGAAGGGGAGCGCAGTAAAATTATCATTTTATGCCGTTCCACGAGAGAAATGACACGGGAATGCTGTAAAACTGATTTATTGGATACATCCCGAGTGTCACATGCTGAATTTTTGATGAGATCTTTGTTTTTAGATAACGGGGCAGACTAGAGGGCGTCTTGACGATTGGTGCCTACGTATTGCTCAGAAAGAAGCGGATGCAAATTGATAGCAAGCACCCATTCCAAAAATAAGTAGGTATTTTTGTTTCAACATTTTTTTTCTAAAAGTTATTTTTTTCATCTGCATGAAAAATAAAAAAGATATTTTGCTTTCAAGCCAAACCACGACGAACTAAGACGAAATACAAGAACAACCTTGATCAGGTAATTCCTACTTGGTACTTATTGTGTGACTATTGACCAAACTATTCACAGTTCTAATACTCCCTTCGAGAATTCAGGAGGCCATTCAGAAGCAATTTTACCTAGCCATAATAGTAATTACCGTCATGTTTCCTCAAGTGGGTTCCCATGGGTCATTCGGACAATTTGATTAAGTCGGCTCGCCACCGGCCCGGTTTTATTGCCCTATATTTCCTGATTAGGACCATAGGCCCTCCCGACGGCCTCTCCTAATGAGTGCGGACAACGATCCCACGATTTTAGATTAGTGATGCGGATATAGGTATGACATACCACAGAACAGTGAATGTTTTGAATGACATACCAAATACTGAAATGCTACAACAAATCTTTCCCAACTAACTGAAATGAAAATAAATAAAGAAATAACTGATATTGAACTCTACCACCTCAGCGTATAAGTTTCGAAACCTCTATCCTCTCTCTACATCTTTGATTATATAACATCAACTGCCTGATTTCCTTTCTCGATTTCTTCGCCAGTCATTACCAACGGTTTATTATGATTAAAGTTAATTTTCAATTAAATTAATTCTTATTTACTCCTAAGCTGCAAAATACTGTAATTATATTTTGAAATTTTATTTGTCTTTTAACATAAAGTTTAATGCACTATACCATGTAATAAAGTAGATAGAATGAGTAGGTAAATAAACTCTATTGCGTTTTATGCGCATATAAAACCATTGTCTTTACCAAGACATTGATTAGTTTAATCAGAACCTAGGTTTAATTACTGATGATGATAATTATTAAATGAACTCATCGATATTAATACAAATAATTAATCGACATTGATTATAATTATTTAATCAGCAGACTACAAGGCAACACCCACACTGGCACACTACAGACGCCACGCTAGACGGTCAAAATTCACACTAGGTAGGTATATGGCCCATTAAATGTACATAACATTAATCATTCGCGTCATTAAAATAAATATATTGCTCATAATCAATTTAAATCGTCTACCCAGTGAACTCGACGCGATAAATGAATGAAAGAGCAATTGTCGCGACCTCTCGCGAAAAGCGTAAAACAAACAGTGCAGTAAAAATAAATCTAACTGCCTATAAAAACCGCCATAACTATCACTTAAACGCCATTGTGATGGGCGACTTCTATCTGTGCGTTTACGAAATGCATCTGCAACTATGTGTCCCCGTCTTAACAACAATGTGCGAGGTAAAAGCCGTGAGACAAACAAGTTTCCGCCGTAGTGCAATTTATAGACTAGTTGACACCGGATCATGACCTGGCAAGGATTAATATCTATTTAATAAATTAATTATTTAAAAGTCAATATTGAAAAATAATATAATTCAACTAGCTGACCCGGCAAACGTTGCTCTGCCATATAAATTATTTATCGGTATGAAAAATAGATGTTGACCGATTCTTAGATCTACCCGATATGCACACAAAATTTCATGAAAATCGGTCGAGCCATTTCGGAGGAGTTTGGCAACAAACATCGCTACACGAGAATTTTATATATTAGGTAATTTTTCTTCAAAAATAGTCAACGAAGACAATAAGTTCTTTTTATACGAGCGCATAATATTCGATTGCAAAGCGTTATTTTAATGGCCGCTGAAATATTAAAATTGCTGCAGATGTGCCGTTTCTATTACTCGACTAGACGGCGCTAATACGGCTAGCAAGGTCTCGTCGGACTGTAGAACAGTAAAAGATTTTCCTACCTAAGGTGATGCGATAAACTTATGTGTGGACACCCAAATCCCAAGAAGCATTTACTCTGAACGGAACGAGAGTCATATAGATACGTTATGTTTATCGAGCGACGTCGCAACCTAACACAATAATAATAAAGACAGTTTATTAGGCGTCTCGACACGGAGCGATACCGACTTCAATTAAATATCATTTTTATTGGGAATCCTCGGTAACACCCCGCGTTCGTTAGTTTATTTTTGTTGTTTCATCGTAAATATACAAGCGGCCGAGCGCTCGATTTTATCTGACCCCAACATTGTCATGTGGGCATCAATAAATATTTAATTGCGAGATGATAACTACTTAGGTACTTAAACAATATTTACCAGTAATTTTAATCCATAATCACGCCGGCTGCCAATCCATTAATCTGAAAAGATAAAACATAACATTTAGACACAAGGGATAGTAAGTAATAAAAATCTTCATTCTAAACATTAACGATCGAAATAAACATAATTAAGTCTCTCGCATCAAAACATAAGCCTTTCTCAAATAAATCAGAAGCGAAAAAAACTGTTGATACCATTATTTATTTAAACGCTAAGAAAGCATCACGACCCATAAAACTGAATGTGATCCGCGGCCTTCGCAACAATGAATACGAAAAAAATACACGGAGCCAAACGCGGATCGCTTTTCTTCAATGGTTACTTTATATGCAAATTCCTTGCAATAAAAGTGGGAACCCTTCTCTCCTAGCTTTATATAAGGAGCGCAAGACTCGAATCCGACGTTTTATGTATTCGCGAATCGACGCCGTTTTATTGGTATCGACTATCGATTCGATTCGTCCGCAGTCGAGAATTCGGAAGTGATGCCGGCTATTTCGAGTATTTCGACTCTAAGTCGTGCCTATTCGATCGCTATCAAAATTTGATTGCTCGGATAAAGCTTCCATTTAAATGCAGTTGTTGTTGCTAAAATTTATTCAAATCGTCACAAAACGGATAATGCCAAGTGGGTAAAATATATTCCATAAATTATGTAGGGGACGCTCATAATTCAAGTCTTCATTGGATTTACACACGTAAATATTAACATACATAATGTACACGTTGCCTTGGCACGGTATCCTCATCGTGACTACTTACCGTGAATTTATTCAGATGTATAGAAATATGTATGTCATCGATAGTTACCCATGTCTCATTGTTCAATTTCAGAAACTGAAGGAAATCCGTAAATAAAACGCAGCCAATTTCAATGCGACTGTACCAAAAAATAAAAGATAATGATACTAAGTTCGTTGCCTCGTAATTAAATTTGTTTTTAAAACGCCTGCATCTGTGAATTTTTCACTTAATTCGCATTTAAGTGCAGTATTAAATTTTTACACTACTTACCTACCTATTTTTTACCTTGGAATCACGAACTTAATTCCTTATTAAGTTGAACAACAGTAAGTTGAAAACATGTCTCAGACCATATTTTGCGATTTAAACAAATAACTCCAACTCCAAATCAGAAAAACATCAAAAAATAATAATGATATTCAGAATTATTTTTGGTGTAAGTATATTAAATCTAATATAGGTAGTAGGTAGGTATACAATTTAAATAATCATCAGTTTTTGTTAGATTCACGCCTTTATTTATACAGAGTGTTTTTAAACTCCGAAACATAATTGAGATGGGAACTTACATTTATACAGTAGCTGATGACTAGGTAGCTAGCTAGCGAAGACAGACTATACGTACCTAACTATCATATTTTCTGAGTTACAGGCCTTTGAATAACCGTCAAAAATTACGTGGTAGGGCTTTAGAACACATCCAATTGCCTGGAAAATATTTTAAACCTAGTGGTACCTACTTAAAAGATGTGTTTTTAATTGGCGAGAAAGAAAAACTGTGTTCAAATTTCAATATTTTTGTTCTCTACCCGAAACTCATCCAACCCCAAGTATTATTTAATTTGAACTTTCGAAACACCCTATATACAATCACGTAGGTACATGTACATGGCACGATATAATTATATGTAAAGATATGTATCCAGGTACGCGAGATAACATTCTGTGGAGGAGACGGGGGCAGAGCGCGTGTAACCGGCGCCCGACAACGATCTTATATTTCCATAAACCTCGCGTTTTACGAGCATCTCTGCGTACGCCCGCCCCGTTGTTACCCCGGCTACCTTTGGTGACCAAAATTTTAACTCGCACTATAAATAGTTTGTAGGTATGTAGAGAGACTTGGTTCGTTGTTTTTGTTCGTGCCTTGAAATATGAAACTTCTGGTTACGGTTTGTGAATAGGATAGGAAGGCCATTAGGAATCTTAGGATGGTAAGTAATAGAGTATATATGTAGAGTTGTGATATTTCACTTAATTTCACCACGATTATAAGTTTAGTGCTAGGTTGCTACTTTTAGCAACGATAATCGATATATCGTGACATTTGTCGTGTCAAATCCTGCTCTAAATTACATTTTTTGCCGTCGTATATCGTCTGAACGAACGATAGTTTTGTATCGTTCATTCAGTAATCAATACGACGGGAAAAAATATGGAATTAAGATTAGAAATCGACACTACAAATGTCACGATATATCGATTATCGTTGCTAAGACTAGGACCCCTAATTTTAATACAACTATTATATTTTTTCGACTGATACAATATTAGGATGTTTGTAAAACATCTAAAATATTTATTTAAATGTATATTATTATGTCTTCCATGCCAACAGGGACATGTTTATTTACCTGTATATGTAAACACACTCATCAGTGGAACCATTAATTCTTTCACCACATCACAAATTAAAATAATGTCACAGAAAACTATAAACGCCGAAGCGGTTTCCATATGATCTACTTTTACGACTCTGTGTTTAATAAAAATCTCTAATAACATTCCGACATCGTGTTCCGCATTACCCGTAGCGTTTATCATAACTACCTCCACCTACTTGTCATAAAACATGAATTATGTAACTATCCAATTACGCTTCATACCGTGTTCTCTTTCATAATCTTCTGTATTTTTTTTCTACAGTGCGGCGATTCAGTCTCCTAAATTATTACACATGATATTCGAAATCACCGCCTTTTTTTCTTCTCCCAATGAGCTTGTAACTAGAACCGTGTTGGCTCCACTATAAACTTCATAACAAACTGCCACACGGGGCCATATCTTGTGTATATTATGAGCTTTTTCGTTTAAGCCAGAGCGTCCGAGATACATACAAAAACGGTCTTATGCAATCCATTAACACAATTTATTCAAATCCTTTTCTCTGTGGTGATAAAGTTGATATTGCATAATCTGAAAAACGTTGTGTACGGTGTGAAAATTGTAAGGAGGAACGCCCTTTAGATGTTTTACTTAACTGTTAATAACACGAAGGTGTAGATATAAAATGCGGACTTACTTGACTTTAAATGTATTATATTAAGAAATATTTTAATGCACTTTTTTATTTCGCTAACGTTATATATGAGTATTAAATCCATATGCTGCTTATTCCAACAGACTCATGATATCATTTATTATGTGTTATACGTTGGCTAATATGGTAAACAGCACAGTTATAGGAAGCTTAAAATATTAAGCTAAATAAATCATACATTTATTAATACTTAATCGCATTATATTGAGCAGATCATTTTTAAATGATTTAGGTTGGTAATATTTTTTACGTCGAAAATTTGAAATAATTATTATCGTAGTTAGCTATATATCGTAGCTAGCGTTATAATTATTATCGCAGTTTTACAAAACGATTGATTCGCTACGTTAACTTACTATATACTTGGCATGCGTACCTAAATCACTTATAAGTACGTAACCTCTTGAAAGTTTAGATAAGATGAACGCAGACGCCTCTAGAAGGCATTTGGTCTCCCAAAGCGTCTGGCTGCGCGCTCCCCTACACCCAGAGTGCATCACTCAACGCCCAATAAACTATACCCCTGAAACACCATTCTCATTACGACTTTGTTGCAGAACATCTAAATTACCTATTGAACACAAGCTGTCTGCCTGAGTTATAGTAACATAAATTAACTTGAAGTAACGCCCTCCTCAGTTATTGGCCTACGGAACCCTTGCTCTGAACTTCAATTATCTCTTATAAAAGCCATTACCCTCGAAAATATTCGATTATGGTATCTCTCGGGTCGTTTCATTACCGGTTTGGGCGGTCGTCGCGATGCCTCTCCATTCTTAGGTACATTTTATTGTAAGACTTAAGTTTCTTAAGTTTACGTGCGTTACTGAATTCGTTTTATTGACCGGTATTAATAAGCCTTATGGATGAGAAAATCTCATTAAACTGTTGTACAGTTACAGAAGGTGATATTTTAAAAGTAAATAAGGAAATACCAATAACTTAACAATAAAAATTAATAAAATAAAAAAAATATATTAGGCAGAAAACGCCATGCGAAAATAAATTACAGTTTAATATGAGAAATTTTAAAGGATAACCAGAGTAGCAGATTCATCTGGTATCTACATAAGTGTAATATAAGTCTGGATAGTGAATAAATTGAAGAAGGTACAGCACACGCTTCAGCGGAGACATTTGCCTCGCCCCAAGGTTTGCGTCACGTTCGCATCAGCGTTCGCATTTCTTTTGTGAACGCACCAAATTGCCGACATAAAACTCCCAAGCCTGTTTTGCTACGTGATGTCTGTATTTTTACTGCCTGTATTGCCCGATATATTCTTATCAGCTGCGAGGGAACTAGGTCCGTCCCTTTTCATTCTAGAAAAGTAAAATCGTAAAAGTATATTGTCGATGGAAAGCGGCAAAAGAAATATAAATGAGCGACGTCGTTCGGAGGAAAGTCCCAGAGTTTCGTAATTAATGTTGCAAGAAGATATCGCCGGGAAAAGTTTTTTCATCACGTCCGCGGAGGCAGTGGCGTAATGAGCGCCCCCGCGGCGTTACATCGTAAAAACACCATACAACTTAATAAATAAAACTGGAATTCGTGAAGATTTATCACGAGACCCATATTGCGATTCGTGACTCGAGCCCGAGGCGTGTTTTTGCCGCGTATCTGCGAGGATAAGAGAGGCAGTAAAAAATAGAGATATAATATCATAGGAGCGGTCCGTCTCTATATTTAAAAAAGTCTTTGCATGAAATATTTTGACGTTTCTGGGTAGAGGCGGCGCGAGGGCACCCGGCTCGCGGGTGTTCCTTCGTGGAAACAAGCTTGTTATTTATCGCATGTGATCTACACATGCTAGGTAGATATAATAATATAGCAATATCGCGGCTGGCATCGTATTTTCGGGATTATAGTTACGAGCACGCACAACCAAGTCTTAAAAAGTATTCCGAATATCATTACTGGCATGAGTTTTTATGGGGAATTCTTATGAAGCGACTACATATTTCCTGTTCAATTGCCTTGATATAAATTGACCCAAATAACGCGATGCGACGGAAGGTACTTATGACTGCAGTGGCTTCAACCACCCCTCCTCTTTAAGTGGTCACCTGAAAACGCTTTGCTGTCCAAGTCATGGATGTAATAATATGTAGTGTTTTATAATTCCATGGTTTAAGTTGACACATTTCATTATATTTTATTTTAAAAGATAATTCCCTGCCAATGTAGAGTCAATTTCAATTTACCCGTGGATTGAAGGTTCCTACAATGTATACGTAGCACACAAATTTAAAACGCCAAGGCGAACCTCTGGTATATTCATTCCACGTGCCGGGACCCAGGTGGTGCCAGGAGATATTCCAAGTTTTATTGTCATTCCCACTCTGCGAATTGAATTTGAAACAAGCGCGAGCCACCGATCAATACTAGACCCGACGTGGCCGAGCACATACCCCCCCTATTTACTTTAACCCCTCCCCCCCACTTATACATGCCTCATATTGGTTTTGGAAGGTTGTTCAGCCATCGATTTGGGCTACGTGTTGGGTTTTCAGTGATAAAATTGTTAATTAGTTGGTACTAGGTATCTAGGTATCAAACCAGAGGTAAGAATTACATGTTTGCAGATATTTAATGTAGGTATTTTTAATTAAAATTGGCAATTGAAATTCATATCATAAATTATTAATAAATTGATAATTCATCGTTATCATCAAGATTTCTTAAAGCTTATCGAAAATTGTAGATAATTAATTATTAGAATCTAAATACTTACTTGGGCAAGTAATTTAAAAAACTCAATATGAAAAGGAGAATAAGACCTTGCAATTTTAATTAATACTGGATTACTTAATGGATTTCTCCCCCTAATGACTGATCTATTTATGTACCTATTGGTACTTATACCTATACCTACTAATATTTATCTTTATATCCAGGTTTGTCCTACAAACCTACGATCAAATTAATAGGAATTTTAAACCATAATAGGTATAGGTAAAAGCTTTGGCAATCGTTCGCCAGAAATAAAACCCCTGTAATGCCTCTGTAGGTACTTCAATCGAGTTTGCGAAGATTCAGACTGCCGATAGAAATTATTTCTATACGGTTAAAAAAAATGTAGGTTCTATATAAAATTGGAGCCGAAACAGTAAGACGATCTAGGAAATTCAAGCAAAACGTAGCCTTTAGCCAATTTTAATTATGTTTTAGAGCTAACCCCGGTGCCGGCTTACTGTGCCTCTATTATCTCAGCCATTTTATCTCCAATGTAATCTTGTTAAGAGGCCCCGCGCCCCTCACCGCGCGGCCGCCGCGCCGCCGGGGAAGCAATAATGCTGAAATCCCCCGGTTTTCGGCGCTTAAACTAAGCCCAGCATTACGGAGGAATCCTTAGCTAAATTAGTGTTTGTTTACACCTATATATATAGCTTCATGTACAACGCAGAATGTACCTATGTTTTGGATGCTGTACCTATATATCTAGCTTGATATACAACGAACTTTGTATCTATGTTTTGGAAGTTTACCGGCTTAAAAGATCATAAAGGTATTAAATCTCAATTTAACAATTCCTTAGCGCTACCTAGTTTCATAAAATATACTTAGGTAAGTAAAACGAACTGAAATTTGATATTATTATGTGATAGTAGCTGAGCCCGCGACTTCGTCCGCGTGGAATTTAATTTAAGTAAAAAGCCCGCTCCCGCGTGCTGAGCCCGCGCGGCAGAACCCATTTTTTTATTTTGTTTTTCTAAAATAAAAGTAGCCTAAGGTACTGCTTATAACATCAGCTATCTACCAGTGAAAGTCCCGTCAAAATTGGTCCAGCCGTTTCGGTAATACTCTTTGATTTCATGTGTTTTTATATTTTTACACGGAACCCTAATTGTTTTTCAAAAATTAAAGTAGCCTAAGTTACTCCCTATTACATCAGCTATCTGCCAGTGAAAGTCCCGTCAAAATCGGTCCAGCCGTTTCGGAGATTACCCGGAACCAACACACAGACAGACAGACAAAAATTTTTGAAATCGCGTTTTTGCTATAGGTGTCGTATATACTTTCATATGCATTTAGTGAAAAGGTGTTATTTTTATATTACAAACAGACACTCCAATTTTATTTATTTTGTATAGATGTGATATTATTATAGTCGGTGCTATAGATTCCTCTTAATTATATATTAGACCTAACACGAATGTTTAACTGTTAATTTCATATACGTAATGCCAATAAAATAATAAAATATGATCTATTCCCTTCTTTACATTGTCTATTCTTACGTCTTTTTGACAATACAAACGAAAACATTAGTAACTATTTATTTTCTGATTATTTTTCAGTTATTTTTACATAATTATGCCGCTGAATCGTCTGCCACAAGTAGATAAATGTTGTTTGTGCGTCACCGACTTGAAGACGGCGGCGGCGATCATCGCTGTTCTCGGCATTGTACGTATTGCGGTATATTTTGATGATATTATAATGGCTCCGGTCTCCAGCAGTGCAAATACGAACGGTTAACTACATACCACGAAGCAACAATAACGATATAACATAAGTATGAAAAGAAAGAATGAATTAAATGTAGGGTTATTACGAGTATTAAAAGATTTACAAAGTAGGTTATAGAGAAGTAATACTGAATTACTAGTGTATTACGCTCTATACTATAATAGTATTTAGTCATTATTTTTTTTTTTTTTAAGTTAGTTTAACGGCCCTGGGTACAAGCCCTTTTGAGCCTATATCAGTTTAATATTTACGTTTATTTCATTATTTCACTTTGCACTTATTTGTGTTTTATGAGACAATGGTGTTGCCCGCTCACATTGTGTTGCTGTTCCTGAGAATTTGCACCACATTTAATCATTAAAAAGAGTTGAGTTTCTTGCCGGATCTTCTCAGTGGAAGCAATATTCCGAACCAGAGGTAGATTCTGACCATTCATAAGTGCTTTGTTGGCCCGGCCCTACTTTTATAAAACAATTTATTAATTATTTTTTTGTAAAAGGTTTTTCTTCTAATAACTTAAATTATTTATATTGTCAGGTAACTAGTCCCACAGTGACCTGGGCCGTCATACGGCACTCCTATGTCATCCGCGTGTCGTGTTTCATGACAACAAGCACATCTCGGGCAGATGTAGTGGATATCAACCTTAATAATGTTGTAAGTTCGCATCATACTCTATTACCTGAATACGCCAAAGGGAAGGATTATGTCTTCAACAGTCTATGTCTGTATGCATATATAATTTTTATGTTCCACTGTAGCACTTAAACTACCCATCCGATTTTGATGAATGAGGTGGCAATTGATTCGTTTTTATGATCCGGGTGTACAGTACAGTAACAGTAGCAGTAGTAAGAGTGTGTGGAGGACCTAATTCCATTTAAAAAAATCTAATTGTTGTTGTCAGATAACCTTCGGCTTCGGCGCAAACGCTGGCCTTAGCCCGTCCTGCTTGGGTCCAAAGAACGCGAATGATACCCAGAATACGACCCATATATTGCGACAAATATTTCGAGCGACTGACCCGTCAAGTTCAACGTTCGTCCAAGTCGTCAAGTGCCTCGGCTGGATTGTGTTTGCAGCCGATGTGTTCTTCCTACTTTGCAGTGTTCGATTTCTCATTAGAATTTTTAAGGTTAGAGCCGTTTTTGTATAATTTTTTAATAACCGTATTTCATTGAAATAAAACTTTTTTTCGGATTCTCCGTCTAGTATTCGCGTAAATATAAGAAAACAATATGTAACCGTATTTCCCAAAGAAATGAGCTGCGATTTAAATAACAGAGTGTAGAGGAGCTAGAGTCCCGATGTAGAGTTTATAAAGACTAATACAAACCCTCATGCTAGTCTTCTTCTTCAGAGATGAAAGGGCTTAAGTGTATGACGTATAATGATTTATACTAGGTGAAACAGAAAGGGTATACTATTTTTTTTTTAATCTAAAACTTTCGGCTTTGTGGGACAGTTGAAGTACTAAAGGTTTCGTAGACTTAAGAAATCTGTCAACAGCTGTATCCCTGTAACACATTTTGTTTATCAAGTTTCCTCCAAAGCTGATCGTTTTAGAAGTACAAAGTTAAGTTTTGAAAAAAAAGAATGTCCTTTCTGTTTCAACCTGTATAGTAGATATTTATAGTCACTTCTTAAAAGTGCTTATACCCGATTTAAAATTCTGTAGATAACAAATCCAAAATTTCCAAGTCAAGCTTACCTGAAAATATTGTTTTTTTTTCAGGGAACAGATAAAAAATCGGCAATTATTTTTATCTGGGCTGCAATTGTATCAATTTTACTTTCGTTTATATACGGTATGCTTTATGTGTCAGTGTGCATATCGGTGGCTGGAGCCTTCCCTATTTTTGAACTCGCATTTTCAATAATAGATGTCCTTAGTAAGTTAATATTTTTAATGCCCTCATTGCTAAGGAGTGAGCAAATAATTAATAAACGAATCTAGATATATTTTCATTTCTAAGAATTAACCGATAGGTAAGTAATCCTTAGAATTGCTTACGCATCTTTCTGAAGTAATATCCGTTCCACGACACCTACAGATATTAAATGAATGGATTTCATTTTCAGTTAGTTGTATGTGGGTATACTTTATAATTGTAATACGAGCATACATTCGTGTTCCACCCACGTCATTTGAGCAGAATCATGTGGACAACCTTGAATATTTCTCCCAGCCGCTCTATGCATGGAACAACCTGCTTGATTATATAAGATGGCTGCTTTCATTGAATTGGGTATATAGAGCCCTAAGAAAATAGTGCCACAATATTTTGCTGGAGGTCAAAGTTACATTGCTATACATTGGCTCTCCCCATAGATGAAGGAGAGAATTTCTAAAAGGTCTTTGGTTCTCCCTCTGAGAAGGTATCAATGAGACTCCTAATATTTAGCATCCCATAAAAATATGCCTTTCATATCAAAGAGAAAAAATATTGTAAATGATTTGTACCTACTACTATGTAGAGTCCGCTATTAACTATAAAGGCCCACGTTAGCGAACTGTTTCATAACGTAAATAAAGAAAAATCATCCTTTTTGGGATCAAAACCGGTAAATTTATAGTAATTTATTGTTTATTCAAATTTTCTACATACATAATTGAACTACATAAGTTATCCTTTTAAATATATTTTATACATACCTATTGCTCGACGCAAACAGTGACCCAAAGGCTGAGTATTTCTTCCCTTAACGTGTGATTTGTTTCATTTAGCGGGGAAATGTTGCTAGCATCTTGGGTACGCGTCTGCATGGGCCAAATTTTTTACATTTTCTAAACAATAAGGTAGTTTTTATACGCAGGTACATCATTGAACTTAGATACCTATATGAACAATAAAATATTGTAATCTTTAGAAAAACCTGTTAATATTAATAGGTACTGTCATCCTGCAGAATATTGTGGACAATTTTCGTAGGACCTCGCATGAGACTTACAGTGAAATAAATATTTTGGTTTTCAGTGTGGGCCTACTTTCTAACGGTGGTTAATTCCTACAGACGTAAACGAGTTCAGAGTGGAACTCCGACCTTATGAGACCATCAGGCTCAAAGAAAGGAGATGGAGAATGCATATGAGATAACACGGAGAAAACACAAGAACCTTCTCGGAATTATTGGATTGATTGAAGTTTTCACAATGGTTATAATAAGCCCAAATAAAAATTTATTTTTTTACGACAATTTTATCTTAATATATTATTTATTCGATTTTAAAAAGTTATTATAATTATTTAACATCCATGAAACGATAGAGGCCAGAAGTTTTTTTTCTTAATATGTATGAAAGTTGTATTACCTGCATACAATTTCCGTAATGAAAATGAAAATGGGTGAAAAGGTTGGGACCCGAATTTTTAATTTTGAAAATTGGAAAATTCAAGTCTGTGGGCAAGGGCAAATTACAATATTTTTGTTTTTTATGAAAAGCTCGTAGACCAGAAAAGGTGTATGAAAAGCTGATAAGCGCAAGGAAGTTCACTTCACTTAAAAAAAATATATGACTTTCATCTCGTTGTCGATGATTTTGCCAATAACAGAGTTTGATGGCGCAAGGAAGTTATACTACTAGCTACTATATAGTTGATGGAAAAGCTTGACGTCTGAAGATTTAAGGTTATCATCCAAAGAGAATACAATACTACGTAAGTTATCATCCAGCATTGTGAAGTGATAAGTCACTAAGTCTTCGCGGTTTTTATACGTGTGGTGGTCACATAGATTTAGAAATGTATGTAGTATACTTATAACATCCTTGATTAAAGCGCAGCGAAAGTTTATATGGTCTTTGGGTCATTAAATTCTCTATGTTTTTTAATCATATTATGCTACAAAATTACATACCTATCGAATAATATGAAGTATATTAAAAAGTGATATGAAAAGCTCGAATACCTGTTGATAATTTCAACTGAAGGAATAAGCAACTGCAAGAACTTACATAACATAACACGCGAAAATGTCTGTGCTTGATCGCATACCTACCGTTGATAACTGCTGTTTTTTCATCAGTCTGAGAATTGGTAGTATTATCATAGGAATCCTTACTATAATCTTTGCAGTAAGTACTACCTATATATAATATTCTTATATAATCTGTGGATTCAGCTTCTGGGCACTCAAACTTTAGCATTGTACCTCCCTTCCTATAGTTTGAATGTAGAACTATTACAAAGTAGTATTGTAAACTAATTTAACTAATAGCCAAATACCCTTGGCAATGAGAAGTGTAGGCTGGGAAATAGCAATACATTGGGACCTAACAAATTAATCGATAAAATGTGGGGTGCAACGGTGTACTTACCTCTGCCTATCCCTTTGTGTAATACATGGATTATATTTTCTAACAAAGATGAGGAAAAAAATCGTCAAGAAACCTAAACGTCTGTAGAATCTAAACATTTTAAAGAGACCTGTAAATTTGCCAACTCACACCAGGCAGATGATTATATATGACCTGAATCCCTCTTGTATTGAGGAGAGGTCCTAGCTTAGCAGTGGGACAGGGCTAATATTAACTTATTTTACTTTTATGCAGCTAGATACTGTCTTCGGCGTCTCGGCCACCGAAGTTACGAGGTGTTCAGGGGCTGTTTTTAGAGTTTTCAGAGTAATATTCTTTGCATTTGCGGCTCTGATGATACTTGTGAGCATTCTTCTAATATACGGTGTCGTAAGGGTAAGTTTTCACAGTAGTAAGATAAGTACCTACACAAAATCTAGTCGATATATAGGCATAAGCGCTTTCAATTCCAACACAGGTGTTAGGTAAAGCGCGTGATGAAAATATTTTACATAACTCTAGTTTTCGCGTTGAAATTTCTTGTACTTAATAACAAGCCATGTGTCTAATGTTGTGGAAACAGCAGGTAAGTAATGGTATCAGATTACGTAGGTATCTATTTTATAGCAGATTTCATCGAATCATTGGTGGGAATGTTGAAATTACTGTATCCCTTTAAAGTCCTGAAATCCTTGTTTATTTCCCGGCATAAAGCAAACAGATATATTATTCGACTGATGCCTAATAACGATGATGCTATAGGAGCTACGCCGTCACAAATAGTCAACTGTTAGTGGCATCGCAGCTCTCATAGTATTTTTTAGTTTTGCTCCAAGGTAGCAACACTGGTGAATAGATTTTGACGACCGCTTCGATATTCGCGTCAAACACCATGTTTTAGAATTATCTTATATTCAAGCACGGGCCAACCACCCTTTCGAGTCCGCACCAGGAATAATTGCATCAAAATAATAACGATAAAATATGCAGAGCGGGAGCGGAGGCGACGCATTGTGATTGGTCTATCGGAAATAATAATGCGTAATTGTAAAATAAAAGCCTAAGTTACTCCTTATAACATCAGCTAACTGCGAGTAAAAGTTTCGTGGAAATCAGTCTAGCTGTTTCAGTGATTAGCCGGAACAAACAGAACGATGAACAGACTTAAATTTTAAGAATGTTTTTTACTCTACATACTTTCATATAATACCTATGCTATTAAAATCTATTATTTTGATATTACATATACGTCAATTTTATTAATTTCTATAGATTGTGATTTATCGATCGCAAATCATATATCTACACCTAAATAAGCGCATGTGCTTCGAAAACTATTATCCCAGAGTGTGGACTCCTAAGCGCGGTTGGTCCGTGCTTTCAAGCATCTACTTTTAGCAATGATTATTGGTACGAGTATATTTACAGGGGGAGGCTAAGTATGCGGAATGGTTTATATGGTTAGCGATGGTGAACATGTTGGTTCAGACCGCTTACGGCATGGCACTGGTGGTTTACCTTGTCAGTGGGCGGTGCTGGTCTTCAATCGGTATACTCGTGACGATTGTCGCTGTTGTCAGTAGTAAGTAATTTACAATCATAAGGAAACACACTGAAGTTATTATATTTTCAATAAGTAATACCTATTAATTAAAATAGGTAAATGGCGATTTTTGTAAAAACATTAAAAGACAACTGACTTTCTTCGGTTGTAGACTTCATAAAAATATGACTACCTATTTGTAAGTGCCCCCGTAGGCCTAAACACAATAAACGATTTGAGTGTCCTACGACTTCATTGAGTAGGTTTTTTATATACCAAATTCGACAAAAAAGCCTACACCCCGCCTGATGTTAAGCCGCTACCGTAGCCTATACCTAGATGCTAGTAATACCGAAGGCCTTGCTCTCACGTTACCAGTCTGAAGAGGAGTGGGTTAGAGGGAGAAGATGAGAAGGAGTTGGCCTTCCGGCTCCCTCACTGAACGAAACGCAGCTTTTATAGCTACTTTACGATGATCTGTGAGAGGGTCCCGTACTACCCCAGTCAGGCCAGTCCTTATACTCGGTGAAACAAAAAGGGTATACCTACTATTTTTTTTGCAACTTAACTTTGTAAATCTAAATCTATCGGCTTTGTGACTTGTTTTGTAGACTTGTGAAATCTGTCAACAGCTGTAGTCCTATAACACTTTTTGTTTCTGAAGTTTCCTCCAAAGCTGATAGTTTTAGAATTACAAACTTAAGTTTTGAAAAAAAAAGTATACCCTTTATGTTTCAACCTGTATATGTAGTAGGCTAAGCTCCGTTATCCTAGTTTCTGGAGTAGCATCGTAGTACGGGGCTGACTTACGATACAACAGCTCACAGAATACGAAAAAAGTGGAGTGACCATTACTCATATATATAATTTATATTATTTTTATTTACAGTTGGTATTTATTGGATAATGGTTGTGAACAGTTATCGAAAGGAGCAAATATTGTGACCAAATAGGTAATAAACCTCATTTATATAAAATTTTGATACATACCTCTTAATAAAAGTTTTTTTTAATCGGTGCGTATTTATTTTTGTTCTGAATCGGTAATAGCAAATTATTTCTATTGTACCCTACTAAGATATAAGCGTACTTTATATCATATTACTTACTCATTTGATACTCGTTTGTTGATACTCGTCTTACAACATATATCAACAATACTTTAATATTTAATAAAAAAAAGTTATGAGTAAAACCAATATAACTTTTTTGCGGTTAAATAAAAAGCAACTCAGTAGAATTGTCAGTTAATATTTAGCGTTCATGAGGCAGACACACCAGGTGAAGATGAAAAGGCACGCGTGAACGAGCGAAGTGAGCTCGGGAATCCGGGACACTCAACTTGGCTGGGTTAGGTCTTTGGATTAGGGTAGGACAACGACACAAAGGGTGGGGGCCCTGCGTGTCAGTCAAGTAGCCCCGAGGAGGACGGCGGCGTGGTGTGGCCCACGCCGCCGCGAGGTGGTGTCCGCTCGAGAGAGCAACCGATAGAGTCACGGATGTGGGCGACAACTTGCCTGTGGCCCTGAAACAAGGCGATAGAATGTCCACCGTGAGGTTTTAGCCGATAAGAGTCGGGCATGCCTCGAACTTAAAGAAAGTAATAATTAAAAAGTAATCCTACTAATATTATAAATGCGAAAGTTTGTGAGTGTGGATGTATGTATGTATGTATGTATGTTTGTTACTCCTTCACGCAAAAATCCGGAGATAGATTATAACCGGGATTAACATATAGGATACTTTTTAACCCAATAATCCAATACTACGCGGATGAAGTCGCGGGGCACAGCTAGTTAGAAATAATTATTAAATTAAGGTCACATGACCTAATGGTGATATATCGGTACCTATTGTGTATGGTTGTACACTGTCTATAGTTTCGTATTGTCTATGGTGGTGCTAGTGTTAGTGTTTTATGCACTAAAGTAACGACTGACGGCCGGGGCATAGATTTAGAAGTAATTTTTATGTTCTTTGGGCCGGAGCGTTTCATTCTATACTTATCATTCGGAACTTAGAACATAAGATTCGGAATGTCTTTTTTTGTAAATAAGTACGTCAATGATCCAACCTATGGTCACTGTATGGTCACATCCAAATACAATTTTCTTGGTCACATCAGACATGATTAAAATGAGGATTCACGTTAGAGCGTTTTCACATTATCCGATCCGATATCGGTGTCGGACGCCGATCCCATATCGGGGTAAGTAAAATGTATGAAATATGTACCTGTCTTTCATATTGTCCGGCCCGATATCGGATATAGACAGGTACATATTTCATACATTTTACTTACCCCGATATCGGATCGGCGTCCGACACCGATATCGGATCGGATAATGTGAAAACGCTCTTATTGCATGTGATCTTAGACCATTAAAGAGTATAATCTATGCATGTGATAGGATTATCCATAAAGGTGATAAAGGTAGGTATTGTATTCTATTTATAATCTTTGTTTGATTACTTCCTTCTTCGATCACGTCTGTGGATCACGTCAATCACGCGTTTTGTAGGTTATTTATTATTTCACGAGTAGTAGTTGGTGTCAAGGATTACAATTAGTACGTTAGAGTGCTTAATAATGGATATGTTCAATAGTCTGCCGACAGTGAAAACTTGTTGCTGGTGTGTCGATCTTAAATTTGGGTGTTGTATCATAGGAGTTTTACATCTGTTATTAAAAGTCACGGAAATATTAAATGCCGTCCGTGTAAGTACCTACTTGTAGATTTTTTTCCTCTCGATATTACGCTACGCTTACAAATTCGGTATCTACGCTTTTAGTTCCTATTATTATATGGGCTCCTAGTACCTCTGTACTAATAAACGGTGGCAATGTGATTATGTGACATTACAGAAGGCTATTCATCATATTACAGATTTTAATAAATGTAGAAAAAAAAATGAACCGACTTAAAAAAGAACCAGGGTACACTAAAATGCTAGAAATAACTAGGAATCTTATAATTTCAATAAGTTGGAGTCGGTGCCTCTCACTATCTTAAGGTGAAGGCGCCTGTCTAGCCCGCGAAGTTCAAAATTTTTGAGTTCTTTTAGAATTTTTTCAAAATCTGACAACAATAAAAGACAAATTTTGTAATTCGCGAAAAAGACCGTGTGCAGTGCATTTAATAATACATTTATTTTACTCTAAATATTATCACGGTGGATATGATACTAGAATATCACTAAATATACAAATATTGCCAGATTATCTGGATAGCTGTCGTTCTTGAAATGTTTTAGAGTAAGTTCGATATATTAATAAATGCACTGCACACGGTCTTTTTCGCGAATTACAAAATTTGTCTTTTATTATTGTCAGATTTTGAAAAAATTCTAAAAGAACTCAAAAAATTTGAACTTCGCGGGCTAGATGGGCGCTTCCTACAGACAACTTCTTAGGTACCTACCTACCCGCAATAGTGTGGAGAGAGTGGGGCCGCACTGTTACTTTGTTGCACTCGCGCTACTTATGGCCTATGCCTGTAGTGCGAAACCGTGCTAAACTTATTGTTTCAGTTTTTTCTGATTAGAAACTTACAATGTTTGTATTTTGGACAATCCTTAAGTTTGTTAAGAATGATTTCAATGTTATGTAAACCGTAGTTATGCAATAAAAAATCACTTTAAGTGATATTTTTATTCACTTTACCGTTTTGACGCATACAACGCAATAGACGCATAAAACTAAAGGAGAGCCTCGTTTAACATATGAAAGAGATGTTATTGACGGTGTAAAACCCCCAATTACCTACATCATTTTTGTTGTGGGTTAAGTTTTTTTTTTTGCTTTCAGGTCACGTCACGTCACGTCCATGGTCAATTGTCGGAGAAAATATGCCAAGCTACCGCATTCTTAGCAATTTTCGTATACATACACTCTGGTTTAAGTATAATAATATTAGTCGTCACTATTCTGTTCCTGTATGGCATACTAGTGGTTGGTCAACAATCACTCACAATTCATCGTAACATATTTTCTTCGTAAATTTCCAATACAATAAAAAATACCAGTCATATAAATGTCAAATCATAAACATGTCCAAATATAATGATGTCCAGTTCAAAAGTTGCGGGTTCAATTCCCGACAGAATAAATTTCAGGAATGGCCTTTCCGTAATTTGCCCTGGTCTGGGTGTCACTGATAGGTACAGTCCATTGTGAGGTACACATATTACAACCCATACCCATATTACAACCGTTGCTTAGATAAGGACTGTCGTCGGTGTGTTAGTCTGGCGATATTAATCTGTATACATACTCATTCAAATTACTTTATGTAAGTTCTCCTCTCCCTTTAGTCATTTGACGTCTTTTTTCAGCACAAATCAGGCCCAATTATTTGGTTTATGTGGATGTTGATCGCAGAAAGTATTTATCGATTGATATACGGTATTATTTTAACCATATCCGGCGGTTCCTGTTGGATGTACTATTCCGTGGGCTTCTTTTACATCATTAGTATTATATGTAAGTATGTAATATATTAGATTTTTATAGGTGTACTATTTTTCGCCCGTAGCTTGGCTAGCATCGATTTTATTATCTGAACGTCCAAAAGTGCCTCCTACCCTTTGAGGAAACTCCTACCATGTCCAACTACAGCTAAGAACCATCCAGGTGATCCAAAAAGCACAAAAATATGTCAAAATCAGTCAAGCCGCTTAGAAAGAAAAGACTTACGAACACACGCACACCAGAATTTTATAAATAAAGATATAATTACATAAACTTCAATAGTTAACTTTGATACTGATAAAAATACAGTAGGTACCTATTTCAAACTTTTTTTCAGGTCACCCTTAGTTACCGGTCTTGTTTTGTTTTTTTTCAGTCCTTTTATATTATCTGCTCGTTGTGAATAGTTACCGCATCAGCGAATTTGAATGAATTTGACCTAAAACCAAGATAAGTAGTTACCTATGTGATACAATAACTTTGTTACGATAAATATACTTACTACAGATCATTGACAACATATTATTTGTTCTATAATGGTTAGATATTTGTTACTGATAGAAAATCTTAATATTTTTTGGCCTATTTAGGTACAATGTAAAGCTAACCAAAAAAATTGATTTAATGAAAATTGTATGTACCTACGGTTTTGTAAGGATCCGTAAGGTAAAGGATATATTTACAAACAAGGTCCCTGATTATGTCAGGGGAGAAGCGGCGGCTGTGCACACTCTGTGCACAGTCAATAAAAAAAAAAAAGTAAAGGATAAGTAAGGTAAAATAACGATATGGATTATCGTGGACTATGATGGGAAGTACGTCCGTATCCCGTTGGCAGCACCCGTATATTTGACGTTAGAACTTGTCATGTATGCCGATTATAGTGGTATTTAGAGAGGCCGTCCGGTGCATATACTATTGGAAATCATAGATTAGTATAGTAGATATCACAGACTTATTTATACTTATGTGGGTAGAGATACTCTTCTAGAGGGACTCTTCTAACGTAGTAATTATATTCTCTTCGCATACTACCAAGTTTATATTAATAAATAATTTAATAAATTATAATAATAATTTAGCCCTTTTGACGTCCCACTCCTGGGCACGGGCCTCCCCTCAACACGAGGGGGATTCAGGCCATAATCCACCACGCTGGCCCAGTGCGGGTTGGCGGATTTCACATGTCTTTCGAAAATTGGTTAGATCTTCTAAGACATGCAGGTTTCCTCATGATGTTTTCCTTAAGCAAGTGATAATCATATAGAAATTATGATTCGCACATAGATTTCGAAAAATCCAGAGGTGCGAGCCGGGGTTTGAACCCAAGGCCTGGTGCCCGCAAGACGCGCGCTTTAACCAATCGGCTATCACAGCTTATTAATAATATAATATTAATTGAAAATAAGGACGCGCTTCTCATGCTAGTGCACTTCTAGCGTGAACATGCCCCGGGCGTTGAGAGCCTTTCTCCAACCACAATCTTCAGTTTAAGGAAATGAACACATCTTTAGCTCGGTGATTGATGCAGTCCCGCACAGGTTAAACTTCAGTGAAACCATTTAAATGAAGGAAGGTAATCCTTTGTTAAGCATACCTAAGTGTGTCTTTTCATGTGGTGCAGTGGAAGAGCGTCATAATATTATCCATAGCTGAATCTGACGAATTTTCAATTTCCATCTTGACCAGAATTATTGAAAGAGCTGTTGAATTCTTGGCTACTAGTATAAATAATGTCAGAAAGCGACGAGAGTTGAGATAAGCAGAGCAGTGGATGCGTTATTGGCTACTGTCATAATTAGGGTCTGATGAATATGGTTTTGAGGGGACGTGAATTCATTAAAACTTATTTCTTGACTAACACAGTATTTAGTTTATTGACATAATATCAGTTTACAACTCCTCATAATCATGTCTGATGTGACCAAGAAGGTAATATTTGGATGTGACTATAGATCCTCTATATTATAATACTCTTTGCTATAGATTGTGACATAGTATCTATATTATAATACTCTTTGCTATATTCTTATTGTTTGATCACGTCAATCGCGCGTTTTGTAGGTTATATATTATTTCACTATAATAGTAGTACTTGGTGCCAAAGAGAATACAATTACTACGTTAGAGTGCTTAAATAATGGATATCTTCGATCGTCTGCCGGCAGTGAATAAATGTTGCTGCTGTATTAATCTTAAGCTTGGGTGTTGTATCATAGGAATTTTACATGTGCTTTTAAAAATCGTGGAAATATTAAATGTCTTTCCTGTAAGTACCTACCTGTAGATTTTTTCTCTAAATATTTATTACGCTATGCTTTAAGATTGGTACGTTAGGTATTAGTCATATTATTATATGGGCTCCTGGTATCCATGTACTAATAAACTGTAACACTATGATTCAGTGACACTACAGCCTAAAAATGAAATCTCGCATTAAGATATTAGGCAATAAGCTAAGGCTATTAATTACATAATATCATATTATGATAGATCTCAAAATAAATTAATTACAAAAGTAAACCGAGTTCAAAAAACACCAGGACACACCAAAAAGCTAGAAATAACTATGAATCATATAATTTCTTTAATTTGGATCGGTGCCGCTATCTTAACACTAAGAAATCTTCCGTAGGCTTAATATACCTACTTAAGTTCCCCCACTAACTTAAACTGGCACCGACTTAAAATTAATGAAATAAATTATATGGCTCCAAGTTATTTCTTGCTTTTGGTGCGCCCTGGTTTTTTTAAGCCAGTTAAATTTTTATATTATTTTTTTCACACCTTTTATAGTTGAAACCATTCATTTTTATAGTTGAAAAAAGTGAGATAAAACTTAGCATAGTACTTCTTTATTAACTTTTCGTTAGCTCTGCGAAATGAACGATTTTTTTTTGTTAAATAAAATTTTTGTTAAGTTAAATTCCACGCGGACGTAGTTTACAGCAAGTAATGCAATAAAAATATCACTCAAAGGCCCTACTGAGCGCAAAAACGGAAGAGAGCTGAAGGACAGCCTCGTTTAACATATTATTGGAATAATATTGACGGTGTAAAACCCCCAATTAGATCGTTTTAATTTTGGGTAAGTTTATTTTTCTTTTGCTTTCAGGTTGGCGTCTATAATCAATTATCTGACATCTATGAAAAATGCCATCATAATACGCTCTTAACGATTTTTGCATATATATACGCTGGTTTATGTGTAATAATATTAGTCGTCACTATTCTGTTTCTGTTTGGCGTACTCGTGGTTGGTTGATAAACACTCACAATTCATTGTAACATTTTTCCTTCCTACATTTCCAATACAATAAAAATACCAGTTATATGAATGTGTAATCATAAACAAGTCTAAATATAATGATATCCATTTCAAAAGTTGCGAATCAGATACCGCCATAGTAAATTTCAGAAATGGCCTTTCCGTAATTTGACCTGGTCTGGGTGTCACTGGTATCGCCGCAAGATCATTGCGCGGTACCCATAGTACAGCCGTTGCTTAGATTGGGTCCATGCAGTCGGTGTGTTAGTCTTACGATATTAATAATGTATACTTACTCTTTTAAATTACGTTTTGTAAGTTTTCCTCTCCCTTTAGTCATAATATGTTGTATTTTTGCAGAACAAATTAGACCCAATTATTTGGTTTATGTGGATGTTGATCGTGGAAAGTATTTGTCAATTGATATACGGTATTATTTTAAACATATTCGGCCATTCTTGTTGGATGTACCATTCTGCGGGCATCTACCATATCTTTCTTATATTACGTAAGTATGTAATTTATTATAATTTTTTATAGGTGTAGGTACTATTTTTCGCGTGCAGCTTGGCTAGCATCGATTTTATTTTCTGAACGTCCAAAACAGTGCACCTACCGTGTCCAACTACAGCTAAGAACAATTCAAATGACCGAAAAAGTAAAAACAAAAAATCAAAATCGGTCAAGCCGCTTAGAAGGAAAAGACTTACGAACACAAGCACACAGGGATTTTATAAATGAAGATAAAAATACAGTAGATACCTACTTTTTCTCAGGTCACCCTTAACTGTCTACCATGTTTTGTTTTTTTTTTCAGTCCTGTTATATTATCTGCTCGTTGTGAATAGTTACCGCATCAGCGAATTTTAATGAATTTTACCTAATATCAAGATAAGTAATAATGTGAAATAATATCTTGTGTTACGAATTACGATAAACATACTTATTACAAATAATGGAAAAAATTATTCTTTGTTTTATGATGGTACGTTATCCGTTAATGATAGATAATCTTGTTATTGTTTGGGACTATTTAGGTATAAAGTACAGCTAACCCAAAAGTTTAATTCAAATGCAATGTAACGTACGTTTTGTTGTAAGCATAAAGGTCCAAAAAATTATGATGATGGATGATGGGAACTACATCCCTAACCCGTATCACCATACTATATTTTATAGATAGATAGATAGATAGATAGATAACTCTTTATTCATCCACCACTAGAAAACAAAACATAACAAAATATTACATAGTTTACACAGAACGTGGAAAATGGGCGGCCTTATCACTAAAAGTGATCTCTACCAGGCAACCTTAGCATGGAGAGGATCTAAAGAAAAATAATATGGGGGTGTTCACTTACATAAATTAACTTAAACATATACATTACATTAATAAACAAGAAAATAATATGACATATACTTATACCTACTACATAATGGCTAAATGAATATAATAGCACGCAACAGTTTAGACACAAACAAAATAAGTAAGAAGCAGTAATTATGGAGAAATAAATTTATGTCAGATCTTATCATGTATTCCGATTATAGTGGTACTTAGAGAGGCCGTCCGGTTCATATACTATTGGAAATCATGTATAGTATGTTAGAGACATGGTAGAGATACTACGCTTCTAACGTAGTGATTACATCGTCTTTGCACACAACCGCGTTGGTATATATGTATTAATTTAATATTTATTAATTCCCGAATTTGTTTAACCTGAAGACATGGTCTTACATAGATCTTGCTTAAAAACTTGAAGCACTATGGGTAAGGGAGCTTTCTTTGTGCATGGCCCGATATGCACTTGTCTTGTGTCGGTCCTTTATCCTACCATAGATACCAGCAGAACACCTGTGTAGAAAAATATAATCTTCTTGTTAGAAAACAAATTCAGAGAACGCTCGTTTTGCTCAGTTTGCTAAGACTATTAAGTAATCTGTGGTTATGTTTAATCCCATAGTAATACCTATGGAGGCATTAAGTACTTTATATACAAACCTCAATAGACAATCCTATCACGTGCAATCATTTGAATCCTCATACTAATCACAGACTCAAAAATACTACGGTGCTCGTGCTCATAGTCATGTCTGATGGGACCAAGAAGATTATGTTTGGATGTGACCATAGGATGTTGATGTGACATAGTATTGTATTCTCTTTATTATCTTTGTTTGATCACGTCAATCGCACGTTTTGTAGGTTATTTATTATTTCAGAATACAATTACTACGTTAGAGTGCTTAAATAATGGGTATCTTCGATTGTCTGCCGACGGTGAATAAATGTTGCTGCTGTATCGATCTTAAACTTGGGTGTTTTATCATAGGAATTATACATCTATTATCAACAGTCAGTGGAATATTACATGCCTTACATGTGAGTACCTACCTGTATTTTTTGTATACATCGATATAAGTTATGCTTACAAGATCGGTACCTACGCTTTTAGTTCCTATTATTATATGGGCTCCTAGTACCTATGTACGAATAAACGGTCACAAAATTATTCTGTGACACTACAGCCTAAAAATGAAATCTCGCATAAAGGTGAAGGCGCCTGTCTAGCCCGCGAAATTCAAAATTTTCGAGTATTTTTATAGTTTATCCAAAATCTGAAAACATTTAAGACAACATTTTGTGGTTTGCGAAAAATACAGTATGCAGTGCGTTTATTAATACATTTATTTTAATCTAAATATTATCACGGTGGATATGATACTAGTAAATCACTAAATATACCAAAATTGCCAGATTATCTGGATAGCTGTCGTTCTTGAAATGTTTTAGACTAAGTTGGATGTATTAATAAATGCACTGCACACGGTCTTTTTCGCGAATTACAAAATGTGCCTTTTATTATTGTCACATTTTGAAAAATTTCTAAAAAACCTCAAAAAATTTGAATTTCGCGGGCTAGACAGGCGCCTTCACCTTAAGACAAACAATAATTAAGCCAACAATTAATTACATAATCGATTTTGATGAATCTGGACAGGCTCAAATCTTCGCAACAATACCTAGGTACCAAATGTCAAAGAGAGAGACACTTTGCAGAATTCCTCTAGTCTAGAATCTAGACTACTGAACTTGCTTTCTTTTCAGTTTTTAGTTCAAGTTCAGTTTTTAAGCAGTCGGGTTTTTTAAATTTACTTTTTCTATTAAATACTTCTACAGCGCAAGCAACTATCAACGGTAGACATACATTTCTTGATAGCTATTCAATTGTGGTAAACAAAGTAATGATTCAATTGAGACAAGTAATAAGTTAGACATTCATGACCAGTTGTTAATAATCTTCCACATCCGCTAAAACTAATTTTGATTGGCACCAAAAATTGTGCCGTCATATAAAAATACTGATACGTCGTGCTTAACGACAAATGATGGTCTGAGGGGTTCTATATATACATTGCAGATGATATATTTTTCTTCTACGGATAACAAGCTATAACAAGTTAGTTAACTTAAAGCAATAGTGGGGAGAGAGTGGGGCCGCATTCTTACTGTGTTGCACTCGCGCTTACTTATGGCAGTGACGGCATATGCCTGTAGTGCGAAACCGTGCTAAACTTACTGTTTCAGTTTTTTCTGATTAGAATCTTAGAAAGTCCGTACTTTTGCCAATTCTAAAATTTGTTGAAATTATTGCAATGTTATTATGCAATAAAAATATCGCTCAAATAGCCTATTGTACGCAAAAACGGAAGAGAGCTGAAGGACAGCCTCGCTTAACATATTATAGAGATATTATAGACAGTGTAAAACCCCAATTAGGTCGTTTTAGTATTGGGATAAGTTTACATATTTTCCTTTTGCTTTCAGGTTGGCCGCTCTGTTAAAATATCTGACACCTTAGAACAATGCCATGATAACACGCTCTTAGTGATTTTAGATTACTTATCATGTGGTTTAAGTGTAATAATATTAGTCGTCACTATTATGTTTCTGTATGGTTTACTTATGGTTGGTTGACAAACACTCACAATTCATCGTAACATATTTTGTTCGGAAATTTACAATACAATAAAAATACCAGTCATATAAATGTGTAATCATAAACATGTCCAAATATAATGATGTCCAGTTCATAAGTTGCGGGTTCGATTCCCCTCGGAATAATTTTCAGACGTGGCCTTTCCATAATAATAAATAAATAATTTTAAGAACATAGTTATTGTTTTTTTGTTAAGTATAGTATTAGGTTATTATTACATTTACATACACTTTAGTTAATTATATTGTCTAACTCGTACCGTCGACATTGTTAACTTTACGTAACACAAGCTTTTGGGTTATAATTATATATAAGCTCTAGAATTGTAAACATTTACTTCATGCTGACACGATTGTAACCTGTTTTGTGTTCAATAAATAAATAAATAAATAATCTGCCCTGGTCTGAGTGTCACTGGCACAGTCCATTGGGCGGTAACCAAAGTACAACCCATACTAGTACAACCGTTGCTTAGATTGGGACCATGCAGTCGGTGTGTTAGTCTGGCGATATTAATCTGTATACTTACTCTTTTGAATTACTTTATGTAGGTTATCTCCTCTCACTTTAATCAATTGATATATTTTTGCAGAACATATCAGACCCAATTATTTGGTTCATGTGGATGTTGATCGTACAAAGTATTTGTCAATTGATATTCGCCATTTTAACCATATTGGGCGGTTCTTGTTGGGTATACTATACCGTGGGCTCATTTTACATATTTGGTATTATAAGTAAGTATTTAATAAATAATATTTTTATAGGTGTACTATTTTTCGCCCGCAACTTGGCTAGCATCGATTTTATTTTCTGAACGTTCAAAACAGCGCCACCTACCGTGTCCAACTACCTACAGCTTAGAACCAAATGACCCAAAACGTAAAAAAATATATCAAAATCGGTCAAGCCGCTTAGAAAGAAAAGACTTACGAACACAAGCACACAGGGATTTTATAAATGAAGATAATAATACAGTAGGTACCCGCTTTTTGTCAGGTCACCCTTAATTTTAATCTACCTTGTTTTGTTTTTTTTCAGTCGTCTTTTATTATCTGGTCGTTGTGAATAGTTACCGCGTCAGCGAATTGGAATGAATGTCACATAAAGTCAAGACAAGTAGTTATGTGATATACTTAATAACTTATGTTACGGTAAACATATTACAGATAACTGAAAAACTTATTCTTTGTTTTATGATGGTAAGTCATTCGTAAATGATAGATAATCATGATATTTCGTGGTCTAGTTACAATATATCTGCCTATAAACTTTAGCTCATAATATCAATTAAGTATTCATTTTCCGTGATGAAAACTAGATACATTGGTAGGTATATGATATTATGTACGGTTGAATCCACTCCTTAGACTCTGCTTTCTGATAGTAGGTAATCACTATGTAAAATTTATAAATTTTTTTCGCACCTTTCCTAGCATAGGTTTGATTGTCTGGATGTCGACAACAGCAAGACCTACCGCGCCCAACTATAACTAAAATCATCCAGATGATAAGTATAAAAATATCAAAATCGTTCAAGCCGTTTAGGAGAAGAATAATAACGAACACATTCACATCGAAATTTTGATATGTAGGTAGGTAGGTACGTACTAAAGATAAAACCTACCGGACAATACAATTTATACAGGATTTAAAACGAATTAAATCCTTGGAAACCATATTTTATATAGGTATTGGACGATATCTTGGAAATGTTAATTAAAGGGATCTCTTGGCGCGGTCAAAGCGCCCGCCTTCGCTCATTAACCGTAGAATCTGGCATCAGCATAAATGTCACTCTGCGTGGAGATTTTAATTATCGAATCCCTTCGCCCACCCACAGCATTAGCAGGGTTAAGACATCATGTGTGTAAAATACTTTTTAAATGCTTACATAAGATTATCTACTCCGCAAATGTATCGCTCGCACAATCAGTCCATACGAAATGTTCGAGCTAGTGAAACCAATTAGGACCAGGCCTTGAGAAACCATGGAACCTATCTGCGTATGTATAAAACCTTTTAGTAACCAAACATGGTAAAGGAACATACTTAAATCTGAACCATTCCCCTGTTAGTCGTTCACGGTGGATGGAAGAATGATGGAAGGAAGATGAAATGGAACTATGGATGGAGTATTTAAATGGAATCTGTTCGAAGGCTCCACGGCTCTGCCGCGTGGTACTTACATAAAATATTGTAGCCCTAAGTTACTCCTTATAACATCAGCTAACTGCCAGTGAAAATCCTGTCAAAATCGGTCCAATCGTTTCAGACAGACAAAAATATTTTTTTTGTTAGACGTTACTTAACTATATGCATTTAGTAAAAAGCCGGTATTTAGACATTACAAACAGATACTTCAATTATATTTATTGGTATAAGTAGATTAATCTTTATTGGACGAGAAGAGAGATAGGTAAGTACTAAAGTAAGCTAGGGACAAGGTCAATCTTGACCCCAGCTTACTTAGGATCCTGTTGGATCATCTGAACTTAGCATTACGCTTTCAAAGATCAAAGCCATTTCCGGTATAATACATTATTTTTCCACCGTAAATATCTAATAAAAATAGTACTACGTCTGGGTGGAATTTTCTAAGAAAAATGTCTGCCTCACGCCCCGGCCCCGACGGGGGCGTAAAAAGAAGAGTGTATAAAAGTAAAAAGAAAGTATAAAAGAGTCACTTCCCTGAGATAGCGTGCCTCTCGCGGCCTCCGGCTGGCTTTTATTACCTTTGGCACGTGACACGGGCTGCGATCCCGTCTCGGCTCTCTTAGGTAATATTTCAACTAGGCAGATACGTAGATATGTACCTACCTAAACACGGCGAAGAAGACCTGGCCTGAAAAACTAGAAAAACAACTATATATTCGTTGTTTTTCCAGACGTATTGTTAAATTGGTATACATTTCTTGGTCTGTGCCTTTGTCGGTAGATACCTACATAATCTGTATGTTAACAAAGTTATACCTACATTTAAGTGAAAATACTGAGTTAGGATACAACTTATGTGATCAGTAAGTCAAGCTTAGATACTTGACTTACTGATGGCATAAGTTGTATCCAGAAGATGAAGCTTGAATAATAATTGTCTTGATTTGCTATGGACTATTTGTGTTTCCTGTGCTATACCAAATAACTCAAATACCTGTAGGTAAGTACTTATGAATTCCGATTTTCGGTAATACAAAGGACAAGCAAACAAACTCAAGTACCTACCTGAAGAAGTTCCTTCGCTGTTTCGTTTTTATTTGCATTTACCTAAAGTATCCTTAAGAATTATCATCAAGATACATTATAATCCACGGTAACACAACAATACGTTTGATTTCTAACAAAAAAATGTCGACTACATATCCACAAAAGCGTTCCTGTGGCATATAAAATTCAAATCTGTGCCAACACATTGTGTAGGCTTTAGTGTCTGGTACAAGGAGGTAATATTATGCATAACAAAGCGTGAGGGCCAGAGGACGGACGGCCGTCCCTCGGGCGATATTCATAACTGACATAAAGGGGCCCTTTTTGATATAAGAAAACATTTCGGCCTCGGAATGCGTGTGTAGTTAGTCTATATTATATTTGCTTTTCGAAATTATTCAAGCATTTGAGATTACTGAAGAGAACTGTTCCTGTACCTGTTTTAAAATAACGATTAAATTCTAATTTACCACGCTAACTAATTTAGGTATCTAATACATCGAGTTATCTTCTGATTATTTCTGTTTATTTGCTTAATTAATATTTTCTACATTAAATACCCAGTATTACCTGTTTACACATATTATAAACTAGCTGAGCCCGCGACTTCGTCCGCGTGGAATTTAATTTAACAAAAAAGCCCGCTCCCGCGTTCTGAGCCCGCGCGACAGGACCCATTTTTTAATTTTGTTTTTCTAAAATAAAAGTAGCCTAAGTTACTCCCTATTACATCAGCTATCTGCCAGTAAAAGTCCCGTCAAAATCGGTCCAGCCGTTTCGGAGATTACCCGGAACAAACACACAGACAGACAGACAGACAGACAGACAAAAAAATTTTAAATCGCGTTTTTGCTATAGGTGTCGTTTGTACTTTCATATGCATTTAGTGACAAGGTGTTATTTTGATATTACAAACAGACACTCCAATTTTATTTATTTGTATAGAAGATGTGGTAAAGACCACTGTTTACACATTCTATAAATATTTCACTCCATTATACATGCATACATAATTTCATATTTTATTGTTAGTTTATGTTTGGCGATATTGTGAACGAGACTGTTAAGAAAACATCACGTATATAGAGTTATTCAGATTTTTTTTCTCTACTCTGATAGATATATAGTGAATGTTTCATCCAAAGAACTACATTAGTATTTATGTAGAGACACACCTAAATTACAACAGTCGCGTCGTTAGTTACCGGCGGCAAGTTGCCGACGGACATTTACCTCTACCTACTAGGCTCCGCGCGCTCGTTTTATGTCATGATCCATGCATAAAATTTTAAAACTACCCTTAACAACTACTTTTATCTTGAGAAAGTTAATAAAATCGAGAATACCTTTGTATGTCACAATTATACGTAATTGCTAGTGCTAAGGCACCTAGACTTAATTAGATGGACGTATAGAACTCTACACATAAACAAATGATGATGTGGATGAGACAGCTCTACGTTACATGAGAGCTCCATTGACTCTATCAACTTCGATTTGGTTATAGAGGCAAATCGTAGACCGTTAGAGTTATAATAAGAAAGTATAATGTTATCCGAAGAGTCTTCTGAATAAAGGTACCTAATAGGTATATTAGAGTGTATTGCCCAAAAAACATTCCATTGCTGAAGGGGAATATACAAGTCTTGAATTAAGAATATAATTTGTAATTAAATATGCATCCATAATAGGTACTAAATTTACCTAGCTCTTTAGTAATAATGTACTACCTACAAAAAAACGGAAAAATTCGACAACGCCATCTGTGCTGCATCGCGATAAAGGTACAGTACCGCGCATGCGCCAACAAACATGGCCGCCAATCAATACTGAACCACCCTACCCACCCCCTAATGTAGTTTTCTGCAAAATCACGGCTGAGCCAAAATAGTCCGTGACACTTTCATATAAGGTTCAAGGAATAAATACCAATCTTTCTGTACCTACCTTTTGTTTGTTTAAGTGGATAGGTAAGTAAGAATCCAAATACCTAAATGTAAGTATTTGCTTTGTCTCTTGGAGTTGGGGAGGTAAGCCATGATTATTAAGTTGGTAAGTAAATATGTAGACACTTATTGTGAGTAAATCTAGCATAGACTATCCTTCTTAAAACCGATACTACACTTCACTAATTACGAATGCGCAATATAGAGATGGTTTAATAAATTAGCGTTTTCTAAGTTTATGGTTGAGTAGGGAGAAACCTCAAACTACTAATTAAAGATATAATAATAGGTAGATAGCAACCTAAATGCTAACAGGTATAAAATAGATAGTTCAATATAATTGAGGTCATGCCACGGGTAGGTATAATAAAGATAGGTAGAGATCGATGTTTCCATTTCTGTTTATAAATTATTTCAATCAAATTTCTTGTCATAGGTTTCTGTACAATATTATAGTTCCCAATATTTATTGTGTGGGTGCCTTACCAACTAGAAATTGTGTTATATACCTACCTCTATTATGAGTTTTAGCTTAACATTTACAAGATTTACTTGTCTACGTCTACCTTCTAAAATATTTGTATCGCAACGTCTTAGTCTTTGCCTCAGGTGACCGGTGCCGCCGAATTTTTACGTTGCCGCTGTCTACTAGCGAGCATAAATTCGTGGTAGAGCATGGTACAGTCTCTTGTGTTAATAGGTAAATAATCTGGAATAATTTCATAAAATCGTGTTCTTATGACACTACCACCTAGCATTATTGGCCAAATAGGTACTTACCTACCTTACGAAGGACAACGGGCTAGAAACTCTGGTACTTTCATTCTAGTTCTTAGTTAATTAAGTAGGTGCATAGGTAGCTGTAGCGACTTAACTTATTGGTTCATCAAATGAGCCTAAAATTTAACTTCGCCATCTACCGGTACAAAATGAATACTAAGTGTTATAATTATTACTATTTAATAAATAAATAATAATAAATATTGCTAGACTGACACACCTACTGTATGGTCCCAAACTATGCAACGCTTGTACTATGGCTACCGTACAATGGACTGGGGGCGATCCCAATGACACCCAGACCAGGGAAAATTAGTAAATGGCCATTTCCGAAATTTACTTCAGCGGGAATCGAACCCGCCACCACCATGTGCAGTGAGCCGAGCGGCCTACGCTCGAACCACTGCGCCAAGCGGTCGTCGTAGGTATTTACTATTATGGTTAGCCAAGGATATTCAAATTTTCCAATAATAAAAAGTAGCTATGTAGAGAACTTAGAAGCCACTTAAGAAAATAGGTAAGTACATACCAACGTAATACCTAACCACTCCTGCTAACATTCAACTCAATCAAAAAATAATGAAAATAAATAGCTTTTACTACTTATAGTTAAACTTAGATCAAAAGCCGGATAAATAAAATGTGACCTATTTCATTTGATAAATATTTTTTGTGAATAGCGCCATCTATCGGACATTATACAAATTTCATACTTTGTGAACCAAAAAGGTTCATGAACCTTGAAGATTAGCGACATCTCTTATAGAGCTTTTGAACTACGTTGACGTTAAGTTTGGTGTACTCAAAAACACAACATGAACTTTCTATGTAGCGATGAATACTACGGTATTAAAATAAATTTAGTAATTGGGATAGATGTCACTTGCATAAACTTATTCATTTTTAATTATTTTAAGTGAATGTGTAAAATAACACGAGTTACGATTTTTCTTAGTACTTACCGAAGTTCTTAGTTATTAATTGAATAATGAAAAAACAGTAAATACGCTAATTAAGTAAATAATCTACCTACCTTCCTAGACACCAGTATTAGGATCGAATAAAAACAGTAGTTCAATAAGCTAAGATAATATAAAACGATAATTATTACAAATAGTAATCTGAAATAAGTTTTCCTGTCTCTGCGTTACATCCCAAGCACCACTAGGTATTTTTTTGAAATGAAAAGAACTAGGTATTTTGAAAATTTTGAAAAAAATAGGTATATTGAAAAAAAACAGAGATAGGTAGAGCCAACAACTAGAAAAATGGAACACCAAACACCATTTAGAAATTTTTGCTTCAGGCACAACCAAAAAACCCCGCCAATTTTCGGTTGCTTAGCAACTGGTAAAATTATTTTTAAAAATGGATGAGCAAACATGATTGGTCGAATTCGGCGCCATTTGTAAAGGGCCGGGCGAGTGCAAGCCCCGCCCACAAGGATCGGCTGTCGCACCGCCTCGCGACTCTACCATCTTGCTTCTGTCATCAGTATCCATTTGAAGGTGGAGCTTAAAATGTAAGCCGACCAAATGCTATAGGTCAATGTTTAAGATACTTTTATACGGCTTTAGTGACAAATTAATTTGGGAAGGTTGGACGATATTGGAATTCCCGCCGTTTCAATCGTCCACCATGTTTTGTTTGGGAGAGTCAGTTCAGTGTGGTTGGTAGAAACGAAAATTTGTAAAAGATCTTTGGTTGGTCACTTATCTCTGTAATGTGACACCTAGGACGTGCTTTCTCTTTAGAATTTTGGCTTCCCTTCGGATTGAATATTTCCTACAGAAAACATACTCACAAAAAAATAATCTAATCTTTATGTTTGTAAATATTGATTGAGTTTTGAAATGTGACTGACATTTTGGCCTTTCTATTGAATAAGATGAAATGTTATCCTACGAGCTGCTATTAGGTACCTATTGTTTTCAAATAGGTACCTATTGAAAGTTCTATTTATTAACTCTTTAGGTAATGAGTGAAACCAAATTAATTATTCTTCTATCATTAGAAAGCTTCTACTTTGTTAGCGTTTGCGAGTCACATAATAGGTAGGTACCCAATAATATAAACAGTAGGTATATGAAAGGCATATTTACCTATTGAGTCCTGTCTACCTATCCTACTGAATACCTCCCTCGCTACCTCTCACAAGCCTCCCTGACACTGTAGTAGATACCTAGATAGTACTGCTAGGAAAGAAAGCAAGCATAAATATACTTCATAGGTAAGTAGAGAGGTACCATGATATACATAGGCATACAGAGTGTAAGGGGCATCGTAACGAAAACTGATATCATGGATTCAACGCTTGATTCTGGACTCCACACAGTTGGAATTTTACTTCAATATTTTCATGAAATATGCTAAAAAAAATCCGTACTTTTAAATTGATTTTTCATGAAATCATTATGCAAATCTATTTTATCGTGATTTTACATAAATAAATCAATAATTATCATTTTATAAAACTCAATGCGCACTCGAGCATGTTGAGTTTTAATTTCCATAGGTAGTCATTTACAGTGCAATGAAAATATCTAAGAAAAATTCCAACTCTGGGGGGTCCAGAATCATGACTTGAATCCATGGTCAGTCAGTTTTCGTTACGATGCCCTTACACTCTGTATTTACTTAAGTACTTATTTTATTATTGTGCACTGTTAGTAGGTAGGTAATGTAGCACAGAACTCTACAATTTTATAGTCCATTTGAAGTGTTAATGGTCAACAACAACTTACACGCGTTCACTAGTTTTATTGAGTGAAAAGTTCATAACGCAAAGAGTTATCGGCCATTGCCGACGTTTTTGTATTGCAGGTTTATTTTAGACCTCTTGGTGACGTCACGCCTTATGGAACTCAAACGACTTTTATTCGTAGGCCTTTTGCACTTTATATGGTAGGTACCTACCTAATGGGAATTAGGTTTAAATATTTTTAAAAGCATAATTTAAAAAAAAATACTATACCTACTTATCAGGGATTCTCCAACTGATTGCCCAACTGTCCCCAACCTCCCCTGATGGAAAGTGACGATAAAATTACGTTAAAATTGATAAAAATACAGATGATAAAATAATTGAAAACAGTTTTTACTAGCTAGTTCACTAGCTAGTAAAAACTGTTTTCATGTAGGTCATGTCATAACTGAAAAAAGGATTCTTAGTTTAAGCAAACCTTATCTAATTACTACTCTGTCAAGAAAGTACCAGGAAAAGATCAATAATACTCAAAATATTTGTTATTCATCCAAAATTATTGTATCACCATCAAAGTATGCTCCTTCAGAAACAATAGACTTACGCCAACGAATAAGCCAATCATCAAAAAAAATTTTAAACGCTGTTTCCGGAATTGAGTTCGGTTTTCGCCGCGAATTCTCCTTTATGTGTTTTACCGATTGAAAACGGGTGCTACGAAGTGGTAATTTGAGTTTAGGAAAAAGAAAGAAGTCGGCTGGAGCCATATCTGGTGAATATGGTGGTTGCTCGATGGTATTTTTTGAGCGTTTGGACAAAAATTCGTTCACAATGATGGCCTTGTGCGAAGGCGCACTATCGTGGTGCAAAATCCAAGAATGTTCTTTCCAGAAATCTGGCCGTTTTCGTCGAATTTGCTGTCTTAAACGCCGCATAACGCTTAAATAATATTCTTTATTTACTGTTTGACTTTCCGGGAAGAATTCCGAGTGCACAACACCGCGATAGTCAAAGAAAACAGTCAACATGACTTTGACTTTTGATCGACTTTGGCGTGTTTTTTTCGGTTTCGGTTCAATTGGAAGGCGCCAATCTGAAGCTTGTTGACTAGTTTGCATGTCAAACTCGTAAACCCACGTCTCGTCACCAGTAACAATGCGTTTCATGAATGTTAGGTCGGAATTGACTCCTTCTAGCATGTCCTCAGCGACTCTCATGCGATTGAGTTTTTGGAGAAAATTCAGGTCTTTTGGGACTAGCCGAGCGGAAACATGTTTCATACCCAAGTGATTATTTAAAATGGTACGGATCGACTCGTGAGACACAGAAAGTTCGGCGGCTATCTCTCTCAATGTTGAATGAGGATTTTCAGTCACTATTTCCTTCACTTTTGCAATGTTAACTTCAGTTGCAGACGTTGATGGCCCACCAGAGCGAGACAAATCTTCCATCACATCTCGACCGCTTTTGAACGCTTTGTACCACTCATAAGCACGCGTGTTTGATAAAGTCGATTCACCGTAAGCCTTCTATAACATTTTCAGTGACTTCGAACACGAAATTCCATTGGCGATGCAAAATTTAAGACGAAATCTTTGTTCGATGTTTTTGTCCATTATGAAATTCGCAATACACACTAGATATGATATAACTAAAAACAGCACCGTATTTAATATAAATAACAGATGCAACTCAAACTCCGCACTAAAATAGAAAACAGTTGTGCCAATCTAACAACAACAAAAAAAACAAACATTTGAATTTGGAACCATAAATAAATCATCCATTCCCGATACTTTATTGACTGAATGTATATATTTTTTAAAAACCTATAAGTACATTTATTATTTTTGAAAAATAAATCGCTACCTACCTATTGTCTAAACATTTTTGTAGACAGATATACCTATTTTGCGAAAAGGCCATTTTCATTTACCCGGTGGGAATCGAATCCGTAACCACTCGGTGCAGTGACCCGCTCAGCCTACTCTCAAACCACTGCGCCAAGCGTTTGCTAAATAATTTATTTACCTACACTTATAAATAAACATTATACCTTCTACAAACCTACTTAACCAAGGGCCTTCTACTTTTAAGTAACTATTCCCATTTAGGTAGGTTGATAATAAAAGTTGTATGAACTGTACCTGATCATAAAAAAACAGAGTTACAACAAACATCCCACAAAACTATATTGAATCTATACGATGTACCGTACCTATACAATCCAGCCGACGTTATACTTAACCGGAATCCCCACGGGCTCAGTTAATTTCTCGCTTAGTTAACTTTACTGCCCACATCTGATTGGATATTGATTAGAATCCACAGTTTCAACGCGTAAAATGGCGATTCTTTTCTTAAAAACATCGTGCCAGTGCAAATTTACACTCACTAGCCTTGTAATTACCTGTACTGGTTTATTACGGCCATTGATTAAATAAAACATACCGTAAAACGGTTTTCAATCGAGCTAGACGTGTGGATGCGTTTAACTGTTTTGTATCTGTTGGATGATATACTTTTTGAGACAGTATATAATGTACAATCATAATATTTATAAGTACCTATAGATATAAAATTCCAGTGTCTGTGTGTGCGTAATTATTCTCCTAAATGGTTGAACCGATTTTAATGTTTTTTTTTAATACTTATTGGTTCACTTGGATGGTTCTTCGCTATAGTTGGAGCCGATAGGTGGCGCTGTTGTCGACATCCAGAAAATAACGCCAACAAAAGTACGGGCAAAAGCTAGTATAAAATATTTTAAAAGACCAGTTGGTAGAAATATACCTAGGTTGAAATGTATAACAACACGTTAGAACAATGATATGTAGTGTAGGTACACATAACACATTGCAGGTAGGTACAAATTGCATCTAAATACCAAGTAGGTACTCGCGACCGCATGGCGTAGTGGTTCGAGCGTAGGCCGCTCGCCTCACTGCACATGGTGATTGTGGGTTCGATTCCCGCCGGGGTAAATTTCGAAAATGTTCTTTTCGTAATTTGCCCTGGTCTGGTTGCCACTAGAATCGCCGCCAGTCCATGGTACGTTACCCATAGTACAAGCATTGCTTAGTTTGGTACCAAACAGTCAGTGTATCAGTCTGGCGATATTTATTATTAGGTACTAGCTGAGCCGGCGACTTCGTCCGCGTGGAATTTATCTTAACAAAAAAGCCCGCTCAAGCGTTCGGAGCCCGCGCGACAGGACACATTTAAAAAAAAAATGTTTTTCTAAAATAAAAGTAAGTTACTGCTTATAACAACAGCTATCTACCAGTGAAAGTCACGCAAAATCGGTCCAGCCGTTTCGGAGATACTGTTTGATTTCATGTGTTTTTATTTTTTTACGCGGAACCCTAATTGTTTTTCTAAAATTAAAGTAGCCTAAGTTACTCCTTAAAACATCAGCTATCTGCCAGTGAAAGTCCCGTCAAAATCGGTCCAGCCGTTTCGGAGATTACCCGGAACAAACACACAGACAGACAGACAGACAGACGGACAAAAAAAATTAAATCGCGTTTTTGTTATAGGTGCCGTATGTACTTTCATATGCATTTAGTGAAAATGTGTTATTTTGATATTACAAACAGACACTCCAATTTTATTTATGTGTAGGTATAGAAGTATTTAAACATTTAAAAGCAATGTGAACTTTTTATAACCTACCGATGAACACTTTTTACACTTATACTAATATGCCATATATTACTACTATTGTAATATGCCATATTTTTATATTAGGTGACTTCAAAAGCGTTGGATATATTTTTAACTCTGACTCTACATTATGATTTAGTTTATTTTGTTGTCAAATAACTACTTACTAAGCAATTTAATATCATAGTATTTTTTGTTATTTGCCTACTGAGTAAATAATCTAATAATTAATGTGATACTAAGATACTAACTTATTCACCTACCAAAGATACTATCCTTTACCTACGAACTTTGATAGGCCAGTTTAACAGGATTTAAGATTTACCTACCTGTTGCCATGCTTTTTATAGAATGTACCTAGAGTCGATACTAGTGGTAAATATCTATTATACATAGCCGTTTCCTTATTTACCTGCTACCAAGGACAAAAAGTACTACCTAGACATCTAAGTACCTCTTTCAATCAATATGGAACATTGACACTACAAGTCTTATTAGAATACTTACTACAGTGTTAGGTACTTGTTATCACACCCCGCAAGAAATACATAGAATTATCTACAAGTAATCCTTCTCTCTCGGTATATCAATAAGCAGGTACAGTCTCTTTGTGCTAAAAACAATAGACCCAGATGGTTATTTAACATAGAAAAAGTATATCATAAACACAATCACATTTATAACACATTATTTAAGTAAACAATAGCCAGCTACGAGTGAAATATAACGTCCGCAATAAATTAATCAAAACGTTTTTAAAAGGCCAATGAATTAATATTATAACCCGTTTCAAACGCGGAGCATTCAAATGTAAAATTGTAACAATAACAACAAATCGTAAAAGGCCGTGGACTCTTAAATATTGACCTCCGGCCGTTCAGAATTGCTTTACTGCTCCACGTTGCGCAACCGGCAGGCATTTCTCGTTCTTAATCCACTACTTGGGTGTCTAGTTTTATGTCGACCGGCATAAAGTGTAATAAACGTGTCTCTGACTCCACTTACATTTTGAGGAGTTTACTATCGAATATAGACCTTATCTATGTAATAATAAAAGCGAATACTAGGATGTAATCGGAAGAGCACGTGGCGTGGGTGAATCGACTCTACCATTATGAGTTTACTGCATGGTGTCATTCATTTAGCGAATCGCGCGTGATGGATTGATTGAAATGATTTACATGGGTGGGTGGCTACACACTTAATATTTATATAAATATACCAAAATAAAATTGATACTTAATAATTATTTATTCATTCTTGCAAGAACCGGTACTAAGTTACAGTTTAATTTCAGTCACACCTACATTTAATCAGATGAGTTAGGAATTTGTAACGGTAGGAGATCTTTCGAAAATATATCAACCTACCTTCTTTTTTTGTGGGTAGGACCGGATAAAATCGGATTTCCACCCACTAGACAATCTCCCACCACACACCGCCCGTAGCCGCCTTTGCCACATCAAAGGTGGATAGGAACGATTTCCAAATGTAACACACCTATGCTCCTCCAAGATAGTTCACCTACTTAATAGATCGATCTACATAAGCGATCTGAGGGTTATTCATGATTGACGAAAAGCTTCCGATGTCGGAAATGACAGCTTCCATCCTTCTTTTACAAATTAATTAGAAGAAGGATGGGAGCTGTTTTTTCCGACTCGGAAACAATACGAAGATTTTGAATACCCCCCCAGATGGTCGCTCCCCGTCCACACTCTCAGTTTACAATGGTAATGGGATGCACACCAATCAGCTTCCTCCTCTGAAAACCACACATTCTGACCCTCTCAAGCGTTTGTAAATCTGCCAATCTAGAGGCAATACCTAGAAACCTACCTAAACAGTAGAGAAAACAGTACCTACGTATTAGCTATCCAACAGCTTTCTCTCTGTGGACATGAATGAAAGCGAAAACGCATCACAGTAAAGGCACCAGAGATCAGGTAGAGCGGCACTACCTACTTCTTTAGATTGTAAAACAAGTATTACGTACTTAGATATTCCTATCTATCTACTAACTATGAGTTTCTCATGGCAAAGAGCCAGATGATTTTAAAAGAAAAATGTTACCGAATGAATTGTACATGGTTCAAGAAACTGCAGTGCCGTGAAAGAAACAGAAAAAGTCATAAGAGAGGAGCCTAACTTATCTATAATAGAGTAAAACCGAAGTTGATTTTCTTTTCAATGCGTCTAGCTGCTCTACACAAGGTAAAGATTATACAGGTGTGAGTATTCTATGTTATAGTCCGTATATAGGTATAGATTGTCAAATGGTCACCTATTCAATGCATATAAACAGTGGGTATTTAATGAATATGCAATCGGGAAGATATTTGCATCAATAGATCGTAATCCGCGGTAGTCAGCCGTAGCTGAGCGTACCATAAATTAATGTCTGTTATTTATAAATATGCAATAAATTTAACCGCAATAAGACGTTTTAATACACATTTATGATAGGTAAGTTTTTACAAATACCCACTTAAAACTAGGTACATTGGCTGACCAGTCGATTCAAAGAATACTACATTCTTTTGGAAGCTTAATAATACTCGTACTTTTTCAGGAGTTTGCAATGTTGTGAATCTTACAGTTTCCATGCCATAAAGCAAATAACCCACAGGTAATAACCACATGCTTTGTGATTTCAAGGTATGATGATGTCTTGGAAACTTACAATTGCCTTCTACAAGCATGCGAGTTTTTCCTTTTTTATGAAAATATAGTTAGGTATTGTTGGCTGAAGTGGCCATAACGGTTTCATCTGGAGAGCGGACGGGCGCGAAGAGCGCACCAGCCAGAGGGGCAGGGGCGCAGCTAGCCCAAGGCTTCGACATAAGGCTCGGCCTCGGATTGGGCTGCTGCCAAGTGATACAGCGAGGGTATATCTACCACCGGATCTTAGTGTTTTTCTATGGCACTAGGCCCGCCACAAACTCCCGTATGTTACTCCTATAAGCAAGGATAGACAACAGTGTTTATCTACTTTGGATGCTTTTAAAGTGATTTATATATGAGTAGAAATAATTTCAATGGTGCTTAATATCCCGATCCGTATAGGTACCTAAAATGAAAATAAACAGGGGAGGTTTAGGCATTTTAGTAGCAAATCTGTTTATTATCTACGCAATTAAAGTTATTATTAAATTGCAGCCTATAAGTACCTACCTATGTAGGTTTCACGGCCGCTTGGTATAGTGGTTCGAGCGTAGGTAGTATGCCGTTCAAATTTATTAAAAGTTTATCTAGGCATCTACCTAGGTAAGTAGGTATTAGGTGTTTGTTAGTAAAAATAATGGTATTTCCTCTTTCAGACCCAAATGGTAACTACAACTAGGTATTCAACAGAATTAAGTAGGTAGTAGGATCGTATAATTTAGTTCTTATTCAATTCTTATTAACTTATATAATAACTTATTAACTTATAACTAGGTAGGTACCTACCTATTACAAATTGTACAAATAACTCAATTTCCACATAATCCAGGCAGCTAGGTATCTGATTGTCCTACCTACCTACTCACATTTAATTATAATAAGATTATTAAATTTCAAATATCAACTAGGTACCTAGGTAGGTATCCCATGAATAAGTATGTACAATCAGCGCCAAAAGTTAATTTTCACAACTACCCGCAGTAATATTCCAGCACGGAACTACTCGAAATGACACTAATAAAAGCAGTAGCAATTCAATAATGATACATTATTACTATCTTAGGTAGGTAACCTAGACCTGGTACATCCAAGCACAAAAGTTAAACACAAAAAAACACAAGAATTTTTACTCGTAACCAGACATTCTTAACGGACTGTCGCATTCAACGAAAAGTGTCGAATTGTCACGAACCAACAACAACTACAAGGCAAAGGGTTCCCGACGGTTTATTTTCCAACTGCGATTCACACGGGCGACTGTTTGCTTCACAAACACGCGGCATACGACTGAGCAATTATCACTTACCTGCGACACGCGATCACAGCACTGCACAGATTTATAGTCGATAAACTTGTATCATCACTTTTACTGGTGTTGTAAATTAATTATGTGCACTATTTATGGTTCGGGTGCGCGGTCGGCGCGGGAGGACACGGCCAGTCGCGGCGGCAGCGAGCGACGTTGTGGCGGCACCGGGCGCGCTGGGCGGGCGGAGCCGCGCGCCGCTAGCCTTGCCTCGAGACTAGAGTCCGCGCAGCCACGCCAGGCACATCCCTCGAATCCCTCATCTTCGTTACATTAGGTACCTTCTCCGGCTCAAGAAAATTATCGACCCCTCGACACTTTTATTTATTCTGTGCCGTCAAATCTCAGCTTTTAAAAACCGCTGCGAACTGTATCTAACTAAGAGTAGAGTTTGTAGTGACGACTTAATATACATTGTGTTTTATATTGTCCAATGATTTTTATTGATTTTGAATAAGTTTAGTTATTGTTCTTTGCCAGACGGATTGGTGTTAAACAGTCGTTTGTACCTAAATGTTTATTCGTCTGCGTATAGGGAAATGGGCACTTTGTAGAGTTTTGAGCCTGGAAGTTTAAACTTACCTTTTTTCACATGCTAAATTATTTTGAAATGGACTACCGTGTTGTATTGTTTATTATTAACAACCTGTTTTAATTGGAAGCATAAATAATGTTGCGAAACGCGTTTAGTTAGGTAGGCGTACTTATATGTAATTCCGTCAAATGGAGGCAATAAAATCAGTTCCGCTTCTCTTACCGGCATTAACATTAACAGTGCATACACAATTCCGTTATATAAGTAAGCGCCTGCCGTACACTTAACGCACTTGTAATGAAACGATTTAATTTTATTAAATGGAAATGGAAGTAGGACATCTATCTTGTCTTGATTCTAGAAAACTGAAAGTACACTTGGCTCCTATATGTAGAGAAGACGAAAGGCCCTTGAAGAGCTAAATAGAGATACTTAGGACACATTACTTATACGAGAACCTAAAATAGTTTTCATTTGACTGTATAAAACGTACTTACCTAAATATTCCGAATCATTAGGAATAGGTAGAGTTGAATGATACAACAGGATCTGTATGCAATACCCATAATTATTAAATCAAATTATGTTACCTTAAGATCAAGTAAGCCCAGACTGGCACAAACCAGCCATTCCAGCTCTACCTACTACTGAATGAACGAAGCTATACGCAAGCGCTAATGCTCGCCATCAAAGTTTATGGTACAACAAACGCATAACATTGATCTTTGGTACTGCCACGGTTATGAACACTGGTTTCTGCCGCTAATGGGTGTAGGTTACTGGAACTTCACAGTAGTATATGTATAGGGTACCTACCACCTAATTGAAATATATAATGGACTCTACATTACATTTTAGTCGCTACATAAGCTCTGCAATCACAATATAAATCAATTTGCATAAGGATTACTAATAGTAGGTAGGTAAGTGGGAATTTGAAAATCACAGCAATATTAAAAAAAATATTTGGTATAATTTCATACCCAGTAAAATAATAGGCATAGTTTTGAGTACAAAATATAGCCAATTAGGTAAATAAAATTAATTACCGGATGACCTCATTCTTCTTTTTAGAAGTATACCTTGACTATTTATTGCACGAACGCTGCTGTAGCCTTGTAAGGTAGATAAACCATTTCTTAGGTTGGTAGGTTAGTACCTAAGGTAAGGTATCTAGTGATATACGAAAATTGTATTGTTTTTCTATGTTTTTGATGTTCCAATCATTGCTTGATGACATGGGGATTTGAAAATGTATGTATTTGCTAGCCTACCCTAGACTAAGGTGATGGAATAAGGACTGAATCTTGTCGCATTGAGGTGAAGTTTTTGCCCGTGGGGGATTAATAATTAACGAATTTAAATAAATTGGTTATTAAGGTGTACGTACATACTTTTCCTACTGAACTACGTAGTAATTATTATAAAGAAACATAAATTGAATTGTTCTCAGTATAAGTGAAAACGGAACCATTTTTTTAGTTTTGAGAACGCCACTGTACCCAATTTTATGATGTGTAATTGAGATTCAAATTAAAATGAGATCCGTATCTTAGGCGGCGAGTCTCAGTTGGTGTTTATACACTTTTAATTGTGAACTTTGTTATAATGGCCTAATGATGGAGCCACCGTTGGTTTAATTGCTTTATAGTAGAGTGCAAGGCAACAAAATTGCTTTGTTGTAGGGCGGCCAAACTGTCTTCATTTCCTTGGGATACGCTCTTTCATTTTTGAAGTTATGTAAAAAAAGCTCTTAAATTGAAAATGTTTTAGTAAAAGTAGAATAGGTTGAGATTCAAGAGAATATGTATATATGTAAACAGAAGTTTATAGGCCCTTAGATAATTTAAATAATGTTCTGTTAGGGTAAAACAGTTTCTATTGAAAAAAATATTGACCACATTCAAGGGGTCCAATGATGTGGGGCATCAAGTGCACCCCTTATATACCTATAAATATGTGTTGCTTTATAAGTGGTTAATTAATGAATTATTTGACACATTTTCAGACCTTTAAATAAATATCTACTAGCTTTTTTATTATATCGTATGTGGGTAAAAAATCCTGGTTTGTTCCGTTCAATATCACAAACTATGGCAACCCTATACATTTGGTCCATAACGCGTGTTGCCACTACGGGCTTTGTAGTACCGCCCAGCACTGTTTGTTTTTTAAAGTGCCGCTAATAAAGCGCCGGCCACACGGAATCTTACTATTTCCAGCCTCAATAACAACTAAGCTTCTTAGATTTAAACATGGAATTATTTCAATAATGGACCTCATCTACTTATAAATCAGCGCCAGTACTTAATATTAGGCAGCACCAATTGTTACCAACTAAATACCTATTTCAATAAATCTGTGATGATTGTATTGGTAGGAACTTATAAATTAGTTTACCTACGTTCGTAGGTTATGTATGTACCTATATCAGAATATGGATTATTATAATATAAACACAACATAAAGAAGATACCTAACTATTTAAATACACATAAAATAATTACAAATCATTATTATGATTTCATTAAATTACCATGTGAAATCACCACCGTAATTTTATCCTCTTTAAAATTAATGCAAAATATATTATTTTACGATGTTTGTGTGGGCAATCAAACTATAAAATAACACCTTAGCTTATGATATGTTAATTAACACTTACCGGTTTTTTAATTAATGGGTGAAAATAATCGTAATTTTGATTAGGCACTTGACTATGAAAGGTGCTTAAACTGATAGGTGGGCTTCAACTATTGGGTAAGGCCAATTTGATTTTATACGGCAGAGAGATTAAACTAAGTACTGCGCCTTCTTAATCAAAGTCACCTATAATGCAAAGCCTATAAATTAATCAATTAGGTAATATTACAACTATTTAACCCACTTCTCAGAATTTGGGACATTTTGAAATCATAAATAGGTAAAAAAAAAAATCTTGTCTAAAATGATCATATTTTTTTTGGGAAATATAGAGCCATTTTCGGGTTCCCAAGATGTTTGGTAATTTGTGCTTTACTAATAAGATTTATGGGGTACTTATATTGGGTCTAGGCCAAAGGGCTTCATGTGTTAGCTCAGCAAAAAACTTGAAAATACAATTTTATTGGACACTGGCTAAATGCCAAAAGCGATGCCAATACGAAGAAAATACTTATAATATATCGTGTGCCGTTAGGAATCCGACCTGCCTTCAGTTTCTAATACCTGTCTAGTATTACATTTTGTTTAGTGGCAGCCGTGCACACAACAGTCTCGGCGCGCGGCGGCGGCGCTCCGTCCGCGCGTGCCACATTCCTGCGATATTGACTCGAGCGAGCGCCGGCACAAAGTCACTTACACCCGTGTACCGACAGAAGGCATGACATTTTTCATTTGTTGGGCCAATTCAAACCGACTAGGTGATTATAAATGCTCTTTACACGCTCTCACAGAAGATCTGCGTAAAGTAGAGTATGAGTCTCAACTCCTCTTCTGGTCGGCCACATGCGACCAATGCCTTTGGTTTACCTTACAACCATCTAAAGGCTTCGGTAACTGCTAAACATCAGACGGGAAATACCAGTGGTCAGCGCTGACGCAATTAGGTAGGTCTCAGCTATAGCTTCATGTTTTTTAAATATTCGTTAGGTAGGTATATTAGGTATGCTCCACTTGGAGTTTCATACTTTAACTCTAAAAATATAATTTTACTTAAAAAAAATCCTAAAACATGTCATCTACACTATTCGCAATTAAGATAAATCTTAGGCCCGTATTCATAAATGGATCTGAAGTCTGAGAGCGATATTGAGTACGCTTTTGACATGTCATTTTTTACTAGAATGACATTTCTAAGATCGCTCTCAGACTTGATACGATAGATTAATTAATACAGGCCTCAGTTTCTGCTATCTATACCCACATCAGGATCAGCGAGGATGGTGCGGCTGTTTGCGAAGTGCACCGCTAATTGGCGACCAGACGTCGCACCTTACCTCGTTTTATATCCAGCTATCTCATATGGGTTCCATTCCACGGGGAAATAGGAAAATTTAACATGTTATATATGTGTTATGTTATGATAGAGTTGACACTAGCAATGATTCGATTTTTATTAAGAATTTTCTGAAATAATCGTGATAAATTGGTATACATCAATAAATATAAATACCTATCGCCAGAATGCACACCAACTGTATGGTCTCAAACGAAACAACGCTTTTACTATGGGTACCGTACAATGGACTGAGGGCGATCCCAGTGACACCCAGACTTGGGTAAATTACGAAAAATACATAAATTGCTATTTTTATAGGTGACAGAATAGGTATTTTTTCAAGATAAGTAACGGTAGAGTATTATTTAATATAGGGTTTTAGTAGTAGGTATAGCAATGTTGTACAAGTATTATTTACTGTAAGATATTATTATTATAAGACAGAAGATTGCAGTTACCTAGGTACTTCAGAATAATTAAGTTCAGAGCTCTAGGTACTATCTTGTAAAATAGTAGAGTTCCATTCATATAAGAACAGAAACGCATAATAATGTAATTCCGCTGGTTTCACTTGTTGGTGATTCTCAACTTTTTAATATGAATCATGGGAGCGAGTCCTCGGCCGTCTACTCAAGTAATTTCTGAACAAAGTGGATTGTTTTTCTTCGGCCCCCGATTGGATTTATCTCAAGTTTTATGACGTCTCGCATCCCCCTCGTAAACTTTAATACCCGGCGGCTACCGCCCTATACCTACGTATCTCGAAACTTTGCTTATGTAAATGTATTGAGTTTAGCAAATTAATTACAACTATTCTGACGTTCACCCAAAATATTTCTTACCAGCTAAGGCTAAAAGTTTATTTTTTAAAGTAAAATTTAATTGGTACATGCCTTAGTTTCCGATTTTACCGACCTTTTGTATCGAATGTTTCATGTCATTCTAACGTAGGTAACATTTTACTTAGTATAAATTATTTATTTTTTACTGTAGTAAAAAGAGCTTGTATTTACCTCTTTGTTTTGATTTCTTTCATATTTGATATGAATTCAGCTGAATTAATAGTCGGGAGCTGCGTTATTTAGATACGTTTAATTGCTCTGACGTCAGTAAAATTAAATTAAATTATGATAGTGTTTGCACTGTACTTAGAGATGATAGTACAGTGAGATGCACTCTCATTTCCATTATAAATTATGTGTTAAGGTGAAGGCGCCTGTCTAGCCCGCGAAATTCAAAATTTTCGAGTATTTTTATAGTTTATCCAAAATCTGAAAACATTTAAGACAACATTTTGTGATTTGCGAAAAACACAGTATGCAGTGCGTTTATTAATACATTTATTTTACTCTAAATATTATCACGGTGGATATGATACTAGTAAATCACTAAATATACAAAAATTCCCAGATTATCTGGATAGCTGTCGTTCTTGAAATGTTTTAGAGAAAGTTGGATATATTAATAAATGCACTGCACACGGTCTTTTTCGCGAATTACAAAATGTGCCTTTAATTATTGTCAGATTTTGAAAAATTTCTAAAAAACCTCAAAAAATTTGAACTTCGCGGGCTAGATGGGCGCTTTAGCCTTAACATCTAACTGTAAAACTTGGCGAGCAAGAACACAAAAAAATTTAGCTAACTTAATCATAATAATTAAAATTATATGAAGTACCTACTTTTAAACCATACGACGAAAATATTAAACAAAATAGTATTTAATTCGTTCGATAATATTTCACAACTCAATCCTCTGTTCATTCTAACAAACATAACAGACATTCAATTATTTACACTTAACACCCGACACGCCGAAACAAAAACAACATCCTTATCAATAACAGAACAAAACTCGCCGAAAGCGAAAGGGTTGTTGTTCTAACAATGGCAATTCAGTAGCAGCGCTTGTAAAAACATCTTTTGCATGCCGTAACGTAAATATTTATCCCTTCAAAAGTTCGGAGGAAGCGTGACGAGGCCGCACAATATGCCCCCAGTTGGCTTTCACTTTCAATTTTTTTTTCACAAACCCTTCTACGAGTAATGCTACTGCGCAAATTTGCATAACACTGTACAAAACAATAAAACACGCGTTTATTTGAACGCGAAAAGTGAAAACGTGACTCAAGGTGAGGACGTCGCGTTGCGGCCAGTCCGAGGCATGGTTTCTGATGCATTGCACGTCGTACTTGCTAGTTTAGTATACTGTGTCTAGTTTAATCTAAATAGTGTTGATCAATAAGTGTGAACATAAATCTGTGTAGCAGTATAACATTAAAGGTAATTGTGCCATTTATTTTCATAAAGTTGCACGCCTCAAACTTGAAATTTATAAAAATAGGCCAACCAAATCCATAACCTAAGTTACTGGTGAAACTTATACTAAATAGAATATTAAGCCTATACCAAATGGCGAACTATATACATGTATTTAGATGTAAATTTAAATTATATGTATAGGTACTTTTGATGCCCTGTATTTTGCTTGTAACTCTAGGTCTGATTCTAATTCTGAGAGAATGCCATTTTATTTACTCAAACCTCTTGTTCTACCTAATTCCCTTTCTGTGAAGCTTCCAATCTTAAGATCAATCAGCTGACGGCCCGTTATTTATGTCACTCTCTATTTATGATGCCTGTATAACTTCACAAATTAGTCAAACGTTAACTCCGGACGAATCACCCTCGGGTGCAATAAACGCTGACCGGATGATCTGAATGCAATTTAAAAACGTGTTTATAAATAAAAAAAATACTGTAATCATATTGAAATAAGGTTGAATTTACGACGATTTAAAAATGTGAAGTTACAGCGTTTTATATCTACAGCGGTTTATAGTGAGGATCCGTTAATAAGACGGGCACACAGTATGTTTGCATATTTTGTTACATCATTACCAGTCGGCTTAACGTATAACGTTCTAATATTTAGTGTATATGAGACTCAAGGACCGATATTTGATATTAAATATTAGATGATTGCTCACTATTGAGCGGCTTGCTTGGCGTTCTAAACAGTTCACAGTGACAAAGTGTGAAACGGACAACTGTTTGTTTTATGCATCCGAGAAGTTATTTAATAATCACTTAACCTTCGTTGTAACCACTCAAAACCATCAAGAATTTGGCTTCCTATCGTATGAGCTAGTGGCCATTTTAATGTGGGTACCTACATACCTAGTGTTGTTGGGTAGATAGAGCGTAGTGTGTTGTCTGTTTAAGTACTTGGCTTATAATTTAATACTGCTGTATATGGATTCTTAATTTTGCGCATTATCATGTAAAGTACCGATTATATACTTACATTTCGTACGATGAATGTTGGAGCCGAAGACCAACTCCCTCCCTACCCCCTTTTCACCAGTGGGAGGGAGGGAGTTGGTCTTGTCGTTGAAGGATAGTGAGCCTTCAGGTCGACAACTTGCGAGCAATACCTTTGGTATTGCTCGCAATATTGCAAGCATGTATAGGGTAAAAGCCGGATAGTTGCCCCACTTTTCGAAAAAGCTTTATTAAAAAAAAATATGAACTTGCTGAACATTATTCAGTATATATCTCAAAACATAGGTCTTTTATCTTCCATAATAGCCTATTTTTGTATACATAATTAACAATGGTTTTGAATAAATACTGTTTTATTACACCTCTCAGAAAAGGGATAGTTGCCTACTATGGCGGATAGTAGCCTAGCGAGGAAAATGCTTCGCGGGATACTTGCCTCGTGCGGGGATAGTAACCTCGGTATGATTTTTATTTTGGATAGAAAGAAATTTATATCAATTAAAGTAATCTTTATTAATTCTTTCACAGTCTTTATAATTTACTTCTGTCAGGAGGAAAACCGGCGTCTCCGATCTTCAATATATGAGCTACAGTCTTTTTTCATTCTCTAAGGCAAGAACATGATATTTTCCTTGAGTTAGCAGTTCCTGGTTACTTTTTTCGTAAGGTTCGAGAGGATATTATGCATGTTCGAAAAATTTCATTGATATTTTTTTCTGTCTCAATTCTTCCAAGACAAGTAGACAGAAGATAGCTCAGCAGCTATCTTCTGTCCAGTTGATGTTGCGTGGCACCAAGCCTGGTTTTCGCTTATATTTGAGAGGCATTTTGCTTATCTGGAATAAATATATAAAACAGTTAAGTAGATATTTATTTTATTTACAACAAGTTAGAGTCACAGTAAATTGGAAAAAACAACAAAAAATAAAATCCGTCTTTGATTGTTAAAAAATATTTAGTCACTCTAGGGGCAACTATCCGCGAAAGTAAGTAGGGCGACTATCCTTTTTGATGTGGATACTTGCCCTTTTAATTTACGAAGTAAATAAAAAATATTTAGCTATAAAACATAATAATCAATGTAATTTAAACTCTAATGCATGCAAAGAAACAAAAAGTTGAGTGAAACCACGATCAGTAATAAAAATATTCAATAGTAATTACTTACCAATATAATTATAACGCCCGTCAAAGTTTCGCCGCGGAAGGTTTTTGCTCATATGGACAAAACACTTACATCTATTCTGATGGCTTAGACTGCACCGAGTCCTGCGGGGGGTCACTACTTATTGTAGTAAAGCGCAATCACAACTTATGTTCCCAACATAGTGTATTAAAAACCGGGGCATGTATCCCTCCGAGGCAACTATCCGGCTTTTACCCTATGTTACAGTAGATAGGTAGCTAATTTCTGAACATCAGGCGGTACGTACGCTTGTTGGCAGACTTGTTATAGGTATATAAAAACGCATACGATTTTCAATACGATACGTAAATACGCTACGTCACAATAATACGTGATGTGGAGTCGCCGTTACCACATTAATAATCCAACAAAGGCAAATGGTCCCTAATTAAAGTTTAACGCTCAAATAAACGCAATACGGAATTAGGTCAAGGGATACGAAAAAGTTAAGTCATAAAGCTTTAAAATTCCATCAGCTGTACTGGCCTGGCCCGATACGAATAATAGATGCGGTTTGGTTTATTGGCCGGTCATATAACTCGGCCGGCCAGGCAAGGCGTCTGTTAGTCGAATTTGAAACACAAGCGAGGTTAGTCACTGTTTTAGGTTGAAATAGTTTGAATATGTGGTCTGTGAATGTTTTTGATGTGCGTACGATTGTGTCAGGTGGCACTGTATTCCGGAAATCTGCAATCTTGAACGGTAAGATAATTCTGCATCGTTTCCGAAGCACGTAGCAATGACCCTTCACATACTTATTTTATTAAATAAATCCTGGGACTAGCCTGGGGCTCTACATAAGATGTAAGTCGACTATATATATATATGTGACTTTGGATTAAAAATAAAGCGTACTTAGATATTTTTGTACCTACAAATGTTTTAAAGAAAGAGGTAAATGATACACGAGAATCATTGATGCCAATATTTACATCACGGGCGTAACGCACTTACTTTATATAATACATACTTACCTATCTAGCGACTAAACCTAAGGATCTTGTTTTCATTTTTATTTTCATACTAAGTAGGTATACAGGTTGAAACAGAAAGGGTATACTTTTTATTTCAAAACGTAACTTTGTAATTCTAAAACTATCCGGTTTACAGGAAACTTGAAAAACAAAAGGTGTTACAGGGATACAGCTGTTGACAGATTTCATAAGTCTACAAAACCTTCAGTACTTCAACTGTCCCACAGAGCCGATAGTTTTAGATTTACAAAGTTAAGTTCCAAAAAAAATAGTATACCCTTTCTGTTACACCTAGTATAGGTACCCAACGATCTAAACGGGTGTAGAGAGTATTTTAAGCAGATTCGTTTACATAATTGTACCAGATGAAAAAGTATTTAGTCACTCGGTCGAACCAGTCATCTCAACCAGCCAATGGTAAAAGAGAACGCATCACTCCACTCGGCTTAAGTGCGTTGTCGTGTTCTGCAGATGCGCAGGCGCTTGTCCCACGCTTAAATAAAATGTGTATATACAATGTCTTATAGGAAGTAGGTAGATACCATATTTAAGTACACAGAATAATGCTTTTTTCAACCGACTTCAAAAAGGAGGAGGATTCGTGTGTATGTTTTTTTTGTTTTTTTTATGTTTGTTACTTCCGAACTCCGTCATTTATAAGCCGATTTGAACAATTATTTTTGGATTTGAAAGGATGTCCTTGCAGATTGGTCCCATAAAATGTCATCAAAATCGGTTCAGTAGTTTGGCATTTAAATCAAAATAACTGGAAAAAATACATCATTCAAGTAAACGAAATTGCGTAATTTGCTTTCCTGTGACTTTTCAGTGGTGGTTGCGGTCACTAGAATAGTCTTAATAAACTGCCTTCCGGCTTCATCATCATCTGATCTGATGATGATACCGGCGAAGGTAGGCGCCGGAACTCCGTAATAAAACAATGTGACCTAGTCGTGTTTCGGCTTAGTGGAATTGTTATAAGATGCATTCTGGCTATAAGTGTCAGATTATTGGTATAAGTCGTATTTATATTGTTTGGCCATGATTGTCAGAGGGCAGATATACTCGTATATCATTATGTATTATTTTGGTTTGATTTTGTAGTTGTTTGAAAGGGTACGCCGGTGGTCTCATAGAAATTTAATAAAAAAGTTCAGTAGTGTGAGAGATAATATGGACTATAATTTATGTTTACCAGTACATAGTTTAACACTAAAAATCGTGTAAAAAAAATATAAAAAAATGGAATCGACATCAAAAAACCTGGGTGCACTAAAAAGCTAGAAATAACTAGCGACCTTAGGTATCATTGCTTTCATTTGAAGTCGGTGTCACTATATTTACATAGCGATAGGACAACTTCTTAGGCACCTACTCCTACTTGCTTGAATTGGCACCGACTCCAAATGAAAGAAATTATAAGATCCCTAGTTATTTCTAGCTTTTTAGTGCACCCAGGTTTTTTGAAGTCTGTTCAATTTTTTTTATATTTTTTTTCATTGAATATTTCAGAACGTAAGTACGTATCTAACTGCCTAATTGGTACTCAAATGCAACTCTGATTTGAAGACTGCACATTCTTCAGACCAGAATAATTATTTTTTAACGTTTTGAATTTTTTTACATTGGACATTAGTTGCGCTATCTTTTTATTTTAACGCCATACGTATGCTTACTAATAATGCAAGATAAAGATGTTTCATATATTAAAGAAGGACTCAAATATTTAGGTAGCAGTATCTTAATTTTCCTTGAGATTTGGTATCAAGGTTGTAACCAAGTGAGCATGCATATCTACCTACAAATGGAGTATTAAATGTAATATTACCTATATATAATTTAATTGCATTTAACTGGAAGATAAGTTCAATTAAAATATAATAAACCTTTTAGCACAATCTGTCGGATCTTGTTATTTTTACTTTATGAATTTTAAGGGTGTAGGTAATATCATTATAATATCTTATCTAAAAAAAACATATTTAATGTAATTAAATTTTAGTTTCATGTTTGTACTTACTCGTGATATACCTATATACTATGTAATTTTAAATAGATTCTGCATGAAATCATTATATAAATATATCGCAAGTGATTTTACTTTAATAAATCAATAGGTAATTACTATTACATTTAAACATACACTGCAATGTAGATAAATACTCAATACGCTCGAGCGCGCATTTCCTGCTATATAAATTAAAAACTACTGAATTTTTTGAGCATAATTCATGAAAATGAATACTTCGACGGAAAATTACAACTCTGGGGCGACTAGAATCATGAGTTGAATACATGGTCTCAGTTTTCGTTACGATGTCCCTTACCTGTATAGGGTAATAAGTTATAACTGTTTTAAAGTTATAAGATACTAATAAAAGTACCTATAGGTATTTCGAATTAGCTCAATTACTTTGTACCTAGTTATTTGCCTACGGACTAAGTACCTACTACGACTGAATTATTAAGGGAAAAGTTTTTTAATTATAAATTAATGTGGTACTTATTTATTTACAAGTAAATCATAGATGTAGGTACTTAACTACTTATGTATTGATGTCAAGGAACTAATTATAATGCAAGACAAAAAAATACTCATCAATTGGTAGACTCCTCTTGTCTACAGGTGTTTAAAAAGTCCGAAATATCGGTAGGAGATTATATGAGTATCTAAATAGATTGGATCGAAATATGTAAAAAAATCTTCCCTATTTTTTATTCCGTCAATTTTTACGCACAGCTTATTACAATATAATGTACCTAATACCTTACAATAATTATTTGTATAATTATCATAACTGTATAGGGAAGTGACGTACCTGATATTTAGTTTAGTTCCATGTTTTTCCAGTTGGTCGTCGATTACACGCGAATTCGTGGTATGAGCTCGGTGTCAATTTTCACGAGTTTTGTAGAGTTCCGCCGCGGTTTGTGCAGAAGGAACTGTTGGAGCGTATACATATTTGATGATTAGGTACCTCTGTCTTCCAATGCCACATTGTTTGCAAGGCTGGATACATTATATTTTTCATTAGTGACGGCTTCCAATTAAGTTAGCAATAACACCCTAATGGCGGAGACATGCTTGAGCCCACAGACTTTACTTATATCTGTGCTTGAGCCAAACCACGAGCAAAACAACGAATTTTCTTTGAAAAACATGTTCAAATCAGAAAACAAAAGGAATATATATACGTTATTCCGCTCGCGTGATTCGGCTCATGTCTATAAAAAGCTATTTGTTAAATATTTAAAGTGTATACATATTCTGGGGTATTTTTCATGACTCTTATCAACGTATGTTATCTACAACATTAAATAAAAAAAATAGGACGGAAACCAAAAACAGTTCAGCCGAAAATCGAATGAAAACCTTCACATAATTTACTCAAAAACCCCATAAACGATAGTTTTTTATACCGGCTGATACTAAAAATAATATTTTATCAAGTGTTACGGGTAGACGGCTCGGATATTCGTCGACGTATCTCATTTTAATCTGGGTGGGTATTTTTAAGACGATAAATTTGGCCTGTCACTGCACATGTGTTGGTAGTGTGTGTGAGATAAGAGAACTCGGTCCTCCCCGCCTCTCGCCTCGATGCATAAGCCGTCGTAAAATATTATCCTGACCGAGACATTTATTGCCCGGTTTGAGTTAGGTAACGTGGAATCATTTTTAAATGAGTATATTATGTATATCTCTCTACCTACGCGTTATTAGATGGGCGTCAGTGTAGGCACTAATATTTAAAGCTCACTAAACTACGTACTACTAAATAAAAACGCTACAGGTAGAGTTGACTTTCACACTGTTTACTCAAGTATTTTCTATTATTAGGTACTTACCCACTATTTTACTACTGGTATAAATGTATATCACTTGGTACAAACTCTACCTATAGTAGACTGACTATATGTAGTTCTGAACAAAATATGTGAAATGTTCATTGCAGTCGTTTGTTGCCTCAGTTTCTTAGGCAAAAATCCTACCTATAGCCACCTACCTTTCTTCTATTACTGCTCGCCTGGGAATTTCAAAATATTATATATTAATGGCGTATAGGTTTTATTTGTTAACAGCATTGTTAGAATAGACAGCGACGTCACATAATTTTGATAAATTGCAACAAAATAATATGTGAATCATGTTCGAATGTTGGATTCTCCGGGTGCATTCATCACATCGGCCATCATCCAGCTCGTAAAACGTCACTAATGTCCCATAATACGTCGCTTGCTCTATATCTTTATTAACAATTCAACCGCGATAGATTCTTTCCTTTCAAAAGCTTTATGTCTCGTGTTACGACCTCCTTACAGCTTTCCTTTTATACCCGACTATTTTCTAAAAACACTGTTTTCTTTATGCGATTTAATATGCCATATTTTTGTTAAGTGACTCCGTATGTACTGTGTAACAAAGTTGCAAATAATAAAGGGGATAAAAGTATAAGTGCTCACATAACACCCGCTCAAAAGGCGGTAGATATAAATCAAGGGGTTCTGTCTTTTTGCCTCCGTTCCAAATGGTTTTTTTGTACATATTTTATTATGAGATTTTATTAATAAGCGCGCGAGTTTAATGGTAAAGAAGTTTACTTTGTTGTCTTGTTACTTACCTACCCAAGAAGGTACTTATAATGTTATGTATTATCATATTCTGTGGTATCATTCTCACAAAATATACTGACTTATATTAATGAAACTTAGTAGGAATAAATCTAATGTAACTCTATACGTACACTTAAGAATATTTACATACCTAAATAAAGAAATACACTGAGAAAAAAATTACAACAACCAATGATTATTGTAGATCGGCTACATTATTCTATTTATTAACAAAACAGATTTATTAATTACGGCAAAGATAATGTTAGGTCTCGTATTCATATCTTGTTTCCTGTAATTATCAGACGTTTATTAAAAAATGCTAAAATGTATACTAGGAACTATGCATTAAATCATTTGCCGTTGTCTTTTTTTCGGTGTAGGTACATTAGGAGTTAAATATAGATCACTAGTTTATGCTCGCGTCTTCGTCCGCGTAGTATTTAACTTAGCAAAAATTTCGGGATTATCGGGATAAACAGTATCCTATGTGTTAATCCCGGTTATAAACTATCTGTGTTCCAAATTTCATCCAAATCCGTTCAGTAGTTTTTGCGTGAAGGAGTAACAAACATACATCCACACTCACAAACTTTCGCATTTATAATATTAGTAGGATTGTAGACAAAAAAGTACATATTTCATTAACTTTAGTCAACTAAATAATTAAAAAGGCATCCACTATAATGGAGCGCGCACAGGGCGGGGTTAATATGAAGATTTATCTTTAAGTCCGTGTGGGAACAGGGGGTCTGGGCACATCGTCAGACCATTCGCTGATGCGAGGCCCCTCACAAATGCCCTTTATTTATGAAGACACGCTTTAATTTGGTCGAGTACAACGTTGATGGAAAAAAATGATGAACTTGGAAACTTTTTACACGAACAAAAGCACATAATTGCTAATATGCACCTGAATACCCTACATTTAGTTTTTATAGGTCGAAACTCATTCTCTCTTTTCATTCGGCTCTATTTATTTCGTACATACGTATCCAATTAATTATTTGATAAAAAAAATATAATGAACGTTCTTTACGCCCGCTCAAATAACGTAATCGCGTAATTACAATATGCGTGTTACACGAGTCCTAACTTACGCAAGTCATGTGGTGCGTCGTATCGATGCAGGTATGCAGCTCGGGCTATCTCATGTCATTCGTAAACTCGACATAAATTTAATAGCGCTTCGTAAATCTGACGTAACATGCAACCCTAAAATCTGCCGCAACCTCACCGATAACCTTAAACCCCAGATCGTTCAATCCTCAACCGTTATACACACTGCCGCAATAAACTCATTAGCCCGCATAACCGGCCAATCGAGCTTTCCAATCATGAAATTAAAATTACGTCCCCTTTATTGCCAGCCGTTACGAGCTGCGAAAAAAGGGGGCATAAAAAGAGGGGGGTATAAATAACACACCTTCGGAGCTGCACGCGAAGTCGAGAATGCTGTCGTAAATTATCCGCTTATAGCCCGCGATCAATACCATTCATTAACGAAAAATGTATCCGAGCATACCTCATCGGTCGTTTGAGGTTTTCAAAATGCTTTTTGGTGTAATCTTGAAGATATGTTCGGCCGTAAATAATGACTAAGTAACCAGGCTTTTAGTGTTTTGGTTTGTTGGAAAAGAACGATGTGTTTGCGTTGGGTATTTGAGGACTTTCTAATCGAATTATTTTAAAACTAACTATAATATTTTTAAACTACGTAGGTACTTCAATGAGTTATGACTTTTTAATTCAATAGCAGATATATTTTAGCCATATAGCCAGGTTAGTTCAAAACGTTGGTTCCACGAAACAACTAGCAAGATAAGATTTTCTAAACAATGAAAAATAAAAAACATAATGATCGAGCTTCTTTATCAGTTTACATTAAAACCTATATAGGTATAGGTATAAGACATAAGTAGATACTCTACAATAATATTTTCGATGGGGAGGACAAAATGTCGGGCGTTCGGACGAGCTCTAGGTAGAGTCCCGGGCGGATCGATGCAGCTCCCAGCGAACACACTTCTCTCTTTGGTTTAAAGAATCTATGAGTAGGTGCCTAGTGTGATAATTCTGTTTTATTTTGATTACCATCAAAATACTAGTTTACTAATAAACGTTTTTTCATACAAATCAGTACCTATACTTAGTCCATTGCAAATAAGTATTACCTATATGATTGCAATATTATTACCCACGTATCAGTAAACAGGTACGTAACTCACTGTACCTAGGTACCTAAATAGTATCTACAACATGTTATAAACATTTGGACAGATGCGATGTTTAAATGTGTAAGACAGCTGGGATACTTATCATTCCACTTCCACGAGAAATATTACGTGATCTCATTCGTTAACAATTCCGTATTTCACATATTGAACATACCTACTTACAAACGATAGGTATGTTAATGTAAGTACCTATATATTAAGGTACTATACAGTAGTATAGAAATACAACTTTGATGCCTCGTTTAGGTTAGTATGAGAGTACCACTTAATGCTTCAAGGGGGACGCCTGAATAGGTAAGAAAACTTTATTTTTATTCTGATGTTAATCTTGCCTTTATGTGACACTTGCGAATTAACCGGCAACTTAGTCTCGAAAGGGGAATTAGAGTTAGGGGAGATAAACGAGCCTTTTATCGGAAGAGGGATCAAAAAGCAGGACCACCTATATATCAAGCTTTGTCCAATAAAAAGCTAACTAAAAGGGATTAATAAGAGTGTACAACAAAAACTTTAATTTGCATTTTAGGTAGGTAGGTATCAGCTTGTCGGGCAAATAAAAGAGGTTCTCCCGAGACAAAGGTCGTTGCCATTTCGAGACGGTGGAGCCTTTTCAATGCAATTGTACCAATTAAGTCGAACAGACGAAAGTGAAACTCACAAAACCGGGCCGGGCTTCACTCCGCGCGTTTTTTCTCGGTAGATTTACATATTTATTGGGGCACATTTTATGGAGGCAGCAGAAAAAACCTTCGCCCGTTTAATGGACAAAAAGGGTGGCTCCGTGTATATTTATTTTGTCGCATCCTTTTTTACGTGCGAAAGGACGTGGCTGTGTATTTTTTCGGCACCGACGAGGCACATTTGGCGACGCACTTTGCATAAAAATATTGGATCGTAAAGTCTATGCCGTTCCACGGAATCGGGACGCATGTGTCGCAACGAAAATATTGAAATCATACTGAAATAAGCTTTTATGAAGACAGATACGAGGCGCGGATTGAGATATGAATGCTTGATGGAAAGGCGCTATTAATGTTATTACCTACAAGCGCACACCTGCCGTTGATAGAGGCATCTATCAATACTGAAAAGCTCTACTGATGAATGAAAGACCTAACCATTTTCCTTTCACAAATACATGATTTTACCTACCAAAATTTGATTATTTAAATGAATATGTTAATAGGTCGTTTATCAGCTCAAACTTCAATTGTAAACCGGTTCCAAGGAAACAGTATACCCGTGAAGTATCCTGAGGGTCTCCCTGGAGGAACCCGCGTAAATTAATTCGGCCGTTTCATAAATTACCCACTCACATTAAGATCAGTGCCTTAATCTGTACATCAGGCATGAGACCAACTGTATGCTGTCGTTAATGTATTTTGTTTTAGTCTTTGTTATTAAAATTATACACTCGTATTTTATGATGGCCGCGGGATCGTATCGTTTTCATCGCTAATTTATGCCTTACACTGTGTATAATACGGCTGGCTTTTTATTATTATAGAGCATGGGTGGGCTCTCCTCGCATAGATAGGAACTGGCACCGTTTTTGAATCATGTGATTGTTGTGAATTACAATCACGTATTTAGTGCGCTTCATTTACATTTATTAAATACCCATCCATCCATGCTAATATTCTGTATGTAGGTAGAGTAACCTAGGTGTAGATACACAGCGCTGGAGAGTGGAGGCATCTTTTCCAACGTCGAACTGGAAACAACGGAACTGAAAAACTTTCCAAGGTAATTTACGAAAGTTACTGATATTTTTTTAAGTAGGTTTGTGTAAATATTTATAGGTCGGTAGGTAGGTGTACCTGAACCGTTTACGATGTTACTCTTCTTTCAACTTCAAGTCAAGTTATAACAACAGATGACTAAGTAGCGATCTGTCGGGCCGCGGGCGCTAATCTCGAGCATTTACACCGGCCATATAACCGCGACACGGCGGACGATGGCACTCGAAGAATGCACCCACTAAATCATCAGGAGAACAGTAAACCAGTCCTTTAGTGCTAGTGCTAACAGGGCTGACATCATCTTGGTTAGCTAAGTTTAACATTTTTCATAGTGGTGTGAAACGTTTTGAATAGGTAGGTACCTACCTGAGTTATACACGGAAAAAAAAAACTGGTAACTATAACCAGAATTTGGTAGTGCATACAATTTTTTTAGTAGTATATGTGACAACTCTACACATTGTAATCGCTACTAGTCAGTTCTTGTAAAAAGTGTTTGTAGGGACAAATAATCGTTTAGTACGTACAACAAGGTGCATACTGTACGATACTATATGAATAGTTTATATTACAATATATTATTGTTAATCCTACTAGACTGATTTCCAACTACTACTAGTTTTTTGTGCCCTTTATCAAACGACTTGTTGTTAATATAATTCTGATTGTAGCATATACTATAGGAATTTGTAGCGTCTACCAATGGAAATTGTAATTGTAAAGATTCTGATTGTAGCATATACTATAGGAATTTGTAGCGTCTACCAATGGAAATTGTAATTGTAAAGATTCTGATTGTAGCATATACTATAGGAATTTGTAGCGTCTACCAATGGAAATTGTAATTGTAAAGATTCTGATTGTAGCATATACTATAGGAATTTGTACACTGAAAAAAGTAGTCTGTTAATCAGTCACTCAAATGTTGTTATTGCCTACACAAAAAAGTGACATGTGAACTCACAATTGACAAACAATTTATATTTGCTAGTCAAAGCTTTTGATAAAATCACATGTAACTTTTTGTGTTGGCAGTAACACCATTTGAGTAACTGATCAAAAACACTTTTTATAGTGTACACATTCCTATAAGTAGGTAGTACATGTTACTATCAGAAATTTTACAATTACAATTAACATTATTAGACGTAACAAATTCCTACAGTACAACTTAGTTTAGTATGGTGGGCAGGGTTAGTTTACAGTTGTTCTATTTCACGAAGACATTCAGTAGAACCAATCTTCGAAAGTTTAATTTTGCGGGATGGACTTCGTAAGATATAACAAACTGTTCTCACTTAATAAATAAGAAATACACAAAAAGATAAGTTAATATAAAACCAGTCTTTTATTTATTATAAAATTATCACATGCCTGGTACGGGATCCTTCAGCATTATAAAAAATAAAAAAAACAATGTATTAACAAAAAAATAACAGTTATTATATGTACCTACATCTCAATAAAACCAAACTCTGGCTAGAAGACATAATATCATTTAGGCCCAGAATGTCTAATTCGCAAAACGTCCAAAGTGTGGTGAGGCAGGTTGAGTAACATGGTATCGGCGACAGGACAGGCGCTTTGGCCTTGCGAGCGTTTCACTCCCTGGTTTCATAATACCCACCTTACCACATTTTGGACACTCTGTGATTTGGACATTTTGCGAATCGGACAAGTATGTAGCAATAAATTGAGGCAAAATTACAAAAATGTTATAGAGTTTAATGTTTAAAGATTGTTTATATATCCTTTGTACTTAATAATCAGCCTTTTATTTGGTTACAATAAAATCACATACTTACCAACTAGTACGAAATCTCACTGCATGACACTATACCTCACAAGATACGTGAATGTAAGCTGTGTGTTATTTACAGAACGTAGGTAGTAAGGAAAGGTTTTGGTGGGCGCTTCTTAGATAGATACAAATATTCTTTCGATAGAGTTAATAAAATATAATATTCTGTAATAAAACGCAACTTACATTCAAGTATCTTGTGAAGTACGGTTTTATGCAGTGGGACCCGGGGCTATACTTATGTTTTAATTATATAACATATTATGCTTAAGTACTTGTTAATCAAACAGGAGATCTCACAACAATTTTAGTCCTATTATTAGAAGTGATTGACCTAGTGTTAGGTATGTAGCAATAAATTGAGTCAAGATTATAATAACTTAAAGTATCAGTCAGTTCTACGTCGTAACAATACAGCCTTTCATCAAAAAACAATGTTTTAAATAAACTTAATTCAAAAATAACAGTTTTTGTTTCCAAAATTACGTATATATTCTCAATTAAACCAAACTCTGGCTTGAAACCATCAATTATATCTAAAGTTAGAACCATATTTCTAGAATATTTAGTCCCTTTTGTAGAAACCCAACTTGACTGAAAAATTGGCAAAGACGGCAAGTTTAAAGATTGTCTTATTTTCTGTACAGTATAATTTGTAACTTCTTTTTTTACCCCAGTTTCTAAGACATCATCCAAAGAACCTTTGAATAATGTTTCATTCAACTGCAATTGATGTTTAATACACAAAGTTTTACAGATGTTTTTTCTGTTACTAGACACATTTGCAGCCAATTTCGAGACACGGTGTTTGGCTTCATATCGCATTGACCATATTGAGACCAAAGGACCAAACTTCCTTATCATGTCATTATAATGGCATAAGAAATGAAATTTTGGAGTTAAGGATTTTTTACTGTACTCCATATATAAGCGATGGTGTTCGGAAACTAATGTTTGTAACAAATCACAAGTATCTTTATGAACAGAGTTAGATGTTACTATATCAAGTATTTTTCTTAATATTATGTACAACTCCCAAATATAATCATTGGACGGAATGAAATCTCCTACTAGTAGCCCGAAATACCTCACAAAACAAAACATTTCTGACGCAGACATTTTAACTGTATTTCTCTGTAAATGTTCTATAGCAATTAATGTTGGTTTGTTACTTTTATCCGGACCATAGTCAAAGGATGCGATTCTTTGATTTAAAGTTTCCAATGAAAACAATTTCAAATCTCTGACATATGTTGAAATTATGAATGTCAAATCATATTTACATACGCCCTCCAGCAAATCATGCATTACATCAACTCCTACGTGATCAATAACTGAAAAACCGTCGACATCATGCCAAATGCATGGTTCTTTTATTCCAGTCATAGACACATTTCCAATATTATTATCTGATATATATTGTTCCATGGTTCTCATAAGCCGCTGATCAGATACCAATTGACTTTTCATCTTTTCTTTAGGTACTTTACAGATCCTGCATGGAAAGTTACAGGAAAACGATTCAGCAAAACCTGTAATGGAGTGTATCCCTAGATTATCACCCAGGATGATAGCCAACTCAAAAAAAATTTTAATTTTTGATTCTGAATTGTTTACCGTAATGCCATGGTTTCTAAGGTAATTCAACTCTGAAATAACGGGTAAGAAGGCAGATTTATTACCAAAATATTGTCTATCTGCAGAATGAAAAAGCGATATTAAGAAAATATTTTGTAATCTTGCTTTATAATGGGGTGGAAGGCAAAGAACAGTTACATAAGTAGCGCCTAATTTATGAATCCCTGCATGGCTACCTAGGGGGTTCCCTATTTCATAATCATCGTAAAACAATGCCAGCGGTAAAACGTTTTGTTCCTGTTGCGAATTTGTTTTCATTTGCCATGCACTACCTTGAACAATATTTTGTAGGACACTGCCATTTGACGTTTTTATCATTTCTTTGTAATATTCAAGAGTAGCACTGAGCACGTTATTTAATTCAAAGATTTTTTTTAATACATGTCTTAGAGGTATATATTGGCCAGTTACACAAGTGGGTTCACAATTTATAACGTTATTAGCAGACACTGATTCCATTCTATGTCCTAATGTATATTCAATAGGTTCAATATAGGTACCGCTTTTTTTGAAAAAATTAAAACGTGAATGCTCAGAATTAAAATGTTTTAGACTACCTTGTATGGACTCCAAGTGATTATATAGTATAGGTAAACAGGATTCTGGAGATTGATTCTGAACAGATTTTGATAATATAGAAGTAATAGGATTCACTACAGAATTGTTTATAAGATTTTCTAAATTGGACATAACAACTTGAATAACATTTCTTGGTATCAATGGATTTGCATATAAACTGGCCGTGAAACTGGCAATTTTATTTTTAATTGAACCCTCGGATGTAGATAGATTTGATATCTCTTGTTCTATTGGAAATGAAACATTGGAAATATTACTATGACTTAAATTTGATGCAGGGTTTGGTATTACTTCGTGTAAAGTATTATTATTTGGAGTGGTACAATTATTAGAAGCTATATTAAGTATTCGATTTGTTATTGTAACATTATCTTCTAAAATATTATGTGTTGCCAAATGTTTTTTAAAGGAATTAAGCAAATAATATTTCCGATTACAACCTGATTCAGCACACTGGTAATAATGAATTTGAATATTTCTATGAATTATTTTAATATGACCACACAGGTCTTTTACAGTTGGTAAAATCAAATTACATAAAAAACATTTAGGCATATCAATAAATTTCAACCCCAAGGTCGGTTAACAAAGAATTGACAGAAATATACTGCTTGTCGTAAGGGGTCTTCAAGTCATAGAGACCATTTTGAATAAATTGCCAAGTAGTGGAACATTCAATAGGGTATCTACAATTCAATACATGAAAAATTTTGAAGCAAACGTCAACCGCGTCCTCTATTGTATGGAGCACATAAAATGTGTCATTTACAATAACATAATATTTGGATATTTTGTAACAGTTTTCTCCGACAATTATAATAAAAGGTTGCAACGTTACATTTAGTTTGGAGAATTTCTCTCGTCTGCTGGAAACAGTTGTGTGTAGCTCCGATGCAGTAGTTATGTGAGTTATAAAACCCTCGGCCGTTTCCTGTTTCGAAGGCCGCCAAAAACTTTTCTTCGCTTTGGCCAGTGGGTTACCCAATAATAAGGACAGTACCCTGAATGCTATTATTGACTTGGCTTCCGCAGCTTTGACGATATCAGCTGCTTCTGAAATAAAGCATAAAAAATAATTTTAGCCCTTTTTTTACGTCCCAATCCTGAGCACGGGCCTCCCCTCAAGGATTCAGGCCATAATCCACCACGCTGGCCCAGTGCTGGTTGGCGGATTTCACATGTCTTTCAAAAATTGGTTAAATCTCCTAAGACATGCAGGTTTCCTCACGATGTTTTCCTTCAGCGTAAGCAAGTGATAATCATATAGAAATTATGATTCGCACATAGATTTCGAAAAATCCAGAGGTTCGAGCCGGGGTTTGAACCTGAGGCCTGGTACCCCGCAAGACGCGTGCTTAACCAATCGGCTATCACTGCTATACTATGAAATAAAGCATATCAGATAAAATAGTAATATTGTAGTGGTGGAAACTAGCCAGTATTTTCGATTGGACAAGAGATAATTAGACGTGAAGTGAAGTTACAATGAAGTACACTACTAACCTTCAGAAAGGGTTTCGAGTGGTTGAATCATTATTTTCACTGCATCATCGCGAATGGCTTTTTGCCTTGCATAGTCTAAAATTTTATTCTTTAATAAAGCAAATTTTTCATGCAGCAGATTTTCTTTGTCTGGGTAAATTGTTTTGAAATCTTCAAGCAGCAGACTATAGCCAACTGGCTTTTTTAAGGCGGGAAATTCAATCATATACTGTGCGATTGTTTTGTCACTTGTGTTAAGACTCTCTAATCTTACAGTGGCTGTTTTTCGCCATTTTTCTTCAATCATTTGCCATGGTTCTGTTGAGTTCTGAAGCCAGATTATGTCTTGTTGTATGTCTGAAACATTATTAATTTATAATTATTACACATAAATATAATAAACTAATAAATTTGATGTATTATAATATATTTGAAGAATTATTTTTCTCACCATCATCATTTTTGTCATTCTTCTTTTGTTTATGATTTTCAGCATTCTCTTGTTCACATTTAAATTGTTTATTTTGTTTTTCCACTAATCTGTACTCCCTTTTGCGATTATGCAAACAATCATATAGCTTACCCTTGGTACATGTCTTTACTTTTATTTTGCTGTTGTTGATATATGGAATGAAGTAGGTGCTTATGTTTTCCTTAGGAAATATTGCTTTTATTTCTTGAGCTAGTTTAAATAGAGTCTCGTGTGATACTCTCGCATCAGGGTCTTTCGCTAAAAGGTCTTGCACTATAAGATTGCAGATTTTTCTGCGACTATTATTGGTCAACAGTCCTTCCTCTTTATGTAATCTCAGTAAATTTCTGCCCTCTGCAGATTGGTTTAATACTTCCAGAAGGGGCTGTAACCAAATAAAACAAATAATAGGTATGTTACTATGGCTTTTGTCATAAGTAATAAAAAAACATTATTTAACAAAATCTGACATATTGAAGTGTGAAAGACTTACTTTGTGTGGTTCAGTTGTGATCATCCGTAGATAAACTTCTGAATTACTGGTGCTGATATCACTGGAAGTGGATGGACTATCTGGCAAAATAATCACTTCATTTGTTCGCAGGCGGTTATCCTCCAACGGTAGGTTATTAAAAAAATCATCATATTCACAATCTTTGTCCTGCAACACAAACATCAATCACTATTTTTATAACACAAACATCACAAACATCAATCACTATATTTATATTATACCTAATAGAACTATTCTGCTAAATGTGTTTTTTTATTTAAAAAAAGAAGTTGACAGTGACATTTCGACTGACATTTAAGACGGCGATGTAAACAAAGTAGAATAATGGGGTTAAGTTTGAATTTAATTTACGAATATTTATCACAGTAGCGGGATCAAAAACAACACGCTACATTATATAATGTAAATAAATAAATACCATCACGCGTGCCAATTGGCTCCAGTGGCTGTTTTACCAGTCTCAGGGTACCCAGCGGAAGACCTAGGTCAACCTCAATTCGCCAACGGTATTAGGAGGCACACCTAACGAGTGACGAGCTCGTTGCGATGCTAAAGATCCATTAGCCTCTAAGTAACAGACGAAACCCATCCTTCACCAGGCTGTAGCGTGCCTTGCTTGACTTTGTTATCGATCTCGCAAGCACGCAACTACTAGGCTGGGGCAGCTCTTTTTTATATTATTACGTTATACCCCGCGGAATTAATCCAGAAGTACAGAAGAATTGTATTTATTCTTACTTGTGGTTTTTGTAGCACATTCTTAGACTGCTGGCTAGTTGTATCCTCTGTAGATTTGTATTTTATTTTATGTTTCTTATTCAGGACATCCACAAATGTATTGTCCGAAACCTATAGAGTGAGATAGGTATTAAAAAAAACAATCAGAAAAATAGAATTTATAACCTACTAGCTGTGCCCCCCGACTTCATCCGCGTAGTATTTAACGTAACAAATAGATAGATAATATATTAGATTAATATATTAGAAGTCCAAACCCCTAGGACACTCATTGGCTAAATAATAAGTCACCTTTCAACACAACAAAAAAAAAAACAAATTGAAATTGGTTTAACACATTAAACTTATAACACTTCTCTTTTTTCGTCGGGGGTTAAAAAAGGAGTTACCTATGGATAATTGAATGAATACTGAGTGTCAAAATGATGATAACAGCCCCTAAGGAGTTGTGTATGTGAGCTTTGATTATTTACTCCTTATGAGTTAGGTAGGTAGGTACCGACGTAATTGACAACTAATACTAAATGTACCTACTGAGGTACCCAAGTTCGTAACTAAGTTTAGCACTTACTTGTGGCATTATAGGTTCATAGTCTGAAATTCGCCGCCACAGATTCAGATTTTGCACAAATTTCGCTCGATCTCCGATCGGCTTCACTAATTCTTTGATCATATCCGAATCAAGAATTCCCAATGTATGGATATCAATCCTGTTTTCTGTAAACAAACCAATACCTAATAATTTAAGAAGTAGGTAATTTACGGTCAATTTACAGTTTCTTTTGCCATTATATAGGTACCTACCTAGTAATCCAGATATAATAATTTTGTTAAACCTAGGTACCGAAAAGAGTTGGTTATGAGTAGGTACCTAGTTAGATATGCAACCTCCCGAAAGACTACCTACAATCACTTACCTACTTTTCTTGTTGACATAAAAGCAATAAAAAACCAAAAAGGTACCGACACTGTGTTTTAATTAATGTGCGGAAAAGATTACTTCTAGGAGATAAAGTATGTAACCAAAGAACCAAACTAACCTTTGAATACGTCAATGTAGTCGGCCATCGACCATTGCAACAGAAATGATCTCGTGTCTTCATCCATTGGGAACAAGGGATTGTAGTCTTTGTTGGGAACACTGTTTAATTTTTTAAGTAAGTAGATGCAATGCAACGACAGGTACTCTGTGGCAACGACGAACAGAACACTTCTATCGAATGCGCGGCGCTAGTGCAATGAAAGAAGCAGGAACCGACCTGCAGTGTTGCCGTTCTACAAAATTAAAAGTCCCTAGTAATAAGAAAAAATCCGCTAGATATTGGTAAATTTTTTTTTTAATCCGCTAGAAGTCGCTAAACCGTATCGCTGACGCTCAAGTCTAATCTTGACGCCGATCGTTGTTGTTGGCAAATATTTTCATTTTTCGCAAAAATAAAAAACAAAATCAACATACTATTTATTCAAAAAATCACAACAAATGTTCTGGATGATAAAAAACTGAAACTGTTACGTTTTCTAAGAATTACATAATTTACTACCTATATTTCAAAATCTAAACATATGTCAACCGGGTATTCAGCATCACTGGCACTGGAAGCGGAGGCTTCTCCAATGCCTACACCAGCTACTTTGGGCATTGGTTTTTGTTTATAAAAAGATTGTGAACGAGACAAACTTTGGGGTTGTGGCTATATTTTGTGCCAGGACGGATGTTTATGGTTGTTCAGGTGTAGTCAGGTGGTCTTAAAAAACACATTATTCTTCAAATATTTTCGGAAAAAAAGTCGCATATGCGACGGCTCAAAATTCGCTAGAAGTCTAAATCTTTTTTTGTCGCCAACTCAATTTTTTTCCCCGCTAACCACTCATGAATTCCGCTAGATCTAGCGACAAAGTCTCTAGAACGGCAACACTGCCGACCTGTCAATACACCCCGCTACTTTACACATTGTAACCACAAACTAAGGAATGTAACTGCGATCGACTTTATTATTGCAGGTACAATGTTATTCGTAATTATTGAAATATTACTATGTTATTGTTTGCGTAAAGATCTATATTGTAATCCCTACCAGATTCCCAATTACTAGAATTGAATAGTACACATTACGATCATATTGTAGCCGTTAAACATGAAATTGTTAGCTGTACGAAAAAAATGATTAGGTGTACTAAAAACTGGTACTGGGAACGAATTTTCGTTTACTACACATTCTGGTAGTATTGTAAAATATTTTTTTTTCCGTGTAGGTACTGGTTAATAGTTAATATTTTACATTCTATACCTTACTGATGTGTAGGTACATATCTTGGTATAGCTGGTGTGACTAGGCCCAAAGGACCTCCCACCAGGTACCCTAGATCTACTATATAAGGCATGCGTGATTAAGGTGAAGGCGCCTGTCTAGCCCGCGAAATTCAAAATATTCGAGTATTTTTATAGTTTATCCAAAATCTGAAAACATTTACGACAACATTTTGTGATTTGCGAAAAACACGGTATGCAGTGCGTTTATTAATACATTTAGTTTACTCTAAATATTATCACGGTGGATATGATACTAGTAAATCACTGAATATACAAAAATTGCCAGATTATCAGGATAGCTGTCGTTCTTGAAATGTTTTAGAGTAAGTTGGATATATTAATAAATGCACTGCACACGGCCTTTTTCGCGAATTACAAAATGTGTCTTTTATTATTGTCAGATTTTGAAAAATTTCTAAAAAACCTCAAAAAATTTGAACTTCGCGGGCTCGATGGGCGCTTTAGCATTAAAGAAAAGTTTTTACTTTCAAAATGCTCTCAAATTTGGTCGGTTAACACTACGTCACCTATAAAAAATACCTTTAATATTCTATCTCAAATGTGTCTCAACAAAATCGTATGCAGGTAAATAGACAAGCTAGTTAATATTTTGCATCATACACCACGTGTAGACCATTCGACAACCCTATTCCAACATGAGTGCTGCCATAAGCCGGCTATACGGCGATATTGTTAGTCGTAAACTTGTAATTTTGTTGTAACTAAATCCACAGGCCTATCTAACACACCGTTTTATCTAAAATGCTTTTAAAGTGCTAAGATGTCGACTATCTGTGACATTAGGGCACATCGCGTAGTATAGGGTTGTCGGGTATATTGCTGTGATTTGTACGCTATCTTTTGTCATAAAAGTGTTGGGTGCTCGTCTGTTCGATTTATTGTCGTTATTCTCTATGAATATCTACTGGTTTCGTGTGGCGAGACTAGGTTATATAAATAAACTTACATTTTCTTTTATTTTTGCCGTTGTTTATGATACCTAAAATATATTTAAGTAGGTAAGTAGCACAAACATATTTTTTTTTACCAAATTCACATCATTTGGACGTGCGACAAGGGTTGTAGATAGGTTAGGTAGGATACATAAGTAATCGATTTACAAGACCACTCAACAAGATTAAAAAGCTCCAAGAAAATTCCTCCATGCTCATTAATCAGTGGATTAGATACTCGGATTATTTACGAGCAAATCTAAAACGTACGGAATTTAATTTCATTAGGGGGGTTTTAGTGGCACCATGTTGTCACCCGCTGCGCCCGGGCAGGCATGCCGACGTATTTCATCCAGCTGTCACGCACCGACCAATCACGAGCCAGAACCGAACGCGCGTTCCAACTTTAAATATGGTGGAGATAATTTCATTGTATATTATTTGTGACAGGTCGTTATTTGGAATTTTTATCGGTCCACGCTCAAATACTTTCTTAAAAACTTCCTCAGAAACGCATTCGGTTAGAATTTAGAATTTAGCGCACTACCTACTACCTCCCATTAAACATCTACGTAGGCTTTGTTAGATATGTAGGTATATACAAGTATGCATAGCTACACACATAAAGATTTCCGTTCTATATATTTTCTCCCGGGTAAAGTCAACTACTAAAAACTTCCATAAAACAACAATTTCAAACAGGCCATTTCGCACGGGAAAAACAGCATCCCGGTCGGTGATGGGGTGGGGAAAGCGAGGCAAGGGGAGGTAGGGTCCAAAGTGAAGCCTGCCTGGTTTATGTCGCGGAATTACGACTTAGACGTTTCAAACAATAACTTCCCCCATAAATACGGGGCGATTCCTTCACGCGTCATAGCGCAGATTGTTTTCCCTCGGCCCACCCCGAATTTTGGAATAATATCAGGGGATAAATGATGAGTTTTATAGAAAAAACTACCTACTTCTTCTATTATTTTCTAGACAAAAAGTCTAAGTAGTGGTCTTATAAGTAGTTTAGGCACTACTCTACTACAGTACCTATACATAGGTACTCCACCATCTGGCTCGTACGTAAACAAGGTTTTCATAAGCACAATTCCCGAGACCTACATGTAGGTTTGTATTCCAATAAACAAAAGACACAATTTTAAAACTCATATGGTACGATGTTATAAGTTTGGTATCATAAAATATTACGTTGCCTCTACGGCATTGTGTTTTCCGTCGCCATGAAATTGGAGCGCGTCCGCATTATTCCTGGTTATACCTATACTGACGCGTGCGGCCGCTGATCTCGGGAATTTCCTATTTCCACTGGCTATGACCTCCAGCCCGTTCCGTGTCGCACCGACCCGCGTCGCCCCGCGCCGCACCGCGTCCTCACCTAATCTACAAAGCGTAATAAAACACCCCGTAATAAAAACGCGCTTTTCCACGTACACCGTAAAAATATGATAACGTTCACGTACGGTAGGACCGAAAACTGCGACTTTTTCGACGAAAGTTCACACATTCCAACTTTTGAGATAACATTTTTGTTAGCGCTAATTAGGCGACTTTCAAACATATAATGTTAATGAGTAATGAGTGGGCCAATAAAAGTATTGCTTTGTTCTTGGAGGAACAATAATTATTGTAACAGGCATGCAAGTATGTAATACGATCGTTCAAATGAAACCTCAGAGCGTTTTAATGATGGCCTGAAAATATGACAATGTTTTAATTTGTAGAATTCATGAGGTATTTTTTCATTGAATTTTATTTATAATGAAAACCCATTGCATATAATGTCAATTAGATTCCTACAAATAGGTACCTATTAGTACTTCCGAAATTAAGAGATAACTTTATTTAATGTAATGCATCACCCGGACTGAACGCAGGCTGTGATGAGCTTGGTGAATGCAAATATGCCGAAGTAAGTTTCTCCAGATTACTAATAAGATTATGCGTAGGATTACCCGCTTTGCTAATACAATATTTTGTAGGTATTTGATATACAAAATTATATTGATGAATAACTTTGGGAGAACGTATATTTTTTTTAAATATCCACTTATTTCATGTCAATTTAGTTTTATTGCCCGACCCTATATTGAAACCAACTATGCCTACCGACTTACTGATTACCGAATATCACTTACTCTTCAACCTCCTTACCTAGATATATTATTACCTATAGATAACTCCGTTAGTTACATACCTACTATTCTCCACACATTATGCGATCCTGGTTTCCATCGTCAGCAGGCGCCGCCCGCCCCTCCATAAAGGTGGATTAATACAGCCGAAAGCCCAACTTTACTTAATAAATATAAAAGCCTTCTCCGCCCGCCATCGTAAACCGCCCACTGTGCTCCTCCAAGATTACTTATATCGCGGCCAGGGAAATCAGACCTCTTGTTTTCATTACGCCAACAAATATTTCAGCAAAATCTATGTGGTTTTACGATAGCCTTAAATTAGCGTAGAACAGGTTTACAGCATTCTGAATGGGTGATAGTGTTATTATACCACTTTGAGAATTTTCTGGCGTACCTACGTACCTGTAATGGTTTACTTGAATAAAAAATTAAATCACGGTCTATTAAGTAAAATTAATCAAAAATATCTAATCATTTGATAACGAAGCACATCGTATTTCCCCTGACCTGTGTTCTCTACGGTAAAGGGATAGCAGTGATAAAACCACCGCCATCAATTTACTTTACCTATATAGCTAGATGAAAAAAGAAGTCTGAACGATCTAAAATTTGAATCATCATCAGTACTATCTCCTGTCTAACATTCGTAGAGACGAAGGCTCTTCTTACGCTGGTCCTGTCATTATCAGCGCTATGTAGATCGCGCCGCTTGCCCGCGCTGCTTTCACTGAGATAACGCTTTACGACCGCTGGAAGAAAGGATAATGTCCTTCTTTGATGTGAGGATGGAATTGGCCGCGTTCCGGTGTAGCTGTAAAGATAGATACACATTCAGTGTTTTATTTGTGCGTTTCATGGTTGATTGTTTGCTTTGTTTTGTGGTGAAGTCCATCTAGAAATATGCCTTTGTAAAATTTTACAAGGTCCGCGTTCATCATGTGTTTAACATTTTTGTAATAACGCGGCTAGTGTATGGTTAGAACTAAAACATTATGTTATCATAATAGGAATATTTTGGTCAAATTTCTCAAGTAATATTTGAAAAGACACGCTTTTATCCCGTGTTGTATGTGTGTTGTTAAACTTTTTGTAATTATACTTTTTATTACAAGTAAGTTATTATTTGCACAAATCTTTAAATCCGAAGAGCCAAAGGAAACAGTATCCAAAACTCGGCGTGGCCACGTGCCCACGCGTCTCTTTTCACGACTACCTATTGAGGCTGTAAAATTAGTGGAATTAACACTACACCGCGACCGATTAGCAGCAACGGTTTAATTGATAGCTAGTCCGTTATATATCACGTACAAATTAACCATAAATCTGTGTAGGTGAAAACTATTGTCTGGTTGCATAAGTTTTTATTGCATTTCTATCAATTTTAAGACAAACAAATGAAGCTTTCACAAAGCTATATCGAATATACTCAGATGAAAAGGATAATATAGACGGATTGTGAAGGTACTTACAAGTAGTTCATAAAGTCAGCAAAAGAAGGTATATTACCAAACAGCATCAATCCAGATGATTTGTTAGATTAGCACACAAGTTATCTCATTTGTTTTTACGACGCAATACGGCATAAATACAATTATTTTATTGTTTATGTGATTTGACGAACTATGACTAATCACAAAAATCCGAGATCCGCGATTGGGAGCGTACCTACTTACTTACGCTCTCGTCAAGCGTACGGATCTCTAATCTTAAATAAAATATAACTCTAAATTGAAAATTTAAAAACCCCCGATGCGACGACCTATTTATCAAATGTATAATTTACCTAGTTCTTCCAAATAATGAAGTTAGCGCGATTTGCGTAGCTCCCGTAGCTCAGTATCCATAACTCATCTCGCAAATTCATCTGGTACAACTAGTTTCGATGCTAGATTATGAAAGCGCCATTTACATAATTTGTTTTGGCTTCCTCATTTATAATCTGATGTACAATAATCAACAGAAAATCTGTGTAAAAGTATGAGACATTATTTTGTTATGACATTAGAATAGACAACGAATCTAAATATTGATGCCACGGAGGTTTAATTCCTAGTAAAATATTATCAATTATGATTCAATTTGATGTAATAACTCTGGTTGAGGCGGACGGGAGCAGCCCAGGGGAAGAATTTTCAATAACGCTAAAATTATTTTAAATTAGATTTGTTTTTTTTTTATATTTTTTTCTCAATGGCGGAGCAGCGCCCTCTAGAATTATTATAGCGTAATATTCCATGACCATTAACAAAACAAACAAAATTTTACGCATGCGCGTATCCATCATTTGAAACGTGACTTATGGAACGTCTTTAGTTCATACACAAATCTCATATAAAAATTGATAAAATATACATTTTTTCCAGAATCAGGGAAGCTTTTCAAATTTATAATATTGTAAAAAGCCAGTTGAAACTATTACGATCATTTAAAAATATAATAAATCGAAATCCAATAATCACAAATTTCGAATGGATTCGAGCCGTGGGAATTGGTTTTGGCCGTGAATGTGGCTTTTTTAACCTACAAAAGAGCTGATGATCTTCAAACGGCTGAACCGATTTTCAAGAAACATAGCTAAGAACACTCTCGATCAGAATACCTATCTAACAAAAGAAACAAAATTGAAATCGGTTCATCAGCTTGGGCGCTACGTGGCGATAGACAGACACACAGATACACAGATACACAGATACACAGATACACAGATACACAGATACACATGTTAAACTTATAACACCCCTCGTTTTTCGTCGGGGGTTAAAAAGGAGTTGGAGTGATGGTGTTTGGTATTACTTTTGCTGGCTTCACGCACTATAGTTATAGGTACGCGCTCCGTTTACGTTATTCTTTTTGTCTGAGGGGAAATACTGGTTTATGTTGAAAGACCATTTAATTATTCATGAATGTCGTAGATACCTCCAACTAATTAGCATCGACTTATAACTTAACTACCTTCAACTATATAGCTGTAAGTATAAGTCAATGCAGCATGTCTGACAATGATCATATCGATGTAAGTTCCTATAAAATATCAATCAATCAATCTCAGCGGATATGCTCTACCTACGTTTAAATATTCCACCGCCAATTTCTACCTACACATCTTGTCCATTTAAAAGGGTTTTCATGTTATACCCGGCTCAAATTAATATTCCTCTCAGACTTGTCTCGCGTCGTATCAGAGCTAATAAATTTTATTTTTCAGTGCACTGACGTTATGCATGGGCGGTAAGGGCTGGCGCACACTGTACAAAGTTGCTGGCGTTATTTACGACGACGGCCCGGTTTATTGCCACGGCCCAAGTTCGCACATGCGCATCGCATCGACGCGACTCTTGAGTTGTGTACGACTCGTAAATAAACGCTAACCCCTTCCATAAGGTCAGGTGGGTTTCGGTGTAAATTTTAAAATGTCTTGCCGACGTACAGATAATTTTAGTTTTATTATATATGGATTATTAGAATGTTTAAAGAAAAAAAAATGTTTTAAGTGGTTAGTAGGTACCCAATTTAAACGAATATTTCATTGATATCTTACGCATCTATTAAGAATGACCTAAATAAACAAGCATGTAGCTACTTTCATTCGTACCTATTCGATGAAGCCCAGTTAGTTTTTAATTCACAGAACTCTCACATCACCTATCATAAGCTTTCCAACTTGAAAGGCACGCTTCTTTAAACTTCTACCTACTTGCTCAAAATCATTAAATTTTCAGGCTCGGTTGAAAAAATGCGGAGAAATAATTGTAGCTACGAGAAGTCCAAGCGCGTTTCATTTCACAAATAAACATCGAATACCTATAATATTACAAATACACAACATTATAGGTACACATACTCGTACATATATTCAAAATCATTAAAATTACAAAACGATAATTTCAATTAATAAAACGCTTTACGCCTACTTAAAGCAACTTAGTAGTAGAGAAATCACCATAAAAATAACACTTAATTTCAGCTCGCAATTACGACGCCGTTAAAGGGCGCTGCTGAAGCCCGACACGACCATTACATTACCTACACACTCGCCATACTCACACACTAACTAGCCTCTACATTTAGAAGCCGGCGGGATCGTAAAAATAAAGAATAGGCACATTTACACGCGCAAAAGTAAAAAATGAAACGTTTTCCTTGCGGCCCACAAAGCGGCTATTCATTTCAATGTGCGCCGGCGTATTCTTACCTCGGAACACTTTTACTTAGAAAATTAGAATTGCGGTTGACTTTCACGCTGGACGGTAATGATTTTCACCGATTTATTGCTCCTTTAATGTATTGTAATACTCAACCTTATTCTATTTATAAGTTGGTAAATAAACAAATGATCATTGTTTTCAATGAAATACACAGACCCTGCACAAAGTAAAACAAATACCTACTTATTATTCTTCTTTGTTCTAGGTACCTACTGCTTCCTCGTGGTAGAGCATCTGAAGAGGACGATGAGAAAAATAAATAGTCGCAGATGGTTGCCACAAAAAAACAAATTATTAAGGCTCTGCAATGTACCTATTATATACACATCTTAACAAGTGTATAACTACGTTTTGATCAACAATACAATCATTAGATTTTATTAAATTGGCACCACGCAGCTTTATTAGGTCCTTTAAATCAGGCACCTATTTAGTTTATCATATTATTCCTAAAATAAATAAGCCCGCATACAAGACAGTAAGATTAAGCTTATCATTAAAATGCAGGCTTAATCACACATAGTAATTAAACGCACGTGCCTTTTAATTAATGATCAGTCTCCCTCGTTGGTCATAGAGAACAAGTCTTGGACCCTATCACAACAATAAAGTCGAATCATAAAGTTAGTATAACTGCTCTATGTTGTGCATGCAAAATGTTATTTGGAATTCTATATAATTATAAATGACTCTATCACGGGTATGTAATATCATCCAAAGGTCTTTGGATGTGCACCTCTGTTTGTCCTTACGAAATTTAATTATTCAATTCGGAATCTATAATTTACTAAGTAGTGCTTCCGATGTCTTGAAAATGTTAAGCCGTCGGTTATATATCAGTAGAGCATGATTTAATCTGGTGCTTTTACTAATCGTCATACTTTTCCTGATTTGTTGATTTAATACGAATAATTATAGATATAAACGAATAATAATTCATTGTACATTAATTAACCCTGATATATTCAAATGAGTAAACTAACCTTCTTATTTATTGTTATAGATATGCATCAGCATCCCGCTTTAAAATAAATTGGTTTGAGTTTCTTTCTCATAAATATTTATGTGCAGAAGGGGAGTCTTCAATTTGCATTGAGCATTTAGTGGTATATAGTATACCTATCTATATCTGTATAAATTGATCAAAAACGTGCCTAAGCATTTTAATAGCGGCAAATGAATTTGGGGTGCTACGGAACCCCTGTAGGTCTATTTAATGGCCTTTTCGTAAATAAAATACTATTGCAAATTTTCCAAGATTTCAGCTCTACCATATGAACGCTTTTTAAACTTAGGGCGGCGGATTCAATTTAAACGTACAGTCTGCTGCTTTATAACTCGACAAACAGAACATAATTATATAGATAGGTACGTTATATTTGTGTTCATAGTCGCTAATATCAGATCTGGCTTGGAATTTCAATTTCATTAACTCTACCGTTACTATCTGGAAAAAGCAACCATGTTAAACCCTCACTTCTAATTATTGTTGACGGGAAATTACTTTATTAAAGATTTAGTGGGATTCTTGGAAGTAGAGTATTTATTTTAATGCACGGCAGAAATTCTACGACAGGTAAGATATACGTAGAGTCAACTTAAAATGGACTCATAATTAGAAAAAGATCATAGATTCATAGAATTTTATGTCTAATCTACCTAACATTGTGAAAATTATGTTAGTTTACACTATAATACACATCTGCTCATCACATCCAAAACTCAGTAGTTAGATACCTTACTTTAATAATTTTTCAAAACTTTCAACTAGGAAATCGGAAATCGTTGATGGTTGGGTACGTTCGTATTTTGACGCTAGTCACTAGAGGGCTAGGCTAGAGGGTTACGTGAAATATTTGTACAACAAATTAATACAACATTACATCAGCCACCTGCCTGAGTTGGCCTGAGGGACCAACAATATACAAAACCTAAACCGATATTCAAAATTTTCAATAAACACAAAACGTCGGTAGGTACCTATATTTAGGTAAAGCATAGGGGTGCATGCACCCTCTAATGCGATCAAATAACGAAAGTAACGGCCTCGATAACGAGCGCAATAAAGTTTCGTGTCAACTCGACTGGCTTGGTATTTTCTCGAGTGCTCGCTGGGGTGCGGTGTGGGTCTCCAAAATCACTAGGTATTATTCGATTTTATAGTCTATGTAGATATTGATACCCAATATAATTTACTTAAGTGATTTGGGTATCATTGCTTCTGGCTATTGAGTTTGGCAATTCAGACGAGAAATTCTGCTATTTTATGATGGTTCTCCTCCGGCCGCGTTTTCAGAGAAAAATACAAACTGTAGGTTACTTGCCTAATTAAGGTTTTGAATTAAAGGTTCTCAATTCTGCCCAGGTATAGCACCACTTAGTCCTGTTAACTCCTGTAAGCCAGGATCAACAATGGTGTCCAATGATGACGTCGAAGTTTGACCATCGACGAGTCCCGAGGATAAGTTAATTTGTCTTTGGAACCCGCACAAATTTAATTGAAGTAGGAATTGTAGGAGGACTTGGATGAAAATTATCCACTTACCTCCGGGCAATACGAGAGACAGAAATAACTGTAAGGGCCGATTGCCACAGAAGCAAACCTGTTACAGCTGATTGAAGACCGGTTGTAAGGCGCCACGGATCGTTGGTAATTAGATGAATTGGACCTAAGCTCGGAAACTACTTACCCTAAGGACTGTTATATAATAACAAAAACATTTGTTATGGGAAAAAAAAAATTGTCACTGTTGGTCCTAGGGCTGTGAAACATTATGTCGTCCATGTTCCATTATTATACTTATTTTCATACTAAAATCAACTAAAAGGTGACACATAATGATTATACTTTTTTTTTCAAAACTTAACTTTGTAATTCTAAAACCATCAGCTTTGAAGGGAACTTGTAAAACAAAAGGTGTTATAGGAATACAGCTGTTGACCGATTTCACAAGTCTACAAAATCTTTAGTACTTCAACTGTCCCACAAAGCCGATAGTTTGAGATTTACAAAGTTAAGTTGCAAAAAAATAGTATACCCATTTTGTATCACCTAGTATATTTTTTGGTCAGATAAACGCGTCTTTGCGAGAAATATGTTAATTCTTTGTTATTATGTGGGTAGTTTTATCTAACCTTAGGTAACATCCATTGGAACGAGTACAAATGTGCGTTTTTTTTTCAGATCCACCGTGCCTTGATGATGTGCCTACGCCTATTCATCTAAACAGAACCAAAAAAACAACGAACAAAGGCGCGCCTGTTATAAGATTTCACGAGCCAAGATAAATCGCCCTCCTATTGTCCTTCTTATACATTCAACCCAACTCATATCTAATTCCTTTTGCACCCCCATTTGTTATCTCTCTCTGACATGTAGGTACAAATTTTTTCGTCTCTTTCCCTCGTCGTATAATGGCGGATGCTGCGTGTTTGGGATTCAGGGTAGGGGAGAAATTTCCGGAGGGTGAGTAGGGGGGCTCGCAAAGTTCCTGAGAAATAAATCCGATTCTATGGCAGTCAGGGACGCAATCAATATGAGAGTAAATACTGGAATGTTTAATGTAAATGTTTAACTTAGAAGGGTCTAAATTAAAATTTTGCTTAAAATGACCCAATGAACAGACGAATAGATAAAATATATAATTGTACTCGTACCTAATGCAATAAACAAAGGAAGCACAAACATTTCAATTGTCTTTTATTTTAACCTATCCATCCTTGCCTTACTACATACCTAGGTAGATATGACACTGAATGTCAGACATAGGTAGGTACCTAGTACTTACAGGTAACTATTGAGGCAATTATTTTACTGGAACTATTTAATTTTCGGGTAGGTAGGTGTATAGAATTCAATGTTACGTAGGTATAACATTGAACTAGTTCGCAAAGGTAGAGATACGGATTACCTAGGTAGGTAGTTGAAATAAATTATTACTGTTATGTATTTAACCTCTGCGTATCTTTACTACAACGCAGCCAAATTAGACTATTCCTAGGCTCCTAGTTAGGTATAATAATAATAATAATAATTTAGCCCTTTTTGACGTCCCACTGCTGGGCACGGGCCTCCCCTCAACACGAGGGGGATTCAGGCCATAATCCACCACGCTGGCCCAGTGCGGGTTGGCGGATTTCACATGTCTTTCGAAAATTGGTTAGATCTTCTAAGACATGCAGGTGATAATCATATTATAGAAATTATGATTCGCACATAGATAGTTAGGTATGTAGGTAATAATTTAGTAGAGTAAACGAAATTAGTCTCAATTTCCATTAAGGAACAACTATTACGGTCGCCATAACCCGACCGTCGTCGGTAGCCGGTAGAGAGGTGTAATTACATAGCTTAAAGTAATCGTTAAATCCCCTCCAATGGACGCTAATCAACGGATTAATGGGCGAAATGCGGGTCGTATGCGGCATCTTTCTAGTCATGTGGGACTTGGCAGGGTTACTAGAATAAATGAGATTCCCGACAATGTTCTTGATTTAGGAAAATGAAATTTAAGAAAATGTCTTGACATGATTGCTTAATATTATAAAGGATTGGATTTTTTTACCAGAATGAATATTAATTATATTTATTTGCTTAGGTATACCTATGTTCCTCATTCAATTTAAACAAATCCTGACAGTTACTGTTATTCAAAATTCCGGACATGTCAGAAAAAATTGCTGTCCTCTAGTAACCCCACTCTTGGGAGCTATGTTCAGAATAGACTGGTTCGAATTTGTACCTTATTTTAATACAGTGAAGGGTTGTCTTATATAGCGTACCTAAAGACAAAGAGCGTTAGAATAAGCCATACATCTGTCCTTAAAATTCAAAGTAAATTTCTTGAACTAAGTGTAATGTTTTTACCTATATAACTAGGTGTATTTATTCGTTATTCATCCTTACCTGTCTTGTAAAGTAAACAATCATGGCGTGTCTTTTTATTGATTTATTCTGAAATTAACAGTTACTGACCTACCTACCTAACTATCATTAATTAAATAAGAAATGATTGAGCAATTCATATTTTGAGGAACAACTAAAATTAAAAAAAAAACATATTTAGAATTACGTAGTTCCTCACACGTAATATAAGTAATAGTTAGGTAAGTATTAAGCCTTTAAATAATTAATTTTGTATGAAGAAGGATATACCTACCTACCTACCAGATTGTTTACAACAAGCAGGTAGGTGTAGTGTAAAGAAGAATAGAGTTGTAGGTAGAGGTAGGTACCTATAGACAGCTATATCGTGCAAATTCGTGTACCTACCTACTAATAATTCAAGAGGCCGCAATAATAAATTATTGCCCGCTAATTCCTTATTTAAATGAGAAGAGCCGCCATAACACCTCTCTCCCTCACCCTCCTTGACCATTTAAACGTTACCTCGTAATAAATTACAGGGGTCAAACAAATAGACCTCGAGTAGGTACCTAATGCACGCGGTTCGAGGGAAATCACGTAGGTAGGTGCCCCCTCCGCTCCGTGATTTATATTGAAGGGTTTGCGAACGTTGTTTTAGAAACTAATACGATAAAGTTCAATGAACTGCAGCCCCAACCCAACCTAACTACATATACAAGATACGTTAGGTAGGTACCTACTTACTTTTACACACAATGATGAACATACCTAGTTTTTATCAAACAAGGCTTGAATAGGGTATCATAAGTATACCTAGGTAACCTACTCACAGAAAAACGATGCGTTGCCGAGTTGGTCAAGTTAGTAAGATATACCTAAGTACTTGTCTACTTATTAATTCGTAATAATTAAATTATAAGCTAATAAATATTTTATTTCGTTTTAAAACTAATAAAAAGTGACAAAATAGGTATTTTACAAACAAAACATTAAAAGCGCCATCTTTTATAATCCTTCATCATGATTTCACCTTAGAGCCATCTATAGAAAAGCTTTAGAACCGAATGAGCTTTCGAATAGCTAGTAAGCCTTTAAGAGTAGCGACATCTATTAGAATGAGAAGGAACCAAGTAAGCTTTAGGTTTGAATGATTTCAAGCAAAAGCTTTCAATGTTTGACCATCAGCGCGTTTACGGTTAGCATTGGAACTAATAAAAGCTTCTGCAAATTGATTATCGTTTTACTTCCTAGTAATTTGTACTGTATCTGGTCAACAATAAGGGCCAAGATTTTTTTTTTCTTCATAGAACAAAGACGAAGAAAAGCACACCCAACGAAATGTAAGTAATAGGTAAGATATAAGTACGATAATGAATGTACTCATCAAGTTAAAATTAAGTCTAGACTAATTAAAATAAGTATGTAGTAGACTACTTAGGTAGGTAAGTACTTACATTATTCAATAATTATTGATTATGTAGGTAATTGATATTCGGATACTTTGGATCTACCTATTTGATTTATTTTGTTTGGTATAGGTAGGTAAGTACCTCCACCTAGGTTCCTAATGATTAGGTACGAATACTTCCATAAGTAGTTTAAGTACCTACCAAAGTAAACACCTACTACGCCCATTCAAATTACTGGCCAACACGCCACCTCCATAAACCTATTATCCCGTAGGTAGGTAGAAAAAAATCTTTCGCAAAAACTCTGCTTACAAATACAAAAGCTGAATGATCTTACAGCTTGGCAGAAACATCAATGGCTTCAAATCGTAAACTTTATTTGGGTCGTATATTAAGTAACAATATCAGTGATTATCGTTTGTATTATTGTTACTCAACTGAGTCATAAAGAATCCGAAAGGGTTGCTCACAGGGAGGCATTTAAAGATATTTAGAGTCACCTTTAAAATTTAGGCAGAGCCTAGAGGTTTATTATTATTATTTAAGAGTCTGTTTGTTTGCTACCGGGCGATAATTATTTATTTACACATCTACCTACTTTATCCTCGTATTGAGGGGAGCCGTAGCCAGGAGTGAAAAATTAAAAGTGCTTAATTATTATTTTCATAATATTTACCTACTTTAGGAATAACTAGCCGTGTCCGCGACTTCTTCCGCGTGGAATTTATATTAAAAAAAATGTACGTCATTTTTCTTTTTTGCTAGGCGATGTTCCGTGTTTTATATACCTATCGCAAAGGCATTTGTGTTTTTTTTTTGTTTTTCTAAAATAAACGTAGCGTAAGTTACTGCTTATAACTATCTGCCAGTGAAAATCCCGTGAAAATCGGTCCAACCGTTTCGGAGATTACCCGGAACAAACACACAGACAGACAGACAAAAAAAATTAAATCGCGGTTTTGTTATAAGTAGCGTCTGTACTTTCATATGCATTTAGTGAATAAGTGTTATTTTGATATTACAAATACACTCTAATTTTATTTATTTGTATAGATAAGTTAACTTACCGTAAGAAATAACTTACCGATTCGTTACAAGTTCGGCCCTGGAACTTCTGTCAAAAACGTATGCAGACCAAAGGCTGCATTGATTGCTGCATACCTACGTAGGTACCTATTTTTAAATAATGTGCTGTAATAAAATAGTGGAAATAGCTTACCATTCACGTTATGGCAGTATATTTGAAGACACGATGCATTGCATACCTATCGATTAAGGTACTAATAGAATCAAAAAGTGGCACCTTAGAGGAGTACCTAGCTACCTACTTATTAAAATAATGTTACAAATGTACTTATTTGCCTTTGCGTCTTACCAGTGGTTATGGTGGATTATTATTGCCTACAGTGTTTGCCTTCTGAAATGTTTTCATATCAGCAACGTGTTTAGTGATTGGAATCTCTTGCTGTAACAATGGTAAGTTCTCACAAAATTTGCAAGGTAGTATTCAAATATTTACCAATTTGTTTTGGTTTATTAAGTTCAGTTAAGTTCATGTTTCATTGGTTGAACCCAAGTTCATGGCTATAGTATTTTAGTAGGTAACTACAATTAAGTATAGTACTTAGAGGAAGAATCAACTTACCTACCCACATACAGTTGCCAATGGCTTCATTAAAACTCCCGCTTTTTACTGATCTACCATCACGAAACCTGACTTATTGTAACAGATTTGTTTTTAGTGTGATTATTTTTCACATAGTCTGGATATTCAAAAAATAAATCGCAATCACAAACTTTAAAATAACCCGTATGCTTCGTCCAATAAGGTTACACCATTTATCAAACAACATTATTAAAAAGAAATCCGTCGGCCATGTTGAATCGAGCTTTCGAAGCGCATGCGTGTAGAAAGCGCGGGACGATCGGCGAATAGAAAGCGAGCTTCGCGGCCGCCATTGCAGTAAGGGCGGGCACACACGTCTCTATGAGCGCATTAAAAATCGATTGATGGCAAACACGAGGCCAAAGGGAACTCGGTTGAATTGAAAGGTCGATGAAAGAACATGGCAGCTTTCAAGTTATTTCAACACGCACTATAAGTATTGGATAGATAGAACTTATTGTCGCTTTTGGATACAGAATTATTTACAAATACACTTGACACATCTAAAAGAACTGCTGTTTTGCTCATGCATTACTACCATGAGAACGACGGCAATACATTAAGTACTTATAGTAAAATTTTGTTTACTTAACTAATATCTATACCATCATATTAGCATCGTTGTCTTTTTTTATTTAACTAACGCATTTGAGATAAACATACATTGTGGTTCCAACCTCGCCGATTGCGTAGGCATTTTAACTACTATAGAATACACATAGCTGCTTTTCTGTTTAGGTAAGTAGGTTCTTATATCATGTATTATTGAAAAATAATTCTGAAACTAGATTCTTCAGACAATCCAAAACTACTTATATTAAACGCTCCTCTAACGCCGTAAATAAGGATGCTAATATTATGTGTAAACTTGAAAAACCCTACTAACTAGCTACAAAAGTTACGTAATCCCACAGTAACAAAAACTAAGTATGTTTACCCAAGCAAAATTTCAGGGTATGGTCTCAAAGCTCTACAAAGTGAAATAAAACGATAAAATTACCTACTAAAATACTTCAGCTGTTACCTACTACGAAAAAAATAACCCACCTAAGTAGTCCGTAGTTAATTAAAGTACCAGTACATTTTCCTGGGTAGGTAAACAGTGATGATAATGATGCTACACAACCATTTTCGGCTACATCGACTATTTCGTGTTCAGCTCTGTGATGAGTTCCCCTGTGACTGACTATCGAAACCAACCTTATCAGTGAACCTAAGCCCACATTTAACGCACGTCAGTACACTTTATTGAATAATTGTAAGTCCAAGTACGTTAATTGTGCAGGTTAACGGCATTTGTTGTCTCCGGTAAGCTTATTTTATTTTATTCTATTTTATTTATTTGGGAAAACAAACAATTGTACATTATGGCAGTTGAAACACAGTTTTAGTTAAGTACAGGATACACAAATGCACAATCAACTACATTTTCCTCAGGTAGCACACACAGTGTTAAATAGGGTAGACAGTTGCGTTAGGTTGTATCTTGGGGCTTGTATGTATCTACATAATAGGTATTCCATGTGTACCTAAAACAAAATTTTCTTGATCTCAGTAGCTATTAACGTATAAGTTGTATGTATAGGTGATATTGTTACCTAATGTTTGTTGTTTTGTTTTTATAATAATCTGTGGGAGGGATACGGCGGAATAGGATTTTATATAAGTATAGATATATTTTTGAAAGTAATAAGTGGACCTAATGTGTTATTTCAGGATACCTATAGGCACCTAACAATCTTTCCTCTTAATCCGGTTAACCGATCTTACACGGTGCTCATCCAAACGCACAAACAGAATCATCGCATTTATTTTCATGACCGTTAAAGTGGGTTGGGTGTTGGGTTACCTATATCATGGAGCAGTCATTTCTACCTTTGATATAATAAATAAATAAATCCATTTATTTCAGGCAAATACACATATTAAATTAAATTAAAATTACAATACACAGATAATTACAACTATAATTAATTAATAATTAATAGTTATGTGTTTACTATATGCTGCAGATCCCAAATTTACAGCTTTCGTAGACAGCCTGTATAGTTCAGTTTTTTGTACTTCTAATACGATCCATAAATGAGGCAGCACTCCTTCGCATGCCGGCGTAGAAGTCGTCAACCCTGTTCTCCGCGAACATGCCAGACGCACTACACCGGCACGGTAAACCGAGCATAGTTCGGAACGCGTTATTGTACTGCACGCGCAGCGCTTGGTAAGCGCGCTGCGTGTACTTGCTCCACAGCTGACTGGTGTAGAACGACTGACAGTACGCATTGAACAAGGTTTTCTTTGCCGCTTCACTACAGCGAGCGAAGCGACGAGCTAGCATATTGCTTTTTGCAGCAATGGACCTCCGTTGCCTCTCCATGTCGTCGTCATCTTTGAGGTCATATCTAATTATATGGCCTAGGTATTTGAATTTAGAAACGTATTCTAACCGCACCCCGTCAAGTGTTATTGGAGGCGTATAATTACATTCATTATAGCTCCTAAATAGCATGACTTCAGTTTTGTTGCCATTATACGCCAGCTCGTGCCCCACCGCATACTTCTCACATATTTCAATTAGCCTTCTGAGACCATTTATAGAGGGACTCAGCAAGACCATATCATCGGCGTAGCTCAGGTTATTAACAGGTAGATTGGCCATATGACAGCCCACTCCAGCTCCGCTAAGGTCCTCTATAAGCTCATTTACGTATAAATTAAATAGAACTGGCGATGTTAATCCACCGCGTCTCACCCCACAATCCAGTTTGTATACTCCTCCGAAAACTCGTTACCCTATTTAGCGACATTAGTTTGTCCACTATACCAGTATTCGAATAGCCCGATTATATCAGACGGAATGCCTGTCTTTTCCATTTTAGACCATAAGAGACTATAGTTTATGGTATCGAAGGCGCGACTTAGGTCGAGAAAGCACGCGTTTACGCTTGTGCTTCTAGCAAGATAGCCAAACCCAAAAAAATTACGTAACGTTGGACAGTAAATATGTTTCGGAAATATAAAAAAGTGACTTATAAACAAAAATAATTTGATTGAAATCTTATGTAATCTGAATATTTTAATACTTAATACCGAAGTTCGGTACATAGATTCCTCCTTACCTAAAGTTCGTATGAAGAGTATCTTTTCTCGCGAGGAGAAGGTTTAAGAGTAGGTAAATAGGAAGACATCTAACATGCAGTTTTATGTGGGCATCTCTTTTTATCGTGGCCGTCGATATGGCTTTTTTATTTTTACGGCCGACGTGCCCGCTCCGCTACCATCTACTTCAATTATTTATTATGCTCTATAAAACGTTGTAGATAGGTAGGTACCTACATCTAGAAGCATTATACAGCACATTTGCCTGAAATTTCCGGAGGCGAAGAAATGGTTAAAAATATCTTATTTTCAGACCTAATTTCAAAATTTTACCACGTAGGGAGAGACTATAGGATTATCTATACAAATAAATAAAATTGGAGTGTCTGTTTGTAATATCAAAATAACACCTTTTCACTAAATGCATATGAAAGTACATAGGACACCTATAGCAAGGGAGTAACTTAGGCTACTTTAATTTTAGAAAAACCTCTAGGGTTCCGCGTAAAAAAATAAAAACACATGAAATCAAAGAGTATCTCCGAAACTGGTGGACCGATTTTGACGGGACTTTCACTGGTAGATAGCTGATGTTATATGCAATAACTTAGGCTACTTTTATTTTAGAAAAACAAAATTTAAAAAAAATGGGTCCTGTCGCTCGGGCTCAGAACGCGGGAGCGGGCTTTTTTGTTAAGTTAAATTCAACGCGGACGAAGTCACGGGCTCAGCTAGTAATAAATAAATAAAAATAAATAATTTAGCCCTTTTTGACGTCCTACTCCTGGGCACGATCCTCCCCTCAACACGAGGGGGATTCAGGCCATAATCCACCACGCTGGCCCAGTGCGGGTTGGCAGATTTCACATGTCTTTCGAAAATTGGTTAGATCTTCTAAGACATGCAGGTTTTCTCACGATGTTTTCCTTCACCGTAAGCAAGTGATAATCAGATATAAATTATGATTCACACGTAGATTTCGAAAAATCCAGAAGTGCGAGCCGGTTTTTAACCCAAGACCTGGTGCCCGCAATTAGCGTGCTTAACCAATCGGCTATCACAGCATATTAGGATTATAATACCTAATACATTTTGTCGTTGAACTCTACGACTCTACAACTACAAAGAAACTTCAAAATCGTTGGCAATATTTAGAAATATGACTATGCATAGATAATGATTTTGTACTAGGTAAGTATTTCAGGAACGGAATAATAAAAAATAATTTAAAATTGAACCAGAAAATAGCGCGGAGCTACAATCGGTCAAAGCATTGCTAACATTCCTTAAAAGTAAGAAATGGGAAATTATTTATAAATATGATTATTATTTTATACGCTGGTTTCCTTACGCGGTTATGAAATTTAACTCAGTGTTATTTTTCAGGTGTATTTCAAATGTCAAACCAATCGATTTGTGAACGTTCCTGATATAATACAAAATCATAATGTAGAGTCAATAGGTACTTGATGATTGATGATTTTGAAGTCAATCTTTGCTCTTTGTTGTCAATACAAGTTTACCAAAGGGTTACAATTGTAATTTGAGTTGGTAGAGATTTAGTATTTGACCGTTAGTCACTTATCTTATTCCTCACCTAAGAACTGAGGATAGAAAACCTTTGAACCTATAGAGGTTCAAAGGCTTTCTATCCTTGGAATAGTCCGAGGATGGTAATAGATTTGAGGCTGGAGCTCTCTTTTCACATGTTTCCTGAAATTCTTGGGGCAATTCCATCCGATCTACACATTGATAATGTGGTATACTCTTTAGTCGTAATATTATAATAATTGCGATTACTCAGATATTCGTTTACATTTATGCGCCTCGTTCATTACCTAATGTAGATCAATTCTGAAACAGTTTGTTTTTAATATTTGTATTTATTATGGTCACTTTCACTTACTAAGCATGAAATATCTTAGGTACTAAATGCGATAGAGTATTTGTTTATAAGTTCGACTTACGCAAAAATAGCTAAACGAATTTGGTTAAGAAAAAAATATTTCCCTGGAGTTATTCTACACTTTAATCCTAAATAAATAAGAATAAATCCTAGGCTATTTTATCCTAGTCACGGGTAAATGCTAGTAGGTAGGTAATACATATGTTAAATATATATTTTATCTAGAGCTAAGGTGCTCAGGTGAACCTCACTTCAAGAAATATATATTTAAGTTGTTTTAATTTCGTTTTGTTTCGTTCTACGGGAAAGGAAAACATTGTGAGGTAACTTGCATGTCTTAGAAAATCTTACCGATTTTCGAAAGACTTGTGAAATCCACCTACCAGCTGTGTGAGCCTAAATCGCCCTCATATTGAGTGGAGGCCCATCCCCGGAGGGGGACTTTAAATTGGGCTAAAATTATTTTGATTAGGTCCTAAGAATAGTTTTTTTCAGTACTTAATTATATTTTTTCAGGAACCGTTGTGTTGAAATTAATATCAAATGCAGGAAGTGTAAAAAATGTAAGCTTCTAAGTCAAAGCAATCAAAAGATACCGCTATTATAAGAAACTCGATCATCAAAACCAAATAATTAAATCATAGCCCTAACCACTGGTATAAGAAACATGACATTTTTACAGTAGCCTTTTACAGTACCTTTTATAGCGCAAGTTTTCACTAAGGAAGAATTTTTGAAAATTCCCCTAGGTAAGGGTGTAAAAAAGCGGGTGAAAGTTTGTGCAAAATCTGTAGATACATAGACATGAAAGGTTATCCATTACAAGACGTCGCGAACTCTTTACCTTTTTATATTGCGTCGCGACGCTTGATCAATTTTCATTGTGGCGTCGCGACGCTCTTATAATTTTCAAAACAATCTACATAGTTTAGGTTACTGATATTTTTAAAAACTACCCAGAAATTCTAAGCCCACAGAATAACTCAAGAATGTAGGTAGGTACACTAACTATGTCATTTGGATTTGGAATTTCGTAATCTCTCAGAAATCCTAGCTAACCAGACAATTACCCAACTTTCGTTATTGAAATAGATACGGAATCATACATTCATGGCCTGATACGCACTTGGCTAATTTCTTTTGTCTTGGTTTTGAGCCAGAAATTTCCCAATACGAATTTCGCATCTGGCTTTATAAAATGCATTGCTTGACTTTGAGATAATGGTGTAGGTACTTCACATTTTATTCTTCCCTTCCCATTAAGTCCCCCTTATTTACCTCAGGGAATTATATAAAATTACATAGACCCGTTCCTACATAAAACCAGCAAGAGGGGCTGATCTGATGGGAACCTATCGATCTGTGAACTGATTAGTTCTGCTTTACGGGACGTATCGTAAAAGACGCGTAAACCGCTAATTTGAGATTTACGACACCATAAATCATGTTTGTTTGGACATGTTGTGACAACAAAACGCGTCAGTGATATTATATTGGCGCTAATAAATCTGCCATTAAAAATACAATACCTACGTACCTACTAACGTAATATAAAGTTCGAATAGACAGTAATATGTAATAATAAAATTTAAAATTTAGAAAACCCCCGATGCGGCGACTTTTTAAACTACAAAAGAGCTGATAATTTTCAAACGGATGAACCGATTTTCATGAAACATAGTTACGAACACTCTCGATCAGAATACCTTTCTAACAAAAAAACAAAATTGAAATCGGTTCATCCGCTTGGAGGCTACGATGCCAGAGAGAGACACACAGATACACAAATACACATGTTAAACTTATGACACCCCTCTTTTTTGTCGGGGGTTAAAAATATTGTTTCAAATGAACCCAAAAATATTGGGAGCCTGGTCAAATAGGACCAGGTATCTAAATAAATACTCGTAGCTAGGTAGGTACTAAAAAATCTGTATATATATAGGTACGTAAGTACGTACTTACGTGGATCTGAGCCTAGTGCTCAGTTATACCAGTTTCGTTATAAATTAGGTACGACCTTCCACTATTTTTGCCTGACCACGGCAAATCCAAGAGGAAATGTTTTGATTCACCGTAGCACCTAAACCACCCATCCGATTTTGATGAATGAGGTGTGAATCGTTACTACAATATTATGATCCGAGTGGCATAGGCTACATTTTATACGAACAATATCAATATGACGGATCTTACATAAAAAAATTGCTGTTGCATTGAGTCACGAGTGGGATGTCAAATTAAAGAATTCAGAGTTCAAAAATATTAATGTTTCACCATATTACATATTATTATAAATAAAATATAGGTAAGTACCTAACCTAATAAGGGACAGAAAAATATTTTTCTACTGTTTTTTAACTTTTCTTTCATTTCCCTTAACTATAATTATTTTTACGTAGTTGGGTTACAGTTTAAACGTTTTTACTGGTTTACATGCATTGAAAATCAAATTTTAGACTGCACAAGACGACTAGGATTTTCCTTTGGCAAGTAATTGCGTCTATTACCCTAGGTTTGCACCGCAGACTTAAATATTTCATTTAAACATGTTATTGTCTCTATTTAATGACCACAAAACATGGAGACAACAGTATAATTTTTATGAATGTTCCGTCAGTGCAAACCAAGGGTTAAAAGGAAGCTCAAAAATTCTTCACGAAATAATATTTTACTGCGACAACGTATTTTTAACTGTACGAAATAGACGCCTATTTAATACGCTTTACATATGTAAAGCGTTTTCTTGACAACAAATTTGCAACTCAAATCGGTAGATACTTACGTTATCATGCAAACAATATCCAAACTCATATTATAAATGCGAAAGTATCTCAGTCTATCCGTGTGTTTGTTACGTTTTTACGCCTAAACCGCTGAACCATTTTCAATAAATTTTGGAATAGAGATAGCTTTGACTTTGGAGAATAACATGTGAAAGTTTATTTTTAAATTCCATTCCGAGATCCACGCGGACGAAGTTGCTGGCAAAAGCTAGGTATCTGCAATAAAGAGCTACCTACCTATCCATGGGCGTACCCGGCATTTGGCCTAACGCATGGTTTCCATGGTTCTAACATGTAACATACTAAATTTACGTAGATGCTTCCGAAGGTTTTACTGGCTCTACCAAGAGTGTCACGCATATATTACTCTCCCATGTCACCAGCGTCTAAGTAAATACATATTTCTAGTGTTAGGTAGTTCCTCAGGATGACCAACAGCGGCATTATTACAATTAGTCACTACTTAGGAAATACAATAGTTAGGTAGGTACCGATTTAAATTCAAATTTATTTTATCTATGGTTGAAAAGGTTCATTGATATAAATGAGTTCAACGGGTTTCCAACAAAGATACGCCATGATACGATACGTTAGGTAGGTTACCTAGTTAACGTTACCTAGGTAATCTGGATAATAAAAATATGAAAATAACTGCTTCCTTGCTTACCGTACTTACCTACGTTTTGTAGATGTTAAATATAATGTGGGTTCTTAAATAACCACATATTTCCTGAGACAGGTGGGTTCGTACCCACATAGGTATTTCCTGAGACGGAATATTTGTACTCTCCGATTTTATAGCAGGCACTCATTGTTAACATCATAAATAATTCCCTACAAACAATCTCCAAATCCAATTTTGTTTCGTATAAAATTTACGATCGTGAAACACGCACGGACACCGGGCATTATGCAAGTCATGCAATTTTCTTCCCAAATTTTATATTCCTTTTTATAGGCGTCTACTTGAGTAATGAAAAACTATTAAAGTGGTCGTGTGGGGATAAAGCGAGGGTCGTTGGGACCTTCCAGTTTTATTATAGCCCGACGAATGGGGTGCCGCTATTTTTACAACGCCGCCAATTTCATGAGCCCCGGTATAAGATGGCAACCCACGTTTATGCGTTCAAATAAATATACTGGCACATAGTGTACGGCACGGCACGTTTGGGTAGGTATCCAAATAGGTATAATATAGGTATCAGTCATAATTTTTGACCAGGCTTAATAACTAATGTACTTACCTAAATACCTACTTAGTAAGTCCCTACCGACCGCAGATGATTTTTTTTCTAGAGTTTTCACAGTATTTTCAGCCGAAACCGACAATGTATTTTGGGCCTGGGTCTTATTTTCAGCCGAAAACGAAACTTATTTAGAATTGTAAAACAATTATTGTGTACTGAAATTTAGTATATTTTTTTCACATTTAAATGTAATTTTTAAATCATAAAATTGGTCGCACACAGTTAAATCGTAACATTTTGCAGTTGGTGTGGTTAAAAATGGTTAGGATATTGTCATAAAAAAATAAAATCAATTAAGTATTTAAGTACTTACCCAACAATTTAGGTAGGTAGGTATATGAGAAAATAACTAAAAATAAAATACCCACGACATGAAGACGCTTTGGTCAAAATATGTCTGCTTACATTATAATATGGATAATAAGATTTTTTGTATCGGTGTTTGAAAGTTTTTAATTTCTTGATTTGTATACTAGTAGACACGCTATGATCTTTTATCGCCATCTAACTATAATCTTTTCAGTACGACCATGCCAATGAGCTCAAACACGATTTATCTGCTGTAAATTGGTGTGGAGTAGGGTACTTATCCTACAGGTTCCAGGTGATGCTGCAGCATCAGGTCAAGATAACCAACAAAAATTACTACATCGTATCTCAAAATTTCATATCGATTGAACGAATGAAAGTAGCTTCGTATCCCTCACTTATTTATCCCCATACATATATTTCCTGCTCCATCCGTCACGCCCTAAACACCACTTATCTATAACCTATTCATTAAGATTCTAATGAGCCCAAACACGATTTCTCTGCTGTAAGTAGGTAAGGATTTGAATATTCTGCAGATACCAGTTGACGCTGCAGCATCAGGTCAAGGTTACCATGTCCTTGCCATATTATTGAAGTAGCAGGATACCAAATTTCGAATCGATCAGACCTGTGGAAGGTGCTCATGTCCCTTCATTAACTAAAAAACCGGACAAGTGCGAGTAGAACTCGCGCCCTGAGGGTTCCGTCCAACATTTTATTATGATTTTAGATAGTTTTTCCATTCCTGGATCCCAATATCGATACCGGCAAGATATTTTAATAATAAATAGCTTAAACTTCCCAAAAATGCTTACACAAATTCGGGAACCCAATACAAACTGCATACAAACTGAATAAAAACTACAATACAAACTCTTATTTTACACACTTAGGGGTGGAATAACAAGGAACCATAGCATTTGATATTTGGTATAAATTTCAACTTGATAACTCTACCCGTTTCTGAGAAAAAAGGTCTTGACAGACAGACAGACAGACAGACGGACAACAAAGTGATCCTATAAGGGTTCCGGTTTTTCCTTTTAAGGTCCGGAACCCTAAAAAGAGCTGATAATCTTCAAATGGCTGAACAGATTATCTTGAATCATAGCTAAGAAGACTCTCGATCAAGAAAACTATCAAACAAAAAAAACACAAAATAAAATTGGTTCATCCGCTTTATCAAAATGATGCCACAGACAGACACACTCATACACATATTCAACTCATAACACCCCTCTTTTTCTGTCGGGGGCTAAAAACACAACAAGCCTAACTCACCCGAACAACGTGAGATAATACACGAATAGTAGGTGTCGGCGTGGCCGAAAGGTTCGGCCGGTTTTGGCCGAAACCGAAACTGCAACCGAAACTAGATTTTTTGGCCGAAACCGAACCTTCGGTCGGTCTCTAGACAAAATGATTATTTATTTAGGTACCTAAGTAGGTACTTAGCTTACTTACTTACCTACTTAGGTAAAAAGCAGTGATAGCCGATTGGTTACCTGTTTTGCGGGCACCAGGTCCTGGGTTTCTTCCAACACCGGCTCGCACCTCTGGGTTTTTCGAAATCTATGTGCGAATCATAATTTCTATAATGATTATCTCTCGCTTACGGCGAACGTCTACGTCTTAGAAAATCTAATAAATTCTTGTAAGACATACGAAATCCGCCAACCCGCACTGGGCTAGCATTGGTGGATTACGGCCTGAATCCCCCTCGTAGTGAGTGGAGGCCCGTGCCCGGGAGTGGGACGTCGAAAAGGGCTAAATTATTATTATTATAAATACTTACCAAACTTTTTGGGGAACTAGAAACATCGCGTTTTTATTTGCCCACACTCCATTGAAATACAATAAACACAAGTTTTAGCAAGTAAAACAAAACTGATAACTTCAATTCCCGCCAAAAAGTCTGATAGAATGAAATATTTATTATCTATGGTTCTGAGAAATAAATAAAAAATATATCTATGGGTCCAATCGAGTTATCCCATTGGCTGTTAGTAATTGCAGGAGCGATGTAGAAATTCGATTTTGGTTAATCGATTCTGACCAATAATCGAACAATTTTATAAATCGATTAAACTTTAATCGATTAGTAGATTATGAAATATCGAAACTTGAATTTGACTTTGACTAACAAAATATTTATTACCTAGTAATTAGTACTAGCTGGAACCGATCATTATACCGTGATTAAGAATCTGACAATTCGCGTAGAATTGTTCTATCTCAAAAGTCATGGTTGAAGTGAATGTATAACGCTGTGCCATTGCGCCTGAACATTATGAGATTTTTAGACATTAAGTCAAAATTTTATTGTAAAAATATTATGGTTATCAGTTATTGCATGGTAAGAAAGTTTTTTTGCTCAAAACTTAGCCACACACTAATACGATAAGACGCCCCTTTCATCCGCTATTTTATGGGAATGAAATAAGTTAGCTAGGTATCGAGATAAACGGTGACTTTCATTAGTCCGTTCAAGGCTTGACCTTGAGTGAACCAATTAAAATGGCAGGTGCGGTGGTAGGTAATGAATAGAAATGGGCGAATAGAAATGCCCTGCTATGCGGTGCCTGTGGCTTATAATCTAATACAATCAATTTAACCAAATAATCAAAAAATCTATTCAACCAATTAACTTATATACAGCAAGATACACCTTTAATGTGTAAGTATTTTATAATCTTTAAGCATTAAGATCAAGAGTAGTCTGATCCAAATACTAAACAATTTATTAAAAAAACGATTAAACTTATTATAAATAATTCATAGTACGATTATTAGCATTGATGCTTCACATCACTAGTTACAATTCTTGTTTAGCCAATATGGCGTCCTTTGTATTATGAGATGACAACATCGCAGTTTGTGTCCTATTTGTCATTTCCTATATGTTAAATTCCACATAAAGCGCATAAAATCTACCTCTTAAGTTCAAAGAAAATTAGTTAATATTATGGAAATTCTAAAAACGTGATGACGAACTTATTCGCTTGACAATTGGTTAGGCATTGAAGTGTATCTCGGGGAAAAGTACCTTGGCTCCCGCAAAAATGGCGGGTGTGTTATCTTTATGGGTTGTGTTTTCATTTCATCAGGAGAAAGTCGAGTAGAAATTCTTCTAGTGGTAGCTACTCGTGAGATTTTGATCGTTGTTATCGTGTTATTTCACAAACGGCATGCGCCACTCCTTTGACATTTGCTGAAGTGATTGATTGGGCGAGTCTGTGAAGGTGTCATCGTTTTTGATGAAATTATCAGCATGTCGCGCTGGGGCAGAGGCCGAGGCGGCAGCGTGGCGGTGCCGCTGGACAGTGCCCTGTTTAGAGAGAATAGTAACTGTCCCACGGCGGCTCGTTCGGCCGGCACAGTTGGCAAGTGGGGTATCACTAGCTTCACGTCGATTAGAAGCGCACCGTACGGTAAGCACGTTCACTGACACATTCGTCATTTATAAACAACCTTGAATTAACTTACTTGACTTATCATAGTTGCTGCTTATGTCCTACAAGATTCTTGTAAGTTGTAGTGGGTAGCAACTGGTGAAAGTTAGATTTGACCAGTTGTGTGTCAAGTTTATTCCACCGAATTTAGTTACAGTGTATATTGTAACAAGTATACAGTGTGTTGTGTTTATAAAGTAGGTATACTTGCAACTTGTTTGTTTTGATGTTTCAGCATATTCAAGTAGTGTTCTTAAAAAGCCTGTTCAAGATCAAAATAGTCCACTGACAGTACCAGCAGTTGAAACAGAGCAACCACCACCAAAGCCCAAGAAATTTTTCAAGTCTCGCAATGCTGAGCTTTACCCACCAGTTCCACAGATTACATATGCTCCCCCAGTACCTGCTGCACCACTCTCACCTGAACACCCTTCACATAGCAAAGACAAGAAAACAAATAAGAGAAGTAGGGTTTACAACAGAGACTCATCATCACCAGAATTACCACGACGTAACTCTGAAAAATCAAAAGCAAAGAAAACTTCAGTGGCCACCAAAGCCTCAAAGAAGGAAGATGTGCCAGCAGAGAATACTCAACCACCAAATAAACGTTACCTGGTTCGTAATCGTGATAAAGTGATCAACTATGCTGAAGATGGCAGTAACAGTCCTATACCAGATTTCACTGCTAGGTATGATCCACCCCCACCTAAAGCACTGTCACCCAAAGTACCATCCCCCAAACTAAGTCCATTATTATCAAGCCCCACTGTTGTGAAGACAGATGTTACAAGTCCCTCAACAAGTAGAGATGCAAATGAAGAACGTAAACCACCACCTATTGTGTTAAGGATATCGAAAGGAACATCAAGAATTGTCAGTACAGATTCAAATGAAGGGTTCACTTCACCCAGTTCTGACAGACATTCATCAATGGATACACATTCAGATGTTGGGTCTGACCATAAAAAGAGTCCATCTGTAGAAACAATATGCTCACCTAAGCATGAAGGCCTTAAAATTACAATCAAATGTGCTGGATTGGCTCAGGAAGGCAAAAAGGAGAAGAAAAAGGATAAAAAAGATCATAGGTCTCATAAACGGCATCATAAGAATTCAGATGATGAACCTTTGAAGAAAGCTGCTTCTCCACAACCAGGCTCTGATGTTTATGATCTTTACAAAACTCTTGCATCACCTGCTTCGGAGGGTGATAAAGATATAAAAAATAAAGTTATAGCAGGTGATGAAATAGAGTTACAGCTGGCTAAGCTAGATTCTGCTGGTCCAGTTCTAAAGTCACCATCTTTGGAAGTACAACCTAATGATCCTCCACCGGAACCCAAGCCTCCAGAAAGTACCGGTGGGAGATCTCGAAGGAATCGCCCAAATATTAACTACAGTGAAAATGATGACTATTTAGATGCACTAACATCTGGTTATCCTAATAAACAAGGAACAAAAACAGTAAGTGACATTAAAAAAGAAACAAGAAAGAATAAGAAAAAGCTGGAGGCAGCTGTTGACACCCCTGTGCTAACATCACCTGAACAGGAGCAAGGAATTGATAAAAATGAAGATCCTATTGAGAAGAATGATTTAATTGATATCCTATCTGGGAGTGACAGTGGTAAAGGTGTTGTTGAAATACCCAAGTTGAAGCTACACAAGAAGCACAGACATAAACATAACAAGAACTTGAGTCCAGAGCATGAGCCTGAGATGACTCAAGTGAATAATGTTGAGGAACAGAGTGCAGGTATTGAAGAAGGAAGCCAAGAAGAGGAAACAAATGAAGTGGTTGATCAAGTGGCTACGCCAAATGAAACTCCAAGCTATACACCACTGAACACACAATCATCTGACTCTGCTTACAACAGCTGTCCTAATGAGAATTCTGAGGAGGAGTCTCAGAGAGCACATGAGGATGTATTTAAATCGCCTCATGGATTATGTGATACGGATGATAACATGCATAATGATGATAAGCCAAGTGTGAAATTGGTTATAACTAAGAAAAAAGGATCAATATTTAAGAGTAAATCTCTTGTTAATGACAATCCTTCTCCATTGCCGGCGAGGAAACGACGTCATTTATACAAGCATGAATGGGCCAATGATGTAAGTATGGTTTTTCCTTTAGTAAAATTGTATTTAGTTTACCTGCTAACTTTTTATGTGAGATACTGGCGCTGTTGATACACAAATAGAATGGGGAGTATCATGAAATCACTTTAAACAATAGGGTTTTAGTGACTAGAAAGACATTATGTTTTTGTTTTATCCAATTTAGTGTATTTGACTGCCCCTAACCTATACTATTACATGACAAAACACAACACAATTAAATAAGTATGAATATGGAAATGATTTAAACATGTTTTTTTATTTTATTTAGAGTAAGTATATTGTGAGCTTAAAAAGATATCATGCATGCTCCCTATTGACACATAACATCTTTGAAATGCGTCAAACATCTCATTTGCGCAATACGTACCTTTCATTACATTATGCAATAATAATAACCTTGAGTATTCTTAGCTTATTGTTGCCAAATCTTTTCATATACTTTTTGTTGGTCTTCAGAAAGGAAATGAGACTCCAAGGCCAGAGCCTCAAGCGAATGCAGAGGTAATAGATCCAGTGGGTCAAGTGACAGAAGAGCTGACAAGAGTGACAAGGTACAAGGCCCCAGATCCAATCATAGATGACCCTGTGTCCAGTGAAGTGGTCAAACCTTACACCAGCGTGAGGTGTGCTAAGGAGGCTAAAGAGGTACTTATTATCGCTATAACTTATGCTCTATGGGACCAATTAACTTTATGATTTTTAGCCACAAAACAAATTAGTGCAATTTGTTTTTATTATATAACATTCAGCAAGTGTATAACCTGCTAATATTTAGCAATTGTTATAGCCTATAGTTGGTGGCAATATCTAAGGCATTGCTTGCATGTTGCTCAGCCGAAGGGGAGTGTGAAAAAGGCAGGGGAAGAAAGAGGGGTTGGGCTTCCAGCTCCCTCACTCATAATACGAAACGCAACTATCATCATCATCATCATCATCATCTGCCTTACCTTTTCCCATTATCTGGGGTCGGCGCAGTATGTCTTTTCCTTCCATACATCACGCTTTCCTGTCATACTCACATCCACTCCAACCTCGTTCATATCACACTTAATACAATCCATCCATCTTTTCTTGGGCCTTCCTCTCGCACTGTATCCATCCACATTCATATTCATCACTCTTTTAGTCACATGCATCTCATCCCTTCTCATCACGTGTCCAAACCATTCCAGCCTCCTACCTCTTACTTTATCTGTTATTGGAAATCGGCTATTTCCGCTCCTTTTCCTGTCATACTTCCCACATTCAGGCTTCCCATTCTAACTCTTTTTTCCTGGACTTGCTTCTTACGTCGCGCCCATCCAGGAAAGCGCGACAACCCTTGTCCATTTCCCACAGTCACCGGGTGCTGTAACCGCGCGTCGCCTCCGGGGGACGCCCTAACCCTATCACTCATATTTCTATACATACCTAAAGACATACAAAAGATTTGGCAAGGTGTTTTTGTGACCGGCCGCCAACCAGACGTCAACCCTTCTCGGGAGTGAGCAGTAGCCCAGCTAACTCGGGCTTGGGGTGCCATAGGTATCGCCACCCCAAAAGAACGAATACTGTCCTGCTTCCGACAACATCCAGCCTAAACAAGCCCTCCTCCGGTGTGGCAACAGAGTACTACCTCGCTTGGACTACCGTTATGCACGGTATTTGTGCTGACTTTTGTCGCCTTCTACGACACGCTGTTAGTCCAGCTTGCGGTGGGGAATAATTATATTCTTACTCCGTCCCCACACGGAAAACGAAACGCAACTATGATAGCTACTTAATACCTATATTAAACTTTCAAGAGTGTGATACTACAATTAGCTTTTCTCTCAATGGCCTCTGGTCTTCTTAGAACCAGAGTTATATCTTCTTCTTCTATCTATCTATATATATATAAAAATGAATGTTTGTCTGTATGTCCTTTATAGAATCGTAAACTATGCATTTGATCATGTCATGATCTTCAGCAAAGTGTTGTGCATGAGCCCACAAAGGTTTCTGAGTTGGTACGACCAATCTTTGACAGTGTAGCAACGCGCCCATGGTACAGCTAGTTTCATATAAAATTTAACCCTATCCAATTATTTGACTGTTTAATAACCTAATCACTTGTTTACAGTTCTATACAGTGGTTAGGAATGTGAAGAAAGCACATCAGATTCAAGAAAGCGGTGAATTCCAAGAGTTCAATGATGATGTGGAGTACCTTCTAGATGCTTTGCAGGTACGTATCTTCTCATCTCATCATCTCTTTAGGATCATTTTTGGTGCTTAGTTCAAGTTATAAGGATCATCCATTGGGATGTACTCTTTGTTAGTTTAGATTGCTAAAGTAACGAATATTTACTTGTACTTATTATTTTGTGTAAAAGACACATTTTGTTATGTTTATACACACTCTATATTATTTTTCCTTATGTATTTATGTAATGAGACAAAGACAGTGTTTAAAAATAACAGATAACCTTGGTGTTTGTAGAATATTACAAATCATGATCATGTGATTCAACACTGCGAAATATAAGTGAATCAGAACTTTTTTATGTAGACTACATTATTTTATCAGGAAGAGACCTCTGCATTTTTAGGACAGGAAATGTTACCATTCACCTATAATGTTTCCTTTATTCTATTCATGCCTTTATCTCTTGTTATTTATTATTCACTGACATTTGTGATGTAGGATGACTTAAATGTTTCTTGTTTTTGTATATATCAATTATGATAGTGATAAGTCATTGGGCATTGTAATGATCATGAGAGTATTAAAATAATAATAATAAAGTTGCCCTTTTACTTAAAAGGAAGCTTAAGTAATTAACGGTGAAACCTGAAACGAAATCTGTATTCTAAGATTTGTTAAGTTGACAACAGTTATAGTATAACGGTGACAACAGATTAGGTATGTGATGTTTTTTACGCGGCATTATGTTGGCAATATTTATTATAAAATGTGCCCAATAAAGAAGAAAGTAAAGTTTGTTATCACATCGACGAAGAGGCAAGTTCTTAAAATTGTTATATATTGTCAGCAAACATACCCGATATCGACGCGTTGCCTGTCGGCGATCACGCTGGCGAGCAAGTGTACGGCGCCAGCGTTCCGCATGCACCTGAGGGCGCACGGCACCGTGCAGAAGTTCTTCAGTGCGCTGCACGACGCTACCGACGATCAGGTAATACAACCAGCCCCTTTTGATTTCTTACAACTCATGAGTAGACCCAATGTGGGCAGTGCCGTAAGTAGCCTTTTGTGCACCCTGTGCGAGCCCCTATAACTGCGCCCTTGAAAACCTGGTCCTGACTCCTAGTCTCTAGTTATGTCTGCGCCCTGTGCCTGAGCACCGCTGGCACAGCCCAAGTTACGGCACTTAGTATGGGACTCCCATACATGCAAGAGGTTGAGTCCAAGTAAAACCATTGCCTCGTGGGCGAGGAGAAACATTCTGAGCGAATAGGTGACTATTGCAGCATTTTTTACAGCATAATTATAATCTGTTACTACAAAGGCACACACAAAACCTACGTAAAATTGTTGGCCATTTCAATTGGGCAGAGGAGTATGTTTGGTCTGGCAACATGCTCATGAATTCTCTAAGCATCCCCAATACACGCATATTGCAAAAGCTCTCAGGTTCTTTCTCAGTTATTTAACACTATTTGGGTTTTTTGTTCCCTTCCGTTTCGATGCCGTCTATGATTAGCACTTGCAGTATTAACCATAGGTGTTACATTATGATTATTTTTACTTGATTCCCCTTATTTAGGCCCTATAGCTGAGGTAGTATCTTTTAGCTTTACATAGTGTAAATCTATTTCAGAGCTTGGGTCTGTGCACAGCAACAGTGATGTTCGTCCTATCCCAAGACCGTCTCAATATGGATCTGGATCGCGAATCACTCGAGCTCATGCTTAATCTTCTTGAATCAGATGCGTCACATAAGTGAGTATAAATTTTAGAAACAAAAGCAGTGACCCATCCGCGCACTTCGCTTTGGTTAATGATTTCAAGAAAAAGAATCACAGGCAGTATTGTTTCCCTAATATGCTTTATATTTTGATAAGTTATTTTGATTCTTTTAGTATAAATAAAGTTAATCTCATAATAGATAAGACTGCAGATTTTCCAATTTAGAAGTTATATAATTATATCAATTTTAGGAATGCGCTCGACGACTGTGGTATGACGTCGGCTCAGTTAGCCAAGACGCAAGAGAGAGTTAGAGAGTTGTGCGCCGAAATCAAGAGTCAAGGAAAAGCACAACATCTGGATTTAGATAATATCACGGTAAGTACTTGTACTATTATATATGCATTTCGTACTATTTATGCATTTCGGAAAATTTACATACCGTAATACATTTTCTAGTTTGTTATTTAGTCGTTATTTGGTGACAAAAATGTGAGAAATGTTATTTCGTCTATTTCTCCCATATGAGTTGTGAAAAAGAGAGAGAGCGACTCTGTGCGAAATAATTATTGACTAAAGGCTCGTCTCGGTGCTCGTGCTAACCTGCTGATGGTGACAGCCATGTCGGAAGAAGGCGATCGAAGATGAAACATTTTCATCTCACCAGATGTCGCTCGATCTGACCGGCATGTTGTTATCTGTCACTAGACTCCTGTCAGCGTTACCATAACGATTTTTTGAATAGTTAGTTTAACGGCCCCGGATACAAGCCCCTTTGAGCCTGCCTTTTACTACAACGCCTGCGAGGTAGTTTGCCCTCATTATAAGGGTAGAATGCTGAGTGTGCGATGCGCTCGCAGGTGGGGCACCTGGCCATGGAGACGCTGCTGTCGCTGACGTCGAAGCGCGCCGGCGAGTGGTTCAAGGAGGAGCTGCGCGTGCTGGGCGGCGTGGACCACATCGTGCGCACCATCCAGGACTGCGCCGCGCGGCTGGACGCGCCCGGGCCCGCGCCCGCCCCGGCCCCCGGCCCGCACCACCTCGACGTGCTGCGCAAGGCCGACCGCTGCATGCGCGTCTTGGAGAACGTGAGTCTTTATTATCTACCCACTAGCGTCTACCTGCACGGTCCCGCTTGTGTGGACTTTCAACGTGACAAGAAGCCGATATATGTATAACCCCTAGAGTGTCACGAGCACCTCCGTCGGTGTATAAGATTTGAATGCTCCAAGTGTCGCGTTCCGCTACGGGTGGGTATAAATCGCGAGCGGCCATTGATTGTTTATTTGCTTCGTTTAGTAACACGACAACGATGATAAGGTTTTAAAGATCGACTAGCTGTACCCGCGACTTCGTCCGCGTGGATATTAATTGGCAAAGCTTCATACAAACTTTCATCCCCTATTTTATCCCCTTGGGGGTGGAATTATTCAAAATCCTTTCTTAGCGGATGCCTACGTCATAACATCTACCTGTATGCCAAATTTTAGCCCGATCCGTCCAGTGGTTTGGGCTGTGCGTTGATAGATCACTATGTCAGTCAGTCAGTCAGTCACCTTTGAGTTATATATATTTAGATTATGCCTATGACTACCTGTTTTTAGTATTATTTATATTTAGTAAAAAACGTTACTGATTGGTACGAAAACAATTTGATTCGAATCATAGAGGCCCCGATCACGAAAGTCGATCGAGCTGCTCACGAATACTGGAGGTGTTCACAGCATCTTTAATGATTAAACCTGGCACTATAGTGACCGAAACTGGGCACTGTAGGTCCAGAATTATCTCTGCTGCTCTTTAGCCTGCAAACGGCTCACTATAGTGTATCCAATCGTTTATTTAACTTTTGACAGATCACGCACATAAAGTTTTGTAATATTTTTTGATACAATGTACTACAGGGAATACTGTAATTCATGGACGGGCTCCGCCCACTTAGAGATGTGTCATTTGTAATTAATAACCACAGACTATAAAAACAGTTTTGAAATAAATCGAGTATCGATTATATTAATAAAACACACAATACAATTATTGTGATTATATTTTATATCAAATCATTTTGACAGTAACGAAGGGAGGAACGCTACGCTAAACTCAACCAAACGTGAGAATTCACAAATAAATCAATACGGAGGAATATAAATACTCAACTCGACGTATGAAAATGTCTTAGACCTTTTAACTATGGACGAGTTTTACATGATCATTCCCCTCTGCCAAGGTATAAGACCAAGAAGGTCTAACACGTTTATAAAAACTGTTTACGGAATCGATTTTATCAAAGTCAACATCGTTTTCGCGGTGTAAGGAGCTCCGTAAAAAATGCCGATCCGTGCTGTTAACCTGTGCAAGAAAAGGTCAAACACCTATTATCTACAAAAAGACACAGTAACGTTTCATATGTAAGTGTTTTTGGTGTAATTAAACCCTTTTTTCTAATAAAATAATTAAAATATAAAATGTGATAAAAATCGAAAACATTATCGATTAAACAATCGAGTACGAAATAATTGAAAAGTGTAGTATGGTATCTCGAGTTCGCCATTTTGAATAGTGATGTGGCAGGGATAATTTATGATTGCGGACGGGTATCGATAAAATTATATTTTTTAGAGTTTTATTATATATTTGTTTTAAATTATATATAGTAAAAATATAATTACTTATTGTTATTTTTTTAACTTATCATTATTCCACTATTTTTCCTGATTTCCCAAAGATCCTCAATTAAAACCAAATGGGAAAATCTTGCAATAGAAAGAGGGGTTGGGAACCTACTCGCACAAGTATTATTTGTTCGGTACACTTTGTTTCGTCGCAATTCCAATGTTTATCTAATAAACGACGAAAATTAGTAGATAATGCCGTACCAATATTATTTTTTTGCTGATGCCGTAAGTATTTTATTTATACTTCTACTGACATGATTCTAAAAAAATATTTCACTGAAATAATATATACGTGAAGTGTTTGTGGTGTATGTAATATTTTGTGTAGTAATATTTGTGACTAGACTATGTAGTAGAAGTTTCACCTTGTATATTGTTGTAAAATATTATTTATTTTAAACGTTTCATTCCCACAGCGAGGGGATTTTTTTTAAAGTAATGCATAAACGATAGATCATCGTACTGTATAAAATACCATCATATACAAAATAATTCATATTTTGTATTAGATGAAGAAATGCACACATCTATGCAATACTTTTGTGATGATGAGCAAGTGAAACTATCGATATATCTAATTAGAAATATCGATATTGGTTTCTCCCTATTGCACTTAGTGTCTTACACTCGTAAATTCTTGCATGTTGACGTATTTGACCGATTAGTGTGCGTAAAAGTTACTAGTGTTGAATATTTATTTAAGTGTGCATTCATAATGACACAAATTTTTTTTTAGTAATTGTGCATCATTTCTTTGTAGTGGTTACCTCGTCCCCCCCAAAATCTGACAGATTTTTTTATTAGTAAAATGAAGCACGTCACGCCTCCTTTAGTTAACATCTCTCTGGAAAATGTGGATTAACACTGACAACAAAATGGCGTCGCGCGTCGCGTCCAGTGTTGCCGTTTAATAATCGTTAAAATTACGAAATTATCGATAAAATAATGAGTGTGTTAAATCGATTAAAACTTCTTCATGAATAAAATCGATCGATAAAAGAAATCGAATCGGTAACGGGTCAGGGTATCACTATTTGATTAAGTATTAGGGCTGTCAAAAGTTAAATAAACGATTGGAAAGGGTATAGTTACAACTTTAAAAATGTAGAAATTAAATTAAATTGAAGTGGTAGTGGTTAGCTAGTGACGGTAGTGGTGCGCCAGGTGACTAGGCATGGACATTATTGCTACTTTCAATTCATTGTCATTACGTGAAATAATGGTTTATTTTTTCACCTTTATTTCATCTGTGATTTTTTTCACATTCATGATTTTATTTCATTCATAGTGGATTTTCACTGCGACACTTAATCCTATGAAGTCACTGGTTGATGGTGATGAAAACCGAGATAGTACCGAATGCTTTGAAATTTAATTGCAATGATTTTTAACAGTTTCTCCCTATGTCAGTAGCATTATATAGTAGTACGTACCATTTACTTATAGAAACCTATATAATTATGATATTTCATTATATCACGCTACTACATATGAAATGTTCCATCACTACAGGTGACCCAGCAGAACGAGGAGAACCAGGTGTACCTACTGCGCGAGTCGCTGGGCGCGGCGGGCACGCTGGCGTGGCTGCTGCGGCGCTGCGCAAGCGCGGCGCGCGCCTCCCCCGCCTCCCCCGCCTCCCCCTCCCCCGCCCCCGCCGCCTGCCCGCTGCGCGGCGCGCTGCTGGGCGCGGCGCTGCCCGCCATCAAAGTGCTGGTCAACCTGTCGCATTCCTTCCACGCCGCGCACACCGCGCCCGCCTCCGGTCAGTACTTACTTCGCCTCTAATATATCAAATTTCGGTGTGCGTGTTTGACAACGACTCTGGCGACGCTCTCTTCACAGTGAAAAATAAGAGTTAGAACATGCTCTTATGCATTACGTTGGGCATTCGCACATGGTTATAATGAGGCGATGTTTGCCTTTAGCTATTAGCAAATCCTACTAATATTATAAATGCAAAAGTTTGTGAGTGTGGATGTATGTATGTATGTATGTTTGTTACTTCTTCACGCAAAAACTACTGAACGGATTTGGATGAAATTTGGAACACAGATAGATTATAACCGGGATTAACATATAGGATACTTTTTAACCCAATAATCCAATACTACGCGGATGAAGTCGCGGGGCACAGCTAGTGGTAATATAAATTTTAAAAGTTATATCACTGAGTATATCGCTATTTTCACTAATTTCTCGAGGACAGCCTCCAAGAATCTTGAAAAGATTCGATTTTGAATGTGTATTTTTTTGTTTTTGTACAGCTTGTTTAGGAGCCCAGGTGGTGGGCGAACAACCGGGAGTGATGGAAATCTGCCTCGTCATACTCAACAACGAAGGAAACTTCATACCCGACAACAAAAATTTCGAATTCAGTGTTTGTGTAAGTAATTTTCAATGTTCACAAGTTGTACATAACTAACACCGATCACATTTCTCTGCGGGAACGTATTAGCATAATTATCTAATTATACAATTCCCATTGTTCAGGTACTCCTGTTATTGTTAAACCTGGTGCAAAACAACGAGGTGAACACGCAGAAGCTGTTGAACGTACGCATTTGCGTTGACGACGAGGATGCTGAATCAAGGAGCGTTGCGGCGTTGGATCTGATCGTCGACCTGTTTTATAAGCGGGAAGAACTAGCCAAGTATGTGGATATTTATCTAAAGAATTTATATTTTTGGGTGTTTGCAACTTGACTTACGACATTAGTTGATTCTTAAAAAAAACTGTTTTTTTTCGATAACTGGCAGCTAAATATTTACTTCACTGCACTGCCCTGACATACTGTACGATATCCTTATTATTTGCCCTTAGTATACAGTAGTCGGTTGATGCAATATTTCAAAGAATACGGCAAAATAGGCTCGCCTAAACTTGTCCGAGATATCGCTGTTGAATGTGGTCTCATTAAACAGAGAGTGAAATTTGTATTACAGACGGGCAGAAGAAAATACGGATGCGTTATTAGACGGCGAGAAGGAGGCTGACGGAACTGACAATGATAAGAAGAAGCAATCTCAGGACGACATCGACGAAACCGTCGCTAAATGTAAGTCATTAGGATTGTTTCATAATACTCACTATTTACACTCCCTGTACACGACCGGTGTAGGTCCCAAGGTGTCCTACTTCTAGGCTTCACAATAAAACACTAGGGTGCTGGATATGGGTGTATATTGCTCCACACATACAACAAAAAGCTCACGGGGTATATGAAATGTCACCACAACCTTAACACCGCGCGCTATGTCGATATTAGCGACATCTATCGGTGGCCATGACAAAAGTAATTATACATATCGCCCACCAAGGACAAATTTAAACCATGTTATTTGTCCTTAACAAAACAATTCAAACATAAACGTAACTTATGTCTAAAACAAATTAACAAAACACAACGAAACAATTTAACGTTTAAGTTCGTCTGTTGCGATCGGAAGTGAGCACAATTTCGAATTCGGACGTTAGATAGAATGTGCCGGACTAGTTATTTAAATAATCATTATAATCCAATTTCCCGAGCCTGGATGAGTTACAAACACTCTGCCATATAACCAGTGACATTGTAATAAACTATCCTTCTCCACGATCACAATTTCGCCCACCATGGCATGAGGTTGATTGGTTGAACACCAGTGCCTGTGCAGGAAACTTGTAAGGTACTCCTGCGACTACCTCCGCCAATGCGACCATGTTCTCAAAGAACCTCCACGAAGCGTCTGTTTGTGACCGTCTGCATAGAACAGATCGGTCAAATGACATGTCTTGGGTAGAAAGATGGGGTGCTTCTGACCACTACTAACGCCAGAATGACGTAACCTACCTCCAACTCTCAATATTTGGTTCTCGCCAAGAAACGTGTTCAACGCATGAAGTCGACTGTTCTTTGGTAAGTTTCTCTTTTCTTTTTTATTAAAATAACATTTTTTACAGTGCTTAATGTACATATTTACTGCTAAGTCCTTACGTTTTCTCTCGTTGTCATTAGAAATAATTGATATTTTTATTACAGGTTGCTGCAGAGCTGGAACTTTCACCGTGTAGAGAAAGGAGTCATCGCTGCGAAGCCAGGTAAGTCCAACCATTTTTATTATTTCATCTGACTTCATTTTCAGCCTTTCTGGTTTCGTTACCTTTCCTCCTCCTTTTTCCATCTCCAGTTCCTGTTTAGGCTTGTTACTCGCCCATTTCTCTACTACAAATTCACTTTTCACCAACATTTCATTTACATATTTGTACACCTGTAATCCTTTCTCCTCTGTTTCACATTCGTCTAACAAATCTGTCAGATCTTTTTCAGCGAGCATAGGATTGTTATCACCTTCATCCTGAGCCACTGTCTGAAATTCCTTGACTGCCAGGTAAGGCGCAGATGCAGCTGTGAGACAAACCTGTGGAACCCGCCAACGCTGTACCAGATGACGCAGTTCCGGTTGTGGGGTAAGTTTTGTAGGATTATCATTAAGCAACTGATTTTTCCTTCCTTTGCAGGATGCATCGACTCGACCTTCAGTGTCTTCACAAGTCGACTGAGCGAAGCCTTCTTCGCACCTTTCATTTTTCACGGCTAGCAGTTTATCCGATGTGTACTCAGTATCTGCTTCCGATTCCCTGAACTTCTTAAGAAGTTCATTGCCGTCTGTGCGACAATGTAACACATTTATTCTCGTTGGTTTAACATTTAAGTTAATATCTCCGGAGAGAATCCACCCCAAGCGAGTAGCCTGCGCCAAAGGCGCTCCCGATGCACGTTTCATAATTCCTTCCAGAAGTATCTTGCTATAAATACCTACACCAAGTAATAACTCAATACGACTTGGAGTATGATACCCTGGATCAGCTAATACCAAGTCATGAAGTTCCATCCATTTTCTGTGATCGATCTTGCATGCTGGTAATGGAGCTGTGATAGATTTTAATACGTACGCATCAACCTGAACAACGAAATTAGGATCCACTCTTGATCGTATTTCAAAAGTGACCATAGCTTTCGACGTGGACGCTTGTTCTCCTAATCCACTGATTTGACCCAACACAGGAGTCTTCTTTAAACCTAGGTGCTGAACCGTCGACTCGGTAATAAACGAAGACTGTGAACCTTGGTCCAACACCGCCCGAACCGTGTAAGTGCCTGTTTTCGACGTGACTCCAACCAACGCAGTCGCTAGCAGAGCCTGATTGTAAACCCTTCCTGAAGAAAAGCAAGACACTAACGGTTGCCCAACCGAAGAATCAACCGGTTGTGCTGGTGAAGCAACTACCTCCTCTGATGCCTCTTCGTCTACATTGGCATCAGCAGTCACAGAAGTAGGAGTACCCTTGGGATGCAAAAGCGAATGATGCTTCCTTTTGCACACACGGCACCTTACCTTGGTGTGGCAATATTTGGCAGAGTGATTGTTTCCCAAACAATTAAAGCAAAAACTATTATTCAAGACAAACTCGCGCCGCGCATCTACCGTTTGCTTTGCGAACGTCTTACAGATTGCAAGATTGTGCTCTTCCGAACAAATTGGACATTTAACATAAGATACATGTAAGGCTTTTATTTTATTGATAGGAACGTTGTTTTGAGTCTGGCCTTTCTTTCCTAAATTAGATCCGGTATCCAAAAATTCAATAGCACGGTAACGATTGGTAAGAAATTCTTTGAATTGATGGTAAGTGGGTAACACATCCGATGAGTTGCTGTTACTAATATTAAACTCCCACTGCCTTCGCGTTTCCGGGTCTAATTTAAGTGTTAGGATATGAATGACAATAACATCCCAACTTTCTACCTTAATACCAAGATTGCCTAGCGCAGCAAGACAATCGTTAGTAGTATCCATTAAATCCTTTAAATTACTGGCAGACTCATTTACAAGATTTCTTTGGCTGAACAATCTCTTAAGCGTATTATGACATATGTACTTTTTGTTATTGTACCGCTCTTCAAGCATTTTCCAACATCTGTCATAATTAACCTCTGCAATGGTTACATGCCTTAAAAATTGTTCCGCCTCTCCAACTAAATAGCTTTTCAAATAGTGCAGCTTTTGAACTTTACTCAAATCTATATTATCATGAACTAACGCTCTAAATAAATCATGGAATGTTGACCATTCAGAATATTTGCCGGAAAAATTTGAAATATTAATTTTAGGTAATTTAATTTGAGGCGATTTTCCATTAGTGGTTACATTTAAAGACTTCGAAGTGCATGCCTGATCAATATTTAACTTCTTTAATACAGCTTTGAGGTCACACTTATAATCTACGTACATATCTTCAGTTTTATCGTAAACCTCCGTTTTAGCATAACTGGAACTCGCTACCTCCTTAGGGTTAACACTGCGCATTATGTCTTTATGTCCCGACAAAAACTCAGACCACATTAGATCCAATAATTCTAACCTTCCCTCGACATAATCAATGGTTATTCTATCTTTGGGACTCTTTTTAAAGTTAGTTTTTGCCTTACAAATGCGCGAATGCAAATCCATTTGAAAATTCAAAGGCGATTCCATTTTAAAACAAAATCAAAAATATAATTTTATGATATAAATTTAAAATTTTACAAGTTCCAAAAAATATTTAAATTATTCTAAGTGTTTTGAATTTAAATTTAGAACAAAATTGGGCATAGGTTCCCCGTACCTTCGTTTTTAGGGAAACTATTCTAAGTCCTAAAACCTACTATTCAAAATTATTCTAAGTCACAAATTACGTTAAAATTCTTCTATGTTCAAGTTGTCTTGAGAATAAAGTTCAAAATTGATGCCAAAAAGTACTTACAGTTTCACTTCGGAACACAACACAATTAATCACCACTTTCCTTGCCTTGCCTGCACCACGGTATTACCGCTCCTGGTCAGCTACGCTCGCTCCGCTCACCGCAGCCCTGACCGCGCCTTATCCTGGCGTGGTCTGAAGTCCTCGACGTGGACTCCTGCTTTGCTACGTTTGCGTTACCCGTAGCAACCGCCAAGCACCTTTACTAGGTGGTAAAATTATCCGACAACCGAAGGACCATGTACACGACCGGTGTAGGTCCCAAGGTGTCCTACTTCTAGGCTTCACAATAAAACACTAGGGTGCTGGATATAGGTGTATATTGCTCCACACATACAACAAAAAGCTCACGGGGTATATGAAATGTCACCACAACCTTAACACCGCGCGCTATGTCGATATTAGCGACATCTATCGGTGGCCATGACAAAAGTAATTATACACTCCCCAAAAAGAAACCCCCCATTTTTATGGAATGTTTTCAGGACATAAGTGATTTGTATTGTCATTGCAAATTTTTATTTTCACAATTTTTATATTTATGTACTACAACCTTCATAATATAAGTCTATATGTAGATTACTCAAAAAAAAAACCGCGTCCATACAAACCTATGGGGGGAAATGTGGAGCCTATTTTTTGTGCCGGTTAATGAGTATGTCCGCGTGTAAGCCCGCGTATCGGTATGTACCGTTCGGCCGCTGGCGCCGGCTCGCTCGCTCGCGTCCGGACGTGTGTGGTGACCATCGGCGCGTGTGTCGGCAGTGCTGGCGCGCGCGGGCACGCACATGGAGCACACGATGGTGTGCGCGTACATGGCGCTGGTGCTGGGCGCGGCGGCGGCGGCGGCCCCGGCGGCGGCGCGGCGCGTGCGCGGCCGCGTGCCGGGCTACGCGCCGCTGCTGCCCACGCTGCGCAAGTACTACGCCTTCCTCTCGCTCACCGCCAGCGTGAGTACATGGACCACCCTACCTATATTATACTAGCTATAGCCCGCGACTTTGTCCGCGTGGATCTCGGAGCCGAGTTTAGGGCCTGTGCATTCCACGCTTTTTAAACGTGTTGTCGAGGATAAAAGCGCGTTGACGACGCGCTTTTATCCTAAAAAAGTCTACAGTCTCTAGTCATCATGCTGCGTCTGACTCGCGTGCGTATCGCGTCTGTAACGCTACAAACGCGCGTCGACGGCGCGTTTATAATCGCACGGGGCAGTGGTTCGAGCGTAGGCCGCTCGGCTCCCTGCACGTACTGGTTGCGGATTCGATTCCCGCCGGGGAAAGTTTCAGAAATGGCTTTTTCGTAATTTGCCCTGGTCTGGGTGTCACTGGTGATCGCCCCAGACCATTGTACGGTACCCATAGTACAAGTATTGCTTAGTTTGGGACCATGCAAGTGGTGTGTCAGTCTGGTGATATCTATGATTTATTTATCAAGCTTCTGTCGCCTTTTTTGACTCCTTAGAGGAATGGAACTCTACATAATCCTTCCCCAGGGAAGCCTTCAGTATAAGAAGTATCTTCTATCAACTAAGCAACGTTTGTACTATTGGTACTGCACATATAGACCGGAGCTGATCCCGATGACAATCTATAATTAGAATAAATATCGCCAGACGAACACACAAATTGTATGGTCCCAAACTAACCAACGCTTGTACTATGGGTACCATACTCTGACCGAGACAAATGACGAAATGGCCATTTCCGAAATTCTTATGTCTCATGATTAGGGGGTTATTTTTTGCAAATAGTTTGACTAGTTTTTGGCATTGTTATAGGCTTAATGTCGACTAAAAATATTATAATAAGTAGGGCTCATCTGTATTGATTGATGCTGATGATTCCAAAGCACCACTTCACATTTTAAAATTTAAAATCCCCGTGATTTGACCTTAGAGTGGGCCTAATTTTATACTGATGTTATGTAAATTATGTACGAATTTGCTATCATAAGAAGAATGAGTGCGTAAATATTTTAATTATAATTTCTAAAGTGACCCTAAATCTGTCCATTCTGTCCTGGCTGGACCTTGAGTTCCTTCCTTTCCCTGTGAATCCTTCTGTCTTCTTAACTTTTGATGTAGGATCTACTAGCTGGGCAAGTACTAGACTATTCTCGGGAACAGTTTTCCTTGCGTTCAGTGGACTTAGACTTATATTTACCACTAGCTGAGCCCGCGACTTCGTCCGCGTGGAATTTAACTTAACAAAAAAGCCCGCTCCCGCGTTCTGAGCCCGCGCGACAGGACCCATTTCTTTAAATTTTGTTTTTCTAAAATTAAAGTAGCCTAAGTTACTCCTTAAAACGTCAGCTATCTGCCAGTGAAAGTCCCGTCAAAATCGGTCCAGCCGTTTCGGAGATTACCCGGAACAAACACACAGACAGACAGACAAAAAAAATAATTAAATCGCGTTTTTGTTATAGGTGTCGAATGTACTTTCGTATGCATTTAGTGAAAAGGTGTTATTCTGATATTACAAACAGACATTCCAATTTTATTTATTTGTATAGACTAGCTGAGCCCGCGACTTCGTCCGCGTGGAATTTAACTTAACAATGAGCCCGCTCCCGCGTTCTGCTTATAACATCAGCTATCTGCCAGTGAAAGTCCCGTCAAAATCGGTCCAGCCGTTTCTCGGAGATTACCCGGAACAAACACACAGACATACAGATAATTTTTTTTAAACCGCGTTTTTGTTATATGTGTCGTATGTACTTTCATATGCATTAAGTGAAAAGGTGTTATTTTGATATTACAAACAGACACTCCAATTTTATTTATTTGTATAGATGACGTTGCATTTAACTGAATATACAACTTTATTGACAGGCGGAAGCGGCGATCGTCGCCCACGTCAAAGCGACGCAGAGGATAATCGAATTCATGGAGACGAGCGACAAGGAGGCGGCGACCCCGGCCCCTGCCCCCGCCCCCTCCCCCGCCGCGCCCTACCCGGCGAGCTACCCCTCGCACGCGCGCGCGCAGTACGGGCAAGCCTCGCCCTCCGACGTGCCCCAGGACATGTCGCTCAGCAACCTCAACTACAGCCTCAACTACTCCACCTCCAGCTCCGACCGGATGTCCTCCTCCATGGAGGTCGATAGCTACCACTGAGAGACTGCGAGAACTCGACGCCCGTTAACCGGGGATCCGGTAACCATAGACAGCTTATGATAACATTACTCGTTTTCGAATCTTTCCCGTCCATTTACTAGCAGTGCTCTCGAAAGTTTATGGCGTTGATTTTCATGGAACGATTCGAAAACGATGGTTCTCGTGAGCTCGTAGTACCTGCTAGATTCTCTGATAGTTCCTGTAGAAAGGAACGCTAGGTTGAGTCAGTTCCGCGTAAGTAGATATGTCAAGAATCGTATAGTTATTTGTTCTGGTGGCGCATAAGACTTGCCGCGGGACGGTGCCGCCTATGTGTGAACAGGCCCGTCCCGTCGACGAGTAGAATCGCGGTTCCGTTAGTGCATGCATATGTGTCTTAACATAAATCTAAGCGTTTAGTGATTCCGGGAGTGTCGAGGTCGTCCCTCGTGGTGGAAATTGTATATATGAATCCAAAAATCAAAGAAATCCTTGTATATTGTGAACGCCCTTTAGATATAGTGTATGCCAGTCGTGATAGTGAATATCATACGATAGGTGGTGGACTTTCGGTTGCACGCGGCTATTATATCGTAGGTATCTCGTCTCTTTGTATCGATATTTCTTCCTTCTCTATACCTTTGTAAATATAAATCGCAGACTGTTAAGATGATATGATGATATGATGGTCATAGAGATATGGGTTATGAAGTCTTAATTAAATTGAGATATTCCGAGTTTAAGCCACTGAAATGGCAATATAAAAGTGCAAAAATAGTCGAGTAAGTGTATAATAGATATCGTATTCTTTTATGTGAATATTGTGTCTGCACTTTTTTTTATAATACTGCTCCGAGAGGGTTACAAAATATTAGATTATTGTTCTATTGAGGCACAATTCTTTATTGTAAATAAATTTTAGCTAGTACCAATAGTTCGATCGGTTGAGTGAATTAGTAAGAGTAGGCTGACGATGTCCGGAAATAATTAAATTTAATACGATGCGGCGGGCCAGACTCGCCGCTTGATATGATCAAATTACCGTATAGTGACCAGTAATAGCGGGCTAGCAGCGCGCGCGCTGACGCAAGTCATAGTGCAAAATGTACAAACACCAACTTCGCTCGAAAAGAGAGGATGATTAAGGGGCCTCGCTCACACGCTCAAGAGTCGGGGGGCGAGCGCTTAAGCAGCACGCCGCGTTTATGTTTTTTTTAGGAATATATGACAGTGCGGTCTTCTAATAGAGTCTAGGTGACGTTGCAGGGAAGGTCCGCATCTCAACGCCGTCGCCGCCATTTTGACGTATAGTTTCGTGCGTTGCGTTGCTGCTGGAATTAGAGAAAGCAAAGCAGTTCGCGCCTCGACGCTTATTAAAGATCCGGCTGCAACGACACCTCGCCTCAACTAAGCAGTGAACGAAGCTCCTTATGCTTAGAAGTAAACAAATAAGACATCTTGTGTGGGATTTTTAGTGAGCTTGGGACCGCAGGGCGTTTTATTTCCTTACTATAAAACTTGTTTTACAAAAGACTCTTTTTTCACAACCTGACTGATGTCTGTTAGACAAATCTCTATTTTTAATTTTTGATGATTAGGCTAAAATTAGATATCGGATTGTTAAGGCACGTAAATTACTTAATTTTATCTCGTATCGAAGTTTCGGATTTTCTAATTTGACCATTGTGTATTTTTGTGACATTTACTAGATATCACATTTTGGATATCCCGACTAACGCTTCTTCAAAGAACTCGTTCCCAAAAATCTATTTCGAGAAACATCTATCATAAAGAAAGTATTACAAAATTAATCACCCGAGAGAACTCGCTGACTATTGCAAGTTATTGCTGCTTTTATAACATAACATTTCCATTCTCGGCAATGTATGATCTGGGTTTTATTAGCTGCCAACCACATACTAATAACATAACACAAGGGCGAGTCAATTCCATTCGTTACCCGACGAATATTTTTTTAGACAGCTTTACTTAATTTATAAGATTAATTGTGAAACGTATAGAGACTTGAAGCTGTAACTCGCATCACCGCTTCTATCGGGGTATTTTATTTTAAAAGACTAAGGTTTTTTCTGAATAATTCTGTACAGCTATGATTCTTATTGCCTAAATTATATTACGTAACTTATTGACCTATGTATGTATGTACTAAGCGTAGCTCTAAAATGCATTTCGTTATGAAATATCATCTTTTTATCGCCTGTGTTTTGAATATATTATGTTGTTTAAGACTATTATCACGAGAGTTTGATATCTTGAGAAATTATTATTGTATATGTAATGTGTAATTATGTTATAAAGTATTACGTGTAATTATTAAAAGAAGACAATTTAAATATTTTGTGGTTTTATTTATGACACGTATGGTAAACTAACTTGAAATAAAAAATATATGTATCGTCAATAATATATTTTGCATCAATAAATACCGATACCTACACATAATAGTTTAACTGTAGCTAACGTTAAGCGAACATGTTTTTATTTATTTATTTACATTATAACTCAATAACATGATTCAATACAGACCAATATGAAAATAAAACAGTAAAACAAATAAAATTAACAAGTAGCGAGTAGCTTAGTTAATTTCCGTTATTCTTGAAGCTTTTGTAGTTAAAACATTCATGCTGCGCTTTACAGTAAGTACTAGTTGAAGTTACAAGAATATCATTTAGTTTAAGCTCTCGTATGATTAGGTAAATTATTTTCTACCGCTGAATTCTACTATTGCGTAAACTAAGTAAATCAGCATAATATTTGTCTCCTTTCGCAAATGTAACTACTACAATTATAAACAACAAATACTCATAATAAACCATGATTCCTTTAACAGTCGTTAAAAATTTAGAAAACTTATATTCTTTCTACAGCATCCACGCGGTCGAGTGCCGTTGCGCGGACGGCCTGCCAATCCCCGGTCTCCGTGTACCGTTTGTTAACAGTTATCAGTTGCTCAAAATTGCCTTTCGCAAGTTTGTGTTTATTACGGACTTTCTGTACGAGCTCCTCGTCGTACACTTCTTCTGGCACTTCAAGCTTCAAATGAGCCTTCATTTCCTGCACAGTTATTAAGAAACAATTCCACGGGGACCAGTCTTCGTTGACATGCCATCTGCACAGCCTCAATTCAGTGATGTCATTGCATTCGCTTATCGCAGAGTGTGCGTGCCAAAGCTTCTCGACTATAAAGAATACGTCCTTCTCCTGAAGTACGAAAGCTAATGACCCCCAACATTTTCGTCGTCGCTCGTCGCGCTGTACTGCTCGCAAGATGAATCGGTATGGGGTCATATCTATCCATAATCGTTCAGTGACCTCTTTCCACGAACACGACTTGCAGATCAGCAATCCACTCATTCTCGTATCTAACGGGAAATCCGTGTACGATTTAACTTGATGGCACAGATCACAGAAGTGCAGCCGGTCGTTCTCCATTTTTCTGTAATCTCTGATGTCTTTACATTTCGTAATTTCAGAATTAAGTTCAGAGGTTTCTAAGAGCCGGAATACGCTGGCGGCTACTCTGCGTCGTAAAAACTCCAGTTGGTGTGCGTTGCACCTTCTAACGAGAAGATCACATTCTTGGTCCAACAGCGTTATGACTTCTTCAGCCAGTCGGTGGCGGAACTCTTGCAGCGCGAACTTCATGTCTACTAGAAGTTCAATGCGTTCTTTCACATCCATGTCGTTTCGCAAAAAGGAATGATAAAGTTCTTTTAACTTTCTAGCCTTTTGAATTTCCACTGTATCCATTGTGATAATTTTACCGCTGCGGCCGTACCACGCTACTGGCTTAGAGATCTCTTCTAGGAATCGCTTTTCCTTGAGTTTTCGACTGTCATCTCTTACTTTAACTCTGTAGTCTTCGATGCATCGGAGTAATTCCACTTCTTTATCGAGAAGCAATGTAAATTCCGCAATTTTTGGTCCTTTTGAATGTAACTGGGATATCCGAGCTATTTCAGCGTGTTTCCATCGATCAACCTTTAAAATAAACACATATATCGGTAATCTAGATGTATATAACTCAAGGTGACTGACTGACTGACTGACATAGTGATCTATCAACGCACACCCCAAACCACTGGATGGATCAGGCTGAAATTTGGCATGCAGGTAGATGTTATGACGTAGGCATCCGCTAAGAAAGGATTTTGATTAATTCTACCCCCAAGGGGATAAAATAGGGGATGAAAGTTTGTATGAAACTTTGTCAATTAAACTCCACGCGGACGAAGTCGCGGGCACAGCTAGTCTAAATATATATAACTCAAAGGTGACTGACTGACTGACATAGTGATCTATCAATACACAGCCCAAACAACTGGACGGATCGGGCTGAAATTTGGCATGCAGGTAGATGTTATGACGTAGGCATCCGCTAAGAAAGGATTTTGAAGTTGAAGTTAAATTCCACGCGGTCGAAGTCGCGGGCTCAGCTAGTTAAATTATATGAGATTTTATACATTTTAACAAAAAATCTTACCATAGCGTATAGTTGGTCAAAATCTTCACGCGTCTTCGGAAATGTTTTAGTTACAAGGTCTCTCCGCAGACGTCTGTCCATTGCTTCGCGCTCCAGTCTCTCCTCCTCCTTCATTCTTTCTATCCGTTCCCTATGATTATATAAGATAGGTACCTAAATAGTGATGTAATGGTGGTAATGATTAATACATACTGCCCTAAGTCAAGCGTTAGTCTGCTAATTGTGTGGATGTTTGAACCAATTAAAAAGCAATATTCATTAATATCTGCGTGAAGTCTTCATGGTGAATTGTAAGTTCTTGTGGCTATCTGCAAGCAATCCTCTGGCTGACAACATGTTGAACGTCAAGAATTTACGATTTACGACGAAGAATTCACGAAGATAATAATTATGATAGTTGGTTTTTAATTGTTTGTAAAATTATCAGTTTTAGGGCCGAGAGCCCATTAGTCTTCTTATTTCATCGGGAAACCATGGGTCATAATGAGCCATGGTTTCCCGATCATTGACCCGGTAATTAATATCCTCGCTAAACATGTGTGGTTCGTTAATCCTTGGTGGTTAACATGTCGACCAGTAGACTGCAAATCGTTTTTTCTTTTCAATTAGCTCAACGGTTTTACGCTTAATAGGTAGGTACACTACCAAAAGTAACAAAAACCAATCTGTTTTAATTATGTTAAGCGCTAATGTATAATAAGACATGGGGCCCAGCAGTGAAGCAGCTTTTATAGGTACACATACTTGCACTCCGCGAGCCATCTTTCCACCTTCTGCCGGAACTGGTGATGTCTGAACGCGCGCTGTATGATAGACGCGTAGTGGACGTGGTTGAGGCGCTTGATCATTTCGTCGTATGTCTCGTAGGGCTTCGGGTCCAGTATCCTGTCTGTCACGTTCGGAATGTAGGCGTGTACGGTGTTCATTTGAGTGGCCCGGCTGTAGCATGTGTCCTATAATTTTATTTTATTATTATAAAAAAATTATAGCCGATTAATTAAGCACGTGTCTTGCGGGCACCAGGTCCTGAGTTCAAACTCTGCCTCGCACCTCTGGGTTTTTCGAAATTTATGTGCGGATTATATTACAATATGATTATCACTCGCTTACGGTGAAGGAAAACATCGTGAGGAAACCTGTGTCCTAGAAAATCTAATCAATTTTCGAAGACATGTGAAATCCGCCAACCCGCACTGGGCCATGGTGGTGGATTACGGTCTCAATCCCCTCGTAGTGAGGGGAGACCCGTGCCCAGGAGTGGGACGTCAAAAGGGCTAAATTATTTTATTTGTATTAAAAATAAAACAAAAAGTCAGGACTCATAAACCACATACAAGTTAAAGTCAAATCGTTTATTTTGTTTAGGCCTACGGGGTCACTTGCAATATTTTCCTTAAATCTACAACCGGATTGGAAAACGACCTAGACTGAGAATATTCGTCACAAACTCAGCTTATAATAACCCGCTTACAATTTGAATTTTGTTTTCAATAGGCATTTAAACAAACTTACATAAATTTTCTCCTTTTCCTCAGCCGTTTGTGTGTCTCTACATGTTTTATTTTCCGGCGGAAGGTTTTCAGGTTTCTGCGGTGTTTGAGTGTAGGCATGGAGATATACGGTATCTGTAAATAAATAAAAGATTACTTAATTAAAATGAGAAAATATGGAATATAATTGTATAGTTAGGTGGTCCAATCATATCCTTGGAGCTAAATAAGTTAAGCGGAGTATGAGAAGCAGAACATACTAATAACTACCTAAGTAGGGTAATCTTTAATGTTATAGGTAGATTAAATTTAATACCTGTGTGTATATTTCTATATCCACCTAAAAATGGCTTCTTTATAGGTTCAGAAAATATCTCAACATTAATTTGTTTGAGCGTCGTGCCAAAAGGCACCAAAACACTTAGAACATCATTGACTGGCATCTCTTTGTACAATTTCTCCAAATTTAACTTCTCATTATTCTTTGTCAATAACTCTACTTCGACTATACCGTATTTATCATAGTCTAGATCCAATAGTGCCATCCGATCCTTCAGTGGCTGGTCTGCTCTTAACAATACCAAGTTATCATGGTCCACTTGAAAGAGCCCACCTAAATTCTTCTTTATTTCATTAATTTTCATAATCGAGTGATAGGAACGAGTAAACATTCCATTCTGGTTACGAATTCTAAACTTGACCGCAATAAATGGCATCGTTTTCTTTTTGGGAATAACCGCATGCAGAAGTTCATGGACATATGACTCCTTCGGTATCGATAACAGGGAGAATTCCTCAGAATCTTTCGTGAAGACATCGATGCTGAAGTTGCCTAACGCGTCAGGCTTACACTCGGACAACAGACTGGTGTCTTTCAGCACGTTTCTGTTTTTGGTAAGCAGAAGATTTGTGTTCGATACACTCAGTAATTTTGCCAATTTGCGTTTGACGAATTTGATCGGCGTCGTGGCCGGGAAGACTTTGTTGAACACGTCGGTAGGGTGTATAGGTGATTTGAAGGTGACTAGGATGTGGCTGATGGGGCACTTGTACTGCTCGAGTTCTCTGGCGCAGGGGGCCGTGGAGTACCTGGACTTGCTCTCGTCGCCCGCCGTGCGCTCGTAAGGCGGGGCCGTAAGCAACTTCTCCCGACCTAATTCGCATTGACACGCAACCACGCCTTTCAAACATTCCGGATTCGGGGATATGCTTATCATCCTTTTCGTATCCATTTCTCACTGAAAAACAAACGACTTCTTCCAATATTTACTGAAATAAAAATATACTAAAACCTAATTGATTAATACACAAAATCAAAACTTCACAAAGTGTGACAAAAATGACAACGTTGACTACGCATTTTGTTGCTAAGTAAGCTCAGTAACAAATTTGGTTGCATAGCAACCTTATTTTTTTTGCGTATTTCATATCGTCTTAAGGGGCTGTGGCCAGAAAAATGAATCGCGATTTTGGGCCATCTGACACTCGCATTCGCTAGCCACGTCATGACATCGGCACTACGGAAATCTATGGAGCAGCCTAAATAGTTCTTTTTTAACAGAATTAAAAATAGAAGGAGGAAGTTCTCAGTTCAGTTGTTTTTTTTATGTATGTTACCTCAGATCTCCCTCGTTTATAAACCAATTTGAAAGAATATTTATTTATTAGATATTTTTATTGTTTATATTATTATTTATTGATACTTGTAGGACCCATAGAAATGTTACCAAAATCGGTTCAGTAGTTTGGGAGATGGACTATTTACAGTTACCAGCAATTCAATACGTAGTTTACCATTAAAAACATGACCAAAACTTTATTAAAAAAATATCGACTCCAAAAAAAACTGGGTGCGCTAAATAAAACGCTAGAAATTTTGAGGTCCCTAATTTGGAGTCGTGTCAATTCAAGTAAGTACCTAAGAAGCTGTCCTAACGTAAAGTAAAGATTCCACCACTGCAGCGACACCATATGAAATAAATTGTCATTTCTAGCTTTTTAGTGCAGGTTTTATTGAAGTCAGTTCAATTTTTTTTATTTACTTACACCAAAAATTTGGGCGTCAAGTATACTGATTCCATGTGCCCGCGGCATAGTCGAAGTAAAGATGTTCCGTTTAAAAAAAACCGGTAATCGGCATTGAAAGTCTTTTAACACAAAGGCAATTGCAAATTGAATTATGCCGAAAAATTGTATTTTTCTTAAATTCGGTAGTAAGCTAGATTATAAACATCCGATAGTAAGGTCGGTCGTCTGTCATCTTGGAATCCAAAATGTACGTCATAATCGTAATCGGCACGCCATAAAACCTAGAAAATTATACCCATATGCAAGATTTTCCTAAATATTTGAAGTCCGCAACTTGGGATTAAAAAAATCACATAATTATACTTCATAAAATATAGCTTGATCTCTGCGACAACTGTCAGTAAAATCACGCCTATGAAGTCTTGAATTTCATAATAATACAGACAGTACCTGTCAATGTCATACTTTATGGGCATGCCGATCTAATTAGTGATGGGCGATGAATCATCGTGACCACAGACGATATTTGAAATAAAACTTAATTTATCTTTTAATTTTATTGTATATTTTAATATCATATCATTATTTACATTTGTGCATACTGGATCTAAAATAATAGTGAGTAAATAAAATCTAATTTCGGGAGCGGGACGTCCGATTTGATAATATTTAAGAACAAGAGTTTATAATTAATTTACAAGATTGTTTTAGCGATTCAGAAACTGATCCAGACATGGATTTGGGTTGTACTCCTTTAAGAGAATAAATGTCATTTTATATTAAAATATTTGTTTTTAGCATTGATGATAGCAAGAAACGTCCATAATTTCTATCGACATTTTTTTATATCCTCACAACCCTATAAATATAAATTTGACTTAAGTCGCAGATATCAATATTAGTCATGGCATCTCTTTATGACTAATTATTGCAGAGCTCAGTGGGATGGAAATGAAATCTATACAAATAAATAAAATTGGAGTGTCTGTTTGTAATATCAAAATAACCCCTTTTCACTAAATGCATATGAAAGTACATACGACACCTAAAACAAAAACGCGTTTTAAAAAATGTTTGTCTGTCTGTCTGTCTGTCTGTCTGTGTGTTTGTTCCGGGTAATCTCCGAAACGGCTGGATCGATTTTGACGGGACTTTCACTGGCAGATAGCTGATGTTATAATCAGGTTAATTAATTTTAGAAAAAAAAATGGGTCTTGTCACGCGGGCTCAGAACGCGGGAGCGGGCTTTTTGTTAAGTTAAATTCCACGCGGACGAAGTCGCGGGCTCAGCTAGTATATAATAAATTTAGTAAGTAAATTTATTTGACACATAAAGGAACGAAAAATTACAAGAGAGTGACAATTGATCTTCTTAAACAATTGACAGAGAATAAATCCGGAAAAAGAAATCAAATATGAAATTTAAATAAAACCTTATTTTATTTCTAACAATCAAACTATGTTTTATGAAGAATAGTACTCCTAGTTTTCGCTTCTTCCTATATCTATGGTTCCCCAGATAATTTGGTCATGTCACTCTGTCCGACCGCCCGACGTCACAGTCCTTTTATTCAGAGGCTAGAAGGCTGCAAACTGGCGCTAAAATGGATTTTTGGTACCGCTACAAAACTGTGTTTAAATATTGAAAGCAATATAATTATAGGGTAGGTTACCAGTTTAAAAAAATAAATCCCATTTACTAAATATTGCCGATTGGTTAAACCCGCGTCTTGCGGGCTATCAGGTCTCGGGTTCAAACCCCGGCTCGAACCTCTGGATTTTTCGAAATCTATGTGCGAATCATAATTTCTATATTATGATTATCACTTGCTTACGGTGAAGGAAAACATCTTGATGAAACCTGCATGTCTTAGAGGATTTAACCAATTTTCGAAAGACATGTGAAATCCGCCAACCCGCACTGGGCCAGCGTGGTGGATTATGGCCTGAATCCCTCTCGTGTTGAGGGGAGGCAAGTGCCCAGGAGTGGGACGTCAAAAGGGCTAAAACTATTATTTATAATATATTACTAAATATTGAGCTCCGCAATGGCCTTTTTCACGTAATCACCTCTAACTGGTGGTATTTTAAATTATTCGAATTGATATCGGAAACGGATAAGATCACTTACACGTCTGTGTTAATGCCAAATTAAAATTTATTTTGAATATTTTTTCACTGTTGTATGTTATGACATATTCGATTACGTCATACGAATATGTCATACAATTATTAACATACAAATAAATAAATATCGCCAGACGAACACACCTACTGTATGGTCCCAAACTAAGCAACGCTTGTACTATGGGTACCATACAATGGACTGGGGGTGATCCCAGTGTCACCCAGACTAGGGAAAATTACGAAGAGGCCATTTTCCAAATTTACCCTGTAGGGAATCGAACCCGCAACCACCCGATGCAGTGAACCCAGCGGCCTACGCTCGAACCACTGCGCCAAGCGGCGGCCAAATTATATTTTTTAGTACATTTTAAATAGTCAAAAATATAAGTTGACATTTAAAATACCCCTTCCCCCTGAACGACTTTATAAATAAACAATGATTATAATATAAAATATAATTAATAAATCATTAATAAAATAACCATTTCGTTAAGTAATATTCAAAAGCAATATCTACTGAAATACATGTCTTTAAATAAACGTATGTTTTCTCATAATGTCTTCCTTCGCCGTTCAGCAAGTGAAAATTTACGTTGGAAATTATATGGAAATAGAATAATGAACTTTAAAAAAAAGACTGAAAATCTGTCAAATTACTACTATATACAAGTAGATATAGTATCGGACTCGCACTTGACATATATTTTTTATTTGACCAAAGGAGTTTCCACTCTCTTCGTTTACGTAATGGTTACGTCGAATTTATTTAAATTCGGATCTGAAAAAATTCGGCATAGGTCCGACCTCGATGACGTCCGCAGACGACTGAGCTAGTTAGAATATGACAGTGATGCAATGACTTCATGTATAGAAAATATGAGATGACACTAGTGACCGCGCGCTCGGAAGTTAAACCACATAAGCGCTAAACAATATTTCTTTGGTTTTTAACAAAACTAGGGAATTAATTAAATTTTTCGGTTATCCTGATCCTAGATATTTTCATTTACTATGTTTTAGAAAAAAAATCGTGATCTAATTCGTAATAATATCGTGGATGAAACGAAAATAAAAAGCAATAACAGCCAACATTGGATTTTTTTTCTATCGAGGTAATTTCACTTAATCGTGTTTTCCTATATATGTAATCCTAGTTAATGTTTTTGAATAAAACATATCTGAATATAAGCTTCTTAATCTATAAAATGATAGAAATATTTCGAATTAAAAACCCAAAAATTGCGAATGCCTCCTCTTAAATCATGAAGACTGAATACATTTTCACCAATACCTATTAACACAGCCATACACTTAGTAATGGAATTAGTCCTAGTGGCTATTTAAATTTATATAGGTACCACAGCTAACGAGAAGCGATTCGAAATTACAATAATGTTCGAGTTCAAGTCGGTAACCGCCGGGCTCGCCAACAAACAGGCTATCATTTTATATGTGTAGGTATGGTTAATTTTATGTGTCAAAAACTAATGGGCGAAACATAAAAAACAACTAAGTAATGTAATAAAATAATTATACAATTTTCGTATCGCTTCTCGTTGGGCGTGGTATTACTTAGATTACGGACAGTATTGCAAAACAAAGCGATTGTTGGGTGAGGAAGTGTAGGGCGGTGTTTGTGGAAACAAATAGAAATATGGAAATAAAGAGTAAATTAACCGCTGAGCTTAAAACTAAGCTTCTTTGAAGAATTTCATAAAAGAAGATGCGAGTGTGCATTCAACGTTTATAAAAATAGGTAATTTTCTGGTACGAAATTGTTTTCTTTGTAAGTTCCAGTATATCTTCAAGGTAATTAGTTTTTTTTTAGCTTAACTTCATAATGGGTTTTTTAATAAAATGTTAAATCCAATATTATTTCCATTCACATGCATAGAATGTTTATTGATTCCACTCCACTATAACGGAGACCTAAGTAGGTGGTTGATAGTTAATAAAAATTGAGAAAACAATAAAATTACAGGGCAGTAAAAGAGCGAATGCGTCGGGCATAGCTGGCGTGATATTAAATTCCACCGAAAACATAAAAATGATTTTCGATCGTAAAACTATAATTTACAGACGTAAAAATTCGCTGAGTTATGTTTGGTACTGCAAGAGATGTGGAACTAAGATTATATCGCACTACCTACCCCGCGTGGAATTTGAACTGCGGTGTAAATATATATAAAAATTATCGCCATTCGAACACACCAACTGTATGGTCCCAAACTAAGCAACGCTTGTACTATGGGTACCGTATGAACTGGGCGCGATCCCAATGACACCCAGACCTGGGCAAATTACGAAACGGCCATTGCCGAAATTTGCCCCGGCGGGAATCGAACCTGCAACCACCATGTGCAGTGTGCCGAGCGGCCTACGCTCGAACCACTGCGCCAAGCGGTGGTCAAATGAAAGGTTGTTTGAAGGGATTCTGTTATAGTTATTTCCAGCTTTTATTTCCACCGGATATTTTATATAACATACCTATTACTAAGCAGTGATAGCCGATTGGTTAAAGCGCGCGTCTTGCGGGCACCAGGTCTTGGGTTCAAACCCCGGCTCGCACCTCTGGATTTTTCGAAATCTATGTGCGAATCATAATTTCTATATGATTATCACTTGCTTACGGTGAAGGAAAACATCGTGAGGAAACCTGCACGTCTTAGAAGATCTAACCAATTTTCGAAAGACATGTGAAATCCGCCAACCCGCACTGGGCCAGCGTGGTGGATTATGGCCTGAATCCCCCTCATGTTGAGGGGAGGCCCGTGCCCAGGAGTGGGACGTCAAAAGGGCTAAATTATTATTATTATACCTATTACGAAAGTAGAGTCAAGCTAAAGGCAATTGACTACCGCTCATATACCTACGGGCTGGATCGACCGGTATACGGGTAGGTACCACTCTGTCACAGAAGGTCGGCGTAAAATAGCTATAATAGCTGGGATTCGTACGATGTGTGATGTCCAAGCGTCAGAATTTGGTGAATAAACTCTATCTGAGGATTATGAAAAGTGTAGCTACTTTTCATAATCCTCAGATAGAGTTTATTCAGCAGTTGTAGTTGTAGTAGTTGTTAGCTTATAAAGTATTTAAAAAACCAGCCCGTGTTTCAAGTTCTCTTCCTTATATTGGACCGCAGAATAAAATCATGAACGTTTCCCGTTCCGTGCTCTCATGCCAGGTTCTTTTAGTATTTCATAAAGTTGATGATAAACTAAGTCAAACAGTGTCGCATATCAAATATCTAAACGTATCTCGGCGAGCGCCCGCCGCTGGTATTATTGCGTTTGTTCTGTCTCGCGTGCGTACTGTAAACACATGTTTTAATCAAACCTGTTGCTTCGCATCCGCTTGCTGCGGCCACTCGGCGCTCGGCAAAGAAAAACTTTGCATGTGTTTTATTACGACGGATGCGGACCGGCCTGAGGGCTTAATTTCGATGCTGACCTGTCTCGCTTTAATTGTTTTATCCGATGTCGGGAAATATAGAAAAAGAGGAGTCTGTTATTTAGTTTCAATCACATAGTATCATTCATATATCACGCAGCTTTTTGTTGCGTTATGCGGAAAATGATTTTGTTTTACACTTGACGGTAGTGTCCAAAAATAAAGATCTAGCTAGAGTAATATTAAGTTGGTTCATATACTTTATGCCCATAACTTTATACATATTCCTTTTTAGGGTTCCGTAGTCCCTACGAGGAACCCTTATAAGATCATCCAGATATTTTTTTTTAGTTACCCCATCATGTGGGGTATCTTTTAAAAGGTCTTTTCAAATAAAATAATGTTTTCATACAACATTTTTTCATCAAAAATTCCGGTTGCGAGATTTTTAACTTTTAAAGATTAAATCAAAATTTACGTAATTAATTCCGACTCTTCTTACATTTTTCTATTGCAAAAACATTAATAAGATTATGCAGACGAAATTGGATACATTGTTAATAAATTCCAATTAAATAACAGCAATAAATGTATGTTTTATGTTCATTAGTCTATTTCTTAGTATTTAATGGTGTCGATAGATCGGTAGTAGTATGTATACAACGTTAGTAACTATTTCAACCTGGGGTGAAATTTTAAACAGATTACCTTCAATGACTCGGAACCCTTCATTGTGCATGGCTCGACATGGCACTTGGCGAATTTTTATTTGTTCTTATAATCATGAGTTTGCACTAGCGAAACATTTGTGATTGTCTCTATTAATTGAGTGAAAGACAACATCATGAATCGCTGTACTTATAGATATGTTTCGCCAGTACAAACTCGCGGTGAGAGGTTGTATCAAATTTGCTTATAACTATAATACTACTCTCCCGGCCAATATCTGGTCATCATAAGCCTCACTCCTCATTAATAAAACACCTCAAGTATCTAATCAAGTATATAAGCAAATAGCCGTATACGAAGGTAGGTATTGGAAATTGTTAAGTCAGCCGCGATTCGATGCAATGAATGCACCCGAATCTGGAGCGCATATTGTTTACACGGCGGCTGCGGTGTCGCTTCCAAAACGCACAATCTTCCCTTGATTGTGATAATCGAGATGAACAATTTTATTGCGCTCGCGGCTAGCCGGGAGCCCCGGGCGAGGGGCGGGAAGGGTGCGGGCAGGGTGGCTTCATTCGATTAAAGCCCGCTGTACACGGAAATTATCAAACGAAACGCACCGACAACTCAGCGGGCCGTGAGAGCCTCTACATTAATAGTTTTTGTTCCCCAACTCGACCGTTTCGTCGCAGAAAGGTAAAGTTTGGTCCAGTTTTTTTCTTTGTTGCAAATTGTTTGTTTTCAGACACCTCTCATTTTGAAACACACTTTCGGGCACCTCGGATTCAATATTGAGCTCGCTGCATCTACATAATACCATCGCACGTTTGGGTCTTTTGTGATTTAAAAATGTCGTTTCCCCAAAGGAAAAGTTTCGGTGCATGAGTGTGGTTCAATGTTAAGTGAATGGGTAACTGTCATCTAGCTAAAATATTGCTTCCTAATTTAGTCTCGCGAATAGTATGGCATGAGAATATAATCATGATTCCATAGGTGGGTACCTAGAAAGTATTAACATAATGAACAACTTCTTTAGAAGAAATAGAATAGGTGCGAACTAAATAGGTACCTATAATTTTGTTAAAAAATCGGAAGCTAACTATACGGTAGCCCGAACCTGAAAAAATCAACAAACTAAAGTTTTATTTGCTACAAAAATAATTTCCGTACACACAAACAACATACGTCAAAATTCAAATCCATTTTGTTTTCAGTGTTTGTACAGATTTTCCAATCGCACCTCGCGTTAATTTGTTTGTACAAATTTTACCGCACCCACAAACGATTCGATTAAAATTTAACACTATGTTCTATTTAACTAAGCGGCGTTTTGTTAAAGGCGTGTAAAGTTAGAGCGGCACAAACACAAAGCCGTTTTGATTACATATTTAAGCGAACCAAATTGGCAGTCATTAGTTTAGGCGACGTCGCACCGGCGGCGGCCCAGCCGTTATTTGAATCAGTCGGTAGATCTGTTAAGTACCTACGCTTCGGATAAAACACCCTAATCTTTTCATAAGTTGAAATCTGTATCAAGAAAATAGATAAATAATACTGCATGATCCTCAAAGGGGTTTCTAGTCTTAGAACACAACTTCATAGTTAATACTTCCAGTTCGTTCAAGCTTATGTTTTAAATTAAGTATCTACGTTAGATCTCATTCGGAACTTCCTATATATTGAAATGTATCATCAATACACAAAATATGATTGCCACACAGCAAACACGAGCAATTGTAACAGTGAAACTGAAACATCAATATGCTTAATGAGAGTTGATTAGCGTCGAGTACGTGCGAATTATGTTGTCAGACGCGATGTTACAAATTTATGTAGGTACTATACACGTGCTGGTACCTACGTGTCTGTACAACATTTATCGAGGATTGGCGTAGAATAGACACAACATTCAACATTTCATTAATTAACAATATTCTTCAAACGAGACTTTGTACAAATAGTATTCGTATCCGTACTTATTTTTAAATCAAAATTAACGTAAATTAATCAAATCTGCAAAAAAGTACCTTTAAAAGTTCTCTATACTCAATATAATAGATAGTCGACTGAGAATTGACTTATAATGGGTATCAAAAGTTTATATTGTTGTGAGAACATTCGTATACCTATTCAAGCTTTAGATTAGCTACATAACGAAATTCAGTTAACGAAAGCTTTTTATCAACACATTCCGTGACATAAATAAATTAACGTTTTCATAAAATACAAACGGCAATATCTATAGTGAAATTTTTTGTTACTCTCTGCCGTCATAAGGCCGACTGAAAGCATCAATCGGACAATCATTAGCGGTATTTAGCCTTTCCCCGACTGCGGTTATCAGCCAATTTGCCGAGTGCATTTCCATCTGGCCCCACTCACCGATCCAAATATCCCCCTATTAAGTATTTATGAAATTAATACCAAAAACATGGCAATGTACCGTGAGCGATAGCGCTCACATGCGTGCGTCTTTTATTCGATTACTGATCCAGTGATCAGTGCCGAGCTCGCTCCGTAGTCATTTATTCTAAACTGGTTTCAATATTGCGTGCAGCTATCTGTTGCTACTTTTATATAACCACCAGAAGCTAGGTCTCCTTTCCGCAGTTAACTTAATAATAATATTCGGCTGCTGTTCTTGATCGCTTTAGTACGCAATTATAACGGTAAAAACCAATAAAAATGTTGCTGTATAAAATTATGGCATATCGTTTTTTTTAGGTCGGAATTCAGAATTTAATATATTGTCTAAAGCCATAAATGACAGACCAGAAGTGTACGGTAATCTTCGGTACCTACTGTAACGGTAATTTTCGAGGATAAAATACAGGTACTTTCGCATTTTATACTGGATGGGGAATTGGGATAGAGGGACGGGAAGTAGGATGGTCTTCTGGCTCTATTACCAAACATAGCTATTTTTCGCCGATCTGTGAGAGGTTGGTAATACCCTGGTAGAGCTAATAGTCAATTGGCTACAGCTTCGCTCTACCACCGTAAAAAATACCATCGCATTCTAACATAGGCAAGTATCCGTATGATAGTAAAAAAAATACGAGATCAGAATTAATGGTACCTACCAGTTATCGACTTAACATCACTTTAGGTAACTTGTTTTTACTGTTATTATTTAGTACCTTCTCACCGTGTCGCTAACGGTACTAGCATTTAGGCACGACTCACGCCTCAATCATTTCTATTCAAAAGGGTCAAGAACTTTAAAAGAACACACACACAACAGTGTACAAGTAGACTCTGCATTATTAAATATTAACTCCGTCTCATAAAAATCGTGGCAAATTCGCAACTTACGTGTCCCGGTATTAAGTTATACTTACGTTTGAGTGTACGACTGATTCAGCGGAGTTTAGTGTAGTCATATCTCCGGGCGCTTTATCACATGCATATTATGACATAACCAGACGGATTTTATTGCCACATGGACAGACGTGGGCACCCGTTGCGCGGGCATTCCGGGCCCGGCCACGATATTAGGTATACGCGTAGCAAGTACTTTTATATAACCACCTTTATGACACCTCACACCAAATAGGTGCAGTTAATTTCGCATTTAACTCGAGGAAATGCGAAATGCGAAGAATATTTGGATCTTCATCATATGTTTAATAAAACGGTTATGAAGTGACTGGTTGGTGTGTAAAGCTTAGGGTATGGTTAGGTAGTTTGAATTACTATTTTTTTGTTTCCTTGACATGCAATTATAAAAATCTATCATAAACATTCAATCAAGTCATTCTATCAAAATTTTAAGACTTGCTAGGACATGTTCTTGAACAGACGTTATTAATATATGTATCAGGTTACTTAAAACATTATTTGGCGTCGTAAAAACACTTAATCTAAGTGGTTAGTATCAAAACCGGTTCCAGTGTGCTCCTTTAACGTCGTCGCCACTAACTTGTGTTCTCGATTGCGTAACATTTTATTTTCTGAATTCACCGAAGAAATTTCCTGACAAAGAGAACCGATTAAAATGTTGACGCAATGAACGTGTTGGTTGGTCGTGGAACAAGAAATTAGCTGCCAATTGCATCGAACACACTATTATAAGTTGGGCTATTGTTTTACCGTTTTTAGAACTCGTTTCAAGTTGTATTTAACTCTATGAATTGACGCTACCGTTGGTTCCGCGAAAAATGTTGTCGACTGTACAAAAAGTTAGCCCATATTTAGTAGCACAAAGTTAGCATCGGGTTTTAATATAAAATTATTTGTGATAGGTCTGTTCATAAACTTTTGTTACTGACTATACATACGGCGTTTGCAATGTTGTAACCAAAGTTTAATTAATGCTCATTTTAATTGATAGCGGTTAGTGGAAGCCTCATCCCATGATGATATCATAAAATGAATGGAGTTTTATTTAAATAATATACAAAGTCAGTACAGTATCAATAATGCCTACTTACCTACTACCTAGTACATCAAATGAAACTGGAGCGTTTGTTCTTTTCATTTTTGAAACTTAAATAAGATTTTGAATTGTATGTCTGTATGTTTTTGAACAAGCATCACGCTGAAAATCCTCGATGGATTTTAAAGAAACTTAGCATACCTTACCTATTTTCTTTTATATACCTATTCTATCCTGGAAAATCATAGGATCATCGCTTTCTGTATCATTAAACAATAAAAAACCTTATTGAGTGAAGTAGTGGGCATGGCTAGTTATGGGACAGCAATTTTTATTTTATCCCATTCCAATATACCCTTACTCATTTAATATAAAATATATGTTCTTCCTAACGAGTTCAGCGTTGCGTCGACGGGGACTTGGCAATCCTAATAAGGTGGAGGTTCGCTACAAGGTGAGACACATAGAGCTTAATAACGAATCTATTTCAGATTAAAGCAACCCGCCTTGCAACTGTTTATCTTATTTGATCGCTACAAATCCACTTACCTACTTACCCAAATAAACCCGATTAGACTTTGCAAAAATATACAATGTCTACAATATTTAGATACAGCAAGCAATTTAATTTTGGACATCTTAGATTGAATATTTTGCTGCAAATGGATCCCAAATTATCGCGAACTCTACCATATGTATTTTGTGACTACCTTTTCTGCATCTGAATTATATTGTGAGAATTTTTTCGATACTTAGTTGTTATTGTAGCATGTACAATAAATCAAGTAAGACTACTACTGTGAGCAGGCTCCCAGGGCTGCCACTAGCGACCTCTGCCTGTGTACAGTGTCGCCGCACAAACACATCAGCGCGTGCGGGTAATGCCTATTCAAACTGTCCGTGATTGTGCCCGCGTCCTCGGGATCTGCCGCCTCTGCACGCAGCCTCCACGCATAACTACCTCGTCCTATAAAAATTCCAGCCGTTTGTCTATTGACAACCATAGCGCTTATATCTTCATGTTCCTACGTTGAGCAATCATTTTTTTAATCGGCCTACTCCATACTCATGTTTATCTGGACTGTGCTCTCCTGAGGTTTGAACCTCAGTGAGTCTCAATTTCAGGATACTTAATTTAATCTTGAAACCCGCAACAATTTCAATCGAAAGGCAAGACATAGAAATATTGGGAAAAAACATTTTTTTTAGAATTTATTTCTATTCTTCTTTCTTTTTCTCTTCTCAAGAAATAAAATAAAATTAGATACCTATAGGATTATTGCACCGGAAATAAGGCTAAAACGGACGACACCCAGTTGTAAGTTACCGGGGATTATATTTAATTAAACTGGTTGGTCTTATCTGATATCTGATTGTACTTGAACCGAGTAGCTATAGTATAAAGCCAAAAACACATGGCCGTACGGAATATAATAATGCGTATTTTTATACTAGTCTAAGCAATATTAGAATTCATGGTTGTCCCGGTAGACCTGCTTAGATAATTAGGCACAGGCTCGATTCGAAATCTGAAATAATGCCCTAATTTATTCATTAGCTGGCCAAAATGGCATTAATTAAGAGTGGCATTATTGAAGACCCTGGTGGCTGACGCGCACCGGGGCGTTGACGACGCCTGTGACTGCAAACAGCCGTCAAGTCAGGAGGGGGCCACAAAGTTTAGGTTCAGTCAGGACAGGTTTCAAAATTAGAATAAAAATCTAAATAAAAATAACATCTGTTTCTTTTGGCGAATGAAAAACGGGTTCAACATAGTTAGCGTACGCATGTTTGTGCGAGGCCTAGCCAGTCATACAAAGTACCACTTTTTTATGACATCCGTGCGATTATATCAGAGGTTCGGTCGACCCAGACCAGGGGGTTCATTACCCCCATGACCCTACACTGAATCCACTCTAGGTGACTAAGTCATAAGCAGTAGATGCCTCATAGAATGACTGGTTAGTCTCCCCATCATCGAATGATGTAAATAGGTAATCGACAAAAGTGGTTCCGTTCGCGAATCTATGAATGGCGGTAACTGCGAACGAACATAAAATGCACGTGTTTACCGACCTCGCAGGCCAATATCCAACGGACTGATTGCTTCTTTACTGTTACACGATAAAATTTTTATTAGATGCTCATAAAATGTACTCTGACGAGTCGCGGGACCCAGTAGCCAATATATTTCTAACAACCCTGTAACGGACCTTTATAAAACTACTGACTTTAAATAAAACGCGATGGCGGTATTATTAGCTAAATCATTTTTTAATAACAAAGTCGGCATACAAGCTGCGACCTGCTGGATGTTAAGCAATTACCGTAGCCTCTATATGCTTGAAATACCAAAGGCATTGCGCGCACGATCCCGACTTGAAGGGGAGTGGGATAGACGAAGGAAAGGGTAGAAGTTTGGGATTCCAGCTCTCTCACTTAGCGTACGAAGCGCAGTTATAATAGGTAGCTACTTAACGTCGGTCTCCGGTCGCCGGCCGCCAGTCCCGTACATGAGCTGTACTTACTCAATTGGCTATAGGTAGATTGGTTTTACGATCACCTACCATTCAAATAAAATCGTTTCAGAAAAGTATCCTTATTTGCTATAATTGCGACCGCTTGGCGCAGTGGTTCGAGCGTAGGCCGCTCGGCTCACTGCAAATAGTGGTTGCGGGTTCGATTCCCGCCGGGGAAAATTTCGGAAATGGCCTTTTCGTAATTTGCCCTGGTCTGGGTGTCACGTGGATCGCCCCCGGTCCATTGTACGGTACCCATAGTACAAGCGTTGCTTTGTTTGGGACCATACAGTTGGTGTGCCAGTCTGGCGATATTTATTATTATTATTAATTGCAAATTTGATATGAATCAAAATTAAATAATTTATTACAGCCAGCACAATCACAACAAATTAAACATACCTGAATGTGTGCTTTAATATTTAACTACTTCATGAAAAAAAGTAGTAAAAAGTCAGCGCTCCCGTTTGCCCGGACCGTCGAACCGTTCAAATCGTTTAGTAAACACCGAATAGGCCGTGTACAAGTGTGGTACAACGATTTTAATCGAATGGAAACGGAACAAAGTGAAAATGTACACCTCAATTATTCCAGGTGTCGGTTGTGGACAAATATTCATGTGGACACGTAGGTACCCACCGGTAACAGAGTGTGCAATGCGACTAAAGATTCGATACGCACCGGTATTACTGTGTAATATACAAACATTATTTCATCCGGCTTGTTGTATGGACTCATTGGTCTATAAAAATGTGAGAACATCAGCACGTAAGGGTCAGAATAGGTTTGCAATATTTGCAGCCTTCAGACTAGTTGATGTAGCGAACATAGATATTACGCCCACCTCGCCTGCTTCGAGCCTTGCTAAACAGAGTCGTGGTCAAGCAAAACTCATCCGAAGCCGGATTCTGACGTGACGATCTATCAGGCAGCGTGTCATCATCTCCCATTTACAAATCTGATGATAATAAGATTAAAATTCGATTAATATTTAGGTAATGAAGCATTCCAAACATTTAATGATCAGTGCTAAGCTAAGTCGGTCAGACGTACGGATGGCCTATTGATGTATGACACCTGACGGCGGCATGTCCCAGAGCGCGTATTAAGCTCGGCTTAAGTGCCCGTTACATAACCCGATCGATGTCCCGGCTCCTGTAATAGACTGATAATTCACACAAGCAGCCTTAATCTGATATCATTAACTTATCTGCTTTAAAAAGTCTGCAGAATTCACGAAACAATAATAAAGTGTTAATTGCTTAGTGGTTAGAGGGACTGCTTTTGTAGCTGAGTGGTTCCGGATTCCCCATCCTGACTCCTGCCCATTAAACTATTCACATGAGACCACTTCTAACACAAGCATTAGCTTAGCTGCAGGGGCTACTAGTAATGGGATGGGATAAACTCACACTGCGAGTAATAATTATAAAAAAAGTTATTTAGCTGATTTGTTACTTATTTTTTACCGCGTTAAAACTTATTGCATAATTGGGTACCAAAATACAGTTATGTTTAAAAAAAACTTCAGAAAAATCAGAAAAACGTATACTGACATGCATACTTCATAAATCTATTTAGTTTTAGGACGTTGCCCCTCGGTAGAATTGTATTTCGTTCTCCGAAACATTAATTTTAGTGATTATTCTATCTTTTACTCACTCTTACATAATATGCACCTGTAATAATATGTTATGTAAAGTACAAGTAATATTTTAAAAAATATTACCGCACGGTAGCAACTGTACATACTACATACATAGATGGGTATTGCCGTATTGGGTTTGCTTTTGTAAGTTACAGCCGAGAAACGCTCGCAATTAAATTAGACGGCTGTTGAAATTGAAAAAGTTAATGGGTTTCTAATAGAATTTTTTATTCCTCCATCATCCTTCCCGGCTAAGAATAATATGGTTTTAGCTTCAGTTTTGTTTATATATTTTATTACGTTCTTATTTACCGCTACCTATGTGTAAATAAAATACGTGTCTTTTGCAACATTGCAGTGTAAACAACGGAGGTGAAAAAATCATGAACAAAATAGACAGAATGTTTTTTATAGTAGATGCCTATCTAAAAGTGTTTAGGTACTTAGGCGCGAACAGAATCCAATTTGTGAGCGTTGTATGCGTATCAATTCTATTAGGAAACGCCTAGCAACCGCCAATCGTGTTCAAAGTCTGTAACACCATTGTGAGTCCATTGTCCAGATAATAAGTAGATGTTGTCTCAAATGACACGCGTATCTATTCCGTGAAAACGCTATTTTACAGGTTACTAAGTACTTATAGGAAGTTTTTTTTTCAGGTGGCTATCTAACATTTTGATCAGCACCAATTACGGAAAGTTGCGTTTCAGAAATTGAATGCGGGCGGAGGTCGAGTATTGGACGTGTCGTGATAGTTCTCTCTTTACTATGTCGAAGACAATATGTATTCATTTAATTAAAAAATTATATCTCCGTTAACATAACTCAGTCATAGTAGCTATAGTCTCATAATAATTGTGAATAAAGCATACCTACAGCGTTGGTCGACGGCGTTTGGCCTCGGTTAGAGTTTCCTCCAATAAAACACAAATAGAGTCGATTGAAATGCAGGACGAACCGGGCTGTTTACTTGATGCCAATGCCGCCGGTACGATGCCGTCCACGGCAGCGATAACTAAGATTGCTTTTTTCAGTTTCCAATCGCTTGTAAATTGTTATTGTGGAAATTAAAATTTGTTATTGGCTTTGTGCTTTATGTTTGTAGATTTCTTGGTTATTTAGTTTGTATAGTGGATCTGACACTAGATATATACGAAGGAAGAAAAACTGTTATATCTTATGGTCACAAAATAGATAATTTAGAACATGCATATACATATAAGAAAATATAAAGGTTTCTGGAACATACCCACTGTATATATTCTCTTATTTTTTTTCGTCCTTCGTCCCTGTATTGTAACACCATTTATCTCAAATGTTTTAAGAAAACTAAGACTCAGGTTTTAGTTGTAATCATTCAAAATGTTAATTAGCATAATTCATTTTCTAAACTTTTTTAACAAACAAAACACCAAATGTTCGAATATGACTGCAGTAATAATAGGTAGGTATTTAGATGAAAACATTCACACCAATCAATAACCTCTTAATTAAGTCCGTGAGTAGATATTAATGCGATAACAGTTAATTAATAAACGATCAAGTACAGTTGAGCCAATAATAACTACTAACATTCCGTTCAGTATTAATCTGGTTGTTTCAAGAACTAACATGGGAATAGCGCTGTGTAAGGCAAATACATTTGAAATATATAATAAAATAAACTAACTTGATTTAATAAAAAAGGTCGAACTTAATTAACGTTTAATTCATTATTGTTTTTCAGTTTTTTTTCTATTAGTTTTAAAAGCAGTTTTTATATCTCAACAAGATATCAGTTCAGAAGATGTAAACACGTTGTTGGATAAATTAATCAATCAATCTATGCAAGACAATAACACAAGTATTAGTATTGAGATGAATCGAGATACATATCTTCAACAAGAAGTTGCAGAGTCAAGTAATGATTCTGATATCTATTATTTAAAAACTTTAAATCCTCGTCCTGTAACTAAAACCAGTGGTGAAATATTAGATAACGTAGCGCAGTTAAGTAATGTCGCCTCGGAAAGAATGCCACTCCACGAAAATGATACAAATTTTGAACCAGTATTAGAAGACAAAATAATTCCAGGTGTACCTGGAAACGTTTCTGTTATAACAGAAAAAGAGTTGAAAGAAAATGTTGAGGATGATCATAATATTCTAAGATCGTTACTTGAAGAAGCAGAAGATGAAGTGATATATCATGGAGATGACAGAAGTGTGATGTCATTAAACACATCTCGCAAGAATATACCGGAGTTAAGTACAATGGAAAATAATCCAGATCAGCCAATCCATGAACTAGATTTGATTCAGAAGAATCCAGAAACTATCGTGAGCCGCAAGTCTAATAATAAGGAAGATAGTGTTCAAATACTTGACCAAATAATCAATGAATTGAAGGACACTATTGATGTAGACGATATTATAAAAGCTGTTACCATGGGTCAAAAATCAACCACTACAGCTATGTTGCTAAATGGACTTAATGATGCTAATCCACAGGTCCCAAATAATCTTGTGCCACTAAATTACGCACCAGAGGCCTTACAAGCTGTTTTAAGTAGTTATGATCCTGGAAATGATATATTTGCTGGATTACTTGACGATATTTTACATAATAAACCTAAGAACGATCTTATTGTCAACGAAGTGCTGTCAACCTTTGATAATAGCTTATCTAGGTCGTCTAATATGCTACTTGAAAAGGTTTTACAACAGCGGGAGAATACAGTGGATCCAGCTTATGAAATTCCATATAGGCATACATCATTTGCACCAACACTGATACCGAGGTTTACAGTACCCCAATATCAGCCAAACTTCCGTCGCTCCATCGTCAACCACCCTTTATCTTACACGAATCAGCCGTTAGTGTATCATTCGTGGAGACCAATCAATTCGCCATTAAAATATTCACCCGGCGAGAAATTCAAACACACCTATTTTACGAGCAGTCTTATCGACCAACTAACAACTAGGCCTATTTTGAAACCTCTGAATTATAATGCACTTTATAAATAAAATAGTGAAGTTGTTTTTCTTGTGTGTAACACTAATGATACTTAAATTTGGTTCATAATCAGTCACCGGCAGCTAGTTAGCGAAGTTGCGAGTCGGAAACACAAAGAAGCCATCCGCAATTCGCAGTCTAACTAGTGAACAGCGAGCAAACACGATCAAACCGAAGTCCAAACTGCGCTCAAAGATCTAGTTAGCTGCGGGGATGACTCCACTGTTCATTGCCATGTTTGCTGTCGTGGTTAAGAACGGTAGAAAGCTGCCGATGAGTTCACAAAATCACTTCCAAAGGTGTTTTGGTAAACCTATTTCCAATGAAGGTATATACTATCTACAGGTACACATTTTACGTTGGTTCCCATTAGTTTTGTTATAAATATTTAGTATTTATTATGTGTTACTTAAATTTTGTTTTGCATCAGGTAGGTCAAATTAATATTTAGGCTTGTTCCTAATCCCTGAATGTTTTATAATTTATTTCCATGGCACCTGACTGAAGTGTATTTTTGTACATAAAAAAGTTACTGCTTTACAGATCACAATAATTGAAAACATACATTTACCGAATGTGTAGGTAATTATGAAAGATGTTGTGCTACCTTCAAACGTTGGTTCAAACAATTCTAAACGGTACAGGACAATACTAGACAAGAATTCTAAGCAACATTGCTTGGTTCTGCATCTAGTAAAAACTAAATTCTTCGCCGCGGGCCAACACTGAAATATTAAAGTTTAGGATCGCTTACACTTACTGTGATATAAGAATTAGTAAAACTTCATCCAAGTATGCAGAAATCGCTAAAAATATCATACACTGAGAGAAAAAAAAATACGACAGTATAAATGACTTCTGTAATTCCTAGTATTCCTTTTAGTATTATTTACTAAACATTTTGTAATTACAGCAAATAATTATTTAATGCCTCGTACCTTTTCATAAATTATAAGGGATACAAGGAACAACAAAAGTCATTTGATGTTGTTGTTTGTGTTTTTCTATGTGTATTTAACTTTTAATCCACCTTTTAATTTACACGTGTTCTGTTAATAGCTTATTGTAGTAGATTAGTGTTGGCTGTGCGCACATCATAACAAGACAACTCCATACTGTTGTGCAAAAAGGGGCGGGAGGGGTTAATCCTTGAGCTAGTATTTTCACGGCACGTGTTAATCTCCGTGAGGGGCTTTCAATAGCGTTTCGCATATAGAAAAGTTTCGTTGCAAAATGTTTGAAACTCTGGCAAGCGTCAGGTGAAGTTGCTATGTTAATGTATTTCCTCTTTGTATCAGAACTGGCTGCCAGTTAAACATATAAACCTAAGAGCTTAATGTTCTACCTATTTCATTATTATCTGTCTATAGGAACGATGGCACTTTTATGCAAGACACGTAATAAGAATTCACTAAAATGTGAATTAACTATGACTTTGGTAATTACGTCATTATAATCATTAGTTTTACAAAGATTAACATTTATAAAAAACAAGATTGCGTCTGCCAACCTAGTTCATTAATAATAATAATAATTTAGCCCTTTTGACGTCCCACTGCTGGGCACGGGCCTCCCCTCAACATGAGGGGGATTCAGGCTACAATCCACCACGCTGGCCCAGTGCGGGTTGGCGGATTTCACATGTCTTTCGAAAATTGGCTAGATCTTCTAAGACATGCAGGTTTCCTCACGATGTTTTCCTTCACCGTAAGCAAGTGATAATCATATAGAAATTATGATTCGCACATAGATTTCGAAAAATCCAGAGGTGCAAGCCGGGATTTGAACCCAAGACGTGGTGCCCGCAAGACGCGTGCTTTAACCAATCGGCTATCACTGCTATACTGCTAACCTAGTTCATTAAATATTATTATAGTTGTTCATTAAATTGATGTAAGTACGCATAAAACGTAGATGTTTGTTGCACATAATACTTTTTGCTTTGAATTTAAATTGATAGACTCATACAGCTATACATAGTCTGCATAAGCTTTCCTAATAGACCGGCGGGTTAGAATAATAATGAACTCCAATAATCCTAGCGAGAAACAAAGTAAATATTTCCTCATGTATGCAGCTTTTAAGAAACTTATACAAATCCAATTTATTTTCCATTTCCTCACTTCATGAAAACTTAAATATGTTCGCAAGGTAAACCACTTTCAGAGCAATCCTTTGATCGCAGTTATCTCCTTATGCAAAACTCTATCAAAATGTGTTGTCTCGAACACTCATATAAAACACCTATTTTCAAACATATGATTTTGAAATATTTGACAAAAGTCAAATTAGTGTTAAAATTTCGCAACGAATATATTAAACCGACACTATATACTTACGAGTTTATGAAAGTTTTGCTGAATTAAAACTGTTTGACAAAATATTGACGCTCACCCATAAAACAGATAACAAGTTAAGATAAAGCAAATTGTTCCTGCTTATCTTATCCATAAGGAATGCTAAAATAGAGTTCGGAACAGGCGGGCTTAATAAGAATTCAAACGACAGTACAGGTTACACTGTGCTCAACTTAATCCGGATAAGCGGACTGGATCGGGAAGGCATCATTTCATTACCCACTATCGCATCCGTTTAAACAAAAGGCATATTCCGTATAATGCAGTAGGTCCCCGCCGGATCCCCTTTACCTCTTGCATTGTTATCCTATGGATCCATAAAGTTTTGGATTAAAATTGCATTTGCGAGATGGAGAAAACATAAAAGAATCTTTGTTAAGAAGCCAAAAGTAGATCACAAGGCGCTAGAAAAAGCTACACGTTTATCTGAAGCACGTGATGATAATATAATCAATTAAGTTTTAAATGATCATCATCGCACAACTTAGAATTGGTATGTTCTAATGTAATAAACATTTGTTTTCTTCTATATTTTATGTATGCGGTTCTCATAAGTGCCCATTCTCCAAAGTTTCGATATCACTGGTAATTCGCAATTCTTGATGACAAACTAAATATATTATTTTGTATCTGTTTTAATCTACACAAACTCACTTTAAACAGTTGAGGTCAGCAATCCTGGAGGTCTCTTTTTTTTATAATAAAAAATAATATACTCATTGCCTTTTTTATATTCGATCTTGACTTGATAGAGTTTGATTACAAACGAAAAGTGGTTCGTATACGAAGCATACGTTTAACGAAGCTTTTTTTACCGAAGTAGATAATACTTATCCTAAATTAACCAAGTATCCGCTAGATTTAGTTCAAAATTTCGATTTTCGTAGAATACTGGTAGCTGTCCCATTTCACTAATTGAAACGGAAGGAAACAATGTAACCTTATCAAAACAAAATTAGATTTTCATAATATCCTCTATTTAAAGTGGTGCGAGGAGGAGAGTACGGGATACGTATGCTATATTTGAGAGTGAACCCAGCTGAGGACTTAGGTGTTCTAAAACGTGATTAAACGGTAAATAAAAAAACGGTATATCTTTAATTAATTTTTAATTTGTATTAATGTGATATGTAGCTTAAAACCTAAATATAGGTACTTAATTTAATTACGTAGACGCAGCCTAAGTAAGCACCTACTTATATGGGTGCGAAATTTTTCATTCTCGAGCCGTCGTTCGCGAGATGGCACTCCAAAGTTTATCGGATTGTGCATCAGACATGAATTAACTTAGAAAGTAGTTCGACATACCATCATACACACGCACAGAGTCGCTGCGAGCGGAGGGAGTCACAAAGAGCGAAACATTATCCCGAGCTAGTTACTTATCTGAAAAGCTATTGCAAAGTTTTCTGCAGTTTTGTATTCCTGAACAACTTTATAATTTTGCGACACGATTCTGACATATTGTTCGGCTGTGACACCTTTGATGGTAGCTTTATTAAGTGTTTTTATAACCAAAAATGTAGCTCATTAAAAGTTTTGGAAACTTTCAGAGAGTAGCATATTAAGAGTTCTTCTTATTATCAAGAAAAAAATAGAGGTATGTTTTTAAACCAACTTATTCTTATATTTGTATAAGCTGATAAAATAATTATTAACGGGCTGTATTATTGGTACCGCAAAGGTATCCAATGAGCTGGAAACATTGAAAATAATTATTATTCATTGTGGGGACTCCGAAGTGGGTTACATTACACGTCGACATGAGAGGCGCTCGGAACGATATTAATTCCGAGTGTTGCTTGACTGCTGCCCATTAACTTTGCTACTTTGAAACTACACATATTTTTGGAATCGGATATAAATTATTTACTACTTTATATTCTAGCTTTTTGCACTTCATTTTATAAATCCGCTTAGGTAGGTACCTAAAATACGCATTGCATAAAACAAGATTTTAAATAATAACAAAATTACACTGTAGTACTTACTGGTTGTTATCGATTTGACGGTTTCGAAATTCTGCTTTATTGTATAAACCTCATAATAAACGGTAAATCGCTCCAAGAGTTTTATTTTTTCATTAGGGCATGCTTATGCAGCATGTCTTAGCGCGAGTTACGCCTGTTTTACAACACTTTAAAACAAGGCATAACGTCTTGGTGCTCTACGCGCGAACACACAAAAAGAATGCGCACCGGTTTATGTTTGCGGTCTCCCGGTCTATCCCAACCGAAATAATTAAAAGTTTTTACGATCGCCTCTCTAGTATCGTGTAAAAGATCTTACGACGTGGTTACTGTATGCACGGGAATGCTGAGCGACGAATACCCCCAGCCAGTAGCATACTTTTATCACAAATAAAACCTGTTTAATGGGTCAATAGTTCGAGATTTTTGTTTTTTTTTCTTCTAAGGTACCTAAGTAGGCTGTAAAAGTACGTGTTTTAAAGCACTTAGTGTGAGTGTGTGACGCGCAGGCGATGCAGTTCAGATTTTGTAACGTGGGTATGATAAGCACACAGCTAACTGCGCACGATACGACTTAGCCATGTGGCACGCAGATATGTGTCTGTCCTGCTCTAAGACTCGTTAAAGTGACAACACAAATTCCGCTCGATGCGTAAACATGGACACTTTAATTCACTTTAAAAAAACAATATGGCTTTCATCGCGTATGTAGTCGATGATTTTGCCAACAACATAGGGTTTGATTAAAAGTAACACTGACATTTGTGTAGTTGGGATAATCCTGTTATTTAGCTGCGTTGCAGCATCCGCTCCTGACGTAAGTATGTCTGCGTTAACATGGCGGCCCTGCCAACTTTGTACTCTGCCGTCCTGCCTCGCCCGTCTGTCAGCATACGCTAAGCCTAAATCGCAGAGGAATAACAGATTGTTTGATATTGTGGGAATAATCGTTTACTCCTCTAACGATCTGACAAAATGTTGGTAGTTGAACTCAACAATAGATGGCGTCTGTTATGTCGCAAAAAAAATTTCACCAGCAACACTACCTCGACTAAGTATTCCCATTAATCGTTTTACTGTCGCCTGTCTGGCAGTGTGTAATAGTTTTTGTCTAATCTCACTAGTTTTTGTTTAGTTGATAAATAATTTTAACACAGGCGAATCACTGTGAAAAAGTCAGTATTCAAACAATATTTGGGCGATTAAAACCAACGTAGAGACACATGCGTGTCGCTGTTTAAAAACCCCGTAAATGTGGTCCCATGCAAATGCGAATCGATCAATTTTTAATAGTTCGCGTAAATATGCATAGAGAGGCAATTTACGTTTGGGAACATGAGTTGATATCAATTTCAGCGTTGGTTTTTGCAAAAGACTCGCCCCAACAAGGTTAATAGCAAGTTATTTCATCGACAGTATAGGTCTGGTCGTTTAGTAAAATGGTATTTTCCAGTACAAATTTAACTAAATAAGATTTTTTTTGTTTTTTTTTCTTTGAAACCTTCACTTTTCCTTAATGAATAAAAGGGAGACGAAAGCATTATCAGCTTGATAGCGTATAGTTACTGTCTATACGTAACGTTAATTTCAACTTTAGTTACAGTTTTTACCATTCGGCCTGTGTTGACCTTCTCAAAGCAAGCATCAAGTTGCTTTTGGTCTGATAATATTATTAATCTTAAAATTTCCAGTAGGTATGTACATTCGCAAATCTTATGTACGTCGTTTGGACACTTGCGACTCGTGATGGCCGCCTTCGTCGCGTTTTGTCTCACGCTTTACGATATCAAGTGTCTTACCTACTCGTGCGTTTTCCATATAATTTTCCTTGCCGCTTTACAGCGCCGTTTACGCCCATCGTAAACTCTTTTAATTATATCTGATGAGGTGATATTTGACCTGGAAGTTAAACCTTATGCATTATTTGCGCTCAACTAAATATATTTTGACATAAGTAGCGTATTATTTTTCAGAGAGTTCTCAATTATACATCCATTTGTTAAGTTTTTAAGTTGGTACCATACCTGGCATCCCGAACAGTTGTTTATTTCAGCTATGATGTTCGTGTTGTCCATCGTGTATCGTTGTTCGTAGTTCATACAAGCCGATTAATAATAATAATAATAATAATAATAAATATCGCCAGACAGACACACCAACTGTACGGTCCCAAACTAAGCAAAGCTTGTACTATGGGTACCGTACAATGGACTGGGGGCGATCCCAGTGACACCCAGACCTGGGCAAATTACGAAAAGGCCATTTCCGAAATTTGCCCTGGCGGGAATCGAACCCGCAACCACCATGTGCAGTGAGCCGAGCGGCCTACGCTCGAACCACTGCGCCAAGCGGTCGTCGATTAAAAAGTTTAATATGAAACCACAATGGAAGTATGGGTCTGTGACAAATTTCTGGCTTTCCTCGCAGTTTTTATATCATATTATATGGTATAACTATGAATATTTGCAGGTATGTAGATGTTCTCACCTCTCACCCTTGCTGCTTGACATAAATGACTTGTTTAAGGTAGTTGATAAGCAAGCAATATTACGTTGTAAGGATTTTCTATTTTCAACGATAATATCCGTGTTTATCTGGAATTAAAAGTTTTTTTTTATATCATTACCCTTACATAGATAAAGGCGTAGAGAGTAGACTATATTATGTTATGCTTCATTAAATTTTAGTACGCGTTATAGATGCTGAATTTAAAACAGATAAATCTTTTCTTTAACATCGCCGTAGATGATCAATAGAACGCAAATAAATTACATGTGTTTTAATTAAAGGTGCGCTTGCGATCGCAATTAGTAAACTCGTGTCGTGTCCTTCGTGACACAGACTTGTATAAAAACGTTTGATCCAATTAGGAGCATGTTTACATAGAGGTGTCGTTTACATGCCCACTCTACCGATGTCTCCGACGGCTATAAAGTTTTAATTGCGCGAGCGTAGCCGGTAGACGCGCTACGCAGTCTACGGACGTAGACGTGGACTACGTCGCTACGGTATTTGTAGCCAGGAAAATCAAATTTGATGGGTTGTTTATGTATAAGATCTTTTTAACTCCCGCTGGAAATCGAAAGGTGTTATAAGTTTAACATGTGTATCTGTGTGTATGACGTGGCAGCGTAGCTCTTAAACGGATGAACAGATTTTAATTACGATTTTTTTAATATATATTGTACGGTATTTTGCATGTCACCTTTGTACATTTTAAAAATGATATAGGTAAAAAAGACTGGGTTTCGTTTCTTTATAATAATTTTGATTATTTCACACGCTACCAAAAACTGTACCTACAGAAAATATGTATACCAATCACCTGAGTATTATTCGTGGTGGGTACATCATCTTATACGTTTACTAAAGGCGCTTTCTATATCGTGCATTATTAAAATAAGACCATATGTATGTACCTACAGCTATTGTTTACTGACATCTTAATAGATGTTGATTTTAACATATACAATTATATATTTTTGGTTGGAATCATAAATCTATAACATTAGCTTACAAGAAGTTTACAAAACTTTCCGAATAATGAGCTTGTAAATATTTCTGAAGATAACCAAACTACAGATATCTAAATATTATAGATCGTAAGAAAATATTTTGCTTCGTATGTAAGTTTACCCAATTAAGCTTTAATTGAGAGTAAAGCGGGCGTTCTCACAGAGATTCTGGCGGGAAGTCATTAGCTACGCTTCACACTAGTGGTAAATAATCCAATTTTCTCATCCAATTTGAACTAGCATTTTAAATGCCGCTCAAATCTAATAAAGTCAAATTAGAATCCAATGTAGCGCTGGTTAGGGCGGGGTCGCAGTTGCGGCTGGCGCATTAATTGAATTGTAAACGTGAATACTTGCAAATACTGCGGCAGTAACAGCGAGTTGGTATGCTGCATAACAATCATAAGGATTTTAAAATAACTCTAAAGGTACCTAGAAGTAATATCTAATGTGTACCTACTATGGATTTATCTGAGAGTTAAGTACATACGTGCGTTACTGGCATTTGCTTTTAGGGTTCCGTAGTCCGTACGAAGAACCAAGGAAGACCCTCTTAAGGCCAGCTTGTCCGTCCATCTATACGTCCTAGTCTGTCACAGTGCCATAATTTCTTGAGTTTTTCTTAGATAATTCTCGATCGCCTCTAAATAAATACCTGTATGGAAGGCAATCTAACAGGTTAATTAAACCAATATAATCTCCTATATATATAAAAAAATTAATGTTTGTCTGTATGTCCTTTATAGAATCGTAAACTATGCATTAGATCATGACATGATCTTCAGAAAAGTGTTGTGCATGAGCCCACGAAGGTTTCGGAGTTGGTACGACCAATCTTTGACAGCGTAGCAACGCGCGCAGGGTACAGCTGGTAAGATATATATAATAAGTGTGGAACTAATAGGTAGGTCATAGAATCCGCTGCCAGTGGACCCACCGCCGCCCACCGCCCAGACACTCGGCTTCATCCGAATTAGACGGGAACGTGTATAATTTATTGGGAACAGTGGAAATTTTTCAGCTAATTATTATATCATACGCTCCGATTGACGGAACCGGCAAAGGTTACCTATAATTATGAATAATTTAAATGATCGCTTTTAGATTTTCACTCTTTTAAATTGCTGGATAGCGAGCCATAAAATATGTATTTGTAGGGTTATAAATGTTCGTAAAATAATTGACTGACTAAATATTGAGGATCTATATGAATAGAAATTGATAAACCTATAGATGACAAAAGACAATTCTAAATCCGTTTGTGTCCTTATGTTACCGTGATTTCCTCAATAACAAATGTCACCTATCCATATTAGCAAATAAACAATAAGCATGCATTTAGGAATTTACTTGAAAAAAAAGCGTCAATAGTCCCCAACGAGTGTACAGAAATCTTTATTGCATCATACAAAGTAATAGGTGCCCACAACATCAAACCAGCGGCATTATAGTTGTTGAATTGTAATTCAGAAAATCGTGTCTATCGAATTTCACTTAGGGTTTATATCAATTATGTCGATGACCAATGTCAATACTGTATAATACCTATTAGGCATTTATCGATCTATCGACATTTGGTTTGTTAAGTTAGGTATAGTTTTGACTTCGTATAGGTTGGTCGCAAATCCGGGAACCCGCACCCACGTATTACCTATCTGAATTATTAATTAAATATGTCTAACACAAAATGACGCAATAAACTTTAAATAGCGTCAAGGGCACCTTTTATGTCACTCCTAATATTCTAAACATGGACCGATCAACTGTAAGTCCAGTTGCTTGTGTTGCAAGTTAAAATACTCAAATTAGAATTGTATATAACGCAGGTTTATAACGTGTATAACATTTTTCACATAACACTGTAAGTGGTTAAATATTTTGTTGAGTAATCAGTTTGGAGAAAGTTGTCAAACATTTAGAACGTACTAACACTAAGCAATCAATCCTACAAACATTGGAACACTATTTACACACAATTCCGCATGCTAAACAAGTAATCAAACTACATCCGCGCGACACAGGCACGTATTACATGATCCGCGCGACGGAACGAGTCCGTAATAGTGAACTCGAATCACAGGCGAGTAATCATCGAAATAGGATTGTCGCTTTCCAATTAGCGCCGTGTCGGCAGTGGATCCCTCGGTGACAGGCCGCCGCGACCCGACGGCAGTCGGGAAAGAAAATTTTATGCGAGGGTAATCGTTGTCTTGACCCAAGTGTTGGTTAATCGTCTACAACTGCTTGTGAAGTGATTTTAGTCTACTACGTTCTTAATATTTTTTTTGGAGACAGGCAAATTGTGTTTTGTGTTTTATATGCACTCATGTAGCTTGTTTATATAACTGAAAGGTACTTTCAGGGTTATTTTTCAGTTGTGCATAAATACAGAGGTTTGGCTTAAAGTATTTATCTAACTTCTTGTAATTCTTAGGTAGGTGAGAGTAGGTACCTACCCCTACTTGAATTTGCACCGATTCCAAATGAAAGAAGTTACAAGGTGCCTAGTTATAACTGGCTTTTTAGTGCACCCAGGGTTTTTGAAATCAGGTTAATCTTCTTTTTATACCCAAGACAATATTTCGTTAAGTAGTAGGTATGTAGGAAAGTGTCAGTGATTTATAATTCTATTAGAAACTGTTTCCCTAATTCACATCGCGGAACTAGCAGTGCACAAATGAATTATCTTTAAGCTGCTTTGTCATAACCGTGTACAATAATAGGGGAATGCGACCACAACTCGCTCATAACATGACCTGTCTATTATTAGGGAGACGCTACACCTGAAAAACCGCCTAGTAAAATGATCTGGTAAACCAAATAAGTTGATCAGTAATAGAAGAAGCCAATAAGACCGAACTCCGTAAGTCAAGAGTCGGTCTGTCATGAGTGTCAAGGTCTCTCATAATATACAATTTTCCGCGGAACAAAGCGAACTGAAAATATAATTCGACACGCGTTTCGCGTCTAAACTAGACATCCTCAGGTTAATTGGGCTGCGACTGAGCAATGGATTTCCGCAAATCACTTAACGCCTGAGTCAATCTAGCAATTATACGTGTTAAATTCTATATAAGTAAGTAGTAACCAATAATATTACCGCATAAATGAACATAACATTAAAAAATACACACTTTTGTACCACCTAGGTTTCCGGTCAAATAAAAAAAAATATTTACAAAAATAAATAGAGAACCCTGGGGAAAAATCGTTTAGGTCAAAATAGTGCATTAGACGTAAATTTATAAAGTACGAAGAAAACCTTCATAAATCAGATTAAAAAGGCGGTTAGTGTAGGGGTGTGCACGCACCCCTGCAGGATGTGGCCGCGGGCGTCGATCGGAGCCTAATTTCACTCGGTAATAACCAGGCTCGCGTCGACATCACGGACAGAATCTTTGTGGGAACCGGCCGTTGCGGCGTCCATCACAACTACGCGAGGGGTGAGCGATCATATATTTAGAACTAAGTTCCTTTACGCGGCTTGCTTAAGAGTTAGAATAAGCGTTATACCCCTCCAGGCATCTGTTCGTATTTTTTATGTATTTTACTCAATACGTAGGCATAAATAGATATATAATTTTGTAAGTATTAGGGCAAGTATGTAGAAGTAGATCATTACAATATTGTGTTATACATATAACGACGCCAATTTATTGGATGACGTTAACTGAGACTGTAAAACCGAAAGCTAGAGCATTACAAATGCCCCAAAAGAGGAGAGCTTGGTAGCCATGGTTTCCACCATCCAAAGGCGACAATGCATACGATTCCAGCTTATCGCACAAGCTAAAAACGGCTATCAGGCATAATTCATCACCCTAAGAATAAATAACTCAGCATACCTTCTTAGCTTATCGCGAAAAATAAATGGATAAATGTAAAATAAATAAAAAGAGAATATATCCATAAGCCATTATTAAACTCAATATTGAAATTCAAGTACTTTACCCAGAGACGAAAACCTTAATAATTAATTGCCTTTGGTTTGTGTTGAAAGTTTAAATCATCCTTACGCGGAGGCCAACCCTATCCGTTATTGAATAGAAGGATGTATGTTATTGTAGTGCGAAACTGAAATCAATGGCATCGCATCGACGTTGACGAGAAATTGCTAGTTATAAAGCCCAATTTGTAGTTTTAGGGGAGCCACATCAAGCGCTCGAGTGGTTTGGATATGGCCTGAATAGGCAAAGCCTCGCACAAATGCCCCTATTTATTATGAAAAAGAACAATAGAAGTGGCTAAGTCAAGCCAAATTGTTATTAGTAACGAGACCTAAAAATTTGGAGTACCTTGTGCTGACATTTATTACTTATGTATAATATTATTTTTATTCACAATTTATGACACTCCAAGGAGATTGATGATATCGGGAAACTGTGGGCCAACCTACATAGAGGAATTATTATCGGTGAAAAAAATTACTTTTCATATTTTTTTTATTTTTATTTATTTATTTATATTCAGACATCGCAGGCCCATAGATAAAAACCTTATAAACTAACATACATATTAATAAAACAAATAAAAACTAAACTAAACTAATACTAAATAATGTCTGAAGGACTTAAACACCTAGTCTAACATGCTGATTTCATTTATGTATCTTGCTAAACTTAAACACACGCATTAAGTATGTAAATTATTGATACTTTACGTTGTATGAAAGATAATGTAAATCTTCTTGAATGATCTATTGAAATAAACACCATTACATATTTTCTTACACAATGAAAATAATTAATTACCTACAATTCTGGATTCATGCAGAAAAGTCAATATTGAATCAAGAATAATGGATTGAAAGGACTCCCTCACGCTCAGCTCCAATACCCTTGAACAAATATAAGAAGATAGGTAGGTAGATATTGTAACAGTAGGGTTGATAATAGCGGTAGTTTCTAACGTTATTAAAATGTTTTAAAACTGAGAATATGTTTCCTAAGCTCAGTAGGGCTATTACTCTACTCGATCATCTCATTTTGCTAACAGAAGTTAATATTGCAACATTTCGATGGAAATTACGTAATAATCTAACTTCACCAATATTATTATTTCATATTTTGTTTGACACATAAAATCTCCCGTATTATAAAGCCCACAGGTATCTCAATTAAATACAAACGGCCAGTCATCGATAATAATCAATACCTATGTTTCCCTCCAACGCACTTAAACACAGTGAACCCGAGCATTTGTAAGTAAACATAAAGGGAGACAGGTAAGTTGATATCCCCGTATTGCGAATGTTTACAAAACTTCGGTGAGGTATCATGGACGTAGGACGAAAAATAAAACTCGATATATAATGTTTGTGTCCACAAATCATGTTTTGTTTTTAGGTAAGTAACTATTCCTTACTAAATACACGTTCCTTATAACGCTAAGAATAAGAAAGTAAAATTTGTTAACGTATAACTACGAAATTGTGGTATTTTTTAAATATGAAGTATGTAGGTATAAAAACCCCAAAACATGGTTTATTGATAAACATTATACTGAGTTTGATAGAATCATAGTAGATTTGTGTTATGGTAATATACACTTCAATACACAATGCCTACTGAAGGCCTGAATCTCTTATAAAACACAAAGCGTTTCGCTAGTTAAAGCAAAATATTGTAAGTAGTATATATAATATATACAAAATAGTACTAGTACTAGTGTAACGTATATTTCTTGATTATAAATTATTGGCATGATGTGCGCACCTGAATATATAAATCATTAAAAAACCGAACAAAATGCAAACAATGTTTACATTTACAAACCACACATTATCGGATTAATAGATATTTGAACCAGTCCCACAAATAATTAATAATTCTGTACCAGTGACCTAATATGTCTGGCAACCCTGCCGAGTCCGAGGCGTTGGCGGTTCACGGGCCGTCGGTTTTCTTTATGCTAATGACGAGCTTACGACGACGTAAGTATTACCAGATTTTCATATCAGGTGAGATGAACTTGTTCATCATTCAAACATAAAATTATCCGAAGCGACGGGAATTAAGAAAAAAATACTAATAGGTAAACTTAATGTAAATATTCAGAGCTGTAAGTCGTTTGGAGAGATTATAGGGAATTGATCAATCTGGTTGATTTAAGTATATATTATTTATATAGCTTACTTGACCGATAAAATATTAATAGGTAAACTTTTCCATCTCAACAGTATTCTAAAGACATAAACACATTATAACATTTCGTTTACTTTAAAAATGTCGCCAAGTAAACAAAGAATAAGTTACAGTTTCAAAAGAAACAAAAGCCAAGCTCAATAGAATAACTATTGGATGGAATGTCCCTACAGATATAACTGTGGAAGTATTTTTTACTTATCAGCACAATGCGTCCGCAAACTTTGTGAGTAAACTTACAGGTTATTGGATTCTGCACTTGCGTCCATATACACACACTAGGTGAATAAAATATAAGAACAATATACTTTTCTTACATTTGAACTTCGAACTTCTTACCAGTTGCCGAACAAAACCTGTATAAACACGGTGTTTATTTTTTTTATGTCAATAGGTAATCTAATATTATTTTTGTGTTTTGTCTAGAAAAGTGTATATGTACGAGTATTTCAATACTGTGTATTTTTTTGACGCACAGTGTTTCCAAATTCGTTATTAGTCAAAGTGATTGACTTTCTGATCCAAGCCCGTATTTATAAATCGATCTCAAGTCTGAGATCTAGTTACTAGCCAAGTCTTAAGACGAGGTTTAATTTAACCTTGGTACTAGTACATTACATGTTAGGTTTTAAAATAAATTTAGTAGCTAAGTGCCTAACTAATTTCGTTACGCGAGTAGCTGTAGGTAGTTATGGAAAAGTTACGCGACCAATAAGCGGTTATTAACAATCGTATTGGTAAAGGCGAAGTAATGAGCCTCAGTAATAAGAAGGTAGACATCATTTACTCGATTAAAGGTCTGGATTGTCAGTGAGTGGGAAAAAAACGTAATCAATACAGCAATCCTTTGTTGGTGAATGCCATGTTAATTTGAGGGACGATATCATTCGTTTGTTGATCGATTATTATTTTAAAATTATAATAAATATTTATATTGAATGTCTATTACTAACGATATCAATTTTGTTCTGGAGTGGGAGTTTTCACGCAGCCCGAGAGCCTCCGACATAGCTTAACCACTGTGATAGTCGGGACCGCCAGCTTAAGCACGAACGGAAGATCTCAGTTGTAAATACCACTAACGTTAACCCATTAATTATTATACTTACATTACCTATTTATACTTTCCTAATAACATTAAGTAGGTAAGTAAGGGTGAGCAGGTGAAAGAAGTATTCAGGTTTCTGCTATACGTGCGTCTCCACAGCACGGAAGAAGTCAGATGTCATAATTTGTCGACACGTCCAAGCCAGAAACGGGCTAACGGCATTAAGGCTGACCTATCCCCAAGGGAAAATGGAAACGATGAGATAAACGCATACCTATCTATAAAATTGATGTTGTTCCCGTCAAACTCACTTGGAGAAGGTTATTCAAAATTTCTAGTAATTCTCAAATTGGTCTTGGCAATTATATATTTTTTTCTTTCGAGCATGTACTTTAAAAAACGTGCGAAATCTCCAATAATAATTACAAACATAATGGTGAACTTTAATAAAAAAATAAAAGATATCGCGATAATTACTAGGCGCCTCGGAAGTCATTAATAGTGTATCCCGATATAAAAAATAAATGTTACTTATCCCATCTTTGCTCTTGACTAAAATTACAGCACACGGATACGGGACACGTGTGGCTCTTGGCGGCGACGGCGGCGGGCGGTCACCATAGGCGACCGGCGCGAGGGCGGGCCCGCCCAGACTAAGCAGCCTCGATTATCATAGAATAGATCACACTACTTAGAACATATTTATCGTTCATAACGTCCTCACGGATCTCAAACACTAATAAATCATTACAGTGCTCTCGAACAAAACACGTTGTAATTAAACTTCGGTTGCTTCCAATAAGGTAGATACGTATCGACGATTCCTTTAGACAATTGCAAACTTTAAATGAACAACTCAATCAGGTGTGTAATTGCGAATCAGTTAAGTGTTGTAAGTTTTCTAAGTTAACAAGAACAGTAGGGCGGGAAAGTGAGGCACGAGGGAAATGGGCGGGCGATGCAGTCTCGCTTGCACAAAATGCACCACCCCCGGCGGAATGTGATGCGATTGCAGTCAGCGTCGCCGATCCGCCGGCAGTGCTCGCTCGGTGCGCCCCTCGAAATACTCGCGACATTACGCCACCTGTAACTAGCTACCAGGCTCCCAGCATCAGCGAGGAGGTAAGCCCTTACATTTTATTTCATCGCCCGCTCGCACCCCAACCGCGGTCATATCCCCCGTCCTACTCCGGCCCAGTGGAAGCGGTTTTCCCTTTTATCGCCGGAATGTGGGAAAGCGGGTTTTGGTGTCCCAACTCTCTCTTTCAGTTCGTAAGCTCATGATTATTATTGCAACGTGACGCGCTTAGTGCAACAATGAAGTGCAATTATGACCGAATAAAAGATTCGCACCGGCGGCGTTCATCTGGTTCATTCAGACCTAGATTCAGACTTGCACACTTAATTCAAACACTTATTTATGTGATAAAACAATAACTCGTGGACGTAAACATTTTTTAGCAGGCATTCTGAAAGTATCTCGTCCGTGTCTCATTATAAGGATGCAAATTGTAATGAAGAGTGTTTTAGATGCGTTTCAAAAACGGCGAGATGTCATTTGCTCCATTTTAATCTCGTTTTGTAGCGCAGCGGGAAAATCTGTCGCTATTAAAAGGACGTAAACATATTTTGAACACAATCTCTTCCCGTGAATGGCATAGGCGTTAAAACAAAAGTCTAATAAAAGCACTTATGTCGTGACACTAGTACAATTCTTATTACACCCAGTTATCTATTCTGTGACCCAGAAATTGAACAGGGTTGTAATTAATTAACCAAACAACCTTTCTTTCAAGTCCACAATAATACAACATTTTAGTTTATTCATTTGGGAAAAATAAACAAAATATCGCTTAAGTTTTATGCGACGGTTATATAAAGTTTACTACAAAATACATTCTAACATTAATGAAAAACACAGTATACGTTAAAAGCGACACCTAAATAATGGAAAAATACTTCAATTAAATGGAAACGATGCAACGTAACCACAACATGGCAGTAACGTCAACTTCGTTTCATAAATAGCTTATAAGCGGGCTCATTCACATCTGTAAGTAGGAAATATTTTTCAAAGTCGATCTCTTACGTAACACATTTACTATTTCATATAGGAAGAACAAAGGTTCGAGGCTGTGCATCGTTCGTGTAACGATTTCTCTATACATGTATTGATATAGGTAGATAGTGGATACCTGACTTTCCGGGCACTATACGCTACGAACAAACAATAATTATGAAGACGATTTCTTTAGAAAGTTTATTCAAAGTAGACCTTTAACATTAGCTTTTATAGCAGGACACTTAGAAATTAAATAAATATTCTTATACAGCGATACCTACCTACTCGGGATAGTTTCAGGAGTTCAATACCTGTTTGTTTCTCAAATGCTGATACGATATTCGAAAAATTTAATATTATGAAAGCTAGTCGAAAAGATTCCGTTATCGTGACTTTTAAAATAAATAGATCGCTTATCCTGATCGTTTGCCTATCGGGAATTGTGCCGCTAATCGGCAGGCGTCTCCCTCATGTCAATGCCAAATAGTACCAGGCGGGCAGAATCCGCGAGAAGGTTCGGTTACAGAGCAGAGCTCGGGGTGGCGCGCCACGCACCCACGCACCCCCGTACCCACCCCCGCGCCGCGGGCCTTCACCGAGCCCCCAATCAAAATCAGTTTTTCTCGCGGCCGTCGATAGTTTAAAATTAAACGTCATTCTGGCTGCGGTTAACACTTAATTTGTGCAACGCATAATGTTATTACTTTGCAATTCAATTTATTATATCCCTGATGCGATTGTTGTGATAATAATCGGGGCTCTTAGTGAAATTAATATTCGATGATATTCGGAAAGCGAAAGACAGTTTCGGTTCGTTGGATTTAATACATATAGTGTTAATGGGAGTAATTTTATTGAATGTTGCATGAACATCCCCATGACCCGCAGTGATATTTCGTTAAGCTTGTTAGTGCCACCAGTTGGGTCTCACCGAGTAGACTGCAGCCCGCATAAATGACAGTACGTAATCAGTTAAATCCAGATGGACTGAAAACGGCCTCTAATAACATTTGGAAGAAGGGCTACAACATTTTAGTATAATGTTTTTGTTTGTTATGTCATATATGGAGATGAGTATTATGTAATTAGGAGGCAAAGTAGCAGTTCATTATATAATATGTGGGCCTAGTTTAGAGAAGAGGTTAGTAAATTAAAGCATAGCAACTTATTTATTTTTCAATAAATTTGTCATTACAGAACATACAGGAATCTACGAGAATAAAACGTCCACACGTAATGTAATAGAATATCTTTTAGGGCAGATTTTAAATCCTCATTTCATACTAAGAGGAAATTTGTGCATCGCAGCCGTTATGAAGAGTATGATAGGTTAACAAACATTACTTAAGTTCTACTGAACGCTACCATATCTAGTTTGGATATCTACAAAGCTTCTGTGCAATTTAATCAACTTTTAGTAAAATTACATTCACGGCATGATAAAAACAGAAATTTATACAGTTGACTTAAACAAATGTTGAATGCGAGGGCTCGCTGTCTCCCTGATGCGCCGGACCATTTGGCTGGGTATCAAACCGGTACCATGAAACAATGTCATTATTGAAATTAAGGGAAACTTCAAAACCCACTCAAAACAAATTGTAAAAATATCTTTTTATTATTATCCATAACAAAATCGTTCGTGCGGAAGTTGCGCTTGCGGCTCTACTGAAAGTAAAGAATATTACTTGCTCTTAGTAATAACTATTATTTTATATTTTACCGGCGGCGTGTAGCTCCGGCATCTCACATGCAAACCATTTCAAGGAATTAACTTAACAAAGATATCTAACGATAAAATCTGTTTCATAGTTTTAGACAGACAAACTCACTCAACCTACCTATGTTTAAAATATGTTATTAGCCGTCGGAAGAAATTCACAACTATGTATTATAATTATATTAAACTACCTACTGGCCAATTGACATACATTTATACGCAAAATAAATATCTACTTAATATTATAAGGCTTATGATAAACTTCTGTAAATAATATATACCCCCACTTCAGTATTTATTCTCATCCTCATCCTCATCAATCAATTCTTATTTTCAAACAACAAGTTTGCACACGCGCTCAAAACATTTAAAAAACAGATAGGCACTTACGTAGTGCGTATGTAAAATGCAGGAAATATTTGGGCGCACTATTCGTATATTTGCCGCAGTTTTCCGCCCATAACCTCGGCAGCGTTTGAGATATCGAGATGAAACAAAGCGTAGGTCACGTCCCGGCATATCACTATAAATTGCAATTTTATTTTGCACTCTTTGGACTGAAAACCTAGAACCCTTTTGGTTTGCATTGATAGCGGAAATTTGGTGAAGAATCCTTCAAACAGCTGCTATGGTTTGCTTGTAAAAACTATTAACCTACAAAACACTTGTTGCCAACAGTCTTTTCACAAACAAAGACAGGCTCTACGCCTAATGTAATGAACGAAAACCTTAAGTTACCTGTAAGTTCATTACGTGAAATCGTATCCAATGTACAGTTTTTACTTTAGCAACGAACTATCAATGTTTATACAGATATCTTTTAGTTTATCCCGATCTGCATATTAGATTGTTCCGTGAATTTTGTAAGCGGGATTGTGCCCGACGGCGGGCGCGCGACGCGGCGCGGCGCGGCGGCCTGTGCGGTACGATGAGATCGAGGAATAAAGTTTCAAAGACCCACAGTTTTGCTTAAACTTAGCATCAATTATATCGATCGAACTGGAAGGACACGCCAATATTTACCCCATTTAAGAGCATTAGCGGTATGTATTTTTACAATCCTTTTTATACCTACCCAGCCTCTTAGGAACACTTTTAATGATAATAAATAAGTAGATGTTCAAATTGTGCAATGTAACCATTTATAAATAGCTAGTATATTTTTATTCACTACTCAGAGATAAAAAAACAACGTTACAATTACATTAAGAAAAACTTATGACAGGTAGGTATTTAGTGACTAAAGTGTTGTTTCTCTAAGATAATACAGTGTAAAGGTATAGAAACTGAGAACTATACAGCTGGCACCGCTCTACTACAATGTCCGAATGTTTCGCGACACTCACTGGGTAGGTTACCTCGACAATAGAGATAAAATACTCTCAGAAAGGAATGTTGTCTGTTTGTAATCGGCTTTGGTCTCCTCGCGCCTTCCGTGATCACCTTTAGATGCTATTTACTCCATCTCAGAAAACTGGAAAATATCTCTTCATCCTTATGTTACTGCTCTATTTATTTAATAACATATTACTTATTTAATTTTATGATTATTTTACATCAAAAAGGTTTTAACTTTTGCTCTATTGATTTACATCTAACACAATCTGTCTGGTTTAAATTTTCATGAAACATTTTTAACCGACAGGCATTTTGCTAGATTTATTACATTTTCATGTTGTAAAAGAGTGAAGTATTATTTTGTAGCGTACAAGATTTTCTCGTTACACATTGATTTACCTTCTAACGCATTGTTTTAAACTTATTTAGAGAAATCACCGAACAATCGAAGTAATTGCAAAACTATAAATAAAAGATGCATATTTATTTAATTGATGGCTCGCTTTGACTCTACTTTTTGTCTTAACATGTTATATTACCTACATTGGCAATTTACGAAATAGCTATCCCAATTGTAAAATATCTCATTCCTCACAAACTACGAACGCACAGGTTTCATATAGGCCATGGAATGCAATTACATACTTTCAAATGTGCATATTCATCAATTGCAACCCTGCATGATATGAAAGTTTTAAAATATGTGATAAATATAAATATAAATGATAGTTTAAAAATATAAAATAATTTCAGTTTAAATAAACAATTGCGGGTTCTTACAGCGTTTACAGTGTCAGTATCGGGTACCAGGCGATCATGGGCGGGCGGGCGGTGGATGGGGCGGGCGGCCCTGTCTTACACGCGCTACCGACATCTACCTACACGCAGTTGCATAGTTACATTGCACCGGCGAAGGCTGCACTCGCTTACAGCACGCGGCGCATCTATATGCGCGTACGTGTAGCGGTTAGAAGTCAGAAGCTTTGAGGCTTTACGTAATTTGTGGGTGAATTGGATTGAGGCTCCGGCGCTTTAAGCCTCAGTTTGCGGTTTACGAAATGAATTTTATTTGAGTTCGTGAGATTTTAACACTTAAAAGTGGTTGTGTTAATGGATTACGCGTTTTAGTCGAGGTATGTTTAGCAAAATTCTCGCATGAATTGACACCGATTATTTATCTAATATATATTAATTTTAAAAATATTGAGTATGCAATAGTTTTTCTATTTATTTTTAATACCTTGTCGTTTTACTTTAGGATACAAAAAAATAAGCAAGCGTAATAATATAGTAAAACGTTGTAGTTGGAATTTAGAACCAATATACTTATAAACTCGTTATAAAAATCCTTACGAAGGAAAAAGTACATGAATACTTTTATTTTAGATCAAAACAAACATATTAAAACATCCATTGGTGAAAGCATTTCCTTATAGCAAACGGCTATAATCCAAAACACCGCCAAACTGTAGTTTCAATATATTTTGTAAGTTTAATGGAACATTTATCCAATATTTCTGAAGCAAATTGATATAAACGTTTTGTGAAGCGAAGAGAGGGAACTAACTTGGAGTTTATGAAGTTACAGTGCAAACTTGGTTTCGTTGGCGCCAAGCAGCGGCGGACACTTTCTTCTAAAGCCGCTTGAACACCATCTGACGAGCAATTACCAACTATTAGAGATCGCGTTAAAAACAATAACACTGATAAACGCTTAACCAAATCGTTATAAATCTAGCCTTAACGAGATTAAACTATGCCACAGCTATTTTTGACGTAAACGTGACTAAATAGAAACAAATACTTGACCCATTTTTTATTACATCCTGTGACGTCATACCTAGCTCGCGAAAGTAAGTTAGATTAAATTTCGCGAAATTCGTGAAATAGACTATTAGTAGCCCGAATTCTACGGAACCTATTTTTTCTTCTTTCCTTCTAGAACGTGTTCTACTTGATAGTACTACGCTTATAGACTACCCACCCTACCCGCTGGGTACTACTCTTAGCAACGACAATCGATATATTGTGTCGTGACATTTGTAGTGTTGAATCCTACCTACTCTAAATTTCATCTTTTTGCCGTCGTTTCGATTAGTGAACGAACGACAAAAAATTATCGTTCGTTGAGACGATATACGGCGGCAAAAAATAGCACCCCTGATTTGGATATCGTCTACCCTCTGAGACCCAACTCTAAAGGTGACCGTCCACTGGGCTGTGCTATAAAGCGGCCGGGCCCAATAGGATCGTTTCATTTCCTCAGCTTCGCTCGGCTTAGCTCAAGTTAACAGGAAATTATGCGATTCTGTTATTGGTCGAAGCGAGCGGGCCTGCCATATAGTACAGCCAAGTGAACGGTAACCCTAATAGTGGAACAATGATGCTCAAGTAGGTGCTGGATCTACATATTTTCAAAAATTTACAAGTTTCTATAACTACTGTTCGGCCACGTTTTAACAATTAGGTGCGATCTCTTTCCCACTTAACTGCGACCTCACAGAATGCATAATGATGGGAATGAACGGCATGCTAAACAATAATCAATGTTGACACAGACAATTTTATTACAGGACACGACTTATCGTTACGTACTCATATAAAAAGCTGTGTTCAATTATTCAGCCATATTAATTAGGTAGGCAGTTGGAACTAGTGATGTAACGAATGTCGGATTTTTCACATTCGCGAATGCGAATGCGAATATTTGCCTCCAACATTTGCGAATGCGAATACGAATGTTGACTTTCAAATGGAGGGTACGCAAAATATTGTCTTAACATTTTGCGCACCATGTCAAACCGGTCTGACATTTCGTGTGAGCCATGTTTAAACCAAACAAAGCCTGCCCATACAGGTTGAAAGAACGAAGTTAGTCACATAAAGTTCATTCTAAACGATTTGATTTGATTTGAGGGCAGTTTCGTATTATTACATTAATCACATAATCAGCCATGTTTAAACCAAACATAGCCTGCCCATACAGATTGAAAGAACGAAGTTAATCACATAAAGTTCATTCTTTGTTCTGATTCGAGGGTAGTTTAGTATTATTACATTAATTGAAATTTTCATATTAAATTGAAATTTTTTATAAAGTTTCTACAGGGTCATCCCTGTGACAGGTCGGGACAGACAGACGGACGGACGGACGGACTGAATGATCTTATAAGGGTTCCTCGTAGGGACTACGGAACCCTAAAAACTGTTAAGTCAAAAGCACTAGCTTAATAAGCTGCTTTATGAACCTAAAAGCGGTGCAATAAGAGCCACATTACGAGCAAGTGTTTTGAAAAAATATATGATTCTTACGAGTTATATTAACATTCCATATATACATCTATACTCATATATTTATTCATTTTTGTTTGTCAAAAACATTCGCATAGTTTCTTGCGAATGCGAATGTGAATACGAATGTCAAAAAATATGCGAATATTCGCGAATGCGAATATTCGCGAATGCGAATTCGAATATTCGTTACATCACTAGTTGGTACTAACGCACCTGGAAAACAATAGTCACATTCACATGTTATCAGGTAGACTATGCCTTTAAAGGACCTAAGTACAACTAGTTTAATAACGTTAAGTATTGCATTAGATGATTATGCTTAGGTTTTATTGTTATGATTTGTGCATAACGTGACCTCACTAACCGGTACGAACGGACCACCAGCGCTGGTTATCTGATAACCAGCACATGTTGAGTTGGGGCCGATTTGTGGCAATAATTGGAAAAGGCTCTGCCCATACTATGTTGCTATGTCACCAGGGGCCCAACTCTGTTAATCGCTGGCATCTCAATCGACTCGCAATACGTCAAAGCTGACGTATTCAGAAACGAGTTGGGCCCCTGGTGACTAACACTGTACCTACCTAATCCACTGTCAATGTTCTGTCGCAAATAAACCTTTTTTTTTTTTTTTTTCTTTCATATGAAAACTGTGTCCGATAAATAGACGCATGAATTAAAATTCTACTATCCTACTAATATTATAAATGCGAAAGTTTGTGAGTGTGGATGTATGTATGTTTGTTACTCCTTCACGCAAAAACTACTGAACTGATTTGGATGAAATTCAGAATACAGATAGATTATAACCGGGATTAACATATAGGATACTTTTTAACCCGATAATCCCGAAATTTTTGCTAAGTTAAAATACTACGCGGATGAAGTCGCGGGGCACAGCTGGTCTCTTTATAAATTAAACTAATAACGAGTCGCATTATCCTGTACCTACGGCATTACTAATTATTTAAATACAAATAGGACGGCTGACAGGACGACAAGACTCGCTCGTTTGCGACTGCTTTTTTGGTGCATTTCGGCGGAATCAAATTAATTGAGAGTTGAATTGACATTTCGTTTCGTAACATCTGGATTATTGATGAACTTGAAAAAGGAAGCAACTTGTTGTTTTTCACTATGCTGCAGGATAAGCAATTTGCTTCTATATGTACGTTTACAATCAATCTATTTGATTTGAGAACCATCGCAACAAAGGTTATTAAATAAAATTTGAAAGTAATAAACATTATAAGTAGAACAAACTTTTGGTAAACTGGTCGGTGTAATAGGTTATCCGATACGATTAAGTACCAACCGCACCGCACGGTGTAACAAGCTCATACAATTTATGAACCTTTACATTTGGACGGTCGCCGAATACGTTCTGCTATCCCGGTCCCGACAATATTGGCACACTTCTCATATTACATTAGAATATGGTGTTATATCGGTAAAGTTTGAAAAATAGAAACGTGAAATAATACCGGCGACGCATGCAGTGATATAGCGAGATATGCCGGTCGCCCTCCCTCAGGAATGTCTTGTCTTTCCACTGTGCACACTATCATGAGTGTTTATTCCGTAATGCGATTTATATCGATGGAAAGATTCTTTATAGTTAACGGTCCAGTATCAATATTATATTTATACTTTTTGTTTAACAAACCAATTTCGTTAAACCAACTGGTGATTATTAGGTAATTTTCACAGAAATTAGTCCTAATCATATCCCCTCATTGGTGGATCCTGGAAGTTGAGTATCTGTCTTCTTCTTAGAATAACTTTGGTAATATCATATGACATATCTTCCACAAAATAAAGATTCATACTAAACATTCCAGAATACACGATCATTCAACATTCTTGTACAACAGTTTAGCGAGGACTGTAAGTTCAAAGTATTTCCACGTAGCCATACAAGTTACTATGTGTCGGCCGGTGCCGCGACCGCCGACCGCCGATTGTTTCAATATTCGCGCCACATACTGCTTACCAAGTAGGTAAGTGAACTTTCAGCAACATCCCCGCAACATGGGACATCGCTGAAAACCACAAATTCTGTTCGCAAGTTAAAGTACCAGCCCATAGCAAATCAGTTTAATCTTATTAGATTAATGTCCAAAGCATATAGCATTAAAGATTACATTGATGATAAAGAGGCTTGGCATACAATACCTCTCTGCACACAGCAACCCACTGGCATTACAATTTGAAATCTTATGATTATGATTTAATTCCTCGCTGATATCTAGCAAATGTTATTCCAAATCAAATCATATTCAATTGTGGTATACTTGAATTGTATAAATTTAAAGTAGGTACCTAATCAAATTATAGACAGCAAAATAATATTGTAACAATAATGACAAAATGTTAAAATGTGAGCACCATGTAAGCACTGATGCATTAATATAGCATAACTTCCTAGTAGAAATAAGTTTTTGACATGGCAATATTCTGGGCCTATTACTTCTTTATTTGTGATGCCTTATGCGTTAACCTACATTGTCCTCACATCTCTTAATACCTACTGTAAATAAACAAACATAATTTTAAAAAAGAGAAAAGAAAAAATGTATCCATGGAGTTTCTTGCATGTTCTTCTCCATAGGACTTTGTTTTGGAACATGCACCTAGTTCTTGACTTTTTAAAAGTGCCAGTTAATCTGGCCTATTTGAAATAAAAATATTTGAATTTGAATTTGAACTATGAACTAGCAATTCCAAAAAATGCATCCTTGATTATTAAACTTTAGGGTTTGGATTTTAAAAACTCAATATCAGTTATGTGCATCTACTGTACCTGGTGGTCGATTTACATCAACTACTAATTTGATGTCTTCAAATGGTTATTATTATACAATTTGAGATCAAGTTTCTAGGCCTTAGGTATCGGGTTGTGGGCACTGATTCACAAGATTTACTAATTAGGCATAGCGATAAGATACAATGCAAATCTACTCCATATTCATACCGGCCTCCATGTTCAATATTGGTATCATATTTTAAACAGTCTTATATTTAATTCAAATAGAATACTAACTTTATTTCAACACTAAACATTTCAAATAGAATTGGCAACAACATAAATCCCTTATTGGATTTCCTTACCTATTCAAAATATTTTTACACCGACCGTATTGAATGATGGAAACTCGGTCGCTGAAAATTGACTCAAGTAATCCGAACCAATGTAAAATGAATCGACTAACTTCGTCTAAGAAGTGACTTGTTTACCAAATCGTGAATGTAATATGATTGGAAATCCCTAGCGGAGTCAATATTGCCGTTTCCTATGACTGTCTATAGGTAACCTTTGATATTATTAAGGTCTCTTCTTCAAGATATTTTTATTGAGATATGAGATATAGTAATATGCGCGAATAAAATTCTGAGTTTCTTGGAGGTAATTAGTGGACGAATGACGCAATAGGTACAGGTCGAATGGTGTGACAAACCATTTAAATGTTAAACACCATGGACAACTTACCACAAGAAATGTAATTACCAGATTAAGCTGAGACTAACCATGTATAGAATGGATGAAGGTTAAAAGTTTGGAATTTGTTACACACCTGTCTAAAGTTTTGAAAAATACGATATTTGACGAACGTTTTACAGCAACAATGTTAGGCATAAGGGTGATAGTTCTCCGGCCGCCATTCGATCAATAAATACTGAGTGGCTGTAAACTATTTAGCTGATAATGTGCGGTAGGTATAGGCCCTAGCAACAGTTATGTGGAGTTCTTGGGATGACCTAATGGTGTAGGTATTTCGGTCTAAACGGGTCTAAAACTACACTACCCACTAGCACCTAGGAGTTATGATCAATTATCGCTTAGAGCCACGTCTTAAGAGAACAGTCTATAACCACGGCCAATGAGAATCGATACGAAATCGTAATAATATTCGAATTCAAGCCGGTCACCGCCGGGTTCGCCAACTTTCGGGCAGCTATGGACTTCCGGCTCTCTCACTCATCGTACGAACATCGATTTTTTGTGAGAACCCTCTCACCGTACTACCGTCGCGTCGAGCCAGCCCATATAGTTATAAGCTGTAGTCAGTTCAGTCATGGTTTGAGTTCTACTTCAGATATTAGTGCATGATATACGATATCCCCGGGTCATTTTGTTAAACCCACTAAGATATCGACTGCAAACGTTTTTAACACCAAGTGCGAGTCAAGGTAGCCGCCCCTATAATGTACAGTTCCAATTCACTGCACAGGCTTACGAAATGTTTCTACGACTTTCTAGGAAACTTATATATAGGGTTTGAGTCACTTCTTGCAAGTAAAGAACTAAGTTACAGTAAAGTACTTAACTAAGTATATATGTATAACTAAATGATATCATTAACAGTGTTCAAACACATGTTAATACATAATCAAATAATTACGCTTGTCACTAAAATAATCACACGGATACAAATAGAAATCTATTATGAAATCACACTATTTCCGTTTCCGAAAACACAAACTAATTAAATACCTAAACAAAAACAATCCATTTATGGTTCTATAAATTGTGTTGTAAAGGCCCGAGTAGTGTCCCAATAAAGCCGTATATTCCATTCACATTTAACTTTTTGCGCCTGCTCCACTTGGCAAGCGAAACTGACCCAGTAATTAGTTCATATTACATCTATTAGGAAGTTAGTACGCATAGTCGGGTGCACGGGGCAAGTTCTGATAGGCATCGATGTATGTAAAAGGTTACGATAGTAGGCACCTATTCAGTTAAAGTGGTTCCAGTGTTACCAGACCGTATGATAATTTGGCCATCGGTACAATGTACGATAGCGAATATCTAAATTAAGTTAAACGTACGATAATTTTCTGGCAAAACAATAAAATTGACGGTGACTTACGATAGTTCAAACTTTTGGATCTGGAAATACTGAGTGGTTCGCTATGACTTCCTTTTAATTGGAACTAAATTTAATAATGAAATGTAGTCTTGTACAACCTGAGCACACTTTGTTTTTACCTTTCTGAGTTCAGTAAACATAACGTCACTCTGTGAAAACATCGATTTTAAATGGTTTTAATTATAGTTCGAAGCTAAATGGTGACACTTGACGACCACTTGGTGTAGTGGTTCAAGCGTAGGCCGCTCGGCTCACTGCACTAGGTGGTTGCGGGTTCGATTCCCGTTGGGGAAAATTTCGGAAATGGCCTTTTCGTAATTTGTCCAGGTCTGGGTGTCACTGGGATCGCCCCCAGTCCATTTCACGGTATCCATAGTACAAGCGTTGCTTAGTTTGGGACCATACAGCTGGTGTGTCAGTCTGGCGATATAAAAAATATCATCATCATCAGCCTATACTTGTCCACTGCTGGACATAGGCCTCCCCTAATGAGCGCCATAGCGCCCTGTCTACAGCTTGCCGCATCCAGCATCTGCCTGCAGTCTTTCGCAGATCGTCATCCCACCTGGTCGGAGGGCGTCCTACACTACGCTTGCCGAGTCGAAGTCTCCACTCAAGAACACGTTTACCCCAGCGGCTGTCGGTTCTTCGCGAGATATGGCCAGCCCACTGCCACTTCAGCTTGCTAATTCTTTGAGCTATGTCGATAACTTTGGTTCTCTGTCGGATGTATTCATTGCGAATCCTATCCTTCAGAGAAACTCCGAGCATAGCTCTCTCCATAGCTCGCTGAGCGACCTTAAACTGGTGGACCAGCCCTACCGTGAGTGTCCACGTCTCAGCTCCGTAGGTCATGACGGGTAGGATACACTGATTGAAAACTTTCGTTTTCAAGCATTGCGGTATGGATGACGAGAAGACTCGACGTAGTTTCCCAAACGCTGCCCAGCCCAGCTGGATCCTCCTCTTGGCCTTCTTCTCAAAATTGTTTTTACCTAACTGCAGAATCTGCCCAAGGTACGTGTACTCGGAAAGAATTTCAAGAAGGTGGCCATGTACGACCACCGGTCCCAGATCAATGTGGCCATTGATCATGACTTTGGTTTTATCAAAATTCATGCCAAGACCGATGCGTCGCGAGGCTGAAGCTAGGTCGTCCAGCATCCGGTTCAGCTCTTCCAGCGTCTCTGCCATTAAAACTATGTCATCAGCGAATCGCAGTTGTGAGATGTACTCACCGTTTATATTAATGCCCTTACCTTTCCAGTCCAACGTCTTAAACACATAAAAAATATATCCTACTAATATTATAAATGTGAAAGTTTGTGAGTGTGGATGTATGTTTGTTACTCTTTCACGCAAAAACTACTGAACGGATTTGGCTGAAATTTGGAACACAGATGGATTAACACATAGAATACTTTACTTAATTCTACGCGGACGAAGTCGCGGGCACAAACTAGTATATAATATGTTTAAGTACCATACTTAAAATATTGTCCTATAAAAACAGCAATTGACACAATGTTAAACTCAGAACGTGCATTTCGACTGGCGAAGCTTTGATTTGTCGTATCACGTACTAAACAGCTCTGGTACTGTAATGAGCGAGTTGGCGCATGTGAGGCGCGCCAGTGAGTCGACTCACCGACCGAGTGCATATTCATCAAGAGCGCAATACAAACTTCTGCCGGCGGTACACCTCTGCCATGTTCCGGGCCCATGATGCGTGTGAGCATAAAACCTGTATTAATTTATTGTAAAAACCAGTCTCGGCAATGGATCTGGCAATCTTTTACTGCAGCGTACCCTTTGCCGTCGTCCATTTACAGAAGAAACTTTTTTGGTTGACACTTCTGCATATGCAAGTGATCATAGACCTGTACCACGCTTTTATATTTAGAACTAGCAGAGCCCGCGACTTAGTCCGCGTGGAATTTAACTTAACAAAAAAAATATTTAACATTTATCAAAATCCTTTCTTAGCGGATGCCTACGTCATAACATCTACCTGCATGCCAAATTTCAGCCTGATCCGTCTAGTGGTTTGGGCTGTGCGTTGATAGATCACTATGTCAGTCAGTCAGACCTTTGAATTATATACCTATATTTAGATGACGATAGTTGATTTTGAGTTTTGTTGGGAGCATAAAAAATAAGTTCTTTCAGCGTATTAATTTGAAATTTATTTAGCATCAGGGATAACTACGTATGCCTAGAATATGATGAATATACAGACATGTGGAATTTTATTCATAACTATTTTTCACAGGTAGGTCAGAACGCAATTTACGTTTTCAATAATTAAACTATCTCGGATATTATTAAATCTCGAAGAGAATATTGAACTGCTATTCCTATTCATTATCTTTTTATTACTATTCGGAATCGCTCTACTCCAAAGCCAAAGGACTCTCTCCTTCCGCTTTAAAGAATTTGCATTTTTCCTTCTTATTGCAATGATGTAAGATTCAGTCGTCTGTAATTTAAACGTAATCTCGTTATGCCCATTCAGGATATTGCAGAAGCTGTTTTTTTCCATTATATAAGATACCTACCTTACATGTTTGAATGGACATTCATGATAGTCATAAATATAATCATAGTCTATCTTTGTTTGAAGATCATTTCGTGATTACCGTATGATAATATATTATGGTTGACAAAATTCCTCTCTATTTGACTAATTGCTAATTAATTGTATCTTTCTTTATCATTTCCGGCCCTAAAATCACAGTAGCTACCTAAATAGTTGTATGCATTCAAGCAATCAACATCCAGCTTCTAATTAGGAATGTGTTACATCAATGGAGTGTAGGAGCCGTCACACGTCGGCTTATGTAACTGGCTCTAATTAAAACCAGCACGGGGGGGTACTCCGGGAACTCCCTCTTAGTTTTACAACTTTATTTAAAGCTTTCGACTTCGAACACTTACAGGGGATCTGGGAATTTTTGTTAACTTCGTTCCCCGAAGTGAATTTAGTAGAGTATCGCTAAACGCCAGTAAACATTGCGAGTTGAACATTTTGTTTGCGAGGCAAATCCTGGCTGCCTCACTGGAATCCGGATGTATCGTTTGTTACAATGTGCAGGATTATCCGCTCGTTTATAGATTTTACTATCTGCGATTTCGTGTTATTGATATTCGTTTATATAAAACTATATTAAGTTACTTATATGTATAAGTTCGCTAAAATCGATAGTCGCTAGTTTGCCTATCTTCGTAAAATTGTTGTATAGTAAATTGTTAGTTCTAAGTTTTTTCGATAAATTACGTAGCCCTTAGTGACTATATATAGCGAGTAAGGAACACATGATAGAGCTACAGGATATTTTTTTATTCATCGAGGAATTGAAATGGACCTAGTAAATTATATTTTGGTGACGGCAATAGGTACATCTGATATAATAATTATTAACACACATTAAAAGTTATAGATACTAGAGTTTTTTATAGTCAAGTCAATACAGAAGCAAGTCTGAATAACCCCTTTCCGTAACGGCTGATGAAAAGGGGGATTAATTACATGTATTATTTATATCTTGCTTAAATTTGCATGTAAATGCCTTTTAATGAGCCTCATTACTTAGTACCTTTGACTATCTGCTTGAAACACACATTACGTACGTGTCAGTGCTAAGGTTAATCTAGACACGTTTAACATCCTGCGCACTAGCGTCAGATGCGTAGGCATACATCATAGGTGCATTGAACACATGTAACACGATATTAACTGGAGACGGCAAGAGCTATTGGGTCGTCTGTTTATGTAAATTGAATTCAGCGAGTTGCCGGAACATTTTATTAGCAAGGTCAGTTTAAATATGTGTGAGTAAGGCAAACTGTGTGTTTCTGTAGGTAGTGCGGGTAAAGTCAAAGGTTTCTAGTTAGGAGAACGATATTTCTTTACAGATTTTGATCTGATATCGATTGATTATTACTGATCATATATAGGGGTTCTTCTAAATGCATATCATGGGTATTGTTAAGTACATGATTGTTAGAAATAAATAGCTCCAATTTTATAATTACCCAAAAACAAATTATAAAATCTTTTAATACCACAAACAGAGCAACTACCAAAAAATTATAAGCTGATATAAGTATAATTAAGTGAATTGTTCCACCGTCCGCACGTGTTCTGTTCCCGTTCGTTAGCGGGCGGGCACCTACCTAATTGCCGGCGCGGGCGCGGCGGCGGCAGACATTCTCACGTCCGCAGAACTAGCTTACCAATACTGTAAATGTGGCAGGTGCTTTAATTCAGTTTGCTGCGTAGGGAGTTTTCAAGACGTGTATAATATTTACTGTTTTGAGATAAATGTCGATATAAGGGCGGCCTCTATGACCGCATAGAGGCCGCTTGAGTAGGTACACCAAAATAAGCCAGTTATACCAAGAAGTTTGGGTTGTCTGCTGGAATACTAGGTGAAACAGAAAGGGTATACTATTTTTTTTGCAACTTAACTTTTTAAATCTAAAACCATCGGCTTTGTGGGATAGTTGGAGTACTAAAGGTTTTGTAGACTTATGAAATCTGTCAAGAGCTGTATTCCTGTAACACCTTTTGTTTTTCAAGTTGCCTCCAAAGCTGATAGTTTTAGAATTACATAGTTAAGTTTTGAAAAAAAAGTATACCCTTTCTGTTTCAACCTGTATATGTTTTTTTTTATTCGCGTGTTATTCTTCATTCTGATATGACTACCCATACATCTGAATTTCAGCACTATCGTATCGTGCAGCCTGGCGTCTAAAAACACGTTCTAAAGAATCCCAGATAAAGCTTAAAACCTTTACCAATTGTCGGTAACTAGGTAAACATAGCTCTAGCTAAGATAAACCCTAGCAGCCCAGCCAATACTTAAAGGGAGCGATCGGTAAATACGGTTAAGCCCGTTCTTAATCTGAGATCGGACCGGGAGACTCGGCGGAGTCCAATTGGTTCTACCTACACAGTAAAGGTAAGCTGGTCGATGCTAACGCCGAGAACAAATAACCTGTCTCCTGTAAAATCAATTCAAAACTGTGGTGTGAATACAACAATACTTAATTTATTGGTAATTATGATGATCGCCGTTTAGGGAGTTAGCAGTAGTATTTACTAGCAATAAGTGTCATGTTAGATAGGAGTTTCGTACAATAAAATCGAAAGTGAAGTAATTTTCTTTGAAAATCTATACAAATAAATAAAATTGGAGTGTCTGTTTGTAATATCAAAATAACACCTTTTCACTAAATGCATATGAAAGTACATACGACACCTATAGCAAAAACGCGATTTACATTTTTTTTGTCTGTCTGTCTGTATGTTTGTTCCGGGTAATCTCCGAAACTGCTGGACCGACTTTCACTGGTAGATAGCTGATGTTATAAGCAGTAACTTAGGCTACTTTTATTTTAGAAAAACAAAAAAAAATGGGTCCTATCGCGCGGGCTTAGAACGCGGGAGCGGGCTTTTTTGTTAAGTTAAATTCCACGCGGACGAAGTCGCGGGATCAGCTAGTAAATAATATAAAGGGTTACTAAGTTTATTAGTTATTTTCAATGGGTAATAAGCAGAAATACATTATTCGTCAAGGCCAATTCACGCCCCATGCCCGCGCCGCGTGGCTGTTGCCACCTGTACAGTACCTATTTCCATTGTCGGGGTATTACAACCTATTTGGAATTTATTTCCAAACGTGTTGTTCCTCGGCGGTTTCATATAAAATTTATCTTGTATTTTGTAAAAACAAATTATTGAAATAAACCCAGCTCAAAATAAACTTAGGTAGGTACAGCTATCGTCAATTTATCATATTTGTTTCTGTGGAATTTCGTTAATTACTTGTTATATAATTTTCTTTAGCTTATTTTATTATCCTGTCGTTATGACAACCTGGTTCATTATTGGAATCTTTATTCTGTCTCACTGATTTAATTTGTCTTATCTAGAATTGTTTAACACCTACCTATCTAATTATTGACATTATAATAATGTAGCTTTTTGCGTAGCTAGGCGCTCATTTAACCTTAGAATTGGTGATTTTTTTTCAACTTGCCCACTTAAATTATCGACTGAAGTGCATTTGTGCCTAAATGCGTAAGTGGTTCAATTTCTTGGGACTGTTTACATCGAAGCTAACCTATTGTAGTTAATATTAAATAGATTCTGTGTAAATCCATCAGTCTATTCCAGTTATACATCAAAGGAAAAGGAACTACTTAATGCTATTGTCGTATGAACCAATAAATACTTATCCATTAACAATTAGGTATAGTTAGCATAAACATTGCTAATCACGAGAAAGTGTGAAAACACAATAGGTGCTATGACCACAATTTCAATGTACAAAATAATTGTTTTATTAAAACTCTATGTTTCATTTAGTAATGTTACCAACACTCACGTAGTAATTTCACGAAAAAATAGCTTCTCATAAAAAAAACTGTGCAACACTGCGAACAAATAACCAAACAAACTTTTGATCCAATCATCGTGTAAACATTTATGGAATGCAAAACAGTGTAAAAGCAGGCCGAGCTCACGTGGTCAAAACATAAACGGCGGCGCGCCTCTATGAGGGCAGTCGAATCAGTCGAGTTTACACCTTATTGCCGTGTGATCAGAGTATAGCTTTTATTTTTTATTTCTTTGCAGAGTGACTCTTCTGTACGTAGAGTTGCATGTATTCTGAGGTACAAGGCACGTTTCGTCTGCCGGAACGACGTAAAAACTAGCTAGTTAGCGGAGTTTACACAAACAGCGAGGCTTGTTAACTGTAACTTAACTTGTTAATTTTGTTGCGGTGCGCTGTTAACGTTTGTCACAATTGCCACCCTGTCTGTTCGAAACAACTAATGGCAGATACATCAGCCGGTAGTCATTCCTTTTTGTAGGTAACGTAAATAACATTGTTTAGGCTAGGACGTTACAGGTACCTAGTAGGTAAAATATTTCAAGACAATGTTTAATTGTTATAAGATTTATGCGGCAGTCGCCACTTTGTAACAAGTACTTAGTACTTACCTACACTCAGAATGAAAAATAACGACCACATTGGAATTACATGAATATGGTTAAAATAATAATAATAATTTAGCCCTTTTGACGTCCCACTGCTGGGCACGGGCCTCCCCTCAACATGAGGGGGATTCAGGCCATAATCTACCACGCTGGCCCAGTGCGCGTTGGCGGATTTCACATGTCTTTCGAAAATTGTGTAGACCTTCTAAGACATGCAGGTTTCCTCACGACGTTTTCCTTCACCGTAAACAAGTGATAATCATATAGAAATTATGAATCGCACATAGATTTCGAAAAATCCAGAGGTGCGAGGCGGGATTTGAACCCAAGACCTGGTGCCCGCAAGACGCGTGCTTTAACCAATCGGCTATCACATGAATATCACATGAATATGGTTAAATTACATAAATCTTTTCTGTAATTACAATAGCTATAGGTAGGTACGTTTAGCAAAAAATAATGGTACTAGGAGCTACAAAAATCTTATACCTGAGTATATTTATAATACGAATCTTCAAGTTTCAACTACATCCATGGAAGCGGAAGTGGTCCGTTTGAGCCAGACGATAAACTCCGATAAACGAGAGGTACCTAAATATTCTTTTGCGATTTTCCTGACATGTATTTGCTTGTAACTTACGTACGGGAATATGAATTTTATATACTTCACTTTCAACTTTAAATGTTGCCGCTACTTTATAGAATATTTCAAAGGTGATCACACTATTTTTTTTCAAAGAAACCGCATGATTGTTGGTTTAATAAAGCTGTTGCCTAAGCCTAAAGCCCTTTGGGTTGGTCCTCGTCTGGAAGTGTAAGTAGTAATTATTGTATTAATTGTCTGTTTAAATTTTTCACGTTTTTGTTACTGGGACAAAATATCATCTTTGGTGAATCTTTTGCGAACGATTCGGTCGAGGTTCCTTTATTCCAACCAACTTCACTGTGCGTTCTTGTCTCTCATGTTGTCACGTCTTATGATAGGAACCAAAGAATTTGTAATAATAAGACATTATTACAAATTCTTTGATAGGAACTATATTTATATAATATAGATGCAAACTTATTTATTAATATGATCTATAGGTAATAATATTCCTCTTTTTGGTAGCTAGAGCTATCTATTACTTATATTACCTGAGATGTTGCGCTTGAAAATGATTTATTGTGGTGACATTTTCTAATTGGTACCTAGATATTGAGATTTATACTGAGAAGTACATTTGGACCATGCGCTCAATTGGACTATGCCCAAAAGATACTCATTTTCTATTTTTTAACTCCCAGAAAGTTACATTCTAGAGAGAACTATGTAGCTGGCGTGCGGCCAGTTACAATAATTATTTACACACTGCGTGCCAGACTGACGTAGCCGCCTGGGTACATACCTAATTCAGGAGATAACGTTGTTCAGGAAAATTAATTACTACTTGTTAGGTTCAGTTTCTTAGTTCTTATTCTCAAAGGGAAATTGCAGCTGCTTTAAAGATTAAACCATGATTATGCATATTTATTTTGCTCTTTTGGTTATGCATAAGTATTTCATTATACCTACTTTTCCTGTTATTTACAATTCCCTCATTGGGATATAATAATAACGTGTAGTTTTGTCAACTTTTCACCAAATTACAGGCCTGGTTTAATAACTAATTTTGAGAATATTTTTGGTTGGTATGAAATGTACGTATACAGAGTGAATTGAATTCAATGGTTAAATTAATATGAGAGGTTCAGTAACTGCAACACAATAACAATAAAATGTCACTTCAAAAAATTAAGTTGACAAAAAATAATACCTACTACATCATTTGATTACTTGAAACCAAGCTACGTCGTTTTATTATACTTACTCAGTACCTACTTGCACACGTTCGGTACTTATAGTGTCCTTTTCTTATTTATACTTACATAAAATAATAAGACGCCTAAATGAAACAATTATTTTTGGGTTGATAATTTTAATAATAACAGAGCGCTCAATTTACTAAGAAATGTGATATAAATCTACTATGGTATTATTAGAAGAACAACTCATTGAACTTTGGAACTTTGGAATATAATATAGCAACAAAAATATTCTTTAGGACATTTTCTACAGGATTTTTATTTTATTTACCTATAGAAGATTTGGCCTTGTAGCTATGCAAGCTTGTTCAAGGTGAGTAAAAAGAAATGTCTGTACGTACGTAAATACCTGCTGAAATGACCACGGTTCGGGATTGCGCCCGCGAAAACTTCACCTATAACCACAAACAAATATACCGGATCAATGACTTTGTTTTAACGGAAACTGTTAACAGTGTTCGCTTATTAGATCTGTTCCGAATGTCGAATAGTGAAAAGTTATCAAATGCAGCGGGAGGGGAGGCTTCGACCGGACTCGCGACGGGGGGGAGGGGGCACCGGGACGTATAAAACGGAAAGTTCTAGGGCAGGAGCGCAATTAGATAGACCGCCTTGAACAGCTTTGTGTCCATCAATTAGCTTTGCATCTGAAACTGTCATAGATTTTCGGTTGCTTGACAATAACTTTGTTATTAATAACTGTCTACGATATTTAACTCAGTATGTCCATGTTATCGTATGAATTTAAAAAAAATCGTAGAAATCATTTTCACACTAGTAAGTAGGTAGTACCTATTTAGAATTATAGTAATTATGTAGGTAAATATATTTGGACACTTCACACTTCTGGTATTCAGAAAATACTTAGTAGATAGATAACTTTCGCTCAGGTGCAGATTCAGACCAATTTTAATAAAACTAAGGCCCACCCAGCCGCCTCGGCTAAAAGATAAAAAAATAAATAAATATCGCCAGACACACACCTTGACTCTATGGTCCCAAACTAAGCAACGCTTGTACTATGGGTACCATACAATGGACTGGGGGTGATCCCAGTGACACCCAGACCAAGGCAAATAACGAAAAAGCCATTTCCGAAATTTGCCCTGGCGGGAATCGAACCCGCAACCATCACGTGCAGTGAGCCGAGCGACCTACGCTCGAACCACTGCGCCAAGCGGTTGAATTATGATGTCCAGTTATTTTCCTAACCGCACGTATCTACCACATTGGTTAATTTGCCTGCAGCACGCAATTTAAAATGTCATATGCCAAAACAAAGTTGATGCAACTTATCCGTGCAACGGTGGGTAGATGTAGCAAAAATAATATTTGCACAAAATTAAAGTTAGAAACTCAGCTGAAAAATAGCACGCCGGGTGTGAACCATAACTTCTACAGGAAATATCAAATCAAATTACTAATTGAGTGTCACGTCCGTTCGTTCGGCTTACATTACTTAATAACTACATAGAAATGCCGCTAGAAAGTCGTTAGTTGCGCTCTGGCTTTTAAAAGAAAGTGGAGACCTCCACTCGCAGGTTTTCATTTCAGTTCAAGTCCGGGGTGGTGCTTTTGTGACTGCATTCACGTTTGCCGTGTGTTGTAAGGGTTGCCGCAGTGGCGCAAAGAAAACGTTCCTTTATCTCAATAATAAGCCTTTTCTAGTTTGACTTAAGCAACCTTATTAGTCTGCAGTCTCTCTCCAAAATAAACGTGAAATCGCTTTGGTGATTTCGTTTGAATATACTGCGAATTATACCTATATATATGTAGTTAAGAATATCGATCTGTGCCATCTTTTACGGCTAAATGCGTTTTCCAGTCTGCCACGTTTGTAAATTGTTCACGTAGGTAGGTACATCCCATACAGTAAAATATACATGTAGGTATCTATACTGTGTGGGTGTGTGTTGGCCACGTGTAACGCAAGCTCCTCGCGAATCTGCGCCCCTGGTACCGCGCTTTCTGCGCTGTAAACGATCTAGTTTACGTGAACTTTGAAGCGGAAATTTATCTGACAGTTAAGCGAACTGTGTGCACTGCAAGGACCTAGACTAGATAGAAACGTATTTATCACAAATATATACTGTGTAGGTAGGCTTTATCTATGGAAAGCAAATCATTCTCATCATTCTTACTCTATGATCTTAACTAATCAATCGCAAATAAAATTATTTCCACGCAAGAATGTACCTATATTATTTTTAGGTACCTACTGCTTTTAACGGAATACACATTACATTTATTTTTAAACACCTACCTATATGTAGGTAAGTAGGAATACAACTTTACAGAAATATACCTAAGTAGGTACCTAGTCGTTTGAAATGCATAAGGGGTACAATTTTAATTAAAATGCGCGCTGATTACTCTCACTTAAACCGTGTAAGTAATCAATACACGTTAACGAATATTTATATACACTACCTACTCGTTAGGTTCTAGGGGGAATGTGTAATAAAAACGTTGTATAAATTAGTTGGCTATCGATTTTCATATTTTCTTCATTTAAAATAGCGTTTGTCATCTAATTATACTAGGTAATATAATGCAATTTAGCTCCTAGTGTTGTCATTATACAACTAAACAGCACGTGTATAGCCTGATTCATGTGTGTAAGTTAGCGGGGGCTGCAATCAAGCCTCTTCACTGATGACCGTGAACCGCGGTTACACGAGCTGCGATAAACCAAGCCAAACTACCTAGTGCTAGTGGGACCGCTACGCCTCGCTTTGCCGCGCGTTCCTATCCGTCCGTAGCACGCGTAGCGCTTATACCTACGTATGTGCACCCTCACAGGATTTTCACCTTTAACATTTGGATATAGAGTGTTATTTCCATTAAAAGTTGCGTCGTAGCAGCTACGAGAGAATTACAGATATAATTGGCAAGCTTGATTGGCATTTCGATTGAGCCTCTGTGGAGGCGTGTTATTAAATATTCTTGTACCGGTGCGAGTCGTTTACATCAGAAAAGAATATTAGATATTATGTGATTAACGAGGGTATTTATGTCTACGCTTGGTATGCGGAACAACACCTAAACTGGGCACTACGGCAGTATTTTGTGGTGGAAGCCCTTATCGTGTGTTACATAATAGTCGTTCCGGCGCTGTAGTCTGTTAACGATTTCGGCCAGGCCGGCGGTAGAATGTTACATATTTAGAAACGTGGAAAGCTAGCTAAAGGTCACTGTGGGAATATTTTTCTGTCTCGTTGGTTTCATAGAAAATTACCTGCCTTTGTTCGACTTTTGAATTAGGTAAGAAAGTATCTATGATATATACAATAAATTATTCAAGATCCTTCCACGAAATACTAACCTACCTACCTACTTACTAACGGGGTATTATATTTGGGACGTAATTACTAAAATTCAACCTTTTACCTTATAAAGGTAAAGTAAATAAGATAAAAATAATTCAGACAACGGATTTAAATATACCTAAGTACCTACTTATTCAATTATTTTATAGAAAGGTTTATAGAATTCAATGTATATGATGTATCTCTTAAAAATGCTAGCAATAATGTCTATCAGTATTTGAAACGGTTAGGTAGTCTATTTAACGGTTTAAAATTAAATTCCGCTTCAACAGAACAGTCCGGCCCTCCGGCTGATTTCTTGAACCGGCGCCAAGTGGCGAGTTGTGTGACTTCACTTACATTTACAATACGGATCCTGAATAATAATAAAGCGTTTTAAATTTTACGTGTATATTGTTACTATGGTGGAGGTTTATGTGTTGGTTAATATAAACACTCTTACTTGGTTGTTCAGTGTCTCGTATATTCTTAATTAATAATCTCCTCCTATAAATATCTCCTTATAAAAGAACTAGAATAAGACATTTACTTATCAACTAATACATGTCCAATATCTCATCCACATATAGTCACGTAGTACAAGTAGTTTATAACACGTTCTTTTGGACGTTTTTATCTCTATATCACGCTGTCGACTCGTTTTGAAAGTGTCCATTAAAATGAGAATTTACCAAAATACGTACCTAGTAGGTACTTAGATACAGAGTAACGCATTTTGGACTTATCCGGTACCTACATAAAAGACAAAACACGAATTATAATATACCTAACTTCATTTTATAATCGAAAATAAATATAATACGACCAAACGATTCTAAGCGGAAATCGATATAACGCTTTGCATGACCCAGGGTTAGAATCTAGGAACTCGTGAAATGAATGAGTGACCAATCGCGCTTGTGAACACTAGACCAATAAACCAAGCAAAACATAATGAGATTGTGACTTTAGCCATTATTTTTATTTAAAACTACAAACCATTTGAGCATCGGTAACTATGTCAAAATATTTTCCGTAAAGTTGGTAAAGTTCACTTATTCTTCCGCAAGTGAACGGAACTTGGCCGCACAGACTAGCCTGGACTGGCCTGTAATGTGTACTGACAAGAGAAATGGACTGCGAGACGGAGTCTAACGTGTAATGGGAATCGCGTGAATTTATTTGTATCACGCTGACGGGAAGTTGTTGATTTGTATTTATTACTATCTATGTTGTAGGTATTAGAGTTAATATTAATCTGTATTGATTCTTTGTGATATAATTGGTATAGATGACAATATGGATTTTGTATGATGTCGTATTAATTACTAGCTTACCCGACAGACGTTGGCCTGTCTTAACCTTGAATATTGAATTCGAATTATTCTGCTCAACTTTCTTAATGTTTTCTTTCAAGAAAGAACCTTCTCCTGACAATAATAAACACAACAAAAAAAGAATTAGCGAAATCGTTCCATCCGTTCACGCGTGATGCGATGACCAAGGAAATAGAGATCCATTTATATATATATAGATGGTAAGTAGCTACCATTTATTACACTTTTTTATCGATTGTCTTCTATAACGAAACGAGTAACCTACTTATATTAGGATCAATTATGTTTATTGGTTCATTAACGGTAAAAAAATTGCTAATCTTTCATTGATATCGGTTAATATAATTGTTTGTGCGTTGTGTACGGTGACAAACTGGATTCATGATTGTGGCCATTGTTCTGGCGGTCGGTGCGCCAGTCAATTTGCTCCATTGTTACAAATATACAGCCATTGTAATACGACTGACGATGCGTCGCTGACATTTATATCCGACGGAGAGGATTGCAAATAAAAATAATTGACCCCGGAGACATTTAAAAAATAATTTTATTTATAATAAATCTATCCTCAGGCCCATTCGTCTAGGTTAAAGATGCAGTCACCACTTGATAATATTTGTAACTATCTTTCAGTTTAGTACAGGTGAAGATTGACAAGGTTTTCTTCGCAGAACATTATTTTGTGCGATCCAAAATCAAAATACCTACTTACTTACTGCATTTTTTTTTATTTCTAATATATGTAAATAATTTCCTAATAACTAAAACAAAGTTCTCTTAAAGTTTAACCACGATGCATTTCTATTTTAGTGAATATTATTGCTCATTATTATTTAACATAGATGACATCCAAACGAGCAATTAAAATCGTCCGTCCGTCCACATGAAACCAGTGAGTTAATTTTTCACAACTGAGTAAAATAATGGCGGACGTGTAAAGTGTAACGAATCGTAACGCGTTACTGACGCGCCGCGGACACGGGCTCTATTATCGTCGCACGTGATGAAAATAACAATTTTACATTACTACCCAGTCAGTTCGCGGTTTTAATTGACAATGCAGGTACAACTATAGACGCCGTTGATCAATGCAATTGCAAATTAAAGTGTTTTATTCGTTGTACTTCATTAAAACATGTTTGTTATACTTCCCGCTTTACTTATAAACGCTGTATAGCGGTTGATTTGTTATTTTATACACCGAATTCTCGCTTTATGTCATTAGTAGGTACTTTAACAGAAAAACAAAAGAAGACAAAGCATCATTAAACTAAACAATCGCTAAACGACGTTAATAAGTAAGAGAAGAGGGTAAGTGTTTATTATTATGGTGCATTTGTTTAGGTGCGCATTATAATATAGATATGACACAAAGTAAATACCTTCTTATGTTTAGAGGTATAAAAGTTTATTTCCATTGTACCTTAATAGGTGCTAATCCAAAGCCATACCAACATTTTCTTTAACCAGTTTTGATTCCACACAAAAGCTGAATCTTGCAGCGTTTAACATCGCCACTGATGAATTAATTAACATAAATAACACCTGGTAGATGGTGACAGAGCCAAACTGTCACCAATTGACTACACAAAAGAGCTAGCTCGACCGGGGCAGTACCACCCACTCACAAAAGTTCGGCGTAAAGTAGCTATTATAGTTGCGTGTGATGAGTGACAGAGCTGGAAGTAGCAAGAGAGATGTATTCTTCTACAATCCAGTACCAAGCTAGTTTCAGACAAATTCAAATATTTTTATTTCAAACTACCTGTGCCCCGCGACATCGTCCGCGTGGAATTTAATTGACAAAGTTTCATCCCCTATTTTATCCCCTAGGGGTTAGAATTAATCAAAATCCTTTCTTAGCGGATGCCTACGTCATAACATCTACCTGCATGCCAAATTTCAGCCCGATCCGTCCAGTGATTTGGGCTGTGCCTTGATAGATCACTATAACAGTCAGTCAGTCAGTCAGTCAGTCAGTCACCTTTGAGTTATATATATTTAGATATGCCAGATTAACTGACACTTTTAAAAAGTCAAGAGTTAGGTGCATGTTCCAAAACTAAATCCTATGCAAGAAACTCAGCAGACAGCTTTCATTATGTAATGCAATGCCTTACAGCGCAGTAGAATCATTATTTGCATTGGTCCATCCAAAAACTGTGCTTAGTCTGACTTTTAGTGAAGGCCCGTTGCGTTGGCCGAGTCCCTAGCGCTTACATCGAACGTCGCTGACACTGGATTTGGCACTTTACCATGACCTAGCTTGTTGTTTAACATTTTACGACCACGTATGTCGCAGGTATATGATAAAATCAGGACACTGTAGAAAATTCTATAGAGTTAGTAGATGTTTCTTTATTTTTTAAGCATGTGATTATAATGCGTACTTGCATACAGGTATGTTTTTACGGGAAGAAATTTATTTTTAAAACATCGAATGATCCGTTGCCTATAGTTTATTTTTTTAAGCAGCCTTGTGATCATTTTCTCTACCCCCTATAGTTTTGAATTTGGCCTACCACGCCCATTTGAGAAAAAACATCTAGTACCTATTACCTACATACATTAAATATCAATGTACCTACTGTACATACAAATACCCAAAATACAAACTTTGAAACTAAGTACAATAATTTGTTATCTTAAATACCTAAGTCTTATTTAGAAGGTAAGTACCTATTAATGATAGATAAATATCACTCATTAATAAATAGGTATCCACGTTTATTTAATAAAACAATGTAAGTTTTAAAATGGTTCAATTTTACGGGCTGGCTGCGCTTAAACAGATTACTGAAAGCGTTTCATCGAAAATCTATTTTGCAAATCTAATTAAATGTCGATGTGGGAAACGGCTCTCCAAATTACATTGATGGAAATAATAATTGATGGCAGGTTAGCTAGGCAACGTGTGATATTCAAATTAAAACACAAGCCTTTTGATTTTGAAACACTTTATTAAATGTCGATGTATCACAATCTTTGAAACCAGCAGATACCTACTGATACTGATATACTAATATCTACTATAGTAGTTATGTCCTGGAATGTACACATTAACATAATTTATATAAGTTCCTAAAATATAATACCGTCGTACTGGCACGACAGAAAGGTTTAAAATTTTAATGTTGTCATTAAAAAAAACGATGTTCTTCTCGATTATCGACGAAAACAAATCCACTGTAACACAAACACACGGCCTATGGTGCAGACAGATGTTTCTTTGTTATGCAAATGCGTGGACGTGTCCCCTAGGCTGATGGGCGAACTCTGTGCTCGTACCGCTCAAGGCTACAGCTCCGTTACCTGTAACCCGGTACAAGCTAAATGGTCAATTATGTGACGAAACCCTCAGGTGTCCTGGACACAAAGGCCTGTATAAATCCCGACTCCATTGTTCGAATACATTCGTTTGATTAAAAACTTTCTAGTACCTGATAGTGCTTTAATACTGTAGTAAGTTACGGCTACCTATTATAAATTAAATTTGACACAGCAAAAAATAAAATATATAAAATTTGCTACTGTTATGAGAAAGGTGATATTTTTTTTGTACAATTTTGTTCAACCTCAGAATTAGCACCATATCTGTCTCATACTTATTTTGTAAACGGAAACTAACACAAAGTAAAGGATTATGTCCTTGAATCTGGATCATATCCAAATTCCGTTGTGTGTTATTTATCAAAGAAAAAGCACATCTATGCATATAGCCATAATTTCATGCAGGTGCCCTACGCTAGCGCTGAGTTTTCTTTAATATTTTTAAGACAGATCATGTCATTATTGTCTCAGACGTGTGTTAAGTAGGTACCTATAACAATTAAGTTCATATTTGATTCAGTCGCCAGTTTTGCTTTGTTTTTTCATTTTGCTTAGATCAATCTACTTTAGTACTCGACGAGTACCCTACAGTACCCGACTCTACCAATAAAATAAACCAGCCAACGTATTTAAACACATATTTCCATACTTTTGAAACCACGTATCTCTTCTATCAATGATCGATATACTTTTTTCAGAGTGCACCAAATCAAATTATTCCTCGGCTTTATTATAATACCATATCATCGCGATAATATGATTTCAGCACCACGCATATAGTGTTAATAGTGATTTAAATCAATCATCCAAACATAGATGTCCACAAGAGTATGTTAATCCGGGCAATATTAATTTATCCAGGTATATTGGTGCACAATACAATCTGTGTTACGCATTTGCCCCGGGTGGCGTCCGTCCTCTGACATGCAAATCTTGGCGATAGCATTAAATCGAATAGACGGAAGTGCGCGGGCGACTCGATACGGGCAAGTTGATGTAACTGGCACGTACCCTACGTGGGACGAATTAGGATACCGGCGGGTAGAAACGACTGGTCATCAGAGCTTTGATAATTATATTGCGTTTGCTTTGTATCTCCACTCCAGGGGAGAAACGAACAAGGGTGCTAGTAACATGCTATTTATACTGGACACAGCTCCTCTATCTAACTGTAGAGAGGATCTTTATTCACTATTATCTTGCCTAGGTTTATATGTATAGGTAATGCAGTTCATAACTTTGAATACATGCCTTCACGTATAAGACTTATTTTAAACTTATCAATCTTATAATAATTATGAGGTCAATAACTGATAAGAACACCCTTAAAAACCATTATACGTAATTGAAAGAAGTATCGCAACATCTATACAAATAAATAAAATTGGAGTGTCTGTTTGTAATATCAAAATAACACCTTTTCACTAAATGCATATGAAAAGTACATACGACACCTATAGCAAAAACGCGATTTAAAAAAATTTTGTCTGTCTGTCTGTCTGTCTGTGTGTTTGTTCCGGGTAATCTCCGAAACGGCTGGACCGATTTTGACGGGACTTTCACTGGCAGATAGCTGATGTAATAGGGAGTAACTTAGGCTACTTTAATTTTAGAAAAACAATTAGGATTCCGCGTAAAAAAAAAACCACATGAAATCAAAGAGTATCTCCGAAACGGGTGGACCGATTTTGAGGGGACTTTCACTGGTAGATAGCTGATGTTATAAGCAGTAACTTAGGCTACTTTTATTTTAGAAAAACTAAATTTTAAAAAATGAAAAAATGGGTTCTGTCGTGCGGGCTCAGAACGCGGGAGCGGGCTTTTTTGTTAAGTTAATTTCCACGCGGACGAAGTCGCGGGCTCAGCTAGTTTTTAATATTTTCTTTTTTAAAAAAATAAGGCATATTACGTTTGGAAGTACTTACTGAAACCAAACCAAAATATCAGTTAATGGGAATTACGCACAACCTAATGCCTTAAACGAAACCTATAAAATTGCATCGGAATTAATCTGTAATACATGATGAATTGATCGATAGATACATTTTGAAACCGAAATTGGATTTCGGATTTACACCTAGTTTGTGATAATCCGATTGTTCTCCATGAACCTAGCACATAACTACGTTTGTGTATAGGTGCTGTTTAAAGTTGAATACACATTAATTGGTCTATGGTACTAGGTACCCAGTATCCAACTATACCTAAACGTATGAGTGTATGGCATAATGTTTAGTATCTAACTTAAAACATAATTGACTTTTCTTAGCATGCGTTTGAAAAATTAGGAACTACCGATAGAAGGTAAAGTACCTACTTATTGGTAATTTATAGTGTTCTAACTGCTTTGAACAGGCGCCCATTGATAATGGAGGCAGAGCAAGTGGTTTTTCTGAAATATTAACATTTGGTACCACATAGCCTATTTTATCTACTCTATCAACCGTAGATTAGACAATTAAAAAAAAACAAAGTGATGTATAATATTAAAAATAACATTATTTTCGGTTAAAAATAAAATATTGATTTTATACGAGTCAACAATCCCTGCCGGATTTGAAGAGTATTAAACACAAAGAGTTAAATGCTATAGGCTACTCGCAATGGATGAAAGAGTTAACAGTTACTGTCATGTATCTATTAGGTATTTAATACGAATAAAATACTAGTTATTCAATCAAGTTTATAAAAGAAATATATACCTAATATATCTATCGTAAAAATAAAGGTTTATTAAACGTATTGCGTTTAATTATAAAGCAGTTTCAATACATAGACCATATGGTGGACCATATGGGATATCCCATTGACCTTGTTTGTAAATGGATAGGTAAAATAAGAAAAACATTGAGGTACTACGAACTACTCGAATTAATTTACCTACTGACTAAATATTTTCACAGTATAAAATATAACTAAATACATGTTTGCGTTCTTCAAGAGTCATAAATCTTCCCACGCGTTACTCCGATTCTTTTGTTAATATGTCAATCCAGTAACGCATTGTAATGCCACGTTCTAATAATAGGTTAAAAAGCAGGTGCCACAGCTAACAATAGCCTTTTCCAGCTCTCGCCGGTTACATGTATTGTCCATGTGGGTAGGCGCCTTCCATTCATCCTATTATCACTTTAAAATGTCACATACCTTGTGACTGTCTTTAGATAAAACTTTAATAGCCAATAGATGGTTGGCATGCCGTTACCTCCGTTTTTTTCACCCGTAATAAGTGTATTTTATTATGTTATATTTAAACTAATGTTATATTTAAACAAGTTTTCTTCTGTTCCAGATAACCAACGTGGAAAACTTCGCAACTCACGTACGGAAATTCATACCTACTTCTCACATTCAAACACACTCGCGAAACACTATCAACCAGATTTCGTTAGCTCAACAAAACCATACTGAAGCACACAAAACTACTTTTCATTCAAACTATGCGGAAACATGGCTAACAAACGGCCGGCGACTTCTAAGCGCGGGCGTTACGTCACTGAAGGGAAAACTCCGAAATCCTGCACACAGACTCAGTCTGTATTACATTAACATCACTTCTACAAGCGTTGTCTGCATGAAAATACTAATTCGCACACTGATTTAATTTCGCCCCCGTGTGGGTTAAACGAGAGCTCTCTGCGTACCGTGTTCGCCTAGTATTCGATGTAACGAAGAGGTGGCACAATTGAGTCAAGCACCACTTGTATCAGTTACGTTGAACGCAACCGCACACACACACCCGCACTGCCCCTAATTCATGATACTTGAATGAGTACTTCGCAAATTCACAGGGTAATTATCCGGCATACCGAAATTAATAAGCCCGCAGCCAACGTAAATCGGTGCTGATTGGTTGCAAACTGAAGAGGGACGGATGAATTTAACTACAAAAGGTGAGTTTCCATAGTACAGGTATTCCATATACATTTGCGAATGCTCGTTATAACTAATTAGTGATTTATGTAATTAACTATTTTTCCTCAGGAAAAAGGATAAAAATAATGGATTGGATCTTGGTACCCCACCCAATGCAAAAAATATCATCATCATTCATATTTTTTTACATATAAAATTAATTAATGAATACGAGGCATTAAGTACATTAATCTTTTTGTTGAGTAAACGATTATAAAAATAATACTAGGAACTACAAAATATTTGGTGTCATATTTTTCTCAGTGTATTTACTACTCACTGCATTTCACAACGCCAATCACGGAAAATAACGTTCAATTAAACGATTTTTCTTCTAGAAATATCTACTACAAGCACCTCGACGAAAAGGTCGCTTGATGAGTCGATTTCTCTTTGCCGATGCTTTATGTACTTACATAAAATAAGTTAGGTACCTTAAGACGACCGCTTGGCGCAGTGGTTCGAGCGTAGGCCGCTCGGCTCACTGCATCGGGTGGTTGCGGGTTCGATTCCCGTCAGGGTAAATTTCGGAAATGGCCTTTCCGTAATTTTCCCTGGTCTGGTTATCACTGGGATCGCCCCCAGTCCATTGTACGGTACCCATAGTACAAGCGTTGCCTAGTTTGGGACCATACAGTTGGTGTGTTCGTCTGGCGATATTTATTTATTATTTATTTATTTATTGTTTAACGCCACACTTCTCAGCGATACAAATAAGGGGGGAATGTGATTTTGAACAATAATATATGTATTATCTAAATTATCATGACATACTTATCCGCGTGAATGCCGTGATATTCCCGTATGTCCATAACTCAATCAATAACGATCAATAATTGATGGAAAACCAACAACTTTACATACCAATTTAAACCTCAATCCGAAAAAACAGCAAATCTCAGCAGATCACTTTACACAGAAACAAAAGAACAACATCCTGAAAAAAGCTGTTCAAGGATCTGAAATTTGTTGACGTTATTCAGCCAATTAGCGATGAAATTGAGCATAGTCCATACGTCAATAAACAATCACTTTAAAAGGGGCGAGAGGAAGGCGAGAGTGTCGAGCGCGCGTGCCGCCCCTGACCACTGGGGTGTAACATGGGCTTTACAAGATTTGCCACGATCGAGCGAACACCCGTATCTCCGCAGTGCCTGATGTTCGCGGCGCTATGCCGATGAGTTGTATAATATCCGAACGAGGAACGCAGGCTTTTCCTTACCACGACTAATGTATTCTAGGGCTAACATTTTTGTAGCTAATTTTGTTTTCTAGAAGTATATCACAGGCACCTAGGTAATTCATTCAACTTCATTCAATTTTTATTTTAATAATGCACTGTTAATCAGAATAAATCTGCGAGTCATTGTGAGTAAAAATAAATACTTAAACGGTGATGCTATTGCATAAGATTTCTATCATAATTCGCTTAGTATACTCATAGAATTAATTTGTCCGTGTGAATTGTTATAAGTGTTATACAAAGAGTACCTACATGAGATAAACTGTTGGGAAAGACTTAAAGCAATAAAACTTGTATGATTTAATCGCATCCAGACCAAATGGGAATGCGGAAATAGGAGCTCTTGAGGCCAAAGTGGAGGCTGTATGCATTTCAGCAAAACACTTGTGCATTCTAATCCTGAAAATAATCAACGCATGTAAGGCGATGCGCCTTAATCTAGATAACTTGTCAAAGGGACCGACTTCCATCATCTCACACTTGGAGTTACGCCAAATTGAACTTCCTGCGAAATGAACTTCAGGCGCTGGGTATATATAATACATACCTACATATAAGGGCAAAATATAATTCAAAGTAAAGTTCAATACAAAGTCATACCTACAGAACCACCTACTAACATAAATTGTGGGTATTGATAATAGTGCCAACCTGATTGAAAAATGAAAAATTTGGGAATAGAGTCGGAAGTCGGAACTCTATATTCAATTATTGGATGTTCTATGAACAAGTCTCATCTAGCTAAAGCTAAAGGAACAGTGGATCAGAATTGGGATTTCCGCTGAATGGACATGATCCAAATAACCTGCGGCATGGCCGTGATTATTCAAAACAGATGCAGTAACACGAATTAGCTATGTGTGCTGATATCCGATCGTTATCGAGCTCTCGAGGACGGCCAGTACCTATCGGCATAATGTCGATTAATGGATGGAAATAGAACAAATTTCACATTCACAGAAAAGTGATATTTCTGTCTGGAATGGAATTCGATCCCAATACAATTTGGGAAAAGCCTTGGAAGAAATCTGGATTTGTCGAATTTATTTTACCGTAATCTCGGTTTTTGAACCATCACTAATCACTATAGTTACGCTCCTCGACCTCCCCATGTGGAGTAGTTAATATGCTTTTTATTTATTTATTATAACTGTCGAAAGCCGTTTTCATTGAAGATAATCTTTTTTGACTCCCTAAAACAAAAACCACCACTCAAACTAATTAGAACAGAACGTTTAGTATAATGTAGTTAATGGAAACAATAAAATCAGCATAAATAAAAAAAGAAAATGTTTATGATTTTCCTTTTCATATTAATGCAGTGTGATAAATTGTCGCAGTTCAAATCTGGTCAAAAACAGTAGTAGGTAAACAAAATGCAAAATACAATATTTGGGATCCAAAGTGATGAATACAAATCTGTTTACATTGCATTTTGCACCTACCTACAATACGCATTGTAAACAGAATTGTATGTAGGTATTTTCATGATGGGTATAACCCTTCATAGAACACCGTCAAATTGAGGTTTAATTACAATCTCGCTTTCATCCTCGATGTGACAACATACCGTAAAAATTGCAAGAACATTACAAAAAAAATTGAAACAAGACTTTCCTGCTGTTTCCCGAAAGTTACTGCAGCGAGTATTCGGTACCAGTATTGTGGAACACCAGCAGTATTTGAGCAGACGATTCCGTAGCAAAAGTTACGTGTACCAGCACGCGCAGTGACGATCTCGTTGGCCACTTGGTAGCGATGAAAAATTCATAAGGGGAAAAATCGTTGTGGTTACTACAGCAAGTAATTGTCTCGCTCTGTTGTTACAGATAAATGCATAGATGAAAAAAAAAGGGACAATTAACAATGTTAGTCCAGTGTAGAGAAATCTCGATCACTTTATAGGATTAAGTACTTTCGGACCTCAATATTACGCGTTCTACCGGGAAAATAAGCAACTCGCAATGGTTTCTGCTGAAAAGAAAACCTAATAATAACTATTTACCTTGTTGCCGCTAGATGGCGCTAGTAGGTACTTCCGAGCGGAGCAACGAGTAAAATATTTAATTAATCAAAATAAATCGTCTCACAATAATATTTTATCTTTGCATTCGTTCTATTAACATGAATTTTATTTTTCCAGGAACACGCTGGCGAGTCTTCTGCAACGCGAATGTTTAATTTTTTCATCACTTAGAAAACAAAATCAACACACACACATTACATAACACAAATCATTAGCTATCTCTTGCCCGTACCTACCTAATATTCACACAGAGATAATACCTACAATGTCATTTACCCTACACTTGATGAACCATTACAAAGGTCATCAATCATTGCGGAGTACCTACCTAGCTACATGTAACGGGACTTGCGTCATGCTTGATGGTCGACAAAATACCTATTTATTTATATTCCTGAGACGGAAGAAGGTTGTTATTCAACAATTAAGTAGGTACCTCAGTACTTAACTTCTAGTTCTAGTGCTAATTCAAATAAAAAGTTACTACGTACCTGGCACATATTAAAAAAATATGTTTGTCTTGCTCACTACTACGATGAGAAAGGCGGCAACATACCTATTACTGTAATTGAGTGAAAAAGTTTGTGTACCAACTGAATAAGGCTCATTACCTCGGTAACTCAGTACAAACAAAAAGGAAGCTATAATATGAATTAATATGTAGATAATAAATCATCAAATCAATCGCTAAAAATATTAAAGTCTAAACAAAAAGTTAAATAGTACCTATTATAGGTAGCTTATGGGACTTACCTAAATGCAGAAAATGTTATCCCTCAAAATTGTAACAGCGCACATTAACATCGTATCATTTCAGATCTGTGTATGAATTATCCATATTTCAACAGATCTTTAAATCTCCTTGGCCTGTTCCCTTTTTGGAATTTCAAATTCTGAATATTATTCTTCATTTCATCATTATTTTTCATCAGTATTATTTCACCAAGCACAGTATTTTTCGTGTAGTTACATAGGTAGTTAGGGCCGCTTTAAATTACAGTCAACTAACCTACGATTAACAATTACCTAATACCTACGGCTCTGCAAATTATAGCTTTGATGAAAACATCAATGATTATGCTAATGGAACAGATTCCTAGAAATATCCTGATTGTTCTCTGAATGAATTGTCTACACATTGGTTGAGGGGGAGATAACTTGTACCTAGATTATTTTCATTTCTGCGAGGTTTCTAAGTTTACCTTAATCTTGACTTAACATATTGACTTATAACTCGTTACAATTTTCCTCAACAATCAAAGATGAACACAAATAGGACCAGTTCTAAAATCCACGTAGAACCTTGAGACATAGAACGCAACCACACAGGTACACGCCTCTACACCACAAACATAATCCCAGTCCTCAGAGGTCGCCAAGCGAACTGAATTTCTTTGCATAATTTGAGTGACACACGACAACGATGATGGATATGAAGATTTTTAGTGACAAGATGTTCTGTAGCAACATATTTTACCCGCTGTGCGAACTCTGCCGCTGTGAATTTCATTTATTAGCATCACTGGACTGGTAAGTTTCTATTTCAACCATTTTTAATGCAATATTGAAATCAAATATCCATACTATTTGTATTGTAATTTTGTTTCAAGAACTTAACATATAGGTACCTGCTGAATTAATTAGCTCACCTAATGAATTTTACAAACTTGATGATTGAATGTGATTTTAAGATAGCTACTATTGTAAACCGGGTGACCCAGCTGCAACACAGTTTAAGTCAGGCAGGCGTGGTACAAGATAAAACTGGAATCCCTTGAAACATCGTCTCTGACATCGTCCTCGGAAGTAGTTTGATTGGCTGGCATATAAAAAAGTGTCGCGTCGAGTCGTCGCCTCGTACCGCCACGTGCCAACCTGATGAGCGCAAGTCGGTGTTATTTGCCGCATAATTTACATAGAGATAGACCAGCGTCCCGTGGGCCGTGCACCCGTTGAATTTCTATTGTTTAGATTGGAAAACTAAGTGCGCCATTGGTCGACTTTCCTCTCACGTCATTATTAGAACACAACAGGTGTCGCGGCGTGATGAATAAGCACCTGAAACACGGAAATGACTAGGAATTTTATTGTGAACTTTTATTTCAGTTTAGTGGTGGCAAAAGCTGAAGAATGTTTTTGGAGGTACACTTGTAGCCTTGTAGGTATTATTGGTAGTGTTATACCTATTTGATTTGAGGTGATGATTCGTATTCTTCCTTAGCTGTTAGTTGCTCCGGGCCGTTTCTAGAGTATCACGTTAAAATATCAAGTCTTAAGTCTTAGAGTATAGGTATTCGTCGGCAATTGCTGTTTGTTCCTCTAATGTTAAATAAATAATAACCTATACATAAATCCTACTATTATGAAGGCTCAGGATCCAACTCTACTTTAGTTATTTGGGAAATATAAGCTCGTTTCAACAAAGTAGGTAGTTTTGTAGCTACTGAATTAAAATAAAATAGTTTAATTGCAATCCCGTTCAGCACTACACGGACAAACAGAAATAGAAGCCCGGATGTCGAAGGGGTCGAGAACGAATCGATTACCTAATGGCGCTGTGCGACCACCCGGCCCCGTGGAGATTGACTCATTTGCACTGCATTACATTACCGAGTGACACGGCCAGCCACTCTCATCATCGCCGTAATGAACATCGTTGTTCACAACACTCGAGCAAAATTCCATTTCAATTGCTTGATATGTACCTATTAGATCTTACAGCTTTTAACACGCATTTATTGGAGTTATATTATATATACATATATATATATATATCTGCTGTTATTCGAATTCGTATTTACGTTCTTTTACCAGTGGGTGGTAATTGACCGCAAGAGCTAATCGCAGTAGTTTCATAAACTGGAGAACGAGACCCTTTTTGACTTAAACAGCTTGGAATGTACATCGCGTTTTGTTAACCACACCTCAAAGCGTTTTCTTGACGCTGCCGTTTTAGCATAAAAGGAGGAGTCATAAATACGTAGTATTTTAGGACTTCAAAGCAATCTAAATTTATAATGTTGTTGTTTTTAGCTGTACCTATGTTGTCAATATTTTTTTTCAATCATCTCTTCATTACTTGTGCTTCTATGTGCTCAAATCAGTGGCGGATTTACAATTTTCCAAGGTATAGGCTGTAAAGTTTTTGCCGCCCTTGCCTCTGCAATTGTCATGTCCTAGATTATTTTACAATCAAAAAATTTCGTTCTAATTGCACGTAAAATAATTTTTGGCTTTATTTTTGAGCTAATCAAAGCACCGAATGCACAATGACAAGTGAGAGGGGAAGTCATCGACAAAATTTGTTGCAGAGTTCTACCTGTAAAACATCAGAAAACCGTCATGCAGAAATCTTTTAGATTTCTGTGAGATAGCAAAAAAAAATTTGGTCCCCAATTTTACCGCTCCAAAAATCTGCCGCCCTAGCCTCTAGCCTACTCAGCCTGCTGGTAAATCCGCCACTGGCTCAAATGATGATTTACCTTCACTACTACACAGACATTTCGTGACCAAGAGACTCGATAGCCACAATTTCGTAAAGAGGATCACCAGCAGAGTACTGGCTCACCAAATGCACTGCACTCTATGATCTTCCAGTCGTAAGATGTGCTTTAATAACAAAATAATAAAAATTAATAATAAAAACTAAATAATAAACTTAATAATAAAAATATTTTGTGCAGGTTCCACCATTCGATCCGCAAGTATGATCGGTGTAGCAAGCACTAAACTTCTAACTAATGTTAACAGTTCCTTCCTACGACTAATTATCATCATCTCTGTAATAGTTTTCGCCCATGAAAATGTAGAAATAACTATAAATTCTGGCGTTTATGCACGAACATAGCAAAACGACGAATGATTTCTTAATGTCAAAGCGCCTCAGTGTAAACAAAGCTTTAGTTATTGCACACACATATAACATCAGTAGGTACATTCATATGTAGGATACTGAATGTTCTCAATAGTTAGCGCTCAAGTGTGAAGCCAGATCTACTCTCAATATGACGTCGACTCATTGGCCTGCTAATGTAACGCTCCAGAGACAAATACACCAATAGAACATGAACAGGACGCGAGTCAAGTTGCAAACCACAAATTGCAACATTACACATCTCTGACATAGGAAATAGTTTCCTATATACAGGTAATACATATCACGATGTAGACACATAATTATGCACACATTAATATAGCTTTCTAATATTAGAACGTAAATATTAATGGGTAACATTGCCAATAAATTACCCATCAGTCCGTTAAAACTTAAAAGAAGGTACATACATAAATACCTATCTAGTCTCTGTTCTTAAACCTGCAACGGTTCCTGAAGCTTCTGATGTTAATTCGGTGATTATACACCATTCTTTGTAGAAGGTGACCACAGCATTACCGTACATTCTCAAAAACTTTGGTCCTACCTATCTTCAAGCAACTCCTCTAATGTACGGGTAGGTGCTTCCTGTCAATCCAAAATTAGAATAATTTATCCTGTCCAAACTATATTTAAAGAAACTAAACTCTACATTGATTGCTACGCCTGCTAAGTTCAATAAGCTCTGCCTACATGACTCCAAGACTGCACTTGTGAGGAATAGTATCTTCTGTATGGCACCTATCATTTATAATAAGATACCAAAGGACTAGAGAGAAATTAACGCTGTGCCATTCAAGACCAAATTAAAAAGCCTTTTGATTAACAAAGCATATTATAATATAACAGATTATTTAAAAGATAACATTTTATAAAACGTTTATTATTATTATAAGTTCTCCTAATTTACATAAATATAAGTTTATATAATATTATTATTATTAATTCAATATTTTACGATTTCATTTTCACAATTTCATAATTTTCAATATATGTTTTTTTTTTAATTTCAATAATTTGTACGCCATAAAGGCTAAACATGAAGCACGTGTATTAAATTTTCCATCTTGCATACCTGTATGTAAAGTCATGTTGTTACAAATAAATGTTATTCTTATTCTTATTCTTATTCTATACGCCATCAATTGCAGCATTTGTCCCGACGACAGCAGTAGGTACTTTATGTTTGAGTAAATTTGCAACCACAGGCCTTAAGCTTTTCCTTGTTCGAACAAGGGTATCTACCTAGTATCTACTGGTTGAACCGTATCAAATCCACAAATCACAATGCCCACGCAAGTCTTCTAAAGGATAGGGGTCAGTGAATCTGGCATAATATTAAAAAAATATACGGAAAAAATATTAAAAATATATACCCTAAAAATGTGACCTCAAACATTTTCTTTATAAGTGCCTATTAAATTAATATTACCTATATTATCACTTTTATCTCATCTCACAACACAGTAAAGTGTTATCAAAGTGTGATAACATGCTTATTTTAATAATGCACGATATTTTGCATGGCGCCTAACCAAGTCAATAGTACAGATGGTGTAGGTACCTACCTACCACAAAAATCTGATTCTATACCTAAATCTGTTATGTTGGTTAGTTGGGTACAGCTTGTTGGATTGACAGCGAGTGGTTTAAAGGCCAGCTACCTATTAGAAGGAAACCCATCAGTTTATTTATTGTTGAAGGTTTAGTTAGGTAGGCTGGTACTAAGACGCAGCATGCAAAATATCGTGCATTAATAAAATAAGACCATTTATAATAATACTTACTTACCTACCTCGTTAGTAATTAAATACATCGCTTCTCAAGCCATGTCAGATATCCTATGGCCGATTCCAAGAAGGTTAGAATACCACTGGAGATATCACGTAGAACTATGGAGTGAAGACAGGTTTTTTTACATATATACATACATTTTGTCCCTCTCACACTTCATCTGAAATTGCCATGATAAACACAAAAAAATACCCAAACTAACGTGTGATGAGCCAAGATTTCGCAAGTCCATGGTTTTCGTGTCTGTTTTTTTATGGATTTTATTTACATATTACATATGCTCAATTTGAGAATCCTCTTTTGACTTCAGTATTTATTTTTATATAGAAAACCAAAAAATATATCAACCGTTCACTTTCCTGATTGTCGGTAGCTGTTATTTTAATAATTTAGCAACACTGATAGAACACTCCATTTGATACTATGGCCAAACTGTCAAAGATTTTCAAGCACTTCGCATTTTTAAATTAGTTTAATGCTTAAATAAAAGTGTATTCTTGTAATTTAAACGATGTATTGTGTTGTGCAAAATTGCAGAAGTGTATGGATACCAAACTCAAACAATAAGTTACACGGGTAATTGTATTTTACGCTAATCACCGTATTTAACCATATTTATATTATTTTTAATGGGAGACGTAATAAAACATCAATAAATGATTATTATTAGTATTGTGTGGCTATTGATTAATGATATAACAGTTTATGTTGTACTTTTCGTACTATATTCATTTAGTTTTTACATGAACATTTGACCTAAGAAGGGTGACCATCATCTCACTGTATTTCAGATTTTCTGAGTAAGGAAGGATACATAAGTATTATACTAATCATATGTTCCAAAGTCAATCATCTTATTACACTTATATGTGTTCGGTCCCCAAGCCTGCTCCAATGGGTTATTGATAAAGTAAAAATGCTGTAGAAAATGTGCTAATGAAAATCTATATTGTTATTGTTGCTAGGCTACAAACACCATAAAGTCAAAAGAGAAACTATATACCAAAAAGGTTGTTCAAGCCTTAACAATATGAGTACCCACCATATATTGTGATTGTGCTAAGTTTATAAGTACCACAATCACAATGGGTACCTATTTTATGACGGGTGCGTATACCTCACTTTGCCCCCTGCACACTTCGACCCTAGGCAGGAGCCGAGCCGGCGCGGCGTTCGGCTCGCATACGTGCTCGCGCTGGTACCGCGCTGTGAGTTAGTGACAGTTAGACCGTCGACGTTAGACGCTCGAATGCCGGTTGGGTTATTTATACAAACAAATAAAATTTGATTGCCTGTTTGTAATATCAAAATAACACCTTTTCACTAAATCCATATGATACTCGTACAATACATAGGTAACAAAAAAGCGGGTTGAAGCGGTTTGTTCCGGGTAATCTCCGAAACGGCTGGACCGATTTTGACGGGACTTCCACAGATAGCTGAAATATATTAGCTGATACATACCGCATATTTATATTTTAAAATTTTAAGTAATTTTGGAAATGGTTTCACTGGCTTGTTTCATTTTTTTTTTACTTGTTTATGATGAGTGAGTTTGTAACGCGTATCAACATATGTGATGTGACTTAAATGGTTGTATCTTTTGATTGCGGTGACCTGGAAGCTTTATAAATTATTGATTCTTCTTCTTTCTTTAAAAATATGTTCCAGTAATAGCAATAACAAACACATTTAATAACAATACAATACAAAAAACAGGTGTGATGTGATTAAGATTAGAAAAGTCACGATGACATGACTATTCATTATCATCAAACAATCTATTTACTATTCTAATAAATTTTGTGGTAGCTTAACTTCCACTGAAATTGGGATCACCACTGTTGCACAAGAAATCAATAGAATCAGCGACAGAAGAACTGAGTGTCTGCGCTGCAAGACGTACATATATGTATTTATTTTTATACTAGGATAGTTGACATGTCCACCTGTAACTTTTTGGACAATTTTAACCCTTCTTTCAATTGCACCATGTGAAGTTCTTTAATAAATTTAAATGACATTTCCGTCCGGCGTTGTTAATGTACCTATAATCAGACATTTCTAGTAAGCTTTAAAATATGCGTAGCATCTAATAAGCAGTGTACATTGTTAACACATAAGTCTTGTAACGATCTTGACTGCGCTTTTGATATGTCATTTTGTACTGGTATGACATAAGAAACATTGACATTTTAAGATCGCTCTCTCAGACTTGAGTTAGATTTATTAATATGGGCCCGAAACCGTCAGTCCTAAACTTGAGATCCGATGTTGTCACCCTAAAGAGAGAAGCAACAAACACGTGACGTTATTCAAGGTCATATTTTTTTGCTTCAAAACATTGTTCGTGTTAAAACATCCAGTGTTATGTATAAAGTTCTTGGCCGATTCTCAATAAATGGAAGGAATGACACCTATCATAAACCATTTGATTACCTACCTACCTATATGAAATACAGTGGCAAAATCTATCAAAAGTAGGTTAGAGACCTAAATTCGATGTATTTTAAGAATTAGGCGTTCACACGTAAACTACAGAGCTCAAATAGGTAGGTAGATACATTCTAGTCCTAATTGCTGGCTATCATCGCCAACTCGTCGACTAGAAGGCCGAATCCACTGAGCTATTGTCAAGTTCAACGACCCATTCTACTCATGATTAAAACGCATTTTGTTCTATATAGGAAATTGTTACGCGAGGTTAAATTGGCGAACACTGCCGTGACATAAAACCTATTAAGTAGGTTTTTAGTTATATTCCTATATTATGATAAACTGGGCATACAGATAACTAAAGCCATACCTATTACCTAATTAACTTAATACTTAGGTACTTACTAACTAACCTGTTTGTATCAGAGATATTACTTACTATAGAAACTAAAATGTTCACTAATTAAAAAAACATTAGACGTTACCTGGATAGTACCTATCAATAGGTAGGTACTACCAAAAATATTTGGTATGTACTGCTATGGTTATGGACATGTGTATAGTTAGCGCAATATGAAATTCGTGGTTATAGGTAGGTAATTAGGTTTGATCGGAACTTTTTATTAACAATTTTAATTAAGCGGTACTCATCTCTAAAACATTTTTTATTTATGGCGCTGACTGTACTGTAATTTGGGATCATTGAACTGTTGATAGGTAGGTACATAAAACCTATTTCTACTAATAGTAGATGTGGTAACGCCATCTGTCCGTATCACAAAGCAACAGCAAATCATAATAGTCACCTCACTCACACTAGGAAAATAAATACTTGTAGAGGGCGCTAGCTGCTCGGATGTGCATGTGCAAAAATTACGATAATAATGTCAAGGCCAATGTTAGAATTAATATGTGGCTATCAATTTCCGTTAAATACACAAAATGAATGACTAACTTAACGTTGGATAAGTCGATCTGAAAATAATTACGTTAAATCGAAGTATTCGACCTATTTTTTCTATTATCGGGTTTGGCTTCCGCATCATAACCTCTTTTCGAATAATATCTATGGATCTAGGGCATTTATGGTAAACTTAACGTAATTTTACATTGCAATCACTATCAATCACTATTATAGTGTTTCTTATATCTAATTTAATACTATTTAATAGTATTAAACCATTTAAATAACTTATTTTGCAAATTTTCCATAGTAATACGTGTTGCAAAATTCGAATTTGGCGCCACAAAGTGAGAAACGCGTGAAGTTCGCGTTGCGAATCTGGCCGATTGATGTGAAAGATATTCCGAAGGCCGTGAGTGAACACGGAAATCGAGATGTGTGTGTGGTCAAAAAGACAGTGCAAGGTAGGGGTCGGGTGGCGTTTGTGATGGCAAAATTTTTGCAAATGGTGAGTTAGGAATTATTGACTTGTCGCCACTTGGAATTCGTTTGGTATTGTGTCAGTGAATTAATTGTGTGTTTAGAGAATTATTTGGTGTTTATTGATACTAAAATTCTTAGATTCTGTGATACGGGATCGGCAAATGGCGCTACGAATATCTAAAGTTGACACAACTACGCGTTTAGAAATCCCATACATCTTCGGTTGCCAATTTCTAGGCACGCGGCATGACCTGTGATAAACAACAAATAGTGGTGCATCCTAAAATTCCTCATATCGCGCGTGTGGACCTAGCAACTGGGACATCCAGCTTGGCGATTATAACGGTGTCAGCATGTTGCGATTTTTTTGGCGAGCGGTACTACTTTTTTAAACTCGTTTATAGAGGCGGCTAGAGGTTTCCGCGTCCCGTAGGGTCGGTGGCCCCGCGGCCTGGCTTCTGGAGCTAAATTACATAATGTATAGGTCTTGTTTGGAGCATGCAACAAGTAGATATGTGTCGGCGGGCTAACTGTCAATGTGGAGTACAGTAAGCCCGCTGCCCGCGGCCCCCATTAATTCGAGCCGCTGATGTCACTTATCTCTGCGCTCTCCTATCTAGGCCCTATGGCCGCCAATTTTTTTGCACATAGTATCTTAATGTAAATTTGATAAACCGCGCACGGCTCTAATTACCACTTGTTTAAATACTAAGTGATGCAAATCTAGGTTCGTTTACAGCAACTGTTCATGAATTTAAATTTTAGTACCTACATTGATATAACCTTGTAATTTTTATGCTGGCTGTTATTATAATGCTGCCTAAGTATGTTATAGTTATGGTAATTACATCCCATTGAATGTGTTATTCCTTCCAGCACGGTCACTGACATTAGCACCAACAATGGACCAGCAGTTCTGCTTGCGCTGGAACAACCACCCAAACAACCTGACTGATGTGCTTGCGAGCCTGCTACAGAGAGAAGCCCTCTGTGATGTCACACTCGCATGCGATGGGGAAACAGTCAAGGTAATGCTACATCATTTATTCTAGGTCTCATCCCTATTAAAATAACATGCAAAAACATCTTTACAAATGGATGCTTTTGTATACCTAACTATGGAGGCTACTGTTGCAAAATACTAATGCTACATTTCAATTCTAATGACCAATATTGAGGATGTATTCTGTCTTCATATTTAGGCAAATACATATTCATAATGTGCGAAACATTTTGTACAGGTTTCGAGAAAAAAATATATTAAAATTTTTGTCACCTGACTAGGTAGGTACCTATTTTGTTTCGAAAGTAATCACCCATCTTAATTCTTAAGTGTTATCCTCATAGTAATGTTATGTCATATTATAGGAAGTGTTGGTAAATATTCATGTACAGTTGTTAATGTGAGTGCAACTGTTTATTGTAATGCAACAACAAAATGCATTAAATTGTAAACAAACATGAGTAATACTTGTGTTGTTACCTATTGTTGACAATGCTTCTTCAATGAATTTTTCATACATACTAAACATACTTATGTAATAAACTAATCATGTATCTTTGGAAATAAATCTTTTGTTTTCCATTTTGTACTAAATATTAGTAGTTGTTACATAATATTAACTAGTATAGAATATTCAGCAATTCCATCTTTTGAAACAGCTCAGTCGAAATCACAGTTAAATCATTTATTTCGTTTAGTCCTATGGGGGCACTTACAAATTCTTATTTTGACATCATTTTCTTAAGTCTACAAATGGATCACAACACGACCCCAACTGAGAAGATCCATAAGGACCTTCGGCATGTATTTTTTTACCCAACTATGGCAAAGCCGTTACAAAGGATTATGATTTTAGCTGTCTCTGTATACACATATATATGTTTGTTTGATTTTTATGTACCTCCATATTGCCTAAACTAACCATCCGATTTTGATGAATGAAGTTTCAATCATATGTTATTATGGTCCAGATGACATATGCTACATTTTACATGGACTCAATCAGTATGATGAATGTTTCAACCGAAAATGTGGGATCCCAGATATTTTTTTGTTCTCTTGAATGGGATGTCTTTGAAAGAGAAGAAAATTCTGTACCATATGAAATAAATATACGAAGCAACAGAAAACCAATATTATACTAAATTACAAAGTTTGTAAATAATTACTATTAGTGCTATCTGTGAGTAGTTTGGAATATAATTTGTCTAATTCCGAATTCAGGTTTACAGTTTTTCAAGTTTTTACTTTTTTTTTCAAGTCGCTAGATGCTTCCTTAGATTAATAGGTAGTCGCTAGATTAATAGGTACTATACTAATTAATGAGCTCTTGACAATTATTGCTTCAGTTCCATAGTTTTAAACTTGTGCTCATTGATAGGTTCTACCTACAGGTAATACCTACTAAATTCAATTTTCATTTTAATTTACATTGCTCAAAAATAGTTTACTAAAATTTATATTTTATTTAAAATTATTGCAAATAATTAATTAATTAATTAAATCCAAGGACAATCATTCAAACGTCTAATGATATGTGCCTACATAGTAACTAGATAGATGGAGATACCAACACGTGAAATCTCGATTGTCATTACAGTCAGGTTGCTACCTTAGGCCATCAAGTCAAGGTAGTCTTCATTGTAGATATGTATTTAAATGTTTGCTAATTCCGCAAGGCTATTCTTTCCTAAATTGCGTCTTTTTGTAAACTCAATACCTTGGTAGGTATACTTATTTTAAATTATAATCTGGAATTTGTATTTGTGACTTTAAATTTATACATAGGTATATTCATAATAATGTTAATTTGTATGTAGGAAATGATAGAAATCTATTTTTAAAACACGTACCTTTAACACATGGTTATTTATTACTTGCAAACATAAAGAATAACGCTTGGATTTTGAAAAAAGTTAAACACGACTTAAGGTATAGTACCTACTCTACCTATGTGAAGTGTTATTTGTAAATCTTTAAACAACTTAAGTGTATCACATGTTAATTTTTTTTGCAATAAAATAGTTACTGTTCAATATCTTGATGAATCAAAAGGTCAATAACACATGTTGACCAGCATCTTCCTTTATATGCCATTTAAATTTAAATTCAACAATTAACTACGAAAGCTAAAGTTTTATGCTAATAAAATGCAATTTATTTGGTAGGTTGAAAGGAGTCTGCAGAAGAGCTGCATATTTTTAACTTTCTAATTTTTTATTGCTGTTGTTAAGCGGGTTTTAGGGTTTACATCTAGCTAGACAGACACATTAATATACATAGTTTAATGATCGCGTCATTTGGTGGTGTAAGCGTGCGCAGCTTGACTCACTGAATCGGGTGTCGTTGGTTCGATTCTCGCGCAGAGCGAACTTCAGTTTTTTTTTTGTCTGCCCTGATCTACGCAAAAATAATAATGGCAACAAATGAGTTTAGTTACGGCAAATAATTTATAAATACGACCTATTACGTAAATGTTTACTGTAATTTCAAATTGTTTAGAAAACTATACCTAATAAACTATACTAGGGACTAGATAGATTATATTATGTAGTCGTATTTTTTTCTTATTGTAGGTGTTACTATGATTGGTTGCAGCCCTGAATATAAAAACCCCAAAAAAAACAATACATTACTGTTAATAAGTTACCTACATTGAAACCATGTGTTTCAAGCGAAAATAAGTACTTATGTCTGTCTAGCTAATGGGTTTAAAATGGGGGTTTTCTTTCAGGAACGCATTAACAAACCTTGGCATTATTCTAGACCGCGAATTTATAAGAGGCAAATCTCTTAATGTGATTAAAAAGTACATTTTTCATTTTTTTAAGTAAGTAGGTACTTATAATATTTTGTCCTTGGAGATCTATACATAATGCCATACATACCTACCTACTTATATACAAAATCATATTTCATAACTGTATTTCTGTAAGTAATAATCATTTGGTGTTGCCAATACAGTTTTCAGCTTAAAGGTCGCTATTTAAACAATGGCCTGTCACTGTAGCCTTCAATCAGTCATAGAATTTTGAGAAATAAGTAGATCAGTAAACTCAGAGATTACTCCTACAAACAAACAACTTCCTAATATACCTAAGCAGTATAGAATTATAGATAAGGGACCTACTTACTCAATATGAAATCAGCTGGGGGTCACTTTCAAGGGGGTTAAATAGGGGATAAAAGGTTTATTTGTCAGTAGCAGTGAAAATCTGAAAAATTAGGACGACTCCGGTCCTTTTGTAGCCACTAGCCGGTTCCTGTAAGTATTCATGAGGAACCAACCAAATCAGGGTTAGTACCGCATCACAAGTTAGGAAAGGGTTACGAAGTTTTTAGGAACAGTACCTATATTACGAATTTGAATGCAATCTAGGACGATCTTAGTAAGCCACACACACATGTAGGTATATATAGCTAGAGTGAAAGTTGATTTTTATATAAAGCAATAGTACTGCGAAACGAAAGTTCGATTCCAATCGAATCTAAAAATATTTAGGTTTTAGTATTATTTTTAGTGATTCGGTATCTAAATTATACGTGCGCGTGTAACGTGATGAAGTAGCCAAGAGGAATACATATTATTTATTATCAAACTGCTTATAATTCTTAAATTTTCTTGTAGATATTATATAGGTGTAAAGATATTCATTGGAAAGTGAGCGGAAATAAAATTATGTCCGGTACCTAAGTAACCAATATCAAAAACGACTACGTACGGACTAAACGTATTTAACTTGGGAGTTTAAATTCACAATAACGGTATTTTCTCTCAAGTGATAGACCCTTCACTACATATTTATGAGCAGTACCGTTAGGTACCTACATAAATGGGCAACACGCGATGTTATCAGAGTTAAAACGCAAAATATTCGCATGTTTGGATTGGCGATCGTATACAATGTGATACGTGTACAAAACCTATTTCTCAGTATTATACCTAGAAGTACATCTTCGAACCACGTAAAATCTCTTCGATCGGCGTTTGGGAAGAAATGCAAGATATTTTTGCATGACGCCAAAAGTTCTGAACGGGATATTGGTCTAGCCCAGTTAGCGGTGCGTCCGAGATGTCGCAACTCCTGCAAAAAGCGACCGTAAGAGCTCTTCGCTCTCATTAAATAGTTCAAAACCTGCTGTCGCTACTGTACTAGCTGTTGCCTGGTTCATCGGGAACCTAATTACCGCTACTTCAATTACAGATTTGTGCAACATACAAAGTCTTAGACGTCTAAGCTATACGGTTTCATTACTGCTATGTAACACGGCTCTGATGATATTACTTTCGATACCAACGAAAGACAAATGTGTACATCCATCAATCATTTAATTAATTTAAACACTCTACTGCTGATAGCATTAAATAATGAGAATTCCAATACCTACATACAGCAATAAGTTAAATATAATAAGTTTCTTCTTGACACTTTCAATTCACCAAATGAGGAATTATTTTCCAGCATTAATATCATGCCGAAGCCGCTCCACATACCATGCAAATCTATGATTCTATTTCAACATGACTAGTTGTAAATATTAGTTATAGAATCTTATCTTCTCAAGAGTACCGTTTGACATAGACGCAGCACAGGACATAAATTATACATAAATACATAAAATAATCATAATATAAAACCTCGGCACCCACTTAAGTCCACAATTTTATTGACATTATAATTTATGAAAATTAATTTCATGGGTTTTCTACAGTTTAGGGTTGTTGTCACAGACGTCCATCTAATTACCTATTAGTATCATTAAACGTTGTATTACGGGGCAGTGTACACGTAAAAATCAATTAAAATAATATTCACTCGAATTAAGCGGAATGTTAAATTGTAATGCTACATGCCAGATTTTTCATAAATAGATCAAAAAAGTATAAATAAATCATTAAAATCTAGCGGTGTTTAATGGTCTATTTCAAACTGAGTGAAGCGGGGCGTAGCTGTAGTGTAGTGGAAGTATAGAATTATAGAATGTTTTCTTATATTTACGCGAATACTACACATTGAAATAAAACTATTTTTACGGATTATATCGCGTTTATTTAATTTTATGTTCCCGACGTTTCGGTTGCTTTACAGCAACCGTGGTCACGGGGGGACTGAGGTGTTAGACGTCCTGATGTCATAGTTAAAAACTGGGTACCCTCAAAATTTAGTTGGTGTTTGCGGTCCGATCCACGCAGAAAGTGCTCACTGTGTCTTGAGGTCTTGCAATGGTTCCATTGCAACCATTGCAAGACCTCAAGACACAGTGAGCACTTTCTGCGTGGATCGGACCGCAAACACCAACTAAATTTTGAGGGTACCCAGTTTTTAACTATGACATCAGGACGTCTAACACCTCAGTCCCCCCGTGACCACGGTTGCTGTAAAGCAACCGAAACGTCGGGAACATAAAATTAAATAAACGCGATATAATCCGTAAAAATAGTTTTATTTCAATTATAGAATGGTCGAAGATAATGTACATAATTTCAAAACAAAATCACATTTAATATGTTGGTATTGGTTACTCAAATATGTGGCCCTTTAAACATCGAATCACTCCACAGTCCTCGCCTATTCTGGAAACAGTGGACTTAGGCCTAATTAAAGCTAAGAAAACAGGAAATTCAGGACCGTTATGTCCAGTTAAAATATACTTACTGCAATGATCTTGTCTGGATAAAACTAAAAAAAGCAGATTAAAAATCGATGTTGTATTCCTCTTGCGTTTTTTTGTAGACTAGACTTAATTTCGTGAAATCGTAAAGTTCTCTTCTATCCAACGCACTATGCTCTAAAATACCTATAAAGCTGTGAAATACATTTTGTGTATAGTCTGGGGTTTGATGCAAATGCCAATATGTTTGTGAAGTCTTACTATCTAGGCGTCCCTATACGCACGGATAAAGATGAAGCTTCGAAGCGGTACATCACGAGTTATGCCGATACCGTTCGAAACCACGTACAGCAATAAAGTACTGGGAGATTCAAGTAATACATGAGTAGGTACATGTTGAGATTACGGGACATTCGTATGAACGTATTAGTTAATTCCAACAGATGACCCTTCCGACTTGTGCCGCCCGATGAGACCTACTTATGTACGGTTTAATGTTATTTTTAAATTATTGAGTATTTACTCTTCTTATTGTTGTTTTCTTTACAATTTAATGTGTCAGTTCAAATTCAATGGGACCTTAAGGTCGGTATGGAGTTATGCATATAATATCCCTGTTATCTGCAGGATCTTAGCTACCTATCCACCACAGCGGGAATCAACTTTTTAAGATCTACTAATACGTGCTCAGTCTAAGGGTGCTCAATAATTTTTTATGAAAAATTTCAAATGCCACAAACCGTAGTTTCCGAAATAAGTAAAGTTTATCAACCTGTAAAAGTGTGTTATCTTCTGAAGTTTCATAGCTAAGAGTAGATACTATTATTTCAATTTTATTTATTAGTTCTTTTCGTACATTCTTCCTACTAATTGAGGAAAAAAATACTATTGAATTAATATTGCTATCACTTTATGTAATCGTTTATCTTTTGAGATGAAATTTGGAATGTATTTGTTTCGCAGAGATAGGTCGATTAAGTAATAATTCCTTCATAAAAAAAAGAAAATACCTATGTGTATTTTCCAATTATTCCGTGGTTTTTGTCGAAAATAATAAGTATAGTTCAATCTGCTCCATTTAGAATACATACCTACACCGTATAGACACAACCCTCCTTAGTATCGACTAAACAAATATTAGCGAGCTACATACTTGTGTCTGAAACCTAGTCCATGAAAAAAACCATTTACCTAATTGTAATAACAATAGGTCTGCCAAAATGGTAGTTATGCACTGTTTCTGTATAATGCTAGCAGAATCGCCGAGACCTTCACATAGCTCTGCATCACTTCTTTTGTTTAATTTAACACATGCTATTTTTAAAGGCAAACTTTTGTGAAATTAAACCGCTTTTTGAATTGTTTCAGGCACACCAGACGATCCTCTCCGCGTGTTCCCCGTATTTTGAAAGTATATTTCTGCAGAACTCCCATCCACACCCTATAATATTCCTTAAAGATGTAAGATTCTCAGAAATTAAATCATTATTGGATTTCATGTACAAGGTAAAATATGATTTTACTATTATTAATACATAATACCGAATATTAAGGTTGCATTATTGGAACTGTAATTTCGAATAATTATTTTTTATTCCAGGGTGAAGTGAATGTTGGCCAAAATATGCTACCGATGTTCCTAAAAACAGCTGAAAGCCTACAAGTTAGAGGATTGACAGAAAACAATACATTAAATCCTAAGGTGAGTTTCTCCCTTCAGATTCAGGCGGATAGACGTACAGCAGTTAAGCTGCCGTAAGTAGAGTCAGATGCAGAAATATGTATACACTTAAAATTCACATAGCATACTTGTACTTTAGAAATGTCAAGGAAATTAAATTCAAAAATATGTAAAGAATACAAATAAAATTGCAAATATATCACAACTAAACTATAATACTTACTATAACTACATAATAATTCACATATTTCTGGGGCATTAGTTTGGTACGTGGCTTTTGTAATACTAGGTACTGGCCATAAGCATAGCTCTGAACTAGGTAGGTTCCTGCTGTAGCGGAGCAGTGCGGGAGTGGTATCCGGCATGTTTTATGCAGACAGAGATACACTCTTGTAAGCCCACTACTTTCTGACGCGACGTTGGTAGATTCCAATGTAATAGGATCATGGTTATAGGGTATTGGCTCTTGACTTGGCACAGATACACTCACCCTCAATATCAGGGTATAGATTCGGACTTCTCATGATATTATTATAATAATCAAATAAGCAAGTATATTAAATTATAAAATATAGTCGTATAAAAATAGGCACATAAGGAAAAATAAAAATTTAATCCTTCCTAATATAAATGGTAATTCACAGTAAGAATTTTTGTAGATACGCACACATTAAATTCGTTGTGCGAAAATAGAACAAACGCAGTCCCATTATAATATTACAGCCATAAATTTTTAATTTACGCCCAGGTTTTATAAAAATAACTAGTTCTTATGTTATAATGTAAATGTGTAGTCATTATTATTCTTATTTTAAATACCCTTAGTTCATAATTTTAAAGTATTTGTTACTGTTAAAATTTTAATAAATAATTAAGTATGCTTTTTGCATTAGAATAATTGCCTCACATTTTAATTATAGATTTATTGGTATCACTTGTCTACCTTGAATTTTTTTATAAAGCAACTAGCTGTGCCCCGCGACTTCATCCGCGTAGTATTTTAACTTAGCAAAAATTTCGGGATTATCGGGTTAAAAAGTATCCTATATGTTAATCCCGGTTATAATCTATCTGTGTTCCAAATTTCATCCAAATCAGTTCAGTAGTTTTTGCGTGAAGGAGTAACAAACATACATACATACATACATACATACATACATACATACATACATCCACACTCACAAACTTTCGCATTTATAATATTAGTAGGATGGAGAAATAGCCTACCTAGCGTATAGACCTGGGCCAATTAGTGCAATTTATATTTAACCATGATAATAAGTTAGAAAATGTGTTTCGATAGCGTCGTTGTAGAAGAATTAAATGGGTATCTGACATAAGGTTTTCTGTTTCATTAGGTATAGGAATTTAACTGTATTAACACACTGAAGGCGGTTCGTGAACTTAAAAAATGTATACGTAGCAGGGTAAAGAACTTAATTCGAGAATAAAAATACTGACGTCACGAGACCGTTAATCCGAGTGAGAAGGATTCATAAACACATCGACTTTACAAAAACCGTTGGAATATGCATGATTCGAAGCATAAATCGTAACGTTCAACTGTATTAAATAACACCACAGTGTGTTTCTATTTTTTAATTACAACGTAGGTACAGTCAACATCAGAAGTGATGATAAACGCTGTATATTTTATAATTTTCATGTTTATGTACTGTAGACAGCATCAGTATTGATCAGCTGATTTGGTAGTCGCCATATATATAGCGATCAGTGAATAGGGCCCGTTGTTTGTTTAGTACTGATATGTCCTTCAATATCCTGAATAGGCTATAGCCAATACCATAATGATGACGATTAAATTCTTATCTTTTTATAGGTAGGTACTCACTTACATTTTACTTCTGACCGCATTAATGAAGTTCAGTGCAACTATCGTCAGGCATGGGATATTAGGGACATACTATTTCAGTATAATAAGGAAATTTAGTTCTCGGGACGCTACGAAATAAAAACGGTTTATGCAAAAAAAGAACGGAATACACTCTGTATATAACGGCGCCAGTGACACATTTACTATTTGGTGTAACCTTAAGATTGTAATTTAAAAGTGATCTTGACTCTGTTGGTTCCTATAACGTCGTTATGTATGAGCAAAGCAGTAATTATAAATAATACGTTGATATCGTGAGATTAACTCACCAACTGTGTATGGTCCTAAACTAAGCAATGCTTGACGACAACCTAGCTGCCGTCAGCTCCAGTTGTGTCATGGATTACTTACAAAGTTACTGCACTTATCTAAGACAATTTTTTTAAATAGATTACTATTATTGCGAGTTTATCACATTATTAGTATTCCCGTTAGCCCCTCCAGCTAAGCTAATGTTTGTGTTAGGAGTGGGCTCACGTCAATAGTTTAATGGCCAGTTTGGGGATAAAACCCGGAACCTCTCAGCTAAGAGGGCGGCACGCTTTAACCACTACTTGCCACGCCGCAATAAAGAGCAAAAAAATATCCCCGTGCTAAAATAAAATTATATACACCTACAAGAGTATCTCTTTCTATCGCATAACTCTTTCCAGTACCCACTCGTCGGACACCACAGTACGGAGCTACGGCTCCGTACCCAAAGTTCGGAGTGGGTCAGGCCTGGCTGTGTCTATGATGGGGGTAACCAACAGACTTGGCACCACTATCGTGGGGTTAATTTGGATCGGTCGTTTCGCAGTCCGAGGACCGGTCGACGCCCTCGGTGAGCGCGGAGAACCTGTCCCGGTCGGAGTCGTTCGCGACGCCGCCGGCCGCGCACTGCGCGCCGCCCGCGCCGCACACGCCGCTGCCGGCGCCGCCGCACCCCCACCCCCACAACCACCCCCACCCCGCACACGCCGTGCCCCCGGAGAAGAGGCGCAGGAAGAACTCCGCCGTGCCCCGGGACGATATCGACCTCTCCTATCGCCATTATGAGGTCAGTACATATTACACTAGCTTTAGGCTACGCCCGTGTGATCTTTGAGGAAGAAAAGTAGTATGCTGTTTTAGTCAGAGCATAGGTAAATCCACCGAATATCAAAAGAATACTTGACGATAATGGTTACAAGTGGAGGGTCCGTGAGGGTCATGACAGATTCATAATAATAGATGCGTGATCTACTTCAGTACCTCTCCCACCATCTTCAGTACCATCCTAATTTATTGATGTATGCGTGATTATCGTTCAAAACCCAAATGTATAATGTTGTGTAAATGGTCCGGTGGGCCCAGCAGGGGCACCTGAAGGGCAAGGGCGGGTCGACGGGGTCGGGCTCGGAGCCGTCCACGCCGCCGCCGGCGCACGCGGCGCGGCCGGCGGCGCGCTCGCCCGCGCTCGTCAAGCAGGAGCCCGACACGCCGTACGCGCTGCACAACCCGCACAACCCGCACAACCCGCACAACCCGCCGCCCTTCGACAACGCGCACCTGCAGGTCAGACACTTAGCCCGGAGCCGTACTACACGCGCGTTTATATACGAGTCATATCGAGTGGAGCCGATTTAAAATTCATATTTTAGTTTTTGACAACGGTGGCAAATCTATATCTTCATGGAAAAATGAACTACAAGTTACTGTAAAAACTATTTAATTTTCTTTTCTCCGTGCTCCGCTAGGGTCCGCTCAGTGTGAATCGTATATAGAAAATGATGCGTATCATCACCACTGACTAGGGTTGCTAGCCCTACACTATATAGTTAACTATATTTACACGTGCATAATCTCGGTCCAAGTTAGTTTGGTTAAGGCTGGTCACATTATCTAGTAGGTATATTTCTATGTGTCTGAGCTTGAAACTACAATATTATCGCACTAGAAAAAGTTTGCAACCCTATGACAGACGCTCCGCGTCAGTAAACATTTCTAAGTTTTCTATTTGCTAATTGATGCGGACGGACCACATACACCAAGAAACAGATGTATAACAACGCCTACTAATCTATAGTAAATGCCAAGACTCTTGGAATCGGTATCAGTCGGTGTCTTGAAACATTTTCCGACAACTCGCTCACATATTAAAACAAATTTACGTGCACACTATAAGTCTCGCGAGTTATTCAATAAAGTGCGATTTGTATCATCCATAACTCGTGTCAATTTAGTACTCGTGTTTTAGTTTCTTCAGGATAGCCGCGGAGTTCTTTATTTTGCCTAGGCCGCTGTATAACCGTTTGAAATACAGGAAAGCAATTTGGCTGTCACGCTATAGCGCATCTATTTTAAGAATTCGTCTCAGTATTCAAAACGTGCGGACAACCTCGGCTCAGCGTTCCTCAATTTTCTCCGCGTCTATTTAGTGCCCGTTTAAAGTTAAGAAATAATAATAAATGAAGAGGACGATCTTTTTCTTCTGTTGCTTCCTAAAAACATTTATTTGGAAACCGAGTGACCGTCCGCCGAATCTGTCTACAGGAAGGAAGGGATCTGCCTAAATAAAAAAGTTTGCTCTGCAACATTTTAAAGCAGACCCTTTCCTTCTTTGTTGGCAGAATTCAAGCGAGCTCGTCGCGGAGGATCGTAACCGCCCGCTTTTGGACCTGAGCATTAACCGTCCGTGTAACACCATTCTCTCCTCGATCTTGGCGCTGCCGCCGCAGCAGCTGCCCGCGCCCGCCAGGCCGCCCACGTCCAGAAAGGGCGGACGGTTCCGCTCCAGCTGGCTCACTCTCTACCCGTGGTTGCAATACGACAAATCCCACAACAACATGTACTGTACATACTGTAGGAAGTGGTCGCACGAGCTGACAGTCAGTAGGACGTCGTTCGTCGAAGGCAATGCCAATTTTAGACTAGAAATTGTTAATCACCACGACAAATGTAAGGCGCACAAGTATTGCAGAGATCGCGAGCATAACGTTATTGAATTGCAATCGAATTGTGATAAACGTAGTGTAACACATTAAGTGTATTTAATTAGAGAGAAATAAGACTTTGTCTGAATTAAGTGCCTACTATGCCTTAATATTAAGAGATAGATGTCTACATGACATATTGAGCTAATTTTACCAACATCTCCATTCATACCTCACATCTTTTTAAAGTAGTTTATTAAATATAGGGAGTCTGTGATATGTAAAGGTTTAAGAACTTACCAGAATATATTTTTTTTATATTTATGTAATCTGTTACTTGTTACAAATTCGTTGTTTAGACCGGCACGATATATACTCTACACTAATTTCGTTTAAATATTTGTATTGTTTAATAAATTTAATAACAATGACGGTCGTTTAAACTCGACGATAAAATACAGCGATAAATTACTCTCTACGCACAAAAAGGCTTCTGCCTTGTATGATGTGAAAGCCATAATTATTGCATTTAATAAATGACTAAATAACAAAACGTTAAAAGAATTTTATTAACATGTTATCCTTTTATATAGAATACACTCAATAGTTTATTTTTAAATACAAGTTAAGATGTATTTATCTCATTGAATATTAAACAAATGTTTTAATTTAGTTCATTTATTTTCTTATCTCCCAGCATAAAATAACCTATATTATAATTTTCTTATCTCAGATAAATGCTATGACAGCCATGAGACAGGGCAGCAGTCCCGCTTCACTATATCGCAATGCCTACACGCTCTCCAAAGTGCCAAGTTTGCCGCCTACGGACGCGCTCAAGGCCCTCAATGTAATAACCTTTGAAAAGCTGTCAAAGAATTAGCTGCAATAGAAGCATTCTCCATTTCACCTAAAATATTATTTGCCTCTACCTTTTTTTACGATACTTATACTACTTTTTTATTGAACATGCTTTTGTTTTAATATTTATTGAATGAAGCAATTCGCAATTCTAAAATTGAGCACAAATATTTCAGGGTATGGGTGTAAACGATATGGCATCGATGTTGACCCAGCAAGCACTTGGCAACGAGTGCAACGAGACGGAACCAATGTTACAACCACACCCGGACCAGACAGACACCATAGATGGTGAGTACTTTACAATCCCATCAAACGACAACCAACTAAAAAAAATACTTTTATCGAATACAATTTTATTTGTGTTCCATAAGGGTTCGAAATCCTTAAATATATATATTTTTTTAATGTTGATAGCTCCACTTATACTGGCTAATTTAGTTGGTGGCCGTTGAATATAAATTGTACAATGTTTTTAAGTGATCTTTGTCAGATTTTAACATTCAAGTCAGTCTACAAATTACATAATTAATGAACTAGACTTACCGAAGGTTGCGCAGACCAAACTTGTTGCTAATTTATGAACTTGATAATGAACACCGGAATTCGTTCGTTATTTGAGCATATAATTGTTAAAAAACAAGTCCCTATGAAAACGATATGTTTGTAACAACTGACAGAGGTTGCTATATTTGCCTGGTTTGGAAATCCATTATTTGAAGCTTTACATTTAATTTTAAGCATTAATTCGGTTTCGTTTAATACTCAATGCGTCTATAAACATAAAGTTTATTCAAATAATATGAATATCACTTTATGTTACTAGTCCGTATGGTAGGGTCACAGTACCATTGGCATGTCGACTGCACCCCCCGCATGTCATATCACCGCTTATCATGCCGTTCTTAATTTGCACTAATAATAAGCTTGCCTGTTTCTTTCTAAATATATGCTTGTAGTGTTTCTATTGACTTGCTATGAAGAAATCGGTGTCATAAGATTTCTCATTGACGATGATTTGGCGCCCCCTGAGGGACATAGGTCGTGCAGTGTTATATCGTTTTATTTGGAAAATATTTATGATTCATAGTTAAGATACAAACTGTAATCCTATCTATAATTCTGAACAATACGTTTGTTCCCATACCGCAGACGGAAAAATAGATCTAAGATTACTTTAGGGCTGCATGGAAGCACTAGGGGTATGGAATGATATTGTGAGGTAAATAGATAGTCGAGTGTGCGATTGTTTATACAACATTTTATATTAATAATAAGCATGCCAAAAACAAATCAATGGTAAGTCAGCAGTGAAGAAATTGCATATCTTACAGGTGAAAACTATGGCGTTGACGAAAATAAAAAACCATGGGAAACATTCACCAACAAACTAGCGAATGTTGAAAATATTGTCAAGTCTTTCGGTGTTACACTCAACCCTAGACCGTACAATATCCCTGAGCCCTGCAACGTATGCGGCAAACTAGTAAACAATATAAAAAAGCACATGAAATCCCATAACCCAGAGCAACACAAATGTCCAATATGCCCGATTGTTCTCACGCGAGCCGACAACCTAAAGAGACACCTGCGGATGAAACATTGTTCCGTTTTGAAATCGAACAATTTAAATAACATACAGAAACAATGTGAATTAACTTAGCGTTAATTACCGTTGGTAGGAATAAATAAATCTCATTACATGCTTTACATTTTTACAACTTGTTAGTGAATAAATAGGGGCCTTACGCGGTCAGACTGAATTCGAAATATATTTGTGATCCAATTTTGTCATATTCCTAATAGTGATAACAATAAGCTTCCTAATTGTTAACATAAGTGCGACACTTATTTACTAACATTAGACTTTGTAGCGTTATTTAACACGGTGCGCTGCTGATTCGTTGGTTCTAACCAAAGCCATTTTGTTACTAGTCTTAAGGTGTGGTGTGATTAATTTTGTTAAAAATACAACTTTTTGTTTTTAAGGCGAAGGCGCCTGTCTAGCCCGCGAAATTCCAAATTTTCGAGTATTTTTATAGTTTATGCAAAATCTGAAAACATTAGACAACATTTTGTGATTTGCGACAAACACAGTATTCAGTGCGTTTATTAATACATTTATTTTACTCTAAATATTATCACGGTGGATATGATACTAGTAACTCACTAAATATACAAAAATTGCCAGATTATCTGGATAGCTGTCGTTGTTGAAATGTTTTAGAGTAAGTTGGATATATTAATAAATGCACTGCACACGGTATTTTTCGTGAATTACAAAATGTGCCTTTTATTATTGTCAGATTTTGAATAATTTCTAAAAAACCTCAAAAAATTTGAACTTCGCGGGTTAGATGGGCGCTTTAACCTTAAACAAAACATAATCTCAGTAATCTTCAATTTGTACAGTTTAAAATATCATATTGTGACTTTTCCTAATGCTAGAGGTTCAGCACGCCATCTTTGTTCAGTATATACATAAATAGAAGGCAGGTTTAAAGTATGATGTGTTGAACATAGGACTAGGAAACGCGACAGCCCTTAAATATGGACACGATAAAAAATACGCTTTTGTAATAATAACTTTAATACATATTTTCTTTGTTCATTGATTAACATCATTTCCATTGTGATATCTAAAGATTATGTGCTCAAACGTAATCTTATGTGTTAACAATGTATTTAATTATTTATTTTAATATTAGCAAAAAGTTTAGAACGAAAAGACTGTGTAAAATAATTTGTACAATAATTATTATTATGATCAACTCAACTGATCAGCGGTTTTCCACTGTCATTTTAATGAAGTCCTGAAGTCCTAAACATGTGACGCAATGATTCACATGGACTTATTAGATATTTACATAATATTGATTAATTGGATTTTATGATAAATTTTAATGATTTCCTATAGACGCAAACTTGCGCTCATAGTCACATTTAAAACGCCGATCATTTGGGGTGTTTAGGAATTAATTTCGATCCAAAAATGTATACCCATGATCTCTAGTTATTCCTCGTAGAGTAGTGAACTGATATCAGCCACAGTCACACATGCGTAAGACTGATTTGTTTGTGATTTAGGAACATACCTCTTAATTTATTTCCCATTTACTTCGATTAATTCGTATGTAAGTTTATCGTTACTGTGTGTTTGTTGCAAATATATTCCTTTATTTATACCACTTTTCTTTTCATTTCATCCTCTATCCATGCTTTCTTTATATATTACAGCAGACCTATTTCTCTCTATGAATCGCCTTTCGCATACAGGCTTGGTGACAGTAATTAACAAATTTCATGCAAACGTAACACCGACAAATAACAAACACCATTTCTTCAGTATCATTGATGCATTTCTGCATGGATCTCCATTCGATATTACTATTTTGTTACAAATAAATAATTACCGAGATTTTATTTCGAATTTTTATACAATATTAACGCTTTTATACTACAATAGTTCTAGGAGAGGCATAGTACAGCGTTAACAATTAATACTAAGGCTTAATTAGTGCTGACGTTTTATGAAAATTGTTTGAGTCGATTATTGTTTTTGCAAATTGTTTTGTCACGTTGATCACCAACAAAACGTGCATCGCGAACCTCCGCATCGCATCGCCTCGCACCGCGCTGCGGCGGGGCGGTGCCGGCGCGGAGGCGGAGCGGCGGCAGTGACGCATCGCTGGTTGCAGGCTCGAAGGGCTGGCACATGCGGCTGACGTTCGAGCGGGTGGCGGGCGCGCTCAACCTGCACCGGTGCAAGCTGTGCGGCAAGGTGGTGACGCACATCCGCAACCACTATCACGTGCACTTCCCGGGCCGGTTCGAGTGCCCGCTGTGCCGCGCCACGTACACGCGCTCGGACAACCTGCGCACGCACTGCAAGTTCAAACACCCCGCGTACAACCCCGACACGCGCAAGTTCGAGCCGCCGCCCGCGCCGCCCGCCGCGCCGCCGCACGCGCCGCTGTTCGCCAACCCGCTGGACGCGGGCTTCGATTGATTGTCCATGTACTGGCTCGGCCTCGACGCTCTGTGAGCGCCCTCGCCCGCGCCAGCTCAGACTCTGTCGTCGTTGATGTGTCTCCATTTTAACGGACCGTCTCGCGTCGAATCCGCTTCCTATTTAGGATTAAGCTGAAGTGCTATTACTTAAACGGGCCTGTCTCGACGTAGCCCGCGCGCGGCGGGCGACTCGTTTTAGTATCGTCTCGGTTGTGCGTTTGACTTGCCCCAGTGTGATCTTGTAAGAGATTCCGCGTCAGGAATGTACCTATGTCGATGTTACTGATAATGGCTCGAAGCGTGTGTATTAGGTAAGCAATTTTTTTTTCTATACCAATCGCTATACGGGAACGGGCAAAAGCAATAATATGATGTTAATTTACTATTACCATATTATTTTTTATATTGTATCGATAGGAAGTTTAAGATATTAAGAATATACATACATTATATCGAGTAGCGGTGCGACCGCGAAGTGATGCTGGCTATTAGCGGTGGCCCGGCACGGGCACACACTTTCTTGTTATATTTATTCATTAGATAGGAAATTATGAGTTTCCTGTAGCTAATTGTATTTATGTTATTGAATCCTGTGGGTGGTATGGAACGACATCAGAAGGATATATGCGGACTGGCAAGAGATGTGATCTGTCGTTGGTCAACGACATATAAATATTGACTGAATCTCAGTGTAGATGCATTTGTAACTCTATGAGGCCTTTGCAAGATGGATAATTATTAAGGATTTGTGATGTATTAAAGGATAGCGCCTAAGGAAACATACGAAAAGATTTTTATACTAGACTAGTTGATCTATTTACGGAGATTGTTTTTTTATACTTAGATATATTCTATTGTCTGATTTAATATACTTTTATATTTATATAACTGCATATATAATATGATTTATTAGTGTTGTTTGTTTTTAATCAATTCATCATGATAATAGTAACATTGATTTCGTTTATATTGAGTTGTCGGTTAGAGTATTCGAGTTGAAATGTTAACGTGTTTTATTATTTTATCGTTGGTAGGTGTTTAGTGGCGAGCGCGGCGCCCGCGCCCGCGCCGCGCCGCCCGAGCGGTCGGTGCTTGGGGTCGAAGACCTCTTTCAATCAATTAATATTAAGTTAGGAACGAACGTTTGGAGGTTGCGCATTTAGTAACTAATATTGGCATTCTACGATTGGGACTAACCTAGCGTTTATGTATTTTTCAATTAAGGTTTAAGATTGTTACATTTTTAGCTAAACACTTAGAGTGGTACGGTAACTGAAATGTGATAAAATGGTATGGTGCTAGAACCAAGAGTGTTAACACGCTACGATTCGACTCCTATTATAATATGATTAATGTTTTAATGATTAGTTACTTTGCATTAAATATAAGGCATCTAGCATCCAGTTGAGGTCGCATCTGTCTGGTCAACGGGTAACACGCATGGCTCGTGACACGCCTAGAGATTACAGTATCACTCGAGATTTTACATTAATTTTCAGAGATCTTCATGTTTACTAGTACATAAAATATATAGAATGATAAGACACCATTTACATAAATATAAATCTGATCCTTGCCTACCAAATATGAAACGTGCATCGGCGGTGTAAGTAATGGCCGCGTCCGAGTAGAGTCCGCGATCGTGTTCCGTAACTTTAGTTGAGACGTTAGTGCTGTTCAGTAGCTGTGACATGCAATTCCACTTGTGCAATTTTTTGAAATAGTCATAACTTATAGCTAGATTATACAATTGACTATTGAATATAGGAGCCCACTCGGTGTACAAGCGCGGGACCTCACGCGCCCCTGTATATGTATATTATTACAAAGTCACCAAACATATTTCTTCCTCAAAGATTTTATATTTACTTTAAGAAATATCAAAGATTTTTATACCTACAGTTGATTGTAATGTGGGCGCTTATTATTTGATAGCATTTCATACTCAGTGCAATATTACTAGTTATTTAATTACGTAACCAAACTAAAGGATATTTTAAAAAAAGTGTATAATTAATATCATTGAAAGAGTGTAACTACCTATCGTAATTACATAAGTGAACTCCTAATATCTATTACTACTTAGTGAAGAGCAGTTTCGGTTACGGTGTTGCGTTGTACAGGTTTTATAGCTGGTAATATTATGAATTAGCTTGTTTACCTCTGCCGGTCGTAATAGTACTGTTTAATAATTTATTGTGGCGCAAGCTCGAGTCCATTGTTGGAATAGATCATGGCTATCCGTGCGGGTCCCATTGCCGCGCGCCGGCTGCGCGCGCGTCACACGCTTCCCATCTAATCGTGAATGCATTTTTATATTACTATCACTCGAGACCAATTTTTAATATTGAATTTGCTATAGCAAATTGATTGATTAGTAACATAGAATATTATTTTAGATATTTTAGGTTAGGATACTATGATAGTGTCTGGCCAGAATATTTTGGAGTATCACATCGTTTGGCTCAGAAAATATCTACCTTTGATCTCTTTTCAGCTTTCAACAAGTATGCAACTTAATAATTGTAATGGTGACCACGTTTGGACTTAATGAAAGCTAACTTTATGCCATATGGAATTTTATACATAAGGTTAACGAATTACTAAATTTAGTCTTATGAAATTGAGGTCTTGTAGACCTAGTCACTTATTTGGCCAATCTATTGAATATTCCAATTTATTGTATATTAAAATTTACATTTAAAATAAGTATCGCAAGGATGTGATCTTACCATTTGAATTCAATGGAGTGCAGGACGAGCTCTAAGGTTATTGTCAGGATAGCAATGGTCTAGTTATGTTAATTTTGTTTCTTCTTTATAACATTAGCAAATTTTGTTAATAGTGTCGTATATCACAATAGCGTAATACTAATAGGGGGTGTCAAATCGCGCACCTCACAGGCGCCAGCCGGCAATCTGTCTTGTTATATTATTACATGAAATTTTATGAACCATTTGTTGTTTATGAATATTTTGTTCGATGTCTTGGTTTGATGCCTCCGTTACAAGTTTAATTTAAATAATTTTGTTTTATGCAAGCAGTTAATGCAATTTTTTTTCACATTGTTTGATGTTATGTATTGCAATTTTAACATGTTGCAAACTCCTGCATTTATCTGTTGTATTTATTACTAATTTTTACATTAAATTGTGGTATGTTACAAATCCGTGTAGTTTCAGTCGTGCGTATCCACACGCTCCACACCTTCCCGCAATGCGTTGCGTACGTAACGTACAAACCCTAGCACGAATGACGGCTGCGTCGAGGGCCGCCCCCACCGCGGGGCGGGGGGGGGGGAGGGCGCTGCAGCGGGCTCGTTGTTGCAGAGCGCGCGCACGTGCCGGCCGCGCCGCAGTACTCGTACCACAGCATGTTCGTGGCGGTGGCGGAGAGCGCCGCGCTGTGGCGCTGCAAGTCGTGCGGCAAGGAGGTGTCCAACCGCTGGCACCACTTCCACTCGCACACGGCGCAGCGCTCGCTGTGCCCGTACTGCCCCGCCACCTACAGCCGCATCGACACGCTGCGCTCCCATCTGCGGCTCAAGCACGCCGCGCTGCTGCTCAAGCACTAGACGACCAAACGACCGCGCCGCGACAGACGCCCCCCGACCCCTGCCTGCGCCGCACACCACTCGCTTGTCGTTGGATGTAAGTAGTCATCTCGTTGTACGAACGACGAGCGATGTATGTTATCCAATGTGTTTTGTATCGCACGTTTTCGTGCAACGTATATTTATTGTTCTCTATCGGTAAGGTATTGAATTTTGTTGATAATGATTTTAACTAACAGGGTAAATTAAACGTAAGCTATACGGGAGTTATCTATATGACCGATGGAACTGCATTTGTTCTAATTTTGGAACGTTAGTAAGTTCTGGATTATGAAATTCTCGAGACGAGTAAGGATCTATTATAATAAACTTTATTATTAATTTCTTTATGCTGTGATCTAGCAAGCTATAAAACCTGTGGCTAAAATATTATGTTTCCATTATTTCCTTGTTAAATTGAATTTCACACTTTATTCTATTAACAATCTTCGTAGGTATCATCATAGGTTGTAAGTAAGTGTATTATCTAGAAGTTGCAGCACTCGATAACGTGATGTTAACTTATAATTAATGGAATGTGAAGACTGAAACGGCAACAGCTTGTGATTGATCATGGATACGCGGTCTGATTGTAAATAATGTAAATTACTATTATTATCAAATGTTAGTTAGGAAAAGTCTTGGAATTTAAATGCGTGTTCAAAATTCAAATTTAAAATATACCTAAACACGATCTTATACCTGGTAGCCAATAATATGATATATTATGATAAATTATATTTTTGTATAGGATATTGTCTGCGGATATCGCATAGTTTTAAGAGTGTTAGGTGTCTAATTAATATGACTTGCGTACGCGGTAGATACACCTACCAGCATACCTTAAACATAGTTTAAATTTAACGTTTCAATGCAAGTTTCAATGCAATGCTAATTAAACGGATTAGATTTCAGTCAAGTATCAAAATTAGTCGCTTCTCTTAAAAGAGTTTAAGTTAAAATAATAATAATTAAATCTACTATTGGTCTCGAATGTAAGAAATTCGGTCTTTTGAATTGAAGACAAGATTATACAGTGAGGGTTTACTGCGATTGTCAGGTGTATTTTGAGACAGTATTTAATTAATAATTGTCTACATGTATTACCTAGCGTTTAAAGGTCCAATATTATATTTTAATCGTAATTTTTAAATAATATTATATGATAGTGATCACGTTTGTGTACAGATACCTACATATTTCAATGAATCTCATTAAAGTTCACTCGTTCAGTTGTCAGTATTATAAATGTAGGTCTACCATTATGTAGTTAATTGATGTTATAAGTCCCAATCTAAGAATGTAGGTTAGTAAATGTATAGGTGTCTTATTGTGAAGTCATAATGTTAGCTAGTCACTATTTAATATTCGCTCGCAACATTCTATTTATATTATTTTTGAAGTTATATGTAGATACATTTTGATATTTTATTTCGTTACTTACAACAAAATGTGTATTCTTTTATGTTTCTCGTCATACATAATGTTTTACATGTTGTTCGCAGCTGTCAACGTCTAATATTATAAAACTCATCGCAAAATAATCGTATATAGAAATAAATTCACTATTTTAATGCTGTAAATAAATTGATTAAACTACATCACTCAACTTTAGTGTTTCTCTTGAATACAAAAGCCATTAACGTCACATTAAATAATTTATTGCACACTTTGCACATTGCACAAATATCACTAGGATTATTAAACTAAAATCTCTACAATTACATAGGTAGTACAACTAATTATAAAATCTGGACTCGAAATCAAACGAGCACGTATTTCACATTCAAAACGAATTAAACATGGCAATATAATGGCAAGTTTAATTCCCTATACGCTATATACGCTGATAAATTATTTCTAATTCAAAAATACAAAGTATATAGAAAACATGGCAAAAATTATGAATAAATAGGTAAGTATACTAGCAAATGTTAGCATTAACACGCGTCAGTCACTCTGTTGATTCATAACACAGTCACTCGGATAACAAACAAAATATGTACAAATCTCCACTATCACAGATTCGTGTGTAGGCACTTACTACATACTTACCTACTGAAATCAATGTTTACATTCAAGATGCGAAGTAACCCCAGGTATTTTTGTTCGGTCAACTTGGACAATAATTATTGCGAGATATAATTAATCGACGATTGCCTCGCCCACTGTTCTTCCTGTAGGTACCAGGCATGCATTATGTTTAGCTAGGCATTGAATAAATTAAGATAATTGTATGCAATTTATCCAAAAATCCGATAAGATAGTGCCCACACTACTTGATGCTACGCATTTACTTGATGCCATTTCCCAGCCAGGGTCATAGTTAGAAAATTATCTGAACATTTTACAGAACTAGAAAGAGCAACGGTTCTACACTTTAACGCACACTCACCATGGAAAATTCAACAATTTTCTTCTGTTAACTTATTTTGAATTACTTTGTCCTTAATATTATTCGTAATATTTTAATCTCAGGTAAATTCTGATTGTCGCTTTTACTAAGCTGATGCCAGCACGCTTTGTTTATTATTTACAGAGATTACAAATTCCTTCTAAGGGCCTGTGCACACCACGTTTTTTGAACGCGCCGCGCCGTCGACGCGCCTTTGTAGGGATACAGACGCGATACGCACGCGAGTCAGACGCAGCCTGTAGACCTTTGTAGGATAAAAGCGCGCCGTCGACGCACGTTTCTAAAACGTGGTGAGCACAGGCCCTGAGTTGTTATAGTTTTTGTAGCAATGAAATTCACATCGTCTTTATGGTTTACTTGAACTGTGACTGGATCATATGTTTGCATCACTCCTCTAGTCTTTCTACATTTCCGCTTGTGCCCGGTGACTCTACGATGACGCTGGCCTCGCTGACTGTGGTCCCACCGTCTTGGCTCTTATTCTCGGCTTCGGTGTCCTCACTCGAGCTATCTTCGACTTCGTCTTCGTCTTCGCCATCACCGTCCATCTTGTCCGACGCAGACTGCTTATTTTTATTCTTCTTGAATTGCTCTTCCATTTCTTTGAATTTTAGGGTCAGGTATCTGAAATTGATACATTTAAATAGTCATTTAATCACCATCATTGACATGATACACGTCGTGGAATGTTGGCTAAAATGGAGGAAGGAAAACTAACATTTTTAAAGATCAAGATTTTCTCTCATGGTTATTTTTTGTAAAACCACACTAACAAACTTCATTGTAGGTAGGTACATATTGCACTGTGTAATATAAATTGACTCACTTATCAACCAGCGGTCCGCTGTAATCCTCTGGGAACTTGGGCGAGTGTGGCAGTATGTACTTGTAGAGGCTCTCGTTGATCACGTAGAGCTGGGTGGTGGACGCGCACCGCACGTTGAACCACCAGTCGCACGTCAGCGCCGCCTGCGAGAAGATGGTCCCGTTGGGGCACAGGAACGACGCCTGCCCGCCGTTGAGGTCGCAGTAGTGCCACACCTGAAAGGAAACAAAACAGCTATTATTATTTGTCTCACCACCACTAATAGGCTGGGTTATCGTTGAAGATGTCACCAGTTTCATAAATTCTTTGAGAAGCCTTTGTTATGAGATCTTAATGATGACAAATAAGTATGTGGTTGTAGGCTGACAGACAGACTCACCCAAACGATGTAAATAGAAAAATATCAGTAGGTAAAGTATCTACTTAAAATATTAAGCTACCAGATATCGTCAGTATCTATCAGTTAACTCGGTCAAGACCAAGACTTAAATGAATACTTACTTAATCTATAGATCCAAATTCATACGTACTTAATTAAAGGTACGTACCTATTTATAAAAAAACAATAATCTAATAAATAGGTGGTTGGTATAATAATAAGGTAACGAACTCTCCTTGGTTGTAAAAACAATTCTAATCGGAAACCGCAAATTAAACTAGAATCGTGGTTGTTGACCATTTGAGGTAACGTCCTTTACGGGGTGGATAATTAGATACCACAAATGCAATATGCATAGACATGCCGACAGGTGGCCGACCTACTTTCCCCTATAACGGTATTTTTTTATGAACATTCTTGATTATTGCACTAGCTTCTGCTGACTGATTCCACCCTCGTACATATTAATGGCTACCAGTCTGATGATTAACAGGTTTGTAGTGAACAGACGGCCCAATAGACCCGAAATCTCGTATGTACAGGGAATGCTCCAGGACCGCTGGGGTCAGATGTCAAGGTAGATCATTCTCATCTTCTACAATGCATACCTGACACCGGGTCTCAGTGTCCGCGAAGAATCCTTTGTACCGCTGAGACTTGCAGTTGAAGCTGGTCTGTGGGATCGTGGTGAGGATCGGGTAGTCGACATCGGGCTGGCCGGGGGTGCCGCCCTCGTCGTCTGACGTCACAGGTGGAGGGAACCGCTGGCTGGTGCCACCGTTAGATGGATTGTCTGAAATCAGTGTAAATTACAATATAGGCATACATTAAGAGGTGGGTAGGTATAGGTACGTCCACGAATTTTATTCGCTAAATTCACCCAGGTGAACAATATGCTATATGCCTCCTGCAATCTACACCATTAAGTTCAGTCTACGTCACAGAATATTATGAAACACATACCTAGGTAGTCAAAAGATATTTAGATAACTGTAGGCAGGCGTAAGTAAAGAAAGATACAAGTGAGTGACTAAAATAAGTTAGGAGGGGCGACACAAAGCGAAGTGGCCTTTACGTAAAAAAGGTAAATCCGGCACTGACTCGATTCCCGGATCGTGAAAATTATATGTACTTAGTACTTAGGTGCTCATTCACTCTAATTGTAGTAGATAGCCTTCCCCTTCTGTTGTTCCCCTTTTTTATGTTCTATCACGTAGCTGTTACAACATTTAACCTTAAACTGAAAGTGCAATACATAAGCAGTAATAAAGAGGTTAATAGCGCAAAGTTCAAGGTCCCATGCTAAATTATATTATTAGACCAATAAACGGTTGCATAATTAGTATACATATATAATAAACTGGACTGACAAATGGTTCTCTATCCCAATTCATGTGCCTCTAAACGGTTGGAGTATCGTTCGATCCCACTACTGTTGACGTGAGCTTTAGATATTATACACATGCAGTTACAGGTGACTAACGCCATAATTACATATAAGTTATAGCTGACAGTAGTTTTGACGACCACTTGGCGCGGTGGTACGAGCGTAGGCCGCTCAGCTCACTGCGAATGGTTCGATTACCCCCGTGCAAATTTCAGAAATGGCCATTACGTAATTTCCTCAGGTGGGTGTCAATGGAATCGCCCCCAGTCTATTGTACGGTACCCATAGTACAGGCGTTGCTTAGTTTGGGACCATACAGTTGGTGTGGCAGTCTGGCGATATATTTTTTTATTTTAATATGTATTTTTTACACTAATTAATGGTAGGGCGTCAATGTCAACGAGTAGGAGATATGCAGGCATATAATTTCAATCGACCTGTTAGTAGATAGATAGGAATCTGGTGAGAATTAATTATATATCTTGTTGCTTACCATCCAGATGTTGAGACGGAGTGTTAACTTGCACAAGGTATGGTTCTCTATGTAGATCTTCAGAATTCACCTGACTAGGCGGCTCTACCGTAGGACTAGCTGGCTTTATAGGAACCTCAATAACAACTTTAGGAGCGACAAAAGGTTTTGGATCCTTTAATACTGGCGCCTGCACAAAATCATCATCCTGCGGCGCAGCTTTCAATGCGTTCAACACTTGTAGCAAGGTTCTTATAGACGACCCAACATTTTGTTTAGTGATTGGCTTTGGAATAGATTTATTCAACTGCAATGAATCAAGTAACGAAGCCAATGATACTGTGTTTGAAGATGTGACTGGCTGTGGTTTGTAAGTCGTGGTCGGTTCAATAATATATTCATAGTAGTTTGGCCTGAAATCACTGGTTGGTGCAGATTCAATATTTGTTTCGTGCTCATTCGTTTGATCAATATCATATGTAATCGTGTCTGGTATACTGCTTGTATAAACCGGTGCTTCTGTAGTAAATACAGAACCTTTAACAATTGGTTTGAAACCACCATGTATTATGGGCTGAGCCGACAGGCTTGCGGGTCGTTGTTTCTCATAATAACTTTCTGAAACGATCGCGGGTTGCTTCCTGAAGGGCGTCGGTTGAATGTAAACATTTTCATAAACATATTGCGGCCGAGCCGGTCTTGGCTTGACATAAACTTGCTCTTTAGGTATTAACACAGATACAGGTACTGGTTTTTGCGTTATGTCATACTGATTCTCATTCTGAGGTGGAATTTGAATCGGTGGAGTCTGTTCGTAAGGCACCAACTTATACTTGGGTGTGTCTTCCTTTTCGGATAAATAGTACCGTATGTTTGGTGTGCCGTCGTTATAAAGATTTAGATAAGGTTTCCGGGGTGAAGTTGCAAATATTACGCTCGGAGTTTTCTGTGCTTGTTTTGGTATAAATCTGCTCGAATCAAAATCATTCGGAAGTATAACCTTGTATGGCGATAAAGCATTATAATTTTGTGTTACTTTATTTGGTCTTTGATATACTGGCGGACTTTTATAATACAACTTGGTTGGATTTGCCGACGCTATGTTATGTTGAGTAAGCCTATTCCCCTGGTATCTTGGTATATTACGATGTGAGTAGATAATTTTCTTTGGCTGACGTTGTTCCGTTTGATGTAATTCCTGAACAATTTGTGCTTTTTCTACTTCGACATCTAGCGGGCTGCTCGTAGTCGGCGTTGCTAAATCGTTAGCGTAATAAAACGTCATGTACGGTATTAGTCTTCTATATCTTTCGTTGATAGAGAGCTTTTTTGAATAGTTGCCGCTGCGAGATTTGTCATTTTCTATGCTGTTAACTGTAGACTCCTTGAATTTGGACGTCACTGGCACGAACCCCTTGTGAAGATCCACCATCATGCCTCCCTTCAACTTCACTTCCGGACTGTTCCCATTTGATACAATAGTGATTGAACTAACTATTGTTGGCACAACTGGAAATAAAGAAAATAATATTAAATTTTAGAACACACCTAATATTCCAGATACGACTTGGTCGTTTAAAACAAGGCGTTTGTTTCCCAACAAAAAACAATGCCCACAGCAAGGTCGATATTACTTTTTAACTTGACATTGCTATTCAGTAGCGGCAAGAACTACCTATAATAATGACAGAAATAACAATTTATCGTATATTTATAATAACATTAAGTAGTTAGGTACCTACTATCTACTTGTTTTAGTAACGAATTCGGCTTTTAATTCAAAACTACCTATAAGACCTTGGTTATTAATCCGCGTTTAGAACTTAGATACAACCTATTCTGCGGTAATAAATAGGTTCTTATGATGTATGATTTTACTTCGTCACGTTTTTTTATATCGTGAACGTGTAAAGCTATTTAGAATTATAATACATTAATCATTTAATAAAGTAGATTGAAAGATTAGACTTTAAAGCACGTTATTAGATGACCTTAGATTTTGCATCTATTGTTCTAGCTATATCAAACGAATTAGGTATGAAGTAGAGTGTAGGTACCTTTGTCTAGCCAGTTACAAAGCGAGTTTTTATTCTTTTCAGTTGAAAGGTACAAGGAAGTGTCCACTGACCCATACTTGGAATCACAATTACCAACTATAAGACTGCAAGGTTTTTTGGTAGTTATAATGTTAATACGGAGTTTTTGCACAACGAGTGCTTTCGAGTTCAGAAAGTATATATTTCGGATAGTGGATTGGAATATGTTATCCGCAATGTTATACCTAACAAATTACATCATCCATGATTCCTTGATGAGGGCTGACCGCGCCCATTTGGCCACTAATTGCAAGATCCATCTCGCATGGTCTCATCTCTTTCATAAGTTGTGAAACCCATCATATAATTGCATTTGACCATTAAATCATTCACTGTCCGTTTGCCCTATATTACCACCGAGGTCTGTGTTATGTAACACTCATCAAATTAATATCGAAGCATAGGTATTTTACTTTCACAATCTAGATTCCTGTTACGGCGGTTACTATTATTTATACAAATTCTAGTACCTACTCGTGAACTCAGGTATGCCTAGTAATAGTATATGTACTTTATGTTATGAAATTTGCTCTAGATTTAGCTGTTGTGCTTAAGATAGTACTAAATATATCCCTAATCTAGTCAGGTATGTTTGCGTAGATTGACAGGCCTTTTTCGTGGAATTATAATTAGGGATCCTATATATTTAACGCCTTCATTTGTTAAATTTTCATAAAATTGATAGGTGCCTATAATTAACTTTTTCATTTATTAGCACTGGATCCTTTTGGATATTCCTAAGATCTGAAAAATATATTACAGATAACTCTAAATTGAAAATTTAAAAACCCCCGATGCGACGACCTATTCATCAAATGTATAATTTACCTAGTTCTTCCAAATAATGAAGTTAGCGCGATTTGCGTAGCTCCCGTAGCTCAGTATCCATAACTCATCTCGCAAATTCATCTGGTACAACTAGTTTCGATGCCAGATTATGAAAGCGACATTTACATAATTTGTTTTGGCTTCCTCATTTATAATCTGATGTACAATAATCAACAGAAAATCTGTGTAAAAGTATGAGACATTATTTTGTTATGACATTAGAATAGACAACGAATCTAAATATTGATGCCACGGAGGTTTAATTCCTAGTAAAATATTATCAATTTGATGTAATAACTCTGGTTGAGGCGGACGGGAGCAGCCCAGGGGAAGAATTTTCAATAACGCTAAATTTATTTTAAATTAGATTTGTTTTTTTTTATATTTTTTCTCAATGGCGGAGCAGCGCCCTCTAGAATTATTATAGCGTAATATTCCATGACCATTAACAAAACAAACAAAATTTTACGCATGCGCGTATCCATCATTTGAAACGTGACTTATGGAATTATTGGATGGAATTATTAGTTCATACACAAATCTCATATAAAAATTGATAAAATATATTTTCTTTCCAGAATCAGGGAAACTTTTCAAATTTATAATATTGTAGAAAGCCAGTTCAGACTATTACGATCATTTAAAAATATAATAAATCGAAATCCAATAATCACAAATTTCGAATGGATTCGAGCCGTGGGAATTGGTTTTGGCCGTGAATGTGGCTTTTTTAACCTACAAAAGAGCTGATGATCTTCAAACGGCTGAACCGATTTTCATGAAACATAGCTAAGAACACTCTCGATCAGAATACCTATCTAACAAAGGAAACAAAATTGAAATTGGTTCATCAGCTTGGGCGCTACGTGGCTACAGACAGACACACAGATACACAGATACACAGATACACATGTTAAACTTATAACACCCCTCGTTTTTCGTCGGGGGTTAATAAAAATCTCATAGACACGGGGGGTAAATATTATAAAAGAAGCATCTTTTAGCAAACAACATTTTTTGCAGATGTATGACAAAAATAGTTGTCGCTTTATGTACTTAGTCACTACTCAAGGAGCCGATGGAGATTCATCGGTTCTACCCTCGTTAACTCTACTTACCCGCTTGAGATCAAATAGTTTTTAACCATTAATAATGTAGGTATCCGAGCCCTTTATGCAGTGTCACGTATTATAATCTATCAATTTTCTACGGCCATGATGTACCTAGTAGTTACTTTTTATGCGTCCGTTGTCCGTTTATAAATACCAACATCGGGGATTGCGTGACAAATTGCCGGCTGTGACGAATTTAAAAAGAAATAAGTAAATGTCGGTGACCTAAGCCTGAGCACTCTATATGAGACGTTGAAAAAATATAATATTTGAGGGAGATCCCATCTAACTAAGTGTACCTTCGTAGGTAATGTCGTATGAGGCCTTGCTTGTCTTCATCTCGCATAAACATGACAAAATACACAAAGCTTTATCAATCACATAACTTTCACTCTTGACCCTTATATATAACGCAATTTTGTTCATAAAACATCAATGATGGATGATACAATTAAACTAATTAATAATTCGGATTACGATAGATGGCTCCGTAATCAATACTTATTTAAGATGGTACCTACTAAATGATATGTGCATTCAAATGACGCCATCAGTAATTGGAAAATTAATGTTCCTATAATTGAATCCTTGTGTGAAGGGAAGAAGGTCAAAACTCGTAATGAAGCTGCGTCGTGGACCGTGGTATCTCAAGCCGTGACTAAAGGATTCGTATCCACTCCAAGTCGTGGCCGAATCCAATAAATTATTATACCGTCACACTTGATATGATGAACTAAATCACGATAAAGTTGGATGAACATAGTTCCTATTTAGGTAACAGATATTATGATGATTTATTGAACACAATTTAGGTAAGCTGGCAACGCTGTGGACATATTTGCATATCCGTTAGCTATGTATGTGTAAATACACATACAACTACATGTAATACCTACTTACGTATATTAGGATAATAGCCTGTTCTTTTGTGTAGTAATAAACTATATCAATCATTCGTACAATGAAAAAAACGACAGCAAATTATTTTAGTAGTATCTAGAACTAAAAAAGTAGTTTTTGTCTTTATTATGTCCTCAATGTAGATAAACTAATTTGATTCAATTAACGCGAGCTCAATAATGCACTTATTAAGACTCGGAAAGGAACAGTTAATGTTCCATAGATGTTGCGAAACTATTAACCAAAACCAACAAGCATGTTAGGCTTGTCTAAAAGGTGTATTCTAATTCTAATAGACCTAAATCAGATTGTATGCAAAGCGACAACGAAATAAATTGTAGATAAGCATTTTAGAAAGGCAGGATCGTTCTTGTGTCGAATATTGGCAGAGCCTTGGAGGTGACTGGCTCTACACACGGAGATCCGTATCCTGACTGCGGCTCGCTAACTTTAATCTAAATCATAATGCTAATGAACTACCAATTCCTATTGCCGAAAAAAAATCGTACCAGACACAGTATTTTGTTCACTGTTCCATTTCAAAAGCCTATTAAGCTTATTATATTACCTAGTGTTGATATCAGAAACCGACAAAACTTATAATGTGGGTACATGTAGGTAATAGTCGATGTCTATATAAAGACAGATGAATTATTAGGAAGCATTTAGCAGGTGGCTCTAAAATAATGTAGACTAAAGATACAAACCCAAATATGAGAAATTCATTGCCATTTAAACAATATGCAGAAAAACTTGGCACAGCAAAGATGTGACATTTTCCAGTTCAACAGCTTCCAATTAACTTAAATAGCAGGCTGTTACGTCAAGAAACCACCTTGATCTGAAGGTATTGATAGCTGCCCTTCTGACTTTTAAACCATTTATAACTTAACCACGTTACAACCACTGTATAAGTGCACACGATTCTAAAGTTCAGCTGCACGAAACTGCCCTCTAGCAGAATTGTTTACAGTTCGAGACTATGAATATGAACCCTTTTACATTGTTAATTAATCGATATCACTGTATAAAATGTAACCGGCTACAGTATGTAAATAAAGCAAGTATGTATTTCGATTCGACGACCGCTTCGCGCAGCGGTTCAAGCGTAGCCTGGCTCACTGCACATAGTGGTTGCGGGTTCGATTCCCTGTGAGGTAAATTTTGGAAATGGCCTTTTCGTAATTTGCCCTGGTCTGGGTGTTACTGGGATCGCCCCCAGTCCATTGTACGGCACCCATAGTACAAGCTTTGCTTACTTTGGGACCATACAGTTGGTGTATCAGTCTGGCGATATATATTTATTTGAAGGAGTACAAAGGAAAATTTTGTAGGATTGAAAGTTATAAAACGTATAAAGGTACAAAACGAACAGGATACAAATTTTAGTGAGTGGTAAAAGAACACTCAGTCTCCACTTCAGTGACAGAACCAATATCCTGACCTCGGGTCTGAGAGATCGAATGACCAGATCATTAAAATGTGAACACGATACCTGCCAAAGTATACGTATCAGTTTGGTTCGACACAAGTATTATATCAAAGTCAGTGTTAGTCATTTTCGTCTCGTGAATGGCGGAATTGAGAACGTTCACGTAAGCGGTGTCCGACGAGGTCACTGTTATTACTTAATTCTATAAAAATAAGTATATTTTATTCGGTAGGTGTCACACTCATAATTGTTGGCACACTTTTCCGACATGACATTCGTAAGCAAGGTCATTGTAATTGATTTCAGTCCGGAGGGTACCTACAAAATACCTTCATTGATTTTCTGTTGCTCACAAATCACAAACTTAATCTAAATCGTGATCAATGACTCTATAACGAGTCATTTATCGCATTATGCACACGGTTACGATCAGTGATTGTCTTCAAATCGGTCACGAAGCATCGCAGAAATCCTTTTTTGTTTTGCCTATGCATATCTTAGAATTAAAAGTTTGAAGTAAGTAATGAATAATAAATATTATATTATAGATACTAGCTGACCCGACAGACGTTGTCCTGTCTTTTAGGGGTATGAAAAATATATAGTAGCCGAGTATCAGATCTACTTATTATGCATATAAAATTTCATAAAAATTGGTCAAGCCGTTTCGGAGGAGTATGGTAACTAACATTAACACGAGAATTTTATATATAAGATTAATCATTTTTCTTAGCACGCTTTCTTCTAGACTACAATTTATTACCATTATAAATAATACCGCATGGACTGCATAAGATCAAATTATGACGGTTCTTTTTTTATGTTATAGTTTAAATCTGTCAGCCACCTTCTCGACTGTTTTATCCGCGGCCCTCGGTCACGATGCGCACGCGCACGCATCACAGACCGTGAACAATGCGCACGCTTCCTACCTAAATTAAAAGTTGAACCCAGTGGAGACATCTAAGATTAAAACGTATTACTATTACATACTCAAGGGCTGTGTGTACCTAACCTACCTTCTAGTAGTGGCGAACTACTTACGTGTGGCGACTATAGTATGACAAGCGGGGTATGCAATTTTGGACACGTTGAATTAGGTATCTGCACGCTCCATGCATACAGGTTGAAACAAAAAGGGTATACGTTTTTTTTTTAAACTTAACTTTGTAATTCTAAAACTATCAGCTTTGGAGGAAACTTGAAAAACAAAAGGTGTTATAGGGATACAACAGTTGACAGATTTCACAAGTCTACAAAACCTTTAGTACTTCAACTGTCCCACAAAGCCGACAGTTTTAGATTTACAAAGTAAAGGTGCAAAGAAATAGTTATACCCTTTCTGTTTCACCTAGTATTATGCCATGCGCTGTATGTAATTTTGGACACGTTGAATTTGGTATCTGCACGCTCTTTGCATATAATTATTATATACTTACAGCCGTGGGAAAAACATACCTAGGTGCTTACATAGTGTGTTGTTAATATTCACTTCAATATATCGCGATGGCCAATGTCGAGACGCGAAAGTGCACTTTCATATAGATTGACGAGAAAGAAAGTACTATTATAATGAAGTAGCTCAAAAGTCCGAAAAAATAATTTTGGTACTTACTAATGATAGGTAGCTGATATGTTGATGCGTAGGAAAAGAAAGACAGTATACAACTATCATATTTTCTGGATTACGGGTCTATGAATACTTGTCCCAACTGTAACGCTGCAGCCTGCAGCCTTAGAACATATCTAATGACCTAAAAAAGAGTGTTAATTGCACTTAGAAGAAGCAGCCCCCATATACCTATTCAATAATAAGTTTGTAAAATGTTTGAATAGTAGGTTCTTGAGATTATTTTACAATTGCAGTAGAGCCATACTCGAATATTGTAGTAATAAGTGTTGAAATATGATACATTCATACACCATTTAATTTCATGCCCAGTACTCATCCAAACCCCCAAAGTATTATTTCGGACTTTTGAGACACTCTGTATATCCACGAAATGCTTATCTAAAATATCAATATAACAACTAATGAACATCACAGTTCAAGATACATTGCCAAGGCTTGGGTCATCAATCGTGTAATGACCGGATATGAAGTAAGTAGGTAATATTTTTTATGCTGGCTAGACTCGTCTGAATGTTCAATTATTTTCGTTCGTCATAGATACTATTATTAACGGAACGGAAATATCATACCGGAAATAAGATAATTCGGGTTTCTAACAGCGCTTAAAGATTCCGATCGCCCGCTTTCTCTGCAGCATTTTTACACTAGCTTAAATAGTGCAAGCTCAAAATTATAACATGGGTATATCGATTTCCATCCGTTTGTCATTCACGTAATATAACTCGATCGATGACGTCACTAGAGAAAATATAAATTCTCCATCCATCGCTCTTCCACATGATATTACAAACTTGTGACATCCTATAATGTATTCAGCAGCTGAGGCTTATGAACGTAGATATAAATTAGTAGAATTAAGTAGGTGCATAAGCTTGTGACATTTTTTTCCGTACGACGCGAATACAATGAAGATCCGGGTCGGTAAACGTAATTGCGACAGTCGCACACGTTCTTGATTCAGAATTAGCGTGATCAAAACCCATCCTCTTGTCACGTAAACAAATCTCCTCGGTCCGAGAAAGCATGGCATTAAGGTGAAAGCGAAACTCGACCACAAAGTACGGCGAGACGCCAAAACGTATTACATAAATCACGTCTTGTTTACCGATTAGGTGAGATTGTGTGGCGGCCGAGGCGCGACCCGCGAGCCGCAGCTGCCCGTGTGACTGACCAGTAGCTCTACCATGAGCTTATACGTTTGCTAGAGTCGCTACTCGGTAGCGTCAGTGTAAAATATTTGGATGCCAAAATTTTACTTCCTCGGCGCTGTACAATTTGCCGTACCTGTAACTTTTACCAACTATAGCAAGATCAAATTTTATTTTGGCAGAGGTAAACATGACCTTAACATACGCGCATTGCGTACGGGCAGTTACAATAGAGACGAATATTATTGTGTATGGGATGCCGTTTTGCATATAGAGAACCATGGAACAGTAAATATGTAATTATATAGTTGCTGGTTATCATGTAGAGATTATGAAAATTATTGTTTGAGGATGGCAAAACAGCTTAAATCTAAATGTAAAAACCTAAGTGGATTATATTATTTGTCTTACTAACTTCAATAAACATAGGTTAAGTATCCTACCATACTAATATAATTTGCACTTGAAGTTCATCAAACAAATGGCAATCTCCAAATCGGATCATAATTTCAATATGATTATCACTTGTTTACGGTGAAGGAAAAAATCGTGAGGAAAACTGCATTTTCAAATCTGCCAAACCGCACTAGGCCAGCGTTGCAGATTATGCCCTAAATCCCCCACGCAGTGTGAGGAGGCCCGTGGCTAGGAGTGAGACATAAAAGAGGGATATTTATTAATATATGGATCATTTTATTAACATTCAAACGCTGATACCAACATTTTAATTAGCGTCTTATGTTTTAAGAGCTATATCGAATTGTTATTTGGTAAAAGACATATTATACGATTACTAGTTTCCATACAAAGCTTATTGTAACCGTTATCTGGGTCAAGATCTTAATACATTTTTCAAATAATTTGGCGCGTCATACGTCTATAAATTAATACCTTGGTATTAAATACTCAATTAATTGTTTCATTATTCTGTGGTGGCTTATCAGATTATGGACGGGCATACTCCGTGTGAATATTAGATATAGTGCCTTATTTTTTCATAACACGGCGGCCGCAGTGTATTCTTTTAATGATATTTAATTGATAGGTGCGAGTCCGACAACATGTGGTGTGCTGTTTCTTCACCGCTCCTGTATCCATTCCATTGTTTTGCTGAGTGGTGAAACGCCTCTGTTCTTTGAGCGAACGCACACTACGCCGCCTGAAGCGTCCTCCATAATGTTATGTTAATAACATACCATACCCAAATCGAATCTTGCAACAAACTGACGTAACTTATGAAGAATCTAGGGTATATATATTCGTATTACCTACTGCATTGTTTTTCTATAACAAGCACTTTATTTATACACAGGAGATTAATGATTTATCTTGGTAACTTAAATCCTTTTCATTATTCAAAGAGGTTCGATGTTTCGTAACAGTCGCCATTCACCAGCGCCTAAATTATTCCGGGTATTAGTTTATGGGACCGCTCGGACATCGTGGAGATCTGTATAGATCTTTCGCAATTGTCCACAAAGTGGTCCAGCACGATGCTGTGTTACGGACCCAATATAGCATATTCTAAACCTTTATCTGACGCATATACATTCTGTGTTGCTCAATATGAACGGGAATTTGAAGTCAAATTTTAAAACACTAAGTAAAAAATGTTACTAAATGATGATTGATGAGTTCTACACGGTATATAATAGGTATATAAAAATGCGGTATTATATTATGATTATTGGAGATTATGAATTCGATAATGTCAACTGCATTCTTGTTGAAGAATGGAAACCAAAATAATTTATTACATCATCCACCCGTGCATAAAAATACGCTTAGGCAAGAGATTTGATTCCTAGTTCGGTATAGAACTGCTTGACCAAAGTAGATACAAAATCACGTGATTAAACTTTTACATCCGTGAGAGACGAGCCGACTTTACGAACCGGTAGAGTAGGTATTATACCGGCAGTCATCTTAATTCCTATCAACTTACAAAACGAGCTCATTTTCTAATAAAATATTTGACATAATATGACCTCGAGTTGCGCGCATGTCCCAATGGTCTCAACGGATGCTGATTACTTGCGAATACCGAATACCGCGATAGTAACACGCTAATTACCTGAGTTAATTAGGTTGTGTGTAACAGATGGAGTAGTGTCGTGTGCGCTGCTCGCTGGTTCAAGGTGATGTTTGTTTACGTAAACCAATGAATGCGGTGTCGCTGTCGATGTAGCGTGAAATGCAATCAACCTAGTTACTGCTAAAATTCATCTCTCGGATCGTTAGTGTGGAAACATTTTCGAATTTCAAAACGTATAAATAAAGTGTTTTAACTTTGAATTTTTATTTTTGTAACAAACTTGCTTTCACATTTTATCTGTTATTTATTTATGAAATGAATACATAACTGCTGAACGGAGCCTAATCGGGAGTGATATAATATGCGATTGTTATCTCACCGACAACGACACGTTACCTCTGATAGAGTACCAACCTTTAAAAGTCATAAATAATAATACAACGTCTACTTATTTGTGCAATAAAAAATAAACAGCGAAAATGCCTATACATTAGTTAGGTAGATAACATAGTAAACGCTAACGCGCCTTTTAGTTTCGCCTTATAAAGCGCCATCATTTATTTAACACTTTGTTATATAACACAGAGTATAAATGCAGTAGATATACTATGCACACATACATTCCTACACGGACTAGCTGTGCAATGACAACTAGCCTTACATTAAGAGCTGATTTTATATCCAATTATAGGAGCGAACTCTGTATTGCGACTTCTATCTAAGAGACAAGTAAGAAGATATTTATGCTGGGTTCTGTATGAAATTTATTTTAATTGAATTTTAGTATTAAGGTTGTTGGCAGAGACCTGGGTCCCAACTCTGTTAACCACTGGCATGTCGATCGACTCGCAATACGTCAAAACTGACGTATCGCGTATCTGAATACCTAAGTTTTGATTTTCTAGATCAAGATGCCACTAGTTAGCAGAGGTGGGAGGCCTCCATTTTGGTTTTCCAAAATGGATGGTCACATTTTTGTATTGTACTGTTATTAATTGTGTTTGTTATTGCAATTAGTTACTCGACATTGGCAGAATCATATTGAGCTTGACCCAATTGTAAGAGGACATTAATATAAAAATAAAAAAACAGAGTTGGGCCCCTAGATTGTCAGACCTTAAATTAGCACGATACACAGATACAGACGCCAAACAATGGCTAACAGCGGGTAACGACGAGCTGTGGTTGATGACACCTAATGAAATGTTAACGCAACTTACTTAAAATATGCAGTGTAAGGACCCATAGATATTTAGGTATTGCGACGACTATGTAGAGATTTTACAATTAAGTAGTCGAAATCTGTACCTAATGATGAGTTGTACAAATCATAAGGAAATATAGTGAGAGTGCAACAAATCATAAGCGAAGCTATCAATTGCATAGGCTTGTATAATTCAAGGTATATTACATTTAAATCAAAATTATTTAACCAGTTACAGTTCAAAGAAAACAAATCGTGTCTACCAAACTATCAGCCGCTGAGTATAGTGCTCTAATATGTACGTAACAGATCTAATTTGAATGAAAGCCAGCTCCACCGGACATTGGTGCAGGAATCAATGTTGCAACTTACTGTGCCGTTTATTCGCAAATGCTTATAAACAACGCGATTTATCGATGTGATTTCATCACGTTTAATAAAATATAGCTAAATCGATTAGAATTGCAACATTATTAAATTATGATTAAGGTTGAGTTTAAATTCCTGAATGCTTAGATTAAGTACCTAATTACTTAGGTATCCAAAAAGCCATTATTAACAAAATCATAAAACCATTTCGATCTCACTTCGATTTATGAATCAAGAATAAATTGCGGTTCCAGACACACGAATACATAATTAATTTAATATTTTTAGATATCGCAATAGAAACTATAGGCCGTTTACGTAATACGTATAGCGAAAATGTGTGTAAAAATTTCGTTTTGTTGACTTGTGACGTGGTCATCGGAGGTCGCCAGGGTCGGCCCGTGACGCACGGTGAAAGCGTCCGAAGCTAACCGTACAGCTGGCAGACTATTATCTACGTCGACGGCATTACAAGCACCACAAGGTTTCCAATCGATAAAAGTAATGCGGAAACAGTTACACCTACCTCATTAATCTGGTTAATTGCGCGACGCCCGCGCCATGAAATTGCTGACGGCTTTTTGAGCGTTGACAACCTTACTTACAGGCCAATGTCCGCTTGTTACTTAATAGAAAGAAATTTAACGGCATCTTGATTTCTTATTTATTCACGAAACAGAAGATACATTATTAAGGTATAGAGTCATGTGGTGGATTAATTAGGTATTGGGTACCTTCTTATTTATGACACTTAAACTTCAACATGACCCTAAAATATGTAATTTAAAGGTAAGATAAGAGAATACTTGTTTAATTGCAGTTAAATAAGTAATACCTATAGACTTCAAAACTTTTAAATGTAGTTACTTGACTTCTTAAATCGCGGAAGTAATTCAAAACTCGGCATTAAAAACGAATGGTTTAGTCAGACATGCATTGGTAATATCATAACCAAACTAGTTTCAATTCCTTCTTCTAGATTGTTTTATTTAAATATTTTAAAAATAATCAATCCCGTTTATTACTTATTTGTTACAAACCCAAATGAAACAATATCCATAAGTGGATACCTATAAATAACTAAATATCACTATTAAATATATAAGAACTCTACAAAAGTATATTAACGATTACATTAATAGGAGTTAAGTAAGTTTATTTGACTCGTAACGTTTGGGAAAAATAATATCTAGGGTCAGTCTAATTACATTGTCAGATTTAATAAAAGTAGGCCCTTGGAAATTAATAAAAAAAAATCAAGAATACTTTTAGATTAGATTTAAATTAAAGTATAGCTTGATAGTTTCTTCGCGATTGTTTTTACAACTCTTAAGTAAGTAGTTGAGTATACTGCATACCTTTGTAATTATACCTACTGTCGGTCTTGCGATGCGTTTGCATTGCATCACAGCTTGTGCATCGCTTGAATCAAAATAAAGTAAGGTACCAATATCGTTCGCACACATAATAAATTACCACTATATTACGTGTAATGTTGTCTATAAACTGTCACTTATGTTATTTCGCTATGCAATACTTATTTTCTGTTTCAATTTCGGTTATGTAGATTTGTGGCAATGACTATGAATTTATCTACAAAGAATTTATGACACACTAGCTGAGCCCGCGACTTCGTCCGCGTGAAATTTAACTTAACAAAAAAGCCCGCTCCCGCTTTCTGAGCCCGCGCGACAGGACCCATTTTTTTAAATTTTGTTTTTCTATACAAATAAATAAAATTGGAGTGTCTGTTTGTAATATCAAAATAACACCTTTTCACTAAATGCATATGAAAGTACATACGACACCTATAACAAAAACGCGATTTAAACATTTTTTGTCTGCCTGTCTGTCTGTCTGTCTGTCTGTCTGTCTGTGTGTTTGTTCCGGGTAATCTCCGAAACGGCTGGACCGATTTTGACGGGACTATCTCTGGTAGATAGCTGATGTTATAAGCAGTAACTTAGGCTACTTTTATTTTAGAAAAACAAAATTTAAAAAAATCCTGTCGGTCCTGTCGCGCGGGCTCAGAAAGCGGGAGCGGGCTTTTTTGTTAAGTTAAATTTCACGCGGACGAAGTCGCGGCCTCAGCTAGTCTAAAATAAAAGTAGCCTAAGTTACTCCTTAAAACATCAGCTATCTGCCAGTGAAAGTCCCGTCAAAATCGGTCCAGCCGTTTCGGAGATTACCCGGAACAAACACACAGACAGACAGACAGACAAAAATTTTTTAAATCGCGTTTGTGTTATAGGGTTCGTATGTACTTTCATATGCATTTAGTGAAAAGGTGTTATTTTGATATTACAAACAGACACCCCAATTTATTTATTTGTATAGATTATAATGTTAGGAATACAAAATAAAAATTTTGAAAATACTTGCTGACCCGACAGACCTTCTCCTGTCTTTTAGGGGTATGAAAAATAGATGGTGACCGATTCTCAGACCTACCCGATATGCACACAAAATTTCATGAAAATCGTTTCGGAGGAGTTTGGTAACTAACATTGTGACACGAGAATTTTATATATAAGATTATAAATTATGTCCTCATAATATTATGTAAGATATGACCAAGTAGTTTAAGACCTAGGTCAACACCACCAATGGAGTAGCTTGACGCATTAATAGAGATAGATAGTCAATCAATATCGACATACAAACCCGATCAGCCGTAACATTGATTCAAGTATTGACAAAAGGAATATTTTATTCGCTTATTACAATAGCAATAAACTCAACTTTACAAATACATAAAAGACACACCGAATAATGCCGAAATAACTCTATGAAACCTATCAAATCACACAATCATCTTGTTAAAACCATTCAAAACAATATGATTTTATTACGTAAAGCATTTTATCGCGATATTTATAAAACCGTCACATAATTAAGGATGTTGTGAACCAACATTTTTATTGCGTAAATGAAAATGGAAAGCGCGCTTGAGTGAAAGCTATTAAGTTGATGGACAAATGTTAATAGAGATGGGAAATTATATTCGGACTACAATTATTGATGCAGCTAAAATAGGTACTATTCTCATAAATATTCTAGCTAGCTATCTAATCAGTAATAGTCAGTGGTGGATTTGTAACTAGGCCTAGATTTCAGGAGGGTGTGCATTTCATTTTACACCACCTACCCAACCTATCCCCTACTTACAAAGTGAGTGCAAGGTAGGAGGAAGGGAGGGCTAGCACAAACTGAAGAAGTCTATACTTAAATCAGGCACTCGCAATAATTAAAAAAAGTTCATCCAAAATTCACCGGTCAACTACCATAAAAAGACAGGTATCAGATTTCACAATAGGCAACCAAAAATGAAATGTCAGTCGCCACATCATGTCCAAATGAGATGCAATATATGGAAGCAAGCGGCAATAAGTCGTGGTTATCATTATAATGACGACAGAATTTTATTTACAACGTATTGTTTTACATTAAACGATATGAGACCGCAGAGATCGTGCAATGTCGAGAGTTCGAAAAAAAAAGATATATGAAATTGCGATACAGTTACCCACCCACCACTTTGTTCTCGCCGTCGATTACAACAGCATATATAATGCGTTATGTAAATAAATTTCGTCCTAAATTATTCAAGTGTGTAGAGTCAGTCTTTGATAGAGTTATAAATATTACTAGACGATAAAGCAGGCCTAAAGCAATATTCCTTTTTCGTTGCAAAGGAGATAGCAAACGAATAGATAATGTGAATGGATACCTATCGGGTACTATACAGGTTAAAACAGAAAGGAAATACTTTATTATTCAAACTTAACTTTGTAATTCTAAAACTATCAGCTTTGAAGGAAACATGAAAAACAAGTCTACAAAACCTTTAGTACTTCAACTGTCCTACAAAGCCGATAGTATTAGATTTACAAATTAAATTTGCAAAAAAAAGGGTATACCCTTTCTGTTTCACCTAGTATAATGGATATTTTTAAATTTATTTTAGACTTCATCTTTTTATAACATGCTCATATATTTGTCTTCGTCACAACATGCCTAACTAATTCATTTTTTCCAACACTAATACTTGTCCGTTGTTTCTTCAGTGTTTCATTTTTTAATGACGTGAGTCACTTAGTACAAGGTTATTATTTGTTTCAAAACAAAGGCTAATAAATAATATAATTACTGACTTATGTAAATAGTTTTCGAGAAGCTAAGTAGCGAGGCAGATAGAAGCTTTATAATAAGCATCCAGATGATTGGACGCCCGGAATTGAAGTTTCTAGGTGAGGTCTTGTCACAATAATAATGACCATGCAACAGCACAATCATTCATCGCTGTTTTTTTTCAGAACATTGGCAATGAGAACAAATCTGCCAGCTCTTTTAGCGTTTTCTTGAGGTTATTGTGCAATGCAACGGGTGGAAGAAGGTTCCGCAATTAGCATAATTAAAGGTAACAAGGCTACATAATGAAAAGCGTTTCAGCGTGATTCCGGCTTTAAAATTCCCAACGTCTCCATGACTTCGGAACCGTATCACGTGTAAAATGTATACTAATTGTTATTAATAATAACAACATTTCCTGATTGTGCATTGATTGATTGATCCGCTTACAAACTCACGAGGCAACATTATAGCAATTAGAATAATACATTTGTAAATAGGTGCACCAGTATTATTTAACCAATAAATATAATATAACGATTCAAGTAAATACATATAATGATACTTTATGTTATATCCATTAACGTAAATCATCTAAATTAAAACTATCTGTTCCATTAGCTGTTTTTTAATAAAAAATTGATTTTCCAGAAATTTTGAACTAGGCTTACATTTTATCTTTATTACACTTACCGCATAAAATAAGTGTTAAAATTTCCATTTTGCAATCCATATCTGTTTTATAAATTTTCATTTAATTAGTAGTCATTTATTTGATGAACAACAATTCACGTGAACACGCGCAAATTATCCCGCGTATATAAAACGCAACGGACAGCCGAACTCGCGCGTGCGTTTGGCGCGCTTCGCGATACAAGTGCCGCCACAGAGAAGTTTAGTGCTGCCACAGAGTAGCTTAGTGTCGCCACGCGCCGCGTACCTCAGAGACGAAACGCTCCGTACTCTATCATACAAACAAATATTATCGTTAGTATGTACAGAGCCTTTTACCGTCTGTTGTATTAGAACATATTCAATTATGCGTACCGACAATATTAGGGTGAAATCAACTGTAGCCGGAACTAGAACCGTCTGAATGTTACCAACATTTCTTAACTCGTTTTAAAAGCGTTAAATCACAATGCAAAAGGTTCTTAGATGAGATGATTTTATGAGCTTGCTAGCCACAAAGTATAAATATAAATATTCCTAATTATTAAGTACCCTCCCGAATTTATTATTATTCATGTGGTTATAACTTGACTATTTTTGTCGACATAAAATTATTTAGTTACTGTATATACATTTACGTATATTTACGTACTTAAACATTTACGTTAGTAAAAATAAACTCAAAATTCAGGTTTTAATTGAATTTAAAAATAACAAAATTGGCTCACGACTTTACCAGTCTGATTCGCAATATAATTTTCATTCTTATGTACAATAAAGATTAGTAAACTAAACCTATAAGTATCACATATTATTTAATAATAGACGCGTAGAATAAAGTAGCCGACACACCTAGCCCGTTAAATGTTCATGTACCCTGTCGCAGTAAGGAAAAACAGTGTGGCCACGAAATATTTCCCACGGTTGGTATTATCACGTTGGCAATTTGTATCGACGACCCTTGCCTATGAATCGACATTGTACGGAACAATGCTGCTCATTGTGTGCGTGTTCTTATGAGAACGTGTACATTATGGGATTAACTTCGCGCCCTAGTCTGTGGTCAAGGACTTTTTATAAGGCTATCTTTTAATTGGTAGAGTCTTCTACTATAATTATCCAACCTAAGAAAATTCTAAGGTTTCGCTTTCAAACATATAGTTAATAACAATTATATGGTCCCAAACTATGCTTGTTTTATGGGATTCTAGTACCTGAACACCCATAATGAGTCAACATGAGAAAAAATAATTTTCAAATTTGGAACAAAGCATAGAAAACTATTCCATTGAGCCCACAATATTATGAATAGGATTTTTTAAAAATATTTATTTATAATCAATCACACTGTTGTTGATCCGAACTGAAACCACGATGTCTTCAGTGTAAAGAAGTTTAAAAATCGTGACCCGGATAATCCGGTTGAACTATCACTGTGAGTTAAGTTTGTGAGCAAATTCAACCTTTAGAATTGCTGCGTAAAACTAGCCTTATGGACACGATTCCAATTTGTAAACTAAACCTACTAGGTATATTTTACGTTTTACTTGGTTCCAACTAAACCACGGAATTCCGACTTACAGTCTCTATTTACTTACTGACATCAAACTTCCCATAGTTCAAGTACCTACAACTTTAATTAACCTTCAAGTTGTAAAAAGAAACTCTATTCTTATAGCACCTATTACTTACCTATTTATTGGGTCATGGTAGTTACCATTTTTTATGAAGTAATACTATAGCTAATTACTTTCGTTCATGCACAGCGCCGAGCTGATAACGCCTGGTGAATGACTTAATTATTGAAATAAATAAGTAATAATAAGCAATCCTCATAAATTTATTTAAACGTTTACTTAAATTATTGAAATGCCCACATTTATTAAAACAACAAACTATCGTACACATAATCCTCAAATAATGAAACAGATTTCAAATTTGAAGGAGGTTTGGTACAGCCACTTTCACTAAAATTACCTAAGAACGCTAAAATACTAAACCTTATAGTTACACATAACACTTATGCATTATGTGAAAATCGTAAATTAATCGTAAACGCATTAGCGCGTGCCAATTGTTTGATAATAATCATTGCAACTGATATAGAGGGACGTGTGATGTTTTTATTACATCAATCTATAAATAGCTAACAGGCCTGATGCAATTGGATTTCACTCACCTATAAACCAACACTGCACAATATTTTAAAATTACTAGTTACTAGTTCTACAATTAGCAATCGCCACCTACCTACGTAATTATAAAAACTACAGACCATTATTCCAAATATATGTAATTATGTAGGCAGATAGGTCTATATTCCTCTTTTTCTTTCTTTCGTTTAATTTCGTGCTGGTTCCAAGACAATCTAGCTTTTCTCCGGGACTCGGCCAGGTGCAGACCTCGACGTTATCATTAGACACCTTTGCCGATCCTGGCTTACAAGAGTAACGGTGGTGGGAGCGTGTGGCGGGACTCGTCCCAAAACAGTAGATATTCTTTTCTCCTTACTTGAAAAATTTCAGCGTTTCACAATTATTTGCCCCAATCCATCCATCCGTGATGATTTTCATGAATAAAAAACGGGAACGCAACCAAACATGGGGTAACAACTATATTTTGTTGTTTCTTTCATTGAGTGGTTGCTAAAAAAACATAATTTAAAATTCGAGGGACTTTATTAAAATAGGTACATGCAAAATTATGGAAGAAATATTTGAAAAGAAAATAATACATTACTACTTATTGTGAAACTATTTTATATTTTAGGTAGGTATTGTAGTATGAAAATGTATTATTATAAATTAATAATTTCATACATTTCTAGACATGCTGAAAGGAAACAAATACACCGATGGCCTCTATCTGTAAGATACCAACATAATTTCGCTAATGGTAGTAGATTTTAAACTGTAGAGACAGTAGTCGACATGCAATTTCCGGAGCCATTTCCAGACCGTTACATATTTAATAGACAACTATAATCGTGAAACATGTGTTGTTACTATATTGTTTATGCCTACGTGATGCCAAAGCAAATAGAAAACCTTAAGGAATTGCTACTTATAACATTTGTGTCCCGGCCTTCATGCCTTCATCCTTATATAAACGAAGTTGCACCTACCTTTACATATTTACATTTAGTTACTAATTGGAACTTACAATATAGGTTTATAAAAACGATTTAAATTACCAATAGTGCTTAATTAGTACAAAATAAGGCACGATAGAATTAATTAGTATCTAAACTCCCTCTAATTCATTATCACAGTGGATGAATTACGTAGTTTTATGCTATTTTAAACAATAAAAAAGTTACTTAAACTATTTATTATATACGAGGTACCTTAGCAAGCTATATTCAAACATCTTACAAAAACAGTCACCAGAACTTCTTGCCTCCATAGAAAGGAGATGTATGTTTTTTATAAAATCAATCAGCATATTCATCCTAATAAAAGTTAAACATAAATATGATGGTCAAGAACCTATAGTAATGTTAAATATGGCTTCAGCCGTTGTCAACATTCCACTATTTTCACAAGAATGTATAATGTGTTGAGGTTATTATGTATATGTATAGATTTAAATAAACTTAATAAAATATCTTTCAAAGTGAGGTCTAATATAAACCATTATTTGATCAACCAATTGTTAAACTGCTGTAAGTTATCTGTCTTGGCTTATTATTTTATTCCGGAAACTTCCCGCTCATTATCTCTATCCATCCACTAGCCAGAAGACGTTCACAGCTAGACATATGACATATTCCGGTGTTCCGCCACTCGTATCCACCGGTGCCTACAACCATCTGTGGTTGGGCAGTCTACGTCTTCCGGCTCGCGGTCCCCATCGTACACACTTCCCGCCCCAACTCATGATGCATCTACAAGAATATCTCATCAACAAGCTTCTTATCGATAAGCCGGTGTGGCTTCGGCTTGCTGGGCTTCCTCCTGCGGCGGTAGAGGCGCGCGTTCAGCGGGTACAGCGCCGGGGACAGCGCGCAGCGCACGTTGAACCACCAGTCGCACGACGCGACGCCTTGCGAGAACACCGTCCCGTTGGGGCACAGGAACGAAGCCTGCCGCCCATCGATGTCGCAATAGTGCCACGCTGGAATTAGAAACAGACGATTTTACTCTAGATGGCATGATTACTAATACTGAATTTAATATATTTTTTATAGTTACTCAATCTTTATAGAAGGTACTGAAATCATTTTTCAAAAATATTTAATAAGATATAAAGATTTCGTTACTAAAGTTTGCTAAAGAACTTAGTTATGACACTAGGCTAGTAAAGTTATTTTGAAATTTATTTCACTGGTAGTATGAATCTTAAGATACATCTAATATAATTATGTTAATAATAATAAAATTGATGCCGTGCCCATTCTTATACGAAGATTTAAGAGGCGGCCCTAGATGATAGGGAACAGAGAACATCGCTACATCAGACCAGACAAGACTCTTATTTTTTTAAGATTACTAGCAAAGTCCGTTCAACTTAGCTACTTTGTGCCAAATGCAAGTTATATATTTATGTACTTATCTTAAATGATTAAAGTTGTTGTTTAAAATGTTTACATTGATAAATTGACCTATTGCTGCTGTCTGTCGTAAACTCAATGTCAGTGCAGAGCAAGTTTATTCTTAACTTGGTATAAAAACCTCGTTGTTTCGCAATATTCTGGCATAATATTGTATTGTAACAATATCCAATGCTGTAACGTAACGATTCAAGGGAATTTCCTACAGGTAGTTATAATGTCATGGATTTTATATACCTATTAAATTCTTATTAACTAAAAACGCCTTTACACTGTGAAGAAACATACAGACATCTTATTTTTGTCTGTAGTTTCTAGTAAGTATAATTTTTAGAATTTACTACTACGATACCATACGATACACTGTCATTCTGTAAAATCCACCAATGGGGGGTCAAAAAAATAACCCTAACCTAAACCACGTAGGTTGTCCTAGCATTTCTGGGTGGAAGTGAATGGATGACTAGACCTTCCTTAAATATAACATAATATTCATTAATCATTTTGTTAAAATAGGTATCCATTCAAATACGAAACTATGTAGGAATTTTAATAGCAGACTCCAACTCACGATTTAAATCTAATAAATTCTGCCGAGATCATCTTCCGGGTCACTACATTATAATTAGCTTCGGCATCATAAGGTCAGTTATAAATCATTGTTGCACGGCCAAGGCCGTACACAAAACAAATGTTTTTAAACAATACCCCCATAATGATGCTCACCCACATAATATCATTACTTATGTCCTTTCATTAATTAATGATGTGAAGATTCAAATAATGGTTCACCTACACTAATCAATTAATTCGTTTTGTGTTGCATTGTGTTTGATGAATAGATTTAAATCATTGCGCTGAATAATTTGTAAAGATTATGACAGCTTAGATGACAAATTATCTAGGAACTATGTATAATGTACCAACATAAAAAAGTTATGTGGGCACAATGATGATACTCAGTCAAAATCTTTCAAAATAGGTAACATTAATCAAAATTGTCCAGTGACATAATGTTGGTACACATAATATATAGCCACGTATAAAATAATACGGATCCGTACCTTGGCAACGCGTCTCCATATCGGCAAAGAACCCTGGATAAGGCTGCTCGTCGCAGTAGAAGTTGGTGTATGGCACCGCACCCAGCACTGGGTAGTCCGTACCGGGCTTACCTGAAAATCGTAGAAGGCGGAATTATAGCAACTTGTGACAAACATTATTATTTTCTAATGCATTTGTAATACAAGATAACTTTTGTGCCATAAAGTCGTAACAATAATGATAATCACACATTTAAGTACGCGCGTTGAAGTCTTTTGTATTGCTTACATATATTCAGCTGTATCTCTTCTATTTCGTGTTTCGTCTTGCTTATAAATTTGGATATGGCCTTTAAGTAATGTGAAGTTCAAAGGTGGTATATAAATAACATAACCATGTATACATAACTATACAACTAGTATATATGAGTATGTCACGATAGTATTATAATAATAAAATACTAATTTTGTTTAATTACTTTTAATATATATCGACTTTATATAATGCGTAATAATTACGATCTACTACCACATAAAACTGTATTCTTCACTCGATAATTATATTTTTAATTAAATAACCACTTTAACATTTAAATAGATCGTTTCTATATAATAAGAACGTGTTTGTAGAGGTCAAACGTCATTATATAAATATATCGTGCCTCCGGTTGCCTAGTTCCCACCTTAATCAACATGGCTCGGCACGCCCCGTGAACAACGGGCATTCGGATATTAAAGGCACTACGTATGTGTGTGTATGTGTGAATCTTTTAGCTAATGTAGGAAAACCTATCTCATAATCGATAGAGGGCTGTCAATACCTAATACGGCAGGAAGGACCAAACATTATTTCGCAAACACATTAATAAAGAAGATCTATTGTGATATAAGCAGGTATTCAATCAGGTATAAATATATTGTGATATAAGCAGGTATAAATATCATCAGTCTGGCGATATTTATTTGGCGAAATTATAAGCAGGTATTTGATTAAAAACAAAAAGTTAAGTTTAAGTAATAAAAGTTAGTTTGCCAGGTCATTTTTCCCAGATTGCCTATAATTTCGAGAGAATCGTGCAAAAGTGATTGTCCCGTTCTATCACGAACGGTTGCGCATAATAGGCCATTCCCGGCAGTTACAAAGCAACGAAAGTTCACTTGCAGTGACCACTTTCACTGGAGATGGTGCATAGGTACTATTGGCTCTCGATTACTAAAAGATCATCGATACAATCCATTGCTAAATTACGACTGTTATTGAAAGTTGTTGTTCGAGTTACAAACGAGTTTTCAGAGTTGCTGCTTTAAGGGGCTGTGGCCAGAAAAATGAATCGCGATTTTGGGCCATCTGACACTCGCATTCGCTAGCCACGTCATGACGTCGGCACTACGGAAATCTATGGAGCAGCCTAAATAGTTATTTTTTAACAGAATTAAAAATAGAAGGAAGAAGTTCTCAGTTCAGTTGTTTTTTTATGTATGTTACCTCAGATCTCCGTCATTTATAAACCAATTTGAAAGAATATTTATTTATTAGATATTTTTATTGTTTATATTATTATTTATTGATACTTGTAGGACCCATAGAAATGTTACCAAAATCGGTTCAGTAGTTTGGGAGATGGACTATTTACAGTTACCAGCAATTCAATACGTAGTTTACCATTAAAAACATGACCAAAACTTTATTAAAAAAATATCGACTCCAAAAAAAACCCGGGTGCGCTAAATAAAACGCTAGAAATGTTAAGGTCCCTAATTTGGAGTCAGTGTCAATTCAAGTAAGTAGGAGTTGGTAGGTACCTAAGAAGCTATCCTAACGTAGAGTAAAGATTCCACCACTGCAGCGACTCCATATGAAATAAATTGTCATTTCTAGCTTTTTAGTGCAGGTTTTATTGAAGTCAGTTATATTTTTTTTTAATTCCTTTGTCGCCCATTACACCAAAAATTTGGGCGTCAAGTATACTGATTCCATGTGCCCGCGGCATAGTCGAAGTAAAGAACACCGTTTAAAAAAAACCGGTAATAAGTCTTTTAACACAAAGGCAATTACAAATTGAATTATGGCGAAAATTTGTATTTTTCTTAAATTCGGTAGTTAGCTAGATTATAAACGTCCGATAGTAAGGTCGGTCGTCTGTCATCTTGGAATCTAAAATTTACGTCATAATCGTAATCGGCACGCAAAAAACCTATGCCAAATATTTGAAGTCCGCAACTTGGGATTAAAAAATTCACATAATTATACCTACTTCATAAAATATAGCTTGATCGCTGCGACAACTGTCAGTAAAATCATGCCTATGAAGACTTGAATTTCATAATAGTACAGACAGTACCTGTCAATGTCATAGTTTATGGGCATTCCGATCTAATTAGTGATGGGCGATGAATCATCGTGACCACAGACGATATTTGAAATAAAACTTAATTTATCTTTTAATTTGATTGTATATTTTAATATAATAATTTAGCCCTTTTCACGTCCCACTGCTGGGCACGGGCCTGCCCTCAGCATGAGGGGGATTCAGGCCATAATCCACCACGCTGGCCCAGTGCGGGTTGGCGGATTTCACATGTCTTTCGAAAATTGGTTAGATCTTCTAAGACATGCAGGTTTCCTCACGATGTTTTCCTTCACCGTAAGCAATATTTTAATATCATAACATTATTTACATTTGTGCATACTGGATCAAAAATAATAGTGACAAAATAAAATCTAATTTTGGGAGCGGGACGTCCGATTTGATAATATTTGCGAACAAGAGTTCATAATTAATTTACAAGATTGTTTTAGCGATTCAGAAACTGACCGAGATATGGATTTGGGTTGTACTCCTTTAAGAGAATAAATGTAATTTGATATTAAAATATTAGTTTTTAGCATTGATTATAGCAAGAAACATCCATCATTTCTATCGACATTTTTTTATATCCTGACAACCCTATACGAGTAAATATCACTTTGACTTAAGTCGCAGTTATCAATATTAGTCATGGCATCTCTTTATGACTAATTATTGCAGAGCTCAGTGGGATGGAAATGATATCTATACAAATAAATAAAATTGGAGTGTCTGTTTGTAATAGCAAAATAACACTTTTTCACTAAATGCATATTGTTAGGTACTAGGGGTAGGTACACTAAATGCCGTTCCGGTGTATAAAGGGTTTAATTCGCTCTCCACAAACTTGACAAATACACAGTACTACACTAGTTCACTATCACTAGTTACATACAACAAACACTATTCCGAATCACTTAGCAGTCACACAGTATTCCAATATAATCGCCTAGGTCACTGGTATATCACTCTTCGTTCGCTTACTTGAGATCCGTACACTGTCGCTTCCAAGAAGTAACTAACTCGCTGCCCGTCGTCAACACCTTATATACGGAATAAAAATGCGAGCTGGTATTTTCCTGAACATTCTCGGTAGGTATGTAGGTAATAATAATCGGAATCGAACGATCTCGAGACCCATTGTCGGCTTTCCTTTGTATTCGTTCGCGAGTAGGTATTCGCAGCCGTCGCCGTGCCGATAACGCGTTCACTTTATACCTACATACCTACAGTCTCGAACATTCAACTTTTAGAGATCCTTCGTAATTATTCGATGGGGTTCATCTAGAATAACAATGCGTTTTTGTATCAAGCTGATAAAATAAGGATCCTTCGAGGTATTTGACCAAATAGTTTCTAGGTCGCAACATTACCCCCCTCTTAGTCATGCTCGTCCCGAGCATCATTTGTTCCATGATACCGAGCCAATCTGTCCACATGGACTACCTTTGGCTTTCCTCGAAGTCCCTTCTTAATGCGATAGGTCACATCGTTGATCCTCGTAATAACTGTATAAGGTCCTTCCCAGCGAGCCTGAAGTTTCGAAGACTTTCCTTTCCCGCGCAGAGGATTGTGAAGCCACACCGGTGTCCCTTCTTCAAAACCGTTGGTGCACACACTTCGGCCGTACCGGCTCTCCATCTTTCCCCTGCTCGTTGTCTGCCGTCCTTTCACTGACGCACATACAGTGCATTTACGGCACCAGTCCTCGACTTCTTTCCTATAACACACCCAATAAAACCGCTGTCGCACCTTAACCAGGGTTTTCTTGAATCCAAGGTGCCCACCAGAAACACCATCGTGTATGTGCCGTAGAAGAGGGGTCACCTTACTCCGCGGCACTATCACCTGCATGATTATTTCTTTGCCGTCCTTAGATTCCCATTTCCTATACAGCACTTCATCTTCCAGAGCCAAATTGTCCCACTGGGCCCAGTAACTCTTCGTTGTCGGACTGTAGACGGACACGTCGCTCCATTGAGGCCTGTTTCCACTCCGTTTCCAGTGCAGTATAGGTTGAAGATCATCATCTTGTTCCTGCGCCTTCTTCATACTGCTTCCGGTCCATTCGTCGTCAGTTCCATGAGTCCTTATGAGCTTAACCTCTTCCCGGACTTCCTTCCTCTGACGATAAATATTACACGGGCGCGATCCTCGTAAATAGACTTCTTGATCAGGAAACCTTAGCACTTCTTTGGCTACATCCAAAACACACTGTTGATTCTTCAAGAAATCCAGTCCCAAAATGCAATCATTAGTAATACTTGCAATCAAAACTGACATTTTTGGTACCGCTATTATATAATATTGAAAGCAATATAATTATAGGGTAGGTTACCAGTTTTAAACAATAAATCCCATTGATTCAATATTGCCGATTGGTTAAGCCCGCGTCTTGCGGGCTGCTACCAGGTCTCGGGTTCAAACCCCGGCTCGAACCTCAGGATTTTTCGAAATCTATGTGCGAATCATAATTTCTATATGATTATCACTTGCTTACGGTGAAGGAAAACATCGTGATGAAACCTACATGTTTTAGAGGATTTAAATTTTCGAAAGACATGTGAAATCCGCCAACCCGCACTGGGCCAGCGTGGTGGATTATGGCCTGAATCCCTCTCGTGTTGAGGGGAGGCAAGTGCCCAGGAGTGGGACGTCAAAAGGGCTGAAACTATTATTTTACTAAATATTGAGCTCCGCAATGGCCTTTTTCACGTAATCACCTCTAACTGGTGGTATTTTAAATTATTCGAATTGATATCGGACACGGATAAGATCACTTACACGTCTGTGTTAATGCCAAATTAAAATTTATTTCCGCTAGAAGGTGCGTCTACTTACCTAGACGCACCTTGGCACCCGACAAGCCCGCTGAGTTTCTTGCCGGATCTCCTCAGTCGAGGTCGCGTTCCGATCCGGTGGTAGATTTACCCTCGCCACCTCTCCTGGCAGCGGCCCAAGCCGAGGTCGTGTCCCTTGTGGCGCCTTTGAGCTAGCTGCCCCCCTGCCCCTCTGGCTGGATTGCACTTGCGCTCGCCCTCTGTCCGGGTGAAGTTGTTATGGCCACTCTGGCCAACAACATATAGTCAATTTAAAAAAAAAAAAATAAAAATATTTTGAATATTTTTTCACTGTTGTATGTTATGACATATTCGATTACGTCATACGAATACCTATGTCATACGATTATTAACATACAAATAAATAAATATCGCCAAACGAACACACCAACTGTATGGTCCCAAACTAAGCAACGCTTGTACTATGGGTACCATACAATGGACTGGGGGTGATCCCAGTGTCACCCAGACTAGGGAAAATTACGAAGAGGCCATTTTAGAAATTTACCCTGTCGGGAATCGAACCCGCAACCACCCGATGCAGTGAACCCAGCGGCCTACGCTCGAACCACTGCGCCAAGCGGCGACCAAATTATATTTTTTAGTACATTTTAAATAGTCAAAAATATAAGTTGACATTTAAAATACCCCTTCCCCCTGAACGACGTTATAAATAAACAATGATTATAATATAAAATATAATTAATAAATCATTAATTAAATAGGTAACCATATCGTTAAGTACTTAATATGCAAAAGCAATGTCTACTGAAATACATGTCTTTAAATAAACGAATGTTTTCTCATAATGTCTCCCTTCGCCGTTCAGCAAGTGGTGAAAATTTACGTTGGAAATTATATGGAAATAGAATAATTAACTTTAAAAAAAAGTCTGAAAATCTGTCAAATTACTACTATATACAAGTACATATAGTATCGGACTCGCACTTGACATATTTTTTATTTGACCAAAGGAGTTTCCACTCTCTTCGTTTACGTAATGGTTACGTCGAATTTATTTAAATTCGGATCTGAAAAAAATCGGCATAGGTCCGACCTCGATGACGTCCGCAGACGACTGAGCTAGTTAGAATATGACAGTGATGCAATTACTTCATGTATAGAAAATATGAGATGACACTAGTGACCGCGCGCTCGGAAGTTAAACCACATAAGCGCTAAACAATATTTCTTTGGTTTTTAACAAAACTAGGGAATTAATTAAAATTTTCGGTTATCCTGATCCTAGATATTATCATTTACTATGTTTTAGAAAAAAAATCGTGATCTAATTCGTAATAATATCGTGGATGAAACGAAAATAAAAAGCAATAACAGCCAACATTGGATTTTTTTTCTATCGAGGAAATTTCACTTAATCGTGTTTTCCTATATACTCGTATGTAATCCTAGTTAATGTTTGTGAATAACACATAACTGAATATAAGCTTCTTAATCTATAAAATGATAGAAATATTTCGAATTAAAAAGCCAAAAATTGCGAATGCCTCCTCTTAATGTACCTATAGAACGCTGCAGGCGATGCATTTGCCTTTAACCCCCATTAATTCGTAATGAAACTATACACTCTTAGAGTTTGCCAATATTGTAGTTACAATGGAGGCGTTTCAACCGCAGGGAGTTACACAATTATAGGGCCTCGGGTTTCCTAGTGTAATATTATACTATTCAATGAGCATAATGAATAAATTGCACAGGTCCTAAGGATGTCTTACATATGGTATTAAACGTACGCTTACATCATTGAAGGAAAATAACCCGAAATATATATTTTTTAATTTTTTTATAAATAAAACTCTATAAATCACGCGAACTGTATGATTTATCTAAATTGTTTATGAAGATGTAGATCGAAATTAATGAGTCATGGCGCAAAACTATATATCACAGTCGTATCGTGAATTGCTGGGACCTGGCTAATTAATAAAGAGCCGTCAGTTTTAAAGCAAAGAGCAGATATACCTACCTAAGTATTATTTTTTATGTTTTCTTATAATATTCCTCTACGGTTTTCATGGTCACACAAAAATAAACTTTACCTAACAAAGCAAGCATTAGCAATCGTAATGTTATTCAATTTGTATAACTTCCACTAACATAGACAATATTGCCGAATTCACCTTTGATTAATTATTATTATAGTTGAAAACGCTAAAGACTGCACTCTAAATTGACGATTACACTCATGATTCCCACATGTGAACAGATTAACATGCATCAGAAATTACAGCTATATATCTACTTGGAAAATTGGATTTCATTCGACAATAACAGCATACAAATAATTTGAATTGGTTACTAAGATTATATAAACGAACAAAGATAGTATTGGCCTTGGATAACGATTTAGAAAGACATTAGTTTCAAGAGCAAATCTTACTACATTCATGTTCGATAGATCAAACGAACTGAAATGTTTCAGTCAGCTTTTACTGGTGTACTGAAGTACACCAGTTTGTTTGTTTGGTGGTGTGGTGAAGTTTATTACATAAAAATAAAACGATCTTCCTATTATTACGTGACCGGACCAGAATTTACGGAGCGGCGTGAAGCTTCGTCTACCAAACGATGTAGGTGTATGATCTAACATTGACTAAATGTTCGAAATCCACGGCGATATCATTGTCTCTCGTAACGCGAGTTGCATTATGCGATGATTATGATGATAAATCACTGACATCTGATGTAATGCGGCTCGTGGATGAAAATAGTAGATAGTGGACATCAAACAATATTGCTAGCATCATGTAACATACCACCACGCCTCTATTCTCGGAGGATGTAGCCAGATGTGCATTATGTACAACACATGCTTGGTACAGCTTCATGTAATAGAGGTCTATTGATATTTGCCGGAAATCGATCTTAGCTTCTCATGATGGTAAGCTTGCCATCACCACCTAACCACCAACGCAGTAGTCAAATATATACGGAGTTCTACATTATTTCATGTATGTTTGTTACGTTTTATGACAACAGTGTTGTAACAGCCCGCACACAAGGCTATATTATCAAGTAAACATTATATTTACTGCTTCCTTGCTTTTTCAATTATAGTGTAACTGTTATTTTAGGCAATTCATTCATGGATTATTAAGGAAACAATATTTGGGTGCTAAGGCCCCTTGTGTCACGTAATCGAGGTGCGAAAAGAATCGACCCTACCGAAACTGCCGCAGCCGAGGACAGATCAACACAAGGTCGCCGGCGTTTACATAATAATTTGAGATCATCCATGAAGCTATCACAAATACGCATTATACATACTTTTTTTAGACTTATCCAAATTTGTTCCTAAATAATGGTCTCGGCTTCATTTATTAGGTGGGTCTTCTATTGTGAATCATCTTAGATACCTATTTGGTATTCTAAACATAGCAGCTCCGCAAGTCAAGGATACATTTTAGATCCTCAATCATTGTTTTTGTTAATAAATATTAAATTTATTTAAAAACAAATCATCAAGGCAATAAATAATAATTGCAACACAACACACTTCGGCAATTGTAGAGTATGGAGCCAAAATTTGCTGATAAATATTGATCACTCAATTACATTTGCATTTAAAACGTAGATATTCATTTTTTACAGCGATGTGCGGACGAATGTCCAATTTTGTTGTACATCTTCAGACCAAAAACCTGCTCGACTAGAATCACAAATTGAGTGGTCGTTAGAAAACGTATTTTTAGAAATGATTTCATTAAGTATGCAACATTTGTTTACCGATTTGAATAGAAACTCTATAAACAGAGGTAATTATGGAACTACTCCATCAAAATACGGTTATTGCTTTAGTACTAGGAATAGAAAGTATATAGCCAGTGGGTAACGAATTTTAAATCTAGAGAACGATCATCGTGTTACTAACTAAATAGAGTCACAGATAGAGTTATGTCGCGAAACTATTTCCTCGTACCATCAGTTAACTATATGATAAAATGACATGTCATAAAATTTAATGAGATCTGCCAGATTGTTAGAGGCTTTACGGTGGCTTGGACAGTGTGTTAGCGGTATCTTTATCATTAATAATAGCTGCGTATGACCCACGAGTGGCGCAACGCAACGCAGTTATAGTGCTATGTCGCAAGCGCGCTGGGGCGCAGCCTCGGTGCGCTTGCGACGCTGAGTATACGAACCGATATACTCAAACACCACACAATTATGTACTCTATTCACATATAAAAAGGGCTCTATTTTATGAGCAAAGAATTAAAAAATAAAGCCAAGTAGCACTTGACTACTGTCCGGTATAAAAGCAGCACTAATTAAAACATTATTTGATTATATACTGTAGTAATTAAAACAACTCTCTACCTATGGGCTCTACCTACTTGAAAACATAATTAAATTTATGTACCTACTGACATTTCAATTACATAACACAACATAGGATGTGTGAGAGTGGAGGACGATATGTATAGGATCTTTCCACCAAATTCTAAGTAGGGTAGTTACAGATTGGATCTTACTAATTTAGACTCCTTTAAATCAATTAATTGTCCTTTAAGTCAATTAATTGTACTATTAGTACCAAACTTTATACATTATCAAGATACGCATGTTCAACACCTCCAACACTTCTTTCTTGCGTGTATAAATATGAATTTATCAGCGTGTGATCTGACGACTATTGTTCACCCACGTCGGGTACGCCTCGCCAATTAACCATCGATACCTCGGCCATTGTTCTGGTACTTGTCAAAAATTACGTGACCACAGGAAAACAATCATTATTAACATAACTAAATGTCAACTAAGCTGGTGGCCTGCGGGTAGTGCTCGAAATAAGAACGGGTCTATGAGTATCGCAACGCATGGCCAACGTCTTGGATTTAGTTTTGAGTTACGATTGCAATATAAGAAATCCGGTTCTTATTAAAATGTTATTTAAAACTAACATTAAATAATTATAAAATGACTTATTACAGGTACAGATTTATTAAGAAAATAATTAATTACGTAGCTTAGCCATTGATCAATTAGACAGCATTAAATTAGGTACTAAACTATTTCTAAATTCCAAAATTCAGTATTCGCTACTTATTTATAAGCTAACCTAACCAATTCCGTTAATAGTGTTTTGTTCATTGAATTTCATATAACCATGAAATGCTACCGTATCCTTCTTGTATGTTGGCGGGGACTAGCCGAAGAAAAACCTGTTAGGTAGCTAATTTTATCTTTTTAATAATCATCTTTACGATTCGAAAAAAAACAAGATGTGCTTAATTTACTATAAGCCGGAGGTTATAAGAATGGAACGTCTCGGTTGCTTTAATAGGGGGTTGTATGGCGTATAAACACTTGATGATTCACTGGTAACAAGTGTACTAGGCCCGCCACTTTGTACCTAGGCTTGGGATTTCGTTTATGAATAAGTGCCCCATTGGAACTTTTTCACGTGAGATGACAGACATGTATGTCATAATATCCGTTCGTTGCTAGCATAATAGCAAATACAAATAAGTAAAAACTTAAAAACTTTTTAGTATCCCTGGTTTCAGGAATATGAAGATCGCAATACCATTTTAAAAAGCCATAAGTTTATTTATAAAAAAAATATCGACTCTCCACACAAATCGAATCGGCCAAATATTTTATAATCAATAAAAAGTTGTTAGTTTGACCTGTAAATTCATCGTTTTCAAGGAACCAAAACCCCTATGGCCACCTATAGTACTTTCACTGCATACACATAAACTTGTATTTTAATGTTAGAGGTGGGCGAACAATTAAAACTCAGCGTCCATTCTAATATCCAGATGTGAAGCAACAACTAGCCGCAAAAGCTAGCTCGTACATGCGTTGATGGATTGCAGATCAGCGATATGCACTCACATGACTACCTTCGTAGCGACCTCAAGCCACGTCAGAATGTCAGGGCGATTTGCTTAAACGGCCACAATCTAAGTAATCCGAGCTCTCTTCTAGGCAATTAGTGAATTTCAAACATTTAGCCACATGGAGAATTAATTCTTGCACACGGATTATGTAAGCGGGCTTGTCCAATTTGTGCAATTACTAAAAGTTTATAGTGAAATCCGTTAATTTTTGAAAAAGTTTTAAATACTTACCTACAAATTATACTTAATTGTCTTTCGAAACCTGGTTTCGATGCTCTCCGAAATGGTTTTATTAGAATAATTTACTTGTGTAACATTACCCAATATCTTGATAATTAATGTAGAACGCTTTACTTAGATGGTTTTTATCGTTTTTACAATCTTTAAAGTAAGGGAATAGCTACCGATGAGATTGCGAAGATGATAAGGTTTGCGCAAAAGAAACGCCAATCACATATTTAGCCAACAGGCAGGTAATCAATCAACCTCTAGACCCTAGGCAATAGATAACGTTGAAGTCGCCAACAGCATAATAATAGGTATGTGTAAGCTTATACGTGGTTTCCTAATCGCAATGCACGCAAATGCAGTTACACGATGGATTTCCAATACAAGCTATGCGGCCTCCCGACTTTCTTTTTACTTGTAAGGAAGCAGATTAACTTGTTAGTCATGATGGTAATAGATTTTCTTCTCACCATATGTTGCATGCCTTAAGTTTTGTTATAATTTCGCCAATTATTTTATGTTAATGTGATATTTAAACTCAAGCTTTGAGTACTCCTCTTGAGCTATATGGTAATAAGTTTCGCAAGTGCCCGACTTATACTGGGCGCGTTGCACACGCATGCATTATGCTTACGACCTCGTATATGATTGTTAGCACAATTAAGAGCTAAAATACGCTGACACACACTAGAGAGCAAGGTCATTCATCGCACGGCACTACCATAAAGCTGGCCTCCGTTGTGTTACACAGGTAGTTTCAAAAGTCAAAATAGTAATTTAGAATCATACTATCGGCAGCTGATACATAGCATGCTTCGTGCGGACATACTATATGTACGTAACTATCAAATGCCTCATTATATTAGGTCTTTGAAAGTTTAATTGATGAATTATTAAATTAAAATTGGTATATACTCATATTTCTTAAGTTTTGCAAAAACGAAGGAAAATCTAAAAGAAGATACAGTGTTGTATGATTTGTTGGCTAAGCACACATTGTAAAGGCCATTTGTATAAGGAAATGTCCTTACGCAGTATGCAAACATATTTACTAAGATGCTTGTAGGATAAGTGATATAGAGACCTAAACTTATCTAAGTGATATATTAATTTCAAATGATATCTCTCATATTAGGCACAAATAAAGTTACAGATAAATAACATTGATGTAATAAATTCAATGCTTAGGTACCTAATGATCTCAGATGGTGATTATGGTATGCAGGATCTTTTACATATTCATGTAGGTATATAAAAAAAACCGTTTTATTAAGTACCTAGTTATGAATGACTTACTAGCAATTAAATAATATTATGTTAAGGTGAAGGCGCCTGTCTAGCCCGCGAAGTTCAAATTTTTTGAGTTCTTAAAGAAATTTTTCAAAATCTGACAATAATAAAAGACTAATTTTGTAATTCGCGAAAAAGACCGTGTGCAGTGCATTTATTAAAACATTTATTTTACTCTAAATATTATCACGGTGGATATGATACTAGTAAATCACTAAATATACAAAAATTGCCAGATTATCTGGATAGCTGTCGTTCTTGAAATGTTTTAGAGTAAGTTGGATATATTAATAAATGCATTGCACACGGTCTTTTTCGCGAATTACAAAATTTGTCTTTTATTATTGTCTAATTTTGAAAAATTTCTAAAAGAACTCAAAAAATTTGAACTTCGCGGGCTAGATGGGCGCTTTAGCCTTAATGCCTTCCTAATTCTGTCAATATTGCATCCAACACCTAATTACATATTTAGGTAACTATGCAATTAGTGTTACGAAAAACAACGCTATTGCGAGGAAAGTGGAATACCTACTCATGTATCGACTTAGGCGCATTTTTTTTTACATAATGAAATGAAACGGAGCTAGAACTAGTGCAACCTTGTGTTACTTATCGCATAGATTGATGGTCTTACTTTCTGATAGTCATTTTTAAGGTCACACGCAAACTAAGCTATCCCTATCACTAATACGATCAATCATTCAAGGAAATTTACGTCAATTTCTACCGTATTATTATAGGCGTCAAAGGCTAAATTAGACTCACTTAAACTCTATTTTGTACTGCATAAATACTCAATCCTTATCACCTAACTCCGTGATCCACCTGATCTTACCCATCCACGGTACGACTAGACTTGATTCACCGTCTAACCTTCCACTTAGTTCACAATCTATTAGCTACGTATATTTGCCTTACAAAGTATTATCGCTTTTGGATTAACGAAGGTGAACTGAACGGAAAATAATTTTGTAAAACGCTAAGCAGGTCAAATTGATATGACCTTAATTAGAACATATTTTTTATATGTCGCTAATCGTAAATAAACCTACTTATAAACCCGATCACGATATGTGTTGTTAAAAGAGTACAGTGTGAGTCATCATCATTCAGCCTGAATGGATAACCTCGATCTAAGTATAAGATGCATAACATGAATAATAGGTTTCAGTGTATTCTCAAGATCTCATAGTAAACAATACAAATGAGTAACGTTCTAAATATCTAACTAAACTGTAGACGTAAAATTGAATTTCTAGTTTACACACAAATTATCTCCATGTATATAGCATTTGGAATTGAGGAATACTATTGTCGGTTAGCCTCCGCATTTATCTCAGTTTATCTACCTATTAGTTTCAAGATCCGTAAACATGTCTATAAACTTTTTCAAATGTCGAGGCTAACAATTCGTCTATCATCAATATCAATAGCTTAATTTTAAGACGAGTAAGATGAGTAGATTTTCGTATTACCTGTTTGTAAATATTTAATATTTTATTACCTACATCTAAATAATATAAATAAAATGAAGTCGTTATCCGCTTATGTCCGTTTGTCCGCTTAGTTCCTCTAAACTACGCATATGATTGTGATGGGGTTTCACTATAATTTAGAAAAAATCTTCTGGAGACTTTATATTTATAATAAGTACATTGTAAATCAATTTTATAAATAGTAATACAGAAACGTTTAAAACCGATGCGAACAAAAGTTTTTGTTTATCATGTTAGTAATACAACCCTAAGGTGGTTAGTGTTTTACCAATAACCCTGTATAAGGTCTTATTTTGCATGGCGTCTTAGTAAATGCTAAAGATGATAGCCTACCTACCACAAAGAATAATAATCTGATGGTATTTATTTTCTGTTGGTTGATAGGTAATTGGTTGGTAGGTAGTGAGTGTTTTGATAAAAAGTCAGCTGTTAGAAAGGAAGCAATTCGATTTTATTATAATTAACGTAGATTTTAGTATTAGTACCTAATAATGGGTAAATACCGCTAATAATTGTTCAAAACAACAGTTGACTCGTCTGAATGTCACTTATTAGGGTACGTACCAACCTATTTACTCAGTAAATACCTTTATAGACACGCAAAAAACATACAAAGAACTCCATAAAAGTTCAACACATCGTTAAATCACGTAATTCTCACTTATATAAATTTCATACCCAAAACTGGTCGCACTAATCGTCGCAGCACGAACGTATGAATCGGTCTAGGCAGGAAGTTTTGTTTGTCTCATCGCGTTTCACAAAAACAGTGTATCGCAGATTCGAGCACGATACTTTCACCATTGTGTAAGTTACTCGAGAAGAGCTATGAAAAAAATCCAACTGAATAGAGCAGTGTCAATATAGGAACAAAAAAGACAAAACAACCAAAGTATTTGTTAACACAATTCACTGTAATTGCTATAAGAATGCCCTTCGACTGCCACCTCGCGGTTTAACAAATAGTAACTACTTATCCTAATTAGTTAGGAATAGAGCTAGGTTTTGACTCTACATGTAGAAGTATTTGCATATTCTATACAAAAAATAACAATATATCAACAATATTTAGGTAGTATATGGTTTGATTTGTATAGTGCTCCCTTAGGCTTGTACATAGGTAATGTTTAAATTTGACATTTCATTCCGAAATTAAGGCCCGTACAAATAAATCAATCTCAAGTTTGAGAACGATCTTGGAAATGACATTCTTATGTCATTCCAGTCCAAAAAGCCATGTCAAAAGTTTACTCAAGATCGCTCTCAGACTTGAGATTGATTTATTAATACGGGCCTAAATCTCATATTTGTCAGTTTGACCCAAGGCCCCAACCATAAACGTTTTAAATCGCAATTCCAATACTAACCAGGTATAGCCATGCCCAGTTCAAGGTATTCCTTGACGGAGGGGCTGAGGAAGGCGGGCGGGGCCGGGGCGGTCTCGGGCTCCGGCTCCGGTGCATCGAGCGCTTGCGCAGGCTCCCGCGCCACAGCGGCGCTGTCCGCCCTAAGCCGCTTCACCCGACTGCCATTTTCAGATCCTCCTGCAAACATTTTCAGAGATGTATAATATTCCCCCGGTCTCTCATTAGATAATCCTTATTCCTTCTCTGTATCCATTAGCAGAGGAGAAATTAAAAATCGAAACCGGAAACCATAATACAATCGAGACGAAATACATATACTCGTACCTAAACATATAAATATTTAACCTTTGACAAAGGTCAAAGGGCCCAAAAAAAAATCCTTATTCCTTATCCAAGTAGGAAGGTATATTATGTTCATAGAAAATAATTGTTTGCTAGATTTCGTTGAGTGAACAGGTAGTTTTTGTAAATCAACACGCTCCTTACCCTATGAGTCACTGCTAAGATCTTCTAAGACTTCCTTTTAAGCCTATAATAGGCCTATTCTGCTCTATCCCTCAAATTTACATAAATTTTCATGAGTTTACAATGGGTTAATAGGGCATTTTTCAGAACAAAAATGTATTGTAATGCCATTGTACTTTGAAAGGTATTTTCATGGCCTATTAACTTGAGTCCGCTACTCCACTTACATATTTTTAAATCTTTATTATTATAATATTATATTTTTTTCAGCTCAGCCTCGATATACGTTCTCAACAACCGTTTGTATCAGTATCCAGGAAATAAGGAATACCTATTCCGAAAAATGCTATCAGTAAATTCTGAAATTAGAAAAATTACCATTGTCTTCGTTAACGTTCGTAAATAATACAATTCGGGGTACATTAACTGGCTTCCTCCTTTACCGGATGTCACTGAAACTTTGGGAGCACAGTGTGACTCCATTTGCCGGTAAGTTTACGTAAAACAGAAATTGCTGTAACAAAGCATGTTTATGTAAAAGACAATATGAATAGAAACTGATTGTTCATGTATTTTGCTGAACTGCTCTAAGGTAACAAATCGATGGTTGATAGCCCTAAGAACTATTCAAGCTGTTCTTAAAGCATCAGTTATATCATAGTATCTACGCGTTTCTGGCATATTTATTTATAGGTATCTACCATCTTCCACGAGGAAGATAAAAATCTTTCACAATTTTAACACCAAATGAATGCGGTTCCAATCTTTTGTTACTTATAAGTAGGTACGTAAATAAATATAAGACTATACTCCGGACCGGCCACAGATCGTTTGCATAGTAGTTTGCTAAGGATTCGTGACCTGTAGTGGTGAAAAAGCTGTTAATACCTATTATAATGGTTACACCAAATACCTATATTGCACTAAATAATACATCTACTTATAGGTAGGTAATTATCGAACGCGCTACTTACTTACGTTCTAGAAACACTTATATACCAACTTACCAGTAAATGCAAGTAATGACAGAATCAGCACCACCACCGATAATTTACTAAGAACTTTTCTCTCAAACATTTTGTATTAATAAAACAGTATTTGTGTCCAAGTTCAATCACCATAACACATGAGAACGCATGTTTAACTCAATCGTGCCACAGTCTATAAGACTTCGTATGGCATTGGTGTACGCTGAAGGTCTCAGTAGAGGATTGACGAATTTCGTAATGTCTTATTTATGGGTATAACCGTGCCGGCCGCGAGTAGTGTGCGGTTTACTTGGCTTGCATAGCGGTACCAGACGTGCGCTTTCGAAGGCAGTCGACCGCGCAATGTTCATGTAACTCGTGTAGGTGAAGATTCTATTTGAAAAGTCGAGGTTGACCTCTAACGTCTTCGACGGTATCGCGGCACCATGAGTCAAAAGTCAAAGAATGGTCCTTTCAAATATTATACCTATATATCTAGATCTACTGATGTAAATACACCATCACGCCTGAACTTCCCAAGGACTTAGGCAGAGGTACACTGTAAGTACCTACAACCACATTTCACCAATAGTATTTTAGGCTCAATGGCGCGGGCCTAAACATCGAAAAGGCTTCGAGCCATAGTCCACCATACCGGCCTAGCGTGGTTTAAGAAAATCACGTCTATTGTCAGATATGTACCTGCCTACCTCCTAGGCACCTACTTTATGCCTAATTAAATAGGCGTAAAGTAGTGTTCTCGTAAATTGCGTTAACTGTCCCTTGAGAATCCTAATAATATCTTATAAGTAGCTATCCTACATTGCAACCGAGGATTAAATAGGTATGGTAAAACGATCACTAGAGGGGCGAGGATTGTTTTGATTAATTCGAAGCAATATCGAAAACGGATTTGGAAAATTTCAATGTCTACATATTTGGGAATTTTAAAGTTATTTTGAAACTTGTGGTGTACACTGTCTGGGTCACTGGGACTGGATCCAGTCCATACAGTACAATAGGTACATTTATTCACTGTAAATAACTCGCCACCTTACTGGTATGGTTTAGGCAGATGCTTTATGATGCATAGAAAACTTGAAAAATATTTTTTATATGACACCGGCTAAATACAAAAACGACCACCAAAAAACTGTTCGTAGTCTTGTCTATGCGGTACTCCGCATATTGTATTCAAGATTTTTTGTATATAAACTTCTTGGTTGTATTGTTTAGTTTGTCTTTGGTAGGTTTAGAACGGAATTTGTAAAACAAATTTTGTTTTGTGCAAAGAGAATACAATACTACTGGTTTTGTGTTTATCGATGTTGGTTGATCTTTTCTAGTTTTCCAATAATTTGTGAAAAAGTGAAAACGCAGTATATCAACTGTATTATTGTTAATTTATTATCTGCACTTAATAGTTCTATTGTTAATTAGGTCTCCGCTGTGAAAAACTAATTTCTTGTGAGACTTTTGCAGTAAAATTATTCCGGCACGAACTATGGATGGCAAAATAAAAAAATGTTGTCCAAATTGCAGTCAAACCTATATCATAAACTGTAAGTATTGAATGAAACAACATCTTATCACATATTTTTAACTAACACTCACAATTCAGTAAAAATAACTGAGCATGCATATTTTTATTGAAGTTGTAACATGAGGTGATAAGTAGGTAGGTAGGTAGGTACACCTAACTTACCGGTGGCTATTTCAATTAGAGATGTTACGAAGTATTACGCAGCTTCCAATCTGGTTCTGAAAGGTCGAAACTTCAGATTGATTTTCCGATTAATAAATTTAAACCAGAGGTTTTAACAAAGATTAAAACTCAGCTAGCGACCACGGTCAGAGTTCGTCTCACATGTTTTGACTTATCGTCCCTCATCCTAGCGCCTGCACCCTCAGGATACCTACCTTTAACAATTAGTTAACACATATATCTTACACTCCCGACTACGCTTACGACACTGACTCCGGATTCGAATCCAGCTCCTACTCTGTAAAATCAAATTTTAAATCAATGAAACCGACTCCAGTTCCGGTAAACCCACCTTTGTAACATCTCCAGTCACAATAATGATAAGTAAGCACCTATTTACTCACCTATACATACATAAGTACATACTTAATTGATGACCACTAATAAATGTCATGATTACCTGCCTACCTGTTTATTCCATGAAATGCATAGATATTCATCTATGAATAAATAATTAAAGCAATCTTTGTTTACAAGTCTTTGAACATTAAGGAATCAATACTTTTCATGTTGACCGTACCTGCATATCCAATAAATTATTTGCTTTCCCTTAGCCCCCTCACCGAAGGCAAAAGCAAACATTCCTTTGTTTTTACCATGCGGGCACTCAATGTGCGAAAACTGTATTGTAAACGTTATAAAATTCATGGAACGATTCGAGTGCAAAGTTTGCCACCATGATGTAGAAGTGGCTGTTACACTGGTGGTGTTGGAACAAAACAAGTCTAAACTCTATGAATTGTTTCCTGTTAACCACCAGATGGTTGGTGAAATGATCCATGAGCAGCAGGTGAGATGTACTTAGCAAACTGTTTTATATCTATCTACTCGGTTAAAGATGCCTTTAAATACCTACTAAATTTATAAATGCAAGGCTATGATGGATCATATATGAATCAACCTCAAATCTGATAGCAAATCTTTAATTTGAATTACTATCTTAGTAGAAAATGAAATCTGAGAAGCACACTCATTTGTTACACTATCAGGTTTGAGGTTGGTTAAATAAAGCAAACTAGATTTGTAAACAAACTAGAATGCATTTTTTAATTTTAAAATGTACCTTCGTTATTTTTTATGTATTTCACAAAAAAAACTATTATTCCATAGAACTCTGTGACTAATGTCAAGAAACCAAATGACGAGGAACATTTTATTGATCTCAATGTGCTACTGAAAAGTTCGGAATCTCATCAAGGTGAGCTTAATAGTAGATGTGACTACAAATGAACTTAACACATATGTAATTCGTTTTAAAATCCTCTTTTGTATGACAGGTAAATGCTTGGAGTGCCATAACACATCGTCTAAAATGTGTCAACAATGTGCTCAAATCCTCTGCGACACTTGTTTCAACAAAACACACAAGAACTTTGTTATTTTCAAAAGCCATGTCCTTCAAAGTATAGGTATGTTAATACTTTACGTTAATATTATATTACTATTACTAGCTGTGCCCCGCGACTTCATCCGCGTAGTATTGGATTATTGGGTTAAAAAGTATCCTATATGTTAATCCCGGTTATAATCTATCTGTGTTCCAAATTTCATCCAAATCTGTTCAATAGTTTTTGCGTGAAGGAGTAACAAACATACATACATACATACATCCACACTCACAAACTTTCGCATTTATAATATTAGTAGGATTATTATTTATGTTCATATTTTATATCTAAGAAAACAAAAGTGTACCTACCTAGTGTCTAAAAGATGCCTTGACTGGGGCCATCCACCTGCTATAAAGAGTTATTAGAAAAAATTACATGCTGTGCAGCTGCATGTTTCTATCTCAGAACATTCTCTCTTTCCCTGTAATAATTGATCTGTTATTTTATGCAAACCTTCAGTTGAGGTTTCAAATGTTTTGACTCCCACAGAGTCTGTCATGATGCCTGATAACAATTGCAAAATACATACCGGAAAACCATTGGAATACTATTGCAATGATTGCGTGAAGCCAATATGTATGGATTGCATGATGGTTGGGGGAGAGAAGTCATGCAAGAACCATAATGTTGTGTCCATGCAAGAAGTTGTAAGTACCTGAATATTTTTATTAATATACATAACATTGCACACAAAATTGTGCCATAATAGCCATAATAGTGATTAAAACTACCTACTACTATACTTATTCTCCTGATATTATTCTAGAATGAAGATTTCCTGAAAGATATCACTGAGGTTGCACCACAAGTAGATGAAACTTTCAGGAGGCTCACAAAGACTGCAGTTGTAAGTAAAATTTTATATTGTGTATATTCAATCTCATAAAGGTGGGCCTAAACACTAAAGGGCAGTGGGAACAGTAAACAATTGTTACAAGTACCTACATAAACAATTGATTACTATTCTTATGGGCTGTTAATGTGTTGGTGAACTCAGCCTAAGTACTTTTAAAAGCACTTGTCACACTATTACAGGACATAGGATATTTGCTTCACAATTTTGATAATGAAAGTGGAGCAGCTGCGGAATTCAACAAAATTGTTGCCGGCATTGAACAACACTTCTCAAAACTTTACTCTATAGTGCAAAAGCATAAGAACGAAATGGTGGACATTGTTATAAAGTTGAAGCAATCAGAGAAAGAATCACTTTTAAATGCCAAGACTGATGTAGCAAATGCTATAAAAAAGGGTAAACAGATTATGGACATGATCACCATGTGTTCAGACCCGAATAAACTGAAACAGGTATGGTATACTGTTAAACATAAAGTACTAGGGCCTCTTTCACAATTCAGAATATAAAAGTTTATACTCCATTTAAATTGTCTTGACAGTTTTTTTAATTTATTTGGAGAATAAACTTTATGTGAGCATTATGAAACAGATCCCAATTGTACATAGCTCTGCAAAAAGGAACCAACTTACACTTACTCCTGCAGACTAAAATCAACCCTAGTTGAAGAGGGTGTAGGTCGGTTTTAGTTTGCAGAAGTGTGTGTGGATTGGTTCCATTTTGCAAAACTACGTTCAATTATAGCAAGCGCCATGGACACGCGTCGCGAGCGCTTGATTTGGTTTTGTTCTGATATGACGCTGACACTTAAGACGCTTGATGTAAATTGTAGCGTAATTTTGCTATTGCGCCCGAAAAGCAGCGTCCGCCCAGAGCACTTATTATAAATAAAATTGAAAATTTAGAAAACCCCCGATTCGGCGACTTTTTAAGCTATAAAAGAGCTGATAATTTTCAAACGGCTGAATCGATTTTCATGAAACATAGCTAAGAACACTCTCGATCAGAATACCTATCTGCCAAAAAAAATAAAATTGAAATCGGTTCATCCGCTTGGACGCTACGATGCCACAGACAGACACACAGATACACAAATACACATGTTAAAATTATTATACCCCTCTTTTTTTGTCACGGGTTAACTAGTCTCCTATAACTTGATTAACGTTCTCGGATTATTATACATATAATACAATTGCTATTGCAGCTCAATTTAGCATCGCTTTTGGAGGACGCAAGGCAGATCGCTGAGGCGCCGTGGTATTTGAATAGGGATGAAACAAACAAGGACCCGCTGAAGTCAGTATTTCGTTTTAAATATCAATGATCATTATTTTACTGCATTCTGCATTTTCCAGGTTTAGTGCGGCAACTCGCATAAGTCCGCTGTTTACCGTATACAGCCTGGCGCTACCATGGCAACCGTAAATTAACACACGTATTAGGCTTCGCATTGCCTGATTTTCAAGATATTTAAATTTTATCAAACATTATTATTCATTGAATTATTCAACATTTTCTGAAATACCATTTTGGAGCAGCCTGTACGTAAATAACTCCAGCGCAGAGGTCACCTGCCGAGGTCACGGATAATAACATTTCTGCAATGAAATTAAAACGTAAAAGAAATACTATTGAAATAATAATACTATTTGCTCGCCCCGCTCCGAGTAGTAGGTAAGAGCGTAAGAGTAGCTGAATGAATCGGATTTCAATGGTGATGCCAATTTGATTAGTTTATTTAGTATCTATTTTGTTCGAAAATTTTATTTTTTCTATTCAAGGACTTTTCTTTTTTTTATTACTATTTTGATTATTGACCACTAGCACTATAGGTCTACCAGAATCTCATGGCATTAAAAAATATAAAAAAAATGTGACTTTCATATGGCAATGTCCATTGTCACCTGCCAAATCAAAGTACAAGGTTTGTCAACCGCTGTTGAGATTTTGTGATATCTTCTTGGCAATTTATTGTTTTTGTGAAAATGTCGAAAAAGCCACTTCGATCTCAAGCGAGAAATATTGTTTTCAATGTGTATCGTAAAATAAGGGAAGAAGAAGGCGTAAATCAAACTCAATCTTTGATTTTAAAGCGCGTCGTAGAGTTGACCGGTAAGTTGGACTGAGTTGTTTTGATACTTTTAGTTTATTTTATATTTTTCTTACTTAATTATAGCTTCTTTATAGGGGTTTCCAGTACTACTATACGGCGAATCATAGGTGAGGGCACATCGAACGATGGTGTATTTTCCACGCCTGGTAAAAAGAGGAGAGGGGGGAAGAAGAAAATCAACTTGGACAGTTTCGATTTACAGTTGATAAAGAATAAAGTAAATGAATTCTATACAGTTCGGAAGGAAATTCCAACAGTAATGAAACTGTTACAAATTCTTCGACAAGAAATTGATTTCAACGGTGGGAGAGAATCTTTGAGGTAAGAAAAATATTAAGTAATAATCCTTCTCACTCGTAAGATGAGGCTTGTGTCCTGCAGTGGGACGTATATAGACTGATGTTGATGTTGATGATTGGCTAAGCTATCGTTTCAGTAACATGATAAATTTTATTATTTTTTACAGACTTATACTTAAGGAGATAGGTTTTGAATATGTTAAATGCCAATCAAAAAGGATCATTTTGATGGAGAGAGATGACATAAAACTTCAAAGATATAAGTTTTTGAAGCGTATAAAGGAAAACCGCGAAGCTGAAGAGCAAAATAAATTGGATGTAATTTATTTAGATGAAACTTATATTCATGGTTCATGTTCATGTGCATTAATTGTACCTACCCCTGTACGTGTACGTAACATTATAATAAATTAGTACATAAAGTAATATATGATTGGATTTATTTTCTTTGTCATATTTTCCTATGTTAAGAACCCGATGTATAACAACATTCTTCATACACATACCTAGTATACTTCATGTTAATTAATGACTAAAGATATAAATAAAACTTAAACAGTATCAAGATCGTTTAATCCAATTTCCCCAGTATTGCACACAACAAATTTTTATTTCCCCATTTGCCATGAGATTCTGGTAGACCTATACCTGTGTTAAATTAAAGTCACCATGGTAGCGCCAGGCTGTATATAGGTTGCGACCTCCTTGCATTAATTTTATTTTATTTTTATTTTTATTTATTCAGGACAACAAACAATTGCATAATAAAAGCTTAAGTATAAATAATTTAGTAACACATCAGGAGTGATTACGCAACCAGCACCGTTATCCACAAAATTAATACTTATATATTTCTTAGATTGACTGTAAATGAAGATACATGTGCATTAATGAATGATTACATTCATTTGGAAGGCAATGCCAAGCCGGATTTTAAACTGTGCACCACCAAAGAGCTAGGCGATGACATAGAGTTACCGCCCGCGCCACCAGCGCCGGTCTTTCCGCCAGAACTGACTAAAGGTATATTCTCCGATAATAAGCTTCATTAGCCTAGTAGTTAAAAGGACTTCCCTCGTAACCGAAAGATAAATAAATAATAAATATCGCCAGACTGACACACCAACTGTACGGTCCCAAACTAAGTAAAGCTTGTACTATGGGTACCGTACAATGGACTGGGGGCGATCCCAGTGACGCCCACCCAGACCTGGGAAAAATTACGAAAAGGCCATCACCATGTGCAGTGAGCCGAGCAGCCTACGCTCGAATCACTGCGCCAAGAGGTCGTCGGAGATGCTGGGTTCTATCCCATCCCGGCTATTTTGTAGGTAGGTGCTAAGGCGCCTTACAAACTATGGTGCATTATTAAAATAAGACCTTATTTGTATATTCAGATGTTAGACAAATTCAGAAGCCGAAGCCCGAAAAAGAGAATAAAGAAAATAAAGCACCAAAATTGCATAAATATGTACCACAGTACCGCAGCAAGAGTGGGTCAGTCTCATCACTCAACTCGAGCGGCAGCGAGTACTGCAACTACAGTTATGTGACACAGAGTAAGTATCAACATCCAACTAATGCTATAATTACCAACAGGCTGTTACCCAATATCTTTTAAAAAAGCTGTGATAAAATAAATTCAGCCAAGTTACTCCTAATAACCTCAGCTATCTGAACAAAGTAAAAAAAAAAGATATTTTTGTAAATAAAAACCGTATATACTTTCACATGCATTTAGTATAAAGCTGTTATTTTGAAATTACAAACAGACACTTCAATTTTATTTATTTGTTTAGTCTGTAGATTCTAAAGGATTCATTTATTTTAGACGAGTCCTACCAGAAACCCGTAGTACATCCAGTAGTTCCATTTGCCGAGAGTCAACATCCGAAGCAACTTTATGAAGGTATGTAAAACATTATTCAACTACGTCAAGGTCAATAATATTTAATAAATATCGCCAGACGAACACACCAACTGTATGGTCCCAAACTAAGCAAATCTTGTACTATGGGTACCGTACAATGGACTGGGGGCGATCCCAGTGACACCCAGACCAGGGAAAATTACGAGAAGGCCATTTCCGAAAACATACCCTGACGGGATCGAACCCGCCACCACCCGATGTAGTGATCGGAGCGGCCTACGCTCAGAACGACTGGGGCAAGCGGTCGTCAAACAAATGTATACATCTCATTCTCATATTAGACTGTTAACTATTAGGCTATTATTGTTTTCTTATATTTACGCGAATACTACACATTAAATAAAACTATTTTTCGGATTTTATCGCGTTTAAATTAAAAAACATCCTAATTACAATAGGGAAGATGGCTGGGTGCTACCACCAACTTGGGATCCAGTAATTAATATAATTAAATCCAAAACCAAGTGTACCATTGCAAGACCTCGAGACACTGTGAGCACTTTCTGCGTGGATCGGACCGCAAACAACAACTAAATATGAGGGTACCCAGTTACTAACTATGACATCAGGACGTCTAACACCTCAGTCCCCCCGTGACCATGGCTGCTGTAAAGCAACCGAAACGTCGGGAACATAAAGTTAATAAACGCGATAAAATCCGAAAAATAGTTTTATTTCAATACTAGCTGTGCCCCGCGACTTCATCCGCGTAGTATTTTAACTTAGCAAAAATTTCGGGATTATCGGGTTAAAAAGTATCCTATATTTTAATCCCGGTTATAATCTATCTGTGTTCCAAATTTCATCCAAATCAGTTCAGTAGTTTTTGCGTGAAGGAGTAACAAACATACATACATCCACACTCACAAACTTTCGCATTTATAATATTAGTAGGATTAGGCTATTACCATTTAGCTGGCCAAAGGTGGAGTGTCAGTGTTAGTGTGTAGTCAATTGGCTACAGCTCAAAAACGGGCTAGCTTAAACAGGGTAGTACCACCCTCTTACAAAAGATCGGCGTTAAGTTAACTATTATAGCGGCGTTTCGTACGAAGAGAGAGAGAGAGAGCCGAAAGCCAGACAGGGGGGTCCCTTCCCCGCCCTTTGTCCCACTCCCCTATTAGCGAGCAATATCTTTGGCATTGCAATCATCAATAAGTGCTTAACAGCAGCATGCCGAAAAAAAATTTTTTTAAGTATTTTTTTTTCTTAATGAATCTTGAAAATGTTAAAAAAAATCTTTAAAAACTTGGGAAAGCTACTACAGTAACACTGCAGTAGCTTTCCCAACCATTTGCAACTCCCCTATAGAAGCTTCGCGACCCCCTCAAAGAGGATTCGTGACCCCCCAGGGGGTCGCGACCCACACGTTGAAAAACACTGCTTTACAATATAGTGCGATTGGTTGTGTTTTGTCATTATAGGTGCTCAGGAGTTGATATACATTTCGCACATCATTGATCCTCACAACTTCTACGTACAAAGAGCGTGCCACCAGAGCCAGGTTAAAGAGATGTTGCGGGAGTTTCGCAATGGCGTGTCGCTGCCCAAGCCGTCTATCAATCACGTCGCACAAGGTAAGCATTAGTGTTGTCTCACTATCGATAGTTATTAATACTACTGATAGTACTACTACAAGCAATACTGCCGTTAGTATCGCTTTTATAACGTGTTTTATTAAAATCACTGTCGCGAAATACAACGCGATGCAATATGCGCTACAATACCGACACTATAGATAGTATTAGTACTTGTCATCAATCGTATTAATATAATACTTTAGTTAGGCTATCGATATTGTGACTAGTTTTCGAGGTTACGATACTATTGGCGACCCATCGATAGAAACATCGTTTGCTAGGCAACACTAGTAAGCAGTAGTAGTAGTAGTTAACAAAGGTCTCTGAAGCACATGTTTCATAAGGTGTATAAGATTTATAATCACCCAATCAGAATTCATTATTATTTTAGATAGACCCATATGGTTAGGCTCGCAAGCATCGGTTAGGAGATTACGAAGCGATGGCTATTTATCAACATTTTTTCGCTTATGAGATACGGCATCCGTTATAACAGGGGTGGCCGACCAAATTAGCCCAAGATCTACTGTTTACTGAGGAAACCCTGTGCGATCTACCAATTACATAAGAGAGGACAAATAACATGACGGAACGGCTTGGTAATTACGTTGCACAGTCTGTTCTACGAATTTATATTTCTTGCCTTACCACGATCGACTGGACTAATAGTCGGGATCGACTGGTAGGCCACCCCTGCGCTATAGGCTTATAAGAGATTGATATTAATTATATTGGCTATTGAGAGTTTTAACGAAATCGCAATCGCCTTAACGGTGCGCCCGGCCCTAGAGATAAAAAAGATACAATTTAAATAATATACCCTTTCTGGTTCACATTGCATATTATGTTTTCGTTTTCGTTATTGTTAAACGTGTGTGTGTATGTGTTAGTATTTATGTCCAAGCTCTGTGTAACCGGAGTAACTTGATATTCATTATAATGAGCAAAAATGCTTCACAGGCAAATTGTATTTAGCCTTCAACAAGACTGATAATATGTGGCAAAGGTGCCGAGTGATCGCTATCGACCGGACGGACATCAACAAACCCACATTCCAAGTATTCTGTTTCGATTTTGGAAGTACCGAGACTGTGTCTATCGACAGGTATGTCAATTGTTATTTATGTGTTATGAATCACGGGTTGTAGACGCTGGTATGTCAACTGTTATTTATGTGTTATGAATCACGGCCGAAGCGTGTTTTTTATCACAATACTCTGTTTACAATGTCAGTAAACTAAACGATTTTATCTATGGATTTGGTGACATTTGACAGACGTGGCCCTATCAGACGGTTCAGGAGTTTCTCACATAGTTTTCCTCTACAATAAGCGAGAGATTTTAAAGTAAACAAATACAAGTATTTTGTAATAATATATGGGTAGATACTTATAAAAATTATAAGACACCAACTATAGTTTTTCAGCACCTTTTACATAGTGTTATAGAGGGAGTATGTGTGTAGTGACATAACGGGCCGTAGAAAGTCGATCATTAAAAATAAGTTTTTACGTCGACCCTCTAAACAACGTAATTTTATCAAAATAAATATTCAAATATTGATATAACCTTTCAATACAATGTTTCAGAGTATAAAAGTGACCTACCTATATCTTAATCTAAAGTATGGCCTGCCTGTGTATGCCAAATTTTATTTAATTCCACGCATATTTCATACCATAAAACACATTTTCGCACAATTTACATACAAAAGCTTATTTATATTAGTAAGGATAAATACAGCGGGTACGTCAATACCATTTCTTTTCAGACTGCGTCTCCTACCGCCTGCAAGGGTGCATACCCCTTACCCGTTGGCACTGAACTGCTCCCTGGCAAACTGTCAGCCGAAAACCGGAGCATGGAACAGCGATGATTCCTTCCTCATCCAAAAAATAATAGACAAGTAAATACTTTTTATTATTATAATATAGCCATGGTTCTGAAATAAGTAATATTTGTATCGAGTAATGACTTTTTGATCATCATCGTTATCGCTCCAAAGATGACATAACTAGGAACTAACAGGATAAATATCAACGCAATCAATATACTACTATATAAAACACGACCTGTCAGGAACACATTCTCTCGGCGGCCGAACACTAGAACCGAAATTGATTTATGTATGTTTATGTTTAACAACTTTATATCTCACTAGCGGCCCGCCCCGGCTTCGCACGGGTACATTACGGTTACATTATTGGAGTTTTACTAAGGACCCCTATTTTTTTTTAAATATAATATAGCCTATGTCACCCGGGGATAGTGTAGCTATCCAACAGTGAAAGAATTTTTCAAATCGGTTCAGTAGTTTCGGAGCCTATTCATTACAATCAAACAAACAAAGTTTTCCTCTTTATAATATTAGTCTCATAAGAATTACAATAATTCACTTAATGAGTAATCGTGCTTGTCTTAAGAAAATACTGAGTTATAACTATTATCCTGGTAACTTTTAGAATTGTTATTTTCTATATTTTGTAAGTATATCTATTGAATGTAATATTGTGTACCCAGTTAGGAATCCTATAAATTATACTATAAATACATATACTAATTACCTATATTTTTTCAGTAAACAGGCTGTAATCCACGTCCGTCATATAATATCTACTTCGAACACTGACTTTAAGTTGGACTGCGACGTCGTGACATACGAAAACGGCGTGAGCGTTGCGCACGCGCTAGTTTTCCATGAACGCGCCAAAATGATCAACCCGAGATTGCCGGTAGTTTTCTTATTATTTGTAACTTGTGTGGGATAATACTTTTTACAATGATGCACCAATAATCAGTTGGCTAACTTTTGTTATTTCCTGGACTCCGCAATTTTAAATTGTTAATCTCTACATGTACACAAATAAATACAATTCAATTGTCTGTTTGTATTGTCAAAATAATGGCTTTTACTAAATGCGTATGAAAGTGTATAGTATACGTAAAATAATAACAAAAAAAATATTTTTTTTGTCCCCTCATTGTGAGGGGGATTCGAGCCATAGGCCACCATGTTGGCCCAGTACAGGTTCGAACTCCACAGGTCTATCGATAGACTCCATCCTCACGACCCACCTCTCAGCAAATAAGTATCAGTTTGGAAATGAGAAGAATGTATGTTTTGTTTACAGTATCCGGTGACAGCAACTATAAACGAGAAGCCAAAGCTGTTCCTGAGTCATAACGACTACAAGCCGGAGTCGGTCGAAGAAGTGTACATCACACATATCGTGAGCCCGGACAAATTCTTCGTGAGAAAAGTAAATTAATTTTGACATTTCACATGAATAATTTAAGGATTTTATTTTAATCTTTTTATAAAATAATTATTGCCAGACTTACACATCAACTGTATGGTCCCAAAGTAAGCAACGCACGTGAAGGTACAGACCGGAGCAAATCACTAAAATGTCGTTTCCGAAATATAACCTGGCGGGGATCTAACCCGCAACCACCCGGTGCAGTGGGCGGGCCACGCTCGGACCACTGCGCGAAGCGGTCGTTTCGATACCTACATCTGAGATTTTATTTTCAGCGTCACCTTCAAAATGTATATGAGAAACTGTCTGAAGAATTGGAACAGGAATACAGCGTGAACTCAAACACTGGAATTGTTTATCTACCTGAATTGGGTATGTCTCAGTTTTTTTTAACAAACTCATTCTCTCTCTGTTCTGCTTTAGGACTCATTCAGAAAAAATTGCGCGGACGCGGGGCCCTTGTCTTAGTTAAAAAAAAAAATTGCATATCAAGTAGCCAGTTAAGGCCACGATGATGCACGTAACTCCGCGCCTTTTAATGAAATAGTTGATACTTTCGCCATTTTTTTAAACTGTTATATGTATTTTTCTTAATAATGTGTTTTTAGGGTTCCAGACCTTAAAATGAAAAACGGAACCCTTATAGGATCACTTTGGTGTCCGTCTGTCTGTCTGTCTGTCAAGGCCATTTTTCTCAGAAACGGATAGAGATATCCAGTTGAAATTAATATCAAATATCAAACGCTATGGTCCCTTGTAGGTGTAAAAAATAGGCTTCTAATACAACGCAATCAAAAGATATGGCCATTTATCTCGCATATTTTGATACTTTGTTATGTATGTTTTTGTAACTTAGAGTCATGAAAATTAGTATTAAGGTTACTCATTAAAAATAAAAAATATAATTTTCAGTGTTTTATAAAATTCCACCCCTAAGTGTGTCAAATAAGGGAAAACAGTTTGTATTAGGGTCCCGAATTTGTTTAAGCTGAAAACGTGCCTCTAAAAACTTGAAGCACTGTGCAGAAAATCTAGAAAAAATGAGGACACTAGCACATGACACAACATTGTAATTAAAATTACTTATAACAGGAGAAATGGGCTCACAAAATCACGAGGTACAGCCGACCAAGTTAAAGTTAACTTCATTCCCCGTCGTTTCTGAATATAATGGTTTTACATAAAATAAAACCAATATTATGTGCCGAAGAAAACATACAGCATTGCTGTTGAAGAAGCAGTTGTGTTTTACCTCGCTAGTCGTTGATATACTCCCTTAAAGTTGTCAACTTCCTGTCCATAGGGGGCGCTGGCGGCGCCTTCCGGTATTTTAATAACCAACAGCTAGGCGATGTCGTATTCGATGCGCCATTTTTCTTCATAGTCTTCACCAGGAAGCCCTTTCATGCAATGCTGTATGTTTTCTTCGGCACATAATATTGGTTTTATTTTATGTAAAACCATTATATTGATGTGCCTTGGGAAAACATACAGCATTGCTGTTGAAGATCTGTTTGTTATCTGCTGGTGGTGGGTTATTAAGACAACGCTATGATGATGGTTGACATGTAATCATAAAAAAAATAAAATTAAGCCCTTCCTATGGTATACTATTGGTTTGGTTAACAAAAGGAACTTACAATCATGACATTCCAGGTTGATCGGTATCTCTGAGGAAATAATAAGGTTCACTAATAACAATATTATTATTATCAAATCAAGTGGAAAACAAAAAATATCAACCTATATATAATTTGTTTGTCTAGTGGGGACTACCTGCTTACAGTAGTGTTTATAGAATGTAGATTCGCATCTCCAATTTCCTCGGGTTAAAATTTCGTCATTAATAATATTTCGTCAATGGGTTGGTTACATTACATTGTCATCCTAGGGATGCATTTGCTGACCTATAACTGCCAGGAGATGTGTCAATACCGTAATCTCCTAATATTATTCGAACCCAATTGCCGATAATAGTCCTAGATGCTGGTTTTACAGGACCTATCAACGCAATCAATACAAGTGTTATACTCGGCACTGACCGCCTCCTTAATAATGACATAATATGTAATAAATCTCTAATCAGTGATATAGGGCATATTTTAATATTATTATGTTCCCACAACACCCATTTTGACTGCCTAAGTGGTTATCAGTTTTGGAACCGAAATTGGGTATAAGTTATACGATCACCATCGTCAGTCACATTTTCTGCAGAAATATCAAGTTATGTCGGGTCATGGACACAGTCGTCCAGAATCTAATAAAAATATTATTGCGGTGCTACGACTAATATCAGAAAAGGAGTCTGTTTGTGAGCTGTCTGAAATTCAGTCCAGAACAGTTTGGGGGTCCACATGGACATCGATCTTTGAGGATTAGGCCTTGCCATACTAATTGTAAAGCTAACAGTATTTAAGTATATTATGTTTGATAAGATTGTTTAAGAAAAAGGGATATTTTCGATGTTTGTGCCACATACATTTGAAACAGCTGATTTATATACCCTAATAATTTTATATGATAAGTTTTCTTTCTAGAAAATAAATGTCCAGAAACTTCCAGTCGATGGACCCTTTATGGTAATTGGTCTGTCCCTGCATCTATCCGATATTCCGGGAAGTTCCGGATTCCGTAAGGGAATTCTGAGGATCGCTTAAAATTTCTAATTCTTATTCTTACTTTCTAATTCTTACTTGAATCAAAATGTCCGAAGGCCCTTCGGGAGCTTTAACCACGTAGGTGCCCGAAGTATTGTTCAGGTGTACTTGCCCACGGGGCATCAAACTCGGGGGCGGGGTTCCCCATGCTATTTTTTGTAGTTCAATTTCCTGCTGGAAGCATCTAAGTCTGCAAATGGACCTTGCAATCTATACCTAGGAGACATACCTTTTAACTACAGCAGTGTTTCTTGAGGCGAAGAGATCTATTTCGGATGTCCCCCTGAGTTTGAGGATGGTTCTGGTTTCCTTGTGTGATAGGTGCGACACAGGTGCCGATGGTCGGAAATCGCATTGTTGCTAACACAGCAGAAAGATATTTCTTGATGCAGTGCCAAGAAATTGGTTGTCTCATCCAAGTTCCGGAGATCGTTATGCCGTTTAGTTTAGCTCCTCAGCCTTATTCCAATGCGTCTGTGACCAACAAGAGAGTTACCGCGTGTTTGTAGAGCGGGCTCGTTTATTTTGTGGTTCCGCGCCACCAGATTAGTTCTCCGATATCATTTTGTGGTAACATTGTTCTGTGTCTAGGACTGTGATGACTGAATATTTAACAGAAAATCTGGGCAAGTCGGCAGTGTAATTTTCCTCTTGGGATGAAAATTGGCGAAATTTAGTTGGTCAAGAAGACGCTGGAGTTGTAATTTGCTGGAGTTTGTTGAAATCATTTTGTCCAACGCTTCATTGATCGACTCTGCTTTCTTCGCTGGTAGGCACATTGTGTTTTTCATTCTATACTGAGTTACTCTAGTGCCTGGGTTGGATCGAGAATGGATGTCTTGCAGTTGATATACCAGCCCCGATGCTCCAAGAGGTCTATAGTTTCCGCAACCAGAGGACTCAACTTGGAGCGGTCCTGATGGACCTGGAGGAAATCGTCTGGGAGACCCAGCACGATGACCCTTCTTGTGCAAGGTTTTCAAAACCAGGCACGTTACTGCAGAGAAATGCCAGTCCCCATGCTCCACAAGGTCTATAGTTTCCGCAACCAGAGGACTCAAGTTGGAGCGGTCCTCATGGACCTGGGGGAAATCGTCTGGGAGACCCAGCACGATGACCCTTCCCGTGCAAGCGTTTCCGCAACCAAGCACGTTACGGCAGCAGCCAAAGGGTAAGCACGTCGTTACTGCAGAGAAATGCCCGTCCCCATGCTCCACAAGGTCTATAGTTTCCGCAACCAGAGGACTCAAGTTGGAGCGGTCCTGATGGACCTGGAGAAAATCGTCTGGGAGACCCAGCACGATGACCCTTTTCCCGTGCAAGCGTTTCCGCAACCAAGCACGTTAAGGCAGCAGCCCAAGGGTACGTCGTTTCCAGAAATTTGTCCTGGTAGCTGATCCTTAGAAGCGGTCGATGGGCCCCGGCCCCGGGCAAATGGGAATAGGCTTGGGAGATGTCCCGCTTCACTAGCCAGTATCTCGGGTAAACACACTCCGGACAAATAAACTATGTGACCGTGGCCTATGACACCACGCGAAAGTATTTCGTCTTTACGTATCTGTTCAGCTCCCGGAGATCGAAAATCGTCCGCATTAAACAGTCGGGTTTTTATTTTATTTTTTTCCTTTTTATATTACGAGTACCTTAGACACATATTCGATATAAAACTCAGATTTGGTGCAGTGACCGTTTGACCAATGCATGAGCTCTTTGATATTGCTGAAAGGGTAAATCTGTTCCTCCCCTTGTCGCTTGAATTGGTATAAGTAACCCCATTGAAAACTGCTCGCACAGTCATTTCTGCCTTTGGTGTTTCGAAAGGAGTTTAAATAAATAAATAAATATCGCCAAACTGACACACCAACTGTCTGGTCCAAAACTAAGCAACGCTTGTACTATGGGTACCATACAATGGACTGAGGGCAATCCCAGTACAACCAGACCAAGGCAAACTACGAAAAGGCCATTTCCGAAACTTGCCAAGACGGGAATCGAACCCGCACTCACCATGAGCAGTGCAGTCGTCTAGTTATCATTGTTCTTATTTGGGTAGCCGGCTGGAGCAACCCAATTAAGAGAACTTCCTAATGATAGTGTAAGCGATGATAAATCAAGTATGTTAAATAAAAAAAATCTTAATTCGGAGGTATGTTTCGCAAGACTGATTGAACATTCTTTCTAGCCATCGTTTCTCGTGTCTAACATCTAAAGAATCGGCCCGTTTGCCGCAAATAATTTGCAAGGATTGTTTTGATATCTTATTATTATTATTTATTTTTTATTTATTTTTTTTTATCTTAAATAGATTAATATAAGGCTTTAATTCTGACGGACGTACATGACACCAGTGTATGATATTTTGAAATCCTGTTTGTATTACCTCTCGTTGCAGTAATAAGGCATTACTCATTGCCCCATGACTTGTTCTGTAGGGCTAAAAATCTTTACCCTAGTTTAGGTCTCTTAGTTTATAATTTGTTTTTAATGGCCAAATACTAGTAGTTGCCAATAAGTCGTGTAAAGTCTGAGTAACGAACATCACCAGACTGGTGGTTTGGGGTGTATCCTTAGGTTAGGTTAGGTTAGAACAGTGACCACACCGCGCGAGCCGAGCGAGCGAAGCGAGCGTGCCGCGGCAGCGGCCGGCGAAGCGCCAGAATCCGAATGTATGATAAAATCTAATAATATAACCTAATCTAGGTTAGGTTTACGCCCCTAAGTGTACACTGAGCGGCTGGTGTGTTCTAGTGCTTGGATACTCGAAGTTATTTCACTGGCATGCAGTCGTTTCACGTTGTTCACAAACACCATTTTAGGTTGCATCATAAGATTTGATAGGAAACATACCTGCTTATCAAAGCGTCAATCCAATTGTCTTGTATTTGTAACATACCCGCTTGTGGCGCTGCTGGTCACTCTTTCTCATATGTGGGTAGCGAAGATTGCCGCGGCGAAGGCGATTCCGAGCTATTAGCTTCTGAGCTAGTCGCCAAACCACGTGGCGGACCTACCCGCACACCTTCTCGTTCGATTACACGCTGATCTTCTTCGACACTGGCACTTGCACCCATATTGAGCACACTCAAAATTCATATTTAATTCGAAATAATTTTAACACCGTACATCACAAGCGTAGAATACTCGTACACAGGACCAAAACTATACTCATTTTTAGAAACAGTGATTTATAAATAAATCTGCGATTCTCCCGTTTCTTTATTTTAAAATATTTTTAAATGAATATATAAGTTAAACTGAGAATGTGAACAATATATTTCACGAGCGCAGCGATCTGTTGTCGCCAGCGAGGTTAACAACGCTATGAAGAAAAATGGCGCATCGAATACGACATCGCCTAGCTGTTGGTTATTAAAATACCGGAAGGCGCCGCCAGCGCCCCCTATGGACAGGAAGTTGACAACTTTAAGGGAGTATATCAACGACTAGCGAGGTAAAACACAACTGCTTCTTCAACAGCAATGCTGTATGTTTTCCCAAGGCACATCAATAAACATAATACTAAGATTCAAAAATTAAAAGCAAATATAACTTTGTTTCTTGTGTTTTACTACTTTATTTATGTTCTTTGTATCGTTATAGATACGATAAATCTTCGCTATTGGGTCCGGAAGCCTTCATTGTGCATGTCCTGATGTGCACTTGTCCGGTTTTTTCTTATAAAAAATCTGAATATTTAGTCTTTGATCGTGCCGTATTTATTTTATTAGTTTCGATGTTACACATCGGCCAGGCGACCCGCGACGGCTGTGTTTTTTTATCAATATGTATTATAATTTCATTTTTGGGGCCCTCTCATAACAGTTTTTCATGTCTACGTAGCATGCGAAAACATAATGCTCATCCGGTGCAACATAGTCACATTGATAAAACCCAATTTTTCACGACAGTATTTTTTTTTTTATGTTTCCATACATGACTGACTTTGTTACAATGAGAGAGTAGTTTAAATTTAATTTATTGCAATCTATTGATAGTAAGGCTTGATTACATAATTCAAAATAAAAAGATAAAGTAGAATACTAATAAAATAGAAAAACACTCATAATAATGATTGATGACATGTAGTTCTGGTTATGGTATTAGTTCTAACTAAAATTATACTTATGACGCCATAGTAAATTATAAGGGTTATCATAGATCAACTCAATACCTATCTTTACACTATTAAGTGTATTTGTAGAAAATGAAGTAAGCTACTAAGCTGCGCATATATTTCAGGGAAGATATTGAAAATTAAATATGACAGGACGGAAAAATCATAAAAATACATAAAAAATTGGTACATTTGTTTCATAGGATAACATTACATATTAAATTAAATTTGTAACTAAGACCAATCTTATGTCATAACTAACTTTAACGTCGTTGTGGTACCTAAATACGATCCTAGGCTGCGGCGCAAGTGACCATTCGGTCAATGATGGTAGTAGACGGCGCGCGGCGATAAAAAGGCGCTAACGCAACAACGATATTGCCGACACCTAGCTTAAACTACGTTAGTTAGATTTTTGACAAGAATGCACTTAACACATCTACGCATTGGGAACATTTTGCCATTATTAATTACCTTAAAATTGTAAATAAATAATTGTGACATTGTTGCACCGGGTGTGCAATAGGTTGAGTAAGGCTGGCCCAGGGTATAATTTAAGTCGGGTCGCACAGGGATGGTGTGCGTGGTGCGGGAGGCGGGCGGGGCGGGCGTGGAGACGGGCGGCTGGTCGCGCTGCGTGGTGCAGGAGCTGCCGGGGCGCGGCCGCGCGCGCGTGCTGCTGCCCGACCGCGGCGCGCTGCTGCTGGTGCACTGGACCGCGCTGCGCTACATCGCCACCCGCTTCACCACGCTCCGAGCGCTCGTGAGTCGCAGGATCACTACACATACACACCACACCGCCCAACACATCTCCGACAAGCGTGGACCACACGAGCTTTTTAGGGTTCCGTAGTCCCTGCGAGGCACAGTTACGGGTCGGGATGCTGGAGACTTTTTATAAAAGAGTTTTTGGATGGCAAGAATATTGAATAGAAAAAAAAATACATTTGAAATTTGTGTCCACATTGGAATCCTAACTCCGCACTGACATACGTAACGCCGGAAATGCTTACCTAGCTTTGCCTTCACGTGCGTCACAATAATTTGTGTTGAATAGAGTAAATAACTGAAGCCAGGTCGGCAGTTTAGAGCTTGCGATATAACAGAACCCTTATAAGATCATCCAGTCCATCCATCCGTCCCAGTCTGTCTGTTGACGAAATTTGGTACAAGTTATAACTTAAGAATAGATCTCACTTTCAAAAAACGAAAAATGTAGCGAAATTACCTTTTTTTGTTACCCCATCATGTGGAGTATCGTTGAAAAAGTATTTTCAAATGAAATGGTGTTTCCATGCAACATTTTACTATCTGAAATTTCGTTTGCGAGATTTTTTACTTTTGAAGATTTAATCAAAATTTACGTAGGTAATGAATTCTGACACTTCTTACATTTTTATGATAATCGTCAAAAAAACTAGTTTTCCAAAAATATCATTTCGATATTGAAATGGCTACGGAACCCTACATTGTGCGTGTCACGACGCGCACTTGGCCAGTTTTATTGTGAACTGTCATTAAGCAGAGTACCAAAAGTTCGAAGTGCGCCAGGGTTGATCATAGGTTGACAAGAACTAATTTAAATAAAAACGTCACTTAATGGTCAAACTATATGATCGATATCAAACATATAAACCATATCCAAATCGGTAAATTTAAACAGACAAATAATAATCAATAAAAACTTTTGAATTCCCACAAGGTACTGACGGCACGCTTTTATATATATAAGTATATTTCATATCAGCTTTACTATAGTATACATAGATAAATGCAAACGTCATGAAGAAAAATGTCTGAGCGAACCTAACCAGTTTTCAAAAGACGTTACACCAATCTGCACTGGTTGTGCCTGGAAGGCTATTGCCAAAAGTCGTTCTCGCTTTAACTTCAAAGGAGAACAGACCATAGTTATAGCATGCTAGAGGGGTAAATATTATCCGAAAATGTTTTCAGGCGACTGAATGTCATCTAGCTGGTATAACGCCGCTGAATAAGAAATGGAGTACCAGTTCTGTTGCACTGCTTCAAAACTACGAGAATCGCCTGTTAGAACTGCACGTGGAAGACAACCGCGAGAGCCGAAACCGAGGCTCCATCGGCGTCACTCTCTATGACAAGACAGACGATGAAAACATCATCTGTCTCAACAATGAGATGATCAAATACAAATTCGCAGTGTCTTTCGGGTATGTCAATAAAATTATTTTATTCCGCAACATTATGCAATTTTTCTTCCAATAGGGTGTATTCATATTCAATAATCCATTCAATAACGTGTATATAATATTTTAGACTTTACATGTTCAACAAAGATCCGAAAGAAAAAGAAGTCATAACAGACAAATCTCCATTTGATACTCCAAAATCTAAACCAAGCAAAGGGCCAACAACAAAACCTATCACAATATTAAAGAAAGAATCGACAAAGAAAATGAATGATGATGATTTGGAAGCCAAGGATAAGGGGCCCCTGAGGTTGGAGGCTAAAGTGCTGCACTATCAGTCGCCTTCCCTTATTTACGTTTCGTTGGTGCATCAGCAAAAAACGTTCAACGAACTGTTTGAAATGATGCAAAAATTTTACTCTAAGAAGAAAGCACAAGGCAAAGATGAGTGGAGTGTAGGCGACAGATGCTGCACGCTGTGCAACCAGTCCCAGACTTGGCGTCGCGCAGTCATATTAGAAATCGAAGGTGACAATGCCAAAGTGTTCTATAGTGATTTTGCTTGCGTTGAAACCGTACCGGTCTCCAGCCTAAAGGAACTGACTCCTGAATTTGCAAACATCGGAGATGCTGCTATAAAGTGCCACCTGTGCGGAGTTATACCTGCCGTGGGAGAGGAGTGGCCTTCGTTAACCAAAGAATATCTAAAAGAACTCCTCGATGCTTACAAACGCGTGTTCATCACCAAACTCGGCAATTTCAAAGATAAAAGTATGCCCGTGGAAATATGGGTGTATCACACGATACCCGGAGGCGCCCTGGAACCTAACAAGTCTGAATGGCGTTGTTTGAACAAGAAAGTTATCGAGCAGGGGTTGGGAATACCTGACAAATCTCAAGTGGTAAGTTAACTGTACAATCTCGTGCTCAATGTATTTTTTCATTTTAGAGTAGCGTCAATGCGTTCCGGCGCTGCTGCTGCAGAGGCTGTAAACTCAAGTGGCGCAAATATAGTGTCCTTCCTTCCGGCTATTTGTTTGAGACTTTTGGGGTCGAAATTTTAGGCTCATAGGGCCCTAACGCGCGTTTCCTCCTTATTGCTGTATTTAAGCTCACGTTCAGTCGGCCAAGAGTAATATTTCCGTCTGAAATAATAGCGGTGGCTATCTTTCATTGCGTTCAATTTGCGGTGATGTGCAAGAGTAGCATCTTTAATTTTATACAAATAAGCATAGATAACTTTACATTTACACCTTATTTTAGGTTCAGTCGAGTGAAACTAGCACCGCAGGCGACGGAGATGACATGCTGTCATTTCTTAATATAACCGGTTCAGTCAATCAGTGGCTGCAATTAGAACCGCTTCCCACTACGCCCCTCAAGACGTTGAAATCAGAATTTGAAAATACAAATTCGTCATCCCCTATCGAGTCTGACGATAACGCTGCAAAGCCCGACGATGAAGCAGAGTCCTCGAATGTCATGTACATCACAGACTGGTTGCCCCCAGAGCCTTTGCCTTGCAAGGAGTTCACAGCTCTACCGACGTAAGTCTTTATATCCGATTTCCTAAAAAAGAATTCTCAACTTTTCTACATCCTACTTCTTCTTTCCGAATTTTATTACGCCAGATTCAAGCGTTCTTTAATTTTGTTAAATGATTACTGATAGACATATGCAATCATCATACCCGTTGCCTAACAAGCAGCACTGGTGGAAGCTAAATTTAATATTATTTTTTATTGTCAGGTACATAGACAATGATGGCGTGATATACTTACACGATGTATCACAGCAAGACACGCTCGATCTCATTCGTAAAGCCCTGGACGTGCGTTTCACGGCCCCAGACCCAAAAGCGAAATACGCGAAATGGAGCATCGGAGAACCGTGCGTAGCACTTTTCTTCTTAGACAACCGCTTTTACAGAGGTCGTGTTTTGGAGGTAAACAAAGAAAACTCAACTTGCTTGATACATTACATCGATTATGGTAACGAAGAAATTTGCTCGTTCATTAATTTAAGAAAAAGCATCGCTCTACATCAGATACCGATACAGGCTCACAAATGCGTTTTGAATCGCATACGACCCATAGGAAAGCAATGGGACCGACAAACCTTGGATTACATTCACAAATCCGTTGTCGAAAAACAATGCTATGTCAAAGTGACAGGTGAAGAGGTTGACGGAATTATACCCGTAGAACTGAAGTACAACAAGTTGTGGTTCAATGATCACTTGGTTGATTTCGAAATGGCCGAATATACGGATGGCTCTAAAGCCACTATCAAAAAGTTTGCTCCCGTTACGTTAGTTACGCAAGAAGAAGTAGCCACTGCCTCCGTGGAGTACGATGACCAGGAACCTGATTACATAGTGGAAGAAGATTCTAACACGGTTGAGCCATCGTCCACCTCTAATGAATCATTCGATTTGAGCTCAATGAAGGGTGCAGACTGGAATAAAGTATTGGAGGATGAAGAAAAACCTCATGAGGGCACTTTCGTAACATACCCAAAGATAACTGAAGATAAGTTCACATGTAACATTGAAATTATTAATGATATAAACACACTACCACTTAGCATTATCCACGACGATGACACTGTTACAGTTTACCAAGAAATGTTCAAAGAACTACAAGCCAAAGGTGAGGATATGTCGCCGTTGAACGGCATTTACGAGAACAAAGCATGCTTAGCTTTGTTCCCGGAGGACGCACAGTGGTACCGTGCGACCGTGCTGCAGTACAGTGAGAATAAAATCAAAGTCAGGTATGTTGATTTCGGTAACATTGAAGTGATACATTTAAGTGATACTAGAGAACTCGATGAGGAGTTCGTGAAGCTACCGCCTGCCTCAATCGTGGCTAAATTGGATGGCGTAAAACTAAACCCTGAGGTCGACATGAACGTCGTGACTCAAGAATATATCGAAACTTTTATAGACAAAGGACCGTTTCACGCAAAAGTTATTGATTTTGAAAACACTATTCCTATTGTGGAATTGCGAAATGAAAGTGGCGAGTTGGTACACAACAGACTCATTGAAAACAATGTGTTCTTAAAATGTGAGTAACTCGAAATTATGTCTGTGTTGATTGTTATAAAACTGTTTACCAAATTGTGTAGTCTATAAGATCTTAAGTAGTATATGTTACAGTTCAATGTTTTAAAAAAGAAGCATCAAATTGTTGATTTGTTTTTTTTTCACTCATAAAATGAGTCTGCAGTTCATGACCTGCGAGGGGGTCTTCACAGTCGGCGGACGACAGCTTTCTTCTATATCATTTGTAAAAGTAGAATGGAAGCTGTTGTTTCCGACACCGGAAAATTTCCGTCAACTGTGTATACCCCCCAGATCTGCTTTAAGTAAATCATTTGTTTACTGATTATATCTTACTCATTCCACTTATGGCAGAATATTGTCAATACTTTTTATTTAAATAAAAGTATATTTCTTTATAATCTATTTTGTTTTATTCTGTGTATTACAATGCCGTGTAAAAAGTTGATACAAATTAGAAAGATGTGGGTGTTTCTTTGGGGCAGATAGCCGCGAGACGCAGCGGTGCGCCTGTGCCCAGGGCGATCTTCATTGGTAGCACCAACGCGGTACATTTAATATCTGAAAATTAAATGAATGCAAAATTAGTAGAATGGAAATTAATTGTCCTGTGACGACGTGTCCACTCTCCTTGGTTGGCCAGTATTATTGGTTTCCTTATGGAGATATTTTAAACCATCCATGCCGGCAGTCTGAACGGTGTGCCTGGCAATAGGGTCGGCATGCAAAACACAAAACAGGGTATTGGAATTTTTGTTTCTTCCAACTCCTCCTATTATTTCTTTCGATTAAATTCGTGCGGGTTCCAAGACAATTCAACTTTTCCCCGGGACTCGTCGAGGGTCAAACCTCAACGTAACGTCATTATTGGTAACCATTGTCGATCCTGGTTTACAGGAGTAACGGCGGTGGGAGTGTGTAGCGTGACCAGTCCCATTAAAAAAAATGCAAATAACAGTCGGCGAAAAATGTCTAAATCTTCCAATATTTTGACACTTACCACTAATAGGTTTTTCCAAATTTACATTTTCTATGTTATACAAGCCAGCTTTTGAAAATATTTTGTGCACACGTAAATCGGTGCTTGCTCCTGGATCGACAGAGGCCACATCGACTCCAACGCCGACTATATTTTTATATGATGTAATCCACTCCGCAACCTCCACACTCAGTCCTGGAAACAAGCAAGGAATAAGATGCGACTATTATGCATTTTAGTTTTGACTTTTAAAAATATAGGTGCGAAGTTGTGCAAATTTGATACATAATTTTATTCTCACCCGGAAAATTAAGTGTATTCGTTATTTCATCTAAGCCCAAGTATTTTTTACGGTCATTGAAATATTTACTCCAACCAAATTTAATTATTATGACACAGGGCTTCCCCATATTGTTGTTCAGAAGATAGTCCATGTCCTGTTTGTGCAACACGAAATTCGGGTTGTCGTTTACTTTTGAACTGATATCAATAACGACCACTGGAAAAATAAAACAAGATTATAGCTTAGGATCAATTTTCTGTCTATACAAACCATTCGTAAGTCGCGGTTAGTACTTCAAGAGACCTCCACTTCTCAAACTTTCTGTCGATGTATCTGATAAATCTTCACCTATCTCAGAACCTCTTCCACCTTATCTTGTCAATATTTTACCCATTCTTGACACTCCTACGATTAATAGTACATTGTTACCCAAGGGGTGAAGGTAATTTTGTCCCTCGAACTATTGGCACCAAACCCCGTCTCGGGCCTAAATAAGTCTTTCACCCGAGGTAAACACTGCTTTACATTACGAATACGATGAAAGTAAAAATAAAAACAGGAATTAGCTAAAGAAATTATACAAGGAAGTATGAACAATCCGAAACACAACTCGAAAAAACAAATGAAGATCGGATAGCCGCCTATTTTGTTTTTTATTCCGTTGGCCGGCCTGGTTCAATATAACTGTCAAAATAGAACTAGTTTCTTTTTAATAATTTGACAGCTGTCAGTTGAAAGCGATTCTCCCTAGGGCGGAAAAGTATTACTTTCAACCCGCTCTTCAGGCAACTTCAGACCTACTTTCCGAGTATGAGTAATGAAAAGAATATTTTTTAATGGTCTATGTTCATGGCCGAGGTGGCCATAACAACTTTACCGTAGGTAGTATTTATTCTCCTTGAACTTCACCCGGAGAGAGGGCGACCGGCAACCGCACAGGGCGGTCCTGACAAAGGGGCGGGGGTACAGCTAGCTCAAGGACGCTACATAGAGCCCGGACTCAGCCTTGGGCGCCTGCCAAGTGAGACAAGAGGGGTATATCTACCACCCAGTGGCGGATTTACAAATTCCCAAGGTGGCTGTAAAGTTTTTGCCGCCCTTGCCTCTACAATTGTCATGTCCTAGATTAATTTTACAGTCCAACAATTTGTTGATATTACATGTAAAATAGTCATCGGCAAAATTTGTTGCAGAGTTCTATCTGTAAAACATCAGAAAACCGTCATGCAGTAATCTTTTTGATTTCTATGAGGGAGCAAAAAAAAATTCGGTCCCCAAATTTGCCGCCCTAGACTCCAACCTACTCAGCCTGCTGGTAAATCCGCCACTGCTACCACCGGATCATGGCGTGAGCTTAAATAAGACTAGCACTTACATGGCACTATTAGCTTATCCAGTGATAAATCGCCAACGCGTTGACCAGACATCGAGAAGTGGTAGGGAGCATCGATATGCGTGCCACCATGTTCACCCGCAGCGAACTCATTCGCTGCGTACCTGAACAAGTACGATGTGTGTCGAATAAATGTTTATTTCTTTCTTTAGTAGCATATGAAGGTCATGAAGGTATATTCCTAACTTTCTTATAAAAAAAGGTAGTCTAGATCTTTAACAGTAGCATAATGGTATGCAATAGGGGGTGGAAGGAAGATTGTACCTTGTACCTATGGTATAAGACACAATGATTTAAGTAATAGTCGCGACTCGCGTGCAACACCTATCTATGAACTGCTACTGCCGAATATTGCTCCATTTAAAAACTTACCATGATTTATTTCCATCAACATATTTCGCAATCTTCTTAGTGTATTCAAATTGTTGAGTTCCAGGCCAATATATAGTTTTTTCATCAAACTGGTGTGTTAAATCTACAAAGTCGTAATTTCCGTTAAAGATTATGTCATTTAAGCTACCCACTGTTAGATGGAGCAGAAAACAAGTTATAAACACAACTATTAGGCTAGCCATCTCGAATAACAATGTCTGTCTGTTATAATCCACCTACCTATTATAGAAACTGGCCGTAACCTGTGCTAGATCAAGACGAAGCATTGATACGAAACATGTTGTTGTCTCTATTTATTATTGTCATAAAACAGAGACAACATTATGTTTTGTATCAATGTCCAGTGCAAACCAAGGGTAAGGTCAACACACTCGTATTTGTTAACCGTAAAGGCAAGTGCATACCTAATAACCACTTTAAGTATTTTAGTCTACGTAAACTACGTTGCTGTAACATTCGATCTACCGATCTATTAGATTTAACGGTGGTAGGGCCAAACTGTAGCCAATGACTACAGCTCATAGGTATACCGACAGGTTCGACCGGGGTAGCACCGCCCTCTCGCAGAAGATCGGCGTAAAGTAGCTATTATAGCTGTGTTTCGTACGATGAGTGAGAGAGCCGGAAGAGCCACCCGTCCATTCCCCTCCCTCTGTTCCACTTCCCGTCTGGGAAGGTATTCACTATCGACGGAAACAACAGCATCCATCCTTCTACTTAATTCATTTAAAAGCGGGATGGAAGCTATCGTTTCCGACATCGGTAACGTGCGAGTAATGCCTATGGTGTTGCAAGCATCTCAAGGCTTTGTGATATAAAATTCACTGTGTTGATTAGTGAACTTGACTTTATGAATAATGAGGTACAGTACCTACAACGTAGTCGCTTCATCGTGTTATTCTTATGGTGATAAGTGGTCAATGAAGTATTTTAAGTGAACTAAATTGCTTCGCCGCGCGGATCTACCTACACTACACCAACGTCTTTCTGTAGAAGTCCCCAACGAACCTATAAAGGAGTAGGTACCTACTCGTCCTTACATTTCATTCTTGTTGATTTATATCTAAGCACTTACCTACGTACTATTTGAGAAACTTTTACACAAACCATACATAAGTATTGTAAGCTAGACTGGTTAGAGAAACATTGAGGCTAATAAAATCATAGTTAGCATGTACCTACTTGACTGAGAGCCATTCTAAAATAATGAATTATGGCTTTATGTATGTATATGACCTGCCAAATGGAAATAAGTTGTAGACTATGGTCATCATCCATCTGTCAAAGTCAGTCTATTATTTGTCAAACACGAAGTGCTTGCTGTTGTTTACTAAAATTTGTTTAATAGTATTCCAAATAATATTTTAAATAAACCAATGTCTTTAATGAAAAAGACCAGAAATGATGCCATTAAAGCTGCGGTCACTTCGTACTTAGAAAGAAGAAACTATCCGGTCAGTATTGTATTGTATATTGTATGAAATTTAAAATGCTTTAGGGACTTAATATTTTTCATTGTATATAAAAATCTAATATCAATATTTACTTTTAACTTGTGGTTTTAGGATATAGATGTATTCAGTAATTCTAATAACTTAAGCAGGAGCGCCGAACAAATGGCAGTAGCTACTATAGTACAGTGCGAGGCGAGCCGCGCCAATTCAATCCTGTTCTCTTGTATCAACAATGATTCTGCCCAATATGATTTGCAGTATACGAGGTATGTCTGTAACATACTCTAATAAAATAAATGAATAAATATCGCCAGACTGGGACACCAACTGTATGGTACTAAACTAAGCAACGCTTGTACTATGGGTACCATACAATGCGCTGAATTTTGCCGTCGCGTCGATGGGAATCGAACCCGCATCCACCATGTGCTGTGAGACGAGTGGCTTACGCACGAACCACTGCGCCAAGCGGTCGTCAAAATGAATACATTTATAATATACATACATTAACATGCTCAAATTATTTACAGACTAGTTAACTTCATCAAAGAAATAAAGACTGAAAAAGTTAAGAATGAATTGCTTGGACTACTTTGTCCTTTGCTCTGTCACTTGTACTTGGAGATGCTTCGCGGAGGACATGGAGGGCCTGCGCAGATGTTTCTCAAGAGGCACTCGGCAACTTTACCACAAAAAGATTTATCATACCACCAACCGATAGACGGGAACCTTCCATCTGCTTTGTACAGACCGAACAGCCTCGAGCAGTTGTTCAATTCACTACAAAATGGAACAATAGATAATGAGACACCCGAGAAGGATTACATGAATCAGATACTTGATGATATTGGCTCTATCTATACTTTGCAAGAGGTTGAAACTAGACCATCTATTGCTGCTTTTAGGTATCAGTTATTGTAAATGTATTATTACTATCCTATCAGCACCACCTAGGAACTAAAAATATTAATAGAAAAGAGTAGAGAATGGGGAAATTGGTGGCTGTATGATATACATATTGGTGGATGTTATGTATACACCTTTATCCAACTGACTAAATTGAGGAAGTGTTTCAACTTTTTCAGGTCATGCAAATATGATATCAATCTGTCACAAGATTCTTTGAATATGTTAAAAGCGTACCTGGCTAAACATGGCCATGTGCTGCTAATACAAGTCTTGCAAACCTGGTTTCACATAGACATAAACAATGATCCCAAAAAGAAGAACCCTGTGAGTAATAACATATCATTTTCATGTAAAAAAATTTGAAACACTGCTATTAAGACTAACTCATTTACTTATGTGATTTGGCAGGAAGATGATGAAGAAGAAATGGATGAGGAAATAAATGTAATGAGAACCAATTCTGAAGAGAAAATTATAGATACACATGGTAACTTCTTACATTGTGACTTAATTCCCTGGCTTCCTATGGCTCTACAATTAATAAATTTAATTAGAATGTTTTTAATACTATATGTATAAACCTTCTGAAACAAATTATCTAAAACCGCATCAAAATCAGTTGCATAGTTTGGAAGAACTAAGCAGAGAGATGCAGATAGCTTCGTTTTATGCTAATTAGTATTTTTATAGTATGTAAATTAAACTAAATGTATTAAAATCTCTAACAATGAATCAAAATATATACACATTTATTTTTATATCCTGAAGAAAGTTGCATGCAACATAGTAAATTAATAATATTTTGATAATTCCAGATATATTTGCTGAATGCAATGGACATGCTGAATATCAAAGTGTGGATAAAGAATTAAGGGATCTTCAAGATGTTATCAAAGGAGTGAGAGAATCTACAGCACCATTGAAATTGTACAAAATAGCTGCTCCTGATACATAGTAAGCACAAAGTATTATGACAGCCCTAAGCTAAGGGGTGGCAGATGCTTGGTCTAGAATGTCCCTTTTCACCCTGTTTCCCATTATCAACGCCTTTTCCATTTAGAACTCTTATCTCTTATCCTACTTACCTCATTCTTTGTCAACAGAAGATTCCTGATTCCCACTCCCCCCCCCCCCCCCCCCCCCCCTCCAACAGTCCAAGAGCTGGGTAGGTATGCCCATGCTACTCATAGTCTCACATTTATATCAAGTATTTATGTCCCCAAAACTGCAAGCTACGAGGCAGCTGTGTCTAAAATAATTAAAATATTTTTTGTTACAGTTTAATATGTGCAAAAACAGACCCACATTGCAATATGTTATGTGGTGGATTTAGTAACTCTGAAGTAAGGCTATGGGATCTCGGACAAAACAACATCAAGAAAAGGGTAAATCGAAATATTTCAGAAGTTGAATTGGCCTGTTATGTTCCACATGATCCCACAATGGAGGATAATACGTTGTAAGTTCTTGTATACAAGTAGATTATAATTATTGATAGTGCTTTATGGGGCAATAAAAGGGACCAACCATATCTACTCTTGTACAGGGCGGAAGGAGAGGATGAAATCGCATTGGCTGGGCTGTTATTGTTTTACCATGTTGAAATATTAATATTTACAGTTTCGTATTATAATTCTACAAAATCCTAATGGAAAACTTCACATTTCTCAGGCAAATAGGTGCAGGATTGCCACTCAGAGGCCATTCTGGTCCAGTACAGGCTGTGAGTGTACTCCCGCGGGAGGATTTAATTGTGTCCGCTTCCCACGACAGTACGATGCGAGCGTGGAAACTTACAGACTATTCCTGCGCTGCGATATACAGGTAAACCCACAAAAAATAATCTTCCTATCTTACTATTATTATTTACTAGTTGCTGCCCACGACTTCGTCCGCGTAGTATTTAACTGAACAAAAATTTCGGGATTATCGGTATAAAAAGTATCCTATGTGTTAATCCCGGTTATAAACTATCTGTGTTCCAAATTTCATCCAAATCCATTCAGTAGTTTTTGCGTCAAGGAGTAACAAACATACATCCACACTCACAAACTTTCGCATTTAAAATATTAGTAGGATTCGAAAAGTTAATATTTCAACTCTTTAATTCCTACACTACATGACATGATTAAATAATAAAGCGATATTTTTCGTGGCTTCCTTATATGCTGCCCTCCTATTCACATTCCGGTTTGTATTACAGAGGCCATAACTATCCTATATGGTGTATGGATATCTCAAAAAGTGGTCTCTTCGTTGTCACCGGCTCACACGACAGGACTGCTAAGTTATGGTCGCTGAGTAGGACTTTCCCGATCAGAGTTTTTGTCGGTCACATGTCCGATGTCACAGTAAGTAGAGAAATATTTACTGGCATAAATAGTTATTCGTGTAAAGAGGTAGGACTTATAATCTACATTGTGATCTATAACATACCACTTCTTGAAAAAGTTAGAAATACAATACAAAAAAAAACACATAGGTACCAAAGAAATAAATCATTATTATCTTGATTTGTTCGAATTTATAAAGTCCTACGAAGACTTTTGTTCAGAGTGGTGTGAGCTTATACAGGTTGAAACAGAAAGGGTATACTCTTTTTTTCAAAAGTTTACGTTGTAATTCTAAAACTATCAGCTTTGGAGGAAACTTGAAAAACAAAATGTGTTATAGGGATACAGCTGTTGACAAATTTCATAAGTCTACAAAACCGTTAGTACTTCAACTGTCCCACAAAGCCGCTAGTTTTAGATTTACAAAGTAAAGTTGCACAAAAAATAGTATACCTACCCTTTCTGTTTCACCTAGTATGTCGTATTTATTTCAGTGTGTGAAGTTCCACCCGAACGAAGTGTACATAGCGACGGGTGGGGCGGATCGTACTGTACGCTTGTGGATAATGTCGGACGCGCGATTGGTGCGTGTTCTATGTGGACACCGGGGAGTTGTAAGGACACTCGCTTTTGCTCCATCTGGCTCTTATTTGGCTAGTGCTGGTAAGTATAATAATATTTATGTATTTATAGGAGGCAGCTGCCCCCCTGGAAAAGTAGTTGTACTCCAGCTACAAACCATTTCTTACATTCAAAACTCACATATAAGTGTCCTGATTTGCTCAATAGCTAAATACGCCCATGTGAGTATGAATTATGGATCATAGGAATCTTATTAAAGTTTTGGCTTACCTAATGTGTTTACTTCCAATGCAAATAAATAATAGCCGATGAGGCATATCTATCACATGACTTAATTTTTCAATAGACTATTTCTGCTACTAAACTTCTATTTCTATACATTCTAGGAGATGACAAAAAAATTAAAGTATGGGATCTAGCAGCGTGTACATGCATACATGAGCATCGTGGGCATCATGGAAAGGTCACTGCGCTCGACTGGTCTTCAATAGGAAAAGCCAGCTTGACCAACAGGGTTGTATCAGATCCTAGCGATTCATCAGTGGATAATTCCCTTCTGTGTTCCGCTGGCATGGATGGGATAGTCAAAGTTTTATGGGACAGTAATTCTAAAAATAAGTTAGTTTCTTAATAAGTTTATACTTTACTTTGTGATATTTTTATGGTTCATAATATCGTAATGCATTTTTATTATTTTACAGACAAAATTCCAGCCAAGATGTTCAGTCATCTATTTACAACACAAAATGTTCTTATTTGGTGGATGTCCAAGTACACCCAGAATGGGTTGTGGCTATCGGAACTAAGAGATGAATGGAAATAGTGTGGCAACATGCATTTTATTTTAAGAATTTACATTTACCAATATATATGAACAGAAATATGTGTCTCGTTTAACAATTTATAACATAATTGATTAACACTATATAATTGCTGCAAACACAAACATAATGATGAATCTTCATGATTGTATATCATGTATCCACCATGTACTAGACAATCATACTTTTTTATTGAAAAAATTTGTTATAGATGCTTGCTTTCCTTTCTGTGGTGGAGATACTTTTTTCTTACTCCCTTTTCCTTTACCTTTTGGTGACACTTCAGATTTGGTAGTATGAACTTTTTCAGTATTAGCTCTAACATTCACAACATTTTCTTTCACAAGTTCAATATTCTCTTTTGAGCTTGCTTCCTCCTCATTTTCCGAACAACTCTCATAAACTTCCTCTTTCTTTGTTAAAATGTAACCATCTTCATCTGTATATGTTTTGTCCACAATCTTTCTCTTTTTCCTAGGGTTCACTAATCCTGATGTAATTTTTACAGTATTAACTGTTGGTGTGGGTGGAATTTCATCTTCAGATTCATGGTCAACAACCATTTCTTCTGTGAAAGGATCATTTGCATCATCTTCACTCTCACTATCAGAGACATGCAAAACTCTCTTCCTTTTCTTATCAACCTTAGCAGTTTTCTTTATTTGAGTCAGAGAATTGGATTTTGCTTTATCTTTGGACTTTACTTTTGAGCTTGTAGGTGCTTCCTTGACTTCAGCAGTGCCATTTTCACCTGTGTCCATAGTTTCAGCTTTTATTACTTTAACAGTTTCATTTTCACATGTGTCCATAGTTTCTGCTTTTATTTTTACATCTTGCTTGTCTTTTGTCTTAACTACAGCTACTTCTTTTTGAGAGTTAAGAGATTTTGTTGTTGATTTTATATTAGGAGCACTAGGCGCTTTGTTGAAAAATCCAGCAATACTCTTGGTTACAGGTTTACCATTTTTCTTTATGGAAGTTTTACTTGTATCTTTTTTTGGAGATGGAATTTCTGTTTTTATATTTGGTTCTGATTTTGTCTCGTGAACATTCTTAACAGCCTCATGTCCATTCTTGATTACTTCTCTTGCCTTTTCTTTTGTAGATTTCTCAGGTATACTACTAGGCTTTGGCTCTATAATCTTACTTTGACTATTTGATTTCAAGCTGCCAATTTCATCCTGAGACCTTTTAATGCAAGAATCTCCTTTTATTAAACCAGTACACAAAGGAAGGTCTTCAAATTTATTAACTGCTGCAAACGCGACATTATCAACTGTTGACAGCCCATGACAAACGCTGTAAATGTGTTCATAAAATATAGTTTTGTATGTCTTCCTAAGTGAGTCCATATCTGGTTCGGGACATACCGTGGTAGAAGCACTGTTGTTATCTAATAAGCCGGATATTATAATTGACACAAAAATATTAGTATCAGAGTGATTCTTTCTTATATCTCTTACTATTTGGGATAGCATGGATTTTCCTTCATTGACGTGAATGCATAATTCCTTACTCAAAGAGATATATGTAACTAACTTGCGCTCATCTAAAACCATCTCTTTTAGCGTTTTTAAGTTAGATTTTAACGTATCCTGATCCATAATTAGAATAATCAGTGCACAACAAACAATCAAATCTGCAATAGGTAAGTAGGTACCTACTTACTACTTACTCACTCACTAATCACTACAAAGAGAATACAATACTATGTGAATCACTAGGATTAAATAAATAATTAAATACTAAATAATGATTTGCCGCGCACATATTACTTTATACGTCAAATCAAATACTTACTTTTTTGTACTTTGTGTCAAAATTGTCAAATTCTCTAAAGGGTTCCATATACGGTGCAATCCGTCCTTTCAAACTGATCGAATCGACAGAGTATGTCTATCGACAGTCTCTATTACATTCTCTTTGATCGACAGCTTAGATTAATGAACCAATGGATAAGTGACGTACTACATTTTACGAATCAAATTTTCTGTCAGATTTTGGGGGGGGGGAGGTAACCACTACAACGAAATGATGCACAATTACTAAAAAACAAATTGTGTCATTATGAATGCACACTTAAATAAATATTCAACACTAGTAACTTTTATGCACACTAATCGGTCAAATACGTCAACATGCAAGAATTTACGAGTGTAAGACACTAAGTGCAATAGGGAGATACCAATATCGATATTTCTAATTAGATATATCGATAGTTTCACTTGCTCATCATCACAAAAGTATTGCATAGATGTGTGCATTTCTTCATCTAACAAAATATGAAATATTTTGTATATGATGGTATTTTATACAGTACGATGATCTATCGTTTATGCATTACTCTAAAAAAAATCCCCTCGCTGTGGGAATGAAACGTTTAAAATAAATAATATTTTACAACAATATACAAGGTGAAACTTCTACTACATAGTCTAGTCACAAATATTTCTACACAAAATATTACACACACCACAAACACTTCACGTATATATTATTTCAGTGAAATATTTTTTTAGAATCATGTCAGTAGAAGTATAAATAAAATACTTACGGCATCAGCTAAAAAATAATATTGGTACGGCATTATCTACTAATTTTCGTCGTTTATTAGATAAACATTGGAATTGCGACGAAACAAAGTGTACCGAACAAATAATACTTGTGCGAGTAGGTTCCCAACCCCTCTTTCTATTGCAAGATTTTCCCATTTGGTTTTAATTGAGGATCTTTGGGAAATCAGGAAAAATAGTGGAATAATGATAAGTTAAAAAAATAACAATAAGTAATTATATTTTTACTATATATAATTTAAAACAAATATATAATAAAACTCTAAAAAATATAATTTTATCGATACCCGTCCGCAATCATAAATTATCCCTGCCACAGCACTATTCAAAATGGCGAACTCGAGATACCATACTACACTTTTCAATTATTTCGTACTCGATTGTTTAATCGATAATGTTTTCGATTTTTATCACATTTTATATTTTAATTATTTTATTAGAAAAAAGGGATTAATTACACCAAAAACACTTACATATGAAACGTTACTGTGTCTTTTTGTAGAAAATAGGTGTTTGACCTTTTCTTGCACAGGTTAACAGCACGGATCGGCATTTTTTACGGAGCTCCTTACACCGCGAAAACGATGTTGACTTTGATAAAATCGATTCCGTAAACAGTTTTTATAAACGTGTTAGACCTTCTTGGTCTTATACCTTGGCAGAGGGGAATGATCATGTAAAACTCGTCCATAGTTAAAAGGTCTAAGATCGACAGTGTGGCTCTTTGTGATCGATGATTTAATTTATACTACGAGGCATGCAATTATTTGGTTTCTATGATGCCACGTCTTGTTACAGTTCCGTCTTTAGCATTCGATCGCAATGATCGGTCGCTTCGAGTATGAGCGGTATAAGTTGCGCCAATAAAGAAGCGAATCTAAAATGGCGGCACTGGTAATTCTCTCTCGCTTGCACACTATTGCTATCTTTACTCACACACCGCCGTACTGCATACAAAAAAATCTGTCGGGATTGTTGTTCTCACGCTTGTCTTGACGCGCTCGGTTCTTTCAAGATATTATTTAAATTTTGTTAAATATACAGATATTTGTAGTCTTTATTATTATTATTTTCTCGTTTTTGTTAATCGTCGTTACTGTTACTATTTTATTATGAGTGGATATTCCAACACATTGCTTTTTTGTTGACCTTACCATCTGTCACATCAAGTATAAAGACGCCATTTTAAATTCGTTTCTTTATTGGCGCGGGTTATAAAATTGAAGCGATCGATCGTTACAATTTTCTTCAGATCGATCGAAGGGACGGATTGCACCATATATGGGAGTCCCATAATGGGACAAAAAAGTCAAATTCAGATGACCATAGACAAATATTTTTTCAAATGACAATAATGCCAAATGAAAATTGGTGTTGTCTAGCTATCTATAGTTGATCTCGAAAACTAGTCATATTATCGATAATATTAATAATATTTATCGGAAATCGTAATCAACACACTTGATGACGAGTATCGATATTATTGCTCGTCATTAATAATATTGATTATGTACTGTTTTCTTATATTTACCGCTTTACAGTCCCCCCGTGACGATAGTTGCTGTAAAGCGACCGAAACGTCGGGAAAATAACAAACTAAATAAACGCGATAAAATCCGTAAAATAGTTTTATTTCAATATTGATTATAATTCACTTCACTTCACTTTTTTAAAAAGATATGGCTTTCATCGTTAGGTAGTCGACGATTTTGCCAACAACGTTGATTATAATTATAATATTCTATGGGAACTATCGATACTACCGACAGTAATGTCACATGTCAATACTATCGATAGCCCTATCAATATTATGACTAGTGTTCGAGATGACGATAGTATTGCAAAAGTATCGATAGACAATCGATTGTTAGGCAACACTAGTGCAAATCGTCCCTTGGTACATTGGTTCTGTCTATGGTCTGAGTCTAGTCTAAGTTGGTATTTCTAGTAATACAAGGTACTCTGTGGTTGGTCGATACAATAGTAGTCTTTGGTTGGTCGCTTGCTACATATCTCTAATCTGTGGTTGGTCGGTCTTAACTTAATCGGTCTGACACATGCTATGGCAACTAGGAACATTGCATTTTTTCAATTTTTTTTTTAAAACAGTGCCACCTATGACTGGGGTGTGGGTACCAAATGGAGCAGTGTTGCCACATAAAAATATAAATTCAGACGCTGGGAGATATGACAAAGTTTTATTATACATATTTAATTATCTTCGCAATATATCAACATATTTGATTAATAAAAAAATAATTAGCTCATATATAGCTAACGGAGATTTTGAACTATAGCAGAATACACAAAATCTTTTTTAAAATTATATAGACATGTCCTAATTTTAATTTATTACAGGTAACATATTTCACCGGTGTCATGGCGTCTGCTTGTGACGTCACGGTTCAGTAAATAGACGTAAACACTAGGGAGTCAAAGCAACAAATCAGTTATTTTGCGTATTAAAATATGAATTCCAAAGTGTATAAGTGGTGTGCGGTTCCTCAGCGCGTTAATACGTCAATAAAAACTCCTAACAAAACATTTGTTCACGTTCCACGCAACAAAACAATGCGAAATAAGTGGCTTATTCTTCCACGGCAAGATTCAACAGCTGTATGTCTAAATACTACGATTTATTTCTGTGAAGATCATTTTGACGTAAGTTTACTTTATTTCATGTATTTTAAAACGATGTGCGACATTGTTTTTGACTAAATTAATAATAAATTTCATCTTTTTGAGGTTAGGTTCCGTCTCTTGAATATATTCACTTTTTATCTTAATGATGGGTATCTTTTTCATTTTCCAGTTGCCAAATGATATGGAAAATTTTATGGAGTATCATATGATGGGTTCGGTTGCCCAGGTCCACATGAAGTTAGGGTGTATTCCCACAAAATTTGAGTGTCAATCAGATAGAAGAACGCCTATCCTATATTTATACCTGGTGAGTTTGCAAAAGCATTTAGCATTAAGCTTTTTATTGTGCGATTGTTTTCACATCCTTCAGCAAATCAGCTGATGTGTGCATAACCTCTTTCTGTGTGTTCCTTTCTTCGCTTTAGCACTGCCAACGCAACTAAGCGTGGCGTCCTGGCTTATGCACCATCACCACCGCAATAGCATAGTAATCACGCAATTCGCTGCAAGGATGTCGAATTCATCGACATCGGCGTAACGGTCATCCATGACGATTCACGCTACCTACAGGCGATAAATTGTAACGGCCATTGGATGATTAGTTTTCTCATATAGTGTAAACCATCTGTGTTCGCTCTTTTGCACTGCCTTTGTGTCCCTACTCATGTAACTGCTACGGCCTGCCCGCCATAATGCTATTTTTCGCACTACTTCGCCACCCCCTGCAGTGGGCATCATCAGGGAGCATTGGGCAGTCCGGAGCACGTATAGAAACCCTACATAACCCCGCATAATGGACATTCCAGCCACACCACTCATCGGCTACCCCGTGAGTCAGACGCCTGGCTGCGGAACACCACTGAGCATAGGCACTCTTTGAGTTTGGACCTTTGATTGTGAATAGTGTAACAGACCTACTTCAGACATGGCACAGAAATCTTGTTGAGTACCTGGGTGTCTGATGACTGCGAAAGATGGTACGTAGATCTAGTTACTGCTATAATTCCCTGGTTTGCACTGACTAAATATAGTACCTATTTATGTACATTTTACTTTATAAAACCGATGTTTACTCAGTGAAATCGAAATCAAGAAATCTGGTAATGATACTATAATTCACATTTAAGTATATCCAAAATATATTTATAAAAAATAGGTTTGTGACTAACAACTTTGTTATTTGTTGTCCAGGTGTGCCCGTACACAAGTTTCCGAACCCAGAAAGAGAACCTGAGAAATTCAAATCTTGGATATCTAATATCGGTGGAGAAATAACTATGTTGGATGATAACTATGTCTATACCAATAGGCGAATCTGTCACAAACATTTTGAAGATATTCACAAGTATCCAAGAAACAAATTGTCTAAACTAGCCATTCCTGTACTACATATGCCAGGTACCTATTTAAATAATAATTAGCCCTTTTGTAATATCCCACTACTGGGCATGGGCCTCCCCTCAGTGCGGGGGGATTCAGGCCATAGTCCACCACGCTGGCCCAGTGCGGGTTGGCGGACTTCCACATATTTCGAGAACTGGTTAGGTTCTCTTGGACATGCAGGTTTCCTCACGATGTTTCCCTTCACCGTTAGCAAGTGATAATCACACAAAGATGATTTGCACATGGAATTCGGAAATCCCAGAGGTGCGAACCCGAGGATCGAACCTGCACCCACTCGTTTCCGAGGCGTGCGTTCAACCACCAGGCTATCACTGCTTTAACCTATATCAATAATGTATTTTATTACTAAACAAGCTTTTATCTCTAAAATATGATTTTAAATCTTCTAAAATATGATTTTATATCATTATTTATATCAGATGTAAATAATGTACCTATTATGTATTTTAGCTTTGCCACAACTTGGTGGACCTGTGCCAGCATCACTTCCTGAAGCCAAATTAGCCGAACCTGCCATACCTTCAACATCAGGTATGTATCTTCATTTCCATAAAATACCAATCATGTGTATATTTAAATATAAAAAACGTGATCTGAGTGCAGGCTGCTCGGCTCATTGTATCTGAATGTCCATCAACAAATTTCTGACATTCTCTTTTCGTAATTCGCTCTGGTCTAGATGTTACTAGGATTGCTCACAGACTTTTGTATTACAAGCATAATTTAGTTTGGGACCATAATATTATTAGTGTTTGTTTGGTAATTAATATAATATGGGACTCCCAAATTAACTGAAGCAAAGAAATGAAAATGAGTATTAAGATAAGACTACGTATTTATCTCATTTTATACAGCTCCAGTAGCGACTTTAACTCTATAATTTAATTGGGTTGATATTAATAATAGCATGTTAAAAGTCTGTTAAGTTAAACAGGGGTGGGTTGCTTGTATAATATGATAAATATACCATATTGTAGAGTAGTGTAAGTGTATGTGTTTTGACAAAATTTATATTAAATTTACAGGTCTTCAAATATATAATGAGACACAGCCTATTCCAACCAAAGTAACTTATAGGTCCAGAAAGGCTGAGAAGCAAATAAAGAAAAATACTATTCAATTAAAAGGTATGTAGATATCTATTAGTAATAATTACACGATAGTTGTTGCCATAGACTAACTTTATTACGAAGAAAAATAGCTTACATCAAATACATAGACAACTAACATAGAATATTACCGTATAAGAATAGGATTATATCTATACAAATAAATAAAATTGGAGTGTCTGTTTGTAATATCAAAATAACACCTTTTCAGTAAATGCATATGAAAGTACATACGACACCTACAACAAAAACGCTATTTAATTTTTTTTTGTCTGTCTGTCTGTCTGTCTGTGTGTTTGTTCCGGGTAATCTCCGAAACGGCTGGACCGATTTTGACGGGACTTTCATTGGCAGATAGCTGATGTTAAAAGGAGTAACTTAGGCTACTTTAATTTTGGAAAAAACAATTAGGGTTCCGCGTAAAAAGATAAAAACACATGAAATCAAAGAGTATCTCCAAATCCGATGGGTGGACCGATTTTCCATTATTCTGTAAGCAGTCTGCTAAGTAATTAAGTAAATCTTAACCATTTAAACCATGTAAACCAAATTTGCTTTTTCAGATTTTTATGTTTTTCAGATGTACCTATGGCTGATTATAAAAAGTACAAATCAATTAGGAAGCAGTTACAAAAATGTGAAAAAGATACGTTTCATTTTAAAAGAAAATATATTATTGCTAAGAAAATGAGTAAAGCAGCTGATTTTAATTTAATTTCAAAACAAATGTCTCCCACTGCAAAGATATTTTGTCTGATGCAATCTTCACAAAGTGGGAAGAACAAAAAACGAAGGAGGTTTTCACTAGAAGAAAAAAATGTCTCCGAAGAAGAAACCCTCTCCGAAGGCCTATAGATTATTGAGCAGTATGTGTGTTTTGCCAAGTAGGCGCACACTGCAAGACTTACTGCACAAAATTAATTTGAAAGCAGGGATCAACAATATATTATTTGAAAACTTAAAAGGTTGTGAAGAATTTACCAGAAAAGCAAACATATTGTGCATTATTATTTGATGAAATGGCAATCGGAGCAGGAGTTTCATATAACAAACGTCACGATAAAATAACAGGATTTGTAGATAATGGTGAGAAATCTGAACCTGAATACAGTGATCACGTATTAGTATTCATGATAAGAGGAGTTGTAAAAAAATATAAACAGCCTTTGGCTTATTATTATTGTCAAGGAAGCACAAAAACAATAGAATTAAAAACACAAATTAAAGCAATTATAAAAAGAGTACAAGAAACGGGACTGAACATTGTAGCTACAGTATGCGACCAAGGAACCTCCAATGTGGCAGCAATTAATGCCTTAATAAAGGAAACTAGAGAACGGCTGTTGAGAAGTGGCCACGAATATAAAGAAGGTCATTTCGAGGTTGAAGGACAAAAAAATTATCCTATTTTTGATCCACCTCATCTGATGAAGGGAATCAGAAATAATTTAATTACAATGAGGGTCAAACATTGCACTCAAGTATTTAGTAAATCAGTTGGAGTAGCGCTTGGATTCATGGCAGGTACGTAGCATTATTTACTAATGAACATTTTATTTTGTTAGGCAGTGGTAGCTTAGTGATCGAACACTCACCTTGGAATACAAGGGCTGCAGGTTCAAATCACGGTTCGCACCTCTGGGATCTTTGGATTTTATGTGCGAATCTCATATCAAACTGTCATTATCACTTGCTGAACGATGAAGGAAAATATCGTGAGGAAACTAGACGTTTTACGAAAGACGTGAACTTCGTCAACCCACTTGCCATTGCCATTGTGTGGTGGCCATTGTGGTGGATTCCCGAATCCCCCTCAAAGTGAGGGAAATGTGCACTGCAGTGCACCCTTGTCTGCTCTGCGGGAATACAGGCGTGATGGTGCAGGTTTTTTTATATATTCTGTCAATTCATACCTATTCATACATACCATAAAGTTATACAAGACTGGAACTTGGATGTGTTTGTACTTTGGATACTTTAGGAAAATAATAATCGTTGGGACTTTATTTTTGATAGTGTCCATCCACAATTTTTATTACATTATCATTATATTCGTTTTGTGTCATACAAGTATAATAAAATGATAAAAAATAGATACGAGTAGTCACTTGAAAACTTCATGATAATACAAGTCTTCTTTTAACCTGCTTGTACTTTAGGACAAAAGTAAAAAGCAATGCTATAGAAGGTACAAATAAATAAAACATATTGTTTTCTTTACAGAATCTGGTACTATTCGAAAAGAATGTGTGGATACGGCAGATTTGTTATTTATATTTGACGACCTTTTTGACAGCGTCAATGGAAGTTTCAGCCAAGTGAAAGGAGGGAAGATATTGAGGGCTGCAGTGACACGGAATTCACCTCACCATAAATTATGGGCTGAATTAATTCCAGTACTTAAATCTATGAAATTTATGAATGCAAATAATCAAGGAGTAGTGCCTTCTCTGTCGAGCTGGGTCAAAAGTCTAGAAAGTTTTCAATTTATTTTAAAACTTTTACAATCAAAAGGTATTAACTCCTTATTGCTGCGCAACTTTAATCAAGATCCATTAGAGAACTTTTTCGGGGCAATTAGAGCTCATGGATTTAGCAATATTATGCCTACATCCTTTGCATTTGAGGGAGCATTTAAAACACTTCTCATAAATAATATTTCATCATCACATTCAGTGGGAGCTAATTGTGAAAGAGATGATAGTGTCTGTCTCCAGTCATTAAAATTTATGTTAACGACATCGGGAGATAGCAGTAATCCCACTGAATCAAGTAACGAAATTGAAAGTGATCACCTATGTTTAGACCTTATAAACACGGATGAATTATTATTTAGCGAGACTCGAACTGATATTGAAAGAAGCGCAGCAATAGGATATTGCAGTGGATGGATTGCACAACTTGCAAAAAAATATGTATATAAAGATTGTATGGTCTGCCAAAATAATATGGAGGCAGACCAATTACAACATTTTCATAAATTTATTAAAAATAAAGAATATGGTGGCAAAAAATGGTTGTGCTATCCAACTAGAGCAATGGTAGACTTTTTTTGCCCAAGTGGAGCATATTTGTATAGAAGTATTGAAAAATAATTCTCACTGGCAAATTAACCTTTTGGGATATAAATGACCCTATGAAGGCTCATAGACATTATTTAAAAAATAAAGGAAGGAAGAGAAAACAATTGTAATACTGCCGCGGTTGGCAAATTAGGCATTAATGGACAAATGTGATAATGTGGGCCCGGGCACACCTACATGAGTTCATCAATGCCTTATTGCCGGCAAGGCTTGTGCTCTCCGGTCGTCTTACTTTCTCAATCTTGTATCTCAAAAAGGGAGATTATACAGAACATGAAAAAGCATTGAATTATGTATTACTTCATATTATAGATAGGTTGACGAAGTTCACGTAAAAAAATTCGAAATGTTTTTTTTATGCTTTTGTATAATCTCCCTTTATGAAATAGTACAGTAGCAAACATTCTAAATTTTTCAAGTCGGTATCACTCTTCAAATGTTGGTGAATATTATCGAAACTGGTAATGTTCAGCGACTTTTTAAATCTTGCTACTCAACGATCAGTGATGATCGTAGGAGTAACAAAATTAAATAAGTAAGGCGACGTTTTCTCATATGCGCGGATATTCAAAGTCAGTACCTATTTGAAACCACATTAGGTTATTTTTTATACGTATTACAATTATTGAAATGATTTTCTTGCCGGGTAGGTATAATACTATATTTCTGCGCTTGAGCCCAGTTTGTTAAATCAGTTCATCTTCTAATTCTTCTTTCTTCGAATTTATTATCGAATATCCGAGCATTTTAAGAAAAATAATATCTTTATGTCATATTGATTTATGTATTTTTTCCATATTATGTCTTTTCTGTCTTAAAAGTAAATAATCTGCATCATTATTTAAAATATAATTTAGTCATATAACTACCTGTTTTATTTTCTAATCATAAATTACTTTCCATAGGTGATCGGTAGTATAATATAACGCACACATGCATACCATACGCATACACAGCTATATGTAGATATAGGTAGCTATACGTTTCCCTTGACGACAGCGCCATCTATCCCATGGGTGTCCGAATCAAATGTTCTATAGAACCGTTTTTTTTGGCGAGTTGCCTATCTATAAGGGATTGTAATCTTTGGTCTGACATCAGTGATGGTAACAAATAAATAAATTATCTTCTTCCGTAGGAAAAGTTATAAAAGTTAACAAGTTGACCAAACTAAATACACCATTTTGCAAGAAAATATTTGTAAGTGCTATACCTATTTGTAATATTCTTATTTTTGTCTATTTTAGTCACCATTACATCACTTCTTATTTTGTACCAAACTGGATACCAAAGTAGGTACCTACAAAACTCGATAGTCCATTTAGTTATTTTAAATAGGATTGTGATCTTATTTTTCAACAATATTCTTCTTTTTGACAGAATCTTTAGCGGAGAAACGCATTATAGTTTTGATTAGTAATACATTACAAGTGAAAAATGCCAGGGTAAGCTTCATCTGCCACTGTGGGAGTGGTTAACCTACTTCTATAGGTTGCTCATACTTAACGCACAATATTGTTTCCAATCATTTCCCGTAATATGCACCTGAACATTATTAATTTAATACTAAAGTGTTATTCTACCATGCCACCAGTGGAATACTGCCCATTAATAATATTCATGGACAAATGCTGGCTATTAACCAATACATTGTAAATTGAATCAAGGTCTTTGTTTAAAATATCATGTTTTGAATGAAGAGCTGAGGGTAAAACATCAGACTAGGCACAGAATTACAAAAAAAAAACAATATGAGAGAGATAATATTACCAAGAACATTAATAATAATACCTGAATACCACTCACAAGCTTAATTGACTACCTATCATCATTTAACAGGAAATTAACTCATATTTTCCTCACATACAGAGGGGCAACAGAGGGGTTTGGTGGGGCAATTATGACCAGAGCACTTATAACAACATTTTCATAATATTGTTGTTTAAAACAAATTTTCTGGAAGATAGGTTACATCACAAAAAAAAACACCGTACTAAATTTTATATCCATGCCTTCTAGATGCCATACATACTTTTTTAACACATTATAACACAATGATTTATACATATACTAAATAAAGAATAATTACTAAATTTGTTTTTAGATTAGCAACAATGTCCCTTGACAATATGTTCTGCACCCGATGTGGAGACGGTTTTGAAGCAAATGAGAAGATTGTAAACTCCAATGGGGAACTCTGGCATACTAATTGTTTTGTGTAAGTATCTTTCTCTTACAAGACTATTAGCCTGATGTTGAGTTACAATTTGTAACTTTTTTTTATGTGGGGCATCACAATACCACTCTGTCCCTACCTCAAACTATCCCAACCCATTGCATAGATGCTAACACTAGGTTATAATCATATTATTATGGTGATTAGGCCATTGAATGGCAAGCTTTCTCCTACCATATTAAGGACAAAAAAGGCCAAAAAATATGTATTATGGATTAAGCCATAATAGCCTTAAATATGAATTAATGACTGTATGAATCTTGTATTAGTTTCCAGTTGTTATTACAATAATGTTATTCTACAGATGTGCGCAATGTTTCCGTGTATTTCCTGAAGGCGTATTCTACGAGTTCGAAGGTCGCAAGTATTGCGAACGCGATTTCCAGGTGCTGTTCGCGCCCTGTTGCGGTAAATGCGGTAAGATATTGACGTCATCAACTAATATGAACAGTGAAAACAAGGTTCACAAACACAATAAACCTATTTACCATGTTGGCTTAAAATACCTAGTAACCTTTACTTGTGACTTCACCCTAATAATCATTGATTTTGTTCAGCTGAATTTTGACCATTAATGCTCACTCACAGTTGATCATTGCATGATGATATTTAAAAAAATATATAATGGCTAAATTGTAATACTACTACGTAAAAACTTAAAACATAACATTAACTCTGTAATACCATCTGGGTAATTTTTATATACTTACTATTAGTTACCTAGCCTGACTTCGCATGGCTTTTCTTAACTATATAATATGAATTTGATTAGAATGTATTATACATCTAAGCCGTTTAGAAGTAATTCTCTAAATAACTCTAAATTGAAAATTTAAAAACCCCCGATGCGACGACCTATTCATCAAATGTATAATTTACCTAGTTCTTCCAAATAATGAAGTTAGCGCGATTTGCGTAGCTCCCGTAGCTCAGTATCCATAACTCATCTCGCAAATTCATCTGGTACAACTAGTTTCGATGACAGATTATGAAAGCGCCATTTACATCATTTGTTTTGGCTTTTTCATTTATAATCTGATGTACAATAATCAACAGAAAATCTGTGTAAAAGTATGAGACATTATTTTGTTATGACATTAGAATAGACAACGAATCTAAATATTGATGCCACGGAGGTTTAATTCCTAGTAAAATATTATCAATTATGATTCAATTTGATGTAATAACTCTGGTTGAGGCGGACGGGAGCAGTCCAGGGGAAGAATTTTCAATAACGCTAAAATTATTTTAAATTAAATTCGTTTTTTTTATATTTTTTCTCAATGGCGGAGCAGCGCCCTCTAGAATTATTATAGCGTAATATTCCATGACCATTAACAAAACACACAAAATTTTACGCATGCGCGTATCCATCATTTGAAACGTGACTTATGGAACGTCTTTAGTTCATACACAAATCTCATATAAAAATTGATAAAATATACATTTTTTCCAGAATCAGGGAAACTTTTCAAATTTATAATATTGTAAAAAGCCAGTTCAGACTATTACGATCATTTAAAAATATAATAAATCGAAATCCAATAATCACAAATTTCGAATGGATTCGAGCCGTGGGAATTGGTTTTGGCCGTGAATGTGGCTTTTTTAACCTACAAAAGAGCTGATGATCTTCAAACGGCTGAACCGATTTTCATGAAACATAGCTAAGAACACTCTCGATCAGAATACCTATCTAACAAAAGAAACAAAATTGAAATCGGTTCATCAGCTTGGGCGCTACGTGGCTACAGACAGATACACATGTTAAACTTATAACACCCCTCGTTTTTCGTCGGGGTTTAAAAATAGTGAAAACTACATAAAAAATTATGTAGTTTATAAGAACTAAGAGGACAAACACAAACACAGATGGTTTATATTGTACTATTTAGGGATAAACAGTCTAAGAATTGTGTACAATTTCAGGCGAATTCATAATTGGGCGCGTCATAAAGGCCATGAACTCTAACTGGCACCCGGCCTGCTTCCGGTGTGAAGAGTGCAATGTGGAGCTTGCAGACGCCGGCTTCATCAAGAACGGTGGGCGCGCTCTGTGCCATACTTGCAACGCGCGCATCAAGGCCGATGGACTTCTCAATTACATGTGCCATAAGTGCCAGTAAGTTTACCACTTTTATGGGTTATTACTGAACACACTGAATCATGAATAATGAATTCAATTCAAATTTCAAACCCAGACTGGTACACCTTCACGCCAAATAGAATATATTTACTAAACCAAATCACAATAATGTGAGTTTTTGAAAGGAAATCCTATTTTGAAAGAGATTTAATGACGAGTGGGGCTCTCTAGGCGGGGTAATCAATCTGCGTACATAGGAGGGGTAGGAAAAGAGTGTATTCATGTGCAAATTAGGCTTACATACATTTTGTCTTCATGGTTAATTTTGTATTCATGTAGATAAATTTGAAGCGGTTACATCTACCGTACATTGTAATTAATTTAGTACCCAGAACTACTTTCTTTATCATACCTACTTAATAATAATAGTTTTATCAAACTTTCCTTCCAGCGGTGCCATCGACGGCGAGCCGCTGCGTTACCGCGGCGAGGTGTACCACGGGTACCACTTCACATGCGCGACTTGCGGCGTAGAGCTGGACCACACCGCGCGCGAGGTCAAGCACCGCCCCGGCTACGCCGCCAACGACGTTGTAAGCATTTATCCACACAAAATAAACATATCGAAACGTGGAACTTTACTAACCTAACATTAGCCACAGAGCATGAGATAAAATGAATAAAATACTGTGATTTCCTTGTCATGTTCCCGAATTGTAAGCCGATTAAGGTGGAGGCGCCTGTCTAGCCCGCGAAATTCAAAATTTTCGAGTATTTTTATAGTTTATCCAAAATCTGAAAACATTTAAGACAACATTTTGTAATTGGCGACAAAGACCGTATGCAATGCATTTTTTAATATATCCAACTAACTCTAAAACATTTCAAGAACGACAGATAACCAGAAAAACAGGCAATTTTTGTATATTTATGTATTTAGTGATTTACTAGTATCATATCCACCGTGATAATATTTAGAGTAAAATAAATGTATTAATAAATGCACTGCATACTGTGTTTGTCGCAAATCACAAAATGTTGTCTTAAATGTTTTCAGATTTTGATAAAAATACTCGAAAATTTTGAATTTCGCGGGCTAGACAGGCGCCCTCCACCTTAACGAAAACCATTGTTTGTTGACTAAATTTGTAAAAAAATTATAGTGACCATTGTGATTATTTATTTTCAGAATAATCTATTCTGCCTCCGATGCCATGACAAGATGGGTATCCCAATCTGCGGTGCTTGCCGTCGTCCAATTGAGGAAAGAATTGTCACCGCTCTTGGGAAACATTGGCATGTTGAGGTGAGAAACTGCAATTGGATGTAGTTTTGCAAACTAAAACCAATCTAGAGCCACTAGCACAAGGTTGGTTTTGTGCTACAGCAGTGCATGTGGCTTGATTCCGTTCTGCAAAACGATATCCAATTATAGATTATGGCGAGCGCGCATTACCCATAAATATAATTATTTTTGACAGTTTATTGCTTCAAAAATATAGTAGTAACTTATGCTTTGTTTTCCAGCACTTTGTGTGTGCCAAATGTGAGAAGCCATTCCATGGTCACCGCCACTACGAGAAGAAAGGTCTCGCGTATTGTGAACAACATTATCATCAGCTGTTCGGCAACCTGTGCTATGTCTGCAACCAAGTTATAGCTGGTGATGGTGAGTGCAAATATTAAGTGTTAGTATTTTGACGACCGCTTGGCGCAGTGGTTCGAGCGTAGGCCGCTCAGCTCAATGCACACGGTGGTTGCGGGTTCGATTGCCGCCGGGGCAAGTTTTAGAAATGGCCTTTTCGTAATTTAACCAGGTCTGGGTCAGGCGTATCTGGAATATAAATTTTCACTACTCATCTTTTATAAATCTTACAGTGTTCACCGCCCTGAACAAGGCTTGGTGCGTTCACCACTTTGCGTGCTCGGTATGCGACGCCCCGCTGAGTACGCGAAGCAAGTTCTACGAGTACGACGAGCGCCCCGCGTGCCGCCGCTGCTACGACAAGTTCCCGAGCGAGCTGCGCAGGAGACTGCGCCGTGCACACAACTATACCATCCGTCGTTAAGGACAACATTGCGTTGGCTAAATTAAACCGTGCAATCAGTACGAACAAAGCGAACGAGTCACGATTATTAATTATGGTTGTTCATTTTGGCTGATTCACCAAAGTTGAAAGCAGTGAACCACGTAATATTCTTATTTTGGTGAATAACTGAACTAATGAAATAACTGCCTTTAAATAAGCGTAGTGCCTAAAATTATTAATATTTGTTAAGTATAATTATTTTTATAATAACTTAAATGTAATGATAAAAATAAATTTATATACGTTTACTAACTATTGTGGTCTAGACCACCTTATTATGAAAAATCTCTAACCCTAGACAAAATTAGATTTATTTTAAATAATATTGAAAGGTGCATATTATATGAATATAATAAAATAATTTAACTATTATTCGTTTTTTTTACAATAATCCAGTTTAAGAAGTAGGGCGTGGCTTATTCAATGTATTGATTAGTAAATTTGTTGCTAATGAATGCACTGATGACATAATGTTTGTAGTGTATATTGGAAGTGAAACAAATGGGAAAAAAATAACTGTATATAGATAGGGAATGTATTTTATTGACCACCAAATTGCTACGGTAACTCGTGTAATGCTGCTAACAGAGAACAAAATAATACATTTCAATAAAAGCTGGTTTAAATAATTAAATATATCAGCGATTTATTTACAGAAATAGTGACAGAAATCATTTAGACACTTGCAGCACATACAGCCCTTAAATATTTCCTAACAAAATTATTATTTTTAATAATACATAATATGGATAGAGCGATGTTCATAATTATTACTGGATATGATTATAAATACAACATTAGTTATAGATATGTTACGTTATTTGTCCCCAATAGGATCAGTATCTATAACTTATATTGAACTAAATTGTGACTCGCTCAATATTGTTTTTCTTTAAATAAATAATCCTTAATGATTTCCACAAATTATTTACTTTACAACTAAAATAACACTATATTACACATTACATCATCAGTAAAACGACAGAATACGTCGTGAACATCTCGGCGGAATAATAAATTATTCCATCGTATTATTGTAGTGACAATAGAAACAGGAGTAGATAAATCCTGATTTTATATTAAAATACTGTAGTTAGAACTCATTGGACTTATTTCTGAGTTCTAAGCAGTCTCTTCTGGATTTAGTTATCCTTCTTCATCCTGGTGTTGGTCATACGGTAGATGATGGAATCCCTGCCGGGGTCCATGTCCATGATGGCGTACACGATGGCGATCAGGGCGAAGGAGAACACCACGCCGAACCAAAGGATGATGTTAAAGATTGCGGGATAGTCAGCGTTGTAAGCATCTTCCTGTTCTTCGGACTGCATTATTTTGAAAAAAAAAAAAGTTTACAATTTAGAATGGTCACTAGTCAGAAATTAGTTGCATCTATTGAGACATTGGGAAAAAGCAACACAAGCTCCTGTACTTTTTTCAATACTATTGTACACAGATATAGATTTACATAGAAAACGCAAGTATCACGATTTGTATTGAAACCAAGCGTGCCGATTTTTTAACACCTACTGTTACGTCATTACTGACAGGAAATCCAGACCGATTCAAAGACACCGATGCTGCCGATGCCCCTCCGCCCGCTACGATTGTCTCGAGTGATTATCTCGCTCATACTCTATTTTTTTATATCTGTTGTCGCGCGGACTGTAAGTTAGCGGCAACCAACCTTGACGCTTGGTCGGGGTTTCGTACATGCATTTGCGTTATCTATGTAAATCTATATCTGTGCTATTGTAGGTACTTATTATACATACTTAATATAGTAAATATGTACACTTACCTGTGTAATAATAACCACAATAATCTGACAAATACAATCCACAATAGTATGGCATTAATGACATAATAAATTAAGGTTAATAAGCCATCAAACCTTTTCAGCTTTGTTATCCTCAGGGGCCTGGGCGGGTTCAACGGAACGGACGGCACGGCGGGTGTGGGCGACGTCTGTGGTCACAGCGGTCACTAGCACGGACCCGTCGTAAGCCTTGGAGAACGCATCGTTGAGTTCCTGGAGAGCTCCACCTGTCAATAGTATTAATGATCACTTGCTCACTCATGAAGAACATTGTGAAGAACACATGCAAGACATCTCCAAAAAGTATTTTGAAAGTTATAGGATCTCCCTGTTATGCCAGTGAGCTTTGAATGCAACCTCTGCAAGGTTGTTAAACTTTCATAGTGGGCTTTGTCTGCAACTTCTCAAATTAAGTTTGAAACCACATTGAAAACTAAAAATAAGTCTTCTCAAGTCTGTGAGCGATCTTGGACATGTTATCTCAATACAAAATTAATGTCAAAAATGTACAAAGGCTGCTCTCAGACCTGAAGTTAATTTATTAATACAGGCCTTTGTTTATGGAGTTTGCTTATATGCTCCCCAGTGAGGCCAGATATTGCGGAGGCTTGTATAGAGTTTGTATAAATATTATTTGTAATCATGCTGCGTGTAAACTTTACCTGCGCTTTACAGACTAGAGAGTGCCATCTATGAAGAACTGTAATAGAATACTAAGAATCTATATATTTTTGCGAATGGCAATGACCTCTAGGTTATTATAGCTTTACATCTTTTATTAAACACTTACCAAGGAGTTTCATAGCCTCTTTGGTCTGAAGAGAGTTAGGACCATGGTAGTCAGACAGAGCATGGAGAGAACGGAATCTGAAATTGTAGAAATCAACAATGTTGTCCGGAGTGATTGCACCAGATTTGACCTGTGGATAAATTTGTTTATTCAGTGCCGGTTATTCTATAAGAAACGTCTTAAGGATGAATAATTTAAACGCCGTTTAATTACCTTCTCAGTAATAGCGTTGAGTGCTGCTAGTTCACTCAGGAACTGATAGTCTTCCTCAACTGCATATTTCAAGTGGTTGAGAGTCTGCCTTGCCGGCTTTGGAGCCTTGATTGCACCACCAAAGACTTTAACAAACTCAGTTGTTGATAACTGGAAAAAGAAAAGAATACACTTAAACAAAGATATCTTCATTTTTAAATCAAATCTCTAATTGCTATCGAGTCTGTCTGTTTGCAACATATTATGATGAGGTGTTCACAATAATTTAGAGAATTTCTTTCAGAAAGTACAAGGTACAACAGGAGGTAAAATCTTATATAATAAACCTCTATATAGTAAAGTTGTATGAATAGTCGACTATGTGAAATGACAGCGGGATGATAGTACTGTAGAACCTAATAAAAGTACTTAACTCTAAGGCTACCTTATAATCCTTAAGGCTCAACACATTACTGCATATAAAAGAGAATGTACTGCATACAATATAATATAAATAAATATCAGGTATTCAGTTTCCAGCAAATAAGCTGCTCTTTACACAGCAGTGCATTGGATATCATTGGATATTATTTTAAAAAATGTGCCCATTTCTTGTTAATAAGGTTTGATGTTATTTGGGCAAACAGACCACCACATATAGTATGTGCGAAATATAGGTACGCGGCAGATATTTACAGCCTAATTAAATTCAGGGAAGCCCCTAAGTAGAGTAAATTAAACAGAACAAGTTTAAAAAAAAATTGATGTATATAATTTTACCTCATTGGGGTCAGACAGGTTGATATTGATGATTGTGTTGCCACCGTCGGTGAAGCGCTGCTCAATCCTGTGCTTCACTTCCTTGTATGTGTCGGGCTCATACTCGTCCACAGTCAGCGGGTAGTTCTTAGATTTCAATCCAGACTGTGAATTAATCATATTTTTAGCTACAAAGGTACCAACTTGTGTAGTATTAGGAATACAAATATTATATCATGACCATATTATAATGAAAACTAGGCATAAAATTTGACAGTAGGTAGGTAGGTACATGTTGGATTGGATTCATCTTGAGGTAGCTAGTATATGTAGATACGTAGCTTAGTCGACAGTTGTGCAATCGATGGTTGGTTTGGTAACGCCCTTAGATGGGTGGCTCGATTTGACGTGCAGATCCTACCATATTCCTAAAGTAACAAAACACTTACAGCAAATCCAAGGCTGGAAACTCCATCAACATACACTTCTACAACAGCTTCTGGTGTATTAAATGGATCATTTACGTACAATCCTTTCCATTCCGAATTCTGAAAATCGCAAGGAAAGATTAGGTTTTAGAAAATTTACAATTAAATAATATTTCGGAGAACTTTTTGATAAGTATCTTAAGTCCATATAAATAAGAGACGAATAATAAAACATACCTCTTCAACGGAGAGGCCTAAAGAAGCGGAGAAAATCTCTTTTAGGAGACTTTCAAGGGTCTTACTGGATCCTGAAAATTTCAGGGACGCCGGACTGTGAAGAATGCTCAACTCTCCGTCCGCTTTTGAGCCTTAAATAAAATCCAAATGTTATATGAGGTTTATACAAAGATAAATAGCGACATAAAAGTTTTTAATACTCACCAATTATTGATAAAACCAAGGAAATCCAAAACAGAGCCATGGTCACAGCCATTTTGTTCGGAAATAAATGACTGACTGTCATATGATTTCAGTGTTACCCGAAATAAAATAAAAAAACTTGTGCCAACTGAATAACAAAAAAAGATTTAAAAAACTAATACGTTCATCCCACACAGTCACACATAAATCACACAGGTTCATCCATGCATAGTCTATGGTGTCGGTGGTGATGATCACAGCGGACGGCTGGTATCTCTTTGAGCTGGCTGGGACACAATGGTGATGAGGCCGTTGCGGCCGATCCATGGAAATACGATGCCAAACCACAGTGCCAAACAAAGTAACTAACTTATAACTCTGTGATGTCAAAAAATGTTTTTATCTGACTTCGCGACGCAAAGGAAGGTTAGGTTTCTCTATAAGGGCCTTGAAACTATACCTTGGAGATTCAACACTGAGCAGTGTTGTAATATGTGCTGAGTACTGTTGCTGTCCCTTACGGGACTTTTATGGCATTTTTTTTGACACAAGACAGAGTGCTTTTTTTTTCTTTTAAATGTGACATTAGGTCACAGAGATGAGATAGTAAAGTTCAATTCACAGATTTGTTTTACTATTTACTTTGATTGATAGACATTACTGATTGTTTGTTTGTATTATTGATTGACATTGTTTGTGTCATTGGGTATAGCAGGGTATGGAGTATTTTGCATTTGGTCTGGTTTTTTAAAAATGGTTTTGAATGTTATGAACAGTTTATATATGATTTTTAACACTAGCTGTGAACTAATACTTTGAATTTAAACTTTGTGTTCTTTTAATATTAGCAGATAGATACTTCTAACCAGTTCAAACAGTTATATTTATCCTTTACCACGATGTCGCACAGAAAATCATGTGTACAAGGCAATGATCTGTTACCTCGAGAAATAGATATTGAAATATGCCTGAAAACATTGAAAATATATCAGAAAATTGAAGGAGATGTGAGCTGTGTGGTATGGGATGCATCTTTGGTGCTTGCAAAATATCTCGAAATTATGTGCCAGCAAAAGTCCGATTTCCTCAGTGGCATGAAAGTCTTAGAACTAGGTTCTGGATTAGGACTTGTGGGATTAACTGCTTCTATTTTAGGGTTGGTCTAAATGGTATTTAGAAATATGTAGTGGAGACAAACATACCTACCTTATAATTTAAATTCCCTTATTATGACAAGGTTGTTGTTGACTGGCATAACTACCTAATAGTGTTTTAGTGGCATTAATTTTTTATTTATTTATAATTAATCCTTTTTAACTTATTTGTAGTCTTCATAAGAAGTATTTTAAAGTTATAGTGTTGATTTACTTCTTACAGTGCTCAAGTAACAATTACAGACTTGCCAGAAGCATTACAATTACTACGATTAAATATCTGTGAAAATAAAACGAAAATAAGCAGCATAGGAGGATATGCAACAGCAGAGTCCCTGGTGTGGGGTGATGACAGCTCTTTGCTGCTTCAAGATGAATTTGATATGGTTGTTTTAGCAGATTGTGTTTATTATGAAGAGGTAACATTGTACTATACAATTAATAAATATCATATTTATTTTTCTGATACAATAATTTTTATTTTGCTTTTTGCCATAAGTACCTCATGCTTAAATTTTCAGCTGTACTGCAGTTCACAATTTTTAAATAAGTTTATATTTTTTGATCTAGAATTTCAGTACTTTATTGGTTGATGGGTTTATTTTTAATTACCACTGGTAAGTTACCTCAATGTTCTTAACAATTCTGATACCATAGTAATGTACTTAAGTATCCAAAATTAATAAATCAAAAATTGTTTCAGGCTATTGATCCACTGATACAAACTCTTAAAAGTTTAAATAAACGTTCTACTAAGAAACCTGTCATATATTTAACTCAAGAGCTTAGAGACTCAGATACACAAAAACAACTGTGGAGCTCATTTTCTAATAAACTGCACGATTGTTTTTTTGTTGAGAAGGTTCCTGAAGAAGAACAACATGTAAATTATAGGAGTTCAGATATTGTTTTATTAAGAATAACCAAGAAATGATACAGACTTCTTCTTTCCAAACCATCAATTAGGTACATTCTTACTTATTACTAAATGCTTTTAAATCATAAAAATATGAATTCAGATTTAAGAATGAATAAAAGAAGCAAAGTACTAAACAATCATCAGCAGGTACTTGTAGTACAAACAGTAACAGAAGTTAACTTCTTACCTATCTAGTTTAGTAGGAACTACCTAATTACTAAGTTACTACACTATAGGTACTTATCTTGCAGGCAAGCTAATGTAGCCATCAAAAAACCTTTTGAAACGAATTAAACTTACCAACCTTATCCATAGGTACCTAATATGGATGTGAAGTTTACTCTAGGACCTAGGAGTATACTATAATACCTAATAATAATATAAGTTTCGTTCAAATGAGTATGCATTTTTAATTTCAGATTTTTTTAGATTATGTAGACACTAACTTCAAACCTCTGCTCACGCAAAAAGAAATCTTCATACCCTCTTCAATACATGGGTAGGGTACGGATTGAAATGAAAATTGATGCCCTATTTGGAGAAAAATAAGATCCAAGGGTTTTAAATAATTAAATTTACTTTATAGTAAACTGCGGTCGCTGAGCAGGAAGAATTTTGTACAATGACCTCTTTGCCTACTGACAGTGGTCACAAAGATTCTTGCATCAAGTGCGGTTTATATGAAATATTTCAAGTGGAAAAAAATATACTCCACTTCCACCAGACCTTGATTTTAGCTTAGTGGGGAGCATTTCATTATTATATATACAAAGTACTCTGTGGGGAGCATATCAATGGTGAAGTGGGTGGAGCCAGGAGGAAAGCCCGAGCAATCTGAAAAAAGTTCTCCAAAGAGACTAAGTTCATGAAGTTCTCTCTGTCTGGCGGAGCTTCTATTCAAGTTAGTGCAGAAAGCACAGAAATACCAATTTCATACAGTACAGAATCCATATTACACACATATCGTTATACTTATCATTAAAAAATACGAACTCGCAGAGACTAGTGTTGCCTTACTATCGATTGCCTATCGATAGGTTGTCAATACTATCGTGACCTCGAAAAATAGTCAGAATATCGATAGCCCTATCGATACTATTGAAATTTTACAATAGTATCGATACTATTGGGTATAGATAGTATCGATACTATCACTATTATGGCGTATTTTACTGCAATCACTGTAGATACTATCGATAGTTTTACTACATCTATATTTTACCAAAATTCAATAGTATCGTGTTGGATTCAAACCTTAGGAATTACTCTGCACTCTTTGTCCAATTAATCGTAGTCGCATAAATTAAGTGAGTAAGTACTTATTATTAAATCTACAGTATATAATAACGGTAAGTTACTAGATAATACAACTATAATATTGAGTAAAATTTTAATAGTATCGATATTGTGACTATTTTTCGAGGTCAATACTATCGATAGTTAGGCAACACCAACAGAGACCACAACTATCTTTTGGTCTATCTCTATGGTGGAAGTCTTAGGGGGGTCGTTTGAGGTCTAACCAAGAACTTTATACATAACTCTAACCTTCTTGGGTCTAACCAATTATAATCTTCTTGGGTCTAACTCGTCTAACTCACAGACTTTAACATCTCTGTGGTCTAACCTAACTCCTATTATAATTCGAAACCTTTGATTGTTTGCTTGATTGACTAAATTGATCAAAGACAAGATATAATCGTTTGACAGGTTTGAGTTTGTGCAATAGTCGAATTTTTAGTTCTGTTGTAGATATCTCTAATCTGTGGTTGTAGAAATTACTACTATATACTATCAACTACTATTTAGTCTGTTGTAGCTTGCTCTCTCTATTATATTCTCTTTGGCTTGCTCCATATCTCTAATCTGTGAATTACTACTACTATCTGTTGGCGTAAATACAATACATTAACTTTTCTATTCATAAAACTAAAAGAAAGATACAGACTTTATTTTTATAGGTACTTGTACCGTACATGAAGAATATTAGAGTATTATTATTTAGCCGACGCCGAGGCAAGTTATTTTCTACATACTAACTTACCGTAGGTAGGCACTGAGTTACTTACCATGTTCGTGTACTTATGCATGCCGTGCGAATGCTATAATCTATTTTTAACGGAAAAAGCTAATATATAGCCAAGGTATCTATGTGTTGGATATATATCACAGAATACTAAGTAAAGACTGGACCGGACAATATCATACTTATTTGTTTTTGTTACAGTGTAAATATCATGAATAATACTAATTCAAACGAAGAAATCATCAACAACACAGTCCAATCTGTTGGTAGTTCCTGGATAGTCTGCAAGTCTAAATCTCGTATTGGACATGTTTACTATTTTAACACACTGACTAGAGAAACTGTATGGAATTTATGTGATTCAGAGGTGAGTTCATTTTGAGTTTTAGAAACACCCGTAGAAATGATTTGCATATTAACAATAATAAATGATTAGCTTTTGCTAGCCATCTGTTACCTGGATAAACTCTGCCACATACTGGATTATTATTGGTTGATAAACTGTCATAGTGGGACTTTGTCTTCGAAAGTTACAAATGGGTGTAGATAAAAATAAACTGTAAAAAAACTATAGGATTTTTAGCTGAAAGTTTTGTACATCATACATTTAGGGGATAACTAAAAATTTCCTAAATAGCTTGTTGCTCTATACAAGTAGGATTCAAGCCATCTACCACACTGGCTCGGTGTAAGTTGGCTGGTATAACATGCTTGTTGACAACTAGGTTGGTTCTCATATTGTTTTCTTATATTTACGCGAATACTACACATTGAAATAAAACTATTTTTCGGATTTTATCGCGTTTATTAACTTTATGTTCCCGACGTTTCGGTTGCTTTACAGCAGCCATGGTCACGGGGGGACTGAGGTGTTAGACGTCCTGATGTTATAGTTAGTAACTGGGTACCCTCATATTAAGTTGTTGTTTGCGGTCCGATCCACGCAGAAAGTGCTCACAGTGTCTCGAGGTCTTGCAATGGTACACTTGGTTTTGGATTTAATTATATTAATTACTGGATCCCAAGTTGGTGGTAGCACCCAGCCATCTTCCCTATTGAAATTAGGATGTTTTTTAATTTCAATGGCCTCACGTATCATCCTTGGACGGAATCGGTGTTCTTTTGCGAGGATCTGTGGTTTATCAAATCTGATATAATGGCGGGTGCGGTCCTGTACATGTTCACAGATTGCAGACTTCGTGGAGCGCCGGTGTTTCACGTCAGCTATATGTTCTTTTACGCGGGTTTTTACTGATCTTTTAGTTTGCCTGCGTCTACCTGCTGTACTACCATATATAAGAGGTGTCACAGACAAGATTGGCTACATCTTGAAACGTGCTTCAATCAAAACTTATTTCAAGCCACCAAAGAAGATTAGTCAGTTCTTACCACCTGTCAAGTGTCACATTCCTCTACAAGATGCAGGGGTATACAAACTCGACTGTGAATGTGGGCTCTCCTACATAGGGCAAACTAAAAGATCAGTAAAAACCCGCGTAAAAGAACATATAGCTGACGTGAAACACCGGCGCTCCACGAAGTCTGCAATCTGTGAACATGTACAGGACCGCACCCGCCATTATATCAGATTTGATAAACCACAGATCCTCGCAAAAGAACACCGATTCCGACCAAGGATGATACGTGAGGCCATTGAAATTAAAAAACATCCTAATTTCAATAGGGAAGATGGCTGGGTGCTACCACCAACTTGGGATCCAGTAATTAATATAATTAAATCCAAAACCAAGTGTACCATTGCAAGACCTCGAGACACTGTGAGCACTTTCTGCATGGATCGGACCGCAAACAACAACTAAATATGAGGGTACCCAGTTACTAACTATAACATCAGGACGTCTAACACCTCAGTCCCCCCGTGACCATGGCTGCTGTAAAGCAACCGAAACGTCGGGAACATAAAGTTAATAAACGCGATAAAATCCGAAAAATAGTTTTATTTCAATAGGTTGGTTCTCATAATAATAAAGTAGATTACGAAATTAAAAATATTTGTTTTTATAATAGATTGAAAAAGCTAAGAATAATAAAAAGCAATTCGGCACTCATCTAGCGAAGAGTCCAGAACCGAAGGAACAACCACCAGCAGATTTATCAGTGCAGTGTTCAAAGAGTGCAGGATCATCCATGAGACAGACAACTCTGATAAATCAAACATCTTCACAACAAATGTCTAATTCACCATTCCCACATTTTTTGAAGAGCAATTCTTCTTATGTTAACCGTTTAGACAATTTCACAGCCTCAAATGCCTTAAGTACATTGACTCCAGATCAAAATAATGGTTTCAACCATTCAATCAATTCATTAAATTTTAACAACATGACATCTATGTTCAATCCTAATGTTTGGGCAGTGCCCCAGCAAATATTCATAACACCAATGTCGTCGTTAGTGAACCAGCCACAAAACTCATTAAACATTGGCTACAATAATATCCATCAAACAATAGCGGGAGAAAATATCTCGACCCCAACTTTTTGTAACTACGAAGTTACAAACCAACTAGGAAATAGCCCAACTAGAAAAACAATATACAACAATAAGAAAAAGTTCAGAAACATTGGCCAAAGAAGACAATTTGGTTTTAATAAATACAAGACATCTGACAACAGAAATGATTTAAGAAGAAAAATATCTGTTAATAGGAGGTTTCACTTCAATAGAAGTTCATCTTTTACACCTAGAGGTAAGGATCATATATAGCCATGATTGTAATATATTCATATTCTATTTCTGTAAATATCAATATTATAAAGTAAACTATGTTTCAGCTCACACTTTTGGGAATAGAGACCAAAAATCTAATGCAAGTTTTAACAGACAAGGTTCTGTTGTTGATGAGACCTCCAAGGTCAGTATTGTTTATCAGTTGCCTGCCATTACTTTCCAGAATTTGATCCTCATAAGCAACATTATTGGCTGGTGCATTAAGAAAATCAACCAAACTGTTGGTACAATTCTTTGTTTTGCCTTTTTTTCAGCAATTTCTATATGATGAGACACCATCAAGGTTGGATTTAACTCCTTTGAAAAATATGGCAGCTGATAATGTCAGCCAGGTCAATTGGTTTATTGTTGTTGATATGGATGTAATACTTAATGACTTTAAGTTTATAAATATACTTTCAGACTCAGGTAATTGTTTGTTCAAGTATTTATTATTATAGCCATGAATCTATTAGCCTCTAATATTGAGGTTAGCTTCCGGTCCACTCTTGTTTGCCTCTTTACTGATAATAATATGGAGCGTTTGACATCCACCCTCTGAGAGACTACTGTATGTGTACAAGGAGGACTATCATAGATGGAGAGCTTGACATACACAGATCATGGATAAGGCTGACCATCTCCATGGTTTGGATGTCAAATTAAATTTAGGTTTATAAGCAATTTGACATCCCTACAAGCTTGATGTGTAACAATTAATTAGGCTTCTAGATCTTAACTTGTAAACTCACAATGTTTCTTTGTATTTGAATTTGACAACTTCAGTAATTATTATTTTGTCATCATACAATTTCAGATGCTCAATGTTACCTAGTGGTACCCCAGCATGTAATGTCAGCATTAGAACATTACGTCGCCACTTCACAAGATATACAAGCCAGGCGTATCCAACGTTTTCTCTCTCAGCAAATTGATCATGGCGATGTAATGATAGGTAATATATAATAATTTCATAAATGTGTTACTACACTGATTGATCAACCGTCGATCGATCATCAGTCAAACATTGTTTCATGTAGAAACTGTTACCCCCTTAATGTTAAACGTGGTATAGCGGGCGAATAGTTAAATTCCGAATTAACTCTTTCTGTCATCAGTAATTTTAAATTCGAAATAAGAAGACAAAACATGTTGTAACTATACAACCGCTAAACCACGTTTATTAATATGGGTGTTAGTGATATTAGAAACTTTCTTTAAATACGTTAAAATAAATTAGTTCTCAATTATGTTTCTAGCTGAAGAATCGTACGGATCCGATGATGGTGACGATGCCGGTAACTTGATACTATCTACATGCTTTAAGTTGTCCGAAGAAAATTATCATTTGGTAAGTTTTTTTTACTTTATTAATTACTTTTTTGATGTTATTTGAGAATTGTATAAATGTTCTGTGATATCGTTTTAGGTTTTACTTACTAATGATAGTGAATTATTAAGTTACAAAGATTCCATTCCGATTACTATATTCAGTCCCATTGAAGCAAAACGACTTTTGAATGTTAATCCAAGCAAAAGCAACTTAACAAACACCAAAGCGACATTTACTCTAAATCGGCCTTTCAAAAACGTCCCAAATATTCCTGAATCAGATAGCAATGTCTCTATTATTACAAATACTGATAACGGTTCCATATCATCTACACCACCTAAAGTAAACAAGGAATGTGGTACTGACCCAATAATTACCCCGGAGCCTACTAAGAAAACCATGGATGCTGCAATTCAAACTGACTTTACCGATATCAATCTTACTAGCGAAATCGAATCTAGTAATATTACTAAAGACATGCAAAAACAAACACGTGATATAGTTAAAACAATGGAAAATAAATCAAATGTTGGTACTGTCACTTGTGTTAGTGCAGATAATTTGATTAAAAAGAGAATACAATTAAAACGCACCAAATCGAATGGTCCACCAGTAGCGCCTTCTAAAAATTATGCTAAAAGGAATTTGAAATGGCGTAGACGAAGAATTCCTTTGTCGCAAGCTAAAGAAACTGTGACTGAAAACATTGTCCCAGAAAATAAAGATACAATTACTGTAAGTGAACATCACCCAGAAGATAGATTATCGAATCGTAATGTAATTAAAGAAACGTCGATTGAATCAAAACCTCAAGATGTAGTTGGAACGTCTGATATTAGTGTCGCAAGCAGTGATGTGAGTATTGTAAAACAAAATATCACTGATAATAATATTGTTATTGAAGAAACTTCTACTTCAGGTATATCAAATACTGCTAGTAATGTAGATATTGAAACTGTCAACTCTAGAAGACAATGGAAAAGTCAATTTGATCTTGAAAATGAAAATAAGGAAATCAAAACCGTCTTATATGGGGTTGATAGTCCAAATATGGAGGAATACTTGGTAATGAAGTGTGATGAATGGGTGTCTAGATTTATACAGATAATGGAAGAAGTATTAACAGTGGTGTTGCAACACGACCCGCCATTCTCCCACGACAGTTTGCCACCGCCTTGGACTATGTATGAAGCTGCACAGTGCGTTAAAATGAAATTCAGAACGAACAACGCAATTAATGATGCTACTTATAAACTGTCCGACATTCTTCTTCGAGTGAGTGACCATAGAGGTGAGTGAATATTTTTTGTTATATATATGTTGCAATTGTAAGAAGGACATCATAAAGTTTCCTTTTTTCAGGCAAAATAAATACGAATATCACACCATCTGACTACATGGAAATGTACAGTTACGGTGTTTATCTACTCGATACCATCACAGTAAGTTTTTTTTTTATAGAAAATATTTATATTATAAACGACGTATTGCAGGTGTATTGAATGTTATTAAATTTTTTAAGGCTGTGGTGGAAAATTGCGAAGATCTTCAAATTGGTGTAGAATCATTAAAAAAGCTGCTGAATGATATTCAGAACCCGAATTTGGATAATGGTACACAAGAGACATTTACCGATGTTTCACAGGACCACGCTTCTGTGAAAGTTTCAAGTAAATATAATTTTATAAGCGTTTGTTAGCGTAGCCTGCGATGCGATGGTTTTTTTTTGCTGCTGAATCCCTCAATGATATTTTTGAATGATCAGGGGGCGAAACTGGTCAGTAAAGTCAGTAAAAGTCAGTATTTTTAACATTGGTCAGTAAAAGTCAGTTTTTCTGAAAATTTGTCAGTAAAGTCAGTATTTTAGACTTCAAGGAATGGTTTTTTTTTTGTATACTGGATACTTACCAAATCTACGCTACTTTCACTAAGGATATCTATAGAATCTATACTATTATAAAACCCAAAAAAAACGGCTAAGTGCGTTCGGTCCACGCATACTATGGGGTTCCGTAGACATAACGCCGCTTTACAATAATAATATATGTGATGGTTCATTTTAAATATTTGTTTTTTATGTGGTTCACTAGTTAGAGGATGAATTGTGCAACTCAAGTAAACAGGCTACTACTTTGAAGCTGAATATTCCGTAAACTGGATATAATTTTAAAAAACTGACAAAGCAACCACAATAATTTTAAAATACCCATTCAACAATGCTCCATAATGAACAGCAAAATGAATTCCTAATAGTGATGTAACGAATGTTGGATTTTTGACATTCGCGAATGCGAATGCGAATATTTGGCTTCAACATTCGCGAATGCGAATGCAAATGTTGACTTTCTAATAACTAAAATTTAAAGAAATCCCGATGCGACGACCATTTAAACTAAAAAAGAGCTCATAATTTTTAAACGGCTGAACCGATTTTCATGAAACATAGCTAAGAACACTCTCAATCAGAAAACTTTTCTAACAACAAAAAAAAAAAAATTTAATATCGGATCATCCGCTTGAGCGCTACGATGCCACAGACAGACACACAGATACACATGTTAAACTTATAACACCCCTCTTTTTTCTAATAAAGAGCGCGCAAAATGTTAGAATGGTTTGACATTTCGTGTCGGCCGAACATAGCCAAACCCATATGGTTGAAAGAACGAAGTTATGTCACATAAAGTTAATATGAAGAGATTTGTTTTGATTTCAGGGTAGCTTAGTATTATTGCATAAATGAAATTTAATTGATATTCAAATTTTATTGACTTTGTTAATATTTAAATTAGACTAACAAGAACAATAGGGAAAGATCCTATTCATAATTTAGTTGCCTACCTCAAGACAGTTCCATATTTTTTTTTTATTCAAATATAAGTAAATAAGTGAACAGGTGCATTATGTACAAGTGAGCTAAGTTGATAATCACATTACGATCGAAGCTAGTTTGCAGCCCGAGACTAACGCCAGGGCTGTGATGGAGCCAAAGTGTGTAATGAACAATGCTCACGCGTTTCATACGACATTTTACAACACGGGAGTAAAAAATATTTAAAATATTACAATCTTAATTTAAAAAAAACACAGTTCACGAATTTGTTTAAGACCTAGAGAATTGCAGGATGAATGAAAATTAAAAGAAAATGGCGCGCCGTAAGTTTTTAGAGTTCCGTAGTCAAACTCGGAACCCTTATCGTTTCGCCACGTCCGTCTGTCCGTCTACCCGTCCCTCTGACATCACAGTAATTTTATTCAGAGACCGTTATGCTGCAAATTGGCAAAAAAATAGTGTTTCTGTACCGCTACAAAACTGTTATTTCAATTTTGAAAGCAAAGTTATTTCATTCTACCTCACGTACATAAGAAAGGGGAGTGAAATAGTACATTGTTACACGAGTGGTGAAAGTGACTTATTTAGTCGGGCGCTAATAGTTCGAGGGACAAAATAAGTCTTTCACCCGAGGTAAACACTGTGCTTTTCATTACGGATACAAGGAAAGTAAAAATAAAAACAGGAATTGGCTAAAGAAATAATACAAGGAAGTATGAACAATACTCTACAACTCGAAAAAAAAAAAAGATCTGATCTGAAGATTTTGTTTTTTTTTCGTTGGCCTACTTCATTATTTAGCCATTATTTTTCATTTTCATCTTTAAATATTTTGCCCAAATCTATGTTATTTTAAAGAAATTGTTGAAACTAAATTATAATTAAGTCATTTAAAAATATATAATCTTTAATTAATACTTTACTTTATGTTATTTCAATTTTACATCGTGCTGTAATTGAGTGACTGTAGAAAAAGTTTGAACATGGTTCTATAGAAATGTGAAAATGGAACTAGTTTTTTTTATAATTTGACAGCTGTCAGTTGAAAGTGATTCTCCCGGGCCGGAAAAGTATTACTTTCAACCCGCTCCTCAGGCAACTTCAGACCTACTTTCAGAGTATGAGTAATGAAAAAATGTTTACTCACTCCCTCGAGTGTGTGAGAGTGTTCAGTAGGTATTTTAAAATAACTCCAAGGTGGTTTTTTTTCGTGACCAGCGAGATTCATCGTTTAACTTAGAACCACACTATAAATGGTTTATTATATATAAATAGTCCTATTCTTTTAAAAAGGAATATAATTAATTTTATTTAAAAAAATATCGATAGTTTGGACTGAGTTTCAAACCCACGCGCCGCTGATTGTGCAACTAGTCTATTCACAACTAAATTATTTGAATTAAAACTCCTCATAAGAACTTTTCATCATTCCAAAAAGAAAATAAAGGTTTATGTAACTCTGCTTAAGATGTCTTTGAATGCCGGTTTAATAAATTTAGTAACAGAATTTATTACTATTTTATTCATACGGTTGCCAATAGTTTATTTATTTCACAGAAATTAATCGGTTGAGATGTTTCATATCAATAAAAAAGACTATACTTTATTTTTAGGGTTCCATATTATCGAAAAGTGGCGGGATGTTTACGGAACCCTATAGTAGTCTGACTTGCATTTGGCCAGTTATATTTATCTATGGGTCTGGCAAGGCCCCTAACAATTATTATATTATTTGAAATAGAATAAATCGAATGTTTATAATAAAAAAATAATAAATAAATGTATTTAAATAATTAATGTATCTAAGTATAATATTTTAATAAACACTGTTTATTTATTTTATAAAAATTCTTACAATTTTTAGGATAACTCTTTACTGAGATTAAAAATATGTTAATTCAAAATCACTAGTGCGTAATAAACTGCTTAATGAATCTAAAAGCGGTGCAACAAGGGCCACTCTACAAGCAAGTTTGTTGAAAAAATATATAATTATTACTAGTTGTATTAAAACCATATCCATCTATACATAATTTCATTTTTGTTTTTAAAAAACATTCGCCAAACATTCGCATAGATTCTTGCGAATGCGAATGCGAATGTCAAAAAATATGCGAATATTCGCGAATGCGAATGCGAATATTCGTTACATCACTAATTCCTAAGTATTGTGTGGCTTGTAATACTAGAAGTACGGAAAGGCCAAGCTGTATCTTTAGTTCATTCCACCGGAATTAGATGAAATGTGGCTTAGATTTCAAATTGGACCCCAAGCTACCAAATGGTAAAGACCGCATCAAAATCAATTCAGTATTTTTTTCGTAATGCGTGCACAAACCTTTTTTTTAGGGCACGTTTGAGTCCTAGTACTCTATCCCGGCTGTTTCTTTCCAGATTATCTTTAATGTACAGTCACTGCTTTTTAAGATTTCCGTAGTCAAACTAGAAACCTTTATAGTTTCGTCATTTCCGTCCGTCCGACGTCAGTCACTTTATTCAGAGAATATTAGGGCTGCAAATTGCAACAAAAATAGATTTTCGGTACCGCTATTAAAATGATATAAATATTGAAAAAGATTTTTTTTCTAGGGAAGGTACACACCTGTACAAGTGAAGGGGAGTGAAAAAAATTGGTTTATTCACCCACTCGTAAGATACCCCATCTTTCGATAAGAATTCAACAATAATTTTGAGGTTTCTTTGACTGTTTTTCAAAATTAATTCCCGTTTACGAAATTATTGAGCTTCAAAGTGGCCTTTGTTACGTGAGTTGTAAGATTCATCCTATAACTCTTGAACTATATTACATACATAGATGGTTTAATAAAGGAAATAAATTATTCCTTACTAAAAACATATCAATAATTTTATTAATTAAATAGGTATCCTATATAATATTTTATAAATACCGACCGTTTGGCGCAGTGGTTTGAGCGTAGGCTGCTTGGCTCACTGCACGTGGTGGGTGCGGGTTTGATTCCCGCCGTGGCAAATTTCGGAAAAGGCTTTTTCGTAATTTTCCCTAGTCTAGGTGTCACTGGAATCGCCCCCAGTCCTTTGTACGGTATCCATAGTACGTTGCTTAGTTTGGGACCATACAGTTGGTGTGTCAGTCTGGCGATATTAAAATAAATAAATAAATATCGCCCGACTTTTTGACTATGCCCACCGGAATCCAACCTGCAACCACCCGGTGCAGTGAGCCGAGCAGTTTACGCTCAAACCACTGAGCCAAGTGGTCGTAAATTTGCAAAAAAAAACTTGATTGTGACCCACACGCCACTGAACGTGCGTAAAAACATGGCGAAATTATTACGCGCCGCATTACATGTTTCACATCAAAATGAAGCATCATGCTCATTATTAGGGTTCCGTATTATTGATAAGAGGCGGAATGCCTACGGAAACCTATAGTATGTGTGGTCCGACACGCACTTAGCCAGATTTTATAATTAAAGGACCGCCATAATAATACAATGTGGCGGATCTTATCAACGCGGGGTAACTTGTGGGCAAAGCTAGTGTTTAAGCTTAGGTAAATGCTAAAATGTTTGTCTGCTTTTACTTAAAAAAATAATAACCTCTTTAAACGGTGTACTTTTTACTTATTAACACTTGACTTTGAAAGTCAGTAAAAGGTCAGTATTTTCGAGTTTTCAAGTCAGTAAAGTCAGTATTTTTTCCATGGCAATCAGTTTCGACCCCTGTGATAGATAAAATGTATAATATTTTCAGGTGGAACCACTTCAGAGTCATGTTTTGGGACACCTGAAAAAGGTTTGTCTCCCCAGAAGTTACAAAGTAAGATAGAAAAATATAATCTCAGATCCGGTAGGAAAAGACAGTTATTTCAGGTATGTTGCACTTGTCTTCCATGAGCTATTTGTTTTTCAACATAATTTATGAGGTAGCAGCGATTTAAAGCTTCAGTTAAAATATTTTTTGATACAGAGTGTTATGGTTTTAGGGAGATGCGGATAACTCAAATCCTATTAAGGTTGTAAGAAATCTGAACCCAGAGTCGTCGTTTTTTACATCCTTAAACCTCAAAAAAATAATTAATTTCGATAATGTTAAAACTATACAAGAAAATACGTCAAATGATAAGCGACTACCCAAGGATGTATGCAATATTGGAAATACGGAAGAAAACAATTTTAAGACGGGTGAGAATAGAGACGATTTTAGCGTGCGTAATGAACATGGAAATGATTTAAAGAAATCTGAGACTAGCATCACCTCTGGCATAAAATTCAGTTCATGTGACTCGAACAAGACTAGCAAAGAAAGTGGTTCAGATGAGAATGGTCTAAATAAATCCCTAGAACCTTTAAAAGATTTAAATAACAGCAATCATAGTGACAACCCAGATAAAATTGAGGATAACTTAGTCAATGAGCCTAGAATTATATTAAATTTTACTAAGTGTCCGAAATTTGAAGAAAAACTAAAACAAAGAATTGAGGAAGATGTTGAATCACGTCATGTTGATAGTGAACTAGATTATGAAGAAGATTACGATGATGAATATCTCACAGAAGAATATGGTCCCGAAGACGAATTTGATGAAAGTGCAGGTCATGATGAAGGGAACATCGAAATGGACGAAAGCGAACAGACTGCAGTCAAAAGTCCAAAAGAATCTGAAATAACTTCGAATAATAATAACAAAAATAAATTTAAATATGTTATTCAAATAATTCTGCAGGAAATACGAGATGCGTTCTATGCAGTTAAAAACATATGGTAACCATTATTTATGTTATTGATAATCAGATTTATTTATAATATTAAGCCAACAAATAGCATTGATATTTTATTTTTCAGTGAAAATTATTTCGAAGAGTCCAAGAAGACGCAAGGACCGAAAATGAAACGTATAGAGTTACGAATTAAAGTTAAAAAAGCATCGGTTCATATTAATGATTTATGTAATTCTTTAGACAGGTAATTGATCACTTTCCTGCTTTCATTATTATGTAATATGAATAACCGTCTTCTAGTAATAACCTGCCTCAGTTTTGCGCGGGAAACGGTCCCACTAATTGGATTTCGGAGGGCAGACTGCATAAATATCACCAATCAGCAAAATCGATACATCGATACTAGTCACATTGATAGCTTTTGTTAGTTCGATATTATTTTGAAGCGAAGCTTCTTTACGGAAGTTCGGGGCGCTCGCTGCCCGGGCCCTCTATTCGTGCAAATTGTGACGTAGCGTTACACGTTACACGTTACACGATGACGTCAGAGCTGCGGCGCCCTAAGCTTTATATTTCGATATTGTTGTGATTTAATTGTATATCTGTTGTATACAGCATGCTGAAACGAGAGGCAAATCACTCCAATAATAATATTGAAGCTCTATTCAGGAAGGCAGGATTTCAAGATTTCTATATAGATGATGAATTGAAAGCTGAATACAGGTAAAACCTTTCCACATTTATACAGAAGTAACCAAGGGTGTGTATTTAGCCGATGAATCTGTAGATCTGTGTTGCACTGGTGGCGTTTGTGAATAGAAAATTTATCCGATTAAATGCTTGTTTCAGGGATACTATCACCAAATGCAAGAATTATGCGGGAGTGTTCTTAGAGAGTATTCAAAATATTCTATTAACTCTGAATTGATGATTCAGTGAATATAATATGAACTTTTTTATTATGATGTTTATAGTAGTAGTGTCTATGTATTTATGTATCTATAGTATTTAGGTAGCTATGGCCCGTAAAAAAATCGATATCAAGTCTGGGAGTGATTTTGAGTACGCGTTTGACATGTCATTTTATACTGGGATGACGTTAGGATGACATTACCAAGATCGCCCTCAGATATGAGATCGATTTATAAATACGGGCCTATGTGTCTAACAAGTTGTTTTAATTCTTATAAGTAGGTTGAAGCCTGTACGTTTTGCTACCCTCAGGAGTTATTGATATGATATTTTTAATACCTAATAGTGTATAACTGTTAAATAATAGACTCTTTTTATAACGTTGATGCTATGATTTTAAGTGTAAATAAATAGTGTATTTTGGTAATAACTTACCTCTTAATTTTTTAAACTTGAAGCTAGATGTGATCAGGTAAATATGATATTCTCATGAACTAAGTACACTATGTTTAAAAAAATGTGTTTTATTTTCATAATGCAACCATATTGGGAGTGTGTTACGTATTTACCACCACTATCTTTACACTATGTTAGCTGGACTACTTCTTAGGCACCGACTCCAAATGAAAGAAATTACAAGGTCCCTAGTTATTTCTCGTGTTTTAGTACACCCAGGTTTTTTGTCGTCGGTTTATATTTTTGTATACCATGATTCAGTCCCCACTTCTTTCTGGGTAAAAGCTCCCCTTTGCTGCCATGGATTCCGATCGGGGTATTTCTGGCCGCGTCTGTACCGCATATTTGTTGTTTAATTACTTATAAAATATAAATAGTGAAACTACTTTTTATTAATGACAATATCTTAATATAATTGAATAGAACAACACAGCATTACATGATGTTACATTATATATATTATGTAAATAAACAATAGTCTAAATAATAACAGAAACATGAAGCATCCATACACGACGTTCGTGAACAATAAATACTTCAACGCATGCATATATCCTTCGTTAGTTCATTATTTACAAAGTGTTGCTTAAGAATAAAATAATTAAACATTCTTCAGACATTTTCAACCAAACTCCAATTAAATGACAATGGCACTTCATTATATTTTATTGTCGGTAGAATAATATTAGTTAATTATTTTATATTGACTAGTGCGTATATTATTCGTAGACTAATTGAACCCTCTCCCCTCCACCATGGCTAGCGAACAATATTTTGGGAACTGCACTACTGATAACAGGAAATCGGTGAGGCCCTGAAAAGTAAAAATGATTTTAATGCTTTATACACCACCACCATCATGCCTGTGCACCACGGAAGGGTAGTAGGCAGAGGTTCACTCAGAGCATCCACATTGCGCCTATAAGGGTGGGTAGTCACAGTCGACGGAAAGTTTCCGTGTCGGAAACGACAGCTTCCATGTAACTTGACTTGATGACCGCTTGGCGCAGTGGTTCGAGCGTAGGCCGCTAAGCTCACTGCACCGGGTTCGATTCCCGTCAGGGTAAATTTGGGAATTGACCTTTTCGTAATTTGCTCTGGTCTGGGCGTCACTGGGTTCGCCCCCAGTCCATTGTACGGTACCCTTATTTTGGGAGCATAGGTAGACAGTTGGTGTGTTCGTCTGGCGATATTTTTTTTATCCTCTGATTCTTATTTCTTTTTAGACAACATACCTATTACTTGTATCCAAGTTGGTATTGCTTAAATATAACTCACCGTTAAGGGTTCTATGCAGACTGTGAAAGGTAGAATGATGATGTAGAATCCAGCTGCTATGCCTGCTACCCAAAACGCGACGAATATAAGAAGCACGAGCCATATTATTGAAAAGATTACGTTCCCCATGATCTGAAAAAAAGAAGCAGTCTATTTATAACAATAGGTCTGACGACTAATGTTGATATTAGTATTATATTTTTGTTTATATTTCTTCATAAGTAAGTAAGTGGTACAATTAGTTTCCTTTATTAGAGGTTTAAAACCATTGAATTGTATGCCTGATAGGTACTCGTCTAAGCCCCCAAATATTAGCCATTTCGGACCTTTGAACCACTCTGTAATGTATAGTTACAAGCCAATAAAATAATAGGTAGTTGTATCTATTAGAAATTATTTTTAAATCTATTTATTTATTCGTAAAATACTTAACTATAGGTACCTGACATGATTTTTTAACTCATTTATTTATAAGACGTGGACTTGATAGTGCTTATCGGTTCACTTAATTGTTTACACATAGATAATCATAGTTGTGGGACATTGGATTTTGATCATAAATATTTTTCTAAGCTTAAACCTAGGTCCCTACAATTTTAAAGCCAGCTGTTGTTGAACAGAACAGGGCTTACTATGATTCCCAAAATATGTCAGGATTTACATCATCGACAACATAACAACACTACACCTATCTGTAGTTCACCGATATTATCTACCTACAACGAAGTTTGTGTACTTACTTACAAATTATTTATACGTATACCTATGTCAATAACATGTAAGAAGGTACAAAACAAAGTTCAAAAATCTAAGAAACGATCATTGATCTCGTGAACTTCTGTAATAACCGTGTTATATTTTATTACTTAAGTACCTATCAAAACATTTTTATAAGAGCATCTGACATCTTGGAGATCGTTGAGGGTTCATTATCCAGAATTGAGCAGTCTGTAGTGATGTAATGGAATGACGTAAGGGGGCTAAGTAAAGAAACTATAAAGTGACAACTATTACACATGGTGTATTATTAGCCCACGCCATTAATGTAGTCCCGCGTAATATTGCGTATGTAAGTAACGTGTGTTTGATATAGGTACCCACCATTTATATCATGAATGGGATAAATTTGATTGATGTAGGTACCATTTAATAGGTGGGACGTATTTATTCTTAACTAATTAGCGCTTAAACCTTTAACAGTTTTTGTAATTATTCAAATTAACATGAATAATAGAGAAATTAATAGGTATTGGTACGTAACCTTTGTTTGATCAGAAACTAAAATTACCCATGTAAGCACTTAGTCCGATACGTCAAAAAGTTTAGGTACGTAAGTAGGTGCTTACCTACTTAGCTAATTATTTGTTACTCTATAGCGAATTAGGTCTAAGTAGGCAATTTACTTCCTAATTATTTAAGTAGATATACCTACCTACTTACCTGCCCATAACTAACTAACAGTTGTAATTTCCCAATTTTTCGGCAAATCTTGCAAAATCATTTAAGTTTTCGGTATGGCCAAAGTTATCTAGTTTTATTTCCGGACCTTTATCTACCTACCTGCCTACAGTATCAGTAATTTATTAAAAACATTGTTTTTTTTGTGAAAGTACGTAAGTACCTACTTACCGAGATAACAATATCACTATCGTTATCATTATCGCGTAGCGTTTAAAACTGTGTGATCTAACTAGGTGGATGCAGTACCTACCTAACTACTGAGGAGTAGGTCACTATAATAGTGTCACTGTAACTACAAATTCTCTCAAAATTAAAATATTTTAATGTCGCTGCGGCATAAGAAATATTATGATTCCTAGTAGGAAGGTAGTTAGGTGCTTACCTATTTATTTAACCGTAACTACCTACCTAAATTTGTTTAAGTAGGTAGGGGAGAGTGTGTAACAGTGAACCACATTTTTCTTCGGCTCATTACCTATTTATTTTCTCTGACGCTAGTCTCTTGTTTTTCAAATAATCTGACATCATTCAACTACAAATCGAGCATAATATGGTTCAAACCCTGACTTTAATAGATTCGGGTTGAAAGCTGGATTTTTAAAGAATGGTAAATTATTCAGTTTGCCCCGTGCCTGGGTTACAAGGGTTACAGTGAATCCGTGGGGCACAGTGTATTTCGGAGGATTTTTAAATATGGAATTTTAATGAATTATTATTTTCATTTAAAAATGTAAACGGTATTTCAGTAACAAGGATAACTATTTTTTTATTAATAATATTCACTTCTTTGACATACAAATGAACGTAAATAAATCTAAAACTTAACTTTTAAGTAACCTACCCAACAAATAGCAACCACTTGAAATCTGAATAAATTGTCTGTCCCAGCCAGATCGGTTAATCCTGTATTAATCGATGCGAAATATCTTTAATTTGACACCCACATTTTTATAGCCTGCTGCATAACCTGAAGGTTAGCAGTCCAATGGATGTTCCGCTCACGGATTCGTGGCATTTTGAACCTTAAAAAAAGAACAAGGTGAAATGAAACCTTAACATGCTAAAGAAATCCAAGTGCGCCTCTGTAGAGTACAATGAATTGCTATCCGCTGTGACCCAAAAGCAAATTAACCACTGATACCCATCGCCTGTTAAGGGGCCATCCCCTCCCCTACGATCGTGTGACGTCACATATTTTGCAATTTTACGTTTAATTTAGTGTTGTAATATTAGATATATAATATTATATTTTGAAAAAATGTGATGTCACAAAATTTTGGACCCCTCCCCACCCCTTGTCACACAATGTCACACTTCATCAACCCACTCCCTCCCCTTAACGTGTGACGTAATTTATGGATGGCCCCTAACGACAATAAAATTGCAAAAAAAAATCGAGCCTACATTTTAAGAGAAAGAGATTGAATAAATTAACAATAGAAATACTTATTATGATAGGAAATATTAATATATTCGGAAAATAGACTCAAATCCATGTAACATAACTTTTAAAAAGTCGTAAAGAACTACTTTCTGACTCACTTTGTGTGCGTACTGTGGTAACGTGAACACCTATACTCGTAGTAGCGCAGCGGAGATTGGTTCAGCACAGGGGCAATGTACTTAAATAGCTTGCGCCTGTCTATTTTCTATGTTTGTGAGACCAAAACAGCCCTACCCCTTGATTCATCGTTACCCACTCTCCCCTCCTTATTTTTGCAAAATCTATAGACAAAGTAACACCTGCTCCACAGATTTCAATAGAATAGAGCTTCGTTGTGTTATCGAAGATGTTGCAACGCCAGCGCCAGCGATGCGCTCGAGCTGACGTAGGTAGTTACCTACCTAATAACGGTACCCACACATAGTTAACCCAAGGCTATTTGCATGGTCAAACAAAATCTCGTTTTCGTAAGTAGGTATTACCGTTAGCTCATCATTAATTCGAATTTATTGGAATGGAATTTGTGGATACGTCCCTCTTACCTACTTAAAAGTCAACATGGTGATTCGCCGTTAAGATGCGGCAAAACATCTACCTATTACTATTTTCTACTCTACTACCTATACCTATTTTCGCTCCATTCGCCCTAGCTCCTTTCCTGCTTAAACTATGAAACATGGGCCCGCAATAGGGAGGTAACAAAAGAGGAAATTGGACACATCTAAGATTAAAACTATAAGTAGGTACCTATGTATTTAATAAATAAGCTAGTAAGTAAATTATTGAACAATACATATTAAATACAATACCTACTTACAGTTATACAATAGGTATAGGTATAAAATTGGTTGAGTATCGGTCTAACGGTTAAATAAAAGTTATCTAACCTACCTACCACTCCCACGCGTATCGAATCGATTAATCTGTTTACATAAATATACCTACAATGCATTCTGTTTATCTCTAAATAGCAAAAATAGTTTAAACTTCAGCTGTCTTGAGCAGGTAGTTACTCAAATAATAATAATAACCTCCTATTACAAAATGTATGTTAAATTTAACTTAGTAGCTAAATAAGTTAACAGGACCTATTTACCTACCGTTTTTACTTACCTATTACCTACTTTTTTAGGGTTCCGTGGTCCCTACAAAGAACCCTTATATTATAAGATCATCCAGTCGGTCCCAGTCTGTCACAGTCACAGTACCCTAACTTCTACAGTTTTTATCGGAAGTTTACGAAATTTGGTACAGATGTACAGATGAATATAAAATGTAGCATACTTATTACTTTTTTGAGGTATCTATATACTTCCCCGAACATGGAAAGCTGGGATATTTTTTTTTAGTTACCCCATCATGTGGGATATCGTTGAAAAGGTCGTTTCAAATGAAGTGGCGTTTCGATACAACATTTTATTATCAGAAATTCCGTTTGGGAAATTTTTAACTCTTAAAGATTAAATAAAATTCACGTAATTAATTCCGACACTTCTTACATTTATATGATAATCGATAAAACTAGTTAACCAAGAATATCATTCCGTTATTGAAATGACTACGGAGCCCTACATTGTGCCATGCACGCGCGTACTTGGCCAGTTTTTTGAGGTAACAATTTAGTAGTCGGTATATGTATGTGTACCTAAGTTGGTAATTAATTGGGTAACACGAATCTTGTTTGAGGAAATAGGTACCTAACTAAAGTTAATTTACATCAGTGTTCATGTAAGCATCGACCTAAATAGATATAGGTACCTACTTATGTCATTATTTATAGTCATTTGATGGTAGCTGTACCTACCTAAATTGTTAACGTTTCAGTTTTTACAGACACTCAACTGTAGGTATACCAGTTAGGTACCTACTTACTTAACCAAGTTCAGCGTATACTTAATCAAATAACTAAGGTACTTAAAGTAGATGAAGGGAAGGCAGGGATAGAAGGATCCAGGGAAGTAGATGCCTATCTACTTCCCTGCTTACGGTAGCCAAAGTTAAAATTACTTTAGTAAATAGGTACTACCTACACTAAAGTAGCTAAACCTTGTAGTAGTAAATAAAATTTGTAAGTATGATATCATCATAGCAGTGTAACACCAACAGGTGCAGGCAGGTACCTACATAAAAACCTTGTCATGAATGTTCTAACAAGCCTAACAGCACGGCCGAGGTTTCTGTTGTTAGTTATACTTTTTAAATAGAACGTGTACACAAATCATCTTACCGGTTTGAATACAGCTCACTGCACAAATTGAAATTACGAAACTAAAACGCGACCGGTCTCGTCACTATCCACTATTGGACTGGCGAAGTGAAACGAATATAGGTACCTATGCCTACTCGAGTAACACAACACACGCACACGTAGTACCCTTATCTGGATGACGGAATGTTGATTCACTATGTGCTTAGCCTTATGATTTTATAGGTACCTACTGCTTGCGTTTTACTTCGGAATAGTGATACCTATAGCTACAGAATACCTACTTTGCCTACAGCTAGGTATACGTTGCATAAATTCTCAGTCAAAGTTAGTCATAAATATTGATATTGAATTTCTTTGAAAGTTATCAGTCTGTATTGGTAGGTAATGTTATGTAATGTATTCTCATTGGTATGTAATTAAAATCAAGTGGGTAATTAGGTAAGTACTTAATCAAATGAACTAGGCTCTATGCACCAACTACATTTAACATTGATACCTTTTTGTGACCTATATTTATTTTCTGTATACCCACATCCACTAATAGGTAAATTAGGTAGTAACCTATCTATCTCGCATGTTACGCAGGGATAGGAGATTCAAGGATGAGTGGTCGGATGCTGATAAATAAGAAGTTGCTGGCAGCAGGTTAGCTCAAAACTAGAGCGGGTTTTACGGTGATTCTTGGGACTGGCCACGCCGAGCAGTCGGAAAATAATTATATAAGGGTAGGTACACTAGGAACAATACTTATCAGAGTAGGTATTGTACCCAAATAATTTGTAATCACAAATTCTTTGATTGTACCTATATTTGTATGAAAAGGTACTTGGCCATGGTAAATGAGCGCAACCACAGCCCAACGTTGCCGCAAGAATGCAGTTCCAGCTCAATTAACGTCGATGTTAATTCCTTCAGTTGTCTTTAAATCCATAGAATGATAGTAAATCACATTATGTACGTGGTAGAAGGCAAATTGATTATAACCACTATACCTATTGTATATTATAAATGTGTGTGCAGTAAAATATCCGCCACTATACTGATAGGGTTTGGGGATACATCAGGCCCAGCTAAGGGCCTTCATGTTATCTTCATGTGCTTGACAGATAATTATACTTGAAATAACAATTTTACTTGACACTGGCTAAATGCGAAAAGTGAGCTCTGCAAAAAAAGAACTGAAAAGTGACAGCGCCCAGACAGAAATTAAAAAAAAAAATCATCCATCAGCGTGACTTATCAAAAATATCAACAAAAAAATATAATCTTGGCGAAAAAGCCAATTTCATGCAAAATTCACAATAGCAAGTAGGTGCATAAAGTCTACGGAGGTAGTCAATAATTCGGTATATTGGACATAATTTACGTGTACGTTTACTGTGTACGTTGTCACGGGTAAGTTTAACTTTGTTTAACATTTTTCTATGAAAGTAATAAACTTTTGATTTACAACTTTTATAACCAGAATTATCCCCTGTGCCCCCGCAGTACAATTACCCCACAAAACTCACTCGTTATGGCTGGATATTTCGAAGAAATGGGATGGAGAGAATTAGAGGATGGAGAACAGCCCAATCACCTGCTGCAGATGGCTAGATTTCTTCTCGATTTTGGCATGTATGAGGATAATTTTACCGGAGAATGGCCGAGGTATGCCCACATTTCGGTACTTACTTAATATACATTCTAGCCATGATATCATCAGTGTTAACAAACATAGTTCACTTATTAGTTGTTATGATTTTATTTTCACTCCAAAAAAACGAATACTTACCCCACCTATGGAATTATGTGATCGGTACTATAATTGGTCAATAAACTGTCAATGTGGGCTTTGTTTGCAAAATCCAACAATGGGTGGTCAATGGTCATGAAAAAATCCTTAGGGCCTAACCTATAGGATTTCTGTCTGCAAGTTAAATAACACATTGTATGTTAGACAGATATTGACTATTGTATGTACGCTAGACACTACCTACCCAAAAATATGGCTATGACCAATAATAAGAGATAGGTAAAAATAAGAGACCACCCTATTATTTATAGATCTACATAATTTCCTTCATAGGCTGCCTCCACCAGCGTCAAAGGAAGCAGTACAGAGTTTACCCGAAGTGACTATAGACAATGCCAGTAAGAGTTGCCCTATATGCCTGAAGAAATTCCAACTGGGTGAGAAGGCCAAGGAAATGCCATGCCACCATGCATTCCACGCCACTTGCATTTTGACATGGCTTGACAGGGTAAATATTACAATTTTAATTCTTTAGTGCCTAATGTTCAGTTGCAAAAAATCCTTTAAATTTCAACACAAGGTTAATGGCAATTGATTTATTTGATTTGACATTAACAAAATTACTGATTAGCATTTATTGTGGACTTTAAATAAAAAACTTGCCTCTGTAACTGTGTGTATGTTGTTAATTACTAAGGTGTATATATACTATAATGTTACCCCTTGTATAGACACGACAGCATAAATGAATACAAATACTGCATCAATGTATACAAGGGGTAACATTATAGTATAACAAATAAGGGTATGTGCAGATATTTTTCTCAGTCTGATTACTTGAAACTAAATAATGGATATTAATATAGAAAACATGTTATTTTATGTAAATAGGTAATTATTTATTTACAGACAAATTCATGTCCATTTTGTCGTCACGAACTGCCTACGGATAACGAAGGTTATGAGGCATTTAAACGGGAAAAGAAAAGAGCAGAACAAAGAAAGAAGGATATAGAAGCACTTCACAATTCCATGTTCAGTTGATTTTTTATTTAATGTTATAAAAATAGTTAATTCTTGTACAATGTGGTGGTTAGTCTTTTCATAAGATTGTTATTCAAATGATTTGTTTGCATGCTGATTTCTCATTCCAAATGTATCTGCTTCCATTATAATAATTTATTAAGTATATAGTATTGTATACTTGCATTATGTTTTAAAATGTTTGAGGTAGATTTTTGTTTCTGAATAATTATATATTATTGTTTTTCTATATTTTTTATTAATTTAATATTAAAAGGATAAGATGTTGTTGCTGCTGTATCATGATTTTATGATGAAAAGGTAATTATTTGTTAGTAATATCTGATTTAAAATGATTATAATATTATTTCTAGGGATTGCAGTACCGGTACTGAGGAGGGCTAGGCAATTCCCGGTACCAGGCTTAAGCCAGTACCGGGAAATACCGGGAATTTCGGGAAATTCGGTACCCAATACAAATGTTGAATAGTTATTTAAAAAACATATTCAACAGGCTAATTTGTGCTTCTTTTAATCAAAATTTAATCGTTAACATGTATATTAAGTATTTTACTTATTTAGTGAACGAATTCGAAATTAATTTCGAAATTTCGGACTATTTTTGCATAGTTTTCAATTTCCAATAGGCAACGTGTTAATTTCGAAATTTCGAACCTAAGATGCGGCTTAGCGGCCATTTGGAGAGGACGTGGACACCAGGAACTAGATGTAGGGAGTTGGAGATGACTTCAGCCTGATATTGCGAGAGGCGTCATTAAAAGTTATAGGCTGATGATTGATAATGTAAGTCATCAATCATTACGAATGAAGCCGAAACTTAGACGCACAAGTAGACGTCTCAACAAAATCATCGAGACACCAATGTTTTGCATCTCTTTCCTGGTCCTCTTTCTCATTTATCTGATTTTGAAGTACAGTAGATCCTATTTGCTGATCATAAAGCTAAATTAGGCATACGTAAGTGGGCGATTTGACAAAATAACCAAAATGGTAAAGATACCCTAGCTGGAAGCAAGCCACCAAGATGATGAAGTGACATCGTGAAGGTAGTCTAGTAATTTGATGAATAGACTAGCAGGTCAGGACTGAAACCAATGTCTGATAAAGGGAATGTTCCGATTGTTTTACTTCTCTTTTAGCCATTTTGATTTGAACCAACTGGCGTAGCTCCCCTTCAGTATCCTCCACTTCTGTCTCTTTTACGACTTGCACCGCTTAGTTCGCTCCCGAGGTCGTCGTATTTCAATGGTGCTGGAGGTTTTCTATCAGTTTTTTTCCAATGTTCACCAGGCACTATTCGAGTAGCAGTAAGATCCCGCCTTCTAGTGACATAACCAACCCTTTGCAATATGACGCAAGCTACTCATTTGATGACATCGTTGAATTTGCCTTGCTCTCGAACGGCCTGGTCCACCTTATGTATACGCTTAGTAATGCCGATGTCACCGCCGATCAATGTTTTTCTTTTATTTATATTCGAGCATCTTGGGAAAATGGCTGATCCGATTTCAACTGGGGTTTCACTTTAAGATAGCCAGTGGTTAAACTTAAAACATAGAGAACATAATCTCACCCTTTTAACTTTAGGAGTCGAGCTCCTGAATAAAATTTACTAGCTACACTTCTACATTTTCCACTAGCTTGTTGGAAGGGTAGTTTTTTGATAGCTTTAATGAAAATTACTCTAAAACGTTATTTTAATATTTTGTTTAGATTTTACAATTATATTTCATGTCAAAATCACATTTACCAAAATTTTTTATTAATTTCGAAATTTCAAAACTGATAATATACGAAACCGCACGTCCTAGTCTGTATTCGCTATGCCTGTGGTGACTTCGGTTATATCGAAAGTTGAAATGGTATGGATATTTGAAAATATTAGTTATGAAATTATTAAGTACCGAAAGTACCGAAATTCCCGGGAATTCTTTTCAGTACCGGTACTAGATAGAAGGAGGAAAATACCGGGAATTCCCGGGAAAAACCAGTACCGGGAATTCCCGGGAGCAATCCCTAATTATTTCATTAGTAAAACTGTCTTATCTAATGTACGTAAGTAATTCTGGGTTAAGGATTATGGTCAAAATCTTACCTAATTTTCCAGTCAGAACCACTAGTTTTTGAAGATCCATTTGGTAATATGATAACCATAAAGCCGCGATAATTCACAAACCTACTTGTTTTCGATTACTTGAAATTCGAATTATATGACGTTTTATCAAGTTTTGTCAAATAAACTTCAATCAATTTTTTTGTAATGAAAATATGGTAAATAGTTAAAAAATATTTTTATATAAAAATTGTGTAAGTAATATGAAAAATGAATAGAAAAAAAGGGTAAGTGGCCCTTTGGTATCATTATTAACTACTGTAATTATTTAAAATACTGGTATTTGACTAGAGGTTGAGTGTATCAGTTGTTATATAACACAATTATAACCATACTACTACATCTTCGTATATCAATGACTAAGGCCTTATTTTAAACGTTTTAGGAACTGTAAATGTCCTCAGAATGTGAAAAAAATACGTCAACATGTCAACACAGATTGCAGAGATATTGTCGATATCATCCAAGCGCTCACGTATCAAGAAGGCGGTAAGTCTTTCGTTCATAACATTATCTGACATTAGTATAATTATTAATTAATTTTAGAAGCGCCTGCTTCCGACATTTAAGTGGGTAGCAGCCCTATGTCGGGGACTGTGCACGGCACAGATCAATAAGACAAGACACTGCATACGTCTACTATGTTATGAGATTGCAATAGTCAAACGATGGTGAGGTATCGGCGAAGCCGGCGAATTTTGATTGGTTCTTTTAAAGTCGAGCCATTAATGGACCATATATGCAGTGGTAATGCATATGTTAGGCGAGCGTTAGCTACATGTTAGCTTCTATGGCTTATAGGCTGTACAAAGTACATACTGGTATCTCCCTATTTATTCCTACTCATACTATATACCTACAAAATGTAAGTGTATAACTGGACCTACTTTAGCAAAATGGAACCAACCCACATGCACTACTGTAGACCAAAACCAACCTAGTGTTAGTGGTTCTAGGTTAGTTTCAGTTTGCAGAAGTGTGTGTTGGTTGGTTCCATTTTGCAAAAGTAGGTCCATCTGTGCATCTCTACTTACCCCTTCGGAGAGGACTGGCGCGATAGATATTGATGGTAAAGGATTAAGATTGAAAGGTGGTAGAGCCAAGCTGTAGCAAACTGACTACAGCTCATATATCGGCTGTCTCGACTGGGGTAGTACCACCCTCTCACAGAAGATCGGCGTAAAGTTGCTATTATGGCTGCGTTTCGTACGATGAGTGAGAGAACCGGAAGCCAAACCATCTTCCCCTCCCTTCCTCCCGTCTATCCCACTAACTTTTAGGTCGGCAAGTGCGAGCAACGCCTTTGGTATTGCAAGCACCTATAGGCTACGGTAACTGCTTAACATCAGATGAGTCGTGTGCTTGTTGTATGCCGACTCTATAATGACTTTGTTATATAAGTCATATAATAAGACATTGTATAAATGTTTTGTTATTATACCTCACGGCTTGGAATTTCAGCTTCTCGAAAAGAAAAGAAGTCAAAACCACCGAAATTTAAAACGAAACAATTCAAACCGCCTCATTTCAAAGACACATGCGTGCCTATGGTGCCGTCAATGCATACGAGGTAATGTTGTTATACTATCTTCCTATAACAGTTATATAAGTAAATAAATAATTAAATAACGCCAGACTGGGACGCCAACTGTATGGTCCCAAACTAAGCAACGCTTGTACTATGGACACCGTACAATGGACTGGGGGCGATCCCAGTGACACCCAGACCAGGGCAAATTACGCCATTTCTGAAATTTGCCCCGGCGGGAATCGAACCCGCAACCGCCATGTGCAGTGAGCCGCGCGGCCTACGCTCGAACCACTGCGCCAATCGGTCGTCAAAATATTTCGTAAAACTATCTAAATATTTCTGAAACTGAAGTCAAATCAATTTACGTCTGCCTGTTTTAATTCGGTGTGAACTTGATCCTTATAAATGTGTATTTACAGATTAAAATACATTGGCCACTGCTCTTTGGAACCGCCTAGAGACGCACACGAAAGTGGAGGGTAAGTACCTGGCTAGGAGTTTCTTGCCGGATCTTCTCAGTCGAGGTCGCGTTCCTATCCGGTTGTAGATTTAAGAAAAATACGTAAAGATGACAATTTAGAAGTGCCTCCGTAGGCCTAAACAAAATACACGCTTTGACTTTGATTTTCATAATCTCATGATTGGGTACCAACAGTGTTATCTTCAAAATTGGAACAACACAGATGTATATTTCGGAAACAGTACTGCTGACATATGACTTCATAACTTAGTAGTTTTAGCATACTTTAATAGCGAAAATATTTGATAAACATTCAGTTTTTTTTTATTAATATTTTAACCTAACTGGCGATTATACACTGTCCTTTGTAGTTTACAACCTTCGTTAGGTTAATGTAGAATCGAATAAATGTAACCATTATAATTGGATATAGTTTTTCAGAATGTAACAAATCCACACGTACTGCTGCGGACCAAATTCAACCCTATTGCGGGCGGCTGTATGTTGGTTTCAGTTTGCAGGAGTATGTGTGGATTGGTTTCTTTTTGCAAAACTACGTTCAATTAACTATTATGAAATCTACATTATTTTATCAGGCAAGCGTACCGTGGATTTGATTTCGCATCGACGTCATCATCGGAAGCAGGGGCTCCCGGCATCTTGAGGCGGAAGGCGAAGAAGAGAGAGAAGTATAGAAAGAGAGTGCGGTATTTCGACCTCATGCCTGGCGACATTATGTTGCCGACGCCCGCTCCCGTCATTAAACACACTGCTTCGGACAAGAGTATTTTAAATGTAAGCTGACGTTTCAGGAATCTGTGACGTTTTATACAAGATTTTATTTAACTTGCAATATTTGTATGTTTGACCGAATGGAATCTTGCTACTGAATTTTAAATTAGTTATCTTTTTTTAACACTAGAAGCGCCGAAGATAAAGACCCCCCCCCCCCCCCTTGAACCGCCGTCGTACAAATTTATCCTATTCTTCTTATTATAATGATCATTGTTTTAAGGCATGAAATTTATTATTAAAACAATTCGTGAAGTATTCAGAACACGTTTAATAATCAACTTAAAACAAATTCTTATTGCTTAACAAATAAAAAAGTTACATACAATCAAACTTGTGTATGGGACAAAAATGGGACAATGGCGCTTTTAGTGTTAAAGGCTTAAAGGACCCTCAATAATGTGATGATTGTAGGTGGCTAGTCCGAAAACGAGTGGCGAAGTCATTCAAGCCCAAAGAGCTGCCTGCAAACCCGGGGAAATGAGGCCGCCGTTGCCGGCTAAGTCTGGACACGAGTAAGAACATATTTCCATACAACGACCGCTTGGCGTAGTGGTTCTAGCGTAGGCCGCTCGGCCTACTGCACATGGTGGTTGCGGTTTCGATTCCCGCCGGTGCAAATTTCGGAAATTACCTTTCATAAGTTGCTCTAGGTGTCTAGGTGTCACTGGGATCGCCCCCAGTCCATTGTTCGGTACCCATAGTACAAGCGTTTATTAGTTTGGGACCATACAGTTGGTGTGTTAGTCTGGCGATATTTATTTATTTATCTCGTTTCCTAATAGGATTCTGAATAATATCGCCCTATATCAATGGCTTGTTATGATGCTGCTGAATTCTGATAACCAATCACGAAGCTTGATTGTAATCGGATAGTTTACACTATGTAATACAAAATTAAATAGGCCAGTTTCATCATGAACAAATAAAAATAACAGCTATAAAAGTAGCTAAACTTGTGAAGAGGAGAACCCAATTTAACCGTCACTTTATAAGTCATTGGTGTTACTTGCAATTAATAAACGGGCCGTTAAACAATAAATGAATAATTACTACAGACAATTTAATCAAGATAACTCATGAATGACCCACAATTGTTTTCATCAGAAGCTAGCTAGCAAATAATGCGGTTACGATAATTTTTTAGAAGTAGGTAAACAATTATGTCCGTCAAGATGAGTCGTTATTTTGGTACATCTACACGTTGATATTTTATTCCAGACTGTTCAAGCCACACAGTGGGATCGTGATCAATAGGGACAAGAGGTTCGTTCCCGATGTAGTTCACGTGCCGGGACCGAAGAATATACCGGGGTATGTCTTCACATACATCACATCACACTATAACATTACATCTAAACGTCCTAATACTTTAACTGATATTTTGTTCATTGCAGCCCACCAAAAAAACCATGTCATAAAGGAGGGTAAGTAGAACATAAATTTACCTATCTCATCACTCATCAATAACCTTATATATTTATAGCCACAGACCAATAAGCCATAGACGCGGCATAGCCGGGCACCGCTGCTCGCCAAACATAGTGCATGACTTACGTATGTATGACCGCACCTGACATTTCGATTGGTCTTTTCACGGCTCGACCTTGTTTCAAAATTCGTCGTCTTCCCCGACACCCTGATACCAACGATTGACTATTGCATTCTCATACAATAGTCAGGGGTCGAAACTGGTCAGTAAAGTCAGTAAAAGTCAGTATTTTTAACATTGGTCAGTAAAAGTCAGTTTTTCTGAAAAATGGTCAGTAAAGTCAGTATTTTAGACTTCAAGGAAAGGTTTTTTTGTATTCTGGATACTTAACGAATCTACGCTTCTTTCACTAAGGATATCTATAGAATCTATACTATGATAAAACCCAAAAAAACGGCTAAGTGCGTTCGTTCCACGCATACTATGGGGATCCGTAGATATAACGCCGCTTTAGAATAATAATATATGTGATGGTTCATTTTAAATATTTGTTTTAATGTGGTTTACTAGTTAGAGGAATGAATTGTGCAACTCAAGTAAATAGGCTACTACTTTGAAGCTAAAAATTTCGTAAACTGGATATAATTTTGAAAAACTGACAAAGAAACCACAATAATTTTAAAATACCCATTCAACAATGCTCCATAATAAACAGCAAAATGACATCCTAAGTGTCGTGTGGCTTGTAATACTAGTAGTAGGGAAAGGGCGAGCTGTATCTTTAGTTCATCCCACCGGAATTAGATGAAATGTGGCTTAGATTTCAAATTGGACTCCAAGCTACCAAATGGTAAAGACCGCATCAAAATCAATTCAGTATTTTTTTCGTAATGCGCGCACAAACCTGGTTTTTGGAGCACGATAAAGTCCTAGGACTCTATCCCGGCTGTTTGTTTCTAGCTGACACTGCTGTTTTCGGATTTCCGTAGTCAAACTAGAAACCTTTATAGTTTCGTCATGTCCGTCCATCCGACGTCAGTCACTTTATACAGAGAATATTAGGGCTGCAAATTGCAACAAAAATAGATTTTCGGTACCGCTACAAAACTGATATAAATATTGAAAGCAAATTGTTTCTAGGGAAGGTACCTCCTGTACATGTGAAGGGGAGTGAAAAAAAAATGGTTAATTCACCCCCTCGTAAGATACCCCGTTTCGATAAGTATTAAACAATAATTTTGAGGTTTCTTTGACAGTTTTTCAAGTTTAATTCCCGTTTACGAAATTATTGAGCTTCAAAGTGGCCTTTGTTACGTGAGTTGTAAGATTTATCCTCTAACTCTTGAACTACATTCCATAATAGATGGTTTATTAAAGGAAATACATTATCTTTAAATATTCAAAAATTAATTGCTGTTCGTTTGTCTCGCTAAAACTCGAGAATGACTGGACCGATTTGGCTAATTGGGATCTTGAAATATTTGTGGAAGTTCAGGGAAGGTTAAACGGTGGGAAACATAAATAATAAGTAAAGGAAAATACTAAAAACGACAATTTAATTTTATAATACAAACTGTTTCTAAATTTATAATATACTAGCTGAGCCCGCGACTTCGTCCGCGTGGAATTTAACATAACAAAAAAGCCCGATCCCGCGTTCTGAGCCCGCACGCCAGGACCCTTTTTTTCATTTTGTTTTTCCAAACTAAAAGTATCCTAAATTACTGATTATAACATCAGCTATCTACCAGTGAAAGTCCCGTCAAAATCGACCCACCCGTTTCGGAGATACTCTTTGATTTCATGTGTTTTTATTTTTTTACGCGGAACCCTAATTGTTTTTCTAAAATTAAAGTAGCCTAAGTTACTTCCTATAACATCACCTATCTGCCAGTGAAAGTCCCGTCAAAATCGGTCCAGCCGTTTCGGAGATTACCTCGAACAAACACACAGACAGACAGACAGACAGACGGACAGACAGACAGACAGACAGACAAAAAAAAATTAAATCGCGTTTTTGCTATAGGTTTCGTATGTACTTTCATATGCATTCAGTGAAAAGGTGTTATTTTGTTATTACAAACAGACACTCCAATTTTATTTATTTGTATAGATGTAAGTGATACGAAGTTCACCGGGTCATCTAGTTCATTATTAAAAAAAACATATCAATAATTTTATAAATTAAATATCCTATGTAATATTTTGTAAATACCGACCGCTTGGCGCAGTGGTTTGAGCGTAGGCTGCTTGGCTCACTGCACGTGGTAGGTGCGGGTTCGATTCCCGCCGGGGCAAACTTCGGAAATGGCCTTTTCTTAATTTTCCCTAGTCTAGGTGTCACTGGAATCGCCCCCAGTCCTTTGTACGGTACCCATAGTACTAGCGTTGCTTAGTTTGGGACCATACAGTTGGTGTGTCAGTCTGGTGATATTAAAATAAATAAATAAATATCGCCCGATTTCTTGATCCAATCCGCAACCACTCGGTGCAGTGAGCCGAGCAGTTTACGCTCAAACCACGGAGCCAAGTGGTCGTCAATTTGAAAAAAATACTTGATTGTGTTTGGAACCCACACGCCACTGAACGTACGTAAAAACATGGCGAAATTATTACGCGCCGCATTACATGTTTCACATCAAAATGAATCATCATGCTCATTATTAGGGTTCCGTATTATTCAAAAGAGGCGAAATGCCTACAGAAACCTATAGTATGTATGGTCCGACACGCACTTTTTATAATTAAAGCCAGATTTTTATAAATAAAGGACCGCCATAAGAATACAATGTGGCGGATCTTATCAACGCGGACGATCTTGTGGACAGAGCTAGTGTTTAAGCTTAGGTAAATGTTAGAATGTTTGTCTGCTTATATAAAAAAAAAAATTACCTCTAAAAACGGTGTACTTTTTACTTATTAATATTCTCTGTAACCCCCTTTGACTTTGAAAGTCAGTAAAAGGTCAGTATTTTCGAGTCTTTAAGTCAGTAAAGTCAGTATTTTTACCATGGCAATCAGTTTCGACCCCTGAATAGTGTACGTAAGCAGTATCTTGTCTTATTGGTCTGCGGTTATGGTTAAATAGTTAACGCAATACCTAACTGATTAGTGCATCGGTGATACTCAGGTTAGAACATCCGGCGCCTTGGTAGTATCCGGTGTATCTTGAAGAATTTGATTTAATTAGCACTATTGAAGGATATCTTCAATATCTTAAGAGAAGCTAAGGCATTGTTCTAATAGAAGGAAATTTTAAAACTCGATTGTATGATTTTTCAAACATGTTGAACACGTTTAGTGATTGAATTCACGCATTCGCGTGATAGCACTTCTGGAGGTACAGATGCAGCCTAATATTTTTCAAAAATTGCATGTACTAGAATAGGCGCCGCTAACTTAACGATAATGGCCTAAATGTTATTTACATAGGTACCTACTGGTCGCCCTAATAAAAGCATTTTAAAACAATGTTTCTCTACGTTAATTGAACAAAGTATGTTGCAACAACTTATATATATTTTCAGGATATGCCATCATAAAAATTGCACAAGAAAGAAATGTCGGTATGTTTATTTCACTGTTATTGTTAATACTGATTAATGAATGGTGTTGAATGCGACTTGAAATTTTATATTTTTGCAGGAAAAATGCGGAGAGACGGAGGCGGCGCATGGCTAGACGGATGAAAAGGTATAAAATAGATAGATACGTAGTTATCTTTTAAAATTTTCAGAAATTAGCTTGGCATATTAAGACATATTGTCAATTTTGTTATCGTTACTTGCTTAAAAGGGAAATACACACATTCTAAGTCTAAGTAATAGATTTAGAAATACAGGCATTGCGCTTAGGTAACTGAGTAGGTTTTCGAGGTAGTGGAGCAGTGTAGGAGATTGTGTTTTCGTTTCGTTTCATTTTAGATTTACTGTACAGAAATTCTATAGGTGCCAATTCTGGTGCAACATCTTTCTGTCCTACTGCTCTATCTGTTCGCTTGTAACTTAAGTTCTGCTGGACTGATTTAGATGCGCTTATGGACGACATTTTTTCGTCAGTCGGTGTGCTTTTTCTCACACTTCGTCAGTTCTTTTACACGAGTCGTCAGATGAGCGTGAGCACCCACGGGGTTTTCTAAAAACCAGTCATAGTAACTACCTAGTATTAGGTATTATACTTGTTCCTTTTTCCTTATGACGACCGCTTGGCGCAGTGGTTCGAGCGTAGGCCGCTCGGCTCACTGCTCATAGTGGTTGCGGGTTCGATTCCCGCCGGGGCAAATGTCGGAAATGGCCTTTTCGTGGTGTTACTGGGATCGCCCCCGGTCCATTGTACGGTACCCGTAGTGCAAGCGTTGCTTAGTTTGGGATCATACAGTTGGTGTGTCAGTCTGGCGATATTTATTAGATACTAGCTGTGCCCCGCGACTTCATCCGCGTAGTATTGGATTATTGGGTTAAAAAGTATCCCATATGTTAATCCCGGTTATAATCTATCTGTGTTCCAAATTTCATCCAAATCCGTTCAGTAGTTTTTGCGTGAAGGAGTAATAAACATACATACTGTTGCGACCTAGAAACTATTTGGTCAAATGCCTCGAAGGATCCTTATTTTATCAGCTTGATACAAAAACGCATTGTTATTCTAGATGAACCCCATCGAATAATTACGAAGGATCTCTAAAAGTTGAATGTTCGAGACTGTAGGTATGTAGGTATAAAGTGAACGCGTTATCGGCGCGGCGACGGCTGCGAATACCTACTCGCGAACGAATACAAAGGGAAGCCGACAATGGGTCTCGAGATCGTTCGATTCCGATTATTATTACCTACATACCTACCGAGAATGTTCAGGAAAATACCAGCTCGCATCTTTATTCCGTATATAAGGTGTTGACGACGGGCAGCGAGTTAGTTACTTCATGGAAGCGACAGTGTACGGAACTTAAGTAAGTGAACGAAGAGCGATATACCAGTGACCTAGGCGATTATGTTGGAATACTGTGTGACTGCTAAGTGATTCGGAACAGTGTTTGTTGTATGTAACTAGTGATAGTGAACTAGTGTAGTACTGTGTATTTGTCAAGTTTGTGGAGAGCGGAATAAACCCTTTTTACACGTTTAACGGCATTAATTGTACCTACCCCTTAGTACGTAACATTGGTGTCAGAAGTGGGATGCCGTTACTACCGCGAGAGGAAGAAGGGCGTACTCCACGAACCAGACGTCAAGTGGAGATGGATGCCGCACGTCAACGTAGCCGTGAAGAGGAAGAGCGTCAAGTTGATGCCAGTGTTTCGGCGGGAGCTGAGGCAGCACCTTCAGGTAGCTCATCGGAATTTAATATGGCAGCGTTGCTGGCGTCTATGCAGCATATGCTAAAAACCAATCAAGAGGCTAGCCAGCAGGAGTTCAAAGGATTGATGCAGGCCAATCAAGAGTCTAGTCAGCAGGAGTTCAAACAAATAATGGAGAATATGCGCGCAATGGAGGCTAATCAGCAAGTGATCCAAGCCAATCAAGAGGCGGTCTTGGGTAAAATCGACGCTGGAATCACTATTCTGGGTGAGAAAGTAAAGACACTAGAAGACCGCATGCAGGTACTGAACAAGGAGGTGAATCAGAAGACTGGAACCCTCGAAAACCGCCTGATTGTGCTTAATAAAGAGGTAACCCTGAAGACTGAGACCTTCGAAAGCCGCTTAGAGGTAATGAATAAGGAAATGGTGAGGCTGAAGACTCAAGGACCTATTTCAGTAGCTTCACCATCATCCACAAAGCTCGATCTCCCGCGCTTTGATGGGACTTCCTCGTGGACAGCCTTCAAGTACCAGTTTGAGATACTTGCAATTGGAAATTCCTGGAGCAGTGAGCAGTCCTTTGCAGCCCTTGCGCTTGCCTTACGGGGAGATGCTTTAATGGTGCTGGAAAATCTGCCGCCTGAAGGAAAGACGCTGGAGACTCTGATGGATGCACTGGACACACGCTACGGTGAAAAACATCTGGAATATGTTTATCGAGCGCAACTCCACGAAAGAAAACAAAAGGCTAATGAAAGTCTCCAACAGTGGGCACAGGAGGTGGAAAGGCTAGTTCGTCGTGCTTACCTATCGGCACCAGAAATGATTGAGAAGACTCTGCTGGATGCTTTCATCAATGGCATAAGAGAAACGGAAGTTAGGACCTTTGTACGGCTGGGTCACCATCAAACTTTGAAGAACGCGCTTGCACATGCTCTCGAAGTGGAGGCTGTTCGGCAGGACTCTAAATTAAATAAGGTCAGAGAGGTTAAGGAAGTTGTTAAAGAAGAAAGGAAGCCTCGGTTTGTCCCAACTTGTTATGGCTGTGGTGGTAAGGGACATATTCGCTTGGAATGCCCGTCAAAGAAGAGAAAGGTCGCGGACGAGTCCGAGACACAAGCGGAACCAAGTGTCCCGTTAAACTAGACGTCGCCAGGGCCGCGGGGCGGGCGCTGGCTGGTCAAGTTGAGGCCCCAACAGTCACTATAACTCAAGTTTGCAATGGAAATAGTCTGATCATCGAAGCCACCTTAGACAACCAAACTTGCAGTTTAACTGTTGATACTGGAGCATCGCGTACAATTGTGAGGCCGGAACTGCTGAAACGCACCATAATGTGGGAAAAGCGATCACCGTCATGCCGTCTGCAAACAGCCACTGGCCAGCCAGTTTCCGTCCTCGGTGAAACAGATGTTAAATTAAGAATTGGCGACCGAGTCTATCTCCAGTCAGTGTTGATTGCTAATATTACTGATGATTGCATTTTGGGACTAGATTTCTTGAAGAAGCAACAGTGTGTTTTGGATGTAGCCAAAGGAGTGCTAAGGTTTCCTGATCAAGAAGTCTGTTTACAAGGATCGCGCCCGTGTACACTTTATTGTTTGAGGGATACCACATTGACTCCGAAATCAGAAACCTTAGTGAGAGTTAAATTTCCTGCGAAGACTGAGCAAGGAAGATGTCTCATCGTAGAAGATGCTGGCAATCACCCGAGTTTAATTACAGCAAGGACGTTACTGATGTCGAACGGAATTACTAGGGTAAGAATCCTAAACCTTAGTAATGAAGAAGTACAGCTGAAGAAGAATAGTGTGGTCGGAAAATGCGAGGAAGTACAGTACCTGAGAAAATTAAGCGCTCCAGATAAACAGGAAGGTACGCAGATCGCAGAGGATCACATCTGGGAACTTCTGGAAGCGTCTAAGGAAAATTTATCGGCATCGGAACTACAGCATGCCAAGAAGCTGTTGCTAGAATTTAGAGATATTTTCGCAACCGGAAATAATTGTGGAAAGACAGGACTCGTCAAACATCGAATCGATACAGGCGATGCCAGGCCTATAAAACAAAGACCCCGAAGATTACCATGGGCTAGAGAAAAGGAGGTGACAGATATGATTAATGACATGGCTGATAACGGAATAATTGAACCTTCTACGAGTCCATGGTCTTCACCCGTGGTGCTGGTAAAGAAGAAGGATGGCAGTACAAGGTTCTGCGTGGACTACCGAATGCTGAATAATGTTACGAAGAAAGACAGTTACCCCTTGCCTCGAATTGACGACACGCTGGACATGCTCAGTGGTATGAAGTGGTTCTCAACCATCGATTTAAAAAGTGGCTATTGGCAGGTCGAGCTCAGCCCAGAGGACAAGGAGAAGACTGCTTTTAGTACAGGAATCGGGAACAGATTGTGGCAGTTCAACGTTATGCCATTCGGCTTATGTAATGCTCCGGCTACATTTGAGCGCCTTATGGAGCGAGTAATGGTGGGTTTACTCGGGGACGTGTGCCTGGTCTACCTTGACGATGTAATTGTTATGGGCCGCAGCTTCGAGGAAAATCTGAAGAACTTGGAAAAAGTGTTCACTCGGATCCGTGAGGCTAATCTTAAACTGAGTCCCTTAGGACTCAGTTTAAGAACAGAACAGCTTTTTGAACAGAGCACACTTCTTAAAGTGTGCTCTGTTCAAAAAGGAGGTCAGTTATCTTGGACACGTTATCTCAACCGATGGAGTTAAGACCGACCCCGAGAAGATAAAATCTGTTCAAGAATGGCCTTCTCCAAAGAATAAAACAGAAGTACGCGCGTTCCTGGGGCTATGTGCATACTACAGACGCTTTATCAAGAGTTTTTCAGATATTGCGAAGCCTTTACATCGTCTAACGGAAGATAAACGGGATTTCGTTTGGGACCTGGAATGTGAGAAAGCTTTTACTGAGCTGAAACAACTATTATGCGAGGCCCCAATTTTGGGTTACCCGACGAGAGAAGGAAGATTCATCGTGGATACTGACGCCAGTAACACCGGAATAGGCGGTGTTTTGTCACAAATACAAGGAGATCGCAACGTTGTAATAGCATACTTCAGTAAATCACTTTCCAAGCCAGAGAGAAATTACTGTGTTACTCGCCGTGAATTGTTAGCTGTGGTCAAGACCTTGCAACATTTCAACAAATATCTTATAGGAAGAGAGTTTACACTAAGGACTGATCACGCTGCATTACAATGGTTACTACAATTTAAAAACCCGGAGGGCCAAGTAGCACGATGGATCGAGCAACTACAGGAATTTTCATTCGTAATAGAACACCGCAGTGGAAAAGGGCATGGTAATGCTGACGCTTTGTCACGGAGACCGTGTGCCGAAGAGTGCAAACATTGCCTAAGGAATGAAGTCCGGGAAGAAGTCAAGCTCATAGGGACTCACGGAATCGACGACGAATGGACTGGAGCTAGCATGAAGAAGGCGCAGGAGGAGGATGATGACCTACAACCCATACGGCAATGGAAACAGAGCGGAAACAGGCCCCAATGGAGCGACGTGTCCGTCTACAGTTCGACAACGAAGAGTTATTGGGCCCAGTGGGACAGTTTGGCTCTGGTAGATGAAGTGCTGTATAGAAAATGGGAATCGAACGACGGCAAAGAAATAACTATGCAGGTGATAGTGCCGCGGAGTAAGGTAGCCCCTCTTCTACGGCACATTCACGATGGTGTTTCTGGTGGGCACCTAGGAGTCAAGAAAACCCTGGTTAAGGTGCGACAGCGGTTTTATTGGCTGCGCTGTCGAGAAGACGTCGAGGATTGGTGTCGCAGATGCACTGCGTGTGCGTCAGTGAAAGGCCCGCAGACAAGAAGCAGGGGAAAGTTGAAGTTGTACAATGTTGGAGCCCCATGGGAGCGCATCGCCATTGATGTTGCTGGACCGTTTCCGATAACTGAGGATGGGAACAAATACATCATAGTAGTGCAAGATTACTTCACTAAGTGGCCGGAAGTATTTGCAACACCCAACCAGGAGGCAGTCACTGTAGCAAAGAAGCTGGTCCAGGAAGTGGTCTGTCGGTATGGTGTACCTATGGAGATCCATTCCGATCAAGGACGGAATTTTGAGTCTGCGCTGTTCCAAGAGATGTGCAAATTACTCGGAATGAACAAGACTCGTACAACTCCAGCACACCCGCAGTCAGACGGAATGGTCGAGAGGTTTAACCAGACCCTGGAAAACCACCTGGCCAAGGTCGTAGACGATCATCAGCGGGACTGGGACCAATATATTCCACTGTTTTTAATGTCCTATCGGTCTGCAGTACATGACAGTACTGGTCACACTCCAGCCAAAGCCAATTTTGGTCGAGAAATGAGGCTCCCAGTGGATGCGATAACGGGCACGCCACCCGACAGTCCTAAGGCCGTTACGGACTATGTGAGTGAACTTCAAAACCAACTGGACGAAGTGCATCGAATGGTACGGGAAAACAACTTGAAGTCAAGTACGAAGATGAAGACCCGGTACGACCGAAGTGCAAACACCAATGGTTTTGAAGAAGGAACACTGGTGTGGCTCCACAATCCTCTTCGCAGAAAAGGGAAGTCCCCGAAACTTCAGGCTCGCTGGGAAGGACCTTATACAGTTATTACGAGGATAAACGATGTGACCTATCGCATTAAGAAGGGACTTCGAGGAAAGCCAAAGGTAGTCCATGTGGACAGATTGGCTCGGTATCATGGAACAAATGATGCTCGGGACGAGCATGACTAAGAGGGGGGTAATGTTGCGAACTATTTGGTCAAATGCCTCGAAGGATCCTTATTTTATCAGCTTGATACAAAAACGCATTGTTATTCTAGATGAACCCCATCGAATAATTACGAAGGATCTCTAAAAGTTGAATGTTCGAGACTGTAGGTATGTAGGTATAAAGTGAACGCGTTATCGGCGCGGCGACGGCTGCGAATACCTACTCGCGAACGAATACAAAGGGAAGCCGACAATGGGTCTCGAGATCGTTCGATTCCGATTATTATTACCTACTTACCTACCGAGAATGTTCAGGAAAATACCAGCTCGCATCTTTATTCCGTATATAAGGTGTTGACGACGGGCAGCGAGTTAGTTACTTCTTGGAAGCGACAGTGTACGGAACTTAAGTAAGTGAACGAAGAGCGATATACCAGTGACCTAGGCGATTATATTGGAATACTGTGTGACTGCTAAGTGATTCGGAACAGTGTTTGTTGTATGTAACTAGTGATAGTGAACTAGTGTAGTACTGTGTATTTGTCAAGTTTGTGGAGAGCGGAACAAACCCTTTTTACACGTTTAACGGCATTAATTGTACCTACCCCTTAGTACGTAACAATACATACATACATACATACATCCACAATCACAAACTTTCGCATTTATAATATTAAGAGGATTATTATTTATTTCTTATTATTTAATATTCAAGATCACATTCCGACGTGCCTTACACTACATTGGGAGCGGCGGATGGGAAGCCCAGGGCGAGAGGCACACAGAAACACCTTAAGGACGACGACTCAATCTGTGGTCTTGACGAAATACCGAGGCCTGAACAAGTAAGTGATGTCACTGGCATATGTTGTGCGTCGCATTGCCAACACAAAATAACCTTAATGTGCGTGGTAGTGACTGAATTTGTAGTGTTTGATCATCAGATTTACCGTGAATAATTTGCATTCTACGGCAGTGATAGCCGATTGTTTAAGCATTCTTCTTGCGGGCACCAGTTTCTGGGTTTAAACCCCGCCTCGCACCTCTGGGTTTCTACCGAAATTTATCTACGAATCATAATTCTATATGATTATCACTTGCTTACGGTGAAGGAAAACATCGTGACGAAATGTGCATGTCTTAGAAAATCTAATCTATTTTCGAAAGACATGTGAAATCCGCCAACCCGCTCTGGGCCAGCGTGGTGGATTACGGCCTGAACCCCCCTTATAATGAGGGGAGGCCGTGTGTCCAGTAGTGGGACGGCAAAAATTACTAAATTATTATTTTTTTAATTTGCATTTTAGGTAACTATACCGGCGAATCTCAAAAGGGGAACACTACAGACACATTCGTTGACGGTTCTCCCGTGCACCAAAGAGAAGAAACCGGAGATACATTATGGTATTCTAACGGGATCGTTCAATATGTACGACGCGAAGTTTGGTGAGTCTTCACTTACTGTAATTTTATGACACAATTGTATACTTTATGTACATCATGTTAGAGCTCATATTTTGGTGTACGGATTTTTTTTGCATAATCCTATTGTCTAATTGTTTATATAGGTGGAAGAACTAGAGGTCGTCAGGCATTGACGATGAGTGTAATGGCATATTGCTTAGCATTTCACTACCATCCCAAACAATGGACGATGAAGCTTGTTGACAATCTTGTTGACGCTGGTGATCAATGGTAAAATGCACTTTATCTACATACAAATATAAGCTTTATTTTTATATGAAACATGGCTCAATTTCGCAGTCAACTCGCCTAGTTTGCCGTCACGGCAAATGGAATGACCCTCTCTCATGCCGTCATGCCCCCACTACGCCACTCTCGACTTATTGATATGTTTGCGCGCGCATACTATAAACCATGCCGGACCAACCATGTTTCACATCTGCCGGAAGTCCCATGACGGGCATCTTTTCTTCCGTTTCGTTAGATGCCTTATTATTTGATCTCTTTCAAGGTACTTGCAATGTTTAGAAAAAGTCCACGACCATTCGGCAGTTCAGGGTATCTGTGAAGTAATACCGTTTGGGAAGAAACAGACGTTGATGTTGAACAGGAAGAAAATGCAGATCTTGCTTTGCGAGCCGGACATAGTTGGTTATACGATGTCGTTGGACCCGACCGTTTATAATCTGTGCAGAGGATTGAAAGCTTTCTTCAAGGAAAATCGTGCGGGGATCATGTTGTCTCGGTGAGTATATTTTGTTGAATTGACATCAAGCGGACCGCATTTAAAATGCGGCAAAGGAAATTGAAGTAACTTTACAGTGATTTAAAGTTAATTTTTCCGACAATGGCCGCGGATTTCGGTAACGACGCGCGTCCTCAATGGAAATGTGAACTTTAAGTTACTATGCATACACTTCAACCTCCTTTACTGCGTTGTAAATGTGCATCGATCTGCTCACTGCAATGGATGGTTGCGGGTTCAATTCCCGTTGGAGCGAATTTCGGAAATTTCCTTTTCGTTATTTAACTTGCTCTGGGTGCGACTGGGATCGCCCCCAGTTCATTGTTAGGTGCTAAAATTGTTATTAAAGGCACTAACTAAATTTTCTCATTGAATCAGGGTCCTAAAAGTAGTCATATGGAAAGACAAAGTGTGCTATTACATTTTCGACCCTGCGGGAAGAGATTCGAGAGCCTATTCTAATTACGCCACTGGGCAAGCCGCTCTCATCAACGTAAAAGATTTGGACTCAGTTGCTGAAATCCTGCTAGCTCGCAGCGTCTTGGAAGATCAGAAATACGTTCTGGCACCCATCAAAGTCCTCAAAATGGTGGATGAAAAGTGCGACGAGGACTTCGAATCCGATAAAGAGTTAACACAAGCTGAAAAAGCTATGATGGGTTACAGGATTCTAAACGAGAACTGTGCTATTGTAAATGCGAATATGCATTTAGGTGATCGATGTTTCGAGGACGCCAAATTCCGGCAAGCGTTGCCGATAGCGATCGTAGCTATATCGTATGCGAAAATATCACCACCCAACACTTGGTTTTCGAAAACGCTCGATAAAATACTCCGGTTAGGCAATAAACTGTACATGGATTGCTTGCATCCAAAAGTGATGATTGACATGACGATCGATAATATTCCGAATGAGATTCTCGTGGGGCCCTACGCTTGTGAGGTTATCATATACAGGGAGAGGGTGAAGGGTCAGTTGTTTACGACCAAAGAGTGTCTGTTCAACATTAAAACCGGTTTGGAGGACTTCTTTAGTCATGAGTATAACAGTGGTATACTGGAGTTTAATAACTACACTCTAGCGGTGTGGAGGCAGAAGGATATGTTCTATTTGTTTGACCCGTACCCTCGCACGACCGATGGCTTGCGGTCGGTGAAGACGGGGAAAGCGTGTTGTCTGATGGTCCTGGACCCGGAGACGTTGGCGGCGGTGATCACCAAGAATTGGGACTATTTACCGACCACCACACAGTTTTATATACACGCGTTCAAAGTTTTGAAATTGAAGAAGAGAGAACCGAAGGTAGGTGTACAAGCCCAAGCCCCCTCCTTCCCTCTGTCTCACCCCCCTTTAGGTCGGCAACGTGGGAGCAATGTCTTTGGTATAGCAAGCATCTATAGGCTACGGTAATTGCTTAACATCAGGCGGGTCGTACGATTGTTTTGCTGACTTTATTATATTAAAAAAAATATAGTTACAAAATAATGTTTTGATAGACTATATGCTTGGTTGATCTTTTCTCTCGATTTTGGGTTTTTCGATATTCGTATTTAGGTCGTTCGATGATAGTTACCACTTGCGGTTAAAGCGAGCTTCCTAAGAGGCCTTGCATGCGGTTTTAACTTGTAAAAAGTCGCTTATCCGGAATGCTGCATTAAGAGGAGGTTGGTACACATTAGTGGCATGTTTAACGGTTTTATAAATATATGTAACGATTTCAGATACAATTGCTTTGCACGTTGAGCGATGAACAACTGCCTGGAAAGGGTGAAGTGAAGCGTAAAGTGTTACCAATGAGCCAGGCGCACGGCGACGGCCAGGAGATGTTTCACGATGTGTTGCCCGCGGGTACATTGGAAGCTAAAAAAGCTGAAGTAAAACCTTATTTATACCTATGATAAGTTGATTTTAGAATACAGCGGGCTCTACACTAATTGGCCGTTACACTGGAACCAACCCACGCATACTTCTGCAAACTGAAACTAACCTACCACTCACACACTAGGGTTGGATTTGGTCTGCAGCAGTAGGTACATGTGGGTTGATTCCATTCTACAAAACTACATCGAATTGTTCGTTGCTAGACAATTGTAGATATAATTTGTTCAGTTATAAAGTACATTTCCCTGTAGCCCAAAAGTGATTCGCTGCAGTTTTAAGCAAAAAGTATCTGTAAGTAAAATGTAGAATGCAGTGTTTTAGTTATTCTGTAATTTCGCTTTACAATCTGCATATTCTATCCATTTCTGTGGAAAAAAAAAGAATTCAATAAAGTGCCGTTGAATTCAGCCGGCAGTGGATGAGGAACAAATGGGCGACATCATCTCCCTGGTGGACAGCATACAGGAGGACTATCTGCCGCCGATACCTCTGAGGTATAAGAACCAGCCCGACGAGCCGATGGAACCTAAAGTGGGTAAGTTAAACAACTTATACATTATAACATTACTGTTTTTCACCAAAACAATGTACCGGGGCTTAGTAGAAGTTTCAACAACTTGCAAAACTACACTCGAAATCGAAATCGTATAATGTCATACATTTTACCAGCACCGCCCTAGCGGAACGTTAAGAACGTTAAGAGCGGATCGTTAACTCTTAACGTTAACGAATGGAAAATATCGATATTGAATATGTTTTTTTTTACTATGCAAACCTGCATGGTGATAAGTGGCCGGTCTATCGCAACAAGAACATAATGCCTCAACGGATGACACAGTGTTAATTTCGTTAATGGACATTATGAATACTTACGGGAAATTTGGCGCTGTGACAATGGCGCTGATTACACTAATCACCAGTACAATCACAAGTATCACGCGTATTCGTGATACATTTAACAGCAGTGTTGACGATTAATTAGAAAAGTACTTTAGATCGCGATACTTGAATCGTAAACCACCATTACTGGTTATTGTCTGTGATCATAAATAACTTAACATTTTCATAAATCATTTTCAGTTTTAGTTTAAAAATAATAATAATATACGATACGGGTGTTTCCAGGGCCAGATTATCCATAAGGCAGTGTAGGCAACTGCCTAGGCGCCCGCGTTTCCATAAAAAATTATATTGTCCTTTTATTTGTTTTAGTTTTTTATTGTATAGGGTGATGTATACCTTCGTAATGTAAGAAAAATAGCGTAATTATGAATAAAATTGCGTTGCGTTGAAAAATGCTTTCGGAAATCAGGAAAGGGCCCCTACTGCCTAGGCCATCATCCACATGTTTCATCATCTCCCTATAATGAAAAGATCATTGAACGCCTGTTATATCCAATGTGCGTGTGGCGTGTGGTGCAGTGAACCTGGACTCGCCGACGGTGTCGGTGACGCAGGTGGTGCCGCCGTGGCCCAAGCCGCGCGACAAGACCAACGAGCCGCCCGAGCCCGACCCCGAGCGCGAGCCCACGCCGCCGCCCACGCCGCCGCCCATGCCGGTACCGACAGCTCGCCTCTAGTCTACCCAGTGACGGTCCAAGGGGAGGGGGAGAATAGGGATTGGGGCTAGGACTAGTAATCCCGTTAGCTCCTCCAGCTAAACTAATTGCTTGTATAAGGTATTACTTGTCTCGACCCCCCAAAATCGTACACGAATTGAAAAAACTTCGTAAACATATACAATTTACAATACGCTGCTAATATGACCCCCAGACCCCCAAAGTCGTGGGTTGCGGCCGTGCCTGAGTGTACCCACGCTCAACGCCCCTTTCATTTCACCGGATCAAAAGTCCTAATCCTGTATCTTGGCCCAGAATAAAGTTATTACCAGATTATGTTAAGGTTGAATGGCTAAATAAATATAAAACTACGGGGCGCTATGACTTTTGCGTGTCATTGTATCGATACAAAGGTCGGTCCTCTATGATTTTTTGTTAAAAAAAAATGATTTACGTAAGTACAGATAGGTACACATTTTTTACAAAAATGTATTTATATTTTCAGCCGCCGGAAGGTGGCGTTGAGGAGGTAAGACTATAAAATTTTCTTTATAAATCTTATATTACTTACACTTGTTTTATACAATATTTTTACACTTTTTTAGAGTCGACTAATAAAACGATCGCAATGTACCTAGTATTGTTGGTGTAAAGTTGACCCTGATGAATTGTAGATTTTATTTAGAGTAAATTTGTCTTATTTAGTTTTTATATACAGTGCATGCACATTTCAATCCCATGCAATCATCGTGCTACTGTTTAGCACTATAACATCCCTTGCATATTCAGAGTTGACGGTATGCCTTTTTTTACAAATGAAGTAATTAGAAATAATATAGAAGCTGTCGTTTCCGACACGGGAACTTTCCGCCGACTGTGAATTCCCCTTAGATGTTTAGTAGGATCTAACTAACAGGGAGAGAGAGCACTAGCTTTGAATAATACCACAGGAGGAAGAGGCCGCGGAGGAGGAAGAGGACGAGGAGACGATGAAGCAGAAGAAGGAGGAAGCGGAGCGCAGGAAGGCGGAGGAGGAGGAGGCGCGCCGCAAGGCGGAGGAGCTGCCGCCGCCGCTGCCGCCGCCGCCGCCCTCGCCGCAGCCCGAGCCCGAAGTGCCGGTACCTACTACCTACTACCTACACGTCCTCCCCACACACACACATTTTTTTTAATATAACAAGTCTGCGAACGAGCTTAAGACCCGCCTGATGTTAAGCAATGACCGTAGCCCATAGATGATTGCAATACCAATTGGATTCCTCGCACGTTGTCGACCTGAATGTTAGTGAGATAGACCACCTTATTAAGCTTCATAGAAATGGGTGGTCAATGCTTACTTCTTGTGAATACCGGCATGCTATTCTGATTACATAATAATACAATAAAATAATGGAGCCTAGATATAAACAGCAGTGATAGCCGATAAGATAAGTTAAGCATGCGTCTTGCAGGCACAAGGTCCTGGGTTCAAACCCTGGCTCGCACTTCTAGGTTTCGCGAAATCTATGTGCGAATCATAATTTCTATATGTTTATCACTTGCTAACGGTGAAGGAAAACATAGTGAGAAACCTGCATGTCTTAGAAAATCCAGCCAATTTTCGAAAGACATGTGAAATCCGCCAACGCGCACTGGGTCAACGTGGTGGATTATGGCCTGAATCCTCCTCGTATTGAGGGGACCCCGTGCCCAGGAGTGGGACGTTAAAGGGGCAAAAGTATTTATGTATTTATTTATATAGATATTATCCCTCTAATCGTCCAACAAAAATGTGTGTTCCAGCTCGCGCCGGTCCAAGTGGCTGAAGATGAAGTACAAACCCTTCCGCCAGTCAACGTCGACCGTCGCATACTCCTCACAGAGGACGCTCAATACCGCTTCAGGCTGAGACAGATCAGAAAGAAAATGACCCCACCCCTTACTGAAGAACAGCTGGACGTGACCCCTTCCGAGGAGCTCGCTAAGCCGAATAACTTCAGAACGTTACCGGATGGCACAGGAATCGTGAGGGGATCCGATGGGATCACTGATGCTGGGTGCTGTACCCCCGAGTCTATAGAAGTGATGCCATTCGGCGCGATCATGGCCATCGTGACGTCATACAAGTACGCGATCAACTCCTGGACCCAGGGCATCGTCAGCTTCGTTCTGGACACCGCGAAGAAACTGCATCAGAACAAAAAGGAGAAGTTCCAACTCGCACCGATGCATGTTATACCGAAAATTGCTATTGGACATCAGGTTAGTTGAAATTGTTCTCATTATCAATACTTTCATGCATTTAATTTGTACTTTATATCGTTTAAAATGTACGAGCTGTTAGCTGCTTTACAATGATGATACCATCCCTAACCTGAAGCACCTACTCGGTTGACACCAACTTTACTCATACTAGGGCTAAAGAAAAGCGATACTTAATGATACAATTAAAGTTCAGTTGGACACCGCTGGGCTCGCCAACATTCGGGTGGTAATTTTATGAATTTGTCGGACATCGTAATTATAAATAGAAAAAAAAACGAAACGTTAATATTATCGAAATTAATAAAATATTAATTTTCCTATCTATTTTCGTTGGCCGGATATCGGTTTAAAGAAATTTATTTCTCAAGAGCTTACAGTCCTCTTATAATGAGATACAGTACTTAATTAGTTATAAAATAATATAACAAGTAGGTTTGCCTCCAGTGCGATAAGAGTTCAAAGAAGTTACATAAGCCATTAGTTTACTTTTAAATATATTCATGTTATCACTAGATAGTGATACGAGTAACATGAATATATTTAGGTAGTTTGTTGTACAACTGTGCTCCCTCAAACAGTACCTATCGTTTTCTTACCATAATTAATATTCTTTCAAAATTGTGTCTATTTATTCGTAGGCTTATCATGCCACCATCGACGTGGTGGGAGAAGGCGCCACGTGGCAACTCGAGGACATCTTATCCAGAAAGTTTTTCAACAAGTACGACCGCGGCATGGTCACCACATCCACATACAGTTGCGCGATATTCAAGAGGAACGGCCTCTACTATTTGTTCGACTCCAGCAGTTGCAATGCAATGGGCCTCAGGGATGTGAAGGGGAAGGGAAAAGCTTGCTTCCTGCGGTTCCGTACGTTGCACCATCTCGTGAGCAGGTAAATACTTATATACTACCCAGTATTGTAACTATTCGAATCGATATCGTAATCGTAAACTTTGCAACGCCGTCTGTACTTTGTTATTTTTTAATTGATTCTAAATATAAATAATAAATATCGCCAGACTGACACACCAACTGTATGGTCCCAAACTAAGCAACGTTTGTACAATGGGTACCGTACAATGGACTGGGGGCGATCCCAGTGACACCCAGACCTGGGCAAATTACGAAAAGGCCATTTCCGAAAGTTGCCCCGGGCGGGAATCGAACCCGCAACCATCATGTGCAGTGAGCCGAGCGGCCTAAGCTCGAACCACTACGCCAAGCGGTCGGAAACACATTTTAAGTTTAGTAATCGAATATGACTTACGATTACTAACAGTGCAGTAACTTTCAAATTAACTTTAAAGATGGCTAACAGGCGTAAATTTCCGATATCGATTTGAATGGCTTAAAATGACTCCCCTGGTTCCTATATTTTTTTACGTCTTCGTAAATATCATGGTTAGATGATAACTAACATTTTGGTTACGAGTCCTTTGTTGTCAGTTTGTAAACTAAGAACATGTCAATTATGTGGTGTTACGTTAACGTAAGCGTGACCTAGCCTGTGTGCCTAGCAGGAACTCCTAACGTATTGTGATTGAGAAAGCATGCTGTCACAATCATTCTTATTTACTAAATCTGTCATGTGAACAGGACGGCACACGTTAACCACGTTACGCTACGGTAAATTTCATAGTTTTTATAAATAAGATTTTTTAAATGTTTGATAGAAATCTCTTTTGTTTTTTCAAAGTGCACTTACATAAGGTTTTAAAAGGCGCAATTTTCTTGTTTCAGGATTGCTTTCAATAGAGACGGCAAGACGGAAGACCAACAATTTATTCTGAGCAGAATTTTGGTAAGAAGACTTCTAACAGAGCCCCGATTCAAACTTCCTGAGGATTATGACTACGAAACTGGTCTTCCCAGATCGAAAAAGTCTAGGCCGTCATTAGTTTCTGGCGGCAAGGATACCGACGAAAAAAGAACGTCTATAATAGATGGCACGGAGGCAAAGAGCCAAACCGCTATCGGATACCAACTTGTAGATGGCGTGTACAGAATTGAAGGAACCACTTCGCTGAAGGACAGGAAACCGAGCTCTGACGTGAAATCCTGTCATTTTGTAAGTCTGATGGCCATGTTGATGGCGGCAATGCATCCCATCAGGACTTGGGACCACGTTATGGTAGATACCTGCATAGAGAAAGGTCTCGAAATACACGAAAAAGCGACGAATTTGAGCGCATGCGAGAAGAGAGTAATTAAAAATGTTATTCTTGACGGCAAATTTATTAACATTAACATAAAGAAGATAATCGTCGTCAATGAGAACCCGGAGAAAAGATTGGAGCAGTATTTGAAAGCGGTGCTACGAAGGCTGCGCTATGTCCTCATCAGGTTTCCTCAGTGCAGTATGGTGATCTGCCAAGCTGAGGGATATTATCACCTGTTCGACCCCTACCCACCGCCGAGTGAAGACCCCGAGCCCCCCAAGGAGGGGGAGGAGAAACCACCGAAACCTCTCGTACAGAAGAAGGGCAGCCCTGTGGCCACGTGGACTCTATACCGCTCCATGGATGCGCTCATTCATAGAATAAGAAAGGTAGTGCCGGGGAAGCAGGCTGACGGACCAGAATTTTACACATTCGAATTGACCTCAGTGAAAACAGCGCCCCGACATTCCGCGCTGAATTACAGACTCAGTCCGCTGTTTAAGCCCGATGATAATCCAAATTTACCGTACCTGAAACGTAGGAAAATACGACCTATTGTCGATGAAAAGATGTACTGGCTTAACATAGAGGCTATACCCTGGTCCCGAATGAATCCCACTAATGATTTAGGTTTTGAGAGGAACACACCGCGGACCATGTGGAAAGACTGGGATATCGAATTTCCCGGCGACTTGTTTTCGTTATGGGGAACGGTACACCCGTTGGACCATCAATTTGACGAAGAAAATCGCGGCCAACAATATCTTGCGACCTGCGTGGTCGCTCTTGGTATGTCGCAAGCCTGTAATCTCAGCGGATGGACGAGCGGGTTTTTGGATGGAATCGTAAAAGGTGGAGACATGTATCACAAGAAGTGTGTTGCGAAAATCGGCTCCTCGCCGAATCATGAGGTTGAACTGAGCGATTTGGACAGCAAGTTTGATGACATGTTCCCCTACTCATTCTCAGTTAAGTTTGAAAAAATAATATTTGGATTCGTGTATAACATGCTTCCTGACCGATTCAATCTAAGTAAAGCTTTGGCTTACTTTTTTGAGAAAAATACATATGGGATATTAACATCTCCTACGAAAAATTTGGCGTTTGGCAGAGCTGGTAGTTCTTACTTTATGTTCGATTGTCAAAGTTTTGGCGCGCCTATATTCTGTCCAGGCCGCGGAGCTGCTTACATACTGAAGTGCGAGAGTCTCAACAGGCTTATTTACTGCATAACATTAACGTTGAATATACGGAGGCATGGCCAACAGTTTCATTTATATAGTGCGTCAATATCAGTGTCTGAAAAATCAAAATAAATGTATGGTACACATGGTTGGTTGTTGATTCCTTGTTAATGATTTAAGTAGGTACCCCGTAGAATATTATTCTGCAGCATTCTAGATGTACGAATATCACAGGTAGGTACACCTAAGCAAAAATGTCACTAACATGTGGCTGTGATGAAACAACCTACCCTAATCATACATCATCATTATGATGGTAGCCCGGTGACAAGCTATTATTTAATGCTGTTGGTAGCCAAGCAGCACTAGATTTCTCAATAGGCCACAGCCTATGGGCAATAGCTTAATAGGTTTACTTTAGTTACCTAATGCCAGTAAATAGATACCTACTCACAAGTGAGTGAAGATAGGCTGGACAATCCTAACAAGTAAGGCTGCACATTGATTAGTATCCAAACTGAGCTGGTTTCTCATACCCTATCAGTAACTACTAACTACTTAAAACAATGATAGGGCTCCGTTCTTCCCCGATGTCAATTTAAAAGGAGATTCTAATTATGAAAGTATAGAGATGTCTGTCTGCCTGACAATATAATTATAATAATATTCGAGTATACAGTACATAAATAAAAGAGCTATGATTTAAAAATCTCTTCCAGAACATAGTATATTTAAATTAAATACCATCCTAGCCACAACTTAAAATTGCTTTCAAAATATCTAGTTTGCACACTACAGAGGCCAAGACCAACATATAAAATGAATTTAGCACATTTTATTATCAGTGATTTTATTATAACTGTAAAAACCTTATACATAATGTACTGTCAATAAGTAATATAATTATTATCATGGTGACGGTCTTATTCAAGATCAGGTAAGTTTTCATCATCCGAGTCTGTTTCCAAATCGTCGAAAGAGGGTTTCTTAGTCTTCTCGTCGCCTCCGCCGCCCATTGTCCTGAGCATGTCCAAAATATCGGCGTCGTTGCCTCCGCCGCCGCCGCCACCGCCAGTCTCATCCTCGTCGTCCTCATCTTTCCACTTGTTGAAATCTATCTTCAGGTAGTGAGGCTTCTTCTTATCTTTTGTTAACGAGGACCAGTAAGGCGCGTCCTTTTTCTCTTTACGAAGGACCATTTCTATGCACCTGCCTTTATTCACGAAGGCGCTAGATTCGGGAATAACGGCTTCATACAATGGTATGGTTACTTCGTACATCTTACTATCCAGTGCATTTGCTCCTTTAAAATAGACGGAATCTTTCTCTATTTTAATAATAGGATCTTTAGATTCGATGCTAAATGTGAGGAAAATGTCTTCTTTACGTTGAGCCCATAAAACGGGTGGAGGCACTGCAGTTTCAGAAGACATAGCTCCGATGGTGTATATTGTCGAAGTACAATAAATGCGTGGGGCTAAATTTATAAGAAACGTGTACTTTTACACAAGATTCACACAAATTTCAACTTACGAAAGTTGATAGTCTTTCTATGTCGCCGCCTGCCTCGCCGCACCGATTCATTTATGGAAAATTGACTGACAGGACCAGTGTTGCCAGTAACGGATAGTCAAAAAATACATAAGATTACAAGACTGCAAAGAGTATGTATGTCACAGATTAGAGATAATATGTATGTAGCCAGCTAATGTATGTAACCACTATGCAAGACTGCTCAAAAGGTACCTAAGGCATTCTCAAAAATCTTGATATTCAGTTGGGTCGATTTTCATATTTAACCAGTGACAAGTAAAATATATTTTTTTATGCATCGAGCAACTGAACGCCTTTGGCTGGGTCTAATACGACTTCTCACCCCCGGGACGCACCTCTGGATTTTTCGAATCTATGTGCGAATCATAATTTCTATATGATTATCACTTGCTTACAGTGAAGGAAAACATCGTGAGGAAACCTGCATATCTTAGAAGATCTAACAACCCCCACTAGGCCAGTGTGGTGGATTATGGCCTGAATCCCCCTCGTGTTGAGGTGAGGCCCGTGCCCAGGAGTGGGACGTCAGAAGGGCTAAAATTAATATTTCTTTTTTACCCCCAAAACCCTCGAAGTAAAGTTGCAGATAATTTACTGACGACAAATTATAAGATACACGCATATTTTTTAACATAATAAATCATGATATGTATTTATAGCTCCCTGGTTCCAATTACTATTTATGTGAGTGCGAGCGAGATCAGTTGGCTTTTCTACTTGTTCAGTTTGCCAATCGGACTTAGCTTTGTTAAGTTTATTTGTGGTTTATTTCGACTAGGCTGCGGTATGTTCAGTTTGGGAATGAATTATGATAAAGAGAGTAGCGCAAAGTAGGGGTGTCCACTTAGAAAAAACATCGATGTTTTTATCGATGCGATATATCGGAAGTGTGTATCGATGTCTTCCGATGTATCGGTTACAAACATCGATGTTTACTGAAAATGGAGTAATTTTTCTAACATTACATCAAAACACAAAGCCCTCACCTAGTCAGCCCTCAGACACTCCATACAAGCGTCAATTTATAATTATATACTACTCCTACACCAGCACTGTCCATGTCTGCACATTTATCGCGTGTGTTCAAGGATGCTGAATTTTCAAGAAATCTATATGTCTAAGAAAATACAACTTTTCATGGTGTACGACCATGCACGTACATTTGCCGAAGCAGCAATCACACTGACCCAAATTCACATTTAGGAAAATTGTACTGTAACCAAAATCAGTTCGTCATCGGTCATCAAGCAAACCGCACGTTCTCACCCCTCATTAAATTCACTCCCATTACTTACGTTTGATGTCAGTTTTATAATATAACAACTTTTATCATATCAGCTATATCAGTGTTTCTATCAGCCCAACCCGACCCCTATCAGACAAATTAGTACAGGCATCCCCGTACACATGGAAACCATCGCTGATTCTAATATTGTTTATTAAAAAAAGTAAAAACTATGTATGAGAATAATTTAGATTTCAAACGGAGTTTTAATTAAATCTGGTATTCGATGTTTTATGAAAATACATCGATACATCGAGTGAATCAACAGTTTGTCAAAACATCGGATCGATTCGATGTATCGTATTATAAATATCGAGTGATTCGAAAAATCGATGTTTATTGAATATCCCTAGCGCAAAGGAACGTGGGAGTTACGCATCAAGGCCGAAAGTAACGCTCTGGCAACGCTGGACAAGACAGATAAAATAGTATACAATAGTGCGATTGTCTGTTAAATACTGACGCATGATGGCGAGAAACAGTCTGACCACAAACGAAATAAAAGAATTTCTACACAGTCATGCATGCATGACCAAAATGGAGGACATGTCCTCCATTTTGGTTTTCCAAAGTGGACACGTTTCTGTTTTGTATTGGTATTGTTGTTATTGCTATTTATTACTTGACACTGGGGCAATACATATTCAATAAGTACCTTTCAAACTGGGCGGGCCATATGCCCATATCGCTCATCCCACATCCGGTGCAACATAGTCACAATTGAAAAAACCCAAATTTTCACGAGTCATTCGATTTTTTTATTCATATCTCTAATCATGACTGTGACTTTGTTAAAACGAGTAAGTAGTTTGAACTTAGTTTATTGCAAACTATTGATAGTAAGGCTTGATGACATAATGCAAAATAAAAAGATAAAGTGAACCTGATATTTAAAAACTCATAATAATGATTGATGACCTGCAGTTCTGTCATTATGGCACTAATTCCAACTAAAATTATACTTATGACACCATAGTAAATTAAAAGGGTTCACAGATCAACTCAATATCTTTACTTTATTAGTACAGCATTAAGTAAGCATCTAAGCTGCATATAAGTATACTTACTTCAGGGAAGATTTTGAAAATTAAATGTAACAGGACAGAAAAATCATTAAAAATAAATAAAATACATTTGTGTCATTAAAGGTACTACAGCCGCACAAGATCAAATTTGTAACTAGTCATAACATACTTTAACGTCGTTGTGGACCTAGGCTGCGAGACAAGTGACTATTCGGTCAATGTTGCTACGAGACCGCGAAAAAAGGCGTTAATGCCACAACAATATTGCCGCCGTATAGATAAATCTACCTGAGTTTGCCATTATTACCTTAAAATTGAAAAAAATGCAATTGTGACTTTGTTGCAGCGGATGAGCGATATCTCAGTATACTATCTTCCGTAGTATTCTCTTTGGTATTCTACGTCATGACATTCGTATTTTTTAAGTTCTTTGAGTATAACAAAATGTCCATGTTCAAAAAATAAAAGTTTATAAGTAAGTAAGTACATACTTACCTACTAAAATGATAATTATGTATTTTCAAGAATAGAGGTCGTTTCTGATGAAAATCGGAAGGTTATGCATAATACCTACGATTTTTTAATAATCATTTTCGCTAGCCAATGCCTCTGCTTTAGGCTTATAGAGATCAAATGATAAAGGACTGTAGGTAATAATACTTACATCGCCGTTTCTAAAATAATAATACAAATACATTGAATTAACGTTTATTTTTTGTAAGTAGAAGAAAGTTACGTAGGTACCTACTTAAGTAGGTACATTTTCACGGGCCGGAAAACATTTAATTGATTCTTAACATTATCTATAGTAAAATCACAGCTATACTAAGATTAATCCTTTACGCATCTAGCAGGTAGGTAGTAGGTACTACTCAAGAGTATACTAGGTACCTACATAGATAAAGGTACGACGAAAAGTTCATTTTGATTATATTAATGCAATTGATTATAAATACAGCAACTGAAGAATTATGCGCCCGTATTCACAATTGACGGAAAGTTTCCTATATCGGAAACAACAGCTTACATTCTTCTTTTACAAATGAATGAATGAATGAATAGAAGAAGGATAGAGGCTATCGTTTCCGACAGACTTTCCGTGAACTGTGAATAGGTAAGTACCCTGAATTTCTCACTCGTGCATGGTATTATCAGATTTAATCAACAAATCTTCATGTGTAAAGCACATCCGAGCTAGGTTGAGTTAAATTTTTTTTTATCTTAAAGATACCCTGGAAGACTATTAACTTTTTGTTACCATAACATATTATGTCCGTAGGAAACGATTTAAGAAAGGCCACTAAGGAGTGGTTTGAGTGGCATCTTAAGTGCGTGCGTACAAAGGTAAAATTAGAAAAAAAAAATCAATAAAGTTAGAATTGCGAAATGCGCGCCAAAAACAGGCGACCACACGGCGACGCGACATTGATTTAACGTTTTCTATACTTATTCGGGCGGCATGTCGCCTGTGCGACTGAATAAATTGGATTTTGTGTCTGTCTCTACCTTCCTAGCTTGCCTTCGCCATGGTGTGTGATGTGCTACCGTAAAGGCTACTTAGTATATAGTTCCTTATTCAATAGCACATTGTCATCGTATTCATTCAAACTGGCGATAAGAAATATATATATATAATAAATCATAATACAAACAATTACAGTATAATATTTCATACATTAGGAATTATCACTGGTTATCCTTAACATTGTTGACGATCATCGCTTACATTTCCCTAACTCAGTTCATACTTATTTCTATCTGGCAGTTATTCATGGACTTTTTTATATTTGTATTATTATATTCACCTCCTATTATTACATTCAGTTCCTCATAACGTCTTCTTTTTAAACAAATATTATGATTTAAAACCTTTTTTGTTTATTTAAATTCTAAACATTTGACTTCTAGGCAAATAAATATTATAGTTTGGATCAATTGGGTAGTAGTACGTTACTATAATGTTTATAACAATTAATTGATTATCATTAACATTAAACACCAAGTTTAAACAAGATTTAGCATCACAGTAAAGTAATAACATGTTTAGCAAAACACTCTACATAAGTAATCTGAATCCATTATAATGTATTAATAAATTATTATTATTATTATATCTCTACATACAACACTATTATTATTAAGTCTGAACAGATTATACTGTATACAATTATTATGGTATATTTCAACCTCTTGGAATGGCTGCCCGTGCGAAGCCTGGGTGGGCAGTCAATATGAACAAACCATGTAGATATTCATCCGAATATAATAACGTAAACGGAACGATTAGAATTAGCGAGTGAAAAAATAATACCAAATGGCATTAATCCAAATTCTGTTTTGGACTGACTAACTTGTTTTTTTACGTAAGTACGGTATAACACGTATTTCTTTCGTCTGATATAGCAAGATTACGTTAGCTTTACACAACTTCTGGTTGAAAAACGACGAATTCCTTCACATGTGTATCGGTAGTTTGCCAGCAACTTTGAGAGCATGTGAATATCAGAACCGAGAGGAAGTGGAGATGAGCCAGTTGTGCGTTGTGTGGCAATAATCGCAATGTTTCCGCGAACTCCGGGACGAGTTGGAGTTCACAGGCGAGTCTCGAACCGCAACGGGTGCAGATGTTCGGAACGCTCGGAGACTCGGGAGTACCTGCAGTACTAGGTAGAGGGGCTCCGAGTACAGGAGGCTCATCCCGTGAATATCTGCAAAACATTTACCACCTTATTAATAAATGTGGTTTAGCGTTTGTATAATTACAACATGCTTTGTCTTCTTCTTTAGAATATCAAATTACTGATGACAGTAAGAGTAAACACGTTTATTAATCAGGAGTATAATGATAATAGGAATTTTCCAGTTAATATTAGCGTGATTGTATTATTTTTCTCTTCACATTACCTCAGTATTTGTCCTGGATTTTTGCGTAAACGAGTAAGGAAAGCGTGGAATAGCCTGTCACCATGCAACGGGGCTGCTTCCTCGTAAGGCTCGTCGTCGGAGCCGCCACCGCCACCGCCCATTCTCTCACCACCGCAAACATCGATTTCTGTTTATTATTGGTTCAAGATCATTTATCTAAGGATTATTATTTATTAATTGAGCTATCAAACCAGTGTATTTTAAGTATACGTACCATTATCTCTCTTATATTTATTGAGCAGTTCAGTAACTCTGTCGTCATTGTTACCAGATTTACTCCATTCTTCCTCAACATAAATAAATTTCGGTGCAAATTGTAGTTGTCCACACATCAGCCGTGTTCTCAGGTCGGGAGGTAATTCAGCTGTCTGAAATACGACTTGTTTAAATATTTATTTTATAAACACATTGATATAATTATTCGCAAATGGATGTAATTTATTTTATTTGAAATAATTATAATGAAAGGCATGCCATCCTAAATGTAGCATTCCACATGTTGCCACATGTAAAGACTAATTCTTGTTGCTAATCACATTCAAGCTCATATATTATTATGAACTAATAAAAAAATGGTACTGTCACTGTTGCCGGGCAACACCAGCTTATCTTCCTCGCCTGTCTCTGTCGTAATTATGAAAATGAGACGCATGGTTCTGTAACAGGCGTTTTAACTTTCTAATACGAACCTGGTGAAGCAAAGCTTGCACATCATTAGTGGGTGCTGTGGGCGAGTCCACTGTGACTAATCCAGGCTCGTCTCCGCCTTCCAATTCCGCAGCAGCTACTGGTGCGCCAATCGCCCCAACTGCCCCTGTGATTTGGTAGCAAATGCAAGAATTAAGTACCTATGTCAGAAGGGCTTTGGGTTAGTTGTAAATTACCATGTAGTACCCCAACCGCCTCTTAGCTCATTGTTTACTGAGATGCATAATATGAAATTACATTCTTGCCAACTTTTATCAAAATCGTTTCAGAAGTTAGGTTGTGAAGAAATAAGAAATATTTAACAATAACATAATATTTTATGACACAATTAATATTACCAACTATAACCCACCCCCAATATCTGGCCGCCCTAGGCCTCTAGGCCTGGGCCTAGACGGCCTTAAGGGAAATCTGCCACTCATCATGACGATGTAAATGATATCTGATAAATATTTAATAGATTACAAATTGGGTAGTAAGATGGATAGTAAACTATCAACTTAAAACCATAGGGATACAGGGCATTATGTAGAATATATATTTTATCATTGAAACAGAAATTAATTACTAAAAATATAGTTATCCCATTACTAGTACCATAAGTGACTACTAACTAAGAAGTGGGAGCACAAAAGTGAAATACCTCATAATAAAACTCATGTCAATAATAAGTAATTAAAAGTAAATTTATAAATAGTTACCTTGGACGGGGGACATGTTGGCATTGTGGGCATCAAAAACTTGTAGATTTCCGAGAGCTTGTTCCACAGTCTCCAGTTCAATAGAATTGCTCTCTTCATCTTCATCAGAATTCCTATACACAAAAAGCGGTCAGATATAGAAGTTGTTTCATTTTTGAGCCCAGGAATATTACAAATAATTAATTTATAACTTTAGGATTGGGTGTTATAAACAGAATAATTTTCTTATATCAAGTGTATACAAGGATGTCAATATGGAACAACCTATATGTGTTTGAATATCATACCTTTGCATAGCATTATTTGGGCTGGGAGCATTATCAATGTTCATGAAATTCCCATTGGCAGCGTCATTGTCATTCTCATCCCATTCATCAGCTCCGTTGCACCATGATAGGTTAGTGTCAGCACTGGGTATAGCCACTATGGTACTTGATTCAGTACCTGAATTGTCTTGGAATTGACTTCGGACACATAACCAGCTAACAAAAAGGGGTTATAAGTCACACCACAATATTTTTAGTTCTGTAAGTTTAGTTTAATTAATTCATAACCAACAGAATTAGTACCACTGTCATTAAAGATTATGATTTTATAAAATTATAAAAAAAAAAAATTGTCAGATAAAAATAAAAATGCAAATCAATAAGTAGGTTACCTTTCTGATTGTATCCAGCAATTAGGATTTATGCACGCAAACACGTACAAAGTGCGATGATAGACTGAATTTTCAAGAGGAGCATAACATTGTATGACTAGCGGTCTGTGTAACCCACACAGAGGGCATTTAGAAGAAAACTGGAGATTTTCTGTAGGCGGCCAGTCCTGTACATCAAATATTTTTATAACAAAGCATGCGGTCGATATGTTGTATCATCTAAAAATGAAATAAATTGAATAATAATTTACTTACGGGCAATCCACCCACTTTATTGACAGTGTAGTTCAGTAAGGTTTGATTCTTTTCTCCGATTGTTTCATCTTCGTATCCCAAGTAAACTTTACCCTGTTGCTTTGCCATTTTAATTTCAAAAACTAATTTCCATGGGATCAATGAAATCGAAGCGAGCGAGCGAAATGTCAAATTTAACTTTTTTATGAGTAAGTTTATGGTTAAGGCAAAGCAACAAATGATCATTTAGCCAAACAGCAACATAAATTATAAGCATTATTTAGTCAGTACAAGGCAGTGTGATTTACCCAATACTGTGATTCACCCACATGTTACTGATACTGTGGTTGGCAGGTACCTATGTATTTGGTAGGTATATCAGTAATTAATTAGGGAAATGATAGGCACACTTCCGGACTCCACTCGTCTTTCGATAAGTACTTATCCACTGACTTAGAAATACTACGTCTACGTTATCTCTGTGAGACTTATCAACGGAATACTATGGAGTAAGTATGATTGCTTTTACTAAAGACCAGTTCGTTATTAACGAATTGACCTCGAATATCCATATACTTAGTTTAGATTTCGTTAATTTTAGAGCTATCGACCTACCTAAAATTAATAAGTTACGAAACCCTTGTTATAAAAATATACAGCTTATGTTGGGAATCACGTCTTACTTAATTGATGTCAGTCCGTTGCACTGTATAAGGATATGTGATATTACGAAAAAAACGTTGCGAAAATGTTTATATGATGCGCTGTAACAGTTAAATGTATCTATCTTTATGGACTTAAATTAAAATATCACAGTCTCCACACTTTGTCTTTCTACATTCCATTATTTTCTATTAAAGGGGCTATTAAATTTCTAGATAGGTTCTTACGTGGTAAACTTTAGTGTCCGTAGATCACATCAATTTCGATTGGGGTCATTGCATTTTTTTTAAACGACTTTTATTCATATAAGGAGCGCATTGCCCAAGATGTACGAATCATTTGGAAGAGCGTGGGAGATCCCGAGCTGTGGTAACGAGGATGTCGTATCAACACACTCAATAACAAGTTGGACTCCTTGACGAAAAGTATACCGGCGTTAGACCTTATTAGCACCAACCACAGGAAAATGAAGATATTAAGGACATATTTATTCATTTTCATAACGGTACGTACGTAGGTGTAACTGTAATAGGTAGTCATTCTCTAAATAAGTTTCACCAATTGATAAAGTCTACTTTTTTAGGTGTACATAATTGAGTTAGAGGCAGTGACGGTGAACCCAGCCTTGTGTCCCACAAACAAGATTGCCCCGCATCGGCGCGCCTCAAGCGGGAGTCAGGGCGAAGAAAGGACATTGCGATTGTTCTACGACCTGCTTGCACCGCACAGGCCATACAGAGATCCCCTTAACGACCTCCAAGAACAGCCGCAAGAGGACGACCCGAACGACTGCGGGGAGATCGACGATTACGATGAAACGGATCTTAGTTCAGGTAAAAAATCTTTTAAATTAGTGTTCTAGGTTTAGTAGGTTCCTATTTTAATACTTGCAAAGGTATCTATAGACAATAAAGTTCTGGTCAGTAGGTAGGTATCTAAACTAACACAAATTTAACTTTTAAAATGTTTTTTTATGTCAGCCAAAAACTTTAGTCTTGTGAACGGTAGGTATATTTATTCCGATACTAGCTGACCCGACAGACGATGTCCTGTCCTATAATAAACACAACAAATAAATAATTAGCGAATCGTTCCATTCGTTCACGCGTGATGCGATGACCAAGGAAATCGAGATTCATTTTTATATATACCTATGAGATACATAACATTTTTATTAATTAGCTACTTAAATACCTTTTAATCATTGTTTCCAGTCACCAACTACAACTATGCTCAAAGGAAGAAAGATCGCCATAACAGGATGCTGTTCGGCTACTTCCCCAGGCCGGGGTCTCCACCGGTGAACACGCCCGCTCCGCCTCGGCCCCAGAGGCCACCACCCCCCACCAGACCACCCTTCTGGTCTGGGGGTGTATTTGGATCAAATGTGTATCGACCACCATATCCACATCGCCCATCAAGTAAGTAGTATAATAAATAAACATCCCCAGGACAACAGTTTTTTGTGTATTTTCATATTCATTCATAAGTAAGCACTTATCAGTTATCATTTTTCTCATCGGAAACTGTAAATATCTATATTTTTACTAATCTAATCACTGTTGTCAGTAATTCCAAAACAAAATTTAAGTATGTCAAAATGCAATATAAAATATCAGTCAAATACTCTATCATATGGTCTCAAACTTAACACCGATTGTATTATGGCACCGCACAAACTGGGGGTGATCACAGTGACACCCAGACTCAGGACAAATGAGGTAAGATAAAAATACCCGTTTGCCCCTACGGGAATCTAAGCCGCAATCAGCTGATCCAAGCTTGATTCTGGCGATTAGCCGACGCTTCGCCTCAAACAGAAGGGGAATATGAAATTGCTGACTGCCAGTTTATTCATGATCATGAACAACTAAAGTCAGAATTATGAAGAAAATAAGCCAATTTAACAGTTAGTTTTGCTTAAACTTTGGCTGTGAAATGTTTATTTCGTTTTTACAGACTTCATCAAACCTGTGCAAGAAGACTCTACGGATACCCACGTTACTTACCGACCCGAAGTGGTGGGAGGGCCATCAGGCCACGTAGTCGGTTATACGACCACAGGTAGACCCACCAGACGTCCAAGACCGACCGCGACGACACAAAAGCCATTCCGTTTCCCGAGTGAATCTGATTCGTACACTAGAGTTCCACGGACGAGGCTACTGAATCCTTCCACAAACATTGTAGGCTCATTTGTTGATTTGTTATTTAATTAAACACTTTAAAGTTTAAAATTTCAACGATTTTTATTGCAAATCGTAATTTAAAACCTTGATACGCATCAATTATGGGTAATCGTCCAAATAGCTTCTGTTGTTTGCACGATACCTACGCAGAAGCTATTTCCATAGAACATTTAGAAAAAATATCACAATTAATAGTATCTATACAAATACATAAAATTGGAGTGTCTGTTTGTAATATCAAAATAACACCTTTTCACTAAATGCATATGAAAGTACAAACGACACCTATAGCAAAAACGCGATTTAAAAAAAAATTGTCTGTCTGTCTGTCTGTCTGTGTGTTTGTTCCGGGTAATCTCCGAAACGGCTGGACCAATTTTGACGGGACGCTCTCTGGCAGATAGCTGATGTTATAGGGAGTAACTTAGGCTACTTTAATTTTAGAAAAAACGATTAGGGTTCCGCGTAAAAAAATAAAAACACATGAAATCAAAGAGTATCTCCGAAACGGCTGGACCGATTTTGACGGGACTTTCACTGGTAGATAGCTGATGTTATAAGCAGTAACTTAGGCTACTTTTATTTTAGAAAAACAAAATAAAAAAAAAATTAAAAATCGGTCCTGTCGTGCGGGCTCAGAACGCGGGAGCGGGCTTTTTTGTTAAGTTAAATTCCACGCGGACGAAGTCGCGGGCTCAGCTAGTATGAAATAAAAAACCTGCTCTGAAATTGGTTCATTCGTGATCGGCGAGTTCTAGGGCTACCTAACTTTAATGCCAAGGTTATTTCTAAAACCCCCTTTTAGGATTGCATCGCCGGTCAAAAATGTTTGATACTCCGTAGCTATCTGTCCGTCCGTCTAAATAAGTACATCTTTGTCGTCAGCATTTTTGTTATAAAGGTGTTTGCTCAATGACAACCTTATCTAAAGTATATATATTCTTATTATGTACATAGTACCTATATCTTGTAGGATAATCCATTTCATAAACTAGGAATATTACGTAGATAATAGGCGCGTAACTTCTAGTCTCTTGGGTTCATTTTACCTTATTAGTAGGCGTAGAAAGGCAACCAGTCTGACCTTCCATTGTCTTAACATGGCGCAAAATCTCAGGAGATAGAATTCAATAAAATACGACACAGCAACCTTTCAAACATAGCTATTGTCGCTCAATGTAATAAAACATACTTAACGTTTCATAGAATAGCGCACATAAGGTCCACTCACGTGTTAAGTACTAGTGTCCTAATGAGAGTCGCGTGACACTGAAACTAGGGATCTCCGCTTATATGGATATTTTCGTTGGTTTGCCTCATTAATTCGTTAACGTAATGTACGTACTTACCTATTGTGATATCACCACATGCCGTGAGTTTAATACGAGTTAATCATTTACGAGTGACACTAACTAAAGCGCACATGTGAAGTTTAAAGCGGGTGTTATATTCTGTGAATAAAAGACAACATGAAATTATTGGTAATATGGACAACAACAGTGTTATGCGTTACGGCGGCAGTTCTAGTGGATAGTAAGTATTTTTATAGTTTTATCCGTTCAATTTAATATTTCTTAGAATAAGGGCTAAATAGATTTACAGTTCCAAAATTCGCTAAGCTACCTAACCATTTATCTCGAATCGTCACAATTTCGGTAAGAGTTCATTTAAGCCGTATTCACAAAATATAATACTTGTCTAGAAATGTCTAACTTTCTAGTGTGGGTCCCTTAGACAAGTATTGTTTGTAAATGCGGCCGTAGCTTTTGCTTTTGATTTTAAAGGGTTGTCCGTTAATGGAAAGGTTGTTCATGTTTTCATTATAGATAACCCTTACATGGAAGCGTTAAGGAATAATAAACAGTGGGAAAGTGTGCATGGGTATGTCCAAATCCGACCGGGAGCTTACCTGTTCTATTGGTTCTTTTACGCGGACGGCACTAAAGTTGGTGCGAATAAAAAACCACTGATAATATGGATACAAGGTGGACCAGGGTTTGCCGCCAGCGGAGTGGGAAACTTCGGCGAGATAGGACCGCTCGATATGGATTTGCAACCTCGCAACCATACTTGGGTATGCTACTTAAATTTATAATACTCTACCTAGTATCTAGTACCTAAACCCGTGTGCCATGGGTCAAAATAGTACCCACCATTTCGACTTTTTGTTATTGTAAAAGGACATGGACAGTGGATAAATTTTCTTCCAACTCCTATTCTTTTATTTCGATTAAATTCGTGCGGGTTCCAAGACAATTTTTTTTTCACCGGGACTCGTCGAGGGTCACACTTCGAGGTCGTCATTGATTGCCGATCATGGCTTATAGGAGTAATAGTGGTGAGAGTGAGTGACAGGTCTAGCCTAATAAAAAAAAAGTTATTGTATTTAAACGGGCATGGTCTTATATGAAAACCATCTAATACGAGTAGGAACTGCTTTTTGACGCCGATGCGCTGTCAGCCTGTCGCTGTCGCGTAGTTTCTTAATTGTTCAAATGTTTTCATACGACTTCAATAAACCAAAATGTAGGTGCAAAAATATTTAATGGCAAGCTAACCTTATTTTGACAAATTGCTGGGATGTCCCAATTAAAGTATCCGCGAGGAAATTACACATTTTTGACTAATTTAATAATGTTAACGTTTCCGTTTTAGGTGAAAGGAAGGAACCTTTTATTAATAGATCATCCAGTCGGCACTGGTTTTAGCCACGCGATATCCAATTCTCTGTATGCAAAAACAGATCGGGCTATGGGTAAAATATACCTACAATGAATATTCGATACCTTTGAGGGGTTGACATTCATATATTAATGAATGGAACATTTCTTTACAGCCATAGATCTATCGCGAGCGATAAAAATGTTCTACAGAAGACACCGAGATTTTCGTAAAACACCGGCTTATTTGATCGGTCAAAGTTACGGAGGTAAATTATGTTCACGACTGGGATTGTATTTGCACACAGTAGGTGACCATTGTCTATCTTATCTTCTTAATGTATTCGTGTTTAAACATGTTTATGTTATAAAACAATTTCGCAACAGGCAATCGAAAAGAGAAGTCTCAAGATGAATTTCAAAGGGATCGGGATAGGTGGCGGGTGGCTCAACCCCAGGGAGAGCATCGCCGTGCAGGCTGAGTATTTGTATCAAACGGTATGTCATGAAGTACCTAAATAAAACCTAATCGAGAAAGTGTAGTAGTTCATAATAATATATTGATTGATGACGTGTGAAATTATCATTGAAAAATATATGGATTTCCTGCTTATGTTGAAACAATTGGATTATTTCAAGCATGGCGACTAACGGGGACTACTGGAATATTAGATATCTATATATACAAATCAATAAAATTGAAGTGTCTGCTTGTAATGTCAAGATAACAGCTTTTTACTAAATGCATACTTATTCAAATTCAAATTCAAATTCAAAGCGTTTATGAAAGTATACTACATAGGTACGGTACTTGTAACAAAAAAAAACTGTCTGTTTGTTCCGGCAAATCTCTGAAACGTCTGTACTGATTTTAAAGAGACTTTAACTGGCATTTAGCTGATGTTATAAGGAGTAACTTAGGCTACTTTAAATTATATCGAAGTACCACGCGGACGGAGCCGCGGGCAACAGCTATACATTTTTAGGGTTTTCTTAGTTGATAGGAACAATACTAAAAAAACTAGGTTTAATAAATGTCAAATTATATAGGCTGCTTACTAACGTAAAATATTTTAATTGCAGGGAGCCATCGAACATGAACTTTACGTGACCGCGTCTTCTATAGCTATGAAAGCGGTTCGATCTCTTGATAAACAGGACTATTCTCAAGCAGATAGCTTTGACGATCTCTTGTTTAAAACACTGATTAAAGAGGACATTAATTTTAACAATGTGAATGGCCCGAGCCCTTACCCCAAGTTGGAAGCGTTGAATAAAAAGATAAATTTATACGTCAAACCGACATTGATAGGAGTTAACCAGACGAGGTGGTGGCGATACATGGCGTATGATGCTTACGATCAGCTGAAGAAAAACTTTTTGGTGCCATCAACTTCATTCTGTAAATGCTTGCTTATCTTATTATGATTAAATACTATTAGTCTTTATTAGTACCATTTAAATAAATAAATATCGCTAGACTGATACACCAACTGTATGGTCCCAAACTAAGCAAAGCTTGTACTATGGGAAACGTACAATGGACTGGGGCCGATCCCAGTGACACCCAGACCAGGGCAAATTACGAAAAGGCCATTTTCCGAAATTTACCCCAGCGGGAATTGAACCCACAACCACCATGTGCAGTGAGCCGAGCGGCCTACGCTCGAACTACTGCGCCAAGCGGTCGTTAAGCGGTCGCCAAGCGGTCGTCAATTTACTACCGTATTTGTATGGAAGAAGAGAAGGTCAGAGCTATACGTAAGGATAAGATGCACTGTTCTGCAGAGGCAGAGAGAGAGGTCTTTCTGCTGCCTGACAACTACGGTAGAGAATGGCCCGACAACTCTCACTCCTATCGTAATGTTTAAATTTCATTTCAGTAGAAACTCTTTTGAACAAAAGTAAACTAAGGATTGCAGTTTACAATGGAAACTTGGATGTAGTGACTCCAATAGTTGGTAACGAATCTATTTTCACTATATTACAGTAATATTATTTTAGAGTATTGCAGTAGGTACTTGTAATATTCTACAGCACCTGAGATACCCCTCGTTTACCTGACGCCATACTTGTATATATCTATGATATAGACTCTTGTTTTGAGGTTTTAAAAATAGACACAGTTCAGGGACTTATAATAATTGGATATCGTTTTGCAGAACGGAAGCAACCCACATGCATCACTGTAGATCAAAACCAACCTTGTGTTAGTGCTTTTAGGTTAGTTTCAGTTTGCAAAAGTGTGTGTGGCTTGGTTCCATTTTGCAAAACCACGTCCAATTATAACTCTGTGACAACACAGCTGCATAAATCTTTCCCAATCTTGGTACGCTCATATCACTTGATGGGCACCTAATGTGTTAGAAGAGCGAATTGCGAACCCAAAGTAGAACCTTTTTTTAATCCATAGGTGCATAGGTCCATAGGTAAGCTGTGATCGCCGATTGGTTAAAGCACGCGTCTTGCGGGCACCAGGTCTTGGGTTCAAACCCCGCTCGCACCTCTGGATTTTTCGAAATCTATGTGCGAATCATAATTTATATATGATTATCACTTGCTTACGGTGAAGGAAAACATCGTGAGGAAACCTGCATGTCTTAGAAGATCTAACCAATTTTCGAAAGACATGTGAAATCTGCCAACGCGCATTGGGCCAGCGTGGTGGATTATGGCCTGAATCCCCCTCGTGTTGAGGGGAGGCCCGTGCCCAGGAGTGGGACGTCAAAAGGGCTAAATTATTATTATTATTTAGGTGCAGCCAATTGGGTTAACAAATTGAAATGGTACGGAGCGGCAAAATTTAATAAAGCCAACAGACACCCGATACACGGTAACAGAAATGGATTTTACAAAGAGACTGAACGCTTGAGCTTTTGGTGGGTGTTCGGCGCTGGCCACTGGGTAAGTCTTTTAAAATATAATCCTACTAATATTATAAATGCGAAAGTTTGTGAGTGTGGATGTATGGTTGTTACTCTTTCACGCAAAAACTACTGAACGGATTTGGATGAAATTTGGAACACAGTTTATAACCTGGATTAACACATAGAATACTTAAGTCAACGCGGACGAAGTCGCGGGCAGAAACTAGTATAAAATATAAGTAAGGCCCGTATTAATAAATCGATCTCAAGTCTGAGAGCGATCTTGGAAATGTCAATCTTATGCCATTCCAGTACAAAATGATACGTCAAAGCTTACTCAAGACCGCTCTCAGGCTTGAGATTGATTTATTAATACTGGCCTTAATGTCTCACACAGCACAGTGAAAATCAATCATTTGTTTGGAATTTCATCGCCCTTAATTTTTGTTATGGATAAGTTTTCTTTAAATAAATAAATATCGCCAGACGAACACACCAAGTATATGGTCCAAAACTAAGCAACGCTTGTACTATGGGTACCGTACAATGGACTGGGGGCGATCCCAGTGACACCCAGACCAGGGCAAATTACGAGAAGGCCATTTCCGAAATTTACCCAAGGGGGAATCGAACCCGCAACCACCATGTGCAGTGAGCCGAGCGGCCTACGCTCGAACCAATGCACAGATTTTTAATGTTTTTTTTTTCATATATTTCGGTTTATTGTCAGGTTCCCGAAGAAAACCCAGAAGCCATGGAACATATACTGCAGTATCTTATGAATGAGCATGTGTAAAGATATAAATGAGTTTCATTAGAATTTAATGTGCATAAAAATATTATAATAGCGATATACTCACCTAGTCATACTCGTCATAATAATTCTTGTCACAGTTGTATTACCATCGATATCAACCCTTGTATTTATTCGCGTGTGTTTTAAGTCAAATAAAATGCGCATAAAAATTTGTTTTAAGTCTTATTCATTATAAATCATTATATAAACAGTTGTTATATGTACAGTAACATTGAACATTCCAATATACACACAAATATTTGAAGCACCACACTGCCAACGCTCTATAGACAACAACATTACATAATCATTAAATACAATGTTCTTTGAATTTAATTTGATCCAATTCATATTTATAAATATTTTGTTATTAGTAGTAGGAGGCTAAAACATGTGTTACATAAAGTACCTTATTTAACTGCCCATACAGCTCACTGTATTGAAAGAAAACTGGAATTGAAAGTGATAGTAATACAGAAATTGAATAATAAAGTCTAGTTGTTAAGGTAGCATTTCGCATGGCGTATTTGCACAAATATTCGCGTTGTCATTCCAAATCAAAATAACCCTTAACGCGCATGAGGGTAGGTTTGTTTTGTTTTGGCCGAATTATGCAAATAATGGTTCAATTACGCGATTTGACGAGCTACTTATATATTCTGACCGAAAAGAGTAGTGAGATAGTGAGTAGCATTGAGAATGGAGAAATAGAATGATGTAACAAACTAATATTGCCTTCACAGCCAAATGAGATAATGTAACACATAAATAACTATGCATAAAATCCGTATATTTCAGCCATACATTGTATAAATCAGTTAAATATATTAAAAAGTAAATTCATAGTAACATTATGAATAAGCATTATTAATTTGATTTAACAGTATAATTGATTTAATTTACTATGACATCAACTTGATATAATTTTGTACTATAAAACATTATTTATTTGCCTACATTAAATACGTTACGAATATTTAACGTTGGCATAGGAGGATTTAACGTGTATACCTATACATATAGTAGAATTTAGTAAGATGCCACAAACATTAAGCTAATTTCTTCGCAATATTGAACTAAATTTAAGTGTAACCGTACTGTGTGAGCGCACAAGCGAAAGCACACCATACATAAGGGTACTTAAAGTTTATTTATCAATAATGATTTACTCGCGTCAATTTGTGGGAAGTTAAGTTTTAAGTTAAGTTGTTCGCTAATGAGCAATTTTTCTTTGACCACGTCCTTATACGTAACAATAAAATAAAACTCCATCAGTTTTCAGTCTTGAAGACAAGCTTTGCTTCCGGAATCAATTATTAAAAATACCAAGACTATTCCATATGTGAGTCGACAAGTCCAAATAGAAAGCAATGAAACCCGATAAAAATTGAATTACAATCTTATAATAATTACGATTGGGAATATTTTTCATTGCAATGGTTAGAATGATTGGTATAAGTAACGAAGTCATCGCCCTTACTAAGTTGTCGGTTCGCTTTTGGAAAAAAACTGTACCTACGTGAGAATACAACTGTTTTCCTGTTTTTTAACGAATCGCACATGGTCGAATTGATGTTTTTAAATATCAATCAAATAATTGACCTCTATTAATTTCATGCTAAGTATTTAGATTAGCAGTTAGTGCTGGCTCTACCCATGGTTAGTTCCGGTTTTTTCCGCGGGACTTTTGGGCTGAAGCTGGGGCTGGTGTACACACATATATTTTGATCGGTTACTATACAACTAGGTATCATTTGTATATTTACTACGTGAGTCTTACTTCTGCGTAGCACGCATCACAAACACGCACCGGTTTGGTGTTGCCAGCTAACGCGACCGCTTTATCGCTACACGACGCGCAGAATATGTGGCCACACCGTCGACAGTGATGCTGCAATGGAAATTAAAAGATTATTATAGAAATAAAATTATGTTAATTTCGAGATAATCTGATTATAATTTAATCTTATGAGACTTAGTACGAGTTTGACTGGGAAACTTGGGAAAATTTCTAAGGAACACCCATAGTCTGTAAGTGGCCTGAATCTGGCAAAAGGCTTGCATCGGGATGTCAGGCATGCTCCTACAATTACAGGTAATTAAGGCACATTAAGGCCAGCAGTGACGTTTCAGAAGGAAGAAAGGTGCGTTTAAATATCGATAATCAATCGAATTTTCATAAATCCTATAATGCAGTTTTTGATTTTATCAATCTCAGGCACGAGACTTCTTTATGTATTTCTCGCTGATCATTGTAGTTTCGGATTTGGCGATCTAAGGCGAATTAATAAATCTATCTCAAGTCTTAGCCCTATCTCGGAAATGTAATTCTTATTATTCTTACAAAATGACTTGTTAATAACGTACTAATGATCGCTCTCAGACTTGAGATCAATTTATTAATACGGGCCTAAGCCCACTCGGAAATTTCACCCTGTATACTTACTTTCCGCCTGGCGATGGAGAACTCCTTAGCGCAGGCGGTGCAGGCGGCGGCGTCCTTGTCGAGCGTCCAGGCGGGCGCGTCCTCCCCCCCCCGCGGCGCCGCCGCCCCCCGCTCCAGCAGCTCGGCCAGCTGCAGCTTGTTCTCGCTGAGCGTGGCTCCCACCTCTTCCAGGGTTTTCTGAGCCTCGCTGTACTGAGTCTTCAATACGTGTTGCTCTTCTTGTAGTGCTAAATATTTCTGTAATATTGAAAGTCAAAGTCAAATCGTTTATTTTTTTCCGGCCCCCGGGACCGCTTACAAATTGGTAATTTTTACATATTTTCCTTCAGTCTCCAACCGGATCAGAACGCGATCTCTACTGAGAAGATCCGGCAAGAAACTCAGCAGGGTTTTCTTTATCACATTTGTCAATAATGAGGAACTAAAATACACATGCACTACTATAACGCTTGTGTTCTCGAAGGAGTCGGCAGAGTTGCAATGCATCACGCCCAGATTTTGCTGATGGTTATTTCAGTCCCAATGTAGGTAATAGGGCGGGGAGCCTACCGCCATTATTCCGGGTGCATTCCCTCCTCAATGCGAGGGGAATCGGGCCATAGTTCACCGCGCTGGCCCAGTGCGAGATCGCGAACTTGACACGCCTTTAGAAAGACGTGCATGTTTCCTTACGATGTTTTCCTTCAGCATGTAGTAAGTGATAATTAATGTCAGTTGGAGATGATATCCGAAAATCCCAGAAGTACCTGCGTGATTTGAATTTTCCCATCAAACCAAACTTAAGTTCAATAAACGAAATAGATTTCATAATGTCACTGTTATAATTTATTTGTGATATGATTGTTATTAAAAGTAATGGAAAGAACCTCACTAGTTAAAGTAGTTGATTTTCTTTTTCATGTTTTATTACCATTATAATTTATAAGAAATAAAATGTCTAATTACCTGTCCGATTGATTTCAAAGATTCCACTTCCTGTGTCAACATCGATATCTTATCTCGATCACGCATCATCGATTCCTAAAATACATTAAATCATTTTAGCGGTGCTCACTTATTAATTATTCTAATGACGTCTGATTAGTCATACACTACGTAGTAGATACTAGGCATTTATTCTGCATGCGTTCTGGCTCCGCATTAGATCAACTCTCTTTTACTCAGTATACAACTCTGACATACCGACCTACCCTCAAATATACAGTAAAGTTGTTCCTTTCTAAACTTCTTTAATAACAGCACTGCAGTGTAGTGTATTTTTCCCTATCTGACGTAGGTACCCATTTAGTAAACAATCTTGGCATGTCTTTTTAATGTTTAATTTCTAAATAACAGTTTAGAGTATAGTATACCTTATTACTAGTTTCCCCCCATGTTAATTGTGTAAAAATTATATTTAACTAGCTGAGCCCGCGACTTCGTCCGCGTGGAATTTAACTTAACAAAAAAGCCCGCTCCCGCGTTCTGAGGCCGCACGACAGAACCCATTTCAAAAATTTTGTTTTTTCTAAAATACAAGTAGCCTAAGTTACTGCTTATAACATCAGCTATCTACCAGTGAAAGTCCCGTCAAAATCGGTCCACCCGTTTCGGAGATACTCTTTGATTTCATGTGTTTTTATTGTTTTACGCGGAACCCTAATTGTTTTTCAAAAATTAAAGTAGCCTAAGTTACTCCCTATTACATCAGCTATCTGCCAGTGAAAGTCCCGTCAAAATCGGTCCAGCCGTTTCGGAGATTACCCGGAACAAACACACAGACAGACAGACAGACAAAAAATTTTTCAATCGCGTTTTTGCTATAGGTGTCGTATGTACTTTCATATGCATTTAGTGAAAAGGTGTTATTTTGATATTACAAACAGACACTCCAATTTTATTTATTTGTATAGATACGTAAAATTGTTAATTGATGAGTGAGGGTGCCGGTAGCCCCACCAATCTCCCTTCCACTCCTTCTGCACCGCTTCCCTTCAGGACAGCAACGTGCAAGCTATGCCTTTGGTATTGCAAGCATTTAATAGGATACGTAACTGCTGAACACCAGCCAAGTCGTCACATTTTTGTAGACTTTATGGTATGAAAAAATTAGTAATTTTCTGATTATTTATTGTAAAACTCACCTGTAATGATATCCGCCATTCGCGTTCTATCCTAAGGTCCCCTTCCGCCGTGACAGCCCTCGTCTCAGCGACCGCAGCCTTCTGTCCCAACGATCGCTCGCTCTCTTCCAGACTCTTCCTAGCTAACTTATCTTCTTGGAACCTATTATTTTGTACCTTGCTTTTTAAACATGCCTTTTATCTTTCTACATAGTAAAGCTCGAATTAACAAATCGATCTAAAATCTGAGAGCGATCTTGGAAATGTCATACCAGTACAAAATGCCATGTCAAAAGCGTACTCAAGACTTCACTCAGACTTTTTATTGATACGGCAAGTACGGCAATAAATTCAGTTGGTCCAAACAGAATTTGGATCATTGACAAATATAAATCCGTAACATACGCCGTATGTTATCTCTTAGCATTACTATTATGTGCAAGTTAGTGTTGATGGTCAATTTGGGAATGTATGCGACAGTACCTACCTGGGTTACTGAACTCTTTACAATTTGTTGCATTATCGGATTTTCATACTTGTATCATAAAAAAATAATTTAAATTAAACGGTTATCTAAGAGCAGTGATAGCTGATTGATTAAGCACGCTTCTTACGTGCTTAAGGTGCAGGGGTCAAAACCCGGCTCGCCCGTCTGGGTTTTTCTAAATCTATTTGCGAATCATAATGTTATTTCAATATGATTATCAGTTGCTCGCGGTTAAGGAAAATATTGTGAGAAAACCTGCACGTCTCGGAAAGTTCAACCAAGTCATGTGAAATCTCCATGGATGATCTGATTCCCTCTCGCATTGAAGGGAGGCCTGTAGCCAGGAGTGGGACATTAATTAAGGGCTTAATTCCCTAGAATTTGCATGAAATATTTAGCAATATATTAGGTACTAGCGGCCCGCCCCGGCTTCGCACGGGTACATTACGGTTACATTATTGGAGTTTTAGTAAGGATCCCTAATTTAAAAAAAAAAATATAATATAGCCTATGTCACCCGGGGATAGTGTAGCTTCCCAACAGTGAAATAATTTTTCAAATCGGTTTAGTAGTTTCGGAGCCTATTCATTACAATCAAACAAACAAAGTTTTCCTCTTTATAATATTAGTATGATAGCACACAAGAAGGATACAACCGTTATTATTTCATGTGGTGTTTTGATAAAAATGCAAATCAATTAATGTAACTGTAAATCTAAGCTTGACAGTAACTTCCGGTGCATTATTGTGAAGTTGGTAGGTATGTCAAAGCTATATTATTAGCCTGTGCTTCATGAATATCGGGCTACAGTAAAAATACTTAGGCAATAGTTAGTAGGTACCTACCTAATGCAAACTAAAAAAAACTTTTAATAACAACCAACTACTGTTTTTAATATACGTATTTTATGACGGACAAATTATAATAACACCCGTTATATTTGCGAGAAAAATGATAAAATAATTAGTGAGTTAACGAAACATAATAAAGGCACTGTTTAGTAACACGGAAGCATGCAACAAAGGAACGTAAGAATAAACAAGTGAATAGATGCGACACCCGCATTTCGTCCGCAATTCGTTCATTTCACGAATACACGTGTTGTGACTCTATGACACCGGTATATGGGTCAATTTGCAATAACTCACGCGTTTTTGTGAAATGAATACAGTTATTTTAGGATATTGTTTATCCCACGGCTTTAGGCACCTGTGGCATATTGAATGGTGGTTAAATATGCCAAATTCAAATGAGTTAATTGAATATTTTATTGACAGCTATAAAAATGAACATAGAGCATTGCCATGGCAATTATGAAGTATTGGATTTTTTAATTTAAATTGACAGTCAATATTTAAGTAACTTGGTGAGAATAAGGTGAGGAAGGATAAGTTGCTGGGGAACTTCCTGGCTGAACTTGGATGGCTGGATTGACCGGCTCACCCTACAACCCTCCAACACACAAAACAGGCGCAACAGACGTCGAGTTGTGGTAACCGCCCGCAGAAGAAGAAGAAGAAGAACTTGATACGGTGCCATAACTCGTTAAAACATTCGAAGAGAAGTAGATACCTACGCGAGTGTCACTTCTACTTACTGTTTAATCTTACGACAGGGTTTAGAGGTTAGACTCATAATGGCAAACCTACACAACAAACAGAAAAATAATAACAAGCAAGTCTTTTGGAATCAGTTTCAATAAAATACAATGTGCGAACGAATATGCTTTATTATAAATAAGGCTTTTACACAACTATTTGCCGCCTTGTAATTACAAAACTATGTCAAAGGAAATACTAAAATATTATTTTAACATTTGCTGCTAGATTATAGCGATCACTATGTTATTTAAATACAATCAATATTTTGATTTTGTAAGCACAAGTAGCTACCCAAATGAGATCATTTATATTTCATTTAAAGCGATCGAATACTTTCATTACATTTAACTTGGAATATCACTCGAGTAAAATATACAAAATAATTAGATTTATTAATTTTAAGCACTAATTAATCACGCTCGTTCTACTAGAAATACAGGTACTTCAAATTATTTATCTTTACATATCAGTTTAGAATTTGTGTCTTTAATAAATAGTTATATTGAACTCAATAAATATAACATACTTAAACCGTAATTTATATTATAAACATAATTTAAAGTTTCATGTGTAAACTGGCGTGTGGGTCGAGATTGACACGCCTTAACCTTAATCGAAGCAATAGAACCTAACATAAACTTAATACGAATTAACAAAGAGTTACAACCAGTTTATTTTAACCACAGCGAGTAAGCTGAAGCAACAATAGCGATAGGCTACAGTAATTATCATTGTTTTTATTATTTTAAAGAAAATATATTGTTTTTTTTGTTGGTATTTAAATCACTGTTCATTGTGAGGGTTTGCCAATATTGAGCGCGAGGGAAGAGTCGCTGCTGGTCTAGCTCAAAGGACGCAAGCAGTGCGTTGCTCACACCTAGGTGCGGTTCGAGTACTGGTGGATTAATATGACCTTCAACAGCTCACAGATGGCATTATTCGTCTTTGTTGTTCATACATTTGACACTAACAATCCTAGTGCGACTTTGCTGCGAATTTGGACAAAACAAACTAACCCCTAAATCAGTGCAAATGTTCCATTTACAATGGCTTTACAATGCTCTTCAATGCAATTGTAAAATCATCATAACTTACTATACATTTGGGGGCATTTTATTATAAGCGTTTGTTTTTACAAGTCGATATGTTCGCAATGTATGTACCTTATAGACATATAGATAGAAATGCTTAAACAAAGCTATATTATGTAGAGTCTATTAATGCCGCAAATTTCCGCCAGGGGCGCTAGCGGTAAATGTATGTAATGATTCAAAAACCTAATATATCGTGCGGCTGCAGAAAGTCTTATTAAACCCCTTGATATGTTAAGCGCTTAATCAATATTAATCAGCGTATATAATCCAGGCACATTTCGATCCTTGCGGATGGCGGCCGCGCGGCCCGAGCGGTGCGCAGTCATAATAATAATATCAATAACCTACTTCTCATCAAGTTGATGTATCGTGCTGCCCATTGATTCAGTCTTTGCTTCCAATTTGGTTATTAGCTCTGTTTTATGTTTCAAGGAACTTTCACATTCCTAAAACAAGGCCAATACAGTTTAGCTGTATAAATGCGATATCTCGTTCCAGCTGATAAGTATAGGTGAGATTTGTTAGTTAGTATGTAATATAATAGATAATAATAATATAATCATAGAGCATTTTATACATAGAGATTCATCTAGTCAGAGGTTAGGAATATAAATGGCATTTATAACATCTCATACGCTACACTAATAGAAACAAATACGAATTCAGAACCATAATAATAACCTCAACGTTTTTATATTAATAATAAGTTTGTAATATAATACAATGATATTCTATTTTCAGTTAATAGGAAATACCACCTGGATTGGCATTAAAATAGTCTAGAGTTTTATTTACACGGAATGAAACGCGAGTGCTGACACATTTTTCTGTTACTTCTTGTCGTTAATAGTATTCTTACGAAAAGGTGGTATTTCCTGGAGATTCAATTTTTTACTCGGCGGCCCTTCGTCCTTGGACTTTGTACCCTTTTGTGCGGCGTAACTTTGTGCTTTTAGCTTTTCTAACTTCTCTCCTAGATTACTCTCGTTAGTTGTGGGAGATCTGAGCGCTTTGACTAAGTCATGTTCGGGTCCTAGGAAGTGGTTATATCTCTCAAGGTTGTGCAGTATTTTGCCGATTTGCTCGGCCTTGCCTTGGAGCCGGGAGACCATTTCGCCCTTCTGCGTCAGTTCCATCTCGCATTCCTTCCGTACGACAATCGCGGCATTGGTGAATACAGCAATGTGTTAGTATCGGTTCAAATATACATTTAAATAATATTAGTACGCTTTGTTTAGTTAATTACAAAACAAAATGGTCGGTTAGCACAAATACAAATATAAGATATTAACAAGATAAATAAATATGTAAATATATTTATTAGTAGAAGCAAAACGTCATTGAAAACTAAAACAATTAGAATAATAAAGATATTCTAAAGCGGGGATATTATGATTAATCATATAGGTAATGACAGTGCATGGGCGGGAGTCAAGCGGTGTTAGAAGCGCCTACGCTCAGCGAGCGACCGTCGCGGGGCATCGCCTTCTTAACCTCTCCTTGGCAATTGTTAACAACACTTTACCCTCATTTTCTCCCCGTAGTCGGGTAAAAAAATGTACTTGTGTGAAACATTACGAACATTCTTCATCACAAAAGGCAATTTAGCCGCATTTGCGAGTCGAAAGTAAGAGTGAATACAGTTCTATTGATCATCAACAGACCATGAAGAACAAATTAAGGAGAAACCTGAGCAGCGGTTGACGCAAGCGCAAGTGATTGCTCAACCTGTGATAAGGGTACAAAATCCTAATGGAATAAATACGTTCATGCATTAATAAATATTACCTACTATGAAATCAAACTCACCTGTAGTTTTTTGTACATTTCCAGATTTATCAGTTTTATGTCGTCGAGTTGCCTTCTCAAGGATATAATGGTATCTTGTTTATCGTGTATGTCTTTCTCTAGTAATTTCATTGCCACCTCCATTTCAGCTTTCAGTGAAATCTGAAGTAAATTTATGTAATAAATAAATATAAAAAAATCCTCACCACGCACATTCCCGAAGGTGGGGCCAAATATGTGCTTTTTGTTCATCTACAATAAGGAGTGAGCCTTTTTCACAATTCTACATGACCTGATGATAACTTATCGGTTTTTCATAGTATTAGCTAGCGGCTTTCGTTAGCATGGCTAAAGACTATAACGTATATCCTAGGTGAACGTAATATACGGAAACTGGAAAGTTTTTAGCCGAATAGACAATAAACAGGACATGACTAATGCAAGGATACAAGAAAAATCACCAAAATTAAAACTCGACCGGATAATGTAAGTTGATAATTAAGTATCGACCTTGAGTTTACGGTGAGCAGTCAACTATCAACTGCAGATTTGACGGAACAGTGTGAATTCAAACATTGGTTCTTACTTGCAAATCTAACTCCCTTTGCAATTCCAAATTCTTCTTCCGTTCCTCTTCCAATAGTTTGCTCGTGTCGCTATCCTTATCATTTTTAGACTTATCAGACGTTGTACTCTTGACGCTGCGCTTTTCCTGTAAATATAATAGTGACACATAAATAAACACCAACGCTACTGATAGTGCTAAAACTACGCGTGCTTTTATTTTCAATATTCTCTATAATTCGTCATTGGAATGTAACTAAATAATATAATTGACGAAGGTTAGAGAATTGCGTTTTAATTATTTTAAGATTTGCAATTTTGAAATAACAAATACCCTTGGGCCGTGTTACTTAATTGATCTCAAGTCTGAGAGCGATCTTGAGACGCTTTTTACGTGTCTCTTTGTACTGGTAAGACAAGAATAACAGTTCCAAGACCGCTCTCAAATTTGAGATTAATTAATACAGGGCATAAATATACTAGTTATACTAATTTTACACTAAAAGGAAATATATAGTTGATATTAACCACCTTGAAGACATCACAATATCATAATAACTACCTAGTACCTATATACCAAATAACTATTTGATGACAAGTTTATAAAAAAAATATATTATTTCGGACTTTAGAGACACCTGAATAACTTGAATTCTCTGCTTCTTGGTACCTTTGCATACTTTGTTGTTAAAAAGAAAACGGTGTCAATAACGTACGAAATTCTGATAAAGAGAACAAGGCTTCCGTCCTCATTGGTAAGACGATAACGTGACGAAATTAATCCATTGCATTATCTCTTGCAACCGAAGCACATTTAGTGCATCATACAAGCACTTATCATTAGCCACTGATAAAGCTGAGATCATCAAAACAAGTTATATGGCAAGTATGTTTGTCATTACTGTGCATGTTTTGTTTGAGTTGACTAATACCGAGAATGCGTTTGAATAATTTGTTGGTAAATACGTATAAAGATATTCACAATTCACAAATGAGTTACAGAATAAGTTTTTTGTATTAATGTTATGAATGGATGAATCAAATTAACATAGATCGATTATATTGTTTTTCTACAATTAACTACAGGTAAATTTTACATTCATGATTAAGAAATAGATTCGAAGTTTGCTAGAAAATAAGTACTGACCGCATCATTTTGCGTCCTAAATAAATATCTATTAATTAAAAATAATGACTTACCTCTTCATCAGACGGTAGCTCTGTCACTTTCATCCTTGTATCCTTACTTATATCTTGACCTGCACAAAAACACACGTGTTTAGACGATACACAAATAAACACACAACGCGCGATATACCTACTCGACACCAAAATAGAAATAACTCACAGGATTTGATCCAGAATTGCTTTTTTGTTTGACTTTTAGCTGTTGAGTTACCCATCAAAGCTACTAGGAGAGCATAACGGTGAAGCGACGTTGTAAATAAATAATAAATAAATAATTGTTAATTTAATAGCGACGCGGGCGACGGCGTCGGCATACTAATGCCTACTAACCGTACATTCGTGAGTGACTCATCATTGCAAGGTGTCTTATCTGGCGGATTTTCTATTATTATTATTCGCGTTGTGATTTCGATAGTAAACACTGATGGCCGTGAGGGTACTCGCTTTCCGGTCACCGTTATTTTGTGTTGCAATATACCTACTATATATTGTATAGATAGGTATATCGCGCGAATGCTCTATTGTTAACCAGTATAGTTAGATGTAGTAGTAGGTACAAGTTACGCAATGTAAATAGGTTTTGTCATGGACAACATCGACATTGAACGAATATTATCCATACCATTGAATACTAAATTAAACGGTACTCAAAAATTTGAGTCCTAATTTACTTTTTGAGAGTCTTTTAATATGACGGGTAAAAAAATCAAGCTGTTTTTAACTATGAGTTGAATTGCATAGGTACTATTGACTAAGGGTGACCACACACATCGGTCAACGATCGTGGTCGATGCAAAATATACGAATATCTAAGGTGCAGGAGTTAGTAATAAAACTTATGTAATTACGAGCAATGTTGTCAAGGATGACTCCTTCCTGGGAATCCCATCCTATAATCCCAAAGGAATGACAATCTCATTCCATTCCATTGGGATTTCCAGTGGAAGCTAAAAGTTGATAAAACATTGAACAAACGAACTAGCTGACTTCCTCCAATATGTCTCCGAATGTTATGCTAAGTTACCTATGTAGCCTATGCACCTAGTTAAGTACCTATGTCATAATGCAAACTACGACCACTTACCCAAAGCATGTTTTAGCTGATTGTTTTCCTCAACTAATTGAATCATTGTGTTTTTAGCGATCGCCAAGTCCTCTTTCATGAGAGCGTTAGTCGTCGTGAGGCTTTCCACTTTGGCTTGCAAGTTTGCTACGGTGGCACTAAAATAAATTAAGTATATTTAAATTGTCACATAATTTAAAATCACTACCTACATTTTATTGTAATTACTAGTGAGTTTTGAACTACCCTCGAATATAATGAAGATACACTATTTTCTTATAGGTACCTATCTAATGTTTTGTTACTCGATGTAACTACGGATTTAAAGGGTTTACTTAAAAACGTAGGACGAGTAAGTCCGTGCTTTATTTTAATCATCAGCATATATCTGCACGTATTGGATATACTATCGGTATTAGTAAACAAATGTACTGACAGGTTTTATTCATCAAGTTTTATTTCATTGGCCGAGCTTGCTATATTACAGCGAATGCTGTGAATACGTGACCTTCTAGTATAATAAATACGCATCCAGACCTGATCAATTATTTTTTAAAATCTACAAGAACTATCAACAAATTGCTTCGTAGACACAACAATGGTAACTAGAAAACCATCTCTTCACAGGAAGATGTTAAATTGGCTCGTTAACGTGTGAACATTGAAACAATGGATTCGAAACTTGACGACCGAGTAACAGAGTGGTTTGAGAGTGCAGACTCTAATCCGGTTCAGTGGCTTTCTGTACAGAAAATGTAGCTATGTTCTGTGGCGTAGCTATATAACCAAGGGCCCCGGGCTAAAGATAAAATTGGGGCCCTATTTAAACTAAACTAAATACAATAAAGGGGCAAAATTACTTCATAATTAGCTCCTTGTCGCCTACTGCAGGGCATAATAAAGCAAAGCTAGTTACTTCAAGTTAGTTTCATGGAGGCCGAGTTGGGGGGCTTGCCCCGCCTAGCCCTACGGTAGCTACGCCACTGACTATGTTTCAAACTCAATTATCGTAAATATGGGTCTGATGACGAGGGTCACCTCCGGGACAGCAGGGCATGAACGCGCGCTAAGACAAGATTTGTGTTATAGATTATATCGTACCGAGTCGCTCTCTCATTCTAAATGCAGGCGAATGAGACAAAATCGTTTTATCTCACGTATTGTCTTGTCACAGCCGGCCGTGTTAGACCTGTTGGTCGAGATGGCAATCGGAGCATGAGGAGAGTGTGCCGCCGCGACCTACGCCCCCTTGTACACCCATGCCAACTGACTGCGCCCGTTGTCGAGGTCCCGACTATCATGTTGACCTGTCGTCTAGTACCTAATAGTTATTTAGCTTCCTATGTATATCACGGCCAATGAGAAGCGATACGAAAAAGAATGGATACAGTTGTTTTTAACGTTTCGCCTTCAAGTATGTTTAATTAACATTACGGTGTCCGACACAGAATAAACCATGATTTATAAAATGCCGACCGAACGTTGACAGACTTGAACTCGTACCATTTCGCATCGCTTCCCGATAGCTGTGTGATATAGATATCATTTCTGTGACTTCTTATGTACCTATACTCGTATGTAGTGTTCAGACAATGAAGCAATTGAAATAAGGTCCAATGTGTAAAAAAACTCACTTGAGATGTCTGTTCAGTTCTTCGATGTAGTTCTTTTGGTCCAGCATTGTGTTGATGTGCCGTTGTTTGGGCTCGGCATCGCCGTTATTGCCATTGCCGGCTAGGTCGTTTGAAGAATTGCTGCCGCGGAGGTACAGGGAAAAGTCTATGACACCCTGTTGACTGTCCAAATCTTCTTCCTGTGTTGAAGAGAAGAGATAAGAAGGGTGTCAAGCCAACGAGAAGTGGGAAGTATTAATGGCAATGAGGGTGCGAACAAATACAGCTGCAAAGACTTTGAAAAGTTAGGACAGTATGTAAATAAATAAATATCGTCAGACTAGCACACCAACTGTATGGTCCCAAACTAAGCAACGCTTGTACTATGGGTCCCGTACAACAAACAAATTGTTTTCGTTATACATATATGGCCAAAATAAATTCTCGGGCACCGGTTTGTATCTCATAATTATAGAAAGTAGTAAAAATAATGAAGCGTCCACTCTTTTTTAAACCTCGACGAAAAAAGTGGGGTGTTATGTTCGTTTTTGACGAGGCGTAAGTGGTAATTTTATTTTTCTAAAGATTACTAGCAATGTGTGTTTATCACATTCTTAGTATTCCCGTTAGCCCATCTAGTTATGCTAATGCTTGTGTTAGGAGTGGGCTCACATCGATAGTTTAAAGGCCACGGTGGGGATCGAACCCGGAAACTCTCAGCTACGAGGGCGGCCCCTCTAACCACTAGGCTATTGACGCCTTAATTTTGTTTTATGACGTCATTTAATTTTGTTAAGACCATAAAATTTTGAGGTACCTATAGGTGTATAGTTTACCTTCACGCACAAGTTACAATCCACGACATTAAGGCCGACCAGCAGTCCTGTAATAATGACAGCCTCTTCGTTTAACATCAGAGCGTGAGGTTCGAAATATTCCTCGAGAGTATCTTCGCGGTGCTCTAGTAGAATTCTCATGTAGTCAGCTAGGCGTTTCTGCATCAGGGCTAATCTGAGCCACGCCCGTGCACGGCCCATGGCGGTTCTAAAAATATACCGTGAACTTTAAAAGACCAGAAAACCCCTCAGACATTTAATATACTGGGTGTTAAAATATAAAGTTCACTATTTTTTTTTTCAAAAAATATCGTGTTTCAGATTAGCGTTCTATGATAAATTGAGTTGGATGAGTATCTCAGACGGTTATAAATCTTTGGCTGTGATAAATTTAACGATGGCTTAGTGTTACCGCGATAAAAGACAGTTATTTTTGTGGTAAGCGGTTGGCTATTTGCGTTTTTAGATTCATTCTGGCGTGAAATGATTACCTAGCGTCGTCGCTTGTATGAGACGTCAACATCTCATACAAGTGACGAAATTGACGCGTCCACGTTCATTTGTAACATGCATTTGTTATAATTAGTGCAATTAGTTAAACAGTCATTTTACAAATTACTTACTGACAAGGGATATATACCTACAAATGTATATATCCGTACATAATAATACGTAATGTTCTGACATTGAATTAATATAAACTTGATTAATTAAGGAACCGTTTTTAAAACACTGGAATTACTTTTTGTCAAATGTGATATAAAGTACGCGCAAGTCTTAACAAACGCGCAAATGACAACACTAGTCAGAAAATGTATAGAATTATATTTAATGAGTACGAGTTACTTATTTCAAAGTGCATTAAATTACTTACTTGACTGTGGGAAGATCTCGAATACTCGCCGTAATATCGGCCGCTTCTGGCGAATATTTCTCGACCATCTGCAGAATATCCCACAGCTCCTTCTTAGGGCCGAGGAGTCCCTGGGAAATATTATTTACGATTAATGCACTAACTTCTATTTATTAATTTCAAAAGCTGATGTATATGTCTAGTTTAACTAGTGTAATAAACTATTTAGCTCAAAAGGAGAATGCCTGTTAAATAAACGTAATTGCTTTGCAATTAAAATATATATTCACACAATAAACAGTAACCAATTAGGTACCTGCCTACACTTAATAAAGAATATTTAAATTTCGACATCATTTATCACAAACAAGAGATTACCTTTTTCGGTTTGAGCCCGTGACGCATAACATGTTCGAGGACGATGAAGAAGTGATGCAACGGCAAATGGTCACTATCGAGCATCCTCCCATATCGGAGCGATTGTTCGATCAACTCCTTCACAATGAGCTTCGAGATGTTTACGAGATTACTGCGCTCAATCACGACGGGGTCCCGCGCTGTAACAAAAAACAACAATGATACTGTTTTTTTCCACGAAACCCACGCAATTTTTTTGTAATTTTAAGGAAATCTAATTAGGATTCTGACTAATGTTAGGACATCTTTAGTAAGTTAGTAACTGCGATTACATATTCCTAAATCCTAATTAGGATTCCTAATTGTATAGTGTAGAACGTGCTTTACCCATCATGGGATTCATGGGATCGTCGGGCGACATGATCGCGGCTTGTGCTGACGGACGATGGAAAGAGTCCTGCATCTCCATGTCGTGTAATTCTTTAAGGCAGAGCCACTCGCCGTCGACGGAGACGCGGAAATTGCACAGGTATATGGTGTCCTGCGCGCCGGCCATGTCGCCGTCTGGGTTGCCGTCGCCCTGGTGCTGTATGTCCACAGGGATGGCTAGTTCAGGCAAGGGTTCCACCCCGTTGACCGTAGCAAGCGAACGCATAATAGAGCAGCAAAATAACAATCAAGCGAAACAATGGACACTGTCACGTGAATTTTGATCACCCCCTTATATTCATTTCACACGGTGCGCAATTTTGAAGGTCAATATAAACGTTTGTCTAGCTTTGTGGTCGTCGCACTGTTATTGCTTCGTATTAGATGCGCATCAAACGATGGGAACGGTACTATGAATCACGAGAAGAAATACACGAAAGTGCAATGTCAGGAAAATGGTTTTTCCTGTGAGTTCAGAATAAATATTGATTTCCCGGCAAGTGCGACTCACTACAGCACGGTGGGAAAATCAATACCCGTAACCAGTGCTGCCATCTTTATACAAGTCGGGGAAACGGATCAACACTGGCCTTAACAAGTTTTGATACAATTTTGTAAGTATTAACCTACCTACTTACCTTACATTCTACTGTGGAGTATTTATGGAAGTGATGACAAACTTGAAGTTCATTAAATTAATAATAGGTTAATAATAAATTAATATGTGCGTACATTTTTTTCGGAGAAATAATTACAAACATTAGGTGGGTTCAACAATGTTAATTACACTTCACTTTAAAAAAAATTGTCTTCTATTGTAGCAGTTGGTGATATTGCCAACAACAGTTTGAGACACATGGTTGGTAGATGAGGCTTTACAAACCCATACTAAATTGAAATTTAAAGTTTTTAAAGGAAGCTGTACAGTTGTGTAAAAAACAATAGCTTAAAAAAATACACTTTATATTTGAGGATCCTTATAACCTGCCTCCCTCCAACGCATTGGCAGAAACACACATGAGTGATGAGTGATCTTATTAACTCTTTGAACTTCACAAAGTTAAACCAACTTTTAGGAATTTTACCTTCGCTAAAACAATAGATAGTCAATTGTTCTTTACATAGACAGATATGCACACACTTAAATTGGAAGTGTGCAATTTCACCGTGATATTTTATGACAACAGAAAAGAGAGACAACAACATGTTTTGTGTACATGTTTCGTCCAGTGCAAACTCACGGTCACTTAACAAGTTAATAAATAAATCATAAGAATTCATTTTGGGAATTCTCATACAAAAAGGGGGGTGAAACAGATTTAAATTGGATGAATTGAAATTAATCTATAGAAATAAATAAAATTGGAGTGTCTATTTGTAATATCAAAATAACACCTTTTCACTAAATGCATATGAAAGTACATACGACACCTATAGCAAAAACGCGATTAATAAATTTTTTGTCTGTCTGTCTGTCTGTCTGTGTGTTTGTTCTGGGTAATCTCCGAAACGGCTGGACCGATTTTGACGGGACTTTCACTGGCAGATAGCTGATGTAATAGGGAGTAACTTAGGCTACTTTAATTTTTAAAAAACAATTAGGGTTCCGTGTAAAAAAATAAAAACACATGAAATCAAAGAGTATTTCCGAAACGGCTGGACCGATTTTGACGGGACTTTCACTGGTAGATAGCTGATGTTATAAGCAGTACCTTTAGCTACTTTTATTTTAGAAAAACAAAATTAAAAAAATGGCTTCAGCCGCGCGGGCTCAGAACGCGGGAGCGGGCTTTTTTTCTTAAATTAAATTCCACGCGGACGAAGTCGCGGGCTCAGCTAGTGTTGAGAATAAAAAAGGAAATATTTAGCAATTGCCTATGGAAAGAGCCATTTATTATTTTGATTAACTTTAGCATTGGAATACTCCAAGACTATCTATGTCTACAGGGGCCTTAAGTGTCACACTATCTCATTGATCAAACAAATAAATTATTGATAGGTACTAGTGATTATTATTTAAATCATTTTTGTAGGTCGGTATTAAAATAAAAATGCAATAAGTACAGTATGAGCGGACTATCTGGCTGACCTGAAGTTAAGCTGCATCTCAATCATTGATCATTTGTTTTCACTTTATCACAGATATAGATATTTTGTATGAAAAATGTTATACTGTGATACCGCTACAAGTAACTTCAAGCTCACCAAGTTAGATACATGCTAGAATGCTTGGCATAAATGTTTGTTCAATTATTTTAGAGCATTCTCAACATATAAATATAATTTAAATAATTATTAAAACAGGAGTCACATAAACATGTACTAATAATAATCTTGGATGTTGCACATTTGTAATAGGTAAGTAAGTACGAACCATTTTGCCAGTATGAATGGTTTATTGTGAATTATTAGATAAACCCTTGATAAGTAAGGTATGTTTTGTTCAATAAAAGCACTGTGCACGTTATCTATGTACCCGTCATATGCGACACGAAAAAATACAAATAACGTAGGTACCTATCTAACCTTGTTTACTACCAATTTCAACTTCGTAACTTGTGTAGCTATTGCGAAAGTTAAACATTGGCAAAAGCTGCAATTGCTTAATTATAGGACTACAATTATACTATAGATAATTTCAATATAAGTAAAGAAACAGTAGAACTTACTATTTGAGCTGTAATAATACGATTTGTACGGCCTGGATATCAAAAGTTCCGGCCATTTGTCCTCCCTCGTTGATGAAACCGATGGAGATCTATCAAAAATATGAGTTTTTACTGATGACGTTGATGTCGCGGGCGACACTTCTACATCTTTAGAGGAAGCCATTATTATATTATTTTATTATTTAAAAACATTTCGGACTCGGGATAAAATCATGACAAAATATGGGAAAATCAACAAAAAGTAAACGCGTCAATATTACGTCAATAGCTATTGCTGCACGTCAGATGTCAATGTTAAGTCAAATAAATTGTCACAGTCTCCATGTCAATGTCATTTGTTGTCAAAGTAAGTGAACCAAGAATATTAAATACTAAACTCAAACTCTTGTCAATCCATAGACAAGCTCATGGACTCGAACTGCCATGGAAGAGTCGCCAGAGTTTGTAGCTTGCTACATACATATCTCTAATCTGTGAGAGTTTGGGTGAGTCGGCTAATGACGGACGTATTGAGTGGGGTAAATACGATCAAAATTAATTAAAAGAGTGACAGTAAAAATAAAAGTAAAAAAGGCCTGAAGAATCTGAAAGCATTTGAAAACGATACACGCTAGAAAAGGGAAAATAAAAGAGTTAAACCGAAGAATCAAGGACAATTTTATTATCTGATTTGTAATGAAAAATATGTACAAGCAATCACCGAAGATTGGATAATGTGTTATAAATGTGGATAGTTATTAATTGCACGAATGGGGAAAGCACTTCGAAATGCTTTTTATGTCATTTTTGCACTAATTAGAGTGTGTCCGAGATTACCCCACAAGCTGTAGGGTAATCCCGGACTCCAGATGTTTTGTTTTTTTGTTATAACTTAATTATATTCAAAAATGTATCACTGCTGATTATAAAATTATAAGGTTAAATAGTTTAACTGAAGACTGATTAATAAATAGTTTTGATAACTTAATTTGGTTCCGTTTTATTTTAGTTTTCCCTTAGGTGTTCGCAATTACCCCACTCTCCCCTATATAATACTGAGAGAGGTACTCTTTTAGTCGAAAACTCTCTAATCTAAGGTTATGTGTCAATGGTAAATTGATTGACACATGATCCTGCTCATGATTGACACAATTTCAAATTTTGATTTCCAGTTTCCAAAGGTACGCAGAACCAAAAAAGGTGCCTATTTCTAATTAATTTCCCTCCTTGCTAATTTCTTAAAAGAGGATAAGTTAACTACTCACTGAACTGAGCTACTTGGGTACCAATAAATCGATTAGAAATGAATTTCCAGTTAGCGGAAACTGCATTGCCTATCATAAAAGTTCTAGTAGTTAATCCGTTGGCACGATGTTCAAAAATGATAATTGTGAAAATGTTGTCTGGATCAGTTTTCGGTATTAATCAACTCATCGATGTGATACTCTTGGTTTATTCTAATGAAAAGGATGTCGCTGAGGCTTTCAAATTAGAGTTGATTACTTGTGCTTTACCGTGTTATCATTCCATCATTATTTCTTCAGAATTGCCGAGGTATCAACCAATTTTAAATTGATGTTTAATCTTATTAACTTCATTTAAGTAGGTACTAATGCCATTTCAATTAGTATTTCAGATGCAGACGTATTTTGCTTCGTTACAAATTTCGAAAACCCTAATTATCTTGACTTCAACAATATCGATACAGAAGAACATTTTGATACATTTTATTTGATTCTAAAAATGGCACATAATTTCGCAAGACCTTCGAACACTAACATAGGAAATTTTGATGAAATTGCCTTTTCTAAGAAGAAACAAACGAATCCAGAGAAGAAGCGGCATAAGCCAATAATCGTAGCTGATGGCTTGGTGGCCCTTAATATTTTGATGTCGGTGGGGCAAAATATACCTTACGATATATTATTTTGTCCCACACCTTATATAGCTGCAGCGAAATCGATTATGGCAGATCACCTTAAGGTTAAATCTTTGCACTAACTAGGGATATTGGTTTCTCTAGAGATTCAGGTATAGAAGAAAAAGAATGCCCTCTACTCAATGATGTTGGAAATATCAATATCAAAGTAATATGTTTTCTAGTATAAGTACTAGGACGATTTATTAACCACTGAACGCTCGATCTTGCTTTTCCGACGACTTTAGTAGTTACCCCGTTAACTACGTACTTACTTACTGTACCGAGTGGCGGATTTACCAGTAGGCTGAGTAGGCTGGAGCCAAGGGCGGCAGATTTTTGGGGCTGCAAATTTGGGGATCGATTTTTTTTTGCTACCTCATAGAACTCATAAAGATTTCTGCATGACGTTTTTCTGTTGTTTTACAGATAGAACTCTGCAACAAATTTTGCCGGACGAGGGCGGCAAAAACTTTGCAGCCTATACCTTGGAAATTTGTAAATCCGCCACTGGCCGTACCGAGAAACATTAGCCTTGGTCGTTGTTACGATGTCTACCTACACTGTTACGCATGGAGCGCTGTTAATGTCTAATACTTATAATATTCAATTTATGCTAGAATAGTGTAATAATATTCTTCCCTGTGCAAAAGTTAGTTGAATATGTTTTCATGCTTTGCCGAGTAGGTACGTCTCGCGTGCAGTGGTTAAATCGTCCTAGCATAAGTAGGTAATTTCTTCCTCAGCACTTTGGTAGACATACAGATCTAGAAAAGATTTTGATTTTACTATATGTAATAGTACCTACCTATTGTAAAATCAATATTGTCAATGTTTTATACATATTTAAGGTTAAATGCGATATGATTAACGATGTTCTTGTTTGGGCCGCAAACGATGAAGTATTTCACATTGAAATTGAAAAACCAGTTGTCATAACCGACACTGTAGACAACCCAACACGCTGTGAATGGGATGCGATAAGCGATAAGCAGTTCTACACTGCTTTCGCGGATCACACCCAGTTCAGTCCATCCTGGATGAAAAAAGATTTAATCGAAAAGGTACCTACTTAGCTGTGGCTTGATTATACTCTACCTATACTTACTTACACATACGTCATTATAATTAGATACTCAAAAATAAACGACTTGCTCTCAAAACGGTTTTAGTTGTGAGGTGCCTCTATCATTCATCACATCTATCTATATATATATATAACTCAAAGGTGACTGATATAGTGATCTATCAACGCACAGCCCAAACCACTGGACGGATCGGGCTGAATTTGGCATGCAGGTAGATGTTATGACGTAGGCATTCGCTAAGAAAGGATTTTGATTAATTCTACCCCCAAGGGGATAAAATAGGGGATGAAAGTTTGTATGAAACTTGGTCAATTAAATTCCACGCGGACGAAGTCGCGGGCACAGCTAGTTCTTTATAATATCTTAGTCCCCACCATTTAAATTGTATGCTTCTGAACATATATCTTCACTAGGTACCTACTTAAGATTATAATTGGTGTAAAAACCTAGTAATGACTAGATAGTAGTAATGATTAGTAAATTATTCGAATTTTAAACGTAGACAATAACAAATCGTTTATTGCCTGCAAGGTGGCATTAAATGTGGCAAAGAATCCCTACGGATGCATTTATAAAGCGGTAGAAATGTCTAGAGTATTGAGGGACATTTGGATATCGTCGCGTTCAGGCGGAAAGAAAACGAAATCTTCCCACAGCATGGGTGTCATTAGCGATGGTACTCACGAAACGGTAAAAGGTACGCAAAATATTTTAAAAAAGCTTGGCTTAGGTACTTACATGAAAAGATGTCTTAAGTGTTTGGGTTTTCAGGGTATGCCTATGTATTACCTATAGTATTTTCTGGAGACACTTGGACCACCTACAAAGAATTTGTGCAAGATCCCCTTGTGCGACTAAAAATTAAAAGTATCAATGTTACAGTGGCAAAACACTACAATCAAGTAAGCTTAATATAATAAAAGTTTTCGAATGTTTTGTGTTCTAACAAGGATGTAATTAGGTATTATTTTCTATGTAATAATTGGTGATTCAGCTAAAAATTCCCCATTTCCCGAGAATAACTTCGACCGGGAATAGACGACCGCTTGGCGCAGTGGTTCGAGCGTAGGCAGCTCGGCTCACTACACCGGGTGGTTGCGGGTTCGATTCCCATCAGGGTGAATTTCGGAAATGGCCTTTTCGTATTTTGCTCTGGTCTGGGTGTCACTGGGATCGCCCCCAGTCCATTGTACGGTACCCATAGTACAAGCGTTGCTTAGTTTGGGACCATACTGTTGGTGTGTTCGCCTGGCGATATTTATTTATATATAATTTGTTCTAATAAATGTAGATTACTTATCCTAATCATGGAATGTAATTTCAGCTAATACCATATTGCAAAAAGTTTCTTGAGGAGAACGTTATTAATCAAGCCTTTGTGCCAACGGACGATGAAAGCGAGTCTATTTATACCACATTAGAGCAAAGCAGCCGACATACATAGATCTAGAACGGTTTCGGTAGGTCCCTCTACCTATTCATTTGTTGTATCCAATTCAATATAATAATTTTGACAGAAGTTGTTTTTATTGTCTCTAAAACTGGTGTTAACTGAAAGCCACTTAAGGTACCATGGACGTAGGTCGTATGTCTATAGGTAATCCTACTAACTTAAGCCCGCAGCTTCGCTAGCGTATTTGGATGTCGACTACGCCGCCACCTACCGAGCCCATTTATAGCTAAGAACCAACCAGGTAATCACATCAGTACAAAAAAAACATTTCAAGGATAAAGTCGTTACTTCCCCATAATCACCCTTCTAAATTTAGTTAGGGAGATACGGGCAAATCGTAATTAACCTTTTCTTGGATCTATCGAGATTGTCACTTCCCACACGGCCGGCAACGAGCCGAGGGAAAAACAAATAAAAGCGCATTTACTGAGCGATTAATATTCGACGGACCACGGTCTCGGCTCCCTGACCGCGTCGTTTGTTTAACCTCTTCTGTCAATTTGATTTCCGACCTCGGGGGTATGTAATTTCCATTACCGGGGCCAGACGCTTTGTTTATCTACGCGGAGTCCAATAAGCCCAGCCAGCAACTCTGTTTCACCTAAGGAAATGTTTATGTACCTACTAAATCAGTATTCTTTTGGACGTTTTGCGTAAAGGTTGTTATGAGAGGTGTTTAACCTAAACGTGCTAAGAGTTTCAGCATTAAAAACCTTCACATTTTCTCTTGATTAAAGTAGGTAGATACATACGTTGTGTGATTTATTGAAGCTATTCACAAATTCGCAAGCATTAACCACGTTAATTCCTAAAAATAAATAAATTGTAGTTTACAAATTAAATGATCTTATATAACGAAAATATTTTATTTTAATTGGCTTTTACAAGTAGTGAGCTAGAAGCTATTCAGAGAGGGTGGCTATTTCCCAGCGCGTCGGGAATTCGAATCAAACTCGTCTCATTAGCCAGTAAAGGAAAACTTGGATTAGTTGACCAACTTCTAGAGGTGGATTGCGCGGCGCGGGTGCGTTCGGCATGCGGACAGACGCTATGCTGCAACTTTCTCTCTTAAAATTATAATTAAGTGAGTCAGGACCAAAACTCTCTAGATCATGAACTAAATAATAAGAATAAGACTTTATTGACACGTAATAATAGCGTTACAAACAGAGGGCAAAATGGTCGAAATAATGTCCGCTAAAACCGTGAAAAGGATATTTACGGCAACATTTATCTACCGGGGGCGGCTACCACCTTCAAGAGATATACGATTTCTGCAGGCGATGATTCGAAAACAGCAATTTAGATTAAATAAAATACGTACGAGTATAACATCTACTCCTGTGTATCTATCAATTGAAAAGATAGAGTAATGATAAAGATAAAGCCTTTCTCCTTTTTAAATCGTATTACACACACTAGATTCTAAATAAAAATAACTAAAGTAACTACCCTATCTAACATCAGACTTCGTTAAAATATTGGAAATAAATAAATGCAAAAGTAACCCCGAAGTCGCAAAGGTAATCTAATAAGAACTTTGTGACAGCGCCTACTTAGCCTTCTTAAGTAGATTGCGCAAGTAGCTGCCTATCTCTGAAATCAAAAGAATGCAAAATAAATGAATAAATAAATCCAAAAGTTTTTTTCAGTTTTGTTTACCCTTTCAGGAGTGGGACGGTCACATTAACACGGGCGGGCGAGGAGAAGGCGTGCGATGTTTCAGCCGCGGTGTCTCCCGGAGACATTCGTTATCAGTTCCAGCTTGCTTCTTGGATTTATTGACTTTTTTCCCTGCCTTAATTTCCAGAGATTCGGTCGAATGGCCCACGCCAGCACCGGAACATTAACGCTGCCCTGGGGAAATAACTCTTGTGTTTTGTTGTATTTTTAAAACGTCCTTAATACTGAATTTTGTCTTTGTGGTTTCCTTTAATCCAATTACTGCTAAGTGGGTATAGGTCTACCAGAATCTCATGGCATTAAAAAATATAAAAAAAATGTGACTTTCATATGGCAATGTCCATTGTCACCTGCCAAATCAAAGTACAAGGTTTGTCAACCGCTGTTGAGATTTTGTGATATCTTCTTGGCAATTTATTGTTTTTGTGAAAATGTCGAAAAAGCCACTTCGATCTCAAGCGAGAAATATTGTTTTCAATGTGTATCGTAAAATAAGGGAAGAAGAAGGCGTAAATCAAACTCAATCTTTGATTTTAAAGCGCGTCGTAGAGTTGACCGGTAAGTTGGACTGAGTTGTTTTGATACTTTTAGTTTATTTTATATTTTTCTTACTTAATTATAGCTTCTTTATAGGGGTTTCCAGTACTACTATACGGCGAATCATAGGTGAGGGCACATCGAACGATGGTGTATTTTCCACGCCTGGTAAAAAGAGGAGAGGGGGGAAGAAGAAAATCAACTTGGACAGTTTCGATTTACAGTTGATAAAGAATAAAGTAAATGAATTCTATACAGTTCGGAAGGAAATTCCAACAGTAATGAAACTGTTACAAATTCTTCGACAAGAAATTGATTTCAACGGTGGGAGAGAATCTTTGAGGTAAGAAAAATATTAAGTAATAATCCTTCTCACTCGTAAGATGAGGCTTGTGTCCTGCAGTGGGACGTATATAGACTGATGTTGATGTTGATGATTGGCTAAGCTATCGTTTCAGTAACATGATAAATTTTATTATTTTTTACAGACTTATACTTAAGGAGATAGGTTTTGAATATGTTAAATGCCAATCAAAAAGGATCATTTTGATGGAGAGAGATGACATAAAACTTCAAAGATATAAGTTTTTGAAGCGTATAAAGGAAAACCGCGAAGCTGAAGAGCAAAATAAATTGGATGTAATTTATTTAGATGAAACTTATATTCATGGTTCATGTTCTGTGAACAAGTGCTGGCAAAGCAAAGATATTGCAGGTCCATCTAAAAGCATATCACTTGGAACGAGGTGGATTATTGTAAACGCTGGTGGAGAAAATGGCTTTGTACCAAATTGTTGTCTGGTGTACAGGTCAACAAGTGTATCTGCTGACTATCACCACGACATGAATAAGGACAATTTTACAAAATGGGTGACAGAGAAGCTAATTCCAAATTTGACAAGACCTTCACTAATCGTTATGGACAATGCTAGTTATCATTCCGTACGTTTGAACAAACCGCCCACACAAGCCAATCGTATCGCTGATATAAAAGAATGGCTTCGTGCAAATGATGTACATTATGATGATCTTTGGCGTAAATGTCAACTACTTGAAGTAGTGAAACAAAACATGTCTGCGCCCTTATATGAGATAGATGAAGTATTAAAATCGCACGGTCACGAAGTTTTAAGGCTCCCACCTTATCATTGCACATTGAATCCTATAGAAATGATTTGGGGTATAATGAAGCAAAAAGTTGCTGATAAAAATGTTAATAGGCCTGCAAGTGACATTAAATTATTAACAGAAGAAGCTTTCTCACAAATCGGTGCAGAGGATTGGCGAAAATGTTGTGAACATGTAAAGAAAACTGAAAACGATTTCTTCGAGAAAGATAAAATAATTGAAATGCTGGAAGAGCGATTTATAATAAATACCTCTTTATCTTCATCATCTGATGAAGAACAAGAAATGCAAGTGGAGTTCTTGGAATCATTTTCTAGTTCTGAATGAGTTATTAACTTTTAACCGATATTATTGTTGCGACCTAGAAACTATTTGGTCAAATATCTCGAAGGATCCTTATTTTATCAGCTTTATACAAAAACGCATTGTTAGTCTAGATGTACTCCATCGATTAATTATGAAAGGTCTCAAAAATTGAATGTTCGAGATTGTAGGTATAAGGTGAACGCCTTTGCGTTATCGGCGCGACGGCGGCGAATACCTACTCGCGAACGAATACAAAGGAAAGCCAACAATGAGTCTCGGGATCGTTCGATTGCGATTATTATTACTTACATACCTCCGAGAATGTTCAGGAAAACACCAGCTCGCATCTTTATTCGATATATAAGAAGTCGACGACGGGCAGCGAGTTAGTTACTTCTTGGAAGCGACAGTGTACGGAACTAAAGTAAGCGAACGAAGAGCAATATACCAGTGACCTGAGCGATAATATTGGAATACTGCGAGTCTGCTAATTGATTCGGAACGGTGCTTGTTGTGTGTAACTAGTGTAGTGCTGTGTATTTGTCGAGTTTGTGGAGAGCGAAATAAACCCTTTTTACACGTTTAACGGCATTAATTGTACCTACCCCTGTACGTGTACGTAACATTATAATAAATTAGTACATAAAGTAATATATGATTGGATTTATTTTCTTTGTCATATTTTCCTATGTTAAGAACCCGATGTATAACAACATTCTTCATACACATACCTAGTATACTTCATGTTAATTAATGACTAAAGATATAAATAAAACTTAAACAGTATCAAGATCGTTTAATCCAATTTCCCCAGTATTGCACACAACAAATTTTTATTTCCCCATTTGCCATGAGATTCTGGTAGACCTATAATTAATTTGGGACTATACTTGAAAAAATACCTAGACATCTATGATAGAGGATGTATACTGCGCATAAAGTGCGGTCGCGGAGCAGGAAGAATTTCGTACAATGACCTCTTTGCCTACTGACAGTGGTCACAAACATTTTTGCATCAAGTGCGGTTTATATGAGATATTTCAAGTGGAAAAAAATATACTAGCTTATAGCTAGCACTCAGGTAAAAGGTTTACAATCCCCGAGGACGGCGGTCACGGTAACTGTGTGAGCGAGACGTATTAGATTTATGCGGGAGTGACAGAGACAGGTAATAATAGGTTAATGTACGAAATTCTTCCTGCTCCGTGACCGCACTTTACTTAAATTATCTTTGTAATCTAATTAAAGTAAAGTAGAGGATAGTAATACTGTGGTTTATAATCCGCAAACCGGTTCCGAGTGCTCACGTGTCCATTGTTCACACTTATTAATATTTAAACGCAAAGAGAATCCACGATTTCTGGGGTTAATAATACCTAATATTATAAAAAATAAACGATACCGTGTTGTTATTAGAAAAACTATATTTTATCATTTCCCCTTTTACTCGCAGAAATAAAATTAATTGAAGGTAATCTAGAATAAAAACTATGGAAAGGGGAATTATTCATGAAGGCTTAATGGTGTAATAACGTTCTAATCCTATAACATAAAGTGGGTTCCAGGGCCGGAGCGGCGGGTCGAAAAATTTGTTTAAAAATTCAATACCGTCCATAAGAAACTCGTTCTGAGAACGCAACGGCCTGCGAACATTCCCATTTTCCTTTAATAACATGGGAAAAATTGCTCGATTAGTGCGAAAGGGGATACCTACCGGGGCATTCGATTGGGATACGTAGACCGAATCGGAACTTGAGATAACCGATCATTTTAACTTAAAGCTCAAGCGGGCATATTGTGAAACGGGGAATAGGTACCCCGTAGTTAACTGTAGTAAGCTAAGATATCTACATGAGAGTTAAGTACGTGCTTATTTTAATTAAAAAAATCGAAAAATATAATTTATTAATCACGTGGTTAAATAGTTTTTGATATTTTTTTATGTTATAGACTAGTTTATGCCCCCCGCGACTTCGTTGGCGTAGTATTTAACTTAACAAAAAATTTGGGAGTATCGGGATAAAAAGTACCCTATGTGTTAATCCCGGTTATAAACTATCTGTGTTCCAAATTTCATCAAAATCCGTTCAGTAGTTTTTGCCTGAAAGAGTAACAAACATCCACACTCCAAACTTTCGCATTTATAATATTAGTAGGATGACTTGCAACTTCGATGGCATTACCTATTAGGTAGGCACTATTTATATACCTATAAAACATGCTTTGCCTTATATATAATTATATAATACTAGTCTACATATTTTCATCGATGTGTCTACCATCGGATTTTATTTTATTTTTATTGTATAGTTTAATTTGTTATTGAGTATATCCAAAAATAGCACTATAGCATAAGTTTATTTTAGATGTTATCTTGTTTTTCGTTAAAACACAATCGATATTTTAGAAGAATAGCGATCGTATTCTAAATACATTTTTTTTTTTAAATCTTTACAATTCGAAGACGCCGCGTAGGTACTAAAGCGAAATCCTACTCTAAGAAAAAAGTGAGAGAGTTTGTCGGATTAAAAGCATTCAATTTAAATATCCCAGACCTTTGTCCAGTGAGTTTCCGTAGGCAACCGGCCGTGAAATTTCATTTAATCGCTGGAGAGAAGTGCGTCTCGGCTAATGCAGATAGCGAGGCTCGCCCCCGGGCCCTGGTTAATTTATAGCCCAACAAATTTTTATTCTTTCTTGAACTGCTCAATCGCCCATTTTTTCTTAAGTTAGTAGACTGGACTCACTGCAAGTCGCCGCAAAACGCCGTTACAGGGTTGGATGCTAGATTTATCATCTCTTGCCTGTAACAATTTTGCTAAGATCGTTTAGTAGGCACATGTGGTTTTCCAGGTATATAGAATTCCTTATGGCCAATGTTTTTATTTGTGATCGCGCTATATGAAGTGAAAAGAACGCGGGATCTGAAATCAAGATGGCTAGTGCACGTGTTAACACGTAGAACTTACAATAACACGAGTTTCCGGTCTGTCCCCGCGGAGTTGGTGACCTTTTCATGTTGACATCTTTATCGTACGATTTTCAAGATGTGAAGGCGTGGTAAAGTTAAATAAATCCAAACAGAACATTAGATAAGGGAATGGCTTTTGTAATGTCTTCGGGACGTCGTAAATGCAACCGATGTGCCATTGAAATCCGTCTGGGACATGCGCCTACACAAACTATGTACATGTTGGCTCTATGGCGTTGTGAAAATTATTATCTACTAGCTATGCCCCGCGACTTCATCCGCGTAGTATTGGATTATTGGGTTAAAAAGTATCCTATATGTTAATCCCGGTTATAATCTATCTGTGTTCCAAATTTCATCCAAATCCGTTTCGTAGTTTTTGCGTGAAGGAGTAACAAACATACATACATACATACATACATACATACATACACACATACATACATACATACATACATACATACATACATACATACATACATACATACATACATACATACATACATACATACATACATACATACATACATACATACATACATACATACATACATACATACATACATCCACACTCACAAACTTTCGCATTTATAATATTAGTAGGATCATCTATAATTTACTAATGAATTTCAGTAATATTTTTCGTTGAAATGATATTTAACACAAGTGGAGTATTTATTATTTATTTATACCTATGCATACAGACTACAGCATCGCTATTCGCTACGTGCTTGCTGTGCTATGATTTACATAGAACTATTTCATTAGTCCCTACTGGCGAATGTCTAGCAAGTTGCAACACGTACCTAAATGTTCAAAAACTGCCGTTTCAACACAATTATTACCTACTAGTGATGTAACGAATGTTGGATTTTTAACATTCGCGAATGCGAATGCGAATGCGAATATTTGGCTTCAACATTCGCGAATGCGAATGCGAATGCGAATGTTGACTTTCAAATTAGAATTGAAAATTATAATACTTTGAAATAAAACTATTTTTACGGATTATATCGCGTTTATTTACTTTTTATGTTCCCGACGTTAAAATAGTTTTATTTCAATGTGTAGTATTCGCGTAAATATAAGAAAACAATATTATAATACTTTAATAAAAAAAAAAAACAACGACTTTTTAAATTACAAAAGAGCTTATAATTTTCAAACGGTTGAATCGATTTTCGTGAAACATAGCTAAGAAAACTCTCGATCAGAACACCTTTCTAAAAAAGAAACAAAATTAAAATCGGATCATTTGTTTGGGCGCTACGATGCCACAGACAGACATACAAATACACATGTTAAACTTATAAAACGCCTATTTCTCGGAGGTTAATGAAGAGCGCGCAAAATGTTAGACTGGATTGAAACTTCGCGTCAGCCGAACATAGCCGAACCCATAGGTTGAAAGAACGAAGTTAGTCACATAAAGTTAATTCGAAGAGATTTGTTTTGATTTGAGGGTAGTTTAGTATTATATCATTAAACAAAATTATTTTATATTCAAATTTTATTGAGTTAATGTTTTATTTAGACTAACAAGAGCAATAGAGAAAGATCCTATTTATAATTTTGTTACCTACCTCAAGACAGTTACATTTTTAAAAATTCAAATATAAGTAAATAAGTGCATTATTTGCAAGTGAGCTAAGTTACGATCGAGGCTGGTTTGCAGCCAGAGAATAACACGAGGGCTGTGCTGTGATGGAGCCAAGGTGTGTAATTAACAATGCTCACGCATTTCATAGGACATTTTACAACTTACTTGCGAGTAGAAAATATTTAGAATACAATCTTAATTGAAAAAAATCACAATTCACGATTTTTTTAAGACCTACAGAATTGCAGGAACCCTTATAGTTTCGGCACGTCCGTCTGCAATCACAGTAATTTTATACAGAGACTATTAGCGCTAAAATACTGCCAACTAGCCAAAAAATTGAGTTTATGTACCACTAAAAACCTGTTTTGAAAGCAAAGTTATTCAATTGTACCTCCCGTAACCCTCCAAAGAGGAGTAAAAAAAAATGTTTACACCCCCCCCCCTCGATTGAGGTATTGTTCAGTAGTATTTTAAAATTATTTGTAGGTTTCTTTGACAGTTTTTCAATATTAATTCCCGTTTACGAAATATTAAGCTTCATTGTGGCCTTTTTTACTTAAGTAGCAAGATTCAATCTTTAAATTAGAACCACATTATAAATGGTTTATTATAGGAAATAAATAGTTATTTACTACTATTCAAAATCAATATAAGTAATTAAAAAAAAAACTAAATTAATTCTTAAACCACGCACCACCGATTGTGCACCCAGTCTAATCACAACTTAATTATTTGAATTAAAAATCCTTATAAGAATTACCATCAGACTAAAAAGAAAATAAAAGTTTATGTCACTTTTGCTGAAGATGTTTATGATAAATTTAGTAACAGAATTTCTTACTATTTTATTTAAAAAGGTGACTAATAGTTAATTACTTTCGCAGAAATTAATAGGTTACGTGAGCCGCCGTATTCGATATTTAATATCAATAAAAAAAATATCACTTTTATTTTATGAGTTCCGTTGCATCGAAAAGTGGCAGGATATCTACGGAACTCTAGAGTATGCGTAGTCCGACATGCATTTGGCTGTTTATATTTATCTATGGGTCTGGCAAAGCCGGTGACAATTATTATACTATTTGAAATATAATAAATCGAATGTTTATTATAATATATTTTATTTACAATGAAATTGAATGTGAAAGAAATTTATTTCAATAGTTAATGTATTTATTTATGCATAATATTTTAATAAACATCGTTTATTTATTGTTTTAAATGTTTACTATTTTTAGGATAACTCTTTACTAAGATTTAAAAAATGTAAAGTCCATAGTGCGTAATATGCTTTATGAACCTAAAAGCGGTGCAATAAGGGCCACCCTATGAGGAAGTTTGTTTAAATAATATATAATTCTTACTAGTTGTTAACATTCCACTATCGTCTATAGATAATTTCCTTTTTGTTTTTCAAAAACATTCGCCAAACATTCGCATAGATTCTTGCGAATGCGAATGCGAATGCGAATGTCAAAAAATATGCGAATATTCGCGAATGCGAATGCGAATGCGAATATTCGTTACATCACTATTACCTACTAGATATTTTAGCGAGTGTTGTTCAGCGCGCGTGACGTCATCAGATGACTGGAATGGACTCTGGGCACTCTGGAGCACAATGATGGAGCCATAAAACAACAGAGCCGGACATGCATCGCAGATAAATCACACCATTTGTATACACGCGTGAGGAGAGGCGGGCCTCGGCAATCCAATTTTTTCATTGCATTCGCCTACTAGGTACCTATATTATATTATTATTATGGACACATACATTTTTTAGTGCAAGTTAATGAAAAAAGTTCTGGTATTTTAGAACACCTGTTCTATTTAGTACTATTCCAGACGTGTCGCTATGGTAACTGTACGCGCGGAAAGAATGTGGTTTCTTTTATTCTACCGTATCTCTACTAATAGATACGTGGACATTTCTGTCGAATCCTTGAAATAAACCGAGCGAAACTTACCGCACCGACTAATCAGGAAGGTTCGCAAAAGTAGAAAATAATGTTATTAAGTAGGAATGGAGGATACTTAAAAACCCGGAGTCAATTTAGATACCGAATCTATTATAGCTAGGCCTAGATAGCTTGGTATAATTTGTCATTTATATTATCGAATTGGGCTAAAAAAATCTGTATGTCTTGACAATTTCTATGGACATCGTTCCAGTGTTTTTGCTTTAGCTCAAAATTGGATTAACTCACTTAACGGCCTTTTAGTAATCGGACGGCAGAATTTTCCTACGACATATTATAGGTAGGCTAAGTAGGGGAACATTACAATTTTATTTGTTCACGGTACCTACCTGCCAACGTATCTATTATATATTTTTTTAATGAATCCAACGAGATTCAAAATTGGTCTGACACATTCTATTAGCTATTCCAAATAAATTCTTTAGGGATTTATTTTAAGTTTGGTTTGAAGGCAACATTGAAATAGGGTTTTAAGGAATTCCTCAGGGAAAAGGGTAAAGAGGCAGCCTTCAAAGTCTAAAAGAGATTATAACGCAAAATATAGCTGAATATGAACAGCATTTATAGTGGCATTTGTGACAGATTTTTGCTTGAAATGTACACTAGCTTTGATTGTAATTAACTGAAACTCGCTTAATAATTTTATGTACATCGTCTAGCTAATCAATAAATTGGTGTTGACATACAATATCGGGCGAGTTGAAACAAAAGATTTATTTATACGGAACTTCAGTCAACGTCATTCAGCGACAGCCCTATACAGCAATTATAGGGTTGCTTATTATATTATATTAAGTCTGTGCTTTATGATATTCTTTGTATGTTACGTCGTTGTGGTCTGCTACGTTTTTACACGTACGTAACGAGTCTACACATGGCTCTCTATCGAGCGAGTTGTTTTTACGTAGTTGTGCTTCACAATTTGTCATGTAAATCCCGTCCTCAGATTTTCGCGGTTGCATAGATATTTTGTGTACATTTCATTCACTGGCAGAGCGTGATTATGTTTGTGTTGGCGCTAACAGCATGTTCCGAGATATTTCACGCCGAGCTCAGAATGAGCGTCGTAAAAAGTTTTCATGTGCGCTTCCTATTTGGTTGATACGCAGGCACAAAGTAATGTATCTACCTACCTGTATAATATTTTTTGCTTCATTTAATAAAGCCAGTTAGGAAACCTCAATTCAGAGAAATAGGCACAATATAGCAATCAGCCTTCGATAAAGGAAGTCTATTATCCAAGCAATCAGCATCCTAACAAGCTTCCGAGTAAAGACGCCGTCTTTCAGAATCTTGGTTAGGCAACAAACTAGAAAGTCTGAATTCAAGATGGTGTAGTTCTTAAAGTAATGAGATTTTTTTCCTATGTGTCAGACTACTGACACAAAGGAAAAAAATACGATTATCAAATATACTTAACATAACTATACCTAATTTATTTGAGTAACGCTCACTGATAGCTCGTTAGGTCAATTACCCTAATTTTGACATGTTTTAATGTAGTTAATTACCACGCAATGTATCATGCAGTATAACGAAAGTGCGGTGCAGTAGGTATGCAAACATTGAACTGGGGCGTTTGTGATAACTGAGTATAGGTACACATTATACGTTTGAGATTACGTGTGGAGCTACCCAGTGCAATAAGAACTCTATGCCTCGAGGAAGCATCCTGTTTCGAGAGCCTTTACTCAAATAGTTTTGGCAAAGAGGGCTTCAGGGGGGATCTAGTTAAATTGGTGGCTTTGCGACAGGCCAGTAGCAATTCGTCTCGTCAGTCTAGTTCTAGCTTATCGAGCAGTCCACACTCTGCGGCCGGCACATGCTAACTGAAACTGATTTACGACATCGATGATAGTTTATTCAACGGCGGTGGACGCTGCTTATTAATTGCTACATGGTTTCACATGATGAGAAACTTAGTAGTAAGTATATGAACGTGGTTGCGGAATTGATTGCGGTTCGGCAATCACGATTAATGAGTGCAAAATATGTCAGACGCTTGTTGTATTACAAATAGCTTAATTTTACAGGGTTTTTTGGTAAAAAAGTAGGTAATGGTGGTAGAGCCAAGCTGTAACCGATTGACTACGGCACATATACAGGTCAGTTCGATACATATTAACTATAGCTGCGTTTCGCACAATGAGCGGAAGAGCGGGAAGCCCGAACCTCCGCCGTTCTCTTCCCTCTGTACTAATCCTCTTCAGGTCGGTAACGTGCGAGCAATATACCTTTGGTATCGCAAGCATCTATAGGCTACGGTAACTGCATAACATTAGCCGGGTCGTAAGCTTGTTATAAAGGGATGTGACAAACCTACTCTATTAAATTCTAACAAAATGGTACCTACGTATTTAAGTAAGCACAATTTATGTAGAACTTCTAACACTATACTCGTATACCTACTTAAAGGGAGAAAAGATTAAGTGTGGACCAAGGTGACGAGATGATTACCTAACTCAGTTACAGGGACATCGAATACAAGTACCTATAGCTTCGTCATTACGTACTCGAAAAACCCATATCATTGGACTAATTAATTGCACTGAACATGGAAATGAGTCGCTGGTAAACATAAATTGTGTCATTAATTGAATTTATATGAAATAGTTTTATCTAAAGTGTTTGACTGTGGAAATAAAATATTTACTTACTTAATTATGACTATTTGTAAATGTGTCTACCTATGTAACAATACTTGTTAAGTAGGGTTAATGTTAATATTAAAGTGAATTGTTTGTAAAATAATGAATAAATAAATAAACGACGATAAGTTTATTTATTACTAGCTGTGCCCGCGACTTTGTCCGCGTGGACTTTCATATTTATTCACCTTTTAAACCTTCTCTGGACTTCCACCAATAATTCAAGACCAAAATTAGCTAAATCGGTCCAGCCGTTCTCGAGTTGTAGCAAGACTAACGAACAGCTATTCATTTTTATATATATAGACTAGCTGTGCCCGCGACTTCGTCCGCGTTGAATTTAACTTAACAAAAAATTTATTTAACAAAAAATATTTGTCTAGTTCGCAGAGCTTACGGAAAGTATTTTTTTAATAAAAGTAGTTCACGTTACTTCTTATAACATAAGCTATCCGCCAGTGAAAGTCCCGTCAAAGTCGGTCTGGCCAGTACTTTAAATACCAGAAGTGATAAAAGTATTTATTTTGATTTAAGGATTAATTTGTTACTACCAAATGTATATCCTAATAGTAAGTCGTAGTAGTATAATAGGTAATAAGACTCGGCCACCAGCTCTTTCAAAATAAATTATAAATTTTCATTGTATTTAAGGTTCACTATTTTGGCGATAATGGCTTGCACATAAAAAAACACGAAAATCTCACAGCATCGCCCTCGTGGTTTTCGATAATTGTCCAAAAATTTCATCCAAATCCGTTCAGTAGGATCGATAATTGTCCCACGGGAGTATACAGTATAAAAAGTATTCGGAATAAAAAGTATCCCATGTTTTAATACAGGTTTTGAACTATCTGGTTTCCAAATTTCATCCAAATCCGTTCAGTATGATCGATAATTGTCCCACGGGAACATACTATCGGGATAAAAAGTATCCCATGTTTTAATCCAGGTTTTGAACTATATGTGTTCCAAATTTCATCCAAATCCGTTCAGTAGGATCGATAATTGTCCCACGGGAGCATACGTGATAAAAAGTATTCGGGATAAAAAGTATCCCATGTTTTAATACAGGTTTTGAACTATCTGGTTTCCAAATTTCATCCAAATCCGTTCAGTATGATCGATAATTGTCCCACGGGAACATGCTATCGGGATAAAAAGTATTCGGGATAAAAAGTATCCCATGTTTTAATACAGGTTTTGAACTATCTGGTTTCCAAATTTCATCCAAATCCGTTCAGTAGGATCGATAATTGTCCCACGGGAACATACTATCGGGATAAAAAGTACCCCATGATTTAATCCAGGTTTTGAACTATATGTGTTCCAAATTTCAGGCAAATCCGTTCAGTACGATCGATAATTGTCCCACGGGAGCATACGTGATAAAAAGTATTCGGGATAAAAAGTATCCCATGTTTTAATACAGGTTTTAAACTATCTGGTTTCCAAATTTCATCCAAATCCGTTCAGTAGGATCGATAATTGTCCCACGGGAACATGCTATCGGAATAAAAAGTATCCCATGTTTTAATACAGGTTTTGAACTATCTGGTTTCCAAATTTCATCCAAATCCGTTCAGTAGGATCGATAATTGTCCCACGGGAACATACTATCGGCATAAAAAGTATTCGGAATAAAAAGTATCCCATGTTTTAATACAGGTTTTGAACTATCTGGTTTCCAAATTTCATCCAAATCCGTTCAGTAGGATCGATAATTGTCCCACTGGAACATACTATCGGGATAAAAAGTATTCGGGATAAAAAGTATCCTATGTTGTAATACAGGTTTTGAACTATCTGGTTTCCATATTTCATCCAAATCCGTTCAGTAGGATCGATAATTGTCCCACGGGAACATACTATCGGGATAAAAAGTATCCCATGTTTTAATCCAGGTTTCGAACTATCTGTGTTCCAAATTTCATCCAAATCCGTTCAGACGGATCGATAATTGTCCCACGGGAACATACTATCGGGATAAAAGGTATCCCATGTTTTAATCCAGGTTTTGAACTATATGTGTTCCAAATTTCATCCAAATCCGTTCAGTAGGATCTATATTTGTCCCACGGGAGCATACGTGATAAAAAGTATTCGGGATAAAAAGTATCCCATGTTTTAATACAGGTTTTGAACTATCTGGTTTCCTAATTTCATGCAAATCCGTTCAGTATGATCGATAATTGTCCCACGGGAACATACTATCGGGATAAAAAGTATTCGGGATAAAAAGTATACCATGTTTTAATACAGGTTTAGAACTATCTGGTTTCCAAATTTCATCCAAATCCGTTCAGTAGGATCGATAATTGTCCCACGGGAACATACTATCGGGATACAAAGTATTCGTGATAAAAATTATCCGCTGTTGTAATACAGGTTTTGAACTATCTGGTTTCCAAATTTCATCCAAATCCGTTCAGTAGGATCGATGATTGTCCCACGGGAACATACTATCGGGATAAAAAGTATTCGGGATAAAAAGTATACCATGTTTTAATACAGGTTTAGAACTATCTGGTTTCCAAATTTCATCCAAATCCGTTCAGTAGGATCGATAATTGTCCCACGGGAACATACTATCGGGATACAAAGTATTCTGGATTAAAAGTATCCTATGTTGTAATACAGGTTTTGAACTATCTGGTTTCCAAATTTCATCCAAATCCGTTCAGTGGGATCGATAATTGTCCCACGGGAGCATACGGGATAAAATTATTCGGGATAAAAAGTAGCCTATGTCCTTTCTCAGGCTCTAGACTATCTGTGTATCAAATTTCATTGAAATCGGTTCAGTAGTTTTGGTGTGAAAGAGCGACAGACAGACAGACAGACAGACAGACAGAGTTACTTTCGCATTTATAATATTAGTAAGGATTATAAAGGAGCCATTGCGTCGTCAAGTTCTGTCATGATGGCAAATATTTACAAATCACGTCATAGGTTCATATGGCATGCCTAATACGGCTGAACTACTTACTTATTATGGTTAGTGGTCATTGTAAGGAAACCTTAGTTTGGCGTTTGTTTACAATAAGTTAGAAGAGCTACTTAATATAAAAATAGTTTTTTTTAAATTCACAAATTCGCCGGACTTGTCTTATAAAGATTAAACTTTAGATCTTAGATTATCCCTTTACATTTCTACTTACGGTAAAATTAAGAAAGTTCCACCTGAATCTTTAGAAAAGTTGACGTTTTAGTTGAGAAAACAAGTACTTAACGGTTGTTTTAGAGACTTGAGACTTTCTAATTACTGGCCTGTCTAATTTAGGTCTTGTTTTTTTTGTTTCTTATAAAAGGCGATCTAGATTAGAGACTATTCTAAAGTTAAGTGAAATAGCTTACGCAACGAAATATAAATCCACATAAACATAAGTATCTGAGTAAAATGATTGTATATTGTTTTCTTATATTTACGCGAATACTACACATTGAAATGAAACTATTTTTCGGATTTTATCGCGTTTATTAACTTTATGTTCCCGACGTTTCGGTTGCTTTACAGCAGCCATGGTCACGGGGGGACTGAGGTGTTAGACGTCCTGATGTTATAGTTAGTAACTGGGTACCCTCATATTTAGTTGTTGTTTGCGGTCCGATCCACGCAGAAAGTGCTCACAGTGTCTCGAGGTCTTGCAATGGTACACTTGGTTTTGGATTTAATTATATTAATTACTGGATCCTAAGTTGGTGGTAGCACCCAGCCATCTTCCCTATTGAAATTAGGATGTTTTTTAATTTCAATGGCCTCACGTATCATCCTTGGTCGGAATCGGTGTTCTTTTGCGAGGATCTGTGGTTTATCAAATCTGATATAATGGCGGGTGCGGTCCTGTACATGTTCACAGATTGCAGACTTCGTGGAGCGCCAGTTACTAACTATAACATCAGGACGTCTAACACCTCAGTCCCCCCGTGACCATGGCTGCTGTAAAGCAACCGAAACGTCGGGAACATAAAGTTAATAAACGCGATAAAATCCGAAAAATAGTTTTATTTCAAAATGATTGTATCCAAAAATGCAGAAAGGAGTCATTATAACGAATATCGCAAACATATCTATTTAGGCAGTACCTAATTAGATAAATTATAGGTAACTGTCGGAAAGACAAACCCAATATTAATGTAATTTGAATTCCGCAATCTTATTATGTCGGAGATTTGGCAGTCAAAAGAGACCTTATCTAAACTGGCGGTGAAAGGAAGGAATAAATTATTTTGGTTTTTCTATTAACCATTCAAAACCGCCACTTTATATAATGGACGCACTTTGATAGATGAGGTTGTAGGTCCTCTATGTAAATATCGCGAAAAAGTTTTGTAAGCTCCAATATCTTTGGGAGACATTAGTTATTTTACCGAGGTAGGTACCTATTGTAGAACATTATAAAGAATGATTGATACTAAGTAAAAATATTCCAGGCTGTATTATCTGCTTGTTAAAGTAATCTCAGTTTTATTTTTTTTGTCTACCTTCAGTGTAAATCTTAGTCTTTTATTGAAAAAAAATATGTTGTGGAATTTATTTATGAGTTGGTTATTACAGTACATAATTTTTAATTATTCGAATAAAGGCGAATTGTTGGTATGTTACAGAGAGAATTTCACAATTTAATACTGACTATGACTCGAAATGTTTCTTCAGCGTTTTCAATCTATCGAACTGCCGAAAGGGTTACTCTACAAACAATTCGATATGTACCTACCAAAAAGTCATTCGATTAGATGGGTGTGAAATGACCCGTACAAATTGCACTGAGGGCTGCGGAAAGGTGTTTCCCCCTTTGTTTCTATTACCAGTTTCCAGACAATATATTTTCCGTGCAGATGGCGCCACCATTCAGGATTGGGTTGTTATTGGAAGAATATGAATGCTGTTAATTGCCTCCATTGATGAGCACATTTGACTGGATGGATTATATAACGTACGACGTAGGCTTTTGTATTGAGGTTGGGTTCTTAAGTATCACGGAGAGATTGCTGTCCCACTAGCTAAAGGGAATTAATAGTGGAATAACCTAACTTATTAATAGCTAAAATTAGTATGTTGGCAATTGGCATTGGCATTAGATATAAAACAATAACAAAATAAAACAATAATAAAATAAAATTGGAGTGTCTGTTTGTAATATCAAAATAACACCTTTTCACTAAATGCATATGAAAGTACATACGACACCTATAGCAAAAACGCGATTTAAAAAAAAATTGTCTGTCTGTCTGTGTGTTTGTTCCGGGTAATCTCCGAAACGGCTGGACCGATTTGGACGGGACTTTCACCGGCAGATAGCTGATGTTATAAGGAGTAACTTAGGCTACTTTAATTTTAGAAAAACAATTAGGGTTCCGCGTCAAAAAATAAAACACATGAAATCAAAGAGTATCTCCAAAACGGCTGAACCGATTTTGACGGGACTTTCACTGGTAGATAGCTGATGTTATAAGCAGTAACTTAGGCTACTTTTATTTTAGAAAAACAAAAAAAAATGTGTACTGCCGCGCGGGCTCAGAACGCGGGAGCGGGCTTTTTTGTTAAGTTAAATTCCACGCGGACGAAGTCGCGGGCTCAGCTAGTATCTAAATAAAATGATATAATTACCTATGAACCTAGTGCCTATGTAGTTTATAGTGAGACACGATGGCGATTGCCATACATGCAACTAATCCAGTGATCATCTGGCTGGGAGCAGCTCCATTTTCATTGGCCGTAAAGTTAGATGACTCAGCACCACTGGACATTGTGTTGAACTGTAAATTTTAGTGAGCAAGGATTTGCGGATTTTGTGCGTTGAATATTTCTGCACAGATACTAAATAAGTGGATACTTATAATTTTTTAAATCAACGGCTACCTAGAAAATCAACGATGATAGTCGCAGCCTCCTTGAAATTTAAAATGCTGGTACCATGCAAACTAAAATTTATTGATTTTCGTGATATTTTTTTAAGTTGTCAGCGACCTCAGGCGGCATAACATTGGACTACATTCTACAAATGTTAGGTAAATGATTCACTAGGTTAGGTGCAAGATCGGTCAGATGATGGGTGGGGTTGTTCAACTGGTAAAGTCTTTAAAACTGTTTTATGATGTGGATGTCGCAGCCAACTAGCTTAATTCGCCGTTCAATTAACAGCCTAGGCACTTTACTAAACAGCGCCGTTCAACTAGTGGCCTGAATGATATTCAGCCATTTGATCAAACAGCTAGGCAAATGACTTGGATCGATGACGTTTAACTACTTGTCTAGCCATTTAATTACTTGCCTAGCCTGTTCATTTCGATTTAGTTCTACTTTTGCCACCTAGCGCCGAAACTCACCAAACTGTCAATATCTTCTCTTTGGTCAATATGGCGTCGGCAAAAAACAACTTTGATGGAATAATTTTATTAGGTACTTAGGTATTTTACGAAATTGTTTAGATCTACCAAATCTACTTGCCGGTGGGATTTCTGTGGGGTCATAAAAAAAATAACCCTAACCTAAACCCATCCGGGTCGCTCTGCTTGGGTAGTATTTTGAAAAAGTTTTGTAGTACTTCAATGTCACCCAGTTGCCTAAGCATTATCCAGCCAGTTTATTATATGTTGTAACAGACGGACGATACGGGTGAATATCATTTAGGCCGCTAGTTGAACGGCGCTGTTTAGTAAAGTGCCTAGGCTGTTAATTGAACGGCGAATTAAGCTAGTTGGCTGCGACATGGATACCATTGATATCACTTTAGTAAATTGCAAAACTAGCGCAGAGCACGTAGGGAGTTCAAGAATGAAATAATAAAACGATTCCTCATTCCAGTACAAAATCACATGTAAAAGAGTACCCAATAGGTACCTACTGTTCTCAGACTTGAGATTAATTGATTGTTACGGCTATAGGTACAGTTGGCGATACTTTATAGTCTCAACAGTTCCCTGTCTTGTGTTCCCGGCGATGTGGGTATGACTTAGCCCCGAGGGTGGTTTCATTATCCGTTGGTGTTGCGTTACCACGTCGTCGTCGCAGTGAAGACTACAACACTCCAGGGTCCCGCGCGGCTGTATTCTGACCTAATTAAAACCGCGGCGAGACACAATGTGTGCACAACACTAATTTTGATGAAGATGGAGCAAACAATATTGATTTTATTAATGTTATTAAATTGTGATGGATTGCTGGGAATTAAATGTACTTACGCATCGAGAATTTTCAGAGGTAAGTATGTAGATAAAAAATATCCGCAAGTTGCACGTTTTGGGAGGTAGGTGTTTCGTAACATTTTATATTCTTGAAATTGAGATCTATTTTAAACTTTGTACGAAGTTTTGTTAATGTGAGATGCACATTCATAACTTCAGTCACCTTACGAAGTCCACAGATAACTGGTCTATTCTTAAAACGATATTCAGTCAATATAAGTTTAATCCCAATATAGCGCGGCTTAACGCAACTTTATTGTTGGGAAGAGATCAGTACGTGAAGGATGAAGGTGCGACGCCAAGTTCCACGGCGATAAAACTTGTTTGTTAGTTTATGGCTCCGTATTAAACCAAGCTTTTCGCGACGCTCCTGGCTTGCCTACGGAACAGAAATATTTAAAGTAATTTTGTAACGAAAATAAAAAAAACGGTCATACCTTATCATAATTTTCAAATATATAAAAAATCCAATTTATAAAAAAAATCAAAAAACTAATTATATTAATTATGCAATCATGTGGGTAGGTACTTGCGGATATTGTGTTCATTTATCTCTACGACATGTTTGTTACCGGAAAGGGTTACCTTGATTTTTACAATAGGCCTCGCCGTATAAAATGTAAAAGCTTAATCGTTACCCATTAGCGAGTGTAACGATGTCCGTTGTCCGAGATCATCAAAGTCGCTCATTGTTACGCCGCGGCTCGGAAAAAAGATTAGCACATTCGCCGTTAACGATCCCGAAAACAGGGCCGCATCAGACAGCATTGGGCCGAGGAAATAAAACCAAATAGCAATAAAAGTAAATCGACGACGCGGGGCCGTTCTGCGTGCCGGATTAAATCAAACATTATTAGTCTTACCAAATTACTGTTGTTTTTGTATGCTCCTCTACATTTCACTTTATGAACGGAAATTTAAGCCGGAAGAAAAACAGATTTAAACTCACTATAGTAAGAAGTGTTGAAGAGTGGGATTAGGTACTCTGTTATTAATTATATAAAATGTTTGAGCAGAAATAACATTTTTTTAGAAGTTTATTATTATTACATTTAGAGTTAAGATCAAAACGTACGCAAATATCAGCTCCCTGAAAAGGGCATATGTTTAGGTACATTTTCTATATTCATTCCTAGACATGCAGTACTTAGGAACCTATAGCAGGTTTTGCTTACAATGGGTAATGTTATAGGTAAATGTGGGATTAGGAAGATGTAACACGAAAGTAAAAGAATTAGAATGTTTACAATATTAAACAGTAGGTAAGCAGTCAAGGCAATTTGGCCATAGCTCATCATCTTTGCTGCAGTCATGAGGCACGATTAGCTCACGGCAGCTTGCACACTATATCAGTAGTACCAAGTACCTACCTAGTAGTTTCACGTCTGGCCGCATAAGGGTTTTATTACTTCATTTCTCTTTTTTCTCTTCCACTCATTAGCAAGTGCACTATGATATAGCAAATCCGCTAACTTTCCATAGAAACTATTCCATAGCAACTGATCCGGTTTCATTGGCAGTAAAGCTGGACGGTTCCGCAACTCTGGACCCCTGTTGAACTGAAGTATTGGAAAGATACTTATCTGCACTTTTTAAAGATAACTTTAACTTACTTTTGGTAAAGGCTAGTTTAGTAAGTCTAGATTAGATGCGTTTACAAACTGTCGATGTTAATGTTATACAGATATCTACTATATAAAAATAAGTCGGGTTTTCCTTCCTGACGCTATAACTCCAGAACGCACGAACCGATTTCCACGGTTTTGCATTCGTTGGAAAGGTCTCGGGCTCCGTGTGGTTTATAGCAAAGAAAATTCAGGAAAAATTTCAACAGAACGCGGAAGGAGTCGCGGGGCACAGCTAGTATATTATATATAAAATACTCGTGTCGCGGTGTTTGTTGCCAAACTACTCCGAAATGGCTCGATCGATTTTCATGAAATTTTGTGTGCATATAGGGTAGGTCTGAGAATCGGTCAACATCTATTTTTCATACCCCTAAAAGACAGGACATCGTATGTCGGGTCAGCTAGTTATAATATATAAATGTATGTACCTATAACGTTTGAGATTGTGTGAGGGACTTACTTACTGGTAGAAAGTGAGGACACATCATACATTTCATAAAAAAGGCAAAGCATGTTACATGCAATGTTTTCTCGTATTAAATATTACAATGTTTTATGCAATATACCTACCAGGAAATATTTTATATATGAAGGTAACTTTCTTGTTCGAAAGAGATCGGTAGGTTTCGATTCGGTACAAATGAAGGTGTGTCACTAAGTCATGGCGATAAAACTAGTTTATTAGTTCAGGCTCCAAAGTAGGTAGGTAAGACTTATTTCACGTCTGTTGATGGCTCAAAAACTTGCTAAGTTCATAAAACCAATGCATTTATGATTTTATGAAATTATAAAACATGTTTCAAAATTTGTGATACCAGAATATACCTCTGGATTTAGTATATTTAGGAACATGGTGACGTCAAATTGTTAAATCATTCCATCATTCAGTCAGTTAACAAGTTCAAACGTGTAGGACAAGTATGGAGCACGCGTTTTTTTAAGGTAGGTATATATTCTTTAGTACTCAAATTCGACTGATAACATCTTCAGAAAAACAAATGTTAAACAACACAACAATCATCTTGATCGCTGTGAAGCTCGTTTTTTTACTACTGTGGTGACCAGTTGGTGACCGAGTACTATGAGAATTTTATATATTTCCATTATATGACTGCACTCGTAAATGTATATTTAACTTGGCTACATTGAGATTTAAATACAAGATTAACTGTCACTGTCTCGTGTTGCAGAATTAAATAGAAGGACACTATCGAATATTGTATATGAATTAAATACGCGAGCTCCATGCTTGTAATACCTCTTCGGTACGAATAGTTTCGTGGTTGAGATAAAATTAGCGTGTGAGTTTACGGGCATGCCCATTTCAGTGTTTGGAACAGGTCGGGACAGGCGGCTGACCGCAGTTTGCGCTCGCTGCATCGACTACAACCAACTGGCGGACTGACACAGGAAATTAATATAAATTCCTATAGCATAAACTCGGAGCGGGTTCAGCGCTGTCACGCAGTCAGTGATGAGGCCCATTGTGCGAAAGTGATTCAATCGAACCTCACTTCCCTTTGTTCGCGGGCGGCAGATTGAATTTAAATGTAGTGTCGACAGACTGCCTAATACTTGGTTTCATCATGTTACGTATGTTCTTAGCAACTATTTAGATACATGGGCTGTGGACTGCACTTTATGAATAAATAAACAAGAAGCACGGGAAGGTACCTAACTTTTGTTAAAAATTGTAACTACCGTCCTAAATAAGGCCTAGAGATTATTGATCTCAAAATTCTTCTTCGTAATTTCAGAGAACAAAATGTAAAATAGGGATATTCAAGCTTCCTGAAGCTTTCACTTGTATCTCTCTTGACGAAAAACTTCACCCATAAAATCCTTAGCTCGAGGATTAAAAAAACACTTAATCGCAAAACTCTTATCAAAGTTTTCCTGGTGTTAAATAGTAGGCGGTGAGATTAAACATTTTCTCGCAGCGTTTATTGGCGTACTTAACTTAGTCCATAATGTCTTGAGGTGTCGTATTTAAAAGTCGCTGTAATCGACTTCCCTCAGCGCGAAGTTAGATACGCTTAACCGAACTCCCTGTAAACTTGAATTGTAAGTACACTTAATAAACACGACCACATTCTTGTAGAGTCTGTTCATACAATATTTTTTTAAGAAATAAATATTGGTTCTTATGTTAATAATGAACGATATTTGCATGGCGCCATTGCAATTGCTAAAGATTATGCACCTACCATAAAAACTGATGGTATAAATATTTTCTGTTGGTTGGTCCAGCTGGTTGGAAGTGAGTGATTAAATCAAAATTCAGCTGTTAGAAAATGACCGCTCAGATTTTTTTTGTGGTAGGTACCAATGTTTGCCATCTTTAACATTTTTAAGGTGTCATGCATACTATCGTGCATTATTAAAATAATACCTTATATGTAAAGAGATTTTATCCGCTTCTCTTTGAAAGTTTATGTTGTATATTGTTATCGGTGATGATTATTTAAATGAGCGAGTGAATTGAATGTCTGTTTTCATCATCAAAGTCATTAATTACGACGGTTCTATATAAAAAAAATATTAGCCCAGTTGCTGTTAACGGTCCCGAAAACAGGGCCGCATCAGACAGCAACGGTCCGGGGAAATAAAACCAAATAGCAATAAAAGTAAATTGAGAGACCGGCCCGGGACGGTCTACGCTCGGGATTAAATCAAACGATATTCGTCTTAGCAACTTACGGTTTATGTTTTACTACGTACATTTCAGTACTTGATGCGCGGAAATGAACCCGGAGTCCCATTGAATATTTAAGTGAACTTATTATATGTGCTTTATTATGATGCATTACAGAATTGATTGTTATAACGTTAAGATTAAATATGGACACCTATTTATTATCCGATATTGACAATTCTTTTCACGTAGTTTTGTTTGTACCCAGAATTCTAAATCTTTTTATTATAATATGAAATCGATTAGCTAAAGAACTAAGTTATAACCCTCCTAGACTTGTAGACCTCCCTAGAGATGTAAGTGTAGTGTAGTGGGTACCTAGTCACGCAATCCTTTGTAAGTATAGTTCCGTAATTTTATAAGACTTCAAATATTTGAACAGATTTCGAACAGTTTGGGCTTCGTCCTAAATACCTTTTAAGCAAAATATCTACGTCTCACAAAACCTTAGCATAGTATTAATAACACTTGAAAATTTAAAAATCCCCCGATGCGACTACTTTTTAAACTACAAAAGAGCTCATAATTGTCAAACGGCTGAACCGATTTTCATAAGACATAGCTAAGAACGCTCTCGATCAGAATACCTTTCTAACAAATAAAAAAACAACATTAAAAATCGGTTCATCTGCTTGGGCGCTACGATGCCACAGACAGACACACAGATACACAGATAAGCAGAGATAAAGATACATATGTTAAACTTACAACACCCCTCTTTTTTCGTCGGGGGTTAAAAACACTCTTATCAAGGTAAACTTTGCCAGGCGTTCAATGTATTTAACTTAAATAGTAAACGCAGAGATTTTCTAGTATAAATGTACATTTAAATTATTATTTCAAGTACATAATGTGAATACCTCATGTGTTTCGTCATTAAAAGTATTCCCACGTATCAGCGAACTGTTGTGGGCTCTTACTACGTAACTTTCACAGACTTAGGTTTATATCTACGTTCACTTTAAGTCCTCGCGTACAATATTAAAGCCACGATAAACTTAAAAACAAGTTTAATCCGGCTTGCCGCGGAGTCCATACCTTCATCCGGAGCAATCTGCCTGCATTGCCGTTAAATTAGTCCGCCTCAACGGCTGTGAAGTATTCACTCATTTATTTATATTTGTGTTTCTTATTGTTTGCCTATGCCGAACAAAATAATTAAAAGACGTTAGAGAAGGATTTATTAGTTAGTTTGCCTCAATGTTTGGTGCAGTTTTCTATTAATTGCACACCAGAGCTGCTACAATCGCATATTGGTCAACGCCACCTACAATGCAATTAATATCAAATCATTTCATTTTCATTTTCAATAATCTATGCTAAAGCATCTGAAATACTAAGCACGAGCTGGGCTGAAATGAACCCATCAAAATAATCTTTATATTTATGAAGTCTAGACAGTTTGGCATTTTTATTCCGCGACTTTAAATCCGTAAGTCGTTCTAAAAAGCATATAAAAAGCGAAGTAAAAATGTCATACAATTCAATGACATTCCTACTAGAATTTGTATCTATACCTATAGCCGGGTGTTGCTGCAAACTGCGGCTTATACCCACTAATTCCTAAGCATCATATTTTCCAATACGCTTACTTGGAAGTTGTCGTCCTCAAAGTTAGTTTGTCAAGTGTTTGTTAGAAGTTTTCGCGCGTCCCGTTGTTTTTGAGGGCTCTAGTAGCTACGTGCGCGGTTACAGGTGATTCTCCACAGTTGAAGTGTTCGCGCGAACTCGCTAAGTATGAGCCGAATCGCAAAGTTTATCTTGCTCGGCTTCATTGGGAAGTTGCATTCGGGATGTTTGCTGGGAGACAATGAGTTTGTCTTGTGACTTCGATATGCGTCTCAGACTGCGCTTAAACTATTTAAACTTTTATATAGGTTCGACTACTAAGAGCCTTTCAATCTTTGACAATATAATTTGTAAAGTGTGGCGTAAAGTTTCTACCTTGTGGCTTTTTATTTGATACTAGCGGCCCGCCCCGGTTTCGCACGGGTACATTGCGGTTACATTATTCGAGTTTTAGTAAGGATCCCTGTTTTTTTTGAAAATATATTTTAGCCTATGTCACCCGGGGATAGTGTAGCTTCCCAACAGTGAAATAATTTTTCAAATCGGTTCAGTAGTTTCGGAGCATATTCATTACAATCAAACAAACAAAGTTTTCCTCTTTATAATATTAGTATGATAGCTTAAAAATAGATAGGTAATTTCCTATGCCACTTTGTCTAAAAACAAGTTTACATTGGCTCTTCAAACAAAAGAATAGCGGAATCTTTTATGCATCACGGCACCTTCATAACCGACCAGATTTTTAATGAAAAAAGTTTCCTACGAAGACATTTTAAATGCAAAATATTTGCAAGACCTACTGTGGAAATATACTATATATTTAAGGTAAACGAAAGTATGGAGCCATAATGGAGTCTTAGGTGTTTATCTACACCAGGCATCCTTTCTTGAACAATAATAGGTACATCATCAAGGTAAAAACATGTAAGGTTGTATTTTTCACCGTACTTGGTAACTGGGAGCGTGGTTCGCTTTCCGATTGCATTATGTCGGCAGTCGGTAGACATTACTGAAGCCATTACCTTATCTAAAGTCCCTCTCGGATTTATTTAGTTTTCCCTCGCCGCAATTTATCGAAAACCGCTCGATAAAGTTGTCAACAGGAATGGATCTCGAGCCAATTTTAGAGGAGAAATCTCGACAAAAAATAAACGACCTTCTGGTTCTACGTGCCTGGTTAAATCCTAGATGGTATTTTAGATTTCCTCTTTACCTATTGAATAATGTATCCAATTAAGACATATAGAGCTAGAGTAATGAAACAAAATATAGTGTAGATTAATGTCATTTTAAGAAAATCACTACTTTAATTAATATTTAACTTACATATTTTTATTTCTTGTTAAGCACGTAAAACATGACATTTAAGAAAAGTGTTAAGTGATAACACTTAAAGATAGATATAAATCTTACACGGTTCTTACGTTACTATAACGTTGAATACAATTTTTTTTTAAATCACTATATCATAATCCTCCAAGTAAAAAGAAACATCTCTACAAACCTAACGTAGAATTCAAATCACTTTAAGAGTCTTGAATTACTTAATTTAATTTGGTAGGTATTGCATGCAAGAAACCTCGCTAAGAATTAAAATCGGCCATGATGGGCGGTTTTTTTTTATTTAAAACCAAAATTTTTATTACGCATTAGCTAATTTGAGATAGTGATTAAGATAATTAATTAGAAAGCAAAGACAAAACACTATTTAGTAAGTCTCAAAAGACAAAGCTTTCTGTTGTAAAACGATCTTTGAGATAATTCCTCTCTAATTGCAGACATCTCTACCTATTCACTAGGTATTCTAAGTTATATATTACTAAATTGTCTTTCAAATGTATTATTTACGCAGAGAATTTTAAAAGAGTAACCAACGAATATTTTGATTTGATTATTTTTGGAGTAAAAAGATTAAAAGCCCAATCAAGATTCGGTACTTATATAGATAAAATCTATCTGATCCCTGGTAAACATTAAATTCCTATTATCATTACTATTCATGAATTATATTATATTATCTATCTGCTACCGAAGGTAGCCTCTTCGATGTCGTACCCCGCCGGGACTGCCTTTGACTGGGACACCGGCGACTAGTACATGATGAAACAAGACAGGTAATATTGTCTGCTGCAATATCCAATGGCAATAGAATACATATAGGTACTGCAAATACCTTTATAAAATATGAAACTGCATTTGTAAAATGATTGGAATGGCATAATTTATCAGCTTTAACTTATATAGAAGATAATTGTAGTATACCAAAACTATTTCTAAACGAAATAAAATATTCTAACCATAACTTGGACATTACCTACATAACTTTATAAAATATCTATACATACATATCAGTACATAGGTACAATTAGACACGAGTAGAGCTATAAACAGGACTTAAATTATGGCAAAACTTAAACACCTATAAAATAAATGCTACATAGCAATTTTAAACAAGAACATACATTTCATAAAAAGGTAAAGGTTTTCAAGGTTCTTACTGCGGCTGTGATGAAAACATCGTAAAGGATGTGTCTGTTTGCCGAAATTTATTGCGTCTCGCCTTACCGCCGTCAATTAAATACATATTAGTTCACGCCAAAGGGACATTAGTCAACATATAGGCGCAGAATTTTCAACAAACGCCGCGTTTACGCTGCGGAGTGTGCCCGCACGCAAATCCCTTTGGGTGTAAAAAGAGGAAGGTTTGAAAAGCCAAACTTGCCGAAACGTTTTTAAGCTGTTTCCCGGAGATATTGGCGGTCGAGGAGGCGCCGCTAGCATTTTTCACGGGTGCCCGGATATCGGTTGACTAATATATAACGTCGGACGCCTTTGGACGGCGAAACTCGATCGTACCCCGCATTTCCGATGGTATACTACACACTAATTCGGTAATAAGGTGTTTGATGGATTTTTGGAGCGGTTCGTATCTTGTCTCCTTAAATTTATTTATAATTAAGGACGCTTACATAATTATGAAATTCACGGGGGTATTGATTTTCAGGTAACCCTTAATTTATTATTTTAATTGCTCTTAACACCGTTACATTAACAACCTAATTTGAAGGCTGTTGTTTATTATCGTAAAATTTGCTTGAACCGTATCGTTATCTATTCAACGTTAATTAAAAACAACTTTAGCTTAAATGTTTACGCATTTTAATACAGATAATTAACTCTCGGGTACTGCCTATAGCATCTTTAAGAAAATTTTAGTACCTAAATGTTAGTTTTAGTGTTTGTTAGTTTGCGGTTGGAATAATTTGGATTGAATAACAAACTTTATTATGAAAATGATAGAGCCGTATATAGCTGTAATATAGCTACGTACTACTACGTAGTGATGGCTACGCATCAAATTGATACTGAATAGCAAAATCAGTCAGTTGGCACTTCAACCCAATGTCGAATTTAGTTGACCTGTACAAACAGAAGGTTGTTTGGTCAGAATTACTAATTTTCAATTCTAAATGTTTGAATACGAAAACAGTTTTGGTCAAGTTTAGTTCTACGCACTGAATTTGCACTTTTCATTCAGTTTCTTCATTGTCTAAGCATTTTGAAACATAGTAAGTACTTTACTTGCTTATTTGAGTTATATCTAATTGTAATAACTTAGTATGATAACAGACGTATATGAATCCTTAAGGCCAAGTAACTTAAGGATCGAATAGACATAAAGATTGTAAAATTAAAAACGACTGCCAGTGCTGCCCATCAGTATGTTGGCGGTAAACACAAAACAAAAAAATGTATCTCAATGGATGCCTGAATGGCATTGTAACATACATATTTGTGTCGCCTAAAGAAGGAAGTGGTTTTACATCTATAAACCCAAAAGAATTCATAAATATAAGATAAGCGCGGACGAATCCAAGGAGAAACGTTTCAAAGGAGAAAAGTATTGAATAAATAAAGAAATCGACACGTTTTCGCGAACTCTCAATTTATCTAAGAAAATTTTATTCATATCCGTCGAGAGGGGACGGCTTCAGAGGATCTCGACATATGGACACATGTTGGAGACACATAAGCCTCACTTATTATTATTTTATTCTTTATGTGCGTTTCATTGTTACTTAAAATGTGTTCTTATTGATAAATTATTGGACCGCATCGGTTTTGTCTGTCACATAAACTCCCGGGCGCCGCAGACGTGTCGTGGGTGTGTATGTATATGTGAAAAGATTAAAAACTTCTTCCACAATGTCTTTCGAAGCTTTAAGCTCGCTGTCATAAGGCAAGTAAAAGCTCGAGTTGAAAAGCGGATTAGGCCCCTTAAGTTTGTTGCGAGGTAAAGTAATATTCTTGAAGACAACAACAAAAAGAAAATCTTTAACCGTGTACTCCGTTCGGAATATTAAAACGATCCGACTAACACTTCTCATCAAGTGTTATTTCTATGCCTCCACGTAACAATATAAAACGAAGCATTTTACAGAGGAACATCTTATGATAAATTGTAAATTCGAATAATTGGTCAAACAAAACTACCATTTGCCCACGCGCTGAGAATTCGTAAATCTATTCTGATCAATAAGCGCGCGATAGGTAGCCCAAACATTTGCAATGCTTCAGAAATTGTTTCCATAGAGTTATGTTATTTATGAAAAAAAATAGCACACAGCCGATTGGTTAAGTACGCGTCTTGCGAGCTCGGGGTCCTGGGTTCAAAACCCCGGATCGCACAACTGGGTTTTTCGAAATCTATGTGCGAATCATAATTTCTATATGATTATCACTAGCCAACGGTGAAGGAAAACATTGTGAGGAAACCTGCGTGTTTTAGAAAATCTAAACAACCCTTACTGGGCAGCATGCTGGATTATTGCCTGAGTCCCCCTCGCATTGAGGACAGGCCCGTGCCCAGGAGTGGGACGTTAACATTATTTTATTTTATAAAAAACAGGATCATTACTTAATAACGTTTTTATAGGTACCATAATAAAATGAAAAACTGATTGCATAGCTGAAATAACATAGCTTCTTCTAAATGTAAACTTAAAATTTGGATGGTAAATGCAACTATTCACAACACTGTTTCTCCGTAAGCCCTTTATCCGAGGGGATTCTCGCGGAGGGTACGGTGAATCCGTGCCCTGTTCTTATAATTTCCTTGAATGGTGAACATTTGATTTAAGTACCGTCCCAGGGCTAACAACGACTCCCCGGGGACCGCCCCGACTATTTCCTTTTGTTTTTGTGCCGCTTTTTTAACAACTTTTTCTCAAAAGGATTCGCTAAGAGGCCAGTGAATGCGGACGTTTAAAGCAAATCCCGTGATTAGAGTCAAGCGATTGACGTCTACTGTGGGATTACGTGGGAAGATTAATGGTAGCTATCGAATGGTAATTACGGAAATGAAACGTGTAAGTTATGCAAATGGTCACCAGCGAACTCTCGTATTTGAAACTAATAGTTGGAAAGATCAATATAATTCCATAACTTAAGATGATATTTCATGTCCGGGTGCTTTTGGTAGTAGAGTTTCAATTTTGTTTTATTAAACCTATTATATATAAATATATATCGCTAGACGGACACACCAACTTTATGGTTCCAAACTAAGCAACGCTTGTACTATGGGTACCGTACAATGGACTGGGGGCGACCCCAGTGACACCCAGACCAGGAAAAATTATGAAAAGCTCATTTCCGAAATTTGCCCCGACAGGAATCGAACCCGCAACCATCCGGTGCGGTGAGCCGAGTGTCGTACGGTCAAACCACTGCGCCAAGCGGTCGTCTAACCTATTATAAGTTGTTGGAAATCGTGTGTTTTGTAGGACGCATGGTTGTGCAACAAATAAAATGATGGCTAGCACAATGAAGCGGGCCCGGTGGTTCAGCACAAAGGCTTAACAAGCCAACTTGCTCAGTTTTGTGCATACATAGCCCGCTGTTATTAATACGGCAAGTTTATGCCGAGTCGGCACTTACCTCGCGATTCGGTACTGCATTGTTAAAACCCGGCGCGAAAACAACGCGCTGCAATTTCTTGTTAGGTACCAGCCGTGTGATGCGTTTATTATAAATCTTTCAGCGGTTTGAGTAGTTTAAATTAACTTTTTTATTACAGGTTTATCAAAAATAACGATTCTTGCTTTGTAATACCAGTTTTTGCGCAAGAAAATCGTATAAAATTATTAGTATTAATACTTAGAATATACCCCGATCATAATTAAAATACAACATATCTATGAAAAGGTTTGTATTGATCAAAGCCAAAATAAATTCATAGCACGAACTTTGTAGACAAACAATTTGGCAACCTCGCCAAAAACGTCGTGATTGTTTTCCAAACCAAAACCCTACCCAACCGACCTTCTGTGGATAGCTAAATTTTACAATGGTCAAAGAATTAATGACCTCACCTCATGGTTGGGTTTTATTTTAAATATTATAAAATACCAGCTGCACGTGCCCGCAAATGCGTTTCTGATTTCCATCTCAGAGAAAGATTACGATCCATAATGCCGAACATTGTATCATTCATTGAGTCGTTTCGATACAGAAAACGATATAATTAGAGTAAGATTCGACAATTGTCGCGTTATATCGATTATTGATGTTGCGATTACACCCCCTTACTCTGTTACTTTGCATCTTCATACAACTGGGACCGTTACTAGACAAAGTACTTGCTGACGGTATGTCAGTTGTTTTGTTTCGTTGTCTGTTTGTTGGTAAATTCGTGAAATCCATGGCGTGTGTGTTGATTTGTCATTAGAACTAGGTACATAAGTACTAGGTAAGTAAATAGCTATGAACATTATTTATAGTTATCAACCTGTTATACAATATTAAATTCTCTAAACTACGAAAGAAAGTATATAGCCTAATGCCATAGCAAAAGTCGTCTACTCCTGTTGTTCGGATATCTAGCGATGCGCCAATTTGCACCGATCTATATTCGCTGTCCTGTCCGATTCGCGTAGAGCCACACTAGTTTATTACCACAGACATACAACCAGTTGTAAAGCGGTACATGCGGAAAATAAAACGACCATTAAGAGTTGTTTGATTAGACCGTACACGGATTTTGTGGTTCCCGTTCTCCAAAACGAGCCTTCATGAAATGTTATCAAAGCTTTGAGCAGTAGGAGCCAAATATTTATTTTATCTATTAAAGCTGTATCGTGAGAATTTATATTACCTTCCTATCGTCATTCTCAGTACTCCGATCCATGTATTTTTGCTGGGTACCACTGGAAATCATGGTTTATGGGAATAATAGTAACGAAAGTAGTGAATCAAGTCCCATAAAGAAAGCAATCAAAACAAGTAAGAAAAGAAACAGTTTTGAAGAGACAAAGCATTCTATAATTTCAAGAGACACTATTTTAAACAAACGTTGAACAATTTTAAAACATTGTTAAATACTAACAAAAATACTAAGGGCTCCATATCTTTATTAATAAACACTGTGCCTACTTACAGCATGATGTGCAGTCATTCTGTGGCGGCCGCAGCTGGGAGCTCGGACTGAGCTTCGTCGGCGGCATTCACGTTCAAGCTTCGCTGATCGCTGTCCATTCAGCCTTATATCTATTGCCACTCTCACAGGACATCTAACGTTCCAAATTCCCTATTTCCACTCACTCGCGGCCACCAAGTGCTGCCATTTATTATCATTTCGCGATTCAATTACAGATAATCACACCGGTACGTCATCTTATAGGTATTGCGGAAAACAACAAATAAGTAGGAAGACATTGCCAAAAGAGAATTTATCGAACCAAATATAACAATTGTGAGACGCACGAGAGTAAATATTCTATATATATAATATCTTACTTTTATTTCCTTTTGAAAACATGTCGTTGGCAGACTCATCGGTAAACGATTGAAACTTAAAAGCAAATTTGAATTTAAAACATGGTGTACCAGGTGTACCTACCTACCGACATGTAGTTATTAAGCCTACCCTATTTCGAAAACCGTAATAATAACACTTAGTAATAATAAAGTAATTTAGAAACTATGTTTTAGGTAGGTACCACGGGTATCATTTATTACACTGGGCTTATTATATACTAGCTGAGCCCGCGACTTCGTCCGCGTGGAATTTAACTTAACAAAAAAGCCCGCTCCCGCGTTCTGAGCCCGCACGACAGGACCCATTTTTTCATTTTATAAAAATTTTGTTTACTTAAAATAAAAGTAGCCTCAGTGACTGCTTATAACATCAGCTATCTACCAGTGAAAGTCCCGTCAAAATCGGTCCACCCGTTTCGGAGATACTCTTTGATTTCATGTGTTTTTATTTTTTTACTCGGAACCCTAATTGTTTTTCTAAAATTAAAGTAGCCTAAGTCACTCCCTATATCATCAGCTATCTGCCAGCGAAAGCCCCGTCAAAATCGGTCCAGCCGTTTCGGAGATTACCCGGAACAAACACACAGACTGACAGACAGACAGACAGACAGACAGACAGACAGAAAGACAGACAGACATACAGACAGACAGACAGACAGACAGAAAGACAGACAGACAGACAATTTTTTTTAAAATCGCGTTTTTGTTATAGGTGTCGTATGTACTTTCATATGCATTTAGTGAAAAGGTGTTATTTTGATATTACAAACAGACACTCCAATTTTATTTATTTGTATAGATTGCAATTCATATCAAAAATTCGAGTCGAGCAACATTTACCGAATCAGGTACAATCATCATGTGTATCAAAATACTACAATTAAAAATACGCTTCAGTGGATTTTTATTGAAAGCACTCTACGTTTTTTGTCATTATTAATTACATACCTACAACGGAAAATAATTATGACAATCTTACTTAGTAAACATAAAAATAACATTAAATTTTTCGTGATTGGCATGTTTATGGACGAGCGTAATGATTTATAAATTAGTTTTTGCGAGAGTATTGTCCTTTAATATATAATTTTAAAGCTATATAAATCAGATTCAATTTTGGAAGGTGTTAAAAATACCCAAATTTAAATTATGTAGATCTTGTAAGGATACTGCACAGTTACCGTTCTGGAGACATGTTTAAATAGCATGTAAGGCAAACTGGTGATAGACCGAATATATCGAACGGCCGTAATTAATTCAGATTTCAAATAAATAAGGTTTCACTGAATACAAAAAAGAATCGGTTGGCAAGTAGACGTCTTTTTTATGCTTTCTATGTCCAAGCGGCTTTTAAAGTCTGCGAAGCCCGTGAAGAATTTGGAAGGCGCGCAAGTGCTTCCCGAACCCGCCACCCATTGTATTTGGCATGCAAAAATTAATTAAGCTAATTGACGTCGCATGTTCATTGGCTGTTTGTTGCACGCCGTGGTACGTTGAGTGATTTATTTGCCTATTTGTCACTAAACGCACACAACGGCTACCTGTGGATATACCCTGTGACATTAATGATGGAATAGAATAAATTGATAAATTTGGCATACAAATTGCTTAATGGAGTAAGTATTTTAATCGGACCAAATTAATGTTACAAAAATTATAACTGCAAAAAAATGTGTGTAAGTACCAATATCTAATTAAGGCTAAAGCGCCCATCTAGCCCGCGAAGTTCAAATTTTTTGAGGTTTTTTAGATTTTTTTCAAAATCTGACAATAATAAAAGGCACGTAAACGTCAAAAAGACCGTGTGCAGTGCATTTATTAATATATCCAACTTACTCTTAAACATTTCAAGAACAACAGCTATCCAGATAATCTGGCAATTTTTGTATATTTAGTGATTTACTAGTATCGTCATAATATTTAGAGTAAAATAAATGTATTAATAAACGCACTGCATACTGTGTTTGTCGCAAATCACAAAATGTTGTGTTAAATGTTTTCAGATTTTGGATAAACTATAAAAATACTCGAAAATTTTGAATTTCGCGGGCTAGACAGGCGCCTTCACCTTAATTACACTAGTATACATTATTTTAGGGTTCAAAAATCTGGGCAGCTGAACTGCAGGTGTCATAAGTCATATGAGAACAGGTGATCAAATATTTTTTTGTGACGTTTGTATGTGTGGAATTACTCTTAAGTAAGTGAAGTACCTTGAAGGTCTTAAAACACACAGCTCTAGGCAATCAGATGACTGTCCGTCCGTATGAACTAAAATAGGTAGGTATAGATGAGTTGTGAAAATGAGGCGATCCTATAGACGCTGGTCTCCGCTTTGCCTGAAATACAGGCTCATGCTCCACTGGCCACTGCTCTTTCATCCGCGAGCCTTCTCTCTCCAGTCGATAATCCTGCAATTGAAATTCACTGCTAGTTAGTGTCGATAGCAGATATAATACAGATTAATTCTACAGCGTACAGCATTATAAATGCGAAAGTAACTTCGTCTGTCTGTTGGTATGTTAGGTTTTCACTCCTAAACCGTTGGACCAATTTCGATTAATTTTAGGATAGAGATAGATTTGTCCTCGAAGAAGGACCTTACAAAAATATAACTTGAAGGGATAGAATATTGCATGTAAATTCCGCTTCGAGATCAACGCGGACGAAGTCGAGGGAAAAACCTAGTTTAATATATGACAGACTTGTACGCTTTTCAGTAAGTAGGTACATAAATTGATGCTTATTTTGTTGGCTACAAAATTCGAATAAATTAAATTTGATACACCAAATAATATGTATGTTTTACTCATACGTGACAGCCACGAAAGCAATTAAAACACTAATCGGAATAAGACCAGCTGTAAAGCTTATTGCTTGCAAAAGTAGAATTAAGTGTTATAACTCAGAACCAATCAACTTGCTATGAAAGTGTTTTACTAGGTATGTTTATTTATAAGCATATAACTCAACTAGCTGTGCCCGCGACTTCGTCCGCGTGTAATTTAACTTAACAAAAATTTCGGGATTATTCATCCCCTGTTTTATCCCCTTGGGGGTAGAATTAATCAAAATCCTTTCTTAGCGGATGCCTACGTCATAACATCTACCTGTATGCCAAGTTTCAGCCCGATCCGTCCAGTGGTTTGGGCTGTGCGTTGATAGATCACTATGTCAGTCAGTCAGTCAGTCAGTCAGTCACCTTTGAGTTATACATATTTAGATGTGCCTATAAAACACGTTATATTATATTACATGATGTTAGTGGTCACGAACACGATCCATATCACCAGTGTAGGTAGTTATAGCGCCAAAGTTAATTCCAGTGCAATGCTACGTTATTAATTGTATTCATGTAATTACTGTTTAACGTTACCCCCGAGCGCTAATCACTGACCAATATCGTAGTCCACAGTTTAAACAATCATAAAATAAATCCCATAATCGTGGTAATCTGCAAATAATATACTGCAGGATATACTGTTACTATTGTACCACGGTCAACGACAATGCATAGATTATTTTGTAAAATAGTTTATGGACACAAAATGAAGCACAAATGTATTAAAATAGACGCTTTGACGAACCCTGCGGTGACAGACTTGGAACTTATTACCGTTTCGTATTGCTTCTTGTTGGCTGTGGTGTACCTAAGGATAACCTTTTTTCCGACAATGGTGTTAATTCTTATTGTACACAAACTAAATTTTACTAAACTAAGTTCCTGTACCTTTTATCTTTCTCATATATGAGCATGCATTATTTTTAGTCAGGTCAAATTTTGTATAGTCGTAATTTGTAGGTACCAAAATAGACACCATTATACTATACTCCATCAATCTTGAAAATATACAAATTAAACATTTTTTTATTAAGTTCTTGAGCAAATTAATATAAAACAAATATATAATTTAGCCCTTTTGACGTTCCACTCCTGGGCTTGAGCAAATTACTGGTTGATAAAAAAAATGTTCATTTCGTATATTTTTCGTCGTGCAAGTAGGTTAATTAGCAATTACTAGCCTCAACCGCGTAATGTGCACAGCTGCACTTCCCCGAATGAATAAATTAGGCCCCGACCTGACCGGCCCATTTACGCTGTCTAGGTAGTCTTTGTGAAGACAAATGAAGTCTATAGGTATACTTCCTTATTTTATTTTATGTCTTCCTGTCATGTAGTATATTTATCATAGGTAGGCACCTTACTTACTGGTTTCTGTTTTAAAATTACTGTAAGGGATTCTCTCTCACCTATGAGTGGCTTTACAAATTGCGATTTTACCAATTTAACTATGAAATTCTTATACACATTGCTTCGCGCAGTACAGGTAGGTAACCGTACCTATCTGGGCGAAGCAATCTACCTATGTCCGATGCTACAGGCGTTAGTAGGAAATCAATGTTTTAGTTCTAGCATAAATCACAAGTTTTAATGGGTTATTTATTCTATCTGTACGAATCGGGCGATGGCAATCAGTCGGGAGACTATTTTTATGGCCTGTGCCGGATGCGCCGTAAAGAGAAGCATAAAATCAGTGGGCCTCCGAGGGAGAAATATAAAAGTAAATAATACTTAGATTGGAGATTTAGGCGACGGGGCAGAGGGCGCGACATCCTCTCGCCGGCCCAATGAGCCGTTAACTCAGGAAGCGCCGTATTACATTGACCCGGACATTTGATCATTTTAATGTGAGACACGATGAAAACATCATATGTTTTCCTCGATATACTTATCGGGAAATATGTTTTTTTCAGGTCCGTGGGTTTTTTATTGGATATTGGAATGAACGGATTGTGATGAACATATTTTGGCTCAACTACCTGTTATATTATTGGAGAAATAATGTTTCCTGTCTCTCATTTCTCATCGACATACTTGTAAGTAGTATTGTTTGGGAGTAATACCTACGGAGCCAGAATAAGACGTAATTCTTTCAATGCCTTTCCAAAATCTCTACTACCGATCAAACTTTCGCACAATTAAGTTTTATCGTAAACTTCTGGAATCATTGGGGTTTTAGTCGAACCTGCAAATGGCGTAATAAAGTTCAAATTAGATGTCTATTCGGCTCGTGGTAACTGACTGTAAATAACCATGTTCCTCTGTCATTGGCAGTGTTAATGGTCCGTTGGTTTGGATGTCGCTAAACGTCCTATCGATTGGATTTATTGTTTTGACACAGATTTACAAGCGAGACTTGCAGCAGCCATTTCCGATAAGAAAACACAGCCGTAGCGTACATTCATACTATGAAGACTAGGTATACTTTTTCTATACATTTTTGACTGATCAGTTTTAGTTTGCAGAAGTGTGTGTGGGTTGGTTCCAGTACGTATGGAAATTATCGGTGTCACATTAAACTTCATTAATTCATAAATTTTAAAGAATAGGTATTGAAATTCAGATCGTTTTTATAATTAAATTTAGCATGGGTAGCCATGGATAACGTATCGATAAGTCAATTTATACAATTAAACAAGGGAATGAAGGAAAGCGGAATAGGACACCTCGAAAATGATGGCAGATTATTCAGTGGAAAGATTCAAGTTAACAAATAATTAAATAAAGTTAGGTAATGCTCAAAGTCCTACACAAACCGCTAACGTTAACCTATTTGAACCGAAAGCCCACGTTCTTCATTCACTTCCATTGTGTACACATTAGTGGTTCAAGTTTTCGAGCCCGCTTGTCAAAGAGGCGTAGATAAAGTCACTGCGCGGATCACCTTGTAGGTACCTACCTACCTACATCAATCACCCTGACATGACTCCAGTTGTTCGGCCAAATGGATTATAGGAAGTCGCCGCCACCCCGCCCGAGGTGAGTCTCAGATTTGCCTCGCGTCACTTATGTGTAAACATTATTTGCCAAAGTGATGCGGTGACACGGACTTTTCCGAGGATAACTTGACATGAATATTTTTTGGGATCTTATAACGGGAACACGTGCAGGTTATAAATACATATTCTCAAGTATTTATTCGTGTGTTACGAATTGTTTTCGATTGTTTTGTTGGCCTAGAACAGGACGTAGTTATGGGACCAGTAGGTAAAGGTGAAGGCGCCTGTCTAGCCCGCGAAATTCAAATTTTTCGAGTATTTTTATAGTTTATCCAAAATCTGAAAACATTTAAGACAACATTTTGTGATTTGCGAAAAACACAGTATGCAGTGCGTTTATTAATACATTTATTTTACTCTAAATATTATCACGGTGGATATGATACTAGAAAATCACTAAATATACAAAATTGCCAGATTATCTGTATAGCTGTCGTTCTTGAAATGTTTTAGAGTAAGTTGGATATATTAATAAATGCACTGCACACGGTCTTTTTCGCGAATTACAAAATTTGTCTTTTATTATTGTCAGATTTTGAAAAAAATCTAAAAGAACTCAAAAAATTTGAACTTCGCGGGCTAGGTGGGCGCTTCAGCCTAAAGTTAGTGAATATACCTAATTGATTTATTAAAAAAAACAAAATCTTTATTTTCCGGTTTTTCAAACTCCACTTGCGAAATTCACTCGCCTTATCCTTGTAGAATTAGCAAGAAATAAACAGAATTCTAATTCGTCAAAAAAAAAAACAAAACGAAGTTGTAGAGGTTCGTGGTTATTTATGAGATCATTAGCGGGCCACTCCATGTCTTCGAATCTTGATCACGTTCCCAAACGGGACTCGATCGGGACCCAAACTCGAGGTCGACCAATTGGACGTAGATTTGCAAAATGGAACCAACCCACACACACTTCTGCAAACTAAAACCAATCTAGGACCTCTATTACAAGGTTGGTTTTGGTTTATAGCAGTGAATGTGGCTTGATTCCGTTCTACAAAACGATATCCAATTATCATAATAAAGTGGCACATTTCCTTTATAAAGTACGTCCGTGTTATTATTGGGGACAATCGTAAATTATTCAGTTCTCTCGACGATAAGCAAACTTACTGGTACCGTGTGTTTTTTCTGAATAAGATCAGAAGAAAGGTGATATCATGTCCATTATAATAAAATACACCAACTGTATGGTCCCAAACCAAACAACGCTTGATCTATGGGTGCCATACAATGGATGAGGGCCGATGCCAGTTCCAGGGCAAATTACGAAAACGCCATTCCAGAAGTTTTCCCCGGCGGGAATTGAAACCGCCATCCGGTGCAGCAAGCCAAGCAGTCTACACTCGAACCATTACGCCAAGCGGCCGTCAAACTTATAATTCCTCCGATATATGATTGAAGTCTTGACCTATTAACAACTGTATTGACCAAAATAATTTTGCCTACGCGGTGGCGCAAGGAAGCGTAGAACACTGGCTATTATTGATGCACTATACACATTAGTCGTCGATGCATTCACCTGTCCGTACTTATGTAAGCGGATATGAGTCAAACTAGTTAATAAGGTAGTACATATATCAAAGCGGATATGTGAGGAAAATGAATAAAGTAGATCGTTACAGGTTGAATATTTTCGTATACCTATTTGAAACTTTACGCATATTTATTGAAAATGAGACAACAACTTTACATTTTCATATTGATCGGCTGTGTGTCCTCAACAGTAATTTTATTCATCTCGGTCATAAAATAACAGATGCGTCAGTTCAGATAGTAAGCTAATTTCACGAAGACGCGTGAATGATTGCAGACTAACCCATAGGTATGACAGTTTCATAAGGGCCTGTGCACACCACGTTTTTTAAACACGCCGTCGACGCGCGTTTTAGAAACGTGCGTCGTCGGGGCGCGCTTTTATCCTACAAAGGTCTACAGGCTGCGTCTGACTCGCGTGCGAATCGCGTCTGTACCGCTACAAACGCGCATCGACGGCACGTTAAAAAAACGTGGTGTGCATAGACCCTAAGAGTCACTGTATGTGTATTTGCGAAATGGACGAACTATATAATATGACCTCTTCGCTTATCTTCGCTTAGGTAAGGCTGTAGGTTAGCCCTAGTCCGCACCGAGCTCATGCCAGTGCACATTAATGCAACATGCCTCGAGATACGGGCACAGTAATGCAACAATTCGGTGGATAATAATATAGCGGTAATATCTACTCGCACAGTATTCATTACACAAAGCGCTTGTAGTTAGGTAATTTGTGATAAGTAGTTATATTAATGACTAGTTGTGCCCCGCGACTTCATCCGCGTAGTATTGGATTATTGGGTTAAAAAGTATCCTATATGTTAATCCCGGTTATAATCTATATGTGTTCCAAATTTCATCCAAATCCGTTCAGTAGTTTTTGCGTGAAGGAGTAACAAACATACATACAGACATACATACATACAGACATACATACATACATACATACATACATACATCCACACTCACAAACTTTCGCATTTATAATATTAGTAGGATAGGAGTGGTATACAGGTTATGGAACTATGTAATTACCAAGCGTCGAATTAGTCGAGTTATATTGGACAATTGTATTGGCCTGTAGGAGCCACCATGGTGTTTTACGTTCCAACTCATGTCTCCAGTATTTTTTAAATATGTTATAGTTATTAAGTAAAACTAGGGAATTTGACCGAAGAACGAATCTCAGTCTAAATCCTAAATACGGGACCGTATTAATAAATCGATCTCAACTCTGAGAGAGATCTTGGAAATGTCATTCTTATGTCATACCAGTACAAAATTACATGTTTAAAGTGAGCGCTCTCATACTTGAGATCAATTCATTGATACACGCCTAAGTCCCGATTTAATAAATCGATCTCAAGTCTGAGGGCTGTCTTCAGTAGGTACGCTTTTGATATGTACTTAATTTTATACTGTTATGACATAAGAATGACATTTCCAAGATAGCGCTCAGACTTGATATAGATTTATTAATACGGGCCTAAGTCTGGCAAATTAAAACTAATATAAGACTGCAATTAAAAGCCACTGGTCTGTAATATTATTATTTTCGTGTATTCTTCATCGTAAATCATAATATTCTTGGCGGTCGACATGTTGTTGCCCTCTCTCTGTTAACCGTCATTTTGCCGGCAAAATGTCGACCGCCAAAGATTTACGATTTACCATGAAGATAATGTTAATGACCAATGGTTTTTAATTGGTTTTAAATCAGAAAATTTGCAGCACTTATGTTTGTTTATAAGATGAAAACATAATAATGGAAAATCAATAAGAAAATTAGCAATTTGCAATCGACAGCGCTGAAAATGATAAAGCTCTCGAATCAGAATGTGGGAGGAAATTGGTAAAACGGGAAACCTCTCATAAATAATATTTTTATGCGTTGCATCGATAACCAGTTAGTGCACAATGGACACTCGGCGAGGGTCAAGTGGTCGCGAGGGGGAAATTTAATTTACTGTCGGGTAGCCCTGTCGGCCCGGCCCTCTTTCCACTTAATTATTTTCGCATCTATGAATTACAACAACATTTTATTGTTGCCACGCTGTGAGATTTGATGATGTTTTCGCGTTTAATTTGGTGTGAAATTAACCTATTGTTTTTGCTTAAAAATTTGTATTATTAAGTATTATACCCAAATGGGTGGGTAGGTAGGTAAGTACCTACCTACCTATTTAAGAAACTGTTTTTGAATTATGTTCTTAACTACTTATACTCGATTCCGATTCCAACATTAATAATCGAATTCAGAACTTTATTAATTAGGTGTTCTTTTGTTTTAAAACTACTTTGATATAGAGAGATCTTTGCGCTTCAAATATAGGTATCTACTTATCTATAGGTTGCCTAAAATTTGAATAAAGGTGTAAAATAAAGTGTGCCTAGAAGAACTGCAAATTGGCGAATAGAATAATTTGAAAGTTGAAACGCTATAGAAGCCTTCTTGAAATGTAAATCTTACCTACGACTTTTATATCGTTACAGGAGGTATATCGAAATAGGTAAAGTACATGCATCCGGAAGAGCTGTGGGCGAGAAAAGCGTGCACTCAAATTGTGTTCGTATATTTCTAAAAGCTCCGTTCCGAATGCGGCACAACAAACTTTGTAGATATTTATCAAATCATCTTTTCTGTTTCGCCCAAACCGAGGCAGGGCCATCGCTATTCAATTCAGATATGATTAGGTAATATAAATGTAGAAAATTGTGTTTGAAATGATTTTCGTTTTGAAGCAAGTAAGTTGATAGTTTTACTTTTATGATTTGAGTATTAAATTAGCATTCAGAAACCATATTTTGTATTTATTATTTATTGGGTTCATACTATATTTAAGATTAAGACTAATAAACTGCTGGGCTACTAGGAAACATAAGGTTAATTTTATGATGCTGTATTTTGTAAAGTGCTTGCAGCCCCACCAGAATATCAAAATAAATTTAGCTGTTTAAGTTCGCCTAAGTTAACTAACCATTTTAATTGTATTCAAGTATTCTTTTGTTTTATTTCTAGGCTGAATATTTATGCCGTCGACGTCTCAAAATGTGCGTTTATTTGTTTTATAAAAGAGTATATATGGGTTCTATTTGTCCCATATAAACGACATGTGAAAGCACTTACGTGAGATAAGGTAAGGTGTATATTTCTCTTACAATTTGATTTGCGAATATTTTGCTCACAATGCGGGAAAATGTTTACTTTCACTTACACTTTAATTGCTGCCTATGAAGAGTAGTGCGGGTTTCTTAAGACAGCAGAACTGTGTAGAGTGTAAAGAAAAACTGTTTGTCGATCGTAATGGATTTGTTGATTAGTTAAATTAATATTTTCCTGTAAAATATTTGCTTATTTGTACATATTCATAGAGATAGCTTAGGTCATTTGAAAGAGTTTATAGGTTCTCTTGCCACAAATTACTTGAAGATAATGTTTTTTTTTTTAGAACTAGGTTTACTTCCAATGAAGATTAAGTAATAATATGGACTAACTTGGAATTTGGAACGAATAACTAGGTACGTGAAACAATCAATAGGTACTTACCCCTCGTGGAATAACAGTTATTAAAATAACAACAAACAGGAATGGTACAGCTTTGCTCTACAGTCAAACATCGTATATAGTATCTATAATAAAACATTGCGACTGATTGCATTTCTGAGCCTTTTTTGACGGTATAAATTACTTTTATACATTCGAATCAGGTTGTTTCGTGTTTTAAAAGCATTTCATTGTTCGAAGCGTGCAACGTAGTTACGTCGAGAAAATGGAACGGTTGCATTTCGCTTCCTGTGCCTTGGGCTGCAAATGAAATGGCAACGGGAGGATTTTTATGTTCACACTGTTTATTGTAGAAAACTTTAAAGGTTTTAGAATAAATCTTGTAAAATTATATTTCTGGTCCTGTTTGGCTTATTTATGGCGTCGTTTGTCGTCGATATGTATTCCAGATTCGCTACAACAACAGTATGCCTAGATGAAGATAAATCAATAAATCATCGAACAATCTTACATTTTAATTCAGAAATTTAATTGGATGCTTATAAGTTGAATGTCATCTAAGATGACGGGATAACCTCAAATTCTATTCGTATCTTCAACAATAAATTACTTTTCCGATTGAAAGGATAAAATACAATGTGAATGATGCATCTCCCTTCCTGTGGTTTCGGGCGAATGCAATTGTTACCTGCGAAAGGATTTTTACGTTTCACTTTCATGTTTTTTTTGGAATGTAAATCGCACTATCGACTTACGAGTACTTTAGTTTCAGTTGATACCTACCTACTATCTAATCCTACTAATATTATAAATGCGAAAGTTTGTGAGTGTGGATGTATGTTTGTTACTCTTTCACGCAAAAACTACTAAACGGATTCGCATGAAATTTGGAACACAGATAGTTTATAACCTGGATTAACACATAGAATACCTTACTTAAGTCTACGCGGACGAAGTCGCGGGCATAAACTAGTAAGAAATAAATGTGTCACGATGTGGGAATTTTGTAGCATCAAATAAAATGTAATTCTGGTAGCAGCTTTTTTATACTTATACCGCGTAACTTAGATTACAATCATTCAATAATTTTGGCTCTACAACGACATAGACGCACTCAACAAAAGTGTTACTACGACACACAATTCAATATTGTTTGCCAAATAAGAGCAAATTTTCGCATCAACGTAGACAAACCGAAACCTTACCCTCACCTTACCCTTTGCGCGATGGCTGGGAAAAAAGGAATACGCAATTTCAACGTACGAGAAATACATTTGATGTATCCTTATTCTGGTCGTAACATCAATCACGCGCCATATTCTTGACGTCACTTGTGGAGCATAAATAAAGCATTGAATACTTCCGACATCCCCGTATTGATGTATTCACAACACAAACTGGTGCCTACTTATTGTCAGAAACACCGTTTTATGCCGTAAAAAGATACGTTGAAGTCATCGCTTCCCGTCTTATTTTTATATGGAAACTCACATAGTACGATCTGTCTGTATTACGACCATGATTAATATTTATCAGAATAACACTTCAGTCAATATTACTTAGGTTAGTTATTTCTGCATCATCACATGATCTGGATGTAGGTAATCCCACTGTAATAAGCTCTTGTATAGACATGGATGTACTTAGTTAACAGCGCGAGAAGAACATGTTACTATGCAACCATGGTTAAAAATACGTTGTAAATAATCCCAGATATACCGGAATCCTGGTATTTCGAAATATTCCAAGAGTTATTCCAAATCGTTTTCACATTTGAGCACTCAAATGTATTTTCCGTCCGCTAGAAAATGATGCAGAACAGAATATTTGTCCGGAGCGAGGCGTGGGCGAAGCGATCTGGATATGACTACGATTAGCAATACGAATATTACACCACGGAAATTTCAACCTTAAAAGTCATATGTTACAGTGAGTTTAGAAAAAAATACAGCGCTTATTATATTCATGGGAGGTCTTAAATCCGAAGACTGTTGATCTAATTATTTCATATAATATATAACCTACCTAGCACAAATGTTCACTTTTACCTTTTAGGAAACACGTAGTAAGTACTTAAATTAGGTAGGTATACCTCAGTCGATAGTTTATTTCGTGATACGGTCATGGATCGTGTTACTTGCCGTCAGTAGCCATGCATTTTGTGATAGGAATTCATGATGATGTTACAATGCTGGTATATTGCTTAATGCATAATGTTTGCTTAGTGAATACACTAAAGTTCAAATTACTGACTAAAACACATATCTGTGCAACGTATTTTCTGGGGAATTAATTATTAACGTTCGCTTTAATATTTATTTGAAGACTGCTGTATTTTGAAGCTGGAAATGATTGACTTTAATAGACGGGCATGGTCGCATGCATGGACACAGATGGTCTCAACAATAAATGTTTTTGTGAAACACGAATTTTTTTACAAATATTTTAAGACCCGTAACCCGGAAAATATGATAGTTACTGTGCCTTCACTAGGCATTTTGATATACTCGACCTTATAGATATAGACGTATACGGTCGCTGATATTCTAGGTATTAATCTAAATTATTATTTCGAACTTTCGGTACTTTTCCCTGTATATTATGAGAAATTCAAATTATCATCGAACTATGCTTGTTTCAGTTGGAATGAAACAATAGCCGGTTGTGTATATACGTACCTATGTTCTTCGAAAAACTCATATTTGCGGTTGTAATACTGGCCTCGCATCGCACGAGCTCAGCTTTGGTTTATCTCATGTTATGAACACAAAATGAGTAAATACGAACTTTGGGGGTTCGCAACAATGAAAATGTCACTTTATGAAATGGGCCCGCCGTTGATTAATGGAGTCAGAGCGGAACGTTGTTCGGACCTTCTTATTTGTTTATTCATTCATTCTGGTTGCCCATGTTGAGGCTTAAACGTCGTTAATATAAATACAGAATTATGATGCGGTTGATTTGTTACAACAAACTATTGATAGGTACTTAGATAAATTTTCATCTATGATCAGGGCCCTAACCACGCTAGCTACTCAAATCGTAATAGAAAAGCAAACGCTCGCGATTACGTTTCAAACGCTCCGCTTTTGACGTTTTGCTGACACCATACCATATCAATGTCAGTAGAAATCGTGAAGCTCGTGTCAGCAAAACGTCAAAAGCGGAGCATTTGAAATGTAATCGCGAGCGTTGGCTTTTCTATTACGATTTGAGTAGCTAGCGTGGTTAGGGCCCAGTTATCGATCTTAAATGTACCTACCGAACATTTCTCATGTAGATGTGAGTAGCACCTAAATCTAGCATCTACTTTCGTGAAAGCTTTTATATATTTATAGTTTACCAGCTTACAAACCTAGGTATGTTATTCATGTTGACTAATTTTGTTTTTCGTAAAAGTTTTTCGCTTAAGTTTTACCTGACTAAGAATTTGGATTAGAAAACTTTTATAACTTGAGGTAACAAGTAGGTTACCTACAACTCAATCCCGTAGAAATACACTAAGATAGGTTAGGTATATCTTATTCGTGTTAATGTTACTAAGTTGGAAAGTGTAATGAATACTTTCCTAACTAAATAAATGGTCGTTTTTTTAACAAGTCCCAATTAAAATATGTAGGGCAATGTTCGAATTTACTCAGTAATTTTAAAATAGTTTAGCAGCTGTAATAGTTCTCTGATCGGACGTACGATTTAGAGCCAAAGTAGGCTGGTTGAAATCACGGCTTGCACTGGGATTTTCGGATTCCATGCGCAAATCTTATTTCCAACTTAGACAACATGGTGAAGGGAACCATTCTGACAAAAGCTGCACACACGTCTCTTGAAAGATGTGTGAAGTTCGTCCAACCGCACTGGGCCACTGGTGGTGAACCACTACGTCTTCGGGTAATAAGCCTGTATTCTTATATTCATTTATTTCACCTGTCAATAAACATAAACTTTCCCACGTAAACAATCATAATTCACGTCAATGCGTATATACATAAATTATAGTTAATAAATAGACAACGAGATTAGACACACAAGTCTCGGTAAACGGAGAAAATATCGCAATCTATCAAGTTCCTATTCCAAACTTGGGTGTTAGGGAATTTGCCAAATCTCAAACTAACCCACTTTACAGAGATAGCAAAATACAACGGTCTCACTTCGCCGCTGACATGCTTATCTATTGTATAAACACTGAAGTGCGACGAAACTTGCGGAACGAGCGGTAACACCAACGGATTGATCTATATTCAGTATGTATAAGAAATCCCTGTGCGATCCCTTTAATCATTGATTATTTAATCAGAATCGAGGCGGGACAGTAACTATAAATGTCGCGTGACAAGATAACAATGCGATAGACGGTTTATGAAACAGCTAGGGACTTGATAAATGGTGGTAGTTCTGAACGGACGCGCCAATTTATGCATAGCCGTCATCGGCAGGATTACAGCGCCTCATAGCGGAATAACGTCGGTCCCCATGAAATTGTTGAAGTTTTCAGTTTGAAGCCACGAAGTTTTTAGATGAAATTGGGATCTGGACATAAACTTAATATCTTACCGCTATGGAATAAAAGGTATCTATAATTTAGATCTCTTCAAATCTAGAGTACCTAAACAAGCTGTTACTGGGTCCATCAACAATCACCAGTGAATGTGGGGTAATCACTGAACAGTGTTTATTATAAAAAAATGAATTTTACATATTATCCCCTGATGGTAAAAAAACTCTATAGTTTATAGGCAACTGTACAGATAGGTAATAAGGTAAGGAAGGCTTCTTAATATTGAAAATGTCAGATTACCTACCAATATTTGTTATTGTCCTACATAACATACGGGCGTGGTCACATGGACTCCGAAAAAGTTCCAAAACGTTGATAAAAGAAATGAAAAACGTTCGGTAAATATTATCACAAGTTGCTTTGAATGAAATTGTATTTCAGTATGACGTTGCAGGCTATTGAAAGTGATGTTTAAATAGGCTGCTAATCCTACCAATATTGAAATATCCGCGACAATATTCAGGCGGGGAGGCAGTGATCCGGTTTTATTAAAACACCGCTTTATATGAGGAACGGTAGGAAAAAATATTGTCCCGAGTTTGTGCTATACTGTTAACAATATAAATTTGAAGATTTTAAGAAAGTGTATATTATAATGTTTTTAGAGAACCATTAACAATCAAAAGTTGTACTTAAATAGGCACCTATACTTGTACCTAAGTATTTACTCCAAACAAAAACCAAACCCAATGTCATTCAAAGATTAAGGAATGTGAAAACTATGCTAGGTATGTAAACAAAACCTCAATTAGGTTAGTACTATTACCACCTTCTGTATTCGTAACAGATACTTAGGTCCCTGTCCTAAATCAATCCACGTATATTTTCCCCCTCGCAAACGTATGCGAATACCTGTTAATACCAACTTATGATGCTTAAACCTGCAAGCCATTTAGTGGTACCCGAGTAATTGATGCAACCTCCGAGCATCGTGGAATATTAGTTGAATGCATAATTTTTCCGTAAAGGCGGGAATGTTTCCCTTTATGTGCTTGCCTAACCAGTATTAATGGCGTCAGCCGCACTACCCCTGCGGAGATTCTGTCATTTGTGGCCAATTAGGTCGTCCTCGTGTGCTAAATTGTGTTCGATATGATTTATACGGCTGCTATTAAGAGGCCAGTACATTTTTATAAGGAAACTCCGATATAAGTTGTAATAGACCAGGCTTAGGTAAGAATGTGGAGTACATTATGTTACATTACGACTTACTGGCATTGCTTATTGGTTTTCTGGCACGAGGTACAATCCAAAATCCTATTCAAATCGAAAGATATTTTCCACAATATTTGCATAGTTACGAGTAACTGGAAGAGTCGATTTTCAGCCTCCACTCTCGTGGAATAAGGCAAAGCTTCGATATCTGTGAGTTTCGTGTTGCCAGTCTTCCTTTTGGTGCCCGCAAGCCGGCCAGAAATGGTAAATGAAAAATAAAACCACTGGTTCATTCTGCCTTGCCCTCTGTCTTGCGTGTAAGGTCTGGGACACACGAGAGCTCTCAACTGTGAAGCGTATTTGAAACCCTTCTAAATATAAATGGATTTATACCGATACCCATTTATGTTATTGCCTATTTACAATAAAAGGTGAATCAATGACGCAGAATATCCACTCACAAGTATTTAGATCGTCAGCTATTCAGAATATGATTATAAAACCCCCAAACACAGCAGGTTTAATGTGATACGCTGGTAGCACTTATAGTTATCGTTAGGTAAACGTTATTAAAATTACAATAGCAACAATGACTATGAAAAAATACTGCTGAGTTTCACGTTAGTCGAAACTAGCACTTAGATCTTGTTTGCAGGTTCAAGGAGGACGCCGCGAGCGGTCGAACATTCGTAAGAAAATTGAGCTCTATTCTTAACCACCATCTTATTAGCGATAATGTTGACTTGCTCGCTCTGTGCAGTTCAGTTAACGCAAACATGGACTAATATTTTAGTGGTTCATGATGTAACGTTGTTAAATTTTCCTTTAATAAAATACTTGTAGGTACTCTCGTCTTTATTGCCTAAGTAGACGGTGGGCTATCAAAGTCATTTATTTTATTTACTCTATTTGTGGTTAATGTCACTTCCTATTATGATTTTTGAATTAAAAAAATAACACCTACTTTACAAAAATTGCGAATCCCGAAAGAAATGACAGGCTCAATATTTAGTTTTTCTTGATACGAAAACCTGAATACAAACAAGTTAAATATAATATTTATGTTGAGCGTTACAAAAAGCACAACAGGCAGGAAGTTATTATTTTAATGGTGGACTGGGAAGTTTTTAAAAATGTAGTTGCTGTCATCGTTAATGTGATGGGCACGAAAAACTATTTTCTCGATAGAAGCGAGGGAAATGTACTGCGTAGCTCGCAAAATTATTGGCATAAAAGGAAGACATTTTTCCTCGCATTTTTTTATTACAGGATGCTCTGCGCTACTGCTCACCTGATATATTTAAGCACTTCTAGATACTAAGATAAATGTTTTATTTCAGGGAAATGTAATCTTTTGTTTTTTGTATGCGCTAGTTTTGCCCAAGCATGACTAGGCTTAAAATGAATGCTAGAAAAATAATATGAAAGTTCAGAAGCGGACTTTTTTCGACGCCATATTTTTCCTGAAGAACATCCTACTAATATTATAAATGTGTAAGTTTGTATATTTGTTACATAACATGCGAAATTGGCTTAACCGATTTGGTCGAAATTTGGCACACAGATGGTTTACAACCTGGATTAACACACATAGGATACTTTTCTTTTCCACGCTTACGTAGTCGCTAATTGCACTAACATTCCGCAACACGATAAAATATAATATGGTAAAGTACTTACACGCTGAGAACGTATCATACGAGAACATCCGGGAACAGAGAGCGGCGACTTGCTTCATTGATCGTGCGAGTTTCTATAATGAGAGAAACCTTTTCCAAAGTTTCTGTCAAGAATTCTTGACGAGATTCTTGGCATAAGTGTTTGATGCTCCTATTTCACAGCCTCAAGGTTTCAGATGACAAGTTGATGAGCCGACACTTTGATTAATCCAATAAATTGTCACCGAGCGTGCGATGCTCTATTAATAAGATCTTTGCCTAACTTCGGCCGTGTTACCATGTGATGTATCAACTATTAATTAACTTTTAGGCATCTAAACGTCTCGCGATATTAATATGATGTTGATCCATGATTTCGAGAAGTTAAAGGTTATTTATACTACATTTATTAAAGTGTGATTTTAATTCAGTAATCGCTTTCGGTTGATTACTGTATGACCTATCTTTGATAAAAATGATTCTAAGAAGTATTCAGAGCTGCTGGAGAGTTAATCAGGTAATTTATCCCTCGGTAGTACTTATTCAAGAAACACGCTCAACTGGATGTCTTCAGGTAGGAAGTGAAATACTAAAGTTTACTTAAATCCGTTACTATCTGATGTTTAGAGCAGTACTTGGCTCCACCAAGTTTATGAAATGCTCGTCGAAACGCCCTCTATCAAACAACGTATATTACGGTGTCGAAGTAAAATAAATATATTTATTGACGTCAAAATAGAATAAACAGCCGGGCAGATATCACAACACCGTCAGGAGTCAAGTGTCGACGAACGCGTTACAATAAACAGCGATATTGCCAGCGCTACCGAACCAGATAAATCCTTGTAAACAAAATTGTAACTGTCATCGATATCCTACTTTATGATTGTAACGCTGAAGGCAGCATGAAATTCAAATCGTATAGAATTGACCGCATACCCTTTTCAAACATGGTATATGTACCTATAAGTAGCTTTCTCCACCCACGATATTCCTTGTACGGTTTTATGAATTCTGGGTCCTAGAGGTGTTGTAAAAACTGATGCAACAAATTCGATAAGTATTTTAGGAGGCAGACTGCCTGGTTTTATATTGAGGTCGTTTTGAGAGTTAGTGTGACGGTGACTATGACATTTTAAATTTGAGAATTGTGAAAACTTGTACCAGTTCAGAATAAAAATAAGCTCAGTAGATGTGTTAATATAATCTATTCGTCTAAAACATAGAGGAGTTGCATGACTGACCATAGGACTTCTTAAACATGCCTTAGATAAGCTTAGAGATAGAGTATGTTATTAGAGATGATGCATCTCCGCCATTTACTTTCCTCCTTATTCTAATAAATTATAAATCTAAAATTCCTAGGTAAGGCTGTGCATTGTGAGCACGTTATTGGATTATTCCACTGTTCAGGCTATTGTAACACCAGATGCCAATATTATTTTTAATATCCGGATTCCTTCATTCATAAATTTATTACAGATACACGTCCAACATCCTAATAAACCCCTAAAACCTTTCAGGCCGTTAGACAATGACTTGACGGCGCACCATTATTATATTTTATTCTCCCGCACGACTCCTTATTATTTTTATACTTTTCTTTATATGAGGATATCGGCAATAAAAATGAAATGTTTGTTGCCTGATTGAACCTCCGTATGAGGTGTTTTTTATTTCTTGTCTGCCAGGCTCCGATATGGGATCTATTACTGGTGTGATGAGAGGTAATAAATATTTCTTAGCAGTTTCCTTGTGTTTATTGACTTTTTGTGGTATATTCTGTGGCTTGAATTATGGTGATAAATAATGAATTTTCGGTTTTGATCATCATATTAGGTACGCACCTAATAATGTTTGCAATTTTATGTAGGTCATTCAAGAGTAGGTTCTCACCATTTTATTGTTCTATTGAAATATTATAGTTACATTAATCTTACTACCAATTTAATTGTTTTTTATTCTCTTATCACAATAAAAGTTGAGAACTTATAGGTTTTCCTACTTAGAAATGCAGTCGTCTTGATAGTGAAACCATAGTAAATTGCACGCAATGGAAATGTTGAGCTGTTCCAAAGTAGGTCGATCGATCATTTCGATTAAATACCTTTATTACTAATATTGCATAAGCGTCTATTTCCTTACACCATTTCCAAGGCGTCTTCGGTATATTAAATCATCGATCGTTCATTTAATATCTCGCAGTGACACTTACTGCTATATCAAAGTCCAATCGGAGGCTAAAACGTCGTAATATAAACTTCTTAAACTGTTTTATTCTTGGTCGTTTAATAGAATTAATAAACTTGAGAGATTTCGAGCCAAATGATTTGATAATAAAAACGAAATCGGCAGTGATTTAAAACTATAATTACTAACATGCTTCTGTGTTGCAATTTTAATAGACCGATGACTAAAATCACCATTGAAAGCTCAAAGGGATCAGGGGTGCATCGATGTACACCCAGATTTCCGTATTGATGCCTGCTAGATCCCACATATATGGTCTTATTTTAATAATACACTATATTTCGCGTGGCGTCTTAGTAACCGCTAAAGATGATTGACTTACCGACCAGAAAAAACAATTTGATGGTAGATATTATGTACGATGGTAGAGACCTTCTATACGAATCTGAATTCCAAAGTGCTGTTTTAATCACCTAAAAGCCACAAAGTGGGTACCTACAGTTGAAACAAAACGTTTTGTTCATATCAAAAATTGTGCCCTCAAAGTACCGCGGTCGAATGTCGAACCATTTTCGTATTTCCACAGCTCAATATACAGCAATCACCCGATAAGTAGTGCGATAAAATGATGGCTTATTTTATAAGAATAAAGCGAACGGTGTTGGCAAAATAAGCGCGGTTTACGGTTAATATAGGGCAGACTGCTCGCGGGGAGAAACTTTGTTGCATTTTGCATAAAATCGATATACTTACCTTACCGTCACAAGGCGCTCGGAACGGTGCGCCTCTGAATTGTTCATATATCTTGAAACTCTTTACTTAATTTCGACTGTTGCCTTACTTTCGAGCTTATTGTTTATTATTACATTTTACTTGTATTATAATTAGTCCTTTCATAAAAGAACAAGCATACATTGCTTTTTAATACCGTTGTAAATGCATCCTAACTTTTTGTAAATTTGGGGGTAGTATAACGTTAGTATTTACGTATCTTGTGGATTGAACATCTTGGATCAGAACATAATACTTACAGATATAATAACGTGGAATGTTTGAGATTACATCGAATTTACTATTACATAGCTATTTATTTATAATACAAAGCACGGTATATTGTACCTTACCTAAATAAAGCGCTGAAAAAGAGTGAGTTAAATATAATTCACTGGCAAAATGAGCGTTTTCAAACGGATCCAATGCATGCATGCTCCAGCATAGCGCAGTGAAACACTAGAAAGACGTGAAAATCCCGGCATGTACAGACAGACGGGCCCTCCGCACGTCAACCCGGTCTTTTGAATAGACGTTGCTCCCACGAATTTTAAAACTGAAAAGCTATATTCGCGCTCGTCAGTTATCCGCGGCTCTTGGCAGTAAGTGCATTAAAGTGTCTGCACAGTGGGCAGGGGCGCAAGTCCGCCAGGTGCCGCTTCCGCACCCATTATTTTGTGCCAGGGGTGTTCAACATACGGCCCTTGGAGAAAGCTCGCGGAGAAAATCAATCTGACCCGCCGACATTTTAATTATAATTAGATACTTACCTGCGTGGTGATTTATTCATTTACAACTTAACACATATAAAAAACTAGCGTTTTAATTACATCAGTATTCCTGATTTTCGGTACAATACAATCAGGTAGTTACCTATTCTCTTCACGTGATAGTTGGGTAATTGGGCCCACCACTACGTCATCGGCTAATAATGAACCCTATTTGTATCGAAGATGTCAATCAACACTGATCGGGGCGTAGTCTTGTGCCATGGTTGACGACCGCTTGGCGCAGTGGTTTGAGCGTAGGCCGCTCGGCTCATTGCACCGGGTGGTTGCGGGTTCGATTCCCTTCAGGGCAAATTTCGGAAATGACCTTTTCGTAATTTGACCAGGTCTGGGTGTGACTGGGATCGACCTCAGTCCATTGTACGGGACCCATAGTACAAGCGTTGCTTAGTTTGGAGCCATACAGTTGGTGTGTCAGTCTAGCGATATTTATTTATTTATCATGGAAATAAAATATTTTAAATTATTTATTATGGAATATTAATGTACGATGAAATAAACCTGCTCTGGCCCGCCGCCGCAATGTTAAAACTTATTAATTCGGGCCACCGCTGAGCTATGTTGGACAGCCCTGTTTTATGCAAAATGAGCCCGAGTGGGCGTGCTGCAATAATTTTGTAAACAATAGAGCTTTGTTGTACGTCCACGGCTGGCGGTTTGTATGGTATCACGGTGATAGCATTTGATTATCAAATGCGTGATAGTGATGTTACGGGAAATATAATTATTGCCGTTTGCTGATAATGTTCTGTTGCGACTGTTTCTTCTTCTTTTGTAACGAGTGCCAAGTGAAATACAATTTTTAGGGAAATAAAGTTTTATCAATTCACCGTGTAGGTACCTATAGACAGCAAATGATTTAAATATCATCATTAAAAAGAAAATTACTTACGTAAAAATCGTGAATATCGTGAAGAATCTTCTTTTTCTGTGTTTATGAGTTAGGCTATATACTTATAAGTCATAAACTTTTTATAGAAAGATAAACACACCACTTTCAGGTTTAATCACAAGCAAATATATAAAAAACTTCATTTATTTTTAACTTTACATAAACAACTAACTGCAACGTCTGCTATACAGGGTCATCAACGCGAAATAGATCAGTTTCAAAATATGTAGGAATTTATATTTAGAGACATGGATTATACATTAAATAATATGACATCGGTTAGTTTCGTTGCAAAATGCTTAGAGTCTGGCTTTACTCAACTGGGTATTCATGTATCTTTTACTTATTCTAAAGATGGAGATTGATAACAGAAACAAGGCTAGGTATGTCTATAATGAAATAACAGAAATGTTACCTATTTACAATCACTTTTACAAAGGGGTTTTTTAGAAGAAAAGTGCTTTGTAATACCGTTGTAAATGCATCCTAACTTTTTGTAAATTTGGGGGTAGTATAACGTTAGTATTTACGTATCTTGTGGATTGAACATCTTGGATCAGAAAATAATACTTACTGATATAATAACATGTAATGTTTGAGATTACATCGAATTTACTGTTACATAGCTATTTATTTATAATACAAAGCACGGTATATTGTCTTTATTGCAGAGATGACGAATATATTTACAGAACGTATGTCAACATGTATAAATTATAATTCAAATTTACAAAACAAAGATGTTAGTAACGGTATTATTTACATTCTAACAATATTATAAATACTTACAGTATTCTGTAAAAAGTAAACACACTAGTAGATAGACAGTACTCGTACATTTTATGCAACTTAATAAAATAAAATAAACATTTATCTATAATTAACTACTTTAATCGATAGTTGTTTATTAAATCAGTGATTTAAAAAAGGTTAAAATCATACATTTAATTATTGATAAACATGTATTGATTTTATTCACCGAAGGTAAACCTTACTTCTAACGATTCTATAGTTTATCTACTCTTTATTAGCAATGCATGTTTATCCGACTGGCAGTAAGTTAATTGTGTACCTCGGCACATACCGCTCATACGACTGCAACATTGCATTAAGCCATTTAAAACTATACATGAACCGAACAATTTCTGGCCGAGCGCCTATTATTGATTTTTAAAATGTTAACAAATTACTGTTGCAGGATTAGATGCCTCTGCTTCGTTATTTTTATGTGGAACATTGATAGTAATAGGCCCATGCACTATGCATTATGTATTAAATACTTTTACTATGCGATTAGATATGGCACATTATCGTACAAACCTATCAGTCTTTCATTAACATTGAAAATTAGTATTTACAATTCTATAATGTATATAGAAACTACGTTCTAGTAAAATAATCTTAGTAGGTACATGAAAAATAAAAAAATTTAAAAATTAATCTACCTCTTCGATGCGACTTTAAACGACATTTACTCGTTAGTTAGAATCTCAAACTTTCTTGTAACAACACTAGGTATAACTTTTTAACACATTACTTACACAATTTTGTATCACTTGTAGGTATATCGTTCTTTGTTTCGCACAAGTCTTATTGGCACTATAATATGCGGGTGATGGTGATGAAAGTACATCAGCTGGCGATGATCAAACCTCCTAAGATGATGATCGGAACGTCACGACTGATGGCGGATCGGGACGACTGCGTTGATTCGTAATCTAAACAGAATCAAAAAAATGGTCACTTATGGTCGTTTTGAATTATTACCCAACTTCATAAGAAGGAGGATATTCTATGTTCGGCTCGATGTTTTTTTATATATGTTCACCGATTTCTTCGTCAATTGACGACCGATTTTGCAATTTTTGGTCAGTGCCACTATCTTTCCAAGTCGTAAGGATAACTTCTTAGGTACCTACCCCTACTATCTTGAATTGGCAACGACTCTCGACCGAAATGATATAAAAAATAAGGTCCCTAGATATTTGTAGCTCTCTAGTGCACCCAGGTTTTTGAAGTACTTAGGTTATTTTTTTATTAAAATATTTTAAACTTCTAATTTAACTCCACTATAAATCCAATGAAATAAAATAATAATATATTTTTGTCTAATAAACAATTACCTACTCGGAATACATAATACTTACATGGATACTGTCTCATCATTATTTTAGGTATAATATCTTGATAAAATAAAAACTTTCAGGTTTTGGAAAATGCTCCAATCAATTCTATTCCATTGCATTCACCGATCGGCTAATGACCCTTCACAGTTAGTAGGATGTTCAGTGAGACAGGGTTTAATACTGAACGGTACATGGAAAAGCTTTTAAACTGCTAAATAATGTAAGTGTTACCCACTTACCGACATCCTTCCATTCTTCCACCTCATAGTCTCCTATGACTCTGTTCTCAGCGGAGCTGTCCCGCCACCGATTTTTATGTTTGCCTGACAAAAACAAGTTATACATGATAGAAACGGCCCGGGAGCGAAAAAAGATGTGGAAAATGATTGCGTCATAAAAAATTCTTACATACAGCTGTAGCTATGAAGTTAGCTTTCAAGTGTGAACAAATTATACGACGCCATAAAGGATATAAAAGGAAATCCAAATCTTTAACTAAAAGAATGTATATTGGAAGTCAAAGAGCAAACAAAATCGCTTTTCCCACAATAATATGACTAACGACCCAATTGTACGGAAGCATTGGGCCGTGGCGGCGAAACCAATAAATACAAATTCCACCGTCGACCTTTCGTGAGGTAGCCGTGAGCTTGCCGATGAATGTATAAACGGCACGTGGCGGGCCCCACTCAACTTTACACCATAGATACCTCAGAGATGTAGGTGCCGAATCTAAAGTTTCAAATTTTCCCATCGAACGACGGCAATTTGAACCGAATGGGTCATGAAAAATTAATTCATAAATTCCTAAACTGATCAGTCCTGGGAAGGGTTCGATTCGAAACTTTGAGTCACCGTTTGCACATTAATTATTTCGTAGCTTAAATCCGTTTTCGTGGAACTACATAATAGGAATGAAGGACACTTGTTATTTAATATTAAGGATCGATGTAATACGTGACTATTGTATAGGTACCTTTTTTCTTCTGCGGAGACGTGGGTATATCTGTTGTGCTTGTAGTCGACGGCGTCGGTATCTCTGAGAACGTCATTTAATTTAATTTTATCAGACACATAAAATAATTTAGTTTTTATATTAGTTAAGTACCATACATTTAGAATACCACCTTCCGTGTTATTTAAATTTATTTGAATTCTGATTCCAATTTTAGTACAAAATCACTCCATTCTATGTACTATTACATAACTATTGATTGTCTATCGATAAGTTGCCAATACCATCGTGACCTCGAAAACTAGTCAGAATATCAATAGTATTAATAGGTAATATTGATGACAAGCAATAGTATCGATAGTATCGACAGTGATTTCAATAAAACACGCTATAATAGCGATACTAACGATTCTATCGATACTGTTGCTTGTCATTAATAGGATTAATAATATCGATACATCAACTATCGATAGTTAGGCAACACTAGTAGATACGTGATCATAGGTAATTCGACTACATCTTACGTCACATGGTGGATTACTTAGTATAGATAGGAATAATCTGGTGTACCGTCAAGCCGGATAAGCCCATCTGTCTCTCCGAGGGAGTTCTTGGCAACGCAGCGGTAAGATGAAAAATCTCTTGACGACACCCTGCGTATAGTCAATTTCATTTTCCGACTATAACTGTCGTCGCTCAGAGACGTGATGTATTTATTTCCTGTTGGAGAATGTGTTACGCATTATTTCAAAGTTTTTTGCGGTATAATGTAACCTTTTTTTTCCTTTATCAAAGAATGTAACGGGTTCATTTGTATATTTCTATGTAACTTTATAAGAAAGTGTTTGCGATGTATACGTGTATACTGAACAGACCGGAAATAACCACTACTGAACATGAGTCGCAATTATCGTTACAATGGGGTATTGTTTTTTTTAAGTTTTGACAGTTTTCCCTTAAAACTCATAACTGTCAAAACTGACGTATTCATTTACGCGATATGTCTGTTTTTTCGTATTGCGAGTCGAATCGAACGACCGCGGTTAACAGAGTTGGCCCCTGGGCTAATTACAAAAAGGCCATTAAAAGCCAAAAGCTTATTTGAATTAGATTAAATGGCATTACCTGATATGATCATATCTCCTCTATCAGTGGTCCAGTAGTTGATGGAGGAGGGGTAGGCCTCCGTGTGGCACTCCAGCGTCACGTCCTGGCCGATGTACGCGCCCTCCAGCTGGTTCGGGATGGACAGCATCGGCGGGACTGTGCCAATAAATGTATTGCCAATAAGAAAAAATTGTGTTCAATGCAATGGCATTGAACTTCCTTCCTTTATCAAAGCATTGAACACAAATTTCTCTAACACGATCACTAGATCAGAGAACAGTGTTGTCATGTCAAGCATTTAAGCGTCTTTAAAATATGATGTGGAATTTTAATATTGAAACAAAGTTCCGTTACGTTGCTTAAGGTGAAGGCGCCTGTCTAGCCCGCGAAGTTCAAATTTTTTGAGTTCTTTTAGAAAATTTTCAAAATCTGACAATAATAAAAGACAAATTTGTAATTCGCGAAAAAGACCGTCTGCAGTGCATTTATTAATACATTTATTTTACTCTAAATATTATCACGGTGGATACGATACTAGTAAATCACTAAATATACAAAAAATGCCAGATTATCTGGATAGCTGTCGTTCTTGAAATGTTAATATAATATAATAATTTTTATATTCCGATATTTTTTATACATCTAACTATATCCAGATATTCAAATACGGAAATTGTCTGTCTAAAATGTAAAAACAAACAGATCCGTGCCTTTTGCTTCCTTTGAATAACCTCTTAAGGGATAGAGTTTTCAAAAATCCTTTCTTAGTGTTCACCTACGGTATACATGTGAAAAATGTCATGCTCCTAGATTCACCGCGTTAGGCTCTGCGATTTTTATTAAGTAGAAAACATATACACTTTTGATATACTTAAGTTAGTATAACTTTTGACATGGCTCATGGACCTTTTATAAGATCATGGATCTATTATAAGATCAATATCATTCATCGCAACCGTTCAGAACACTTAACGAATTTAGGAGTATTTTTGAAGCATTATTATAGGGAGCTCTCGGGGAAAGATTCCAATGAATGAATTGCCAAATAACAAAGGGGTCCGTGCAGCGGAGGCAAGCACAGAGGGACCGCGCGCGCGGGCCGGCAGTAATATTTAATTTGCATCTTGGAGTTACGTCTTCTATATTTTGTGTTAGAATGACAAAAATGCTCGAGGAAATATTATATTTTTCTTAAATAAATCGGCTGAAATGATGTTGACCGTTTTAATTTGGTTAAGAAACAAATTAGGTAATGAGCACTGCAGAAGCTCAACTTCTCTCCCTTACCCTCCTTCTTACACACTCCCCGTTAGGACGGCGACGTGCAAGCAATGCCTTTAGTATTACAAGCATCTAAGTAGGCTACGTTAACTGCTTAACATCAGGCAGGTTGTACGCTTGTTTGTCGACTTAGTTCTTTGATGTGGTCTTTTGGAAAAAAATGATAGAAATTTTGTTAACCACATTGTACGTGTTATTAGATAGTGAATCTATTTCCTTTTCTCATATTTACTAAATTAGATTTATATAACTATTTATTTATTTATTCAGTATACTAGGTGAAACAAAAAGGGTATACTATTTTTTTTGCAACTTAACTTTGTAAATCTCAAACGATCGGCTTTGTGGGACAGTTGAAGTACTAAAGGTTTTGTAGACTTGTGAAATCGGTCAATAGCTGTATTCCTATAACACCTTTTGTTTTTCAAGTTCGCTCTAAAGCTGATGGTTTTAGAATTACAAAGTTAAGTTTTGAAAAAAAAAGTATACCCATTATGTTTCACCTTGTATAACAGTTACAATAACATGTTAAGCGTATAGTGTGCTAATGTTGGATGGCAGAAAGCCAATTACTGGTTTTCTCGTATCGCAACAAAACGGAATACACTATACAGCAAAGCAAAACGTGAATAGGTAGCACGAAATAACAGAGTGGCTTATGTGAACCTAACTAAGAAAATGCTTTTAAAATATTAACACTTTGCGCTTTCCTTGCAGTCTGTACTTTTGTGAGAAAGGGGTCGAACGATAATTATTTGAGAATAGCGTAGCTCGCACCAAGTAAGAATTTTGACCATTATGTATAATTCAATTAGTAATTATGTTGTTTCGTTTTTACCTAAAAACTAAACATGTCGACAACCGTTTGGCGCAGTGGTTCGAGCGTAGGCCACTCGGCTCACTTCACCGGGTGGTCGCTGGTTCGATTCCCGTCAGGGTAAATTTCAGAAATGGCTTTTTCGTAATTTTCCCTGGGCTAGGTGTCACTCGGATCGCCCCCAGTCCATTGTACGGTACCCATAGTACAAGCCTTGCTTAGTTTGGGACCATACAGTTGGTGTGTTCGTCGATTTTTATTTATTTATTAAGTGTTTTTTATTTACTCTAACTTAAATAAACTGGCTGGGCTAAGGTATAAAAAATGCCGCGGCCCACGGCGCAGGTTGTTAAACCACAACCAATTTAGATGTAAAATGGATAAGAAAAAGCCATACCTAAAGACCACTTACTTTAGATTTGGACTCGTAGGAAATTAAGATTTTGTCCCAAACTCTATCTCTGTTGGGTTAGCTATCCTATATCTGTATTAGTAGTAGAATGTTTGGTGTATAAATACAAAGATATTCCCGAAATGTTGCCCAACTATTACATTTTATTAATATACGCGAACAATAGAGAGAAACTGCGTACCACGCACGCACTGGCACGCAGTTAACGCACGCACAGCTAAGAATGAAAAATGTGCCTATTCATAAAAACTTTGTCTTTTTACGTAGTGTTTCTTAAGTCCGAAATTATAATTCAGGTATATATACGACCTTTTGGCGGAGTGGTTCAAGCGTAGGCCGTTTGCTTACTGCACATGGTTCGACTACTGCCGGGGCAAATTTCGGAAATGGCCTGTTCGTAATTTGCCCCCAGTCCATTGTACGGTGCCCATAGTAGGTACCAGCGTTTCTTAGTTTGGGACCATACTGTTGGTGTGTCAGTCTGGCGATATGTATTTATTATATACAGTAGGTAGCTGATTCTTAGTGAATACAGACAAGGTTTATGTAAGCATTATATTTCCTGAGTAACGATCCTTTGAATTTGAAGTAACAACTTTCGTGTGCCTTAGAACACATCCAATGGTCTAGATAAATGTGTAAACTCAATTTAAGTGTGGCAGCCAACAATATTTTTAAAAAAGATTGCAAACCGTTTGTATCGTAAACATGTAGTTGAATTATATATGTATGACAATTTTTAAAGTTGCAAGTAATTTTTAATGTGTTTGATATCTTGGGGGTTTGGTCTTATCCAAACCCCCAAGAATGATTTCGGAATTTTACAATACCTAGTATACCTATGTTGAATATAATATAATATTATACTATTAGGTATTGTAAAAGTCCTAAATCATGTAATTCATATCAAACTTGGGGAAGAAACGGCTCTACGCAGTCACCACGGTGCATGTACCGTATTATCTGCGAAATGATATGAATGAATAAAACCGGAGGCGTCGCGCATAAGAATAACATTGTCATAAAGATTGCCTCGGCCGCCCGAATGTAATGAAAACTGACAGTGAATTCATAAGGAAGTCTCCCTGGTTAATCGAGTGAAAGTTACGTGAGCGTTTCACGTATCCCGTAAGAAATGTAGAGGACTACGAACGCGCTGAGATACGGAATGCGAATTAGGGGGAAGAAGCGTTTCGTTGGGTCCGCAGACGTCGGACGACGCGGGGAGACAGATAGTATCACCATTATCGCGTCCGTGCCGTATTTACGTCAGCATAATGCTCTAATTGGGCGCAATTACGGCCGATCCGGCGGAAGGCGCCGCCGTCAGGTAGAGGCGCCCGTGTCCTCGTAAATACTCGTTAACGACACCCGCCCGAAGAAAAATAATATTTCTCAACGCTGACTCCCGGCTGAAGAAAGCGGCGATGTGAAAATGCTCACGTACTTGCGAAAGGAAGCATTTGAGGCTAAGTTAACGGACCGGCGAAATGTGCGGGCGTATTCTTTCGAGATGAAGATGAGATATAGGGTATAAGTATAATTGGCGCGGGCAACTCGAACGGGTAATAAAATGCGACGCAATCTTGACTCTCTTGATGTATTCCCGTTGTTTGTTTTAGTTATTTACGGCCAGTTCCACTGAATGTAAGTAATTCATTTAAAAATATTCAGGTCAACACTTTTTGTAAAGAAAAATGTACGAGTACTCCATGTGTAGTTACTGAACAATAGCTCCAACAATAAAATTGCCTAAGCAATGTACTCATCAAAATATATAGGATCTTTTTTAAAAAAATACTCTCAAATGACGTGATTTTAAGAATATTCCTTAATAAAGATTATCTTTAAAAACAAAAGTTATTATTTATTCAAAGCACTCCAACATATTTGTTATCCAAACAAATTATATTTGGGACTGGTATGACATTAACAGATTGTTATTTAATAAGGTTTGAAGTATCAAACCTATGAAATTTAATTTAGCAATTTAGGTGTTGTAAATTTTATATCAAACAAATTTTAAACAAAGTTATCCACAATATTAGGATATCCTCCTAATTTTATTTACATCAGTCTTGTGTATCTACGTAGCTAAATAATAACACGTGTTTTTAAAATAAACCGATAATAAAAATACAAGAATTTGGTAAAGGACTGAAAGTTTAGTACATTAATTGTAGACGTTTAGAGAATTTATAGTTTTGATCAAGTTTTATGTTCGTAATGTTTTTAGCTTTTTTCAAATTTCCCGTATTATAAATTCTACGAGCGCGGAAATGGAACTTTAGTAATGAAATCAGTTGTTATATTGCGACAATTTGGGGTTCAAAAGTTTTTTACATCATTTTTATTTGAACATTAAACAATGCTGAACTCATTTTATTTAATTATTTTATATTTACTTAACTGGTTTATAGTCAGCTAAGAATTATAGCTGTTTATTTTTTATTTCGAACATAACTTTACGTTGCATTTCATGTGGATATTTTTATACCTACTTCCATATAGGTACTTACCTACTGGAAATAATTGCTATAGCATCGATTAAAATTATTAAATGTGGTTTTACAGAAAACATCAGAAATAGCTAGAAATTTACTCAACTTTGAAAGCCGTAAATGTTTTCCTGTTCAAAGCATTGTTTATAAGAGTTCACAGATCATAAAGAGTGCAGAATAAACTTGATATAAGTTGTTCCAGCGGATCTCGCCCTCCGTGCAGCGGCCGAGAGCGACGACAGCCGCTGAAAGCTTTGATTCAAGTATTTCTAACTGGACAACTGTCTAACTACAGCAATGTAGAGTTTAAAAATATTGTTTTGTGTCACATATCTGTCACGTTTTGTTGTCGCACACGATATCATATGATAATATATTATCTTATAATACGTCGACAGCATAAGTCGCAAATGAACCTTTGTGTACCTTGTTCGTCTTAATTTGACTCACTATCATACGTGCCAGACATCACAGACGCATGTCTGATGTGTCTAACTACGTGGCACACGTTCCTGAATCTACGCCCGACAATAACGAATCTTCGTACTGTGTAGTATAGGGAACACAACAACTACCTAGCTACTACGCTAGTCACATGATCCTCGGCCTTGTTCTTATTCGGCACTTTTCATCTACTTGCTTTTACATAAAATACTTATTACTTTGTAACTTATACTTCATTTTCGTCTCATTCCTAAAGTGACTTTGCTAGCGTGGCACAGGGTATATATTCGCAATACACTCGAGTGTCTGCCCGCTCAAGGGGCTAGATAAGATTTTGGTATGGAATTTGGTTCGATAAATTAGTAACACAAACTCACATTGCACCATTAGCACGACGCGCTTGCTGATTGAAGGCGGCACGCCGTTCGACGCTATGCACAAGTAAGCTCCCATATGCAGCCGGGATACTTTGGATATCGTCAAATTCTCGCCATCCACAACGTTCACTGCGAACAAACAATGTTCGTAGCTGAAACTTACGAGAATAAGAGGTAAGTAATTAGAAAATTAATAAAGTGTAGAAGATAATTTATTAGTCTTCAAATTAGATCTCTCTACAACTCTTTAGGAACTGTTTTTACATATCGCAAAAGCTTGGGTAGAGACATAAGTAGTTCAATAACTGACAAAAGACATAAGTAGACATAAGTAGTTTGATTGACCTATAGAAATCTTTTCTTAAAATTACAAATCAATTGAAAAGTGATATGCAATAACACTAACCAATCACCCAAAATAAATAGTAGGTATATAAGTATTTAGCTAGTTGGTAGATACCTATTTATATGGACTCATGTAACCTTTACAATGCGAAAAGGCTACATTACGGTCGTAACGAGTACAATTGCCCAATCTGTGCGTACGTGACGTAGTCGATAGCTACTCGTCAAATAATTCGTCTCAGGTACTTCGGTTTATATTGTGTGCAAAACATGTAAAATGAACGTTCGGAATTTATGTCCAGATCACGTTCCCGAATCCTTCATTAAGTCCATAGAGCTTCTAAAGTAACCAACCAACTTTATGTTATACTGGACTGTCCATAGAGCATGCAAACCTATGTCGTATAACTGCTAAGTTAAGTATTATTTTGGTATTTCATGTAACTTACTATCGTACTTACTTACAATGTTCAAGATTGACGCGTGAATTTCGTTCTTATTACAAGTAATAATTTAGCTTTAATTACAATTATAAAAAAAATAATTGAATTTCATAAATGATTTGGACCTACCTATGGATTAAATACCAAGGGCCATTGTAATTATTCTCTTTCAATAGTCCATTGTTAATTCGATTGCCCAAATATTTCTGCTATTCGATGATCGTAGGTACAATTTAATAGTATATTGTGCGAAACAATCAATGGGAATCTTCATTTCAAACCCTTCGCGACCCATTGGCTGTACGTTCTGTTCGATTAGACAGTGCAAATTGTGACAAAATTAAGTCCCCACACGTTAAAAAATCTGGGATACGATTGACAGTGTGTGAAATAATTTATTTTAAGAGATAGAAGAGAGAGAACTAACTCTGTGTTTCGGGCACTGAATCATATGGTTGAACACAATTATTGCAGTCCAAACATAGAATTGGAAATAAATAAATATTATAATATTGTAACATACCTAATAATGTAGGGAACGTTTGGTACTCAGTTAGGTTCCTACTCAAATGCGACAAGGATAACCTAATTACATACAAGCATTTTCTTTATGTTAATTTAGTGTCTAGATTATTTCGGGTCTGGTCAATATGCTCGAGCGCCATCCCTGACCCGTTTCAGTCCATTTTTCGCTTCAGAGATTTCTTTCTTTCATCTGTTTCGTTTCTTCGGGCGAGCGTCAACATAATGAGCGTCCGGGAACTAATGTTTGACCGGATATTTATAAGAGTAAAATCTTTTTGTAACGGGGACTGTACTTTTCGCGTGTATTTAGAGGACAATATACTTCGATAAATTGTTTGCACAAAAGTTTTCTGGTGTAGATTGTTTTTATCTGACCACTTTGTCTTTTATTAGGTTTTTTATTAGGTCTGGGTGTCACTGGGATCGCTCCAATGGACTCATTGTACGGTACCCAAAGTACAAGCGTTGCTTAGTTTGGGACCATACAGTTGGTGTGTTCGTCTGGCGATGTTTATTTATTTATTTTAGATCATCGTTTTGGCACTGAATTTTATTTTAGTTTCCTACAAATAATCTAGGTAGGTAGGGTAGGGCGGGTCTAGTTGAGCAGAGGGGCAAGTTGAGCAATCGAAATATCTCGAAAACTATTCACCGCACGCGTAGGCATCATATAGCGAAAAGAAGGGGTCGCGGGAGGGGAACTCATCGCGTGATCACCAGTAGCGGCTCGGCGAACGAGTGAAGTATACATGCGCTTTGTTTATTTTGTGACCAAAAAGTAAAAAAATCGTTTACCGCAAGTTTTCGTATGTATTTGTCAAATGTTATCTGTTTTCAATCAGGTAAGTGTTAATATTTCATAAATTTACTGTACTTTTGATATGTATAAAGGTTCTGAGTATAATTCTTACCATTTTTTCATAAACTCACTTTTGTTATAGAATTTTGGGCTGGGGCTAGTTGAGCTACAGTTGCTCAACTAGCCTTACGGCTTAGAACAAAAGTCATGTATGTTTTTTTTTTTTTTTTAAGCATGCGGACTTATAAAAGAAAGACTACACAGACACTCCTGAAAAGAACGCTTTAGAAGAGCAACAAAATAAAACAAAATAAAAAGTAAAAAAGCCAAGAAATAACATTTATAAAAAAAGAAAGAGTGTCTGTAAAAAAGTACTCCAGTCAAGTGAGGAAAGCAACGATGATGATGATTATTCCTGTTTGATGTGTTGCGAAGGGTATTCTGAAAGTTTACCAGGAGAAACATGGATCCAGTGTCAAGTTTGCAGGGGATGGGCACATACAAAATGTGTGCCAGGTGCTGGTCTCACTTTCGTTTGTGTCAATTGCAACAGTGACAACGACGCTTAAGTTTCTAAGATCTTATTAATATTTCCTTTTAAGATTTATGCTATATTGATAGTAACATAAACATTTAAGTCTGATTTTGAACAGAAAGACTGAAACTAATCATAAAGTTAATCTTAAGATACGTTGATGTTATGTTGATTCTATTTCCAGTTAATTATTCTAAGAAGATTACGTAAGTTTTGTTGTTTTGTCACTAAAAGACTTTGAATAAAGAGTTGATTATCAAACAGAAAAATTATTTCATCTCCAGTTAAAATTGAACCCATTGTTTGGCTAGACATTCTAAGTGCTCTACTTACCCCATACCCTTGCTCAACTTACCTCACCTATGGGGTACGTTGAGCATGCTTGACTTTCTGCATTTAAACCGCTGTAGCTCTTAAATCCAACTTATAAAAAATAAATTACTATGATTCTTTTGCAAAAGGATAAATTACTTATCCATCAGGATGCGTAATAACCCATTGAGACTTATCGTTGAGGAGCTATATCCGCTCAAGTGAAAAAATGCTCAACTAGCCCCGCCTTACCCTACTTCGTCATTCTTTTAAATATTGTATAAACCATTTAAAAAGTTTTCATGAAGTAACCATTTACAAATAATATACTCACTCAACTGACCGAAGTAAAATAGAAAAGGTATAAAGGTTTTTAAGACATGCTTCTTTTAGAGTCCTATTGCTTTGTGTGGGTAGCTAAAAGCTTTTTAAAAGGCCGTTCATGATAAGTGTCACAATTCATAATCTTACAACAACATTATTATTTTCCAAGTTAAATTGTTATTTACAATATAAACATCATAAATATCTTAATTAGGTACTTATAGATATATTGTTACCTGATTCCCCATTACAGTTGAACTCCTGCCCGTCCTCTCTTCGCCACATGACGTATGGCTCAGGGTAGCCCGTGGCGCGGCACACCATTGTCACGTTGGAGCCCTCGCGAACTACCATGTCCGATGACGTCATGTTATCTATGATGAAGGGAGGCACTAGGAGCAGGGAAAGAGATCTTCAGTCCTTCGAGTATAGCATAGTCATGCGGAGCTAGTTTTGGAATTAGCCTAAACTACTATGAAATCAGCCAATGGCTGTATACTGATTGAGCGAGCAGCTTCTGAGGCTGCCTAAGGCACATAGCTAATACAAGTCTACTGGAAAATTTCGCCAACCCTAAGTACTTACCTACATATTTTATGAGGCCTTTGTTGGTACGTACGAATGTCTAACAAAGTATCCACCATCACTATAAAAGCGAAATCTTGTAATAATTTGGATGTTATAGGTATAAAAAACAGAGTTATAAAGCGTAGGTATGTGTATTAAATTCTGTTATAAAATAATTTGACTTCAGGAACCTTGGGTTAGGCTAAGGGTAGAATCTGGTTACCTGTTCTAATATGGCCGGACCGCTACCCATTCTAACCACAGCAATGTTGTTTGAAATTGTGATGTTATATCACAGCTTTATTTTATTTATCAAGCACAAAACTAATTTATTTATGGAATATAAAACAATTTGTGCCATTTGTGTGTCGTGTGAAAAATAATTACCAAAAATACTTAGGTAATTTTAAAGTAATTTAGTGGAATGTATAAACATAAGTCAATTTAATCTCTATAGCTGGATTTAAAATCTAAAGCGAAATTTAGTTTTTAAGCCTGCGAGGTTTGATCTAGGTATTGACGATTATAAATAAAAATAATGACCTAAATGGTGTTTCATTTACAAATTTAACAGTCACCTATTTCTAATGAGGTCAATTTCTAGGATTATAATTATCTGCATGTCTGTGCACGGCTCTGACTACTGACCTACAACCTGTAGATAGCCCTTCCTAGAGCGCATAGGGTCGGTGTTGACCTGGCACATGTACCAGCCGCGGTCCACCTCCTGCACGTTCTTGATGTGCAGGTACCACGAGCGGTGGTCGTTGTACGACAGGCTGATGCGCTGGTTCTGCGTTATTATGTTGTGGTGGATGCTCAGGATCGTCTGCGTGTCCACTCGGACCCAGGCTACCTGTGTAAAAAAGAGTGATAACTTGGACTACTTTTCAACTTTATTGATTGAAGTTGTTTATATAATGATGTCTTTATTGATGCATCATTTCTGAATAGAGCTTAGGGTCTATTCAGATGCAAACCGGGCTGCAAGCCAACTACACAAATGCAGTTTGGATGCAGTTGCACGCCAACTCGGGTGGACTGCATGCCAACTAAATCTGGACTGCAAGTCCACTTACAGTTGGCGTGCAGTCCGCTCGCAATCGATTGACAGTTTTGATGCAGTTATATCAATTGCACCAAAACTGCATTTAAACTGCAATTTTGCAGTCGGCTTGCATCCCGGATGCAGCTGCGTCGATATGAGAGAGTAGGAATTTGATTATTAATGGCCTGCAATGCATGGAGGATAACAGGAAAATTTAGAACTAAGTAGGTACCTGTCGTTATCTATCGTTTGCATTGACTTTGGTAATTGCTGATATTGGTGTTTTGGCTAACTGGGGACCTACTATATTAGAGCTAGTATTGCTTGTTTATGAGGAACGGTGGTGCAGTATAATGCGGTTGGAAATTGCATCTCTCTAATGTTCACGAGATATATTTTATCTAGGTACTTATAGAATCGAACTACACCATTTTTTAGTTATATTTTGGGATATAAGTAATCCGCCCACATTGTAGTTACTCCTAATGGATTTATTTTAAACTGTGTCCAATCATATTCTTATACAGAATACGAATTTCAAGTATCTTATTTAATAATTGATTAGTCAAGTGATATTTTATAGGAAGGATTACAGATATTATCCTAGCGTCGTCCAAAGCGACCCTATAGTGCTGAATAAATCTCAGCACACTACACGGCACTCCAATTTCGCTAACTAGCCGTCCTGCATGATTAATAACTGGCGACCCGCGCATTCTGAGCAAAGTGATATTAAGTTGGCTTGTTAAAACTTTGGCCCGTGCACCGCACAAATGGAGCGTATAGTTCGCGGCATCGTATCCGCTCACGGAACTACGCTAGCTCGTCCATCATGCCTGTGACACGTCATCCACGTAGATTACCTAGCCTATGGTGTTTGCTTTCTTAATTAATAACACACGCCTATATTTCGTACCGTAGTTTTGAATGGCGGGGCCAAGGAAAAAAAGCTTGCCTACACATCGGTATAAAACCGATGGCTACAACTTGCGGACGTGAAAGACGCAAGTTTTCCCTGAAGTTTTCCTGATTACATAATACTTATGACGACCGCTTGGCGCAGTGGTTCGAGCGTATGCCGCTCCGCTCACTGCACGTGGTGGTTGCGGGTTCGATTCCCGCCGGAGCAAATTTCGGAAATGGCCTTTTCGTAATTTGCCCAGGTCTGGGTGTCACTGGGATCGCCCCCAGTCCATTGTACGGTACCCATAGAACAAGCGTTGCTTAGTTTGGGACCATGCAGTTGGTGTGTCAGTGTGGCGATATTTATTTTATTTACTTAAAGTGTTTCAAAGACAATACTTGTGTGCACAAGCAATACATGTCTAAGTAAAGGAATAATACTTTAGAAAGTATGACATTTCTCAATGCACTATGTTTTCGCGCGTCTGTGAGATCTCATAGTAATATTTGTGTATACGGGCCTTAGTTGTATAGTTATTCTCGTATAACCTTAGTAAGGTGAAATTATCTTGAAGTGGAATCTCAACTCAGTGGAACAGAAATAAGAATCCAATAGCCAAATATAGGTAATGCATACTATAGTGAGTCATACCTTATATCCCCTTAAGTCTTCAACCACGCAGGCAAGTAGAGCGTCTCGCCCGACTGTCACCGTGACGTTCGGAACCGGCTCCACGAATCGAGGGAACAAAGACTCTGAAACAAGTTGAAAATAATCACATACATGAATTATTTAATACTCCGTATCCACCTATGTTAGCGAAGTATTTCAATAGTAATGTTTCATTGCCTTTTGAACGCAACATTGATTCCGATGGTTGATCAAATTTACTTTAATTACGCTTTCATCTTTACAAGGTCCATTGGAACAGTTTATCGAGTACCTTAGTATTTACATTATTGTAAGTAACCGTTACGCCAGTATGATATTTATTACGTCTGTTATCTAGGAACAATATTGAGTAGTAATATTTCCGAATTATCGATTATGGAGTAAGGTTGTTGCTATTTATTATATGGCACTGGTCCATTACGAACACTAGTAAACCCAGTTATTTATCCAATCCGTTATCCTTCAGATCGATGATACCTATGAGAGCATTATCGTTGATAAAATTAGACAACTTTTGCTCAGTCAATATTTCAAAGACAATTCGCATTGGTAAATTTGATTTGGTAACAGATATTTAGTAGGACAATAAGACGAAACTAAAAAGTATGTTACCTAATAATAGCATTGTTTCCTTTTCATTGGGCTTTGAGTTGAAGGGTATATTGTTGCTGAAGAAATAATGAATGTGGGCGTTATGTTTTTCCTTAATGTCAAGATTCCTGGAGTCAGTAACTACTGGATTCGGGAAATGTCATTTTTGTTAATTTGTAAGGATCAACATCCTTAGCAATTACTAAAGCAAATCCATTTTACTCTAAATGAAACCTTAGTACTAAGGCAAAAGGATCAGTAGTTACTTGCTGCTTAACAGCAATGCTAAATACATGCGGGAACCTATGAAATTTGCAACAAATTGTAGCGCCATTCCATTTTGGTTTTTCTTGTCCCTCATCAAGCAAATACGATATTGACAAATTGTATTTTATTTCCAAGTTACATAATCCGTTCGTTTCTATGGCAGCTATTGATTCGTCACCGCTGGCCCGTTGCGGCCTGCCTTAACGATTCAATCAAAGGGCTGGTTATTTATTCAACCTGAGACGTTCGTTGGTATCATGAGAGCACTATCGTTCGGGGATTAGATTACTTTCTCTCAGTCAATAGCCCACTATACTGATTGATCGTTTCTCGGGCGATTCGGGGGCTGCTCATACGGATTTGTTGATACAAGTGATATTACCTATTTCTTTATGGTATGTATTTAAACGCTTATGTACCAGAAATGAACCTTTCACCAAAATAATCCAAATTCCTTCCAACACAGATTAATGCTCACTAAATAGTTTTTTTGTAATTGCGTACAAACTACATTTTACAGTGATTGTTTTAATTTTTGTACTATGCTATAAATATAATTAGAAGCCCGAGAAGTAGGCACACTTCAAACCAATCAAATATATATTATTTCCAATTAACAAAGTTAAATAATAGATAGAATTCATTATTTATTTCCAGCTATTTTAATCACTAACCTAATCTAACCTTATATCGGTGTGCTCTGAGGCCCGTATTAATAGATCGATCTCAAGTCTGAGAGCGATCTTGGAAATGTCATTCTTAAGTTATTCCAGTACAAAATAACATGTTAAAAGTATACTCAAGACTGCTCTCAGACTTCAAATGGATTTATTTATACGGACTTTAACTATCTCAAACCGATACTGTTTGGCTCTGGCGCACATAATATCTGGCGTTAGAGATTCGGTTAACTGAAAGTTTCAGTAGGTCTGTAGACTGTAGGCACTCCTATACTTGTTTATAATTATAGCAGACACACTGGACTGGGTGTTTGTTCGCCGGCTTGGAAACCACAAGTAGTCCACGTGGTTACCTGAGAATTGTGTACCGACTACCGGAAAAGCTTGGTCAGAATGTGGTTCACTGGCCACCCTTAATGCGGCCACCTATTGCTTCAATATTCCATTACGATTTTATGTTAAACAGTTAATTAGTATAAAGGGAGCTGATTCATGATTTAGTAATTAATCAAGTAAATTTTTGTCAAATTATCAGACCAGTGCGCGTATTGTGCTTGGCCAAAACGCGTTGCTATTTGCGCGATCATCAAATAAATCTTAGGATTTTAATATTATTTTCAGTTCCTTCATTTATTTTCGTCTTTTGTACAGACAGATTTCAGAAACAACCTGGCAACCGTCAAACCGGATCGTGTAAAAGGGTAGCAATTCCTACATTTTCCGTAAGTCACTACAATAACTTGAATAAAATGCCGATAAAGCTGAATAATGCGTCCGCTCGCGGAGTGCGGGACTACTTGTAGGTACATGCTCTGCGTCTCCAAACGAGACTCACGTCGATATGAGCGATGCTCCGGAGGCTGCAACAATCTATTTAGGCTTAACAACCTGAGACACGGAAAAATATCCGCGAATGATTGATGAGTGGGAACACGAATAGAACAAATCCATCCCGCTGCCATCAATCTTAGCGTTGCGAGCGGGCCGCTGTGCAGGCGACGTCGTCGCCTAATGAAAGAAGAGCTTACCGAGCACGTATAAACAATCGGAAAATGTTGTTTCTAATATCCCCGCAAGATAGATGTTCCGTGAAATGTGCTCGCCGGATATGCTTCCTTTTTTCAATCCTCGGGTTATTTAATGTTTATTTTTTATTATCTTCGAGGATATCTGTGTGACACTGGTGTAAAACATAATAAGTAAAGGTTAATGTCAATTATTATATTAGTATGTAGGCAGGTAGGGTAGGTAGGTACTTAAATTATTCAATATATTTTACCTAATAATGTGTTTTTTACTAGCCTTAGGAAATGTTAAAGACGACTTAGTCTAGCCACAAAAAAAAAACTGATGGTAAAAATATTTTCTGTAGGTTTGTACAGCTGTTGGCAGCGAACCATTTCTTATCATTTCATAAAAAAACACAGTTATTTTTTATGGCCGGTACAACACCTTTACCAATAACTAAAGCGCAATGCAAAATATCGCGCGTTATTAAAATAGTACCATTCTCATAATGTAAATCTACACTTAATATTTTTCTAGGATGTTTATAAGATGAACAATAAAAGTAAGTAGTCACTTAAGCTTTTAAATATTCATGCCTAAGTATAAGTGCGACGTATAAACTAAAACGTTGAGGTTTGTTTCAAAACATTTTCCTAAATAACATCTATTAGTGAAACGCTGCCGGTCTATTTCAATGTCTCGGTAAGTAATTTGTAATGGCCACCGAGATTTCATTCTTATACAGTGAGTTATTGCGGGGAGAGAAGTGACCTTTTTATTTAAATAGCCCTCTCACAAAATTGTCTTCTAATGAATTCCATTAACATTTTAGCACACAAAAACTATGAACTAAGTACAAAGGTGACAAGTTGTTCGCAGTATATTCATAGCTTGGTGAAAGAAGACTACCAATTAATCCGTAAATTATTTTTTAAAGATTAAGTGCTGTTTTTTATGTATTTCTGTACCCAGGTAGTTAACCATTCACATGGTGAACTATTGTGTTAGTAGAAGACGGGTCAACCGAACCTACTGAAGGGTACTGGAAATCCTTATAATTACAGGTCCTTTTAATTTGGTCACATGATTCAAATCGTTCGCAACAAGCGCCCTTCAAACAAAAGTTCTCAAAGTCTTTAAGAACCCATCGTGAAAGGTTTAACTTAGTTATTTTAATAAGAGCTAATACAGTGTAATGAGATTATAATGTACTCCGTGTTGATGACACTATGAGATTAGCACACCACTTGAAATATGATTACTGGAGGGTAACTCATCAAGGGGTAAGTGTTTATGGATGCGCGTGCCGCCGGCCGAGAACACCCGAGGGCTGTCACCGGCCCACTGGCCGAATTTACCTAATTGGCACAGTACATTGCGACAAAAGTCCATGTTGGCCACCCGGCAAATTAGATTCCCTAGCCGCCCGCGACCCCCGATCCCCGGGCCAGTGTTGCCCGTTCGCGCGCTTTACTTACCTCCACCGCCCTAAATTGACTTTTATCTAATTGAAATACGCGTCAAAAACCCATTCGTCGATTAATCTTTTTTGTATCGTTTTATTTCGTTAGGTGTGTTACTGTAATCAATCAATTGTGATGATGATAGGTTAGATGCGCCATTGGCTAGGTCGAGAGTTGGTTCGTTATTATGTATGAATGTAGACATGATTAAGTGTTAGCATTACTTGATTGTACTATTTTGTTGTAACTAGTTTATAGACATGACTTAGGTATATAATGTAAGTTTAAGTGAAATATGTACCTATAATTATTTTATAATTTGAACATGCAGTGCCACAAATCCGCAGAATTTAATAATAACTTAACGTGTCCCAATAAAAAGGAATACCAGTTAATCCAAAGCGGTGCAACTGCTACGTTGTATGTCACATAAAATTGAATACTCCATTATCGATACGGAAATTGCTGGCCCTCCAAAATAAAACCGATTGTAGTAATCCGAATTACCGAGTCTCCGGGTCTGGCGTAGCTGCGGGTATTCATGAGTATCGATTTTATGCAAAATGCAACAAGATTCACTTGAACACGTCAGCGAGCTATAGGTACAGTGCGTATTGTACGAGGACCGAAACTCTATTCAACAATTACATCGGCAGATAGGGATGCATGTAAATGACCGCGTGGCATGTCGGGTTCCGCTGAAATGAGGGCCTATCCGGGGAAATTGAGAGAATCGAAGTAGTTTATAAACAAGGCACACAATTAGCGGTTAGGTCTTGGATGGGGCACGCACGCAACGCGAGGGCCCGCCCTAATAAGAGCTTGATAAAACCAATTTAGCCCCGAGATTCGATTCCTCTCTCTCTGTTTATTATCAGTCGCGCCTAATTTCAGTCCCCACCCTACTCTATTGTGTAAACTGAACGTACAAACAACTAATGCAAATTTCGGTTAGTTAACTAATTTGAAGTTTGCGGATAGATCACGACACTATCTAAAATAGACGCTTTGTGGTTATTTGAGTTCATCGGAAGATCGCAGAGTTGATCATTAATTGCGCGAGTCCAATTTAATTTCGGTTTAAACATTAATCTTTTTAATTTATTGAACCTGCCAAATAAGGAGACGGGGAAGCGAGTTCTTTTCTTGATTCAAAGAAATATTTGAGACCCAATATTTAGATAGAATTAATGTTTATAATTGCTTGGCGTCGTGTTGCGAATTTTGTGTTTAAACTGTTCGCATTTACACGTATGATGATAATTAGAGTGGTGCTTATGCATAATCACAACACGAAGTCAGTTTGTAACACTCTGTTTCGCGAATGTTAAGTGCAGCTAATGAGACTTATAAAATACTTGCTGTCACACGTATACGTACTTAACGCTAGGACAAAATACCTTTAGAGTAGCAGAAACGTGAACATACAAGTATTGCTTAATATCTAATGTATAAAATAGCCACTCTATGGGTAACAGAAACAGTGAATTCAATAGAAGAGCTTCTTCTTACGCTTCGCTTTGGTTATTGAGGACAAGGAAATAAGTATCTTATAAGTTTCTACCGCTGTGGGTGGTGGTAGCGAACCATTGTACATGTCAGAGTATGGGGAATGTGTGTATAGATATATCGCGTAGGTACTAAATACAATCCAATCCTAAAACATTTTATAAATCAAACATACGTTTCCAGGAAGAATAGAATCTATAAATAAACGAAGCTCGCTAACTAAAAGCGCACACAAGCTTATCGTTCAAGTCCTAACTCTGCTAAGGGAAATGGGAGAAGGTAAAATACCCAAGAAAAGTGCACTACGCCGACAAAGAAAATGGACGGACGACATCAAAGAGGGCCGATCTCACGTAGCGTGGGTTAAAAATGCGGTCGAGGACCGAAGGGCAACCGACTGACCGTTTAACGTCACATTAAAGGACCCAATCTTGTATTTATGATGAGGGTTGAGGATTGCTGCGATGATCAGAGACTACGGCTTGGTGAGCCATGATTTGATCACCCTGATTAACGTGCCCCATATTCCTGTGATGAAATAAAGATATTGGAAAAAAATACTATCTTCAACAATTTTACAATGGGTAGGTTTAATTGGAAACTACCTGCGCAAGCGGTGTGCATCAATGCTACGGCGTTTCAGAGGCAGCCCTAACAATATTCTAGCTACACTGGCGGACAAAATTGATGGTCCATTTGTCAAGCACTGGGCCAGTAGACATGTACGCTCTGACGAATATGTCACCAATTAGCTGTAAGTATGTACATTGAATTTACCCACTAACAATAGATTAAGGCGTTTCTACTAACATACATATGGATCTTTGGTCTGAAATAAAGAAATTTGAATTTGTAAATGAAACGTGGATACGAGTAATCTCTTTGTTGTTTATTGACACGTACCTATTTACTTGCCTAGTCCTAAAAGCTATGGGTGTCCAGTTATCCAGTGAGTAATGTGCGTGGTTTCAGAAATAAAAGTAATAAAAGTAATACAAGTTTAAAAAAATAACAATAATACAAGTCAATAGGTAATTTAACATCCAAAACATTCAGACTGTTTTGCATCAGCCGACCGAAATCAAAGCGCAAATGTTGCGAAAGAATACGGAGTTCGTATGAAGGTTATAAAAATATTTGGAGGACAGGTTGGCGTTATATTGCCGTTATAAATCAGGCGGTGCGACAGCGAAGCGTTGCGAGGCGGCGGCGGCGGCGAGGGCGCGCGGCGTAGCGTGGGCCGCGCGCCGCGCCGTGGCGTGTCGCCGACGACCTACCACTGATGCATAAATATTGCCTTGACGTCCCTATATACACCTATCTATGCATCTATCAGTCTATTACTTGTTTTGTAAGAAAGTTTTGAAGTATTCTGGGTGTCACGCACGTCAAAGAGACAAGTCAGTTGAACAAATAAATCAATGTATCTGTTTGTACATCTACCATTTCATCAAAAGGCAAGTAGGAAATCAGATTATAGGGTCACTTATATGGTAACGTGGCCGAATATTTAATTACAAATTTCAGGAACAACTACTAGCTCCAAGTATTATGTTGAAAAGTGTCTCAAAATAGTCTTAATTAATTTTTCGGTGACTGCAACTGTTATATCGGCAAACGTTCGTTTTCCACGAATTATAGTAAAACTTCTGAGCCCCAAGTCTAGTAATTCAAATTAGCGCGTAATTGTAGGTTTATAGGATCGCAATTGTCACGTTCTTATTATTATCGCAGATCCTACTAATATTATAAATGCGAAAGTTTGTGAGTGTGGATGTATGTATGTATGTATGTATGTATGTATGTATGTATGTATGTATGTTTGTTACTCCTTCACGCAAAAACTACTGAACGGATTTGGATGAAATTTGGAACACAGATAGATTATAACCGGGATTAACATATAGGATACTTTTTAATCCAATATTTTTTTTTTAACCAAATAATCCAATACTACGCGGATGAAGTCGCGGGGCACAGCTAGTTAAATATAATGTTATAGGTAAAGATATGTATGTATTTTCAAATATAAGTAGAAAATGTTTTGCAAAATTAATTAGAAATCATTATGAACTAAGTACCTAAATTTAATGGTTATTTTACCCAATTAGGTGCCTAATATTTGTTAAATGGGACACGCCGGATGCGTCTTTGGTGCATTGCATTACGGGTGCGGAAACCAAATGATTCATGCGCACATTCATATGAATACGATGCTTTCTGATTGAGTTTTTATTACTATACTACGGCGAATTTGAAAATAGTCTAGAAATGTAATATTATAGGTCTAATTGATTTAAAATTAATAGCCTAAACTAGAAGTAACAAAAAACACTTGTTTAAAACAATTGGCTGTTTGTTTTATGAAATAAAAAAACAGTTTTTTTTTCAACCCTGACTTACTCTGACTTCTAAGCTGCAAAGAAACACCAACAAAATGTAGTCTACGTTGACACGTAAACGTGACCGTTTACACAATATATTCCATTACATCCAGCGTAATTATACATTTAATTGTTACAATAGAATTTCATCCACAACACGATAAAAATATAACATTTCCCAAAATTTCACAATCATAATTTTTACAGGTTTCAGGAAAGTTGATAGTTAGGTAACGCCAACGAAAATGCCGTTTTACCCAAAGGAGTAATATTTATTGTGTGGCTGTGTTTATTTTTTTACATTTATGCCACAATTTTCTGAATAGGTGAAAAATACGACAAGAAATGTTTTTGTAATTCTTGGGAACCATTTTCGTATCTATGTTTTGTATAGAAGTCTTGTAATTACAACAAATAATGTATTAAGCGTTTTATAATTGCAGCAAATGATTTACGAATATAAGGCATTACATCATTTTTAGGGTTCCGTAGTCCCTACGAGGAACCCTTATAAGATCATCCAGTCCGTCCGTCCCTCCGTCCATCTGTCTGTCCCGATCTGTCACAGGGTTATAACTTCTACAGTTTCTGACGAAAGTTGATGTCATTTGATACAAAAATACTTTAAGAGTAGATCTCACTTTCAAAAATATAAAATGTTGCAAAATTACTTTTTTTTAAGTACCTCCCATCGAGAGAGGGGTATTTTTTTTTTAGTTACCCCGTCATGTGGGGTATCGTTGAAAAGGTATTTTCAAATGAAATGGTATTTTCATACAACATTTTATCATAAAAAAATCCGTTTGCGAGATTTTTAACTTTTAAAGTTTAAATCAAAATTTACGTAATGAATTCCGACACTTCTTACATTTTTCTATTGCAAATACATTAATAAGATTATGCAGTCGAAAATGGATACATTGTTCACCAATTTCAATGAAATAACAGCAATAAATTACTATTTCATGTTAATACGTGTATTTCTGAAGTGTTAATGCACGTGGATAAATGTCGGTAGTAGTATGTTAACAACATTGGGTAGGATTTTTTACGTAATAAATATCGACACTTCTTACATTTTTATGTTGCAAAAATATGAATAAGATAATGCAGACGAAAGATTCCAATTAAATAACAGCAATAATTGTATGTTTTATGTTCATTAGTCTTGGTAGTTCATTTCTTAGTATTTAATGGTGTCGATAGATGGCGGTAGCAGTATGTACCTATTTCAACCTGGGGTGCAATTTTTAACAGATTAGCTTCAATGACTCGGAACCCTTAATTGTGCATGGCTCGACATGGCACTTGGCGAATGTTTTTGCTATAATTAGGTACCAAACGTATCGTAAGCTGCCTACATACTAAAAATAATACGAGGAACTATAAAAATTATTTGTCTTCGTAATTTTTTATTTCAGCATATAAAAACAAAGCAAAAATATCATTTAGTTTTATAAATATTAATTATTAGCCATAGTTTAATGATAAGGTACGATGGGACTGACAAGTGTTTTATACAAAAGTCCCCAAATTAAATAATGAGAAAAAAACAAAATAAACTACGAGGACATTTGTTAATCTGAAAACCATTTCAGACAAAAATCGGAAAATATTTCGAATTGTTTTACAATATTGGATAGTAAAAAGGGGTGGTAAAAATTTAAAGCGTGCGTACAGTCAGTCGTAGCGACTGTTAATGGTTCCCGACTCATATCGCCGGATTGGAAACGCAAGCGCGCCTGGCCGGGGTGAATTACACGGATCAACGTGAGCGGTGACGCTTGCCATGTAGCGAGATTCACATACATTCGTGACTGAACTCCATACAGCCTGCAGTTCAGCCGTAAATAAAATGATATTGTCGCGCGGAAACCGCACACTGAAAAACCGGGGAAGGTCGCGTGAAATGCTACCGGTGCCGGCATCGGCAAAGACGTCAAGAAATATGGCCGTACGCTTCGCACATACGAAATATGGCACCATACACGGCCGTGTCGGCTCGTGCCGGCTCGCCAAAACACGTTATCGTATCCACATTTTATTCATTGTATGGATAGTCCAAATATATGTTTATATGTTATTCGTATGTTTTATAAAAAGCTACCGAGATCTATCAGGCGAAACAAGTGGTGTTTTTATAGGTTAGGTTTCGGAAGAAACAATGAAAACACGGTGATTCCATTGTAGGAAAAGTAGTGAAGCGAATATGCATTGTTATTTTAGTAACATCTCTCTACTTATAAAACGCTATGTTTTTGCCTGTGTAACATATATAATACAGTATATTATAGGTAGTACATACATTTAGTAGGTATATAGGGGTGTTATTCTAATAATGCACGGTATTTTGGATGGCGCATTCGTAAGTGTTAAAAATGATTGTCCTTAACGCAAAAATAAACTGATTGTAGGTATAAATCTATTGTGAGGGTGTTGATAGGTACAGCTGGGTAGCGTATGGTCTATTCAAAGGTCAACCAACTATAAGAAAGAAACCCATAACATGACTTTTATGGTAAGTACTTATTGCATATTCTGAAGACAATTTTGCATAGTGCATTATTCAAATAACTCCTTATGTTCCGTACTATATTCATAGTATTTAAACCATAATTCACTTATATCATACTAATTTCATTGCGGCAATAACAAATTGAATTGCCTAGTAGAACCTAGAGTACTTGGCTGAACAAATTCCAAGTAAGCCTTTTACTGTTTTCACCCGACTACGGCGAAGCCAAAAGGAAGGGTTATGTTTTTTAATAAATAAAAATGCCTAAACTCCTTACTTCTGTTGACAAATTGGCTAAAAGTTTTACCCTTACGACTGGCCAGTTGTATTTTACTACCGCAACAACTTTAAGTAAGAGGAAATTTGCTTGGAAATATTTCCACATACGAAATGAACGTCAGCAGTAAATAAGGAAGCTTTGCTTTGATATTTCTTCTATAAATAACACATGCGACGGAGTTTGATTTGAAGTTAATAAAAAAATAGTGGAAAATGTTAGGAACCGGTGTTGAGACGTAAGTATACGAAGACGACGCGAAGTCTGTTTAAGTTTAAGGGTGCCCCTCCTCTTGAGTCTTATGAGCTGGCTGGACTTGCTAGCCCGCTCACTTCGACCAATAGGATCGCTTCATTTTATTTAGGCAACTAAAGCTATACTGGACGAAGAAAACGAGCTAACACAGCCAGTCCGGTTGGCTCAAGAGGACGAGCACCCTTACACTCGTTCAATCCGAGTGCGCTGAAGTTGAGACAGGGTTATATACATTTTTGTTGTTTACAAGCAATACACTCTTGGAGATGTCACCCTAGATAGTAAGGTACAGGGCAATGCATTGTTGAGTTGCCGAATAACAGAAGACATAAAAACTCACTATGCCTGTTCTCATTGTAACACCTATCGTTACATACAGGCAAGCGAAGGGTTATATACATTTTTGTTGTTTACAAGCAATACACTCTTGGAGATATCACCCTAGATAGTAAGGTACAGGGCAATGCATTGTTGAGTTGCCGAATAACAGAAGACATAAAAACTCACTATGCCTGTTTTCATTGTAACACCTATCGTTACATACAGGCAAGCGAAGGGTTATATACATTTTTGTTGTTTACAAGCAATACACTCTTGGAGATATCACCCTAGATAGTAAGGTATAGGGCAATGCATTGTTGAGTTGCCGAATAACAGAAGACATAAAAACTCACTATGCCTGTTCTCATTGTAACACCTATCGTTACAGGCAAGCGAAGGGTTATATACATTTTTGTTGTTTACAAGCAATACACTCTTGGAGATCTCACCCTAGATAGTTAGGTACAGGGCAATGCATTGTTGAGTTGCCAAATAACAGAAGACATAAAAACTCACTATGCCTGTTCTCATTGTAACACCTATCGTTACAGGCAAGCGAAGGGTTATATACATTTTTGTTGTTTACAAGCAATACACTCTTGGAGATATCACCCTAGATAGTAAGCTACAGGGCAATGCATTGTTGAGTTGCCGAATAACAGAAGACATAAAAACTCACTATGCCTGTTCTCATTGTAACACCTATCGTTACAGGCAAACGAGGGCTGAAAAAAAATTAGAACTGGTTGACCTAAGGCAGCCTCATTTAGGACTCTACTATGGAAGAGTTCTAGATGGCAGACGGCAGTAGCTTATACACAAATACAATAATTGGGAAATTGGATATACATATAGAAGGAGAGATATATGTTTATTAGTTATATTGTAAAAAATAAAACACTTATTTTCTCTCATCTCATGTGAATGTTGGAATGAATGCCTTGTGTGTGAGTATTTTTGTACGGAATATATTTTACAAAAAAACTTAACCGAGATAACAAGGCCCTCACATGTTTATCGTGACCATAAACTGTGTGTTTACATTCCATTGGGGTTCGTTAGTTATTGAGTTAGTTGAGATGACATAAAAACATATAGTCTGCGTTAAAAATATCTTGTAGTAACTGAAAATCCTTTTAAAACTTGCATCCAACCGAAACTATTTTCTCTTACTCATGTATTTCGAGATAGTTTGGCGACACTTAGGCATAGAATTTTGAATTGTTGTAGATTTCATTATAAAAATGCTTAGAAAAGGTAGGTAAGGTTTCCGTAATTTAAAAATATGTACGGTATTGGTAGGTACATAACTCGAGTTTAATCTCGATATATCAACTCGATATTAAGTAAAATGTGAATTTAATTAATTGATTAATAGCAGCATCAATGAATACGACCCGAATCTTTTATGGAAACATTATTATTCGATTTAATCAAATTAAGGATATCCGATTTTGTTACAATGACGATTAATTACAGCCCCACAGTCTCGGATTCCTGGGATATTAACGCAAGTATCTACATTTAGGTACATTTCCTTTTGTTGATTAATGAGAAAATTATCCATATATTAAAATTTCCCAGGCTTAAGAACAGGTATATATCTAATGTAAGTTTAAACGGGAGAATGATTTTCCATTCATAGGATTTTTGATTTTTTTCTTATGTACAAAAGTACTTTATCGTTTATAAAAACAACGATGTGCATTAATAAATACAATTATGACAAAGCCGCATCCTCTACCTTTTTCAGCCTGTACAAATACAAAGAGCCAAATCGATCAGACAGTATCGCCAGCGCTTGTTTTGAAATCACAGCTAGACTAATTTATGTATTGATTAAATCAATGGTGGAATTTGAAATCAAAAGTAATCTGGTGGCGCGGAAGGAGATGGATGAGGGAAAATACGAAAGAAAATTCAAAAGGAAACCAAGGTGGAACGCTCGCGGAAAATTGGCTTCATTAGATAGAGGGTCGGGGGGCGCTTTAGCTTCGGACACACTGCCGGCGCAGACGGCGAGCAGTGTGTCCGTCATACTTATGTACAAGCTTTCCCTATACCCGGTTGTTGAAATATGGACTCAAGGACAAGAAAGTATGGGTTTATATTTGCTTGTTCTGCAGAGACTCCTATCTATATTTTGTTCATGGATTATTTCGACTAAAGGTGTGCTTGAATAGCATTTTTATTCGATCCTTGGACTCTACTTGAACCAGCAATAAGTTAGTGTGAACCTCGTTATTTCACTACACGGTTGTTTTAGGCTGATGGATTGAAAGCGATTTTATTATCATTTCAAACTCAAAGAACCGATTACAGTAGAGTAAACACTGCTTTCAATTAAAGTGAAAATAACAATTTGACAAGGATCACTAGTTTGTATATAATCGCCAGATGAGGACAGTCTTTTGTAAAGATGCCATTAAATTAAGATCTTGCATTAAATTAATTTACTATCATTAATTTATGTTTCTCACTAATCGTCCGATCGACAAGTCGGCCATCATTTGAGCGCACACTAAGTCAAGGTTATATGGTGTTATTAATTACACATTTTGTCTGACTGTTTGGCTATCTATCTCTTGAATGGTGAAACCAATTTCAATGTGATTATTAAAAATAATATTTTGTTGCCAAAACTATCATGGTTATTGAGTCGTACGGTCCGCGCTCCTACACTGCAAGAGCCAGCCATTCAAATTTCATATATCAAGCCCTGATTCGCACATTCTCTACAAATTTTTCATGTATTCATCTGAAGAAAAATTCCCTGGAACATTGTTGAGCAATGGGCAATATACGGCGGCTGCGTTATGTGTAGATATTACAAAATTTTATGAAATAACCCAGGGGTTCATTATTGTTTCTAGTTAAAGATAAGATGCTTTTTTTATGCACCGAGTTTGATATTTCCCCTAAAGTCGCTGTAAGTAAATGGTCATATACACGAAGAAGCCGACACCTTTCTGTCTATATTATTTTACAGATATTGGCCGCATTTGACATATCTTAAAATGTATGGAAATTATGAGGGCCCGATTAACCGTGTGACTGATCACTAAGAAGATCAAATGCGCTAATAATTAGTTACGATTACCTACATAAAATATTGGTAGGGTACCTAATTAATGAACATGAAACTTATTTTATCTTTACCTGCAAAATTTACTTGAAAGATCCCTTCTAATTATACTTATACGTACATAAATATGTACATACGCCCGACGACGACGTCGCCGGCGGTTATAATTACCATTTTATTAGGTCATAAACTTTTATAGCGCTTGCAACCCTCAAAAACGAATGCTTAAGTTTCCCACAGAATAGATGTTTTATTATATGTAGTGAGTGTAGTAAACAACGAAGTTTTGGTATCGCGACCGCATAGCGGGGGCCACGAGCCTTGTTTATGTGGCAATTGGCGTCGCAATGAACCTCCGCTCCAGCTCGGAGGAACTTCCCGGCAAAGGCGTGCCGAGTCGTGTTACAAATTGAGCCACGACTCGCAAATAATCATACGCAAGGTAGCAACGAAGTTCAGCGGTTGATAGTAATTCACTTCGGGGCTGCGGTCAAGATGAAGACGACTGACGAGTAAGCACTGGATTTGCTTTCAATTTGTTTGTTGGATTTTCTTCCTAAATATTTGCCGAGACCCGAGCCAAGACTATTAGCGAGGCGCTACTGTCAGGGCATTGGCATTGCGGCAAGTCGAGATTATGGATTAGGATTTGAAGTAGGTACTCAAAACGTCCAACTTGAGATTCTATTTTGTTATTGGTACTGATTCTGTTGGTGCACAAATAAACTTCATTGAACTAACTGTATTTTCATCCTTGTCATGCTCATAACGTATGAGGAAAGAACAAATAATTTTAGATGTGTCAAATTTCATTTGATTTGATGATAAGAAAGTTGTTAATATAATTCTTATGTTATACTACTCTTGCCCGCGTCTCCGCACGCATGGTACTTTGATGAAAAAGCTATCCGCTAGTGAAAGTCCTGTCAATATTGGTTCAACCGTTTCGAAGAATAGCCGGAACAAACCGAACGGCGAACAAAAAATTTAAAAGTTGTTTTTTTTTGTTTTAGTTATGTACAATCACTTCAGTTTTATTTATTTGTATAGATGGGCAAACGAGGTTAACATTGTTGAAATTAATTAATTTGTGCGATTGTTACTCGTATAATTGAGTTTATAGCTCAAATCGAATACTAGTATATTTTAATTAAACAAACGCAGTATTCGTACAAATCCTAGTGTGACCTCAAAGCCAATCTACCCTATTTTCGGGTCACAATCTCATTTCAGACTGCACGATATTGGATGAAATGGCTTAGCCTGAAAGCAGACAAGAACACAGGCAAGACAAAGAGAAAATAATTTGGAACATAAAATACATACAAGCAACAATATAAAATAATTGTATCATCAAGCTGTCATTGAATAGGATTACTTAGAAAGTAATGTTTTTAAAAAAAAAAATCGATAGATGTGTACAATGGATTTCTACCGCTTCTCCTGGTGAATAAGGCTTAATTAATTTAACGCAAGGAATAGAATTTATATGATTTGATTTCAATTGATATCGATTCAATTAAATTGATATACAATTTCTTGATACGAAATAAATTATGCATACATTTAGTAAACAAAAATAATTAAAATTGTTTTTTTTAATGATACCCCTCCCTTGTTAATATTTGTATCACTAGAACTACGATATACATAAGATATCTAAGTACCTACGGTTATTAAGTATTTTTCAAATGAATAGAAAATAAATATTTTTTTTTTTAGAAAAGTCACGTTTCAATCTTCTTTTAATATATAGGTCAGTGTACAACAGTAATATCGCTAGAACAGACATAGGTGATACCTATTAATAGAGCTAGAAATCAAACAGAGGACGACTCGGATCTCTATTGGTAATTGTGAGCTTGATAACAACTAGACAGGTCTATAAATTGAATCAAAGAATGTTGCTAACACTGCGAAATTGTTTGATAAATTGCTAATACCTATCTCTTCTAAAAACAATATGTTCAAGAACAATTATTTAATGCTTAAAATGGTTTGTAGCACAATTATTTTTAATATTTACTGAAGCGAACGACAATATGAAACGAATACAGAACAATGGAAGATTAGCCCGTTTTTAGTGGAATGCTCATATAGATTCAACGAAATCCAATAATTCCCTTTTGAATATTCTACGATTCATTCAGTAAAAAGCTAATCCCCTGAATAATGGGGTTATAGATATCAGCGTTGGAGCAGGCGTGATGTAAAAATATGTCAATTGTTTTCGCTGCACGAGTTTATGGTAGGTGTTAATATAAATCTCGGCTTTGGTTGATGTTTTAATTGCGTTCATAAATGTTTGTGCACGCCATTTTGTTGAAACTAGTTCTCAAATTAATCTGTTATCAATAAAGGCTGTATATAAGCCGGTTGATGAATAATATTACGATTCTCTTTCATACTCAATCAAGGACTGCGTCGTGCGTACCTGAAAATGTAGGTTTATATTTGAATTCAAATAATCGAAATTGAAAATATTTTTTCAATGCATTGATTTAAATCAGTTTCGGAGTATGCTCAGAGAAGGTAACTTAATATGATTTGTGATAAAAATGATTGAGATAATTACATACCGATAGCTATATAAGGGTTAGTAGAGCTCAATGATCGTACCTTTGATATCTTAACTAATTTGGTAGGTAAGACTATATACCTTGGCCTTGGTCCTTGTCATAATAGTGATGATGAGTCATGTTGAATAAATACTTTCCAATTATATTAATGAACAAAAAACAAAGTAAATACAAATAATAAATTAGTTATTAAAGTTTTATAAAATTACTCGATCACGACATTATACTTAAATTGCTAGTACTATTTTCAAAACTTTAATCATCTATATTTTAGTCTGTTTTAAAGTTGTTTCGAATATTAACCATATAAAATATATTTATGCAATAAACAAAAATAGTCATCATCCCCATCGTAGATAAGTGTAGAGAACACAGTTTACCTAGGAACCAGTGAAATGAGAACTATGATTAAAAAATCAATATAAAAGGAATGATATTAATTATGCATTAATGCTTATGCATAATTTTATCCTTTGGTAACGGATCCAAATCAATAACGCAGTATTTACCTAAGCATCATTATGAATATTGCAGATAAATAGGTATAAATTATTAGGGTAGATACATACTTATTTCTAAACAAAACAAGTAATAAAAATATATAAAAATGGGTAATAAACTAGTAATATTCACAAATGAGGGCATACAACACACAATAATTGTAATCGCGCTGTATTTTCCCCAAGCCACGTGTTTTATGCCAAAGAGTACCTAAGGGTCGACCGCAACAGTTAAAAACTTGTAAAACATGTACATCGCGACCCCCAAAACTTTCTTTCAGAAAAAAAGAAAGTTCTGTTGAACGTAATTGACGGCACAAAAACGGACGGAACGATAGAACAACACAGGTTCATGCATATTTGATGTATTAATTAGTAGACACACATTTAAAGCAAATTAAGGTACACGTACCACTATACAACCTTAGGTATACAATACAAATTCCGATAGACATTAAACTAAAAGCCATAATTTAAATTTTCACTTAACTATAGTTAATTTCTACGTTAATTACTTAATAATAACTTACCGTCGGATGAAGTTACGGAGCCACTTATTATGAGTATCAGGAGAACAGGTGTCGCAGCCGCCGAACACGGAACCAATCTTCGTCCGTTCATCATCTCGAATTAGTTTACCCCAACGACATCGTTATCGAAGGAACTTTTCCGAATTACAAGTGTGTCAACAAAAGTGTATTCATGAGTGTCAGTGGGGTAACCGAGTCGCCTCATTCATTCGGTATTGGAATCAGCTCGATTAAATATTCATCGGTCGGTGAATCGAGTGGAACCGGGGTCGTGCGGCGGCGGGCGGCGTGTCGCTGCGATCGCGCGGCGTACCGGCTGCGTACTGGCCGCGCTACGAGACGCCGCGCTTTGTCTACGAGAGTGCTACGCGCCCGGCGCCTGCGTAGCCCCGCCTCGCGCTCGGATGAAAGGACGGAACATTACCAGTATTTGTAACAGTTTGCGTCAAATTGATATAAATGGAGACGGTTTTAATAAAGTGTAATTGACTTTTGCCGACTTTGCGTCGCATTAATTTCGACCACGCTAAGACGCCCCGGGCAGGTGCGGCGTTAAATACCACCGGGGTAACTCCGCTTGCTGTCATGAATAATTTCAAATTTAAATGAATGTTAATTATGATGAGTTTTTAAGTTCGCTTTGATATTTTGAAGATTGATGCAAAGGTATAAAACGATCCCGGCCTATTTAATTTTAAATTATGTCTCGGAAGAGATTTTATAAGGTTACATAAAAGTGTCATCTGAAAAATTTATGACATCTGCGAACACTTCGAATTAGTTTTTAAGGTTTATCTTCTTATTATGTTTTTTGAAATGTAGGTAAATATTGTTTTTAAAATTAAAATCTAAGTTAAATAACTTGCTAATTCACTAACCGTTAATTAAGGTGTTTTGATATTAGACATTAATACGTAACTAATGGGTGTGATCTCGCAAATAGGATTACTTACAAAATATCTCTATGGCTTTAGAAAACGGGGAACGCACCCACTCTACCTTGATGATTATCATTATCTGTAAATTAATAGACGCCTGTGAAATGTACACAATCATGAAACATCTTTAATTAACAGACAGTCGAGATTAACTAGAGCCGAGGTAATATTATCAGAATGTTTCAGCTTGCCGGTGTATCCAATAAGCATGAATAATTAATTGTAGAATGGTAATATGTCAATACGGCTCATCTAATGGGATTTGTTAGATTACAGTTAAATATGGGATCTTGATTGAGTATTTAAGCATATGCTGAACATCTAAAGGTAAGCTTGTGGTCTAAGCTTTAGCTTAGCAACTCCTCACGCGATTTTCTGACAGTATCTAACTGATAAAATAATTATGACCCACCTTGTACTAATTGATTGGGTATACTCAACTGAATTCGTATATAACAGAAGGCTGCATTTTGTTTGTAGAATTATTTTTAATAGAGTATCCTACATATCCCTAATACACTGGTATTAGTATTTAATAAGTAGTTAGAAATTCAATGCAATTTCAAGCTAGAACTAGCTAGCAACGAATGGTATAAACCTGAAGTTTACAATAGAGTACGTGTAACGAGAGGACGCTGGTCCTGCAACACAATAAAAGCTCATTTCCCCCGTCGACTTTAACAACTTGCGACTACAGGTGAATCGATCCTAGAATTATTTGCGTCCACATTGTTGGATTAATAGGGATATATATTATTTGTTCTTCGATTGTACCAAAGGCTTGATTCGTATCAAGCTTGTCTCTTAATAGTATATTATGTTGGTAAATAATACATGTTTTTAAAGATCACTAGGAAATAATAGCATATTGCTCGTATTCCCGTTAGCCCCTCCAGCTAGGCTAATGCTTGCGTTAGGAGTAGGCTCACGTCAGTAGTTCAATGACGAGGATGGGTATCGAACTCGGAACCTCTCAGTAACGAGAGCAGCCCCCTAACCACTGGGTTATTGATACCTTAACTGTACAGTAAGTTCATATTATATTAGGTACACAGCATTAGGTTACGCCCGTATTAATAAATCGATCTCAAGTCTGAGAGCGGTCTTGAGTCCGCTTTTGACGTTTAATTTTGTACTGAAATTACATAAAAATGACATTTCGAAGATCGGTCTCAGACTTGAGATCGATTTATTATTACGGGTTCTCGTGTTAAGTTCCTCGCCACATGTCACTGTTTATGTAAAAATAAATATAAATCGTGATAGTGTAATCCAAAGGAGAACCATCTTATGACAGGGTCTCTACCTTATTGGTACAATTCATAGTAAGATGAAATAATGAAGAACTCTTTGGAATAGTATTATTCAGACACAAACGTGTTTGCTCACAAGCAATGGGATGAGCTGCAGTCAAGGAAAATCTTTTCAACATTTTCTCTATTTTAGAAACTTAACTGCATAATATGTTTAAACAGCTTAAACTTATTTTAAACTTTAGTACGTACTTAATTATAACTCGAGAGCCAGGTGAGATAAATTAAAACTGTTGGTTGCCGCAGCAAGAATGGTCGGCGTCGTTACTACTTGTTGTAATAAAAATATATTTAGGTATCATAACTTTCAGGATGGGCCCTGTGTATAATTTGTAGCTAGAATACCTACTGGCTTCTTAGAACATGATTATTCTATTAAAGTAAGCATTGTACGTACTGAAGTGGAAAAAATGTGTTATTTTAATTAAATATTTTTTTTACATAAGATCTACTTCAAGCTTAGACTTGGCTTCATTTTAGCAAATTTGGAATAGATCTATCTAGTTGGTTATTAAATTAATTGAATTCCTTGTTCCGTCCTATGATGACATACTATGAGAACTGCTTTTACAGGAAGTAATTGATAAAATATTAGTGATTTTATTTGTTTTATATATCACCCATATTTTGATAATGTTGTAACTATAGGTAACTTATAAACAAAATGCACATATAAATTACACACTTATTATTATTTTTTGATGTTGCCTGGTAGGTGTGAGTGCACTCTATTGAATAAATCATGCTAAAAAAGAATAATTAGTAGGTAGGTAACTATTTGCCTAAAATGCGTATAAAGTATTTTAAAACCTATTGAAATAGATATTTTTGGAAAGTTCTAACATACCTATCTATCCTAAATACTTATCGAGTGATCTGTCTATTTATGGAGAAGAAATAAATATGGCTAAGGACGATAAGGGTGGGCAGAAAGCGGGTACTTTATATAGGGGATCCGTGACGTCTAAGCTCGACGAACCCTTTTTTCCGTCTGCGCAAATCGTCGGGGATTAAGCCAAAGGAGCTCACACCTTTTCACCAATATTTTTTGTGGTTTAACCGCGTAAACCGCCATAATACAACTTGTTCCCTCGATCAATAGCCGGTTTGAAAGATAACGTTTCGTCACATCTCTTATTGATAATTCGAGGAATGCGCAACAAGGAAGTGGAACTAAGTGTAAATGGGATTCCTATGTATCAGGAAAATTCGAGAATTATTAATGGGCCGCTAGATCTTCTGTGTCACGTAAACGAGAATGATTATACAGATTTTCAACTGGGCGTGATTATGTCGGACGTACAAGCGCGGCGGTAAATAAACTTAATTGTATTTTTGTTGGTGAGCGTGAATAGAGTTATTCATGTGACCGAAAGTACCCTGAATACGTAATGAGCGCAGTAAGTAATTGTGCGGCTCTAATGTTGCGTAAAAGGATTGTTTTCGGCGGCGTTGTCTGTTCCAGTGCTTTTTATCTGCCGCCGGCGCCGTTGTTCCTTGATGTCGAATAAAAATTATTGCATTGTAAACATTTTCAGAAAATCTTTTTACACGCGGCAAGGAGAACGTAAAAGTTTGTTCGTTTCAAATTCAATATATTATGGCGAGCGTGCTCTCGCTCAGCCGACACCGAAACTCACTCGAGCGTAGCTCACAGAAAATTTATTGTTTTTCTAAGAAAATTTTCTTCGCACGACCCTACCTACATCCTTGTTGATCCCCTCGGGAAGAGTTACAAAAACTTAATGACCTCTTGGCGTGGTTAGATTGTTTAACCTACATACTTATTGTTTCAGTTCAAACTTCCTTTGATAATTAAATAATCGAACAATGAAGACTTGCTTGTATGTAAACATTTTGTTCTACCTTGGTAATAAATAATTATTAATTAAAGATAGCATAGAACTGATTAATTAAATTAGTATTTAATAGCGGTGGGGTGATATAAGGGATTTTATTATCAGCTGGTATATGTGTAACGTCAGGTACTTTAAAAACTACCCTGCTTAGGATGCTGATTACCGTATACAATAAATTTAATATACCTAATGAAAGGTATCTAAGTGAACCAAATTAGCAATATTTTTTTGCTTGCATTAAAAATAAATTACGTTATTTATAGAGTGGGTACTTTAGAAGATAGTTGTACATACGTAGGTACGTTCGAAAGTGCGAAACAATACTTAGGCCTATCGCTGAATACCGAGCGTAGAATGAAATGGTAGAAAGTTAAATCGAAATTGGAACAATTTGAAAATATTTTTCTCCCGCCGCTCAAGTAGGTACTATGCAATTTTTATACAAACCGTTTCTTAAAACATTCTGCATAAATATTATGTAAATATATAATGAGACTATCAAAGGCACCGTTTCTAGACAAACTCTTTTATCAGACTAATACTTCAATAATATTCTGTGAAAAATCGTTAGCCTGTGCCCACGTCGGGCCACGTGCGAGCAGGGCACTCCCGAGACTGATCCCTCCTTCTGCTTAGATTAAATTTGTTCCTATAAAAATGTGTCCTCGGCTCGATAACGTCGAAAATGTGCAGATGTCGCCGGGCAGTGTATGAGGCTGGCGATAGGGTTCGCGCGACGTGCCGCGCCTACAGAGCCGTCGCCGTTCTCGCCCCGGCGGGGAAACAAAAACGGTTGACTCCTTTGATACATGTAGTTCTAATTTGTTCAAGTGATGCCGCCGTAGTAGGTACCTAGTAATTTTCTTTGCTGTTTTTTACTCTCTTGCTTTCCTTCTTTTGGGTACTGTTTTGTTATTATAATTTATTTGGACGAACTTTAACAAATACCTAAATAAATTATTATATAGTTTAAATACTTAATGCGTCACAAATTAACGATAAAAGCTCCAAATTAATCGTACAAGAAAAAAGATTTATCGCGCAAAGAATCAACGAAAGTAGTCTGAAAACTTTTTATTTCGTGATCAAGGACTGAAACTTGTACATTTGGGTTTGAAAAAAAAAGCGATTCATTCCAAGTAAGATAATCAATATTTGAAAGAAAAGAAAAGTTGCAAAGAAACTCAATCTTTGTAACGATCAAGTTGTCTGTTATTTCTCAAATGAAATTTATCATTTTGATACGACGTCTACTTAGGTATTCCAGTAAATTGTATTTTAATGCGATCAACTTTATTATTTTATTGATGATAGTGTACAGATAATTGTAACAAATACAGACAGCCATGTCTATGTAAATTTCTTGTTGATAACTTTAAATTTTGTATTTAACGAAGTAACGGGTAAGACATGGTTAGCGGATTTGGAATTTAGAATACAGCGCGTTTCAAAACTCCGAAATAATACTTGGGGGCTTGGATGAGTTTCAGGCATAGAATTAAATGGTATTAAATATGATCGCAATTCAAACTATTTTTCTACTGTAGTATTTCTACCTATGCAATATAATATAAACACTATTACTTGAACATTAACAGCTGCTACTCATAAATTCAATTGACAATGTTTTTATTGTTATTCTGCGAATGTATTCTAAGCCCGCAAGATGAAAGTTGTGACAAATATTCAAAGGCCTGTAACTCATGAAATATGACACTTATCAACATATCAGGTATCTACTGTATAATGTATCTAAATTATTATTTCGGACTATTGAAACAGCCTGTACCTATAATTAAAGAATAACAACATTAAGCTTGAGATGAGAAACAATATCTCTTCATCCACTTTGGTCCATCAAACCCACCGCATCACTGAGCAGCGCGCACAAAACAATTATGCTTACATAAATAACCTACAGGGTTTTACACTCTGCTGATTCAGTAATTAGATTAGTATTGATATGACGGCAGACGGCGGAGCAGAGGCTATTGTTTGCTTAGGTAAATAGGCGTAGTAGGCTGGCAGCGAGACGTGGTGTTGTCACATTAAATTATTTACCACCGATCGTTGCAATTTGATTGGGTGTAATCATTTTATTTCTGGCTTACCCTGAGCTCTATGCTTATTATATACAGCAGTCAACTTTCGGCTGATATATTGTTTACCCTGAATGAATGTTGGGAAAATAGTTAACGATTAAAAAAAATATAGATATAGAAATCCACATAACTACAGCTACGTCTTATACAGATAAAACGCTAAACTAAAATAGTGAACATTGTAGTCACTGTTTTTTTGTGGGTTAATTTATAATATTGAAATATATACAGTTATATCAACCTGAAATTGTTTACAATGAAAGCATAATATATTCTTAAATAGTTTATATCAGACAGGCTCGTATTAATACGTCTGAGAGTAATCTTGAGTACCTATGCTTTGATATGTCATTTTGCACTGGAATTACATAAGAATGACATATCCAAGTTCGCTCTCAGACTTGAGATCGCTTTATTTATACGGGCCTGAGTGGTTTTCAACAAAATTATTTATTTTGCGATGATGTGGGTAAAACAGAAGTCTGATAACACTAGCGCTGCGCGGTGGAGGCGAGAGCGGCCGCGCGACTACAATACAACCGATAATGCTTGCAACCCTGAACGATCAATCTTTGGGCTATTACGATGTTTTAGCGCCTTGATGTATTGTTTCAGCCTCAATAAAGTTTTGATGAATTTTCGTGTTCTCCCTCGGCCTTTGTTGAAAATGAGGCGCCGGATATTGATGAGAAATTTGACGGCTAAGTAACGATGGCGAAATTATTTGAAGGGTGATATCGAATTACGCTATTGTTGATTTAATTGGGACGAAATGTCAGGTTGGGAAAAAGACTTCCTCTAATCACTTCTTCAAATTTAATATTCTTTATTGTGGCTACGTTAAAAAGGTTCAAAGTCTGGTATAGGTCTAGGCTATGTATCCCTCCCTTTGATTAGACGTTAAATTTATGAATATGTATGTTAATGGTAGAGTACGAGTAGAACTTGGACTTGAACTCGTACAACATCTGCGTGAGTTAAAGTATCCATAGATAATACTCATTTTTACATAAGTGTTCTCTCGATACCTGTATCAAGAGAACACGAGGGATTCGGGCCATGCTCTCAGTGCAGGATGGCGGATTTTTCATGTTTTTCGAAAATTGGTTACATTTTCTATGACATGCAGGTTTCTTCACGATGTTTTCCTTCAATGGAAGTAAGTAATAAGTATGATTCGCATATAGATTTCGAATAACCCAGAGATGCGAGCCAGGGTTTGAACCCTCGAACTTGTGTACGCAAGTCGTGTCATTAGCTATTAAGCCAACAATATATAAAACATGTAGATAAAGTCTGTCTGGCGATATTATTATTATTTATTAAAGCTAGTGTATACCAAGCTCGTAGAAGCCTACTGAACGTACGCAAAAATCCGCCAACACTTTATACATCAAGGGACAGAATGGCGGTGTACACGTGCAGAGGGGCGAGCGATAATATTTCATCCTTGCGCCATGATTCGCCGCTTAAGCGCGATAGGGAAATCGTAAATTCAAGGAAAAGAATTTTCTTTATGGTCTCCTAAAAAGTTTCCACACACAAGCACGTAACCGAACACAAGAGGCGACGCGAGAGCAAATGGCACCGAATTGTAATACCATCCGTTTGTGTAGACACCCTACTTTTCAAATTTTCTTTAACAGTGCGACGAGGTAATATGCGTTTTATTGGATCGTTTCTCTTTTGATACAAAATGGAATTGTTGTTACCTGTATGAAAATGTTTTTTCAAAGCCGTTTACATGTCTCGCGAGGCCATTTCATGTAATTTTATCATAAAAACATTGGATATGAAGAGGAATTTTGTGTTTATAAAATATTAATTCAACTGGTTTAAGTAGGTTCTTATCGGGTAAGAAAAGTTGCCAGACTAGTATTGTATCGGCACGAAAGTAATTTAGATTTTCCTTTTTTAAAATTAACAATATTTTACAGCGTTGCGTGAGTGCAATGTTTGAACTACTATTATCAGTTTCTGTATTTGTGTTGAAATATTCAGTTTGCTCTTTTTGAAATAAAAGTAAAAAAAACTTGCAGTGTAAAGATATTTGAATAACATGTATGAAATGGAATCAGTTCGCACAGCGGCCAGTCCGTTGTAGTCTGCGGTAACGCCCGCCTGACAGATCCACGAATCTGTTGCGGGCGAATTCACGATAGACTTTTGAATAGAGCCTTTTGTTTCCGTACGAAAAATATTCACGTGAAAGCTTTGAAGATAACAATACAATAACTTAATACTACACGCGGGAATTGAAAACTTCCATTCTGAATTTGAATAGCGGCTGCCTCGCAGCTCCCGAGCTGGGGAATAAACGGTTTTGAAGATACCGAACATTAATGTAAATGTAGGTTAATTTTAATAAAACATTGAAATGGTATTTGTAAGACTATGAATTTAATTAATATCTCTAAGTTTATTAATAATGATTTACCGAATATTATTTAAACCAAATATTTTTCAAAATTATTAAGAATGAGAAATTACAAATAATATAAGTAATTTTGCGTAAAATAATTTTCAATATAAAAGAAAATCCGTGACAAAGTGACGAAGTCGTAAAACTCGCTTGGAGAATGTGTACGAAAAATATATATGGCTTTGGCACGTGATAAAATAATAGGCATCGCGATCACATGCCTTCTAAAATAGGGCTTGCGAATGCTTTTGACAACTCGCAGAAATTTCGAAAAAGTATGGACGAGGCATGACTCTCCGTGCAATTCTATAATCTTTATCAAAGAGTGACACATTGGAGTTTCATTCAAGAACTCAGTACCTATAGGGCAAAGGTATAAGGCAAAGCTATGTTCAGTTTATGCCAATTCAAGTTCACTTTGACGCTCAGAGACAAGGTAGGTACTGAAATATTCATGTTGCTTTTGTCTACTAATATGTTTACTCGACATTGACAGATGAGGATCATCATTGAATTTCGTTCTTGAACTCTGTGTTTTGGGCTTTTGTAAAAACAATGCGGGATTGCTTTTTCAGTAGATACGCACCGTAAAATGGGCGTGATTTGAAATGTCTCGCGCACTTTGCAAATGTCAAGATAAAGGCATCAATCAATCTTACCTGAGAATATTCTTTCCTCTGGAGTATACAACCAGCCACAAAAAAAAAGCTTTTTCATCGAAAACATCAACCAACAGACTTTTCTAATCAGAACGTTGATAGAATTCTCAATAAATATCAATAGTGGTTGTGAAGGATAATAACATTTACTACGTTATTATAATGAATATTTAATCAGTGCCAATTGATTTGGTATCAGTGGAATAAGGACTCTATTAGTCTTAACGTGTAGGTTAGTAATGTTTTGGCGGCACTTTACCGAATTGACGTTTTTAATCAGACGTATGACGAGAGGAGCCAAGTTATTTGCTCGTTCAATTTATTTCACACATCGTTAATATCGTGATTGATTTCGACGCTGGCCCTAACGATACATGAAATATTCTCACTCATTAAATCACGTGCCGCGGGAGTGGAGTGCTCGGGAACCCTCTCATCCAATCACGGCCCGATAAATATATGATGTCGAACGAACAAATTAATACAAAACAAACGAAACATAACTTTATCGTTGAAATAAACATCTAAAATCGCAGTACATTGAATGTCTGTACAGATAACAAAATTATTTCACCAATTATTAGCCTCCGCAAAATTATTATCTAAGTTTTCTTTGTATCTGTAAAGCCATAAATTTAAGACTTTTAATGATGCAAATTTATTACGATATTATCGACACCGTCTAAGGGCGATAAGAAAGGATATGAGGTCTGAAACGAATTTTATAATACCCATTTTATGGTGAAGCAGTGCTCGAGTCTCAGAACTCAAATTTACAATTCAATAGAAACTGCACGAGGCTTTGCATGCCAATACGTCCATTTGGAGCGCACGCGATCGACTTCCCATTTGAAAGATGAATGAAATCATTCAAATACGAAATTTTGAAAGGTGGTGTTTTTAGAAAACACCGAATGTTTATGTTTGTAATCTCAAAATATACTTAGCCTTCTTTTTCTATCTTCAAAAATATGGTCCACCCAGATTATTGGTATTTCATCAGTATTAATTAATAAATAGCAAATGCTATTTATTTTGTAAATACAAATAATTTAAAAACGATACAAAACAATAACGTGACCGTTAATTTTGGATAACCAAAATTTGCCCTAATACGATAGATTCATTGGAAAGGAATAAATTAACACAGGAAAAAATGGCATGGAGTGTGGATGATAACACAGACAGATTATTGTATGAATTAATACTCGGAAGGCCCGTTGTTGCGTTTCCTCAGATTAAAACAACAATGCGGTTAAAACACCAAGTAGAGTCGAATCTCGGCAAAAAGTGAAATCAACTTTACATAATCAATTCGACAGCAGGGACAGTGGAGGCAATTGCCATGAGACCATTATTCAATCGAAACGATATATCTCGTCCGTTCCGAACCGGAGCATACCGATAGCTGGCTCCGCAAAAGTTGGCACGGGTGGTAGCCGCGACCACTGCCAATTTCCATTAGCCCATCATCCAAAACGAAAAAATGCATAGACGATCATTTTTTCATTCAATTAAAATTGGCTCCAGACCAAAAGGGTTAGACATTTTCAGGCGTGAAGACGCTTCAGTAACCAATGAACCTGGCAGGTCACCCACACGCATATTTTTATTTGATGGTGTTACACATCTCGACTAGAGGTCCCAAATCTGCCCATTAAAAACCAATAAAAACCAACGATCTTTCATATTATCTTCATGAATTCTCAATCGTAAATCAAAATTCCTTTGCGTACGCCATGTTGTCGGCCAGAGGACTGCTAACAGATGGCCGACAACATGTACGATACAGAAATCACGTGGATAAGATGGATGATCATTGGTATTCAATTGGTTGGTTAATAAGCAAACTTAGGGCCCTAGGGTGCTACTCTGAGCAACGATAATCGATATATCGTTTACGCTTACGTATATATTATGTATGTATATCGTCTGAACGCACGATAATTTTGTATCGTTCGTTCAGCAATCGATACGACTGAAAAAAAAATGGAATTTAGAGCAGGATTCCACACTACAAATGCCACGATATATAAATTATCTGCGCTAAGAGTAGCACAGATGGTTGGGAAAAATTAAGAATTTCGAAAATATTAAGGTAAGTTGAGTAGGTAAATTAACAACACAGGCTGAATCAATATTTGTAGATTTTTTATCTTTAATAAATAATAAAAAAAAGAAAGTACTTAGGTAGGTATTCAGGTTTTTTGACGAAGCGAATAACAAAGAAAATCAATGGCAACATAAGCTATACACTCCGCCGCTGATTACCGTCTCATATTCGCCGACAACATTGAAAATCCATAAGCTTTCAATATCGCCGAGTTAACTCGGGTTTTGTTCCCAGTGGTTGCTCCATCTGAATATCAAAAATGTGAAAGAGGTCGTCAGTAACCGGGACACGTATATCGGGACCCTATCACTTCGCTCTGTACTTACTTGCTGTGCGCCATCTGCACATTCTCTAGGTAATTCAGTAGGTATCAAATTTGATTATATTACAGCAAAACACTGGATTTTCTTTTTTTCCTCCATATTTCATGTTTATTTCAATAACGTAGCGCCTTTTATAAATCACAAAATCGTCGTGAAATTTTACGCAAGTCTTTACATGCGGTTTAACTTTTAAATTGTTAGCTGATGCATTATAATTTTAGTATAAAATGTTAATATGGTTGGATTTTTTTAAGATCCGTGATGATCTTTTCTATCACCTGGGTTAAAACATACTTAATTGAATTTAAAAATGACGATGTCGAAATATTCTCTGAAATCCAGTTAAAACTCATATTATGATAAAAGACCGTCATGGATTTAATGTCAATCGGTAATTTAATAACCATACTAATCAAACATCTATGTAACGACATACTCTTCCAATAAAATCGTTACCGTTATCGTTACGTTAGGTAAACCTTTGAAAATCTCATTAAATAGTAAATATTATATTTTTCTTTAATAAAATTGAGCTTAGTGTAATTAATAGACACGATGAAGCAGAACATTAATAAAATGTTGACGTAATCGACTAACTCTAACGTATTGACGTCCAGCAAAAAACATCAATAATAAGCCAAGTTGACTTTGGAGTGGAGCGGGTCCCACGTGGGATTTAACGACTCATAAAAAAATCATATTCATCAATCACGGCCGTTCCAAACAAAGTTTGGTACGTGCTGACATACTAAATATGCCCAATTTATCATATATAATCATGTGCCATTTTTTCGGTTGTTTCTAAAGGATGTATTTCGCCAGTGTCTGTTGTAAGAGTTGGATGCGATACTCAAGAAGATTGGCGCAGCGGAGGGTGCCTTAATGGCCTCTCGACGGGTTCTCACCAGGTGCTTCAGGTCACTTCGTTACTGGGATTGTACAGACCGTTATGTGTGCTATGAATAATCTTAACGGAAACTTCGAGTTTGCGCAAGTGCAAACTATAATTTAAACTCGCGTCTGCTGAACGTACGCGGCGTGGCTTCATCACGTACTTTTTAATAACACATGAAACAACATAAAATGGTAACTAAGTTTCCCATTCCACGTATCATGACGTAGTTTTTAATCATCCGGTCTGCCTTCAAAACAATTTCACAAAGTAGTTTAGTTACGCAAACAATTTTGAACCCACTAACGGGCTAGTAACCTTAGCCGAATTAATAATTATTTTGTGAACTTTTCTCTTCAACAAAGCTTAGTAGAGGTAAGCAAAATCCAAAGATTAACATTAGCATCTTATAATCTCATCATCAAAATAATAATATCTCAATTACTTTCTTTTGGTAAGATAAATTGATTAATTTGATTTATCAGATCGAGTCTGAATAAAATGAAAACTAATGAAACTAATATTGATAAAATAAAATTTCAATTTGAATTCGTATTTTATCAATATTAGTTTCATTTCATTCAGAGTCGATCTGTTACATACGCTTATATACTTATTTAAATGTCTAATTGATATTACATTATGTACATTTTAGAATTGGTGTGCAGATTAATACATTTTAAGAACGTGGATTTTAACAACATACCTAATGTATTCCTAACCTTAAACTCTATATAGATTAAGTGGAGAATGGTTTTGACTGAAAGCCGTTTGTACATATATCGCTAAGAGTCTACGTAAAGGCTTTTATGTGGCATTTCATCCATTGATGCAAATAATGTCTTCAAGAGTCCTACCGTATAGGAACCCAGTTTGCTTGATAGTGTATCGAGGAGTTGTCTGTATAGCTTCTTGGCATTGCAAATTTAATAACGCGACCTAAGCACCGACATCCTACAGCATTTTAAGTACATAATATGTGTATACTCGTAATGTTAGAAATTTATACAAGCGCCTGAGAGTCAACTTAATTTTCCTTTGGAAAATTGCGAAAGAAAGTGGAAAATTGGACGCGGAAAAACCAGTTCATATTTAAATTCTTAATTTTGTTATTGTGACGTGCATATCCGTAAAGTAAGTTTAATGTAGAAATATTGTTATTTATTTCATGAAACTCAAAGATGGTAGGTAAGTATATAAAAGCATCATATCATCATATCAGGTTACAAGCTGGGCGAAGATGAACCACTTTTATATTTTCTACAGAAAATATAGCAATTATTGACTTTGGTGTTTGAATTAGGTAGGTAATTATGGATTACTTTAAGTCGAATAACTATTTTCGGAAATCATATGAAACCAATAGTAATGCATGACATATATAAATAAAGTAACATAACATAACATGTCTAGTTATCTGCAGTACACCTTTGAGCCTAAAAAATATAAGAAGATTTTAGTATATTCGTGTAAAAAAACACTATACACACAATATAATGATGTTCAAGGTCTATATGATAGATTTATCGGTTGCAAACTTTACTAGTACGTAGGTACTATATATGTCTACAGCTGTAGAGCAGTAGACATATATAGTAGTGGATGGATTACTTGCAACACGCCCTGTGGTTAGGGCTGGCAAGTCCCTATATTATCGGAATCGTCATTATTATAATCGAAATCGTCAAAGATTGTTTATGTTTGTTAGGATTGAAAATTGATTATTCTAAATGATAAATAAGTTAGATTTTCTAGAATATTTAACTAACAATTCTCCATGTTTTATGATTTGGCGAAGCCATACAAGTAGAGCCAACAGTATTCAAAATTGTTCCAATGACATCTTAGTATACATAAAATATTGCAATATATATTATCAATTCAAATAAAAGAGTTAAGTATGATACTTAATAATTATTTAGTATATTAAGGATGATCTATTTTGTTTGTCAACCCTGAGGGTAGTCCCGCGCGTCCGTCGCTACCCGCAACTACATGCACGCCTCTGTTTTATCGTCCCCATACACTTGTTTGTAGTGTCCATAGAGATTGAATTATGTGTTGTTCTACTAGTAGGGTCATCTCACTAGGGATGCGGGTTATCGGAGGATTGTAATTCATAATCTTATGTACTTTCAACATTTTCAAGTGGGTTTATAAATTACAAAATTGGGACTAGGCCTGCCACACACTCCCACCACTGTTACTCCTGTAAGCCAGGGTCGACAATGGTGTAAAACAATCACGCTGAGGTTTGACCCTCCACGAGGCCCGGAGAAAAGCTAAATTGACTTTGAATGATTCCTTCTAAATTGTAAAAAAGAATAGGAGGAGTTGGAAAGACAAGATGTTTTATTATAAGAGATATAATAAATTGCCATGGCTAGTTATGTCCCACGGTACTCAAGATAATGGAACCAAATAAGTTGTTATAGTTACAAATTACAATTTCTTTAGGTGGGGCGGTGGCTAGTTCTCCTTGTTTATAAGGTACTAGCTGTGCCCCGCGACTCCGTCCGCGTTCTGTTGAAATTTTTCCTGAATTTTCTTTGCTATAAACCTCACGGAGCCCGAGACCTTTCCAACGAATGCAAAACCGTGGAAATCGGTTCGTGCGTTCTGGAGTTATAGCGTCAGGAAGGAAAACCCGACTTATTTTTATATAGTAGATTAAATAAAAATATCGTAATAAACATGCATGCATGCTAGAGAAAATGTAATAAGCTCTAATAAGCTAACTTGCCGCGGGATGATATTAAAATCTCTCATACTGAAAATCCTTGAAAATTCTCTGGATATTGACTAAACAATTACATTTTAGGTTTCATAATTTTTTGATAGCGTACGGTGACACTCCCATAGTTACCTACATCGAAAAAATGTACAATAATATGAATTTTCAGCGTGATATCTACAATATACTTACCTCATGTACACATTCCACATAATTCAAGTAATTGTCTCGTTAATAAAATGAGAGTATCTACTAGTAAGTAATTACATACGATGGTAGCAATTACACACGAATATCTACATATTATAGGTAGGTCGTTTAGACGGAGCATTAGCTAGTCCGTGAGACTATAAACTTAAAGTTTATTACCAATTTACAACCTCTATCAGATTATTAATTTGGAATACTATCGAATTTAATACTTGGTTATACGATCCAAATGAAATATATATATAATATGGTAAGTTCGTATTAATCGAGCTGCTAATAAACAATATTGGGTCCTATCGACTATTCTGTCAGGATATTAATTTCATCTTGCCTCTATAAATATACACACTGGGCCTTAATGAGGTTTGGGTTAGTTGAAAGGATAAACGCGATGAAAAGATCGCATAAACTATCTTTGGATGTTACATCTGCTACGGCGAGTTGGATACGGAGTTAATGCGAAAGTTTGAACGAATGCATCTAAAACTTGGTGAGTTTTTTAATATACTGAAAGTGATCTTGTCTACATTAATATAACTCCGTGAATTGTAAATCTGTCTTTTTTTCTTAAAGAAATTGATTGGTTAGGAACTGGAATTGATGTTGTTTGAAGTGATGTTGTATTGTTGTTGAAAAAACATAACGGCATTCCAATTAACGTACTGATTTCGTTTACAACTAAACGTTTCGTTTATTTCAGGAAACAATAAAACTATTTATTTAATTTAAGGGCATAAACTATAGTAAGCTCATTGGGCAATTCATAAAAGTAGGACGTGATATAAACAGAAGTCCTGTAACATTTATTTCGTGAAACTGTGTCGTGTTTCAAGTTAACTACCAATTACAATACAAGTGTTGTTGTGAACGAACGCGAAAATGTACACTGAAGTTGCTGCCTGTCATTTGTTTTCCAAAAACCGACATGAAAAAACTTCTGTATCGATTATACATAAGCTCAACCCCTGTATACCTATATACAAAACATCCATACCTTCATTTCCATCTATGATTCCGGAGAATTTAAAGGTCATGGTGTTTTCATCATTGAGCCGGAAGACCCACATATATGTATAGGCCATCCACAACAACTTTTACACATCAGAGGTCTTGGCAAGAAATATTATAAAAATAAAAAAATAAAATTCCCCTCTTTCGATGTTCGGGAGGTACCTACCTCAAAAAAAGAAATTTTGTTACATTTATATTTTTGAAAGTGACATCTACTCTTAAATTATTTTTGTACCAAATTACATCAACTTCCGTCAGAAACTGTAGAAGTTATGACCCTTTGACAGGCGGGGACGGACGGACGGACGGACGGACTGGATAACAAGGCAAGATCTTACAAGGCTTCCTCGTAGGGACTACGGAACCCTAAAAAATATAAAAAACTTATTGGCAACAATTCAGTCAGGTTTACGACCACTACCTACACGGGGCAGACTAGGTATTCCTTAATATCTAGACCGTTACCGGCAACATACTCGTGCTTATAATCAAATCAATTAACGATGATATTAGCGTGGTGGGTTGCGGCCTAAATAACCTCTGTATTAAGGGATGTCTACAGATATAGGCTGAGAAAGAAGGTAGCTGTCGGCATACACACGTAAAATTTATTAGCAAAGCGCGGCGTAAGCCTCTTATCACTGAGTCGAATTACTCATTAATGAAGCCGCGATGAAGAATAGGTACTGAAGACTTTAAAACATTTAAGCTATACGAGTATAAGTGCCTACATATTTAACATTTAAACACGCGTATGTAACAGCTTACAGGCAGAGACTGTAGTGGGTAGTCATCATAAATATGTACTGAATTAGCGAAATTTTGCTTAGGTACCAAACTCAGCAGTTGTGTACCGGCCAAAATTATATTGGCGGAAAAGGGAAGATCTTTTAGCCAGGCGGGTGTTATGCCTGGCGGGGCTGCCGCTATGCCCCGCTGGTTATTCTCGGGGTCTTGTATAAATAGTCACGATGCTTGCAAGTCTTAATGTCGTGATTCAGTTTTTATATGAAGAACCCATACATTGTATTGAGGCGCTGCATTCAGCGCCATCTATCCATTCTGTCGGCGTCGTGAATGTGAGGTTGCCACATTATAATAACTTTCTTCCGAGATTCAAATCTGAAGTATGCTACTCCTTCTGTAGCTCCTGCGAAACTGCAACAAGACCCATTAGTCACAGAACTTCCTTATAATGAATGATAACGACTTTGTGCCTTCACAACAGGTGCATGTTGGGAAATGCAGACACTATCGCGGAACTATGTTCTAGGTAATCAAACGCTACCAACTTTAAATGGAGCGAACAAGACTCAAACGATTCCATTTATAATACTTGATGTTGTGTAAGTCATAAATTCCAAAAAGTAATTTTATAATTTGAAAAGTACTTACCATTCGAAAAATTCACATTGTGATTTTCATTTGACGACCGCTTGGCGCAGTGGTTCGAGCGTAGGCCGCTCGGGTCACTGCACATGGTGGTTGCGGGTTCGATTCCCGCCCGGGGCAAATTTCGGAAATGGCCTTTTCGTAATTTGCCCAGGTCTGGGTGTCACTGGGATCGCCCCCAGTCCATTGTACGGTTACCCATAGTACAAGCTTTGCTTAGTTTGGGACCGTACAGTTGGTGTGTCTGTCTGGCGATATATATATATATATTTAAGATATAAATATCAAGATACTTATGGAATGATAATTAATTATGTTTAATAGTAGGTACCTACCCATTATAGGTATATTCGTTCGTAATACTCGCTGATGCAGATTAATAATTAAAACATCACCGCTTTCCAGCGCTTTCAGTGTAAACAAAAGCAGCGATTCAATGTAAATTGCGCAGTCAATGGGTAGTCGCATCTCAATAGCGCATAAACAACGCGACCGTGAATACAAATCGAATATTAGCGTTGTCTGCACGCATGCCACGCAACATTAGCAGTTCGAGCCAGCATGTAGTGCATACAACACGACCTATACCAGATTCTATTCAGGGACAGACATTTGTTAATATCAGTTATTCGCCATGATTTTTTAAGCGTTGTTGCCAAAGCTAAGTGCCCGCGTTTTTTCTTTATAAATATGGCCCATCCAGTTTAATAGGTACCTATTGCCCCAGTGTCAACTGTCAAATAGAATTAGGTAACAATAACATTTAATAAAAAATTACCGTCCACTTAGGAAAACCTGGAACCCTAGTTCAATTTTAGTTATACGTATGTACAATTCTCCAACGGGCTCGATGTCGGTCTATAATTTCGACGTAAGTTAGAAATTTAAATTAAAATAAAATTAATCTAGCAGCATACTATAATTATATCATAATAATGTGTTGAAAGACCTAAGACTCAAGTGACAATTTCACTAAGTTATTCCTCGAAAAAATACACCTAAGATTTATTTAAATTAGCATCATTGTTTTAGTACAATTTAATATACAGAGATCTAATAAGTCGTTGTTTTTCTTTCTCGAAAAACTTCGATGATCGCAAAGCCTGTGTTCCTAAAGTCCCATTTTGATTTGGCACAGGTCATCATATTAGCTGACACAACATGGCGAGACCCCGTCGATTTCGACGCTGACTTTGATTTACGACGTTATGGCAATGACCTTTGGCACTTGTCAAGTTGCCAACCTTATAAGCTTGGAATAGATTTGTTATTTCTGCCATTGCGGCCTTTTTCACTCTTCCGCGCTAATCTACAAGTAGGTAAGTACCTAAAACTTTATATTTTTGTCTGATGATGTTCAGATATTCGCTTATCTGATGTTTATATCGTTGATCGACCTATACGTAAAAATACATTGTCCATTCCTGAGTTCTTTATTTTAAAATCTACTAAAAATATTTTCATATTGCTCGATACTTTGCTTCGCACCTGAGTAAAATGGTAAAGATGATGGGGGAACGTACCACAAAAAAATCTGATGCTACAATCTTAAGCAATAACCAAGCGAGCGACATTCAAAATAACATGCATTATGAAAATAGGACCTTATATGTATATCCCTAGTATTCAAATAACATAGAAGTTTATGTACGTTGGCCTCGGTACATCTCGCTCTGTGTACCGACACTAATGTCAATTACGTGTTTCACACATCAAATCCAAATGGAGTGATGCAAGAATTGCATAATTAGTTTCGATTCAAGGAATTTCAGTGCGTATTCGAACGACTGCTTAGGTTTTGATTCGGTTGTCAGATGTGAGAGCACAGTGGCTGCAACTTTGTTTTACTGCTAAATATTGTTCTATTTAATTCCGTTTTTGATCAGTCGTATCCAAGGAAGTTATAACTTACGGTTCATGGTGGTACCTGCTAAACCGATCCTACATTTTCATAATAAAAAAAATAAAACGTTGCTGCTCTTAATGCAATAGATATTACTTTAATCGAGATACTCGGAAGGCAGGCTCAGGTCGCACGTCATATTACTCTGGCGAGAGAAAACAGATGGCAGGATTTCATTACAATATATCTCAGTGGTGCGGAAGGCGAATCGCAGCCGGGACTCGGAGTCTTCCGCAGATTATACAAGACGTATGGATCTCCGCTCTCCGGATTTGTTAATGTGGACCCGAGCGAAATTTTTATGCGATCCTTTTATTCGAATGTATTTGAAACTATTTCAATAATATGGCTTATTGAATTGTATTGGATTTTATAGCCGTTATATCGATATCGCCTGTTCGTTGTTATGAAACATGTAAAAGTGAACAATGTTCTGATTTGTTTTTTAAAATGACTCTACCTTATTCATTGAGGATTGAGGCCTGTATTTATACGTTGATCTCAAGTCTGATAACGATTTTGAGTACGCTTTTGACATGTCAGTTTGTATGACATAAGAATTAAATTTCCAAGATAGCTCTCAGATTTGAGATCGATTTATTAATAGGGCCCTTAAATATTTGAGAATTGAAAACGCATTACGTACTCGTCATTCCCATGTCTCCGAGTCCCGTATTAATAAATCGATCTCAAGTCTGAGAGCGATCTTAGAAATGTCATTCTTAAATCATACCAGTACAAAATTACATGTCAAACGCATACTCGAGATCATTTTCAGATTTGAGATCGATTTAATCCTAATTCCTAATTCTAGGTCCGGAGTAGTCCGGACCTCACTTTATTGAATGGAAATGACAAGTGACGTCAGTTAATTAGCAGCATTCATGCAGTATTTTCAACATGCCACGGTCAGTTTGAAAAAACAAAATTATAAGGTATAACTAATAAAAAATAGTGTTCATCAAACGCATAACACAACTAACTGCAAATAAGAAAGCCGTTGTTTTTTCGTAATTAAAACGTCACAGCTCTCAGATTATCACGCTCTTCAACTAGCGTTTATTTCTTGGGCTCACATTTCTTAATTAGCATTCATTTAGTTGCACAAAATTTCACCTTTCAGGCACAAACAATGCCGCCTGTCCGTCTTTATTATTAAGTTAAAATTATAGTCATTAACTAACGAGAAAACAAGCGGCGCCTCTCAATTTGCTTTAGGGTTTTGACGATGAGGTATTCAATTACCAGAAAGTTTTATAAAATTTAAAACGTCCTAACAAATTAGTTAAATTAAAGTTTTGGTGTTGTTTCTTATTGCTAAGTGCGAAAGTAGGTACCTACCAAAATACTTTATCGACTGCGAGAGACTGTAGCTACTATTCATAATATGATATCAACTTATCATGTTATAACTCTAAATTGAAAATTTAAAAACCCCCCATGCGATGACTTTTTTAACCTACAAAAAAGCTGATAATTTTTAAACGGCTGAACCGATTTTCATGAAACATAGCTAAGAACACTTTCGATCAGAATACCCTACTAACAAAAAAACACAATTAAAATCGGTTCATCCGCTTGGCCGCTACGATGCCACAGACAGACACACAGATACACAAATACACATGTTAAACTTATATCATCCCTCTATTTCGTCCGGGGTTAAAACAAGGAACATCGTATTTAACACGCTACAGTAAACTAACTGCCGCAGAATTTGCCTCAGCGAGCTGTTTAAGCTGAAATTATTAGCACCTAGACGAAAGTGAACAGCCGACTCGTTTTTGCCAGTCGCATATTCATACATTAGCATTTCTGACACGTTACACTATCAAGTCATAAAAAAAGGCACCCCGGCACCCAGTTGACAATAATTATTTTATTCGTTCTTAATTAGATGAGGGGTTTTCGTCACATTGTAAGTCGCTTTTGTTGACAGATAATTAAAATGGGAAATAATACTTCGCTTTGTGCCTGCTATATACTGAGTTCACGCAACAGCGTTTATTCCACTCATGGCATTTATGTTTTCAGCATCATAATAAGTAAGCTGTTAAATAGGAGATATATTACTGTGTCATATTTAATTTAGTTAATAATAATTAACACACGATAAACACACACGAAACATGATTGGTGATAACAAATCGTGTTTCCCAGAATCTCGATGTGCCATATAATGTGGCATGTTGTGTAAATGGCAAGGTGGAGGGGAGCGCGCCCATTCGCGCCCGCCACGAGCCGCCGACGGCACCCGCAAACGTACGGCAATACTGCCTCTTTTATTTATGTAAACGCGGAAATGTAAATTAATTTCTTTATAAAATGAGACTTTTTGGCAGTTCCTGGCTATATTAAAGCGCAGAAAGAGAAAGAACGGGATCTGCTTAAAAACTTAATGTCAAAATGATTTCCATTTAAAGATAAATGTTTGACTGACTTTTATTTAGATGTATTAAAACGTGACATGAATTTAATTAAAATACAAATTTGAATGAAGTTGATAAAAAATTAACACAATCAAAAAACTACTTGCAAAATTATATCGTAATGAAATAAAGGTAGATACCTCTTAATGCATTATATTTAATTTAATTTAAGATTAAAGGAAAATCCATCCGTGCCTGACAGCCCTACGTAGTTAAAATAAAGTCTACTGTTAAATAAATTATACGATCCTTAAAAAATGAATCGTGTGACATGAAACGAGCGGCCTCGAACTTTGCTAATATGTGCCCAACCTCTGTCATCTCCTGAAATAATGGTGCTAATATTCGAAAACTTTCCCGAGGTAGGCCCATTCTAATACCGTAAAGAATTTTGCTTACAGCAATAACCGCGGAGTCTACTGATTTCTTATATCACAGTTCTTCTGTGAATAGTAAATTAGCAGCATGAATTCTTATACTTTTACGTTTGGAATATCATAAATCAGTTGGTAATTATACCTAATTGATTATTATGATCAATAGAGAACGAATAATAACTCCATATTTGTATCTCTATTAAAGATAAATTAAATTCGCTATCATGCAACAGAAAAAAGTAACAAAGAGTATAAAATAAAAATTAAACAAGTAAACTGTGTATCATTCGGCGGTCGCTGTTCGCAAAATAAATTAAGAACATCACCAATGCAAAATCCACCGCGATGCGGAAACTCAATTGGTTAATTCCACGAATTGTTATATAGAAATGATTTCGCGTCACAGGATCGGCAAAGGGTAATAAAGTCGGGTTCTAGCAGTGGTGTTAATAAGTGAGATCATTTTTTATCAGGCTTCCGAGTGAGGTTTCGCAAAGCTAAAACAATAAATCACCGGGAAGGCGGCTTGCGGCTTATTATTTCGGGGTGTGTACCGGTCTTTTCTGCTAACTAACCAGCGCTCAGCGGAATATTTTTTTCTTCGGCTCGTGTGCCCACACGCCCCGCCGGAGACCCGGTTATTAATTAACTCCACCGGATGGAGACCCTGCGTGACATATTATATGAAAAAATAATTACAGTCGGCACCAGCCGCTTCGCGAGTTTTTCGATTAGGTGGTGTGAACACTACTGGCAATTTGGTATTAATTTATCAATCATGAACAGTATTTAAGTCGGTAAATTATCTAAATAACTTACAACTCATTTTATTGAACCTTAAGCAATTAATTTGTTTATATGAAATTAGTTAAATATGAACAGTAAATGAACCCCCTTACACAACACGTAACTTAACTGTACAAACACTCGCCATACAACTAAGGTGGTTACTTGTGAAAAACACTTCACTGACTCTGGTATAATGCACGTTATTTTGCATGGCGTCTATACTACGACGTAATACTAGAGATAGTTTACTTATCACAAAAAATAAACGAAGGGTTTCTTTCTAACAGCTGACTTTTAATAGCTAACAGATGTCCTTTGATTAAATCACTCGATAAATTAGCTGTACTAACCAACAGAAAACAGAATCAGATTTATTTTCTGGTAGGTAAGTATATTATCTTTAGCATTTACAAAGACGCTATGCAAAATAATATGCACATGAAAATAATAACTAAATTATAGTGTAATAGTTTACACTCTTGGAAATCGATTCCCTAGATAGTTGGGACCAAGACGAACAAAACCAATATATTTTCCGACACTTGAGCTCTCAGGTAATTGTGGCAGAAAGTTTTCGAACGTGCGCGCAATATTGATGAGGAACGGCGGCGTGGTTCATGGTCCGCGGTCTACCTTGCCGGTTGGATGCTGGCAACTTGTAACTCTTGCTTTTGCTTTTAAAAAAATTGCTTTCAGCGCCTGAACTTATAAACATACCTATATAAAAAGTAGGTACCTACATAATATTATATTCAAAGTCAAAATAAACATTTTTATTTAGGTTCTTAATTTTTAACATTGCATATACAGCTCATATACAAGCTGCATTTCGTATTATGAGTGAGACAGCCGAAAGCTCCTCCCTCCGGTCTGCTCCCTCTATCCCACTCCCCCTCTGGTAGGAAACGTGCAAGCAATGCAATTAGTATGCAAGCATCTATAGGCTACGGTAACAGCTTAACATCAGGCAGATCGTACGCTTGTTGGACATTGTTATATGCCTTTTTAAATTATGGACAAATATAGAAGAGTTCGCTTATTTTTTCAGGCAGCTGCGATCAAAACATGCACGTTGAAACCACAGCCGGTATAATTTATTATGGATCGAAGGATTTTATTATTCTGAATACAATTCCATTTTCATGTAGCAAATTATGCGAACGGTAACGTATAAGGTTTTGCATACGCGCAAAATTTCCTCACCCCATACCTATCATGTTATGTGTGGCGTATGAGTCGTAAAAATATCAATTTTGTGGCGTTTGGTAATAATGTATAAATGTAAATTAGAAATTGTAAAACATTTAATTTCAGTAAAATTAATAATAAATTTCAGTAAAAATAAAAACTATTATAATACTCTTGACGCAATTTTCGTGTGTAATGCAATATTTTTATTTAATTCTTGGCAATCTCAAAAGGAGCTATTCTATTTACAATTATAATATCTAAATATAAATAAACTAGCTGTGCCCCGCGACTCCGCCCGCGTTCTGTTGATTTTTTTCCTGAATTTTCTTTGCTATAAACCTCACGGAGCCCGAGACCTTTCCAACGAATGCAAAACCGTGGAAATCGGTTCGTGCGTTCTGGAGTTATAGCGTCAGGAAGGAAAACCCGACTTATTTTTATATAGTAGATAAATAAGTAAATATAAATCACATATAAGCGGCAATATAAAAAAAAATAATTAAAAAGACAAACCCGTTGACTTTCTTGCCAGATCTCCTCAGTCAAGGTCGCGTTCCAATCAGGTTGTAGACCAAAGACATTTTTACATATTTAAAAATATCAATTTGTAAGTGCCCCCGTGAATGATAGTCATCATTGCAGGACCGTGCTATTGCTAATTTCATATTTAACTTTCTCAACCCTGTGTTTGAAATTTATAAATAATGTTGTTAAACTTGGATGAGTGGGTTGAGTATATATTATGTTGTGTGTTGGTTGTGTATACATATATTATACCTATGTATAGTAAAATGTTCCCAGGCTTCTCCGCTGGACGTTACACCTAAATAAAATACAGCTACAAATGCCCTCTTTTAGAGAGGAAAACGAGAAATACTGCTTTTAAGTTTTGTCTCTAGAGTTTTGTAAGATTTACTTTTTATTGCGAGACAGTTTTGAGAAGATTAATTGTTGATTAAATGCTGTTTTTGAGGGATTTACATTTACTTAATCGGGCAATGAATTTTTAATAGCCAACGAGAATGATTCAAATATTTCAAATATTTGTATTGAATTCTTCCAGCCCGCACTAACCGGGCAAGGGTCCGGTATCCGGCTCAATTTCCTCCACTTTACGCATCCTCTGTGGTGAGGTCGCCGTCGCCTCTCACGCTCGGGACCCGCCAAACCAACGGTTCTGCCATCGAGCGGGTCTCGTGACAAACTAGGTCAAGGCATATATTTCCAATGCTATGAAAGCTATTAAAATGACATTGTTAAATATCGTTTGAATAATGATTTAGAAAATGCAATACTTTGTGGTGGTGGCTGGTGGTGGTAGGAAAAAATGTTGATGGTTGGCTTTTTAAGTACTTATATCGAGTCCAATATATAAATTTGCATACCTGTACTACTAATGTCAAATTAAACAAACGAAAAAATATTGTACATAGTCTACGTAGTAGCTGCGGGCTACGGATTCACTACGAGAACGCTACGCCACATGTTAACAATTAAACATAGTTCATTCTTAAAAATATGTGAATATGAAAAGCTTCATAAATTTATATCTAAACGAAAATCTTAAAATCTTATGAAATAAAGTTAATAACGTTGAGAAAATAATTTATTTTACCATTACTTATCTATCGATTCTCCAGCGCACTGCAGGAAATTCGGCCAAAAAACTCTAAAATCGTGTTTAGTAGGTGATTGGGCTACATCTACGGAATAAAAATGTGTGTTTCCAAGTTTACGACGTCTCTCCCTTTATCTCGTTACGATAGGTGCCGATCCGATGCTTAAAGGAGGGAGAGGCGGTTGCAGTTACACTGATAAAAATAAACTTTTACGGACGCAAATTGCTCTTACGTAGAAACATCTAGAGATCGAAATAGGTTGCCCTAAGTGCATGGTAACTCAGGAGTTTCGCGATTTAAGAATTGTGCTAAGCTCTTGTTCATAATTTATTTTATTTTTACCTAGTACTTCCTTAAAATTTATACTTATCTACCCTGCGATTCTTGTGTAATGAAAAGTTATACAAACCAATAATGCTTTTTTCCGAATGGATAAATTGCATTATCTGTAAAATTAAATGTATTTTTTCTGTACCAAGATGGGGTATATGTAATAAAGTGTTTAATTAAACATAACATTATTATTATGCGATGATAGCATTAAGCGGTCATTCACACGTAGAAGACACCGTTCTGTCTATATGTCACTGCCAACTAGCTTATTTCGCCGTTCAATTAACAGCCTAGGCACTTTACTAAACAGCGCCGTTCAACTAGCGGCCTAAATGATATTCAGCCGTATAGTCTGTTACAACATATAATAAACTGGCTGGCTAATGCTTAGGCAGCCGGTTGACATTTAAGTACTACAAAACTTTTTCAAAATACTACTCAAGCAGAGCGACCCGGATGGGTTTAGGTTAGGGTTTTTTTATGACCCCACAGAAATCCCACCGGCAAGTAGATTCGGTGGATCTAAACAATTTCGTAAAATACCTAAGTACCTATTAAAATTATTCCATCCAAGTTGTTTTTTGCCGACGCCATATTGACAGTTTGGTGAGTTTCGGCGCTATGTGGCAGAAAGTGGAACTAAATTGAAATGAACAGGCTAGGCAAGTAATTTAACGTCATCGATCCAAGTCATTTGCCTAGCTGTTTGATCAAATGGCTGAATATCATTTAGGCCGCTAGTTGAACGGCGCTGTTTAGTAAAGTGGCTAGGCTGTTAATTGAACGGCGAATTAAGCTAGTTGGCTGCGACATATACATTATTGCGACAGATTATTGCCGTATTTGTCATCTAAATACAGTAAAATGCATAGAAACAATCGCTGCCGGGATGCACCGTGTGAAGGCCCGCTATGGCCATCAAATGTACCGTAGGCCATTTGTTTGCTTAACAAAGTTACTAAGTATTAACATAGCCCTTGTTTCCTCGAACGTAAATACCACTCCACTGGAACAAAATAATTTTCCACCGCCGTACCTGAGCTTAAATTAAGGTATTTACTATTAATTATTCTTAACGACGGCCGATCTTGAGAATCCTTTGTAATTCAACGTTCCTCAGAGCGGCGGGGTTTCTTAGAACTCAAAATACTGCCCTGTAGTTATCTCTTACGTTGGCTAATTTGCCACTTAGTTTAACTTAACATTTAGGTACTTTTGTTGTAACTTTAACTGACTATAAGACAGTGTATTGCTGTTATTAACTATTAGTAGAAAATACTAAAATTCTACTGGGAACCAAATACCGTTTTGAACTTTTCACTTCGCGGAGCTATAAAAATCATTTACTGACGCACTTTTATTTCTCACAACAATAAAAAATTGAAAGTCATAGGCAGATTTTCCCAAAACAATCCAATTGTTAACCGTATTATTAATTTGAATTGAAATCTAACGACTCCTTTACAAAACTCATAGGCGTATAGGTTTGTCCTTAATAATTTGAAACAAAACTTGTGCCTACTTGTCTCAGCGCACCCGCCGCCGCCGCCGCCGCCATTACGAATGTCTCGTAATGTTGTTAAATGAAATTAAACATTTATTACGAAAGTTTAACGGCGCGAACTTTCTTGGGAAATATATAACGTATGCATGTATTTTCACTTCCTTATTCCTTTAATATAGGTACTTAGTTATGTTCATAGTTCACATACGAGTATAACGACGAGGTATCTACCAAATATTTTTGTGTAAGTATATAGCTAAGTATTCTGATCTATTAAAATAGAATATGGGATTACATTTTGAAACTGTATTCTTGATTTATTTAATTCGCATTGCAAATCCTACTAATATTATAAATGCGAAAGTTTGTGAGTGTGGATGTATGTTTGTTAGTCTTTCACGCAAAAACTACTGAACGGATTTGGATGAAATTTGGAACACAAATAGTTTATAACCTGGAATGACACATAGGATACCTAACTTAAGTCTAAGCGGACGAAGTCGCGGGCAACAACTAGTGTGTTATAAAGGTATTAATAACCGAAACGAAAACCTATTGGCAACATCGAATACAATTTATCACCACTTCAGCAGCCTAAACCAGCCGAACATTTAACGCTCACGTTTCCGAATGGAATAATTTTGCCTAAATACAAGTTGTTTTCAGACAAGGGAAGCACGTGTCGGATCAAACATCGCCCGGGGGCGCCACAAATCATGCCGCAAAAACCTGTTGTAGGTAATTCCCGGCGATCTTGCCGATACTCAAGATAGCGAGCTTACAAATTGCTTTCGACCTTAAATGGCCATATTTTATCTGGTTATTTATTGCCAATAACTCTATTGATATGTATTGCGGTTCATCAGTTGAGCACATTACTCTTCCGGCTGTCTGAGTCTGGGTCAGATTTTTGCAGGATTGACGTAGTTGTCTTAAGGCATTCTTGAAAAAATCAAAGCGTTTAGAGTTTTTTCTTTATCAGAAGGTAGTCAGTTCCTGTAGAAGTTTGGAGGAGGGATGAATACTAATTTAGTTTAGCACATACTTTGGTGTGTGTTTTTTCCGTACTCTAAACATATTCTGAAGATTTAGATACCTACCTAGTTAATATACCTATAGAAGTTTTATTTTTTAATTCTATGCAGTCTAATACATAATGGAAACAAGGCATTTGAAATTTGGTGAAGTTTTGAAATATCACAAAGCTCAATCAAACACTAGCGGCTCTCACCCAGTTTTTGCAAACGCTTTTTAGTCGGCAGAAGTGGCAACAAGAATTCCTTTATTATTTAAACGGGAACGCAAATGTTTACAGCAAATAAAGCCGCTTACACACGAGACGTTATGGCAGAAGCTTTAAGCGTTTTATCTCGGGATTAGTATACATCGTACCTAATTTACGTGACTTCGTGTTACATGATGAGACCTTGTTTGGAGGATCAGGTGCGAAGGAAATTTAAGCTGGGGAAAGAATAATTATTGTTACGGGCGTTACACTGCGGAATATTGGGGTTATGTGTTTTATTGGCTTGAAAAACTTAGCATGAACTTAATAAGAATGGTTATTTGTAACAAGGAAGTATTTATATTGTTAAAAATATGACAAATATAGTTATAGTATTGTATTGTATCGTTGTTAACCTCATCAAATACAGATACTGGTAGTATTTTGCCAATTTCCAATATTTCCTTTCATAAACATTTTGTCCAATACCACCGCAGTTTACAGGGCGGTGAGCCGTGATACCGTCAAAATTTGTCTCAATTACCTTTGACTATGCAAATTGCTTTGGGCAATTGATTTCATCAGTAATAGCGCTGAAAATTAGATGAATTCATAGGTATTTTATCATTATACGCAAAAGTTCCGGTGCTCATTAAAAAATATAAACCAATTGTATCGTGGTTTAACATTTCAGGCATTTTTAATTTACCATTTCCTTAAGTATGCTAAACCTACCTACCTACTTATTAAAACATTGTGCTCCCGTATTATTTTTATAATTCCATTAGGTAGATATTTTCGGGTGTTTAAGAAGTGTAAAATGATGTGGCAGGTAAATATCAACCGCCCGCGCGCCCTAAATATATTTTTGTCGCCGTGAAAATGGTCTTGTTTGTGTATTTTACTTTATTGTCGCTTTGGGACATTATACTTGTCAATTGTCATTAATGGTCATATATGGGAACACTCCCCCCGAGTGAAATAATCGCTCGCTGTTCGACACTGCTGGATCGAACTGCTACTCCGTGTCCAATATATATTTTAGTGTTTCTATCATTAAACAAAACAAATTACCATGATGAATATGAATTCCTTGATACAAAGGCAGTGATAACCGATTGGTTAAGCACTCGTCTTGCGGGCCCCAGGTCCTGGGTTCAAACCCTGACTCGCCCCACTGGGTTTTCGAAATCTATGTGCGAGTCATATTTTTTATATGATTATCACTTGCTTACGGTGAAGGAAACATTGTGAGGATACTTACCTACATGTCTTAGAAAATGTAACCAATTTTCGAAGGACATGTGAAATCCGCCAACCCGCTTTGGGCCAGCCTGGTGGTTTACGACCTGAATCCCTCTCGTAGTGAGAGTCCCTTGCCCAGGAGTGGGACGTCAAAAGGGCCAAATCATATTATCATAATTATAATTATAATACAAAAGCTGGATATTAACTATGTGTGAATCAAGAGTGTCATTTTAGTAGGTCTTTTATGTTTAGTTTTTTTATAAAGTATTCACATTACATACGTAGTTTTGTCTTCTTCCCTGTTTCTTTCAAATTGTGGCTTGTGAAATAACAACAACAGAATACAACTCGGAAGCGTTTAACTTTTTACGGATCCCATTATTTTGTGACTTTTGAATTTACAACTGGGAAAGAACGTAGCTTTAAAAATTGCAGCTCGCGATGACTTGCATTTTAGTTTTTGTTCAAATTGCAATTAGTGAGGAGTTTGCGAATCCTCAGCGTTGTGTCAGAGATTGATGACAATGGAAATTTTATACATCGTTAGTCAGGACCGCGTTAGGTGAGCACGCTGTTTTTTCAGTAATCCTACCCGTGTAGGCACCGACAATTATTTGCCAAGCCGTCAAGGTTAACACAGGTACACCAACCACCGTTTACCACAATATTTATAATGGCACTCCTCCCGTTTTTCCTGAGTTCGTTAACGCCCCTATCACTTGCAAGTAACGCGGGTTGCGTTCAATTTGTATCGATCCTTTATTAATCGAGGGTAAAATAAACGGCGGATTCCGTCACCGCAAAGATAAATAGCGACGATGTGGCAATTACTCTGTTGTGTTCATCATGAGATGGTACCTAGATAATCAGTTCTCAAACTCATACTCAAACTCGAAATTGTTTTTATTCATGTAAGCCAACAGAGCATTTACGAATAGTCAGAATCTACAACCGGTTCGGAATGCTGCTCCCACTGAGAACATCCGGCAAGAAACTCGACGGTTACTCTTATCAATTAATAAAAGATGGTGTATAGGTATTCGGGAACAGCAACAGAATGTGAGCAGGCAACACCATTGTCACTTAATAAGCAAATAGTAATCAAATCTCACTCAGATTTAAGTATTTAAATAAAATGAGGAAGATAGTTCAGTGAGGTGTGCATACCTACTCTCAATTTGCATCAGTTTAAATGTTTACAAACCATAATAATAATTAATAAAACAGAGGTGTATAAGAAGATAAATGATATGTCCATAATAAATATCTAATTATACGTTGTTACAATCAATTTTATGGGTATTATATATCTGGGTTGCGGGGGCGAGCTCATTCGTTTGTGTTTATCAGTAGGGAAACCGATAACTCTCATTCCGCTCGGCGTGACGCAATGCAGAGATTAAAAGCTTACAGTCATAGCGCCGTGGACGTGGATATGGAACCGGATAGATCCAATATGAGCCCAGTTTGACGTGCGTTCGACGCTGCGTCAATATCGAGGGGATGTTTTGACTGTGGACTATACTGACGTCATTTTCGTTTTGAAATGGAACAGAAATAGCGAAATCAGATTTATGTTACTGATATTGCAGCTGACAAAATTGTAGATACCGGCTAAGATTATTTCTCTCAATATTACCTAATATGTTTTGAATATGAGAAGTATATTTGGGCTCGTAGAGAAATGTACAATGGGTATAGAAGCTCTCAGAATTCAACAAAACATAACATCTCGTGTACTTACAACGATGTTATAGCTAAAAGACATGTGGAAAATTTGGCTGTAAAATGTTGATAATTAGCCATACATCTTCTAAACATAATATACACCTGAACACATTAATCAATAAACGCCGAGGTATTCAGAGCAAACTTCGTGCGGTGAAACAACAAATCTTTTAAAGGGAATGAATTCGTAAATCTTGGCCGGTCGACTGGCTGACATACTGTTACAGGCAGTTAATCCGGTGATGCGGGTCGCGAACTCCTGGCTCAGCTGACACCGGGGCACCGGCTGCGTCGCGGGATCCGCGCTAAATCGTCACGTCATGGATGCGCCCCTTTTTACACGCTTTAATTCCGTGAAATCTTTTGAATGAGTTAATGCGTTCTAATACGATGGTGTTAAAAAAGGGTGTTGATTTTTGCTTTCCAGAGATGGTATTTGAAATTTACACAGTTAAATTAATAAGTTATTTCATACCTACTATAGTTACACTAGGACAAGGCACACAGCAAATGTTTAAGAAAATGTTGAGAGTAGTGAAAATATTATGTTTCGTAACTTGAAATTTCATCGTATAAAAGTGGATCTAGTTTTATATACCTACAGTATATATCTAATTGATGCCCGATTTCCTATTTAAAATCGACTTTATTGTATCTGCCTATTCCTTGGATAAGCAACAATATACATAAAGATCCTTGGAAATGGGCGATAATAATGAGGAGAATTTATCACTGCGGTCAATCGGTAGAGGGCGACACCTACTTGTTTATTTTATCAGCGCAAACACTCGTAAATTTATTGGCGCTGATATTGTCACGGTACTGGAATCCGTATAATGAGTTGAATCAGCCATCGCCCGATACTCAGATTAAAAACGTTATTTACGTTCTTGTGTAGAGAGATTATTGTAGTTAATACATATTTTTTCTTTATAGTCGAGTATTTTAAAGCTTTTGCTTGGTACATTTTCTTCTTACCAAGTTAATTTTCTAGCCTTCATAGGTAGGTGCCTAATATTGGTTTCAGATTTTTATATAAGTTTGTTAAGACTAATGAATCATAATATCCTTAATTAACGGACTAATTGTATCAACTAGTACAATCCTACTAATATTATAAATGCGAAAGTTTGTGAGTGTGGATGTATGTATGTATGTATGTATGTATGTATGTATGTATGTTTGTTACTCCTTCACGCAAAAACTACTGAACGGATTTGGATGAAATTTGGAACACAGATAGATTATAACCGGGATTAACATATAGGATACTATTTAACCCAATAATCCAATACTACGCGGATGAAGTCGTGGGGCACAGCTAGTACGATATATTTATTTAATACAATGTTAATAATACTTAATTTGCTACCTTGAGATATAGCGCGATAATTGAACTATCAACTATATGTATCTGGCATAGATCTTTTGTTCATGAGACATAAGTATAACTCTCTAAATATATTTTATCTCTTATAAATTTAAAGAGAATTCCAACACTCGAAGTGAATTAATGATAAAAAGAGCACACAAGAACAAACTAAAGCGCTCGAAACGTTTCGGTAAGTGCACGAAGAATCTTTTAATTTAGTTAATTGCAAGTCACTCTGAACAGGTTCAAGTTGTTCTTGAGAGATCACGAACGTCTTTATCCAATTTATTTAACGATGGAGTCTCTCATTAGAGTCCGTAGTGGACGCTCCGAGGCTCGCCTGGGACGTCTGTTGGCTACCTTCTCTGCCCTAGAGCATTGTTCGTTAGTATTCGAGGAGGCGCCTTGACATGCAAGAGATCCTGAGCATTCTGTGGCGGTGCAATGTCTTCCAGCCGTAAACAGCTCGTTACGTAGCGTTTGTAGTAAAGTTCTCTACAGAATTGTTGTGGTGTCAACATCAAGCTACGATTTAGAATAGTGGAATGTGTGGATCGTTTTAAACAAAGCATTGAGACATATATTATGCTTATATTTCATAGGAGAGCATGTTGTTTTCAAATAAATCATCATGTTTTTGAAGCTCTTCCTAGCATAGATACTCACTAAACATTATTGATTTATATACCTAGTTAGAGATAAAGAAATTCAATCTTATTATTTTAATTTTAGCATATTATTTTATTTTTATCAGCAAATAATTTGAAATACAATATTAATTCAGAAAAAAATACCCTTTTAACGTCTCACGGCACGGACTTCCCCTCAGTATGAGGAAGATTCAGGCCATAATCCACCATCCTGACCCAGTGCGGGTTGGCGGATTTCTCATGCCTAGAAAATTCATGCGAGTTTTCTCACAATGTCTTCATTCACCTTAAGCAAGCGATACGAGTATTCATATTAAAATGATTCGCACATAGATTTCGATAAACTCAGAGGTGCGAGCCGGGGGTTGAACCCAGGACCTCGTACCTGCAAGACGCGTGCTTAACTAATTAGCTATCACTGCTTATAACTTTCATATAAGCTGCAAATTTAATAACATTAGTGCAAAGAAAGCACATTTTATAGAAATGTAAGTAAATAAAGTTTAATCCCAGTGACTGCCAACACTTTTAAGGCAACAAGAATCATAGAGAAATATTACAAGAATAAAGTTATATCTCGACGAATATCTCGTGTCGCCGTGTGTTCGTGACAATGTGATATAGACAATGCTGTAGAAAAGGGTGATGCTGCGTTCACACTCACTTACCTTCCAAAACGGTAACTAAACTTGCGTACTTGCCGATATTTGGTATCTAAAACCGCTGTTTGTTAACTTGAAAGGGTTTTGAGACGTGTAAACGGGACTCGATAGACAATGCGTTGGAAAAGGGTAAAGCTACATTGTCCTCCTCACGTCTCTGAAATATGATTTCGATAAGTCGGGCGCTATTGGACAGGGTTCCTCTTTTTATAAAATAGTTTATTTTACACGTGCTTTAGTCACATTATTTATGTTGGCCGCTCTGACTTTACTCGGTAGCACGATACGGCTATTTATTTGTCAGGTTCTTTAAAATGAAAGGCGTGTCTGGTTGGGCTTGAAATAAAAGCTTTATTTAAGGGTAGTTAGTAAGCAAAACTAGGTGACGTATTATTTGAAATACTGAGTATTTGGAAATAGGTACTAGACTGTTATCAATTTAAATATTTTCTCGTACCCAAATAAGTTTTAATGCCCTATCCTAGCATTATTCCGACGAGTTATACAAAATTCACAGTGCGTAAAGTACGGGAGATAGGGTAGAAGGGATTATGACAAACGGTTGACGCCGAAGCTAAACTTTAGAAACAGTTTTAGAAAATTCAGGGCATCTTAAAACTGCTTATGTCTCGGTAACTATGGAATTCAAAGTAGGTAAGGTCTAGAGTCTATATCGGTAATAACAACAAGAATATTATTATGGTCTAAGTAGACTCTAGAGAGTCAATAAATGAGTGATATCAACGCCAGCACCCAATAATTAATCCTACCAAACTATGAGGCTATTACCGCCGTCCGGACCACTTCACGAGGAAGGAATGAGTGATACCGAACGAGACGTCATTACGGCAGAAGGAATAACGCTATTAATCACTCTATATGATGCTGGGAAAAATAATATCGTCACATGCTCTCGACACTGTGAGATTAACACTTCTATCCGTGGCGTTTCCGATCTCGCTCACGAGCAAAAACATGCTTACGTCATAAATCATAGTGAAATATAAGACAAGTAAATAGCCGATAAGCCTCCGCTGATATAGCACTTTTCTTAGTATAGAAATTTGTAAATGAGTAGAATGTAGAGAGCTAATTATGAATGTAAAAGTTGTATTGTGTACTCTGAGAATTTTCTCAGAGTACACAATACAACTTTAACAAATGATTTTTGTAGCTACTAGTTTCCCTTTTTGTTTTTTTTACTAAGCGTTGTATAATTACAGTGCCTAAATAATTGTGTAATTAAAGTACCTAAAGTAAAAAGTTACCAAAACGCTAAGTACTAAAAACACTACAAATAATTCTAAAAAGTACAAAAAATATTTACCGTCGTAACTTTTTTTCTCAGTGTAAGTTCTGAATTTTATTGTATATTTAACAGTGCTGTGATAACAAACTAGGAAGTAATGGGTATCCAAGCTCACGACTGATAGAGCACGAGTATACATGCAATTCGGCGATAAATCAAGAACTTAAGAGAATCGTCGCTATTGAAAACTTTCAAGATAAAGTTACCAATTAGCCGGCCGTGACGTCGAGTCAAAGAACACATTTAAATGGAAACAGTGTAATGGGAGTCGCTTCAGCGCCCTCGGGGGTTGATAAAAGTAGTTGAAGTAGACTTCATACTAGCGTGAATATTTATGAAGGTTCGGATATCGTAGCTGGAAGTTGGTGGCCCTGTTACGGGTCGCGTCGCCATTGTGCGCTTCCATCTGAAAGTGCAGAAGTAAGTCGAGGTGCCTCAACTACTTCAGACTTGCATATTTATGAGTGTTCTTTCACAGACTTGAGTGATGAGGAAATAAAGCAAATAGCCGGTGCAGTGTTGTTTGTAACTTAAAAAGAACAGAGCGAAACGTTATTTTTTTGTCTGCTGTTGGAATTTTTTCAAGCGCTACATTTCTTTAATTAAAAAGTATGTAATATACCCGTTTATATAAAAATAAATTTGTTAAAGTAATAAAAAAAGTAGAGTTTGAGATTGATTGTGACTTTCTTTTATTAAGCGTATGGTTCTAGCATAGACAGGAGCCAGCTCAAGGGATTAAGAAACCCGCATACAATTTCAAGAGTTAACAAAAAAACCGATAAGATTGGCAATCTAAAATCTAAGTAATTCTAAAATCCATTGTAGCAATAACCTCACGTGTCGAACGTGTTAGGACAAACTGACTCAGACATAGGCTCAATTGCCTATTGAGCGGCATCTCGACCGAACTATCCCTAACAGGATCGCTTAATGGTATCACGTTCGGAACCTCCTGTGAGTCACAAGGGCTATAAATACGATACCTTGGCCGGCGCGAGCTAGACACCAGATTGATTCCCATCATTATTGTGTACGATACTGTGCGCTTATCTGTAAACCAGTTTTGGTGCGGCATGTTGATATAATCGCCTATGTTACAGACAGAATATAAATTAGAGTCATTCATAATTCAAAAAATATGGCGTGTTGGTTGAGCTCACCTCATATACGGGCTGGCTTGACCGAGTCGCTACCACCTTCTCACAGAAGAACGGCTTAAAGTAGCTATCATAGCTGCGTTTCGTACGATGACTTAGAGCGTCGGATGCCTAGTCCCCTTCCCCTCCCTCTACCCCACTCCCCTTCAAGTCGGCAACGTGCGAGCAATACTTTCGTTCAGTAAACAGCTAAAGGCTACGGTAACTGCTTGGGTGTAGCCGGGCCTTACATTTGCCGACTTTGTTACAAAAAAAAATCTTGCTTTTAAAATAAAAAAGTGTACTAGGTAGATATATAAAAAATGACGGTCTCACAACATTCGATCTCATAATAACATGCTTAAATCACTGCAAAAGCATAATAAAAGTCGTAAAGCTATCAAACCTTAAAGGCTATGAATATTCAACATCGAATGTAAAGTTACGCAAATTGACTAGATAGATGGCATTCAGTGAAACTTTTTTTCGTTTCAGACAGAATATTGGCACCAATTTGTCTAGCGCGAGCCGAACGATAAGCTATTATATGATAAAAATTACTAAGATTTGTGACCTAAATCTGTTTAGACACCTCTATTAAAATAATTTATTGGTTGTGACGGTAAATTTTATCTTGGTTGATCCCTAAAAAACTTTAGACCTGTGTATAGATAAGAATGTTCGTTTAAGTAGTCGCATTGCCTGCTGTACATGAGATAGATATACCTGTTTTTTTATTCACTATAATTACGAAAACAGTATAAAACAGCGAAAATTATTGTATTAAATAGCTTCAGTTATTTAAAAGTATGTCTTAAGGAAGGTCTGAAGGAACGAAAGTCAATGCCATGTCTGAGGAAAGAAGGTAGTCTCCTTTATCTATACTATGATAGCTTACCCGACAGACGTTGTCCTGTCTTAACTTTGTATATTGAATTTGCATTGTTACGCTCAAATTTTTTTTTTTTTCTTAAATAAGAACCATTTCCTGACAATAATAAACAAAACAAAAAAGAATTAGCGAAATCGTTCCATCCGCTCACGCGTGATGCGATGTCCAAGGAAATTGAGATTCATTTGGAGGATAAGCTTTGTCCTAACCATGTACAAACAAGCGCTAGACTCCAACATATACTCGAGCCCCCTTATTAATATGCGTGGGCTAGCGGTTGTATGGTTGCACTATGCTTTGCCTTCTTCTTTTGATGACAGAAAGATACATTTTCGGTGTGTAACTATTCGCCCGCTACACCACGTTTATTTATAACTAGCTGTGCCCGCGACTTCGTCCGCGTGGAATTTAATTGAGAAAGTTTCATACAAACTTTCGTCCCCTATTTTATCCCCTTGGGGGTAGAATTAATCAAAATCCTTTCTTAGGTGATGCCTACGTCATAACATCTACCTGCATGCCAAATTTCAGCCCGATCCGTCCAGTAGTTTGGGCTGTGCGTTGATAGATCACTATGTCAGTCAGTCAGTCAGTCAGGCAGTCAGTCAGTCACCTTTGAGTTATATATATATAGATAGGGTCTACCCCATTAACATCTATGTTTAGAAGATTTATACCATAAGACAAGCTGTAAAAGTGCACAATGATGCCAAGAAACACGTCCATGGTTAGGTCAACGACCTCGCTTCAATGACAAGACCGTTTGACTACCTTCCAAATTCCCAGCGCGTGCGTTACTCTCAAACTTTTTACGATTATTGCCACGATTTTTGATCCCCTCTCGCTGTCGGGGCCACCTAAGACCTCGGTCCTCTAACATTATTAACCGCTAAATGATAATGGGGCGTCGTGATCAAGAATTTATTCAGCGGGTGCCCTTATTAGGCGTATCTCGAGAATACTAGCAAGCAGAACAAACAGTTGCTTAGCGTCAGAATAACGCTATTGTTTGTATAAGAGAGATTGTGCTCCAGTTTTGTGTATGTAAATATTATAGAGATGGAATGATGTTCTCGCAACATTGTTCGTGTATGAAGTAGAGTGTTAGTGAAAAAATATTAAGTATGTAGGCATATTTGTTTGAATCAATAAAGTAGTAGCTAGAATTTGGATCAACTGTTTTTTTTGGCTTCGCATCTTTTAATTTGGTATGCTTGTAGGTACATATTCATAAACATCATATAACATTATAAAATTATTTATCATTATGGTACATACGCATTCTTATAAGCTGTGTTATAGGTAATTGTAATAAAAACCTTATCTATGTATATATAACTCAAAGGTGACTGACTGACTGACATAGTGATCTATCAACGCACAGCCCAAACCACTGGACGGATCGGGCTGAAATTTGGCATGTAGGTAGATGTTATGACGTAGGCATCCGCTAAGAAAGGATTTTGATTAATTCTACCCCCAAGGGGATAAAATAGGGGATGAAAGTTTGTATGAAACTTTGTCAATTAAATTCCACGCGGACGAAGTCGCGGGCACAGCTAGTTGCTATATATAATTTGATCTAGTTATCCTGCAGTAAAAAAAGTTGTCTTGATAGTTTCCCCGTTAGGTCTACACTACATTCAATATAAGGGTAAAATTGAGAGAATAGATATGTGAAGTTTGTAGTGAAAGTTAAACAGCTCAACTTTGCCGCGGGTTCGCGCGCGGCGCCGTAAAACCACATGCATCCACCCACTGCCATGTAATGACGTCACTGTGGTGTTTTATAAACTCATTCAATGCACATTTTATTAAACCCATTAGAAAATATCCACGAGACGTGTCCCTTGAATTTGAGAATTTCAGATTTTTCAATAACTACACCAACAGTTTAATTTTATCCACACACATTTATGATAGTAGTGTAGTAATAATACATAATACGTAGTGAGGATAAAAATGCTAAAAAACAATTACGGAACTCATACAAAAGCTTTATAAAAATGTGCGTGTATAAACTAATTTGACAGAACTCGTAATAAAAATTTACATAATGCGAGAAAAGACCACCCCGCAAGAAAACACAAACGGCGAGAATTTTATTTTCATGCTCACATTTGCGCAATTTGTATACAGAATGTAAATTAGAACGCGCCTTATTTCAGACAACGCCGTCAGGTTATTTGGCTGTGTCGCGATCCCGCGTGATGACTCAAAAATTTATTGCATTTGGGTCATTTAGAATTTTAACGGGATGTATGGACTACCTTGGTAGAGTCATAGATAAAGTAATCTCTCGAGCTTTTAAACCTACTACGCCGCCAACTCCCTCCATTTGCTTAGGTACGAATATACTATATCACAAACGTTTGGGATTTATTAAAAGAAAACGTGTAGGTATCTACTTTATAACATGTCACATGAGTTTTAAAATCGCATGGTGTTAAAACCATTTTTTTGTCTAGCCGCACAAGCCAGTTATTTTCGACACAGCAATGAGAGGAACGCCTAGTATCTACCTACGTAAATAATCGTTTGTAATTTACAGCTACTTTACGTACAGATGATTTTTTTCAGTTACATTTGCCACCTTTTCAAGTTGCGCCGGTTTAATGGAATGTTATGACGAATTTTAATATAAAAGACTTTTCTCGTTATTCACAGACGTTTATTACTCCCACTCTTTATTTTCGCTTCGCATTGCATTCTGTTAATGGTCCTTTTTTTATTAAATTCCTTGTATTTTTGCTATAAAATAGACCAATCTAAGGTTGTGAAAGGCCTATATAGGAGAGTCTATGCAAATATAAAAGGATGCTCGTAATGATAGGCAATGTAAAATGTTCTCAATGAGATGAGGTGGCTTTTTCTGACCTTACACAATGATTGAACCAAATCATAAAATAAACCACCGAATACAAAAAATACAGCATTTGAAATAACGTACTATTGTTTGCCACTTAGGAACTACAAAAGCATATTTCCACTTGCAAATGAATGAAAAAAGGTTTTTGTAAAAAAACCAAACAGGTCAAAACAACATTCCATAAAAATCAGCACGTTCAATGCACGGTATTTTTTCACTGTATGGATTTACAGGTAGTCAATATCTATCGAGAAGTACCTACTGTTAAAATGGAGTACAGTCAGCGACATTGTATTGAATGTACAAAATCGAATCCGTGTTCCCAGTGGGGTGAATGGGAAAAAATGTTTTGTAACGGCGCGCCGCGTCGCTGTCCACTGAAAGATTTACAACCCTCCATTACTGGTTCGTGTAGGAGCGTCCTGCGCGGGAACACTTGCGATTTAGATTAAATTGTCTATCCGATATTTGTAGCTTAGGACTAGTTTTTTGCTTTTTACAGAGCCGATGAAGGTGTGATTTTCTTTGTTTATACAACTTAGGTTAGTTAGTTAGGTAACCTTACATTGCAACTTACATAAACAAACATAACTATTGAAGTATCGATAATTATATCTTACTATGGTTAATCTATCTTCATTAAACAAAAAAAACTGCAACAAAAGTCGCTATTTCTTTTTTTATTACCTACTTAAATTTTCAACATTGAAAAATAAAATAATAAATTATATTTTGTTATTACTTTTATTGCTACAGTAAGTTGCTAATTGGATTTGTATATTTCAGTTTATATTTTAATGAAATGTCCGTGAACATTTTCGATTGTACACGAACAATAAATTACATCTTTTGCTACCTTGTTACGAACCTAATTTGTGTTAATTTTCATTATTACGATATATATTTCGAGCACGTCTTTTAATCGCAGTATTTCCAACATAATTACGGAAATAAACTGTGTACAAGTAATTAAACACGCACGCTAATTTAATTGAGATTTAACGTAAATAATTTGCGGTGGCTCGTACAAAATGAATGCTGCATACAAACATAACTAGTGGATCTTAATTGTCCCACAGCGCTGATGGAAAACAATTTAATTCGATTAAACATCTCAGTGAGCAGAATAATAAATCGTTTGAAATATAAAAAAAACTACAAAGTATTGGTGATTGCTTTACGAATGTTAAACTAATAAAATAATAGTATTGGTCAGGGTTTATTCACGTATTGCAATATCACGGAAGATACAATGAGTGCAATGTTTAATAGAACTCAAACTCAAACACAAAATTGATTTTATTCATGTAGGCTAACAAAGCATTGATGTATAGTCAGAATGTACCACTGGTTCGGAATGCTGCTTTCACTAAGAAGATTCGGCAAGAGACTCAATGGAAATATAAATATACCAACTGTCTATCAGATCCTTACAAGACACTCCGATAATCACATACCCTGTCTTCAAGCTATATCATAGGTACTATACCGTAATATTTGGATACCTAATATCCAGAGTTACTGTATAAGAAAATGTAATACTGAATAATATTCTATAATTACTGATTGTTTCAACTCCCCGTCCACTGAGCTCGTAAATATCTTGTGTAACTCCTATCAATCTATTTTTGCCGAGCGCTCCGGTGATGCCTGCTTTCATATTTTAGGTTATATTTCTCGACGATCCCTGTATAAACTGAAGTTGGCTAAGTTTATTTTTGCTCACTGCATTTCTTATTTACTATCCATCATATTGTTGAGTCGTTGCAGTCCTATTTGTCGTGTTCAATTTTAGTTCCCCCGTTCGGTATACCTATAGTATCTGTAGAGAAGTATCTCTACCTTCAGGGGTAAGCTTGCTCACTCTTGGATACTATAAATAAATCGTATTATGTTGGATAACATACCATTTACAGATCTGTCAAAAGTTTGATTATTAAACTAATATTATGGGTTTCAATATTATTCAATAAATTCAGTATTATGGGGGTCAGAAAAAATTAAGAGAAATATTACCACCTGCCAACGAGGCCTAGAAAGAAGTATGCTAAAAATTAGGAAAATCCAAAAAATAAGACATTCAAAAATAAGAAACATTTCAAAAGCTACCGACGCACTACAATATGCCCAAAATCTGAAATAGAAATGGGCGGGGCATGTGGCAAGACTGTCTGACGAGCGGTGGACCATACGGGTACTCGTAACACGGTGGGGAGGCCCAAGTGGCAAACGCAACAGAGGAAGACCACTCACGAGATGGGCGGAACGGCTGGCCCAAGCTGGATGCAAACAGCCCAAGATAGAGAGTATTGGAATTCTTTGGAGGAGGTCTTCACCTGCGGAGGGGTTCTTGCAAATTAGATACTTATACTATTTGTAATAGGTTAAGATTAGTTAAACACTTTCTTATTGCATGACATAAAAAGGCTTTTTTATTTTTATTTTATTAATATTATAGGTAGGTTAAAATAATATGGGTAGGTTTATTACCCATATTATTGAATTTGAAATGTTGTTAAATGTTGTTGGGCGTGTAGTCTATTTCATTATGGAAAGGATGGCGATTGTGCACGCCGCGCACGCGGCGGGCTCGTTTGTGAAGGTAACAATGTTGAGTGGGAAAAGAGTTAAAAGGCTACCGGCCCGACTCACCACCGATACTACACTTTCATGTAGGGCTGACATCTTAACATCTCTACAAAGTATTCGAAGAAGTTAGAGTAGTATAGCGGGGGCACTTCATATTGAACATAAATTAGGAAAGATGTTAGAAGTGATAATACAATAGATGTTAAAAGCATTTCTAGACAAGCTAACAAGGTTTTATATTTGTATATTTATTTACATTTTATCACATGCGGATTGTAAAGCCTAGTTAGCTCTACGTCTACGAGTTATTAACCTATCTAACCTCTGTAGTTCTAACACTTTCAAAGTATGGCCATATTTTGAAAGTGCGTCCTATAAATATTTTAGTTTTAAAATTCATGGTTGAGAGTTATTATGAAATAAAAGAGCTATCTGCGGGATTATTTTAATATTATTTTCTTCTCTCCAAGTACCTAAGTCTTGACTCTTGAGCCAAAGGTGACAGCCCTACTGGCAAGTGCTCTCTTCGTTTACGTCCACTTGTGACCGCCGATATACTGTACCTGCCAAGATTATTGTAGCCTTTGTTTATACTACTTTATATAGGGATTTAGTGGTAATTTCGTTGGGAAATAATTTTATTTCTTTCATATACAAATGTAATATATTAATACCATACCAATATTTCACATCAATATACATATATTAATAATCTTGATAATTGTACGGTACTGGTTCCTTTAAGGTGTTTGATTTGATGAGTGGGTAATTGTTCCAAATGTCCTCATGTTACCCGAAGCTATCTTCGATTTTATACTAGGCACTCATAAATGCATGTACGTAAATCACGTACCTATTTACATTCTTATAAGTTGCAATATCAAAATGTACAATCAACATAAATGCGACAGAATCAGGTAATTTATTTTTCACAATCCAACTTACCAGCATGTAAACAAATGTCGATCACTATTACTAGTGGTGAGTGTAAAAAAATAAACAATCGTACATATTTTATGTGAAAGCTTACCTTCCACCCTACATTTACCGATACCTTGTCAAAACAAACAAGCACGTAGTAAAACGTCTACTTATTCATTCAGCATTTGTCTACATTAGATAAACACGAATGGAAATTGTTCACAATGAACCAACTTAAATCGGATACAGGTACGGACAACAACAATTGAAGCTTATGAAAATCAGAGCCCGTAGTATTTTACAGGATTAAATGTACTAGCAATTAGTGTCGTCCCAACAAAACCCGGCAGGCTAGTTATTTATAGCGAAGACTTAATTAAAACATCTTACTTTGAGGAACCCGGAACTATACGGTATCCCTTTGGTAGTAAATTAAATTAGGTCAGGCTTGCACCACGTTGCCGCTCTGTCCGTAAATATTAAGTGTGCACTTGTTAATTATAATGGAAAATTAGTTATTCGCTTTCAATAAGCGAAGTGCTTAAAACTAAATTTGATAAAAGTGTAATAGTACCTATGTCAATTGAAGCCACTTAATTAATTTTAGCAAGGGCATATACTGAATTAGAAATTCTGGGGTATCCTTCCATAGTGGTAGTTCTTAAAAAAAAATAATGGGCAGCGACGATTAATCCTTTTAAACTAGAGTAAAAATAATAAAGATACAAATACCTACATGGATAAATATATAATAATTACGCATTGCTGATCAATTTATTTAATGATTTTTTATTTTGAAGTTAACTTCAGTTTCTACACGAAATAAAAACTTACTGTACGTGTGCGAGGAAAAAATATAATTAAAAGCTTAGTCCTCGTTGAAAGAAATTAAAAGTTAAAAAGTAATAGGCATTAGCATTACTTTAATCACAATCGAGGGACGTCGGATCTTCGTGGCTTTTGAATGTGCAGTTCAGCCCTCTTAGAGCGAGCTACGAACGAAGATACGAATTAAAACTCCGTTTATAAAGACCAGTCAGGATTAAAGTGAGCCTCCATTGAACCACGCGCAATTCATCTCGTATTAATTAAACTAATTTCACGCTTCACGGACTAGTTATTATCTGTGCTTTATTGGAAAATGTCTAGTTTTCCTTCGGAGTCTTTCTGTTGAACGTCTTTTGCGTAGCGCGGTACGTAGCAAACCAAATAAATTATGTAACTTTGATACCTTTGTCATGGCAGCGAAACTCCCGTAATGTAATCGTAATTTGAATGTGTTTATGGCTTTGATAAAATAAGTAAATGTTTATGGTTAATAAATGGCATCGAGTAAATAGTCCTTAGCTATGCTGAGGTAGACATCAAGTCCGCCAGTTTTAAAATGTTCAATGCTCATTGCAAAATACTTTTTCTGTAACGTTTTCTTATGAAAAAGGTATGTTCTTCCGTTTAATATCGACGAATCCGTAAGCCATAATTAGTCAAGCCTGTTGAATAAATATAAAGGGCTAAATCTTTTGAATTATTACTTTTCAAGCGAAGTTTATCAACGCTTTATTAACATAATTGGTTCTCTTTACGCATTGGATTATAATTGTTTTATGGTAGCTCTTTTGAGAAGCATTTGCTTAATTTCTTGAAGACGAAATAAGACTCTGGGAACGAAATTCATCAAACTGCTTTATTCTATTATTCTATTGATAACTGGCGCGTGATTTGAGGTAATAGTGCTAAGTATGAGTTTAGATTCGAAGTAAAAGCCTTAATTTACTTAATATTTTTAGATTTGGATTTAGTTTTCATTCAAAGCTGTTTTATGAAATACAGATTATAATCCAAACTGTACTTATTTCAGGAATAATAATTAGGTATTATATTTTATATTTAATATCCAAAATCATCTATCTTATTATAAAATCTTCAAAACGAAATCTAGGTACCTATACCAATGAAATTGTATAAATAAGAGATTATTACAATTTCATTGTTTTAAACACATGAATATGGCACGCATATAAGTTTGCCCGTCCACTTGAGCCAAGCTAGGCTAGCTAGCCCGCTACGACGACCAATAAGATAGCTTCAGTTTCCTCAGCACATTAAAAGATAAGCTAATATCAGCTAGCTCTCAGCTTGCTCGCAGAAAAGGTTTTGGTTCACGCGCACGAAATCGTGGGCAACAGCTAGCACCTACCTAATAAATAAATACTTCTAAATACCTCTGCTCAAGCAATTGCACGCACAGTAAACACGCAGCTGTAAGTGTCTGCGATGCAAGCGCAAATTCGTTAATTGTAGCAGCAACAGAACGTTACGCGGCACGTGACTGTAATACGTTCTGAGCCAAAGTGCCTGGGACATTCCATTAACTTTTATAAGGACTGCGAAATGTGGTTTCTCTCTTTTTAATATACTTACCGATTTTTTGTACACGACCTATCAGTGTGAATGAATCATATCTATCTAGAGTATAACATAAACATAACAAGAAAAGGTCGCTTTTCAATCATCAAACAACTAGTCAGTTTATAGGCTGTAAAGAAAGCCGTAAAACGCAAATTTCTTATAGATAACGGAATCGGTTGTTATGGGCAAATAATTATGAGTTTAGAATAAATTGGCATGGCTTGGATACGTGGTGCTCAGTGCGTAAGAGTAGACACCTATATTGGTTGATAAAAATACACAATACTTATTAAGCAATTTATGTAAAATATCAAAAAAGTTTTCGTAAGTTCTATATGCGGACTGTGAAGTTTATTTATTACTTACATGATGAAAATAACTTGAGCTGTAAGTTAAGGTGTTGATATTATTATACCTATATAACATCTACCTACGCATATTTGGGTAGGTAGATATTACCCTGAGACACCTCGACACTCCCAGTAAAACTAGCAAAATGTTTTCTCTTTACGCGATCAGATTTTCTTATTCGTAATTGAAATAAATGTGCTTAGGTGTTTAATGTAAAGGAATGAAAACTGTATTTTTTTTCTGGAAAGAAAGTAACAAAGCCGACCTGGCATTCAGCCAACGCTAAATTAGATAATGGAGTTTGCGTGCAAAAATATAGGAAACCGAGAACAAAGACAAATGGGGTCGACTCTGACTCTGAAACGGTGAAATAAAATAACACGGGGAAGATTGAGGTTCCCTCCGCCGAAAGCTTGCGTCGCCACGTGCTTTGAACGACAGAATACTGTGTATAGAGTGTTACTAAGTACGGGCTCACTTCGCTCTAAAAGAGGCATTATTTGCTACAAAATTCTCCATGTTTTAAAATACTTCTATATTTTTAGTATACAACTGGAGGAATTCCTAATTAAAAACTTGTTCATAAAAGTACTTAAGTGCTATTTCAATTGAGGATTTGTTATAATTCTAAAGGACCAGAATCGCGAAAATGTGTTAAAAAGTGCCTTTGTTATTATAATGGTTTTATTGGTACATTTGTTGCACAGTGGCCAGGCTGAGGTGAACGTGGTTTTACATCGAACGTTATCGATATTACCCACACCTAAATGGCGGAAGTTCTCCTATAACAAGCTTTTGTGTTTGTTCAGCAGGAACTTTTGGAAAAAATGCACCCGCGTGGAAGTTACGGAACTCTATCGAGTTTATTTGGAAGACTCTCCCGTGTCGCACTTGTGAGCCGAATAAAATGTGTCTTGCAAAGTCAATAATGCATTTTATAACATATTGTACTGTACCTTTTAAATAAATCTCAAGATCAAAATTCGTACTATAAGGAAGATACGTACTGAAAATAGTGCGAAACTACTGGACACTGAGTAGTCATTCTCACGAAGAAGACGACACCGTATTTTCTGTACTCTTTTAGCAGATAATAACCGTGTTTGGCACCCGGATATCTATAGTAAAATGTATGGAAATTATTGCTGTCGTATATTAGGTAGGTTTTTAATTACCTACGTGCATAAAATAAGTAAAGCCACTCATAAATTAAATTCCAAATATAATATTAACAATACATATATTATTTGAATCCAGTATTTTTTTCCTAACAACGATGGAATATTTAGATAATTTGTATCCTCACCGTCAAAGCCTTCAGGTGTTATTTTTGTGTGTCTTTATTTTATTGCTATATTATAACAGTTAATACATGCACAGGATAAAGCCGGCGGACTAAATAATAACGTCGTGATGCTGGCAACGATGATTTATTATATCGCTTTCCTCGACCGCCCGAATAAACCACATGAAAAATGATCCCAGTTATTGCTAGCAGCAACTCTGCAGTTGACGCTTTGTTTAAGCACAAATGACTTCCACTATGAAGTTGTTATTTCGTCGGACTTATGTTTTTACTAGATTGTGCGCGGCCGGGTGGCCCGTCCCGTCGTCAGCGAAAATGCCCGCTATGATAAATCGTTTACCAGAAAATTTCAATGGCATTGCCTTTTTTTGTATTCAAAAGTTGTATTTATAAATAGAGCTTATGCAGTTCCGAAAAATAACCCTGTCGCGTTGATAAAAAATGAAACACTCAGAGTTTCACTCAGTAATATAGGTACGTAGGCGTTACCTGCCATACAAATTCTAAACGCATGTCCTATATGATCCGCAAGATATCATCAATATTGCATTTCAAAGGGCAAAATATATTATGCATAACAATCGCCGAATTAATTATTGTTAAAGTCTAGTTTATTAGGAATTTGTGTGAGAGGTACCTATAGGTACATAGGTATATTTGATGTCAATAATTTAAGTCGTTTTGTGGGCAGTTGATCATAGAAAATACCTTCCGATTTCGAATGAATGTAGTCATAATACTACCTTACGACTTCATTTGATAAAATTGCCCTTTATGTTGGACGATCAATTGGCCAATTAAATGTAGGACTTCCTTAATATTTCAAGCAATTTCATGTTATGTAAGAACGTTCCGTAGATATCTCATGTTACCTTTGTACTTACCTACCTATAAAATTCAGATAATATAAGTATAAAGTTGGTAAATTTATTTATTTTATTTAATTTTGCAAAACTTGCAGTGAATCATAACAAACTACCAACTGCATAGCAACGATACACCATTTACAAGTTTTCACATATTTTGAAATTATTATTTAAAAATGAAACAAATGAGTAAAAGTAAAATTGAAGTTTAGCTATATTACGCAGTAAAACAGCAATTACATCACTAAACCTTTCAGAAGCACTTCTTATGCGTGGTCAGGTTTAAAATAATATGGAGAGAAGTTTCGGCACGTATTTATTTAAAGCTAATCAGTGGTGGAGTCGAAAGTGCTGCTTTTTTGCGGACGCAAACCTCTCTAATTGTCACTTCAGTTTAAAAGGCGAGTGCGAAACGGTTGTGATAAGGGTTTCTTTTCTCGGTGGCGGAAATTAATTGTCACCGAACGGAAAATAGGGCGAAAGTCCAATTAATTATTAGTCACTTCATTTATTTAACTCGCCTGCGAGGAGCTTCTTTCTGATATTAATGTCCAAGTGCCAGACTAATCTTAAGTCGCCCTTTAAAAATAGGGGTACCTACCGAATTTTTTCCTTCCTTAATTCCACGTTGAATATTCCGGGTCGGAATGTTAACGTTAAAAGCTTTTATACAAATATATAGATTTAGGTGTGAAACGTTACGGCTGCGCGCGTTGGAATTTATTTTTTATCAAAAAGAATAACATGGTTTTGATAATGTTTATTAATAGTTTCAGTGAACCTACATATTGTTTTGCGCCTAATAATTTAGCCCTTTTGACGTCCCACTCCTGGGCACGGGCCTCCCCTCACTACGAGGGGGAATCAGGCCATAATCCACCACGCTGGCCCGGTGCGGGTTGGCGGATTTCACATGTCTTTCGAAAATGGGTAGATCTTCTAAGACACACAGATTTCCTCACGATGTTTTCCTTCACCGTAAGCAAGTGATAATCATATAGAAATTATGATTCGCACATAGATTTCGAAAAATCCAGAGGGGCGATCCGGGGTTTGAACCCAAGACCTGGTTCCCGCAAGACGCGTGCTTAACCAATCGGCTACCACTGCTTGCGCCTCTTAATGGGAAACTTATTAATTAAATTATCATAATTTTTACAGATCCCTAATACGCCGACACAGTTGCAAATGTTCTGGGCGAGCTTACCATTAGGTGGACCGGTGCTTACCTGAAAAAAAAAAACATTTTTTTTACCCATTGTAAAAATTGCGCTGTATTCCAAAACAATTTGGCAATACTATTGGTATTAAAAATAATGCCAACAAGATATATTCAAACATCCAATCCAACCATTACAAACAAAAAGGTCGTAACGCCTACTTTTGTGTCAAAACAAAAGTTTCCGTTAGAATTGGCTAAAGTTCGAATGAAGTGACTTAGGTAACTCGTGGGGCGTTTCGCGCCGTCAGCTGCGGTGATCCCATCGCCTCCCTAATGTAAAGAAATAAAAATCATATTTATTTATAGGCAGATGAACAATCTGACATCTAAAGAAGTACATTTAAAATCAATGCTGCAGGAGTTTGAAACTTTCTGATAGTAAAAGTTGATATCGGAGCAGCTATCGGATCATGCGATGCTTTTAGTGTTCTGTAAAATCACAGTTAATGTGCAGAAACTGAGTTTGGGGATATTGCACTCGGGAGCAATAATATTAAGGGGTTCGAGCAGAATCTAATCTAGAAATTATATATTATAGAGTTTCTACCTGCCTAGATTAGGTGCTGGTTATAATACCAAGTATGAATGAAGGGAAAAAATAGTATGGACAGATAAATAAAGAAAATATGAGCAATTAACAACTTTAGTAAACGGATCTGTTTTTTCTGTCAATATCTACTTGCTTAATCAAAATATTTGTTTAGGACATTAAACGAATTTTCATCAAACTCAATAATACCTACGCCTATATGAGTTACCCCAACCGAGTTACCTAGGTACCCGAAACGAGAGGAGAACAGGGTAGATTTAACAAGATCGGGCGTACTCGCATCAAAATGATAATTGCAGAAGAATGGAAGGTGGAGATAAGAAGGTTCCTTCGTTTCCATTTGGTTTCTTATATTTACCTACACGGGTGCATGTATCCGGGCGCGGCGAAGTCTGCGAAGTTATCACACAAATGACATTAGCATTGGCTCAACGTTGCCTTAATCGACACCGTGGGAGCAGTAGGTACCACGGCTACCTACGGCGCGGCGTGTCGGCCGCGCTCCGCGGGCAATTTTCTTGTTTTGACAATTCCACACAATTTGAATACTGCCATCAGTATTCGGTACCGCTGCCAGTGATTATTTAAATTGTGTACCTCAACGCAAACAGAAAGCTAATCTCTTTTGTTTGACAATTAATTTGGCAACTGGTTTTGTTGCGTACAGAATCTTATTATAATCCCGAAATGACAAGCACCTCCTTGATTGTCGGAGAGAGGAAAGCTAACAAATAATAAAATTGGTGAGGCTCGTCTAAATGAGATTCGACTCGGTTTGAAAGAAAAATCAAATAAGTATTAGGTAAGAGTTTTCTTTTAGCGTAATGAAGGAATGGTAATAAGATTGCAGTACAATACTTTTATACATTCAACGGGAAGAGTATTTTATATCAATTTCACCATACTACAGTTTTTTAAATGAAGGCAATGAGACGACCGCACGGGCGCACGCTGTATGCGCCCCAGTTTATTGGAGTAAAGGAAACATTTATTACATGTTAATAGCCCCTTTATGTCTGTATCGTTGCCAAGGACCCAACAGAGTACGAATTTTCGCGAAATGAGCGCACCGACCGAATCGACCCCAGTCTTGAACTTTTGAATACAACATGACATCGCACATTTAAATGAAATATTGATGCATAGGAAAACAAACCCTCGATTGGAATGTTCAGAAACAGTAATATCAATGAATTTTATATTTCGTGATTTTAGTGTCGACTTTTTCAATACTTTGGGGAAAATCGTCCCCTTCAGTGGTGGTCCTGAGCCGTTGGGGCACCATTATTGGATTCTGGCATCTGCGCATATAAACTTTGTTTACGAATGAAAAGTTAGAATTGATTTAAATTCTCTCTTTTTCTTTTGTTTTTATTATATAGCTACCTTGCCATTTGTCTTCGGTGCTAATTCATTTATGCTATAAGGCTATATACGTATTACCTACTATAAACATTTTAAGCAAACAACAAATTTAGGCTATTATTAGCCTATTCCCAACCTTGCAGATATTTGGGACAAATGGCATAAATATCACGCCAAACTATGAACCGGGGTTGATGAAATAATATTTATGTAAATCACAACACAGATTACTGTGTATCGGCTACTACCTTAGTAGGGAGCTTAAAGGGGCCCGGGAAGCTTTGCGCTTACTATAAATAAGGCTACATTCTTAAAATATCCAGCGGCCAACTAATTGCTGCCACTTAATCCACTAAAATAAAACCTGCTTGGAATTAAACGACTGCTTCGCGTTACCTGCTAGTGATTTAAATACTCGCCTTTGTTTATTGAAACACCGGTGGTGCCCGCCATTTGTTTAAATCGTAGAGATAAAGGTCACTAATTAAACATGATGTGGTGGTACTTATTTAGCGGTTTTGAGAGAAAGGAAAACCGGTGTCGCCGAAATTAATAGCCTAGGTTGACAAATAGTTATTTATTTACCTACATTAACTAGTGTAGGAAAAGTGTTTATCGCGATTTATTAGTCTCTGACAAGCTTTGGCACCGGTTTAGCTAAAGCAATTTTAATTATACCAAACTAACAAATATTTAAGATGATTCATTTTCTAAATATAAAATTATTAAAATAAAGTGTCATAATCAGCTTTGCGTGCAATTGTGCCTATTTAATTATGTTAATTGATAATCATTTTAATTGCTCAATCGACAGATAGCTCTACTTATAGAGTAAGTACCGTGTTATATTTAAACGTTTTTATGGATGCCCTACCTATATTATTACACAGGTACATATATTACTTGCACATGTAGTGAATAAAAGAAAATATGAGATGTATCACAAACAAATTGCAGGAGTCAAGTGAAACAAGTGTGTTACAAAAGAATGAGGAATATAAGCTGACACTTTTCTTTAAAATATTGCGAGAATCGTTGTTGCACCTTTATTAAATTGTTACCTTTCTTTGCCAAGACTTTTCTTTTAATTTAAACTTATTAAAGAGTAGTGTTAGTACGGCATCAAAACATAACATAGGTCCGTATTAATAAATCTATCTCAAGTCGGAGAGTGATCTTAAGTACGCTTTTGACATGGCATTATGCCCTGGTATGACGTTAAGATGACATCTCCATGATCGCTCTCAAATTTGAGATGGGTTTATGAATACGAGCCTATGGTCGTTGGGATAAGATCTGTACTGCTCTTCGTAATCGTTTCAACTATTATCATTCTCTTAAACTGGCTTCGACGCTAGTTCAGTTCGTCTGGTGTAAATTGTACTTATTAAAACAAACGGTCGACATTCTCTTGTGTTAGAATGTACACTAGCACCCAGTATTAATAGCCTATCACTTTTGGCAAATGTTTCAGTTTGGCAGTAGGAAAATCCTTGCCCCCTGTGGTTGCACCGACACCCGCCCGAGCGCCCCCACCACGCTATAAATACGCCGGCGGCCGCGTCCGCGCCGATTAATCACGGACTCCACCTGTGTCTGCCGGCCTCACCTGAGAGTCACACACGATCAGGGTGGCTAGAACAACACTAAATCACATGCCGTAAGATTTAGATTCGAGAAGGAAAATTCTAGACTTGTTTCTTGAAATAGTTTTCGGGTTTCATTGTATCACATTTTTTACACGAATACAAGTACTACGGAAATGTGCCTACTAATGGGACACGCGAAATAAAATAATCAACACTAATAATTACAGAGTGTTAGATTACAATACATAGCTGTAAATCTTTTGTCCTAGTCTGCAAAATAATATGGAAATACGAGAAGATATTGTAATAGTGTAGTCCTGCGCACTTGTTTGACAATAACAAGTTGACATTAATCTAAAGTTAGTGTTATGTAAGTGACGTTACAAATCTAGTTATATAGTTACTTTGAATTTCTTGCGAGTGAAAGCGATATCTTTCCCTCAAAATAAATTAAAAGACCCTGGCTATATCACACTCGCCATAATTACTAATTAGCAACACGTCATCTGAATTCTCGCACGCTGTCACTGATAACTTAACAACTTTAATTACTTAAAGTCACCATCGTCAGAAACTTTAATAAGAGAGCTAAACAACATTAATGGTACGAAAACTTCTTCCTAGAGATTAGGCATCGATGTTATTCGATTTTTCACGCACCATTTAGTAATTAGCTTGCGTTCATTTTCTTTGAGTTCCCACGAAATCCGAATTTCATGTTGTATTAATTACGCGTTGTATTACAACGAAGACGGCTCGTTAAGTCCGGCGAACTTATTTCGACGCTAACCCGCATCTTTATCGCCTCTGGAGACTGATCAGCTAATGGGAGTGGATACGATAGAGCGATATTGAAATGTTACATCGATAGGTTTCTTTATTATTTGTTAGGTACATATTTGTTTTAGGATAAATTTGTGTTAAAATGTATGTAGGTGATGTTACACGTTTATAATAATAAAAGGTACACGTATATATGATTAGGTTGTCCGTTCCCGATAGCAAGCTATACAGAGTGTATACATTTTGCATAGTTTTTGAGTTTATGACATTCTTATGAAAATAAAATGGCGGGCATAATAAAAAAAAAATGATTGCTGATATCAATAACCAATTTTAAAACATTTAATTATATGGACAACACTCATCCAAACCTAGAACTCGTCCTTATTTTGCTCTACGTTTCAAAATACATTTCGATTTAAAAAAGAAAAACAACCCATAAAAGAAAATCTCGTATGTAGTATCCCCAATCCCTAAAGATGGCCGGCTGGCTTGTTTCCGATCTCGGTGCACTTACATGAGGGTGTAAATAAATAGGTCTGGGGCACATCCCCGGTCTCCTTTGAGGGGCAATTAATCACGAGGACCACCTGATACTGCACTCTTATATCACGGTGGACAATACCGAGGTACTAATTAGAGGTAATGTAATGGGACACACTAACTATTTAGAAATAAAAATTATGAAGTAAAGCGGTGTGGATAAAGTTTTAGGGCTTACACACGCCGAATATAATAAGGGTATCCACTGGTTAGTGTGTGAATCGTTTTGCTAGCTAGATTGGCACAAAAAACCTACCTAATAAAATTTTGGTAGAGGTGCAAAGGACGGAGTCAAACCTAATAACACGAGGCAAAATGTCGAAACGGCCATTACAGAAATTTCCCTGCACGGGAGGTGACGGGTGGCCTGCGCTTTAGGTACTATTCCGACGGAAGAAGTAAAAAAATACGCAAAAAAGCAGCGCAAAAGGCATCATCTGAATCTGGCTTTAAGAATAAACTCTGTATTTTGAATACATAAGTTATAACCCATTCTGTCCATCTGCATCTTTGCAACGGCAACGCAGACGCTCGTAAATAATCCCATGGAACTGAAAAACGTTTCAGTGAATCCAATAAAATACGTATCCGCAGAGACCACGCCGCAGCGCGCTTGTTACCACGCCTAGACGATTTATTGAGATTTGAAGGCTGAAATATTGTAGGTGTTCCATTTTAAACTCTTTTACGAAATGTACAAGATTTCTATTTAATCCTTATTATACGATTGAACTCCTACTTTCTCTGTTTGTAAATAAGTATATTTAAGCCTCGTGTAAATTGAACCATTACATAAAAAAATGATAAACATATTTACACTACTTAATAGGAGCTGACAGACCATTTACAAAACTTGTAGGTACTCTATCATCTACCAGCATCAGTATATAATTATGCCCGACTGTAAAAGCTAGTTAGGGTAGAGCTAATTACTTTTATTAGAGCTACTGTTCTACTGATATACTATAATATAAATCAATGGAAAAATATGAAGTACGATATCAAGTTCTATTAGTAGACAGGCGTTTCCTTTGATCGAGGAAATTCAATTATTATCATTGCTGTCCAATTAATTTCCGGAGGCGCCGGTGCTGATAGTGTCCTGTAAATTATGAATTTATCGAACCAATTATTGTAACATTATATTGTTATAAATATAATTGCTAAGCAGTAGATAAGTGAATAATAAACTTGGCGGTCCTTCACACAGTTAACGTGACACCGATAATGTATACACACTTTATTGTAAATACGGTAATTATTTATGAAAATTTAATATCTTTATGAGAGAATGTCTGCTTATACTAATTTGAATTCTAAAATTCCTCGCTAAGTAATTTACGATCGCAAAATTGAGATTTATTATTTCTTTACTTTCCATATAATACCAACAATACTGAGGTATATTTAGAAACCCAAGGAAAGTTACTGTAATATCGTCACCGCAACAACACCCTCGCCGTGTGGCGAGCCCTTTAATTCGCAATTCACAACGAGCAAAATCACAACTTTGTAAAAAACAAGACACTATTACGGCGGTGGGTACCTGCCTGAAACCCGGCAGTAACATCACCAATAACATGAAAAGTTCCAGGTCACGCGATAAAAGAAAATTGCACTTTTTCTTTTTCGAATGACAGCGAGGACGAGTTGTCCTAATTTGACAGCTTAACGACCACCGAACCACGGCTAGCTCGAAAATGGAGCGAGAGCAGCCACGTAAATGTGTTTCTATGGAGCTCTTTACACAAACGTTATTTTAAAGCTTATTTACATTTAGTGATAGCCGATTGGTTAAAGCATGCGTCTTACGGGCACCACGTTCTTGGGTTCAAACCCCGGCTCGTACCTCTGGATTTTTCGAAATCTATGTGCGAAACCTAATTTCTATATGATTATCACTTGCTTACGGTGAAGGAAAACATCGTGAGGAAACCTGCATGTCTTAGAAGATCTAACCAATTTTCGAAAGACATGTGAAATCCGCCAACCCGCACTGGGCCAGCGTGGTGGATTATGGCCTGAATCCCCCTAATGTTGAGGGGAGACCCGTGCCCAGGAGTGGGACGTCTAAAGGGCTAAATTATTATTATTATATTACATTTACATTTAGTATCGAAACACCAGTTAGCTGCTACGTAATTACACAGCGTATAAAGCGGCCATGCCTGAAATATATTCTGCTTAATCTTCATTATAAATGTGAAAACCGTTCATGGCCGGAGGCCGCCACTCGCGTTCCATGTGACATGGGACACAATGTAGTAAAGATAAGGTGTCCCCTTCCAAACCACTGAGTCTATTGTCGATCTCTTACGCAGCCCGGCATGTTAAAAGGAGCGCCCCGATAGCTCGACCGTTACAAAGCACCCATTTTTATATGAAGATATAAATTATAACATAACTAGCTGATAATTATGGCGCTCGGTATGAACAAAATGACAAAAGATCTGACAAATCGTAATCTGTAGTGGGTAGGATACGGGCTGAGTGGAATAGAGAATATTTTCGGCTAGCAATAAAAATGATAAGTGAAATAAAAATTAGAAGGCATAGTTCCCCTTTAGTGAAAATGGCTTCCTTTAGATAGAGAAAACGTATAATGGAATGCAATAACTCTTGACCGGGTGTGCGAAGAAATAACACTGTGTCATATTTCACAACCCTCCAACATTTTTATAAAAGCGGACCATCTGCTTTTGACCCCTCATTCTTTTTGTTTCACGAATTATTTCTGTATAAGTAAAATATTAGATATCAGCGGATATAAGTTTTCCGGTGCACGTACCGAGCCAATCCGTATTGGTACAATATTTTTTCTTGCTTTGTTGTATCTGAGATTCATGTATCCAAGAATTTTATTTGTATTTACTTTAAAATATTCGATCACTGAAGAAAGAAAGTACCGAGGTTATCAAGTTCAAACTGCATTTTGTTTTATTTGGATGAGTTTATTTGTTTATTGTGAATCCGGCGACCAAATACAATATAAGGTTATTAGGTACTTCACATAACTTCCTTTTGTTCTGTGGTAAGATACAATGTTTAAAATCATGTTTTATTATACACACAGATGTTTCTGTGTGGATAATAACCATAGATATAAAAGAGAAAAAAAGGTCTTTGGGTATAACCGAATTAAGTTATCCACTTTATAGTAATTACCATTCTAGTGATCATTACATGTCGGGTGGATAGTTTTGTAGATTTCAAAAACATTCGTTACAATTACCCAAATACTCTTTGTAAGATTTCATTCCGATGTTCAACCTTCTGTTGTGCGTATTGCAGCCACATTTTCATAGAGATCCTTTGGTTACTGATATTGAGTTAGGTACTCGCTCGTCCAGCTGTTATTTTCAAATAATTTTAATTCAAAATGTTTTACTGCATCTCTTGAAGCGTAACTTTTTAAGTATTCACGTTTAGAGATTTTCTCGTTCGATTCCTACTTCGCTTTAAAGGTTTCTTATTTCGCCGTATAACTTTATGTTTACCAATGTCGTGTTATCAGAAGAAATCGAAAAGCCATAACTTCTTTTACTATTTGACGAAAAAATTCAAATACTTAGCTTTATATTTTCAGCTCGGAATAGTTTTATGTCATCCAAAAAGAAAATCTAAGGGGGCACGCTCTTCGTGTCCATAAAAAACTTGTGTGGAGTGAACGTGTAAGGAATACTCGTAAGCGTCACAGGAACCGGGGTGGCTGCGGTCATTCCGCTAAACGAAGATCAGAATCGCAAGCTGTTAGCATAGAGATTGCGATCGAATGAATGCCGCCCCAAGTATTCCATCCCGAAATCGAGGGGCCCCGAATATTGCGGCCGCCCGATACAGCCCTTTTTGACTCTACTAACATTACCCCAGTACTAACCCGCCCTTTGATTTTCTTTATACCTTAAATAAAATACTTTCAAATTTAACGAATTTACATACGAACTTCCATCCCGAACAATTTATTGCCAGTGAAATGTCTACATATTAGAATTTTCCGATGATATAGTGGCCGGAGCATCAATCCATTCATCCCTGACAAAGGAAAATGACATATTCTACTGGAAAAAATATGACCAGTGAAATATTCCAACTCATCGATTGTTTTGTATTGAGAAACCTTCTTTGTAATTTGATCGATGGCCTTTTGTCCATTAGGGACCTTTTAAAAGTTGTCGTTTGATTTCATTGTGTACTTCAACAATAATCACGAAGTTCTTTGTTCGTCAACTTTCGGTTTTCAAAGAAAAAATAAATAACCATTAATCATGCAAACGTTTTGTTTCAAGATTTTATTTATCAAACGAAGGGTGGACCTTTGGGAGAGGAGAAATATCCCGAGTGTCGTTGCTTATGTATCGTGACTTGCACCTAGACTGTTAATAAATTGCCTTACGGGTGGAGTGCTCGCGTTTTCCTCGTACTTTTTTCTGCGACGATCAAAATGAGATTGTAAATGCAAGATAGGTGCAGGGTGTGCGCCGCGGTGCGATCGCGAGGCGGCAGCGGCTGCAGGAGGTGCCAATATATTTCCTGACGGTTGAGCGGTCAGGTAATTGTGGCTGAAACTTATCTCAAGGGGTGTACGTGAGCGGAATACCAATCGATTCTCAGGTCTTGTGCAAATTATGAACGCTGTCCTCGATGTTTGGTCTCTTGCAGTATCAACTACTTACGTTAAGTGAACGTTCGAATTTCTATACTATAAAGTACCTGTTTCCACTGAAAGTTTAATAAGGACTCTGTTGCATAAATTCTAATGATAACGAATTTAAGTATAATGTAATAAAGAAGTTGGATAGTAATAATATTAAGATAAAGCTGTCACCTTGGCAAAATTTCAACAAGTCTACATTTTGAGCCAAAGTTGTGAGAAACAAATATAAAAGATGCATTTCTACGGTTGCTTGAAACATTTCTTGCGCATGAAGCACGGCAGGTGCTATTTTTTATTGCCCAAACAACTTTCCCGCGACTCACAGTCGAGTATCAAAGGTTGAAACTGTTGCCTGAATCTCACTGACGTAGACTTTGTTCAAGTTATTTACTTGAGAGCGCGCTCATTAGCTAAATGACCGTGCACCTTATTGAAAGAGTAACCCAAAGTGAATTAAAACAAACTACGCTGCATCTCTCGATTCCACAGCAGCTTTTCAAAAATATGCTCAAGAATTATAAGATTACTGTTATTAGATTTCTCATATTTCTGGGATGACAACGAACTTGCTCCTATTTCAAAGTTTCATTAAAATAATTTAACAACACATCTACACGTTTCTTCTAAAAATTTAAAGGAATTTCATAATTTTTATATAGAATTTACGTTCCTAATAATCACAGGTGTATTGTTCGAGCTAACAACTTTCGTAGCATACCTATGAATATCAACAATATAAATCAAATTTCATTCACGTATATAATTTCGCCGTAATGCAGGGAGGTCGCGCGGGACGCAGTGGAAACAAAACCGATATACGTTTATACCCTGACAGCTGAGCTCTTAGGTGATTGTGGCGGAAACTTTTATCGGATGTCGAACGTGAGCGAAATAGCGATTCCCGCGAGCTCACCTGTTTACATCGACGAACTGAGTCTCTGGAAGGGCTAAAATTAGGAGCCATGGAGAGAAACAATTACAAGTTGATAATCGAATGTTTTCTTGGCCACCACACACTTGGTTTATTACATAAGTTACAAAACTTAACTCAATACAAAAAGCAACACAAAAAGAAGCAGTAACAGCTACAACGAAAAGCATACGTCCATTTTAATGTAATGTATATTATTCTATCGTTCACTATCAGCGCTTTGTTGAACTGCTTCAAAAAATATTTCATTTACAGCAAATGATATAACTATTTATCGATGAGATGAAATTATAACTCAGTCAACGTCTAGAATACACAAAAAGGTTTTCATTGCAACAAAATGCTCTTCCAGATTCTGTGTCGCCATTACAGCTTTTAGTTTCCCTCACCCAAACGTACCGGTTTACTATCAATAACGCGTCATTTTAGCCCATAAACTGTACAAAGACTTATGATCTATAAAAGTGAACAATTGAATTATTCCACAATAAGGTAGGTGCTCAGTAGCTGATGGAACTTATAAGCAATTATAAACAGTTGGATAAGTAAATAGCGTTTGCTTTTTGTATTATAACTAACTAGCTGTGCCCCGCGACTTCATCCGCGTAGTATTGGATTATTGCGTTAAAAAGTATCCTATATGTTAATCCCGGTTATAATCTATCTGTGTTCCAAATTTCATCCAAATCCGTTCAGTAGTTTTTGCGTGAAGGAGTAACAAACATACATACATACATACATACATACATCCACACTCACAAACTTTCGCATTTATAATATTAGTAGGATGATATTTCAAGCCACTGAGAACAAAATTAATGAATCAATCAAAAAACTGAAAGTAAATTAGGTACCTCCCTACAAGTCAAATCGCAAACTTACCCGCTTATTAATAAACGTGAATTAGCAGGCGAATAGTTACACACGAACTATCTCTTTCTATCATCAGTAATTACACGTTCAAAAGAAGAAGACAAAGTGTGTTGTAACTATACAACCGCTAAGCGATGTATATTAATAACTAGCTGAGCCTGCGACTTCATCCGCGTGGAATTTAACTTAACAAAAAAGCCCGCTCCCGCGTTCTGAGCCCGCGAGACAGGACCCATTTTTTTAAATTTTGTTTTTCTAAAATTAAATTAGCCTTAGTTACTGCTTCTAACATCAGCTATCTACCAGTGAAAATCCGTCAAAATCGGTCCAGCCGTTTCGGAGATACTCTTTGATTTCATGTGTTTTTATTTTTTTACGCGGAACCCTAATTGTTTTTCTAGAATTAAAGTAGCCTTAGTTACTCCTTAAAACACCAGCTATCTGCCAGTGAAAGTCCCGTAAAAATCAGTCCAGCCGTTTCGGAGATTACCCGAACGAACACACAGACAGACAGACAGACAGACGGACAGATTTTTTATAGGTGTCGTATGTACTTTCATATGCATTTAGTGGAAAGGTTTTATTTTGATATTACAAACAGACACTCCAATTTTATTTATTTGTATTTTATTTGTATGTTTAGATGGGGATTGGGTTTCATCAGTTTGCAGATGTTCTAATGATTTTTGATCAGTACCTATTTACTTTTGTATAGCAGGTAAATTAGATAGGTAAGTAGCGTTACAAAATCTATCTGTACATATTTGTTATCCATCTATAATAATTGACTTATATCCTCATTTCTGCTGGATATGCTACCTCAGATCTGGATATCTTGGTAATTACCAATAAAATTTTGACATCTTCTAATAGTTGATGGGTTAGAAAGTTAAACTAAAAAGAGAAAAGGTACTACTCCCTTTGTTTTCATTCTTATAGGCAACGTAACCCATATCTCATTTGTTCAGCCCACATTGTTCTTTTTCAACGAGATCTATTGCAGCGCGCGGTCGCATGTAACTGACATGTCCAATAAAATATCGATACCATTCTTCGGTGAGCATATCACTTTACATTTATGCTCGTTAAACGTCGGACAGTGTTTGTAAGATTACGATTACATTGGAAATTTGTTTGAAAATGCTTTAGTAAACTTGCTTATCCTAGGCAAGATGATTTTCTAAAAGCGATTATACCAAAGATTTTTTAATAATGTCTTGTTATTAAAAATATTTGGATTAAACAAACTATTATTGAAATGATTGCACTTATGTTAGTTGTTGATAAGTCGATCACGATATTTATGTTATTCCCATAAATTTAAGCGTAGGTATATACTTACAGATTTTTAGAAATGATTTTAGACAGTAATTTTGGCTAGAGAGGCTAGCCAGTTTCCATGATAGGTGTTTTGTGAAATTTCTTTGTGTAGGAATTAGAGTAACCTATGAATATGCGTAACAATGTCGAGGCCACCAATAAAAATCTGATGGCAATACAAAAATAAACAAACCATAACACGACATAACTACAGCATCTGTTTCATTGAAAACCTTGAAAACGTAAGAACAATAATTCCACTAGACCTTAGATAATAAGTACGTTCTCGTTGTATGTGTACCGCTCGAAACGGGCGAAAGAGGAGCATTTGCCGTGATCCCGAGTATTACGGGCGGGCAAAATGTACGGCCCATGCACACGCAGCGTACTCGAGTGAGACTAGGTGAGCGCGGGGGCTCCCTCGATCGCGGCAGCTCAAGATATCTGTAATGGCCACTCGAGATGTCTGCTCAACCGTTATTCCCAACAAATCTTCCATATTGCGGCCAACCGACGCTGAATCAATACTGTGCAACTGGCGTTTTGTTTGTTTTCTATTTCAAATTTGTTTACTACCTTCATGTGACCTATTCAGCTGTATTGTACCTACATTATGTGGCTAAGGTATCTTTTCGTCTACCTCTTTGGTAGAAAATCTGTCAAGTCTTATTATTCTTTCTTTTCATTAAATTCGTACGATTTCTTAGGCATTTTAGCTCTTCCCCGAGACTTGACGAGGACCAAATTTCGGCATCATCATTGGACACTATTTATCGATCCTGGTTTACAGGAGAAAGAATGGTATGAGTGTGTGGCAGGCTATGTAGGCACACTAGACCTTTTTTATATTTAGAGAAAAATGTCAGATTGTCCCACTTTAATTTAGCGAAGGCTCGAGCACCGTAGTAACATTAGTAAACTAAAAAGTCAAATTTTCCGCAGCTTCGGTTGGTTAGGGTTAGGTACATAAACATTTTCGAAGTCAGGTTCGCGCTTTATTTATCTCCAGATAGGTATTGTACTCCTTGGCTGTACAAAGTGAAATTAAGATAATGTTCTAATGGGTAGCATGAAGGAAAGTTATAATATCCAGGAGCACACTCGCCGGCGAGGTGGCCTGCTTTGTTTCTCACTTCGCCAACTTTTCCTTGTTACATTGTTTACTTTGCTGCTACCTATTTATATTTTATTGACCGACATTTGTTTTCTATTTGTAGCTACAAGAAAAATCACTTCTTCCATGAGATAATATGATGATATGAATCGATGTATTGAAAAATGATAGGAATATCTACCATCGGGCTGAACAATATAACGAAAAGAGATATTGTTTAGTGTGTAGGTAGGTACTCCGTACTAATTACAGTTGGTACTTAAACAATGAGAACAAAACAAAGATAATTATTTACGTACCTAAATAGGTAGGTATATTATGAACAACAGCATTAACACCATCTCTTCCGTGGCACTGACATTTAAATCGTGCTATAATAGAGTCAGATATTTTTTTCTATACAAATAGGAGCACAGTTTCGTCACTGTAATGAAGAACCGGGACATTTCTCATTAGACGTTGTTAATGAGAGTCGAAGGTAGGGGTTATGAAGCTGTTACGGCTAAGGTGGGAGCACTTGAGAGGGCGGTGAGGTGAATAATAGCCACAATCAGCGCCAAGCCAACAAAGCATTGATCAATCAGGGCAGGACTTAACAAGCCCGGAAATCACCGCCTGTCATTCATTTTTCCCCTTTTATTTAACTTCGATGAAAAAAGAGGGGTGTTATAAGTATAAGTTTAATATGTGTATCTGTGTGTCTGTCTGTGGCACCGTAGCGCCCAAGCGGATGAACCGATTTTAATTTTGTTTTTTTTTGTTAGAAACGTATTCTGATCGAGAGTGTTCTTTGCTATGTTTCATGAAAATCGGTGCAGCCGTTTGCAAATTATCAGCTCTTTTGTAGTTTAAAAAGTCGTTGCATCGGGGATTTTTAAATTTTCAATTTATGAATCTAGTTTAGTACTAGCTTCTGCCCGCGACTTCATTCGCGCGGACTTATGTAATCTATCATATGTAGCCATCCAGGTTATCCAGGTTATTGTCTATCAGAGTGCCAAATTTCATTGAATTCCTTTAAGCCGTTTTTGCGTGGCTGAGTTACAAACATCGTAACATCTAAATCATGCAAACTTTCTCATCCTACTAATATTATAAATGCGAAAGTTTGTGAGTGTGGATGTATGTATGTTTGTTACTCCTTCACGCGAAAACTACTGAACGGATTTGGATGAAATTTGGAACACAGATTATAACCGGGATTAAGATACTTTTATAGGATACTTTTTAACCCGATAATCCCGAAATTTTTACTAAGTTAAAATATTACGCGGATGAAGTCGCGGGGCACAGCTAGTTTATAATATTAGTAGGATTGTTTGAAGTTGACTTTTGTTTGTGATGAGTCTTATATCATAGATAATTGCATCGAACGTTCTCGATACATATGTAGATACACTAATATAGCAGACACAATAGATTGTTAGGTATATAGCCGGGTGTATAAACAACGCGACGAAGGTTTATGTCAATATCAGCCGGATACGTATAGTAGAAGATAGAACCCATGTGATTTTGGTCAGAGGGTGTTATATCACCCTTCAATCGTTAAATTAACTCGTTTGCCTCTTGGACACTCAAATAATAAGTTAAAAGCTGATCTAAGAACCTGGTTAATGTTCTGAAACTACGTATATATAATGAACTAGCTGTGCCCGCGTGGAATTTAATTGACAAAGTTTCTTACAAACTTTCATCCCCTATTTTATCCCCTAGGGGGTAGAATTAATCAAAATCATTTCTTAGCGGATGCCTACGTCATAACATCTACCTGCATGCCAAATTTCAGCCCGATACGTCCAGTGGTTTGGGCTGTGCGTTGATAGATCACTATGTCAGTCAGTCAGTCAGTCACCTTTGAGTTATATATATATAGATTCCATGTAAGACTTATACGTAATTGTTCAAACAACATTATCCGGTATAATAATGCCGATAGGAAGGAACTTGTTCGAGCGAAGCGTATTATGTTTATCTATTAGGTAGTTGTGAACACGCGAATCATCTCACCGAAGCTAATTAACGGATTATTATACCCACATGCAAACATGTTTGCTTTACAAATCTTAATAAATAGTATAAACCTACTTACTCACTTCAGTAAGTAGGGTCCGAAAGTACAAGTATTGTACAAAATAGTTTTCTCAGCTAATTTAGTTGACATAAAATATTGTAAACACGCCCAATGAGAAGCGATACGAAATGGTAATATTGTTCCAGTTCAAATCTATCACCGCCGGGTTCTCCAACTATCGGGCCGCCATTTTATATAAATTCGGGGTTTATTCAGCGTCAAAAATTAATATTAATAAACAATTTATGAAGGAGAAGCGCTAAAATTAGTAATAAATTTAGTAATTGATTCAGTGGACACTAAGAAATTTATTATTTAATTCAGTGGACACCATTGTTAATCCTGGCTTACAGGAGTAACAGTGGTAGTAGTGTGAGGCGCAACCCAAAAAACAGTCCCAATAAAAAAACCGCTTTTTCGTATCGCTTTTCGTTGGTCGAGGTACAGTATTTACATTCTTGCTCAGTTTAAAAAACTTACCCTACTGTAAAGGACTTTCGTAAGCAATGACAGGTACACAGATTTTATGAAATCACCAAGCTGCAGGAAGAGTTTACTTATGTTCCATTTAAAAAAGTGCTCAATCCATTATAAACTAACCTAATAAGAGGAACACTCATCAACCCATGATTCAAGCGAACAGCTGGTGGAGTCAGGTCGTTTTTATGTACCAAACTTAGTGCACAGTGCCTTGGAATGTGCGGAGTAAACACTTAACTGCAGGTTTAGTTGCCGTAATGCAGTAGAAGTTTCCCCGCACACTCGACCGCGAAACTCCTGCGTACAAAGTTTTATATGGTTGCAGTTTTAATGTGGAGTAAGCTCCGGTGACTTCGACGATGGTCCGCACTCGCCGTGCTTCGGACATCAAACCCCTGCCTACTTAATTTTCTTCAGTCCACCGCTTTTTCTGCTCAACATAATTCTCAGGAAATTGTGCGATGTAAGCTAATGTGATTGCGCTTATATTTATTGACAAAGCTATTTATCAATTGCTTATTTTATTTTACACATAAAAACGTTTGAACGTTACCAGAAAAATTATGTTGCGGAAAAAAGTCAAACATTGTTTTTTTTTTGCTTGTGTTAGGAGTGGGCTCAGGTCAATAGTTTAATGGCCTGTATAGTGTGTGTGTATAGGGATCGAATCTGGAACCTCTCAGCTACGAGGGCGGCCTAACCACTAGGCTATTGACGCCTTATTATGTGCGCAAAGTTAATTGTAATATTATTATTATTGCTTACGCACTAATGCTTAGTTGGTGGCAGGTATGTGTTATGCCGTCAGATTTTTATAAACGCAGGTACCTTTTAATGTACCATTCTGAGCAATTATTTACGTGAGCAATATTCAGTTTAATACCTACTTTACACATTGACTTGTTTTTTGTACTTACGAAAAAGCATTTCAGGTAGATAGGTGGTACTATTTAAATTCGTTCAGGTATCTCAACTTTGAGTGAAGTAATAAATAAAATGGCCCCCATTAAAAGCTCAAGAAAGAATTAAAGCGGCTCCTTAAGATGATTTTAAAGTAGTCTAAAATAAATAGCGAATGTTCACGTAACGGTCGGTGAGTCAGGGAAGTTGGAAAGTAAATGGTATTAGCATCGTCTAATCACTACCAGGGGAGCTCTCCGTCTAGCGCTCTGAACCGGGTACCGACGTTTCGGAGCCGTTCCCGTACACTTGCTGGCCCGTTCTGGGAGCCTTCCTGAATGCAAATAAGCATTAGGAACGCCTTTACAACATTGAGACGCTCTTTATTGGGCCCGTTCGAGCATATAAACCGGCGGTTTGGCAAACATTCGCTTTCTATACGCACCTTTAAAATTGCCGCCCGCGACACTCTAGTCCCAGGTAGGCGTTCCCCAGGATTCTAATTAAAATGTTACTTAAAAAAAGAGAATAATGAAGATGAACTCCACCGAAACAAAATCTTATCCGACGACAAGAATCAAGAAATGCAAATTTAAGGGGAAAGGCGAACTTAAGTGGAGCTGTAAATGTAATTAGATTTTCAAGTTTACAAAGACAAGAGCGCTCAGGTTGGTAGATTTACTGCTGGCTGACCCACCTCCCCGTGGAGAACGATAAATGAGACGCCGCGAGGTAGCGATACTAATTATCCTATAGGTAGACGCGTTACGCCGTCCACGTTCCCTCTAAATCTTGTTAGCGGTCGGAGGTGCAATTCTGATAAATGCAATTGCTGCAATAATTTACGACGAGCCCCGCTACAGTGGCGTTAATCTTACCTAAAGCATTTCCACATTCTATCCTACGGTTATTAATACTCTTAGTTTTTAGAAGCGCTTTAGTTTCGCAGCGATATACATGCGAAACTTTAGAGCCGTTCATGAATTTTACGGCGTATCCAGCTCATGCATCATGGAAATGGTTTCAAAGATTCCCAGAAGTAGCATCGTACGTAAAATGGGTTGCTCAGGTGGATGTTAAATGTAAACCACTAGCCGGCGAGCAAATAGGGAAGCACGGGTGGAAGGCTTAAGACTTGAATAATTGCGGCTATCACTAGATGTTAATGGCGATTGGCAAACCTACGTTCATAGGTAAGTATTTGAAAAAAGATAACTTTTATTTGTGCAGTATTATTATTTATCTATATATATATGTAGAAGGTGGTTGAGAATATAAATTTTACAACCAAGTTCGATATTATGTGGGTACTGTTCAAAAACATTGTTGATGTTATATTTTGATATTGTAATTAGATTACAGTTGTTAAAATACTGTTATAACTTTACGATAATTCCTGTCGGATTATTTGATGAATTCTAATAGTAAAACTCTTTAGCTTTAAATCCTTTTTGTAAATTGTATCGAGTGAACGCCGTGACGTAATGTGTCACGTGATCGGAATCGTTTGGAGGGGGCAACTGTTTAAATATCGGAGACCGGTGAGTCCGGAGCGCGTTAAAGTCCGATTCCACTGCCACAATGCCCCCCCTATTACGCCCTTCAGGCGACCCCCCTGCTTTCGATGACGACGAAAAGGCCGAGCTTCTAGCCTCCGCTCTCGAGAACCAGTGCTCCCCTAGCACCCTATCCTCTGATCCCGACCACCTGGAACTCGTTGATAGGGAAGTCGAGCGCAGGGTTTCCCTTCCCCTCACTACCACTATCACTCCGGTAACCGAATCCGAGGTGAAGGATTTGATTAAGGGTCTCAACCCCAAGAAGGCCCCGGGATCCGATGGCATTAGCAACAGAGTTCTCAAACTCTTGCCCGCCCAACTTATCTGTCTCTTAGTAACTATCTTCAATGCCGCTATGACGAACTGCATCTTTCCCAATGCGTGGAAGGAGGCAATAGTCATCGGCATTCATAAGCCCGGTAAGCCCCGCAATGTTCCTGCGAGCTACCGTCCCATTAGCCTCCTCAAGTCCATTGCCAAACTCTATGAGCGCCTGCTATTAGCAAGACTCAAAGAGTATATCTATTCTAATCATCTCCTTATAGACGAGCAGTTCGGCTTTCGGGCCGGCCACTCTTGTGTCCACCAAGTACACCGCATCACGGAGTACGTTCTCAAAGGTCTCCACTTCCCCGGTCGCCCCGTTTCCACGGGAGCTCTCTTCTTTGACGTCGCTAAGGCGTTTGACAAAGTCTGGCACAACGGCTTGATTTACAAGCTGTATCTCTTAGGCGTGCCGGACAGTCTCGTGCTCATCTTGCGAGACTTCTTGTCAAACCGTACCTTTCGATATCGAGTCGAGGGCACGCTTTCCCCACCCCACCCCATTAGGGCAGGAGTCCCTCAGGGCTCCGTGCTCTCCCCCCTCCTGTACAGTCTGTTCACAAACGACATTCCCCGCACGAATAACGTGCAACTCGCTCTTTACGCGGACGATACCGCGCTTTATTTCTCCCACCGAAACAAGGCCCAAATCACACGCGTTCTCCAACGCGCTGTCACTTCTCTCGGAGAGTGGTTTAGGAAATGGCGAATAGAGGTGAACCCGGACAAAAGCGCTGCCGTGCTTTTTGCCAGGTCCACCTCTCGACGCCCCTCCAAACGCCACACTCGCTCCAACTTAGGTACTGTCTCTCTGTACAAGCAACCTATCCCCTGGTCCAAGTCAGTTAAATATCTCGGGGTCACTCTCGATGGCTCCATGACCTTCGGTCCTCACATTAGAAACGTCCGCAATCGAGCCGCCTTTGTGCTGGGTCGCCTTCATTATCTCTTATGCAAGCGGAGTAAAATGTCCCTTAGGAATAAGGTGACACTATACAAAGCTTGCATACGTCCCATCATGTCCTATGCGAGCGTTGTGTTCGCCCACGCGGCCAACTCGCACATTAATAGCCTCCAGGCCATTCAGTCCCGCTTCCTTCGCAAAGCCGTCGGAGCCCCGTGGTTCGTAAGGAACGTAGACCTTCATTCTGACCTACGCCTCGATTCGATCCAGAAGCACTTCAAAATAGCGTCCGAACGCTATTTCTTGAGGGCTTCTGAGCACACCAATCCCTTAATCGTCGCCGCCGCCGATTATGCACCTACACCCGCGCCAGATACATGCCGCCGCAGGCCGCGGCATGTGTTGCTGGACCCCCCCGACCCACTCACCGTTCTCCTAGACTCAGATGTCGAAGAGAACGACACACGCACACTCCCCACCAGACACCGACCTCGCCGGCGAGGTCGACGTACCCCCGCTTCCGCTAGAAGGTGCGTCTACTTACCTAGACGCACCTTGGCACCCGACAAGCCCGCTGACTTTCTTGCCGGATCTTCTCAGTCGAGGTCGCGTTCCGATCCGGTGGTAGATTTACCCTCGCCACCTCTTCTGGCAGCGGCCCAAGCCGAGGTCGTGTCCCTTGTGGCGCCCTTGAGCTAGCTGCCCCCCTGCCTCTCTGGCTGGAGCGCACTCGCGCTCGCCCTCTGTCCGGGTGAAGTTGTTATGGCCACTCTGGCCAACAACGTATAGTCATATCAAAAAAAAAAAAAAAAAAAAAAAAAAAAAAGGCCGGAGCGCATTTGATTCGAGAGAACAGTACAGTTCGGTCCTTACAAACGGGACCGGTGGTTCACTAAAGTCTGATAATTAATTACCTACTTTCTAACTTGTGATTTCCGATTACCTACATAGAATACGAGATTTATAATTGTATATCTTTGCGGTTTAATTGCCTAAGACCTACGCCATCAATCCTGTACCTGCAGCTCCTACCTTCTGATGACGAGCGTGCCGCTAATCTATAGCACGCGCTCCGACATATATAACTCAAAGATGACTAACTGACTGAATGACTGACTGACTGATTGACTGACTGACATAGTGATCTATCAACGCACAGCCAAAACCACTGGACGGATCGGGCTGAAATTTGGCATGCAGGTCGATGTTATGACGTAGGCATCCGCTAAGAAAGGATTTTGATTAATTCTACCCCCAAGGGGATAAAATAGGGGATGAAAGTTTGTATGAAACTTTGTCAATTAAATTCCACGCGGACGAAGTCGCGGGCACAGCTAGTCAAATACAGATATGCAGAATGAATCAAGTTTAAAAAAATGTCCCAGATTTCTATGAACTAGGTATTCTTCTTATACAAGTGAGGTGACTGTGCTAGTGAACACCCAAGACCAAGTTTCACCAAGTTTGTTGAACAGCATTATGAATATTCACAAACGCCTTAGGATTCTTCACGTGTGGAAACTTTTTTAACAGTTCGCTAAGTGTATACTCAAACTATTCAGTTATCAAGTGCATTCGCATTCAGCAAATGCATTTTATCACTTTAAATGACATTATTTAACTGACATATTTTTTATGTTCAATATGATCCGGACTTATCTTATTTTTTATTCTGCAAGGTCAGTCTTCCATCACCAAGCGAGCGACTTGCGAATAGATAAATTGTAAACAAAATAGTCGGTAGTAAGCCGGTCTCGGTCCTCGCCTGGAACAAACAGTCGAGGTTTATGCAAATTGGGCTCCTTTGTATTTCCCGGATTAAAATATAGTGGGAATTAGTTCCGTGTCAGATACCCGACCAGCGGCGCGGTGGCTCGCTGTGGCACGCTTCATTCTATCAGTTTATATCGTTATGCAACATTTTTATTCAGAAATTCACAATGAACACCATCACCTCCAAACATAATAAGAAAATTAAACAGCATTATTACTACTATCGCGTACCAAGCCACAACACAAAATCAAAAGGTTCTTAATGAAAACGGGTAGGTACTTTTCTACTTGCGTGGAAATAAACGCTATTAGCACAATAACGTATCATAAAATAATAGTACATTGTTACACGAGTGGTGAAAGTGACTTATTTTTCCCGAGACGGGGTTTGGCGCCCGAGCGTAGCGAGGGCGCTAATAGTTCGAGGGACAAAATAAGTCTTTCACCCGAGGTAAACACTGTGCTTTTCATTACGAATACAAGGAAAATAAAAATAAAAACAGGAATTGGCTAAAGAAATAATACAAGGAAGCATGAACAATACTCTACAACTCGAAAAAAAAAAGATCGGATTGCCGCCTATTTTGTTTTTTTTCGTTGGCCGGCCAACTTCATTATTTAGCCAGTATTTTTAATTTTCATTTTTAAATATTTTGACCAAATCTATGTTATTTTAAAGAAATTGTTGAAACTAAATTATAATTAAGTCATTTAAAAGTATATATTCTTTATTTAATACTCAACTTTATGTTATTTCAATTTTACATCGTGCTGTAATTGAGTGACTGTAGAAAAAGTTTGAACATGGTTCCATAGAAATGGAACTAGTTTTTTTTTTATAATTTGACAGCTGTCAGTTGAAAGTGATTCTCCCGGGCCAGAAAAGTATTACTTTCAACCCGCTCCTCAGGCAACTTCAGACCTACTTTCAGTGTATGAGTAATGAAATAGTACATTGTTACACGAGTGGTGAAAGTGACTTATTTTTCCCGAGACGGGGTTTGGCGCCCGAGCGTAGCGAGGGCGCTAATAGTTCGAGGGACAAAATAAGTCTTTCACCCGAGGTAAACACTGTGCTTTTCATTACGAATACAAGGAAAGTAAAAATAAAAACAGGAATTGGCTAAAGAAATAATACAAGGAAGCATGAACAATACTCTACAACTCGAAAAAAAAAAGATCGGATTGCCGCCTATTTTGTTTTTTTTTCGTTGGCCGGCCAACTTCATTATTTAGCCAGTATTTTTAATTTTCATTTTTAAATATTTTGACCAAATCTATGTTATTTTAAAGAAATTGTTGAAACTAAATTATAATTAAGTCATTTGAAAATATATATTCTTTAATTAATACTTAACTTTATGTTATTTCAATTTTACATCGTGCTGTCATTGAGTGACTGTAGAAAAAGTTTGAACATGGTTCCATAGAAATGGAACTAGTTTTTTTTTTATAATTTGACAGCTGTCAGTTGAAAGTGATTCTCCCGGGCCAGAAAAGTATTACTTTCAACCCGCTCCTCAGGCAACTTCAGACCTACTTTCAGTGTATGAGTAATGAAATAGTACATTGTTACACGAGTGGTGAAAGTGACTTATTTTTCCCGAGACGGGGTTTGGCGCCCGAGCGTAGCGAGGGCGCTAATAGTTCGAGGGAAAAAATAAGTCTTTCACCCGAGGTAAACACTGTGCTTTTCATTACGAATACAAGGAAAGTAAAAATAAAAACAGGAATTGGCTAAAGAAATAATACAAGGAAGCATGAACAATACTCTACAACTCGAAAAAAAAAAGATCGGATTGCCGCCTATTTTGTTTTTTTTTCGTTGGCCGGCCAACTTCATTATTTAGCCAGTATTTTTAATTTTCATTTTTAAATATTTTGACCAAATCTATGTTATTTTAAAGAAATTGTTGAAACTAAATTATAATTAAGTCATTTAAAAGTATATATTCTTTAATTAATACTCAACTTTATGTTATTTCAATTTTACATCGTGCTGTAATTGAGTGACTGTAGAAAAAGTTTGAACATGGTTCCATAGAAATGGAACTAGTTTTTTTTTTATAATTTGACAGCTGTCAGTTGAAAGTGATGCTCCCGGGCCAGAAAAGTATTACTTTCAACCCGCTCCTCAGGCAACTTCAGACCTACTTTCAGTGTATGAGTAATGAAAAGTAAATTAACAGGTCCACAAAGTTTGTACAGTAAGTTGAGATCTTATCAAAGTTTGTTTTCCCTTTTTTTTACAGATGAAATGAAATCGATATGTCTGGACGCTGTTTCCTGAGAGATAGTAATTTCAACAAAGAGGTTGAAATAAATAGTAGGTAGTTATACAAGTAGTCTCAATAAACAGCGCATTTAAATCAAGACACTGGAGGCTGGCCAAGTGAGCGGGCGGCCGGCGCGCGGCACGGCGCATCGCCCTCCTCCCCGTGTTTCTGCATTTGTCCACTTTTCTCGCTTTCATGTGCAAACATTGTGTGATGCGAATACTCAAGTACCTACAGTTTTATCCATTTTAAAAATTTATTCTGGATCGTGAAAGTAGGAAGTCGTATTGTGGCACTTGTAGAACATATTATACCTATTAAGAATCTTTAGTGTCTATTTAGTAATGATTTTTGAATCCAAAACTTTACATACGCAGGAACAACAGTAAAAGTGTAATAATTAATAATGTAGCAGGTTTATTTACATATGAATGACTGAAAGAACACTTAGAAAACTTTGTGAATTTCAATATTCATAATGTTTTCAAAGCCAATCCCTTCAGCCAATAAATTTGAACTTACTTCGGTATTTATTATAGAATTTTGTAACATGGGCCAAACAATCACCTATGGAATTGAAATAATATCGGAGACGAACACAGCGTATGCGATTTCCAATTATCGATGTGCGCTGACTGTACCGACGGTATTGCAACTCGGTACGAAGAGAAATATTTCGCTCAGGTTCCATTGTTGCTGCCACCAGGTTGCATCAGAAAATATCAGGAATAGTAAGTTAATTAATAAAAAAACTGCCACGAAGTAAATCATTAGTAGAAATGTTGGTAATAATTACCGACACCGTCACCACTAATAGTTTAATGTTATAGTGTTAGTTATATATATAAGAAATAATAATATGTATGTTAGTTTGTAAGGTATATACTCATGCATGGGTCTGCGGACGCATGAGTATAAATAAATAAATAAAAGAATTATGAATTATTTGAACGGCCGAGATATTTTTCTATTGTTTTGGCACTGCTTGGCGTGAAAAAGGGTAGATCCGACGTTCCGGTGAACATCGAATTTGTGGAATCACTACATAACACCTGCGAAGCGAATCTACGTTCGTGTACACGCGCGTGTCGGGTTCTAATCTCTCGATATTTGAAACTCAAGAAATTTCACTAACGAAACGAGAAAAGTTTTTGCTTCGATTATTTATGACTCCGAGCGGAATATCAATTTGATTGAAAGAAAAGAACATAACTTTTGGAGTTGACGAAACTTTGCGGCCGTGTGTATCTATACTAGAAGCGATTATTTTACTCGTCCGTGAGTGATATAGCTGTACGGGTGTGCCCAAAAGTTAGAGAATAAGTTTCGACAAGTTGATGCACAGCGTTATGAATATTCACAAACGTCTCGCGACGCCTTACGTGAGTACGGAGTAAGACAATACGTAAGTTGGCACGATATTATCTCATGTTTTAATTGCTGTCCATGTGACCATGCACACAAGGCCAATATCGGTGATCACGGTGACCATAATTTTATACAAAATTACCTTTTACCCGAAGTTTCGCCAGCGAAGATATTTTTTTCTAGATGTCAACAACAGCTCCACCTATCTCAACTCAACTCACTCTCTTTTAGGGTCTAACTATACCTAAAAACCATCCAGATGAGCCCATCCATACAAAAATAAACATCAAAATCGGTCAAGCAGTTTAGGAGGAGAAGAATTACGAACACAGGCACAACATAATTTTATGTAGAGTTAGGTATAAAGAATATGTGGACAATAGTCAGAAGTTCTGTGTGAAAAATTATGTTTTCTTAGCTAAGTAGGTATTTTGTGGTCCATCCATTCAATTTTAAAATCTGCATTTTACCCTTTTATTCTTAAACCTTATGATGTTGAATGATGCGACAGCCTCCGCATATTCAAGATAGAGCATCCCATTAAAAAAAATGGTTTTCCTTTCAGATTTCCCTTTCGTATAAAGCGTCCCCTTCGTTATTCAAAGAGACTTTTAGTGCTGGTAGGCGGTGAATCAACCTTATTGAAATGGCGGCATTCTGCCAGAATTATCTTCTTTCTTTAGACACTTTTCATACACTGCGTTAAGGTAGGACCTACCTCCTTTAAATTTCATTAATCCTACTAATATTATAAATGCGAAAGTTTGTGAGTGTGGATGTATGTATGTATGTATGTATGTTAGTTACTCCTTCACGCAAAAACTACTGAACGGATTTGGATGAAATTTGGAACACAGATAGATTATAACCGGGATTAACATATAGGATTCTTTTTAACCCAATAATCCAATACTACGCGGATGAAGTCGCGGGGCACAGCTAGTAATAAGTAATCTAAGTTAGTAGAGAACCATACATTTGCAAAAAATATAGGGATTGACTCGTATCGTGCTTGGTACGTAACGTAGCTTAGGTACCTATATAAATTTGGTCCTTAACATATTTTAAAAAGGAATTAAATAAAAAAAGGTTTTCCATTCCATCGAAGGTCCGTGGGATTCTTCGGCGCGCGTAAAATTTGTCACACCTTTTCTCTTTTGTCCTACTTATATATAACTAGCTGTGCCCCGCGACTTCATCCGCGTAGTATTTGAACTTAGCAAAAATTTCGGGAATATCGGGTTAAAAATATCCTATATGTTAATCCCGGTTATAATCTATCTGTGTTCCAAATTTCATCCAAATCCGTTCAGTAGTTTTTGCGTGAAGGATTAACAAACATACATACATCCACACTCACAAACTTTCGCATTGATAATATTACTAGATGAAAACCCGGCTTCGCTCGGGTGAAATGTAACTCATATACAACCTTACACAACCTTTATTTTACAATACACAACCTTTTACAAAATGTAGTTAGCCATTTTTGTAGTTATCGGTTTTCAAGGAATATTAGGCAAGGCATAGATTTGTATAGCATCGTTCATTGTGTTTAATACAGGACGAAACATGTTGGCAAAACATACTGTTGTCTCTATTTTAGGACAACAGAAGATAGAGACATGTACATGTTTCGTCCAGTGCGAACTCACGGTTATACATTAAAGCTGCAAAAGTTTTTACATAAACATTTTTTATTTAAAATCAACTTTGATGACTTTTAAAACAATTATGAGAAACAAAAATGCATTACTTTTATGAAATACGATTTTCGGCATGCTGTTTGTACTTAATCCATACAAATCACTATGCAAAGCAAAACTAAATTAAATTAATACGAAAAAACATGAAGACTGAATTTGTTTGTTCTGAAAGCTCAATCTTCTTCTTCTTTCCTTAAAAATATGGCCCACCCAGTTTAATAGATATTTCGAATAAATACTCATTTACACACTGAGAACACTGACACTAACTGACAGGGTTTTTTTTTTTTTTTTTTTTTGAATTGACTATATGTTGTTGGCCAGAGTGGCCATAACAACTTCACCCGGACAGAGGGCGAGCGCAAGTGCGCTCCAGCCAGAGGGGCAGGGGGGCAGCTAGCTCAAGGGCGCCACAAGGGACACGACCTCGGCTTGGGCCGCTGCCAGGAGAGGTGGCGAGGGTAAATCTACCACCGGATCGGAACGCGACCTCGACTGAGAAGATCCGGCAAGAAACTCAGCGGGCTTGTCGGGTGCCAAGGTGCGTCTAGGTAAGTAGACGCACCTTCTAGCGGAAGCGGGGGTTCGTCGACCTCGCCGGCGAGGTCGGTGTCTGGTGGGGAGTGTGCGTGTGTCGTTCTCCTCGACATCTGAGTCTAGGAGAGCGGTGAGTGGGTCGGGGGGGTCCAGCAACACATGCCGCGGCCTGCGGCGGCATGCAACTGGCGCGTGTGTAGGTGCATAATCGGCGGCGGCGACGATTAAGGCATTGGTGTGTTCAGAAGCCTTCTTGAAATAGCGTTCGGACGCTATTTTGAAGTGCTTCTGGATAGAATCGAGGCGTAAGTCAGAATGAAGGTCTACGTTCCTTACGAACCACGGGGCTCCGACGGCTTGGCGAAGGAAGCGGGACTGAATGGCCTGGAGGCGACTAATGTGCGAGTTGGCCGCGTGAGCGAACACAACGCTCGCATAAGACATGATAGGGCGTATGCAAGCTTTGTATAGTGTCACCTTATTTCTAAGGGACATTTTACTCCGCTTGCATAAGAGATAATGAAGGCGACCGAGCACAAAGGCGGCTCGATTGCGGACGTTTCTAATGTGAGGACCGAAGGTCATGGAGCCATCAAGAGTGACCCCGAGATATTTAACTGATTTGGACCAAGGGATAGGCTGCTTGTACAAAGAGACAGTACCTAAGTTGGAGCGAGTGTGGCGTTTGGAGGGGCGTCGAGAGGTGGTCCTGGCAAAAAGCACGGCTGCGCTTTTGTCCGGGTTCACCTCTATTCGCCATTTCCTAAACCACTCTCCGAGAGAATTGACAGCGCGTTGGAGAACGCGTGTGATTTGAGCCTTGTTACGATGGGAGAAATAAAGCGCGGTATCATCCGCGTAAAGGGCGAGTTGCACATTGTTCGTGCGGGGAATGTCATTTGTGTACAGACTGTACAAGAGGGGGGAGAGCACGGAGCCCTGCGGGACTCCTGCCCTGATGGGGTGGGGTGAGGAGAGCGTGCCCTCGACTCGATATCGAAAGGTACGGTTTGACAAGAAGTCTCGTAAGATGAGCACGAGACTGTCCGGCACGCCTAAGAGGTACAGCTTGTAAATCAAGCCGTTGTGCCAGACTTTGTCAAACGCCTTAGCGACGTCAAAGAAGAGAGCTCCCGTGGATAGGGGGCGACCGGGGGAGGAGTTGAGACCTTTGAGAACGTACTCCGTGATGCGGTGTACTTGGTGGACACAAGAGTGGCCAGCCCGAAAGCCGAACTGCTCGTCTATGAGAAGATGATTTGAAAAGATATACTCTTTGAGTCTTGCTAATAGCAGGCGCTCATAGAGTTTGGCAATGGCCTTGAGGAGGCTAATGGGACGGTAGCTCGCAGGGACGTTGCGGGGCTTACCGGGTTTATGAATGCCGATGACTATTGCCTCCTTCCACGCGTTGGGAAAGATGCAATTCGTCATAGCGGCATTGAAAATAGCTACTAGGAGACAGATAAGTTGGGCGGGTAAGAGTTTGAGAACTCTGTTGCTAATGCCGTCAGAGCCCGGGGCCTTTTTGGGATTGAGACCTTTAATCAAGTCCTTTACCTCGGATTCGGTTACCGGTGTGAGAGTGGTAGTGAGGGGTAAGGAAACCCTGCGCTCGACTTCCCTATCAACGAGTTCCAGGTGGTCGGGATCAGAGGATTGGGTGCTAGGGGAGCACTGGTTCTCGAGAGCGGAGGCTAGAAGCTCGGCCTTTTCGTCGTCATCGAAAGCAGGGGGGTCACCTGAAGGGCGTAATAGGGGAGGCATTGTGACAATGGAGTCGGACTTTAAGGCTCTCGCCAACTTCCAGTAAGCTAGATGCGATGGAGAGATTCCTTCGAGAAGGTCACCCCACCGCGCGTTCCTAAGCTCGGCGATGCGACGCTTTACATCACGCTGTAAAGCGCGCATGCGAACACGGTTAGCTTCGGTGGGGTAAGAATCGTAAGCTCTGATGGAGGCATTCTTAGCTCGGACCAGTTCTTTGATATCGTCCGGCAGGACGAAGCGGTGCGAGTCACCTACCTCGACCTGCTTAGACGAGTGGCTGATGGCCGACTGGAGATGGTTGGAGAAGGCATCTACAGCCTGAGACGTGTCCTGAGGGGACATGAGGGGTTCAGGGATGTTGGCGAGGTGTGGAGAAGAGACATCCGCTAAGGAAGTACTTAGCTTTTGCCAATCCATCACAGAACGCGTGGTCGGTTGAGATAGAGGGGAAGGTCCGAGCTGCATGAGGACGGGACGATGGTCGGAGTCGAGCTCTTGGAGAACTTCCAAGGAGCGCAACCGTAGGGTAATACCCTTGAGGAGGGCAATGTCTAGGACATCAGGGCGATGTGCTAGGTTGGTCGGGAAGTGAGTGGGGTGCATGGGGGCGATGACGTCAAAGTCGAGCTGATCGACTAGGGCGTCAAGACGCCTCCCATTAGGGGTGGTAAGGAGGCTATTCCACCTGACATGCTTGCAGTTGAAGTCGCCAGCCAGTATGACTGCGCTTCCCAGATCAAGGAGTGCTTCGATGTCACTCCTAAGCAGAAGCTTGTTAGGTGGAAGGTAGATGGAGGCTATGACCACGGCAGGATGGCCAGTGAGGGAAAGACGACAGACCGAGGCTTCTATGTTCGTGAGCGCAGGGGGGTCGAGGGGGATGCAGTGGAGGGACCTCCTGTAATAAATGGCAGTCCCACCCCCGCGGGCTGTGAGCCTGTCATTCCTTACAAGATTATAGTTTGCGATTTTGGGATCGCGACGGGACGGCTTAAGCAGGGTCTCCTGCACCAGCAAGAGATCAACCTGATGATCCCGAAGGAATTCACCAACCTGATCCCTCTGCTGGGAAAGGCCGAAAGTGTTGAAGAACGCTAGGGATAGGTGATGGGGTTTGGTTCGTTGGATATGTAAATCCATTACGGGTTTAAGCGGGAGTCAAAAATGGAGAGGGAGTCGTACACATCCATGTACGACTGCATGACGCCTAATCTCTCAAAGGGAGAGGAGACGTTTCGCAGCTCGTGCGCTAGTGAGCGAATCCGTTCAACGTTGACGACGTTGAAAAAATCGCTCACCAGCGCGAGGTCGTTAGCCCAGCTGGTGGCGGAGGTAGGCGCAGAGGGCGCGGGGCGAGGGCGGGGGGCAAGAGGGCGCGCAGGGGCAGTCTGCACCGGGAGGGAGGCGGTGGCCGTGTATGGGAGCGGTTTGCTCCATACATTAGCGTGTGGGGAGGGGCGCGCTGGGAGCGCAGGCTTTGGCGCAGAGGGCGCGGGGGCGGGGGGTGCTGAAGGCAGAGAGGGGCGGGGCGCAGAGGGCGCAGTGGGGATAGGTGCGAACACCGGGGGAGGCGCAGAGGGCGCAGAGGGCTGAGAGGCAGCCCGTGCCGACGCACGAGGGCGTCCACGCCTCGCCACCCCGCTGCTCCCCTTTGGGGCCTTGGGGCAACCGCGATAATTCGCGGTGTGCCCCTGAGTCCCGCAGAGGACACAGCTCGGCGGCTCGGTCGCGGTCTCCCTCGAGCGCGAGCACTCACTAGTCGGGTGATCCCCGATGCATTTGACGCATCGGGGACGGGCGTTACAATTACGGGCAGAGTGCCCGTAAAGTTGGCAGTTGTGGCACTGCGTAGGAGTGCCACTTTTGTGAGGGGCCTCAATTGAGAGCCCCGAAATTAGGCATACGGCCTTTGTGGAAAAGATTTTCCGACCTTCGTCGGAGCGGTCCAGCACCACCAGGACCATATCATATGGCTCCCGGGTGCGGGCCTTGTACATCCGGTGCACCTCGTGCACCGGGAAGGACTGTGACTTAAGGTCACTCTTTATGAGCTCGGTGTCGAGCTCCTTTGGGAGGCCGCGGATAACGGCACGAAGTACGCGCTCCTCTTCGAGCGCGTAAGTGTGATATGGGATTTTATTATCCCTTAGAAATTTGGATAGGGCGCGGTGAGAATCCGAGGTCTGCACCTTGACCATTATTCCCTGCGAGGTGGACCTCGCAGAGAGAAAGTGGATATGACGCTCATGAAGCGCCTTGGAAATTTGCTCCCAGGCGCTCTTGTCATGGATGACAAGAGGGGGGGGCGGGGGAGACTTGCGCGCGGGGCGCGGGGAGGGCGAAGCCCGCTGCGAGGCAGACGGGCTATTGCCAGATTGGCGGAGGGTAGGGGACGCGGGGGTAGGGGAGGGGGCAGGGGACCCCAGGGAGGGAGCAGCTTTGCTCACCTTAGGGGGAGGGAGGTCGCGCTGTTTGCGCGCCCTCTTGTTGCCAACAAGAATGGAATCATCCTCCGATGAGGATGAGGCGGGAAGGGGGGAGGAGGGGGGGGCAAGGGCCTCCACCTCCATGTCGATCTCCAACTGGACGTCGGAGTCGCACTCGGAGGGAGGGGTAGGGGCAAGAGGGGAGGAGAGAGGCGAGGGGTCGGGGGACGCGGGGGAGTCCGCGGCATGTCGGCGGGCTAGGGTATCCAGCAGGGCTGGACACTGCGCCTTGACTAGGAACTAACTGACAGGGATTCGTTCATAGAAAATATAGCGGTACAGTGCCAAACTTGACAGAACTGCCAATATGGCGAAAGATCGCCTTTTGCACCGTTAGAATTTAACAAAATACTCGACAAACCGAATTTTGCGGATATACTTATGTTGTCGACTCGAAATCATTATTTTTTTATGTTTTATTATTCTGGTAAGGTTTCAATCGAGTCTACCGTACCCCTGAACGGAATTATTAATATAGATAAGTTGATTACTAGGACTAGTTGATTAAATCGCGATAAGAAATTATAAGTACCTACTTATTTAATTAGTTGACGGTGGTAGAGTCAAGCTACAGCTAATTGACTACAGCTCGTATATAGGTATATTGGCGGGCTCAACCTGGGTAGTACGACCCTCACACAGAAATCATCTTTAAGAAGGTAGCTATTATTCTCATCTTATTCATCCCGGCACAGCTCTGCGTTCATACAATGCGTAAGACATGCGGAAGTCCAATCCCCATCCCTTCCACTTCCTCTGTTCGACTCCCCTTCAAACATTTTGCTGACACCATACCATATCAATGTCAGTAGAAATGGTGAAGCTCGTGTCAGCAAAACGTCAAAAGCGGAGCGTTTGAAACGTAATCGCGAGCGTTTGCTTTTCTATTACGATTTGAGTAGCTAGCGTGGTTAGGGCCCTGGAGGGTCGTACGTACGTTTGTTTGCCGAATTTGTTATGTAGGTACTTATGAAAAAAATACGGTCGATTGGAGAGAAGTGTTCGTTGTTAATTGTTTATTACAGCTGCAGTGCTGTGGTAATTACGCTTCACTTCATATTATCTGCTCGCGACGCCGCCGCGCCGCCGACGACGCTGACAGCCTATAAACCTAGGTACCTACTCTGTCCGTTGCATTAATAAAGTTGATCGAAACTCGCAATCCGATTAACTATATTGGTTCAACCGACTTTTTGTGCGAATCCCGTCGTATCGCGCTTGATTTCGACACAAATTTGTATTTAAAAGTTTCGGAGTGAATACCTACATAATGATTACTTTTTACGTATAAGTACCTATCACTTATCTGGGTAGTGGATTTGTGCGCACTTTTGACTGTACCTATAAAAATATTAACCGACTTAAAAAATGCTAGCACTGCATATTGAGAATAACTTTGGATCTTATAGTCTTATTTCATTCATTTGTAGACATTTTTTTCAAAATCGGTCTACAATTCACGAAGAAATCGGTAAAAATACCTACATTAAAAAAGCATACCTACATGCAGTCGAACATAGAACATTCTCCTTTTTGGTAGTCGGTTAATAAGCGTGAACCTTTTAGCGTTTTATAAGTATAGCACTGGCCTTTACTTTTTTATTCGTTTCGGTATCATCGAATGGTGTCTTTTCGAAATGGCAAAACACTACCAACCTAAAACTGCACAAAATGTATATTTTTCTCAAAACAAGTGTTCTCTTTGGAGATGTAGATGGGAGCTTTTATTCTGTGTTGCCACATTTTTTTATTATTTCATTAATTGAAGTGGTGGCTGTCGCGACCGCCGCCGGCTTGGCTTTTGTCATCAAAAAAACTGAAACAAAACTTGAAAAGCGATCGGATTAACTGTGCGAGTTCCTTCAATGAGATTTTCCATTCCAATGAATATATAAGCTGGAATCGCAGGTATTAATACCGGGATTAGTGTTGGTCTTTGTATTTCATTATTTCTTGTTCATTCGCTTCATTTATTTGGTAGGTGATGTGCATCGGAAGTTTTTTTCAACGCAGCCACACAAGAACAAAAACGTAACACAAGCTTTTGGGTTATAATCTATATATATATAACTCAAAGGTGACTGGCTGACTGACTGACTGACTGACATAGTGATCTATCAACGCACAGCCCAAACCACTGGACGGATCGGGCTGAAATTTGGCATGCAGGTAGATGTTATGACGTAGGCATCCGCTAAGAAGGGATTTTGATTAATTCTACCCCCAAGGGGATAAAATAGAGGATGAAAGTTTGTATGAAACTTTGTCAATTAAATTCCACGCGGACGAAGTCGCGGGCACAGCTAGTTATATATATAAGTTCTAGAATTGTAAACATTTACTTTATGATAACACGATTGCTACCTGTTTTGTGTTCAATAAACAAATAAATAAAAATATAGGAACAATCGTAAATTGTAAACGTTATGAGAAGAAGTTGTACTTTTGATGTTCTGTAGGTAATCAGCATCGATTAGAACTTTTAAGAATTTTCCAATGAAAAAACGCATGAGAGAGGAGTAGAGATATTGGAACATTTGATGTTATGAGCGAAGTTTGCAGGCGGAGCGACTACCCGCAACGATTTTCCTTATAAAGAAATTTGTTAGTGTTGTTAACATAACGGCGTTAAAATAATTTAGGTAGTCCATAAAGTTTAACAGCCGCCGTTATTGACTCTTGCCGAAGTTAATGCGATCCCGGGGCGCCGATCGCAGCCCGCCTCATAATAATCTCATCGCCATTGTCTATGAGTATGGCTATTTTTAATGACTAACCGTAAATAACTATGCCCATCCAATTTTAAAATGATCTGTAGTTCCAATCTACGGTTTGAGCACACCACTGAACTTTTTAGATACCTCTGACGTAATTTGTTCAGTTGAAGTTATAATATTTTCTCAGAGTTGATAAAACACGATCTATAACAAAAATGTAAATCTATATCTAGAAATACAGCTATTAGTATTCGACTCTTATTTAGGGAATGTCAGTACTTACTGGTAATGAAAAGACAAAACATACTGATCAAAATTAATAGTAAGTATCTCGACTCGATAAACAGACATCTGGAAGTGGGCCAAATGAAGCGGCCGATGCAGCACATCTCCAATCTCCTTGTATTTCCCGCATTTGCCCACTTCCAGCACCTTTTCAGGAACGAACAACACTGCGATGTGAATGCTAAAGTTTTAAATTCAATCAAGTTCAATAGGTAGTAGGTAGACAAATGTATCTGCTGTCGGGTTCTCTTGACAGTGGGTATGTATCTGGCTCCTGGCCTACTTAATGACTTATACCACATTATTCCTAGTAGATGGAGCAATGATATTTATCGTTATTAATTTTAAAATTCCATGAAATTGTGAAAATAATAAAACTTTGTCTCCCACATAATCCCTGTTTCCTAAAACCATGACATAAAACACTTATTCACTTCAAGATATATTTTATATTCCGCAATTACATCGACGGAATGATATTATTTCACCTTTGGCAATGTTAACTGAAATGTACATTTTACGTTAAGTTAGTTTTCATGGAACACTTACTAATTCAAACAAAATAAATATATAAGTTCGCTACAACAATAGGTACCGCTCTATATTTGGACTTAAATTAGTCTTAATTAGAGGCGAACCGAGAACAAAGTTTTACGTGTTGGATCCAAATAATTTATTAGGTAAAGGAATAAAATAAGGACATGTATTTTTATATTTTTAGGGGTAATTATGGTGCATATATTTTTTGTGGTGGCTATGGTAACTTATTTTAGAAGTAGTTATTGAATAGGCGCCTCTCTATGATATTGTTCGGCTTTATGCATAGTGAAGACTCAAATTTGAGTGTTCAAAGGAAACCACTTTCATAATTCTGTTAAAATTGTTATATGTACGATACTTCTTCTATATCGTATATACCAGTTGTGTAATAACTACATATTTGGCTGAATCGTTATCACGTATTCTTAAAAAAATACAGAGTTGGCAGACACATTGGCAATAAGTACTGAAATGACGCTAGTTATGGGTTTGTTGTCCTACATGGCTGTTCGGATCTCCCGACAACATTTTACGCAATCGGCTGGTGCCTTTCTGTCTGGCATTTGTTTTATGAAAGTCCAAGACTTGTATCTGGAGAAACGAAATTAGTATTAAGGTCATGGCGCTCATAAAACTCTGGATGGTAAAAGTATTTTATCACGTTTGAATAGTCTCAATCTTGATTCCAGCTTCTTTTGTCAAGGCACTCTCCTCTTTTATGAGTGTTTAATGCAGATTGGCGAGTGTACAGTAAATTCAGTATTAACTCTGGCTCTTTTTTTACATATAATACGTATACGTAAGGTTTATCCCTACAACAGAAAGCTGTCCTTACACCTTGCAGTTCATGTAATGTATAAAAGCATTTCCACATTAAGCTGTCAGTGGAAAAACGGCCCGATATCAACGCAACCCCCAACCGGTATAGGGATCTATATCAATGACTTAAAAGATTGCATTATGCGTCAGCGAGGGGTGGGCTCACATTTTTCACAAAATCCAAACAACAGAACACGCAGTTAGTGTCCGTGACGAGAGCGAATGAATGGCGTCGCATCCGTCTAGCTAACTCCACGTCGCATTTGCAATAAAACATTCATGAATTCAGAATGTTACTGCTCAGTACCCATTGCGTAGATGGCGCGTTGATTCTTTGTAAATTTGAAAGGGAACGGTAGAGTGTCGATTTGTATCCAAACGCTTATTGCTTACCCTTTGTATAAACATAAGTTTTGGTCGAACCGAATATCAAGACTTTATCGTCATAATATTGTGGGGAATTTAGTATTGGTTATCTAGAAATTTGTGCGACAAAAAATGTTTTGTAATTTTTTCCTTTTGAAGGTTGTTGCTATGTCGGTAGCTACTTTCAGAAAAAATAACATTTCTGCAATGATATAAACATGATAAGGGACCATCCATAAGTTACGTCACACGTTAAGGAGGAGGGAGGGGGTCGACGAAGTGTGACATTGTGTGACAAGGGGTGGGGAGAGGTCCCAAATTTTGTGACATCACATTTTTTTGACGTGCATTTTATTGAAAAATTATTTAAATGGAAATAAAAATAATTTCGGAACTGCTGTTTTAACATCTAAATGTAAAATTGCAAAATATGTGACGTCACACTAGGTAGCGAGGGGTCTCACAAATGTGACCAACTGTGACAAGGACGGAGAGGGGTCAAAAAATCATGAAATTCGTGTGACGTAATTTATAGATGGCCCCTAATGAGCGTAACATGTTTAATACAAACCGCGCAAGGCAACTATAGAAGGGTTCAACAAAAGAAAAAAAGTAGAGTTTTATTTCCAACATCCATGGCAGGCGGGATTGGTTGGCCGGCGGCGGAAGTGACGCGAACTATGCGCGGCGCGGAGACGGTATGCCGACGATTTCCCAAAGCCCACAAAGTGAGAGGTCCGCAGTGATGGCAATCAATTGAAGCTAATAAATTCGTATGAATGAGGGGTAGGCGGCAAAACAAAAGCGCTCAGTTGTAACCATAGATTAAAAAATGTTTCTACGTGAGACATATAGGCTTAAGAAAGAGAACGAGACTAGTGGTATACGTGTGCTAATATGAGTTAGATAAACGCAATCTTTCGCGAACATGCTAGAGCTGCCCGTCTAGTCAATATCGCAAATAATTACAAAATATCTAGGTTTTCTATATCTAGCCTGCATTTAGGCAATATGAGTTTACCTTTACCTACTCAAATTGGGGGCAATCTGAGTACTTCAGTTGGATTGTATAGAACTGCCCCTCGAGTTCAAACTGGAGACTTTTCATGGACTAGATACACGTTCATCAAATTAAAATGAGGTGTAATAACTTTGTATTCTACTTTGGGCATGATTAAATGGGTGTGCCATTTGAGCTGGTGAAAGATAACAAGATTATAGGTGGTAGAGACAAACTGTAGTCGATTGACTACTGCTCATACACGGACTGACTTGGCCGGGATAGTACCACCCTCTCACAAAAGATCTGCGTAAAATAGCCATAATAGCGGCGTCCCTATACCAATTTCCATTCCTGTTCAAAGCGGCAACGTCCGAGCTATGCCATAAGTATCGATAGGCTATGATAACTGCTTACCATCAGGAGAGTCGTGCGCTTGTTTGTTATATAAAATAAATAATTTAGCCCTTTCTGACGTCCCACTCCTGGGCACGGGCCTCCCCTCAACATGAGGGGGATTCAGGCCATAATCCACCACGCTGCCCAGTGCGGGTTGGCAGATTTCACATGTCTTTCGAAAATTGTTTAGATCTTCATGCAGGTTTCCTCACGATGTTTTCCTTCACCGTAAGCAAGTGATAATCATATATAAATTATGATTAGCACATAGATTTCGAAAAATCCAGAGGTTCGAGCCGGGGTTTGAACCCAATGCCTGGTGCCCGCAAGACGCGTGTTTTAACCAATCGGCTATCACTGCTCCGTTTGTTATATATAACATTATTATTATTATTTTGTTTTATATAACAAAATAATAATACTGGAGCTAACAAAGGCTTTATGAAAGACGTGTGTACTTAGCCAATTCCATACAGATATTATCTTGTGAGACTTCGACCGGCGGAAGAAAAAAACCGCTTGAACTTGTTATCTAAGCGTTTCAGCGCAAACATGTTTAGACGTCAGATTTATGTTTTCTGATCCATCTGCCGTGCCCTCTCGCATAATATTGCGGACGGACTCGGAAAATAATAAAGGCAAGCAGATAAGGTTTTCGTCTGTTCCAAGGGAAACGGCCCAATTGAGTTGGGACCATTTTATTTTTCATTTTCCTTAAGCCAAATATGAATGAATTATTTGCGCTTGAACAATGCAGGTTCGCTGAAACGTCTGTTATTATATACCTATTCGATTTACACGTGAACAATATTATGTTACCCACTTATTATCCTACTAATATTAAAAATGCGAAAGTTTGTGAGTGTGGATGTATGTATGTATGTATGTTTGTTACTCCTTCACGCAAAAACTACTGAACGGATTTGTATGAAATTTGGAACACAGATAGATTATAACCGGGATTAACATATAGGATACTTTTTAACCCAATAATCCAATACTACGCGGATGAATTCGCGGGGCACAGCTAGTTTTTAATACAAGAGTTACTTTTTTGCGAACTCATATTACCTGCCTACATTAATTTATCGAAAAAAAATAAAAATATCTTGTTGCATTTTTGACGACCGCTTGGCTCAGTGGTTCGCGCGTAGGCCGCTTGGCTCACTGCACATATTGGTTGCGGGTTCGATTCCCGCCGCGGCAAATTTCGCAAATGGCTTTTTCATAATTTGCCCAGGACTGGGTGTCACTGGGATCGCCCCCGGTCCATTGTACGGTACCCATAGTACAAGCGTTGCTTAGTTTGGGACCATACAGTTGGTGTGTCAGTCTGGCGATATTTATTATTTATTTATTAGGTAGGAATCTCTGCGGCAATGTGTAGTACTTACGTATTTAGAAAAACAATAGTCTTGTAGTTGAGTCGTATCACTTTTGTATTTGTGTTAGTTAGTCGCTAGGTCGCTATAATCGGCCAACGAGAAGGTAAAAAATGGTAATAATGTTTATGTTCAAGTCGATCACCACGTCGTCGGTTCGCCAACCGACGCATACCTACGGGCGGCTATTTTATAAATTCGTGGTTCATTATGTGCTAGAAAATGTAGTTTTAATCAGAAATAAATTAGAGCGAAATGTTAGAACAACTAATATAATCAAATATATTTTCGTATCGTTTCTCGTTAGCCGTGGCGTGGTATAACAATGTAGGTACTCTGCTGTAAAAATACAAACGTAGCGGGTTGCAGGTTAAAGAAAAGGTGTCCATTAGTTACATGGTAACATGGCATAATACCTACCTAATAAAAAAAAAACGATTATTGCAAAAGTCTCATATCTTTTATTTTCGAATTCAAATATTTATTAATATGTACTTACCTACCTATAGATGTCAGCAAAAATATAACTCAAAGGTGACTGACTGACTGACTGACATAGTGATCTGTCAACGCACAGCCCAAACCACTGGACGGATTGGGCTGAAATCTGGCATGCAGGTAGATGTTATGACGTAGGCATCCGCTAAGAAAGGATTTTGATTAATTCTACCCCCAAGGGGATGACAGTTTGCATGAGACTTTCTTAATTTTAAACCAATCGGGCTGAGACTTTGCATGCATAAAGCTACTATGACGTAGACATCCCGTAAGAAAGGATCAAAATTCCACGCGGACGAAGTCGCGGGCTCAGCTAGTCGATAATAAAACAAGATACCCGCGGAATGAAATAATAAAAATAGGGTTTTAGCGTAGCAAGTTTGTCCGGGCAGCGGAGCGGCAAGGCGAACCAATTTCTGAGCCGAAGCCGAGCGTTTTGTTGGAAATAGCTTTCCTTCAATCTGCATTTTCTTGCTGATTTACCAACTTTCATACAGAACGAGAAGTTTACTCGCGATGCCTAGGCGGGGGAAGCTCGGCCGAGTCGACACATTAAATTATTATTAAACTCCACTGTCTACATTGAAATACGCTCAAATAATTTCAATTGAGCATGCTTTATGTAACATTTAACTAGAAATCTAATACCTATATAAAATTCTCGTGTCGCGGTGTTTGTTGCCAAACTCCTCCGAAATGCACAAAATGAAATTTTGTGTGCATTTCGGGTAGGTGTGAGAATTGGTCAACATCTATTTTTTCATACCCCTAAAGACAGGACAACGTCTGTCGGGTCAGCTAGTAATAATATATAAACAATAGGTTGCCACTACTACGTACGAGTACTAACGATTTCGAATGCAAACGTAATTAGGTGAATATTGATACCAATTTTATGGTGGAAGAACTAAGCTGTAGCCACTTAACTACAGATCAGGCAAGTCGTACGCTTGTTTGCCGACTTTGTTATATAAGCGTACGGCCCGCCTGATGTTAAGCAGCCACCGTACCCTACAGATGCTTGCAATACCAACGGCATTGCTCGCACGTTGCTGACCTGAAGGGGAGTGATAATTGGGATATGCGGAAGGGAGGTTGGGTGCTTGAGCAAACATTTGAAAGTATTCCTGTCTTGCTTATGCGTTCCGACCATAAAAAAGAGGGCAATAGGTACATAGTTTCGTATCACCAAAATATTTAAAACAATATAAAGTTAACGAAAACAAAACACAGCTCATGACCAATAGCACGAAACGTAGGGTCTTAGTGGACGGGCAGAGTATACAATATGTCGACGAGTATACGTACTTGGGCCAGATAGTCTCGTTCAAAAACCGGCAAGACAAGGAAGTCGCAAGACGGATCGATAACGCCTGGAAGAGCTTCTGGGCCATGGGTGATATGATGAAGGGTCACCTACCAGTATGCTTCAAACGTAGACTCGTCGACATGTGTATCTTGCCCGTCTTAACCTACGGTGCTCAAACCTGGTCACTCACGGAGCTACAGAAATCCAAACTCAAGGTTTGCCAAAGAGCAATGGAGCGCAGCATACTATATGTTAAAAGGACGGACCGCGTCCGAAACACTACCCTGCGCTCCATCACTCGGCTCGCTGACGTGGGCAAGAAAACAGCAAAGCTGAAGTGGGACTGGGTCGGCCACGTAGCACGCATGGATCCGCAAAGGTGGGCAAACCGTATTAATACCTGGACGCCCAAAGATGCATGGTCACCGACGTCGCGGCAGACCAAAGCGAAGATGGTGCGACGATTTGAACACCTTTGCGGGTAAATCGTGGCCACAACAAGCCGAAGATATGGACCTGTGGCGTAAAAAAGGGGAGGCCTTTGCCCAGCAGTGGGACGTACAAATAGGCTATAAAAAATAGTTAACGATTAATGATATCAACCCGAAATAAATAAGCAACAAAGAATATCAGAAGAAATAATAAAGACGCACGAAAAATACGACATGAAGATTAACAAAGTTCTAAATAACTAACTTTGCTTATAGGGTGGACGTCATAATAAATGTGTACCTAAGGACACGTCCCGAGCCGGACTGTACACTCGTAAAGCCCCCGGTTCGATTACATACACGACCGGGTCGCAGTGAATTAACTACAAACGGACCCGGCACCGCGTGACCGGAATATTTTCAAAAAAATCCTTCGCCCTCCTCCCTCTGACACTAGAAAGAGCCTGATGAATAAATATGTAGCTATATCATTTTTGTTAGTACCTACACAAAGCTCGCATCTCTACGGCGCGGATTATTGGAAATTATGTAAATAAACTCAATTGATCTAACTGAATTTGTTTCAGATAATGATAGGATGGGGATAATCAGATTCGTGAATCTGTTACTTTTAAGCGTTCAGTTCTGGAATACAAATTGAAGAGAAAAATATCAGTGATTTTGCAGCGCTGCTACAAACATACGCAAAATGGGCCATTATGGTTTTATGCTACACTATTGTGGCAGATTTTCCCAAATTACATGAAGATTTAAGCATTTTTAAGATCTTATTACGTTGTGTTTAGTTTTTACTACTTGTGTAATTATATAAAATTTTTGTGACATATAAATACCACAGAGGCCAATAAATACCGGATAATCGCAGAACCTGAAATTCAGATATTGATAGAAAGTACACCGGTCCAATATAATCTTCCCAATCACCTCACTTCCGTTGTAAAACCGCTGCAAAGCTTTGAAACAGCTATCAATAACATTAAATCGCTGCAACCATTAAAGTTATATTTTTTTTTAAACCAGCCGCTCTTTTTGCTACCACTTCCCATGGCAAATCAGCTAATGGAGTGAACGTGACGAGAATCCTGTCGTAGCCCAAAGGGAAATCCGATAAGTATGAAAATTAAGTTTTTTGCGGACAAAATTACTTTAGTTTGTGTTCAACAGGTATCAATCTTAAGAATGAGGTTTCCATTTGGCATGAAAAGTTATTAATGCATTAAATAGTTCATTTCATAGATCACGTTTCTTTGTCATGAATCGTTTAAATGGTCACGAATAATTGTTTACTTATGTACCCATTTACGTGGGTATCTGCATAAAACCTATGTTCAAATAATTTGAGCCACATAAGTAATTCATGAAAATAAAGTACAGCTTAGTGTAGGTATAAAATGCCTCAAGTTTATCCGGAATATTAGACACTGCTATTTCCCGGCACCGGCGCGCCGCGCCATAACCATCGGCTAACATTGTTAAGCCAGAACGAGCAATTATTTTAAACGCATCCATTGCAGCAAACAACATTAAGAGCTGATGCGGAGTAGCCGTAACGAATGTCGTTATCCTACATTTCGGGGTCGATAAACTGCGGGCCGGCGCGACGACGGCGTCGCGGCGCCGCGCCGAACCTCCGCACCATGATCGAACCACACAATACTTAGAAAGAATGACTTGTCTTTTTATTAAGAAATTGTCTTCTGCACCGTCTGACCGTGTCGTCCAACATCCACCCTATATCCAAAAATCTAAAAGACTACTACTTTCTACGACATATCTATCTCAAGTTAAGTCATACTGTGGCCATAAATCGTACCTAACCTATTAGAAACCGGATGGCCATGACAAACAAATTTCAAGAACAATTAATTAGTCATGAATTTTCCTTAAAGAGTTAAGCATCTTACAAACTTTGTTTGGGTAATTGATTAAAAATATTAAAGTAGCGAAGTTTGAAATTGATGGTGACAGAATAATGCAGTAAACTTTGAGGCAAAGAGAAACTTGAACTTGATAATATAATCTGGATGAGTTGTAGATAGTACAGGTAGTAAATTGGATAAATCAATTTCCAAAAGGTATATGAACAACACATAGTGAAAGCTCGTATTACGGGCAATATAAATTTACCGCTCCTAAAATTGTATCTTACAGCGACGCAGTTTTACACGATCGTATGAAAAATTTCATAATTACGTCGAGGCCGTTAGGACTAAGTTCAAGGCGGCCAACTTATGCCGCGCGTATTCCACGACCACATATTTCTACCATATAAAATTCATGAATGGTTTTCGTTTCTATAAAATAAGAATGGTACATAATTTTTCTTCCTAATAACATCATGTGTACCATGATAATATTGACGCCGTACATGAAAATTTCGAATACTCGAGACATGATCGCCCAAACACTTAAAAGGATGAAGGATTTTTAAATCACGAGGACCGCTCCTAAATACTTGTCTTGAATCTTAAACAAAAACATAAGAACATTTTATTTTCAAAAATTTTCAAGACTCGTATTGCAAATGAAAACTTTTTGGATAGTTAAGTACTATATAACCTATTACATTTCTACCTAGTACTTCTATAATAAAGCATAACATTAATTCTGGAGTTTTACACAAGCCCACTAACTGGCTAGTGGCAGTAAAAACTTTCATACAACTATAGGAATACAACTTACTATTTACTAATGCAATTAAAAAGTTTCAGAAAGGGATCTGAAGTATACGGACCCGCATTAACTTGAAATCCTCTTGTATAAGGAAAGCTGCAGTAGTGATTCTCTTTAAACAAAATACTCATATTCAGACGAACGCACCGGTTTATGATTCCAAATTCAGAAACTCCAAATAGGTATACATTATATTCCAATAGGTATGATCTCGGTCTAGTGACATCACCGACGGCTTCTTTTCAAAGTCGGCAAACAAGCATACGACCCACCTGATGTTAAGCAGTAACCGCAGCCTATAGATGCCGGCAATACAAAAGGATTTGCTCGCCTGACTAAAGGGTAGTGGGATAGGAGAGAAGTTCCGGGCTTCCGGCTCTCTCGCTATGATAATACGAAATGCAGCTATACTATGTTCTTTACGCCGATCTGCCTTAAGAAGGTGGTACGGCTCGGTTGAACCAGCCGGGCAATATGAGCTATATGAGCCTATAGTAAATGGTCTACAGCTTGACTCTACCACCTTTACACCGCCAATAATCTCACACTTAGGTATCACGCGTATATACATATATGTAAGTATCCATATCATAGCAATATTGACGATATCGCGAGACACCTAGGGTCGCGATATCGTCATCGACCTGTCGTCGCGGATCATTACTTATTGCGATTCATATTGATCATGTAACACTCCTATCACGAGTCGTTGACGATAGTAAAGCTAATAATAATTAATACTTAGTGATAATAACAATTGTATGTCTAATAGATTTTTATAACCTATATATGTATAAAGGTACTTACCTAGTTGTAGATACATGTATTTATCCTTAACCTGCCTCTGTAGTACGTATCTTTGTAATAGGTATCCCCTTTTTCAGTTTCTCAGCTCACCGCCCGCGTTAGTTAGTGGTGACATATGCAAGATCTATTAAGTAATTTATGTTGACTTTAATAGACACCTACGTAAAATTATGGAACAGATTGCTGATTTAATTGAGGTTTAATGTTTGTGCTAAAGCTGTTAATAAAGTAAGCATTACAATAAGTAAGAACATCTTAAACCTGGTCATAAACACGTCTACAAAGCAGGTAATTTTGGAAATCATAATATTGTTGTTTACAACTGAAGGTTCTGAGATTTGTTAATTAAATCAAGTACTAGAAGATATACCTCCATAATGCTATTACATACTTTTTAATTACCTACTCATGTATATCTAGATCTGACTTTAATTCAGCAACATTTGTAAAGTACCTACCTTAAATAAACTAAACAAAACATAATGTTTATAAAATACCGATAGTATAATTTTATTCATTTCAAAATATTCCACTACGCTCGGCCGCTCTTGATAACCCCGCTGTTTTGCTACTCCGGACAAGAGCTCTCGGGCATAGTGCAGGGGCCAGTTACACTTAAGAACAACATTATTGCTGCGCTGTGGTCTAGTGTTTGAAGTGTCTGGGCGTGGGGACACAATCGTTGTGCATGATACGGCTATAACACTCACATTCCCTCCTCAGACGCCTGTTATTGTCATATTATACGGGATATTTGCTGATTCTGACGCTTAGTAATCCGTGATTATTGCTTCAATCTTTTTATGGGTTGTCCTGTGGGATGAGAGACATTTATACATAGGGACTGCAACGATTCCTATACCTACTTTTTGCGACTACACTACACTTAAAATCTTACGTTAGCTTTGTCAGTCTCACTATCAACGTTTTATGTACATATGTGCCTCTATGAACTGTAAAAGTACATTCAGTCCTGAAAACTCATCAGTAAAAAAGAAACAGACAATATTTCTTCTGTTTTTTACGAAATACTTATTTCGTTTTTCCTATATATCAAAGTACCTACCTAATAATTATATTAATTACATTGGAACTATAAGGGCAGACGTTGAAACTTTTGTTAAATTTACAACAAAACTGTTGCTGTTGATAGAATGTCCAAGTTTATCTGTTACCGATTTAATTTGATGATTCACATTCAACTGGAAACCGCGCTCGCGTTGTTCTTCGGAATTCGTCTTTTCTGTTATTTTTTATGCCGTTCCTCAGTCGCGGCAATAAAGGCTAGCGAGACGGCTTGTCTGCCTGTTCCCGGTTTTCTCGCCCTTGTTTATCCGGCTGGGGGTAGTTAGCGCGGCGAGTGCCGCCCCGCGTCAGTGCCTCCGGAGCCCGCCCAGCGATGGGACGCTCCACCGCCGCCCAGGCGTTTCCCACCGCGCGCTCGCGACATCAACAACATAGGTGAACCACGCGACTCAAAAAAGGACAGTTATCTAATGTGACTCAGACACAATGACTCTTTTTATACATTTATATTGTGTTTTGTGGATAAAGTTGTTGACTGCGTGCTCCGCGACAGGTGAGTTGATAGTGCAAATTGCATTTTTATTGAGTTCAACGGCGACTTGTAAAAGTTACGTAAAGCAAGATTATGTTTTATTTTTTTGCAGAAATAATGTTAGCTTGATTTGTTATGGTATTTCTACATCAGGATATTGAGTATTTTATTAATTATCGGATCTTTACCATCAAATATCCAGTAATAATACTGGAACCGCATAACTCATTGAATTGTTTTTCGCTTGCTATTTGCGTCAATCGGATAAAATACATAATATTCATTTAATGAGATTATAATAAATAATCTTATTTTAAATGTTTTTCTGTCACTATCTATTCACATAACTAGTCCTATGGCGCATTTATAACGAGGAAGTAAATATTTTTTGGGTTTAATACGCCACTGTTATAAGGGAAGTATATAGGTTCTATTTTTAGAATTCCCTGAAAATAGAACCTAAAATATTTATTTTGCTGCGCTTTTAAAGTGTATCGCTATTTTTGTGGTAACCAAAGTCAAACAAAGATTTACCAAGGCATTAATCTGGAGAAAAACATTCATTGGTAGAGCAAGGCCAGTATTATGAATGTCCTTCTATACTATGACAAATGTAAAGAATTAAAAAAATCTAAAGGAAAGTGTCTCTATCCAATTATATAATAATTCCATTAATACAACAATCTACTTTCGCTGACCCTACCTAAGAGACCGAACCTCACACATTCAATATCGATTGCCCGAAAATCGCAAAAATACATTCGGAACTTACAAGAAACCTCTCTATTCGAGTAGGATTCGTAAGCTCCTTCAAGTGCGAGATTTATTCAGAGGGTCGCGAGGTCCTGCTTCCATAACATAATTCGGTTAACAAGGGGGACGATCACAAACAAAATGTTAGAGCGGGGAAGACGGTGACGCATCGCCGGATTTCCGCGGGCATCTTGCGAGCCACTGACAGTTATCGATGTACTTTATACGAGGGATAACTAAAATCATTAATATTACTAACCATTACTACTTATAAAATCGGAGTTTTTTTTCTAATGAATAGTAATTTGTATTATTTGTGCATCATCTCAGCGTGTGAAATAATGTAAATAGCTTTATAATGATAATTAACACTAGGCCTGTATTCCCCAATAGAGTAGGCAGAGGTGCACTATTAGATATCAATGTAATAAGAGCGGAGAGCCGATTGGCACTTGCAGGGTACATTGCCTGGCTGTTAATAGTAGATTCATCCTATCTGAAAATCAATAGCAGGACTTCATGATCGGCAAGCCGTAACGAAGTGTCTAAGGCCGTATTTATAAAACGATCTCAAGTCTGAGAACCGTCTAGAGTAAGCCTTTGACATGCCGTTTTGTGCTGATATGACTTAAGAATGACATTTCTAAGATCGTTCTTAGATTTGAGATAGATTCATTAATACTGGCCCTAGATGCAATAATAACATCGAAAACAAATGCGGTTTTTGCCTCAGAATACCACTAGCTAGACGAATCTATAATTATATCACTCTATTTTTAACCCCCGACGAAAAACGAGGGGTGTTATAAGTTTAACATGTGTATCTGTGTATCTTTAACCCCCGACGAAAAACGAGGGGTGTTATAAGTTTAACATGTGTATCTGTGTATCTGTGTATCTGTGTATCTGTGTATCTGTGTATCTGTGTATCTGTGTATCTGTGTGTCTGTCTGTAGCCACGTAGCGCCCAAGCTGATGAACCGATTTCAATTTTTTTTCTTTTGTTAGATAGGTATTTTGATCGAGAGTGTTCTTAGCTATGTTTCATGAAAATCAGTTCAGCCGTTTGAAGATCATCAGCTCTTTTGTAGGTTAAAAAAGCCACATTCACGGCCAAAACCAATTCCCACGGCTCGAATCCATTCGAAATTTGTGATTATTGGATTTCGATTTATTATATTTTTAAATGATCGTAATAGTCTGAACTGGCTTTTTACAATATTATAAATTTGAAAAGTTTCCCTGATTCTGGAAAAAATGTATATTTTATCAATTTTTATATGAGATTTGTGTATGAACTAAAGACGTTCCATAAGTCACGTTTCAAATGATGGATACGCGCATGCGTAAAATTCTGTTTGTTTTGTTAATGGTCATGGAATATTACGCTATAATAATTCTAGAGGGCGCTGCTCTGCCATTGAGAGAAAATATAAAAAAAACAAATCTAATTTAAAATAATTTTAGCATTATTGAAAATTCTTCCCCTGGGCTGCTCCCGTCCGCCTCAACCAGAGTTATTACATCAAATTGAATCATAATTGATAATATTTTACTAGGAATTAAACCTCCGTGGCATCAATATTTAGATTCGTTGTCTATTCTAATGTCATAACAAAATAATGTCTCATACTTTTACACAGATTTTCTGTTGATTATTGTACATCAGATTATAAATGAGGAAGCCAAAACAAATTATGTAAATGGCGCTTTCATAATCTGGCATCGAAACTAGTTGTACCAGATGAATTTGCGAGATGAGTTATGGATACTGAGCTACGGGAGCTACGCAAATCGCGCTAACTTCATTATTTGGAAGAACTAGGTAAATTATACATTTGATGAATAGGTCGTCGCATCGGGGGTTTCTAAATTTTCAATTTAGAGTTATGTTTTAGAAAAACAGTCTAATATATATTTTTTTAAACTGTTCCTTTATAATGTACTGTTGTAGTCTATTACATAGAGGGCTTTCCTACAAACACAATTCTTCATCCTGTTCATAACTCTTTTGCCAGGAAAATGGCCGGACATGTATTGATGTCACTCCCAGGATTACACGAAAAAACCTTTTAAGGATTTTCTATACCGGTTCATAATAAGATTTCTCCTGTATAAAATACAATAACATTGACTTTATCATTACAAAATGTATTAGAACGAAGGAGATAAGTATTGCGATGTATCTTAGAAAGCAATTTATTTTACAAACACGCCAGAAAAGAATGTGTCCGTACTAATAACATGCAGGTTATAATAATATCAGTGACGACCGCTTGGCGCAGTGGTTCGAGCGTAGGCCGCTCAGCTCACTGCACATGGTGGTTGCGGGTTCTATTCCCGTTGGGGCAAATTTTGGAAATGGCCTTCTCGTAATTTGCCCAGGTCTGGGTGTCACTAGGATCGCCCCCAGTCCATTGTACGGTACCCATAGTACAAGCTTTGCTTAGTTTGAGACCGTACAGTTGGTGTGTCTGTCCGGCGATATTTATTTATTTATTTATTTACTCTAAGATTTCCTAGTGCATTCTTCAGTAAAGGTATTTTATATTACAATAAAAATTTGCGAGAAGCAAATTCCTAACTAAATTATAAGGAAGTCTTGTTAGAGAAATGGACAGAATGCTCGCGTCAGAAAATAATTTTCATTACCATGTTTTTCTTCTTCAGAGTCCACTGTCATTTATAACTTTAATAATCTGAATTCAAACGCGCCGATCCTTTATATTTAGCGCTGCTTTTCGAAAAACGAATTATAAAACAAAGATTGAAAACGAAGAGAGTCTAAAGCCGAAAATGTAATAATAATTGTTGTTCTGCAGAACATTTCTTTTATTGGATTGGCGTGATTCAAAATGACGGCCGCGGTGTCTGCCATTTTGAAATAAAAAGACAGTCAAATAGAAAAGTTGTATATAAATTACATGCGTACTTGCGTGAAAATAATCTTAGTTGCTATAGTTTTTGAAAGTATGGCATCGTATAACAAAAGCTAATTTCTAGCATAACACTCCTCCTGGGCCCTAACCACGCTAGCTACTCAAATCGTAATACAAAAGCAAACGCTCGCGATTACGTTTCAAACGCTCCGCTTTTGACGTTTTGCTGACACCATACCATATCAATGTCAGTAGAAATCGTGAAGCTCGTGTCAGCAAAACGTCAAAAGCGGAGCGTTTGAAACGTAATCGCGAGCGTTTGCTTTTCTATTAGGATTTGAGTAGCTAGCGTGGTTAGGGCCCTGATTTACCATTATCATCATTTAACATATCCTCTTTTAATAAAATAAGGACTCAAATAGGTCGTTGTTCGTTTCGTAGCCTATTACTTACAAAAAAAAACTTTTCCTAAATTGGTTTTAAGGTTGTAAAACTTTTTTCATAAATCAGTCCGCCCTTATAGGCCCGACGTGTCTTTAAATTATTTAAATTATCTTCGCTTAATTTATTTTAGTGCTTATTCGCTGGGTCATATTTTATAGCGTAAAAAATGCCTACTTTAAGTAAGAAAAACTTACTCGTTATAGCAAGTCAAAGACCTACAAAGCGACATGAAAACTCTGTGAACGCCGAAAGTTCAGGAAAGTCGTTAGATGACAGTCAATCATAGACTGTAGGACGTGAAATGTAGGTATATTTTTAGGGAAAATATAAGGTTAAGGTCATTCATACGGTTAACCCAACACCGATAATTTCTGTCTCTGTCAAAAACATACTTTTGTCATGGTATTGGCTTATTCGTGTAAATGACCGTTAACACAAATTATTTACAATTCTATAAAGCAGGTTTAATAACATTTTACCAAATGAATAATAATCATTATCATTAGTTACGCAGATACCTACATTTATAATTAGAAAGCCAAGCTTCAAAAACAATATAAATCTTCCCTACTTAATATATTACCATAACTTAGGTATATTACTGCAAATATGTAAGGGGAGATATCTGAATTTTGCCAGAACTCAATCCACTTATGGGAAAGTTGGCAATTCGGCTGGAAGCGGTATGCTTACCCTCACAGTGACCCCGTGTCAACGGGGCTTGATAACTTGCGACCATCCTCACACTCCGAGCTAGGAAACCACACCCGTATTTAATTTGTAATACGGCTTTTTGTGTGTTTATTTGAAACATTTGAGAAAAGTTTCACGCTTTATATTAAACTAGCTGTGCCCCGCGACTTCATCCGCGTAGTATGGGATTAAAAAGTATCCTATATGTTAATCCCGGTTATAATCTATCTGTGTTCCAAATTTCATCCAAATCCGTTCAGTAGTTTTAGCGTGAAGGAGTAACAAACATACATACATACATACATACATACATACATACATACATACATACATCCACACTCACAAACTTTCGCATTTATAATATTAGTAGGATTAATTTGATTGAGAACAATTTGGAAGTTACACTGTTTAATACGTACGAGAGTTAGGAATATGACTGATTAATATTGCCTTGTTGATTGAGTGGCCGCAACTAGTTAAGTCTACCCCTTCAGGGAATGAAAGCGTAATGTTATACTTGCATGTATGAAGAGGGAGACTAACTTAGTACATAATATAGTATAAATTTGTGGTACTAAGAGCTTATATTTATTTTGCAGACAGAAGGAATCGCACCTAACGCGAGTTAACTTCTTCCTTTATTTTTAACCGACTTCTCATATTGTATAGCCAATTTCAAAAGACTTGAGAAGTGTAATAACCCGCAGTGAGAAAAAATATGACAATAAACTATTTTTGTGGTGTTACCGGTATGAATTTAAAAACATATCAAAACAAATTGACGAGCACATGTCTCGCGAGAACACTGGTTTGCGCTCCCCGCCGCATCCATGAGCTCACTCGCGGGCGTCAATTATTCATCTCCACGTCGATAATGGAACAATCCTGTCGCAGCCGCCGAGTGGGCCTGTCAACGCTAAGCGTAATGGTACGAACCTACTCTAAAAACAAATCGCACTGTAATGAAATGAAGGCGTGATAGGAGCAATTAACGTTCAATGCTTTTAATTTTTATATCTTGGTCTGTTTGTGTGTTTTAATGTTAGTGTATGTACGTATCGTACGATACTGGAAGGAAGTTCCTTTACATGGCTTGCGATAGGTGTTAAATGGTCGAAATCGTCACGCTTGAAAAGCGTTATACTGTGAAAAACTTCTCAAAAAAACAACTAGATGGCGTAAATGAGTTATTCAGTTGGCTAGATGGTGCGACATCGAAAAACTTAAAATTTTGTGCATGCTAAACACTTAACAGAGAAATTCGTTCCTGAAGTGGGTCTCACGGCAGCACAATTTATTTTTCTTTGTAATATTTAGCGGACATTCACATAATGAAACTGACGCAGAATTTCTCAAGGAATTTGTAATAATAAGATATTATTACAAATTCTTTGGAATATCTATACATTTTTGACAGATAATGGCCGTAGGTATTCGGCACTCGAGTTCCAGAAAAATGTAGGTATGGAAATAATCGGTGTCGCGTTGACCGCGTGAATGATCGCTCACAGTGATACAATTTAAAATTTACCTACTTTGTACTAACGCATAATTAGCAAACACCGCAGGTGTTTTTAATTAAATTTCTGCTAATAACTTCATCCTAAAAATGAAATTAGCTACAAAAGCTGCCGAATTATTTACGTCTACATAATTATATATATTTCAAAAATTATTACCGATTAATATTGTCGGTGGTATTACAAAAGAATCACTTATTTAACTTTTTGTAATAACGCGGCGTATATCCAATAATCGTTTACTATAAAATTATTATAGCATCTAAAGCGTATAACCAAATATTATTAGGTATACACTGGTACCTACTTATAATTATCCAACAACGAAAATAGAATATAGATATACACGGGGTAAACGGTTGTTAAAAACAAGCTACAGCAGCGTAGCTATAAATACACCTTTCAAAAAGCTTTTCAATATGATGAGAAATAATTTTTGACACTAAAATAAAAACGTAAGTGATTATTATTCGTGAGGGGAAGCGGAGTGCTCTATTTATCATCGCCGCGGCAATTAGGGTTTCATAGTTAATGATGAAAGTAACCATTCGTTATTGAGCTTACTTTCTTTTATATACTCACTTCATTATTATGGTCGCATTAATGTCGCTTTTTTATAATAGACACATACTAATCTTGTCTTTCCATGATATTTATAATTGTGGAAATATGTGTGTGACAGAAGGTAAATATGTCGTTAAGTGACGACCTCTGGGCGAAGTGGTTCGAGCGTAGACCGCACGGCTCACTGCACATGGTGGTTGCGGGTTCGATTCCCGCCGGGGTAAATTTCGGAAATGGCCTTTTATAATTTGTCACTGGGATCGCCCCCAGTCCATTGTACAGTACCCATAGTGACCTATGGGACGATACAGTTGGTGTTTCAGTCTGGCGATATTATTATTTAATTTATCATTGTTACCACTTATATAAATAACCGGATTCTAACTAATTCACGACAATTACAGACAAGAAATTGTATAGTCGGTACTCATAGGTACATAAATCCGTTTTCGGTTTTCGTATTGTGACAAATAGAACGTGTGTCACATTTTATTATCATTGCTTTGTGATGGTTTAATTAATCGATAACTAAATAGTGTGTGACAAATAAGCTGGTGCCAATTAATCATTGATGTCTACATCTGAATAAATGGTAGATAGGGAAATGGAACGCATTTGATATAGGTACCTAGTTTAGTAAGTTTAAATAAGTAGGTACATAGCTCGTGTTGAAGATGTATATCGTAACAAAGAACGCGTGTTTGATTTTTGCTATAGGTAATGTTATTTAATAATAATAATTTAGCCCTTTTGACGTCCCACTCCTGGGCACGGGCCTCCCCTCAACACGAGGGGGATTCAGGCCGTAATCCACCACGCTGGCCCAGTGCGGTTTGGCGGATTTCACATGTCTTTCGAAAATTGGTTAGATCTTCTAAGACATGCAGGTTTCCTCATGATCTTTTCCTTCACCGTAATCAAGTGATAATCATATAGTAATTATGAATCGCACATAGATTTCGTAAAATCCAGAGGTGCGAGCCGGGGTTCGAACCCAAGACCTGCTGCCCGCAAGACGCGTGCTTTAACCAATCGGCTATCACAGCAATGTTATTTAGTGATCTACAAAACATTTTTATTTATATGCCTATTTGTTTGATTTCCAACCAAGTTTTCGAAAAACTTGATTAAAATAGGTTTTCTGGTCTCTTTTATATAAATAATTATAAATATAGCCAGTCGAAGACCGATTGCGCAATAAAATGCGTCGGCCCCTTTGATCGGTCCCTAAGTTCGAAAAATCACACCATAGGTACTACAATAACGTATTCATTTCAGGTCGGGAATTACCTACAGGACAAAACATAGTGTCTGTAGCGCCTATAGAAGTTCCTGATGGTAAGTATTAACTTTACATAACCTTACTAACAAAATGCACTTTATAATAAACCTTTCTACACCGAAATAAATATCACGCGACCGGATGAATATTTAAAACTACATAAATGTCGGTTTTCTGTGCTGATATTTTGTAACGATGTTATAAATAACGAAACAGCTAAATCCTTTTAGTGTAACTAGTATGGAATGGAAGTTGTTCATTCGCACTGAAAAAGTTATATAGATAGGCCATATAGGTATACTTATATGTAGTATGTATACATACATTATAGTATAATAATAATAATAATTTAGCCCTTTTGACGTCCCACTGCTGGGCAAGGGCCACCCCTCATTACGAGGGGATTCAGGCCGTAATCCACCACGCTGGCCCAGTGCGGGATGGCGGATTTCACATGTATTTCGAAAATTGGTTAGATTTTCTAAGACATGCAGGTTTCCTCACGATGTTCTCCTTCACCGTAAGCAAGTGATAATCAGATAGAAATTATGATTCGCTCATAAATTTCGAAATACCCCGAAGTGCGAGGGTTTGTACCAAGGACTTGGTGCCCGCAAGACGCGTGCTTAACCAATCGGCTATTACTGCTGTATATACTTACATATATTTGTAGGTAATTATGACAAATCTACCTTCAGCATTATATTGCAGGGCGGTTCAAAAATAGCTGCGAGATAGTAAAGAATACCGAAAACAAAATGTTAGTCTTCGTCTACTCAGTTATCCGTTGTAATAATTTGTAAAGTTCGATTTCATAAAGATTATTATGTAAGTGCACCTCTAACTACTCCTATAGGGAAAATAGGCGTTTATGGTATATAGTGATAGAAATGGCACAACTAATGTATTACCTTACCTAGCTTTTCTCATCATCATTTTAAAGTGTTCTGAAGGGTTTAGTATAAGTTTTGAACGTATTCGAAAGCCCATCGAGTGATCGAATGTCTCCATATATTCGCCATTATTATAAATAAATATCGCCAGACACACACACCAATTGTATGGTCCCAAACTAAGCAACGCTTGTACTATGGGTACCGTACAATGGACTGGGGGCGATCCCAGTGACACCCAGACCAGGGCAAATTACGAAAAGGCCATTTCCGAAATTTACCCTGACGGGAATCGAACCCGCAACCACCCGATGCAGTGAGCCGAGCGGCCTACGCTCGCCCCACTGCGCCAAGCGGTCGTCAATTTATGTATGGATGGATTCGGTCATTCGATTGGTATTTATTGTTTTCAAAAGTTGTACTAGATAGTGTCTACCTGGAATCATTGATTTATTTTGGTTATTTTTCTGAAATTCTATAAATTTATAAGACCACAGTATTCTACTCAATCACCGAAATGACCTCATTCCAATTTCAATTAAGCTGATAAATTTATATTTTGCGAGTATTTCATTAATAAAATGTAAAGTGAATTGTATTCTTACGCCGTGTGGGTGATGGTTAATTAGTCTTTGTCTACTGGCGCCATTACCGACATTAACAACGCAACTTTATACAATGATTACGTTATGTTCTACTTTGGGTAAATACTGAAATGCGGTTCTTGGAATAATTAAAAAAAATGAATGCCCGTTCATGTGTTCATAATTATCAAAATAAACGTTAAGTTTCGCCGAAATATGTTTCATACTTAATAATAATAAATACATACTTATCGTTATTATATTTTTGAATCAGTTAAGGTGAAGGCGCCTGTCTAGCCCGCGAAATTCAAAATGTTCGAGTATTTTTATAGTTTATCCAAAATCTGAAAACATTTAAGACAACATTTTGTGATTTGCGACAAACACAGTATGCAGTGCGTTTATTAATATATTTATTTTACTCTAAATATTATCACGGTGGATATGATACTAGTAAATCACTAAATATACAAAAATTGCCAGATTATCTGGATAGCTGTCGTTCTTGAAATGTTTTAGAGTAAGTTGGATATATTAATAAATGCACTGCACACGGTCTTTTTCGCGAATAACAAAATGTGCCTTTTATTATTGTCAGATTTTGAAAAAAATCTAAAAAACCTAAAAAAATTTGAACTTCGCGGGCTAGGTGGGCGCTTTAGCCTTAACATAATTATGCCCATTTTTTATATATATTTGCATGTGGGTACATTTGCAATAATAACTATATTATTTACGTCACAATTCCGAAAAGTGCTACTACTTACATATTTACGAAATCCAATATGGCAATTCATAAAATATCTGAAAATAGAACTGCATTTTGTGGTAATTATTTTAGACAAAACTAGTCAGTCAGCACGAGTTGTCCGCCAGTTTAAACACAAATATGAGAGCTGTCAAAATTTGCCAGTAAGCTAATTTGGGATTTGAGTGCCTAACGTTTCAGTATTTTGCCGGTAGTCAAGTAAAGTAAACTTATTAGACAGGTAAAGCAACTCAGATACGCTCATGGAAAGTTCCAATACCTGTTATTATTCCTACCGCATCAGTATCAGAAACTGTGTACATAAAACTTAGTGCTAGTGCGGCCGATATCTAGGTATGAACTACACTCCGGATTAGCAGTGTAAGCTTGTTTGTCCGTGTTCGAGTGATCTGTGCCCAACGGAGGACTAACGTAGCCCATAACGGAGAGTGTGTACACCACCTGCTTTTATCAAATGAACTTTGCCGCATTTGATAATTAGTGGTTACTCATTGATCGGGGGAAATATCCAGTATTTTATTCATATCATATTCTTCTTCTAGTTTCAAAAACAATAATTTAAGTGCACTTGTGTCATTCCTATTTATTTCGCAGCGGTTTCTGTTTGATACCTCAATAAAACTTACAAAAAAATGGTTTATAATACTAAAAGTTTTTTTTTTCAAATAACAAAGTCAATTTTTAGCAGTTACCGTAGCCTCTAGATGCGTGCCAATGGCATTGCTCGCATGTTACCGTACTGAAAGTGAGTGGGAAATGGGATAGAGGAGAGGACTTGTATTGAGCTTCCGGGTCTCTCATTTATCTTACAAAACGCAGCTATAATGAATAGCTACTTTACGCATCTTCTGTGAGAGAGTGGTACTACCCCGATAAGCTAGGCCATAGCTAGGTATATGAGCTGTAGTTAATTGGCAACAGTTTGGCTCTAACACCGTAAGCCTAACTGTTATATACTTACACATTAAGTTACTCTCCATCTAGAATTATATATGTGTGTGATGCAGGTACCTGCCTACGCACAAACGTCTATAAATAACACACTTTATCCAAATCTCGCGGGCCTTTTTGCGGCCGCTAACTTTTTAGAGGTCGTCGTTTCAGATTGATGTTTTTTAGCATTGTGCCTCTTACACATTATTTTGTCGGTGAAAGAGCGATACAGGGACAAACCGCTATTTGTCGTCGGTGGGCCGGGTGTAAATCACACAACCCTACGGATAGGGATGCCACGTATTCGGCGTATACGAAACCGTTCTGTATTTATGCGACTTATCTGAGTGGGGTATCAGTGAGAAGGCGGACCATGATTTATTGGATTTGGGATACGGTTTATCATGCAAATTATACAGTATAATGTAAAAAGTGAGTTTGCAGATGTGAAACTCATTACCTAAAATTAAATTAAAAATTTCTCACCATTTGCTTGAAAAACTAAAGCAACAAAACAACATACATGACGCGATGAGGACGACAACGGTTTTTCAATACATTTTTGAGGGATAATGTCCGTTTCGGAATCTGTACCTAACCTACGGTAAAACGTATAGAAAAAACGTTGTTTTGCAAATCGTGTAGATAATCCATTAGACAACTTTTAGCCAAAACTATTCTACGTAAAAATATCTATGCGGTGTGCGTGTACCTAAATCATTGTGTTAGGTACGTTTGTCCCACATTTCCATCAAAGCGTTTTGGCAGCACAGCCGTCGCGACGGCGGCGGCAGACGCGCCGGCACCGGTCGTCATATTTGCGACTCTCTTTACTTCCTAGAGCGGCCCACAAACTTTTACAACAAGTAAACATGTTATTGTAAACGGTGATAAATATCTTCGTGATTGGGATAGTGGTAATCGGCAATTTATGCTTTTCATGTAATTTCTATACTGTCTACGAATATGTTTGATGATATCGCGTTGTGGTATATGGGACTCTATTGTAAATGCAATAAAGGAAAAGGGAGCAAGTACCATACAAATAGTTTTTTGAAACAACAGCTTTAACATTAGTGGTCGCGCGAGCACGGAGAAGCAAGGGAAGGATGGTAGGAAAAGGCAAATAGGAGTACGGGACGTAAAGAAAGGAAGGACTCACCTGCTCCCGACGTCTTCCTCCTTGTTCTTAGCCGCGGCGGCGTGATCCTATGGAACTTCCATTAGTTTTCTCCGCACTCCTGCACGTTCAATTTTGAACTACGAACAAATTTACTAGATCTCAGTGTGAATAGGTAATTTAATTAGTTTATTAGAGTTTTATAGTTTATAATTGCGGCGCGACGGGAACGCGATGACGATTATTGCGATATTTAATGGTGACTGCCTTCCTTCTTTTTTCTCTGCGGCGTGCCGCTGCTTGTGTGGCACAGGTGTCGCGCGCCAGTGAGACGGCCAATCAGGAGCTGTGATTAAGGATGGGATTGGAATAGGATAAATCGATAAAATCGATTATTCGGCGTAACCAATTAGATCAATTTGACAAAAGAAACGTAAATAAAGCAATGATACATACACCGGTAGTCTGAACCTAAGTATATAGGTTTTCTCTACATAAACAAGCGCACGACCCGCCCTTTCTAAGCAGTTACCATAGCCTATAGATGCTTGCAAAACCAAAGGCATTGCTCGCACGTTACCGACCTGAAGAGGAGTGGGACATAAAAGGGGTCAGGAAGGAGGTTCTCCTACCGGCTTTCTCACTAAACGTACGAAACACAGCTATAACAGCTACTTTATGCCGATTTTCTGTGAGCGGGTGGTACTACCCTGGTGACGAGTATTTATAAAACATTTCCTTTCAGAATCGATGTACCCGAGATTCGCGGAACCCATACCAAATGTCACGGTCACAGTGGGCAGGGATGCGCTGCTCGCGTGCGTTGTGGACAACTTGAGAGGATTCAAGGTAAGGATAACATTAATACACAGGCTTTATTGCCTATTCAGCTCACGAGTTTAGGTCCAATTAGTCTAATGACGATCCGTGGTGCCTTACAACTGGCCTTCAATCAGCTGTAAAAGTCTTGTTTCTGTGGCAATCATCCCATACCAGCTATCTTTGTCTCTCGCTTCGCACCGGAGGAAAATGGATTTTTTTTCTTCCAACTCCTCCTTGCATTTTTTTCGATTAAATTCGTGCGGGTTCCAAGACAATTTAACTTTTCCCCGGGACTCGTCGAGGGCCACCCTCGACGTCATTATTGGTCAGCATTGTCGATCCTGGTTATAGGAGTTACAGTGGTGGGAGTGTGTGGCGGAACCAGTCCCATCAAAGGCTTTATTGCCTTGTATGATGTTGTATTATATCAGGTAAGTATTCAGCCTGTTTATTTGAGAAATATGAACGGTGGACTGAATCAACCCTGATTATGATAAGAGTGAATGTTCACATAAGATGTATCCCACACAAATCTTTGAAAATAGAATAATCTACTTATCTTAAAACGCATAATCGTCGAAGTACGTATACAATTTCAAAAGAAATGAAACATAAATAAAATATGTAATTTATTAATGGTAAGAGACTCCGATATCAAAAACGACGAAAATAGGTATCTATATCAAATGAAAGTCAAAAAGGAAACGATTAAACCCGTATCGGAGTGGTTCTTTGTAAATAACAGGTTCAAGCGAATAACACCTCAAATGCAGACAATAATATACTATTCCATTTGTCTGTTTTCTTTGATGTATAAACCATGTATGAAAATTTTATTATAGTTCAATTTGTAACTAGAATAAAGTTTTCATTCGAAAAACATTGACAAGACATGAAGGCTGAACTGATGATTAAGGATAGATGGAATCGATAAAGTCGAAGGGAGGAGTTTTGCAAAAGATACAAGAGTGAGTCATAATTCACTTTTATGAGGAAAATATTATGAATGTTGACTAGGTATATTTTTATTTCTATTGTTTTTACTAGGTAGCCTGGGTCCGTATGGACACGCAGACGATCCTGAGCATCCACCACAACATAATAACGCAGAACCAGCGCATCAGCCTGTCGTACAACGACCACCGCTCGTGGTACCTGCACATCAAGAACGTGCAGGAGGTGGACCGCGGCTGGTACATGTGCCAGGTCAACACCGACCCTATGCGCTCTAGGAAGGGCTATCTACAGGTTGTAGGTCAGTTGTTTATACTCGCTTTTTATTACTAGTTATATTTGTCGGAGAAAGAAGGATAGATCGTCTCTTGTCTTACGTTGTGGATTTTCCGTATGAATTTACAGTTGTTTAAACTCTCAATTTACTGTTGACGAACAGTTTCCCATGTTGGAGACGACAGATTCCATCCTGCTTTTACAAATAAATTAGAAGGATGGAAACTTTCGTTTCCAATATGGAAACTTTCCGTTGACTGTGAATACCCCCCCTGATCTTGAAAGAGTACCTACGAAGACAGTTCCCAGCGGGAGTCCATCGTACGTCGGTATAAATCATAAATAATATCGTAATGTGCCAACACAAGTATACTCTACCTAATGCCTACAGACTGCGCTGTTTTACTTATCCTTATTTTTTTTAGTAGGTATTCGAAAACTTATAAATGCTGAATCTGTTTGTGTTTAAACTGTGTTGCTATCCTTCTCGTGGTGGTAGCGTATGAGCAAGATACAATTAATATGTCAAATTTAGTTTACTCGTGATTTGATGACAACGTAATTAGCATCATTACCCATTATTTTCAATTTATATCCGAGAATCTATCCATCATGGTGCGGTTAATTTATTTAATGTTCTTGGACCAAATTAGGAGATAGTTTGTTAGTTGCGCAGCACCCCCATCAATCATCGGTAATACAACATCAATGGATATGGTGGGCCGTGACAGCTCCGTGACCTTCGTGTTTCTTCGCAAAGTGTTAGCAAAATATAGACGTACAGTTATGGGAAAATTTGCAAATGCATTTATAGTTTGTTCGAGGGAACTTAGTTAAATATAAAAATACCACACTCGGACATACTGCAGTGTGCCAGCAAAGTTTGCAGTACTCTTCTCGGGCACCAATAAGTGATGTTCATATTACCAATACCAATCTAAATGTAGCAATCTAAAGCTGGTATTCATATTTTCATAATAACTCTCCTTCCCGGGCAATCAGATAAAAAGACTAACACCTGTTTTTGACGTTAGGCAGGAGATAGGGTGACAATATTTAATTGGGTTTATTTTTACATATTCAGAATTAATTATTGGAATATTAAGTTATACATGGTTACTGGTAAATAACTTACAACCTCTCAGGACTATATTACAAACAATTGAAAAAAAAAATCAATGCTCTAAAACATTACGAACTCTACGCGTAGCAACAGAAGGCGCTAGTTTTGAGAGGTTGTCAATGTTTTAACAATAACCCTGTAAATAGGATTAAAACTTTGTAGATAACTTTAAATATGATTTGTTTCGACAGTGCCACCATCAATCATTGATAACATGACGTCAACGGATATGGTTGTCCGTGAGGGCTCCGACGTAGCCTTGGTGTGTCGCGCGTCGGGGTACCCCGAACCTTATGTAATGTGGAGACGGGAGGATGGACAAGACTTTAACTATAATGGGGAATCAGGTAAATGCCGCATCCAGTGCAATAGGTTTCATTCATCTTGGACATTTTTTTATTACTATATTTTGTAGTCACTTAAAGTTCAAAAGTCCTATTATGAGTAAATTCAAAAATCTATGACTGTTAATTATTAGGTATAATAATAATGTTAATGTTAGGCCTGGAAATCTGAAACACTAGCCACAGTGTCACCCTCAACCTCAATTGCATCTAGGTAAGTAACTGATGCATATATGGGTATAAAAAAAATACGTAACTTGTGTAAAGTCAATCACATAACACATTTTTATTGTCTATTCTTTTGTTTTAACTTTGATCAAACAGTAATTAAAAACAATAGAAACTAAAAAATAGATCTTAATTCCTTTTTAAACACAGGTTCAAAGTTGTCAAACTATCATTTGAAATATTCAATTTTTGTTCATTAGCCAGCACCTAATTATACGTCTTTAAAAATTCTCTTTCACGAAATGTTTTAAATAAATAAGTGTGTTTAATTAAAAATGTTTCAATACATAGGGAGTTGCACGACAGCCAATTGTCTAGGAAAACAATCATAATTTCCTATAAAGTTGTAAACATTGAGAAAATCAACGTGTAAACAATGGAAGGAAGGAAGGAAGGAAAGAACAAAGGAATATTACTTTCAAACAAACTTTGTTCTTAAAATCATTGAAATTCACGATTCCGGCACATATCACTTCAATTATTATCTCACCTTAATGCATAAAATAAACGTACCTACTTTACAAGTTTTTAAAGTATCTTTTTGTCTGATAAAATTCTCATATATGTACGCACCTACCCTCGATAAAAGCTTCTCGAAGCCTCTCGATGAAATCATTCGAGCGTAAGCCGTAATACCATCTGCAATAGATTGTAATATCATCTAAATGGTCTCTGTTTTTGGCAGTCAGTGTCGTGGACGGTGAAACGCTGACAATAACGAAGGTGTCTCGATTACACATGGGAGCTTACCTCTGCATAGCGTCTAATGGAGTGCCGCCGTCGATTAGCAAGCGGATCATGCTGATGGTTCAATGTGAGTACGTCCTGGTACATTCGATACGCCCTACTAACAATTATTACGATGCCATGTTATACCTACCTCCTGGTAATTTTATTGGCATGTTATTACCAGGGAAGTGTTAACGTGTTATTTTTCATATAACAAAGTCGGAAATAAATTCGTACGCTCTGCCTGATGTTGAGCAGTTAAAGTAGCCTATAGATGCTTTCAATAACAAAGATATTGCTCCCACGTTGCTGAGCTTAGGGATGGAATTTTCAAAAACCCTGCCTCAGTTGAATTACCACTTCAATAAAAAGAAAAATGTTCTAATCCCAGCCGTTAAATGTATGAATTGATAGATCAGTTAGTTTTGCAGTGAATGTACACATTTATTTGAGACAGCTAAATGTACAGGTTTTTACGTGCTGACACGCTAAGAACATAAATTGACATGTTAACGAGTCTAGACTAGTGGACCGAAAGGTCCAAACCCAACTTTATTGGATAGCCAATATAATAACGAGTTAAAATCAACAGATAGTTTATATTACTCGTAAAATGTTTCTCAACATGAGAGTCAGGTGCATTTCAATCCATGTCACCTCGTCCGATGCGAAATTATTGTAATGGCTACGGAACATGGCTAATGGCTATTGTCACACGCACTTGGTCGATTTTTTTTCATAAAGACAAAATTTTACTCGACGCATTTCAGGATTTAAAATAATTCATCATATACTTAGACAATAATTAATTTTGAACACTACAAAGGCGGGTGAAGACGGATTTATTAGGTCCCTAATATTAACCATAGGTAAATTGCTTTCACGATGAAACTTAGCTCAATATCGACAATTCGCCAGTTTCTTGTAATTATTTTTTTAATTTCGCTCCAGTAAGCAGTAATTACTTTAATTACGCAGACAGATAAATAAAACGTTTATGCTTGACTTCAAACAATCTTTCTTTGTAGTAACATAAAGTATATTTTTTTATATTTGCATCTCATCTTGTGAGAAATTACTGTAAAAGAAATTATCCTACGTTAACTATTTTCAATTTTGTAAGACAATGGTACCTTCTTGTAACATAGAAGGCGGATACATATGGAAACATTTTATCATTTATGTGAATAATTTAATGTAGGGATGGTTGTGCTTACACGAATTGGTGAAAAAGACGCAGCCGTACCCTAATATTAATATTATTACCCTTAATATTAATTATACAGAATACATAGGTTAGAAATAAAAATAGATTAATCCGTCTTTTTAATTAACCTCTTCTGTATCTTATAATTTGTATACCTTATATTTTGGATTTTCATGTACTGATTTTTCTTAAATTAGTCCCTCCGATGCTGTCCATCCCGAACCAGCTGGAGGGCGCGTACATCGGCCAGGATGTGACGCTGGAGTGCCACACGGAGGCCTACCCCTCCTCCATCAACTACTGGACCACTGACAAAGGGGACATGATCATTTCCGGTAAGATATTATGTTTGTGGAAAAAGGTATGAACTCAAAAATAAACAATTACCTGTACCTATAAAGTATTTTGAAACTGGGAGCCTAATTATTAATTTCAAAAAAATTGTGTGCTGTCTGCTGCCTGCGGCTCCGTCCGCGTAGTACATACTTCAATAAAATAAATGCCTTAGTTACTCCTTATAACATTAGCTATCTCCTAGTGAAATTCCCGTCAAAATTGGTCCAGCCGTTTCGGACATTAGCTGAATCAAACAGACAGACAGACAAAAAGATAAACATTGTTTTTTTTATGTAACCTACCGTATATTATCTCGTATGCATTTTTAGTAAAAGCTGTTATGCTCACATTAGAAATCCTGCAATTTTATTTATATGTTGATATATTGATATTGTTTTACGTCTTCACGTTCACTTTTCAAATAAAAAATCATTATCAAAACTACAAGTTTATTATCAAAATATGATTGTTTAATATTTCAGTTAGAATATTCAATAGCATACTATCATATTGATACGAGTAGGTAGATAACATACGTTCGTATCAACAATACAAGGCTTCGTTCGATTTATGACTTCATAATGAAAATAGTTTCCCTTGTATCGGAACAAACGAACTAGGTGTAGTCGACATTCAAATGATGCTACTCATGCGCGAATACGGAACACCTACTTGGTAAATGAAATACTTCGATGTTTCACTTTCATCTCAATAACGAAATATTGTAAATAAGTTCAATAATTAATTTAATGGATGTATGGCTGTATGTTTGATACTCTTCCACGCAAAAACTACTGAACGGATTTGGATGAAAGTTGGAACACAGATAGTTTATAACCTGGATGAACACATATAATACTTTACTTATGTCTACGCGGACGAAGTCGCTGGCAGAAACTAGTAATTCTTAATATCTGTAATAAAGATGAATTTTTTTTAATAGTTACATATTTTTTTGCTCCATGTTCCTAATATGTATTTTATCTTTGCTTAGATCCAGTATGTTTTTGTTTGCCGGTTCATATTATTTAGTTTTTTTTTTTAACAACCTGTTACTAACGAATAAACAAATATGCTGTAGATCGCATTATTTATTACATATCCAACATGTAATGTTTTAGTTTTAAGGTTAATTTTAAAGTCTTTTGTTTTTTAATTAAAGTTTTTTTATTGTTCTATATTACATAAATATTTTTTCAATTATTTACTAACATGAGTACCTACATTTATCATTCCTTATATCTGATACTATCGAATACAGGTTTTATATTTAAGTAGAAATGGAAATTATAGGTGCCAAGTACGAGGCGTTCCCCACGGACAACGGCTACAACAAGTTCATGATGCTCAAGATCAAAAACATAACGAAGACTGACTTCGGCTACTACAAATGCATCGCTAAGAATTCTCTCGGGGAGACCGACGGGATTATCAAACTCGATGGTAATTTTTCCAACATTAGCAGGCATAAGTACATTGATTTAAAGCGGTTCCCTTCGGAAGGGGCGATTGAAAGCGCTGAAACACTCGTAAAAACGAACAGCCTTTTTTATGACCTTTGGGAATGTGTTAGTGCGGGAGAAACACACAAAATCACCTGTTAATTTTCTAAAAAGCTCTTGTTAAGCCATTTCCCGTAATTTAATAGATTATAACCGATTATCACTCGTTTATCTATAGGATAGACAGTAACTCAAATATTGAGCCAAACTTAGTAATTGGACGACCGCTTGGCGCAGTGGTTAGAGCGTAGATCGCTCGGCTCACTGCACCGAGGTGGTTGTGGGTTGGATTCCCGTCAGGGTAAATTTTGGAAATTACCTTTACGTAAATTGCCTTGGTCTGCGTGTCTTTGGTATCGCCCCCAGTTCATTTTATGGTACCCATAGTACAAGGGTTGCTTAGTTTGGGACCATACAATTGGTGTGTTCGTCTGGCGATATTCTACTCTCTGATATTATCAACTACGAAGCAAGACACATGTTAGAGCATGTGTCTTCGTCATTTGTCACCAAATTTGGCCAGAATCTTTGCTTAAGGATGGCCAGGAGTCTCCCAATTGAGACATATATTTGTGTATATGGCCCAGACTCATATACCTCTATCCTATATAAACACAATTTCGCTTACAGAAATACCGGCCCCACCGTCAGCATTTACCACAACACAAAAAACAGTTTTGGACAATCAAACAATCAGAAAAAAGGGTGAGGCCTAATTTGTTTGTTTAACTGTTATAAAGTAAATACCTTCTTATTTGTGTTTAATTAATAAACGTTTTAACAGGTGTACTGCAAATCTTTCAAAACGGTGACGCAATCAGTTCAAATTTCCAGGGCGAGATGTATCGAGAACAACTAAGTGATTTAGGTAATTTAATTTAGAATTTTGATTTTAGGTATGCAGGTACCTATTTATCTAAATACCTATGATACGTATATAGTAATAGTTAGTTCTCTTTGCATATGAGGCGAAGCAGTGTTGACATCCCACGTTTATCTGTTACATTCAATTAGAATGAAATGTAGAGTTTACAACTGCATGCTCTACCATTATACAACACCAGAAATAACAGTTTCGTGTAACAAGTAAAGGTGTTATTTAAGATGTAGGTTCCTTAATCTCAACTCTTTTCTTTTTTTCAGATGAACCAGAAAATTCTGCATATCTCAACAAAATAAACAATATATTATTTTCCATTTTAGTATGTCATGTGGTGTACATAGCGAGGCACGTTCTGCTTTCCTGATAATTGCGACAATGTGATAATTTGTTAATTAAGTAGTTTTTATTATTAATTTTGTTGACTGTTTCTTAAGCTGACCAGACAATAAATTGTACATTTTTTATCATACAGCCTAAATGTTTTTTTTTGTTTCGATAGAGATGTTAATAAAAAATGATCAGGATATACGTGAATTCTTGGTAGCTGGCTATTGAATTTTGACCATGTAGTATGTATGACAAATATAGCAATCTATCATTGGTAAATACTTGTTTCCCATCAAATTAATTTTCTAACTCTGGATTTAATTGCGGCAATTATCGTATGGTGTGAATGAGTCGGCTGTCTCAAATTTTATACATTTTTTTAAATAAATAATGTATAAGAATAAGTCTGTCGGTGTAATGTTAAAAGAAACAAACTTATAATTACATTACTTTCGTCATATATGTAGTGAATTAGTTTTGCTTACTAATTGTATGGAAATAATTGTATAGTTACACAACATTGTCTACTACTTTGGTTTTATTAAAAGCGCCTAGTAAATTATTTGTAGAGTCATATCTTTTAAAACATTTTTATATGTCACGTACCTAGTTGATAATAAATTTCAGGTCAAAAGATAGTCATGGCGTGTCTGACTGAGACCATATACTATTTGAAACACTGCTATCATATGGATGGTTTTAAAGTTATATCTACTTACGTATTTTAACGTAAAAAAGATAATCAGGTATTTATTTTCTTATCGATAAGGCTTCGTCCCAGTTTAATAATAAATTAGTTTTACGTCAATACTTAATACCTAACTTAATAATACGTAAACCTGTGCTTTGGTAGAAATAACTGGTCATTTAAATTAATTAATACTTTTAAGGCTTATTTTAATTTATTTTAAGTGTGTTATATTAAATTATTTGCTGAGATTATACCACTAGTTACTAGATAAAATAGAAAAAAATGTGGGTATAATTTACACTGCTACAAAATGGAACTGCCAAATAAATGTGTAAAATATTGAAATAAAAAGAAAGCTTAAAATAATTCCCTGGCTGATTTTATTTCTCCCATTTCGAATAATTCATTTACACAGAATTTTCAAGAAATAGTTAAATTATACAGCGGGCCGGATATAAAAAATATTAGATTAGAACAGTTAATGAAACAATTTTATTACATTATTGGAGATAATAGGTATGAAATATACTGATAAATTAGATATTCCATATGTAGGTCTTTAATAAAATGGCCATTGGCCCGGCCCACCTAGGTCAATTGGTATTTCGCCAGTGTCAAGTAACAAATAGCAATAATAAACACATAACAATACAATACAAAAATGTGACCGTCCACTTTAGAAAACCAAAATGGAGCTAGTTAGGTATAGTTCGTTCATTTCACGAGGACACGTGCCGTGACTCTTATACCACTGATAAATAGGTCAATTGACAATAATTCACGCGTCTTCGTGAGATTAACTGACTATAAGTACCAAGCCGGGCACTGTATCGTAATAACTCATACTCATCAGGGGTATTTTTAAACCTTACAAAGTGGAAGCAATGCTTACATGCAATACAACCTTTTAAATCCTGTTAAAGTTTTTTCCACTCACGTCGGAGCGAGGAACTATTCTTATAGACTCCCCATCAGCATTAATATGTAACGCGGAACAATCTCGGTGCACTGCCCTTTACAGGCGGGAACAATCGATACCTCACTAAGTAATTTACTGCACTCGAGGTTTCCATCGGGAAATTTTCGTGAAATTTCTGTGGTTTTTGACGATTCTTGGAATTATTTGCGCTGAAGTTAGGTAGTAGGTATCTATATCACTTGTGTTAAAGGACGCATAAATATGCTAATCGATGTTGATATACATATTTTCAGCGACTTAATAAATATAATTATCATCGCAATGCTAGAAAACAACAGGTTTCGTCTGTCACTGTCTCTAACTCCTGCATAAATAATCACGATTGCGAGCGTACGAATAAATACAAAAATGTTTATAATACATGTGTATCGAACGGTGGTTGGATTTTGAACGAATTTCAAAGGAATTTTTACCACATTGTATCCCCCAACTGAAAAATTCGGCGATTCGTTGGTACCATTTTTAAAGCGACTTACGTTAAGTATACTTAGTCAACTATCGGATTTGACTAGTTTCTTGAATCCTTCAGCTGATTTCTGAACTCTTGTAATAGCTGAGTAACCCGCTATAAGTAGGTATCCATAAATAAATAAAATAAAATAAAATAAGCCTTTATTGCTGTTAGTTAGTTTAAATATTCAATACATTTTATCACTGGCGGTCGGTTTTCCAACAACAGCTTGTCTTTCGAAAAAGGCCTCCTCCATAGATTTCCACCTATCTCTGTCGCGTGCAATTCTGATCCATTCTGGACCAGCAGCTCTTTTGAGGTCATCTTCCCAACGTTTCGTTTGTCGACCTTTGCTTCTTTTTCCATCTCTGGGGTACCATTCAGTTATTATTTTAGTCCATTTTTCATGTTTCTCTCTTAGCATATGGCCTACCCATTTCCATGTAAGTATTTTGCATACTTTATTGACATCTTTAAATTTAGTAACATTTTAATTTTTTCCAATCTTACTTTATCTTTTCTTCTTACTCCGATTACACTTCTCTCTATACCATTTTGACATACCTACCTTTATTTTGCTATCTAGTTACTCTGTTAATGCCCATGTTTGACAGCCGTATGTTAAGCATGGCAAAATGCACGTGTTATAAACTTTTATTTTATCTTTAATTGGCATGTCTTTGTTTTTCTTAATTTCGCTTAGAGACCAAAATCTTTTCCACGTGTTGGCGATTCTTCTGTCGATCTCTTTATGCATAGTATCCCGTGCGGCTATTAGCTGTCCTAGGTATACGTATTCGTCCACGTATTCAATCTTTTCCATATTTACAATGATGTTATACGTCTGCGATGCATTAGTCATAATTTTGGTTTTTGTTGTGTTCATTGTAAGTCCTGCTTTTATGCTTTGATCTGATAGTTGTTGTAGCATGAGCTCTAATTTTTTTGGACATTCTGAGAATAGAATTAGATCGTCTGCGAAACGTAAGTGATTTAGGTTTTCACCGTTTATGTTAAGTCCGTTTTCATGCCAATCTAGTTTTTGAAATATCATCTCTAAGGCCGCTGAGAACAGCTTGGGTGAGATTGGGTCGCCCTGTCGGACGCCTCTTTCTATAGGGAATTCTTGTCCCGTTTTTTCCAACCGGATTTGGGCTGTGCTTTTTGAGTATATATTCTGGAGAATTCGTATGTACTTTTCCTGTATACCTTGAGAGCGTAATGCTTCCCATATGTATTCATGTTCTAAGGAATCAAAGGCCTTGTTATAATCTACAAAGCCAGATAGTAATTTTTGTTGTACTCTTTGTATTTTTGTAGAACTTGTCTTAGAACATGTATATGATCTACTGTTGAGTATTTACTACGGAACCCCGCTTGTTCTTACGGTTGGTGTTCATCAAGTGTAGATGTGATTCTGTACAAAATTATTTTAGAAAATACTTTATAGATATTCGACATTAAACTGATTGGTCGATAATTCTCTATTTCTCCCCTATCTCCATTTTTATGGAGTAATATTATGGTTGATTTGGTCCAATCTGCGGGGATATTTTCTGTCTCTATAGCTGGGTACTCACTTAGCAGTGTAGCACGTAACGTATCAGATACGGTATCAAGTGAGTACGTAGGCACGAGCCCGCTGCGAGCCGCTCGCGCGTGGAGCGCTGTAAGCTCGCAGTGACCCGCCGAGTGGCGGTTTCACTGCGAACACAAAGGCGGCTCGCAGTGTGCTCGTGGCCTCGTGGACGGCGTCACGACCGCTTGTGTAGTGAGTACGTATGAATACGAACGCAGCACTAGCCACCATTGAGACGTGTTGTCGGCGTGACGTCGTTGCGAGCACTGCGGATCCGGCAGCTCGTAGCTAGATACGCGGAGGACCGTGGACGAGCCGTACCCACTTGCAGGTTGATACCGTATCTGATACGTTACGTGCTACACTGCTAAGTGAGTACCCAGCTTATGATTTCGTTGAATATGTCTGTGAGTGTTGGTGCAATGACCGGTAAGGTAGCTTTTAGTAGTTCGTTCGTTATTTGATCGGTTCCAGGGGTCTTGTCTCTTTTTTGTGTATTAATTGCTCTTATTGTTTCTTCTTTGAGTATTTTTGGTATCGGTTCAAGGTCTGTAATGTTTCTTCCAGTTATGGTTTCTTTTAGGTTCTTACTTTTGTACAAGTGTATGTAATAGTCTGTAGCTTTTTTAAGTATCTCTGGTCTTTTGTTTGTATAGTTTCTATCTTTAGTTTTCACCTTTAGCATCCAATGTTTTTTAGAATTCAATTCTTTAATAGCTTTTCTTATATTTTCATTAATTTTTTTGCTAATTTCTGCTATTTTAAATCGGTTGATTTTGTTTTCTTTCCTTTGTATAAGATTTTTTCTCTCCTGTTGCAACTGTAGTGTCTCATCAGAAATGACCTTTTTGCTTCTTTGGTTAACTTTCTTGGTTTCTGTTTGTAAGATGTGTATAAATTTTTCATACTTGGCCTGGGTTGGTATATTATTTCCCTGGTCTTTTTCTATTGCTTCTTTTAAACCAGTCATAAGTTGGTCACCATTTCGAGTGCATATAACGGAGGAACTATCATTTTGGAATATCCTTTTCCTCTTTATATGTGTGCTTGTCAATCTAGTGCGAACCATTTTGTGGTCCGAATAAAAGTTTAGATTATGTATGATTGAGACATCTTGGATTAGTTTGGCATGATTAGTCATAATTAAATCAATTTCGTTCTTATGTTGTCTGTTTGGAGCTATCCACGTCCATTGCCTTGTTTTCTTTTTCTTATACAAGGTGACACATAATGGGTATACTTTTTTTTTCAAAACTTAACTTTGTAATTCTAAAACCATCAGCTTTGGAAGGAACTTGAAAAACAAGAGATGTTATAGGAATACAGCTGTTGACCGATTTCACAAGTCTACAAAACCTTTAGTACTTCAACTGTCCCACAAAGCCGATAGTTTGAGATTTACAAAGTTAAGTTGCAAAAAAAATAGTATACCCATTTTGTATCACCTAGTAGAAACTATTGAGGATTCTGAGTTTGTTTTCTAATGCTCTAATCTTTCTCCGTTCTTGCTTATTTTGCCATGTCCGTATTTACCTATTGTGTATTCTTCTCCGTTATTATTGCATGTCCCAATTTGTCCATTAAAATCACCCATTAGAAAAATGTTTTTGTAGGAATTCATAATAGTTGTTCGTAAGTCCTCGTAGAATTTTTAGATTTTTACTATATCTTCTTTCTTATCTGATTCTGTTGGGGAGTAAACTTGAATGATGGACCATTTTTTGTTATTATTCAAGGGTAACGTTATATTCAACACTGTTATTTTTTCTGATATTCCTTTGATTTCTTCGATTCTATGTGCAAGTCTCTTTTTAACTAAAAAGCCCACACCATACAATCCTGGTGTATCTCCTTTGTAGTGTAGGATGTAGTCCCCGTAGTCTTCTATGCCTTCACCATGTCTTCTCATTTCGCTAATTCCTATTATGTCCCATTTTATTTCTGCTATGGCTAGTTCGAATTCAATACGCTTTTCACTAGTTCGTAGCGACCTTGTATTAAAAATAGCTATGTCTATATCTGAGTCGTGTTTGCTCATCTTTGGAGGGTTATGGTCTTTTTCCCCCACGAGGACCAGTCGGCTTGGGAGAGGGTATTTTGTTTCTTTTGTGTTATTGTTCTGCATGTTTTTTGGTTGTTGTTTCCGATCGCCGGTGCCTAATTGCTATTGTTCCTTTGTAGCTGGGTTTCCCGAGTAAGATAGATATCGACCTCTCATTATATCAAACGCGTTTATTCTTTTGTTTGTTGGTGGATTTAAAGTCTGTTGTTTCCTTGGTTGTGAATCAGTTTGCGGGGAGGTAGATGTCTCCCTTTTTCTTTTATCCTTAATTTTAGTGTTCTCTCTGACAATTAGTTGATCATACTTTATGTAGGCATAATTTCCTTTTTTCTGTTCCTCCATAAGTTGGGGTTGTAGCGCCTTTCTCTTATCTAAGGTTTCCTTTGAATAGTCTTCGGTTACATATATTTCCTTTAGATTCTTTTTATTCTTCATTATTTCATTCTTTTTCCACCTGTTAACTAAGGAAAGGAGTGTGGGCCTCGGTTTCCTATTTTTATTTTTATTCCCAATACGGTATATTTGATTTATTTCCCATTCGTCTACATTTATCTCTAATTCTTCCAAAAAACATTTCTTCACTTTTTTAAGTAACTCTAATGTAGACTTTTCTTCCTCTTTCACCCCATGAATAATTATATTATTGGCATTTTTAACTCTTTCGAGATACTCCACTTTTTTCTCTAAATTATTTACTTTTATTTGCAACTTTTTATTTTTTTCTAGAACTGGTTTAAATTTTTCGTCTATTTTTCCCATAATTGTATTAGTTAATTCTACTGTTTGCTTTTGCATTTCAATTTTCATTGTATTGAACAAAAGTTGAAATTGATCTTCCATATTTTTCGTGTAACGGAACGGAACGTTAAATATTTTTCCTTGTTGGCAACACTTAGTTGACAATGACTGTTGATTTGACGTAACTTTGTCAATCTATGGATGAATGTAATTTCTAACCTCAAATTGTTCGTCGCTTTTATGTCCTTTAAATTGTCGTGAAATCCAACAATATGCACTGTTTACTATTAGTAACACTCAATTCTCACTATGTTTGTGTTTTACCGTGATGTAATTGGGAAACTGTGACGTTTTACTATTTACTACAACCGGAACCGGAAAAAACCAGGAAGGTATCCATAAAACCAACGTAATAAATACTTCTTTTTTCACACTGCAAATCCTTATGATTGGTAAACCAATCAGAGAGCCGACCGAACTAAGTATTAGTCTATTATATAATTTATAAATGACTTGCTGACCTAGTGAACTTTGTATCGCCCCAGGAGCAATAAAATTTGTGTTTTTCCTTGATTTTGTTTCCTATTTCTATAGTACATTGTTACACGAGTGGTGAAAGTGACTTATTTTTGGTCCCGAGACGGGGTTTGGCGCCCGAGCGTAGCGAGGGCGCTAATAGTTCTAGGGACAAAATAAGTCTTTCACCCGAGGTAAACACTGTGCTTTTCATTACGAATACAAGGAAAGTAAAAATAAAAACAGGAATTGGCTAAAGAAATAATACAAGGAAGTATAAACAATACTCTACAACTCGAAAAAAAAAAGATCGGATTGCAGCCTATTTTTTTTTTTCGTTGGCCGGCCAACTTCATTATTTAGCCATTATTTTTCATTTTCATCTTTGAATATTTTGCCCAAATCTATGTTATTTTAAAGAAATTCTTGAAACTAAATTATAATTAAGTAATTTAAAAATATATATTCTTTAATTAATACTTAACTTTATGTTATTTCAATTTTACATCGTGCTGTAATTGAGTGACTGTAGAAAAAGTTTGAACATGGTTCCATAGAAATGTGAAAATGGAACTATTTTTTTTTTATAATTTGACAGCTGTCAGTTGAAAGCGATTCTCCCGGGCCGGAAAAGTATTACTTTCAACCCGCTTCTCAGGGACTTCAGACCTACTTTCAGAGTATGAGTAATGAAAAATATATTTTCTGCTATTCGGGGTGTAGAAAAATCTGACGAATCAAATATCATAAAAACCAGTCCAGCAGTTTTTGAGATATAAATGTGGTGTAAGTAACTAATCCCTTCTATAATGCTACAAATATTCTGTTCGATTATATTCTCATCTAAGCTTAACCTTATTACATCTAGTTATGACTGATTTTCTAATTCATTATCACAGGCGCTTGAGAAAAGATGGAATAGCTAATTAATGTAAAAAAAATCTTGCCTACCTAGTTGGATTCAATCATTTTATTATTTTTCTACATTATTTACTTACGTTACGTTATCTATGATGTTATTGTGTAGAGCGAAATGAAGAGCCGTAAATAAAATGGATAATTTTAATTAAATTGACGCTGTCCTGATAGATACGTCTTTACCGCGATAGAAAAAAAATATGAGACGCATCTCTCTGAGCATTTATTGAGACCAGCAAAGTGTTGCAGTTCAGACGTTCGTCCCCGAGTAGCAATTTTAAGAGCATTTCAATTAAAATGTTTAACGATGATCGTTTCGTATACGGAGATCAGAATGTGCAAGTGCCGGCTCATTTAAATTTTGGAAAGTTTATTTTGGACAGAATTCGTCATAAAAATGACGAAATTGTCTTGGTGAGTATTTTTTTCTTTTTTTTGTAGATCTGTCTTTTCACTTAATCATTGAATTATCACCTTATAACAACGTTATTTTAATTTATACAAAATTCTGAACTATCGGAAAATACTCAGGAAAATGGCGAAACACGTGAGAAGCTAACATACAAGGAATTTACACAATTGGCCGTCAATGTGTCCGCCGCTTTGACAAAGCTGGGTGTCGGGAGAGGCGACATCGTTGCAGTGGGATCCGAAAAACGCAATGAATTTGTCCCGACAGTTCTTGCAATCGTGTTCACTGGGGCGACGTACACCCCGTATGATTTAAAGAGCGGTAGAGGTGAGACAAACTACCTTATGGGTTATTTCCACTACATTCTTTGAACGCTTATATCTTTTATTGCACATTAGAAATTGAAGAAACAAGAATGGGGCAAAATCTTGCAGTTTAAATAGTTTTTTTATACGTAGGTCTACGGTTTTATTCATTCGGAAAGTAGTAAAGCCAATTTTTTTAATTTCCCCGCTATTTAAAGAGCAATAAAATTTTATTATATTTGAAAACTTTTATGTTTTAGCGGTATTAAAACACAAAATAAACATAACGCAACCGAAGTTCTTCATTTGTTCCAATCACTTCTGGAACACGTTCGGTGATATATTAAAAAGTTTCGACTGCATCAAGAAATTTATTACGTTAGACGACGCGCTTGAGTCAGCGGTTTCTATAAAAGCATTGGTCACGACCGACGTCGACATAAATAGGTTCGAGCCGATGCAAGTTCACGGACAGATTGACAACGTATTCATTTTGTATTCCTCCGGCACCACTGGGATGCCAAAAGGCGTCCAACTGACACATTTGAATTGCATCTTGAATAGTCTGCCTGATGAGTAAGTAACAGTTTAATCTATATATATATAAATAATCTCTATGTCCTTGGTCATCGCGTCACGGGTGAACGGGTGGAACGATTTCGCTAATTATTTTTGTTGTTGTCAGGAGAAGGTTCTTATGAATGAAAAAAATAAGAAAGTGGAGCGGAACAATTGGAATTCATTATTCAAAGTTAAGACGGGACAACGTCTCGGTCAGGATATACAAATATGTAGATGGATGAAGTTAATTGGTCACAGAAATATGTTATTATTTTACAACAGTAGTTATCTTCTAACAATGCAACTAATTAGGTTTATAACAAATTATATATAACTAACTGTGCCCGCCGCGACTTCGTCCGCGTAGTATTTAACTTAATAAAAATTTCGGGATTATCGGGATAAAAAGTATATTATGTGTTAATCCCGGTTATAAACTATCTGTGTTCCAAATTTCATCCAAATCCGTTCAGCAGTTTTTGCGTGAAATAGTAACAAACATACATCCTCATTCACAAACTTTCGCATTTATAATATTAGTAAGATATATTTCTAGTAGCGTAAACCTTATTTTACAATAATGTACCTACAGAGCTCATTTCATAGCAGTAGTGGTTCAATAATAATACATATGCAGTAGATCATCATTATTCCTAACGATTATTAGATTTTTATTTTGACCGCCACAAACAAAGAGGCTTCTGGAAACATAAAAAGCTAAAGAAACAAACATTACGTTTTACATTTCCACTTTCCCCATAAAAACATCACCAGAAGGCTTTCATATTAAGACTAATTGACACACACATGATATTTTTAGCTTTCGCGACGGCTCTCTGAAGACAGCGTACCTCTACGGAGAATGGTATCATAATTACGACACGTTTATGACGTACAAATTCCTTGCTCTTGGGAGGAAGATTGTCTATGTCAACGAAACTACACCATTGACATTTATGAAATGCGTTGAAGATTGCAATGTGAGTAGAATGAAAATATTCAAGAGACACAATTTGCTTACATCTTCTAGCGGAAAAACAACTTCGGAACCACGCAGCTCTGTGTAAATTTTGATACCGCTTGGCGCAGTGGTGTGAACGTAGGCCGCTCGGCCCACTGCATCGGGTGGTTGCGGGTTCGAGTCCCGGCAAATTTCGGAAATGGCCTTTTCGTAATTTTCCCCGGTCTGGGTGTCACTGGAATCGCCTCCAGTCCTTTGTACGGTACCCATAGTACAAGCGTTGCTCAGTTTGGGACCATACAGTTGGTGTGTCAGTCTAGTGGGTTTATAAAAAAAAAACAAAAAAGAAAGCTTAGTTGATTTGATTTCAGAAGGCAACGACTGCCACTTACCAAGTATTTTCATAAAGCAGAAATAATAGTATTTCAAATAGATCCCTACATAAAAAAAAACCAATGACTTTCAATTTAAGGCTGAAGCGCCCATCTAGCCCGCAAAGTCCAAATTTTTTGAGGTTTTTTAGTTTTTTTACAAAATCTGACAATAATAAAAGGCACATTTTGTAATTCGCGAAAAAGACCGTGTGCAGTGCATTTATTAATATATTTAACTTACTCTAAAACATTTCAAGAACGACAGCTATCCAGATAATCTGGCAATTTTTGTATATTTAGTGGTTTACTAGTATCATATCCACCGTGATAATATTTAGAGTAAAATAAATGTATTAATAAACGCACTGCATACTGTGTTTGTCGCAAATCACAAAATGTTGTCTTAAATGTTTTCAGATTTTGGATAAACTATAAAAATACTCGAAAATTTTGAATTTCGCGGGCTACACAGGCGCCTTCACCTTAAATGAATGAATTTCCATTATCTTGGATCAACATAAATATAATAAGTAGGTATATTTTATGAAGCTATTAACATGTCAACTTCCTATCATATTTTTTTTATAAATAAGGTACACGCGAAGCAGGAATTGTCAACTATCTGGGTCCGCGCATTAGTAGATACATAAATGACTAGTTGTGCCCGCCGACTTCGTCCACGTAGTATTTAACTGAACAAAAATTTCGCGATTATCGGGATAAAATGTATCCTGTGTTAATCCCGGTTATAAACCATCTGTGTTCCAAATTTCATCCAAATCCGTTCAGTAGTTTTTGCCTGAAAGAGTAACAAACATCCACACTCACAAACTTTCGCATTTATAATATTAGTAGGATAAAATAAGTACGACAGGGACCGTATTAATAAATCGATCTCAAGTCTGAGAGCGGTCTTGAGTTCACTTTTGACGTGTAATTTTGTACTGGTATGACATAAGAATGACATTTCCAAGATCGCTCTCAGACTTGAGATCGATTAATTAATACGGGCCTAAGTTTATTCATTCATAATATTTCAGGTTAACATCGCATTTATAGTACCATCCCTTGTTTGTCACTTATCAAAAGCGCAAGAAGCAGAAAAATTTAATCTCGATTCGCTCAAAATTGTATACTCTCGATCATCGCCCCTTCATAACAAGACTATAGAAAAGGTCAAATCCAGGCAAGTATCGCTGTGTTTATCGATAATAAATCGATTAAGGTTTTTTATAATCATTGCAACGGACGTCTCGCTCCAATTATTTTGTTATTTCTTAACCCATATTGACGAGACTGTTATTTTTTTATATTCTGATTAATTTCCCCCGTCTAGACTGCCTAAGTTGGAAAATATCTTGCAAGGCTACGGTATGACGGAGGCTGGAGAACTCACATCCGAGAGTTGGGGAAATAGAGGACCGAAACCAGGGAGCGTCGGCAAAGCCTCCCCGGGTATAACCCTTAAGGTAATCTTAATAATTGAAGACCCTGACACAAATCAAGGATTACGCTATACGATTATGCTAAGGTCAAGAGAGTACTTAGCATAGTACGTAACAGTTCCCCATTACGTACAGTCGGTGTTCATAAGTGGAGTAGCACGCTAATAATTGTATTGCTCTCAACATACGGCACATTATCCTTTGATTGCTACGGGACTTACGAACCCGACTGTACCTGTAGGTACAGTCAACATCAAAATTACCTTGTATCTGAAATTTCCAAAATAATAAAATTATTAAACAGGGCATAATAACATGACAATATTGCGTATTATGATCATATACTTTGGAGACCTTCGGGTGTCATAGCTAGGTACTATTACGAGGACGTAACTGAAACTTTTTAGAACTGGCCACTTGTAAAAGATATAATAAAACTAATAACTTGCTAGTTTGTTCAGTTTTTGATTTTCTAAGAACTTTCAGTGTCACCCTCATATGACGTGTTTAACAATGTGATTATTTTGCACAAATCAAATACCAAACTACTCTTGTTATTGATTGTACAAGCGGTCGCTTATGACCCTAACTATAATTATAATGAAACCCACATATCTGCGGCTTCGATATTAATGTTGATATTTGATATAATCTGAAATTGATATTTTCAACACAGGTCGTGGACCCTGAAACCCGCAAAACCCTGGGTCCGAACCAACGCGGCGAGATATGCCTGAGAGGACCAGTCCTAATGAAAGGTTATATGGGAGTAGACCCTTCAGTTTACATGGAACACGGCTTCTTCAAAACCGGCGATCTGGGGTATTACGATGAAGACAGATATTTCTACATAGTAGAAAGACTCAAGGAAATAATTGTTTATGACGGATTCAAGGTGACATTACGCATTTGTTTTCCAAAATATACAGTGGATATAGATATGCATGTTTTAAAATGAATTCTATATATCCATAGTAGATCACTATAAAATAAAAGGCGTCAATAGCCTAATGGTTAGACGGGCCGCTCTGGTAGCTGAGAGGTTCCGAGTTCGATCCCCATCCATTAAACTATTGACGTTAGCCCACGCCTAACACAAGCATTAGTAATGTGATAAATTCACATTGCTAGAACTCTTTAAAAAAAACTAAATGAACCAGGATATGTGAAAACCTACCTGATACAATAATACACGAAAGTAGTACCATCTCAAGCCTAAATCTAGCAATAAGCTATAAGGTTTTGTAGGTATTATTATTCCCACGCGAATGGTCTCGTACCTTTTCATCTGGAAAAAATCATTTCTTTGCGGTCGTTACATCATAGAGGATTGATATTGCTTAGTTTTCGAAATCCTCTGTTAGCTAGAAAATCATGAGCGTATTATGTTTACGATTATATGTTAGTAAGCAGCAACCTACATGCATACATCATGTCATCATGTCACATAATTATTCATCATGTCACATAATTATTCATTATAATTCTGTGAACGATGTGCTCACATGCCCACAATGTGCGAGAGCCTTCTTAAAGAAAATTGGCTACATTAGCCACATGCGAGCGCACGAACGAGAAATCTTGCAAAGGAGTTGAAGTTGTCGCCATGACCGAAATCGGTCGGATCACATCATCATCACATGCATACATCCGTTTGTAGTTTCCAGATAGCCATGAAAAACTGATATCAAAACAGGATTTTAAAACTACGAAAATACGTATCTCAAAACCGAACTATATTTTTGCATCCATGCACGCTCGATGCGAAACCAATAAATCCTAGACGACTGTAGACGCAACCCATAATATTTTGTTTTGATTTATTGAAAATGGAAACACAAGGTTTTCAAAAAACATAGTTCGAACTTTCCTGACATATAGTGCATTTGTCTTATTGATTGTGTTCGTACAGGTGGCGCCATTGGAGTTGGAGACCATCTTGCAATTGCATCCAGACGTGCGCGAGGCCGGTGTTGTAGGGAAGCCGGTGCCAGATTACGGAGAAGAACCTACAGGTTTCGTCGTCAAACAACCAGGAGCAGATGTCACGGAGCGAGATTTGATCGATTATGTCGCTTTAGAGGTAAGTACTTTATCCACCCACTTATTAAATAACTTCTGTTATCAAACATTGTAAATACACAGTAATTAACAAAGTTTGTTTACGATTTTTTGTGTGTAAATGTTATAATTTTTACGCTTTCTCTACATTAACTTCACTACTGTATCCATATACTTATTAATACTTGTAAAAGACTAGGTATACAAATAACTAATATCTAAGTAAGTGAAGTACTGAAAGGAAGTCACGTCTTCACTATGTGCAGGCAATTAGCGAAATGTCCGCGCGCATCGACTTAATAACCTTTGAAATAAAACTATTTTGAGGATTCTATAGCGTTTATTTATTTTTTTATGTTCCCGACGTTTCCATATTAACCTTGTTTAATTTTTCAGGTATCACCGTACATGCAATTAAGAGGTGGTGTAAAGTTCATTCAAGAAATGCCGCGGAATCCCAGGGGGAAGATTTTACGCCAAAAGCTGAGAGAAATGTTAAATGAAACCGTTTAAATTTACTTTAAGCACGTCTGTTTATTCTGAAGTTAATATACCTTTCTAATTAACATAGACTTCATTTAATTTAACCTACGAACTATCTCCAATATAATCATAAAGCAGTTTATTCAAGAACTGATACACTCTCTATATTTAAACTTGGAATCCATTCGCATTCGAATATTATCTACGCTTGATATTTACTCAACTAAAATGCCAGACTCCGAGAACAAACCTTTTCATACGCCTCCAAAGGCAGACGTTCCAGTAATATCTACATCTCACATTGTTCGTCCCTTATCAAGAGTGCAGAATCATTAATTAAGTTTAACTACCGTACAATGCTGACAAAGCGCAGGCCCACGGAGCGGTGGAACCAAAGGGAGCACTCCCGTATTGTGTTTGACCTTTTTATTTTTGGTACTTGGAATAAAAAGCTGTTTACGCCGTTTTCATAAGTCATTATTATATCATACGCTACTATTAGGGAGTGAAAAAAAGAAATACCGAGAATTTTCGATACGACTGAAAGCTATGTACAATGTAATATAATTCAGCTTTGTAGTCCCGTCTCATCGTCAGAGACGTCTTTATTAATTCAGCATGATTTGGATTATCATAATTCCGTACCTTTTGCCTGAAATTACTTTGTAATGGGACAAATACTTCGCATAAACAGCTTTTGTTAACTTAAATTTGTCTTGGAATTTAACAAAACGTTCATCGAGTACCGTATTTTGAATATCTAATGTAATCATATTTTAAGCTTTTATTAAATGGCAGCGACTTTAATAACGTCTTCGTCTATTATTGTGACGTGAGAATAAATGTGTCTAGCTTTAAGTATGCTAATAAAAACTTTCCCCGGTGTCATTTGCATTGACATTTTTTTTTAAATGAAACTCTTTTACCATTTAGATTGACTGTTTTTACCTCGGGGCAATTTAGCTTCATCCTAGCCTCTTCCCGGGAATGGTCCCTGCGGCCTGTAATAGGTTTCTTAAAAGAAAATCGAGTTAAACAGGCGTGATTGACTTAATTGTTGGAGAGCTTTATTCCTCGAGATTAAAGAATTGCCTCAAAACGTAACGAGATTATTTCCTTTTCAGGACTTTAAAAGTGATTTTGGCGTGTTAATTTAATTTATTTTTATCATCTTTTGTGCAGAACTAGGTTGAGTTTGTAATTTAGTTAAATATTTTAGTCATGCTTATTCAACCCACTCCGCAATTAAGTTCTGATTGAAGCTCAACAAAATTAATAGATTTTAATCGTAATTTAACACAATAACGAATACATTTCCAACACAAATCAACAAACTCTAATAGTTTTTTATGCTTCTCTCGGGGATATTTCTCACAGCCTAATTTATACTTGCAAACTGTAAAATAGGCGAGGAGTTCTCCATTAATGTTTGCCACTTGACACTTGAAAATTGAATCGCTTAATCGCAACGGGGCGAAGTGAGAGAACGCATTGGTTGGGTCCTCGTAATTGCGTCAGAGTACCTTTGATACTGTGTGGAAATAGAGCAATTAAGTCCCAACAGTTGGAGAGTTTACCTTGATTTTTTATTACTCTCCCTTTTGTTGGCGAGCGGTTTAAGAGTTAGTAAACATTGGGGTGAATGAACCTGGAGGCAACACCTTAAGCGCCACATTAACGGAACAATAAAAATGTACACATAAAAGGATCCGCTTTAACACATTTACGCCATAAACTTAAGAAAAGGACCGAGGATTGACACTGAACGGAACTGCGTACCTCATACACTCTTATTGCACTTACTTATATCATAACTATAAGTCATAGAAATATATTACGAGCAGTTTGTTCCGTTTCAACAACAAATAATTAACACTAAAGTTACTCTTATGTTTTAATGCTACAAAAAGCTTTAAGTACCTATGCTATTTAGGTACCTAATGTTGGGTAGGTACCGACCCAATCTTAACACTGAACGGATTTTTTCCATTCATGTAGGTACTACCTACATACTTATCCATATCTTTAGACTTGAATTTTTTACTTTGTGCACATCTATTTAAGGTGAAGGCGCCTGTCTAGCCCGCGAAGTTCAAATTTTTTGAGTTCTTTTAGAATTTTTTCAAAATCTGACAATAATAAAAGACAAATTTTGTAATTCGCGAAAAAGACCGTGTGCAGTGCATTTATTAATACATTTATTTTACTCTAAATATTATCACGGTATAAATCACTAAATATACAAAAATTGCCAGATTATCTGGATAGCTGTCGTTCTTGAAATGTTTTAGAGTAAGATGGATATATTAATAAATGCACTGCACACGGTCTTTTTCGCGAATTACAAAATTTGTCTTTTATTATTGTCAGATTTTGAAAAATTTCTAAAAGAACTCAAAAAATTTGAACTTCGCGGGCTACAGGGGCTCTTTAGCCTTAAACACTTATTCGTATCTTTCTATCCAAGGTTGTCTCAAAAGGTGAATGTACCGCGTTGGGAATTTTAATTTCGTTTGGCAAATATACTCCGCTTATAAAGCCAACCTAAAACATTCTTGGTCAAATGCGAAGGTCCCTATGTAAATATATTATACGAGTAATAAATAGCTACAAGATGTCCATGCAAACTTTGTTGACAAGTAAATATTAAATATCTTAAACAATGTGTTTGATTGTTTTTAATAGTACAGAAAGTGCTTCTATTTTTTTTTCTATCTAACATTTGTAATACTACTTCTATATAGAAACCTACTTATTAATGTTATGTAGAATCCATAGTAATCCCAAATCCCGCAGGTAAACAAATCCAAAATATAATAAATATGTATTCGTACCTACCACAAGTACACAGCTGGCATCCCCGATACAAGAACAACGCCCTAACAAAATATATCTAAATACAAATACAACATCTAATTAAACATCTAGACTACGGGCACACTAATAAAGGTTTAAAGCGTTTAGTTAATTTGACAACCCTAAGCCCGGTTTTAGTGAAATCATCTTCCTGATAAACATTAGGTCGTATAGAGGCGACTTTAATGTTACATTTAATTAACTTTGTAGTCCATGAACGAGAGCGGACGGCCATCATAGTCCGATCTGAGTGTTGTATAAGTAAATGTAATTAAATAAATCCAGTGAGCCGCCCAAACGGCTCAGACTTTACATGGCTTACAGCAGCACCCTGTAAGAGGCATCAAACGCGCCGTGTTTATATGTCTACCTATAAACAAATGTGTAACGCTTCGTATAGCCTTATATAATCTGCTGAGAGTAGAGCTAGTGAGCTAGTAAATACTCATATATATGTGGTATTTAAATTTTTGCATAAATTATGTAGATAGTAATTATGATTTCATCATAATTCATCATATTTCATGATCATTTATCACGTTTCTATATGATTATCACTCGCCGATGGTGAAGGAAAACATCGCGAGGAAACCTGCATGCAATATTCGAAAGACGTGAAATCTACCAACCCGTACAGGGCCAGTGCGGTGGATTCCAGCCTGAATCCCCCTCGTAGTGAGGGGAGGCCCATGCCCAGGAGTCGGACGTCCAAAGGGTTAAATTATTTATATAGTTATGTGGGTAGGTATTTATCATTTATGATAGTAAAATTGTTATTATATCTCTAATATATTATGCATTAAAATTAATTAATGCATATTAAAACTCGTTCATCACATTATTTCAATGAAATCAAGCGTTATTACTTTTATTTCAATAATAATTATACATCGTGTGCATTAATATAATCTATATGGCACACTTAATTGTTTATTATTATGTTTAATTAAGATAATGAATGCATAAAAAGATTTTTGACCTTTATAAAAAGCTTATCAGTTTATAAGAGCTAGTCGTAGGCCGTATCTTACAAACCTACAAGCCTACTGCTTTGAGATGATAATATAGTTTTCAGTTCAAACTCTCAATTAATTAATTTAATTTGATGTTCATTCTTTCTGAGTCCAAAAATTGTAGTCATTGAAAAAGGTAATGGTAATTTTCAAAAATTAATCTTTACCTATTGCTTTTTGCAATGTGATAGTGTACTTATTTATTCACCTAATAAAGTATCTTAATGTCATATAATTCCGGTGTGCTAGTTTTCGTAATAACTCGTCTACTTTGTAATGGCTTCACAGATTTTGATGTAATTTTTTTGTACTTATGGGGTCACCTGTACGGTTTTTAGCTAGAGCTGGAGCTGGGACGTGACACTGTTGACGGCATCCGGAAAAAGCGAGTACGTTTATATAGAGTCGTCATTGATGAAGTTTAGAATTACATTTATTGGTCTCCACTGTCTTACTTTGATTTGTAACTTTATATTTTGTTCACAGATGTTTCTTGAAAAGAGTTATGTAAGTAGTTAGATAAGTAACTTCCTACGTTCCGCAATTATTACTTAGCTCACTTTAAATCGATCTACTTACATCTTTATAAAACAGGTATATCTACAATAAGAATTTAATTTTAAAACTTGTTATAAATAAATTTTATATATTTTTTCTACTTCTTTTTCGTCTTCTAACTTGAAGTAAAATATTCGTTAAGTGATGAGTACCTACCTACACACAGTATGAATGACCGACCAGTATAAACGATATTTCCTTTCCTTCACAATACTCCATCCTCTAACCTAAGGTTAATACTACTCGCTCGATAGATATTAATATTAATGAGTCGGCAGCAAGCATATACCGCGGGCATGCATTTTCCTTGCACCCCTTGCACCCCGCCAACCCACAATATGACCTAATGAGCCGTAAACCGCCCATGAATATTACCACTACATCATAAAACTCTACAACAGAACGCCTGTATGCCTGAGACCGCAGTGAATTTCATAAAATATTGCACATTTCATTCAAAAATACCTACGCTGAAACACTTTTGTCATTGCAGTGCCCAACAAAGTAAAAGGAGAACGCGATGATATTTAAACTTTTCGGACGATTTATGATAGTTTTCTGGTGCATTGCATTGCATTGCGAATCTTTATAGTGTTTTTTTAACAGCAAAACTTCCAAGTACTTATACTACCATGTTAAGTCTGTTTTTTTATATTACTTCTATGGAATATTTTTGCTACTTTTTAATTACTATTAGTATCAGATAGAATATTTGTTTCCTGATCCAGGTGGGAATACCAATAACACAAATATTATAACTTAACGTTCGACAGTTTCATGTTTGTTCATGATTTGATGAAACTATGGAGTAGGTTTGCTCGAGAAAATAGTTTTATAAAAAGCCACCTACCCGCATATGATGACTAAGTTTACAGATCATTGGCCAGCGATGATCGATTAACACTTAAGAAAGTTTAAGTACCTATGGATAAGTTTGCCCGCCCAGTTTTAGAGGCGTTAAGTAAAACTCAAGACGGTGGACTACTCGAAGTCATCCATCAAATAGTTGCCGGGCTGTTATAATAGGTAACATAGTCTTATTAGACCTTTATGGGAGTTGGACCACTACGCAAGTAGGTGACGGTGATAGAGCTAAGTGTGAAACCAATTGACTCAAGCTCATATACGAGCTGGGTCGAACAATGTAGTACCAGCCTCTCACAGTAGATCGGCGTAAAGTAGCAACCAAAGCTGCGTTTCGTACGGTGAGTGCTAGAGCTGGAAGCTCCCTCCTCCCTTCCCTTACCTATATCCACTCGCGTTCAGGCCAGCAACGTGTGAGCAATGCCTTTAGTATAGCAAGCATCTATAGACTACAGTAACTGCTTAATATCAGGCGGGTCGTGCATTTGCTTACAGATATTGATATCTTTAAAAAAGATGCGATGAAAGGTTTACAATGATTTATGGACCAATTGATAGACTGATAGGCTTTTAATTTGATTAAAAAAATTAATGCGTGGATCTAACGTGCGTTTTGCAAGTAATAAATTCCTAATTCGCCGTATTAGTTACTCTAGGCAACATTGTAAACGTTTCAGTACCATAATAGCCAGGCCTTAATACTAATACTAAATTTGTTTAATTAGATAGATGTTTAGTTCAGCTCAGAAATCAAGTTTATTTGTCCCTGGATATCGTTACACTTAATAATTAGTCGGGTTGTAAAATGATTATAAATACCTATATATGTACCTATATAATCACTTCATAAGATAGTATTATTGTATATAAGTTAATTAATTAAAATGTTTTTAGGCAGTATGTAGGTAGTAATGTTTACACGAGAGTGTTTGACTTGTTGAATGTTTGTGTAACTCATGGATATAATGCGAGTATTAATGATTATATCTCAAGTCTTAGAGTGATCTTGAGTACTCGTTTGACATGTCATTTTGTACTGGGATGACGTTAGGATGACATTTCCAAGTTCGCTCTCAGACTTGAGATCGATTTATTAATACGAGCCTAAGAGTCCGAGCTAATGTTTGACTTGTGTCTATTGTGTAGTAGGTAAAGACGAGGGTTCGTGACTTATAAAAAGACATGACACAGGCCTTTTATACCCAGAAAGCTTTTTGACAGTGGCCTAATGTCTAGCTTATATTTCGAGCTTTAAGTATTGATCGTGAGAAATGAATATGAATAAAACATACCTAAGTAGGCTCCGCGTTACTGGTTCTGAGTTCTCAAAGAACATACGTTGTCTGTTTTTGCATAAGATACCAAAATTCCTTGAAACTATTTGAATTCACATTCTATTACAGTTTAAACATATTTTAGATAATAAAATTCAAGATCTTTATCTCAATCCAGCAAGTATTTTTCTTCAGATAATTTGTGATTAAAATCATTATTTATTATTCTGTGGTGAGATAGAAAGTATGAGTAATAATAGGTCATATAAGAATGTATAATTAACATTTAAGTAAGTATTTATATAAGTAAGTACCTACCTATAGAAGAATAAGTTTATTCGTAAAACTCTGTCTGAGAAATATCTGTGACAAACAGATAAACATGCGAGTGATCTTATAATTCTTCCTATTCAAGCATCTGCCGTAGGTAGTACTCAAAGAATTTGTAATTTATTACAAATTCTTAGTTAGTCCCTATATGACTAGCTAGTGTTGTATAAGGAAGCTAACAAAATCCATGGATCTGTAGCATCCTGATAATACCCACGTGACGTGTCGAATATTTCGGTAGGTTTAGAATACATTGCACGCCATTTGGCGGTTTGGCTACAATCGTAACTAACTAGCCGCGCTGCGGTCTACCTATTTATGGATTACGTGCACTATGAAATGTCATGCGTGCGGTTGTTCACTTAGGATGTAGGTATTTATTATTACCCAATAGGGTAATAGGGTTACCGTAATTCACACGGCACCTATATCCATACATTTTACTATATTCAGATGTCAAATATGGTCATTATCTGTAAAAAATATATAGACCGGTGTTGACTTCTTCCTGTGAATGACCTCTTAGAGTAGCAATAAAGAATACTGTTAAAAACTGATTCTCTGTTAAAAAACATACTTATAATTAAAACGCAAATGTGTGATTATATTTGTGATGAGTAGAAAATAATCTTAGTTTCTCTTTAACAGTTAGTAGGTACCCATTATTCAGCACATACTAAATACCAGTGATAGCCAATTGGTTAACTTTAAATTTACAATCCTCTACGAAGTTATTTTAGAGAGGGACCTAAATGTGAGACCTTCCTTAATACAACGTTTATAATCCAACACATGATAGAAATTCTTAACGCAAAATGGTTACTTTGGTAAAATAACGCAAGGGCAAAGGTGAGCGGAACTGAACCGTCGCGGGGGGAAGGATACCTACAGTGCAACTAGTAGGTACCTATGTAGTTACATCTCACTGCTAATTAATTGGATTACGCAGCCTCCCTCATTATACGAGATGAGGCTATTTAATAAATGGGTTTTGTGCGCGTGACTGCTTATATACCAGTTAATAAGCGTAATTAAAGCAGACAACAAACATATGCAGGTATCCATCGGAACAATTATATTTTTATTTCCTGTGATAAACGATATGCAATAATTATCATACAATTATTTTCAGCGCAAACACCCAGCTTACCTTCTTATAAGAACATTTTTTGCCACCGAATTGTCGCCCTTATAATTCCATCATAAACACCTCGGGAAATATTAGCTAGACGTGGAGGAGACCTTCCAAATGAGCGCAATATTGAGTCCATTATTTCATTCAGTGTAATGGTGTGGCAGTGAAATAGGGCAAAGGACGAATAAACGGGACCCTGGAAATGAAGACGCCGTTTGTTCATAACCAGCTCGTTAATTCCATTATTACAAGTCAGAGGAGCGAGAAGACCGGTAACAGATGTGCCACTTGACGCGGGAAGCTGCACCATCTCCTACTTACTCTCCAGAGATTTCAACATCATTATTTTTTGCGAGTGGCTCAATTAAAAATAATTGTTATTAAGTGAACCTTGGAAAAACTTAATCCTAAAAAACATTCATGCATGTTAAGGAAAAAGAGGTCGATTTATTACTTTCGGGTTTCGTGATAGTTATAAAACTTTTATTTGCGTGTGCTAAACTGTGCGAAAGTTATGACCCGACGACAAACAAATGACGCATGAGCCTTCCCGCCCCCCCCTTGCAAGCCTCCAACTATAACTCATTTATTATATTACTAGCTGTGCCCGCGACTTCGTCCGCGTTGAATTTAACTTAACAAAAATTTTATTTAACAAAAAATATTTGTCTAGTTCGCAGAGTTTAAGGAAAGTATTTTTTTAATAAAAGTAGCTCACGTTACTTCTTATAACATAAGTTATCCGCCAGTGAAAGTCCCGTCAAAGTCGGTCTGGCCAGTACTTTAAATACCAGAAGTGATAAAAGTATTTATTTTGATTTAAGGATTAATTTGTTACTACCAAATGTACATCCTAATAGTAAGTCGTAGTAGTATAATAGGTAATAAGACTCGGCCACCAGCTATTTCAAAATAAATTATCAATTTTCATTGTATTTAATGTTCACTATTTTGGCGATAATGGCTTGCACATAAAAAAACACGAAAATCTCACAGCATCGCCCTCGTGGTTTTCGATAATTGTCCCACGGGAACATACTATCGGCATATAAAATATCCCATGTTTTAATCCAGGTTTTGAACTATTTGTATTCCAAATTTCATCCAAATCCGTTCAGTAGGATCGATAATTGTCCCACGGGAGTATACAGTATAAAAAGTATTCGGAATAAAAAGTATACCATGTTTTAATACAGGTTTTGAACTATCTGGTTTCCAAATTTCTTCCAAATCCGTTCAGTATGATCGATAATTGTCCCACGGGAACATACTATCGGGATAAAAAGTATACCATGTTTTAATACAGGTTTTGAACTATCTGGTTTCCAAATTTCATCCAAATCCGTTCAGTAGGATCGATAATTGTCCCACGGGAGCATACGGGATAAAAAGTATTCGGGATAAAAAGTATCCCATGTTTTAATCCAGGTTTTGAACATATGTGTTCCAAATTTCATCCAAATCCGTTCAGTAGGATCGATAATTGTCCCACAGGAGCATACGTGATAAAAAGTATTCGGGATAAAATGAATCCCATGTTTTAATACAGGTTTTGAACTATCTGATTTCCAAATTTCATACAAATCCGTTCAGTATGATCGATAATTGTCCCACGGGAACATACTATAGGGATAAAAAGTATACCATGTTTTAATGCAGGTTTCGAACTATTTCTGTTCCAAATTTCATCCAAATCCGTTCAGTAGGATCGATAATTGTCCCACAGGAGCATACGGGATAAAAAGTATTCGGGATAAAAAGTATCCCATGTTTTAATCCAGGTTTTGAACTATATGTGTTCCAAATTTCATCCAAATCCGTTTAGTAGGATCGATAATTGTCCCACGGGAGCATACATGATAAAAAGTATTCGGGATAAAAAGTATCCCATGTTTTAATACTGGTTTTGAACTAACTGGTTTCCAAATTTCATCCAAATCTGTTCAGTATGATCGATAATTGTCCCACGGGAACATGCTATCGGGATAAAAAGTATCCGATGTTTTAATCCAGGTTTTGAACATATGTGTTCCAAATTTCATCCAAATCCGTTCAGTAGGATCGATAATTGTCCCACGGGAGCATACGTGATAAAAAGTATTCGCGATAAAAAGTATCCCATGTTTTAATACAGGTTTAGAACTATCTGGTTTCCAAATTTCATCCAAATCCGTTCAGTAGGATTGATAATTGTCCCACGGGAACATACTATCGGGGTAAAAAGTATTCGGGATAAAAAGTATACCATGTTTTAATACAGGTTTTGAACTATCTGGTTTCCAAATTTCATCCAAATCCGTTCAGTAGGATCGATAATTGTCCCACGGGAACATACTATCAGGATACAAAGTATTCGGGATAAAAAGTATCCTATGTTGTAATACAGGTTTTGAACTATCTGGTTTCCAAATTTCATCCAAATCCGTTCAGTAGGATCGATAATTGTCCCAGGGGAACATACTATCAGGATACAAAGTATTCGGGATAAAAAGTATCCTATGTTGTAATACAGGTTTTGAACTATCTGGTTTCCAAATTTCATCCAAATCCGTTCAGTAGGATCGATAATTGTCCCACGGGAACATACTATCGGGATAAAAAGTATCCCATGTTTTTATACAGGTTTAGAACTATCTGTTTTCCAAATTTCATCCAAATCAGTTCAGTAGGATCGATAATTGTCCCACGGGAACATACTATCAGGATAAAAAGTATCCTATGTTGTAAAACAGGTTTTGAACTATCTGGTTTCCAAATTTCATCCAAATCCGTTCAGTAGGATCGATAATTGTCCCACGGGAACATACTATCGGGATAAAAAATATCCCACGTTTTAATCCAGGTTTGGAACTATCTGTGTTCCAAATTTCATCTAAATCCGTTCAGTAGGATCGATAATTGTCCCACGGGAGCATACGGGATAAAAAAGTATTCGGGAAAAAAGTATCCCATGTTTTAATACAGGTTTTGAACTATCTGGTTTCCAAATTTCATCCAAATCCGTTCAGTAGGATCGATAATTGTCCCACGGGAACATGCTATCGGGATAAAAAGTATCCCATGTTTTAATACAGGTTTAGAACTATCTGGTTTCCAAATTTCATCCAAATCCGTTCAGTAGGATTGATAATTGTCCCACGGGAACATACTATCGGGGTCAAAAGTATTCGTGATAAAAAGTATCCCATGTTTTAATACAGGTTTAGAACTATCTGGTTTCCAAATTTCATCCAAATCCGTTCAGTAGGATCGATAATTGTCCCACGGGAACATACTATCAGGATACAAAGTATTCGGGATAAAAAGTATCCTATGTTGTAATACAGGTTTTGAACTATCTGGTTTCCAAATTTCATCCAAATCTGTTCAGTAGGATCGATTATTGTCCCAGGGGAACATACTATCAGGATACAAAGTATTCGGGATAAAAAGTATCCTATGTTGTAATACAGGTTTCTAACTATCTGGTTTCCAAATTTCATCCAAATCCGTTCAGTAGGATCGATAATTGTCCCACGGGAGCAAACGGGATAAAATTATTCGGGATAAAAAGTAGCCTATGTCCTTTCTCAGGCTCTAGACTATCTGTGTATCAAATTTCATTGAAATCGGTTCAGTAGTTTTGGTGTGAAAGAGCGACAGACAGACAGACAGACAGACAGACAGACAGACAGACAGAGTTACTTTCGCATTTATAATATTAGTAAGGATTATATTTATCTTTGGCTTCCGCAAGTTTTTTTTTTGGTAAGAGATTTACTGACGAGCCACATACTATATCTACCTCCTAAATACCTCTAAGTAAAATGATTAAATAATATATAAAAGGTCCGCTTAAATTATTATCTACAGTAAAAATACTTGGGATTAAAAGCCTTTAAATTCAATATGAAAAAAAACAGTAATAGTGTTCAACATGCTCTAATAAAACTCGCGTGAATACGAGCAGTTCACCTGAAAAATGTAGTTTTGATTACGCGGTAAAACTAATTGCTTACATTTACGAGTTGAATAGCGTTTTAGTAAAATTGCGCGAACAACGCAAGACAAGATGAATAATGACGAAGGTCCGATAAACATCAACACTAATTGTTTGACAGGAGAGGCATTTGCCGCTAAATGTTCCGTTTGATTAATTACGTATCGTCAACTTAATCGTAATTACCGAGTGAGAGAATAGTGCACCTATTAAAATTAGTACCTATTGCCTTGCAATAAGGCACCAATAACTTTTTTATTATAATCATACTAACACCATGCAGTCATAATAATACCTCATAACCATTCGTTTATGTTCGAGGTAGGTATTAGGTATTATAAGCTTTAATGCCCTTATTTATAGGATTATAACGGAAAAATATAGCCTGTAGAAAAATAATGTAGGGACTTGACACCGATCAGATCAAGAGCAATTTTTCTTTTTGATAGATTGATTGATCCCATGACGGAAAAAGCAGTAATATTCACGAAAATGTTTGTTACGAGCGTCCGGATCGAGATGAAAATAGCTCTACCGGAAATTTTACTGTTATTTTTAGTTACGAGATCTAATATTATTTCATCATAAAGAAATTGTAATCTATTTATATACCCATCTATGTATATGTTTGGGTGTATCAATCTATAGCTAGAGAACAATAATTTGGCTTGCCACCTAAACGTGGTAGACACAACGGACCTATTCCATAACATGGAATCGATCGATAAGTAATACTCATTGAATATTGATTCCACCTGTCCGTCTATAAATCATTGTTCACCGTCATAATGTCTTCATAAAATCTGAACTCGTGTTCCGTCCGGTAACATTTATAAGAATGTACAGTTCAAGTGGCAATTATCCGTAGCAGCATTAACTTGTTTGCGACGGGTAGGTACGATATGGTAGTTTTACAAAAAAAGTTATGTAAGCGATCATACATATAGTTAAATCCACTGCTTCCATACATTTTAATGTATTTGGGTGCCGAATACGGCAATTACTTATCTATCAAGAATGTAAAGAAAAAACGGTATTTATCGTGCAAAAAATGAACGCTTGGTAAAACCTATTAAGTAGGTAGGTCGGACACCTATGTGCGTTTTTATTTCATTTATTTGGGAAAATAAACAATTGTACATTATGGCAGTTAAAACACAGTTTTAGTTAAGTACAGGATACACAAATGTACAATCAACTACATTTTCCTCAGGTACCACACACAGTGTTAAATAGTGCGTTGATTAGTTGATGACATTTAGATATATGATTTAAATGATTTCAGTTGAAGTACCTAGGTAATTAAATTATGTCGATAGATTTATGTCACCATGTAAACAGTTTGTCAATATTTCACTTCTCAGTAATAATAACGTAAATCCTGACAGACGAGGGTTCTTATACAACAATATCTGCATGAGCCAATTAATTTCGATCCGAGAGCCAGTGCTTAATCTGATGGTCACTCCCCCCCCAAACTTTGTAATTGAATTTCAGTTTTGAATTCACTAACTTTCCATCTTCATTTAGCGTGGCGATGGTTGTAAAATATAGGGATAATTAACAACCGATCTTGCACTAGGTAAATGAAATTCATAAGTTGGATAAGATAATTTTACTGCACTCATTCAAACGGTTAACCCGACATCGATAATTCCAGACTTGCTCTATCAGAGTATCACGGCCATTATGTGACAAAAATGTGTAAACTAAAAGCAAAACTTTTAGTACCTTGGTGCACTAGTCCTACTAATATTATAAATGCGAAAGTTTGTGAGTGTGGATGTATGAATGTATGTATGTATGTATGTTTGTTACTCCTTCACGCAAAAAACTACTGTACGGATTTGGATGAAATTTGGAACACAGATAGATTATAACCGGGATTAACATATAGGATACTTTTTAACCCAATAATCCAATACTACGCGGATGAAGTCGCGGGGCACAGCTAGTATAATATAATGCAATATACCTAATAATCCTTACTAATATTATAAATGCGAAAGTAACTCTGTCTGTCTGTCTGTCTGTCTGTCGCTCTTTCACACCAAAACTACTGAACCGATTTCAATGAAATTTGATACACAGATAGTCTAGAGCCTGAGAAAGGACATAGGCTACTTTTTATCCCGAATAATTTTATCCCGTTTGCTCCCGTGGGACAATTATCGATCCTACTGAACGGATTTGGATGAAATTTGGAAACCAGATAGTTCAAAACCTGTATTACAACATAGGATACTTTTTATCCCGAATACTTTGTATCCTGATAGTATATTCCCCTGGGACAATAATCGATCCTACTGAACAGATTTGGATGAAATTTGGAAACCAGATAGTTCAAAACCTGTATTACAACATAGGATACTTTTTATCCCGAATACTTTGTATCCTGATAGTATGTTCCCGTGGGACAATTATCGATCCTACTGAACGGATTTGGATGAAATTTGGAAACCAGATAGTTCTAAACCTGTATTAAAACATGGGATACTTTTTATCACGAATACTTTTGACCCCGATAGTATGTTCCCGTGGGACAATTATCAATCCTACTGAACGGATTTGGATGAAATTTGGAAACCAGATAGTTCTAAACCTGTATTAAAACATGGGATACTTTTTATCCCGATAGCATGTTCCCGTGGGACAATTATCGATCCTACTGAACGGATTTGGATGAAATTTGGAAACCAGATAGTTCAAAACCTGTATTAAAACATGGGATACTTTTTTCCCGAATACTTTTTTATCCCGTATGCTCCCGTGGGACAATTATCGATCCTACTGAACGGATTTAGATGAAATTTGGAACACAGATAGTTCCAAACCTGGATTAAAACGTGGGTAATTTTTATCCCGATAGTATGTTCCCGTGGGACAATTATCGATCCTACTGAACGGATTTGGATGAAATTTGGAAACCAGATAGTTCAAAACCTGTTTTACAACATAGGATACTTTTTATCCTGATAGTATGTTCCCGTGGGACAATTATCGATCCTACTGAACTGATTTGGATGAAATTTGGAAAACAGATAGTTCTAAACCTGTATAAAAACATGGGATACTTTTTATCCCGATAGTATGTTCCCGTGGGACAATTATCGATCCTACTGAACGGATTTGGATGAAATTTGGAAACCAGATAGTTCAAAACCTGTATTACAACATAGGATACTTTTTATCCCGAATACTTTGTATCCTGATAGTATGTTCCCCTGGGACAATTATCGATCCTACTGAACGGATTTGGATGAAATTTGGAAACCAGATAGTTCAAAACCTGTATTACAACATAGGATACTTTTTATCCCGAATACTTTGTATCCTGATAGTATGTTCCCGTGGGACAATTATCGATCCTACTGAACGGATTTGGATGAAATTTGGAAACCAGATAGTTCAAAACCTGTATTAAAACATGGTATACTTTTTATCCCGAATACTTTTTACCCCGATAGTATGTTCCCGTGGGACAATTATCAATCCTACTGAACGGATTTGGATGAAATTTGGAAACCAGATAGTTCTAAACCTGTATTAAAACATGGGATACTTTTTATCGCGAATACTTTTTATCACGTATGCTCCCGTGGGACAATTATCGATCCTACTGAACGGATTTGGATGAAATTTGGAACACATATGTTCAAAACCTGGATTAAAACATCGGATACTTTTTATCCCGATAGCATGTTCCCGTGGGACAATTATCGATCATACTGAACAGATTTGGATGAAATTTGGAAACCAGTTAGTTCAAAACCAGTATTAAAACATGGGATACTTTTTATCCCGAATACTTTTTATCATGTATGCTCCCGTGGGACAATTATCGATCCTACTAAACGGATTTGGATGAAATTTGGAACACATATAGTTCAAAACCTGGATTAAAACATGGGATACTTTTTATCCCGAATACTTTTTATCCCGTATGCTCCTGTGGGACAATTATCGATCCTACTGAACGGATTTGGATGAAATTTGGAACAGAAATAGTTCGAAACCTGCATTAAAACATGGTATACTTTTTATCCCTATAGTATGTTCCCGTGGGACAATTATCGATCATACTGAACGGATTTGTATGAAATTTGGAAATCAGATAGTTCAAAACCTGTATTAAAACATGGGATTCATTTTATCCCGAATACTTTTTATCACGTATGCTCCTGTGGGACAATTATCGATCCTACTGAACGGATTTGGATGAAATTTGGAACACATATGTTCAAAACCTGGATTAAAACATGGGATACTTTTTATCCCGAATACTTTTTATCCCGTATGCTCCCGTGGGACAATTATCGATCCTACTGAACGGATTTGGATGAAATTTGGAAACCAGATAGTTCAAAACCTGTATTAAAACATGGTATACTTTTTATCCCGATAGTATGTTCCCGTGGGACAATTATCGATCATACTGAACGGATTTGGAAGAAATTTGGAAACCAGATAGTTCAAAACCTGTATTAAAACATGGTATACTTTTTATTCCGAATACTTTTTATACTGTATACTCCCGTGGGACAATTATCGATCCTACTGAACGGATTTGGATGAAATTTGGAATACAAATAGTTCAAAACCTGGATTAAAACATGGGATATTTTATATGCCGATAGTATGTTCACGTGGGACAATTATCGAAAACCACGAGGGCGATGCTGTGAGATTTTCGTGTTTTTTTATGTGCAAGCCATTATCGCCAAAATAGTGAACATTAAATACAATGAAAATTGATAATTTATTTTGAAATAGCTGGTGGCCGAGTCTTATTACCTATTATACTACTACGACTTACTATTAGGATGTACATTTGGTAGTAACAAATTAATCCTTAAATCAAAATAAATACTTTTATCACTTCTGGTATTTAAAGTACTGGCCAGACCGACTTTGACGGGACTTTCACTGGCGGATAACTTATGTTATAAGAAGTAACGTGAGCTACTTTTATTAAAAAAATACTTTCCTTAAACTCTGCGAACTAGACAAATATTTTTTGTTAAATAAAATTTTTGTTAAGTTAAATTCAACGCGGACGAAGTCGCGGGCACAGCTAGTGATATTATAGATCGTAACACAAATTGTCGATTGTTGATTGAATATGGTGCAACTTAATGTGACCTAATGTAATTGGAATTTATTTTTTTATTTAATGCTATTGTAATTTAATTTTATTTCGATATTATTTTTTATTTATTTGTTATTGTGTTTTGTAATGTTAATTTAATATGGGTATTTGCCTGAAATAAATGGATTATTATTATAAAACGTTTATTTTGTTCTGGGTCCAACTCTGTTAGGCGCTGACAATCGACTCGACTCACACTGGACTCGCTTCAGATACGCGAATCGTTAGTTTTAACGTATTGCGACTCGAGGCCCCCGTAGGCCAGGGGCCCAAGTCTGTTAACCGCTGACATTCGACTCGCAATACGTTAAAAATATCGTATCGCGTATCTGAAGTGAGTCGAGTGTCAGCGGTTAACATACTTGGGCTCCTGTACTTACAAATTGTGATATTTACCTATAGTATAACCGAGCGGAATACGACCTCCACTGAGAAGATCCGGCAAGTAACTCAACGGGCCTGTCATTTACTTTTTTGTGTATATTATTTTCCAGTTTTTTATAATTAAGAGTTACAGAGAGCAAATGAAGGAATTCAGACTAGTCGGGCGGTAGAAAGGACGGTGTCGGCGTCATAGTGTGAATTACCGCTATGCTGCTTGAAGCTGTCAATTACACGGAAATCAACATTCAAATTAAAAACTAAATCAGTTGGTCCTAGTGGTACGCAATTGAGTACCTTCAGTAAATACGAAAATGAGAAGGGATGAGATGCATGTGACTAAAAGAGTGATGAATATGAATGTGGATGGATACAGTGCGAGAGGAAGGCCCAAGAAAAGATGGATGGATTGTATTAAGAGTGATATGAACGTGGTTGGAGTGGATGTGAGTATGACAGGAAAGCGTGATGTATGGAAGGAAAAGACATACTGCGCCGACCCCAGATAATGGGAAAAGGTAAGGCAGATGATGAGTAAATACGAAAATTCACTCGCCATTCCAATTAAATAAGGCGCCATACAATTTTCGGTTGGTCACGTCTATCGTTTATGCGAAATCGATTCGAACGTTTTATGTGACGTTTCCGACGAATTTAATGGCCATAGAGATGACTGGGCGAAGAGCAATAAACGGAAATAAGTGTCCTTACACATTGCCCGATAAAACATGTTTCCTTAACTACTCGTAAATGACGGGGCAGTAACTGAGACTTGCTTACTTAATTATATACTGTATGAAATATTTTTTCCAAACAACGCGCGTAATAAACAATTTAATACTATATTTCAGCGTTTATCGATACTACTAGCGCTATCTATCGGCAGTTCTGAATGTAAATCGTGTAATTCCGTAGTCCGGCTACAGTTTCTTTAAACCTTTTGCCTTTTTATTTTGAAGTGATGTCGCTATGAAATAACGATGTCATAACTTTAATACATACCTCTATAATCATGGCTTTAAATTGTCCTTCCCCGACACAATAGTGGTCGTTGTTCGTCGAATAAGCCATATAGGGCTGAGTCCCGATCCGGCCGCCGTCAGCGACGCACGCTCCGCGCCAGTCCGCCTCACCGCATCACGCGCTCGCACTCGCTCGACGCTCCGCCATCTCAGGGCTTTTTTCCTCGTATCTTGTGTTTTAGTCTGTTGTTTTTACGGCAGGCTAAACACATTTTGCCTGGGTTTAATCCTTGTTTGTGTGTTGTGTGTTTTTCAGCCGCAGTCGCCCCCACTTCGTAGCGCGCGCCGCCGCGCCACGGCGCCGGCCGCCACCCGCTCGCGGCCCCTTGCCGCCTCCGCCCACCTCGCCCCGTGCGCTCCGCTTGAACTGTCGTTTTCACGACAATCACTGTTTCTTTCGACAGAAATTATTTTTCCGTCAAGTTTTGCACCTATCCACGGGAATACCTAACGGTGGCAACAAGTGGATAGGGAGCGTGACCCAAGCGCTCGCCGTCCCCTCCTGGGGTAGGCAAACTTGGTTGGGCCTGGCACCACCGGCCTTGGGGTCTCCCCTAGTCGACGCCAGGTAGCTCCCGCCCACCCTACCCTATCCCTAGTCCCATTCTCTGGGTGCTGTTTGGTGCGCAGTCGATTTATTGGCTACGTACCTCTGCCCCGGGGCTGTTAGACACAGTTAGGTGCTTAGGTACGCCGGTAGGCGTAGTTAGGTACTCACCCAACACAACCTTTGCCATTGCACATAGGCAAAGGGACACCATAGGTCTAGGTCACACCTAGGTACACACCCTACCCCTCCCTGCCGGCAGGTGGGGCGGGACGCTCTCACCACTTAGGTCCACTATGGACGTAACTTGTAACTTCACCGAGGAGCTCTTTCGAGAGCTCCTCGTCCTAGTCAAGGCGCAGTGTCCAGCCCTGCTGGATACCCTAGCCCGCCGACATGCCGCGGACTCCCCCGCGTCCCCCGACCCCTCGCCTCTCTCCTCCCCTCTTGCCCCTACCCCTCCCTCCGAGTGCGACTCCGACGTCCAGTTGGAGATCGACATGGAGGTGGAGGCCCTTGCCCCCCCCTCCTCCCCCCTTCCCGCCTCATCCTCATCGGAGGATGATTTCATTCTTGTTGGCAACAAGAGGGCGCGCAAACAGCGCGACCTCCCTCCCCCTAAGGTGAGCAAAGCTGCTCCCTCCCTGGGGTCCCCTGCCCCCTCCCCTACCCCCGCGTCCCCTACCCTCCGCCAATCTGGCAATAGCCCGTCTGCCTCGCAGCGGGCTTCGCCCTCCCCGCGCCCCGCGCGCAAGTCTCCCCCGCCCCCCCCTCTTGTCATCCATGACAAGAGCGCCTGGGAGCAAATTTCCAAGGCGCTTCATGAGCGTCATATCCACTTTCTCTCTGCGAGGTCCACCTCGCAGGGAATAATGGTCAAGGTGCAGACCTCGGATTCTCACCGCGCCCTATCCAAATTTCTAAGGGATAATAAAATCCCATATCACACTTACGCGCTCGAAGAGGAGCGCGTACTTCGTGCCGTTATCCGCGGCCTCCCAAAGGAGCTCGACACCGAGCTCATAAAGAGTGACCTTAAGTCACAGTCCTTCCCGGTGCACGAGGTGCACCGGATGTACAAGGCCCGCACCCGGGAGCCATATGATATGGTCCTGGTGGTGCTGGACCGCTCCGACGAAGGTCGGAAAATCTTTTCCACAAAGGCCGTATGCCTAATTTCGGGGCTCTCAATTGAGGCCCCTCACAAAAGTGGCACTCCTACGCAGTGCCACAACTGCCAACTTTACGGGCACTCTGCCCGTAATTGTAACGCCCGTCCCCGATGCGTCAAATGCATCGGGGATCACCCGACTAGTGAGTGCTCGCGCTCGAGGGAGACCGCGACCGAGCCGCCGAGCTGTGTCCTCTGCGGGACTCAGGGGCACACCGCGAATTATCGCGGTTGCCCCAAGGCCCCAAAGGGGAGCAGCGGGGTGGCGAGGCGTGGACGCCCTCGTGCGTCGGCACGGGCTGCCTCTCAGCCCTCTGCGCCCTCTGCGCCTCCCCCGGTGTTCGCACCTATCCCCACTGCGCCCTCTGCGCCCCGCCCCTCTCTGCCTTCAGCACCCCCCGCCCCCGCGCCCTCTGCGCCAAAGCCTGCGCTCCCAGCGCGCCCCTCCCCACACGCTAATGTATGGAGCAAACCGCTCCCATACACGGCCACCGCCTCCCTCCCGGTGCAGACTGCCCCTGCGCGCCCTCTTGCCCCCCGCCCTCGCCCCGCGCCCTCTGCGCCTACCTCCGCCACCAGCTGGGCTAACGACCTCGCGCTGGTGAGCGATTTTTTCAACGTCGTCAACGTTGAACGGATTCGCTCACTAGCGCACGAGCTGCGAAACGTCTCCTCTCCCTTTGAGAGATTAGGCGTCATGCAGTCGTACATGGATGTGTACGACTCCCTCTCCATTTTTGACTCCCGCTTAAACCCGTAATGGATTTACATATCCAACGAACCAAACCCCATCACCTATCCCTAGCGTTCTTCAACGCTTTCGGCCTTTCCCAGCAGAGGGATCAGGTTGGTGAATTCCTTCGGGATCATCAGGTTGATCTCTTGCTGGTGCAGGAGACCCTGCTTAAGCCGTCCCGTCGCGATCCCAAAATCGCAAACTATAATCTTGTAAGGAATGACAGGCTCACAGCCCGCGGGGGTGGGACTGCCATTTATTACAGGAGGTCCCTCCACTGCATCCCCCTCGACCCCCCTGCGCTCACGAACATAGAAGCCTCGGTCTGTCGTCTTTCCCTCACTGGCCATCCTGCCGTGGTCATAGCCTCCATCTACCTTCCACCTAACAAGCTTCTGCTTAGGAGTGACATCGAAGCACTCCTTGATCTGGGAAGCGCAGTCATACTGGCTGGCGACTTCAACTGCAAGCATGTCAGGTGGAATAGTCTCCTTACCACCCCTAATGGGAGGCGTCTTGACGCCCTAGTCGATCAGCTCGACTTTGACGTCATCGCCCCCATGCACCCCACTCACTTCCCGAACAACCTAGCACATCGCCCTGATGTCCTAGACATTGCCCTCCTCAAGGGCATAACCTTACGGTTGCGCTCCTTGGAAGTTCTCCAAGAGCTCGACTCCGACCATCGTCCCGTTCTCATGCAGCTCGGACCTCCCCCTCCATCTCAACCGACCACGCGTTCTGTGATGGATTGGCAAAAGCTAAGTACTTCCTTAGCGGATGTCTCTTCTCCACACCTCGCTAACATCCCTGAACCCCTCACGTCCCCTCAGGACACGTCTCAGGCTGTAGATGCCTTCTCCAACCATCTCCAGTCGGCCATCAGCCACTCGTCTAAGCAGGTCGAGGTAGGTGACTCGCACCGCTTCGTCCTGCCGGACGATATCAAAGAACTGGTCCGAGCTAAGAATGCCTCCATCAGAGCTTACGATTCTTACCCCACCGAAGCTAACCGTGTTCGCATGCGCGCTTTACAGCGTGATGTAAAGCGTCGCATCGCCGAGCTTAGGAACGCGCGGTGGGGTGACCTTCTCGAAGGAATCTCTCCATCGCATCTAGCTTACTGGAAGTTGGCGAGAGCCTTAAAGTCCGACTCCATTGTCACAATGCCTCCCCTATTACGCCCTTCAGGTGACCCCCCTGCTTTCGATGACGACGAAAAGGCCGAGCTTCTAGCCTCCGCTCTCGAGAACCAGTGCTCCCCTAGCACCCAATCCTCTGATCCCGACCACCTGGAACTCGTTGATAGGGAAGTCGAGCGCAGGGTTTCCTTACCCCTCACTACCACTCTCACACCGGTAACCGAATCCGAGGTAAAGGACTTGATTAAAGGTCTCAATCCCAAAAAGGCCCCGGGCTCTGACGGCATTAGCAACAGAGTTCTCAAACTCTTACCCGCCCAACTTATCTGTCTCCTAGTAGCTATTTTCAAACGCTATGACGAATTGCATCTTTCCCAACGCGTGGAAGGAGGCAATAGTCATCGGCATTCATAAACCCGGTAAGCCCCGCAACGTCCCTGCGAGCTACCGTCCCATTAGCCTCCTCAAGGCCATTGCCAAACTCTATGAGCGCCTGCTATTAGCAAGACTCAAAGAGTATATCTTTTCAAATCATCTTCTCATAGACGAGCAGTTCGGCTTTCGGGCTGGCCACTCTTGTGTCCACCAAGTACACCGCATCACGGAGTACGTTCTCAAAGGTCTCAACTCCTCCCCCGGTCGCCCCCTATCCACGGGAGCTCTCTTCTTTGACGTCGCTAAGGCGTTTGACAAAGTCTGGCACAACGGCTTGATTTACAAGCTGTACCTCTTAGGCGTGCCGGACAGTCTCGTGCTCATCTTACGAGACTTCTTGTCAAACCGTACCTTTCGATATCGAGTCGAGGGCACGCTCTCCTCACCCCACCCCATCAGGGCAGGAGTCCCGCAGGGCTCCGTGCTCTCCCCCCTCTTGTACAGTCTGTACACCAATGACATTCCCCGCACGAACAATGTGCAACTCGCCCTTTACGCGGATGATACCGCGCTTTATTTCTCCCATCGTAACAAGGCTCAAATCACACGCGTTCTCCAACGCGCTGTCAATTCTCTCGGAGAGTGGTTTAGGAAATGGCGAATAGAGGTGAACCCGGACAAAAGCGCAGCCGTGCTTTTTGCCAGGACCACCTCCCGACGCCCCTCCAAACGCCACACTCGCTCCAACTTAGGTACTGTCTCTTTGTACAAGCAGCCTATCCCATGGTCCAAATCAGTTAAATATCTCGGGGTCACTCTTGATGGCTCCATGACCTTCGGTCCTCACATTAGAAACGTCCGCAATCGAGCCGCCTTTGTGTTCGGTCGCCTTCATTATCTCTTATGCAAGCGGAGTAAAATGTCCCTTAGAAATAAGGTGACACTATACAAAGCTTGCATACGCCCTATCATGTCTTATGCGAGCGTTGTGTTCGCTCACGCGGCCAACTCGCACATTAGTCGCCTCCAGGCCATTCAGTCCCGCTTCCTTCGCCAAGCCGTCGGAGCCCCGTGGTTCGTAAGGAACGTAGACCTTCATTCTGACTTACGCCTCGATTCTATCCAGAAGCACTTCAAAATAGCGTCCGAACGCTATTTCAAGAAGGCTTCTGAACACACCAATGCCTTAATCGTCGCCGCCGCCGATTATGCACCTACACACGCGCCAGTTGCATGCCGCCGCAGGCCGCGGCATGTGTTGCTGGACCCCCCCGACCCACTCACCGCTCTCCTAGACTCAGATGTCGAGGAGAACGACACACGCACACTCCCCACCAGACACCGACCTCGCCGGCGAGGTCGACGAACCCCCGCTTCCGCTAGAAGGTGCGTCTACTTACCTAGACGCACCTTGGCACCCGACAAGCCCGCTGAGTTTCTTGCCGGATCTTCTCAGTCGAGGTCGCGTTCCGATCCGGTGGTAGATTTACCCTCGCCACCTCTCCTGGCAGCGGCCCAAGCCGAGGTCGTGTCCCTTGTGGCGCCCTTGAGCTAGCTGCCCCCCTGCCCCTCTGGCTGGAGCGCACTTGCGCTCGCCCTCTGTCCGGGTGAAGTTGTTATGGCCACTCTGGCCAACAACATATAGTCAATTCAAAAAAAAAAAAAAAAAAAAAAAAAAAAAAAAAAAAAAAAAAAAAAAGCCATATAGGGCTGTGATATTTCAATCCAATAAGGTGGATAGTTTCATAAATAATTCAATAAGTTGTAACAGGTAAGTGGCACTCGCGCGTTACGGTCGCCCGGAGAGCAGGGGAGAGAAATCAGTTCTGTAGTACCGAGAACACAACTGCAATTTTATTTCGTGAAATTAATTTTTAATTCGTACGCTACGGTACTTTCTAAGAAATAGAAGGCAATGAAATATTGTTTCGATGGACACAATGATATTTCTAACAAATAATAATATAAGATACAATAATATATCTTAGGAAAATATGTTTGCGTTATCTAAACACTGTAATACCTACCTACTCTATAGTGGAGGATTTCAAACGACTGTGGTACATTGCTGATAAACGTTTCAATAAATCCACTTACATCCACCAACATTGTCAGTGACACGTATGACCCTTTTCATTTTAACTGCCTGATAGTGCTTATCAAGACTTTATATAATGTGCCCTTTGAGTTCAAAAAACAAGTTTCTAGATGATAGACTACGCCTGTATGTCGAAGGTGTATGCAGAAGAACAATGTTGTCATCCTGTTTACCAACTTTTTTCCCAGAACGGACGAGCGCCAGACTGACACACCGACTGTATGGTCCCAAACTAAGCAAAGCTTGTGCTATGGGTACCCTACAATGGACTGGGGGCGATCCCAGTGACACAGACCTGGGCAAATTATGAAACGGCCATTTCCGAAATTTGCCCCAGCGGGAATCGAACCCGCAACCTCCCGGTGCAGTGAGCCGAGCGGCCTACGCTCAAACCACTGCGCCAAGCGGTCGTCGAAGTTTATCAATTTTGTGATATGATATTACATAGGTATAAATAGGTACCAAGTACAAAATTCTAATAACATTTACACGATCCAGCGACGGAAAAGACACAACACTTCAAGTCACGCTTGCTATTCGCTAAGTAGGAAAATTGATAAATATTGTCAATCCCATGGCTTAAGCGGGGTAAGACGGGAACTTCGTCGTATGTCAAACGAACACATTATAGGTCTGAGGGGGACACCCCCGGGGCAGCTTCGGGAATAGATAGGCTTATAATTTATTCATTAGATAACACGCCGACTGCCTTCCCTTTTCGCATTTATTTTCATTGAATAACTAATAATAAATCACTGAAGTAAGTACCTAATGACTATCAAATTAAATTAACAAGATTGTAAGCTCTTAATTATTAATGCAAACATATCAACCGTATAATTATAAAATTACATGAGACCCAGCATATTTTTTTATGTATTAAATTTCGATGTGTGTGTGTTCGTAATTCTTCTCCTCCTAAACGGTTGGACCGATTTTGATGAAAACCTATTTTTGGGTCATCTGGACGATTCTTAACTATAGTTGAACCCAGTTAGTGCCGCTGTTATTGATATCCACAAAATAAAATCTACGATAGCGAAGCTGCAGGCAGTTAGTAGTATTTCATTGTATTGATACATTTTAAATTAATTCTTAATAATCTGTGGGACTCTTCACTCATTAATTTGGTGCACTTACGGCGCGGTCTCCGCGTAATTCAACTCACACCGGATTATCCCGTGTGCCGATACGTAATTTAGTGGAAAAGGTTGCGACCCCCGCTAGTTTGTATTACTCCGACAGTGATACAGGGTATTAAGTTCCCTTCCCTGTCTCCCTTAACGCGTAAACAAGATAGAACCTTTCTGCGTATCGCCCTCACAAAGGTTAATAATTTAGGAGACTAAGCGGCAAAAGCTTCCCGTCTATTCTCTACTTAAACTAAAATTGTTTTGTTTCCATCACCAATGCAATCCCAATGAATTATGTATAGACCGCGGAAAACAACAGCCGCTTTTAGGTACTTTCACGGTTTAGGGAATAATATAAATTCGCAGTAAACAAACTGCCGATGAACTTCGCGAAAGAGTTTAAAGACTTATCGAATTATAAGCTGAAATAGAAAATATTGTTTTTAAATTAAGCTGATACAATACCGCCGAAAGTTTTCCACAGTAAATAAGTACACGTTACGCTACTAGTCAAATTTAGGAAGGTATTTCAGTTATATATATATTTTTTATTAACCTATACAAGGTGTTACAAAAGTCCGAAACAATAATTTATGTAATTACACAGTAGATGATATAATTATTTAGATGTCTAGTGAAGACAGACTACTTATATGTAACTATAATATGTTTTCGAGTTATGGGCGTTTAATTATTTGTCACAACTTTCGTGTTTCATACTTAGAAAATATCCAATGGCCGAGAAAATGGTACTAACTGCATTTACGAATAGCAGCCGCTAATATTCAAGAAAAAGGTTTGTTATTAATAAAATGTGCGCAGAAAAAATGCGTTCGAATTTAGGTAGATAAATAATAATTCTAAGCCCATTCATATCCACCCCCAAGTATTAGTATCGAACTTTTGAAACAACCTGTACAGCACCTACTCGTAAAACCTCAATTCCACAATGATTTAGTCCATTATTTGTCTCTTTTCTTTCTCTGTCGGCATACAAAATATGTTTGACGAAGTGTAAGCCGATTTGCGAATTCGATAAGTAAGGTGAACGCGCGTGGACACGTCCCAGATAAAGCCCGGCTTGATCCTATTAACGCACGGCTAACGGGCGGGATCTTGTGACAACGCTTCTGGCTGATCCGAGCGTGGACCCACCAAAGGGTTTACCCCATTCTATCAGTACAAATCTCTTTTTTTAAACACAAAAAGCGTTACGCAAACGTGTAATCTCTATACGCATTTGTTTATTTTTATCGATGGCATGTCTATTCCAGTATACCGATACGCGATCACATCAAAATGAGGTTATTTATCGTCCCTGGCGACTGAATCGCGCGAAGGTTGCGTGTTTGCTTATTGTAAATTTATTGTCTTTCAATTGTGTGTGCCGACGCACGATCACCCGCCGACAATTTCGATATTCAAATGAGAAACGAATGGGAAAGATACACGTTCCCGTATAATAATATTACATCCACCTGTTTGTTATTATAAAGGTTTGTTAATAAAATGACGATGAACCCGAGGTCCATTACTGTTAGGGTTGGCAAACGTCCTCACTCCACTCACAATGGGCTTGACATCATTATTCCGCCTACGTCTGCATCCCGAAGCACCGACAAAGAGTTTATTAAATAGCTCAATCGGTAGCTGTTTTGAAAATTTATATCTCGAGGTGCGGCCATTTTTACAGCTTACTTAAGCTTTTATTGAATATTTTAACACGTAAGTATATATGAAACTCTGGTTACCTAGACGGCCAAAGTGTTGTTATCACAAAATTTAATTGAGGCAGAATTATGAAATAGTAGCCCTATAGTCACAATAGCCGATTACATGAATAAACTTGCTGGCAGATAATGAATCACGTTCAATTAGTGCTTTAATGAACTGCTCTTTACTGTGGAACACCAAGCCGTATTATTTGCACAAAAACAGAGCAACGAAAATGAATGGCTCATGCTCAATTTTTCAATTCATTCAGACTACCTATTCAGAGAGTCCTGAAAGCTTGAGGTTTTTAAAAAAGATGAGCCAAATTATTTAAAAATGAAAAAACGTTTTTAACAGAAATGTTGATAAAAATGTAGAAGCACTAAATTTTAATGAAATGGCTTTTTACAAAAGTCCAATTTTCTCGAACGATTTAAACAATAGGTAATAAAGAAGACAAATAGTTATCCACACAAAAAGCGATGATTAAAATTCTAGCGGCTATTTAAGTTTTACTTAGTGCCGTATAGTTCATTATAGTAGGTAACAGGTAATACATATTCATAGACAAGGCACAATGCATTTAAAAATGGATTTGTAAGAGGGTTTAATACTATGAATAGAATCCCTTAGCTTACACTCGAATTCAAATCAAATTTCAATGTGTTAATTTTGCTTGTTCGTTAGGCGTAAACGTAAATAAACTTTGGCTATGAACACGTCAAAATTGCTGTTTAACGAGAGGGGGAGGCCAATGAATGGAGATTAAACAAGACGATACGGAAACCAAGCCTTCTCGATTACTTTATGGAATTAGTTCCGAGAGAAATTTGGGCCTCCGCACTATCAGAAATTGGAAGCTGTGATCTCGCTTGATCTTAGGCCGGTATTGTTTAAGAAAACTAAACTATATTACTTTAACACCGTTTTTCTTTTAATTCCTATAATTACTTACATTAAATGTATATTTCTAAAGGTATAATTACAATTATATCAATATGATTTGTGAGAGTAGACTGATAAGAATGTGTTTCGCTGCTACATCTATATAAAAAAAAATAAGAGCAACAACATTTTTTTAAGAAACCATCGCCGATCTGTCAAATTAGGGAATACTAGTGACCCCGACCCCAACACAAAATGAAAAAGAGTAGAGCCAAGCTGTAGCCAAATGAGTACAGCTCATATACTTACGGGCTAGCTCGAACGGGGTAGTACCACCCTCGCACGGAAAATCGGTGTGAAGTAGCTATTATAGCTGTGTTTTCTACGATGAGTAAGAGAGCCGGAAGTTTAACCTCCCCTCTATCCTTCTCCATCTGTCACACTCCCATTAAGGTCGCCAACTTGAGAGCAAAACGCTTGTTTACCGACTTGTTTTATATAAAAACCTTGATTTAGACATGGTTAACTAAACTAAACTTAATCAAACGGTTTAGTTTAGTTTTTATTCTAAGGACTAAGTGGTCATTAGACGAATGATAAAAAGACGAGAAGTTTCTGCCTTCGAAAAAAACCCATAATCGATAGTTGTAGAAGTTTACTACGAAGCTGTTAAGACAAAAACACTGTTCTTTCTACTCCAATAAATTAATGTTAGAGTAAAAAAGTGGTGGCTTGAATTCTTCCTTACTTACTTCGATGTTTTTGTAATGTTACAGGCGCTCTCGCAACTTCGTTTGCGTCATCTTTTATTTCTTTTGTGGTGTTCCGTTTTCGTTGCCTTAGTTTTATCGTATATTCGTACCTCACTTTCTATGCTGATTAAGTAACGTTGGATAACAACCGGATGCCACTATGTGACGTAATGTTTTTTTTTGGAAATGTAGGTACTATGTATACAAGTTTACAAAGTTGCATTGCATTCCTACAATATGAAACTCATACAAGATAACAGCTAATACATTCTACATCACTATATTTGTTAGAACGGACATTTTATAGCGATTTAACGCCGCACCGCCCAACAAAGTACTCAAATAAATTAACTTGCCCTCTGAAGCGATTGACTCGCCGTAAATCAATATCGATCGCCTTGAAACATTCTTGTGTAGTAGGTAGGTACCATTTATTGGAGTGGTCGACACATAGGTCACAAACAATACACCGATAGCAATCCACTTCGAATTATTGAATGGTACTCTCACACTGTGTTAATAAATACCTATATCGTTTGCAATTCTAAATTCTAAGAGACACACTTTTTATATGAGTCTACTGCTCGTAATCGTAACTCTATATACGGGATATATGTCACATTTGTGCAAGCTAAGTTTGTTAGTTGTCTTACCTAGGACTTCATAAACAACCTATTTTGAATACGAACTCAAGTGTATTGTGTCCTGTCGTTTTCCCTAAAGCGTAGAACAAAGACGTATAATATACATAATACGTCATTAATCCCTTGACTCTCGCCGGGTCCGAGCGCGACCGCATAATTTATCTATTGTGTCTGCCAGCCCCGAACCGTCGTTTAAACTGACGATTACAATTACCGACTCATTCATAAGACTGTTAGATAGATGACGTCGATATTAAACTGGTATTTATTGATTGGAATTCCGATAATTGGAACTCCATTTCTAGCAACCCTATGCCATAAATAAAGTAACTAGGTAAGGAATATAGTATACAAATTAAAATTATACAACGATTCCGCCTGAAGAGGAAGTATTAATGTCCTCAAAATTTAAGTTATTAAAGCCCTTATGAAGTAAGTACGAAGCATCTGGCATCAATCTATTCAATAAAGTATCAGGTAAAAAAGTCATAACGGAGCAATGTAAAATATGTAGCCAATAAGGGGGCTAATTATATAAGAGCCTGCGGCGGCACCTCATTCCTTATGCATTCAGCGCGCCTTAATGCCTTCATTACCAGTTTAAAGTATTAAGTAAACTTCGAAGCTGGAAGACGTCTCACTGAGATTTGCTTAAATGGTAGAGACTTCTCTATGAATCTGCTCACCGGAAATATTGGTGGAAAGAGGCAGTTTTGCTTTTTTATGCTGAAACAGCAACGCAACAAATCGGATCATATTTTCTTTACGCATTGGTATGGAGAATATATCACAACAATTTGTTTGTGCATTACTTTATTTTTGTATCTTCTTCACGGCATATCGCGGGCTCAAAATTGAATGGAAGATTTTCATAATAAGAGCTAAATTTTTGTATTTACTAGGTGAAACAAAAAGGGTATACTATATCTTTTGCAACTTAACTTTGTAAATCTCAAACTATCGACTTTGTGGGACAGTTGAAGTACTAAAGGTTTTGTAGACTTGTGAAATATGTCAACAGCTGTATTCCTATAACACCTTTTGTTTTTCAGGTTTCCTCCAAAGCTCATAGTTTTAGAATCACAAAGTTAAGTTTTGTAAAAAAAGTATACCTTTTCTGTTTCAACCTGTACCCATATCAGTTTACAAATAAATCATTACGGCATCGGAATGGATTCCTTTCCGGTCCGTGTGTTAAAAGAATGTTTTGGTTAATTTGTGTGTTAAGTTTAATGAGAACAAAGACACGAGGAGTCATGGTTCATAGAGGGGGAGTTTTTCTCTCCCCTCGAGCAATTGGGAAGTGTTAATGGGCTGGTATTAGAACCATGCTTATGAGTTTCATTAGTACTGAAGCCGCGAAAGATTCATGTAAGAACGTGCCTTTATTATAAGCTACGTGATTGCTTTGAAAATTGCTTCATACCCATTGAGTTAAGGTGCGTGAGGTGAGCTCTGAACGTAGTTTTTCTTTATGGTCGACACTTGTAGGTATATGGTCGGTTTTATTTACTATGATTAGCGCTTCAGTATCTAGCTTAGTATGCAGTATTTCACTTTTAATAAGTTTCTATATAATAGGTAAATTCACATAAGTATAAATCATATTCAGTAAAAAGGTAAATAAATAAAAGGAACAGCTGAAACTGTCATGAATAATTCAAACGCATCGCGTGTTTGTCGTTAGTTAGTATACTCGTATGAACTCCTGTTTTGAAATCGCCTGAAAACTGCAATGAAACGTGATTTAGTTACCAATAACACACACTTTAGTGTTATATAGATACTCGAGCAGGATACAAATTGGTACGATCGCATTCACCGAAACAATAATAATAATCTATACAAATAAATAAAATTGGAGTGTCTGTTTGTAATATCAAAATTACACCTTGTCACTGCATATGAAAGTACATACGACACCTATAGCAAAAACGCGATTATTTTTTTTTGTCTGTCTGTCTGTATGTTTAGGAGTAACTTAGGCTACTTTAATTTTAGAAAAACAAAATAAAATAAAATAGGTCATGTCGCGCGGGCTCAGAATGCGGGAGCGGGCATTTTTGTTAAGTTAAATTCCACGCGGACAAAGTCGCGGGCTCAGCTAGTAATAAATAAATATCGCCAGACTGACACACCAACTGTATGGTCCCAAACTAAGTAATGCTTGTACTATAGGTACCGTACAATGGGCTGGGGGCGATCCCAGTGACACCCAGGCCTGGGCAAATTACGAAAAGGCCATTTCCTGCAACCTGCAACCACCAAGTGCCGTGAGCCGAGCGGCCTACGCTCGAAACACTGCGCCAAGCGATCCTCAAACGTACCTATACACAGCAGTCCGTAACTATCACACAATCGATTCTACAAACGATTTTAATTCGTATAAATTGGGCAAAGCTGCTTTATAATAGATTTAGCCGGCTTTGCGACAACTGTGTATCGGGATTGCGGCTATGCAAAACTGATACTGTTGCCAATTAGTCAGCTTTGCAGCCGCAAACGAACTAACTCCGTAAACAGTTACCGCCGTAACAAAATATGTTATCTAAAAGTACTGGCGATACGCGTTCGGTGGTATTGTACAAAGAAAAGTTGCATTTTGTTGTTGTTGGAAAAATCTAGCTTTCCGACGGCGCGACAACAGGCCACCACGCCCGAAGAACACATAAATCTATCAGACTGAAACGTAGTGGACTAACCACATACATTTTGTTAGTGCGAGTCGTTATTTGACCTCATAAATAGAAAGGTCCCTCTGATATGTTACGTTATGTTTACACAGTTCGATAGATCATGATTCATGTAGGCCCGTATTAAAAAATTGATCTCAAGTCTGAGAGCGATCTTGGAAATGTAATTTTTACGTCATCCCAGTACTCAATGACAAGTCAAATGCGTACTCAAGATCGCTCTCAGACTTGAGATAGATTTACTAGAATAGGCCGTAGGTACTAGAATAACGTTACGTACTTCTATGGAGAATACACAATATAGTGAAAAGCTATTCATCCTTAGATGGTTTTGTTCAACCACTGAGTGTGGAGGTAGGTACCTACACCTAAATAAATACCAAAAAAAATCGAAAGTTTACCAAATACTCGTACACTGGTACCTACGACGGTCTAATTAGAACTCTATACCTTGGTCATCGCTATACTTTACATATTTTATGCGAGTGAACGTTTGTTCAGTGTATAAGTAAGGATTAAATAAGTGAGTAGGTAACATTTATAAAAAGTGTCTAAGAGAACTTGGTTTACAGCGCGCTCTCGTAATTTATGTATGACGGCGCAAATGCCAATTTATTGCTGAGTAATGGCACGGTTTGGAGATCTGCAAATGGGCTAGTCGAGTAAGAAGAGAAATGGTTCGAAATGTTCGCTGCTAAATGTATTTATAATTTATTTATCGGCCATCGGCCAATCCAGATTGTTATCGCCACGGTTGCTTTTGATACTTACTACAAATTTTGGAGTTAAATAATAAGAGGAGAGTTTAATGAATTTATTTATGGATTTGAAAATATTCATAAGATAATTAAATATTACGACGATGTGGAAGCACTATTGTTTAAAATTTATTTTATTTTTTTATATATATTTTAGTTTAAGTTGGTTTATAAGTAGTTGTAATACTGTATTTTTTTAGTTAGAAACATAATTCATTGCTAATTATATTCGGTAAAAGTTATGACTGAATTTAAATAATTACTATCTCGTATACTAATTGCCGATTGGTTAAGCAAGCGTCTTGCGGGCTACCAGGTCTCGGGTTCAAACCCCAGCTCGCACCTCTGGATTTTTTGTAATCTATGTGCGAATCATAATTTCTATATGATTATCACTTGCTTACGATGAAGGAAAACATCGTGATGAAACCTGCATGTCTTAGAAGATTTAACCAATTTTCGAAAGACATGTGAAATCCGCCAACCCGCACTGGGCCAGCGTGGTGGATTATTGCCCGAATCCCCCTCGTGTTGAGGGGAGGCCCGTGCCCAGGAGTGGGACGTCAAAAGGGCTAAAATTATTTTATTAATTAATTATTACTAATTTAATAATTACCTTAATAGGTATACGTATATGTAAGGTTCTTACTGGTATTTTGCTTTCCCAAGTTAATGCTACGATAAAATAAAACTACAAATTAGCTATTTATTTGAAGTTGCGTAAGTTAATTAGCTTCACACTATGTAGGTAACTAATATCAAAACAACTGCTACTGGTTGGTATAAACCATTTAACGAAACACTGGCCATATGAAGCGATAGTAACAATTTTAGTTAATGACCAAAACTCTAGCCAAATTGGGGATATCGTATCACCGGACGATACGGGGCAAATAGTATTAGTTCGGCGCGTTTACATCGACTCGTATCGCTATTGACGGCTAACGACATTCGTTGGCTTACTCGTACTAAGTAAGCACAGTAATTCACACGATGAACCTGACACCGTTCTATGTATAAATTTTTAACAGAAAAGTAAAGGCCGTATTTGACACCGCTGCATAGGTACCTATAAACAGTAAAATGTAATAGAAATTATCGGTGTCGGGTTAACCGTGTGAATGACTACTAACAACAGGTATGCTTTAATAACAGACATGTGTATGAACAGATATTTGAATAACATACAGATATGTTCTTAAGTTTAGAGTCATGTGTTTTGTACTGGGAACAGCTTGGTCCTGAATACTTTCACGCCAAAGGAAGTTGTAGATACCTACAAAACAATACCTACTTTTGGAAGGTAGTTATGTGAGTGTATATAAATGTAAAAACATATAATTAAGAAACCCTAACAAAACTGAAAATTTACTTTAGTAACTACGTGTTCAAAACAGCCTAGGAAGAATTATTTAAAGTTTATTTACTTTCTCAAGACCAGATTAAAAACAGTATTTACCTTCAACATAGTCAAAGTCAAGAAGCAATTTATCCGCTAAAATGAAGTTTGTAATTTTAATAGAGGGTCCTTGGCGCCCCGCGAGATTTGGCCCTTTGAGCGAGTGGTCGATTACAAATTGCTTTTTCCAAAATGATTTCATCCTATCACCGCTGGTAGATGCAAAATTAACAGTTGATTAACTGTTTAATTTCTTAGATTCTAAGAGTTCAATCTATGTTCCTTGCGATTTTCTATGCTTGTTCATATATATAGGTAATAAAATACAACATTGTTTAATGTCTGCGTAAGATATTATACCTTACAAAAAAGTATGCAAAACCAAAAAAATACCATGAAAGTTGTTACCATGAAATCTTAGGGATTAAAACACAACAACTTTGGATAAATTTATGAAGTACATCATTAGGGGGGGAACTTATAATCATAGCACTTTCTCACCAATTACTGGTTTAGTTGTTGTTAGCGTACGTATTTTGGTTTAACAATAGCCAAACAATGCGGCGCCCATTTAATCTAACTTTGCCGGCACCCGGGCCAGCTAGGGCGGTGGGCAGAAAGAATGTTCACGCCCACACAAAGAAACACGACGGACACTAATTAATTAGCCAGCATTTCTTCATCACAATTTTAATAAAATTACAAATTACTGCCAATTTCCGTGGGAAAACGTTACAAACTCCGACTCATTCGGTTCGCGTTTATTCTTGGGGGAAATTAAATTATCTGATTGAATCTCTTTTCAACCTTTGAACCTACCTACTAACAATTTTTTTTACAATCCGAAAACCGGGTTAGACGTCATTCACACGGTAAAGTACCCAAAATTTAATATGTTGTTAAAATTTCAGGAGAGTCTTATTTCCAAAAACTTGTAGTGTTCAGCCTTGTGACTTCTTAGTCTTTAACTGTGTGACTTTTTCGTCTAATTATTTAACTAAGCGTTATTTAAACTGCAGCCAACAAGAAACGATAGCCTAATGAAAGGATTTGGTATTTTAAAAAAAAGTTCAAAAATGTATCTAAATATTTCACGGGAAGGATGAAAATCCACTGAAGCTTCGCAAAAAAAAATTGAAAATGAAATTAATAATAAGTTTTATAGAAATAGACACACTCTTTTATCCGCAAGAACAAATAAAATCGTACAAGACGTACGTGAAAGTCTATGGACAGAACGGCGGTAGAGATGTAAAGCCCCAAATATTTGTTCCTTTGAGAGCCCTTGCTCTTTGTATAAAAATCCCTGCAATATTGTTTTGCTGTGTTGTCGTACATGATGGTAAATAGCTACTATACAGCTATCTATCTATATAGCTTTATAGGGTGGCACAAGAAGAAGAGTCAGTATGGGGACGTCCAAAATAATAAGAACTTGAAAAATATGTTCTAAGGAACCATGCCATCGATTTTAGAGATAAGAAAAACAGCTTTCATAGATTTTCATAAACACTCATGTGTAGTGAACCAAACCCGTTCATTGAAAAAAACCATGGTTATTTTTTGCAGTATTAATTATGTAGGTTGTAAGACGAAATTGTTGCTATGAAACCTTGCGTCTAAAATCAAACGAAACTGCTGTATGAATTTTCGATTTTGACTTTTTTTAAAGAATTCCTTCCGGACAGTTTATATGTTTATAATGCATTCTAATGAAATTTAAATAGTATAGAAAAGCTGTGCGCAGCCGGGAATAAGTACATAAGCCGTCGGGACATACTCGACGTTATCACCAACAATGTAATATAGATATCTACCTCAATGTCGAGTCGTTATTCAACCAGACAAATTCGAGTCAAAAACTATATAATTTAGCCCTTTGACGTCCCACGCCTGGGCACGGGCCTACCCTCACTACGAGGGGGATTCGGGCCGTAATTCACCACCCTTGCCCAGTGCGGGTTGGCGGATTTCAGATGGCTTTCGAAAATTGGTTAGATTTTCTAAGACATTCAGGTTAGCTCACGATGTTTTTCCTTCACCGTAAGCAAGAGATATAAATTATGATTCGCACATAGATTTCGAAAAACCCAGGACCTGATGCCCGCAAGACGCGTGCTAAACCAATCGGCTATCACTACAACTAAACCAAAAACTAAATCAACAAAATTTGAAGTATGTTCACAAATGAGCGCTTGCAGCTATTGTCGTTGACGTATACACGGGGGGTCGTTATAGCTTAGAGACAGAGAGGCTTCGATATACAGCCTTCCGCTTCTAACAAGCACTGACGCTACCCAACAGTTGCTTTATTGCGGAAAACCGGTGTTTTGAATTGCTTCCGGGTGATTTAAACCAGGAAAAATGACAATTCAACAATGCTTGACATTCTAAATAAGAGTTGCCTTTAAAGTAGACGTTAAATTTGATAACTAAGTTAGTATTTAAAGTGAGCTCTTGGATTGTTTTGCAGGTCGTGTAACTAAGTATATATTGAACAATATAACACACTCAGAATAATTTACAAAACAAAATACAAAAAGTTACTTACGGAAATTATTTAACTTCATATAACAGGAATTGCGTATTTTTGCGCACGGTTATAACAGCCTCACACAAATGTACTAAACAATACAGTAACACTTGAACGACCACAACTTCCAGCGAAATGTACACACACACTTACAAATTGAAACAATAATGTGTCCCGGGGAAGCGTAATTAAGTAACTTTTTTGTAACACCATAGTATTTTTTATTTCCGCGCGCCACGGTTGTCAATTTTTCACGTTAGCACTTTTAAACACTGTGTACCGTGCACTGAAACATCAATGTTCATGTAAATAGCTCTTAAACACGACTAAAGTCAATTTTTATTTCAATGTACCCACATCAATTTTTTATTTCCAACTTGGCAGGTAGACTGTTCCAGCGCCATCTATATATATATATATATATATATATATATATATATATATATATATATATATTTATATATATATATATATATAATATTCTATATAATATTCTAGCCTGAATTATGAATTCAATGCATTTATTGGAATCGTCGAAGACTGCTGTCAAACTCAATTACTTTAAAAGTTTTCGGTCGTAGTACTTATTATTCGATGGACCTTTGCACCACAGACTTCTAAATACTAGTTGTAATATGTCAATGAACTCAACCATAGAGTAAGAGCTTGGAAGAATAGGGGTGAAAGAGAAGGGAATTAGAAAGAAAAGGAATAAATCGGCTGTTAAATCTTCAAATATCACGGGAAAGGTTCAATGTTTGGAATTAATTAGGCGTGGGTTAGGTATTACTAGGTGAGGTCGGAGATTGCAGGTCGAAACAAAAACACTTCCAAGCCACTTTAGAACCGAGCTCGTAAAGTGCTCTCAAGCATTGAAATTCACAATTGGCCGCTCATCCAAGAGGCCGATATTTTATAGCTAAGCGCTCAAATGTAATGTGAAATTCCTACAATATAGATCGCGAGGCTGCTCTTTAAACATCCCCGGGCGTCAGGTCGTCCGTCGGGCTGCTTTGTTTACGTTCTACGGACCACTACGTGATGTATTACACTCCACTACGAGAACACAGCTTCCCTAAATGAAAATAAGTGACCTACCAAGCTTAAGCACATTGTAAATACAAAATGTCCATAAAGTTTTCCATAAATCTAGTTTAAAGAGTAACTTAATTTGAAGATAATGTACTTAACTGCTGATGGCTTATCGTATAAGTAAGCTGCTTGCTTTATGCAGATTATTAAGATTAGGCCCGTAAGTACTCAAGTCTGAGAGCGATTAAGTACGCGTTTGACATGACATTTGGTACTGCGATGACATAAGAATGACATTTTCAAGATCGCTCTCGGACTTGAGATCGATTTATTAATACGGGCCTTAGTTCATTGATTGATGATATTTACTTAAGGCTAAAGCGCCCATCTGGCCCGCGAAGTTCAAATTTTTTGAGGTTTTTTAGAAATTTTTCAAAATCTGACAATAATAAAAGGCAAATTTTGTAATTCGCGACAAAGACCGTGTGCAGTGCATTAATTAATATATCAAACGTACTCTAAAACATTTCAAGAACGACAGCTATCCAGATAATCTGGCAATTTTTGTATATTTAGTGATTTACTAGTATCATATCCACCATAATAATATTTAGAGTAAAATAAATGTAATAATAAACGCACTGCATACTGTGTTTGTCGCAAATCACAAAATTTTGTATTAAATATTTTCAGATTTTGGATAAACTATAAAAATACTCGAAATTTTTGAATTTCGCGGGCTAGACATGCGCCTTCACCTTAAGGAAAGAAAAATGAACTCAACAAATTATGTAGGTAAGCTCCAATTATATACAAATAAGTACTTACATAGTACATAAATTTTCCCTTTTCATAACTGTGGACAAAATAAACGGAGTCAGTAAGATAATGCAGAGGGATATAAGTTTTCAAGATAAAAGCCACACTACATAGATTTTCAAGCCCGACTCGGAAAGAAAAACGGCCCATGTAAAGCTGCAAATATTTAGTTTCTTTGAGAACCCTAGTTTTCACAAGCACGAGCTCTGGATATCTTTCTCCGTATATATCCAAGGGGTTTATTGTTCTAAACACCATTTTCATGTGTAAACAAGCGTAATATACTTACAAAGAAGTGCTTGTGAGTTTAGCAAGTCGAGATGTCTTTGTCGGTAGATAATACAATACAAGGGCCTATTCCAGGATAATTATTAACGCTTAAGATAAACCATTTCCAGTGTACGCATACTCTCTCTCTAAAGAGAGTTGTAAGAGGGAAAGGTACAGGGAGTAATTCTACTAAGATATTCAGATATACACGCTCCATAACACAGTTTTTAATGGGTCTATTAAACCTACTTTCAATTGAAACTAACTTGTAACTAAGATAAAAGCTGTATTTTTTAAGGAAACATTTACAAAACCTACCACCTTTATTCGTACTTCATGAATGACCGTGTGAACCAGTGACGGCTGCAACTCTTGTCATTGAAGGATTCGGCTGCACAGAGTTCGTTACGGCTCAACATCGCGCTTATAGCTTTGCGCTTTTAACGAGCGCTGACGACCGTTTAGTTCTTTTGAAAAATATTGCAGGTCGCAGTGAGCCGTACGTAACTTATCTTTGTAACATATATGTATAACTCTTATAATGAGAATAAAATAGATTTTAATGATAGTTAATTATGTTTGATATTTTTTTAAAAATTTTTTTTCAAAGAAGATCTTTTCATTACGTAATTAGTAAAAAATCGTTATATTAACCACTTCATTTATTTCGCACGGTTAGGTATATCAGATGCAGCAGCACCCAATCGTTTTAAAGTAAGCAAACAGGTAAATAGGTCGCACGTTTTTTTACTTGCGTTATTTTTTACTTATATTACTTGGAAGCTCTTGGATAATAGTACATTGTTACACGAGTGGTGAAAGTTAATTATTTAGTCCCGAGACGGGGTTTGGCGCCCGAGCGTAGCGAGGGCGCTAATAGGTCGAGGGACAAAATAAGTCTTTCACCCGAGGTAAACACTGTGCTTTTCATTACGAATACAAGGAAAGTAAAAATAAAAACAGGAATTAGCTAAAGATAATACAAGGAAGTATGAACAAATACTGTACAACTCGAAAAAAAAAAAATATTAAAGGTCGGATTGCCGCCTATTTTGTTTTTCGTTGGCCGGCCAACTTCATTATTTAGCCATTATTTTTCATTTTCATCTTTAAATATTTTGCCTAAATCTATTTTATTTTAAAGAAATTGTTGAAACTAAATTATAATTAAGTCATTTAAAAATATATATTCTTTAATTAATACTTAACTTTAAGTTATTTCAATTTTACATCGTGCTGTAATTGAGTGACTGTAGAAAAAGTTTGAACATGGTTCCATAGAAATGTGAAAATGGAACTAGTTTTTTTTTTTATAATTTGACAGCTGTCAGTTGAAAGCGATTCTCCCGGGCCGGAAAAGTATTACTTTCAACCCGCTCCTCAGGCAACTTCAGACCTACTTTCAGAGTATGAGTAATGAAAATTTTATTTGTTTAATTAAATTGTTGGTATCTAAACTGAAAACTTCATCGAACAAGTAGAACAACACAATCGTTCGACGACAGAAGCGCAACCCGCAACAATTAGAATTGTGCCACTTACTGAAGAACCATACTTAGATACAGCCACACTCACGACAACACTGGCTGAAACTATAGCACGCCCGGGACAACCTAATGTGATAACTATTTGGAACTAGAATGAGATAGAAACCCAAATTAAATATTAATGGAAACAACATGTCAGAAAAGAAATACCTAAATTTCATTAGTGCTAACTCCGTACAAATGCAATCCTTACTAATATTATAAATGCGAAAGTAACTCTGTCTGTCTGTCTGTCTGTCTGTCTGTCTGTCTGTCTGTCGCTCTTTCACACCAAAACTACTGAACCGATTTCAATGAAATTTGATACACAGATAGTCTAGAGCCTGAGAAAGGACATAGGCTACTTTTTATCCCGAATAATTGTATCCCGTATGCTCCCGTGGGACAATTATCGATCATACTGAAAGGATTTGGATGAAATTTGGAAACCAGATAGTTCAAAACCTGTATTACAACATAGGATACGTTTAATCCCGAATACTTTGTATCCCGATAGTATGTTCCCGTGGGACAATTATCGATCCTACTGATCGGATTTGGATGAAATTTGGAAACAAGATAGTTCTAAACCTGTATTAAAACATGGGATACTTTTTATCCCGAATACTTTTAATCCCGATAGTATGTTCCCGTGGGACAATTATCCATCCTGCTGAACGGATTTGGGTGAAATTTGGAACACAGATAGTTCGAAACCTGGATTAAAACATGGGATACTTTTTATCCCGATAGTATGTTCCCGTGGGACAATTATCGATCCTACTGAACGGATTTGGATGAAATTTGAAAACCAGAAAGTTCAAAACCTGTATTAAAACATGGGATACTTTTACCCCGAATACTTTTTATCCCGTATGCTCCCGTGGGACAATTATCCATCCTGCTGAACGGATTTGGATGAAATTTGGAACACAGATAGTTCCAAACCTGTATTACAACATAGGATACTTTTAATCCCGAATACTTTTTATCCCGATAGTATGTTCCCGTGGGACAATTATCGATCATACTGAACGGATTCGGATGAAATTTGGAAACCAGATAGTTCAAAACCTGTATTAAAACATGGGATACTTTTTATCCCGAATACTTTGTATCCTGATAGTATGTTCCCGTGGGACAATTATCGATCCAACTGAACGGATTTGGATGAAATTTGGAAACCAGATAGTTCAAAACCTGTATTAAAACATGGTATACTTTTTATCCCGAATACTTTTTATCGCGATAGTATGTTCCCGTGGGACAATTATCGATCATAATGAACGGATTTGGATGAAATTAGGAACACATATAGTTCAAAACCTGGATTAAAACATGTGATACTTTTTATCCCGAATACTTTTTATCCCGTATGCTCCCGTGGGACAATTATCGATCCTACTGAACGGATTTGGATGAAATTTGGAACACAGATAGTTCGAAACCTGGATTAAAACATGGGATACTTTTTATCCCGATAGTATGTTCCAGTGGGACAATTATCGATCCTACTGAACGGATTCGGATGAAGTTTGGAAACCAGATAGTTCAAAACCTGTATTAAAACATGGGATACTTTTTATTCCGAATACTTTTTATACTGTATACTCCCGTGGGACAATTATCGATCCTACTGAACGGATTTGGATGAAATTTGGAATACAGAAAGTTCAAAACCTGGATTTATAGATGGGATATTTTATATGCCGATAGTATGTTCCCGTGGGACAATTATCGAAAACCACGAGGGCAATGCTGTGAGATTTTAGTGTTTTTTATGTGCAAGCCATTATCGCCAAAATAGTGAACCTTAAATACAATTAAAATTGATAATTTATTTTGAAATAGCTGGTGGCCGAGTCTTATTACCTATTATACTACTACGACTTACTATTAGGATGTACATTTGGTAGTAACAAATTAATCCTTAAATCAAAATAAATACTTTTATCACTTCTGGTATTTAAAGTACTGGCCAGACCGACTTTGACGGGACTTTCACTGGCGGATAGCTTATGTTATAAGAAGTAACGTGAGCTACTTTTATTAAAAAAATACTTTCCGTAAACTCTGCGAACTAGACAAATATTTTTTGTTAAATAAAATTTTTGTTAAGTTAAATTCAACGCGGACGAAGTCGCGGGCACAGCTAGTAGATAAATAATTAGGTAAAGCTTAGTACCTAAATTAATCTATTTTATAAAAAACCACCACGGTTTTTTATGTAAAAAAGATTATATATAAAATTTAGGTTTTATTTTAATCTCATTGGTAGTTACCTATCCATTTTTGAGTAGCATATTGGCAGTAACATATTGGCTTGTAATTTAAATGTTAGACCAGATACAGTAGCTTCATTAAACAGACATTAACAGGCAGAAGTTATGCCACCTCGAGTGCTATAATTGTTCCGTGACAGAAACGCAACCGAAAACAATTAGATGTGGCGCGACATTTCGAACAATAGATACAGCGCACTTTGAATAAGCGTGCGCCACGTGATGACGCTCATAATTTGAAACAATAAGCGCCCGGGAGATCTAGCGTTGCTAACTTTTTGCACGACAATTCACAACATTGGCACTGCAATTCATTCACTAGGAAATGTTAATAGGAGGTACGTAAGTGGGTACCTATATCACGATTCCAAATTCGAATATAAGGTTTGCCACAGCGGAAAGAATTTCTTGCGGAATAATATACTAGGTATATAACATACTAGGTAAATACTACTACTATTATTGTGAAATATTTTTTTTTATATTTACAACAAAGTCGGCAATCATGCGTGTTATCGTAGCGTTTAGATCTAGGTTTAGATGCTTGCAATACCAATGGAATTGCTCACATGTTCCGACCTGAAGGTGAGTGGTTTAGAAGGAGGGGAAGTTAGGGGTAGGCTAGCTTTTCCACTCATCTTACAAAGTAATAGCTACTTTAAACCGATCTTCTGTGAGAGAGTGGTACTAACCAGGTTAAGCCAACCGATTATATGAGCTATAGCCAAGCCAATTGGCTACAGCTGGTTCTACCCCCGTAATTATTTTGAAGGGTCACATAAAGTACTTCGCCTAGTTGCGGACGTAGCCAGTGGCGGATTTACCAGCAAGCTGAGTAGGCTGGAGCCTAGGGCGGCAAATTTGGGGACAGATTTTTTTTTTCTACAAATTTTGCCATTCACTTTCCCCTCTTACTTGTCATTGTACATTCGGTGCCTTGATTAGCTCAAAAATTTTTTTTTTGTTTAGGCCTACTGTGGCACTTATACATTGTCAATTTTACATAATTTTTTTCTTATATCTACAACCGGATCGGAACGCGACCTCGACTGAGAAGATCCGGCAAGAAACTCAGCGGGCTTGTCTTTTTACAGGTCATTATATTTTTCTATCGCCAGCTGCTTATAATCAATAATTACAAAGGGTAGTAGATATTAATATAAATATTATAATAGCTCCAGTGTGTTGCCTTTTGATATTACCAAGAATTACACAAATAAACCCAAATATTATTTTACGTGCAATTGCAACGAAATTTTTGGGTTTGTAAAATTAATCTAGGACATGCCAGTTGTAGAGGCAAGGGCGGCAACAACTTTACAGCCTATACCTTGGAAATTTGTAAATCCGCCACTGGACGTAGGTACATTACGATGCTAATTACTATGGAAATGCAAAGCCTCTAATAGGCCATTGCAATGTTAATTTTAATCACAACAGGCACAGGGCACTTTATTGCGAGAACAGCTATTGAATGGAACGGAACTCGTGGCCGGATCCGTATTTCCACTGCGCTACATCCCCAGTGTCTTCAAAGCAAAATTGGATAAAGATCATCTAGGCAAAGCGTATTCTATATTCGACTTTCCCTTGATATCATAGAAGATATACTTATACAAATATATCCCTATGAATTCACGTTTAAAAAGTTGTTTCAGTATTTTTTAACGTAGAATTGTCTATAGTCTTTACCTACAACTTGTTTGTATATTTTAAATGTCGTAGTCTCGGAACAAAACATTACTACTGTATGTAAATAGATTAAAGGAACTAAAAGGTGGTTTATCAGCGGTGAACTCTTGTCAGCTCTCAGGCGCTCTCACAAATAAACGCAAAACGAATGCAAATTCGCGGTCGGTGAAGTGGTCAAGAATACTAGATGCCGAACTACATTGGTATAGGTATGTCATTGGCAAGCTTTATGTGACATCAAAGGTGATTAAAGTATACAAATTTAAAATGCACCCCTATCGGCATATAATTTGAGTACTGGCGATAAGTGGGATGTCCCTAACCAGCCTGCTTTGGTTTCAGTATTATCAAAACGAGAAAAAAAAACTTTTTTGTAGTACTAAGTTAAATTATTATTGATCGTAAATTAATATATTTTAATACTTCCTGTAACTTAATTCTCTAAACACTAGAGGCATCAAAGCGGTCATTCACACGATAGAGAAGACACCGTTTTCTATAAGTAAAAATGTATGGTAATGATTGGTGTCGAGTTACCCGTGTGAATGACCTCTTACCGGTTTTAAAATGATAAAATATTCAGCTGAGGTGCGATAAAATGTGTATGAATTTATTGAATGTAGAATTAGTTACCTAAGTTTTAATAAGAAGTTTTCGTAATATATTTTTTATTTCTATATTATATCTTAAAAGTGAGTTAATTGGCGGAAAATATTATACCCTGTGATGTTTGGAAAGTAAGTGCAGCATTTAACTTTATTGAATAAGCCACCTAAAAAACTAAGAAACCCGCGAATGCTTTAATTAGAGGATCAAAGCATCGTCATTTAGGAGAGAAAACTCATAGTATACATACTTGTAATAGCTGTGGGTTTTCTATAAGTACCTGAAATATATTAAAAATAACTGTTATATAAGGACGTGATTGTACCTACTTACTTTTAACGGATTTATATCTTGAACTATCCCTAAATATCCCTGCCCTCAACAAGACAGTGTTTAGTGCAAACCTACGTACTTAAGTATTACAATGGCCGAACAATGACTCGCATTTAATCTAACTTTCTCCCCCTTGGTCAGCAAACAGGAAGGAATGGCCACGCCCACACAAAGAAAACACAACGGGCACTAATTAATTAACGGCCGCCCATTTCTTTATTACGATTGTGACTGAATTTCGTAAAAGATTCGTTCCATGACTTCAATTAGATGGCGATTCATATGTTTTACTTGACCTTAGTAGGTTTGTAATTGAATAACGCGAACGCAGTTGCATGCAGTTGTTTGGCATGCCATAAAACATGTTCTTACTCTGCCCCTAAGTTTTAAGAAAGCTGCATTGATTTACAATAGCAATAAAAAGCATATCATTCTGAAAAAATGCTTTTTGGAGTAATTGTAAATTGGATATATTTTTTAATACCTTTAGAAGTTTCGCACCTTCCCACCTAACCGTGGATCATTAGGGTACCGTATTCTTTTATACCATTACTGTGCGTAAAATTGGTATCAATCAAAATTTAACAGGAATAACACTAAAGGGTGGGTTACTTATGTATGTTAAGAAAAATAAAAACAAGTTTGTTAGATAAAACATGAACAAACTAGTGCCAACTACAAGCTTTCCTAACTGGGTTAGGGAGCCGTGGCCGGCGCCGGCGGTCGGTGTAAAGCCGCAAATATTTGTTCTTTGAGAACCTTCGCTCTTTGCGGAAAAATAGATTCGGGGTTCTACATGCTTCCTGCCTGATGATAACATTACTATAGGTTAGCTTTGTTCTTTGTTCTGCACTCATTTTATTAGGGCTGTTATATTATCATATCCCAAGATTCTCGCGACCAGTATCTACTATTTCTGAATGGTAAGTACCCATTTGGTCAATAACATGCTTTTGTTCTTTATTTCTTAAGAGAATGTAGCTCATGACGCAAATACAAATAATCAAAATTTTGCCAAAATGCTATTTTACTTGCCTATTCTCCAAAGACATATTTAAGTATATCTATATATATATATATATAACTCAAAGGTGACTGACTGACTGACTGACTGACATAGTGATCTACTATCAACGCACAGCCCAAACCACTGGACGGATCGGACTGAAATTTGGCATGCAGGTAGATATTATGACGTAGGCATCCGCTAAGAAAGGATTTTGATTAATTCTACCCCCAAGGGGATAAAATAGGGGATGAAAGTTTGTATGAAACTTTGTCAATTAAATTCCACGCGGACGAAGTCGCGGGCACAGCTAGTAATCTATATATGTGATGTGTGGGGTGGGTCACAGAACACCGGCTTAAAGTAGCTATCATAGCTGCGTTTCGTACGATGAGGGTGAGAGCCCGAATCCTGAACACCCCACTCTTCCCGACTCTCTATCCCCCTCCCCTTCAGGGCCCTAACCACGCTAGCTACTCAAATCGTAATAGAAAGGCAAAAACTAGCGATTGCGTTTCAAACGCTCTGCTTTTGACGTTTTGCTGACACCATTGATATGGTATGGTGTCAGCAAAATGTCAAAAGCGGAGCGTTTGAAACGTAATCGCTAGCTTTTGCCTTTCTATTACGATTTGAGTAGCTAGCGTGGTTAGGGCCCAGGTGTAAGCAAGTTACAAGCATCTAATAGGCTACGGAAACTGTCGGATCGTACTCTTGTTGAACGAATATACTCAGTATGAACATTTTACTATTATTACCTACGTATATATTACGGTTAATAGTGCTTGTAGACACCGAAAACTTTTCACTGCCCATGGGCTTATATAAAACTGTATACTAGCGACACCTAGTAGCAAATCGAATAGTTTTGTAGAAACCTTGTCTACTGATAAACGAGTTTCATACCCAGAGGTCAAACTTTTATAACGGACTGTAAACTTGAAATAAATAGATTTTTCATTACTCATACACTGAAAGTAGGTCTGAAGTTGCCTCAGGAGCGGGTTGAAAGTAATACTTTTCTGGCCCTTGAGAATCACTTTCAACTGACAGCTGTCAAATTATAAAAAAAAAACTAGTTCCATTTCAATGGAACCATGTTCAAACTTTTTCTACAGTCACTCAATTACAGCACGATGTAAAATTGAAATAACATAAAGTTGAGTATTAATTAAAGAATATATACTTTTAAATGACTTAATTATAATTTAGTTTCAACAATTTCTTTAAAATAACATAGATTTGGTTAAAATATTTAAAAATGAAAATTAAAAATACTGGCTAAATAGTGAAGTTGGCCGGCCAACGAAAAAAAAACAAAATGGGCAGCAATCCGTTTTTTTTTTTTTCGAGTTGTAGAGTATTGTTCATGCTTCCTTGTATTATTTCTTTAGCCAATTCCTGTTTTTATTTTTACTTTCCTTGTATTCGTAATGAAAAGCACAGTGTTTACCTCGGGTGAAAGACTTATTTTGTCCCTCGAACTATTAGCGCCCTCGCTACGCTCGGGCGCCAAACCCCGTCTCGGGAAAAATAAGTCACTTTCACCACTCGTGTAACAATGTACTATTGTTGCGCAGTTATGTTCCTCAGCGTCTAGTGCGGTACGACCTTTGAAGTGCCATCGATCACCGACCGGAGAGTACCGATACCTAATAGTTGCAGCACTAAAACCTTTTCCTCAAAAACTCTCGTAAATTCAATTAAGTGTCTCATATTACTTGGTCATTTATTATTAACATTGGTAACGCATTAATTAAGTATAAGACTTTTTCTACATCATTTCTCAAATTTTGTTTCAGATTGGTCACCTATTTATAAACTTACTGATTCATATACAATATAGATACCTACTTACATCTATTTATAAATGAAACCCCTAACTTATTACATCCTGGTTTTCCGCTATAATATCCCTAAGGGCTTCAAAGTCGAAATAGCATAACTGAAGTTCGGTCCCAGCTGTGGTCTTAGCCCCTGATCCATTTATACCAACAATATAGCGCTTCTTTTACTAAAAAAATAGTTATTATTAATGCCTTCGGTGTATTATCAAAACTTCCACTGTAATGTTCAAATAACGATGAAAAAGGCACTATGTGAAATCCGCTCAGTCTCTGAAATACTCTGGTGGTATGCACGCACGGAATGAGGCTTTTACTGCGGCCGAAAGGCATCGTAGCCTAAACTCACATGTAAGACGTTAAAGCGAGTGTTTAAAAATTTAAAGTGGAGCTTCCGTCGACATACATCGCGAGGCTTCCCGATAAACATCCCCGGGCGTCGTTGGGTCGCCGGCTGAGCCGCTTTGTTTACGTTCTACGGACCACGGCGTGATGCATTGTAGGTACAACGCTGGGAGAACACTGACTTGCTAACTGAAAATAAGTGACGCAACGGCGTTCCTTTGACGTTGTATTGATAAATTACGCTAGATATTACGTGTAAGCATGCGGATGCAAAGCGTGTAGTGGTTTAGTGGATAAAAAAAGACAAACATTATGTTGGTGCCGTAATTTTACCTCTATTCGGTTTTATAGCAATATTAAACGCGGCTTTATCAACGTAAACTTTTCATATAAACCGCAGGTAAGTAGATAATAAATGACAAAACTCGACACGATATTTGGATTCATTACATTCCCCCCACGAAAAATAAACAAGATTTCCTGAAGCTTACTTACAAGGTAAATATTCGTGGTCCAGATATGCGCCACTCTGTATATCTTTGTAAATACCAACCTACCTACCTTTAGGTTAAAATAAATAATGAAGTACACCGACAGTTTGCCGACGTGTGGTTAATTGTTTCAGAACGTGTTTAATTTTAATTTGCTGATGGCATTGTTGACGGTAAACGACAACGCTGATCTCGAACGCTGCCGGCGATTATTTGATTGAAAAGGGATCTATTTGTTGTAGCCTCAAATTGATGTTTGTGCACGACTTTAGCGCCGGGCTACGTTAATAAGGGCTCCAAAGTTTAGCGGGATTTTACTGAGAGCAAATACGTAGGTATCAAATATTAAACGCTCGATGTTTAATTGCGTGGAGAAGTAACAGGTAATGCCTCATACTTGCAAAGTAAACTGTTCCGTTCGTTCCTACGTTAAACTTTGATTACAGAAGGTAGGTAGACAGACGTGAATGTACAGACGTGAATGTACAGACTTATTGGCTACATTATTATACACGGATAGGCACTATTAAAAAATAGGTAAGGTACTCATGTACCAACTTACACACACGTACCTACACACTGATTTAGGGATATCTGGTAACAATATCAATTTGTCACATTTTGCATTTATTATATATAGGAGAAGCCTGTTGACCAGCATTGCAAATAGAAGAGGAAAGATGATCGGGCATTTGATACGACATGACGCTTTTATGAAAACAATCATAGAAGGGAAGATAGAAGGCAAGAGGAGAAGAGGAAGAGCTAGGAGAAGCTATTTCGACCAAGTGAAGGAAAAAGGGAATGTCGTGTCGTATCAAATGGTCAAAGAACTGGGAGAAAATCGCAGTAAATGGAAAACACTCCACCGACAAGAGCATCGCATTCGGTAATAAATGCAACATCATCAACTTTCTTAAGTTGATGATGTTGCATTTATTACCGAAGTATTTTATAGTAGGTACCCAGGTTTAGATAGGTAGTATGTACTTGTAAAACACGGTATGCCAACTTGTTTTATATCACAGGCAAGTGTAGGTCCTATGTACTTGGGATGCTGTAAACAAATTTATCTCGCATTGGTCCAATTATTCAATCTGCGCCCGTGCCAAGCAGTGACATCGCGAATTTTATTCCCGCACAGAGAATATTAGCGAATGGCGTCCTACATACTACATACTGCGCAGTTGACTACTAATAAACTTTGTTATGTAGAAATGCATTTATGCCGAGGCACGCCTGTAAAATAGGTATAAAATAACTAAGTGAACAATTAGATAAGGTTGCTCGGAATGAAATAATAATCAAATGATCAGGTAGGTGTAGGTGAAAATTGTATTTACCTGCAGTGTTATCTGATATTCCTTATTATGATAAGGCAAGTTATGAAGTGTTAGCTACAAGTTACATTAAATTAAATGAGTCGCATAATAAAACCAACTAAACTAAACTGTTTGTTCCCTTGGTTCTTCTACTTAATGGATATTAATGCGATCACTATAATTTAGAGAATTTTCTTTCCAAGGTTTATGTGCAAGTGGAAGACATTATTATTCTATTTATAATTAGTAGAGAAAATATGTCCGAACCCGGGGCGGGTCGCTAGTAAAAATAATAAAATTCAAGTAATCCTTTGCTATTCAATCAAGGCAACAGTTTATTAGGCTATGTACTTAGTATTTTCAAATGGTTTGCTAACGGGGATATAGCTCAGTGGCAGAGCAATCGACTGCAGATCGATAGGCCCCCGGTTCAAATCCGGGTGTCCCCTCTTAAATGTTGGCACATTATTTTAATTTAATGTTTCAGTATTATGTTTTAGTGATATTTTTCTTTTTTGATGATTTGATAAAGATTATCACGTAATTATTTAAAATACGTAAAAATCAAGCAAATAATTTCAGTAAATAGCTTTACGTAACATAATATCTAATAGGTACCTACATATAATACTTAATCCTACATTTACTACTATAAGTATATAGCGGGTATTATACGGGTTTATCATCAACAAAAGTTTTACCAAACTAAAAGTATTTCCAAGACATTCATAAACTAAAAGTTTATGAGGTATGGATGTCATGCGATAGTTTCATTCGAAGCAACGTCACGCGAGCTCGTTGGGTTACCTACCACCGATAATGGGATAGGTACCTACTTCCCATTGGTCTATTATACCTAAACTTATATTGTTTCTTAAATTCACATAAGCTAAAAAAGAGATAACTCAAAAGCATATTTCAAAACCCAGGTAAAAAAAAAGTTTAAAGTAATCTATATATATATATAACTCAAAGGTGACTGACTGACTGACTGACTGACTGACTGAGCACAGCCCAAACCACTGGACGGATCGGGTTGAAATTTGGCATGCAGGTAGATGTTATGACGTAGGCATCCGCTAAGAAAGGATTTTGATTAATTCTACCACCAAGGGGATAAAATAGGGGATGAAAGTTTGTATAAAACTTAAAAACACGCGGACGAAGTCGCGGGCACAGCTAGTTTATAAATAAATATTATCACGCCCTTACTACCCGATGGGGTAGTTAAAGTGCAGTCGTCGCTACAAAAATATTAAAAAAATATGCATTTTATTTTTCCTTGTGTTTAAATAACACGTTTAACACCAAGAAAAAATTGATCCCGATCCCACGAAGCAACATTTTATAATCTCTTTTATCCAATAAGCCTCGAAGCCAATTTGGAATAAAGAGTGAGCAGTTAAAGCCCAGAGTAAAAACACGTCCTCAATGCCCACCTCGCTAAGCCACGTACTTTTCATGTAAATTTTAAGCTGTCGGTTTTTGCGAGGATTTCTGCAAAATCCGAATTGTTGAGACAATTTTCGAGCTAACTGCGGTCAGTCACGCACGTTTTCCAAATTTACTTATGTAAACATTTAAAAATATTAACTGCATTATATGGAGCATCTATTAGAAAACAATTAAGTGTGACGGTGGTCTTTAAAAAAATGTAATATGCACCAGAATGTAGGTATAAGCTGCCAGACATTTAAATCACTATTTAAGTTATAAAACTATACACAAACTTACATTAAAAATGAATCTCCAACATTAATACCCAACTTTGCTAATAATACTTTGCGCGGAAATTCTCAGCGCTAACCATTTCATATAAAGAGATTGTTCAACAGAAAAAGTTGGCAAATTTGTCTCGCCCGGGGCACACATTATCTCTGCTCATATTACGTTATAAATGGATGTGATTTAACAGAAGCCGCTGTGACTGTTAAGGAGAGAACACCTTTGTAAAGTTCTTTTGTACGTATTAAATTAACAGAATAATTTCTACGCAATTTGTATGAACATATTAACGCATAATCATAATGGAACGATACCACTAATGTTCACTTTATAGTTATACCAGTTTAAATCTTTACATGTAATTTATCTTAACTTTGTACAACTAGGTAAATATTTATTTATTCATTTTTCTTGTAGAGTCGGCAAATCCCTCTGCGAGCAGGGGTCTAGCTTGCAGTCGTTATATTGCATTTTCCGACGCTAGGATCTACTGAGCTTTAGAATTTCGGCTGCTAAATTTGAAATAATAGTTAGTTTTGCTTTGCTGCGTAACGAAAATAAGCCTTATTAATAATATTTTGAGCTTATGGGTCTTGGAGAATTTTTACCTACCATGCTTATTAATTATAATGATATAGGTATTTAGTTGTTAGGATGGATTATATTATATTTTATACCTATAGCTTATATCGCTATAATAAAATCAAAGGTTTTACCTAAATCCAGAGTTGTAAGTATAAGTTTATTACTTTCATGGTTCCTAATAAAGATTGTAAACAAAAACCAATAAAGAGTAATGTTTATAACATGCAAATTAAAATCAAGGCGAATCGCCGTGCACTCTCTCGAATTCTTTTTAAACTGCATCATGCTACTCCCGGGCGATAACATTGCACAAACATGGCTGTTCTTCTTGGTAAAATAAAATATAACTTGCAATTTCGCCACGAAACTTACCATTTTGCTTTTCTAAGTATATACATACATACATACCAACCTGCTTTAGTCATCAATACAATATTATCGTGTATCATTTACAGGTCCTTGCTTCATGGATCATTGCATTTGGAGATGCGATAGGAGATAAAACACGTGAGTTATATGAATAAAGCCTTTATACGTAAGTTAGATGTAAGACGTAAAAATACAAGCCCGCTGATTTTCTTGCCGGATCTTCTCAGTCAAGGTCGCGTTCCGATCCAGTTGTAGATATAAGATTAATAAATGTAAAATTTACAATTTATAAGTGCCCCAGTAGGCCTATACAAAATAAACGCTTTGACTTTGTTTATGACTTTAGGTAGGTACACCACAAGTTCATCACGTAGGTAGACTTTTAATCTTTGACTATTAAACTGCAGTATGTATTTTTAGTTAATCTTAAGATTGGGTTTGATTTAACGCAAGGGAATAATGGAGCCCCTTCCCTACGGATTCGAGATTTCCAAGGTATTTAAACATCTATTTGTAAGTATATTTATTAGATGCACAATTTATAAAATGTACGGTTTTCAGATGACATTGAGTTCAATCATAGAGCTGATGATCACAGCGACGAGAAGCGCACCAGTCCAAGAGCGGACTCCCTCAGCGATAGTGATGGCAAGAACTCGGATAAGAGTAAAGAGGGCGGCAGAAGCGCCAAGTCTGCGGAAGACGACGACGATGATGATGAATGTAACGTTATCTTTTTCAACTACATTGCAAATACTTAATAGGTATCTCTGTATTCAATTCATATTTTTGAAGATTGTTTCACCGTATGTCAAAATAACTGTTACTTATGGATTGATATTAAAACATATACTAAATTCAATATAGTCACCATGAGCATTGCAGCAGGTACCTACTATTAAAAAAGTATAGAAACTTGTCTAAATTTCAGATTCTGAAAACGACAAACAAAGAAGCACGAGAGGTCTAAAGCCTGGGGATTACGAACCTGAGGGTGAGTTTATTTATTATTGCGTCTTTAGTTTTATTCAAGTAAAACTTTAAAAATTGATGTAAACAGACTAGAACACGGTATTACACGAATTATATTCAGAACTGCCGATAGATAGCGCTAGTAGTTTTCATAAACGCTGATATATATTAAATAGGTATAAAATTGTTTTTCTGTCGCTTGATATATTTGATATTGTACTATATTTATACTTAGACCTATTTATGAACTCAGAATTTTCTCAGACAGCAAAAAAACAGTCATATTGATTTTGTTCGTATAAAATGTAGCCTATGTCAGCTGGACCATAATAACGAATCGATTGACTCTTCATTCATCAAAATCGGATTGGTAGTTCAGGCGCTACGGTCGAACATAGAAATGATACATACATACCTACTTACATAGACTGAAAAGTCGACTCGAGTAAAAATAGAAGTGTCTAATTTTCTATTTAAATTATTCGCAGATAATCCAAAAATACATGGAAAATATGTGCCGGAGGAATCGGATTCAGATCCCGCCAGTATGTAGAGAAAATTAAAAGAATGCGCCTGTTAGTTTGTTTGTCTTTGAAGTTTCACTCATATCAAAATATAACTAACAGCAATAGAGTACTTGTTGTATAGGTAAGTATTTGGTTCTAATTTAATTACCATCTATAAACGATACCTACCAATTCATTATTATTTTATTTTAATACCTACCTATTTTATTAAATTACTTAGTACTTGATTACTTTCTCAAAATCTGAAAACCTAGTAAGAAATATCTTCATAACATAGTCAGCTTCCAGATCAGTACTCTTGATTAGTGCTAGTCACAGGTAGAGTAGAAATCTGTGACTTAAGTACTTATATCTGAACTTCTTTTGTTATTTCTCGAAATAATGAATTATTCAATAGGTAAGTGCCCGAATTCCTACTTCGTTCAATTTGAACTTCTATTCGGTTTATTTGATTAGGCTCACGAATCTCCTATCGTGATTTCTTCCCATATTGATTTTTGGGAGCTATTTTGTTGAACCCCCACATAAATAATGTATGTGTTGAAACTCGCGACCTTTTATTGCTTTGATGCGCTATAAACCTACTCTATGTCATGATAATATGAAAAAATGTCGGAAACCACCAGTATCTATTATATTTTTAACGGTAGAAAGCCTGCGTACTGTTATAATAATAATTACAGATATAGTGTATTTTTCCCTAAGATTCGGATTTAGTAAACAATCTTAGCATGTCTTTTAAATATAATTCGTCTTTCAAAAATATTAAAAAAACGTTCTAATAATAATTTAACATACCTAAGTGTTAACATTTTTTAACCTAGTACCATTTGGGAAACTAGTAATTCTAGGTAGGTAAGTAGGTATATTATAAACAGATATTTAAAAATTAAACATTAAAAAGGCATGCCAAGATTGTTTACTAAATCCGCATCCTAAGGAAAAATCGTTTAGTCAAAGGGAAAATACATTATAGGTAGGTACTTAGATATTTACGTTAAAACAGCATAGGAAGTTTAATTACAGGACACAGAAGAAATATTAGATAATAGGTAGGTAGGTACAATTACAATTACTTAATTAAGTCATTATTATAATAATAATAATAATAATTTAGCCCTTTTGACGTCCCACTGCTGGGCACGGGCCTCCCCTCAACATGAGGGGGATTCAGGCCATAATCCACCACGCTGGCCCAGTGCGGGTTGGCGGATTTCACATGTCTTTCGAAAATTGGTTAGATCTTCTAAGACATGCAGGTTTCCTCACGATGTTTTCCTTCACCGTAAGCAAGTGATAATCATATAGAAATTATGATTCGCACATAGATTTCGAAAAATCCAGAGGTGCGAGCCGGGATTTGAACCCAAGACCTGGTGCCCGCAAGACGCGTGCTTTAACCAATCGGCTATCACTGCTTCATTATTAAATTTATTGCATTATTAAATTATACAAAAATATACATTACTTATTTATAAATGTAGCTTCTGTTTCACACATTAATTAGGTACCCAGGTACGAATTAGTACACTACACATGAGTTGGTACCTAAGCTACATCGAGGTATCACGTTCATCTGCCAACGACAGAATGTTGCATGCAATCTGGCATCTGTCAGAGGTCGGTGGAGGGTTGGTCGAGGTCACCGCAAGATATTGCAAGAGGCTGCGAAATTACACTATTAAGCTGAATATATTGCGCTCCACAACGGCTGGGTAGCGATTCTGACACTTTATAATCGATTTATTTTATAATAAGTGCCCACATAAAATCGCGTAGATCAATTTCGTTTATGTAACTGCCTACATTCTCCAAGCACGTTACGTTATGCAATACAATAATACAATGCCACAAATAAGAAATCACTAAAAAAATTGAGCAATTTAAATGAAATCTATTTGTTATCTATTTCTAATTTAATTTATTTTTAAAATATTAGAAAGTTTTTATTTCATTCTAGTTAGTTACTTATAAGACTGAGCTATAAGTAGACAATTGTGCGCTATTTCCCTGGCTGAGCCATCTCATTCGCTGACCACTATAATAGCGTGTATCCCGAGCAAATGCGATAACATCTAACAAGCTCTCCTAAACGCAGTCTTTCTCCGAGACATCCTTAACGAGGCACTCGGCAGAACTAACCCCCTCAATTGTCTTGATAATGCCCGTTTGTAGTGCTCGGTTCAGATGTCCAATAACAACTCATTTAACTAACATCAAACGGGATAATCACTTCTCAGACGCTTTAACGCTCCTTGTCCAGAAGTTAAAGTGGACTGAAAGTCAACTCAAATGTGAGATCATTTGCCCGCAATTATTATACAAAATTAAGGGGCTGCGAAATAATAACATATTATCCAATTTTATACTTAGGTATCATTCCGCAAATGAGAGCTTATCAGCTTGTATACATACATGGGCAGATTACGATTATCCATAGTCGATATAGGCGACTGCCTTTGTACCCGTTGCCGTCGCCTAGCGGTAGCAGCTGTTCTTAATCATACTCAGATATAAGTACACTGAAATATTAGCACCTCCGTGTCGTGTCTTCGTGCGTAGAAATCGAGGCGTTCAATAGGCAGGAAAACATCTAGACATACAACAATCCGTACCTAATTCATTTTGTAAATGTAGCTAAGGTAGTCGTAGCTCGAAACTTTAAATCGTTTTTTTTCAGTTTGGAACCATAACGCAGCCCACGGCAGTCGTTAGCTTGTAATCACAGCATGTAAAATGGTCAGATCAAACTAGGGACTAGAAATTCAAACTTAGAAAAAGTTGGAAAAACTTGTACCTACCTAATAAGTAGGTACTTATCCTTACCTTCATTTAGCTACTATGGTATCTATACATACAAATAAATAAAATTGGAGTGTCTGTTTGTAATATCAAAATAACACCTTTTCACTAAATGCATATGAAAGTACATACAACACCTAAAGCAAAAATGCGACTTTTAAAATGTTTGTCTGTCTGTCTGTCTGTGTGTTTGTTCCGGGTAATCTCCGAAACCGCTGGACCGATTTTGATGGGACTTTCACTGGCAGATAGCTGATGTTAAAAGGAGTAACTTAGGCTACTTTAATTTTAGAAAAACAATTAGGGTTCCGCGTAAAAAAATAAAAACACTTGAAATTAAAGAGTATCTCCGAAACGGCTGGAGCGATTTTGACGGGACTTTCACTGGTAGATAGCTGGTGTTATAAGCAGTAACGTAAACTACTTTTATTTTTGAGGAACTAAATAAAACAACATTAAAAAATTAAAAACATGGGCCCTGTCGCGCGGGCTCAGAACGCGGGAGCGGGCTTTTTTGTTAAGTTAAATTACACGCGGACGAAGTCGCGGGCTCAGCTAGTTACTTATAACATTTAAAGGTGTGTTTTATGTTACCCACTGAGAATGCTAAAATGTCTGGATACTTATGGAATATGGATACAGAGGTCATACCTACCTATAACACAAGAGGTTTTTTTTCATCAATTAAGTCCTAGAATAATTCCTATATTACTCATCATTCCATTTTTCAGTCTCATAAATATAAACAGATCATCGTAAAATGTCCACAATGTATTTACCTACTTACTTATTAATAACACCTTTATTTGGAATTTGGATAGTTCAAATTTAAGTATTTGGTCCTATCGACTGCTGACGACAATTATGATGCTGACGAATATTAATAAGTAAGGGCGGTCAATCAATTAATCAATACTCATAGATATAAGAATAGAATAGAACAATGTAATTCCAATAGGTACCTACCTACTGGCTGAGTTATTTTCACCGAAACCGTGCCGGAAATACTGCTTCGTATTTACAAGAGTCAACCATTTTTGAAGCCTACAATGTTAATTAACATACCTGGAGTCTATTTTGAGACGGTACATAGCTGTATCAAAGACAGCGGAGATGCTGTTTTCCGGTCCGTCGCGCACCGCAAGTTGGCTCCCATCCGCCCCGGCTGGATTAAAAGGTGCAATTTAAACAGATTCCTTTCGCCATCCGAGTAAATCCAGATTGCGGGTAATCGCCCCTCAATTTTAAACACAAAGGGTTCTTATAAGTAGGTATAAGATAATGTCGATAGGTAGGTAAGTAAGTAGATACCTACTCAATATATTTTATTTAAAGCTCATAGTTTAAGTACCTATAGGATCATTATTTTTAAATATAAGTTGGAATGTAACTAGGTAGGTCCTTAAGTAGAAGTATCATAGCACTTAGGTAGCTAGTTACCTATCTACTTACGAAAACCTCTATTACTTATTATTTTGGCAATAAAGTGCACTAATCAAAGCACCTAGTACCTAGGTGCCGCTAGGTCCAGGGATAACCCCGGTCCTATGTGGGTATTTATTCTAAAAATTCAACAATTTTAGTATTTTGGTTTGGTAGACAGGTAACTACATACTTAAGCTAAATATGTTGATAAAGTAGGTACTTACCTAAACACTTCTTCTGATTTAATTTATAATAGGTACCTACCCTACCTTCCTGTCTTAATGGTAAACAGATTATCATAACTTAATGTACTTACCTACCTACGAATTATTTCAGACGCCTAGCGTAAAGGTAGGTAGGTATTTACTTGCCTACCTACCTCGAGTTCTCATCTTAACCCGGACTCTCAAAACTTATAATTGAATTTCGAATCCTTATTTGAATAGTAACAGTCGAAGTCCAGATGAATACCTAAGGACCTTGACGAGAGATGAAGATGAAAATGATTAGGTATAAATAGATAGTAGGTAGGTATACCTATTTAATCATGTAGGTACTTAGTTATCTACCTAATTTGGGGCAGATGTAGGTGGGTAAGTACTAGGTAGTCACCTATTTGTAGGTATAAATTTATATAAACCCTGAGTCATACACTGTTTTTCTGTAACTAAGTACTTACGTAAGTAGGTAATTAATAGTTTTTTTTTAATTAAGGTGCAGGCGCCTGTATAGCCCGGAAACGCAAAATTTTCGAGTACCTATTTTTATAGTATATCCAAAATCTGAAAACATTTAAGGCAACATTTTGTGATTTGCGACAAACACAGTATGCAGTGCGTTTATTAATACACTAGCTGTGCCCCGCGACTTCATCCGCGTAGTATTGGATTATTGGGTTAAAAAGTATCCTATATGTTAATCCTGGTCATAATCTATCTGTGTTCCAAATTTCATCCAAATCCGTTCAGTAGTGTTTGCGTGAAGGAGTAACAAACATACATACATACATCCACACTCACAAACTTTCGCATTTATAATATTAGTAGGATTTATTTTACTCTAAATATTATCACGGTGGATATGATACTAGTAAATCACTAAATATACAAAAATTGCCAGATTATCTGTATAGCTGTCGTTCTTGAAATGTTTTAGAGTAAGTTGGATATATTAATAAGTGCACTGCACACGGTCTTTTTCGCGAATTACAAAATGTGCCTTTCATATTGTCAGATTTTGAAAAAAATCTAAAAAACCTCAAAAGATTTGAACTTCGCGGGCTAGATGGGCGCTTTAGCCTTTAGTACAAACTTTTGTTGCGATTGTGTTTTATTTTAGTTAAGTACTTACGTGTTATTCATGTTTTGGCCACTTACTTTTCTTTCATGTAACCTACTTACGGAAATTAATAGTAAAGTACATAAACTCCCCTCGGGGGTTCGGGAATCAGTTATAAAAATTCGCAGAAAATAAACATAAAAAGTAAGTGCCCAAAACAGGAATAACACGTAGGTAACTAAAATAAAACACAATCCCAACAAAAGTTTGTATTTAATTTTTAAAAAAACTTCTCGTCTTAAAATAGAATACTTATAGCTACGTCACTAATTGTGTAATCTAAATTTGTCTTTCTAAAAACGTGCAGTGATTTGGCAAATTAATGACGGGAATCAGGCTTTTACGGACCTCCTTATCCTTAGATATTTCAGAGCAACCAGAACTAGGTACCTACCTACTTTCCTATTTGTATATAGATTAATAGGTATTTTAAAAATATTTAACAAAAGATTTAACACGATTACGCTTTTATTTCAAAAACAATTTCAACACTGCTTCTTGGCAACACAACAAGATGTCAAATGGACTTTCAGTAAAGTCATCTGACAGCTGTCTGGTCTGCTGACTAGAGCTTTAACTAATATTAAGTTCGTACTAGTATGTACTCGATACTTAATCAGAATGAATATCTACTCATGTTTACCTATATAAGTGAAATGCTGAATCATCACTAGTACCACTCCGGGATCAGAGAGCAACAGCTGTAGTGCAGTCCGAGCAGTGACCTCATTACCTCGCTTCTATCTCATTGTAATCGCTTGATCAATATGGAAGATATCGATACACAGTTATGCATGTTTAAATAAAACACAATAATCTTAAAAATAAACCTCGCTAAGTGCTACACAACTCACGCATTTTACTGACTGACCACCATGATTGAAAAATTAAATAATCGCTGCACACAACAATTAATTACTTTTTTTTTTTATTGCTGTTATGACACAAGCTGTACTCGAACATTTTGAATTTCGCGGGCTAGACAGGCGCCTCCACCTTAAGACAAATAATGAGTGAATGAATAAATAAATAATTGAAATATTTATAATGCTAGTCAAATTGGATTAGTCAATAAAAGTAATAATATTACTACTGTTTAAAAACTCGAGCAATTCAAACCTACCACTCTATGGCCCGTATTAATAAATCAATTTCAAGTCTGAGAGCGATCTTGGAATTATCATTCTTATGCCATACCAGTACAAAATGACATGTCAAAAGCCTTTTCAAGGCCGCTCTCAGACTTGAAATCGATTTATCAATACGGGTATGTGTAACTGTTACAACTCCGGTACCAGCTACATATACCCGGTACCAGTACCTAGTAAATACTCTTTGTTTGATTTAATTTCCCAACCCAACAGCTGGCCCGCCGTCAGACCTGTCCATCTGTTACTGTCAGTGTCAGTATCTAACTTTTGATCTATCAAACTAAATATTTCTCAGGAATTATGAAATTACGATTAATTTTACTAATTTGTTCATAATTACTAAATTTACTAATTATTTCATGAGTGAAGGGTTTCAATGAATTGTGACTGAACTCATTCTGTGTTACTACCAGATGCTCATTGTAAAACATGACATTCTGTTTGTTTTGGTCATAAGTTATGTACAATAAAAATTAATTTATATCAGTTTTTTAACTGTTCAACAAAAATGGAAGGTGGCGAGTGGAGAAGGCACATTGTGAGCCAATTACAAGCGCGAAATAAATGCGAAACTGCCGCATTTCAGGACATTATTACCTTTCGTAAGTAACATAACCTATGGATTTCTTTGTGTTGACATTTTAGATATTTATCTAATAAGCGAGATTACCACAATGCCAATAACCTATTGTTCTTCGAGATGATATATTGTGCTCCAACCTACATGTTATCTTAATTAATAGATATTACTAGGGTAGGTACAGAGAAACAACAACACCTTTATAAATACCTACCTCACATATGATTAGTTTGCTAGAAATATATCACACAATTGGATTCAGTTTTAACACGAGTACCAAATCAAAATAATGAATATGTTTCTCAATTTGGATGTGTTTATATTATAACTCCTTTATATGATGTAGTTCCCTCCCTATTAAGGTTGTTTTAATACAAGTCTGTATGATAATTTAGTCCAACTACAAAGGCTATATTAAGTTTGACATAGCATTATATTATAGGTAAGAATGTATTATTTGTTTTCTTATACAATTGTGGATTGCAACACGGTATAAAAAAAATATTGGTACATAGTAGGGTGTTTGTCAATTTTAAAAACTTGTACCAACTGGAATCCTATCTGAAATATTTCACAGACTGTTATAGAATATTAGTGACTGCTACTTGTGAATGTAGTTGACACTGTTTTATTAGCCTTTGGATTTGTTTTGAGGCTGCAACACAAAATTGGTGTTAAGTGTTAATGGCCTGTAATTTAGAAACTATGATGGTTACATAATATATAGTCTGCTTTGACAGCATCTTCATATCAGATATTTTATTATAGAACAATGTAAGTAAAGTATGATTTTAGCTAAAACACCCTGTATAAGGTATCTCTTTTAACCGGATGATGGAATGCCTGTCAGTAATAAATTATTGTTATGTCTTACTCATTCACTGCATAACTTTTATATGTTAACATTAGTAATCCGGTGTCACCAGATTTCCTTAATCTTGAGTCTTCAGTTTGCCTTAATATGGCGCTCATAGGTATTGTTCGTTAAACAACAATATGTGGTTGTGTTTTTAACATAAGAGATGTTTGTGTTATAGGACCCCAAAATAATCTCACAACAGTTTTTTGATTAACTAATATCAAAAATACATAGTACTTAATAAGATTTTTAACTTATTAATGTTAATGTAAGGTTGGTATAACATGCCTTCTTACCTATTCCCATTTGTATTTTCAGAAAGCAGATTATTTGATAATGTGAACACTTTGAAAAATGAAAACCTACAGTTAACATTGCTCAATGAGAGGATTCGATATGCTGGAACTGAAAGTGTTATGTCTGGGGGAGGTGAGTGCATTATTAAGGGACTACGTACACAACAAAATGTTTGCCTATTTTATTAATTCCCAAAGACATTCTGTCTGACAGATCTGTGAATAATGCAATGATAATTTGTAGGTATACTTAATCACAATTTATTATATTGTTTTCTTATATTTACGCGAATACTACACATTGAAATAAAACTATTTTTCGGATTTTATCGCGTTTAGATCAAACAGATCCTCGCAAAAGAACACCGATTCCGACCAAGGATGATACGTGAGGCCATTGAAATTAAAAAACATCCTAATTTCAATAGGGAAGATGGCTGGGTGCTACCACCAACTTGGGATCCAGTAATTAATATAATTAAATCCAAAACCAAGTGTACCATTGCAAGACCTCGAGACACTGTGGGCACTTTCTGCGTGGATCGGACCGCAAACAACAACGAAATATGAGGGTACCCAGTTACTAACTATAACATCAGGACGTCTAACACCTCAGTCCCCCCGTGACCATGGCTGCTGTAAAGCAACCGAAACGTCGGGAACATAAAGTTAATAAACGCGATAAAATCCGAAAAATAGTTTTATTTCAACACAATTTATTATTCACCAAAGTATGGGATTGTTCTTTAATGCACTTAAATAACAAGTTAATTGCTAAGTAATAATTTAATAAGTATTATTTATTTTGTGTATTCTGCACAAAGTGACTAGTAAAGTCAAGAGCGGATAAAGCCTTCAATGACATCCCATCAATTAAATAGCATTGGATTTGCCAAAATATAAATAGGTATTATTTTTAATCATACTAAAACCTTATTTACCAGTAAGCAACAAGAACCCGACACCCACATTTTTATGTAAGGTCCAAAGCTTTGTTGGTATGCAACTCATTTCACCAATAACTTATATCACAATGAAACTAATTTCAGGTGGTGCCAGTAATGAAAGAGTGCAGGCGTTTGAACAAAAAATTCTAATGCTTCAAGAAGAGTTGACGTCTTTGCACAGGCGTCGTGGAGAGAATGCTCAGCAAATTATGAGTCTGAATGAGAGAGTTCATGATTTAGAAAAGCAGCTACAAGCGAAAGATATTGTGTAAGTATAATGAAAACATTACTAGCAGGCTCTCAGAGAACAGACAGTGGTTTAGGTGCATAATGTGAAATTTGGAAATTGACAGAACTTATTAAATTTCGCAAATGATCAGTGATGTTAAAAAGCAGATTGGTAAAATGTGAGGCCAGAAATATGGAGTAATATTATACATAGTATCGTATATAGAAACAGATACAAACATGTTGCAATGTTAAGTAATGAGTTACAAAACATTTCTACTTGCATAATAAAAATATATCGAAGCAAATATATTTTGTTTCATAATGGTGCCAAATAAATTAATACATAATAATTAAATTAAAAACAGCGCCATCTAGTTGCTGCAGAGAGGTGTTAAGAGTTGCTGGCTTGAATAAACCTAAAAGGTTCTTGTTATAGATTTTTTTTTTGGAGGCCAGTTACTTCATGAACAACTAAAGGAAAATCAACAGTTGTAATGGTATAGAAAGTAATACATTTAATCACTTACTTATACTTTACTGTAGATATTACTGCTATTACATACTTGCAATTGAGAAATTGTTTGTTAGAAATAATTATTTCGGTAAGAGGAGGAAAGAAATGTTTAGGTGTAAGTACTACACCGATTTGTCAATCTCATCAGTTTTAAAATATTATATTATAATAGAACACCACCATTCGCTTGTCTTACCACGGAATGTCTTGACATAACTGTTCCAAATCTTGTTCCAGAATTTCCGAAAACACTGCTTTAATAGCCTCTCTAAGAGCGGAAATACAAATGTATGAAACAAACATGACTGAATTACAAGGACTGAATCAAGTTTTAAGGGATGAACATCAAGCGTTGCAAATAGCATTTGCAGCTATTGAGGAGAAACTTAGGAAAGCTCAGGTACTTATTAAGATTTTTTAGATAGATCGACAAGGGTCAAAATTGAATATGATTATCAAAGAGTGAACGGGTTCGATTCCCTAGTTGGGCATTAGTTTTTCGCCATACTGACCCGTCTCGATTGCCAGTAAGTATATTATAAATTATGAAAATATATTATTCGTTAAATATATGTCATTTTAAAATAACGTTATTGTTAAACATAATTCAACACAAAATGCAAGGTAATATTGTAATTTTTTTATCTATCATACAATAGTAAAAATATAAATAGTCTACTTGCAAACATAAAAACACGGCTATAAAACTAAAATAAGAGTTTATCTATAATTAAATGGTCTTACTTCAACAAGCAGCGATATTTTTTGTTATTCATTCACGAGGAACCGGGTAGAAAGATAACACTGTTTATTGCCACTTTTCTGGAGATTTTCACTTCAAACAAACACTTTCTGAAGAATTTTCTTTTCAAATCCGAGCCGCGTCAGTTGTAAATCAAGTGTTTAGTTGCATGTTTTAGTCATACATCAGCTGCTGTTATTTTGTCTTGTTTCCTTTCGTAATAAAAGTGATACGTTCCACTACGCTTGATGCGTGCCTGCAATTGTTTATACTGAGTAAAATATTTTTGGCATAGCATTGACGGTAGGTAGTTATGAACATTTTTTTCCACTGGAACTTTAGATTTTTATAGCATCATTTCAAATTTGGCAATGCTCCAAGCAGAGTCTAGTTTGTCTTTATAATAATATCCAGCGTGTTTCATATTCTACTGAGCTTTGAGCTCGGAATTATTATGATTATCATAATAATTGTGAAAAATATTTATTTTATTGCCTTCTATAATTAATCATGCCGAAGATTGAAGGTGTGTCAAAATTGTAATTTGTAGTATTGCGTATTCTCGTGCTTAAGTTCATAAAAATAGGAATTTATGAACTTAAGCACGAGATATATATGCTTCGTATAATAACCGGTCTGTTCCATAATAAAAAAACCTGGTTTAAATCAGATCATCCGTTGATGATTTCAAGGTCGTAGATATAAAGATATGATAAACGCTTTATAACGGCTCTGCGTTGAGTTAAAGCTTACTAAAATGAAACTACTTCAGTGTAGCTATATTCCTTTTCTTAATATTTGAGTGACTAAAAACACGATTTCCTTCGTATAAATTAATGATCCGCTACCTAAGTAGGTATAAGAAGAAGCCACTCAAGTTAATGTAATGAATAACTCTCGTTTATTACTAGACCACCATAAAACGGAACACCCTGTATATTTTACGACACCACGTGATAACAGCTGCGAATGAAATGCTTATAGCTATGTATCAAGCAAAATCACTTACATTCAGTCAGATAGTGAATTTCGTGGCAGTGTGTCAGGCGTTGATTTCAAAGATAATTTTCATGTGTTTTTCCTTGTAGAAGGTCATTCATGAAACAAGCTTCTATTATCAACATTGTTGTGTAGAAAAGTGTTGTGGTGTGAACATGCGGAAGGCATTTAAACGGGTATTTATCTATTCTGGGACAAAAAATATCGATCTATCAAAATATTGAAAAAAAAACATTAAATACCTAATCGATATACTTATAGCGTCGATATTTTTAAATATAAAAACATTATGTCTCGACAAAATCGTTTTTTTTTGAGTATCAAATAAGTATCAAGTTTAAGATATTTTTTTAACGATTTGTCTTTTTTGAGTTGTGCAAGTTTATGTACTGACGGGATCTTTATGAGGTTCTTGGGTTGTATTTGATAATTGTTTGAATTTTAATATTTTGCGAATACATTTAGATAATTCTGGCCTAGGCAAAATAACAATGTAGGTATCTAAATACTGATAGGTATTTTTAATCTCGATACTGTTTGTTAGTAAACATTTTATATAATACTAGTTTCTGCCCGCGACTTCGTCCGCGTAGACTTAGTAAAGTATTCTATGGGTTAATCTAGGTTATAAACTATCTGTGTTCCAAATTTCATCCGAATCCGTTCAGTAGTTTTTGCGTGAAAGAGTAACAAACATACATCCACACTCACAAACTTTCGCATTTATAATATTAGTAGGATTATATTTATCTATAGTTTCTTGCGTGGTCCATTGCACTGATTGTAAAATTACGCGAGGAGTATTCCATAAGGTTTCTTTTTATCATTATAGGATGAAAACCGGACTTTAGTGGAGAGACTAATTAAATACAAGGCTAAAGATGCTGATAAAATGAACGAAGAAAATGAACACTTCCTTAAGTAAGTACCCAGTTATTTTGTACAGCGAAATTTAATAACACCTCTAGTTATAATTTTCGTTTTCAGTTTATGAGGTAGGTAATGTTAACATTGAAAAACGCTTTTCAAAACATAACTGCACCATGTTAGAAGAACACTGATATAAATCTTAAGGACTATCCCAAGGATAACTTCAATTGGGGGGTGTCCATTAATTGCGTAAGGTGTTCTAGGGGGGAGGGGATCACGCTAATTCCAAATCTCACTTAGGCGGGAGGGGGTTTTGGCAAATATCACGTAATTATTTTTCTAGCAGAAACCGGTGTAAAATTGCGTCAAAAATGATTCCTAGAATAAAATATAGCCAAGTGTAATTTTGAGCACTTAAGGCTAAAGCACCCAGCTAGCCCGCAAAGTTCAAATTTTTTGAGTTATTTTAGAATTTTTTCAAAATCTGACAATAATAAAAAACAAATTTTGTAATTCGCGAAAAATACCGTGTGCAGTGCATTTATTAATATATCCAACTTACTCTAAAACATTTCAAGAACAACAGCTATCCAGATAATCTGGCAATTTTTGTATATTTAGTGATTTACTAGTATCATATCCACCGTGATAATATTAAGAGTAAAATAAATGTATTAACGCATATAAACGCATTGCATACTGTATTTTTCGCAAATCACAAAATGTTGTCTTAAATGTTTTCAGATTTTGGATAAACTATAAAAATACTCGAAAATTTTGAATTTCGCGGGCTTGACAGGCGCCTTCACCTTAAGTATGGAATTAGTGGGAAGTTGCAAGGATGGCCTTTAGGGTCAACCGTTTTCCTTTTTTTTTCTCCATAATCCAACACGTTTACAGCCAAAACATATATTTTGAAGATTCTCGCGTGAGATTAGGGGTGGGGGGAGGGAGTTGATAAAAATGTACGATATCTCGCCTTGGGGTCGAAAAATTCTCAAAAATGCCTCACGTAATTAATGGACGCCCCCTTGTGTATTTTATTTTTGGGGCATTTGGTCGACGTAGGTAATATATCTCACATGTCCTTTTTATTTTTGCCTGTGATCATGGTAGCTGCAATGAAACGAAGTGAATGTCGCTGCTATTATAGAACTTTTGTGCACCACAGTAGATTGAGTGTTTGTCATGTATAAAACGACTGTGTTTTGTTTTTTCGATTTACGCATGACAAATAACAGTAGTTTATGCACACTGATCTATGTTTATTTTGTGTTTAAACTGTGTATTTTTAGGCAAGTGTCGTCATTAAGAGTGGGTTTTGTGTGTGCCAGGAAGCTTAGTGCTTGCATAAGTACCCATAATAATTTGTTTTTGCTTCTTTTTGTTTAATTTCTTCAACAGGTCAAGCAACCCTACCGCGTTTTTCATCAACACGTTTGGTAGAGTTAGTTTCGGGTGAGTTTGGCATAATGTGAATGAGGATGTGGTGGTTTGATGGCATTGTGGCGTTCATTATTGAACATACCTCTTCATGAAAGTGGCCCATATATTTTATGTCTTAACTGCACTCTGAAACTGACTCATGGTTTTCTTTTTCTTTCATTTATTAATAATGTTTTATTTCGATCTAAATTTATATCATGTACAGTCTACTCTTTTATTGTAACATAATTGATAAGTACATCAATTTTTTTGGGTTCCGTAGTCTCTACAAGGAACCTTTATGAGAACGTCAATTTTAGTATCTGCGTTGTAGGTAACGTCTACTCCTAACAAATAGAGATTTTGATAAGAATACTTTAGATTTTGATTTTAATTGAAATATTATAAACTTTCATTTAACTTATAACAATACCTGCCCAATGTAAAGTGCATTTATTTCTTACTCCTTCGTGGGTGGTGTTTACCTAGAAAGTTGTAGTCACTCTTGTTCATTAGCAATATTAGGAACATTAAATGAAAATGATTTGGATAATCCAGTAAACAAAATCTTTTGAGCTACGGAAGTAACTCTGCGGTGACTACGGAACCCTACACTTTGCGTGGTGAGACATGCACTTGGCCGGGCTAGTACTATGGCACTCATTTCTAAGTTTGAAATGATTACCATGATTTATGGTGCACGGCATTTCACCACCGAACCGCAACTGGAGATAAATTTCCTTGCATCATTGTTACCTGCCTACATACCTACTTACAAATTTCTATGATGGTGTGTGCATGTTTTTCAGTTTATATTTATTACTCAAAAACTTTTTTCCTGTCCTTGTTAATCATAATGTATCTATTTTAAACAGACAAACTGGCAAATTCGATGTAGAATGTTTACTTAGTAAAGATAATTAATTAAATATCGCCAGAGTACTACGCTTGTACTATGGGTACTGTACAATGGACTGGGGGCGATCCCAGTGACACCCAGACCTGGGCAAATTACGAAAAGGCCATTTCCGAAATTTGCCCCGACGTAACCGAACCCGCAACCTCCTGGTGCAGTGAGGCGAGCGGCCTCCGCTCAAACCACTCGTCAATAATTTTTCTTATAGTTTTCTTTTTGATATTGTAATATTATGACATTTTTTCTGGAACGTATATTAACCACCAAACATTAAGTTACTAAGAAGTATTTAAAAACAAAACAAATCTATATCGAGTTCGGCTTTAATAGAATATACCTACATCTTAGGTGACCTTAATTATTGTATATTATCGTATGCACGCATCATGTGACAATTGTCTCTACGTCATACAAAAACGACTACGAAAATAGATCCCACAAATGAATGAACGCAACTCTAAAATTAAAATTACTCCATGTTATCTAATTCATTGCATTGCATTGAACAAGGCTAATGTTCAATATATAAGTGGTAAAGTATATTTAACATGTATCGAAGTTATTTTTGTCTTGTTTATTGTTATTATTAGAAGTTTATTTTTCAGTTATACATTTTAGATTTCTTCAGTTTTGTTTTTGCCTTTTAAAAGTTAGGCGTTTTTAAAAAATATTAGTAAATTTTGTGGTCGTAATTTTTTTTACATCAATATTTACTATACTTACCTAACTTAAACGGTGTTGTTGTTTTTTCCATAATTTCTTACGCCCTTACACCATTATTTGGTTTAAGAGTTTTTTATATTTTTTGCTCTTGTTTGCGGGTGTTCAAATAATTAAATCTAAACCGAATACCTTGATTTATCTGAGTACTTACCTTTATATACAAAAGTAACACGGAATACAGAATATTATTATGCTGCGCCCGGGTCTTTTTGCTCGCTGAATGCTTTGGAAGCGATATGGCTGTATCCCAATTAGGTCCTTGCGTCATGCTGCATGGAGGCGAAAATTACTTGCTAAGGGGCCTATAAAGACTACCAACCATTCCAGATCATACTTCTGAATCTAGCGAGCGGTGCCTGCAAAAACAGCTTCATGGAGCAGCGGTAATAGCAATAACACAATATGGCGTACCAAGATGCAATTGAAGCAATTTGTTTTTTCAGAAAGAAGAGTGACAAGCTTAAAAAAGATCTCGAAGAAGCGGCGCGGGAAGGCGGCAGCAGGAGTAGTGGGTCCGGAGGCAGCGCAGAAGACAAAATATTAGATTCTATGCCGTATTATGCTACGATTTTACCCAACAAAGTTGCTCTGAGATTTGTAAGTCATGCCCATTTTACGTTTACATTGTACCCCTTACATAAATTATTTAACAATAAGCTTATCTTACCAGGATGCTCACGACGGTGAAGTGAACGCCGTCAAATGGAGCCCTACAGACCGAATTGTTGCCACCGGAGGTGCTGACAGAAAAGTCAAGCTGTGGGATCTTTCCAAATGTAAGCTTTTTGTTTATGGGACTAGTTCCGCCACACACTCCCACCACTGTTACTCCTGTAAGCCAGGATCGACAATGGTGTTTAATGATGACGCCGAGATTTGACCCTCCTCGACGAGTCCCGGGGGTAAAGCCAAATAAAATAAAGGTAAAGGTCAGCAAGTGATATTCAATTTTTTTTAATTACTAGAAGTCGCCTTGGTCGAAATTCGACCATAATTCATTGAATTTTTTAGTTTGAACGTTATTAAGGTTCTATTGTAAACTATTCTGTACAAAACCCAAACCTACTTGATTGATACTGGCACGCAGATTGTACTATGTAAGTCCCGCCCTCCGAAATAAAGAAAAAATAATTGGCACCGTTTGCCGTCAGAGAGTCAGTCAGTTACCGAGTGGCAGTTACAAACGCATGGTAGTGTAATTATTTATTTATTTGTTTAATGTATTTTTAAGTTTTATTATATAAAAATATTAGCTATCTGCACTCCTTCTCCATATAAACTTAAACTGTGCCAAATTTCATACTACACCATCCGCGTAATTTTCATAAAAAGGGATACAAAGCTTTTGCTTCGCGTATTAATTATATAATGATTATGTTTCAGGTATGATAGAAAACAAGGGCACGTTAGTGGGTTCGAACGCAGGCGTCATGTCCGTGGATTTCGACTCGACAGGTGCATACATCGTGGGAGCCTCCAACGATTTCGCGAGTCGGGTGTGGACAGTCGGCGACCAGCGATTACGGGTGAGTCATCCTAATTAAACAAGGATTTGGAAAATGAATTACTTATTAGAAAAAAAACATACCGGTAAATAATGACATCTCGTGCAAGAATGTTAGAATGAAGTGCCCTCTACGTTTTCTTGGAAACTTCACGACCCTTATTCATTTAAGTTACTACCAGAACCGCTAGGTGGCGTTCTTCTGCAATAATAACTCGTACGTCTATTTGGGTAGGTACTTACGTATGGAACGTTAATAGTAGGTATGAAAACGAAAATATTTTTGAAGGTCACAAATTAAATCTACCCATATAATTTCTTATTATTTGCGAATAATTTGTACGACATTGTTGGCTTTCGTCACTAAACCATTAATTGAACTAGTAAGCGTCTACCAGTTGTTATTATTCGTATTATGGATATTAAGTGTATTGCTAACAAAGAATTTGTAATAATAAGACATTAGAAGTGGCATATCCGCGTAATTTTGGCACTAACTTTATGTCCATTTGGACACGTATGCATTCAGTACGACACCAGACGTTGTACGAGACACATCTAGTAAAAATGGTGTATTGCAGCATTTTTAATTGCGGAAATTGTTCAGAAACTTGCAATTATACTAATAAAGGGATTACATTTCATCGGTAAGTAGATATATATGGTAATAATCAGGTTTTTTGCTAATTTAAACCAACATGTATACTTTACCACGAGAATATAAATATTTACTATGATCTCACCAGCCCCATTTCCATTGCTGCTTGCGTAATCAAACGTACGGCATATCGACGAACCGTAAAAATCAATGTAATGCGAAAAGTATGACATCCTCGTGCGTATGAATTTTGACTAGTACGGCGGTGTCATTGTGACAACATCAGACGGGAGTTAGTGATGTTACAATGTTTGTATTTTATCGATATTTTTGTAAGAAATATTGACTTTATTTATTTAATATAATTTCCGCTAGTAATTAAAAGCCACCAACAATTAAAAAGCTTTTTAAAACAGTTTATTTGGCTTGACTTCGTATATTTGTTTTTTAATTTGCTTTAAATATTGCAGTGAATTTTTCAACCACTTCATCTATAGTATTTGGCTTCCCATAACAGTAAAATATTACCATAATTTAAACCTCCGATCTTTAAATCCTAATACTGAAAGTACTGCCAACCTAAACCGTGAGTCTGTGGCTACTGCTGATTTTAAAGAAGTATTGTCCGTATCAATCATCAACGTAGCTGTTTAACTCTTGGTTCCAATTCCTCAGTCTTAAGGCAGTAGGACCTCAAAAAAAAAAAATTGAACGGTTTTATTGTTCCCGCCCATAAATATATTATAGCTTTTAGTGTATCATCTAATTTAGGCCCTCCCTGTTACCTTCTCATTATATACTTATTTACGTGATGATTTTTAGTTTCCCTTCAAATTCAGATATCAAGGATTTGGAAATTGATAACAATGACAGACAAAGAGAACTGGTTTCCTACAAATTATAGTCGATTTTTTTCAGTCCACAATAAAGAAGATTATTTAAATCCTACGCCAAAAATACGGTTTTTGATTAAATCAGCCATACCTACGATTAATGTATGGAATTTACGCAATGCAGACGTAGGATTTAAATTGATAAATTACGATATTGTTATTTGCTAAATTATGGCATGAGCATATTTTTTGTCAACAGATAGTATGCCATCAGGGCACACTATACCAATAACATCCACTCATGAATCCACATCCTATACGTCATTAACGCCTTTATTTGAACGCACTTTACAATCTCCTCAATTAAATAAAAATATGAACATAAACTATTTTGGGTACGTCAGGTTTTGAATATCATATACCATACTTATTACAATAATATCGATACCAAATCGATAACTTTATAATTGATTCAATCACTAGCTATTTAGAGTATGTTCGGGTATTTATCACCTAGCTCGCCAATATGACCAACTACTATTTGTCCGAAACAAACCAACTCTTAGCGTTTAACATTCCTACTTGGTCTACACTCTCCACACTGCCTACCGCTGTGACTGCGCGTGTGTCTTGGCAGGCAACGAACCGAAATTGTGTATTTCCAAATATTTAAAAATTATTAGTAAGTACACAATTTTGTAAGCAAACCCTTTATCTGTAGTGTGGTGATAGATTTGTAGAGACATTGTTCAAATATCTTGAGATATATATAACTTATCGACGTTGCGTTATTAGCCGGGTAGGCAATATTGTCTGAACTAGTGTCAATTGTAGTATCCTATTATATTTTTTTCAACGGCTCCAAGTAAGTTAATTTCCAGTCCAGGTTGACACAATGCCGAAGACGTATAGGTAATTTATTTGTATCAGTATTTTCTATAGTGGCCAATATGGCTCACAAGTGGTTGACATCGTGTTGGAAGAAGAAGGTGAACCCATAATACTGCAGGGTTTTCCTGGATATTCTTCCATTGATTACAATGTGGCACCGTACGAAATTCAATAAATTAAAGATCTAGTTATTTAGTTTGTACCTTCGTTTATTATAAATGTTAGAACAGAAAAACCTTAAAAATAAAATAAAAAATAAAATAAATAAAAGCCCTGCCCGCGTGAGATGGTGCCAAGAATGCTGGCTGCATTTCCTCGTTGTATGGATCTAGACTGATTTTTTGAACGAGGATAGAGCCAGCTCTCTTGTCACCTGTTGAAAATCTTACTGTCAAACCAAAATAAGTGATTACTTTAAATACCGTAATTATTATTACACTATGTATTTAATGTAATTTATAAATGTTTCATTTAATACCTACCTAATACATATACGAAATTAGAACATAATACATACATAATAATAGTAGCTTTTATTTTCCTTATCCCGCATAATACACTTTCTCGCTTGAGACGCGTTTTTGGTTGGTTCCCTGTGAAATCGTCATAAACGGGTTTTACTGTATTTAATATTGCCTTAAGCTCCTAGTTATTGATTACTGATATTTTAAACGAATTAGTGTATAAAATAAATCAAATAAATGAAATTGGAGTGTCTGTTTGTAATATCAAAATAAAACGTTTTCATTAAATGCATATGTACTTATAATAAAAACGCGATTTATGAAAAATCCTCTGTGGAATGGCTGGACCGTTTTTGACTGGCAGAAGCTGATGTTATAAGGAGTAACTTATTTTAGAACAGCAAAAAAATATATCACAAATGCTGCCTGTAAACAATAAAAATTGATCTCAAATAGTTCGAATTAAATTTTGAAAAAGGCTTATAGTATACTATATTCCCGAAACTACTCTACGTCAAATAAATTGCTGTCTGCGCAGTGCGAAAGCGGCGCGAAGTGGCGACACTGGTTTTGTATGAAATAATACGTCAATACCACTTCTAATGTCTTATTATTACAAATTCTTTGATTGCTAACAATAGAGAATATTATAAATAACACGAAGCTTATAGCGATTCAACTAACGTATTAATAAATAAATAATATGAAATAAATAGATATCGCCAAGCTGTGATAGCGAATTGGTTTAAGCACGCGTCTTGCAGGCACCAGGTCTTGGGTTCAAACCCCGGCTCGCACCTCTGGATTTTTCGAAATCTATGTGCGAATCATAATTTCTATACGATTATCACTTGCTTACGGTGAAGGAAAACATCGTGAGGAAACCTGCATGTTTTAGAAGATCTAACCAATTTTCGAAAGACATGTGACATCCGCCAACCCGCACTGGGCCAGCGTGGTGGATTATGGCCTGAATCCCCCTCGTGTTGAGGGGAAGCCCGTGCCCAGGAGTGGGACGTCAAAAGGGCTAAATTATTAATTATTTATGTGAAATCCGCCAACCCGCACTGGGCCAGCGTGGTGGATTATGGCCTGAATCCCCCTCGTGTTGAGGGGAGGCCCGTGCCCAGGAGTGGGACGTCAAAAGGGCTAAATTATATAATTATAAATAGGTATCGCCAGACTAACACACCAACTGTATGGTATGGTCCCAAACTATGCACGCTTGTACTATGGGTACCGTACAATGGACTGGGGGCGATCCCAGTGACACCCAAACCAGAGAAAATTAAGAATAGGCCATTTCCGTAGTTTACCCCAACGGGGATCCGATCGAATCCGCAACCACCATGTGCAGTGAGCCGAGCAGCCTACGCTCGAACCACTGCACCATGCAGTCGTCAAACACGTATAACAGCGATGGCAACAAATGAGCGTGTTAAATAACGGCCGTATCTAAATCTATACATATCTATACAAATAAATAAAATTGGAGTGTCTGTTTGTAATATCAAAATAACACATTTTCACTAAATGCATATGAAAGTACATACGACACCTATAGCAAAAACGCGATTTAAAAAAATTTTGTCTGTCTGTCTGTCTGTCTGTCTGTCTGTGTGTTTGTTCCGGGTAATCTCCGAAACGGGTGGACCGATTTTGACGGGACTTTCACTGGTAGATAGCTTATGTTATAAGCAGTAACTTAGGCTTCTTTTATTTTAGAAAAACAAAATAAATAAAAAATGGGTCCTGTCGTGCGGGCTCAGAACGCGGGAGCGGGCTTTTTTGTTAAGTTAAATTCCACGCGGACGAAATCGCGGGCTCAGCTAGTTTCTAATAACATCCATCATATTTTCCGGACATTACGTGTAAATGATCTATAAAACCCACCGGGATCATAGAAATATTATGATACGAAATAGGAATTTCGTAATGATGGTTATTTATATAAATGCCTCACAAATGTAATAGATTTTATGGTCCGATTCGTGATATTACCTCGCAAATCATATTACCAGTGGAGTTTTACGTGGGTGTTGCTTACTAAACGGCCAAATGGCAGTCCTATCTGTCTGTGTTGCCGCGTGTTCTGGATACCATGGGCCTTTCCATAGATTTTATGAGCTGTCTAAAAGTCCTGTACTCTATTTTCACTTAAAAATAAATACCCATAAAATAGAAACGTTATGCCTCGGTTTAAATTTCAGTATTTTGTTCGATCTTTAGCCAATAAAATACAATATATTTTGTTTATTGCAAAATAATAAACCTGTCATTTGTTGGCGGAAAATACATTCTATAGGCAAAGATAATTATAATCCATGGCATATAATACAAATACAAACTAATATTATAAATGCGATAGTAATTGACGGCCGCTTGGAGCAAGGGTTTGAGCGTAGACCGCTCGGATCACTGCACCGCGTGGTTGCGGGTTCGATTCCCGACAGGGCAAATTTCAGAAATGGTATTTTCGTACTAGGTCTAGGTGTGTCACTGGGATCGCCCCCTGTCCATTGTTAGGTACTCATAGTACAAACGTTGCTTAGTTTGGGACCATACAGTTGATGTATCAGTCTGGCGATATTTATTTTAATTCTGTCTATATGTCTGTTCGTTACGTTTTCACGCGTAAACCGTTTAACCAATTTCGGAATATTTTGATGTAGAGATACATTAGATATTGGAGTAGGATATAGGCTACCTATTGACGTGAAAATAAAACTTTATGGGATGGAATTTTCTATGTAAATTCCATCCCGTGATCCACGCGGACAAAGTCGCGGGTCGTCGTAGTTAGGTAAGTGAAACGGTGGTCAAAGCACCCTTGTATCGTCTCTCGTTCCTCTTCGTGGAATATTAAAATAATTCACTTATCCCGAACCCGTGTTTTGTAATGAGCAACATTATGAAGGTACTTCGGACATTATTATTGAGCTCGGGAGGCGGGGTCACGAACACGATCGTCTATTAACGGATTGTTAGCGCGTCTGCGCGTCGTGATCCCGCTTTGATCACTTCCGACGTTTAACGCGTGCACTGACTCGTCCCATCACAATGCATTATGTGCATTATAATTGCTATGAATGGTTTAAAACTGTAAACTTGAACTTGGATCACTCCGCTCCATCGAGGAATTTGTACCGAAGGAAAAATAGTGCGCTTATTAAATAGCTTTTAGTTAGAAAACATAAACATTTATCCGATCACAAATAGAAGACTTAAATGTAAAATTAATTCTGAAGTTCTTGATGTGAGGACCAACGATTGAAAGCTACTTTATTGAAGCCCTTATGTTACGTACGAGCCTCTATTTCACTGTAGCTTACATGAAAATATTAACATAATATAAAGTTGCAAGCCCATAATGTTGTAATGCTCATTGTATAATTTTATCTTTGACTTACGGAGTCTCTCAACCATTTCATCGCAGCGAACCGAACCAACTCACGTATTTAAATTGAATGAAATAGCCATTTATCGGGTTTATAGTGCAAGTAAATACCGCGGCGATGCCCGTTTCAATAACTATAACAAATGCCGTTCGCGTGCCGCCCACCTCGCGAATATTTTGCATGCTCTCATCATGAATCCTTATACAAACATACAATCAGGACCTCAACGTCAACAAATTGGAGAGGCCGCCCACTCATTTACTGACCAACGACGAGTGAAATGCGTCTGCTGGATGTTCTCTTTAAAAATCATTAAGTATTGTTATGTATTTGAAAATATTATTATCGTATAAGTAACTACCTACGCTATTTGTATCACATGCTTATACTGAGAAAAAGCGATAGGTAACAAATTATGTTTGTAGTTCCTAGTGCTTACCCCTTTAAGTATTTTTTATTACTGAACTTTTTGTAATTAATTACACCAAATGATTTATGAATATGAGGTGTTACATTAATCGTTGCTGCTAAAATATACTGTACTATAGCAGGTACTGTTTTGCATCGGAATGCTTTCACGCTGTTGGTGTAAACCAAATCACTTTTCGAGGTGTTTGAAACACTTAACTATTAGCATAAATTACTTATAGATATCTTATTTTCTGTGGATATATTTTATAAAGTGTCAATCAGTTAAAAGTTATCTATCTTTTTCATTATTATCACATTGCGTGTGCAACATCTAGTGAACCTCTCTCACTGAGAGAGCGCGTCCCTGTTTATTTTGATATTGAGAAAGCCTCTGCGTGATCCCGATCTGGTGGTAGGTAGGTACTATCTCGATGCAAATAGTATGCACACAAATTGCGCCGCGAATATCCGTAACCGGCGCCAAGCAATCGCCATATAATGAGTCTAAATCGAATGCGCTCCGAGTATTCGCCGGATACTATTCTATCTTGGCTACGAAATGATTTACGATCTGTTAAGACGTTATTCGTTCAACATTATTAGAATCTAGTCCTTTGTCTATGATTCCGCACATCTTTAATATTTCATGTTTTGTACTTAAATGTCAATGAATCGACTCATTCTTGACTTATCTAGATCGTATTGCCGGAAAGTCTTGTACGCAACTGGAGTTGCTCTAAGTGTCAAAGCAACCATTTATTTGCAAGCATTATTAATTGAGCAGTTTTATAAACGTTTAATTCAATTTTTTTAAAGTTGCCATTAACATACTTACCTAAGCACCTGTTCATTTATAAACGACGTTGTGACAAATTGAGGTCAACGGAGATATTTCTAACCAGTACGGTAACGACGTCCAAATTTGTCATGTTCAAATTACCGATGTTATCCGCGCAGTAATTTTCCGTTATTTCTTAGATGCCTACGGTTTGGACTGGTGAATTCGATATGGTATTCGATAACAACGGCCTCTGGCAATCGGTGCTAAAAATCTATCAATTAAAACAACACTCTTTGGCGTTGGTTTTGTTATGCTTTTCTTAGGTTAATTAAACACGATAAAAGAGTTCCTACATGTAAAGCTACTAGACCACAACGCAAAATATTTATGTTATTTTTAAAGACTTTAAAAGTCGGTCCTAAGTGTAGTTGTGTTTAAGCGATTACTAAACTGTTTTGTGTTTTAAGAAAAGTAGATGATTACGTAATGCAGACTATTTACATTAAGTCTAACAGAGAAACAAAATGTAGAAATGTTGTATCCATATAAAATATTTTATATTTTTATACTGTGGCCAGTCGTTTAATAAACGTATAACTGTTATTTCCAAAATTCAATTCCTACTCAGTTTCACAAGTATTACCATAAAGAAAGCGAGTCTTGTTGATTTGCTCAGCATTCCTGCTCCTCCATAACGATAGAATACCAAGTTCAAGAAACCTTTCTCCCAAATAAGTATTTTAAAGGCGATGAAAGGTTGCATTGTCAACGTTTACTTTCCATTCCAAACGAAAGTGTGTCCTCGTTCCTTTAAAAAAGACTTTGTTAATGATACTTACTTTTGTTATAAAAATAGCTACGACTAGACCTGGCGGGTCTTAGGTAATTTAATATTACTTAACGGTTGCTTATTACGAAACTGTTTTTCATTACTCTTGGGAAAGGAAATGAAACAGCAAAACTTAATCATTTTCGATATCCGTTGTTTCGAATGTGTAATTTAGATGTTATCTGTGCCGACTTGGGAAGGAAGAAACACAAATTACGATCTCTTATTTTTAACTAACTTCCTGTGCAAATAGTAATTACAAACATTACTATTATTTATACGTGAAATAGGTTGTTAACATGTCACTTTTCATGCATTACATATATAATTTTGTTTATGCGAATGTAATTTTGAGACGACTCTATCATTATGATTCATAATAAGTGTATTGATTATAAGGTCCTGTTATCTGAAAATGTGTGACCAACACACATAAAATTACAACGCATTTGTATATATTTATAGGTTGTAAGTAGTATGATTGGGTAAGTACTACAATGTTGGTGAGTTCTTAAATGATATTATTTGTATCTGACATCCGTGAGTATTATCTTTGGAATGGAAATAAAAACGTAACTTGGATAAATCAGAGATCTTTGCATGTGCCAAAAAATATATCTATTACAGGTAGGCACCTATAGGTCTACCAGAATCTCATGGCATTAAAAAAATATAAAAAAATGTGATTTTCATATGGCAATGTCAATTGTCACCTGCCAAATCAAAGTACAAGGTTTGTCAACCGCTGTTGAGATTTTGTGATATCTTCTTGGCAATTTATTGTTTTTGTGAAAATGTCGAAAAAGCCACTTTGATCTCAAGCGAGAAATATTGTTTTCAATGTGTATCGTAAAATAAGGGAAGAAGAAGGCGTAAATCAAACTCAATCTTTGATTTTAAAGCGCGTCGTAGAGTTGACCGGTAAGTTGGACTGAGTTGTTTTGATACTTTTAGTTTATTTTATATTTATCTTACTTAATTATAGCTTCTTTATAGGGTTTTTCAGTACTACTATACGGCGAATCATAGGTGAGGGCACATCGAACGATGGTGTATTTTCCACGCCTGGTAAAAAGAGGAGAGCGGGGAAGAAGAAAATCAACTTGGACAGTTTCGATTTACAGTTGATAAGGAATAAAGTAAATGAATTTTATACAGTTCGGAAGGAAATTCCAACAGTAATGAAACTGTTAAAAATTCTTCGACAAGAAATTGATTTCAACGGAGGGAGAGAATCTCTGAGGTAAGAAAAATATTAAGTAATAATCCTTCTCACTCGTAAGACGAGGCCTGTGCCCTGCAGTGGGACGTACGAGTATTTAGACTGATGTTGATGTTGATGATTGACTAAGCTATCGTTTCAGTAACATGATAAATTTTATTATTTTTTACAGACATATACTTAAGGAGACAGGTTTTGAATATTTTAAATGCCAATCAAAAAGGATCATTTTGATCATTTTGTGTACGGAACTCAAGTAAGCGAACGAAAAGCAATTATACCAGTGACCTGAGCGATAATATTGGAATACTGCGAGTCTGCTAAGTGATTCGGAACGGTGCTTGTTGTGTGTAACTAGTCTTAGTGAACTAGTGTACTAGTAGTGAACTAGTACTGTGTATTTGTCGAGTTTGTGGAGAGCGAAATAAACCCTTTTTACACGTTTAACGGCATTAATTGTACCTACCCCTGTACGTGTACGTAACATTATAATAAATTAGTACATAAAGTAATATATGATTGGATTTATTTTTTTTGTCATATTTTCCTATGTTAAGAACCCGATGCATAACAACAATTTCATACACATACCTAGTATACTTTATGTTAATTAATGACTAAATATATAAATAAAAATTAAACAGTATCAAGATCGTTTAATCCAATTTCCCCAGTATTGCACACAACAAATTTTTATTTCCCCATTTGCCATGAGATTCTGGTAGACCTATACTTATATGCAGGCAGGCGCATATATTTACCTTTAAAGCTGCATTGTCGGTGAGGTATTAAACGCCAAAAACCCTGATACTTTAGCAGTACTTACGTATGTATTTTTTATATTTTAGTAAAGACAGTAAATGCTTTTATAGGATAAGGCTGAATTATCTTTCCACTGACATCTTTAATTTAAATCTACCCATCAACGTCCAAATGCTTATGCATCTATTTAAAAATAAACAATTTGCGAATGCAATTTTTGCCATTAGATATATAATCAGCATTTATTGTTCAGTTTATGGCTGTTGAGCTTTTATATTTTCAACGTGCCTCATTTATTGTAATACTTAATCAGATTACATATTTCATGAGAACCGGACCGTCCCGGCAATATTTCATCTGTCGCGATGCCGAGCGTGAGATAAAATCTTTTACTATTCGCTATAATAGGTACGATCGGAACAAGACACAAAAGGAACCGATACTGATCGAGTACCAACTCTTCCCTCTGCGTTCCAAGGACGTTACATATAAAAGACTCGGCGATCTAGATGTTGTCTGTCCAGATATTGCAAATAAACGCTATCAAAGCTTCTTTGTTTCTTTATATAATACATAAACATGAACTAGTTGTAGAGTCGAATATTTTTGCTTGTGATAAATGTTTGAATTTTGATAGAAAATTATTTGTTTCATACGTTTTATTATGTGTAGTTATCAGATGAAGATTGACCGACGTATTTGGGTTATGTTAGTTCATTTGAAATGTTTTCTATCGACCTTTATTTCCCTTTTAATGTATAATTTTCGTGGTTAGTGATCGAGGTCGCGAGGCTATTCTAACCAGAAATTAATATAGTTGTTGCCTTTTAGAGTTGTCCCAATGCCCGGCGAGACGATTGCTCGTCCTGTTTTATTATTTCCCTCTGCATTTGCTATTCCGGTGGCCGTCGTCGATTCCATTTTATGAATATTTCATATTATTGTAAACGACTTTATACTCGGAACAAAGTTGCAGCCGACATTTGAATTTTATAGTTCTACGAAAATACCATGCATGTTATTGTCGACTACAACAAAATTGTCTACATGCGTCCTTCGCCTCTGCAGGAGATTTGCAATTTACTATTTTTATCACTGTTACTGGACTATGAATAGGAAACTGTTTAGCTTTTTTTACTATAAATTGTGAAGTTATTTTCTTTAAGTAAATTGCATGCAGTGTTCACAAAATCATGTTCCTTCTTTAAGTACATCGCAAATATGTACACTGCCACGAACAGAGATAAAGTAATATATTACAAGAAAAAATATTAGCCGATATCAATTCATGGTAAAGTCAGTTTCACTCTTACTTTTTGTTAAACGATATACCACTACTTCTATTTTAGAAAGTTCTTTTTTCACTATTATAAAATCGAAATAATTCATATTGTGTACGTACCTAATCGTATCCAAATGTTCTGTTGCTATACCTAACTAATGTATTTTACTTGTGTGTGCAATAAATAATATCTTTCTATTCTTACATGTCCTAGTAAGTAGGATTAGGTACTTATCCGATTTAAGCAGCTTGCAGCTTTCTTGTCTATACAGAACACGTAAGCGTTATAAACATTTTTTAGCACTGGACTTATCTGCATCTCGAAAGAACGCTTGTAAAGGACTAATTCTTTGTTGGCAAGCTACTTACTGGTGCGCTTAGTTGTCGACGGCACGTGTCGTCTATGTCGCGTGTCGCGTCGGTCGTGCGCGCGATACGATCGGCGCGCGCGCCGCCTGCCCCTTCACACGTGAGGTGCCGCGCGACCTTAACTCTGAGATCCCATCTCATTGATGTGTGCACTCCTAGACCGGCTAATGGTCGAACTCAACCTTGTGTGCTCTCGATTTTTAACGCTAGTTTTCTTTTTTTGGCGTTTTATGATTTCTTTTATGTCGCTATCTATTAGTTGTTAGAACAACCTGACCATAGAGATAAGATGCTCTTTAAAAAAAACTTCAAAACGAGTTGTGTTTTAAGAAATGTTCTACGTTTTATTGTTCTACGTCTAAGTAAGTAAATAGTTATGTTTCTATATTTACTTAAACAAAATAAAGAACGTATGTATCGCCTAGTAGACTAAAGAGTTTGTGTATAGATCGATCTGAACTCTGAGACTGAACTTGGAAATGTAATTTTAGTACATTAATGTTCCTCTGTTACCAGATACCAATAAACGAGTTGACTTCATTCAACTTCCAAAATGTAGAAGTGTTTTTGCAAAAAGACACTACCAGTATAATGCTCCATTTCTCTACAATAAAATTGAAATTGAGTCACTATCTAAAAAGTTTTTAAAACAATGTAATAATCATGAATTTAAAACTATATTAAACATCTGGCTTAATAAGCTAAGCTACGATGAAACTGAAGGTATCTTTGTTAAATTAAAATAGAAAAATTATCACAAATTAGATTCACACATACTCACATACTCACACCCCCCCCCCACACAAACACATCCACCTCCACAAACTACCCACAAAGTCTCACATGTTACACACACAAGCACACATACTTTTCTATAATATTGGTTTAAAACTCTTAACTTGATGTTGTTACTCTCTACTACTAACTACTACCGCCAGTTGCATTTTTATTTTTATTGTTTGTTCTTATTGTGTTTTGTGGATACTGTTAATATTTAGTAGTAATTATGGATATACTTTTGGGGTATCACTCCAGCCTGTAACACAGCTTATACATAGCTACCACAGGCTGCAGTACTCCATTGTAATTGTACGATGCTCTTTATATGAAATAAACAATATTCTATTCTATTCTATTCAGTACAAAATAATATCTTAAGTCTCAAGTTTGAATCGGAGTTATGATTCATTTATTAATGCCGACCTTAATGTCAAGAAGCAAAACCTATTTCTTATTGATTCATGTGTCGCGGATACCCTAGAGGTACCTAGGTATATTGACTCTATGATTTAGGTGTATAGACTTAACTGGACTGGACTTAACTCAGCTAAATGCTTATGTAATTTTCCACACATTGGCCATAGGCATAGAGGTAAACTCTGCGGGTACTCCCATGTCTAATTTATGCAAACATTGCATGTTTTCAAGTGTTTGGAATTTCGCTGATTTAATGGATAAGGATTTTGATGATATGCAAGAAGATAATATATTTCTTCTTTATTTATGTATCATTATTCCGGTTATTCTGTTCTCCTCTGCGATGTGAATTGCAGCTATGCTATGTAGTAGGGTGTGTAAAATTAAACCAACTGATATTTTGGAAAATTTATTTAAAGTAATGACAATTTGGACGGATGAAACAGGATAAAATGTTGCTTTTTGTTAAATGTTCAAACAACATCTCGTTATACTTAACATCTCAATAAGGCACTAGTAGATATTACGGTAAAATACTTTCGGTATACATAGAAATAGCACTTTTTGTAAGTCGTCGTAAGCTTTCGTTTGTCTAGGTTTATATTAAACAATTATAAATATAGTATAAAATTCAATCATAAATTACGTAAAAAAGAAACTATACTAAATTAAATAAATTACGATGTCGGGACGGCCGTCAATCCATCGTCTCTTGACTTAGGTCGCACGTTCGGTTATCTACTTAAAAGGTACTGAAATGTTACTTTTTTTACTTATCACTACAATTAAAATCAGGCTTATGCTACTTTAAAAAAAATATGGTACAATACGTAATCGGACATCCGGAAATGGAAATCCGAGCGTAAAGTGAACGAATGAGCGACGTGATCTTGATAACGAGTCACGGCCGCGGTCCCGCCGTCGACGCCAGAGATGGGGACAAGCGAGCGTTCTTTCACACTACACGCATTCATCACCGCGGTCATCCGCCGACGCATACGTCCACATTTGCGCACGCTCATGCGGTCGTCCCCGTCTCTGTGTCGCGCGCTTCCCAACCCCCTCTCGCCCGTATACGTAGCGTATGGCGTGGAAGCGTTCGGACACTAAACATTAAATAACCGCTATCGTTGTCCTGCGCTCTCGGACGACGTCCTCGTGGATATGTCGTCTTCCTGAGCTAGAACTCGACGGGGGTTTTTAAACTAATGAAATATACTACTATTGCGGACGCTGATCACGTCGACACACCTAAAGTTATTTAGAAGTGCCTCTGGTGCGCACGAGAGAAACTGGCATCGTATACTTTGCATAGAGCGGAGGGTGCATTGGGTCCCGGGAGGAGTTCGGCGGCCTTGGCGGCGGCGCGTCGTCGCTGCCAACTGCAGGTCCATGCCGCTAAGACGACTAGTTGAGCTGCTAGGAAAGCAGCCGCAGCGAGCATAGCGCCAGCTGCGTTTACGCAGGTTGCTTCCGTCTCTCTGACGTACACGGAATCTTCAGTGATGTTCTTGGCACGCTGCTTATCGAAGCCGAACTTGTCGGTAATCTGAATTGTCTGCACGAGTAGCATGTCGTCGGTGGGCGTAGCAGGTGTCGAACGCCTCTTCCTGCGTCCGTAAGACATGACGGAGCGGAGTTCATTCGGGCCACCGTCGCACTGCACCGGTTCGCAAGTGGGCATGCAAGGAGTCACCAATGCACGGAACTGTACAACTTCCGATGAGGGGAATTTGAAGGCGTCGAAGTGAGACAGCAGCATCTGGAATGAGATATAGAAAAACTTTTGAGTAATTTGTTCGCATTTTAAATGAACTTTTAAAGTCATGTACTCTACAATGGAATTAATTTGTAAATACAAAATGAAAATTACCTTTCCGCTGTTCGCTGATTTGTAAAGAGGTCCCATAATGAAGTGTTCGGTGGGGCAACCGTCGCTGTCGATGAGAGTTATCTCGCTGGAGTCAACGCCGTCCATAGCAACAAGCTCGCGCACAAAGATCTCGAATGGTGAATTCGGATCCATGATTTCGAATCGTAGAGCCTGCAAAACAACATGATTGTTAGCCCAAAAATGTTTAGGTTATGATAAACCATATCTATATTAAAATTAGCGATTATTACCAAAGGATCTCCGACTTCCGCAGATACAATAGTGTCGTCGCCATTTCTGTCCGTGATCCTCATAGCCACGTTGGGAGAGTCGACAATGACCTCCTCCGAGATACCGGTCTGAATGTCTCCGTGAATTCCGAGGTCGACTTCGTTTGCAACAGTCTTGTTGGTCAAATCATATTGGCAAGTCACGGCCAAACCGAGATCAGATGATGTAACGATTGTATCGTGATGCTGGATAACAACGTCGTTCAAATATCTGGAACCGGAATATCGCACTTTATAACTTGTTCAAATATTAAAGGTTTAATTTTTATATAATTGTAAATGATTACTACCCACCTGCCAAGTCCGTTTTGTTTGACATTACATTCAAGGTTGTTGTAACCCATATGCAATTCAAACTCGAGGCTCTGTTTCACATCAACGACACAGGAGTTGGGGCTGCCTTTAGCGTATATCTTGCCATCGAATAGCTTAGAGGTCTGAATACGGGCAACCATATCACCGGCGCGGCAATCGATTGATACGTTGTAGCAAGAAGACAATTCGTATGTAGCCGCTTCGGGCACTTCCAAGTAAGGGTCCTAGAAACAAATAACATGTTGCATTTCCAATTTGATTGACGTGTCTCTTTATGGATTCCTAAAAGTGGGACAAACCCTTACCTGGATGTCAGCAAGCGTAGCCCGAGAATGATGGGACAGGCGGCAAACGTGGTCACCGGTGTCGCCGTGATCGTATGAGTGGCAGCGGAAAGGAGAGTTCAAGCACAGTTCACGGCATTCCTCCACAGTTTGGACATCTTGGTACACAGAGTCGACAGTCTTTAGAATGCGACCGCCCATCTTCTTAAACTCGCACAATTTAGTCGGTTCCTCAACGCAGTTGTTCTCCAAATAGTCGGTATCTAAAAACATAACGAAAATTAAGATAGTCCCAAGAATAATGGTTATAAGTACATGAAACATATTATCCGATAGGTACCTTCGTTCGCTTGGAAAGAGTTGGTTCCCGCCAAAGTAATACGGTCCATGTTAGACAGCACACACTCGCCGGTTTTATTGTTGTAGTTCGCCGATCTGCAACAATGTTTCACGTGGTTTAACACCGGCTATGTTTTTGTTCTCTTTTTTTAGTGTGTGAATTTTCCCAAGTATTTAACTGGGTGCATAGTGTGAGTGGCGCTATTTGCCACACCGTTTAATTGTCAATTAAGTGATTAACATAGAAGTTGCATATTTCAATTAGCTTTAGTATACCTACATGGGTTACATACATCGCTGGCACGTTGACCTGACTGAGAAGCTGGCTGTCTCGACTAGAATACCCGTTTCGTGTTCAAGCCTAATTGATACTCAAGTAATCAATACTAGTCATAATATGTTACGGCAATTTACTGTATGCGTTTTCTAATAAATGTTATGTATGCCGCAGACATCATTTGATTCCGACCTCGATCGCACTGCAGGTGCATCGAGTCAAGTGTGCAAGACTCGTTCAATTATACCGTTTAGATATAAGACCACGCTTTTACTTTCAACATCTTACTAACTTTATATTCAAAGAACGTCTTTGTTACCGTGCCGCTTGAATAGATCGACGATGATATTTACTTGCTCGCTGATTTAATTTCCCATCATACAACCATATAAAAGTAAGATAAAATCTACGTAAGTAAGCACGTCGAATTGCAGTGTAACGCTTTTCAAATGTCATATTATGCATCTGCATGTTCCATTATGTAGATACCTACTACGTTCGATTTCATACGAATAAATGGAAATAAATATACCTACTCATGCATACGCAGAGGTGATCATTAACATTGCACCCGTAACTTGCTCTCTCAATGTTGCTTTAATATAAAGTTACTTTGTGTTTAGTGACCACCCGTATAATGTTATCTTGATCATCTAACTCAATATTTTCTCTTGAACTACAATCGAACCCGATCAGATGACCCTCAAGCTAACCTGTGGGATTTTCATTAGAAATGCATCTTTCTTTGTTGTACTTACTATGAGAACTTTCGTTTTTCAATGGCTAGGTTCAATTGATGTTATATACTTACTTCTTACTTGGGAAAATATTTTGTTGTGTCGTATTATTTTATGTTGCAACGTTATATAACGGATCGAAGGCTATTATATGAAACATTAATTTTAAGTATCACTTAACCTATGATTGCGAATGTCCCGCTACCGGCCGCTGCCGTTGTCCGTTAAACCGTACGGGTCGCTGGGATGCGTCGTCTTCATCGCGTAATAATTACGCCAACTACCGGCAATTTAATCAACTGTCTGTTGCTTATATACGCGTATAGCCATACAAAAACCGCCTTCTGCGGGAGTACTCGTATATGGCAATGTATGTTATGGTATATCGCTGAATCTATCGAATTAAATTACACCCTAGCATTTGTCTATATAAATATTTTTTCACTTCAAACAAAATAAAGCCTAGCCTAGGTACTTACTATAATTTCTATCATTAGAATACATAAACGGATATTAAAACTTCATTGGTGGTCTCAGTAAAAAAATATTATGTCGGCGTGTATAATTTGTATCTACGTCTTAATTTTTATTGTTTTTAATTTATATCCTTACATCCTTTGATTTATAAATCGTGACTTTATTATACTAAAGTATCAATCAAGAATATAGGTACCACGATGAAAAATATGCAAACATCCTTTTAGAAAATGATAAAAAATATGTATCGTCTTTTTAAATCGAAATCTTTTAATTATACTGGTGGGAATCTGTACCGTGGATAAAACAATATAATGCGCTTTATCGGTTATTGTATCGTGGAAGTAGGAAGCGGTAGGGCAGCCCGCTCCCACACCGCGCCACTCTGCCGCCACGTCCGGCAAATATTTCGCCAAATGTCGTGACTGTGGACGATCGCGATGTGCGCCGCCCGGGGTGCGCCCGCGCTGCCTGCGCGCCTCAATGGAGATACGACGATTTGTAACCAACGGTACACGTGTCGAACTCGGGTCGAACACGTAAAATGCCTCATTTGATTCCCTAATCGATGCTTGACCCCAACCTTACTTTAAAAACTCGTGATGATGGCGTCGTGAAGGTTTTCCCATAGACAACATTCGATTCTAATCGAACGATTCATACTTACAGTCACGTGCAAGAGGGCGGCAACATTTTAAATGTACTGGGTCTATTGTGTCAATACTAATAAAAGGTGCGATGCAACTAAATCAGCGACAGCTAGCCTCACTTTGTGGTTAAGCGTTATTAGTTCTAGGTAATCATTTCTGTAAGAAATCGATGTGGCTGTAATGAAAGTAAGAGACAATTCGTGTTTGTACCTATACGCTTGCATCTGCTCGCAACATTTTGTGTAACTGGGTCATAGCTGTTGTTATGTGTATTAATATTTTTTGCAACATTTCAAAATAACGGTTCGGAGAAATAAGTTCAAATAACTGAACAGTTTTAAGTGGTAACGCATTAGGTACTTGATACACGAAATATAATTTGTATAAAGCTGAGATTTCTATTCGTCAAGATCTCTAGATCGTAAACGGATTTCTAATAACCTGGACCGCTATACTGGTATTGCTGGACGCACGTAGTGCACGCATTCAGAAGCAAATTAGCGTTACAAGCCGCAATCTGTACCGGCAAGCTTGACCTGAACACGCCAACCGATATACGTGTATCGAATGTGAGCGTCGGACGCAGAACACTATTTATGTTAATGATATCAAAAACCGTACAAGGAAATAAACACAATAGGACAGTCGTGTCTAGCTACATTAGACGCCTGAGACGTAGGCCGTGCAATTGGCCTCCCTGCTTTGTATATAATGCTCGTTTGTAGAATTCAGAAACGGAACGGCTACCAGGAAGAGGCTGTGACTTATCCACTGAACTGAGCCGCAAAGATGTACCGCAACCGACCATCTATGGCAACCTCGGTGAAGGCTGATTGACTTCGTTATCGAGGTTATTATAATAAATTAGCTTATGCCGGTATTGGTAATCAGCCGACTTTGATAATAAATATTTGTACGCGAGGAACCCTTCTAGACAACAATTCACTAAAGGATGTATCTGCATACATAACTGTCTTCGTTAGGCACAATACTGAATCAGTCGTATATGATAGCATCTGATTGAAGGGAGTTGGAGTCATGACCTACGGTTATTTACTCGCCTTGTTAGTGCAATTGTAACCGCCGCCGTATATTGAGACATTATTAATCAGTTGCGATGCCTCATCTCTACGGGGCTATGGGGCTTTTCCTAAATAATTTAAAATATTTCCCTACGTAATGTAAAATATAGATTTTGTGGCGTATGGACGAAGGATCATTACTTCGACATTACTTCGATTATTTAGATTTCAATGAACATTTAAGTACCTAACCAAAGTAATTAACCCTGTTAATTATTTTTATAATCCCTGGCGTAATGTTCACGACCATAGTAATTTTGAACAAATGGCTTGAAATATTCCATTATTTCATTAAAATGTCTCAGATTGCAGTACATTGTGTTTGTACGTTACTGATCAGAAATTAAAGTACCATAATAATATTGTAAAATGACGAAAAGCTTCTAATTTTAAGTACATAATGGATAGTCCGATTATTATCGTGCGATTATGATATACACAACAACATGTTGGTTATTATAATGTTTGCAGTAATACCATTCTAAGTGAGTGTACAATCGCGCACAGGTCGTGTCGAGGACAACAGTGCTTGCGGGTCATTCATGTTCCACTCCGCCCATAGCGGGCTCCACTTTGTACGTTTCTTTAAAACGTTTAATTTCATGAATAACCAACTCTGTTATTTTGTAAAAAGCAAAAAATAAATGTATATTTTCTATACGTTACAAACTATTCTCATTAACGTGGAGCTTTTTAAAAGTCATGAAGCTAATCCACTAACTTTCTAAAGAACATCTTCGCCTACGACACAACAAATGAATACTCCATCAATGTTCCATAGAAGGTCCCTACCTGAGATTCGGTGATGATAATTATTCTCTTATTGCATTCCTTCGATACACGAAAATACAATAACAAACGATGACTTGGCCTTTTCTATAAACTCCGGCCGGGGGCAGGGATATGTAAAAGCTATCTGTATAGCTATAATAAATGTGATTTCAATAAATTTACCACTTCCTTCTATTGTGGTTTCGAGCGCGAACATAAATTTCACATTTATGTACAAGAGAAAAATATAAATCTGTTTTGTATGAGCGTAGTGTAGTTTATTGACGTTAGACGGACAGCATAAATGATAGTAAATAAGTACCTATAAAAGGTGCCACAGAAGAGCCATATATCTTGGTATATTTTTATATTCGTGAAAGCTAACAACAGTGACTTTAATCTCCAATGAACCCATTGGAGTAACTGAAGAGGACCAAATTAAACGTGACTTGGACAATATCCCGTGTCGCTATGTACGAGTATGAGTAGCGTCTTGTATTTAACTAACCTGCATACAAACTCGTTCTCGCCGAGACAGAGGTCAAGACACATCTGCCTGGAGCCCACTGTATGTGTCCTCTTGCCGCGCCCTTTGAGGTGGTAGCCACGGACACGGTCAAAGCACCAAGCCCTTTCGCAGGGACGGACACCCAAGCAAGACTTCTGGGCGTAGATCGTGAACACGGGGAACTGTGATTTGGTCAACGCACCTGCAAGTAATATAGAAATTTAATCATCTTAAAAATTCATAATCTAACACTTGAATATAATTTGATCGAACGCATGTTTATCCACAAATTACTTTCTTAGGTGATCAATCAAAGTATGACGACTTTAGGATGTACGTTTTTCATTTACGCTAGGATATTAATAGGTGGATTTTAAATAAGCGGTCAAAATAAGTTTTTCATTATTCTGCCCATTAATCATTGGGCGTTGTGACTTCTATGGCTTCTAAGCAAAAAATATGAGTAAAGTTGCACTCGTGTCATTAAATTCTTCATGAACACGCACGTGTTCTGGATGAAAAGGCGTTCAGCCTTAGCGAATTTGAAAATCCGCTCACTGAGCCGACCGGTGCGATTTGCGCCCCATAATTGGATCCCAGCGCTTGGTTCCTTGAACTGAGATCATGCCTTGATTCGGCTTAATTCAATACGACTCTTAATCGGTAACCATGCATTATTCCCAACATTCTAGTCTTTATTATACGTGTACTGGTAAACGATACTGAGATCCTGGGTTTTATAACAGGAAATGCAAACTATTTTTTTCATCCAATGTTAAGAAATTGTAACAGTCTACAGTATGCAAGTGTGTCCTGTATGCGATTGGGACCTATTATAATTGGCGAAAAGTGGGTGCACACGATATTGCACCTTTGCCTTTCTCTTCCAAGAATACAAGAGTTTGTTATTTATTTTAAGAAAAACAAGCAAAGATCTTAAGACTTTTCTTGCGCGCTAGTAGTCGTGAGCACCGTCGTAACGCTTGTAGCCGTTTTAATGTAACTTCATCATAAACCACATCTGCTTAAACATTATGCTAAAATTCTATTGTTAAGAGTTCGTTAACATTCTTGATGTAAACTTTATTACATGAAGCTGGTGGTAACTAACTTTTTTTTATCTTTGTCGAGCTTTGTGGTTTGCACGAGTAATAGGGAATTCCAGTGTAAATGGTTTCTAGTGTATTTTTTGCGTCTATGATTTTTTATAGCATCTTCAAAGAATGACATAAAATTATATTTTAATAAAATACAATGCTGGACCGACGGCTACGTGTAATTCTGTGTACAAGTACTTTTGAATAGACTCAAAAAATAAAGAAGCTTTAGCGTCTAAATAGTACCTACACGCGTTTCTCATAATAATAATTAAAATAATACATTTTCGGTTGGTAGATATACTGCGTACACACCTTAATAACCCATCATAATATGCTCCTACGCTTCATTAACAAATTTATTTGGCATGAATCATTTTCATAGAAAATCAAACACAATTAAGTTGATGAACTTTTTTCTTATTAGCACAATTGATTGTCCGAAATGAGAACATCCATTCATAATTATGAGGTCAACTCGCGTTCCACTAACTCGCCTCTAATATACTCGTTCATGTTTTCCTTTTCGCGGTGAGAGTATTTTTTTCCCAATATGAGTGAGCATAGTCATGCCGTTATTGGCATTCAAATGATGCGTTCAAGCAAAAAATCGGAACGCTTCGCTTGTTTGCAAGCTCGCACCTCTATGTCGGTCAAACGAGAGTATATTGGCGCCATTGCACGGCCACCTGCTATGTCTCGGTTGTAACACACGCTAACGCGCATACATTTGTGCCGTTATTGTTGGTTTTTTCTAATACTTTGGCGCTTATTAACGCTCCGTGGACTCAGTTGAAATGTTTTGAATGTAGTTTATTACTATTGATTTAACTGTGATCGCCGGTAGGTAACCGTTAATGCTCTTGTCAATACTCGTTAGCCGCGAGCGATCGGTTTTTGTTATGATATTAATCATTAGCGGTATCGAGCTATGTATTGTGTAATTATTATTTCGATTCACAAGAACAATCTTTTCAATTATATTTACTTTGATTTATTTATTGCAAATAGTTGCTACATAAAATAGAATCAGTGGAATATGTTGCACTTACCTAAATTAAATATAATATTAAATTTAAGCTAGTTCGTCGGACTATTTAAAATTTAAATGTAAAGGGAATTATAACGCTCTTTTTATCATGAGCTGTCGAGTCTGAACTCTTAATTTTAATATGATCCCTAAGGCGTTTCGTTTAGTGGCGTTTAATTGAGTCTTACCAGGCAGCTGATCGGCATCGGAGCTGAAAAGTACGCAGAGTCCGGTCTCGTAGTTGACAGCGCGGCAAGTGTCGTTTGCTTGACACTGCTCTAGGCAGTCGGTCAGCATCAATGTGCCGGGGATGTCGTCTAGGATGTGGGACGGCGCCGAGAACACGTATCTGAACAAACATCATACTAGATTACATGCTTAATTTTTCATAGCTTCAATCTATTAGCGAGCTGGCTCGCGTGTTTATTATGTCAATAGACATTTCCAAGATGTAATCGGAAATGTACACCTTCGCAGTTTATGGGAACGTCCAACATAAAGTAAATGTTTCTGACGTTATTTTTTTTAGAGATTAAATGTGAGTGATATTTTAATGCATCTGACGAAGCTGCGTTGAAGGTATTCGAACTTATGAAAGGCCTTACAGATTAAAATTATCTGTAACTACTCGATATGATAGAATTTTTTAATCCGGTTAGCATAACGCTACTTAGCGCTATTAAATACTTATCCAAGGCGTCTTAGGAGTGATGTCGGATCTTGATAACTTCACTTGTCGGCTAGTTACGTCGACTTAATGATCTTAATTACATATCCGTCTAATTATCGGTCACTACACCGTCGTTTGTACACGAGTCATCATGACTCGTTTAAATAAAGAGTGTGTTCGCTTACCCAGTGACAAGTTCGAATCCAATCATCTCCGGGTCACATTCTTCTAATGAATTCGCTGGTGCCGATGGGGCTGAAGCACCACTAGGCGCAGAGGGCGCAGAGGGAGGCACATCTCCCGACGCCGTTTCTGGTACAGAAGACGGTTCAACCGGGTCTTCGGAGACTTCTGGTTGAGCTTCTGGTTGAGCTTCTGGTTGAGGGGGATCGTCAGGACTTTTAAACTCTTGAGGAGCGGCGACTACTGCTGGCTCCGGAGAGCCAGACTCTACGGCAAGATTGTCCTGGGGTGGGGCATCAGCTGCTGATCTCAACGTCCCTTCGAACTTTTTTGCAGCTTCCGCTGCGCACGCCACCAACACTATACTGAGTAACAACCGCATTGTACTCTCTGAGAGGGGCCGTGGCAACATTCGTTATCTGTAACAAAAGAAAAGTGTTGGTTGAAAACCTTTTTATAGCAATTTTAAATGTCCGTAATTGCATGGGAAGCTCTAGAATTTAACGTACGTGAAGAAGTTCAGCTACGCACGCTATCGTTCCATTCTTTCTAGATATGGTAAAATTGTACGATATATTGCGGCCTTATGGGGCGTCGAACCACGGCTATCGATGAGATGTGTTTTGAGATACGCACTCGTATGCAATTTGTGGCCCAAGTGCGACAACTATACCCATGTTTACTCCCATATTAGACAACATTAATAGGATACGATCAGTATTTAAAACCAAGGGAATCGTTTCCTATACATACACGTATCGCTAGTTACATTTATTTAAACGCTAAATACCTCGCTAATACAAGTTTTTGTGTAGATGTTTTTTTTTTCTCTTTTATGAAAGATATGATCACCAACGATATATCGAAGAAGGCTAGATGCAGATACGAGACGAGGTTTATATGCAATTAAAACGTAATTAATTCACCTCCGAGATTGCGCTCATCACACACAAGTCTGCATCAACCTCAATTCCTTGTTCGTGTAAACGGGTTCAGTTTGAAATGATGCTCATGAGAAAATAAAAAGTAAAATCAATTATGTTCGCCGTCGAAGAGCATTAGCTTAACGATTGCCGTCTCATTGTAATTAAATTCCAACATCTGTGTAAAGTACAGTACGTACGTCGGCAAGTGAATAGCGTTGGTCGTGTTATTACGCAATAATAAACTCTAATAATGGTTTACTATGAAAAAATAAAACAACAGTTCGTATGAGAAATGTTAAGTCACGCTTTCACATAAATGTGAAAAAGTTTATGGCTCAATTATCAATTTTATGTTCTGCAATTGCCAGTCGTAAAGATGTTCTACTTTAACGGATACATTTTTATTTGGTGTTATTTCACGCCACCCTGCAAATCCTACTAATATTATAAATGCGAAAGTTTGTGAGTGTGGATGTATGTTTGTTACTCTTTCACGCAAAAACTACTGATCGGATTTGGATGAAATTTGGAACACAGATAGTTTATAACCTGGATTAACACATAGAATACTTTACTTAAGTCTACGCGGACGAAGTCGCGGGCAGACACTAGTATCTACATAAACGTATGTTTACATATACCTCATATACCTACGTATAAAAGAAAGGTTATGAGGAATGAAATACTTATTCCGTATCACTGAGAGAAGTAGCATTTATTGTACATTTATTTTATTTATTTCACAAGCGTACTTTTCTAACGAAACTGTGCGTGATGCGGCTCCAATTTTGATAATAAATGGCTACTCTGTTTATTTATTTATTTTTGTCGGGTTTTTATTGGTGATAACAATATGTGAAAAGATGTTGGGAAGCTGCCGCCATCTCACGTTCCACGCACAATGTTCACTGATCACGTAACGGTCTCGGTCGCGTCCCGTCCACTTCGTGGTCAACGGTACTACTTATTCATATTTTATTGGAAAAACGTATTGGACACCGTCTCGAAATAACAAATTATATATTGTTAAGTTAACCGGACGATACTTGAGCAGTTATTTATTGCGACATTTTTTTTATCTACTAAGTAAAAATTATTAGGTGGGAACCTAACCTATCTACTTAGCCAGTTTATTAATAAAGGGATTTCATATAAGCGGGTTTCCAGTTTTATGAAATTGAATACGTGCATCAAGTTATTATCAACGATAATAATATAATGACTTTGAGCATAAAACAAGATTTTACAAAGAATTTAAGTATATGGGTATATTACGAGTAGTAATACTTTATATAAGATTTAGTTCTGTAGCTTTTAAATATGGCCAGTTAAAGTGAATTGAATATTTAATATGAACTTAATCCTTAACGGGTAGATGGAACTCTTCAGATAAAATTTAAAATTTGATCCTAAATGAAATACGAGCAGTATATTTAAATAACTACCTCCGCTTTTATTATGTTAGAGGTCTTTAACACGGATATCCAAGCAATTTGATATTAATAATCCATATAGGTACATGGATATTGTGGGAACAGATATGAAACGAGTTTTGTAATCGTTATAATTTTCTGGCAATGCACCATTTATAGTATGAATGTAGGTATTATTACTTACATTTTTGTTTTATATTTAATTGGATTCACACCGCATTAGACGGTAATTATATACTGCGTTATGAAACAGCGCGAACGTACGGTTGAATGATACCGCCCAAGGAATCCTAATTCATTTCATGCGTCGTGTCTCGTGTCGCTCACGGCGTGCTAGTAATTTGATCTGCCTGTCCATTATGAAAATTAAATTACTCGCTTATAAACGTTGGCGGTGTCATCTCTTTTTTAATTTATTTATATAAAACTATCTGGATCGATTCCCCTTCATATTTGCTAATATTAACAATAAATAATTAAATAAGCGTGTAAATCTGAGACGTGACTTGAAAATGAATGCTAGATCAGATATGACATTGTTTAAAAAATATATTGCGCTCGGTTTCCCTTAAAATTTTCTAGAATAAACAATGTAATGGGACGAAAGCTGACCAAGTGTTATTTGTCACGGTCCTACAGCTAAAGTTCAAAAAGGGAAAGTGTTTATAAATAAGGACGGGCGTCGGCGTCAATAGCGTACAATAATGGGAGTGGCGATCGATTCCTGCTAAAGGTACGCCTCGGGCGCAGGTTTATTAGCTTTTCATGAAGTTATTCCACCAATTAACCCCCATCATTTCATTTTAATATATCACGCTAAATTAAAAATGTTGATTCTCAAATCGATGTCAACTGTAGACAAGTTCACTGAAACTGTACACATGTTGTAGAAAAGGCATTGCTAATCTTAACCTTCAAATAAGTAGCTGATATGTTATATCCGATAGTCAGACACATCATGTAACAAGTATGTGTGAATTTGGTCACAACAAACCAATCACTACGTTTTATAGTTTACTATGAACTGAGCCAGATTATCCAATAAATTAAGCATTTAAATATCGTTTTAGTACCTACCAAGTTTCTTATCTAGTTGTAAATTGTTATATGTAAATTGGACAGTTAGTGTCGATTAGTTTCGACTATCATGGCGTAAACCGTAATTTGGTTTGTAACGTTGGAGACATAAATCTTTACTTATTATAACAATTTCTTAACCGTTATTACGAATATAGTCATTAAAATGACCATAAATTACCAACGCATAACAAACCCATATATTGAACAAGCCTGGAAGTAGGTATCTAGACCGAAGTATACGATAAAATAACATACTTTACTCAAGTTATTATGATAATATAATCGCGAATCGGTTTATAGCTATAAAAAGTAGGTACCTACTTACCAAATATTTTTGCAACCTACTCAAATTTTTTATATTCGTGAAGATTTGAAATTTATGTGCATTTATGTACCACAATCTTCCTGTTTGCCCCCAGGTAACCTAGACAGTTGAAATAACACTTTAATGAGGACAAGAATCACTAATCTTTATTACAGAATGTTAGTTACCTAGTTTATTTGAGTGATACTTATAGTAAATGAATTTTGTATTGTAATGAACCATCAAGGTAAATTTCACACTGCAATAAATTTAGAGCTACAAAATTGTTAATTTAACAAAATTGGTACTGTACATTAATGCTCATTTGTTTTTTATAGGTACTACCTTGTATATTGTAGTGTACGAGAAGTGGTTGTGATGGTTGATTATACAGTATAGAGGCAAATCACATACATTACGGAAGATATCAGTCGATTAGGGCGGCGTGTAAGCTCATCGAAATAACGCGATGACCCGTAAGAAAGGTCGTGCGCCAGAAGCATACCGCAGAGCTCGGCTTCTGCCAAGTAGGTCGAACCCTTACCACGAGAACCTCGCGATGCTCCCTTCCTAATTAGGATTCAACGCGTGACTTTAAACTCCAGGCTAGGATCCAGAACACTTGCCATACTTTCTGTCATTATAAGAAACAATTGGCGAGAGCAACAAGTTATTATTGTTTTATAAATTTAATTGTGCAAAATAAATTCACTGTAACAGCTGTTAGGTACTTTACAAAAAAAAATCGGCATCGTGAAACAAAAATATTTCTGATATCAACGAGATATAAATTCTCTTAGTGGACGGTGCGGATGTGCAGGCGCGCTCAGGCCGCTCCAAACGCCGATCAGATGGGGTCAGCGCATTCAATGAGGCGGATGCCACCAACCTGCTATTTACGTTTCACCATACTTGTACTTGTTGGCACACTATGGGTGTCGTCTTCGTTTTCTGGTTCGTTTTGCAAATGATACGTCTGTGTAGATAAACGATTGAGTTTATCAATAACTAGCGGCCCGCCCCGGCTTCGCACGGGTACATTGCGGTTACATTATTCGAGTTTTAGTAAGGATCCCTATTTTTTTTAAAATATAATATAGCCTATGTCACCCGGGGATAGTGTAGCTTCCCAACAGTAAAATAATTTTTCAAATCGGTTCAGTAGTTTCGGAGCCTATTCATTACAATCAAACAAACAAAGTTTGGCTCTTTATAATATTAGTATGATATACCTAAATAGTACCTACAACGGAAAATAAACTAATTTCTGCATAGATACTGTGCATTCTGTGGATATGTAAGTGCTATACATACTAGACATGTGTTAACCGCAATTTTGTAGAAGGTAATAGCTCTATTTCGTCACATAGTAACATATAGGTTACGTTTGTTCAACTTACATCGAGGAGGTTTAAAACCCTCATAAACTTTAACCACAGGAAAATAATTACTCATTATTGATCAATTAAATTAAGTTCTTACATCTATTCCGTATTTCAATTTATTTTAAATAGGTTTATTCGCACTAAAGGAATAATGTTTTTATTCATTAAATAATTTAATCGTTTCCTCTAATGCAGATAAATTAATGCTATAACACATAAGTGCTTACACAATCTATATATATATATATATAACTCAAAGGTGACTGACTGACCGACATAGTGGTCTATCAACGCACAGCCCAAACCACTGGACGGATCGGGCTGAAATTTGGCATGCAGGTAGATGTTATGACGTAGGCATCCGCTAAGAAAGGATTTTGATTAATTCTACCCCCAAGGGGATAAAATAGGGGATGAAAGTATGTATGAAACTTTGTCAATTAAATTCCACGCGGACGAAGTCGCGGGCACAGCTAGTTTAGAGATATTATAGTAGATAGCATCTATAATTAGTAAATGCATTTGATATTTTAGTAAGTGTTAACATTATTTTGTGTTAACTTTCCTCGTAGATAGAAAACTCAACTTCTAGTCTCTAATTAAAACAGCTTAAATCAAACGTGTCATAAATGAAAAACGTTGACATTTATGTTGCAATAATTGCTTGGTATCGTAACTTTGTAGACTGGCATTACATTGCAGGCATGCATTAGTTTTCTAGCGGTGATAAAAAACGTTTCCCGTTAAACCTAATTACAGAAGCTATTTGTATACATACATCTTTGACGCTACCGCGCGATATAGATTGACGCGCTTGTCAGAATACAATGGGGAAACAGAACGGCTTAATCCAGATGTCTGTAAACTATTAGGCGTGTCTAAGTTCAACCATTAGCATCGCTAAGAGAACGTTCCGTGGATTTACATTGAATGAAATTGTAATTTGTGGTGTCCCTCCTTAATGGAATGGCGGTTTCCTTATGTGCTGCGGCTGACGGGAAGGATGGTGGCACGCAGCCCTTACAAGGCACCAGTCGTCAGACAGGCGTCAATGTCGCTCATTGTGCGATGCCTATGTTTGCAGCCAAACGCGTTAGCCACATATTAAATGTCCTTATAGGTAGGTGCGTGAATTTAAACCAAACATCTAACTTAGTTCAATTTATGGCTATTTACAGTAGCTTCCGAGAAAAGCGCAGTTTATCAGACAGATAGATGTAGGTACCCTTAAATTGAGGACAATGCGTTGACTAGTTAAAGGACACATTTTAAACCTACTACACAGTACTAAACAGTCAAGACGCAGGCTATGATAGTTTTATATATTTCCATATAAATCTTTGTATCAGCAATTGAAATATCACTACAAAGAAGTTTAAAATGACTACATATTCATCTGCCGTGTACCTATTAAAATAATCCTCGCTGCCGTCGCTGAACTCAGGTTGTAAATAGAAAAGAAAGAACGAATGTTCTCGCTTAGGTCCATTTGTATTAGTCCTAACGACAAACCTACGATCATTTACAAATAACTTTTGCCCCTTTAGGCCGGGCATGGACTGTAATTATTACACGTGCGTGCCAGACAAATGAATAAGAGGCAGATCATCTGGATCATGGTTGCATAATTTATTAATTCGACAGAGACCAGTGTACATGTTTCATTATGTGCGCATTTTACTCTAAAAGACAGCAATTTCTCTTTGTCTTTGCATAGTAATTTGAAACCAAATACCGTAGAATAACGTGTAGATATCACATATGTATACGTTACTTAGATAAATATGCGGCTGCATAGTATTTGTGCGATTAAAACATCAGGTCTTTCCGTTTCGTGTCATTTGAAAACGTCACTCACTGCTTAAGATCCTGCACAACATCGTATGGCTGACGCCGCATTACATATAATTGGCCTATTAACAGAACGTTCAAGTGAGTTGAGCAATACTCATTATAATAATTAAAGCATTTGAATCTATTACGTATCTAAGGTAAATATTGCTGACTGCATAATGTAATGTAATACAATAAATGCTTTGCAACATGTTGCAAATTCGTAGCTATCCCAAAGATACATATATATATTTTATGTTATTTGTTAAAGAACCCAAACATATTCAATAATAACAAACGACGGAAACTAGAATCAGGAAAGTGGCGATCAATAATTATATTAAAATTTGTATTTTTTCTATTTAATTGAAAACCAACCAATGACGATGTAGGTACTAAATTGTGTAAGATATCCTCGACGGTGAGGTTAGTGGGTTGATACGCTGGGTCTGCCCCATCGCGATTTACATTAATGAGAGAATCTCGATTTCTCCGCTCCCGATCGGTACAACACAGCGAGTTACCGCCTACGTGACTATCTTTATCTTACTATTAAGTCTAAAATTGTTCAATTAAAACACGAGAAACCAACAAACGTGCTTATATAATTCGTCTCTTTGACGCAAAACGAAAGCTCGTAGTTTTCTTGCAATTCTCAAGTCTCGAAAGCTCGTTAGCATATCTACAATCAACTTGTTTTATAGCTATGACCACATATTTGAAATATTCTACTATATTTCTTTGTTAATCAGCCAAGTGGGAAACTGGCTAAGTGATATCCTTGATAAATATACCTATTTAAGTCTCAAGAGATAAATCTCAGTTAGCGCGGCATTTGACCGAGCACCATTCGTTGAAAGTATTTGAAATATTGCACCACTTTCCACGGTACTCAGGGCATTACATTCCAGTGGGCAGGTGGAAATTGCATCGTTTTATTATTCTTTACAACTCGTGGTCTTGAAACGATTGTATGAGCTATTTATATAAAGAGATACAATTACTTGTAATAAATGTTTCAATGAAAAGATCTCATTCGCAGGGATGTGGTGCCGCTCGTAAAATTAGGTTTTTTTGTGGTCGTAACATCATTATCAATAATGGTATAACTATCATAACGATACATCGTAAAAGCTGTTCAATTTATGATACCTGCTGTTTTGATGAAAATTACAGTAGAGATAAATGAAACATCCAAATCGACTGTGGGTACCTACTTATCAACCTACAATGTAGTAAAAGCTCAATAGTAGCATTCAAAAATATCACGAATATGCAATCTGAAAGGCAATACATCAAGCACACGCTGATCAGAAGTATAAAACGTGTAATCTAAACACATATCGTGATTGTAGCTACATGATTTTCAAACAATTTTTTGTTTGAAAAAATCATTATGTCGTGTTCGGAATGACTTTACTTCGAAATCAGCAATATCTAAAGCGTGCGATTTTGAATAGTCGCGTTTTCTCCGCGATTTATCGTGCTACTAACTCAAGGAGAGAGTAGGGACTAAATCCTATAATTTTAAACTGGGAACTCCTTCGGAAGTAGGTTTGTGGTGCACTCTTTGCAACCATGTATTTTATTACTTTCTTTTGCTATTCTCTGTACTGATCGTCAACAGTGAGTTCCCGCTGTGGTCAACCCATGTATTATCGGGTGCGACATCGCAATTTGTTTCTATTTTTGCTCGCATCTGGCTTTGTGGTGGTGTGTGCAATTATTTTTGCTTGCCTTGATTACTTTCGACGCAGTTTTAACATTTTTTTTACTGTCATTTATCCTTTTAACTTAATGATGCATTTACCCTGCGATTTACCTACATGCACTCAATGTGGTTATTATTTCAGAATACTTAAGTATTGAAAAAATGTGTTTTCAATAAATTCTGCCATTAGTTTTACATTTCATTAAGTCTTCGTCTGATATTTTGTCCTGTTATTTTTTTTTTGTAAATACTGCAAGCGCAAACACTTACTTTTTCAAAATTCTTACATTTATTTATACTGATTCAAGATTTACTGTTAGTTAAGTTGAGTTTCATATCGTGCATAGAAGAAAATATGCAAATTCAAGTGACCAGGCCACAAGGCACTCTGAACCTCTTTTGTTTTTCTCTAATGTCTATTACGCATGCAACCGTCGTATTCGTTACAAATAACTACGCGCGCCACAGCGGTTGCATTCAATTTACCTTAGCTCGCCACGAGACGATTCATCTGTTTGATAGCATCAATTTGTGCCATTAAAACTTATTTTATCGGCTGTGTAGCCGGGGGACTGTTCGTAAATTTCGTCTAATACTGGTTTGTGTCCTGTCACATCCATGTAGGGCTGCGGCCGCATTCGCACCTGTTCCGTGGGCTCGCTTTCAACCGGTTGGATTTGCCCGATCGTTTAATTATTTAACCCAGTGACGTACTTTTCGATGAGTGCGTAATTTTATATTTATGTTATACGATAAATTATAACGAGATTCGCTGACATTGAAAAAAGGACAACAATTTTTAAAAGAAGACGACTTTATCTACAACTTTTTCTTTTCTCTTATAAAGTTCTCGTAAAACTGTGAAATCCCTTTTAATTAAATTAAAATACCTAATTATAACGTTAGTACTTATTAGTATTTTATCAAGTTTCTGATAACTTTTTTATCAAAATCTTTTTTTTTTCTAAAAATATCTTACCTATTTCATATTTACCAAGTCAGTATTTAAAATAAAAACCTTCTAATTTTGTATTGGTACTCAACTAACTTAACATCAATGCGCAGATTCTGCCTCAGTGAACACTAATAAATAAGTCCTCCGCGTATTGTGCTCCAAATGAAATAAAGCAATAAAATAAAAATGTTTATAATAGGAGAGAAGGGAGTCGCACGCGGCGCCGAGGGCCCCGCGCGCCGCAACACTAGCTCGCAACTTGCTCTCGCGCACACCCGTCGTCGGCGCCTTTCATTTTTCGATCTTATCTTTTATACTTTTGTAAATAGACCATATACCTCGTAAAACGGTCGTAAACACCCATCTCAAAGACCATAACGCATGTCACGAAGGCCTAATTTTGCGCATCGGGAATGCCTGGCATATCAATTGCAGCTTGTTCACAAAACCCGTATAAGTAGTGTAAGTGCTCTGCTAAGTGATATTTCAAGCGGCGTTGTAAAGCATCACGCGTGAGTCGACGAAGCATTTATTGCCTCTAATGGTTTCATACCGCCTGCCGCATGAAATTATAGAACGCATGTCATTCTCCTAGATACTTGTACGATGCCGCAAAGATTTATTTGTGTATTGATTTCACTTTAAAATATCAGACCCGGTAAATTACAAGAACACGAACAATCTTCGGTAGGCATGTGAGGTTTAATTTCATGTTTTGATTATTGTTAATATTTTTATTGTCTCTGCATTTCGGAAGTTTACCTCTACCTATCTATCTCGACAAATAAATGTAGGGCATTATACGATCCATTGTTAGATATTGTAGGAATACGCCGCTAATATTGAAAAGCAACAATTGCAAATAATAAAAATATGATGTGTATTTTTATTAGATATTTTACACATTTTGTCGAATTCCTATTACGCAAATGATACGGTCCGTTCCGCGGGCGTCATTGCGGCTTCGGTCGTGCCGTAACGGCATCATCAATCATCTGTAATTTGATTTCTATGCTCAATTATTGCGTTCGCGGAGGTCGGGCCGGCCTGCCGCACACTCCTCTTCCACGTACCCGTGCACTTCGTTCCCGATTATGTGTGCAACTAAATTACTCAAATATGGACAAACGAAGCGCCTATTTATGTTTGTAAATCTCGGTACATGCCATGGAATATGGGGTTTTGTTGAGCAAATCGAAACAAATTTTATTTTATTTTATTACATTAAGTGGATCATTGTTATCTGTAGTAGGTAAATGAATAAAAAATAAAATGAAAGGAAATTAGCTAAGTATAAACTTGTACGACATGACCATTCATAATAAATTCTATTATGATAGCTTACTTATAATCTAGTCTACTAAAACTTTCGGAATCGTAAGAGGCAAATTGTAGCACGTAACTGATCATCTCAAATTGGTGTACCACAGGAAGCGTTTTCAATAAACCGAAATAAATAGGTAGAACAAAAAATAATTATATTTCCAGTAGCTGATGGAGAGCCATTTTATCGTTTTTGAAAAATTTCGTCCGTCCATTGTCGTCGAAAGCCAATTTACTTTTTTATACACACTATCTTATTTTTGTTTTTTATTAATTAACCTTATTTTGTGGATGAACTACTTCAGTTTTGAAGTCGCGACAAGCAAAAAGCCACATTGTCGTGTTTCTTCTATAACACAATAGAGTCCGTGACGCAGGCGCTAGACATGATAATCACAAGTAGCGCATGACAAGAGCGGCGCACGCGCATCCGTCACGACCGTCATCGCGTCGTCGTCGCCCCGGGTGACACTATAGAAAGAAGCTACCAGTTTTACCATAAATATTGTGGAATATAAGGCTGTATTGTAAAATATGATAAATAATAAAATATACTTAAGTAAATTATAACATAGTAATCTGTGTACACCTAGGTACCTACTGAAAAAAATAAAACACGTGGCACCACTACTGAGTAAGTACTTTTATATGGCGCCGGTAGCCCTTCAGATAACATCTTTATTTCCACCCGCCAAACTAGATAATATCACTGGTTTATGCCCACATCTATCATGGCTCCGTGACAAACGATGACGGGTGCACCGCTTACAAACGGCATGGGGAACACGTGTATTACTTAACGACATACTAGGACAGCGCTAACGACATTCTCATGGGCCCTGTTAAGTGGTACAATCATGCTTATTACTTGTGTAGTGCGACATCGAAGTGAACAGGTTCCGAACAAGGTCGCAGAATTTACTGATCTGTTTTGTGCATTCGTATTCTGTTCTTTACTGATGGGCAACGGCCTGCCTGTTCCCAGACGAGGGGATTTAGGCTATATATAGCAACTATGCTGGCACTGAACGCGACGGCAGGCTTAATATTCACGACGAAAACCTGAAATACTAATTGGATTTTTTATGATTGAAACTATAATTAAATTTACAATTTGCGCATACATTTTAAGACCCTGCTGCGGACTTGTATATGTGTGTGTACCTTTAATAATGCATGTTTGTATATATTTTAGTTCTATGTTTTTTTCTGTCAGATATTAAACTACCCATATAGGCATAACTCGCACGTGAAGCTAACTGCCCAGAAAAGTGGTGCAATATAACGGTAGGTGGCGCGCTGGGTTGCACACGAACACTGCATCTCTATCTGCGCAAGCGCCACGCCGACCCCGTCACTTCCCACTATATGCCAAAATTGTCTTTACGTTGGCGATATAATAATACCAAACTATCCACAGTAACTTAATTCTAGACTGAGTTAGTTGTTGTTCAGACGACCCGGAAAGTTTTATTTTCACTTGTATCTTAGTTAGTTGTAAGTGTTATTGATTACTAAACATTTCAAATACTAGGGCATATGTAATATGATGGAAAATTTGAAACCATATAATATGTCGTTAAAGTTAACCAATGTAATATTAAATTGTCGTTTTAATAAATGTCCGTCATTACATTGTTCATTTCAATTTTTAAGATATTTTCAGAGCCACGGTGACGGAAAATTTATTTTCTAAAGCGACTAGGTAGGTGCCTTTAGTGCCAGCCAAAGTTATAGTATAAGTGTATTGTAGTAAATAACCGTTACACGGTCATTCATTCCAGTAGCAATGTCGAACAAGATTTCTGTGTATTCAAAGATCGACATTACGGGCGGCAGAAAGATCAATTTCGCATTATCCGCACAGAGCTGCTTACTAGACGCGCCCCCGTCTCGTAAATGCGATCTTGTATCGCGTCGGTTCTACATCCTTCGATACCGGATGAAATATGAACAGGTAAATCAGAGTTATGATGTATGATAATGAGGTATAGAAACAAATTGGATGCGAATTGGACAGCCCGTTAGTAATCAAAATACAGTTAATCTAGCAATAAATGTAATTCTCTGTTGCTTCATCTAACTCGATCTTACTCAGTTTTAGGTTTTCTTGCTCAATTTCCAGCAAACATTTTCTTTCTGAAGCGATTGGTTGAAACACAAGCAATATTCCTCACAACTATTGATTTTTATGTCTATTTCATTGGTAGATGTCGTCCGGTGTGTATAAATTGTCGACCACAAGGAAATCCACACCATAATGACAGCAACACGTACGTGATAGATTCGATTTACAGGTTCACTTCAATTTTCGCAGCAGTAGGTGCACGCGGCAAATTGCGTTGCGGCTTTACGGGTGTCCGCAGGATCGAATCCGTGATATTGATTGCGCGCACGAAACGTCCAATACTCGTAACAAATCTCGTTTTCACAGATTGGACTAGTTTCAATATAATGATAGTTAGCACCTCAATAGAGCGCGCGCGAGATTGAATCGCATTAGACGCGTGCTCAACTATTTGTACAATTACATCAGCGAGCCTTTTTGCACATTGCACGGGAGTTGTCACCTTTGAAGATTTATTACTACAATATAAATGTTTATATTGCACTCAGGAGACAGATTTAAAACGTTGCAATGAATATAACGAAGCAAAATTTATAAAACCATGTTCAATATAAATAATATTTAAATTATTTGAAGTAATACACGTATAATTTACAACAAACTAATAGTTAGATATATATTTTATTAATGACGGTACAATCAAATTATGCATTGAATCTCGGATGATGTCGATTGTGGCCAATCGTTACCCAACAACATCAGGTCGACCATGGAGCATTTATCACGTATATTTCGCTGTCGTATCCAATTTTATCGCTATGGAGACTACCGTTAGACTTGTTGCAATCGGAATTAGGAAGCGGCATCCCATAATGTATGCAGGAGATGGAATGCTGATGGAATCTTCGCTCTTGCGCATGCGTTGGGGAGAGCAATGATGGAATTATGTAAGACATGTCGGTACCCACTAATTGATAAGTGGATGCCACCTGTTAGTTTGTATGCAGACCGGTCTGCCTGAAGCTAACGGATCTCTAGTAAACTCGTTAACGAACTAATTCATAGCTCCGGTATAAAACCATATAAAACCGCGATCCACTCCGTCACAGTAATTAATATTGCAGGTATACCGTAATTGTATTCTATACTGTTGCATGTTAAACGTTTTACGGATTAAAAAAAAAATATTCCTAAATAATGAATGAAATATAAATTCAAGGTGAGTGAAGACAACTAACTATGTTATATAACAAAAAACTAAACACGTGAAATAATTTTTATCTTTTGATAATTCGAAGTCGTTGATGAGATATTGCAAAAGAATAAGAAAGAAAGTAATTGCAAGAGGAACTTGGATGTGTCTAGCAGAAAAGGCAGGCTGAAATCAATTTAAAAATGCTGAAAAAATATAGCAACTCTTTGGGTTCCAGGATCATGAGTTAAATCCAAGAGTTATGGTTACGAAGCTTCTTACACCCTGTATATGTATAAATGTGTATTTTGTTGTATATCTATAAGAATGTTTCCTTTTTTGGGCTGCCTACTAGTGAGTACACTATACCACGATATACGAGAAGCTATAAGAAATGGTGGTTCAAGTCAGTTACCGCCGGGTTAACAAACATCGGGCGGCCATTTTATACATTCGTGGTTTTATAATGGGTACTGTTAAATAAACACGAATGAAGGCGAAACAACGAATGTAATAAAATAATGTGCTTATTCATTTTCGTATTTTCGTATCGCTTCTCGTTGGGCTTGGATATAGCATGACTTACAATAGAATATTATTTACAACCGATGCAGTTAAAATCTGTTCAGGTGTAATATAGTAATGAATGCAAACTTTTTGCAGCACGCAGGGGCGCGGGTATTGAGCAAGCGTCAGTACTGGCATGTTTATTGCTAGCCTTGCGCGTTTTATACCAACGCATTGCCCTTCGTCTATCTCGTCTACTTTTCATTCCTTTTATGATACGTCTACTATTATATATTTGAAATTATTTTCCCGCCCACCGCACCCTTTGCATGGTTTATTTCTGGAATTCACACTTGTGCTTCGGGCCTCGATTCAGAAATAATATAAACTCAATAATGTTTCAGAATATTCCGTTCTAGTCTTATTGAATATTGTATGACAGGTTATTGAAATAAAGTTTTTCAATATACTCAGATACAATTACTTATCTGTATTTGGCATGACCTGGGCAAAGCGTTGGTTATTAAATCAGTCATCTAAAACTAAAAACCGAATACAAAGTTGGGCTGGTGTAGGTTGCTAGGCGCTATTCTAAAAGGGCGGGCGGCGCCGCCGGCGACCACGAATCCACTATGAAACCCCCGCCTACCGGCCACGTTGCCATTGTTACTCCTTCCGCCTTCGTACCACACGATATACCTTCAATTAAAACATAGTTTACGGCCCTACTCTCTCGTCTAATATAAAATACGTAACCTCGTAAATACGATCCGAACACAGTCCACGATCGTGCTTTATGATACAAACAACATTGTTCCGACTTGCATTTGAAATGCAATTAGGTAGGAAACATTAAGGAAATCACGAATTGGATGCACGTTACTTATTTTCTATGGATAAACTTCATTCACTGAGGCTTTGTTTTCCTGCAAGATTTTATCGTAAACTTTTTCACTGCGATAAAATCGAAAATGTATCGTAGAAACGCCTTGTTTACTGGTAAGAAGCTCGTCTTGTCTCATACAGATAGCCCGTTATGGCCGAGTGCTGTAGACTGTAGGTAGTTTGCTCGCACCATGCAAATCTCAAGGCGCGAACTGAGGACCATCTTCGTCACATTAAGCTAATATGTAATTGATTGGTTCCCGGTGCACGGGAAACACGACGCACTCCTGTCCCACTGATGGCGGATGGAAAAACATTAATGTTATAACGGTGTGTTGTCTTCCGGCATACGATTTGCCCCCTAGGCGCATACTTTTGACTTTTGATAAATCGACCGATCACTTTCGACCGAAGCGACAGCGATCATGTGACCCAAATACATGAGCTGCAACACCGATACACAAACAACTAGTACATGACTACACTACTTGCGTATGCACGATATTAATCAAGTCACTATCGCCTGGCCTCTATTAAAGATGAAAAGTCAATATCGAGAATACTCCGAAAAATAGTTTTATTTCAATGTGTAGTATTCGCGTAAATATAAGAAAACAATATCGAGAATACTATGTGAAAAGGTGTTAAATTTAAACATTCTAAGTAGGGCGAAATTAACAGATAATAATAATCAACATGCACAATATACCGTTACATCGTCATCATTCATTCAAGTGTAAACATAACTATTTAAATTAAAAGCCTATTAATTATATGTGTTTATTCTATGGACGGACAATCATTTCGCTCGAGGGTTTAATTATGGTACCTACTTGCTAATAGCGGTCACGCGTCTGTAAGTAGACAAAAGCGAATTCGTGCCGCCCAGAAACAATTAACTGGCCACCTAATTCTTGCAATACCTTTTGGTTTTATTTATAAAGTTGATTGATTAATGTTACTAATACATAGCAATCAGCAGCGGTCCGTATAGCTAAATACATCATTCATCTGATTAGGTGTAACGGTATCCACTGTGTTAAAGTGGTCTTTTACTTGGTTTTGTTTGCGGCTATTATTTTTGACGCTCTACAATTTAAACGGCGGAAGAGGTTCCGTTGAGCGTGGGAGGCTCCCATTGAGGATTACCATTGTTGGTTCGGTTTACAAATCTTTATCGAACACACTTATCTTTTGAAGATTACCTGCAGTATTTGTTTTAGATACATAAGTTGGTACCTACTGAACTGCTCATTTTTTAAGTGTGCTGGCTTTTAGCTATCAAGTCGGAAGTTGATTTGCATTTAGATGGAAAACTTTGGTAAAACATTATGTTACTAATAGTTTGTACATTTATATCAAATTTATTATTTTGAAAGGGTCAATATACTTCTATTGGCATTAGTTATCACGCTCGTACCGTTATCGGCAATGGATCGAACGTTTACAGGTCATCATGATTCTGAATTATCAAGCGACAACTGATTTCTACCAATATTTAATTCTGCTACCGTATGCTGACTTACATACACATATACATACTTGGCACTTCTCTCTACATGTTCCGTGTCTAGAATCTTAAAGACATACCTAACCAATTTCGGAGTAAATGTAACGATGTTCTACAAGGATGTTTAAACATTCCTCGCGAGAACTTCGCCAGGTGCAAGAGCGCAGTTTTTATTGTGTAGGTATCGCGATAGTTTACCGGAACAAGCTCGCACGTAATTTAAGTGGAGCGATGTATTGCGGCCGCACGATGAGACGCGAAACGATGTCGGCGCGCGAATCCCGTTGGGACGGACGCCATTACCGCCCACCGCACCGCGCACGCGTAGAAAAACCGACCCCGGCATAAAGATGTCGCGCTCAGATAACATTGGATGGACACTTGACAACGCCGCCTTCTCGCGGGCCTTGACACGTTTATCTTTGGAATCGTAGCCTTACCGCGAATATCCAATTATGTTCACACAGATCCCGCCTCGCGATCATATTTATTGTGCCGTACATCCCGACATCTGCATGCAAGGAGCCTAACGCGACGACGCGAAGACATCGTAGGTTTCTAAACAGCGGTCGTAAAACAAACAAGAACGCGGTGGACCTGAGGCGGCTACTTTTACAAACCAGAAATGTTTACGTTATGTCCATTTTAATGTTGCATATAACTACCGTTAACTAGTGCGTTAAAACTTGTTTGATAAGATCTCATATGTTCCCATTATCTATATTCCAGTTTGGTGATGTCGAAACAATGTAATTTTAACTACTAATTATCGTAAATAGTCGCTCCTAGCACAATCATCTAACATGAATATCCCTTATCAACGTTTATAATCAACTGCTATTCACAAATGAACTGTTCAATCATACATTTCATCTCTAAGAACTAATTTACAAACACGAGAATGAAGTAATTAGTCGGAGAAGAAATAAACTGATTGTTAAGTTAATGTTCACACGGGCGCCTCGACACCGGTGGTCTGTAAACATACGAGACTATATATTAATGTAAGTCCGAATGCGCTCGCGCTAATGTCACTCCAGCTTTTCTCCCAGTATTATGTTTCATGGAGATTGGCAATCAGCATAACGATTACAACCGCTGTAACTCTATGTCAAGTCGTTCTTCCGTGTAGGTAATGACTTTACAATAACTTCACATCGTCTTATGAAGCTATATATCTTAGAACGTTAGATTTAGTATCGCACCTGGCAAGTCTAAGGTGGAATTAACGTTTAGTCAGCAAATGATAAACGATCGTTATGGGTTAAAGTTAAATTGTTATCTTTTGTTGCATCTGAACAAATCTGTGTTTCCATTGTCAATTAAAAGCCTGCGGCGGAGATCTCTGCCGCCCTTTGCTTGTTCTATATGCAGACGATTGCTTCCCGATACACCTCTACCTTCGCCTCGGGAGAGATATTGCTCGGACATTTCCTGTATTACTTGTGAGCATTGAAACATTCTAACAATCACTGCTCAGAATTAACATAAAATTATCGTTTCTTAAAAAAAATATTACTAGCAATGTGAGTTTATCACATTACTAAGCTAATTGCTTGTATTAGGAGTGGGCTCATGTCAATAGTTTAATGGCCAGGATGGGGATCGAACCCGGAACCTTTCAGCTACGAGGGTGGCCCCTCCAACCACTAAGCTAGTGACGCCTTCTTGATTTAATTATTAGTGCCAAAGTGACATAAAATATATTGAACATCTGACCCTCATTAATTCTATAATTAATGTTTATTCTAAAACACTAAATCATGATACTTATAGTGCTGCACTAACCGTGCGTTAATTGGCAAGCATTAAGTATCGCAATTCACCAGATTTATTGCAAATAAATCAAACTTATAAATAAATAAATTAATAAAAACTTTCTAATACGGATATTTTCTTAATTCATTTACCTTTAGAACGCAATGCGTGTTGGTATTTGCGGTTAGCACTAAGGCACCTTACACACCGAACTGCAAGTGTCGGCCCCTTTGCGGTAGAGCATGGTAACACCTAAACAAGTGGTTACATTAAGATGCGACCTTTGTGCGGTACAAATTAATGTTTGATTAAGAGTTTACAGAGGTTAATAAATATAACTATCGCAATTAATAAATCGGCAAGTAGTTTGTTTACGTAACCAATGCTTAGATGAACTGACTTGACTTGCAAGAGCTACTTAGCATTGAAATTCACTTTAGTAGCTTATATAATTATAATTATAAAAGTGATATGCCACAGAATTGGTCCAGATTGTTTTTTATAAAAAAAAATGGAAAGAAGCTTACGACCCGCCTGATGTTAAGCAGTTACCGTAGCCTATATGTTACCTATGTGTGATCGAAATACCATACCATTGTTTGCACGTTAATGACCTCAACGGAAATGGGATAGAGGCAGGTGAAGGGAAAGTTTGGCTTCCGGCTCTCTCGCTCATCGTACGAAACGCTTCCGTAATAGTTACTTTATGCTGATTTTCTGTGAGAGAGTGGTACTATTCCGGTCGAACCAGATCGTATATGAGCTGTAGTCAATTGGCTACAGCTTGGCTCTACTACTGTAAAATAATGACTAAATTGCCACACAGAAAGGTATCGAAAAGTGTCTGACATGCATATGGCTGCACGCTATGTGGGCCGCAGGTTTCATCGGTGCGGACACATACGTGGTATTTTTGATGCTGTAAAACGGTAAAAAGTAACAGGATAATGTTACACACAAACCGGTTCATGTAATTCGGAAATCGTGGTACGAAATTCACAGATTCTTTTAAGGCAACTCCGGCGCACGCGGTGTAGTCCCTTGGAACTTAGTGCTCTTTTGCACATTCTGAGAATGCCGCTGTTACATTTTATCGTCCTTTTAAATTTTATTATTTCAATGTTCCGCGGCATGATTATTTAATTATGGTTCATTATACACAAAATTAGTCTCATTATTTTTTTAATGTCATGTCTTTATTTTCATTGCAAATTTAAAATCGAATAAAACAAAGTAAATGCTCTTTGATATGAATTTATTATTCTGTTGATGTTCATTCATTAAGATATTTTTGTACAACGGATATTTTTGTTTCGTAATATCGCCGCGTCAATTTTGGTAATAGGCACGAGATAAATGATGATACACGGTTACGAGGCCGCTGTATCGGCTGTTCACTACATAACTCCAGAAATAAATAACTGTATCTGTTTGCACTTCGTTGAGTTTAGAATCATTATTTATTTTCGAATTTATTGTTTATAATTTCACCGAGTCATCTTTTCAATTTCAGAAGCACTGACTTCATTAAGAAATAATCATTAAAGTTATATTCTTACAAAAATGTATCGACTAAATATAACCTACACTTATTTTTATAATGGGTTCAATAATGTATTGTATAACAATCTCGCGGCTCTACGAGAGGTGTTATTTTCCTTACATTTGCTCTAAGTGCTTCCTCAACGGCTAATGAGACATAATGACGTGTTATTTCTGAGGATTCACGAATTCCGATCTTAGAAGAGTAAGGTACGCGGGGTTACTAACCTTGGTGCTTCCGAGCCGCTGCCCGCTTATCGCCACCGCCCGTGCTGAGATCAAAAGAAAAAGCAATAGTTAATTACGCTGTTTACACACGTGTATCGATTATAAGATGTTGAGTTATAGACAGGTGAATGCAATGTGTATAATGACACGTTAGCGGACGGAATACTGCGCGAATACATGCGCAGACGCGTGATTCCCTCATTGAGTTCAGGTACAGACGCTTCCCCGTATCCACTTATAATTACGAACGTTTTGTACTGAAGAATTTTCCCCTGTGCTCGCGTTTAACCATATTTCTCCTGTATATTCATATAAGTGAACTCATTATTTTCGAACTAAAACTTGCAATGCAGATGTATCTGTTTACGACATGTCAGTGATCGTTATGCCAGATAACCGAAGCAGTCGTATTTTATTATTATTATTATATATTTAGGAGGTGTATTTTATTACACTTTTTGCAATATATATTCACTTATTTATGCAAATAGACGTAACTGTTTACCTATGCGTTAAAGCGTAATATACTAAGTTTATGTGAAAGGTTTCCATTTGGCAATAAAAATTGAATTAAATAAATTGTGACTTTAGGATAGATATAGCGCGAGTTAGGGTCTGGTGGTGGACAGATTCTGTGTAGCATTGCATGGCATAATTTAATCCCTATATATACAAGCCCTATTGTTGTATATTTTAACGTCATAAAAAATGCCAATGGTTTCTTCAAATTGAAATACGTTTTCCATCCCAGTAATACCACTGCACAAAGTTTCTCAAATTTTACGAATTATGATTTGCACTAACTCTATCAAAGGTGGACTCATACTACACAATATGTTTGTATGCTAAGTGAGTCTATCTTATTTAAACCTTACGGTATTTCATTTAAATGCAACATAGTTTCGTGTCTAGGTATACCGTTTTGCTGTTTCGTTGAAAAGCGTCACTTTTGTATTCTGTAGAGACATGAGAAGAGATCGTCCAATTCAAATATTAACTGTTCCTCGCTTGACCTGCACACGTACGGCGTTCGAATTAAGTTATTCTTAAAAATCTTGCTTATTTTAGTTTCTCTGTTTCAGGTAATAAAATATGATTCGATCTATATCAACAGAAAATTTGTCGGTATGTACTTATCGCTCGAATGTTTTTTTCAGTCTGATAATTAATTATATATATAACAGATGAAAACTTAACCAAGAAAATACTCATCTCTTACATTCGAGAATAAATATTAAGTGACTACTGACATATTTCGGAAAATACATCTGCAGCAAAAACTCAATCTGAATATAATTATTCATCAAGGATAAAGTGTTTAAACAAACACCATATCTACATCTGTTTCCGCTTCAATTCTAATTAAAGTACAGTAACCCGACGAGAAACTGATTCGTACACGTCGCTCTGCATCGACCGCACGTCATTTTAATAAAACACATGCCACTTATCTTATGCCAACTCAATTTTCTCAATCTGTTCCATTAATCGAATCACAGCACCTAAACGTTACGTCACTAGTTAGGCACTCATCGCTATCCCACGCTTGAGCAAGTCGGACGAATCGTATCGCTAGAAAAAGTTACCGATCCGTCAGAAGTAGTCTTGGCTGATCCTAGTGATCATTGAACCTTAAACGGCACTTGGGCTCCCATAGATTGTTTTATGGCTAAATAAACACGCTCGACTGGCTTACAATCGCAATTTCACAGCCAAATAACAGAAACAGTCATTACACAAAATCTACACGAAGAAACCGAGAGTACTTGCCAGCTTTTTCAACTTATCAAAAAACATTCCAAGTTGTCTTGGAACAAATAGAATTATATTTACGGTTAGAACAAAAAACGTGACGGACACGTATTTTAAGGCAACATTTTTTTTAAGATGATTGACTTGTTCTTGCGCTTTTTACGCTATATTAGAACTTTGTCCTACAAAAGAATATCTCCTTTCAAGCTCGTTGTATGATACTGCAGCTGCCGTGACTTAGTTACAATAATATTTAAAGTGATGATACAAATACGGGCATGTTTTAAATCGTCTCTATTATATTTTTTGTCGCATCTCGACTTCAGTAGCGAATTCTGACACTAGCTAAATACATATTTTTTGTTGACCACTGTAGTTATTTGTTTAGACAGACAAGCCGATGTATATCAGGGGTTTTTTACAAATATAATATATTTATGCATCATAACAGACGTCTTTAATACAGTCTCATTATCTTGATCAAACGCCGAATAATATTATAATGGTGTGATATTCACATTTGTGCCTGTCATGTTCTATCTTATGAAAATGTTCCGCCACTGTTTTTTTTATTTTTTTTGGAGCGTAAATTTTTTTCTCCCCGTTATTATGTAAAGTATTGGACCGTTATCCCCTGCTACTTGTTCAGAGTTAAAATATCCACAAACTTCGACAGGCTTCACTTAGGTTTTTTATTCGGCACATGTATTGTAGTGTGTGCTTTATAGTAGAGCGTCGGTTTGCGGCTCACCGCACAGACGCGCGGGGGGGTGCGGTAGCATCCGTTGTCCACCCTGTGTTCTACAGTCACGCCTTCCGCTCACCATCCGTCAATGTCGCGCTGAGCTTTATTCTCACGTGAGCAATACTGGCAAGTGTTTTTATCGTCATAAAGTACTGGAAACACTTCTAACCATCCTTCCTCTTCTGATGTAGCTGATGTTTTGAAACTAATCTTAGTTGTATACTTACATTATATAATGGCGATTGTACTTCTAACATCAAATTCTTGTTATTGAAATTGTGTTCGTCTTCGATCAAAACTTACTCACATAAATTAAATTTCCAATTAGCTGCTAACACTCATACAACATACAGACCAGCCTTAAATATATTTATGTAATATTAGACAAAAAGTTACAATGCTTGTTATCTATATTTTACTAGTAACAAGTGTCTACTTTTACCAATATCCTTTTGAACAATTCGAAGAAAGGAAGTTAGGTCGACAACCTGTAAATATTGACTCATCTCGAGGAGGCACGCGCCTAAATACACAAGCCGCGCTTTTGTGTACCTATCTAAAATGAACCGCTTTCATGACACTACCTATGCTAAACATATATTGCCTACTTTGGCAAGTTTGTATCGAAAGATTTCTGATTCCGGTGTATATAAAAAATGGTGTGTATTCATTCATAGCCATATTTGTATAGTGCTAGCAAATATCTGTTCTTACTAGACTCTTGAGCTTAACTATCAAAACCTATGGTCTGTAAATCGACACCTGATGGCAATGTCACGATATCAACACCTCCAGGGGTAGCCAGTACATCACCGAGGCACCCACGCAGCGCGTGTTGCGTGCACAGACATAAATATTGTCGGTGCTTGACGCTTAAAACTAGATAACCATGATGGCGACTAAACGGTCCGCCATTTACTAGATGGTGTTGTTCATACAACAAAGCAAGTTTTAAACAATAGAGAAATAAACCATGTTCCATTTTCCACCTCCGCTTAACTCTATCTAAAATATTCTTCAATTCTCTGAAATACAGTTGACTTATCTCATGAACTGACTATATATAAGACTCGTTTATAAAACCTCACAAACTGTCGTATTATTTTGAGGTGAACGAACCAACGTGAAAAGATACCATTGAATTGGAATATTTGTTTGGCAATGAGTTTTGTATAATTCGATTAAATTTCGTAAGTCGGCCGTCGACCTGTGCCGGCGCGCGTCGAGCACGAAACCATTTTGGAACTTCGTCTACGTGATGCCACGCATCTTTTGCAGCTACCGTTCCACTGGACTGCATTGCTATTGGGAGATTTCACAGTGATGGAAAACGTGATTGTGTCTCGAGCCACTCCGATTCAAAATTTCATGGAACGGTTTTGGCTCCATGACGACAATACTTAAATTTGAAATAACTTTACCTCGTTCACTTATTCATGCTTCTGTGTTATGAATAACTATGTTTGGTAACTAACTGTTATATAAAATTACAAAGAATACCGTTGACACGGCTTCAACTTTACAAACAAGTAACGAGCTTGTTTACTAATGAAATGGCGACGTTTAGGTACTAATAACAAAATTTAAATAGAAATAACAACTTTTTATTGAGAGCAGACTTCGCGAAAATAAGAAAACGCTGTCGTAACAAAAAAGATAAAAGAAGCGAATACAGCTAGAATCATCTTCAATGCAGACCGTGAAATCCGCTACATTCTATTGAATTAACAGCGAAATAAACTGACCGAAATGGTTTTCGCAAATTAATTTACCACTTGTTCTTGACATTGTGAGTTGGCATTTACGACTATCCATGTCGTAGCTTACACGAAGCTGGTAGGCTGGTAGACAAGAATAAATGTGCCCCATTGTTAGGAACAGTCGGTAATTGTAATCGTTAGGGCTGGACGGGGCGACCAGCGATGTGAACAAGGTTATGGGGGTTCTAATTGACAGATCACAGCGGCAGCGGCGGACACCGTAACCGCCTCTATCCAGGCTAACTGTACCACTACCGTACGCCACGGACCGCCTGCCGCTCGACCGCCGTACCCACCACCACAACGGGAAATGTCGGGCGTCACCGTCGTCAACGACATCGACCTCCTCATTGTCGCCGCACTCATTTCCTTCAGGAACCGCACTTAATAAAACCACAAAAAACAAAAACATTCGGCTTAATAAAAACTAAGTCGCGGCCAGCTTCCGCGGTTCACACGCGAAAGTAAACATAGAGGGTACCTACGTAAAATTGAGGCAACCCGTCGTCGCCATGACTCTTCAGGGATTTCCCATTACGATTCTGCTAGCTAACTCTTTCTGTGTCATCTCCATACGAGATATTTGCCGTGGCGGTTGCTAAGTGAAACCGTCGCGAGAATCTTTTATTCTTCCTAATGCGAACCGTTTCGGCTCTTGTTCGGGATCCTACTGTGACAGCCATTATAATTCCAAGTGAATGTGGAAGTATACAAAGACGGCTTTGTACCCGCTATAAATATTTATGAGTAAGTGCCTATTTTCTAGACACGTGGGTCGGTGGATACGCACGATACCACCGGCCTAATTGGATGTATGTAGGCGCGAATTTGTTTCACTCTGATGGGAATTCCTTATTGGTGTCAGAAAGCAATTTATAATAGTGAATTCCCCAAACACCCACTCATTTATAAAGTTCCCATTAATTTTCACATTTTATTGACAATGCAAATTAATTGCCGTAATATCCCATCTAGGGTTATATAACGATAAATGCATTGAAGATACTAATCCTACTTTCTCTTAACTTGTTTCTTGAGGCCACTATAAGAAAGTAAAACCCCGCTATGTTAGCGCTCGCCCCGTGTCCTGTTGACACACAAACTGCTATGGTAAATTATTCTGGGATACCGATTTGTGTTGGAGTTTTTATATTTTTGGGGATTGGGCTTTGTGTTAATTATAATTTAATATAGCTGTCATCAAACCCACACACAACCAAACATATTATTCTTGAAATATATGGTGCATATTAACAAATATACTTTCATTTGGATATGTTATATAGTTACCTACTTGACTCTGTCTAAAAAGGATGACAATGGGAATGATGACTCGGTTTAAATTTTTACTGTTAGCAATTTCAGGGTTATTTTGAATATTATATCAATGTTTGTTGTTCAGACATACTTAGAAATATCATCGTTGGTCCTCATTGCTTTCTTCGAAATGCAACCGTTTACGCAGACGTTGGTGACACCGAGGGTGACCTCAATCCAGAGTAAGTGTGTTCTCGCATGCTCGTTCTGTATGTGGAACGCGGGAACGGTAGTGTCGCGGACTCTACGGAATCTGGCCCTGTCCTGCCCTGATACTTAGCCTTACATATCCACCTCATATCGCCTCGTATTCCTATCCATGCCCTATGCCTCAAAATGCGGACATTTATCTTAATATTTTCACTGCGAGCTCTTCATCGGTTTGAGCATGACAGGTCACGTTTTCTTTTTATATGAGAAATACATTTTTCTTTATGATGTTCTAAAATTTTCTGCTTCAGTACATTATATCCATCTAAATAAATGCCGCAGAAGGCTTCATTTATTCTGATAGTAATACAAGTTTTTATTTAAGTATTTATTATTAACATTTAGTATTTGTCGGACAAGTTAAGTAAAACAAACATTGTTGGAAAGAAATAGCGACAACTTAAACGGACCAGGATGAAAACAAGCGATCACGTTGTTACTCCGGGTCCGTACATGTTTGGCACACTTTCAGGAGGTCTCGGTAACAGCGGCGACGTCACGTTTTCTATGTTAAGGATTGTTTATTGAAGTCATGATGTGACCCTAGCATTGTGTTTTACGATTGTCTCATCACCGATCCGCGTACCGACATTTCAATAGGGAAGGCTAGCGCGGGTCGTGGCGTGAGCCGAAGCATGATACTGGCTTCATAGCCAACCTCTGCCCACACTGCCGTACCATCGCTTCTGCTGTCAACATCTCACTTAGTTTTCACGATTTATGTTATTTATTCGTTATAAAATCTATAAATTATCTATACCATGACCATTATCATAATAATTAAGCCATTTTGACGTCCCACTCCTGGGCACGGGCCTCCGCTTACTATGAGGGGGATTCAGGCCATAATCCACCACGCGGCCCAGTGCGGGTTGACGGATTTGACATATTTATTTCGATAATTGGTTATATTTTAGGACATTTTCATGACCATTAATGCTACCGTTTATGTTTCGCCAGTATCGAGCCGCTTGAGCAAACTGTTCGTCTTTTTGATAACGTTATGCAATAATATAAATGCGGCGAGCATTAGTTTCTTGTAATGTTGCAGCTAAATTCTCGAATTACCAAGCTTATCGGCGTCGGTGGTGACTAAAATTTGCATCTGGGTAGTATTTCCTCGACGCCAGTTCGATAGTGTGTGCTCACGATTTAACGCTGGTATTAATGCATTATTCAGCGGGGTTTTCATTAGGCTGTCGGTATCGGCGCGGGCCATCGCGCTCTCGTTAAAATGTACCGATGGCATGACGGGTGCTCGTATACGATGGGCACGCGAGTGGGCACCTATTGAGGCTCTCACTGGAATCGCTGAAAAATCTACTGACAGTTTTGCATTTTCCGCTGCCTAGTTTATGTATCGCGTCATAAATCTACCCACGTATCGTGTTGACAGTCTAGAACTTCTAGTAGCCCAGTTATTCCCGTTCGATATGCAAATACCGTATTATTGCACGTAAGAATCATGGACATGTCACAGTGTAAAATGGTAAATACACAACAGACCGTAATGAAACGCATGAATTTGTACGCCGTGTGTGGTAAATAATTAGGCTCACTTTCATGCCTCATAATATTTAATTATTCAATTTACATATAATTTATAAATTATAAAATAAGTAATTATCTCTTCCCATTTTTCACACTTTTTTGTAAATTAGGTATATATAAGCTTATTAAACCAAATGGAAATATAAATGCTGTAAATGAAATAATTCTTAAACTGAATTCCCTAGATAGAGTACGCGTCTTTTATAAGTAAATTTATGTGCTCTTGTACTTACAAGTCATAGTTATCGCATCCATGCTCTTTAAAGTAATGAAGAAATGCAATTAGCAACGCAAAGAGGCCTATTAAATGTCCAACTAGTAACTTGACCAGTTGAAAGAAACCGGTGAGGCACGTAAGGACAGGTTTAACAACCTCACACATGACAAACTCGCGGATGCAGTATACTTTCGATATTAATGAGAACACATCCCGCTCACCTCGTCCTAAATAAACTATCATATGTCACATCGTATACGACGAATATGTACCAACGTACTACCGGCTGTATGTCCATTAATGGATAATAAGACCACGCAGATATATCTTATTATTTACAAATAAGAAACAGGAAACATTTGCAATCCATTAGATGTGTTAATTAAAACAAAGTCTTCAGTCATTGACGTCGAATCAACACCGTTGAACAGGGCCGATAATAAATCCGCTATGTTTTAATTACCTTGTTGACGCGTTGGCGATGAGCGATGTCAGTCGTTGTCTGGGGCACCTGCAACAACCGAGAACACATTATTTATCATCTACCGTTTAAATATAAATGAAAATTCAGAAACAGGGTCCAAAATCACCTTCATATCTCTCTCCCGCCGTCGACCCTAAAGCATTAACTTACCGGTGCGTAGGTTTCAATTATATAGAATGTCTATTCAATTAAAGAGGTATGTTTGTTTATTGACATAATAGTTTAGATTCGCCCATCAGGCGACTCGATTATAGAGCTCGGACACGCATGCTCTTATCTAAATTTCTAGATGCAGTCTACGGCGGAAGGCGGGCAGGTTCACGCCCCGGGCGAAGGATTAAATATATTTACCGGGCACGCACGTAATATATGCGTTTAACGAACACTGTTGCAATTATAATTTCTATGCGCCATATCCGGCCATATTTATTATTGCGGATGGGAAAGCTGCTATAGGATCGTACAAGGAAGCTCGCGATAAACCTAGAAAAGTCTCCGTTTAGTAGGTAAACAAGAAATTTTCTTATCAATTTGCTTAAATGAGTACTTTCTACAAATCTCCAGTGAGACAATGGCTCGTTAGTTGCCAGGCGGCTATGAAGTGTGAACGTCCGGCGTGTGATGTCGCGACATTCGTGTAAACAAAGCGCTACACTGACCGGGTTAGCCTTGAATGGTAAATGTACACGAAGTTTCGCCGAGGAAAAATATGCCATTGATGCAGGCAGCGTGCGTGCGCTGGGTAACGGTCACCGCGAGCCGAATAAGTGGTTTAGCATCGTACGTGGAATGATAATGTTCAGAGTGAGACTTGTCACGCGATTGTGTTGCCGAGTCGCTACCGGACGCAGATGTAGACCCACTTTCTATGTGTCCTTGGATCGAGAATAAAATGTGATTTTATATCTCTTCCTCACTTCTATTGTGTAAACAAAACAATGACACTTTTCACTTTTAACTAACGGAATCCCTTTTAATTTTGTTTCGACAATTAAGAAAGTCAACAAATCAATATTTCGCTTAGTGCATTACGATAGTGGGAGTCAATATCGGCCTCGGAAACGTAACAATGTAATCCTAACGAGTTACAGCGAAGAGAGGGCCGCGCGCGCCGCCCGTCAAGTCGCGGCAGTCGCTTACGGAACACCTCAATTCGTTCTTTGTTTACGTTGGGATCGCCGTTGCTCGCCGAGCCCCCGATCTCATCCCGAACGCAATAAAGCTCCGAGCAAACTCACGACTCCGCAATGTCTACTCTTTATCGCCCCCGCCGAATGCTGTGCGATCTTAAGCGTATTTTAATAACTTCCCCCCGCCAGTCGCCATAATGGGATCACCATGCAAATGCTTGTGCCCATGGAGTACCGTTATACCGATACCGACGGTAACGAACCGCCCCGTGAAATAAAGAAAGGCAATAATCGCGAACGGGAAATCCGATCGAGCTCGAGGCACCCAGTCGCGCGGTGGACAGGTTCCACAGGGAGCATCCAGTCGAACTGCAGCTATTTAAACTGCACTCCACCATGAACACTTAAGGTCACACATAATCAAAAAACTTGACTCGAAGAAAGTGCACTTACAAGTTCCTTTACCCGATCCTATCTTAGATTGAATGAGGTAAGTTGATAGCGAAGTTGACGTACCGAGTGTGGATTTAAAGTTCCCTTTCGTGATATGGCGATGCGCTTTCCCTGTCGCGGATCTGCGCTCTGACACTTGCACTCTTCCTTTCTACATTAGAACGCGACGGCGACGGTGGAACGCTTTTATCTGGCTCTGATTAACAATCATTAGAGTGATATCTATTCTAATAAATTAAGCTACAACATTAGACACCTCTATAATGTTTGCGGTTGTAATTGCTGTCTGTATTTTTTATTTAATGTTTATAACATTCAGTACAATAAGTTCAAAACAGGCGTGTAAGTGGGAACGCTTGTTTCTCATTTAACAGCGACGACACTGTTTATTATGTCCATGAGTGAAGTTAATTTTTTACCAACACCAGCACATAATTAAATCCTTTGAAAGCTACCGAACAATGTCATCTTTTTGAATAGGTAAGTTTCCAATTCAAAAGCCGCTTTATCATCTCTCCTTGCAAACTGCTATTACAAAATAAGATTAACAATTTTCTCACGTCCGCATCGAGATCGAGTTAGGCGACGACAACCTCTGCAAAAAGTAAGTTGGAAATCTAATAGAGTTTGTGGCAAGCCGGTTATTTGTTTTATTTTTTAGTTTCGCCGAGGAGAAATGCTATGTAACGCTCGCGAGCGAAGACGAAGCAACCTGACATTACAGTAATAACGCCGAACCGCCCTTCTGTCATTATTCTGTACACTTTCCTCGGGTAACTAAAGATGAAACGCTTTTTATATTTCAAGGGCATGTTTTTTAAAATTGCATCAAAGTTTACGCCGCGGTAGTTATCTTTTTCTATACGCCGGCGGATAATTATATTGCTAGATGCATTAGAAATCATTTCTTGTCAATCTAGTCCTGGTGGTTACTAACATAATTATATACGAATGTCATTCTAATTAGTAACCGGAGTAACAGCGTTAGCAACTGATTAGATAGCATGGATGATATTAAATTAAGACTTCCTTTGATTAAGATTTGTTATGAATGTGAAGATGGAGGTAGTGGTGCGTGAGATAACAGGTCTCACATTAGAAGTCTCGGACGTAGAATACATCGCTTGACGTGGTCACTGCGCGTCATGCTTGATACCCAGCGATTATTCCACTATGATAGCAAATGACTGGAACAGCCAACTTTTCATTACACTTACATAATCTCAGAATCATGTATCATGCAGGTATGTACGAGCACATGAGTACGTCGTAAACTTTTGTACATGGATTGAGATTGCAGAAATATACAAATTACACTACAAATATAATCTTGCCTAATCATAGTCTAAGGAGAACTGGCAATTTGATTCGTATCGGACACAGAACTTATTTTCAATTGAATACAAATGTGGAATAGTGATTTAAACTATCGGACTTCAAGGGAAAAGCTTATGCGGCATTTACAATGATGAATACATTTTACTTAATAAACAGGTAGAGTGCAAGCCTATTCAATCACATTAATATTCCATGTGTGTATCGATATATGAGTGTGGTATTATAAAACAAAACGATGCACGATGAGATTGGAAAGGTGAGATTGCATCCGAATAGGAAACATAAGAAGACCATATAAAGTAGCGATCGAAAAAAGGAAATATCAAGCGATAATAGCATGACGTCTCTTTGCGGTAGATGGTGAAACTGCCTGTTAAGAGCATGTTATTACGACTACTGTACACCTTCATGCTCCTACAAATTAAATTATAGACGCCTTATCGCCCGTTGAATATATTCCTTACAATCTGAAGCTTGTATAAAATGAAGCGTCATCATTATCTGCTCTATGCAAGTCTTCAAACTATCGTAATAGGAATGGTATTTTGTATGAACGTGTGCATTTTAATGGGTAAGTACTTTAGTGATACAATAAATTTGTTAATATATCGAGCTAGGTAGGTAACAACAACACAAAAAAGTACTTAACTCAAAAGCTGTTTCTAATCATCTATCAGTCAAAATAACGGTAATGTTCGTTTTTTTACCGCGCATCAATTATTAATTCCGCACCGCGTTCTGTCCGAGGTGTTGCGTAATGGTAAGAATGCGGCTATGTGCCCCTCGGACGTGTTCGACGGTTCGCATGTGAACCGTATTTATTGTAATTACGTCGCTCGAACGCTGACTCCTGTCTACAGGACGGGGAAACGTCCGGTGACTGAGAGATTACATCGTGGCTTCCTTTATCTGAGAGTATCGATGATTTGAAGCAATTTAACAGAATCCTTTTCTGTAATTTACTTTGCTTTCCTGTAACCGCAACTGATGTGTAGGATGTTAAGGTAACTATATCCAATTAATGAATACACACAGACGTCACTATTTGAACGTCCTACTGACTTTAAACCACAGAACAATGCCACGATCTCCATATTTATCAGTTAGAAATAATTGGAGTGGCACAGACCGCGGTTTTCCGATTAATGCCCGCGATCGCCTCTATGTGGGTCCGTTTGCGTTATTTTGCGACATCAGTCGGGCAATCGTAACCTCTTCCCACATAATTGGCGTGTGGGCGCGGCGGTGGTGGTGGCGCGCCAGTGCGATCGCCGCCCACCTGCGACGAAGCGACGCCCGATTAGATAGCTGGCCCGACACCCCCGACCTGGGCAACACCTCCCGGTTGCCGACGGGTGCGTCGGATCTTCTGACGCGATCGCGAAACACATAAAGCAGTCTCGTTAGTTGCTCCCCTTTCGCTGAATTGGTTTGGCCAGTATGAACGTGCAATTTATGACGGTCAGCGGGCAATGTTTATTTTGATACCGATATAAAAATAAATGAAAGTATAAAACGGATATCCGTACTGCAAGATCCGAGCAAATCCGTCTCGAATATCGAAATCCGTCTGACATAAACTTCAAAGTCAATTTATAAAACTATCTAACGACTATATCATCATATTCAAGCGTTCTCACATATTTGAAAATCTAAAAATCTAAAGCTCGATACTCAGTAGCTACAAGAAATGTCACTTCGTTAGATCGTTACACCAAGAAGAGATGCTCAGTTGGCTGTTCATTAATTGCGCTCCTACCTATTGTCGAAGTTCCCTCGGCCCACCGATGGCATCTCGAAGATCGGCTATTGGATCTCACGACGTTCTTGTTTCCGCCTGCTACGCGACCGCCTTAGTTATGCAAGCACCCGAGCTCTTGTATTGCCGTCGTTAATAATATAATATACAGTGAAAATTAATCGGAAGCATCGATGATAGCCGCGCACATTTATGCCGGCAGGATAAACATAGATAATCGTGAAAACCGTTCACTTGATTTATTTAGCACGTTGGTTCCACCCTTTCTAAGTTAAAGTAACAACAATTAGTGTGTCCAGGTTTTATTGCATCGACTTTTTACGGTATATTTGTGGCCATTGAAATACCTTGTTATTGTATGTCACGATTTGTAGTAAACGTTTTGTATGATGGAATAGCTGAAAATTGTATCGCCTGAAGTTATTGCCTTTCCCCTGGTGGAAATATCGAACACTTTTGTATATTATTTGCATCGATAGATTCTAGTCACGTTTTCGAACTTACAAACTCAACGATCGATCCATAAAACATTTTTAAAATTTCTGTTACAATAAGTGTTCTACTTATCCAACACCGATAAGTACAAGTTTTTCACTTTGTGACATTTAATTGTTCCACTGGACAACATCCTGGAGGGGACTAGAATTCCATTCATAAATGTTAGCAATGACGATTATTAACGTTCAACCCTGTACTGCAGATGCGGTTCGTTCTGAGAAGCTCTCTATAATTTTACATTGCTCGCTGCACAAACCGCTCTACCGGCTTATTATTCTAAGCTTATAATTCACTTTCTAGTTAATACAGCAAATACACCACGGCTTTTATATATGAGGTTTTCGAACTATAACGAGAATTTACCAATTTATTGTTTTGAAGTATGTTCAAAAGCCTATAAGTATGCCTATAAGTAGAACTGAATTTGGCCTATAAAGCCGATCGAATTCCTCAGATAGGTATACATCAAATTTACCGGAAGTGATATCTATCTACTATTGAAAAGCTTAAATCACGTATTTGATAAAAATTGCTATGCTAACATAGAATAATAAAAAAAGAACTTTCTTAAATAGCTTGGACTAAAAAAATATATTTATATATTTACCATTAAAATTTAAAGTAACATAGCGAAAGTGTGTTAATTGACTTGAAAATAGCATACAATAACGCTAACCAATAGAAAGTATTGACACTGCAAATATCTTGGATCAACATAGCATGAATATCTCGAACTCAAATCGTTTATCTGTACAATATTGTTGACGTTAATTGACGAAATACGAAGTGATGGTGTTTAAGAAAATTTATTCGCGCGCAAATTGCCGGTCCATTTGCATTGAATCTATGTAAAGCGCCCACTCGAACACTCGTTACCGAGCCTCGACAGCCTTCCGAGTACTTCCGCTCTTCTAGCCAATAGACGCGGCAAAAACCGAGATGGTAAAAAGAACGTCTGTTTTATTAATTGATCAATTTTTTTCATGATTATCGCTATTAATAACCTGTAAAGAAATGACTAGACTGTAGTGTAGTGCGAATGTAGACTAATAAGAAATGTAACATGTAATATAATAGGTAAATAACTTAGCGTGAGTTATGACTAAGTAATTATTTATATTTTGTACAAAATGATATACTACATTTGGAAACAATATAAAGCTCTACTGATGGCTGCGATAAAAGCTAAATGAACGGAAATCACAACATTTGTCGCGGCCACATTGGTTGTGCACAAATACGACAACATTTAATTTAATTTAAGGCTGTGATAGGAACGACTATTCGGTGTCGGTTGCCATGTTTCTGGTAGGGCCTAGTACGGAATACGGATGCAAGAAAATACGGCGGCGAGATAACATCATGAACATTGTGTACGTTTACAGTTAGTAGCTCAAAACGCAAATAAAATTAACGAAAGACAGCCGTAAACGACCGCATACACACCATATCCATTGCGGTGTAGTATAGCGGCGCGCGCAGCAAATGACATTCCACATTCACAACACGCCAAATAAGTGCGGAACGCGGCCCGTATTTGGGTCACACACTGATTCCACCTAATAGAACCGTAGAGCGAGCTGCGGCCCTACACCACAAGTAATCTGGCGGACTTATAAGAAGCTCCCTGCTAATTTGCGGGCGGTTCTTTCGGGGCTGCGGTTGAACGCGTGCCGACCGCAGTCGAATTCCGCTACTAGTACGTGCCGCAACGACAGGAGCGCTGTGATTAAGACAAGACCACCCTGAATTACATCGCTGTTATTCAATCAAACAAAATAACTTCGCTGCTCTGCCCTATTATTTAAGCGGCGTTAAAAAAATAACGCTAGTACCACGATCCACCGATGCTACGCACTTTTAACACCAGATACTTTGTACGCATGCTTGCATACCTACATGAGTGTTTTTATTAAATACATATAACATTTATAAAATATTACAATTACATTAAATACGTGTAATAATTATTCCGCGTATCAGTTTTAGACATGTATCTACTTCACACTTGATTAATAATGATCGTATCTCTCGTATTACAATTTTAAGTGAATGAAAACATTTATAAAGTGAATCCACATTTTCTGTGAAATCTGTTCTAAGAGGCTTCAAGCAAATTTTATAGCTAAAGATTCGGACTAAGACACAGTGAAATTGTATGTATTGAATGCGTCTTAAACATATAATTATGTCTACTCTATGTAGATATAACATTTAGTTTTTATTTTCATCATTGCCACCATCAAGTGTCCGCCTAGGCATTAGTGCAACACAAAACCCTTGCCTTGCAGGACCATTAATTCTGCCGGCATGTAATTTTTCTGTTATTAGATACACATAGTAATCACAAATTCATGTAATTAATACTCTTAATTATATTTAGATCACACACTGTAATGCCACGTTCCGCTCCGTGGGTGGACAAATTAATGCTGTCAGTTCTTCCATGAACATTCGTGTATGACATAATAAATGAGTCTTAGTAATTGCTACGTAGACAATTTTATTAGCGACAACATATCATTGCCAGCACGTGGGCTTTTAAAGATCGAATTTATTGATTGCTGGCAGTTGAATTATTTATTGGGTATGCAATGGGTATATTGCTTTGAATTGTTTCATTATAGTGCATTTTAACCAATGATAACGAAATAAAATACGAAGATTCTGTAAGTTCAAGCCGTGCTTGTAAACTTCACCGCCGCGTGCTGTTCTATATCTTCTTATACTATCATGATTAAAAATATTGATATCTAATGAAATTCCCACACGCAAACTGTGCGAACTATTGTAATGGTTTTTTAAAATAGAAAAAAAAAAAACAAAGATATAGATTGAACTTGGGTGTCAGTGCAAACGGCAAACACGCGAATGTCTGTAGTTTCACTTACGGTGCACTTGGTTTTTCGTCGGGAACGGCCGGGATCTCGATCAATAGCTCACATTGTGCTCAGACGCCCGCGCAGGTTGCATAATGTCAGCCGTGGGAGCGAACACAGCCCCGGGCCGTTATGCGACGCACGCCACTGGTACCGTTCCATTAGTGATTTTATTAGACGATTCGCGTGTATCGCCCGTAATCAATTTGAACATATCGCGAGCGCTACGAGTCGCCCTACTTCTAACCTATTGGAGCGTAAAGCGCTTTGCAGACACGTTTTCCGCTTAAGCTCACACGGTGTTTCATAGTAGGCTAATGTAAAGCTTACTAGATATAATTTTGTTTCGTCAGCCTTATCTGGGACGCAATGGTATAATCACGAATCGATTGGCATTTTTGGAGTAGAAGTAAACAAGGATTTAACAATTGAGCGAGATGGTGCATATCATAATGCAAACTTAGTAAGGTAACACTGGTAACACTTTTTTGTATGACGCTTTAAAACTAAGCAGGCCTCAAATTTGAGTTTTGTTCAAGTATTCAATTTTTAATGTTTTACTCGGTAGCGTAGCGAGAATTGTATTACCTACTTTAATTTCTTCAATTTAAGAGGAACGACAGACTCAAGAATTTGACTCCACTGCACTCATCTTATTGTTCGCAATGACCGCGAACTGTGCAACGGTATCTACCGGACAAATTTTCAGCGTTGTCTTGGTTTATTTTCTCTTTCCACAGAATAAAAGATTTGCTCTAAAAATTTGTCCATGCCATGAAACTAGAGCCTAATGTGCAGTCAGTCAGTTTTGTTGGGATTCAAGCAAAGTTAGACTACATAGCGAGTATACCTACAATAAATCTAAAATGATTAAACCCAATTTGTTATGCAAAATGTCTTCTAATTATGTAGTTTTTAAATTTATAAAAATCTGTGTCATAAACCTACGTCGAGTTTAAAATCTTCAAATATATATGAAACTAGTTTCCAAAACTCGGCAAATTTATTGTCGCATCAATTTGGGTATGATGAGGAATCTGTGTCGCGGTGAGTCAGTGAGTGGTGACCGCTTACACCCACGTCTATTCTAAGTCTTAACCGCGCAGGTTCCTCAATTTGCATACTTATCTCGCCATAAGCAAATATAAACTGCCATTATTTTTCTTCTGTTAATATTTACGGCCTTGCTAAAACAGATAGATTATTCTTTACAGTTATGTGGCCTATTATGATAATCAAATTTAGTTTTTTTTTGTTTTTTGATAATAAGTTGGCCACATTAATGTTAATATACCTATGTTATTTAAATTCAATTAATAGTTTGAATTTATTGTATTCGTTGTTTTATGTGCCTTAATAGAATGTTCACATTTTTATTACCATTGCCTGCCTTATTGAGCATTTTATGTTTTAAGTTTCGAAGATTAAGTAAATGCCTTCCCTATTATAATACTTTTATTCGAAAATGTTTTTATTTATATAGTATTCTAAAGATACACACATAATAAATTGTACAACAAACTAACTAGGCAAAACGCAATCGATTCAGATAAAAATAAATAAACTACGGGACACCTGTTCAAGGCGTAGCTGTCAAAAGTATGCGCGCACCCGCACCGCCACTCGGGGCATTCACCTTGCGCGACGTAATTAAAATCCTTCATGGGAAGCACGCCTGATGGAATCCATCCTGCCTGACCCGGTGCACGACCGCACCGCACCGCCCTTTAAACGTTACTTTATAAATAGGAGCAACCCGCCTTCGAGCCCATCGCTATAAGCCGCAGGAGCCAGAGGTGCCCAATTCATGGCCCTTTAACGTAGATCGCTTCGAAGCAATCGAACGCATTCGACCGTGATCGATGATTCGTGATGTTTGTACTAACGTGTAGAATCAGTAATGGAATGTTTCCTACAAAATCCTGGAATACGGACCACAAGTCAAAGATGGATTAGTAGAAATTATGATTATAACTTATATCCACATATCGTAATAAAACGATAACGATTATTATCAGTCGGGTTACGAATGAAAATTGCGGATCTTACTGCCGCTTTGTGTTTTACAACATTGATGATAATTGTTATACGATTGGATATTTAACAGATATTTCGGATGTTTATGAATATTTTTTGTATAAATTTTCATGATGTGTTTAATTTAATTGGTGGACTATTTAATTCACTTTCAGTATTTAGGAATCGAATTATTTATCGATGAATTTTGGAAATCGGAACGCAGTACTCGTATCGCCTTGTGCCGATTATTCTGTGCGCGGCGATGGCGCTTGGCGTGTCGCAGACGCGCGCGCAGTCACGAACAGCGATCCACCGCCGTTCTCACGTGACCCTCTTAATTATAATCTCAGTGCGCCCGCAATCGGGTCAATTAAAACCATGAACATCAATTCGGGTTTTGGCAGATTTTCCCTTTATGGTGAATAACCTATAGAATGGAGCTTGGGTTGATGATTCGTTTGCCGCAAGACTTCTGTTCCAATTCAACTTACCAGAATAAAAATTGTAATTCACAATAATCTTTCTAATTAAAAATCTTGGTTTTAAGAAATTATTTATTTTAAAAAGTTTTGTTAAAGAAATATAATATTTCTCCCTTTTTTTCTAATCTATTCTATTAGTCTAATTTATTTTTTATCTCTAGAATTAAGCAAAATTATACCGAACCGACCAAACATGGTAAATGTCATAGACCAAACATGTCACTTTTTGTAGTGTAATAAGTTGAATTTACGTGCGAGCTGGAAATCCACGAAATTTACCACACGTTAAGTTATGAATCGTAACTCTGTTTTCGTGATACACTTCTACCGTCGAAGGGCACTTTGGTCTTGTACCAAACCGCTTGACCCGGCTCGATCGTGCACTGAGGACCGTTTGTTTTACTTTTGCGGCTCGGGTACGCTACCAGATGCAGCGTGCCGCCGAGTCCCAACATTCCGCAGATAATACAAGAGGAGTTAACTAATATTCGGGTGACATGGAAAATATTAATTAGACTGTAAGATATAATATTGAATGCTTGGGTTAGCAATATATGTGGTGATGACGAAGTGTTATAGTAGGTATTACTAACAGAAGAAAATGTAGACGTCATCAGGAACTCTAATCATATTATGAGTGGGAAAATAATATTCTAAAATCCAATAATTAGAATTTTACATTAAAATTCCCAGTTTTTATATTATTATTAAGGTACTTACTTAAATTACCTTTTATTTATTTTTCTTACCTTAATTAGTTATGAAACAAAACGCAAAAACTGTTTTAAATATACGGTTGTTTAAACAATTAAAATTTAAGCATAAGACATGTTTTTAAATCCCATTGGTACATGCTAAATGAATAAAAAATATTCTTCCCTAAGACGCATCGCGTAGTGCCCCCGTTGAAGTCTTTAACTTAATAAACCGCAGCTGTATTTGATTGCACTGGTTACATTACTTGCGTTAAGCTTTTTCATATTACGTACTTTTGTAAAGAGGTTTAAACCGTAAGACATTTTTTTTCGTAATTTTTAAATTTGGTCGGCAAACTTTATCGAGGAATAGCCTAGGAATACCTATAGCGAAGTCAAAAATAACATTAAAAGATGCTATAAACGATAAAATCTTCCCCGCGGGAGCCAAACGAAGCGGCTCTAAATATAGCGCAGTGCTATTATTGCTGTATGCGCATCAGAGCTTATCGCTCTATACACGATTGAAGACAACCTCACGCGCTTAACGCAAAAACCTTCCTCTGTACGTACACTAACGGTGCATTGCACACACTCGTAATTTTTCTACGTTATCATCGATTTTCTTCCCCTTTAATACGCGAGCGGTGATTTACTACACCTACCTTGTATTTCCTACTCGACATTGACTAATGGCTTGCCGCATTCTTTATAAACTTATTATGAAGATTGTTTTAATTCACTTATTAATTTTTTTATTTTACCTAAATGTGGACTCCCGGCTGTATGTTTAATTTTAAACTGGGGATAACTAACTGGAGGATATACCTACTGTGAATCACCATTTTAATGTATGTCAGTTACTTATTATAATTAAACTGTAATTGGAGTCGTGTCGCAGGGTCCAGACACGAAAGAACCTCCATAAAATATTTAATAAACCAGTTTATTGAACAGGATCACTTGAGTGCCCTCAAGCTGCCCAGGATTGCGATCTCGAGAAAAATGTTTTCATCCAGACATCTAAAAATTGTACGAAAAATGTTGATATCGGTTGCATCGAAGCTACGTACCTTTCGAGGGCCACTTTAAGGATGATTGAGGGTTGAGCGTCACGTGATATAGTTCAAACAAATTTCAACACGCAGTTCATGAACTTTTCACTGTTCGTATATCACAGGCGGTCGCACAGTCCTCGATATGACGCGCGCGCAGCGATGGTCGCGAGCCTAGTGTCGGCCACTCTCGACGAGACACTGAACTTGCCGCAGTGCGCCCCAACGGTTATAACATAACACGTCTGACGTAACCTTAACCTTGCAAGAAGAAGAGGAACGAGCCACCGAAGGACGGAGAGAGAGAGCGATAGGTCCGAGAGAAAGGGAGAGATGGCGCGGTCGCCGGACGCGTCGGACGGACGCGGCGCCTCGGAAGCGCGCGGCCCGGCCCGCCGCCGCCGCGGCCGCGCTGACCGCCACCGACTATTGCAACCGGAGACACTTTACACGCGATCCTCTTAACAAAAGCGCTTATCGTTCGTTTTGCAAGAGGGCTTATATATTTAACACTTCATTGAATCAATAACCGCATAAGTACCTTCTTAAACTATACTGGACTACCAATCCATGAAAGCGCAGCATAAACATCGCGAACGTATAGTCTGGTCTGGCAGGGAGTCGATTCAAGTACTCCAATCATGAAGATTTCCGAGTAAGAACAAGCCGTTTCCTGCATTATTATGATCTATTAAGTTTCTAAGATCGCTTTAATGGGTCTAGACTAAAAAAACAGTCTTGTTACAGGAAAAGTTTAAGTTCGCAATATTTACCCGCTCATTATTGGAAATGATGCATTCAGTTTAAAATATTAAGTCATGCTTTTATTTTGTACTTACGCTAATAGCCATATTCATGTGGTACGGCAAGGTGCCTCTAGCGCTAATTCTCTTTGAACGCCGCCCTACCGTATCTGTCTGCTAGTTACCATCTTCCCCTTACAACAAGCGCATTTGTCTTTCACACTTATGTTTGATGAATTATAAAAACAAACAGTGAATTATCTATGTCAATAGTCAGTAGGTACAGGTCTTCAAAAAGCAGTCTTTACATTTATGTCATGTTCACGTAAACAGACATGAGGCAATAAGTGTAATTCTATTTAACAACTAGTGTAATATTAGGTCTTAAATAGGAAAGCAAACATGACGGTTAATGCGTATATTCGATAGATCACAAACTTGTTTGGCGAGCACAGCGAGAGTGCTGTGTCGCATGAGAGTTTTTCATTACAAAAATTGTAGGTCGTAGCGTAATCACTTCGGACACGTGAATTCGTTTGGTTGGACATGAATGTCGAGTCGGTGACCTGGGATATCAGCATTAAGAAGATTGGCGTATGTATCACTTTCTCGTGGGTAAAGGCAACTGTGTATTAGTTTATTTCCATATATCTATTGGAATACACCTAAAAATAAACACACTCTTGACTAAAATACAATTAACTGGACTAAAAGTCGAATCCTCAAAATGTTTTTCATGTATGTCGCAAACTCTTCGGTCACGCATGGTGTTATTGAGATTATCTACCACAGATTCCAGGCGCTACGTATACCTAACCGTAAGACTACGAGCTCCACCAAAGGTGCGTAGCGCTACGGTGGGTTTTGGAGTTTTTAATACGCGTTAAAGTACTTCTAGCGTACGTCAGGTGTATAGAGTAACGTAAAGTAATTAATCATAAATGTTGATTAATCCTCATTAATTTTTTTCATCACGTAAAAGTGCTTTTAACGTCTGCCAACGTAAGTTTTTATGGCAGTCGATATAAGCGTAACAAAGAGAATTTATAGTAAAATAGTATATAGTAATAGTTATGTAATCTGGTAATTTTTAACCTAATATGAATACATCATAATCATGCAAGCATAAAGATGCAGGTTCAGGAACTCGACTTGCAATGTAATTACGAATCTAACCAGTTAAAACAACCTATTAAAACCTTGATTTAAAAATGACTGTATCCATGTCACATGTTTTAATCCAATTAGTGAGCTGTATTGCGCCTAATATACTAACTATTAATAATTTATATACATATTGGCTTAAATAATACGAGCGAGCGATTCGCTGCGCCGAACGGAACAGCTTGCATTGCATGGAAATTGGCGCGAGCGATCAAGGAAGCTTAGTATAAGTTTTGATAGATTACGAAAACCAAATCGAACGCGCTCTTCGCTACCCAGACTCGTGTGATCGTCGCAATTGAACTGAACGCTCTGTTGCATCTGTTATGCCAATCCTAGCATATACACAAAGCACCGCCGTATTATCATTCTGAACCTATTTAACGCTTTTAGTCCAAGAAACTGCACTTGAGTATGGTATTAATGTCTCTGTTGGTATCAAAGTGCCAAATAGTCGTTCATACCTACAAACAACATACTAAGAATAAGGTCTGATTGAATATAGAAAAAAATATTTACATTAATGAAACCCGAATAATTCTTATTATGCGACTGTATACGAGGCATGCCTTTTAAGTTCTGTCGTTTCCATAATTCCCGGCAATTTTGAATTTGGAACTGTTCTATATTCGAATGTGTTTAAATTTCGAATCTCAAAACAGTTGAATGTATTAGGATTAATGTTATTGTTTAGTCACAGCGTCGATTAGAATCTGTCAGGTTACGTACGAAAATGAATCTTTCTAAGGAAAATGTTCGTGCAATAATTTTCTACAACTTTAGAAGAGGCCTGACACGGCTTCAGTGTTTTGAAGAGCTAATATCTGTGTTCAGGGATGAAGCCCCATGTCTGCGGACTGTCGAACGCTGGTATTTAGAATTCCAGCGTGGACATACTAGTGTTAGTGACAAATCTCGCGAAGGTCGCCCAAAATCTGCATTCACTGAAGATAACATCATTGGAGTGAGACAACTAATTCTCGAAGATCGTCATGTGACGTATCGAGAGATAGAGGCTCTATTAGGCATCTCAGGGACAACCATTCAGAAGATCTTGCATGAAGCGCTTGGTGTAAGAAAGCTAGTTTGCCGTTGGATACCGCATCTGCTTTCCGACGATCACAAGGCGGCCCGCGTCAGATGGTGTAAGAAAACTCTGCAAAGGTTCAACCGAGGAGAGTCAAATCACGTCTACGACATCATCAGTGGTGACGAATCTTGGATCTATGCCTACGATCCTGATTCCAAACAACAATCTACAATCTGGGTCTTTCAAGACGAGCCAAAGCCGTCTAAAGTTGTTCGTTCTCGAAGCACTTCAAAGAAGATGGTGGCCACGTTCGTTAGAAAAACCGGCCATGTTGCGACTATTGCACTTGATGATCGTAGAACGGTTAACGCAGAGTGGTATACCACAGTTTGTTTACCACAAGTCATCGCCGAACTTCGAAAATCTAACTCAAAGCGACGCATCATCCTGCACCACGACAATACAAGTTCACACAGCGCTCGTCAAACGATTGAGTATTTGAAGCAGGAAAAAGTAGAAATTCTTGACCATCCTCCATACAGTCCTGACCTAAGCCCTAACGATTTTTTTACATTTCCTAAAATTAAGAAAAGTCTTCGTGGTCAAAGGTTCCAGTCCAGTGAAGAAGCAGTCGACGCTTTCAAGTCAGCCATTTTGAACACCCCCACTTTAGAGTGGAATAAATGTTATAATAACTGGTTTGAGCGAATGGAAAAGTGTATTAAGCTACGTGGTGAATACTTTGAAAAACAATAAAAAGTACTATAAGGTTCTAGTTGTGTTTTTTTCTTCAAACGACAAAACTTAAAAGGCATCCCTCGTAAACGTGATTACTGATTGCGTTTATCCATGCATAAGTATTTACACCCCTTTTCATATTCGCATATAAAGGTAGACGTACATAATGTAAGATGAAGAATATTGAGAATGATCTATTTATCTACTCCTTTAGATTTCCATGGAAAAATAGACTTGCATTTATAAAAATAATAACGTAGTATGGTAATAAAAGTAGGTTTTATATAAGTATGTGAATTACTTCTATGACGGATACCGGTAACCGTATAAGCGCTAGGATTAAAGGAGCTCGTCTATGGATAGGATGTGTCTGTAGCCCCTAACAAAAATGTTATCACTCATTTGAAAAACTTAAAATGTCTTTCCTAAACATAGGGTAGTTTCGATGTTATTACGGACTAAGAAGGTAAAACCTGGCATTCCCAGTTTCCGTTGTTTGGCGTTGGTGAGTATTTAAACGGTATCGCACTTCAACGCAATACATCACTGAGTTTGTAGCCTGACGTTACTGGAAACTATGTGGATTTATACAACCATCACACTGTCATAGTACAATCGCGATAGCGTGTGAAAGCTTACCATAACTTCCGGCCGTTTAGGAGAAAATAAGTATCATGACCACTAGACAGTGTTACTATTTTCTTATATTCGGGGCTCTAAAACACCTTCAATCCACCAAAATCCGAACTCGCTACGTTTTAAAATTCGTAATGTATTATTAATCTGTCTGGTTATGTTATAATGAGGTATTTCCAAAAATAAATCATTGTTAAAATCACAAAAGGCGAACAGGTGAACAGACAAAAAGAAAATCTCGCATATTGTGGTATTTTAAAGATGTAATTCTCTTACACATAACGATACCAGCTGAATAAGTATTGTAGAGCTTCAATTGTTGCTCAAATTGCCCGATCTCTTACTCTCGTCTTCACATTCGTGAATGAAAATGTAAAAGCATTTCGCTTTCAAACGGACAATCGCAACGTTTTGCCTAATGACATGTACGGAAGAAAAGATTATGTCGTCGACCTCAACTTTCTAAGACATGAGCTCTTAAATTGTTTATTTAATACCTACTTTGTTTGAATTTCACTTTGAATTTTTCAGTTTGTTGTATTTTTAGTTTTAGCATGACACTTAATTTATGTTGCGTATTTTGGCTCGTTAAACGAATGTTGGTATAATGGACTATATTCTACTGCATTTTTTCTTTTAAAGCTTACACACATGGTTCAATCTATTATGAAATTCTATACGTTTAGCGATGCTGCTGTACAGCATTTAAAATATTTTCACCATTAAGTATTCCTTAACGATTCCAAAACAACTCTTCTGAGTAATTTAAAGACACTGCCCGCCCACAGTGCTCACTTGGTCGGCCATAAATCAGAATTAAACCTACATTTAGTTACACCCGAATATTTGGGTTAAGCATACAAATTAAATTCCTAAATATAAATGAGTAGGTAATAAATAATAAAAATCATAGAATCAGTTGAAGTGGATGTCGATTTGCATGACTCACCGTACGAGTTTTTTTTTGCTACCAGTCGTGGACTCCTATTCTGGTGTGTAACGAATATCGTAAAAACAAATCTCTAGTTTGGTACAAAGATGAGACCATAAAACATACTACCTTTATTACTATTGTCGAACCCATGATAATAATTGGTCATTTCTTCGGTCCAAGTTTTCATCATAATACAAAATTAAACGCCAAACAGGGAGGCATGCCCTCTATCCAGGTTATAAGCTCGTTACTGATGTCAGAGCCGTGTGACTCGTACCAGAAATACCACTTCCTCGAACATGTACCATTTATGCTGGGGCTATTTTTGTCAAGCTTCGTTATCACCTGGTTTTCTCAACTTGTTATCCTGTAGTCCACACGAATTTATTATTACGAGTTAATAAGTTGGTTTAAGCGCTATACAACATATTCGCACGCAAAATGTTATTTATTTTTATGAGATTGTAATACAAACTATGTAGCCACATTAAATTATGTGAAAATCGACCATGTGAGAAAGATTTTTTCGAATATAGTTTTATAGCGGAAACATGCTTTGAAATAGTAATTTGATATCAAAATCTGTACTTTTAATAATATAATATTTTATAGACCAGATTTATAGCCATGTGTTTGGGTGAAAGTAGATAACTGCTTGGTTTACGATTCCAGCAATCATTTTTTAAAGGTACAATACTCGTATAATTCTACGCGATCATTCGTTTTGCAGTAATCGCAGCTTTGTACTGTTCATTAGTGCCCTCGATGCGTCTCTTTCTCAGTTATTACATCATAAAAAATGTTCCCAAGACTGTCTGTAGGTTGTTATGCATCGCGTCAAATTTCCCGTCTGAGTGCCCATTACGCCCCAGGCCGCGACGCTTCTCATTCATTTAATAGATAGCGGTACTAATCTTATTGTTTATTACGATGTGCGATCTTTTTCCGAGCTCCTAATAGCAGTGAACATAATAATGTTTGAACCTTTATCTTACATATACAATTCTCGTGTCACAATGTTAGTTACCATACTCCTCCGAAATGGCTCGACCGATTTTCATGAAATTTTGTGTGCATATCGGGTAGGTCTGAGAATCGGTCAACATCTATTTTTCATACCCCTAAAAGACAGGACAACGTCTGTCGGGTTAGCTAGTGTTACCTATATATAAATCTGTTTGCGCTATTATCTTCTAGAGTAGTCTAGCCATGCAAACAAAAAATACCTTTTATACCCAATAAAACACACTAATTTAGCCGTACCGATCAAGGGAATTCTGTCTATACACATCAAACCACCACTAGGCGACGGTTTATAAAATTACTGTTCAATTTCAATTCAGGTTTACGTTTTCAATTAATCAATTATGTAGTCTCGTATTGAATTAATCGTGAACTTTTATTACCCACTTCTCTGTACTAAGACTAATGCAATTACTAAGTTCACTATTTACGTTAGACACGGCTGTTATATGATGTGGCGGCTAATAATTTGCTACCCATGTGATTTTATACCCTTAAAATCTCTTTTGACCTTACTGTGACGTTGACAACCCTGCCTGTGCATGCATATGTATTACCTAACCTGCACCATGCCTTTCAATTAAAAATGATTTAAATGTGTTAACAACCAACTATGGCCTAAATCCCCCTCATGTTGAGGGGAGGCCCGTGCCCAGGAATGGGACGTCGAAAGGGCTAAATTATTATTATTTTTTATTATAACAACCAACTGGGTCCCTATTCTTGAAATTTTGAAATATTATGAACACGGTGAAGCAGAAAGAACATACTGAGTTATTTTTAATAAATGTTGAACTATCTGCTTTGGGGGAAAGGTGAAGAAATAATTGATGATTGCAAGTTATCCGTTTTAAATGCACCCATTTCTCGCTATCTCATAATTTCATATGGTGCAGAAACGAGACGCCTTGTATTATTTTACGGAACCTCAATAATGCTTTGCGATATAATACAGTTTAAATTTAAATTTATTGCTCATCTAATAAGTGATCATAGACATACATTATTTGTTCATAATTGCACTAGATATATATGACATTGGTACGTATTCAATAATAGCTAACATAGTAGATTATGGTATTTATTGCGCCAGCTACCAACGTATAATTAATCTGTATATAAATGAATACATAATATCGCTAATAAATATTATGCCTCCTCCAATTTCGCGTAACATTTGTGGTTCAGCGACGATATGTAGTCTGCGTTCACTGCGACGACGGCATGGGGCGCCGCCACTCATTATGGACAACAAACATTAAAGGACAAGCCTTGTAAAATGAAATTGTAATTGCTTTCCTTTCACATCTGTATTGCGTCGATTTATAAGAGTCTGTGTACTGCCAGTTAAATTTAAAAAAAATAATCTCCTTTAGCGTGTTTCTTGAAATCTGACCAAATAATGTCCAATAACCATTTCGCCGCAACCAGCTAAGAAAAAACAGGCATTGAAATTGTTACATCCACTTAACTGTCGGTTAAGTAACCATTATTAATCGAGTAGAGTTAGAGTTTAACCGTTCTAATTTTATATATTTTATATTCTCCGTTAATGGTCCTCAAATATATACTTATAGTAAAGTAACAAAGTAACAAAGATACGCATCTTTGTTACTTTTACTACCCCATGAATTCATGAGCCTCATTGCAGATTAACTATATTTTATACTGCGATCGTTTCTTAAAGCGTTTGTTCCCTTATAGTGGTTATTTCAACATAATGCCGTAATGACCTAGGTATGGAGGAAATTACATTTTACAACTTTACTTAATTCTAAACTTAGTTATTATTTTAATATTGTTATCATTATAACTGGAACATAAATTACGTATTTAAAGATGTTCGATTATTTTCTTAAAACGGAGCGTTGAGGAACAGGAAACCATGAGGAGAAACTAATGTCTATGGGGGCGATCAATAATGTCACTTATTTTAACGTACTGTTGTACATTTCAATGAATAATTAAAAGAACCTTCGCCTTGGACTCGCAAGCAATGCAATACCAATCACTTTAAGTAGATACCAAATGGATCAATCAATATTATTTCTTTGGCTTTACATATCGATACTTCGATATGCAAATGGCTTCAACCAGCATTATTTATGTGATTTGAATCCTAAGGTACCTACCGATATTTACACGTCTATTAGTCAATGTCATGAGCAAATTAAGACGAATCGCATGATAACTCATTCATCAAAAGCCAATCTACCGTTTAAATTTACTAAATAAAAAATCGTGTATCTTTGAGGACATTAAACTTATTTACACACTTGAGTGTAAATAAGTTTAATGTACAATAATTAACATTACCTACTTGAGTTTGTACCTATGCGCTGCGTGCAAACATTTTTTTTCTGTTAAGAACTCCCTGTTTATTTGTCACTAGCGGCCCGCCCCGGCTTCGCACGGGTACATTACGGTTACATTATTGGATTTTTAGTAAGGATCCCATTTTTTTTTTAAATATAATATAGCCTATGTCCTCCGGGGATAATGTAGCTTCCCAACAGTGAAAGATTTTTTCAAATCGGTTCAGTAGTTTCGGAGCCTATATATGTCAATCAAACAAACAAAGTTTTTCTCTTTATAATATTAAGTATGATAATAATATCTGCTATATTGTAAGAGCTAATAAGCACTGAGTTACTTTATTAATTAATATTCGGCTTGTGTGTATAATATTTTGAGTAGAAAACTTCCACAATTCAGCGGTAATCTTACCTCTGATCGCGTTCAAGAGCGGGTTTTGCATTCTTTTCTTGCTTATTTGACACATTTGAAATCCTTTCTCGTGTTGACATCACGACAGTTGGAAACTTTATGAGTATGTTATAATTTTCTCGTCCTTCACAACTTTTTCTTATTCTCATTTTGCTTCAATTTACTCAAGTACGTTTCCCTTGATGGTGTATCTTTTCACACGCTCCAAGATGCCGCCGAGCCTGATCTTAATCATCAGGTGCGGATTTTTTTATGGTCGCTTTATGAACTAAGAAATGTTCTAGGCTGGAAAGCTTAGGCTATAAAATGTAGATCATAATTATATTTTTTTATCTACACCGCCGCAATCATTAGTATTGTAATAAAATGATGACTGCATTTCTTTGAAAATTTTATTTGATATGAAATATTACCGTTTTAGAGGTTATATTAACTCTTTTTTGCTGCCAAGAGGTGTTTGATTGTGAAGCGTAGAATTAATTCATGAACTCATCAATCTTCCACTGGCCTGGTTAGTCGTAATTACTTGTTTATTCAAAGTGAATTCTTATTTTGATAATGAATTAGTTTCAGTTTTTTGCCTCTAGGCATTGTAAAGATTTTTGCCTTTGTCTAGAAATTGCCCTACATAAAAAAATATAGTAATAATCGGTATTGCTTTATTACAAGTGAAGTTAATTATTATAACTATGATTAAAGGAATGAAAGAGTACAGCTAGCGAAACATAGAGATTAATAAACCCAGAATGCGCATTCAGTGCATACTTATTTTCCTATAGTCGACTGTGAATGTGGTGGTATGGTGTAATAAAACTTGGAGTTAGGAATATCGTTAAAAATAATTTTCCTGTGCCATGTGCACATAATAATGATAACTGAACTCTCAATGACATTGTGAGTGTAAAGTCTATAAAACTTTATGATTGAATAAACTGTAATTTGTAATTATAATAACAACTCCAAGACGACGGCTGCCACAGCCGGGGTAGGCCCAAGAGAACATGGGGCGACGATTTGGACACCTTTGCGGGAGATACGTGGCCCTAAACAGCACAACACCGTATTTTGTGGTGAATTCAGGGAGAGGCCTTTGCTCAGCGAATGGGCCACACCAAAACGTCAAAAGCGGAGCGTTTGAAACGTAATCGCGTGCGTTTGCTTTTCTATTACGATTTGAGTAGCTAGCGTGGTTAGGGCCCAGGTCGGAACGTGCAAGCAAATTCTTTGGTAGGTATATTGAAAGCATCTATAGGCTACGACAAATTTTTAAGATCAGGTGGGTCGTGCCCTTGTTTGCCGACTTCGTAACGTATAAAAATGGTAGTTTATACAATAAGTTGAATTCGACATGTATCTCGAAATATTTGAAATCTAGAATACTAGGAACAATTGTTTAATAACCGTTCATGAAATCCCGCGAACCCCTAATATGCAAAGATGGCTTGACATTTAACCTCGATCCTATTAATTAGCTAATTCAAAAGCATGGTCGTATAATTTATAATGGCTAAGGTAATCCACGAATTGATATTACCACAAATGGTTAAGTAAACTTATTTGCAGTAACTCGGTCTTCTATTACCCACTATTTATGTAATTACTGTAAGAAATCTATAATCGTGCGGTGAATTAATCAAATTCACTGCTTTACTAATAGTTATATTATGAGTTTCATGCTTATTTTAGCCAGTAAACATTGGTAACTAATAATCGTTTTAAATTTAATTAACAATAAATGAAGAAACCGCCAAAGGCCTAACGAGTATTGCACATTTCCTAAGAGTGCCCGAATCCTGATTCTGAACACGCGATCTAGCGATCAGTTTACGAAATGATTTGCAAGGAAGAGGGTTTATTTTAAGTTCTGGGTTCGAATATTGAACCTGCTTAGGTGACATTAAAAGTATACCAGGTATTTTTTTTTTGTAAATTCACCACGTAAATGTACTTAATTCATCCCTGTGTTGAATAATTTATACGGCCACAGTAATATGTAGGTAGTTAATGTTCATTTTTAGCCGGCTTCTATTAAAGAACGAGTTTCTCAATTCTGGTGTATTTTTATGTTTGTTACTTGCCAATTTAAGCAAGTAGGTAAAAACGTACCTAAGAAGTGGGTAGTCCTTACGTAGTGTAAAGATAGTGGCACCAACTCCAAACGATAGATATTATAAGGGCCCTAATTATTTCTAGTTTTTAGTGCACCCAGGTTTTGTTCGAAGTGGGTTTAGTTATTTTTTTGTTTCAATGTAGATATCCAGAATCTTGATGTGTGTTCAGCGCAGCTGTAAAACTTAGAGCTAGTAAACCATAAGCCTGGTTCCTAAGTAGAAGACTCGTTAGGTCAGAGGAAAATTAAACATGGACTTATGAACTAATCGAGCGTTCGTGCTCCAACGAGCTGGGAGCATTACTGAATTTACAACAGTTATTCATATTTTCTGTTTACAATGTTACGGGCTGTTGTTATAATAACTTTATTAGAGGGCCTTGAAAATATATATGCTAAATGTTCATATATATTATTTACCTACATATTTTAAATATGGTGTTTATTTTAAATACTACTTTTATGTACGACCGAAGGGTCATCACTATGTTGTCTAGTCATTATCACAACTTTAGTAAATATTTATTAAATAAAAGAGACCCAATATAAGTTATAGTAATGTGTTTGTGTTACTTCTTTTATATCTTTCTTATCTTCTTAATATTTTGTAATATTTTTATTTTCTTATGGTCTACGCAACCAGCTTTCATGTGAATATTTTATTTTTGTGAATGTTAATTTAATTGTCATTTATATTATTAAATTCAACAATGTCGTATAAAGAGGCAAATTGATATAATACATCATCTCATTTAAGACCATCGAAATTCTTGTTTTACTACTTGTCCAATATTTTTACCGATAGATACTAGACTATAACATGTACCTATATGCTATTTTTGTAAAACAATACGTACCAGTATTAGAGTCAATTTCCACGGTATCTCTCCGACACCCTCATTGTATGTAGACGATAGAACAAGCGTCTAGTCGTTGGCACAGTTGAACATCCCCTGTGTCTACGATAAGTGTCTCCTATTATTGTTTTATTGCAGTTCCTACCAATACCTATTACTTCTATTAATTATCAATAAATCATTAAACGTCTTTCAATGCTTTACGGTGCAACGAATTATTTAAGATCCCTTTAAAAACGAAGTTACGTCTGACTCGATGCAAAAAATATTTTTCAAATGTCAAGTGTACGATCCAATACGAATATACGAATTCACGATTGTCGTCATGTTCCCATAGTAAATTTAATCTGACTGATCTGAATATTAGAACCGTTAGGATCGACATTACGCTGAGTATTTGGACAATCGTAGGAAGTGATTACCGTAAGTCTGGGACAATTTGCGGTAATTTTATAACGCGACACGACATCAATATTCATCTATCCAAAAGTCTGACTCAGAGAATCCTGTTGAAAGTCTTCTCACTTGATACGATAGTGGAAACACATATCAGTTTCACTTTTCCCTCATCTATAAATGGTGATTATTCGTATCACGAACGGGGTCGCGCGTGCTAACTGTCCCGGCATGTGTGCAAAAACAGATTTTCCCCGACTTCCACTGAAAATTCTTATCGACTATTGTTAACTATATTAATACTTGTTATATTAATATTTATTTACGATTCTGTTTCTTTCCCGTTTTTACGCAATTAAAGTTTAATTGAGACCATACATTTATCACATAACGCTGAATGTTGCTTGAAATATACCTATCTAGAGATGGGTCTTCATATATCTATCGTAATAAATGCCTTCGTCTTATGATTGTCTATCCAGTATTTCTACGCTTGTTATTGAAACAGTGGGAACTCAACATGTAATAAACAACATGAAGATAGGCCTGAACTTTACGAGCAAAGATATAATATGTCCAATTGGCAGTAAAAGCATTTCAACGGCATAATGCTTTAGAGTTTAAAACTAAAGCGGCAGATATTAGCCGTGGCTGGCTACATACCGGAATTAATTAAAACTCTTGTTGAATAATTTCTCATGAATCTCAACAAGGTGGCGTGGAAACCTCGCGCGGCATTTCCATGCTCTGTAAGTGGAGGAGCTGAATTACCATGCCAACTGGGTACATATTACCGGATGCAGTTTGTGCCTTTGCCAACTCTTTGCGCTCGCTACAAGCGCATAACTCGTGGAAATGCTGTGAAAAAAAAAATTTGCCCATCGCTAATCTATATCGGATCACGCGTGAACGGATGGCACGATTTCGCTAATTCTTTTTTGTTGCGTTTATTATTGTCAAAAGAAGATTCTTATGAAAGAAAACATTAACAAAGTTGAGCGGAACAGTCCGAATTCAATATTCAAAGTTAAGACAGGACAACGTCTGTCGGGTCAGCTATGTCAAACCTTAAGCTATATATTTAGTACCTTGACTTTTTAATTGCAGCTTCGCAGGCGTGGATCGTATAACTGTAGTAAAACTTATGCTAGCGCATTCCTGAAACACGATTAAGGCTTAGCGTATACTGACACGCAGGCGACGCGGCACAGCAGAGTAGGTACAGAATTTTCAGGGCAATTCTGGTGACGCACAGCTAAATGATACAGATATACCCCATATTTGTTATGTTTGCAGACATAATGTTTATACAATAATAACTATTAGGAAAAAATGAATAACCTTTTAAAACAGGCATAACAATATACTGATATTCATGTCTGCAGTTATTCTAGGTGGAAAATATTTAATTATATTAGTTACTACTGACGAGTTAAGCTGTTTACCAGATTATCTATTATATTGTTTCATTGACCTGTTGCCTAAACTCCTGTATTACCTATAATATTCATCTAATTCGTACCTATGTCCGACATTGTATAAGGTCTCCCTTACCATACTTTTACTTAATCCTCTTCATAAGTTCGTCGTTTCATGGTTAATAATGTGGCGTCTTATACGGTAGTCTCAGCCATTAATATGTCTTAATTTTTTTTCAGGTAAGCTTACCAACTCGGTCATGCAGCTTTAAACTCTCGTGAAACGGGTTTGTATCCATTGTACCTATACCTACAACAATTTCTTCGTTCGGTAAATAATTTGATAATACGCTCTCGAATACGATCGTCAATATTCTCATTAAAAGTTTTGAACCTATCTAAAATATATCATCCTTCGTAAAATGTACTCAGTTACCTATTCAAGATTAGTGTAAAACGTACTTAAAGCTACAAACAGTTTAATAGTAGCTATTCTCCGTATTTAGTTACGGAGTGCGTGACATCACAACTTCAAATTAATTACGCCATTTAAGCCGCCCGTAATGACGTTGGCACTCAACTGCGCAGTAAATAGTTTGTCACGATTACAAGCAGAGATATTATCCGTACACAGATATTAACGGCTAGTTGCGATTCTCACGCTCCGCGCATTATGATATTTTGTGTGGTATCATTTCCTGCCAATGTGCACGGGCCTTTATCCCGGTAACGCGCACCGTTATACTTCGGACGCTAACACACTGAGCTAGACAAATTCACTCCACTTTCCATTTTTCACAGGCCATTTTCTTGGACACGCGGACGATGTGAACGCAGGTGGTTCGCGGAACAAGATGTGGAGCGCCAAGGTTGCCTTCCACATCACCCACTTTCGTTATAAATCTTGCTGATACAAAATACACCTTCACACGTCGCGTAACAAAACATTCTTCAAACTCACGCCGCACGCACTTGCCTACTTACAGAGATTACCGTTTGACTGAAACAACAGCCGTGAATTGTAGTTGTGACAATAATTTTAATATCCGCCGTATCTGGATGTACGTATGTTTGTATGAGTGTTCGTTTGCCGCCTTTTGTACCCATACATATGAATTTCTTATCGATTTATTCCTTTATTCGCGCATGGCTTCTCACCTTTTTTGGTTTTACATAGCAGGAACTCCGACACTAATCCGAGCGTTTCTCGACATGACACCGAAATAAAAGAAAGCCGGCGAAGTCGCCATACGAGAGCCTTTATGTGCACAAACAACTTGATGACTCATTGTCCAAATGAATACCATTCCTAATTTGCAACTTTTGATGTTTAAGAAGCCAATAAACCTACATTTGCTAAAAAGTTACCAATAATGTTTATATTCCTATCGTGTTCGCTTAAAATGGTTTTTTGATACGAATAAATGTTTCGTGAAATCCAGGTTAAATCAACTTTAAACGCGGTTATCTCATTACTAATTATCCCATTATGTTTCACAAAACATACCAATTGACAGTTTTGATCGTGTGTACATATCGTTAATCCCATTCGGACTCAAAATATAAGCCGTTATACCAATAAGATACCACTTCTCAGCCATTATTTGACTTTTTAAATTAACCGGGACATGTCGGTACATAAGCACTCGTTCCCACCGAATACATGCAATACATTCATTAATATGGGTAACTTGAAATCATAAAAAGTACCGTAGCACCTATGAATGCATTAAATTTATGATCTCAGCACCTTTTAGCAGACACATTTTAATTAACGAAGTGATTACCCACTTTGTTACTGTTTATACTCATAGGCGTCCGTCGCCCTCGACCAGTTTTGAGTTCATTATATTTTTTACGTCCCTAGACATAAATTTTACTACATAAAATAATGTTATTCGCCTTTTAACAGAGTAATGAACATTTAATATCCCATATCACAAAATGAGAATGTTCGGTTAATGTGTCTGAACTAAATCGCGGTCTAAATAGCCACCTTGCGAAAATGGTCACCTTCCCAAAATGGACATGAACAACAGTGGGAATAAAAAGGAAAAATATTTATAGGTTGCTATGTGAAAAACCGAAGAGCAAGTGAATCTTAGTAACGTTTCAAGAATGTTCCTTTTGATTGGTTAGACAAATACGGTTGACAAAACTGCTATCTATTCAATTTGGTTTTAAACCAAACAAACATAGAGCTAGAATTATATGAGAAGCGTTATTTTCTTCTCTGTACTATTTTTTATCTCCCCAAACAAGGAGAATACCGGAATAATGCTCTGTCTCTGTTAAAATAAATTTGATAGCGTGGAGAGAGAAGAAGCCAGCAAATGGTTAGATCTAAACCGACGTTCATATGAAGCGTATGCATAGAATAATTTATAAATATCACGCAGGAAACACCTTTTTTTTTAACAATTTGCAGTATAATTTCCATACATTTCCCATACTTGGAATATTTGACACCAGGTATAACGTGGACACTAGGCTCGTGCCTCGCACACAGCGTATAGTTAAATTTATTCATTGCCATTTACTCATAAACACCGTCGTTATTATAATTCAACAAGCGCACCTGAGTAAATTTGAAACAGTACACCATTCCTGCGGACCGGTATTGAAGTAGATAATAATAGGCGAGTAGCATGTAGCAATATTACAAATTGCAAACTCATAAAGTAAATTGGAGTATGCTGACAATATATAAGATAGCCTTCTCTTGCTTGATTTATCTGACTGCAATGAAGTTTTAGTGAGATGTCCAAATGTTGTCAAAAGTCGTATGAAATTCGTGAATCGTTCTTGATTAAAGCGCTAAGATATTAGTGTAGTATCTTCGTCACCTACTAGGTCGCTAACGCCTTATTTAATATGTCAAAGTTGCCTTCACCATCATTTTAGAATGCCCTCTATAGACCATGTTTTATGAGGCATTGAAGAGGTCAGCTAAGTTCTATAAAGTCACCCATCAAAGAAGGTTGTCTCTGAAGTTCGAACTAATTTACCGCGCTAATCAAAAGATCTGCAAGCTATCAACTAAACAATGACCTTTTTGTATCTGCGAATTAATATATCGTATAAATTGAATCTACGACTTACTGTGCGCCATTAAACACAAATATTTACAGTTATCTGTCCCCGTTGACACCAGCGTAGAAGAATGTGTAGCATATTTTATTTTATTAATGTAGACATAAAAATAATAGCAAGGAGTGTCCCACAAAATTATTCAGCTATAGAAAATTATTAAATTGATTAGCACTTAAAATTTGTCTACCGTTATCGGGGATCTACTGTGCAATTATTTACATTTTTAACCATATACAGAGACGACTTTCCATATTTTTGTTTTTATAATGATTGCACTAAAGGAACTAGTCTCTTCATATGTTATTGAAGTGTGTAGCCGGCAATTACTCCATTTCAATAGTGTTCACAGTTCGATGTCGAATAATAATAGAAATCAATCTAGTATAAGGAGAGCAGTGGGCAAAAAAAACCGCTAACCGAACTTAGTGGTGGAACGTCGACTCATTCATTACTGGAACACCGTGCGGTTTAGTTATTTAATGAATCGTTAATGGCTCTGAGAGACCACATCAGGGGCGGCCTGTATCGACTGTATTGTGCTTTGGAAATAACTACCTTTAGCATTGGCAAGTAAAAATAAATAAATAAACGCTATTTTGCTACACACTGTCAAAATGTGTGATATTATTATTATAAGTACGTTATAATTTGCATGTATAATAATAGAATACTCGTTTAATGTATACCTACTGAACGCATGAGCGGTGGTCAAGGTGACGATTGCCCGGGCCGGTGCACGACGGGCGACGTCCACGGCTGACGAATGTCAATGGCGCGCCGGCACCGTTACTCGATCTCGCGTCCGCCGAATTAATTCGCCAATGGAAATCCATACATCGATTGATTCCTACATTGATCGATTTAATGAGCAACTTGTTACTTCGGCGCCGCCGCCCGTTATCGGCCATCTCACCTTGCGCCCTGTATACCCCCTCGCTCCCAACGCAAATAACAACGTCATTCATCATACAAACAATATTATTACCGATTGTCTACCGCGATGATCATCACGGTCAAAGACAGCAAAATAATCGCCGATAACAAAGCTGTCGACCGCGGACTAATACAGAAGTGTTATGATGAGTACCGTCTTATTGATATAGAGAATTGGAGCCGAAACCCGTCAGTAATGAGAATGAACTACATTTTAATAAGGCTTGCATCGCGGGTCTTGTCCATTTTTATTGGTGGTAGCTCATTTATCTGGCTCGTCTGAGACCTCACGCTGTTATTCGTTAAATACCATTTGCATGGCTCGCTGGGGCGTGACGAACAAAAAACAATCCTCCATCTTTCCCAGTCGGCACTCATGATCTTTATAAATAGAAATACCTACTAGCTAGATGGATGTCGATCGGCGCCACACTTTTACTCACATCGATCGCGATGGCTTGTCTCCTTTCTGATTTATATCTTGCGCTCTTAACTTTTGTCCGATGGGTAGCTGTTTTCTGCCTGTTAGATTGACTTTTTAAAACATATTTTGTTGTATGACTTATTTATTTTATTAGACGCAGTTTTATAATAAATATATGCATGAATATATATTACCATAAACCAATATATTATAAACCAGAAATAATATTCACACGATCTCATTCATAATCTACAGCTTAGAAATGCGCGCAATCAATCAATAGAATGTTCGGATTTACTCATTAATCAGTAAAAATAACTAATGCACGTTTCACAGGTGCTCTCGATTCTAATCACGATCTCTCGACTGCTGGATAGTAGTCGAAGCGCCACCTAACATATCAATTAGGCTGGCTTTTAATTCCGTCATCGATCACCTGTCATCCACCTCAACCAGAGGTCAATATCTTTCATAAACTTGATCGCACACATATATATGCGATAATTTTTTTCTTGAAACGGGTTCCGCAAATAATTTTACATCTTTACTTACTGTACCAATCTGTAGGTACTGTAAACTTCATTAAAACATTGAAGTGGTTCGTCATCTTTTTCCTTGTAATAAATACGCCGCAGGCATCTTTCATTTTTTATTGTGTTTACAGTTGAGATGAGAACATAATATTAAAACAAAAAGTATACCGTACCGATGATAGCTTGTCGCCGACAATAACATGTCTCTGTATGAGAAGCGGTCGTTATTGCTAAACGTTATAAATTTATAACTCAAGACTGAATTATAGTTTTATTAGTCACAGTATACACTCGTTATGAATCATTCTTTGATATAGTCCAAGTATAAGTGCAGGGCTGCGTTACATAACGAATAAAAGAATATAGACGACAGTAATTTAAAAATCCTTTTACTGAATACTATCCAATGCCAATTACGCACTTACATATTAAGTAAACGTCTTTTTAAACGCATAATATATCTACGCGGCATCGATTTCGAAAGATAAGATCCCTAACAAGTCCAAGAGAACCCAAACAAGGTGATTGTGTTTAGATTGTGAGCTGAAATGGTGGTTCGTTCGGTAGCCGACCGAGCAGCGAGCAAGTAAACTTGTCGCTTTATAATCGAACCAATTTATATCAGGCGCCAATAGCCACCACTGCATCGGAGTTATAGAACTTGTAGCCAAGACTTTATTTAGATGCGGTCGCCCGCGTCGAGCCCGCCGCACCGGCAAGTGCTCTCTGATTGTGCTCGTCGCGCTTTCCCGACGACTTTTGTTTTATTGTTAACGGTACATTTACTACATGAATAAACCTTTAATATATTAATGGAAATACAGCTGTCTTTGTCTTTATTTTCATGACATTATAACAGTTTTGTTGTATAGATTCGTGACGACGCAATCGACACGACATTAGACACATACTGAAATTGGGCTATGTTTGAATATTGAATAATCAATGGCTAGAATCTGCTATCTGAACAAATTGCCACGTATTGAACCTTTAATATTTAATCATATAATTGCTTGATTAGCTAGTTCCAAACATGTATGAAATCAAATTTTAAATATTGTTTTTTCATTATGATACGTATACATGTTACCAGCTGCTTGTTGTCTCTGAATGTACTTTCTTCAGTAAAGAGGCAAGACATCTTCCCTTTACTTGTCCACAAATGTTATTTCATCTTGCAAAATAATGTTGATTGGACCAAACAATTCAAGAAATTACCACCTACCACTGCCGTTCCATCAATGAAAGAAAACTTGTTAAAAGACCCAAACCGCAGATTTGCTGCTATGTTGAATTTTTTATTGGGATTATGCCTTATGATATACGTTAACCTTGTCAACCTACCCCGGTATATGAAAATACTATCTATTCTATCTATCTCGTAAAAAAACCGGCGTGACACAACTAAACTGTTCTATTATATCACCTGAGTCATATTAAATAGTATTGTAACAACCTCCAGAATTTAAATATTTACTCATCCACTGTAAGATATTGCTATAATAACACCTAGCGGTATAATACGAAACGGGTTGTCCCTTCAGTGTGTGATCCCATCTCTTTGGTTTATATTTAGAGGGGTACAATGAAATAAGCGGCGCGGGCTAACGACACCTAAGCGGCCTTGCCCGTCCTTGCCGCCCGTGCGTGTGCCCCTCGTATATTACCTCTCATTCTCACTCGCTTGTAATCAAATATATTCGTCTCATTTGATACCACCGATATCCTCAGCCTCCCCACGCTTGTTGTGCTCGGTGATAAATGTCTCTCAACCACGGCCCTCGCGTCGTTCTATTACGGGACGAGTTTACTCACTTTCGCACATTTTTTTATATCCACCCCTATGTAAGCACATCTTGCATATTATACTTTATTAATAATATTTACTTTAATTGCTTACTTTATTAAATAGGTATATTACCATGTCCCGGGAATTCCGGCGGATTTGCTGAGTGTTTTGTTTGAACACTAGTTTATACAGTTAAAGCCAACCAGTTCGATTAAACTACATGGTTACGGCATGAAGATAATAAATTTTAACGGTTTTCAATGCATAAATGTGCCATAAACCGATTCTTTAGAATTTGCTGGCCGATAAATATTTAGTAGAGCGGGCGTTAACGACGCTAGGCCGGGACGATAGAGCCGCGGCCGTGTAACCGCCTAATTAGGAGAGGCCTTATGGCGGCGGCCCGTGTTAGAAAATCCCTAATTGTACGTAACTATGTAGTTGATATTCGAAACGTGTACTTCTGCTTCCAATTAAATAATATTCGAACCTGTCCCTACTCGACACCGTGCTATTTCTTTACGGAATATAAAATTTCAATGGCGTCAATAGCCTAGTAGTTAGTGTGGCCGCCCTCGTAGCCGAGATGTTTCGGGTTCGATCTCCATCCTGGCCATTAAACTATTCACGTGGGGCCACTAAGCATTATCTTAGCTGGAGGGGCTAACGGGAATACTAGTAGTGCTATAAATTCACAATGCTAGTAATCATAAAAAAAAAACATAGTTTTCTTAGTTAAAGACTAAAGTGCTCAGTGAAATACGTCGTTGCTTTAGTTAATAATTAAAAGAAATTGCATGCATTACTGTTTATCTCACAGCGATCATTAACCATCGTCCACTTATGCTAGTCGTTTGTATTCTGAACTTATGCTGATGAATCTGTGACGCAGATAAGAAATGAAATAAACATAACTATACATGCATGCCTTTATAAATCAGTTGCATTGTACCTAAAGTATAAACTAACGATTGATTTTTGTAAAATAGAAGAGCCCACTTAAAGCAGATAAGTTAGTATTATATTATTCAAATATTTGAAATGTTTTCATATATACTCAATTTATTAAACGTTGTCAATTAATATATATAGTTGCTATATTATTATGACTCCTCATCCTTACTTATTCAGCCATTTAAGATAACGCTTACAGCAAAACATTTGAAGCTGCCTTAATTTTTTTAAATAAAACTTTTTATAGGTAAGTATGTTTTAAATATTTTATGTAGGCTTAATGACCCTGTTGAAGGAACATCTCTTCACGGGAATTAGCATATCATTATCCTATAAAGCCATGTAAAGTTGTACGCCTAAGAATGTAGAGTAGGTAATCTAGTATGATAAAATGTAAAATAAATCGTCTATCTGACTTTTTAAACTTATTTACATAAATAGGTTACGTACTTTACATTGATTGAATTGTGATCTTAAAGTCTAGATAAATCCATTTATCTGGAACTGTATACGATTGTCGATATCGGCCAATACTAGAGTTGTTTTTCAACTTTGCTCGCGTCGTTAGTTCATATACACTTTGTTTTTCCCTGTGGGAAAATACTTGTTTTTAGTAGCTTTATCGCAAAAACATAATTCACATAGCTTGTATATTAATTAATATATACCCAGTATTTGTACATATAACCAAAGTATATTATTATTTAATGGTGAAGTTGTTACAAGTACTGTTATCATATAACTTTACATTGTACAAGTATTCTCTCACGGTTATTAATATAGGGGCAGCCATAATTCGCTCGTTTTTCTCATAGTCTATTGAATGAAATAGCGATAAGAGAGCTGATATGAGTTTTATGTGAATATTTGCAGATATCCTCGGGGGTTTGTGTGTTAGTTAGTGAGTCTATGGGTCTGGCCACCGGCCAGTGAGGCTTCGTTAATGCACCTATTTGCGGCGAACGCTTCGCATGCCTCGAGAGCTGATTATTGGCGCCTCACTGAATAATGAAGCGGCTATCTAGGCTAATAGTTGCATGACTTTTATATTAAACTTTTACCTTTTTTATCTCTGACTATTTCTATATGAACACACATAATTTTCAAACGGTATCAGCCATTAGTAATTTAGAAAATAAGAGATAACTATCGACTGTATTAAATTTATAATTTATTAAAATCGTAGCAGTAAATCTCTAAAATGTAAGCGCCCACTATTTTTATGGCTTTTGATGACTTTCCTCGGTACATGGTACTAATCAATCTATTTCTACAAGCGATATCTATCGATTGTGGAAGCCATCGAATCCGATTGTCGATAGAAGCAACCAGGAATTCTCATCAACATGCGTTGCCGGACTCCTTAATGCTATGCCGAAGCCCCTTTTACGATCATGCGTCTCGATGCCAACCATTTATGGCTACTACTGCGTGTGTTTCTCTGATATATAGCAGCTAGTCACGAGCGAAGCGATTCTGATAGCGAAGTGCGAAACAAATAGCGTAAAAAGAATTGGATAAAGTTATGTAGCGTTAAAAGACTAAAGTCAAAGACTATGGAAAATTAAAATATTTTTGTAAGTCTAAACATACCTACAAGTAATTATTGTATCTGCCAGCACCTCACTGAATAATACAGACATACCTTCTCTATTACTGTAAACTGCAAAAATAAACCGTGGTTGAACTATCAATAAATAAAAATTAAATACTATTTCAGTTTTTTTAATTTTGCCTAGTCATGCCGTTCTTAATTTGTTTTATTTATAAACGTCGATCATTTTATCGCAAAAATATGTATTCTTACCTTTTACCCGCTCTTAATGCGGTCGCGGTATGATGCGCAGGCGCCTTTTGATTTACTACAACGCCAAACAGTTGCATCCCTTGACATGTGACCGGACTATTTTGGCCTGCGATTACGGTGTCCTCCTTACGGTACTGTTACTTACATTAATAAATACTTGCAGCACGTAGCAGTAATAGAAAACATGCACAATTTTCTGTCGTATACATTTAAGTTTATTACCTAGACTTGGCTATCTAAAGCAACAAATAATGAATGTCATTGCCTAGAGAACGCATAAAGAGCTTACTCAGAAAACGACATTATTTTCATATGCTTTTACGACTGGAATTCAAGACTAAGTACAGTTGTTAATGAAATTGTTGGTCCAGATAGAACTTTATGACTAAGCATACAAAACTCTCGAGACGATATAAAATCGGATTCCGTATTATTCTAGGCTGTCGCAATATAAATAAATATGTCAGTGTCGAAGCCAAGTTCAATAAGAAAAGCTATAAATATTGCAATTAACAACGAGCATTGTCCTAAAGCTGTAAACATTTGACACGTTCGAAACGTGAAAAGCAAGCAATAACTTATCATATATGAAGTGAATGATTGGGATTATTTAAGAAGCTTTTGATAATTTTTCCACCTATTTCGTTTTAATAATAATAATATAGCCCTATTCTTAGCGTCCCACTCCTAGGCCTTCCCTCAATGCGAGGGGGATTCGGACCATAATCCACCACGCTAACCCAGTGCGGGTTGGCGGATTTTCACGTATTTCGTAAATTGATTGGAATTTCTAAAACATGCTGGTTTCCTTACGATTCTTTCCTCCACGGGTAGATTAATTTAATTGTAAACACCTTAATCAGATGCTTCTACCTCAGTTCTTTTCTATATTTATTCTTGTTGTTTAAGATATGGTTTCAACAATTGCTTAGCAACACAGACACATATGCGTCGTAAAACAGAGCGTACGAGCGAAATAAATAATTGGCCAACTTTTAGCGCATGTCACTGCAACAAAATGTCGCGAGAAAATAGTCTTAATGGTCTTCAGTGTGTCACAATTTACCGCGTATCGTAGGCATTTGTTTGTCGTTTGTTGCCCATTTGGGCGTGTACTAGTAAAATAAATAGCCTATTTGAACCGTCTACATAGATAAGACGATTGTTCCAACATTCCCTGGGACTTATGGAAATGTTTATTTAATGACACCCGGCCATTCTTCAACGTGGTGACAGCACATCTACTAATTTCGTCTAATTAAATCGTGATAGGCTAGTAAGAGCTTGAAATCCCACAGTCATGGTGCCTGTCATCCCGCCTGTCCCACATCCAGGCAAGTGGACGAATTAACTATGTGCTTGTCTCTTTTTTGTTGTATCCCACATTCTGTACAACATGCCTCTTCATTTTTGTTTCGCTAAGTGTTTTTATAGTTTTTTCTCGCGTCGTACATCAGAGTTAAAGAGTCGGACTAAAGTCGTGCTTATTATTTTCGTTTATTATACGACTTGTTGAGCATCTCATTCGAAAATTACAGACATTTAACCGCCATTGAATTGGATAATTGCAACTGGAGTGGAGAATGATACGTCAGTAGATATCGACATCGGGTAATTTGAGCTTCAGGTTTTTTAAGCTTGTTTTAAAGTGTCCACGAATTTATCGCAATGGAATTGAAATAACTGGTTCAGTTTCGTAGTCTTACTGTATTCTGTTAAATCTTTTTTCGAGTTCATCTTTATACAAAAGTACATAACTATCTGATAGACTTCACATTTTAGCACAACGTTGCATTTCTGTATAAGTGTGTTTAATATACTTTTCATCCCTAAGTTCCCACGGGAACAGGAGATTATTAATTATGAGCCACGGCGAAGCGTTGCCAGGTTTAGTTAGTAAGGTATAAAATATCAGCAAGTTGCGGACCTTGATGAGCTTTGAAGGGGATTTAAAGGGGTCAAAACATGGTGTGCGACAACCCTTCGAGTGTGATTTCAGAAAGTTAAATACGTCAAAATCCCGAGTGTTGACATATTTTACACGAGTTTTTTCACGTGTTTATCTTTTTTGTAATGACTTGATTTTAGGTTTACGTATGTATTGCGTACGATGTAAAGTTTAGATAATAAAGTCATTATTTCATATTTGATAATAGTCATTTTTGATAAAATATTTATTTCGCTACAATTTAAACCAAACATCCGCTCTGACAGTTTAATACACTAATCAATATCTAATTAAAATACATTCCTGTTTCAAAGTAATAATTTATATACTTACCTATCACCGTAACTTATATTATGTCCAGTTGAAATTAAGTGAAAAAAATGATTACGATGCCTTATTGATATTCTATGATTTAGTATCGCTTGTAAAAATAATGAATCTGTTTAAATCAAAATTAATCGTAGATAGATACTTGAAATTATTTGTATTCTTACTCGCTAGTTTTAATATATGCCCCGCACCGTTATAAGCATACGACACATATAATTTGAATTGTAAATTACGCTATACAATTCGAATTTGTTCACACCTGTTAATAATATGGCTGGATGCAACCAGAATACGTTTATATAGCTGTTGATTGGTCATCAATGGCTAACACCTAGCTATCAGTATCGTTTTATTGTGCTTGAGTTACAATCCTAACGAATATAACGATGTTCGTAACCAGTTGTAATCACTGATCGGCATTTAATCGGGGGTTAATCAACGCTTGGCAAGGTCCGTTACAGATGGGTGACCATTTAATAGCAATTTGATCTGAACATCTCCGTGCCTCAGAGAGCACGTAAAGAAGTCGGTCCTACTCCTGCCCACCCTTGGCATCTCCGGTCTTGTTGGATTTCCGTCCTATCAGACATTGAGAGTGAGAGAAGATAGAGTGTACTACCTGTGCTTGCGCAAACACTTGTGTACTAGGTATAATATATCTCTTGCGTTGAGATCGGCCGCTGTGATGGGAATTCTGTCTGGGAGACTATTCCCCCAGAACCTCAGTTTAAATAAACATATATAGTATATCATTTGGACTCGTAAAACATTATTACGCGGTTGCCTAGTTGACCCGAGCTCAGTTTCTCATTGCCGACGAAAGCGTTGCGAATGTCGATATTAAGGCGTTTGACATGAAAAAAAAAACAACAATGTCTCCGTATGTCATGATATTTTGCATTTATTACAGAAGAAAGGTTTTCAAAAGTCAAAGGGCCGACATATTATTCGTTAACATTACTACTTCTATATTACAAACTTCTTCTTCTTCTTTCTTTAAAAATATGGCCCACCCAATTTAATAGGTATTTCCCCAGTGTCAAGTAATTAATAGCAATAACAAACACATTTAAAAACAAAACAATAAAAAAATGTGACCGTCGACTTTGGAAAACCAAAATGGAGACCTATTACAAACTTACATATTATTTTATTAACCCCCGACGAAAAACGACGGGTGTTATAAGTTTAACATGTGTATCTGTGTATCTGTGTATCTGTGTATCTGTGTGTCTGTCTGTGGCAACGTAGCGCCCAAGCTGATGAACCGATTTCAATTTTGTTTCTTTTGTTAGATAGGTATTCTGATCGAGAGTGTTCTTAGCTATGTTTCATGAAAATCGGTTCAGCCGTTTGAAGATCATCAGCTCTTTTGTAGGTTGAAAAAGCCACATTCACGGCCAAAACCAACTTCCACGGGTCGAATCCGATCGAAATTTGGGCTCATTGGAATAATATCTTTGCATCACTTGAGAACGGCTGAAACGATTTCGCTTTATTATATTTTTAAATGATCGTAATAGTCTGAACTGGCTTTTTACAATATTATAAATTTTAAAAGTTTCCCGGATTCTGGAAAAAAATTATATTTTATCAATTTTTATATGAGATTTGTGTATGAACTAAAGACGTTCCATAAGTCATGTGTCAAATTATGGATACGCGCACGCGTTAAATTTTGTTAATGGTCATGGAATATTACGCAATAATAATTCTAGAGGGCGCTGCTCCACCATTGAGAAAAAAATACAGAAAAGAAACTAATTTAATATACTTTTAACGTTATTTGGACGAACTAGGTAAAGTATACATTTGATGAAAAGGTCGTCGCATCGGGGGTTTTTAAATTTTCAATTTAGAGTTATTTCAATGTGAATATGATGACATTCTTCTTTTTAAAAAAGAATATAGCCTCACCTGCCAGTAACGCATTTTGAACTCTATCCTACTAATATTATAAATGCGAAAGTTTGTGAGTGTGGATGTATGTATGTATGTATGTTTGTTACTCCTTCACGCAAAAACTACTGAACGGATTTGGATGACATTTGGAACACAGATAGATTATAACCGGGATTAACATATAGGATACTTTTTAACCCGATAATCCCGAAATTTTTGCTAAGTTAAAATACTATGCGGATGAAGTCGCGGGGCACAGCTAGTAAAGTATAATTAAGGCAACCCGTTTAGGGTAATTGTAATGTCGTCGTGCCTGCCCATCAAGTTTAGTTGAATTATCTGCCACGATACTTACATATCAGTACGTATTTTCTAACAACTATGATTACGTCTCTTTTAAAACAGGAAAGGGCAAATTGACTTGATTGAAAACGCTGTAAAGTACTTTCCGTCTTTCAAATATACTCAAGAAACTATAACTTAAGGTGAAGGAGCCTGTCTAGCCCGCGAAATTCAAAATTTTCGAGTATTTTTATAGTTTATCCAAAATCTGAAAACATTTAAGACAACATTTTGTGATTTGCGACAAACACAGTATGCAGTGCGTTTATTAATACATTTATTTTACTCTAAATATTATCACGGTGGATATGATACTAGTAAATCACTAAATATACAAAAATCGCCAGATTATCTGGATAGCTGTCGTTCTTGAAATGTTTTAGAGTAAGTTGGATATATTAATAAATGCACTGCACGCGGTCTTTCTCGCGAATTACAAAATGTGCCTTTTATTATTGTCAGATTTTGAAAAAAAAACAAAAAACCTCAAAAAATTTGAACTTCGCGGGCTAGATGGGCGCTTTAGCCTTAACTGAATAGCATCTCACTTGAACACCGACAAAGTGCAACATAAATTATTATGGTCTCTACAACCTACTAGCACACATTTCTTAATCAACTAGCCCTAAACACTCCTCGCGTTATACCCTAGTTACTAGGGTATAACGCGAGCAGTGTTTACTCACCTACGCTGGAGTTTGAAGTATTATAAAGCGCTCAATATGAACATCCTCCAAAGTCATATGTGCCACGCTGGGTCTCCCAGCCTGTCATTAATCCACCCAGCCCGCGATCGGTCAGATATAAATCATGGTAATGGTAGATTATTCTAGATACAGCGAAACACCCGGGAAACGCGCTCGGGGCTCCGATTACATAGAGCCCACTGATGTAATTGCACCGCTCATTGATACCTCACGAAATGTAATTAGGTTTTGTTCCAGCTAAGTGCTTTTCGAAGATTCGCCCTCATTGTGCAATTTCTATGTGGCATTAAGTAAATGATGAGTTGCGGCCGATGTACGGATGATGATATGATGATGCGCAATTTTTCCTTTCTATACTTACTCGTAAGTATTCTTACAATGTTTCTAATGGTATCCTGTTTAAACTGCCATCTAAGATCCTCTGCTCACTCAATTACGTTCGTACAATCTATAAAATCTTTAAACTCTGTATGAGATAAATAAATTGTCTAAACTGTTGAATAGTTTTGAACAGTTTGTACTTCAGCAATAAATCAGATTCCAAATAAATTATAGAGATTAATTTGAGGTGTTATATTGTTCATTGATATCAATATAACAAAGTGTGTCATGAAATTCGAGAGTATTTTATTGTAATTTATCAACTCGATAGACTGCATTGAAAAATACAAATTATACCAAGGGAAAAATGCTTGCCCCGAGGCAAAAGCTATTAAATAAATATATAAAGTGTTTTCATTTCTATAGTTACCAGAGAACAATAATTATATCTATATTCATTAATACCTTAGCAAGTATTTTAAATTTGTGGTAGGTATAATAATTATACACATACCTCAAAACTATTTGCTATAGGTGTTTGTAGTGCCATTACATTTCGTTCATCCGGTGAAGATACGACTCTATCGCTGACTAATGTCTGAAACCAATCATCACAGAATGTAACATTGCATATCCGTATTACTTATCCGGACGGTACGGAGAGCACTTAGCCGTAAAAGGCCAACTTATTGCCATTGATATCGTATATATTACTGTAAATCAGACTGTCGTGCGCGGTTTCACAAGATGAATATCGGTGAAAAATATGTCATTCCGTTACACGATGGCCATAGAAATAATACAGTCGTATGCTATTCGGGTCTACGATAACCTATCGCCCCTCAACCTCATGGCGTTCAGTGCAGAGTCGGCAGGCATTATCGTGTCTAATCAGGTTCGCACGCAGCGCGGTGGCTAAATCATCCGATTATTGATTTCCGATGTCGTGGTCGTGATCGGGCGCGGGATTCGACGTTCGGCGTGACAGTGCAGCCATTGTCGAAGCCGACGGCGGCGCGGGCGCATTCTCTATGATTAAACGCTTGTAATTCCGACGATATCATCCGCACTGTCGGATTCAATCTGCACACGGCGCGCGCCGATCATCGCATGTCACCTGTCTGCGAAACGTTTCAATAGCGCACGGTCTTGTATGTAACCAGTCAGTTAACATTAAGACCTCGTGACCTGAAAACGACCGGATTCATATTATAAAAGAGAATACTTATTGATATCAAAGATCTATGACAGTAATAATGTCTTTATTTATTATTTCGCTTCTGCAATTATTGTTTAATTAACATAATATAACGCCTCGTTGGTCTGGTCATAATGGCATCAGTTTTATACGGATCTTGATTAAAGCTGGACTAACGTGATGTTTCTAGACGATAGAACGATATGCACCCGTATGAAGCGAATAGGCTGTGAGTAGTGAACTTTCAAGATAAATACGCCCTTTCCGATCTCTCAACGCGTCAATCTTACTAGTAGCCGGTGAAAGATTTATTTTTGAGAAAGTAATATGAATATCAGATAAAGGAGGCTGTTTGCGATTTTTTGCTCCTATTGCGCACTTTACTGCACTGTAGAATAATAGGGGAGGCAATTTCTAGCGACATGAGATCGGCGGATGGTAACGAGCGAGCCGCTGTCGCTATTAAACCCCATTGTTGTGATGTGCCGTATAAAGCCTAACGTACCTACTTCCCTTTCTAATACTGCCAATAAAGCACTGAAAGTGCATTTGCAGTGCGATTAACTCTCGTGCGGATACGCGGCATGGCACGACGTGTGTGCTACAGATAAGGGTTGTCTGGAATTACATTAATAACAATTGTGATATATACTTAGTTAAACGAGGTAACGTAAATGGAAACTATTGTGTGACAAACGATGATTTTTGCCAAAAAAATATTTTGAAAAAGCCAGGAGTGTACATTTAAAAAGGGCTAATTATTATAAATCTTTGGAGGAGGCCTTTGTCGGAGGGCAAGATGTTGTTGAAAAACCGATCGTCAGAAATAAAATGTAATATTTTAAACTTTTGTAAAACAGCTATAAAGGCTTATTTTTTATTATTATTTATAGTAAGTATTCTTATATATTTAACGAAAATTATCGAATACTCTTTGTGGCATTACATAAATACATATATGTGTGGTTAAACCTTCAAAGTTATGGGTTAAGTGACGCAAAGCAATAAAGCTCAGTTTGCTTGCCGCACGTGCCTTATAATGTACCTAGTGACCTTTACAGCACGACAACCCTAAGGGTCTATGTCCGAACTCTATTATCGACTGTTAATAAAACTAGGTAGCGCACGCGGCAAAGCGGGGCGGTGTCGGCGCTGGCTAGATGGCGTCGGCGCGCACTGGATGCGCTCGCGCATTTGCATAAGGAATTGGGTGCGCACGCTTCGGTATCGTCTCCCGGCGTATTTCTCACGCTACCCGCAGCCACAGCACGCTCTCGCCTTCACCGCCTCTCATCTAATGGCTGTGTCAGCACGCCGCACCGCCCCGGTTTAAAAATTTATTTTCCTAAAAATATAACCCCCTTAAAGACACAAACCGAACTTCCTGCATTTTAACACGAGCAAACTCGTTTCCGACAGGTTTTCAAAACCGTTTTGTGATACCGCCTCAAATTTACTATCTAGTTATATCGCCAGCAACGTCTAATCGTCAGATATTTTTCACATCGTAATCATTATATTGTTATTCACTCTGAGCGGTAATCTCGCGCCCACGCATTGCACACCTGACGATTTGATGATCATGCATTGTCGGTCAGACGACCACCATAGTTTTAAGCCCTAGAGTTAGTTAGTCAGTAATTAGTCTTCATAACGTTCAGACAAATAAAAAGTTAATTTCAAATTAAATTAATTGTTTTAAAAACTTGCTCGCGGGCTCCCAGTAGTTGACTGGCGCAGCCGTTCGTGATATTTCACATTGTAGAAAACCGTTAATCGCAAAACCCCAAAATCGGTTTCGCGTGTGGTGATTCGTGTGTGAAAAGACTGAACCTAAATAAATACGTCTCCCGTGGGAAGCTCGTGGCGTGTGCTGACTAATCTGGCTCTGGAGGACATGGGATCGAGCAGCTGGTGAGTAGACCTTTTCACCTCCTGTTTTTCATGTTCCCGGTTTTCTCCATATTTTCTAACCGAACCAAATCGTCGGGCCTATTAATTACGTTTATCTGATTTTGTTTGCACTTAAATTGGCAAATTTGTCATCCTCGTAATTAATTCGTGTAGTTATAAGTAAATTAATCTAATTAAAATGGAAGGCATACAGCTAGTCAAAAAAGAAATTTTGTGTATTATCCCCAAGTATGATGGAGATGAAAAATTGTTAAACCTTTTTATTACAAAGTGTGAGTATGTGCTTAGTGGTGCTAGAATACAAGGAAATTTGGCACAAGAATTATATCTCTTTCATGCTATAAGCGGTAAACTTATTGGTAGAGCTGCGTCTCTACTCAGCGATAATCCTAATATAACAACATGGGATTGCTTAAAAGAAATTCTTACGCAACATTTTGGCGATCCGAGATCAGAGGAGTGTATAGCCATTGAACTTGAGACTATGAAACTAAAGCCAGGAGAGTCGTACATAGAGTTTTGTCATAGGATCCAGAACGTACGAAGCTCCTTGATAGCGAAGGTCATTAGACTTACCGATGAAGGAATAAAGGCTGCCAAGATGATTATATATAACAACACATCTTTGAACGTATTCTTATTTAATTTACCGGAAGACTTAATTCGTATCGTGCGACTGAAAGGTTGTGCTAATCTTGAAAATGCTTTGAGCATTGTGACTGAAGAAATAAACTTTCAGTTTCAATATAACGCGAAAAATAAGTTAGTGAAACAAAGCATAGCGCAACAATCGAGTTCACATAATGCATTGAGACCAGTGCCCTTGGCTCAAGGATTTCATAAACCTTCTTCTAATTTAACGCCACCGAATAATAATTTTAGGTTTGGCGTTCCTAACAATAATTTTAAATTTGGCATTTCACAAGGTCAAGGTCAAGCAATTAGACCCAACTTTGCACAGCCAAATAGATTTGTTCCTCCTCAAGGCAACAGATTTGGACCACCCCAAAACCAGGTTCAACGCACTTTCGGACAGGCACCTTTTCAACAACCACGTGCACCTTTCCAACATGGTGGATATAAATTTGGCATTCCTCAACAACAAGGTTTTAAGTTTGGTATACCGAACCAGTCTACGATGAACCCCAATCAATATAAACCCGGTATGTCAAATCAACAGCAAATGCCTAGGCTTGGCGATACTGATGTGTCAATGCGTACCGCCCCCGTTAGGCAAAACATGACTACAAATGACTTATACTATATCGAAGAACCAACCCCTTGTCAGGAATACACTTTCGACCAGAACTATGACTATAACTACGACTATAATACGGCAGAAATGTGTGACGAGTATGTAGAGCAGTCTCCTATCGATTGTAATTTCGTTGAAAATTATAATGAGGTCGAATCCGCGCATCAGGACACTGAAAATTTTCAGGAAACAGCCTCGAGAGATGTGGTGAAATAATAAATTTAAATTATTGTGACAGTATTTTAAAATTGCCGCATATTGAAATTCCTGAGATCAACTCCAAGTTTCTCATTGATACCGGAAGTAGTCGTTCCTTTATTAGTCCTGCTAAAGCCGATGAATTTTTTAAAGAGTATAAATACTATGAACCATTTACAGTTATTAGTACACATGCTCAAAGCATGCATAATGAGGTAATACATATTCCTTTATTAAAAACCTTTAAAAGCCCACTTCCTCACACATTTTACATTTACGATGTTGACGGACGCTACGACGGACTGATAGGATCTGACCTCCTCAAAAAATTAGCTGTTAACATTGACATGAGAAATCAAATACTACAGACACATAATGCAGCAATTCCAATTATTTATAATCCACCTTATGAGATAAATGTGCCACCAAGGTCTGAAACACGAGTACGGATCCCAACTAACTTGCAGCACGGAGACGCTATCGTAGACTTTGTCGAATTTCAGGAAGGTGTACGAATGCCTACGGCCCTTATTAAATGTGATAATTTCTTCGCAGATACAGTTATACAAAATATTTCTGATCAAAAAGCTATTATTAAATTCAAAGACCCTTTCGAAGTTCAGGTATTTGAAAATGAGGATTTAGAACTAAATTTTGTGAATGATGACGGTATGACCGATGAGGTATTGAAAGATAATCTGAAAAAAGTACGATTAGATCATGCAAACAAAGAGGAACGTGAGAGTGTAGCCAAATTATGCTATGAATATCGTGATATTTTTTATTGTGATAAAATACCACTGTCTTTTTCGAATCAAGTTAAACATAACATCAGAACAACTAACGAAGACCCCATTTACATTCGACCGTACAGACATCCGCCTTGCCAAAATGAAGAAATAAATAAACAAGTAGAGAAACTTCTGGAAGATAATGTAGTACAAAATTCTCATTCGCCTTGGAGCGCACCCGTGCATCTAGTACCCAAAAAAATAGACGCATCTGGAGAAAAGAAATTTAGGATGGTAATTGACTATCGTCGCTTAAACGAAATCACTATAGACGATAAATATCCCCTGCCCAATATTAGCGATCTCTTTGACAAATTAGGTAAATCTCAATATTTTAGCACGCTTGACCTTGCAAGCGGATACCATCAAATAGAGGTCAATGAGGCAGATAGGGCAAAAACTGCATTTACCACCCAGTCAGGACACTTTGAGTTCAAAAGAATGCCGTTTGGCTTGAAAACGGCACCCGCAACGTTCCAACGGGCGATGGATAATGTGTTGCGAGGTCTTCAAGGTTTGCACTGCATGGTGTATCTTGACGATATTATAATATACTCCTCAAGTCTTCAGGAACACATTGAAAAACTTCGAAAAGTCTTTGACAGGCTTAGGGAAACTAATATGAAAGTTACACTTGACAAATGTGAATTTCTAAGGAAGGAAGTGTTATACCTAGGTCATACCATTACCAAAGACGGTCTCATGCCTAATAATGATAAAGTACAAGCAGTTTTAGATTTTCCGTTACCACGAACAGCCACTGAAATCAAGAGTTTTTTAGGTTTGGTAGGCTATTACCGAAAATTTATAAAAGATTTCGCAAAATTAACTCAGCCATTGACATCGTGCCTTAAGAAAAGAAATAAGATAGATATTACTAAGCAGGAATTCATTGATTCTTTCGAAAAATGCAAAGAACTATTAACTAACGCCCCGCTCTTACAATTTCCTGACTTTTCAAAACCATTCGTCCTTACGACCGATGCCTCCAACTATGCACTAGGCGCTGTACTTTCGCAGGGACCTATAGGAAGCGATAAGCCTATAGCGTATGCAAGTCGCACTCTAAATGACGCTGAAACTCGATATAGCACTATCGAAAAAGAGCTTTTAGCAATTGTATGGGCCTCTAAACATTTTAGACCCTATTTATATGGAAAGAAATTTACTATATACACGGATCACAGGCCTTTAGCTTGGTTAAATTCGATAAAGGAGCCGAACAGTAAACTAACGAGATGGAAACTACGTCTTGAAGAATTTGATTATCATATTGTCTATAAAAGTGGAAAACAAAATTGTAACGCAGACGCATTATCACGGATAGCTGTTAACGCGTTAGGTGAAAATGATGATATTTCTATGAAAGTAAACTTAGATAAAAAGGAACAAAAACTTCAACAACATATAGATAATTTAACTAAAGAAATAATTCAACTAACCAAAAAGCGGGATAATGTTTCACGCGGCTCTACTTCTCGTGAACGAACGCCCTCTCCTATAGTAATTTCATCAGATTCTGAAAAAACTAGAAGTATACCATCACTAACAGGAGATGGCCGTGAATCACCGTATCCGATTCCATCTATAAGTAGTACTACCGTTACTGCATCTGAAAAACCAAGTAATGATAGTATAGGCACAGTACATTCAGCTCAAGACTTAGATACCGATGGCATACTTATATTACAAGAGGCTATAGACACCAAGCCAAACCAGATACTCGTATACACCTGGAACAGAAACGAATTAACAGTTAAAGACATATCCAGAGCAAAACAAAAGGTATTAGAAGTACATTTACCTGTAGATAAGCCGGATCTTATAAAAAGGTTCCTAAAAGAATATATCAGACCCAAAGTAAAATACTTCTTTTACTTTGAAGACGAATTACACCGTAAACAGTTTTCAGAGGCCACCATATCGCTTTTTCAGAAGGGAACGGTTAAATTTTATGAGTGTACTAAGAGAGTCGTGTATGTGGAAGACGAGAATGAACAGCGGGATGTTATAATAAAATATCACATAGGTAAAAATAGTCATAGAGGTATTAAGGAAACGCTAGTACATCTTAGGCGAACCTTTTTCTGGAATAATATGGATCAAATGGTTGCAAGTATAATAAATGCGTGCGAAATTTGTAAAAAGATGAAATATGATCGGAAGCCTCTAAAACCTGAACTGCAATTATCCCAAACACAAATTAAACCCTTTCAAGAACTATTTATTGATACTTTTTCAATAGAAGGAAAGCACTATCTTACAATAGTCGACGCCTTCAGTAAATTAGGTCAAGCAATCGAAATTAGCTCCAAATCTACTCCGGAAGCAGTTAGAGCACTCATTAAATATTTTTCATTGTACGGTATCCCTGGTCGAATCAGTTCGGATCCCGGTACCGAATTTAATAATACGTTAATGAAGGAAATGCTGTCTTTTTATAAGATTTATTTACATATTGGTACTCCGCACAACCCTAACTCTATGGGTATTGTGGAAAGGTTCCATTCCACAATAATAGAAATTTACCGCATAGCCAAGTATGAACGTAAAATCACGGATGCGGCATCCGTCATGACTTATGCAGTAATGTCGTATAACCATACAATCCACTCGACTACTGGCCTTACTCCATTTGAAGTCGTTTTCGGTCACACCGAATCTAATAGCTCGTTTTATGTAGATTTCAACAAACAATTTACGCAACAATTAGTTAAAGAACACGTGAGAAAGACAAAGTACTTGTATGAATACTTGACAGATAAGATGATTGATAAAAAAATGACTGTTATTAGAAAACGTGGAGGAGAAACAGAATTTGACGTAGACGTAGGTGACACGGTATTTATCAAAGGAGTCAATACTAGACGTAGCAAGGACAAACCACGCTATCAGAAAGCTCAGGTCACCGGAGCTATACATAGGAATATTGTACCAGTAACTACGCAAAATAGGAAAACTAATGTTCCCATTAAAGACATTAGGCGTCCTCCGCAGGTTAGTACTTCTGGCGGTCCATGTGATCCACAACCAGGCCCTTCATCTGCAGCCAATGGACAAGAACCCGGGACTGCTACCTGTAAAGGAAGGTCAAGCCATTATCAGTCACGATAAATGGACTATTATTAAAATCTTAGATTTAAAGTTAATTTACGATGAATTAGATTTAAATATGAATAATTTTCTTAATCTTAAGCAACAAGTTAGAAGCTCTTTTGATATTAAAGCCTTTGATTCGGATTTTACCGGTGTTGAATCTCAAACCGAATACGCTATGAGTATTACTATCGAAAAGTATAAACAATTGGTTCCCTCATTGGTAAGATCTAAACGCGGTTTATTGAATCCTCTTGGTTCATTAGTAAAAGCAATTACAGGTAATCTGGACAATGACGATGCTGTTATGTACGAAAAGTTAATCCATGATTTAAAAACAAAACAAGACGGAATAAATAAAAAAATGACAATAATCGCCGAAATGGTGGGTTCTATCACAAGAATAGCCAACTCTACCGCAAACAATTTCATTCAGATGGAGGAATACATAAGAGATATTAACCGTAGTTTAAATGAATCCAAATTGTTCCAAACCAGTAGTAAAATAATTCACATTTATAATATTTTAACAAATAATTTCCAAACACTCTACATCCGACTGAACGAAATTGAAACGGCTGTTGCTTTTGCTAAAATTAAGCTATTACATCAATCAATTATAGATACAGATGAATTGATACTATTGTTAAAAGAAATTGAGGAAACTGAAAAATTGGTGTATCCTGTAAAAGTTGAAAATGTTGTGAAAATAGAGCAATTTATTGAGATAAAGGCATACGTAAAACAAAATCAGATAAAATTTATTATGTACATTCCGTTAATTAGAAATGAAGTCTTTAATTACTTCAAGTTGATTCCCTTACCTGTACATAATATCAGCAACGGCCTCACTACCATTATCCTTCCCAAATATCCTTATCTCCTGGTGAAAGGGTCAAACACTAAGCCGCTCTCCCAGTCATGCCGTGAGATCGATGAAGCCCGTTACCTGTGTTTTGAGAATGATGTCTCTCCACTAATTGAAGACATTTGTATTGCCGAACTTATGAAATTTTCCGCAAACATTTCAAGTTGCCGCCATGTTCCTGTGGTCATCGACGACGTTAGAGCTGACCTCATTCAGCCAAATCGCTGGATAATTTACTCGAAAGCTGAAACTCTACTCACGAAGTACTGTGAAAACGAGATAACACAAGAAAGTATTTGTGGAACTTATCTCTTATCCATGGACGATGATTGTCAAGTTCAGATAAAGGAATTTAAACTAACAAGACACCAACAGCAAGGGAAAGACGTAACTTACACAAAGTTCCCAATAGTTAACCTGCCTAAAATAAACACCAGACCAGCAGATGTGCAAAAGAAACCTGTCAACCTGAATGGGATTGATCTTGTCGACATCCAGTTCCTGAACTATTTACTGCAGAAAAGTGGAAGTGAAATCATCAGTGAGAGTGAAAATTACAAAAGTGTCCTAGATCATAAAAGTGTTAGCATAGGAAATCTGATTTTTTGTATAATCATAATTATATGTCTTATGTCATTAGCCTGTAAGCATAAAATTAAGGAGTTTTGTAATTTGAGGAAACCTCGAGATACTCCTCAACCCTCGGATAATCTCGATCTTGTGGAGGGAGGAGTTATATCGCCAGCAACGTCTAATCGTCAGATATTTTTCACATCGTAATCATTATATTGTTATTCACTCTGAGCGGTAATCTCGCGCCCACGCATTGCACACCTGACGATTTGATGATCATGCATTGTCGGTCAGACGACCACCATAGTTTTAAGCCCTAGAGTTAGTTAGTCAGTAATTAGTCTTCATAACGTTCAGACAAATAAAAAGTTAATTTCAAATTAAATTAATTGTTTTAAAAACTTGCTCGCGGGCTCCCAGTAGTTGACTATCTTGGTAGTGTAATGATGCATACCGAAATCAACAAGCGGTGTTAAGTTCATAATTACATGAATCTTGTGGTCGTTAAGAACTCGTAGCGGGACGATCATTTTTCACTATTAAAATGCATGTTCGACGAAACATTTGGCGCTAAGTGTGGGTAATTGTATGGTGCATTGATAACGGGAGATTCGGTGCGAGATTTTTCATAAACCGTCAGAATTATTTCTCAATTCACTATAAAATAATAAATAAATAAATAAATAACGTCGCATATTTTATGACAACAGGTGTATTCAGTTACAAATGTTAAGATAACCTACAATTTAAAAGTGACGTTTTGTTACTGTATTTATTTGCTTATTCTAAAACTTGTCGTATATTGATTGAAACGAAAGTCATGTTTAAAAACACGTGACAAAGTGACCATCATTAACGGAGTTAGAATTGCCTAACATATTATGCTTACCATGTAACTACATTAATATAAAAGCATTTCATACAATAAATATAATTGCGAACTTCTAAGAGATAGCTAAAACAATGCTGAATGAATATTTCATAAGGCTATTATTTAATGATGATGCTTACAATGCAATAGTGTCATCAATTAGAAGCGAAGCAGCAGTAATTTCTATTACTAGAGTAAACACAATGCGGGTCTCGTTCCATGACCTATGAGGTTGTGGTTTATGTTATGAGCTTCAACCTTTAGCTAAGATGCTATTTTTATTGGATTACTCTGTAGGTAATAATAACGTATTTTTTTCTGATTCTTGTGTAATCAACTTCCGTTGTCGCTGCGGTCACCAATTTCAGTAGATTGCCTGTTCCATATATTGTGTTACAAGATTCTATTATTTTTTTTAAAGATTACTAGCAATGTGAGTTTATCACATTACTTGTATTCCCGTTTACTTGTGTTAGGAGTGGGCTCACTGTGAGCTTAATGGCCAGGTTGGGATCGAACCCGGAACCTCTCAGCTACGAGGGCGGCCCCTCTAACCACTAGGCTATTGACGCCACCACATTCCATTGAGTTACGACATTACATCGCCGTGAGCCGGCACTTTTCAACCGACTTCAAAAAGGAGGAGCTCACTATCTTCACACAACGATAGGACAACTTCTTAGGCACCTACCTACCCCTACTTGCTTGAATTGGCACCGCCTCCAAATTAAATAAATTATAAGGTCCCTAGTTATTTCTAGCTTTTGAGTGCACCCAGGCTTTTTGAAGTCGGTTAAAATTTCTTTATAAATTTTTTTTTTGTTTATTATTAATAGCCCTGATGTCACCATGCTCCACAAAATATTTTGTGCAAAATATAAATCGCTTATAACTTGCACAGTTTTCACAGTCGCCGCGGTCACTATTGTCAGTGGACAGCACGCAAGACATGCTCAAGTAGCGTGTTCCATGAAACAGTCTGCGCCGACACGGCCGTGCGCACCGGCCGCGTGCGCGTGTTAGCTGCGCACAACACTAAACACGCCCAAGTATACGGAACTGACGTAACAGGCGATTCCTAATAGCTTATTGTTATGTTCCTTGTGTACTGCCGTCCTTAGATATACGTACGTTTTTAACGAACTTTTAAAAGCTATATATCGTTTTAAATGACTATAATATTACTTCCTATAAATATGTATCTGTATCAAAGAAACTCATCTCAATACTAGATATGTATGTTTGTGTGTAAATGATTAGTTAACTGTCACTACGCGCCGACGTCGGAATGATTAATGGCTGTCTTCCTCCTCTTCCTTAATAACACATCATATTCTGCCAGAACGTACCGCTTTATACAATAAGAAAGTGAATTTATTATTTAAGTTCACTGTCCTCGAAAGCAAACTTGGAGTAAAAGTAAAGCTGCTCTTACCACCCAAAAAAGTAAAACTACTTATTTGCATCCTGGCATCTAAAGTCAAACAGTGTTGCCAGTAGGCTTCTAACTGTCTCTGCTGTATTAGCGATCAGCTCTTCACACGTAAAATAATCTAAATAGTCATCCCATCGTACATTATCGTTATACTCGTACCGTACCCTACGTACCTTATACCTTATACCTACCTACCTTATAAATAAACATGGTATAGCGGACGAATACTTAAACTCTGAATTATCTCTTTGTGTCATCAGTAATTTGACATTCGAAAGAAGAAGACGGAGCATGGTGTAACTATACAACCGCTAAACCACGTTTTTTTAATAAGGGGGTACAGGTTTAGGTGACGCGAAGACATGGTAAGCGATGTGTCCTTGTCATAGCTGATCTGCGGCGGGCGGGACGTGTGCGTATCGGAAGTGTGCGGAAGCGGCGGCGGGCGCGGGCGCACGTAGCGCCTAGCGGTCCGCGCAGACGCGATGGCATCGCGGTCGTGCGCCACCGCTCACGCCTGCCGCCGGCGCTCGAGTCGCCCTGACTTATGGCCTCCGCGCGAACTTCGATCGTACGATTGAATAATAATATCCGATTCCCGTGCACCGAATTTATGTTAGGAAGTGAGCAATGTCCCATATCGACGGACGCATCGCCCGCTTAGCCCGCCCGCAATTTCCAGTTTACCTTAGGCGCCGATGTACCGGCCGATACCCGATAAATAAATTTTCGTGGAGGACTATTCCCTCTGGACGACGTCGGCACCGTTCCTCGGAGCCGACCCGCCTCATACCCACGTTAAATGCAACGAACTGTCGGTGGACGTCACGGTTTACTGTTACAGTAACATTGAATTTAAATTTTCTCATAAGCTTCATTTCAACGAGGCTATTTGATACTGAAATAAAGGCATTGCAATAATTTATCATTGTCATTTGGAAAGGCTGGCAAACAGACCCTTGACCCTCATTCAACATAGACGCATGAATCATAGCAAAGTCAGACAATTGTTTCCACGAACTCGTAATTTTGTCTGGCTGAAGGACGCGACAATGACCATAAAAGTATACCTATTATTTTTCACGGAATACAAAATGTTCCTGGCATAAAAAAACAGGAATAAAAAATGTGTCATCAGTAAACCACAAAAGTTAACGTAGGTAACGTAGGTAGGTACCTGCGCACTTGTTGTTACGGAATGGGTAAGTACAGCCTTAATTTATTATAGTTACTCATACTAAATTACACGAAGTTCAATGCTCTACGAAATTTGTTGTAAATTACGGGTTCACACATCTAATGTTTTCACATCGACTAGTAATCGTGACCGCGGCAACTAACTGCCACTATATCGATGCATGTAAGAATTCGGTTATTTTTTTACAGTTAGATATTACTTGGCATCTCTATCCCGATGCGGACCCGTCATTATGTCTAGTTGTTTTATAATTTAATATTTTCAAAAGTCACGCAGTTTGTCGGCCTCATTATGTAATTCGTAGCCAACGTAGCGTTCATTCGCAATGATAGCCACGTACTAAACATAACTCACGATTTGAGTTGAGATAAAAAAGACATCTCTGACCGTAGCTGTACATTCCATATAGTCCTCTTTTAAATAATAAGCGTCTACGATATTTCATATAGTCATCGAACGTTCTTATACCTAAACTAAACTATCTAATTCGACCAAAAAAGCTTGGTTATTATGTGTAATGCGCCTTAGATTATAGAGCGGGCAAGCAAATTATGTTAGTCATATTTGATGGCATTGTTCGCGGGTGCAGCAAGAGTCAAATACCTTTGGCAACACAGCCTGCGCCATGTGTCCGGTCTTGCGGTATTTGTCTTTATACAGTTTTTTTTTTAGCTACACGCAACACACGCTACACTTTAAATATTATCAAATTACTGCCACAATACATGGTCATTATGCTGTAACGGTTGTGTCAATTAATGAGATTAAATTGAGCGAGTTTCGCGGTCGATCACGTACACCCGCGCTCCCGTGTGTATTGTTCGTTTTAATGCAGTGTTACTGTAGCCGTCGTCTTCTTGAATCCGTTAGGCCACCCGCACACAGGCCACAAATCACTTGCTACTAACATTTGTACAGTACAGGAACTTACGGCACGCATAGAAATGACAGACAGCGACCACAAACATTTACATCCCTGTTCATCTTCAGGCCTATTTATTCGCCAGGAATATTTATCGCGACATCACTAAGCGTCTAACTAGATATCTGTTAGTGTGTAAACCATGGCAAAACATAACTCAAATTTTAAAAAAAGTTGAGTTAACATTTACGATAAATCCGTTATGTACCCAGACCACCTTTCCTTTTCCAAGGGCGTTATTTTTAATTAAAGCTAACACCAACTTTCCAAACGGACAATGCCTTAAGCATATGCCAAGTCGTATAATTATCGACTATACTGAAATATTTCGCTAATACATAGTGTACGAATGCATCTTTATGACACAGCACGCCCACTTCGGCGGCAGGCGCATTCCGTGGAACGTTGAATTGTCAGTTTACGAGCGATTGTCCACTTCGTAATGCCGCTGGCAAATCGATAATTATTAGGAGGAATCTACGTTTTATTTATTCGTACCTCATTTCGGCTGTTTATTGCTTAACATAGAAAATAATAATACACCTTATAGGTATCCACCTCATATATTAAATGTTGTCGTAAATTTCCTGCGGCAGTTATTTCTATTAATAAACGGTTCGCGGGGCATAACATTTAATCTTTTGCATTGGATATCTTACCATCGACAGCAAATATTCCAATGCTTAGGAATCTGAGGACTTCGCTTGATGCCCATTTAGTCGGTGCGGTCATTGTATGTGATTCTGGTATCATCTGGCTATCGTAGCAGCATTAGCATTATCAAAAGGACCGCGGGCGTCATGGTCATATCGGCGAGGACACGCGACAACGGTCGCGGAAGCGCCGCAGAGCCAAAGGCCCCGACCGACGAGCGGCGATAACTCAACTCGACATGCCTGAAATACAATCGTGTGGATACCATGCCGCGGAGGCGTGGACGCGACTGCACTGTGTCTATCTTTGTTTCCTGCTTTCCTACAAATATGCCACATAATATTTTAATGTGGGGACATGGCAATGTGTCTTCAATTGTTAGAAATGCGGCACAGAAATACATTCCTGAAAGGGAATTGGTATATCACTAATTTATACTGAATATATTATGACAGATCGCATATTTTTCTTTACAACATTATTTTATGACTCCATTAACTTATTCCCAATCTATTGCATACCTTTGCCTCGGAATTATTTCGGCGTTTATCATTTATGGGCACGCTTATGACTCCTGACTCCTCTGAAGTACCTACTAAATACATCAAAGGCGTTCTGCAAACTCGAAAGTACCAACACACAGAATGCGAGGAATTCGTGAATTATATCGTGCGGTAACCGGTCATCATAACTGGTTTACTGCAATATTACATAATATTGCTATGATTGCATCGCTGCACTGCCCCTGCAATGCATTCTAGCACACAATCGGAAATAGTATTTCTTACTTTCGACTGTTCGAAAGGCGACGCGACGTCAAATGATTATTATAGCTAACCCATTGGTAAACATTTCGTTCTTATCGATTCTGGGTTTTTGGTCCATACATTTTAGCCGTCTCTTTTGTATTGGGATCGCCTTTCAATTTACTGTGGTTTCGATCTACCTATACATTAATTTGCTCGAGTAAGTATTATATTTTATTCTGTAATTATTCGGTTGTAATAATTAACTGAACATTGGTTATACGCAAACGCAATGTACTTAACATCCATGCGAAAAGGGCATATAGTAAAAGTTAATTCCAGTGTAATTATTAGATAATTTTACTGTGTATCTCATACACTTCGGTTTATTAATGCTTTATAATTAGAAGTCTAGCCATGTACGGTGCATATTAGTGAATTATTATTATAAATATTGCAATAATTAAATAAGAGTTTACGTAAAAAAATAATTACCTAATATAATTTCCTTCGAACATAATAATACCCAGGCGGTTAATTTCAAAGAAACATGTTAGGGTCTATTCAGCCGTGCTGCATTCGGACTGCAAGCCGGCTGCAAAATTGCAGTTTAGATGCGGTGTTGGTGCAGTCATATGAAATATTAATTTATTAAAAACCACACCCAAACTGCAATTTTGCAGGCCGGGTGCCGCTCGTCTGAATAGATCCTTAAAATTACAAGGCACATAATACTGGTGCTGGTTAATTGCCGCCGCATTAGTTGACGTACCGTGCTGTCAGATATATCTGTTACTAAATGGCATACGTCACCTACTAAATGTTAAACACATCCTTTATTAATTGCTTAAATGTATTCTAACTATTGATTTTTTACTTTGAAAATACCACATGTCATGTCTTAAGAACTAATAAGGCTACAAATTGAAATGTCACTTGATGGCCTGAATCGATCAGGATTAAGAATCGTTATGGTTACTTATCACACATTACAATTAATCTGTAGCATTACCACTGTACAACAAACTATTTCCACTCTTTTTCTTATGTTACTGAGAAGTTTAAACTAAACGGGTATACCCGTTTAGTGATTTACTCATCAAACATGAAGGTCCGTGTAGGAGGACACTTATGTTTTAATCAAAGCACATTCCCAGTTCCGTGGACATAAAATAAATAATGTGTATATGCATGCGAGTTGACAGCGCGTAGTCTCGACGCGAGTCGCTTGTCGGGAGGCGTAGCGCGGAAGCGACGTCGATACTACTGCCACCACGTGGGGCGTGTAGAAAACCAGGACAACTAAAGTAAGTATTTATAACTTTTCCCCGGGACTCGTTGAGGCTCACAACCTCGGCGTAATCATTGAACACCATTGTCGATCCTGGCGTGGCGGGAATAGTAGCAAGAAAAAAATATGCCGAAATGTGGGCCCCGGGAGTCGTGGTGAGGTTGATCGCCCCTTTTTGTTTTTGTATTCAACTGACCCTCTGTGCTTGCAAACACGATAGGTCATATTTCACGACAGATCAATTCCCAATGCCAATACGAGAACCATGAATCTTACTAAGCCACTATCAACCTCGTGCTTACTTTAGTTACCGCTGCAAGGGCGGTGATGGGGTCTTAAGAGCCTCCGTAGTGTCTCGACAAATACAGGCGAATGGCAACATTAGCTCTTACCGTCAGTGGCCATTAGACCACTATCCTTAATTATCAACAGTTACCGCGGACTGCTCTGTTACCACTCGCCCGGAACGCGAAACACCAAACCGTAACTGACGGACGACCCGCCCGCTAATCGAACTGACATTTTTGCAACATTATCGTTGATATTTGAGTAGCGTATTGATTTAAAAGCATCCTATTAGGACGTATAATAGACGTGTGTGTAAAGAAAATACATGTTTTGGTATCAGTGTTGTAAAATGCAAAAATCCTATTTATACGTTTATCACAGATAAATTGAAAATAAAATTGTAAGATTAACTTCTTAGATTTTTTTATTATTATCGCTCTTATCGCGTTAAATTCTTTTATAAACTTTGATGCTTTTAGTGAATTGCTACACACGTATTTTCTTTATATTATTTTTTGGATATGATTAAATAACTGCTGTATAAATGTATAATGAACTGCACAGGAGACACGTGGTTGACGTAGAGGTCAAGACAAACGCAGGGGGTCCAGTAAACTGCGTACGTTGGCAGAATAAAGTTATTTTTGTCACCTATGAAATGAAAAGTTTAACACCAATATAAACATTAAGCGTAAAATGGACGTGAGAATGCGTTAAATTTCCAAATATGTACTGCGTTGGTAACAAGACTAACAAGCTGCGAACGATCGCGGTTGGCTTGATCTCCCACATGATATGATAGGAGGTGCGCGGGCGCCGGATCAGCGATACCGTCGCCTAACCCTGCCGCCGCGCGCCGCGCCCCACTGTTCGCTAATTGCTAACGCTATCACCATGCAGAACGGCGAGGATGCACATAGAAATACCCGCGCATTGTCTAACCACGACCAAGTCCTTCCGGTACACACCCGCGATCGCTATCACTATCCCAGGCCCAGACATTATAACATTACCAATCTTAATTGTTCCCCATGTATTATCGCTCCGAAATTGCATATACTATACTCATCAGAATATGCAGGTAACAAATAAATTAAATTTTAAAAGTAAGGAGCACAGTAAATATTTAATCCAAGGTTTTTTGTGTCCCCGATTCTTGTTTGCGAATAATCCCCTCTCATCCGACTGATACGAAGCTTTAATCTGTATCTCATAGAAAGCTAATCTTAACGTTGATTGGAAGCATAGAGTGTTCGGTGTTACAATACGTTCATAGCTTTGTAATTAGGTGAGTGCGTGTAGAACAAGTCTGGCTGGTGCGACCACCCAGGCACTAGTCCATTGCCGTCGACCTACCCGTTCGCCTGAATTACTGTTAGTCTTATTACTCGATGATACTCTATTAATAAATACTGAAGACAAGAACATTCTGAGGCCAACTAATCTTTCGAGGTCCTAGACTAGAAATCAAGTAAATTTATAGTCTCCAAAAGTATGGAACATGTTGTCTAGTGTTGACTTGACAAGTAAAATTTGAAACGTTTGTGCTGGCAAAAACAATATGGAATGTTTAATTGAAAGCTATGCTACAAACATTTGTAGCATTATAAAAAATGCAAAAGATTATTTTTGATCCTTCAATGATTAACCCAACTCAAACATTACAGTTATGATAAACAGGCGTGTCCATTCTTTCTTTGCGACAAAAACAATGATATATTACCGACATGATCCTGAATAGTTCCTTGACATCCGAACTTAATAGTGGGCGACTGATCGCAGAGGCAAAATATTAACGCAAACTTGTTATTATCGGTCAAAGTATTGTTCTAATAAAATCAATCATGTTAAGTGCTATATATTTTTTGTTTATGTCCTGATTAACTTTATGATAGTATGTATGTACCTATTCGAAGACATATTTAAATATTTGTTCTTACACAAACAAGTCTCGGTACGACATTTTATTAATTTAGCTACATCACATACATTGATTTAGGCACCGTTATGAATATGAAATAATAATATTATTTAAGAAAAGATTGCGAAACTATCGAGGATTTCAATTTATGCAGGATAATAGTATTAGAATCTTCTGATTTTAAATCTAGATTGTAAATATCTCATTTCAAGGATACATAATCAACTTTTAAATTCAACTTTTTATTAAGTTATCATTTTGCCTAAAATAGATAAGACCAAATAATAAAAATCATCTGTCTACGAGTACTTTACAATTAATAGGTAGGTAGGTGCATGCCAATAGGTATGTACCTACTTTTGGCATGAAATATAATCAAAGACAAAAATGAGCGTCCGAAACTATTTACAATTTTTTGTTTAGTTCCGGCGCGTGACCGATTGGTCAAACATCATTGTGTCCAGTTTCACGCTCCTTGTCTCTTGACAAATGATGTTTTTGAGACTCCGCTCTAGGGATTCTTAATTTTTTGTTTCTGTATATAAAATGAATTGTACTGCTTTACTTACGATTTTTTTTTCTAATTATCATCAAGCGATTTCAATTGCAAATAGATTCATTGACCGATCGTGCGGGCGAGTAGGAAACCATCTCAAAAGATAAAAAAAACATGAAAAAAGTGTAACGTTAAAACTGCTGATCAGATAATACAGGGTACTTAACTTTCACATACATATGTATCAAGTTGACGCGTCCATTCACTGACTATTCATGTCTTGAAACAATTATGTGGCAGTTTAACGTCTCTCTTCCCACGATTGTATCGTCGCAGACTAAGTTTGCAGATTTATGTTTACCTATACAAACAAGCCGCGTGTTGGTGTCGCGCTTTGTTGTGCTCCTCACCGAGTACGCAACTGACATATAAATTCATGTTTTCCAAATATAAGTCTGTATAAGGTATTTTTTTAATAATGCACAATGTCATGGCGCCTTAAGAAATGCATAGGGAACTAACTTTCCTAGCCAGTGCTTGGCCGTGCATTTTTTAAATAAGATCTTATTTAATACCTATACAATGTATATGAATGGCTAGTGCATTGGTATTTCAAATAATATTTTCAGTATCGATATTATAGATTTATTAATTAATATATCAAACAGAGTTCTCCAAAAAATAAAATCTATACTTATTAATATTATAATTTAGTGCAAATAATTAAATCAAACTACTTCCGTTAGTTCACAGGCAAAACCAGTTTATATGTGAATGAGTAATAGTGCCATATATGTAAACATTTTTATGGAACTGATTGTAACACCAACAAGGTAATATAAATAACAGCATAATATATGAGTATAATTTGTTGGTAATACAGTACAGTAGAAGCCACGATAATGCTTTTCTATAAACATATCCTGTGCAGGAAATGGTCATATAACAAAGGTAGGTTCTGGCGTTATTTTCTCAAGACTATAAAAGCTTCAAGGCACTTTATAACATCGAAGTGCCTGCAATTTAAATTTGACCAAAACAAAGTCATTTCGTAACGGTTGAGAGGTTATTACATCCGCAAACATCCGACGCTCATGTGTTTCAGTGATGAGCAAAATATTAATTAATTAGGTAAATTCTCACTTAGGCAATTTTCCAACAATTATATTTCAAACTGCTTACAATATAATGAACATAATCACAGTTTTTAAAAAGATGGTCCTAAGTTTCTATGAAATGTGTTCTGCATCAAAGTTCTATGAGATAAAGTACTAGACTCCAATATTTACTATAATTTTCTCACGAAAACAACATAGTAAGCGGACTTAAATTTTAGCAACACGTCGCCAGTTCAGCTACAAAATCCAGTTACGCGCTGTTAATTTGATACGAACAAAAAATATTTAAATAATAGTGACCAGTTGCCAGTTATAATTATAAATTTAACACTCGACGAAAATATAATTGTAATAATGATAGTTATATTGTTCTATGATCTAGATTCTACCTATACTAATAGTTACCAAGAGCGTTCGCAGAAACTAGCGAGACACATATAAGCGATCACACGTTCAAGTCTTTTGCTCCCAGAGTTACTATCTTCGCATTGTGCGTACCCACGTGCAGGTGTGAAATTCGGTCTGTCGCCGACTCGGCCTGCCATGGTTCCCAGTTCCGCACCGTTAATTTGATATACGGTCGCCGATGCTCTCGCGGCGATAGCAGCCCCTGCGCCTTCCGCGCTTTACCGCGAATCCCAAACATTAGGTGCAACCTCAAGATGCAGGCTATTGGCTGTTCCAATAAGGAAACAGTCGAAACTAACGGTTTATAATTTAAAACCTTGAAAGGATGCATAAAATTGAGTGTTTTTATTAGTCACCACTTCAGTTTTACATATTTTACAACCATCAAATTGGGTATAAAACACGGACAATAATTATCTGCAAAATGAAGGCGGAAGGTATCAATCTTCATTATTATTTCAGCAGGACTACAAAAAATATGCTGGTTATAATTATAACTTGGACCTCAAACGGTATGCAAGTCAGAAGCATGTTTGTCAGTTAATTTGCATGTTGATCCAGTAACTGGTTGCAAGATAACGCTTAATGCTCGAAATATCTCCTCAGGTCGACTATCCCGCGTCTCTCTCGGCGCCGGTCATCAACTACTTCTTTTGAACTCCACACGCCTTATACGGTTGATACATTGCATGCTGAATACGAATCTTGTTATAGTGACCTAAAACTATTTGATCTTAATCATCACATTCTCACCAGGTCACTGGCAAAGCATTAATTAAACACCGTAACAATAATATACTTAACAACCCAAATTGGTATGTAAACCTCAGTATATTTAGCGCATAATTACGCCAGGAAACAGTCAATCAGTGTTCTGTTATTCGCAGCAAAAGAAGTCAAAGACCGTTCATATGGAGAAGTTCCAAGACGCCCACAACGTAAGGCGTATTAGACACGGTATGCATGTGATGATAGTTGTGTTGTGGTATGTAAATTCGCTGTGGCTGTTCCCTTCAACACGACTGTTACTATCCTACCTTACTGATACTACCCTGTTGAGGCTTTCGAACTGGCTTTTACATTAATGATCTATATGTTTTCTTTAATTGATACCTTGCTTCGAAAAGTAATTGAAGAAAATTTAACAGTACCTATCTATAATGTACTAGTGTTACTAGTTTGCTAGACAAAATATCGAATGAGTCTATGATGTGTATAAGTTACTCATTCACACTAACAAAGCCTTAGGCTTCGGAACTTAGAAGTGAAGTGTTGAACGTCCGCACCAGCGTGAACTGATTTAGGTTTCATTCACCTCGCGTTACGCTGGGTGCGCGCCTGGACTGCGCATTGTCTCACACGGCGCACAAAATGCGAATGATCCTTTGTTCGTTACAGTTTGCCTACACTGTAACCCAAACCAATAGCGGAACACTTTGCGCCCACCTCTAAACTTAACATTCACGCGTTCAGCGCACGCTCGAGAGTCATTTCTAACTTAACGATATTTACTCTGAAATAACAATACCGGTACTGTTCTGACATTGATAGCCCTCCAACTGATGTGTTCTCCATTTCCCGTTCGAATGTTGTGAATATGCCGTCAGTGCAAAGGGAAAATAATGATCTCTTAGTACATTTCGATCGTGATTCAATTTAATATTTTGTTTATTCATAATAAAAGAGTCGACCTAACTTTCACTCATAAGGAAACCATTTTCAGCTTGCATTCTTGTTGCCTTACTTTTTGATAGCATAGCAACCGACTTTTTTTTAATAAACGGACCGTTTAATACCTGTATCTTTAGCCATACAGACTCCGCTTATCGTATTTCTTAATGCGCTCTCTCTTTCTCGCTGTCTTCGAGTCTCGATTCATTGATCCTCACCGATTATTGTAATTGTGATAATGCAGAACTTTTACTATCGCGTGTGTTTGAAAAAGATTTCAGAGTAGAAAGTTATCTCTTTACTTATTGTTATTGTGTAGTCACAATGGGCACTTCAAATGGTATTAAACGGTGATTTGGCTCAAGTTGTTGCGTCGCTTACGAGCTGTGCATGGTCCAGATAGAGACATAGAAAGTATAGCGACACTTGCATATTGTCCGCAGATCCTGCAAGAGTAGAAAAAACGATTTAATAGATTGCGGGACACTCAACTAGCAATTCATAAAAAAACCTAATGATTAAAAGACTCGCGTTGATGGTACTACTAATTAATTCCTCTGATATTTAAAAACAACGGCATTAGTAATAGTTATAAAAATCTTCGCCAATTAAAGCAATCAATCTATCTGACAGGGTATAATCAGAACATGTTAGTCTCCAAAGGCGGAAGATTTATACATCAATTACTTAATAATCTCCAAAGAAGCTGCAAGTAATTGGATAATTGGCTAATTTTTATACGTCTTGACATAATCTGCTACAACCTGTTCCTATGCAATAGTATTTATTAACATTCGATCAAGAAATTAATTCGTAAACATCTTTATTACTTCCGAAAGTTCTAATGACAACGACACGCATTGCACCAGCTATTTGATTTGCGTTTTATACTCCGTGTACTGGGAATTGTAATATCATTCATACACGAAAATAAAGATCCACAAAAACTAAATTTATATTTTCCGTTTCGTTGTAACACCTTTCTAATTGCGTATAAACAGTTTGGTCGCTAGATTCATGTATATTATGATTTAATATCCAACGGATGTTTGCTAATTAATTGAAACTTATCGCGAGGTAGGTATAATCAGTGAAAAAAAAGCCAATATAGCGGTGGATTTTCCCATATAATATAAATGAGATGTTTTTTTGCGGATTCAGATGTGTCTGTCGACCGGTATTTAGGAATTCACAAAAGAGTAGAAAATGAAATTGGAATTTACTTACCGCTGAATACTCAACGCATCTCATATTTAAAGGCTGCTCCTCATGCGATATAAGAAGAGCTTGATATTTGAGTGTGTTTAGCCGCAAGGCTTTATGTAGTGTTTGTTAGTCTAAAGGTTTTTTAGTAATTTGTTTTTAAACATGCTTAAAAGGTGCATTTAACTGCTTGTTTCTCGTAATGAATGTCGCCTGACGGAAATGGATGGCTACGACGAGCGCTTGTAGGCGACAATCTTGCAACCTGCCAGCACTTGCGCGTAATTATAGTGTTTTAAACCAATACTTATTGCTATTACAATGGCATTTACGTAACTCGTATCAGCACAAATAGAAGATACATGTGATCATATCTCATGTAGAAGAGTCTCGTCAATAGCTAGAACAACCTATACAGCAATAGTTTACGGCAACCTGACGATCGCTTGACGCAGTGGTTCGAGCGTAGGCCGCTCGGTTCACTGCACGTGGTGGTTGCGGGTTCGATTCTCGCTGGGGTAAATTTCGGAAATGGCCTTTTCGTAATTTTCCGTAGTCTGGGTGTCACTGGGATTGTCCCCAGTCCATTGTACGGTACCCATAGTACAAGCTTTGCTTAGTTGGGGACCATACAGTTCGTGTGTCAGTCTGGCGATATTATTTATTTAACCTGTATTTTCTATGGAAAATCGAATAATTTAATGAAAGATATCATAATAAAAATAAAGATATACCAAGTTTTTCATACCACGGACTTATCGATAATATATACTTGTTTTGGTTTCAGGAACTTCCAAAAAACAGACTACCGATAGCTTAGTTACAGTTATATAATATGTTTATAGGAAATTTAAAAGCTTAAATGCATACCGCATGAAATTAATCATCATCCGAAAGTGTAGCGGCACGAGCGTAGCTAAGTTTAGTTGTAAAAAAGCCACATCACACACTGGGGTATAATAAACTAAGTTTGTTACATATTAACACGTCTAATATCAAAGACAATTGCAAGTTGCTCTATCAATTACTGAGCGCTCATACAATCCCGCTCTGTGCCGCCATTATAACCACATTAACGATGGTGCGGTCACGCCATACAGGCATTACAACCATCTGTAACACGGTCACATCGTTTCTCTGACCGCCCAATTTTGGTTTTTACTGCATACATTTATAGTTTATAAGCAATTTTTACATCGGCGTGCGGAAATAACTTAATGTTTATCGAGTTATGATATTAATAATTGAATTTACCGTTTTCAGTCGTTAAAATCTGGGCGCCTTACGTGGCCAAGACAGAGTGGTCAGAGACAATTTGTATCCCTTTATCGTGAACTCACATTGCGTTGTGTAGATTATGTATATGTATACGCCTTTGTGTACATCAGAAATCATTCTGTATCTGGCCCTTGCCACTTTACAGTTAATTTAATTTTAATAGGTATACCATACTGGATTTGTATTTCTACAACTACACAAGCGTAATTGAAGTTAAAAATATACTGTCCAGCTAATGTTTGCAGTATAAGAATTAACATCTTCATGTGGTAAGGTCGTGGCCCACCGTTCCCACACATAAATCGACAGTGTATGTCGTGTCGTGAGTGCGGCCGAGGCGCGCGCGCAATCGCTACCGAAGCTCTGTTGTTCCGTGCTGCCCTGTAATTAATAATACTACCCCTTATATTTCTTATAATTACCATAAATGACTTAGTAATAGGTTTCAGGAAGCGTCTTAACAGATTCGACTAGTAGTTATGAAAGATTCATATTGTAGATAGTTGCTGTTGTTTTATTGGGCGGCTTTGGGGCCCTTTCCAGCATTATTTACCTGTATAATATACTCAAGCATTAATGCTGCAGCTCTTGTTTAATTGTAACTTTAACCAGTTTGCGCAAGTTCTTCAGCCACGGCATTATAATTCTGACTCCTATCTTGCCTTCAATAATAAATCGATAAAACCCCGTTTTGCAAAGTATTAACAGTGTCTAACGCAAAAGCAGAATTCAACTAGAAATCAATTTAATATTCCCACTTAAAGCCACAGTCATAAAAACGTACATGCTTGAAAACAAATAGAATTCGACCACATTAAACAATTATGTTTATGGGCTGACAAGGCCTAGAGACCATGCTACATTTATTGTCAATTAGGTTGGTGAAATGTTAACGGCCTGTGTCCATACCGCAACTGTTTTATGTACTTTCCACTGGCAGTTGGGCAGATAACAAGTGTTACTTGTCATTCATTGCATTAATATTTTCACCTGCTCAAAATATTTAAGCCCCTCGAAAATATGCATTATCCAAATATCACCTGTATTTATATTTAGGTAGAGCCCAAGAGCAACACATAATCATTATTATTTATTATTTTTTTTTTTTTAACTCAGATTACAAAATGTTACAATCATATAAATAAATTAAATTAAGTAGCCGACAACTGTGTCCGTACCCTCTCACTTGCATCGCCACTGTGGCATGTTTGTCGCAGCAATTGATTTATTAACTACTTTATATTCAGAGCAAAGACTACCCTGACAGGGATTCCACTAAGCAAAGATGACAGAGCGCAACATCCTGTATTGTAACTGACAGGCTAAAACAAATTAGCTAATTAGGTTTACGATGACGGTCAGCGGCGCCTGTAACAAATAATTAGTAAGCACCACATCTATTACCAGTCGGCAGCGGTCGGCTCACGGTACACCACATATTTCGTTAATTGGTTAACTGTACCCCATGTACCGAACGGTACATTTACGTACATAATTTAATCATACGCAAATTGATTTATATTAACGATTTATGTTGACACGACTCTAATTCTATTATATTATTACAATCTACCTAACGATGAAGCGGCTAATATTTTAATTGCCGTAATTAATATCGTGATGAAAAGCTAGATTGATTTATTGAATAGAATTTAAATAGGTATCCTTATTGAATTCAATATGATTTGTATTGGCCATCATCACATAAATATTGATGAAGTATAGTCATGACTATTATGAAAAATTTACTCCGAACGAGATAATCAGGAGTAATTCGAAACAGTTCTGTAAGTAACGGTGCTTGATGCGAAGTAAATCAGTTCAGACTGTAAATATCGATCGCATTAAACTAAAGTGATTAGCGTTCAAATTGCAGTGTTGGGTACAATAAAGTAAAATCGGTTAATGATCTCATTGAATTGTTGCTACCGATCGACGGCCTCTCGAAGCGCCTTTAGTACGCACTTGCTAAATAATTTGCAGTACCTACTTACCTTCGTGCTATTTTAAATTGTAACACAGAAATAAATTATCTTGCTTGCATTTATAAAGTATTTTAATGTCTGTGAATGACGTAACTACTTACGTTAAATTCCTAAGAATGGTTCTACCGATGTTATGAAAATTACCCAACTCCGTGACTGCGCGTTAAGACAATTAATTTTCTTTTAATCGCTCTAAGCGCCAAATTGTATGTTACAGTCTCTTAAAACGCCATTATCTTTGTTAGAGCGGCAAATTGTTCAATAATTACAACAAAATATGTTATTTTATAGAAAGATAAATTAATCATGTTACGAGAACGTATCGTTATACAAAAAGGTGGTGCTACGGATGCGAGTAAGTAAGATTTATCGTCACGTTTCACTCGATACCGGAGGTAACAATCGATCTTAAAGCTACACAATCACGCATCGATACATAAACAATGTGAGAACAAGTTAATGAGGATGAGATCAAATACTTTACCTACTTGACTGCGTGTATATTCACTTAGCGTGCTACCAGACCAATTGATCGACTGTCGATCGATCCATCGATCGAGGGACGGTTAAATGATGGTGTGGTAACAGGCTTTCCATTTTGTAATGGGGAAAAACATCATGTAACGAATAGGGTATCTTAATAAAAACATGAATCATTTTTTTAAACCATTGTCGAAAATTGTGTTGTGGCGAAATGAGCTGAAATCTACACCATAGGAGTTTGCTAGATGAGACTAGTTTACGCTCTTACCAACATGGCACATCAGTTCCAGGAAAATAAATGTTTTATCTAGTGTTAGTTGTCAGGTAAAAAATAAATTACTCGTGAATGCTAATCACGAGTACAACGCTCTTCGACAGTTCAACGTAGGTATATCATTCTTTTAAATTGTTATAATTATAGACGTCGGCTTAATTGTTCGAACTTGTATTGTTAACGCGAATGATTCCTCGTTAGTTTGATTTTACGATCCTTGTTATTTAAATTTAACTGACTCCAATTTTCCTATCGCTACTTGTTAAAAACTGTAAATTTAAAATTTTGTTACTTTTTAAACCCAATTTAAAATTAATTGAGTAATTTTAGTATGTCGGTATAAATTGAGTGTTGTCTATATCATGACTATCTTTTTCTTATTCCTTACCCTATCCCATGAGATGGGTCCACTGTCCATGTACCCTGATTTGGCTGATTACCTCGGAGATATTGAGATCCAACAAATGGGACTATTGAAAGATATAAGTATGCCACCCGAGACCGCCAGCTTAACATGCCCTCCAAAGCACGGAGGCTGTTCGACCGACCTGACCGCGGCTTAACGTGCCGATCTATCGTTCTTACCAATTAGGCTACATCCTCCTCCTTTTCTATATCATTATTATAAACATAAAGTATAATAAAATGTATAACTGCTTCCATTACATGCAGATTTTAATGCTACTGCGTAATAAACTTAGATGCAATGGGTCTTATTAAATGCTGCAAGTATTTCTTATTTCTATCGCGTCGTGAACCTTAACATGGTCGACCATCAAACTCCAGCATCCCTCAAAAACATCTGCGCTAATATTTGGTTCTAAATATGATTTACTGAAAAATGTTTCTGGATGACGCAATAACATGCTACGCAAGGAGTTCTCTTCATCATTTCTCAGAGGTCATAATCTGAATAAGCCTATTGCCACTTGGAAATATTCCCGCATTGTGAGCTGTTGGATAATAAGAATTTAATATCAGAAAAACCAAATAACACTTTGAAATAAAACTATTTTGCGGATTCTATCGCGTTTATTTAATTTTTATGTTCCCGACGTTTCGGCTGCTTTACAGCAACCATGGTCACGGGGGGAATGAGGTATTAGACGTCCTGATGTCATAGTTAATAACTGGGTACCCTCATATTTACTTGTTGTTTGCGGTCCGATCCACGCAGAAAGTGCTCACAGTGTCTCGAGGTCTTGCAATGGTACGCTTGGTTTTGGATTTAATTATATTAATTACTGGATCCCAAGTTGGTGGTAGCACCCAGCCATCTTCCCTATTGACATTAGGATGTTTTTTTTAATTTCAATGGCCTCACGTATCATCCTTGGTCGGAATCGGTGTTCTTTTGCGAGGATCCGCGGTTTATCAAATCTGATATAATGGCGGGTGCCGCACGCAAATTAAATAAACGCGATATAATCTGCAAAATAGTTTTATTTCAATATGCAGTATTCGCGTAAATATAAGAAAACAATATCCAAATAACACTTTTCAGGACCCAGAGCCAACATCACATTCAATATGGTATATAGTAATCGATGCATTCCTAATCAGTTTATTTTAGCACTGTTTTATCAGCAATTAAAATACTTTCTTGAAATACGTATAAATAATGTAGGGACATGACACGTAGAGGTGTAACTTAGCGCGCACGCACTGCTTACTGAAATGCTAATCCACCTTTTTTCTAGGAATGTTTCTTAAAATAAATGCAGATAGAAACAAACACGCTTCATTAAGATACGTTTAAAAGGGAATTAAAGAAATAACAAAGGTCTTTTATGGTGAGCTCTTTAACTTACGTTTCACGCTCTCCCTTAGTCGGTATAGGCATAAGTATATTTATGTATTTGCTTACTTGTAAATATGAACTTGACTATTGTATAAAATAAAATACTGATCATTATAGCCTGCATCTACTTTGATTTGAAATTACATTTTCGCGGGTGTCATTCTAACAAGCGCACAACCTTTAGAAACTTACAGTTACCTGCAAAAAAACGTCAAAATAAAACAATATTCTCAGGGGCACAATGACCCCAAAAATTCTGTTATATTTCATTAAAAGTTATTCATATATCTGCTGCTTTATGCAAATTAAAATTCACATAATTACCAGCTGGATAAGAATCAAACTCGTCTTACTCAAATGGGATATTACCATATAAATTCATTTGGCAGCGTTTTATATTATCTTTGCTTTGTAAAATCGCTAAGTAATTACCGACAACGTCTCTTCGATATAAAAACGTGTCTTTAATTAATTTGCCGGCGTCCAAGCCCGTGAGATGGAGCCTTAATTTTAAAATAGACGTTTTGTACCGACTGCCAAGTTTGTTATTATTTTTTTCTAGTAACTGTCTTGTGTTGATGTAATAACTTTTGTAATTTGTTGCCGTTTGCCAATGCAAGATAGAGTCCAGCGTAGAAAATAATAAAACAGTAGAGTGAATAGAGCTTCTGTACATATCCGTATTTTAAAAAAAACAGTACCGTCTAGGGACGCCCCAAAGGAGCGAAGCTTTATAGTATAAAGCGTAGGGCGCCGCAGCTGCCACTCTGTATACCTATATATATAGTGTAACGCTACTGACGTCATCATGTAACGCTACTGCCGCTTAGCACGAATAGAGTAGCCGCGTGGCGAGCGCCCCGAACGTCCGTATAGCAGTTTCGCTTTAAAAATCATTATTTGCGGAAGCCGAGTGTAGCATATTCAATCCTAAAAGTAGGTACCTATATCAATAATATTTTGGAATCACTTACATAGATACCTAGTTATTACGTTTGAGATTCGTACAGATGACTGTTATAAACGCTTAAATATATATAACATCTTTATCACGGCACAGAAGGCGAGGAGATAAATATTTGTACACCCAGTTACCGGGCTCTTGTAAATAACTAATGGCAGCGCGCCCCCTCGGCGAGCGCTACTTGATTGCATCTGTTGTCGCCCCTCATATCGCGAACACTGCCGTGATTTAACCGCCACCTGTCGTGGTTTATGTCCGCCGATAGCCGCACACGAGGAAGTAACACTTCTAGAAACGGGGCGTGACATAGACAAACGAGCCTATAATTTGCCTAACCTCAACAGCAAATTGTACTGCTATTATTCCACTCATATATTTCGTCGGCCCAACATAAGATCCTAATAGGACTAGATAAACAAGATAATCTCGAGAACGGATGCTGAATCTGGCGCTACCGTGTTTCTCATAACATACGACGAGAAGTTATTTTTGCACGTAACTACATAAATTGTATCCGCCATGGTTCGTGTTGATACTGATAACTATGGTAATATAATAAATAAACCTATTTATAATCTGCTCTGATTTCTTTGTCGGAATTTAAAAATCCATGAAGGAACCCAGCGGCGCATACTAAATTTGAATTTTGTATATTAGGTACCATGTCATTTTCGAGAATTCGTTTGGTTATCATGGTGATGAGTTGCGTATTCAGTAGCTAAATGTGGATAATTTATAAATGGATTTAATCGTGTAGCCAAAGTAATAAGTTGTGTATTCCTGTGCGACGCAGCGCAGCGGGAATCACTAATGAGAGCGCAATTCAAATCAACTGATTTATAAGGAGTAAACTATTTCGCCGGCCGGCGCGTTCAATATTTATTTGTATTCTAACGGCCACGCAGATATTCAACCCTGTTATTGAGATAGACTTAATGAACATTATGATAGGAAACAGAAACTGAATAGATCAGACCGTGTAACGAGTTGCCTAATCATCGCGTAATGGATTTCGTTCGTATGTAACTATGTACTTGAATAATTCCACGAGATTACAGTTTCGTAATACCTTCACGTTTAAACCAATAAGGAAATTAGTTTTTTAGTCTATATCAATCGGACCATTAAAATGATTGGATAATGGTGTATATCCAATTGTGATTGCTCTGGGAGGTCTATTCGCTTGGAATCTCGGAATTGCTAGTTCGACGGCTTATATGCCTCGTTAGGAGTCGGCGGGCTTGTCCGGATGATATCGCTTAACCCCCTCAATTAGTGTGCCCCGACTATCGCGCGGCAATAACCCGAAACAGCACATAAGCGCCCCGCACTCGTGACGCGACGAACGAACCAAATGACTGTCCCTTTAATTAGCCGTTATACTATAAATTTTAAATGCTATGATAAGGTCCCGTTGCGCTCGGAAGGAACACTAACCGCCGCCTAATGGTGGCAGAATTAAATTTAATTAATTCCTCCTCGCCAAACGTGCTTGCAGGAGCGAATTTGGTTAAGAAATTAACATAATATAATAGGAAGATATCTCCCATTCTATTACTTTGTTATGTGCCATCGCACCGAGACACAGTGTTAGCAGTATTTCTATACAGTAGCTTATTGGTCAAACACTGATTAATAATTAGGTATTTATGTAAAACAATTTATTACACAATTTACACATCTACATGTATCAAGTTTCGCTACGTCGGTACCAGCTTTAGTCAAACTCAACTCAAAATTGTTTTTATTCATGTAACACCAATTGTCACTAAATAGTAATCAAATCTCACTCAGATTTAGGTATTTAAATTAGAAAGCTATATTCGTGAGCTGTGCATACCTACTCTCACTTTACATCAATTTGAATGTTTACAAACCAAAATAATAATAAATTAATACAGGTGGATAAGAAGATAATTGCTTTGGTGTGATGTCTTCCATGCTTAAAAAGATCCGTTTTAAATGTTTTATAATGGTATCTGAAATTCTACTACGTGTTGGAATTTGTGTTTCTGGAATAAGTAATCACTGTAATAACAGTTAATGACTCGTTATGATATCATTACGTCGTAAGCTGTACGAGCATAAGTACTTTGTGTTACGTGTGGGGCGGGCGGAAAAACGTGCGTCTGCCGCGGCTGGCATAAATTTACATGAGCGCGTGCCGGACGAGTGCAGAGTGTTGTTCGAGCCACTATGCCTCCCTCGCCTTTGTTTATGTTACTGTTTACTATCCACAAATGGAATGAAACTCGCCGACTGTTCTATCTGATAACGGAGCGTTTTGTCCGTAATTAAGAGCGGCGAGAGCGGGTCAGCCGTACACTACGTTATTACTACGAAGTTATAGAGACGCTTTGAGCGTGTCCAGGTTGTTTAACAACGAACTGTCATGTTTATAATAAACTCATGTTGTAAATCTGCCATATCGTCAAGATTCAACTTAATTATAGGCATATATAGATTGTTGGTTAATTATAGGCAATAGAATGACGATGTTCTACCTGCCTAGTCTAAAACGATTTGCTAATAAAAACTTAACATACGAACGTTAATAGTTTCCGTTTCAGCTTGTATGTTTGCGCGTACACTCTCAAATTGACATGAGAGGTTAAATAAGTGTATAGATAGGTACAAATAAATAAATATCGCCAAACGAACACACTAATTGTATGGTCCCAAACTAACCAACACTTGTACTATGGGTACCGTAAAATAGACTGCGAGCGATCCCAGTGACACCCTGAATAGGGCAAATTTTGAAAAGGCCATCTCTGAAATTTACCCTGACCGGAATCGAACCCGCAACCACGTGGTACAGTGAGCCGAGCGGCTTACGCTCGAACCACTACGCCAAGCAGTCGTATGTACGTATAAGTAATTAGGTATACAAATTGCAAATATTTCAGCACTATAGTAAACATTCCCGAGCCGTTCGCACGGACCGACATTGAAGCAATTAATAGGCACTTTAGATGCAAATGCTCGGCTCAGCGATTCCCTTCGTGAGACATCGATTTGGTCCGGAGCGGCTGAGTGAAACTGTGTGAAGAGATCACGACTCCATAAACAGTGGACAATAGGACAATAATGGTTGTTCGTGGCGCGCCGGGAGCCACGTGTTGTTTACCTGTCGGCTGCCGGTCGGTAGCCGCAGGGGCCGCCTCCCCAACCTTATGGACCATTTGTCTTTTAGCGAGGACGAGGCCCCTGGAAAAAAATAACTTATGTAAGCTAGGTACTTCATCAAAATGTGTTTGTTTTTAATAAAGTTTACTAGCAATGTGAGTTTATCACATTAATAGTATTCCCGTTAGCCCCTCCAGCTAAGCTAATGCTTGTGTTAGGAGTGGGCTCATGTCAATAGTTTATTGGCCAGGGTGGGGATCGAACCCAGAAGCTCTCAGCTACGAGGGCGACTCCTTTAACCACTAGGCTATTGACGCCTTTTGCCGTCCGATTTTCCGTAAGGCCCTGATTACTTAATAGAAGTAGTTTCTTCTTATTTTGCAATAGAAGAAAAACGCTGATTTCTTATATTATCCATATCAGGCTATAGTTGTTAAAGTGAAATCGGAACGATGTTTATTGTGATGATTTTACTCAATAGCCACTAACCAAAGGGTAATAAATTCAGCCTTGCAAAATACTATTACCTATATAACTTTGTTGCTAAACGTGAAGCAGACTTAAAGCGCTCTTGCATACTTACTCATTGGCAGGAAACATACTTGAAATGTAGTTCTTATTCATGGAATATAAACTGTATAATGATATTCAATAGTATTTAATATGTTTGCTAGCAGAACAGGTAGCGATGTATCAAGTTCCATGCGATTAGAAACATTTTCGAATACTTCATAGTAGTTATGTATTCAACTCACTTTATAGAATCTAGTAATTATATAATTACTACAACTTCCTATTCACAATAATTTATTTAGCAGGGTACAAAACGGATCTGTACAAATAAATAAAATAGAAGTGTCCGTTTGACATATCAAAATAATAGCCTTTTAGTTATTGCATATGAATATATTATACTTAGGTACATATAACAAAAGAAAATTGTTTCTATTTGTCTGTTTGTTCCAAGTAATATGCGAAACGGCTGGACTGATTTTGACGGGACTTTCACTAGCATATAGCTGATGTTGTAAGGAATAACTTAGGCTTACTTTTATTTTATCGAAGTACCACGCAGTCGGGGTGGCGGGCAACTGCTAGTCTCCAATATATCAGATTCAGGCTAATCTATCTAGAACGAGCATGCGGAAAGGCCAGAAATTACACATCTTTATATCCTCTCAGACATACAGGTATCACGACGTTTGTCTGCAATGATTGTCAAGTAAAAAATAAAGCTCTTATTTGGAACTAGCTGAGCCCGCGACTTCGTCCGCGTGGAATTTAACTTAACAAAAAAGCCCGCTCCCGCGTTCTGAGCCCGCGCGACAGGACCCATTTTTTTATTTTGTTTTTCTTAAATAACAGTAGCATAAGTTACTGCTTATAACAACAGCTATCTACCAGTGAAAGTCCCGTCAAAATCGGTCCAGCCGTTTCGGAGATTACCCGGAACAAACACACAGACAGACAGACAGACAGACAGACAAAAAAAAATTAAAACGCGTTTTGTTATAGGTGTCGTATGTACTTTCATATGCATTTAGTGAAAAGGTGTTATTTTGATATTACAAACAGACACTCCAATTTTATTTATTTGTATAGACATTGCAATAAGATTCAAAATAGAATAGGAGGAACCTAAAATAGGTTAGTGTATATAAAAACAAGTAGTAAATAATAGAAGTGACAAAAGTGCTTAGCGCTGATTTTCATCTGGCACCTGAAAGTTTCATCACTGTTATGATATATTTTGAATTATTCATTATTTAAACTGTGAAGTGTTAAGTTATAATAAATCATTGTTACAAATAAAATACCCAATTAATACTTAATATTTTTGTTGCAGCATACGCTGACGGGGCACAGTGGAAAAGTGATGGCAGCGAAATTCCTCGGAGAGCCAACCAAAGTGATCACGGGGAGCCACGACAGGACACTTAAAATATGGGACCTCAGAAGTAAAATGTGTAAGTATGTATTAATTTGCTCTATCACAACGGAGCTTTCGCTTGTCTAAATATTTTACACGCAGCGGGGATGTTTTCATTTGATTTGTTACTAAAATTTTACATAATGTCTACCGATTGATCATGTATGTTTCTTTTTATTTTGACACACACACTTTAAATACCAAATGTTTTAACTGATGGTTTACCTTTTCAAAAGGTTAGGTACTTGTAATTCGACATATTCCTTGCAGAATGCGATAGAGGGGCAAATCTGCCCCACCTGTGTGCTCCGCAAAATTTTATCGGTTTCGAGATATTTCTAGATTTGTGAGGTTTTTATAAAGACCCAAAAAACGAAAGTTAATGACTTTATTGAAAAGAAAAAACTCACTGAATGATCTTCAATTCAATAGGAACTTATTGTTGACATTATAATAAAGCAGTAATTATTCATAAAATGTCCAAAACTACTTGACAGTTTTAGGTTATGACTAAATATGTATATTTATTTTTTGGTGATCACCAATTTTTTTAGTAGGGTCACAAATTTTTGAATATATCTAAAAATATTGGTACGGAATTGCTTAGAACAAAGTGGTGGAGTAAAAGTTTATGCATTTTAGGAATACGTCGAGTTACCGATAACCCTGTAAGTATATCAATGTTATTTTGGTTATACTAGGTGAAACAGAAAGGGTATACTATTTTTTTGCAACTTTACTTTGTAGATTTAAAACTATCCGCTTTGTAAGACAGTTGAAGTACTGAAGGTTTTGTAGACTTATGAAATCTGTCAACAGCTGCATCCCTGTAACACCTTTTGTTTTTCTAGTTTCCTCTAAAGCTGATAGTTTTACAATTACAAAGTTAAGTTTTGGAAAAAAAGTATACCCTTTCTGTTTCAACCTGTATGATATTTTATTTAACCAAAACAGCAACAGACAGTAATGAATTAACAGCGACTGATGTTTCGTCTGCCTAACATTTGCATTGCGGCGGGCTTCTCGCTTAAACTGATTTAGTTGACTAGTCTTACACGAGGTGACAGCTGTCTGCACTCGAATATATAACATCTGCACTAACAACACGTATAAACGACGACCTCCTAAACTTATTATAAGCCGTAATTTCTGTTCTGCTTAATAAAATTATATTTTCTATTTTCCTCCGAATGAAACAGTACGATACGAGGCATGCCTTTTAAGTTCTGTCGTTTCCATAATTCCCGGCAATTTTGAATTTGGAACTGTTCTATATTCGAATGTGTTTAAATTTCGAATCTCAAAACAGTTGAATGTATTAGGATTAATGTTATTGTTTAGTCACAGCGTCGATTAGAATCTGTCAGGTTACGTACGAAAATGAATCTTTCTAAGGAAAATGTTCGTGCAATAATTTTCTACAACTTTAGAAGAGGCCTGACACGGCTTCAGTGTTTTGAAGAGCTAATATCTGTGTTCAGGGATGAAGCCCCATGTCTGCGGACTATCGAACGCTGGTATTTAGAATTCCAGCGTGGACATACTAGTGTTAGTGACAAATCTCGCGAAGGTCGCCCAAAATCTGCATTCACTGAAGATAACATCATTGGAGTGAGACAACTAATTCTCGAAGATCGTCATGTGACGTATCGAGAGATAGAGGCTCTATTAGGCATCTCAGGGACAACCATTCAGAAGATCTTGCATGAAGCGCTTGGTGTAAGAAAGCTAGTTTGCCGTTGGATACCGCATCTGCTTTCCGACGATCACAAGGCGGCCCGCGTCAGATGGTGTAAGAAAACTCTGCAAAGGTTCAACCGAGGAGAGTCAAATCACGTCTACGACATCATCAGTGGTGACGAATCTTGGATCTATGCCTACGATCCTGATTCCAAACAACAATCTACAATCTGGGTCTTTCAAGACGAGCCAAAGCCGACTAAAGTTGTTCGTTCTCGAAGCACTTCAAAGAAGATGGTGGCCACGTTCGTTAGAAAAACCGGCCATGTTGCGACTATTGCACTTGATGATCGTAGAACGGTTAACGCAGAGTGGTATACCACAGTTTGTTTACCACAAGTCATCGCCGAACTTCGAAAATCTAACTCAAAGCGACGCATCATCCTGCACCACGACAATGCAAGTTCACACAGCGCTCGTCAAACGATTGAGTATTTGAAGCAGGAAAAAGTAGAAATTCTTGACCATCCTCCATACAGTCCTGACCTAAGCCCTAACGATTTTTTTACATTTCCTAAAATTAAGAAAAGTCTTCGTGGTCAAAGGTTCCAGTCCAGTGAAGAAGCAGTCGACGCTTTCAAGTCAGCCATTTTGAACACCCCCACTTTAGAGTGGAATAAATGTTATAATAACTGGTTTGAGCGAATGGAAAAGTGTATTAAGCTACGTGGTGAATACTTTGAAAAACAATAAAAAGTACTATAAGGTTCTAGTTGTGTTTTTTTCTTCAAAACTTAAAAGGCATCCCTCGTATCTTACCATAAAACATCCATAAGACCGTGCACATAAACTCATTACAGTCGGTAAAGTTTGATGTACAGCTACCATTATTGCCTTTCACATCAGGTCGTATACGCACTTCTCCGTAAATGATCATAGAATCGGAACATGTGCATTTCTCTATTTTTATGCTATCCAATTAGTTTACACCCGGGGCAATGTAGAATAGTTATTTACTACTTTGCCAGCATATTAAAAGCCGTGTTTGTTTGCCTCTAATGCTTAGCACTTGGAGCCATTGTCTTGGCCTATTCTAACCGCTATGTGAGCAGTGATAAGTTTGAGAAGCCAAATTCAAAGACTTTCACCGACATGTGCGGAAAATACTCGCAAATTACACGCGTTCAAAGCAATGCTGCGTATAATACGCGCGTATAATTAAACTGTACTCTCATCGTTGGGTCGGTACATGCATGCATAGATAAATAAATATTGAAACGCAGGTTTTTGGTCATTATTGCGTATTTTCTACAAAACGTGCCCAGAAGTGCATACCTAAAGTTTGCTTATAGTTTGGCAATGAGGCCACTGCGTATTATACGCGCGTGCCGTTGCATAGAAGCCCTTATACTATCTCATGAAACATTAAAATGCTTGTTTTTATCACATATGGTGCTAATGATTACGATAACGTTATCAGGTACGGAAACAAAATTCGCTGGGTCATCTTGCAACGACCTAGTTACTTCTGACGGAGCTGGTTCCACGATAATCTCGGGACACTTCGACAAGCGTATAAGATTTTGGGATATACGCACTGAAATGTCGGCGAACCACATCATGTTGCAGGGCAAGGTGACATCGCTCGATCTAAGTAGAGGTACGTGTGACATTCTTCTTCGTCGTTACTTTCATCGTAATAACCAGATTTACCGATGCCTATTGCATGTGGTGACTGCTGATACAGCGATGATTTATCTTTGTAAATTTGCTAATTTACCGTACGTGTGAAGTCACATAAATCATTGTGAACCCACCTTAACCTATTAAAAATTATGGATCGTTTCTCATCAAATGTTATGTTTAAGAAGCGAGGCATCTATTTCTCTCACTCAGTGTTGATCGCGAGTTTTATTGCTTTTGAAGACTAAAAGAAAATTATAAATACTTGCGAAGTAACCACTGTACTGTTATTACTCGCTTACTGCGTAAGAGTTTATTAGGGCTATTATTTTTATATGGACCACACGCAATTAGCCTATAATTGTACCTAGGTATATGACCGAATAAACAAAAGTTATTATGATGACTTAGGTATTATCGCCATTCGTGTAAATCCAATTATAAAGTACCTTTATGACGCATAATTTCCCAAAAGGCCGGAAATTGTTACTAAATCTTTTGTTCATATATCATAGATTCCACAGTAATATGGGCAATATATATAAAATTACATTTATCTTTTGCATGATGTCATCAATGAAGGGTTACTAAACTTTGTTTCAATTTATTCTTTCATCGTGCTAATATATTAATTGTAACTCTATACAGGTAATTAATTAAAGAATATAACGTATTAGATATACACACGCGATAATAAAATTTTATTTATTAATGGCGCTTGAATAATTTTCAATCTTGTAAACATTTATATATTATGACAGCATACATGTTATTTTAGCATTGTTTGCCAATATTACTCGTTTAAAAATAACAATTTCACAATCCTTAACATAGTGCTATTAATCAACACAGTTTATTCTAAACTTTTTTTGTAATAAAAGGTTAATGTACAATTTCGACAAAGTATTGATAACGTGATTTCGACAATATATAACTTAGCTATTTACTAATAAACAAAGTCATATACAAGTGTTTTAAGAATGCGTTAACTACCCAATGTACTTGTTAATTTCCGTAATTGAATACCTCGCATGTTAGTATCGGTATTCGTGTCAGCACTAAAACGTGACGGGTGCGCAATGCCCATTTCCGTTACACCACTCGATTGATCCCTTTTTTGTCAATAACGGTCTGTGCATCTCACGAAACGCCGAGATTGATACCTTCAATCAAACGTAGTGTCGGGACGTCGCTGCCTCGGAAACTGATTAAATCACGTCGATTTCATCGGACAAATGAATAGGGGGGACGGTTCACAGTTAGACATCACGGTCGATCCAGTTCTATCAGCGCTATCAACCATCTATTATACGCGGCAACCCCGCGCACTATCTGAGACATGGCCATGTAGAAAATGCTAATAAACTTGATGCTATTAGAAAATATTTTAATTTATATTTTAATCTGATTTATAATAAAACTACCAGTCGTGTCACATCCAAACTCCTTCCAAAACCTTTACTAAAAATAACTAGGTAAACCGCAAGAGGATTTATGATTTGACCTTAGACATGTGATTACGTTTTATATGATCACTGATCTGTAATAAATCCCCGATTTTATCGTGCACTTATCGTCTAATATAATAAAGCGCTGTGCCCGATCACTATAACTTTATTCCTTATATTGAAACCATTAAGCAGTTGGCAGGTTCAAGGTCACAAATTACCTTCACAACGATTATCGATATGGGTAAGCAATAAAGAAAATAGCGGGCCCGCCGCCGTTACCGATCATCACACGAATCCGATGCAATAATATAATAAGGTCTTCGCATAATTTTGTAATATGTCTTATTCAAATTGGAATTGTCCGTTATAAAACACATAATTTTTCTATTAATGTGATTAACTGCCTAGGTGGTGCTGCTATAATTTTGGAATGTAAAAGTTTCGACTGATTATACCAACTTATTTCGAACGGTGTAATCGTAGACCAGTTCGTTATCAATCAAGTCATATGGTTATATTATTATCGTTTTATGACATCGTTGTATCTAATATAACTAAGCACAGGACCTCTTATGGTACTATGTACTTACACAGTGTAATACTTATAGTTATTGTCCTGAATAATGGCCTTCTGCCAATAATAAATGTGATTTAACGCTTTCGAAATGCCTATATATGTTTACTTGATATATTTATGTTTACTTGAATCGTATTATTTCAGATAACAATTATTTACTGGCGTGTGTAAGGGACGACACAATACAGCTAATAGACTTGCGGATGAACACGATAGTACGTTCTTTCAGGTATAGTAGTACACCATAATTTATTACTATTACTTGTACCCCTCCCATGGCAGTAAAACGTTTATGCGTTTCCCTTTGATGGAATTGTCTGAGCAATATTTACAGTTAGATAGTTATTCTTAGTTTAAATGCGCTGCTTAAAATAGCACTTTAAGTCTGGATATTGTTTTCGAAGTAATTATTTGTAAGGTCAAAGATTAAGTATGCTTAGGTTAAACAAATAATAAGGTAAGGTATACTGAATAGCAAGCCAAATAAAAAGAGAACCTTACAAAGTAAAAACTTTTCACTTTGCTGATACGTAAATAAGATAGGCCTGAAGAATAATAAATAGAGCTGGGTACTTTAAGATTCCAAAACCTAAAGAAACGGAGTCTAATGGCAGCGGGAGAGAAGAATGGCATTGAAAGCATACCATTGAGTGTATCAGGGTTGGGTGTCATGCATCGCTAATGGGACAGCTGCACCACAAGTCTTATTTTCCTTTTTGTAATGAATTTGATCTTATTGCTATGAAATGTGGGATGCGCAATATACCTGCTGAGTGTTCGAATGGTAGCAGCAAATAAGAAATTTGTGAGGTCTATTTTTAGGTGAAGTGAATTAAGAAATAAATTGTTATTGCAGCCACGAGTCATTCAAGGTGGGTTGCGACTGGTCGCGGACGGCGTTCGGGCCGGGCGGGCGGCTGCTGGCGGTGGGCGCCGCGGACGGCGCGGCGTACGTGTGGAACACGCACTCTGGACGGCTGGAGACGATACTCAAAGACCATACGTGAGTAACATTAGTTTGATATCATCAAAATATTGATAACTAGCTGTGCCCGCGACTTCGTCCGCGTGGAATATGTTTGGATACCATTTTTAATTATTTACGCAAATTATTATACAAATAAGCCACATACGTATTAATACTTTAATGAGCTATTTGCAGTAAAACACTGTTTGTTTCACTGCAAAGAGACATACAACAACAACCACCATACCATACAACCATGCAACTTTTCATCCCCCCCCTTTCAAACCCTTACAACCCTTTTCGCATTAAAAAGTAGCATATGTCCTTTCTCAACCTCTAGACTATCTGTGTACCAAATTTCATTTAAATCGGTTAAGTAGTTTTGGCGTGAAAGCGCGACAGACAGACATGCAGAGTTACTTTCGCATTTATAATATTAGTAAGGATTTAGGTACTTAACCTTTGAAGTTCTTCAACAAAAATAATACAAGTATTTTGTTTATTACAACCTCGGCTAATAATTGCTTGTACAGGATTGGGTTCACGTCAATATCGTCTCGTGCAGGGGCTAGCAACAAGACTCTGCGTCCTAATTACCGACGTGGTAGAGTTTCTATTAAACATGTACAAAAGACTTTTAAATTACTTTTTGATGAAATGTTTCTCGGTAACCCGACAGCTCTTTTTATTGCAGTTAGCGCTATTAGAACTTCTTCATTGTGTTTAAATAAAATGTATTCATCCTAGTCTTCAGAAATCTAGCTCTGAATCTACAATGTTGCATTCCCGATTTAAATACCGTATTGCTACTATATCACATATAAATTCAATTTAAATAGTAGGTATATCTAGTCCGTGCCGTAACTGTAAGTATTGTTCTCACCCGCCGTGACCTTTGGGAATCGCAATAAATTTTCAGCGAACACATTTCTGACCTTGAATTTTAAACTGGAATTGTTTTACTCGTGACATCGTTCGGTATCCCCGTAACATTTTGCATGGACAATTGAAATCGTGAGGTCAGCATTGGCTCAGGCTGTCTCACCATTGCAAATTTCTCTTTCCCATACCGTACGCTGCATATTTATTTGGCATTAAGCTATCTCCACACCTGTCCGATTCGATTAAAGAATGACAATTGAATTCAAATTCAATAAACGCCGTGACACTTTCATGACATTTCTTTATTAGAGGTTTTATTGCTTTAATAAATTTCATGAGGGTTCTAACGACTTTTTAATAATACATAACAAGATTAATATCTCAAACACTCAGATCTCTATCAGCCCATTACAATTTACATAACCGCTTTAATATCGTGTCAACTAATTTCTAGCTTTTAATAGTGGCCAATTAACATGTTATGGCAGCATTTCCTGGTATTAGTCAAATTAACCTATGCGCAAGCGCGGCGGTCAAAGGACTATTAATCCCCGGGGTCTTGTCGCTGCGGCCTTATCGCCCAGCGCTCGCTGCAATAGGACTTGATCGGACCTTTGTCCGGACACCCGTTCAACACGTCCGTGGGGGCCATTCTCTCGGAAATCCCCACAAATGGGACATATTGTTCCCTTCCCTGTGACGGCCGCACAAGTGCGCGACGAGATGCGATCGCGTTCAATTCACGCCGCGCCCCGTCACACGACACAATAGTGTAAACAGTGTCGCGACAAGGAGAAAAGTACCGCGGAAACATTCCTCCGCATCTAGACATGCATATTTTTGCTTAGTAATACTATATCGATGTTAGTTTGCACCGTGTTCGATGTTTGTACAGTTAAGTTGCTCGCCCACTTTATTGCCATATTGTCGAGTCTAATTCAATATTGAAACAAACATTACTACGGTTTTCTAGAATATACCGTTGCGACATAAAACTCTTATCATCTCCGGTTAAAATCAATTTGAACACAACAATATCGAAATAAAGTGAGATGAGTAATAAAGATTGCTTTCCTTTGGCCCAGCCATTGTTTCCTGTTCCATACCTGTTCGCTTATAACCGCGAACACTGTTGCAATTATTGGATTTAATAATGTCTATCTAATTTCAGTCTGTATTATTGAGGTTATTTCCTAAAACACGTACTTTCGACTAAGACGTTCGACGTCGTCGTTTGGACATCATGGCGATTTTTGTTTTAATGATAGATAAACCGATCTCATTCATTTTTATTCAAAAATAAGAGACATGATGAATAGATCTTGTCAGATTTACCCAGTTTTTTATTAATAAAAATAAAATAATGGTCATGAGATATCACGTTCATCTTAACCTACATAGAAGAAATATTGCTCAAAGTTCAAATAGCCCGAATCTAGTCTGCTTGCACCAATACACATATTTAGACAAACCAATTTGGATCGGTATATAAAATTGGCAACATGACTTCCCGGCGATTGCATCTATACGCAATCAAACGTAATATGGCGTATGTGAACAATGAGCCTGGAATATTGCACACACTAGCGTCGAACAGAACCGAACGACTCCGGAAACCCACTCGTACAATAGTGCACCGATGTTGTGTGATGGTCGGTGCCCGCTCTGCTCAATGTTATCTCGGTGCACTTTGCGTGCGTTGTTCAAGCTGTTTCCAAGTGTCAAGCGTTGGTCGGAAGGTCCTGATTTTCAGTTCAATGGCCCACATTGAAATAGTTCAGATCGTCAATACGTAGAGATATGAGAAGATTCAAACAGTAGAGCCGCTACAATTGAAATTTAAAACATGTATATTTATAATATGTACACCGGAAAAATTGTATATTTATAATATATACAGGCGATAAAATTTCAATGAGTATTACGTATCGCCGATACAGAATTAAATTGTATTTCTTTGAAATGCGCGCATAAACCAGCAGTAAATTAAATACATGTTACAGTTTTTGACGCCTACTTTTCCGCTTTGTTGTGGACATCATTGCAATTTCTTCAGTTATCTGTCCTGTTATTTAGTTAACACCTGGCTATACTAGCTGTACTCCCATTGCACTCTGCTTCAAACAGCATGAGGTCCTCGGATACACGAAATTAACCCCGACATGTGCGACACTGTTGTCCTCGCATATGATTTATCGCTCACTCGCTTATCGATACGAATCGCAGATATCGAACCGTACAGCGGACAACACAAAACGCAACATATTATTCGCTGTCATGTCTCTTCGTGGTTCGGAGGGCACCTTGTACCGTTAGTACAGATGATGTTAGTCTTTAGGATGCACGGAAAAGTGTTCATTATTAAAACCATAGACAGTGTCAAAATTTGGTTAAGTAATAATATAAATCAATTTATTGTCTCATTTTAGATATTTATAGGAACATAAATAAGTAGAGCTCGTAATGTCTGCGACAAAATTAATAATTCGAACCAATTGTAATTATCATCCATCTTAATATTTGTTATAATACACGGTGTTATTTTAATGATGCACGATATTTCGCCTAAATAAATGATGGTAGGTATATGCTTAAGATGATGATCTTAACTATTACAAAAAAAACTGATAGGTTTATTTTTAACAGCTGATCTGTGATTAAATCACTCGCTATCAAACTGATGTACCCAACAACAGAAAGATTTATACATAATATATATAGATGTATATATTCATCTTTGGCATTTACTAAGGCGCCTTAAAATACATCGCGCATTATTAAAATAAGACTTTACATAATGATATAAATATACTATAACAATACGTCTGAAATGTGTATATTCGATTTGTTCGCGCACCGAATATAACAGTTTCCCATCATTTACTTTTATGTCTGTGGCATCATTATGTCTAGTTCATTCATAATCTATACAAATAAATAAAATTGGAGTGTCTGTTTGTAATATCAAAATAAGACCTTTTCACTAAATGCATATGAAGGTACATACGACACCTATAGCAAAAACGCGATTTAGATTTTTTTGTCTGTCTGTCTGTCTGTTTGTTCCGGGTAATCTACGAAACGGCTGGACCGATTTTGACGGGACTTTTATTGGTAGATAGCTGATGTTATAAGCAGTAACTAAGGCTACTTTTATTTTAGAAAAGAAAAATAAAAAAAATGGGTCCTGTCGCGCGGGCTCAGAACGCGGGAGCGGGCTTTTTTGTTAAGTTAAATTCCACGCGGACGAAGTCGCGGGCTCAGCTAGTTCATAATATAATATGTTATTACTCGAAGCACGTATTTATGACTCTATTAGGTACCTGCTGATGTTATTTGGACGGTCTATAAGTGATCATTCAACCAAAAACTCTCTCATAATACATTTTACACCAAAGACGTAGGATGTAGTAAATATGACCATTGCCAATAACTACTATATTGCGTGCATGAACTAAATAATTTCCTCGCTGTATAGTTTATTCGTCCAGTAATGGAGTTATTGACTAATAAACGTTGGAGATTATTAGCGGATGCCCATTCCTTATATGGCGAAAATAACTCGTATTGCTATGAATTATGTTCCATATTCATTGATTGATAATAATTAATGTTATGTGTTTTGAAACGATGTCGTCAAATTATTCCGTACTGTATATTGTTTCAAAGCGTATTATAGATATAAGGTTTTATTTTAGTAATACATATTGTACCTATTTGTAATATTCTAATATATTGATTATATTGTATTATGTATGATATTTGTATTATCTTTGGCATTTACTGAGGCGCCATGCGAAATATCGTGCTTTATTAAAATAAGACCTTAAAAGTATATTGTAATAAAATTGGAATTCATTATTTAACCACCCCATAAGTAACAACGGGAAGTACATTAAAGTATGTGCGGACATTGGTCCCAGCTAATCGCAGTGCATGCTTTTTGTAGCGGAAAGGCTAACGACCGGCGCAGATAGGTTCTTGAAATTGCTTTATTGGTTAACCTGTTTCTGAACACGGTAGGCGTGTAACACGGTTTGCGAATCAAAATCACACGGAAAACATATTTATATACATCCATCTACCTACATATATCAATAAGTAGGTATACATCATTCAAACGTGTGTTAATTCACAATAAAAGTATCCGGCACGCACTAATTATATTTTCATGTAGGTACACAATTAACCTATCAATAAATCCGGTTCACGAGTTTACTGCCTTCTTTTAGTCTTAATTATTATTTACAACATTTTGGAAACATTGCCCTGTAGCTGGAGCCATTAAACGCCATCTCTTAATTAACTCCCCGTGGATTCCATTTGACGGAATGGAACTAATAAACGGTTATTATGTCTGCTAAGATGTGGCGTCGATACATTATGTGTTTATGTGTCTGTTGGTAAATTTCAATAAAACTGAGCATAACATCGAACGCGGAATTCAATAAGGAAACCATCGCGCGTTCTCTTTGCCAGATTTGTTCGTGTTATGGTGGTTCCTAGTCCCCGCATTGGAATATCCAGAGCGCAAGCTCGTTACACGCCACCGAGAGCGGTATGTGTAAACGAACCGAACAAACCCGACACTAATTCTTGTTTATGAGAACCCTCGCTCCGAATAGGTACGATATAGAGCCTTTACGCGGTCTCCGACAATCAAAGCTACGGACAGCGTCAGCACACCAAATTGTACAGACCAGTTTGGGCACAATCCTTCCGTATACGTGAAAGGAGCATATACAAATAAGATTTATTTGAATTTATTTCATGTGTCGTCGTCTTGACCGCGTTATGACTCCGAACGTCTCTAGTAAATCGGATCATTTTATATCGACCTTATTAAAACTCTATGCATTAATAAAAGCCATCGATGATTATCTTTAAGTGCTAGTGGCACAGATTTAAAAGTCGACATAATATTCGTAACGCACGGCCAAAGAAGCTGTACCTATACCGTTCATATCAGGTTCACCTCATATTGTAATATTCTACGAATCCTAACGGTTCGCGCAATTTAGCCCAAAACGCTCTAGTTGTATTTATAAAACCTAACTAGTAGTCTGTAGGTATCTCTTATGACCTCGCGAACTTAGATTTTGTCAAAATTCCTAACCTAGAACTATACTGTCCGAAGACAAATCTCGATAACCTGAGTTGTGACATACACGGAGCAAGTTTTTTAGCGATGTCAGCTTTAATTTATTATCAGACCTTTTTTTTCTGTATATTTTGCTCATTCACGTATTGTTTGATCACCAGGTCGGCAGTGACCGCGGTGTCGTGGCACCCGCAGTCGGGCCTCCTGGCGTCAGTGGACCGCGGCAAGCGCGCCATCATTTGGGGCGATTTGTGACAAGCATGGGAAGCACCCCTTCCCCCACCACCCGCCGAACAGGTATGGTATATTTTATTTAGGCGGACAATATTGCCGATTCTGTTAATTAAACTTGTGTAAACAGTCAACGAAACCATTCAAGTTGCGTGGGCCGACACGCACTTGGCTTTGTTATTTCGCTATAAAATACTCATACTCATTTATTACTTATCTACTAGCTGAGCCCGCGACTTCGTCCGCGTAGAATTTAACTTAACAAAAAAGCCCGCTCCCGCGTTCTGAGCCAGCACGACAGAACCCATTTTTTCATTTTTAAAAATTTAGTTTTTCTAAAATAAAAGTAGCCTAAGTTACTGCTTATAACATCAGCTATCTACCAGTGAAAGTCCCGTCAAAATCGGTCCACCCGTTTCGGAGATACTCTTTGATTTCATGTGTTTTTATTTTTTTACGCGGTACCCTAATTGTTTTACAAAAATTAAAGTAGCCTAAGTTACTCCCTATTACAACAGCTATGTGCCAGTGAAAGTCCCGTCAAAATCGGTCCAGCCGTTTCGGAGATTACCCGGAACAAACACACAGACAGACAGACAAAAATTTTTTAAATCGCGTTTTTGCTATATGTGTCGTATGTACTTTCATATGCATTTAGTGAAAAGGTGTTATTTTGATATTACAAACAGACACTCCAATTTTATTTATTTGTATAGATAATTGATATAGGCAGTAGGCGAGCAGTAGGCCTTACACTAACTAGAATAATAAGAAGTAACTTGAAGTCAAAAAACATTATTTGATAAATGTCAGTCTGCAAGTAAACAATTCTAGAATTTCCCGATTGGTTTATTTCTTGTAACACCTGTTAGCCCTGATACTTCACACGTCGCGAGCCGCCATAAAATACTCCCATTATAATGGTGTTAACGACACCTGTCTACATGGTCATTCTACGTTTTTATATCCCATGGAGGCACACATTTAAATTAATGTTCACGTTTTCATCTAGGTATTCACTGCATCGCTTCATATGTCAGAGAAATATTAAAAGCAGTAGACTACGTACCTCGGAATTTAGATTATTATTTTTAAAATGTTAAACTCCTGTGGGTATAAAATAGTGAGAAACTTCATGTGCATTTAACGTGGAACGCAGAAGAGGATTGCTCAGGTCGTCATAAATCAGTTTCACACGTTTTATGTGTACCGTTTCATAATTCTGATGTGCGTCGCATTTTTATGACGGGGCATACTGTGATGACGGTTTCAGAGCAATTAATTTCTTGCTCTATGGCCACGAACATAACTTCATACCAACCTAATGAACCTACCATTCCTCTATAAAAATATTGTATTTTATTATGTTTGCTACCTATCTTGTAATGCCTATTCAATTATATATGTTCTTGAAGCTTACATAAGTTATAAACATTTTGCATAATGTTTTTGGTTTCGTGCTAAATGCTTTATAATTCACCCGAAAGCTCAGTCCAATAAAAAATCAATAAGCGATATAGTTCATAAATCATTTGAGATTTATAACATTCTGTGGCTTAGATCCACCGCGGTAGGTAGGTAGGTAGGTAGGTACCATAAAAAGTTACGAGCGCTTTTTAGTATATAAATCCATTAAGTAATGATGAAATATCAGTTTGTATGTAATTCATGAAATTGTTAGCCCGCGTTCAATTTTATGACAAGAGGACACTCAAAATCTAAAATCACTTTAAATCCTCATTATTCTCTTGACTTAATCTCAATATCGCATTATCACCGATGCTATACTCTATGAGACATTAAAGAGGTCGTAAGTATCAAAAATCAGTCACCCTTCTCGTGACTGCTTCACCGATGATAACTTAATCGCACCAATCGAATGACCTGCGCGCACGCACGCAACCGAACCACAATCCACACGAGCTTTCTTTTGGAATCACCATTAACTAGTGTGGATTTCATGGACGCAAACTAAATTCCGGTCACCCGGTAAATCGAAAGGCGTAAAATATAAATATAAAAGAAAAATAAAGATGAATAAACAATATTAAATTACTAGCAGGAGTCCCGTTGATTTCCAATCGTCGACGCAGTCCATTCAAAATTGGTCAAGCCACCATCACCGCGGCCAAAAATGATAATAATGGTATCTGGAACATGTCGCATTGTGTGCGATACCTGGTTAAAATTTATGCTGTGGCTAATTTCGTGCCATTGACCGGCTAGACCGCTAATGGACCGTCTGGGAGTACGCCACCCTTGTTTTAAAAAACTTTAAGAAATACAATTGAAATTGTATTGTATACAATTGACGTACAATACAATACTGCCGACAAGTGAAAGCGTGACTTTCGACTTTCATTAAGTTTTTGTGTAAGTGTATGTATGGGTCTCGTGGCGGCCGATCCATATTGTCTCGAGACAAATCTGCCGAACTATTCTGAATAAAGAGGTCTGCGTAGGAAATTGCTCGATTTTTACTTTCAATCGGCCGTGAGACGTGATGAAAGTGCTAAATATAATTAAACAAAAAATATTTTTTAAATTTATAGTTGCCGGTCCTATTATAAGACAGATAGATATATACCTAGCACAGTTTGTTGTTGCCATCCATACATTTTTCAGTGCCACCTTTCCTAATACTCAACCAACAGTGCGAAATAAAAGGGTTTCAGTGATATATGCTGACCACGTAAAAGTTCGTCGCGAAGAGCCAATTATTATATTAATACCTTATAATAAAAATGTTTCTGGTTACTTACATTGTTGAGGATTAAACAAAACTATGGACTATAACTACTTGCGTAGCAATCTTAAAGAATTGCCAAAAGAAAAGGTTATAAAGGTTTGGACCTCACCTGAATCATTGGGTAGGCGTATAGTACGTAGAACATAATAATCTCGGTCAATCACCGAAATACGAAGATATAAAGAGAAGCCGCTTGCATTATAATTTATTACTCGAGTACAACAAAACGCTTTCGATACCTAATTAAAATGATTAGAAGCAGTCTCGAAAACAAAGTGCTATGTACGATTATTGGGAAGCCGACATTGTGGGTCCTTTCTCATTTCGTTACACTCGTCGCTATAGGCGATGTACGGTCATGATTGCATGTGGGGTTCGGACAGTCATCCATCAATTGTCTAGTGGATGTCGATCGACGCCTCAATGGTGGTGTTAACCGCTTAAATCGACTAACAGAATCAGATAACGTTTCATTTGTTTGATTTATGGAAATGTGTGGAAGGCGACTTGCGTATCTATAAAATGGAAATAACAGCCTGTTCACAGGGCGTTACCGATTCGTTATTTATTTAGAAACTTAATTTTCTTCTAGGGAACTATGAATTGTCGGATTGATATCAAAGTTTACTCGTAAATTGCATAAACCGTAGCAATTGTCTACTTTCAAGCCGAAAAAGTTATTCATATGACAGTCCCATCACGTAACACCATGTTTTGGCGAATGTCTAAGAGCCAAAAAAGGCAATGAGATCTAGATCGTCTACTGGTAACTATTACAAAATGACCAGACTAATACGTGCCAGAGTTATAAAGAGTGGCAAAATTATATTGATGCTATGTTTACTAAAATTGTACACGTAGGTAATAAAGTTTGTGGCAGCTTGATCAAGCACAAAGAACGACGATGCGTCCTTATCCTAGTGCAACCGGTTGGCTAGACCTGAATAATGGCTGTACATACATATTTCCAAATCAATATAGCCAAAATTCTGAGCTTAGCGAAAAACAATTATACGGATTAAAATGCGTAGCGATTGATAATAACCGCGCCTTTGAATACCTCCAATAAAATTCACACGTCGGCGTTTCTGGCCTCAATTGTGCTGACAATGACATTGTACTTATATAACTAATTGATGTTACGCAGCAATCTTATTTAATTTCAATCAAGAGATAAAAAGATGTTTATCGATTGGAAGGTTTGATTGCTCTGAATACCAAAGCCCTATTCAACGGGCACGAGAAATAAACAATCAGTGGAAAAAAACGTCCAGAAAAGTGTTTAAATGGTTATTTATAGAAGACTGCATTACTCTCTGGCCGGTCGCGCAGAAGATTGGAGCAGTACCGAGCGCAACACGCGCCCGACCGTTCACTAACCGTTTGTCGCCAAAACGAAGCGGAAAATTTAATACTCCAGCTCTGTACGTGATCGGTATCGTTCTTTTTGTGTTCGGCCCGCGGCGGCACACTTTCGTTTCCCATCAGGAAAGCGTTTATCTGCCATAACCTACTCAGTTTTTATGTTCGTCAATGTTGAAGTAATTTTAATTAACTGCTAGGCACTGAATTAAATTACTACTCATTCTGGATGTTCTGATTCTATAGATAATTATAATAGTTTTCCTGAAGCTTGACACTGATTTATTAAAGGCTAACTTCAGTCGTCAATCAAATATAATGTTTGGGTATTAAGCTAGCTTAATAAAAAATGAAACATTTTAATCGTCATAATAGATTCATTACCGGTCCATTAGAAATTTCATCCATTATCCAATGGGTATTACCGGCTAAATTGACTCGAGTTCCCAAAACGTCCATCAAGAATCACCAAAATCTATGCTACGTCAATCATATTACGTCAACAAACGGACGGTTATTAATTTTAGGTGGTTAAATATATTATTATGAAGCTGTAAGGTAATATCTTTAAATTTGTCCCAAACACGTCGCCGACTCTTCTCGGTACCGTTGTGCGGGCGGCACACCGGCACCGAAGATTCGGCGTAATGACCTGCGCAGGCACAGGCGCTCGGCGTACGAATGTCGCAGATCTCGATCATCCATGGTCGCCAGCAGACTAGCCACATTCCATGACACCACGCTCGCACCGACTCATTATTTTAAATCGATCAACAAATTACCTACACTTCGCTCATATCAGATTAGGTATAGGTATAACCCGTCGTGACGGAAAGATGTTTTTGTTAAAATCAAGTTAAAAAAATGCGGTTCACTGTGCTTGACGTAAGTTTACTCATGACTTTAATCATATATCTTTCGTTTTTTATATATTATAATGTGTAATTACGCATATTGAAATAAATATTCAATAAGGAATTCATAATTTAATTTCCACGAAGTTCCTACTTAATAATAGGTAAGTGCTTATGTAGATAGGTACCTACCTACCTCTATTTTTTTTCGTATTCAAGTACACACGTGTGTGTACCACCCACTATTCTGTAATGTGTTTTGCTTACAAGACCACAATAACATTTGTGGAAGCTTACAGCGATTACGTTGTAATTTTACGGTCTGTTAATTTTGTTAGATGCAAACCCAAACTCAACGTGCAAAAACGTGTAAGGTGTGACGAAATCAAAATCTTATATCACGATACAAAAACTATGTACCTATAGGTATGTAAGATATTAATTACATTGAATACCTATTAGTCACCCTCGTAGGTTGGGCGTATAAAGGTCATTTTTAAAACCGCCGTCAATTAAAACATAAATTAATGAAACATAAGTTAAAAACTAATAATGAAAATTTAAATGCGGCAATGGTCAGACACATTATCTTTTTTATTTAAAACTAAATTAAGCTTTCACGTGTCAAATTAAAGTTAATAACGTCCTGATAAATTGGCTACTCGAGTGCGGCCACTCGACCGGCAGCCGAATCGGTACTCGCAAAAACATGACATCAATTTTACCGTAACACTATCTACACACACACCCTATCTACACTGTCTCTTGACGCATGGTCAATTAAGTGTTACCGTTTTAGGAATAATTACGTTTTTTTGTGTGACAAGGTAAGGCCGGTAGTAGACACGCAAAGCCACGAGAGTCGACCGGGGGCGGGCTAATAGCGGCTATTAGCAAATAGCTCTGAGAAATCGCCAACAATGCACACGAAATATGCTCATTGCCGGGTCCCATTCATTAAACTTTTTGCGATGCTATCACTTGTTTTAAATGTGTGTCACAGTTTTATTTCTTTTTCATCTCTAAATAAACGGAGCAATTTGCCCTCCAGCGCGGCTAATATCGTGATTAAATTATTATCTTGGCGCGTTTGTGTGCTATCATTGTATCATTTGCCTGTGACTTTCCAGTGATTTGCAACTATTACTTTTGTTAATGTTTTAATGTACAAAAACGGAAATATCTTCTCACGTTAGCGTGCGTTAAATTAATTTAGGTGCCGCCGCATTCCTGCGGCAATTTCCTGGACCGTTTCTCATATAAAAACAGGAAAAAGCTGCGTTCGAATTTGAACAAAGGTACGGTCTTAGTATTCTCGCAAATCGTAAGGACATGTTAAATGGGTCACTCCGCTCTTTTACTGCGAGCTAACGGAAAAACTTCACTTTCTCTTCCGTTCTGTAAAAATAAATCGAGGAAGTTGCTGTGCTTACATTATATTACTATATTTCAATGCCCAAATTGCTGCTATAACACAAGTAAACATACCTACGTACTCATAAAATAATAATAATAATAATTTAGCCCTTTTGACGTCCCACTCCTGGGCACGGGCCTCCCCTCAACACGAGGGGGATTCAGGCCATAATCCACCACGCTGGCCCAGTGCGGGTTGGCGGATTTCACATGTCTTTCGAAAATTGGTTAGATCTTCTAAGACATGCAGGTTTCCTCACGATGTTTTCCTTCACCGTAAGCAAGTGATAATCATATAGAAATTATGATTCGCACATAGATTTCGAAAAATCCAGAGGTGCGAACCGGGGTTTGAACGCAAGACCTGGTGCCCGCAAGACGTGTGTCTTAACCAATCGGCTATCATTGCTTCATAAAATATATACACTTATATTTTAGCAGTATTATAAGCGATAATGGTATGTTAAGTAGGCTTCCAAATTAATTGCTATGTCTATACCTACAGGGATCGCAGACAGCAAAGCTTAAGTCAACGTAACAAATGTAGAGCTCCTTGAGGGAAGCGATGAAAGTTTTATTCGTAATATTTGACTAGCATTAAAATTATATCCTATGTTATTTTCCGCTCCACGATGGCTAGACAACGGTCATGGAAAATATACGTGCGAAACTAACGGTTTGGTCCACACTTAATCTGTTAATCTCAACACACTTAGACTATAATCTTAATTGATACCATCAAACACATACCTAAAACTGTGCACGACGCAATGGCTGTTTATAATCTTTATTGCGATTCATTAGTTACATCTGACAATAATAAATCTCTGCGACACACACTTTTTTCTCAGTTTCAAAAGTGTGTCGCGTTAAAAGCCAAATTTATTTATATTGATGCTATAACATTAAAGATCATACAAGGATAAGGAATACGGCATCATTTGCAGTCAAATTTGGGCCACCCCTGAGAATATAACTGCTAACCAGACAAATATTTTATGTAACTTTTTCCCGTCGTCATGGAAAGAAAGCAATTCATCTTAACCACTGATTACTTTCTTACATTGTTACATTACAAATGGCTTCATGCATTTTTTCATTAAGAACTTTAAGATAGCTAATTAATGCAAATAGTGAACAATCATGCTATAGCTCGTTGTTATAAATTATAACTTGTGAAATGCCACATTGTTCACAGGCTGGTGGAGAGGAGGATACAGCAGGACCCGGCGCGGAAGCCGGGGAGATGTTCGACTACATAAAGGGCATCACTACGGACATACTTCATCGATTTGCGTAATAACACGATGAACGAATGGAGCCAATTCCATTTTTAAAATGATAAAATCAAAGATTGTCAATAAACCAGATCGATGGAAGCAAATTAAAAGTATAACTTCTTATATTGTGTAAATGGAAAAGGTTTATTTTGTTAAAAAAGTTTGGGTGCTACGTTCACAATTATTTTTTATTTAATTACACGATGTCGTCGATGGAATCCCATTGAATCACAGATGACTATATTTTCTTCGTAAATGGCGGCGAATTTAACGTGCTCTTTGAGTGTTTTTGTCAAATAATAATTGATGCTTCATGTTGAACCAACACCAATTAGAATTAAGGTGTCTCTTCCGTGAATTGTACCTATAAATTGATGTCATTCCTTGCAATCGGCGCTTCTGTTCTGTGCAGTTCTGTATAATAACAACACTACTGCACTGAACATAAGCGCAATATTTTATCGAGCAAACTCTGAATGTGCGTGGTGTTATGCTTTTAAATTCTCTACGTTTACTCTAAATAGTAGGTAATGTGTAGCGTGAAGTGGGTGTGTGAAACTGTTATGTCTCGAAAAGGAGAAATTGTAAAATGAGAACAAACGCGTATAATCGCTAGACTTCACTAGGACATAGCTCGTAGGTCCTCAGTCTTACAATCCGACGTTCAGTATATATTAATAGATGTCATTTGTTACTGTCAACATTACATAGACATTGTATTTGTTTTACTTAAGTAAGTGGAATCGCGGACCACCTGTGCTTCCCGATGTCTCATTAGCAAACAATGATCGGGCGTCGCCGACTACCGCGAGCATCGCGCGATCAATAAACTGCTCTGCGATAAGCTCCGTCGGTTTGCCGCTGTAGGGTCGCCGTCCTTCTAACTCATCTCATCACATTTTGAACGGTCATTAGTAACTACCTTTACAGTTATCAGAAAAAAATGTTTTGCCTTGTAAATTCATGTCATCCATTTTTTGTCGGTAGATTTCCAAGCAAAAAATATTCAATAACATTACAGTTAGTTCCATATTACGGAGATGCATTATTGGCTACCATATTTTCGCTGTACTTATTTATATAATGGAACCGTTATCGAATTTTAAAACACACCTTGCGGCAACCCTAGCGCGAAAGCGCCTGCGCACGCCGCAGGCGACACATCCATATTCCTGTGACGTGTGTTTTGACAACCAGACGGGGGCAACTTTTTCAACGTCACTTTTTACTACATATTTAGCGGCAGTCCAACGACCCCGCGGCATAAGCGTTATTTTCACATGTAATTACACACATAACTGACCGCTTAATTACTCGAAACTGCTGCGACGTCTGCGCCGGGAATCCGATCAGAAAAAAGAACCTAATCCGGCGCCGCTCTTAAATTATGCTTCGTTAACCTTCGCCTCGGCTAATAATAGCGTACAACGCCTACTTTGCATAGGACTCTCGGCGCCAGTCTCTCTACATTATACACTTATCTTGCCAAAAAAACATGTCATTATTACTCTTCGACGATTTTAATATTGTTAGGTCTCCAGTTCACTATGGAACTGGCGTTCCATTGTGGCGGCGGCGACGTTATTGATGCGATATATCGTCGGCCATGCTTGTTACTAGTCACTTTGACGTTTAAGATTTTTCACGTTAAGGGGCGCTTACACACGTTGGCCGAGTCGAGAGCGCAATGAGGAGCAACTGAGGACGCTACACTCGTCTCGACTGAGCCGATTTGACTTGTCAACTCACAACGTGATGTACTCAGTATAAAGGTTGAACCATCGGGAGGGGTCAGCTCAGAATGGAGATAGTCATTTATTCTGAGGAGCCTTGCTGTAGATTTTATAGGTAAGAGCTAAAGTGTTTTCTCTAAAAAGTAAGGAGTTCTCCATACTAGTCTCGATGACTCAACCTGTGAAATGTGTAAGCGCCATTACGGATATGTGATAAATTACGTTTCGATAAAATACTGTTCGCATTTAGCTGTTTATTTTATTGTGTCTCAGTGAAATTGAGAAATACAAAAATGTAAATGGGTGGTCAAATGTAGATAAGTTAAACGAGTTATTAAAAAAGGAAGTTTTAGAAATTTTCTGTAATGCTTAACGGCGTATTTTTTGGGTGCATGTATTCATGAATTTATTGATCGAGTCATGAGGTTGTAGTTCGTGTGCACCTATTAACTTATATTAGAATGAGCACAAGAAATGTATTTTATAATTGTATGCGTTTGTATAACACGTTAATATAAACATTTCTATATTTTAGCGGAATATTGATACATATATGCATATGACACACCTCGAAAGGTTAGTAGATACGCATGAATATCTACAATTTGTTTATAAATAAAATACAACATGCTGGCGGCTCGTCATTTTAAGTTACTTTAAAAATATAAGTACAGAGTATGTAAATATAAATATTTTTTTAAGAATTTTAACATTTAATTTTGATTTAATTTTCAAAATTTTCTAAAACTCCGCAATAATAACTTTGTCCGTTACTTTTCCCTGTATCTTACACTAACGGCCCGCCCCGGCTTCGCACGGGTACATTACGGTTACATTATTGGAGTTTTAGTAAGGATCCCTAATTTTTTATTAAAATATAATATAGCCTATGTCACCCGGGGATAGTGTAGCTTCCCAACAGTGAAATAATTTTTCAAATTGGTTCAGTAGTTTCGGAGCCTATTCATTACAATCAAACAAACAAAGTTTTCCTCTTTATAATATTAGTATGAAGTATGATTACTAGCGGCCCACCCCGGCTTCGCACGGGTACATTACGGTTACATTATTGGAGGTTTAGTAAGGATCCCAATTTTTTTAAAAAATATATTATAGCCTATGTCACCCGGGGATAGTGTAGCTTCCCAACAGTGAAAGAATTTTTCAAATCGGTTCAGTAGTTTCGGAGCCTATTCATTACAATCAAACAAACAAAGTTTTCCTCTTTATAATATTAGTATGATACGTGTAACCTCAAGTGGGTTTGCCGAATAAGACATGTTCTTATACAGTATGCTCATGGTTGTTTAAATGTATTGTTGATGAAACATTGGTAGCTTCCACATTGCTTTTCTATCATTTGTTTTACTTCCGGTCGAATTTTGTTAGGTATAGGTCCTTAGCTTATATTTTATAAAAATAAAATGTGCCTTTTATTAGCAACTAAGTGAGTACTTATGTGTATAATAATTAGTGTGATAACACTTTTGTCATATAACTTTATTATGTGTAGAGTACATTGAACATTCAGCTTTATTCCAGCTTTTTATAAGTCAAACTCAAATGGTTATTGTAAATATTATGCATAGGTAAGTTAATATACAGCTTTACAAGACTGTTGTCCTTATGTTAGACAAGTGTTACATCACAATATATGAGTGAATATGAATTGCATAAAAACATTTTTTTGTCATTACTCCCTTTGCTTGTACATAAAATGTAAATGCATAATAAACTTTTGTATATGTACAACTTCCTGGGCTTAAAGCTAGGCTTCAAGGGATGTGTGTCTACATTTGAATATTTTTTTATACGAAATGTTGTACAGTACTTACTTACACCTACACATTTGTGAATAATGTATACAATTTGGTAAACCGCAATAAATAAAAATGTATCTTCTCTCGTAACTTTTATTCTACGTAATGTAAGTACCTGTATTCAATATTAAATAAATGTGTTATTATTAATAACGTTGCTACTTTTTTATCTTATGATCGAATTATTTTTTTGCTTTACCGTGTTTGAGGTCTTCATTGTTCGCAAGTGTATTATTAAGTTCGCACATTCGTTCGGTGCTTGTCAAATTAACATTCATTTCGTTGGGAAATAATAACCGTTAGTGGTGATCTATTCAGGTGAAGTTATTAAAGTCTGTTATTACGCGCGAACTGGCGGTCGTCACCCATTGACCCAGCAGTTTCTCTAATTAAACTAGCACCTGAGGGGCGACGCCAACACAACAATAACTCGTGCGCATGCATCACCGACTCACATACCAGTGTTAGACGGGGTGTTCTGGGGGGGGGGGGGGGGGATATGTCTGTGTGTGTGTGTGTGTGTGTGTGTGTGTAGTGAGATGCGATGCAGGTCAAGTGATAATGCGAAATCTGAATCTCACGTGCGTCGTCTCAAGCGCTTGCAATTACCTATTTAGCAAGTGACTGACAGAAAAATAAATAAAAATACTGATCGTAATGTCGTTTAGTTACATTCGTTTTAATGCTTAGAGCACTATTCTGGGCTGCCACTGGAATTATAACATGATAGAGATTCAAGCTAGCTAGCTTAAATCACTTTTCCCTTACGAAACATTTTTTTAAAATTAAGTAGTTGGGTACATTATTTTATAATGACACCCAGCTCACACAATTTTTCCCTGAAACCGTTATGTTCACATCAGACGGCTCATCATTGCTCTTTCACATTTATCAAACGCAAATCAGTGTTCCGTGCAGCGCAGGTCGTTGGCTGGGTTCGGCATGTCGTCACCGCGCGCGCGTGCCCACCTAATGGGTCCCCGCTATTACGCCGTAATGGCACAATATGGCCAATTAGTCCAAGCACCAGGATTTACCATCGCCAGGCCAAACCGCACCGCGCCAACCGCATTACGCATTAAATTACCTGCCCGTGTTTTACGACACTTCAACACAGGACAGACAATAAAAATAATGTTACAACCCCGCAATCCTTGGGTAATTGGTTTATTCTGTGCACAGTGCTCTGTAATTGCTAGCTAATAGCAAAATTGGAGACGTTTTTCTTCGCTGCTTTTAGAGGCTATACAATATATGTACATAGCTTACCTAGGTATACCCATGCACGTATTAATTCTAATACATAGGTCACACTTATTAATAAACGTGGTAGGTATAGCGGGAATTCTGCCGCTTCTTACTGATGACAGAAAGAGATAATTGAAACTCTCAAACTCTGAATTATCTCTTTCTGTCATCAGTAATTTTACATTCGATAGAAGAAGACAAAGCATGGTGTAACTATACAACTGCTAAACAACGTTTTTTAATAATAGGGAGGTAGTACAGACATTTTGTATGTATGGGACGAATCGTGATATATGAATAAATATTTATTACCCATCACAAAAACGGACTGATAAATATTGCGGAGCCAGCCTCGGGTCTATTGTACGAACATCAAATTGCCAGCAGCTATCTTCATCGTCATTACGGATTCCTCCTACGCGAACAACAGGTGTGTTTTAGTCATTAGTTTATTTTATCGAGATAACATCTTGACGGATGTAAGCACCGAACATCATTACAATAGGCGGGATGTTTTCCGTAATGGACAAACCAACGTCTACCGCGCGCATTGTAGGCACCCGACACCCACTGGTAGTTTCGAGAAACTGATATGCAAAAGTAACAGTATTCGCACGTCGTTTAAGTCAGAACTTTTTATACAGACAAAAAGTGGTCGGCGCGAACTTATTAAGGAGAACAAATTAGACATTCGGTCGTTAGTAATTACAGCTTGTGGTGTGCAATATTTAAGCGGTCATTACCGGCTTCGAGTTCAGAGTAATTGACAGGTTCCTGATCGTATTAGATACCGAGCGATCGTCTAGCGCAAAACGAAGATCGAAAACCACTTGTGCAGCCAGCCGACTAACCCAAGCACTCTCAAACGCGATACGGTCAATGGCAAAACAAGAACTAAAGACCACAACCTACATCAACCATATACAAACCTCGATACGCTCACGATTGGAAAAATGCCATCGTAACTGAACGGAAACAATTGAAACTACATGCAAAATCGATTGCAAATTAGTGCAATTTGTTATGGCTGGAGAAAGGTTTTGTTCGCATTCTCAAGTTATTCCGAGAGAACTGTACCTAAGTAAGATTCAGCATAAAATAGTAATTGTATTAATTTGTACGCAGTTAGTTCCGATGTGGGTTTGTGCAGGCAACTAAATTCTGTAAGTAGGAGATAGGCTACACGTGCTAGAGTAATCTACCTACATATCGCATTTTTATAACGAATAGAAATGACTCAATGCAACTCAAATTTGTTTTTTGTGGCTCCTTAGTTTTCCGTTTATACTAAGTATCAATGGCAAGTTACATTATTAAAAGGAGGGTAAAGTTAGTTATTGTATGAGTTTAAAACGACCATTGACCAACAGGTAGGTACTTTGAAAACTAATTTTAGCTGAGCTTACTGAAAAAGAACAAACAGTCGTAGTGGCGATAGTGATGTTATAAGTATACCAATATATAATACTTACTACTCTTATTCTTTCTTTCGATTAAATTCGTGCGGGCTCCAAGACAATTTAGCTTTTCCGCGGAACTTGTTGAGGGTCAAACCTCACCGTCATTGTTTATTTTATTTCTTTATATATTTATTTGTGCTCAGGCATCGCAGGCCCATAGATATATACCTACCTTATAAACTAACATACATATTAATAATACAAAAAAGAACTAAACTATGAGTGGCGCAGGCGTGGCATCTACCTAAGTAATTTAATTTATTGGGCACCATGTAGATCCTAGCTTACAGGAGAAACAGTGGTGGGAGTGTGTGCCGGGCCAAACCCCATAAAAAAAGAAAAAAGAAAGAGTACTTTTCTATAATTTGTAACTGACTCATATAATGCTAAGCTCGATATATACAGGCGTTTAAAAGTACCTACAGTAATTGATAATTATCTCGTGCGTATCTCGGAGCGACTTGCCTAATTAGAATGTTTGCGTACACAAAAGTGGGCCCGGGATAACGGTCTACTTATTAGACACATTGGCTTTCCAATTGAATGGCTGATTTATCATGTCCATGAGGTAAAAAACATAGGTACGGACGAACTCGACGCGACTGACAGTTATATTATTTTTAAGAATGCAATAACAACTTTTATCCATTTTGCTTGTCACTGGCCAAAGTGGACATAAATCTCGGAGCAATATCCCCGTTTATTCGCATGATTGATTTTTCTTAGCGGGAATTATTCATTAATTTCTGTGCATTTAGCGTGTTGGTAATTCTTGAGAATCTAATATGTCCGATCTATAAGTACCTAAAAAGGTACTTACTTATTTATGGATATTAGAGTCTAGATATCTGTTAGGTTATTTATTAGCTATATCTACTCACATACGGTTATTTAATATAGGTACTTTATAGTCAAAAGTAAGTGTCATTTAGTAAGAAATCAATTTTAGTAAGTATTCCTTAAACGTCATATTTACATGAATTTATGGTAATAACTCTTGACTTTCTTGGTATTCAAATGCTTTAAATGAAGTCTTAGGTACGGATTTACCTTCTACTTATATCAAAAACATTATAAATATTACTTTAACCTCACGTGGAAGAGAGGCCATTGAACTTCCTTATGTACGAAACATTTACGTTATTAATGTATGCGCGCATAAATGCCTTCATTCTCAAATGATCGACCTAAATCAATTATCACACAGCTTAAAGGCGATCGATATGAACTCGCATTTGCCCTGCTTTAGGCACCTAGGCATCGGTGGGCGGTACATACATAGCATTCAGAAAACAGAGCGTATCTACTTAAAGTTAACTCCGAGCGTCCGGCTTGACGGATGCTGGAACTCTCGAGACAACAGCGCGGCGGTTTTGAGGTAAATCGACGAGTCGTGACCGAGTGATTTAATCATAAGCATTTAAGCTAATTAGAATAGGTCGCGAACTCTTGGGACCAGTAATGAAAATCACTATTGAACCTGGTTACGGAGGAAAATTGCACTTTGTTTGAAATTCCCGTCGACGTTGTCAGCGGCTCCTACAATACTGGTTCCTAACATGCGATAATACAGCAATTATGCTCTAGTTAACCATTCCCGAGTGTAGGAGACACCTTATCAAGGACTTGTGAATAGACTCGTTTGCCGCCTGAGCTAACTGTTATCCAGATGCATATTTCCCGCTGTGACGTCGGACCATAATTTTCCAACTAAAAATTACTTGTCTACCCGAAACAGCTAAAAAAAATCAGTGCCGTCTAGGGACGCCCGAAAGAAGCGAAGCTTTGCAGTAGATATTAGATATGTCGCAGCCAAATAGCTTAATTCGCCGTTCAATTAACAGCCTAGGCACTTTACTAAACAGCGCCGTTCAACTAACGGCCTAAATGATATTCAGCCGTATAGTCTATTACAACATTTAATAAATTGGCTGGCTAATGCTCAGGCAACTGGTTGACATTTAAGTACTACAAAACTTTTTCAAAATACTACCCAAGTAGAACGACCTGGATGGGTTTAGGTTAGGGTTATTTTTTTTTATGACCCCACAGAAACCCCACCCGGCAAATAGATTCGGTGGATCTAAAAAAAATCGTAAAAAACCTTAGTACCTAATAAAATGATTCCATCAAAGTTGTTTTTTTCCGACGCCATATTGACCAAAGAGAATATAGAATATAGAGATATTGACAGTTTGGTGAGTTTCGGCGGTAGGTGGCAGAAAGTAGAACTAAATTGAAATGAACAGGCTAGGCAGGTAATTAAACGGCTAGGCAAGTAGTTAAACGTCATCGATCCAAGTCATTTGCCTAGCTGTTTGATCAAATGGCTTAATATCATTCAGGCCACTAGTTGAACGGCGCCGTTTAGTTAAGTGGCTAGGCTGTTAATTGAACGGCGAATTAAGCTAGTTGGCGGCGACAGATATATTATAAGTGGCGTGCATAGGGTTTTGAAACAGGGTAGGCAGAGTGTAACATAAAAATACCTTAAATTATGTCTCGCTAGCTTATTATAGATTTTCATCTAGGCTATCGTACCTATTGAACGAAATGGGACATCTTTTGTTGTTAGTAAGTAAGTACCTATTTAGCCATATCAGACATCTAAAGTGATTGGTTGATGTACCTATCTGCAGTTGTATATCGTTGTCCCTTTTTCGTCCTTTTCTATGGTAATTAAACATACATTACTTACATAAATTACTTACCACAAGCAATATGTAAGTAGGTACTAACCTACTTTTTACCCATCCGGAACAAGACAACAAACTTGAGTTTAATTAAGTACCTATTGAGAATAGAACTTCCTAAGCTCGATCTACTCTATGTATGGGCACACGAGAGCACTGGTAGAGTACATACAATTTATAGCTACCGTTATAATTACTTTCATATACGAACAATATTGTTAAATCATAGAGGGTCACAGAGTGCGTTTGTTATTTCGCCTCGGGTACTATTTACGATGGGTATTATTCTAGGTATTATTCAATAAAGCGGCCGACAAAATTGAATTATGTTGTTAAGTCCAGGAAGCATGTAGAGTTCACGTGTTCAAATATTATTTTATACTTTTTTTAAGTATTATTAATACGCAATCCACATGATAATTGTATGAAGTTGATCTACTCGTCAGTAGGTACTTTGTATATTTTTATACTTACCTGTATCTAAATAATTGTCACGTTAGTATTACATGGCATTGTTAATAGACGAAATGAAATATAAGACATAAATCTTTCGGCCTTTTCCAGTAAGTACAATCTATCATCTTGATCGATTGATTTTTACGAATGCAATAATTACTTAAAAGTTTTTGCTAGTTAGAAAAGTTTTTTTTTGTATGTAGCCTCAGTAAATGATTTCGTCTAGTTAGTGGTAGTTTTCACACGTCTTCTGAGCAGAGGTGAAAGGGTTAACGAGAAATTAATTTGAAGTAATGATGAATAAATTCCGGTAATTCATTATGCACTGGAATGGCGGTGTTTAATTCTGACAGGCTCGTGTGCACTCTCTGTAATTAACTAACTTTTAATTTTAAATAAATATTAAAATTATACCGGAGTTTCGAGAGTCTTTCCCTTTAACATGTTATCAATCATGTCCGTAAATCCAAAATAATAACGTTCTTAAAATTAAAATACGGATAGCAGCATAAATTACAATGTAACAGGCTCAAGCACGCGCTAATGTTATCTTGCGAATCGAGGCACACTTCCCCTGCATGCGCCCAGGAAGTCAGTGAGGGCAGAACCGGACCGTTAAGGCTATTTTTACCAATTTCTTCAATCTAGTTTACATAATGGGTCTTCCTGTTGACTTATACAGAGCCGGCTGGCTGTATGGTAATCTGGCTCTGTACTTGCTTCGGTGCTATAAATGATATAATTGTGAAATTATTGTTATGAGCGCTCGCCGTGTACCGGCGCGGCAATGGGCCCTTGTCCCTTTGTCTCTATTACCTACGGGTTGTCGGCCGTAGTCCTTATCTACACGTGTATCTTGTGTTGGTATCACTCTATATGGAGACCGTTCTGTATTATCACATCAGCGTGCTCGCCGCGGTCGCACGGTAAGGCCCGCCATTTGCATACAAGCAGATATCTAGATCTCGGCCGGTGCGCGAGATTACCGTCGTGCTTCCGCAACGTGTATTGAATTTGGAGACAACGGTCCTGACTCCCATTACCGGCTCGAGTTTACCAGTGTTGTGATTCTCAGGTGATTGTAATCACTCTAGTTGTGAAGTGGGTTTTGTATTAAATTACTATACCACGGCCAACGAGAAGCAATATGACATGGAAGTAATGATAGAGTTCAAATCGGTCGCCGCCGTGCTGACCAACTTGTGACGGCTGTTTTGTAGATACAGATAGGGGCATGCTGTGTAAGAAAACGTAATGTTAAATAAAAATAAATGAAGGCAAAAGTTAAAAGGAATCTAATTTAATAAAATAATCTGTTCATTTTCGAGTCACTTCTCATTGGCTGTAGTATGGCATAGGTAAGTTGGGCAGCTAACATTCAGTAGTAGTAGTACTTCTCACACCCAAAAAGGACAAATATAAAATATAGGTCTATCAAAACATGGTATTTTTCTCGTAACCAACAAATCTATTAATTTATAGGCATATAAGTATATTATAAAAATATAAATTTCAAACACACCCTCACATTATTGTGTCCTTATTTTATACACACCACTGTGGCCCTGGTGGCAAAAAAGCCCGGATGCCCTTATTCGTGACTTGACACTCCACTCACTTAGAAAATACTGCGACCCTGTTCTGATGGTTCAGGTTCGTTTCTAGATTAGCTTTTCATTATTTTGATTGAAGTTGTCTCAATTCGGTTCATGAACCTCGCAACTCGCAATCCAGTTGACGCCTGCAAATATAAGGTCAGCAATAAATCAATTCAGTAGGTATATTGTGATCACACAAGTTCAGGCACTGAAATACACAAAACTTACACTTAAACATTCAACCGAAATAGTTGACTGTGTAAATGATTTATAGTCACGTTGTAATAGTTTGAACCCCAACGCAACAAGCCAACATTAGGCCAAGAGGTGGTGGAAAATGAACGTGATATATCGACTTAAATAATAAGCCAGTATACTATGTCATGTAATATTATTATGCAAATGATAGACAAACTGTAACCAGTAGGTATATCTTATGAGATATACCTACCCACTTGGAAGGCATCTGATTTTCTAGGGGCGAAGTGGGTAGATGAGATAAACTGTGGGTGTGCTGAATTACAGGATTAGGCACTTACATCTATTCTTATCTAACTATTTTCGCTATCTACTCTTTACGCAATGGTATGATAGCAACAAGTATGCTTATAAGCAAATACTCTTGAGATTCATATTGCACAGTTCATTAATTCCTATAAGTTAACATTTTTACATCACTCGTTTCTTGTTAGGTAGATCCCTAGCCTTAAGCCAGAGCCACAACGGTAAGGTAACTGCGATAGGACAATGATTTCATTAAAACAAACCCGTAAACACAATTTTTAATTCCGGACCGCATCACGTAAGCGAATATTTGTTAAATAATCCGCTGTCATATCGCAATCGCCTAACCGATGCTGCCTTGGCCTTAAATTAAAGTACCTACTAGCCTCCTACACCGCCGCCTCTGCGACTAGAAGAGAGGCGGGAGCGGACAGATAACGGGGACATTAACACACGGCATGTTCTAACCCGCGCTACACAGGATTCGCCGTGTACCTTACGTAGGGGAAGCAGAGGCAGGGTCAACTGTAGCCGCGTGGGAAGCAGCCAGGGACACCTAGGTGCCTTTAAGAAGAAATCACTGCATGTTTGTCTGTTTTGTAGCTAGAATAAATCAATATCGCTACACTAACATACCAACATGATCCACAACTGAGCAACATCATGTACCTAGTATGGGTACCGTACAATGGACTGCGGGCGATCCTAGTGACATCCAGACGAGGGCAAATTCCAAAGTTTTCTCCAGCGAGTATCGATCCCATCTACCATAAGTTTATAAGAGTCGCTAATCGCTCTGGTTCCTCAAAAGGCCAATACGGGCGCTATAGAATTTGCTATGTGTTCAAAAATGTACGTGGACCCCGGCGACAAGCAAGCATAAAATCATAGCTCATGATGGTAGAACTAAACTCTATTATTTTATGTAATGCTCTTCTATTTAGTAGATACTAATTAGATCTATTGGAAGAACAGTGCGATCTTGTACAAAATCGGTGGATAACATTCTTGAAACTCCTCTTTATTTTCTTTCGATTTAATTCGTGCAGATTCTAAGTCAATTAAGCTTTTTGTTGGGACTCATCGAGGTGAAACCTCGGCGTCATCGTAGGACACCACTGTCGATCCTAAATAATTAATAGGTAGGGGTGTAGTGAGCCTCTTCCCAATACATACAAAGAACGGTCCAGGGGTGTTTCTCTTAGCAACGATAATCGATATATCAAGACATTAGTATTGTCGAAAGAAGATGGAATTTAGAGTAGGATTCAACAATACGAATGTCACGATATATCGATTATCGTTGCTAAGAGTAGCACCCCAGATAATTCTCGACTTATTCCAGTAAGTTCCCAATCTAAAACTTGTGTATCTTTCGGCTATGCCTTAAAATTAATATACCTACTTAGTAGTAATTTCCCTGAAGAGGTACCTTTTACGCTTGAATAAGTATTTAGGTACTACATTACCCAGTTACAGCTCAATCTCATAAAATGAACATGTTCCATACAACAGCGCCCGCTTGCTCACAACGAATATTATGCTATCTATTAGATAAACGGCTACTGAAAACACGCAGGTAAACTAGAACGGAGGTAGCTACATACGACTATAAAACTCGAACACATGCTGTTAGATTAGATATGTCGCAGCCAAATAGCTTAATCCGCCGTTCAATTAACAGCCTAGGCACTTTACTAAACAGCGCCGTTCAACTAACGGCCTAAATGATATTCAGCCATTTGATCAAACAGCTAGGCAAATGACTTGGATCGATGACGTTTAACTACTTGCCTAGCCGTTTAATTACCTGCCTAGACTGTTCATTTCTATTTAGTTTTACTTTCTGCCACCTAGCGCCGAAACTCACCAAACTGTCAATATCTCTATATTCTATATTCTCTATGGTCAATATGGCGTCGGAAAAAAACAACTTTGATGGAATCATTTTATTAGGTACTTAGGTTTTTTACGTTTTTTTTTAGATCCACCGAATCTATTTGCCGGGTGGGGTTTCTGTGGGGTCATAAAAAAAATAACCCTAACCTAAACCCATCCAGGTCGTTCTGCTTGGGTAGTATTTTGAAAAAGTTTTGTAGTACTTAAATTTCAACCAGTTGCCTAAGCATTAGCCAGCCAATTTATTAAATGTTGTAATAGACTATACGGCTGAATATCATTTAGGCCGTTAGTTGAACGGCGCTGTTTAGTAAAGTGCCTAGGCTGTTAATTGAACGGCGGATTAAGCCAGTTGGCGGCGACAGATATATTACGCTTCGCGTCCAATTTAAATTTATAGCTTTATTTACGGTGAAGTAAAGGTTTTCATAATCCTCTGAAGGTGACCGGTGCCGAAGGTATGGCCATTTAATCTTGCTTGTCATAAAATCTTAGAAATATTAGCTTAGTCTTAGTACTTGGCTATCCTATCACAAGACCTTAGTTATAGGTTTATGTTCCATTTGATTAACCATAAAGTTTACTTCTTAGAAACTAAGTTCTCTGGTGCTTATAACCGACACAGTGGAAAGACATTTCGCTGACATCAAATGGACGTAGGTAGGTAATATAATCTGAACATCATAGGATGCATTAACAGGATACCTATCTATATAATCTCCATTTAACCCGCAACAAACATTACGAACCTACACTTAGATAAATTGATAGCCGGCTTGGATTGGCGAAAAGCGTTGCCAAAGGCCAAAGACCGTAGAGTTTGAGATAAAATTATAGAGGGTAGGATGGGTAAACAAAGCATAGGTGAAGGTACCTAGACAGTAAGTCGTTGACAGAGGTCGCGATAGTACTGGCCTGGAGCTTCAGGCTCGCGGCCTGTTGACCTACACCGCCGGCTCCATAAATTGTGTAGATGGCAACCAACTAGCGTAGGTACAAGGTACTTTCTTGATTCTCATCCTTACATGCATTTAAGTTATGGCATGCCCTGTGCAGTGAAATTGTTAACCTTTGTTTCATCGTACTTATAAAAGTACTTACTATAGATATTACCTAGTGCTTAGTTGGTGAATATTTTAGTATTGAAATAAGTACTTTGTGACACGTGGTCTTGAAGTTTAGTATCTAACTAGGTAATACATAAGTATAGGTACCAATTACCTAAAGTGAGTATGGTACCTACTGACTTTGTGTAAAATTAAGTAGGTGCGTAGGTACTTAATTCAAAGTTCCGCGAATGGATCATGCCAGGTTTTTACCAAGCTTACTTAAACTAACTAAAGATTTTTACATGCGGTAAACTTTTTTTGAGGAAACATTTTATGCGTGTCTTGCGAATGTCTTGTGAAGTTTGCCAACTAGTGCTTACTGAACCAGCCGGCGTGGTCGCATATGGCTCGAAATCTCAATTAGCACAAGAGAATGCACAGTAAATGCCAAAAGACTCATGCCTTTAATAATAATAATAATTTAGGCCTTTTGACGTCCCACTCCTGGGCACGGGCCTCCCCTCAACATGAGGGGGATTACTTTATAGAGAGATTATAACGCGTACCCCAGGCGCAGCTGTCTGTCAACTCTTTGAGATATTACAGGCGTGATGGTATTAAAATTTACTCCATGCTTTGTTAAACTCTCTCTTAGATATCTTACATAGTTATAGATTTGACTATCTCTTTAATTTTCTACGCGGAATACTTAAGTAGGTACCTAATATCTTTTTAATTTGGTTTGGTCTAAGAAAGTTACTCGCTTGTAATAATCGACTAAATTTGAATCGAAAGGACTTATAAATCTTGAATACCATCATGTTGTGAACGAGCGAACGTTGATCCTAGTTCCATGAACGAATCTATGGTTACGAATATCCGAACACCCATAGAGTTCCTGCCTGAAACATATGGGAAACGTCACTGACGTATAACTTTGTGGTGTTTGACAAAAATGGTGCCCGTTTACCAGCTGGCATCCAGTCTTTATTGCTAATAAAATCAACATTCTGTTAGCAAACTTCGTATAGCATGGCGTCAGTTCTTGATTTAGTAAAACACTATCAACATACAATAGAAAAATATTCAAATGACGAACAAAGAGTAAGTATTCCTTGTGCTCATCTTCCATTTGGTGTAATCTGTGAAAAAAATATAATTTCTAAATATATTTTATACGAAATGGTGACTACATGTGAGTTTAGAAAAGCAAACTAACTGACATGACAAAACCGACGCAAAATAATCTAAAAGAGTAATCGTTGTCTCCTGGATCAAGTTTAGTGACTATGTGCCTACTTATTTTTATCCAGCGCCTTGCCTTATGGATTTATTGTTCGGAATACGTAAGCTTTAAATATTTGCGCATGTATAATTCATGATGAATGATAATGTGTTGTTACAGGTTTTAAAATGCATAGACAAACTGTTCAACCTTGATGTAACAGTTCAGCACCTTCAAGACACGGGGGTGGGCCGCACAGTGAATGCGCTGCGCAAGGAGCCAGGGGACGTGGGTCAGGCGGCGCGCTCCCTCGTCTGCAAGTGGAAGCTGATGGTAGCAGCTGAGGAGAGTGACCACGAGCCGGAACAGAACAATGACAGTGAGCTGGCATAACTTTTATATCCCTCCTTACAATATACAGAAGCATAATAAAACGAATATTCTATAGACTGTAATGGACCACATAGAATAAGAACTTAGAGGTTTTCATTTGATATATTTTTGTAAGTAAACAAAGAGATTTTATTTACATAACATGTATTATCTGTGTACATAGGCACTTGAATAGATTGTGAATAATATTTTTATAAGTCTGCATAATTTTAATTATATATTATTTATTAAATTTTAATTCTTATAACATTGTGACCATTGTTTTTAATTTTATGAAAATATAATTTTGATATTTTTTTACATTCATTTTTAATTTTACAAATAGCAACTCTGTAGGGTTTGCATCACACCAATACATACCTATTAGTTTCTGTAGGGATAAATCCAATCCAGTCCATAATTTGATTTACTTATTATAAAAGTCCTTGATCCCTTTGTTATCTTGAAATACTTTGCTATACATATATAAGTTTAAAAAGACAAAAATATTTTATATGATGATTCAAAATTAAATTAATATTTTGATCCACACTGTTTCTGCTAATTCTCAAATCCTTTACCAGAGTAAGTGTGTTCAGTTTGATATAAACACAAAACTATGTTTTGTTGTCTTCACTACAGCTTCAACACATAATGGACATGGCAGCGGGAAGGATTCTGATGACTATGCACAATCCAGGAATAAGGCAAATCAGAGTGAGAAGTCCAACACAACCCCCCGGATTAAAGAGAGAGGAATCAAGGAGCAAAAGGATGTTAATGGAAGTCACAGTGGGACCAAACGAAAATATCACAGCAGTGAGGTAAGTGTTATGTTACCCTTATGTGTTTTATCTGTGGTTTCTATTTGATGCAAAGACAACCACAACATAGTTGATAATATCCTTTTGTTTTATATAAAATTTTATAAAATACATACATAGTGTGGCAATGTATGTATTTTTATCTGACTTATGCAGTAAGCTCATGAACGATTTTACCTACCAATATTGATGGTAGACTTATGTCTAATTTGTCTATTGTATTTGATCATCTATTATATTATTACTATCCTATTTTAGGAAGAAGAACATGACATAAAACGGTCCAAACATTCAAGTTCAAGCGAGGATGACTATAAAAGAAAATCTAATGTCAAAATAAAAAAAGAGGAGTCAGAGAGTGACAGCAATGATGACTCTGATGACTCACAAACCGATGACAGTGACTCTGAAATGTCAGAATCATCCAAAGAGGAAGTAAAGGTTAAACAGGAAATAAAGAGTGAGCACTCAAGCAGCCATAAGTCATCATCATCTAAACACTCACAGAATAATCATTCAGATCATAAAAGGGAATCATCCAGTTCAAAGAAGCCCCATGAATCTGACAAACAAACCAAGCATCACAGCTCACATTCAAAAGACAGACATTCTGATGAAAAATCATTATCAAAAGAGAGATCACACAGCAGCTCACATAAACACAAAAGCTCAAAGGAAAAAGAGTCTAGTGAAAAGAAACATAAATCAGACCATAAGTCATCTGACACAGAGAAGAATCATAAGGAGGCCAAATCATCCAGCAAACACAGCAGTTCCGAAAAACATAAATCCAGCAGTTCCCAAAAAACTGACAGTGGTATTGACAAACACAAAAGTACCTCGGATAAACACAGTTTGTCAGACAAACATAAAAGTTCCAGTCACTTGCATGGCTCAGAAAAAGAGAAGCCTAAAAGTTCATCAGAAAAAGAAATCTCTAAGCATAAGTCAAAAGATAGTCATAGCATTAGTTCTAAAGACAGAGCGATTTCTTCTAGTGCGGAGAAGTCAAAAGATAAAGATAGGAGTAGTTCTTCAAAAGAAAAGTCAAGTAGTCATAGTAGTGAGAAAAAACCTCCAACTTCAGATGATAGTAAGCCACACAAGACTCACACTGAGAAGGCTGATGATAAAGAAAGAAGTAGTGAGAAGAAATCTAAACATAAATCGAGTTCCTCTTCTGAGCATAAGAGTGGCAAATCCAGTAGTAGTAAGCCTAAAGAAGAAGTACCAAAGAAAAAAGTGTCTTTAAATAGTGAGGATAGTGATGATGGGATTGATTGTGGTTCAGGTAAATAGCTCAAATAGTCTTCTTGATGCTAGCTTCTCCACCAATTTCATTAGGGTCACCCTGAGCAACTCCTCTGAGACCCAACTAGTTAGACTACCTACTGGTAATATTCTGACCATTGGTTATTACCATAGGTCAGAATAATTCAGGCTTCTTACTACCATGCAAGATTGACAAGAATCTGAGTTATAAATAGTCCGCAAAGGGATCTTATTAGTTTCTAAAATAATTTTATATAATTTACTTTGAAGGTTTCTTACTAATCCATACATTTTAGGTGCCAGTTTTGCCGAAGCGCTTGGCATGATCAGTCCTGCGAAAGCAAAAAAGAAATCCATGTTCATTAAAGAAGGTTCTTCACCGAACAATGATGTAAGTACATGATCCTTCTTCTTCCCATTTTTGGTTAGAGGGTAAGTATTTTATATAATTATGAATTCCAGCCAACAACCATCGATTGTCTGTGATTATACATCCGTGCATCTCTCACTATCTCTTCAAAGGCTTCAAGAGATATGACATTATGGTTTGATGTCCTTAGCTAAGCCCAGCGTCATGGCTGGCGCCCAGTGCGAAGCTAGCGCCACTCCCGGCGCTCGAGATCTCAGCGCTGCCGGAGATATCGCCCAACTACAAGCCGCGGCCGCCGCCCCGCCCCCTACCGCACTTCAACGACGAGGACGCCTTGAGCGCTGTCATATCTTCAAAAAACCAAAGGTAAACCACAAACTATTTTCCATTCCAACTAGGTATTCTAAAAAAGTAGGGTATTTTCTCCATTAGACTTTCAAAAAGGCAGTAATGTGTTTTGAATTTGGAACACGAATATTTTAGTTCTTGTGTTACTGGCCGGTAACATGGGGGGCGAAAGTCCGTTGTTTTTTTTTTAAGATAATTCAGAACGCGCGAACTTTATTATTTTTTGCCATAGATAAAGGGAGATGCAAAATAAAGAAGCGACGTTGTTTCACTCCCTCTCGTTGTAAATGTATTACTTTGGTATCTTGATAAAATCTACTATATTTAAACTACACATTTGGGAACTAGGGGCTCGAAAACACTGGATTGATGTTTGTAACCCGTTTTTATCTCTGTTTCAGAACCAAAGTATATTCCGGCAACAAGGTTATAGGAAAAGTACCGTCGCTGTATGAATTGTGTATAAATGTTATTCAGGAAAATATTCACGGTGAGAATTATCTTTGTTTTCACAAATATTATTAATGTTTTTGTTAGGGTTCACAAAGTAAAAAAACCCTCAGTGGTATTGAGAAGCCAGGTCGGCCTTTGTTATGTGAGGAATTTATTTGGCGTCACACATTTTAGCAATCATTTGGAAAAAAATACACAGTTTGCCTTCCGCCTTCCCGTATGTGTGACATCCCTTTAAAATGATGTTTACTTTAAAATGATTCATAAGTAGATTATTGATACTAATAATTATACTTCCCTATCTATATTAAGCCCTAAACTATAAATAGGGAGCATTAAACCGCCAAGCCAGTGTGGGCTGCTAGATACAAATATCCTTACTAATATTATAAATGTGAAAGTCTGTCGGTCTGTCTGTCGGGCTTTCACGCCAAAACTACTGAACCGATTTAAATGAAATTAGGTACACAGATATTCTAGAGCCTGAGAAAGGACATATGCTACTTTTTAATGCAATAAAAGGGTTGTTAGGGGTATAAAGGGGGGATAAAAAGTTGTATGGAAGTATTGTCATTTTTAGACCTAGAAGCTTGAAACGTATTTTTTTGGCTGTTGATTCGATATAAATAAATAGGAGATTCAAAGTTTGTAAAAGTTTTACCCTCAAGGGTGTAAAATAACAATAGAGAATAGGGGATGAAAGTTTGCATGGAAATATAGGTATTTGCAGTAAAACACTGCAAATAGCTCATTGAAGTATTTATACGTATGTGACTTATTGGTAAAATAATTAGCCTAAATAATTAAAAATGCTAACCACTAAGATACTATTCCACGCGGACGAAGTCGCGGGCACGGCTAGTAACGTAATAAGACAAGCGAGTTTGGCAAACAACTAATTTATTATATATAACGTAGGTAGACATATATAACTTATTATTAAAATACCCACAACACTAGATACAAATAGAATATTATAAATGTATTATTGACTACGTTGTCAACATTTCCCAGCCCTGGAGTACACGGGCGGGGTGCCATACGACATGCTGAAGCCGGTGGTGGACCGCGCCACGCCGCAGCAGCTGGCCGTGCTGGAGCACTACAACCCCTACCTCATGGAGGACACCGACCATCTGTGGAAGGCCTTCTGCGAGAAACACTTCCGGAACAAGAAGCGACAGGACATGGAAGCGTGGAGGGAGATGTTCATGGTGAATATTAATATTATACTAGTGGTCATAGCCCATACCAGCTATTTTTTGTCTCCTGCTTTGCACCGGAGAGAAGTGAATTTTTTTTCTTCCAACTCCTCCTATTATTTCTTTCGATGAAATTCGTGCGAGTTCCAAGACAATTTAACTTTTCCCCGGGACTCGTCGAGGGTCAAACCTTGACGTCATTATTGGTCACCATTGTCGATCCTGGCTTACAGGAGTTACAGTGGTGGGAGTGTGTGACGGGACTAGTCCCAAAAAAAAAATATACCAGTGGTCGCCCGTGGTCGAAATTCGACCATAATTAATTTAAATTTAAATTTTAAACGTTATTAAGGTTCTAATGTCAAAGACTATTTGATACTGGCACGCAGAATGCACTATGGAAGTCCTACCCTCAGAAATAAAGAAAAAAAACTGTCACCGTTTGTCAGTCAGACAGTCAGTCAGTTACCAAGTAGAAGTTACAAATGTGTGTGTGTCGAACGCCTGGTAGTGCAATCGTTACAACACAGCAAGTGATTACAAAAAAATATTCAGTTATGGAACCTCGTAAGTAGAGGATTAGATCCCGGCTCATTTTTCTGATCCCGGGATTTCGGGATTATCTACAGACAATACCGGGATCCCGGGATAATCCCGGGATTGTAGTGTTAGTATAAAGTAGTAAATTATACTTCTAATTTATTTTAAAATAATGGAACTATAATAAAATAAATAATTCTAAATTTCTGCCTATAATTTTTAATAATAAAATGTAAACTTTAAAATCAATCAACTTAGACTCACTTATGTGAACCCATAATAAACACGTTATTTTACTTATTCTAAAGAGATCAATTATCCCACTTTAAATTAAATAACTAGATATAGGTACTTAGTTTAAAATTAGCAGACTTACTTATTGATTGCGAAAATAAAATCTAAGAAATTATAATGCATCCAGCGTTTCATCCCCAAGCCTAATTCTCAGTTTGTTGCACCTACGAGTATATGCGATGCTGAAAAACCGCGTTAGGGCTCTATGAAAGTAAATGTTAATAAATGTTTTGTAGGTAATTTATTACGCCACTTAACTCATTGCTACGACGATCATTTATGCGATTGAATAAGTGTTTCTTTAATTTAGAAGCTAAATGGGAGCAACTGTCGCCTTATTGTTGAAAAAGAAACTTGAAAGTAGTGTAAGCCGTGCACAAATTGGCGTCAGAACGACAAAGTGCTTCTACGGATACTTTTACTGGGGCCAAGACATTCATTATCTCATTGATAAGTTCAAAATCTGATTCCGCAAATTGCACAGGGTTATTTAAAGTGCTAATGTGCTTTTTCAAACGTCAAGCAGATGAAAGTGCGTTTCGTTTTATGCAACATTTTTACTACGTTTTACTGACTTTTTATTCCTTTTGTCCGAAAATCCCGGGATTTGTAGAATTCTATCCCGAGATTTTCGGGACCAAAATTCGACTGGGATCTACTCGTAAGTGATATATTTGAGTTAATAAACGTACTAAAATTCAGCATTAAAATTTGTATGGCGAGTACCCCTGCCCTGGCATCACTTGCCAACGTCACCTTTCAATGTAAATCCTTTGGCTACGTTATCATGCCGTCCCGGTGAGATACGACCCCTATAATTCTCAAACTCATTAATCTGCTCTCCAGAGATGCCAAGAGGAGCAAGAGATAAGGTTGAAGTCTCTCACAGCAAACATAAAGTTGACGCAAGAAGCCAAGAAAGCGCCCATTAAACAAACAAAGATGGCATATGTAGACTCCGTCGCGAAACCTCCAAGGAACATCGCCAAGAAACAGGTAAGATAATGTTTAGCTCGTATTTTAAATAGACCCATACCATCCATCCTATCCCATACCATCTAACGGGATGGCATACTGTTACACAACAAAGCGATCCGAGTGAAAGGCTATGGGACTACGTCTCTTTCTGTTAGGGTGTCTATGGGGAACGGTAGGGGCGGCGACAGTAGGTGTATTTAGGCAAGGCTCTTATGCGTTAAAGGAATACCCCCTCCATAGCTATCTTCCTTGCCTTGTTTTTCAGTCTACAGAAGCGTTAAATTAAACCCTTAAGGCTAAAGCGCCCATCTAGCCCGCGAAGTTCAAATTTTTTGAGTTCTTTTAGAAATTTTTCAAAATCTGACAATAATATAAGACAAATTTTGTAATTCGCGAAAAAGACCGTGTGCAGTGCATTTATTAATATATCCAACTTACCCTAAAACATTTCAAGAACGACAGCTATCCAGATAATCTGGCAATTTTTGTATATTTAGTGATTTACTAGTATCATATCCACCGTGATAATATTTAGAGTAAAATAAATGTATTAATAAATGCACTGCACACGGTCTTTTTCGCGAATTACGAAATTTGTCTTCTATTATTGTCAGATTTTGAAAAAATTCTAAAAGAATTCAAAAAAATTGAACTTCGCGGGCTAGACAGGCGCCTTCACCTTAATGTAAACTAATAAAATAAAGAATCAAGTGTGCGATTCAGTTACGTCAGTATAAAGATCCATTAGATGACTATACACATTTAGATGATATGTATAGAGGAAGTACAGTTATTTTTAATATCGCGTTCAAAATAGTGATGTAACGAATATTCGCATTCGCATTCGCGAATATTCGCATATCTTTAGACATTCGCATTCGCATTCGCAAGAATCTATGCGAATGTTTGGCGAATGTTTTTGATAAACAAAAAGCAAATTATATATAGATGGAATTGTAATTTTAATACAACTAGTAAGAATTATATTTTTTCAACTCACTTGCTCGTAGGGTGGCCCTTATTGCACTGCTTTTAGGTTCATAAAGCAGCGTAATACGCACTAGTGCTTTTGAGTTTTCATTTTTAAAAATCTTAGTAAACAATTCTATAAATAGTAAACATTTTTATAAAATAAATAAACAATGTTTATTAAAATATTATAAATAAATATATCTGGCTTTGCCAGACCCATAGATAAATATAACCGGCCAAATGCATGTCGGACTACGCATACTGTATGTATAGGGTTCAGTAGACATGCCGCCACTTTTCGATATACGAAACCCTAAAAATAAAAGTGATGTATTTTTATTGATATGAAACATTGAATACGGCGGCTCTCGTAACCAATTAATTTCTGTGAAATTCATAAACTATTGGCTACCGTATAAATAACATTGTAAGAAATTCTGTTACTAACTTTATTAAACCGGCATTTATTAAACCGGCATTCATCTTCCCATCAGGGCAGGAGTCCCTCAGGGCTCCGTGCTCTCCCCCCTCTTGTACAGTCTGTACACCAATGACATTCCCCGCACGAACAATGTGCAACTCGCCCTTTACGCGGATGATACCGCGCTTTATTTCTCCCATCGTAACAAGGCTCAAATCACACGCGTTCTCCAACGCGCTGTCAATTCTCTCGGAGAGTGGTTTAGGAAATGGCGAATAGAGGTGAACCCGGACAAAAGCGCAGCCGTGCTTTTTGCCAGGACCACCTCTCGACGCCCCTCTAAACGCCACACTCGCTCCAACTTAGGTACTGTCTCTTTGTACAAGCAGCCTATCCCTTGGTCCAAATCAGTTAAATATCTCGGGGTCACTCTCGATGGCTCCATGACCTTCGGTCCTCACATTAGAAACGTCCGCAATCGAGCCGCCTTTGTGCTCGGTCGCCTTCATTATCTTTTATGCAAGCGGAGTAAAATGTCCCTTAGAAATAAGGTGACACTATACAAAGCTTGCATACGCCCTATCATGTCTTATGCGAGCGTTGTGTTCGCTCACGCGGCCAACTCGCACATTAGTCGCCTCCAGGCCATTCAGTCCCGCTTCCTTCGCCAAGCCGTCGGAGCCCCGTGGTTCGTAAGGAACGTAGACCTTCATTCTGACTTACGCCTCGATTCTATCCAGAAGCACTTCAAAATAGCGTCCGAACGCTATTTCAAGAAGGCTTCTGAACACACCAATGCCTTAATCTTCGCCGCCGCCGATTATGCACCTACACACGCGCCAGTTGCATGCCGCCGCAGGCCGCGGCATGTGTTGCTGGACCCCCCCGACCCACTCACCGCTCTCCTAGACTCAGATGTCGAGGAGAACGACACACGCACACTCCCCACCAGACACCGACCTCGCCGGCGAGGTCGACGAACCCCCGCTTCCGCTAGAAGGTGCGTCTACTTACCTAGACGCACCTTGGCACCCGACAAGCCCGCTGAGTTTCTTGCCGGATCTTCTCAGTCGAGGTCGCGTTCCGATCCGGTGGTAGATTTACCCTCGCCACCTCTCCTGGCAGCGGCCCAAGCCGAGGTCGTGTCCCTTGTGGCGCCCTTAAGCTAGCTGCCCCCCTGCCCCTCTGGCTGGAGCGCACTTGCGCTCGCCCTCTGTCCGGGTGAAGTTGTTATGGCCACTCTGGCCAACAACATATAGTCAATTCAAAAAAAAAAAAAAAAGGCATTCATCTTAAGCAAAAGTGACATAAACCTTTATTTTCTAGTTGGACTGATGAAAAGTTCTTATGAGGAGTTTTAATTCAAATAAATGAATGCTTGCTACTCCCGTAAAAAAGGCCACTTTGAAGCTCATTATTTCGTAAACGGGAAATTTATATTGAAAACCTGCCAAAGACACCTTCAAATTATTTTATAATACCTACTGAAAAATACCTCACTCGAGGGGGTAAGTAAACATTTTTTTTCACGACCCATTCTTAAGTACAGGTCGGGAGGTACAATGCAATAACTTTGCTTTCAAATTATAAATACACCGTTTTGTAGCGGTACATAAACTCATTTATTTTTGCCAATTTGCAGTAGTTTATCCCTAATAGTCTCTAAATAAAATTACCGTGATGTCAGAGAGGCGAGCAGACGGACAGTCGGACGTGGTGAAACTATAAGTGTTCCGAGTTTGACTACGAAACCCTAAAAACTTACGGCGCGTCATCTTGTTTTATTTTTCATTCATCCTGCAATTCTCTAGGTCTTAAATAAATTCGTGAACTGTGATTTTTTTTTCAATTAAAATTGTAATATTTTAAATATTTTTTACTCGCAAGCGTGTTGTAAAATATCATATGAAACGCGTGAGCATTGTTCATTACACACCTTGCCTCCATCACAGCCCTCGCGTTAGTTTCAGGCTACAAAGCAGCCTCGGTCGTAATGTAATGATGAACTTAGCTTACTTGTACATAAAATTTTAATATCAATTGAATTTGAATAATGCAATAATACTAAACTACCCTCATATCAAAACAAATCTCTTCGAATTAGCTTTAAGTAATTAACTTAGTTTTTAACCTGTATGGGTTCGGCTATACTCGGTCGACACGAAATGTCAAACCAGTCTAACATTTTGCAAGCTCTTTATTAACCCCCGTCGAAAAAAGAGGGGTGTTAAAAGATTAACATGTGTATCTGTGTGTCTGTCTGTGGCATCATAGCGCCCAAGCGGATGACCCGAAAGGTATTCTGACGAGAGTGTTTTTAGCTATGTTTCATGAAAATCGATTCGGCCTTTTGAATATTAAAAGCTCTTTTGTAGGTTAAAAGTAGTCGCATCGGGATGTTTTTTAATTTTCAATTTAGATTTATTTGAAAGTCAACATTCGCATTCGCATTCGCATTCGCGAATGTTGAAGCCAAATATTCGCATTCGCATTCGCATTCGCGAATGTCATAAATCCAACATTCGTTACATCACTAGTTCAGAAACGTCGTTCTCGAAGACGTAAAAAGTTTACATGGATACTGTATTCAAAAACTTGCCGCCAAGAATAAAACACGGGTGAACTGGGAAAGTAAGTTGGTATCTTATCTTATTTCAATTTAGGATAAGGATTGGCTCGTTTACGTTGTCGGGCACACATATGTCTCGCGGGGTAAGATTGGGAATTGGGATTGATGTGTGTAATTGAATGCCTGACAATTTTATATATAACGACAAATGTTTATTCCACGAAAGTAATTATAACAAAAGCTTTTTCGGTGTTTATATCGTTTTGTTTAATATTTAATCGTGAGTACTCCCCACTTAACTTTTCCACGGAACAAGGCGAGGGTCAAAACTCGGCGTCATCATCGGATATCGCCATCAATCTCGGCTCACGAGAGTAACAGCGGTGGGAGTGCACAGTGGGCCCAATTAAAATTGTACATTGTTACACGAGTGGTGAAAGTGACTTATTTAGTCCCGAGACGGGGTTTGAAACTAAATTATAATTAAGTCATTTAAAAATATATATTATTTAATTAATACTTAACCTTATGTTATTTCAATTTTACATCGGGCTGTAATTGAGTGACTGTAGAAAAAGTTTGACCATGGTTCCATAGAAATGTGAAAATGGAGCTAGTTTTTTTTTTATAATTTGACAGCTGTCAGTTGAAAGCGATTCTCCCGGAAAAGTATTACTTTCAACCCGCTCCTCAGGCAACTTCAGACCTACTTTCAGAGTATGAGTAATGAAATAATAATATGTTGACCTGTCGAGCCGCTCGACCGAGCTCTGAGTGTCCCCCCCCCCCCCCCCCCCCCTGCACAGGCGCAGCACGGCACGGCGCGCGCGGCGGCGGGCAGCCCGGCGGCGCGCGTGGCGGCGCTGGCGCGCGGCCCGCACGTGCTGCGCGGCACCGCGCGCGCGCAGCCCGCGCCCGCGCCCGCCGCGGCCTCCTTCCACAAGCCCAAGAAGGCGCCGCTCATGGCCAAGGCGCTGCAGTACATGCGCGGCCGCAAGCGATGATGGCCGCGCCCCCGCCCCCCTCGCTCGTCGTGTGGGATTCTTTTAAACGTTTAAGTAGGTCTTTTTTTATTGTGATGTTTTTTTCTTTGGCGCCGATGCCGGGTGGAGCGATTCGGTGTTAGGGGGGAGTGACTCCCGCGACTTCTCTTGTGACTTCTCTCGCTCTCTCTTCACTCGAGTGCTACGAGCCGAATCGAATGAGCATCGCTCCGTGGAAAATCTGTGGATTTTGGTCGACTCCTCTTTTTTCACCGTCGATCGTGACGTGAGGGCGACCGCACCCTTCTGGTGCCTCGCAGCGGAGTCCATTCGCACTTGATACGCAAATCATTCGTTGATTGAAAGTTATACTATATACCGATGCGTGATTAGAGTTAAACGTCCAATGGAGTTTCGATATCAAATAAATATATATTGTGATTGTGAGCATTTTCAGTATATTATAAGTACGCTTATACATGTTGCTCGAAACGAGCAGAGACGAGTGGCCAACGATGAATGTGCCACTCGTCTCAACTCGCCACAAAATATAAGCTATTCACCTACATTCGTACGCTTCAACTCTGCGTACTTTGTCTCCATTTATCATTACTGCATGTCATTACCATAGCAAAGATTTTGTGTTTTTTATTACTATTGCCTGTGGAAGCAACGTCGTAAAAATGATTTACTTTTTTGCTTTGGTGAAAGTCGTATACATTTCGTGTAATCAATATATTCGTGATTCATAAAAGTCAACTTCTCGCTCACACCTAAATCGCTTCATCTACACTCTGCTTTTTAATTAGACGAAGTAAACTGACAGCTGCTAATGTCACTTTTCGATAGAAATACAACAAATAAGGTTCAAATCAGAAACTTGATAGAACTTCCCACTGATCTATGGACTCTATGGTTCAAATTCATAACACAGTGATACTTCTAGCTGTCAGTGGTTTACTTCGTCTAATAAAAAAACTAAATTTAGACTAGTATTTTACATAGTCTTCGACAAGGTAATATTTTTTTAGTGTGATAAAATAAATTAAATTCGTATAATATACGGTAGTTGATACTTATCATTCGTGTGTATAATACAGGCGAATGAACAAACAAACCACATTATTATGAATGTTAGGTTAGTTTGCGGTTATAGATATAGGTACTTTATAATATTACGTTCAGAAATAGACTAGTAATAATACGGGTAATAACACCCGCTTCTGAAAATCTAATTGCATTAGTACACATCTCAAAATGGACGTCGGAAAATTCGGAAACCCTCACCTGAAAACGAACCACCAATAGCGATCACTTATTTTCGCGACACACAAACGTCATTGGCAGTAATTGCCTGTGTCGAGGTATACTAGCCAATAGCGTTGCCGGTGTAACAGTATCACGAAAATTGATTTCTATAGGTTGTTCATGGATGAGTTATCGGATTTATAAATTTAGTTAATGTCTGTTGTGGAATGTGTGAACTACCGTAATTTAAAATACACCTGATGCATTAAAATGAACTTCATTATGATTTGTAATTGATAGGTGTTTTTTATAAGCTTTTGTCAACTTTACATTACGATTCTAGCTATACAGGTTGAAACAGAAAAGGTATACTTTTTTTTCAAAACTTAACTTTGTAATTCTAAATCTATCAGATTTGGAGGAAACTTTAAAAACAAAAGGTGTTATGGGATACAGATACAGGTTGACAGATTTCATAATTCTACAAAACATTTAGTACTTCAACTGTCCCAGAAAACCGATAGTTTTAGATTTACAAAGTAAAGTTGCGTAGAAAATAGTATACCCGTTCTGTTTCACCTAGTATAACAAACAATATATCAGGCGGTTAATTGTTTGTGTTGACATCTATAGACAGTGAAACGGTAAGGATACAGAATAACTTTTTTCAAAAAGTACCTAGTTATGACGTTTGGCCGCTGCTCCGTTTTGTTTTTGTGCTTAACTTGAACAATCATCCAAACAGGCAATAATAAAAGTTGTTAGTGGAACTACTCTACTGCTCTTACACAGTGCTTACCTGGATACATACAATTTGGTTCAGCGAACATTTTTTAATGTTTCCATATTGATTCGGTCAAATTCAATCTCACATACAAATACCACGTTTACTATTATCATTACCTCGCAGTTAAACTCTAATGAATATTAATAATTATTCATTTGCAATGTTAGAGTACCTTTTTTGTATGATATACTTACCTATTTATCTGGCCATATTGTTTACATTTTTATTATCATTATTGTTTTATTTGTAGGTGATTTTTTACAAAGTTGGAAACAAAACACTGTCGTATAATATTGTACCTAACCAATTGTATAATAATTTTATCTGTTCCTGTTTGAAACCAAAAATAGACAGTGTACAAACAAAAAAAAAACAATGTAAAATATCTAGAACAAAATGAATTTTGAGCTTATCAAAATTTCGTAGGATTTAAGTAATTAGCGTAGTGAGTGACACGTGGCACTACAACTCTACTTGTATGTATTATGTAAATAAACTGTGTATGTAATATATTGCATTTTTCATAACAATTGACGTGTCTACAGATTCTTCTTATCATACATAACATAGTCAGTAATTAATGGAATGTCAGAAAAGTACCAAAATATTCAGGTTGCTGTGATACACGTATGAAATGAAACGTTATGTAGGTTTTTTAAGACAAGAATAATTCAGTGAAAATAATATATCTTAGCATAGCAAATAATATATGATTATCATCTGAATTCTTTCTTTACTCTGTACTATGGTAAGTCTAAAACCTATGTGCTCTGACACAACAATCTTGATACTTACACATTAGTGATGTAACGAATATTCGCATTCGCATTCGCATTCGCGAATATTCGCATATTTTTTGACATTCGCATTCGCATTCGCAAGAATCTATGCGAATGTTTGGCGAATGTTTTTGAAAAACAAAAAGGAAATAATCTATAGACGGATATGGAATTTTAACAACTAGTAAGAATTATATATTATTTAAACACACTTGCTCATAGGGTGGCCCATATCGCACTGCTTTTAGGTTCATAAAGCAGCTTATTACGCACTTGTGCTATTGACTTTACATTTTTAAATCTTAGTAAAGAGTTATCCTAAAAATAGTAAACATTTAAAACACTAAATAAACGATGTTTATAAAAATATTATATATAAATACATTAACTATTTAAATAAATTTCTTTCACGTTCAATTTCATTGTAAATAAAACATATTATAAACATTTGATTTATTTAAAATAATATAATAATTGTTACGGGCTTTGCCACACCCATAGATAAATATAACAAGCCAAATGCATGTCGGACTACGCATACTCTAGAGTTCCGTAGACATCCCCCCACTTTTCGACACTACGGAACTCATAAAATAAAAGTGATGTTTTTTTATTGATATGAAACATCGGATACGGCGGCTCACGTAACCTATTATTTTTTGCGAAATTAATTAACTATTAGTTACCTTTTTAGATAAAATAGTAAGAAGTTCTGTTACTAAATTTATTAAACCGGCATCGTAGACATCTTCAGCAAAAGTGGCATAAACTTTTATTTTCTTTTTGGTACTGATGAAAATTCATATAAGGATTTTTAATTCAAATAATTAAGTTGTGATTGGACCAGTCTAATCACGCACCACTAATTGTGCATCCAGGTGCACAATTAGTGGTGCGTGGTTTGAGACTCAATTTAGATTTTTATGTTATTTATTTTTAAATTAATTATATTGATTTTGAATAGTAAATAACTATTTATTGCCTATAATAAACCATTTATAATGTGGATCTAATTTAAAGGATGAATCTTGCTACTTAAGTAAAAAAAGGCCACAATGAAGCTCAATATTTGGTAAATGGGAATTAATATTGAAAAACTGTCAAAGAAACCTTCAAATAATTTTGAAATACTTAATGAACAATACCTCAATCGAGGCGGTGTGTAAAAATTTTTTTTGATTCCCCTTTTCATAAGTACGGAAGGTACAACGGAATAACTTTGCTTTCAAAATTTAAAAACAGTTTTTTAGCGGTACATAAACTCAATTTTTTGGCTAGTTTGCAGTATTTTAGCCCTAATAGTCTCTGTATAAAATTACTGTGATTGCAGACGAACGTGCCGAAACTATAAGGGTTCCGAGTTTCACTACGGAACCCTAAAAACATACGGCGCGCCATATTGTTTTATTTTTCATTCATCCTGCAATTCTCTAGGTCTTAAAAAATCGTGAATTGTGATTTTTTTCAATTAAGATTGTAAATTTCTAAATATTTTTTACGCGCAAGTAAGTTGTAAAATGTCGTTTGAAATGCGTGAGCATTGTTCATTTCACACCTTGGCTCCATCACAGCACAGCCCTCGCGTTAGTCTCTGGCTGCAAACCAGCCTCGATCGTAACTTAGCTCACTTGCACATAATGCACTTATTTACTTTTATTTGAATTTAAAAAAAAATACTGTCTTGAGGTATGTAAATTATAAATAGGATCTCTCTCTATTGCTCTTGTTAGTCTAATTAAAATATTAACTCAATAAAATTTGAATATAAAATAAATTTGTATAATGAAATAATACTAAACTACCCTAAAATCAAAACAAATCTCTTCGAATTAATCTTATGTGACTAACTTCGTTCTTTCCTATGGGTTCGGCTATGTTCGGCCGACACGAAATGTCAATCCAGTCTAACATTTTGCGCGCTCTTTATTAACCTCCGAGAAATAGGCGTGTTATAAGTTTAACATGTGTATTTGTGTGGCATCGTAGCGCCCAAACAAATGATCCGATTTTAATTTTGTTTCTTTTTTAGAAAGGTGTTCTGATAGAGAGTGTTCTTAGCTATGTTTCACGAACATCGGTTCAACCGTTTGAAAATTATCAGCCCTTTTGTAATTTAAAAAGTCGTAATTTTTTTTTTTTAATTAAAAAGTTTTTTTATTTTCAATTTAGGGTTTCTTATTTGTAAGTCAACATTCGCATTCGCATTCGCATTCGCGAATGTTGAAGCCAAATATTCGCATTCGCATTCGCATTCGCGAATGTCAAAAATCCAACATTCGTTACATCACTATTACACATTATTTCCATCACAATTATTTCACAAATTATTATTATACAATACTATACTATGTTTATATGTATAATATTAATTGTAACAGTCTAGGTACTATATGTTACTCGTATAATAATTGTCATCACAGTTACTCCAAATTTTAGAGGCAATGTGTAATCAGGTGTTAGAAAAAATATTTGTATAATGAGCACTAAGGTCGTTTTATTATTTCCTTTGTAATAGCACGATTTACATATATGTATTAGAGGGAACTGTCTTAGAAAAAGACTAGTTATTTAAGTTTTTATTTCGTCTCGTTTAATTATTATAAATTCTTTAAACTATGTCTTATTCGTTTAAATGTAATATTTTTTACAACATGCCATTATTTATACAGTGAATATACCTACTTATGTGGATTTGATGGGCCGTTTTTATTTCGCTTCTTTCGTATAAAAAAACTATTATTTATGTTAATAAAAATATTTATTTATTATATGTATTAATGGTAAAAATAACAAAAAATTAATGTCAATATAGAACAACATCAATATTTCTGAATTTAGACTTTAGCTGTTTTTCATAGTCCGTATTTATGATTCTAGGACACTGATACAAGGCGAGAAATTTGAGATTCTTGTAATATTCCGATATGACGTCTACTATGGCTGGTGATATATTCCGGATTCTGGATAAACTTAAGCTTTTCAGTACCACTAAGGACGGGCTTCCTAAAATCCTGTGTAAATTAGCCTCAGAAAAAACCGTATTATTCCAAATTTGCAAATGCTCTATCTTTTTTAAATTTACCAGATTAATTAAACCCGCATCAGTGAGATTCTCGCATCTAATGATAGCCAGATCTTTTAACAAATTACACTTTGATAATAAGTACAAACATTCGTCATTTACTGCATCGCCGCCGTATATATGGAAAGCTTTCAATATTGCCTGTTTCGATGTTATTAAGTTCTGAACATATTCCAAGTCGAGATTCTTGATTTTTTCAATAAAAATATGACTTAAATAATTAAGTCCCAATAAACTGTTGCGTGTCGCTACGGGCAGCCCGAATTCAGACAGGGCTAAGTAGTTGAGATGTTTGAAATTGTCGTACGGAATCATCAGATCTATATTGCTTACTAATTGTAACGAGTTTTTTAAGTTTAATTTTTTCAGGTCTGGCCATTTCGCCACGTCCTCCTCGAACTCTTTGCTGATGCGGCACATAACTAGCTCCAGGGATATGAGGTGTTGGCACTGGTGCAGTATTGATTTGATCACTGAGTACCCGTAGACATATTGTATCTTGAGGCACCGGATGCATCCGCTATGTGTCTCTATGATCGCGAGATTTTTCTCCCCAACTTCGCTTTGTCCCGGTTTGCCCGAGTATGGAAAAATGATGTGTCTCCACACCACGGCGTCTCTCGCTAGCTTCTTCCATCGGCCGCATACGTTCTCGCACTCCAGGATTGTGTCGAGGGGCAGAAGTTTAAAAATGTTGATCAGCAATTCGTCAGGAAGAATATCGATGTGGCAACAAGTTTCATCGTCGTTTTGGAATGTCATCTTTGAAAACCTGAAATTAATTTGGAAGAGTTGTATTAAAAACATGCGGTATTTTTAAAAAAATAATTTGTTGCGGGTTTTATTCCCGTCGGGGCAAATTCCGGAAATGTCCTTTTCGTAATTTTCCCAGGTCGAGTGTCACTGCGATCGCCTCAGTCCATTGTACAGTACCCATAGTACAAGTGTTGCTTAGTTTGAGACCATACAGTTAGTGTACCCATGTCTCGCTACATTTTAATATTATTTTAATCAAGTAAGCATTTGAAAATGATACGGCTTTTTTATTTAAATTTTAATTACTTTTTAAAGTACTTACTTTAATTCCTTTGTTCGGTTGTATATCTACTTCTGCGTGTTATACTGCGTCACTTACACCCAAAATGCAAATCATTTAAACATTGTAGTCATTCTGTATCTAAAATAGTCTTGTATTATTGTTTTGCGTACATATTTCACCACTTTCTCCCTCCACTCCAATGTAATAGGTGGGGATAAAAATATTTTGACCTAATTTCAATTATAAAAAAATTGTTCGTGTTTACTGTGCGTTAGACGAATTGAAATGAACAAATACCACTTGTTAGCATTATATTACGCGTGCCTGATGTTTGTCGATAGTTAAATAGGGCAACCTCGGGTGTTTGATAACACTATCTTATTATTTGACGGTTGTGCAAGTGTTCGCCGCTTTACTATAACGACCTCTCAACTTGGCCGCATAATACATTATACAATTGGTCTACGAATAGACCCACTTGGTATATTCGTAGATCAAAACTAGAACTACTTATTACCGTTGATTATTTCGATAATCCGTTGTGGTGGAAAGAAACATGAAGTATGTATTGTATAACGGCCGCGGTCGGTAGAGATGAAGATTGTGAGTCCTGCAATTCCATGGTAGGTATAACCAACCACATTGCGTTTAATCAGTGGACTGATGTTGCTTGCTGCCTGGCACGACGTGTCGTCGAATTATGGCGTATAAATATACAAAGATAATATAACCACTAAGGTAAGGAATAAATGAGTGAAGACAAAAGGCACTATACTCGCACGTACAGTATTCGCTGTTCTGAAGTTGGCGCCAAGAGCGTCGCAATACACGATTTTAGTACAAAATGCGTATTGCGCCGTCGCTTGAGCGAACTCGATTGGCTAGTGTTTTTTTCTAAAAGTGACTCGGTATGTGTTGAAAGCTGGCCATAAACGTGCGAGCATGACCGTCTGATATGCCTGGCATGCTGACCCGTTCGTGTATAGCGAGATTGGGCAGACAGGTTAAGCTTTTTCTCGCCGCACAAACGGACAGTTCTGCCCGACAGCCGAGTAGCATACCTGCCGGGCGCGGGCTGATCCAACGAGGACACACACATTTATAATGATCATTGATTAACTTTAAGTGCCTTTGTAGGTTTATTATAATTCATGACAGCCATAGTAGTTACAATCAAATCTCTCATATTTTAAAAACCTACTTACCCTTTGTTGGAACGAGTTTGATATCTAACACTAACGAGAAGTAGAATAGGTCAATTGTCAATGTTTAGTGATATTTCAAGAACTTACCGCCTTTTGCCCATAGACTTCAAACAGTAAATTATAAATTCTTACATTACCTAAATTGCCTATAAGCAGTTACGATATTAAGTATACTTACCCCGCAGGTGTATGATTTGTCATAATATATCATTACCTATACCCAGCTTATAGTATACTTACCTACTTATAATAAAATAATAGAAAAAAAATAATTACACATTGATGCATCCCTTGAACTTGACAACCACTGTACTTAATTAAAACTTTATAAGTTAATGGGGGTCTCATACTTTCATTGAATGTTTTATAATTAACGAAACCACAATTTGGTTGGTTGTTTAGACGCCTAGCTGACTAAAGACATTATTTTACGTTTTCTGATAAAACAATAATTCGATGCCGTCCTGTGATTAACTTCACTAGGATCTGCTATCTTTACTCGGTACGTTGGTAAGAGCGAGACCGAAAACCCGCATCACGACTAGGGGCCCTTTTTAATTTTTGCCGCATGACACTCCACTCAGTGAGTCGGATTCCGTCGGGGCGGGTCGTCACTACAGTCAATTACATTACAATATACACCGTTTGTGTATTACAAATTTAGTGTAGAGTAGGGCGGCCCGGTATTCAACCCGACCAAACGTACTTAACAAACAATCACAATGCTGCATCTCAAGAACATCGCCAAGACAGTTGTTCCGCCTTTGAAAAATTCGATCCAAAATGAGGCGATCAAAATCGCGCCCGCCGCCGTGAACGTCTGCTGCCGTACATACGCGAGCCATGAGATCCCAGACAGGCTCAAGGATATACCCACCAGTGCGAACCCTAGGTTCTTCGACATGGTGGAGTTCTTCTTCCACAGAGCGTGCCAGGTGGTCGAAGACAAGCTAGTGGAGGACATGAAATCTAGGGTTTCCATCGAAGAAAAGAAAAAGAAGGTAGCCGGTATCCTGAAGCTGATGCAGCCGTGTGACCACATCCTTGAGATCCAGTTCCCGCTGAGGCGCGACTCCGGAGATTACGAAATGATCCTAGGCTACAGAGCACAACATTCTTCGCACAGGACCCCAACAAAAGGAGGTAGGTGCCATATTTTTTCGATACTCGCTTTGATTTGCTTACATCATCGTGTAGAACCTATTGTTAATGGGAATTTTATTTATAGAACACGAGGCACGTGATGATTGTGAACGTAATGTTATATTCGCCTTTAGATGTAGATAGTATCGATTAGGTAGACAATAAAACATTTTGCATGGAAAATAATGTACATTACTTAATTAAAATAGAAGTCGTCGCCATGTATGTTAATACATACTTACTTATTTCGCCAAAGCTGTAGCTACACATCATCGGACGAAAGTCGATAACCTAAAATTCGGCACATGATAGTTCCATCGAGCCGCATTTTAAACTAAAAATAAGCAGATGGCTATCTTCCTATTATTACGTTATGTTCGAGCTCAAGAGGAATTGATTAACTTATACAAATGTGTTTTTATTGTAAAACTAACCAATTATGAAAAATACTTAGATAACACAAACCGAACCGCATTATTATTTCATGACGGAGAAAGTCGATTCAAGATTTTCTTATCAAACCTTGAACATTCACCTCGAAATGAACGAGTGATTCATCTCAAAGAAAAAAGAAAACTGTCCATTACAAGAGAAAACGTTGCCAAGTGGGATTTTTGTAGCAGCTGCTTCGAATAGAGCTTTCATTGCACCGGCTACCGGAAAATACCAACGAACTAATAAAAATACATTATTTTTTCGAATATTTCACAAGCATTTAAGTCCAATCAATCGCTGTAAGCAGCAACGTTGACAGTTGGATATAAATGGTTCTCCTACCCAGTTATAAGTTGGCAAAAAATCCTCCTTTATATTTATATTAAATTCTAATACTAAAATACGGTTAAGTGACATTTTTATTTTATTTCTTTACATCGTGAAAGCACAACTTTATCTCAAATAACCAGTCTGGGTCTGGGTCATATTTTCGTATCATTTATAATTTAGTCTGTTAACAAAAAAACCGTGATTTCACAATTTCTAGGGACATAATTTCCCGTATTTTTGCTTATGGTTTAAAATTTGCAGTTCTCACTTAATGGCCTTTTAGTAATCGTACGGCAGAATAAGGGTCCTATACAATCGACCCTGGTCTCCTGATGTAGCATCTGTTTGCGCAAATTAAGGAAAGTCAAATTCACAAATTTACCTGAGACTGGAATACCTCGGTACAAAATATATTATAATTGAAGCCATATTTTACCTGAGTACCTATGTAATAAAATTGTACTAAAAATCTTCTTATAGCTAACACACTGTATGTACCTAGTAAAATAATGTTGCTGCTATGTGAGTAAGCTCGAAAGCCTATAAAGTCACAATTTATTACTGCGTTTGTACCGTCTTTTAATTATTACCCATTTCATTGGGATTCATTTCTGGTTCGCCAACTTATTAATTTCCGTAGGTACCTACTAAAGGAATTGTAATAATTATATAAATAAAATATATTTAATATCTACTGACTACGATAAGCTTAATTAACCGCTGAATTTTAAAATAACATGGTTACAACCTATCCGTAATTTTAAGCAATGGTCATTGTAAAATGCCTATTGAGAGAGTATACTATGTTTATAGTATACAGTATACTATCTAGTATATAGTATACGGTACAAAATATAACTACTTACAGGAAAAACGAACTACGACATAGGTAGTTGAGCGGGTAAAATATGTTCAAAATGTATCTATCATCAGCAATGTTTCATTACTAAGAATCATAGTTGTGCGTGCTCCATAATATCTTTGTAGGTGTCAACCACCTTTTTTTGTTCATAGTTACCTACCTATTAATTTAAAACTGCACCCTACTAACTTAACCCACTATGTTCTGCAGTAAGACACCATAAGTTTAAGTACCTATCATTACCATAGTGTTTTATTACGAAATGTCATGTATTTTCTGGGTAGGTAGTTTACTTATGTAACTATTTTTCGCAAGCTATCTACTTATTAAAGTGTAATTGCTTCTAAAAGAGTTCAACGTCGTTTAAAAGGAAAATTGGGGGCAACACCTACAAAAAAAAACATAAATAAAATCAATCACAAATTGTCACGTGCCCGTGGCCATCATAGCAGCGTGAACAACCTATTGTGTAGGTACACGAGATTAGGGGCTTGGATACCAAGATAAAGAAATTGTTTCCGCCGGGCTGGCAACGGAGGCGTGGTCGTGACGCGAATCCAACACGTCAGACCATTACATAACATCTAAAATTAAACGCCAGCAAATGTTTTCCTTTCCAAGTTAACAACGACCTCTAGGTGGTATGTGTTCATAATTATGTAGGTGACAATTATCTAAGCACACACTAAGACATAGGGCCAATATAAACAAATGTATTTTATTTGCGATAGCAGTCACGTTTTGTTAGATGGTCGACCGGGCGTGATAACATGGTGTTTGTCATTCGGCAGCGACTGTTGATCGATAAACAATCGATAGTAAATAATCTGAGATTTATGTTTTTTTAATTCACCGACATTGAAAACGTGTACTTATTCAAAAGTTATTGACTTTTTAAATCGTTGGTAACAATTAAATTCCAGAACCTAGTGTCTAGGTACAATAATATATATATATATATTTATTTGATAATATATATATTTGATTTAAAAAAATGTAAAATTACTATAATAAAATGAAAGGCAAACAGGTATGAGGTAGGTATGATTAGATAACAACAAAGATTGTTCCATAATAGCGCTATCAACATTTTGGTGGAAAGTCCAACTAAAATGATAGCTTTGTTGACTTTATAGGCTGACTGTTGAATAAGTGGGTACTTATATTTGATTGTTCTGTGCAAAGAAAAGAACGCCACCAAAAATATAAACTTACTAGCTGTGCCCCGCGACTTCATCCGCGTAGTATTGGATTATTGGGTTAAAAAGTATCCTATATGTTAATCCCGGTTATAATCTATCTGTGTTCCAAATTTCATCCAAATCCGTTCAGTAGTTTTTGCGTGAAGGAGTAACAAACATACATACATACTACATACATACATACATACATACATCCACACTCACAAACTTTCGCATTTATAATATTAGTAGGATAGGTACCTAGATGCGTATGACGAAAATATCCCAAAGAAATAGGTAGGACGACGTCTTTATTTCAGTCTCCCAATCGGTTCCGTCTATTAATATCTGGTAGGTAGGTAGGTATAAGCGGGAGAAAATTTTAACGTAGTAGCACTCTTACCTACCTATTATACTTATTTACTTACTTTTCACGCTAACAGTTTGATGATTATGAGTAATTTTAAGGAATATTATACCGGTCTCTTTTAAAATGCGAATACTACTATACTTTACCTGTACCTTTACCACAAAGACTTAATTAAATTAAATGGTGTACCTACCTAACAACAGGTTTGTGAAAATACCTGTTTTTTTTTTAAATAATTATTAACCTCAATTTATTTAATCCAGCGGCAACTGCATAATAATTGTTATTTATTATCTATTTACCTAACATTGAGTTGACTGAAAGTACTGACAGAGATTACTTGACCCAATTAGATGTAAACAATTAATAGAATTCATTAATACATTAATTAATTATCAATTTTACACATACAAGCTGTTGCCTGCAGCTCCGCCTATTTGGTTAATTACAATCAGCCTAAATTACTGCTTATGACGTCAGTTATCTGCTAGCGAAAGTCCCGTCACAATCGGTCCAGCCGTTTCGGAGATAACCCGGAACAAGCAAACATACAGATAAAGTTTTTTAATTATTTTTTTATGTAAATACCGTGTTCTTTCATTTCTGAAGCATTACTTGAGTACTAGCAAATTGGAAAACTCTTTACATATTATGCTAGGCCTTCCAGAGTAGAGGTACTTACATTGTGAGCCGTAATATGCATTCAACAAAACAGAGGAACTTAGTGATATCGACGACCGCTTGGCGCTGTGGTTCGAGCGTAGGCCGCTCGGCTCACTGCAAATGGTGGTTGCGGGTTCGATTCCCGCCGGTGCAAATTTCGGAAATGGCCTTTTCGTAATTTGCCCAGGTCTGGGTGTCACTGGGATCGCCCCCAGTCCATCGTTCGGAACCCATAGTACAAGCGTTGCTTAGTTTGGAACCATACAGTTGGTGTGTTCATCTGGCGATATTTATTATTTTATTTATATAGACCCTGGACGTTCGCCTTTTTTATTTATTTTTCATAGTTAGATACTATTTAGACTATCGGTACATCAGGGTGTTGAGATGTCTCTATGACGCCGCTACCATGAGTGTCCAAGTACAGGGCCAGCAGTCTAAACCCATCCAACTGCGAAGGGGAGTGAGACAGGGGGATGTGATATCCCCGAAACTGTTCACGAGCGCGCTGGAAGATGTGTTTAAGACGTTGGACTGGAAAGGTAAGGGCATTAACATAAACGGTGAGTACATCTCGCACCTGCGATTCGCTGATGACATAGTTTTAATGGCAGAGACGCTGGAGGAGCTGAACCGGATGCTGGACGACCTAGCTTCAGCCTCGCGACGCATCGGTCTTGGCATGAATTTGGATAAAACCAAAGTCATGATCAATGGCCACATTGATCCGGGACCGGTGATCGTACATGGCCACCTTCTTGAAATTGGTTCCGAGTACACGTACCTTGGGCAGATTCTGCAGTTAGGTAGAAACAATTTTGAGAAGGAGGCCAAGAGGAGGATCCAGCTGGGCTGGGCAGCGTTTGGGAAACTACGTCGAGTCTTCTCGTCATCCATACCGCAATGCTTGAAAACGAAAGTTTTCAATCAGTGCGTTCTACCCGTCATGACCTACGGAGCCGAGACGTGGACACTCACGGTAGGGCTGGTCCACCAGTTTAAGGTCGCTCAGCGAGCTATGGAGAGAGCTATGCTCGGAGTTTCTCTGAAGGATAGGATTCGCAATGAATACATCCGACAGAGAACCAAAGTTATCGACATAGCTCAAAGAATTAGCAAGCTGAAGTGGCAGTGGGCTGGCCATATCTCACGAAGAACCGACAACCGCTGGGGTAAACGTGTTCTTGAGTGGAGACCTCGACTCGGCAAGCGTAGTGTAGGACGCCCTCCGACCAGGTGGGATGACGACCTGCGAAAGACTGCAGGCAGATGCTGGATGCGGCAAGCTGAAGACAGGGCGCTATGGCGCTCATTAGAGGAGGCCTATGTCCAGCAGTGGACAAGCATAGGCTGATGATGTGATGATGTGTGAGATACTATTTCATACCAATTCAACGCCAACATATTATAGATGAAAACTTCGTTAAATAAGTAGTTTATTTTCATATAGAAATAAGTTTAAAAAAAAAAACAGGTACTTACGGATTTATTGCATATTAAAATATTCTCACTAAAAACTTGTAAAAACGAAATCAAAGTTTCTGAGGATCAGCTCTTTATATATGTAGGTATAGCAGGTTCTTAAGTACCTACTTCCATTTTATCATTTAAGTAAGTAAAATATAAATTTCATCATGCAAAAACCAGAGATTGCTCTTATCAATCAGTCAGTTTTCATAACCCCACTCGATGTAAAAATAATCTAAAACATTTTATCATCCCACCTGACATGATAGATATCATGATGAATTGGTGCTACGTAACTTATATTTTACATCATACAATTTGTAACTATGATAGGTATATCTTCAAACTTAGAATATGATGCGACATTATATTATGTTCAGACTAGCTGTGCCCCGCGACTTCATCCGCGTAGTATTGGATTATTGGGTTAAAAAGTATCCTATATGTTAATCCCGGTTATAATCTATCTTTGTTCCAAATTTCATCCAAATCCGTTCAGTAGTTTTTGCGTGAAGGAGTAACAAACATACATACATACATACATACATCCACACTCACAAACTTTCGCATTTATAATATTAGTAGGATTTATGAACATTTTGATGGGTATGTTAAACTTATTACCTGCATAATTTTTAATTCAAGCTATCTAACTGGCTAGTTCTCTGAAGGTGTTATTGCATTCAGCTTCCTACAGCTTTCAGGGATCGGCGGCGCTGTCATTCAGAATCGTAGTTATCTAGTGACAATATTTCCCAAAGGATCCAAAGGGCGAACGCCCTGGGCGGCCACTCCTGAGCATTGTAAATAAGCTGACAAACGTGTAGTTCTAAAATACACATAGTTATTTTAGCATGAATTCATTTGGATAGGTACCTAAGTTGACCCCTATCCCCAATGATGATTATACTTAATAAAACAACGTGTAATACAATACAATATTGACACAAAAGTAAACCTTCCGTTAACAACTATCGTCACTTTCGTGAGTACCTATAACATAAACATATACCCTAATTATTTTTAATTGGTGTGCATTCGTTAATGAACCATTTAAAACAATTACCCCGATCCAGTTCATCAAGCATTCGTTCGTTCAAGCTGTAAAGGTATGCTCCATAAAAATATCGGCTTCTGTATGAGATAAACACCTGCAAATGTGACAAGATCTTCGCAATACTACTTACTATACGAAATAGCTTCGACATTCGTCAATAAAATAACGTGAAATAACCAATGTTTCTATGACACAGATTACCCAATAAACCTCGGTCCTAAACTAAGCAATGTTTTATAGTTACCACGTTGTCAGTATGCTCTGATCACACCAAAACTAAGGCATATTACGAAAGTACAACCTATCACAGCGATAAAGATCATTACAGCTTTACATGTCACTATAGCTATAATAAAGTTAGTTAGTTACAAGATATATCTTTACAAGTACCGTGTTACTGAAGAATTAGCTCCATATTTTCCGCATGCAGTAAGCTAGCTTAACCTATTCTAATTATTAGAAGAGTATTATTATTCAAATCTCTATTTAATTGTCCACAGGTATCAGATTCTCAACAGATGTAACCAGGGATGAGGTGAAGGCTTTGTCCGCCCTGATGACGTTCAAGTGCGCCTGCGTCGACGTGCCGTTCGGCGGCGCCAAGGCCGGCATCAAAATCAACCCCAAGGAATACTCGGAACATGAGCTGGAGAAGATCACCCGCCGCTTCACACTGGAACTCGCCAAGAAAGGCTTTATTGGTGAGTCTTGATTTCTTGCTTCTGAAACCATGCACACTAAATGTATTTATTTTTCTTTTAAACCTGATTCCTATCAATGTGCGTTTATCACAACACTAGTATTCCCGCTAGCCCATCCAGTTAAGCTAATGTTTGTGTTAGGAGTGGGCTCACGACATTAGTTTAATGGACAGGGTGGGGATTAAACCCGGAACCTCTCAGTTACGAGAGCGGCCTCTGTAACAACTAGGGTAATGACGCCTTAATTAAATAGGAATTAGAAATCTTTATAGGTAATGATGTAGGCAGAAGGTAAATTGAAAATGTTTTAGTTCACCGGCAGCGATTTAATGAAACAATTCGCGTTAAGTAGGTCGTACCTATCGTTAAATAAGTCATAACTAGTCACAGTTCCAATAGCTTTATAAAAAACTTATCCATGTACTCTGGCCCTATTTCTTTTGAAAGATTTAGTATATATGTAGACATCTCTCAGCATATAATTTGTTGCGTTCCGATCCGGTGGTAGATTTACCCTCGCCACCTCTCCTGGCAGCGGCCCAAGCCGAGGTCATGTCCCTTGTGGCGCCCTTGAGCTAGCTGCCCCCCTGCCCCTCTGGCTGGAGCGCACTTGCGCTCGCCCTCTGTCCGGGTGAAGTTGTTATGGCCACTCTGGCCAACAACATATAGTCATATAAAAAAAAAACCATATAATTTGTTTCACTTTACGATTAAGGTAAAGATGGTTTGAAAACATAATATTATGTTAAGGCTAACTCTTTCGTTGTTTCGTTATTAGTAAGTCAACGTGTGTATTCAATACAAATAATTATCACGTCTGAAGGATACAGAGAAAAACATAAATATTTAACATGACAATGTTCCATTGTGCCTCTAATTCGATAATAAAATAAACATCTTATACAAATACCTAAACGCTATTATACCGTTTGACTTATACTAGAATACGGACATAAAACTATATTATATTATAATAATACTTATACAAAGTAATCTTCATCTAAAAGGTGTTGGTAGATACATGACCGAAGGCAGTCTATATTGTTCCTAATGATTGCATTGGTATAATAAAGACAAAATAAATTGCAAGTGCAAACCGCAATTGTATTGTTTTCCAACCGCAATACCTATATTGATTTGTGAAATACATCACTTATTCGAATGTTAAGATTTAAATAACAATCGCAGCTTCCCAGTTCGGCCTTGTCCGTGTGGGGTCGTCGACAGTTTACCGGCCTAGGTCGATAAACCCGAGCAAATTGCATTCGCGTGACAGTAAACGCTTAACAACTAAAACTATTATCAAAACCAATAGGTATAAACGTGTATAATGGCAATCAGTAGTTTATCTGCAGATGCCATTATCAGATGAAATCGAATCAGCAGTTCATTTGATAGCTAATAAGTTTCTGAGAACGCAATCACATAGCAACTGATAAGAATGAATCGCAAACGTAATGTCCAGGTGTTTTAATGGGAATGTTTAAATAGGTAAGTAATTAATCCGCCGATACAGTCTAGAATTATCTAGCTCACCTACTTAATACCTTGAATAGTTAATTATTCACGCTAGTCAAACTATTGAGATTACATGATAATGTGCTATTTTTCTATATCAACTTAAAAGTCTGAACTTTAATTATCATTGAGTGAAACATTGCCTTTTCGCTCATATAGAATGTGGAAAGTAGGTTCATATACAAACTATTCTGTGAGTAGGTTCGATGTTTGACGGTGTAGAGCCAAGCGGTGGCCAATTGACTATATTTCATGGGTGGCTCGACCGGGTAGAACCACCCTCTCACAGAAGATAGGCGTAAAGTAGCTATTGTTAGCGGCGTTTCGTGCGATCAATGAGAGAGCACGAGCCAAGCAAAAGTTCACAATTCCAAATGATCAAGTACACAATTATATTGTGACAACCTTTTAAATAAAATAGGATTGGTCTTACTATTAGCGTTCCAAAATATTCGTCTACAGTCGCTAAAAGATAATAATGATTGTAAACAGGCGCGAGCTATGTAGGACTGTAGCTTATTATGTGTAGTTGCCGTTTGACGTCATCACCCTAAATTCTATTGATGTTTGAATGCTTGTCCAAACCAAGTATGTATCATTGTGTTGGCTCAAAATTATCATCGTAAGTATCCATATCATTGGCGCTTGGTACCGTGTAGACGGACTCTTGATACGCCGTTCCGATTAGACTTTGCACTTTGTCCGTTCAAGAAGGTCTGTGCAGACACGATACGGGAATCGATAGACCGACACGGTGATACGATACGCTATGATACATACGTGGTGTCTCTTTGATCGTCGAAGTTATGCTATGGTTGATATACCCAGGGCCCGGCGTCGACGTGCCCGCCCCGGACATGGGTACCGGTGAGAGGGAGATGTCGTGGATCGCCGACACCTACGCCAAGACTATTGGCTACCAGGATATCAACGCACACGCCTGCGTCACGGGCAAGCCCATCAACCAGGTAATTACCCCTAGCACAATCTTGCCAAGATTCTTCATTGGATTCTATTCTTAGAAATTGTGCACTTCATTCGCCCTTACAAATACTTTCGTAAACCTCAACATCAGACTAAACGAATAACTTGGGTACACGGAGTGCGTAATTATTGAGTCAAGGCAGCTAATGTAATAGATACCAAGATATATAATAGCATTAATCCAGAATTCCCATGTGGATGCTCAACCATAATGTCTTATTGCATAAGCATCTCCATAGATGGTGATGATCCTAGGACAGGCCATTAATTATTTCAGATTCCTCAGACAACAGCAGACTTTGTGTCCATACACAAAGTCTTGACAGTATTGTCTGCTGAATCTGGTTGAATTGTCCGTGTCCTCTGCTGAAGCCAGCTACGACGAATCAACCACTGGCCGCGCGATCTTGCCTTTCTCACCCCGCTAGCCACGCACCCAGAAACATAAGTCTTGGTCGATGTTTCGCTGTCCACTCTAGCATGAAGCGTTAGTGGTTAAATCGTCCTAGGCTGAAACCCTCAATTTATCTGATATTTAATTCAGATAGGGTGTCAGATCTCTTATTGCATCCTACCAGCACTGTTAAGATAATTTCTAGAGCATTATTAATATTGCTTCTGAACTTTAAACTATAAGCGTATAGGCGTTTCTAATCTGTTAACTAGTGTAAATCCCTACAAATATCTATGTTAATACTGAACCGAGTTACTTGTACAACAGGGAGGTATCCACGGCAGAGTGTCCGCCACGGGCAGGGGCGTGTTCCACGGACTGGAGAACTTCATCAACGAGGCCAACTATATGAGCATGATCGGTAAGAGACAAATTCTATTTGTTTACCTAAGCACGGGTAACTTCCCTGAGGAATTAACATAGGTTGGTACTATCGGAAAAAATACTGCCTGATCACATGTAAGGTCATTTGTACTGCAATGAGCTACCCACTGCCGCACCTGCTCGTTTTATATGGAATTAGTGCTACAGGCAGGTACAAAAATGTAGAAGATCATACAAGTGACATTATTATGTTACTATGTTACTAACCTAAATGCTGAAAATTACATAGTAGATACCTTTTGGCTTTTTTGGCTCGTATTAATAAATCAATCTCAAGTCTGAGACCGATCTTGGAAATGCCGTTCTTATGCCATACCAGTACAAAATGAGTTGTCAAAGGCGTACTTTAGACCGCAGACTTAAGACTTGGAGTATTAGTTAGTTAGTAACACCACCACCGATTAAATTTAGGCCCCCGCGGGGTGCTTGAAATATGGTATAATATAATATAATTTAGCCCTTTTAACGTCTCATTCTTGGAAACAAGAGTGGTAAGGGGTATTGTATAAGATTCAAAATCATTTGCGCTTACAAAAGCCTCTGCAGTACCGGTCTTAAATGTCGATATGCTGTCTACGTCATTCGATCAGATAATCATAATATTATGACGATTTGATAAACATAACCTACTTTAAAAAAAATAAACATCAACCCATAACTTACCTATTTTTAAAAGTACCTAGTATAGGCATAACAAACATAAGTACTGTACCTTAGTACCTACATATTGTAGGTAAGTAGGTATGTTAGTTAATAACATTTTTATGGTACCACACGGCTAGGTAATAAAAAATGTAGATAAGTCAGTACCTATACCTACTTACTATTATATATTATTATTACTATTATATATCATGTATTTATCTTAACTATAAACATGCTTTGTATAAATAGGTAGGTATATTACCAATTTATCTTTGAATGTTTTTATTTCTCGATAGTGATGCAAAAATCAAATTACCCATATCGATAATGATGGATTAGTCGGGTGGTTTTATCGTGACACGTAAAAGTTTGGCGACCATTCGTGGCGTGGTTTCGCGATAAAAACTTCATACTATTTTGATGCAAATGTTGAAGTAGTTAGGGTACTTGTCCAAAATTAGAACTGATACTGCGTGCGTCAAGTTCCGTCGATAATGCGATTAAAACAATACATCTGGTAAGGCACACACAGTGGGTAGGTAAACGTTAGTCTAAATATATATAACTCAAAGGTGACTGACTGACTGACTGACTGACATAGTGATCTATCAACGCACAGCGCAAACCACTGGACGGATCGGGCTGAAATTTGGCATGCAGGTAGATGTTATGACGTAGGCATCCGCTAAGAAAGGATTTTGATTAATTCTACCCCCAAGGGGATAAAATAGGGGATGAAAGTTTGTATGAAACTTTGTCAATTAAATTCCACGCGGACGAAGTCGCGGGCACAGCTAGTACAGAATAAAGGTATCGAAGATTTTCGCGATAACATCTTTTGATAGCAAATAAAACGACGGCGTCACTTAACGCGTCAAATCTTAAAACATACCAACTTATAGATGAGATTGTAGCGGTACTTACCTCCCGCTACAATACCTCACATAATATCACCACTTACCGCCAGAAATTACCAGATACCGTACTAGTAAAACCACATTACAAAGAAAAAGCCACAGCATAAGCATTTAGGAGCATTTACCTACTTCATAAACAACCTGTAGGTACTCAAATACAACACAAATAGGGCGCAACACATAAATTCAAACACAATTCAAAAAAACACATAAAGTAGTTCATTACCCATAACTATTGTTTTACTCTTAGGGGCCGTATTATTAAATCCGTAATAATAAATAATAATATTAAGTTTGAGAGCGGTCTTGAGTAGGTACGCTTTAGACATGTAATTTTGTACTTATTGCATAAGAATGACATTTCCAAGATCGCTCTTAATTTTGAGATCGATTTCTTGAGACGGGCCTTAGGATCAAGTTGTATTACCTGCCTTGACGACCGTTTGGCGTAGTAGTTCGAGCGTATGCCGCTCGGCTTACTGAACATGGTGGTTGCGGGTTCGTTTCCCGCCGGGGCAAATTTCGGAAATGGGCTTTTCTTCTTTGCCCGGATCTGGTGTGTTACTCTTAGCAACGATAATCGATTTATCGTGACATTTGTATTGTCGAATCCCACTCTAAATTCCATATTTTCTGCCGTCGTATCAATTACTGAAAGAACAATATAAAAGTATCGTTAGTTCAGACGATATACGACGGGAAAATGATGGAATTTAGAGTAGGATTCGACAATACGAATGTCACGAAGTCACGATATATCAATAATCGTTGCTAAGAGTAGCACCCCTGGGTGTCACTGGGATCGCCCCCGGTCCATTGTACGGTACCCATAGTACAAGCGTTGCTTAGTTTGAGACCATACAGTTGGTGTGTCAGTCTGGCGATATTATTATTATAATATTATGTGTGAAACGAGTGTTGTTGCCATTGTAGGCACGACTCCCGGCTGGGGCGGCAAGACGTTCATCGTCCAGGGCTTCGGTAACGTGGGCCTGCACACCTGCCGCTACCTGGTGCGCGCCGGGGCCACCTGCATCGGCATCATCGAGCACGACGGCTCCATCTACAACCCCGACGGCATTGACCCTAAGGTACACCCAATGGGGGCTTTTATTATCTACTAGATGTGCCCGCGACTTCGTCCGCGTGGAATTGTGTTTGTAATGACTCCGTAAATGTTACATCAAAATATTTTGTCTCTTGTCGCAAACTTATAAAACATTCACATAAACCTTACATATTTCCATACAAACTTTGAATGTCATATTTATTTATATCGAATCAACAGCCTAAAAAATAAGTTTCAAGCTTCTAGCTCTAAAAATGACGATACATCCATACAACTTTTCATCGCCCCCTTTCAACCCCTTACAACCCTTTTTTCGCATTAAAAAGTAGCCTATGTCCTTTCTCAGGCTCTAGACTATCTGTGTAACAAATTTCATTTAAATCGGTTCAGTAGTGGCGTGAAAGTGAGACAGACAGGCAGACAGACAGAGTTACTTTCGCATTTATAATATTAGTACGGATTTACCGTTGTAAGGCACTATCATGGACGGTGTAGTCGGTTCATTTCACGAAGATGCATGAAATATTGCAAATTGTCCCATATGTCAGTGTCATAAGAGTCACAGCCAGTGGTGTAGCTACCGTAGGGCTAGGCGGGGCAGTGCCCCAGGGCCCTTAAGCTCAAGGGGTCCGTCGGTCTCCATTAAAGACGTTTGTAAACGTTTACCTACTGTACTTTCTCATGATCGATATGTATGAGCAAGACACCAATATGTTCAATTCTGTCAAAATTTGTTTAGTCATAATTTTGAACCTTTTTTTGTTTTTTTCTACCTACCTAAAAGAAAGGAAAAGCAAATATTAAGTACGCAGTCAAATAAGAAAGTGTTCCGACTAAAACTAAAAGTTAGTAGCTTATTTTATTCTAGAACTAATAAGGTGTAATTCTTAGTTACGTGTGTTTTATTTATTTTTATTCGGTGTTCCCAGTATCCCAGCCCGCGAACAGCTCTGATATGAGGGTCTGAGTTCTTAAATATACCTTATTATTTCATACAGCTCTGTACATTTTTTGTCTTCTTAAATCCCCTATTTTTCTTATGTAGGTACAAATATAAAAAGTTCACACAACAATGTACAAAAACATATAATATTTTAATAAGCTAAAACAATATCAGAGCCCTGGTATTCATTGCATGGGTCAGCTATTGTATTAAATGCTTAAATGGCATCAAAATTGTATAAGAATTGTATTGTATAAACTTTAATTATTCAGATGCGCCACTCTCATTTGGGTCAAGCATTCGAACTAGATCACTCGTCCTCTTACTAACACTAAAGGAAATAGGGAGAGCTACATAATAATCTCATTCATTCATTGCCAAATGAATTGACACCGATCACGTGAAACGGCGATGGTTATTTCAATTTTAAATGTGCCTGGTTTTATAACATAATAAAGGACAATTAACATACATTAACATTAAACCTGCGTGTGCTCGTTTGTAGATCAGTACTTATTATTATTCGTGTCAACCGGACTGAATGTACCACAAGGATATCTATAGAACTTGAGATAAAAATACTTTTATCGATAGTCGAGCCAAGGTCATATATGGGTTAGCTGGACGAGAATAGTATCACACTCTCACAGAAGATCGGCGTTAAGTAGGTAGTTATTATAGCTGCGATTCGTACGATGGGTGAGGGAGCCTGAAGACTAACCCAGCCGTCCATCCCCCTCCCTATGTCCGAGTCTTATTAAAGATCAGCAAGGTGCGAGCAATGCTTTTAGCTTTGCTTGGCACGTCGCGTATGTTAATCTATTAATTAAATCACTGAACGGCTCTACAATTTTAATAATTGGTTCTGTAGATTAAAGTAATATCTACAACGAAGATAAAATAGTTTAAACTGATAAGTTGTACGATTCGCGATTATAATTGTTGCTAGGTAGGTATCTAAAGTATTTATTTAAGTTATAAAAAAAAACATTTCAATAACAATGTTATAAAATGATGCAATAATAAGTGGAATTGTATGTGATTTTATCATAAATCCAATGATACTTACCTAACTGATTGACTAGTAACGTAAAAAAACATTTTTCATCTGAATGAAATAAAGATTTCTGTATGAATAATCCAGTGTTATTCCGAGGAGGCTATATACTCGTATAGCTATATAGTCGTAATTAAGTACTTGATGTTTATCACAACTGGTAGGTGAAACAACCTTTATTCCGTATGTTGTGCATTGTGTTTAATAATATACCTACTTACTTACCGGTATTTTAATTTGATGTTCTTGAGATAAATTGACACGGTGAGTCCTGACTGCACCACAACATTGAGATCATAATTATACCTACTTATCAAATCACTGCATCTCGTGTGATTTAAGGCATTGGCTATAAAAAGTGTTGGGACTTGGGACTGATGACAAGAAGCTTTAAAAATGAATAGGTATACCCGCCTAGACATTTCTAATCAAACAGTAAAAAATGTCTCCACGCACTAATTGTATGATCCCAAATAAGCAACGCTTGTACTATATGAGTGTTTTACGATGGACTGGAGGCGCACCCAGTGACACCCAGACTAGGGCCAACTACGAAAAGGCTATTTCCTTAACCTGCTCACGTAGGAATCGAACCCGCAACCATTAGCTGCAGTAGGACAATAGCCCATGTTTTTAACCGACTTCAAAAAAGGAGGAGGTTCTAAGTCTGACTGAATGTTTTTTTTAAGAATGCTCACCAATTTCTCCGTCAACGGTGGGCCGATTTAGACAAAAAAAATTGTCGTTCGTATTCTTTTTTCGTCGGTACTACTATCTTTACACCATGTTACGACTTCTACTTGTTAGGCACCTACCTACCCCTACTTACTTTAATTGGCACCGATGACCCTTAATTACTCCAATTGAAATCAATTACTAGTTACTTCTATCTTTTTAGTGCACCCAGGTCTTTTTAAGTCAGTTTAATCTTTTTTATTTGTAACTTTATTGTGCTTAAAACAATATTCGATTGTGTTCAGGCTCTAGAGGACTACAGGATTGAGAACGGCACGATCGTCGGCTTCCAAGGCGCCAAGGCGTACGAGGGCGAGAATATGTTGTACGAGAAATGCGACATCCTCGTGCCGGCCGCCATCGAGCAGGTCATCCACAAGGAGAACGCGCACAAGATCCAAGCTAAGGTGAGCGTGAACATTTGTTCTATCAGGAGGATTCACTGTTGCATATCACACGAGCCGAGTGAGAGTCGTGGTGGCTCTGTGTCTCTTTCTACTAGGGTTTCTAGGGGGGCGGTATACTGACCTTTTTATCTAGGGGTGGAATATTCCAAAATTATTGTTTTTTATATTTATATTAATGGCCTCTTACAATAATTGGGTCAAGCCCAATATGATTCTGCCAATGTCGAGTAATAAATAGCAATAACAAACGCAATTACTTAATAATAATAAAATACAAAAATGTGACCGTCCATTTTGGAAAACCAAAATTCTCTCCTCAAAATTATTGTCAAAAGGATGCCTACGGTATAAAAGTTACTGTCAAAATGTCATGTGTGTAAACCCAGCGGTTTTGTTACTATTTTGTCTAGGTCTACTACTACTTACGAATTTAAAATTTATATATATTTTCCTTGAATCTACAACCTGCGACCTTGACTGAGAAAACAAGCAAGAAGCTCAGTGGGCTTGTCTTTTTATTTTTTTTAGTTATTTGAGCTGTTTAGTCTCAACTTAATTGATCTTCCAAATAATTCGATTTTTAGTAACTCCTTGCGTGGAGTTTACTTTCAATTATGGTTTTGACATATATTTATTTCTTTTTTGGGACTAATCTCGCCACACACTCCCACCACTGTTACTCCTGTAAGCCAGGATCGACAATGGTGACTAAAGATCATGCCGAGGTTTAACCCTTGGCGAGTCCCGGGGAAAAGTTAAATTGTCTTGGAATCCGCACGAATTTAATCGAAAGACATAAAAGGAGTTGGAAAAGGAAAAAAAAAAAAATATTTATTATATTCAGATCATCGCGGAAGCGGCCAACGGGCCCACCACGCCGGCCGCTGACAAGATCCTGATCGAGCGCAACATCCTCGTGATCCCCGACCTGTACATCAACGCGGGCGGTGTCACCGTCTCCTTCTTCGAGTGGCTCAAGAACCTCAACCACGTGTCCTACGGCCGGCTCACATTCAAATACGAACGCGAATCTAACCACCATCTGTTAGGCAAGTGCATTTTGAAGAGAAGCTTCTATACGGACGTTCGGCGCTCGCCGCGCGGCCACTCTATCCGTGCTAAGCGTCAGACGTCACTAGCGTTACACGCGTATACAGAATGGCATCTGCGGCGCCGTACGCTTTATACTATAAAGCTTCGCTTTTTTCGAGCGTCTCTAGACGCCAATGTTTTTTTTTTAAATTAGAATTAAAATAAATTAAATCATGTGTAACAACACTTATGTGACATGACCAAAACCGTGTAAGTATGTTTATTGGAGTTTGTTGAAAGGAAATTGCTATCGTATCACAATCGCCTTACGGGTGCAGCCCCGGCCCGTCAAAACTGACGTATTCAGATACGCGATACGTCAGTTTTGACGTATTGCGAGTCAATTGAGATGCTAGCGGTTGACGAAGTTGCGCCCCTGGGCTAATGTAATTATATTTACTTAGTAGACAGTGTTGGATCTAGGTATGTGTTTAAGGGCCCCGGGAAAAAAATAGATTGGGGCCCTATTCAAAGTAAAATTAACTATACGGTAGGTATATACGCCACTGAAGGCAAGACTCTGCCAAATACTCAGCGTTAACGCGTTATCTTGCAATTTTCGCAAGACGCGTTCAAGCATTGCGTATGTGTAAGGCTTATTCGGCTTTATATGAGACTAGCGACCCGCCCCGGATTCACACCGGTATTTTTATCAGTGTTTCTCCACTATATTATGCATGTATTATACATATAAACCTTCCTCTTGAACACTCTATCTATTAAACACCGCATCAAAATCCGTTGCGTAGTTTTAAAGATCTAAGCATACATAGGCACAGACAGCGGGAAGCGACTTTGTTTTATACTATGTAGTGATGCTATAGCGTGCATTATCTATTGCAGAATCCGTTCAGGAGTCCCTTGAGAGGCGTTTCGGTCGCGTCGGCGGTCGCATCCCAGTCACGCCCTCCGAGTCCTTCCAGAAGAGAATTTCTGGTGCCTCCGAAAAAGACATTGTACACTCTGGTCTCGACTACACAATGGAGAGATCTGCTAGGGTGAGTATAAGAGCATAACTTTCATCGCTCTGCTGATTATGATGAGGTTCTGGGTTCGATTCCAGAGAGATTCCAGATTTTATTTATTTAAATAATTAGCACGGTCATGAGTATTTACACTAACAAATAAAATGTAAAAAAAATATTATATAAAAAAATAAGAACTAAAGATAAAAAGCAAGACCAAGACAATTGGTGCAATGTGATTGTCTGAGAATTGTATCGGAAAGTTAGGGTGACCTTAATAGTGGTGATTATTAAGACCTAATAAGTTTCATCAATACCCATACCCTCTTCTGAAGTTTTGAACTGGTATAATTGTCCAAGATCTATTACTTATGGTAATGTCAAAATATTAATTAAGTGTTATTTTCCGACAGGCCATCATGAAGACTGCCTTGAAGTTCAACCTGGGCTTAGATCTGAGAACGGCGGCGTACGCCAACTCCATAGAGAAGATATTCACCACGTACGCCGACGCCGGCCTTGCGTTCTAAACTCACTCGTTAAAATCAAAGTATTGTCTGCATTTTATCGGCTCTACATTTTTAGTCCCTATGCACATAAGTGTAAGTTTTAAGACATTATATTCACAGTATTTTTTTTTTGTTTGTTGAATCATCATGGCTTTTTTACGTCAAGCGAATCAACTTTTAAAAGTTTAAGCGAAAATCTAATTTTCAATTTGTATCGTCTGGAATTTTGAATAAAATTTGTTTTACTGTTATTCTTAACCTGTTGTTAACTTATTTATTATAAATGCAAAGAGAATACAATACTACGTAAGAATTATATGGCACGTACGAATGACAGCGGTAAGTATAAATTTGCGTTTCCCTGCATGCTGCATGCCTATTGGAAACCAACTGTTACCTACCAATCGCTTTCAGTTGCTTCAACCCACAGTATTTAGAAGTATGTGGACGTGTGTACCACAGATTAGAGATATGTAGCAAGCTAGTGTGTACCACAGATTAGAGATATGGTGTGTACGTTTGCACTGGACGAAAAATAGTTACAAAACATGTCTTATTTTTTGACAGCTCAAAATAGGGACAACAGTTGGACACAGATGAATACTTGCGTGCCGTCCGCCCACAGAATAACTTGCTGTAGTAGGTACTAGAAGGCACGGCTTTCCACTAGTTTATTTTGATGGCTATTAGGTAGGTATTTACCACCGCTAGTTTGGTAACAGGATAAAACTTACCCCCTTAAACGTGGATTAGCGGGCGAATAGATACACACCGAACTATCTCTTTCTGTCGTCAGTAATTTGATATTCGAAAGAAGAAGACAAAGTATGGTGTAAACAACCGCTAATCCACGTTTATTAATAAGGGGGTTAGGTACCACAGACTAGCCATTTTTAGTACCTACTAAGATTACTGGAACGAAAAACACCATAGGTACATCCATGTACCTATGGTGTTTTTCAGTTGAGGTAATCAAGCATAGCATGGTCGTGCGTGAATAAGGAACATTATGCTCGACGATCGATGTTACCATCGAGAATATACGGAGTCAATTATCAGTATTTAAAAAAAAACTTGGAACGCAGCCACATTGTATATCAGCTTCTTGAACGCAGCCAATTACGTGGTGTAATGTCATTTGTCACTTTTGTCAATCGATGCGAATTTGTGGATTTTTCTAAACGAAAGTATTTTTGTAATTACATTTGAGGATAAATATTGATAATAAAATGTTTGTTAACCCTTTAATTGTTACCTTAATAATATCATTAATTAGTGGTGTATTCTCTAAACGAATCGAACTTACCTTTGAGCTGCCCGGGAACGCAGAGGAATGTTTTTATCAAGAGATAGAGAAGGATACATCAGCTTCGCTAGAGTTTCAGGTATTTAGGAATACTATTACTGTTTTTAAACATTATAAGTAAAGGAGATGTCTTTCATACCATATTAAAATCGATTCATAAACCAGTTATAACCTAACCTCTACATACTTATCGGTTTCTTATTTTATAGGTACCTACTTTCCTGTTAAGGTGTTGAACTCTACATTATCTGTTTTCAGGTCATTACTGGGGGACAGTATGATGTAGATGTAAAAATTGAAGGCCCTGGTGATCAAATTATATACCAACATCACAAGAAGCAGTATGATTCCCACCAATTTACAGCACAAAAAACAGGTACATGCACCCTGAAAGACTCCAACCGAATGCCGCGGTAAAGTCACGCGATATATCCCCAGTGACCTCCTTGCTAAAGCAAACAAACTTTATTCTCTTTAACACTGAAATTTGATCCTTTAGTATTGTCAAACACACTGATGTGTAAAAGCTGTAGTCTTAAGCTATTAACTTTAGTTTATTGGGTGTTTATAAAAATAAATAAATATGGAAACATCTCGAAGACAACTAACTCTCAGGGAACATACAGGGGATCAGATTTGTTGCATTTTAACTCTTTTATCACACACCGCAAGGAATATGTGGTTTTACAAGCAATACAGTGTGAATTTTTCAAGTGGGAGTTGATGGCTAAATCCGAAACTATGAGATATAACAACAAACACTCTTAGGAATCGTAGACCCAATTTTGCTGAAAACTAAATCTGCATCATTAGTATTTAAGAAAATCAATGTCCCTAATCATGAATTGCACATCTTGATTTTGGGGAAAAAACATACTGTATTATTACACCATTCAATAGTGTCACTAATAAGGATCAAGTTCTGAGAAGTAATTACATTCTTATGGCAAAGTAAAGGAAAGAGTGCATTTAACAAAATATTCTTAATAGAGGTTGTTGGTACACTTTCATAACTGTAATTTACAAGTTATTACACAATTTTTATATTGAGTACGCTACAAGGAACCTGGTCATATTCATTTAATGAATAATAATCATATAATCATTAGGTGAACCAGTTAATGGAAAGTGGCGAAATAGGGTTGGCGAATTGAGGGAACTCTGAATAAGTGCAATTGTATAAACACTTGTTTTAGCCCGTACTTGTACAATGTCTACATTGTTTTTAGGCTGTTTTCTTATTAAGTATCAGTAATGAAGTATAATAATATTTTTATCTAGATATAGTACATTTAGGACCATGCTGATCAACATACCAACAGACCTTTGAACAGTTAACAAATAGGTGTTGTTTGCTTTAATGATAACAGTCCTGTTGTTTATTGGTCTAACAATCTGTTAGTGTATTGTTGCCATTGTTGGTGAACCCTTAATAAATCTGTAATAGTTTTATCTTGCATAATAGTAATGTGAATACACCATTACTCCTGTAACTCTCGAAGGGTAGACATACATGTAATTCATTCAATTCTTCATAATATATATTTTAAGAGTACCTCGTTAATGAATTTCTATTACAGGTGTATACAAAGTATGTTTTGGCAATGAGTTCAGTACATTTGCACACAAACTTGTGTATATGGAGTTGAGTGTTGGCCCTGAATCACCTTTGCCTGGCCTTGGTGACCATGCTACTGTTCTTACACAGGTACTTATTGTAATTAACATTTCAATATGGGTTTTGCCACTAGCAAATTTAATTATTCGACCTCAACTTCAGTTTATGAACACTTTTTACAAAATAATCCATGTTTGGACTTTGGGGGGTGTTGTGTTAACCGTTATGGCGATGATCGCACATAAGCCAAAACACGAGAATAACAATGAATATTAAAACTTTTTGATTTTTTTTCCGACTTTCAGATGTCTTTCAATGAAAATTCGTTGTTTTTCTCGTGGTTCGGAACAAGTCTGTCACCGCCATGAGGGCTCTGCTGCATTGGCTTAATTATTTATTATTTTCCAGCTGGAAACTTCTTCAGAAGAAATTCACTCAGCCCTTAGTAAAATTATTGACCAACAAACTCACCACAGGCTCCGAGAAGCCCAGAGCCGCAAGAGAGCCGAAGATCTCAATGAGAGAGTGTTCTGGTGGTCTATGGGCGAGACCTTTGCGATATTTTGTGTAGCGCTTGCTCAAGTTATGGTACTAAAGAATTTCTTCAGTGACAGACCTACATTATACAATCGAATGTAATATTAGTTAATTGTATAGTTTATTTATTAAAAATGTTTCTGGGATCTATTTGTTTTCGTTTTACGTAATATATAATGCCTGTAAATGTATGCACTTCGTTTCATTTCATTCATTTAATTAGTAGTGGGAATCCTTTTTAGTACCACTGGGTCATCAGCTTCACAGTGGCTGAAACAATAAATTTTAAGTACTAGGAGATCATATCTCACGTAGAGGGTAGATAGACAATTCGTTATACTGTGTTTAACGACATCTAATATGCAATAGATAAGTTACTATAGAGGGAACAGTTTGAGTAGCGCCATCTATCGACCAGTAGCAAAAGCAAAGTACCAGGGCAACATAATACTGTAGGAGGAGGTAAGATGCTAATAAAACATTTTCCCAAGCTTACGTTTACTATTTGACAATACCGACGGTCAAAGAACCAGGAGTGCATAAGATAGGAAGAGGTTAGCTGTCAGCAATTAGGATACTAGCCCACTATCGGGCAATGGCTGTCTGGCTGAAACAAGCCTATGTTGAGTATTTGGCTAGCTGACGGTCCAAGTACCAGGAGTCCATAATATACTAGGAAGTTTGTCACTATTTTCGTGGAGGAAACCAACGCCATCTATCGTCCAGTAGATTAAATATTTAACAATCAGTTTCCGCTAGTGCATAATTATAGATGGCGTTAAATACAATTTCTCCTCTTTATTAGTGATTAACCTCTTTGTATCTTATGCACTCCTGGTACTTTGCTGGTCAATGTAGACAAATATTCAACACACATTTTCATTCAGCTACTGCACGATAGATGACCCTAGTGGCCTACTTACTCCGGACTGAGCTCCTCCAATATTATGCAATCCTAGTAATTTGAAAGTCAGATTCACCAATTGTCATATTATTATTTTTTGGTGACGGACCACCTCTTGCTTAATTATGCTACCCTAGGATATTGCTGCGGCTACTGTACGATAGAAGACGCTACTCAGTTTTCCTGATTGCAGCTATTAGATTCTGTGACTACCCTCTAGTAATAGTATGATATGATATCCTAGTACTCAAAATAAATTACTTCAGCTATAATATTGTGGAATTTACTATTATCGCAGGTGGGGCTGAAAGTATTCTCACTAGTATAAAGTTGAAAATTAAATAAGGTTCTTTGTTATATTTATGTCCATTCTTTTAGGAGATCCAAAGCCCCTCCAACGTGCTGATAGTAGCAACCAAGGTTTTTGTAGGTAAAACTCCCACATATCCCAAGCCAATCCCAGAAGAGGTCTGGCCATCTTTTGAAGACTTTCCTCGCGTCAATGAAGAAAAAGGTGTACCTACTTACTAGTGAGAATTAAATTTTCCATGAGTACTACCAGTAGCTGCACGTACATAGTGGAGCGGTAGTTATTTAAGGGAACAAACCATTAACACTTGTTGCATATAATGTTAATCTCTAAACAGCTTGACCTATTTTGATGATATTTTTTATACTTACTAATCACCTGGATGGTTCTTAGCTACGGTCTACGCTAACGCAGTAGCGAGAACCAGCTAGTATCCAGTAAAAAACATTATAAAAATCGTGTTGATTTATTTCCTTTTTTATACATAAATATATTACAAGGTATTACAAGTTAAAATATTTTTTTGAGATAGGTACTGTATATTTTAGAATAAGTGGTCATTTCAAATGAACTCTAAACATATTGCATTTAAGTAAATAATATTATGCTTATAGCCAATAACATAAAATTACAATAATTGCCTTTTAATTATATTACTTAAATTCAATTATAGGTAAGTAACAACATTAATAATGTAGTTCTTTCATGAACATAACTCAATCCCAAGAAATGTTTAAAATAGTACCAATAAAGCAAACACTCCATTGACTAATGCACATGGATAGGCAATCAATGGTCTCTGTTCAGCATCACCGGACATTGTTACAAATAGCCTACTCGCAGATAGGGCTGACCAAACCACTGCAAGAGCTGATAGACTTAAACCAATTGTACCTTCAAGAGATAAAAATATACCAAGCCCAGCTAATACAACCATTGGTAGCATACAGTACCCTAATACACTAGCAACACTCAAAATTGTGAATACACCTTCGGATCGACTCATTAGAGCGAGTAAACAATACATCAGTATAACAGACATGACAGAGAGACCATACACATAACCAAAGTGTGCTTTGTTCCCGGACAAGAACAGACATACAGCTAGAGCTAAACAAAACGCAATAGGACCAGCTATATCTGTGTCTCTTAAAAGAAAATTCGCGTCGTCAGCCTTCGATTGGCCATGGAATGGGTTTAATACAGCTAAAGTTTTCTCTAATATTCTATCCGGATATATTTCTAATTCATCTAAGAGCGGTGGTTCATCAAAATCTGTAGCTTCTATGACTGGCTCTCCCGGTACTGGTGCTGGTGTGAACATATTAGGATTGTAGTATTGATTATTATTTGGTGTCATAGTACTTTGCTCCTGGTCAAACGAGTAGTTCTGCTGATCAGTTGGAAATGTCTGAAAATCTTTAAAAACAAATAATTAACTGTTGCAGGTAGGTATTAAGCGCAAAATAATGTTTAGCAATTATATAAACACAGTGTATTCGTTTAAAATCATTCTGGAATCAAGAACTTACCTAGCGTTTGTGCTGCATCACCAAAAGTATTTGAAGTATTAAATGAATAATTTTGGCTGTTTTGCGCCTGCCAAGAAAAATCGTTTGGGTTATTAAAATTTGCCATTTTCTTAAATATACTGTTATTTTATGATAAATTGCAGGAATAAACACTTCCTTTACAAAATCAAATTTGATTATTTTTTAATTTACTTGTCTGACATTAGTTTGACAAATCATAAGTTAAGTGATGTGCACATAATGTTCATAAAATGTTACCGGATAATCGACTAATTCGTGTTTATTGATACTCTAGAAAGGTACTTAAAAATACCCATAAGTTGGAAGCTCAGATTACTACTTAATAACTCTATGAAATAAATAAAGGGGATTGGAAGTGATATCGATCGCTTTGCTATTTGCAAGATGTTTGAGAAGCCTTTCTAATGTTAAGCTAATGCAGATGATTTGTAATTTACCGATGAACGGTATTATCAGCACCGCACGGTACAAAACAAAAAATATGTAATCACTACGTTTAATACGAAAGCAAAGCAAAATGTAAGTATAAAGGCGATTTTAAATTCTTTTCCATCGACCGACGGTAAATTATAAAAGCGCCCTATAGCCTTAGACCATTTTAGCAAATCTTTTGGAGATTGATAGGCGCGAACTTTAGGGACAGAATTAATTAACATCTCTCTGGAATTAATCAATAAAATACTTACTAATAATATGGCATATTTTATTCAATTTAAAAGAGTAGGTATTATTGTATTTTGTATTTTAGTCACTGGGTGTAAATACTTATTAGTAAGATGGAATGTTTTTGTGTTTGTTTTGAATACAGTAAATTGATGAATACTCGATTATCGTAGTGGTGGGTGAAGCGACCCATATAGATATAGGTATATATAATTTTAATGGTTGTAGAACTTACAAATATTATAGTCAATACATTATAAGAAATTATTACATTATAAAATGGTGTTCTTAACATCACCTAACATTAAGTTATTACCATTTAGTCACCTTGCTATGTTTTACACGTGATTGTATTATGACTTAGATGCAAGAGCACAAAAAGTGCATTAAAATAAATATAGATATAGCACAAGTTGCGTCTCCAGCGCGTGTTTTCCTTACAAATGTCGAACATACGATGATTTTAACCTGCCCCTCATTATCTGCGCGGCGCACTGCCAGATTTTTTCAAAACACGGTCAGGAGACACGCCTTATACGTAAGCAAGCAAACAAGGCTTGTTTTGTTTTCAATTTTAATTCAATAGATGAACGAAGACAACACAACGGCCCGTATTAATAAATTGATCTCAAGTCTGAGAGCGATCTTAAGTACCTACGCTTTTGACATATCATTTTGTACTGGCGTGTCATAAGGATGACATTTCCAAAACTACTCTCAGGCTTGAGATCGATTTATTAAGGTGAAGGCGCCTAACTAGCCTGCGATGTTCAAATTTTTTGAGTTCTTTTAGAATTTTTTCAAAATCTGACAATAATAAAAGACAATTTTTGTAATTCGCGAAAAAGACCGTGTGCAGTGCATTTATTAATACATTTATTTTACTCTAAATATTATCACGGTGGATATGATACTAGTAAATCACTAAATATACAAAAATTGCCAGATTATCTGGATAGCTGTCGTTCTTGAAATGTTTTAGAGTAAGTTGGATATATTAATAAATGCACTGCACACGGTCTTTTTCGCGAATCACAAAATTTGTCTTTTATTAATGTCAGATTTTGAAAAATTTCTAAAAGAACTCGAAAAATTTGAACTTCGCGGGCTAGATGGGCGCTTTAGCCTTAAATACGGACCTAGTATATACAAGGTACTCTGTGATACGGACAACACCATACCACATGACATTAGAGGCATTCTCGTGAAATAATATAGGCAGTATCTTGAGGAATGTAAAGAAAATTGAAACTTCTTTCACCACATTTAAGCACCAATGTTAGCCTCTAACGACGCGAGTTGTTTAGTATAGAAATGCACCAAAGAAATCCAAATGAATGAACGCATAATTATAGCCAGTATCACGCGCCCAAGATTATTAAATTTATTTAATTAGTATTTTTCATAATATATCTGTGTATACTTGGTGTTTTCAACCTCAACACTCATTTTGTCCAACAAGACAGCATAAGTATTTATCAGGTACACAATATATATTTCATTAAGCTGCAAACATACCAATAATCGCAGTCTACACGCGTCAACCCGAGCGCCGATTGTAAGTAGGCAGTTACTATATAGTCGTATTGTATGAAAAGTAGCACGAGATCGATCCATAGCGCCAGATCTGACATCCCATAACACTGTTTCAATTACGGCAAGAAGACATTATGATATGATTTTTAATCAATTACCATGGTATAATACTTATTTATACTTAACAAAATTAACAACAAAATAATAAAACATAAATTATGTTACAATTATGTTACAGCTTGCTTAAGTTATAAACAAGTAAGTATATCCTCTAAGATGTTGTAGCTCTGTTTTTGATACAACTTTTACTGTTTTTTTTTCATAAGCCTTTAACTTCCCACTGCTGAGCCCCTGGATCCTTCTCTCGGTGAAGGCCCATTCCTCAATGGAAGGATCCAGGGCCATATACCAATCATACTCACATAAAATTGTGATTGGGTAAAAAAATACTTCAAAAGATAATACCCATCACTTCATAAATCAACTTAAAACTTGTGCAACAATTTACGTGTCCGATTGTCATTTTTTATCAGCTCATTGCATCCTAAAACCAATTGAACACATCTTTATTTATGTGTGTGTTTGACTTTTTCGATGATGGATAATTTTTTGAGTCAAGTCACAATCGTAGAGTACTTTGCGGCTTAAGCTTTCTCTATATAGTTCGTTCATTTGACAAAGACGCGTGCTATGACTCTTATAACACTGACATATGGGTCATTTTGCATAATTTATCATCCCAAACTCATAGAACTACTAAGATATTAGAACACGTATTTCCAATGCCAATGGTGTAAAAGTCATTTCAATTGACTATAAAATAGGTTTAAAAGTTATTCATAAATTACTTAAAACTAAAAAATAATATGTACAATCTATATTTTGTACATGCAGTATGTATACAAAATGCATTAAGAATGTGTATGTAATTATATAACCACACTACTGAACACACTAATAAATGGAGATTTCATACATTTTTCATAATAAATTATTCATGTTTCCAGAATAATTGTCCATTAATGCTCATATAAAAAAACTTACAGAAAATTAAAATAAAAATTGTTTTTTTTTATAAACATACATATATCACAGATGCCTAAGGAAGATTATACTCATTACATCTATCGTTGAGGTGCTGTACAAAGTCCCTAAAATATTTAATAAATAAATGAAAAGCACTCAATCTCAAATTCAATGAATACTGTTAATAAAATATTCAGTTTACCACGTCTACAGTCCATGTCCGGTTATATATAACATTCTTTTATTACACATTTACACTTGAAAGTAATCACTAACAACGGTGGTATCGGGACCATTATTAATACTGGTTTTGGGTTCGCTAGTGTTTGGTACATTTATCCTTTCGTATCCGGCGGAGGAGTCCGATCTCTCGACGCCGGATCCCGTCGCGACGACATTATTCACTTTCTCGTATGGCGGTTCGTTTTTTGACAGTTCAAAATACTTGACGCTTTCGTAATTCGGATCCTTTTTCGAACGTACCGAATCATATTTGGAATCTCTAGATCGAACGGACTCATATTTTGGGTCCTTACACCTCAACGACTCGTAATTGGGATCTTGAGGGTTGACACTCTCGTAATTAGGGTCTTTCGGCCGCACCGACTCATAGTTCGGATCCGATTCGCTGCCGGTGTTGTACAGCGCGTCGTGCGGCATCGACTCGTAGTTTGGTTCCGCCGTGGGCTCCTCGTTGTTGTTCGCGGGCCAGTTGTTGTATTTCGATGGCCTTTTGTTCACTGTGCTGTAAGTTGGCTGCAGTTTATAGTTCGGTGCGATCGTCGCGTAGGGCGGTGTGGGCGGCTGGTTCCTTAACACCTCGTAATTAGGGTCGGAATCGGAAGCGTTGTTATCGCCCTTTGAAATATGCTCGTAGCCCGCGTCGCTGCTGACGATGCTGTTGGGACCGCTGTCGGCCATCAAATGATTTATTTTTAGCAGGTTATTGTTCGCGAAACTGGTGTTCGGTGGTACCTTGTTTATGTCTTTGACCGTTTCGTAGCCGGGATCCTGGTTCTGTGAACTCTTTCTTTCTTTATGCGCGATGGTCTCGTAACCGTGGTTTATGGATTTTTTGCGGTCTATCGTCTCGTAGCCGGGGTCGTCGCCGCGGTATTTCGAGGCGTGTGCTTCGCCGTCCCCACCTGCGAACTCTTTCGAACTGCGAGCGGGATCGTCGGTTCTCCCTTTGGCTTTCTTCATAACCTTTGCGTACATTTCCTCGACGTTCCGCGACGGGCTCTCGGCGGCTCGCTGGTCGGAGTTGAGGCTGGTGTTGGCTTCGGCGGAGGAGTAGTCGCTATAGCCGGGTCCGTCGATGGAGTTGTACAGGTTGTCGGTTTGCCCATCCCGTTGGTCGACGTCGATGTCGATGTTGAGCTCCCGCGCTATGAGCGGTCGGATCAGATCGCCGGAACTGAACCTGTGCTTCTCGACCGGATAGTTGCACCCGTAGAAGTCGGACGAGCTGACGCAACTGTTGTTCCGCTGGTGTTTCTCGTTGAGACTCCGTCGAAGTTTGTCGTGATTGAAATGCAGATCGCCTGCAAATAAATGGAGAGTCAATGTAATATCGTCAAAGTGAATCACGTCAAAAAATAGGACCGCATGGTAACACGCGCATCAAGTACGTTTATACCAAAGAGACAAGGAAGAAAAAATAGGACGGAAAAAGTTAAAAAAATGTTTTTTTTTAATGGTATTAATTTTTCAATAGCTAGGATGTTTACCAGTACTAGACATGCGCTGGTGACTGGTCCTCTGCGCGAGGTCTAGGGCGGGCTGGCGCGGCGCGGGGGCGGGCGGCGCGGGCGGGGCGGGCGGCGCGTGCGGTGCGTGTGGCACGTGTGGCGCGTGTGGTGTGTGTGCCACGTGTGATGCGTGTGGTGCGTGTGGTACGTGTGGTGCGTGTGGAACGTGTGGTGCGTGTGTCGCGTGTGGTACGTGTGTTGCGTGTGTCGCGTGTGGTGCGTGTGGCGCGGGCACTGGGGGCGGGGGCGGCAGCGGCGAATTGGCCTGACGCTTCTCCGGCTTCGGCGAACCCAGCGCGCCCGTTGATAGCGAACATGACGATGACGATGCTGTGGACGAGGAGACGATTAATTAACATTATTATGGCTTGAGCATAGCCGCGAAAAGTTACTGGCGAGTTAGTATAAGTAAAATACCTGTCGTTCAGACCAAATACTGAGATGGAACTCCGGAGGACATTCCGATAAAAAGACGAGATTAAATGATTATATTATCTATCAGTTTACATAACTTTTAAATGAAAATAAATAAATATAAGAACCTTGTCTGGAATGTGTTGCGTTTGATGTTGATGCTCCGACTTCTGGAGGAGCACTTCTTCTGAAAAAGAGACAAATCTTTGATAACAGAAATAAATGACAAACTTATCAGCCCAGATCACGAGGTCAATGCTCTTTACTCACGAATACAGTAATGATGGTGATAACTGGCGCTGTTTAGGTCACAGTAACCACCAAGTCACGAAATAAAACATACGAACAACAAACTATCACACTAACTAAATGGTCTCAAAGAAACGCTTGTGTACCTACAATATAGATACCTTACGATGAACTGGGAGCGATCCTAGTGACACACAGACCAGCCAAAAATTACGAAAAGTCTATTTCGGTAATATCCTCCGGTGGGTAATCGAACCCGCAACCACCCAGTGCAGCGAGCCGAGCGACCTAACATCGAACCACTACTCCATGCGGTCGTCAAATCATAGTGATAGTTAGTGAATCAATTTCATTACTCGCATCGCTGACGTGGGGGCGAAGACCGCAAAGCTGAAGTGGGAGTGGGCTGGTCACGTGGCACGTACGGTCCCGTAAAGGTGGGCAAAAGCTATCACAAATTGGGTGCCAGAAGACGGCTGCCGCAGCCGGGGTAGACCCAGGAAAAGATGGCGGGACGATTTGGTCACCTTTGCGGGAGATACGTGGCCCGAAACAGCACAAAACCGTATTTTGTGGGGAATTCAGGGCAGCGTTGCCAGTTTTTTTTGCCAAGTCGGGATTTTGGAACTTTTTGAGTGAAAACAGCGGGATTCTTTCGTCGAAAGCGGGACATAGTAAAAAAAACGTATATAATCAGAAGTATTCAAATATTTATCATTTTATTTGAATTACAATTACATTTACGTGACAATAGATAGCAAAAATAGCCATAGAAAATGTATTTCAATAAAAATATAATATTTAATTTTAAATCAGATTTACCCTATCGTTAAATAGTTGAGTCTTATTGGTCTTCAGAATAAAAAAAAAACAGTAATCAAAATCAAAAATATTTCATTTATTTGAAAAATATGGCGTTCCAAACAACAGCCTGTGGAGTGAGTGTTACAAATTGCAACATACAATAAGAGAATAATTATTTATAAGAATTACTTAAAAGCGGGACTGAGCCTGTCCCGCGCGGGACATTTAATTTTGATTAAAAAATCGGGACGTCTGGCAACGCTGATTCAGGGCGAGGCCTTTGCTCAGGAGTGGGACATACAAAAAGGCTAGGAAAAAAATAAATAAAAAGTTAGTGAATCATAATATACCTAGCTGTGTGGGTAGTGTCTGTGTGCAACAGATCCGGTGTAGGGTCCCTCCGTCGCGGTTCGTTCGCTATTTGAGCGTACGTGTCCGAACCCTCGCCGACACTCGCTTCTTCAATAGCCGCGTACATCTCATCTAATGAAAAACATAAACTTGATCTAATAACACAGATCAATAAGCCATAGACGCAGCATAGCCGGGCATCCCCTGCTCGTCTAACATCCAGGTGATAGAATTTACCCCAAAAACGTTAACAAGAAGGTGATGGATGTGTTGTGTTCAGTTCGTTTTCTCATCGTACCAAACGTACCAAAGTAGTAGCTACTTTACTCCGACCTTCTTTTAGAGGGTGGTACTACCCCGATCGAACCGTAGTCGAGCTGTAGTCAAGTGGCTACAGGTTGGCTCTACCACCGTAGCCAACATAGCAGCGGTTTGAACAACGGTGGGGTGGGATACAACAGGCTCATGACACACAAAGATATATTTGCCGCCAATAATGTTGCATAACAACACACTTTAAGTGGTCGGAATAAAATATAAAATGCTTTGTTGCGCAGTACACATTGAGATTGCTATCTTACCAGAGTCATCTGATACAGTGGCATAGTGCGGCTGTGACGGTGGTTTGGTACTCTGTGCTCGGATGTTGCTCAGCGGTTCTCGAACGGATATGCTTGTGTAGCCCTCTAAGGAAAATAAGTAAAACATTAATGAACATAACTTTAAATTGAAAATTAATAACCGCTGATGCGACGACTTTTTAAACTACAAAAGAGCTGATAATGTTCTAACAGCTGAACCCATTTTCATGAAACATAGCTAAGAACAATGTCGATCAGAATACCTTCCCGACAAAAAAATAATTAAAATCGGGTCATCCGCTTGGGCGCTACGATGCCACAGACAGATACACATGTTAAACTTATAAAAGCCCTCTTTTTTCGTCGGGGCTATAAATAAAACTAAAGCGTATATTAGTGGGCTATTTTGCCTGGAGGATACATTACAGCTAAATTAAATATGAAATAGTTTTACAACTTCATTGTAGTGTTCGCGCAATAAGTCTGAACTTAGTATGAGATTGCATACACTTAAATACAATGGTCTTTATATTATTTGGTAAAATTGGTTTTGTTTCACGACGCGAGCAGATTTCTACAACATATTAGTACTACGTACCTAACCACTCTGCAAAGATAACTACAAGAAATGTAAAAGTTACTCTCTTTACGCAACAATAAGGTGCAAACTCGACCAAGTGAACCTGACTTGTTTTCAAATTTTTCCGCAAGTAGGTAGTGTTTAGTTAATTTTCCAGTGTCTTAAAAAGTGGACAGTGAACAGCTATTGTAACGACCGAAACGGAAAACAACTCGTATTTAGTTCTAAGTCTTAGAATATACAAGCATCTAATAATATTGGCGTCGGATACATTGATTGATTATGAGGCATTTGTGAATGAAAATGCATTTTAATAATTCCACGTAAGTACTTATGATAATTCCTAAGCATAAGTATTTGATAACTATTTAACATCCATAATTCATTGAATAATGTTCCGCATTTCCGATGCTTCAGTCTTTATCAATATACAACAAGATGCAATTTTGTGATTACATGGAATTGTTAATACAAAAATACACAACTCAGAAATATGTTACGCTAAAAAAAGAACAAAAATGGACTTTACTCTGCAGGAATAAGACATAGCTTCAGGCAAGAATGTGCATTTTAATATACATACATAATACTTAAATCATATTTTGTCTTATCTTAGAGGGAATCTAATCAACACATAATGCGGTTTAATCGTAAATTCAAACTTGGACATCTACCGGTACTTGAAAATTAATTGTTAACATAGCTACTACAAATATTTTATTTCCGTAGTTTGTAATTTAAAAAAGTCTAAATCATTTGTTTTACCAAATTACTTATCAATGTAAAAACTAGGTATCGCCCATCGATTTAATAAATATTATTGTTACATAACCGCATAGACCACTGAAATTTCCCCGTTAGGCTTCGGAAATTAATGATCAAAATGAAATTTCATTAATGCTACCTATAGTTCATATTCCATTATAATGGGCGAAACATATTAATTTAGAAAAAAAAACCTTGTTATATCATTACACAAATACATTATAATCAATAAACATCGCTAAAATAACTCACCAACTGTGTGGTCACAAACAGAGTAACCCTTGTACACTTATTAATTAATGGTTATAATTTCCTATTAATTATAATATGTAATAATGACATTTGTTTTGCATGCCTAAAGGATGGATATATAGAATTACTAGCTGTGCCCCGCGACTTCATCCGCGTAGTATTGGATTATTGGGTTAAAAAGTATCCTATATGTTAATCCCGGTTATAAACTATCTGTGTTCCAAATTTCATCCAAATCCGTTCAGTAGTTTTTGCGTGAAGGAGTAACAAACATACATACATACATACATACATACATCCACACTCACAAACTTTTGCATTTATAATATTAGTAGGAAGTACCACCCGCTCTACTATGGGTACAGTACTATGAACTCGCGGCGATTCAAAAGACACTCAGACCAGGGTAAAATACGAATTGGTAATTGCTGTAATTTGCCTCATGCTCAATTCACTAGACTAACATTTAAAATACATATTGTACATAGGTAGGTACTCAACCGTCGTCAATTTTGTTAACTGGTTGTTTGATAGATTTGATAAATGATTCATCGTTGAATTATTTTATCATCGGTTCTATTGGCGCGCAGGAACGGGTCTGAATCATTGTATTTAATTAGCAATTAGTAACAACGACCAACAGGTCTTATATTATAACAGCATTGTTTCTACTGAAATTTTACAGAGAATACACGTCGATTTGGATCAACCTCGAAAAAAAATAATAAGAACAACATAGTTACGGTAATGCGCTCGTCATAAAGTATGCTCTGATTTTGGAGAATAAAAAACTGGTTCAATGGTTATTATATAAGTTTAATCCAATCATGATGACTTTTTTATTAACTAGACAGGAGGGCACCTGATTGTAAGTGGTAACCGTCCTCAGAACATCTGCAACTTTAGGGGAGCAGACGATTTAGTGGGACCTGTGAACATGTCGTTTGAAGAACCCCATATTGTAGTGCAAAGGAAACACTTACTTGCGGAGTCAGTGGAGTCTCCGCTGAAATGCGCGGTGTTGTCGGTGTTGGGTCTCGGCGACGGCGGGGTTATGTACGGCAGCTCCTGGCTCGAAGGCAGCTGCCCGCTAATCGCCACTGACGCCGAGATCACTACGGACTCTGAAAATATTCCTAATTCTTACACTTTGATTCCAAGAGTAGCAACTCTACTCAGTGGGGGATTAACCCATCTCCCAAGTATAGGCTGTAAATTTATTGCCGCCCTTAACTCTACAATAGTCAGTTCCTAGATTATTTTTACAATCCAGCAATGTGTTTCAAAATGCACATAAAATAGTTTTTGGGTATATTTCTAAGCTGATCAAAGGCTCTAAAGGGGGTTATTGCATTTTGTCCCCAAATTTGCCGCCTAAGGCTCAAGCCTACTCAGCCTGCTAGTAAATCCGCCACTGACTTTACTATAGTTAAGTTTATACGTTCGCAGTGAGTCACTAATCGATTGCGTCTAAGTTACATATTTGCATGGGGAATTATTAGCTTCTGGGGAGACGATGGTTTCGTTTTGCGAGGATGTGATGGCGCATAACGACGAAAAATTTAATCATACAAAAGATTTTGTAATAAAAACAAATAATTTATCAAAACGTTAATCTTGGTTTAAAATAAAAGGTTTACTAATTTAAAAAAAAAAACTAAAAATATACTAGAAGCTCAGTCAGGCGATATTTAATTTATAGCTAGTGTGAGTAGACTGCTTGTGGGACAACTCTTTGAATATAATAGAATCATTATGTCAATCATTCGTTTACTAACCTGCGGCTGACTGCCCCGCTTCCCGTTCGTCTATTTGTATCTCCCTCTCGGATGATTGATCGGGAGTTATTTCGACGACACTGCAATATGAAATCCGCATTATAAACCATTTAAAGTAATTGAACTCTCGCCGTTATGTTAAAAGAAAATTCTCTATTTTCAATTCAAATTTATCATAATTGGCGATCTTATCTCAGAATTAGATAGACAATTATTATAGGAAATAGGTAGCTAATGGTATCCTAATAAAGTATTATCCGTCAGATTAGATCAGAATGTGATTCCGCCTAGGCTTATTAAATGCCGCGATCTATGATCATCGTTTGCGATAATATCTTCTAATAGTATTTAGTGAGTCATAGACATTTTACTTTTATTCTTTTCTACAACAAAGTCGGCAATTCAGCGTACGACCCGCCTGATGTTAGGCAGTTACCGAAGCTTATAAGATGCTTGCAATACCAGTAGCATTGCTCGCACGTTGCCAACCTGAAGGGAAGTGGAAATTGGGATGGAGGAAGAGGAAGGGTGACGCTTCCGGTTTTCTGACTCATCGTACGATACGGAGATATTATAGCTACTTTATGTCCATCTTCTGTGATAGGGTGGGGCCCGTATATTAGTTGTAATCAATTTGATATAGCTTAGCTGTACCTACCACCGTAAAGGTAGTAGTTATTAGAAGGAAACTTAGGGCCTATTCACACCGCGTTTTTTAAAGGCGCCGTCGACGGCGCGCTTTTTTCCTACAGAGCAGTTTGTTGTCGTTTGTATCGATACACACGCGCGTCGACGGCGCGTTTAAAAAAAGGGGACAAGTGTGCAAAGGTCTACAGGCTGCGTCTGACTCGCGTGCGTATCGGGTCTGTCTCACTACAAACGCGCGTCGACGGCATGTTTAAAAGACGTGGTGTGCATAAGCCCTTAAATGAAAGCCGTGTCGTACTAACATGTTGTGGCTTTCATTCTGAAGTTTTGCATAAGCGTGCTCGTACGGATGGTCGCGGCTAGTGGACGCCGCCGCCGCTGCCTTATTTCCTGCAGATAAACAGTATCGTTAGCCAAATCACGCGCTTATTAACACGTAATGAGCGACGGTTCCGAGAAGCGGCACCTTTAGGTATAGATATAGATATAGCATCTAGGCGCCGATAATGTAAATGATTTATCTTTAATCTGATGATCGCATTGTTCGACGTCCCAAACGGTAGCCGTTGTAGGTACCTACCTACTCGTAAATTTCGTTCACACGATAAAATAAATCTAGGCCCAATGAAATACGCATAAAAGTTTTAAATTATATTTACTTATTAGGTATATACGTAATTATAATAACAATAAAAAATTGCCCTTTTGACGTCCCACTCCTGGGCACGGGCCTCCCCTCACTACGAGGGGGATTCAGGCCGTAATCCACCAGGCTGGCCCAGTGCAGGTTGGCGGATTTCACATGTATTTAGAAAATTGTTTAGATTTTCTAAGACATGCAGGTTTCCTCACGATGTTTTCCTACACCGTAAGCAAGTGATACCTTATCATTATAGAAATTGTGATTCGCACATAGATTTCGAAAAACCTAGAGGTGTGAGCCGGGGTTTGAACTCAGGAGACACTAACAATCACCATCAACATTTTCCTCTAGGATGCATGTAGACTAACATTCATGTACCTAAACCCATACTAAAGCATAGTTTTTACCAGTTGTACATAGAATAACAGACCTCAGACGTAACACCTAGGTAAGCAATATTTTAACATTTTTCGTTTGGTACGGCATGAACCTAGGCACCTCACGTCTCTAAGTACATACGAACTACCTACGAAAAAAATGAGGTACCAAAATAACCACCAGTTCATAGTAAAATAATGCATATGTTGTAATATTGGTAAATCGACAAGTGCCAATTGCAATATTTAAAAGAAATTACATAAAGGTTCCCCTATTAATAATAATGTAAGCTGCCAAAAACAAGTAAAATAAAAACCAATATCGGGCGCCAGGCAGGCTTACCAATAACTAGTGTCCGGAATAACCAAATCGGGGCCTTGGAGCTTTTAATCACAAGCCAAGGAGAAGTAAATAAAAAACCTGAGTACAAAGAAAAGTATCAGTCTTTATTTTATCCATAGGGTCATGAAAATGTTACTTAAGTATATAGAAAAATTAATAAATTAATCACATTTGTGTATGTCTATTATTGCCACCTTTTTCTAAGAAATTATTATTATATATTAAATGTAAAACATTAGGGGAAAATGAGTAGAACAACCAGAAAAATTATATTTTAAGTTAAACTATAAAACCAAACCTCGGTCCTGGTACATGTCCGTGGAAAAAATAACGAGGGGCTTGCAAACTAAATCACATCCAACCCGGAGCCAGGAGCACCACGGCGGAATTTAAAGGTGTCCAGCTTGGTGATCCACGATGGGTTTCCACCTTACCGGCACGCCGCAAACAAAATCTTCACCACACCATCCAGGGTGGGGAAAAACATCATGAAGTATCCATGTGTTGAATTTTAAATGAAGAAAAGTAAATAACAAAGAAGTAAAGTAAAAAAAAAACCCTGAAACAATATAAAATTGCATCAGTATAATGTTGAAATACACTCATGCGCAATTGACATGTTGTAAAGAAAAATCAAAGTACTTACCACAAATGTGGGTTTTTCTGCTAAATATTATGCGCAGGCATAGCGCCGGGCTTATTAGTAATTAACTAAAGCCATTAAACGACATCTCCGCACGCCTAAGCGTGGATTCAAAAAGATTTTTATCGGTTCAAACCGTAGCCATCTTCACGGCCTGTCCTTCGGGAGAAAAGTGAAAAGGGTCCCAACTGACAGTTCAAATGGAAAAAATAACGAATGACAGATGACATGTCAATGTCAAACTGACATAACCAAAACGTCGAAGGACAAGATCCAAACCGAGTATCAGTCCTTTGAGAAACTACAAATTTTGAAAAATAAAACTAGTATGTAACGAGCAAAAAGCGAATGTTACAATACATCCCTCCCAAAAAAAAATAAAAGAAAGATACTTTCTTTTATGCCACAGTTAAAACCGCGCAAAAAAGCAAAAGAGAAAAAAAAACCAACACCGAATACTAAAACATCAAATAAAAAAATCCAAAGTAGGAAAAAAGTAACGGGAATAGATCCACGAAAAGAGAAATACAAATAAAACAACTCCATCACCAATTAATACCAATTCAAAAAAGTTAAGGTGGTCGTAAACAACCAATAAATAAAGAAATCCTAAATAGGAGAAAAAAAATAAGAAAAGGAAAACCATCCTGAGAAGATATTATCTATGGTGAGATAGACAACACTCTAGGGAAATTTTCAAAAAAATAATGAAGCAACTAATAAAATCAAATCACTCTCTCAAACCACAAACGGCAAATGCAAATGAAAACGAATGAACAAAAAAAAAAATATCCAAAATGGAAAACAAAATTTAAAAGAAAAGAAGCCAACCTGACAAGTTATTATTTATGGTGACATAGAAAATACTACCGGAGGACTCTATCAAAACAAACAAAAAGTTCAGTGAAGCAAAATGCTACTGACTATGTCTAACAAACTTTCCAAATCCGAGGTACAGTTAAGCCCTATCGCCACTGACTACATCAACAAATGAAAACCCAATAAAAACCCCATTGAGCTCAGTCAAGCACAAACGCCACTGGCTACTATAACAATTTAGAACCCCATTAACTACTTCCCCATCATCTTCATTTAAGCTCTGTTAAGCCTCTAAGATCGGTTAGGCAAAATTGTCACCGACTCAGCATCTGAAATTTACAACCAATCTACCAAACTCCTACCCCTTCGGTTAGGCTCGCGCCGCCGATTACAAAAATCAAACTCCGACTAACGTCCGAAACGTACTGCTTCCCTACGCCCAAGGCGTGAAAAGACTTACTCCCTTGCACCTGAAAAAAAAATGCAAAAGAAAAAAATGTCATCACACAACAAGACGGTGTGAGAACAATATGTCTTGTGACCGGCACAACACCACCGAACTTCCGAGCACAAGAACATAAAAAGGAAAGCTTATGTCTACACAACAAAACGGTGTAAACATAAGATACGTTCACACACTCCAAAGCGGTGTGCAAACGCAAAAAAAAATCTGCAACACTGTGATCGGCACAACACCACCGAACTCCCGGGCACAATGGCAAACAAAGATCCGGATGGAAAGTCCGGGATCTGTCAAATCCAAAAGAGTGAAACTATACCCCCAAAGCGTGGTAAGTTTACTCAAAACTAAAGTGTCATATCCGAGGCCTTAAAATTACTCGAACACTACAACTAAATATAAAATGTACAAATGACACAAAGCCAAAAACCTAAGGAAAACAAAACATGATGGATAAAGACAATGTCTTATCATCAAGAACAAAATAGAACATAAAATATCCTTACAAAAATATAAGGAAAGAACAAAGTGGACATTCCACTACAAACAAATTGTTTAGTAGGGAATACCTAACTATAAACAAATGTACATAAGATCTTTCGACATTGGAAATCTTATAATGAATTTAAACTTGAATTTTAACTAAACTGCAATATACCAAAATACCTAAGTTCTTATTTTGAATATTTAAATTAATATTATTATTCCAAGTTAATCTTATTATCTGAAGCTTCCTATCATAAATCACTTTCAGAGGACCATTATAAAATCATACATCAAATCTCATTCATCAAACATTCCAGGTCCATCTTCAAACAATAGTTCAAAACTCAAAACCAAAAAATATAAGTTTATAATTTTGAAAAAGAAAATTAATATTTAATAATGTCTTTCACATGATAACGTCCTGTTGAACCTTTATTTAGGTCTTTTAAAACATAAACGTTTTGTGAAACTTTGTCAACAATTTCGCATTTAATAAACTTAGGTGCAAACTTTGCCGAAAAATATGCAAGTGCATTGGATTGGACAAAACTCCTTCTCCAAACAATATCACCAACATCGAAAGAAATGACTTTTCTCCCTACGTTATAATAACGAACATTTCGTTTATAAGCTTTCAAAATAGAAGTTTGAACTTTTTCAAAAACTTCACTAAGTAAGTTAAGAGAAATAGCAAAAGAATTTCTAGAACCAATTTCAAGGTTATCTAGATCAACTAAAGAATCACTAAAGCGATGTAAAGAAGCATCAACAATGACTTCCCTACCAAACATAAGGTAATTAGGAGTGAAATCTGTAGCAAGATTAACACTACTATTCAAAGCTAATTGAATATGAGGCAAAAATTTTGACCAAGTTCTATGATCATCTTTCACAAAGCAAGAAATACAAGTTTCTACGGTTTTATTATACCTTTCAACTGGATTATTCTGAGGGGTATATAAAGTGTTATAAAAAATTTTAGTTATATTAAATCCTTTCAAGAAATTAACAAAATAACTTGTAGTGAACTGTGAACCGTTGTCGCAGATAAATATTTTTGGAGAACCAAATTTTAGAAATATTTCTTTTTCAAGAAGTTTACAAATAACTTTAGAAGTAGCATTTATCATGGGAAACAACCAACAATATTTAGTAAAAATATCTACTACTGATAAGATGTATTTATGACCAGAATGTGCTTTAGGCAGAATTCCAATAATGTCAATAGAAAGTGTTAACATGGGACGATCAACCTTTTTAGGATTAATCATAATTCCATGTGGAAGTGAAGTTGAACATTTATAAGCTTTACAAATTTCACAAGAATTTATATATTTCTGAACATCAGAGAACATACCTTTCCAAAAGTAATGTTGTTTTAATTTTCTTAAAGTTTTATGAATACCAAGATGACCAGAATTAAGATCATCATGGTTAGATCTAATTGTATCTAAAATATGTTCTTTTGGAATAACTATTTTCCAATCTAAAATACTATTAGGATTATACTTATTTTTACAATATCTATATAAAGTGTTATTTTCAACTCTGAAATTTTTGAATCTACAAGGAAATTTTTGACAACTAACAAATATCTTACGATACCAAGGATCATAAATATCATCATCAGGAGATGTTATACTATCCGGAACGACATCAATAGCCGAAATTTCAATACGTGACAGAAAGTCAGGAACTAAATGTAAAGAACCTTTTTTATGAATAATATCAAAAGTAAATTGAGAAATTCTAGCGGCCCAACGTGCAAGACGTCCACTAGGATTACTAAGTTTTAAAAGCCATTTCAAACAAGCGTGGTCTGTAACCACAGTAAATTTCATACCTTCAACATAAGGTCTGAAGTGTTCAATTGAATCTAAAATTGACAATAGCTCACGCTCTGTTGTACTATAATTTCGTTCACATTTATTAAGTGATCTAGAATAATAAGCGATAGGATGTTGTTCACCACTATCATCTTCTTGGGTAAGAACGCTACCAATTCCAACAGAACTAGCATCGCAATGTAAAAAATAAGGTTTTTCAAAATTTGGACAATGCAAAACAGGTGCAGAAACTAAAGCTTGTTTTAAATTATGAAAAGCATTTATAGCATCATCATCCCAACTAACAGGTTTTTTAGAATTCTTACTGCCTGCAGTCAGTCTAGTTAAAGGAGACGCTATATCAGCAAAATTACTAATAAATCTACGATAATAAGAACACAAACCAAGAAAACTTCTCAGTTGTTTTACTATTCCTGGAAGACGAAAATTTTCAATTGATTCTAATTTTACAGGATCAGTGTGTAAGCCATCACTGTCAACAATATAACCTAAATAACGAAGTCTGTCTTTACAGAATTCACACTTCTTTAAATTGACTGTTAAACCAGCATCTTTAATTATATGATAAATTTTATTTAAATAGTCTAAATGAGTCTCAAAATCAGGAGTAACTAAAATAAGATCGTCTAAGTAACAGAAGGCTACGTTATCAAATTCAGGACCAAGAAGTCTGTCAACAAGTCGTTGCAGCTCAGCTGGTGCGTTAGTTAAACCAAAAGGCATACGAATAAATTCGAACAGTCCTTTCCCCGGAACAACAAATGCTGTCTTCTCACGAGAAGATTTTTCAAGAGGAATTTGAAGAAAAGCTTTGGAAAGATCAATAGTTGAAATAAATTTAGCTCCCCGCAGGTTATCTAATATCCTAGAAGGATATGGTAAAGGATAAGCATCTTTAATAGTAACAAGGTTTAAACGTCTAGAATCCAAACATAATCTAGTTCCACCATCTCTTTTTTCTACAGCTAATACTGGAGAACACCAAGGAGATTTTGAAGGTTGTATAATATTTTCTTTTAATAAAACTTCCACTTCGTCAAAAAGTTCCTTTTGTTTAGCTGGACTTAAAGGCCAGTAACGTTGTTTAAAAGGTTCACCAACAACATTAATTTTATGTTCAACGAGATGAGTGAGACCTAAACCTCTCTTCTCATATGAAATATCTTCAAAAAGTTTAATAGTTTTATTTAATTTAAGTTTCTCAGAAGGAGAAAGTTCTACAACAGAAGTAATAGCATTAACTTGAAGTTTGTTTTCGCTAACAAGAGAAATATCTTTCCAAAGTTCTTTAGCAAGATCAAATTTTAACCAAAAGTCAAAGCCTAAAATAATAGAAGGTTTAAATGAAGGTATTATCAAAAATTTTGTTAATTTAGTAACATTATCACAAGTGACAGGTAATTCAATATCACCAATGATTCTATGAGAAGAACCATCCGCGGTATAAGCAGAACTAGCAATGGGTTTAAGTTTAAAGCCCATGTCCAAAAACTTTAGGTGACTATCTGAACCTAAAACACAACAAGTAGAACCACTGTCCAACAATCCTGACAAAGTAAGGTTATTAACTTTAAATTCCAAATAAGGTCTTGAATCTTTATGTTTAACAAACAAAATAGGCGCAGCCCTATAATTAGTGAAAAATACTTTTAAATAATTTAACCAATCTGAAAACTCTTTTTTAATAGTAAGGTCATCAGGTGCGAACTTACTTTTCTCTAACATCGAGACACTTGAAGTTTTCTCAGAAACTAGTGCTCGATGCGGCCTAATCAGTTTTTTGACTCGGTCGAAACTTTCTTATCCGAGTTACAATCTTCGCAACTCTTCGATGTGACACCTACCTTATGGCATCTAAAACAAACAACACCAGGAATGGCGGTACAATTCTTATAAGTGTGTCCAGAAGACTTACACTTCAAACAAACAAGATTGTTAGATTCAACAGCACTAACTTGCGGTTTTTCTAATTTAACAATTTTACTAGGTTTTCTAGAAACAAAAACTTCAAGTTCTTTTCCAAGGTTAATGAATTGATCCAAAGAAGTAATAGTTTTACCCAACACATAAGGTGTATAAATGGGTAACATGTTATGTTTAATAATGTTAATAATAGTAGCATCAAAAATAGGTATGGAAAGACGTGAAGCCATATCCATAATCTCCGTGATGAAATCCGGTAACGATTCAGTAAATTTTTGTTTACGAGTACGAAGTTCATACTCCAGAAAGTAATCATATTCAATCGTATCAAAACGTTTCAATAAAGCAACCTTCAATTCATACCAAGTTCCAATCTGCAAACGCACACTCCGAAACCATTTGATGGCAGTACCAGACAACAAATCAGTGAAAGAGCCGACCAAAACGTTCTCATCAAAATTTTTAAACAAAAAATATTCTTCAACCTGTGTAATAAATTCCCTAACACATGATTTTCCATCAAAGTTAAGTTTACTACGTTTTAAATCCGGTAATTTAGTAATAAAAGGTAAATTCTTTTTAAGGTGATCATTCAACAAGACATTCATCGTACTAAAAGTTGGTATTACACTAGAACTGTGTGCAATTCTATCGTTGTTGACCGAAAATGGGTCAGGAACATCTGTCATGTTCACGACGTTGTGAGTCACTTCACGAACATTCGAATGAGTAGGCGTATAAACATCTTTCTCCTCCTCCAACGTAGGTACTTGAACACTCTTGTCCATGTTGAACAAATAAAGTTATCAATCAACAATCAATCACTATCAATCAATCAAAACCAACGCAACAGAATGCAACCAAATGTAAATGAAAGTTAAATGAAATTAAAATTTAAATATATTAGTGGAACGGATCCTTAAAGAAAGTTAATTTCCATTGTTTCAGGAAAGAGGTAAAGTTTAATTTATCAAATTATCAAGAATGATAATCCTAAGTATGTAAAGTTAAAGAATAATTTTTATAAAAAGGTGCAATAATGATTTACAAATTTTTTAAAGTTAACGCTTAACTAAATTTATTATTACAATGAAAATGTTAAAGAATGCTAACGCAAATTGACAAAATGTTTACTCAAGAAACGCCTAAGTTTATTTTAAATTACAATAAGACACCAAATATGCTAAACACTGGGTGTCAACGAATACTTACAAACTGCCTCCGTTGAAAGAATATAGGTAACCTAATAGAAAACATGTTAAAGATAGTTTTGTGAAAGTAAATACAAACACATATTGTTCAAAATGACAACAGTAACAAACAAACAATAAATTATAGTCACAACAATTATTGTGCTATAAATAATAGTAATGTTAATGAAAAGGTGCAATAATAACAAAACATCAACGATGTGATTAGGAAAACAAAAGAAAACAAAAACCCTATTTCATGTCCCTGTTCCTCAAGCCAATTTGTAATATTGGTAAATCGACAAGTGCCAATTGCAATATTTAAAAGAAATTACATAAAGGTTCCCCTATTAATAATAATGTAAGCTGCCAAAAACAAGTAAAATAAAAACCAATATCGGGCGCCAGGCAGGCTTACCAATAACTAGTGTCCGGAATAACCAAATCGGGGCCTTGGAGCTTTTAATCACAAGCCAAGGAGAAGTAAATGAAAAACCTGAGTACAAAGAAAAGTATCAGTCTTTATTTTATCCATAGGGTCATGAAAATGTTACTTAAGTATATAGAAAAATTAATAAATTAATCACATTTGTGTATGTCTATTATTGCCACCTTTTTCTAAGAAATTATTATTATATATTAAATGTAAAACATTAGGGGAAAATGAGTAGAACAACCAGAAAAATTATATTTTAAGTTAAACTATAAAACCAAACCTCGGTCCTGGTACATGTCCGTGGAAAAAATAACGAGGGGCTTGCAAACTAAATCACATCCAACCCGGAGCCAGGAGCACCACGGCGGAATTTAAAGGTGTCCAGCTTGGTGATCCACGATGGGTTTCCACCTTACCGGCACGCCGCAAACAAAATCTTCACCACACCATCCAGGGTGGGGAAAAACATCATGAAGTATCCATGTGTTGAATTTTAAATGAAGAAAAGTAAATAACAAAGAAGTAAAGTAAAAAAAAAACCCTGAAACAATATAAAATTGCATCAGTATAATGTTGAAATACACTCATGCGCAATTGACATGTTGTAAAGAAAAATCAAAGTACTTACCACAAATGTGGGTTTTTCTGCTAAATATTATGCGCAGGCATAGCGCCGGGCTTATTAGTAATTAACTAAAGCCATTAAACGACATCTCCGCACGCCTAAGCGTGGATTCAAAAAGATTTTTATCGGTTCAAACCGTAGCCATCTTCACGGCCTGTCCTTCGGGAGAAAAGTGAAAAGGGTCCCAACTGACAGTTCAAATGGAAAAAATAACGAATGACAGATGACATGTCAATGTCAAACTGACATAACCAAAACGTCGAAGGACAAGATCCAAACCGAGTATCAGTCCTTTGAGAAACTACAAATTTTGAAAAATAAAACTAGTATGTAACGAGCAAAAAGCGAATGTTACAATGTACACTTAACTTGAATGTGTAAATTGAAAATGTTTAACAAAAACAGTCGTTCGCTATGCACGATATGCGTGAACAAAACCATTTAGTAAGTCTGCAGATGCCAAGTACACGAAGCAACAATATATTGACATCGACAATCTTAACGCGTTGGATATAAAGCATAAAATTGAATGGAAATTGATTAGCTTCGGTGGGCATACTTTCGCCCGCGACCTTTGAAGAACTAGGCGTGTATCGGGGTTGCGTAGGTCAGACCACGAGATGTTTATCTAACGACGTATGACAGATGACATGAACCGCATAGCTTGTTTTAGGCCTAGTATACACGTGAGCACGCTCAGGGCTCAGAAATGCACTGAAACGAGCCGATCAAGCACAGACGCCTTAGCATCCTTTAGCGGCAAACCGCTACGTCCCACGGGCTGTTGTTTCAAGTCTCGTATATTAGTTACGTGCCCCGAAAATCTTGATACCGTGTTTCAGGCTGTCTATGAAGATTTCGCCAATGTTATGAGCGCTACACGCACGCGTGGCCTTATAAACACCATGAGTTTTCATCATCGTTGGGTGTACCTTCCTATGTGTGGTAGAAGTTTCTTCTGAAAGGCAATTCTGAGCAATACTTGCAATACAATGTTTCATAGTCTACTTAAGCACGCTCGCTCGAGGCGTGGCGTACGGGGTCTCTTTGCTGAGCAGCTAATTTGTCTGAGCACCCCGACGTGCAAACAAGGCCTAAGACATAACATGCGAGTAAATATCGCCAGACTAACAAACCAAAACTTCATGTAGTAAACTAAGCTTGAACTATAAGTACCATACAACGGTCTGAGCGCAAACCCAGTGACACCCAGACCAGGGAAAATTACGGTAAAGCCATTTCAGAAATTTACTCCGACGACGGGGCGGGAAAAGACCACTAAAACCACTAAACCATCTGGTAATGGGAGATGTGCGACAGGTGAACAAATGTCTGACCTTCATCCAAGTTGACTGTGGCGTATATTTCTGATGCGGTATCCCCACTGTCGTGTCGTCCGACTGGATGCGGTATTTCTGGTAAACTTCTTTGACTATTCTGCGTCGACGCTCTGTGAAGGGAAAACGTTAATTACTCATACATAGAAAGGCGCAGGGCAAACGGAAAAGGTTTACAACATAATTAGGGTTAATAATGAGGTAACAATGCGGTAAATAAGTGGGTAAATATATTGCTATATTCAGCAGACATTTGTTGTAGGTAGGTAATTTTGGATTGGCCATTTTACAATAAAACTAATAGACTTAGAAGCCATTCAGTCAGCAATTTCAGCACAACTTCTGGATATCGAAGTGGCTGTCTGATTCATTGTGATTCAGATCGGAAACAATAATACCAGGTAATGTAATACCTACCGACATCTCGCGTGCATCACGCAAGTTTAAAAGGCCGCCCGCCGCTTTGCCTCCGTTACTATTTCGGAGCATTGTAAAGTTCTAAGGTCAATGCTTAGTCTTACAACATGACTAATAGGGGAAATCATACAATAATGCATATATTCACGTAGCAACCACCCCACTCTAGATGTGTCCGAATCACATACGATTGATGAGGCGTATAACATTTACGATCGACCAATCACAATCCGTAATTATTTTCGATAGACCAAACGCAATGCGTTATATCCATTTCCGTCCCGTAAATTATTTTGATGCAAGTTACTCCTAATGATGGTCCAAAGGGTGATTGGTACGTGCATATATGGCATATCTTTAGTACTAGTGTTAGCATAGGGTATAAGGGATCCCGCAAACGGAGAGTCTGGGTGGCGGGCTGTACCCAGGCTTTTTTAATTTCTCTATCCTCCAAATACAAAATAGCCACAGCTGACCCCAGTGGCGGATTTACCAGCAGGCTGAGTAGGCTGGAGCCTAGGGCGGCAAATTTGGGGGCCGAATTTTTTTTTTTGCTATCACGTGAAAATCAAAAAGATTTCTGCATGACGGTTTTGTGATGTTTTACAGATAAAACTCTGCAACAAATTTTGCCGATGACTATTTGACGTGCAATTTCAACAACATTTTTGGATTGTCATAATAATCTAGGAAATGACAATTGTAGAGGCAAGGGTGGTGGTACGCCACTGGCTGACCCGAGTTTGAGGAAACCTGTTTAGACTATGTGGTTAAATACTTATGTGATTCTACAGTGCCATAGCTTGCGGACCTAGACATACTAAACTACTGTCTTCCGTCATTATCACAACATGATAACAAGTCCCGGGCCAATTACGAAACGATAATTGCTTAATTAATATTCTGACTGAACAATAAATTGTATACCCACAATTTTCGAAATTTCACTCATGAAAATCTTTGAAAATGTTGTTCGAAAATCGGATATCGATCGATAAAGCTCAAGCACTGCAGAATTCCAATTGGCAAGCATTATTACAAAGTAAGACTAGTTTAATTAAACATGCAATTAGTTTATCCAATAATATTTAACTAGCCCATTTTATCAATTAGGTATGTTTTTAGAAGAATTACCATTGTTTTTGTTTTTACTATTTAGTTTTTTATGAATAGCCTATTGGCCGGTAGGTATTTATTCTAATTTGTAAGTTTGATAGCAACATAATTAATGGATAATTGTTAACTTGCTTTATTTGACCACAATTTAATTCATACACTAGAAAGTTATATAGAAGATGGCTGTCTTAGCTGGAACTACAGACCTAAAGTTTAGGCGAATATTTCGGTAGAAATTAGTATGTAATGTACACTGAATAAATATAATGGTAGAATATAAAATAAATTTTAAATATAGGTACATAAGTACAAAAATACAATAACATGCATACATATTAATAAATAAATTGTTCAAAGTAAATTTGTCACATATACCTACTTACATGAATATGTTATTTTATTATGCCATAATATTAGCTAGTGTTTCATTTATTAATACCTGATATGTTTCATACAGTAGGTAATATAAATAAATAGTTATATTGATAGGTATTAACAAATAAGGATGAAATTAGTTATTAATCCAAAAATCAACTCAAGCAACTTAATAATTGTTAACATATAGTCAGTCAGGTTAGGCCTTGAGTTAGGTATGTCTAGTCTAGTTCATGCCAGATCTATAACAAACCGCTTGATGGAGGCCGGAGTGGTGGGCGTCGGAGAGGGTGCCTCCTCATCGAAACGTATTTTGACCACACCGGCCGTACCACCCAACTCACTTCTGTTAAATATACAAAATATTTTATGTATTTTCAAACTATATTTGTGATAACCACTTGAGCTGCTGGAACAATTTGTTGTGAAAGAAAATTTGTCTAATATATATTGTTTTCTTATATTTACGGGAATACTACACATTGAAATAAAACTATTTTAAGCAACTGAAACGTCAGGAACATAGAGTTAATAAACGTGATAAAATCCGAAAAATAGTTTTATTTCAATTGTCTAATATATTTTCTTATTTAACACTTAGATTATTGATTAACATCTTCATGATAATATAAGTTGAGTATGTAGGTTGTTTTCTTATGTCAAAATCAGATTTTATTTGATACAATAGTTTGTTTTTAACAATTAAGCATTTACACAGCTCCAGTGAGGCAATGAACAAACTATCAATAAGAATATACAATGTACAACTTGTATTCATCTAAAATGAACAATTCTGGAAGTAGTAAGTAGGCACATAAGTGGTTGAGAGTTTATTTATTCACTATGAAGATATTATTACTTTTAACAAAGCTTATTAATTGATTAAAGACACATATTTAATCCGTAATTATTACACTTTCACTCAACATAAGTACCAGATTGGGAAGACAAGTAAAAATAGTTTGTAACATCACAAGACTTGCCGGGGTAATATTTATTGAATATAAATAATTAAACAGAAAAGCACAAACACTTACTTTTGATTAGAGTTCTTGCAACCACACACGCATAGCGAGAGAACTGAAATGAGAGTGACAAGCACCCCCAAACTCAAAGCTATCTCTATTAGAGTATACATAACAAGAGTTTCTCAATCAATTGGTATCTCAATTTCCGATATTCTGAACGAGTATTCCATCCCAAATGCAATGTTAAGTCACTCCCTTGAACAAAAACACTAAAAGTACACAACTTTCTTCCATTTGACTAAAAAGTGGTGAAATGTAGGGCACCAGAATATACAACCACATAGACTGTGTTCGATTTTGAATAGAAACTAATAAATTTATTGCAATACAATTACTTGAGTGGACTTTATTAATTCCGACAGCATTTAAGCTCTTAACTGCGTTACTTTTGGAATAAATAGGTATTATTTTAAAGCCAAAGATGCACCAATAACGTACGTCAATAAGGCAATAGCAATAAATACAGATTGCAGACAGACAGTGAGGGTGACATCTATGGCAGTGAGTGAGTCGTACTGAGTGATGTGACGAGGGTGATGGTGTGTCACATATCGATGGTTACTGAAGAAGTGGAATACAAATAATTTTAACCTATAACAGTTTAGAAAATAGTTTGTCTAACTGACTGAATGATAAAGCAGAAAATAGTTGCTACTATGCTTTTATCACCAGATTATGTGAGAATTAGTTTAACCTACATATTTCAAATTAGACCTACTTATTATAAATATATAAATTCTAATCAGAGCCCGTTTGAAATTATTTTATCAAAGATTTGTCATTTGTTCGTAGGTAACAAAATAGTATCAAAATGTAACGTAACATACAACTTCATCAATAGAAACAACAATATCAATAGCAATATGAATGCAAACTCACGAACGTTATTTCTACAGGTTTTTTGGCACGTGGCTAAAATCGGAACTAAAATATTAATTACAACAATTCTTATGTGACAGTTTTGTATAGAAACTGGCGACGCTCTCATGTGCCAAATGAATTTTGTAGGACGTATATCGATTTATCATCCGCACATCTCTAGCCTCTAGTAAAAATGATCAATGAAAATGACATTACAACACGAAGTTTGAAAGTCCCTCAACCCCTCACTCATCAATATTGCTAATTTTCCATGGATATAAAAAATATTAGCGTACATCTCATTCATATATAATTATAAAACACATAGATATAGGAAGCGAAGCGAAACATTCTAAAAGGTCTATCGTGGGTCTTTCCCAAGAATTTTATATTATCAGCTTCTTGGTCTTTCCATATACTCTGGCAACACTGGCCCTGATCTGTCCGACTTTTTAAATACATTTTTTTGTTATTTTACGTTATTGGTTCAATTTCATAAAAATATAATGATGATTGTTAAATACACGGAAGTCATAGAATATTAGTAACACAGTGACAGTGTACTTGGTTGTCTGGTATCTACAGCGGACCATCATAACTGAATAGAGATAAAACTAACCACTTGCACTAAGCAGATACCGGCCGGCATGGAGACGAAAAGTGAAATATTTTCCCAGAGACTAATAATCTCAGTGTTATGGAACATCGGACTGCAGACATTACTCGCTGTTGTTCTAGTATTCCTCATTCAAATTGACCTTATACACCCGGTGTCATGGGTCTCGTCTACATTTCAAGACATATTTGGTTGGAAGATGGGTCTCAACATCGTTCTTCTGGGATTGGTGTCTTTTCTACAAGCATATATTTATGGAAGTTATTATATGAGTCCCTTGCCTAAATATTTCACAAGATTTTCCATGTTATTAAACATGTTTTCCGTTCAAAACTCAATGTTTAGTGTGCTGTACGCTCTCAGTGGTTATTTCACTATGGGTTTGTATTCATCACTGGCTAAAAGTAACTATAATATTCTAAAGAAGAAATGTGAGTTTTATGATGGGCAATGTCTCTTGGAACCGAGTCTATTCTTGCAGTTTGGTGGCATGTGGATGGGATTGTATTATTTCCTTAACATTCACATCTTCGGAACAACAATGCTTTTGTTTCCACACATTTACCAAGATAAGTTCCAGCAGATCAAACTGGCAGTCAACAATATACTCTCTATGGGATTTAAAAATTCTATTACGCCAGTAATTTACTACTGTATTTTTTATTATTTGTGGGGAAGCAAGCCAAGAAATGTAGTCTCTGATGTTTACAGTTTGTATTTAGAGGATCCACCATTGGACAACATCATGAACCTTATTACTTCTGGAATATGGATTGGATTATGGTTTTATACTAGTTTATTTTTTGTCTCAGTTTACACAATGAGAACTGTGTTTAATATAGTACTAACTGAGCCTATGAGGTTCCCCATAGACTCTGACGGAAACCTGACTCTCTCCGATGCAATCGCTCAAAGGTCACAATTCAATGGATACTTAGGAGCACAAGATTTGAGAATCATGTCACTGACTGATCCCACAAGAAGACAGCACATTTTCACACTTTCACAACCTGGAGGACATCCAAGAAATTGGAATAATATGTTAGAAAAATGCTTGTGTATCATCAACGACTTCAGTAAGGAATTAGATAATATAAATGGAGATGTAAAACCTGTTGAAATTGATAATAATTCAATACACAGAAATATGACCACAAATGCTGGATTTTCTTATGCGGGAAGCTTGAGGAATATGGCTGAGTCACCTAAACTTCTACAGTTGAAGGACCACAATAAAAATCCAGCTGAAGATAAATTTGTTACAGCAGTAAAGAATGAATTCAATGTATTTCTCCAGAAACTGTGTCAAAAACCAGGCATCAGTTACTTATTTGGTGAATTGACCGACACTAAACTAAAGTTCCTTTTAATGCAATCTCAGCCCGTGATGTGGACATGTGAAGGGTTAGCATTCCTCACTGCTGCATCACTGCAAGAAGATAAATATGGAGTTGTCCAGAATGATTTGCCTATTGTAATATCTGCCTTAATTAATCTCAAACATAATTTAGATAAGCTGACAAAACCGGGCCTGGTGCCTAGGAAGCAGATGCTCCATGATGCGTTTGCTATTAAAATTAAGACTGCTCTTATATCATCAGTGAAGAGAAGTATTTATAAGATTGCTGTGACATTTTCAAAGTACATTCATGAAATACCTCTGGATCCCGATGTTCAAATTGCTTTGCAGCCATTCTTAATTTGTAAAGAAGCATGAATTAATTAAGTAGATAATAAAAGTTCCTTAATTTTGTATTTTCTTTTTTATTGAAAGGCAGGGAAATGGATGGAGGCAATGAATACCAAACTGTCTAAAGAAAAACATCTATTAAAATTCTCTACAAAATCAACTACAATATCTATCACATTTTTTAATTATAATCAGCTGACACAACATTTATTTGTTTCGACATTAGTAAAGTCATCAAATGATAATCTTAATTTTTAAGAAGGACTATTCTTATTTCTCATTTTATTTACTACATAGTTATGATTCTTTGAGTAAAATAGACAATTATGGCGACATGATTTGGCAAGATTGTTTAATTAGTAATAAACAGTTTATCTTTAGAGTAGAGTGTCTTCATCTCTCAAATCGCTGCTCAGCAATAGGGAGCGCTGGCTGGCCGCGCCGAGCAGGGCCGTGCGCTCGGCCGACGACGTGCCCGACTCGCAGCTTAGAGAAGCTGGACATAGAATCGATATTACCAAAAATGACGCCATTTTAAGTTAATGATATAAAATAGGCGGAAAAGATAGAAGCAACTATGAACCAAAATACATTAATGGATGCACTATAAATGTCAGATGTTTTGGAATAATACCGCTCAGACCACGCAGGATGTCGTATTAAAATGTATGATGAAACTGAATTATAACACAAACCGCATCATTATTGTCTTATCAGCGGAGAAACCTCAATCACGGTGTAATACATAGGTAACATCTGGAATTTATATTTTTTCAAACAGTCCTATAGACTTAGCAAATATAACGAGAGAGAAGCTTAAACGAACACCACTTACAACAGGACACCACTGGACTAGAGAGACAGGAAAGGCATAAAAGAGAGCGAGGGCGTCTCAGGGCGGGTGGTATAAGTAGAGCGGTACATACGAAGGGGGGATTACCGTCGGGGCTGGCGCGCGGCGTGGCGCTGGCCGCGCGCGCGCCCGCCTCGGGCGACGCGCCGCCCGCCGACTCCGTCATCGACGCCTGCAGGCTGTAGCTCTCCCTGGAAATGCACTCTACTTAATAATATACTTACCGGTGCTGGGTTTGTTAACAGGCGGAGTAGACCAAAGCTTAGGGGCGGCAGATTTCAGAGGAAATGTCACTTTTCAATAATTACCTACCTAACCAATCCAATACTTATAAGCGATTGATTATGATAGGTAGGAAGGAGGGAGGGGCGACATAAAGTGAAGTAGACTATACTTGAGAATAAAATAAATCCGGCACTGTTTCTAACATTGATTGGCTGAAAGACTACGGACGGCCTAAACCTAACAGTCTACAAGTATGAATTTTTGCACAGGAGATTCTTTTATGACTTAGATGAGCACTCAAAACATAAGAGGGTTAAATAGGGGATGAAAGTTTTATGGATAATCCACTGGGCACACGGTTAGTATCTTCAAAAAATACCTATCAAGAAGATGAATGTTTCGGTTGGGATAGTCTGTTCAAGAAGTGATGATATAAATGTTGCACAACATGTTTCTGCAGTTCTCAATATGTGAATGGATATGAAATATGAACGATATACATCCCGATTAGCGAGTAACTGTGTTTTACAGTTTATTCCGTATTGGAACATCCAGTGAACGCAGTGAACGCACAGTCATCTGCACCTATCAAGGAATATTTACAGCATACGCTGAGCTCTTCTTCTCACGAGTTTCAATAACGGATAGAGCTCAGTTTACGCTGGAAATGTTCCCTGACATGTACAGCCGACCGTGCCCATAAATAACACTTATGCAAACGCAAGGCTGTGCAACAATCCGGTGATACTGTTACCGCATGCACACAAATGAAACTCCAGTGCCGAGCACAGAACCAGCAGCGGGAGGCGTTCGGAAACATCGAGACGTCATGCCAACCACACGCATTATTGATCGTCTATTTACTGATTCTGTGGGGTTAATGCTAGCCTGTATCCGGAGGTGGAGGAGGTCTGTGATATCTCGCTGTCGTAGGAGGTGTCGGTGGCGATGTTGGCGGGCTGCAGGAAGGGCGGCTGCGACCAGGCGCGGCGCAGCGGCGTGCTGTCGGCGCCGGGCGACGAGCCCTCGTCCGACTCCAGCCGCCCGTGCGACGGCTGTGCAGCCAACGGACCAATATTTTTAGACACAATGGCGCGGACAGACTTATAGGCGTGCAGGTCCATCCTAGTTTGGACGAGGAGTTCGTACTCCTGGTCCAGACTAAGATGGGTTCTAATCTGACTGCTTCGAAAGGGACATTAAGTTGCTGACTCCGGTTGTACTTAACAGACGGAAGTCTGATGTTTTGAGGATTGGTCTATCTCTTAGGTATTAGGTAGTATGTAGGTAGGTACTATTAATGGAGTCTCGGAGAGCAGACGCAAACTCCTTTTTAGTTAGCTATGTTAGCTATATCCTAATTTAGCAGAATGCTAAATTAGGATATATGACTGATAGCCCTAATAAAATTGAAAAAACGCAAGAAAATTAACAAGTATTTTATTATTGGTTAGTAGGTACTTTATTAGTGTAAATTACCTCTGGTTTGGCGTGCCTGCTGCGGCGGAACTTGAATGTCTTCTTGGAGGGACCGTGCGCGCGCTGCAGCCGCGGCTTGTCGGCGTCGGCCGCCACCGGCCCGCCCGGCTCGCCTGACTCGCCCAGCCCGCCCGGCCACCCCGGCCCGCCCGGCCCGCCCGGCCCGCCCGGCCCGCCCGGCCCGCCCGGGCTGCCCGACCCCGAGCCCGCGGACATTGGAGACAAGGGACTCGTCGATGTCTCTCCTGACCGATCACGTGTCGCACATTTCTTAAGAAGCTATTCGTGTCGAGTCGAGTCTCACACATTCGCTTAGCTAAATTCGCATTGGCATTATATCAATAAATAGAACTCAATTCTTAGACCGTATATAACTAGGTATAGGTACACTCACGCACGTTTGACAATACAACTGGTAATTTGTTAGTATTTGGTAACTTACCAGTGGTGAACTTGAGTTCAACGGACGATACAAAACGCAGTTTAGTTTGAGTGCTCGCGAAGGACGGAGTGCTGACTGCTGGCTTCGTGTCGCTGCCATTGTTTAACGACCCTAACAGAAAATAAAAATTATAAAATAAAATAAATTTGTGCTAAAAAATATTTTTACAATTATCTTCAAATAATAATAATGCTACCTATATTCGAGATGCCACTGCTAGCGTTGTTGTTGCTGTTATCGCTTTGCCGCCCACTGCTGTTCAACGGGGCGTCGAACGTCGGCATTTGCTGACTTGTTGTTGAGCTGCTTGATAACGATTCTGTAACATGGATCTTCTATGGATAATTTGTTTCATCGGGCGTTTTTTTCATCGCTTAAACTCGAAACGATGTCATTAAAATATCACAAAAAAATTGAAATAAATTATCTAATTTCCAGGCATGTTTTCGATAATACCCTTTATAAAATCTGAACGGAATAATATATTTTTTTATTTATCTTTTATATTTTTCATTACTCATACTCGGAAAGTAGGTCTGAAGTTGCCTGAGGAGCGGGTTGAAAGTAATACTTTTCAGCCCTGAGGAGAATCGCTTTCAACTGACAGCTATCAAAATATTAAAAAAAACTAGTTATATTTTCACATTTCTATTGAACCATGTTCCAACTTTTTCTACAGTCACTCAATTACAGCGCGATGTAAAATTGAAATAACATAAAGTTAAGTATTAATTAAAGAGTATATTTTTTAAATTACTTTATTATAATTTAATTTGAACAATTTCTTTAAAATAACGTAGATTTCGGCAAAATATTTACGATTTTTTCAATGATGAAAATGAAAAATAATGGCTGAACAATAAAGCTGGCCGGCCAACGAAAAAAAAACAAAATAGGCGGTAATCCGATTTTAATTTGTTTTCTCGAGTTGTAGAGTATTGTTCATACTTCCTTGTTCACTAATTTTTTCTTTAGCTAATTCCTGTTTTTATTTTTACTTTCCTTGTATTCGTAATGAAAAGCACAGTGTTTACCTCGGGTGAAATACTTATTTAGTCCCGAGACGGTTTGGCGCCCGAGCGTAGCGAGAGGGCCAATAGTTCGAGTACTTTCATCCCTAGGGTAACAATGTACTATTGTAGGATAAGTGTGTATATTATTTTTCACTTATAGACGCAATTGTTTTTTCCGAGCTTTGTACAACTACACTGCTAATAAAGACAATTTTCAAGTTTTCCGTGGGACCTTGGATTTTATTCCGCTCACACGCTCTTTTATTGTACAGCGAAAATACACTCTTGACATTTAAAATAGAGTATATTTTAGTCTGTAGCCCCCGGGACGCATCTACCTCTCTGCTGTGCGAGCGGCGCGGTGGGGTGGTCGGGCGTGCGCGGCAGCGCGGCGCCGGCGCGGCCCACCAGCATGGAGATGAGCGAGGGCCGGTGCTGCTGGTGCTTGTCGGCCGCTGGGTTGCGCGGGTACACCTACCTCTCTGCTGTGCGAGCGGCGCGGTGGGGTGGTCGGGCGTGCGCGGCAGCGCGGCGCCGGCGCGGCCCACCAGCATGGAGATGAGCGAGGGCCGGTGCTGCTGGTGCTTGTCGGCCGCTGGGTTGCGCGGGTACACCTACCTCTCTGCTGTGCGAGCGGCGCGGTGGGGTGGTCGGGCGTGCGCGGCAGCGCGGCGCCGGCGCGGCCCACCAGCATGGAGATGAGCGAGGGCCGGTGCTGCTGGTGCTTGTCGGCCGCTGGGTTGCGCGGGTACACCTACCTCTCTGCTGTGCGAGCGGCGCGGTGGGGTGGTCGGGCGTGCGCGGCAGCGCGGCGCCGGCGCGGCCCACCAGCATGGAGATGAGCGAGGGCCGGTGCTGCTGGTGCTTGTCGGCCGCTGGGTTGCGCGGGTACACCTCGGACGCGCGCTTGCCGCCGCCGCCGCCGCCGCCCTGCCCGAGGTTCTCCGCTATTTGCTCTGTCACCACATTGCGTTCGTAAAGATTGTGCGATAAACACTGGCGTGTAAAAAAATTGTTTATTGTTTTATTTCTTCATCAGTGTAATATTTATTATACAACGTGGTCATGAAATCCTACTAATATTATAAATGCGAAAGTTTGTGAGTGTGGATGTATGTATGTATGTATGTATGTATGTTTGTTACTCCTTCACGCAAAAACTACTGAACGGATTTGGATGAAATTTGGAACACAGATAGATTATAACCGGGATTAACATATATGATACTTTTTAATACCCAATTTTACCCAATAATCCAATACTACGCGGATGAAGTCGCGGGGCACAGCTAGTTATGCATAATTAAAAATTAGTTTGTTCAGAATCGAGAGTAGAATCGATTCCACTAATACTAATTGCGGCGCAGCTTTTTACAGTTCCGTAGTCCCTCCGAGGAACCCTTATAAGATCATCCAGTCCGTCCGTCCGTCTGTCACGGCCTGTCACAGCGTCATAACTTCTACAGTTTCTAACGGAAGTTGATATAATTTGGTACAAAAATACTTTAAGAGTAGATCTCACTTTCAAAAATATAAAAAGTAGCAACGTTTTTTGAAGTACCACCCCGAACATTGAAAGAGGGGATAATATTTTTTTTTAGTTACCCCATCATGTCAGGTATCCTTGAAAAGGTTTTTTCAAATGAAATTGTGTTTTCTTACAATGTTTTATCATCAAAAATTCAGTTTGCGAGATTTTTAACTTTTAAAGATTTAGCGAAATTTACGTAATTAATTCCGACACTTCTTACATTTTTATATTCCAAAACCATTAATAATATTATGCAGTCGGAAATGGATACCTCGTTCACCAAATTCAATGAAATCCTACTAATATTATAAATGCGAAAGTTTGTGAGTGTGGATGTATGTATGTATGTATGTATGTTTGTTACTCCTTCACGCAAAAACTACTGAACGGATTTGATTCGAAACTACGAAATTTGGAACACAGATAGATTATAACCGGGATTAACATATAGGATACTTTTTAACCCAATAATCCAATACTACGCGGATGAAGTCGCGGGGCACAGCTAGTAACAGCAATAAATTTATGTTTCATGTTCATTAGTATATTTCTTAGTATGTAAAGGTGTTGATAGATGTCGGTAGTAGTATGTAAACAACTTTAGTATTTCAATCTGGGGTGAAATTTTTAACAGATTCCCTTCAATAACCCGGAACCCTTAATTGTGCCTGGCTCGACAAGCACTTGGCGAATTTTGATTAAATCTACGTAACTCTTTAGTATTCTTATCAGAGGTGAATGTGCGTTATTGTGACGTGCGATTGGCGATATTGATCTAGTTCGGCCGGCGCTTGCGTTGTGGGCGAATGTGTTGTTTCTTTTTTGCAATTTCTCAAACAAGAAAACGCAAATATCTTCTTAAATAATCGGCGAAAATTTAATTTCATAATTTCTATAATTATTTTATAACAAAAATAAGTTGGGGTGTCTGAGTTCTTGCGGTATTTCATTAACACATTGTATATCTATAATACCTTATTTTAAAAATAACCAATTTGTGGACTGAAATCAATAAATTCTGCTATTTAACGGTTATTTATAAAAAAAGTGATTTTAATGGTGGCATAAAACAATTTCATGTAAGATGCCGACAAAAATGTTAACCACATTTGTACTAACTACGTTCACACCAATTCGAGTTAATAAATGATTACAGCGATTTTATCTAGGAGATTGATCAAATGATATGCAGCAGTTCAAGATTGATTTCAATATTGGATACGACATACATAATTAAATTTGGGCGTAAGTAAAGCAACTTACCAAACTTATACTGATCATGCGTATCTCGCATAGTCCTCAATTCTCGCGCTAGTTCCGCCAGCAATGCGCCGCGCGCGCGAGCCGCGGGCAGTTTCAAGCCGCGGACGCGTTCGCGCACCACGAATTGCATGTGGCGCTCGTTGTCGCCGATAGGCGGTTGGGATAACTGTTTTTTTTAAATAAAAAAAAAGTAATTTCCAGTTCTTATTATAAATACCACTCATTAATGTTTAACACCCCAAATTTGTTGGTTTAAACACAAAAGTTCACTCAACATTAATACATCGATCATAATGTACGTACCTACGACCTTCGAAATATTATCATTCTTATGTTATTTCAATAGAATTCATATGAAAGACGACCTCGACTCATCTCATTCCACCATCGTTTCACGCATCGATCGATGCATCGATCTACGGATCGATCAGGGGTCAATCGATTGGTGTAGTAACACCCTCAGAGATGTGCACGAAAAAAAGTACAAGAATGAAACGTTTATGGAGTACAAGAATATGAGACACAGTATTAAATGTTACAAGGTATGAGAGAGATATATAGACAGAGAGAGAGGGCGCAAGAGAAGAGAGTAATGTTGTATGTCACCTTGTGCACGATGAACGGCTGCAGCAGTATGTAGAGCGGCGTGCGGTAGGTGACGACGTGCTCCAGGAAGTCCCACAGGTGGTGCGCGGCCTCGTTGCGGCGGCCCAGCTCGCGCATGGCGCGCGCCACGCGGCCCCACTCCGCGCACAGCTCGCTCGTGAAGCACGCGCACACCACCTTCAGCGCTAACACACCGCCGACACCACCGCAGATATAGATTTACATAGATAACGCAAATGCATGTACTTCGCGTCTAAGAAACCCCGACCAAGCGTCAAGGTTGGTCACCGCTAACTTACAGTCCGCGCGACTACAGATATAAAAAATATGAGTATGAGCGAGATAATCACTCGAGAGAATCGTAGCGGGCGGAGGGGCATCGGCGGCATCGGTGTCTTTGAATCGGTTTGGATTTCCCGTCACTAATGACGTCACAGTAGGTGTTAAAAATTCGGCACGCTTGGTTTCAATACAAATGGTTTCAACGTGATACTTGCGTTATCTATGTAAATCTATATCTGTGGTTACCACATACGTGTCACGACTCTACTCAGTGTCTACAGCTTACGGAGAAAGGTCAATGACCTCGGTCCGTGTCGGCCGGCGGCGTCGCTCGCCCCCCGCCCCGTATTATTAAACCCAGTATGGTGGCAGAACGTATCGTGATTTGTTACGCTAACATAATAATTTGGTCAGTGAACTTTTTTCCGCCTGCCGTAGGAATGAATTATACCAACTTTTGTTTGTGAGAAAAATAAAATAATAATTATTAAAAATGGACCCATTTTTCTTACTTTGCTGTTTCACATAACTTTCTTATGTTTGACCACAATAAGCAATGCTACTGATTTGTGTAAAGACCGGTTGTTTTCATTTTCAAAATCAAAGAATTCGTTCAACAGCCACGGAAATTGAAAATTCAATACTCTAATGATTCAGTTTGTTTCCTTCAAAATCGACCTCATAACTACTTTAATCATTTTTCTATAGCTACATATTTCGCCAACCCTCGCTTACTTAAAAAAATCACCCTGTGTTCTCCTTCAGTGTAGATGTCGCAGCCAACTAGCTTAATTCGCCGTTCAATCAACAGCCTAGCCACTTTACTAAACAGCGCCGTTCAACTAGCGGCCTAAATGATATTACATATTGTCCGTATTGCAATTTTTAATATGGCTCGAATATTGTTCTAATACGGGGTAAAACACCAGCTTACCCAAGAACGCGATCCTGTAGAGTTGATTCGAGAGCCTGGTGGTGTTCCTGGTCTCGCGGCTGCCTGTAATAGAGAGTGAGTTAGGGAACGTTCCCATACTACGTGACCCATTTAAAAAAAAAAAATTACCCTCTCCCCCCTTGGTGACCACCCGTAGTACATACCGGGACGCCCCTCCCTCTCTAGTTTTCACGTAGTCATTCATAAATGCGGTTTTTGCTCATTTTTCTGCAAACGCTGCGCGTCATATTTGAATATAGCTCGAAAAAACGTGCCATTTTGCTGGAGGATATTGACTACGTGACAAAATCCTTAGCCCCCATGTGACCAAGCGTGGTATTTGGAAGACCCCTCCCCCCTGAACGGATCACGTAGTATGGGTATGTTCCCTCAGCGAGTGGCGGCACTGACCGGGCGGCGCGGGCGGGCACAGCGCGGCCAGCACGGCCGACACCAGGTACGACACGTCCGACTGCCGCAGCGGCGGCACGTCTGCACACACACACACGCAACAAGCATTGCTGCACGATTATCTACTTTATAAATTTAGTTAAAAACTATCTATACAAATAAATAAAATTGGAGTGTCTGTTTGTAATATCAAAATAACGCCTTTTTACTAAATGCATATGAAAGTACATACGACACCTATAGCAAAAACGCGATTTAAATGTTTTTTGTCTGTCTGTCTGTCTGTGTGTTTGTTCCGGGTAAGCTCCGAAACGGCTGGTCCGATTTTGACGGGACTTTCACTGGCAGATAGCTGATGATATAAGGAGTAACTTAGGCTACTTTAATTTTAGAAAAACAATTAGGGTTCCGCGTAAAAAAATAAAAACACATGAAATCATAGAGTATCTCCGAAACGGCTGGACCGATTTTGACGGGACTTCACTGGTAGATAGCTGTTGTTATAAGCAGTAACTTACGCTACTTTTATTTTAGAAAAACAAAATGTTAAAAAATGGCGCCTGCCGCGCGGGCTTATAACGCGGGAGCGGGCTTTTTTGTTAAGTTAAATTCCACGCGGACGAAGTCGCGGGCTCAGCTAGTTTATTTATATAAGTATACTTTTTAATAATCGCGCGTGCGGTTCGTATTACACGGACATTGTGACTGGTGTTGACAAGATCGACATATAGTAGCTATTATAGTTATGTTTCGTACAAAGAGAAAGAGAGCCGGAAGCCTAATCCTCCCTATATCCTACTCCCCTTTAGATCGGCAACGTGTGGGTCGGCAATGCTATTGGTGTTGCAAGCTTCTATAGCCTTCTACTAGGTGATACAAAATGGGTATACTATTTTTTTTGCAAATTAACTTTGTCAATCTCAAACTATCGGCTTTGTGGGACAGTTGAAGTACTAAAGGTTTTGTAGACTTGTGATATCGGTCAACAGCTGTATTCCTATAACACCTTTTGTTTTTCAAGTTCCCTCCAAAGCTGATGGTTTTAGAATTACAAAGTTAAGTTTTGAAAAAAAAAGTATACCCATTATGTGTCACCTTCTATAGGTAAATGCTTAACATCAGGCGGCTCGTACGCTTGTTATATAAGATACTAGCGGCCCGCCCCGGCTTCGCACGGGTACATTGCGGTTACATTATTCGAGTTTTGGTAAGGATCCCCAATTTTTTAGAAAATATATTATAGCCTATGTCACCCGGGGATAGTGTAGCTTCCCAACAGTGAAAGAATTTTTCAAATCGGTTCGGTAGTTTTGGAGCCTATTCCTTACAATCAAACAAACAAAGTTTTCCTCTTTATAATATTAGTACAATATTGACGTTGTTATATAAATATAGCACAAGAACCGACCGAAACATAACCACGACCGCTTTGACAAGAGTGCTACGACTTAGAAGAAGAAGATATAAATATGCCATAACATTAACCTTTCCGCCCACTCCCCACTCGTAGACAAAGCGGCATGAACAGATTCATCAGCATATTCTCCGTTTTCTCAGCTGTCGGAAATGTGGCGCTGCCTCCACACATTTGCTCTAAGGAGTAGCTATCCTAAAACAAGTAATAGACAATAAATACCAGGACATTGAATGACGTTAGAAGAGACGTGGGCCCTCTCCTAACACAAGCATTAGCTCAGCTGGAGGGGCTAACGGGAATACTAGTAATTGCTAGTGATCTTAAAATATAGAAATATATATTGCATACAAGTGATTATAATTTTAATTGCCTAAATGATATGCACAAATGCAGAAGATACACAACCTGATATCGGTAATATTATCAAGAAGAATACGAAGAACATAAATAGTCTATTATAGAAGAGTTGACGACAGCTTGGCGCAGTGGTTCGAGCGTAGGCCGCTCAGACCACTGCACCGGTTGGTTGCGGGCTCGATTCCCGTCAGAGTACATTTCTGAAATGGACTTTTCGTAATTTGCTCTGGTCTGGGTGTCACTGTGATCGCCCTCAGTCCATTGTACGGTACCCATAGTTCAAGCATTACTTAGTTCTGGACCATACAGGTGGTGTGTTCGTCTGGCGATATTTATTTATTTATTTTTATTTATTTACCCCAGTATTGATGACTTGTAAAGCGATCAGTCGCACGACTGTGCTGCAGAAGTGTGGCGGCGGCGGCTGCGACATCAGTGCCGCTGTGGCCGACGACAAGTTCTCTCCGCAGCTGTTATCCGACACTATCAATGCCTGTGAAGTCAATTGGAATCGCTCTAATTGAAATTTGACTTTAAGGTCATCATCATACGGTTCAAATTAGAATGCGTATTATTAATCGGTAAGTCAGTCAATAAATTGATGATGCCAACAAATTCTACAATATGTGGTACAGACTTCAAAATTGGACTCACCTGCACTGTATTAAGGAGAGTTTTTACTTGTTGCCAGTGCATGATGTACGGACATCTTATCATCGTTTCATAGACTCCTTTCAGAAGGATAGCAGCCGAATCCCAGTCTGTGTTTCTCTGCGCAGAGGATGAGATAAATTGCGTAATGGTATTAATTTGTAACATATTCGACTGTCTTCTTCATGCTATAACAGTCGAGTGTCCGAACTCTGAACCTATCTCATAATGATTTCTTCCTTCTGCCAAAGCACAGTCTAAATTGTACTGGCAAATGAGCAAGTCTACATGTTTACAAGTTATATTTTAAATTCGTTTACAAATGATGTCCGTAGACTTGAGAAACAAAAAATAGTACATTGTTACCCTAGGGGTGAAAGTAACTTATTGAGTCCCGAGACGGGGATTGGCCCGAGCGTAGCGAGGGCGCCAATTGTTCGAGGGACTAAATAAGTCTTTACCCGAGGAAAACAGTGTGCTTTTCATTACGAATACAAGGAAAGTAAAAATAAAAACAGGAATTAGCTAAAGAAATAGTACAAGGAAGTATGAACAATACTCTAGAACTCGAAAAAACAAATGAAGATCGGATTGCCACCTATTTTGCCGTCCATTGTACGGTACCCATAAAGCGTCGTTTAGTTTGGGATTGGGCTGTAACAAGTAACCATGATCAAGTAGAAAAGTAAAAGTAGAAAGTAGAAGTGGAAGTAGATTTAGCAGAAGAATTAGAATTACAAGTAGACATCGAAGTAGGCCGACCGGGTTTAATAGAAATGTCAAAATAGAACTAGTGTATTTATAATAATTTGACAGCTGTCAGTTGAATGCAATTCTTCCTAGGGCGGAAAAGTATTACTTTAAACCCGCTCCTCAGGCAACTTCAGACCTACTTTCCGAGTATGAGTAATGAAAAATATATTATGCAAGCGTACTTAACTTGTGACCCTTAAACTAGGCATAGTCTGTATAGTAATTGGCACACGTACCCTGATACTAGGTTTCTTGGCGATCTTCAGGAACACTTTATCCAGCCTCCTCAGTATCATGATGAGCGCGGGTCGCAAGGCGTCGTCGGCCCAGTCCGCGGCGGGCAGCACCAGCGTCATGTAGCGCTGCAGCCCGCGGCAACCCATCGACTCGGGGTCGTATGGAGACACTTTCAGTAGGGAGTGGGCTATTTCCGCGAGTCGCTGGAAGGGTGCAATTATGAAGAATAAAAACTGGTCATGTGCGTGTCGTGTGACGCACAATGTAGGGTTCCGTAGACATTTCAATAAATAAATTATTTTTTTTTGGGTAAATAGTTTTGACGATTATCACAAAATGTAATTTTAATTAAATCTTTAAGAGTAAAAAATCTCGTAAACGGAATTTCTGATAGTAAAATGTTATATGAAAACACCATTTCATTTGCAAATACCTTTTCAACGACACCCTGATTGGTAACTTAAATAAATATCCCCTTTTTCCATGTTCAGGGAGGTTGGGAGGTATTTTGCTTCATTTTATTTTTTTGAAAGTGAGATCTATTATTTAGGTATATCGTTAAACAGATATTTTTTATAACTGCTTCTTATTTACAGGGTATCTGATGTGGAGGTTTGATTCGATAACTTACAGCGTGTGACTTAGAGTCAAGCAACTCAACAGGTTTTCCTTCACTACCACCGCTTCCTTTAGATCCGTTGATTTCCATCAGCCGAGTGGTGGCGCGACCGATGAACTCGCCTACCAGAGACAGCAGCACGTCGCGGGGCCGACGGTACTCAGCTCGCACCAACTGGTTGAACGACAACCCAAATCATAATAATAATACTTGTTAACAATAGTACCACCCTCAGATATCATCAACATTAGCGTAAATTAGCTATTATAGCTGCGTTTCGTACGATAAATGAGAGCCGGAAGTTCAACCCACTCCCTTTCCGTCCGACTCCCCTTCAGGTTGGCAACGTGCGAGTAATGCCTTTGGTATTGCAAGCATCTATGGGCTATGATAAGTGCGTAATATAAGACGGATCATACACTGGTTAGCCAACTTGTCATTTACTAAACTAAATTAAATTTTTCAGAAATGATTCAAAATTTCTTCTCCACTTATGAAGCTTGAAAAAGTACCTCTTTAAGAGCGAACTTTTCTTTACAATAATATATGTATTTTATTTATCTGGCGATGTTATTGGAAAATTAGCGAGAAACATAAAATTATGTGACATTTCCTATCTGCCGCTTTAGAATAACTGAAAATTTTGTTTGGGACAAACCTCGGAATCTTCGGCACCTGTGTACTCTGGGACCGGTATCTTGGAGTTATCATACTTGGAGTGCGATTCTTCGAAGGCAATTAGCGTAGTGGCGGCAGTTCGAGCTCCCGTCCTCTGCGAAGACCCTTTGTGTTCCGGGGATGTCCGGTACGGGCCGTTATACGATCTAGGTGGAAGAAGATGGATGGTTTATTAAGGCAAATTGCGACAATAGTTTTGGTTAGAGGGGTCGCTGTCGGCACCAAGAAGTCTCATGTTCGATCCCGTTCCTGGTCATTAAACTATTGACGTGAGGCCACTCCTATTTTTAATCTGTGGGAGACTCCCATGGATACTCGCAAGCCCCAGAGATGGCAGAGGGGAAATCCTTGCCGCCATCTAAAACCTCACGGTGGTCAGACTCCCACTTTGTGGTGGAGTTACGCACTCACCCGCGTACATTTTCAATTATTTAAGCAAACGCTGCGCGCCATATTTGAAGATAGCTAGAAAATGCGCGAGATTTCCCTAGAGGATATTGACTACGTGTCAAAATCTAAACCCCCCACGCCCCTGTGACCAGGCGTTGTATTTTGAAGACCTCCCTTCCCCCCTGAACGGGTCACGAAGTATGTTTACGTTCCCTTTGTTGAGGAGACTACTAGTAATATAATAATCTCACATTGCTAGAAAAAAAACTAAGAAGGATAAGGTAAGCGTGAGATAGATGGAGTTATAGTCTAGCAGAATATGTCTCATTGTAATAACTTACTTGGACAGTCCTTCGCAGTTGTTGACAAGCGTTTTAATAGCTATAGCCAGTTGTTGAATAATCTCTTTTTCCGTTTTGCCCTCTCGGTTATAAGTGGGTAATTGTATTTGTTTTACGTAACATGGAAGAATAGCCTCTAAGATTATCTGGGAAGCAAATGTAATAAGGGTTATAATTTTATCAACCCATCCAACCCATCTATTGTTCTATATACAACGGGATGTATATACGATATAATTACAATAAATAAAGACACCATAAAAAATATAATATTTCTAATCTAGATGCAATGATTGAAAACTTTGGGAGGTTTCTGTCCAGAACGTCATTCGACTGACATGATAATGATGCTGATGATGATGATGAGTCTACACAGATGCTATCACACTACGATAACTATATTCTATGCTAATTATTTATATTTAATTTGATAAATATAATTTTCCACTAACCAACATCTGATACCCCCTCATGCTTTCGGCGGAATATGAAACGACCATAACGCAGAGGCTGATGCAGTCCAGAACATTGACCATTTCCTCCTCATCTCTGTAGCAGAAGTCTATAGGCTTGAGTGGTTTCTCTTCTTTGATCAGTTCCGCTATGTGCAGGGGGTCAGGTGACGGTGTTTCTAGACTTAGAAGCAGGTTGAATAGGCAACTGGATTGTACCTAAGTTGGAAAACAAATTATTTATTAACTCAAATCAATATTGTAAGGACAATAAATAATTATGGTTATTATAATATCCAACAAAATCGACTTCAACTTAGTTTGATATATCTCCCTCTCTTTATGTTACCGTTGCGTGCCCTCCGGGATCCACAATAGTTATAGGTAGTTTAAAGGAAAGACTTAGGGGGGTACATCATTCCGCACCTTGCATATTTAGTTTTAAACTAATTTTAGGATAATTTTAGTTGTTGTATTTTTCGTAAGTTAGTATCAGGTTATTAATACATTTACATACACTTTAGTTACTTATATTGTCTAACTTTTATCGTCGAAATTGTTAACTTTACGTAACACAAGCTTTTGGGTTATAATAATTATTATACATAAGTTCTAGAATTGTAAACATTTACTTCATGTTAACACGATTGATACCTGTTTTGTGTTCAATAAATAAATAAATATGCACGAAAGGAAATAGGATATCATGAAATAAGTTATATCTTGAATGTCATACTTTGCTAGCATCACCGTATGTCGATTCTTCATCCGTATCCAAAATGGCGGACACGGAGCCAAACATTTGCAATATAAACGGTTTTCTGTTTAATAAGTAAAATTGTTTCACAGCGTACTCTATTGTGGTTGTCACAAGTTTATTTGTTTGGAAGTTTGAGTATATTTGTAGAAGCGATGGCATTATTAGTAAGTATCTGGAAGAAAAACGATAGAGAATTAATGGAAGTCATCCATATAGCACACATTCCTCATAATTTGGGGTACAATAAACACCATGAAGCAACAGCAAAATCTTGTATCTCCCTATCACTTATTAATACAGATCCATAAGCCATAGACGTCGCATAGTCGGGCACCCTTAAATTTGTGTTGCCGCTGGATCGAGTCGAGTGCGGTCTTCCGAATGGACTGAACGGACTAATGAAAATTCGCCGCCTTTCCCGATACCCCTATAAATTTTGACGAATGCATTTTTATACAACACTAGCTGCACCCTGCGCGCGTGGCTACGCTGTCAAAGATTGGTCGTACCAACTCAGAAACCTTTGGGCGCTCATGCACAACACTTTGCTGAAGATCATGACATGATCAAATGCATAGTTTACGATTCTATATAGGACATACATACAAACATTCATTTTTATATATTTAGAATATAGAAGATTAGACGAAAGCGGTGTCTTGTCTTACATGGATAATTATGACGTCACTTACCCGTTAGTAGAGAAAATACTCTTAAAATTGAACGCCGCGTTAACATACGTGGCTATGACGTATCTCAGTATCAGCGAGTCTTCACTGTGCAACATCAGGGCTCCGTTGAGAACGTTCAGAAACAAATGAATGTCCCTTGATGATGTGAAATTCCCGGCCATCGCTTCAAACATGCGGGCTATTAGACGCACCCACCTAGTAAATAATTTCTAAATAGTTTATTTTGGTTGTAAAGTTGTATTAATTTGATACCATTTGACATCATCGAGAATAATTAAATATCTAGGAGTATTTTTGTCATATTTATGTTCCACACAAAAATAAACATGTATAAATTCAGGGTATTATTGGTATCGCTTCCAGTCTATTACTGCATTAATGTGGCTATTTGTACAGTACCCATAATACAAGCATTCATCCCAGAAATAGTCGAGACTTCTGGAATACCATCTCCGTATACTATTGGGGGCAAACTCATACCTATTTCTACAAGCAGACTACTAAGACTATTTCTGGAAGACATTATCTGTGTGTGTGCTATTAGGGCCAAACCCACGTGCAATAAGGTTGATATTCCATTTGTTCAAATAAAGATGATATAGAAAAATACTTACATGAACTTATGTAGTACATCCAAGCCGAGCAATGTGGAGCCAAGTGCTCCGCGACTGTACAGAACTAAATCGGCCTCGAGCGCCTTGCGCGGGAATGAAGGCAACTTCATTAGTTCGTCGTGGAGAAAAACAACGCGTTGTACAACCTGAAAACCGATGAATCTCAAATTACTTTCAGGAAATAAGATCATTGCTATATCGTTGGCAAACTGATTTGCATCTATCGAGGAAGTCGTATGTATAGTATCGATTATAAACATTCGACACCTAACATAAGTGGTATCGATATTTGATGTCATTATTGATTAAAATATCGTCAATTATTGGGGTTGAACACTAGACGAGAAGTCCTTTTTGAATCCCAAAAATCCAAATCGTAGTAGTTACCTAATTTTTTTATTCATAGTAAGTTTACTTACCATATCGACATTTTTCAAAATAGCCCATGTGAGTAATACTTTTCCGATCTCAACGAACTTCTGCAACAGTTCTTGCTCTTGGAGTTTCTGGAACGCCTCGTCGGGTTCCATATGCACCAGCCCTAGTTGAGGGTATTGTGACCGCTTGAAGAAGTAGTGATCGCGAACGTAGCTTTGTGGATTATGGATTTGACCTTTAAAAATAATAAACTAATCTAATATTATGAATACTGTTACACACTCTATAACTAAGGTATCTTAAGATAGGCAATATCTGGTGTTAGTAAAACACAGACAATTTACAAAGACAGAAGAACCTCTCTTTAATTTAAGATCATACTTACGTGTTTTAAAATCGACTAAGAAATGTTCCCGATGTAATTTTTCAGGTATACCGAAGAAGTCTAAAGACTCTTTCAGTATCTGAGCGAATACCGTGTCCTCTTGCACGGGGAACTGTGATGGAATGCTACCTTCATTGTCCGCTAGAAACAAAATAAACTCTATAGCAATGCAACAGAGTTGATTTTTTTAATGACAGCTATTGAATATATGAAAGCTATGTTACTTACAAGGTCCATGAACGATAATTTTCTTTGCAGCAGGAACGTTAGCTGTTAGCAATATCGAGGCATCGCATTGTTCTTTACGCAATATCTGTTTTAGATCTTTGAACATTATGCCGTGAACACTATGGACCACCTGGAATGGAACTCACCGTTCAAATCTTGTTTCGTACAGTTGAAGAATGTAAAAAGTTTACCAATTTGAACTTTATAACTTCATGAAATGTAGCAGTCTTGGTTCATGAATTCATTTTTTCAAGCGAGTACGAGTGCACATTATTGGAGTTTTGTTTGACTTCGCAAGAATCACCCTTTCGCAAGAAAAACCTTTTTAAATTAATTTAGAACCTTTAACAATTCTAAAAAGGTTCCCGATGTGTGACTTATAGTTCTACGTCTAATCCTCAAAATTTAAAAGCAACGTTAGCAAAGGGCTATATTTATCATAAAATAATGACGAACCATCCACAGTATAGACAGAGCTGCCCCGACGAGCCGCTGCCCTCCCTCATGAGGACTCCTCACGTAGAACATTACATAGCCTATAATATAGTTGTAAAGCGCAAAAGCGGCTTGTTGCGGCAGTCGCGGGATGAACCGGATCAAATGTCTCAGCAGTTTGAACATCTCGTCCTGGTGGTCGCGGGTCAAACGTTCGAGTACGTGACGCAGGAACAACGCCGAGTCTTCCACGAGACAGTTCCAGATGACCTTTGGAAAAATATATTTACGTAAATACGAAAATAGTGTCGAGCACTTTCATTGTGACGTTAATTGAACCTTCATTGTAAATGTAAATACTTGAAGTTTAATTTCCGGTACAGGTTTAAGTGACCGTTAGACAAAATTCTCCAGTTCCAGCACGTTGTTTCTCGGGACGGTTTACCCATCAACATACCCCGGCTTTATTTTGTTTGGGCTAGACTTACATAAAAATAATATATTCTTTAAAACTTATACCAAAATAAACATTTTTTTCGTACCAGGAACAAACTATAGGGTTGTCCTTTTCCCACTAGTGATTTGTAAGCGTTTCCCCAGCGTAGGAGCAATCGATGAAGGCTAATGCGCGCAAATTACCCCTAATGGGGTAACGCCCTAGGTATATGTTTCCTGTATGCTCCTTCATAGGAACAGATAAATATGGATTCCAAATCAGTTCAAGAAACCTAAGAATATATTAAACTTCAAAAAGCGCTGCATGCATACCTGATAAGCGACTTCATACACTGAACATCCGTCTCTCGATACCGCCGCGTCGTCTAGAAGCGATATTATCTCGGCGACAGCTGAGCACAACGTGGACGGGAACAGCGCCGCAGCCACTTGCGTGTGGTGGGAGCCGCGGACGCCTTCCACCATTTCCTCATCGGCTGGTGCTATTGGCAATAACAATAGCACACTAAGACCCGTCATAATTAATCTATCTCAAGTCTGAGAGTAATTTTGAGTACGCGTTTGACATGTAATTTTGTACTGGTATGGCATGAGAATGATATTTCCAAGATCGCTCTCAGACTTGAGATCGATTTATCAATACGGGCCTTAGTGAGTCGCGATATATACTTAAGCTTACATACATGCAGTGCGATTAGCGTTGCTTGGTGTAATGCAGTGTAAATTATCGCTTACTGACCTAGCATTACAGACCCTTTAGTCTTTAATTTCCATAATTCTTTAGAAAAGATTACTAAGGGGGAGATCAATTTGTTATTTTAAAATGTAATCGTCGTCATTTCAATTTAGTTTTGTAAGACAGTTGTTAGTTGTTCGTCCATTTTCGACTACTACGATGTAAGCCAATTTTTTTTATTGAATTGAAGTGTAGTGAACATTAAAATGTGACAGGTTTACAGAACTATATAACATAACATTAGTTCGGATCTGGGTGTAAAGCAAAAATATTTATGTCAATTTGTAAGTGCCTCCGCAAGTCAAAACAAAATATTTTAATTTTGACTGAATATTTATGCTTGTGTATGGATTATACTTGGACTTACGTTCGATATGGTCGTCGGTGGCATGGTCCAGGGCCGGTTCGCGGGCAGCCTGCCTTATGATTGGTATCGTCGTGATGAGGAAGCTCTCCCTCTCAGCGCGTTTCTTATCGTTCCGCTGTTGCAGCGCCCTTTTAATGGCCTCAGTTTGCTGCTTCTTGCGGGTCTTCGTTGCTGTTACTAAGGAGCGCTGTGAATTTATGTTATTTTGTAGTCGTCGCCGAGAGCAGTGGAAAATGTACCTTAAGCTTAGGGTGCAGTAGCGATATTTGAGTGGCGTACATTTTGGTGTATACTGATTGTGTGCAGGATCTACTCGCTGTGTGCATGAGATATTAGTGTTATGACCAGTTTGCATTCTTCAAGTTGTTAATTTGACATGTTACGAGTCAACTTGACTCGTCTCGTATAAAAGCGACATAAGATCGCAAGTTATCGCAAGTAGTTCAAGTTGATTCGCCACTTTTCAACTTCCCAACTTAAATCGTGGAAACCGAACATGTAGGTACCTAATTTCACATTTAGCGCGTGCATTCACTGTATCGTAGTAGGTACATCAAAAACTTTTATGAATAGAGATTGAGGATTTAAGACCTTTTTGGTTAGAAACAACGAAAGGACTCTCTTGGCAGGCGGAGAACCGAGCGTCGAAGTCCTCGATCCTTACATACCTGCCTCGTTTCTTGAACGCTCATAGTTCTGATGCATGCATGTCGGTTTCGGAAACTTCTTACTGCTTCTGACAAAACACGATCAGTTCGATCGTGATAGGTCAGCCTTGGCCTTCGACGCCACCTCCCTTCCACTTCCTTAAAACGGACGCTAGATGCTACAATACCGTCGGTATAGTTATCGATCAAAGCAGACGGTGTTAAGACAACACTGACATAAACTACCTTTATATAATATTTTTACATAAAGTGGACAAGGTACAAAATATTGAAGATAGTGTTTGTTCAAAAGACTGCATTCGTTTCGAAACTGACGTGCCTGCATACTCAGAACTATAAAATAAGGTAGCGATGACACTACAGCATTCAGTGAAGCATTAATTATACTCGTGAAGTTTTTATGAGGTGTGTACAGTTTTATGTACCTACATATATTGTTGATCCTCCTTATTATTACTACTCGTATTTATGTATCAATGCAAACTCTAATAAGTGCTATGCAACTATGACTACGAAAAGCAATGTCACAGCACAGTATCCCTTTCTACTTTGATAACTGTGGTTCTGTAAAAACAGAACTAACAATTGAATTCCTCCTTTCTACCACTACTTATTAATTACTTAATTAATTTACTTTTAGATTCACAGAACAAATCACAGTCAAAACCTTCCAGTATATAATGCACATAACGTTCCACACACTTACAAATTAATGAGAGTTAGTTATATTAATAAAAAAACTAATATCAAAATTGTTTTATTCATATAGGCTAACACAGCACTTATGAAAAGTCAGAATCTACCACCGGTTCGGAACGTTGCTTCCACTAAGAAGATGCGACATGAAACTCAATGGTAGTAACCTAGTAACCATGGTTCAATACGGTTCAATAGAATAAAATATAAGAGACTCAATGAAGGTATTTACTACTAAACATTTGACACCAATAATCCAAGGTCAAGTTGTCCTTACATGTCTCTCCTGATTCAAGGTCATCTCCATGTCCTTGTCCTTGACCTGCGGGCTCCATGGCGGGTCCACTACAGCCAATGATTCAATGCCGATCTTTGGCGATGGCAGAGTGAACTCAATACCTGGAGGAGGCACTTTGAAGGTCACGGAGGCACCCTCTTCCATGCGGGGCCACACTTGGTATCTGAGTTTCCACATCACTTGAAATCTTAGTATTGCGTTGATCCTGGAATAAATGTATATTTTACGTATTCCGTTACCGAAAACAGCTAATGCGACTTTAACATATGCAGAGGTTCTCAATAAGATTAATTATATTTTGCTTTATTGTCCATTTGGCAATTTCTAGTGTTGTGGTAGTACAATAAAAATAGAATAAAAAACTCTTTATAGTACACCAGAGTTTTAATTTGACAAAACCTTAAACAAGGAACGGAATATACAGTAGTAACTTGACATTAAATTAAAAACGGTGGCGAGCAAAGCTAAAATACATTGCATTTTAAACTTAAAAGACATGGACATGAAATCATAAAAGATATAGTTTTGATTTATGTCGAATTGAGGCTGCCCAAAAGAATATAATAAAAATAATAATTTTGTCCTTTTGAAGACCTACTGCTGTGCACGGGCCTCTTCTCACTACGAGGGGGATTCAGGCCGTAATCCACCACTCTAGCCCAGTGCGGGTTGGCGGACTTCACATGTATTTCGACAATTGCTTAGATTATCTAAGACATGCAGGTTTCCTCACGATGTTTTCTGTCACCGTAAGCGAGTGATAACCATATAGAAATTATGATTCGCACATATATTTCGAAAAACCCAGAAATTGGTTCCCGCAAAACGCATGCTTAACCAATCGGCTATCACTGTAAAACTCAAACTAAAAATTGTTTTTATTCACGTAAGCCAACAAAGCATTTTTGAATAGTCAGAATCTACCACCGGTTCGGAATGCTGCTTCCACTGAGAAGATCCGGCAAGAAACTCAATGGTTACTCTTTTCAGTGAATTAAAGATGGTATACATTCTCAGGAACAGCATAAAAAAATAATATGAGCAGGCAACACCATTGCCACTAAATAACTAACTGTAAAAGAATATGTACTGACCTGACTCCTGGGTCAGCGTGTTTCAAATCGTTGTGCATGATCTCTGTGGCGGTCTGCGGCGCCTTCACGGCCGCCAGTATGAAGGCGGCGGCGGCGCACGAGCCGAGCTCGCGGTCCGGCTCCAGCAGCAGCTGCCACGCCGCGGGCGCGCACTCCGCGAACATCTCCTCGCTCATTGTCGTCGCGCCTTTGATGAGCGTCGCTAGGGGAGTGTGGTATGCGTCGCGGACCTTGGGTAATAGTAAACTTTATGCAATGGAAATAGGAGTCAGACGGGCACCGGGACGCCTTTTAAGTTCTTGTACATTTCTTATGGGACTAGTCCCGCCACACACTCCCACCACTGTAACTCCTGTAAGCCAGGATCGATAATTGTGACCAATAATGACGTCAAGGTTTGACATTTGTAATAAAGTTTTTTCTAGCAGGCTTCAGACGATTTCATGTTGGTAAAATTTTTGGGGACTATTAGCTAAACGGATCAAATTAAAATTATGTGGGCATGTAAAGTTGATCAACTAAATTTAGAATGGACCGTATGATGTCTGTATGTTCGGCGATACTTCTTATTTTTCATACTAATTTTCAAACACACATGGCATGCTACGTTAATCTAAAGACAACGTACAGAAATAATGATAAACTTCCTTTTGGATCATGTAAATCCGTAACAACTGTCAACTCTAATAAGGTATAATAAGAAGAATGTGCATGTACCTGTCCCTTGAGGTACTTGAGTATGTGCGGCGGCTCGGGCGGCGACGAGGGCGCGGCGGGGCGCGCGCCCCCCGCCCCCGCCCCGGCGCCCCCCGCCCCCGCCGCCGCCCCCGCCCCGCCCGCCCCCGCGCCCTGCTCCCCGCCCGACGCGCGGTAAGCCAGCCCCGCGCTCTCTATCACCGATCGCTCGATCCTGACACATACACTGGTGGTCATATAATTAAGAACGCTGATATAATGGGAAGATTTTTTCAAACTAAGACGTATAACTAATTGCATGCAATTTTTTTTATTTATCTCAGTATCATAAAACTGTTCCATAAAACCACTGAATTCATTGATACACATGATTAGCTAAAAATAAATAGGCAAACCTTTTTTACACTACTTCTAAACATAGTATTCCTATTTACTGGCTGGTCACATAATTAAGAACGCTTTATAATTTATACATTTCTTCAAATTTAAAAAGAGAACACTCAGTCGATTTGCAGTTGTAGGTTACTGTGTGTAATTTTGGCGCCATTTAGTGCTGTAAAAGTTTAAAAGTGATTGCTTCTTATAAAAAAAACGATGGGAAAAAATAAAAGTTGTGATAAATCTACAAGGGAAGTAATAATAAAACTTCGCCGGAAAAATTGGTCTTATAAAAAGATAGCCGACCATCTGCAATGTTCAAAAACGATGGTTTTCCAAGCTGTAAAGCGTTTTGCTACGTAGACAGAGAAAAACAACTCCTCGAGATGACCGAAACATCGTTCGTATGGCAAAACAAAACCCTTTTGAAGGGTCAAACGAGCTGAGAAAAGAATATTTTGGTGAAAATAACCCTTCAACAATCTCAGCACGCACTATTAGAAGACGTTTGGTAGAAGAAAAATTGCACGGAAGGATAGCAAGGAAGGTACCCATGTTGAAACTTTGCCACAGGCGAGCCCGGCTTGCATTTGCGAGAAAGTATGAAAACTGGACTATGCGGCAGTGGAAAAATGTACTTTTTTCTGACGAGACGAAAATAAACAGAGTATGTTCTGATGGAAAACGATATGTACGACGTCCCCCGAATACAGCATTCCACCCTAAGTACACGAAAGTTACATTAAAGCACGGTGGTGGAAATGTGAAAATTTGGGGGTGCTTTTCTGAACATGGTGTTGGACCTTTAAAATTGATAGAAGGTAACATGGATCAATTCCAATACAAAAATATACTGGAAGTAACAATGTTAGCTTATGCTGAAGACGTTCTACCGGTTATTTGGACATTCCAACACGACAATGATCCGAAGCACACTGCACGTACCGTAAAGGAATTTCTTACAGCGCAATCTGTTTCTGTCTTGGACTGGCCAGCTAACAGCCCAGATCTAAACCCAATAGAGAATCTGTGTCTTGAAGTAAAGAAAAACGTTACAAATACACAGTGTGGGAATTTAAGAGAGCTGTACGACGTTTTTTAGAAGAATGGAACTCTATTTCTATTGCGAAAGGTCAAAAATTAATAGAGTCAATGCCGTGTCGGTGTAAAGCAGTAATTAAAAGCCGAGGACATGCTATTAATGATTAATTTTACTTAGAAATTTATTAAATTGCATGTTCAATTTTTCGTGCTATAATTTATTGTGATTTTTTAAATGTAAATGTCATACCAAATAATTTCCGTTCAGTTTAATAAATCGTTCTTAATTATTTGTCCAGCTTCAGTACTATATGAATGTGTTACTTTGGTATAATAAATTAAATTTTAGAAAAAAATAGTTGACAGTTTTATTCCTTAAGCCACGTTGCTCTATTAATGTGGCTGTTTTATAACATGACTAGTTGCTTCTCAGAAGGTACACATTTCTGTGTATGACATTATTTAAATAAAAACTTCCAGAACTTCAAATCGTTCTTAATTATATGACCACAACTGTATATACGTAAGTTAAATTGTACCAGTACCACTAATTATCTTGACATCTTCACATACTTATATCTCAGTCAATTGAAGAAGTTTTATTACAGTTTTCTTAAGAAAATGATGCCATATGTTCCGGCCCGGTATTTTGAGCGCAAAGTTTCAATCTATGGCTTACTAATGTTCTATCAAAAACTTTCTTTAACTATGTTTTTTACAAGAAATTGTCTTTGGTTTTATTTTAATTCGGCTGCTTTGTCTCAAATTTGTATTTTTGTATACTGAAGTTTATATAGACACAAGAAGGCCTAACAAAGGTTAAAGCTATAACACCTTAAAACACCTTTTTTTCCTATAACAGTTCAACCGACCAAGGAATATTCAATCACTGATTAGCATGAAACTTACTTTATGTCTGGGTACTTATTTCTATAGTGGCGTACGCTTTTACACTTTTGGAACATTAGATAACTCTAAATTGAACATTTAAAAACCCCCGATGCGACGACGATTTCATCAAATGTATACTTTACCTAGTTCTTCCTAATAATTAGGTTAGTGAGATTTGCGTAGCTCCCGTAACTCAGTATTCATAGCTCATCTCGCAAATTCATCTGGTACAACTAGTTTCTATGGCAGATTATGAAAGCGCCATGTACATAATTCGTTTTGGCTTCCTCATTTATAATCAATTATGATTCAATTTGATGTAATATGTATGGTTGAGGTGGACGGGAGCAACCCAGGGGAAGAACTTTCAATAACGCTAAAATTATTTTAAATTATATTTGTTTTTTTTTGCTTTTTTCTCAATGGCAGAGCAGCGCATTAAAAAAGAAACAAAATTTAACGCATGCGCGTATCCATCATTCGAAACGTGACTTATGGAACGTCTTTAGTTCATACACAAATCTCATATAAAAATTGATAAAATATCATTTTTTTCCATATTCCGGGAAACTTTTCAAATTTATAAAGCCAGTTCAGACTAAAAAGATCATTTAAAAATATAATAAATAGACATCGTTTCAGCCGTTCTCAAGTGATGCAAAGATATTATTCCAATGAGCCCAAATTTCGAACGGATTCGAGCCGTGGAAGTTGGTTTTGGTCGTGAATATGGCTTTTTTAACCTACAAAAGAGCTGATGATCTTCAAACGGCTGAACTGATTTTCATGAAACATAGCTAAGAACACTCTCGATCAGAATACCTATCTAACAAAATAAACTAAATTGAAATTGGTTCATCAGCTTGGGCGCTACGTTGCCACAGACAGACAGACACACAGATACACAGATACACAGATACACATGTTAAACTTATAACACCCCTCTTTTTTCGTCGGGGGTTAAAAAGGCCACCTATTGTAAATATATAAAAGTAACTGACGTTAACTGAGTATACCTATCTGCAGAATGTTCGGAGGATTTACGTGTGCGTCGTCCGCGACGGACTCCACAGACGCCCTCTTCGGTGCTGGTTGCATTCACTTCGGGGCCGAACTTCTCGCCGTAGATCTGCAAAGCAATTTAATTGTAATAATTCTACTTCACCAAAGAACCCTTTGTTCGGAGAAATGTCGGAAGTTTAGTGTACTTAATACAGCAACCTGTCAAACAAATGATAATTGGTGCGGATGCCCAAAATTTATGATATTTATTTAAAAATTCTTACTCTTAGGTTACCGGTTCTACGAGTTGGGTCTCAGAGGAGGGCAATGCCAAGTATGGTATGGTAGACTAGGTATGGTAGACTAAAAGTGCGATTAACATAAAATAGGTATGAATAAAAAAGGGGATAGAATGAGAGAATACTTACCTTCTGCACAGACTTCATAAGTCTTACACTCGCACGCATATTCCGTCGGAAACAGTACGGGTGACAGAAGTTCTGATGGCAGCACACATAGTTGAAAGAGTTTAAGAATTTCACCATCACCTGCGAAAAGTTTTAAAATTATTACCATGCTGTCCCCTTTATTGTACTAGTCTATAAAAATAAGTACATCTTCTCCATAAAGGTGCGTGTACCTTAAGCCAAGGGAACCCTTTATTAGGGTTAGGGGGGTCGGTGGAATTACTGTCGGGGCTGTCGGGCGGATGGTCGTGGTCGTCGGATAGCACGCCCGGGCTCTCCTCTCCACCGCTGTCCACTTCGTTCGGCATTATCACTGTGCCACCTGTTCAATATTGTACCTATACATGGTGAATGTTCAAGTAAGCCTCGACTGATAAATTATCTTAGTTTATCGTTAATATTTTTTCGAATTATTTCTTGGAATATATTTTTAGCTTACATCAAAAATCATTTGAGACATCTTTGAGCATTTTTCAATATAATATGTTTCGAAAATTATACAACCGTGGCGTCATATTAGGTTTGCTTGATAAATGATTCTTACCTGCTGGTGGATAAACTTCAGATGTATCACTTCGATCCGATAAAGATGATACCTTTCTCTTGCTCTGTATTGAATCCGATCTTTTGTTAATAACTGTAACATAATAGTACATTGTTACACGAGTGGTGAAAGTGACTTATTTAGTCCCGAGACGGGGTTTGGGCGGTTTGGCCGGAAAAGTATTACTTTCAACCCGCTCCTCAGGCAACTTCAGACCTACTTTCAGAGTATGAGTAATGAAAATGAATTTTACTTACGACCCTTTTAATATTCAGTTTAATTACAAGTTTATGTAGAGTAATTATGAATATCAATTCGAGATCACAGTGTAGCGATGCTCATCGTAGTCCACTCTATCTATGTATGTTTTCTTTCCCTTTGTTATTTATAAATACATGGTGGCTGTATCTGTGCTGATTAAACGTATTCATTTTAACTATACATGTACGTAACTTCAACTTAATTTAAAACCCTCTAAAGTAAATACGAAAAACAATGTCAACGAGACCGATCAAACTATAACGAAGATATCAATATCTCTTAATCCCCAAAACCTACCACTTTTAGATCTGTAAAGTATATATATAGGTCAGAAAGTCGATCAAAGTAATTTAGATTGAAAATAAAAGCATGTTAGAATGAACAGAAGGCTTACAATCATCAGTCTCTCTCGCATCCTTTTGCATCAGCTTGATGGAGCGACGCTTGAAGGACCCGTAGGCGGAGTGCGTTTGTTGCGTGTTCCGCCGGTGGATGCACGCCTTGCCGCGCGACCCGAGCCGACCCTTCTTGTCTTCTATCGCTGTGGGTATCGTGTCTGCTAGCTGTAGCACCAAAAAAACAATTTAAACATTGTGTTGTCAAGAAAATCTACCTAATATAAGTAATTAGCACTAATCCGTCCGTGGTCTCAGTGTCTACAACGATTATTTCTTGTAGTTCTCAGATGTTTTATTGTCAATCTACCTACATTTTTATGTCAATTTTAATAATTTTATTATATCGTAATTTTGTTTGGCTCACCTACATTTTTAGAAATGCTCATCGACACAATTTTGGTACCACTTAAAATTTTAAGTTTATCATTATTGTATTTATTTTAAGAACAATAAAGTTTCTGTAACCATACATATTTTTTATATATAAAAAAGAAGGCACACCAGCGTACGACAGTGTTACTGTAGCCAATAGATGCTTGCAATACCAAAGGCATTGCTCGTTCGTTGCCAACGCAAAAATGTTGTGAAGTGGTATAGTGACTTTTTTTCTTGTTATTTATACGTATAAAGGTAGCGCACAAATCCTCAAGGATCTGAGTATTATTCCACAGATATCGGGGTACACTTACGGTAACATTACTCCCACCAGACACGTTTTCTGGTTCGTGAAGGACGAACGATATTTTCCTTTCCGTTTCAGCACCCGCAATGGACTGTAAACTCTGCGCAGACGCCTGCGAGTGGCCCATGCTTGATAATGCCATACTCCATCGACGGTTAGCTTCCCTGTTATATAAATCATTATCTCATAAAACCATCAATGAATCGCAGTCTTCTATACAGTCGAGTTGCATTGTATCAGCTATATTAGCCTCTCTAATCTCGTTGCTATACAATTTTGTACCAATTTACAGGTTTGTTTTACATGCCAATGTAGCAAAGCGTTTTTACGATTTCCTCTAATTTCATCTAAACTATATCATTATTACTTAAAACTATTTGAATAAAATTTGAAAGGGTGTATTTCATAATTAAAATAATTTTATTCTCGTGTGAAACAATTATTTAGATTATTTTTTTAATCTCCAGCAATTTTAGGTGATGTTACAACATTCCATGCATTTATAATGTGCATATGCACGTTTTACGGAATATTTCAATTTCTGTTACCAATACGAACGTGAAGATGAGTTCGTCGCAGTAGTCGTCGGTTGTACGGCCCATTAAATTATTTGAAATGCAAACGCTGAAGTGTATTACAAAGATTTCGTTTTTATCGACAACAACTGCGACACTCGAGTGCCAAAAATTTCAATACGTGAACAATATTCGCTAGATAAAGAGTCACATTTGTTGAAGTGAATTTGCATAATTTAGTACCTACTTCCATTTCAGGTGTATGTTAGTTCAACTTTATACTTTATGTACATTCTACATACGCATGCGCGCTGAGTGCCGTATGGAAGGAAGCATGCATTATTTCTTTTGAAAACATACTCGACTGGCATTAATGTGTGTTGACTGCTAAGAGCCCTGTTAAAATAAAAGTATCGTCAAATACATATGCACGCTCTTAAACACATTTCAAACGAACGGGACATAATTAACTCACTTAGTCTTACACAACAAACGTCGCTTTTCCATCCATCTTCGCATAACATAATGACAAAAAAAATAAAATAGTTTTACACCGAGGAATTGCAACTACTTACCAAAAATAATCTTCAAATAATGAATGATAAGGGATATTGGTACCTGTAGACTCTGTCCCAAGGTCCTCTCTCCTTCAGCGAGGCGCGGCATGTTTTTGGCAAGTTCTGATATGTTTCTCGTAGGAACGCCGTAATTTCAAACAGCAGTACGCAGGCGATTATTCGCAGGGCTCGGGGACACTCGGCGCCTATCGGCTTCCCAGGGAGGCGTATGCTCGCTATGGGGACATTACTTTACTGAAACCTTGTATCGATTGTACATTCATATTGCGATTTACTAGCTTATTCCGCAGTACTACCCACGCGGAATTAAGGCATAATTTGAGTAACTCTTTGCTGATTTACATTCAAATATATCTAGCCATTCTTGCATGATGCTCAGTCAAACTTACGAACGAACACACTTGCACAATTTTTTGTTAGTAGGTTTTCTCAATAGCTTTCTTAAATTGTCTTGTTGTCTTTATTAGAAGAAAATTTATTTACCTTCATCAAGGAAATCCTCTTCTTCGTCCTGCTGCAGCAGCTCGCGTTGTCCGTCAGGATCATTGACCAAATTGACTACAGTATCGATATTTTTCTTATCTTCGATCAACATTTCTTCCAATCTGTTGCCGATAGCCTAAAACATTAATGCGGTAAGTATAAGAGAAAACAAAAAAAAGAAGAGAGTTATCGGGTGTTGAATTATAATAATTACAATGTTTATTTTCTAGGCGTCAATAGCCTCGTGGTTAGAGGGGTCGGCCTCGTAGCCGAGAGGTTCCGGATCCCCATCCTGGCCATTAAACTATTAACGTGGGCTCACTCCTAACACAAGCATTAGCTTAACTGGAAGGGCTAACGGGAATACTAGTAATGTGATACACACACAGTAATCTTTTTTTTAAAGCGGGCCTATGTCTTAAGATAAATGGCTTAATTGGGAGGCCTGTATTTTGGCAGATAACATTATTAATCTTACCTCGCCCCACTGGTAGAACAGCTTCGCAGCAAGCCGTTGGCGCTTCAGTTGTGGGCTTAATGACACTGTGAATAAATATTTAGCTTCATTCACAACACCTTTCATGTACCTATTTAAATTATCCGATGCCGTTGTACCGGGTAAAATGACTTACCGGCGTTTTTGGAAGCATTCGACTTGAGCCAATAAGGCCACTGCCCTTTGTTACAGTTGTGTACCAAATGCGCACATTCCAGAAGTATCGCGGCCCTTCCAACTACTACGGTGTCGGGCTAAAAAACAAATGATGCAGGTCACAGATTCATTGGCTGCATTCATTCAATTCTTAAAAAGAATATATGAGTGAGGCAACGCTTTCAAGAAAACCGCAGCGTATAGTTTACTTACGTATACAATGACATATACTAAAAATCCATCTTAATTACCCATTATGTATTGCCATAGAAATTGGATTTCTAAGCGATAGTCTTCTTATAACATTCCTTTGTGTTATTTTTGAAGATCATAAGTACAATCTATAATGGTTTTGATCATTAAAAATGATCATTTTTCACGCTCGGATAGAACATTCAACGGAAAGAGGCAGAGTTAAATGAAATTCTAAATGGTATACTTTCTTATACAGTAGGTGTAACGGAGTGTGAATTACCAAGTCCAAGAGCGCGGCCATGAAGAGCGCGTCGGGCGTGGCGCCGGGCTGCGTGGCGTCCAGCAGCAGGCCCAGCCGCGCCAGCCCCGCGCGCAGCGGCGCCGCCGCCACCAGCCGCCGCCGCTTCAGCACCACCAGCTCCGACTCGCCGCCGCCCGACCCGCCCTCCGCCGAGCCGCGCCGCGACATCACTGCAGCAAGTCCCGCACTACATCCAACATCTAGCATTGCTTGGACACTACTACTTACTATCGATCGACCAGCCTAAATGTCGATCAATTTATTTTTCGACCTTATGAACCAACGAGTGAACGTGTTCAAGTACACAAAATAGTCACTAGTTTTTATATTGTAGTGACATTGTTTATAATTTTTTTCGTTCTAGCTTTTACCTAATTCCTAGATCCGCTTTTGGTCAACTATGTTAATGCACAAATTTGTACTACATTATAGCAAAACCTACATACCTAATGCAAGTACTAAATAATATACCTACTAAACCACTTTTTACAGCTAACAATGACAATAAATTTTTCATTACTCATACTCTGAAAGTAGGTCTGAAGTTGCCTGAGGAGCGGGTTGAAAGTAATACTTTTCTGGCCCGGGAGAATCACTTTCAACTGACAGCTGTCAAATTATAAAAAAAAAACTAGTTCCATTTCTATGGAACCATGTTCAAACTTTTTCTACAGTCACTCAATTACAGCACGATGTAAAATTGAAATAACATAAAGTTGAGTATTAAATAAAGAATATATACTTTTAAATGACTTAATTATAATTTAGTTTCAACAATTTCTTTAAAATAACATAGATTTGGTCAAAATATTTAAAAATGAAAATTAAAAATACTGGCTAAATAATGAAGTTGGCCGGCCAACGAAAAAAAACAAAATAGGCGGCAATCCGATCTTTTTTTTTTCGAGTTGTAGAGTATTGTTCATAATTCCTTGTATTATTTCTTTAGCCAATTCCTGTTTTTATTTTTATTTTCCTTGTATTCGTAATGAAAAGCACAGTGTTTACCTCGGGTGAAAGACTTATTTTGTCCCTCGAACTATTAGCGCCCTCGCTACGCTCGGGCGCCAAACCCCGTCTCGGGAAAAATAAGTCACTTTCACCACTCGTGTAACAATGTACTATTACGGAAAGTATGAGAGTTTTATGAGTGACTTGAACTTACGGCCTCCACTGGACTCTTCGATGCTGCCGTTTCTGTTCTTCCTCATGTTAAAGTTCCTGAATTTGATTAATCTGGCTTCTACTCTCTTTCGTGCACTGTAACAAATAATATTGATCGTTTATTCCGTTTCACATCGTGGCATTTTGTCTCGATCACGATGACTATACCCTGGACTTTTAATGAAGTAAGTAGCTGTAGACAATTGACTTAGTCGGTTTTTTTTCCCACATTTCAATGGGCAGAGCTGTCACCCTTAAGCCTGGTTCTCCGACATGGCAGCCTGGTGTACTGGTGTACTGGTGTACTGGTGTACTGGTGTACTGGTGTACTGGTGTAGGGAGAGCGTACTTGGTGAAGGTGTGTCCGACGCGCTGCTTGACGACGGCGGGGCGCGCGGCGCGCGGCGGCAGCGGGCGCGGCAGCGACACCAGGCTGCCCGACATGGCAGCCTGGTGTACTGGTGTACTGGTGTACTGGTGTACTGGTGTACTGGTGTACTGGTGTAGGGAGAGCGTACTTGGTGAAGGTGTGTCCGACGCGCTGCTTGACGACGGCGGGGCGCGCGGCGCGCGGCGGCAGCGGGCGCGGCAGCGACACCAGGCTGCCCGACATGGCAGCCTGGTGTACTGGTGTACTGGTGTACTGGTGTACTGGTGTACTGGTGTACTGGTGTAGGGAGAGCGTACTTGGTGAAGGTGTGTCCGACGCGCTGCTTGACGACGGCGGGGCGCGCGGCGCGCGGCGGCAGCGGGCGCGGCAGCGACACCAGGCTGCCCGACATGGCAGCCTGGTGTACTGGTGTACTGGTGTACTGGTGTACTGGTGTACTGGTGTACTGGTGTAGGGAGAGCGTACTTGGTGAAGGTGTGTCCGACGCGCTGCTTGACGACGGCGGGGCGCGCGGCGCGCGGCGGCAGCGGGCGCGGCAGCGACACCAGGCTGCCCGACATGGCAGCCTGGTGTACTGGTGTACTGGTGTACTGGTGTACTGGTGTACTGGTGTACTGGTGTAGGGAGAGCGTACTTGGTGAAGGTGTGTCCGACGCGCTGCTTGACGACGGCGGGGCGCGCGGCGCGCGGCGGCAGCGGGCGCGGCAGCGACACCAGGCTGCCCGACATGGGCAGGGACTCGCCGGACCCGCCGCCGTTGCGCGCCAGCGACGCGGCCGCGGGCTTCTGCCGGAACCAGTTCACTGGAACATGCACCACCGCACCGTTTTAGACGTGCGTAATAGTAACGCACATATAGGGCGTCCGCGCCTTGGTTCCGGGTCGAGTAACTGAGAAGCGATAGATCGTGCATAGACCGGGCCGCCGCACCGTTCTGTGCCGCGCCAACCTGGATAAAAACAGCAAGAGGCGCGCCTCACCACGTCCGGTCTATCGATAATAATTGATTGTGATTGGTCAATCGTAAATTAAGCGTACGAGGGCAACACTAAAAGTTTTTAGAACTGGCCACTTGTAAACGATATACCTAATAAAAAAATGAGTTAATTTTTTGTAAATAGAACTTTTTGCAAATATTATTGTGTATGTATTTTATCCATTTGTCATTTGTTTACGATTTGGCGGCGGCAATTAAAAAAAAACTGTGTCACGTCAGCATGAATTTAACGCGAGAAAATTTTCGTACATTGATTTTTTATGACTTTCGATGTCACTTAAGTCAACAAGAAAGTTATGATAGAGTTCGATTGGCCTTTCACGATGAAGCCCCATCTCGTACCACTGTTTACAACTGCTTTAATGAGTTTAAACGTGGTCGCACTAATCTCACCGATGATCTGCGTGAGGGACGCGCGGCCTTCTACGGCGACGAGTGAAGATAACATTCTAGTACTGTTGGAATTGTGTTGCTTAGCTATTGAATTAGGTCAACCTGTTATAATAGCTATAAGTTTTGATAAATAAAATAAAATAAAAAACATCAGTGTTGTGCGGCGTATGATAGAGACTACCAAGGAGTGACTTATCAGCAGATTCGGACAAGGTTAAGCATCGGTATGAGTCATGTGCACAAAATCATCCATCAACATTTAGCGGTCAGGAAGCTTTGTGCCCGGTGGATACCTCATAATTTGACAGAGGCCCAAAACCGTCGTGTTGATTGGTGTCGTGAAATGGTTCAAAGATTTAACGGAGGTGACTCAAATGCTGTGTTCGACATACTTACGGATGACGAAAGCTGGATGTATTGTTTTGATCCTGAAACTAAGAGACAGTATGCTGTCTGGATGTTTCCTTCCGAGGAATTGCCAACTAAAGTGAAGAGAGGTCGAAGCGTGGGAATAAAGATGGTGGCCTCGTTCTCCGGAAAGACAGGTCATTACGCAACAATTATTTTAGAGGATTTAAAAACAGTTACTGCAGAGTGGTACACTAACAATTTTTTGCCACTCTTGTCTTGGAATAAGTTCGGGAGAAACGACCTCGCAGAAGGATCCTCTTTCACCACGACAACGCCTCGTCGCACACCGCCAAGCAAATAATCGACTACTTGGCGACGTCAGACGTGGAATAACTGGGTCACCCGCCCTATAGCCCCGACCTCGCTCCTTGCGATTTTTATTTATTTCCGAAAATGAAAGAAAAACTTCAAGGAATACGTTTTATGGACGCCGAGGAAGTAGTGGCTGCGTTTCAAAATTCCGTCGAAGAGACCCCTAACGACGAGTGGGCAAAGTGCTTTTCTCAGTTGTTCCATCGGATGCAGCGATGTATTGATCTAAATAGACTCTATTTTAAAAGATATAATAAAACAAATACCTTGCTAGTTTGTTCAGTTTTTAATTTTCTAAGAACGTTCAGTGTCACCCTCGTATGGGTTTCATAACTTTTGTCCTAGAGTGCGGAGTCCAAAGGGTGTTTAGTCCGGGGCTATAACTTACCGATGCCGCTAATATGGAACTTGGATGGAATAGACTTGGAGTGCGAGATCTTGTGGTGCGGTGTTATATCAGCAGATGACGCAGAAGGGATGGTGCGCTCTGATTGGCGGGGCGTCAGCTGGTAACGGCGCGTGCGCACCGACAGCGGCGACTGACTCGCTGATTCATCCCCACCTTCCGTCTCTAGAAGGCTCTGAGAATAAACACATTCGGCTAGGTTCTGACCTTTATAAGTTGGCTTCACCAATTTGCTCACTTTAAGTAAGATTAAACTAAGCCTATCATCATGCGCTTTTGGCGATGAAGGTACCACTTAATGCAGTAGAGTGGCTGCTAAGTCATTCAATAAGCCCATGAAAAAGACCGCAAAACAAATTTAATCAATTTTTGTTTTGGAACCAATATAATAAGAGTCAATTTTGACTGACATGTGCTCCGGTGGAGGAAGTGCTTCTCTTCTTGAATGTGAACTTCTTGTGGGGTCGCTCGTCTGGCACGCAGCCGGAGTCCGCCGCTGTGTCGGACCCTCGCTCTTCTGTGTCGGCCGCGCGAGGTATGTGTCTGCATAATGACGATGCCGTCTATACAGGGTTACCTACTAATATTTCAACGTATTCCATGCTTGCATGAACTCTACAAAAACTACCAAACTGCAAAACACCCTGAAGTGATAGAAGAGCTAATCTTACCTCCCTGCATGTGCCAAAAATTTTGTAGTTTGAGAACGGTCTTGAGTATGCTTTTGACATGTCATTTGTACTGATATGACATAAGAATGACATTTCCAAGATCCAGACTTGAGATCGATTTATTAATACAAGCTTTAGTGATACTGTTTCCAATTTTGTGCTTTTAAAAATACCCAAGGACGAGCGTTTATGTAATATCGAAAAGATAGAACTTAATTATTTAATGAGTTTCAATAAAATTAAAATATATCACCATAATAAGGCCATGGTAAAAAAAATATGACCAAGTTTGTACGTATCATCTTAGATAGCCTGTGCGAATAACAATGTATGGTGGTATCTTGACTTAGAAACGGCTGAACAGTTATAAAAAGGTAAAGGCATTTGGTAAAAAGAAAACCATGCGGAAGCCGCTATTGCTAAATAGATACCTGATAACTCTCGTAGTCTGCATATTAGATTCTTTCTGTTGGCTGTCAGGCCTTTCAGCTGTATCCAGGAGCGCACTGAACGCGACAACGCGAAACTCGCCCCCGTGGGCTTCCTTCACATAGTTTAGAAGTAATCGGACTTCACTGTACAGTGCCTATAAAAATGACAAAAAACTAAATATTCTGCAATATAATCATGTTTTTGGCGAGCTAAACAAAACATTAATTGGGTTTTTTATTGTGCATAGGTGGGTAGTGGGGACTTCAAAAGAAAATGCGCCTAATATATACTCGTACATTGCATAATGTATTATGCAGAAAATTATTCGAATGCCATTCAAGAAAAAGGCAACTTAAATAACTTCTGTTTAACTGTTTAATTCCTAGTAAAATATTATCAATTATGATTCAATTTGATGTAATAACTCTGGTTGAGGCGGACGGGAGCAGCCCAGGGGAAAAATTTACAATAACGCTAAAATTATTTTAAATTAGATTTGTTTTTTTTATATTTTCTCTCAATGGCGGAGCAGCGCCCTCTAGAATTATTATAGCGTAATATTCCATGACCATTAACAAAACAAACAAAATTTTACGCATGCGCGTATCCATCATTTGAAACGTGACTTATGGAACGTCTTTAGTTCATACACAAATCTCATATAAAAATTGATAAAATATACATTTTTTCCAGAATCAGGGAAACTTTTCAAATTTATAATATTGTAAAAAGCCAGTTCAGACTATTACGAACATTTAAAAATATAATAAATCGAAATCCAATAATCACAAATTTCGAATGGATTCGAGCCGTGGGAATTGGTTTTGGCCGTGAATGTGGCTTTTTTAACCTACAAAAGAGCTGATGATCTTCAAACGGCTGAACCGATTTTCATGAAACATAGCTAAGAACACTCTCGATCAGAATACCTATCTAACAAAAGAAACAAAATTGAAATCGGTTCATCAGCTTGGGCGCTACGTGGCTACAGACAGACACACAGATACACATGTTAAACTTATAACACCCCTCGTTTTTCGTCGGGGGTTAAAAATCAAATTATAATTATATTTCTTGTTTGGTTGTTTTCTATAACAGCCGGTAACATCCGTATCGGTTGGGGAAGTAATTTTAAAAATGTTTTTATTTGACAATATCACAGGCGAGACAAACGGCATCTGCACCGCGTTTATACGCTACAGCCTGTACTGTGTACATAATAAGAACCTGTTTAGAAATAATAAAGGTAGGTACTTCTACTTACAGAGTTATCAAGCATTTTCAGTTCCTTATGCATCAGTGCGAATCTAGTGACGAGCACCCTGAACGTGGTCTCGATGACATGTGCTTCAATTGCTCTGTTCGGGTTGGGCGTCTGCCCGGCGCCGAAGTTGGTCGCGTACCCAGCTTGTAAATTGCTCATGTCCGGCGACTTCGAGAAATTGCGTTTCTGTTGATCTGAAATATTTTTCAGTAAATTCCCTTCCTAGCGCTTACCATAAACGTTTTTATAGAGCTTAATAACGAACCCCGTTATTGCCTTATATTAATTAAAAATAATCTAGGGGTTGAAACACTCACTCATAGGTGAAACCAAAGTAGCCGGCTCCGCGCAGAACCCAACGGTTGCGTGCAAATTGTCGAGCACCTCCCTGATGGGCGCGTACTTGGTCATCTCCCGCATGCGCTGCGCGAACCTGGTCGCGCAGGCGGCGCGCAGCTGGCGCAGCGAGTTGCGCGCCTGCACGCGCAGGCACTCCGCCTGCGGCCCGCGCAGCGCGCTCGTGCAGCCGTGCGAGCAGCCCAGCTGCCGCGCCAACCTGACACACCAAGCTACTAGTTTATTTTATTCACTAGCTGTGCCCGCGACTTCTTCCGCGTGGAATTTAACCTAATAAAAAAGCCCGCTCCCGCGTTCTAAGCCCGCGCGATAGGATCCATTTTTTTGCCAGTGAAGGTCCCGTCAAAATCGGTCCAGCCGTTTCGGAGATTACCCGGAATAAACACACTGACACAGACAGACAGACAGACAAAAAATTAAATCGCGTTTTTGTTATAAGTGTCTTATTTACTTTCATATGCATTTAGTGAAAAGGTGTTATTTTGATATTACAAACAGACACTCCAATTTTATTTATTTGTATAGATAAATATTTTTTTCATTTGTTTTATTATGCTTTCAAGCATACTAAAACTAAACATGCTAAAACTCCCCAAACCGAAAATTATCGGACTTCTTGTGGACAAGAAAATTAATGTTCCGTCCACACTCACTCACATTTATGAACCTATATTGGTTAATTTTACACCAACAACACATTATAATTCAATAGATAAAATAATACCTGAGTATAATGTGCATAATCATATAGTACGGACAATCTATATTTTCCTCTTCCTTTGATTTATCTTTCGTACTGTCCCCGCCTTCGATGTTTGTCGAATCTTGGCTATGAGCGCCTGGCAAACCGGAATCTCTTTCCTACAGAAACAAAGGATCGTGATAAAACATCAAATATGACCTACCTCTTATTAATATTAGGTCCTTGGATGGAAATTATATTAGACCTATTGGCTTAGAGCTTAAGACCTACGAGTTAACCAACCTATCCTTTCTCCCAATTTGAATTGAGGTTGGCCCGCATCAGAACTTCAGGCTCAAACATTTATAAGGAGCGACTACAGTCTGTCATCCGAAACATAACTAGAACAACCAGTCCACAGTTTGCAGGATTCAATTTGTCCGTTAATCAATATCATTTTATTTAAAATGCACGGCGTTATTTCAAAAAGTTTAACGCATGATACACCTATAAAAAAAAATCTCAAGAAATTTATTGTTTTATATACACGAGTTCATCACCTGTTTTATATTTTTTCTTACAGTAATAATGTTAGTGTGTTACCTTATTATCCTTATCTTTGTTGAAATCAGCTAAAGGATCAACAGAACCTGGTTGATGCCCCTCAATATTACTGTTCTGCCAGTTTTTATGGACACCGATCTCCATTAAGGTGTCAACCAAATTGAGCATCACCTCCATCACACGGAGGGTGATGTAGAAACTATCCATCGTTGAAACTGAGTATACAGCCTGCAAGTAATTTAAAAAGATAATGGTGGGAATCAAAGTGATTTGATCACCAGATGGCGCTTGATTGGACTGGCCTGTCATTATCTGTCACTTTACTTCTGTCAGTGTCATTTATTACCCTTATTCACTTTGTGTATAGTGTAATGTTTAAACCAATTTCATGGTCTTCCTTTCATTTAAGATAGTATGTTATTTAAAAGAAAATCATCCTTATGATTTACCCTTTTGATTGGTATCATAAAAATAGGATGTATTATTTCCGCGTTACTTATTTTTGAAAATAAAGGGTTGTTTTATTTCAGTCAACATTTCCTCCAAACTCTGTATTTTTTCCCACCTTGTAATCGGACAAGGATAAAATGTTAATGATAAATTACCTTCATGACCACTTGAAGATCAATTTCACCATCCTTAGTGATATAGTGTATAGAGCCGGGTGCCTCTTGTATCTCTTCAACTATGTATGTGATGTTGGAGTCAGTTTGCGATCGCGTCAGACTCGGCTTCCGCTCTGGAGTCGGTATGTGTTGAGAACCTTGCATGCTGACGGAATCTATCTGGGACTCTAAAGAACCCTGAAAAAAATGTATCATGTTATACAGATATGTGCATTACAAGGAAATATTGGGATATTAATAAAATGTTGCCATACACTAAACACTTTTTAAGGCCGGAAAAAAATAAGAAAACAAAACAATAAATTAAGGAAAAAAAACCTGCTAGCAATTGCTTGCCCTTGTATAGCAAGTAGTGAGTAGACAAAGACAATAATATACATAAACCATAATTGACTCATTAGAGAAGCAATTTTTCCGGAATCATTTGTTTATTTATTTGGATTTCCAACAACAAATACAGTGTATGCAATAAATAAGGATACATCTTATTAATCTACGTAAAGTAATAATGAAAGACTTTCAAATTATTCGAATATCTTTATTTATAATATTCTTGAACAGCTCACCTGTCTAGTCTTCGATAAATAATCCGGGGATGGCGTGGGCGTATGTTCAGTAACAGTTATTATGGGGTTCTTCTTCTTTTGCACGTTAGAGGGCGCTGTGCTCGCAACGCCTTGAGTCCGCTCAGTTTTCACCTCACCGATGTACCTGAAATACCGATCTTATAATTTGAAGGCTAATATTTATCGACACTTTACGGTTCACCGTCGTATGTATATACAATTTTGAAAGGTAATAATCTTTTTTATAGTTTCAAATTTCGTAACAAACTGCTTAAGTCTACTCTGTAATTTGTACACTTGAAATAATACTTTAATGTAAGTCGATACATAAGATTGTGAGGGTTTTCATTTAATATCTTGTTTGACTAAATGTGTATTATAATGATTCTAATAGTAATGTGAACACTTCAGTTGTATTTAATAGCTTCTCTTTGTCATGCTTTAGAAGTAGAGTGTTAGTTTTTACACATGCTTCATTATAATAGTTTAACCGGTGATGATTTTACTTAGTAGTTATCACTTGCAGTTATTTAAACTTTTAAATGAAAGCGTCTAACATTGGTAATTATGTGCAGTGTCGGCAGTTCAATGGTTAGTTATGAAAATACAATTTTCATTAATTTAAATCGTATCAAAATTCAAAGCATTTCAACATACGACTTTAAAACACTACTAATTAGAATTGCGAATTCTGTATCTAGCTCTTAATAATTGTATTAATGTATTCTACCTACGGCACCACTTTATTATGAATGGTGTTTCGAATATCTAGTGAGCTTTGTGCGTGCATACAACTACTTTGATGTACTGTGAGATTTTCAAGAGTGAGGATGTATGTATTACTTTAGTTCGGTATCAAAGTAATTGTTCTGTCTATATACAAGCCGTATAGGTGGCAAGCTCGGCGTCCCTATTGGAAGAAATTGAGTGAAATATAAAGCTGTATTCTACGCGTTTAATGTAGTACTAGTTGTATGAATCGTCGATTCGCAGATCAAGGTCTAGCGTCTAATTACGAAGCTTCTAATTTCTTTGTTACATTTGCTCACTTACCCATTGGTTGCTAGCTCATCGATCAAACAGCTAGCCACGTTATATCGTTCGTCCATTACAATAGTGTACGGGTATAAGCGTTAACAAGACGGGAGAAAGAGAATAAATACATATTTTTTTTAGTAATGGAAAAATATTTCCCGAAAAATGTGTCGAAAAAATAAACATGCTGTGCTTTGACGATGAAAGTAAAATGGAAAATATTATGACATTAATAAATAAGAACATTATTATAAATCATTAGGTACCTAGTCATAAGTATATAACTAATTTGCGTCTATGACATCTGCTTATTAACGAATTCAAGTATGGTTTTATGAACTAATTTTAATAGAAATAGGGGGAGAATGGCGCTGTGCTATATTCGATATTGATAAAGACTTACTTTTCTAAATACCGGGTATACTAACATCAAAAAAATCCTCCCCCTCTATTTCATTTAGAATACAACATTGTTTCATGTTCTACAGCATGACTATATTAATACTTACGAATATTTTCTATTAATTTACTTAAGTATAAAATAATAAGATCAGATAGCTTGCTTAGTTGTTAATAAAGTAAATTCTACAATTCCAATTCTTTATCCGTTAACATAAACCTTTCATTACTATAACTACGAAATTCGTATAAAAACATTGGCATGAGAAAAAAGTATAGAGATGAATAATATTTGAGAGTCTTACCTCAAACTAGGCATACTTTTCCCTTTGATAAGGTTGCAGTGAAACAGATCGCCAGTGAGTCTTGGTGCTATCGGTGGGAAGTTGTTTGATAGGACCGAGTTAGGCCTATCTTCTGTGTTATCTAAACTTCTGTGGTATTCCTGTAACAAGTAATATTCACTTTATATGTATAACATAATGCATTCTACCTCTATTACAAAAGTGCACCGCCGTGTCTACTAATTGTATGCGTATGTTAAAATAATATTTGCAACGAGTGAGGTGAACTAAAACTATTTTATTATTTTTTACGAATGTACCTTACCTACATATCTTAAAAGTAACACCAGCGAAATTCGCAAAAGAACTACGATTTTTTACTTTCGAAACACGTAAAATAATAATGGCTTATTTCGAAACGTGTAAACGTTCGTTCGAAAGTGATCTACTATATAAAAATAAGTCGGGTTTTCCTTCCCGACGCTATAACTCCAGAACGCACGAACCGATTTCCACGGTTTTGCATTCGTTGGAAAGGTCTCGGGCTCCGTGAGGTTTATAGCAAAGAAAATTCAGGAAAAATTTCAACAGAACGCGGACGGAGTCGCGGGGCACAGCTAGTTAGGTATAATAATCGTTATTTTGGCGATGATTATTCTAAGTTGTGTTCATAAGATATGTAACTATTAAAGCATTTTGCAAATTCGTTTATATTCACGCCATGTATTTGAGCAATATAAATAAAATAACGCCCGAGGATGCCAAACTATTTACAAAGCAAATGACTACCGATAGCATTCTCACTGCGGTGTGGAAAGAGAACTTCTGGTCGTCGTGTCCTATCTTCTCCAGCGCCTTCTCAGACTTTGACAGCAGCTTCGTTTCAACGAACGCTTTCAAGTCTGACATTTTCATTTTGCGTTTAATTTTCTCACTGGACCTTCTAGTGATAGGAATGTCTTCTTCAGGTTTCGGGGCCGCTGGGAAGGGCATCTCCGTGATCGGTGACATGTCCTTAACTTCGGGGACTTCGATGAAGTTTTTCAACGAGTCCCGGTCTTTTATATCCGGGCTTTGGTACACGGAGACCTCAATTTTGGGGATTGGCAACGAGTTGCTCCGTTTTCTTGGTTGAGTTTGTTTCGACATATCGTCGCATATGTCGCGTAGTCTGCAATAAGGTCGGATATTCGTCAATACTGTTACATTTATTAATCTGCAATAAATGTACATTTTTTTTTGATAAAAGTACCTGTTATACAGATAATGCAGGGCCCAATACACACCCTCCTCCTGCCATTGAGATGTAAATAAGCATCTCAATGTAGCGACGTCCAGAAACGTAGCTGCGGAAACCTGAAAAACATGTAACAGTCTCCTTAAACCCTCAACTTGCGTACCTTTGTAGATATTATTATTGATAAGACTGCCTATTAAGAATTACGTAGGTATAGTCATTTTAGTTCACGAAGACGCGTGAATTATTGCACATTGACCCATATTCCAGTGTCATAAGAGTCACAGTACGCGTCTTTATTAAATGAATGAACTGTAGGTACTGTATTTTTCTGGTAAGCAACACAATCAGGATTTTTTAACTTCCCCATCGCGTATGAACGAAGCTATTGTATTAATCTCTGGAATCACTCACATTTCCTTGTTTCGCAGAAGGCGGTTTTTCCGTCGTCGGTGTTCCCTTAGGGCCTGGACCCCCGCCACCACTGTCTGACAATGACTCTTTATCAGATGAACTGGAAATAAATACCATAAACTATTAGGCCGTTACCGATTGATCGACCGCCGATCGATGATCAATTGAACGTGGCTTTATGCAGAAACTGTCACTGTCTCTCATTCTACCATAGATCGAAGGTCGGCCGGCTTAGGGTACTTTCGTCTTCATAATAATTGTTGTAGAGTTCAGTTTAAAATGTGAATAGGCACTAACCTCATTTTAGTGATTTGTGGTAAAGGTTTAATCCCCGGCAGAGACTGCTTGCTGGCGTCAGATTTGCGTGCTTGGAAAATACTCGGATCGGCCGCGTAGACTGTGTAGGGCTCTCTCCCTATTCCACCGTTATTTTGTTCCGACGGTAAACGGTAAATAAACTACGATATGAGGGAAAAAGTTATCATCAAGTATTTTATCAATTGATTAACGGTTTAAATTCTGTTGGTACTGAAACTAAACTAAAAACTTATTTAAACACATTGTATTGCCATCCTTTACATACTCGCAATGCATGAGCAGGATAGCACTACTTTTATCTGTGTCTAATAATACCTATTATAAAATTATTACCACATGCTCTTCTTCAGTGCTTGAACTTTCTTCAGGTATAGTTTCAGGGAATATAGTGTCTTTAGGGGAAGACAGCCATGGCTCCTCCTCGGTGCTGGCCTGCTTGGACGGCGCATCCGACTGAGAACCGGACATATTCTGACTTGGAGGACTACCACTCACTGGCGCTTCTTTGGAAAGTTTACCTACAAAAATAAAATTGATTAGGTTTATTTTTATTTGCGGGCATATACAACCACATGAGGATTACACACAAACAAAATAAAACAGAAACAGATAGAAGAAGGTCTCACGTCAGTGCATGTAAGCTTGAATACAACTACAGAGAGTTGAAAATCAAGAAGAAAGGGGTCAGGTCTAACACCATTTTAAATACGTACGACCCATAAAGACGTCGCCATGTTGTGGTCTTTTAGAGTACTTGCCACCAAGAGGTTTGGGCTTCGGTTTCACGAGGGTAGTGAAGCAGGGCGCGTCGGGGTGGCGGAATTCCCACATCGCTTGCCACATCTTCAGTCCATTCTCCAGCCGGAAGTTATTCGTGAAGTCAGATTCTTTCAAGTGATGCGACAGGGGGGCGAACAGGAATACGAACAGCTGTCAAAGGTGATTTCAGGCTTAACTTGAGGATATAAAGGCGATTTTTATAAGGCGCGAATTGCTTCAAATGTAAGATAAGTGTAGATGTAAGTTCTATATCGCATATTAACAAAATATAATCCCATGGTCTTTACGAAATATGTTTGGATGTGTCAAATTAAGATTATTTAATATTTGACGACACCAGAATTGGAGTAATAGGCATGATTACTAATATTGAGTTTAGTGTATTATTTATATTAAGATGTAAGTACCAATTCTATTTAACAAATTGTGAAAAAAAAACTAAAATATCACAAATAAATTGTTTTCTTATATTTACGCGAATACTACACATTGAAATAAAACTATTTTTCGGATTTATTTTTCGGGAACATAAAGTTAATAAACGCGATAAAATCCGAAAAATAGTTTTATTTCAATCACAAATAAATACAATAATATTCACTATTAGAGTTTGCTAAAACTATTCAGTTCAGACGTTCATTGATTCTACTCTAGCCAGTACTGTTTTCGAAACTTTAAATGTCTGTTGTTTCGACAATTTTAATGTTATATTGAAAATTATTTCATTAGTATTGATCGTAAGACTTATCATTATACTAGGTGAAACAAAAAGGGTATACTATTTTTTTTGCAACTTAACTTTGTAAATCTCAAACTATCGGCTTTGTGGGACAGTTGAAGTACTAAAGGTTTTATAGACTTGTGAAATTGGTCAACAGCTGTATTCCTATAACACCTTTTGTGTTTCAAGATACCTCCAAAGCTGATGGTTTAAGAATTACAAAGTTAAGTTTTGAAAAAAAAAGTATACCCATTATGTTTCACCTTGTATAATTATACAAACAATAAGAAATTTGTGATCATACCCATTATCAACAAAATATAAAGTTATCTTCTCAGTGGTACATTACTTATGATTAATTATTTGTGAATAGTAAATGGATATATGTACATATTTTTATTCTTAATTGAGAAGTATGATCTGTAACAGTACAATGGTATGTCATACTCACCGTGAGGGTGGGTATAGAGAAAAGATAATGGAACGGATTGGAGAAGAAGATGCCATTTTCATAATCAGCATCGGCACACTCATCAGAGGCATCAAGTACAATCCAGTGTAATGTATAGAGAAGTTTTGTCTCTACATTGCCCAGGGATTGCATGTTGTCTTTGACCCTAGGAAAAAAGTTACATAAATATATGTATTGATAAAAACTATGGGATTTGTTATGGGAATATCATTAGTCATTAGCTTTGCATACAAAATCATTGTTGCGTATCTTAAAATGGAAATTTCCTTAATCCTTCCAAAGTGGATGCCTATGATACTTATAGTCAAAATTTCATGTTCCTAACCGCAGTACTTATCTATTCACAGGAAAATCTTTAAAGAACCCCAGTAGTTTAGGCTGTTAGTACTTGGTCAGGGTCAGTTAGTCAGCCAGTTTATCCTTTTATAAGTATATTATGTACTTACACAGATTACTTAATTAATCATGGTTTGAGAAATAAATTAATTTTTTCAAGATACAAGTAGCTAAGATTAGCCTGCACCTTATGGTCGTACTTATAACTTCAGAAGGAATAATATTGCCAGATTGAAGTAGGTAAGTATGACAATTAAAAAAAAAAACATTAAAGTGTAATTGAGTAAGTACTTATTCTTCAAATTATGTACCTACCTACCAAGATGAACTTACCTGTTGTGTAGCAAGGCTGCTAATGCGTGCATCACATGGGGCATTGCCGCTTGTATGAGCCGCCATCGTGGGATAGCTTCTATAGCTTCAGCTAGACTGATGGAGAGGCCAAACCTGAGGTTCTGGACTAAGACCTTTTCAAAAGACTGAAAATGGATTAGGATTGTATTAGGTACACGTTCTTTTACAGCAGTAAGTAAACTTCATAATTATTCTATCATTATTAAGAATTCTAAGAATTGCATGAAATTTTGACTTACCTTACAAGCTTCCTTCACCTCCTATGGTGCAGTTATAGGAAAAATTCATCGCATTAGGACAATAATAATATGTTTTTCTTGACTCGATAAATTAAAAAAATGCGAGATGTAAGTAAACACAACAAAGGTATTTTGACAACTAACTGACAGATTTCGCGCACTGCTGAGTGTGGTCAGTACAAGAAAAGATGATAGCCCTAAAGAAAAAAATATAGGTAAGAACATCTATTGTTCGTGTCTGTCGGGCTTAAATATCAACAAGATTTCGATAGCTTTTTATCACTAAGTTTTCTATTGAAAATGTATAAATATTATTATGTTCCTTTAGTAAACAAAGTGATATAAATATGAGCAAAAATGACCCACTAAAAATACTAGGATAGGGTAAAAATAAAACTCTAGGTAAGTAGATGTCTCAGGCGAGATTGATGAAATAAATGAAACATCTATATAAGTACTCTATTATAATTCAGGATAAATGAGAAGCGGAAGCAATGTGGAATACTTACATGGTGTCCAGGAGCACGTTGACAGAACTGCGTGTTATCAACAATAAGTGACATTTTACAACACGTCATTCATAATTATTGTAAAAAAAACTCTACAGAATAATAAAATCACTAAAACGCTAAAAAATTTCCCGTACCGGGAATCGAACCCGAGCCTCCTGGGTGAAAGCCAGGTATCCTAGCCACTAGACCATACGGGATATGATGGTTAAATGGTTAAATTGTAGGTACTTACGGTACCGCGATACCGTGACCATAAAATAAGTAATATAGATAGTTAGGTACCTATATCATGAAGATTTTATTTTATATTTGTTTGGACAAATGTAAGGACAATTAGCATGAGGCAGTGTTGAGCGTTATTTACAGTTGCGAACAAAGACATTAAATTTAAATAACACCTTTTTGAATCAAGCTGTCTACTTACCATACAGGCGGCATCATGCACTTTGCCCAGACGTGGTCTTACGAATGGAGTGGTTTGTCGCCAGAGGAATATTTGCACCGGGATCGGTACCACTTCGTCCGCATTCGGATCATCTTCCGATAAATCTTTTACTCTCATTGTACCTGATAAGCATTGGTCCATCACACTTAGGAACTTAATTATAGGTATACGTACTTCTAAGTATCTACCTATCGATTTCGAGTTGTTATTTTTTTTGTTTCCACAATAAAGAGGCGAAATCACAAATCGGTGGAAATGGTGCGAGTGCAAACGGGGGTACCTTTGGTAAGACTTTGGTAGTAGAGTATGTACTGTATTACTCATAATTTATATAGCCCATCCATACAACTATTTAGTCCAAAATCAATTGTTTTAGTAGGAACCTAATACATCTAGCTGCACACCATTCGGAACCCACTTAAAATTATTGTGATAGCTCTTATCTTAGATCAATTCGATGATTCTTTATGGCGAGAAAACAAAAGAGGCAAATTTTCAATTTACCTTAGAGGCACCGCCGCGATATAGGCAGAGAGCGTATAGGTATATAGTTGCTAGATATATACCTATAATACTTATCGATCTACTAAATAACTAGGTGCAATTTTATATACATGGAACTCACCTCACTCCATGGATCAACACACAGAAAATACCCGAAAGGCACTGTTCATACTGCACAGTTGATGGTGCACATTATCAATGGTACTGATATCGAGGTAATCGAGGACCTCGTCCGAGGGACGCACGATAGGGAATGGGGTGCCGCGCAATTGCGTCGCAGTGATGCTGAGGGTTGCCGTTTATTAGTTTTCTAAAAAGAAAGGTCTAAGAAGGAATATTACCTATAGACAGGAATTATAATTACAATGTTCTAATCTAGATATGTATGTATATTGTATTTGCATATTATTTTTGTTGAATAATTTATGTAAATATTGTTGACAGAATTTTCAAAATAACTACTAATTTGACAAAAATACAGACGGTAAAATTTCGAAAACAGTACCTACTTACTACTACAGCTCTACCATCATAACTCAGAAGTTTGAGCAAACTTAAATAGCGAATATGATTGCAGTATTCAAAAACTCATTCACAATGTTGTGTCTTATCTTAACGGTCTTATTCATAACTAGCTGAGCCCGCGACTTTGTCCGCGTGGAGTTTAACTTAACAAACTTTCATCCCCTATTTTATCCCCTTGGGGGTAGAATTAATCAAAATCCTTTCTTAGCCGGATGCCTACGTCATAACATCTACCTGCATGCCAAATTTCAGCCCGATCCGTCCAGTGGTTTGGGCTGTGCGTTGATAGATCACTATGTCAGTCAGTCAGTCAGTCACCTTTGAGTTTTATATATGTATATAGATAAACCAGTTATAAGAAAATATGCTAAATTTTATAGTACCTAGTCAAACACACAACTGCAGTCATTAACTTCTGTAGAAGCGGATGTAAAGGACTTGAAGGAAATTAGGTACTCTGATATACTTATAGAAGGTGCCTAAGCGCTCCCTGTGATAATAATCCATTTAAAACCTCTATAGTTTTATTCCTTAGGATCTCTACTTGACAGCTTATTAGCAAACACTATTCTAAGCTTCTTGGCATACACTAAAGGTAACAGACAAACCAGAAGACACTGGTTAGAGCTATAAAATATGAATCGTATTTACCTATTAAACCTCTTACGTAACAATATCTGGTACGTGTCAACCCTACAAGATTTTCAACATTGATCTGTGCGCGCAGGGTTGGTTGCGGAGAGGCAGCCTCCCGTTGCCGTGGAAACGGTCTCATGGCTGCTCGACCGGGGCAGCTGAAATCTGGGCCAGACGTGTTTTTCAATATATTACACTTTTCCACAACTCTACCTACTCAGGAAGCTATATTTCCAAGTCTTCTTTTTTAAATAGTAGAGTCGCTCTACTTGTGTATCAGTATGCATTTTCAATTGCCTAAAATTATTAAAAAAATCTAGGTACCTATATACAAAATAGAGCATGTTTCATGGTAGGTCCTGAGAATATTCTATGTATACAGCTAATCTATTGTCTCCATTCCTAAAATAGCAGCAGGTCTATCTTTTTTTAATGATTTTGTATGAATTCCTTTGAAAATATTAATAACGTATCTGCTAATGCATAGCATGGTATGCATCTTAAAGTTTAATACTTACATTTAAAAAACAATTTCCACCGAATTTTGAAGTGTTCGATCAAGTGGGCGATAAATGCTACACATTAATTAGAAGAAAGATGGAAGCTGTCGTTTCCGACACGGAAACTTTCCGTCGACTGTGAATACCCCCCATGTCTCTTTTCCGTGATGGGGTAGCAGTAGGAGGTATCTAGTTATGTAGGTACATCCAAATTTTGCTAATGGAATTAATGGCTAGTGTAATGGGCCATATACTGGCATCGATATCAAATTCATGTTTTATAATTTCATAATTTAGACCGATTGGCATAAAAAGCCTCCCGCTTACCCAAACTTGTTTAATGTAATTGATTCTGGACTTTCACTTAAACGCAAATGTTAAGCATGAGGACATTGAATTAACCAGATTGACCTGTATGTCGAAGTTCACTTTGTGGCAGGCAATTTACTTTATAAATAGAATCGGACAGGGAGCGCCGGCACTAAACAGTATCCATTTTATAGATGGTTCCCGTTAGTTGTGTCCACATTGTCACTGTTTTATGTCTACACGACCTATGGGTGTTCAGCAATTTCTTAATTACATTAGAAGGGGATATTTAATGTTTCGGATACGTAGAGTGCACAAATGATGTTGTGTCTGTTACCAAGTGCCAAGTCCATACGAATTCAAACTTGTTCAACATTATAAATATTGAAATAGTCTACTAACCCAGGCTAGCTGTTAGTAAATTAGCCTTCGTTGGGAAATTGTTGGGACAACCTTTAATGACACCTTGACGTTTTCTTGCAAACCTACAACTAATTGGGATCCTGTAAATAGATTCACGGACAATGCAAACATTATGCGACACTGTTTATCTCCGCCCACTATCCAGTGCAGGAAGTTAGTAAGTAAGTAGTTTCCTAATGGAAAAATGTATTATGGGCCACATCATGGTACCTGCTATAATTGAAATAGTGACGTCATTTTCATCAATTTTTTTTTTTTTTTTATATCACTATATGTTGCTGGCCAGAGTAGCCATAACAACTTCACCCGGACAGAGGGCGAGCGCAAGTGCGCTCCAGCCAGAGGGGCAGGGGGGCAGCTAGCTCAAGGGCGCCACAAGGGACACGACCTCGGCTTGGGCCGCTGCCAGGAGAGGTGGCGAGGGTAAATCTACCACCGGATCGGAACGCGACCTCGACTGAGAAGATCCGGCAAGAAACTCAGCGGGCTTGTCGGGTGCCAAGGTGCGTCTAGGTAAGTAGACGCACCTTCTAGCGGAAGCGGGGGTTCGTCGACCTCGCCGGCGAGGTCGGTGTCTGGTGGGGAATTTTCATCATCATCTTCATCAATACTACCATACTAAAAACAACATCATACGAATTATGGTATAGGTCCAATAATGGCCCTATACATCCAAATCAATCTATCCATATTTTAGATCTAAGTAATTAAAAAAAACTCGTGTTCCAAACTACAACCCTCACACATCTGTAACCCCCTTATTAATAACTAGCTGTGCCCCGCGACTTCATCCGCGTAGTATTTTATGTTAGCAAAAAATTCGGGATTATCGGGTTAAAAAGTATCCTATATGTTAATCCCGGTTATAATCTATCTGTGTTCCAAATTTCATCCTAATCCGTTCAGTAGTTTTTGCGTGAAGGAGTAACAAACATACATACATACATACATCCACACTCACAAACTTTCGCATTTATAATATTAGTAGGATAATAAACGTGGTATAGCGGGTGAATAGTTACACATCGAATTATATCGTTCTGATATCAGTGATTTGACTTTCGAAAGATGAAGACAAAGCCTGGTTTAACTATACAACCGCTAAACCACAGGGGGTAAAGGTTTAAACACAATGGCTATTATAGATTGCGGTCTTCATGTAATTAAGACAGCAGAACGCAAATCTCTGACACACCTCTTTTGACTATCTCTATTTAGCTCCCACATCGTAATTAATGTTTCTCGACGCATTTACTGCGTACCTGTCATACAAAGATTAAAAGATACTGTCATTTAATAAAGGATTTATGTCATACGTTTAGTTCTTAACAGATTATTCTGTGATACTATCACGAAACCTGGACTGAAATAGCGCGAGGTTGAGGATTTAGAATACATGCAACATACTATAGCTATTGGCGGGGCGTTCCCGAAATAGCAGCGTTGTGTTTTGAATGGAAAACACTTTTTATGTGTTTGTGAAACTTTGAGATGTACCATCACCCCTTTTCTCTACGAAGAGGTAGGCAGCGGTAGCACACTAAAGTAAACACTTGACATTTTTGATGGTTCTATTAATTCTTATTAGATTAAAATACTTATTTGTGAAGCTCTACTTATAATATAGGTGTTTCAGATTTTGAAATATACCTTGGTAACAATATCAAACCTATACGAGTCAACCTCATTAGATATTGACTGTTATGAAATGTCCGTTAAAATATGATTGTCAAAATGAAAATAAAACAATAAACACCAAGATGACAAACAAGGAAGGTGTGTTATTGGATTTAGAACTATTATTTATGTTTTTTGACCTATATTTTTAGGTGTATAACGTTTTAATTTGAACAATGCAAGTTAGAAAAGATATTTTGATTGTTTTTTGGGTTTAGAGGACGGTGATTCATCCCAGGAATCTCCTTTGGCAGCGTTGATGGCGTTCCATCTTGTCAGTCAAGTGTTAGACGAAGCGTATATTATTGCAAATGCTGCTAACGAGTCAGGTATGCATACACCATAGTTTTTGAAGACTTGCATTATATGGTGTCCTGCCCTTGCATACATCCATTTCTGCAAGTTAGCTCTACTAAAGTATTTCAATGTAATTGAGACGTGACTTCCGGTTGTTCATGGCACAGCCTGATACCTCATGATCTACAGTCCACAGGCATTTGACCACTATTGATAGAACAGGCCTGATAAAGCAGGGAGCTAGGTAAAGCCTTTGCTACGAATTAAATAATACTGACACATACTTATGTTGTCCTTGCTGAGAGTGCTGAAAGCTGAAATTAGACCATCAGTTAATACAAATATATTCAACTCCTGCGTCAGAATCTCTGCAACATAGTAGTCAAGTAGCTATACTTATGTAATCACCATAATTCAATTCGGTAGGTGTGTAGCATAAGCCACTACTCTGGCTTTTGCTTAGTTTGGAATCCACAGTAAATCTTTTCCATGCAATTGTGATTTAGTTACTGGAAAAATGTCTATTGTACCTGCTATTACTTTTATGTGTTCACATGTAACTATTGCTACTTATTAAATAAATGTATCCTTATTTTTATCTTAATTAAAGTCCTCCAATTGAAAATTCGACAGGTCAAGCGTGGCGTCACATGTCCATTTTTAAAAATTTCAAGAGTGGCAGGTACTGCGAGACCGACGAAGATGTATCTTACGTGGCATCTAAGGGTGACATCGATGTCGTGAATGAAAATAAGACGGAGCATGGTGCCAATATTGTTGCTACATCGACGCCGCAAAAAGTTACAGGTACACTGTTACTCGGGTAACATATCTATTGCCAGATGCCGGCCAATTAATTTAAACGTCGTGACTGAGGGACGGTCTGAGTTATGCTTTTATTATTTATGCACATCGTTTTTTGCATATTGAGAAAATTTAAAATTTTAAAAGTTCACCCACCTCCATAGGTCATCATAGGGGAGTTAGGTGGATCGGGGACCCGCCACCACCCCGCACAGACCATCAATAGGGACCACATATTGCACGGTTTCGGCGGTCTGGATGACAGATAAGGTGGTGCCAGGCCGTCTCTCTATAGCCCAGGACGCCTGGAACAAGGCTGGGCAGGAAGTATTCGATGGCATATACAGTAGCGATTAGGTAGTTCTTAACGGACCAGGAATAAGATAAATGGAAGTTGAAGTAGTAACGCAAAAAAACAATCTAAATTAAGTATATCATTAGTATATTAGTTGACTTACCTCACGACACGCATTCTAGGACAGGCATTGTACAGTTGGAGTAACAATGGATTGTATACATTTAATTTCAGTATATATTTTACGGCTTCTTATATTATCTAAATTCATAGTTGAGTACGCACTGTTACAATATATATGTGTACCTTCTGTGGTTTATCGTTGTTTTTTTTCAGGGGAATATCTAAAGCCAAGAGTTGAGGCTGGCTTGATTGGACAAGGTGACGAAGACCTAGAAATGGTAAGACATCTTCGAGACAGTATAAAATATGAAAGTTATTTTCTTTCACTGTAAGCTGCATTGGCTGAGTAAATATTTTTGTTGTTATAAATTTAATACTGAAATGATATTTTTAGCAACAGAACGAGCTGACCAAGTCAACATCAATGTTTCTGAATCATCTTTTCGATATGAGCGAAGTTGAAAGAGTTATTATTTGCGACGATACCGACCTGGTGCCCAGTGTCCACGAGCCTAACGATTTATTAACACAAGCAATGACTAAAATTATGGAATCGTACATTAATACTGCCCTGGGTATGGCATACGACCAAAATGCTCAATTAAATAATGTAAAGTTGCCAATGGAGACTCCGAGTGAAGAACATTCTGATTATTCATTTTTGGCTGATGCTTTTACTGCTGATACCGGTAGAGACATATCATTCTATATACATGACGATGGTTCTGATGAAAATAATTTTAAGCCTTCACAGGTGGTTGACAATGTAGAAATATCGGAGGTAATGTATATTATAGTACTAAAGAATATTTTGTAAATACAAATAATGTTATTTATTTATATTTTTACACAATTGATAGCTTAAAGAATCGGACCCTGAAGTATGTAATGAGAAAAATGATTTTGCCCGATATGAAAATGCATATCTTACAATGAATCGTAAGTAAATAAATAAATTCTATATAATGTTATGTAGGTAGTTCATAAATATACGCTTGTACTACTTCGTGTATTTTGAATATTTAAGGAGACTACGATCAATGTTCTGAAGACGATGCAGATCCAATTTTACAAGACCCTAAGGGAATGACGTTACAAGAAGTGGAACTGCTCACAGCAAATACGTCAGATGATAATATAACAACAAATGAAGAACAGCAAGAACAAGCCAAATGCGTAAGTTTAAGGATTGATACACACTTGAAAATAAATTACTTACAATTAATAAAGTATTTGAGTTATATATGATATAATACAGACTACAGGCGACCTAATTAATAATAATAATAATAATATCGCCAGACAGACACACCAACTGTACGGTCCCAAACTAAGCAAAGCTTGTACTATGGGTACCGTACAATGGACTGGGGGCGATCCCAGTTATTGCGAATTGTATTTATAGCTGAAGCCAAAGGAGCTTACAGCCATATCAGGAGTATCTGCAGCAGCAAGTAGCTCCAGGAAAAGCACGTTGGTACGTCGCTGCCGCATCCAAGGCGCCAGGCTGCTAGCCTGTCTCAGAGGATGGTGGCGCCGCAAGACACCTGGAAAAAAGAGGGTACGAGACACCATTTCATTTTATTTAAATTCAAACCATTCGTCACTAGCCAAAGGCAATTCCAAAAAATAAAAAAAAATTCTCATTTTCGAATTATTATATACTATGCCACCTATATAACGTTGAGGTTTGACCCTCAACGAGTTCGTGGGAAAAGCTAAATTGTTTCAGATACACACGTATGTATGTAATCAAAGAGGAGTTGAAAGAAGTTTATCTACATTCCTACTATGCTTGTCATTAGATAGCAGCCTTCATATTCTAATGGAGATCAGATTTAATAACTTACTAAATTAATTATTCGTGGTGCCTTATGCTGCAGGATGCTCGACTTCCCGGGTCGGTTCGAGGGTTATGCCCTTTGTCCCCGGATGCACGGCGCCGCGCCGCAAGCCTTTTGGACCACCGTCTACTACGATCACCTTCACCATCGAGACCAGTCATGTGGAAATTCAATACCGTCAATGAAGCACTGATTAACTCCTCTAGCTGGAAGGACTACACGTTTGAATCAAAGCCTGACCAAAGTGGCGAATACCAATACTAACGCATACATACTTAAATTCTCATTTAAATTTCTATTTATGTTTAAAAAGTTTAAGGTTTATATTCTCTTTCAATAAAGTTCCATGTTCAAGCTTAAATAAACTGGGGTTAAATTTAAACCGTTCTCGGAAATGCATCATTTAGATCGAGTATAAAGATATCTTCATTACTCATAAGAATGACACGGGCAGGTTGACAAATCCTATATTCACTTATTTCATGCATATTTTGGACACCTTCATTCCCGAGGGGTGGATACCACAGAGATCCGATCGAAATAGTTTAGCGTAAATGTAGATTTACCATTACAATTGGCGTTAGCTCGATATCTACAGATAGTGCAGGTGGGAAATGCTTTTGTCTCTTTTTCTCACGGGTGAGTCGGATGTGTTCGAAGACGCCATGGAAACGGACCAACTCCGCCGAAAATAGAACGGTCGCAGATTCCTGGGCTAAATCTCAAATATCCAGACGGGTGCGCCATCTGAGCCAGTTAAAACAGTCCCGCGAAAAGTTGCCGAGCCCCACTTCTTGTCTGAACGTCTGCCAGTGAAGACCGGGAGGGAACCAACTAACACCACACAAAATGGTGAGTCATTGACGGCAGTGATATTGTGAAAATGTGTTACTAAGTGAGAAAAAGGACTGTTAGGTCGTCAAGTGATAAATAACAGAAATGCGTTCGTACCTCGTGAACGTTATTCCGCAGACCGGAAGCTCGCGAGCGAATGAGATGTGTGAACACATCTTTCGCAGAACAATGTCGCCGAATAAGTGTTGTGCTCACAAACCAGTGCAAGAAGATGGTATCGTATAACCCAAACGCTTAAACAGTTAAGGCAGCAGACCCGTGGACACATACCAACTAATACCTACACATTGCATGACATGGCACCAGTTACATACACGGAAATAACGAATTGTTTTTGGTCATTTTCAGAGCGACCTCAGCAAGAACGACATTGAAAGTGAGTACAATTTCAAAGTTTACAATGACTAACTGATTAAACAATAAATAATCTAACAAAAGTCGCGGGTTCCTGGGACTGTCAGGACTAAACTTCGATGCGGCATCTACTTCAAGAGTAGATCGTTTTTGTAGTTTTTGTTATTTTTTCAGTGCGTCTTATGCATGCCAGATGAAGTAACATTACATAAATGAAACAAGAGTGAGCATCGTAATATCTATGTTTAGCATCGTGTCTCATAAAAGGTGCGCGTTACTAAGAGAAGCCGGGTGGCAGCGCCAGTGGTACGGCCACGCTGCGCGCGCGCTGCGTTCCAAATTTAAACTCGCGCGTCACGTGATCCCGAATCGCCGCCCGCCCAAACAGAGAAACTCCGCTCGGATTTCACTGCAAGCGGGATTTTTATTTTTTAGCACTTTGACGTAGGTGTATCAGGTGTATATAATGCGGTTACTATCTTATAACTATCCTACGTCAAACTTGCACTTGCAACTATAAATCAGCTGTCATTATCAAGGTCGGTACATGATCTTGAATCAGTTGGTACTTATGCATTTTATATTGAACCTAATTAAATATTTCTCATCAAATAACTCTAAAACAAAAATTCCCTGGATTTGAATTATGCGAGAACAAGTATCTGAGAAAAATAAAACTACATTTCATGATTATTAAAATAATTAAATTTAAATCGATACAACCAATTGAATAAATTTGAATATTAAATACATAAATATTTTTGCCGAAACAAAAGTGAAATGTTAGAAAAGAGAATATTAGCGCCTAGTTAAAATTAGGGCACAGTTTAAATCGGGCTATTATTAGAATGTGACTCACGAGTTCACAGTGAATATATTGAAACGTGCCGTGGAAATGTATTATTCTGGGCGAAGAATGTCCGCCCACGCGCCGCCCCTGCGCCTGTGCTGCCGTACCTGTGCTAAACAAACGTATTTTCTGGAACATTGATGATGTTACTATTAATTAATAAACGCTTAAATACTTATTAAAATATTATACCCTATGCTTATTGGAAGGACATTGTGTCGATAAAAGTAAAATAAATCATTAAATCATAATTTAAGACTAGAGATGGAGTTGGTTGTATTGTAGGGAATTCGATATAGAACAATAATCCGATTTTACAAATCATTCATGAATTAAACATTGTTCTAGATGAAAAATAATATACCAAAATAATCTGAGGTACTGGTGATTCAGGTTTTCGATGTATAAGATCAATAGTTCCTCTAAGATTTTAGATCATCAAATAATGATAATAGACATAACATTTAGTAACTAACTTATCCTATATGTCTGTCTTGCTAAAGACTCAGGAGATATCAAAGGATTCTATGTGCAGGGGCATCCTTCGCCTTCTCCATCTACGACTTCGACGGTAGCGGCAAGATCGACGCCTTCAATGTCGGCGATGTCTTGAGGGCTCTCAACTCCAACCCCACATTGGCCACCATCGAGAAGCTCGGTGGTACCAAGAAGAAGGGCGAAAAGCAGCTTACAGTGAGTCTACTGGCTATGTAAATTAAAGATAGGTCTTCGGTCTATCATTTTTAAATGGTCTTAACTTTTTGGGTCAATTAAATTTTTAATTCTCAATATTTTTTGGCCGGAATAGCCACTGGAACATTATGCCTATTACTACTATTCTGATTTGACATTTATTGCCTCAACAATCCATTCTCAATTTTCGGTTCGTTGTTTTAAAAATTCTTAGTTTATTATTTTTTATTTTTGATGACTTGTTCTAGATTGAGGAGTTCCTTCCCATCTACAGCCAAGCAAAGAAAGACAAAGACCAGGGCCAGTACGAAGACTTCTTGGAATGTCTGAAACTGTACGACAAGAACGAGAACGGTCTGATGCTTGGCGCTGAGCTTACACACACCCTCCTCGCGTTAGGTATATATTAATTAACACTTGTTACTTATATTCACATTGTGACTTCGATTCAAATGTTATTTACAAAACATTAATGCGTCAATAAGATCAATTGGCATCGAGCAGATTTCCAGTTGGATGGGAGACTTGAGTCATTTGGCTAGGAGCCATATCGTCCAATGTTCATTTAGAGCTAACGAGTCAATAATAATTTCTGCGTGCTTCTTTATTTTTATTGTTGTTGGCCCGATATCATTTCTTCAAGCCGCCCGTGAAGAAAGAACGAATATAAAAGTCGAAACGAAGACTTTTTATTGACTTTTAATATTTTGTAATGATCAGGTGAGAAACTGGAGGACAATGAAGTCGCGGAAGTCACAAAGGACTGCATGGACCCTGAAGATGACGACGGCATGATCCCCTATGCATGTAAGTATCGCGAAGTACTACAGTACTGCTAAGTGAATCTGATGCAATTGAGGTACCCACTGTGAAGAAAACTGTAAACAAATTATGTTAATATTATGATTCCTTGGTCATGTGAATGTCTTAATTTGAAAGAATCCTACTCCAATGTATATAATATTTTGCGCCACATTACCTTCTGTCGAATTTCCTATCACGGATGGTTTAGTTAAACATAAATACACTAAGCATGGACTTAGGATCACAAAAACCCTTTTGATTCCAAGAATGAGATAAATAGTTCGACTTATTGCACTACTTAGTTTATTTTTAATACACAATTAGAGCTAGTATATCCGCTTGTTGAAAAATTTAGCATGAAGGTAAAATATCCCGGTTTGTGTGTGCCCCTTGTCTTACCTGTTTTCCATTTACAGCATTCCTGAAGAAGGTGTTGGCGTAGAAGGCATCACATCTCGTCATATCTTTAGTTATAAGATCGTAAGTGGAACACCTAAAGGATGTATAGACTATCATTATTCTTCTGCTAACGCCAGCGGGTTCAGCTTTATAATCTTCTATTCTACTACTATTTGTAATCGTCCGGTTTCACTGCTTTGACATTAAGCGTTAAATATTAACATTATCTTAAAACAAAATAGGTCACTTCTAATTTGTTGTTCAAAATTTAAATAACACTTCATTCATTGGCAAATAACGGATCGACCGACTATTTGTGCGTGTGGATTTAAATTAAATTTATGATTTTCCAGCGTTCCTCCGAAAAATGTGCGACGGGTGGCAGGGTACACAAAAGCAGGCGGCGCCTGCGGCAGCTCCCGAAGAAGCACCCGCGGAGGGCTAGGCGCCCGTCTGCGCTCGCGCCGCGGGCGCCGAGCGGCGCGGCCGCCTCTACGCCGCCGCCGCTCGCCGCCCGCCCCGCTGCCCGCCCACGGCTACATCGACACCCCGTATACGCCATCTTAGATACGGACTACCCCCTTTTTATACGAATATAACATCTATGCACAACATTTTGTACAACTTTCTACCAATGACTGTACATACTAAAGTAAGATTAAATTAAATACTGTAAAACACACGTTGCACGTGTCTTTTAAATTTATTATTATTTATTAAGTACGTTTATAATGACAAAAATACAAAAAACCGTAAGTAAATTATTTTACAATAAACTATTAAAAGTTCAGTCTGGTGTTATCTTCAATTAGTTTATTGTATCTTTTGGTAGATAATAATAAAAACTTTTGGATAGATAACTTCCTGGGTGATTTTCAGTAGCCCATTAATAAAGTAACTTCATATGAACATTTTAAGATAATGATGTATTCCTAAACCGACTCCTTTAGTGTGTTTTAAGGTAGCTACTTACATGCATTAAAATTTATCGAAATCAGTAAATTGATCTCAATTAATTCTTCAGTTAAATACCTATACCAGTTTGTATAGTAGAAATGCTTTGGTTAAGTTGTTGGGGGCTGTGATGGTTAAAAGTACTTTGAATGATAACACAAGATTACGAACAGAATTGGTTGGTTCATCTGTGTAGGCGCTCCTATGTTAAGCTCGAATGCAGGCTGAACTAAATACTTTTAAATTTTAGCAACAAAGCAATAGCATTGCTGAAATACACAAGCCAACAAAATTATTGAGGAGGTGAGAGTCTAGTACTGCTAGGGCGGAGTCTGAAAACTCTTAACACCAGAGCTGGCCACTTAGTCAAATGCGAGAAGAAGTATAACCGTTGTCCCCCAACTGGCACTCTGTAGGATTCTGGACAAAGATTGCAGTGCAATAACTGCAACTTCTGTAATATAAAATTCAGCAATTCCCAGTAGTCTTACAGCTTGTAATACAGTCTTACCACTAGAAGTACTGGTAATTTTGTTTCCCGAGGGCTACGGTCTATATTTCCTAAGGCTCACACCAAGAATCAGGAATAAATTAAAATTTCGAATGCCGTTTTTCCTAAACTCTGATAGTGAACGTGAAAATAGATTAGCTTGACGACGTGATGTAATTTAGTGACACGTCTGGACTCCACACTCTAGGACAAGATTTCGTAACACATTTTATTATTATTTGCTACAGCAAATAATAATAAAATGATAATTTAAATAAAATAATAATTTACAAATTAAGCCATCTTCCAGCGAATATTTGACTCTACCACAAAGCTCTACGGCTTTATATGTGATCTGTAACAAATGATACTTACAAGTTCGCTCAGTAGACGATAGATGGCATAATAGCGCAATAAGTTTTATGGGGTAAGTAGAGTTAGACTTCTCTCGTTCATCTCTATTCAAGCAACAATATTAAACCATTAGTGATGTATGAACATTTAGGTACATACGAGTATGTATTATTATTATTGATTATAGTTTTTTTGCAAGGTTTACACCTAACGTACACCGAATAAGATAGGTACTGACCGAACACAAGGCTTTAGGAAAACGCAGAAAATACGACCGCATGAATAATTCGCAGTAGAAAAGGTGAGTAGATGAGTAATTATTTAACGACGAAAAAAACGGTATAAAATTAACACTAACGAATCTTAAATTACTTACGATTACGCTTTTACAATCTTTGAATACCGATTAATCATTACAGAGGACGTAATTAATTTATCAGTGTTACTTAATCGGCCAGCGGCCGTTTAGAAACAGGGGCATCCAGGGGCTTTGTTTGCCAAAATACTCCCTCGCACGCGCCAGAGAAAATGGCGCGGAAAATGTTTTCCCGGCATCAATACACGGGTTCGGGCGGAATCGGCGGGCGTTCGGATGCGTTCGGCGCTGGTAATGTGTGAAGCTGTGAAGCGGTGTGGCCAGACTTGTTCAGGTACCCACTTATATTGGTAAGTAACTTTGAAAATGATTACAAATTAATATCAAATTGTTTATAATTATGATTCGCACTATATAGGACACCAAGTCTACGCATAAAATTTTAACTTACTTCTAAAGGAGGTACATATTTTCATGATTGTGAAACAATTAAAGTAGTAGAAAATAAATATTGTCACCGTATTCGTGCAAGGGTAGCAGTAAAAACGTGGCCGATTAATAAAACATATAGATTATCGGCGACTGCTTGGCGCAGTGGTTCGAGCGTAGGCCGCTCGGCTCACTGCACGTGGTGGTTGCGGGTTCGATTCACGCCGGGGCAAATTTCGGAAATGGCCTTTTCGTAACTTTCCCAGGTCTGGGTGTCACTCGGATCACCCTCCCCAGTCCATTGTATGGTACCCATAGTACAAGCTATGCTTAGTTTGCTACCGTACAGTTGGTGTGCCTGTCTGGCGATATTTATTTATTTATACTGAAATTATGAGACGCAAATCTAAACAAAGGACTACGAAGTGTGATTTGATAAAATCCGGGGATTTCATTAAAACAACGCTTGCAACACTACACCGGAGTTGCTTCTAGGGAGCTCAACAAATGAAGGCAGTTCGAGCCAGTGTTTATCTTGTTGGCGAGCGCGCTCCCCGCTCAGGCCCACCTCGGTGTTTACGTTGTTGTGAGTGATACCGGTACTCAGTGATAACGTGACGTGTGCTTCGGTGTACACAACATCTTATCAACGTAAGAAACGCAATAAATTAAAAATATTTAAGTTAAGAACGGTTTTAAAGAAAAAAAATGTGGGTGTAAACAAAATACATTTTTTTTACGTAAGGTAGGTGTAGAAATATTAATGTGCTACTTATTTATTTACAATATTGGTGTTGTAATTGACATCGAGACTGTTTGTACATATCCCCTCGTCCCTCAGTTGCTTTATCTGGCATATCTACATTATTTATTACACCTATTATCATACAAATTAACGAAGATAATGTAAACTGGTTAGCGATTGTCACAGTAACATTAGCTTCAATTAAGCAACTAACTACTTACGTTGTTTATACAAGTTTTTATTCTACCTTATCTTGCGGTAATTTCCTTTCTCTTTCAAGGGTTTCATACCGTACATGAGAAATTCGGAACCTTACAAAGATAACTCTGTGTTTCAGTCTGCCTGCTGTCACAACAATATAGATAAAAAAATATTAGTCTCCAAACTGTTTCATATCAATTAAAAATGTAAGTACTTAAAGTAATTAATTCGTTATTAGCAGGTAATTGTTGGTTGAACTATGATATTAGTTACATCAGGATGCGGTATAATCTAACATAACTCGCTTCATTGTTACATCCTTGTTGAACCATAGGCCCTGCATTATAAGTTTTAATATTTTAGCACATACCATTTGAATAATTTAATACTTCTTAATTTTTGCCATCTATAAAATTATTGTATTGTGTTGTTGTATTGTACCTACAAACAAGGTGAAGTGGGTATAGTGAAAACACGCTAGGAATTTAGGGTTACCAGACTAGCAAAGCCTAACTATCGATAGCCTAGCGAATTAATAGTATTAGTTAGTGCCGATGGTACTATCGTCAGTATTAGTACTTAATAGTGTTGATACTATTGCTCATCATTAGTTGTCATCAGTAGTATTGGCTATCGATATTGTGTCTACATTTCAGGTTTAACTATCGATAGTTGGGCAACATTATACCACACCAATCGATCGACTGTCGATAGATGATCGAACGAACTTTGCTCTATGTACAAACTGTCAATCGAAGTCGACTTATTTAATTCGATTGGTGTGGTAAAACCCTAACATAAATATTTTTTAAATATTATAAAATATATCAAATAAAATAACGCCCTTACCGCTTTGCGACGACCGCTTGGCGCAGTGGTTCGAGCGTAGGCCGCTCGGCTCACTGCATCGGGTGGTTGCGGGTTCGATTCCCGTCAGGTTAAATTTAGGAAATGGCCTTTTCGTAATTTTCACTGGTCTGGGTGTCACTGGAATCGCCCCCAGTCCATTGTACGGTACCCCATAGTACAAACGTTGCTTAGTTGGGGACTATACAGTTGGTGTGTTCGTCTGGCGATATTTATTTATAATTTATTTTATTTTTGAAGAACGAAAAGTCTCCGATTTTTTTACAATTATTTCGTCCATATTCATTATTTTCACCATCATTATTATTAAGATGTTAGTAAAGAAAAAAATGTTTAAGATACTTAGGTGTCATCAATACTAGCCGATTTTTTTTTATAAGAATATCATCACTTGCTTGACTTGATTTAATAGACGTCATAGCGTCCTCACCTTGTATACGTAGCTATACTCGTAATTAAAGAATAACCTTTATTTTGTATAAATTACAGGTGTTGGTGATTGTGTAGATCAGCACAAAAGTGTCATCATGGCGGACATTAAGGAGAACACGGAATCTGCCAGCAAACACGTGGACAAACACAACACAGGTAAACAAACACGAACATTCTATGTACGGCATTTATTAATTCACAAGCGACGGACGCTCTAGTTTGAAACTAGGATTCATACCTGTTCTGCACACGGCGCCTGTTTGTACTTACACACGAGAATTTACTTCAATTTACTTATTTTAGTATTATAATCAAGCTACTTAGAGATGCGAGAACTTATTAACAAAGTTAAGAAGTGTATATTCACTTAAATGAGACCTACTCCCATATCAAAAGATGTTACCTCGAAATTTCCTGGACTCAAACGAGGAAGCCTTGAGGACTTCTTCAAAGCGTCCTAGACCTTCGTAATCTTATTCTCTAAAGCACTTTTCAGTTGGAAATGTTAATCTGCATTTAATTTAGTCTTGTAATACCTATAAGCTACCGAATATGATAAACATACTACATATTATATTTGCATATTGCTTTTTAGTACAAAGGATACAATTTTTAGCTATCTTTAAATTACCGTCACGTGTCTAACTCAATTAGCATGGCAAGATTTTCAGATCTTTCGTAATGTTTCATCTCACCCACAGCATATCGCGGGTTTCGCAGCCTCCGCTTAACACTAGCTTGTAGATAAGTCGGTGATGCAATCCATACTAATTTTTACAATAAGTAAGTAATACAAATTGCTAAATGTTGAACGCATTCATATACATAATTTAAAATATTGCTTTAGTTAATTATCCTATTCAGCGAATGCGACGATGTTACGGATAAATACCATATCTTACGTTTTTATAACTTTGGTAGATATAGAATATATAGAAAAAAAACCAATTGTCATAATTATTATGAAAACTTTTTTTTTATCGTAACGACCTTTACGTAACGTACACTCCACATTGAAATAAAACTATTTTTACGGATTATATCGCGTTTATTTAATTTTATGTTCCCGACGTTTCGGTTGCTTTACAGCAACCGTGGTCACGGGGGGACTGAGGTGTTAGACGTCCTGATGTCATAGTTAAAAACTGGGTACCCTCAAAATTTAGTTGGTGTTTGCGGTCCGATCCACGCAGAAAGTGCTCACTGTGTCTTGAGGTCTTGCAATGGTACGCTTGGTTTTCGATTTAATTATATTAATTACTGGATCCCAAGTTGGTGGTAGCACCCAGCCATCTTCCCTATTGAAATTAGGATGTTTTTTAATTTCAATGGCCTCACGTATCATCCTTGGTCGGAATCGGTGTTCTATTGCGAGGATCTGTGGTTTATCAAATCTGATATAATGGCGGGTGCGGTCCTGTACATGTTCACAGATTGCAGACTTCGTGGAGCGCCGGTGTTTCACGTCAGCTGTTTCACGTCAGTCCCCCCGTGACCACGGTTGCTGTAAAGCAACCGAAACGTCGGGAACATAAAATTAAATAAACGCGATATAATCCGTAAAAATAGTTTTATTTCAATGTGTAGTATTCGCGTAAGAAAACAATACACTCCACATATTTGACAACGTCTTGTATCTCCCGTATGGTCTAGTGGCTAGGATACCTGGCTTTCACCCAGGAGGCTCGGGTTCGATTCCCGGTACGGGAATTCTTTTGCATGATTTTAGTTTTGTACTCATGTGATATTTTATTTTTATCAAACCTACGACAAATTATTTACTTTATCGTTCGCTATTAAGTCATCGACATAATCAAGTTTCTAAATACATCCATCCGGTTCGAAGTATAATTAAATTATTGTACCTACGCCTTTTCTGTATGAATACTTACTTAACATTTTTATTGTTTTCATTATGATCCAAAATATGGATCCTACCAATTGCAACTATTTACATTCCTTTGGGACACCTACTTGCATTTGTAGATCGGATGGTACAAATTGCCGGTAATAACCCTGTGAATTAGGATCCTCATCTCGTTGACAATAATCAAGCATTACGTAGGCGACGTCACATATCAACGTCAATCCAACTTCTTGGATAACAACATGCGCATACCCCGACCATTGCTCTGAATGAGTCTATCGCAGCTAATACTTGTTAATAGAATTGTCCCAGTTTACTACATCGCGATGATTTATTGATGCACCGTTTCACTGGTTACACACGATTAACTGGCAAGTTTACTGTCCTTGTACACAATCGGGCTTTGACTTCCATCTATTTAGCGTACGACAAAGTTCACCATCCATCCTAATCTAATAACCATCGGTGTGACATGTTTACCATCGCATACACGTTTATTTAAATAGGGCCTGAATGCTAAAATTGCATTGGATTTATTGAATGTAGGCGTGTTGTCTTTATTATTACCTACAGCTAGCCACACTATCTATTTTATCATCGGAATTAATCGTGACACTGCCTTGAGATTCATGATAATATTTTAATTGCAGAAACAATATTTTTTTAGTAATTCTTATATGCACCTTTTTAGAGGGTCCTAACTATTGCGAATTGCAAACAAATAGCTCCACTTCCTAACAGTAAGATTTGTAAATCGCAATGAAAGCGAAAGACAACCTCGATAAGGGTCGTCGTCATTATTTTTACTAGAAATTACTACAGTTGGGTTCGGCAAACATATTCGGACCGTTGACCGTCCGCCAGAGTTGCCACAAATAGATCAGTTGTAGGTGGCATTTCTAAGAATACTTACAATAAATTGACACATCGCGCGATAGAACCCCTTGAAGCTGCAATGGAAGAAACCTTGACTCCATTTGCCTATCACTCCCATTATTCCACTTATTTGGTGATTATTTTATTAGCAGCTAGTATAGTAGAGTAGTCTAATGAGGATGAAATGCTTTAGTTCTTCCAATAAAGAAGAGGTCATTTCTATGGTCTTCTATATTCTTCAAATTTTTCTAGTCATTTAACTGTTTGAACCATTGAATTTTTTTGTAGTAAGCATACACTCTAGATAATAAATTGAATTCCAGTTTTGAAATAACTTACCACTATTTGGTTACAAATGAATCAAAATGCAAATGGCTTTTGGGAATGGTGAAACCTATTAGAACCTGGTGTACTTATTGATTGCGAAGTTGACAGTCACGATAATTGTTCATCAGGGTTGCAAGGGGTGTGAAGGGTGATGACGTTTCCTAGAAGAATTCGCCTCGTGCCTGACACCAGCCGCACCTAGGTATCATGTCGTGCTGGTAATCACTGAATTCTAATTAGCTAGCTTTACGACCTGTTTTGATATTAGTATTTTCTTTATTTTGTTGGTGACAGTCTCCACTGAATGGAAGTCATTGACGACTATTATCTTGTTCACCGTTTTGTAGCTTTGGTCTGATTTTATAATATTATATTATTTTGTAGAGGATTGTTTGTTTTTTATATGGGTTTCTAAACATGACTTGCAAAAGTAAATGTGACGGGTTGTTAAGATTTTAATGTTTTCTCTCTAATGACGAGGAATGATTTGCAATTTAGAAAGTGAGCCAATTTGATTAATGGCCTCCGCTATGAGAATGTTACACCATCTATAACATGTTTTGGTTTTGTTACATTTATTTATGTTGATACGATAGACCTTTTTGTAAAATAGATTCGCAGCATTCAGTTAATTGTAATTACTTCATTACGGATTCTATGGGATTTTAAATCACTACCTACGTTTCTAATTACTTACAACTTTCTTCCTGTTCGTACGTGATCAACATAATTAAGCGATTTAACAATTCCTGTTCAAGTTACAAGTTTAACATACAATTCCATTCCGTGTAGCATTTGTAATCAATTCAATACCAATTTAAAAAATATTTGCAACTTTTTGTTACTATTGATAGTGGTTCTTTAATAGTCTCATCCAATCTATCACTACCTTTCAGTTGTATCTTCTCAAGATGAACTTAGTCTAACTTTTGTAAACATCCCGTACGTACTCGATTTTAATCCTTTAAGTTCTACGATCCCTTGATTCAATCAGTGACGGAGGCAAGTGGACATGGCGTCAGCGCCTATTGTGTTATGTTAATGCCATAAATACAATTAAAGTCACTTACTCTCGTTAGCGCGATAATGCAATGTCTTTGCCCCCGGGCCCGCGCACGCCGCCCGCGGCCCCAAGTATTGTTTTAAATGCTGAGCTCACAACCTATTGTGTTTAGGAACCAGCTGGGCGCAGAGTTCATCAGTGCATTGCGTATTCTCATTTATAAATGATAAAAAAACAATAGGGTGCGCATATACCTCACCTAAGTAATATACTTAGTGCTTGATCGTTTACTTTCGTAATTAAATTGTAACTGTTAAACTCTCTAATGACTAAATAAAACTAGAAAATCAACTCAAAAAATACCTTTATGTTCCGGAGGTAAATTATGTTGCAAAATACTCTACACATTTCATACAGACACGCTATCCAGGCTAAGTGACGCGGAGGTAGCTAAGTGAACAATTAGGTCAAATGTAGGCAAATGCCTGACGTCTAATAAATGCCTAGGAATTTCGTGTGGCTCACATTCGGATAGCTCGTTGTAGCATTGAGCTTAGACAAGTTTTATTGAGATCAATTTGGAATGTTTAGGAATTCGACAAAATTCTAAAATAAAGAGTGGAAATGTGGAAATGTATCTTTATGACATTATTTTACATCAGTTTAGGTACTTTTTAGGTTGTTGGTCATAAGTAATTAGTCGTGAAGATTTATTACCCCTTTTAAAATGCACCATATCCGTAACTTCAAAAGATGCCTCGTTCCAATAGATTCTTGCCCTATTAAATTTCGAATACGTTTTATTTTTACAGTTCCACGATTAATGAATTTCGCTTTAAGTTCCGTAGAATGTGACTCAAGCCAAGGATTTTTAAGCACGGCATATTCTTTGGACGAGGATTTTATTTAATATTATTAATTATGACTCTTTCGAAGGAATTTGGGTGGTGTTTACAAACTCAATGAATAAAAGTGATTAACTTTTTATAAGTTTTTTTCATGACTTTGATTTCTGTTAAAGTTGCAATTTGAAATGCTGCAGTAGTGTTGCAGGCATCGGTAATACGAGTTCTTTATATTGTCGATTATGCGGACAAATTAATAACAATATTTCTTTAAAATATGAAGGCGAGGCCTCAGGGGCGCAGCAGGAGCATATCCCGAAACTTTACACAATGTCGCCGATTAATGAACTGTGAACCGAACAATGGCGTCTTGGTACCGCCACTATATTTCTGAATAAACAAATGATAGGTAACTTACTGGCAAGAAAACCTTATGGTAGTTCTTTTGAACGACTTCATAGAATTATTTTTTTCGCGGCAATGTGATGGATGGCAAATATTGACTTTGAACCATCAGACTCCATGGCTTCCCTAAAGGTACTTACATTGACTAATAGGTATATTGAGAATTATTACTCCTGCCGTTGAAACAAAATTCACATAGGATTCCCAACTCTTGCGCACTGCAAATATATGAGTAGCTGTGTTTTAAAATAGGCACTCCTATTCGATATTTGTTTTCAGGCGCACAATCAATTTCACGTTCTACAAATCAATTGCGCTTAAGTAAACTGAAGATTAGCTAATGGACCATGGTCTCTGCATTATTGGCTTCATCCAGGTTGATATTAACCCTCTTGATATTGACGTCACTCAACAATATTAGCTTTTGGTAATCAACTATTATGAACCCGTAGCCTTATGCCGTCGTTCACAGTTAAAAGCTAGTACCTAACGGAAGGTTAGCTAATGTCCCTCTTCCACCACAAGAGGACAACCGCTCCTAGGCATCTGCAACTGATTGGTAAATTACCGGACGGGTTCGGCGCAAACGCATCGCTTCCCACCCACGAATGTCTGTACTGTTTTACCTTTGGGAGTGTCACCACAGGCTTTACACTAGCACAATGTAAAGTTCGTACAGCAATAATTAGTGAATGGATGTGACAATTTCTACATCAGATATATCCAAGTACGAATTTTAATTAAATTGTCGTACAAGCCCAGAAAAAATAAACTGTTTTATTTTATGAAGACATTTAATTTATTTTCCGTGCCTATAAGACGATGGTTTCACCGTTCCACTCCATATTTGGGTTTAAGGATCAAGACCAATTTGTTTCAGACTGAATTGGTTTTAAATGAATGCGGTAAATGTCGCCCACGAAACTTATTTCAACCATTACGTCAATATAATTGTACCGATTAGTACAATTTGGTAGCGACATGCCGTGCGCACGACCAATTAGGTGGAATCACCAATTAAAGCTGGTCCACAGAAATAAATAACCACCAAATGCAAGTTCGTTGCTCATTGTATATTCCAGAACATGAAGAAAATCCTTAGTTCTTAACTTTGACTTGGGTTGCACTGACATCCACTAATTTCAAACAATCTAGGGCCCTGTCGGTTTTGAGTTGACATGACATTTTCTACTGATATGACATTTCCAAGATCGCTCTCAGACTTGAGATCGATTTATTAATACGGGCCAAAGAAGCTAGCGGTTATGCTAGTACTAAGACGGGAAATCAATGAGCAAACTAGGCGATACCATGGAACAGAACAGCAGGTTCAAGGGCTATTGCTCAAAACATTGAAACTTTAGGTCCAAAATTGGCACTTTCTCTAAAGATTGTCTCTTTATTAATCTGATATCGATTGATTGTTTTTGGCATACATAGTACCTATATAGTGTAAAAACAAAACGATGTACCTACACAACACTTTATTTATCATTGTAATCGAGCAGCCAGATGTAAATAAAAGATGACACAGAAGCTGCGCAAGAGATTTGGCCCCCAGTGTCGCGGCGGCGGCGGCGCATGAGGTCGCATACAAATTAGCGCAGCGACGACGCGCACGCGTTCCTTTTCACACATAGAGTACGTAATAACTACGGCTATTCTATTACGATTCAATGGCATATATGCTTTGATAAAAGAAGTAAATATATGCTTATATATGTATATATGGTTTACTATTGTCATTCTTCTTTCGTTGTAAGTAGGTAGGAACAAAAAGCTGAGAATTTTCTAGAAAATTACGCTATAATTAGGTGAGGCAAAGATGATAAGTGAGGTAAACTTTTATAATAGGTAGATACATTTCTCATAATAAATGATATTATGCAGATAACTGCAATGATAACATTGACGGTAATTATTTGTAAATCCGTATTACCTAAATAAGTAAATAAAGACGTGTATTTTGTCAGTAATAACGTCTACACAAATATATTAAGTAAACCGAATAATAATATCTAATCCTACAGTACCTACAGCTGATTTTAAATCATTCGCCAACAGAACATATCTAACGTTTCACCCACAATCATTATCAGAACTGATTAGACAAATGAGATTATAAAAAGATTATGTACTTACTTCTTTACGAAAGCACAGATGCATTGGACCTAAATCTCCACGTAGATAAGATTACGGTGGTTATAAAACAGTACCTATAGCGACACCATTTTGATGTAGTTTCTTAAACATCGATAGTATTTTTTTAATTAGTATAATTTTTTTGGGTGGCCGCGCGGAATGCGAATATATATCGTGTAACTTACACGATATATATTCGCGTTCCGATCCGGTGGTAGATTTACCCTCGCCACCTCTCCTGGCAGCGGCCCAAGCCGAGGTCGTGTCCCTTGTGGCGCCCTTGAGCTAGCTGCCCCCCTGCCCCTCTGGCTGGAGCGCACTTGCGCTCGCCCTCTGTCCGGGTGAAGTTGTTATGGCCACTCTGGCCAACAACATATAGTCAATTAATAAAAAAAAAAACGATATATATAGACTATAGGTATACCGAGTGCATCTAAGGCGCCCTACGCTTTTTACTATAAAGCTACGATTCTATCGGGCTTCCCTAGACGGCACTGTTTTTTGATGGTACTTACGATATTATCTGTAGCCAATATAGGTGGAGTGCATTTTCGTCCATTATTTGTCTACGATTAGCACCGTACCTACTTACCGCTAATATCAATATACCACATTCGTTAAAATTTTCTATACTACGTATCCCTTGTTAATAATAGGTACCGAACTACCTCAAAACTTCGACTTCGACGACCGCTTGGCGCAGTGGTTCTAGCGTAGGCCGCTCTGCTCACTGCACCGGGTGGTTGCGGGTTCGATTCCCGTCAGGGTATATTTCAGAAATGGCCTTTTAGTAATTTGCCCTGGTCTGGGTGTCTCTGTGATCGCCCGCAGTCCATTGTATGGTACCATACAGTTGGTGTGTTTGTTTGTCGATATTTATTTATACTATCGTGTCGCTATTTTTATGGAATATTATTATAAAGGTGTGTCATCATCAATGACCCACACCTTGAGGCAGGTAAACCTTATTTCTAGTGATGATGCAATTGACCGCACTGACTAGAATCTAATAGTTACGACATCCGAAGGTCAAACTCCTATATGTTACTAGTCTGGCATACCTATAAAATGGATTTTATTTACTTATAAATATATCTAGGGTACATAGGTAAACATAAGGTTAAAATGTAATCCAGCAACTCAGCCAAAATAAATAAATTAATTAGTAAACATAGTTTTATAATTAATTAATTGCCAAATAATCTTAACTGGGTAGGTAGAAAGTTTATTTAAATGCTTGTAAATAATACGTTTAAAACACATTAGTATAAAAAGGCAGTTTAGACACGATCATCAAATATTATATTTTCAGGCGAACTGTATTCGGACTGTAAACCGAGTGTAAAATTGAAGTCCGGTTGCAAACCGACTGTCAGCAGACTACATCCGGACTGCCAGTACGTTTACTGTCGGCGTGAAATCTTCTTGCAGTTTCGATGTAGTTCGATGGAGTGCAGAGATTGACTATGCTTACGACGCATGCATCGTTACCGCATCCAAATTTCAATTTTGCCATCATACTTCTAAAATACCTACCTAATAGATTCCATAACATTGCTGAAGCATGCCAATGTAAGATTCGTTTCTAAATACTAAACTTACATCAGTTGGTGATTTATAGCAACTTCGGTAAACAAGCGGAATCCCAACCCGGTGTTTCATTCAATGTTACCAGCTGATTTATTAGATTCCGATGGTCTACTTATGTTAGTAGGTAAGTAAGGCCCGTATGAATACATTGATCTCAAATCTGAGAATGATCTTGAGTACATAAGAAGGACATCAAAAGGGCACTTAAGAGAAATTTGTCATCTTTAAGAGAACTCTAAACTCTAAGGCATTTCATATTCCAAAGCCATACCTACTTATTCGATACGCTATTGTCTTTCTCCGATCCGGTGTAGGGATTGCTCCCGGGAATTCCCGGTACTGGTTTTTCCCGGGAATTCCCGGTATTTTCCTCCTTCTATCTAGTACCGGTACTGAAAAGAATTCCCGGGAATTTCGGTACTTTCGGTACTTCATAATTTCATAACTAATATTTTCAAATATCCATACCATTTCGACTTTCGTTATAACCGAAGTCACCACAGGCATAGCGAATGCGGACTAGGACGTGCAGTTTCGTATATTATCAGTTTCGAAATTTCGAAATTAATACAACATTTTGGTAAATGTGATTTTGACATGAAATATCATAGTAAATGATAAACAAACAAAATATTAAAATAACGTTTTAGGGTAACTTTCATTAAAGCAACAAAAATACTATCAATTAAAAAAAATACTACCAAAAAACTACTTTTCCTACAAGCAAGTGGAAAATGTAGATTTTATTCAGCAGCTCGACTCCTAGAGGTATAAGGGTGAGATTATGTACTCTATGTTTTAAGTTTAACCACTGGCTATCTTAAAGTGAAACCCCCGTTGAAATTGGATCAGTCATTTTCCCAAGATGCTCGAACATAAATAAAAGAAAAACATTGATCGGCGGTGACATCGGCATTACTAAGCGTATACATAAGGTGGACCATTGGCCGTTCGATAGCAAGGCAAATTCAACGATGTCATCAAATGAGTAGCTTGCGTCATATTGCAAAGGGTTGGTCATGTCACTAGAAGGCGGGATCTTACCGCTACTCGAATAGTGCCTGGTGAACATTGGAAAAAAAACTGATAGGAAACCTCCAGCACCATTGAAATAAGACGACCGCGGGAGCGAACTAAGCGGTGCAAGTCGTAAAAGAGACAGAAGTGGAGGATACTGAAGGGGACCTACGCCAGTTGGTTCAAATCAAAATGGCTAAAGGAGAAGTAAAACAATCGAAACAAACCCTTTATCAGAGATTGGTTTCAGTCCTGACCTGCTAGTCTATTCATCAAATTATTAGCTACCTTCACGATGTCGTCACTTCATCATGTTGGTGGTTTGCTTCCAGCTAGGGTATCTTTACCATTTTGATTATTTTGTCAAATCGCCCACTGCAGACGTACTGCCTAATTTTGCTTTATGATCAGCAAATAGGATCTTCTACTGTACTTCAAAATCAGATATATGAGAAACAGGACCAGAAGAGATGCAAAACATTCGTGTCTCGATGATTTTGTTGAGGCGTCTACTTTTGCGTCGAAGTTTCGGCTTTATTCGCAATGATTGATGACTTACATTATCTATCATCAGCCAATAACTTTTTAACGACGCCTCTCGCAATATAACGCACTGAAGTCATTTTCAACTCCCTGCTTCTAGTTCCTGGTCCACATCCACTTCAAATGGCCGCTAGTCCGCATCATAGGTTCGAAATTTCGAAATTAACACGCTGCCAATTGAAAAATGGTCCGAAATTTCGAAATTAATTTTGGATTCGTTCACTAAATAAGTAAAATACTTGATATACATGTAAATAATTACATTTTGACTAAAAGAAGCACAAATTAGACTATTAAGTATGTTTTTTAAATAACTATTCAACGTTTGTATTGGGTACCGAATTTCCCGGTATTTCCCGGTACTGGCTTATGCCTGGTACCGGGAATTGCCTTGCTCTCCTCAGTACCGGTACTGCAATCCCTAATCCGGTGGTAGATTTACCCTCGCCACCTCTTCTGGCAGCGGCCCAAGCCGAGGTCGTGTCCCTTGTGGCGCCCGCGCCCTTGAGCTAGCTGCCCCCCTGCCCCTCTGGCTGGAGCGCACTCGCGCTCGCCCTCTGTCCGGGTGAAGTTGTTATGGCCACTGTGGCCAACAACATATAGTCCATTAAAAAAAAAAAAAAGGTATTGTGTTTCCAAATATTATCTTCTATCCATGGACGTGTTGTGTGTAGTACACGTACTTACTTCATAATTCCATGCTTCTATTGAATAAATAAAAGATAAATAATTTACGACATTTTTCTACTTATACAAAATTAAAATGCTTTGCTTAAGAAAAACAGATCTTTTTGTAACCGTTTGCTTGAGAAAATATAAAGAAAACGAATAGAATTTCTTGTCTCTAGGCGTGGGAACGAGAGATTATATAAGAATGAGTGTGATAAGAAACTAACATTGGATAGGCATAGATAGGCATAGACATTTTCTTAGCTGTTTCTGATGAGACGTTCTTGCATCGTTGCCGCTCAATAAAAGTTGTCAAGTATACTTTGTGGAACTACCTACGATTCAAGCTTCATGTTATAAAATTAAGGAATCTGGATACGCAAAGCTGTTCTTAAGTATGATTTTAAAAGCTAATATTGTATGAATTATACAAATATTGCCTACTTTCTATATCACACTATACCTACGCCCTATATATAAATCATTCACTTTAGTCCGAGATAAGCAACTCTGGGTGTCCTACTTATCCTGTTTATCCGCAATTACATGGAAGTAGTGTCGTTACGAAAAAAAAACATATAGGTAGAAATAAAGGCCCAACACATTTTACATGCACTTAGAACGAAAATATTTATTTCAATCGGAAGAATTATTTAGGTAGGTAAGTACACCATCTTAGTAAAGAATAAGATTTCCATGAGTGTGATAAAAAAAACGCGGAGATCTGAATAACAAGTGGGATCCCGGTTTGTTTTAAACAAATAAAATTATCATAATCTCCTATAAACTATGACATCGTAAACCTAGGATTGCGAATTAGCATAACTACTGGCTCGAGAGAAGTTGCCTTCGCGAAAGTTTGTGACATTAAATCGAGAATGATTTATTATCGTACTGTTAATGCAGCTATAGCATCGCATTTGTAATAGATAGGTACAGTTTGTGTGTAGCCACAAAGTAATCGATACATTTTGTTACACCTACCGGTGTCAACCGTACTTAGTACCCACATGCCATTAGCATATCAGAACACCTACCTATGACTATTAATTGTACCTACCTATAATATCAAAGTCATTCGTATCTTATCTGAATTGTTATACACACAGAGAGGGGAGGTGCTTGGTTATAAAAATATACATAATAGGGTGAACGCACTGAATAATTACTTACTACCTAGGTAGACTAGGTCTTTATAGTTTTGTTTATTTTACTAATTTAAAAAAAGTTGCGATATACAAGTATAGGTCCTACCAGTTTTTCCGTGGTATTAAAATTATATCTTTTTATACCTAAGTACATACTAAGTAGTAAAATTTATACGTCATGTTTTGAGATGTCGTGTTTGATTTTACCAGTGTTAAACCTGTGAGGGTTTGTGTTGTTATGATTAATAAACTAACAATGAAAACTTAAATTTAACCAATATTTTCATGGCATATTGCCCACTTGTAGGGCGTAAAAAATCCGTGAATTTATTGTTTTAATTTTCTTGTAGGTAATCTCTGAAAATCAAATAAAGCACGGTCAGTATAGGTACTGAGTACGAACTAGGGTTCGTAGTAGATCCCTGAATTCCAAATGTCAAAAAGCCAGTAATTATTCAAGCGCATACTTGAAGTTAAGCAGCCCAAATAATCGCTAAACACCAAAATATACCAGTCTGAAGCTCTGGAGGGTTAGAATGCAACCATTTCACCCTACCCGGGCCATTAGCGGTGGAAGGGTTGGGAGTTGCGACGCACTCGGTACATTGTTGAACATTACACTTGAGTCGTTACCAACCGACTCAAGTGTGATGAGACCGACTGTGAGAGTAGCATACAATGATTGTTTGTTTTTTCCCCTATGATCATAATAGCAGCGCGACATTGAGTCTAGATAAGGTTGAATAAATAAAATCATGGGAATCGATTGCTAGGATTGAGGTACCTACCTAGCTAATCTTAGTTTTGGCAATGGCACTGTCGTTCGACAAAGCGCAGTGATCATTTAATGACGTCAACCTTCAAAGCCTGATTCAAAGCCAAACCTTAAAGCATGATTTATAAATGTTCTTAAATAATTTTAGTATATTTAATTTTTTCAACTTGCTCAATAATCAGTCAATTGTTTTTTTTAACAACACAATGCTGGTAGCGCCATCTATCAGTTAAGTAGGTAAGTTTGTGGAAACGTGCATGGTGAACTTTGTTTTCTACACTACGAACCACCGCGGAAAACTTGTAAGGTAGAGGAAAACCTCGTGTTTCAAGTTTGCTTTCTTTCAACAGATGGCGCTATTTGGAAATTCGTATGAACGAAATAGTGCTATGTTATTGGCATCCATCAAATTAATAAATTAGTTTTCTCAATTATTTATAGTATGTTTTCACCAGAGTTGTCATTATTAATATCAGCCGATTTTACAGAATATTAACCAAATGAAAACCAAATCAAAAGAACAGTAGAAAAAACATCAAATCCAACGTTTTGTATTGGTTGAAAAATGGAAATAAGGTTGTTAAATATAAAGCAAAAGTAAGCTTAAACCCCATGATAACTGTAGATAATTGCAGATATATAATATTAGCCAGGCAGAATATTTCATTAAATCGAAAGTCCTGAAATCCCATTACGTGGTCGTTGTCGCGGCCATTGGGTTCAAACAAACAATATTATAGCTAAGTAGGTAACAAGTTGCACCAATCCACCGCCATGGATATCATGCGCTTTAACTTTAATTCTTTATCTTTATAACTAAGTACTTACCACTTATTTTAGGAGCCGTACTCTAATACGGGAATGTCAGCCCTGTTTTGTTTCTCCTCTTATTCCTGAGCACCCCAGCGGGACCCTTCAGTTCCTATGATGAGCCTCCACACACACCCCTACAGCTCTGCCCTTCCACCAGAATTGTAGGTGCCCAGGACTCTTGATGCATGCTCCTCTCGTAACCGCGTTACGAGTGCCTGCCTTCACATCTCTACAGTGTCTTAGTTAAACTATATCTCAATAACTTGAATCGCATGATCGCCATGATGGTGATTCAGTGTTCACTCTCTTCAGCACAGGTGGTCAGTAATAGCAAAGGAATTACCCCGGTACAGCCCAGTAGTCATGGCTTCACCAACACTACTCACTTATCGCTCTTAACACTCTTGCACCCTACAGGTCTTAGCAAGACTCATTTGAACACTCATTTCAACCAGTACACATACAAGCCACCCTCCTGTGCCGCCATTCTCCCAGTCCAGCCCTACATTTCTCCCCTTCTCCCTCTCTTTCTCCGACATATTCAACTTGATTGACATCTAAATGTCACTCAAAGTCATTCGTAAACATTAAAGTATAATATTATTTTATTCACAGAGCTAGCCAACAGATGGCGCTCAATTCAACTTTGATAATATCATGTAAATCGCGATGAAATCCGCGACAGTCGTATTGAACTCCAGAAGAACTTTTTTCCACTGTGTTACTTACCATATACATTACTATTTATTACACTACTTATTTACTACATTTTGTGTTACTTAACATATTATATACTCCCTTACTTATACATATAGCAAAGAGGCTGAAAGAGGTATTGATTGACCGATAAAAAGGCATCGCACAGACACACATTTTCAGCTGAGCGCCGTAGGAGCCGACACGCACAATTTATTAGTAACCGTAGGTACAGGGAGTCACGCGACCGTGATTCGCGACTTCACTTCCTGGTTAGGACGAGCCGTAACCCTCAAGGACTTTACAGTATCCATAAGTTGAATGTTTTATGAGATAGTAAGTCAGTGACAAATATACTCAAATATACGAATAAATGTGCCCAAGGTGTACGTAACGAGTTGTTTATGTAAATGAAGATTCTGAAAAGCTATTTTTACTACTGAGACATTAAGAGAGAAATCTTTCGGGACTTTTAATTGAACCGTATTCTGCGTTCGTGACTGCATGACCTAGTTTTTTTACGCATAATAATCCAGAATGAGCTTCAATAATGGGCGGTTGATGAAGTAACTGTTGGGCTAATTTCAGTTTGATTGTAGCAACCATGGATTTTTGTTTAATATATGATATTGTTCTTTATTAATCTACGTTTAAGTCTATTATTATAATTTTACACTTCTGTTAATATAAAACCGTGCCGAGGGAGATAGTCCCTGGTGGGACTGTGTCCTCTCTCACTTCTAGTGGCTATGCTTAATAAATTATTTACTATCGCTTCTACCTACTAGGAAAAATAATAATTTATAGTATCTAACACAAAACCCTAGGTATGCTTCAAATTTTACAGTAATTTAAAACTTAACTGCGCTAACTGTATTACCACCCTTGTCATCGTCGTAAAATATGAGTAGGACAGAAATATTTTCAGATGTGTCAAATTTTGTTACGTTAGAATTGGCATCATTTCTAAATGGAATGTCGAATGATGTACTTACCAGAAATATGAAAGGAAAATATCGGGTCATTTCTATGTCTTTTTGAAATACGTAAATATCGTTTCCAAAAATAGGAAATGTGCCTATCTACTATGATCCGTTATATCTCCCATCCTCACAGTGAGTCAGTGGAAACCTATTTACTACTCGCCCATTAACTATTTATTCATTAGCGTATCCGTTACCGATTTTTATTTGTTTTTTTATTGTTACAGGTACAGACTTCATGGGTCATACGAGAACGTTTAATGTTATGTAATGTTAAAAGGTAGGTCCTGGTACCTGTCTATTTACTTAGTATTATTTTTTATTATTATATTAAGTGAATATTTGGCTCGTCTTAAATTTCTTATAAGTCCGTATTACATTTGATGTAATACTTTTTTATTACAATATAATATATTATATTATTTTTACATTTATAATGACTACGATACTCCGTAACTACAATTAGTAACAGAATATTTTTGAAACTGTCTTTGTCTGCTATAGTAAGTTTTTAGTTTCTTACGTTTGTCCACATATAGTATATTGGTAAGTTCATAATAATTTATTGCTTAAAACTCTACTTCACATTTAGAATTTAATTATTGTATAAGTTTAAAAAGCTATGATGAAGAATATCTAGGTATGAAGGTACGTCTGTGATGAAACTAAACCTGGTGTTGAAATTGAGCTACGTAAATGTATGTCCCATGGCATGAGGATTTACTATATCTGCAAAAACCGATTATTATCAATAATATATTTATTAATATTATTTTCAGCGTCCTTTACGACACTGCCTGTTCAGCATTCCTATAAGATTATACTAATAACTCGGATTAAATCTTGAAAAACAAACATCAAATTAGGCGTCGCAAATCTTGGACCTATTATCTTTTGTGGGAATCGACCATCGTGTCTCTATCGTTTTGTGAAGATGTGACAAGGATGGATGCTAGATTCGTCTTCAATTGGAGGCTCCAGTGATCTCAAATCGTGTTCCTCTGTAGGGAATTTGCCGGTGGTGGTTGCGCGCGCATCATTTTCAGGGCGCAGGACGCTTTTCCACAAGAACTATGAATCTTTAGACAGGGATGATTATGTAAACAGTTAAAAAGTAAATTCCAAAACATATATTTGTCAGTTCTTATTTAACCTAAAACAATCCTTTTAGATCTCTATCAGCTACATAGCAATTACATTTTAGATAGCATCGTAACATATCAGTAAAAGCGGTAAGAGAATAAAAGCGGAGAATGTTCAGTCTAAAGATTTCAATTAAATAATGCTTATTTATTGATATTTCTCCCTGTCCTAAGCTGGCTGAATATATTAATGGAATATTGCGGGTTGCCTTCTCTGAGCGTTTACATACTCTGCACGTGCTTGGGTCGCCGATAGAGGCCGCACGTACGACACTTCAGGTTTTGCCGGCGTCCATTGCGGAACGCGCCCCTTCGGATCGAAGCTTCAATATTATTAAAGCTACTCAGTCATATTTCTAATTGAATACAGTGTTACTAGACCACCAGCGACGAGGTGAGTCCTGTAACGTGTCTTGTTAAGCACTACCACGGCTTCTTGCGACACTCGGAACAATCTATAGTATTCCTGTTCAATAATATCACTTAACGTTGTCGACAGTTTACGCAGTAGTTACTCAACGTCTAGTGCTTTATATATTGATCGTGTAAATACCCACTCATTATTTATAAATACTGTAAGACAAGAGAAACACCGCCTATTTCCTCTCTTAGTTAGGTAGTAATGGTTTAAGGGTACGATAATAACCGTAATTACCTTTTATGTTTGAGAAAATAAATGGCTTGTACTAATTTTAGATACGGCCACAGTTAGTTGACGCACTTTCATTTATTATATCGCAGTGTGTAAAATTTGATTTGATTTGGGTTTTGTTATAAGTTTCATCTATAAATGGTTCTACGTAACAGATATCAAATCAATTAAAGGTTTCCTTAGCCAATTGCACTCATTATCAGATAAGATATTAACTTCAATTAAGATGATTGATTCCGAAGGCTGGTTGATTTGCTTGATAGAAATGTATTTATTGGCGGAGTTCCCCGTTTGAACTTCGATGTCAAAAGGCAATAAGTACCTACTGTGTCCATATCCACTGGGTTTTTGTCGATAAAATATTCCAACGTCGTCGTTTAGTCTGTCTTCTTTGACATTTATCCATTTAAATGTAGAATTAAATGTTTACAGTATAGATTGACAGTCTGATTGACAGTTTAGCTACGCATATGCAGTTGATGTGCGCCTCAAGTAGCAACATGAGTCGACGATTCAATCTTGTGATGTTGTAGGTTCACGTTGAGGCAATTGGATCATTTGACAGATCCGCCGTCGGGCTCACACCCACGACAAATTACTTTTTTCGGACAAATTACGATTGTACAATGACACTATAATTCTTTTTTGCAGGACACCTAAATGGTTTCCTACGTAAACGCTTAGTAGTTGTAGGCGTCATTGTTATTTATTTGGGTGTAAGATAATGCATCTGTTTTGTACCTATCACTGAAATAGTCTTCGTAAAGTTGTTCCATGAAAATTGCTTGTTCGTGTTAATTCGATAAAAAATCAGAATGCTATGACTCATCCCGTGTCTGAGTAACGTATGAGCCCACGTTGATAAGTCACTTATCATTGTTTAAATGTTTGCAAACAAGAATTAACGTGTTAGTACATATCAATGAAATTGTATTTCCTGTTCCTTCTAGTAAAATGAGTACATAGGTTACAACTTTACTAGTGGCATTAAAATATCTTTCAAGATTGAGTTGATAAAATATCTATCTATCTATCTATGTCAAATCTGCTGTCTGATCTGCTTCCTATTTTATACAGGTGTATTTGGAAATGTATTATGATATATTAGGTTAGTAGGTAGGTAGGTATTTAGTCAATTTAGTACTTATCGTGCAGTAAAAACGCGCTGTCAGTGCGTAACCAATCTTGGTTTTTGAGATATAGGACTTGAAATAATTTGTCACCTCTATCGTGACATTGGAACCAAAGAATTTGTAATAATGTTGAAACATATAAGGTACTTGATTCTTCATGGGTTACTTGGACTATTGTGTAGTAGGTACCTACTACCAGTTAAAAGGATGAAATAAAGTAACGTTAATTGATACAATGAATTCGCATAACTAAAATGTTTATATTTCATTGTTCGCTCACTCAAAGATCATTAACCTACAATGTCTGTATGCCTTCAATGTACCTAACCGTTCTCGGTTTTGTACGGTTTCATACTAACTCACACCGCTCACACCAGACTTCGGCGGATACTGTATTTTATTGACATTAGAAAAAAACAACAAACATTCTCCGACTGACGTCAAATTGTCGATATAAATAAAAAAGTTATTTCATTGGTTAGGTTATCAAACTGTTATTTTATTTTCTAATAAATATTTCAAACATGTTTGCTTCTACATTTTCCAAGCTTAGTTTTACATCCCTAAAATAACAACTACAATATTGACTTGTAACTTTATTGCCTAATTAAATTAACTCCTATCTAATATCAATATTATTGCTTCAATTGTATTATCAACAAGCTAATGTAAAAATCCGTTTACAAAGTCTTAAAACTAACAATCACTATCCACCAAAACAAAATTAGTCGTCATGGAAATGTACAGTGCGTTGCGCGGTGTTTTGGTTACTTAATTGTCTAGTCCCAAATAAAACTTATCATTGCAATGTAGGTTAATCGCGATGTACTCTGACGCACTTCGGCCGATGTCTAGGATAAAATTTCCCTCGAACCGTCCCCGACATTTGCGTACGAACTCCTTAATAACGTAACGAGGCGTATTTTTATACGACTTTCTTGAAAAGCCCGTCTGACAAAATGGCAACTTGCCATTTATTTTCAATATTTTTCGTCTGTCCGGAATGGAAAGCTACCCTATTCTTTGTGGGAAGAATTGAAGGGGCTGCGGGTCGGTTTGCGGCGGCGGGGTCGGGGGGATGTCGTGCTGTGGCCTCAGTAGACAAGGGTTGTTGTTCTGCTGTGTGCCGTCGGGTTTCTTTGGTCCACCACCGGACGGAGTCAAGTGCAGTTGGGGCAACTGACTTTTGGGACACATCGGTGGTCTCTCAGATTTCGGCTGCATGTTTGCTGTAACAAACAAAGTTATTATTAGAAAATAAAAATAAAGAAAATGTTTTCTGCTAAATGCAGGTTTTTAGGGTTGTTTTGTGTATAGGTTGTAAGTACAGTTGTAATAACTGTTTCCTGGTCGCTTTTCTACATTATTTAGTCTATCGTCGTCATTAGTTAGTTTTCTCTATAATTGGTTTTATTATTACCACGTAAAAATAAAGTAAGTAATCGGAAAATGGACACATTTAACAACACCACAATTATAAATTAACTGAATCACAACACTTACTTTCTTTTAAACTGATATTTTCCAACTTAGCAGTGATTAAATGTTCACCGTTTACAAACATTAATACTTGTGTAAAATAATATTTATATTATGTGCGCACGGCGTGGGCTCGCGGCTTGATGCTAAATGTGCGATGGTCAGATTGGCCGCCTGGTTTTATATCGCCTCTGAGTCATATTTGGCAAGAGAAACTCTCTATCGGAGACCACGTCACTCGACGACTGACGCTCGATGTTATGACGGCAGCGTTTTCCTCAGCCGTACTTACTGCGTTGGTAATACGTGTAATTATATGCGTGTCTGCGTGAGTAACGTTGCCTATTAGTTTTTATATATACTAATTATCGGAATTCAGGGGACGATTTGACGTCACCAGAGTTTATTGATTCCGATTTTTTAAAATTCTTTCATTAAGGCTAAAGCCATGTGCAGTGCATTTATTAATATATCCAACTTACTCTAAAACATTTCAAGAACGACAGCTATCCAGATATTCTGGCAATTTTTGTATATTTAGCGATTTACTAGTATCATATCCACCGTGTTAATATTTAGAGTAAAATAAATGTATTAATAAATGCACTGCACACGGTCTTTTTCGCGAATTACAAAATTTGTCTTTTATTATTGTCAGATTTTGAAAATTTTCTAAAAGAACTCAAAAAAATTGAATTTCGCGGGCTAGACAGGCGCCTTCACCTTAATCGAATTTAGGTAGGGACATCTATGAGGAAAAAAAACAAGACCATAGATTGTTTTTGTAGGTTCTATAAGTTTCCATTTTAGTCTGTTACGAAACTACTAAACGAAACTTATGAATACGAAAAAAAACTTAAATAGGTGAATCTTTACTGTAATTACTTAATGTTTAGCTTGTTACTCTTTATTTTTACTTGGTTTCAATAATGGCCATAACTGTACACCAGTTGTACCTCTCTACTTGTTATCATTTATAGAGTCACAGAAAAGACATACTTCTTATGTTATTTTCCGAAATTAATTATCGCGCTACGATAATCTTATGCATATTTAATATTTTTGCAAAAAAAAAAAAACATTATTATTATAGAAACAGCAAAAGTATATCAGGGTCGTTTATCTATAGATATAGATGCTAAGTAGTGAGTCTGTATTGGAAATATTATGAAAACAAATTGTAAGCAGCCTTGTTTTTGTAATTTTTGTCTTGTTTGTTTGAGCATCATGCAAAATCCACTGGTCGAATTTGAGCTGTCAGCTTTTCTATAGTTGAAATACAAAATAAGGTATCTGTAACTATACAAGGTGACACATAATGGGTATACTTTTTTTTTCAAAACTTAACTTTGTAATTCTAAAACCATCAGCTTTGGAGGGAACTTGGAAAACAAAAGGTGTTATAGGAATAGAGCTGTTGACCGATTTCACAAGTCTACCAAACCTTTAGTACTTCAACTGTCCCACAAAGCCGATAGTTTGAGATTTACAAAGTTAAGTTGCAAAAAAAATAGTATACCCATTATGTATCACCTAGTATATAATACCTATATCATCTCGCTATGATCATCTGGGGTGGAACTACAGAACAATATAAATAGTCGCAAGCGGAGCCGCGAGCCTACATTCGTCCTATACCTGTTATGGTTTCATCATATTTAATGAACATTACCTTCATCTAACATAATCATACTAATCGTGAACATAAATTAGCACTTCTTGATAAGGAAACTTTTATTGTTTTTTTTAAGGATACCTATACACTTTATCTGTGCGTAAAATCATGTATCATGATTTTCTGGTTTACAACATTAAACATTTTAAAGATTACTGGTATGTATAATGTGTAGGGTATAATCATGATGTTACGTCAGAATTATATGACGAAATTAATGTTATCTTGGCTATATAAGCTATCTATATTACATTATTAATCAGTAGATAAGGGTATCCTGGAAGACACAGTACAGTGTGGGTACTGGTTTTTTTATAGAGTTTATTAAATATTTTCCCCTAACGTTCGCCAAACACAAAAAATTGTCTACCTGTGAACAAAACAAAACCCGACGGTTACATACAGCTATCACATAAAGCAAGTACCGACGCTAACGTCACTATACTTAGGTCACCTTCAATTTTCCGTGTGAAGGGTAATGGTAGGTGAGAAAGCGTAGCCAAGATCACGAAGGTCGGCCCTTCCCATAGCAGGCAAGCCTCATGGGAGTGGCTACTATGGGCTCAGTCACTTCCCTTCGGAGGCCAAACACGTGTGTGTTTAGTGACTTGCGTTAGATGGCGATAATTATACATTGTCTTCTTACATTTTTCCAGTGACAGATATAGTTGTCTGAGAAAACGCTGTTTTAGAAATTTTACTGATTCTAGATATATATTCGTTAAATTTTTTTGTTAGTTTGCCCATAACACAATCGTTGATATGGTACTTCTGTGCATTGGCGATATTAATTGTATTGCTTGTCATAAGAACTATAGTTATACTGCTCCTTTGTTGGCGTTACATGTTTTATAATATCAATGGTTTTGTAGTTTGTTGGTACATACAAGTTAAACCATATATTTACTGCATATTCAATAGTAGGTGTATTTACTTTGTCTACGTCGATGAAGAAAATGATCTACATGATTTCTAGGTAGCGTCCTTTAAACGGTCGATTCCAAGATTAGAAAACAATTTGACAGTATTTAATGAACTAAAATAAAGTAATGGACACTAATTTAAAGTATATAGTGTAATTTATAGTATAAGTAGATATAGTTTACATACTTATTTGTAGGACATTTAAGCGAGTATTTAAACTCTATTCGATCCTACTCTCCGAAAATGTAGAGTTATTATGTCACTAGTAAATGACGATAGTATATCTGACGGACGTAAGTGCAATAACGTCAGTAAGCTGATGAAATAATCAACAATAGCAAAAGAAATATTCCATAATATGTACCCACTATTCATGTTGATAGTCGATAGACGTACTTTGAAAATAGTACCTACACTTCATAGTTTATTTCAATCACAGATGTGACTAAAATTGCTTTTATTTAACTTAATCATGGAAACCATGTAATTCCATGACTATGTCTTTGTTGTTGTGCCAAAAGGTTCATTTTCCTCTGACTATGTAGGTAATGTTGTTATACAGTTATCCTAGGACTCAATGGTTGTAGTATCCAACTGCTCATATGGTATCGTAAAATATTATCCATACAATCGATCAAGATAAATCCCACAAGTGATAAGGAATAAAGAGACAAGAAAACCCGAATATTCATTCGGTTTTAACCGTTAGTCGTATAGATTAGTTGTATTAATCACAAGGTCGGAGTTTCCAATGACGGTACACTTATTAACCAAATAACCACATGGAAACACTCAATGAATACACAACTAGAAATACTTCTAATTACGGAATTGTACCTAGTTAATTATAATCTTAATCGCGATAACGGTTAAAAAATAGGTTTATGTTGTGGGGTAATATAATATAAAGAGTCTTTAGCCATTATGAAAGCTGATTTAAAATATAGATAATTCCACATGGGGAGTCAAAAGTTCCAAAAGACCATCAGGGATTTACATAAAGTAGGACCTTCCTATTATTTTCTTCTTTTGTGAATGGAGCAAGCGCTGTAGAAGAAGAAAATCGATGTGTATTTTTTATTAGTTAACGTCTAGGTACCTATTTAATTTTCGTGATTATCTCTGTGTGTCCTCAATGTGGTCGGATCATGTGAAGATGGTGTGGACAGCAGCCGAACATTAAAATCACGTTTCGTTTGTTTTTTTCACGACTGAATGTTAGAGCGAGTCGCCATGACTCACACTATATTGTTCTGAATTTATGTATGTAACAGCGACTCCAAAAAAGTCAGCCGTCTCATTCAAAATGCATACAAATCTATAAATTGATGATTAAAGATTTTACAGTCATTGAATATTTATTTTTAACAACCTACGTGTTCTGTTTTGAATCATCTAAAGAATACTGGAAATATTAATATCTGACATAAAAATATTCATAAAAATGATAATTTTAATAAGTAGTGATTTTGTTAAGATTAGATTCGTAATCGTACCAACTTCGTGCGCACACACTAATCACCTAAATGACCCATTATTTAGTTAATATTTTAAATATGTGTGAACACCTACACAGTAAACAAGTGCTTGCACCGTTCCGTTATATACAGCAAGTTAATCATAAGTGTAATGAGTGTAATCGAAAAGAAGAATAGGAGTTGGAAGAATATTATCCCCTTCCCTTCCGTTGCGTAGTGGGAGACAAAAATAACTGTATAGGCTGAGTAAGGCTATAAAAGATTACTAAACCACTTCAGAAACCTACAGTCATAATCGTGCGTAATCCACCGTGCCGATAGATATTCTTTCACCGTAACACTCAAGCCTGATTGCGTAGTTTCCACAGTTTAATGCGTCAGCATAGCACAACGGCACCTTTATGGCAGCAGCAGTTTACGTGGAGGCTTCATGCCTAATAAATATTTTATTGTCTTTTATAGTTTCAAGGATACATCGCAAATAAGCGATCGCCTCGTCGAGTGAAGGAATATGACATAAAGACCACAAATAAAGGTTGAAGATTGTTAAAGCTTTGTCTTTTTTGTAAGCAGCATGGAAGCTAACAACGCGAGTCGGGTAAGCCTCGTGACTACACGGGCACAGGTTAGGTACATAGGTAATATGCACCCATGCGCTCTGTCATGTAGTGACGGATCGCTACAGAATGCCGAACGAATATTTCACTTAACAGAAGAAGCTGACGTTCAAACTTTATTAGTTATTCTACAATTTGTAGTAACATACAGTTATAGAGTACACATACAGTACTTATATACTTACAGTTAGTTTTGTTTATGTAGGCATTCAAATTCAAATTCAAAGCGTTTATTTTGTTTAGGCCTACTGGGGCACTTACAAATCAATTTTACATATTTTTTTCTTATATCTACAACCGGATCGGAACGCGATCTCCTGATTGTCGGAATCAGCACCACTTTCAGTCTAAAGGTGCAAAAAATGGCCGCGAAGCTTCACCCTTAAATAAAAGTACAAGGGCCGTTTTCAGCCTATTAGGTAATCAATCGAGTCACGACTCTTCGTGATTACTTAAACGATACTACCATTAAACCTCACCAAAAATGAGTCGCGAAAACTTTGGCGTCATACCCACCACTAAAACGTAATGAACGAATGGGATTAGTTTCGACTACACGAAACTCTAGCTACTTTTTTCTTTAAGAATAGTCAATTCGCTTTGTTCTATGCGAAATCTGCATAATTTGTAACAAATAGGTATTTATGAATACAAATAAGCGTAGAGCCATGCAATGTTATGCCAATGTTAAAATACGGTTCGCGAAATTTACAGTATATTCATGTAAATTTGACAGAACATTCTTCGACGACCCGCTATCAATAGGTATTGCAGGGAAATCACGCGATTTGGGACAACCACCTTTACCATAGACGATGGATGACATTATGCATTTGATATTTATTCAATGCTATTCTGTTTTTATTGGGTCTTATCACCTGGTTACATTATTTAAATTCCATAATATTAATTTGAATATTAATACTTACATTTTGATGACGTCCATCAATTGTAAAAATCATATATAAATTATAGTATAAATGTATATAGTCGGTTTACTATAAATATTCAATTCAATATTTGTGTCTCTACCGAAAAAGCGATTTGCTTGATGTGTTTCTAGAAGGCACCATTTTATGATACGTTCCACGATCAAAGTCATTTCAGCTGTAACATATTCGTAACCTCAATGCGAAAATTTGGAATAAAAAAGTTCTGCTAGAGGTTTCATACGGATTTTTTTTTATTGTTGGTATGTTAAAGTTCGTAAACACCTAATTAGTTACAAATTTGTGCAATTTCAGTAGTTTACCGTTCTACATTCCGCTTTTCAGCGTGGTCTAAGGGCATGACCCCATGTGACGTAAGGTGCTCGTAATAGAGTAAATTGTTTCTAATGTGCTATACCCAGGAACACTTTGTTGTCTTGTTAATAAGGCTGAAGATTGCAGTCACTGACAGTTTAATAAATCAGTATCGCAACACAGCAATTTCGGTGTTTCTGTCGCACGATAGGCTCTATATTACCCACATCCAAAATATTATACAATTGTATTACATAAGTAATATGTTTTTTATATCGTCCAGAGACGAATAAAGGCCAACGTTGAACGCGTTAGGTTCATATTTCAGCATCCGTTTGCATCTATCTATTTGGTATGTTATTAATATTGTGTGTCAAACAAAACAATACCTTCATTTCCCATACAGAATTCATTGTCTTTACGAAATATTTAGTGAGGAAGCGAAGCATATTTTTTAACCCGGCAATAGCTCGTTGACCCAGTAGCCGAGTTCGTGACAAGTTGTATCTATCTGGCGTTGCTCGTTTCGGTTCAACTGGAACCACAAGCGGGACGGGAACACGGAAATTTGTCATTAGGTACACTAGTATTTCGAGATGATGAACACTAAAGGCGAAATAGAATAGTTACAGAACTTGACATTTGAAAGTTAGTAGTAAATTAACGTTCTATTGCACTATTTGTACCAAAAAATTATATTGTTTTTGTCGAAGAGGCAGTGTTGGTTTGTTTTGAGGGCGGGCGATGGAGGCCTGTGCCTTGTGCGTGGTGACAGCGCGCTCGTCGCCGCCCCGCACCCGTCAGATATCGTGTTCAATCACTCTCAGTTCGTGAATTATTGGCCAAATAGCAAAATATTAAGTGTTTATGCGAACTTTTTATGGCATTATTTGCTTTTTTTTCTCTTTAAGAGTACAAATATAGGTACACATCGCGTGTGTATAATGAATTCCCCTGAAAAAACATAATATCTCTTTGATATTTCATCACTATGAGACAGTTTTAACCTGGTGTAGAGTATTAAAATTGAATAACGGACACACAAATAGTTGTATTTACTACTAACCTATTTGCTTGTCTAAATTAAAATCTTGGCCATTAAAACATTTCAAGTCGTTTGTAATCAGGTAGGTCATAAATGTTTCAACTGTTATAGTTTCTGGTTTATTTTAAAAGGCACCGGCGGAGTCTCGCCCTCCGAGTACAGGCTCGGTTGGTCCGGATCCTCAGGTCACGTCCCAGCCACCACCGGTCCGTCCACTCAGCAGAGTAGACTCACGATCCGCGTTTCCGCCGCAGTCTCCGAGGCCGGTAGCACCGCAGTCTCAACCGAGACCGCAGTTTCAACCAGGAGGGGCCGTTACAAGCCCACCTCAATTTGCGCCAAGAGCAGGTGCGCCGCAACCGAGGCCCCCTGCGCCACCCGGTCCCCCCGGGACGCCACAAGCCAGGCCCGCACCGCCACCATTGCGACCTTTTGGTCCCCAATCTATTGCACCTCACCAGGGCCCCAGACCGGCACAATCACCAACATTGGCCCAACCACCACAAAGGGCTCCTCCACCGAACAACTTACAGTTCGGTCCAAGGCAGTCACCGATCAGTGGTGCTATTACTCCGGACGCTACCAGGGCACAGCTTCTGCAGCAACCGAACGGAGTTTCTAAAAACGGGCCGCCACCTGGACCTGGATTGTTTTCGAGGCAACCATCCCAGGGATCTTTAAAGGGTCTCGATATATCCAACACCCATCAAAATAAACCAGTCAACCTGGAGAACCAAAGCGCCATTAGTGACACTCAAAATGTTAATAAAACTGAAAACGGTATCGAGGGGCCTGGCGTGGCTAAAGGCAGAAGCTACAGCATTGCAGCCGCCCCGGGTGCGCCAAGTCCATTGAAAACTGAAGACGATCGCCGAAAATCTGTCAGTGCTCTAGGAGGCAGGTTCGACGATTTTACCAGTCGCAGTCCGGGTCTCGGACTAATACAGGAAGGAAAAATAGAAAGCAAGGAAAATGTCCGTGGGTCAAAGGAGAGTGTTAGGTCAGAAGCATCCAATGACGGAAGCCGTGAAGTACCAGAACGTCCAGAATCCAGATTATCAGGATCGAAAATGACAGAGTCTTTTATTGGTGCTCTGCCAACTCCGACTCTGAGGAAGGTAGATGATGATGATGATGTAATTTCGCAAATTAACAAAACGAATAATACAAATCAAGTTACTAAACCCAAAGAAGATTTATCTGATCGATCGCCATCTCTAACACGTAGTGATGATTCTCCAGAGCCTAAGCCGAAACCGTCACTGAGTCCAGTTTCATCAAACAAATCTCCATCCCAAAGCATTACTCCAGAACCACAACGCCCAAAGACACCAAAGACCGAAGCAAAACTTGAACAAAAATTGGACACAAACAATTTTAAACCCGCTATCACACCTAATAAGACGCCTTCAAAATCCCCTATACTGGAGACGAAGCCGCCAGTACAAGCTCAGAAAAAGCCTAATGAATTAAACACAACGATTGTGTCACCAGATGCAAAAAAATTAACTCCTCGAAAATCGATGTCAGCTCCAAAATCTAGGCCGAAAGGTAACATTTAGGACTTAGTGAAGATTTAAGATGAGCCAAATTACTTAAGTTATATTTTAAATTCAAAATAGGTGCTACCTAGCCCTTAGTACGTTTAATTAAGATATTATTTTTCTTCCAGATGGAGACAATGACAGCGGTGTGGATGAATCTACACAGGGGAATGTATGTATTTTATATTTAAGTAATATAATATTTAATTTGATTTGTTGTGAAATTTAATTTATGTTTGAAAGGATGTCAATGGATCCCCTGGCTCGCCTAACAAGAAGATTCCTAGCAAATTGCCTACAAAAGAGAAGTCGAGCAACAGTATTAAAACCAGCCTCTCACGATCGTCAAGCAAGAGCGCTACCGCTAAAACCCCGGAAAATCCACTGCCTGCTGAAAAGAAAAGTAAGTAAACTTACTTTGTATCTGTATATTATATAGGTTTACAAATCTATAGCTTTTGCCCTGTGCTTTTGCCTATACATGTTTGATGTGGATGGTTCTTCAGAATTACTTTTAAACGATGTTAGCGGTTCATTTAACCGTTCAATAAAGTTCATTAGACGGTGACTATGGCATTTGGTACCTACCAGTTACCATTAATAAACTTGGAAACGATTTTCTTACCAGCGTTAAAAATGAAATTATAAAATTCTACACTTGATATGTTGTTTATTGGAAATAGGAATGCATTTTTTACTTTAATAAAAGATGATTTTTATCATAAAACTCTAAAGTTGTTTAATTTCTGGTGACGTATATTTCAAACAATTTGTAGACATGTATCATCACATACATAATTAAAGTATTGTATGATGATTGTAGTTTATAAATTACAGTATAAAAATATAGATAGAACATTGAATCTTTTCACGCGTTCCAGAAGTACCCATGAACAAAGTTCAAGTTGGCAGCGCTCCGTCACCCAACATAAAAGCGGTGAAATCCAAGATTGGCTCTTTGGAAAACTCAACTTACAAGCCAGGTGGTGGTAAAGTTAAAATTGAGAACAGGAAATTGGAGTTTGGCAACGCCGCACCTAAAATTGCTGCCAAAAACGAAGCTTACACGCCCAGTGGTGGAAGCAAAAAGGTAAACACGAGACAAAATTCAGCTATCCACGCTTTCATTTGCAAACAAACTATACCATAACATATGTTTTCAGATTGTTACCACAAAATTGGAATGGAACGCTAAGTCAAAGGTAGGCTCTCTGCAGAACGCAGCATACAAACCTGGTGGTGGAGACAAGAAGATTGAAACAGTAAAACTGGATTTTAAGGAAAAAGCGAAGCCGAAAGTAGCCTCAACAGTCAACATCACTCATAAGCCTGGAGGAGGTACTATTAAGGTAACTTGAAAATATTGCTAATTTTTATTATCACGTTGAACATAAAGTTGTTGTGTAGGGTTGCGGTTCAATACAGCATAATGTGAGTATTGTAGGTGTATTTTTAGATTAGACGGACAGCACAGCTGGTAAAATAAAATATGGGTAGAGCTTAATTATTTCATAAAGCACTAGTTAGGAGGCGGGACACCGTCAGATACCATAATGCAAAAGTTCACATAATATTTCCACGCACTCGATGTAAAAGCAATTGAAGCCATTAAAGGATCATTCTTATAAGTTCTTTAATTATTTGAATAGGTAATCTATAGAGTCGAAATAATGTTATTCTTCTTTAGTCTACAGTCGCAAAGAATGGAACGAGAGCAGTGAGTAAAATCCTTAATGTATTTTGTGTGTCACATACTGTATCACATACACTTTGATGCACAACTTCTCTTTGTATGATGTACATTTAAAACTATTCGGTAATCGTTCTACTATATGACGTATATGTATAATAATATAGTGTACGTTACATTAGTATACCAAACGAAAAAAAAGTAAGTCAAACTAATGCTTACAGAAATGTTATTGTGTTTTAGTATGTAAAATGGGCGTTGCCACGATGGAGAGCGTCACATAAACATTTTGCCTTCCACTCCTTGTGGAGTAAGGTTTGTTGTTGGTACTTTTTTGTACCTACAGTGAAATTTACGAATTATACTTTTGACTGTTTCCTGCGGTTCCTTTAGGGCGTGGTGCGGCTGTTTTTACACGCTGAGTGTTTTGCTTAAAAAATGAATGTAATTTAAGTATCACCTACACCCATAGCTAAATAAAAAATGAACTAAAATAAAATAACTAATAAACGCGAATGATTGTAGACTAAATGTCGTACCACCTACGTGTTTTATTAATACCTACACTACGAATGTTAAAATATAATTCAGAAGTATAAAATAATACTATGATGTTACATAACGTAGTGAGCATACGATAGAGCCCATGTACTCATGAGCTACACGAATATCATCGACGAGCACGCCATGGAGATCAATAACGATTAGATATAACCAACCTTATGGAACACTCACATAAATACATACAGGCATACGGTTTATATGATTGATTTTTGTTTATAAAATGTAGAGATAGCACCAGCAACAATTTATAGATATTTATTTATAAGCACTATTTTTTATTCTGCTGTTAAATTCTGGGTTCCGTACCGGTTTAGGTTTTGTTTCTTTTCTGAACATAATTTTCGACTTGCTCATTTAAATGAATTAATTTATTTGTTGTACTAGACAGACCGACAGACATATAACAATTATCTTACATAATGCTTCACACACTATGAAACAAAAATATATGGAACGGAACATCTCTCAAACAGTGACTCTGTATTATATTTGTTTATATTTTTTTTATTCGCACGCACTTACTCTTTGAAACAGATCGATAACCAAAAATTGGAATTCAAAGCACAAAGTAAAGTGGGCTCCTTGGATAACGTAAAGCATAAACCTGGAGGTGGTGATATCAAAATATTCGACGACAAAGACTACATCAAGCAGACGAGCGGACAGTCCCCGCTGCCGGACAGTCTCGCCCACTCGCGGCAGGAGGTGAGGCCCTTATAGCTTGCCGGGCCGTTTTGGTTTTCTATGTCGTTTGTCGCTTTTTCTATTATTTTCTGGTGAAGGTCTTCCACACTCTCATTCATTTCGTATAACAGTCGTCATTTTTGTTTCAGCCAGAGTACTTGTACACATTTTACTGAATAGGTAACTTTGTGAAATAGCATCGGGTGTTTGTCGGAAAATTTGATACATAACAGTTCATTCGAATGCGTGTGCCATATCTGTTTGGTTTTCTTTTGTTGCCTAACCGTTTGTGTTATGTTGTCATTTGAGTGTAAATGTGTTTCTTTTCATACTAATGAAATAATTTTTTCCTGTAGAGTCCACTACCACCAGCACCGCAAACTCCGAAGTCAGACGAGAATTTGAATCAGCAGGAGTGTTAAGAGCACGCACTGAACACGGATTCTCAGCGAACGACACTAACTTTTATAATCATGAGTCCAAACTTATTGTATAGTATTTCTTATTATAATGTTAATTTCATTTCATATCCGTACCCGGTTTGAGTGATTCAAGGTACGTTCGTTTTGGAGCAAATCACTTTATCATAATCAGTGTCAATGATTTATTATTGCATATCCTCTCGGACAATATGTTGTAAGCGTTAAATGTATCATTTAACTTTGATTGAATTATTGTTAAAATAAAAATTAAATGTTGTATGAGTAGTAATAGTTATGGTGAATATTTTTTCAGAAGTTATTTTTTATTCATTCATAACCCGAGTGATTTTAGTATCATGAGTGCCAATTCAAATAGTCCTATAGAACTCAGTAACATTGGCGTAACTTAAACCTGTAGCTTCGCCAATAGATACAATTACGTCACCAAGCATGGAGTCAGTAGTTTCGAAATAAATTAGCTTGTTTATAAGGTTAATTTTGGTAAAATTGCACCATTCGATATTAATTTGATTAGTAGCACTAAGTAATGTTTAAATGGTATATGTATTGTTATATTCCACTGGTATTCGAGTGATATTCACACTATGTTTATTATTTCTACTATTCCTACGGCTTTGTGATTAATATGTTGTTTTTCTATATAAAAACATATATGTAGATTTGATGCACTACTTTATAATTTGGAATGTAAAGACTTCAGGGAGGGGTTCTTGACACAGCATTCGGCTTGCAATAATTTGAAATTGAAACGTATGATAGTTTTTATCAAATTACTTCATCTAAAGAGAGTTGTACTTGTTACATGCTGATGCTTTTTTTAAAATTTTATTGCGAAAATATTAATATGCACTGAATTTCGCAAAATTGCTGTGGTGAGAACAGGCGCGGGCCCCATATAGATTGACTGACCAGATTGTTAGAATAATAAATGTTTTATATGTAGGTAACTACGGTTATATAAGAAGTTAGTATTAGATTATGTGTATTAATTCAATGTTTGAAGCTTTTGAGTCACAAAACATTCTTGCATTGTCGTTTTTGATAGTAAGATGTTTTGCATTTTTAGTTCATTTCATTATATTTGAAAAATATAAGTAAGTATGTAGTATGAATTATTATACCAAAGAATGTGTATAATGATTCCTATGTAACGTAACATTTAGGTTTGTTATTATAAATTTAATTCACGCAAGCTTTTTATATAGTAAAGTATTCAAGCATAATGATTTTTAACCACACTAATAGTTTTGTAAGCAGGAACTAGAATATTATACGTCGAAAAGTACGCATTGTATTGTATACTTACCACCTACCTGTCTATTCGGTAATTGTTTAATACAGTTTAACATCTAATGTCTGGTTTTATTTAATAAATAGTTCACAGGTTCACAAGACTTCTGTAAGCTTCAATCAATTGCTATCATTTCATGTTTGCACGTAGGTACCTATCTAGTACATCGCAGATTCAGATACCTACTACGGGAACTTGGTAAGTGGTTTTTTTGTTAAACCTTAATATGTATATATAAGGTCTTATTTTAATAATGAACGATGTTTTGCAGGGCGCCTTAAATGAATTCCTTCTGAAGATAGGGTAAGTTAACTACCACAAATAATAATCTGATGGTAGAAGTACCTATATCTAAATCTTTTTTGTTGGTTGGTATCTACAGCTGGTTGGAAACGAGTGAGAAATAAACCCATAAGATTGTGTTTATTAGTGGTAGGTAGTTATATCGTCTTTAGCATTTACTAAGGCGACATGCAAAATAACGTGCGTTATTAAAATGAGACCTTATATTTCAGCTGATAGGTACTTTTATAGAGTACGCAGTCTTAATCACTTTCCTTTGTATTATACCACTTTGATAACTTATAGTTTATGTATAATTGTAGTAGTCTGCAAAATCCACTGTGTTCACTGGTTAATTAGCGCACTCACAAAATATTTAATTGATTTCCGGAATATCAAAATTTTAACTTATCCAAAAGAAGTTCATCTAACAACGTAGAAAGTTATTACCGACTCATCATAAACCGCTAACTAAACGCAGCGGGAGTTTTACCTGCAATCAATTAAATTAAACTTTGTCAAAGTTTTTTAATTAACCCTTTTTTATCCAGGACCAATACTACATGTCCGTACATGAGTGGTCGGAGGAAGATCGTCCGAAGTCCAGGTGTTTGTCCGCACGCACGCCGCGCACGCCGCGCGCGCTGTCGCCGCGGCGCCGCGCCCCGGCCATGCCCGGCGAGGACATGGTCGAACGGAACAACGAGAGGAACAGACGCACGCGTCCAGTCAGCGCCCGCGACCCACCGCGCTCCGCCTGCTCCAGACGAACGTCTATCACTCCACGTCCTGCTTTCTCCATATACTAAGTCCGTAGCATCACATAGATTTCCCTGCATCGGTACTCGCTATAGGCCCTTCAGTGTTGTTGTTCAATAGTAGTTGATTAAGTGTTAGAATAGTAGGTACTGTTAACATAGCACAATCTTCTAGTGTAATGGTATAGCTATCGAGAAATCTTGCTCTCACTGTCAATCTTATTGGGACGTATTAAACGCTATCGTTAACGTAACGCAACGTACAAAGAATCTGCTCGAGGGGTGGAAGTATCAAAACACCACCGCACATGATGTTATAGTGTACTTATTACATAACTAGCTGAGCCCGCGACTTCGTCCGCGTGGAATTTAACTTAACAAAAAAGCCCGCTCCCGCGTTCTGAGCCCGCGCGAAAGGACCCATTTTTTTGGTTTAGTTTTCTATAATAAAAGTAGCCTAAGTTACTGCTTATAACATCAGCTATCTACCAGTGAAAGTCCCGTCAAAATCGGTCCAGCCGTTTCGGAGATACTCTTTGATTTCATGTGTTTTAATTTTTTTACGCGGAACCCTAATTGTTTTTCTAAAATTAAAGTAGCTTAAGTTACTTCTTAGAACATCAGCTATCTGCCAGTGAAAGTCCCGTCAAAATCGGTCCAGCCGTTTCGGAGATTACCCGGAACAAACACACAGACAGACAGACAGACAGACAGACAATTTTTTTTATAATCGCGTTTTTGCTATAGGTGTCGTATGAACTTTCATATGCATTTAGTGAAAAGGTGTTATTTTGATATTACAAACAGACACTCCAATTTTATTTACTTGTATAGAAAATATTCATGTCGCATATCTGTGCACAAAAAGGTGCCGTCTAGTATTGTATTGAGTTTTCTCATTAGCAACCATTCACAACTCTATTAAGAAGAAACCGTTATTTGGTCAAAACTATTTGCCACTCGGATATGGTAAAATGTATGGAAATGGTCGGGTTAGCCGTGTAAATGGCCGCTTAGGTAGGTATGTTACAAAATTAGTGACAAATCGCCCTTCTCACTACATAGGTAACAAATAGTTTCACTGAACACGGGTAGGTTCGACACATCTTTATTATTGAATAATTTTTTTTCAAATTCAAAACTGTTTTTATTCACGTAAGCCAACAAAGCATTTATGAATAGTCAGAATCTGCCACCGGTTCGGAATGCTGCTTCCACTGAGAAGATCCGGCAAGAAACTCAATGGTTACTCTTTTCAATGAATTAAAGATGGTGTAGATTCTCAGGAACAGCAAAAAAAATATGAGCAGGCAACACCATTGCCACTAAATAGCCATTATACCTAATGCACGTTGCAACTGATGCAAGTTTTGTTATTTTAATAGAGATGTTAATATTATTTACTTATGTTGATTAAATGATTCACCTGATTTTATATATTTTTTCCTTGCCATGTTGCCCAATTACGAGTACTACAACCATTAGGTGTAACAGAACAATGCGACGGAACAGAATAGATCCCTAACCGGCTAGCAATGATATGGGATCTGGGGGCTTAGTACATGTTTTGAGAGCTCCAAATACCAATCAAGAAGTCGAATCTCTCTATGCATTTCACAGCAGCGCTTCTGGTCGAGGAAAACATGATTCGAATACGTTCAATACTCATACTAAAACTTCTGGTCTCCTGGTCCATTCATATGAAAAATGTAGTTACATAAATACGTTTATTATTAAGGAGGTAAGAGCGCTTATAGGGAGATCCTTGTGTGAAAACCTTCATAAGTAAACTAGCTGTGCCCGCGTGGAGTTTAACTTAACAAACTTTCATCCCCTATTTTATCTTCTAGGGGGTAGAATTAATCAAAATCCTTTCTTAGCGGATGCCTACGTCATTACATCTACCTGCATGCCAAATTTCAGCCCGATCCGTCCAGTGGTTTGGGCTGTGCGTTGATAGATCACTATTACAGTCACCTTTGAGTTATATATATATAGATACTTGTTCGAAATAAAACAACACTTTATTTTATATATTGTTTAATTGGTGTACATGGTTATGCATTATAATAATATTTATCCATTGTTAATTCATTAAATTATGGCACTTAAATAAAAAATAATCTTTAAACAATACATACACTGATTGACGAAATGTCTCACCGGAACATAATACATTTAATTACATACTTTAATGTTTCGAAGTTAACTTAATCATAAATATTCGGAATTAGTTTCTCAGTCGTTCGTTGACGTTTCGTGAAGTAACGAAAGCCTCTTTTTAGATTTTTTTTTCTAAGAAAATAAAATTTTCAACACAAAATTCAACTTATTGATCCCAATCGTAAAAATTATAAATAAAGTCTTACACATAAAAATCGTATCATAACTTAACCTTTTGTACCCATAAGGACAACTGACTCACCACATTTATCCAACAATACCTTAAATCGAACGCGCAGGATGTCATTTTATAAAAAACCAGTTCAACATTATTCAATAATAATACAAACGGTTGATATAAACTTACGGCTAACAAACTCCTCTATGGTTACTGCAAACAGATATAATACGCGCTACTGCAAAGCGATTATTTGGGAAGCTGTCGCGAAGCGAACTCGCTACGTCCCGCTTCATTAACGTTTCTTTGAATATTTTAAGGCATGTTTGTTCGACTAATACTTTAACGGCTAGTTTAGGAGTTTGATTACTATAATTATTATTGTATAAATAATTTGTGGAAGCATTCCCCATGCTGATTTAACGATAAGTAGACGATACAATGAATATTTCGACCGATGCAACAAGCGCACAAACACGACACAGTAACACTATCATTAATTACATACAAAGGCCACAACACATCATTCAGTCACAAAGCGCGAATTATTCCTAAAACGGTAATGAAATGTGTAATTTACAAACGCTCACCCACTGCATGGAGGTCACATCACCTAATTATTTCGACTACAATTTAGATAACATTATTATCCTAATTATTGTTTAGATAATTTATATTGTACACATCTAATTTGTGTCAACTTACGTCCGACTTTAATGAGATTATCGTGATGATGAGCCTCTCTTCATCACTGAACGTAGTTGGCAAGAGTCGACGCGTCACGGCCGCTTCGAGAAAGACACCCTTTATACGCAAGGGTATAATCATTTCGTCCAAATCTAGTTAACCGACTACGATTTCACCAATGCTGGGACTCGATAGCACGACCGACTACGAGAGGAACTGTATCGTGCTTCCAAAAGGTTTGTTACAAATTTTGACCTCTAAAATCACTACGAATAATTTTCATAATAATTTATATACAATTACTAATACATAGAATAAACAAATATTGAAAATTCACGATTAATAATAATATAATTAGAATTGAGATTACTTTTTCTCGAATATGAATATCAAGCATATCATCCGACAACGTTGCGATTCCAACTTGAGCAATATAATACATATACCAAAAATATTTATCTCCGCAATACACAAGCAGTGATATGACTATTATATCACAATAATATTCGTGACTGTTAAGCAACCATATATCAATTATTTTGACCGCGTTATTATTATCAACAAGAATTAAAAGAAACATCTGCTAAACGAAACAGGTTCATTACTTTCCTACGGCAAATAGCGCTATTAAAACCGTAATTTGTACTCCAGACCGTGTTGGGCTATGGATGTGTGAATTGGATGGGAACATGCAATTAGTTATTACAAATAGTTATTGACCAACACCGTCTCGTCATCTTTGGGGTGTAGAACAGCCCAGGAAAGGTTTTGTAGGTAAGGGCCGTGCTGTTAGTGATAATACACAATATTAAACCATCTACACCGCACCTGAAATTTACGACTCTACCATAGACCATAATAAGGAAGGTCTCAAGGAGGGGTTGCATGCTATTAGTAACCAGAAACCAAAGTTAATACAATCTATGGGTGATATATTATTTCGTGAAGTAAGTATTAGCAACTGCCGCATTGCCGCGGTTAACCGCACCGATCGCATTTAGAAAAGTAATGAAAGTGATGAACCTCTTTCACAAGGGTATTTGTGTTGTATTGTTTTTCATATATCCTACATAATTACACTACTAAATACCGATAGGTTGTAAGATATTATTTTATAATATTTTTTTTATATCAATGGGTAATTTTAGACATCAAATTCACATTTACGTAATTTACCTAAACATTGAACTATACTCTGGTGTCTTTCTCTCAGCAGGTTATGAGTTTCGATTAATTTAAGATAAGGTTTGAGTTTTTCCCATAAGGTTTGAGATTTTGTTCCTACCGTTAAAAGTAATAGTATTCTATATATCACATCTTATTGAGATAAATATTTACTGTCAATGTTTATGTGTAAACATGGTTACTATTCGACATTCCCAGTAAATATTTTCACAATTTGTGTTCCTTAAAATAAATGTATCTACAGTCCAAGACCTTGTCGCGCCTTAAAACGTAAGACTAGATTTTACTACAATAATTACAAATGTGAGAGACTGATTTTAGTGATGTTAAGATTCGGGGTTGAACTATCGAACATGGAGGTGTGAGGAATCATCAAAATTAAATAAATTCACATAAATATAAGACCTAAATAATCCTTCAGTTAAAGTTACTAGATACAAGACTTCAGAACTACCCTTAAAGTACTTATATTCACATAGTCTTTGAACAGCATAGTTCCCGATCACAATACTTGCATTCATATCATTACCGTATCAAACACAAAGTTCAAAACATGCCGAAACTAAACGAAATAGTTCCAATATTTACATTTCACTCAAAACCTATTGCACAATGTTATCGACCACTTCACTTTCTACGGTTGTTTGAAGACCAAGATTATAGTTTAAATCGGTTTTCACTTTTCGATAAAAAGAGAAATGTTACACTCTCTACTTAGTTCCTGCCAAAGTTGCCGTTCAGACGCAGCGGCCGCCAGCACGGCTGCCAGTCATGCTAGGGCTGCCAATATCAGAAATCCTCTAGAAGGACCGCATCGCGCGGGACCAGCCCCTTCTGATCCCCTCGACAGCACAGCAGGTACTGGTCGTCCACCTCGAGTATCAGCCGGAGCCGCTCGCCCTCGTTGAACGCCAGGTGGCCGGAATCGGAGGGTAACCGGTGCCATAGCGTTCTTACATACCTGATATTAACAAGAACCATGAATATGATGGACGTAAGGCGTCAACTAAACAAAATGATTTCGAAGACTGGTAAATAGTCTGTTTTGGACACAGGTGGACTGAGTACCTAATAACATGCGGAAAAGATAGTACAACAATATATTCTAACTGTTTGGTGCGGCTTTAGACCTTTGAATAAAAAAGGGGGTCAGAAAACGTAAAGGAGTTCAAAACAACGCAAGTTTCCAACAATTACGTAGTAGTACAAGTGTGGTTCAAATTGACAACGAGTGAAACGTTATCTTAGTTAGGACGTGAATGCAAGTTACTTGTGTTTCTGATGGTTGTTGGAGTGGTGCGCGCGCGCAGCAGAGGAGGAGGCGGCGCGGCGCGGCGCGGCGGGCGGCGGCGTGCGCCCGTACGGCAGCGACGCCGGCCGCGGCGCCGCGCCCCCGCCTGTCGCCTGGTCCACGCGCGACGTCCTGTCACACACCACCACTGTTAAACACTACTCCACACACCAGGTCGGACTCAGTTCAACATTCCTGGGATGCAAATCTTGAACACAACCCTTAACGCCAAAGGGTTTCAATTGGACCCTTGTTATCTATAGAATTTAGAATACAACAGTACGAGACACGTTCAGAGAGATGGTCCTAAATAAGGAACTTCTGTTATAAGTCTGTTTCAATATGAGTCGAGATAATAAAATACGAACTTAATAGTTATCCATAGAGCTCATTACAATTGCAAAGGCATACAAAAACACCGAAGATATACAAAATAATCAATTAAAAGCTCTCTACATGTTATAATTTATTCATTTCTAAAAAATCACTTTATTCGTTATGAGATCTCATCATGCACATGCTGTTAATGATTAGTTAGAGCAGTATCACTGGCATGAGCAGTGTTAATATGTTATGTCCCATCTATGTGTACATACGGCGGTGTTCTCTTAACAACTGTGATGTTTTTAGTCACAGCATCGTTTGTCACTCGCGGTTTCACGTTGGGTCTCTTCAATGTCATCTCGGGTATAATTCTGAAGATATTGTGCATAAGCTTTACTTATATAATATGCAGTGCTATTATCTCATATAAGTAGATACGAGTACATTATACATATTATTTTATTATCATGAGAGTTATAAGTAGAAATAGGCTGACCAATACTGATAAGAAAATAGCGGCTATATAAGTACCCGTCACCGATGATAGCGGTATTTGTTCAATTTAATAATAAAGTGGATTGTATTATGTGCTATAACAAAACATGAATCATCATTAATTACAATAACTATAATGCTTGTTGCAATATGTCAAAACCTTTGATAAAGGTTTAGCCCTTAGGATACAAGCTATGCCTAGTTTAAGGGTCACAAGTTAAGTACGCTTGCAGAATTTCTTTTCTGGTTTCTCAAGTCTACGGACATCATTTGTAAACGAATTAAAAATATAACTTGTAAACATGTAGACTTCGAGATTAATAAATAATTTTTCATTTTAAAAGAGGAATGCAGGACTCGTTAGTACGAGTCGACAGGGACGACCGCAACCTCAAAGCCAATTCTAAGTTACCTGTTAGCAGGCTGTGGCGGTTTCTTATTCGCAGTAGATGCTCGCACGGTTGTAGAGCGGGGAGCGGGTGTTGTTGGCGAGGTGCCCTTACGAACGGGTACCGGGATAGCGCTGTGAAAGTATGTCAAATTAAATTTACCTCAATTGCCTAATCACTTGTACGTTTATGACATCAGGGATCCCATATTGACGGTTTTTTTTATTGCCAAAGTAGAAACAATGACAGGCGGTCCCACTGATACCTAATAAGTCGTAACTTAAGAGGAGCAGACGCCATTCTGGTATTTTAGAAACCTGTATACTTGCCTTTTGAAGAACCTCATATTCTAGTGCAAAGGATAGACCTCAGGATCATTCCACAATTTGCAATTGCGCCGAAGGAAGGATATTAGATTTTTTTTTTGGAAATTCCCTTTAAAGCAGAGTCAGGATTTAATGAGAAAAGAGGAAACATCTAGTTTAGTAATATATTAGTATGTACTAATTTATTCCAATAAAATAATACGGAAATGTCCAAAATTCTATACCCAATGTCTCACAGTTCAATGGATCGTACTAGCTCACTTATATTCTATTTATATGAACACAATAGTTTACCGGTGCGTATTTTTGGCCGGCGACTGCAACGCAGGTGCCTGCGGTCGCACGGGCGACGACACCGGCCTGGGGATCTTGGAGCCGCGCGCCCCCGCCGGCGACGTCTCTCCTGAGAACCGAAATGAATATGACGTCATGCATGTTTTCCATTGCAAAGTTTGCACAGCTGCTGAAGACAAACATGCAGCTGAAGTAAACAATGTATTGCGACCGGTCTGTGAATTTATATTTGCAGTGTTTTATAATTCCAATATACTCGTAAATGTGCCAAAAGATTTTAAAACACTTCGTATGTTTTTATATTATCATTCGTTATTGTCGTCCAATACACTGACTCAGAGATATCGGGCTCGTTTAATTTAATAATAATTTTATCACCGAACTACTTTCTAGTTAATAAAAAGACCTGTTACTTTAGGATTTACGTCTGAGTCTGCTAATTGAACAGCTGGACGGTCGAAAATCTGAAAAAATCTTATAGCTGGTCAGTTTTTATGTTATCAGTATCAAAATTTGAGTGAAGGTGACAAAAATACTCGTGAAGAAAAAAAAATACTGAAGCAACAATTATGTCGACAAATGCTACGGACTACAGTCTAAGAGCTAAGCTAAGAGGTATGATTTACGTCGAAATCTACCACATGCTTAGTCTTTGGCCTCAATACTATGTATTAACCTGATGGCGTAACGGGACTCTCAGCGTTGCTGAGCATCTCCCATTTGAGCTGGAGTCTTCGGAACTTGCCTCCAGAATTGCCGCTTGCGTTGCCAGTATTCGCGCTGGCTCCGCTACTCGCCGACCCTGGCCGCCATTGCTCCTCACCGCTACAGTCCAGCTAAAGATGACAAAGCTTATTAAGTACTGATATGGATAACCTAGTGACGTCATTAGTCGTTTGATGGTAACAAAGTAGGAGTAGCTAAAGGAGCAATGTGATTCGACAATATTACGTCAGCAGTATTTGAGTGGGGCGTACCTACTACTATATACTTACATTTCACAATTTAAATGCTTACGGAATGTTATCATTTTGCCAATTAGCAGTACTTATTCAACTGTTTTTAATCACAATTTGTAACCCGTTACCAGTGCACCACCATAATCCAATCTCCTAATTAGCTGATAATTAAATATTTTATGGAATTTTAAAACAACAAGGAAATTCAACTGAATAAATTTACTATAGGGTATGACATTAATTTAGGCAATACCTAGCTAAACATAATAATTGTTCATAAAGATTTTTAATACCACACATTTCATATAACGATCCTAAACGATGACATGGAAACACAATTCAAGCAAATGCAAAAAAAATGTTATAAGCTCTAAGCAAAATAAATCTGCAAACAAAAAAATGAGACCGCAACAAAACCTCCACTACGTAACAAAGCACATTTACGTAAGGTCCACACACAAAGCACCGCCGAGTTACCTTCGCTTCATTGCTGGAGGGCTTAGCGGAGGGCTTATTGTTCTCTAGGCTATCAGTGTAATCGTCGCTGTCATCAAACACCAGTCTGTCAAATGCCTGCATCAACTTAGAGCCCAAGTGCACCCCGGACCATCGGCGGTTCGTTTCCAGCTCAATTCTGCTATTGTTAGGACAAATATCGTACCCGATCGCTGTTGGATTTACACATGATCGAGGTCTACTCTTTTCGACGGTAGTTCTAACGTTTGCTGAATCGTTTAGCAGGTCCGGTGTGGACGGCTCTTTGTTCTTGGGCTCTTTGTGCCTCATTATGACACTGGTCTGGCAGTCGTCGCTCGACAGTCCGCTCGATTGCATCGAGCGCACCAGCTTCAGTAAGTTCCGCTGGTTCAGAGTTAGTGGTGGAGTGTTAATCGAAGTGGGCTGTTAAATACACCAAATTGATTTTAGCTTCATGCATCATGCTATCGAACGTTAGTTTATTATAAGTTAAGAGACCTCGCCAAGGTCATCGATCGGCTTCGCTAGTGCCTTATTTGCATTTTATGTAAGCTGTGCACGAAAGTAAATGCTAAAATATCGCGTTCGTACACCGTGAACAGTGATTTAAGCACATGCAGTAAACAATAAAATGCAAATAAAGCGATGTTGCTCCAGTAGGCGACTGTCTGATAGTAGGCGATAGTGGTTTCGTTACACGATGGATACGGAATATTGATTAAATATGAGAGAAAGTGGTATAGAGTGTCAGTTTGAAAATGTTAACAAGTTTCTTATTTTGATATCACTTACCCGACTGGCAGCACGCATATCGTTTTCGATCCTCTTGAAACTCCTGTGCAGTTCACGCATTTCGAACATAAGGTCGAGCGAGAAAGGCAGAAGCTTCAGAGGTTCTAGACTGGCCAGTAGAGTATCCAGGAGGGCTCGGCAACGCGGCTCGCCTACGCAACCGGCAAGGATGAGGGAGTCAGGGCTGTAGTGTTTGGCAAGTACAGACTCCCTAGTGCGAACATACGACACCCATGCATCTACGGATTGTGCACTGAAACAAAATAATAAATATCAATATCTATTCAACTGTTACTTGTATTGTATATAACTTAGGGTGATGTACCAATTTATAACACTTACTTTAGAAGGCCAAGAATAAAAGCGTTAAATTTAACAAGTCCTTCCGTAACTGCGTCTTCGCTGTTGATCCTCAGTACTAACTCATTTAGGGATTTTGTTATAGGTCCTGCAAATAATATGTAAATAAATACACGGCCATATGCAAGGTTGAGATTAAAAACAAAACGTTATCATTATTTTTACCTTGTCTCGCAGTAGCTTCAACCATCTGCCAAACTGAGTTATTCACGGCGCCAAAAGAAGTTTCAATATTCTCTTTAAGCCCGTCTCTGAATATTGCGTACAAGGCTGGACACAACGCATTAAGAGCTATTTTGGCACAAGCTGGGGACTCCTTAGAATCTCCCAGGAAGGCCAATTCGGCTTGATCAGTAGCCGGTGAGAAATGTTGTATTAACATTTCTACGGCATCTGTCACGTTTGAGACTAAAGCTAAAACAAATAAGATTAAAGTTAGTACTTTGTGAACTAGAACATAATTTAAATGTAGTATTCATAACATGTTGTTTTTCATAATTACCTCTTTTTTGTGACACATCGATTAGATCATATTTAACTCTTGTATCACGATGAATTGGACTGCCAAATTCATCAGGGCTTACTTCAGCTTCTTCACATATCGGTATTTCAGCTAGATTTTTGCCCTAAAATATTGTCATCATAATATTTAACATAGTAGATTTAAATATTACCTACTCAAATTATTGCCACAGCATGATTAATGAGTGACATAAGCGCAGGTATAGTAGGTACAAATTGCTAAAAAAATATACATGTGCAAAGTAAAATACGAAGTAATAATAATAGAGCGTACATTCCAATAAAAGCAGGTCGAACTGGCCATATACGGGACTAAGGAATATAACAAAAGAACGATGAATAAAGAACCAAAGGTACTCACAGAAATAAACAGGCTATGATGTGTGTGAGCAGAAGTTGCATAAGCAAATATAACGTTACCTGATAATGCCTTTGCGCAATCACAGCGGAGATGTTAGGCGAGTTCGGTGGAGTCGTAAGACTGGCCACTTTCAGCTCTTCCACTGGCATTAGCTGAGTCTGTTGACTATCGGCCCTGGTGGCCTCAGACTTCTGCGCAAAACTCACTGATTTCTTACTATTGCAACTACTACCACTCGATTCTGTGGACCTTTGATTCTCTTCTTGAGATCTTTTCATTTGAAGGAATTTTGAAACCTGTTTCCTTACCTTTTGAACTTGGTTTTGGTCCCACTCATCCATGTTCTGACAATTGAATCCACTGTGTTTCAGGAACTCCTCTAATTGCTGTAAATCGGCACTGCTGATGAGTGCACCTGGTGGTGGAAACTCAGTATATTCCATTTTCTTTGTCCTCGGCTTAGGCAATGGGGGAGTATGTGGCCTATGGAATTTTAGTTCGTTAGATTTTCCTGATTCTAAGCTACTTTCCGTTCCGACTCCTTCATCTGGATAATACTCATTGTAATCAGCGTCTTTGTCTGCCGCATCGAGAAATTGTTGGGACAGCCTTTTAGCGGCTAGATCGTTGTTCTTCTTAAAGTCCATGTTTTGGATTTGCAAGTAATATGGTTCTTGAAGTGACCTTCTTTTAGTTTTATGTTCAGGCGCAGCTGTCATGCATACAACGGGATCTTGGATGAGGTCATCCATTTCAAACATACTGTAACGCTTGTTATGTGCAATAGATTTTCGTGTTTTATCCATTGATTTACGCAATATACTTTTTGGTAGAGGTGGCCTTGGAGGTGCTAATTCTCCTTGCTTAGCCAAACGATTTTGATCCGCCAAAAAGAGTGATCGTTTTGGAATAGAGGGATTAGTTCTTTGTCCATCATTATTCACACCACTTGCCTCCGAGCTCGTAGCGCTATCGTAACGATAAACAAATAGTGGATTGAAATTGCCAGCAGGTGCTGGACTATTTTGTGCTGATGAGTCTGTTAACATTGTGGACGAACCACGGTATCCAGAAGAGGGTTGAGTGGCCGTACTGGAGCTTGACGATACAGCGGTGGTATTTCCAGCTAAATTATTACAATCGCAACTCATGGGTCGGTTTTTCGTTTTACTTGAGGGTGACGCGTTACAGTATTTATTTCCACATTTAACTTCCTTTTCTTTCATGTGATGCATTAATTCAGGAACTTCGGATAGCAGTTGCTTACATTCCATAGGGAGCAAGAAGTTGAGTGAATCCCAGTCTTTTATATGACTGAGGCCTTTCTTTTTTAGCATCTCAAGATCATTACAAGAAAACGGCCGTTTTCCTTTAACTTGCAATCGGTTTCTCTTATGCTCACTTGACTTAGATGATACATTAATTTTTAAAGGATTTAAATAAATATTTGGTCGTCCATTTAGAAAACTTATGTCTGGTAAGGTATAACTAGGGTATAAAACAAACACGGGCTTCTCACAATCTCCTTCCTTCAATTTTTCAAGAAAAGATGATTCAATGACCTTGAATAGTTCCCTTTGAGACATGTTTGATAATTGCATGCTTGATGTTTGCATACTCTTATCGAAAGTATCTGCTTCAAGGTGAGTTGACGTAGACTTATGGTCACATGGCTCCCGTTGTAGGAGCCTATTCATCCTTGTGATTTGTGTGCCATCAGATTCAGAACAACTTGAGATACTGACACTCGTAGCTGAGGACTGAGAAGAACATGATTTTCTATTCGTTCTCAACTTAGATGGACTATTCACGATATTTAAATTAGCTCTTTTAATATGTGGTTTGTTTACTGTTGCATAAAGATTAGTTTCACTGTCACTAAACTTAGCTCCATCACCCGTTTCTTCTTCTTCAATCAAAACTTCATCGTATACTCTATTATTATAGGGATTTGTTGTTGGTATCTCCTCATAAACGATCGATGAGTCTTCACCTACTGCATTGTTGGGCAATTCTATTTGTGGGCGATCTGTATTTATTGATTTTGAATCATACATTCTTTGTTCACCCATGGATTCTCCACTTTCACCACCAGAACTTGAAGGCCAACACTCCGACCTATCTAATTGATCCATACCAACGATTCCATCGTTGCTCATGCTCTTTTGTTTCATAAATAATTTAACCAGACTAAACGCTTGTTTGGGTTGGCTTTTATCTGACGAGGTTTGATTTTCAGTCGAAGAAGTGCTCATAGGCTCAGAGTGCTGACTTCCGTGTGTTGAACGATGCTGTGACACATCGTAAACTTTCATGCACATGGGCGCGCCGGTTAACCTATGATTAGTGGTGAATGAATCAACCTGCGAATAAAATTCGTGCATTAAAATACTTGTACATGCTATCTAATTGAATATGTATTTTATCAACGTTTCTACGTACCGTGGAATTACTTAGTGCAGCAGAATTAATAGAACTGGTCAACAGTTTTCTCCTATACAGATTTGGCAAACTTTGGCTTTTAATGACAGAGTTGTTCATGTTATCGTTTGAGGCATCGGTCGATTCATTTGAGTCTTCATTGTTGTTACCAGATGGGTGCCTAAAGTTAATAAAACAATATTTAACACAAGTTTATTCGTAATATATTTACACTTAAGTAATTAGAACACAATTTACCTCCTTAAGGGTGACTGGCTGGTTTGTTTCTTAAGCTTACTCCAAGTAGTTAATCCTAAATCGCTTCTAGCCATAGACGTAGTTAGCTTATTAGTTATTTTCTTACATCTCTCTAGTAATTCTAAATTCCTGCGCGTTCTTTCATCGTTATCTAAAGTTACGTTTTCCTCTTCACCCAATTTGTCTGAAAACAAAAGATGAATTTGAGCTGGCAAGTTATCATGAGTAATTACTTGCCAATGAATCATGAATCAGCGCGTGTGCGTATATTAGCATTATCATTAACTGTACAAACATTATGTCATTATCACTGTGTATGAGAGATGGTGGTGGAAGTTCGTACCATGTTTTTGTATGACGGCCGGTTCAGCGCACTCACTGTCCTCAGAGAATGTGGTGAGACTGCCCTCAAAGGCGATTGTATAGTTGTCCTTGTTGGCCTGGCAGGTGAGGATGAGGTCCTGCTCAGTGGGCAGCTCGCAGTCCAGACTATCCACGCTAAAGTGCACGCCATGGATAGCCTCCTTCACGGGGGAGAACAGAAGTTCCGACTTGCATATCGACATCGTGTTGATCGAACCGACGGATTCTTCACCCTATTGGAATAGTAGATAATACTTTGTGATATTTGAGTGATAAAAATACTCTCATTGGTCATCGAGTATTCAGTTCACTAACTGCAAATGTTTTTAGAAAATAGGTGCGACAGGAAAAATTTTCGCCTCAAAGTGCTTAGTCCCTACGTAATTAAGTAGGAAACTTTGCTAATGGTCGTGGTTACTATTAGTCATTTCAATATAGGTACATATAAAGCTCAGTAGACTGGCCTATATACAAGTGTAATATAAAACAAAATGTATATCGTACACAAAGCAACAACAACATGTGAACGTTCTCGGAAGATTTCGAAACCGTAACGCGTGTTGAACATAAACATTTGCCTCTAGTTATAACTCTTGGATGCGGATGCAAGTCGCATCTAAAAATAAGGGACTGCCTGCAGGTACACTGTTTTATCAAATATCATTATTATTGTAAACTAATCTATGTAGATTATCTAAGTTGACTACAGACAGATTAGTCTAATTGATTGCGATGTTAGTAAAATAACCCCAAAAACATGTAAAACGCCCACGCCCTAGACATCTGGTGTTGAAACAGTCAGCAGCAGGATATTACAAAATGACAATATGGCCGCGCAAGCGGGCGTTATCATCAATTTAATTCCTTTTCCTGCTACAAATGAGGTCACAAATCAAACAAGCGCTCATAACATAGCTATTGTTTCATACATTTAAATAGAAACACTGAATATTTGTTATGAACCTAATGAGGGTAGTTGATAGGTCGTTAGTTAGTGGAGTAAACGAGAATACAAAACAATTGAAGCAAACAAATAAATATTGTTTTAGTTTCAACAGACAACACCATGATAATGCGTTTAAAGAAAGCGATGAGCTAATCCACAATACTGATAAACTTTATTAAAGATGACAGTAGGTACTGTAAAGTTCATCCGTTTATCAGTTTATTGCTTCAAGACATATACCCACCTATTAATAAGTAGATACCTAAATGAATTCCTAACATTCACATAAATAAAATAAGTGGGTAAGTAATTAATTATACCTACTTACTTAAACAAAACTAGTAATAAAGAAAGTCAGAAATTTAATTCATAAAACGTGTAATCAATAAGTACACTCACTGAATGATATCCATGGTAAGAATCCCAATCATACTCCCTCACACCCATATTTAAAAGTCCGCTCTGTTCTCACTGTCTCAAATAAAACGTGATCACTACACCATTAAATCATTCACCAACGACTCGCTGCCAACTGTCCCTACCATCGCGATCGTCACCAATACACTATCAAAGTTTATAAAGTCCAAAACGTCCGAAACGCGTTATCTAACACAAACACAATTATCGATTAAGTTCTTCGAACTATCACATTTATTGGGAAAGCAACATGTGATTGAAAACATTTCAAGAAAGTGCACGATACAGCACTCCCGAGAGCCCTGGGCGCGACTGGGGCAGCGGGAATATTAATTTTAATATTAGCCACACCAAGCGGTTCTCAAACTTCACACCCAACACAACTATATGCGCGTGTTGTCCACGCCGAATCGTGAATGCCACTGTTATCAAAACGAAACCCGAGCTAAAATAAGATTAATGAGGGCAACAGATGCTCATTAGCGATGCAGTAATTATTAATTAGCGAGCACCAATTATTAACACTTTCAAGGTTGGATATACTATGGAGCCTATTGGTGGAGTTGCGTTACTTTATGGGCCCTTAGTAGGTTCGTAAAATTATCGCTTACAATAATAGTGTGTATTTAAGAGTTTGAGAATGACTGGCTAGAGGATAGACTCCATTGGCAACTTGCACACATGGTGGCAGCGTGAGCACGACCACACATAAGGATGATTAAATATAGCGCACGCACACATGCGCAGGCGCCGAGGGAGTGACTATGTGACCGGGGGAATAACGACCATGGTTAAACCGATTGACGCAATTCAGTGTGTACAAGTTACGCACACACCGGCGTTGGTCTTATTTTGTCGTTACTACTACATCCCGTGGGACCATCGCACTTCACTATGAGGAACACTAGTTGTGAATGCTAGCCAAACGGCGAGACTGTCCAGCTACCTAGTTTATGTGTGAGTACTCTCGGGACACAAGTACTGTTAATTGAAGTTGCGTGACAAGCATACAGTTATTATTTCCCGAAAGAACTTCTTCTTCAACAATTTTTGACACGATTTCACGTAGTCGGTGAATAATAAATTGGCACTTCCTACGAGTATTTCAGTACTTTCTCAATAAGTCACTTACTTGAAATTTATCTTGCAAACATAAAATTTAAACAAGCATAAGTTGAATTGCATGTTATAGAATTGAATAAGTCACGTATTGTAACGAATGCAGTAAACACTCCACTAAAAACAATTAATTTGTTCTACATATCTGAAAACTGAAATATGTCCAGCCAGATCAATTTGGTAATGCAGCGACATCTATATAATCTATAATGTAAAGGCATAGGTAAGCTTATTGGTTTATCCACTAGATGGCGTTATTCTAGGTCCTAAAGCTAAATCATTCATAGATCCAAGGTATATTATATAATTGTCTCGATATTAATTAATCGTGCTGCAATAGAGGAGAATTAAATGTGCTTAACAAAGACTTTGAGCAAAGGTGATCAATGATTGTGAAAAATATCCAAATACTATTGAGTTTTGAGTAATGGATGATTGTTTGGATGAAATGAAACATTGTATGGGAATGCGAGGCGAACCTGGAAACTACTGTTGGCACTGACACTGCTGTCGAATCGAAACCTTTCCATGATAGAGCTAGAGATGCTGGCGAACATCTCGCCCCGGGGGTTACTCTGCAATACACCATCCACCAACAAAATAAACATATTATTATATTAACTGAAAATAATAAACATACATGGAATAAAATAATATAGATTAAGTACATAAAATAATAAAATTAGTAAAGGGGGGTGAACGTTGTTAGTATTCTGTGTCGGAACAATTTGTACTTACTTAAATTCAATATTAGCCATAGTCAGAAGAAAAATTTATGATATAATTGAAGAAGATTCTGGTGATTTTATCTTTGAAACAAACCCTATTTATGTATAGACAAGTTGTACAAGAATATAGAAGACTAGCTGTGCCCGCGACTTCGTCCGCGTGGAATTGAATTGACAAAGTTTCATCCCCTATTTTATCCCCTTGGGGGTAGAATTAATCAAAATCCTTTCTTAGCGGATGCCTACGTCATAACATCTACCTGCATGCCAAATTTCAGCCCGATCCGTCCAGTGGTTTGGGCTGTGCGTTGATAGATCACTATGTCAGTCAGTCAGTCAGTCACCTTTGAGTTATATAGATATAGATGATGTTATATCAAAACTACCTAAAGTGTCGCCCTATATGTCAAAGTAATTTCTTTGGTTACAATCTTGATATTGCTAACATATAATAATGAATATTTTGATGCAAATGCTCCCTTTATTATGGGTACTTTCATCATGTGATCTATTAATAGATGAACTAGTTCTTTCGCTTCATAGCTTCCGTCTTCCGCAGGTGAGGCATAATACCCAGCTAGACGAGCTTAGCCTAAATGGGAAGCCAGGTTTCATAAATAAATTATGTTACCGAGAGTACCTAGATATAACGCAAAGCCCATTAAAGCATTTGTATCATTAAAGAGTTGCAATAAAAATGTGAATTAATGGTTGTCGCAAGCAATATTATGGTTAAATTATTAACTAATTAACGCACCTTCACCTGCGACCAAACAATCCGACATTAAAGATAACATCACAGCAACTTGGATTTAAAAATGTAATCATGACACGTAAGATGTTAATAAAAGTAAATTATATTTGTTGTGTGCCCCTCGAAAACTTGTCCCTTTATGACTTTATTATTGCAACATAGCAAGTAATGAATTCACAGTGGGTTTATAAAACCGCAGCGGGCGCCGGCACGGCAGTGCGCGAGATGACTTTTCGTTTTTATTTTTGCGACTTAAGACTACATTTATTGCTGCTTAAATCCTTGATATATACAATTATGCAATGTGCCTTGATCTTTGCAGCAAAGTATAGTATCAGATTTCAGAACATTGTTCAGCCGTGGTAACAATTTCTTCCTACAAAGTCTGGCATCTGATGTTTTAACGACTGTTGTGTTCTACGACTTCAATCAACCGCCCTGTTGCTCGGAAAAAGGTGCTATAGCTAAAGGTGCTATATGTTTACTAGATCGATATAAGAAAATTCAAGGTACATAGGAATAGTACCTAAAAATGTGTATTTCCGGAAACACTCTCACAATGAATTTGATATTTCAATATATTCTTATGAAAACATTTTTTACTGGGTTAACGTAAAAAGATTTTAAGACATAATTTCGTTTCCTTAATCGATAAGAAATGTGCTTTTGAAGAACATCCTGTCTTGATTATTATCCCGTACTTATTTACTTTACGTAATTTTTAAAGTAACTAACAGCTGAATCCGCATATTTATTAACACAAATTTATCGTTTAAATTGAAAGGACCGAAGTTTTAATGATGCGGGCCATACATAAAGGAGCATAATATTTTTATTATTATTATGAAACAACACTGATTTAGCATAAATAACCGGCTTCACATAATTGATGATGCTGGTTCATTGTTACTGGACTGACAATTTTTGCAACCTTTGATTAATTTCACCTTGATGCAGTATTTCGTTAACCTTAAAAATTATCGAAAATACATTTTAATATATCGTGTGTGAAAAGGTTTATTTTTTGTGTTATATAAAAAATGTGAGCTTTTTTCTCGACGTTACCCAACCCGCTAATAAGTTTACAGGGCTACCACGTATTGCTTGCGAAACGTAATGGGTAAACAATGTAGGAATGCGTACCTAAAGAGTATTTTTCCTTACCTGTTTCGTATATTGAGTAGGTATACAATCTTGCCACTTCTTTTTGAGTATCAATTTTTTAATAACTTTTAAGAGTATTTTACTAGTTCTCAACACGTTATTAGGTTAAACAATATTAATTAGTATGTAAACTGTTAGTTTTTCATATTTTTATTATTTACTAAATACAACAATTAAGGAAAAATACTCTATACGTATGCCAATCTCACCTGGCTATACATATTAGGCGTTTTGTAACCCTAGGTTTGCACTGACCAAAACATTATACTGAAACATGTTATTGTCTCTATTTTATGACAACAAAACAATAGAGACAACAATAGATTTCGTGTGAATGTTTCCTTAAGTGCAAACCACGGGCTTTGGTGGTCCCTTACGTCACAGCGACCTCTAGTATAAATAATGACGTCCCTAATCCACTTGCCTTTAAATATTTGTTCGAATATAAATATCACTCGGAAAGTTGTTGGTAGAATCATTTGATTCAATATGCCAACATAACTGACCTCTATCGAATACACAGATCTGGGTATACCTGCTTGGAAATTTTATTTTTTTGCCAACTTGAGTAAGCGTAACTAGAACCTAGATAAATTATTGTAGGAAATTATATTAAATTTGCAGGTAAATAGATGTATGGCATTTATTTGTAACTTTATCTCATAAAAATAAATTAAGATATTCCGAAAGCAAAAAAATCAAACCACATAGCTGGGCCCTAACCACGCTAGCTACTCAAATCGTAATAGAAAGGCAAAAGCTAGCGATTGCGTTTCAAACGCTCCGCTTTTGACGTTTTGCTGACACCATACTATATCAATGGCTGACTTTGTTTTATACTATGTAGTGATAACGATCGCTCGGGTTACTCACATCATGCGTCCTGTCGTCGATGACGGTGTCGTGTGGCAAGTTGGCGGTCATCAGCAGTGCGTGTATGTCTTCAGTTCTGAAGCTCTCCATGTCCGCCTCGGCGAGGTTCGCGTCCAGGTCCCGGGCGAGGTCGTTGTACCTGGACGTGAACTCGAAGCGCGACGCGAGGTCGCTTATGCCCTTGTACGAGGCAGACACGGAGGACAGCACTGAGGTGTGGTGGCAGGAGCCGTCTCGAAAAATTGGGCTGGAAAGACAGAAAACAAAACATTTTAGCGACCGCTTGGCGTAGTGTTTCGAGCGAAGGCGAAGGCGTTTAAGGCTTCGAGAGGTTGCGATTTGCATCTTCGACTGACGCTGGGGCAAAATTCGGAAATGGCATTTTCATATTAACCTTGGTCTGGGTGTCACTGGGATTGCCTCCAGTCCATTGTACGGTATTTACCCCTAGTGCCTACAAGCAATGCTTATTCTGGGACCATACAGTTGGTATGTTGGTGTGGCGATGTATATTTATTAGTAAGGTAAAGTATATGTGATATCGATAAGGTAAATGTGTAGTATTCGCGTAAATATAAGAAAACAATAAGGTAAATAAATTCGGTCTCAAGTAAGAAATTCGTTCCAAATAACAATTTACCCAAGATTCATCAATCAATCTTGATTAAGGTCGAACTAGACGAAGCTGACTGGATTAGGGTGCTTGTTAGCCCAAATTAATTTGTGTGCGGATTGCCTGATTGCCTTGAAGTGACAAAATGGCTCTAACTATAGTAGGTACCTATACAGATATTAGTTATAAATTTTACACGATGAGTTTGTAATAGAATTGTTGTTATTCTTCACAAACACCTTTGTTTGGGACAGACAGACAGCGGGAAGCGACTTTGTTTTATACTGTATACTAGGTGAAACAGAAAGGGTACAATTTTTTTTGCAACTTTGTAAATCTAAAACTATCGGCTTTGTGGGACAGTTGAAGTACTAAAGGTTTTGTAGACTTATGAAATCTGTCACTTATATCAACACTGTATCCCTGTAACACCTTTTGTTTTTAATTTTTTCTCCAAAACTGATAGGTTTAGAATTACAAAGTTAAGTTTTGAAAAAGAAGTATACCCTTTATGTTTCAACCTGTATAGTAATAGGAATTGATTCCATTATGCTACTCACTTGTAATCGAGGAACCAGAGGTACCCGGAGTTGTCGCAGTGCGCGTCCACCTCATCCTGCGTCGAGTGCTGGCTCCCGGTGAGGCTGGTGTTGCTGTTGCAGTCCTCGTCGGCGCCTGCCACCCCGGGGCTCGCCGCCTTCAGCCCCAGCCGCGGCGGTGGCCCTGGAACGTGCCAATTATTATACATTAGTATTTCATACCACATCTATCAATAATCATGTATCTAATGGGAGTGGGGTGAGAAACATTATTATTCCTAGTGTAGCTGTGGGCGTATCTGGCACCATTTGAGCTCAATTCTCTGATAAGTACTTCTTCTGTCTGAATTTTAGCAGATACTTATATAATATTTTTTTTCATCTTAGCACTATCGGTCTTCTATTTTGTCAATCGTCAACATTTCTATAGATCCTCCGCCAGAATATAGTTAACTTTGTTAAACATAGTGGTTAAGGAAACTAATCACGTTAAGTGGTTTCAGAACTTAATTAAATCCCATTGTTTTAAACTTGTGCCAGCAAAATTCATAGGTGTTTCATAGCCTAAGATCAAATAAACTCGCTCTGTGTTCAAGGTACATATTATTTTAATGGCAATTCATTACACTACAATAAACAAGCTTCATTAAGTCGTCTGAGAAAGTATTCATATTGCATAAATGACCGGTTCCCGTTGAAATTAATAAATAAAATAAGTACTACACCTTCATTACATAAAACTCTGCACAAAATATAATAACTATACAACATTTCGCCCCATGGCGCCGCATTAAACCGTCACGAACGAAGTATTGGAATACTAAAACGTAGTGGTAAACGTTGTTTGTCCTACAGAGGGCGTGGGTGGGCGGCTGGACAACATGCCTTCTAGGGAATGTTGATGTGCATCCAGACTATAAGGAAAACTTTGTAATACCTCGGAATATCGAATAGTATTGATGTTTTGTAAGCTAACCAGTTCGTTTATAAATAAACAGACTAGTGATGTAACGAATGTTGGATTTTTGACATTCGCGAATGCGAATGCGAATGCGAATATTTGGCTTCAACATTCGCGAATGCGAATGCGAATGCGAATGTTGACTTTCAAATAAGAAACCCTAAATTGAAAATTAAAAAACTTTTTAATACTTATAAAAAATAATAAAAATATAAAAACAAAAATTAAACGACTTTTTAAATTACAAAGGAGCTGATAATTTTCAAACGGTTGAATCGATTTTCGTGAAACATAGCTAAGAACACCTTTCTAAAAAAGAAACAAAATTAAAATCTGATCATTTGTTTAGGCGCTACGATGCCACAGACAGACACAAATACACATGTGAAACTTATAACACGCCTATTTCTCGGAGGTTAATAAAGAGCGCGCAAAACGTTAGACTGGATTGACATTTCGTGTCGGCCGAACATAGCCGAACCCATAGGTTGAAAGAACGAAGTTAGTCACATAAAGTTAATTCGAAGAGATTTGTTTTGATTTGAGGGTAGTTTAGTATTATTTCATTAATCAAATTTATTTTATATTCCAATTTTATTGAGTTAATATTTTATTTACACTAACAATAGAAATAGAGAAAGATCCTATTTATATATTTTTTTTTTATTCAAATAAAAGTAATTAAGTGCATTATGTCCAAGTGAGCTAAGTTACGATCGAGGCTGGTTTGCAGCCAGAGACTAACACGAGGGCTGCGCTGTGATGGAGCCAAGGTGTGTAATTAACAATGTTCACACATTTTAAACGACATTTAACAACTTACTTGCGAGTAAATAATATTTATAATAATACATCTTAATTGAAAAGAAAAAACATTTTTAAATTTTTTTAAGACCTAGAGAATTACCGGAACCTTTATAGTTTCGGCACGTCCGTCTGCAATCACAGTAATTTTATACAGAGACTATTAGGGCTAAAATACTGCAAACTAGACAAAAAATTTAATTTCTGTACCGCTAAAAACTGATTTTAAATTTTGAAAAGCAAAGTTGTTCCATTGTACCTCCCGTACTTAAGAAAAGGGAGTAAAAAAATGTTTACACACCCCCTCGATTGAGGTATTGTTCAATAGTATTTTAAAATTATTTGAAGGTTTCTTTGACAGTTTTTCAATATTAAATCCCGTTTACGAAATATTGAGCTTCATTGTGGCCTTTTTTACTTAAGTAGCAAGATTCTTCCTTTAAATTAGAACCACATTATAAATGGTTTATTATGGGAAATAAATAGTTATTTACTATTCAAAACCAATATAAGTATTTTTTTTTTAAATCTTAATTGAGTCTCAAACCACGCACCACTGATTGTGCAACCAGTGTATCACAACTTAATTATTTGAATTAAAAATATTTATAATAATTTTCATCAGTCCAAAAAGAAATCAAAATTTGTCACTTTTGCTGAAGATGTCTATGACAAATTTAGTAACAGAATTTCTTACTATTGTATTTAAAAAGGTGACTAATAGTTAATTAATTTCGCAGAAATTAATAGGTTACGTGAGCCGCCGTATTCGATGTTTCATATCAATAAAAAAAACATCACTTTTAAATAAAAGTGATGAAATAACTCATAAAATTATGAGTTCCGTAGTATCGAAAAGTGGCGGGATGTCTACGGAACTCTAGGGTATGCGTAGTCCGACATGCCTTTGGCCGGTTATATTTATCTATGGGTCTGGCAAAGCCGGTGACAATTATTATATTATCTGAAAAATAATAAATCGAATGTTTATAATATGTTTTATTTACAATGAAATTGAATGTGAAAGAAATTTATTGAAATAGTTAATGTATTTATGTATAATATTTTAATAAACATTGTTTATTTATTGTTTTAAATCCTACTATAATATTATAAATGCGAAAGTTTGTGAGTGTGGATGTATGTTTGTTACTCCTTCACGCAAAAACTACTGAACGGATTTGGATGAAATTTGGAACACAAATAGTTTATAACCTGGATTAACTCTATAGAATACTCTACTTAAGTCTATGCGGACGAAGTCCCGGGCAGCAACTAGTGTTTACTATTTTTAGGATAACTCTTTACTAAGATTTAAAGAATGTAAAGGCACTAACACTAGTGCGTAATAAGCTGCTTTATGAACCTAAAAGCAGTGCAATAAGGGCCACCCTATGAGGAAGTTTGTTTAAATAATATATCATTCTTACTAGTTGTTAACATTCCATATTCGTCTATAGATAATTTCTTTTTTGTTTTTCTAAAACATTCGCCAAACATTCGCATAGATTCTTGCGAATGCGAATGCGAATGCGAATGTCAAAAAACATGCGAATATTTGCGAATGCGAATGCGAATGCGAATATTCGTTACATCACTAAAACAGACAAGAAATAGTCCTAAGTCTTTAGGAGTCCGGCTTAGTATCGTTGTGGAAAGCTAATTGATCTGGCTGTAACATTGGGATCTTACAGTGTTGTAAATAGTACAACCAGTTTTTACTATTTATTTCATATCCTATAAATAAATTTCAAGGTGTGTTAAAATAAATGAATAGGTACTACACCCTGGTTAGTAATTTTAAAGGAGGAAATAAAAAGAACATTATTTGTTACAATTTGAGGGAAAGGTGTCAAGTGGCAACAATTTTCGCCATTGCCACAGAGTACTATGTATGAGCGTATACTGAAGAAGACGTTCAATCATTATAAATTTCAATAATGAATACCACGGGAGTTCTTTTGATTTAGTAATCAATCCCATGCTATCGAGTAACGGGGTCAATAATCGTCACGCTTTGTAACGTAACGCAAGGCTTGAACTCCTGGCTGGTCAGGGTTGGGCCATTTGGTTGAACCATACCAGACATCGGTACACACTCCAGGGCATGATCACGCCGAAGACTTCAAGATTATAAAATACATACGTAAGAATTAATCAATATAATAAGTAATTGTTCAGATATCTGTATCTTTATTCGTAGTACCAAGGTCCTCCTAATTTGGAAATAGATGTCTCTCTCTTCTCATAAAAAATAATATTTATAATTCATCAAGAAAGCCCCTATGAGGCCTGTTAGGAGACTAATGACGCAAGTGCTACTGACTCATCAGTGATACATCCACTCGCGAGAAGCGGCTCTGACTGGCCCGACAATTGTTTTTGCTACCATGTTATGTTAATTCGAAACTTAGAATAATAAATTGGCAAGAATTGGTTATTGATTCAGTTTCCTTAGGCCGTAAGTAGCCAGTGTCTCGACTAGTAGGTCGGTAAAGCCCCCCCTCTTATATCAGCTAGCTCAGTAACATTCCTAATAAACTACGCGCTAATGTTTTTACTAACAACTTAATACTAAGTACTAGTCAGTAGAGTTAAATAGTGACGATAAATACGCCTTACTCATTGCAGTATTTTCTTTACCGTTGACTATAGAGACAAGTCTTGTTGAATAATACCAAGTAATTAAGGGAAATATGTACCTTATCATGTTCTTTGTATTGACTTCATCATCGATTCTTTTTATCATTATTGGTAGCAATTAAAACAGTGGCGCCGTTAGGAAACCCAAGTTCTCAAATCACCATAACAATGCCATATAAAATCGCAAACAAACCATGAAACGGCATTCGGTTCAATTACACTTAATGTATCTTCGTGGGTGTCGGATTGTATTCAAAGGACAAGCATGTCACGTACCTACAATGGCGTCTTATCTTTACGACATAGACAAATTGATGATACTCTGACTTCAGTCACATCACATCACACGAAACAGACACTAAAGATAGAATTGAAGTGCGATCGAGAACCTGAGGTATGGCTACATTGCTGTGTTCGGGGCAAACGCGCTCGGTGGGCAGACACATTGCATTACCTCATTCTTTCAATTCATGCACTCAAATGAAAGGAATCTTGGCGTCGTGTTTTATTACAATTCTAAACGAAATTTATCTTTGTCCTATATCGATATAACTGTTATCCAAGACGACGGAGGGGAAAACATGAATGGAATTTAAAGATTTAAATTCTTTTAATTTGAATTTCTGTTTAAAGTTCAGCTTTTGTATGTTGGAGTAAAAATAATATTATTCATCCAACCAAGGTACAATTACGTAGGTATTGAATCTATCTCAACTAGATACTTAATTTACTTGTTGAAAATGGATATCCCACACATTTATTCAACATCTGTATAAATTAGAAGTAAACACAGTAATGAATGAACATGTTAAAGATTCCCGAATTTCGTGGAACGCGTGCCGGAGAAAGCATTCCAACTTGGTAATTGTTTTGATAATACACCACCCAAACAGTGGCACAGCGCCAGAGACTTTTGGATATCCCTGTTACTTGGCATATTATCGAAACCGTGCCCGTTATATTTAGCAATGAGGCGTATCATCGCGAAAAAACGGGCAAATGGTGTATTAACCGTGTTTACTATGTTTTATGCGTTGGCTGGCTGCTATTCGTATCGCGGACATCGTGGCCAGGGAAGTGTCATTTTTCAAAAGGAATTAAGTCGGCAGCACGTACCGAGCTAATCCTATTATTAATAATACAGCGGATGTCCCGCTATACAACTGTTCCCTTTATTTGTCTAAGACGGCAGATTTATAGGACACAAGCCGCACCAGTCATTAGTTCCAAACAAACAAGTGTAAATCTGATTAAATTATATTTCGAAAAACGTGGGATTCACTACGCTATTTCTGAATAACAATTAATTTGATAATTATTGCCCCTGGTATTGGCGAATTAAGTGTCTTAATTGCGTTTTCACAATTCACAATTCGGATTTTGCAGTCACTTTTTGCAACATCCAAGAGACAATGCAAAATGCCCGTGAGATCGCCAGCTCAATTGGCAATGAGCGGCGGATGGAGGTCGCCACCATGTACCACGAATACTTTAGAACCGGCGTTCGTTTTACAAAGCGCAATAAAGAATCGAGTGGAGCCGCTGCTGGGAGGTGACATCGAGTTCGTGGTACGGGACATCGATACTGTTTCTGACCGACTATTGCGTTCATAGTAATTAAGCAATTGCGATACGCTCCATACATATTGAATAGGTACTCACAGTGCGGAATGCATTTTATATATGCGATTCATGTAAGAATGTGAAAGAAGCAGAAATAATAGCCGTGTCTTTTGACAGAACGACTTTTTGTGTCCTGACGCATTAATTGAAACTGCATTAAAATAAACAGACGGATGTATCGGACTTTCTCCTCATGTATTGGGGCACAGATTAACGTCTTCGCGCACGAAACAACGGATGAAAGCATGCTGACACCGTTCTGAGGTTATGAGGTTTCAGAAAAAATATCAATACTCCTCATTTGTTTCTAATGATCTATACAAATAAATAAAATTGGAGTGTCTGTTTGTAATATCAAAATAACACCTTTTCACTAAATGCATATGAAAGTACATACGACACCTATAGCAAAAACGCGATTTAAAATATTTTTGTCTGTCTGTCGGTCTAATGGTCTGCCTGTCTGTCTGTCTGTCTGTCTGTCTGTCTGTATGTTTGTTCCGGGTAATCTCCGAAACGGCTGGACCGATTTTGACGGGTTTTTCACTGACAGATAGCTGATGTTATAAGAAGTAACTTAGGCTACTTTTATTTTAGAAAAACATGGCTCCTGTCGCGCGGGCTCAGAACTCGGGAGCGGGCTTTTTTGTTAAGTTAAATTCCACGCGGACGAAGTCGCGGGCTCAGCTAGTTTTAAATAAAATAAAAGAGCAATGCTTTACAAGCATGAAGCGTGAGAATGGTAACACAGATACAAACATTGTGCTCAGAAACCTTTCACCTCCCCCGCAGGCTTCAGTCCTTATACGGCGACTATACGATGACATGCTGGCGCTTCGGGACCACCGATACACCAGCACTACGAATAGGGCTGCTAACTAACGCACCGACCAAAATAATACAAGCTGCTTACTGATTCGAACGGGATATTTTTTTAAAGTTGATAAATCTTTATTCATTTAGAAACATATTTATTCAGCACAGCAGTACACACAAGAAAAAGAACAGCACATAATTAAAAAAGAAGTAAAATAGACAGACATACCTAAGGCAAGAAAGCTGCATTTTCTACAGTGTGAGCTGTACCGAAAGGCATTTGGCTCAGCATGTGCTGGAGGGGAACGAGATCTCCTCCAGCGCTGGTTTTGTCAGACTCCTTGCAGTCTACTGATTAAAACCCCACGGCGGTTAGACTCCCGCTTTGTGGTGGGCTTACGGGACCGCTTTCACACTCATCCGCGACCGTAGTGTAGCTTATTGGTATGATAAAAGCCAGTAAAAGCAAATAAAAAAGATTAACAGGAATGGAGGGCAATCTCAATAACGACCAGATCTGAGCAGAAAAAAAATAAAAATAGGTACCATTTCCAAAATGTGTCCTGCACGAGAGCTTCAAAGTGAAGTGGGAGCTAATTCACATTTTAAGAAAACACAAAAATAGCACTGATAATATACCATGAAACATCACAGTGGGTGGCCTAGCGTTCTAGAACACGTAAGTTTGTCTCATGTTCTAGTCCAGTACGTACAACACTTTCAAAAACAAGGTCTCAACGGTTTGGCAGCCCTGAATAGAAGTCTACGCGTTCTAAGAAAAAACATGTGGGCGAATAGCATAAACAATAAAAGAAAGACGATTGTAAAAAATCCTGTAGTATCTGGAACGCGCCTTATTCGCTACATACCGAGAAAAGTGATAATGCATGGTGCTGGCTGGTTAATAGATCGCCACAGTTCGGTGTTCACATAAAAATTATTTACACGTTACTGTATGTTAACCTACTGTGTGACTGAATTCTTTTTAACATCTGCTTGTCTTGTTAACGGCGCGCGGTTTGTTTTAATGTTTTATTTGTAGTTTTTAATTAGATTTATAACCAAGTAGGTACATAAAGGGTATAATTTGAACAGAAGTAAAATCAATTTAAATTTTAACTTTAAATAATGTTCATTAACCGTCACAAGCGACTGAAATTAAACCGATTCTGTTGGTAGGTGAGATAAAGAAACTGGTAGCATGCAGGCTTATGTGCCACTAAGCCGATTACAATGAACCGAGGACCTCCGACGAAACCGTCCGCTTTCGAGATTTTGTCCCGATGTAAAAAATTAAGGTCGTTTAAATCTGATTATGACGACATTATATAGCCAAAAATGTATAGCCACCAAGGGTGTTATGTCTGCATATTAAATTTATTGTCTGAGAAAGTTGACCGAATAGCTTGAAATAACGTCCTTAGCCCAAGCCTATATCAAGAGTAAAATTATTATAAACTAGCTGTGCCCCGCGACTTCATCCGCGTAGTATTTTAACTTAGGAAAAATTTCGGGATTATCGGGTTAAAAAGTATCCTATATGTTAATCCCGGTTATAATCTATCTGTGTTACAAATTTCATCCAAATCCGTTCAGTAGTTTTTGCGTGAAGGAGTAACATACATACATACATACATCCACACTCACAAACTTTCGCATTTATAATATTAATAGGATGTATAACGGCAATTTGTTTTTTTATAAGTGTGGGCGTGTAGAAAAAAATTGTAAGTAATCTTAATTTATTATTATAATCATTAAAACACTTAATCATTATTGAGACATTATGTTTAAGCTTAAAGTTACAAAAAGTATTACTTAATATTGTGTACGTAAAAATCCCACGTGGTAGCGTTCAAACTCGTTAGAAACCTCTACCAACGCATTTAGTATGCAAACACGAATATAATTATAAGATTTCGTAATTCAATGAATCGCTAACGGGCAACTGATAATCTATGTGGTTATCTACAGTTTTATTGGCAGTAACAGAGTCATAAACGAGCCCATAAGTAACTCCTGCAGTGATATTTTAAGCTTAGTAAGTGAGTCATAAGAAAAACAAATTGCGAAACCAAAGAAGGGACAATAAAAGTATACAGCCGTGGCGCCGGATAATTTCACAGCGTCTCCGCGACATGAGTTCAGCCCAAAATGGAAGAAAACCAACCATTATAAATAGAATTACTCCTCGGCACGGTGCATGACCAATTCTCTAATTTTGTATCCAGTTAGGTACTCGCCAATAACGAGCGGAGTATCTTATAAATAGATCTCATCTTCATTGGCGATTGAACTTAATCATGCCCTACGCTTATTTTATTTAAAGGTACTTAAGTAAAGTACATCGTTTTGCATTACCTGCGGCTTGAGCAGCGTACACGACCAGTCATCAATCGAGATGAGAGTTGAGCGATTAGTCGATATAATATTAATCAATATGATTTACCGCAATATAAAACGGCGTCAATCTTGCCGTTGAATAAATGTCAGCGTGGGACATCAACTCCTACACACGTTACATCAATACAAGCGAGGACTGGCTTAAATACAGGTTGTTTCAAAAGTCCGAAGCAATAATTCAGGTGCATAGACGGTAGTTGACTATACGCAATGAATTATATTTTCTGAGTTACGGGCCTAGTAATATATCGAATGGCCTAAAATACTGTATAAACTGCTTTTACGAGAAGCAGCCACTTATATTCCAGAAAAAAATATATTGTGCATAGTATTTGAGATAATTATGATATTTTATTAGCGAAAAAAAAGGAATGGCTACTTCCCAATTTTCTATAGGCACCTCATACTCGTCCAAACCCTAAGTATTATTTCGAACTTTTGAGACACCCTGTTTAATTATTTTCGCATACGATATTATAATCACATAGAACTGAACAGTTTTTTAAATCATCGTGCATCCCACGCGAAATTAGAACAACGACCGCCGTGAGGTCATTACAACCTTGAAAGTGGCTTTTGCCCAGACAGGTGAACCGGTGACATACTACATGATCGACTGTACATGAAACAATCGAATGGGAATTTCGAAATCAATACAATTGTACGGTCCGTGGTAAAATTAAAAGACAATAGTTTATTATGAAACTGATGTCTACATCGATTTGCGGATATCACACGAGTGAATGACACTCGAAAGACAAAACATGGATGACTAATCAAGTGGTAAGCCGTAGTGCGAGTCAGGGCCATTTACATCAATGCGGTGAGTGGCGATGACACTCGAGGTGGCAATTTAGATGCTGTGCAAATAGCGACTTCCGTTTGAAACAACGAATTGGAAACGGCTTCGGAGTTCCGTTGTCTATAGATGTGAACAACGCGTCTGTTATTAGAAGACGTGTCATGCCAAGAATAGTGACAGTTTGCAATTTTTTTTTCTCCGCAGCAGGTATATTTGTATATTTGCTTTAACATGCGTTACGCGAGATTTCTGCATTTTATCCTTTAAGAAACTAGAGTTCCTCGTAAAGTTAGGTAAGAAATTGCAACACAAAATAACTGCAAACATGTCAGGTGTGCGGTTTACCACGCACGATTAGGAATTAAGAAGACCGGAAAATAACTATTTACACTGAGTTACACAAGTAAATTTCTTAATCAGTCGTTTAGCTAATCTTGAAAAATCTATATAAAATGAGAGCCATTGATTCTGAATATCAACTTTATGAATATAAAAATAAAATAACAAATAGTTTGTTGTGGAAATTTCGTATGGGCGTGTTAAAATGAAGTGGTAAAAAAACCCAGGCAGACATGTACATAACATTATTAAGGACATATACCTACCAAGGTCTTCCTCAATCACACGAAAGACTTTTGCAAAAAAACCTTCTGTAAAAATCCCTAATTATTGGTGAGGTTTCGGAACGAACACTATATTTATGCAAATGTGGGTGTTATTTTAACGAATACAAAATTAACATAAGTTGAAATACATTTGCCAAACTCGAAGACATGAAGTGTTATTATTGAACAGTAACGTAAATCCGGCGATCACCTTTTGAAAGAAAGCTTCTGCATAGCTACGCTAATTGTGATACTACTGCTCTATGCATATTATCTTGGACTCTACCTCAATTTTTAAATGAAAGCTTTCAGTGTTTTGTTTTTAAGATTTTCGAATTTAATTGCATTTATTTCTAAAATCCCTTATTTATGTTTTTTATACAACAAAGTCGGCTTACGAGCATACGACCCGCCAGATGTTAAGCAGTTACCGAACTGAAAGCGAGTGGGAATTGAAACAGGGGGAGGGTACGGCTTCCGGCTCTCGCACTCCACATACGAAACGTAGCTATTTTAGCTACTTCTCGCGAATTTACTGTGAGATAATGGTACTATCCCGGGCGAACCAGCCTATATATGAGTTGTAGTCACTTGACTATCAGCTAGGCTCTACCACCTTACGTATTATTTATGTATTTGGAATCAAGTGGTACCCTCGATATCCGAGTTGATTCGCTTATTACTTTCTTTCATTATCGATCCGGACGTGCTCATTGGGGAAATAAAGACAACACTTACCGTCGTCTCGATGCATGCATTACACGGGCTAATGCATGCCCTGCCTTCGTTAGAATACAAAGAGCCCTCGTGTTGGCTTCATTGTGCGTACCAACGGCCGAATGACATTATGCGTGATATTCCCGTGCATAATGACGAAGTATATTCAATTGTTTAGTACTTTAGTAGTACCAACTCGGTCATTGATTATATTAGTGATGTACCATGTGAATAAGTTTGCTTTGTTATTTCGGTCAGGTATCTTAGTTGAGTCGACAAAATGTTGTGCGATTTGATCGAGAGTCTTTTGCTACATTAAATGAATGCATACTGTCACCGTGAATGACCATGTCATCAACCATCTAGTATTAAAATCCATGATTTATGATTTCGTAGAATATTTTTAAAAAATATTGTCATGTGAATGACATTTATGAAAATACGAAAAATAAGTTTTTGAAATAATTGAATTAAACATTTTAAGTTTTTACACTTAGTTAGTTTTGACACTTATAATAATTTGTCAAGCTTAACTACTTTGTAATAACAGAGTTGTAAGTGATCACAAGATGTTTCTCTCTCGGGTGGTATAGGGTTCAATGAAAACTTGTATGATTTGTTCAGTTAGAGCATAGTAGTAGTAAAGTTTTCCACTCACTGCAGACTCAATAAGTAGAAGTTCACTCTAACATAAGATAAGGTACGACTTATCGACAGTTTTAGAGTAGTCATTAAGGTGACTGACATTCGAAATATAAATATTTCCCACTAATGGAGCCCATTAGTTGCTCTAAATTGCAAATCATCATTTTGGCCTCCATTGTGTTGTGTCTACTAACAAATTTTGTTCTCATTAGCACTTGAACAGTTATTTGAACCCGTTGAGCTTCTTAGAACGTAACTCATGACATTCGCTGTTAGTAATATTTATCTGCAGTGTAAATATTTAACGAAATATGAGAACGGACCAATGTTTTCATAGCTACTATAACAATCCCAGGAATAATAGAACAACATTTAAAATTGATTTTGGAATAAAATTATAAAACCGTGTAACAAATTGTTTATAATGAGATTCGCGCGTGATCATGAATCAGAATTGGAAAATCTAATGAATTCTAATGTTTACTACCGCGATCGTAATCCGAGGCATGACTAATTCTGTAACAGAGTCGATTTTCCAAATCGATGAAGCACGCTGTTCAAATATCAGCTTAAAATTGTCGAAATTATACTTTTTGTTCACATACATGAATATTTGAATGTTAAACCCTTTCGTGTGCATACAGAACATAACAAATCATCAATGTTAACATACCTACCCTGTATTTAATCGCAGTGAAATCGCAACAGCACAACCGCCGCCGCGACGTCGGTTGTCGTCCTTGACTCGCGAGCTGGCGCCACCAAGCGCCGCCAACGCATTTCGGACCTGTACCACGAGTTCTTATGTCTATTCCCTATTTCGTCTAGAAAGAGAAAGGCTTAGCAAATGTAACGCCAGCCTACTCACTCGTGAAAACCGCAAGCGTTTTGTCGATCGGCTGCGGTGCGCTTGCCCACCGCCGCCGGCTCTCACCCTGACCGCATATATTTAGAGCCGTTTGAAGAATTCCAAAACCAACCGTAATTTATAGTTTGCAAATCACTGTGAAAAGGGTCGTGCGCGTCTGATGTATTGCTTACTTATTCAAATTGTTGCTTGTGCTCGTCTTGCTGTCCGTCGAACAAAAACACTGTATCACTCAGTAATACGCTCATGTAATGTATAAACATTTTGTTTGTATTCTATAGCTACAAGCTTTCATTAAATGTACTTATTATAATAAAGTCTCCCTCGACGCAACCGTGTGAATTGAATCTAAATAAGTTGGCAGGACTTGTGGCATAAGTATTCATCTATAGTTTCTAATTAGAGATTACATTCACTTGTGACATTTCCCGACAAAAGAAGGCAATAGTCATAACGGTATTTTAACACCTGAGTGGAACTAACGTTTGAATAAGAAGTTTGCAAATATGCCCACATAGCTGTACCGACTTTCGGATGTAGAATTTGCACGGTCGCGTCAAGTTTTCTGTATTTTTTGTGGGCAATCACCGATTATTGTTTGTTGCTAAACAATTGTTTCGGGCCGTGTGCCCATCGTGTTAAACGGTAAATACAAGTCAATGACCACAAATGAAACATGTCATGAGGCATGAGTACCGTAGAGTCTTAGAGTCACGGTGGCGGCGTCGAATTTAGGGCAATCTTGTCAACGCACTAACTAACCACGCTTCTGTGATTAATTATATTTTCAGATAAAGCCAGTTTCGACACTGACGTGAACGCGTGATGTAGCAATCTCATTGAGAAGTTGCCGGTTGCTTTAGTATATCGCGGTTTCAACTAATTAGTACGACCTTACAAATTGGCAATTATTTCAATAATGAAAACAAATTATGAATACCTTTTTGTAGGTGTGTCCTTAGCTTAGATGTTAATAGTTTACGACATTGTAGAAATACACAATAATTACATAAAAAAATTACTATGTATTCTGTTTTTTATCACATACGTATTTTGTATATTATTACTTTTTAGTAATATATATCAGTATTTTGTATATTGAGCAGTCATGACCTTGCTAGATGTATGGCAGTAGGTAAAAAATTATGGCCTTTAAAATAAATCGACGATAATTTCGATCTCCAATATCATTTCCTGGGTGCCAAGGAGAATTCCTTATTTTATTTAAAGCAATTAAATGCACATTAAAGATTGTATCAAGATTGCGTGCGCCATGCATACGGCGATGCCGAAATCTTTTCGTGAGAATTCGCAATTAATATCAATGTTCTCAAACTTGGAGCATTTATTTCATCGTCGCCTGTCAACTGTGACACTTAAATTAAGGGGGGAAATTAAAAGGAAAGGCAAACATGTCACATAATGGTAGCTGATGGTAGTTAAATCAATTTTATAATGGTACTTACTTAAAGTTATTATTGCAAAAGTGAAGACGAACTGAATAACTCTCAATATCTAATTGACCCATGAATTATTCACACACTTGAATGAATAATGGATATTGGAAGTTTAATAAACAATCCTTTCAGCAGCTATTATATAAGACGATCGAAACAAAAAGGTATAGAGGTAAATTGCCCGATGTGGGAGTTGATTGGGACGTATAAATAGCGCCGGCATCCCGCTTGCAGCGAGCCGTTCGCCGTGGACAATGGATTCCGTAGACGAGACACGTTCCATATGGATGAACAGCTAAAGGGCATACGCGATCGCGTTCTAAATACTACCTGCCTAATACATCAATGGGTAACTCCGTCCGTCTGTTTTAATTGCTCATTGTCTGAGGAAGGAAGTTGGTAATGGGTTGATACTGTTACCTTTGAACGTTAAAGTCTCGGTTTAGAAGTAAAATCAACAAAGTTACGGCCATATGAGAGTTTAACAAACGTGAAATTAAAGGTGTTAACTACGTGCTGCAAAATAAATAATACAACCCTATATGAGCTTTATCAATTTTATATTTGACACATAAACTAGGTGTCAAAATGGAAAGTTTTTCCAAAACTCGATTTAAAAGAGTTCAGAACAATAACATATCGCACACTTTAACAATGCTTGAAATTGATTGCTTCATATACCGTGGAGAGAAGCGCGAGAGTAGATCATTTCGTTCATTAAGGAGTCATGAAACGAATGATTTAGGTCGTCTTCAAAGCATCAGCCATGATTTGTGGACTTCGCTTTGGTCATTCATAAGAAAGTCTTAAGAAACATTCGAAAGATAAAGTGTGTATATTAAATTTATTAGGATTAAACATTATTGTCGATAAATTTAAACTCAGATGTCTTTTATTCTTAACTATGAAATAAAAAATTCATTTACACGTAAAAAGGGCATCGTTCGTAAACTATCAGACGGTAAAGATCACTTTATGCCGATACGATTTATGGCTAAGTTAAAAATCCCTGAGCTTGGTGAATGTGATACAACTTGGAAAAAACGTGTGCTAAATATGTTAAAGTTTAGATGGTGCGGATACCTGACGGGATCTATGCGTAGGGTTGTTTAAAACTGAACATAATTTTAAAAGTGGTCGTTAGATTCCAACTGCTCCTATTCTTTCTTTCGATTTATTCGTATGGGTTCCAAAAATCTAATTAGTTTCTCCCCGGAACTTTTCGAGGGTCAACGCTCGGCGTCATCATTGGACACCAATGTCTATCCTGTCTTGCAGAAGTAAACTTATTATTAGTCTTAAAAATTGAAATGCCTATAAGGACCTTACGAAATTTCACTAGTCTGATAGCCCTAGCAGCGAAGATATGGTAATAACCGGCTTGTGGGCGATATCGTGGCTCCCAGACGCGTTATCTAGCGGCGACGTCGTCGGACGGAGCCCGCAATGGCGCCGTTACGAGTTCCTAGTGCAGGCATGTTGTGAATTATAAAGCTGACTTTACCAACTAAATCCTACTAATCCTACTAATATTATAAATGCGAAAGTTTGTGAGTGTGGATGTATGTATGTATGTATGTATGTATGTATGTATGTATGTTTGTTACTCCTTCACGCAAAAACTACTGAACGGATTTGAATGAAATTTGGAACACAGATAGATTATAACCGGGATTAACATATAGGATACTTTTTAACCCAATAATCCAATATTACGCGGATGAAGTCGCGGGGCACAGCTAGTATTATAAATGCGAAAGTTTGTGAGTGTAGATGTATGTTTGTTACTCTTTCACGCAAAAACTACTAAACGGATTTGGATGAAATTTGGAACACAGATAGTTTATAACCTGGATTACCACATAGAATACTTTACTTAAGTCTACGCGGACGAAGTCGCGGGCAGCAACTAGTAGGTAAATATATAAATATCGCCAGACTAACACACCAACTGCACGGTCTCAGACTAAGCAAAGCTTGTACTATGGGTACCGTAGAATGGACTAGGGGCGATCCCAGTGACACCCAGACCCGGGAAAATTACGAGATGGCCATTTCCGAAATTATCCCCGGCGGGAATCTAACCCGCAACCACCATGTGCAGTGAGCCAAGCGGCTTACGCTCGAACCACTGCGCCCAGCGGTCGTCAAGGTAAGAGCCAATAAAAATATACTTGATAGTAATAAATACCAGAATGTAACTAATCTCTGAGCACAGTGTGGCGTTCATTGTAAAACTGTAGTGGTTCGCCATATATAAAGTTGTATGGCTGTATAAAGTGAAGTCAAGAGATCTAATCAAATCCAGTTGTGACGAAAATTGGAGCGGTATCCGTGTTGTCTCTCTTTCACTTTTACGTGAAACCATAGAGATGTAGATAGTTAGCTCAGCGGTTGCTAGCTCATATCCTAGTGAGTATGCAATGTATGCGATTTCCTAGCAGTCCGCATACTAATAATAAGTTCTAGGGCCCAACTTTGTTAACGACTGTCGCTCGATTCGACTCGCAATACGTCAAAAATGACGTATTGGGTATGTGAGTACGTCACTTTTGACGTATTGCGAGTCAACCTGATCAGCAACGATATTGCAGGGCCAAACTAGGCAAAATCAGGAAATCGTGGAGATGTTAAAATAAGAAAGAAAACAGGTCTTCACTAGTCTTATTTTTTATCACAGACTGAGCGGAATATCTTGTAGTCTTTAAAAAAAAAACTTAAGGTTCTTCGTCATATTAACATTCTACAGTAAACTTATCCCAAGGATTGAAATAGCGAAATAGAATATCCAGAGAATTCGTTTCGTGAAATCTTACCCCAGATTTTGATTATTATTAGTACATATATAATATTTTATAATCTATATTATTACAACTTTTTTTTAATTTCACTGATGATATACCCAAATGAAGACCCTCCTTAATGTGATACATACAATATTGTTCAACAACATTAACTAAAGGTTTGTAGTTGAATGGATTAATTTTAATCAGCTTAACACTTTGGAACACAGGCCTTACCTAATCTACGACCCGCCCGTCACTCACAGTCCCACACACGATGGGATAATAACTATAATAGATAACTCAATGGGTGGGTAATATGCTTCTAATCACACGTTGAGTAAGCGGTTATGATGATGACAGATGATCTTAATACCGTATGTACACACGTTTCTAGCAGCTAGAGTTTATTCTCGGTCCTGTAATTGTTCGTATGTTCTGAATTATTCTACATATCATTGTAGAAGATCCCAGGTGTGATGCCAAATCTCGTAAATTGCAAGAGTGTTATAAAAATAATGTGAAATTCCACAATGCTCTCAACCTTGAACCTGCGATCGCTGATTTTAAAGAGACCATAGTCATTTAATTTAATGGAGATCTGGCCTCAGGCGCTAATTCAGAACTGGTGTACGGTAATACCAAATTGAAACGGCTTTTATTCATCTCAACGTATAAAGACGCACCCATGTAGGCAGCGTAAAAAAACAAATAGACTTATGAATAATTCATTCTTCATAAAATATTGTAGTTGAATCCAGGAATAACCATCTAAAGATTCTAATATTCACAAGGAAAGGAAACCTGAATTGTATATATACAGTTTTTATTTTTTTTATCACATCATTTCCCACTTTGATATCAAGAAATTGGTTTCATAAACTTAGGTACTTACGGATTCTTATGAAAAAAGATAGATTTCATAATATCGAACATGTAATACATGTGAATGTAAGTAGAAGATTGGAAAATAATAAGCAAAATAGATTCCTAATCCACGTATCCTTCAAATTTTCGTGGTATGTGTATACAATATTCACTTCATGGGAAAATAAGGATATTGCAAAACAATCTACACAAATAGCGTGTATCCAATAACATACATTAAAACTACTCTTTTCTACACACATTACTTCAGTAAACGCTCCATAAAAAGAAAGGAGTACCTATACGAAAACCGATAAATCAGTCAACAATATAACTAAAAGAAAACACCTCATAAGCATGTAATTTATGTTGTAAACCGATTCAAGCTCAAAATAAAGCGTGATATTACTGTAATCGGTAACCATTTTAATAAAGAGCGTTAACCGAGAAATTTCTCAGTAATTACAAATTGGTTTGGCGAGGTCTGTTTGCGATTGATACCGTAAATCTTTTAATCATTGGCTCGTTTTATCGAGTGGGATCGTTTACAACGACGACAGGTAACGCCTACGGTTTGCGAGTAGCGTGTTCAACGACATCCCTATAAATTGTACGAGATTAAACATAGACACCCGCATTTTATTATGACGTAACCGGGTGTCTAATGGCTGGGAGCATCCAGGTTTCGCCCTAGGATACGAAATAATGACGAGAGGGCGCTGTTTCTCATTTATATTTTGTTTCATTAATAATGGTCTTATTTATTTTATTTTGTGGATAACGGTGCTGGTTGCGTAATCACTCCTGATGTGTTACTACATTATCTATACTTAAGCTTTTATTATGAAATTGTTTGTTGTCCTGAATAAATAAAATACAATAAAATAAAAATAACGGTAACGAACATTTTCATGTATTATGATATTAGTTTAAAAACCTAAATATAAATCACTCTTCTTCGAAAAAAAATTATTCCATATTGTTAATTGTGCTCAATTGCTTTATGTAAATACCTACTACTGTTTGAAGATTCATTAGCCATTGTAGACATTAAGCTGCATATATTTAAGACGGTGTCTTAAATTCATAGCAATCATTAATATTTCATACTATAGACATACGTTTGATACAAAAATACATGTATCAGACACGCCATACTAAAAATGCCGTGACATGGACAACTTCATTATTTGTTGAAGGTGCCATGTAAAACTTTAAGTAAGGGGTGTAAGGTATATACTAACTAGCACAACACTTTATTATACTTTAAACCATTCGTTTATGCATTTGGTAAATGTCGCCTTAATGCTTCATTTGGAATTATGACGGAAAAGATACTATCTAAATTAAAAGCTACTTAACATTGGTCACGAGTACGAGTCAAGATACGATTTTAAATGTTGAACTTACTTGTATTTGATACATATCTGAACATTTGCATTAGCTATACCAATGTAAATAACTCAAGGTTTGAGTTAGACGAGGTCCTAAATCGTATACTAAGCCGAACTGGTTCCAGTGGTTCAAAGAATGTTGTGCCAGGATTTTGCATCGGATATGCAGGATCCCTGTTTTTGCGGCCCACGTGGGCGGACCGGACTGTCGACTTTTACTATTGTTTATAGGTCTGCCGTTATAAAATAAATCGATTCCAATTAATGCTTATAATTGGCGAAAGCACAGTCGTTTGATTCAACACTTATATAACAAGTTTGACATATTCTTTTGGTCGTATCGCAAAAATAATGTGGTTATTGAAATTTGTTTGTATATTTGAATAGAAGTAACGAAGAAAAGTTGTTTTTATTAAGTTTGGATAAAAAAGTACACAAATATATAACCAATAAAATAATCATAAGCTTTTAGTTTCCGCAGATACTTCTGTATTTATTTAATTATCTCTTTATAATGAAAATTCAACCTTTATTGCGGGATATGTATTATTTATAGCTACCTCTGATGGTATGGGATCTGTGGGTGAAACTCATAATTCATTAATCCTTTAGCTTGACATCACAATTAAATCATTATCTACCACACCATAAATTGTCTATAAAAGATCCAATTTAGGTATTTCATTTATTTCATGTCAATAATAATAAAAAAGAAATCAAAAGACGCGCAATGAATTCGCCTATCATCATGGCGGCATTACGCTAATAAAATTATGATGACTTCGAAATTCTAATTGATGTCGCAAGTCGATACGTGCCACTTCGAATAGTTTCACCGAGCTGGCTCACAAGACGGCACTTAGTAGTGGTGGACAAACAATTATTATTATGGCTTCTATACACGTGGGTGATGCCTGGCACCGATCTCTCATACGCCTACAGTAGTACTTATTTTATAACAAGTTATGAGTGAAATCTTACTGGGGATATGATTCCATAAAGTAGGTATGTGAATTAGGTTGCTTAGGTGGTTACTGGCTTCTCACCTATTAAGTAGAGTTTGTATTGTTCCGGTGCACTACCTATTTCAGATAATTGTTTAAAAAATTGTGTAAGCACCTATGGTTTTTTTGTTGTTGTTATTGTTATATTATACCTATTAGGTGGTTTTCATTGATTTTCATTTGGTATAAACAGTTAGTATAGGTACTTACCTGTATAAAATATTGCTAACAGAATTGATTACTAACGCAACGGTTTGTTATTAAACATTTCATATCAAGATAATTTCTAATATCTTAGCACGACTGACTCAGTATTGAATGGATATAAATAAGCCAGCGATATCATAGGTGAATAAATTTACATACATAAATGGACTAATAATGGAGTGTAATTGAAAAATGAACTAAAAATATTTATGAAAAGAGTTACGAAAAATACATTGATATAATATAAATAAATCGATAAACACGTACCTAGCCACATATTGAAACAGTTTTGTTCGATAACGTATTCGTTGATACAGATGTGGGGAGGTATGAGCACGTTGGTGTTGTGAGTAATTAACAACTCTAGAATAACGAGCTGCAATTAGTATTATTATGTAGGTATCTACTACATGAAGGCTATACCTAATTGACAAAACAAACGGAATATAACACTAAATTTGTGCTGCTGTAAGTAATAAGTTGTTTGGATTATTTGAACTGGATTGGACATTTAGAACACACAAATAAATGTATATGTGTTAGGTTATTATATTATGCATACAAACATGTTCTAACCGATTGGATTTTCCTAAACATTGTTATTCACTCAAGAGTAACAATGTTTAAAGTCATATTTTATGTTAGTTTAGTTATATTGTAGCCTTTTAGGTAGGTATACCCATAGTATACATTTGTAAAGCTACCGTAGTCAATACTTTTACTGGACTTAAAACTAACTTCCTACGTGACTTCTCTTATTGAAAATTTTCATACTCACAAAATAATAATCTCGCAAACCAGAAGTAGTGCTACACCACACAACAAACTTACCTGAAAATAAAATAAAATATTGGTTATTTACAATACAAAATCATCAATTAAACATACACGGAGTTAATTAATTAGAAAATCGTCAAGACTCAAGACGTCGTTTACAATAAATTGCGCAACGACGAAAGCGATGATCATTCTGTTGATTCAGACAGACATGTTGCGTAATGATTTAATACTAAATAAATACATTTATCCATCTGATTGGGAGTTGATAATGTCATTAACATTTACAATCACGGTTTTCCACGTCAATGGCTTACGATTCTTATGTAATAATATCACTTTTGTGCAGCTTACACAACGTCTGCCGACAGCTGAATTAGCGTTAATAACTGACGCGCAAAATTAATACCCCAGAAACAAAGCCAGATCAGTAATTTTATGCGTTACCGAGATAAATATAAAGTTTATTTTTATTTTCACAGCTTTTCCTGTATTATTATTAGCTATTAAAACTACTGAATTACATCCTGTAATTAGATACCTGATACTCACAAAAGAGGAAAATAATTAGCTTTAAGTCGAACTAACAAAGTACCTAAGTGTTTGAGTGTAAGCGACTATTTCAGATACCTACCTATGGTTTATTAGTGAACAATATTTCCGAACATATTTTCTTTACTTACGTGTAAAGTAGAAACGCTCTGGTATCTAATATTTAATAGATCTTTTATTATTAATGCTCCCAATAAAACGCGAAACTTGTAAGGAAAATGCAATTAAATAATTAAAAAGGGTTGTCTTCAAACACAAAACAAGGAAAACGGCAGCAATTAACATACGCCCGCGGTGTCAGTCCGGATAACGACTGAAATGAAAAGTCACCAACCATATCCTTCCTCTGTAAACTACTAATGTTGAAGGACACTCTCCTTTATGTTCTAGTTGCTCACCTCGGCCGTACATCGCAAAACTGTCGCCTTGATATGCTAAATTATAATTAAACACGTCAAACATAGAGGTGAAATTTGTTTAAGAAGTCTTATGACGCAAGAGGAGTCACTGAATGCGACCCGCAGCGGAGCATGAACCATGTAGAGGTACTTAACTCGACACTAAGGAGTAAGGAAGTTTGTTTCGTAAATACTCTTAAGTCTAAAGTCCAACATAAGATGTCTTAATTCCCTTATCGACTGTGGAACTCGTTTGGTATCAAAAGATTAGATGAGGTTGATAAGACCTTGCGAAGTGATATCGTGCAAACAAACAGATTTAGTATGGGTTTACGTCCCTGTGCTAGTTAAAAGTTAGTTTACACAAAATCGGTTTGTGTAAAATCTATTTTTTTCTGGTAGGTAGGTATATTAAACTAAACTGCGCTACTTGAAAACACTGCTTCGCATAATAACTCTAGCACGGTAAAATTATGCGAATTTCTATGTTAATTTGCCAACGACGAAATTAAGATTAAGTATTGGAGCACACAGGAATTATGCAGATGTGCAGCCGCAATCAAATTTATTATGTTAGTTATTTCTCTTTTTAACCCCCGACGAAAAAAGAGGGGTGTTATAAGTTTAACATGTGTATCTGTGTATCTGTGTATCTGTGTATCTGTGTGTCTGTGTATCTGTGTATCTGTGTATCTGTGTATCTGTGTGTCTGTCTGTAGCCACGTAGCGCCCAAGCTGATGAACCGATTTCAATTTTGTTTCTTTTGTTAGATAGGTATTCTGATCGAGAGTGTTCTTAGCTATGTTTCATGAAAATCGGTTCAGCCGTTTGAAGATCATCAGCTCTTTTGTAGGTTAAAAAGCCACATTCACGGCCAAAACCAACTTCCACGGCTCGAATCCAATCGAAATTTGAGATTATTGGATTTAGATTTAATATATTTTTAAATGATCGTAATAGTCTGAACTGGCTTTTTACAATATTATAAATATGAAAAGTTTCCCTGATTCTGGAAAAAAAATATAATTTATCAATTTTTATATGAGATTTGTGTATGAACTAAAGACGTTCCATAAGTCACGTGTCAAATGAGGGATACGCGCATGCGTTAAACTTTGTCTGTTTTGTTAATGGTCATGGAATATTACGTTATAATAATTCTAGAGGGCGCTGCTCCGCCATTGAGAAAAAATATAAAAAAACAAATCTAATTTAAAATAATTTTAGCGTTATTGGAAATTCTTCCCCTGGGCTGCTCCCATCCACCTCAACCAGAGTTATTACAAGAAATTTAATCATAATTGATAATATTTTACTAGGAAGTAAACCTTCGTGGCATAAATATTTAGATTCGTTGTCTATTCTAATGTCAATTATTATAATGTCATAACAAAATAATGACTACTTTTACGCAGAGTTTCTGTTGATTATTGTATACATTTGATGAAAAAGTCGTCGCATCGGGGGTTTTTAAATTTTCAATTTAGAGTTATTACCAGCAGCTGTTCAATAAAAAAGCGAATTCCCTATCATTGCTAGCGCTCTATTGGCATGAGTAATTTAAAACCCATCAGCAATTAAAGGGCGCATGCGGGCGTCGCAGATGAATGGGGCGCATTGACGGTTGCGCAGACGCCGGTCCCGTGGCGTCGTCGCCTCGGCCATCCGGATGCACAATGTACTCAACATATTGTATACTATGTGCATATTCATCGGACGCATTGATACATACAACGCGTGCATTGTTCTCTGCTGGATTACGTCGTTAGTAACAAGAATGGGGCAAAATCTTGCAGTTTAAATAGTTTTTTTATACGTATGTCTACGGTTTTATTCATTCGGAAAGTTGTAAAGCCAATTTATTTAATTTCCCCGCTATTTAAAGAGCAATAAAATTTTATTATATTTTAAAACTTTTATGTTTTAGCGGTATTATAACTCTAAATTGAAAATTTAAAAACCCCCGATGCGACGACTTTTTCATCAAATGTAATAATCAACAGAAAATCTGCGTAAAAGTATGAGTCATTATTTTGTTATGACATTATAATAATTGACATTAGAATAGACAACGAATCTAAATATTGATGCCACGGAAGTTTAATTCCTTGTAAAATATTATCAATTATGATTCAATTTCATGTAATAACTCAGTTGAGGTGGATGGGAGCAGCCCAGGGGAAGAATTTTCAATAACGCTAAAATTATTTTAAATTAGATTTGTTTTCTTATATTTTTTCTCAATGGCGGAGCAGCGCCCTCTAGAATTATTATAACGTAATATTCCATGACCATTAACAAAACAAACAAAGTTTAACGCATGCGCGTATCCCTCATTTGACACGTGACTTATGGAACGTCTTTAGTTCATACACAAATCTCATATAAAAATTGATAAAATATATTTTTTTTCCTGAATCAGGGAAACTTTTCATATTTATAATATTGTAAAAAGCCAGTTGAAACTATTACGATCATTTAAAAATATAATAAATCTAAATCCATTAATCTCAAATTTCGATTGGATTCGAGCCGTGGAAGTTGGTTTTGGCCGTGAATGTGGCTTTTTAACCTACAAAAGAGCTGATGATCTTCAAACGGCTGAACCGATTTTCATGAAACATAGCTAAGAACACTCTCGATCAGAATACCTATCTAACAAAAGAAACACAATTGAAATCGGTTCATCAGCTTGGGCGCTACGTTGCCACAGACAGACACACAGATACACAGATACACAGATACACAGATACACAGATACACAGATACACAGATACACAGATACACAGATACACAGACACACAGATACACAGATACACAGATACACATGTTAAACTTATAACACCCCTCGTTTTTCGTCGGGGGTTAAAAATACAGATAAAACAGCAAAAGGCGCGCACTTTGCGTAATGATTCGCTGTTGTGATATCGCCATTACGTAAGTATGTACAAAGAAAATCATGCTTCACACACATGTTCTTGTTTGATTGGTAAATAAGATTCAAATTTGCATTTAAAATTGAACCTATGCTTAATTGAGACCCTAACTGAAAGCTTTAAACTTGTTGAAAGGACTTTTTACGGATGTTAAGTCAATTATCAGCCAAATCAGGGAAGCCTACTATAATACAAAATGGGAAAAAAGTTATGAAGGAAGAATGTTTAATATTGTAGATTCGAATCAAAAGGGATGTGACCGGTGTGGTCTCTTATAAAGTCTAGTTCCATTACATCCAATGAAGCATCTATCCAGTCATTGTGTTCGAATGAACGGTAAGCAACCGTCTCGTCTCCATCCACCACAATACATGTCATTTCTAATGATCAGCAACGTCTTTGTTCAACCCACAACTCAGTTTTGACAATAGGGTTTTTGTACTGTTGAGCAATATGATATGCGAAATGACTGTTGTAATAATAGCGATTACTTAATTTTCTTAATTTGCATTTCAATTAATGTGACATTCGTATAGGAACATGTTATTAATATGTCTTTGTGACGTTTTTTGCATCATAGTATGACAAACTACAATGTTATGTATTTGGTAACACTTTGAGCTATGGTGGGATGATGGCTATTTTCTAATTCTATAACAAATACTTAATATAAAGAAGGTAAGTATGTCTTACAATTACTACCTACTAGTGAAGTAATTTTCAAAATAACAATTACAAAAATGTAGATGTTTAAAGTTTCGAAATTGATATTACCTAGTGGATAATGACGAAATAACTGAGTAGTTTTAGAAAAAATCAATTAAATATATCTTAGTATTTTAAAAATATTTGTTTTTTGTATTTCACGCTACTTATGTCAAATAATAATTGGTAGGTTACTTATATAATACCACGTGTTCTAACTTGCGAAATAAACCTGTATAACTCTAAATTGAAAATTTAAAAACCCCCGATGACGACCTTTTCAAAGAAAATCTGTGTAAAAGTATTCATGAGACATTTTTTGTTATGACATTATAATAATTGACATTAGAATAGACAACGAATCTAAATATTGATGCCACGGAGGTTTAATTCCTAGTAAAATATTATCAATTATGATTCAATTTCATGTAATAATTCTGGTTGAGGTGGACGGGAGCAGCCCAGGGGAAGAATTTTCAATAACGCTAAAATTATTTTAAATTAGATTTGTTTTTTTATATTTTTTCTCAATGGCGGAGCAGCGCCCTCTAGAATTATTATAACGTAATATTCCATGACCATTAACAAAACAAACAAAATTTAACGCATGCGCGTATACATTATTTGACACGTGACTTATGGAACGTCTTTAGTTCATACACAAATCTCATATAAAATTGATAAAATATACATTTTTTCCAGAATCAGGGAAACTTTTCATATTTATAATATTGTAAAAAGCCAGTTCAGACTATTACGATCATTTAAAAATATAATAAATCGAAATCCAATAATCACAAATTTCGAATGGATTCGAGCCGTGGGAATTGGTTTTGGACGTGAATGTGGCTTTTTTAACCTACAAAAGAGCTGATGATCTTCAAACGGCTGAACCGATTTTCTTGAAACATAGCTAAGAACACTCTCGATCGGAATACCTATCTAACAAAAGAAACAAAATTGAAATCGGTTCATCAGCTTGGGCGCTACGTGGCTACAGACAGACACACAGATACACAGATACACAGATACACAGATACACAGATACACAGATACACATGTTAAACTTATAACACCCCTCGTTTTTCGTCGGGGGTTAAAAACATACAAGATAGGCTTTAGGCGGGCGTTCCCGATAAATCTAAGTGTGTGAGATAGTTCAAAAACCAATAGTGGTTGTGTTGTGTGTGTCCCAGTTTTATCGAAGAGTAGGTTATATATTTTAGGGCAACCGCTGTTACAGTCTGGGTACACGCTATTAGTTTAACCGGGAAACGTCCGGGCGATAATAAATGGCTTTCAGGACAAACTGAAAATCTAATGAGGTCTCTTCAATAATAATGTACCAAGATGAATAACATAAATTTTATTTATTTTGCATTGTCATATTCAATTGACAGTGATATTTCATTCATAGCGTTCCTCGACTTCACGTAGTCATTATGTTCCTTTAACTTTAAGTACCTAATAATAAGTTTTATTTGTGCCTAAACATTGTACGACACTTATAGTACCAAGCCTTGAGTACCATTTCTCATAAGTTACTTGAGACCATTAATTTCGATACCGATCTGAAGAGCACAGGTCTAAATAGATTAATAAACAAAATCTAGAATTGTCGAACAATCTTCAAAAAAATATCATAAATAGGACCATAAAACGATAAGGGTTGACCCGCGTAACGTTACAGATATTTGTGATAAAAAATAGCATTCTGTGTTTCAACCCACATCATGCGCACGTCCTATGTTAATATTGACCCAAGGAGGCGTCATGACGTGGATATGTTCAAACAAAAAACAACTTTCGCCTTGTCATAGTCCAGCAGTAGTAACTATGACAGTGGGCACTTTCCACGAATGGGTGCTCAACCATTGTTTGGCGAAAGCCAAATAAAAACAAAAGATTTATTGCCCGTATCTCAAGCCTGACAGCGATTTTCAGTACGCTTTTGACATGTCAATTTATACTGTTATGTCATAAAAATGTTATTTTCAAGATCGCTCTCAGACTTGAGATTTATTTATGAATACGGACCATAATGTACTGAGATAGAGTATTTACCAACAATATGTAAAATCTATTGAATTTTATCTAAGAGGAACTTTTTCATAAATCTACATGGCAGATTAAAATGTTGTAAAACTTGTTATAACAAGTAGTTTTCGGTAGTTATGTTTGTGGGAACATTTGAATCTGCCATGTAGATTCATGAAAAAGTTAATCAATTCATAAACTTGTGATTGTTTTGAAGTACCTAAATACTCATCTAAGTACATTAGATGATTAAAATACTTCAAAGAAAACAAGATGTGATTAAGACAAATAAAATTCAGAACCGGATCTGAACATTTTTTAATAATTTTACTAAGCGTCGTGTATGAAACATTCATCAAGCGTTCAGGCTTATATTTAAATAAATCCTCTTATGTTGTCGGAAATAGAAATCACATATTTAATATTAAAAAAGAAACAAGTTGTAAGGCTTCATGAATAGAAACCGCTTTCCCTGGCGATGATTGAGGACATCGTCCAAGGTACAGTTACGTCAGCGTTCAGATGAATTTCTCGGCGTTTTTTTGCAAATAGTAAAACTCGTTAAGCGACCCACAAACATTCAGAAGCCATGGTTAGATAGCGTTGAAAAGCCAAGCGTGGTGTTTTTAGTAGTCTTTTTAAATATCGAACGATAATTCAGTGGTTCGAGCGTAGGCCGCTCGGCTCACTGCACATGGTGGTTGCGGGTTCGATTCTCGCCGGGGCAGATTTTGGAAATGGCCTTTTCGTAATTTGACCAGGTCTGGGAGTCACTGAGATCGCCTCCAGTCCATTGTACGGTACACATAGTACAAGCTTTGCTTAGTTTGGGACCATACAGTTGGTGTGTCAGTCTGGCAATATTTAATTTCGTAATATTGACTGTCATAGCTAAAAGTAATAAATCTCTGTGTCATAAATTAGTGGCTTGAGATTGTGATGCCATTAGTGTGACTAGAAAGTCGTATGGGTAACTTTTTATCGACACTAGCTTGCCGATGGCCAGCCTTACACGGCTAGAACCGGACCGTACGTTATCACCTGTCTCCCCCTTTAGTATGCTCATTGATGTGCCGAGTCGCCTGGCTCTCTCCATTTAATGTCTTTCCGAGAAAGACAGGCGGTGGACGCCGCACCGACATTGCAAATAAATATTTGTATCAATTAGATTTCAGAAAAAAAAGTATCAACTTTTCTCTCTCCGTCAAACCCTATAGAAATAAATAAAATTTAAGTGTTTTTTTGTAATGTCAAATTAACAGTTTTTACTACATGCCTATGAAAGTATATGCAGTAGTACTTATAACAAAAACAATGTTTATAATTTCTGCAGCTGGACCGATTTTGACGGGACTTTCACTGGCAGATAGCTGATGTTTTAAGGAGTATCTTAGACTACTTTTATTTTATCAAACTATAACGCAGGCGGAGCTTCGGGCAACAGCTAGTACATTAATAACCGTGTCTCTTAACCTTGTCACTTGGTCTAATAATACTGGGCGCTGCTGCATAAATGTTAGGGCATGAAGCCAACCAATGATTCGTTTTCCTTTCAGCTTCGCAACAGATGACTTTTATAACACCCTATAAACTAGAATGCAGATAGGAAATTGCAATCGTAAAACCACTATAAATGGAGCCTGTAATATGAACATTTGGTAATCGAACTCATACCCACCGAGTTGGTTTTCAGGGTTCCATAGTGGTAGCTTCTAGTAGCATATAAATCGTATTGATATAGCGTAAGTTTACGAGTGAATATTAAACTTGGTGACGCGTGCAGTAGTGTTGCCTAACTATTGATTGTCTATCGCTAGAATTGCAATACTATCTATCGTGTCTTTGAAACTAGCGGCCCGCCCCGGCTTCGCACGGGTACATTGCGGTTACATTATTCGAGTTTTAGTAAGGATCCCTAATTTTTTGAAAATATATGATAGCCTATGTCACCCGGGGATAGAGTAGCTTCCCAACAGTGAAAGAATTTTTCAAATCGGTTCAGTAGTTTCGGTTCGGAGCCTATTCATTACAATCAAACAAACAAAGTTTTCCTCTTTATAATATTAGTATGATGATATCGATAGGGCTATTGATATTTTTGCCATGTGGCAATACTATCGATAGCATCGACATTGAATTCAGTAAAACACGCCATAATAGTGATACTAGGGATGGATACAATAGAATCAGTACTATTGCTCGTCAGTATTGCCACATATCAATACAATCGATAGCACCATCGATATTATGACTAGTGTTCTAGGTAAACTATCGATCCATCAACTATCGATAGTTAGGCAACACTAGCGCGCGGTAAGTCGATACGGTCGTCGGCTCTGGCAGGCAGTGGCCGCGGGCCGCGGGTCGACCAGCCCGCCACAAAAACACTCGGAAACAAACGCCTCACGGCCGCTCAGTTTTTGCCGCACGCTTAATACGGCTCTGAATGTTGTTCAAAAACTGCTCAATTGTTAGGTCACGGTAATAATCATTCTCACACAACCGAGAATAAATTGTTAGTTTTATAAATCATCGCGCACTGCGAGAGCTGACGTGGCTGGAATTGCGTGAACGAGACGAGTTTAGTGTGCTGTTTTTATGTTGAAGCAAAATGTTGTGTGTGGTGATATTTATACATAGTATATAAGTATGTAGCACCAGCAATCGCTGATATTGGAGCACTCCAACTTTTACATGAAGCACTCTACATTTGAGTGGATGAGTTTCTAGGTGACGACAAAGAAAGAACGTAACAAAAGGCTGCCTATTTATTACTATACTAGCTGTGCCCCGCGATTTCATCCGCGTAGTATTGGATTATTGGGTTAAAAAGTATCCTATATGTTAATCCCGGTTATAATCTATCTATGTTCCAAATTTCATCCAAATCCCTTCAGTAGTTTTTGCGTGAAGGAGTAACAAACATACATACATACATACATACATAGATACATACATACATACATACATACATCCACACTCACAAACTTTCGCATTTATAATATTAGTAGGATAACAGAAATGTTGTTAGAGGGAACAGACTTTGAATTAATTGCCAGCTCGCCTGCCCATTACGAAAATGCCATTAGCTATGCAACCTGCTATTTTAATTAAACTGAAGAGAAAAACGTCCACCAGACAATCGATAGACACGGGACCTAAACAAATGACGACTTTATTAGTATGCTGTCAATATGGCTTGAATTATTAGATACGATGGTTAAAGAAAGTTTATATAGTTTCCTCATCCAAACTAATAATTATAATGCGAAAGTAATTTTGTCTATCTGTTTGTAACGTTTTCACGTCTAAATCTATGAACCTATTTCGATGTATTTCGGTAAAGATATAGACCTTCTCCAAGACGTCCCGTCGCAATAATTCGAGAGAATAAAATTTTGAGGGGTGGATGAAGTTTGCAAGTACTTATTTAAAGTCCGTTCCAAGACCTACGCTGACGTAGTCTTTAGCAAAAACTAGTAAGCAACAATTCCTCCCCTATTTAGGGATACATACCAAAGAATATCCAATGAAATAATAAAAAAAATTGTAGAGCTCAATATTATATTTTAAGTCAATGCAGCAACTTGTTCAATAGTCACATGTCCGTGTTTTCTGCCAGTCTTCACCGACGATTCGACATTTAACTTTCTATGAGAACATCATAAATCACAATTTATTTAATACGACTATAATTTGTACGTAGGCAAGTCAATCGTATGAGTCAAGTGGACGTTACGTGTAGGAAAGGCAAACATCGGATACGCGTTCTATAAAACTTTCTTTTGTTCACCGTTTAGTTCGGAGCTAGAAAGAGATGACGAACAAAACCAATATCCAATCAATTCCGCTATTCTAGATTTGTATCGTGTGAGTGAGAGACGCATACTTATGATACGGACTATAGACCACAGGTTAGACAAGAAACGATAAAGAAACGACATTGACGCAATTAAGTAGTCTTGATTAGTACGAAAACTTATTATTAAAAACAAATAATCAAGATATATAAATAAATTTTGATAGCGTGAAGTCGTTTTTGTTCCCTTCGCTAATTACATCGGAGGCGCTTCAGCAACCTTAATTCTTTGAATTATGAAACTATCGCCGATGCAATGTTGAACAGGTAGGTACCTATATCCGAACGTGCTTCATTCACGCTTCACTGTTTCGCTACTATCCACAGATAGGCGGGTGGATGGATAGCAACCATGTTCAATGTTAGGTAAGTTCGCTGCATACATGACGTCATTAATAGTGATTACAGTGACACCGTTTCTGCAACACCACATCAAACAGTCCCGAGCACAGTGACGAAACGATCTCCATCAACTAATTAAACGGGGCTTTTTCATCGAGCGTTTAAAATGTCATCCGCTCACACATTACCATTAGCAGACTAACTAGCCGAAGATCAAAACGACCAAAACGTTTTAAAACATGTCTGCCCACTCATAACATCGAGTCGAACATTATGATCTATTTTTCTCTCGACGCGCGTTTAGGCTCGTCTTGATGGATTTGACGACTCATTTGTTTAATATTGACGATCTGGCTTGGAAACAGCAAAAAATAAAGATTCTAATTTTTACTGACATAAATTTCTGTAGTCGAATGATTTAGTCCCCAGGAGGGGTATTTTTAGCGCCCCTCCAGTTAATTGCGCGTGGTACTTCAGTGTCGTTTACAGATGCTGCAAAGTCTTGGCATCTAATTCAACGCAAAATTGAGTAGAGAGTAAGTAGTTAGTCATCTCGTAGGAATTTCTAGGAACAATAGAAGTTTTATCTCGAACACGTATGAGTTGAGAATATGCCGATTATGTAGTTACCTATACCCTGATGTTTAATAAACCTAACCGACTAATAGCAATAAAATAAGGTTATTAGCTTGAAGACTGATAATGATTATATTATAAGTATAAAATATGTGTACAACTTTTAAATAGGTAAGTACTAGACCCATATGTAGGTACCATCAAATTAATTGAATGAGGAGATTTTTTAAAATAAAATATCTGAGATATACTTAATACTACCGAATAAAATGTTACCTAAATATAACATAATAAAATTGACGCTATAATGTCAATAAGCAGTCATATTAGTATCTATCTACATGTATCCTACCCACACAATTTATGAAATTCAAAGTCCTTGCCAGCATAAATTACGATTAGACACTGATCGCGCTTCGGATGATTCAGCTGGCCGTATATAGCGTCTGCCTCGAGGATAACGTCCAATGCCCATCATAAATGGCTTGCTCCAAGTACTTACTGCACCGGCCATATGACATATTAATATTGTCGAATTTATATTACTCCTGACAACCTAAAAAAAACTCGGTAGTTACAGACATTCCTCTGAGGAAGCCGAGTGCCAAATTTATGCAAATTGGAATGTTGCAAAAAATAAGCGCCTCGTCTGAATGTTGAAGGGAAATGGTGGTTAAAAAATAAATCTTTGGTTGTTCGATGCTTTGATAAAACCACATGCAACAGTTTTATCTGTTATAGTTATGTAATAATGTAATCTTGGAAACTCCAGTATAAGTGCGCTGCAAATTTACATTAGGATTCGCGATAAAAACAAAGTCAGCGAACTACTTCTACTTGTTGAGTAAGAAAAAAAGATACGCACGAGATGTTATTCGAACAAAGCTATGCATTAATTGTTATGTTTTTATATTAACCGAGCTGAATAATAATCTACATGACACGAGGTCTATAGGTATAACCTACCTATTTAAATAATTTGATCATATCATCAACATACAAGGACGAGATATTTCAAAAATATGCCTTTTCACGTTTGTTTTTGTCATATACAATGACAGTTCCGATGTTATCGTCGACTATTCGGAAGGTGGGCATTGTGTCCGAAAATAAACGTTGGTCATTTGGCGCCCTGCGGCGTCACACCTTGGCACACAACACTTGGCATCTGCCACCACGGTGACGAGAGCCAGGTGCATGATGCGCCCTTTGACCACAAAATATGAGACCAGTCTACACAGAACACTGGTCTTATAAAAGATAAAAATAAACTTTCTTTTGCGTGTCCAGTTTGAAGTGACGTTTGGTTAAGGTTGAAGCCTTGGCCACATCTCATTCACATCTGTAGGCGTCATTTATAGCATATACTTTTTGTTGTAGGTTGTTCTCAATGAGACAGATATGGTTCTGATAAAGGTCACCTTGTGTTCCATCATCACTGGGATGTGCTGGTACTAAGCGTTTTACAATTTATGCCATTAAATCTGTTTTTCATAATGCTTAATCTTTGATAAATACACCGTATAGGTAAGCTTTTCCAATGCATGAGTCAGTGAGCAAACTCCTACTCAAAAATAGTTCAGCAGTTTCGTAAGTTCTTAAACATTCCCTGATAACGCTATTTACATAAAATCTAAACTCCTTGAAGATACAACAAAGTTTAGTTTTCAGATTCGGAAACAATTTTTTTTTGCTTTTAACATCCGTTTCCTAGTTGCCGTAAAAAAACAAATATCCGTTTGATATTATCTTGTTTTGCGGGGCAACCCTGAGAATTGTAGGTAGGTACCATTCGATACATGGACGGGAAAACAGGTTAGAATTGATTCAGACAACCGTACTTGTGATTATGAACGGAAGGATGGATTATCGTTGATTAAAATGATCACGTTGCGATGCCGACAATGTTCTGAGCTGTGTCGATCATTCTTAGCAATATATATAATAGAAACAATTAGAAAATGTTGCGCATTTATTTCTCCGAACTCTCATTACGAAAGAACTTGGCGTGCGAAGATGCATGTGACTGAACTGTAATAGAATTTCTCTTAGCACTGATAATATGTCTAACACATTTAATCCCTGTCCATTTGATATGAATCGATCTTTATTCGCAATAATGCGTGTGCCCGTCCCTGACACTATATTCAACGAATGTAGCCGTGAAGTAGCTACTTATAGTAACCACATTTAGCACATGTACAAGGAAAACGGTGGTTACAAGCATGGTTTATTGTATTTGTGTCTCAACACATCGAATTTAGAATTTTGATGAAGTACTCTGGAATTATTTAGTGTTGTTTAAGTACTTTATACACTTCAATTTATATGCTAATTCGGTACAATATTTAAGTCAATTTAAATTTACGCTGCGTACATATATGTTAGTTGTTTATCCTCACATTGTACTTATGTGTATGGATGGATTATTCGAATACGACGACAAAGTCTATTTATCGTTGTGACACAAAATATTAGGATGACTCATCACAGATAAAATGTTATCAATATTAATTAAAAACCTCGACGTTTGGTGTGGTTCTCATATCCCTTCGAAGATTTAACTACTTTATCATTATCACTTCTTAAGTAAATAAAGTAGGTAAAATAAGTAGGTAGGCCTACTTATTTGCTTAGTTGAAAGTACGTATGATAACTGACTGTCCGTACTGCTTTTACTGTTGACTGTACGTGGCTACTTGTTTTCGACGAACATGCCCGGGGGCCCCTAGATCACTTCGTCTTTCACATCGGTCGTTCTAGTTCATACCTTATTTATCAGGTATTAGCACACATTAATTGCGTTGGGCGTGGCTGTATTTCCATACAGCCACGCATCCTCCTGTCGTTCAGAACTTTTTACATATTATTTTGCTAACCGTGTTACAGTTTCCGAAGTCCCTATTGAGAGGTTAACACCTAATAATAAGAGCCGTCAGGCACTTAACACCGCGAACGTCTGCTTTCCATCATTACCGACGCGGATCGAATTCTTTCGCGGTATTTATAGACGCCGCTCGTATGATGAATATACTTTTTGGGAGCCATATTTTTTGGTAATATAAATGAGGTTCTTATTTTTAAATGCTGGTGAAGTCGGATTAAGCCAGCGATTAACCTTAAACTGCTAAGGTCGCAACACTGGAAACTGTAAGCAATATCAAGTTTACTTTCTGTAATTTCAAGCAAAGATTGACTGTATTACTTATTACCTGATTACGTTTTATTATAACTCTTTAATCTCATTTGCAACCTGTAGCACCTTGCTGACATAATGACTCAGGTGTTGTTTGAACTGCACATAAGATAGGTAGTGCATGTTATTATCACAACTGTTATAATGAAGGTATTCGTGGCATTGTATTCACGCTCTAACAGGCATTACTGTGATAACGTTGACAATATAATACCTTGGTTTTTATAAGGTAATTGATTTGTCCGTCATCTAGAATCACTTTTCAATCTAATATAAAATTCACTGTCTTTAGACAATAACTGTGTATGTAGTATTAATTAAACCTTGCTCTACATTGCAACACATTTTAAGGCTTTTGCATAAAGTAAAGTAGGTCGTGAACTCTCCGAGCCGTTAGGTATTATTGCTTAGAAATGTAGTGTGTTCAAGCAGCTCTATCGCGCGGAACGCGCTAAGACATTTAAAATGCAGGAAGACTATTTCTGTACCCAGCTAAGTATATACTCAAGGAGTGTTCAGAAGACATTAATCGAATAGCGATTTACAGGCCAAATAAAATATTTTTATACGGACGAAAACTTCAAAGACTGAGAAGGGACTAACAAGCGGCTTCAATAAAGGACGAATAAATCGCTGTTAGTTCTGAAGCAATAAAACTGATAGGTTATTGCCATCTTCGTCTAGAATTCCGACTGCAAAATATCCGTGTATCGAACGAACGGCGAGCAGTAAAATTGCAAGGAAAAGTTGGCGTCGCGCCAGCGGCCGCGTGCGTACTGGGCGCCTCGCCGGCCGCGATTTATTGTTTGCAGAAAGGAAACTCTTATTTCTTATTCATGTGGACGCGACACTTTGAATATTGAAAGTGATACGGCTCTCGTGTTACTAGACGACTACATGTTAGCAGAAACACATGTTTGTTGACAATGGCACATGTGTGGCCTACATTAGATCACTTTGAATAGCAAATTGATATGGCAAAAAATACTTCATATATGTATGATAAAGAAGACAATTACACAAACCTAATAATAGTAACTATAGGTAGTAGATTGCCTAGCTTACATCAAGTAAGTTAACCCTAAAGTACCTAAACTTATGATTTAGTTACCGTGAGTTTGCACTGGCGAAACATTTACAGCAGTCTATATTGTTGTCCCTATCTTTTTACTGCACAAAATAGGGACGGCAGTAAAAAATTAGAAGCTATCATTCTCACGAAGAAGCCGATACCGCTCTATCTATTCATTTTCACAGAAAACGGCCGTAATACATCTAGATACAGTAAAATGCATATAAATTATCGGTGCCGGGTTAGCCGTGTGATTGACCGCTTAGCAACTAGGTACAAGACCCAATGAGGAATTAAATCTGAAAACACATACTCGTAACATCACAAATCATTGTATCAGTCCCAACTAACTTTGTCGGGATGAATTAAAAAAGTTATAATTTAAGTGTATGCGTCATCGCTTAGCCATTTTAATGGACGGAGGGAAGGGAACGAATTTAATTTTGTCGGCACAGCACGCACAACGGACCCTCCGCCCCCGCACTTGCTCAGTGACGGGTGTCTGCCTGCCTCATCAGCGTTATTAGGGGCCTCCAATATTCTCCAGTTCTGCTGGTTCCTAATTTACTGTATTCGTCGGTTTAATTGTACTAGTAATTACATTAGTATTTGAATATTTGCGAAGCGACTCCTTTATTGGATGACGTAAGCAAGAATTAATCACGATTCGTAGTCTTTTAAACATACCTACTCCTTATAAGGCTGAAATTTTGTGTAGGAATCAAATGTTCTGGTAAGAATTTCAAGTAGGAAAGTAACTACACATATATCTACCAATAAAAATCCCCCACAGCGTTCCGCAGTAAAGTTCAAATGCGTGTACAATACACCTATCTATAGCTATGCACCTAAATCGTTGCAGACAGTGAGGGTAAGGGTCGCCGCACTACCCCAACTCCGTCGAATTCTCGGAAAACTCGCTAAGCAAACGCTAGGAAAAATATCGACATCTCTTCCAAGAGATTATGACTCAGTTCAATAAATCACGTTTGGCCTTGGAGCGCCTGTTGCCTAAACCTCGACTAACGATCATTTTTGCCATACTTAGGTCGACTAAAGCCGTGGCCTTGAACTGTTACAGTAATGGAAGAAATAAAACATAATACACGCAATCAAGTTCATATTAAGTAATTGTTTTTCAGCCTATTTTAAATAGGGGTACGTAAACCTAGGTCATCATACAGTCACTTATCCAGCGTCCCCAATGAGTGTCATCCACAAATAATGTGGTGGCGCAGAAATATAGTTTCCCGTAGGTTGGGGTTGCATATTACTTTAGTTTTCACAAACTTGGGAGGGAAACACGACTGTATCGCACTGATATATTTTTATCCGAAAAGGAGATACAACACACGTGACCACAAAGGTCGTGTACATATCGGTATACCTATAAATAAGCCTGAAGCAATCCAATAAAGTCCTAGCACAATATTATACCGCGAGCCCCCGAGCCCCTCCGGTTGTTAATCTTCGCGGGCTCGTAACGAAGTTTTTCCGGGAAAGCACGCACGGGGTGATTCATCGAAAAGGTTGTATGTTTGGCGCAAAGTTTTACGCTAGATCTCAATTTTATTTGGAAAATAGTTGAATGTGTAAATAATTTTCGTAAGTAATATGGGTTCGTGCATTAGCTGTTCATGGAATATTGTCTTCAAGATATCTTTTCCCCTCCCAAGCACCTCGTTAGTCATAATATCTATTAGACTTATTAGTTAGAATGATTTCTAATGGATATGAAAATTCATTATATAAAAGGCCTTATCTCCGTTTCAGATCTAATAATGTGATAAAACTATATATTTCTCACGTTACGAGTATTATTAATCAAATGAAACTGACAGCTATCCTATCGAATACTCGATACGTGATAATTTAAATTTTAAGTTGGAATTAAGTAACTTGTAATAAAACCGCACGCTTTGTACAGGTATCTACCATGTTACAAAGGTTAGATACTTACTATTTTTGGTATAAATATTGAGGTGTGAAAAGGAATTGAGTTCATAGGAACGTCATTGCATGACGCATGCTTTTCTTTACATATAAGTAGCTTCAAAACTGTGACATATTTAATGTATATCCCAAGTGGATCCACTTTACCTTGTGAGACAGGGTACAGCGATGGTTGTGATCTATTTTATGTGTCCATTAAAAACCAGAAAGAGTGACAGATACCTTGTTAAAAAATGTTCCACGTCAAGTGTTTGTCAGGAACCATTATTCACGACTCTACGCGAACGAATCGACATTCGTAAAGTTAAATGTCAGTCACCTCGGATTTGGTCCGGATCTCAAGTTCACTTTTGGGCCTGTAAACTGAATTACTGTTGGAATGTGATTTGTTTATTTTTCAATGAGCTCACCAGTAGTACCCAGTAGTATGTGTATAAGGTTTAAGCGATACTCATGCTCAATTGTGTGGGGTAGAATCCGGAAAACCTCTACCTATGGCCAAATACACGGAAAACATATTAAAAGACTAAAAAGAAAAGGTTAAATCAAAATTAACGTAAGTTGAAAAATACATAAATGTATAAATCAGGTTTATGTTAGTCTCACGTAATGTCTTGAGAAACTGTGCGTCATGTTCTTATCTACATTTCCTGTGTGTTAAATTCTTCATAAAACTCGTTTAATTATAATATAATAGTTCCGAAGCGAACACATATATTTATGTTTAAGGCAGAATGTTTAAAGTCTTTAACACAATTATTGTTCATATTAAAACAACAATGTGCGTGCGTAGTCTGCCCTTATCATAAGCTGATATTTGCTTAGATGGTTTATTATAGTTTATAAATATCGGTAGGTCAAATTGATATTGTAGGTATACGTTATATACCCTATATGCATTCGCTTAAAAGTTATACAAATACTAATTTTATTTTTGTAGTCATGCAGAGTTATAAAAGTATGCGCTAAATATTTCTCCAGTTATTTTAAAGAGTTTGAGGAAAATGTGTATAGCGTAGCATTGCTGGCTGCATAATATATAGGACAAACATCACATGTAAAACAACAGTAGGTAATAATAGTGCAGACTGACGGACGGAAAATGTATTATTAGGTACCATATTAAAAATTGAGACATCACACGATGAAACATTCGTACAAAAAGGGGCGTAACCTCGCACCGTGATTCAACGTAACTAAACGATTGCAGTTTATTTAAAAGAGTCGATAAATTAAGCAAACACGGCAGATGTGATGCGATAAGCTGCTCAATTTTCACCTGGCACCCGTAGCACCTTGTGAGTACATGTATCTCTTGTAAAACCATTTTTGGTACTGCCAACATTTCATGTTAGCCTTATCTTGATCCCTGACATTTCATTTGGTGGAGAGATTTGAGTTGTATGTGTAATTGCTATAATTTTATTCGCCTACTCAACATGCGCTTTGCACTGTTATAAATTATATCGCTTATATTTTTTTAAATAACTATATTTAAAATAATATTTATTTGTGTTCGCCAATAGCCATATTTTTGATATATTTTCACATTCTCTTCTGCATGTCAACTCTCTTTTACTTTGGTAGTTGAGATACATCTGTTCATTAAATCCTCAAATCGTGATGAAAACTCGAGAAATACGTTCAACAAGTTTTCGAAAGGCATGTGAAATCTGCCAACACGAAGGCAAGCAGTGGCCTAAATCCCCCCATGCAACATTGCATTAGGTACCTTCAAAATTACAATAAGAAGGTGCAAATTTAAACATAAATAAAATACCCTCTTCTATTCATGGCTAAAATCTTTGAACAATAAAACATTTTTCGTTTCCTAATAAGGTCGAGAATATATCATTGTGTATCGTTTAATTTACATAGTCGTGTCAATCAATGTTAAACGCCCGACTGGATTATCTGGCTTTTTGTATTCGTGAACTTTTTGTATGAACTTCACCTTTGAAGTTCGACAAAGTTCATGTCTATATAGTTCAGATATGAGTCAACTTATAGGTTTCAGATACATTGTTTACTAAAGCTTGGTGCTGGTGTAAGAAAATCGTCAGTCTTTCGGTTCTAACACAATCTAGATTTAATAAAAGCATTAAAAATTGACACCAAGTCAGTACTTTTTTTCTAGGGTTAACCTTGGAGAGCCTGTCATTAGCTTATACTATTTGCTTAGAAAATGTATTGACGTCATAAATAATGATTCAATATTACTTTATTCACTTGCTAAGGGAACACCTTTAAAGGCTCTTTAGTTCCGACAGATGACTGATTTGTCAGGAAACGGTCGTTTATCCTCAAGAGTGTCTATCACTTGCAAGGTAAAGGCGGAACTGTGGTTTATGTCTTAATGTAGTTCCTTATTTACATTATCATTGTAGGTACTAGAAAAAGCAAGTCAACTACCTAATACCAGACAAATATTAGTAAGAACATATTGTTTTCTCATATTTACGCGAATACTATACATTGAAATAAAACTATTATACGGATTTTATCGCGTTTATTTACTTTTTTATGTTCCCGACTTGGGATCCAGTAATTAATATAATTAAATCCAAAACCAAGTGTACCAATTCAAGACCTCGAGATACTGTGAGCACTTTCTGCGTGGATCGGACCGCGAACAACAACTTAATATGAGGGTACCCAGTTACTAACTATGACATCAGGAGGTCTAACACCTCAGTCCCCCCGTGACCATGACTGATATAAAGCAACCGAAACGTCGGGAACATAAAACAGTAAATAAACGCGATAAAATCTGTATAATAGTTTTATATAAATATTAGTTAGAACAGTCTGATATATTGCCTAACTACTTTATTGATCCAGACTTTACACCTGAATAAGCAATAAGGAGTCAAATAACCATGTACGTGTAGGTACTCGATGTCGTTTTGGTTTTAGGCTGATGTATTAGGTACCAGTCAGGTTTGGTAAGGCGATATTCTCAGTTAAATTTGTTCGTAGTAGATTCGTTTTAACCACGACGCGTCTAGCTAACGTCTGCAAATGCTACTCAGAATAGAAGCTTGACGCAAAATAGAACTGATAGACATAAGGAAACCGAAATTCTCTTAAAACCACTGACATTAAGATAGTGTAGATTTTATAAGACATGCAGGTTTTCTCCTGATATTTTCCTTCACCGTAAGCAAGTGATAAACATATTTTAATTATGATTCGCACATAGATTTCGAAAGGTGCGTAAAACCCAGAGGTGCGAGCCGGGGTTTGAACCCAGGACCTGATGCCCGTATGACGCGTGCTTAAGCAATCGGCTATCACTGCTCATTTGTCAATTTTTTATTTGTTATATGTTTTTCCTTAAAAATCTCATGCGTTCGCGAGGTAAGGTGACGATGACGGTTACGCAATGGAACACCATGAAGCTACCAAAAAGTAGAAACGAATTGTAAATGATCACGTTACACAATGCACGTGTGGACAAGTAAACGCTTTCGCTGATCACTCTCGAACGACGCACGCAACCTCATCAGCGCCGTGATGGCGAGATTAATCTTCACTGATATGTAAAAGGAATTGAGACAACACGTCATCAGCGAGGTTATTTGAGTTCAGATTCCAGATTGTTTCACACACTGTCTATGAGATCGCACTTCTGTTTGAAGTGTCTGAAAGTGTTCTCGTTACGAAGACTGTTACGTATAAAAGCAAAATTGTGACATCTAGAAATAATTTTTGCTATAACATCCGACACTGAAATTAGATATACTCGTAAATAACGTTTCTGAAAATTAATGTCTGTACCACGGCCAACAAGAAGCGGTACGAAAATAAATAGATTATCTTATTAAAATTGTTTTTTTAACGTTTCACCGAAATTTAATTTTATTTAACATTAATTAACCATGCATTGATAAAATTGTGTCCGACTAGAACTCGAACGTTTTTACCATTTCGTATCGCTTCTCGTTGGCCGTGGTATACGTAGTCATTGTTCTTTCTTGGAACAGGCTGGAACATTTTTTGCGGAGATAAAAAACTAAATCAAATTTTGAACAAGTATCCAAGTATATAAATGAATACTTATACACAATGAGGATGCGATATTACTGAATAGTCAATACAGAATCTTACAGTTTAAACTAGTTTTAAATTTATATTGCCTCACATCGCAACCTGATTACATTATGTGACCAAAGAAACTCATCATACCAACTGATAATCCAAAAACGGGAACCTAATGTAACAACCATTTCTATGTATAGATGTTTATTCAAGGGGGGTCACCTGAGTCGACAGTTACTCGTGCCGCAGTCGCGAGGGTGGATAAGGGGGAATCGATCGACGAAGCCTCTCCCCTAGGGTGTCAAGGGTAGGTCCGCAGACGGGCCCAAGTAGATTGCGACGTTTCTTATCTACACCATCTTAATGAAGAACGTATTATCATTGATCAAATAGATGTTAAGTGTAATGACATCAAATATCATGCATTGTTTCGTTAATCTCTTTTATCTTCGTGATAATAGGCAAGGTTATTGCAAAATAATTGTAAAATTTGTGATACGGAAACACATGAAACTCTTTGCTATTTCATTTTTTTACAAATCAAAGTCGGCAAACGTTCTACCCGATTGATGCTAAGCAGTTACCGTGGAATTTCAAATTGTAAGTAAATGTCAGACCACTTCTAATGGTATTTTTATTTCTTTGGTCGTGTTTTTAGTAAGTATTAAACAAATTAAATTACCTTGTACGGTGTACTTGTTACCGGTTGACTATAACCTGGATGTTTTCAAGTCGAGAGTGAACAGGTATCTTCTACGCAAGTATGCACCACCGTAGACCACATCGTCACTTACCATCAGGTGAGATTGTGGTCAAATACTTGCCTATATCGAAAAAAAAAAAAAATTACGACTACATACAATGTACATAGTGAAAAGATTTTTTCTTCAACAGAAATATACCTACTCCTTATATATCGACTAACAATCTCGTGAACCCTTGATGGCCACCGTTTCAAATGTTCCGGCCTTCACCTAATTAACTGCTGTTATCGCCCGGGACCACACTTTGTGTTGTCGGCTTCATTAGATGTGACTACCATATTAACTTAATATTGCCAATATATTTATATATATTGGTATTATCGAAAATTTGCCACCAATTTCATATTATAAGTTCTTAGCTTTATATTGATGGATAGTCAAGATTCTAGATAGGATTTAACTAATCACATATCGAGCAGCAACGCAGCAATTTATTCAAGTCTTCATCATGTTTTACTTTTGAGTTATATATGTACAGACGCCGTCTACCAACGCCTTTTTACCCATGTTTTAACGTTACACATCAAATAGCTTGATTTACATTAGTATTATTGAAATATTAATACACCCGTCATATAAATATGTAAATAGTCTATGTGTATTATGTCAAAAAACAGTATGTATTGATTTTTATTTAACGACGTATACCTATACATACCATGGTTGTAATCTTGTTATTTTAATCTTGGATACAAGATACATTCATAATTTTGGGCGCATGTAAGGAGTATGAACATAAGTATTGAGATGATAAGGAAAAACCCGTGCATGATAATCCAGTAACTAACTAGTGTAATAACAGGAAGTCTAGAGGGAGACAAAGTATTTCTACAAATAGCGTACAGAAGCTAAGGCGTTTGCACTGAAGTTCCATGCTTATAGAGACAGACATACCTAGAGTATTACATAAAATAAAATACTCAAGCCAATGCGTAGGCACTGGTTTTGCAAGACAATAGCACAATAGGAAGTATGCGTAATCGATACATTTCACCGATTCAAAAACATTAGCATGAACTTAAAGTTGGTAACCCCCGTATAATTAAAGTTTACAAAAGAGAACTATCGTTATAACCATGTTAACGATAACAATATAACACCATAACGTAAACCAGAATTGTGGTAACTGGCTTGTTAACCGAACAATGGGAGGTTGTTTAACAAAGAGGCAAAAAACCTTCATAGTATTATCAATATTGTTCTGGTTTAAAGCTTTGTGTACACAATAATTTGTGTGGATGTTATACTACGTCTTAAAACACATACTTAAATTAATTAAATAAATGATGTAAAACCGGTCTTTGAACCGAGAGAAATTGCATAGATGGATGAATAGTAGACGGTTTTTTTAAAATACTAGCAATTTCTGGCGTAGAATTTGTTTATGCATAACACAGCATGAGTAGATGCCAGAAAGAAAGGAAAGAGAAAACGCAGGTGAGATTTCAATGGAGCCACACAGATTAAATAAATAATGGTCTTTTCAATGCCAAAACAATATCTCTCATCAACAAGCAAAGAAAAGAACATCATGATCTATACAAGAACAGAAACAAATGCTGCCTGTAACGAAGGCTTGTAAACGGTAAGCCATAACTCTGTTGTATGTTGTATACAAAGCCTTACTGACACTTCCGATGCAACGACGCCTACTGTCTGGACCGTCCATGCATTATAAATCGTTTCTCGGTACTATAGTAAGCAATGACTGAACACTAACAAGTGTACCTATTGTCTTTAACACTGCAAACTGAATAACACTATTTCACAACTATACAATAGAGTGGAGCCGGAAAATTGGACAATTGCAGTAATTAAGCTCACACTATAAACTGAAATGTTTAATGTCATGTGTGAATTGGGTTAGGAAATAGAAAGATTATTGCGTCTCTTTCGGCATTTTATCATTAAAATTAAGCAATTAGGTATAGAACTATTCCATCAAACATACAAACAACTACCTACAATTAACCCAAGTTTCAATGCATGGATTTCAAAGGAAGTATTCATTTAAAAAAACACAGAGGCAACGATAAATTACCAGAGCGGGACTACGCTATAATAAAAACTGTATTCAAAACTTTTTTCACTATCTCAACAAATGACAAACATTACAGACGTATTTAAAATCTCAGAGTCGATTCGTTTCCCACATGGAGCCGAGCACCATATGGAAGATGTTTTATTGTATGTATTTATGTTCGTGATGAAACAGCGACCGACCTCGCTGTGGCCAATTGTACGGACGGACGGGACAGGCCATCGCAATTTAAATCATTAGAACGATTAAGCTTGAATTCGCATAAGCGATTATGCGGTCAGTATCAAACTCTTTTGTCAACTCAACAAGTTATAAGAAACAGAAAGGGATGTCTTCTAAAGTTCTAAGGCAAATAGAAGACCCACTGACTATTTACAATATAACTGTTTTATAATTAATTCTCATAATAAGAATTAATAATTATCATAATTAATTCTTATATTTTAATGTATATACGTCATATTATAAATACTAAAAATAACCCTAAATATGAAGAAGATATCACACATTTTTTCGAGATACGCATTCGTTGCACCCAATGCTAAATAAATATTATTACGAATTTCAAAATCACAATCGCTGTAAGTAATGCAATGACAGTCTACTTTTCAAGCAAATCTCCTGACGTCTAGAAACATTCTTGATAGCTCACTTGCGTCAGTTTTCAAGGAGATTCGAATGTTTGCGACATGCTCTACTATTTCGATACTTGTACATATTACTTATTATTTCGCTGTTGAGTTGATAGCACATTTTCCGTAGTGACACAACGTTTTTATGCAGAAAATGGTGATTCAGAAAAGAAAGTTAATGGAACAGGTCTCTCGCTGTAATAGGGTCAGTAGAAACTTATCCTAATCTTGTTAATCGAGTCAAGTGTGGCTCAGCTACTGTAACTACGTACAGTTCTGTACAGCGGCGATTATACAGTGAACATAATGAGCGTGCTAATCTTGACACGTATGAAGTGCCAGGGGCGCTGCACGGCGTATAAACTGGTGGGAATCATGCATGTTTCTTTGACTCTTGGTAGTGATAGCAGCTGCTCCAATACGGAATTACGGAGTTATGTAAAGTGCCTTTATGTCCAACTGTATGTACTATATATATGTTGCCTATATGACCTTCTCCGTTAATAGATATATCAGAACTTTACTGGAATGACTACACTAATTTCTAAGTTACAACTACGTTCTCCTAAGCAGAGTTTTTTTAAAATGTTATCCAGACAGCTCAGTTAGTTAAACGGTCAAACAAGTGGTCCATACTCGCATTTAGAATCAACACCAACACTTTTGATATAATGTCAGTTTCGTCCAATATTTACTGGCTGTTTATACCTATTTCATGCAGTATACTCGTTATAGCGCTTCGGTTATTTTTATTAGAAGTGGAATAGGTGAAAAACCGCAAGCATGACAAGTACGAAGGAAGGAATCGATCAGGTCTGATTACAGGTTAAATATCTTCCAAGTATGGCAACATATGTATTAGATCTGGACACTCTTCTCATTATAATTTTCCAACAGATAACATATAAAAACTAAAGCATTCAAGTTCTCCTTTGTTATTTGAAGTTCTGTGCATGAGTTAGAAAAATAAGCTGAGCTGTAAAATGTTTGTGTGTTTAAGACCTTACAACATGTTTACATTTTACCTTCAGACGAACTGTTTATTTTCGCTTTCTACACAGATTTTTGACGAAAACACACATAAAGGCCCCGGCAAATATTGAATAATACAACATAAAATGTGCATTACCATAAACGAGGATGGCTAACTACGAATTCTGAAGACAATACGTTAAGTTTAACACGCATGTTCTAACAATCGTTATGAAAGTCGAAATTTTACGTTTGAACAATAAGTCGACTCGTGAAATTTACTCTCACTCGGTTAATAACAATAGAATGTTAGTAGTTTCATTGCGATTATTAGCGGTTCCAAATGTGAAGCTGTGGAGAGTCTTTGCAAATCATTGGTTACGACATCCACGCCCGCATGCATTGATGCATTTATATGTGTGTTCATGATTCATCAGACCTTTAAATTTGTTGAAATTAAATAATGATGTGAGCTTTGTTCACTGGTTTAACCAAATCCTGTTAACAATTTGTTTGCAATATCCCAAATATTAGTGCATGCGTTAGATACATGAGTGAACCAATATTTCAACGAGTTCCTTGGTAATAAATGGAAATATAAATGTTACAATAATAGTCAATAACAGGTACCTTCTTTTTACTTTCAGTCAAGTATTTCACAAATCATTAAAACCTATTAACTGGTTTAGATTATTTAAAAAACGAAATTACACAGTTAGCTGCAGAAATGTACTTTAACCACTTTATTAGTTGATTCAAGCTAGTTAAGTATGAATAATTACCATTCGGGCGAAAATCTGAGTGGGTCTTGATCCGCATTTTCTTTTCTCAATGTATCCTTTATGCAGTGTTCGAGTAAGGTGCACTATCGTAAATCAAGAGCCTTCATCACTAAACACTTCGACACATTGAGGGTAAAAACACCTCATATTTCGCGTCTTCAATCGATTTTTATAAATTACAAGTCAGAAAGGATACAAGTTACTTTGAAAAAAATATTAACAACCACTTTTCACATTGTTTTTGCACGTGACAAAACACAAGTAAAGACACTGCAACGTGAAATAAAAATGAGATTACAATACTTTTGGTTACTACAGGGGTTGCGCCGCGTACCGCTTGATTTGACAGCTGCGAGCGAGCTATCCCGAAATCCCGATAGGAATATTGGACGAATCGCGTGAATGAGCGCGGGGCGCGGGAACGAGATGGCGATTCGACTGAATATAGCCGCACGTGACGGGGAACGTGTCAGGAACGGCACGGGATACGAATAGGATTAATTGGAGTATACCGCGACCGGTGCGCATTAACACTTTAATCATAGTGGCGGTATCAAAACTGGAACAATTATTAATATCACAAATCAATTTTTTTTCTGGGCTCGCAATGATTTACTGGAATTGAAGTCGATTATGACCGCGTAATATTTGATAAGTAACGGATATGACGAAGCGATAATTAGTCAGATCAAGGGGTACGATGCACTAGATAATGTAGTTATCCATGTATTGTAATGATAGAATAAAAATAAAACTGACGTTGTTAATCGGATCACGACCACAGCACCGCCGTATTGTAATACGTCAAACGCGCAGGCGCAGCGCCCGTAACTGACGTACTTATGCGCGCTAACTTCACTCCTAAAGCTACGTCACTACGGCAAATCTCTCGTCGAGGGTATGGTGGGTAGGGTGCATAATTAACGAAATGAAATAAATGGTCACTCCAACTTAATCATTTTACCTTTACGAAAATTGTAACACTGGAACGATATGCTTTGTTACATTTTGTGGCTTCAATTAATTATTTAAGTACTTTGTTTATACTAGTATTTCCTATTTTTGAGATAAGGTTTTCCTCGTATTGACAGAATAATAATTTACTTAATTAGCTACCTGGAGTTAAGTATACCAATGAGCAACATAGAAAATAAAGTTATCCCTAATACTAGGTGCATAACTTTGTTTAAAACCAGAAACCAAATTCAGTACTGAGTTTACAAACGAGTTTCCTAAGACATGCAACTCCTATGGTGGAGTAGCGCTAATCGGCTAAAAATCTAACGGTATGTTTGCCAAATCAGCCATAATAATGGAAGTGAATGACCTCACAAACAGACACGCTAATGCGGATTCTCTGTTCCTCATTCTCATGTTTCTGCAAACTGAAATAAATTCCAGAGTTTATTATAAGTGAAATTGGCTTGATGCTAAAACTGTTTTCCTTCATACCATATCTGTTAATGAAACTATTTTAACTTCTAAAAATTATAACGATGATGACATTGAATCCATCATTCTAAATTGATGTGGTATTAAAACATATAATTAGAGAAAAATATTAAAGAAGATTATTTAAAAGGGATTATGCTTAACTAGCTGTGCCCCGCGACTTCATCCGCGTAGTATTGGATTATTGGGTTAAAAAGTATCCTATATGTTAATCCCGGTTATAATCTATCAGTGTTCCAAATTTCATCCAAATCCGTTCAGTAGTTTTTGCGTGAAGGAGTAACAAACATACATACATACATCCACACTCACAAACTTTCGCATTTATAATATTAGTAGGATGTATTAATTCCAACTACTCAAAAATCTTTGGGTTATCTTGAGTCTTCGTTCTTAGCGTTATAACGTAGATAATAGGATGAAATGTCCCCCGTTTTGTTTTTGCACCAATTGTCAATGATGTCACTCACTAAGCTAATGCATTCTTCTTAAATGACCGTCATTGCTAGAGAGCTCAATGTCTTACCTACGGTGCATTTGGTCATGCGAATATTCGTCATACGTCCTTTTACATATTAACAAAGGCATGAAAGCCGGACATGGCGGATGTGTTGCGAAAGGGATTTGCACGTGGCCGAACAAACAACGGGCACCAGCTGTACCAGGATTGAATTTGTAAACATTCGATTTATCAGATTAGATTTATTTCTCAATACAAATTCAAATAATTTTACAAAAACTTAACTTTACAAAAAACTATCGCAATAATAGTGTTCTATTATATTAAATCCAACGCCATCTAGTTTAAAATAAAGTAGAAACTTGCGATGAAATCAATAACTTGGATCCAAACCCTGATTCAAAGGTTAGATACAATTTAGTTAGAGTATGATAGCATAGATGTCACTAAATTCAATTTTGTTTTATTTTGAAATTCGATCTCGTCATACCTCTTGGCATCCCACGTGTGTACTGGTTACGTCATTTGTAAACCAGTGGCCTTGATGGTGGAAACGTAAATAGTTTTGCTGTAGAGATACAAGTACCAAGTTCCCTTAGAACGAAGTACCTACATAATATAGCATGTTTATATATTATGTTTTATATATATGTCTGGTTTGTTTATTTTCAATAACACGTTTACAGTTCATTGGGAATTTTGTAAGTGCGTTGGTAACACCTGTGAGTGCATGGTCATGGTATAAAATTAATTATGTTACCTGTTCGTTTTCGCCTTCTCCGTGATCTTTTCCTCCGTCTCCTAACTTTCCTGATCTTAAGTTCAATTGGTTTTGTCTCATTGTTCGAACAAACAGTTCTCGTGATATCTATTATTTTACCAAGTAAACACAACACCAACGCAATCATTGCACAGTCACTAGCTCTCAGACAGGTTTATCTTTATCTATACCCTTATATGTTATCTCAGAGGCACAGTTTTTTCTTTCGTTTATTAATCTTCAGTTCGTGAACCAACTGTTCGTTGCTCTGTCTGATACTATTATTGTACGGAATAAAACATGATTTTAAGTAAGCACATACTGTAACGTCACACATCACCTCCACTATCGTATACTCAGCACTGCACTTATGGTAATAGTTGTCTGAGTACACTAAGTTTATCTTTGTGTGGGAGTAAAAATGGTTTATCGTAAGGTTATCGGCACGCTAGTGCAACTAGAGACGAGTATACGACTGTTTTGACGCACATCACTCCGGGAGCCTTGGCGTGATTTCTAAATAAGGCTAAAAATATACACCACACACGTCTAATCATTCTAAATCCGTTGCTAACTGCACTCGATTATCAATAGAAATATAACAATAATGTAACGCGTATAAAGGGTGTATTCCTTTAACATTAATTTTGTCCGTTGCAACTACAGACACTACCAAGTTGTCTTGAAGGGCTATTAAAAATGAGTGTTTGCATGCACCAATGTATGAGACGTAGCGGTAATCAGTAGGTCTCGTACACCTTCTTGCTTTCCATTCAGATGCGCATTGAATATTAAATTATAATAAGCGTAAATGTATGAATGTAAATAGCTTTAGGTTTAGGTCGAAATAGATGTCAACGATCCATGGTGTCTTACGACAGGTCTAAACCTGGAAAACAGTTGTTTTCCCGCGTGGCAACGTAGCGGACTGGATATTTTTCTTCCAAGTCCTCTTATTCTTTATTTCGATAAAATTTGTGCGGGTTAAAAGACAATTTAGTTTTCCCCTAGGACTTGTCAAGGGTGAATCTCGGTGCCATCATTGGACACCATTGTCGATACTGGCTTACAGGAGAAACAGTGGTGAATAGTGTGGCGTGATAAGGATTATTACATAATGACATGAATAGGAGAAAAATAAAGCTAATGTTATACAATACCCTATTTCAGCCCCTTCTTATTGAGTTTGGTCTTCTCTAGCTATATAATTAGTCGTTTATCAATGGCTTATGTATAAAACGTGGGTTTGTTTACTTTACAATATAAGATATATTGGTACAGGTCAATATTGACCGCAATCTGTATCTCTTTACGGTACGGTACTTATGAATCACAAACTATTTCATTGAGTTATGAGCACCTTGGAAATTTTGCAATGTACCTAGAAGTGTTTCATAAATGAAATGCATAAATAATAAGTTGGAACTGACTTCTATTTCACTTTTCTACCGACAAAGACAAACTAAAAGTCAATTTATCACTTGTGTGCGATTTCCTTTTCAAGTATTATCAAATAGGTAAGTATTATTAGATAACAATTCAATCGTCGTGCACTAAATATGTAATACCGTAATACAAATAATTATTGATTCGTATTGGTTTATCGGCTGGACAATTAATTGAGGATAACATGATAACAATTATTAGGTCGCGGTTATTCGGTTATTTGCCGTATTCATTCATTTGTCTGATGTTCCGAGAATGACTATACCTACCGCATTTCGAATGAATGAATACGAGCCGTAGAAAGGGAAAGACATCAATACTTTTGACAAGGAAGCTTTACAAATTATAAATTTATGCACATTACGAGAAATCCTTCTGATTATATCCGATCGAGGCGAAAACGACTATGATTCAAGTCACTTTTCGAAGGACATAAAAACTTGCAAATACACTGACGGACGATGGTTTGAATACTTTTTCTCTTGATCCCTGGCATCACGTTTTCGTTGCCAGACAAAAGGCTGGAAATAGTTCCACCATTTTGACGACCGCTTGGCGCCGTGGTCCGAGCGTAGGCCGCTCGGCTCGCACATGGTGGTTGTGGGTTCGATACCCGCCGGCGCAAATTTCTGAAATGGCCTTTTTGAGATTCGCCCAGGTCTAGGTGTCACTGGGATCGCCCCCAGTCCATTGTACGGTACCCATAGTACAAGGGTTGCTTAGTGTGGGACCATACAGTTGGTGTGTTCGTCTGGCGATATTTATTTATTTATTCTATAGAGAACTCGAAATATAGGTACTTATTTAATACCTATACATAACATTGTCATAAGGACTTGCAGTTTTTGCGAACTTTGCGTCTTATAATAATAGCTTTCAAAGGTGTGAAGCCTGTTTACGTTACGATCATAAAAAAATAAAAAATCCGATAAAATCCCATTATTCCGTTCACGTCGCCCGGGCCTCGGAAACGCCACTCGTGACATCCGGACCCGACTTGCCTACGTTGGTAAGGCACTATATTTGTGCTACTTTTGCAATGAAACAAGTATATAACAGATCTGTCTCATTGTATAAGTAGTGGTCATAAGGTTATGGGTGTTGATTCCCGATGGTGCAAATTTTATTCGTTTAATAGTACATTGTTACACGAGTGGTGAAAGTGACTTATTTTTCCCGAGACGGGGTTTGGCGCCCGAGCGTAGCGAGGGCGCTAATAGTTCGAGGGACAAAATAAGTCTTTCACCCGAGGTAAACACTGTGCTTTTCATTACGAATACAAGGAAAATAAAAATAAAAACAGGAATTGGCTAAATAAATAATACAAGGAAGCATGAACAATACTCTACAACTCGAAAAAAAAAAAGATCGGATTGCCGCCTATTTTGTTTTTTTTTCGTTGGCCGGCCAACTTCATTATTTAGCCAGTATTTTTAATTTTCATTTTTAAATATTTTGACCAAATCTATGTTATTTTAAAGAAATTGTTGAAACTAAATTATAATTAAGTCATTTAAAAGTATATATTCTTTATTTAATACTCTTTTTATGTTATTTCAATTTTACATCGTGCTGTAATTGAGACTGTAGAAAATGTTTGAACATGGTTCCATAGAAATGGAACTAGTTTTTTTTTTATAATTTGACAGCTGTCAGTTGAAAGTGATTCTCCCGGGCCAGAAAAGTATTACTTTCAACCCGCTCCTCAGGCAACTTCAGACCTACTTTCAGTGTATGAGTAATGAAAAATACTCTAAATACCTATGTTCTTAACCCATTATTAATAAACATGGTATACCGGGTGAATAGTTAGGTACACACTTAATTATCGCGTTCTGTCATCAGTAATTTGACATTCTAAAGAAGCAGATAGGTAAGCATGGTCTAACTAGGTATGTAACGGCTAAACCACGGGGATGGGATGGTAATGGAATGGGTTCCAAGTCTGTTAACCACTTGAATCTCACTCGACTTGCACTAGACTCGCAGTAAACAGACTTTTCCAGATCTACCGGTCTGGAACGATCCCATTAAGAGCTATGTTCCGAGCTGTATAGTCACACACTTATACAGCTATGTCTATTCAGCTTAAAGGTAATTAAATGTATACATGAGTAAAGATAAACCTAATGAAATTTATAGAGATGGTCTATAAAAATCACCCTATGAATATGTTTCTACTTGCTTAGAAAATTTGCTGATGAATCAGCAGTATAACTACAATAAAATTTAATGTAATAATAAGCGTCTGAACTTACCCAACATTCTATTAATTTCTCCCTTTTCAGTCATTGTCGTCATCGATATCTTTCATGGTTCCAAATCTGGAAGCAGAAATTATTTTAAATTGAATAATGTTATATACACGAGTACAGCCAAACTCTACTGCCTCTAAAGCATAAAGGTAAATCCTAGTGTTTTTAAACTCTCCTAAATAGAAATTGGCACACACAGGACGTTCTTTAATAGCCAGAGTCATGTCGTACCATATCGAGTTTCGCTACAATCTTTACCTTCGTATCGAACTGCGTTCACCCTTAGCACAATGTAATCACAACAATTAAATACCACTGACACAAAACAAAACAATATAACTCACGGCTCAACGTTAAATTAACGAAACAACATCTACACGGTAAAATAAACACATATTTCACTTAGAAACTCAACATAATCGGGAAAAATATGGAAAATATTGTAAAGATTTTTCGGACTGTGATAGAGGCATCTCCGCGAGGGTTGGAAGGCGAACCTCACGGAAATGCACGAAGGCTTCCGATTGTGCCCGAATGCAAATGTCGAGCAGGGACGGATTTTGCGGATTGCGACCTCTTTTAATTGTTTCAATTTTTGGAATGGATTATTGTTTGCGATATAGCAATATAAAATATTCCGGTTGTTTGAGAAAACTCTTTGTACTTTAATTGATTAAATCACATATTTTGAATTGTTTCAGACATTTTCCCGTCTGTGTAACACAATTTGTGCCTGCTTGCTACGGCCACTACCGCCCTGCGGAGAGGTCGTCGCCGTTTCGCGATATTTTCCACGCATGCGCTACCACCCTTGCGAGGGGCAATCACTAATGTATTGTTACGTATACTTTGAGTTGCCAGCCTCAATTTCAACCCAGAATATTACAAAAATAAAAAATGCATAATCATAAAACATGTATAATTTCTTATTGTAAAATTAAAGGATATTCCAAAAAAAATGTGAAATTCCGAATTGGGATTTATTTGTTAAACGATGCGCGCGCACCATGTGACGTAGCACTTACATATGGCGCATTGACAGAAGTTGAGACTTGTACAGTAGGCCGAATTGGATCAATAAATGACGTCACGCCATTGAGAACCAGTTTATAAGATTGCACTGCACTTCCTCCTACGGAAATAGGCGTACGGTTAAAAATACCTAGATACTTATCTATCTTTAATTTCATTTTCATTTGGCGTAGTTTGTAGATTTTTAATAACTAGGTAGCTAAGCTAAAAGTCGATATACGTACATTAAGCTATACGATTTGAGCCCAGGATCACTGTGTCGGTTTATTTTTAGACTAAGCCCTAGACACAACCAGATTACCTGAGAACTTCGCAGTTTTGTGTGGGCGCCAAGAATACCCAAGCGCGATTCTCAGGCTTAACATGGCATCTAATTAATGGATGCGCGATACAATGGCCGAAGGCTTCTCCAAGGTTAGCCACTTGCCTCATAAGGAGCCTCCTCGGCATTCAATGAGCAACGAACAAACGTCGTTCTTAGGACTTGGAATTTGAAACAACAATTGGCTCCAGGGAATCGAACCTTCATGGTTGACATATATGTATAGGAAAAATTACGTTGTGCTACTTATGTCCTTAAGTATGTTTATGCTTGAACATCTATCATATAGCCTTAACCACAGAGCGTTGTTTGGTTGTGTGTAAATGTCAGCTTTGGGCGGGCTAACGACGGGTTGAACTTTGACCCTTTTTCCGTGATACATTTTTACATGATACGGTTCTGATGGGCCGTCAGTATGATAAATTGCGGCATGTAAATATATAAAACTCCGCCCAAATCATGTAGGCAGTTTAGATTTCTGTCACTGGTGACATTCGCGTCGGCCAAGAACATCAACCGTGACTCAACAACTCCAAAGCTGTTATCCGTATATGTAGGAATAATGTTTTTCCTTTAAAGCTATCTACGTATGACGAATCCAACGTGTTCTGTGGAAGAAGGAAACAGCATCTTTGGTGCAAGTAGGCTGCTTTGCTTGACTTCTTCAAAGGTATGGATGAATATTGAAATGCTAGCTTTAACTAAATTTGCCAAATTTTGATTAGTAAGTAATAAATTATTATATAGAAATGGCATAAATAATATATGCTTGTTTCTTAAAAGCTTAGTAAATATAGCCCATACCATGCCATGTTCTAATTATGTAAATGCTTTCGTACATTCCCCAGACAAGAATGAATAACAAATTCTGACGCTAAAGTATGTCACACAAAGGTTAAGTGATGTTTGAGTAGGGATTGTGCTGAAATTGATTTTATATTTAAATTAATACCAAGCAATATAAAAAAATGATCATGAAAAGCTATCATTGAGCTCTACAAAAAGTAATGCAGAGTTCTTGACATAACATAATTTTGTAGATCCAAACCATGCAACCCGACTGAATGTTCTGGTTTGAGCAGAACTAGTTTCTTTTGTTATAATTTCCAGTGATGTTCACGTACTTACCGATGAGTTTTAATGCTATTTTGCACTGCTATCCAACAATTAATCCAATTACGGCACATCACACAACGTTCCACATTCATATAATCACTCTTTATATAAACTTTTCCAAGCTGAATAGGTACAGTGTAATAATACAACGAACATTTCCAACCAACTGACTGATTAAGGACGTTTTGTAAGACTTTGAAATTGTTTTAGTTCCAAAGGAAAATGTTTCATAACGATTATTCGTTAGGAGTCATTTTCGACCGTATGCAGATGTGTTTCCGCCTGAAACGTAGGTGCTTCCAAACTTGTTTAGCCGAAACAGATAGCATTAATTAGCGCTAAATAGAATTTTGTTAATTTACTAGGCGCGGTTCTGATGCACGGGAATCAATGGAATGTTACCTATTTGATGAGCTATATATAAATGATTGATCTAATTAAATGGGTTGATTTTTTCATAAATGTCATTTAGTTGGGAGTTTTATATTTTATCAACTAGGCATTTTCGTAATAATTATCTATTAAAGAAATTCGTCAATAGGCCCTAGACATAGGAAATTTAACTAGGTATCTTTTAGGACACAAAATTATTGACTCAATGAAGTAGGTTCGATAAATACTCAATGTATTATATTGATCACTTTCATAATCAGGATTTACCGACGTCTCGTGCCAGAATTTCAGTTTTCGGACTTATAGGTTTTCGATTAAATTCACAATCCTTTGAATTGAAAACAGATTTCACACTACGAACACACGTGGTTTTTTATAGATTCAACTTTATAGTTTAGCGTTGTGATTATTTTATCAGCTCACGTTATTAATTGTCCAGTGGAAATGACCTCTGGTTTATAATCAGTGATAATTGATCGCGTAACGAGTAACGCACTGAACGCGTGCCGAGTACCGAGCGAGATTCTCAACTGTTTTATTTTAAAGCTGGCTGCGTATACTTTGGCCATGAAATTTGCAAGGTGTAGGCAGAATAGACCGATGAGCCGTGAACAATGTCGATCGTTGACTGGGAAACAAAAGCATTGCCACGATATTAATTGCTGGAGTTATGTGTTTCATTTTCGGCAATCGGAGCGTGAAATCCGTTGCTAGGGCTATCCGTCATCATGCGAGGTTGGCAAAAAGTAAAAGTCATTTCAAATCCTATCGGAATGATCCTTTGAAAGAGATGCGGTAAAATTGATCACATTTTGTTTTAATTAACAGCTTATTTAATTAAATTATGCGAAGGATATTACACAGCTGATTGACAAGCAGTCAGTACTGTAATTATTTTAACCAAAGTTAAGCTTTTAAATACAAGTAAGTAGGTATACTTTCAGATAATCTCTACTATGTTCATTATTATCAATTATATACCTATGTATCTGTAACTAGGGCTTAACAAATTGTGTCATGAACATTATATTATAAGGTCTCATTTTAGAAATGCACGATATTTTGCAAAGCGCCTTAGAAATCGTTAAAGATGATGTCCAATACTGGTTGGTAGCGAGTGATACAATCATCTATCGCCAAGCAAATTATCGTGCATTATTTAAATAAGATGTATGTGTTAGATATATTATGTGAAAACAATGTAAATACAGTTCATTATCATCAAACAGAGTCACCTACCTGGCAAAGTTGCGTATGTGATCTCTATCACGTAGATCACGAATTAAATGAGTAAGGAAATGATATGAAAGATTATTTATACTCGTAAGCTGATCGCACGTATGAAGATATCCAAATGACTTAGTAAACGCAAACACGTGGTCTGAAAATATAGGAACAATTTCTTTTTGGGTTGTTAGTACTTAAGTATAGAATAAATAACATTGATTATAAAGAAACACAAATCATAGGGTTTAATGACATTTATTTGTAACTAGCTGAGCCCGCGACTTCGTCCGCGTGGAATTTAACTTAACAAAAAAGCCCGCTCCCGCGTTCTGAGCCCGTACGACAGGACCCATTTGTTTTAATTTGTTTTCTAAAATAAAAGTAGCCTAAGTTACTGCTTATAACATCAGCTATCTACCAGTGAAAGTCCCGTTAAAATCGGTCCAGCCGTTTCGGAGATTACCCGGAACAAACACACAGACAGACAGACAGACAGACAGACAAAAAATTTTTAAATCGCGTTTTTGTTATAAGTGTCGTATGTACTTTCATATGCATTTAGTGAAAAGGTGTTTTTTTGATATTACAAACAGACACTCCAATTTTATTTATTTGTATAGATGTATAGATACAGCGTTGTCAATAAGGGTCAATGTCATTGTTTCATTATCAATTTATAAACTTTTTATATATAGATAATTTTATTCCTAGAGACACTTTACCTGCGATGATTGTCTTCAGTGACCTAATTGCGATGCCCATTTTAGTCTTCACCCATTTATCGATAAATCAACGTATGTCAATTGCAACATGATATCTTTACTGTACCGGTATCGACGAGTGTTGGGCCCAATTGATGCAATCGAATCAATTAGTTCCAAAGCGGATCAAGCCGGCAGGCGGGCCGGTCGCTGGCCTCATCCAGTCACACTCGCTTATGTATTAATAAATAATGCATCCCCTCTTCAAGATATCACTCTATTTGAATAAGGACTCAGTTTCCAATTTGCAAACATAGCACTATCTTATCAACTCGAATTAGTACAAGTTGTACGTTACTGGATGAGTGACGTGTTGTCTGTGGTAACTGTGATGTGAGCTCTCATGTGCGTTGTGATAAAAGTTATCGATATTTATAAATATATATATATATACTTAACATTAAAATATATTTGAAAGAAACCAACGATGAATGAAGGAACAGTTGATGTCCACGAGTTGGAGAAGCTCAGGTTTGTGTTATTTTCTTTGGAATAATGTGCATAGCAACAATTTAATTTCCTTGCAATGAAAAAACTAACAATTTGAACCTATCTAATTCTCAATCACCGACCAATTGTATACCCCATTTAATTGTCCAATAGGTACATTTTTGAACGTAACACTATTGCAGAAATCCTACTTTACATTAACGTAACTTCTCTGTTATAATTTATCAGTACACACGTTGAACAGTGTTAATAGGAATGCACAGCTAACAGTAAAAGTACCGGAGGCAGCTCGTAAACAATAGATTATGCAATAAGTAACCCACTGTTATTATTAAAATATTTCGTATGTGGGCATAATGGTTAGTCACTAACTTTAATAATAAAGCTTGATTTAGATTAAATATGTCAAGGCTGTATACTAACCTTGATATCAACTGCAATAAAAAATATGCACCTAGAGGAGCGTCTATCTTCTGCCTTTACAATTATCTATAGGTATTAATTGATCATTTTCCATGAACAGAGGTCCAGAAGAAAAACAATGCGAAAGAAAACCACCTTGCGAGAGCAGCCCACCTCAAAAATGGCGCATTCTCCTCGAACCAGCACTAGTGGGAGCCATGATAGCTATCAACCTCGGCCAGACTTCGCTACAAAATTTCTACCTGAGAACAGCTTGCACAGTAGACTTGGGGAACCCTATGGAGGTCTGCGACAGAGGAGTGGGTGAAGAGTTTCGGGTAGCAGAGGTAAACATAACGCAATTAAGTTCATTTTCCGTGTGTACTAAAGTTGAATGGTGTATTTTATTTTATTAAACATAAGTAATATTATATTTTCACAAAGTTGTGAGTTGCACAAAAATATTTACTACTATTTCGAAAGAATTCATGATTACTATCTATGTTCTGAATATGAAACGAACTCAGTTATGGCCCAGAAAATAAAAAAAAAAATTTTTTATGAAATTATTTTGTACGCACTCATTCAACAAAATCAATATGTATTGTGACTTTTTATTGTTAAGTATTCACTACCTAAGAATATATTTTCTACTTTATTATCCCAATCTAAGATTTCACATCTACGTCCGTTACTCGTTGCCCTCTTTTGGTAAATTATTCCATGTCATTCAATTCTCAGTTGTTGATAATTCGTAAGTGTGTGTAATATTGATCGTGAGATGACTAACATAAGACACCCTTCACTGTACGAATACTCCTTACATTGGTTTTATTGTTTCTTTTGCAGGTCGCTAGTCAAATGGTAGTATCAAACGTGAACGTCAGTAGGAGTTTCATTGGATCTCTAATATCAACCGTTGTCCTGTTGTTCGTGGGACCTTGGAGCGACTGCAGTGGGCGTCGGAAGCCCTTGCTCATCCTGCCGCTCGTCGGGATGAGCGTGATGACGACAGGAGTTCTGCTCATGCTCATATTTCCCGGAGCGTCAACAGTGCAAGTGCTGTATGCTGTGCAGCTGCCTATGTCTTTGGGTGGAAACTTCGGTTTACTGTTGGCGGCTGGGTTCAGTTATATAGGTGATGTAAGTACAACGTCTACTAAACAGGGTGTCTAAAATGTGCGAAATAATATTTGGGTGTATGGATGAGTAGTGGCTATAGAATTAAATTGTATAAAATTTATATAATAAATAAATAAATAAATAAATATCGCCAGACAGACACACCAACTGTACGGCCCCAAACTTAGCAAAGCTTGTACTATGGGTACCGTACAATGGACTGGGGGCGATCCCAGTGACACCCAGACCTGGGCAAATTACGAAAAGGCCATTTCCGAAATTTGCCCTGGCGGGAATCGAACCCGCAACCACCATGTGCAGTGAGCCGAGCGGCCTACGCTCGAACCACTGCGCCAAGCGGTCGCGAAACTTTTACAAACTATTAAGTACTTGAATATTAGTGACTGCTACTCTTTAATGCAGTTTACACTGATTTCTGGGCCGTTGGATGTGTTCTAAGCCATCAACCCGTTACATAAAAAACATCAAAGTTAAAGAAGTATAGTATGCCTTCATTAGGCATCTACTTGCCAGCTTTCCTATATATAAGTAGGTATCTACATTATTATTTCGTGCTTTTGAGACGCCCTGTAGGAAAAAAAATAATAAGTGCCTTGAACATAGCAGAAAAGACAGGGGCACCACCATCATGCAAAAGCATCAATCATCATTGCCATAAGCCTTTAGTTACGCTGCGGATTGCACTAAACCAAAGTCTAGTTAGCGAAACATTCGATCAATGTTATATTATTGACCAGCTAAGCTGATAGTAGATTGTAATAACTAAGATTTTTAAAACGTACTTAATATGGGAGCAGTGGAAACGTAGTAGAAAATACCCTGTCTGTAATGCTACTGTACCTTTGAAGGACGCTAACGTTTATCAGTTTATTTAATTTGGACTTTATACAAAAGGGCTTAGATATTTTTTTACAGTGGGTGAGGCTGGAGGTAGAAGTAATGTAATGAACAGAAGGCATATATTTATGACGTGTCTATGGAGGATTATGTGAAATCAGTCTAAACAAGATAAGTGCTTTAGACCTTTGCGCTTGAGATTGCGATAGTAACGCTTTAGACACTGTTGTGATAAGTTTACATTATGTTGAAAAACTGTTATTATTTTCACGATGGAACGAATAGCATTAATTGACAATTGAATAGCTGCTACATACATAAATAGCAGTGGACTACGATGAATAAATTATTTATACGTAGTTCCTGAAGATTGCGTTAATTTCCCTTTGATATGTTAGGATATGATGATGATGATAATATGTCAATATTTACCAAATCAACTGAAATTAGGTTAAGATGTACTTAGTCAATGGTAGCTTTATATTAATTAGTTGATTACTACATATCGCAGTAATTCCCTTCGGGTTCTTTTATTTTATTTAAAGACGATTAAATATCTTTAAGTAAGTAAGGTGATTAGGGAACTCCCAGTAATAATCAGTATTAGACTAATGAATGCTTCATTTGTTATTCCCATACAATAGGTACTTAGTATTTATATAATCTATATAGGTACAATGATAAATTATAGAATACAAACAAAACATTTAAAAAGCCCCTAACACAGATATAGATTTACATAGATAACGCAAATGCATGTACTTCGCGTGTCCGAACCCCGACCAAGCGTCAAGGTTGGTCGCCCGCTAACTTGTGAGCGAGCGGGACCACAGATATAAAAAATATGAGTATGAGCGAGATAATCACTCGAGAGAATCGTAGCGGGCGGAGGGGCATCGGCGGCATCGGTGTCTTTGAATCGGTTTGAATTTCCCGTCACTAAATTTCGGCTGTGACGTCACAGTAGGTGTTGAAAATTCGGCACGCTGGTTTCAATACAAATCGTGATACTTGCGTTATCTATGTAAATCTATATCTGTGCTTTACCATTATCTCTCAAACTAAAGGTAAGTAGGTACTACAAACAAGCAACTCGTCTATTGCAGGTGTGCTTTGCCACAGGTCGTGACGTCACTCGTACCATGGGCACCCACCGCGCCGCCATACAGATAGCGCACGTGCTGGGCGCCGTGGGCGGGCCGCTGCTCTACCGGAACCTCGGCTTCTTCGGTGTCTTCCCAATTGTACTGTTACTGCAGGTAACAAGATTATTATTAACTCTTGACATCATTTTGGCACCAAATAGGAGCATTCGGAGTTACACTAACCAGCCTTATAAGTTTTCTACAGCTTGTGTTCACGATTCGTGTCATTAACCCTAGAGCACGGATGGTCAGGTCCTCTTTCTTATTTTTATCGTTCACGGTAGTCATTTCGGGCAGCTAAATTCCAGAAAAATTATACGATTAGTCTAGACACCTGCTCGTACCTATTTCTGCTTAGTTAGGTCAGCTAAAGGAAGTCGCTTCATGTAAGCAATAGTTATCAGCGTAGGGTTGGCTGGAAGACCTACATAGAAATTTAAAAATAACTTAATAGAGAATCAGTTGTATTGTATTTTAGTTGTTCATTACGTAGTGATCCAATTTCCTGTAGGTACTTGAAACTTAACTTGATTTGAGTATAGAAAATTACCGATGCACCCAAAAGTGCTTAAAATAGAAGTATAATGAAAATGGTAGCCTCCTAAGAACTATAATTCCTACTATTGATTACAATATCTACTACTAATCTATGTCTTCTGGCATTCCAGTTATCTTCCCTGGTTTACGTCATAGTGTTTGTGAAAGATGTCAATGTGAACACTGAGAACAAGATTTCTGTGTTCAACTGGAAGCTGCCGTTCAATGCCGTGCAGTGTCTGATAAGGCCGAGGGATGGCAACAAGAGGATAATCATTCTTCTGATGTTGATCGTGGGGCTGGGGGACAGGATGCTGTTATCTGGTTAGTGCCTACCGACGTACATGAATTTTTAATAGCAGTTTCGATTGGAAAAAGGTTGGGGACGCCATTTTGGTTTTCCAAAATGGACGGTCACATTTTTGTATTGTATTGTTATTAATTGTGTTTGTTATTGCTATTTGTTACTTGACATTGGCGAAATACCTATTAACTTGGGTGGGTCATATTTTTAAAGAAAGTCTGACCCAATAGAAAGAGGCCATTCATATAAAAAATATGAAATAGGTATTCTTATAGATAGAGCAATTCACCTGCACTGACAATAATAGTCTAAATTTAACACTAGATGATGCAATGTACGATGATAACAACATAGGCACTTGCATTCTTGTTTCACCATATTTTCATGAATTTTAATTCAAGCTTCAGGCGCTAGTTGGCGTTAGTGTCAACATTATCTAGAGCGCTTACCACAAATTTCTTCATATACCCGTATCGTTTAGTTCACCTACCGAATGTAAGATGGCTCAAATGTAATGTTAGTTATTTATTTATTTATTTTCTCAATACATACAAATATCTTTACAGGCTAGACCCAATGCGATATTGTTGCAAACTTAAAAATTAAAAATTAAAAATACTTTAACTGTTTTTATTTAACATAGCAAATTCTATATGTAGCTGTTCTTGTAAATTCACCCAAAGTGCAACAGAATAAGTTGTTGTAATTACTATATGCTTAACCCACAACGAAAAAAGAGAGGTGTCTTATAAGTTTAACATTTGTGTGTCTGTGTATCTGTGTGTCCGTCTGTAGCATCGTAGCGCTCAAGCGGATGCACCGATATTAATTTTGTTTTTAATTGCCTATTTTAGCGGAGGTGCTGTTAGCGTACATGTTCTACAGAAACAAGTTCCATTGGGACGACATGATGTTTGGTTCCTTCCTCGCGTACAGGAATGTCATCAGTTTTGTGGGTTTGTATGAATTTTGTTCATTTTATCCACACGTAATACGTGATACATGCAAACTGCTTAGCGTGAAACTGCAATTGTGAACGCTGACTAAAAGAAAGAAGCTGCAAAACTCTACATAAAACTGTTCGGCAAAAGACAAGAACTTAAACAGGAATATTTGTAATTCGACGTATTCCTTGCCGGATGAAAGAGGACCTATATGATTATTATAATCAAAAACTACCTATGTAGGTACCTATTTTATATTGTTCTTTGTAGTACTATTTAGGTAGCAAATACATAGCTCATTATCAAGTCCTACATTTTTATCACTTTCATATTATGTGTGGGAATAGAAAACATAATCCCGCTATACATTTACAGGAACGCTACTGATCCTATCGGTATTGAAGCGACGGTTGAAGCTGTCAGACGAGACGGTGGGCATGCTGAGCTGCACCTCATACGTCCTCGCTACCTCGGGCCTCATCGCCTCCACTTCCACTATATTAGTTTTTATAAGTAAGTGTATGAGCAGATGTGTAGAGGTAATAATAAAAATCGCCAGACTGCAAGGTCCCAAACTATGCAAAGCTTATACTATGGGTACCATACAATGGACTGGAGGCGATCCCAGTGGCACCCAGACCTGGTCAAATTACGAAGAGTCCATTACCGAAATTTGCCCCGGCGGGAATCGAACCCGCAACCACCATGTGCAGTGAGCCGAGCGGCCTACACTCAAACCACTGCGCCAAGCGGTCGTAGGTAGAGCGAGCGTTAGGACGATTATCTCTATCTTTAGCAGTGTTCATCCAGTCTCTTCCTGCAATGGATACAATCTCGTCTTGCCACCGGGCGCCCGGGCGACCTCTACTTCTCACGCTTTGCGGTCCCTTCCATTTTGTGATGTTAATTGTCCATCTATTGTCACCATATCTCCCAACATGGCCAGCCCACCTCCATTTGAGACTTTGAGAGAAGTGTAGAGCATCCTTTACCTTGGTTATTTTAAGAATTTTTATGTCTTTTTTTTTGAGTCTATATAGATGCTCGCAATACCAGCGACATTGCTCACACGTTGCTAACCTGAATAGGAGCGGTACAGAGGGCGGGCATGACAGGGGGGGGGGGGTCGATTAGTCATCCGGGTCTCTCACTCATTGTACGAAATGCAGCCAAACTGTTACTTTACGCCGATCTTCTGTGAGAGGGTGGTACTACACCAGGCGAACCAGCTTGTATGTAAGCTGTATTCAAAGAAATTGTAATAATAAGTATTATTACAATTTATTTGGCTGTAGTGTATTGGGTACAACTGATCTCCTTCACTGTTACTGTCAAGATCTGATGTTTTTACTCTATTGTAGGTACACATCTCTTTATGCTTCTTGTGAAATGTTGAATAAAGCAACGTATATAAAATAAGTATGTACTTTCAAAGTAAGTAGTAATAAGTCAAATAGACAATTATAACCAAACGTTCCTGTTTGTTCCAGTGCCCATAATAGGGATCATATCGCAAGGCTCGCAAGTGGTTCAGAGGCCTATATTAAATAAGCAGATTCTAAACACCGAACAAGGTAAGGCAACAAATAATTATACAAGGTGATTCAAAGGTCCGCAGCACAGCCTATTTATTTTCTGAGTTACGGGCCTTTGAATATTTTTATATTTTTCAAAAACTGAGAATTTATCCCAATTTTTTATACCATTTAATTTATATGCCCGATTCTCATCCATACCCTCAAGTATTATTTCGGACTTTGATAACACCATGTATTTGCACAGAACATTGATAAATCTATCTTCTTTATCTATAAGTAGGTAACTGATCCAAATCTTACAATTACAGGTAAAATTTACAGTGTGTTAGGAGCTCTAGAGTCAGCAGTACAAACGTTATCTTCGCCTCTCTACTCTTTGCTGTACACGAAGACCGTATCGAGTCTGCCCGACGCGTGGTTATTGCCTGGCATCACGCTCGCCTTCCTACAACTACTCTCGTATCTCCTGTCGAGAAAATTGGCTCGCAAAACAACAGGCGATAACGCACCATCAGCTGACTCAGGGAGGTGCTGTGATGATAAAACAAATGTACAATCTAACGACAAATCTCAGTCCAAGAACCAATTATCAGATAGTTAAGGTATTATTTTTCTTTATGATTAGGTAGGTATTATTATTTAGGCAAAAGATTAAGTCACATGGATTTTTAAGATTAAATGTTTTTATAAAATTATATATTGTTTAATTATCTATAATATTAATACGTGAAGGAAAAACTTTCAAACGCTTAATACGAAAATTGCGGAGACGGAGGAGTATGAAATTTGGCACATTTATAGTTTGTATAGAGAAGGAGTGCAGACTGCTAATGTTTTTATATTATAATACTTAGAAATACATTAAAATCAATAAATAAAACATTACAAACATTTCCCTGAATTGACACACACACATTTGTAACCTCCACACCGACAGACTGTCTGACTGACAAACGGTGACAGTTTTTGGAGGGCGGCATAGTGCATTCTGCGTGCCAGTATCAAATAGTCTTTAACAATAAAACCTTGAGGACGTTTAAAATTAAAAATTTAAATGAATTATGGTCGAAATTCGACCATTACAACGGGAATAACACTAGTATAATAAAATCGGCAAACAAACGTACGAAGATGTTTGGAACACTTACCAAAGGCTATATTCACCGTTGGGACTTGAAGGAGAGTAGGACAGAGGAAAGGCAATGGTTGGAGTGTTGAGCACTCATCATACGAAGCGCGGGTATAGTAGTTACTTTACGCCAATCTTCTGTGAGCGGGTCGGCTACCCCGGTCCAGTCAGCCCGTTTATAAACTGTAGTCAAATGGCTCCACCTTGGCTCTACCACTGTACACCGTATCATATAATTATAATAAATTATCTGTTCATCATGTATTAACAATAGCTTATTTGTTTCGTTCGTACCTACTTGCTCTTTTTACGTCTAGATATTCCCTGTTGTATTATTATTCTCGTATATTTAGTGGCAAGCTCTGGCATTGAAGGTTCCTTTAGTCAACCGAAGACACCAAATTAGATTAGATTTCGATCTAAAACTATTTAAATGTTCGTCATGAGCATAATGTTAAACAATGAACGCACTGACGCGTTGGTCTTGCTAGAAGTAAGGCGCAAGTAATCGATGACAATATTAAAAGCAGTAGGAATGAACTACAAAGGAGAACAACAACAGATAGGTAGATGGTCAGACAGTATTATCAACAGAACAACAATGGATGAAGTTGACACATATACTTGACGTTGATTATGATAAATGATTTTATTGATTGATTTATTAGGTATAAAGAGAGATCTACAGCAAGTTGAAATAAATAAAAAAACAAAAAGTAAATATAGCATCAAATAACGTAACGTATACACGTTAACGTAATTAAAACTATGATATGCAGATGCCTAGTTACAGATATAAAAAGTACCTACACAATAATTTGGAATTCAACTGTAGCAATCATACATACAAAAAGGCGGCACAGTTTTGTCTTTACATTTTTGACAGATAATAGCCGTACTTGATATCCGGATACAATCAAATCTAGGGAAATTAACGGTGCGTGTTCAAGCGTGTGAATGATCTATCACGACGCTCCAACTTTTTATCCAAATATCTACAGGGGTCACTGATATAAAGAGTACTTGATTGTCCAGCATTCGAATATTAATTATCTACATGCGTTTCTCACGCAAGTTAGTAGCTACTTATATCAGAATAGATATACCTAATACCTTGTGATTGTCGTGACAAATCCCTCTGATTGGTCAATCCGTAAGTTTTTATCAATATATCCCATTATTAATTATTTTGGAGCAACCTAATTTGATGACATTTATCAGATAAGTCAGATAAATTACTGTTATAATTTGATGCAATCATCGTAAGTGATAACATCTTAATTATTTTAATAAATACACGACTTCTCAATATGCGATACGTTGAAGAATTTCCATTGATTTACTATTCCTATTATTATTTACTAGCTGTGCCCCCCGACTTCGTCCGCGTAGTATTTAACGTAACAAAAAGATCGGGATTATCGGGATAAAAAGTATCCTATATGTTAATCCCGGTTATAAACTATCTGTGTTCCAAATTTCATCCAAATCCGTTCGGTAGTTTTTGCGTGAAGGAGTAACAAACATACATACGTCCACACTCACAAACTTTCATATTTATAATATTAGTAGGATTACTATTCTTGATAAGAGATATAAGTACGTTTTACCCAAACAGCAAAGTTAACCTGCATAGTTTAGGAAGCTTAGGTAGTCCTCCACTCGTAGTACCTGCTACTACGCTACGGCTACGTTGAATAATCGTAGAACTTTGGAGATGCTGTGGGGGATGCCGTCCCTTCTTCCTCGTGGTGATTTTGTTTTTTATTATCGCGCCCAAAAATTAAAATCGATAAATAATGCTACAAAAAAATTACGAGGATTATACCTTTTCTACGTCAACATAGGTATGTAACTACAAATGGATAATTTCAGCCGAAAGACGTCCTCTGCTAGTTTTAGGCATCCCCAAGGTTCGCCACAATGAACGGTCTTGCGCTGCCCGCATCCACCAGATTCCCGCGACCTGCACCAGGTCGTTGGTTCACCTAGTGGGAGAACTACCCACGCTACGCTTTCCGGTGCGCGGCCGCCACTCGGCAACTTTTCGGCTCCATCGGAAAAATTGCAATGGATTGCATCTGTAAACCAGTTTTTTTTAAATTAGAACAGTTACTAGGTAATATCTGCTCTTACTACCTATAAGCTTACGCGCTATGTAAGTATGTATGTATGTATGTATGTGCTTACCTAAGTAGGTTCTAAGGTAAGCATTATAAACACTGGCACGGACTTTTTGAAGTGAAGCTTCTATACGGACGTTCGGGGCATTCGCCGCGCGGCCACTCTATCCGTGCTATGCGTCAGTAGCGTTACACGATGACTTCAGTAGCGATACACGATATATATAAGTATACAGAGGGGCAGCTGCGGCGCCCTATGCTTTATACTATAAAGCTTCGCTTCTTTCGGGCATCCCTAGACAGCACTGTTTTTTGAGTTCTAAAATCGTCGATAATTAGGTAATTCTTGTCGGTCCCACTTAGCAAGCAGAAGAAACAAACTAGCTGAGGTAGGTTAATAACAATAACTAATATTTCGTGGAGATATAGTCTCTGGAAGACTTTAGGTATGATCCTATTTATGGATTTTATTGTACCTATTTGTTGATGACTTCATCTATTTATCATTGTCACGTCCGGTGAACCGAAAATAGTACAAAGGATGCAAGCGTCGTGATTTCAGACGATAACATGATTTTACGCAAATAATCCGATAAAAAAATCGTATAAATGATTGCCGCCGCGATCGTCACCTACAGATTTGAAAAAATCATTGATTGTGCAACATTCTCACTGTTGTTACCCGTTTATTTGTGAAGAAATATACAGGTATGTAATATAGAGAATTGAATATTTTAATAATGTGAATTCGACTTCAAACGTCAGCTACTCTGATCATTATTCTCTACATGAGTGGTGACGGTAACATTAAGGGTGCCGGTTTACTTGAGCAGGGCGGTCTGGCTGGGCTACCTAGCCCGCTCGCCTCGGCCAATACGATCGCTTCATTTTTCTCTGCTCATTAAAAGAGGACTAGCTAGCCTCTGGGCTAGCTAGTAGCACGCCAGGCTAAAATGGACAGGCACCCTAGGAGATCTCATTATGTAGGATATTAATTAAGAATGTATTCTTAAATTTCAAGCGAGTATCAACGAGTAAGTATTAAGGTGAAGGCTCCTGTCTAGCCCGCGAAATTCAAAATTTTCGAGTATTTTTATAGTTTATCCAAAATCTGAAAAGGTTTAAGACAACATTTTGTGATTTGCGACAAACACAGTATGCAGTGCGTTTATTAATACATTTATTTTACTCTAAATATTATCACGGTGGATATGATACTAGTAAATCACAAAATATACAAAAATTGCCAGATTATCTGGATAGCTGTCGTTCTTGAAATGTTTTAGAGTAAGTTGGATATATTAATAAATGCACTGCACATGGTCTTTTTCGCGAATTACAAAATGTAGCTTTTAATATTGTCAGATTTTAAAAAAATCTAAAAAACCTCAAAAAATTTGAACTTCGCGGGCTAGATGGGCGCTTCAGCCTTAACAGATTTCATCGATTGATACTTCAAAAGGTACCGAAACAAAATTATGTCGTGTTTATGGTATTCCTAGCTTTTGCGTCCCAATTTTATTGGGTTTGGATTTCAGCCTTTAAAAGAGTGTTGCTTCTAGTTATTTATAAGAGACATTTTTGTTTTCAGAATGCAACGCCCGCAGTTCAACCAAGGTTTCGCCCCAGGCATGATGAACGGTGGCCCTGGCATGCCCGGGCCCCCTGGCGGTCCAGGCATGGGCCCCGCGAGGTTCAACCAACCCGGGCCTTGCTTCGGGGGCCCGCAAATGCCCCCCCAACATAATACACCAACTAACGGATGCTTCATGCCTGCTGCGACCATTCGGAAGATTAGCAACACAACGCCACCGCAAAAATTCTACCCTTGATTATTTTACCGATTGATGTGAATCTCGAGTACCTATACAGTAATATGGCTAGATTAAGGACTTAGCTTTAACGTCTTACGACAAAAACACGAGACACGTGGCATCGCAAGTCACGCCACATTCGTCGATATAAATGTATGGCTCAAGTTCTACGTGGGCTAGAAGTGAATGAAGTGTATTAAGTATAAATAAAGAGTAATTTTATCGTACTTTGTAGTTTTTCACTACGCCGATCCATAAAATGTATCCACCAATTGATAGCTAAAATAAAATCCCTTGTATACAAAACAGGCCACAGTCCTTACTCTCACTGAAATGAATATATCTTGTCTTTCAGTAATTTACTACAGCTCATATACGGGCTGACTCGGTAAAGGGTGTACCACCCTGTCACAAAAGATCAGCGTTAAGTAGATATTACATAAACGATGAGTGAAAGAACTGGAAGCACAATGCTTGTATGCCGAAATTGCCCTTTAAATAAAAATTGCTGAAAATGTCTCAATTGAAATTTTAGAAAACACTAGCTGAGCCCGCGACTTCGTCCGCGTGGAATTTTCATCCTTTCTTAGGGGATGTCTACGTCATAGTAGCTTTATGCATGCAAAGTCTCAGCCCGATCAGTTTAAAATTGACAAAGTTTCATACAAACTTTCATCCCCTATTTTATCCCCTTGGGGGTAGAATTAATCAAAATCCTTTCTTAGCGGATGCCTACGTCATAACATCTACCTGCATGCCAAATTTCAGCCCGATCCGTCCAGTGGTTTGGGCTGTGCGTTGATAGATCACTATGTCAGTCAGTCAGTCAGTCAGTCACCTTTGAGTTATATATATATAGATAACTACTTTAATTTAACAAGAGGCTACAAATGCAAGGCGTATAGATGCACTTAGGTATGATATTTAAACAGACCAAGACATCCTTCTGATCGGGCGAAACAGGTCATATTTTGTACCTACTTCTAAAAAGGATAATTAAAATACTTAAGTCATTGATACGGGATATCACCTCTCATGATCTCAATTAGAGTTATCACGTGTCGTTCATACCCAACTAATGATAGTCTTATCGTAACAACGATCGGGCTTATGAACCGAGACTTGTTTATTAGATTTTAATTTAGATTATGGCAGGCAATATATAGGCAAACACAGTTAGGTACATGACGTCATACTTAGGTAGGTACAATTTTACCTAATCGTATCAATTGTAGCGGGTCTGCCTCATGCTTATTAGCCATGCAGAACTGTTGTCTCTGAGGTGAGAGGTTGGTCATGCTTACTTTAATGTCCTTGTTTGCGGTGGCTTTGTGGAGCTGGTCACCCTCTTCCCTCTATTATGGTTGAGGAGAGTAGTGCCGCTTTTCAGGTCATGCCCTGCGCGGGCGCTGCTTGCGGGGATTGGATTCGCTTTCCTCTTAACAAGATTGTTGTTAAACTGTATTCATTTAGCATGGAGGCACCACACCAAAGTAATTACCCTCTTATCCACCTCTGTTTTATTTATTATTATTTTAATTTGTAAAAATTTAATTTAAATTGATGTAAATTGTGAGTACCTAGATATTGACCCAGCTAAACCAAGACTTCCTTAATATAGCATGGCACTATGTTATACGATATATATATAATATACGATGGGGTTGGCAAAAACCCCCTAATACATAAGTATCATAAGTCTTGGTTGCTATTATAGCACAAACTGCAATAAAATGCCAACGCATTGCCGTAAATATTGCTTAGCCATGCCATGCAAAATGCAATTTTTACAGGCTGTCTACTCGTCAAGGATCAAACCTCGGCGACATCATTGGACGGACACCATTGTCGATCCTGGCTTATAATACTCGTAGTAACAGTGGTGGGAATTTATCCGTCTACTCTACGTTCGTCGCACATCAGTTTTTCTACATTTTGTAATATTGTTAAAAACTCACAATAATGTGGCAAACTTATCTATGCCATAATTTGACATACTGATAAGTTGGACCTTTGGCCACCGTTAACTATTTAATAATCTGTTAATAAATAAAAATCGCTAGACGAACACACCAACTATGGTCCCAAACTAAGCAAAGCTTGTTCTATGGGTACCGTACAATGGACTGGGGGCGATCCCAGTGACACCCAGACCAGGGCGAATAACGAAAAGGCCTTTCCGAAATTTACCCCAGCGGGAATCGAACCCGCAACCACCATGTGCAGTGAGCCGAGCGGCCTACGCTCGAACCACTGCGCCAAGCGGTTTGATATTGATTATTTATGACTGTAAGAAATTGATCTTGATATTTTATAGCACTCCAAAAACATCCCCTTAATCTTGCACACCTCTGTAACTACTTAAAATTACTCACAAGCATGCACATTTAATCAAACTATGTCACACAAACAAAATCAACTTATCAGAACGGTATGTAAGTACAGCAACTTGTCGCGGTATTTTTTTAATTTATAAAATAGTAACAAATTAAAAAAAGTTAATTGGATACCAATTTCATAACGCCACTTCGCTACGTTCCTACAAATACAGGGTTACTCACTGGGCCCTAACCACGCTAGCTACTCAAATCGTAATAGAAAAGCAAATGCTCCGCTTTTGACGTTTTGCTCACACCATACCATATCAATGTCAGTAGAAATCGTGAAGCTCGTGTCAGCATAACGTCAAAAGCGGAGCGTTTAAGTAACGTAATCGCGAGCGTTTGCTTTTCTATTACGATTTGAGTAGCTAGCGTGGTTCGGGCCCAGGTACCTAGGTAGGTACCTACTAGTGATGTAACAAATATTCGCATTCGCATTCGCATTCGCGAATATTCGCATATTTTTTGACATTCGCATTCGCATTCGAATTCGCAAGAATCTATGCGAATGTTTGGCGAATGTTTTTTTAAAAACAAAAAGGAAATTATGTATAGATGGATATGGTTTTAATACAACTAGTAAGAATTATATATTTTTTCAACAAACTTGCTTGTAGAGTGGCCCTTGTTGCACCGATTTTAGGTTCATAAAGCAGTTTATTACGCACTAGTGATTTTGAATTAACATTTTTTTAATCTTAGTAAAGAGTTATCCTAAAAATAGTAAGCATGTTTATAAAATAAATAAACAATATTTATTAAAATATTATACATAGATACATTAATTATTTAAATACATTTATTTCTTAATTTTATTATTATAAAGATTCGATTTATTATATTTCAAATAATATAATAATTGTTAGGGGCCTTGCCAGACCCATAGATAAATATAACTGGCCAAATGCAAGTCAGACTACGCATACTATAGGGTTCCGTAGACATCCCGCCACTTTTCGATAATATGGAACCCTAAAAATAAAGTAATGTCTTTTTTTATTGATATGAAACATCTCAACCGATTAATTTCTGCGAAATAAATAAACTATTGGCAACCGTATGAATAAAATAGTAAGAAATTCTGTTACAAAATTTATTAAACCGGCATTCAAAGACATCTTAAGCAAAGTGACATAAACCTTTATTTTCTTTTTGGACTGATGTAAAGTTCTTATAAGGAGTTTTAATTCAAATAATTAAGTTGTGATTAGACTAGTTGCACAATCAGTGGCGCGTGGGTCTGAGACTCAGTCCAAACTATCGATATTTTTTTTAATAAAATTCATTAATTTTCATTTTAAAAGAATAGAACTATTTATTTCCTATAATAAACCATTTATAATGTGGTTCTAAGTTAAACGATGAATCTCGCTAGTCACGAAAAAAAAACACCTTGGATCTTAATATTTCATAAACGGGAATTAATATTTAAAAAACTGTAAAAAAACCTTCAAATTATTTTAAAATACCTACTGTACAATACCTCACTCGAGAGGATGAGTAAATATTTTTCACTCCCCTTTCTTATGTAGGTACGTGATGTAATGAAATAACTTTGCTTTCAAAATTGAAATACACAGTTATGTAGCGGTACAGAAACACTATTTTTTGCCAATTTGTAGTATAACAGTCTCTGAATAAAATTACTGCGATGTCAGAGGGACGGGTAGACGGACAGACGGACGACGTGGCAAAACGATAAGGGTTCCGAGTTTGACTACGGAACTCTAAAAACTTACGGCGCACCATTTTTTTTGAATTTTCATTCATCCTGCAATTCTCTAGGTCTTAAACAAATTCGTGAACTGTGTTTTTTTTCAATTAAGATTGTAATATTTTAAATATTTTTTACTCGCGTGTTGTAAAATGTCGTATGAAACGCGTGAGCATTGTTCATTACACACTTTGGCTCCATCACAGCCCTGGCGTTAGTCTCGGGCTGAAAATTAGCTTCGATCGTAATGTGATTATTAACTTAGCTCACTTGTACATAATGCACTTATTCACTTATTTACTTATATTTGAATAAAACAAAATATGGAACTGTCTTGAGGTAGGCAACTAAATTATGAATAGGATATTTCCCTATTGTTCTTGTTAGTCTAATTTAAATATTAAAAAACTCAATAAAATTTGAATATCAATTAAATTTGATTTATGCAATAATACTAAGCTACCCTGAAATCAAAACAAATCTCTTCATATTAACTTTATGTGACTAACTTCGTTCTTTCAACCTATATGGGGTTGGCTATGTTCAGCCGACACGAAATGTCAAACCATTCTAACATTTTGCGCGCTCTTTATTAACCCCCGACGAAAAAAGAGGGGTGTTATAAGTTTACCATGTGTATCTGTGTATCTGTCTGTGGCATCGTAGCGCTCAAGCAGATGATCCGATATTAATTTTTTTTTGTTGTTAGAAAAGTTTTCTGATCCAGAGTGTTCTTAGCTATGCTTCATGAAAATCGGTTCAGCCGTTTAAAAATTATGAGCTCTTTTTTAGTTTAAAAAGTCGTCGCATCGGGATTTATTTAAATTTTCAATTTCAGTTATTTGAAAGTCAACATTCGCATTCGCATTCGCATTCGCGAATGTTGAAGCCAAATATTCGCATTCGCATTCGCGAATGTCAAAAATCCAACATTCGTTACATCACTAGTACCTACCTATAAACATATGGGTAGGTACGTAATTAATTGGGTAATATATAATTATATTCCCCGAATCATACCGTAGCCTTAATCTCATAACACAATAAGATACCTAGGTGCTTATTCATTTTGCTATCATATAAGTAGGTACCTAATTAAAATTCATGTTTTTTTTTGGTAACTTGCAATTATAACACCCAAAGACTTGTGATGAAACAATTTTTACAATATATGCGCCTATTATAAAGTGAAGGTGCGGAGAAATTACGTTTTAAAATTATTATTAATTCATATGCCATAATGTCCTCTAATTGCGTAATATATTATATTATTATTAAGTATTTCAATCTTGATAGTACTTACATAGGTTCATAAAATTATTTTCTTTTATCAACTAATAAGGAAATATTAACTACAAATTATACCTAAATACCCTCCCCTAGTGTCTTATCTAAAAAAATGGGCTATTTATAGATTCAATCACTCGCGAGTCTAATTTTAGACACACTCATGACGTACCTACCTATCATGTAAACTCCCATATCACTGATAGAAACTAAAAATAAATCGTTTGGAGATCCACAAAACATAATAATATAAGGATTGCTGAATATTGAAATCTTCATTTCAGTTATATGAAGTTATCAACTAGGAATACTAAAACTCCCATATTAATAAACATGGATTAGTGGTTGTGTAGGTAACTACAGGTATGGTATAAACCATACCTTGTCTTCTTCTTTCGAATGTCTTATTGCTGATGACAGAGAGAGATAGTTCGGTGTGTAACTATTCGCCCCCTAATCCAGGTTTATTAACAAGGGAGTAAAGGCATTAAAATAAACTGAGATAATACCGATTCACAAAAAAAAAACAAAAGTTGGTAGCTTTTGTTTTTCAATATAGATAAAATAATAACTCTAAATTGAAAATTAAAAAACTACCGATGCGACGACTTTTTAAACTGCGAAAGAGCTGACAATTTTGAAACGGCTAAACCAGCTGAACACACTCGATCAGAATACCTTTCTAACAAAAAAACAAAATTAAAATCGGTTCAACCGCTTGGGCGCTACGATGCCCTGTCTAGACCGCGAAATTCAAAATTTTCGAGTTTTTTTTAGTTTATCCAAATTCTGTAAACATTTAAGACAACATTTTGTGATTTGAGACAAACACAGTATGCAGTGCGTTTATTAATACTTTTATTTTTTCTATATATTATCACGGTGGATATGATAAAATTGCCAGTTTTTCTGGTTATCTGTCGTGCTTGAAATGTTTTAGAGTAAGTTGGATATATTAATAAATGCATTGCATACGGGCTTTGTCGCCGATTACAAAATGTTGTCTTAATTGTTTTCAGATATTGGATAAACTATAAAAATACTCAACAATTTTGAATTTTTCGGGCTAGACAGGCGCCTCCACCTTAAGATGGTAGAGCCAAGCTGTAGGCAACTGACTACAGTAGTATCTCCCTCTCCCGGAAAATCGGCGTAAAGTAGATATTATGCTTCGTTTCGTACGATGTGTGAGAGAGTCAGAAGCCCAATTTTATTCACGTGTGGCTTCTTCGATCTACCAATGTTTTCACAAATCACATTACAAGGCATAAGAAAAAACTTGAATAATTCAATTAATTAAAACAAATATTGTCTACGGAACTTTTGCAGGATTAACGCTGATACGGGCATAGTCAACAGGACGACTGAATGATGTCATCAGATAAATGCGTATTGCGTAGTAACAATAACGCGATAAAGTATTGCTGACATATAAATACTCCTGCTGAACGCAATGCAGTACAAATCGAGCGATACTGGCAAATAAACAAGTATACTTGAAATATTCAAGGATATTTTTTCCATTAAATTAATTACCAACAATCTTAAAATACAAGTAAGTGTTAAAAGCTATACTTCCTATGACTTTCTTGATTTTCAAATTACCTTGAGTGCCGTTACTAGAGCGGTGCCAGTGATGCCCAGGCACAGGGCGCAGGCCCTGGGCCCTAACCACGCTAGCTACTCAAATCGTAATTGAAAAGCAAACGCTAGCGATTACGTTTCAAACGCTCCGCTTTTGACGTTTTGCTGACACCATACCATATCAATGTCAGTAGAAATCGTGCATGAAGCTCGTGAGGGGCGCATAAATGAACAAACCAGGACTAAGTTTTCAAGGGCGTAGTTATAGTAGCTCGCACCGGGCGCATAAAGGCAATTTTAGGCACTGATTACCTTATATACTATGACGTACCCAGTGAAATTTAGTTAAGTATACTTATGTAATTAGAAGTAATGTGTTACTCTTCTAATTTGATCGTCTAGATGTCTTCTAAATTATCTTTAGGTTATATGTAAGTACCTATAAGTTGTAGGATTAGAAATTGAATTGATTTAGAAATAACAGTATTCTGAACTCTTTCTAGAATGCAGCGCCCATTCAACCCGAGCCCGAGCGCCATCAGCAACGGTTTGCACAACTACTGCATCGCACCGAGGCCCTGCGTCGGCAGGCAAGTGCAGGTGGCTCCAACCTTCGCGACTCCGATGCCGACGGCAGCTAGCCATACCTTCCAGCCGAACATGTGCTTCATGCCAGCTTCTGCTATCCGAAAGATGTGCAACACGATGCCCCAGAACTATAGACCCAGGTACTTCTAAGCGGTTGTTGCAATCAGGCACTGCTCATGGAATCTCGAGTAGCATTCGTGTTGGCTACTGTGTACTGCTGTCTCGCAATATTGTTAGATTATAAGATATTTTTTATAATTGTTTAAATTATAAATAAAGTGTATTTTGAAATGCATTTATATTTGAAATAAAACTATTTTTCGGATTTTATCGCGTTTATTAACTTTATGTTCCCGACGTTTCGGTTGCTTTACAGCAGCCATGGTCACGGGGGGACTGAGGTGTTAGACGTCCTGATGTTATAGTTAGTAACTGGGTACCCTCATATTTAGTTGTTGTTTGCGGTCCGATCCACGCAGAAAGTGCTCACAGTGTCTCGAGGTCTTGCAATGGTACACTTGGTTTTGGATACAACACTCTAGCATTCTTAGATGTTTTAGTAATCCGAAATCCTGATAACACCTTAGGCCACACCGTGTATAGAAAAAAGACCCATACTGATAGGTACTTGAACGGTGATTCTCACCACCATCCAACACAGTTAGCTACCGTGGGTAAATCTTTGCTTCAGAGAGCACAAGGGATCTGTGATGAGCAACACCTGGCTGCCGAGATCCATCATGTCAAGCAATTATTGCATGACAACAAGCTTCGGATCCCCCGCCGCCATCACAGTGACCGAGTGAAACCAGCCACAGTCGAGCGTCTACCTGCTGTACTACCATATATAAGAGGTGTCACAGACAAGATTGGCTACATCTTGAAACGTGCTTCAATCAAAACTTATTTCAAGCCACCAAAGAAGATTAGTCAGTTCTTACCACCTGTCAAGTGTCACATTCCTCTACAAGATGCAGGGGTATACAAACTCGACTGTGAATGTGGGCTCTCCTACATAGGGCAAACTAAAAGATCAGTAAAAACCCGCGTAAAAGAATATATAGCTGACGTGAAACACCGGCGCTCCACGAAGTCTGCAATCTGTGAACATGTACAGGACCGCACCCGCCATTATATCAGATTTGATAAACCACAGATCCTCGCAAAAGAACACCGATTCCGACCAAGGATGATACGTGAGGCCATTGAAATTAAAAAACATCCTAATTTCAATAGGGAAGATGGCTGGGTGCTACCACCAACTTGGGATCCAGTAATTAATATAATTAAATCCAAAACCAAGTGTACCATTGCAAGACCTCGATACACTGTGAGCACTTTCTGCGTGGATCGGACCGCAAACAACAACTAAATATGAGGGTACCCAGTTACTAACTATAACATCAGGACGTCTAACACCTCAGTCCCCCCGTGACCATGGCTGCTGTAAAGCAACCGAAACGTCGGGAACATAAAGTTAATAAACGCGATAAAATCCGAAAAATAGTTTTATTTCAATGTGTAGTATTCGCGTAAATATAAGAAAACAATATGCATTTATATTCTTATTCCGCAAACCAGTACTTAGTGTACCTACCTATTCTATATTATCATTTACTTAAAGAAATATATATTTTTTATCCCGCCTAAAATCCAAGAAATGATCCATTAGGATTAATTGTTTAAAGTTGCTTTATTTGATGTAAACGATGCATATAACGTATAAATATTTTCTTAATCAATTAGTTTTTATACGCCTGTTTATTTGAAGCAAGCAACGCAAGTAAGACTAACAGCAAGATGCTACTTGCAGCTCTAGCTAAATAATACCAGCCAGTAGCATGTCTTTGAAAGTTGTATTTATTTAATACTAGCGGCCCGCCCCGGCTTCGCACGGGTACATTACGGTTACATTATTCGAGTTTTAGTAAGGATCCCTATTTTTTTTTAAATATATTAAAGCCTATGTCACCCGGGGATAGTGTAGCTTCCCAACAGTGAAAGAATTTTTCAAATCGGTTCAGTAGTTTCGGAGCCTATTCATTACAATCAAACAAACAAAGTTTTCCTCTTTATAATATTAGTATGACAAGAAAACTTGTCCGTATCCTTGCGAGTGTTGTCCTTGCTACGTATTTCCTATAAACGCCTATTATGATAATTAAAGCAAATAAACTCTAAGAAAATTGCGATTACTTTTTTATCAGTGACAGAAAACGTTTTTAACCCACGACGAAAAAAGAGGGGATCTGTGTATCTGTGTGTCTATCTGTGGCATCGTAGCGCCGAAGCGGATGAACCGATTTTAATTTTGTTCTTAGCTATGTTTCATGAAAATCGGTTCAGCCGTTTGAGGATTATCAGCTCTTTTGTAGGTTAAAAAACACGTTAAAAAGCCACATTCACGGCCAAAGCCAACTTTCATGGCTCTGATCAATTCGAAATTTGGGCTCATTGGAATATCTATAGAAATAAAAATGAAATGTTGTTTATTGCTAATTGCATCAGTTGAAAACGGCTGAACCGATTTGGCTTTTTATTGTTTTAAAATGATCGGAATAGTCAAAACTGGGTATTTAAGCTATTAAAAAATTAAAAAGTTTCCCAGATTCGGGAAAAATGGAACATAAATTTTGTATGGGATTTTTGTATGAACTATCAAGACGTTCAATAAGTCACGTTTCAAATGATGGATTTGCGCATGCGTAATTCTTTTCCGGTTTGTTTATGGTCATGGAATATTACGCAATAATAATTCTAGAGGGCGTTTTTTTACATACCTATGTAATATGGATTTTCCGATCCGAAACCAATGTTTTATTATTATGTTACTCCGCCATTACATATGTAAACAAAACAGAAAAAAATATCAAATTAAAAATAATTTCAGCGTTTTTGAAAATTCAATCCCTGGGCTGCTTCCGTCCATTACATTAAATTGTAAATTACGTTATTACATTAAATTGTATCACTAATCTTTTGCTAGGAATTAAACCGCCATGTACTTAAATGGCGCGTTCAGTGCCCCACCCTTAGCCCGGAACTCACGCGTTTCCGAAGTGCTCCGCTAGAAATTAGCCTAAAATTAGTAGAAACCGTGCCACAACATTTGTTTTATTTTTGCCGGTTTAGGGAGTGAGTGATTCGCCAGGATACATGGAGGCAGGTCTGTAAGAGATCAGCGCCCGAAGATATCGCATCTGGACCTTGCGGGGCCAATTCTAGGAGCTGCTTAAGCGGAATCGACCCGGGAGAAGCGCCACCTACCAGCGCCGGCGTGCACCTTCCAGCCGCCACCAAGAAACTGACGATCCGAAGATCTTGAGTCAGTTCTCCCGGGCCAGAATTGGCGTAAACAAGCGTCACAGATCGCCTACGTCATCAGGCCGAGTCACTAGAACATTCCATATAGGACTCGAGCGACGTTAGGCCGGGCGCCAGACTTGCTCCGAAGACGTCCTGAGGATCCCTGAGGGGGACCAGCATCTGAGGGGGACTACTGCATCAGGTCACCGCCAGTTCCAGCGTGTGAGCAATCGCCACCCAGCGCACGTCATCAAGTGCGTCATCAAGTGCACCCGGTAAGTAGTTTCCCCCACCACCTCCCACCCCATTTACCCCCCTCCAAATTTTACCCCCCCCCCCACCCCCTCCCTCACCCCCCCTCCAAAAAGTCGATTTTTGGACCCCCCTCCCCCGACCCCCCTCAATAACATTTCCCCTCGGGCCATAACATCTGATCCGAGGGTCGTAGAAATTAGGGAGTGGTCGCGGCAGATTGCCACCAAGCAGCCGCAACTTCTGGCTCCAAAAAATCTGCCCCCAAAAATCGACCCCCCCCTTCAAACCCCCCCCCCCCCAAGTTGATATTGGTTCCCCACCCCCCACCCCCTTCAAGGAAATTTCCCCCTCGGGCCATAACTTTTGACCCGAGGGTCGCAGAAATAAGGGAGTGGTCGCGGCAGGTTGCTACCATCTGGCCGCAACTTCTGGCCCCAACAATCTGCCCCCCCAATATTTGACATTTTTCCCCACTTTAAATCCTATAATCCTTCCCCTACACCGAGGTGCTAGTGAAAGTGATAGTGTTAGTGCGACACTGCAGCGCTACACCTTGGGTGCGCGCTCTCCACGCTCCAAGGAACAACGCCCGGGACACTCACTGCCGCTGCCCCGGCCGTGGGCTGCCTTATTGGGCGCCTTGGCACCTTACATCTGGCGACCTGTTGCCAACACGGTACAGTAACTATTTTACTGTACCACACCATACTACCTGACCTGGCATCGTGTGTCACTCACCGAGCCAGCCACCGCCGAGCACCGTCTTCGGGCCCGACACTTAGATTTAAGGACCGTCTCTAGGCCTATTGCCTAGGGACCTAGTTTTTAAGTTAATTTTTAAGATTTTTATTTTTATATTTGACCACCCGCTAGTCGGGATTTTATTTTCTGACAGATTTTTAATATTTTAAAAATTTGACATTTTATATTTTGAACATTAGACTTGACACTTTTTAACTTTTTAAAATCTTTTAAAAATTTTTGACATTTTGACATTTTTAAATTTTATAACTGACATTATTTAAATTTTTTTTTTTTTTTTTGACATTTTTTAAATTTTTATTCTAAAATTAAAATTTTAACATTTTTGACAACTGTAGCTGCCTTTTACACAGCTTCAGTTTAAACCGTCAGTCCAAAATCTTTTACAACTTCTACAAACTTCTTGGACTGACGAAGCCGCGGACCCTCAAAGATGTTTGTGGCCCACCACACCCCTGTGAAGCGGCAAAGGGGATCCACCTCCCCGGACGGACGCCGGATTGAACAGCCCACGGGGCGGCCAACCGTAAGACGGAGTATCGGGGAGTGGGAGTCCTCGAACCCAACGCCGCAACCAAACCCCCCATCCCCCAAATTGAATCTGACGGTGACGAAGTCCAAGCCAAAGGCAGCGTCCGGCCGGGAGGGCAAGGCACCTACTGCCCCCTCACCACCCGCCACCGTCAGCAGTCCACCACAGAAACCCGTCTTTCCGTCCAGAGTTGCCGAGGCAAGAGCGTGCCATAACAAGGCTAAGCTCCACCTCGCCAACTCCAGAAACCTAAAGACGGATATTAAGATGGGGGTAACTGGGGCCATAGAACGACTCTACCAGCTAGTAAAAGAGTCGGAGATGGCAAGGGATGGGGAAATCACAACCAAAAAGGGGGAAAAGCCTGTCGAGGCAAAAGACGCCGGAGGGCAGAACGCGATGGCCGAACTCTGCCGAAAGATCGAAGAGAACTCCATACTGTCGAGGGAGAATACCGACAGAATGCGAGTTCTCCAAGCCTCCATCGAAAAACACCAGAAGGCGATGGAGGAGGCCGAGCCGGTGGCGGATGGAGCCGGAGGACAAGACCACAAGGACCTCATGGCGGAGGTCCAATCTCTAAAGCGTACTGCTGAGGAGATGAGTGGACAGCTCTCCGCGATGAGCGAGAAGGCTCCCTCATACGCGGAACAGCTGTCGAAACCGCGGCCCACTCCATTAGGAGCGGGGCCGAAACACTCGGTCATTGTGTCCTCCGACGACACCGCGGACACCGGCTCGGACGTTGTTGATAGAGTTCGGCGGGCGTTAGACGCCAAGAAGAGCGGCTTGCAGATTGAGCGGGTCCGAAAGGTCAAGGACCAAAAAGTCATCCTGAGCTGTGCCACCAAGGGAGAGATAGAGCGAACGGTGACACAGCTCAGGAAGGACAAAAAGCTCAAGGTCGAGGAGGCCAAGAATAAAAACCCCTTGGTCATCCTTAGAGATGTCTTCAAATACAACACAGACGAAGACATCCAGACCGCGCTCATCTCTCAGAACATGCGGCTGGTAGGAGACCTTTCGGCCGATGACAAAGTCGTCGCCGTTAAGTACCGCAGAAGGGCGAGGAACCCGCACCAAAACCATGTGGTTTTGCAGGTCTCGCCCAAGATGTGGAAGCGGCTGACGACTGCCGAAAGGGTCTTCGTAGACATTCAGTATGTCCCGGTCCAAGATCAAACACCGTTGATACAGTGTACACGGTGTTTGGCATTTGGACACGGCCGGAAAACATGTTCTGAGACGGCCGACCTCTGTGCGCACTGCGGTGGGCGCCACCTCAGGACCGACTGCCCGAAATGGGAGTCAGGCGAGGCGTCAGTGTGCCGGAACTGCGAAATCGCGAAAGTTCCGGGCACTGCCCATACTGCCTTCAGCCAGGAATGCCCGATCCGCAAGAAGTGGGACGCATTAGCTAGAGCCGCCATAGCCTATTGCTAAGGTGGTTACTAGGGTCCCACTCGGTAGGAGCACCGCAGCATACAGGATAGCCCAAGCGAACCTCCAGAGAAAAGAACTAGCGACCAACGAGCTCATGCTCGAAGCCGTTAAAAGGCGTATCGCGGTCGCGATGGTCCAGGAACCTTACGTGGGGGGGCGAAAGGAGATGAGGAACTACGGAGCGGCGAGGATTTACCAAAGCGCGGATCGCAGTGAGGGCACTGTCAAGGCGGCAATAGTCGTCTTCGACCAAACTATTGACGTCTTGCAGTGCCCGACCTTTACCACAAACAACATCGTCGTGGTAAAGTTGCGAACCAGCGCATGGGAAGTCCTCGTCGTCTCGTACTACTTTGAACCTGACCAACCCATAGGGCCATACTTGGACCATCTTAACACCATAGTTCTTTCTCATAGGAACTATAAGATCATAGTTGGAGGCGACGCAAACGCAAAGAGTTCGTGGTGGGGCAGCGCTACGAACGACAGCAGGGGCGAGGAAATGCTCGGTGCACTCATAGAGTTGAACCTGCATGTGCTGAACGACGGTGACGTCCCCACGTTTGATACTGTAAGGGGAGGACGACGGCTAACAAGCTTCGTCGACGTCACAGCATGCACAGAGGACCTTTTAGCGCTAGTGGAAGACTGGAGAGTGGCTGAAGATCTCACGAGCTCAGATCACAATGGTATACTTTTCCAAATTAAATTGTGTAAGGCAAAAGGAATTAGCATCAATAGGACCACGCGTATATTCAACACCAAAAACGCTAACTGGGTTCAGTTTCATGAGAAACTGGAACAGTTCAAGTCACAGTATAATTTAAACAAAACAGAAATAGTTAATATTAATAGTAAAATCAATTTAGAAAGACATGTAAGTAACCTTACACAATTAGTTACAGAAACATGCACCCAAGTAGTACCCAAACATAAATCAGGCCAAAAACTCAAAATACCATGGTGGTCTGAGGATCTTGAGAGAATGAAGCGAGACGTCAACACGAAAAAGCGTAGAGTCCGATGTGCAGCGCCAACCCGAAGACCAGGAGTTGTCGAGCAGTACCTGCAGGCGAAACTAGAGTATGAGGACGCAGCCAAAAAGGCTCAGATTAAGAGTTGGAAGGCATTCTGCGAACGACAGGACAAAGAAGGAGTATGGGAAAGCATCTACAGGGTCATAAAGAACACCACCAGGAGACAGGAAGACCTTCCATTGGAGAGAGACGGCACTATTGTAGGGCAGCAAGAGTCTGCCCGACTCTTAGCGGACACGTTCTTCCCGGGAGACCTGGAGACGGAGGACAACTTAGACCACCAGCGGACAAGAGCCCTAGCGAACCGTGTGAACGACAGTGTCGATGGCGAAGTCCACGACCCGCCGTTCACACTGGAGGAGCTCAGAGCCGCGGCGGAAAGTTTTAACCCGAAAAAGGCACCCGGAGGAGACGGCTTCACCGCCGACATATGTTGCCAGGTGATCAAACAGGATCCGGACCTGCACCTGGCAATCATGAACAAGTGCCTAGAGTTGGGTCTCTTCCCGGAACAATGGAAGGTAGCAGTGGTGGTCGTGCTGCGGAAGCCTGGAAAAACCAACTACACAAGCCCCAAGTCCTATCGGCCCATCGGCCTTTTGCCAGTCATGGGGAAGATTCTGGAGAAGATGGTGGTCAATAGACTCAAGTGGCACCTGATTCCTAGGCTCAGTCTGCGCCAATATGGCTTTATGCCCCAACGTAGCACCGAGGACTCCCTTTATGACCTGATACAGTACATACGCGGCAATTTACTTCAACGAAAGATCGTGACCGTGGTATCACTGGACATAGAGGGAGCCTTCGACAGCGCCTGGTGGCCGGCCATAAGGGTGAGACTGGCCGAAGAAGAGTGCCCGGTCAACCTCCGACGAATCGTCGACAGCTACCTGCAGGACCGAAAGGTCCGAGTCTGGTATGCTGGTGAGGAGTACATAAAGGGCACTCAAAAAGGGTGCGTACAGGGATCTATCGGCGGGCCTGTACTGTGGAATCTTCTCCTTGACCCGTTGCTGAAAGGACTCGAAACGCGGGGGCAATATGTGCAGGCTTTCGCAGACGACGTAGTCATTGTTTTTGCCGGCGACACGGCACTGGACATACAGCGTCAAGCCAATCCCACTCTCGCCTATGTGCGGGAGTGGGGTGTCAAGAACAAGCTGAAGTTCGCACCTCACAAAACAAGCGCGATGGTTGTGACACGAAAGCTGATCTATGACACCCCCCTCCTGACCATGGGAGGGATTGATATTGGCATAACAAATGAGATTAAGATCTTAGGGCTCACAATCGACCATAAGTTGACATTCAACAGCCACACTGCGAACATCTGCAGAAAGGCGTTGAATGTCTACAAACAGCTAGCAAAGGCTGCTAAAACTAGCTGGGGCCTTCACCCGGAAGTCATCCGGGTGATTTATACTGCCACCATTGAGCCCATCATCATGTACGCTGCCAGTGCTTGGTCGCCGTCAACAAACAAGATCACTGCTCAGAAGCAGCTGAACACTGTCCAGAGGGGCTTTGCGCAAAAGATGTGCAAAGCCTACAAAACAGTGTCCTTGAACGCGTCGCTCGCTCTGACCGGGTTACTGCCCCTCGACATTCGCATACGCGAAGCGGCCTCCCTGTACAAGGCCAAGAGGGGAGTACCCCGACCAGAACTAGGCGACATGGAAGTCGAAAGCAGACTGGCATATACGAGTACTCCGCATCCGGCAAAACATATGGACCTTAAGTTCATGAACTTGACGGATCAGCAAAGCGTGACCACCAACGTAAGCAGCGCAGTAAGAATATACACGGACGGCAGTAAAATTGAGGGCAAGGTCGGCGCTTCACTTTCCATCTGGAATAGTGAAACCGAGATCAAGTCTCTCAAACTCAAACTGTCGTCTTACTGCACGGTCTATCAAGCCGAACTTTTGGCCATATGCCGAGCCACTAAATATGCGTTTGAGTGTAAGAGCGCCAGTCTCGCTGTAATAAGCGACTCGCGTTCGGCACTCGAGACAGTGGTCAACCCGCTCTCTCTTCACCCGCTCGCCGCCGAGGCGAGGACCAACATCGCCCAGTGCAGACTCCAAAACAAGGATATTTCCTTGTTTTGGATAAAAGCACACGCAGGGCTGGCGGGTAACGAGAGAGCGGACGAATTGGCAAAGCAAGCAGCGCTGCACAGTAAGACCAAGCCAACGTACGACAAATGTCCGGTATCATTCGTCAAGCGACAAATCCGTTTGGAGTCACTAGACGAATGGAACCGTAAGTACAAGACTGACACCACTGCTTCTACGACGAAAATGTTTTTCCCTGACCTGGTGGTGTCCTATAGGACAATTAGGAAGATTCATCCCACTGCCACGCTCACACAGGTTCTGACCGGGCACGGTGGGTTCTCAGAGTACTTGAACCGTTTCAAGTGCAAGGAGGACCCATCCTGCATCTGTGAACCGGGTGTGAGCGAGTCAGTAGAGCATGTCTTACTGCATTGCCCTGTGTTTTCACGCCAAAGATATAATGTGCAAATGTCTTTAGACACCACTCTAAATGTACACAGTGTTTGTAAACTTGTCATGGACAGCGAGAAACGTGATACCTTCCTAAGCTATTGCACGGAGGTAGCGACCAGCGTGATTAATAGAAATAAGACCTAGGCAGATAGAGGCCAGCTGTCCACTTATTGTGCCAATAAGCCCCGACAGCAACTTACACAACACTGCGCTATTAATCGCGCCGGCTGACATATTCGTGCAATAGAATGGGAGGGAATCCTGTTTATTTTATCACGTTTATAACTATTGTTATTTATTCCGCTGTCCCTTTTTTGTATATACCGATAAGTTTTTATATTTACTCGTCTTCGAGGAATATGTTTTATTGCTACGTTTTACTCGCTTTTCGAGAAAATGTCATTTTAAATACTGTGTTTTTACTACAATAAAAAGTTTTTGTACATTTATTATTATTAACGTGTTAAGTAAGGTCTCTGACCCCCATATCAGAGGTGAACGCGGCCGGGCCATAAAGGCCCGGATTTAAAAAAAAAAAAAAAAAAAAAAAAAATGGCGCGTTCATGATCTGATAACGAAACTAGACGTACCAGAAAAAAATTCGAGGTGAGCTATGAATACTGAGCTACGGGAGCTACGCGAATCGCGCTAACTTAATTTTCTTTCCCTACGGACATTTCGTCAGATTATTTGGAAGAAATAGGTAACGTATCAATTTGATCAAAGTGTCATCGCATCGGGGGTTTAAATTTTCAATTTAGAGTTATTGCCGAAAGAAACCAACTGTTAGGGATCAGAACCTTTACTTAAAATACTTAATTAAACTACCTACGTAGGTCAAATAAATATGTATTGTTACTCCGGATATACTGGTGAACGAATACCAACACCTCAATATGGCATGTCACATGAAATTCTTGATGATTAATCTCGATGCCAACGTAAAAATGATCTTATGTCGCGCGGTGTTCCAAACATCTGTGACCCTTTATTCCAAGGAGATATGCGACTTCTCAAACAATACTTCCACATCCATAAGCCTACTTGGGTACCTATAAATTGATACTATGTAAGGTCTATTATGCATTGACACATGGTTTGCGCTCGCTAATAGTTAGCGACACTCGAATTAAAATGTTCTGTTCAAATGGACCTACTTATGCAAAATGGAACCAACCCACACACACTTCTGCAAACTGATACCAACCTAGAACCACTAACACAATGTTGGTTTTGGTCTACAGTAGTAGTAGTAGTGCATGAGGGTTGGTTCCATTTTGCATGAGTAGGTCCAAATATTGTCTACCATAGGAATACCCAGCGAACGTAAGTAGAACGTAAAAAGTCACGAGATACCTTTATTAGAAAACCATCGAATAGTCTTAAAGCCGATGACGCGTGTACCTACATCCAATTTTCGTTAACACCCTCATGAGAAGCTGGTTCAGAAGAAGTTCGTATTCGTTCACAAGAAGTTTGTCTAAAACTGTCATTATTAACAGCAAATAGAGATCAATTTCCAAAGTCATAATAAAATAAGGTGCTTAATCTAAACACGGTTTTATTTTTATCCCAGTTATGCACCTATCTCAGTCTGCCGTCAGCAAATTAGCGTCAACCAACAACTCATTGATCTCCATCAGGAAAATCCAAAACAAGAAGCTTTTCCAGATAACATCTTCAAGATAAAAGATGAACATTTGATATCTACCACCTACGTACTTATTTATAAATTGAACAATTTACAACAATGTTTAGTTATCGACCTACTGCTTAACGTGGTGTTCAGTTAACGTTGTTCTGACAGCAAAGAACTCCTAATAGTACAGGTAAGCCGATATGAACTGCATTGATTTGTATGTTGAACTATAATTTATTTCATTATTGTGTTACTAAAGCGCCTTAAAGATTGTTATAGATATTAGTATAATTTGTGTCAAACAAAAATATACAATTTTCTAATTATGTATACCTAGATCTGTCAAAATTCCTGTCGTCATGTGCTGTGATCCAAAATATATTGAAAAAAAAAACGTGTGGTTCTGGTGTATGAAGTCTAACTAGTTATAAACGTCATAAGTATATCTATATCCAAAGTGTGGCCATGCAATGTGGTGCTGAGCTGTGTGACCTTTGGCTAATCCGGTATTTTTTTTACTGAAGTTATCCAAAGACGCTCATAAAATGTTGACCAGTAAATATTATCAACTCAGATCCAGACAAACTACTAACCATTATTTTTTTTAATACTTTACCACTTACTACCTACTTTGGATGCCGGAAACCGGAAATCGATAGTGCGTACAATGAAATATTTATCAAACACTAGTGATGCTACACTCATATATCAAAGATTTCCCAACAAGGTTTTTCAAGGTCTAATGAAATCATTAGATACTTGCCCAAGTGGGTAAAGAGATACGTTAAGTGGTCAGTTTTTAATTATCCCCTATTGAATAAATGACCATTATTATCAAATCATCATTTGTGATCAAACTGATTATTTAAAAAACTATATTTAACATTTTTCAAACGTGTTGGTTCGAAATTAATTATCGACATGGTTAATTTTAATTTAATGTTATTGTTTCAGACATGTCTGGGTCTGGGGATAAGAAAGAACAGAAGCCATACAACCCGCCACCTTACGAGAGGCCGCACGGACCCCCTGACAATAACAAGGACCGGCCGAGAGCCTAATCATAGAACCCAACACTGAGAAAAAATAACGACAGCAAATCAGTTTCGTAGCCCGTTGTATCTCTTTCAGAAATATTTACTAAACGTTTTGTAATTACAGCAAACAATTTTTGAATACGAGGCTAAACATAAATATTAATCTGCTCGGTTCACCTTTAAATGAGCTCAAATGCCTGAATTGCATAATAATCTTGAAAATGTAGAAATAACTACACTTTCAACCTCAAGTGTGGATTTTATCTGGACATTTAAAGATAATCCATCAAGAAAATAAAAATTACACTATGACTCAGCTATATATTTATATAATAACGTATCTATCCGACAGATAGGGAAAACCCAAACACGAACAAAATAGAGAAATCCCGAACTTATTTTGATAAATGTAAACGTCAAACTTTATCTGACGATTCGAAGAGATGGATGGTATAACCGTTGTAGATACTGCAATATCGGTTTGGTTTTTTCAACTTCAATATTTTGTGAAAAGTTCAAAAGTAAGTAGGCACAACCCACCAAACTACACCACGATGCTACATTTTGATATCAAAAGTAGGAGTTTCATTCCTTAATAACAGTTTCCTTTAACAATAATAGTGAATAGAATAGATGTATCATACTTATGATTTTTATTTAATTATTGTTGTAAGTGTAAGCGGTTATTCACACGAAGAAACTTTGGCCGGTATGGCTTTATATTTTTGACAGATGGCTCTATTTGACGTCTTGATACAGCAAAATTTATAGAAATTATCGGTGCCTAGTTAACCGTGTGAGTGGCCGCTAAGGAACTTAGAATTATTATTTGTAGAATCTCAAGGTATTTTATAGGTATTAAAAATTGTGGACAAAAAATGTAGTATCAATTGTTTCATGTTCCTAAAGTTGATAGCCTAATATATTAACATCGACAAGATGGTACTTCCATAATTTAACATTCGATTAATTGCTCAAGAAAAATTGTATCATTATTATACTATAAGTAATCACATTCAAAATTGTGCCCAAAAGCATCGCGTAATTCAGACTGAAAAGATTACAAGCAGTAAATTGTAGACGATTAGTGCTAACCAGCTGTTTGAAAGTCTCTAGAGTGACCTTTCTCCCAGAATCTGAAAATGTAATAAAAATATAGTGCTATTATTTCGACGACCGCTTGGCGCAGTGGTTTGAGCGTAGGCCGCTCGGCTCACTGCACATGGTGGTTGCGGGTTCGATTCCCGCTGGGGTAAATTTCGGAAATGGCTATTTCGTAATTTGCCCCAGTCTGGGTGTCACTGGGATCGCCTCCAGTCCATTGTACGGTACCCATAGTACAAGCGTTGCTTAGTTTGGGACCATACTGTTGGTGTGTCAGTCTGGCGATATTTATTTATATTTACTTATTTACTAATGCTAACATCCTGCTGGATATAATGTTTCTCTTAATACAATAGTGATTCAAGCTGTCGAAGAACATGTTATGTCTTCATCAAAAATCAGGTTTTCTTACGATGTTCGCCATCGCTCTATATCAGCCATAGAAAGCATGATATTTTTCATAGCAGCGGCTTAGTAAATGCTTAAGATTATGTACCTAACATACAAATTAAAATTTGATGGTATACCTGTTGGTTGGTAGCGAGCGACTGATTTTATTAAACATCAGCTGGTAGAAATAAACTCATCATATTTCTTTTTTGTGGTAGGTAACAATTCTTTATTATTTTGACAACCGCTTTGCGCAGTGATTCGAGCGTAGGCCGCTCGGCTCACTGCACATGGTGGTTGCGGGTTCGATTCCCGCCGGGGCAAATTTCGGAAATGGCCTTTACGTAATTTGCCCAGGTCTGGGTGTCACTGGGATCGCCCCCAGTCCATTGTACGCTACCCATAGTACAAGCGTTGCTTAGTTTGGGACTATACTGTTGGTCTGTTCGCGTGGCGATATTTATTTGTTTATTTATTTACTGAAGCAACTGCAAAATGCCGTGCATTAATAAAATAATACCTCGTACTCATAACATTTACCCAAAATACAATGAACATATAAATTATGAGAGCATGAATCCTTACCACATCGGTAATCAATCAGGCGTTTAATCAGGAGAGTCTCTGTCTGGTTCACCTCAGTCTGCAGCTGATCATCAATATAACACCCGATGAAGGACCAAATAAATGGGAACATAGTTTTCACGATCACCAACCATTTTACTTTAGCCTGAAATTGTATAAAAGCAATGAAATGATATGTTAAGCTTACATGTATTGCATAATAGATAAAGTAGGCTTACCTGATCACACGTAATCAGTGTTACACCTGCTACCGCACATGAAAACATGTGCCAGATTGACAGCAGAATCTAAGAAAAATAAAACACTATAGTTAGATAGGTCAGGTAGGTACTACATCCTACTAATATTATAAATGCGAAAGTTTGTGAGTGTGGATGTATGTATGTACTAGCTGTGCCCCGCGACTTCATCCGCGTAGTATTGGATTATTGGGTTAAAAAGTATCCTATATGTTAATCCCGGTTATAATCTATCTGTGTTCCAAATTTCATCCAAATCCGTTCAGTAGTTTTTGCGTGAAGGAGTAACAAACATACATACATACATCCACACTCACAAACTTTCGCATTTATAATATTAGTAGGATGTATATATGTATGTATGTTTGTTACTCCTTCACGCAAAAACTACTGAACGGATTTGGATGAAATTTTGAACACAGATAGATTATAACCGGGATTAACATATAGGATACTTTTTAACCCAATAATCTAATACTACGCGGATGAAGTCGCGGGGCACAGCTAGTAATTATATAACCTCAAGATTACCTTTTACTTCGTACGTATAGAAATCCTCACCACCAGTGCTGGATTAAGCAAGCGCGGGGCCCGTAGCAAAGCGCGGGGCCCGTAGTCGGTTACCGAGTGCCTGACATGGATTGTCTTAGTAGGAAAAGTTGTAACGTTTCACGTTTTTGTGACATCAAGTAAATTCAATATACCACATCTTAATAAGTTTCACTCAAAAAATTACGCTCAAGCAGAGATGAGTTTATTTAAATATGCGGGGCCCCCTTTCGCGCGGGGCCCGTAGCAATTGCTACTCTTGCTACTATCGTTAATCCGGCACTGCTCACCACATGCCCTGGGCGATGCAGCGGGTCATGTCTGATGTCAGACTCCTTGCGGCCTACCAACTTAAACCATACGGTGACGGTCAGGCTTCCATTTTGTGATGGGGTTATGGGAATGCTTTAAGTTTAATCTTAAGTTTACCTATCACAACTTCCGGAAGAAGATGCTAATTACGTACACACCTACCTACAGTAAAATCTTAACGAAACTAAGGACATAACGACCCAGCAAGTATTAATGTTAATCACAATAATTATCTTGAAAGTTGCAATTTTATTAGGTACCTACCTGAAGTCCATGAAGTTTTTCAAGTAGTTGATTACACGTTGTCAGGTCATCGTATATTTCACAAAGTTGTTTCAGATCAAAATGGTGGTCTTGAATTTGTATAAATCTAATTTCCGGGCTTATAAAGTACACAAGAATCCTTTGTTTTGACCATACTTCATGGCAAGCGGGTTTGTTGTAACATTTCAATGCTCTATGTAATTTGTCATTAACAACTTTAAGTAGAGCAACTATAGCATACAGATGTATAAATAAATGCAGCGCTGATAAAAATGATGGGGTTCTTATAATAAGAATGAAGGGAGGGCGATTATTTACAAATTCTAAAATTATCAGTACGCTGAATGCTAGAGTTGGTATACAAAACCAAAAATACATTTTCAAAGCGAATAATTTAATAATTTTGAGTTCCAATTCAATTTTCTCAAACACTTTAACTACAGTCTCATATAAATTGATGCATGCAGTATCTCCGTGTATTAATGTTAACAAAATGACTGCGACGTTTGTTGCTAAATCGTTGATATCGGACAATTGTTCTAAATTACTCTTGAAAGAAAATTCAAAATCTTCATTTGTCGTTATGTAACTGGTTATTAAAGCAATTGCTATCATTAACGACCACATTTTGAGCCACAAATTAGTAGCTAACGGTTTGCCATCCCTTGACACTAGAGGTTTTATTACCCCAAACATATTTAAAATCCAAATCAGTGGCCTTAAGTATCGATAAATCATTTTCGTCCAGCAAATGAAAGCAAAATAATAAAGTAGAGTAGTAGAAAAGGCTGAATGTATAAAGGCATGGAGTAATTCATCATGTTAGTCTTCATTTATAGTTGAACAATAACTGTTATTAAAATCAAATCATAGTGTGATTACATGGAGTATTACGATTATTAAAATATATTTTTTCTATAGATTTTGACCGCAGCTTCACTGGCGTAGATTTTATTTTCTAGATGTCGATAATAGCGCCATCTATTGGGCCCAGCTATAGCTATAAACCCTCCAGGTGACACCATAAGTACAAAACACATCAAAATCAGTCAAGACGTTTAGGAGGACAAGAATGACCGGAACTTTATAGGTAGGTACCTATGTATTTAAAGATGTTGACTGAAAACCCACATTCATTATAGTTTTAAAGAAAAAAAGAAAAGAAAAGAAAGAAAACTTTATTGTGACTAGGAGATAGAATAAAATAATATATATAAAAAAAGGAAATAAGAAAAATTAAAAAATTCTGCTCGCCACAAACGGACCCAATTCAGCATGTGCTGGTTGACAAGAACCAGCGCTGGTTACTTTTCATGATGTCGATTGTCGAATCAAAAATAATAGACTGGGATAGATTTGGGCGAACATTGTTAGGGATTATATTCTTATTATGCGACATATTGAAATTAGGCTAGGAAATTACACATGACTAATTTTACTAAATTCTTCGATGATCCGGCTGGTACAATGAAACACTCAAGCGTTATCGTTTCGCAGGGCGGAATCTTATCAAGAAATGTATAAGTCGAAGTTTCGAGCGATATATTAATCAGGTGATGGGTACAAATAAACGATAATAACAAGATAGCCCAGTGAAGGTTCGAACACCTGAGAGCACATAACTGTGCTGTTTGTTTATATAGTTTTGTGAAGGAGGATCTAATTATGTCTCACAGTAAGTTCCCATAATCTTATATCTATAAGGATTTTCATTAATTCTATATCTAGAATGTTTGTGGTATCTTTTTAAATATTCGACGCCATTTTCAGTGACCATTGTGTAAATCTTATCTTACCTGGGTATATTTGAACGAAGTAAATGATGTCACCATACTGTATCTTTAAAACAATGGGACCATACATTGGAGCGGAAACTATATTTCCTTGTGATAATAATGAAATTAGAATGTTTGATAACGCATAGCTAGATTTAAAGGCGACTAGGGTTGGTGTATGTATGTACTTACTTACCTATATTTTGTTAACAAGACATAACCTTTTAAAAAAATGTTATTCAATCACAGACCCACCACCGCCCCCATACTATGGGTATCCCCACCCGCCCACCGGGCCCCCGCCAGTTCCTGGCGCTTTCACATACGTGCCAACTCCAGTGATGATGCCGATGTACCCCCCACCGCATCCTGAACCTGTGGCGCAGCCCCCTACGTTCGTCACCAACTACATCTATCAGCCACCAGGGACAGAACCTCAGCCGCCCCCACCACAGCCAGAACCTCAGTATGTTGAAGGTATGTAGTTTCAAGCTAAAGACAACTGTAATGGATGAGTTTTTTGTCCGGCAATCAAAAAGGTAGTGTGTAGAGCCAAGCAATAATAATCCGGTTCCGAAGATTTTATAGTATAAACACTGCAAAAGAAATCAATATTTGGAAACAAGTACTTAATTGTTGTAAACTGTTTACATCTCCCGCTTTTTGTAATATACGAAATGTTTCCCGTCCGCCACACTACTTCCATCGTGGTCGCCATTTGAGAAGACATGATTTAAGGAGCTCTTTTATATTTTCAGATGATATCGACTGGGTATCAGCAACGGCAACAACGGTGGACCATCTGCAACTTCGAGCACTGGTTGGGGGTAAGGAGGGCTGGGATGGGAGCCCTCTGTGGATAATCAGAGCACACCACAATGGCGAGTGCCTACCTGGGAAGTTGGCCGTCAAACACCGATCTGCTTACGTGCCATATGCAGGGAAAGAAGTGCCCGTACATAACTTCGAGGTAGGCTCTATAAAGCTTACTGATATGACCATAATGACATTTTATTTATTTATTTATAAGTAATAAAAAAACAATGACAGCGAACAAACTTACGATCCGGCAGCTCTAGTTAGATGGTTAGTTAGTCGCCTATTGATAGATGGACGCGGTTTGGTTGCAATACTAAAGGGATTACTCGCACATTACTGAAGGGGAGTAGGACAAAAGGAAGAAAATGGACGAGGGTTTGGGCTACCAGTTCTCTCACCATACGAGCGTCTATTGATAACAGTAATCAACAGAAAAACGACTCCAAAACATTTTGAATTAAAACATAGGAAAAGGTACTCATATCGATGTTTTAGAGGTTTTCCCTTGGTCGAAGGTGAAATGATTACACATATAAATTCCAGTGTCCACAGTTGCTTTGGCACCAAAACTTATTACGTTGTCGGCTAGCATGCAGGACTTTTATGTCAAGGATTTAGTATATCCTGATTCTTAATGTTGGGTGGCTTCCTTGCCATCTTAGGTGAGTGCTACTCGTAACAATGATATTTAAATTTTCCAGGTGCTGCTCGCTAAGCCGCACGCAGTCCGCTGGCTGCCTAGCAGCAATGGTCAAGTGCCTGTTGGAGCCATCGCCGCTGGCAACACTCACAAAGGCGAACCTCTGTACATCGCCAGAGTCAAACACGCAAACTCTATCACTCCCGGCAAGGTGAATTAACCTGAATTTATCAGTAAAAACATACTTTCTCTACCTAATTACGCAAAAAAATTAATAGGTTGATCCTTTCGTGGTCAATCGAATCGAGGTCAACCATCTATATCTGCGATATAGTCGCCCCATACCTTTCCGATGTATTGAGTCAAAAGAAAGGTGTGCAAACTTTTAACGTTAGATTTATCCAAGAGTAAATTATAATTAGGTAGTAACAATAGTCAACGCCTAATTACGAGTCAGTAAGTCACTTAAATGAGAAAGTCATTAACGGTCACCGACTCTATGTATACTTCCTGCTTTACATTGTCGGTCACCTTAAAATAAGAAACTGGGTCGGACATTGAGAATTGAAAAACGCGTTTCACAACGCCCTAATTACCAGGCTCGTCACAGGTTAATGCCGATTGTCTATTTCTTTGTTTTGTTCCCTAAACATTCCATCAAACACGAAATGAAACATTGAAGTGACCACTCTACGGGTCAGTTTATGATGTAGAATAAGTTTAACTATATTATTATTATGTATGTTAGTGTCAATAGTACAATTCGAGTTCCTGAAATAAATATAAATAGTTTTATTTTTGAATTGTAAGCTTGTATTTTCAGGTTCATCCTAGCCACGGTTGCTGTTACATTTCATTCGGCGGAGCTGAAGTCACGCACAAATTCTACGAAGTTCTTTGCAAAGTTGTTGGTTGATCATCGGAACGCGATTAATACTGTACGCCAATAATCTTTTCGTAGGTACCTATAATATATATAATATTATATATATTCTATATTTATAGGGGACGAACTGATTCCGAAATCCGGTAACTAAAAGAATATTTTTATACTTATTAATTATATTTTTATGCTTAAATAATCAGCTAATCGCCTTGTTAATATTTTATTAAGATTGTATTAAAAAATATTTTTGATATTAGTGTTTTATTTTATCTGACTGATATTCAAAATTAACATAAAGGTGTTGTCAAACTCTATAAATATTTTACTACCACATTTCATATCAACTGTATTGCTCTATGCCCTTATTAAAAAAAAAATTGAACCGACTTCACAAAACCTGAGTGCACTAAAAAGCTAGAAATAACTAGGGACCTCATAATTTATTTCATTTGGAGTCGGTGTCAATTCAAGCAAGTAGGGGTAGGGTGCCTAAGAAGTTGTCCTATCGTTGTGTAAAGATAGTGACACCAACTCCAATGAAATAACTGTAATAATTAAACATTTCAATAAACTTTCAAGAGTCTTATTATGATATCTTATAGATAAAAATATTTTCTTTGTAAGATTAGATTAATTCAGTGGTTACTTACGTTAATGTTATTAAGTTTAGAGATAATAAACGCGCCTTGAGGAAATTATTATTTAAAAGATCTTATATTTGACTTCCAATGCAGGCATAAGTGATTTGAAAGTGATATGAAGAGTGATTGAAAGTTATTATTTGTATATGGTTTGGTGGTTCACGTTTTTAAATTTTAATTTACGAAAAAAAAAACAGAATAAATAAAACAAAATTAATGAATAAAATCAAAATTAATTTAATAACTTGTAATAAGTTACGATTAAGGCATCAATAAGTTAAATCACAGCAACTCGTGGTTGGGTCATCTGGCGAAGCCGCCGGGGCCGGGGCCCATCTCCATGGGAGGGCCTGGTGGGGGCGGGTTCCAGCTGTCGCTCGAGGGCTGCGCAACCACGTTCACACCGCCGCCACCGTCATCACAACAACAGCTGCAGCATGAACCCATTTTCAATCTGAAAAATAAATAAATAATTACTTACAACCTACTTACTGCTGGTACCTATTAATAAACCGATCTCAAATCGGAGACCGAACTTGAGTAGGTACACTTTTGAGATAAGAGCCATTTTATACCAGAATTCCAATTCAAATTTTGCTCTCAGATTTGAGATTTAGATTCTAGAGTATATGAATCTAGAAGATTGCATGCAGACCCTAAATGTGGGGTCAAATATACCTACTCACAGTTTTTTTTTCAGCTAACAGTCGTTTAAACATGTTTCTTAAGTAGTACTAGTATGGCCAGAAGTATATTTTAACCCCTGATTGGAAACGAGGGGTGTTAAAAGTTTTTTTTTTAACTGAGTATAATTTACTTTTCAACCTCTTCTCAGTAGAAGAAGCCACGCAGTCGTGACTGCAGCCAATAGGAACCAAAACAAATTTCAGGCGAAAGGTAATCTACCTATGATCATTAGTAACTTACCTCGATCAGTAAAGCACTATATGTTTCGGAAACAAAATCACAAATGTTTCAGTTTTCGAGGTCTCACAGGCAGCTTACCTTATAACAAGGCTACAATCGATATAGGTGTGTGATAAGATACGATAAATTTATATCTACCCAGTATCAGTACCGCATCGTTCATAATATGAATCATTTAAGGCTTCAAACACATTTTTGACTACATTCCACCTATGAGAGTTGTAAAAAATACTTCATTAAATTTTAATATGAAAATTGACTTATTATTTTATCCGCTTATTGTGAAACGATATAATTTATCAATAAACTAATCATCATTTTCAGTTTCGAAGAATTATCTACAATATGTAGCTAGCTGCATGCGTCAATTATTACCATGAAGATAATTATACAGCCTGTTGGTCACTGATGGAAATTGCTTCCAATGGACCTAATCATGCCTATTACCTATTTGTGAATTTTGAATATAGGTAATAGGTATCTATAGGTACCTTAATATAAAGGACCGGCTGGTCTAGGGGATCGAGCGTAGCCGCTTTGCAGAGGAGGAGTCCATTCAGAGTCCGCTCATGTGGACGACCGCTGGATGAGTGCGAAAGCGTTCCCGTGCTACTACAAAATGGGAGTCTGATCGCCGTGGGGTTTCAGTAGGTAGGCCGCAAGGAGTCCGACATAATCTGCCTGCCTCTCCCGAAGCTTGCGGCTATCCAAGAGGACTTCCCTACGATTAAAAAATGAGATTGAGTGTAGGTGAGTCCGCCCCTGGTTGTTGCGGACTCAATTCCCGTCGGCGCAAGTATTGGAAATGCCCTATTCTAATTGTTCCTGGTCTGGGTGTCAATGCGATCACCCCTAGTCGATTTGATTGTACGGTGCTCACAGTACAAGCGTTTTGCTTATTATCTGATGTAACATACCAACTTTTTCTGTGCTCGAAAAACGTTAAGATACGTTAACGAATCAATAATCATTTCACCAGCATATAGGTTAGGTACTACCAAGCCCGCAACGTTGATACACAATAAAAAATATTGAATTATACCTACTTAATAGTAAACTTAATTTTATTACGCACCTACGTACCCAAGTACAAAATATTCAAACAAACTTCAATTTGTATTAAGTTTTTATTTTCACAAGGCCTTCATTAGATTTGGACCCATTTGTAGCTTAAGTTAGTCAACATTAAAATAAACTTATTCCTAGATAGATATAACGTCAAATACACTATGAACTACAGTAGTCGTCTATCACCAGCGAGGACCATGACCGGGGCCGTGGTGAGGTGGTCCATGATGAGGCGGCCCGTGGTGTGGTGGCCCATGATGTGGAGGGCCGTGGTGGTGAGGTGGCGGCGGAGGCGGGCCACAACACGGACCGCAGCTAGGCCCGAAGCAAGGCATGCAAAGACCCATTATCTTCTGAAAAACACGAGGGTAACATTGCATTTCATGTAGGTATGACAATCGCTGCAAGCAGAATAACGATCAGTAAGTCCTAGGTACAAGTCAAAGTGAGTGGAAGCCAATCTCAACACAAAAATAAGGAAGATTAGCTTACAGTACCTACTTAGCTATTATAGCTGCGTTTCGCACGATGAGTGAGAGAACCTGAAGACTAACTCCTTCCTCCCTTCCCCTCCCTCTGCCCCATTCCCCTTTAGGTCGGACCAACCTGCGCGAATGCTTGTGGCAAGCATCTATAGGTTACAGTAACTGTTTAAGGTGAAGGCGCCTGTCTAGCCCGCGAAATTCAAAATTTTCGAGTATTTTTATAGTTTATCCAAAATCTGAAAACATTTAAGACAACATTTTGTGATTTGCGAAAAACACAGTATGCATTGCGTTTATTAATACATTTATTTTACTCTAAATACTATCACGGTGGATATGATAATAGTAAATCACTAAATATACAAAAATTGCCAGATTATCTGGATAGCTGCCGTTCTTGAAATGTTTTAGAGTAAGTTGGATATATTAATAAATGCACTGCACACGGTCTTTTTCGCGAATTACAAAATGTGCCTTTTATTATTGTCCGATTTTGAAAAAAATCTAAAAAACCTCAAAAAATTTGAACTTCGCGGGCTAGATGGGCGCTTTAGCCTTAACATCAGGCGGGTCGCACGCTTGATTGCCGACATATTTATAATAAAAAATATATTTTATGAACTAGTACCTACTGGCTACTCGCCAGCAACTCCATGCAGATAAATAACTCCTACTATTTATCTTCATCATTAATAAACCAAGTAGATACCTACAGTATGTAGGAGGTATGTTAGGTCTGTACGTTTCCAATCGTCAAATTGAATAAAGAAGTCGAAATCAATGAAATTTAGGAAATCGAAAATAACTCACCGAATAAAAATGGAGCTAGCTTTTCTCGAATGCTTATACCGACTGGCTGAATGTCATGTTATCAACAGTTGTAAAGGGACTGATAGGCTTACTTTATCGATGTTATTTAAATACCTATAACTGAATCGCTTCAAACGCCCAAAGTATGAGTCACAATAATCTGAAAGAATTACTCATCATTATTTTTCCGTAACCTTATTGAATATTTTTGGAAAGGATTTCCTGCCAAATCTTAACGTTTAAAACTATAGATAGGTACCAAACTGAAGTTATGTGGATAGGTAGGGGAGAGTGGGTAACGGTGAATCAAGGGGCACAATGAATAAACTGCCATATCTGTCTCTGTATTGGTCTCACAAACATAGAAAATGGACAGGCGCAAGCTATTTACATTGCCCCCGCGCTGAACCGATCTCCGCTGCGCTACGATAAGTGGTGTTCACATCACATTACCACGGTACGTACACAAAGTGAGTTCGAAAGTAGTCCTTTACGACTTTTTTAAAGATATGTAGCATGGATATGAGTCTATATTCCGAATATATAAATATTTTCCTATAACAATGAGTAATTCTATAGTTGATTTATTCAATTTCTTTCTCACTAAATAAAGGCTCAATTTTTCTGTGCAATTTAATTGTCGTTAACCGCCCTTAGGTATCATTGCTATCAGTGGTTAATTTGCTTTTGACTCACAGCGGATAGCAATTCATTGTACTCCACAGAGGCTTACTAGGATTTCTTTAGCATGATAACGTTTCATTTCATCTTGTTATTTTTTAAGGTTCCAAAATGCCAGGAACCCGTGACCGGAACATTGGACTGCCAACCCTCAGGTTATGCAGCAGGATATAAAAAAGAAGGTGTCAAATTAAATCTATTGCGCATCGATTAATATAGATTTAACCGATCTGACTGGGACAGGCAATTTATTCAGTTTTCAAGTGGTACCTATTTGTTGGCTAGGTTACTTAAAAGTTAGGTTCGCCTAGATTTATTTATGTTAATTTGTATGTCAAAAAAGTGAATACATATTATTATATTTAATTAATTATATTTCTCGGGTTCCTATGCGCAACTCAAAGGAAAAATTAATCATAGTGAGCTTCCTAAACAGGTATATTAAGGAGGATTTCGTCGCGGCCGCACGAGCTGTTAAGGATCTATCCACATCTGACATTGGTTTCCAGGGCATACAGCAACGTATTTACGTTAATGATCATCTCAGTGTGGAATCTAAGAAATTGTTGAATCAAGCCAAAATTGCTGCCAAAGAAAACAACTACGAGTTTGTATGGGTGAAACATGGTAAAATCCATATACGGAAAAATACGTCTAGTAAAACATCTATAATAAGAAGAGATTCTGATTTAAACAAAATTGTCTAAAGTGTTACCTATATATCCCTATTACTCTATTTAATTGTTGTCTTAAGTCAAATCACTTTTTTACTATTCCAACAATGTTGTTGTATATTCGCAAAAGGTTTAGCACATCTGCCGCGCTAATTAGCTGGACATCTTTCCTTTTGTTCTATTGTATTCCTTATCACGCTGTTTACTTCGAAGCCTCAGCGTATAATAACATACTTATCTCGCTTGCACACGCATTCCCAGTGCATTACTTCCTGCTCGCTCTCACAGCTTTATGCCACTTAACGCCAAGTAACCATTGTCCCTTCACCACTACTATTTTTTATTTCTACCCACCGTTATGCCAACTTACCAAACTTATAATGATTTGGTTAGTTTTAATTCGTTATTTTGGAGTATATACTATTATTTCTTCCCGTTTTGATGGCCAATATCGTTAAACATCGACTTTCTGTGTTCTATCAAAATGTTCGCGGGCTTCGAACTAAATCTGATACGTTTTTACGCAGGGTATTACTGAACTCTTTTGATATTATCGTTTTAACTGAGACGTGGTTAACAGATGGTATTTTCGATTCTGAGTTTTTTGACGATCGTTACATAGTTTGGCGTCGTGATCGGGACTATGCTTCAACTGGGCAAACTAGGGGCGGAGGTGTACTCATCGCGACGCGAAGGGATTTACCAGTTATACTACGACCCCTTTTGCAATCTACAGCAGAGGATATATGGCTGAAAATATGCTTCAAAAAACCAAATTCACACGAATATCTAAACCTTAACATCTGTGCAGTGTACTTATGTAAACAAAACAATGGCCTTTCATTCTCCACACAATTAAGTAACTTTCTTAGCAAATTAAACAATTCTGTAGTAAACAACCCATCCGACATCTTTTTAGTTGTCGGCGATTTTAATATGAGTGGAATATCGTGGGTGCTCGCTGATGATCAACTACTCTCCCCAGTGAACCTTACAACCAATGATGAGTTCTTGTTTACGGATGATCTTTGTACGCTCGACTTCGGACAATACAATGGGGTGGCCAATAGGTACAACAAAATCCTGGATCTAGTCTTGTCTAACATCCCTGTCCGTGTGCAGGAGTGTTCCGACCCTCTAGTGCCTATTGATCCCTTCCACCCTGCTTTACTCATCCATGTTGACACCCTTGAATTACCTGCCCTAGGCTGTGTCCCGCGAACTCGATATCTCTATAACAAAGGTGACTTCCAATCGTTTAATGAGGAGATATCTGCGATTGATTGGGAACATGAATTCGCATCTCGGTCACTGGATGAGTCAGTTGGATTCTTTAACCAATCCATAACTAACCTACAAAAAAAGTATATTCCTCAGAAGCCAATTCGCAAAGGGACGTATCCAATATGGTATAGTTCAGCACTTATTAAAACTATGAAAGAGAAATATAAATTTCATAAAAAATTTAAGACCTATGGGAATAAATCTGATGAACTAACATTCAAGTTACTTCGTGAGCGATTCAAGATTATGGAATCGGCTTGCTACAAACGTTACCTTAGCCTAACTGAAGAAGCAATCAAAAATAATCCAAAGTACTTTTGGACTTTCGTTAAAAATCGCAGCAAATCGAATGCTTTCCCTAGTGCACTTAACTATGGCACCGATACACTCGTCACTGGAGAATCGATTTGTCAAGCGTTCTCTGCCAATTTCCACTCAAACTTTCTCAGCTCAGCTACCAGCAGCCCCTACGCCCCGTCCTCTACCTCGTCTTCTCCAGACCTTTTACCAGAATTTCCACGTTCTGACATATGTCATATTGAGGTGAATGTTGAAAGCGTGACCAGTCTACTTCGCAAACTAGATACTTCTAAAGGTGCTGGACCTGATAACATTTCGTCTAAAGTTCTAGTAAGTTGTGCACACTCTATCTCCCTGCCTATTTCCCTGTTGTTTTGTAAATCTTTGTGCTCATGTGTCGTCCCCAGTGTTTGGAAATCAGCGTATATTACCCCTGTGCATAAAAAAGGATTAAAAACTGAGATAACTAATTATAGGCCTATCTCTAAACTCTGCATCATAGCCAAGGTTTTTGAGAGGATTATTTATAATCAGCTATATCCCGCCATCTCTAAGTCTCTTAATCACTTTCAGCATGGTTTCTTAAAAGGCCGATCTACTGCCACTAATTTGATCTTGCTAAATGACTTCGTTACCTATAGTATGGATTGTGGCATGCAAGTCGATGTTGTCTATACGGATTATAGTAAAGCATTCGACCGAATAGATCATCATATCCTACTATCCAAGCTAAAACATGTGGGTATACATGGTGATTTGCTAAAGTGGCTATCCTCTTACATCGACAACAGGTCGCAAGCTGTAGTACTCAATAATTTCATTTCCAGTTGGGTTTTCGTACCGAGCGGTGTCCCTCAGGGCTCATTGCTCGGCCCTTTGTTGTTTGCCATCTATGTAAACGATATCATGATGTGTCTGCATTCTTCTAAACTGCTCTGTTTTGCTGATGATATGAAAATTTTTAAGTCAATATCATCATCGGATGATGCTATGGCTCTTCCAGCTGATCTATGTCGGCTCGAAGACTATTGCCGTATTAATAAACTTGACCTTAACCCATTAAAGTGCTCAGTAATTACTTATAGTAGAAATCGCACAATTATTGACACGTCTTACACCTTAGGAGGTGAAGCGTTACCGCGACGTAGTACTGTTTGCGATTTAGGAGTACACCACGATAACAGACTAGTTTTCGATACGCACATCGATTCCATAGTCAAGAAAGCTTCTAAATCACTTGGGTTCGTTATGCGTATCTCAAAACATTTTACAGAATCTAAAACCCTCAAGATTCTATACTGTTCCTTTGTCAGGAGCCACCTTGAATATGCGTCTCAAATATGGAACCCACGCTATTTTAAATACATCGACCGATTGGAAAACGTTCAAAGGAAATTTGTCAAGTATCTTTGCTTTCATCAAAACGTTCCGTACAAGTCTAGTGAATATCTCAATCTTTGTAGGAAATACCACCTGTTACCACTTATAAACCGTCGCGAAATAGCTGACTTTGTTTTCATATTAAAACTAATTAACAATGATATTGACAGCCCGGAACTTCTATCTAAAATCTATTTCAATATACCCTATAAATCTATTCGTTTCAATCCACCTTTACGCATACCAAATGCTTCAACTAATTACAGGCAGAACAGCTACATTGTGCGTGCTAGCAGAAACTTCAATAAGCTTTGTTTCCAGTACGATATTGACCCTTTTGTCACCAGTGTGTCCTCAACTAGAAGGTGCTTAGCTCTAAATTTCTTTAATTAACTTTGATTGACTTATAATGGATTATATGGCAGTAGTGTAATACTAGGTTAGCTACATAGTTTAAATAATGGCGTGTGGGTCACCCGGATCTGTACTCCTCACAAACCTAAGTTTTATCCAGTAGCTATAAGTGAAGACTTGTAATTAGCTTTCCTATCGCTAAGTTATCTTTATTTATATTTAGTTTACTTAGCTGTAAGTCTTCCATGTACCAAATTAAATAAATAAAGAAATAAATAAATAAAAAAAAGTCTTTAATATCTTGGTTAGGTACTGAAATACTGTTAACATTTAAAATAAAAATAATAATTTAATACAAATTTATATTTTAAAAACCTCAGAAATCCACTGTGCCCCCTCGGATTCACTGTAACCCTTGTGCTGATCCCTTGTAACCCAGTGAAGGGCTAAACTGGATAATTTCCCATTCTTTAAAAATCAAGCCCAACCCGAATCTATTAAAGTCAGGGTCTTAACCGTATGCTCGATTTGTAGTTCAATGATGTCACATATGGATTATTTGAAAAACAAGAGACTAGCGTCATTTAGAAAGGAAATAATGAGCTGAAGAAAAAAACTAGTTCACTGATACCCACTCTCCTCTAAGCATAATAAAAAATACACATGACTAGAATAGGTTAAGTATCTCGGTACATGTCAAAAATCTTTGGATAGAAGTACCTATATCTTATTGAAATAACCATGTAATATAAAATATTTTATTATTATTAGTTAATGAAACAAAAAAAAACAACAAAGGAAATCGATCTCCCGGTACAATAAGTACTTACAGCGATAAATAGAGCGACTAATAAGTACTTTTTTTTTTTTTTTATTAAGTGATTATGCACTGAGTGTGTACAATCTGCCACTTCTCCTCTGACATAATCAGAGCCCTTTTTATTTAATAAGTACTTAAAGAGAGGAGGCCACACCGGCCATTGCCGTGCCGGGGATGTGAAAGGCATTTTCATGTTCTCGGGTCCCCGGCATACGCGGCACAGAGGGTACAGAGTTGGTTTTTAGTGGGTATGCCATGCGCCTCCGTGGTGCGGGTGACTCCCACATACCCCTCATTCCTCCCCCGGGGCGGAGGGGATCCATAAAGGATATTCGAATTAAAAAAAAAAAGGTGCCTAAGTACTTACTTAAAAACTTTAACTTAATCACAATTGTATATTATACTTATCTATTACACAATCATAAATTAATAACAGTATGTTTCGCAGTTAGTGTTCTGTTCCACTGATGAACTCGGGCCTCCCCTTACTGCGAGGGGGGTTCAGGACAATCATAAATACCTAGGTATAATGTACACAAAATTTATATTGCATTGCCACAACAGCATGGCTGCTAGTCTCAGTTAACTCTATACAGTTGCCTACTTGATTTGATCATTACATGGATAATAAGTACTTAAATTATAATATAGGTACCTACCTACTACAAATAAATTATGTACCTACTTAATAAAATACATATACAGGACATTAAAGGAAAAAATAAAAAATTTGGTAGGTAACTACCTATATTAAGTAGGCTTTGCACATAAAGTGTTTTGCTTGTTATTATAAGACTGGTTTACATTTAGAAAAATCCAAAATTAAGGTAGGTACTTACCTACCTATATATTTTTTATTTACATTATAATACATGCCATAGTACCAACACATAAATTAAAACGCTCACCAAGTATCTGTACGAACGGGGATTTGAAGCGCCTCTGTCGGAAACACTGCAATTTTCTTTTAGGTAAGTATGTAGGTAGGTGCTTACTAATAGAACGTCTTAATACTTATAATAATAGTTTTAATGCGTACCTATCTCTGCTTGAATAAAGACTTCATTACTTTACCTACTTATAATTTGCGGCTTACCATTTATGACTAGGTAAGATATGAATGTATTAACTAAATGCTTGGTAAGTATTATATTTATGGATAAAATAGATTATGCAGGTATATAAATACCCTATCTATATTTTGTGATTCCTTGAAAATCGATTATTTTTTATCATTATAATGTACTTAAAAATGTGTGCTGCGTCACCTGCGTGCCATTGCTTATTGTCCTACCTTCCTACCGCCCGTTTCATTATTTCTGTGGGGGTACCTAAATATGCTTAACCAACGCATAAGTTACAAACTAAAATAAATTCGTTCTATTAGCCATAAGCTACTTACGTCTTGGCCCAAAATTTTACAAGGACGAAATCAACTTAACAACTTTTACTAAGAATTCTCACCAATCGTTTAATTAAGTACTTGGGCCCAATGGGGTTATTAATCGACAAAGGTACCACCTATTTACTGAACATCTACTTACTTAAATCCGTCTCATCTCATATCGACATTGCCATGCCAGCAAGATCAGCCGTGACAGAGTCAATTAATTTTATTGAGGACGAGTTCAAGCTATTTTATTATTCTCGACATCGCGCAATTGTTTTGGCAATATATCTGGCCCCTAAGATACAGGCAATTGCCTGGTTTAACTCACAAGTTAAGCACTTACATAATTAATTTTTCTGTTACTCAAGTCTACGGACATCATTTGTAAACGAATTAACCTGCAAACATGTAGACTTAGAGATAAATAAATATTTTTTCATCATTTTCATCAAGCTACCCCACTTTCTCTACTCTGATTATAGACTAAAATAAGAACAAACGAAATTAGATGCGGTACCCACTATCATTAGGTAAATGAGACTGGGTACCGCTATTTATATATTTTCCAATGTTATGCTTTAATTAACGACTATTTACAATTAAAATCTAATTTGCCTACGTCATTGCGGAAATTACTGTGATATACCTGTTATGTATCTATGTGTGATGATTTATACTAGGTGAAACAGAAAGGGTACATACTTTTTTTTTCAAAACTTAACTTGGAAATTCTAAAACTATCAGCTTTGGAGGAAACTTGAATAACAAGAGGCGTTACAGGGATACAGCTGTTGACAGATTTCATTAGTCTACAAAACCTTTAGTACTTCAACTGTCGCACAAAGCCGATAGTTTTAGATTTACAAAGTACAGTTGCAAAAAAAATAGCATACCCTTTCTGTTTCACCTGGTAGATGTACTACTTATACAGATACTCTTTAGCTAGTACCTATAAGGCGGGGGCGGTGCATTTGGGGGCTGATTGCGAACGATGGGCGCGGGGGCAGCGTGGTGGTGGTGTATGACGGTGGTGCGGCTAGGCGGCTCGGCGCAGCAGTCGCAGCAGAGGCACGGGATGCAGCAACAGCAGCTAGGACGGCAGGACCAATAGCAACCCATCCTGAAATTTGAATTGAGAAAACATTTTTCTATTTTCAAATTTGAAGCCCAGTACTTTTAGGTGTGTTAGACGAAGTAATGATACGAGTCCGGTCAGTTTGAATGAAGGAGGTGGTATAGGCAAGTAGTTAAGATACAAATGGGGAATTTGAGTTCTTTAACTAAAATTGTGTTCAAGAAAGTACCTATGAGCCGGCCAGATAAGAGTATAAGATACTTATATTTATCAGTTTAGTCTTTGATATATGTTAAGACTCACAGATCTTAATTATTATTTTTATCACGAAAAGAAATACATTACTTATCTCGACTATGTATGTAGGTACCTATTGTGATTCACAAACGTATATACTTATAAGTGTCAAGTAAATTGGTACATAATGTTCCATTGAATAAAGTGACGTGGCCAAGTAGTAGGTAGGTACGATAAACGAACCTGTATTATCGTAGTGCTAACGATGTCACAATCCATTTTCACGTTCCAAATTGAGTTGGTACTACAGGTAGTTATACAAACAAAGAGTTAGTAGGTAAGTATATTGAGGTTTTGTCTACGACTTCAGATAGTCCATCAACAATAGCTGTACTAATTAATATCATATTGACTATGAGACGTAAAAATGGAATAATTACTTGGTAATTAAGTACTTAATTTACTGTCTACAATAGAAAGCTTTAAAGCGACTAGCTACTACAAACGGTCGTCCACATTCCTTACCTTAATTAAATCCTTTATCTTGCCATAGGCTGTTCGGGGTGAGGGTAGCCGGGGTATCCACCATATCCACCCGGGTATCCGGGCTGGGGGGGTGGGTAGCCTCCAGGGGGTGGGTAGCCTCCGGGCGGCTGATAGTATCCGGGCGGGGGCGGGGGTGGCTGCTCGTAGACCACAGGCGGCTGCTGGATCACTGTCACCGTCTGCGGAGGCTGCTGCTGTTGTCCACAAGCGTTGGGGCACAAGCACGGGACCAGGCAGCAAGCGCTCAGTGCCAAACAACACGGGTTGCAGCAGACATCGCAATCACCACAGTCGAGAGATATACACAGACCCATTCTCCTACGCCGTTGGTTTTTAACTAAAACCGATAACACTAGGTAAATTAATTTATTACTACAACTAAAAATAAATTCTACTTATACAAAATTATGACTTCTAAACAAAGAGCCGTAAGCGCTAGAGTCGTATCAAATGAAATAGGCGAATGTTATCGATGTTGATACTCTTATCACTGGTTGCGGAGTATTATCTATTGATAAAGTAGTCCGAGCATTTGTCAGCACTAAGTATGGTAGGAATTTGGACTGACTGCTTAATAGCTGTAAACAATACAACCTACGGTTTCTACATTGCAGACGTGACTAATAATATTTATGTTCTAACCTACATAAAAGCATTCGTGTTGTGTCGTCAGTCTAATTTCCCAAAGGATAGTCACCAACGTAGCGGAGGTGTACCTACCTACTTTAAAAATATTTGATAGATAGGTAGGTTCAGTGCTGATAAAATAGGATGATAAATAAATCTTTGTAGTTCCTAGTATTTTTTACTAAACTTTTTGTAATCACAGGAAAACAGGGACTAAATATTCTGGTAATCCATGCAGCAAAAATGTATTTATAACTTATATGCTTTATGAACAAAACGTTTAGTACTTAAACAATATTAAACGGGTTACAGAACCCACTAAAATAATTTATTGTCATTATTTTTTCTCAGCGTTGTATCTATAACAGCTATGGAACTTATTGCAATACAATTCAAGAAGAAACATAACGAGCAATTTTATACTTTATATACGACTAGCTGTGCCCCGCGACTTCATCCGCGTAGTATTGGGTTATTGGGTTAAAAAGTATCCTATATGTTAATCCCGGTTATAATCTATCTGTGTTCCAAATTTCATCCAAATCCGTTCAGTAGTTTTTGCGTGAAGGAGTAACAAACATACATACATACATACATACATACATACATACATACATACATCCACACTCACAAACTTTCGCATTTATAATATTAGTAGGACAACGAATCCAATACGATAATACTGAATACCTACTTATATCGAACCAAGCTGTTATACTTATCTGCTTTGGAAATTGTACCGAGTGCTTCACTTATACTTACTAATTTAAAAATAATGAGTTAAACGTTTACTTACTTAAAATTAAGTCAAGTAATGACGTCACATTTAGATAGTTATATTGACATTTAGATAATAAAACACACACAGGCTTTCATGCAATTAAGCTAGCATAATTAGTAATGAGAATCAACATTTTTGTATTTTAGTACCTACCTACTAAGAATACGGGGTGTAATAGTGCCCAGTTTTTTAAATTACTTAAATAAAAGTTCCTGGTGCACATACCTACCAGGTCACGGTAATGTTATCTATCAGTATTTTGATACAAATGGTCGGAACGCGAGTCATACCAACGCGGCTCGAGTTTGGTATACACTTAGTACACAACAGTCGCGAATGCCCCGCAGTGACGAACGACCGGTATATGAATATAATATTTACAATCACAAAACTGGAAAGGAAACCAAGTAGCTAGATGAAATTTAAATAATGTAGCCGGACAGCCTGCGCGACTGTACCTAATTATTTCAAGGGCAGGCCCGAGTCACAATACTGGATGGATAGATAACATTACCGGGACCAGGTTATTTAACTTTATTTTAAATCTGAAGCATAATCATAATGTTATTAAAGGTTTTATCATTAGCATAATGCACTCTCACAGATTTGCATTAATAGTTTCGTTACTAGTGCTAAAGGTTGTGTAGCTGTAGAACTGCATACTAACATGAGTTAATAATAAACTAACCTATATTGATGTATGCACACAACCAAAGAACACACAACACATTTAATACATTTCACATCAATGCAGACACAATAATATCACATGACTACCCATTTACCCAATGGAAATAATTAACTAAGTGCGTAAGTATTTAAATTAAATATTGGACGACCGGTGTTAGTAGGACAAAAGCGGCAACACAAATAAATTAGTAAAGTAACTAGGTATAAACACATAAGTAAGTACAAATCTTACCTGTTTTTTATTTTATTTTAAGTATTTAAATTATAACAAACACAATGACATTATTAACTCCAGCATTCGCGATGTAAACACCTTTTAAAAGAAAAGAAACAAACGTGAATGAGTCGGTGGTGTGCTGTCGGGGAAAACTGCGGTGACACAGACGCAAGCGCAGCTCTGAAGTATTTTTATCTCCTTCCCCCTAATGTGAACAGTTGCAAGTAAGAAAATAATAGAGCTACTCTACTACAGCGATATCAATATCTACAGCAAGTAGGAAAAACGAGAGCAATGACGTTTCAACCTTGTAGCACGTAGGTATTGATCGCACTTATGCACGCGAAAAACCTTTACGTAAGATCTGCTAAGTATTCTGTGTAAGTCTTTATTCAGCCTATTTAAGGAAAGGCATAGTCCCTATTTGTTGTTACGATACAAAGAGGGGCCATTATGGCACCTAAATATATGCAAGTAAATAAAATAGACGTCTGTTTGTAACATCAAAATAATAGATTTTTAGTAAATACATTTTATGAAAGTGTAAGTAGGTAGGAGTGCGGTACTTATAACAAAAAAATAAATAAAAAAATAGTTAGTTTGTCTGTCTGTTTGTTCCGGCAAATCTCCGAAACGGCTGGACCGATTTTTACGGGACTTTCACCGGCAGATAGCTGATGTTATAAAGAGTAACTTAGGCTACTTTTATTTTATCGGAGTATCACGCGGGCAGAGCCGCGGTCAACAGCTAGTCATACTAATATTATAAAGAGGAAAACTTTGTTTGTTTGATTGTAATGAATAGGCTCCGAAAATACTGAACCGATTTGAAAAAATATTTTACTGTTGGGAAGCAACACTATCCCCGGGTGACATAGGCTATATTATATTTTAAAAAAAATTAGGGATCCTTAGGTACTACAACTCCAATAATGTAACCGTAATGTACCCGTGCGAAGCCGGGGCGGGCTGCTAGTTATAAATATAACACGTCATAAATGTGTAAAAAAAAACGTTATGTCTCTATAGTTACCTTTCATTCGTCATTATAATGAATTGCTGGGTGACACGTTTCCGTTGAGTGTGATGGTGTGATTCTTATTACCATTACAACGTTAAACTGTGTTAATTTATACAAAAAAGATAAAACGGTTTTAACTGAAGCAATATTAGGTAAAATGTTTATTTTTTCAATAATCAAGACTTCTATCGCCTTAGTCATATTGTATAGACATACTGATGTAATTTTACGAAAAAATTCAGTCAAAGATAATTTGTTTGTGAGTACTAGTGTCTTAAGCCTTCCTTACTAAAGTTATTTTATTGTTTATCAACATTTAGTGGATCAATCATGTTGAAACTGATTGTCGATAGCGGAAGGTTTTAGGCTCACGGTGACTGCACACAACACAAGGTCAAATTACCACATTTTTTTCATAGTCCATTGTTAGGTAACAACTTCAATTTAGTTTTATAATTTCATAATGAAAACAGATTTTTATGGCTGTGTAAGTGTACCTATCGTAGAGGACGTGAGTGTATCTATATGTACATATAAAAATATGGCATTATAATCACAGCCAAGCAGGTAATCTCGATATCTTATCGCTGCGCTGCGTCACACTCAATCAATGCCAAAAATTTAGACAGGAGCTCACTCGAGTTTGATAACCGAACAACGCGCGTGAAACATACCTAATGTGAAAAATAAAACAAAGAGTGATGCCTGATGAAGATTTTTCAGAGGCCGGGCCGGCGAACTCGTTAAGAACTTACGTTAAATCAGAGACTGCCGATTATTCGAAGCGTAGAAACTATAAATATAAGAAACAGTCAGCAAAAAATGAAGATAGTGATAAGAAGAACTTACTGCAGCGCCTTCCGAGGTTGCAGACCGCATTAACACCTAGATTCGGCAGTTTCCGTAACAGTTTCCGGAAGCTAAATTGTTTTAAGAAACAGGAAGAGGAGGATATGCCAATGATGGAAATCCCACGGCACAAAAGTATAGACATTGGCGTTGGGTTGGCGCGGAGAGTGTCTCTTTTCCTGTTCACGAAGAGGACGGTGTGCGTGCATCCTTACCACCCGTACACGCCGGAGCAGACAACAAGAAAGATATATTTTTATGATGAAAATAAGTAAATTCATTATCTAAGTATGGAATTGGATCAGTGATTGTTCTTCTCTCTGTAATAGGTAAGCAAGACGATGGTCCTTACTCGGTTTGTGATTGACGCTATGTTGGTGAAACGGTTTAGTGCTTAAAAGAATTGATGTTATTACTCTCATACACAATCATACGCAATGTAGCGGTAGAGCTCTAGTTGAGAAACTCTCGTTTTGGTAACAAGAAAGAAGGCGGTAAAAAATCGTTTATTTCATGAAGACGCGTGTTGTGACTCTTATGACACTGGCTCAATTTGCAGTAATTCACGTGTCGTCGTGAATCGAACTGACTAGGTATAATCCTATTTTCCTCTGGCTCATACCTCTATGAATTTATATCCCAACCATTTGCTACAATGTAGATTACTTGCTAAACGACCAAGCATACAGTTCTACTTACTACCTATGCGGTGAAGGCATCTTGAGCAAACCTGAATACCTATTATCCTGAAACAAATAGGAACTTCCAGTTTATAAAAGTGTTTCGCCTAACGAAGAGGACTTTGACATGAATTCCCCTTTCATTGAGGGAAAACATGCCCGAAGACAAGGTATTTATTAAAGAGATACGTAATATTAACGATGAAATGACGTGTTTGTAGGACTGCAGTGTCTAAAGACACTGACATTCTACAAAACCTCCTACAAAATAATCTAAGTAAGTTGGTAATTAATGGAAAACCCGCTAAAGATTAACAACGTGAATCAACCAAACTATTTATCTGTATGAGCAGGAAATACCTGTGCTGCCTTCTGGGAAGAAAGAGTGAAATAAAATGAGGAAATTATATCATCATCTCTAATTGTAAATAAATTTAGTTAAGTATTGTTTTGTACAGTAGAAATATAGTAGAACATTGCATAAAAGTAAGGTTATATTAAATGGTAATAAAATACCTACTTACTGTTTTTTTTATTCAATATCGTCGAACCCACCCTGCTTTGCAAGGGTAGGTAAGCTGCAAATATGAAGAAGAAACAGAACAAAATTCTCAGTACCTACCTATGTACCCAGTTTGTAAGATTAGCTCAAAAATACATGTATGGGGACTTTGTTTTAAGTAAATATTACCATCATGTTTATGTTGGTAGGCAAGGTACACCTACTTAACGAATACCTACATGTCCATGAGTTATCTACTGTCCATCTCGCTGCCATAATATTTTACATGAAAACAATATTTTTGGCCTACTATCAGATCATCTATCTACGTGGCCATCCCAACATTAGCACGCTTATCTAATCACCTGAGATTGACCAAGGTAATTAGTATGAGCACATAAGCGTATGTACATACTAGAATACTAAGCAAGTAGGTACCCACGTTCCGCTTCTCGAGTGACCGCAACATACGAATAAGCGCCTTCAACTTAATTAACACATGGAAACGCTGATTCCTCTTCCTGATGGCATAAAGCTCAAAATTCGCGATTCACTCAACAAATTGATGAACACTAACAGGTTTCGACAGTCAATTAGTAGTTTACCTTATCCGAAATATAAAATTGTTGTCCTTGACACGTGAATAATGGTCGAGCAGTTTAATTCAAGTCGCGATTAAGTGGAGAAATGACGCGAACTCTACAATTTATTGTGATGCTCTGCATCGCGCTTCTCGCTAGTCGATCGTACAGCAAAACATTTGCGACATGTGAATTGTACAAGGAACTTATAAAGCAAGGATTCCCTCAATATCAACTGAATGACTGTAAGTTACTCTACTTACGTATTTATAAATAATATGTATCGCCAGACTGACACACCAACTGTATGGTCCCAAACTAAGCAACGCTTGTACTATGGGTTCCGTACAATGGAATAGGGGCGATGCCAGTGACACCCAGACCAGAGCAAATTACGAAAAGGCCATATCCAAAATTTACCCCAGCTGGAATAGAACCCTCAACCCCCATGTGCAGTGAGCCGAGCGGCCTACGCTCAAACCACTTCGCCAAGCGGTCGTCAAACATAATACGAGTAACAATATCTAAAGCGGTAGGTGCTTAAAGTAATGGTGACTACCTAATTAAGTTTAAAAGCTAACACTACTATTAAATTGTGCTATAGGTAAAATTTATGTACGTAGGTAAGTTCAAGTACTAGACGGTAGGTCGGTAGATTTCCATATATCGAGTGACAGTGGTCGGAATCGAACCCGAGACCGTTCACCACTGACAGAACACGAGCAAAACAACGAATAAATAACAGAAAAAATATTGAATACTTATTCGTCGCTCCAGGTCGTAATTCAGCTCATGTTTTGGGCCCATCGAGTAATTGGCGCTTGAATCAGTAATTTACATTTTCATCCAGTTTGAGTGTATTCATCAAATAAAAGATTCCCTGAAGAGTTATCACTCTCTAATATTTGTTAATTCAGGGCTATGTCTGATAGAGGCGGAAAGTTCCCGGCGGACTGACGTCATAGGTGGCCCAGATGAGGATGGGTCCTATGACTACGGCTTGTTCCAAATCAATGACCGTTACTGGTGCAGCAATGGAGGCGTCTCTGGCAAGAGTTGCAATATGCGGTGCAAAGGTAATATGACGAAAAGGAATATTGCTATAGTATTGTACCTACTCACCATTTAAAATGTAGAGACCATGAATAAAAGGCCTCTCGTCATAATGTTACACCGCATGATGGTACCTACACGTTTGAGAACATGCCCATTGGTTTGAATTAAAGATAGTACCCATACATAGATAGATAATATGTTAGTAATTACTAAGCGTGCAACAAAATAATGGAACACTTTGCCGGCGTCTTTGTTCCCGGTCGACAATAACCTGGATGTTTTCAAGTCGAGAGTGAACCGGTACCTTCTAGGCAAGTATGCACCACCGTAGACCACATCGTCACTTACCATCAGGTGAGATTGTGGTCAAATACTTGCCTATCTCGAAAAAAAAAACATCCTACTAACATTATAAATGCGAAAGTTTGTGAGTGTGTATGTATGTATGTATGTATGTTTGTTACTCCTTCACGCAAAAACTACTGAACGGATTTGGATGAAATTTAGAACACAGATAGATTATAACCGGGATTAACATATAGGATACTTTTTAACCCAATAATCCAATACTACGCGGATGAAGTCGCGGGGCACAGCTAGTTTAGTAATATAGTAAGGTCCGCATTAATAAACCAATCTGAAGTCTGAGAGTGATCTAGAGAACGCTTTTGACATGTAATTTTGTACTGGAATGACAATAGGATGTCATATCCAAGATCGCTCTCAGACTTGAGATCCATTTATTAAGGCTAAAGCGCCCATCTAGCCCGCGAAGTTCAAATTTTTTGAGTTCTTTTAGAATTTTTTCAAAATCTGACTATAATAAAAGACAAATTTTGTAATTCGCGAAAAAGACCGTGTGCAGTGCATTTATTAATATATCCAACTTACTCTAAAACATTTCAAGAACGACAGCTATCCAGATAATCTGGCAATTTTTGTATATTTAGTGATTTACTAGTATCATATCCACCGTGATAATATTTAGAGTAAAATAAATGTATTAATAAATGCACTGCACACGGTCTTTTTCGCGAATTACAAAATTTGTCTTTTATTATTGTCAGATTTTGTAAAATGTCTAAAAGAACTCAAAAAATTTGAACTTCGCGGGCTAGACAGGCGCCTTCACCTTAATACAGAACCGACTTACAAACTTAAACGCATAGTTATAGTGCGTTAATAATATGAATAATATTAATAGTGTGTTCCATTCCGTTATATTATAATAACATTTCGTTATTTCCTATGGTTTCAGATCTCCTCACCGACGACATGACAAAGGCGTCGGCATGCGCCAAGAAAATCTATGGTATTCACGGCTTCTACGCATGGGTAGGATGGGTAAACGAATGTAAAGGAAAGCGCCTTCCAAATATAAATTGCTGACTGAAAATTTTACCAATGGTGTCCATGCCGTTGTCTTCAAAATATGTCTGTCTTGCTCAAACATAACCACTAAAAGGACAATGATAAGTAGCTGTTAGTTTAAAGCTAAGTTTTTACAGGTAACACCAACACCTTGCCATTTCGAGACTAGTATCATTTTGCGATGATTGTATATAGGTAAGAAGATTCAGCTAATCTATTTACTCTAAGGTCCAAAATAATACTTATATGAGGGTTTAGACTCATATCACAAAATATTGAAAGAAAATCGATTTTTAGTTAATCTTTTCACAAAATAGAGACGCCAACATATCGGTTTAAATGTGTCTTCTTAGTGCAAACGAGGAGTAAGGTCGCAATACGAAACCTCTAACAAACATTCCAAGACCCGTAACTCTGAAAATATGAATTACGTATCCGATCTTCACTAGGGATTAATTATTATTTAGTTTTTTGAAACTCTACAGAACTATAAAATATATATAGCAACTTTTTTGATCAAGCTGTTTATTAACATCAAACGATATTGTATAAATAAGTAAGCACTAAGTACACATATGAGGTAACTTTCTGGGTTTTTACAAGTTGTACCTACCTTGTAAGTTGAAACAGTCACAATGTGACAATACTGTCAATAGCATAAAACAAACACAGAAAAATATCACTGGGTATTAAGTACTTAGGTAAAACGTAAGTAATTATTAATTATGAGCAATACTGAGTAGCCGTATACAAAATTATAAGTACAAAGTAAGTAGTAGTTTCATGAAATAACTGTCGGAAATACTAGGAATAATTCTAAATCCATGCCTAGAGTGTATTAGGCGCATTAAGACGCAGCAAATTCAGTCACTAAAATTGGCTTTGCTTTTTACAATAACACTGCTTCTATTAAACGAATCACATCAGTAGAACAATATTATAGTTATTTTGTTTCGACTGGACGCGCCTGTCAACGCTAGCTGAGTATTAATTATATCATTTCATGTTTCATATCAGAGTGGTTGTTGCGTCTAGGAACCTTGTGGGGTATCTTAATTTCTATTACTACCAAGATGTGAACAGATCAAGCAATACAGGAATGGTCATAGATTTTGTTTAAATATCTTGCCTGGGCATGTATAGAGGTGTCGTTTAACGACTATTTTATATCTACATATATATAAAGGTTGAAACAGAAAGGGTATACTTTTTTTTCAAAACTTAACTTTGTAATTCTAAAACTATCAGCTTTGGAGGAAACTTGAAAAACGAAAGGTGTTATAGGGATCCAGCTGTTGACAGATTTCATAAGTCTACACAACCTTCAGTACTTCAACTGTCCCACAAAGTCGATAGTTTTAGATTTACAAAGTAAAATTGCAAATAAATAAGTAATACCCTTTCTGTTTCACCTAGTACATAATATAAGTAATACATTTATAAATAAATTTAAATTATTGATTGATTGCTAAATTACTTTCCCTACACTAGTTCTGAGATTCAGCAATAAATGGTTATGTTTTGTCTTATTGTTATAGTGCACTAGTTTTTGATTTAAGATTATTTCTTTCCAAGTTCTTGGTTTCTTAGAGTCGCCGCTTCAATCGCACTTATCATTGTGGCCCTGTAAAAAGAAACATTAGATTTTATTATTGTTTTTTTCTTATGGAAGGTTTATTTATATATACTTAATAGTACATTGTTACACGAGTGGTGAAAGTGACTTATTTAGTCCCTTGACGGGGTTTGGCGCCCGAGCGTAGCGAGGGCGCTAATAGTTCGAGGGACAAAATAAGTCTTTCACCCGAGGTAAACACTGTGCTTTTCATTACGAATACAAGGAAAGTAAAAATAAAAACAGGAATTGGCTAAAGAAATAATACAAGGAAGTATGAACAATACTCTACAACTCGAAAAAAAACAAAGATCGGATTGCCGCCTATTTTGTTTTTTTTTCGTTGGCCGGCCAACTTCATTATTTAGCCGTTATTTTTCATCTTTAATTATTTTGCCCAAATCTACGTTATTTTAAAGAAATTCTTGAAACTAAATTATAATTAAGTCATTTAAAAATATATATTCTTTAATTAATACTTAACTTTATGTTATTTCAATTTTACATCGTGCTGTAATTGAATGACTGTAGAAAAAGTTTGATCATGGTTCCATAGAAATGTAAAAATGGAACTATTTTTTTTTATAATTTGACAGCTGTCAGTTGAAAGCGATTCTCCTGGGCCGGAAAAGTATTACTTTCAACCCGCTCCTCAGGCAACGTCAGACCTACTTTCAGAGTATGAGTAATGAAAAATATTATTCCGGTTATATCTACAGTCAAGCAGATGGAATAAGGAAAAAAAAACATTAATTTACAGCCAGTCGTTGAGCGCAGTAGTTCGTTCATTTCACCAAGACGCGTGCTGTGACTCTTATGACACTAGCATATGGGACAATTTGCAATAATTCATGCTTATTCTTGAATTAAATTGACAATACGGTAAGGTATTACACACCTCCACTGCTTAAAGTAAAATAATGTAACCTTTACACAGAACTAAAATAACAAGCCGCATTATATACCTACCTACCTGCCGATAGCAAGGAACTATACTCCATTTGTTATAGCATTAGACAGAAGTTAAAAAAGGTTATTTTTAGTGTCCACTTTGTAATAAAAGTACAATTAACGAGTTACAGTTACGATTGGCGTCGAATTTATTATAATCTATTTATATACCAGCTTATCACACCTAACTGTAATAATATTAATTATTTATCTTATTAAATATATTGCCTTTCATTTAAATAATTATTATTTCATTACAATTTAAAATTAGTGTCGATGCTAAAAACCTAAAAGAAGCAGGGGTGAACATACCGGGAACGTTTTTCGCTTCACTATAATCCTACCAAATCTAAAATGTTACCTAATCCCTTCATAGGTTATGACAGCAGGGTATTTCTAATTTTGTCGGACTATGTTATCTATGAAATTGACGTAAATAATGTGCTGTAAAACATAATATAAAAAGTACTTTTATTTTGTTTATCGAAGTATTTAGCTAGTATTTTAAATTTATCTATCAAATGTTATGTTAAAACAATTTTAATGTAATGACTCTAAATAAAAGTTGTTTTGACTTGGAAATAAAATGTTTTGCATCCCTGCTTCTACGAGCCTCTTATGTCTAATGTTATAATAAATGGAGTATAGGTACCTACAATTTATTTCGGAAGCCTCAATGTGGTTTAAGTTTGGTATTTTTAATCAAATCGAGGCAGAAACACGATAATAATTAGATAGGTAGGTAGGTATTGTTGCATATGATAAAAATTAAAGTAGGTACCTACTTAGGTACCTACCAAAACGAGTCGTAATTAGAAAAATAGCTATTATAAAAAGTAGCAGTATATATTAGAAAAAGTAGCAATAAAAAAAAAATACATGTAAAAAGACAAGCCCGCTGAGTTTCTTGCCGGATCTTCTCAGTCGAGGTCGCGTTCCGATCCGGTTGTATATATAAGAAAAAAAAATGTAAAATTGACAATTTGTAAGTGCCCCCGTAGGCCTACACAAAATAAACGATTTGAATTTGAAAAGTTCATTGTTATAACTACTTAAGATTGTTAAGATAGTAGCAAATAATGATTAATGATAATAAGTAATTAATAAAGATATTCTCAATGTAATCAGCATGACAAATGACCTACCAAGTGATAACATTATAATAATTTTTATTATGTCTATTCCATGAATATATTATGTCTAATTTATTCCAAATTGTTTTGAAGAGGTTCATTATCTACACGAGTATGTTAAACTACCAGTGCAGATTGTCAGCCCCATCCCACATGATTTTTTAAAATAACAACGTGATTTTATACTAATTTGGAGTGTTGGGGTGAAGCAAATCCATATAGAGTGCACATGAATGGGCAGTTTATGAATGACTAGCGGCCCGCCCCGGCTTCGCACGGGTACATTGCGGTTACATTATTGGAGGTTCAGTAAGGATCCCAAATTTTTTTTAAAATATAATATAGCCTATGTCAACCGGGGTTAGTGTAGCTTCCCAACAGTGAAATAATTTTTAAAATCGGTTCAGTAGTTTCGGAGCCTATTCATTACAATCAAACAAACAAAGTTTTCCTCTTTATAATATTAGTATGATAGTCATCTCGGGTAGTTAGAAGGTCTAAGATATTACCTAAGTATATCTAAGAGCAAACGGTCGCCCGGTCGGCGGCGTATCAACACCACACAAGTAACTCATAGCAATATCTGTTCAAACTTCTAATGTTTATTATATATATCCTTAATAGCTGACAAGACAGACATTGTCCTGTCTTTTAGGGCTATGAAAAATAGATGTTGACCGATTCTCAGATCTACCCAATATACACACAAAATTTTATGGAAATCGGTCGAGCCATTTATATATTAGACTAGCTGTGCCCCGCGACTCCGTCCGCGTTCTGTAGAAATTTTTCCTGAATTTTCTTTGCTATAAACCTCACGGAGCCCGAGACCTTTCCAACGAATGCAAAACCGTGGAAATCGGTTCGTGCGTTCTGGAGTTATAGCGTCAGGAAGGAAAACCCGACTTATTTTTATATAGTAGATTACACGAATTTAACTTTGTATTCTCACCTTAGACTTCCTTTTTCAAGTGCAGTAACACCACATATTGTCGACCCACCGGGCGAACAGACTTCGTCTTTCAAAAGCCCAGGATGTTTGCCGGACTGAAGCACCATTTGACCGCTGCCGACTACCACTTGAGCGGCGTAGCGTAGCGCCACAGCCCGAGGAACGCCTTGCTTCACTGCTCCATCAGCTAACGCTTCTATCACTATGTAAATCTGTAACATTTTAATTCATGCCTCTACTGTTGCCACTGAGAATAATGTTCCCGATATTCTTTAAGCAGATTGTATCTTTGACAGTCACTTTGAGCCTCTGATTTGGTTCATGGCACTAAAAAAGTGCTTATATTTTCTTGGATAACTATCACTCTATATCAGCCAGTTGCTCCTGATTCAGTCAGCCATAAACCGACACAAAATGAATACCAAACATTAAGGATGGTTCCTGAGCCAACCACAGTATTTTAAGATGGTTGCTCTAGCGGTATGAATGTAGGTCACTGCACTGCATGATTACAGGTTCTATTCTCAGCAGTGCAAATTACGGAAATGGCTGTTTACATCACTCATAATACACTCATTGCCTTGTTTGGAAGCATATGGTTGGTGTGCTATTCTGGCGATATTCATTTATTTAATACTTAAAAGCTAAGCACATCTCAGGCGGCCAAAGGGTTATGATGTCCTACAGTTGCACAATAAGGTGTTACACTCTTATAACTAGGGAATACCCTCAATGGAGGAATCACTCACACGCCAACTATCACACCACCAAACAGCTTATAGTGAGCAGACAGATTGAACAAAAATATTTTTCAAAAAATTAAAACTATGTTAATTTACTTACAAAGGCTGGGCTACACCCTGTCAGAGTGCCTAGGGTGTCCATCAGAGATTCTGGCACTCGTTCACACAGGCCTGAACTGGACAACAGCGTCTCCAAGAGTGCACATTGCTGTTCAGTCACACTGCTGTCTGGTGTATAGATACAAGCTCCCGCTCCAACCGTCATAGGGGTGTTAGGCATGATGCGTATCACACTGATGGCGGCATTTGACAGATATGATTTGAAAGTCTGTAAAATACAATAGAGAAATCAAGGTAAGTACATACCAAACCAATTGCCAAAAAAGAGGAGGTGCTATGTTTGTCTGCATGTTTTTTTTTCTTTTATTTATTTTATTTATCTTCTCTTCACCAACTTCTCCGTGAATTATGGACCAGTTTTGAACAATTTTAATTCAATACATAGCTTAGAACAAAAAATGATGAAAAAAATAATTTTAATTTAAAAAAGTAATAACTAGGGACCTTGTAATTTTTTTATTTGGAGTTGGTGTCACTATCTTTACACTATGTTAGGACAACTTCTTAGGTAACTTCTACCCTTCGTTACTTGAAGTGGCACCAATTCCAAAAAAAATAATCTAATATTGGTATGTATGTAACTAAGTAATTACTTTCAGCTGTTTGTCCAGTAGTAGTATTCAAATTTAATAATTGCATTTAACATTGCAATTGGAATAGACTTGATGTCTCATATTAAATTTAATATATGTTTTACATAAACCTGTGTTACTTCTAAAAGTGCCAATTATTTTATTAAATATCGACATAAGTAGGTACTTAATATTTTGGGCAGTGGTTTTTTTCGTTGTAAATCTTTCAAATAATAAAATCCTTGACGAAATAATAGTTACGTAAGTTGTTAGTTGAACTTTGCTTTTTATCTTCAAATCTTGAACCTTCAACAGTTCAGAGGTCAACACTTATAATGCCCCTCTATTCGTTAATATTGCTTAGGGGCTGATAAAAATTATAAAATAGGTATGATATAGTATTATAGCAATTGTTAATTTAATAACCTTATACAAATCTTCTATGTGAATGCCAGCCAACATCGAAATAAATAAAACCTTCTTATTTTCTTGATCTATTGATATGTCGTTAAGGATTCCTTTAGCTGCTTCATTTAACTTGTCAGGTTTTACTCCCATGAATATTATATCACACTTGTTGAACACTTCACCATTTTTTGTAGTAGTATTTGTACCCAGATCACGCCAATGCTGAAGATTCTGTATATGAGGTCCAGCTACCCAAATTTTAGATGCAGGATGGGCATCTGTGAATAAAAACAAATTCAGAGTCTGAACAGCTTAGCTCAGCTCAGCAACTGTGTAAATACGATACATACCACTTTTTAATATACCCTTGACAATTGCCGTAGACATATTACCACCCCCAATAAAGCCTAGATTAAAATCCATCCTGGAATTTGATTTTTGATGCCTTTTTATAAAATAGGTTTCAATTAGAATTAGTAAATCTTCTATTTCGTTTACACTAGCAGATTAAATTATCTCTATTTGTTTAAGTATGTCTCATTTGCTTAATTTCTTTAAATTAATTGAATTGCATTAAAGTATATCGGTTATAATAATGAAAATAAAAATTAACAACCGAGTTACCAGGACACCAGGATTTTATACAAGGTACTCTGTGACCAGGATTGACTGGACTGACAGACCAACTAACAGAACAGACACTGACCGAGGTGAAGTGACGGCCCAGACCTGACACTGACAGTAACGTCTGTGACAAAACAAAAGGATATAGTCAAAGTTTGTAGACATAAAAAAATATGGACTCCATTTTGGTATTTTTGTATTGTACTGTTATTAATTGTGTTTGTTATTGCAATTCGGTACTCGACATTGGCAGAATCATATTGGGCTTGACTCAATTGTAAGAGGCCATTGATATTTAAAAAAAAAAGATGAATTAATGTCTTTCCGACTGTTATTTACAATAATTAATTCGATGGAATTCAATATTATTGAACATTACGCAGGAAATAAAATAAAGTCTTCAATATAATAATAAATAATACTAGCGAAATATTTTTATTTTAGTGCAACTCTAAAACAATTTGTCTTATTTATTTATTTCACTGGGCAACACTGACAGTTTGTGGCTTCATTTTGTAGGGTGAGGTGTGAGTTGTATTTTTGGGATTATTTTGATATCGTTATCAATTTTATAATGCCGATTTAGTGTTACAACCTGGGAAGTGCTCAAATATGTGTTGTTGTAGTGAATCCTTCAATTATAGTTTGTATGAAGTATAGTGTCCAACATGTTTCGATGTATACCTTTGTTCAAATGTAATCGCCAAGTGGAATGTGTAGACAAGCGGCATTGCTCGTTGCCAACAGTACCTGAAGACATTTTGCGATATTCCAGGAGTTTAGAGGAACTCTTTTTAGATGCCAATCATATTAGAGATTTGCCGAAGGTGAGTGAATTCGTAACCTAAATTTGATGATCAATTTTCAGTCGTGGGCGTTTACCTTATCATGCAAGATGTGTAAATAATACCTATCAGAGCATCTTATGTTGTTTTCATTACGAAAACTTGTGTAGGTCGGATAGAAGCCATCAGAAACGGCCAGTTTTTAGTCATCAAAGGGTATTACAGTAAGTAAAAGGCTTAAAAATGGCTGTAGTCGACTTATATTTTACTCTACCTATGCTACCCTGTACCTTTTGAGCATTTATTGACATTCATACAGTCTATGATAAATACTTTGAATGGATTTAGTTAGTCCTATAAAGTACTATAAACACTAAAGACAAAAATCAAATCTGTTCCTTACAGGGCCTTGCTGTTTAGAGAAATAATCTTTCTTAAATGTAAAGGAAATCTTGATGGGTGCCTATTCACAGTTCAATATCTAATTTTATAGATTAAAATGTGTGTTGCCCAACAAGACATATTAAGTTATGACCTTAGACCATTGCAATACATACAATAAATAATAAAAGTCAATATCAATCCAAATAAAGAAGGAACACCCAAAACTTAATTTTCCATCCTTTACAAGACTATATTATAGATAACTAGCTGTGCCCCGTGACTTCATCCGCGTAGTATTTAGCAAAAATTTCGGGATTATCGGGTTAAAAAGTATCCTATATGTTAATCCCGGTTATAATCTATCTGTGTTCCAAATTTCATCCAAATCCGTTCAGTAGTTTTTGCGTGAAGGAATAACAAACATACATACATACATACATCCACACTCACAAACTTTCGCATTTATAATATTAGTAGGATGTTGCACTAATTTTTTATCTGTTTTTTCATTCATAGGAGAGAATAAGACAAAATATATTTATCTATTCCTCAGTCTGTCTTGCTAGGCCTGTATGTAATATTACTATTAACCATCATTTGAAATTTAAGTTGTCTCTAAGTAGTATCAATAACATGAATCAGTGTGATAATGTTTGGACAGTGCGAATGAGGGGGTTATTTCAAACAGATCAATACAATACCTACCCAAAATCCATATTTTTCACACAGAATTAGAGTTCTTTCACTGTTAGATTACTCTTATAAAATTATAACAGCAAGCAATTACAACAGCAACAATTATACCTACCTATCTCATTGTTTTGTTTCTAAATGAGTACTGTTGTGATTCATTATTGTCACATGTACCTACCTAAATATTTATTTTTACTCCACTAGGCACCTTCAAAATGTTACCATACTGGCTGGTACCTTTTGTTTATTGCAAAGCAGAGGCTTGGTGCATTAACTATTATATTATAGTATGAAATACAAAATACTATAAAATGTATTCTGCAAACGGGATGTATGTAAATAATTACACTACAAAGCTGTCTTTATTTCCTGTTATGAGTTTATACCTAGGTATGTAAAATGGGAATTTTCTAGCTCAAACCAATGGATGAGGCACCAACAATTTCTAGAATTAAATACCACATTAACTTAATGAATGTAATCATTGCCAATTATCATTTAAATACCTAAGAATTAATTTAAATTATGGTTTGTGTTAATGGATTGGAAAGCAAAGGTTGTATCTAGTTATATTACTATGCTAAATACGAACTGTTATTTTGTTACAGAATTTCTTCAGACTTCATAGACTAAGAAGACTAGGCCTCAGTGATAATGAAATTCACAAACTTCCAGCAGACATTCAGAACTTTGAGAACTTAGTTGAACTAGATGTATCTCGCAATGGTAAGTGATTAATATTAATTTATACATTTTACTTAAAACTATGATACGAGGGATGCCTTTTAAGTTTTGTCGTTTGAAGAAAAAAACACAACTAGAACCTTATAGTACTTTTTATTGTTTTTCAAAGTATTCACCACGTAGCTTAATACACTTTTCCATTCGCTCAAACCAGTTATTATAACATTTATACCACTCTAAAGTGGGGGTGTTCAAAATGGCTGACTTGAAAGCGTCGACTGCTTTTTCACCGGACTCGAACCTTAACCACGAAGACTTTTCTTAATTTTAGGAAATGTAAATAAATCTTTAGGGCTTAGGTTAGGACTGTATGGAGGATGGTCAAGAATTTCTACTTTTTCCTGCTTCAAATACTCAATCGTTTGACGAGCGCTGTGTGAGATTGCGTTGTCGTGGTGCAGGATGATGCGTCGCTTTGAGTTAGATTTTCGAAGTTGACGATGACTTGTGGTAAACAAACTGTGGTATACCACTCTGCATTAACCGTTCTACGATCTTCAAGTGCAATAGTCGCAATATGGCCGGTTTTTCCAATGAACGTGGCCACCACCTTCTTTGAAGTGCTTCGAGAACGAACAACTTTAGTCGGTTTTGGCTTGTCTTGAAAGACCCAGATTGTAGATTGTTGTTTGGAATCAGGATCGTAGGCATAGATCCAAGATTCGTCACCACTGATGATGTCGTAGACGTGATTTGACTCTCCTTGGTTGAACCTTTGCAGAGTTTTCTTACACCATCTGACGCGGGCCGCCTTGTGATCGTCACAAAGCAGATGCGGTATCTAACGGCAAACTAGCTTTCTTACACCAAGCGCTTCATGCAAGATCTTCTGAATGGTTGTCCCTGAGATGCCTAATAGAGCCTCTATCTCTCGATACGTCACATGACGATCTTCGAGAATTTGTTGTCTCACAGCAATGATGTTATCTTCAGTGAAGGCGGATTTTGGCCGTCCTTCGCGAGATTTGTCACTCAGACTAGTATGTCTACGCTGGAATTCTAAATACCAGCTTTCGACAGTCCGCAGACATGGGGCTTCATCACTGAACACAGATGTTAGCTCTTCAAAACACTGAAGCCGTGTCAGGCCTCTTCTAAAGTTGTAGAAAATTATTGCTCTAACATTTTCCTTAGAAAGATTCATTTTCGTACGTAACCTGACAGATTCTAATCGACGCTGTGACTAAACAATAGCATTAATCCTAAAACTTTCAACTGTTTTGAGATTCGAAATTTAAACACATTCGAATATAGAACAGTTCCAAATTCAAAATTGCCGGGAAATATGGAAACGACAGAACTTAAAAGGCATGCCTGGTATTAGGTATAATAAATCAAGTGGCACAATTGGTATTCACCTAATTGGGTTCTTGTTAAAATTATAACAAAAATCTAAATCTGACCATCTATACAAATAAATAAAATTGGAGTGTCTGTTTGTAATATCAAAATAACACCTTTTCACTAAATGCATATGAAAGTACGTACGACACCTATAGCAAAAACGCAAAATTTTAAAAAAACAAAATGGGTTCTGTCGTGCGGGCTCAGAACACGAGAGCGGGCTTTTTTGTTAAGTTAAATTCCACGCGGACGAAGTCGCGGGCTCAGCTAGTTATACCTATAAATAAAAAATTAATAAGCTACCTACCTAATGTAATATGTCTGCGTCTGAGTTGTAATTACCTACTTTCATATCTAATTTTCAGTTTCTAGGTAGGTAGGCATGATGTAGGTAAATATCAGACAATGACGCGAATTCATTTGGCACAAAATCTACAATCTCATAATATAACATTTCGACGTCTCGACGCCTTCGCGTACTTTTGACATCCAGACACATCTTACCCCTTCGCTTTTAGTATGTCAAGACACCACTTTACGTTGTATTAAAAAAAAACAATATTTTAGTTCGTTCAATCCAATAACTTTCGTTGTTTGTTCTTAGAAAGGATGCCTAATGCTTTAGTATCGGATTACGTCACGTTCTTGATCGTGAGTCTGTGCAATTTACTCAAGGAAATTGGTAACAGTTAAATGACTGCCACTCTCATTTATCACACGCTTGAGCTTCAAAGTGACTTAAGCACCTACCTACCTATTTGAACTGATTAAATTAATTTGTTAATTACTTGAAATTTCGCTCATGCCTAATAGATGAGAACCTAATGAATGAAGCGTCATTGGTATGTGTTGAATGTTTTCAAGTAGGCTTCAATATCTAGTACGGCATTGCTGCCAAAAATGGTTGCGAAGTCGATACAGACGGACCTTAATAAAGCTGCAAGTAGGTACCTAGTTGATGAATGTAGCCAGTTATCAGTATGCGTGTTGCGTACCTATTGGCCCATCAAAGCGCATAACCTCACGTACTGAGCAGGTGCGAAAATACACCGGAGTGAATGTACACTAAAACATATAATATTTAAGGCTTGTTGTGCCATCATACTCGCCAATACACCTATTTAAATTGTCTTTCCAATTTTTATTTCTATTATTCCTATAAAGATGAATTAATTGAAATCAGCACCACAGCTCGCTAGTAACCTATATACCACCTACCAACTACCTACTCTGCGTTTGACAAAAACCAGGGTCGTCTTCTTTACTTTGTTTTAGTGTAATGGTATTTGCAAAGGAAGCATGCACTTGGCATGCACTTGGCATGCACTTGTTATCGGCCATACTCCTTTATGCAAACCTCATTGAAATGGTCTTAGTCGGTGAAGCGCGGAAGAAGGTCAAACACTATAACGTTTCGCTTGAATTTTGGTGAGAATAGGGGTCATTGTTTTACCAAACTTACAAACTTCATGATCGTGTAGTAGGTATATACGGTATATACGTAACTATATACTTAACTAATTAAAATAAATGTTTGGTAGTACGTAATTTATATTCTCATATCATAACCATTTTTAGATGCCAATTCCGTAATCTTCGAGCCCTTTGACGGGAATCAATTTCCTCATTTCAGACACAAAAGAATCTGGTGATACCAATTTATAGGGCTTCATGCTGTCCCTGCCTAACTGAGTTCCAATAAAATATGCCCTAGATGTCGAACCTTCAAAGAAGACGATTTAACGCCGAAGAAAAAAATATGAACAATAATTTTTGCAAATGCAACGCCTCATACCGGTTTATAAATATCTTACCTACCTATAGTATGCAACAATTTGCGACGACATGCTCACATGAGGTTTCCGACGACCTCGCCTTGAACAAATGCCGTACTCCGCTGCAAATCACAGCTTAGCGCTTTATTTATTTACTCAAACTTATTGACGCTAATTGACAGGAGTAACTAATACGTATCTACTATCTACTTTCATTAAGTCCAGTTAATCATTGACAGGTGAATTTGTAATCCTTACTCATTAGTACACAGGATATATCATATCCTAAGTAAATATTTCTACCATTTTCTTCCTTTAAGCACCCCCTAAAAATATAATTACAAGATCGTAAAACTACTGAGACCACGGGATCTAGGGCCACAGGATATCGAACCACAAGGCGCATGATGCACTTACCGCAGAATCGAGTTTGAATTCGTGAGCGGAAATTTGAAACTGGCGTAGTCGCTGGCAGAATTATAAACTGTGTACAGTGTTGCATTAAAGCCTATCGGAGTAGACCCTGTAAATACCCGGATTTTCGGGAGAACTTAGACTCTATATAATTGCCAAAGAGTTGTAGAAGGCAAAGCTATAGATGAATAAGATAAAAGTTTCGGGATTTTTTATAGTTATCATGCTCATTTCTTTTCATTGCCATGGAAATCGTGTTAAAAAGGAAATGGATTCAATGTTCGTGTCTTGTATTGACAACATTACAAGAGCTACACGAAAAATCAACATACATAATGAATAATTATCTAATACCGGCCGGATTTTGAGCATCAACCACACCAAGTCAAAATTATTCAGCACACTCACTTCTTAAACGAGTTCTATGCTGTATTTTAATAAGATATGTACTCTCACACTAACTCCTAGCATACTTATCACATGATAAACTTTAAGTAATAAAGCCAGTTTTATTTTATTGTACCGTTCCTTCCTACTATATAATGCACCTTGGTCGCATAGTATTAACACCGATTTCATTTAACTGAAAGCACAGCCAAACCATTATAAAACGGTTACGGTATGGATACCGTTCCAATGCTGACGGGGCGCAGGTATCAGATACGTTGTGGTCCATGAAGGCAATAATCAACAATTCATTCATATAAAGTACTAGGCTTCATTGGTACTTCGCAATTGCGGATATCTTCTATACAAATAAAATTGGAGTGTCTGTTTGTAATATCAAAATAACACCTTTTCACTAAATGCACATGAAAGTGCATACGACACCTATAGCAAAATCGCGATATAAATTTTTTTTGTCTGTCTGTCTGACTTTCTGTCTGTATGTCTGTCTGTCTGTCTGTCTGTCTGTCTGTCTGTCTGTGTGTTTGTTCCGGGTAATCTCCGAAACGGCTGGACCGATTTCGACGGGACTTTCACTGGTAGATAGCTGATATTATAAGCAGTAACTTAGGCTACTTTTATTTTAGAAACAAAAAAAATGGGTCCTGTCGCGCGGGCTCAGAACGCGGGAGCGGGCTTTTTTGTTAAGTTAAATTCCACGCGGACGAAGTCGCGGGCTCAGCTAGTCTTGGTATATGTTTGCTGGATACTCAAGTTACCAATTCTAGCATATATGGTACCTAACCAAGAAAAATGCAATCAGTGGAATTGTTAGCAGTATTTTATCCTCAGCTAACTAGATTTAGGAATACTCTATTATGTTAGGTGGAAAAATCTAATACCATTTTGCGAACATCTCCATTGCAGTTGGATTTACTCAGTTATAACTTGATATTTCTGCAATTATCAAGTTATTCTTTTGATTTATGAATATAACATACTAAACGACTTCATGAGTTTGTTTGTACACAGTCAGTGCTCGATTTATGAATCAGCATTAATCGACCTTGCTCTTTCAACAATATCGTAATCCACACAACTATTATTTTTACCGCTAACTGGGCGTCACAGTAAGTGAGTACCAATTGAGGTTCTGTTATTAAACAATGCGATCACGCTTTATTATACGGCTGAGAATTTCACATTTTAACAAATAGATAATGTAAGTAAGCATTTATCTAATTTAGATTTTCTCTAATATTTTAAAAGTATTACTGTAGGTCTCCTTTCCTTAGTGTTTTGTTTGGTAGGTACTTTGTTTATGATTAGAAGACTTGGCGGGCAATGCTAATCTTGTCTGTCGTCGATATCAGATTCCAATAATTTGTTGAAATTATTCGCAAGTGAAGATAACCTCAATTCTGGTAGCTATAGCAACTATCCTGTATGCGATATAACCGTTTTCAACTTGTAGACTAAGATATTGATACTTAGGTGGTAAGGACATGTAAAAAGACATGACGGAGATCATGTGGTACAAATAGTGCTAAACCTATCGGAATAGAGAAGAGGTAGAGACCTCAAGCAAGCCCGATTGCTATAACCGACAACCCAAATAACCCAGACCCGACCACAAATAACGGATTTAGGGACAGAAGAACATTAAGATATTGATACTCCTGATCACCTGAAACTCTCATACTTCCAGATTTTTTAAAACATCCATTTTTAAACTACGATGCCTACTTGGAAAGTACAATATCATCAGGTACTTATACGTTTTGCTTTTCATTTATTTATTAAACCCTCATCGTGTCCGAATTTTCAACCCGTGGTCGCCGGTCTCGCGGGCGACACTCGCGGCTGATGTTAGCCCTTTAGTTTTTCACTTCATTAACTTGTTTGACGAGGGTTACAACATTTTCACTACTTTGTCGTACCACATTTTAAATATTACTTTAATTTTAATCTGAACCTCATTCCTACTAGAGTTTTGTTGATAATTTTTCCAATTTTGGATACAGTGATATCGGATATGATAATGATGAGGCACGGATGATTTAATACTTAAGTTATTGAAAAGAGTAGCTGAAATGCAAATTTCCATTTGGTAATCCGTAACCTATTGCAAAAGTTACGAAATAATGAAAGATTACTAATCTCTCTGGACTAGAAAAAGGAATATTTCTAAACTGCCATTTCACAAACTACATCAAACTCGGCAAGTTCGCGGTCTATGATTCGGATACGTTTCCAGCGACCCGTGTAGATGAACTAGATTTCCTGTTAAACTCGCCATTAAGCGGGTTGTGCCATGTTCTATACTAACATTATGTATATCATTCACAGTTAACTGTTCCGAGCTAAATTTACAACAATGCACAGACGAAATATTGAATGGCGTCAATAGCCTAGAGATTAGACGGGACTATCGTAACTGACAGTTAATAAACAATTGACGAGAGTCCACTCCTTACAAGCATTAGCTTAGCAGGTAGGGCTAACGGGAATACTAGTAGTGTGATAAACTCACATTGGTAGAAATTTGAATCTTTTTTTAAGTTAATCCGCACATCTAACTAGTAGCACATGTTTATTATTTTAGGCATTTAATTAGCAATGGTTTGGTTTCAAATGAGACGCTCTGTTGATGGCATCGCGAATCCGAGTACTTAATTACGCTAATCCCCTCGGCTGTTATTGAATTACCTTTGTAGTAATAACATTAATTTCGGGCAATTACTGAAACAAGGTGCTTAATTAGCAATTAACAAAATTCTGCTGTATTTTGTTACTTTCAAATTAATTGTGGCTTACAGATTTAATGGTGTGTAGTCCTAACAACTAACAAAGTACGTATTTATAGATTTTTATCTACTTATTTAAAAATGTAATCAAGACGGTTTCAAATATTTTGGTTCTTGTATTAGCAAAACCTTGTGTCATGTCTTTTCAGGAATTAATCTTTGTCTATTTTGCATAATATATTCCTTCCGTGGTTCCTCGCTTGCGCTATCTTTATTCAATCTTAGCATTCTCTTAAACAACTAAGCAAAGTGGGTTGTGAAATTTCTTGTTGTATATCTTGACCTATCTTGTGTCAATATTATATTATTACTAGCTGCGCCCCGCGACTTCATCCGCGTAGTATTGGATTATTGGGTTAAAAAGTATCCTATATGTTAATCCCGGTTATAATCTATCTGGGTTCCAAATTTCATCCAAATCCGTTCAGTAGTTTTTGCGTGAAGGAGTAACAAACATACATACATACATACATACATACATACATGCATACATACATACATCCACACTCACAAACTTTCGCATTTATAATATTAGTAGGATGATTATGAAAGCTAGCATAAGCTTCCTAGTAGCTACCTAGTTCCTACTATTGATTTGTGTTTATCAATGAAGTATGCTAAAATATTCTGCGATTTATTAATAGTCTTACTAAAACTTCCACTTTATTGATAATCAATATTGGAAGCCAAGTCTCGTCTCAATTGACTTCATTATTATCGTTTTTAGAATCTTATAAGCCGATTACGTAATACCAAATTTTGCACTAATTGCTAATTGGGCATAACAGTTTCAGGCCAAATGTACAATGTTGTGTAATCATCGAGCTTAGGGTTTCAAAACACCCATTAGCGTAACATTCGTTGTTATTAAATAGATACTGTCAACACATCACAGACTTCCGGATTAATTTGAATAGCATGATTCAGTCCTAAGCTTGAACGCCGAACCGTGTCTGAGCTGTAGTTCTCAGCCGGCTTCAGCAGACACGAGAGCCGGTGCTTCAACGACTGTGCATTCGGCTGTTGAACCGTACAGGCCATGCCACTCGCTGCATTGTCCTCGCGACTCCCACGCCTCCGCGCCGCCCGCGTCACGCCCCCCGTCTGTCTGCCCCATAAATATTATGAGCCACATCACTCCCACCATAGTATGCATCCAACAGTTTAATTAAAAGTACTGCGTCGACGTAATAGTGCAGCTTTTGCTAAAGCCAAAATGCTTCATCTCGTAGTTTATAATAGCCGTTCTCGTTTTAGGCCGTTTTATCGACAGACAGTGAGGTCACTTCTGAGCCGGTTTGGTTACATTCAATTAAAGTATTATCTTATGGGTTGGGTATTTTATCGAACTTGTTGTCGTTTTCAAACATCGAACCAAGGATAACCTTGATCGGAAAATATTAATCAATGCGCTTTTTTTCTTGAGTGAAAATATGTTTTCCATAAGTGTTTATTAATTTATTTATTTAAAGGTTTACCAATAATTTACACAAAAATATTTTTTTTTATGTTTGTTTAATCTTGACATAAGAACATAATATGACGTAAATCTACATTCGTCTTTTGTCTTACTATTGCTGTTTATTTGTTCCAAAATAAACATTAAAAGTTTTTATTAGGAGAAGAAAGGACTGAGTATATTATCAAATACCTACTTCTTATGCAGATTTTTGCAATGGCTTACAAACTACTTTTCTCTAGCAACCGCGCTTGTTACCACATTGAAAATATTGCCATGGATGTAATGCTCCCATTTCGCAACGTGATGAGATTTAGTCGATAGTTTATGAGTAATAAACGAGCTCTCAAAACTTGTAATTTGACACTTGAACATTAAATAATTCGAATGCACAGTAATAAAATCAGAGCGGCAGGAAATATCCATGTTGGGAGCAATGGCACGTATACTGTCGCAGGTGTGACGAATTCTCGCGTGAGAGCGACCACTAAAAACGTTGAAATAAGAATATAAATATATCTACATATCAATTATGCACACTATTTGACTATACCAATTTCGTACGCATTGCGAACAATCAATCGTCATGTTTGTTTATGAATACTGGCATCCGTTTAGCGTAGCGGTTCGCGCCTTACACATTACAATTTACACAATTTTGTACTATTCATTACCTATTTATAATACCTAGGTACTGGACTTCTGGACTACTGGACTACTTACTGTTTATGTGTAGCTGCTTTTCTTCGACGTAACGTTTAATGTACTTATTTCGAACCAACCTCATTTGACTACCTATGTCCTAAATCATTTTGAGCAAATACGTCATTACGTAATCAGGGTTATCACTGAACGAACGCTAGAGAAAACGTTAATAGCTTCCAGTTACGCCCATAAAAACCATCTGAAAGCACTTAACGTTTTCTCATAATATCGTAATCGACTATTACATAGAATGCGATGAACATATGTATGCCACTAATCGCATAGACCGACCACGACTTTGGTACAGGGTATACAAACAGAATTTTTGCCCTTAGGGTGCCTTTTGTGTCCCGCTGGTTGCGTCCAACTTCCATTATAGTGGGCGTTGGGTCAGTATAGGCCCTCGTTGCTTTGTATAACTCAATATCGCTCTAATGGGATTCCAGCCGTGGCAAGCCACGCGAGACTGCCACCCGACCGGTGGCTATAACTTTTACTGTACGTTTATCGAACCTCCATTGTTTACGTAGTACGCGACCTATATTAAGTTAAAATGCAATAGCAGGGTTTCAGAAAGCATCTTGTTTATTATTATTTCCATTTGCGCGCAAATTTTGTACAAAAGTCTGTTATCGGTGTGTTTATTTGTAAAGTCTCTACTTTGAAAGGTAGGTAGGCACTTCTGTGGCATCTTTCCACAAAAGTCTTTCGGAAAACAATAAACCCATAGAATGAAGTGTTTCAAAATCAATTTAGGAGAAGGACCCACCACTCGCCCTTGGCTTGTTAACCTCCAAAATTATAAATCAAATAGGTTGATCGATAATGGAAGAGGTCAACAAAACATGACTCCGTCGGTCGAGTTTGTAAGTCATGAGTGTCAGGGACCCTAATAGTGTGCAATTTTCCGCGGAACAAAACGATTAAGAGTTTCAGCAATCACGGTCCTTCGGATTAGTAATCAGTTTTTCTGCCATTCTTATAAAATTGTATAAATAACGACATTGTTGTTGTCACGTTTTTCGACTGCCTCATGAAATAGGCGGCTGATATGGGATTGTTGTATTAACTCTAAAATTAACTTTTTTTTTTTTAAAGCTGTTTCAGCATTTGCTATTGTAGGTACATACTGCATTAATTGTAATATAATATAATTAATAACATGAGTAGCTATAATCATTAAAAATAGTAAGTTATTTATTAGTAAGATCAGATTTACACATTTCTAATAATGTCACTGTGTCATAGTGGTATATTTCCAAGATAAATATTAATATTACCTACTTATAATATGTCTTATTTATGAGCACCGGCGCTATGCCATTAAACTATTAACAGGTTCTCACAAGACATGGACATAGAATACAAAATGTATCTGATTCATTCGCGTGATTGTTTATTTAAAGTGACATGATACTTTTATTATTTCGTACCTCTACTTTGCTTGGATGTGTCACGTCCTGTAAAATTCCTAGAGCTTTATATTCGTTTATATTCGTAAAGCTTGAAAGTTCCTTTTAGGAACTAACAAGCTTTCCATGCAAGACGTAATCTATTTGTTATTTACACACTTATCCTCAACCCTCACATATATTTAAAACAATTGTAGTGAATGACAGAATTTCTCCGTCTTTACGATGGAAGATTAATTCCCGTTCAGTGCCCTTCAATACCCCGCCTGCGGGTTCCTGTTCAACTCACTGTTGGACTGTGTTCTGCAACGGATATTACATGTACCCGGCCATATGCTAAACGTACTAGAGATCTGTCAATCATTTTCCTTTTAATTTTTTTGTTTAGTTCTTCTCGCTGTGAAACATTACTTCATTAGTATTTATAGACGGCTTTGCCGGTAATACATTTATTATAATTTTGGGTTTAGAATTATATTTATTTTAAAAGGCTTAGTTATGGAGAATTTATTTATTTGACTGGAGTACTTTCGCACTTTTGCTCAAAGAATATTGCAGCTTTTTGAAAACTCATTGGTGGTCCATTATTTGAAGTCCGTATTCATTTAAAAGAACACGATGTAGTTTTCAACACTTTTTATTCCTGAAATGAAACTTATGCATCCTCAAGCGTCGGTGTAATCATAAATAAACATTTTAAGCATCATTTCGTTTTCAAAGCAGGTCGGAAGTACCATCACCACAGGCCGTTCACGCTGGATTTCTTCAGAGCACCCTTCAGATAAATACAGCGGTGCACTTAGAATCCACATACCTTTCCTAAAATAGCTTCTTACTCGTACTAAAAGCGCTAACGTTTCCTCCCTTTAAAAATTATTTCGGATAAGTAAACATTAACGTCGATGATTTATAGTTGCTTTGAACACCTGTTAGATCAATTGATTAAAACTAATGCAAACTGCACATGCTTTCTTTTATTAAAAATAATATAATCATTAAATAGTTGTCATTAATAGATAATGCAGAAAGGGGTACATCTAAATGTTACAAACACTTTAGCTAAAGTCCATATTACATAAGTACTTTCTATTACCGTTGACGATTCCTAGTGCCTACTAGTGCTCTAATAGCTGAATTCATAAAGATATGTTCAGGCCTTTATGAGGTGAAGAGACTTCTATGAAAGGTAAGGAATATGTGCCTTGATATCGTTATTTTAGGGTTTTTAATGCGAACGAACTTTCGTTCGCGCGTTTAGTCGTTTAGCCGTTTAGCACTTAGTACATACTTAATTATCATAAAGCTTAGAGTGGTGATTGTGAGTTATAAAACATATTTTCTTATACTTAAGTCTCTTATGAATGCAAAAGGAAGTAAGACAAGCGTCAAAATGCTCTACTTTTCTCAAATAAGTGTGGTAATATTGCATGTAACCTAGTTTTGCCGCTATTTACATACACAATTTTCAATTGACCTTTGTTATCGTATGGGTTCATCCATAGTTTGTGGTAGACGCTTGACAAATAACTGATGACGACACACCCGTTGGAATGCCCGCAAGCAAACCGGAAACCGGGGCGCACTACCGTTAACATCGTGAAATTAGAAAACCTGTTCCAAACTGCCTCCACAATTTTGTTTTAATAGTAAATAGATACTCAATCATTTCAATGTTGTTGCCTGGATGCATTTCTTTCGTACATTGATTTGGTCATATAATATTATAACATTCATATTATTTTAAGATTCGTTTTCTTGTTCTATGTTTATGACCCTGGCTCTATTAAGCTTAATGTTCCGTGCGGTTAATAGATTATCACGGAGAATCATGGGGAATCTTCAATAAACTAATGAGGTTTTTATAAAAACGGGGGTTAAAGGTTTTACAGCGCTCCATTATTGTAAGTAATTACTTGCATAAGTTGCATAATTGATGCGAAACTTGAAAGTAGACCAATGCTAGAATATCATGATTCTGTTATAACTGATATGCATATCAGTTGGTGCACGCTACAGAATTACCTACTTACTATCGCTTTATAGTCGATTAACTACGGCACGGTTACGTACCAGATCTACTTCAAAACGTTTTGTTTTCAACCATTAGGTACCTAAATGGACATTCGTCGTTCTTTGTACTTAATACGTTGCTACGGATAACGTAGTTGGTTTTTTGTTCAGAGTTGATGCTGTAATTTACGCAAATGTAATAAATTATTTAGTAAATTCCGTGATTCGGGAGAACAAGGTAATATCTTTTTAACAGATATAAAAAGTAACATAATAATTTACATTCTGTTTGTTATTGTTGCATACTAACTATCTGAAGTAAATTCCTATGACACTTTATATTTGAAATTGATTTACAGCAAGCATATAAACACAATAAAACATTTAACGGAGTGACGCACGTTTTGTCTATTTTATTTTTATCTATCGCATGGTTCTTCCAATTGATGGCAATCATATGTAATCAGTTTGACTGCTTTTTATGAACATGTAGTTCCTGATGCTGGGTAATCACTTTTTGGACTACGGTGTATTTACTATTTATTGGTATTTTTACTCGATGACGTGGACCAAAAAGTTATAATGAATATTACCAACAATTTACTTTTAAAAGTTCCGCAATAAGGTCATTTAATAATGTTGCGTAAATGCAACGAAAACTATGAAACTAGAATGACATAGCTACTTATTAACTAACAAATTTTAACATCCTGAGTTATTTAAGCATTTCCTTCCTCTGATGTGTCGGTCTAGTTTTCAAAAGTCGTAAACCGGTACTTGCCACCAAAGTTTTTCTGACCAAGAAGCTAAGTAGTCGTTACAGATAACAGTCATTTATGTCGGCTGACGCTACAATTTATATTTTTATGTCCACATTTAAAATTTCTTGGTACGACCTTGCTCCCGAACATCGTTTACAATGTTTTGTTTAACGTCTCGAGACGTGGAACAATCGCAAATTATTTTGATTACCGCAGTGTTTATGTCCATGTGCCAATTATTCTCATGTCGACCTTCGATAGCCCTTAGTTGCCCCACGAGCGAGTCAGCTGCTAGGTCCTCTTTAACTGTGTCATACGTCAAAACTTCGGTTCGATGCCAGCCCATACTTGGATGTTCAATGTCGTAATAACCTACATCGAAAGTATTTTCTTTCGGCATATGTACCGTTGCGCAAGCGAATCTGTAAGTACTTGCTATGAATGAGTGTTACTTGTTCCATGTCTACTTGTAGTTTCGTATTAAACTCCATTTTGTAGTTCTGCAAGTTATCTAACGGTTATTTCTACATGAACAAAATTCTAACAAACTTGCCCTTTAGGGTCGTAAGTGTAGAATGTGTTAACGATTTTGCAGCCCATGCTCTTGAAGATTTTATTAGGCTTCTTGTTTGCGCGTAGCCTTTTTCACACATTCGCCTAGAGAGTAGAACTTAAGGATTTATTCAGTAGGTCGTGTTCCTACGTTTAGTACAGAATACTCTCTGGTTTACACCAGTTTTGTCAATTTTAAGAACTTACTTAGCCGTTAAAACATGAAGATGAATATCGGTATCGAATGACGTCAAAGGCGCGCATCATTGTGCATATCCTACATTCTTATAGTGAAGCTACCGCAATTTAACAGGTTCAGTTTGGATACCTAACTGAAGAGGCCATATAAAATCATGATAATGGAACACAACAATAATCCTCATTTTGCGAAGATTTTTTATCAACTCCTATTGTAAAGATAATGATAGTAATCTTGTTTCATTTGAATAGTCACAGGCATGTGTTGTTAACAGACATTCCCGACATCCCGGAGGACATCAAGAAGCTCCGGGCGCTGCAGATCGCGGACTTCAGCAGCAATCCGATCCCCCGGCTGCCGGCTGGCTTCAGCCAGCTGCGCGCGCTCACCGTGCTCGGTCTCAATGACATGTCACTCACCAGCCTGCCCAGCGACTTTGGCAGGTGAGCCTTACTGTCATCCGCTGATGGCCGAACTTCATGGTACATTACAGCCGAATAGTCAAAGGCTGCTCATACAAAAAACTGCGGATACCTACCAAAATCTCAAACAGTAAAAACAATATATTGATAGTGTCTCAGCGGAAGGTGGACTGTTTATGTTACGTCATCTTTTCAACATACTTCCAACAAGTATAATATATCATTTCAATACATTTTAAGAATCAAATCCGGTATTTTTCTTTTATTTTTATTTAAATATACATTCTGGGAGCTGGAGCTAACATGACATTGAATTTAACCATGAGTACTCTGTACAAAGGCAACATTAGAACCGAGGCAACATTACGAAACCTTTTAACTTAGCGGTGTTCATTGAAATAGGTACCTATGTCAATGAATGTAAGAGTTGTACTTATTCGACGAAGACTCGTTATTAAGAATAATAATAGGTTAATTAGAAAAGATTATGAAAGAGAGCGAATGACAACTGTTTTGTTAGTTTGTTCTATGATTTTGATGATACTTGTTTTAGGCCATCGTACACGAATCAACTCCACAATAATTATTCTAACTTAAAGTCTATACATTAACAGTATTAACAACATAATTAAAATGTACGTTATTTTAATGGTGTATTGCCAAGTTATGTTTTGCGACTAATTTCGCTACCCAACCCTCAAAAGCTAAGTAGAAAATACATCAAAAGGACTTTTGAACCTACCTATTTTAGTATTCATCATCATTCCAAGTAGTGAGTTATGTTTACTTGAATTATTCAGTAGATTTTCAAAGCTTCTTTCGTCGCTTGCCTGTAGACAGATGTTACGAGATATTAAATAGAGTTGTAGCTTTGTGACAAATTACATAATCGACGTTGCTAATGAAATCTTACGAATGAATAGCCAGTAAAACTTAATTTGATTGAGTACGTAGCTACGATTGCAGATTTTATCAGTGCTGTAATGGTCGTGAAAGTTAATAATAATTTGTGGTAGGTAGCAACAAGTCTAGTTGTGCAGTGCAGACAATTTGTATGACCAAGCTTTGTTCGATCTCGAGGCGAAAGCGAAAGTTGAACTGGAAAGCTATGTTCGGCTCATGGAATGCCGAGACCTTCCATCGGCTATACAAATCTCTTTCCATAATGTTTTTTCTTGTTGCTGATTATTTTTATTTTTTACCCGACTACGCCATAGCCAAAAGGAAGGGTTATGTTTTCAGCTGTCTATGTATGTATGTATTATGCATCATTTTTATGTTCCACCGTAGCGTCTAAACAACCCAACCGATTTTGATGAATGCGGTGCCAATCGATTCGTTAATATTCGTTCGTTATTGTTCATTGGGTCACAGTCTATATGTTATTCTAACAAAATCAATATGACTGATTGAACATCAGAAAATGTGAGGGTCCTTGAAAAAAATGTTGTTTGCTGTCGTATCGAGTTGGATGTCTCGTGAAAAAGGAGAAAATTCTGTGTTCATAAATATAAATATAGTACAATCTAAAATGTACCAAGCTACAGAAACACATTTTTATACTACTTACCTGCGTTCTATCTATCTGCGTTCTGAATACAATTTGCGTAATACCTTAGTTGGGTTACGGTTTTTAAACATTTTTTACTTGTTGTTATAGATATTTTGTTTACACGGACCAACGAGTAAATTCTGCGATAATACATGTGGCATTTTTCAATTCATTTGTTTACCTTGGTCGTCATGCACCTATGACAATACACGTAACGTGATATCAACTACCTACCACACAAGTCTAACTAACAACCATCATGGTTCAGTGATGTTGGTGTACAATCTAAAGACATCATATAAGTACTTAGCTAATAAAATTGGAAATATAATAAATGGTGTGGAAATGTTCTGATATTATGTTAGCCGAATGCATCAATTACATCAACATCTGCCAACAAGCAATCATGAGTGAGCATACGATAAGATCAATCAGTTGGTTAAACACTTTGTAGTATTGTATTAACAGGTCGTTTATTTTATTGCTTAAAAATATTTGTAAACCGTAAATCATCAAAATAAACCTTTAATAACGAAAGTAATTGTACTTTTTATCAAGGATCCAATATTATTTAATGCCTTTGAATTATAATAATGCCTTTGAATCACTTCCTGTTCGATTTATTGAATGTTTTCATGCCCTCTCATTTGAATATTAATTGATTTTTACTGTATTATTTACGACCGAATTATTATATGAGTTTATAACAAAGTATTGTTAACCTCTAATTATTCAAATGGCATTATGGTTACCTATCGATTATTAAATAATAAATAAAAAAGCGCTGAATATCAACTGGCCTAAACAATAAAATCTAATTTACTAAAAACTTTAGATTACAGAGTATTCTCTCGTTTATATTCTGTGTAGCATGTTTCTTTCAGAAGTTGGATAGAATTCGAATGCGATAATCCTTTAGGGCGTGACCGAAATACCTCTTATCAAGGAGCAAACGTGTTATCTAGTGAGCATCGATTGCCTCACAGCGAGCGTTATTCTTCGGTCTTCCAATTTTGCGATACGAAGATCGTAATTTATGGAATTAATTAGAGTGCCTCTTTACTTACTATGTTAGATATTATAATCTCGTTTCCATGTGCATTATTAATGCAAAACAAATGTTGCTGAAAAGCAATGTATAGCGTACAATATGAAATTTGCCGTTAAAATATTGACGCGTCACAAAAATTTCAGAAAACCGTTACCGGCGTGTAGCCAGCTTTGTATACACGATCGTCACTATAACCTGTTGCTTTATATCACACTCTGATTAATGTTTTCCTTTACGACTTAATTGATGTATTACGCTGTCTTCTTGAAGCCCGGGAGTTATTTTTATTATTATAATAAACCTAATTTCCAACACCATAAAACATTTTTGTGATTGTTGCGGTGTTACATAGAGTAATTAACGGGGAATACATCTTTATTAACGTGCTATTTCTGGAATCAGGCCATGGAACATCAAACCATGCTCACTGAATATTATATGTGTGACGTTTGCTCAATATTCTAATTACTTGAGTATATGTAAAGCGGGTTTTGAGTGACTCACGGCTCGATGATTGAAGTACAAAACCAACGCTAAGTACTTTGACATCGCCTCCGGAATGCGGCCTCAAGGCTCTAAACAAACGTGACGTGTGCTCACCCACCACGTATTATCAGTAAACAATAGAGTTTTTTTCATTACTTACGCCAAAACATCGCGTAGCTGTACAATGCATGCGTAATCATTGCTTAGAGAACTGCAATGGCACTGAATTGTACGTTTTCTAAAGGAAGAATAGTTCAAATACGTCCAACAAAATGATACAGATTGGAAATCCACTTTGTCCTTTTGGGAAATACAAATATATTCAATATTAATATATTGATAATAACTTTTTTTGTTTTCAGGATACATATTATGTAGAATGTCAGCGTTAATAAATTTAATGCTAGCAAAACAGACTGCTCGAGTAATGAAAACATACGAAGCAGTTTAGCAAAGTTATGAGTTCTTCTTTTGTAATTAGTTTTGGGAATTATAGGCTTTCTCTGGTTAGGGTGGATTGGTCAATTCTGTGTGGTATATTTTACCTTTGTGTATAAGTCTCTAGACTAAGATAAAACTTATATTAAACGTGCCAATCGGAAGGGGGGCTGATAATCTTAATCATCATTAGGATGTCTTTATACTGTGATAGATTATGAAGCGGCTGCTGCCTTATCCAAACTTCAGAAGTTCGTAGAATATATTCTGCCTACACTTCATTGACCCGTAAAAATATGTACATTTTCTGCAGGGCAAGATAGAAATGACTGACACTTTTAGTGTTAAGGAAACGGAAAATCATATTCAGAGCCATACGCATTTTCAACAAGTTATGACTTCCTCAAGTATTATATTTGGATAAATAACAAACAGGATTGTTTGGTCACTTTTTCGCAATAAAATATGTTATTTTAATTACGTTCACAAGTTTACATTGCTGCAATTTTAATCCTGTTCTATTTTAATAACACATGCTGTCAAGCAAAGGGGTCTTAGACCACATTCCTAACAGGATCATTTTATGTTAGCTAAGGATGCTGCGTTACACATAGCATATGTTGAATACCTTAGAACTTGCTTAACTTATCTTACTTATATCATCTGTTTAACACGTAGGTACTTGCGTGTCTAGCCGGTGATGTCGTCACTCGTGCCGCCGTCGTCTATGTGAATTCTATTCGCTTGGAATAGACTGATTACGTGCTTAATTTATTACTTGTTCGTTCGTGGTCATACAAATCATATGTAAAATATGTTAATTTATATTCAACTAGCATTACATATGTCTGGTTTTTCTTTTAATAATTTCTAATGTACCGATAAAACCCCTTCTAAATAAATGTCCTTATAATTATACAAATATATCTATAGTACATTCTATAACTTTTTTTATACAACGAAGTCAGCAAACAAGCGTTCGACCCGCCTTAGACTATAGATGCATGCATGCATTATATTGCTTGCATGTTGCTGACCTAAAGACGAATGGGATGGGAGACAGTGATACTACCCTGGCCGAGGCAGTCCGTATATGAACCACTTACTTCCCCTACAAGTCCTACGATTCAATTCTATGAACCCGATGCGGTCATCGAGTTTATTGTATATTTCCTTTAAATGTTTTTTGTTGAACCGCGGCCACCTCAACAAAGAATTGAAGGTAAATATTCTGACTTCACCATTTCAAATTTTGTGTCTCAAGTTTTGTAAGTTCTGGGCAGGCGATTTGAAGTCTTCATTTCGTTATTTGTTTTATTACCATTGCGAGGATTTTTTGACGGAAATACTCCGGTTCATTTCATTTCGCTGTTATGTAAGCACTCCTTGGGAGAATATTACGTTCCGGGCGTAATTTAATTTGGTCATACACATGATAATGCTGTAGGTATTAGGTACATATAACGTATCTTATTTTCTGGAAATAAAGTCATAACATTTGTTAGGTTGAAATCATGCCTGTGTGACTTTTTGACGTTGTGCATGAGATAAGAAAATAATCTTTTGGTTAAATTAACCTTGCAATAATGCAGTGGGAGTCGTTGAAACGGTGTGTTGTGACTACGATAGTCGTTCCATTGTGTTTCCACTTCGCTGAATTGTCTCATCAAACTATCATGTCATAATTATATTTGTGAAGGTTACCCTGAATATTATGGAAAAAATGTTGGAAGTTTTGAAAGTACCTATTCATTATTTTATTAGGTATTTAATTTTGATAAAATATATTCAAATAGTCCTTTTAATTTTACAGTTTGGTGTCCCTCCAGTCCCTGGAGCTGAGGGAAAATCTTCTAAAATCCCTGCCGGAGTCGCTCAAGAACTTAACGAGATTGCAGAGGCTGGATCTGGGCGACAATGACATTGAGGAATTGGTGGGTATTTTTTTAGGATTTGTTTTTCTTTCTTCATATTGTATCGTGGGTTATGTTAAATGTGTGCAAATGTTATTTCAGCCGGGATTCATCGGTGAGCTTCCAGCGCTTGAGGAGCTATGGTTGGACCACAACAAACTACAGTATTTGCCTCCAGAAATTGGCAGTCTCAAGGCATTAATATGTCTAGACGTCAGTGAAAACAAACTGGAGAAGATACCCGAACAGATCGGAGGGCTCTGCTCCTTAACCGACTTACACCTCTCCCAGAACATGTTGGAAACGGTACCAGGCGGTATCGGTGATTTATCCAAGTTAGCTATACTGAAGTTGGACCAAAATAGATTACATACGTTAAACGAAAATGTAGGAAGGTTAGTATACACCGTAATGTTTGAGATATATTTCATTTTGTTAGTTTATCTTGGGCTATTTATAACGCTAATGATTCCGTATTTCTCTTGCAGGTGTACAAATCTACAAGAGCTTATATTAACTGAGAATTTTTTATTGGAACTCCCTAATACGATAGGGAATCTTCAAGAGTTGACCGTGTTGAACGTAGATAGGAATACCTTGGCCGAAATACCCTTAGAGATCGGGAACATGACGTTACTTGGCGTGCTATGTTTAAGAGATAACAAACTTACGCGGCTGCCGAACGAACTGGGAAATTGTAAATCATTGCATGTTTTGGACGTAAGCGGAAATAGGTAAGATGATTGCTACTCATATCTCACGAAGATGTATAGAGTCTATCAAAACAATGGGCGAGTGAAATTCACTCATATATTTTTTTATGAAATCGTACATTACAACTTTGGGAATGGTAAGAATGGTTGGAATGGTGGTGACTCATATACAAAATATAAATATTTTTGAGCATACAGAAACAGATGATGATCAAGCGTTTGAAACGAGTTTAATCCAGATAAAAAGAGACGAAGGAGTGCTTATAATGTCCTTTAAATTTCAGGTTACAGTACTTACCTTACACATTAGTGAATTTAGAACTGAAAGCGGTATGGCTGTCGGAGAATCAGGCCCAACCATTGTTGACCTTCCAAACAGACCGAGACGAAGCAACAGGGGAGAATGTTCTCACTTGCTTTTTGCTACCTCAACTCAGCTACACACAACAGCCAGGTATGGCCACCACACACTTAAGATGTACTCGTATTATTGCTTCTGATGTAGCGCTTTTAGAAAAACCAATCCCATCTTACTCTGTAAAAAGTTTGATTAAAATGACTTGATTATGTTTGGTATTTGTTAAAAATGTTTGATTTCTGCTACTTACTTACTTTATTTTCGTTATTATATTTATTTTATTTGTCAAGTGCTCTTACAAATATGTATAATAGTCATTTTAATCAAGCCAGTTAAACGAGAAATAAAATTTGAAAAACTTTAATACCTACTGGACTTGATGATTCAATATAAGATGAATTTCAAACGTTCTGGATTACAAAATGAAAGGTAGTTTTTCAAACAATATTTCACGTTTCATAAGCGTGGTCACAGATCAGCCACTTTAGCCAATGTGACTGTCTACAAGCGTTTCTTTTAATCGTTATGCTTAAATATATGTCATAATATATTAAATATATGTATACTAACATATGTCTTGAGATCTATTTATCGAAAGGTCAAGACATTTCCATACATTCTAGCCATTTATTTGTAAAAACGCTTGTTGAAGACCACTTTGGTAAGAGGAACTGAGCCGAACAGCGAGCAAAACAAATATTATTCACTAAAAATATGAAAACCAAAATAAATCAAAGAAATTTTCGTTGTTTTGCTCGTGATTAGTTAGCTAGAGGTTAATCTTAAATGTATTCTAGGCTGATCATTTCATTCAAGTTTCACCTTCACCTATCAATGCTGTTTATAATAGTAGCAAAAAATTATGAATCGCTTTCCGTTGAACTAGGTTTTAGAATTTTTACCGAGACTTGAAGGAAAATATTTACATAGCTCTTTTGCTTTTATCAACTTTGTTTATTTTGAAAACGAATGATTGGATGCAATTCACTTGCAATTGTTTTTATACCATCTTTACTTTAATTATAATTGGTATAGTTATTCCACGGAAACAGATAACTAAATTGACGAGCGAGCGAGGGAGCGAGCGCTCGCGCTAGCGTGCACAATACGCTCGTGCCATTTTGAACAATGACAGAAGCCACCTATTGCCAGCACCACTATTGGCGCGAGCGGAGCGTACCGCTCGCTCGCTCACATTGAGGCTTACTTAAAGATGTTACTAATAAAGAGAAAAGTCGAAGTACAAACGATTCAAAAATTTGAAGCCCTCAAAGATGAAATAATAGGCAATAGAGACGTTACACGCATTAACTGTTGTTGTATGTATGTTAATGTACCTACTGTATGTGAGCATTATAGTGCGTACATAAGTTTTGTCTATGCTTATGTGATGCTACCTACGCTTTTCGTGCTTTTATTTAATTACGCAATATTGTCAGTGACAGTTTATATAACATTTCTGTAGTTGGTATTATTAAATCGTTGCCCATTCGATTTTGGTACCCCTTTTGTATTACTTAACACTTTGTGACCTAGTAATTATTCTTATTTTCCGTAAATGCATGTCTGTCGACCGTTTGTCGATATTAAAATAATATGCATTCGCAAATTATTATATAGTACCGTCTTCATTCTGCAACTGAATAAATTAACGGGCGAAGCAATTTATGTTTTTATCAGTTATTTAAGAAAGAGGCGATTGTAGCGCGGTTTTGTGCTTGTATCGCTGGATTAATTCGCTTTGGTTACGTTCAATATTATGACATTTGACTTTTAAAGTTCGGGAGAATGTCAAAAAGCGTATCACAACGAATGCCACATCCAACCAGATTTAAACATTGTGGATGGAAACTTATTATTATTTGAGACGATCAACCTTAAATAAATCTCGTAGATTCAAGCAAAGTCATACAAATCTAACTATTGGCATTGTTATTTCATATTACGCGGTTCATTGCTACTACGTTTTTCTCATTCTATAACGTAACAGCTGTGTTGCAATTTGGCAAAAAAATTGTTTGAGCATTGTTAATATTGTTATTATTCCATGAAGACGGTATTCAGTTGTGTAACTGTTTCCCGGACTCCGCTTGCTGCCATCATATTGCCAAATTGTTCTGTCGCAAGCTGACTCACGGTTACATCGGAACCCCAGTTAAAATTCAATTGGATTTGCATAATGTTGGTAAACTGTCACTGTGTTGTTTTGCCGTTATTGTTTTGTTTTGCTGTGTATATACTAAAGCACTTGTCACACCACAAATAGAGCTGGAACACACGTCAGAGGTTGGCAGTGGACACTGGTTCAGGGAACACAGATCTTATTCACAGTCGCAGGAGCTAGATAGAGTGCGAGGTAAGGTTCACGAATCTACACTTCCTACACAGGTCTTTAGGTTAATATTAGTATCGTTATTCAACCTTTATACTGAACGCGTTCATTCGATAGAAATTGTTTCATAAATAAATAATTAACATTATTTCATTGCTAATTACTCTCAAAAATCGCATTAGTCCCAGATATGAGAAAAAAGCAGTTACACAAAATAAAATAATATTGATTGATTGATGATTGCTTACATGATAAACTGCTAATCATAATTATGTTAATTAGTGGTGCAAAAATCTATTTCACTCAAAAACTGAAGTTCATTCTGAATCACCTGAATTGTGCCTCGCAGTTTCACTATCAGATGCTCGTGCGACTTTATCAAGGTTGAACTGGAGATACGCTATTATTATGACTATTTTGCACTGTTATTAGTTTTTATAGCACAACGCAATTCATAGCCATCATGCAAATAGCACCTCTGTAGTATTGTAGTATCATCACTTTAAATTTGAGACGATTCCAAAAAAATATAACTGTAGAGTAACAATTTTAATTTAACACACGGTGGGTACAATCGTTTCTTCAATTTATTGATACAGATCTCGATACATGACGATTCGCTTCACTAGCTACACATGATCAATGATGTGAAATCATTTAGCTTTCAATGTGTATTTGTTATTTGTGTCAATGTTTGTTGCTGTTATTTGACCGTAATAGTTTGTTGTCACTCGATGTTGTGTTCGTCCTATCATTTTAACAACCAATATTTACAAAATGTTTAAATTATGCGTCAAATATTTCGTCGAATGTCAGGGGTGCTACTCTTAGCAACGATAATCGATAAATCGTGACAATCGTAGTGTCGAATCCTACTCTAAATTCCATCTTTCTTGCCGTCGTATATCGTCTGAGCGAACGATAATTTCGTATTGTTCATTCAGTAATCGATATGACGGCAAAAAAAGATGAAATTTACAATAGGATTCGACAATATTGTCACGATATATCGATTATCGTTGCTAAGACTAGCACACCAGGTTCGAATGCGGAAATCTCTTACGTTATTTGCTAACCATACTGAATCGACAGAATCGACGATATCTCGCGATCGGGATTCGGACAACGACGACTGGGAGGAGAGGGAGGCGTCGCGCACGCACTCGGTCAAGTTCACAGAAGAACCTTACGAAGCCAAAGAGGTGAGCTCATGCTGTTTTAACATATTCAAGAGATCTAAGGTACGATACGCACGCGATTGCAGTGAAGGGAGCTCTTTGAACACCAGATATACGTTCAAATCCTTGCGTTATAAAGCACCAGATTGCTTCAACAATGTAGGTACAACACTAAGTGATAGTTTGAGAAGAGTAGGGTCTTGGTTTAGGAGGAACGTACGCGAGCCTTGCTCGAGACACAGAACGTATTTAGCGTTGAGTACTATTCTAGTAGCTTTAGAATAATAAAAGTATTATGAAAAAAAATGTTATTGATGCTTATATTTGCATGCTAATTTATTAGTAATTAACCAAATCTGATTTATATAATTTTATAAAAGATTCGTTAGTGAGATTGTCATTTAAGTCTTTACCACTAAAGTATTAATTAACTGTTATTAATTAACTGTTTTAAGTTTATTATTTTTGTGTTTATTTACTTTTGTAAATAAAATAATACTATTTTATCGTAATATACACGTTTATCTTTTATTTATTTATTTAACTTATGGAAAACCAACAGCTATATACAAAATAATAAGCATTTAAGTCTAGTAACAGAAAGCCAATTAAAGGTTTTCACGTATAGCAGTAGAGAAGTACAAAAGAGTCTTATGCAAACACTTAATAGCACACATCACCTAGGGATACCAGAACTAATTACCTATTCAAGGAAAATATAAACCAGAATTTATTGGAAGAACTTAAGGTTTAGTTGCTTTCTTGCTTGTTTACTATTAGTAACAAAGGGGTCAAAAGAGAAGTCCTTGCACAGTTTATTAAAGTCTCTGCTTTAATTATTATTATTTAAAATGCATGTGTTTCTATGCCTGATATTTATAGGTATCATGGTCGTAACAATAATAAAATGGAGTTGTGTATTATATCGATCCACACACGATCAGTCATTTATGACTTCTAATAAATGGGGGAACTGGTTTGAAAGTCTGATCACTATCTTATCTCATATTTCCATTGAATAGACATGGTATATTATTTATGTGTAATGGTATGTTGGAAGGCTTTCCGACTTTAACACTTCATGTGTACGATAAGTGTATTTATTATTTATAGTTATAGGACTTGTTTCAGTTTCTAGTTTTCTTAACCAATTTATTTACTTTTACTTGGCACGATAGTCTGTGTAAACCAATTTCTTGAGGTAGGGATAAAATTATCTGGATATTGCATGACAAAATACAATGGGTGAAAATAAATATACACGAACACCACATAAATGAATACTTTATTACGGTACAAATATCATTTATTGCATCCACTTTAATTAGGTTTCAATAATAGTAGTATTACGTGCAGGTAGAGCGTTGAGCACGTAGTATGGTTTGCTGGAGAGACAATTTCAATTTCAAGGTTCCGTCGATTCAGGAGGAAAATGAGGACGGGACACCTTCCGAATCGTTCTTCACTCAACAGTCGATGCTAGCGCTGAGACGGCCAATAAACGTAGTTCGCAAGCTAGTCACAACACAACGGAGGAGTTCCCTGCAACGACTCTCCTCCTCTATAACTAACCTCGCTGAGGTACGCGGCGCAGACACATGGGGTGCATTCACAAACGTTACATTGTCGGGCGATGCTTGGATCTTATATCCGGGATAATTTTATAGCTTCACACCTATGACAGAAAGTAGAGATGTTAACACAATATAAACACTACTCTTCGTTCACAATCATGCTGGAAATCACTACAAAATATTATGGTCTATGAAAAAAATACTTAGTATAATTATGAAAGTCTTAAGATAAAATAAAATTACTATATATATAATATATAAATAAAACACCAAATCTACAGTAGAACACCTGCAACAAAAAACAATGTTACACGGAAAAATATTGTGAATGCACTACCAGAAAGTCAAGTAACCGCTGCCCGTCACTAAAAGCCTTGCTCTTTATCAGTAGATAATAGTTATTTTCGCTGGAAGTAGACTAATGCAGTTCTAGATAGCTTAGTGCTCTGTTTTATTAGAGAACGTATTCGATATTGTATAAGTTTTGTACGTACTGAAACTACACACATTTCAATTATGGGTATACTCAAACGAGCTGCGTTTATACTGCAAGCTAGCTGCACAATTACAGTTTGGATGCGGTTCTGGTGTATTTGAAAACTGCTCCAAAATGGTCATCCGACTGCGGAGTACGCATGAACTAACTTGCAGCCTAAAATGCAGCAAGTCTGAATATACTCTTTAAACCTGTTGCGCAACACTAATCACACCTGTCGTCCTAGCACGGAATCACAACTGAGATACAAATACCACTTATTTCTATACACCTCATATTAAGGATGGGAAATTAAAAATACAATTAATATCGTATCGATAAACAAACAGTGTCGATATTTATTAACAGAGAATCAATAATTCGATATACCTATCACTATTTTTATCCAAGGACGGTAAAAATTATACAAAAAGTAAGTAGGTAGTATTGCCAAAATATCAAAATGATATCGATGGAATAAAGCAACCCCATAACCACAATAAATATCGAATTTGATAGATTGAGATTTAAAAAACGTGGATGATTTCATGAAAAATATAAAAATGTTGATATATCGATATTTTTTGTCCAAGCCTGCTCCATATTACAAATTAATAAAAAAAACATCACCAACTCTAGCATTTTCCACTGATTTTGTATTGCACACGATACTCTATTTGAACTGCACTTAATGTAGATTAGTTTGATAACGGTAGCACACGACGTAGTGTCGCGGAGGAGAGGCTACGTGTGATATCATATCCCGTGAAACATCTAGCTTCCTCCCGTTGCGACATTATGCGGTTAATGGGTTAAGTGGCTATTAACATTTTTGTAGATATTTTGTGGGTCACAGGAAGCCTTACAATCTTCTTAATCCATTCAACAGAAGCTTCTGAATTTTGTTTTACAACTATTAGAAGAGCTTTAATATAGTATTACAATTTTGTAATACTATATTAAAGCTCTTCTAATAGTTGTAAAACAAAATTCAGAAGCTTCTGTTGAATGGATTAAGAAGCGTGATCATTGTCTATTTAATGAGTGTTTCACTGATTTATACTGCATTGAGAATCTAGTTCGTATGTAGGTGTCGCTATAATTTAAAGAACATTCGAGTCTAATCTTTGTGATTATTATTGTCGGTTGCTTCTTATTCTCTTTGAACATTTTTATCAGTTGTATGATATAATGCACTTGTAATTTTTATTCTCAGATGTAGTGTAGGTATGATAACGATATTATTGTATAACTTGCAATTTATAAATTTACTTGATAAATGCACTTTTGACGTGATAAACATTTTCAGTCTTATGTAGCTAGCTTTTATCCTAATATTTTTAAGATTTTACAATGGCATGCGCATGTTTTATCAATCAAAATTTTACGGAATGTTTAATTTATTCATGATACATTTTACAATTTGAAGGTATACCTAATCGCCTAACATTTTGCAGACGCCGGCTTTCGTACGACAAAACACACCTCATCCGAGAGACCTAAAGGCGAAGGCACACAAACTGCTCGCTGGGCGGTCCCCAGAGAACGCGATCGTGCAAGCTGCAAAGCAAGAACCTCCAACGACCAACGGCATAACGACGTCACCACCAGAGCCGATCCCGACACTTATGGAAACGATTGAAGTAAGTAATTATCATCAACATAATTTGTTCCGGTGAAGAAATCCGTTACCGGCTTTAACAACTGACAAGACGATGACGGTTCGTCGCATTGATAACGCTAGTTGCAGTTTTGGACAGCTATGACATCCGTTTTGTAATTATAGCGTCTAATATTGTTTAGTGTATGTATATAATAAATTATTATAATAATTTAGCCCTTTTGATGTCCAAGTCCTGGGCACGGGCATCCCCTCACTACGAGGGCGATTCAGGCCGTAATCCACCACTTTGGCCCAGTACAGGTTTCATAGTGAAATCCGCCAACCCAAATCTAAACAATTTCCGAAAGACATCTGAAATTTTTACATGATTTCGAAAATTATTTCGATTTTAATTGGTTAGATTAGTATAGGTATGTTAGTTAAATTCTCTAAACACCACTGCCACTGTAATTTGTACCTATTAAAATTATATTATACCTACATTTCAGAGCTAACTCTATATTTCCTTTTTAGTTCAATGTGAACATTATTTCTTAAAGTCATTAACAATGGTGAGATCTACATGTGGCTAGATTTTTAAAGGATTGTTTTTGTTGCAGACTGTATACAATCCACCGGCTCCTCCCGAGATAACGAAAGAGGAAGAAAGCGACAACCAAACCGCCGCCGATAGAGAGTCGTCGGAAGGCGAGAACGACGACAACGATGACTCCGACGAACTAGAGGTACGTTCTGAGAATAATAAATTACGGGTTAATTAGTAATCTTAGGGTATGTCCATACAACATAACTCATGGATACTGTTTAATTAGATAAAACTGACGTTAGCAGTCATCTGTCATTATGTTGTAAAACCGACGGGAATTTAATAAAAAAATGGCGTCTTCTAAATTCGCAAACTTAACACAATGGCTTTTGGTCTGTTAGCTGGATGGGATAAGGTTTACAAATTTGGCAATGACTTATAGCTAGTTGTAACATGCAATATGTGAGATGTTCCATCCCTTACTACCGCCACTGGAGTGTTATTTCCTACCTGGGTATATTAAATCTGCTGATTATTCAAATGCCTGGTAGTAGGGTGTTACTTTCTAACTGCTAAGGATTAACATTTTAGCGGACATTAATCCTAATAAATTATCTTATTAATAAAGTAGCCTACTTTCTAATGTTTTAGAAATTAAATTAACACAGAAATAAGATTATTAACATAGTTTCACGTAAAATAACGCAGCTTTTTGTATCTAATAGTTAGTATTAATTTTAAAAAGATATTATTAATTATCTCCCCCCAGTTGCGTAATACAGTGCTTTCATACGCAATCTCTGTAGTTTATTTATGGATAAATGTACCGAATCTGACTACAAATAAGGATCTTAATTGAAATAAAACTATTTTTCGGATTTTATCGCGTTTATTAACTTTATGTTCCCGACGTTTCGGTTGCTTTACAGGGTCGGGAACATAAAGTTAATAAACGCGATAAAATCCGAAAGATAGTTTTATTTCAATGTGTAGTATTCGCGTAAATATAAGAAAACAATAAGGATCTTAATGTGAGACCTCATGCGGTAACTTTTCTATAAAAATAATATCGTTATAACCTGCAACACTAGTGAATAATCATTTCACTGCCGATCGTGAAATGCTTATGGCGACGTTTTTTGCATAACAATATCGACTTGAATAATTCCCATCGTAATATAAAATCAATATATTAATATTAACCGCAATAGGTCTCATATGCTATTAGTAGTACATGATACATGTATACACGGGTGTGTGCGTTGGTGGTGGTTCGTATAGTGCGCGCCGCGACGCGTGGCGTGGCGCGCCACGGTGGAGGAGCGCGGCGTGACGGGGGCGGGGGCGGGCGCGGGCGCGGGGGGCGGGGGCGGCGGCGGGGGCGGCCGCCTCCACCGCCGCGACACCCCCCATCACCTCAAGAACAAACGCGTCAACCAGATCGACTCAAGGCGTGCATGCGACCTCATAGCGCAGGTGCTGCCATCATGTCCTAACGCATAAAGTTGCCATTCAGAGCGGCCGGCATACGCTATGCTACTCTGTGCCCAAAATACAAACTAAATAGTCATAAAATAGTTCCATGCTGATTTCAAGAGCGTGTCTGGGGCAGATCATGTTATCATAAGTAGCGTGCGCCGCTATGGATTGGCGGCTTGATGTTCGATTCACATCTACAAACACCGTAGCAGACATGTAGTGCCAACACGGACTTATCTCTAACGTATTCATATAAGAGCCTAAGGTTCGTATTAATAGGTCTATCTCAAGACTGAGAGCGCTCTTGAGCGTTTGACATGAATATTTGTACTGCTATGACGTTAGAATGACATTTCCAAGACCGCTCTCGGACTTGAGATCAATTTATTAATACGTCTCTACTGCCTGTATTAATAAATCAGTCTCAAGTCTGAGGAGCTATCTTGAGTTAGCATTCGCACGTGTTATTTTGTACCAGAATGACATAAGAATGTCAATTCCAAGATCGTTCTCAGACTTGAGATTGATTTATTAATACGTCTCTAAGACTGCGTTTGCGCGGACACGACCCAGCACTAATCGCCATTGTCGCGAGAATGTTTTGTCTGTGAGTAGGTTGTCGAAGACCACTCTCTGTGCAGTAACTGTCACGCTACAAGAAGGTAGATGTGAGTCGAGCTTAACGCCTGCGGTTGTAGCACTGTCGGCTGTGACGACAATAGAACGTGATAGATATTAATGTTATCTCATTATCTCATATTAATAAAGAGAGAGATATTTGTCTTGTCATGGTCAGCGTGTTACGGGTGCTGGTTAAACTAAATTCTTAACCGATGTGGTACTTCTGCATGATTATTGGTGTTGCCGGGTGCATTCTTAAAGATTCGAATATGTCGGTCGCCGGTTTCTATGTCATCGACCTAATGAATTATTAAAATTTACGCGAATAATTTGGTTAGTCATCCCATTCAAATGCATAATTATATTAAACGGCAATAAATTATGATATAGGCATTTGGAAATATTGGAAACACGTTCTGCCTTTGCAAAGATTTATATGAAGTTTTAATGACTATGCTTCACCTCATTAGATCTGAGTCTCATATTAAAACATCCAAACATTTCCGACCATCGTCGTAGATGAGTTTTTAAATTATTAACTAATTAATATACCTATTACTGATATGGCTTACTATTATTGTTTGTTTTTCTTTGAACTACTAAAATTAAAAATCTACTACAAACCTACCTTCGTGATTGTGCCTGATCGTTTATGCCAAGCTTGAGCACAAACTACTCTAAACATGGAATTGCCAAAAACGTTTATTTTTAAATTTTATTATTACTTTCAACACGATATTTTTCTTCATCGATGGAACTGAATCGAATTTATCTTTATTCAAATATTTTGGTCAATAATGTAGAGTTTGACGTTGGCTAACATTTAGAGAAAGAGTACCTAATGAAAGAGATGTGAAACAAACAACACCGCATGCGCAATTACAGGCGAAGCTTGATTCAATTGTGGATAGACTAGCGGACACAATCTGCTTATAACTCTATTAATCAGTGTCATTCGTTTTGCGTCCAGACATCACCATGGGGTCTAGTACGAGTTTCAGAGATAATTAAAACTATAATTACTATTATTCACTTCTATTAGTAACGCTGTTAGTATCTGCAAGTAAATTTATGGAAGGACAAAAAACGAACATGCGACTTCTTATAATCAGTTTTGAATGAATGAATGAAACAATTTTGTAGCAGATTTTTTATATTAGCAAACATCAACCGACCTATTTGTTACCTATGCACCTGGCATCACATATTAATTTAAATAATGGTAATGTGATATTTAAGTATGTAATTTTAGTTGTGGACCGTACGTAATTGCACCAATTTATATTATGATGTAACATTTTTGTAATAATCCTTTGGTGTTATCTTGTCGCATGTGTAGTCCTTATAGCTAACATTTTTCTGAATGTGGTTTACTATTATTACGTTTGGTTTCTTGTATAGTTAACATAGCTACATTGTGATATACCTTTTTTTTAAATTCACTCCTGACTTCTGGATACCTTTACTTCTTACGAAGTACCGTTACTATTAGAACCCTTAAATGCTAACGAGCTTGATGGTTCTTCATCAAAGACCTTCGATACATTCGCGAATGTGTGTAAATTGTTTCATTCATGCGTGTTATGATGTTACAAGTTTGTTGATGTATCAAACTACACCATTCAGTATAAAATCATATTCATCCGTCTATATTTCTTTTCAATTGCTACCTGATCTTTATTTAATGTTGTTTTGTTCCTTACATAAACTTGTATTCGGTATTTGTCTTGAGATAAGATTTTGGTCGTTGAGTCCACTTTCACTAAAACATACTTTATCTACATTTATAACGTCATTCGGGTTCCGGGTCTACCGTCTTCCTGTGTGTTATCAATTTCTTTTTATCTGACAGACTCTTACGATGATAATTCTACTGAAACGAAAGTAGTTTTCTGACTTCCATTACTTATTTTATTATGATCATAGATGCTTACATATATGTTGAAGTTGCCATTTATTTGTACATTGCCATTTATTTGTATTATAATAATACTTATAAATTAAATCCGCTATAAACAATAATCGTGATGCGCATCACAATGGCATCCAAATTACGATCTATACAATAACGCGAAAGGGTAAAAGCTGGCGCGCCGTCCGCGTCGAAATTTCTTGTTCGCCTAAGAATAGCAGAAACAATAGCGTCGTGAGATCTCTTTCGCAGCGGGTCTGCAGTCTGTGAGCACATTATTAACATAAAACGATCATCAAGTCGCGAATTTTCACTTCACCGGTGTTAATTTTATAAAAATGTTTAGTTGCACTAATTAGAATTTAATTTAAAAATTAGAGTAGGTATAGCACAATAGTATATTAGTGTGTGTGTCTACAGAAGTAATAAATCTGTCTTAGAGCCGCTCCGTTTCTGTAAGCACGACCCAACCGTGGGTAATTGTTGGAATACCGCGGCTGTTCCGCGCTGGTGCGCGCGGGCCCTCGACCACAACGCTCTCGGTAGACCCTCCGCGAGGCTCGCAGAAATGAGTGCCTTCCACCGCGCCGCTTCTAACAATGCTTCGTGTACCGCGATTAATCGATAAGTGAAGTGCCGCTTTCTCAATTCAAGTGTTGTGTTAAATAAATCACCAACAAACACCTGGGCCATATCCAAAGTGCTCCTTATCGGTACATATTAAAATGAGGTGTTTGAAAGCCGCAGGAGGATGGCTCGCCCGGGTGAGATGCCTATGCAAGATAAAAGAGACATTTAGCGAAAGATTTCAATTTAGATTCGACTGTATTTTGTTTGGCTTGCTTCGCTTAAAATTTTGGCGTACTTATCACGATCATTTTATACGGTGGAATGTAGCATCACTTCAGTTGTTTTTGTCTTCGTAGCTATTCAATGAGTGTGGCTCACCAAACGCTTTTGTCTTCCCTTGACACCTGAATGTATTCCTATAATTGATGATAAGGTTGTAAGGTGTAATGAGTGTATTTTTTACAGGCAATCAAAAAACGAGAGCAACAGGAAGAACACAAGACTGACGACGAAGAAGCCACTGACGACGCCCCCGATGGTGAGTTCTAGATATTAATAAATTACTCTTTTAAGTGAAGCATTCGGTTTTATGTTACACATTGAGGTGGTTCACGATTTATCTGTGAGATATTCGATAATTGCGACATTATTTTACACGTTCGTGACGGTGCTCTGTCGTGTTGCGATCTCGAGCGTGATTCCAAGCGATGCTCGTCTGTCACTCGTCACACACAAAGGCACAATCGTCTTTATTTTTATGTGAGAAATGCATTTAGGTACTTATTCACGTGACTTTCAAACATCAATTTATGAGCTCGCCAAGAAGGTAGGTATATATGAATTGAAGAGATACATATCGCGAGAGTAATGTGCCTGGTTGAAAGCGAGTAAAAACAGTCTTACACCATGAATTACAATGAATGAAGCAACGCGCCAGTTATATGCAATGTTGGTACTTTATATAAAATCGGTATCGCTGTGTTATCAGCTTATCTCCGCACTCGGCGTGCCATTTCGTTGCGTTGGCCGAAGCCCCGCAGTGTGTTAGCTCACCTATGCCGAGTTGCTTCGGATTCCACCTGCTTGTTCAGTGGAAATAATGACTGAACAATCTAGTCGCGTGACACACTTCAAGCAAACGATACAGAAAAATCGTGATCTGTGCCCAAAATAAATTGTGCGAAACCTATATTAGGAATTTTGTGGTGACTCAAACCTACGTTTTGATTTTATTCGACCGATAAAATCTGTGTGCTCATGCCATCCGCCTTTGTGTCCCAATTTGTCGGATTAATTATTTTAATAACACCGGTATTACTTGCGGAGTGAATGTTATTGTGTTTAGTTTCTGACAGTGACAGAAATCTTCGAGGATTTGTATACATATTATTTATTATACACTACTTAACACGTACGTATGATGTTCTAGAAATATCATACGTACATAAGCTACTCCAAGGTCGAACTCGGTTATTGTTACAGAATTTTCAACGTTTCCGACCAATATCGATGTTGTCATTTTTAATGTAGCGCAAAATTACATAGTTCTCTGTTTTGCTCTATTTAAGCGAAAATCGTGGGTTATGTGTATACTTTGCACTTATCCTCGCAATTGTATATGCATGGTCACTTTCCCTCAGTTTTACCACAATTCACAAGTGGCTACATTCTTTGTTTATCGTTTTATTATTCTAGTCTTTGACGTTTTAATGTTAACATTAATAAATTCTGCAACTGCTAACAACAGTTTCACCCCGACTTCTTTCCCACACGTTGTAAGCGATCTCTTAATGTTTGTGGTCCGATATAAACAAAGGAGCAAGCTGTTACAAGCCCGATTACTGCGCTACTAAAGCATCATACATAGTTGATGACAGTGGTTTGTTTGATTTTCGGGCGGTAACAAGTTTCTTAACTCTTCGAACTGCACCGTTACGAAACGTTTACATTTCACGCTAATCTGATACGCGATAAATTCCTTTACAGTTTAGAGATACGATTTTCGCATTATTCGCTCGACTGGCATAGCGTTTCATTCATTCACCCGCTTCTGTGTTGCCTTTTTAGGACATTCTAATTTCTAACTTGAGTATAGAAAGTGGCTTAATAAACATAAGGCTTCCTCTTTTGACTTCGTTTGCTAAACATGCATTTCTGTAGTTTTGGTTGTAGAAAGTCGTCCTTCTTCGTCTCATTATGTTATATTTTGGTTATTGACTCAACTGACATTGTTTTCAAACACGATACCATTAACGTGTGCCCATTCCGAAAAAAAAACATGCGTAATCGACCATCTTTAGCCTTGACCTAGAATAGTTTCCTTAACTGTTATCAAGGTATTTTGCTGTGCCAGAATCATTGAGCTGTTCTTTACTTGCAGCACGTGGCGAGCCTACCAACTTGATAAAAATAACGCATTAGCAAACAATAACTTAGTTGAATTTACCTAGAAGGTTTTCCGTTCCTCTGAGTGCCAACTTACACGTGATACATATTACATTAACATCACATTGTTGATACAAGTTATTGAACTAGCGATATCTTATCAACCTCAATAATTAACGCTTCGACCAGGCAGTCCTCAGTCACAGTGCACTCAAGCAGGAAATCGTACGTTGTAAATAATCTGTTTGGAATTTTATTTAATTGATAGTGTTTCCGCACCTAAATATGTATTTTTTTCTCGTTTCGTTGTTATATTATCAACGCGTTACCTCGTCTAGTCGTGTTCGCATGTAAATAATATGTTGTTGGTTATGAGCCGTGAACATTGACATAACTAATCTAGTGATTTTATTTGCCTTTTGGGTTATGCTTGTGGAAATTCTAAAGTATCTTATTTTGGCGTTTTGTCTAGAACTTGTATTTTTTTTGTTGCCAGCTAGTTGTAGTTTTGTAATAGATTATTTATTGTAATAAATTTGTATTATTTAGTGTTTCTTTTATGGAAACAGATATTTTATAAAGTCGGTCTGTGATTGATGGGGTGATTGTTTACTAATCGAAAAACGCATCTACGATTTTTCTCTCCGTTGTTATCATCTGTCTGTACGTCAATTTACCTGCCACGAAATTGACAGTACCTTTGTCCGAAAGTCGTGCCTATGTTTCGTACAAATTATTTTAACCTCAATTAACATCGTCAACGGAGGTCTTGTTCTCAAGCTCGTGGTCATTTACTAATACATTGACGATCATAACTCATCGCTCTTGATGTACACCGTCGTAAATGTAATTTACTTTCTTTAGCGTGATACGTTACTCGCGTTTTATAATAGCCACCACTATAATTAATTTGTTACAATGTCCGAGAACGTTTCTAATACCCGTACTTTAAATGTCAAACTGCTACATTAATGTCCAGGTTCAAAGGAGAGTTCAAAGTGAATAAATCATGAGAGATAAAAGATTAGAAGTGAAGTTAAGCGTACGCGGTGACGGTTCACTGAGTCGGAACAATCTCAGAAGTAGTACAAGAAGTAACCGCAGCAATGCGAGCAACAATAGCGGCGGACTGCCCGTGAGCGAGATATTCGCCACTGATCGCTTCTCGGCACCTTACAACAGATCCTTCGATATACTCGACAAGTACCGCAGGCAACCGAATCAATATGCATATCCAGCACAAAGTCTGCAAGCATTAAACCAATACCAACAGCCTAGATGGAACAACCATGACAGTTATGGATTTGAAAGTAGGCGTAATCCCTATATTGATTACACAGATTCCTCGAAGCCGTTTTATTCTCAGCAGCAACTACAAAATGTTGGACAGTACCAGTACCAACCAGTATACAATGATCCCTCGATTCGATTACATAGAACATTACCACGTTCAATGAGTCGTAATGAACAGCAAAGGGATAATTTGCCTTACGCAAATAGTCATTATACTCTACCGACAAGATCTGCACCACGACGTGTGCGCATCAGCGAACTAGAGCCCATTGTGTATGGATATGGTACGTAATTGTATTTTTAAATGTTTAGTTAGATACATCTGGATAAATAAAGCTTGTAAACTATTAAGTTTCTACTTATTTAATCTTATTGTTCAAACTATATTACTTATTAGGTGAAATTGCATGCGACGACAACTTCCTATATAGAAAACAGATTAATTTTATTAGTAACGAAACTACATATCGATCATTCACTCCAGGAGAAAATTCATAGTAGAAAGTCGATTTGAATAGAAACTAATCTAGTCGTTAACCTGTATCCTGTATCACGTTGTATCAAGGCATAGATAGCATTAAATGTTCGTCCACTCCCGGCTGTCGCACACTAAGTTATCGATATCGATATTTTAACTACCCATTACTTACCAGAGCCTGTTTACTTTAACTAGTTTGCGCCAATTAAATGCAGTCACTGTTATGTGTGCCGCCCGCATAATTGCTTTCAATACAAAGAAAATAAAGTTTTAGACACGACATAAAAAAAGACATGCACAGTGTTACATAAGTTAGCCGTTTTAAAACTTGCTTATACAAATAACTATCACGGTAGGTATATAGGTAGGTAGGTACACGTCTGACAAGTTGCTATATTGAACCTTTTATAATGCGTGTGCGTAAATAGGCCGACATCTGGGCCAACCCTCCCGAGGGACGGACAACAATAGCTGCAGCAGGGCACTCTCCCCGCGTTTACTGGTGCGCTCTAATGAACCACACCGGTGCTAGGTGAGGTGCTTCGTCTCAGTACTTTGTATGCCTTTACGATACTAACTCATATCGTAACCAAGTGTTAATTAATTTTTCGTGTTAAAATCTCATTCTTCTAATAATCCATGGCTGTCACAAAGTCGGTCGTTCGGGGCATTATGTGTTCCATCATGGAATTCACTTTTAAAGCAAGTAAGATTGTGTGAAAATATGTGTGTGACTTACGCTGAGTGAGACACACGACACATGAAAAATCTTTGGTGTTAAAAATACAAAATAATTGTTAACGTTTAATGTGAGGAGTTGTTCGGACTTTCGTTTTCAAGAGAAATTCTTAATATAGTGCTAAGAGAGATTGTGTGTAATAAATTTGTTTATTTCATCTTAGTCATTCCGATAGCTAGTACCGTTATGATTAGTGCAGTTCGATCCATAGGTCACCGTTTTAACATTTACATAAAAGCGACACTGGTTTAGTTTGAAGGCCAACGACATTTAATTTGTGCTTTATATCTAGTTGTTAAGGGTCTAAAATATCAAGTATAATGACTTTGTTTATGACTAATTACGGCTTTGTGACTGTATCAACCCACTGTGGAGCATTTTCCTTTATCACGACTTCTATCCGATCCTATGCTTGTCTAGTCCAACAAGTATCATACTAATATTATAAAGAGGAAAACTTTGTTTGTTTGATTGTAATGAATAGGCTCCGAAACTACTGAACCGATTTGAAAAATTCTTTCACTGTTGGGAAGCTACACTATCCCCGGGTGACATGGGATATATTATATTTTTTTTAAAATTAGGGATCCTTACTAAAACTCCAATAATGTAACCGTAATGTACCCGTGCGAAGCCGGGGCGGGCCGCTAGTCGTTAATAAATAACACACAGTTATTTGTTATTATTCCGTTACCGTAATTATATTGCAGCTTCATACAGATCCGAGCTCGTTGCGTAGTCTCGTTTTGAAAGTTCATTCTCGAAAGTTTAGTGTTCTTTTTGTAATTTATTTAGATACGGAGTTTATGTAATAGACAGTTACGGTATAAATGGCAATAACAAATGGTTCGTAAACCATAATCTATATCTGGGTTGCGTAATAGTTTGCCATATCAGATAGAAAGTACAATGGCGGTGGTGTGTAAAGTTGGAGGTTGTTTAACCCTAAAATAGCGGATGAGCTTTCGTGGCGAGGCAAGCGCGACACGGGAGGCGCGGTGCATGGCAGGGCTGCGCGTGCCTGGGCCGAGTTCGTGCACCGATGCCCGATAGAAAAGGAGACGAGCACGATTGACATTCGTGAACTCACAGCTTCACTGAAAGAAACTGCATTTGGATTTTACTATCGCCATTATAAAGTTTGCTTTCCATACAAGTAGAGTCAACAGTGTTTATCGTCTCCAGCTTGAAGGTATCAGGTGTATTCAACGCGATTATAATGTATTCGGATGTAAATGCTGCTGACATGCGCGTAATTGTAATTATATACGCATCTTCAAATTGAGATAAAGTAAATACAAGATTTCTTTATTACCTATCATAGGGATCTATCAGTCACGTCGTATGAGCGCAAATTGCCAGGTTTTACTTTCGAAACTCAATAAATAAATGTCATACTCGTAGATTGTAATTTCGTACATGTTATTATAATGTTTGTTGGACACAAAACACCTTTCTCTGTAACAGTAATTACAATAGGTAGTGCACTCACGTTTTTTCTTTTGCATTATCAATCTTCGTGCATCCGCGTCTTATTCAACGTCGTGAAAGTCCTTGTTATTGTGTATACTGGCCCCGTGAACTTATTAATTGTTATTGTTGTTACGTTGTCATTTAGTAAGACCTTTTGGATTTCTCTCTTCTCTCTCTCGTGAGATAAAAAAGCATTCGTTACACTTGTTCCACCTACATATACTGTGTAATACACATTTACATAATATCTATCTTTGGAATCTAATCTAAAACAACTTATCTTGTATTTTTATATTTAACATTGTTTGGATCAACGTGTTGATGATCATTGTATGAAGAACGTACGTAATACCAATATAATAATGTACTAGGATTATTTTCAGTCACATCACTTGTAAGTTTGGTATTATTTTTGACCGCGTTAACTTATCATTATGTTGTAGAAACCAAATATATAATTAGCTATATGGTCAAGTAACCTTGCTCTGCGGTTACATCCGTGCTGCGGGTGTAGATCTCGAAAGTGAACCTGTGAAATGATTCATTGAGGCGGATCGAGAAAACGATACCCTGAGAACATGATCCCCAATCAATAGTTATTTATTCCTTCTCTACCTTCACTCACATAAAGGGGCCTTGAAACCGTCAACATTTTAATGCCTATAGATTTACATCTGTTTCTAAAAGTATTTTATAGACATTAAGTAAATACAAGATAATGAGTTATCTATCAATAAAAATACAGCATAGCCTACGTATTGCAGATAAAAAAGATAAAAATCAAAAACCCAAAGTGAACAGAACAGATAAAGACGGTTTTAAGGCGAGGCACAACAGTTTCCGTGGATTAACAACATGTTGTTGTTTCGTATCCACCTACGGAGAGACAGCATCGAATTCTTCACCAGCTATGTCACCACAACCGTTACTTGAAACGTAGAAACATACACATTCGGCCAGAATATTGTCCTTTCGAGAACGAGTTTCTTAGTAACTATATTATTATATTAAGTAGGTCTTAGCATCCATTACATTTGACTTGACGCGTGCCGTATCTAATTGGCTTCCTTGCATACATTAATCACTGTGCAAGGTGTACATTGCACTATGTAGATCGCCGGTCAGACTGCCTTTCGAAAGCTAAAACGCTTACAAGTCCTGTTTAATAATAATCTAACAGTTACACTGAAAGCCGTATCCCGGAACCCAGCGGCGTTTTCTAATTTTCTCCGATATGGTTTATGATATTAAATCGTTCTCTGCCTATGGTTATTATTGTCTTAGCTTATCTATTCTACCAGTACATCGTTATTGGATATAGAGGAAGGAGCGTGGTATTTAATTAAATTACTCACCACGAGTAAAAATTATATTCTAATAATCCTTTTGCAATACTTGCATACATCGGGCGTGTTCATTATTAGGCGCAAAGAATTCGTATTGATATAAAAGCTTTAGTCTAGTACCTAATTGTACACTATTCTTACGGTAAATCTTTACACGTCTGGTTTGAATTTAAAGTTGTAACATGATGCATATTATTATTTACTGCGCAATTGGCGATAAAAAAAAATATAACAAATGTAAAAAGACAAGCCCGCCGAGTTTCTTGCCGGATCTTCTCAGTCGAGGTCGCGTTCCGATATGGTTGTTGATATAAGAAAAAAAAAATGTAAAATTGACAATTTGTAAGTGCCCCCGTAGGCCTAAACAAAATAAATGTTTTGAATGTGAATTTTGAATTTGGATACGTTTCCTAAGGTTCTAAATTAGGAAGTACACGAACAAATAATCATAAAATCAATGTATACCTACTTACTTATAAAGAATCGAAAGTGTCAGTAAAGAGATCGGATGTAGGTGCGATCTATCGGTGCTGATAATGGGTAGGTAACGCTAGGGTAAAAATAAAGGAATCGGTATGCGCCAGGTTGAGACTTTCTATTTTTAATCGGGCGGTGAGGTCGCGGGCGCGGGCGCCGGCGCCACAGCCTCCGCATCTCGCGGTGGTTGTGCGCGGGCATTCCGTCACCGTTTGCGCCCCGGGCTGCGCGCGCACGCGTTATTGTACCAAGTTTGGTGTTCACGATTTGTTTGTTTTGGTACCGACCGTTAATACTCCGCCGGCTCGCTTGTTACAATAATCGTAAAACATCGTTCAATTTAAATTTACGAACGACGCCTCGACTCATCCAGTTTATTGTTATGATGAAATTGGACAATGACCTAGCCGGAATGCATTAGGGCGAATAGCCGGTCTGCTTTGGGCTGATTGACGCAAGATACTAGCCAGATACTATCGTAGTTGGAGCCGGTAAATCGACCTCCGTGTACGGTATACTAGCTCTAGTCGGGAAGTTACCAGGGTCTAGTTTAAAACTAGAAAATGGGTGTGCTAAGGAGAAAAAAGCGTAAGTTTACTTTTCCTGCGATTAGATAACAGTTTTAACCAGAAATATCTTAGGACCCTATGGCATATTTGCCTTTTAAATCATCATATTCTTGTTTTTTTTTTTATATTGTATTACAACACATGTATTAATTAGTTATTTCTGACAACCGTTACTGATAGTAAGTTACAAAGTCGTATACTTATTTATGTTTCTTATATTTATTGAATTTGAAATCAATATAGTTGGCTGACTTTGTATTCGTGTTATTTTGATCTATCCATATAACGTTATGTTGTTAAATTTTATGTTTAGGACATAAACAATAGCCGAACACAAAATTTAACTGTCTTTAATAACGCTGGACAACAGATACTGTGCTCCAACACCGATATTATATCGACCGAATATTCCGGAACAGAAACATTATTCCTTATTTAATTTTTAAGAAGTATGCGTACTTATTGTTTTTTTTTTTAATATCTTCATCCATACCCAAACGCATTGATGGTTTTACTAAATCACTTTCTGACAAAAAATACCTTAGGTATAATAATTACTTAATGGAAGCTCTTTATAAACAACTTCTACTTACCTAGAATCAATTTCTAGTTGTAAAATGATAATAATGATAATATTATGGCAGGTGTAAATTGATAACACGGTATGTAGAATAACTACCAACTTTATGTACGTATGTTAGAAATGAACCTAATTAGCATACCTATTCCAAAATGTCTGTAACTTTATAGACTCCCTTTGAGCTTATTATTATGATAGAAATTTCCAATCTCGCAGGGGTTCTCCAAAAAAGATACGTTTACTTAGGTTCCTATAGATATTACTAACATAAATGTACCTTCGTTAAAATCTTAAGGCAATAAAAGGAAATGTGATTGCGTCTTTTGTAGGTACTGGATGAAACTGCGCGCCATATAAACATGACTGTATTTGCGTTTCATTAACATGTATAGGTAATAAGTATAGTCACAGAGAGAAAAAAATACACTCCGTGCAACATCTGTTATCAGAACAGATGTAAGATAATACCTACAGGTGCGTTTTAAGAGCTACTCATATTTCGAATCGATCAAAATCGATGGCATAGGTAATATTTCTGCCAGATTCATCCGCTATGTATATACACGAGACGTACTACATCAGTTGTCAATAGATGCATTAACGTTCATCATCGGTCGTAAGGTAACCTACATACTCATACCATTCTCGGCAATGCTAACCGCAAAACAATACGCATATTATTATACCGTACTCAATAACGTTTATTCGCTTACCGCTTCTGTTCAATGGGCACTATGTTACATGTTTTACGTGCTTTGTAAATGCACAGGTGTGAAGGACAAAACAGTAGGTACCTTGTTTAGTCGATGTTTCGATATGTGGTCATGCTCACGTGCCTACTGGCTTATAGGTAGGTACTAGTGATGTAACATTTCACAGGTAGCGTGTGAAGAATCATATTACTTATATAGGTTTTCATAAGTACCAACTGCTACAGAAATAGGCAGAGACTGTTAAATATCATTACCATTAAATCGCTTCGGCACTATCCCGGTTTTCATGATAAATCATCGACCAGTGATTTCATAGGATTAAGTGTCATAGTGAAAATTCACTATGAATATAATCAGACTGTGAAAAATCACAGGTGAAATAATAGTGAAAGAAAAGCATACTTAATTTCACGGAATGAAAATGAATTGAAAGTACTTATCAATCATTTCCATGCTTGATAGGTACACATATTAGCCATGGTACAATTCATGCGCACAGCTTATATTGCAACAGTGTAAGTAATAAGTCACGTGACTGACGTAACCATTTTTGGCATGTTATTAGAAGCCCATCCGTCGCCCTTTAGGTAGGTTTCTACGCCATTGTGCTAAAGGTTACGTCATCTATAAATTCGCTTCAGTTAAAACTATCGTACCGTAAAAGCTTTAGTCATACTTAAATGATAAGCTGCTCTTGGAGTAACTTCAGATTCCAGTTCACTCTACTGAGACTGAGATTGATAGCAGACGGTTTCATTTAAGATTCTGTACGGGTCTGCCTGCACCCTCAATAAATCTTTTCTACATTTTATTCTAAAAGTGAATGATTGGCATTTGATGAAAAGAGATTCGAAGAATGTGATTAAAAAAATGATGAGTTCGAAGACGAAAGAAAATAAATAGATTATGTTAAAAGTGATTGAAAATGTACCAATGACAGTCAATCGTGATGCACAGAAAAAAAAACATATTGCGACGATTCACCACGACTACGAAATAGTCAGGAGGATGGTGATGACATGATTTTCTAATCTTTAATTTCGTATCAACAGTCGGTTTGAATGTATTAGAATCTACTGTCATAGAAAAATAATACCTACGTTATGGTAGACGTAATTAACATAATAGTGCTATACCGTTGTTTGTGAGGTATGAAGTCATACGTTTAATGGATTTACGGCATAATGCTTGCGAGGCCAAGCTCATATAGGCTACCACTGTCAGACTGAATACTCAAATTACGTGGTCTCCCATTACATAATGTTTTGCCCACTACCGCCATTAAATCAAATTGCCTATCTTAATTTAAATTCAACGGTGGCTCAACATTTCCTGTCATGAACGCTGCAATTTCTTACATTGCTTTGATGTTGTCCTGTCTCCTTACAAAAACTACATTTACTGAGATGAAAATTGCTTCACTACTTTTACTTAAATCACTTATAAAATACCTGTCGCAATTATTAATTAGTTACATGGTTATACGGTAAATTACAGAATCATTTCACAACTGACTTTCACCTGTCCGTTATATTTAGATTGGAACTAAATTACCGCTATCGCTCCTAGAAAACAGCATTTTCCAATAAGACTACTGTAAAACGAGAGTCACGAATCCCTCTGTAAACTATCACGACTCGTTCTGGAATACAATGGTTCAGGTTGTTATTCTATTAAGCTTATCCGGGGGTGAAAGTATCGCGACTGATTGGCTATTGTGGTGCGCAGGGCAGGACGCCGGCTCCGTCCATTCGGGATCATGATTTCACTATAGTTCATTCATTCGTCTCGACATGTTGATTGCCGTGTGAACACTGCGTAGGTACTGTCGCGCGATCATTTGTTATTCCATTCTGTACTGTTTGCGGTGAAGATCTTGGGAATTAGAAACCTGGTTGCGTAGAAACGCATCATCAATAAATGTCGCGTCATTTGCTGTTGATCTTTACTTGAATGTTACATTACCTCACTGCTATGTAGCTATCACCAGCCGGTTCTCTTAACATTTAGGTCTAAAACTTTGTGAAAGGCCTATTACCTATGTCGCATAATGTCGACGTCGTGACTGCATGTTTCAACGTTCATGATCGTTACAGCGGCGACCTTGCGAACATATGCACTACATTGCATACGGCATATTGTTCGTATTGCGACCCAGGGTCAATAATTACTTCAGAGACGGCACCTTTAAACGCCCACGTCCTATTACCGGCCTTGTAATGCAATTTTTTTTCGTGTTCCGAGCGGGAAGTCTCAAACTCATCTTTGTCCGTCGTTAAAATTGACGTAACCTGACAATTAACTAAATTAGTCTCTTAGACACACTACTACATTCTTACTGATCGTATTGTACATATATAGATACTTGTATAGTATATTATGTACGCTTGACCTTATACTTGGTTGACAATCGATATTACCATTGCGCAAGCGGTGGAATTCAATAGTCCGAAACGACAAATGTCTTACATAATGAATGTACCAGATAACAGGTTCGTTTTTATCTATGGACTCATTAATTTAGAATAACATTTGTCATTCATTGGATTATCGTTTGTATTTACTATGAATTCTTTGTTTATCATGTTTAAATTTAGGTATGACTGCTGTACAGAGATTATAGCCAGGGAGAGACCATAATTTTATTACGATAAGATTGTTAGTAAACTAAGGCGTGGTTAATACATAGATTTTAATTTAATTCATGAATAGATATTATTGTCCTGTACTTCGTACGAAGGATTCAGCTGTTATACATATTGACATAGCTTTTTGGCCAAGAAATAATCGGATGTGTCACGGTCAGCCAAACGTATCGTTCGGAAATTTTACATTCGGGCCGGGCAACCAGTTTCTGGGTGACGTAATTTTTATTTATGTTGATGTTTACACATAAGTTGTTGAAAGGAGCTTATTGCTTGACATAAACTTGTAGCAGCGGTATTGCACTACATACTTCTGTGCGGACTAAACAGTTTTAAAGGCCATTAAAAGTTTAGACAGGTATCTTTAACCGCTACTGTTTTTACCGTTAACGTCTGGAGAAAAAAGTAGGTAGTGTTCACAGACTATAAACAACTGATATGCTCTGGAGTTCCGTGTAGTAAACATTTTTTAAAATCCTCGTTATTTATTTTATCAAAGGTGGCGGAAAAAAAGGAATTACAATACTTATTCATTATTTTTGACGTAGAGTTTTAAAAAACTCATAATATACTTAATAGATAGGTAGGTACTAGAAATCCGCCGCTGGTGCTTTGTATTGGCAAACCATACCAACAAAATTAAGCCACACAGAAATGAAAACCGAAACAAAATCGATTAGTCGGAATAGGACGACAGACAAAGGCGTGACTTTGTTTTATAGAATAATGCACTGAAGATATAGATATATACACTGTACGTGCTCTATTCTTTGTTCTTGTTTTATAAATTATGTGTTGCTGTCAAGAGTACTTACTACCATATATGCCTATTATAATATACATTCTTTCATAGGTGAATCAGTGTCTGAACGTGCGGAAAGCGAAGCGCGCGTAGTGAGCGACCAGCGATGCATCGAGGTGCGGATCGCCCGCACCGCCGGCGGGCTCGGGCTGAGCATAGCCGGCGGCCGAGGGTCCACGCCGTACGTTGGAAACGATGACGGCATCTTCATATCGCGAGTAACACCCAACGGACCCGCTTATTTAGCTGGACTTAGGGTAAGTGACACCAAGACATTCAAAAGTATTTTTATTGTTGTACTAGCTGTGCCCCGCGACTTCATCCGCGTAGTATTGGATTATTGGGTTAAAAAGTATCCTATATGTTAATCCCGGTTATAATCTATCTGTGTTCCAAATTTCATCCAAATCCGTTCAGTAGTTTTTGCGTGAAGGAGTAACAAACATACATACATACATACATACATCCACACGCACAAACTTTCGCATTTATAATATTAGTAGGATTCGCGGAAAGGAAGGTTGATTTAAGCTTGCGCCGTTTGATATTGCCAACTGGCAAAGGCAAATATTACTGAATTCCTGGCTTGAATGGATGCTTATCTATTGGGATGATGATAATTTTATAAATTGCCTTAAAATAATTCCAAAACATTGTGCGTGGCGGGAGTGGAACAACGGGATTGTGAGTGGTCGGTCGTAAATTTTGTACCTTATTAAGTGCATGAGTTTCGGAAACTTGTTCAAGTGTGAGGAGTCCAAGTGTGTTTGGGTCGTGCGTTGTGTAAATATAACAATATTTTTAAAGTCCACATAGACTTTACTACTGCAGTTTCATTAAACATTGACTCGATATTTCAGGTTGGCGACAAGGTGCTATCAGTGAACGGGACATCCGTGGTAGACGTGGATCATTACTATGCGGTGGAGGTACTTAAAGCGAGCGGGACCACGCTCACACTAGTCGTGACCAGGGATTCACCCAATTCCACCAGGTAAATGACGTCGCGTCGCCTATCTAAATGTCTCATCGCAGCTGCAATTGGACTGTGGGATTGTAGGTGTTTCGACATCACGAAATGTCATGTTCTGTTTAATATAAAACTTAATTTAATTGACTGTAGTCTTATACCATACTTCATCATATGCGTGACATTCTATGACGTTTTACAGCGAATGATTGGTGTAATCTAGTTTAAACTATTTACGATTAGTTCACCTGTAAGTATAACGAGCTATGGCCTGAGGCTATGAAAACTTATTGAGATTTAATTTCAAATGTATGCTTCCTTAGTTCCTTACGCTTTATTAACTGTACATAAGCACTTTGACAGGTGCTAAATTTTAGATAGTGCAGTAAGAGAACTTAATTATCATGCTAGGTCTGACGCATACGGCGAATGACCTAACGATATACTTATTTGGAAAGTGGACTCTACTTATGCCTGAAGTTTCACTCGCTCATAACTTGTCTACATTCAAAAATATATTTGTCATAGAACTCACAGCCGAGCGCCGAGCGGCGCGAGTCATCATTCAGTATCAAGCACAACAGATACTGTGTCGACATTGGAAAATGGACAAGTATGTATACTTATTTGTTTTTTTTTTGTTTTAAATAGTCAAAACTAGCTGTTCCCGGGACTCTGGTCGCGTGAATTTGTTTTTTTTTGCGGGAAATCTTTCCTATTCCGAGATAAATAGTATTTCAAATGATGAACACGCGACCAACGATGACGCGTGATAAAATCTTAACGATTTATCGACGTTGTAACAATGTATATAGGATATATAGTTGTACGTATGTATCTATATGTTTTCCTTCTACCTACTTCAAGTAAATTTCCAATGTTTTATAAACATGTGTAAAACATGAAATGTAAAGTACGACTTTGTTATTGCTGTATGGTAATCTCGAAAGTAGAAATACGGAATAGTCAAGTAGTAAAAGCTGACTAGGAGAAATAGGTTAAAAATGTCGTGTTCTCAGACGATAGACTTTCAGGTTTCATGTCGTTACATAAGATGTCAATTACAATCTTTGTATCAGCGCTTTATTGATGTCGTTTCTACTTTATTAACTTGCTGTGACAGTCTTGATAGCTAGTTATAATTCTGTACACATAACGACGATGCAAAAGTAGGTTATTGAATACATATTAATAAATATATAGATACTTGTGGTCTATGTTTGTATTTTACAACTTTTACTTTGTAGGTCCGGGTGGTTTATTTATTATGGTTTCCAGTGGCCCAACTCTTTTAACCTGAATACGTCACTTTTAACAGTTTTCTATAGAAAAACTGTCAAAACTCACGTATTCATTTACGCGATACGTCAGGTTTGTCGTTTTGCGAATCGAATGTGAGTATAGTTGAGCGACAGCGGATAACAGAGTTGGGCCCCAAATTCGTTGACAAATTAAAATTGAAATGGAATGCATGTAAACGTTTTCATTAATTGTTCTATAATTGGTGCTATCATTTGGTACTTAATGGCTTTAAAGATTTAAATACCTTTCTGTGCGCACGCACGGCAGACATCATACATTTTTTGCCTCTACAAAGTCTCTAGTTAAATTGTGCGGTACAACCAAAATATTGTCTTGCTCATGCAATATCAACATGAAGAGGACTGTAATACATTTAGTTTATTTTATGAACCAACAGAATGAGCACGGCCTTGTTATTAAACAGGTGCCAACTGGTAGAGGTCTGCCATCGAAGCCTCTAATCATCAGCAACCAGTACGCTGAGGAGTTCGAGCCCGAGTCCAAGGAGCCTCCCAATAAAGGCTCGGATCAGCCGGCGCCGCCGACCGTCACCAACATGGCGTACACTCCGCCCCCCGCCGCGCCGCTCACCAGCGACGCTTACCAGCGGCTGCAGGCGTCCCCGCCGCCGATCACTGCTCCGTATGTACCGCCGGGTAAGTCAACATTATTCAGATGACAATTTTAACACATAATGATTGAAGATTCAAGCCTTCCGAATTTGTGTTCGCCAAGCTGTTGCTCGTGACTCCGTCTATGTGTTAATTCGGTAGAACTGAAGTAGCCAAGGTACTCCTTATAACATCAGCTATCTGCCAGTGAAAGTCCCGTCAAAATCGGCCTATCCGTTTGGGTGATTAGCCGGTTCAAAGAGATAGACAAAATGTTTGAAAAAAGTTTTTTTTGTTTTTGTTATAAGTATGTATATACTTTCATATACATTTAGTAAAAGCTGTTATTTAGACTTTACAAACAGACACTTCAATTATATTTATTTGTATGTATAGATAAAGAGAGATATACAAAATATGCTACTCCATACGAGCCCAAGCTGAGTCCGAGTTCAAGGCTTCCAAATGATATTGTAACCGATCTATTATATGTTAGAAACATCAAATCAGTGGGCTAGAAACTGGTATAGTCATTGTAATAAATGATAATGAGCATGTATGCTAGTTTTTATTGCAATACCTAACTACCAACCAATGGTAGTGATACTTTCACGATTACAGGCATAAAATAAACATGGTAGAAATCCTCTTTATGACGATGTAACACTTGTTTACGTTCGTTATTGCAGTGGGCATCATTGACGCTGCCATCTGTACTTTACTCGAAATGGTTCTTTAATTTGTTCTGTGGTATTTAGTGTATCGAAATGGTACTTTAATCAGGACGTAGTTTTGCAAAATGGAACCAATCCAACCACACTCTTGCAAACTGAAATCAACCTTGAACCCCTAACACAAGGTTGGTTTTGGTCTACAGCAGTGCATGTGGGTTGATTCCGTTGCAAAACGATATCCATTTGTTCTGTGGTATATAGTGTACCAACAAAAGGTGCTAGTGCACACGACGCTGATCCGCGACGGCGCCGGGCTCGGGTTCAGCATCGCGGGCGGCAAGGGCTCGCCGCCGTACCGGGACGACAGTGACGCCATCTACATCTCGCGCATCTCGCCGCAAGGCGCCGCCGCCAAGGACGGCAAGATGCTGGTCGGGGATAAGGTCGTTTCGGTGAGTTGATGATATGTCTGAGTATACGCACCTATACCAGAGTATAAAAAATTAAATAATAAATAAATATCGCCAGATTGACACACCAACTGTATGGTCCAAAACTAAGCAACGCTAGTACAATGGACTGGGGGCGATCCCAGACCTGGGCAAATTAGAAAAAGACCATTTTCGAAATTTGCCCCGGCGGGAATCGAACCCGCTACCACCATGTGCAGTGATCCGAGCGGCCTACGCTCGAACCACTGCGCCAAGCGGTCGTCAACTTCTAGAAATACGAAGACGCTATGGTGTATTAATATTTTTCATTACTCATACTGTGAAAGTAGGTCTGAAGTTGCCTGAGGAGCGGGTTGAAAGTAATACTTTTCCGGCCCGGGAGAATCGCTTTCAACTGACAGCTGTCAAATTATAAAAAAAAAACTAGCTCCATTTTCACATTTCTATGGAACCATGTTCAAACTTTTTCTACCATCACACAATTACAGCACGATGTAAAATTGAAATAACATAAAGTTAAGTATTAATTAAAGAATATATATTTTTAAATGACTTCATTATAATTTAATTTCAACAATTTCTTTAAAATAACATAGATTTGGGCAAAATATTTAAAGATGAAAATGAAAAATAATGGCTAAATAATGAAGTTGGCCGGCAACGAAAAAAAAAACAAAATAGGCAATCCGATCGTTTTTTTTTCGAGTTGTAGAGTATTGTTTATACTTTCTTGTATTATTTATTTAGCCAATTCCTGTTTTTATTTTTACTTTCCTTGTATTCGTAATGAAAAGCACAGTGTTTACCTCGGGTGAAAGACTTATTTTGTCCCTCGAACTATTAGCGCCCTCGCTTCGCTCGGGCGGTCACTTTCACCACTCGTGTAACAATGTACTATTACGGTGTAGTGTAAAATATGTAGTGTGTGTATTTAAAACTTTTATTTTTGTCTTAGATAAATGGCGTCGATATGGAGAGCGCCCCGCATGAATCGGCCGTGTCGTTGCTCACCGGACACGAGAGATTCGTAAGGCTCGTGCTACAGAGGACCATAACTACCGACCAGGGTGAGCCCCATTTCATTATTATTTATACTATTACTAGCAAAAAAAGCCAGTGGTAATAATATAACAAACAAGTTTAGTAGTCAATTTCGTAATTTGAATTTGTTTTGTTCTCTAGCCGAGTTGCTCCCGAGGAAGTCGATATCCGAAGAAGTGAGGGAGCTTAAGACGAGCCAACATAATCTTAACATCACACCGACACCAACACCGACACCGACACCGACACCGACACCGATACCGACATCGATACCGAAACCCGTCACGAACCACACCAGCACACCCCTGGTTGGCAACCACACCGCCACACACACAGCACCGCGCGTGTCGACGCACGTAGCGCCCGCGCACACTCCCGCCGCGGCGCAACCAAAACAAACCAGTTCCGCACCCAACCACACGCTCCCACCGCAACCCGCACCGCGCAGATTCAGTCACCCGAGTGGACAGGTGAGGCTTGGCATTCGTGACCGGACCAATGATATATTTGAATGTCAACTTAAAAAGCGAAGAAATACAGTTAAATTTGTAATGCTAATTTGCGACGAATTATCCTACTAATCCTACTAATATTATAAATGCGAAAGTTTGTGAGTGTGGATGTATGTATGTATGTATGTATGAATGTATGTATGTATGTATGTTTGTTACTCCTTCACGCAAAAACTACTGAACGGATTTGGATGAAATTTGGAACACAGATAGATTATAACCGGGATTAACATATAGGATACTTTTTAACCCAATAATCCAATACTACGCGGATGAAGTCGCGGGGCACAGCTAGTATTATAAATGCGAAAGTTTGGGAGTGTGGATGTATGTATGTATGTATGTATGTTTGTTACTCCTTCACGCAAAAACTACTGAACGGATTTGGATGAAATTTGGAACACAGATAGATTATAACCGGGATTAACATATAGGATACTTTTTAACCCAATAATCCAATACTACGCGGATGAAGTCGCGGGGCACAGCTAGTCCTTCTATAAATCTATATCCCTGAGATTTATGTATAGTGATTTTGATTCGAGGTAAAATATTACCCTGTCCAGTAAATTTTCTCCACTTGCGTGTAGAATAATATGGTGTACCCTAATTTCGAAAGTGTATCTGCTTCTTAGATTTACACAGTAGCTGGCATTAAACTAATATGTAATCATTCCGTCCAGGCCAAAGCGTCAACTAACAGTACGAGCACACCCCTTACTCCCGGCGTCGGTAATACGCACGGGTCCAGCGACGACGTATTCGACGATATCCAGGTAAGATACCTATCCAATTAGCACGTACATTAAGTTCACAGAACGATTCGCAGGTGATGGTAATCGGTTTAACACGTTCACATCCGTGCTTCACGTCATAGCTTCACCACCATTGTGTACAACCTTAATTTCACTTCACTATTATGTAGTGTAGCCAAAAGTTGGCGATGACATTCAGCCAACAATAGTTGCGAAAGGTGTTGCGTCCATTGCATTCCGGAATATAGAGCTCATATTTCGTGATGTTTAGGATGCAGCATCGAACGTAACTATTAACTTTCAAGCTGAATGCCATCTCTACGCTTTTGATTAATTAGCTTTTTGACAATTTGTACGCTTCATTTATTGTATTTAATATAATAAATATGACAGACATCGTCTACTTCATTTTTATAAGTATCTCATACTTCAATCATTTTTACAGAGATGTAATGAAAAGTTATTCTTACTTTGACTAAAATACATATTAAAATGTATAGTTTTAACAAGAAAATCATGCTAACGTATCATTCACTCATTGATAATACTATTTATTTGATATAATTATTAGCATATATATTCTCGTAAGTTATGTATGCCTGTCTGCCATAATGATATTTGTAAAAACTTGCTAGTTTATGATTTTAGCATTAGCTTCGCTATTACACTTACGCTAACGAAATTGCAGTATGAGTAGTATTCTTGTTTATTTATATGTATAAAAATAAAGTATATTAAATGTAAATGGTGAGGTAATTATTGAAGCGAAGCTTCTATGCGGACTTTCGGGGCACTCGCTTCGCAGCCACGCTATCCGTGCTAAGCGTCAGTAGCGTTACACGATACATATAGGTATACAGAGGGGCAGCTGCGGCGCCCATACAAGCTTAAAGCTTCGCTTCTTTCGGGCGTCCTAAGACGGCAATGTTTTTTTTTCTATGACATTTACGGGAATATGTAGTTTGGCTCTATGTACTTATAAAAAGTGTAATGAAATACACTTTATTTATATGATATTTTTCGAGTGGATTGGAAGTTAGTAATAGTAAGTAACTTAAGTATGTACGGAGATTAGATGATTATTTTTATGAAAATTATCTCGGCACAAGCCATGCTCAGGTCCAGTAGTATCTGATATTGTAATTGAATATAAGTAAAATCGGTTGCTAAATAGGTCGGGCCCCCGATATACAAATAGTCTCGTATCGTTTGGCATGGTGTATTGTGCAGGTAAATGGAGGGAATACAAATGAAGTTAAACAAGAATCTATTAAGTTTAAAATTAGCAGATTAAAATACAAAAATAAAATATTATTATTGGATTATCCATGTGAAAAAAACCCAATTCTTACTCCTGAGAATTTTGTTTACCCATTTAAGTAAAGAAACCCGGTGAAGTCATACTGCACCAAAATCTATTACTCCGTCCAGAAGTGCAATTTGTGGCTCCCTGCCAATATGACAAACTTCTGCAAAGCCCCCCTAGCCAAGGGCCAAGAGTATTATCTGCAAGCTTTCACAATTTGTTATGGTATAACTCTAAATTAAAAATTTTAAAACCCCCGCGCGACGATTTTTTAAACTACACAACAGCTGATAATTTTTAAACATAGCTAAGAACACTCGATCAAAATACCTTTCTAACAAAATGAAAATCGGTTCAGCCTTAGCTTAGGCGCTACGATGCAACAGACAGGCACACAGATACACAGGTACACATGTAATAGTACATTGTTGTCCTAGGGATGAAAGTAACTTACTTAGCCCCGAGACGGGGTTTGGCGCCCGAGCGTAGCGAGGGCGCCAATAGTTCGAGGGACGAAATAAGTCTCAAACCCGAGGTAAACACTGTGCTTTTCATTGCAAATACAAGGAAAGTAAAAATAAAAACAGGAATTAGCTAAAAAAATACAACAAGGAAGTATGAACAATAATCTACAGCTCGAAAAAACAAATGAAGATCGGATTGTCGCCTATTTTGTTTTTTTTCCATTGGCCGGCCTGGTTCAATAGAAATGTGAAAATAGAACTAGTTTATTTTTAATAATTTGACAGCTGTCGGTTGAAAGCGATTCTCCCTAGGGCTGAAAAGTATTACTTTCAACCCGCTCCTCAAGAACTTCAGACCTACTTTCCGAGTATGAGTAATGAAAAACTTATAACACCCCAGTTTTTTCGACGGGGGTTAAAAATACACAGGAATGACATGCAGTCGATAACTACACCACGTGTCTTATGACATACAGAGTACTCTTGGCTAGAGGAGTTGATCCTAACATTCCTAACCTTATGTCGCACTTTGTTTTAAGTCAGTGATTAGTATAACCACGCGTGGTGTACGAATATTAGACGCTTGTTTATAACAAAACCGCCAAACAAGTTTATGACCCGCCTGATATTAAGCAGTTACCGTAGCCTATAGGTGCCTGCAATACCAAAGAAATTTCTCGCATGTTGCCGTTCTAAAGTGGATTGGGATTATATTATTGAATCAGGTAGTTATCGTTTGTGGAGTGCTGAGCCAGGGCGAGAATACAGTAATTAGGGTAATTAATACTTTTTCAATAAATTCGTTTGAAATTGTATTGTAGGTAATGAAACATATATTTATTACAAGTTTGTATGTAGTTCTATCAATTTTTCCGCTAGTTTTTGTTGTTCTAAACATTATTGCCTGTACACATGCATGTATTTAAATTGGCAACGTTTTATTTTCTGCTAAATTATCAATTTTCTTACCTACATAGTTAAATATGTATTTGCAACTGTCGTTGTCTCCTTGGAAACTTGTCAAATGTATATTCTGATAATAACTCCATATCTTACTTATTAGGTTATGAATCTGCGATTTATAATTTAGGCGATTAGTTTATAATACTTTAAAAAAAAATCTAAATATTTGAATTCAGCCCGTTACACTCTACCTATTCGAAAGAGCGAAATCAAACGCGCTAGGCGGCAATGATACGTTACCACGATCGAATCCACGGCTAGGCCCGCCCGCAACCACTAATCCATATCCACTGATACGATGTGAACGTGTTAACCGCGCAGCCCTCGCGGCCGATCACGAACGAGGAGTTCCAAGCGATGATCCCCGCGCACTTCCTGGGGGGCGCGCGCGCGCGGCCCGCCAGCGAGCCGCCCGAGCGCGGCGTGCGCGTCACCGTGGAGCGCGCGCCCCCCCCCGCCGCCGCGCTGCTGCCGCCGCCGCCCGCCGCGCTGGGCCGCGTCACCGAGACCATCACCAAGTCCACCTTCACCGAGACCACCGTCACGCGCATCACCGATAACCAACTCGTCGCGCCGCTCATCATCGAAGTAAGAACCGTGGACACTACGGCGCCTCAAGCGGCGTGATAGTGAATCAGATTTGTATGAAATTATTTGATGTTTAGCTACGATTCACATCGAGCGGAGCTAACAGAGCGCGTATGTAATGCGGTAAGGGAAATGGGAAATGGTTTTGCAACGATTTATAGTTCATATTCCAGACAACGGCAACGGAATCCGACGGCGACGCGCGTCATCGCGCGTATCTCCTTGGAAATATCTATTTTAAATTACTGTGAGGACGCTTCAGTTTCCTTTACAGCATTGCGGGTGCGCTCGATGTGAATCGTACTAATACTCAGCAAACGCGCTTGTCGCGTAAAAGCGTAATCTCACACTAGCAGCTTCGCTCAACTACCTCCGGCGACAACGGTGTTCTGACAACAATACAGGTTGTGTAACGAACACTCCGACTCGGTGGGTAGTATCGGCAAAATTTGCGATCTTGACCGCTTCCAAACAAACGATTAATAGCAATAGCTAACAATTTTTAAATCAAATATTTATTTGGTCTTATGAATGTTGCCGACGCTACTTTTGAGTTGTGTAGTAACATATGGGCTTCACAATGAATACCTTGCTTTATTAATAAAAAGTATTTTGTTGCGATTCATTGTGAAGTCGATGTAATTCTTTACGAGAGCAGCTGATACAAGGTAAACATTACTATGTTTAAAACTATGATTAATACTCCTGAGATAATAAGAATGACATTCATTTCGATACATTTCGATATTTTTTATCTTCAATTCTCGGTCATGATGTAGGGTCTAACTAAAAGTATAACTTACCAATTTCTATTGTGCATAGATTCCCTGATCAACAAATCCTTAACATATTTGAGATGTACATCAATCATCTCTATTTTGTGCAGTCATAAATAGAGACACCAACGTAAATCGGTTTATATGTTTCGCCATTGCAAACTCACCGTAAGATATTGCCACAAACATCAAGCATGTTATGGGTTATCATGTATACAATGTTCCGCTTCTTATTAAATAACTTCTCTGATAGAGAGCTACTATCCGACGAAGTTATTTGAAACGATATAATAGTATACAAACTGGTTTTGTTATATTTGTTTAAGTACGGTATTTGGTACCTCAACATTTTTGTTTCCTTGTTACAGGATGTGACTCTGTTAAAAGAGGGTGGTTCTCTTGGGTTTAGCATTATTGGCGGGACAGATCATTCCTGTGTACCGTTCGGTGGAAAGGAGCCTGGAATATTCATTTCTCATGTAAGTAAATGTTAAAATTTTGAGTCGAACCGTGTAAGGATTTTAGAGTATACGATACTCGTTACGATGAAAAATACCAGGGATAACACCTAATCGGGCCACAAGAACCATCAGGTGCTCTTGCTAGTTCCTAACAAACAACGAAGACATTATTTGTGACAACAACATTATAGGTGAACCCTTTCGATTTAAATGTGTGAATTTATAGTTTCAACGCGCAAATTTGTCTGGTCCATGACATATCTACGTGCATTCTTTGAGATATCGCCCCTAGTCCATTGTACGGTGTACCTTACAGTCGGTGTGTCAGTCGGGCGTTTTTTTTTTATATTGTAATTTTAGGCGTCAATAGCCTAGGAGTTAGAGGGGGCGCTCGCGTAGCCGAGAGCTTCCGAGTTCGATCCCCATCCTGGTGATTAAAGTATTGACGTGAGCCCACTCCTAACACAAGCATTAGCTTAGCTAGGGGAGCTAACGGGACTAGGCGGTACAGTTAGGTATAGAAGTGTATGATCGTGGTGTGGTGCGGGGGCAGGTGGTGCCGGGCGGCGTGGCGGCGCGCTCGGGCAAGCTGCGCATGGGCGACCGGCTGCTGCGGGTCAACGGCACCGAGCTGGCGGGCGCCACGCACCGCGACGCCGTGCAGCTGCTGCTGCAGCCCGGCGCCGCGCTCTCGCTGGCAGTACGACACGACCCGCTGCCGCCAGGCTTCCAGGTTGGTCCACCGGCTCTCGTTTACAGTGGCGGTACACTGACACGGGATTGCTGGCAACCACTTGTAGCAATATGTTTGGTTTCGATTTGATAGTACATACAAGAGCTCAGGACTAAAATCATGTGTTATCGTTTTGCGGTAAAAACTGTACAAGATCGTCAGATTAGAGGATTCTGAAGAAATTTGCAATATTTCAATAAAAATACTAAGATACTTTTTTCATTGCCCTGCAAAATCTTTCCTCTCTTTAAGACACGGGAATGAGAACTAAGGCGAAGATTCGCCACTTGATTGATTGCCTACAATAAAGTATCTATCATTACAAGACTTATATTAATAAGGATTGATGCGATTAATGTGCAATAGTTGTAGATTGTGGAATGATAATCTGGATTACATCGTTTTATTGCAGTTTCTTATAGCTGCTTAATGGTCTTATATACTTTAGGAGTACGCGTATATGATACCGCAATCCTGTGTCACGTTGTTAGATATTGTTATTGTTAAAATAATCCATTGTTACAATTGTTGATATAATGCTTCTGATTGACTAAATACAGTCCCCAACGGTGGGTGTGTCTTGCGTTGAACTTTCGTAAACTGTATGTATATACACATACGTAAGCCGCGCAATGTTTTGCATGTTATGCAAGTACCGAGTTTTTGTGGATCATAATGGTGAGAAATTAAAAGCGTAATGTGAAACACGAGTAGAATAATTTGAGTTATGTCGCTTAATGTAGTCATTTGGCGTTACAAGATTAAATAAAAGTATGCATAACGCTTATGCACATAATTGTTGAACATACATAATACTGACAAAAGCAAATTAGTCCTCTTTGCTGCGAGTCTGTCGCTTATTTATAGTACATTGCCCGTCAGAGATAATGCTTTTGGGTCTTGCTAAGCGCATCGAAATCAGGAGTATGAGTTGTTTGTGGTTTTAAAACGCAATACGTTGTTTCTTTCCCACACGTGCGCACGACGGCCGCCACACGTTCAGGGTCTCATACAAGTTGAGATTGTTGACGCAACTGTAAGTGAACGTCGCTCGGCGATCTCGAACTTATGTGTGTTACATTACCAAATATTTATGTCAGAATCCAACCCCCATCCGTCAGTCCGTGTGCCCAGCTATTGCCGTATTCTGAATGGTTATATCGTATCGAGCTTCTCCTATCTAGTAGAAAACATGAAATCCTAAAACATTAGCTTTTTGTTACTATTATTAAACACATCTACTGTAACGTAGAATACATTTCAAACTTACACTCTTTATGAACATTACCCGCTAGGTTTTATTTTTTGATATGAATGCATAATTATTTTTAGTAAGAAAGTTTTTGTTACTTTGAACGCATGAGGTGTTTTTGGCTTTGCATGACATGTCGTCAGTCTACTTGTGAATGTAGATGTTGAATAGTTATATTTTGTAAATAGTGAGGTGTGTGTTTATAAAATTAGATTCTTATGTGAATTTATCAAACAACTTTATATGGTATTTACATTATATGGTATAACATTTTATTTATCCTCCAGGATCTAACGATAGTCAAGCAAGAAGGTGAGAAGCTAGGGATGCACATAAAGGGTGGCTTGAACGGTCAACGTGGCAACCCTAACGATCCCAACGACGAAGGAGTTTTCATATCGAAGATTAACAGTGGCGGCGCAGCAAGGAGGGATGGTAGACTAAAGGTGAGTGCAGAAATGTACTTAATGTTTAGGTGACGAATATTTTTTGTAGGCATATATAGAGACGGAATACATTTACAACTTCGTAAACATATTATAAAGATATAGAGCTATTTTCCTTTAGACAATACTTCCTGAACAATCCGGTTGATGAAAGATGATTTGTCCGCATTTAGGTATACGTAAATTTACCTTATATTTACCGTTATATAAGTTACAATAACATTAATATTGTTACGTCGCGGTGCGACGTCACTCAGGGATCGGCCTTAAAAGCGACTTTAAGGCCCGTATTAAAAAACCGAACTCAAGCCTCAGAGTGATCTCAGAAATTTCATTCTTATGTCCTACCAGTACAAAATGATATGTCAAAAGCGTACTCAAGATCGTTCTCAGACTTGAGATCGATTGATTAATACGGTCCTTAGGGAACGTACCCATACTACGCGACCTGTAATAGGGGGAGGGAGGTCTTCCAAATACCACGCTTGGTCATAGGGGCGGGGGGGGGGGGTTTAGGTTTTTGTCACGTAGTCAATATCCTCTAGGCTATATTCAAATATGTTGCGAGGTGTTTGCAAAAAATGATTGAAAACCGTATTTATGAATTAGTACGTTAAAAGGGGAAGGGGAGGGTCTTGGCATATACTACGGGTGGTTACCAAGGGGGTAGGGGGTAAAAATGGGTCACGTGGTATGGGTAAGTTCGCTTAGCATCATGATTCCACTTGTCGCAGGTCGGCATGCGACTGTTAGAGGTGAACGGCGTGTCGCTGCTGGGCGCGACGCACAATGAGGCGGTGAACGCGCTGCGGTCCGCGACCAACGCGCCGCTGCACCTGGTCGTGTGCCAGGGGTACACGAGACCCGAGAAGTTTACCGTGAGTTGTGACGTCAATTATAACGAAATTTGATAAAACAGTGTATGAAATTGTAAAAACACCATGTTTGTCATTATCATGAACCTCAACAAAATAACTACGTATCAAACCTAAACAGAAAGGGTATACAATTTTTTTTGCAACTTTACTTGGTAAATCTAAAACTATCAGCTTTGTGGGACCGTTGAAGTACTTAACGTTTTGTAGACTTGTGAAATCTGTCAACAGCTGTATAGGAATAGTGGTATAGGAATACCACCTTAAGTTTTACAAGTTTTTCCAAAGCTGATAGTTTTAAAATTACAAAGTTAACTTTTGAAAAAAAAAGTATACCCTTTCTGTTTCAACCTGTATAAGAGGTTTGATATTTGCTGTGAAATATCTAAACTACACAATGATAGTAACAATACTGCATCTTTTGAACTGTTAATATCTCATGATATTGTAAGTATAATTCAATCATCACGCTGCTTAAAAAAAAGCATGAAATTTATTATGCACCGCACTGATACTCGCAAATGTTCTTGCAAATTACTTTTACAAGACTTACGTGACAGTCCGTTTTGGAAAGCACTAGTTAGACAAAGACAGACAGCGTATGTTTGCACACAGACCGGTAGCGAGAGCGGGACGGCAGAAACTGGCGGCTCTCTGTCTCACTCAACGTCAAGCCTGGACCGAGATGAACCAATGCACCAACAAGAACAGGTAGGTTGTCTTGTCACACAATGCTTTTGATATTACACTGTCTTCGAGTGTTGCATGTTATAATAATTAATGTTTTAATTGAGCTTTCATTTCACTAAAGCCCATTTCAAATGCAATTGATCAAAGCTTGGAAACCTAATACAGGAACACGACATTGATTCACCTCTATGATTTAAATAATAAGGTACTTGCAATATTTTGAAATAAATATTTGCGTTAACATCGTATTGGTACCAGCCATGAACATTGCAATATTTGTGGCCCGATGAGGTACTTTCCGATTTCATTTACATACACATGGTAGGATATAAGTTACGGGTTTGTGGAACTAATATTGAATTATCTCAATACAGGAGCAGCATTTCCAACAGGATCTAGTTGAGTTTGAACACGAGAAACAAGTCGCTGAAGCAAGGGAAAAGTCTACACCTGAAAAGGTAATTGTTTTGTTTTATCAGCCTTCTAAAGAGGATGAAGTTTTCAATTCGATCCTCAAAATGTTGTACCTTCAAATTCCATAAACTACTGGCAGAGCATTTACATTTTATAATATAACTTGCATAGCCATAAATATTGCTAAATATGATGTAACTGCAACAAAAATATAATTGTAAAGCATTTTCTAAAGGTGTCAGTTTAGTAATTACAATAAATGTTAAAAGTAAAACTGACAAATTACAGGGAATAACAAATAGTAATCTCTCATTTTCGCGTGCAGTTATGCTATTTACTTACTTTGATACGAATAAACCTATGGCATCAGAGATGTGTGATTGATATTGGAATAATAGGCCTTATGATTTAAATAATATGAAATGGTTACTTGCAACATTTTGCCTATGCTTTTTCTGATATTAAGGCTACCTGCTATAATTTAGCTGTTATTTTTTCTAGGTACTAGACATAGTTCACGCCGTAGAGAGTATGGCTCTCGAGCCCGCACCACCGACATCACCTGAACTGCAACACAAGACGACCACCGTTGTTATGTCGAAACACACACTTCAACCTCAGGTTAGTACGCTCCGAATATAACACGTGTACAAAAATATTTTGTTGTAAGTTCTAGGAGAGAGTAGATAGTGTACAAAAAATATCTAAATGGGGTTTTAAACTATTTCCTGGAGCTAAATTAATTGTAGAGTTCATCATGTTTTAGTGTTACAACTACTTGATATTACCGTTTATTGATTATTTTTTTGTTAGTTTCATCATAATACAATGTGTTATTTAAATAACTGTAAACCTCAGACACCTCAACTAATGTTTGTTGTGAGAAATTGTTATGGCAAGTTAATGTTTATTTTTATAAATTACTTATTGTAAAATATATTCGTATTTTTGGTGTCATACACTGATAATAAAAATATATTTTTTGGTTAAAGTAACCTATATTAAAATGTAGTGTGCCTAATCGATTCTACACTCGATTCTGAAATATATTTTGAGGTGTTAAGTTATTTCAATAGCACTGTGTATATCTGTCTGTTTATACATCAAGTGTCAAAGTTATGATGAATTTAATTAATATAAAGTAAAAGTAACGCGAATACTACACATTGAAATAAAACTATTTTTCGGATTTTATCGCGTTTATTAACTTTATGTTCCCGACGTTTCGGTTGCTTTACAGCAGCCATGGTCACGGAGGGACTGAGGTGTTAGACGTCCTGATGTTATAGTTAGTTTGGTTTAGGATAAATAGGTACTTGGTTTAGGATAAATCCAAAACCAAGTGTACCATTGCAAGACCTCGAGACACTGTGAGCACTTTCTGCGTGGATCGGACCGCAAACAACAACTAAATATGAGGGTACCCAGTTACTAACTATAACATCAGGACGTCTAACACCTCAGTCCCCCCGTGACCATGGCTGCTGTAAAGCAACCGAAACGTCGGGAACATAAAGTTAATAAACGCGATAAAATCCGAAAAATAGTTTTATTTCAAAGTAAAAGTAACTTGTATCAAGTAGTTGAAACACTAGAAATTAAAAGATACCAGAGGGACAGAACAACTTTTTAGACCTGAATTATTTCAATATGAGCTTGCTACTTTTACTGGTTAAATTACTTGTTGTGTAATCTGATTTACTACAAAATTATTTATTATAGTACGCATGTTAAATTAAAACTTCTTTTTTATTAACAAAATATCGAAATTAAAAAAATATTCGCTTTATATTTTGGTAAAAGTAATCTTGATATAGCATGATAAATAAAAATAAGGCTTTGTATAGTAATTATTATTATGAATAACTTTATCAAGACCGAAACAACTTTGCTGCATAACTATTGCACGACTGTTATATATCCGATCCTGTTATCGATGGCTTGCACTATGTATATTTTGCAGTATAGATTATATCGCTTGCATGAAAATATACGTAAATTATCTGTAATACTCAAGTATTGAATACTATACGTATGTTTAACGCCCTATCTTCCAAAATAAATGTTGTTTAGTATATTTACATGAGCCTTTAACTATGTAGCTGGTTTATAATTAAATGGAAGGGTGGCACTCTGCGGTAAACTTCCGAACACCTGTCTTATCTCGGCAAACTATCTGTCTTAAGTCTGTAATTAATGTAACCGACTATGGCATCACTGTCTATTACAATTAAAGGTTGTTTCTGCATGTATCCTAAATTTCTTTAAGTTCTATGTTTTGGGACTTTGAATAATAAATGTTATAGAATTTCTAAATGTATCTCTCTTTTATAGTACGAAGTATAGTAAGAAAAGATTGTTCTGTTATTATTTTCATTTAATGTAGCTTAGTTCAATGTCGTTATGTGTTAGCTTGTATACCGGTCTCTGCCTAGAAGACAAATGACTAACTGGTGAAGCTTATAGACGAAGTTAATGACAAAGCGTATTCCGTCCATTGCAGACCGCAAATCCAGAGGAAACGGAAGAGAACACATAGTACAGCAATGTTAACATCTGTCCAAATCAGTTGTAAAAATAGTATTTAATATTCAAATAGAATAACTTGACATGTCCATATTATAAATGTTTATCTGCTGTGTTATTTTTTTTGGTAAACCATAGTCAAACGCTTTTAGCACTAATTTCTACGGGATATTTTTGAGCTGTCAGTGTATCTCCTATTTTTCCTATATCAATGAATAGATGGATACTGCATTTGATTTGGATACGAGATTGGATTACTCCTGTTATTGACGGTGACTATCTTAAGCACACGTGAAATACGGAAATAATTTAAGTCTTGTCCAAATTAGTGTAGGCATTAACGTTACTTAGACAAACGGTGTTCTTATGTAGGATATTCCAGAAATAATATTGATATTTTTATTATGTTTTTCTTATAGAAATGTGTTATGGCGTAGCATTTTGCTATTCGTCTGTGTGTAATCAATCAGTTAGGTATGTGTAAACCATGACAGATTTTATTATAAAATAGCTTATAACATAATGAATTATATGAGTTATAAAAATGTATATAAAATAATAACTTTAACTATTGGACTTTAAGGACTAAGGAGAAGGGTATATCAAATCTATGTTAAAATATATTTTTATTTCAAGTAAGGAAATAAATACTTTATATATCTGTCTTTATTTATATGTCTGTCTGCTCAGTATATATCTCTATTTGTTATGCACTTATAAATATTGAATGACTGTGAAATAGCCTGCAGACTTTCTTATTTATGAAATAAATAATTATGAAGTCCAGCTTCAAATATATTTATCTTCTTCTACCAATATGTCTGAATAGTGACGCCTGGTTAGAATATTTTGAAAGTACTTAAATGATACTATACCGTTTATAATTCTTTACTGTTTATCATAATGATGATTCCATTACATATATGTATTTATATATTATTACTAGCTGAACCGACAGACGCTGTCCTGTCTTTTAGGGGTATGAAAAATAGATGTTGACCTATTCTCAGACCTACCCGATATGCACACAAAATTTCATGAAAATCGGTCGAGCCGTTTCGGAGGAGTATGGTAACTAACATTGTGACACGATAATTTTATATATAAGATTATTTACACTCCAATTATTGCTATTTAATATTCCGAGACGACCAAGTTGATTATACAAGGTGACACATAATGGGTATACTTTTTTTTTCAAAACTTAACTTTGTAATTCTAAAACCATCAGCTTTGGAGGGAACTTGAAAAACAAAAGGTGTTATAGGAATACAGCTGTTGACCGATTTCACAAGTCTACAAAACCTTCAGTACTTCAACTGTCCCACAAAGCCGATAGTTTGAGATTTACAAAGTTAAGTTGCAAAAAAAATAGTATACCCATTTTGTATCACCTAGTATACTGAAATATCCAAGTAGACTACATTAAACCAAATACATACATAATTATACATTCGTACTTAATTATATTTGTAACACGTATTTTATAATAATAATCACCCTAAAAGACCAATTTTATATAACCATATATCCAAGGTAAGGTATCTATGCTTTCCCTGTTAGTATAATGATGTCCTAGATACTGACCATCATTTGGTTTTCATTTTTAATCCTTTTTGACATTTCACATATCAACATATTTTTCCGCTGTAGTACAATAGCATCTATACAACTTGAAATCACCACCCAATATCGTCGGTCGCGTGATTATTTGTACATTCCTATTCGATTACTTGTTTGGAACTATTGCTTTCGTATTTTGATGATGCTACTTCAAATGTATTCTATTTCTATGTCTTTTTACTTATTTATTATTATTTAGAAGCGATAATATATATAATATATATACTTTCACTATATATCTGTTGGATTATTGTATAATTGTTTTGAGTTTACTTAAGATTGAACTAAGTATAAGGTGTTCGGCCAAATCAATGTTCTTAACTGCCAATTATTTTAAATTTTATAATGGACTATTGTGCGTATAGGTACCTTTGTTTACTTTCTAATGTACAAACTTGTTCTTATCGACGTTATGTTTTAGTGTTGCATTTAAATACATGATGTTTCAGAAAGCGTTTTGTTTTGATTTTAAGTTAGCATGTTTCGAGGACATTTATTTTGGAAGATTTTGTTAATTGCCAAATAAGCCTTTAATTAGTTTATGGTAGTTACAGATACGAATATATATTTTTTTATAATTTCGTTACCAAATGTTTTCGTGCAAGTAGCTTCGCTATTCAGTGTGTCAAATAGCGCTCAAAATTATTATCGGCTCAGTCTATGATTACGCTCGAGCATTTTATTACTTAGCACTTTGTTTTGGTCTTACATTCGACGGTAGGTATTTAGTAATAGAGTTGAGTATCGTACCGGAGGTGCAGTATATTGTGTTGGTTTGGTAGTCGTCTAGTTCGCAAGCGGCGCCCCCCTCGCCGCTCGCGGTGTTCACGCAGCAGAAGGCGCGGACCCCGCCCCCCTCCGCACCGACCCCCCCGCCCACGCCGGCCGACGACCCGCCGCCTCTCCGCCGCCCGCAGCATCCGCCACCCGCGCCGCCCATCCCCGCCAAACTGAAACCTCAAGTGGCTCGCAAACCGCATACGAAGCGAGTTAGTTTCACTTCAGACGCGCCGGACGAGCCCGGACAGTACCCGGTGTCGACGAACAATACGAATGCGACCTTCGAACCCGCCTTGCATGTTGTGCACGATGACGATCAGGCCGGCTCTGTGATTGACACTAACGATGCATGCGAGGGAGTCGGCTCCTCACTAATCCGAAACCTAACGCCGACCGAACTGAAGACCTCGAGACCGGTCCCTAAAGCGAGTCGAGTACTCCACGCCGATCTCATCATCCCTCCTCCGCCTCTTTTCGACACTTACGTAAGTGATAGTGAATTAGTTGAAGATGGAGACGACGTGTCGATTGTGCCGCCTATCACTGTCACACTTGAGCGAATTGTGCTGCCTGAGCCTGCAGTGGCTGAAACATCCATGCAGTCCTCGAATTCGACTGGCTCTCCCGAATCCGAATACCCTCCTTCCGTAAATTACGGCGCATACCCGCCGCTAGCCGTGGGGCCGGTCGTCGCCGATGTGCCGTTTCGCTCCGTCATAATATCAGAAGTGCCTTCGCATCAAGTCCTCCGAGCGTCAAAACTCCCATCTCTGAACAGTGACGGTTATTACAAAGAGTTTTCTGTCAGTCCCATCGGCGAGCCCGATCCACCAGAATTGTTACACGCGCAATATAAAACACTACCCACCGTGTCGCACGTTCCCAATTCCCCCTGTAGTCTACATCCGGACCAAACTTACGTCGATGATCGACAGATTCTTTCACCCCTGCATCACTCCTTACGAGATTTAAGAACAGATGATATTTCATCGGGTATGGTTCATTCTAACACCTACCCACCAATAAATCCTTACCCGTCTCTAACCACAGTCGCTGGAACTTACAATCCCTACACGTGCACTGTTCCCGTGAGCCCTTCCAATCAGACTGGTTACTTGAATCACAACTCACAGGCCACACTGGTCAGTACCTTAGGGAGGGTCGTAAATGCAAACGTCACTCCATCTATCATCCCCGCTGATGCCGACGAAGCGCCTAGAATTGTTCAATCAGAGAGAAGAGTGCGTTTCGGCGAAGTGACAACAGCGTCCGAGTTCGATAGATTGTCGAACAGTTCGGAATCTTTGAGGGAAGGGAGCCCCTCGCCCGCGCCCACCCTGAAACCCGCATGGAGCAGCAAAATCAAAGCCTTCGCCATCGGCGAGGTAATCATTAATGTATGGCATACTAGCCTCGCACAAAACTCAGCTTCTTTTGATTGTGTTCGTCGACAACCTGGATTTGACTAAAATCACGTACAGTACAGTCTGTCATCCCTCCATATCCAATTTTTGTTATTTACCCTCATCGAACTATTGTTTTTATTAACTTGCAATTACTTTATTTTGCATGTTTAATTTACTTACAGCAATAACCGTATAAATATCGTTGTTTACTAACAACTAAATTGACTGCATGGGTGTTAAGCCTGGAGAAGGGTATTTCATAGCTTGTATCATAATGCTTTTTTTTCTCATTACATTTTAACTGTATCATATAAAACTGGGTGATCATTTGTTGCCGTTTCTCATCATAGCGACTATGTCCCCAGGCTTCCCCGCCTCATTCTGGTAATTTTGTGAAGGCATCTGTCAGCGATAAGAAGAAATTCTTCGAGAATGCTATGGAAGAAAGCCACAAACCATCGCCTAAGCCAGGTGATTATTCATGTTTCTTTATCCGACATCTTGGCTCCTTAAAGAAGCTTATAACACTTAATACTTTTAATTCTCCTTTGATTTGCAGAAAAAGTTTTCACATTCCTGTCAGTGGATGAGGTGGAGAAATTGAAGCAAGAAGAGGAGAGGAAGATGGCGTCTCTTTCGCGTTCTGAGCTTGGCTCGTGGTCCCCAGGGGAGGACCGCCACAGCGGAGACAGCTCGCAATCCGACGACGAACATTACGAGAACGGCCATAGGTGCGACTCTTTCAATTAACTAAAAAAAAGATTGAGAATGAAGCTTTATACTTCAAAGCAAAGATCATTGTTGCACAAGAAACTTACCCTAGTCAGCCTCCTGATGAGATTGTGTCCCTTTCCAATAACGGTGTCCACGAGGGATGGTAGAGATGGGGGCGTAAGGCTATTTAGGCCTATGCCTAAACCACCTATACCACTAGGGGTTAGAAGGCACCACCTTGGACTATCTCCCTCGGATCGTTTTTCTGTCTACAGAAATTTTAAAGTATAATAAACTTTAATCTTGGTAAATAAATTACAATATCATATTAACCAAAAAAATAAGTGCGCTATCTAGTCGATAGTAGTCTCGCAGCCTAAATCTTTTTAGATCGCTTAGCGAAACATATTAGGTAGCTCACAAACCCTCACGGCGCCAGTGTGGTGGATTACCACCTGAATCCCCTTGACATTGAGATCAGGCAACCTACAAGTGGTTATTGGCAAGATTAAACATTTTCGCCCTTATTAATAAAAGTGGATTAGCGGTTGTGTAGTTACACCATACTTTGTCTTCTTCTTTCGAATGTTAAATTGCTGATGGCACAAAGAGATAGTCCGGTGTGTAACTATTCGCCCACTAATCCACGTTTATTAATAAGGGGGTTTAAGATTAAACATTTATTGTGATACTAGCTGAGCCCGCGACTTCGTCCGCGTGGAATTTAACTTAACAAAAAAGCCCGCTCCCGCGTTCTGAGCCCGCACGACAGGACCAATTTTTTATTTTTTTGTTTTTGTTTTTCTAAAATAAAAGTAGCCTAAGTTACTGCTTATAACATCAGCTATCTACCAGTGAAAGTCCCGTCAAAATCGGTCCACCCGTTTCGGAGATACTCTTTGATTTCATGTGTTTTTATTTTTCTACGCGGAACCATATTTGTTTTTCTAAAATTAAAGTAGCCTAAGTTACTCCCTATAACAGGAGCTATCTGCCAGTGAAAGTCCCGTCAAAATCGGTCCAGCCGTTTCGGAGATTACCCGGAACAAACACACAGACAGACAGACAAAAAAAATTTTAAATCGCATGTTTGCTATAGGTGTCGTATGTATATGCATTTAGTGAAAAGGTGTTATTTTTATATTACAAACACACTCCAATTTTATTTATTTGTATAGATCAGTCTTAGAGAGCAAAAAGTGTTATTATTAATTGCGAGCGTTAGTTGGTACGAAATTTTACAACTAAGACGTATTTGTAGTGTGTCGGGTGGTGTAAGTCCATCGGCGAAGTCGCAACGCAGACGCGCCGGTCGCAACGGCGGCGATCTCGAGGACGCCGAGACGCGCGCGGCGCGGCGCGCGGCCTGGCGGGCGGCTCGGCTGCGCTCCCTTGAACAGGTTGGTCATATCAACCCCTCCAATGATCCCACCTCCGAGCGCCCTCTGCCCCAAGTGTCGCAATATTTAGGAAGTATGAAAATTTTATTTTGGTTTTTTCTTCGTGCTGATGTGTTTTTTTACAGGAATCGATACTAAAACAGATGACTTAGACATAATCGATCTATGTAACCCTATTACCGTTGACGTGTTACTGAACGTAGCAAATTAACAACCAATTGCAGCTCGCGTAGAGAAAAGAGACAAACCCACCTTGTACCAACCCGTAGCGGAACGCGACACTTGGAGCATTCAAATATGATACAGCTACGTAGGTGCTCGCGACACTCTAGGGGTTGACCACTGAGGGCGGAAATTACGGTCGGCTGTCACAATAAAATGTATTTTTTTAGAATTTAGATTTTTTGCACTTTTTAAATACTTCAAGATGGTGAACTTAGAAGTAAATTTTCTCAGTAACCGTACATTATTGGCCCTCGGCATGAGTACTCCGGCGTTTAGAATGTTGCACCGTATCTCTTTCTAAGTCCAACTCAGAATTTCCGCCAAGCGGTTATTGAACATATTGGATCACTTGAAAGCAAGTAGTCGAAATTATTTTGTGTTACACTTTTGCAGGAAGCGCTTGAATCACAAAAGGTGATAAAAAGCATGGTAGGGCCTGAAATCTTGGAAGATGTGCCGCCGAGGGACAGATCACCGTCCGAGGTAATTATGTCGTCTGCATCCACTTCAATTAAAATAAATTGAATGTTGTCAAATTAAAACTACTAAGCATCCGAGAGGATCTGGCTATGGAAAAATATGACCTAGGTACAATTCATTTTACTTGCAAATCAACTCGCAATGATTATTTTTGATGCGGAGTTTAAAGGTTGTACTTTTCCATTAGCAACAGATTGAAACTGTTTTGTCATAATCCAATAATACCTAATTACATTTATGTTGTTTGTTACTGTAATTGTTAACATGGTCATTAACACTGATAGAGTTATTGCAATTTCGGTGTTCAGTGAACATTTAATTACAAATGTGCCGTCCAAATGTACCCCGAGCGTCCAATACCGACGTCTTCAACACTGGGTCTAGTAATTAGTACAAAAACTGATTTAACTAGAACTAACACACTGGTTTTAATGTTTTGTGGACGGGGATCAATGTCGCTTTGCTGGCATAATTATTTGTTCGTCTACAATGGGGTGTGAATGTCACAATTGGCTTTACGAATTATAGAAATGGCCCCTGCCTCGTATCGCGTTACGTACAAAACCGGGCCCGATACTGGCCGTCAAGGAGAAGGAAAAATTGTTAAACGAGCGCATTACCCTCCGCACCGAGGAGTACCTGTGCCCGGCGACTGGCGAGACTAAAGTGCGAACCGTCGAATACATTGAGAAAGTCATTGAGAAAGAGGTACTTACCTGCGCGTGCTAGCCGCGACATGTACATAAAACGCTGTACACAAGCAATGCCGTATCGTGTGTGGTTTATTTTTTTAAATATCTATTATATCTTTTTGTATATCGTACGAACTACGCTTAGCTTTTTACGTGCTATTACTGTGACGGACAATGGAGACAATGACGTTACTGGAGACTGTGACCGATTGTACCGACGCTGAATAGATTGACCGACAGTTATTAATATTGTGTATGGACACAAATAATAATTATCAAGGGGCCTAAAGTGCACATAATGAACACAAGCACTACACACACTCTGAACACGTTATTTGAGGTAGATATTAATTGTAGATACCCACGTAGTACTCTTCACACGTATACATAGAAGATTAAACCTATATGTTGCGATAACACGACTCCTATAACGAAGTTTATGATGTTCCTGTATATCTCACTTGACGGTATCCTAAGTCCAGAAACTTATATGTTTATTTCCATGTACCTATTCTATGTTATCTATTTAATGTTATATGTGTGTTGCATGATATTTTGGCATGGCATGCTAACTTAATTTATTGTGTATCATTTGTCAGACGATACCTGGATTCTAGACACGGCAAGCTTCACCGAAAACAATGGTTTGTTGCCTTTATTTACTCGACAGAATCGTACAGTAGAGCTTTCTCATCGCTTTAGCAGCTGAAGCGAACTAATAAACTAACGCTTCTAGTGAATATTGGAATACTAACGTAGTATTTAGTGCATGCCATTTTCCACGTAGTAAATTCCTAAAACATTATGGCCAAAAATATTATTTAAAGAATGGTGTAATAATATTATATACCAGAAAAACATTATATCAGAAAAACATTATACTTTTTGAAGTATTTTGAAGTACCTACTTATACATATTTTTGGGCAAAAAATGTAGATAACCAAGGTAACCAATTTGTTGATCAGTTATTTCAAGTTCATCAAAAACTTTCCATAATAATTATATTTTGTTTCATTATTAATATTGTAACAACTTTTAATATTTCTGACCACTTAATCGTATATTAAATCGAAATGCTCGTAGCGATCAATCGCTCGTAATTTTTTTTGTCTTGCTAATTTACTCCGTAACTTTCATCAGTCATCTTGCTAATGCCTGCAAAGGCAGTGTTAAAATCGAATCAATCAGCTGTCTACCTTTCGAATCGATTTTATTTAATCATTATCTACTCGTTACCTACCTTGCATTCATAATCAGAAGTTTCATTCCGCTATTTCATTAAACATCTCAGATTAATTCCTTTTTAAGCGTCATTATACTTAGACAACGCGGTCGCGGCGGCGGCAATCACCTATAAATAATGTAGAAAACTGAAAAAATAAGTGAGTGAAAGCGGAATACCGACTGCCCACAGCGCTCGGCGCCGCGACCGCGCGTGTCTGCTGCTTTACACGATAACTATAGCATAGTGTTCTGCACAGGTGGAAACAACACAAGAAAAGATCATATCGCTGGAATTAACAACTAGCCCGAGTAGCGAGACGGCTCCCGACTTCGAGGAGGCCGGCGTCAGCCTCGGCGAGGGCGGGGAGGGCTCCCTGCAGCCCGACATCGTGCAAGTAGTCAACCCGCTGTTGGACGGCGGCGCCGGCCGCGTCACCGCCATACCCGTGGGCCCTTCGCACAGGGTCTCCGCATACACCGAACAACCGCACTAGACTCTACCACCCCCCATAGATCTCCATCCTAATCCGTCTAAATCTCCGCTCTAACACAGGAATACCCATGACATAACCGTCGGCAACACCCACAACCGTTACAGGTTCCCAGGCCAGGCCATTCTCTATTTACTCGATCGTAGATTTCTTCAACGTAACGAACGTTAACGAAACGAGTTTCCATCATAATTTTGTATTGTAACTGTGATAATAAATTTAGATTCCACCGACTTCTTATGTTACTTAAATGACGCTTGAAGAAATCCACCAGCGAGACGCGTTTGCGGCATTTTATTCGGATCACAATTCTTTATTTTAGTTTGCGACGGAGATTCTAGGTTAACCATATGTGTTACTATTATATTTTTGGAAATATTAATAGGTGTATTCTTTTAATTAATACTTTACGTATTTAATAATTTTAAATAATCTTCATTCCGTGCAAGTTTTTAGTTATTTTGACTGAATGTTGATGCTGTACCTGCGAGCGATGTGACTGGATGTTATAGATTGTAACCATAGGTTGCGAGTGCGGTGAGACAATGTTAGTGTAAACACCATCAACAACACGCAATGGATTACGACGCAAGTGTACGAAAATGCATCACATGCTTTGACGATTTATGAATATAACAGTTTATATTGCAGTTTTACATATTTTCGTTTTTTTTCGAATTTGTTGTTAATTCTTACAGTATTTTGTGTAATAATGATGTATTAATGTTATAATTTAATGTAATATTAATTTAATTTTATGTGGTGCCTTAATTTCTCAAATTATTTTTTTATATAATTTTACGATTTCATTCGAACTTCGCGTTTTCAATTGTAATGTTTTATAATAAATGTAATGTTACTTCGAGAAGTGGTTCGTATTGCATAATTTTGTAATCTTATACAGAGGGTATATGATGATTTATATACGCATTTGCATCAGAATGGCCGCCGTGTGTAATTTTTGAGATACATTTGTAAATTGTCTGATATTATTCAGGTACAACATAATGTACATTTCCAAGGGGATTGTATGAAATGTATTATTTTAATTTGATAAAATATTTAATGAGAAATGTGTTGCAGTAAATAAATAGAATTTGAATGGAAGAATGTGTGCCCTTTATACATTTTTAAGCTCTTTAGTGATATGTGCATTGTAAACTATGGAAACATTGTATGTTTGTCCCAATTAAATGTTTTAATATATATATTTTAATAAAATGATTCTGTCGTTTGCATCCTACCATATTTTCCAACCCAAGTACTATCAGAGGAGGCGGATTTAAATTGTAATTAAAGATTATATTGATAGTTATCTTTTATTTATGTAGTTAGTACGTAATGCACGTAATACGTTCGTACCTTAGTAGGTATGTAATGAATATAGGTATTAATTAACATTATAATCTAATAAGAGCAACAAAAATATCTTAAAAAAATAGAGCTAACAAAATGTTAGATAAAAGTAGACGCAACTATTTCTTTGGCGCGATGATACCCTCCAATTGAGCCTGAAAATAACGTACGACCATTCAAATTATTTGAAAATTAATTTTACTTCTTATGACGAAGTAACGAAAACCTGTTTATTCTAAATGAATTTGGAAATTAATGATTTGCTTTGTTCATGTAGGTGTGCCATTGGTTCCTCGCATTGAGTTTATTGGAAATAGCCCTAGCCGGCAAGAACTCCGTGATTGGTCCTATACATTGTATAAAAATATCGAGAATGCCTGTCCCATAAAAAACGAACAGATATACGACGACCGATTGGCGCAGTGGTTCGAGCGTAGGCCGCTCACTGCACACGGCGGTTGCGGGTTCGATTCCCGCCGGGAAAATTTCGGAAATGGTCTTTTCGTAATTTGCCCAGGTCTAAAACAATTTAGGATAAGGACCCACCACTCACCCTTGGCTTGTTAACCTCCAAAATTATAAATCAAATAGGTTGATCGATAATGGAAGAGGTCAACAAAACTTAACTCCGTCGGTCGAGTTTGTCAGTCATGAGTGTCAGGGACCCTAATAATGTGCAATTTTCCGCGGAACAAAGCGAATTAAAAATAAAATTCGACACGTGTTTCGCCTCTGAACGAGACATCCTCAGGAAAGTTGGGCTACGAATGAGCGACGAAGTGCCGCGCGCACGCCTTATATAAGCGATCAACGGCCATCCCCACTACCCCCGCCACTCGGATGATCAATTGAGCGACTTTGATATTGAAATGAAAATAAATTAAGTAAAGGGGAGGCGTCAAAACTAATCTGTTCGTTCAACAACGTGGCCCTACTCCGCCTAACAATTTCTAAACGCTCCAACACACACAACCTGAGACCCTTATTACATATGTGGACTACATCAAAACTATGACTATTATTCAAACTATGACCTGTTTCTAACAAATGTTTAGCAAAATGGGACCTATCGAGACGGTTGTTTCTAAAATCGGCTAGGTGCTCCTTATATCGAATATTAAAATTGCGACCTGTCTGACCTATATAAACCTTACTACACTCATCGCAAACTAATTGATAAACGCCGGATTTCTTGGACCGATCTACTCTGTCTTTACCGTTACACAATGATTTTAAGGAACTATGAGGTTTAAAGGCTGAACGAATACCGTTCCCCCTCAGTACCCTTGCCAGTCTGTCCGTTATATGTCCATAATAAGTAAGAGTGGAAGTACAACTTGATGGTTCTTTAATAGAGGGATATAATAAACCATTAATGATTTTATGTTGTTTGGTTTTAAGTAATTTACTAATTAAGGACCTACTATACCCGTTTGACTGAGCTATATGATACTAAATAATATTTAATTCTTTTTTAAAAGAGTCAGAACTGAGGGGGGTATTTAATAATATATGTATCATACTATGGAACGCGGCTAGTTTGTGTTGCCAAGGATGGCAGGAAGAAATGGGTATAGTTGTATTTGTATAGGTCGGTTTGCGATAAATTTCGAATTTATGTTTATCGTTATCTCTATGTATGGATAAATCTAAGAAATTTATTGACTTGTTTTGTTCCATTTCTACTTTAAATTTAATTTTGGGATGAATACTGTTTAATTTATCAACAAAAATTTTGAATAAACGATCAGTGCCCGTCCAAGCCAGCAGTACGTCATCTACGTATCGATAATAATAAAGGATATTACTGTTTTTGACAATGTATTTATGCTCAAAGTGACCACTGAGGGGGAACGGTATTCGTTCAGCCTTTAAACCTCATAGTTCCTTAAAATCATTGTGTAACGGTAAAGACAGAGTAGATCGGTCCAAGAAATCCGGCGTTTATCAATTAGTTTGCGATGAGTGTAGTAAGGTTTATATAGGTCAGACAGGTCGCAATTTTAATATTCGATATAAGGAGCACCTAGCCGATTTTAGAAACAACCGTCTCGATAGGTCCCATTTTGCTAAACATTTGTTAGAAACAGGTCATAGTTTGAATAATAGTCATAGTTTTGATGTAGTCCACATATGTAATAAGGGTCTCAGGTTGTGTGTGTTGGAGCGTTTAGAAATTGTTAGGCGGAGTAGGGCCACGTTGTTGAACGAACAGATTAGTTTTGACGCCTCCCCTTTACTTAATTTATTTTCATTTCAATATCAAAGTCGCTCAATTGATCATCCGAGTGGCGGGGGTAGTGGGGATGGCCGTTGATCGCTTATATAAGGCGTGCGCGCGGCACTTCGTCGCTCATTCGTAGCCCAACTTTCCTGAGGATGTCTCGTTCAGAGGCGAAACACGTGTCGAATTTTATTTTTAATTCGCTTTGTTCCGCGGAAAATTGCACATTATTAGGGTCCCTGACACTCATGACTGACAAACTCGACCGACGGAGTTAAGTTTTGTTGACCTCTTCCATTATCGATCAACCTATTTGATTTATAATTTTGGAGGTTAACAAGCCAAGGGTGAGTGGTGGGTCCTTATCCTAAATTGTTTTACAATGGATTTCCGCCAAGTAACGCCTGAGTCAATCAATTTGCCCAGGTCTGGGTGTCACTGGGATTGCCCCCAGTCCATTGTACGGTACCCAGTGGCGGATTTACCAGCAGGCTGAGTAGGCTGGAGCCTAGGGCGGCAGATTTATGGTGCGGCAAATTTGGTGACCGATTTTTTTTTTTTTTGCTACCTTCTGGAAATCGAGCGCAATAAAGATTATTTATTCACGTTTACCGAATGTACATTATTGTGTAAGTAGCATACATTACCCCGCTTTTATTAATCGCACATGATTGAGCTTTGATTAGCTCAAAGATAAACCAAAAAATGATTTCAACGAAATATTTGGATTGTAAAAATAATCTAGGACATGACAGTTGTAGAGGCAAGGGCGGAAAAAACTTTACAGCCTATACCTTGGAAATTTGTAAATCCGCCACTGACGGTACCTACCCATAGTACAAGCGTTCCTTAGTTTGGGACCATAAAGTTGGTGTGTTCGTCTGGCGATATTTATTATTTACTAGCTGTGCCCGCGACTTCATCCGCGTAGTATTGGATTATTGGGTTAAAAAGTATCCTATATGTTAATCCCGGTTATAATCTATCTGTGTTCCAAATTTCATCCAAATCCGTTCAGTAGTTTTTGCGTGAAGGAGTAACAAACATACATCCACACTCACAAACTTTCGCATTTATAATATTAGTAGGATTATTATAGACAAATAGGCAATATTATTAGGAACCTTGAGTTGAGCATTAGTTTTCTTCAAAGCCAGAAGCTCCTCCTGGTGGCGTTTCTCCTCGGCGGCGCGCAGTTCCGCGGCGCGCCTCTCCAGTTGTTCAGTCTTCTGCTTCAGCTCCATGCACTGTTTCTCTAAAGTGGAGCGCTCAGTCTCCAGCTTCGACACTTGCTCCAGCAGATCGGATTTACCTTGTTCGGACTAAAGGAAAAATGATTTTTTTTATTGAGACTAGTCCCGCCATACACTCCCACCACTGTAACTCCTGTAAGCCAGGATCGACAATGGTGACCAATAATGACGTCGAGGTTTGACCCTCGACGAGACCCGGGCAAAAGTTAAATTGTCTTGGAACCCGCACGAATTTAATCGAAAGAAATAATAGGAGTTGGAAGAAGAAATTTCCATTTAAAGGAAATATATATAAAGACAAGTCATTTAGAATTAACATTATATAACTACACACAGCTATAAGGTAAATAGTATAGGTAAAGCCTAAAACATAAATCGATGTCACTCTGAAAAGAGTGTGCTCTGTAGATTTTTTTGTAGAACGATATTTATAAGTTCACTTTCAGACTTCAGGACGGTTTTTATTCATATATAGAGTTAGATAAGCAAGCGTACGACCCGCCTACCCGACCCGATATAAAGCAGTTGGTCTTGAGTACACTTCCGACATATCATTTTGTACCGCTATGACATAAGAATGACATTTCTGAGATCGCTCTCAGACTTGACATCGATTTATTAACACGAGCCTTAGAGTTAGTTATGATGGCCGACAAAGCTGGTGGAGGTGGCGTGGGACCATGTCTATAGATGCTTGCAATGGCAAAGGCAATGCTCGAATGTTGCCGACCTTAAGGGGAGGTGGCGGCGGGAGGGGTGTGCTGGGCTTCTTACTCTCGCTTAATGAATGTCACGCAAACCTGCAACGCTTTCCTCATTCCAAAAGCGATAGAACTACAATAAAGCGTCTGGTAAGCTTCCATCGTGATTCGCGCTTCATCGCGAACCCGCAGCAACAGGAGTCCACGTTCTCCGCAGTTTATGGTCACCTACAAAGGAATATACGTACTTACTACAACTATAATAGCAGACTAAAACGTGAATCCCACATAGTTATCCTATAAATGACGACCAAAAGAAATAACACCATATAAGTACTTATACTTTCTTGCCTCATCATTCCAGGTAATACGAACTGCATATTTACCTACCACGTTTACCTAAACTCCGTTACGTAAAAGCAGATCCCTTATCTATATAACAAAAATGAATCTCTATTTCCTTGGTCATCGCATCACGCGTGAACGGGTAGAACGATTTCGCAAATTCTTTTTTTGTTGTGTTTATTATTGTCGGGAGAAGGTTCTTCTGAAAGGGTCAGCTAGTATGATATAAATAAGGGTTATTTACATTTTTAGATGAAATTAGATGAAACCACTACTGGCTGACCTGTCGTATAAGCTCATCGAAACACTGGGTGTAGAGCTGTCTGCGGACTGGGCAGATGCCAGTCTCTCTAGCCTGTCTTTGTTGCAGACGCGTATCAAGCATTTCTTGCAAGTTTATCACGTCTAACCTTGTCGCCGGTGTCGAAGATATCTAAAAAATATATAAAGTGACAGATACAAATAGGAATTTTACTCCAAGACCAAGCTTAGGCATGCCTTATGCACTGCCAAATGAAAACAACCTTAAATATGTTCAAGCAGTAATGGCCTAGGTGCACAAAGTGATGAACAATAGTTTGGTAAGAAGTGGAGTAAAAAAATTACTATTCTTTTTGTACCTTTTGAGTCCATATTTGACCATCCTCCTCCCATTCTTTCGGTGGCAGAATGGCATTTAAAATTTCTTCGGTTTCCCTTTTCGCTTCCGTCGGTATGCATGGTTGGATTGACGCACCAGCCCGAGGAGATGTCTGCAAGGTTTATCGCTTAATAATTAACTTTCCTGAAGTCTTAACGTCTTTCTAGAAACGTGGTTAAAAGTGTTTGACTAACTCTGGGTGATATTAAAAGTAAATATTAAAAAGAACACCCTTTCGTTAGCAACTGTAGGTACAATGAGTCTATCAAGTGTACAAATAACTCACAACTTTCTCCGGCTTTTTCGTAACCAATACGGGATTATCATATCGAACTAATGTATCCTCCGCAGACACTGGAGCACGTTCAGCCATTCCTGAATTAATTAAACTTAAATTTTATAGAATCTACAATGACACTGACGCCCGAGATTTGCATAGTAAACAAATACTCATCTCCATGGACACCGCCTGTTGCTATCGCCCTAGCAATCGCGACTTGATTTCGTAAACAAAAATAAATTAAAAAAATATCGATTCATAGATCATCGAATTCTAAATGGTCTAAGAATTCATGGATGGATTTTGATTTACGCCATATTAGTAAGTTAGTAGTATTTCACTATTCAATAAAAATAAGAAATTTCAATAACATTTATTTCATACAATGAAACATGTTTGTTGACAACTGCCTGCATCTTGAATACTTCCAATTCCTTACGCACATCATTCACACATTAGAATGTCTAATTACATGATTAATTATGTTTGTTCATTGGGAATCACTGCTTGAACTGGAACTAGAGTCTGTCGACATAACTTCGACGTCTTCCTGCGTGGGCGCATCTTTCCCGCGGCTGTCAATCGCAACTGAATTTCCCCCGCCCACCGACATGTGGAGTTCTCCAGATGGATGCCAGGTGAACTGATTAGTTGCTGTTGTGGGTACTGCTGTGAAAATAAAGGGAGTAGGTAAGCCTAAAGTGATGGTCAGACACTCCAATAGTAGTCCATTGTGTTTCCACAATTCCTGTAAATGTTTTTACAAGTTTTTGAAAAAGCAGGTTTCCTCACAACTTTTCCTTCACCATACTACAGAAAGTAATAATTGTAGTTGTACGAATTTCATTTCCAAATGAGATTTTCTGGGATTCCAAATCCAATGAAATCCCTGAAGTGCAAGAGGAGATTTGAAACTTCACACCAATTTAACTTTTTACATAATTAATAGAAATACTGCAAACAACTCTAACCCATTATCATACCCTAACTAACAAGTTATATTATGATGTATGATGTTTAAATAAATAAATGACAATAGGGTATTGACCCTATTGTCAGTGCCCATTGAGGCACAGGTTGATTCATGCTAAAGCCAGATGGCAGTTGGAAATCATATTCAAGCTCATGATTTATGACTTCATACAAGTATCACGAATAGATCACCTGAAGCTTATTCAAGCAAGGAAAACCTATAACTTCTTACATTTTTTTAATAAATGTTATAATGATTTTCTAAGAAAATTATGAGTAATGGAATTGTTATGGTTTAAAATACCTCCTCCTGTGGTCATTCTGTGCAGTTCATTCAGTGTGGAAGGGGTGTGCCCGTTGAGTGGCAGGTCACACAGCCGGCCGAGCATTCCCAGTCGCATCTCCAGGTCCGTGGGGTAAGGCCGACGTGGGTCGCCCGGCTGCCAAGACAGTGGTGCACTGACTGCATTTGATGCACTGATTCTGTGCACACACACAAAGTGAGTAAATATCAGAATTATTATTGGTGGCTGGGCTTTTTAAAGGTACAAGCAGCACAAGCCTAACAATTTATTGCTAATACAAATGAAAAAATGTAAAAGTGGAGGATAAATATTATATTGCATTTTTGTATTAGTTAAAAGGTACATACCTATGTGCAAACTTGATTAACTCTTCAGAAGGTACTGGCCTCTTCCTAGACTTCACTATTGATGCCAGCTTCTGTCTGGCTTGATACAGTGAAGTTGCAAGTATTTGTTCAGCGTCTTTCAGTTGCCTTTGCAAATGGAAAATGTCTTGGTCCTGGCAATAAATAAATAAATGTATTAAATATTTGATGTTTAAACTTATTGATTTTAAAATGATATACATTGAATATAAAGGTTATTATTAGGTAAGTACCAAACTTAGTAATGAAGTATGTGAATTGCCTTTTTGTTGTTGTACCTTGGCAAAAGTACAAAGAGTTTTGTTTCGAATTAAAAACACATTACCTTGTTTTCAACCTCAGCCTTCAATTCGTTCATTTTCTGCTGGATCTTAGCCTGCTCATCTGCTAATTCTAAGGTCCTCTTCAATTCAGAGTCTTTCGATAATAACAGATCTGTGAGTTGTGCGTGGTCTGCTGCAGACACCTTTTGTGGTTTTGGCGCAATAGACACTTCTATCATTTCTCTGTAAAGATTTAAACATGCTTGGTAAGGTTGTTTATCTTAATTTGAACACAAGAAATGAAACTTATTACAAATTAGTAGGTACTTACTTTGATATTAACTCAATATCGTCTATTAATGCCAACAGTCGATCTTTAGTACTGAGATGTGAAGCCATAGTAGTTTATTAGAAAAATCTTTGATAGATTAATTGAAATTTACTGAATAGTTATCAATTTTCGTGTAATAAAAGTGTATAAACAAGCTTGCTTGCTCGACAAACCCATTGATTAGTGATGTGACACGATTTCATAAAACCGGTAATACCACTTTTTAGTACTTTTTACTAATAAAACCGATTAATTTTAGTTTATTGAAAGCGTGCAATATTACGTCTAAAATTTGAAGTGTATTTGAATCTAAGGCCCATATTGATAAATTGATCTCATTTTTGAGGGCAACTTTGGAAATGGCTTTCTTATGACATATCAGTACAAAATTACATGTCAAAAGCGTACTCGAGATGTTAGGCTAGGTATATTTTTTCTTTATTCAAAATATGTAAGCAACCGGTATTGGAAAAAAAAACGTTTTAAAGCGGTTCTCAAATTTGTAATAGAACAACTCTACCAGTGACTTTGCTTAGCTTGACTGACTGCAATGACAGACAGACAGTCGTGACAGTGACATTACTATAAAATCTCAATAATTTCTTATTTTTTAAAATTTTGTGATTTGACTTTGGGTATTAGTATTTTAAAGTAACTTTTAGTGTTAGCTTATATATAACAGTAATAGTGGTTATATAGGTGTGTCTATCTATGTTTATTTTGTATACAGCAGCAGCGTCTCTTTAAGTGCTACGGATACCCGATTTATTTAACTGTTGGTTGCTATAACTAGGTACCTACCTGCACAAATTGTTTTTCTTTCGTACTTACCTATTGATTGAATGTACCTTTAGGGTAGTTCATTCATAAGCTACCGAAAGTAGGTAGTAGATAGATAAACCTATAGCGTAGAACTATTGTTACTTGTTATTATCTTTACCTATAGCGAAAATATTTAGAAGGCATACCTACTTACTTTGCGGCGCGCGCGTGGAACCCCTTCGATGGAACATACCTACCCCAAATGCGATTTATGTTTCCAAGATTAATTCGTATAGGTAAGTAGATAAGTATAGGTACATATATTTTCATAGGCCGTCTTGAATAAAAATATTAAAAAATCTACTTAAACGTTTATTTTGTTTAGGCCAACAGGGGCACTTACAATATTGTCTATCATGCAAGTCATGTACCTATTTATTGCCTGCCCAATTCCAATTTAATGATTCCATTGGTCTTACCTATCCATTAGAAACCTTTGAATTTGCATACGAAATAGGTATCCATAATAAGTACCTACTAGGTAACTGCTTACATTGCATTGCGAGTCATGTCTGTTTAAAGAAACACGAATGAAATACCTTGGAGCTTTGTATACAAACATACTGCTATTCACGCGAACCGGCTTTAGTGCACGCTGCCATCGCGTGATCAGCTGATGCAGGCAGGGCGGGGAGGGAATGCGGGCGCGGGGCAGGCGCCGGCTGCGGGGGGGGGGGGGGGACCACGCTGTGAACATGCGCACACCACGTGCTCATGAGTCTTTATTGCTGTATAGATAGATACCTACTTACCTACCGCACTTCACCACAAACACAATGTTTTGTATAGGACCACAAGTAAATAAACGCGTGAATCGTTACCTACCAATCTACCTGCCATTAGTCTTATCCATTTTAAATAAATTAAGTACTTAGTTAAGTAATTACGCCCCATATTACTTAGGTAGGTAGGTAAGTTTAATACACTAGCGGTCATTACTTAAGTAGTAGGTAGTTATTAGTTGCACTCAGACATTAATGGTTAGATTATAGTAGCGATCTAGTTAGGAAACTGCTCCAGAAAGTCCAGTTGTTAGGTCAGTAAGTATGCATATTGATGATGCCTTAGGCCATTTAGCTTTTCCAGCATCTACATGAGATCGCACGCAGCATAAGCTGGATTACTGTTTAGAGTATTAGCCCGGGGCAAGTGAAAGAAATACTGCAGTGAGAATGAAAGTAAACAAAATCTACCTGCTATCGATAATACTAAACTCATCACCTTCCCTTGCTTGGTGCAGTCGGCTAAAAATAACACACGAATAAAGTCAAATAAGCCACAGAGTAATTTTATCAGTAGAACAAAATGTTGTCCCCATTTTGTGACAGACCACTCATTTGATGTTAGACGGAAATCACTTCCAAATTATATTCGATCAATAATCGATATAAGATTTTAGAAAGATTTTGCATGTGTTTGGTTAAACGTAAACGATTAACAAATGGTCGTACGTATTTAGTTATCTAGTCTGTGGTAATGGTTTCTTCAGTATACAGCGGGGTGAGCGCGGCGCGCGCGGGGAGACTGGCATTGTTAATTCGATCGCGCGTTGGCTTGCCCCAAGCCCGCAGTTCCAGTTCGGGTTTGGCAGTAGAGGTGAAATTGGCTCTTTTGCCAATCTAATGGAACATCGTTCCTTCGAGCAAGTGTCATCAGCGATCGTGTTAAACAAATCAAACATTCGCCACAAACGCGACAATTGTCGTAAACAACAAATCCTGTTGTTACTATTATGTTGTTTAAACGGATCATTGAAGGAAAGTCCATGTTGAACACCGATGCCAAGAATAAGTCTCCCGAGAAATGTTCTAGAAGGAGGTCGGAATGCGATGGGTGTGATGAACATTCCACGTAAGTCCAGCGAGATCGAAAGTTTATTTTGGTTGTCGGTGCCAAACTTTCTATTGCTTTACTACCTGCTCCATGCACTTACTTACCCACCTGTGGTAGCTCCTAACGAAATCACCTGCACAGGTACAGATGGTGCTTTATTCTTTACGCAAGTCCTTATATCGATGCCGCCGGTAAATAAGTACATTGAACTAACATTCTCGACAGATTTTTGCTAACTCGTACGTATGCAACTGTGCAGTTGGTTAAGTATGACTGTATGAGTACGAGAGGATAAATACTCAGGTAACTAATATATCCTCAAAGTAATTTCCTACTCATATTATATGATGACAAAAGGTTCAATTCTAAATTGGGTAGAGTAAATATGTACCTAAGCAGGTACCTACACTATTAAGTTCAAGGGATCAATGATCTCAAAAAACAATAAGGTTTGTTTGGCAAAGGCAAGAGAGGTGGGTAGAAATTTAGCAGTAGCTCGCTAATTTAAAAAAATCGGTATCTTTGGACATGCATAAATAAATGAAAATCACAAGCTCTTTAGCATAGTGAGTTTTATTAGCTGTTGGATAGGACCAAGCAAAGTGAGTTGGTGTTATTAATGCTAGTAGATAGGTAATACCTATTTGTGCTTATTTTGTTATTAACAGTAAGAATTTTAGTAAGTAAGTACGAAATAAACAGGCTATATAATACTATAAAATTAAAATTTTCTAAGGAAACTCGTTCGATAAACTTAAGTCTACTATAAGTGCGACAAGACAACAATAAATAAATAAAGAAATAATAAATATCGCCAGACGAACACACCAACTGTATGGTCCCAAACTAAGCAACGCTTGTACTATGGGTACCGTACAATGGACTGGGGGCGATCCCAGTGACACCCAGACCAGGGAAAATTACGAAAAGGCCATTTCCGAAATTTACCCTGACGGGAATCGAACCCGCAACCACCCGATGCAGTGAGCCGAGCGGCCTACGCTCGAACCACTGCGCCAAGCGGTCGTCAATACACTCAACTATTCAGAGCTGCAGTGTCTAAAGTTGAAATAGCCTTAAGAAGCAGCACTTCAAGAAGAGTCGCGTCCTATCAGTCGCGTGGGACACCAATTTTACCTATATTTCGAGATGAAGGTGTACCTACTGGAAACTACTACTACTACTCCTACTGGACACCTTGATAAATCTAAATATAGACCAAAATATATCAAAGATACTAAAATTCAATGCCTAAAAGTAGCCACCCTAGAGTCTCTGATTTTCGGACAAACATCTCTTCATAACTCTAGACGAAATGAAATCTATCCTATTGCCAGCCAGCTCCGATTTAAGTAAACGCTAATACAGATTTTCAATACAAAATGTTGTAGATGCAATACTGATAACTATGTAGAGCAGACGCGTTCAAATACATTTATGTGATTCGATGCAAAAGTTTTCCGGAGAAAATTCTCGATAATCGCAAAACTGATTTTCTGAATTTGAATGAGCGAACTTAGCTCTTTTTCCCTTTCTTATTGTTTATTACTAGTTACTACGAACGAACTACGAACTACGAACGTTACTACGAACGGTAACTGGGAAGAACGGACGGACTGGATAATGTTACAAAAACATTATTTTGTAAAAAAAATTACACCGACTTCAAAAACAATCGTAGAGCACTAAAGGAATGCTAGAAATAATAATAACTGAGTAAATACATATTTTGTTTAATTTGTTTAAAAACTCAATATGAATTATGGTATAAAATACTCCTTTAGATTTTCATTTAGCTACTTGATTTGGCTTCATTCTTACTACCTACGCTTCAAATTAAAGCACGATCTATAATTATTATTTCCTTCAATATGTGATTAGGTATACTTACTTACTTAGAACTTGAAACTTCTTTATATTATTTACATAACCCCACATCTTATTATATCTATTATATCTAGTTCCGGGGGCTTGTCCCCACGCGCTGTACTTAGATCTACACAGATTGATCAGGTACTTAATTCATCTCATATAAGATCCGGGGGCTCGTCCCCACGCGTCTGTAAACGTATTATAGATAATTGTGACAAAACGCATACGTTTCTCTATACTTACATGAGGTCAACAGTTATCAAAGGGTTATACAAACGATACCCTCATAAAACTGTTCGTCTCGCTCACTTCTTGTCCAGTTTAAGTTTAAACTTACCACTTATAAGAGCTAAATATTATGTTAGTAGTTAAGATTTGTCAACGGTAGGTGGACTAGAGTACAAATAGTGATATTATTCAAATTAAATCGCGGTGACTCAACTGTATTGTTATCCTATTGCAGTATTCTGGAGGAAATGACGAAGATGGTATTACTTGGAGTGGTCCTCTGGGCGGGAGTGACTTTCGGAAGTCACGTCGGCCCGTACCCGCTGAACCTCTTCATGTCATCGGGTATGTCATCAACATGTTAACTTCATTATTCGCGTCACTTCACAATACAGCTGATAGTACAATAGCTTTGTTTTGTTACAGATATCATTCATCCTCCACCAATGTATGATTTTCCATTTCCGAGTGCTGAAATGTTAAGGCGATTGCCGCCTGTAACGGCCACACACACGAATAGATCTATAGACATCAGCAAGTTACAAGTTTCCTTGCTGGAACGGTTTGAAATTACCTTGCAATCTGCCGGGATCACGCCGAGAGCGGCATCCGTTGCTCGCGGGCTCGCAATCGACGGCCAAGCCTCGGATGATGCTATGCACTATGAGAAATCGTCTTTCACCATAACAAAGGCATCCCAGAATCTAGTCTACACCAGATGCGGAAGGTCAGTAGAGTGCTGCATATGTTTACACAAGCTTCTGGGACTTCGATCAGAGATTTAAACAGGTTTTTTGTTTGCCCACTAGATATGGTTTGGCTAACGATGAGTGTGCGAGTTTCATCAGCACTTTGAATCTGCGTGACAATGAGTTTGGTATGGAATGTGCGGCGCTTGAGCGTTTCACGTGTCGTACGAACAAGATGTCTTCAAAGTATCGTACTTTTGACGGCTCGTGCAACAACCCTGTGCGCTCATCTTGGGGTCAAGCGTTGACTGGCTACAAACGTCTTCTGCATCCTAAATACGCTGACGGCATTCAAGAGGTTTGTGGTTTGTAACGCGTCTTCTTACACTTCCTTAATTATTGTATACAGCTTTTCCTCGAAGACAAAACTTATTTGTATGATTGCTTCTCCCCTATAGGTATCTAACGACTTACAGGCGCGATCTGGGTGTTGTTATTTACCTTTTTATTTGAAACTAGAAGGACTAGACGAATTTCCTCATGATTTTCAAGTAAATAGCCCCAATTTGTTTGCAGCCTAGACGTGCTCTAAGCCGCAAGTCATTGCCTTCGGCTCGGGTCGTCAGCACAAAACTGACGAACAATCTAGACAAGCCCAATAACGAGAAGACTATCGCCTTTGCTGTTTGGAGTCAGTTCGTTTATCATGACTTGGTGCACACACCTGTTCGGAAAACAAGTGAGTATCACGAACTATGAGCTTAGTATACCTATTGATATTAAAGCCAACGGCAATATACCTATAATATTTTTGAACCAACTTTGGTCTGTTTTTGGTAAGTATTTCGTAGCAAATATTATAATACATGTTTCGTGGTATTATACGTATCATTCAAAAAACGCAGTGAAAGTTAAATTTTTATCAACGTACATGATAGAGCTTGTAGTTTTGTTTAGCTTGTAGTTAATCGAATTATAAAAAAACGTTAACATGATTGTTTGTCCAACAGTTCACACAAACCAGGCGATCAGGTGTTGCGACAACGACGGGTACCCACTAGCACCGCGGCACATTCATCCCAGCTGCATGCCCATCTCCGTGCCCCACGACGATCCCTTCTTCAAGGACAAATACGTCACTTGTATGGAGTACACACGATCCGTTACTACATACCGCGGGGACTGCACTTTTGGAGCTTCGGAGCAGGTGAGCTGCACATCCATCCTATGATGATCTACAAGGTGAAACAGAAAGGGTATACTTTTTTTTCAAACCTTAACTTTTAATTCTAAAACTATCAGCTTTGGAGGAAACTTGAAAAACAAAAGGTGTTATAGGAATACGGCTGTTGATAGATTTCACAAGTCTACAAAACCTTTAGTACTTAAACTGTCCCACAAAGCCGATAGTTTGAGATTTACAAAGTAAAGTTGCAAAAACAATAGTATACCCTTTTTGTTTCAATAAGTACATTTATGTATTTTGGGTGGTTGTAGCCCAGGCCCTGGCTTGTGTACCGAAAGCTGAGGGTTGAAATCTCGTTAGCGATCGAGCTTTAAAGGAATTATCTCACGAACAAATCGAATGGAAGCGTTCGCGGCGGTGAACACCTGGATGGGTTATTTATAACTGAGCGCGTCCATTTTCGCAGTCGTTAAGCCATTTCGTAGGCCTTCGTGAGGCCGGCTGAATCACTCCAACACGAGACTTGGCCATTAAGTTAAACGTTGAGAAGAAACAATTTTTAACGTTAAATTTGATATTCATTCTTAAAACTGATCGTACTACAATCTAAATATAACTTTACGAAATAAAAAGGCATTGGGCATCCCAAGGTTCATTCGCGATAGGTACTTTGTGTTTTGATTCATACGACGGACCTCATAAATACTTCTACGAATAGCCATGTCATATCATATCACCACAGTTGGAGTAATTTACGCGGTATCCTTATTTACTGCACTTTGTTATTCTTACGGGTGTCATCGATCATGCATCTGGTTCGTGATGGTCCGTTTTATATTTGTATATGTATCAATATGTACCTACGATTGCGTTAAAATAAGATTTCATGTCACGTCTGTTCACGTTTATCTCAAGGATCATTAGTGCGATAATGTTAAATCGTTTAAAGCACATCAGAACTAATGTCTTACTTATGATGTGGACCGGAAACATTAAATAGATAAGTAAGTATAGAAGCCTTGCTAGAACTACCCAGCAAATAGAACGTAGCACTAACTTTTCTAATCAAAACAATAAGATTCGTGTTTAGCTCATCGCATCAGTACTACTCGTATGTAGGTAAAGTAGGTACCCACCACGTAGGTACAAATCAACTTCTTAATTAGTTTTCCTAACAGCAAACTAGTTTTATAATAATATAGATACCAATTTTACTTGCCGGTTTCAATTATATTGACGTCAGATCGACTAAATTTAATTTGACACATTCAAAAATGTTTCTGTCTTGACTCTTGCGTCATCATGTTCGTAGGAAGGATGGGAATGCAATTCGTTTAGATAGCTTAGTTTGTATAATAGGTACCTTCAGATATTACTTATCTTTTAAATACCTATCATTAACAACAAACACATTACAAAACGAAAACACGGCACGAGGTTAAATTTAAAAAATCTAAACAACGGCCAACTAAAATGAACATTTTGTGTTAATAAATTTGTTTGTTTTTAACATCATCGAAGCGTCAATAGCCTAGTGGTTAGAGGGGCCGTCCTCGTAGCTGAGAGTGTCCGGGTTCGAACCCCATCCTGGCCATTATTCAACTATTGACGTGAGCCCACTCCTAACACAAGCATTAGCTTAGTTGGAGGGGCTAAAGGGAATACTAGTAATGTGATAAATAGACCTTACTAGTATCTCATAAAAAAAAACATTACACCAAGGCACCACGAATTTATAAAATGCCTGGCGGTAACCGACTTGAACTAGAACATTTATTACCATTTCGTATTGCTCCTCGTTAGCCGTGGTATAATAATTGTAATGTTTGTATTCAATGATATATATGCACCAAAGCTCTTGAGGTCTAAATGGGTTCAATTGACAGCAATGTGGACGATACAATTTAAATTGCTACACATGTCAATACTGTCAGTCGATACATATTACCTACGTCATATAATGGTAGAGTACCTATCTGAGTAGGTACCAGTCTAGTAGGTACGCATGCGCCTTACATAAGTGCGCAGTTGCATAATGCTTGTTTACTGTGTAATAGCTGGATAAATGGTTCTACAATTTCAAGGCGAATTCAGTCAATGCAGTGACATTGTGATCTGGATATGTAACATACCATATCTGATAGATAGAGGGATACAGTATGAATGCTCTTTGATTATCAGTTTCTCGTATGTCGGTAGAGTGGCATATTGTTTACAGACAAAGGTACCTACTAATGAAATTTAACTGGGGGTGCGTTTCATGTTTTGCTCAGGTGGAGATCAACACATACCTACTTAATAATAATAATAAATACTGAATAAATAGAGTCGCATTTGATGAGTGAGGGAGCGTGTTCATACGTTGCTCGGTTGTATACCCTGATTTAGACTGCGGCACTAACTACGTAGATCAGCTCTACATAGATTTAGTAGAGCTTTACAGCTAGAAAATCGCTAGGTATTTCCGATCCTTTGGAATAATTTATTGAGAATATATTATTTTATTTGAGATAATTCCTTGCTGTTTGTCTGCTCTACATCTTTTAATCATCTAGTGTATTATAAAGATAATTGGAACTGGTTTCTTAAATTTAAAGTTTTCGAATATTAATAACAGTTAAGTAGTTATTTTACCTTGTAACGAGGCCTTGTATATATACATATACTTATATCGTACTTATTGTATGTATTGCATTGTGCCTGATCAGCGTATTCAATCCGCATACAATGCAAAAATAAACATCGTATGATTTATGTATAATTTATATATTTAAAAGGCCACTTGGCTATGCTATAAAGCAACTATGACGAAGAGGAACGCTTCGGTTCCAGTCAAAACTCCCGAGTGAAGCTAAGGAAATGAAGCAGTTCTATTGGTCAAAGCGGGTGCGCCCGTTTCATAGCACAGCCAAATGAACTGTCACCATACAACCAACCTTATGGGTAGGTCTTGTATGATACCTATGACTGATTATTCTCGAAAATATTCCTGCATTCGTTAGACAATGGTGCCTATTTTGTTGGCACACAACTAAACTTGACCAAACTACCTAACTGTATTGTCATTCTTTTCATGCTCGTAACGTATGAGCAGGACGGAATTACTTTTACATGTGTCAAATTTAGTTTAGTCGTGATTTGACGACAACATAATTGGTATCAGTAGCGGGGTGTGTGTTAGTCTCTGCACTGTAATAAACATGCGATCATCTGAAACTACCTACTTCCTAGCCCACTCGCCGTACTTCAGAATTTATTTTTGCATCTGTGTATCCGCAAACAAGCTAATTAAAAGTGAAGTTATTTAACTAATCTATAAATGAGTTATCGTTTGCAATAAATAAGTTAATTAGCTGATGTAGTTAATGTATTTATTTATATTATATTATCAATGCTTTGTAAGTGGTTTTCTAGGACCATAGTCCAATCATTACACGTAGGTTACCATGATGTTTAAACTGTAACAAAGTTTCTGTATGAAAGATATACAGTCAATTTTTAAGTTTTCTTAATTATAAAATACATGTATGTATTTATTAAAAATATACACCTACCGAATATTATTTATTTATTTTCTCAATACATACAAATATCTTTACAGGCTAGACCCAATGCGATATTGTTGCAGACTTAAAAATTAAAAATAATTTAACTGTTTTTATTTAACATAGCAAATTCTATATGTAGCTGTTCTTGTAAATTCACCCAAAGTGCAACAGAATAAGTCCAAGTCCTCAGCAATGAGGTTATTATGTTATTATGAAACCAATATGTAGGCAATTAGGCACCTATGAAGAAGGGGAAATGAACTGATTATCTACCAACATACAGAAGTACATACGTGACTCAAGTGATGTCAAAATATTGATAACGATAAATGTAAAAAAGTCCGTGCTTTTTTATGAAGAATCGAGTAAATTTCCACTGCGAACATGACGACTGCTCTGTTTATTTACATTTCCCTGAAGTGTAATTACACTGGCCTCATTACTCATAGCATCTTTACTGTATGGCAAGAATAATACAACGTTTACAAGACACTGCGGCCGGCCTATTATCTTTTTTAACAGACATACTAATTAGTCATCCAAAGTACTATATTTGGTAAATGAGCGTTTGATCTTTCAAAGCTTGTGGTTATTATGATTTCAGGTCTTTCAGCCCTAGTACCCAATGCAGCAGTGAGTTTGCGTGCTCTATCCATATTGTTTTGTATTGTAGAGATTCATGGCTCTATCATAACCTCGATCTTTATTACAACCAGAGTGGTAATCGTTCATAAGTAATATTTTTTGTGACCGCAATTTATTAATTTATTTCTTAATTAATTGGGTATAGAGTGAAGTTTTCGTGCAACGATTACATGATACCAAATTGTTTGACGCCGCGGCGCTATAGGTAGGCCGGTACCTACCTACTTCATTTCATGCTTGTAATTTGAATTGGAACATATAGGTATCAAACTTAAGTAGTAAGATGTAGGCTTCTGCAATATATATATATGGTTAGGACAAAAACAACGACTCACGCGCATGTTTGACCTCAATTCGAAATAAATAAATATTGGACACAAAGCAAGGTTATTGCGATCACATATTCGTCATGACAATCGTTACGCCAGTAGAATACGTAACTACTTATTTGTTACAATCTTAAGTACAAAGTTCCAAATTATATTTTAGTAATTATAATATGGATAGATAGGTAGGTATACCGCGCACTTAAATAATCCTTACTAATATTATAAATGCGAAAGTAACTCTGTATGTCTGTCTGTCTGTCGCTCTTTCAAGCCAAAACTACTGAACCGATTTCAATAAAATTTTATACAGAGATAGTCTAGAGCCTGAGAACGGACATAGGCTTGTACAAGTTTTACCCTCAAGGGTGTAAAATAACAATAGGGAATAGGGGATGAAAGTTTGTATGGAAATATAGCTCTTTGCAGTGAAACACTGCAAATAGCTCATTAAAGTATTTATACGTATGTGTCTTATTTGTAAAAAAAATTGCCTAAATAATTAAAAATGCTACCCAAAGACACTCGGACGAAGCCACCACGCGGACGAAGTCGCGGGCATAGCTAGTTTGAAATAATTATGTCAAACTATTGGTGTCCTGTGTACATATGGCAATAATGTCAATACTATAGTTACCTTAGCCAAGTTTAGTTTGTAGACAAACAGAATCAGGTCTACATAGTACATACCTATACCACGGCCAGCGAGAAGCGATACGAAACGTTAATAATGTTCGAGTTTACCTCGGCCACGGCCTCGTCCAAAACTCGGGTCATTGTATAAATCGTGGTGCGTTCTGTATCGGAAACCGTAATGTATATAACTACTATATATAAAACTACTATTTTAATAAAATAATCTTCATTTTCGTATCGCTTTTTGTTGGCTGCTCGTGAGACCATACAATCCATTTTACATAATAACTCTATGTAAAATGGATTGAATTATGCCTAATATCTCTCCAAACATTTATTACTGAACGGAAATTCTATCCTATATAGATGTGATACCTAATATTAATATATAATTTCTTTGTCCCAGATGAACCAAGCGACGCACTTCTTAGATGCTTCCAACATTTACGGCTCCAATAGCAGAGATGCTGCGGCCCTGCGCGAGAAGTCCGGTGGCCTACTAACGACCTCCACCATAGAAGATGAAGAACACATGCCATTGGCTACCAACCCTACTACCAAGTGCCTTGTCAACAGCGACTCAGAGAATTGTTTCAACGCTGGTACGTTTCAGTACCTTAAAATATTGTTCTATTACTACTACTTATTCAGGGAGATAGGTAAAACAAAGCAATAATAGCAATCGTGTTTGTTTATAGAATGTTCGCTTAAAACATTTAATTTTAATTTCAAACGTAGGTACGTTCAATCATTGTTAATTGGAATTACTTACATTTGATTTATTCAGTCACACAATGAGCTGGTTAAATAATGTTTTTTAGTCGGAATTATGAACTAGGTAAGTTAGCAAGAAATATTTTTATTACTTCTGGATACAAAAGTAAATAATCATTTTATTTTGCGTAGCGTAGGTAGACACTTTTGCGTCAATAACAGTGTCAATAATTTTATTCAAGGGTGCCCTTATCTACTAGTAGGTAGGTGCCGTCGATAACTTCTGTTATTTAAGTAACTTACAGAAATGTTTCATTATGGACTATAGCGTTAGTAATGTCAACTTTATTAGTCATTCAGTTTTTCAGAATGCGTCATTGGGACACCAATAAAATTATGTGTTTTCGTCGAGTCTAAATCTAGAAAGCGCTAGACATATATATTATACTTATGACATTCAATATATGTTTACAACTCCACCATGCGACATTATATTGATAACGTTACTGATACACCGATAAGGAGATTAACAGATAGGTTTTATTTTATTTGATCATTGCATCATGTTGTGTTGATAAGATTAAATAAGGGTCTGATAGTAAATACGTAAACTGATTCCGTCTGGTTTATTCCAATGAAAGAAAGTTATTATCGCATTGTCATAACTTTTTGCTGACACCAAAACCACTTGAACACCGAAATATTAAAATTTAACTTGTACTTTTTTCTTTTAGGTGATAACCGTGCCAATACTCATCCATGGCTAACTGGGATGTACTCTATGTGGGTGCGAGAGCACAACCGCGTCGCTCGCGCCCTCGCCGCCCTCAACTCCGGCTGGAACTCCGACCGGCTCTACCATGAGGCACGAAGGATCGTGGTCGCTCAGCTCCAGCATATCACCTACAGACACTGGATGCCGGCTCTTACTGGTATGTTTCACTCATCATCTACTTGTCCTCTTGTCCTTATTAGGTACACCTACGTGTGATTGGTTTTAAAGTTTCCCTCTCTGTTCAAGTTCTGCTGGGAAGACGTTAAAGATAATTCAAACTCTTGAATGGAATAAATGAATCGAGGAGCATGTAATTCCCTGCATGCTTGTAGCGGTGTGCTGAATCTCTCTTTATTACAAAATGTCTTTGCGCTCAATATATTGTCAAGTATGTCATGTATCCAAAAATAAAAGCAGCTATCTACAAAAGGAAGAATACAATCCGAAATCTACAAGTGAGCCAAAGAGTCTTCTCCAATCAATCACGAGGCCAATAGGGTATTTTGACTGGTTTACCAAATAACAAGAGCTGACCTTTTCACACACTTACTTTATTGGAATACTTTTGTAATTGTAACATTACATACATCTCGTTTTGTTTTGCCAACTTTTGTAAGCAAGCTTACCTCAAGTACTTAGACCCCATGTCCCCCAGACTTATCATCATTTCGTCATCCACAGGCAAAGCTTTCGACGAGCTTTACGAGAGCTACGATACCGGTTTCAACTCAGACACCGACCCCACCGTCACAAACTCCTTCGCAACGGCCGCCTTCCACTTCGTCAACAGTATTTTAGACCAGGACATCGAAGTGGTGGACGAAAGCAACAATGTGACGTCATACCGTCTAGTCAACAACTACTATAAACCCGAGATCGTGTCTCAGAAAGGAGGATTGCAGAAGGTGCTGAGGGGAATGGTGAACCAGAGGAGTCAGGGCATGGATTTCAATTATGATGATGACGTAAGTGCACTTTTTTAAAACTGGTACCTATATACTAATTGTTGGTCGCGATTCCGTGTTGCATAAGCGACATAAAATGCGCCCACTTAGGATTTACTTTAGGTTTAATTAAAACTGTTTTGATTTATCTCTAAATCTATCATCCGGATAACGCCCTGTCGTGAGATTTTAATAAGTAAGTAAGGTAAGGAGTGTTGATTCATTGATACATACTATAATTTTATGATTACATTTGAATGCTAACCATCTTATTTACTTAGTCCATAAAAGTGATTACCTTTACCTTGAAACTTACTCACCTCATGTATATATTATGGATATATTTGCCATTATACATAATAATGTAGGTACCTTAATTAGGTCATCAATATGTACATGCATTATCCATACGATAAAAATGAGTTCTTTGAAGGATCGTTGGAAATCGCTGTGTGAAACGTAATACTGACTGATAATAAAACAGCGAGTGCATATTGTTATGAGTTTTTAACGTTTGTCAAAGATGACTATAATAGCGTTTGTTTGTTCGCTGACCTTCAACAATGACTGTTCAATGGACGTCACATTGAACGTGTTTGCTTTACAAACCTACCTCTATGTAAAGATGCAATATGTCAGATGTAAAGACACAATTTTACTGCGCAGATGTAATATAAAATAAATTTATTTTCTTGTCGCTTAGTCATTGTATCCTGATTTTGCATAGGTAATTATTGTGATCCTTATATCTGAAGACGTCAATGATTCTTCTAGAAAATAATATTTTTGGGCATTAGGCAGTCTAGATAACAGTGTTATCAATACAGTTAGCGGTAGTTACATTAATTTGACCGACACACAACGTAAACTACACGCTATCAGATCAATAACATTGTTCCTATTTATTATTATTGTACCAATGATTATACTGACGTAGAGTTGAATTTTATCTGTAGGTAGGTACATATATTTATCTGGTCTACAAAGTTTTGTACTTAAGAATAACACGTTAAAATAGTTTTTTTAAATTGAATTTATTAACTTTTCGCAAAATACTGTTGTCTCTTATGATAATTAAATAAAGAAGATGCAAATAATTTAATGAAGTAGGTTATATTTTATTAATTATATAAAGTCTTCCCTACTAACAAAACAATAGAAAGTACTTTAGTTTCCAATTATATGTAGAGTTTAGCAATTTTCAACGCAACCACGTTGGAACTACAGTTTAATTTTCCATCAACAGTTACACAACCGCTGGCTAGGTGGTTTAGACGTGCTGGCAGTAGATGTCCAGCGGGGCCGCGATCACGGTCTCCCGGGGTATGTGCAGTACCGTACGCTCTGCGGCCAGCCTGCTGCGACCACCTTCCAGCATCTTGCTGACGTCATACCACAGGAGGTAAGGATTAGCCTTTATTCTACTATCCAGCATATACGGAACGATATTATAGTTAAACATTTTATGTTCGTTTCCAAATTAGTTACTTGTAAACTATGGGATCTCTATTCTACTGTAGAGGTTTGTCTAGGCTATGATATGGCTTTCTTTTTTATTTAAAAAAGTCTGCCAAAAAACCAAGCGTACAATCCGTACTTCATCTTATATTCCTTAATTCTATACTATTATGTCTTCTGTTAATAAAAAATATTAGAAAATTTCGTTTTTTTCCGAGAAATTTCATTGAAGTCTAAGCAGCAGTGTACCTAACTCAGGAAGGGTGGCAATGGCAGTTGGGAAAATTACAATCATAATAGATATACCTAATCGAATACTACACATTGAAATAAAACTATTTTACGGATTTTATCGCGTTTATTTAGTTTGTTATGTTCCCGTCGTTACACAACAAATAAACGCGATAAAATCTGTAAAATAGTTTTATTTCAAGATATAATCGATATCAGTAACAAATGCATTCGCAACTAAGTTGCTTCAATTTGATTGAACATTAACATTTTATCCACAGACGGTAGACAAGTTATCTCAAGTGTACGAACATCCGGCTGATGTCGATCTTGTCGTTGGATTGATGGCGGAGACCCCTGTCGCTGGCTCGCTGCTTGGACCTACTGCTAACTGTTTTATTAGTAAGTATCTACCAAATTCTATGGCAATCAGCCCATACCAGCTATTTTTGTCTCCCGCTATGCACCGGAGGGAAGTGGTTTTTTTTTCTTCCAACTTCTCCTATTATGTCTTTCGATTAAATCCTTGCGGGTTCCAAGAGAATTTAACTTTTCCCCGGGACTCATCGAGGGTCAAACCTCGACGTCATTATTGGTCACCATTGTCGATCCTGGCTTACAGGAGTTACAGTCGTGAGAGTGTGTGGCGGGACTAGTCCATGAAAAAAAAGTATATACTTACCAAAATGTAATATTAATTTACCTAGGCTAAGAAAGTGACTTCAAGTTTGGATATTAGTTTCACTGAAGAGTGTGTGAACACTAACCTAATCCTAGCCAAATATTTCTAAGTTATTTATAAGCGAGTACCTATGTAAGCATTTTTAATAAAATGATTTTTCAACTTTCGTTTTTAGGTATTTAAAAACTAGCAGCAGCTAAATAAATTTTAAAAAGTAATAGTCTGTACACCAAATACATAGAAAAATTTTCTAATAGCTAAATTATTTGTTCTACAGAGGAACAGTTATGGCGTACAAAAACCGGTGACAGATACTTCTACAGCCACTTGGACGAAGCCGGAAGCTTCAGTAAGCGACAACTAATTGAGCTGAAACGCACTTCACTTGCGAGACTGCTCTGTGACAATGTCGGCATCACTAGGGTGCAAAGGGATGTGTTCCAGCCACCTTCTGACAGGTAAATATAAACTTTAATAGGATGGGATACAGTTTGAAGTGGCATACTTTTTAACTTCATATGATAATGGAATTACTAAAATTGAAAATTTAGAAAACCCCCGATGCGACAATTTTTTAAACTACAAAAGAGCTGATAATTTTCAAACGGCTGAACCGATTTTTATGAAACATAGCTAAGAACACTCTCGATCAGAATACCTATCTAACAAAAAAAAACAAAACTGAAATCGGTTCATCGGTTTGGGCGCTACGATGCCACAGACAGACACACAGATACACAAATACACATGTTAAACTTATAACACCCCTCTTTTTCGTCGGGGGTTAATAAAAGTGGACTCAAGACCGTATTTATAATTTTATAATTACTCAAGCACTCAACTTCATTAATTATCTTCCTTTCATTTTATTAGTTCCTTTTCATATATCGCAGACATTAAGGGTGAAGCACTAAAAGGGTGAAGTTCCAAAACCCAATTCATTTTCCGTATGTAAACACTGTCACAACACCACTAAGTTCCATTTTTCCTTGCAGCAACCCTACAGTATCTTGTGAAGAAATCAAGAAGGTGAATCTGGAAGCGTGGCAAGACCCAGCTCAGCAACCAGACATTCTGACTCGCACCAACAAGTGGATTAAGAATAAGGTGGGCAGCACTGGAAATGCCACAAAGTAGAATTAAGTGTTAATAAGTTCTTTGTAATTGTTAGTCTGCGGTGCAAGTCTGGTCATCCATAGATAAGAGAGTTTAAGAATGCAGTGTAGCGCTGACAAACGTGAACATTCAATACAAAAAGCATTTTAGGTACTTACCTAATGGAAGACATTATAGCATTTCGTCGAACAGAAGCATTTTACGAGCATGCTAGTGGATAAACTAATAAGCTCGAGCGTTTTGTCAAGTATCCTTATCCTTGCTGCCGCCCCGTATTGCGGGTTTTGCAGTGTTCTGGCATTGACTTGAAACTTTTTAGCTAGAACACTGTCATAAAACGACAACAAATGATTTTTTTAGTTCAAATAATTTATTACCACGATGCATTACATAAATACTTAATGAATACTTCATAAAAATACTAACAAGTAAAAACGTTTACAAAACTATAACCCGACATTACACGAATTATATTCAGAACTGCCGATAGATTGCGCTAGTGTATTCATGAATTCTGAAATCTAGCATTAAATTATTTTATGTGGCTTGGTATATTTTATAAAACACTAGCGGCCCGCCCCGGCTTCGCACGGGTACATTACGGTTACATTATTGGAGTTTTAGCAAGGATCCCTAATTTTAAAAAAAAATATATAATATAGCCTATGTCACCCGGGGATAGTGTAGCTTCCCAACAGTGGAAGAATTTTTCAAATCGGTTCAGTAGTTTCGGAGCCTATTCATTACAATCAAACAAACAATGTTTTCCTCTTTATAATATTAGTATGATAACCCTTGCTTGGAACTACACAAATTGTTTGTTGTTGTAATTGTTTTGTTCTCACTTAAAGACAAGTAAAATGTTCAGGTGTATCAGCAGCTTAAAATTGTATATCATCCCAGCTAGACTAAGAGTTGACTTAAGACTGTACCAGCTTCCATCGTGGACTAAAGTGTAGTAGAGTGATTCAGTATTTCGTTTGATTGTAAAAGAGTGCTTATTATACATAGTTTTAGTTAATAAGTAACTACGTTCCTTGATGCAAAATAAGCAGATGAGAACTTTTATTCACACAACTGTAATATAAGCCGCACGTCCACTTGTGCCGGGCGGGCTAGCTGGGTTAGCTAGCCCGCTCGCTTCGACCTATAGAATCGCTTGCTCTTTAAAATGAAGCTAGCCCAGCTAGCCCGCCCGAATCAAGTGTACGGGCAACCTGGACGTTTTGAGGTTAACACCATGACACTTAATAGATATCCATTGCATATTAGTGGTGTTTTCTGTTCGAGCCTATTGTCACTATGTCGAACACGTTCCCCCTCAATGCGAGGGGGGCTCGGGATATAGTCCACCACGCTGGCTCAGTGCGGGTTACCGAACTTCACACGTTTTTAATCAAGTCAGCTAGAAATGTTTATAACCATTTCGGGGATTAAAATTGGACATAGTTTTGCAAAAAGGAACCAACCCACACTTACTCCTGCAGTCTAAAAATCAACCCCAGTGGAAGTGATTGTAGGTTGGTTTCAGTTTGCAGAAGTATTGGTGGTTGGATCCATTCTGCATATGTATATCCAGATATAAAGTATTGTTTTCTTGAGATTTAATAACACGGGTTGGGTTGTTGAGTGAATGCGAATCGTGTGTTCGTACCGTGTCGTACAGTGGCTGTGATAAGGACTCTGTCCATCTGCATTAATAAGTCTCGATTTTGGGACGTGAGCTCATGATTCTTGCGATCCATATGTTAAAACATCCAAGAATCTTCGTCGTTAAAAACAACATCTTATTGAAGCGACCGGTTCAAATAATTAGCTGTATTCGAAATATTTGTGTACTTAGATTGTTAATTATTCTTAGCTTGGCTTGGACATTGAAATGTAGGATTTCTACTGAGTTTCAGTTTTGTACTAATTTCTAGTATTCTAACGAAGAAAGTTTCTACAGAATAGTAACTACTTTTGCGTTTAACGCTTTCTTTTAGGATTTTATGTAATTAAGTGTTCGCAACAAGATTATAGAGATCGCAACAATTTCACCTATTCGCAGGTTGTGGTAAATTAATAACAGTTCCTTGAACTGTGATGTATGATGTGTCAACTTCACAAAAAGTTGAAGAAATGCGCAGGGATGACAACAGATTAATTCTCAGAAGCGGCACGAGCTGCGGTCTAAATATGGAGCTTCTCGGTAGTAAAGTGTGGCTAACCAGTTTGAAATTTTGAGATTCAAGATACCTCGTGCAATGCTACCATTATTTGGATCGTTATAGTGTGTCGTGACTCGTGGTGCATCCGAAAATGGTAATTGCCCATGGCGTTATCCATTTTTATGTTCCCAGTATTTTATTTGTATCCTTGTCTTATCTTCATGAAGTCTGTCTCTTGGCCCGAGTTTTTTTGTGAATGTAAACTAAGTATTGTATGTTTCTTTCGAGCATTATGTGCTAAATGGTTTTTTTTAAACAACTAATCTTGATTTAATCCCTAGTGATCGGCAAACGAGTGTGCGCCATCCGTGCCAAAGACTGGATTGCAATTGATGGTTAGCTCTTTCGAATTTGTATTAAATCTTTTAACTATCTCTCGAAATTAACTAAGTTTTAATAGATACCTACTACCTAAAATCTATTTACATAGGAACGTACCTAAAGCCATTATATTGTATCTACTGTATTTTGCTGTCTCAAACGTAGAATATGTTGAGAGGAATGAGAATCATGTCAATTAATAATTTTAAGCGTGATTATTAATTAAACTCGTATAATTCTAATTTTAGATTTGATTTCATGGAAATTAGTCGAAGCTTGGAATTTTGTCAAACTCCAATATCATTTTATAATTATTCTACCTAAATACTATTCTATATACTTCATTGGAATCCGAAATACGAGTATTAGTATGGAAAAAATTGAAATTAAAACAATCATGCCTTGTACTTACTTATCTGCTTAAAATAGTTAGAAATACATATTTTTATTCCATAAATTATTGCACAAAACGGTCGGCTTCATATTAATATTTGTATCCAAAGTAATTCCTATGTTTGCCTAAGTTAAACTTTATTATAAACCCAGGATAACTTTTTTCTATTCTGTTCTATCATCATTGCCGTTATAAATATTCCAAGTCTTGACTTTATGAGTAAGTAATAGTAGTTATTGCCTTATGAACAAAAGAACTGTATTGTTATTAATTCTATGTTATATTATTTACCTATTCCATAAGCTTTTTATTACACTTTTAATAAACTTATTTACTACTGCCAACGCATGTTTTTATTAAATCCCGCAAGAACTGGATTTATTTGAGTACCTACTTATGCAATAAAAACATAAATATTTCAATATTAAAAAACTGGGTCTGCAGCGGCATCGCCATACCATTACCATAATGAAAACTGGTCCTTGCTTCCGTAATTTATACGGTATTCGGAAAGTGGTTATCAAAGGGCTCAACTTATCATGTGTTTCGCGTAAGTATGTGGATATCATTAAAAAATACGATTTCGTAACAAGGTAGCTCCGCAGTTTTTGGCACCGATACTGAGAATTTTGGAAGCGAGCTTCTGCAAAGATTTAAGTTGATGGCACTGCCCCGTGATGAACGCGATAAGTTAATACCTACTTACTCACACTGAAGTTACGACTGTATTTTATGCGTAAACAAATTTGAATGTACCAAAAAGGATGTTTGTCCAAACTGCTTCGCCGAGCAGGATGCAAATAAATGAGATTGCGCAAGATATTTTTATAATAATTACGCTTTGCATTTTGTCGACAGGTCTACAGAAATGTTTTTCCTGAAACAGCTTTCAAATTTCGCGTATTTCAAGAAAGATAACAAGTAGGTACCTCGTAACCTTGCAATTTGAGTTAAAGGCTCCAAGTATCTTCACGTAAGTTATGATATTTATAACCAGTCTTAAGTAGCTATCTACCCATACATCTCGGTAATGTATTTTAAGAGATTGGCATAATGAATGTGATATTACCTACGTATATATACTAGGTGATACAAAATGGGTATACTATTTTTTTGCAACTTAACTTTGTAAATCTCAAACTATCGGCTTTGTGGGACAGTTGAAGTACTAAAGGTTTTGTAGACTTGTGAAATCGGTCAACAGCTGTATTCCTATAACACCTTTTGTTTTTCAAGTTCCCTCCAAAGCTGATGGTTTTAGAATTACAAAGTTAAGTTTTGAAAAAAAAAAACCGGACAAGTGCGAGTAGAACTCGCGCCCTGAGGGTTCCGTCCAACATTTTATTATGATTTTATTTAGTTTTTCCATTCCTGGATTCCAATATCGATACCGGCAAGATATTTTAATAATAAATAGTTCCCAAAAATGCTTAAACAAATTCGGGAACCCAATACAAACTGCAACCAAACTGAATACAAACTACAATACAAATTCTTATTTTACACACTTAGGGGTGGAATTTTACAAAATGCTGAAATTAATATTTTTTATTTGTTATAAGTAGCCTCAATACTTATTTTCATGTCTCTAGGTTCATTTTTTTTTTAGCCTATACAAACTTTCACCCCCTATTTTATGCACTTAGGGGTGAAATTTTACAAAACGCTGAAATTCATATTTTTTATTTGTTATAAGTAGCCTCAATATTTATTGTCATGTCTCTAGGTTCATTTTTTTTTTACCCTATACAAACTTTCACCCCCTATTTTATGCACTTAGGGGTGGAATTTTCCAAAATCCTTTCTTAGTGGATACTTGCGGTATATAAGGTACCTACTGTCAAAATTTCATGATTCTAACACCAGCGGTTTGGGCTGTGCGTTGATTCCTTTGTATTGATAAGTGAATTTGCGAAAAGTATCAAAATATGTGACATAAATCACCGTATCTTTTAATTGCGTGGACTTAGACGCCTAATTTTTTTACACCTACAAGGGACCATAGCATTTGATATTTGGTATTAATTTCAACTTGATAACTCTACCCGTTTCTGAGAAAAAATTTCTTGACAGACAGACAGACAGACAGACAGACAGACAGACAGACGGACAACAAAGTGATCCTATAAGGGTTCCGGTTTTTCCTTTTAAGGTCCGGAACCCTAAAAAGTATACCCATTATGTGTCACCTTGTATAAATAAGCATGTAAAATGAAATAGGTGCAAATTTTCGATCTCAGGGTCCTAAGAGTTCTGATTCAAACGTGCCTTCCTAATGAGCTTTCCACTACGAAAAATTTCTTCTTGACTGGATCCGCTCAAACAGAATATAACGTGTCGTTCGTGTAATGAATATTTATTTTCTGAAATAGGTATTTTGATCGGCATTTAGGTGAGTCTAGGTATTTTTAAACAACTGGTAATTTGCCACTATGACCAAGAGTCGAGAATAATGGTATTGAAAATATAAGATATTAGTACTCATTTCAAGGCCACAAGATATTGCAGTGCCTAAACGTACAGAAAGTAGTTGGTAGTAAGGTAGCACCTACTTATTTTAAGTGAAATGTAAATTACGCACTGGTTTCAATCGGTCTACCTTCTGACGCAATTTTCGTAAGACCAAGGTTAATCCCATTCGACGATGTGAACTATTCAAGGTAATGGCTGTATGCAGTGTGAACTAGTTAAGGTTATTAATCACCATACGCGAATTATTAAATTAGTTCACTATATTCATTTGTTATTATGCGTTTTCTTATGCGGCTGCGCTGAAAGTAGGTACCTATTTATAATTTGTAGTAATGGCCCTGGCTTATATTATGTATTATTATGTATACAAGGGTAGGTATATGTATGAATATAGAATCATTGAATATTTTGGGTATCAATGGTACCTACCAGCAAAATGAAACGAGAAGAAGACACTATGCAACATTATTATAATCTTGATAACTAACAGCTAGTGGTGTCGCTGTTCCACATTGTGTTGGCATTGGGGCAACTTATCCATTATCATAATTAATGATTATGTTCCGTATGTGGCGAATTTTTCGAATTAATGTCTAGTGGTTGAATGCTATACCTACTATAGGTAGTACGTACCGAAGCGAGTGGCGAGTCCAGAATTTCAAGGCAATTATTTCGTAATCTGATACGAGTAGGTATTGAAAGTAGTCCCTTACAAAATAAAATAATCAAAACCTGAATAATATAAATACTTAACTGAAATGCTGAGTCTGGCTACACTTGTTCGGATTTGTTAACATTGATTTTGTAATAAAATTAATAACTATGTCAGAGTTCTTACAATGAGCCAGGTACACCTACTGTCATGTGAAATAAAAAAACCGATTAACCACGAAATTTAATATGTTAATTTAGTACAACGAACACCAATTTAAGTATCGTAATTGTTACGTACTTTTTGTACATTTCCTTATCTCAGCAGCATTTTAAGGCTTGTCGCTCTACAAACGAGCAAGAAATGAAGGACGGACGGAAGGTTAGTACCGCAGTGCGCAAATCGAATGAGAACAATTCTATTAGTCGAAATTTACTAATCGTTTATTTTCTCAGAAACTTGAAGGAAGTCGGTGAGATGTTACATCTCAGCAAACCATCTTCAAACCGGTCTACTTGAGTAGTCAGACGATGTGTTATGATTTCCTTGAAGAGAAAAAGAAACTCGCCATAAAATGATTTCAATAAAGTTGTTTTTACACGAAATATGTCGAATTTTGAAAAGTACTTAATCTCGATCGGAGGACTATTCGTTTGGTAAAGAAAAATAACCTTTATCAAAGACTATAAGATTTTGCATGCGTTACGGAACTGGCTCTTGTATAATATTTGACATAAATTTTCTGAAGAGTGATGTAATCTCTTTTGGTACCTTTAGTAAAGGGCGTGAACTAAGGGCGTGAGGGCTATTTATTTGATTTCATTTCACTGACATTTCATTGTGATTTGTGATTCTTACTTTTGCCTATTCATTCAAGGCTGGTCCAAGTTGCTGGTTGCTATACTCATTAGTGTTTTGAACAAGCAACGAAAGCAAGTACTTAGTGCTAATAACGTGTTGTATGTGTCATTGTTTTGCAGGAGGATATACGCTTCAGAAACGTGTTGCCACAGCGTGTCGTCATGCCGGGATTGAATTGGAACTGTCGTTATTAAACTGGCTGGGTAATATAATGTCGCGACTCGCGGTAAAACTAAAGATACTTAGACCTGCATTAATGAATCAATCTCAAGCCTGAGAACGGTCTTGAGTACGCCTTTGACATGTCATTTTGTACTGGTATGACATAAGAATGACATTTCCAAGATCGGTCTCAGGTACCTTAGGTACTTGCTTATAGTTACCGTTCTGTACATAAACAAATAAAGAATAAATATCGCCAGACAAACACACCAACAGGCAACGCGTGTACTATGGGTACCGTACAATGGACTGGGGGCGATCCCAGTGACACCCAGACCTGGGCAAATTTGCCCCGGCGGGAATCGAACCCGCAACCACCATGTGCAGTGAGCTGAGCGGCCTACGCTTGAACCACTACGCCAAGCGGTCGTCATGACATGACGTCGGGTATGCAATATTGATGGTTCGAAAATTACTAGGATGCTTAGAATAAACTTAGCGATCAATCACACTGCGAAGCCGCCACCGTTTTTTTCTTATACATTTTGGACAGCTAATGGCCGTATGACGTACGTAATCACACTTTGATACAGTAAAATGTATATAAATTATCGGTGTTACTTAATTAATTAGTGAATATTCATACATAGTGTCGACGTTTTCTTAGCAGTTGCTTAATATTAATTAATTGAGTAATAATCACATTTATATTATAAAGAGCATATTAAGCTCTGTGATTTATCGACAAAAAACAGTCTTAATTGAGGTAGTTTTCATTAAATTCGGAACTAATTGAGAAATGTTGGAATGTATTTATTTACGTAAGCCATAAATAAATATGGCAACCATAAAATGCTTAAATAAATATTTATTTTGTAAATTTTTGTAGTGGTAGTGTATATTAAAACATGACGTCATTAGCATTTAACCTAACTGTTCCTAATTAGGAATTAAACACTTAAAAAAAGCATTCGTATCAAGTTCCAACTAAGACGATATAAAGTAGGTACTTACTCGCAAAACAGATAAATTTGAAAACAACTACTAGAGAAACATAAAATCTCTGTAATCTCTAATTCGACTCCAATTAGTAGTTGTAGAGTATAATAAATCTTAACTTGAGTTCCACACTCCTCTCGGTGCTTGCGAATTTATTGACTCTATATTTTTAACGTGCGTTATTTATTTTGTGGTAGCCGATTGGTTTAGCACGCGACTTGCGGGCACCGGGACCTGGGTTCAAACCCTGGTTCGCACCTCTAGGTTTAGAAATCGATGTGCGAATCATAATTTCTATATTATGATTATCACTTGCTTTCGGTGAAGGAAACATAAGAAACCTGCATGTCTTAGAAAATCTAACCAATTTTCGAAAGATATGTGAAATCCACCAACCCGCACTGGGCCAGCGTGGTGGATTACGGCCTGAATCCCCCTCGAAGTGAGGGGAGGCCTGTGCACAGGAGTGACGCCAAAAAAGGGCTTAATTATTATTATTATAATTATTGATTTTCAATGATCTTACAAGAGCCAGAATAAGCTGTACTTTTGAAACAAAAACGTTCTACGATGGCCTGCCCTGACGTAGGGGGAGATTTGGAAGCAAGGAGGAACTAGGAGGAACCATCTTTCATTCATTGAAAAGAGTAACCATTGAGTTTCTTGCCGGCTCTTCTCAGTGGAAGCAGCATTCCGAACCGGTGGTAGATTCTGACTATTCATAAATGCTTTGTTGGCTTACATGAATAAAAACAATTTTGAATTTTGAATTTTGAATATTGAATTTTGAATTTTGAATTTTGAATTTTGAATTTTGAATTTCGAATTTTGAATTTTGAATTTTGAATTTTGAATTTTGAATTTTGAATTGGAATTTGAACTAGTAGTACTGGTAACGCAAGGACTAATTAATAGTAGGTACCTACAGGTAATATAATTTGTATCCTGTAGTTACCTACATTTATATTCACTGTGACGGTGGTAGAGCCAAGCTGTAGCCAATTGACACACGGGCTGACTCTACGTAGCACCACCCTCTCACAGAATATCACTGTAAAGTAGTTATTATACAATGCATCTTCGACATATATGGTAATATATGAGGTACCTACCTACCTACCTACTCCCTATAGTTTACTTACACCTATGTTAAAAAAACAATAATCTTCCTACAATACATAAGAAGATGAGGTATACCTAATATAACCGACCTGACACACATAAAATAATCAATATTTGTATAAGACGACATCTATCTGTTGTTTCGTCATTTCCGACTTGACGCAACAATACAAATTGTATCAATTTATACACACACACGTAAACAGCAGGTGTTGAGCAAATACTAATGACATCCTCTCACCGCATATTGCCAAATCTTTAACGAACCACGCGGTGATCATCATTAGAACTCGACTTTAGGTACCTATCAATAAAGTGTCAACCACTCAATTTTTTTTTATAAATTAAACTATATCTGTTGGCGGTTAAAGTTTCCGTTTCAATATCGTGTAATCTGTATAAAACATGATTGCATTATGTCGTCCCGCCCTACGTTCACCGGTGGTTTCATTTTAATCCGGAGATTGATTTGGCGAAGACCGAGTCTGTAATTTGTGTCTCAACACCTAGAATTAACTAAATGTTTTTGAGCCAATGACCTAACGGAACAGTCACCGGGCCCACACCTAGGATGAGTTCGGTAATGCCATGCGCTTATCTATGACGTAGTTTGATAGATTTATTATGTCTGGCATGTGTCTGACTGTCTGCTAGTGGTCTGACAAGCGTATTTATTTATAAACGAAAGCAAAAGAGGTGATATAAGAACCTACCATTCAAGTACGCGTAACTATTATCTATCTACGGTGACTTTTGGTCTCGTTGGAAGTATTTTAGACGGTGATAGGTATCTAATTATGATGATATGTTATATAAGGTCTTATTTGAATAGTGCAAGGTATTTAGCATGACACCTTAGTAAATGCTCAATATGAAGTTGATAGGTTTCCGCAACTAAAAATCTTATGTGTTTCTAAGTAACTTGTAAATTTGAAGAAATTTGTTGTTTTTAATAGCTTTACAGTATTTCTTTTTTAAGTAATATTATGGTAAAATGTATTCTGACAAATCTCATTGAAAATGCTCACGAATAACTTCGAAAGTATTATGAATGACTACGTCATTCCATTTATCAACTGACAACGCAGTCAGAGTGTATCAAGTATGTATACTAAGCCCCGGTGCATTTCGCAGTAAAAGTGAACTGATTTGCATATATACATAATTTACATAAAGCTGTCTTGCTTCGTGGGAAAAGCTTTATACCTGCTCGGCTGAAACCATATTTAACGTGTAATTGGATATCGTCAATAGGTGCTAAAATATTGAGAAACATCAGTAACTTTGCGTCTGTATTGTTGTTGTGTTGTGGGTTCGATTCCCGCCGGAGAAAATTTCGGAAATGGCCTTTTCGTAATTTTCCCTGGTTTGGGTGTCACTGGGATCGTCCCCAGTCCATTGCACGATGCCCATACTACAAGCATTGTTTAGTTTGGGACCATACAGTTGGTGTGCCAGTCTGGCGATATTTATTTATTATTTATTAAACAATGTTGGCAGACGTGAGAGATACTAGATGGCCATTGTGTGATGATTCCAAAATCTATAGCCTATTTACAATTATCGTACAGTAGGATTTTGGAAGACTGAGGCTGACTTGAGGAAGATATGATAAATGAGTGGCTCTATAACCGTCGATCGTAAATCATCTGATATAGCTTTTATCGATATCGTTTTAGTATTACTTACCTCATTTAGAATTTAATAGACCTAATGAATTCAAACGCGCCATCAAATAATGCGGTCTAACTGGTTTTGACTAGCAACAGCTGTTTATTTATAGTATACTTAATGTTAAATATAGTATGTTACCGGTTTACATCATTTCTATATGATTATCACTTGCTTACGGTGAAGGAAAACATCGTGAGGAAACCTGCATATCTTAGAAGATCTAACCAATTTTCGAAAGACATGTGAAATCCGCCAACCCGCACTGGGCCAGCGTGGAGGATTATGGCCTGAATCCCCCTCATGTTGAGGGGAGGCCCGTGCCCAGCAGTGGGACGTCAAAAGGGCTAAATTATCATTATTATTATTACCGGTTTACTGTGTCTGTTTACAAACCATATCCTTTGCATGGAGCTTGTTAATCTATATTAGTTATAGTCGGCACTATACGAGTATGGTGAGTGTATTCTATGTAGATATCTACGTTTATATGCAAATTCTGGACACTTTGTTAGGAAAAATACAGTGTTGTGTAGGGACGCCCGAAAGAAGCGAAGCTTTATAGTATAAAGCGTGGGGTACCGCAGCTGCTCTGTATACCTATATTCATCGTGTAACGCTACTGACGCTTAGCACGGATAGAGGGGCCGCGCGGCGAGCGCCCCGAACGGCCTTATAGAAGCTTCGCTTCAAAACGTTTTTAGGGTTCCGTAGTCCCTACGAAGAACCCTTATAAGATCATCCAGTCCGTCCGTCCGTCCGTCTGTCCGTCTGTCCGTCCGTCCTTCCGTACGTCCGTCCGTCCGTCTGTCCCGACCTGTCATAACTTCTACAGTTTCTGACGGAAGTTGATGTAGTTTGGTACAAAAATACTTTAAGAGTAGATCTCACTTTCAAAAATATAAAATGTACTTACCAAAATTTCTTTTTTTGAGGTACCTCCCCGAACATCGAAAAAAGGGATATTTTTTTTTTAATTTACCCCATCATGTGGTAAACCCCAATGGGATACCCCGTTGAAAAGGTCTTTTCAAATAAAATGGTGATTTCATACAACATTTTATCATCAAAAATTCAGTTTGCGAGATTTTTAACTTTTAAAGATAAAATAAAAAATTGCGTAATTGATTACAACACTTCTTACATTTTCTATTGCAAAAACATTAATAAGATTATGCAGTCGAAAATGGATACATTGTTCACCAATTTCAGTAAAATATCAGTAATAAATTTATATTTTGTGTTAATACGTGTATTTCTGAAGTGTTAATGCACGTGGATAGATGTCGGTAGTAGTATGTAAACAACATTGGGTAAGATTTTTTACATAATAAATACTGACACATCGAAAAATATGAATAAGATTATGCAGACTACATTGGATGCATTGTTAATAAATTCCAATTAAATAACAGCAATACATGTATGTTTTATGTTCATTAGTCTATTTCTTAGTATTTAAAGGTGTCGATAGATGTCGCTAGTAGTATGTATACAACTTTAGTACCTATTTCAACCTGGGGTGAAATTTTAAACAGATTACCTTCAATGACTCGGAACCCTTCATTTTATTTACCTATGCGAGGATCCAATCGACGCTGAGTTTTTCAGAGAGACAACACATTACATGTAGATGAGTAGGTAGGTATGCAATAGTGCAAGGTTAGTGCCAATTAATGATATATTACGTAAACCTTGTTAGATCTTCTGAGATACCAATGTCAGACTTCCAGTAGAAAAATGCCAGATGCATGTGTTTATTGTGAAATAACAGCGACATTTTATATTTACGAGGATTAACATTTTACATTGAAACTATTATCTCTCGATAACTCTTACTCCAAGGCTTTTCTAGTCCAACTGACATTGTTCATTTGGCATGTCTTATAAATAAAATTTGCCTCATTTTAAAGCGAAACCAAATGCCTATGAATTAGTTAAAATCTTATTGAAAGGATAGAAATTTTATGGGATGCTTGAACAACCGAAAATCTGGGTGTGAAACTTCAAAAACGTTATGCGCGAATGCGAATATTTTTATGTGATTGAAAAAAAACTTAAATGTAGGTACCTATTAGTGATGTAACGAATGTTGCATTTTTGACATTCGCGAATGCGAATGCGAATGCGAATATTTGGCTTCAACATTCGCGAATGCGAATGCGAATGCGAATGTTGACTTCCAAATAAAAAACCCTAAATTGAAAATTAAAAAAACTTAAAACAAAAATAGTAAAAAAAATTAAACGACTTTTTAAATTACAAAAGAGCTGATAATTTTCAAACGGTTGAATCGATTTTCGTGAAACATAGCTAAGAAAACTCTCGATCAGAACACCTTTCTAAAAAATAACAAAATTAAAATCGGATCATTTGTTTGGGCGCTACGATGCCACAAACAGACACACAAATACACATGTAATACTTATAACACGCCTATTTCTCGGAGGTTAATGAAGAGCGCGCAAAATGTTAGACTGGATTGAAATTTCGTGTCGGCCAAACATAGCCGAACCCATAGGTTGAAAGAACGAAGTTAGTCACATAAAGTTAATTCGAAGAAATTTGTTTTGATTTGAAGGTAGTTTAGTATTATTTCATTAATCAAATTTATTTTATATTCAAATTTTATTCAGATAATATTTTATTTAGAGTAACAAGAGCAATAGAGAAAGATCCTATTTATAATTTAGTTGCCTACCTCAAGACAGTTAAATTTTTTTTAAATTCTAATATAAGTAAATAAGTGCATTATGTGCAAGTGAGCTAAGTTACGATCGAGGCTGGTTTGCAGCCAGAGACTAACACGAGGGCTGTCCTGTGATGGAGCCAAGGTGTGTAATTAACAATGCTCACGCATTTCATAGGACATTTTACAACTTACTTGCGAATAAAAATTATTTAGAATAATACAATCTTAATTCAAAAAAAAACACAATTCACGAATTATTTCTAAGACTTAGAGAATTGCAGGAACCCTTATAGTTTCGGCACGTCCGTTTGCAATCACAGTCATTTTATACAGAGACTATTAGGGCTAAAATACTGCAAACTAGCCAAAAAAAATAGTTTATGTACCGCTAAAAAACTGTTTTGAAAGCAAAGTTATTCCATTGTACCTCCCGTACTTAAGAAAGGAGAGTAAAAAAAATGATTACAAACCCCATCGATTGAGGTATTGTTCAGTAGTATTTTAAAATTATTTTAAGGTTTCTTTGACAGTTTTTCAATATTAATTCCCGTTTACGAAATATTGTGCTTCATTGTGGCCTTTTTTACTTAAGTAGCAAGATTCATCATTTAAATTAGAACCACATTATAATTATATTGGTTTATTATAGGAAATAAATAGTTATTTACTACTATTAAAAATTTATATAAGTAATTTTCAAAAAATCTAAATGAAGTCTCAAACCACGCACCACTGATTGTGCACCCAGTCTAATCACAACTTTATTATTTGAATTAAAAATACTTATATGAATTTTCATCAGTCCAAAAAGAAAATAAAAGTTTATGTCACTTTTGCTGAAGATGTCTATGATAAATTTAGTAACAGAATTTCTTACTATTTTATTTTAAAAGGTGACTAATAGTTAATTAATTTCGCAGAAATTAAGAGGTTACGTGAGCCGCCGTATTCGATGTTTCATATCAATAAAAAAAACATCACTTTTATTTTATGAATTCCGTAATATCGAAAAGTGGCAGGATATCTGCGGAACTCTAAATAATGCGTAGTCCGACATGCATTTGGCTGGTTATATTTATCTATGGGTCTGGCAAAGCCGGTGACAATTATTATATTATTTGAAATATAATAAATCGAATGTTTATCATATGTTTTATTTACAATGAAATTTAATGTGAAAGAAATTTATTTAAATAGTTAATGTATTTATGTATAATATTTTAATAAACATCGTTTATTAATTTTTTTAAATGTTTACTATTTTTAGGGTAACTCTTTACTAAGATTTAAAAAATGTAAAGTCAATAGTGCGTAATAAGCTGCTTTATGAACCTAAAAGCGGTGCAATAAGGGCCAACCTATGAGGAAATTTGTTTAAATAATATATAATTCTTACTAGTTGTTAGCATTCCATTTTCGTCTATAGATAATTTCCTTTTTGTTTTTCAAAAACATTCGCCAAACATTCGGATAGATTCTTGCGAATGCGAATGCGAATGCGAATGTCAAAAAATACGCGAATATTCGCGAATGCGAATGCGAATGAGAATATTCGTTACATCACTAGTACCTATACATTATACAGACACACTAGTATACTTAATTAAATTGTCAGTTACCTACCTAATGACAGACAACAATCGTGTTATCATAATTTATATTATGATACCCAGCTGAGACTATATTTATCCTCAAATATTTACTGCTTAAATATAAACCTTACAACAATGAGGTGCATGTATCTTCGAACAACAATTTTAAAGAATGAAGTGAATTTAGAGTGTTCTGAGAGCTTGAAAGGCAATACAATGTTTATATTTCGTACACGGGACGAATAGCGAGGTCTGGATTGATTTTGTTATAAGTAGGTTTGCCAAACCACTCTAGTCTTTGACAAAATAAGCTTAAAACTTAAATTGCTCCTCTTCTAACACCCGTATGTATAGACATTTCTTTATAATTCCTCAGCTAAGACATAAGGACAGTTAAGAATAAAATCGCATCATGTAGATACTAGGACGATTTATGATAATTATAGAAAATGCAACTGTGAAAACGAGAGTTTAGAGTTCAAATAATTGTCTGTTCTTACTTTTGTAAATTTCAAAATAATCGAACAAAATTAGTTATTATTTAATTTTGCTTATAATAAATACCTTATTACTCGTCTAAAAATAGGGCCATTTAAGTGATTTCAGTGCTAATAAGATACTATACTTACATACGTTTTTCAGCCTTATATAAAAATACCCGGGTCAATATTGTTTTATTTTGAATAATTGTCATAAGCTTCAGTCACACAAAATCAGCTTGTTATGTAAGTAACATGTTCAAATATGCATTTCAAACTATTCTAGACAATCTAGCGGACGTTGCAAGCGATGGTCAAAGGTTCTCTAGTGAAAGTAATTTACAATATTATATATGAGACTCAATTTAGGACATTTCCAAAGATGGTGTACCTACATTGCGTAAACTAGTGTATTTTAGTCATATCACATTTATAAGTAGGTTTTGATATTAGACACGTAGGTGCATTATACTTATATACTTACATTTTACTTATGTCTTATAATTATCTGTGCAATGTGTATATCAATAAAGCTGAATGTGTGTATGACCCTAAAATATGAGTACCTACCTAATGAACGATTGGGGATATTCATTAAAAAAAACATACTTACAGACGAACATAAAACCTCCTCCTTTTTTGAAAGTCCGATATTAATATTTTCTTTTGTTAACTAAGTACATTTTCAGTCGATAGGTATAGGTACTTTAATAGGCTTTTTCTAGTTTCCGGTTTGTCACTGCAAATCAATAAGTCATTACAAAAATAAGCCGGTTTTTAGACCTTCCGATCTCTAAGTACTTACTTACTAGTTATAAGATATTTGAATGATGATTGCACTTCACTCATAATTACTTACTTAGGCATTTTTTCAGAGCACTTAAATGGGATAGAAATGAAAAAAATAATATGCATAATTATGCATAATATAGAGTGTTCATTTTGTATTAATTAAAAAAATATGCAACGAAAAAGTGTGACGCATGGAGAAACCGGTGACTATCGTATCGATAAAGATATAATGATCGACAGTCGTGCAATTATTACCTAAGAATGTCTACTAAAATCCATCGATTTTTGTAATGATTTAGGAGCCACAAGGATTTTTAAAATTTTAACATAAGTATGTGTGTTTTTCGAAATTAAGACAACATGTTGAGTCACAGCTTCTAACAAATTCTGGCAAAATAAGGTGTGTTCAAATCCGACTCCATATAAATACACTACCTACTCGCATGTTAAAATGATTTTAATCTGCGAATTTCGCAATTTTAGAGTAGGTATGTATCTGAGTAAGTTTTGAGTCATCATTTTTTTTATATTGGCTTTGGGAGATATTTTAATAATTAAAGGTGGTGTAGACTTATAAAATATAGTATAACGTTTCTGTTTCACCTTGTTTACTTAGCTACTTATTTAAAGTTTTACGAGCGATGTTATAGGTATCCACGTTAATAACGCCGCAAAACACTGAATAGTTGAATGCTTCTTAGCCTTTTCATAATTGGTGTCATCGATGTCAAAGTAATCAAAGATTTAATTAAAAATTTCATTGGTACTCCCTATATAGTGTGTAGTTTAGATTTCACCTTTAGCTTTAGTAGATAAGAAGCGGTGGATATACCTACCTTATTAAGTTGGATAGTTTCCGGAATTTCCCCGGAAATTCAGCTTCAGTAGTTTTTCGCCGTTTGCTATTAATATTATTTAACTATTCGACATAATAAAAGACGCCTGTCTTCCTTCCTTATAAAATCGGTTAACTGCCAGTAAAAATCCCATTCAAATCGATCCTGCCGTTTCGGAGATTTGCCTGAACAAACAGACAGACAGACAATTTTGTTTTGTTATATATAAGTAAGTACCGCATATATGTAGGTACATTTGGTAAAAAGCTCTTCATTTGTAGGATTTTAAACCTTTAGTAGGTAAGTATATGAAAACGATTATTTTTGTGGAAAGCTGAAAAATATCAAATGATGGAAATATTTCTTAGATGGGCGAACAAATGTGATACTAAAAGAACCACACTTCCTAGTCGTGTTTTTAGGTATGATACATTACCTTATGTAAAGTTAGGCTATCGTAATTACCATTGTTCATATCTACCACTTATCTCATTAATCTGGTAAGGGGAAACGTGTGTGATTAATGTACTGGGACATTATATAGGTGTTTTGAATTAAAAAGTAGTTGTTCAAGATTTCAATGTGATTCAAGAAAAGTTATCCCCGCTTTTAGGCCATATAAAATTCCAAGTTCTCCCTACTCGCGTCTTAGTCGTTAACGGTGGCGCGGCATCGGTTGCGCACGCGGCGAAAATCAACTCGGATATTGTTGTGTCGCTGCAAACCGTTCATTACTGTGAGTTCAGTGGAGTGTTGACAAAATTCAAATTGATTTTGTACTAACAGGTGAGTTTTTTTTAAATAATTTATCTACTTACCTATATATTTGCGAGTATTTATTTATAGAAACAATATAGAGCGTGTTCTACACAACCCTATAGTTTGTTCAGTTTTTTTTTAATTGATACATGGTGTGCATTTATCACGTAAATTAATTAGTGTAGGTACCTTATTTGTTGATCTCACTTTATATAAATACTTACTTTATAATTAAATTCTTATTCGTTGTGTCTTGGCGTAAGAGACAATTAGAACTTGTGTTTGGAATAAAATTTTACGTTCGTATTTAAATTACGTTGTGTTATTTGTACTTATTGTATCGCGTAGGTTCTTGCGGCGTCTTTTTGTACGCATTTGATTGTTTTATTGGTCGCAGGCGTACCTATATTGTTTGCAAAACAATACTTATTTGGCATTGACAGAAAATGAAACTTTATTCAGGTAGATAAGTACCTAATAACTTTTATATATTATTAGATATTACAAAAAGAGTTAGAAAAAGAAAGGAAAAAATAAGCCAACCTACTTACTAGAGTTTTTAAATGCCCTACAATAATTTCAGGACTGAACTTGAATGCTGTTGACGATCTTTCGGCTTTCGTATTATTATATCGGCAACCGCAAATGGATTTAAAATGTCGTATCGTATTCAGTCGAATCGCACTGCAGCCTATTGCGTGTTTGTAATAACAATAAAACGTGATAGATCTGATATTATAACCTTGTTGCATGCAACCGGTATACCTAAATCACGTATAAATTTAATTGTTTCTTAATAAATAGTATTAAACTCGCCAAGTCGCCGTCTAAAACAATGTCAAACTCCGCTACGTCCATTATACCTAGTCGGTCACAATGACTTATTATTTTCCACGTTTTTCCTCGACACGGTTATGCCTCGATAGAAAAACCAACTATTGTTGTGAAAGATGTCTTTAGTGCTATAGTTTCTATACGTAGGTATCTCCCGGTAGTAATTACTTATGACAGTTTAAGTAGGTAATTGTCTTCCAAAACTTGACTTTGAGATTTTGGCGTTTTTAGGGTTCCTACCCTTATAAGATCATCCAGTCCGTCCGTCCTAGTCTGACACAGTACTATAACTTCTACAGTTTTTGTCGGAAGTTGACGAAATTTGGTATAGATATTTTTTTTGTTTTAGTTACCCCATCATATTGTGATATATCGCTGAACAGATCTTTTCAAATGAAAAGGTGTTTCCATACAAAATTTTAGTATCAGGAATTCAGTTTGCGAGGTTTTTAACTTTTAAAGATTTAATCAAAATTGACGTTATGAATGCCGACACTTAAATTTTTATGATAATCGACAAAACTAGTTACCCAAAAATATAATTTCGTTATTGAAATGGCTACGGAACCCTACACTGTGCGTGGCACGACACGCACTTGGCCAGTTTTATTCTTAATAAGCTTACCACGTTACTTATACCTACGTACCGTTAACTTATCTACATGTATCGAAGTAATTAATGACATAAGTGCTAAATGGTAACTAAGTTATTGCTTATTTTTATTACACAGCTAGCTTTTGCTCGCAGCTTCACTTGCATAGATTTTTATGTTCTAGATTTCGATAACAGCGCTGGTACCTGGTCTAAGTATAGCAAAATCATCCAAAAGTATTAGTAATTAAATAAATAAATAAATATCGCCAGACTGACACACCAACTGTATGGTCCCAAACTAAGCAACGCTTGTACTATGGGTACCGTATAATGGACTGGGGGCGATCCCAGTGACACCCACACCTGGGAAAATTACGAAAAGGTTATTTCCGAAATTTGCCCCGCCGGGAATCGAACCCGCAACCACCTGGTGCAGTGCTCAAACAACTGCGCCCAGCGGTCGTCCAATAAATTAATTCCATAAGTTGCTTAATAAAAAATATCATCAAAATTGGTTGATATGTTTAGGGAAGAAGAATTGCACATACATACCGGAGTTTTATATATTTATAAAGATCAATTAATAAGTTGATGGATGGTCCTCATAATATTGATATTATGAACGGCTCATAGTATTGAGATAGGTACCTACCCAGGTTAGTGTCTACCTACTGAACATTAAAATGTTGGTTTCGCCTCTTTTTTTGTTTATTCTTCAAAACGACTTTCACTGATCCACATTAATGATGTGAGGTCATACTATATTGTGTAACATTTAACAAATTGATTCAGTCTTGTACCTAATAAAATTGGAGAAAGTAGGTTTTTGCATTTCACTGAAATCGGACTGACCATTGAGGAGATATAAATAAAGAATCATTATAACATCTTCACGTTGCTTCCTGTTTGCATGGCGACAAGGATTCGTAATTCATTAAGAATCTTAATTGACTTGGAGGAGATACCTCCTTACCTACGTAACTGCTCGCTGTCTCAACAACTATTTCCGGTGTGCGTGTGTTCGTTATTTTTGTCACCCTAAACGGCTGGACCGATTGTGATGATATTTGGTTGTACTTATTGAGTCACCTGGATGGTTCTTAACTATAGTTGTCGACTTCCACAAAATAAAGTCTGCGCTAGCGAAAACTAATATACTGACCTATAAAAATAAAGCTCTTTTTAGGTACCTACTTTTAAACTAATAACAGTTGCATTTATTAAAAAAAAAAACTGTTGCAGCTGTGAAACAGTAAAAAAATCATTTATTGTAGAGCTGTTACGTGGTATTACCAAATTGACCTCACAAACGTGTCGCAAAATTTTCCATTTTGCCAAGCAATTTTTACAAACTGATACGAAGTGAATCGATCCGGTAATTTTATTGGTTTTAAAATGGTGTAGGTACTAAAATTACATAAGTAATTAGGTATATTCTGATACGATAGTTGCGTATGGACTTATCTGCGCATACGCAACTATCGTAAGCGACGCGTAACTGATTTTTTAAATGAAAATTAAGTACTGTACCTACTATCGATCGAAATCGATGCTTGTTATCAGTGAAAGTAATATTAATAAAATTAAACACTTGTCACTGTCACGTGTCACTGTTGAACATTGACTTGATTGTCTGAATCTTGACAGGATAAAGGAGATCTCAGCGATATCTTTTTTGTAGTACATCAATGTTCGTATATTTGCTAACTCTATTAAGTTAAGATAACGATTAGGAATGAATAGGATACTGATAAACTCTACATCAATGCTCTACATACCGTTTCAAGTGCATAATAAATAAATGTGCAATTAAATACCTACAGAAACAGTTGTACTTAACTTTATGTAGTTGTACTTAACTTTATGTTATTTCAATTAAACATCGTGCTGTAATTGAGTGACTGTAGAAAAAGTTTGAACATGGTTCCATGGAATTAGTTTTTTTTTATAATTTGACAGCTGTCAGTTGAAAGCGATTCTCCCGGGCGGGAAAACTATTACTTTCAACCCGCTCCTAAGGCAACTTCAGACCTACTTTCAGAGTATGAGTAATGAAATAGTACATTGTTACACGAGTGGTGAAAGTGACTTATTTTTCCCGAGACGGGGTTTGGCGCCCGAGCGTAGCGAGGGCGCTAATAGTTCGAGGGACAAAATAAGTCTTTCACCCGAGGTAAACACTGTGCTTTTCATTACGAATACAAGGAAAATAAAAATAAAAACAGGAATTGGCCAAAGAAATAATACAAGGAAGCATGAACAATACTCTACAACTCGAAAAAAAAAAAGATCGGATTGCCGCCTATTTTGTTTTTTTTCGTTGGCCGGCCAACTTAATTATTTAGCCAGTATTTTTAATTTTCATTTTTAAATATTTTGACCAAATCTATGTTATTTTAAAGAAATTGTTGAAACTAAATTATAATTAAGTCATTTAAAAGTATATATTCTTTATTTAATACTCAACTTTATGTTATTTCAATTTTACATCGTGCTGTAATTGAGTGACTGTAGAAAAAGTTTGAACATGGTTCCATAGAAATGGAACTAGTTTTTTTTTTATAATTTGACAGCTGTCAGTTGAAAGTGATTCTCCCGGGCCAGAAAAGTATTACTTTCAACCCGCTCCTCAGGCAACTTCAGACCTACTTTCAGTGTATGAGTAATGAAAAATATTTTTTTCCTTTACGATCATTTGGTGCCTATGGTCCTGTCCTGATATATTTTTATACTTAGTGGATATAAAACATAATATTAAGAAAAATTTTGTTTATGACACAATAAATATAATACTTACCCACTGTAAGATATCGCTGGGTAACTGCCGGTGGTCAAATAATTATAATTTACAGTGGTCACAGTCATAAATTTCTCTGTTTACCTATATATCCGAACAATTGTTATTTATTGGCAGGACATGTCTGGTTTATTTCCTGTTATTTAGTACCTATATCGCCGTTGTAGGATGCTATATATCCCGTAGAATAATAAATGTAGTATCTGCAGTCATTTGATAGGAAAAATAAAAACACAGAATTCTATAAATAAATAGTAATGCTTATAGTATGCGATACGATCTTTCTATACGATTGTTCTAATTAATTATGATGCGTTGGTAAAAGTGAGTTATCGTAAGTACTTACCTAGGTGCATTGTATAAAATAGTTTGAAGAGATTCTGGCAAGTGGTCGAACCTATTTTGAAAAGATTAAATGAATAAATAAATATAGGTAGTAGGTGTAGGTATATGAAAATGATAATTGGAAACGTGACACGCCTTACGCACGATTTGCAATTGTAGAAAGTCAGACATGTAGGCACCTAGCTAAGATTAAGTCTCTTGATTTTTTGAACCGAAAGGACTAAATTAAGATTCGATTTAAAATAAGGTACAGGTAATTATTTAAAAAAAAACGAATTTTACATAAATGAATCGAGGGTTTAGCATAATCTATACAAATAAATAAAATTAGAGTGTCTGTTTGTAATATCAAATTAACACCTTTTTAATAAATGCATATGAAAGTACATACGGCACTTAGAGCAAAACCGAGATTTAAAAAAAAATTGTCTGTCTGTCTGTCTGTGTGTTTGTTCCGGGTAATCTCCAAAACGGCTGCACCGATTTTGACGGGATTTTCACTAGTAGACAGCGGATGTCATAAGCAGTAACATAGGCTACCTTATTTAAGAAAAAACAAAAAAATACATAACAAATGCTGCCTGTCGCGCGGGCTCAGAACGCGCAAGCGGGTTTTTGCGATAGTAGGTATATATTCCACGCGGACGAAGTTGCGGGCTCAGCTAGTGATTTATAAGAATATTATCATTACTCAATGAGTGTTGGTAGGACCGTTAATTCATTTTCGACATTCTTCTCAAGTCGGCCTATGTATGACCGGTTCAGTGCGTGAGTTCTGAGTCACATGACTTCCTTTCTTCGCCCTCCCAACTTACCTTGTGCGTTATACGCACGTGACTGTACAATCACTTGCAATACTCAATAAGTAGGTATGCAATAATAAATACCTACATATTTACACAATAATATTTTTAAGTATAAGGTTGCTAAAGATTCTACAGCTGCAGGTAATCAGTGTATGGATAAAAAAAAAATGCGATTGTTTCAAGTGCTGAATTTAACTTGTGTAATGATTGGGACAGTGGGCATTGTGAAAGATTTTTGGGAGGTGGCAATTTTTAACCTAAAGGGATTGGTCTTTCTTTGGTAGGTGCCTATTTATTTTTTCTAATCACTCTTTAAACCATCTCCCTGCATGCTTTTACTTGTGTTGTGGTTATGTAACATGGAAACATTGCTTTGTAATACGCGAACAAATAGTGCATTATGCGCCCACGTCGCAAAAACTTTATGGTTTCCGTTCGAAAGTGCCGGTTAATGAAATTGAAAGAACTAACATTGTGGTTGAAGTAACTGGTCTTGGACCCGTGTTAAGTAATAAAACCTGCATATACCAATATGTACAGGTTGAAACAGAAAGGGTTTACTTTTTTTGTAAAACTTAACTTTGTAATTCTAAAAACTATCAGCTGCGACGGGACAACGCGATAGCTTATGACGGCACCAGGGGAGTGGCGACTGTGGCTAGGAACAGTGACTTTGTGTACGTTAATTCAGCGTATGTCGGCTCTAAAATAAATGTTTAATAAATGCAATGCACACGGTCTTTTTCGCGAATTACAAAATTTGTCTTTTATTATTGTCGATTTAAAAATTTCTAAAAGAACTCAAAAAAATTGAATTTGAAAAACAAAAGGTGTTATAGGGCTACAGCTGTTGACAGATTTTATAAGTCTACAAAACCTTCAGTACTTCAACTGTCCCACAATGCCTATAGTTTTAGATATACAAAGTCAAGTTGCAAAAAATAGTGCACTTTCTGTTTCACCTAGTATATAGGTACTTGTATAAAATTCCGGTATGAGTGTGTCCGTAATTATTCTCCTCCTTAACGGTTTGACCGATTATTATGTTTCTTAGCTATAGTTGGATCCAGTAGGTGGCGGTGGTGATATCGTCGACATCCCGAAAATAAAATGTACTTTAGCGAAGCTGCATGCAAAAGCTAGCTATGTAATAATACATAGGTACCGATACACCTTCACTAATATAGTTGTCAAATCGCGATATACCTACAATATAATTTTGTTTTGGTACTAGTCCCACCACACACTCCCTCCACTGTTACTCCTGTAAACCAGGATCGACAATGGTGACCAATAATGACGTCGACGTTTGACCCTCGACGAGTTCCGGGAAAAAGTTAAGTTGTCTTGGAACCCGCATGAATTAAATCGAAAGAAATAATAGGAGGAGTTGCAAGAAAAAATATAATACCTACATACAATAGACATGGGTACATGGAGCATAACATAATTATAAATGTACATTTTAATTAACAAATATAAATTCCACGCACCAATGAGTCACCTCGCCCCGCGGGAGTAATTTGCAAATTACGTTAACGTAAAGCCAATTTGAAGAAAGACCCTTTGCTTTAACGAAGAAATCGTGCACCCGGGAATTTAAGGCAGCGGCGCCCTAAATCCTGATCGATCTCGGGCAAGGTCCTTGTAACACTTGAGGTGATTGCATGAACTTGCCTTAATTCCGCCTTTCGTTGGCCTTAGCATTGGCGTAAGCTTTTAATGCCGTTAGGTGCCTAAATAATGAAGAAAGTTGTTGACAACTTATTATTCCCTGCAAACAAAACAAACAAACAACATTATCTTTGCCTAAGTACGCCATGTTATTGGAACGTATATTTTTAAAGTGCCCAAACAAGTGATAAATGTAATTGTGCAACACAAAAGTGGATAAATAAATAAATATAATAAATATCGCCAGACTGACACCAACTGTATGGTCCCAAACTAAGCGACGCTTGTACTATGGATACCGTACAATTGACTGGGGGCGATCCTAGCGACACCCAGACCAAGGCAAATTACGAAAAGGTCATTTCCGAAATTTGCCCCGACGGAAATCTAACCCGCAACCACCCGACGCTGTGAGACGAGCGGTCTACGCTCAAACCACTGCGCCAAGCGGTCGTTAAATTTAGCGGATATTTTATTTATATTTGATGTGGACTCATAGACGTTACGAACGGAAGTCTAGTGTATCCTATGTGAACTTACTGTATCGCCTTTTCTGTTTTAACGGAAATAAGTTTGATAATGCAGATTTTACAGTGACATTTTCATCTTATTCAATTCTATACGTAAGTACTTGCAAATTCAAATTCAAAATTCAAAATTGTTTTTATTCATGTAAGCCAACAAAGCATTTATGAATAGTCAGAATCTACCACCGGTTCGGAATGCTGCTTCCACTGAGAAGAGCCGGCAAGAAACTCAATGGTTACTCTTTTCAATGAATGAAATATGGTGTACATTCTCAGGAACAGCATAAAAAATATATGAGCAGGCAACACCATTGCCACTAAATAGCTAATAGTAAATAATGATCAAATCTCATTCAGATTTAGGTATGTAAATAAAATGAGACAGCTAGTTTAGTATGATGTGCCTACCTACTTGCTCTTCTTCTACAAGTGAAGACTTAGCATAGCTTTCATGCTAGTTTCATTTATTGTTGAAATAGCTGTAATATTGTACCAAATAAATAAATGAAATAGTACATTGTTACACGAGTGGTGAAAGTGACTTATTTAGTCCCGAGACGGGGTTTGGCGCCCGAGCGTAGCGAGTGCGCTAATAGTTCGAGGGACAAAATAAGTCTTTCACCCGAGGTAAACACTGTGCTTTTCATTACGAATACAAGGAAAGTAAAAATAAAAACAGGAATTGGCTAAATAAATAATACAAGGAAGTATGAACAACTAGCTGTACCCCGCGACTTCATCCGCGTAGTATTGGATTATTGGGTTAAAAAGTATCCTATATGTTAATCCCGGTTATAGTCTATCTGTGTTCCAAATTTCATCCAAATCCGTTCAGTAGTTTTTGCGTGAAGGAGTAACAAACATACATACATACATACATACATACATCCACACTCACAAACTTTCGCATTTATAATATTAGTAGGATACTCTACAACTCGAAAAAAAAAATAAAGATCGGATTGCCGCCTATTTTGTTTTTTTTTCGTTGGCCGGCCAACTTCAATATTTATCATTTTCATCTTTAAAAATTTTGCCCAAATCTATGTTATTTTAAAGAAATTGTTGAAACTAAATTATAATTAAGACATTTAAAAATAAATATTCTTTAATTAATACTTAACTTTATGTTATTTTAATTTTACATCGTGCTGTAATTGAGTGACTGTAGAAAAAGTTTGAACATGGTTCCATAGAAATGTGAAAATGGAAGTAGTTTTTTTTTTATAATTTGACAGCTGTCAGTTCTAAGAGATTCTCCCGGGCCGGAAAAGTATTACTTTCAACCCGCTCGTCAGGCAACTTCAGACCTACTTTCAGAGTATGAGTAATGAAAATGTATTTAATGAAATCGTTAAAAAATAATCGTCTCATATTGTGTACGAATAAAAATGTATGTGGAAAGTAAGGGTGTTAGTCTCCATCTATGTAGCTACTAAAATCAAAGAATTTACGTTGCTGGCTTAATTCTGCAGAAAAGAGGGTCTATTTTTTTAATATCTAGGGTTTAAGCAAAGAGACTCGACTTAATTGAATAGGTAAAATAATTAATTTACCGCGTCCATATTTCGTGCTTATTAGTACATTCACCTGCTGCTTGGTAAAATTAAAAATAATAGAGATGTAGAGAAAACTAAGTAGTAAATCGACAGTAGGTAATACAACACCTAGTACGTTAAAACTTAATTTACGATTCGGCTTAATGAAACAAGAGAACGTGATTGGAGTGCTTAATCTGACGAAGGCGAGTGGTTTACGTGTGATAATTAAGGGCATGTGCACACCTCGTTTTTTAAATGCACCGTCGACGCGCGTTTTAATAACGTGTGTCGACGGCGCTCTTTTATCTACAACGGTCTAGGGCTGCGTCTGATTCGTGTGCGTATCGCGACTATATCGCTACAAACGCGCGTCGACGGCGCGTTTATAAAACGAGGTGTGCACAGGCCCTAAGCTTTAGACATTGTGAGATCACATCTTCTTTAACATATTGTTAGTTTATCGACGATTTTTGTAAAGCTTAATATAAGTAGGATATTTTTATCAGCAGTTTTCAGAAAAATTACGCATTAGGTACCTCTCATTCGCACTTACAAACACTAACATCGGTTTAAGATGTGGTCTCGTTCTTAAATTTCTATCTAAACTAACAAAAAATAAAAACATAGGTATGACTGCATCATAGACTACTTTATATTACTTTATACTACTGGGGTTGGATAAGGTAACGTTGAGAAATAACAAAGCAGCGTTCTACGTTGTTCTTTTTTTTTGTTTTTAGTTAGTTTCATGTTTTGTCCGTGTTATCCAAAGGGTACATGCACCTACCATGAAGGGGATGACCGTAGGACGGCATCTGGAGCAAATTGATGTCCTTCAAACATGTTCGGACCGTGATAGGAACGTGTCTACAACACATAAAATACCTAGCCAAGCGCGTATTATTGCATATATGTAGGCCTATGGGCTAGGTAGACATTTTTATTGACGCCACGGATTCTTCTATAACTTGAGAAGATTTGATCACATGATATACGAGTATATATACATATATATAGAAACCAGATTTCACTGAGGCCATTCTGCGTTCCCTTAGTCCACTGGCATGGGTACAATTGTAGTAGTCGCGAACCTACTAAGGTTCCTGTTTTTATTTATTAATTTTTTATAGAAAACACATGTACATTTCGCCGATCTTCTGTGACGGGGTGGTACTACCCCGGTCGATCCAGTCCTTTTTTTTTGGACTAGTCCCGCCACACACTCCCACCGCTGTAACTCCTGTAAGCCAGGATTGAAAATGGTGACCAATAATGATGTCGAGGTTTGACCCTCGACGAGTCCCGGGGAAAAGTTAAATTGTCTTGGAACCCGCACGAATTTAATCGAAAGAAATAATTGGAGGAGTTGGAAGAAAATATTTCCACTTCCCTCCGGTGCAAAGCGGGAGACAAAAATAGCTGGTATGGGCTGATTGCCATAGAAACAAGACTGTTACAGCTGATTGAAGACCAGTTGTAAAGCACCACGGATCGCAATATAACTAATTGGACCTAAACGCATGAGCTGATTATACTTGATTCCAATAATAGGTATGGCAAAAGCGCTTGAACGCCCGGAAATTGTCCCTGGTTTCCACAAGGTCTGTGTAATAAACTGCTCCAGATGTCACTTGCAGGCTATTTAGCATAGTAGTCCGTTCGTTGTGCCAGCAGGTCGAGCCAGTCCGACGATAAGACGATGTTATGCTGGCCTCATGCTCGTAACTAGTTATTAGGATGTTGTAAGTTGAATGCATCAAGCATCCGTTAAACCTAGATTTTGGCGTGATAATTTACCGCGGAATATATTTTGTAATATAAACTGGTCATAAACTATATGCGGTAACGCCCTATTATCTGATTTAACATGTTATTTATTAGCTATTTATTTTATCCTCCGATAAATTAAATTGTAATAATAATTGATTTATGAGTGTAAAAAAGAGTTTGGTAAATCTATCTAGTATATTATATAAAAATGAATCTATATTTCCTTGTTCACCGCATCACGCGTGAACGGATGAACCGATTTCGCTATTAATTCTATTTTTGTTGTGATTATTATTGTCAGAAGGTTCTTAAGAAAGTTGAGCGGAACAATTCGAATTCAATATTCAAAGTTAAGGCTAAAGCGCCCATCTAGCCCGCGAAGTTCAAATTTTTTGAGGTTTTTTAGATTTTTTTTCAAAATCTGACAATAATAAAAGGCACATTTTGTAATTCGCGAGAAAGACCGTGTGCAGTGCATTTATTAATATATCCAACTTACTCTAAAACATTTCAAGAACGACAGCTATCCAGATAATCTGGCAATTTTTGTATATTTAGTGATTTACTAGTATCATATCCACCGTGATAATATTTAGAGTAAAATAAATGTATTAAGAAACGCACTGCATACTGTGTTTGTCGGAAATCACAAAATGTTGTCTTAAATGTTTTCAGATTTTGGATAAACTATATAAATACTCGAAAATTTTTAATTTCGCGGGCTAGACAGGCGCCTTCACCTTATGACAGGATAACGTCAGGTCAGCTAGTCAATTATATTTCTTTTCGCCATCCATACATTATTTTGCACGATTTTGAATTCGTTCCTAATATTACGTGTGCATAAAAAAGAAGAATTGGATACAATATCGTCTGGATTACTTCCGGGCGAGTCCCACATTCAATTATTTCCGCGGAATGGGTATAATCCGACTTTGATAGCGTTGAGAAATCTCGATACGGCTCTTTGTGTCCTCTACACATTGAGCGATACTTTTTAGCAAGTACTACCTACTTACCATTATTAGGTGGGTTTGGAATTTAACCAAAAACGACATAGGAGAGCTAAACAATTATATACCTACCTATCTATTACTATGCGTAGACTAGACAGGTACGATCATTTTTGTCTTCCCCTCTTTAATTTACCGACTCAAGGCGACCGTTTGGCGCAATGGTTCGAGCGTAGGCCGCTCGGCTGCACATGGTGGTTGCGGGTTCGATTCCCGCCGTGGCAAATTTCGGAAATGGCCTTTTCGTAATTTGCCTTCGTCTGGGTGTTACTAGGATCGCCCCCAGTATATAGTACGGTACCCATATTACAAGCGTTGCGGGATCATACAGTAGGTGTGTCAGTCTGGCGGTATATATTTATTTTATTTAAGTAGAATAATTGTGTATCGACATAGGTATATTTATTTCCTCAATTATCTTTTCTAACTCCAATTAACAGAGATTACATTCCCTTGAAACGTCCAGTTCGTAATTACTTTGAAGTTTTGTAATTTTCTCACCCGGCTGTTCTGTCACTGCCCGCTACATCAGAGCGAGTTTGTGCGACATTTGAGGAGACCGCGTGCTCATCAAGTTTGAGTTTGTGCGACATTTGAGGAGACCGCGTGCTCATCAAGATTGCGACGTACCCGCACCAAGACACTTTGTGAGTTAAAAAGTTAAAAGAAATTAGAAACCTGCCGAACTCGACCCGGAATTAATTTCAGCGCCCTCGGTAGCAAATACAAGGACATGTGTACCTACTGCTAGCTCAAAATGTAAAAACATGCCTCACATACTTTGCATAATTGATCCTACTAATATTATAAATGCGAAAGTTTGTGAGTGTGTATGTATGTATGTATGTATGTTTGTTACTCCTTCACGCAAAATCTACTGAACGGATTTGGATGAAATTTGGAACACAGATAGATTATAACCGGGATTAACATATAGGATACTTTTTAACCCAATAATCCAATACTACGCGGATGAAGTCGCGGGGCACAGCTAGTAAGTAAATATGATGTAACTTACTACCACAAAAAATTGCTGATGGGTTTCTTTCGAAAAGCTGGCCTTTTAAACCTCTCGCAACCAATCAGCTGTAGGAACCAATCAACAGAAAAGGTTTATACCATAATCTTATAACCTTTGCGGCAGGTAACAACATCATCTTTAGCATTTAATATCGTACATTAATGATATAGGACCTTATATAGGAACCAATAAAGTAGGTTCGTGTATTACTGAAACGTTTTGAATCAACGTTACGTCAGAACCTACAGTGATAAATAAATAAATGTCCACAAAATATTCAAAGTAGTAGAAGTATTTTAACTTCAGTACTCTAAAGTTGAAATAGTTCCGTAAATCCTAACGGTAAGTATCTACTTAGTGCCGTCGTAAGTTATTTTGAGCACAAGCCTAATCTTATTCGTTACAAATAGCTACAATCGTTTGTTTCACTTAAGTTTGGTCAGTTGTCTGTTTGCGAATTAGCTAAATAAGTTGGTACCTAGTTGTAATAGTACAAAATTGACAGACATATTGATTTCTTTCTTACTCAATGTTATTTAGATTAATAGCTCGCGGGAACCCTGCCGACGGCAAGAATAATTTAGGTAATTTTAACACAAGTTTATATATTTTATAGATAGATAGATAACTCTTTATTAATCAACCACTAGAAAACCAAAATTTACAAATATATTACATAATTTACACAGAAAGTGAAAAATGGGCGGCCTTATCACTAAAAGGCAACCTTAGGGTGGAGAGGATCTAAAGAAAAATAATACGGGGTGTACTTACATAAATTAACTTATGTATACAAACATTACATTAAATAAACAAGAAAATGATATGACATATACTTATACCTACTACATAATGGCTAAATGAATATAATAGCACGCAACAGTTTAGACACAAACAAAATAAATAATAAACAAATAAATAAGAAGCAGTAATTATGGAGAAAGAAGGAATTTCTTTACCTGGTCTTTGAAAATGTATATGAGCTATCTTTATCTTAGTATTCTATATAGGTAGGTATGTATTTTAACATGTAGGTATTCCTTCTATGACCATCGATGGCACGGGGTAGGAATTCACACAAATCCAATGACGATTTAACCACTGGACTTCACACGTTTAGGTACTAATATATCAACCTAGCAGAAGTAAAATTAAGCAATACCAAGGTATTGCAGATCTTGCGTGAAAACTTCCTGCTATTAGGTCTAAGTATAGGTAAGTAGTGTAGGTACATAACGTAATGAAAAGCTGCACTATTTTTGTGTGAAACTGAGTGTGTTACCGGTAATTGCAACTACGCCTGTGAACCGTTGCGGTACGCTTCCGACATTTCTGATACAATCACATTGAAACACAATAACTAGATAAGGCAAATTCATAATACAAATTTACCTATTGAAATAAAAATCAGACCAACTTTTGGTAGATCGTGTATTACTTATTTATAGGTGTTTTAGGCAAAAGATTTAAGACTCGACGTGGTCACAAAATAAATGCCGCTAGTTAAAAACTCTCGAAGCAATAGATAAACACTGGTTTAGCTACATGATTAGAGTTATTAAGGTGAAGGCGCCTGTCTAGCCCGCGAAATTCAAAATTTTCGAGTATTTTTATAGTTTATCCAAAATCTGAAAACATTTAAGACATCATTTTGTGATTTGCGACAAACACAGTATGCAGTGCGTTTATTAATACATTTATTTTACTCTATATATTATCACGGTGGATATGATACTAGTAAATCACTAAATATACAAAAATTTCCAGATTATCTGGATAGCTGTCGTTCTTGAAATGTTTTAGAGTAAGTTGGATATATTAATAAATGCACTGCACACGGTCTTTTTCGCGAGTTACAAAATGAGCCTTTTATTATTGTCTGATTTTGAAAAAATTCTAAAAAAACCCAAAAAATTTAACTTCGCGGGCTAGATGGGCGCTTTAGCCTTAAGATCGATGTTTATTTCAGCGCCAAAATGGTATGAAGCTACTTGCTTAATATTAATGTACGCTGTCAAGATTACCACCTACAGAAAATAAACGTTCTTAATTGTTTTTTTATCTGCCTGCGGGTGGGTACGAGTACTGCACAACAAACTCGTTCAATATGGTAAGAATGAATATTAACTTTCCCCCGATAATGTATGTCAATGACATTTGAGTGTTTTCAAAACGAGTTCAAGAATTGTGACATGTTTGATAATATAATTAAACCTAACAACAAGGTTTATAGAGCAGTCACACCAAATTGTTCTTTATTTCCAGTTACGCACAGCAACAGTCATCCCTATAATTCACTTTCAGAAACTTTATATCATGGATGTAAGTATAAGTTATCTAATGCTTCATTTGGTATGTTCTTACTTTAGCGAATTTCGTTTTTCCATTTGAAAAGTCGACTCTTTTTACCGTCGTATTCTGTAGGTATAAATACTTATATTACGGCAGATTACGGTCTCATCTAGTAGTATATTTTATTACATGCATGTTATCCATATACTTTCGATTTTCCTTGGCTTTTGCTCAGTTAACTATGTAAAAAACGGGATTCAGTGAAAGTAGATTGCGGTAAATATCAGATATTTAATTACTCGGTAGTAACTGGTTCAATTACCTACTAGTTTGTTTGTACACACTTTTATTCCTCACTGCACTTTTAAATATTTCTGATTGCATCAAATTATTATGTAAGTCATTAACATCCGCACCACACTACACACTACTAATAAATACAGTTTACCCTGATTTCTAGTCCATTGGATGCTCAGAAAATTGATTATTACGTATAGTCTGGTCTTAAGGCTAAAGCGCCCAGCCCGCGAAGTTCAAATTTGAGGTTTTTTAGATTGTTTTCAAAATCTGACAATAATAAAAGGCACATTTTGTATTTCGCGACAAAGACCGTGTGCAGTGCATTTATTAATATATCCAACTTACTCTAAAACATTTCAAGAACGACAGCTATCCAGATAATCTGGCAATTTTTGTATATTTAGTGATTAACTAGTATCATATCCACCGTGATAAAATTTAGAGTAAAATAAATGTATTAATAAACGCACTGCATACTGTGTTTGTCGCAAATCACAAAATGTTGTCTTAAATGTTTTCAGATTTTGGATAAACTATAAAAATACTCGAAAATTTTGAATTTCGCGGGCTAGACAGGCGCCTTCACGTTAACGAAGCTTCTTCATATCAGCTAGCGTCTTATGTAACCTAAATAATTATTTCAAACTTTTGACACACTTGTATTTTAAGATCGACTCGCGATACGTCAAAACTGACGTGTTGCGTATATGATTGGTCAGTTTTGACCGTTGTTCTATAGGAACCATGTCAAAATTGACGTATTTGAGTCGTGTCGCAGTCGAGTGTCCGCGGTTAACAGAGTTGGGCCATTGATCTTTGCAAAGTTTCGATGATTTATGTCAAAAAATCTCGTACAGTTTAGGAATGCTCTTTATTTCACCCTCAGGGCAATGAACACTGAATGCGTCTGATCAAGATAAACTAATGTTATTGGCAATCTTATCACGTTGAAGCGCAGACACTAGGACCTCATTTATTACCTAATTCATATGCATATATTTATTCGTTTTCATTATGCAAATTATGCAGTCTCTACATGCTGTTGAATTTTGTAGAGTTTGGGTGTAATTGAGAGAATTGATCAAGCAAGTCAAATAACGGTTAGGTAATTTGAGAAATTTTAGACAAAAGTTCCGACATCGAAAATTGCGTCAATAACTATAGGTTGGTCCCGTGATATTAAAAGATTTATACCGAAAACTGTTACGACAGCAAATGATTTTCGTTGTTTTTAGTTAGTATTCTTTTCAGTCCTGTTTTTTTACTAAACAATGATAAATATACATTAGAATCTACATGATTATAAGAACAATACAGAACACCTACCTATGAAAAGGCAGCAGGTTACAGGAACAAAACGGCGGTTGTATTCCTACGCACCCTTGTTTCAACAGATGGCTTATACCTACCTATAAACGAAAACATCCTTGAAATGTAAGTAGGTAATCTATTATCTTCCGCGACATACAACAAGTGTGTCTAACCAAGAAGATAAATGAGCAAATTGTGTTCCCGGAACAATAAATTACCGCCCATGTCGTTGTCTCAAGCTTCGCTTTAGAAATGAGTTTTTTTAAACCTCGAGCTTCAAAAACGCTTTGTTCCGGGGAACATTTCTGAAAATGCCTTTGATGGAATATTTTTCTGACGTGACTCCCCGTAGCTTCATTACTTCGGATTTAAAAGACCTATGACCCAAGGGGGTTTGAGCTATTTAAACTGAAGACTTGTTTTAATAATGCACGATATTTTGGATGACGCCTTAGAAAATGCTAAAGATGATGATGGCTAAACCTACCACAAAAATACTGAGATGGGTTTCTTTCTAACAGTTAGCGTTTAATTTAGTTACTAACCGACAGAAAAAATATAGGTCCATGAGATTGTTTTTTGCGGTAGGTAGGTAGGTACATAATATTTATAATTTACTAACATACATACTAACGTACATTTTTAAAATAAGACCTTTTATTTCGCCAAACTGACACACCAACTGTATGGTGCCAAACTTAGTAACGCTTGTACTATGGATACCGTACAATGGACTGCGGGCGATGCCAGAGACACCTAGACCTGGGCAAATTACGAACGGCCATTTCTGAAATTTGCCCCGGCGGGTATCGAACCCGCAACCACCTGGTGCAATGATCCGAGCGTCCTACGCTCAAACCACTGCGCCAAGCGATCGTCAGTTTTTGCGATTGATTTATTTTTATTATACAACAATATTAATGTATACAATACCTACTAAAGAAAAGGTGCTAAATACGGAAGCAAATCAACACGATTTTATTCATTTTAATCAGTGCAAAATGCAAATAAGTGTCTTCGTTCATACTGTTTTAATAAATGTCTACTCGCAACTTTTTTACGATAATTTTATTCAAATGTAAACAAGGTTTCCGTTAAATGGCGACAAAATGCTTTAGCTGCCAGGTCAGCTTGGTTTGTGAATGGTACACAGCTAATCACAAGCTCCTGAGTTCAATTACCGTGATACAAAATGTACTTATAAGCATGACAATGCATACCTACCTAAATATTAATTATTCAGCTATTACATGTTGAACATTTTCTAATATAGGAAGGAAAGTGGTGACGAATAAATCACGATTACGAATTCATGAATTGTATGTAAATATTTTGAGGTAATTTCATTGGCTCAGTTTATTCAGTAATCAAGGATAGCAAACATCATATTCATGGTAAATTAACTTCATTTGGAGTTCCTATTGTAGTTATTAAAGCATGATGCTCCACATCTACCTTGATCTTTTTAAAATGTTTATGAAATTAGATAAGATTAAAATTAAGCTCAGATTTGAATATTTGACTATTTGACTAAAAATAAATTAACCTTCTAACGATGACGACCGTTTTTATTAAATGGCAGATAATGTTTTTGTTATACTATCTATCTATATAAACTGAACTGTGTGTATTTTCGAGACCTAAAGTTACATTATACTTGATCAGCGTTAACCTAAACATTTCTCATAGGAATTGTACTGTGGGACAATAAGTTATTGACATCTAAACGAAGCCAGATATGTACTCTATGGGTTAGGTGTAGCCTCAACCTTTTAAGTCTTTCAACTACCTAAGTTACATGGCTGAGTTACGTTGAAATAGAAAATTTGCACACTATAGCATCGTATAATATCGAAATTCCCACACTAGTTTAGCAGCGAAGCGTTCCGATCCGGTGGTAGATTTACCCTCGCCACCTCTCCTGGCAGCGGCCCAAGCCGAGGTCGTGTCCCTTGTGGCGCCCTTGAGCTAGCTGCCCCCCTGCCCCTCTGGCTGGAGCGCACTTGCGCTCGCCATCTGTCCGGGTGAAGTTGTTATGGCAACTCTGGCCAACAACATATAGTCATATAAAAAAAAAATACCAGCGAACAGGTAATAATGATTTGTAACAAATCATAATTATTTCAACGCTTACTGCAAGCTGTAACTTTCAATTTCACGCTGCATTGACCATGAAACATTGGCTTAATAATTGCCGCGAATTTTATCTATTTATAGGCGTTTATAGTAAGGATTTATTTATAAGTTGACTTAATGCCAATAGCTACTTAATATCCGCATTTTATAAGTAGTTCGTTTGTTTACATAAAATAGGTGTTGTTATTTATAATAATAAATATCGCCCGACTGACACAATTACTGTTTGGTCCCAAACTAAGCAACGCTTGTGCCAATGCCCCGGCGCGAATCGAACCTGCAACTACCCCGTGCCGTGAGCCGAGCGCCCTACGCTCGAACCACTGTGCCAAGCGGTCGTCAAAAGACTATGAGTGTGTAACGATCATATCTTATAAACAAACTCGCAAAGGGACACAGTGAGGGAAATTCCGCTCGCTCTTCGGCCACCTTGGACTACTGCCGAAGGTTACTTTTGTAGATAAGAAGATCCCGTACCGGCTGACTGATATTTTTAGTTATGTCAAATTTATTATAATGACGAATTTTTAAGGGCATTACGAAAAATGACGGCTGGTGCACTGGACTGTACTGTAGTACAAGCGTTGCTTTGTTTGGAACTATCCAATTGGGGTTTTAGTCTGGCGATATATTTTTTTATCCCGATTTTTATTTTTATTAAAAAGTGTCATTAACCCGCATGTAAATTTTCTTAGTTAATTATCGACCAAAAGTTGACTTTAGTCATAAATTTGGAGACAACATAGTCAGCACCATTGTTCTGTATATTAATACTAGCTGTGCCCCGCGACTCCGTCCGCGTGGAATGTGGACCACCCTTAACATTTAGGGGTATGAAAAATTGATAGTAGCCGATTCTCAGACCTACCCGATATACACACAAAATTTCATGAAAATCGGCCTAGCCGTTTCGGAGGAGTATGGTAACTAACATTGTGACACGAGAATTTTATATATAAGATATTCATAACAAGTAAGAACTCAGTTATAACACATTGTAGGTATCCTCAGTCTTTCACAAAATCAGACTGGGCGGGAGGCTATGTTTGAAATAATTAAAATGTAATACTCGCTTTGTAGCGAAGCGCCGCGCCAGGCTGACGGCTCGATTCTGTAACATTAACATAAATCACCTCGTTTGAGTACAATCTTAATGTGGCTCTGTTCGGATCCCTTCCCTTTAATTTATGCATTATGTATTAATTTATATTTCTTACATAACAAAACTTAAACACAGTGTGTTCTCTATAGAAACATAATGAAACAAACTTCCGCTTTTACGTGCCAAGGGGATTGTAATAACAAATGGGGGACATAACATAATTCTATGGGAAACGGGGTGAAAGTAGAAACACCGTCTTAACGATTAGTGTCTTTATGGCAAGGCAGAATAACCTCAGACCTACTACAACAAAGAAAATAATCTGATGGTATACATTTCTGTTGATTTCAGGATTACAGCGGGTGATTTTATCAAAGGTTAGATGTTAGAAAGTAACCCATCAGATTTTTAAGCCGCCATGCAAATGATTGTGTATTATTATAATTTGATTTTATACTTACGTACCCATAATCTAATCACCAATGTGTACCAAGTACCATCCAATAGGCTGACTGTAAAATGCATGATCTGACTAAGCTATGTAATGTGTAAGCATTTTCTATTAGATCAAGCGTGGGTATCCTATCTTATACATGCATGATAATTTATCGCTGCTTTACTTAAAACTCTATGCATGCAGAAGTATTAAATTTAATATCCATGTAAATCAGCCAATTATAAAACTATACTAAATCATATAATTTATGACCTATTTGTAAAATTGAATGCATAACAATCACATCGAGAACATAACTATTGAGAGATCACATAAGGTCGAGTAGATATTATTAGAATGGCCGTGTAGCACGCCATAGCGGCACCCGAGACAATGGCCTTTCAATTATATTGTATTTAATCATTGTTCCTAATTCGCATGATATGTAGTAATCGAATTAGTTAATATGTATCCGGAAAAACAAGATTATAAAAAATGTTTGTTATTTTCCATTGAAATGCGTTGCCTCATTGCCGACCTCCTATATAACAATAGCGGAAAAACGCGTCAAATACAAGATAATTGAAAGGCCCAGATAGTTACAATGTTTTGGTGCAGGTTCACGCCTTTCGAATTGTACACTACAATGTTAATAAATCGTGCTATGTGGAAATACATATACAATGATTTGCTTTACTACCTACACGTACACCTATGTATATTTGTATGTCTTGCAGTGTGAAATAAAATAAAGTCCTTCCTGTCTTCATTACTGATTTGTGTGAAATATTATATTGGGGTATAATATATTTAATACGTGTATTATAATTGCTAATGATGCTTGAATGCAACATACCTACCTAATAAATAAACAATATTCTTACAACAATCATAATATTAAGGTCAGTAATAAATTAAAAGATTTGGACAAGGAAATATAAGGAATATAAAAGCTGACTGAGCTCCACCAATAAACTTTTCCGATACTTACCACGTCTGCGGCTGAGAGTGGCTTGCCGACGCGTTTTCCTTCAATATCAACGAAATATAGACAATTTGCCAACATAACCTTGCTAATTCCAATATCTGTATTATTCCAATGATTCCGTGTACTCAAACGGTTTTTCCTTTATTATAATATAATAATAACTAGCTGTGCCCGCCGACTTCGTGCGCGTGGAATTTAATTGACAAAGTTTCATACAAAATTTCGTCCCCTATTTTATCCCCTTGGGGGTAAAATTAATCAAAATCCTTTCTTAGCGGATGCCTACGTCATAACATCTACCTGCATGCCAAATTTCAGCCCGATCCGTCCAGTGGTTTGGGCTGTGCGTTGATAGATCACTAGGTCAGTCAGTCAGTCACCTTTGAGTTATATATATATATATAGATTTATAACAAGCGTACCACCCGCCTGATGTTAAGCAATTACCGTAGCCAATAGATGCTAGCAATACCGAAGGAATTGATTGAACGTTGCCGTGCCAAGAGGAGTGACACTGAGAGAGGGGAAGGTAGAGGTTGGGCTTCTGACTTACTCACTCATCGTTCGAAGCGCAGTTATAACAGCTACTTTACGTCGATCTACTGTGAGAGGGTGGTACTAACCTGGTCGAGATAGCCATAAACGTAATATCAGCTGTAGTAATATAACGTAATATCACTGTTCCTTAAAATGCTAGGTTAGTGCCAGCGAAATGTTGGAACAGAAATTTTAATTAATATTTTACTAATATTATAAATGCGAAAGTTTGTGAGTGTGGATGTATGTATGTATGTATGAATGTATGTATGAATGTATGTATGTATGTATGTATGAATGTATGTATGTATGTATGTATGTTTGTTACTCCTTCACGCAAAAACTACTGAACGGATTTGGATGAAACTTGGAACACAGATACATTATAACCGGGATTAACATATAGGATACTTTTTAACCCAATAATCCAATACCACGCGGATGAAGTCGCGGGGCACAGCTAGTTAGTTATAAATTAATGAACTTTTCAACTCTAACCCCCTTATTAATAAATAAACGTGGATTAGCGGGCGAATAGTTACACACCGAACTATCTTTTTCTGTCATCAGTAATTTGGCATTCAAAAGAAGAAGACCGAGCATGGTGTAGGTAACTATACAACCGCTAAACCACGTTTATATATATATATAAGGGGGTAAAAACAAAAAGTTTGGTGTATAATGAACTTACTTAATTAATTTATATATAGGTAGATATACGTTGCGTAAAAGTGCGGTAATGAAATTACTGTAGATATAATGAAAACTTTAACAAATTACAGTACCTAGATAGTAAGATTGGATTCCTCATTGTCAAATGCCGGGCGTGACGAAGCCTCGGGCAGGCAAATCTGTAATTTTTGATTCGGGATTTTGGGAGCAACACAGTGACGAGGGTGAGCCTCTGTAATTACAAAAATCTGAATCTAGTGACGATCTATTGGGTCGTTCGCTAGGAACTATAATCCTTTTCCACTCAATTTTGATTATAAGGTCCATGTTGAGTTGAGGTTCCATAAATTTATGCTATAGGAATTTTCAAAGTTATCTATTATTCATAATCATTTATCTAGATCCAAGAGCCAGTATCTTCATTATCAATGCGCCACGAAGATGCAAAGTTTAACGTAATACAATTTGTTAACCAATAAAAATGGTAATAGACGTACGTAATTTAAATAAAATTACGTATTGAAGTCGAGGTGCATTCAATGAACTGTATCATCTGTGAACTGAGTGAGAAGGGAGAATGCAAATAGCGTCGGTCTAGTGCACGCAGAGGTTACGAGCTATGCAGTCAGTGGTGAAGGCTACGACGCTACCTTGACGGCGATTCTTCTGACCGATGAATGAAAATCAGCTCACCTAAAAGTGCAGCTGTAGAAAATACTTTTTTTGTAATAACACCGATTGTGTTTGCAGTTTATTGTCGCAGAAAAAAAAGGAAAGCCAAAGAAAAAAACGCACATTTTCTTTCAAAATTGAAAATATACTGGGTGAAACAGAAAGGGTATACAAATTTTTTTGCAACTCAACTTTGTAAATCTAAAACTATCGGCTTTGTGGGACAGTTGAAGTACTAAAGGTTTTGTAGACTTGTGAAATCTGTCAACAGCTGTATCCCTGTAACACGTTTTGGTTTTCAAGTTTCCTCCAAAGCTGATAGTTTAAAATTTACCAAGTTAAGTTTTGAAAAAAAAGTATGCCCTTTCTGTTTCAACCTGTACAGTCGACAAACTCGACGCTTGACCACCTTAAGGTTGCATTTTGTGTGCAGTGACCAGCAGCCACCTGCCATGGTCATAAAAACAATTAAAACAAATGGCTAACCAAAAAAAGGGCTTTTGTCACATCGGACGCTTTTCGTCTCATTGGACGACAACATAATGGGCTAGGCAACCTATGAACACTGCCGGCAAGCGAAAAGTGTTCAAAACTGATCAAGCGTCCACTTTGTTGATGGTACATCGGAGGTCTCTATCAACGCCTGATTCTTGTTTTATGAATGCGTATTTTATGCGTTTCCAATGCTATACAAACCAATACATTTGTACTCAATGAGCTCGATAAAGAATAGCTCTAATGTGTCCATGGGAACAAGACAAATAATCGGCAATGAAGTCAAGAGTGATGTAAAACGCTGCAGTAATTTACTTGACGCAATAATACGGAACTTATTTACGCGATTGTATTCAGATTGCTGTTTGATGGTCCATGAATGATCTCATTATGGCACGCCTGCCCGCGGCTCTGCCGTGCTGTGTGGCAATCAGCTCGTGCGGCACCCATCAGCATAGTCACTATCTCAACATAATTCCTTGCGACGTTCTGTAATTCTGTTCGCGCTAACTTTTCAAACCTACGGATTTTGTTCCCGTTTTCGCATATGTGTTGTTTGAGCCCTATTTAAAGCAACGGCCATTGTGGCTACTAGTAGAGTTTTCATTGGTATATTTTCAGTGATACTTTATTGAAAAAAATGTAAATACTTTCGAGGACATAATATGAAAATCTGTCTTAGTATGGTAATTGATTGTTCAAATATTCTTTTTATGTAGATACTTAGTTAAAAATTTGCATATGCATCAAACTCGATGCAGCACCATTTTCTTCAGGTAAGTAAACGTTTACATAGTTTAGGAACTAAGTATTGCCTACTAAATACTTCCCTTAAAACAACATTACAATTAAACAATCTTTATCATATTTGGCTCGAACACCGATAGATAGATATTATGGTAAGTACACCAGCAAAAAAATCTGAAGGCATTTTTACCAAGATATGGCAAATCAAAACATAGCTACTTATGTAGCATTATACAAATTTTACAGATATCAAAGCAGCAATTAAACTGAAATTTAAAGCCTCTTCGCCATTAGGTGTAACCATTAAACGTTGTACCTTTTAACAATCCCTGTAAATGAAGGTCTGTTTAAACCAATATTAAAATTTAAACGCGCCCTTCGCTTAAATTAGAATGATTATAAAGTTACTTAAAATGTTTTACAACCTTTTGAGAACATTACGATTTTTGTTCAAAACTAAGATAACTTTAAAATGACAAAATAAGAAAATATTGATTCTATAGTATTTCATATATAGCTATAAAGGCCATCTGCAGCCAGGTAATGGAAAAAAGGTAAGGTTTATTTTCGCTTGCATCTTCAATCACACTGATGCGTTATAATCAGGGTTGGGCCACGCGACATAGAAAAATATGCCGTGAAATGAGCGCGTTCGTAGGTCCGACAAGACTTTTTGAACGCACAATGGCTGTGTCAAATTGTATGGCTTCCGGACTGATTCGACAGGTGGTAGCGAAGGTCGAGGTGTTGTGCAGATATCATTCAAGTAAAAACAAATGGTGAAAAGGCATGTTTGTAGTGTTTATAGTACTCAGATAGGTATAAATATTTCAAATGTTCTTGAAAAACCAATTAACGTGAGTGTACCTATCTGTATACTTTAGGTAATATTTTTTGTTTTTGTAAGCACTTATACCTAATAAGTTTAGGACTAAGCCTCACAAGCCTTCAATTATAAGTCATGTAAGCTAGGATTTCAGTGGTAGAGCCAAGGTATATCTGGTATATCCAGCTCATACATTCATCCTCGCTCGTAGGATAGTACCTTCCTCTCACACAAGATCTGCGTAAAGTAGCGATTATAGCTGCGTTTCGTAAGATGGGTGGGAGAGCTGGAACCTTAACCCCCCTCCTTTTCTATCTCTCTACCCCACTCCTCTTAAGGTTGGCAACGTGCGAGCAATGCCGTTGGTACTGCAAGGATCTATAGGCTACAGCATACACATGTTTGCCGACTTTGCTCCATAAAAATCGACAGTAGTGACTATAAATTTGTGAAAATACTAAAATAATGTAATCATTGGATTCTTCTTAATCAAAGGACATTATGAAGATTTTTAAATTTAGTATTAGTAATCATTAACTGTTTAAAATATTCCTAATAATAATTAATAAAAAAGATCATCTCTACTTTAGTATAAAACAAGAGCTTTTCTAAAATATATGAAAATTGTATCAACATTACCAAAATTATTCCAGCTATTAATTAATTTCAATATTTTAAATATATACCAAAGGGCTTAAATTCAGACTAAAAAGCATAATGGATATCAAATAGGACAATGTACATTACTTGCGCATTAAAATATTTTTAATCAGCAAAAGTACTAACTGTCAAAAAAAACGGGCTTTGACGTGAAAAATACAGTTTCTAAAGTACTCTTTATAAAGTCCATTAACTGGCATTTAAGTCGTTAATTAAAAGGGCGAGTTGTTAGGAGTTTTTGTTAGATTATAACGTAGCTAACAAAGGTTGATTTAACGGTACGGTAGAAGGGTGAACTTTATATGTCACGACAGTACAATTGTTCCGTGCGCGAAGTAGTGGACCAGACATACATACCTAATAGCCTTCAGGTCCAAAATGACCACTTTCCTAAAATGTTCACTTTCCTAAAATGAATATTTTCCTAAAATGTTCACTTTCTTAAAATGAATACTTTCCCAAAATGTTAACTTTCCCAAATGTCCACCTTCCCAAAATGAATGCTTTCCCACAATATTCCCTATCGCTATTATTGCTATGAACCTTATAAAAGCTATCTAAATTACCTTATACCCCATAAAACCTAGTATTTTAGCGGGTATTGTGTAAGGTTCTTTAAGCCTGAAAATCTTTTATCTCTACCATGGTAGAGTGGGAGTGGCATAAACTCATTCGCATGCTTGATTTAAATGTTGTCGATGTGAATAACGTATCGTAGATGGCAAAAAATAAGGTAAATTTGTGTCATTATTCCTTCAATTTCCTCGTTTACGCTTATATACTTACCTTATATAAAAAAAAAGTAACTGGCGAGTATGCCCTATTCCCGACGTATCATCCTGAAAGAGCTCTTTTGTTCGAGTTCTTTATTATCCATTTCCTTCCCATAACCCTGTAAGCGAGAACATTTTTATTTTTATTTCATCCCTCTTTAAGATTACATATGAAGTAGGTGAGGATGTAGGTCGATGTAAGGGGTGGTACACGGAAATGGCACGAAGCCGGGGCTGCACCTGGTAGATGCTGCACCAAATAGTGATCGCATAACTTAAGTGAATATTTGCTTATAAATAGCTGTCGCATCGCAATCGACTCACCAGCCTAAAATTTTGAGGAATATTTGAAAAGCGAACTCGAGGCAGCTGTTAAATCTAGTATAGGTACCCCTAAAGATCTTAGGGTATCTTAGTACTTAACTGACATGATATTGTGAACGTAACTAGCAAGTAATATACGCATCAATCTTGGACCGTAAGGTTACGTAGAATTTTATTTCAGCCTTTATCTATCCTGTGTAATTTTGTAGACTGCTTATTGGCTACTCGACATCATTCGAGACATAAATATACTTCTAATTAAGTTGTATAAATGAAAATGCAATTTGAATGGAGTTAATAATATTGCATTCCTTAAAAAATATATCCGCATGTAATTTTATTTTTGTGTCGTAATAACACAAATGGCCACTCGTTATAATAGCAAGCAACTTAACTATAGCCTTGTTACGTATTTATGTATTGAAACTTTCAAACTATGTTATTATTATTACCGTAGTACTTACTATACACAATGGTATAAATTGAAACGGTAAATGTTACAAAAGCTGCATTCCCTTTTTATTTTCTTCAAACGTCTATTTAAAAGTGAATGTCAAGTTCTTTTGTTTTATTTTTTGCGAAATGAGAATAAATAGTCCTACTAATATTATAAATGCGAAAGTTTGTGTGTATGTATGTATGTATGTATGTATGTTTGTTACTCCTTCACGCAAAAACTACTGAACGGATTTGGATGAAATTTGGAACACAGATAGATTATAACCGGGATTAACATATAGGATACTTTTTAACCCGATAATCCCGAATTTTTTGCTAAGTTAAAATACTACGCGGATGAAGTCGCGGGGCACAGCTACTTTCCTATAATTGTATGTGTGTCTACCGGCCGTGTGCCCGATCACATTGACATATAAACTTTCATCCCCTATGTAACCCCTTATGGATTTAATTTTCAAAAACCTTTGAAACCAACGTTAAATAAAGAACACCTTGGCAAAATTTAATGCTTGGCCCACTGGTTTACCTTATACGTTGCCTCTCCGTCAGTTGTTAGAACTTTAGTAGAGTCGGGTACATGTATAAGATTTTTCCTTCTTAATATGTTACTGATACACGTTTATATATTTAGTATTATTAGTATTTAACAAAGAAAGCTTCTTAACTATTACAAATGAAGCGGTCATTCACACAAAGAAGCCGTATTTCTCATCTGGATACAGTAAATTATACCTACTTATATACATCTATCGGTGCCGGGTTACCCGTGTGAATTACCGCATTCTCATAACTTATCATCATATAGTTACATCCGGATGCATTATTAAATTGGCGTTTTACCATTGCGTGCATTTTCCCGTCATGCTCCACTGAGCCTTCGTACTTCCATACTGTAATGTAAGTATATCAGGTCTTAGTATATTATTCAATGGGTTGCATAATGCGTTTGAACGCACCTCGCGGTGTGAGAAAGCGAACGTAATCATAATTACTACACCATGTTATTTGTTTATATGACCCATTTAACGTAGAGTGCAAGATCCATTTGAATATCGCCAGACGAACACACCCATTGTATGGTCCCAAACTAAGCAACGCTTGTACTATGGGCACCGTCCAATTGACTGGGGGCGATCCCATTGACACCCAGACCTGGGAAAATTACGAAAAGGCCATTTCTGAATTTGCCCCGGCGGGAATCGAACCCGCAACCACCATGTGCAGAGAGCCGAGCGGCCTACGATCGAACCACTGCGCCAAACGGTCGTCAAATTCGTATTTGCTTATATGCAATCATATTGAGGACCGACCCATTTCATGTAGAGTGCAAGATCATTACCCATTTGCTTTATGAACATTAAATCGCCAGCAAAAGGAATAAGTAAGTTATCAAAATTTAAATCATTGATTAATCAAACTGATAGAATAGTAATCGACAGTAGATAATAATATTTGATCTACACAATGTTTAGTATTGAGCAAGGCATAAGGTATTTTTTTATATTGAAAAAGTGACACTGATCTCATAATGAAATCACAACGGAAACTAAACAAAATATTTTTTTTTTGATTTATAATAATATGCGAGGCTTTAGAATGCTCCGCTATTCTGTATTACCTATTCGTGTGTTTTCTGTGTATGTAGGTACATGTACCTATAAGGCACCTGCCTAGATCAGTTCATGTCATGTTGTTGATGAAATCCTATGCCTCACAAAGATCTCATGCCTTACAAAGAACACCTACGCTCGATTATATTATAATACGTCGGGTGGTACGAATGTGTAACATGATAAATGGGATGTTGGGAAAGTGACTTGGAATATTCCATTCTAATGGACACACTCAAGATTGTGGTTTTTGTCGCAATTAATTATAACACAATAATTCATTCAACATTCTAACGCCCACTCGACTCTTAAACGGTCATGAACATCAGGTATTTTAAGAAAGAATCAAACAACATGGATTTCATTAACGAAGCCGCTATTTCACTTTCTTTACTTTAATCAAGCCCATGTATCTATTTTTATTTCCGAAGCAATTATGTGCTTAAATTCTGAAATTATTTTTCCAAGTTGAAAATGATTCCTGCAGACTAAACAATAATAATATCTAACTAGTGTAGGTGTCCTGTGAGCTCTCGTGAAAACAAAAACAAGCTTCTCGGTATGATCATGTTTATCTTGCTGCTATTAACCGCTGACAATCTGTTGGTGGAAAAACACTCAGTAAAAAACCATTTTTCTCGGCAAATATTTTTATAAGATATCAACTACTGCTAACATGAATCACAAACGCTAGGAAAAAATCAAAGTTACGTTTTAATAAAGAGCTATGTAGTTATATTTGAATACTTATCCTGTACATATACCTGCAAAAAATATGAATCTGCTACGTAGGTACTAGGTAGGATCGACATTCTGCAAGTTAGGTTATAAGGTCTACAACGTCACGCGCCCTTAATTTCATTGGCCACTATTATAATTAATTGTTATGACAAGACAATGACCGCCTTCAAAGAACCTTGATCTCAATTGCCTACAGATTTGAACACAAAATCACAGTTCTCATTACGCCTAACCGTCAAACATTCCTAGGTAACGGAATAATTGTTACATATACATGTTAATAATTAATTTGGCCGTATCACACAAGGATTTTATGTAATTTTATTTATGAATGATCGAATCAGACATTATAATTATTTACATTGTTAATGACTTGTATGAATATAAAGATGGACTGTTATTACCGGTCATTTGTTATTTTGATATGGATACATAGAAGTTATTGATGTGAACTGTCTTGACCTTTCATTCACTAACTATGGGAAAAAAATTAATGACAAACTAGATTGTAATGACGGTTATATTGTTAGTTACTTTGATAAAAGGTTAGCTATAATTTTGAATGGACATGAGTAATTGAGTAAGCAAGTAAAATACATAATTATAACGAATGAAATAATCTGAAAGATAACTGATTTAAATAAATTTTGAAGTAAACAAGTATGGATAGGAATATTCAAAGTTAACCTGAATATAAATTAGGTACAGTTGTTGGTACTAAATGTGTATGTGTGTGTATAACGTGTGTGCAAAATCTTCGCTCACTCCCTGGCGCTCGCTGGGATAATTTCAGACAATACTAAAAACACCCCCTATTTAAGACATTCCATACGAAGATATCCACACTTTTACAGCCTGGTTAGGAACTACCTAAGATACTTAGCGGGTTAGCTCACCCACTTGCCACTTCCATATAATATCTACAATATTTAGAATATCTTTGAATGGGTACATGCTTAGGATACACTTCACTTTAAGCTCCGCTATTCAATTTTGCACAGTAGCTTAAGCTATGCGAGAGTTGATAAAGTGTTTGTGGTTTTAGGCTCCTAAACGTAAACGAGGAATTGGTAGATCAAGTTGAGATTACGTCAGTTGGCTTTCGGTTATCCGGACTTAGCATCTGCAAATGTATTGTTTAGTCAGCTAACTTTAGGATTAAGAGGTAACCTGAACATCTATATTTATGGGGTGTTCTGTCTAAATTCTGCTGGATCGCAGATCTACGCGACTATCTATCTATCTATCTAATTAATTTTATATTTTGTCTGAGATTGCGATATGAGATATGAGCCCACGCACGTGGCCACTCCCCTAAATACAAGGATAATCGAACTTGTTTAGTAAATAAACAAGGTTATTTTATTTGTATTACGTGTCGTCGTAGTCTATGTTAGCACAGGCTGAGGACAGGAAGTAGATTACCGGATGACAACATCAAGCCTGACCCTAGGCGTATCTCAACTGGTCAAACTTTTTGATTAGTCCCGCAAGAAGTTTACGAGAGGCTAGTAGTAAAAAGTGTTTAGCTACGTAGGTAGCCATTGATGTGTTACCGGTAATTTTACTTTATAGGTATGTCTCGGTGGGTAGATGGTAGAAGATTCCTCAACATAGCACTATAACTAGCTGAGACTAGAACTCAACTTTAATATATTTAAAGAAAAACTTACCAAAAATAATGTAGCTACTTAACTTATATAGGTAGGTTCCTATCCTACCTTTAATGAGAAACAAATGTCTGGCCTACAAAAAATATATCTGTACGGAAGCATCAAAATATCCCAATTTATTTCTGAAATCCTTAATAAGGTGTTTCAATCAATTCCAGTAATTATACACTATGTTTAATGTTGATGTAATGTAGAGTTTTAATAATTTTATAATAAGAATTATTATTAAGGTACCGTAATAAGTGAACGCAACACTTCCGCGAATGTGGAAAGACCCTCACGAAAACTCACACGAGCTAAATAACGTCATTTTCAGTGGATTGTATTTTATTCTATCACATAAATTTGGTCCAGAGTTTTGCAGAATAATTCACTGTCATTAACCATCGTGCATTTCCGAAAACTTTACTTTTGGACTAAAAATCTATTTTATATTTCCTTGAGTTTCTATTATCATTGATGGCCATTTAACGACAATTAGCGAAGAGCGAATGGTGTTTAATCTCTATTTTTTACAGATTGTAAATATAAACAAAAAAACAGGATAAATGCAATTTTAATTGTTAAATATAAAAAACACACACATTCAGAACAAAGGACTTTATATTACTATTCAATACAGTACTACCTACCTACCTATAAATTTTGGATTCGTTTCTCAGATCTGTGACGTAACATCTGGCTACTAAGCTCTTACATCTCCACGTCTTGTCCCTCGTCAAATTCACGACAGTTGAATACCGTGTTGATTTATTTCCCGTCACATAAAACACACAAGTCCTTTTATTTGCAAGGAAGATTGTTCCAATGATAGTTCATTGACCGAGACAGATCGCCAACCTTGTGTAATTAGTTTACTGCGAACCATTTAATTGTGTGTGAAAATCAAAGTGTAGATTGCAGAACAGTATGTATTTACTTACCGTGGGAAGCGGCGCGTGGTGATACCTTACCCCGAGCGGGCTAAAGCGACGTTTACATTGCATATTTATAGCGTTACATTACTTAGGAGGCAGCTAGCTACGCACGAAACGATATAAGTACCGAGGGTTCGTAGCGATATATCGTTACGTACCCATATTGTTGGCTTTATTTAGAAGTAGATTATGTAATTTCAAATATGTTGTAATTTCTTAATTCAAAATCATATTTTCATTGCCCTTTGTAGAGTTCATTCCTCAATATCGAATAGTCGGCAACCGCCTTCCGGATCATTTCTTGGTACGCCATACTTTTATTACCTTTCTCACTGAACTGTGCGAGGGATCCCCATGCTCTCGTAGCGGCAGAATACATTTAATCATTTGGGTAACGTATGAATTTACGGCCTGTTTAATATTGATTTTACTCGCCGCTAAATTATAAAGAAATTTATCTTTTACATTATTTCATCAGGTTTATATATACGTAATCAATTCTACCCACAACAATAATTAACAGTTCGTTATAAAGGTATTACAAAACACTTGTCAAAAAATTATTTGAAAACCATTGTACCTATACAAACAGAATGAAAACTCTCAACAATTTTGGGTTTGAGTAGGCATGTCATGTTATTCTACGAGTGGAATTGTTAGATATTAGACCAGTTCATATCTATCAACTTACCTAATTCAATTGTTGTCCATATTTACATAACTTGAATAATTTTAAACAAGTCTAGGTGGAGCACTAGAAAAAAGGATTTTAATAAAAGCCAGTCACGCCCGTTCTGATTGAAAATGTTTGTATAATTATTTTTTTTCAATTAAACCGCGGCACTCGCGCGTATCTACAACGGTTTTGTATTTTAACATCATCCTAGATTTTAACAAATGAATAAATTAGGTACCTACCTAACTCAACAACTGTAAACTAAATTGTTTTTGTGCCTATTGGATAATTAATAAATATCGCCAAACTGTGCATACCGTACAATGGACTGGGGGCATCCCAGTGACATCCAGATCAGGGCAAGTTACGAAAAGGCCATTTCCGAAATTTTCCCCGGTGGGCATTGAACCCGCAACCACCATGTGCAGTAAGCCGAGCGACCTACGCTCGAATCACTGCGCCAAGCGTTCGTCAAGATAATAAGATAATTTTGATATTAAGTTAGTTTCAACTGGACTTCACTATTGTGATAATATGATTGGGCTACCGCGGCTAACGATAAATGATACGAAACGGTAATAATTTTCAAGTTCCAGCAAAAATTCGGGCGTCTATTTTATAAATTCGTGGTTCATTCTGTCTAGGAAACCGTAATGTCACAATAAATACGAAACGTTTAAAACAACTAAGTAATTAATACAAATAATAATTTCATTTTCGTATCTCTTCTCGTTGGCCATTGTACAGTTAGCTAAGTGGTCAATCTGGATAAGCGTAGAGTGGTTAAAATATTAATCTTAAACCCTTTTTAATGCAATAGGTAGAGCACACTAATCGTGCTTCTTCATATATCTGCAACTCTCGGACTACTGAAAGTTACCAAATCTATAGATTCACAAATTGTATGTAGGTAGATATTACTATCAAATTATCAATATCATGATTCTTCATCACGCAACAATTGTCAGTAGGCCACGCAATATTGTGAACTACTTTGATAAATCAAGGCTGAGCAAAATATCCATATAACTTACTCATACCTTGAAGCGTCAATAGCCTAGTGGTTAGAGGGGCCGTCCTAGTAGCTGAGAGGTTCCGGGTTCGATCCCCATCCTGGCCATTAAACTATTGACGTGAGCCCACTCCTAGCACAAGCATTAGCTTAGTTGGAGGGGCTAAAGGGAATACTAGTAATGTGATAAACACACATTGCTATTAATCTCGAAAAAAAAACAAAAAAAAAAAAAAAACCTACCTCATTGGAATGAGTAGTAACCAAGGAAATAGCGGACCTCAGTAGGAAGTATCAAGTATTTTTGCATAATCATATAATATTTAGGTGTGAAACAAACGCAGCTGCACTACTACCCCCTTATAAATTAACGTGGTTTAGCGAGTGAATATAGTTACACACCGAATTATCTCGTTCTGTCATCAGTAATTGGTTACGCTTATTGTATACTAGCTGTGTCCGCCGCGACTTCGTCCACGTAGTATTTAACTTAACAAAAATTTCGGGATTATCGGGATAAAAAGTATCCTATGTGTTAATCCCGGTTATAAACTATCTGTGTTCCAAATTTCATCCAAATCCGTTCAGTAGTTATTGCGTGAAAGATTAACAAACATACATCCACACTCACAAACTTTCGCATTTATAATATTAGTAGGATATATATATAAGTAGGATATCTTGTTTTTGTTATTGCGTTGAAAATTCAGACCACGGAAAGTAGCTATGAAAGCTGCATTTCGCACAATGAGTAAAAGAGCCGGAAGAAGGATCCCTTATTATTGAAAGCACCAATCGGGTACGGTAACTGCGTAACATCAGTCGTACTGTTATACCCCAAAATAATTGTAAGCCAAGATGCTGACCTAACTCCACCTAGGTGTAGTTTTGCCGACTCAGCATTTTGGGCTGCAGTAGCTGATCGCCTCAGTCTTGACCCAACCGTCTTGCAAGCATGACCTAATTCTACCAAATCTACTATTTTCTAACTTTTTATTTAAAGGGCTTGTTTTTAAAAATCCTTGCGGCGGGTCTCATAGGTATAACAGTACGCTTGTATGCCGACTTTATTATTTATATAAGTACTTACCTATAAAAATCTATAATACATAAATTTAATTACTTCCTAATTAAATTAAGAATATTGTTGTGAACTCACGCAGCATAAAAGAAACTCTGTTCCTTTATCCAGATAAAAGCTTTTTCAATACAATTTACCTGGATTGTAAAGCAATTGGAATCACGTCTAACAATAATGATTGGGAAACACTCGATATTCCCGAAAGCTGTTTGCATGTAAATGCTTCTTTGTTTTCGGTTTATTCAGTTGAAATCAGAAAAATATGTAGATTTAGTCCGATTAAAAAACTTGAATAAATATGGAAAATATGAAAATGACTAAAAATTAAACGTTGGTACTTAAAATATTGATACTTGACTTCTTTATCCAGAATCTTCACTTGGAATCGCGATTTTTCGGAACAGTTTAAAAACCTACTACCTGCAGTAGATGGGGATAAACCATTGGTACTAACCTAAGCAAATGCATTTTTTCTATTTCTGATTAGACTAGAAAGAGGTCATACGAGGTAATTGGCACAATGACAATGTGTTGTCAGAGGTATCAATAGATACTGGATATCAATAGAACAATAGATCTCAGAACTATTTCTTTAGAATTCATTTATCACTGCGTTTTCCCCTTTAAAGCTTGTCTATAAATATAGGTAATTGTGTAATATTCCATCGTTGCAGGTACAATGGCTAAGGTGACGGCTTTCTTCACACTGGCATTGTGCTGTGCCATAGAGGGCATTCACCACAAGTTGCAGAGCAGCCCGGCGGACTCGTTCTTCAATGGCCGATCAGGATCATTTGGGTCATGGGGTGATTTCGGATATACATCGCAAAGGCAATCATCTATCATAGGATTTGGGTGAGTTGCATCAAACAAGTGCTCTGGTAATAACTAAATGTTTGTGCCTTTTGCCGCGAAGATCCTTAGCCTATAAGGAGTCACAGCCCACGAATAACTATATTCACAAAATACAACTACTGATGGCGTCAAACGTTATATAATTTAGGTACTCGTATTTTATTATTATAAGTTCGACGACGGCTTGGCGCAGTGGTTTGAGCGTAGGCCACTCGGCTCACTACACCGAGTGGTTTTGGGTTCGATTCCCGTCAGGGTAAACTTCGGAAATGGCCTTTTCGACATTTGCCCTGGTCTGGGTGTCACTGGGATCGCCCCCAGTCCATTGTATGGTACCTATGTACAAGACAGCCCCAGCCCATAGTACAAGCGTTGCTTAGTTTGGGACCATACAGTTGGTGTGTTCGTCTGGCGATATTATATTATAATAAAGTACCTATTTGTATTTCAAATAATAGGTGGCAGGGCTATTTTAGGTTTTGTATTTTACTAAGGTCCCTATTTTGTTTATTCGCCCAGGTCGAGCATCCCCCCTCCTCCACCAGGATTTAACATAGCAACCCAAACGTGTGGATTAGCGCCGGCAATCTGCCCGCAATCCCGGTACCGGTCCTTCGACGGCTCGTGCAACAACCTTCTGAGACCAACGTGGGGCATGGCTGAAACGCCCTATGGAAGAATAGCACCATATAATTATGCTGACGGTACGTGGCATTTCTATTACCTATTTAGATAGAACATATAAATAAACCCAATCGAACTTAGAATAATATTAGGACTTTATTTGAGTTAAGTACCCTTTGGATTCCGAAAAAAGTTGCAGGGTGGGAGCGGAGGCAACGCGTTTGTGATTGGTCGCTCGTCAATCTTATACATTTTATCAAGTGTATGTGCTTCGAAAACGTGTTTCTTAGAGTGCGGAGTCCAAAGTGTGGATGGTCCATGTAAATATTTCACATAGGTATTTTAGCGCTGCTAAGCTGTGATAGCCGATTGGTTAAAGCACGCGTCTTGCGGGCACCAGTGCACTCCCCACCAGACACCGACCTCGCCGGCGAGGTCGACGTACCCCCGCTTCCGCTAGAAGGTGCGTCTACTTACCTAGACGCACCTTGGCACCCGACAAGCCCGCTGAGTTTCTTGCCGGATCTTCTCAGTCGAGGTCGCGTTCCGATCCGGTGGTAGATTTACCCTCGCCACCTCTTCTGGCAGCGGCCCAAGCCGAGGTCGTGTCCCTTGTGGCGCCCTTGAGCTAGCTGCCCCCCCTGCCCCTCTGGCTGGAGCGCACTCGCGCTCGCCCTCTGTCCGGGTGAAGTTGTTATGGCCACTCTGGCCAACAACATATAGTCCATTAAAAAAAAAAAAAAAAGCACCAGTGCCCGCAAGACGCGTGCTTAACCAATCGGCTATCACTGCTGACCTGACAATTAAATTGATAAAATATGAAATAGGTAACTTATCTATTTTATGTATAAAAGCCTTATTCATGACTAGCTGAGCCCGCGACTTCGTCCGCGTGGAATTTAACTTAACAAAAAAGCCCGCTCTCGCGTTCAGAGCCCGCGCGACAGGACCCATTTTTTAAATTTTGGCTTTCTAAGATAATTTAGCCTAAGTTACTGCTTATAACACTGTCCTGGGTTAAAAACCTGGCTCGCACCTCTAGGTTTTTCGAAATTTATGTGCGAATCATAATTTCTATATTATGATTATCACTTGCGGTGAAGGAAGACATCGTGAAGAAACCTGCATTTCTTAGAAAATCTAACTAATTTTCGAAATACATGTGTAATCCGCCAACCCACACTGGGCCAGCGTGGTGGATTACGGCCTGAATCCCCCTCGTAGTAAGGGGACGCCCGTGCCCAGGAGTGGGACACCAAAAGGGCTAAATTATTATTATTGTGTGGGTGCATTTTTTCCTCGGCTTTTACACCGGTTTACTGGTGACCACGGGCCTAAGCCAAGTGTACACCAGGGTGTGCAGTATTTTTTAGTGTTGTTGGTTGACATTCAGGTGGAGCGCTTAATTCTTATGTGGTAGGGGTCTGCATGCTTAGTTGGGGAGTATGTGAAGTGGTATCAGTTCGTTGAGTAGGTATTGCTATGCATGTTCTCTTGTTCTGTCTGAGGGAATTTTCTAACTATTCGTATTATTATAATTGTCAGGTATAAGTGCGCTAACAACATCCGTCACCGGCCAGCCTCTGCCGCTCGCGCGAGAAATCAGCCTGAGACTGTTCCCGGACCGGCAGTTGATCGATCCCATATTCAACCTGAACGCGCAACAATGGGGACAGATCGTCACGCACGACATGTCTCTGACGGCGGGAGTAGTGCAGAGTCGTAAGTATCTTCATTTTGTCTTCTACCCAACAGCTTATTAATAATCTGTCCTAGATCTGTTCCTGTATGTCGTATTCCCTACTTTAGAATAGGTACCTATTATGTAGTTCTTTTTTCGTATAGTATAAGATTGGAACTGAATAAGAAGTTCTCAAAAAATATCGTATGATTAAATTATTAAATTAAAACTTTATTCACATGAAGGAAAACATCGTGAAGAAATCTTTAACGATGTTTTCCTTCGAAAACTTCTGCACTACTAGTAGTAAAATAAAAATTACAACTCGGAACATAGAAATTAAATTAGGTAGGACCCAGTTACATACATACATAATACATATGTCGTGTATTTGTTTATTTAACCGTGGTTTCGCAACGCTTACGCGACAGTGTACCAAATGTATCATCCGGAGTTATTTGTAGGTATGTGTACCGTGAAAACAAAACTTTCCAAATTAACTGAACAAGTTGATGTAAACAACAGCTCGTAAACAAGTTAAGCTGATTATTCAGAAGATATTTTAAGGAGAAATGGACTCTAATTACGAACATAATAGTTTGAATTTTATGTCTTGGATGTGATACTTGAGTAGGTGACTGTACCGACATGATTTGTGCGTGTAATTGATATTTAACTTGATTAGTTTATAGTTTAATTAATATTTCTCAGACTGTAGCTAGCGCTACAGTCAACCGCACTAACTTAAATTTCTAACTAAGTAATACAAACTCATGCTTTCTTAAAATGTGAACCTATTTGTTTACCGGATTATTATTTTATTTTTCGATATAAAGTATATATTATACGCTTTCGCAACTCCTATTCATCAGGATGAAGCACAGATTGTAAACGATAACAGTATGAATTATATTCATCATAAAAATTTTGTTAAACCTAAATATAGACACATTCAAATAAATTGAGTTCATTCGCGCCTCTGTTAATCCATAAAAGCTCTAATGTAGCGGAGAAAGTGGTTTAATAAAATCTAGATATTGTTATTGTGTGTCGAACTAAGTACCTACCTACCTTATTAAATGTGAGAATCGTGTTTTATGTTTGCTACCTAATAAAATATGTTTAGTACGTTTGACAAAATGCTGTAGGTAACTAACCCTTGGTGTGAAATCTAATTTTGTCACCATTTTTTTACTAAAGTACAAAATGTAATAAGCTTCTGTTAGGTACCTACTTACTTTATTTGCTCTCAGTTTTTATACTTATAAAAAGAAAATACCAAATAGGCTAGTGTGTACGTACTACGTACCTACAATCAATTTTCTCTATTCACATCTTTGATCTTTTATAATAGACCAAACTTGCTTATAACATGTCAATGTCATGAATTAAACGCAGACGTGGGTAATGTTCATAACAGTACAGTACCTATCTTTACGTTTTCTAGGTAAGTACTTGTTTAAATTATTACGTACTGACAAGTTAATAAAACGATGTCTGTCAAAAATTGTGGATCAGCAATTTCCGTAAGGGGAAATGGTTATCCCCAGAGATCCCCATAAATGTACCAATTTCCTTGTCACTCTATGTAACGAGCCCAATTCATTGGACTACAACAACAATTCTAAAAGCTGTAGCCAATTTTTTTTTTTTTTTATATAACTATCAAGTAGAGTCGATATCAAGCTGCCCAAAATATTTACAGGGTGATTACCCTGTTAGGCAGCTAGCGAACTAAGCTTAAAATATGAGATTGACATTGATTGGTTAACAAATTGTTGTACGATGTTCATGTAAATTGACTTGACATTAACATAATAACCGATTTTTTAATAATATTGATGTCAGGTTAACGAACTATTTTTTTTTATTCAGACCGGGAGCCACTTACCTGCTGCAGTGATAATGGTCAATTAACACCGGATGCTGCGATCAACCCTAAATGCGCACCTATTATGATACCCCCGAATGATCCCATCCATTCGTCTCAGGGTACGCAGTGCATGAATTTCGTGAGGACCACCACTACCATGGATAGGGGTTGCACTCCGCCTAATGCCCCCGCTGAACCGGTATGATCACTCATATTACAAAACAATACGCTTCTCAACGCCAGTTCGTATCCTTGTGTACTTCGTACCTAGTTTTTTTGTAGGTATGTTATAGAGAACATGATTTATATGGATTAATGAAACGGGATATTAGAATAATTCAGATTTCACTAGATTTCAGATAGAACTAACCAAGTCAGACCTTAGACTTCAATATATTGTCCTAAGTTATAAGAAGAAATTATATTTTATGTTATTATAAATAAATTTCAGGACAGGAATTATTGATCTTGGCAACCATTTAGATCTCACTTCTTTTGTCGTTGAAGTCAACAGCCAAGGCATATAATAATATCATAATATTGAAATTGGCTCTCATTTCACATTTATGTTGTTGATGGGTACCTAATACTCCGAAGGTCTTAGCTTATTAAATGATCGGTATTAACCTAGTTAATCCTATGTTTTTTCGCAGATATCATCAGTCACAGGTTACATGGACTTATCGCTCGTGTATGGCAACAGCCAGATGCAAGATGCGCCTCTCCGCGCAGGAATCCGAGGTAGACTGCTAACGGTCCAGAGGGGAGGCAGGGAGTGGCCCCCGCAAGACCCCAATGTCACTGTCACCTGCGATGGCGCGCAGTCAGCTAACGAACCCTGCTTCTTGGCTGGTAAGTCCAGACGTATTGATGCCTATCCCTTGATTATAACAATATAAGCAAGACGGAAATACATACGTAAAATTAGTTTAGTCGTGATTTAAAGAGAACATCATCAATGGATCTTTGGCGGAAAAGGGAAGATCTTCCAGCCAGGCGGATGTTATGCCTGTCGGGGTGTCCAGTTGGTTGTTGCCGTAGCCTTGTATATAATCACGATGCTTGCAAATCTTAATATCGTGATTTTGCTTTTTTTATGAAGAATCCGTACATTATATTGAGGCGTCGCATTCAGTGCCATCTATCCGTTCTATGGGCGTCGTGAATGTGAGGTCGCCACAGATCTTTAAAATCTGACAAAAGTCTGAAAGAATAAGATTTTCATAGCTGCACTATTTAGAATATAACTATTTAAGCTGTTAGTCTGCACGTGTGAACAGGGCTAGTTATTCTGTGCCCAGATATTATATATTCGGAAATTTGAAGCGGAGAGATATACTTACTGGAAAAGCATTATTAAATAACCTAAAGTTATAGAGCTTTTCCTTTGGTCAACTTTAATTAACATTTAGCTTTATACACTGTCAAATATAACTTTAAACTCTAATCTTTGCATTGTTGAGCTAAAAGCCAAGTTCCAGTTTCCATTTACGGGCAATAACTTTAAAGGCTTTTTCAATTAGAATTTACTTGTAACAGAATCTCTTCACTGATTTATCTGAGTATTTTGAAAATGCCTATTGCCGCTAAAAGCATTGATAAAATAGAACGACAATACGGTTGTGATATCAATTTACTGTAACCATTTTAGTTTGAATAGCGTCGCATAGTCAGTTAAACTTGTTTCGCAACTGTCAATATTCCATACACGGTCTGTCAAATCACAAGGTTGATATTTCTGGAAAAGTTCCTTACTAGTTATAGTTTCGGAGAATATGAAATGGGTACTATTATTGATTCCCTTCTCTGAGTCTAATGGTTGTGTTCTCACAGGGGCGTCGCGACGCTCTCATTGTGGCGTCGCGACGCTCCTATAATGGCATCGCGACGCTCCTATAATGGCGTCGCGACGCTCTCCTAGTTGCGTCGCGACGCTATCATAGTGGCATAGCGACGCTCCCATTGTGGCGTCTCTGGCATCGCGACGATGCCATTGTGGCATCCCTGGCGTCCTTCACGTCGCTCTTTTTGTGGCGTCTCTGACGTCACGACGCTCCTATAATTCCGTTGCGACGCTCCCACTGTGGCGTCGCGACGCTCCTATAATGGCGTCGCGACGCTGTCATAGTGGCGTTGCTGACGCCGCGATCAGGAAATTCTTGAGCCAATTTAGTGGTTATCACCTCAGTTAAGAAACAACAGCCTAGAAACTGTATGCTCAAAACTAGAATCAGCGGTACAAATTAAAACACATTTGGTAAACAGGTGACATCCGCGTGAACCAAAATCCACAACTCACGGTCCTGCAAATCATCTTGCTCCATGAACACAACCGCATCGCCGACGCACTTGCTCAGATCAATCCGCACTGGAGCGACGAGACCACCTTCCAGGAAGCCAGGCGGATCAACATCGCGCAGAATCAGCATATTAACTACTACGAATATCTGCCTATTTTCCTCGGTAATAAGAAAATACAAATCTAATAGGAATCAGGAAGTCGTTTATCTTAATCATTTGCCTTATTGCTTAATTATCTAGTGGGAATTACTTAGTGTATTATCAGCCTTAGATTTGTTAATTGCCTTCTTGATAATAAAATCTTGTTTGTAGCAATAAACAACTTCTTTCCCGTAAATATTAAGTTTTGTTTTAATTTGAAAAAAAAATTGCCAGGTTATGACAACATGGTGAAGAATAAGCTGATCTATCCTGGTGCTCACGGCTATGTCAATGACTACAATCCCGAAGTAGACCCTTCTGTGCTCGACGAGCATGCGACTGCTGCCTTCAGACATTTCCATTCTTTGATTCGTGGATATTTGAAGTAAGCATCTTTGCTATATTAAATGCCTCACTTTAAGTCACGTTGTACTTCATTATCACAACAAACTTCACAAAAATAATGAGCTCTAGAAAATAATTAATTTAAATGTCAAGCTGTCATTTTTTCCAATTTTGTATTGGGACCAGTTTACCCTGATTTGATTGATCCACTACAAACTTAATGATCATATTCCTTTCTTGTTGTCTCTGATCTAACGGTCTATTGATAATTTTGTGTGTGCATAGTGAATTGAAATGCTTTTATATTTTACAGAATGATTGCGGAGAACCGTAAATTAGTGGGAGCCGTCCGCATGAGCGACTGGTTCAACAGGCCTCTGTTGTTGGAGCTCGACGATTCCTTCGACAACCTGGCCAGAGGCCTCACTGTACAGGAGCAGGACTTCAGCGATCAATTCTGGGACTCGGAAATGACACAGTTTTTGTTCAGGCATGTCTGATATTCCTCGTTTTCGGCTTCACACTAACTAGGCTATTTGTATCCCACATATCTGTACTGGTGGAGATGCCATGTCAGGGATAGGTGTACCAGGTAAAATAATAATGATGCATTATCGTTTTTACTTAACTGGTGAATCGTTCAAAGTCCACAACTCTTGGAAGAGTAATATATTATTTTCATGATAAACAAATTTACATCGGTCAGTATAAGAAGTTGAAACAATATAAGTAAGATTGTCCAAGACCCCTAGGGCGTGTAACATTCAAAATATTAACGTTACGAATTTAAGTTAATTGGAATGTTCTTCTAAAGCCTAGTTAAATTGAAAATGGCAACTTTGAGTACGTCGCACGATCCTACATTACTTTGATTTCGTGGATCTTTGGGATCTTCTCTGGCTGTTAGAAATAAATTGTTGAATATATAAATATGAGTTGATGATGGCCAATACGTCCATGTTAACCCATCGTTCAGTTGAGTACTGTACCGACGATATAAGAATTTGTTGCCTCATTAATATTGTTAATCTGAGGAGGGATATTAGCCCTACATTTCGTGTTGAGTATGACTCCAAATTGAGGACGAATTGACGAGGTCGCGTTACGGGAACATTTGAATAATGCCTAGTTTCGGAATATGTGACGTCACATCAAAGAGCTCCCTTATCAACGTGGTAACAAGCAATACACGTGTTTGTATGATTCCAATGGTGGTATTATCATCGCTTTGATGTACTATTCGTTGAAATGTTATTGAAGTTCGAATAATGATGAATAAGTGACGCAATTTGGAATTGAGTCCATCGATTTATTACCGAAGTAGGTACTTATGTGTTATATTTTTAGGTTAGTGGTTAGATTTGTATTTTTTATTAGCAATATTCGAGTTTGGTAACGGTTTGTGTCCTAGTACTGACAAGTAGCGTTCCGATCCGGTGGTAGATTTACCCTCGCCACCTCTCCTGGCAGCGGCCCAAACCGAGGTCGTGTCCCTTGTGGCGCCCTTGAGCTAGCTGCCCCCCTGCCCCTCTGGCTGGAGCGCACTTGCGCTCGCCCTCTGTCCGGGTGAAGTTGTTATGGCCACTCTGGCCAACAACATATAGTCAAATAAAAAAAAAAAATACTGACAAGTAGTAGGTGCTATTTGTATTCAATAATCGAATTAATTGATTTAAATATTACCTAGAACATACAACACAATTTTCGGATCACACATTCCTCCTGTAAAGTTTCAGCCTACTTCTTTGAAGCGTTAGAATTTTCAATCATTTTTGTCGACAGTCAATAGTGCGACTCGCCTGATGTTAAGCAGTTATCGTAGCCTGTAGATGCTTGTTGTACCAAAGGGATTCGCTGCTTTTTGCTACCTGAAAGGGAGTGGGACGGAAGGGGAGGAGGGGGGGGGTGTTCCGGCTCTCTCACTCATCGCTAGAAACAGCTCTAATAGCAACAACTTTTCGCCGATCTTCTGTCAGAGGGAGGTACTACCCTTATCGAACTAGTCCGTATACGAGCTGTAGTCAATTTTTTCAATTATTAAGAATCCTTATCAAATAGGTAGGTACTTCATTTTTTAACTATTTTACAAGTTAGTTGGTAACATTTTCTCTTTTATGCTTTCCAACAGTAAATAATATCCGCGTAACCAAAAAAATATCAGTTACACACCAGTCTTCCGCAATGTGCGTCAAACGCCCGCACGATCACATCAATTACACACTCGAGTTGATATTATTAAAGCCATAATGTTTCACACTTATCGCTATAAAGTTACAAACGGGGGTAGCTGCGAGCTATGCTCGAAACTGCGCGTGAAATTACTCGCGAATTGATTTATGGATGTCACAAAGGATTTATTATGGTGCCTCAATTACACTGAAACTGTTTTGATGTTAAGTGTACTATTTACTATATGAGTGGTTGAGCCAAGCTGTAGCCGATTGACTGCAGGTCATTAAGGGCCTTTGCACACCACGTTTTTTAAACGCGCCGTCGACGCGCGTTTTCGAAACGCGCGTCGACGGCGCGCTTTTATCCTATAGAGCAGTTTGTTGGCGTTTGTATCGATACACACGCGCGTTAGCATCGCGTCTGTATCGCTACAAACGCGAGTCGACAGCGCACTTGTATCCTACTGAGCAGTTTGTTGGCGACTGTATTGCTACAAACGCGCGTCGACGACGCGTTTAAAAAACGTAGACAGATGTGCAAAGGTCTACAGGCTGCGTCTGACTCGCGTGTGTATCGCGTCTGTATCGTTACAAACGCGTGTCGACGGTGCGGTATAAAAAAACGTGGTGTGCATAGGCCCTATGTCCAAAACAGGTGCTTATCGCATGAACTCTTTAACAGGCGTAACAACACATTCGGCGGTGATCTGCGTGCGACAGACATCCAGCGCGGTCGCGACCACGGTCTCGCGAACTACGCGGCGACGCGCGGCGCCTGCGGCCTCTCCGTGCCGAAGACCTTCGAAGACATGCTCGACTATATTTCACAGGAGGTGCCTACCCAAATAAATTGCATTTACATTTCAATAGGCCCCACAATAGATTTAGCGAGCGAGCAGATGATAGCGACTGAAGAACTGATGCGGTGAACTTTTGTCCGTTTTCCTTTGAAAGCGTCTGAGAAATTTACGTAATTATTAATTTTGAAAGATAAGGATTTTCTCGGAAAGATGAAGGTGTTCTAGGATATAAGAATTGTCTTTTAATCACATTACAGTGTTAGTCTACTTTTATGATAGTACCTACCTAAAGAGTACTCTTTTTACAGAGTCAGTCAAGCAAATATTAGATAAAAACACTGCTAAACAATTTCGTAACAAATAAAAAGTCCCTGAAAACAAGATTATCTACGCTACATTCGTTATCGCTCGATTCGGTCCGAGGAAGCCCTAAGTTGAGCCTAACTTATTGATGTGACCTTGTCGAGTTAATCCACTTTATAGTCCGTTTCTACTTACGGCTTCTACGTAGGATGCCCTTAAGAAGTAAGTGCCTATATACTGGCCAAAATAATTAACGTGCTAACAGTACCTTAGTATTTATGAAAGGTCGCCAATGAAGTTTTAGTGCCAGCTTTTCTTTAGTGCATGATTGGTGCTAATTTGACGACCGCTTGGCGCAGTGGTTCGAGCGTAGGCCGCTCGTCTCACTACATCGAGTGGTTGCGGGTTCGATTACGGTCAGGGTAAATTTCGGAAATGGTCTTTTCGTAATTTGCTCTGGTCTGGGTGTTACTGGGATCGCCCCCAGTCCATTTTACGGTATCCATAGTACAAGCGTTGCTTAGTTTGGGTCCATACAATTGGTGTGTTCGTCTGGAGATATTATTAATTTTGTTGACTACAACCTATAACTAAATCAATTCTGACACCGCTAAAATAATACAATCTTGGTTGCATTGCAGTCATGAAAATAATTAAATATAATGCTTAGTTTAGTCAAGTTTATTTTGTGTAAGTACCAGCAGAATCAGCGGCATTGCAGCAATTTTGTTAGTCTATAAATTTGACTAAACTGTATGATCATACTAGTTTATGCCCGCGACTTCGTCCGCGTAGCATTTAACTTAACAAAAATTTCGGGATTATCGGGATAAAAAGTATCCTATGTGTTAATCCCGGTTATAAACTATCTGTGTTCCAAATTTCATCCAAATCCGTTCAGTAGTTTTTGCGTGAAGGAGTAACAAACATACATCCAGACTCACATTCGTATTTATAATATTAGTAGGATGTCTGGATGTGTTTATTTATCATCATCATGTATGAGGAAGAGTCAAGAAAAAAAAAACAAATTTCGTTTAGTTTGATGAACAGAATTTGCATAATGTATTAATATGCTATCAACTGTTGTTTAAAAGAAAAGGACTCGGAAACGTGTTGAAAACCAAATAAATTGTAATAATATAACAATTTCATTGTTAATTTCTACTAATTAAAATTTCGAAACCCGGATGGTTCTTGTTCGTACGCAAAGACAAGCCAAGTGTGGTAAAATCTTGAAAGGCACAAGCGACTCAATTCCAGTCGCATTATTCCACACGTGTTAACAAATTCAGCGCTTACACTTGGCTTACTTGCGTTTAAGTGTAACGACGGAAATATCTACACATGGACTTACGAAATTGTTAGGTCAAATGATATGGGCGTATATTTTGTTTGATTGTCCTTCTATTTATAAAATAATGTGATGTCCAACAATACGTTAAATAAACCTTTTCTATTATCGTGTTATAGAGTAGAGAACTTTAGATAATGATAAAGAGTGAATTTTTTTAAACCAAGTACGTACTTAAAATCCTACTAATATTATAAATGCGAAAGTTTGTGAGTGTGGATGTATGTATGTATGTATGTATGTATGTATGTTTGTTACTCCTTCACGCAAAAACTACTGAACGGATTTGGATGAAATTTGGAACACAGATAGATTATAACCGGGATTAACATATAGGATACTTTTTAACCCAATAATCCAATACTACGCGGATGAAGTCGCGGGGCACAGCTAGTAATAAATATATAAGAAGTAATTATTAAATTACGGTGGTAGAGCCAAGCTATACTCAAAATCATTATATTATGGGTTGGCTTGACCGTGGATTAGTACCACCCTCTCACAGAAGATCGGCGTAAAGTATCTATTATAGTTGCGTTATGTATGAGTGAGATGAGATCCGAAACTCAAATCGATAATTCGAAAAAAACCTTACGTAGGAATTCATTTGTCTGCGGACATTGCATTATAATTTATCTACCTACATTTATATGTAGGATTTATATGTATCATCACGCCATGAAAATCTGAAGTGAGGCTGCAGAACAAACTCGATGAGATTGAAATTGTATAGCATGTATACTTACTAATCTGTACAAGATAGCTTGATCTCTGCGACAGCTGTCAGTAAAATCACGCCTGAATTTCATAATAGAACAGACAGTACCTGTCAATGTCACACTTTATGGGCATGCCGATCTAATTAGTGATGGGCGATGAATCATCGTGACCACAGACGATATTTTAAAGAAAGCTTAATTTATATTTTAATTTTATTGTTTATTTTAATGTCATAACATTATTTACATTTGTACATACTTGATCGAAAATAATAGTGAGTAAATAAAATCCAATTTCGGGAGCGGGATGTCCGTTTTCATAATATTTGCGAACAAGAGTTTATAATAAATTTATAAGATTGTTCTAGCGATTCAGAAACTGATCCAGATATGGATTTGGGGTGTATTCCTTTAAGAGAATAAATGTCATTTTATATTCAAATATTCGTTTTTAGCATCGATGATAGCATGAAACCTCGATAATTTCTATCGACATTTATTTATATCCTAACCCTATAAATGTCAGTTTTCCGTCTGTCAAAACAATCAAGCTAACTTGTACAAGGATAGAAATTGTGTAATAGGTTACTCGGGGTTTTCCCTCGACTAAAGTGCACTTACTTTATCCAATAATCTATCTTGACCGCTTGGCGCAGTGGTTCCAGCGTAGGCCGCTCGGCTCACTGCATCGGGTGGTTGCGGGTTCGATTCCCGTCAGGGTAAATTTCGGAAATGGCCTTTTCGTAATTTTCCCTGGTCTGGGTGTCACTGTGATCGCCCCCAGTCCATTGTACGGTACCCATAGTACAAGCGTTGCTCAGTTTGGGACCATAGAGTTGGTGTGCTCGTCTGGCGATATTTATTATTTATAATTTATGAGAGTACCTAGTTAATTACGTTGACTACGAACTTAAGTATTAACAAATCTCAAATTTATTAAATCCCAGGAGAGCCCTATGTTGTTAACCGTAGCGTCCTTTATCTTACACCTTTGTTGAGTGAAACTGTCTAGACTGGAGACCATTATTTGCACCAATCGTTTTCTAGGTAGCAAAGTGCTTCACGGGAATCTACTCTATCAGTTAATATATTCATGGCCTTGCCCTGCTAAATTTCAGGCCAGGTAATCGATGAACGATCTCCACAAATATATTCTGTGACAAATGTATTAGTACATTTTTTTAACCGCGCTGAGAAAGTAGCATGCACTAAGTATGACGTATGTAAATACATCACAATAGTAGGTATATAAATCATAATATTATAACAGTTGGCATCCGCAGCCGCAGTTTGTCAACTCGTTTACTCGGGTTATTTACTGATTTCTTTATTATCGTATCGCCATCGTATCGTATTGCTTGAACTCGGCAAACACGTGCAAAAGTATTAAGTACTAGCTGAGCCCGCGACTTCGTCCGCGTGGAATTTAACTTAACAAAACAGCCCGCTCCCGCGTTCTGAGCCCGCGGGACAGGACTCATTTTTAAAATTTTGTTTTTCTAAAATAAAAGTAGCCTGAGTTACTGCTTATAACATGAGCTATCTACCAGTGAAAGTCCCGTCAAAATCGGTCCAGCCGTTTCGGAGATTACCCGGAACAAACACACAGACAGACAGACAGACAGACAGACAAAAAAAAATTAAATCGCGTTTTTGTTTTAGGTGTCGTATGTACTTTCATATGAATTTAGTGAAAAGGTGTTATTTTGATATTACAAACAGACACTCCAATTTTATTTATTTGTATAGATGCCTTGCAGCACGGAGCAAACACCCTTAGGACACCGCACTCTTGGACAAAAGTTTACCATACGCCTGCTATTAATTAGGTGTATGAGATTTATAATCGACCAATCACATTACTACATCGCATAAAACAAAGTCGGCTCCTGCTGTCTGTCCCTATGTATGCTTAGATCTTTAAAACTACGCAACGGATTTTGATGCGGTTTTTTTAATAGATAGAGTGATTCAAGAGGAAGGTTTATATGTATAATCCTACTAATATTATAAATGCGTAAGTTTGTGAGTGTGGATGTATGTATGTATGTATGTATGTTTGTTACTCCTTCACGCAAAAACTACTGAACGGATTTGGATGAAATTTGGAACACAGATAGATTATAACCGGGATTAACATATAGGATACTTTTAACCCAATAATCCAATACTACGCGGATGAAGTCGCGGGGCACCGCTAGTACATGTATAAAATAGTAGAGAAACACTGATAAAAAATACCCGTGCGAAGTTAATGATATTCCCCATTATTTGCTAACTTTCAAATTCAAAACTTTTTGTTATCAGAACGTGCTGGTCCTCCAAAGTATATACGCCACCCCTCAAGACGTGGAGCTGGTAGTAGCTGGCTCTCTAGAGCGGAACGTGCCGGGCGCGCAGGTCGGCCCAACATTCCTGAGCATTCTTACTGAACAGTTCTACAGAACAAGAGTTGGAGACAGGTTCTTCTATGAGAATGGTGGCGATGCGGGCATCGCTTTTACGCCTGGTGAGTACACGAAGTCTGTGATAAAAATTTGGCCGTTTCTCTATTAAGGTCGACGAAAAGAAAATTGTTCGGTTTGAACTATTTCAACCTTTGATAAAGGACAAATCTTTTATCAAAGATTTCAACAGATTTCCACGATATTAAATATACGTAGTTTACGTAGCTTACAGGTTATATTAGTTAAAATACAAGGTAACTTTTCCCTAGTACAGTATTGGATATTTTGTGTGGTCATAGCATATCTTAGAGAAAAGCAAGGTAATTACTCACCAGTTTCATGTTCAGTCAGTACGTGACTGTGAATCACTAAAAACAAACTGACATTATTGTTTGCCCCTGGCGACTTGTTTATTTATTTATGGTATTTGTTGGAATATAAAGCGTATATTTATTTATGTTTTGCATCTAAACAGAATTTGGTTAACAAAATTTGAGCGTCGGATAACGGAAGACTTTTGAATTAAGTCATTATTTTCCCAACAGGTATTTTTGTTATCAGAGGTTTTCAGGTTTGTTTTATTGTTTAATCTTCGCAGGTCAACTAGATTCCATACGACGCGGTGCTTCTATGGCTCGTCTACTCTGTGACAACGGCAACCGCATTCGCTCCATCCAGCCTAAAGCCTTCCTGCAGATTTCACAAACGTAAGTATCACTATTTACTTTATATATATATATACTAGCTGTGCCCCGCGACTCCGTCAGCGTTCTGATGAAATTTTTCCTGAATTTTCTTTGCTATAAACCTCACGGAGCCCGAGACCTTTCCAACGAATGCAAAACCGTGGAAATCGGTTCGTGCGTTCTGGAGTTATAGCGTCAGGAAGGAAAACCCGACTTAATTTTATATAGTAGATATGTATAACGCTACGTTCGTATCGTAGATATTATAGTGATGTCATCCTAAGTTTTATAAAGCTTAGTCGCCAGATCAAATTGAACAGAGGTTAGGTACTTAAAAAGTAAATCTACAGCTGGAGTAATGGCACTTTGAATTTAGTCATTTTGAGTAACTCACACACCTCTTCGTTTATTATTTGCCATCGAACGGGTTTTCCGATAGAGTTCGTCCTGGCAAGTGTTGCCATTATTTACAGCTAGGCCCGGGGTTAACGGCGTATTGTAGCAACTCTGACGAATCGCGGAAACTCAGAATTATTTCTGTCTTGAGCTGAAGCGGCACTTCGCTCGAGTAGGAGACGTTTAAGGGTGCAGCAGGGCATAAAATAAACTCAAGAAGTACCTACATTTTAGCTCAGTAGTACTCTTGACTTCTAAATTGCGTTCCATTGAAGTTCCGATTATTCACTAACATGTTACTAAAAATAAAATGTTTTGATTTACTCAACTGCGCAAGGATTTTTTTATTTACATTAATTTATTTATATTACTTGTGTACCTATTTATTGTGTGTATGTGTTTACAGAAACAAAGTGGTACCCTGCGAACAACTGCCGTTCATTGACCTCGCGTTATGGCAAGACGCGCGAGGGCTCTACAAATGAAAACAAACTTATTTTATTAAATGGAATTGCCACATACAAAAAGCCAACGTAACTTCTATTAAATAAAACATTATTTATAATGTTACTGCATGTTTTAGATGAGGTATTAGTTTATTTATTTGTCAAGATAGCGCGCTGTATAGTCTCATTATGACGACCGCTTGGCGCAGTGGTTCGAGCGTAGGCGGCTTTGCTCACTACACATGGTGGTTGCGGGTTCAATTCCCGCCGGGGCAAATTTCGGAAATGGCCTTTGCGCAATTTGCTTTGGTCTGGGTGTCACTGGGATCGCCCCAGTCCATTGTACAGTACCCATAGTACATGCATTGCTTAGTTTGGGACTATACAGTTGGTGTGTCAGTCTGACGATATTATTATCGTTTTAGGCTAAAGTTTGTTTTGTTGAATAATAAAATAAACCATTCATGAACTGATTTTTTCAAAATTATAATACCTAAAGCTATAAGTAAAGTTATTAACGTAGAGTATACCGTCGTCATGTTCCACATTTTAATTTATTTTAATAATCGACAGTATCTTCCTAGGTGCCTATAGAATTTCTATTCCATTTGAGTTTTTCATGTGGGTATATTCCCAGATTTTTTTATTATTATTTTATTACTCTAAACGTCGACCTACCACGGACCATCAATCGATGATCGATCGAACATTTATCTATGTATAGAAACTGGATTTCGACTTCCAACTCATTTCATGCTATCATTGATCGACCGTCGAACGATTGGTTCGATAAAACACCCTCACTGGGGAATGATGTTAACATTTTAATAAGCGAATTTATTGCCATTATATACATATTTGACAAAATAATTATTGGTAATTTTAGTAATAGCGGTATAAATAAGAATATGTGTACATCTACTTACAAATGTATTTTTAACAAATAAATGTGAGATGGAATGTGTCAAGTGTTGTATGTAAGTATTTTCTATAAATTGTAAATAAATAATTATACTACGTTCTTATTGGTTTTATTTCCTAACTTGTAATAAATTATTATTACTAGCTATGTACATTTAGTTGCATTTATCTTGTGTATTAGCTATTAGTCTGTTGAAAAGAAAACATTTGCAGCTGTTCAATCTATGTACATAAACTGCCTACATAATAGGAACTTACTAAAACAAAACACCATTATCACAATCAGGCTGTATACAACAAGTCGTTAGTACTTACATTGAAGTATTTATAATTATATCTTAATAAAGTGTGTGTTGATGAGTTTAAAAAGTTTTTAGAGGCTGATTATGTTTAAATAACACTTAACTTCAAGTGGGAAAAACATAAAAAGGTTTGAAAAGCACTATTTAGGTAGAGGTACTGACAATAGATCATATTTTAGTATAATAGTTTTTTTTTTTAAACAAAACAATAATGTATTGCTATAAATACGGCATAGTATCTATACTTCGTTCATTTCAGGCAGACTTGTGCCTTCTGTGAATTTTATGACACTGGCATATAGGTCAGTTTGCAATAATTCAGACGTTTACGTGTAATCATAATATAGGTATTTACTAAATACTGATTGAGATTGTTACTAACGCCGCTACTATCTACTTGCAGGCACGTTCATTGTGGGATGCTAATTATGATATCTTCTTAATATCGTTTTGGGGAAAAGCACAGAAACATAAGTTACAAAATTATACCAACAGTAGGTACCTCCGTAGGTACGAATTTCGCTTTAGGGAATTCTTTCAAAGAGGCATGAGTACCTATTTACTATCATATATGACCTATTTATATTAATACATGAGTAATATCCGAATAATATTTACTATGTAGGTTTTGTAGCAAAAACTCTTTCAGAAAAAGGTTAAGTAGGTACCTACTAGCAATTTATTTTCAGAATTTTCTCAGCGAAATTGAGGTGTAGGTAATTTATTTTAGAAGCTTGTGTATATAGGCTCTTATGTAATATACAATCTCTGTAGGTAGTAGTACCTAGATAGGTAGATATTTAAAAGTAATAAACAAGTTGTTTCTTGCAGACACGATGAAAGCGATATTATGTCTTCTCATATTAGGGAGCAATTGCCTCGTGTTATATGCGCTTCTCTCTGAGCTTGTGAGCGGTTGTACCAACCTTGTAACAGGGCTTGTGGGTGGCTCCAGCGAAGAAGAGAGTTGTGCCAAACCGAGCGCCTGCATCGGGGGCTACCGCTACAGAAACGCTGACGGATCTTGTAATATTCTCAACAAGCCCGCTATGGGTATGGCAGGGATGCCGTATGGACGGTTTTGTCATGATTGTTATTCTGATGGTAAGTGTCTTATTCGCTTCTGTTTTAGGTACATTTTCCGTTAACGTTGAAATAATTGAAAGGCCTTGCTCGCAAGTTGCCGACCTGAAGGAGAGTGGGAATTTCGGCTCTCTTACTAATCGTAAAAATAGCAGCTATAATATAATATAATATATTATAGCTGCGGTATAATATATTATAGCTGCGCTGTAGTTACTTCTCGCCGACCTTTTGTGATTTGCTAGAATTTGTCTAGATTAATAATTTTTTTAGGAAAATCAGCTCTCCCTAAAAGCAAAAGTGGCAAAGCATTGCCAAATGCAAGGAGGGTCAGCTGGGAGTTGTTCCCGGAGAAACCTTATGATGATGATAAAATTAGCCAGCTTTTACAGCCGTACGGACAGTATGTTACACATGATTTGTCACTGACGTCTGGTGTCACCCAGATGAGTAAGTACATATTAGTTTCACGAAATCACGGCTTCGATCAATAGGATCGCTTCATTTCCTGTCAACTTTAACTAAGCCGAGGCAAGCTGTGGAAATGCAGCGATCCCATTGTTCGAAGCGGGCGGGCCTGCTTTATAGCACAGCCAAATCGACGGTCACCCTTAAGCACACTGAGAGAGCAGCAGTTTTATTCTCCATGATTAAATGAACATTCTTTTGAGTTCCATATTCTTATTGAAAATAAGCCCCTTCAAGTTTCGTGGAATTCGTACCCGTGGAATCGTTTGTGAATAAATTCCTTCCTTGTATTGACGTGATAAATTATACGACTTTCTGTCGCATAAGAGAATTTCACGCTCAGTGACTGTGAAGTTGTCACAAAAATTTGTGCGATGATTTAATGTGTGCTCAATACAAATTGCAAGTAGGTATACTTACTTATTTACTTATATTAACAATAGGTACAGTAGGGGAATTTAACCTAACGATCGCTCATAATAAGCAGACACATTATAGATAAAATCTATTCTGTTGTTCGATTAAGAGCCAGGGTTATACAAGTTACCCCCCAAGTCAAGTATACCCCCGATAACTAGCCCCTCTGAGCTGAATATATGTTAGTGCAGCCAGGAGACACACATGAACAGCTGCTTCACCCGTCTCAATATTAAAAAAAAAAATGTTTATTTATTTCCTGCCCTGAGCAACTCTTAAGATTTTAAGCTCAAGCCCAAACTCTCCATTTGGCTATAACAACCTATTCCTTTAATCTGATATAACGAAATTTCTAAGGTCTTCAGAGATAACAACAATCATTCACATTCATACAGATAAACATTTAGTCTCATGCTGCGACAAAGATAAGAATATCTTGACAAAGATGCTGGCTAATCCTCGCTGTGCCACTATTCTCATACCAAAAGATGATCCGGTATTCAATAGTGAAGACACCCCATGTTTTCAACTTGTCAGAACTTTGAACACCAAAGACAAAAAATGTTATTCGCCATATACCTGTGCCACGCCGGTAAGTATCCTACTAATATTATAAATGCGAAAGTTTGTGAGTGTGGATGTATGTATGTATGTATGTATGTTTGTTACTCCTTCACGCAAAAACTACTGAACGGATTTAGATGAAATTTGGAACACAGATAGATTATAACCGGGATTAACATATAGGATACTTTTTAACCCAATAATCCAATACTACGCGGGTGAAGTCGCGGGGCACCGCTAGTTTTATATAATTTAAGTAGTTGCTATGACTGAGAAAAGAGTACTTAGACGGAGCGGGTTGAACTAATGAGCGAAGTCAGCATAAGTAATACCAAATAGCATCGATCCAGTATCCATATTTAGTATTTTTCATGTGTTTTAACTTTTTTTTGCGACGCAACACAATATACTTCATTAGAATCAGGTATATTTTAAGGTGAATTATATTTGAAATTAAATTTTACTTTTTATTTTTTTTACTTTTTTGAACCATACAATTTTAATTACATGGACTTATTCTATCTTTACTTACATTAATGTTTTTAGATATCAGACGTAACGCCTTGGCTGGACCTGTCTTTGACTTATGGTAATTCGGAGAACGAGACTCAAAAACTGCGCGAATTTAAAGGAGGTCGACTTTCGGCTTTAACTCGAAATGGGCTAGAATGGCTTCCACAGCAGCCGGATCCATCTAACGCGTGCACTGGCCAGTCAGCAACAGACCCTTGTTATATGGCAGGTAAAACTTTTATCCTTTGTATTCTGTTGTCATAAATTATACTACCTACTACATTAACTACAGGTCAGTGTCCTTGGTCCGTGTTAATAAATCGATCTCAAGTCTGAGAGCGGTCTTGAGTACGCCTTTGACATATTATTTTGTACTGGAATTACTTAAGAATGTAATTTCCAAGATCGCTATTGGACTTGAGATTGGTTTATTAATAGAAAATACCGGACGTCATACTTACAAGCTTACTAGGTACGAATAAAAAAACCGGGCAAGTGCACATCAGGACATGCACAATGAAGGCTTCCGGACCCATTTCAATAGCGAAGATTTCTCGTATCTATAACCAAAGTAGCAAAACACAAGAAACAAACTTGTATTTGCGGTTGTTTTTTGAATCTCAGTATTGAGTTTATTCAGAAACGACGGAGAATTAACTTTTATTTAACTTGGTCGGCTGTAGCTTGTGATTTAGTGAACCCATTTCTCTGGTTATAATTTTAATTGCAATGTAATGTCATGTGCTAGTGTCCTCAATTTTTCTAGATTTTCTACACGGTGTTTCAAGTTTTTACAGCAAGATCTACCTTAAGCCACGTTTTCAACTTAAACATATTCGGGACCCCAATACAAACTGTTTACCCTTATTTCACACACTTAGGGGTGGAGTTTTATAAAACGCTGAAAATTATATTTTTTATTTGTAATGAGTAACCCTAACACAAATTTTCATGGCTCTAAGTTGATATTTTTTTTTTACCCATACAAACTTTCATCCCCTATTTTATACACTTGGGGGTGGAATTTTACAAAATCCTTCTTTAGTGGATATTTACGATATGAAAGGTAACTACTGCCCAAATTTTACGATTCTAACACCAGCGGTTTCGGCTGTGCATTGATTCCTTTGTTTTGATTAGTGAATTTGCAAAAAGTACCAAAATAAGCGACATAAATGGCCGTATCTTTTGATTGCGTTGTCATAGAAGCCTATTTTTTTAAACCTACAAGGGTCCATAGCGTTTGATATTTGATATTAATTTCAACTTGATATCTCTATCCGTTCCTGAGAAAAAAAATCTTGACAGACAGACAGACAGACGGACAACAAAGTGATCCTATAAGGGTTCCGTTTTTTCCTTTTAAGGTCCGGAACCCTAAAAACTAAAAATAAAATCAAAGATGTCTCTATTTTAGTACACGCTACATTCACAAAGAAGTACAGATATTGGCTGCAGGTATTCCTCACCGGGATACCGTTAAAATATGGAAAAATTATTTTCGGCTTTGTCGTGTGCATAACGCCTTACGTTTTATGAACGACCATGTCTTTTTACTAAGAAAAGTTTTCTCCTGGCTACACATGGTGGTTGCCGGTTCGTTTCCCGCCGGGGCAAATTTCAGAATTGACCTTTTGTAATTTGCCCAGGTCTGGGTGTCACTGGGATCGCCCCCAGTCCATTTTACGGTAGTACAAGTGTTGCTTAGTTTGGGACCCTACAGTTGGTATGTGAGTTTGGCGATATTTATTTATTTATTTAATCACCCGATTCAATTTGCAGGGGACATCCGCGTGAACCAGAGCCCTCAACTAACTCTGATACATATAGTATACTTCCGCGAGCACAACCGTCTCTGTAAGGAGTTATTAAAGCTGAACCCTTGCTGGGATGATGAAAAACTATTTCAGGAGGCGCGCCGCATACTGATAGCTCAACACCAGCATATTACATACGACCATTATTTAAGCCTATTACTTGGTAAGTCAAGTATTTTTCTATGCTTAGTGGACCATATAATTTTGTTAGTACCACTTCTTCTTGCTTTAAAAATATGGCCCACCTAGTTTAATGTGTAATCGGCCAGTATCAAGTACTTAATTTATTTTATTTATTTATTTATATTCAGTCATCGCAGGCCCATAGATAAACTAACATTTATTTATTTATTTAAGCCTTTTATTTTACATTAACTTATCTAAGGTTACACTTAATATATTTAATTTATATTTCATCCCACTGCTGGGCGAAGGCCTCCCCCTTCCTCTTCCACTCTTTCTTGTTATAGGCGGTGCGGGTCCATAGTGCTCCTTCATAAGCCTCAATCTCGTCTCTCCATCTTGTCTGTGGTCTTCCTTTTTTCCTTTTTTTGTCTCTTGGAAACCAGTTGGTTATTATATTGTTCCACTTTTCATTGCTGTCCCTTGCAATATGTCCCGCCCAATTCCATTTCCCTGTTTTTGCTATATGAATTATATCTTTTAATTTACTTCTTTGTCTTAGTTCTTTCTTCGTTGTTTTATCTATTAGTCTTAATTTCAGTAGGTTCCTCTCCATGTTTCTCTGTGTGTCTTTGAGTTTCTTAACTTGCTTTTTGTTAAGTGCCCATGTTTGGCATCCGTATGTCAGCACTGGAACAATGCAGCTATTAAATGTTTTAGATTTTAGACTATTGGGTATATCCTTATTTTTTAAAATGTGTTTTAGGGCCCAGTATTTGTTCCAACCTTGTTGTATCCTTCTTTCAATTTCCGTATCTTGCCAATTTTTGTGTGCTACTGTTTGACCGAGGTATATATATTTTTCAAATATTTCTAATGGGTTGTTTCCTATGGAGATTTCTAACTGCTCATTACTGTTGTTCATCAGTTTTGTTTTAGACAAGTTTATTGATAAGCCTACTTTTTCGCTTTCTTGCTGTAGATCTTGTATCACGATTTTTAATTCATGCGGCGTTTTCGAGAAAAGTACGATGTCATCTGCGAATCTTAAGTTTGTTAAATTTTGACCATTGATGTTAATTCCCAGATTTTCCCATTTATCTTTTAGTTTAAAAAAAATATTCTGTAGCACTGAATTGAAAAGTTTAGGGGACATGGGATCTCCCTGTTTTACGCCTCTTCCAATTTTGAATTCTGTTCCCTTTGTTTCAAGTTTAATTACTGCTTTACTGTTCTTGTATATTTTTTTAATTATTCTTATGTATTTTTGTGGTACACCCTCTCTTTCTAATGAATCCCATACTGCCTCATGTTCTATCGAGTCAAACGCTTTGTTGAAGTCTATGAAAGCGGTGTTTATCGTTATTTGGTATTCGTTAGCTTTTTCAATAATTTGTTGAATACTTTGTAAGTGATCGCATGTCGAGTAGTTGCTGCGAAATCCTGCTTGCTCTGGTGGTTGTTGTAAATCTAAATAGGTATTAATTCGTTTTGTAATGATTTTAGAGAATACTTTGTACAAATTTGTTATCATGCTTATTGGTCTGTAGTTGTTGATATTCTTGAAGCTTCCTTTTTTATGTATTAATGATATTTCCGTGGTATTCCATTGAGTTGGTATCATTTCTTCATTTATGATCTTGTTATAGACGTCTGTCAATACGTTTGACAGTATATGCTTTCCCCTTTTTAAGCTTTGTGCTCCTATATTGTCTGGTCCTGATGCTTTGTGTATATTTAGTCCTTTAAGTGCTGCCTCTACTTCTGTTGTAATTATATTTGGTATTTCTTCTTCATTACTATTATCGGTTTTCGTTATATTGTGTTGGATGTCTTCCTTAATTGTGCTTGTGTATAGTTTTTTGTAGAATTCTGTGGCAATTTCCAGTATTTTATGTCTAGCATTTTCTTCTTCTCCTGTTGTTTTTTGTAATCCGGTAATCCATTTCTTTCCTGTTTCCATTTTTCGTTTGATCATTTTAGTTGACCCTGATGTTTGTAGTGTGTTAGTTATTATGGTTGTAGATATTTGTCTTTTCTCTTTTTTAATGAGTTTTTTAACTTTTTTGTTAGTTTCTTTTAGTTCTAATTTATCTTCTTTTGTTTTGTTTGTCTTCATATTCAGGTTTGTTCTTTGTTCTATGATGTTTCTTAACGTTGCGGAGAATGTATTATTTTTAGATACATATTTATATTTATAAAACAAATAAAAAACTAAACTGTGGGTGGTGACGGCGGCAATCTCCCCCGAAAGCGCCTGAACACCACACCCTTCGGCCAGTAGTCTTCCTGCATGAAAGTTGACAGCCTGTCCGTGGGGACCCTAACCACAAACGCCTTGAAAGTAGCGTTGTGACTAGAGTCCAACGGCTGAACTCTCAATGAGACATTGCTCTTTATTCTGACATACTCAGCAATGTCCCCCGCCGTGCTGGTATAGTGGAGGCGGGACAGGTAGACTTAATGAATAGTATCAACAAACACATGTAATAACAATGCAAAACTAGAAAGTGGCTGTCGATTTTTATAAACCAATGTGGAGGAAGACGCATCACTTGTATTGATTAAAGCTGTCTCTTATTATAAGCTGTCCAAAATAGAGGCAGCTACATAAATCATTGTACACCTTATTAATTAACGTGGTATAACAGCGGTTATGAATAGTTACACACTGAATTATTTATTTATTTATTTTCTCAATACATACAAATATCTTTACAGGCTAGACCCAATGCGATATTGTTGCAAACTTAAAAATTAAAAATAATTTAACTGTTTTTATTTAACATAGCAAATTCTATATGTAGCTGTTCTTGTAAATTCACCCAAAGTGCAACAGAATAAGTCCAAGTCCTCAGCAATGAGGTTGAGAGTGCGGAGTGCGCTCGTGAGCGGCGCCTCGCGCAGCAAGTTAGTTCGCGTGCACGGTTCCACCAGCAACCGCGGCTGACGACGACGACTAATTATATCGTTCTGCCATCAGTAATTTGACATTCCAAAGAAAAATACGAGGCATGGTTTAACTATACAACCACTAACCCACGTTTAATAATAAGGAGGTGTTAGTATTGCATCAGTGTAAACTGGGAGTAATTTTTTGGGATATGATTTTTTATGTCCACTTCCAATTTTCTATTAAGTACCATAATATAGTATTTTTTGTAAAGGTACAATATTGTGCACAGGTCGAGATACGGCTGAAAAAGAAAAATTGATTTACCCTAAAAACAATGGATGGGTGGATGACTATGAAAGCTGTGCAGACCCCGGCATCATGGTAGAATTCGCGTCTGCAGCATTCAGATTTTATCATACGCAAGTGCATGGAAACATTGAGTACGCAATTTTCTTAAGTCAACTTCGTTAGCTCGTTGGAACTTTATTTTAGAGCAGAGGATCTCAAACATGTTTCGTCTACAGCCCACTTTAAGGATCAATTATTATATCACGCCCCCTATTTTTTATTTTACAACATGTATTTTTTTTACTTAAATTAAAAAATACAAATCAGCCATCGCACCTAAAACGCTTCCACACTCCCTAATTTTCTCTGGGCCTTTACCTTACCCTTTACCCTGCAGACCACTAGCACCCACTTTGAGAATGACTAGCATAGTCTTTGTATAATAATCTCCAGTTTGTCATGGTAATTACTGAATAGAGAGTTTGAGCTAGACACTTTCAAATCACCCATATTGCTGCCATCTAATTAATTCTGACATGTGTAAGTAGATCTAAAATGTTTTAACCAGCCCATTAGGACTATGTGAATTAAAAAAAAATATGATAATATCGTCGCAGACCTTATTGAATCCCTGCACCTTTTTTGTTTAATATTTACAGAATGTATGGCGAGGATCGACAAAAAACCAGTTCTGTATTCCTGAGGAACTCATATTTCCAGGCGGCGACTCTTGAGCAGGGTGCTAACTTTCCAGATCTGACTCGTGGTTGCACATCGCAAGCGGTCCGCATGTCCGACCAGTACTGCGATGTTGATATCACGCAATATCTCTTCAGCACGTAAGTACCTATACTACGAGGGTTTCAGCCAGACTTGATAATTTCTAGATATGCGAACCTTTCCTGGAGAAAGGTCAAAAGATTTGGATTTGACTGGCAATCAAAATAGGTACTTCAATTTGTTTTGGCTGATTGGGCTGATAGTAAATATAATGTGCCCATATTTAAGCAGGTACCAACCCACTCACTGAAGAGACTGCTGCCTGCCCTCCAGGGACCAATAAGTAAAGTCCTCCGGTACCTGTGGTAGGCTTTAGTAATCGATTACAAAATTGTTCAGATTTCTGTTTGTACCAACCAACCACTCAACACTCACACTTGCATCCATGGATTTCAATTATATTACTGAATGGCGTACTTGATTTGAGGAGTTGCTATATTTGAGCAATATAGATTTAGCACGTTTTCGTCTTGCGAATATAGTCCTTTTAAGCTCGTACGCATACAAATATAGGAACTAGTGAGACCAATGCCCTTTCCCTGACTCACTTGGAGTGAACTTATGTACTTAAAAATATAGTACCCAAATTTAGAAGGTGTGATAACCCCATTCCACGACCCATACATCAATGGGTTCTTATAATCTTAATCTTTCACGTTTATCAAAATGTTATTTTAGGGGTAACAACACATTGGGATCTGACTTGCGTGCAATTGACATCCAACGTGCGCGCGAACACGGACTCTGCACGTACGTTGATGTCCGCAAGGCCTGTGGCCTGCCTGTGCCCACGAGCTTCTCTGACTTGTTGAACTATGGAATATCTCAAAAGGTACGTCAAGTATACTATTGTATATTACCTACGTTGGTAGAGCTAAGCTACCAACTAAGCCAATTGACGACAGAGGTCGGCGCAAAATAGCTGCTAAAACTGCATTTCGTACGATGAGGGGGAGAGCCGGAAATCCAACCCCCTCCCCCTCCCCCTTCCTCTAGGGGGTGGGAACTCCCCTTCCGGTCAGTAACGTGCGCTTAATACCTTGGTATTGCAAGAAACTATAGGCTTCGGTAACTGCCTAAGTTCAGGCATGTCGTACGCTTAATTTCTGACTAGTTATATATTTTTAAAAGTATGACAGTTTTATGTAAGTAAGTACCTATTAAAATCAGTTCGCTGAGTCCTTTTAATATTGGTTTACTAACGAGAAGGGTCCTTCATCATCGTTCCAATTTAATGCATTATGTATGTAAGCGCTGCCAATTTCCGAGATACCTACTACTTACGTACTTTCTACGTAGTTAGGAGGCGTGAATAATCGTTAGTAAAAATACAATACTTTAGGTACTTACTTGAACGAGACAATTATGAATTATTACCGCAGGTAGGCCCAATACTCCTTGCAAGATTAACTTTGAGGCGCCATTGACACGACAAATAATACAACAAGGCATTTTTCGTCACCTATAAAAAAAAAATTCTTAGCCGTTGGAACTCAGCCTTTCATAAATCAATTTACATTCTAGAACGTGGATAAACTCAAAGAATTATACGAGTATGTAGAAGACTGTGAACTCGTGGTAGTAGGAGCGTTGGAGCCGATGGAACAAGGCGCCAGAGCCGGCGCCACCTTCATGTGCGTCCTCATCAAACAATTCTACAGGGTGCGGACATGTGACAGATATTATTATCAAAATGGCCAAGAACATGTGGCTTTCACTGAAGGTAAGTACCCACATACTTATTTTAAATTGACACTCCATCTTTCGTGTTGACACACCAAGCTCAAAAAAATTGTTATGGATCCACAAAAACGCTCAGAATTAAATTAGGTACCAAGTAAAATATGAATAACAAGCATTACGTCAATCATTGCCGTAATTACTTACATAACATTTAGTAAAAATAGTTACTAAAGGAGTACTAGTGACTACAAAAACAATTGCCGTAGTGGTATTTTTTCTTGGTGAAGTGTTAAAGTTATCTCATATCTTTGATATATTATATAGTTCAGGCGGCTGAAATCTCCTTTTGGCCATTGCAAAATTGTATTTAGATATTTTCGGGCTTGTGTAGGTACTAGGCAGATTTTGAAAATAATAAATGTGGTAGTAGGTAATACCGAATCCATAATATGAAATACAATTTACTCAAAAATTAAGTACCTGCATATACCTGTTAATAAATATTTTGTAATCAAATTGAAAACTGGCTCCCGGGAAAAGCAGGCATTAATTACAGTTTTTAAAAATCATTGTTTATAAAATAATGGTACCAAATAAGAATGCTATGGATGCGTTTCCTCGTTGAAACAATAAACTGATTTTTTGAACGAGGAAATAGCCAGCCCTCTTGTCACTTGTGGAGGCAAAATTTTGGGAATTTATGTTAGTTCAGGAATCTATTCACAAAAGTATTATTGACTAGCTGAGCCCGCGATTTCATCCGCGTGGAATTTAACTTAAGAAAAAAGCCCGCTCCCGCGTTCTGAGCCCGAGCGACAGGACCCATTTTTTTTTGTTTTTCTAAAATAAAAGTAGCCTCAGTTACTCCTTATAACATCAGCTATCTGCCAGTGAAAGTCCCGTCAAAATCTGTCCAGCCGTTTCGGAGATTACCCGGAACAAACACACAGACAGACAGACAAAAAAAATTTAATAGTACATTGTTACACGAGTGGTGAAAGTGACTTATTTTTCCCGAGACGGGGTTTGGCGCCCGAGCGTAGCGAGGGCGCTAATAGTTCGAGGGACAAAATAAGTCTTTCACCCGAGGTAAACACTGTGCTTTTCATTACGAATACAAGGAAAGTAAAAATAAAAACAGGAATTGGCTAAAGAAATAATACAAGGAAGCATGAACAATACTCTACAACTCGAAAAAAAAAAAGATCGGATTGCCGCCTATTTTGTTTTTTTTTCGTTGGCCGGCCAACTTCATTATTTAGCCAGTATTTTTAATTTTCATTTTTAAATATTTTGACCAAATCTATGTTATTTTAAAGAAATTGTTGAAACTAAATTATAATTAAGTCATTTGAAAATATATATTCTTTAATTAATACTTAACTTTATGTTATTTCAATTTTACATAGTGCTGTCATTGAGTGACTGTAGAAAAAGTTTGAACATGGTTCCATAGAAATGGAACTAGTTTTTTTTTTATAATTTGACAGCTGTCAGTTGAAAGTGATTCTCCCGGGCCAGAAAAGTATTACTTTCAACCCGCTCCTCAGGCAACTTCAGACCTACTTTCAGTGTATGAGTAATGAAAATCACTTTTTTGCCATAGGTGTCGTATGTACTTTCATATGCATTTAGTGAAAAGGTGTTATTTTGATATTACAAACAGACACTCCAATTTTATTTATTTGTATAGATCATCAAACGCTTCTTGGTGTAAAGTCAATGACAGTTTTTTGAACCGGTTTTCACTTTTTCCTTGTTTGACAGGATTTAATTATACTTTATCTCCAGCCAGCCCGCTCGCTTCAAACAATAGGATTGCTTCATTTTCCTCAGCTCATTAAAATAAAGCGATCTTATTGGTCGATGCGAGCGAGCGAGCCACCAGGCCTTACTGAACGGGCTCCCTTAGTCAAGTAACAGCAGCACCTTGTTTCGACTAACAAACATTTTATATTACAGATCAAATAAAAGCTATTCAAACAGGATCGTCAATATCCCAGCTGTTTTGTAACAACGTTCCAGAAATAAAATCAATGCAGCCTGATGGTTTTTCTCAAGTTTCACAAGAGTGAGTACAAGGGTGACTTTTTTTTAAGTAATAAAGTCGGCTAACGTGCGAACGACCTGCCGGATGTTAAGCAGTTGCCGTAGCTCGTTGCCGACCTGAAGGGGAGTGGGATAGAGAGATGGGAAATGAGTGGGGGTGGGCTTTCGGCTCTCTCACTCATCGTACGAAACCCACCTATAATAGGACGAATTCACAAAACACTGTGCAAAGAGGTCCAAATACATAAATAGAAACTAGAAACCTCTTAAATATAAGGTCATAAGACATATTTTTATACAACAAATAATAATTAATATACATTTAAGTTTGTGTTAGATGCATGCCCGGTGTACTCGTAAAATAATGGGAATGTGAACTTTATGACTTCTTTCAATTGTTTTATTTTTCGTTATTGTTGGACCTTATTAAATAGTAATAAATACAAGAAGTCCCAACACTTGTTGATATACTTATTTCACTAAAGTATTTATTTTTATTTCAGTAATCCATTAACGCAATGCGAAGACCTACCAAAGCTTGATTTACAATATTGGGTAGACAGCGCGTGCTGAATCTACTGTACTCACTGTACTGTGTGCCTCATACGTAAAACTTTGCTCATACGGGGTGAAATTGAAATTATTTTTGATTTGTAATCTATGTAAAATTGTAAAAATATAATTTTTGAAGTAAAGTTAGTTAATTAGTGTCTAATGTTATTCAAATTTCCTAAAAGGGTATAAAAATATTCTGTCGGGTGAAAATACCTATTGGAAACGTATTATTATATTACAAAACGAATATATGTAACTGGTTATTTATTTATATCCATCTGTTTTTTGAAAATCTGTAGATATTGCAGAATTATACAGTCCTAATAAAAGATAATTAAAATTGGCAAGTTAGACCTGTCTCGACTTATTTCTCCTTGCATGAAGGCTCATTTTACTCAATTTGTGGTCACTCAACTGGCTGGAAGCGCTGACGATTGTCATTATTTAGTACTTACCCACCCACGGTTGTGGAACAGGAACTGGAACTGGGATAATAAACGCTTTTTGAAGAGTACGCTACGCCGGAGGCATATTAGGTATAAAAATAAATAAATAATAAATAAATATCGCCCGACGAACACACCTACTGTATGGTTCCAAACTAAGCAATGCTTGTACTATGGGTACCGTCCAATGGACTGGGGGCGATCCCAGTGACACCCAGACCAGGGCAAATTACGAAAAGACCAGTTCCGAAATGTATCCCAGCGGAAATCGAACCCGCAACAACCACGTGCAATGAGCCGAGCGGCCTACGCTATGCTCGAACCACTGCGCCAAGCGGTCGTCAATAAGATTACATAATTTAATTACGTATTATAGGAACACGTGTAAAAATAATAACATCGTAAACAATGTTTATAAAGCACTACGGAAAAATTTGGTAACGAATTAAAATTTTAACGACCAGACGTTGTATCGAAAGTAAAACCATAATATATATGCATTTACATAATTTTGTCAGAGTAGGTATACATAACAACTTAGAAAACAAACGAATTTTCATATAATGAAAATTAAGGGAAACGGAATAATAATTCCGCTATGAAAAACGGTCCGGCACTTAACGTCTTATTGTTCTTGAATTTGGGACAAGTTTTTCCAGGTTCTATTTGGGTCAAGTGCATATTTAATCATCTTCTAATTACAATTCGTGGCGTGGTTGATATATTTATTGCAGGCATTTGCATTTTAGTTGAAAAAGTGCTATGTTAAGAATCAGATTAGGGGGCTTACTTGATTTATAAAGTTATATACATAATAATAGTTATATACTTAATATGCATTTTAATTTAGCTAACTGTGTGATTCTGAGATTGATTAAAATGAAAAATATCACGATAAACTCAGAAGGAGAAACAATAAAATCCTGTGAATATATAATCGTGACGCACTGAATATGGATGTTCAGCAATGATTTCAGACGAAAATTCGCCTTTGTAACTGATCTTAAAGATTAAACCGATAAATATATACTTACAAACGCTTCAATCCGCTTAATAATATGCAGGTAAGTAGGCAGGTATATAATTATACCTAAAATTTCTTCAATTATCTTAATTCTCTTTCATGGATACAATATGTAGATATACGTATTAGGTAAACAGGAAGTTAGGTAAACACTTTGGGGTAGTGTAATATAACTTACCTACAGCGATAAGTGGCATGAACACGAAAATAACCAATGTAACGAATATAGCCACGGTATTTCCTCTTGATATTGAAATCGTTTTTTTAGTTAAGTGCGCCTTTTCAAATATTAAAATGCTCTAGAAAGTTAGCTGCTCAAACAGGTAGGTACAACGGAAAAGAAGTCCCAGGTGCTTCCCAAATTCTATCAAAAACTGAGTTACTTTTGAATGTCAATCTTTCCCTCTTTATATTCATGCGATAAATCCAGACAGATATTTGTGCCTGTTCCAAAATATTACACATTTGTAAAAAATCTGAAGACGTTACAAGCGCTCCGGACGTGAGGCTATTAACTGTGGAAACTGATTCTATTAATCAATACTTCTAATATCATTGATATTAATGGGGACCTTGGGATGTCTCACGTTATTTAATGAATACAACTCAGTGTTATAATAGTCTGTTTTACCATAACCTAAACGCATTGTTAATCACCACACATTATAGTGATACAATGACGAGGAAAAAATGTTAATTTGCGACTTTGCAGTCTAACTGAACCTATAGTTGTATTGTAGGCACCCAATAACTAGGTTCAACAAATTCAGTACGTAATTACCTAAATCTTTAATTCCAAACGCCAAATTTCCCATTCCTATTCCCACTGCTTCAAAGATGTCCTTCACTAACCCAACCTACCTACCTTCTCCAAATGATTGCTGCTATGTTCCAATAAAAATTTGACCTTTGAATGTTTTTTTACAATTTAAAGGATCAAAGCGAATCCTTTTTGATCGAGTCTTTCTCGACCAGTTTGCAGATATTTCAAATTGTGTTTGAGTTTGAATTCATTCTCGCGCTGCTGACTAACATTCTGTGTTTAGTAGATACTGTAGCTTGTTGGAACAAATTGGCTTTGGTATCCAGTGAAATTTTCGGCATCGGCATAACCCTAGCGCCGTCGAACGGACCAACGTATAATGTTAACCTTAAAAGAGCGTTTTACTTCAACCTTCTTGTAACTATGACCAATGAGTTACCTAATAATGGTAGGTTATTATAACCATCTATCAAATAAAACAAAATATCTTGTGTTAGTGCGTGAAATGGCTTGTCCGGAGATAGGATTGCAAGTATATAGCAACACCCTTATGACCTCAACGTCAGAACAGCGTCATGTTTCCAACCTCAGAACAAAGTTTGTTTTATCTTTTTTACGTTCCATATTTATGTTAGTGTTGGAGCTTTGTGTTGCTTAAAGTGTATAAACAACCCTAAGTTCCTATTGTGCCTGTTGTAAAGGTTGGAATGAAATAAAAAATGTAGCAGTGCGGTCAGTATCCGCAGCTGCGATGAATGTTCTCCTTTGTTCTAATGTTTTGTTTTGTCGTGTACAGACTTTTAATTAAGCAAAATTTGGTAAAAAATTCAAACCTTACACATGTTACAGGTACTTTAGTTTGTAGCAGGTGCTCGTGTAAATGTTATCTTTTACTTCCTAACATAAAGACTAGAACTAAAACGTGTAATGACACCAAGTTACAAAAACAATTATTACACTATTCAATGTTAGGGACCAAATCCTAATTTGGATTAAGAAACACTGTAATCGCAGCTAACATCCTGTCCTAAGACAGTTAGATTATACACACATGACTCATCACTAGTAATTAAATTAGTTTTTATCAGGATTTCCTTTACTTGATACAGTACAAATCCTAATTCCTATTTGTTAATATAAATAAAAACTAGTGATATATTTTCTTTAAATTACTTAAATAATCCTACAGTTATATGAATTTAGCCACGTTTCTAAGTTTAGCTCGCGAGTGGGTGTTTATAAATTCATGTCATGACATTCAGTCATTCACCTCGGTTTTGTAGAGGGTAGGTTACCATTCGGTACTTAAAATTTTAGGTTTATTTCTAAATGTTCTATTTTTATTTTCTTCAATAATAAGTTAATGTACGGCTTGTGACCGTATTATTTAAGGATGACTTTAATTTTGCGGAGTTATATTTCTGGATTAAGTTACTCGACATTAAAATAATTACGAATGTTTGTCCACAAACAAAACTTTCACAAGCAATTCTGTAATTTCGTTAAATGACGACAATACCATAATCTGTTTCCGTTTAATAATACGTATCTAATTATAATAACAAAATTACGGAATCCATTCAACAAGGAAGGATCAAATATTAGGTACATTTGCGTCTCAAATATCGCTTGTTGGTATATATTAATTCAGAAAACGCTTTTAAATTAGGGAAACCTGTACTTTATGTGATAATAGGCTTCAAAGGGTTGGTCGTATTAGACTAAGTATAGCTTTAGGAACCTATTTGGAGAATTCTAATGGATTCCTTTTGATCCTACAGATGGACTTACACCTTAGAAGGTTACCGTCGCATGTAAGAACGGTTGACTCAATATATCAAGCAAGTCAGGTAAATTGGGTCAAACGGGCACGATAAAATAAGTAATGTGTTAAGGCTAAAGCGCCCATCTAGCCCGCGAAGTTCAAATTTTTTGAGGTTTTTTTGAAATTTTTCAAAATCTGACAATAATAAAAGGCAAATTTTGTAATTCGCAAAAAAGACCGTGTGCAGTGCATTTATTAATATATCCAACTTACTCTAAAATATTTCAAAAACGACAGCTATCCAGATAATCTAGCAATTTTTGTATATTTAGTGATTTACTAGTATCATGTCCACCGTGATAATATTTAGAGTAAAATAAATGTATTAATAAACGCACTGCATACTGTGTTTGTCGCAAATCACAAAATGTTGTCTTAAATGTTTTCAGATTTTGGATAAACTATAAAAATACTCGAACATTTTGAATTTCGCGGGCTAGACAGGCGCCTTCACCTTAAGTTGATATTTTTGGCACATTTGCCTATGTGATGGGTTGCTGATTGACCAACTAAAATAGTAAGTACTTACTTAAGTTTCAAAAATTCTTTAGCAGACGACGATGAAATATCCTTGTACCTAGTGGTAGGCTCTACCTATTATAGTCAGTTCATTTCAAGAAGATGCGTGAATTATTGCAAATTTACCCATACGCCAGTGCCATAGGAGTCATAGGTCACCGCACGCGTCTGCGTGATATGAACGAATAACAGGGGATGTGCGGCGAATAAATGAAACATGAAGACCACGACCGTTCAAGAGCGTAAAGAAGAAGAACAAGAAGAAGACAAGTTGACTCACGACAAGAAATGCGTTCTAAGCTAGAATAACCTTCGTGTCAGCGTATTTACAATACATATTATTGGAGATCACATCCCTACGGTCATACGAAGCCTATAAGAGGCGCGGTACACCAGTCATCGCTCTCTTTCCGCCGCCAGCCGCCGCCGAGACAACATCGTTTAGCCTCAATACGTTTGTCGCTCAGATCATTTTTGTCATTATACCCACTTTTATTTGTTTGATTTAATTTTAATATTAAAATTGTCTAGTTGCAGATTTTGTTTTAAGACAATTTTGTGTTATTTGCTAATATCAGAAGTGGGATCTGATCCTTGTAATCCTATCTTTTGTTTGATTTCATAACGATAATGTCAGACCGGGAGCATCGTCACACCCAACGGCGTAATAGTTCAGCTCATCGATCGAGTAGACATCGTGACCGCACGCCTGATGGTACATCCAGGCAAATGATGAACGGGCTTTCTCGCCATACCCCGTCATCGCGGCGCCACACCCCGTCGCGCATGCACGCGCATGATTGTGTACCGAGACGGTGCCACAACACAGGCCTGTGACGTCACCATCACCAACACAGCTCGAGCGACCAGAGTGGCGACAGATCGGATCGTAATTCCAACGATAGACGTTGTACTTTGCGAGATGGCTTACGTGTCCGGGATCGAAGTGATTTTCACAGTTCCGAGTCTGCAGTTATGCTGTGGTGGCAGGCGCTGGGCGTTGGAGTTGCTGCACGTGTGCGGTGGCATGCGAGCTATGTCGGTCACTACATACGCTTCGAACGAGCGTCGCGCGATGCGGGATCGACGGCGTGATCGTCAGTGGCACACGGACGAATCCGGATGACAATGACGGTCACAAGTATACGTGAAGCAGGATCCGGTGAGTCGAACCATGTTTATCTGGTACCTCAGATTCTATAAAGATATAAGTTACACGCGGTACGTGTTACAGCATTGAAAGTGTAAATGCAGGTGTGCGTGATATTTTTATTCCGATTGGAGGGTGGACAATACTTATTGTTGTTTGACGACCGCTTGGCGCAGTGGTTCGAGCGTAGGCCGCTCGGCTCACTGCACATGGTGGTTTTGGGTTCGAATCCCGCCAGGGCAAATTTCGGAAATGGCCTTTTCTTAATTTGCCCAGGTCTGGATGTCACTGGGATCGCCCCCAGTCCATTGTACGGTACCCATAGTACAAGCTTTGCTTAGTTTGGGACCGTACAGTTGGTGTGTCTGTCTGGCGATATTTATTATTATTATTATCTAACTGTGTTGTGTATTGCGGATATTATTTTACGGTTGTGCCGAGTAGATTTTCTGAACTCTGTCTTAAAATTGCCCACTGTCATTTTACAATTGATTTAAGAAAAATAGAGGAATTCCGGCCCGGGCAGGCCATCGCAGCCGCCGCGGTAGCCGAGATCAGCGTGCTCATAGATAACAAGATCGTTCTCCAGATGATGCGTTGTGGAGCACAACGGAGGCGATCTTGGTTTGACTTTCAGCGTTGGAGGAGCGATCTGCAACTCGGTCGCTAGAACGGCTGGAACATCTCAAATCATCATCGCCAAAGCGTGGCCCTCGACAGGCAAACACCGCAGACACCTCCGCTTGTATCGCCAAGTCGGCGCCAGGCATGTTCGCTGACTGCGCTGACGCGAGCGGTCGCCATTACCGACGCGGTTGGCATCACCTGTTGTTCTGGTGCAAAACACACCGTGGGCGCTTTGTGCGTCACTGGTCTTCACGGCGACCTGGGCAGATCACGTGCTACCTACACAGCACGCGCCTCTGTGACCAACTTTGAAGAGGGAGGTCAGCGAAGCGCTTTCAACGTCCTTGCTGTCAACAGGCGCAGAATGCATCGTGAAGGCGATTCACTCAGGGAGATTGGCTTCAGAGGTAAACGGTTTGCTTTGAGAGTTCAGAGAGACTGGCTTCAAAGGCAAGCGGTTTGCTCTAAAAGTTTAGAGAGACTGGCTGCTGATAAGGTCTGAAGATCAGCAGTTGCTCTGAGATTTCAGAGAGACTGGAGAGAGTAAAAGACATGTCATAGTGTTGACGTATCACTGTTCTAACCTAACCTAACCTAAGCCATAGTGTTGACATGGCTGGGTCTGGTTGCTTAGAGAAACCAACGTAAAGCGAAAACAACTCTGGTAGATTTTGCTCTTTTGTTCAACGAAGTATTGGGGACGACTGATGGATATGGTACGGCCGAGTTCGGGAGAAATTAATGCTCTGTTTAAATTCCCAAACCCACCAATGCAAGGGAGGTTCGCCAGCTACTAGGACTTGCAGGGTACTTTCGCCGGTACATTGCAGGGTACGTTTTTAAAACCGCCTGCATCGCAAAATTACTGAGGAAAGGTAAATCTTTCTTATGGGGCACTGTACTGGACAATGCTCGTGATTATGTCATACATAGCTTAACCAACGAACCTGTCTTAGCTATTTTGACCCACTGGACTTCACACTGACTTTATCGGACCTTTGCTGAAAACCAACGGCTATAAATACCTCTTCAGTGTTAGTGGTGCGTTGTCTAAGTACTATCTGCTGTACACCATGTACAGGCAGGATGCCAAGGACTTGAAACGTGTCTTGTTAAGCTGTGTTTTGTTTGGTACACCTGCCACAATAGTATATGACCGAGGCAGGATGTTCAAAGTTCTATGTTCCAGAAAGGCATGCGTGGTTCCTACAAGGTCGTATGCGTACTCCCATATCATTGCTACAAGCTGGACTCCTGCATGCGGGGACCCTACGGCGTGGTAAAGATACTGCGTCATGGGCGGTATGAACTGCAACTCCTGGGTGGCTCTTATGGGAAGACGACGCAGGCAGCAGCCGAGTACATTGATCCCTGGCATGGCGAGTGGACTCCCGAAGTATGTGCTGCTTACTTTGGTGGTGAGTTGCTGGCAGCTAGTGACTGTCTGAGAGGTTAAGAGTACGCTTCACGTCGTGCCTCTTCTCTTAACCACCGATCCAAGTTACTTGCCTCACGCCGTGCCTCTGACTTGAATCAGCTGTGTATTAAGCTATGCTTCACGTCGTGCCTCTAGCTTGACAGATTGTACTGGTGTTTATTGTCTAAGCTATGCTTCACGTCGTGCCTCTAGCTTGAGAAATTGTTTGGTGTTTATTGTCTAAGCTAAGCTTCATGTCGTGCCTCTAGCTTGACAGATTGTTTTGGTGTTTATTGTCTAAGCTATGCTTCACGTCGTGCCTCTAGTTTGACAGATTGTTTTGGTGTATATGGTCTAAGCTATGCTTCACGTCGTGCCTCTAGCTTGACAGATTGTACTGGTGTTTATTGTCTAAGCTATGCTTCACGTCGTGCCTCTAGCTTGAGAAATTGTTTGGTGTTTATTGTCTAAGCTAAGCTTCACGTTGTGCCTCTAGCTTGACAGATTGTTTTGGTGTTTATTGTCTAAGCTATGCTTCACGTCGTGCCTCTAGCTTGACAGATTGTTTTGGTGTTTATTGTCTAAGCTATGCTTCACGTCGTGCCTCTAGTTTGACAGATTGTTTTGGTGTTTATTGTATTAAGCTGTGCTTTATGTTGTGACTCTAGCTTGACAGATTATTCTGGTGTACGCTACTACGCAACAGAGCTGTGAACCCTACTGTAGGGTCATCGACTAGCGTCGCACCTGAGCCACAAGAAGACCAACCAGGAGCTGGAGCCACTACTATTGAGGATGAAGGTTATCATAGCCAAGGACAGGAGCATTCTGGGTCGTCGAGAAGTCTACCGCTATTGGAAACTGATTTGGAGAGTTGAAGGAGCCCGAGGACGGGCTCGTGTCAGGAGAGGCCGTATTGGAGATCACATCCCTACGGTCATACGAAGCCTATAAGAGGCGCGGTACACCAGTCATCGCTCTCTTTCCGCCGCCAGCCGCCGCCGAGACAACATCGTTTAGCCTCAATACGTTTGTCGCTCAGATCATTTTTGTCATTATACCCACTTTTATTTGTTTGATTTAATTTTAATATTAAAATTGTCTAGTTGCAGATTTTGTTTTAAGACAATTTTGTGTTATTTGCTAATAATATATTATTAAATTTTTGTAACATAATCCGTCACCGGGACAACTTTGTTAACCGCTGGCATTTCAATCGACTCGCAATACGTCAAAACAGACGTATCGCGTATCTGAATGCGTCAGTTTTTACAGATTTTCTATAGTAAAACTGAATTAACGCGTATCTTAAAACGTCAGTTTAGAGAGATTTTCTTTAGAAAACGATCAAAACTGACGTATTCAGATACGCGATATGTCCATTTGACGTATTGCATGTCGATTGAGATGCCAGCGGTTAACACAGTAGGTCGCTCCAGTCGCATTCGCTTCGTGTAAATACGAATACAAATTATGAAATGATATGGTATAAGGACTGGAAACCGAACCCAAACGAAATTGGAGAAAGGTTATGAGAGCGACTATAATATATAGAAACGAAACGAAAACTAATTTTATAAATATAAACCCTTGTTACAATTTATTTGCATCGACGCTTACGGGACGCTGTGGGCGAAGCCGCTTTATGGAGGGATCACTCGTAGCCGAAACGTGACAGGATTTCAAATATTCCTAACGTTTTCAGACTGTTCATTGTTTCTGTAAATTTTAAAATGTAGAAAGATTTTATTTCTATCCATGTTTATATTTAAATCCAAACCTTTTTATTGTGTACCTACTTTTAAAAATAATACAATAAAGGTACATCTAAAATCTAAAACTCAAACCCTTTCATTCACAAAAGTTATATTAATAGTTCTAGTTTTATTAATATTTAAATGTTTATCATGAAAATGGTTTTTTATCAAATCAGTGTTGGCACGTCAAAGAAAAAAATGATTGAGTGGTTCCATTATTCCGAGAAGAATAGTTATTACCTTAGAGCTAGACTCTCGACTCGTATAATTTTATGGCGTAATGTAAAAAGTGGTGAAAACCCTTTCCTCACATGTCGACGCGGTAATAATAGTACATTGTTACACGAGTGGTGAAAGTGACAAAATAAGTCTTTCACCCGAGGTAAACACTGTGCTTTTCATTACGAATACAAGGAAAGTAAAAATAAAAACAGGAATTGGCTAAATAAATAATACAAGGAAGTATAAACAATACTCTACAACTCAAAAAAAAAAGATCGGATTGCCGCCTATTTATTTTTTTCCCGTTGGCCGGCCAACTTCATTATTTAGCCATTATTTTTCATTTTCATCTTTAAATATTTTGCCCAAATCTATGTTATTTTAAAGAAATTCTTGAAACTAAATTATAATTAAGTCATTTAAAAATATATATTCTTTAATTAATACTTAACTTTATGTTATTTAAATTTTACATCGTGCTGTAATTGAGAGACTGTAGAAAAAGTTTGAACATGGTTCCATAGAAATGTGAAAATGGAACTTTTTTTTTTTAATAATTTGACAGCTGTCAGTTGAAAGCGATTCTCCCGGGCCGGAAAAGTATTACTTTCAACCCGCTCCTCAGGGACTTCAGACCTACTTTCAGAGTATGAGTAATGAAAAGAAAATTACACCCATTACTTAGATGGTAATTATTGTGGTACCAAGAGGTGTTTGAGGTTGTTATGTGGTGCCTATATGTAGGTATATTATATACCTATGTAGATAAAAGTATAAGTAAAAGTGCTAGGCAGAATATTAGTCTTTGTGAAAACCACCACGAATTTACTATTCTATTAGGTACTCTAAATTAATTATATTAAAAGGAATACTTTAGACATTTAATATTTCAACCAAGTGGCACGACCTAGAAAAGAGAAGTGTTGTTAATTGTTGTTAATAACTTACTGTTTTTTTTTTTGTTTTAACGTGAGTTAGACCACAGTATATTTGGGAACATGATATTAAACTAAAATTTACCTTTCGGCTATTCCAGAATGGAAGTACATACGAGTACTAAAGCTATCTGTTACCAAAACTGGAACTAGCGTTTGTCGAGGTAATGCATAAAGTAAATGATTAAGGAAATACTACTTTACATGGCTGATACTTCTTATAACATGAGCAATAAATGTGTTAGTTACTGTTATACCAGTAGGTACATGTTTCTTTGAAATAAATAAATAAATGTCTTGCAGCTGAAGAAATTTAAGCCTACTTACCACCCGGCTCAAATGGACGGGCACCCTTATTGCCAGACGTGACGAACACGGGTGTGTGGAGAAAAGTTCCTACCTAAAGCGTTTCTACCATTAGCGGACTATATATTTAAACGTGGCCTAATGCCTTAGGCCCTAGTGTTCGGTTAAAATTGAAACGAGTATGCAAATATATGTACGGCAGTACAGTCTGCTGAAATTAGGTAGACGGGATATACTAGGGCGTTTCTTTCGTCTAACAAAAGCTTTCCAATTACTGCTCAGTCTCTGTTGTTTTATTCAAAAATGCTGATCATGATTTCCCCGGACGATGTTTACTTATTCGCTTATGTAGGTACCTATTACATTATCTTTTTGTATGAGAAATTTACATAGTGAACAAAACAAGGTTTGTATTTAATTATTAAAATTCTGAAGCGAGTGTGTTTCAGTAGCTGCATTTTCATCGATCATAGAGATAATTATGTAGTAAACTTATGGTGAACGTAAATGTCCAATTTCACGGTAATAATAACTACGATTAACCGTGTTTAGTACTTTTATAGCAAATCACATTTTCAAATCACACGTTCTCGTAAATATGAAACTAGCAACAGGTATAATCTGTAAGTAAATAGTTTGTATTTATTTTACGCTATATGTTTGACTAGCTGTGCCCCGCGACTTCATCCGCGTAGTATTGGATTATTGGGTTAAAAAGTATCCTATATGTTAATCCCGGTTATAATCTATCTGTGTTCCAAATTTCATCCAAATTCGTTCAGTAGTTTTTGCGTGAAGGAGTAACAAACATACATACATACATACATACATACATACATACATACATACATCCACACTCACAAACTTTCGCATTTATAATATTAGTAGGATGATTTCGTATGATTTACAGACATGTTCACAAACAATGCTTGTTTACATAAGGGACCAACTCTGTAGGCAGTTTGACAATTCTCATTGGGTTCACGCGCACTGTGAGACTTCATAGTTCATGTTTGCGAATACGGGCGCTCGGCCGATAGCACTTATGAGTACTAAAAGTGTCAGCCAGTTTAATTAGTAACTCACTTTGTCCATAGGCTTTTTCTGCTACACGTGTGTTCATGGAAAGAAAATAAAAATACAATTCGACACTGATGACATAGTCAAAATTATGACCGGGTTTATGAACCTGGACACCTTTAATAAGTTCACGAACCAAATCGTGCGAAGAACTGCGACACAAAACGGATTATACGACAACCCTTATCACCCTGAAGATGATCTGGTCAGCAGATTTGACGAAGCTGTAGACAAACAAAAAATGAAAATCAAAAGTGAACTTAAAACGAATAACGTTAAGGATCCCTTGGATAAAGAAAATGATAATTTCATATTAGATTCAGAAGAAATCAGCCAGGATGAATTGACGGATAATGAATCGAGTAACAAAAACATCACAGAGACCAATATCATTGAAAACTATAAGCCAGAAGAAAGGGAAGACATCATTAAAAAAGGCATCAACTTTATTGATAAACCTAATGAAACTGCTGAATTGATTTCGAGCAAAGAGGATGATACTACAGGGGATAAAACAAACTTCAAGCCCTTGCAAAGAAGATTTCATTTAAAATACTCTAATAGCAATAAGGTAAACAATAAAGAAAAATGATTCATTATTATCTCTTAAGACATTCAATATTTGGACCACTTAATTTTTTATTTGATATTAGATGCAATAATATGAGCGTACTGCAGTATATATTAACTGACATATATCCCTATATACAAACATATCAACTTATTTATTTATCCTCGTCAATGCGACTATACTTAGATCGAAGATATTTATTGATTGAAATAATAATCTCTAATTATAACAATTTCTTTTTACTAATAATCTGATTGTACAAAACCACTAAAGCAAACAAAAAAATGGTAAGTCGACAAGTGAGTAAGTCAGCGAATATAAACTACCTTTATCATGTAAGTATTGTATCCTGTGAATATCACCAGAAGTCGTAAAACGGACCGAGCAATATTCTTCCGTTTAGTGGTATCAGAAATAGACATTTAACAATAGCTGTTACAGCAGGATCTTATTGAGGCTATAAAAATGTGTTTTAGTAGGTACACAACGTAAATTGTTCAATAAGGTGTTAACGACTGTTCGGGACCGGGTAGATATTTCAGTGAAAAATGTATACCTACTTACATACAATTTATGGCAAATCGTTTTTATATTATCAAACAGTAAACGCGAAAATATCTCCCGCTTTTATAACTTTTGATACCGAATTTAAGATGAACCGTAATCTATAGTAATATTATAAAGAGGAAAGATTTGTTTGTTTGTTTGCATTGAATGGGCTCCGAAACTACTGAACCGATTTGAAAAATTATTTTACTGTTGGTAAGCACTATTCCCGGGTGACAAAGCTATGTTATATTTTCAAAAAAAATTGGCATTCTTATTTATTTATTACTCTAGCACTCACAGTTTCCCAAACCGTGCTGAGAGTCATGTTACAACAAGTAAAATAAAATTATATAATATAAAATTATTACTTTCATTTTAAAATCTATTCAGTAAAATAAAAATTAAATCTAATAAATTAATTAAAGTTGGCCAACACATAATAATTATAAAATTTCCACGAAATTATTTAAATTTGCATAGAATTGTTTAAAACAACGTATGAATTCCCCTAGTCTAGTATGAAATAAAAGCTTGCTAAAACTCCAATAATGTAACCGTAATGTACCCGTGCGAAGCCGGGGCAGGCCGCTAGCGTAACATAATTTTAACAATTGGTTTAAGCTCTCACATGAAATTCAACTCTGATACTAATATTTCAATAATGCTTTCAATAACATTTTAAAGAACACGAGAGCAGAAAATATCTCATAAATTCGTTTTACTTTTGACATTTTTTGCTGTATGTTTACCTCCAGCTAGTTACATAATAAAGTCTGCACTTTGTGGTAGGTACAAGTTTTATGGAGGGTGTTTCAAACGTCCGTATAATACTGGGGGTTTGGATGAGTGTGGCATATACAAATTTGATCGAAATTCTATGTTTTTTTTTATTAAAAAAGTATGTCTATTCATTATCTCAAGTACAAAATGCAAATGTTTTACATGAGTACTTTTTCTTGAATGTTAATAGGTGATGAAGATCACAAGTGTTCGCATAATTTACGTATTAATTTAAATAAAAAATGAACTAAGCAATGTTAAATCCTACTAATATTATAAATGCGAAAGTTTGTGAGTGTGGATGTATGTATGTATGTATGTATGTTTGTTACTCCTTCACGCAAAAACTACTGAACGGATTGGGATGAAATTTGGAACACAGATAGATTATAACCGGGATTAACATATAGGATACTTTTTAACCCAATAATCCAATACTACGCGGATGAAGTCGCGGGGCACAGCTAGTTGATCATAAAATCATGGGACGAGCGTTTAATACATATAATTTTGACTTCGATAGGTACTTATTCGATCAATTTGCATCATAATGTTATAGAAGGAAATATAATGAAGCCGCAAACAGAAAATAGCGACACAAATATTCGAAATCCATAGACGATATCACGTAAAAGTCCATTAATAAACAACCTTCTCAATCTTTTAAATTCAGGTAGTATATTACTTACCTATTCAAGTTTTGACGGTTATAAGGATGAGAGATGGCCGCGCGGCTTGATGCACGGTGTTTTTGTGCGAATTTCGGAAGTATTATTTTCGTTATTTACCCTGGTTATGGCGGAACTTGGACCAAGATTATTTATTTACAGTTTGTTATTGGTCAATTTTTATTATGATTTATTTTGTGCATTCTATAAATAGGAAATTTTACGTGATGATTCGAAACATGTACAACGTAGACATATTTTGTGCAACAGTTGGGCGGAATAAATAAATAAGTTACCTATGGTATAATCTTCTAGGAATGGACGACAGATCAGATTCAATTTGCTAGGGGTAATAGATATGGAATCGACAATTTCAAGGAGCAATCGAGACAGCACGTAAATGCAAATACTTACTTACCAAAGAACCAAGACGGCGAACTGGAAAGGCAGTTTCTTCTTTACATGGAAAGTTATTCGGTTCCGTCCCAAGTGCGAGTCCGAGTCCCCAAGTCTTAGTGTACTACTGATGTGGGCAATTTGTTCGTGTAAGGAAAAATTATATCATACTATCTAATCCTACTAATATTATAAATGCGAAAGTTTGTGAGTGTGGATGTATGTTTGTTACTCCTTCACGCAAAAACTACTGAACGGATTTGGATGAAATTTGGAACACAGATAGTTTATAACCGGGATTAACACATAGGATACTTTTTATCCCGATAATCGGGAAATTTTTGTTAAGTTAAATACTACGCGGACGAAGTCGTGGGCAGCAACTAGTAGGTATATAATAATTTCCAGAAAAGTAGGTACACTATTTTTATTGACACGTCTGCAAAATAATTTGAAATCTGACGTGAACAAAATGTTACAAAAAATTTCAAACATTTCTTGTGTTTCTTTTCGAATGACCAAATTTATTGTAAAATAAAATTCTATTGAGTATTATACTTCGTCCGATATAGAACCTCAACAAGAGTCATCGAAAAATAAATATACAGTTTATATGAATCTAATCGGAGAAAGGAGAAGAGGCCCTTGGATATTAACAGGAAAGAGGCTGCGGGACCCTCTGGGATATCAAAGTGTGTAAAGAATACAGAAAAGCAATTCAACAGATGCGATATTGCCCCGGCCGGATGATACAATTGTTATACTGGCGGGTTTATCTATAGGTATGTAGGCTAGTTGTGTTGAAATGAGTTTTATCAAAAACTAGCGGCCCGCCCCGGCTTCGCACGGGTACATTGCGGTTACATTATTCGAGTTTTAGTAAGGATCCCTGATTTTTTGAAAATATATTATAGCCTATGTCACCCGGGGGTAGTGTAGCTTCCCAACAGTTAAAGATTTTTTCAAATCGGTTCAGTAGTTTCGGAGCCTATTCATTACAATCAAACAAACAAAGTTTTTCTCTTTATAATATTAGTTTGATGATGAAAAAAAAAACCTAAGTACTTACTTATAATTTTCTGTGAAGAATAAAAGTATTGTTCGCTACAAAACATGTTTTGGACCGAAATATGTTTTACAAAGAGATGGATCCAGACTCGACTTATTCCATTAGAATAGCTGTAATTATCCGATTCGTCGTCTACAAAGTCAATTAGAATGCAGACTAATGAAAAAGAAAGCTGAATGTCTAGTAGGTAGATACACGCACCAATATATTTTTTACAGATTTTTTGAAGGAAAATATCTGGATGTTAGGTATATTTCCTTTCAAATTATCATGTTAACGATTCGTAAAAGAGGGTAGCCATAACAACTAATAAAATCGTTGATAATTCTAAAATTTACCTTAGAACTTTTCGAGGTTTTATACCAAGTACCTACGTAGTACCTAGTTACCAACGAACTTTGCGATTTCAGAACACTTTCCTGTAAATTTTTAAAGAGCAGCGCTTGTTTATCTCTATTTATATACGTAGGCCTTTTGTGACATCATCGCTACGACCAACAAAAACCAAGCTCAAAGCCTCTCAGAGTTTTAATTACTTTAAGAATTTACGGCTTGCAGACGTTGTGAGTCAGATAAGTTTACATAGGTTGAGAGGATCGTTGCTTTTGATGACATGAATAGAGGTTAGTACCTAATATTGTCCTCCGAAATCTCCTTGGATTGCTTAGCTATGGTGAGTTTAAGTTTAAGTACCTTCTATGTTATGTAGGCATTTAAAAACTACTTTCAACGTATCTAATTCGTTTCTGGGTGACTTTTCCCAAAGGTATTGATAGGCGATTTTATTTATTTGTTGGTACCACCTTAGTTGTGTTTATTTACTTATATTTAGGTAGGTACAATCAACAAACTTGACGCTTGATCACCTTAAGGTTGCATTTTGTGTGCAGTGACCTGCAGCTACCTGCGGCTAGCATAGTCATAAAAACAATTAAAACAAATGTATTTCTAAATAACTCTAAATTGAAAATTTAAAAACCCCCGATGCGACGACCTTTTCATCAAATGTATACAATAATTAACAGAAAATCTGTGTAAAACTATGAGACATTATTTTGTTATGACATTATAATAATTGACATTAGAATAGACAACGAATCTAATTACTGATGCCACGGAGGTTTAATTCCTAGTAAACTATTATCAATTATGATTCAATTTTATGTAATAACTCTGGCTGAGGTGGACGGGAGCAGCCCAGGGGAAGAATTTTCAATAACGCTAAAATTATTTTAAATTAGATTTGTTTTTTTATATTTTTTCTCAATGGCGGAGCAGCGCCCTCTAGAATTATTATAACGTAATATTCCATGACCATTAACAAAACAAACAAAATTTAACGCATGCGCGTATTCATCATTTGACACGTGACTTATGGAACGTCTTTAGTTCATACATAAATCTCGTATAAAAATTGATAAAATATACATTTTTTCCAGAATCAGGGAAACTTTTCAAATTTATAATATTGTAAAAAGCCAGTTCAGACTATTACGATCATTTAAAAATATAATAAATCGAAATCCAATAATCACAAATTTCGAATGGATTCGAGCCGTGGGAATTGGTTTTGGCCGTGAATGTGGCTTTTTTAACCTACAAAAGAGCTGATGATCTTCAAACGGCTGAACCGATTTTCATGAAACATAGCTAAGAACACTCTCGATCAGAATACCTATCTAACAAAAGAAACAAAATTGAAATCGGTTCATGAGCTTGGGCGCTACGTGGCTACAGACAGACACACAGATACACAGATACACAGATACACAGATACACAGATACACAGACACACAGATACACAGATACACATGTTAAACTTATAACACCCCTCGTTTTTCGTCGGCGGTTAAAAAGGGCTTTTGTCTCATCGGGCGCTTTTCGTCTCATTGGACAACAACATAATGGGCGAGGCAACCTATGATTACTGCCTGCAAGGGAAAGTGTTAAAAAGTGATCAAGCGTTAACTTTGTTGATGGTACGTAAATATGAAGCCGATAATAACATCTGTGACTAATAGTTACTCCAATAACAATCTAAGCATTTGTATAATATCTTCGTCTGGAATAGTACAAATAATACATTAATTTAATTAGTCACTTCTTAGCCTAATCACATTCTTACAAGTTTCAGTCTAATAGGCATTTGCGTTGTAATGATACACAAGTTAAAGTTGCCGTCGACTTACGTCAAAAGTTTGTCAACAATGATAAATCTTTACTTTCTTCTTGTGTCTCACTAAGTAATACTTACATTATTTTTCTTAGGTAGGTATACTAAAAAACTAGCCAAGTAATAAATTCCTTACAGATTCAAGAAACCTTGAGACTTTCGTCAGGGGTGCTGCTCTTAGCAACGATAATCGATATATTATCGTGACATTTTTCGTGTCGATACTAGGTACTCTAAATTCCATTTTTTTGCCGTCGTCTATCGTCTAAACGCACGATAATTTTGTATCGTTAGTTCAATAATCGATATATCGATTATCCTTGCTAAGAGTTTTTTTTTTTTTTTAATATGACTATACGTTGTTGGCCAGAGTGGCCATAACAACTTCACCCGGACAGAGGGCGAGCGCGAGTGCGCTCCAGCCAGAGGGGCAGGGGGGCAGCTAGCTCAAGGGCGCCACAAGGGACACGACCTCGACTTGGGCCGCTGCCAGAAGAGGTGGCGAGGGTAAATCTACCACCGGATCGGAACGCGTCTTGCTAAGAGTAGCACCCCTGGTTACTTATATTTGTGAGGCAACGACGAAGACGGTGCGAATTACCATAAATACCCGCATCGCTGCCATTCATCCATTATCTACCCGGGGCATTTGTACCTACTAGCGTATGTAAGGCGTTTGAAAAAACAAGAATGTCTCTCACGCTCGTATTCACAAACCCTACTTTAAGGTCTCACAGTGCGTGCCAACGCACACCCGATAAAGTAATGTCAAACATACTTATAGAGATGGCCCCTTACTTAGACAAGTACTTACTTATTGTTTGTGAATACGGCCTTAAACCATAGTCCCAAAGGAAATTAATTCAGTTAAACTTCAGAGCAAATTTGCGATGTTTCAGTTAAACTTTCAATGCGCTGTACGGCTTAAATAAATATTGTGTCTCGAGAGAAGCTGAAGAATAAAACTGCGAGCAACCAAGTACTAAGTATTTTTACAATAAGTATAACATATATAGATGTGGCAATGTCATGGTATGTGATCCGGCGATAGGCTTTTTATTCTTGTCATAGGTACGAATTTACCTACACCCACATTTCAATGAAAAGGCATAGTTCCAATGTAGGTAAATAGCTGAATTGGATATGCTACGAGAATAGTTACCAATATCTTTTGGTATGTAAGCAACTAACGTGAGCTCCGACGGGGATTAAAGCAATTTTATGCTTGAATTAATACGTAGAAATGTTCTTGCGGGTTGTATTTGAAATGACATACGAGTAATATCTCTCATGTTTGAACGAATTTTCCATATTAGGTAACTATAAATAGGTAAATAAAATACTTATGACCAATAAATAAAAGCGTTAGAGCAACACAGGTACCTACATGATTCAAACTTTATGACATCCAACAAATCATAAGGTATTTACCTAAATAGAGGGAAAGTGTGCCCTTGTGAACCACTCAACCCTAAATGAATGTGTCCGGAAAAAACGATTACGCAAAAGGTCTGCCAAAAATGTAACCTTCGACCCTACCACTCATTTTATGGTAAATTTTATCCATAATTTTAAATAAAACCTACGTACTTATTCAGCACTAACGGCCGCCCCGGCTTCGCACGGGTACATTATTGGAGGTTTAGTAAGGATACCTATTTTAAAAAAAATATGATACTTATAGCCTATGTCACCCCGGGGATAGTGTAGCTTCCCAACAGTGAAATATTTTTTCAAATCGGTTCAGTAGTTTCGGAGCCTATTCATTACAATCAAACAAACAAAGTTTTCCTCTTTATAATATTAGTATGATAGGTAACTGTTTTTTTACCCATCCCTCATTACATCAATGTTTTTAAACCAGGCGCGGATAAGTAGATACATGATTTTGTTCAGGCGGGAACAAACTTTAGTAACCTAACCCATTTAAAAAAAAAAATCTTTCATCACATATTGTTAAAATTTCAGTTTAATAAAGCGAAAATAGTTCTTTGGTCGTGAGTTGAGGAGTGGGGGGGATTCATCATTCCTTTCTCCGATAAAATAAAATACGAAGACGAAGTGTCTTTTCAACTAGATGTTCATTTGTCATACCCCGAGCCGACTAGAAGCAATATTCTCAACGTTTCCAGCGTTTGCGCCTTTACAATTGTTCTGTTGAGAAATATGAAGTCAATATATTTTTATTATTTAATATTATATACTAGCTGTGCCCCGCGACTTCATCCGCGTAGTATTGGATTATTGGGTTAAAAAGTATCCTATATGTTAATCCCGGTTATAATCTATCTGAGTTCCAAATTTCATCCAAATCCGTTCAGTAGTTTTTGCGTGAAGGAGTAACAAACATACATACATACATACATTCATACATACATACATACATACATCCACACTCACAAACTTTCGCATTTATAATATTAGTAGGATTCTAGTCGAAACACAAAGTAAGCTGTTATTCTCACGTTTAACCCAACATCGATAACTTCCATCAAAGTGTCAAATACGTATATTGCTTATCTGTCAAAAATGTATAGAAGAGGCGGTGACAGCTTCATAATATGACTGACCAACAAAGTGGATATAGTGACCTAATCCTGTGACCTAACGCTCGTGTTCGAGCGTTTGAAAGCTCATTTGCTTTCAAACGCGAGCGTTCAAACGCGATTTATCTTTCAAACGCGAGCGTTTAAACGCGAATTAGCTATCAAACGCGAATTAGCTTTCACGCGCTCGAACGCTCGCAATTGAAATCAAATTAGCTTTGAAACGCTCGAGCGCCAGCGTTTGAAATCTTTTCTATTGCGTTTTAAATAGCTAACGTAATAAGGGCCCTGTTGAACAACTGTTGATATCACAATGAAGTCAAGTGCATGGGGTCACTTTCCTATGCCTATGGGTGATGATGTTTGTTGTTGATCTATGCATCGATAGATCGTTCTATCACCTCAAAATTAACTGAACCCTACCGTCCACGCCCTACCGACCCCGTGGACACCCTCGTAGTAGAAAGGGACACTGTCCCACCAGGAGCCTCTTGCTCGGCTCATTTTTTGTGCACATTGGTCGCCTGGGTTCGTCCTGTTCAGTATAAAGCTTTATGATTATCACTTACGACTGCAACTGGGTATCGTTATGCAGAACAGAATCAACCCACATGCACTGCTGTAGACCAAAACCAACCTCGTGTTAGTGGTTCCAGGTTGGTTTCAGTTTGAACAAGTGTGTGTGGGTTGCGCCCATTTTGCAAAACTACGTCCAACTTATATTTGAGAGCCGAATCGTTTTGATACGCCACACAAAGCTATCTACAGAATTAGCACGCTGGCTCACTCGCGTCACTCTGGCCAAACCATTACCGTCTTCAAAACAAAGTGAATTTCGGGCAAGATAACATCGTTATTCTTAATAATAATTTAGCCCCTTTGACGCCCTGGGCACGGGCCTCTCATAACTGCGAGGGGGATTCGGGCCGTAATCCAACACGCTGGCCCGGTGCGGGTTGTTAGATTTCACATATATCTCGAAAATTGGTTAGATTCTCTAAGACATGCAGGTTTCCTCACGATGTTTTCCTTCACCGAAGAAAGTGATAATCATATAGTAATTATGATTCGCACATAGATTCCGAAAAACCAAGAGGTGCGAGCCAGGGTTTTAAGCCAGGACCTGGTGCCCGCATGACGCATGCTTAACCAAACGGCTATCACTGCTGAATCGTCGCACTGCAATCGTTCGAGCACCGTTATACCTACTTACTCAATTTAAATTACAGAAATCGAAATATATTCTCACATGTAATCTGAATTATTAAATTACGTTCAAATCAAAACTTTGAAGTTTATTTAAGAAATTAATCTTGGAGTCTGGCGTCTTGATCAAGGCGGTAGATTGCCAACACCCGGCTTTAATGCGGTTTAGGGGAGTCCCAGTGGTCCCGTAATTGCTCCTAATGGTGCCCTAAAGCAAGGAGGAAAATTCCCATTTACCTTCGCCGCCCTTGTCCTCGCTTACCTTTATTTCTTATTTTATTCTTTGTTTTTTGTATTGCCTACTTAGGTACCTAACCCCATAATGCATTGAAGAATATTGTTTCGGTAGTTGATTATAAAATACACTAAAAAAATTACTCTGCAATCAACCCCAAGCTCAACCGCGCTCGATTTATTATGAGTCCAATAAAAAGTTTAATATCAGGGTTTCCAAAACAGATGAGCAATAAAACTGGAATTTCAAACAACAATATTTTTAATTTATTAAAAAAATTAATTAACTTACATTTTAAATTACATTTGAGATGACACACAACATTTTAACTAAATTAATTTATGTATTGTCTCAGCGTATGTACAAGTGATGTGTGTGAAGATTATTTCGCTAACATTTGTTTTACAAAAACTTTATACTTGCAATAGGACTTTTACACACTTTACAATTATTAAATTACTCTAAAATTTATTGACGTATCTAATGATACGACGTGTAGTTATACTTTACAGACAACCCTGACAGTATTGTATGCTTCTTTGTTCTTAGATATCCGTAGAAGTTTTTTTGGATTAAATTATAAAGGCAAACAAAATTATTTAAATATTATGTAGATAAATAATACTAATTGGGTTAATTAACCAGAGTTTACGGATGAAGGTTAATTGGGACCAGAGATTTTCTACCTCAGCAATAAAGAGGTAGGCATCTTTATACGATAGGCACCTATATAATAAGTAATATAATTATATCATTACTTTCGTAGAATATATTTAATGATAAAAATTATACTTCTTCGTTACAAATTAATCTTTAAAACTGGTTTTAATACATAGAATTATGAATTATATAACTTATAAATACTAGGTGTATTTGTGAACAAAAGGCCTTAGAACAAAGTGATTCTAAAAGAAAATCAACAGTAAAAATCATATGTATACCAATTTAATTTCGATGTATCGATTACAGTTTCGAGTCGCTTAATCATTCGTAATTTTTAATTAATTACGTAACTCGTAATATTTAATTATATCTAATATAAATGATGGTGATAACACAAATAACTATTTCCATAATGACTTGAATGTTCATTATACAATCTAAGTAGGTAGTATTATATTATCACCTAGGAAACTTTAAAGAGAATTATGAATCATGGATTCTAGAAAATTAAAACTACTTATACCTATTAGTTACAACTTATGGTCACACACGTGTAAGCCAGCGTCGTCCGGATCACCTCGCGGATTCATTCTCACTGCGTTGCCGTTTGTGATCAGTTCTGTGGCGTTTGAATGATCTGATAACAATGAAAAAGCTGTATTTAATTTGTGAAGTTCAAGGAGATATCAAAATAAATATAGCATCAGTATATAGCGTAGTGTATAATAGTAGTGTATATGTTTTTAATATGATGTGGTATCTATCATACAACCACATCAAATAAAGTGCCGTCTGCCATGGTAATTACACCGTACAAAATTCTATGAAAACCGTTCAAAGACCTATTCAATATAATGTTCGCAACTTATGAGGGAATCTAAATAGAAAATTTAGGAATTCGTTTATAGCATCTCATTACATTACCATTAGATCCTTTTAAAGTAAAAGCAGATAGCGTCTAAATCTCATTTATTATCAAAAAGCAAAGGTGCCTACTTTCAGTATTTTCATTCTTCACGCAGACAGATAACTAGGACCTGTGATGATAATCCTAGGATAGCGGTTTCTTAAAAAAACAGCTTTGTCTAGTTATTTAAATTAAATTTTGATAAGATAACATTACCCGAGTAGAGAAGGTCACAGAAATAAAACGTTGGGTTGTTTAAACATTTTTTTTTTTTTTATTGTAAGGAATGACAGGCTCACCGCCCGCGGGGGTGGGACTGCCATTTATTACAGGAGGTCCCTCCACTGCATCCCCCTCGACCCCCCTGCGCTCACCAACATAGAAGCCTCGGTCTGCCGTCTTTCCCTCACTGGCCATCCTGCCGTGGTCATAGCCTCCATCTACCTTCCACCTAACAAGCTTCTGCTTAGGAGTGACATCGAAGCACTCCTTGATCTGGGAAGCGCAGTCATACTGGCTGGCGACTTCAACTGTAAGCATGTCAGGTGGAATAGTCTCCTTACCACCCCAAATGGGAGGCGCCTTGACGCCCTAGTCGATCAGCTCGACTTTGACGTCATCGCCCCCATGCACCCCACTCACTTCCCGACCAACCTAGCACATCGCCCTGATGTCCTAGACATTGCCCTCCTCAAGGGTATTACCCTACGGTTGCGCTCCTTGGAAGTTCTCCAAGAGCTCGACTCCGACCATCGTCCCGTCCTCATGCAGCTCGGACCTTCCCCTCTATCTCAACCGACCACGCGTTCTGTGATGGATTGGCAAAAGCTAAGTACTTCCTTAGCGGATGTCTCTTCTCCACACCTCGCCAACATCCCTGAACCCCTCATGTCCCCTCAGGACACGTCTCAGGCTGTAGATGCCTTCTCCAACCATCTCCAGTCGGCCATCAGCCACTCGTCTAAGCAGGTAGAGGTAGGTGATTCCCATCGCCTCGTCCTGCCGGACGATATCAAAGCACTGGTCCGAGCTAAGAATGCCTCCATCAGAGCCTATGATTCTTATCCCACCGAAGCTAACCGTGTTCGCATGCGCGCTTTACAGCGTGATGTAAAGTGTCGCATCGCCGAGCTTAGGGATGCGCGGTGGGGTGACCTTCTCGAAGGAATCTCGCCATCGCATCTAGCTTTCTGGAAGCTGGCGAGAGCCTTAAAGTCCGATTCCACTGCCACAATGCCCCCCCTATTACGCCCTTCAGGCGACCCCCCTGCTTTCGATGACGACGAAAAGGCCGAGCTTCTAGCCTCCGCTCTCGAGAACCAGTGCTCCCCTAGCACCCTATCCTCTGATCCCGACCACCTGGAACTCGTTGATAGGGAAGTCGAGCGCAGGGTTTCCCTTCCCCTCACTACCACTATCACTCCGGTAACCGAATCCGAGGTGAAAGATTTGATTAAAGGTCTCAACCCCAAGAAGGCCCCGGGATCCGACGGCATTAGCAACAGAGTTCTCAAACTCTTGCCCGCCCAACTTATCTGTCTCTTAGTAACTATCTTCAATGCCGCTATGACGAACTGCATCTTTCCCAATGCGTGGAAGGAGGCAATAGTCATCGGCATTCATAAGCCCGGTAAGCCCCGCAATATTCCTGCGAGCTACCGTCCCATTAGCCTCCTCAAGTCCATTGCCAAACTCTATGAGCGACTGCTATTAGCAAGACTCAAAGAGTATATCTATTCTAATCATCTCCTTATAGACGAGCAGTTCGGCTTTCGGGCCGGCCACTCTTGTGTCCACCAAGTACACCGCATCACGGAGTACGTTCTCAAAGATCTCCACTTCCCCGGTCGCCCCGTTTCCACGGGAGCTCTCTTCTTTGACGTCGCTAAGGCGTTTGACAAAGTCTGGCACAACGGCTTGATTTACAAGCTGTATCTCTTAGGCGTGCCGGACAGTCTCGTGCTCATCTTGCGAGACTTCTTGTAAAACCGTACCTTTCGATATCGAGTCGAGGGCACGCTTTCCCCACCCCACCCCATTAGGGCAGGAGTCCCTCAGGGCTCCGTGCTCTCCCCCCTCCTGTACAGTCTGTTCACAAACGACATTCCCCGCACGAATAACGTGCAACTCGCTCTTTACGCGGACGATACCGCGCTTTATTTCTCCCACCGAAACAAGGCCCAAATCACACGCGTTCTCCAACGCGCTGTCACTTCTCTCGGAGAGTGGTTTAGGAAATGGCGAATAGAGGTGAACCCGGACAAAAGCGCTGCCGTGCTTTTTGCCAGGTCCACCTCTCGACGCCCCTCCAAACGCCACACTCGCTCCAACTTAGGTACTGTCTCCCTGTACAAGCAACCTATCCCCTGGTCCAAGTCAGTTAAATATCTCGGGGTCACTCTCGATGGCTCCATGACCTTCGGTCCTCACATTAGAAACGTCCGCAATCGAGCCGCCTTTGTGCTCGGTCGCCTTCATTATCTCTTATGCAAGCGGAGTAAAATGTCCCTTAGGAATAAGGTGACACTATACAAAGCTTGCATACGTCCCATCATGTCCTATGCGAGCGTTGTGTTCGCCCACGCGGCCAACTCGCACATTAATAGCCTCCAGGCCATTCAGTCCCGCTTCCTTCGCAAAGCCGTCGGAGCCCCGTGGTTCGTAAGGAACGTAGACCTTCATTCTGACTTACGCCTCGATTCGATCCAGAAGCACTTCAAAATAGCGTCCGAACGCTATTTCTTGAGGGCTTCTGAGCACACCAATCCCTTAATCGTCGCCGCCGCCGATTATGCACCTACACCCGCGCCAGATACATGCCGCCGCAGGCCGCGGCATGTGTTGCTGGACCCACCCGACCCACTCACCGTTCTCCTAGACTCAGATGTCGAAGAGAACGACACACGCACACTCCCCACCAGACACCGACCTCGCCGGCGAGGTCGACGTACCCCCGCTTCCGCTAGAAGGTGCGTCTACTTACCTAGACGCACCTTGGCACCCGACAAACCCGCTGAGTTTCTTGCCGGATCTTCTCAGTCGAGGTCGCGTTCCGATCCGGTGGTAGATTTACCCTCGCCACCTCTTCTGGCAGCGGCCCAAGCCGAGGTCGTGTCCCTTGTGGCGCCCTTGAGCTAGCTGCCCCCCTGCCCCTCTGGCTGGAGCGCACTCGCGCTCGCCCTCTGTCCGGGTGAAGTTGTTATGGCCACTCTGGCCAACAACGTATAGTCATATAAAAAAAAAAAAAAAAAAAAAAAAAAAAAAAAAAAAAAATAAATTTTTAGTTAAATAAAGGTTTTACGCGCGAGCACCAATGTCGTTGGTGCGTCTATCTATATGTCTATCTAGGTTTCTCTGTATTTTATGCAATTTAGAAATAGCTAAGAAATATGTTCGAGTTCAGGTTCTTTTTAATGTTACCGACGAAAATGTGTATTGATTTAATATTATGTATCTAGTAAATAAATAAAATATATTATAATCTTAACTTTTAATATTCAGTAATACAAAATATTGGTGCTGAATAAATATTTGTAGACTTTACCGGTCCATTGCGTAGGTAAATAAAATATCACTACAGAACCCTTTTATTACATTCTACGTATTTTTTGACTCGCAATTTAAAAATTTTTCAATTCTAGTTTTCTGTGTAATTATTTAAAATTTTATTAAAGTTAGAACCAAACTGATCTTGCGCCAATATAATTTGTTGCTTTTAATAAAGGCAAATAGGTGTTTATTGTTTATGTATCGTCATGGATCGGATTAGCTTACGGCTAACTGGTACATTGACTTGCAAATACCCGTTATCATATAACAGTCTGATGAACATGCGTACGTACATATGGGAATAGTTATTCTGAATATATTAAAACATTCAGTGTAAATATGTTGGCAAATACATACGATAATCTGTTTTTGCAACCCTGTCGGCTGTCTACTCCTCTCTTCAACTTCACCCGGCCTACGAGCGGGTCGAAATCGTGTGTGGTTTAATAATATTAATTAGTTTACGTCTTAATAAATTGGACGTACATTTGCAAAATGGGATCAATCCACACACACTTCTGCAAACTGAAACCAACCTAGAAACACCAAAACAAGGGTTGGTTTTGGTCCGCAGCAGTGCATGTGGGTTGATTCCATTCTGCATAACGATATCCAAGATGTGCTGTCAATGAATGTGCATGAATATAAATGTTGTAACTGCTGAAAGTGTTTTTGGAACGAAGTTACTTCGCGCCGTGCGTAACCGAAATTGTCACGCCTGAAAAGCGTTATACTTAACTTTGTAACGCCCGCTGTAAAAAAGTTATCTAAAAATCAACTAGGTGGCGTAAGTTAGTTATTCAAGTGACTGGATAGGGCGATGACATTGAAAATCTTAAAATGTTGTGCATGCAAATCACTTAATAGAGATCTTCGTTTCTGACAGGGGGTCCTCCGAACGCACATTTTTTTGATTATTTGATAACTGTACGCATCTCCACATATAAACATTTACACATGACTCCGTCCGTCTTACCTACATACTCTAATAAATAAGACCATCTACCGTGTTGATCAACTTCACACGAACTGAGTTGATAAGGGCAGAGCTATGCGAAGAAATGAGATGCAGTATCGTCTAACAATAGCTCAGTCTCTAAATCGTCCGATTAGGCCTTGGGGAGTTGATGGTAGATTGGAACAAAAAAAATTTAAGCTATTTTCTACGCACCTACTTTCCTCGAATTCCTGTCATTAATAATGACAAATAGAGTTCAAGTAATAAATTAACCCAATAAATAATTATCTTTTGAAATTAATGTTTGCCGAAAGTCATTTATTTATTTATTTATTTATTGATAGGAAGACCAACAGCTAGAAATAACAATTATAGACACAAATAAAAAGTCATAAAGCCAATTATAGGTCTTCACGCATAGCAGTTGAAGATGTAGCAAAGGTGTAAACAAAAATTAAATCTAAGTAATTATAACAAACTTAGCTCGGCAGAAAGAGTCAGAAAACAAATAAAAAATAATAACATTAGCTGTTAGGTTACTATTCAAGTCCTACAGGAAGAAGAGAAAAATTGTTGGCTTAGGCACTGCTTAACCGAGTTAACACTACAAGTGAAGAGATCCAGATCGCATTGCTTGCATATCTCATTGACATACTTGCTTGCTCGCACAATGTAAATGTTTTGCCTATAGTTTGTAGATGCGTAAGGAATACGAATAGGTGGATTGAATCTAGGAGATTTAAGGGGTACATTAAAAGCGAATTTACTAAGTAGCTCAGGGGAATCAATTTTGTTACTAAGTATTTTTAGGAAGAATAGGAACTCAGCGATGTCGCGTCGATTTTTCAGGGGTAGCAGATGGAACTTCTTGCAGAGATCATAGTAATTGAGTGAGTGATATGCCATTTTTTGTCGATAGCCACAGGTATTTGACAAACCGTTTTTGTATACTTTCAATTCGATCTATTTATTTGTTGTAGCAAATCAGTCATTTTAATAATATCCGCTCAGTTGATAAGTGTCAATACAATTTTCGAATTGCCTGTGCCTAATCGGCCGTATAACTGTGGCTCATTACGGAGTTAATTGACCGGATTCATTTATACACTTTTAAAATTCCCTGCCAAATGTGCCGAAGTGAGTTTTTCCTTCTTTCTCATCTATTGACGAAAAGGAAACATGCTATAAGCCCAGGCTAAATAAGAGAACTCTATATTTTTTATTACAAAAACACGTAAAATTATATGCTGACTTAGGTAGGTAGGTTCATCGAACAGTAGGAATTACGAATCCGTAAAATTCGGCACAACTTATATTTCTTATCAAAGTTGTAAAGGCTTATACAAATGTGAACTCTTCTTTACTTCTCTAGTACTATCTAGCCTTTATTACAGAATAAATGTCCTGAATGGTAAAAAGCTACTTGCTTATTAGTTTTGTTCTGAGTCTAAGTACTCGTAAGACGCGTCCTAATGTTAGTGGGTGCGAATACAAAGTAACTACAGTGCTTTTAGTAACACACTTTTAGGTAATATTATTTATTTTGTTGTGACAAATATTAAGAAAGACTAGATATACACCTAGTCTGGCTAGATTATTTAAAAAAAATACTAAAATACTGAATGAATTCTGTATGTGTGTGTGGGTGTAATATGTATAATAGGGTGCTTACTACAGTGCACTGCCTTTTTCCCTCACTGTGTGGGAAATGTATGTTACTGTAAAAGTGTAGAGTAAGTGTAACGTAAGCTTACCATGTTGAGGAGTGGAGCGCGTGTTGCTTCTCCTTCTCGAATGTCATGCTCTGCTGAAGGAAGACATGTCGCGATATTGCCGCTGGCTTACTGTAACAAATACTTCAATTCAATCTTCAATTGAATCTTCAATTCAATCAAAATATATAAATACGTCGCCCAATTTTATCTAGGTAGATATATCGATCTAAGTTAATGTACAGGTATCTCGATACTAGACTGTTTGCTCTAGTCATGATTGTGGTTACTATTTCTATATGCTAAATCCGACATTTATGCCAATTATGCTATCATCAATTCACGATGTTACTAAATTTGACAGAACTAAATGTATTTCTTTCTTCCTCTTACGTATCGACTTTGAGAAGGATGGTAGGTAACACAGTTAATTTAGTCAATATTAGTTTTGTGCCAACAGAATTAAATAAATAAATAAATATCGCCAGACGAACACACCAACTGTATGGTCCCAAACTAAGCAACGCTTGTACTATGGGTACCGTACAATGGACTGGGGGCGATCCCAGTGACACCCAGACCAGGGAAAATTACGAAAAGGACATTTACGAAATTTACCCTGACGGGAATCAAACCCGCAATTATCGGGAATTAGCACCATTCTCATTCAATATTGAAATCTAGAAGTCTAGTGAAAATGTAGGTCTACTCTATTTCAGTAATAACTTGAAATTTACTTTCAGCACATACTTAGGTATTTATCAGCTGTTTCTTTATATCTACTTATTAACAGTAATTGCCAAGCAATAAAAGACAGGGGAAAAAGAAATCACCAAAACATCAACTCAGCAAGCGGCAATAAAAAACATACGAAGTGGGAGTCTCATTAAAAAGGAATTAAAAACATAAGGCGTTTGTTCCACTAAGGAGTGAGTCTCCTAACACAGTTAAGGACCGTTAGGGCAGCAAACGACTGTTACCAGTACATTAGAATGGACCACCATTTATTAGGCAACACAAAAGTAGACAAGACTTAACGTTTTAAGATGAGTAAGTAACCACTGTTTTAAGATTAGTAAGTACTTATATCTTCCACTATTTGAATAGAAACCTTCCAATAATGACAGCACTCGAGAACCGTATCTTGACCGTATTAATTGCATCATGAAACTTTCCTACGAGAACGTCTGTTCATCTTATTTAATTTACCTGTCAAATCAAATATTATACCCGGTCAAGTTATCGGCGGACGTAGGTTTTGTAAGCTCCCTAAGTTACCTAACTTGCTTAATAGCAAATACTGTTTCGCAAACCTATCAAATTCAAAGCGTTTATTTTGTTAAGGCCCACGAGGGCACTTACAAATTGTCAATTTTAATTTTTTTTCTTACTTATATCTACAACCGTATCGGAACGAGACCTCGACTGAGAAGATCCGGCAAGAAACTCATCGGGCTTGACTTTTAAAATTGTGTTATATTTCTTTTTTTTATCGCCAGTTGCTTATATAGTTAATAATTACAAAGGGTAGTAGATATTAATCAATCAATTCCATTACCAAACTATTTATTACACCGAAAAAAACAAGTAAGTAAACCATAAAAACTGTAACCCCCGTGTAACCTACATGTCTGAACCGTTCGGGTCAGACACGTGAGGGTAGATTTTGCCAGAGTGGGCTTGTAGTTCCTTACAAACCTTGATGTAAGTACCTTATTAGATATACCTCTTGATTTATATGTGAAAACCTTAAATAAATAAATTCGAAATTGAAATTATATTCAGAACTGCCGATGGATAGCGTTATAGTAGTATTCATAAACACTAAAATATAGTATATACTTAAAATTGCATTTATGTCGCTTGGTAAGTATATTTTATATTGTACCTATATACAAGGTGACACATAAATTTTCAAAACTAAACTTTGTAATTCTAAAACCATCAGCTTTGGAGGGAACTTGAAAAACAAAAGGTGTTATAGGAATACAGCTGTTGACCGATTTCACAAGTCTACAAAACCTTTAGCACTTCAACTGCCCCACAAAGCCTATAGTTTGAGATTTACAAAGTTAAGTTGCAAAAAAAATAGTATACCCATGTTGTATCACCTAGTATATGAGTCTATTTATATTCTTAAACTCAACATTTTCTATTCTTTCATTAAAAATCCCATTCGATACGACAGCCAAAACAAAACTTCAGTTTTTTTATCTGAAAACCGACAAAACCTAGGTAGCTAAAAACACATATCATTTCCTTATATAAATCTCTACGGAACCCTTCATTGTGCATGGCCTGATAGGCACTGCGCCATTTTTTTGGATGTAACATCACTCATTTGTCACACGGACCATAATAACGAATTAATTGACACCTCATTCATCAAAATCGAATGGGTAGTTAAGGATTTTGCTGTAGTCGACTTAAAAAAGATAGCAAATGATTTTTTTAAGTTCCTATTATTTTAGTATTTTTTACGAAACATTTTATAATTATATACAGCAAATAATTTATGAATAAGTATAAGGCTTTACATAAATCTTTGGTGAAAGCATGTAATCACACCGTCCGTGTGAATTTGTAATTAGCTACGTAGGTATCAAGCAGAGGTACTCAATGCGCAAGCACATGTAGGTTGCGGTAACTGCTTAACATCAGGCGGCCGTAAGATTGTTTGCCGACTTTATTGTACAGAGTGGACATCGTAACGAAAACTGATACCAACTCATGATTCTGGACCCTCCAGAGTTGGAAATTACCGTAGATATTTTCATTAAATGTGTTCAAATTTTTCAGCATTTTTAAATTCTTTTAACATAAAATCATTAGGTATACAAATCTATCTCAAGTGATTTTACATAAATAAATAATTAATTACTATTTTAGAAATAAACTGCAATGTAAACTAAGACTCAATAAGCCTAAGCGCGCGAAATCTATTCAAAAATGCTGAATATTTTTAGCATTATTCATGAAAATATCCAGAATCAAGAGTAAAATTCATGGTGTCCGTTTTCGTTACGATGCCCCTTACACCCTGTATAATACAAATATTGCTTTTTAAATAAGTACCAAAAACCTTGTTACTATTTATACTGCTATTGGTTCCCAACATTTGTGGTAAACTTTACAAAAATATTATGATGCATAGAATATCAAGCCATGAGTCACCAAACCTCGTCCTACTAGGTTGGTATTAACAATTGTTAACATTTGGATAGTTTGTTGCTTCTTACCTGTGCCGCTTCCGGTACTCTGAGTCTTAGGTACATGTAATAGAGTAGTTAATAATAAGACGATACAATGTGGACATTCGAGTATAACTTGACGTTGTACTTATTAGGGGAAGGTAAGGTAATACGATCCCTGGAGGTCAAATGATCCCCCACCGTAAATCAGAGACAACTAGTGGCATTTATTCAAATGCGCATGAAACATGTTCTCCACACCCCTGCCAGTTGCCTCTCCAAGTGTCCTGGCAGTGCGAGCGCTTGGTGTGATTCTATTAAAAAACAATCAAAAAGTGTGGTTCTGATCTAAGGTAAGCCTGTTTTTGGACTTTCATTACTTTTTACATGTTCGTGTTTATTGAAAAGTTATTTTATTCGCGTGTATTAATAGCAGTTAGCTAATATTTATGCAATGTTCGATCACCACCCGCGGTATTTGATGGTTATGTTTTGATCGATATTTTGAAATTTGGTGTTTGGGGCGAAATGATCCCTTTCTGTGTGTTTAAAATGATCCCTGGAATCATTTTACCCCGTTAGTATTTGTTGTTGTTACAGATCATGCCGAAAATTTATATACGCAAAACTAATCGCCAAAGTTGGCCTGAAGAACAAATGCAAAAGGCATTTGCCGTCAGAGATTATTATTTTTTAAACGAAGAGTTTATTTTTCTATTGCATTTTGACATTGATAAAAAACCTTTGATAGGGATGAGTATTATTTGTGTTTTTTTTTATTTAGAAGAAGAGTTTATTTTGTTTACCTATTGCTTGAATAGGTATGTTGTTAATTTTGCAAACCTATTAAAAATTTGTTGCAATGTTTAATGTTTAGTTTGTTGATTGAGTAGTAGATAATTACAAAAAAAGATCTCGAATGAAACTAGAAGACTGCAAAAGTTTTGTGTAACTTGCTTACATACTTAAATTGTTATAAACAATACATATGATTAAAATAAACAGCTGAGTGTTTTATTTCACTGATATTTATTAACTTATGGTATAAAATTATCCCTGGAATTATTTTACCCCTACCCCAGGGATCATTTTAAACATAGGTGTGTATAAAATGATCCTTTACAAAACTTTAAGACAAACCTTTAATACAAAAAAACTACATACATATAATAGAAAATAAGTATGCAGTTACAAAGTTAAGTAAATTCACTACCTCCAACAATAGAAATCTTGCGATTTTGCCTTCAACTTTAGCCACAGTTAAGATTTTCCCTTAAGGGGATCATTATACCTCACCTTCCCCTAATTGTGAAATAAAATATTAATATTATACCATTTATTTTTAAAATATTCATATTCTTAATATTGTAAATGAAATATTATTATTAAGTGTACAGCAGTTTAAGTCGTAGGTACTAATAAATAAATAAATTACTTCTATTACATAAATGTACCTATTTGTTTGTGTCGCAAATTAGATGTCGGTAATCGGCATAAGTAATACTTGGAAAAATAAATTTCAATTCAAACACTAACCGAGTGGGCTGTAAGTATACAGATTTATTACCTGAGGAAATCTTAGCAATGAATTAATTTATTTCGTAGAAACTATAGATACCTACGATTTATTTTAATTAATAGTGTATTATTAAGCTTCATTTTTCCCCTCTTACAAAATATAATGTGGATAAATAAAGTTATGTAAGTACATTATTGTTGTATTTATAAGGGGGGCTTAGTATAGTTTCTTATACCCTACTGTGGTTTTAGTGCCGCTATGTGGTGACAGCCTCCTCCAAAGCTTTCCAGACAACTCTATCGCTCGCTGTCGGCGCCATATATATTTCCAGGTAAGTAATTAGAATGTAGTAATTGTTATACGAGCCATTAATATTTGGTAGGAAGGTATTTGTGAAACAATATTTGGAAAGGGTTATTAGTTCGTAAATTAACCACCGTTATGTTTGATTAATGCTTACTTATAGGTACTTACGTTCTGTAGGCGCTTGTCCTTGACGAAATTTATGTGATAGTGAAATCGCTGATAAAATAATGTCTAAGCATTTATTACTTGAAATGTGAACTCTCTTCATAACCGCAGCAATCTAAGTGACGAAGTGGAGACTCACCAGAAAATGATTTATTCATTTCTAACTTCCGCAAATCGTTCGAAGTCGCAGTTTTCGGGGTCCAGCACCAACATAAAACCACTCTGAAGTATATCCGGAACCTGAAGCAAAAATGTTTTATTTATAATTCCGTTGAAGGAAAACGTAATAAATATGTGTCGAGGCAAGCGCAGACTTGTCCTGTTTGTTGGCAAATGGTAATTTACACGAGTTGCTATTACATTGCCGTTAAGTTGAAGGCGCCTGTCTAGCCCGCGAAATTCAAATTTTTTATAGTTTATCCAAAATCTGAAAACATCATTTTGTGATTTGCGACAAACACAGTATGCAGTGCGTTTATTAATACATTTAAATATTATCACCGTGGATATGATACTAGTATATCACTAAATATACAAAAATTGCCAGATTATCTGGATAGCTGTCGTTCTTGAAATGTTTTAGAGTAAGTTGGATATATTAATAAATGCACTGCACACGGTCTTTCTCGCGAATTACAAAATGTGCCTTTTATTATTGGCAGATTTTCAAAAAAAACAAAAAACCTCAAAAAATTTGAACTTCGCGGGGGATGCGATAAAAAGCCAGTACCGCGGTTAACGGAAGTGTTTGGGATAAATTGGGATGTTTTCGTTCATTTGCTTTCCACTTCTTTATAACAATCCGATAATTGTTGATTGGCTGAACTGGCTGTGAAACCTAATTGGGCTTTGTAACGGCTCGCTGAACTATTTCGGTATCTTAAATGGTCTCATGACAATTTGGGTTTCTAAAAATAAACTACAGTAGGTAGGTACGAAAAGTCCTCTCTCGTAGTAATGACAATCACACCGTATCTAGACTAAAGTGAACTGTAAACTCATCTATCTGTCTTTACAAACATAACAAATAATAACATCGTTCAAAGCAACTTGTACTTTGATTTTATATGCATAGAAACGAATTTTGCGCTTTCTGAAAATGTATTGTATTGTTGATAGGCTTTTGTATGTAGTTTACTTTATGGACATTTTATAATATCAGTATTATACATAATATCATCTCTGACTACCAATTTCGAAGCCTAAGAGCTCTTTACAATGTCTTGAATTTTTTTAATCATTACTATTTTTTTATATCATGGTTTTTTACGACTTTTAATTAAGCTATCAACACAACAATAGGTATGTAGGTAGGTATGGTAAACACAAAATCAAGTTCCCAGTGGCATCAAGTTACTTTGAAATTATGCGGTTTAACTTGGATAAGGAGGAAGCTTTGTAAGTCAAAGTTATAGTCAAGTTACAAGTTGATACTGTCCAAATTATAAATGGGTTGATGTTACGGCATAGTCATCATTATGATATAGGTATAATATCCTTATAATGTAATATATATTGATAAAATGTAAAGACCGCTTGAAACGAGCATCGACTAACATAATTATTTAACATATTGGGGTAACGCAGTTTTTAGTTGTAAACTGGACAGTTGATGGACAGGCTTACTGCTGGCTAACAACGTAGGTATAGAGTGTACAAAAGAATTTCAACATAACAAACATTATAATAAATTCTGTTTAAAAGGAGAAACTGACAGACTGATCTATTAACGCACAGCTTCAACCGCTGGCGTTAGAACCATGAAATTTTGTAGGTACCTTTTATATCGTAAGCATTCACCAAGAAAAGCTTTTATAGAAATCCAACCCCTAAGGGTAAAAAGGGTATAGGGGATTTGTTGCGAGATCCACACGGACGAAGTCGTGGGCAAAAGCAAGTGACAAACATATTTTTATGAAATAACTTAAAAGATAACCTTTGTAACACATAGGTCCGTATTAATAACTCGATCTCAAATCTGAGAGCAATCATGGAAATGACCTTTTCGTAATTTCCCTACGTCTGGGTGTCACTGGGATCGCCCTGATGTCCTTTCTTAACTTTGAAGGAACGATCTCCTACAATAAATTATAAACACAACAAAAAAGAAATAGCGAAATCGTTACATCCGTTCACGCGTGATGCAATGACCAAGGAAATAGAGATTATTTTTTTATAGTATATAAGGTAAAGGCACCTAATTCCGCGGTATTTTCACCATAACTAGAAAGAACATAAAAAATTAAGTATTTATTATACCTTTCTGTAGGATTGGCTATTTTTATCAGAAGTATTATGTATCTTATTATTGAAATAAACTCACAGTTTGATAATTTAAGGTTAATAAAAATGATAAATTATTTAAAAAAAAAAGTCCGAGGCACCTAATTCCGAGGTAAAAATCCTAAATCCGATGCATTTGGTTCCTTATTCCGAGTGTTCAAAATACATACGAAATAAGGTGGGGAGAATTATACATGATGTTCAAAAAAATCAAGTCTATTTATAATTTTTGGATTTCAAATCAGTCTCTGTTTCATATGATTAATAAAATGGCATCACAATGTGTAATTCAGTTAGATATTAAATAACATTACTTTAAACATTTAATGGAAAATAAAATATTGTTATTTATTATCGCTTATGGATGAATGAACACTCCGTATGTAACGTGTGCCAATACCACGGAATTAGGTAATCATATACCCTAATTCCGCCTTATATACATCGGAATTGCGTTTTAGTATACTAAATCAAGTTTCCTAATTCCGAGTAATAAAAAGTTTTTTTAATCTCATATAAGTAAATTAATTTTTAATTGCGATATCTTGGAAAAATATAAGAAACACTCTCGGGATTATATCATAACACATTAAAAACTTAATTTTCCGTACTTAGCTTTTCCATACAACGAATTAATAAAGTACCTAAACAAACAATCTTTGACCTGCTATAATTAGTAAATGCGACGCCATAGTGTACCTCGGAATTAGATTTTTATATTAATGAGTTATTTAAGTAATCAGAACTAAAATATTAAGATCGTAATCATAAAACTGCCTTCAATTTTTTTTTAAAAGGTAATGTCTATGAAAACGCAATTCAGCAAAACCAACTAAAATATTTGGCTCATAATGCCGCGGTATTTTAAATACTTATTTTCTCCTCAATTTGTGAATTAAATAGTCAAATTTTAAGCGTTTTCAATAAAAAATATAGTCCTTCCAATATTTCAACCTAAACAAAAACTCACACAGTATAAAACTATCATTTAAAACACTATTAGGCAAATCGTATTATTCGCGTGCAAAAGGTCCGAAATGTATGAAGCGCGCGCTCGAGTCAGCTGCTAGCGTCAAATATACCGATTATTTTAAAACGTACACACATTAAAGCACTCCTTTGCTCATAATAACATGACCAGATAAATTATTAATTGAACAATGTATCTTGCAGACAAAAATAACTTGTAAATTATTTGAAAACTCCTTTATTCTAAATACATCGGAATTAGGTGCCATTTTTAGAACCCCTCGGAATTAGGTGCCTTACCTGAGATAATCTATATTAATTAACTAGCTGAGCCCGCGACTTCGTCCGCGTGGCATTTAACTTAACAAAAAAGCCCGCTCCCGCGTTCTGAGCCCGCGCGTCAGAACCCATTTTTTTATTTTATTTTCTAAAATAAAAGTAGCCTCAGTTACTGCTTATAACATCAGCTATCTACCAGTGAAAGTCCCGTCAAAATCGGTCCAGCCGTTTCGGAGATACTCTTTGACTTCATGAGTTTTTATTTTTATTACGCGGAACCCTAATTGTTTTTCTAAAATTAAAGTAGCCTAAGTTACTCCCTATATCAGCTATCTGCCAGTGAAAGTCCCGTCAAAATCGGTCCAGCCGTTTCGGAGATTACCCGGAACAAACACACAGACAGACAGACAGACAGACAAAATTTTTTTAAATCGCGTTTTTGTTATAGGTGTCGCATGTAATTTCATATGCATTTAGAGAAAAGGTGTTATTTTGATATTACAAACAGACACTCCAATTTTATTTATTTGTATGTAGTATGTATAGATATTAGAGAGTTTGCGTGTCTATTGTCTGTACACACGAACGTCCTATATTAGGTATCAAGCGAATACGAGAATCGTAAGTATAATGACAACTCCGTAGTGGTTCCCCCAAACTACCAATTACCATATTATTCCATACGACCATACCCATTGAGTGGATTGCGTGTTGCCCAAACAAACGGAAATTATATCCAGGAAATAATACAACAATTAAAATACATGAGCCAACCTAATAATTATTTTCTACGGTAATATGTACACTACCTATAGACATTTATTACATTTATATTATTATTAACTTTGGGTTAGGTATATTGGGCATGATTGCTAGGTAAGCGAAGTTTTTAATTGTAAATACTTTTAAATAAAAAAAACAAAAGACATTAAAATAAACCCTGCCCGCGTGGGATGGGACCAAGAATGCTGACTGCATTTCCTCGTTGAATCGATTGGGATTCTGATTTTATGTTTCTCTCTTGTCACCTGTGGAGGCAATTTTTTAATATTCCAAATATGTTGTCTAAATATATTGTTTTTTTCATATTAAATCACCCCAACCCCATTAATTCATATTTGGAATTGTATTTGTAATAATTGCATAGAGTAGCAACAGGTGGTAAAGCCAAACTGTCACCTATTGACTACAGCTCATGAACAAACTGTATTTATTTAGTTATTTATGTATTACTCCAGCACTCACAGTTTCCCAAACCGTGCTGAGAGGCATGTTACAACAAGTAGAATAAAATTATCTATACAAATAAATAAAATTGGAGTGTCTGTTTGTAATATCAAAATAACACATTTTCACTTAATTCATATGAAAGTACATAAGACACCTATAACAAAAACGCAATTAAAAATTTTTTTGTCTGTCTGTCTATCTGTCTGTCTGTGTGTTTGTTCCGGGTAATCTCCGAAACGGCTGGACCGATTTTGACGGGACTTTCACTGGCAGATAGCTGATGTTTTAAGGAGTAACTTATGCTACTTTAATTTTAGAAAAACAATTAGGGTTCTGCGTAAAACAAATTAAAACACATAAAATCCAAGTGTATCTCCGAAACGGCTAGACCGATTTTGGCGGGACATTCACTGGTAGATAGCTGTTGTTATAAGCAGTAACTTAGGCTACTTATATTTTAGAAAAAATATTTAAAAAATGGGTCCTGTCGCGCGGGCTCCGAACGCGGGAGCGGGCTTTTTTGTTAAGTTAAATTCCACGCGGACGAAGTCGCGGCTCAGCTAGTATAATATAAAATTATTAATTTCATTTTAAAATCTATTCAGTATAAATAAAAATTAAATCTAATAAATTAATTAAAGCCAGTTATATATTGTAGCCAGTTCATGTACGGGTTGGCTCCATCGAGGTAGTACCGTCCTCATGCAGGAGATTGGCGTATAGTAACTGTTATAGCTGTGTTTTGTACAATGAGTAAGAGAGCCGAAAGCCTAACCCCCTACCTGCCCCTTCCTATGTCCCATTTTCCTTCAGGTCGGCACCATGCGAGCAATGCCCTTGGTATTCCAAAAATCGATGGGCTACGGTAACTGCTTAATATCAGGCCGGTCGTAAGCTTTTTTGCTGACTTTATCCTACTAATATTATAAATGCGAAAGTTTGTGAGTGTGGATGTATGTTTGTTACTCCCACACGCAAAAACTACTGAACGGATTTGGATGAAACTTGGAACACAGATAGTTTATAACCGGGATTAACACATAGGATACTTTTTATCCCGATAATCCCGAATTTTCTGTTAAGTTAAATACTACGCGGACGAAGTCGTGGGCAGCAAGTAGTTATATATAAATAAAAAGGTACTTCATGGGCACGTTTTAATACTGGATAAAAATAGTGGACTTAATTAAAAAAAATCCCTTCTAATATTGAATCCATGACATTATCCAAAGCATAATATGAAAATGTTTGAATGGTTGAACATAATACAAATAGATATAATTTTAGAGAAAAATTCAGAGGGTTTTCAAAAAGGGCTTTTATATGAACAGAAGACAGATAGGCATCGTCAAATTCTGAAACGATTGTTTGAGAATTGCTTGACGTATGTCTCGAGTTAATAATATGAATACGCAAGTTCTTGAAGGAAATATTGACTTGCTCGAATTGATGTTACTAAAATTATTATATAGAAGGTAATATCACTTCAATATGGAGATAGGTTATATATGGAGCTAGACTTGAATACGAACAAAAGGAAGATGTGTAATGGGACCCAGGCTCTTCAACTCAAGCGCCATTGTTCACACTTAAATGTTTTATATGTCAGAGGGATAAGTGTCTTATGAGATCTTTATAAGTGCTTGTCAAGTTTTGTTCCTTTCCATAATAAAACCTACCGATATTGTGAAATGGTTGGGCAGGTACAATTTATTTTAGTACATTTTTGCATTATTCATTTTATCATCATATTATAAGTAGGTATTTGGGCGGACTTGTGACTGTTTTACAAGTCAATAAGTAGGTACGGGTTGAATTGAGAACGTCATCCTTTTTTGAATTCAATTAACAAGGGACCAATTCACCAATTTCCACCATAAAAAAATAGTGCATAAATGCATGAGAAAAAATAATAATAAAAAAATTGAACCGACTTAAAAAAAACCTGGGTGCACTAATAATATAATATAATAACTAGGGACCTTATAATTTATTTCATTTAGAGTCAGATACCCTTTCAATAAACTACAAAATCAAACTTAAAAAATACATAAATATTTATATATATACTTATGTCCTCTGACAATCATGGCCACACATAATATAAGTAGATACGACTTCCGCTAAGCTCAAATACGACTAGGTTATATTGTTTTATTACGGAGTTCTGGCGCCTACCTTTCGGCTTCATCATCATCTGATGGTGAAGTTGGAAGCTAGGCAGTTTATTGAGACTATTCTCGTGACCGCAAACACCACAGAAAAGTCACAGGAAAGCAAATTACGCAATTTCGTTTACTTGAATGATGTATTTTTCCAGTTATTTTGATTTAAATGTCAAACTACTGAATTTTGATAAAATTTTAATGAGACCATCCTTTCGAATGCAAAGATAATTTTTGAAATCGGTATTTAAACGACGGAGTTCTGAGTTAACAAATATTAAAAAAAAAACATACAGAGGAATTGATAAAATCCTCATTTGGAAGTCATGAAAATAACATCACGTTTTTAAAATTTTCTTATTCATCTTAGTACTTGATTTTATTGGATTTCGTTTGAATTAGTATCTTTGTTTTTAAAATAAAAACTAAGTGAACCCTTCTTAGGCCCAATACATTATTTGATCCTACCCTTGCGCTACCTAGCCCCATTTGATTCCAACATGAAAATGTACTGAATTTAAATAATGAGCCATCTTATTAAGTCACCTTCAAACCGTCCGTGAATAACGAAAGTTTCTATGTATGCAGAGGCTTTCAAATATTTACGTTACCTTCTCCTGTATAATGCTTGCTTAGTTGTGACGAGAAATAATAATAAACCTAGCCCGCATCTCCGAGAAATTTTAGAAAGGGTTCGGTAGTCTCATCTAATGATCTAAGCCTGATAGATATCCCGTCCGACGTGTAGAAGTCGGCCACCGAAAGGATTTAGTGGGTACGAATCCCACATACCTCATGCCCCTTCCACAAGAGGTCTGGGGGATATTTTGAACATTTCCTCTCAGAAAACAAAACAAAAAAATTGTATAATTACCCTACTATCAAAAGTTTATTTTATTGAAGTATGAAAGTTATTCCAGAAACAGGTGTTTGGTTGTAATAATTTATAATAATTTTAGCCCTTTTGACGTCCCACTCCTGGGCACGGGCCTCCCCTCAACACGAGGGGGATTCAGGCCATAATCCACCACGCTGGCTTAGTGCGGGTTGGCGGATTTCACATGTCTTTCGAAAATTGGTTAGATCTTCTAAGATATGCAGGTTTCCTCACGATGTTTTCCTTCACCGTAAGCAAGTGATAATCATATAGAAATTATGATTCGCACATAGATTTCGAAAAATCCAGAGGTGCGAGCCGGGGTTTGAACCCAAGACCTGGTGCCCACAAGACGCGCACTTAACCAATCGGCTATCACTGCTAATCACTGTTTGGTTGTACTTTATTTAAATTGTCACGCAAATAAGTAGCTAATCAGCCGTGGGGCATTGAGAGTGTTTCAGTCAATATGGCTGCTAATGACAGAAACAAGTAGTCCAAGGTTGTCGGTTAGGTAACGATTGTGATCCTGTGGTCAAGGTGAAAATTGCCTTCTAAAAACTCTTGTTTATCAAAAAATATAGGTACTTATGCGTTTTGGTATTCACGGTTGGTTAACATTTATTCCAAGCTTTGTAACGGAATTAATTTGATTTATTATTACTGTGGCACTGTATATTTCATTTGCTTTTATCGGTTACATTATAATGTGGAATTTTGTTTTAAGTTTTAAAATCGTTTTAAGATATTTTCCATTAAGAACAATACAGTTTGAAGAAGTTCATTTAACTTTTATGTAAGCAGGTACCTAAAGAATTTAAAACCAAATTAACAAATAGAAAGTAACTTACATATTGCGCACTTTACTTTGATCAAGTCAGTAAACATGATACGATTATTAACTAATACTCACTTGTTACTCATCCAATAATAAATTAATGGGTTGAACATGGAGTTCGCCATAGCGAGCCAGTAGAAGCAGAGGTAGATGTGCTGGGTGAAAGGCCCCGACGCCAGGGCCTGGTGGTGGTACATCAGCACGAAGTACGCGTGGTAAGGCAACCAGCACAGCGCAAACACCATCACCACTAGTACGAACATACGCACCACCTGTGTAGAAAAAAACCTATCACAGCATTTGAATAAAATCCCCAGAATCAGTGATCCCGTTAAGCTCGTAAAAAGGTTCTAACAAATAGACAACATTTACTTCATAGTCAGGGATTTCTGACTCCAGACAGGTAAAGCTAGGTGCCTGATAACATTAGAGATAAATCGTTAACGCTTAGTTTAGGCACTGAAGAAAACACATCATTCAAGAAGTAGTACTAAATCCATGGGCTGAAGGTGGATTTTTTAAATTATTATTGAATTTCGAGTTAAAGGTTCCGCGCCCCCCAGCGGAGGTCATGGAAAATTCGGCAACAACTATATAAAATGACCGTAACTTCACGTTTCCCAGATATATCACGATCATCGATCACTTGAGTACTAAGTTAAAGCAAGCACCTTGTTAAAGATTTGCGAATTACAAATCACGAGTATGACGACTTTGCTTTCATAACCAATTAAAACTTAAGCAAAAGCAAAGTTTAATTAGATCTACGTTATTCTACGTTTTATATAAAATGTTGTGCCAATTTAGTTTGTAATAACTTATCCTGTTTACTTAATTTGCCAATGTGAGGCGCTTTTAGTACAATCGTCAATCCTACTAATATTATAAACTAGCTGTGCCCCGCGACTTCATCCGCGTAGTATTTTAACTTAGCAAAAATTTCGGGATTATCGGGTTAAAAAGTATCATATATGTTAATCCCGGTTATAATCTATCTGTGTTCCAAATTTCATCCAAATCCGTTCAGTAGTTTTTGCGTGAAGGAGTAACAAACATACATACATACATACATCCACACTCACAAACTTTCGCATTTATAATATTAGTAGGATGCGAAAGTTTGTGAGTGTGGATGTATGTATGTATGTATGTATGTATGTTTGTTACTCCTTCACGCAAAAACTACTGAACGGATTTGGATGAAATTTGGAACACAGATAGATTATAACTGGGATTAACTTATAGGATACTTTTTTACCCAATAATCCAATACTACGCGGATGAAGTCGCGGGGCACAGCTAGTTCATAATAAATGTAATATGTTCGATCAATCAAATCGAGTTATTGACTTTTTTTTGCAGAATCATATCTTCCCTCCCTTCCGCCCTCTCTGTCCGACTCCTCTTCTGGTCCGCAACGTGCGAGCAATACCTCGGGTATTGAACATCGGGAAGGTCGTACGCCTGTTATCAGACTTTGTTCTATAAAAAAAACATGCAAATATTGTTCCCCGCCGCGTCAGGAGAAAACAATCTTAATCAGTTTTCCATTTTGTTGTTTGTTATCTCTACCTATTGTATAGCAGATTTCGATAGCATTTCATTAAAAAGGCGGCGTATTGTACAGGGTCATCTGAAATAACTTTGTTGTTGATTATATTTCTTTTGGACCATTTCACGAATAAACAAGAGCGTGGAGGCTAACTTTATTTTCACAGTTGTAGGTATAAAAGATTGATTTCGTTTATTAATGTAACTTATCTTGGCCCGAGACGTGGTTTGGCGCCTGAGCGTAGCGCGGGCGCCAATAGTTCGAGGGTCAAAATAAGTCTTTCACCCGAGGTAAACACTGTGCTTTTCATTACGAATACAAGGAAAGTAAAAATAAAAACAGGAGTTGGCTAAAGAAATAATACAAGGAAGTATGAACAATACTCTACGAAAAAACAAATGAAGATCGGATTGCCGTCAATTTGGTTTTTTTTTTCGTTGGCCGGTCAACTTCATTATTTAGCCATTATTTTTCATTTTCATCTCTAATATTTTGCCCTAAACTGTTATTTTAAAGAAATGGTTGAAACTAAATTATTATTAAGTCATTTAAAAATATATATTCTTAAATTAATACTTAACTTTATGTTATTTCAATTTTACATCGCGCATTTCAATTGAGTGACTGTAGAAAAAGTTGGAACATGGTTCCATAGAAATGTGAAAATGGAACTAGTTTTTTTTTAAATAATTTGACAGCTGTCAGTTGAAAGCGATTCTCCCTAGGGCGGAAAAGTATTACTTTCAACCCGATCCTCAGGCAACTTCAGACCTACTTTCCGAGAATGAGTAATGAAAAAAAGCATTAACTGTTTGTGAGCAAACATATTGATTTTACTAGCAACTATAAGTACCATTGTATAATCCATCAGTTTGTTTCTTGTTATGTTACTAAATTATTTTCCAAATAACTACTGGAAATGATTTGTGTAAGCTATCATAGGTACCTTTACGCTAATTTGAAGACAATTATTCATTGAATCGAAAGAGTGTCTGCACTCTCGAAATATAAGGGTGATGGGCAAATGTATGTAGGTAACATACAGGAAAATCTTTTACTTTTCACCCAAAAGAGTGTATCTATTTTTAAATCTATAAGATACCAACGCCTCAAACCTACGCATTCATTGCGATACTGAAGATTGCTCCGAGACCAGCGTTGGCGTACGTTAAACGGGCGCGTCACAAATCCCGGCGACCGCTATGAACAGTCCCTTTATTTGTTTTGCTGGCTTTTATTCGCCTATTAATAGGACAACGGATATAAAGGACGAGGGGCATTCTTGGGTCGTTTGTCGTGCTTTAAATGTAGAGGAAATTAGAAAACGTTTCCAAAAGCGTCATATACTTTTCATTATGTTTTATATTTATTATGTATGTAGCTAGTTCAAATGCACGGAGCGGTATTGTTGTCGATAATAACAATATTTTAGAAGGCTCCATCCAATATCGTCAATAATAGGAGGGTTCACACTCACTTCACACTGTATAATTAATTTGACTTGCGTTGAATAAATGTTGTTTTAATTAACATAATATGTTAATACAATGTTTTAGAGCTATTTTGCCGGCGTCTTTGTTCCTGGTTGACTATAACCTGGATGTTTTCAAGTCGAGAGTGAACAGGTACCTTCTAGGCAAGTATGCACCACCGTAGACCACATTGTCACTTACCATCAGGTGAGATTGTGGTCAAATACTTGCCTATTTCGAAAAAAAAATAAATAATATGAATAAGTATTTAAAGTATTTACTTATAATGTACTAACACACTATGTGTATTCGCATATGTATCTAAATAAGTTATGAATAGATTGGAAACACAACAAAACCCATTAGTATGACATCAATTGTTTTTAAATAGACTTCAGAGTTTGACGAGATACAATATTATGATTGTGTGCTGCGATGATGATCAATCACAATGTGGCACAATAATTTATGTTGTACTTCGCTGTTTCCGTTTCCGGGGAGCTGACATAGGTAAATGTGCTTTTATGATGTAGATAATATTGTAGAGAATTTTAAAATAAATGGCTTTTGTGTGGGTTCAGAACGAAATCTTGTCATTTAGTTTCATTTTGTGCAGTAAGTATAGAGCTGCATCTGTTAAAGATAGGTAGGTATATGTTACCCAATGTGAAGGTAGATCACGAGTACCTACCTACCTAGTGGAGTTGGATCTGGATCGATCTCTAACAAGTGACAACATGATTTATTTTCTGAGAAAACGAGCTTCAATTTTAGTTTAGTAATGTAACAAATACGGTAAAAGTTTAGCTCCGTTGGATATTTTTAGTGGAACTAATTTCAGTCTTAAAGGCTTTGTCGCAGGTAGGTAAAAGCAGGTAGGTACCTACAACTTGTTACATTTTATAATATATTCTTATTAGATGACGAACATAGGATAGTATTTCCTAAGTATTTAATTACAAATAACTATTTTACTCATAAATATTTACACCTCCATCATTATAAACCTCCATACTTACTGAAAACTACTCCATTGATGTTATCTTCGCGCCAAAAATTGGTACGACTTTGTGGTTTTTGGCAAGAAGATCTTTAGTGACCAGCGTTTTTCCGCTGAACATAATGAAATTAGCAGACATGGGACAGTGTAGGCTATCACGACTTCATAACTTGTTATTAAATTCCGAAACAGCTCAGTTTAGATTCCCTAAACTAAATAGCTTTTTTTCATACCAACACCTTGCTTACCTACACTGAATCGCAATCTGCACGCTGTTACATTATTTCAAAATCCGCCTGGTTCATTTAAAAGTACGACTCTTCTTGGCATACACGTGTTGATCGTAAAGCCAACTTAAAATCACATGTCGCGTAGACAAGCTCCGTACCGAGGTTAGTCGATCTTCTCAGTCGAGGTCGCGTTCCGATCCGGTGGTAGATTTACCCTCGCCACCTCTCCTGGCAGCGGCCCAAGCCGAGGTCGTGTCCCTTGTGGCGCCCTTGAGCTAGCTGCCCCCCTGCCCCTTTGGCTGGAGCGCACTTGCGCTCGCCCTCTGTCCGGGTGAAGTTGTTATGGCCACTCTGGCCAACAACATATAGTCATATCAAAAAAAGTGCCGAGGTTAGTCGGTGGGGACAAAGATAAACATAATCTAATTCTGTGTTTATGTAGCTACACTCATGTTATTTTCAGTCGTTGCTTCAAATATGAAAAGACTGGTAAATGTATAAAGATGAATGACGGTGGACGTAACAGGATTGTTGTCTGAGCTATTCTTTATGAGCGGTAGTTTTTTATCTTCAAGTATTTAGGTTTTGATATAAAATCAAGGTAACTATAGTACGTATATTTTGTAGCCTGGTAGAGAAATTTGTAGAAGTGGAATTTAATAGTTTATTATTTAGCAGGTAGGTAGGAGTTTGATTAAAAGCGCAAAATTTTATTCTCTCCATGGGTTCTCTTCATTATTGCCGAAATGCGTCAACGTATAAACAGCGAATATATTGTTACACAATTTTTGTTATACGGAGCTCGTTTATTTAATTTTATCCTACTAGCGGTTTACTAGCTTGTTCCCAGCCAGCGCCTGCGGGCCGATCCATGGGCCGATTCGCAGTGTGTGCCGAGCTTGTGCGTATCGAGATCGCCGCGGGAACGCAACGCATTCGTCGCAATCACGCGGCAGGTTTTTTATTTATTTATTGGTGCCCACAACATATCTCAATCGGAATAAAATAATATAACAATAAATATTATGACAAACTGGATTGTAATCAATTTTGCAGGGAAACGCGACCGCTAGTGATGAAAGCACATAGATACCTTTCCCTAAGTAGCGACCTAAATATTGATAATTAAGCGTCGTTGTCTAGACGGCTTAATGACAAACACCTTTCTGAATTTAATTGTTCATTCATATTATTTTAGGTACCTTTATAGCGGCCAACAAGAAGAGATACGAAAATAAGTTATTTTTAAAGTTTCGTTTCGTACATTTTTAATTAAAGTTATAGTATAGTTATAGTATAGTACGCAGAATAAACCACAAATTTATAGAATGGCCGCTCGAATGTTCATGAGCCCGGCGATGACTAAATTGAACTCAAATATCAGTATATTATTTCATATCGCTTCTCGTTGGCTGTGAGTGTAACGGTACCTATTTCACGTCGACGAGAAGGCAGACATTAGTATAGGTACTTTCCTACAAATTGTACAAGTCAATTAAATTCCCATTTTAAGTTGAACATGATTATTTTTAAAACAATAGGTACTAGGATAACTAATTAAAAGTTAGTTTTGTTTCTCAGCATACTCGTAAGTAGTTCGTCAAGTTCCCGTTGTGTTTACCAGCGTAAACGATCCGTCAGTATCATGTAATTGAAATTCTGATAAACATACAAACTAGAGAGTTCCAAGATCAACAATGAGATTTTGAAGTGATGTATGGAGAGTTCCATAGTTTGCTTGTGACCCACAAAAGCTGATCTATTTCAATTGTTTCCCGCTTTAGTGTGTTTTGTTTTCTCTTTCTTCTGCCCTTGTACAGTTCTATTTTGCCCCTATTTTAACCCCGTTTTGCCTAAATTGAAATTACAAAAGACATACAGCAAATATGTTGGAAAGTTCGAGGTTTAAATAAACCTTGCAGTATTAATTTTAATTAATGTACCAAAACAAAAAAAGGACTTTCTATTGTTATACTTACCTGTCTGTTGCAAAAAATAAATACTTAATTAGCAAAATAATGAATTCTAAAGTAAATGACGAGTTCTAAAGTAAATTCATTAAAGCTTTTGTAAAAAATATACCTACGAACACAGAACCTCCCCCTTCTTTGAAGTCGGTTAAAGAGAACAATTTAATTAATATTTTGCGACTGCTATATGAGTACACAAATTGGAATACATACACAAACCGAATCATTTTTCGGTAAGTATGTTATTAAGACTGAAAACCATGTAGCCACGTTGTTAGAATGTCCCGATATTTTGCATTGCGTGTCGAAAAATTCAAAAATGTCAACGTGATGAGAATTTTTTTACAACCAGCGGCTTGGAAAATGGCTTGGGCGAACCCAATGACGTTCTGGCGACGACCACTCAGGGAGTTTGAATAACATAAAATATACGAATTGAGTATATGTGCTGTGATTGAAGTTAAACAAAGAAAAGTTGTCACTCTACAAATTTAGAATATTGAATAAAATATATCTTAAATAAGTAAGTAACTTAATACCTATCTGCTGGTCTGAAATTGAAAGCTTAAATTTACGCGTTTATTTTGTTAGTTAGTTCTTTTTCACCTTTTTTCACATATCCACATGTGAGATCAAACAGATATATGAAATATAACTACATGTTTTAAGCGTACAACGTATATTTAGTACTATGTGTTTTTAGGAATCCAGTAAAGCCCGCTACCAACTAGTTGATTTATTCGTTGAATAAGTATGTTATCAATGCAAGAATTAATAGGTTATAGGGCGGTTACAGACTAGCGTTTTTTTGCGTACCTATAAGCTCCTATCGGCTTACGCGCGCCACATTTTGGGCTTCAAAAGGCTAAATGCGTGTAGGACAGCAGCTTATTCCAACGTGTTTGCTCGAACCGGTGGGAGTCGTCTCTTGTGACTTGTGCTTATAATAGCTTACAAACGCGTCAACACTCGTACGAGTTGGGCGTGTAGCAAAAGACGCGCCTACACGCGGCTCCAAATAAAGGCTTATACGCGCCGAAAAAATGCTGATCTGACACTGCCCATAGGGCCCAACATACTCTATATAATACGAAACGCACTAACCTTTCTTTTAGCTCTGACAACTTGCATTTGGTGGTGGGTGCACTCGCCGATCGCTCTCCCCCTCAGTGCCGCACTCATCCTTGCATATGCCCACACCATGACAGACATAGGCAGCACGTATGTCACGGCAAGGAAAACCAAGTTGTAACTACAGACAAAATAATGGTTATGTTTGGTTAGCCTTTGCCTATTGCCTAAGCAAACCTCTGTTCACAACTTAGGCTCTTTGATGTCAATTGGTTACGACGATATAGGTACTCGTAATGTCTCACAATGTTATGTAGGTAGGTACACTGTGAGCTTTGAGACATTAAGAGAATCTTGTACTGTACCTACCTATAGCAACCGCAGTGACATATGTATTGTACACGTCATAAGTGTTCTAACCTATTTAGAAGTCTGTCGCTCTAAGAACCGGCAAATTAAACACACTTTAGACACAATTACACTATACATACAATATACCTACGTTATACATATAAGTGTACCTACATATTTATGCATTACATAGCAGACCTGTTGTTAGAAATAGATGAATATACATTTTGAGATTATATAGCGTTATTAGCTACGCACTTATCGGTGCTCGTGTGCATGCAGCCTTGTAGCCACAACGCTGGTGGCTGGGTGAATATCAGGCAATCACCTTGCATTCATTTCGCCTATACAAGGGCGGATATATACACATCTACAAGTAAAGCAATCCATGGCCAGCCCTGAACAAATTTATAGAACCTTTCCGGAATCGATCTCGTACATTACTGAACCCTTTATCTACCTACGGAAATCACGGTCCATCCAATACTCTGTCAATGTGTCAGTACGAGTAAGGATGGCCAGTAGACGGGCATTCTGTGAATCGTCAGCCTTATCGCAGACTTAAAGCTACAAGTCGTATCAATCAATGCCACTAGAAGTAAAACTAGAAGGAAACATTATTTAGGGTAGGAACGTAGGTACGATGAAGCCCAACAATCTGGCTGATCATATCACTACCAAGTCCTCAAGTCAGGTTCCAATAATGAACTCATAATACAGTACTAGTAAATCTATAAACTTATCGCGAAGTACTAAGTCTAGATTCTTATCCAAAAGTTTAGTTCTTTCCAACTATTTTGTGAAGAAAATCTTTATAAGTATTGACTGATCTAAAATTAATAAATAGTAAATAGATAAATAAATATCGCCAGCCAGGCACATCAACTATATGGTCCCAAACTAAGCAAAGATTGTCCTATAGGTACCGTACAATCGACTGGGGGCGATCCCAGTGACACCCAGACCTGGGCAAATTACGAAAAGGCTATTTCTAAAATTTGCCCCGGCGGGAATTGAACCCGCAACCACATGTGCAGTGCCGAGCGACCTACGCTCGAACCACTGCGCCAAGCGGTCGTCAAGTATATTTTATTATAAATATTTCTTATACCTACTTAAATATATTCTTCAATATTTTATATTGTAACCAAACTAATCTTTAGACAAGGAAGCTTGTTCCAAAGAACAAATTACTAAACAAAACAAATCTAGTGAACCATCCGGGCCTAGTTTCAATCTTATAAATATTCATTCACACATGGTTCAGGAGCTTCGTATATAAAGAAAAGGTATTTTATATTTGCGTCAAAAAGGTGAACACGGCTTCAGAGAGTCGAGATTGAACCTTTTCATCTGAGATCGGTGTTAAGAGACTTCATGAAATCTTCACTAGGAACTCGCTGCGAATATTTTCTAGGCGTATAGTCACATCTAATCATCGTACCTAGATTTTTTATTATACTCGTATTCCGCTCGGCTCACTGCACATGTTGGTTGCGGGTTCGATTCCCGCTGGGGTAAATTTCGGAAAAGACCTTTTCGTAATTTGCCCCGGTCTGGGTGTCACTGGGATGGCCCCCAGTCTATTGTACGGTACCGATAGTACAAGCGTTGCTTAGTTTGGGACCACAGTTGGTGTCTGGCGATATTTATAAATTTATTTTATACAGATGGTATGTATATGTTAATAAACTTACTAGTAGTCTATCCTCGATGACGGGTAGCTGCCATCAGGCCATTTTATAAAACATATTTCTCTCTCCCCATTGATGTACCTTTAACAAAAACAGACAGATTTTGGAACCAGATAAATGATAAAAAATTTGAAAGAGACTGATTGCAGCCTCCTTTATCAGGCAGACGTCGGGCTTATGATACTACCCACGTCCGCCTGGAACAATGAGCGAAGGTAATATCATGGAAATCTACAAACGAATTAATCCAAAGGCTGCTGATGAAAGAAAAAACAAAACATAGATAGACAGCCCGAAGGTCCTACCAACGCAATAACCTATCTATTGCGTTGGTAGGAGTTCAAAGACAGCAGATAATTTCAAAAGATAATTGAATTTAAATGTCACGGAATAAAAAAGATCAAGACTTAAAAATCTGTTATTTATGCAGTGATGGCGGCTTTGTCGGTGGTAGAGCCAAGTTGTAGCCAGTAAACTACATCTCATATATAGGCTGGGGTAGTACCACCCTGTCACATAATAAGCTACGTTTCGTAAGATGAGTGGGAGAGCCGGAAGCCTAAACCCCCGTCAACTCCCCTCCCTCTGTCCCACTCCCCTTCTGGTCGGCAACTTGCGAGCAATGCCTTTGGTATTGTAAGCATCTTAAGACTACTTAGGCTACGATAACTGCTTAACATGAGGCGGATCGTACGATTGTTTGTCCACTTTGTTATATAAGAAAGTGAGTTTCAGTATCCGCTAATGAGCTTTACGCTGATCATGGGCGTACCGAAGAGAGTTACTCTTTGTTTTCGATGGGACTAGTCCCGCCACACACTCCCACCACTGTAACTCCTGTAAGCCAGGATCGACAATGGTGACCAATAATGACGTCGAGGTTTGACCCTCGACGAGTCCCGGGGAAAAGTTAAATTGTCTTGGAACCCGCACGAATTTAATCGAAAGAAATAATAGGAGGAGTTGGAAGAAAATATTTCCACTTCCCTCCGGTGCAAAGCGGGAGACAAATATATGTAGCTGGTATGGGCTAATTGCCATAGAAACAAGACTGTTACAGCTGATTGAAGACCAGTTGTAAGGCACCACGGATCGTAATATGACTAATTGGACCTAAACTCGTGAGCTGATTATACTTGATTCCAATAATAGGTATGGCAAAAGCGCTTGAACGCACGGAAATTGTCCCTGGTTTCCACAAGGTCTGTGTAATAAACTACTCCAGATGTCACTTGCAGGCTATTTAGCATAGTAGTCCGTTCGTTGTGCCAGAGACTGCACTCCCACAGGATGTGATGTGCAGATTGTTCATGATTGTTTTGCGGCGTCGAGCATTGACAGAAAGGTGAAGGAACTAACGTGAAGTAGAATAATTTGCTCCTAAAGTTGCCATGCCCAGTCAGAAATTGAGCCACACAGTGGTCCACCTCCAACCACGCTCTCTCCAGACGTTCACGAACGCATGGAAAGAATTGGTGGAGGTGGCGGCCCTTAGTTGTTGTATCCCATCTGGATTGCCATTCGGTCAGAAGATCTTCGTAAACGACAGATATCGGACTAAATAATCTAGCGATTTTAGAGCGGTCTCGCGGTTTAAGGAACTCGGTGTTCATGCTCTCTCGAGTAGAGTAGTACATTGCCGCGCGTCTTTGGACCTCCAGGTCCACTGGGAGCACACCAGCGAGAACTGGCAGGGCCTCGGTACTGACCGTGCGATATGCTTTACATAGAAATATTAACGCCAAACGTTGGCTTTGTAGTAATTTACGCCGTGCCGCCCCTATTGTGGCCCTGTCGGCCCACACCGGTGCGCCGTAGCACATGCAGCCTAAGTACGTAGCCCCGTATATAATCTTTAGCGTATTAAAGGAAAGTCCCCAAGTTGCCGTAGATATTCTCGTCAACGCATAAAAATTACGTTTCGCTTTTTCACCAACAGTTTTAATATGCTCTATAAATGGGAAATTCCTTTCTAATACTAATCCGAGGTAGCAAACCGATTGTTTTCTCTTTATTGTTGCGTTGTTAAACTTAATAATCGATATATCGCGACATTTGTAGTGTTGAATCCTACTCTAAAATCCATCTTCTTTGCCGTCGTATCGATTACTGACCGAACGATACAAAATTATCGTTCGTTCAGACGACATAAAACGGCAAAAACAATGGAATTTAGAGTAGAATTCGACACTACAAATATCACGATATATCGATTATCGTTGCTAAGAGAGTTACTCTTAGCAACGATAATCGATATATCGTGATATTTGTAGTGTCGAATTCTACTCTAAATTCCATTGTTTTTGCCGTTTTATGTCGTCTGAACGAACGATAATTTTGTATCGTTCGGTCAGTAATCGATACGACGGCAAAGAAGATGGATTTTAGAGTAGGATTCAACACTACAAATGTCGCGATATATCGATTATCTTTGCTAAGAGCAGTAGCACCCCTGTCCCCTAGGCTTGGATGCCACCTATTTTTCATTCAAAACTCATATTATATAATTTTTTTTACATTGTTCATGACTAAAATCCTATGACACAATAATATGAAATCTAGCGCTGATTCTAGGTGAGGTTATTGGTGATAGCTTCTTTAATCAATGGTTATAGCATATACCTACATCTTTCGTCGAAGCTTCCCTTTCGCCTTCCCTGTTTGAATTTTCGCAGCGTCTACTATGGCTTTTATACTCAAAGGTATCAATTAACTTCACATGAGGCAGATAATTGTCACCATATTACTATATCATCTCCACCTCCCAATTTGATGATCTTTTGAGTGCACTAATTGGATCGCTATGAAAATAAAAAAAGAAATTCTTTCTTTCTCCATAATTACTGCTTCTTACTTATTTTGTTTGTGTCTAAACTGTTGCGTGCTATTATATTCATTTAGCCATTATGTAGTAGGTATAAGTATATGTCATATTATTTTCTTGTTTATTAATGTAATGTATATGTTTAAGTTAATTTATGTAAGTACACCCCCATATTATTTTTCTTTAGTTCCTCTCCATCCTAAGGTTGCCTGGTAGAGATCACTTTTAGTGATAAGGCCGCCCATTTTCCACTTTCTGTGTAAATTATGTAATATTTTGTTATGTTTTGTTTTCTAGTGGTGGATGAATAAAGAGTTATCTATCTATCTATCTATAATAGCCTAGTAGTAATCGCCAATAGCCTCGTGGTTAGGATGGCACTCGTATTAACATAGTAATGTTTCAGGTTCGATGTGATGACCAGACATGGCAAGTCATCTTTAAAAAAACTAACGCCTCACCAAATGCCTCACATTGAGTCATCGATAGCTGCATATAAATTGCCCAAATAATATGAAAGAAACATTATTTGAAACCTATTTTTTATACCTCACAGACTTTCAGTCTGGCTGCGTCGCGAATTCTTTCAATAGAACAGTAATGAAGCAAAAAAACTTACTGCAGTCGAAATATTATATATCCATCACAAAATTTGGAAAGTTTACCTGTTATGGAAAAGTACGCCGCCGTTGCTATCACAAATAACTCTCATGGAGAATATTGTAATGAGTCTAACCAAACCAGACAAGACGCCATGCGTGTTGCTTATATTATTTTGATATGAATAATGTTGTTGGGGTAATACATTATAATCTAAATAAAATGCCTAGATATTTATTTCTACACAATTACGTAGTTCATACGCGAACATTAGAACTCAAAAGAAAAGCTGTTCGACCCTTGGTCGCGCTTGACAAATTTAATGTCAGACACTTACCCTTGTATTCATATTGCCATAATACATATGGGTGGCTAAATGCATTTTCAAGTAAAAACTTATTCGCTTTTACATGTTTATTTTAATCTTCGGGACAACATTTTTGCTTTAACCATAGAATATCATTAACTTTTCTCATCAAGGCCCAAGTCATAACACATGATTTCTGGTGGTCCGTTTATGAGCAGTAATAATACAGGCGACGTAGTAATGCAAGTGTAACCGTCCAATAAACACGGCTTTACGTCCATCATTAAGCGTCATGAACGCTAATGGACGCAATATAATCGCTGCGTCAGCAAATGTGATAGTAATATAACGCAGTAGTAAACAGTGGCAGCTCGAAAAATAAATCGAAAGTAAACTCCGCGCCAGACTTTGGTTAAGTTGCTTTTAAGTTCAGTTCAGTTAATGAGTTTAATGACACTGTGCGACGAGGTGTGTGTGTTAAAGAGAGGCCTGTTTGTAATTTTTTTCTGAGACCGACCTGTGTTGACAGATTGGCGGGTGGAGTTCTGAAAGTGAATACTGCGGTTGGGTTAGGTTAAGTTAGATCATTAGGATCTGTGCGAAAGGGTTCCCGTGGCCCCAAGATAAGGCGGGTGAAGATCCAACATGGGGTTTTAGCCAGTATGAGTTCCGAAAAACCCTCCCCCTGTGAGTACGGGTATCCATGAGGATTGCCCTCGTAAAATAAAACCATCTGGTCCCCTGTCACCATTCGGTCCGCTGGGATGAGCACCCGTAGCGTAGAAGCGCGGCAAATGAGGTGCGCCGGTGCGTTCCGTTAAAAGAATCCCGGATTCTGGAGTCCATTCTGAAGGAGGCAATCGGAGAGCATCCAGTGGTTAAGAATCCCACATCGCCCACCTCGCCCTCACAGAGCGGACTGGGTACTGTCGAAATTTTCCTCTCCGTCAACAAAAAGCAAATAGATGATAGTTATTTTATAATTAAATATAACATTATATCTCATAAAGGACAATGTTATTCAAATTTAGAGAACAGGAAAACGAGACGGATACAAATTGGGAATCAATTCGATTAATGTTTGTTATTTCAACAACGATTCAAAGTTTTAACAAGCCCTTTGTATTGTTGAACAATGAGTGACTTGGGAATTTTATTTCTAACTTAATTCAACAGAAAGGGTGAATAACCTTAAGATTTTGAATATCGTATTTGCAAGCTGCTATAGATATTGCTTTGGTGAGTATTACCAATTAACAAAATATGTTTAATACGAATCTCGTTATAGGTACCTTCACACAAGAACGTTATGAAACCTTTTTTTATACAGCGCCACCTATTCGCAACACTTTTTGAATGAGTGGCGTGGTAATTAGTAATTAAGCCCTAAAGAGTGGTATCATATAAATATGTAGTTACAATTTTAGCACTCCGATATTATTTATATGCTGCCTCGTAACTTTATCTAGCGCCGTACAGTTTCATTTATATGTACATCTTATAAGTAAATAATTACATATTACTTACTGTTTTTTGTACGTGTCAGAGTAGAGGAGGATGGGCAACGCAAGCAGCGCGCTGGCGCACCAGACTGTCAGCAGTGCCGCGCGCGCCACTCGACGACTCAGCCTGTGCTGCAGTGGCTTAACAATCGCCACATACCTGGACAATAAATAAAAAATATAAACAAATATCGCCAGACGAACACACCTGTATGGTCCCAAACTAAGCAACGTTTGTACTATGGGTACCGTACAATGGCCTGGGGGCGATCCGAGTGACACCCAGACCTGGGCAAATTACGAAAAGGCCCCATTTCCGAAATTTGCCCCGGCGGGAATCGAACCCGCTACCACCATATGCAGTGAGCCGAGCGGCCTACACTCGAACCACTGCGCCAAGCGGTCGTCAAATTAAAATTGTAAAATTTATAATTGTTTATTGATATTCAGTGGATAGCATTCGAAAAGTTTATTGATTATTTTCGTCTAAAACACAACAGTTCCTGAAGACAATTATTTTAGATTCTGTGAGCAATGACATAAGGCACTAAGACGTGGTCAAACACTGAAGGCCCCATAAGGCTCAAAGTCGCTTAACAAGCATTGAAGACTCTATGCTCGGGGGCTACACGAGAATGAAAAATGGAAAAATTAGTAAGTAAATGAATTAGTTGACGCAGTCGAGCGAGATATAAATTAGGTTAAGCTGCAAATTTTAGACCTCTATTGTACAAACAAACATTAATTACTCAGCTGACCTTATCGACAAACTTTCATGGGATATCGGCCTCAAATTTGATTACATCTGTATACCTACCAAATATTTCACGCATGGTTGCATCTCGACTATAAAGTTACTGTTATTATCGATATAGGCTGGCTGGGATACGATGCTTGGTCACAGTAAGTATAGTAAGTACATAATATAAGTATGTATTTCATTGCTAAAACACTTATTATAAAACTAGCTGTGCCCCGCGACTTCATCCGCATAGTATTGGATTATTGGGTTAAAAAGTATCCTATATGTTAATCCCGGTTATAATCTATCTGTGTTCCAAATTTCATCCAAATCCGTTCAGTAGTTTTTGCGTGAAGGAGTAACAAACATACATACATCCACACTCACAAACTTTCGCATTTATAATATTAGTAGGATTCTACTCCCATCAAGTTTGAAACAAAATCTACATAATTATTTAATACAAAATGCTCTGTGGGCAGAGAAACAACAGATGTTAAATATAAAGTTTATGTATCGTTACTTGAAGTAAAAACAACACGCTGCAGGCTACAAGCTATCAATTAACATTTTAACTGTGCTTTACATTGGGATTATAACTTATAGTTTAGTTAAATAAAAATTGCAACTAATTAAGTTAATTATAATTTTAAGCTTTGACTGAGTTGCCCATCTAGTTAATATTTTTATATATTTAGATAGGTACTAGTAATTAGATGCAGTTTTGCTCACTTAGACAGTGCTGTTAGGAAATTAAATAAACAGAAAAAATAGCAGCATTAGGTATGTTAATAGTTTTTAATTTTAATATAGAGCCAATTAACTGCACGGGTATTGTTAATTCATTTCATGAATTATTGCAAACTGACACATAAGTCAGTGTCATAAGAGTCACAGCACGCGTCTTCGTGAAATGAACGAACTCTACTACTATACGGGCCGGCTCGGAAATGGTAGTACCACCCTCTCACAGAAGAGCGGCGACGGTTGCGTTTTCTACAATGAGTTAGAGAGCGGGAAGCCCAACACCCCTCTCCCCCTCCCGTCCCTTTCCCTGACCCCTGGGCAACGTGCGAGCAATGCCTTTGGTATCGCATACATCTAGATAGGCTACGGTATCTGCTCAACATAGCGTGTTCGCCAACTTCGTTACCTACATCCTCACGCAATGAATAAAATAATGAATTTATAAAATAGTTGCAAAACAAGCATTTGTTCTAAAATACTTACCCGCATCACTCGTGTATCCACATAGAAAATTACTAGGCTTTGAATCACGGTCGGCAAGCCAGGCGAGAGTAATTTATCCAAGAGTAGGTAGGTATACCCGCCCGCCCACATCGTACGGATCCGAATACTTCGGGTTTAAACTGATTGTGTAAACCACTAAGTAATTCGGATATGTTAAGAACTTAGTACGTAATCTAACTTATTTTTCTCTTCTCATTGTTACTGTGTAAGTATTTGTTAATTAAAATGTTATTGTATCAAATGCAGATTGCAAAATGTTATACCTACGTACTTAATTTGAGAAACACTTGCAGATTTAATATATATAATGCAGCGATGTAGTTAAGTAAGGTACCTACTTATTTCATGATTCGGTTTGATAAGTAGATACCAAACTATTCAACTATAACTAAGTACCCATATGGGTTATCTAGGGACCTGGATAAACCATGAGATCTCAATAATTGGAATTATTTCTATAATACGTTAATAGGTAAACCGAATGCCCGTAATTTCAACCCATTATTCTGATAGCGGAAGGAAAAATTACGTCACTTCAAATAGCTTCAGCAGTAGGTAAACTTTTCTCTTCCCGCAAGTAGTAACCCTAAGTTAGAGTAAATAAGGAAGTTGTAAAAGCATAAAGCGCAGGAGAAAGTATCTTGTTGACGGGAGCTCGTTGCGCACCATGATTAAAGGGAATGGCTGAGGGGAAGAAGGCCCCGTGAAAATGTTTACTAAGAAAACAATAAGGTAGGATTTTATTGCAGCTGGTTACGCCCGGAATATTAGACTATAAATTCACTTGCTTACAAGAACATATCAGCATGTTAACGGAATTATTTAATAGATTATTACAAACAAAATAAGCAAACAAGTAAAACATTAAAAAAATGTAACTCGACAACGGAAAATTTCATATCAGCATTGAATAGACGGTTGAGCAATTTATAACCGGACGCTTGTTAGTGCACTATTGATTGATGATATTTACCGATAAAGGATAGTCGCGTAATAGAGATTTTTGGAATTTATATGAGTTAAGATATATTAATTTGCTCTGCCCACAGTAAAAATCTGCGCTCAACAAATAATCTACTCCTACGATGTCCCTCACACCGCTCTGGGTTTATCCACTCCTCCTTCTTTGTCCAGGCGATCTTCCTTTGGAACGCGCTCCCACTGAGTATCAGGACGGCAAAAAGTCGGTTGTCTTTTAAGGTGAAGGCACGAGAGCTCATTCGCAAGAAGTTGGTAGAATCGTCACAGCGGTAATTCGTTGGACTTTTTTTTTTCTCTTAACAATTTTGTTTTATATGTATGTATGTATCTATGTATTTATCAATAATATGTATATAGGTATAAATTACTCTCTATTTCTCTCGTTTAAGTTGCACCCGCCATGTTGTTTCTGCACCACCCTAAGGTCGACTGGTAGATAATGCCTAAGGCATTAAGTCCGCCTTTGTACATTGTGTGTTTACTTGTGCATAGAGTTTAAATAAATAAATAAATAATGCGAAACAAAAATCAATTAGTTTTACGACTAACTAGAACCAACTATGGCAACAAAATATGAGGACGCGCAATTATTTAATAGACTAACCAATAAAATTAAATAAATTAGTACTTTGGGTCAGTTTAAATAAAATGGTTATCTCTTGTTGACATATTGTACTAGTCCTAAACTTGTGAGTTTGTGAATTGTGACTATGATAAGGCATCAACAACATGTCTGCTAACTACTGGCACTAGCAAATTAATAAGTTACTTAAGAATATTGTTTAGTTATAATCCTATGTAGACCAAAGCATTTAGGTTAAGTGTTCTTATGAGTCGAATAAATTATCTTTAAACCGAAATGGATATTAAGCAGCGAGCCAAGTTTCGGCGCGTTGTTTCTTAATAACGAAATAAGGGCGACTCGCCTGGGTTGGGCTCAGTTCAGGCTGGTATACTCCAGGCCAGTGTATTTAAGCGTGTAAGTGACATTAATTAAATAAGCATTTACAATTCACCTGTCAACAGTAATGGCGACCAAGGTGAACACCCCAGCGGACACGGTAAGGTTCGCAGTGAAGTTGCTCGCAGTACACGTCACTGCTCCGAAGGGCCAGTGGGCAGTCACCAGGAACACGAAGTTGGGTGCCCCATTTAGAGTCGCCATCAGCAAGTCTGCCACAGCCAAGTTCACCAGAAAGCAGTTGGTCACTGTTCTCATGCGACGATGGGCTGTGAAAAAGAGGATATATTGTAATACCTAATTCTAAATAAATTGAGCAGGTATATAAATAAGAATAAGAATAAATTTATTATAAAACAATAGTTACACGTACACAATTTGAAATAATAGGTACAAGAGGTATATTGCTAACTAGCTGAGCCCGCGACTTCGTCCGCGTGGAATTTAACTTAACAAAAAAGCCCGCTCCCGCGTTCTGAGCACGCGCGTTAGGACCCATTTTTTGTTTTTCTAAAATTAAAGTAGCTTAAGTTACTGCTTCTAACATCAGCTATCTACCAGTGAAAGTCCCGTCAAAATCGGTCCAGCCGTTTCGGAGATACTCTTTGATTTCATGTGTTTTTATTTTTTTACACGGAACCCTAATTGTTATTCTAAAATTAAAGTAGCCTAAGTTACTCCTTATAAGATCAGCTATCTGCCAGTGAAAGTCCCGTCAAAATCGGTGCAGCCGTTTCGGAGATTACCCGGAACAAACACACAGACAGACAGACAGACTAAATTTTTTTAAATCGCGTTTTTGCTATAGGTGTCGTATGTACTTTCATATGCATTTAGTGAAAAGGTGTTATTCTGATATTACAAACAGACACTCCAATTTTATTTATTTGTATAGATAAGTAACTAAATCACAATAACATGGACGTATTACTGTGGATCCCAAACTAAGCAAATGCTTGTATCTTGGGAACCAGAGTAGTGGCATAATTATGCTACACAATTTAAATTTAACACAATTTTATTTAATAACAATTATGAACTAATTTTCATAGGTTAGATGAGGTTAGGTAAGCTACGAGTAACAATATTAGAGAACAAAAAAATATAATAGGAACATAATAAGGTGAATGTATGCATATGAAGGTGTGATAGATAGTGTATCTACTCGTATGTATAGTGTGTGTGAGTGTATGTAGGTAAGGGTAGTGTGGAGTGATGGTGTGTGTTAAAAAGTGCGAATGTGAGACTAAGTCTATGAAATAATATTTTCGGTTTCATTATAGGTTAAGGAAGACAGCCATTTTTTAAAACGTGTTTGCACGAGAAATTTGACCTGTACTTTTGGGTACGCTTGTCGAAAAGACTTGGCCATAAATTTGCGCCCCTTTGGAACCTCGTAGGTAGGTATAGCTATTAGAAGACTGTAAGGTATACTGACCTTTTTTAACTGAGAGATAAAAATGTCACTATACGAGCGTACCTAGCCCACAGATGAAAAAAATAAATTAGGCGGAGCGCCTAGAACTACCTAGAAAGAAAATCTAGATAACACTGGATTTATGTTATTTGATGCGTATAAAAAATGGAAGCCCAAGTAAACATAATGCGACAAGAACGATTTTAATGGATACAATAAAAGCATGTTTAATGTACCGTAATAAATAGCATATGCCTAAGCGAGTGCATCATAAGGTAGGTATATAATTAATAAATTTGAGTATTTACTACAATACATGTAGGTATAATGTACTAAATAATTACGTGATTCCAATTTTGATACCTATGAACAATACAATAAAACTGCGGTCCTATGTAGTCCCACTTTTTAAAATGGATTTGATGTCAGCAGTGTTATTCTATAACGACAAACTCATATCTCATGCGTGAATCTGTGATTCTAATTATTCAAAATTTCGAATTTCAAAATGTCGCGTGAGGTATTTATGAGATGAAATCCATTTTTTTAAAGTGTTAAATGTTAATTATGAAACAGTTAAACTATATAAAGAATTCACAAATAAATTTGGATGCAATGGGCTTTGAGTGTTTACAAAGGAAATAATTAAATTCCGTTACTTTACCGAATAATTACGCACTTTTTCAACACATGTTTACGACTAAGGGTCACTCACGCAGTGTTCAGCTTCACATAGTAGGGTAAGAGGTCAACATAAATGGGTTTATGTCGCGAGCAAGACATTCACATTCTTACACGAAACACGTAAAGCCAGTTTCAAAAGCATAGCGTTTTCCTACGTTTTATAGGTCTACTATTACAAAGAAAAGGTGTTTGCTAATTTATATGCTTTGGTTACAACCTACAAAGTGAGGAATTTAATATTTAGGCCAAATTCGTTTCGATTAGGTTATGAAAAGTCAAATATTAAAAGTCTTAAATTTCAGTTAAATAAGGTTTCTTTTCCAGATTAACCTATAAACTAGACTACCTAATGATACTTAGTAGTACGTATGTCGCGAGTCACGGGGGCCGTTAACAAATAAAATATTTCCAAGATTTCAACAGCCGAATGTTATGACCTGAATACGTGATCAGTAATAACAGTGGAATAACTCCAATTTAAAAGCTCCCTTGCGGTACGTCAAATTTACGATAGAAACCAGGACAGGTTGAATTTAAGATTATGATCCTAAATTGAGGACACATTTTTATAACAAGTAGGTATTTTACTGACTATGTTCAAATTTAAAATTTATACATTATTCACAGATACTCATGAATAAGCGGTCCAAGCTATCATTAATAACACATCGAAATAAAAAGTACGTACGACTGACATCGTAGAACCTACTTATTATTTCGATGTCCTTACTGTCCGGTGTATCTTATTGTCATTTTTCAAAACCTCCCCACACATTCCATCTATCATTAATTATTATCAGACATTCGTTAATTCCAAGCATTAAACTGTCAATAGTATATCTTTAGATACTTGAAGGTAATGTCTTTATTACCGACTAGCTATGCCCGCGACTTCGTCCGCGTGGAATTTAATTTAACAAAAATTTAATTTAATATTTGCGAGTCGATGTTTCGTGTTTTATATACCTACTATCGCAAAAGATATTGTTTTTCTAAATTAAAGTTAGCCTAAGTTACTCCTTATAACATCAGCTATCTGCCAGTCAAAATCCCGTCAAAATCGGTCCAGCCGTTCCGGAGATTACCCGGAACAAACATACAGACAGACAGACGGACAGACAGACAAAAAAAATTTCAATCGGGTTTTCATTATATGTATCATATGTACTTTCATATGCATTTAATGAAAAGGTGTTATTTTGATATTACAAACAGACACTCCAATTTTATTTATTTGTATAGATAGTGACTAGATCGCTACTCTACCTAGAGTACAGAGAGTTATACCTAATAAAAGAAAACAAACGAATATTAGTTTCAGCGGACAGATAATCTAAAGTTACCTACTCGATATTTTTGTCTATCGCCACGAAGCTTCGCAGACGGTCGCGCTTCACGCACATGTGGATACTATTGTCTACGTCACGATCTATTGGACTAGGTGAGGCTAACGCAGCACGATAGCTTAAGTAGACCAAGCTACATCCCGCAGGAATACAGCTAAGTGGAAATGGCTTTAGATTATTTATCCGCTGATATCGTGTCTATGTCAATAATAACAAGATTACTTACCTAAAACAATCCATATAACAAGGGTGTTGCCCAACACGGCGAGGAGCAACATGGTGGCGAACACCATGAACCAAGCAAGTTGCCCCCACCATGGCGGGCTATACGGTCTCTCACCCAAACCCATGCAGTTGCCAAGGGTGATCCTAGAAGAAGAGCGCTGTATTAATATCTAATAATACGTCACTTCACGCAGACTTAAATCCAATGTAAAGTGTAATAAATACGTAATAAAGTCATAAACACATTTATTTATGGTATCGTGTCGGGTTCGCCTATCGTATTAGACGCTGTTTCATAACGGCACAATACTATACCACTAATGTATTAATACTAAACTTTAATATACCAGTAACGGCTTTAAATAGAATATTGGCAATTGGCCCTTTTAATGTGCCACTCCTGGGCCATGGCCTATCCTCAATGCAAAGGTATTTCAGGCCATAATCATCACGCTGGCTCAGTGCAGGTTTAGATTTCACTTGAAAGTTGAAAATTGATTGGGCTTTTTAAGATAACAGGTTACCTCACGATATTTTCCTTCACCGTAAGGTAGTGGTGAAATCTTGATTCGCACATAGATTTTGAACCCTAGCCTGCTCTTGATATAATAAAAATGTAAAATTGATTTCATTTCAATCAAGTAGGATTACAAATTGCATTTTGAACATTTTTAAGAAAAACAAAACAGTATTTTAGCGGAAGAGGGTAAAAGACGAGATAAACAAAGATGTTTTTTATGTTACGTGTTGCGTATAACCGGAGGGAATTTATCATAAGAGCATTGTTGCCAAAGGGGAGATATTGCTGGTGGGGAATTTATATAAGGTCTCGCTACACTAGTTATGCTGCTCTTTTGCCGTTCGTTTCGTTTGGATACCTACATAACATGTCTGCACTATTGTAGAAGGTAACACGTAATAAACGTTTTTTTTTATAATTTTGCTTGCACCTACATCAATTTATTTTAGGTTATATTAAGTGTGTAGGTAGGTAGCTATACATTTTGTAGTGTGCGACCTTTGAGTGTGTGGACAGAAAATTCAAAATGAGTCGCATGTTTTTAATAAATATCCCTATTTACCTATTAAAAAAGTTTGTTTTCTCTATAAACCGTAATCATCCCTTATTGCATAGTTGTATGAAGATTTGATTGCCACAATAACATTAGGACGCCGAAAGTACGTCATCACAGAACAAATTTAACTTTTAAACGGTTTCGGCAAAAAGTATACCCATTGCAAGATTAAAATGTCCTCGTAAACACTCCAAAAGTTTCGAGATTACATCGAAATTAATTAATTGAGAGTACCAAACACGTTGACAGTTTGTAATTGAATTTTAAACATTTTCAGGTGAAGTAGAGCCAAGTTAAGATTTACAGAATTGTGATAATGTTACTCAGACGAAACATCTTGATAACCAACATCTTTAATTTTGAGAACAGGTACTTAAGGGCTTTTAATTATATAATTTAAATACCCAAATCTACTGAACTAGTTTCAAAACCCCAAATATTGTGTTACTAAAAATACGATTACGCGATTGCAAAAGACTTGTTCTAAATACGGTTCGAAGCAAATTCTTTTCAGTTTAGTGTAGCGCCTAAACTACCCATCTGATTTTGGTGAATTAGGTTACAATCGATTCGTTATTATGGTTCGGGTGACATGGGGTACATTTTATACGAACACTAGCTGAGCTCGCCACTTCGTCCGCGTGGAATTTAACTTAACAAAAAAGCCCGCGTTCTGAGCCCGCGCGACAGGACCCATTTTTTAAATTTTGTTTTTCTAAAATAAAATTACCCTAAGTTACTCCTTAAAACGTCAGCTATCTGTCAGTGAAAGTCCCGTCAAAATCGGTCCAGCCGTTTCGGAGATTACCCGGAACAAACACACAGACAGACAGACATACAATTTTTTTTAAATCGCTTTTTTGTTATAGGTGTCGCCGTATGTACTTTCATATGCATTTAGTGAAAAGGTGTTATTTCGATATTACAATCAGAAACTCCAATTTTTTTTTTTTGTATAGATAATTCATAGGTATTATCATATCATATTTATCATTATGCAAACAAAACTGAGTTTCATTTTTGTCTTTAAAACATTGTTTTCTCTGCGTTAGATACATCGTTAAATTGCATAAATTTATCACTAAAAACATACTTCGTAGTTCTAGACTAATAAACAGCATTCCGTCCCGATAAAACTACGGAAAACATTGACACTACATTTGGTAAAGGCAAAAGTTACAAGATGCTTTCAACGTTATCATACATCTGCTCCCGGGATGTATTTGATCAAGTTGAGAGCATGTTAGAGACCAATTCGTTTGATACGAGTTAACTTCACACCTCATTAGTGTTACTAGTAACACACACGCATGTAGTTTGGTCGTAAATTAAATAAAGTTCGGTGCACATAGCGCAAGCTTCAATATAAATAAATAATAAATAAATAAATATCGCCAGACGAACACACCAACTGTATGGTCCCAAACTAAGCAACGCTTGTACTATGGATACCGTACAATGGACTGGGGGCGATCCCAGTGACACCCAGACTAGGGAAAATTACGAAAAAGCCATTTCCGAAATTTACCCTGACGGGAATCGAACCCGCAACTACCCGATGCAGTGAGCCGAGCGGCCTACGCTCGAACCACTGCGCCAAGCGGTCGTCATATATTTTAATATATTGCCATAAAACAACACTTAAGTACTTACCTTGATTTTTAATTCATTAGCTAGTGAAAGCATGTCTTTAGGAATTGTCTGAAAGTTTTTCTTTGAATAAAAAGGTCGCAATCCGATATTTAAAGCAACATGATAGAAAAACAATAATTGAAAAAGTACTCAAGTTAAACAAACAATATTTACATACTTATTTACAACTTATCAAAAAAGGCAGCTTGATTAGTGTCTTGATTTACTTTTAAATATTGATGCATTTTCTAAATTGTTTACACAAAGGGAATTTATTTGTTAACAAGTTTATAGTTTCAGGTTTCTACTATTTTGTTAATCAACCGTCAATGTTAATCGGCTTAACTCGTTCAACCGCTCATGAATCTGAGTTTAGGACCTCTCGTTATTATTTTAGTAAGTCAATCAAATGGAAATTTGATTAAATTGTATTTCAGGTTTTATTGATCTAAATTGAGGCTTAGATCACTTGTCCATTCGACCTTGTAATAAGAACCCTCTATTTATCGGAAATTCGTGTATATTGGTATAAAACCTGTTTTGCGGAACTGAAAACAGTAATGAAATTTTAGATCATAAAGTATTTAGTATTTTTGCTTTAAATTCCTACTTAAAGGATTATTCACCGTGAGTTTATTAGATTTGTTCCGGGAAAAGTGTGATTTTACTCGTCCAATTTTACCTACAACTTCCTATGGAGGGCCGAAATCTACATTTTATACAATCATTCACCCCTAATGTTATCTACTCAATGCTAGAAGAAACTCTTCAATGCTAGAGGATATTAAGTAGAGTTGAGCTGAGCTGGCTGAACCAGAGCATTAGACGAAAACATCTTGATGAAAATAATTTCACGTGGACGAAACTGTGGATAAGGCCTATTGCAGCCGATGCATAGTAACTTGCGCAAGTACTAATAAATTTGTACCTACCTAACTACACAGCGTTCAAATGTAGATACGTAATTCAAACTACTCGCACTAAACGGAAAATTTTCAAACAATTGAAATTTGATGCCAGTGGTAGTACGAGTACTTACACTAGATACTGCGCATCGTCTACAACTTGACTCATACGAATCATATCACGAGACTATGGTATTGTCAATTTTATCTTTTTGTGATATTCAAAGAATTTTTAATACTTGTAATTAGTATGTCTCTCTGTATCACGGGCTCTGCCCGGTCTTTTGGAAGGCTTGCATGGGGACATGGGTCCAACATGTAGAGGCCCTTTGTGAGAAGTGTATTGCAAGGTAAGGCTATTGTAGTGTAAGGCATATGTTTAGGTCAACCGCTGCAAATGATGGGACATGCAGAGCGACTTGACCCCAACAGGTGCAGGAACTATTGCAAATATGGAAAGAGAAAAAAGGTTCCATTAATAACGGGTTCGGCTCGGGTTAATTATTATTATTATTATTATTTTATATATATTAATGGCCTCTTTCCATTGAGTCACGCCCAATGTGATTCTGCCAATGTCGACGTAGTAGAGAAGACACGATGGAGATTGATTAAACAATCGGTTTTTATTTCAAGTGGACTTTTTGTTGAGATAGCTATAAAGTATCAAAGTATTAATAAAGGGAGTATCAACAAACATGAGGAGAGATTGGAAATTAATAGGTCGGGGAATTTCAAGAGGGAGGATATCATACAGAGATATAGGATATTTGGGGCAGGAAAAGAAAAGGTGGTCTACAGAGCCTTCATCATCCACACTCGTAATTATTATTAAAAATTATTTTGCGATATCTGTTCTATGAATGTGAATGTTATTGAATTCGAGTAGAGCTACCTTTTACATGGAACAAAACTAATACCGTTTGTATATTTCTTCTCGCAAATTTGTGAAAGAAAAAAGAAACCCTAGCGTCGTTGAAATTGCGAGTAATAAATAAAAGGCTAAAATAAAATTACATCCCACAGAACAGCGAAAAATGTACCAACCTATTTCATTGGACATTACAGCAGCTGGACTTAGCAACAACTGGCTACCAATTTATTATACCTACCATTGTTTGGTACAGATGCTGAGTAACAGAAAAGTTTTACAACCTTCATCAAGATGCTGTTCTAACGAGAGACGACGTATTATGTAGAGTTGGACAAACTAACCATTCACACACGTTACGTGACTATAGTTTCCACACAACTCGTAGCTCTACAATAACTTTTACGGTCGCTAGTCACTGTAACCACGTAAAATATTTTATAGCGAATTATACACCGTCTCTATCGGTCACACGGAGAACTAAAAACTAATTTACGTACACGTAAGCAACTAAAGGTTTTTAACGTATAAACTCATGGTAAGGCTTATATTGAAATCATCAATCAAATTCATACATACTGATGGATCGAAACTTTTCCAACGATAAACGCAATACTCGCAAAACAGCAAAGCCTTAATAATTAATACAAAATTAAATAGCAATTTACAACAACGTCGCCCGAAAACCGATATTTTATAAAATATATTGTTTCGTAACATACTCGGTATGTGATGTTAATTCCAATAGCCTTAGGCTTTGTTAAACCTTGTGCATGGACCGCTTTGTTCATTTGTGGATTACACTGGTCATTAAAAAAACCTTTTGAATTTATTCTAAAACTTACCTACGTGCATGTAATAATTATAAAGGTCGTATTGTTCTAGCAGTTAGGTTTAACAAATTCTTTTAACATGCGCCATAGAATTTCCCATTAAAAAAAACTTTAAATAAAAAAAAACTATCATAAGTAGGTATACGTAACTATTTGCTAAAAGTACAGCCAAAAGAAAAACAGTCTTGAAAATACTTACACAGAAGCACTTTCTAATTTTCCAAATTGATCCTACAGGCGAGGCTCTCGTTATCACGCAACGCGCCGATGCCCTCGGAATATAGGTTTGTGTCGTAAACGCAGCCCAAATGGTTGTCATTTCCACGATATTATTCTCAAATGACTCGTGCGTTACCGGGAAAGTATTAATACAATATGCATTTGGTAAGCAAATAAACCCGTGTATTCTGTACAAATTGAATTACACGACGTAGCTTTTTACAAAAATAAAATTGTCAACCTTTTAGATTTTATTTAGTTAAGTACATCTTAATAATCTGTAACCCTTTATCTATGACCAAATGAATGATTCAATTCATTTTGGCACAGCCTTGCTCTGCGCTTCTTTCCGTGAAACTACATTATCTTAGTACACTTTGTATCTCACCCTCGTAGTTTCAGACGCAGTTAACAGTTCGCTCACTTGTTGAATACGTTAAGGAAAATTATTTTATGTTGTTGAATGAAACCTCGAATTATACGCAAGAACAAATACTTTTCTTTTTAATTCCATTCTCACAAAAGAAATGACGTAGAAGAGTTTTACTTCGTCGGAATTTCCGAGTAACCTCGTTTAAATATACCTGCACCGTCTATCGTATTATTATTTAAAACAAAAGCTCGAGTCCTGTAGGCACTGTAAATTCCGCAAGGGAGAAACAGTTCCGAGGAGCCCAGAACACGTTTGCACAAAAAAATTTCAAGAACACTTGAGATATCTTTAAAATAAACATTTCGTATGACTATAATGCTGAAAAACGCTATATCATGTAGGTTTTAATTTGGATGACGTATTTTTATTTTCGCGTAAATATATATTTACAAAATAATTTTAAAATTGGAAAATAAATGTTTAAAGCTTCGAAAACAGTGCTACCTAGTGAAGAATAACGTGACAACTAAGTAATATTATGAGTTAAATATAAAACATATGTATACTTAAATCAATATTAGCCATTACATATACCTACACACTAAACTAAAACAAAATATATTGCCGTTTTCCTCAAGGTTGTTAAATGACAATATTTTGAATTGTGTTCAATCAAGTTTACCAGCAGAATGAACGCCAATGTAACTTCATATTAATAGAATTAATAATGTGACAAGCTACATAAAAATAGCAACTCGTAAAGAAAACTTTATAGGTACTTACTTCAAATTGATGTCCTCCAGAATACTATTTGGTAGTAAATCCAGGATCTGCGTGACATTGAGAGAGTCCCAAGACTTCTGCCGCCCCAGTATCTGCTGGGTGCAGTTGATGAAGAGCTGAATATCTATGTCGGAGTCCATTGCACCATATTTCACTTAAGTACTATTCACAATAGAGAGAGAGAGATGAAAAACACATCAAAATTCACGCACTGCAGTCTTACATCATGATTCAATGCATATACTTAATTATTTAACACGATAAATAAATAAATTATAAATTTTTAAAATTTAATTATGTTATTAATTAATTGGATCAACTATAAATAACCGAGTAAATTAATGGCAGCCGCATATTGACACTAATAATGTTATTTCTGTAGAGACGTAATGCATTTATGTACGTTTTGTATCATTTATTTTACACTATTTATAATCTCAAAGAAGTGTTTGAATAGGTATAACGGTTCTTTAACGGTTCGGTTCGCTTCGGTTCAATTGACAGTTCTTTTATAGCACAATACACAAAGAAAACGACCATTCAGAGCTTTATTATAATTGAGGCGATTCATTCCAACTGAATTTTGAATATTAAATGAGGGACAATACTAATTCGAATTTAATTTTAGAATACATATTTCGGTTTTAATTAGTGTAGGTACTGCGATACTGTGTTTCGGCTCGGCGTAGTGGTTCGAGCGTAGGCCGCTCGGGGTCACTGCACCGGGTGGTTGCGGGTTCAATTCCCGCCAGGGTAAATTTCGGAAAGGGCTTTCTCGTAATCTGCCCTGGTCTGGATGTCTCTGGGATCGCCCCCAGACCATTGTACGGTACCCATAGTACCTCAGTTTAGGACCATACAGTTGGTGTGTTAGTCTGGCGATATTTATTATTATATTTATCGCAAATTGTGATATAAAATGCTACGAATATTCAGAGAAGTGACAAATCTCATAAACTTTGCCCTTGAGACTGAAATGAGAGCTTCTCTAAATTATAGCCGAATAATGTCCAGTGGGAATTTTATTAACAGCTACTATTTATTGGCTATTTATTTCGTATTTTATGAAATATCACGAGTACCTATCCCAATTATAATCTCTACCAACAGCTATTATTTTTGCTTTTCTAAATTATTATACCTATTGGTTGTCTGGAAGAAATTGGTTCTTAAGCTTAAGACTACCTACTACTCCTATGTTCTCTCTTATGACTTGTTTATGTTTTAGTATAACCCCTACTTTACTAATATTTTTAAAACCTTAACTCCATAACCTAGTACGCCCGGACATGAAGCAAGAAAAACCAAGTTTTCGGAGACATCAATTACATCTTTGAAGTTACAGGATTTAAGAACAACTATTCCACTCAACAGTATAAATCCCTAAAGAAAACTTAACATTAATTCGGAAGTTTCGTATCCAATCATTGAATTCGAAACAAGAAGACTGCAATTTGTTCGGGCACAGACTTTAATAACGGAGGTACATTTTCATTCAACATTGGGTTTTATTAAAAGGAGGCAAGTTTATAAGATTCACCGTCTGGGTCTTGGTGGGTACGTATGCAACTGCACTCAAAACATAATTTAAATGCTATTTACTTATCTGTCTCAAAAAGTTTATGTGTAAAGACAAATAGATCGAATGTTTGTCTTGAAAACAAGAAGGCGCAGTCCTGATGCTTTACCTCTGATAAGTCTATGTAAGTCTAAGTAATTTCTATTTTAATGTATAATTATTATTTTCAGCTACTTGCGAATACGGTGGAAGTAAGTTTCATGAAAAAACTATGTAACCGTGAGTACCTTATTCATGCGAGTCCCTGAGAGTCCGCCAACGGCATTGGGTCCATAATGGAATCCCATTCTGTACATGATGTTCGGTGTAGGTACCGGATCTCACTTGAACAGTCTTTAATACTCTGCTTTGTTCCCATCTAGGAATCACCGACAAAATTCTTCATAGCCCTGCCTAATTGGGGCACGATATAATAATCTAATAGTATTCACGGAGATTGACCGTTACTTCGAACTTTATTTCTTCACAAAGACATCATTTTAGGACAGGTTAAAATGTGATTCGATAAGTAAGTATATCACACTAAATCAAAAGTATTTAATTTTCAGAGTAAAATGATTTAGAGGACAATTCGCGGCTTCTTTGAACGGAGAGATTTTCGCGAGTATGCGACAATGGGCAAGGAAGGGCTGATGAATTGATTGATGCCTACGGTGATAGAGGGTAGTTCGGTGACATTGTCCGCCACCTGAGTAATGGAAACAATCAGAGTGAAATATTTTAGATAGATACCTTGGGTGAATAGAAAAAGTTGATGGATACATGTGTCCAAATAGGTAGCATTTAGGAAAGGTATAATACCTAATTGAGCCGATGCGCAGTGCAGTACCTACGACTAAATTATGAAATTCAACATACCTACTTAACAAAAAATACTTGCAAATCTCACTGACAAGCCTCGGTTATTAGTTGTCTATCGGCTAATAGTTATTATGCCTACCTTAATAATATAATAGCACAATACACTCAGTTAAGATTGCGATCTAAGCATTATCATCATGTAGGTATGAGTCACACTTAGCACTTAAATAATGGTAAAGCAAAAATATTATGACGGTGTTTATTGCTGTTTATCTATTGGTAACGTTTATTAATTACCTACCTTACCCTACCTACATTACCTACCTAACCTACATTATTTATTAACACCATATACCGACCCATAATTACTGTAGATTGAATAGCAATTGCATTGTAAAAATGTTTACGAAGTTACAGTAATTATAGAAGCAATTTCATTCAGCTGAAAAAAATAGCAAGAAAATACTTATTAAGTATTTCAAAACAATTACCCTAACGTTTATTCAAAAAAATCTCTTGACTTCAAATCTTAAAAACGAAAGTTGTGTATCAAAAATGTATTTAGTAAATTTAACTCGTATCTTACTCGTTAAGATAAGTAAATCCGACAAAAGATATCCAAAATTGTAGCTATTTCCTTTATAGGGGAGGGATTAGGGAAAAAGTAACAAAGAACAATCCGTTTTCCTCTCCCACTTTCACAATTGCCTTACCAACTCTGATTAGAATCGTGCACAATACAAACTGCAAGATTGATATATCCACGTATTTTGGATATAAATTGGTTCGATTGAAATAAAGTACGAAGTCGTATTCTAAGGTTAAAAAAAAATGTTTCAGCTAGAGAAAGTTTGTGAAAAGTTTTGTTAAACTTTTTATAGAAACTAATTTTGTTCACGTTCACAACGTCATGTTAAATACCATTTAGACACTGTTTTTATTTACTGTTTTGAATTATTTTATCAGACACTGTTTTTACATTCGACTGTGGGTGTCATCGTCTGCGTCGCTCGGTGCGTGCTAACGGAACCGCGGACGGGACTCGACTGAATTCCAAAAGCCCCTTGTTGGGTCTGCCTTTACACTGAACATAATTCAGTAAACTGCATCAGACAGGTGTTAAGATTTTTTGATTATAAATTCCTGTTAGGGTCACGTAATAACGGCCGATATAAATCTCTTTAGAACATTGTGATCTCGTTTTTAATTTACTACGACATGAAAAGGGCGATTCCTTTTTATTTTAAAATATGAAATGTTTTTATCTTATTTTCCAATAAAGTATAACAATAGCCTCGAAGTAGGTTCCATTAATATATTGTGAATAGTAATGATTTAAAGCGATAATGTTTGAGAATACCTTTTAAAGGTGTTTTAGTCAATAAAGAGCTTTCGAAGGCACTCTTACGACCAATAACAATTTGAAAGGCAAGCGGGCAACAATAAATCTCAACACTTACAAGTAGTCCTCAATGCGACAGTTTTATTTGAATCACACTTTACAAACACATCAGTATATTTGTATATTATACCAAAAAATTCTAGTCATATCAAATGAAATGAGCGAAGAGCGGATGTCTGAAATACTTATACGAACAAATTCATCTAATTGAACAAAATAAGGGGCTGGCAAGTTCAAGTGCCGCCTCATCTCTTTGATACGCTCTTGACATTTCTTCCACCAAATTGTGTTGCGTAATCTCATGACTTGTATTACTAATGATGCTTTTATTTTTTCACTACTTCATTCTTTCAAGCAAAGGCCACGATTAGGGTGATCGGCGACTTGGTTATGCAATGAAGCTGGCCCTCTCTTCGACTAATAGGATGGCTTCATTTCCTGTCAACTTTAGCTAAGCTGGGTGAAGCTGTGGAGTTGAAGCGATCCAATTGATCGAAGCGTGTGGGCCCGCTTCATAGCACAGCAAAGTGGGCGGTTTAGTTTGCTGTTGTCGGGAATGTTGATCTTCAAAATCTTCTAAGTAGATTTTAACCCTCGATGACCAATATGTTGATGAGGGTGCTTATTCAGTAAGGGGTATTATTTAGGGTTGCTACCTCTAAGGTTTCTCTAAATCGGAAGATTTTAGGTTTGTTTCATGCCAATAACAATTTGAAGCAGCTGCAAGACAGTCAAGATTGAGTGATTGTACATTAAATCCCTGAGAGTCCTGCATTAAAAACCCATTACTTACACGGTCTTACGGTTAGACCTTCGTGTAAATAATGTGTTCTCGGGTTCAGTTAGACTCTAACCAATTCCCCGTAATATAAGGCGAGTATGTGTGGGCACGCCTCGGCCGGCTTTGTATAAAAAGACAAATATTTATTCGGAATAGCTGCAATTTTGTCTCAGAGTGCGCGGTCTGCGCTGGGGAGGGTATAAAATCTAAATTAGGACCATTGCACGTCGTGGCACAAGTTTTACTGAAAGTTTAAAATTAAGCGCACTTGCTTCCTGCTCCCGAAGTAATATTTTACGCCATCCAGACGCTCTCCAAATGGGAAATATCTTGGCACGCCTCAGCACAACCAATTACAGCTATCTCTACATATCGGCTTCTGCGTGGCTGAACTGCGAATAGGTTTTATTCGCTGACTGATACAAAATATGCACAAGAATAGCTAAAACTGTATGTTTTTTAAATTCTTATACAGAATAAAAGTTAATTAATTTCGCACAGAGTATATAGTAATTTTTTTTCGTCATTTGAATTAATTGTTAGAAGCAATTATTAGGTAGGTATTATATTTACCTATTAAACATGCTAATAGGTATTATTTTTTAAACAAAAAAGAAGAACGCCTTACGAAATTTACATCGATTTTATCCATCAAAACTCAATGAAATGTTTGAACTGGGCCAATTCCAGGTATTTTGTTTTGATCTGAAAAAAATACGGGCAAAACATTCAAACCTACGAAGCCAAAATGGATGGAAGCCATTGTTAAAACTTTTTAGACTATTATTTTAAAAAATGTTCTTTTATTCTGTGAAGCTTCAAAAGTGGATTTGGTTGGCGTGATAAAGCCGTTCGCCTTCACCACGGCACTGCAGGCTCGACCATTAATCACTGGTAATAAATATAGATCAATACATTTTCTTTTTGAATCGACCATACCGTTAAATTAACAACACAGCATTTTTATATAAGTAATTACAAATTCAAGCACATACAATGTATTGATTGAAAAATCAGTTCCAACACACACATATTGGAGGCATAATCATAAACTTTTGCTACGACTACCCATCAGTAGAAAATAATAATAATACCTTATAATATATTAGCCCTTTTGGATGTCCCACTCTTGGGTACGGACCTCCCCACTGCCCACAGGCCATAATCCATCATCCATTGCCCCAGTGCAAATTCGTAGATTTCACATTTCTTTTCAAAATTAGTTGACGTTACTAAGATATTCAGGTTTCCTCACGATGTTTTCCTTCACCGTTAGCAAGTAATTTATGAAATATTATAGAAATTAAGATTCGCACATAGATTACGAAAAATACAGAGGTGCCAGCCGGGTTTTGAAGCTTGAACCTACTGCACTTAAGACGCATGCTTAACCAAGCGGCTATCATCATCATCATCATCATCGGCAACACAGTAGTGGAAACCGGAAATTAAAAAATAATTATTGCGCATTTGTTCAATTTCATTCATTTTATGATACAATACGAACCCGATGCCTCCATTAAATGTAATTAGTGATATTCACATTTTAATACTAACGAATATTTGAAAATTCAAAAGCCTTTTTCAATAAACTTATTACGCTACTTTGAGAGGAGAAATACTCAATACAGTTGTCATTAAATTCACAGTAATTTGGTTTAAAACCAGAGACTTGACAGTTCTCGCTTCGCAACGGACAGGTGTTGACGACAAGCTGGTAAATGAGACATCGAGATATCATTATTCACCTTGGAATTTACATATTCAAGGCGACGGCTGAAAATGTATTGACAAAAAAACGCAGAATCAACAAGAACGAAATGTTTACCCAAAAGACTAACAATAATAAACATAACTAGTACGAGTAAAATACGAAAATCATATGGAAAGTCTTTTTATGAAGTCAGTTTAGTTTATTCAAGCAGTGGATAGACGTAATAAGTAGATAATATAATATATACGACTAACTATTGTCCGCAGCTACACGCGCGTGGAACTTCAATAAAATAAAAGCCAAAGTTACTCCGTTAACATGATGAGTTAACATCAGCCGATAGCTGACCGACTTTGACGGGACTGTCAAAATCGGTCTAGCTGTTTCGGAGATTAGACGGAACAAACAAACAAATAGACAAAACAAAAAAGATTTTGTTATAAGTAATGTTATAGATATACTTTCATACGCGTTTACTATAAACCTATTATTTTGATATTACAAACAGACACTTCAATTTTATTTAAAGAATTTTATGTAAAGATACGGTTTTTCATTAACGGCTGGTCTTGGTCTAATTTAGGGACATCAATGTCTTAAAATAACCAGGCGTACTTCAGCGCATTTAATTTAACATTTAACAATTTAAGCTAATTTTAGACTGGCTCTAATGACAAAATTCTTGCTTGTATTTTATTAGATTCTGTAGTAGGAGTCTGACCGGTTTGAGCAGTGGCGGACTTACAAATTTCCAAGGTATAGGCTGTAAAGTATTTGCTGCCCTTGCCTCTACAATTGTCATGTCCTTGATTATTTTTACAATCCAAAAATTTCGTTGAAATTGCACGTAAAATATTTTTTGGGTTTATTTTTGAGCTAATCAAAGCTCAATCATGTAAGATTAATAAAGTCAGGTTAATGTATGCTACTTACACAATAATGTACATTCGGTAAACGTGAATCAATAATCTTTATGGCGCTTGATTTCTATAAGGTAGCAAAAAAAATCGGTCCCCAATTTTCCGCCCCAAAAATTTGCCGCCCTAGGCTCCAGCCTACTCAGCCTACTGGTAAATCCGCCACTGGGTTCGAGTAGTTTGAGCTGAGCGCTAGTTATGCGCGGCGGCGTGTTTCGACTAGAAAGCGGCTCACTTGTTTACTGTATCAACTAAGCCATAGAACAATAAACCGTTCTACAAAGGATATAAGACCAAACAGCCTCGTGTATTTTTAGGCAGCATAAATATAACGTTTAGCCATTTTTATGATAATGTTATCACCAGAATTCAAAGTTGCCGTAAGTAGACTGACTGTGTGAAGAAATACAGTAAAACTGTGCTTCCTGGTATGCAAGTTGTCTGCAATGAAGGCTTTGAGTATTGTATAAGTATGTAGTGTGCCTTGTGATAATCGCAAACGAATACATGCTTGTACTATTGATACCATTCAATGGACAGGATGCGACCCCAGTTATGCCCAGACCGGAGAAAATTACGAAAATGCCATTATCGAACCCGCAACCACTCGATACAGTGAACCGAGCGGCCTACGCTCGTACCATGCTCGTACAGTAATTAGTGGTCGTCAAACAACCAGCAAACAAATGACACTAGATCACTTACTATGACGTCACTATGATTACGTAAAACGTAACGTATTTCGTACCGCGTAGCATGGACTACAATTATTATGACACAGCGCGTATTCGTGCGGCGTAGCGCCCGTAGCATTGGCTACAACTAACACGTAGCGCCCATTTAGTACTACGTAGCTTGCGTAGCACAAGCTAAAACTATGTTGTAGCGCCCATTTAGTACTCCGTAGCTTGTGTAGCACGAGCTACAGCTGTGACATAGCATACATTTTGTTAATATATATGTAGCAAGCTTTGATATGGGCTATTGTCTTTAATATCGCTATGGAACGTAAAAATAATATACAATATCGAATCCTATCAAACTGTAAATAAACCTTCATCATTAAATCAAACCAAACCAAACGCTTCAATTAATATTTAACCTCCCTCAAAAATATTGCCCAAATAACGGTTTGACATTAGAAATTAATAATAGACTTCCCATTACGATTTATTGGTTTTCGCTCGTGTTACCGTCGACTTTAACCCAATTTCAGAATTGGAATGTTCTAACTTCCCCTGAGTACTTGTTTGTTTTGATTGACATAATTTTGTAATACATAATGCACTTTAAATGGATCTAAATGTCATTGTAATGTAAAATAATGAGAGCTACTTATAACAATGATAAAAGGGAGGGCTCCTACGAATCCTGCGGAAACGGGAAATAAAGGACGACGAGGCTACAAAAGTAGACGTTCAAAAATAATGACTGCGGTAAGCTACAAAAAAGAAGTTTATTCTGTTTGAATCCTTCTTATTCATTAAAAGCATTTTTAATGCGTTAGTAGGTACCTAATACACTTGAAGTTGACTCAAACTGTTAGTTACCTTTTTATAGCATATTGTGACTGACATACAGGGGGGCAAAGGTGTCCCTCTTCTTCCACCTATCGCGGTTCTCAGCTTATTTACACCACCCGTCTTCTAAATAAGCGACAAGGTCATCGATCGCCCGCTTTTTGGGTCTACCTCGGCGACAACCTCAATATCTGGGACCCATTCGGTGCTTTAATTTAAGCTCTGTATGTATATGATATATTATAATAACTCTATATGATATTTTTAATAGATACTGTAGTTATCTACAGTATCTATTAAAAATTATCAGGGAGTAAGTCTATTCCTGGGAATGGGGATTTATAAATAGTCTATAAAGACATTGTATCTTTTACTCTATTTCCAAGGGGCGAGGAACATGATATTACAATGGAAGTATGTATCTTATTTATTAGAGTAGGTGAAGTATTGAAAATAATTCACCTTACTCATTTTATGCCATAAATATTAAGTTTATTTTCCCTCAGACAGCAAATATAGTTGATTTTTTTTTGTCTTTATTGATGGAGATTGGTTTTTTTCCAGGCCTATGAACTAGGGCTGTGTGATGCTGAGCAAGAACTCATTTCGTATGTCACGATAAAATTATATTATGTGAACCGAGAGATAATCATCTTTATGTAGCATTCCCTAGGGTGAATCTTTCTAGGATACCTATTCTACTAAATCGCGCGGGTCGCGATTCGATCCATCACATTTTTTGTTGTATTAACCCCTACCCTATCTTTGTTACTTGGAAATGTTTGTTGAAATCTTGTACATACCTATTACATAGTAATTGGCTTTTATATTGTTGGTAATAGTTTGCATGACTCCAGCCAATAAAATATAGAGGAACTGCAGCAAATTTGGAATACTGCAGGTAAGTTGGAATACCTTGCATACCGAATTATTATAAGTGCCATCTGTGTTTTCTTCTTGTAAACTTATTTTCACACGCCATACGGAGCTAATGAGCTCTAAAAACCGACCGCCATCTTGACATTCCGGCTGCCAGCCTCGTAGAAGCGACACGTCAAATTTCAAACTTTTTTCGGTAAGAAAGCAATCATTGATAATCATTTACTATATACATAAAATCTTTATTGTAATTATTTAAACTAATAAGCGACCTTTTTAGTTAATGGTTTTACTTTTATTTTGTTATTATTTCTGAAATTAAAAATGTGATATGAAATTTTAGGTTAGGCTGTCATGTTGTTAATTTGGAATACCGAAATTGAATATAATTTGGGATATTCCAAATTTTATGCACATTTTTGTAAGAAGATATCAATTCTTGTTTTTTTTTTAGAAATGTCTACATCCTACAAATACAGAAAAAGAAAGAAGTGGGAGAAGGAGGATATGTCCGCTGCGATTATCGCTGTTCGAGAAAAGAGAATGGGATACTTGAAGGCAGCTAAACACTTTAACGTTCCCAGGTCTACCCTCTTTAGATTTGTTAATGATAATGACTCCTCGACTGAATCTGTAATGAATAAAGTTATTGGTCGAAGGCCAGTTTTGGGTACAGATATTGAAAACATGCTGGTTGAGTACATATTAACAATGGAGAATAAATTTTATGGACTGACCAGAATGGATTTGCGTCGGTTGGCATATCAATTAGCTATAAAAAATAATATTCAAAACGCTTTTAAGGACGGATTTGCTGGAAGATACTGGCTGAAGGGATTTTTAAAACGACATAAGGAAATTTTGTCCATAAGACAGCCAACTGCAACTTCTCAAGCAAGGGCCAATGGATTCACTAAAGAAAGAGTGGACGAGTTCTACGATAATCTTGACAAAATCCAGGCTGATAAGCCTTTCCCTGCTGCGCGCATATTCAACGTTGATGAGAGTGGTCTCTCTATAGTTCAGAGTAAAATTCCAAAGATCATTGCGCGCAAAGGGAAAAAACAAATTGGAGCAATGACATCAGCAGAAAGAGGGTCTTTAATAACTATTGTCATCTGCATGAGTCCCGCAGGAATATTTGTCCCTCCTATGGTAATTTTCCCTCGAAAAAATATGTCGGAGGCTTTGATGAGGGGAGCTCCAGTTGGTTCCATAGGAAGAGCTCATCCATCTGGATGGATTCAAACTAATTTATTTACCCAATGGTTTCAACATTTCGTTGAATATGTAAAGCCGACAGAAGCATCACCAGCGCTTTTGATTATTGATGGCCATTATAGTCACACCAAAAATATAGAATTGATAGATCTAGCGAAACAGAATTATGTGACAATTCTATCTTTGCCACCTCATTGCACGCACAAAATTCAACCCCTTGATCGTACTTTCATGGGTCCTTTAAAATGTTACTACAGTGAAGAAGTCAGGGTGTTTCTCCGGGAACATAACAGACCTGTAACACCATATGATGTTGTTGAGCTATTTGGGAGAGCCTACATCAAGTGCCAAACCGCCGAAATTGCTGCAAATTGTTTTAAAATTGGTGGAATATATCCATTTAATAGAAATATATTTACTGAAGCTGATTTCATAGCCGCTGCTGCTGATGTTTCAGAGGATGAAAACCCTCAAACGAGTCCAAACCCGCTCGACTCACCCGTGGCCACTTTTCGGCGATTGGAGAATTTCGATGAAGCTCAACCAGGGCCATCAGGAATCCAATCAATAGTTACTCCCTCTCAAATTTCTCCCGTGCCGATAGCAAAAAAGAGAACGAGCAATAGAGGCCGTAAGCCAGCAAAATCCGCAATAATTTCAAGTTCCCCTTATAAGAAAGACCTTGAGAATGCACAATTTAAAAAGTCGGGAAAAGCGAAGAAAGCACAGAAAAAAAATGTTAAAGGAAAAAGCAAGAAGAATGTAACAAAAAACACAAATGAGAGAAGTATTACAGAAAGTGAGTCATCAGATTCAAATCCTGTTATCTATGGAAATTACTCAGACTCATCCGACGATATAGCAATGAGAAATGAGTCTGCAGTCCCAACTGATGAGGATGCCGAGTGTTTTTTCTGTAATGGAAAATATAGTGAGGATAAAAGGGGTGAAGAATGGGTAAAGTGCTTAATTTGTGAATTGTGGGTTCACGGAGATTGTGGTGGTTATGAATCTGGTATTGATATATGTGATTACTGCAAGAATTAATGACTAATAAAAACAGTAATTTAAGTTCATATTTAACACTGATCTGTGATTATTGTGACTGATTATTACTTAATAATTATATTAGTATAAGCTATTTTGTTATAAAAATGATTAACAAGAGAACTGAAAACTATAAAACTGTTACAAAAATAAGAAATTTATTAGATAGTAAGGAAAAGTGTAAGCAATGTCAAAGAAAAAAAGGTGATCATAATTTGGAATACTATATTCCAAATTATCTGCACCATAAGTCAAATGAAGCTTTTGAAGTATTTTAGGTTAATTTAAATTTTGATAATGTTCTAAGTTTTCGTTTTGTTTTATTCTTTTTATTATTAAAGTTTAATAATTTTCTAACCATTTGATGTATTTTTTATTGGGCTAAGCCATTTTCTTCTCTACTTATTCCCGAAAAACAAACCAGTATTCCAAATTTGCTGCAGTTCCTCTACCAACTTTATTGTTGTGCAAACTTAATAAACGAACCCTTTATTTGTCTTTTATCTACAGTAGGTACATGTAATACATAGTAAAAACATGTTTAATGTGAAAACAATAAGATAATTTTCAACATACTGGCTAAACACGCAGGCATCTCCTTACTAATCTCCATTAAAGATGATTGACGGCACTCACATGTAGTCTTAAATAATATAAGTCTTCTCTATTAAGGCGCTCCCTCACCGGGAGCATTCGCGTGTAATGTAACGTTACAGATTCGAGCATTACATCAGTGAGGGAGAAAAACAGCGCGCACTTTATAATGATACAATGTGTAATATCTTGATACAACTTGTAACATCAATATTTCAAATCTATACAAAATGTTAGATTATACGCGAATGCTCGTCAGTCAGGGAGGTAGTATTGTAATGTAATGCTCAGAGTCGAATCTATAATATTACATTATATGCGAATGCTCGTCAGTCAGGGAGGTAGTATTGTCATGTAATGCTCAAAGTCGATTCTATAATGTTACATTACACGCGAATGCTCGCGGTGAGGGAGCACCTTAAGTAACTTTTTATTACTCATACTCGGAAAGCAGGTCTGAAGTTGCCTGAGGAGCGGGTTGATATAACACTTTTCCGCCCTAGGGAGAATCGCTTTCAACTGACAGCTGTCAAATGATAAAAAATAAACTAGTTCTATTTTGACATTTCTATTAAACCAGGCCGGCCTACCTCTACTTCTAATTCTAATTCTACTGCTACTTTTACTGCTACTTTCACTGCTACTTTTACTGCTACTTTAACTGCTACTTTCACTGCAACTTTTACTTTTACTTTTGGCTTTTAAAATAGGCGGCAATCCGATCTTCATTTGTTTTTTCGAGTTGTAGGGTATTGTTCATACTTTCTTGTATTATTTCGTTAGCTAATTCCTGTTTTTATTTTTACTTTCCTTGTATTCGTCATGAAAAGCACAGTGTTTACCTCGGGTGAAAGGCTTATTTTGTCCCTCGATCTATTGGCGCCCGAGCGTAGCGAGGGCGCCAAACCCCGTATCGGGACTAAATAAGTTACTTGCACCCCTAGGGTAACAATGTACTATTTCACCTTGCAGGAAAAGGTAGGCGATGATGACTGGCTAACTTTTTAACCAAGGAGAATTTCTCTTGGATATAGTACGTAAGCCCCGGGGAGGCACGGGCTATATTGAACGAAGCTATAGTCAACGGTAGCCAATTGACTACAGCTCATACGAGTATATAGGGGCTGGATCGACCAGGGTAGTACCACCCGCTAACAGAATATCGGTGTAAAGTTTCTATTATAGCTGCCTTTCATGTGAAGAATGACAGAGCTGAAAGCGGAGGCAGCATCACTTTTTTGTCAATGTTGTTATATAAACAAAAACATTATGTATATAAAAGAATATAAAGTCTACAAGAACATGTCAACATTATTGTTTCTTCTCGATAATAACTGACAAATTAAAACACTCGTGTGACCCAGATAAAGGCGATACATAAGCCCCCTCGGCCCCTATAATGCGCCTCTCTAAATTCCTGTAATGTTATAGTTTCAGACCAATTAGCGAGCTCGGTGTGTCATCTTCCGGTGCTAAAAAGTTTACCTTCATATTAGCGCGAGTAGTTTTAGTGAAAATCATATCGCCTGTCTAATTGAAACTGTGTTCTTGGAAGTTGCTACTTTTAATGGCCACTGTAAATCAGTAAGTTCCCTTCTGTTGTTTCTACAATTCATAAAAGTCTAGCATAAAAGTGACTACTTGAAGTGTTTTATCATCCTGTTTATTTTATTATTTTACTAGCCTTGTCCCGGAGCTTTATTAGCGTAGATTTAAATTTCTGGATGTCGACAACAGAGCCATCTGCCGGTATATGTCGATAAATATAGAACTAGGACACGAATACCTACATCTGATCGAAAACGTTATCCAGTGTCATCATGAACTAGATTTAGTCGCTATTTCCAATTCATTATATTGGCACGACCAACATGACCATTGACACGCTTTGACGCTGCGAACATCAATTAAAGTGTGAGGTTGCCGCTCTACATGGGCTCTACGTTTCTAGGGGTTCCACATTTCTGAAATCATCACACCCATAATTTTAGATAAATATATTTCCACTGGAGTAACCGAAAACTGCAGATAGGTAATGATTTATTATACTTACCCTATAACGTCAAAGTGAAATGGTAAAATTGTGAATTATAAAGTTTATTTTAAGTATCAAATAGTATGTGAGTCAAACTTGATGTTTCAAAAGGTAAATTGAAGTGTTACCTACGGAAGTACGCCTATAGTAGATTTGACAAAAAAGTAAGTATATAAGCATATTATTATAATATAAGTAAAGGTTAATATTTCATCGGTAAACAAAATAATATTATTGCATCCATCTTCGTAACAACATACACTTCAAAACATCAAACTCAACACGCTCAATTATTTATTGTGTTGTGGGCAGAGCAGCGCGACAGCCAAAACAATCAGCTTTTGGAGACAGCGCAGCAATGACGGCACAACTACGTACAAGAACTACAACCTTCGCAACCCTTGACAACCTTTTAAATGAAAACAATAGCAAGAGCAGCCACTAGTGAAAACAATAAGCGTGAACAGTTATGCAAAAGTGTCTTTGCTGTGTCGAACGCTATCCACAGAATAGATAATCACTTCATCGAATAGAAGATAGCAGTTTTACTAGTGTGTAGTTTCCATGCTGAACTTTAGAGAAACGTTAAAAGAAAAAATATTAAAAAGTATTTAACTTGAACTCATACAACTATTTTAAACAATAAATGTGTGTCCATTTGTTAATAAGGTACCTACCGAGAATTCAGAATTATGAATTAAACCTAATTAGCAATATGAACCCAAGACTTTTACATACAGAGTTACTAATATGTGAGTTGTCTGCGTATAGGTATACCTTTACCGCTCCTAATTGATATCTATTTATTTAGAAAGCCTATCCTTAAGGGAGTGGCTAATGAAATGAAATGGAATAATCCTCAGCTATCTATGCTAATAGCCAAAGTACAAAAATGTAGAGATTTGTGAAAATATTGTTTTATTTTTTTCTATCTTCCTAAGTACGTTTCACGGAAGTTCACGGAAGTTTCAGGAAATCACCCACATTACGTTACATAGCCATTTCTAAAATTTGCCTGCGCGGAAATAGAAACCGCAGTGAGCCGGTTGGCCTACGCTAGAATCACTAGGGCCTAGTGACTAGGCCAAGCGCTCGTAATTTTGCTTTATACTCAGCATCTATCATCACATAGGTAGATATTTTTTTGCAAATAACATTGCCCTCACGTCCAAATGAGGGATTCCAAATTCATTTCCTAGAGCTTGCGGCAAAATGTAAGGATTGAGCGGTACCCAGGAATGTTGTCGATTCGTCTCATCACCCTGAGCCGTGTTTTACGCCATTTCTTACTGTCTATACCCGGAGATTGCGAGGGAAGTACCCAGTCGAGTTTTTACAACCAAACATTTCATAGCAAAGAGGTATGATAAGCATGGAGTGCGCGTTTTTATTTTCAGTATATCTTCTTATAAAAAAATAAGTCGGGTTTTCCTTCCTGACGATATAACTCCAGAACGCACGAACCGATTTCCACGGTTTTGTATTCGTTGGAAAGGTCTCGGGCTCCGTGAGGTTTATAGCAAAGAAAATTCGGGAAGAATGTTAAGGGTGGTCCACATTCCACGCGGACGGAGTCGCGGGGCACAGCTAGTCTTCTTATAATTCTCGTGCCACAATGTTAGTGACCATACTCCTCCGAAACGGCTCGACCGATTTTCATGAAATTTTGTGTGCATATCGGGTAGGTCTGAGAATCGGCTACTATCTATTTTTCATACCCCTAAATGTTAAGGGTGGTCCACATTCCACGCGGACGGAGTCGCGGGGCACAGCCAGTCTTTATTATTATATAAAATTCCGGTGTGCGTGTGTTCGCACTTCATTATTTTCCTCCTGCGGCTTCACTGCGATTTTGATGAATCTTTTTTTTGTTATGGGGTTATATTTGGATCCGGTAGATGGCGCTGTTGCTGACATCCATAAAATAAAATCTACACTAGCGAAGCTGCGGCCATAAACTAGTATTCTTTACTATTAAACTTACACACGACAGACAACATAACAAACAAAAGATAGCTATTCATCGCAACCACCATCTCAAACGGGTGAATACGGGATTCTACTTCTGTGCTGACCAGTTAGATCCGCCCGTATCAATAAATCTATCTTAAGTCTGAGTGCGATCTTAAGTAAACTTTTGACATGTCATTTTGTACTGGTATGACATAAGAATGACATTTTATTTAATAATTAAATACGCGGACTCCATGCGTGTAATACCTGTTTGTGTCATAGGTACGCTTGGGTTTATTAATAAAGGCTTCTTATATCCTCTCGCACGGTAGTTACAGTTCCGGAATTAAATTAAGAATAGCTCCTTCATCTTTGAAATGTAGATTAGATAGGTGTTTTTTAAAATTTTCCATATAATCTTTATTTATTTAGATGGGAAGACTGATGATTTAGGTAATAACCACAAGGGAATAACTTGTTACACTTTCTAGAGCTTTTAAGAGTTCAACCACTGAATAATAATATAAGGCGTTTAAACCATCATATAACTTCGGTATCCATAGAAGTCGGAGTCGGCTCATGGAGATGTTATATAATATAAACGGAGGCAATGAGTAATCATTCAATATAATTAATAATAATTAATAGAAATAGGCCTAACACCCTTCCTAACAATTCCATTAATTAATATATAACGGTGATAAATTAATTACTTACTTGATTACGGATAAGCTACTTTATTTATAACTAATTGTTTGTATAGGTGCCTACATAATTTAATAAGTTAGCAATGTAGAGATTAATTGCGGTAGCAGTTTGAGCAGTAGGTATATATTTATTTCATATTCCACGTTCTTCTATATATATAAAAATGAATGTTTGTATGTATGTCCTTTATAGAATCGTAAACTATGCATTTGATCATGTCAAGATCTTCAGCAAAGTGTTGTGTAGTGCATGAGCCCATAAAGGTTTCTGAGTTGGTGCGACCAATCTTTGACAGTGAAGCAACGCGCGCAGGGTACAGCTAGTTATAGTTATAAAATAAAGTCCAACTGCCATTAATTATCTTTTATAGCTGATTAAACAATAATAATTAAATTTATGAGTGATACGTAACAGTGCATCGCTGCACCTCCGCCTAGCTTCATCAGAACCCTAACCAGGGTCTCCTCACCGCTGCCTCTTCATGACACTACGTGGGATTCGGATTGCCTTATAACCGGACAGCCATTAAAGGTTTATTAATCTAGTTTGGGCACGGGTCAACGGTAACGGCCTTCTACCTTTGACATATAATGACCGAAAACCCATGAGAGTTATGTCATAATAGAAATTGATAGCAAACTGGAAGCTTAAGGAAAGCCGACGCTTCCGGTCAGCTATCAATTTAGGATCGTTTGGACAAGAACTGAAAAAAATGTAGCGTGTTTTAGAGAAGACTGCGCATAGCTGTGGACTGAGATACCTAAGCTGGCAATTTAAAGGAGGCACAACGCACTAGTCTACCTATCTTCATCTACTTACAAACCTAGGTACCTACTGTCGTAAGGTACAGGTTTACTAAATTTATAATAATACTAGCTGTGCCCCGCGACTCCGTCCGCGTGGAATGTGGACGACCCTTAACATTTAGGAGTATGACAAAATTTCATGAAAATCGGTCGAGCCGTTTCGGAGGAGTATGGTAACTAACATTGCGACACGAGAATTTTATATATAAGATAATACCTACTTACTAGCCTTTGCCCGCAGATTCTCTAGCAAGATTTTAATTTCTGGATGTCAACAACGATGGCCCCTAACGGGTCCAAATATAGTTAATAAACATTCAGGTGACCCCAAAATAACAAATAAAAACAATCGAAATCGGTCAAGCCGTTTAGACGAAAATAATTAAATACGAACACGCGCACATCGGAATTTTAAACAAAGATTATGATGAAAGTTACGCAAACATAAGGTACTTATCTGAATAATTCTATTAAGTTAACACATGTAAGTTAATTAACACGATAAGCACACATAACTTTAAAAGGTTATTAAAATATAACCCAAACAAAAAGCCTGAAGCTAATACTCATCTACATACATGACAGATTGCCAGGTTTTACTCGTACACGCGTGTTGATATCATAATATATTATGATGACCGGAAGCAAATTCGGTTATTCTCACTAAGTAAACAAAATAAATCAAAGATAACATCGAACTTCAAAATGCCATGATTTATCGTACACACCCACACCCTCATTTCACATTCAATACTTAGGCCCCAAACCCCAATATACCTACTTTAAATATAAAATGACATTACCGGTATTATAGATACAACAAAAAAGTTTAACATGTGATAAACCCAAGTTATGTCTGATTTTGCTCGTTTATGACTAGAACCTTGGGCTAATTAACTTTAAGACATTAATACATTTTAAGACAAAAAATCCACATAACAGTAACCATGGTAATCGAACCTAGGACCTAACGACCGGTACGCCAGGAAAAATACCTATAACCTAAGCATTTTCTAGCTGAGAATATTTTCCTGTAAGCACCTTTTCGTTCAACTTCAGTGGGCTACTACATCTTTCTACATGATACGATTTAGGTATAGGTACATGATACGGAAAATATTTTTCTTTATACCTTTTCTGGGATGCCGAGTCTGTCATGGGTAGGCTACCAAATTGAGCGAGTTACGATGGCTAGTAGCGGTGGGTACATACCCTGGATATCCCAGCTTTATCCATAGATTTATCGTTCGTTTTATGCTTACTGATAGGCGAAGGTTGTATCTATTGACATACAGCCTTGACCTAGATAAGAGATACAACTGATGAATCAAACTACCCAGTTCTGTGAATTGTTTTGTAAGTAAATGAGTAAGTAGGTACTTCTTACGTAGTTAGTAGTAGGTACTTATATACCTACTTACCGTTAATACGTTACCGTTAATACCGAACAGCGGATTAGTCCAATTTATGAGGGTCCCAACTAAATAACCAAACGATAACAACAGTTTACCTAACGCTACAAACGAATACATTTTCGTACTTACCTAATACTCACAGGTTTGGGTTACAGAGCCAAACCTTAAAAAGTTTACGCACCTATTATACCTACCTAAAGTTCTGTTTGTTTGTTCTAGGTGCTTTTGTAGGGAGGTTCTTTAATGTACCAAAGCATAGAAAAATATAAGTACAGCTACCTAATTATTAAAGAAAGTAACAACTACCTATAGGAAGATATACTTAAGGTATATAGGGTGTAAGTAAGTAGGTACATAAAATAAATAATATACATAATAGTACAGTAGCTGATCTATGTATAGATGCCTAGTGAAGGCGGTGATCTTCTCAGTCGAGGTCGCGTTCCGATCCGGTGGTAGATTTACCCTCGCCACCTCTCCTGGCAGCGGCCCAAGCCGAGGTCGTGTCCCTTGTGGCGCCCTTGAGCTAGCTGCCCCCCTGCCCCTCTGGCTGGAGCGCACTTGCGCTCGCCCTCTGTCCGGGTGAAGTTGTTATGGCCACTATGGCCAACAACATATAGTCAAATAAAAATAAAAATAAAAAAAGGGAAGGCGGAGTATAACGGACGGATTATTAGTAAGTAGGTAAGGTACCTATCTACGTAACTATCATAATTTACGAGTTACTCATGCGCCTTTGAATATTTGTCACAACTTTTGTTTTGCATCCTTAGAACATATCCAATGGCCTGAAAAAAAGAGTGAAGACTGCATCCAGGAGAAGCAGCCACTAATATAAAAATGTTTTTTAAACTTTCCATCATAGGTACCTAGGTAGTAACTTGAGATTAATTACTTACCTATATCTATTGTTGAATAAGAGGGAGGGGAAACGAGGTTGGTTTGCTGAGAGCAAATAAAAAAAATGAGAGCTCATCGTTGAGGTAGGTACGCAACGCAGCCTTAATAGCTAGCTACCTACTCTACGCCGATATTCTGTGATGTGGTACTACCCCGATCGAGCCAAAGACAGCCAATTAACAATTGGACGTAGTTTTGCAAAATGGAACCAATCCACACACAATTCGGCAAACTAAAACCAACCTAGAACCACTAACACAAGGTTGGTTTTGGTCTACAGTAGTGCATGTGGGTTGATTCCATTCTGTAAAAATATATCCAATTGACAATTGACTACACGAGCCCGAGCGAGCTGTAGATCTCGTTACTGTTCGTTCGCTCTACCACTTATATTTTTTCCTACTCAGTACCTACACTGAGTAGGTACAATTTTGTTTTATTCTACTACTAGCGCACTCTATTTTCGTATGGCCGAATTACTTCGTTATATCTGGCCTACGAAATTGCAGTCTGTATGAAGCATTCACGAGAATATGAAATGGTTTAGAATGAAAACAAATAGTAATAAGTACTAAGGTCAAAATAGAGAGGGCGCAGTAATTAATAATTTGTTGAATTTATTAAACTCGCTAGGTCAGTAGGTACTTGTAATGGTAATAAAATGAAATATATCACGATTATTTAAGTTTATAATTAATGCAAAGTGAAGTAATTACAATCTTAAACTAGCCCTCAAAGGACATAAATTCATAGGACATCTTAATAAACACATGTAAGCAATATTTAATGACTAAATAACTTATTTTTATAAAAATAATGCACAAAAATACTCAGGAAAATATAAATACTTTTACGACTTTTTAAACACATAATTATTAAGTATATTGCTCAAATTCACAACCGGAACCAAAATCTTCCAAATATTGTACTCTATTATCACTGCATAATTATGAAACGTAGAAGTTTATTTTGATAATTGGTAATATTGGTATACAGTTAGCATAATGAGAAAAAAATGGTAGTGGTTACCACCTGTGAAGTGTGACGGATACACTACACATTGTATAGGTGGTTCCTGAATCCTGTTATAGGGTAGGTACCTAGCTATAAGCAGTTATTATTGTTCTTATTTCTCCACAGCAAGTGAGATCGATGTAAACCATCCTTGTTAATTAAATAACAATATAATGCGAGTGTGTATAAAAATATATAAGGATATGTGTTGAAAAGCTGTTAACAATTTATGTTGTGCTACAAAAGTATAAGCTGATACAAATATATGTTTTCCTTGATTATTTGTTGAAAAGGAGAATAAGCCGGTAAAAGCAAACTATAATTGAATGTGCATTTGTACCCTTCACTATAATAGTGTAATAACATACTAAAAATAACGATAACAGAATTTAATTCTGTCCGCGAAATGTTTCATGAACTAATAATAAGCAGTTTCATAGTTTCATCAAATTAGTTAGATAAGTAATTTTTTTTATTATAGGTACCGTTTTGCGGAGTGTATCGTATCATTGAGTACACATAAATTTCAGCCCACAATCCAGAAAAATATGAAAATCCTAAAACTAAGAGTTTTGACGAAAACCTACTACCTAATTATAATTTAATATTAATTGAACAAGTACATATACCTAGTACCTACCACTGAGATTACTATCGACTGTTGCTGGTAGATATTATATGTCTAATATTGTACTTGATAACTTATATAGCAACTACCAAAACAATTTATGAATGTATACTAGACGGAGAAGGTACTACCTGATTAAAATTAATTATCTTTATACTTGATTAATGCAATTAGTGGTGTAGTTGGGTTATGGGTATTTAATAGATAGTTGATTGGCCTTATTTAATTTATGAAGACATAAATAAAAAAGGCATAAACATAAGAAAAACATTTTCAGACAACACATTATACATCTAACCAACTTTCCTAATCTATGATAAGTAGTTAGGTACTCATTTGAAAAAATACGGCGAAAATTAATCATTTATGTCGTGCAGTTTTACTATTGGTTCGTGTATAAACATAAGATTGTGAGACGATTAAATATTATTTATAGCGGTATACATTTTTTTATCGATTCAAATACTGATTACAGTTTAGGTTTACCAGCTAAGAAATTACATTTCTGCTAAGTTGAAATTGAAATAATGATTTTAATAATTTTATTATTTCAATAAAAATGTTGCAGAATGTCATTGTTGAATACCTTACCTCTTTCAATAGAAATATTGATGTAATAAGTATTTAAATAATGCTTTTAGAAACTAGATAGTAGCACAACAGAAGTACCAGGACAGCATATTTCGGCAGAAGTAGCAGAACACGATCAAGAAGTCTTTGTATGCTTACTTAATAGTGCTAGCCAAGTAGGTACTAGCTCGTACAAGGCACAATACATAAACAGAAATAAAGTTTTCCAAGCAGCCCTTGTATTTACGAATATATTATTACAAGAGGACTAGTTAACGTTTAACACATAAATAAATCATAATATACTGATGGCGAAAGAAGTACAAGATTACACCACTAACACAGTCTTAGAAAATTTGACAATAGCGTCCAGAATAGAAAAATAATCGCTCAATACTTATTATGTTTTTAAAAGTAATTTAAATAAATACCTACAACGTTAATTTATATTGTTTGTTACTTGAAAAAATTTGATTTTTGTGAAATCGCTTTTTTGCTATACTCGATTTGATGTCATTAGAAGTAAGAGTGTTCTCTACTTTTAAACATTGATGTGGGTCTCTTAGAGAAAGTAGTAGAAGCATCCTCTACAAAACCAATAATCAATTCACGGTTAATTCCCGCTTGTAGTCGAGTAAAACAATGATGTTGCATTTAAGTGACTTCGAATAGCTGTGTTTAGGTAACTGTTTAGGTACCTACATTGTAAAGTGTTCAATATATTATTTTGCTGGGCGGCGTCTCTGTTTTCGCGCTCATAGCTTGCTCCAGTGTATCCAGGCGGCGGTATGCGTGGCCGCGGCTGTTGCGCCGGCGGCCGCCCTGGCGCCCTTCCAGAATTAACCCGAAGAACTGAAAATACGAAATAATTAATACTAAAACGATAATCTACAGTGCTTGTTGATTCAATTTTGCTATTCTTAACGTAATAGTCGTAAATCACGACTGCATTTTTTGGCAGACACCAGATGTCGCTGTCGATAAGACTGGGTGTCGTTACTGACAAGTGTCAGTAACGAAGGGAAGTCCCTTCTGTCAGTGTCACTACGCTTTAAGTGTTTATGACTCAGATAAAGGAGGTCTATGGTCACCCAAGTGGCACCGCCCTATTGGCAATAAAAACCTTCGATGCTCTCATTGGCATCAATAGTATTCGTAATTGGACATCGTTTTGCAAAAACGAACCAACCCATACATATGTTTGCATACAGAAACCAACCCTAGTGAAAGTAAGTAGGTCGGCTCAACATTGCTAAAGTACATGTGGGTTGGTTGCATTATGCAAAAATATGTCCAATTATTTTAAAAAGAAAGTGCATTTAGATCTTTATTTTCTATGCAAGGAACAAACATCAGCGGACTGATTTGGTACTAACCACTTTGGTGACTTTGTTTTTGTTATGGTACAGTATATAGAGCAGAACAACCAGGACCACAGCTGTCAAGAAGAAGGGGAAGAAGTTATCACCCTCTTCTGGGTAATCCTCGGCCTCGGTGCGGGTGTACCCTGCTAATTAAAATAAATTAATAAATATTATCATGTGAATAAATGTATACAGGTTGAAACATAAAGGGTTTACTTTTTTTTTCAAAACTTAACTTTGTAATTCTAAAACTACCAGCTTTGGAGGAATCTTGAAAAACAAAAGGTGTTACAGGGATACAGCTGTTGACAGATTTCATAAGTCTACAAAACCTTTAGTGCTTCAACTGTCCCACAAAGCCGATAGTTTTAGATTTACAAACTTAAGTTGCAAAAAAATAGTATACCCTTTCTGTTTCACCTAGTAGATACTCCTTTGAAGATTTACAAAACATATCTTGTGGTTACATTCCCTATATCCAAAAATCCTTTTCTCAGTGTAAAGCTTAAAATATGCAGAACATAGAGCATGTATTTATAACATCTCTAAAACTAGGTTGTTTCGAACAATCTGTTTCAATAATGTTTACACCTGAATAAACATAGTCAGTGTTGACCTGGAACTAACATGCGTCAAGGAAAATTTATACTAAGAACATGCATGCTATTCCTAATGAGAGGAAACCTGTTAGAATGTTAATTTTAATTTGATTATGATTTTATAGACATAATATCATCATTGATTAATAAGTGTTAAAGTGACAAAAAATATACAGCCTGGCGCTACCATGGCGACTTTACATTAACACACGTATTAGGCTTCACATTTTCTGATTTTCGAGATATTTAAATTTTATTAAACATTGTTGTTTATTGAATTATTCAACATTTTCTGAAATACCATTATGGAGCAGCCTGTACGTAAATAACTCTAGCGCAGAGGTCATCTGCCGAGGTGACGGATAATAACATTTCTTCAATTAAATGAAAACGAAAAAGACATACTATTAGAAATAATAATAATTAAAGTCGCCATGGTAGCGCCAGGCTGTATATTGTTTGCCAATCAATGAAGTACCTACCTTTCTGAGATATATCATTTGTTTGCTTTTCTACAGTGTTCTTCTCTTGTTCTGGCAAATTAATTTTTTCTCCAAAATTGTCGTCTTCTTCACCATCATTCTCATCCTCAGAGCCTAAAAAACAGAATAACAAACTTTTTAATTAGCCAATTAAGTATAGTTTACGTAATCTTATAGGGTCTAATAGGGGCAGGATCAACAATGCATTGACTTGGTGGGTTATTGGTATTTCCTTGGTTTGGACTTTTTAATTAATCAAAGCCAAAATAGATAGCCGTTCATATTATCATTTTGTTATAAGTAGATTTACCATTCGGTTCTAGATATAAGAAAAAAATGAAAATTGACAATTTGTAAGAGCCCCCATAGGCCTAAACAAAATAAACGAATTGAATTTGAATTTTTCCATGGTTGGAAAAAATGTGTGCGCAATATTAAAGTTTATGTTTCCAGTGCCGTAAGTAGCCTTTTATGCACCTAGAGCAAGCTCCTATAATTGCACCCGAGCTAACCTGAAAACTTGGTCCTGATCTAGTAATTTCTGTGCCCTGTGCCTGTGTACCACTGGCACCACCCTAATTACAGCACTGGTGTTTTCAAATTTGGCTGAGCATCAAGCAAAATCAGCTTTATAGATTTGGATGCAATCTGTTGAATAAGGATATAGGTTATAGACTAGAACATTAACCCTTTTATTATCAATGTTTTTTTTTTTGGGCCCTTGCCCTTTGTTTAAGTAAGTTTATGGGCAGGGCCACTTGTAAAGGTCAGTTAACAAAATTCTAACACCTGACTGACAGACAATACAAAACCTACTGGTTTAGGTTAGGTTAGTTAGTCTTGAATCACATTGCACTGAAAATTCAGCCTTTACGAGGGTTTAAATAGGGGGTGAAAGTATATAGGAAGTTTGTTTATTAACATAGCTGGTAAAGAAACAAAATGGTGAGCCAAATATTAATATAAATAGGATAAGAGAAAATAAGGTAACAAAAATTTTGGTACCTTCATTGGTGTATTCATCTTCAGTTTTTTGGTGGGCAGGGTTATCGATTACAGTATCCTTTTGGCTATCTTTAACCGGGTCAGTTTCAAGAACATCATTCACCAATTTCAGCTTAGTTCCAGTCCCATTTGTTTGATTCAGACCAGCTACAGTACTTGATGAGATATATTTATTCAAATCTATGCTTGGATCTTCGTTTTGTACTATTTCTTCAGGAGTTTGACTGATGTCTGGCTTTGGCACGCTGGCTTCAGCATTCTGGTCAACATTCGCTTGTATTGTTTTATCTTTAACAGTATGCGTTTCTGTTGTTACAGGTTTCAATTGTGCATTAACAGGTATAGGACTCGAGTTGTGAGCATTTCCACTAATTACAGGTATATCAACATTGCTGGTGTCCACCTCAGACACAGAAACATTGGTGTCTTTGCCGACATTACTAGTTGGTGCAGTTGTTGAGTTATTCAACATGTTGATACCCCACTTAAAGTATTTACAATAATACTTGGTCTCTTCATTCGCAATGTCGCTGTCGCAGACTTTCCCACAAGTTGCTGAGGTGTTAAACAGCTTCTGAGCCAACGCTTTGTAGAATGGAAACACTGTTAGATCCGTAAAGACAAAATCTTTTATCGAAGTACAAAATGTGTTGATATCCTGATTTTCGTTGATCTTAGCAGCATCGTCTTCCTTCGGAGCTATTTTAGAAGCAGCGATGGCGGAACATAACTGTTTATTTATGTCGTAGAACATTAAACAAAGGAATTGCTGCTCCTCCTTCGGCGGCGCTGTTATGTTACAATCCGGAATTGCATTTTGTATTTGTTCTGAGACAAACTTATTGTCGCATTCGCTTACTAGTTCAAGCAAATAGTTGGATATCATAGGATGATTCACTCTCGGTAAAGGGTTACCTAGACTTTGATAATAAGTATTAATTAGCAACAACGCAAGTACGTACTGAAACATGGCGAAAGGGATAAAAAATTACAAATATTTAGTGTCGAAAATCAGCGCAAAACTAGATTTTAACACACAAACATTGAATGCGTAAAAATTGAAAGTGCAGTGATGGTGACTGTGAGGTAAGGAGCGGACTGTCAATGTCAATCTAGTATGATATGAATTTGTCAAAGTCAATGTCATGTCTATCTGTCAAAGTCAAGTACAATTATAGCGTTGTACCATAAAGGATGAAAAAGGATTTTGGTCAAGGAATCACAGTAAACATTTTGACTACTACTGAAGAAGCGACATACACCCTTAGACCTTTTAACTAAATAATCTAAGCATACACCATACACCTTTATATTAGAGTGTATTGGATAGCATTTTTTTTTCTTAATCAGCGTGTTATTTGCGTAATAATAAGCAGTATTATTAGTTGTGTTCAATATCGATATTCTGACTAGGTACCTATGCGCTGTAAAAGTCATTCAAAAATCCGGTTTTGCACTTATTTCTTTGGCGCACAGAGTTATTATATTATGCACGTAGTTGTAAGTTGTTAGATGGCGCTATTTTTCTTTTTCTTAAGCAGGCAGGAGAAGGAGCTCCCAAGGAAAACGGCTGTTCATAGATCCTAGTTCCATGACTGTTTAGAGTAGATTGAATTAATTAGCTAAGGCTTATGCTATTCAGTATTTTCTTCTTGGACATAGACCTGAAATCTAGGAAGGTAGAATTTTTACTTGAAATTTTGCTTTTCTGTTCTTCTGGAAATCTAAATAATGAGTAGGTACCTACCTTGTAAGTACCTACGTACGAGTATTACATCGTTAGGTACCGTATTAATGGAACAGCCTAGTGGCCCAATGGTGTAAGAACATTGCCCTGAAAATATAGATAATAATGTTAGGTACGTTTTATATAGGGCAAAGTGGTCACCCTTCGTACACTTTTCTATTATCATTTCTTACTTTTTAGTCAATTGACATAAAGCTCTGCTTTTCCCATCTAATTATAGCAAACTAGCTGTGCCCCGCGACTTCATCCGCGTAGTATTGGATTATTGAGTTAAAAAGTATCCTATATGTTAATCCCGGTTATAATCTATCTGTGTTCCAAATTTCATCCATATCCGTTCATTAGTTTTTGCGTGAAGGAGTAACAAACATACATACATACATCCACACTCACAAACTTACGCATTTATAATATTAGTATGATTGATGATCACACTTAAAAGTTACAAATACCCTATAACAGGCATATATATTATGAACTCTTATTTAAAATAAATATCTTGTAAAAATATCAAAATTCAGCTCACAATACTATCGTAAACTTCATAGAAAAAAATAAGAACTTCGTTCCAATACTCATCGAGCGTATAAATGTGTTGTGACCTGTCATTTCACTAGTGGTGGTGCGACCAGCGCGATGTTCCGCAGGTAATATGCTTAGCACTAAGCCCATGCTCACTAGGCAATGTATGCTTGTGCGGCGTTTGGTTTTTCTGTAATAGCTACTGTACGAAGGTTAAACGTGTACGAAGGGTGACCACTTTCCCCTAAGAAGGTACCAAAGGCCTATGTTTATTTTATATATTAACAAAAAAATTTAAATACCCGAATTAATTACACCGGAAGGTAAAATTATGATAATCTTAATCTGCTGCGCTACGTAGTTGCTACGGTACGCCAGTTCATAATGAGTAGGTTAGGCAAAAATGTTACTTATGTGTAAATTTGAACTCATTGCCAGCTCAGACTTCGGAGAGCAGCGATATTGTAAATTCAATGGATGTCCACTACTGAAGAAACATTTCAAAGGTAGCGTGTGGAAAATCATATTCGCCATCGCCAAACTAACACACCAACTGTATGGTCCCAAACTAAGCAACGCTTGTAGGTACTATGGGTACCGTACAATGGATTGGGGGCGATCCCAGTAGGGGAACCAAGGCAAATTACGAAAAGGCCATTTCCGAAATTTGCCCTTGCGAGAATCGTACCCGCAACCACCATGTGCAATAAGCCGAGCAGCCTACGCTCGAACCACTGCGCCAAGCGGTGGTATATTACCTATATAGGTTTTCATACGTAGCACCTGCTACCGACATAGGCAGGAACTGTTAAAAATCATTGCAATTAAATAGCATTGCGCCCGGTAGGTTGCCCTCGGCAGAAGTACGGTACTCGCGCTATAAGTTGCCCGCCATGAAGTTACTTCTAGCCAAAGACTACTATTTGTACTGCTTCTAGCAACGTCCGTCGAAATAGATGTTTCCTATGAAAAACATTTCTTCAGAAAGATATTTACCTACTATAGGCAGGTACTCCCGCTCTTCACGGCCTGGGCCCCAAGACAAACTCCAATTCCAAACGTTTATTTTGTTTAGGCCTACGAGGGCACTAACAAATTGAAATTTTTACATAATTTTCCCGGATCGGAACGCGACCTCGACTGAGAAGATCCGACAAGAAACTCAACGGCTTGTCTTTTTACATTTTAGAATGTTTTTTTATATAGCCAGTTGCTTATATAATTAGGAATTAAGTAATAAGTCTGCTAATATAAAGTTTTTTGAAATAATTGGTCATTAATATTACTTCCTGATTTCTTCATAACTGCTACTAACATGTGGCCAATAACATGTCGACCATCAAAAATTGACCTTTATGCTCCTGGCATACCCTGTGCTACGTTCTGATTTGTACACCTACAGTGTAAACTCATAGCACATGTTTACCAAAGTGTTTATGCGCAATTTTCATTGCAAATTACAGTAGGTACTCGTTAAGCACTCGGCGTTGTAAGAATTAAGTGAGCAATAACACATCGCTAATGAGTACTCGTTCTGTACTCTACGGACTAAACGTGACAAAGGGTCGTGTTGGCTCTTAAAGCGAACACTTGAGAAAGAACTTGTAGGTATTATCTTCTTCCCTCTTATAGCCTTTATCGGCTTAGTTTGTTAATATGCCGAATTCGATTCAATGCTTCAGAACCTAGAGCACGTAATATTTACCGTAGTGTAATGCTAATGTAGCGCTAATGTAAGCGTGGCATCCCGCTCACATGACTGATTTCATAAAGACGAATGACAGTGACAGCATGCTTTATCGATTAAAATACGATTATGGTTTTTTTTTATCTTTATTGGTAGGGTTTTCCTAAATGGACCGTCATATTTTTGTATTGCATTGTTATGAATTGTTTGTAATTGCTATGTGTTACTTGTCAATGGCGAAATCATCGATAAACGATGGAAGCCACAAACTAAATAAATAATAATAATAATCTTTATTGGTAAAGGCGTTTGTAAAAAATATGGTTATGTTACGCACCTACGATCTGCCTGACATTTAACGTTGCCCATAGAATGAATTAATGAAGAATGCCTGCTGTACTAAAGGCATTGTTTGCTCGTCGCGTTGGCCACAGTCAGGCTCTACGCTCTACCACCGAAAAACTTGATCTAGAATAATAATATTATTATCTATCAACAAACCATGGTCAGGATTTGTATTGATTTTTTACTTCATATTTATTGTAATAAGTACTATCGCCAATTCCTGGCTAAAGCAGCTTAAAATAAAAAAGTATGATAACTTACACCAAACGTAGGTTTACTAAACCAAACCTTACGTAAAAGCAAAACAAGTTTTGTTCACAAACATTATCACATGAGTAGAGATATGTCTTTATTAATATGATTCTATTTCAAGTTTGACTATATATAACACCAACAAAAACCTTAAAGCTAAAAATAAATATATCAACTATACCTATAAGAGCAAAGACAAGTTCTCAAACAGCTAAATTATGTTCCCAGTTCGGCCCACTTATGCCATTTTATGGAGACCCGTCTCTCCGTCGGCTATATTTTTTCCATATTATTGCTCCCGACTTTTAGATTAGCATAAATAAGCGAAAATATAAAAAGCTTTTAAAGAAACATTATGACGTAAATGTGATTATCGTTTTTTTTCCATTTCCTGGCATCAATGTGAAGAAATCTTATTAATTAAAAACATGATTTAATTTAGGAAATAATCCGCTTGCAACGCAATGTCGCTACTTTTGTTTTGCTCATTGCTATTCATTCAGTGTTTGTTACAATCATTGTGTTTATACACATCTACCGCCGCCTGTCTTCATTATGAGTTTTTAACATGAATAATTAAGGCACAGCTTCATTTCTTATTTATTTGCGAAACGTTTGCGAGTCGAGTGTCAGCGGATAACAGAATTGAGCCCCAAGCTTAGCAAAAATTTTGCCTATTTTTTCAAAAATCGTTCCCACATCAAAACCTGTGTATAAATAGTTTACCTACCTTAATAATTAATATTAAAGTAAGTAAATGTTATGAAGAAGGTATGTACCTCCTATATACCTACTTAACAACTGAGATCATTTGAACCTTTTTAAATACCAGTAGATATTTGTGGTAAAATCCGGAAAAGTGGGCATATCGTGATATTTGGATGTCGGTGGGATGACGCCCTCTCGGAGGTGGCGCGCCTTTGTTATCATTGCGTGAATTACACAGGTAATGGGCCGCATTTACAGCGTACGTGCCTCGACATTCATTAAAACGGCTAATTAAACCAGCCGTTGAGATTCCTACGACGAATCCGCCTTTTGAGACGACAGCGTTCTACATATTTCTTTGGGAGGTTTTAAGTGGAGCTATGTCGGCATTCGTTGTTTCTCGGCCGGAGTTTTAAAAGGACTTTGTGTAAGTTATTAGAACCATAAATTATGCAGGCTAGATACATAAGTAGGTGCCCGTTTTGGAGAACTACACGCGAATAAGTGCCCTAATTTATTGGCTATTATGCAATGTTTAGTGCGGTAATTACTGGGCATGAGTTGATTAGTTTCGCGTGTTTTCAATTGTGGAATTGGAAAGTCTTATACAACGGCTAACGAGAAGCGATACCTACGAAAATGAATATAAAGAAGGTTAAAAATTAAATCATAAATAATTTAGCCCTTTTGACGTCCCACTCCTGGGACAGGCCTCCCCTCACTACGAGGGGGATTCAGGCCGTAATCCAGTGCGGGTTGGCGGATTTCGCATGTCTTTCGAAAATTGGTTAGATTATCTAAGACGTGCAGGTTTCCTCACGTTGTTTTCCTTTACCGTAAGCGAGTGATAATCATAATAGAAATTGTGATTCGCACATAGATTTTGAAAAACTCAGTGGTGCGAGCCAGGGATTGAACCCAGAAGCTGACGCGACACGCATGCTTATCGGCTATCACTGCTTATTATAAGTAGGTTATTTTAGTACTTAATTTAGTTATTACTAGCTGAGCCCGCGACTTCGTCCGCGTGGAATTTAACTTAACAAAAAAGCCCGCTCCCGCGTTCTGAGCCCGCGCAACAGGACCCATTTTTTTATTTTGTTTTTTTTTTTTAAAGTAGCCTAAGTTACTGCTTATAACAACAGCTATCTACCAGTGAAAGTCCCGTCAAAATCGGTTCAGCCGTTTCGGAGATAGTCTTTGTTTTCATGGGTTTTTATTTTTTTTCGCGGAACCCTTGTTTGTGTTTCTAAAATTAAAGTAACCTAAGTTACTCCTTAAAACATCAGCTATCTGCCAATTGAAAGTCCCGTCGAAATCGGTCCAGCCGTTTCGGAGATTACCCGGAACAAACACACAGACAGACAGACAGACAAAAATTTTTTAAATCGCGTTTTTGTTATACCTGTCGTATGTACTTTCATATGCATTTAGTGAAAAGGTGTTATTTTGATATTACAAACAGACTCGACTTGGACTCGAACATAACCATTGCGTATCGCTTTAACTTTATTGTTTGCGAAGTTAAGATTCCTAACATGATTCTATTTCCCCAATTAGGTATCGACATACCTACACTGCAGGTGTTTGTGTAACTTGGTCCACGTAGTATTGAGTACTTAGTAATTAAAGCGCTCCCAGCTCTGGGATCGAATGTTCCGACATTGGAAACCAAACCACTGCCTTTCATTTGGGCCCCTAAAGTCTGAACAGGTATGTTCTTTTGGTCAGCGAACATTATATAATAAAGTTTAAGTGCCCAATACCTAAGTATAACTGTTTCCAATTTATCTATACAAATAAATAAAATTGGAGTGTCTGTTTGTAATATCAAAATAACACCTTTTCACTAAATGCATATGAAAGTACATACGACACCTATAGCAAAAGCGCGATTTAATTTTTTTTTGTCTGTCTGTCTGTCTGTCTGTGTGTTTATTCCGGGTAATCTCCGAAACAGTTGGACCGATTTTGACGGGACTTTCACTGGTAGATAGCTGTTGTAATAGGGAGTAACTTAAGCTACTTTAATTTTTGAAAAACAATTAGGGTTCTGTCGTGCGGGCTCAGAACGCGGGACCGGGCTTTTTTGTTAAGTTAAATTCCACGCGGACGAAGTCGCGGGCTCAGCTAGTTAGTTATAATATTCTGATTCGCTTGGTTCACTGCACATGGTGGTCGCGGGTTCGATTCCCGTAAGGAAATATTTCGGAAATGGCCTTTTCGTAATTTTCTCAGGTCTGGGTGTCACTGGGATCGCCCCCAGTCTATTGTACGGTACCCCATAGTACATGCTTTGCTTAGTTTGGGGCCATGCAGTTGGTGTGTCAGTCTGGCGATATTTAGATATTATTTACCTATTATTATATTAAGTAATATGATAAATATTATGTAATAATATAATAAATGTATCTGTTTCCAATTTATATTTCCTACACAAATTCAAATTACTTCAATCCGATTACCAGTGTCCACGCAATCGATTTATCAGATACGCGACATGACGGATACATGTGGCTTTAAATTTATTAAGTTTTATGAATTTTTGATTCGGCCACTGCTGCATTTCATTTTGGGTTTCAACGAATTATCACACACAATTATCAGTATTATTTCTGCAATATTTGAATCAGTATTAATTAAACTTGTAAAAGTCTTTATACAGGGTGCTTCAAAAGTTCGAAATAATAATTTAGGCAAGTAGTAGCTATTATTAGCTGATACGTATAAGTATATACATAGATGCCTATAGTGAAGACAGGCTATACGTAACTATCTAAGTTACGTGTATAGTTATTTTAATATTTGTCATAATTTTTGCGTTGCAGCCTTATTAACACCTCGAATAGCTTAGAAAACAATGTAGCATTTACGGGTAGCAGCCACAAATATTCAAGAGAAATATTATAAGCATCGTACTTGAGAGACTTATTGATTTTTAAAAATTATCGGGGAAAATGTGTTCGATTTTAATTTTTTTATATATATTATATACTTACTTTTAAATTATGTACCTACCCGACACTCATGAAACCCCAACCTTTTATCGGACTTTTGAAATATCCCGCAGCTACATTACAAAAATGCATAGCCTCCATGCTAGCCCATATGCTACTTTGTTCCACTGTTTGTTTTCAGAACTATGAAAAATAATACCGCGTGCAACACAAACGCGGAGATAAAACATTGCAGTTCGTGGCAATATAGGTTTTTTTTAACTTCAGCTGGAAGGTTATCTACGTGGATACGTACCTACCTACGTACATGGGTACAAGGGTTCCCGAATCATTAAAATAATTAAATAAACGATATAGTAACGCCATCCAATATTTTAAGCGGTACTACCAATATCTTTGCTATATAAAATTCCGGTGTGCGTGTGTTCATAATTATTCTCCTAAACCCTTATTTCACGTGTAGGTTACTAGTACTTATCTCTTTCTTTCTCCTGTAAGTTACGGGTTCACCTGGGGCCCAACTTTGTGAACCACTGGCATCTCCATCGACTAGCAATACGTCAAAACTGACGTACTCAGATACGCGATACGTCTCGCGTACGTTGGGCCGCAGTAAGGTTATTTGCTAAAAGTTGTTATTAGTGACTGTTGGACTCGGTAGATGGCAGTGTAATCGAGATGGAAAAAATAAATTATACGCTAGCGAAGATGCGGGAAAAATCTATTGTATATAGCATTATATTTTTTGATAATTTATGATCACATGATCCAATCAGTTGGTAATTCAAATCATTTCATACTTTCCAGCATATTTTCTAAAATCACAAACGAATCACTGTGGTAGTAACTATGTTCATTTGATTTAAAGTTAACATTAAAATTTACATTAGAACAAGGTATTTGTGCAAAGTTCTGGGCTGAAAATTTTGATCAAATATGCATAGGTACCTAATATGCCTAGATGAAATAATAAAAGTTTCAAGTGCTCAGAGTAATAGCATGCAGATTTAAGTAGGTACTTACGCGAGCTCACGGTGAAAATGACGCTGAAATATATTGATGGCATATAATTAATGCGAGCAGCGAAACGTGTTATTCAATGTGGTGACATCAGACCGTACTCTGTTCAATTAGATAGAGAATCGTCCATAATACCCACCACTATATTTATTTAGGCTTGTTTAACAAGTTGTGGTTCCAATGGTTCATATAAATTTTCTAATTTTGTGCGTTTGGCTTTGCAAATTATTTACTATTTTTGTAAGCCGATTGTCCATAAATATATGTTTATATATTTTATGTATAAGAAGGCACCTATGGTTTTTCAAGATAACTAAAAATAAGTCCAATCTTTGTTAATTATACTTTCGTGTTTGATCTTATTTATTGCCTATTTGTTGCATACGACTTGAAAACTTCACAAGCGTGCGTATAACAACTCGTTAAAGTTTAATCGGAATCGGTACCTACCTACTTATAAGAACGCATATGGGACGAATAAAGAAAGCATCATTCAGTTTCATATGATATGCTATACTTAAAAATCATTTATTATTGTATCTAGTTCATAAATGAAAACAAAATCTTCACAAAAAGTTTAAAGGGCTCTCCAGAATCTTCTAACTTTGTGCCACGCAGGTAAGTTAAGGTTTCCGGTTTTACCTTTTTAATTTACCAGTTCTTGTATGTTTCAAAAGGTCAAGTAAGTGCTTAAATAGTAACTTTCTGTTTTATATACACGGATTAGTGCTACCAATTTATTTACTATTACTTACTTATTTAGTGACAATGGTGTTGCCTGCTAATATTTTTTATGCTGTTCCTGAGAATGTACACCATCTTTAATTCATTGAAAAGAGTAACAAATCAGTTTCTTGCCGGATCTTCTCAGTGGAAGTAGCATTCCGAACCGGTGGTAGATTCTGACTATTCATACATGCTTTGTTGGCTTACGTGAATAAAAACAATTTTGAGTTTGAGTTTGAGTTTAGCGGTGTTGGCGCTGAATCATTATACAATATCATGAAACTAAGGAATCATAATTATCTAGGTAAAAAAACAATTAAAATAATTGTTATAATGTTTGTAAGTATAAATTAAATGTTATGACTGGCTAGAAGTACTCTTCCATTAATTTGTGCGTAGACAATAAAGACAATTATTGTAAATCAGAGGCTATACGCGAGTGGATAACATAATTCGTACATTCTCTATGATTTGCATGTATGGCGTACAATTTGGTATAGCACAGCAATGTAACAATTAGGTCCTTGTTTAAGAAATAAAACAAAGTAATAATAAAATAACAATGTTAATGATGGATACTTTTATTACAATTCATAATAAAAACGTTCTGAAAGTTAGGCATTTCAAGAAAAGTACAGAATCTGGGGACTAGGCGAATAGATTAAAGTGTGACGTTCATTAGCGGCAATCAGTCAAGCGAACTAAGCAGGGTGGCCTTCCGACGGCTGACTGCTACTTATCTAAATAAGATCGGCGTCGTGCGTGATGGATTTTAAGACCCTCGTCCCACTCGCCCGCCGACGCTCAGTAATTTAAAATCAGCTCTCGCTGTCAAACTGTGAACGTTCTGTGTAATTTTTTTCATGTGATTTTATTACGACTACTATTCTCGTTATAATGGTCGAAATTCGACCATACTTCATTTAAATTTATGATTTTAAACGTCATTAAGGTGAAGGCGCCTGTCTAGCCCGCGAAGTTCAAATTTTTTGAGTTCTTTTAGAATTTTTTCAAAATCTGACAATAATAAAAGACAAATTTTGTAATTCGCGAAAAAGACCGTGTGCAGTGCATTTATTAATACATTTATTTTACTCTAAATATTATCACGGTGGATATGATACTAGTAAATCACTAAATATACAAAAATTGCCAGATTATCTGGATAGCTGTCGTTCTTGAAATGTTTGAGAGTAAGTTAGATATATTAATAAATGCACTGCACACGGTATTTTTCGCGAATCACAAAATTTGTCTTTTATTATTGTCAGATTTTGAAAAATTTCTAAAAGAACTCAAAAAATTTGAACTTCGCGGGCTAGATGGGCGTTTATTGTTAAAGACTATTTGATACTGGCACGCAGAAGGCAATATGGAAGTCCCGCCCTCCAAAAACTGTTACCGTTTGTCAGTCAGTCGGTGTGGAGGTTACAAAACTGTGTGTGTCAATTCATGGTATTGTGTGTAATGTTTTATTATTATTTTATTAGACGACCGCTTGGCGCAGTGGTTCGAGCGTAGGCCGCTCGGCTCACTACACCGGGTGGTTGCGGGTTCGATTCCCGTCAGGGTAAATTTCGGAAATGGCCTTTTCGTAATTTGCCCTGGTCTGGGTGTCACTGGGATCGCCCCCAGTCCATTGTACGGTACCCATAGTACAAGCGTTGCTTAGTTTGGGACCATACAGTTGGTGTGTTCGTCTGGCGATATTTATTTATTGATTTTAATGTATTTCTAAGTATTATTCTATAAAAATATATGCATTCTGCACTCCTTCTCTATATAAACTATAAGTGTGCCAAATTTCATACTCCTCCCAGTGCAATTTTCGTATTAAGCGGTTGAAAGTTTTTGCTTCACGTTTAATTATATAGATTTACACCTGCAATGTTTGATGGACGAAGCAATGTCTTCTTCAACATGGACCATATTGTCAATCTCGTTTATGAGACCAATTCTTCTATGATAGAGACACAGTCTAGTAAATCATGCAGTCATGCGTTGAAAGCTCGTGTAGCTAACAATCATAATCCACATTATATGTTCACTCAGGAGACGTTGCCTGACTGTTTGATTTACTAGACTGTGGTAGGTTACCATTAATAATAATTACCTACTAGCCGCCTATCCTTTTAAATATGACCTAGGTTCCTGGTCGGGAAATGAAATCACGTCAAAAAAAGAATATATTTCACTCCATCCATATGTTTCAATATCAAACCTTTTACGAGATTCGAGCACACGGCTTCGTACATCGAGTATTGCCCAAATACGTTTTTGAATGTATTAGTGTAATTTAATTTCGCGTGTGTAAGCCGCTTTGGAGCATTTCGTAAAATTTCAAACGAACAGCACAATGTTCGTATAGTAAAGGGAAAATTCAGATGAAACGTGACTGCCAGAGTCCCGGGCGCCGAGTCTTAGGGGTAATTCGCAATAACATAGCGCTAATGACCCGGCATTCACAAGGGAGAATTCTCGGCTAACTGCGACATTAAGACCTTCTTATTTGGCTATTTCACTTCGTTATGGGACCTTTGCGGGAGGTTGTGGAAAAATATCCAGAGACAGTATTGGAACGAGTACATAATGATAATAATTAAATAAATATGCCCAAGACGTTTGCATTTTAAATTAAAATAAAAGATAGGTATGCAGTTATGGCAGGTGAGGATGTTTAAAATGATAGGTGTATTTAATTAATTTGCGGTCATTCACATGGTTATCCCGGCACCGATAATTTCTATAATTTTATACTCTATCCAGATGTAAAAATATGGCCATTAAAAATGTATAGACCGAAGGGTGTCTTCTTCGTGTGAAAGACTGCTTTAGCACTAAAGCTGAATGGTGATATCTCAAAAGACATTGTATAAGTATTGGTTCTCTGAGAAACGTCATAGTCTTAGGCTACGGCTAGCTACGTTGCAGCATATACCTACGTCACACAGAACTTGACATAATTAGGTAATACAAATAAAGAGATACAATCTATATATTGATACGTGAAGCAAAAACTTTTAAACGCGTAATACGTAAATTGCCCTGTCGAGGAGTATGAAATTTGGCACACTTATAGTTTTTATAGAGAAGAAGTGCAGAATGCTAATATTTTTTAATAATTATGCATTAAAAATGTATTAAATTACACACACTACTTTGAATTGACACACACACATTTGTAATCCCCACACCGACTGACTGTCTGCCTGACAAACGGTGACAGTTTTTGGAGGGCGGGATTTCATAGTGCATTCTGCGTGCCAGTATCAAATAGTCTTTGACAATAAAACCTTAATGACGTTTAAAATTAAAATTGAAATGAATTATGGTCGAATTTCAATCATTATACTAGTATAATTAATTAGCTGTGCCTCTTGATAAACCATGGGTAAGCACTGTGAAGTATTTAGACCAATACTAAATACTCCCGATACGGTTACTTTGGATACGAGAGTAATGAACATGATACTAAAGATTCGCTGGTTTAATCAATATCGATAATGTATTCAACACGACTGCTTCAATGCTCACCTACCGGTCTCGTTGCCAGCCTTCTCAATGCTGAAACTGAATAAAAGCCACCCATTACGAGATGAACACAAAATTCAATTCGCTGAATGTGGTTGAGAACATTTTGGTTACATAGCGACTCGCAAACACTCTATCTCTGCTCTCGTACAGGTAAATAATTGGATGTATACTCAGAAATCAGATTGCGTCACCCTGTTCCATTCGTTCCGATTCAAACCTCGGGCTCTAGGTGTTCCGAGAACTTATGATGCGAAATAAACATCGAAAGGAATGTTGAATATTGGCACAGCGAGCCTAAAATAATATTTGATTTGAACTCAAGTTATATGATATCTAAGTTCCAATTTTATCCGTAAATAAAAAAAAATATACCTATCAAAGCAACTATGACTAAAAATAATTAAATGTTATGTAAAATATGAAAAATAAAAGATTTCATACAACACGGTTACGGATATTCGCCACGCGCCAGCTCTTTCGCCAGTGTCATTAGAGATAATCATAATCAACAAATAAATCTTTACGATTGGATTGCAATCCGGCACCAATTTCAATCCGGTCGGATCCAGCCGGATTGGTCACATTGGCTATTTTACTTAACAAAATTAACTGTTTAAAATATGTTGAATATCGTAAAATTACCACGATAACGTAATGCAAACACAGTTTCTTAACCTGACCATCGCATCGGGGAGCTTCTGTGATAGATATTGGGTGAAGGTTGCACGATAAACCCACGTAGTAGACACGGATTCAATTAGCGTGGAGGTGTGCGAAGCATGTAACACGCCATGAGGTACATGATGTCGTGCTGAAGCGCCTGTGGCTTCCTGCACCCGCAGCACTTAGGGATTGGGGGATGGTACGATGGCAGAATAGCACTTGCGCGTGAGCGGTATCTTAGCAAGCTTAATTAAATAATAAATACGGCCAGACTGATTCACCAAATGTACGGTCCCAAACTAAGCAACGCTTGTACTATGGGTACCATATAATGGACTGGGGCGTTCCATTAACACCCAGACCTGGGAAACTTACGAAAGGTCATTTCCAAAATTTGCCCCGATGGGAATCGAGCCCGCAACCACCCGGTTCCCTGCGCCAAACGACCTATGCTTAAACCACTGCGCCAAGCGGTCGTCGTTGAAGATAAAACTCTACTGTACTGAGTGTAAGTCACTTGAAGGTCTGGGTATCCCTTGTAGGGTAACAGTAGGTTAAGTACAGCGGGTCTTTTCGGAAAACTGCATGGGATAACGTTGTTAATGATTAATGAGGTTAACAGTGGTAGAGCCAGCTTAGGCCAACTGATTACTGCTTATACTAGGTGAAACAAAAAGGGTATACTATTTTTTTTGCAACTTAACTTTGTAAATCTAAAACTATCGGCTATGTGGGACAGTTGAAGTACTAAAGGTTTTGTAGACTTGTGAAATCTGTCAACAGCTGTAGTCCTATAACACCTTTTGTTTTTCAAGTTTCCTCCAAAGCTGATAGTTTTAGAATTACAAACTTAAGTTTTCAAAAAAAAAGTATACCCTTTATGTTTCAACCTGTATACTGGCTGGCTCGACCATCCAAACTCCATCTCCCTTTCTCTCTCTCTGTCCCACTCTTTGGTATTGCAAGCATCTATAGAATATATGAATATCTTGCGGGTTGCGCTTGTTTGCCGGCTCTGTTATATAAAAACCTTTTATCAAAATTCATGACTATAGAGAAGCTATAGAAAAGCAGTGATAGCCGATTGGTTAAAGCACGCGTCTTGCGGGCACCAGGTCTTGGGTTCAAATCCCGGCTTGCACCTCTGAATTTTTCGAAATCTATGTGTGAATCATAATTTCTATATGATTATCACTTGCTTACTGTGAAGGAAAACATCGTGAGGAAACCTGCATGTCTTAGAAGATCTAACCAATTTTCGAAAGACATGTGAAATCTGCCAACCCGCACTGGGCCAGCGTGGTGGATTATGGCCTGAATCCCCCTCATGTTGAGGGGAGGCCCGTGCCCACCAGTGGGACGTCAAAAGGGCTAAATTATTATTTTATTAGAGAAGCTGCAACATTTCCTGCTGACAAACGGGTAAATAAATTTAAACTTTTTCATTACTCATACTCTGAAAGTAGGTCTGAAGTCCCTGAGGAGCGGGTTGAAAGTAATACTTTTCCGGCCCGGGAGTTTTGCTTTCAAAAACAGCTGTCAAATTATTAAAAAAAAACTAGTTCCATTTTCACATTTCTATGGAACCATGTTCAAACTTTTTCTACAGTCACTCAATTACAGTACGATGTAAAATTGAAATAACATAAAGTTAAGTATTAATTAAAGAATATTTTATAAATGACTTAATTACAATTTAGTTTCAAGAATTTCTTTAAAATAACATAGATTTGGGCAAAATATTTAAAGATGAAAATGAAAAATAATGGCTAAATAAAGAAGTTGGCCGGCCAACGAAAAAAAAAAAATGGTGGCAATCCGATCTTTATTTTTTTTTTCGAGTTGTAGAGTATTGTTTATACTTCCTTGTATTATTTATTTAGCCAATTCCTGTTTTTATTTTTACTTTCCTTGTATTCGTAATGAAAAGCACAGTGTTTACCTCGGGTGAAAGACTTATTTTGTATATTATATATACAAAATAAGTATACTTATATAAATAAGTCACTTTCACCACTCGTATAACAATGTACTATTATAATCTATAGATGTGGCCGCTAACTTATCTATTACACGATACAGTAAATTACCAAGATTGTTATTAGATATGTCGACTTTTTCAGTAGTTTCATCTTCTGGAAAACTGTCTTTCTCGTAATCGCTAGTAATGTGTAACTTGCGCTATACATCTAGAACCGCCTCCAAATTACCTGACTGACATTCCACTAGCTTCCATTCTGTTGCTTGTTAGTGTTCCACTACCGGTATTAGTATCACCTTTTATTTATCTCTGATGTCAGAAGGTACTTGTGTATTTTAAAATGCATCTCTTTTCAATCATGGACGCATTATTGGTTTAAAGCAGTTTTCTTTACTGTATCATCATCATAGGCGTATAATAAACTTCCATGGACTTAAATCAAAAGTGAATAATTATTAATCAACTGATCAGTTTTATTAATTTGGTCGGCTCTTTTACACCAACTACCTACCTACCTACCTATAATATCAATCAAAGTCATAAAGGCATCAAAAAGGTAGGTAATCATTTATTAATTAAATTCTTGAATAAACATTTCCTCGTACCAGACAGACTTAATACCTTCTAATAAGCTTCAATGAAATCAAATTACTTTATATGGTTTCACAAGAACATAATAACGATTTTCCGGTAAGTAGCAATTTCTGTAGCATCCTTCACTAGTGATTTATTACCAGTTATTTTGTAAATTATATGTTTGCCAGTAATTGTGAGACATACTTTAGGTAAAACGCAATAACAAAATACATAATCTCCATTGGGAAAAGTCTAGGGACATAAAGCTTTTGAATTACTAGCAACATTATGTTACTTGCGCTTTTACAGGAAGCACTTACCGTACTTGTCACCCACGAATCGAATTTCTAACCTCCTCTGTCGTCTGCCAGCCGTATTCAATTAACTAAAAGACGGAGAGAGTAACAACATTACATGACGCCTTGCCTTCCAAACGCCGAGCTCAATACATCGTGGGAGGCTGACGGATGACTCGCACAGTTTCTAACACCTCGGATTAATTACTCTAAAACTAAACTTGGGTATGCACTTGATTCTCAGTTGAGCTCCCAAGTAATTACTCTATTCTGTTCGGGAAGTGCTTGCGAGGTTTGCATTCAGGTTTGAAATATCTTCCTTTGAGTCGGTAACCAAATCTTATACTTTCGTCAACACAAATGTTTGTTCATTTGATGTTATTACACTTTAGTAAAGCTGTCTAAACAAGATTTTGGGAAGAAATTTGGATAGAGATCGTATTTCTCGATTTTAATAAACCTAAGATGGTAAGTAGGTATATTTGTTTCATTTCAAAATGAATGTATGTGCACATAATTCTGAATATGGGCTATTTATTCTGAAGAATAAAATGAGTAAGATATGATCATAACTTTTTTTCAATATCGTCTTCAATCATAACTGTAACGATATCTTGGAATGCTTGAATATAAATTTTGAGATCGTTACTCATAATTCAAATTCAAATTCAAAATTGTTTTTATTCATGTAAGCCAACAAAGCATTTATGAATAGTCAGAATCTACCACCGGTTCGGAATGCTGCTTCCACTGAGAAGAGCCGGCAAGAAACTCAATGGTTACTATTTTCAATGAATGAAAGATGGTGTACATTCTCAGGAACAGCATAAAAAAATAATATGAGCAGGCAACTCCATTGCCACTAAATAGCTAATAGTAAATAATAATCATGTATGTAATAATGTAAATAAAATGAGAATGCTAGTTTAGTGTGATGTGCATACCTACTCATACTTACATCAAATTAAACGTTTTCGAACCAAATTTTTAGATACATAAAATCTAAATATAAATGTTTCAGCAATACTGTGGTTCAAACTATGAAGTTAGGAATATAAAAAAAAAAATGTAATTAGTAAGAGTGGAATTGAAGATCTTCTCTTTTGAAGTCGCATTAAAATATATCATAGTTAATTAATGGTAGAGCCAACACCTAAGGACACCGGCCAACTCTTTGGACACCGCACTCTAGGACAAGAGTTTCCATAACACATACGATTAATAAGGTCTATCTACTATGGAATTTACTACCGACCAATCACAATGGCGCTACCACCGCTCCTGCCCCGCATCTTTTTCGAAATTATTTTGACGCAAGTTAGGGACAGTCCGTGTGATTGGTCCGTGCCTAGGGACGTAGAAACAGAGGAGATGATTATCAAAACCCGTTTCTATCAGTGGATACACAGCGATGACATAGCATAAGTCATTGACAGTGATCCCACAGGTATATTTTGGGGTACCTACCTAAAAACATTACCTACCTATCGACTTGAATTAACAAGTGTAGTCAGTTTACTTTTTGTTAAAGATACATGATTTGGGTACCTAGCTACGTTACAATAACTAATAGGTAATAAGTATGCGCCAGTAGAATCATAACGAAGTAGGTACTCACTTACCTGTTTACGCATCGTAATACGCTATGCGGAAATTACATTGCGGGAGTTTCATGAATCAGAACTTAGAAGTAGTTCGCAAACATATATTTGCAAGAGAGATGAGATTTGTCTGAACATAACGTAGGTACACTAAACGGTATTCAGGTTCCATCCTTCTTTTACAAATCAATTAGAAGAAGGATGGTAGCTGTCGTCTCCGTCATCGACTGTTATTATAGGTATCGATGATTACAAAAATTTTACTCCAAAAATATTCACACAAGAGTACTTAGTACGACACTTATTACGATTTATCCTACTAATATTATAAATGCGAAAGTTTGTAAGTGGTGGATGTAAGTTTGTTACTCTTTCACGCAAAAACTACTGAACGGATTTGGATGAAATTTGGAACACAGATAGTTTATAACCTGGATTAACACATAGAATATTTTACTAAAGTCTACGCGGACGAAGTCACGGGCAGCAACTAGTTAAAATATACTGGCTTTACTGTGGTAGAGCCAAGCTGTAGCCAATTGAATACAACTCATGTACAGGCTGGTTCAACCAGGGTAGTTCCGCCCTCTCACAGCAGGGAACTAACCACGCTAGCTACCTCAAATCGTAATAGAAAAGCAAACGCTCGCGATTACGTTTCGAACGCTCCGCTTTTGACGTTTTGCTGACACGAGCTTCACGATTTCTACTGACATTGATATGGTGTGGTGTCAGCAAAACGTCAAAAGCGGAGCGATTGAAACGTAATCGCGAGCGTTTGCTTTGCTATTACGTGGTTAGGGCCCAGGTCTGCGTGAAGTAGCTGGAAGCCAATCCTCCTCCCTTCCCCGCTCTCTATCCCACTCTCCTTCAGGTCGGCAACGTGCTAGCAATGCCTTTGGTATTGCAAGCAACCATAGGCTTCGATAACTGCTTAACATCAGGCTGATCGTAAGGTTGTTGGCCGGCTTTGTCATATACTAAAAGAACATACAACAATATCTCTACATAGTTACGAATAATGTGATAAGCATAAAGCTCCAATTCTTCGATGCATATACGATTCAATGCAATCGTTCCACGCGCACGATCTGTTAAATAAACAATGTTGTACGAGGTGGGAACACGTTCACATATTTCATACCTGCGTATTGCATATACATATATATATAAAGAAAGAAACCGGTGGAACTGCCCGGCGTTGGGTGTTTCGAAAGTACAAAATTCAGAATAACTCTCCACTGAACCATGCCTGTTGTATTGAACTGATTTTTATTGAGCCGTTTATTTTTCCAATAGGTACGTTTCTTTGCAGAATAATGTTTATGTTAAAATAAATTTAACCATATGGTAGTTAAATGTTTTATTTATAATTGACGCGGTTTACAAAATAATTATTCATTATAATAACAGTTTGTTATTAATGCCTCCTAATAAATCTATCTATATATATAAAACTCAAAGGTGTCTGACTGACTGACTGAAATAGTGATCTATCAACGCATAGGCCAAACTACTGGACGGATCGGGCTGAAATTTTGCATGCAGGTAGATGTTATGACGTAGGCATCCGCTAAGAAAGGATTTTTATTAATTCTACCCCCAAGGGGATAAAATAGGGGATGAAAGTTTGTATGAAACTTTGTCAATTTTAAACCGAGCGGGCTGAGACTTTGCATGCATACAGCTACTATGACGTAGACATCTACTAAGAAAGGATTTTGATTAATTCCACCCTCAAGGGGATAAAATAGGGGATGAAAGTTTGTATGAAACTTTGTCAATTTTAAACCGAGCAGGCTGAGACTTTGCATGCATAAAGCTACTATGACGTAGACATCCCCTAAGGAAGGATCAAAATTCCACGCGGACGAAGTCGCGGGCTCAGCTAGTATATATATATATATAACTCAAAGGTGACTGACTGACTGACTGACTGACATAGTGATCTATCAACGCACAGCCCAAACCACTGGACGGATCGGGCTGACATTTGGCATGCAGGTAGATGTTATGACGTAGGCATCCGCTAAGAAAGGATTTTGGTTAATTCTACCCCCAAGGGGATAAAATAGGGGATGAAAGTTTGTATGAAACACTGTCAATTAAATTCCACGCGGGCAAGGCTAGTACCGGTGAGGTGAGAGATCATTCACAGTACGAAGACAACACCGTTTTTGAAAATATTATTGACAGATACTGGCGCCCATAAATACGGTATTTGTCACAGTAAAATGTATAGAAACTATCAGTGTCGGATTAACGTGCGAATGACCGCTACGATAAAATCACTCCATCATAAAAAGGACACAAAATAACCTCAAACTACTAGCTATATTACCCATAAAAGAAGCTTTGAAATTTGCGTTACACCGAGTTGGAATGAAAATGTTGTTTAGCCCCACTAAGTAGTTATACTTACCGTACCCGTTACGTAGAGGGCGGCGCGCCAACCCCGACTCTCTATTTGGCTAATGGATATATCAACGAGATTGGTTTCCTAACACAAACGAGCCGACCGTCTAGTTAAAAATACCGTGAGTTCCGAGGGTTCCCAATTTCAAATCAATATTCCATGTTAAATATTGTTGAATGTTATGTTTTCAAGGAAGATAGTAATTTGCCTACTACTAAGCCTGTAGGTATTAGTTCTAAAGGAGAGCAAATATTTCGAGGGCCAGAAACAGGGGGCAAAATTGTTATTTTGGCTCCTCTATACCCTACCTGGGAGAAAATCGCAGTAAATGGAAAAACTCCACCGACAAGAGCATCGCTCTTAAGTTGATGATGATGATACCCTACCTATGCTGCAAGGAATTTATCGAATTACCGGTAACCCTGTATAAAAATCCAGGACAGGCAGTACCTGGGGACATTATCAGGTATTGTACTATGAATGCAGCTAGCTTTATAATAATTAAACTCTGCATTAGTTCTTTTATGGGTTAGTGTGGAGACTATGCAGCGGGTCGGCTCTCTCGAGCGCAGGCAGTGTGTTCGACTGTAGGGCTCTCGGGCTCGCGGAAAAATAAACTGAGCAAATGCAAATACTGGCCGCCAACTGCAGCGTACAGAAATTATTTCGAGTGCAAAGTTGGAAGGTTGCACTAAAACTGCCAACGTAACTGAGTACCGAAGTATATTAATATTCTAAAGTAGACCTTAAAATTCTAATGCACAAGCACTATCACGCATATACGTGATTTTACATAAATAAATGAGTAATTACTATTTAAGACATACACCATATAAAATGATAAATGTATAAAGATTTCTTGCTAAAATCAAATTTAAAATACCTACTGTAAAGTTTGATGAAAATATTGACGAAAAATTCCAATTCTGGGGTTTCCAGTATTGTGAGTTAAAGCCATGGTATCAGTTTTCGTTACACCCTGTATGTCTCAAAGGGCCAGACAAAGGTGGACCTACCGATGGTCTAAATGTCCATTATCCACCACACTGTCTCAGTGCGGGTCGGTGGACTTCACACCTTTACGAAAGATGGTCTAGTTTGCTCACGACGTTTACCTTTACCGATTAGGTATACTTTATTAGAATTATGATAAAAATATTTTTAAATTTCCTTTTAAAAATTGTTCCTAAACATATTTCGAATATGAAGCAGTACATAAATCTTTGATATCATTTCTAGACGGCAGGTAAAAAATCCTAAAAGGAATTACAGTATTGTTTCTAATTATTTTAAGAAAAAAAAATCTCATTGTGCGTACGTGAAAAGGTCCGAAACGGGTTTGAACCTGCATTTAACATTAACACAAATAATCAAAACATTACATATAACATATTCTTCACTAGGGTGATAGATGTATAGTATGTAGGCGCGAATATTACAGCCTTTTCTAGCCAATATTAGGGTTTGTTTGTTGTTAAAATTACGAAGGGCTCTACATCGTGTCCGTACGTGCCTATGGATACGTGATAGTTTGGTTCCCCGCTGAGTTCAATTGTTTGTGTTTGCTGGTTTCGGTCGACCGTCGGATATTTTACCTGACACATTTCCAACTCCGATAATTATTTTTCGCAGAATATTAGACCCTATTTTTTACCAGGTCTAACTAGCTGAATAAAAGTTAGTCCATTTCAATTCAAATGTTCGAGTATATTTCAAGTCATGTGTTCTGGGGCTACAATACTAACAGACAGCTAGATAGAGGCGAACAACCCATATGACGGTCATGGAGGTTAAAAAAGGAGCTACGATCGAATCAAGTTATTTCATAATAAAAATATAGTTCAGGAAGGTAGAAATACTGTGAATATTACATGAAATGGTTCTGAAAATATGCTTACCGCGAAGTGGGCATAAATAACAGGTGCAGACAAAATACGGCATAGTTACTGTTTCGCACGCTCCCACAATATTCTCTACATTATACCGTTATGTTGTTGACAGGGCTCCGTTCTCTTTACGTTTTAATTTTAAATGAAATTGTGTAACTACATTGTCAAATTAAATAAATTAAATTTGATCTATGTTGAACTTTTTAATTTCCACCGATAAATGGAAATGAATGTGGGTTGGATTATTTGTTATAAATAAATAACTATACTAGCACCACTATTACGCCTGTTTTCCATTAAGGGTGGTAGTGGTGTGCTGGAGTTGTACCTAAATTTCGTTCATTTCATAGACTCATGAATTATTGCAAACTGACCCATATGACAGTGTTATAAGAGTTACAGGAGTTACAGAACGCGTCAAGAACTGGTGGGTGAAACAACCAAACTTCATATTATGACATAACCTGAATTTTAAAAAGAGGACCGAATGACCTCGCTGTTTTTCTGGATAGGCAGAAAAAGACTGCAGTGATATCCCATCTGTGTTTCATTTGAAACAATATTCGAAAATTGGTACATACGATGGGCTTTTATGATTCAGGAGAGCTTTGAATTCAGTCTTTATAACAAGCGTGTAGCTTCAGGTGAATTTTATTGGTGAATTTTATACCTACAACTGAAAGCTTTAAAGCGAATGCAGACGTGACTATGCGTAGCATTTTATAGAGGTTGGATATACTTATATAAATACGTTTGACTGTTAATTGATAATGTTTTTATTATTTTGATCATATGTAAATAGGTACCTACCTGCTTGTAGGTATATAAAAAAAACAGTGCCGTCTAGGGACGCGTAGGGCGCGGCAGCTGCCACTCTGTATACCTATGTATACCTATGTATATAATGTATCGTGTAACGCCACTGACGCTGAGCACGGATAGAGTGGCCGCGCGGCGAGCGCCCCGAACGTACGTATAGAAGCTTTGCTTCAAGTAGGAATTTCAAATTAAGGTGTGAATAATTCAACCATTGAACACGATCATAAAACGTCAAGCGAGCACTACATTTACGCCACAATCACAGGGCGTGAATGAACCTTTCTGATCTGGGAACAGACTTGCTCTCAAAGATCTCTGAAACGAAATCTTGCGAGATCAATCATCGATTCATATTCACGATCATTCTGCACCTCGGTACGTCTTTGGTACATCTCGTGAAAAGCAGAAAATTATCTACATGCGGGGATAGAAAGGATGAATCATTTCTTTTCTAGTGTTGTGGGGGTTCTATACAACTTGTCCGAAGAGATCTAAATGACACGATGATAATTTCCAATGCTTGTTGTCTGCTCGACGGTGCAAATCGTAATCCGCTCGCCGCTGATAACAGCTAACGCAAGTGGACATTTTCCAACGCTTCCAGATGGTGCTGTCGTGTCATTTCAATCGTTTCAATACATTTAAAAGGTTTATTTTGATATTTCTGATGTACATATTTGTAAATAACGATTATTTTTTACGCAAATAATACAATTACAATCTATAAGAAACAAAGTCCAAGATCGTCCAGTGCATTGTTTTCAAAGCGGCCACTTTCCGTAACCAACCACTATCGGAGCACTTAACAGTGAAACAAAGAACACTGACCTGTTCAGGTTTGAAAATTATTTCCATAATAACACGTTACCAGTACCAATTGTGGGTCAGTTCTGTATGCAATTATAATTAAATATTAATTCACCCCCGCATTTTACAACTATTACCTACAAGACGGTAAAGAATAATACAGTATGAAATTGAAATACGTAGTAGGAGCCGTTATTCACCCTAGATTCCTCTTGAATGAAAAAATAATAGTGTATTCTACGTGCAATTGTTTTAAAATGAAGCGGAACCTACTTAAGAGTTACTCTGAGAAAAAAAATACAAATTATTTTTATAGTTCCTAGTATTCTTTCAAGTAAGTAGTTTTACAAAACGTTTAGTAAAAAATACTTAAGCAGTTGCTTAGTTATAAGCAAAGAAATTACTATAAATAATTACAATTTCAATGGTTACAATAGTACGTACTCGACTCTACATTTATCTAATTATAATCGAGATTAGATTTTGGACAATGTACTGTCTTGTTAAAAAATACAACACATATCTACTTCAGGGGTCGCCAAATTTAAAGGGATATCCAAAGTCAAATATTTGTAGAGTTAGGTGTTTCGGAACAAAATCCGTATCGAACTCCACGTAAACATATAACTGAAACTAATTTAAAATGTCTAACAGACTGGGCAAAATTGTGTACCTTGTACATAAAATATGATCAGATCGGTTTACGTAACCGTTTACGTGATCACGTATTTTATGAACAGTTTTAATTGATATAAGAGATGATAGGCGGTTTGTTATTTAACTCATCTAAGGTGGGATAACATAGACGACAGTTGTTGAAGTAAAAATACTTGCATACCTATAAATCAAATTCTCCGAATGCCTGTCTGTCTGTCTCTGATGGCCTATCTCTGAAACTACTAAAGCGATTTTGTTCCATATACCTAATTATTCTTCAAGGTTTGCAAAAGGATCTAAATAATCGGGTCCACCCGACGTTAAACACAATCCTTAACTCCAAAAATAATCTATCTTCTATACAAATAAATAAAATTGGAGTGTCTGTTTGTAATATCAAAATAAAACCTTTTCACTAATTGCATATGGAAGTACATACGAGACCTATGGCAAAAACGCGATTTAATTTTTTTTTGTCTGTCTGTCTGTCTGTCTGTCTGTCTGTGTGTTTGTTCCGGGTAATCTCCGAAACGGCTGGATCGATTTTAACGGGATTTTCACTAGCAGATAGCTGATGTTATAAGGAGTAACTTAGGCTACTTTAATTTTAGAAAAACAATTAGGGTTCCGCGAAAAAAATAAAAAAACATGAAATCAAAGAGTATCTCCGAAACGGCTGGACCGATTTGGACGGGACTTTCACTGGTAGATAGCCGATGTTATAAGCAGTAATTTAGGTAACACACAACAGTAACTTTTATTTAAGAAAAACAAAAAAATAGGTCCTGTCGCGCGAGCTCAGAACGCGGGAGCGGGCTTTTTTGTTAAGTTAAATTCCATGCGGACGAACTCGCAGGCTCAGCTAGTGTTACAACTTAACTTATTTTATGTTTCGACGAGGACCTAAAATATATCGATGATAATTTTAAAACAGCGTGGGTAGACATATAAATATTCTGACATTAACATTGTTATTTGACAACCTAATATCATGTTAAATCTGGAATGTAGCGAAGAAGCTTGTATAAAACACAACATGATAAGTGTTACGAAAGTTTCTTGATGTAATGAATGGAATGCTTAAAATAGCTTTACTTCACGTCTTTAAGTTAATAAACTCAGACAGCGCTTTATGCCAGAATAGTACAACAATAGTCCTCCCCCTGCGAAAGGTAGTTAAAAGTGTTTTCATACTTTATCAAGTACTTCTCGACCAGTGATTAAATCGACCCAGATCATGTCCCTTGTCCCAGTATGGTCTCTCCATCTCTTTCTTCCATCGCGGTCTACAGAATAATGTTATCGCTTTTTGTAACTTCAGTAGCGATGTCATTGTATATACGAGTATTTTTCGGCTTAGATACCTATAGGAAGTTGTAGGTAGTACTTATATGAGAACGATTAAAATAAAAATCTGTGTTGCATTCGGTCCGCAGTTAATGAAAGGTAGGTAACATTGTGATTGGGTTACTGAGTGCACTGTGCGCCTCTTGACCTCGCTTGCCGATCCACGCGTTCAACGGGCACAGCCTGATTGGCTTCGTCGAGAATCGACGAATGTACGGGTGCGGGACTGCGAGATAGAGTAACTACTCTCGATAGTTTTATATTTTTTTACCAAATCTGCGATCGATTTCTTCCTACCACTGACCTTATGCCTATTAACTGAGTCATGAGCTGAGTATACGAGTGCATGCCTGATTATGTCATAAAGGTGATTCAAAACATTTTTGACTGGAAGTTACATTCACTACTAATAATTTTATCTCTGGCAACCACAGGATCTTCGAAGTGTCATTCTCATGTCATACCAGTACAAAATAACATGTCAAACGCATAATTAAGACCGCTATCAGATTTGAGATCCATTTATTAATACGCGCCTTAGAAGGACTAGTTATGAGTGTATGTATAGGTTAATTATTTAAACCTGTGAAATACAGACTTCTTACCATGATGTTCATTGTCGGCATGTGTGACGTGTTGTCTCTCCCAGTGACAAGTTCTCACTGTGCAGAATGTTAGCGGCACCTGCATTGTATTATACACAAACAAGGTCCGCTTTATACTATCATAACAATAACATCCCGCCGCCCGCCGCCGCCTTCCGCACGCCGTTACTCGTACAGCAAGGTTCTAGGCGCTCCTAATAAGATTACTAACATAAATATATCGTCATTCTGTGTAATATTTCAATAGCTTATAAACGAATATAATTTGAACTTGTTATGATGACAGATAATGTACTTACCAAATTACTATACACACGTACATCACCCTGACATTTTTAAAATATTTAATGCGAGGCCTACGTTCAGTTTGACACCAATTTAGTTGTCAAATTTTGATGTTATAACAAAGTCGGCGAACAAGCGTTATGACCCGCCTGATGTTAAGATGTGTTAAGATGCTTGTAATACCAAAAGCGCTGCTCGCACGTTGCTGACTTGAAGTGGAAAGGTAGGGGAATGGCGGAGTGGGAGGTAGGCTTCCGGCTCTCTCACGCATCGTACGAAACGCAGCTATAATTGTTACTTTACGCTGATCTTCTGTAAGAGGGTAGTACCTACTACCCCGGATATCACTGTGGATATCTAAATAATATCTCGCTTCCATTTATTATCGGGAATGAGTATGTTACAGCAAAACTGAGAGTTTGTTGCAGTGTAGCTGAACCCAGTTGTGAGGCAGGGCTTGTTTGTTGTTCAAATTACGTAGGGCTCTACGGCGGCACACCGCGCTATGTGCCCCAGTTCGTGTCAGATTGCTTCCCCTTCAAGTTTCAATCCCGCTTGCATTCGAAGTTGTCGACAAAATTCAATTTAAATTAAACATGAGTAAGGATTTTTTATGAAGGTAAAGATCTAACCGCATTTGTGTCTAACATGTTCTCTGTATTGATACAGCCAAGCAAGTAAAATCAAAGAAGTTTTACAGGTTTATACTTAACTAGCGGCCCGCCCCGGCTTCGTACGGGTACATTGCGGTTACATTATTCGAGTTTTAGTAAGGATCCCTAATTTTTTTGAAAATATATTATAGCCTATGTCACCCGGGGATAGTGTAGCTTCCCAACAGTGAAAGAATTTTTCAAATCGGTTCAGTAGTTTCGGAGCCTATTCATTACAATCAAACAAACAAAGTTTTCCTCTTTATAATATTAGTATGATAGTATGATAACAATGATTTCAACATTATTTTCTTCTAACGAATTACTGTGTAGTTAGATACTTAGTTCCTAATATTTATCGGAATATTAAGAACATGCAACTATGCGGAAGTTTTAGGAGGAAGGGAGAGGTGCAGATTAAACTGCAAAGGTAGACCACGCTAAAGGTAGAAAATATAGAATTTACTTCTGATCTGTCGTTGGGGGAAGGTGACGTTTAGGGAAAGTTTTTGTGACTAAGGCCCGGATTAATTAATCGATCTCAAATCTGAGAGCGATCTTGAGTACGATTTTGACATGTCATTATATACTTGTATGACATAAGAATTACATTTTCGATATCGCTCCCCGACGTGCAATCGATATATTAATTCAAGCCCTATTTTGGGAGGCAATGTTGATAGTGTACAAGTATTTTAGGCCTGTTAAAATCTTGACAAAGTTAAAACAACACTCGAGGCAACTAAAACATAAACACGAGAGAAATTTGGGTTGCTTAAAGATAATTTAGAATAAGTACTTAAAAAGACAATACGAATTTTGACATCGTACGTGATAAACTTACCTACATACAAAATGTTAGCTCGAGTTTTGACTGCGATGGAATTGCGTACGAATGAACGTGACGAATTCAGAGGAAAACGCACGTAGTCAATTAACCCGCTGCTGACGTCTGCACTGATACACAGAGCGAGCCCCCGAAGGACGGTGGATATAAACCGAACCCAAATAAACACGACGTTGGTACATTTTCTTACCTTTCCTCGCTTAACGAAATTGGATGGAGATTATGTCCTTGTTTGTGTTTAGCAGTGATAGGCGATTGGTTAAGCACGCGTCTTGCGGGCACCAGGTCCTGGGTTCAAACCCTGGCTCGCACCTATGGGTTTTTTGAAATCTATGTGCGAATCATAATTTCTATATGATTATCACTTGCTTACGGTGAAGGAAAACATCGTGAGGAAACCTGCATGTCTTAGAAAGTCTAACCAATTTTCGAAAGACATGTGCACTCCGCCAACCCTCACTGAGCCAGCGTCCTGGATTACGGCCTGAATCCCCCTCGTAGTGAGGGGAGGTCCGTGCCCAGGAGTGGGACGTCAAAAGGGCTAAATTATTATTATTTGTGTCTTTAGTTGGCCGGCGCTGGTTGATAGATCCAGCTTCTGCTCACCCTTCCTGGATTACATCCATTAAGTACGCCAATTCAGATGAGATCCAATTCTTTGAATGAAATGTATTAAGGTTAGAGTATCGTAACAGCAGGAATTTTTAGAAAAGGGAATTCATAAAAGCAACCAAGAGAGATTACTTTACGAATGCTTAGGTTGCCCGTCCACTTAACTAGACTTAACCTAGATGGTCTGTCAGGTCTTGCTTTTGACCAATAAGATCCTATTGTACGAAAGCTACCGCAGGCAGCTCACCCAGCTCAAGTGGACGGACGCCCTAAAGAAGATTGTTATCTACTTCATGTGTCTTACAGTATTTTCATACTGTCCTACAAAAATGGTCTTTAAGAAAGTAGCACGTGTCGCAGCCGAATAAAATTAAAAGAATTTAGGAATTTCCGTAACATAAATCTTCGGGGCGTCTAATTACATGGATCCAGCTCCCTCCGCTCTTTTCTGGGCAAACTTATGGCGGCCATGCGTCATGATGTTTTTTTATGAAAAAATAGCGGCGCATCCCAGGGAACCTTTCTCAAATTATGTAATAGGTAAATTGTCAAACCTGTTACCTATTTTGCAAGGTTATTGTTCGGAATATTAGGCACACAAAATACTGGTGATCTGAGGAACCTATTGGATTCGAAGAATTTGACACCATTTATTTACTGTTCCATTTCAAATTGAAACTAGTTTGCGTAATAAAATTTATGATGGAATGTTCAGTTCACAATTCATGCAAAGTCACTGATAGTTGTTGAGCCTCGCTGAAACGCCCACCTAAAGCTTTCAACTAGTTAAGCGGTTTCTGTTTTATAACAATTGTGAAGATAATAGCGGATCCAGTTTAGTTTCTACGTCCATTGTTCGCTAATGCAACGTCAAACCTCGCCACCTTCCTTAGTTTAACGTCATTAGACATTCTAAGGTCGGCGAGGCGCCCTTTTCATTCACTTGTACCTACGCGCGATGTCCATTTGTTTAGATTTTCCCTGTTGATATAAATTGATGTGGCACAGTCTTTTGTTTTAGAAAGTATTGTTTTGCCGCGACGATTGTTAACGCAGGTAGGTATTTAATGTAGCTTTTGTCGTGTCTACATTTTGAATTCTGGAAAAAGGTCAGATTGTATCTACCTTTTTCTTTTATTGGGACTGGTCACACCACACACATTCCCACCACTGTTACTCCTCGAATCAGGATCGACTATGGTGACCAATAATGCCGTCGAGGTTTGACCTTCGACGAATCCCAGCGAAAAGTTAAATCGTTTTGGAACCCGCACGAATTTAATCGAAATAAATAATAGGAGGAGTTGGAGGAAAAAAAATCTACTTCCCTCCGGTGCAAAGTAGGAGTCAAAAATAGCTGGTATAGGCTGATTGCCTTAGAAGCAAGACTGTTACAGCTGATTGAAGACCAGTTGTAAGGCACCACGAATCATAATTAGACTAATTAGACCTATAAACTCGCAAGCGGATTATACTTGATTCCAATGCAATACTGTAAATGTTCCAATAATGTACATGTAATATACCTACTGTAACTTGTTTCACATTGGCTGATAATATTTAATCGTTATCCCCATGTCGCCATATCCGTGTGGTAATCTGTCATAGGAACCCTTAGAAATAGCTTCATCTTAACAATATAACAGATTGATTATTTATCTAAAGGGTGTTACTAGTAACTGGTAACCCGACAGGTTCACACGAGCTCTAATTGTTTTCTGTGCTAGCCAACAATTAACATGGGCCTATCCCGGGGCGGGCAGCGCGGTTGAGCGCGCGCCAACCCGCCGTCCGCCGAGGCCGACCGATGGCAATTTCCGTTGCAACGCCGCCTGTTAGCGCCACCTGGTGCCCACTTAAAATAACCAAACTTACCTACAAAAAATCTTGTTGTTGTAAAAAGTAATTTTGCAAATAGGGTATTTGGAGTCGACAAAAGCTCGGCGACAGGTGAGACCGGGATGCGCAGGGGATTTGAGATTAAAGGATGTCTTATTTAGCCGAAGCCTGCGTTGGCTTATAATTGTAGTCTGAGTATTTTTTTCTGTCTGTTTCTCATTGTATATTAAAATATTTAATCCACTAGGTATGTATAGGGGTCGATACAAAATGCCATTCATACCTCAGCGGAAATTTATTCAATAACACAGAAGACAGGATTAAATGGCTCGATAACGCTTGAGCCGAACTCATCCGCGGCGCTATTGCTTTTTTGAGCCTCCGAATTCCATATACCAACAGACTCGCCACGTTGATTGGCTTCTAAATCTGTTTCGTATCAATTTTGTGTTTGATTTGTATGCGCCGTGAAAAAATTTTGTTTGTATAGGAAAAAAATCTGGATATATTTAGCACCTTCCTGACACAATAATATGATGTTCAACTAATCAAATAGCGACTGTCTGATGGAATAAGCATATTAAGCGGTTATTGACACACAGAAGACGACACTGACGTGACTATACATTTGACTTTACAAGTATTTGACATCCGGATATAGTAAAAACTATGAAAATTATCGGTGACGGGTTGAATGCTGCTAACTTTTAATAAGCAATGGAATATATAAATATAAAATATAGGTATACCTGCCTACTTATTTAAGTAAAATAAAAAAGATTGAGTTATATTCCTGCAAGGAAATTGACTCATTACTCTACTATGAGAAGTATTAAGGAAATCAATGAAAGGAAACATAAGACGTCTAGCGTATCTATTTTAACTAAGAGTAAGTTGTTAGTAAACGACAAACGAGTAAGTTAAAGCGAAGTCGCAGAGTTTGTTGCATGTTACGTAAACCCAGTTGCGGGTTTGTTTGTTCTTTAAATTACGAAGGGCCCTGCGTCAGTACACTGCTGAAGCCTGTGTCTACACCGTTGCCTCTGGATCGTTGCCACAGTAGTTTCAATCTTGTTTAAGATTCAATGATACGAGTACAAGATTGCAAATTGCTTGCTTATGCTACCAGATCATTATAATTATTTGACGTAAATTCGATGAACGTGTTATGTTTGGTTCGGTGGCAATTCAAGAAAAATTGTAACACCACGAACATGTACTTTTGAAAGCTTTGTGCTACTAGGGTTTGAAGTATTTGAAGTACCTACTAAACAGTTAAAATAAACCCGGCGACTACTTATACAAAAACACTTACTGGCTACGACATGTCGTTTTTTATTACACCTTTGACCTCGAGAAAGACAGATAGGTTTTGCCGTATTTCCCAATTAAATCGTTGAATTCACAGTTTACTTGCGTTCCCTTGAAGTAACTTCCTAAGTACTTAGTTACATATCAGTAAGTAAGTGTATACACTAGCCCGACTTCCACCCACCTTGTTTGTGGGATTGCTTGTGTGATTATCTACCATCAGTCGGAAATTCAAGAGGTCTCTTTTCCTCTCTCACGCTAATTGCAGCCGCCTACTGATTGCAATTTCTCAGAGCCCTACTTGTTATGAGAAAGATTACATCATCACCTTGCCCTTATCCCACACTAGGTGGGGTCGGCGCAGCACGTTCTCTTCTTCCATTCAAGCCTATCATCCGTCATCTCTGCACTCACTCCCTTTTCGGTCATACCCTCTTCCACGCAGTTCATCCACGTCTTTTTAGGACGTCCCCTACCCCGACTACCGCTATGAGAAAGATTACATATATAACAATATTCACAATCATTGCAATAGTTAATAACACGCCTTTAGGGATTATCTTCAGTCTTTTCTACTAAATTTCAGACGCTGAAATGTAAATCTCATCTACGAGGTCTGTGCATTTCATAGTACCTGTACCTACTGTTGTTTGTATTTCCATACAAAGTAAGGAAATAAACCGGCTCGTAGTACAAAATGCAGAATAGCCGCTCCGCTGAACGATAGCTGTTGCACTGGACAGAATTTTATTGCTCTCTTTATTTTTCAGAAACGACGCGCCGCCGCCGCCCCGTCGCCTTCCACTGCGCAATGTGTTTCCTCATTTTTTCGATACGTGAGTTTTGTCTGACTATCCAAAAAATATAATACATGAGCATATCCCTAAATTTCACCTAGCTAAGGACCTTTTTCCTTGTGATAGACTGTCAAAGTTTGAAGAGGTGTTAGAGATAATTTCTTACTGCTTATTGCGTATCAATTGATTGCTATAGGCATTTATTTGGAAATTTTCACAAGTCCCATTTATCGTCATTTTAAATCTTCTATTATCTGATTGTAGAGCCATTAAAACCAATTTATACAAATAAATAAAATTGGAGTGTCTGTTTGTAATATCAAAATTTTCACTAAATGCATATGAAAGTACATACGACACCTATAGCAAAAACGCGATTTAAAGATTTTTTGTCTGTCTGTCTGTCTGTCTGTGTGTTTGTTCCGGGTAATCTCCGAAACGGCGGGACCGATTTTGACGGGACTTTCACGGGCAGATAGCTGATGTAATAGGGAGTAAATTAGGCTACTTTAATTTTTGAAAAACAATTAGGGTTCCGTGTAAAAAAATAAAAACACATGCAATCAAATAGTATTTCCGAAACGGCTTGACCGATTTTGACGGGACTTTCACTGGTAGATAGCTGATGTTATAAGCAGTAACTTACGATACTTTTATTTTAGAAAAATAAAATTAATAAAATGGGTTCCGGCGCGCGGGCTCAGACCGCGGGAGCGGGCTTTTTTGTTAAATTAAATTCCACGCGGACGAAGTCGCGGGCTCAGCTAGTATATTATATATAACAAAACAAATAAAAGGTACAAGTGTGCTTCGAGTCAATATAAATTTAGATTTTCTAAAACTAGCAATATGCATTGAAAGGCGTTTGCAGCGGAACAAAGGGTACTGACCTTTTCGGCTTGAATAGTTAAAAAGTATTTCCGTAATAACACGTTACAGCCACCTGACTGCACGGTTATTAGTTAGAGCTGCATTAAATTATACCTACCTACTTGCATTATGTCCGTATATGGTAACAAGTAGAAACGTTTAATAAAAATTGTAACCCGCTAATATTCAGAACAGCCGATAGATAACGCTAGTAGTGCCGATAGTAGTAGTATTCATAAATGCTGAAATATAGTATAAAAAAGTTTTTCTGTCGCTTGGTATATTTTCTATTGTATTAAAGTTATATTTATGAGCTCAGAATTTTCTCCTCTTACATAAGACATCCCATTCGATATGACAGCAAAAAAACTTTTTAACACTTAGTTCCTACGCTTCACTTCTTTCGGGCGTCCCTAGACGGCACTGTTTTTTTTATGTAACATCCGTCATATCCATTTTGATCGTATACAATTTAGTCTATGTGAGCCGGACCATTATAACGAACCGATTGACACCTCATTCATCAAAATTAGACGGGTAGTTTAGGCACTATGGTGGAATGATACAAAAACACGTTCATACACTGCTATACACATAACCCTTCCTTTTAGCTTTGCCGTAGTCGGGTAAAAATAAAGTATGAGTAAATATATAGAAGTACGCATGTAGGTACGATAAACAAGAGCAGGGCAAAGTCATTAGGTTAGTTAAAGTAAACGTTAAATCTAGTTGAATGTATCGCAATGAATGTGGAATTTTGTTTGAAATGTTAGAATGTAGGGTGCAGTTTGTTTGAGAAAATGTCGAATGCGAATTCTGTTTTTTTTAATTCAATATATTATGATCTCAAATTTAATTTCATATTAAACGCAGCAGGGTATATATTAGAGTAATAATGCGTGGTATAATTATGCAATTAACGTTGCGGTACAGAAAATTGTGGGTATAGGATTTTCACGATATAATAATTACGTAGATAATGTAACTCTGAGATTATTGTAACAACGTTTCGTTTTATACAAGGTGACACATACTCGGTATACCTTTTTTTTCAAAACTTAAATTTGTAATTCTAAAACCATTAGCTTTGGAGGGAACTTGAAAAACAAAAGGTGTTATAGGAATACAGCTGTTGACCGATTTCACAAGTCTACAAAACCTTTAGTACTTCAACGGTCCCACATAGCCGATAGTTTGAGATTTACAAAGTTTAGTTGCAAAAAAAATAGTATACCCATTTTGTATCACCTAGTATAGGTAATATAATATGTTCATAATACAATTTGACGTTGGCTTAATAAGTAACGGAGGAGATAGAGAGAGGCGGATCTGGGTCAGGATTAAAACATAAAAACAGACACCTGCCAACAAAGAACACATACCTAACTTATTCTTTAATAATAGGTACATAGATTACGTTACTCATTTGAAACGCTATGTTCCTTTTGACACATTATTGTATTTCCGTGAAAGTTCATGGACTACTGAACTGTGAGTAACGTAGAAATGAAAGCAAAATAATGTCCGTTTCCTCCACTATTGGTTAATACCCGCAATTATATTGGGACTCTGTCCTCTTAAATAGATAGATGTATCAAATCAACAAGATGGGCTTCCTTACAAAAACTAGCCGTAGAGTTAAAGATACTGGGAGGTACCGAATATTCAAAGTTTGATATGGTAGACGAATAACACAGTAGATAAACTACAAATTTTCCCGTGTTTTTGGTATATACTTGAGGATTAAGTTATGAATGTAGCTGTAGCTGTTATTATTCTTATCTATACAAATAAATAAAATTGGAGTGTCTGTTTGTAATATCAAAATAACACCTTTTCACTAAATGCATATGAAAGAAAAACGCGATTTAAAAAATTTTTGTCTGTCTGTTTGTCTGTCTGTCTGTGTGTTTGTTCCGGGTAATCTCCGAAACGGCTGGACCGATTTTGACGGGACTTTCACTGGCAGATAGCTGTTGTAATAGAGAGTAACTTAGGCTACTTTAATTTTTGAAACACAATTAGGGTTCAGCGTAAAAAAATAAAAACACATGAAATCAAAGAGTATCTCCGAAACGGGGGGACCGATTTTGACGGGACTTTCACTGGTAGATCGCTGATGTTATTAGCAGTAACTTCTATTTTAGAAAAACAAAATTTAAAAAAATGAAAAAATGGGTTCTGTCGTGCGGGCTCAGAACGCGGGAGCGGGCATTTTTGTTAAGTTAAATTCCACGCGGACGAAGTCGCGGGCTCAGCTAGTATCGTTATATAACGATTTGCCATTTTTATACCGCATTTTAATATAAAATAGATATCCGCATTAAGTCCACATTAATATTGCGTTGCACGAAATAATTAATATTGCAAACCAAATAAAGAGTTTAATATCCGCGCAAACGGCGCTCTACAAACACTCTACCAACAACATTTGTCATTTATTACTCGAGTAAATAGTGATACTCGCAATATTACTTGAGTTTATGTAGAAAACCAATCGTAGCGCTTGTTTAGGTTTTTTTTCTTTTTTTGATATGACTATATGTTGTTGGCCAGAGTGGCCATAACATCTTCACCCGGACAGAGGGCGAGCGCAAGTGCGCTCCAGCCAGAGGGACAGGGGGGCAGCTAGCTCAAGGGCGCCACAAGGGTCACGACCTCGGCTTGGGCCGCTGCCAGGAGAGGTGGCGAGGGTAAATCTACCACCGGATCGGAACGCGACCTCGACTGAGAAGATCCGGCAAGGCCGGGCTTATTTAGGATGTCTGTAATGTCGGTATGGATTATTTTTTAACATAAAGCATTTCAATTATCTTGTAATACACTATATTCCATGAAAATATGGATGACATACTCCTAATTGCGCTGTAACCTAGTTTTTTTATGAACAGAAAATTGTAATTAATCCTTTTAATAATCTACAATTAATCTCCTATATAAGGAGACAGCAGCGCGTCTGTTCACCGCATCACATGATCGACGGGCTCGTCCGTTTTTCGCGCAAGGAATAAGCCTCGCTAATCAGCGCGTAAATGCGGCCAGCCTCCTGGGCACTTTTGGCATCGACGACAATGTGAAAGCACTTTTGTATATATAATTTTATTTTACTTTTAGTTATTTTAATTTAGCTTAAAACCCCTATTATTGAGCCCAAAGCTATGATCGACAAACCGTAGATACATCTATCAACCAGTCATAATTACAGATTGATGGTAGAACAGGGACGTATTCGAAACGAAACTAACCAGATCACTTTGATAAAGTGAGCAAGTGAACCAATAGATGTGAGTTGCAAACACGTAGACAATTAGTCCGTCGCTGACGTCTGCACTGATACATGAACCGAGGCCCCAAAGGACGGTGGAAATAAAGCGGTCCCAAATAAACACGACCGTCGTGCTATTTCTTACCTTTCCCTCGCTTAACGAAATTAGACACAGATAATGTTGCATTTATATGTGATGTTTTCCCGAGAAACCTAGTCGCCTAATGAAATTTCTGGGGCAAAGCTTGTATGCCCAAGGATTTTCTTGGCATGGTGAGTTGAGTGTGAGAAACTACTAATTACCCAGCATTTCTATATATTTGAACTCGTTTTAGGTCAGTACCAACATGTATAATTTACTATACCTTCCTACTTCTAATTTGTTGGTAAGTTCGTATACATTATCTTGACTAAACGAACTAAACTAATTAGCCATTCTTCCTGCCATTCTTCCCCCGGTCGGAACGTATGAGAAAGACTTCAATGCTTTAAAGATATAAATAGGACTGGTCCAGCCACACACTCCCACCTCTGTTACTCCTGTGAACCAGGATCGACAATGGTGACCAATAATGACGTCGAGGTTTGACCTTCGACGAGTCCCGGGGAAAAGTTAAATTGTCTTGGAATCCGCACGAATTTAATCGAAAGAAATAATAGGAGAAGTTGGAAGAAAAAATATATTATTCTTCATAGATATGTCAAATATAGTTGAGTGTATATCAAATGTAACCCTAATTCTTGGACACAGGCCTCCCCTAAATACGAGAGGAATTCAGGCCATAATCCACCACCCTTGCCCAGTGTGGTTTGGCGGAATTCACATGTATTTCACAAATTGGTTAGATTTTTAAAGACATGCAGGTTTCCACACGATGTTTACCTTCACCGTAAGCAAGTTATTGAAATTATGATTCGCACGTGGATTTCGAAAAACCCCATTAGTTACTGGGATTTGAACACAAGACCCTTAAGCCCGCAAGATGCGTGCTCAACCTATCGGCTATTGGTCCTTTTTATACAAAATAAGAAATAAACAATTTAAACACCTTATTCTGCCAGACGTTTGACAAAGTTGTCGGCAAAGCGGGCGTCGATCGACGACAGCGAGCGGCGGCGAAGGCGTCCTGTGACGTTACATGGTACAAAATACTTCACGCCATTGTAAACCCGGCCTTTTGTTACGTTGCCGTGTCGGAGAATTGAACACACCATTCAAAGAGTTTACAATAGGTCTATAAAATAATACACATACCGAGGAACTGTATGTGAGTTTACCTATACTATATTAGCCCGCAAAGGCTTCAAAAATATTAGTGAAATAGAGAAAGAAGAATTTACTTATTTATATGTAGCCGCTTCTTAAATCTTATAAGAAAATGTTTTAGGTAGAGATGAAATCTGTAACTTTAGAACTGATTTTAAGATAGGTTCTATAGAATGAAATAGCTGGTGCTGACCTGAATATAGACCATCACCAAATTTCTAAATCTTTTCACAAATTTTAATTCACGTATTTTATTTATTTTCATGTCCCTACTTTGTTAATCTGTAACTTTTAATCTTTTAGTAAATATTATACCTACTCAAAGTATTTTCGTGTAAACATAATCTTACAAACAGCCGCCTGAATTTCATCGATACTTGTTTTATAACTGAAAAAGCGCTCTACAAAAATACAACCAACACTCTCATGCTATGAATTAAAAGGTTTCAATGCTATAAATAAAGTGGATTCAACATAGTAATGAAAGGAAAGCAACACTACGATTGGTGTAGGGTACGCTACTAGCCCACTTGACCCGCCGCATGCCTGAATCCCAGCATTTCGTGATTGGCTCCGTTAGCACACAAGTCCCAGCTCACGAGACCTTTCAAGCACCACCGCGCCGCGCTCTTATGTCACAAAAATATACTTACTTTTCGCAAAACGGGTACGTTTATAAGTAATATTGTAGTGTTAATATTTTGTAACATCGCCCGCTGTTTTAAATGTACATTTCGTTTATTTTGGTGTTCATAAAAATGTATATAGGTACTTATCTCCAAGTCTCATTCCTAAAATCATATGGCAAGGAGAATTTTCCAAAATTACTCGAGACTCTTATATAAAATCTGATTTCCTCTTCGAGCAAATGTTGTTTGTATAGCTACTGATATTTCTTGAAACATATTGCGTTATTAGAGATACAATATAGAAATATTATTTTCGTTCCTAACTGCGAATCTAAAAAAAGCGGTCAGACATCAGAATCTAATATAAGTATGAAGAGAATAAATTTATCTCGTGAGAAAACGGCCGAATATAAGATACCCGAAAGCAGTCGAAGAGTCAGTTACAATAACTATTGTCACATTCAATCAAACCATTCAAACAACGTGTGCCCTCGACAAAATAAAACGCGGTGAAGTTGGTACGTAACAATTCCCGGGATCCATACAGTAAAAACAGTGGGATCTCATCCAATTTTGCATTCAATCTACGACCACGAGAATTGCTTCCTCCGAGATGACCCGCCACTTCCACTCGCCGTAAAGCGATGACCTAATCCGGTTTATTTGATTTGGGTTCCTGACTTCAGCCTTCTTTACCAATTTGTTAGAATAATGTCAATGTGAGAACTCGCAGCTCCTTTTTATTAATCCTCATATTTTTTATAAGATGTTCGTCGTGCGTATTTCATAATAGAAATACTTTCAAACATGTTTGTGCAATGTCTGTCTTCAATTTATTTCAAATTTTATTGTTGCATTGTGATCGCTTACACTGATTTTGAATCCGACGACTAGTAGAATTAAATACGTGACTTTAGAACTGCAGACGAAATATCAAAGCGAAATTTCACAATATAAGTCACATTCAGATTCACTGTTGCTCAGACATCTCGTGCCTGACGCGAGTTGCTTTGATTCCTCAAATTTTACGTTTCGCTGAATTAACTGCGAGATCCGTCTACACAGAACAATGGAAACTTAAATCCGAGAATGTTAATTGGCACGTTTAAATTGCTTCGGGTCGCGACGACAACTTCATAACTGCACAAACGTGTTTTGGGACTCGACGTACATTCATTATGGCCGTAGCAAGAACGACTTCCATTAATTCACAAGTGATATAAAGAAGTTATCAAGAGTCGCGCGGCGGAGCAAACAAGGGCTGTTGTGGGTCATGTGATTAATTTCAGCGAACACTTTCCGGCCACAAATGGCTTGTCAGAAAGTTTATTGCAGTAAAAACCTCGAGTTTGTACCGGGAGAATGACGCGAGGCTTTACACTAATGTCCCTTGAAGTTTTACTCATTAAAACCAAGTTTTTTATCCTTTAATTTGGGTATCTATGAAATATGTCACTGCGAGGGTAGTATAAATGATCCGCACATTAATATTCTCTAACACATTCCACACATTAAAGTAGGTACGGGACGACGACGGAGCAAATATAAGAATCACGAATTATCTTTTATTTAAATTGATCTAAGACAAAAATGGACTTAATGAGGAAACGTTTTCAGGTCACTTTATAGAGGGGACTAATTTACATATTATCGTGGTGTGGACAGAAGGTCGCGTGACAGTGAGGTCGGATTACCATAAGAATAGGCCAACGAGGTGGACGTTTTGTTAAGATTCCAACCAATGTCCCATTGTGACACAAGTTTTCTTAACAATTACGTAAAGGAAAACTCTACGTCTAATTGAGACGTTTCTTTCTATGAATTTATTAAAACTTTAGCGGCGCTAGGTAATGGTATAACACTAAGTTCTATTAGGCAATAGCATTATATTTTTATTTGTTATGGGATCTATTAATACCTAAGCAGGTCGATTTTAAAGGCTGATAAACAAGTTGTTTGTACCCATCTAATTTTGTCACTTGTGCTTAAAAAGTTATATAATTCGTAAAATGTAATCTATGAAAAATGATTATCATAATTAATGTTATAATAGTTCCATTAATAAATTAGGAAACAATGAAATGGTAATTATCTGTAATCGTTTTGTTTATTTATTTCTATTAGGTGTGTAGCTATCAGTATTGTCCTTCATTGCCGCGGTGTCACCAGCCAGTCAGGTTTATAGTCGCATGCCTCGAGGCAGTTTCCTACAACCAGAAATTTAGGGTCCATAAAATTGATGAACAGTTTCTTAATAGCGCCAACTGACTTACGATTTTTAATTCACGGCTCCGTAAAATGTATACGCAAATACAAACGCAAAATGAGGCTGGCGCGCCGTTATTGGGCACCAGAAAATCAATTTAGCCTAAACCCATTTTTGCTTGGGTCGTCTAAGTGTGGTACGAACAATATTTGCAGCCGAGACGATATTTGCGGGGCCATCTACAGACAGAAGGAAAGAATGGAAAGAAACGTCAGCGAAAAATAATATTATCACCTTTTTAAACTGTTATACTCTCTTTACATGCATATTTAAATGACTTTGGTATATACGTATGCGTACGTAAGTTATCTATCAATGAAGAATAGTGATTAATTGGAGGTCATGTCTTCGCGTGACGGTTTTGCGTCGCGTTATCAAAGCTCAGATCGTTCAACGGGCAAATTTACTGGAGCTTACTTTGCGAACGAGGTGTTTTATTATGCACGGCGGCTAGATGTACGGACTGTAACGATAATATTCAAGTGCCTTTAAAATAAACCATTGTGAATTTAATTTCTGCGCGTATTGTGAAAATCGTTTATGCCCTTTATTTATCTTTCGTTTCGTTGGAAATGTTTTTATTCAAATTATGAACGGATTTAACAAACGAATCATTTCTCTAATGTAAATTCAACCGAAATCGATTTTAGTTCACTAATAATTGTTAAAATAACATAAAAGAAATCAAAACAACTAAATTAGTGAGTGACTAAAAATAAACCTACAATAATCCAACAATCAACAAATAAATTATCCAACAAATTGTAGGTATGAAGTAAACTTTGCTTTTTATGTAATTGTTTCGTTTAATGTAGGTGAGACAGAATCGTGGAAAGCTCTTTGTTAAGCCAGTCACGCAATGGCTTAACGTTACGGAGGTACATCATCTTATCTAAACTCTTCGCGAGGCTCGTTCAATATTAGCCTTCAAATATCCGAACCGATTCAGTGTAAAATCAAAGGTCTCGCGAACAGGGAAAACATTTTACTCTTAAAGTGTCTCTGTGTTAGCTCACAGAAGGTTTCGTATAGAATATCAGTGTATATAAATTATACGATGCAAATATGTATGTTGATCCTAGAATAGGTATTCGGTTTTGTTTAGAGAACGAATTTTATAAAAAAAAAAATTAACACTTGTGCTTACGTAATTAAAACTTCGTATAAGTAGTGGTTACCTATTACGAGTACCACTGGGTTATATTTTCTTGATCTATTTTTATGACTCAAATCCTACTAATATTATTAATTTGAAAGCTTGTATGGTTGTTTGTTTTTAATAACAACTTAATATTTACCTTTCATTGGATAGTACACTTTAAGAATCATAGTTAATTGTTGAAAATGGCTTTCGAACAGTTATTGGCGCGATACGACGGATAAGATGTTGTCATTAATCACTCTAGTTTATATTCACACCGCCCACTCCCTTCCATGACGGCACCTCTAAATCAACACCGTCAACAGGAATACCTTCTTAGTTGTTATTTAAAATAGAGGCCTTCATCATACCTCGCTATCTGACGGGATATCTTTAGGATTTGTACAAGAATCGACCTAAATAGTTGAAGATAAGATCTTTCTGTAGCACTCGATTTCCGTAAACAACTTCCTTCTCAAATTATACGCAACGAAGAAATACAATAAATAGACAACCGCTTGGCGAAGTGGTTTGGGCGTAGGCCGCTCGGCTCACTGCACCGGGTGGTTGCGGGTTCGATTCCCGCCGGGGCAAATTTCGGAAATAGCCTTTTCATAATTTTCCCAGATCTGGGTGTCACTGAGATCACCCCCAGTCCACTGTACGGTACCCAAAGTACAAGCTTAGGTGTGTCAGTTTAACGACATTAAAAAAATATAGTATAGTAGTCAGAATGTAAGTAAACATAGCTGCGGTACCTAATTATATTCATAGCAGCAAAATTGCGGCCAAAACACATAGAGTCGGTGACTTTTATCGGGGGTAAAAAGTGCTCAAGGATTCAATGGTGCGAAATAGCGGCGCGGTTGGCGCAGTAAGCGTTATTAAAATGTGCCTACAGTGGCATTCGAGTGCCAACCGACGAATAAGAAAGAAAGACGAAATTAGCCAATTTTATGAGGTTGCAGACCCTCCAACTTGAGCCTTCGAATATTCTCGAACTTGAGAATTTTGTCCTATATCTTCTCATATAATTTCTAATCAAATTTCAGCTACCTGAGATTTTTTTTTAGAACGATGTCTTCAATCCTGCATACGTCCTGCCTGATGTTAAGCAGCTAACCAAAGCCTATACAAGCTTTCAATACCAAAGGCAATGCTCGCACGTTGCCGATCTGAAGGGGAGTGGGACAGAGGGAAAGAAAGGGAGTGGGGGTTGTACTTCGACCTCTCTCACTCATCGTATGAAGCGTAACTACTTTATGCCAATCTACTGTGAGAGGGTGGTACTACCGCGATCGAGCCAGCCCGTATGTAAGCTGCAATCGATTGGCTAAAGCTTGGCTCTGCCACCGTAAAACCGTTAACCGTATACCGTTTTTTTTTAATTCTAATCATAAGAGTACGAGTTACATCATCAATTGCCGGCGTCTTTGTTCCCGGTTGACTATAACCTGGATGTTTTCAAGTCGAGAGTGAACAGGTACCTTCTAGGCAAGTATGCACCACCGTAGACCACATCGTCACTTACCATCAGGTGAGATTGTGGTCAAATACTTGCCTATATCGAAAAAAATAACTATGCTCGTTTTCAACACAACATATGTAGCTAGAATATTATAGTAGTTAGTCTATCCAGTACAGCATAGTAGCCTCCTTTATCCTCGAGGGGAAGAGAAAGGGTTAAAGTGTTCCACTGGACCGCGTTGTTAACCCGTACGACCGCCATTCCGCCCAAGGCTGCGTCCGAAGGAAAATAAAAAGGTTATCGAAATAATTTTTGATGTCCACCAATTGTCATTTACAACTGTGGGGAGATACAGACAATGATGGGGAGGCCCAGACCACTCGCTAAGCGGCCAACTTCAATTATATTTCGTTTAAGTAATAAAGTCACCGGCCAACCAGCGCTTTTAACGACTAGGCCAATGGGGATGATGACAATTTTTTTTCAACATAATAAGGTACGCAGTAATTCACGAAATGAAGAATCATACAATAATCATCATTACATCATAATTTAACATTTTTTGTCACATAATAGCCGTATTTGACATCTGGATACAGTAAATTGTACAGAAAATATAGGTGCTGGGTTAGCCGTGTGACTCACAGCAAAGTCATACAATGACTAATAGTGAAAAAAAAAATGGCCAAAATACAGTCGCACAACCTGACATCATAACTGAACCGTTTCAGCAAACTTTATTATTAACTAGTTGAGCCCGCGACCTCGTCCGCGTGGAATTTAACTTAACAAAAAATCTCGCTCCCGCGTTCTGAGCCCGCGCGACACGACCCATTTTTTAAATTTTGTTTTTCTAAAATTAAAGTAGCCTAAATAACCGCTTATAACAACAGCTATCTACCAGTGAAAGTCCCGTCAAAATCGGTCCAGCCGTTTCGGAGATACTCTTTGAGTCCATGTGTTTTTATTTTTTTACGCGGAACCCTAATTGTTTTTCTAAAATTTAAGTAGCCCAAATTACTCCTTAAATCATCAGCTATCTGCCAGTGAAAGTCCCGTCAAAATCGGTCCAGCCGTTTCGGAGATTACCCGGAACAAACACACAGACAGACAGACAGACAGACAGACGGACAGACAGACAGACAAAAAATTTTTAAATCGCGTTTTTGTTATAGGTATCGTATGTACTTTCATATGCATTTAGTGAAAAGGTGTTATTTTGATATTACAAACAGACACTCCAATTTTATTTATTTGTATAGATATTATTGTATTTATTTAATGTTTTTGATGTAATAATAATTCAGTATAATATACCAAAAAATACTTGGGACTTATGGATTAATATAAGAAATATACTACATTCCATATTCGTCACCATCCTCATTGCTTAAATTGATTTTGTATCTTACTTTATTTAGCTCGGAAGATATTTTACGTAAAACATACTTTGTAAACGAATGTCGTTGTAAATATAGCAATAGTTAATACTTTATTAAGATCCGTGTTTGGGTTTTTTAATTGCTAATTAAGCTTAATTTTGCATAACTCGAGCAAGGGACGTATTTTATTTCACGTAAAAGGGACGCTGAATATCCACATTTTTGTCTTTCATTTAACTTAAGTTGCCTTGGAACGTAATTTTATTTTTCCATTACCGCTGTCGTCTTAATTGCTGTTATTAGAAGGTATCAGGTCAATAAATAAAATTAAGCGATATATACTTCGAGGTATGAACTAATGGATTTGTAATTAGGCACGTCCATTGCATTAGAAATATGGAGGTAGGCAAGGAAAAAACATTTTTGTAAGCCATAACAGTTATCATTTTATTTTACTAATTGTTATTGTGTTGCTAGCCTTTTAAATCTATTCAAATCTACGTTAAACACTCATTTTTTTTTCTCTACGATGCAGCTTTCTTCCAGAGAAAACTTTTTAAAAATTAAATGTTCGGTTGGGATTCCTATTTTATAAATTAGCATAAAAAACCTGATTTAAGAGTAAGATAGATCTGCAGATACCGACATTTCTAAATTATGTTACCTCCAAATTATATTTTAGTTGTCATGAAAAATAACAGATCGGATTTTGAATTTCCAAAATATAGTAGGTAGAGTGACTTGTGAAAATTATTATGATAAATGATCTACAGAGATAACTCCATGATTTCGTATGTGGACTTGTGTTCCATAAAGACTGCCGCACAGTCAGCGCCTCCTAGCGAAACAACCTGCGCGTAGTCACAGCTACGAGTACACCACGGCCGGCCCCTGATTTGTACATTGCTTCCTATTTATTCATGCAGTTTCTAAAGACGATTACCTACTCCCGCCGCTCATGAATAAATTTGAATAATTCCCCGCTGAGGTGTAAATGATGCAAGTTTTTGCATATAAAACTGTTATTAATCACTTTACTTTTTATGTTGACAAATTGCGCAGCCGTTGTATTCGCGGCGAGTGCTTAACGATTTAAAACTTTGAGCAATGTTGTTTTGTAATAAATGATTGCGTGTGAGGTACTTGGATTAATGTTGACCGCTGCGATTGTGTCACAATAAAATGTGTAGATTGCTTATAACATTGTAATTCAGCGGAATAATGGACGTAATTAACTATAGTTAGCTTGTTCGTATCAGATAGAGACCTAAAAATAATAATCTGTCCTATCCTAAATTAAGGCCTCAGACCAATGCCCCAGACTATTTAAGGCGATTTAAGGCGTCAATAGCCTAGTGGTTAGAGGGGCCGCTCTCGTAGCTGAGAGGTTTCGAGTTCGATTTCCAATCATGACCATTAAAGTATTGACGTGAGCCCACTCCTAACACAGGCATTAGCTTAGCTGGAGGGGCTACCGAGAATACTAGTAATCTGATAAACTCACATTTCTAGTACTCTTTAAAAAACAGACTGATTGCTTATCTGAGATTTTCTCTACGATTTCTGTATAAAGCGCAATTTCGAAAGTCCTATTTTATTTCTGCTAGTCTTTATTTTTTGTATAAAAAAGTTGATTGAAGTATGAATGCAAGTTTTCAGAAAATGTGAAATGTAACGCTGGCATACCGTGTGCGGAATAATGAATTCAGGGTGACAGAGTGTTGATATAACATTGAGAGGTACTCGTATTTCGACGATTGCTACGAGATAGTCACAAAATGAAATGTTGTGAAAACTTGAAAATTGTGACGAAATGAATGCATTGTGTAACATTATGTTTCTTTGTCCTTGTATTGGTTCCGTAAGCTATCTAAGGAATTTGGAAAAATAAGGATTTTTAACGAATTTTCTGTGGTGGCATTTGCAATTGTACAAAATTATTTCAAATATACCATCACAACTGTAATCTGAGAGGTACACTGGCACCGATATTACATTAGGATTCCGTAGTCCTACGAGAACCCTTATATGATCATCCAGTCCGTCCGTCCGTCCGTCCATCCGTTCGTCCGTCCGTCCTGACCTGTCACAGGGTCATAACTTCTACAGTTTCTGGCGGAAGCTTATGATCTTACTTTCAAAAATATAAACTGTAGCAAAATTGCTTCTTTTTAGGTAGGAACCTCCCCGAACATCGCAAGAGAGGATATTTTTTTTTAGTTACCCACTCATGTGGGATTTCGCTGAAAAGGTATTTTCAAATGAAGTAATGTTTCTGTACAACATTTTATCATAAAAGATTTTTAACTTTTAAAGTTTTATTCAGAATTTACGTATTGAATTCCGAAACTTCTTACATTTTGCTATTGCAGAAAGATTAATAAGTTTTTGCAGTCGAAAATGGATACATTGTTCACCAATTTATATTTCATGAAGGTACTTGAATTTCTGAAGTATTAATGCACAACATTGGGTTAGATTTTTTACGCAATATCGACATTTCTAAAATTATTATATTGCAGAAAGATGAATAAGATAATGCAGACGAAATTGGATACATTGTTAATAAATTCTAATTAAATAACAGCAATAAATTTACCTATGTTATATGTTAATTAGTATATATCTTAGTATTTAAATGTATCGATAGATGTCGGTATTACTATGTAACCAACTTATGAAATTGGTTAACTGGGGTGAAATTTTAAACGGATTCCCAAAATAACCCGGATCCTTTCATTGTGCATGGCTCGAAAACCACTTGGCGAACTTTTCTCAATTTTATTAAAGTTGATGATCCGGATCTAATATTCTTGTATAAGGTGTGGACTTGTTCTATCAAGACATGACTATCGGTGACGTGGGTGGGTGATGATACCTTTTTTCGCCTTCGAGTAACCCAAAACAATAGATTCTGATTAGTGAGTCAGCCAGTTTACTTTTGCTCCTCGTCGTCTCCATTGTGTGGAAGTTCAGTTTTATTTAGTTAGTTACCTATAATAATAACAAATGTTAAGTTTGTAATAGCGGAAATACAATAATACAGCATGTATCGGAAAGCGGAAAGAATAACTTTGATACCTACATATAGGTACTACCGGTGGCTACTAATACTAAGTTTTACAAGTAGTACAATTAAGTTTTAGTAAGTTATGTGATAACAGGTTCATGATCGGGTGTAAAACTACAAGATGTTTCAGAAGTCTGAGATAATACGATAGTATTATCTCAGACTTCAACATCCTGTAAGTAGGTAGGTATAGTAGTACAAGTATTTATATAAATCATAAATAGTTGCTAAATATAAACAAACAAAAGTTTTGTTATCATTTCAGGGCAGTTAGTAGGTTTGAAGATTGATTGCATGTTACGCGGTTGCTGGTTCGCCCCTCACGTTAACCAAACAAACGTAGACTAAACAACCGCGACATAAAACTATCCCAATACCTGCAACCTATTCTATTTGAATTTCAACATCACTATGGATGAAACAATTTGAGCACTATGTTCAATACTAGGCTTGGGCAAAAAATACCGATAGCGATTTTTCATTAAATAATCGATAAAATAATAGATGATGATGATGATGATGCCAATCCAACCGATTCCGGTTATGGCGACCGCTTTAACTCCTATCCTGACGAAGGTGAGCTCTCGTGTGGCTGACGTAACCGATCTTCTTGTTGAATATCCGCCCGCACGAGGGACACGTGAGCACACCGTTTATATAATTATAAGTTATAGCCGCTGGTGGTCGCGCTTTCAGCTCATCTCTTTTAGTGTCAAGCTCAATAAGCCGATCCTCCACAAATTCTTGAACCTTGGTCTTAACCAGGGTTCTCCACTCTGGCCGTTGCGCTGCCAATTTCTCCCATTGCGCCGGATTCATTTGGCACCTTTTCATGTGACGCTTAAGAACATCTTTATATCTGAGAAGTTGACCACCTTGCTTCCGTTTCCCCTTCTCCAGTTCGGAATAAAAGATGCGCTTCGCGACACGTTCGTCTGCCTTACGCGACACGCGACCGGACCACCGAAGCTGTCGCCGCATGAGGTAAGCTTCTATTCCACCCACATTGGCTCGTCGCAGCACCTATATCGTCTTTTAATCTCGATATATCAAATGCGATATATTTTGTGGAATTATAATAATAAATTTTGTATTTTATCTTGTTTTCATCGGGTTTACTTATTATACCTTTTGATATTTTGAGAATACTTTCGACAAAAAATTCGAAATACCTATCGATATTTTCTCTCGGTAGATACCTATCGATATGATATTTGTTTATCGATTATTTTTTCACTTGCCCATCCCTCTCCCCTACAAACACGACTTTGATAAACTCGTCAAAGCTTTTGAAAAGCTCCTATTCCTTTCTTCATGTTTTTATTATGGGCGATATTGCTTTTGCTATGTATTTACAGCCTTAAGAAGTCTAAATGGCCGCTGTTTTGGTGCCTAGACACCGCCACGCAGTTCATTGTAATCGCTATCTATGTAGATTGCAAATCAATAATTTATACACAAACGCTCCGAGGTTGTTAAAAGCTTTCATAATACGATTGAACATGTTTCGTATGCGTAGAGCGTGTCGTGATGTGGATATTCGATATTTCGATAGTAGCGGTTGACAATGAGAGATGAATTTATAGTGGCAGGTAATGCCTACGAAATGCATTTATGAGGAATATTTGGTTAGTAAATTTAGTTTAGATAGCTGTGCCCGCGACTTCGTCCGCGTGGAATTGAATTGACAAAGTTTCATACAAACTTTCATCCCCTATTTTATCCCCTTGGGGGTAGAATTAATCAAAATCCTTTCTTAGCGGATGCCTACGTCATAACATCTACCTGCATGCCAAATTTCAGCCCGATCCATCCAGTGGTTTGGGCTGTGCGTTGATAGATCACTATGTCAGTCAGTCACCTTTGAGTTGTATATATTAAGATGTCGAAATGAAGTAAGTAGGTAGATAGGTATAGGTACAAACAATTTTGTAAGTCGGTATTAATAGTTAAACATTTTGAAAATTGGCGACGACTTACCGCATTGGTTAGAGCGTAGGCCTCTCGGATCTCTGCACCGAGTAGTTGCGGGTTCGATACCTATGAGGGTAAATTTCGGAAAAGCCTTGTCATAATTTTCTCTGATCTGGGTGTCGCTGGGATCGCCCCCAGTCAAGTTAAAAGAGTTGCTTCGTTTGTAACTATACAGAATGCAGAATGCTGTATTAATCTGGTGATATTTATTATTGTTAAGTATTTTTTATGTATTGTTTTCTTACGCGAATACTACACATTGAAATAAAACTAAATATGAGGGTACCCAGTTACTAACTATAACATCAGGACGTCTAACACCTCAGTCCCCCCGTGACCATGGCTGCTGTAAAGCAACCGAAACGTCGGGAACATAAAGTTAATAAACGCGATAAAATCCGAAAAATAGTTTTATTTCAATATTTTTTATGTCATAAAAAACTTTATTTGATAGGATAGTAGTGGGTATTATACATACATTGGCGAGCATACTTCAAAGCGTGGAATTACTTAGTGCTCCTATGATTTTCAGTAACTCAATTTGTAATTTACAATAGGTGTAATAGTAGGTAGATTGGCTTAGAAAACCGATCGTTAATCTAAATAGGTACACTAAGGTGACTTAACTTTAACCCTTTTTATGCCCCTCGGCCAGTGCCTTCAACCCGCAATGCCTATTAATTTCTGATGACATCTCCTTAATTTATACAATCACGAAACATGAGTAATAATAAGTCACGGTTACAAGATGGAAACGATAATAATGTAACGTGATACAAGGTTCTCGGATTTTCCAAATGAATTGGCTTTCAAATACATAAGCACCCATTTACCTACTTACTGATTACATGATCTAAACATAGGTACCTACTGTACTTTTATCAATGTAATAAATGAGTGCTAGTATAAATAACGAATATGTACATCACCGTCAATAGCGTAGTGGTTAGATGGTTAGAGGGGCCGCCCTCGTAGCTAAGAGATTCGATCACCATCATCCTGACCATTAAACTATTGACGTGAGCTCACTCCTAACGCTAATTAACTTAGCTGGAGGGATTAACAAGAATACTAATGATGTGATAAACTTACATTACTAGTAAACTCTATAAAAAAGACCACTTCATAAAGCGACTTCCAATTTCCAGTTTGCAATATTCAGGCTGTTCGTGAGTAGGTAATAATTAAATGTATTACAACGGCCCATTGGTGCGTAGCGACACAATATGCGCCGGCTGACATGCGACACTCCATCGGACAGGACACGTCACGCGCCGGATTTATAGCCACCACTTAGTTGCACGTCATATGCTGCTGCAACGCTATCGAAAACACCCATTTCCAAACGCGGTCTAATCTGTATATTAATATGTGAAGGAAAAACTTTCAAACGCTTAATAGGAAAATTGCGCGGACGGAGGAGTATAAAATTTGGCACAGTTATAGTTTATATAGAGAAAGAGTGCAGAATGCTAATATTTTTATATTATAATACTTAGAAATACATTTAAATCAATAAATAAAACGAGGCGAGGATTCTGTTGATATTCTTGAGGTTTTATGAGAAAGATGAATGATTTCGTTTTTTTTTATAACTTATAATGTATTTATAGTTTCTTAATTATTTAATTAGTGAAATTGGCATTTGGCCGTTCTTTTTTAAATTTTAATAAATAATTAATAAATAGATACCTACGGGCTGGCTCGACTGGGGTGGCGTAAAGTAGCTTTTATAAGTGCGCTTTGTACGGTGAGGAAGCCTTACACCCCCCCCCCCCCCCCGCTTCCTCTTCCACTCTGTCCCACTCCCCTTCAGGTCAGCAACATGCCAGCAATCCCTTTGGTATTGCAAGCATCATATGCTATGGACGGAATGGATGGTAGCTTTACATCAAACGGGTGGAACACTTGTTTGTCGACTTTGTTAAATAAAATAAAGTAGATAAGTACATTTATTTTGTGCTAGGTTGCCCGGCCTATATTTTTATCACGTAACGTAGTTAATTTGTTTGTGATTCTGTGATAAAATACTGTACTACCACGCAGTCATTTAAAGTTTTTAAATCAAATTTTATCGTCGAACATAGCTTACACAAAAATAATAGAGCAAATACACTCCATGGGTTTCGCTGGCACAAGTTTTCAAGGCAAAGTATTTGTTGCGAATTTGTATGTATCGATATCCAGTTCCATTACACTAGGACACGTAAGGCAAACGTTCCTTGTCCTTTTAATGAAAGTTCACTCGGCAGAGTCCCGCAGGATTAGTTTATTTGGACATGGAGTAAATTTACTCAGGCCAATCTAATATGGGCACAAGCACGAGACAGCTACCGTCTTATCTAATCTATGAATTTCATTTCGACTCGGAATGAACATTCATTGCGTAAGAATAAACAAGTAATTTACCAAGCCAAATAAGACCTTGACCCATACAACACAAGCAGCATTTATCTATTAAAAAATCCTAATAAAAAGTCCTAAAATCTTAGTAGGACATATGTTGGATTCAGGCCATAGAACAAACGGTAGAACAAGGTAGGTTTATAGTTGGTAACAATAACCACACTTTACATAATTAATAGTAAATCCTTATTGCTCAACCCTTATCAATAGGGTATTATGAACTATTGTCCCATGGCATTTATGGGCTTATAACATGGCAAAAGTCGCTAGTGGTCGCTGGTGTCTTCAAGTATCAATTAAAACCTACAATATTGTTATTATACACTGTTAAATACACAAGAGACTGAAATCTTCCTTAATTTTCACCAATAGGTACGAGTATACAATAACGAAGTATAAATGTTGTGATTATCTTTAATAACACAAGTTACGATACGTTCTACATTTTTTTACCGAGATAAATCTTTAGCGTTTGAACTATAATCATAGTGTATCAAAGTAAGTAATTTTTGACGGAGTATGAACAAAATGGGATATCTTGGGCCCCGGAGGCCGCCTGACCCGAGATATTGAACTGGTCAGGCAAAACGATTCGCAGGGCTTGACTGAAGGGAACCGAGCTCTATCCGACTAAAATCACTCTTCTGCTAGATTTAACATTTCGTTCTTTTAATATTAGCCATTTGTTTACAGAAATAAATGTCTAATTTTTGTATATTGTTACATTTCAAAACATTTCACTTGTACACTTTACTGTCTCTGCCACAGTTATTTTTAGTATTGGTACCTACATTTATTCGTGGAAGCAGGAATAATGTACCTACTGTGTCTGAATTGTCTAGTAAAAAATATTTATTTGTCTTTGTTCCAAAATAATAATCTTATTTAAAAATATAAACATATAAAAGCCACTGGCGGTCAATTTATGTATCTCGAAAGTATTTGTTTAGGAATTGTTTACTTTGATTCAAAGTTATTTGATATAAAATTCTAGTCTTCCTCTAAAATACAAGGCAAAATCCTGAGTAACCATAATTTGGACGTTGTTCAGCATTTTTTATTTATTTAGATCAATAAATTTCCCAGACTAATATTGAAAAACCTATTACCACAGCGAGCGTAGAACGAAGGTGATTATAATGACTTATAATACTATAAATAAGTTCTATTTATAAGCTAAGGCTCACGTAGGTGGGCATCTCATATTATCCGAAGCAAGGAACAAATTATTCGATTCAATTATCTCCGAGATAAAATAATTACACGGTATAATGTCTTGGGCTACGGAGAGATACTGAAAGCAGCCATTAAAGCTACTTACGAGATTATTACCAAGTAGAATTAGGCACTTGCTAATGTCACTAGGGGCCGTCGGTTAGAGCATGTTAAAGTACGGGCCTTTACGGGCCTCTAGCTCTGATAACTCTAAAACAAGGAGCGTCGGAAATTCAAGGATCATTTCAGGCTATCTTGCAGCCATATTATTTCATAAAAAAGCGCTGTTCAGTTAGATATTGAACGCAGCTCGGTAATAGCAAATGAAATTTATAGTTTTTAATTTATTTTCACGGCGAACTGGGAATTGAAATAACTTTTACTCTACGACTCTACGCGATTGTTTGTAGAGGATGTCTCCCAACTTGCAACCTCAAGAATGTAAGTTCATCCATGAAGGATTGTTTAAAGTTTATGTGTTTATAGGTATGCCACCTTCCACCTTTCTCATCCCTCTGTCCCATTCCCGTTGATATGGGCAACGTGCGAGCAATGCCTTTGGTATTGCAAGCATCCATGGGTCATGTTAACTGCTTAATATCAGGTACGCTTGTTTTCCGACTTTTTTATGCGAAATCTTCAGGTGCTCATTGTACACCTTTTGGTCAGTGTAAATATAATTATGCTGCTCAAACTAGGAACATATCAGTTTGTACGAAGTTGGGATCGGTCCGAGTCCCATCACGTAGAATAATTAAACGCAAACAAACTGCCGTGCCCACGGGCGATCGAGAGTTAGGTTTATTTTCGATACATGCTGTGTGTGACCCAAAATCAATTTCATTTATTAGATTATTCCACGCGAACATTGATCTCGTAAACTAATATGAAGATATTTCGCGACCGACGCATACCTATTCATATAATATTTTATAAACGAATGGTTCGATCATGGATCCGGAACTCCGGATATTAGAAAGACTGCAGTTAGTTTGATATATCTACTAGGGATCATCTTGAATGTCTATATCTCAAGTTACAATTCGGAATTTAATTCTTACTTTAAATTCAGTAGCATTGCTCTTTGACAAAAAATATAGCGAGAAAAAGAAAATATTAAACGGAATGTAATAATGTACGTATATGTTTATATTGTATTGAATTTAATTAATAAGGAGTACTACTCTTCTTCTTTCCATCTTATATGAATTTATAATGTTGTATATCTTAAATAAAACTAATTTTATCATTATTTCCTGGCGCTAAATCCTTTACTACCCCAACACAATTAGGTTTTGCAGTATTTTGTTTTGAATTGTCAAGTTACTGAAACAAATTAAAAGTCGAAGTCTAACTTTTAATTTTACATTGTGGAGCATTCCAAATACACCGCATTTCCTCTATTTAACAGCGAGTGACCCTCGTGTCCACTTAATGAAACGGGTATTTGGCACTCAAGCTGTTTGCAGCTAGCAGCACATTCCTAAAACCGCTTATTAGATTTTACAGCGCTGAAGCGACGGCGTCCTCACGAAACTAGCTATACCTACCTATATATCAGCGTAAATATGGATTTTAAATAACTTCTAAGATGTATGTTTTTAATCACGAGTAGAGTTGTACCTATACACCCCCTTATAATTAAACGTGGATTAGCGGGCGAATAGTTACACACCAAACTATCTCTTTTTGTCATCAGTAATTTGACATTCAAAAAAAGAAAACAAAGTTTGGTGTAACTACACAACCTCTAACCCGAGTTTATTAATAAGTGCGTGAGTATAGTAGAGTAGAGTATAGTAGTTTTAGTGAATTACAAAACATTATTTATTGTATGCCTAAAATAAGTAATTGCATATTTTCTATTAGCAAAACGATGTCAACGTGTTGTCTCAATATTGCTGTCTGTTGGCACTCAAATCGGGTTCCCGTTTTCACCACTTGCCGGTAATCACATCACTTATTAGACTTAACAGCGCTAAAGTGAACTCAGCGTTAGAAGACCTTTCATCTGTTCACGACTTTATGAAACTATCATACTAACTATCCACTCTCGTCTTAAGTAACCTTCAAAGGGTCTATTTTAAATAATGATTTCAAAAACACATTTCCTTTAGCGTATTTTTTAAGTTTAGTTATTTTAAAGGTATTCGTTGGTAAATAACGACTTACTACTAAGAATATGGTTACCTAATATGATCTTGTACTTTGCATGAAAAAAACATAAACCTTTTGTAAAAAATATGCCTGAATAACCGTTAGTCTTTTTAAATGCTAATCTGAAACATACGATTTCAATATTTAACAAGGACATCTAAAGGTCTAAATTCGTACTGAAAGGCTGCCCCTATAAGTCTGACCGTATTTTTAACGCATTATATGAGAGCTATAAAGCGGGCTAACTGGTTAGATAATAACGCTACGTACCTAGTTTCTGTTGGCTATCAAAGTTAAAGTACTCCTAAAGTGCTTATTTTGCTGCTGGCAGACGACATTTTCGTACAAGGACTCCGGATAAAGAAATCAACAACGGCCTAACGGACTAAAAGGTCGCGTGTCGAACTTTCATCTTCGTTTGAATTCCCACAACACTGTATAATTAGTAAAAAAATATAAATAAATATCGCCTAATCAGCACACCGATAATCTCAAACAATAGTTGCCAGCGACACCCAGATTAAGAAAAAAATACAAAAAGAAGATTTCCAAAGTTATCCCCGATGGGAATCAAACCCGCAACCACCAGATGCTGTAAGCCGAGTGGCCCGGCCCACGCGCCAACCGGTCGTCGTATCTAGCTCGGTTATATACGAAAGTAAAATTGGTATTTAAAGTAGGTACTAAGTATTTGTACTTTGGTTGTTTACTCCATTATTGTATTATGTTCACTGACTATTCATCAAAAACATAAAAGTTTTTCTTACATTACAGATACTGTAAAAATATTTTTTGAACGAACAACAAGTAAGCAAAGAATTCGTGGTTCTTATATAAGAACCTGGCATGATTATACTAACTTAGCACGGTTCATAGTATCGACGGAAATAATAGTGAGTGGGTAGTAGGTACCTAAATATGTACCTATTACCCGATGCTATAAAACGGTAGGTGCGTACAAAATTAAATGTCTCAAAAAATTGTAAGCACACCATTAAGTTACAATCTTAGTGAGGGAATGTTTTTCCGCTTCACAATTATTTACGTGTAGGCTGTTATTACGGTGTAAAAAGCACAGCCTCCCCCAGATCATTAGGACCACGGAAAAACAGAAAATGAGAGAAACCTTTTGGGGGGTGTAACGTTTCGCCATACAACACTTAATTTGTGATTCAGGTACAACTTCCCTGTGGACCGTTCTCATTAGATATAACTTGTTTTTATTAAACTTTCTTAGATAATTTTAGATAAGAATATTTATTATTTTACTAACTTCCTGTCCTGTCCTGTGTTATCAGTGGCAATATTTCTCACATCTTATGCTCGGCCTGTGATATTAAGACTGCTAAATGCTCATTTAGTTTAATACCCAAGTGAATATAGAATTTTACTGAAGCTGCGTTATGAATGTTAAACTGAAAACCACATTGGATACGAGAAGAAAGGCGAGCGTTGTGTAAAGAGTACTACGGTGTTTCCGCGAGTTATATTTGAAAAAGTGCCACTGAGCGAATGCTGCACCGGCTATTGAAAGAAAATATTCATAGGTATTTAGAAAACTAGGACAGAGATCTGTGAATAAGTGTAGAGGAGGCCTTTGCCCAGGAGTACCACCTGCTAGTATACTTACTAGTATACTTACCGTTAAGTGGGTACTCCTGGTAGGTTAACTTAACGGTTACAAAAACTATCTATCTTGGCTTTGGTAGCCGTTGAATGTATAACTATAGAAAAAACCGCCCCTTGAATTCAATCTTTTGACGTAAACGTTAGCGTAAGCGTGTTACGTCCCACTCTCATGAATGATTTTATAAATAGGAGTGACAGTGACGCCATAATGTACTCATCCGAGCTGACATTTTAGAAATAAATGTATGTTCGGTACGCGTGGGTAAAGCAAAATTCAGAAATAGGACATATAATTAAACTCGCTTTACTGTACACTCATTGATAGTATATTAAGCTGGCCTAGTAGTCCGTCGTCCATCATGGACCATTGGGAATTGCAAGCGGAAGAGGACCCTAATGATCGACAATAGTAGGCACAGCTGCGCCATCCCTCGTGGCTGACTGTCTATACTCTCCGTACATGTGTCGGGACGACCCACTGATAAGAAAACCGCCGTAGGCCCGTAGGACCTCTCAGACAAAGGACTTAGTTTGTTTTCAACAAAACACAAAAGAGAACCCTAAGTAAGCACAAACAAACATATAACGTACAAATTACGCTCAGAAATTCCAATTTATCTTTGTGTCCGTATCTATTACCGTAATTTATTTTATATTGATACTGCAAAAATAGTGTTTTAAGGAAATCAGAAAGGAAGGTTTATAATATCCTCTAAATGTTTTTATTTTTCTTATTTTTTTCTGCCATCAACGAAGTTTGATTTTATGTAGATCTTAACTACTGAAACCGGCATGTAGTACGTTTGACTTACTTAGAGATATTTATATAGTTATAACATTTATATCCTAAGCAATTATTCACACGGTTGACACGGCACCGATAATCACCAGCATTTTTCAACAAAATTAAGACACAACGATGCCGTCTTCTTCGTGTAAATAACCACTAAACATAATCTTTTCATTTTAAATCTATCAAAAATCTAAACACAAATAAAAATCATGTACACACTAGATTATATAAAAGGTGTTATAGAGGAATTCGGAACATAACTCTTATTCCGTTTATACATATTTTTCTTACCTACTATTTGGCGGCCATCATACTTAATATTATAAAGAGGAAAACTTTGTTTGTTTGATTGTAATGAATAGACTCCGAAACTACTGAACCGATTTGAAAAATTCTTTCACTGTTGGGAAGCTACACTATCCCCGGGTGACATAGGCTATAATATATTTTCAAAAAAATTTGGGATCCTTACTAAAACTCGAATAATGTAACCGCAATGTACCAGTGCGAAGCCGGGGCGGGCCGCTAGTCTTTCATAAAGTAAAGCGTGCTTATATTTTAGTCAACTAGCAATATTATTTCATGCAGCATTTAAACCAACACTGGGCATAAGGTATTTATCGGCATAGCAACGCTGGTTAGCCGTATCCTTGTCTCAAACTGGAACTCCGAACAAGCCAGCTGACGGCTTCTGTGTCTTTGAGAACAAACAGCCGCTGCTTGCTACAATTCTGTAAACTATTAACACAAAGCTCTAGATATATTTTATCAAAATTTACCCTTAGTTTATTAGTGACTAGCTGTGCCCCGCGACTTCATCCGCGTAGTATTGGATTATTGGGTTAAAAAGTATCCTATATGTTAATCCCGGTTATAATCTATCTGTGTTCCAAATTTCATCCAAATCCGTTTAGTAGTTTTTGCGTGAAGGAGTAACAAACATACATACATACATACATCCACACTCACAAACTTTCTCATTTATAATATTAGTAGGATGAACATTCTAAATGGGTACGTAGAGTGAATACCTACATATTATAAAAGTGCTCACTGACTCTCCGAATCCTATGATTACGAGCTTGAAATTATAACAGCGTTTGTTCGAAAGCATACGCATTTTGAATCATTCAAATCAATATAGGAAACAGATTCGGAAACTTTATACGCCTAAATTATTTAAAATGTTAAATTATTTTTATTATTATTTCACCGCTAGCACCTTAATCGCTAGTCTTGAAATGCTCGCACACGCTGTCGCAGGATCTTATAGTTAATAACTTGTAAGTAACAATCCGTAAAAGCAATAGGGTTGCCTCCATGCAATACATGAATTCAACAGTCCACCTCTATATACCCTTTCGGGGTCGAAAGTCGTGACTGCATTTGTTTATTCAATTTGCCAGCAAAAATGTTACAATTGATGTCGGCAACAACTAAGACGATTTTTTAAATCCCAAGAGTGCACGAAAAATGGGATGGTCGTCTTTAGACGGGAACAAATCGCAGGATTTCCAGTCTGCTTTATTAGTTACACATACTTTACTTGCATACAGCGCAACGAATGGAGTGTTTTCTAGCATTAGTAGTTTTTCTAGTATTCCTACGCAACTTTGAAAGGTCACGCTTATATGTACTAAAGCATATGTCATGCGAAGGATGTGAGCCGCTATTGTGTATCTTTGAGCTCAACGTGTTGTTGGACATGTTTTGAAACTAGTAAGGCTTAAATATTTTTCTGAAAAAGAAACAAACATAAGCAGCTTAAAATTGTGCCAAATGTTAGCTTCTAAACTGGTTATATTTTTTCTGATGTCTGAGATGAATCTGCAACTCGTTGTTTATAAACGAGCTTTCAACCAACGACTAACAAGGAATTAGGTATTATTATAATATTATTATTAGAAATATACTATTAGGCAGTACCTACGCTGTTTTGACGTAGGTACAGTCGCCACGAAAAGAACAAAGATACGCTTTTAAGAGTCAATCTAGTTACATCTTATACGTACATCCTTTGAATATCCGGTAAGTAATGTGATAATAGAAAGAAAGCGTACACAATACAATTACGACATAATAGATGTGACATCTCGCCGAGTCTTGTTTAAAGATGTTTTTCTGTTGTTTGTCTCACAAGTAATATCATTCTGCTCCTTATTATCAGCCTGATTTTAATTAAAGATCATGTACTAATTACAATACTTATGTAGGTATACGCATACAACCTCATTGCCAACATCATTTTAATCCTCTTACTTTCGTATACCTACTTATTACCCACTTTATAATTCCGTTTCTAAGAACACTGTGGTTGCTTTGTTGTACACATTTGCAATATTATTATGAGAACATAATGAGGAAATGAAGGAATAGATAATAGTATTATTATAATCGTTTTGAAAAAGATCAATATGGATAAATAAATCAATATTTTGCTTTCGGATAAGTAGTTCTAGTTATAAATAAATATCACCAGACTGACTAAGGGACTAACCAACTGTATGGTCCCAAACTAAGCAACGCTTGTACTATGGGTACCATACAATGGACTGGGGCCGATCTCAGTGTCACCACCGGGACACTGAGAATTTTGCACCAGCGGGAATCGAACCCGCAACCACCATAAAATGCAGTGAGCCGAGCGGCCTATGCTCCAACCACTGCGCCAAGCGGTCGTCAATTGTCGTCATAGCATAAATTATGTAAGATAAAGCTCTTATTTTAGTAACCGACACTTATTTTATGCGTGTATGTTCTACAATCACAATAGGTACAAGATTTAGAATATAACAATATCCTAACAACAAGAGATACAGACGCAAAGTCAAAGCCTTGCGTGCCTACGCAGGTGAAAACAAATTCATCTTCCAGCAAACGATTGATTAGCGGAGCGTAAAGAAGTGGAAAGGCAGAAATTATTATTAAGTTTGAATCTGTTCGCGTGGAATCCGAGCGCATGTGCAGCCGAGCGGCGAAGTTAGCGAGCGGAGGCCCTTAACACAAACCACAGTCGAGCCTCGGTTCACTACATGCGCGGACGTAGCCGCTACGCCGCTACGCGCTACGAACTTCTATACCGTCGAACCCGCTACCGTAGCATGCCGCGAAAACAGTGAAGTTTCTTTCTCACGGTGCGATGTCGTCTTGAATGATGTCGTTGGGAAAACTTTTGTTCTATATACACTTTGGACTTGTCTTCCATGTTGTGATTTGTTTTAAGGAGACTATTGGTAAGTTGCAACGCTTATAACAGAGTGGATGAACTAAGAAATATACATTTCCAGTACATGATAAGATTTAAAACCATGTAGTCTACCTATAAAAACAAATTATTGAACATCGTATAAACACGTAGACGTAATAATAAAACGCTTTTGACGTGTAATAACAATACAGAAAGGCAGTTAAAGGCCCGTATGAACACAATGTACCACATGTCGTGACTAGATGATATAAAAATATTCTTTTAAATGTTTGGACCGCATCCTTAATTAGGTTAGTGGTGCACTTTATATTCAAATATTAGTATTATGTGTGCTTCAAATGAGTAGGTAGGTATTATCGATTGATAACCAATAAGTTACGGTACCTATCAATAAGGTAGGTATGAAAAATGCATATGAACAAATTACATCAACTTAAATAATAAAGACTATTATTAATGTTATTGAACAAGAATATTTTTATAATAATATTGGAATTTGGGTGTAAATTGGAAAATTTTATTAATTAATCTAGCCATAAAAAACCAATAAGATGTAAATAAAGAACACGTCACGATGAATTTTGAGTTAATTATTCGTAGGTAAACACATTTGTAACAAACAATGTATGGTCCCGGGCGGCACGTAGCCAGCCTCCGTCAGGCATTAGCCAGCTTAGCAGCTCCGAGGCCCGCTGCAACCCTTCTACCACAGCATAGGAATGAAGCTTAAACGCCCCCGGGACTAGCGCCTGTCGTGTGAACGTAATCACGACCTTCTCATTTATTATTCAGTTAATTTTCCTAGTTTCCACCTTTTTATTATAAACAGCAAAGGGTTGAATTTACACCCGAAGTTTTCTCCTGGGTAATTGATAGACATGTGTATGAATAATTTAAAGGAGTAACGAGCGAGCGGAGATGTTAAACAGTATTTCATTCGATTCGCAGAAACCGATGTTGATTTACTTAACATTAAGATTTGTTCTCTCTCTTTTAAGCTTTGATTAACAGGCTCGATGTTCTCGTACTTCGCTATTATCAGTAGAGAGTAATAAATTCCTTGTTACTGGCACAGTGGCATTTTAGGTTGGACTTCCAGGTATTGTTATCGATAACAATACCTGGAAGTCCGACCTAAAATGCCTATCCGTTGAACCGAGCGGAAAATAATTTTACATGTTAGTAAATACCAAATTGTCTATTTCACAATGATGTTGGTTAAGCAGTGACGACAGCTCTTACGTATTTTTTTTGTAATCAGGCAATCCATCAACACAACAAAAATTCATTACTCGCTTTAAGACATCTCACTAAAATTAACAGGAATTGTATAAACCACGACTTTACTCAGCTTATCTGATAAAGCGCTTTGAAGAAGTTCTTAATAGCCTTAAAATTTCTTAGAATTTGTACTAGTTTGCGTAGAACTTCTTACTGGGATTTATTTAATAACTAGCTTTTCATGCGAATTCACTTGCAGATTTATCCATTCCTTCTCACGTTTCATGGTTCAAGCTGGATAAACACGAAGGTCGAATAAAAAAGAGCAAAAGATTATCAAATGACTAGTTTAATATAACAACAATCCCTCCTTCTTATTATAATACATTAAAATGAGATATACTTAGTTTAGAAGAAATATTTAGTCTTGTTGAATTCTCTCATGAATCAAACCTAAAACATCAATAGTGTCATGCCGCTTGTTCAGTGCCGTACCGTACTTACAAAAGCACGTTAAATAACGTATCAATACGAGCAACGTTCAGCGTTACTTCCTATCTAACGATTGGCATAATTGAATGAAAACATTTTGTGTTTGAATAATAGCCTCGAAATAGCGGACCGGCAAAAGATTTTTTCACTGCATTTTTTCGGTGCCTCTTTCATTATAACATTTTGAATTTAAATTTTCTATGGTTGTATTATTACTGAGATTCTATTTCTTTTCGATTCTTATTATTACTGAGGTTTCCTCACAATGTTTTGCTTTAACGTAACCAAGTGATAATCATATTGAAACTATGAATTGTACATACATTTCAAAAAACTCACAGGTGTCAGCCAATCTTGTCTTTTAAAAGTCCAATCAACTTGGGAAAATCATGTGACTAACGTGGCCCGGGCTAACGTGGTACCTAGATTATAGTCTGAAATCCCCCTCGCATTGAGGGGAGGCCCGTGCTGAGGAGTAGAACATTAAAAGGGCTAATATTTTTTATTATTTTTAGTATTATAACAAGGTTTATTCTGTTGAAAGACAGGTATACCAAATTCACATTGCGAGTTTTAGCTCGTTATTACCACGAATTCCTACTTGTTATCCGTGTTCTGAATACAAATGTTATCATCCAGTGAAATCATCTCAGACAACACTTGTTCTGGAATCAGGGCGAGCCTCTCTCTCTCGATAAGCCAGAATACAATAAATATATACAAGAATACAAGGTATATTTCTTCGTTCGTATCGTAAAATCGTATTTTCCCCGAAAAACAAAAGTACAATTAATCAAAATTACTGATAAGCTAACTCTAATTAGGGATTAGCTTTTTGCAGTGTTTCTGTAACAATTTGTGCCGCAATAAATCTTATTAGTTCCCGCCCTACCCTGGCTCGTCCCAGTCCTGGGTCCCTCCGTTTCCTCCATTCCACTTGTTCTTATGTCAGCTCTGATAAATCCTTTAAGAAAGCGTTTAATGCGTCAGCCATACTAGCTAACTAGCGGTAATTCTGAGACTCCACAGAGGCAACTTTAAACGTTGTCTCGTTCAGGACAATTTATTTGTGAACATAGTCTTGTTTATCCATGTTGTAAACAATATTGTCGCTCTGTTGCTCTAACCAGAGCACTGTTTTTGACGTGGCTCAGTCCCTCATAATTTGTTCCGTTCCAATTCTTCCACAAAAATCAAAAGTTGTTGTTGTTGTTTCAATGTCCAGAACATCGATGATGAACAATAATTTATTAATTAATTATTACAACAATTGGTGGGAAAAAGCCACGCCTCCATCCGGTCACGTCGGCCAAACTTCCGGCCAGCCATTAAATTAAGAGAAACTAAACTTCATTTATCTCGGCTTGTTACTTCCACGGGCGATAAGGTTCAGAAACACGGCTGGAAACTTCGTCGAACTCACAGATAACTTCGGCGAAAAGTTATCGAATCACGCCGATCGTTCGAAAATTTGTTACTTACTCAATATTTTAAATAATCTTCTTTGCACCACATCTTATCTTGGAAACTTTTCACTCCGTTCAAATTACTTTGATTATGCGTGGTGGAGTAATCATGATCTGTCAGACTTAAGTGAATATTTTATGTAGGTAGGTAGGGACTTACACTGTGTTGACAGTGCCACAACTTGCTTCTTCATATTATGTAGTGATCTTTATTTACAATATTTTCACCTGACTACGGCAAAGCTAAAGAGAAGGATTATGTTTTTATTTTTATTTTAGTAGTCTGTGTTTGTATATGTGTATCATTTTTATGTTCCACCGTAGCGCCAACACTACCTAACCGATTTTAATGAATGAGGTGTCTATCGACTCGTTATTATAGTCGGGGTGACATAGGCTGCATTTTATTCGAACAAAATGAAATAAATCCGAAAAGTGGGGGTCTATTAAATTATTATTTTTTGGCTGTCGTATCAAGTGGGATGTCTAATGAAAGAAGAGCAAATGTTGAGTTCATATAGTACAACATGAAATATACTTAGCGACAAAAAAGCTATTTAATACTTAGTATATTTCAGAGTTTAAAAATACTGCAAGCGTGAACTATCGGCAGTTCTGAATATAACTCGTATACATACATGCAGTTTTTAACCGCATTTTTTCCGTAATAGAGTTTTTTTATGTTTAACTTGTTATGAACATAAACAGTTTATTTTCACCTTTTTTTCCATAACCGATATACATGAGTCAACAAGCTGACCTTAATTGGTAGTACATATCGATTCGCATAGGATATTTAAAGTGGAATAAACTTCTTACGTTGAAGCGGGGGTCGCGTGACGGGCCACGTTTGGAGGAGCAGGGGCGGGGGCCGCACGGCAGCCGGCGCGGGAGGGCGGCTGGCGCCGATGTGATACGCAAATATTTATACCGGCCCGCCCGGCACAAGTCATTGCCTGAAAGCGTTGTCTTGTACCAGCGCTCGTTGTAAAAAGAAAATATTGCCTGTCGATGCGCACAACAAAGTCACGGCACAAATAAATTGGCAGCGTTGCATAACGCCCATTGAAAGTATCGCCCCAAATTGAGATTAAGTGAGGCTTTACACAATACAATGATTTATAGACGATATCTTTTTTAAGATTGTACTTTCGCACAGGTATTTCTGTTTATAATTCGGAGGATAACTTGGCATGAGAAGCGTCGGGTAATAATAGCTGGTCATCATAAATCACATTTTTATAAGAATATTAAAATATATTGTAATCGAGTTTCGAAGGCAGCTAAAGGGATCCACGGCTTCACTTTTAGGTATTTTGTTGCTTGCATTCATGTCTAGCATAATGAGGCTATGTTAAACCGATAATAAGATATTATTCTCAAAACAAACGGTAAAGAAAAAGCTTTGTAAACTTTTCGTTCGTATTCCTATAATGTTTTCGTAGTCTTTCAAAACGCCGAGAGGCATTCTATGTTTTTCGTTACCGTGATCGTAAAGAAACAAAAAAATACTAATGTGCGTGCCAAGTTTTCAGCGATAGAGGGCGTATAGAGGGGCTTTTAATTTGATATAACGTGACTGTTATTTGGCATTCGGAATATCGTAGTATTAATAGCACCATGAAGAATAAAATATAAAGAAGAAAGGTCAAATTGATTCGCGGTTTCCTTATTCAGTATTAAATTTACACCTATCCGTTCAGAACTACTTTGAAGGTCACACACACAATTTTAAAAAAGATGAGAACTTAAAACAGTTTGTTATTAAAGGTAATTATCGCGAGAGATATTAGTCAGTTGATTGCACCACAGATATTTTAAATTACCAATTCCACCTTCATCTTCACTTCCAAGTAGTTTGATGCAATGGTAATAATGAAAACTTCTTCTTTCTCGATAGGAATCTGCATAAAAGGTTTTTCTGGTAAGCAGTATCACGGCAAGTCTGACAAATAGACGCAAAGTAGTTTAAGCATCTGTGAGCCTCGGATAGCGGCAAGGAGACGTCGACAAAGCGGGCTCGTCGTGGTACACTCGGCACCCGAAACAGCGTTCTAATTTCATAATTATCCACTTACATATAAACTCTAAAAGTTTTATTACAAGGATTCAACTCAACTTTTGGCAACTCGAAATTGTGGCGTAATAAACTGACGTGAGTTAGCCGCAAACTTGTGTTGTTTCAAACTACTTGTACTGGTACCGTTTCTGATAAATTCGTTATATTATTCACCAACTTATATAATTTAATACCTATATTAATTAGTGTCTTAGAAAAGGTTTTGTAAAGTTTGCTCGCATCATTTATTTTGATCACACTGTCAAGATAATCAATAAGAAAAATAATAGGAATAATAAATTACATCAAAAGTTTGACTGTATCTACGTACTTTTTACTCGTAGGTAATAGTTTCCGGGGACTGTACTTACTTCCCGTTAATTCAGTGAAACTGTTTGATACTTAGGTATGCATAATTCATGAAGATTTCAGACGAGGAAAATTCTTGTCATTTCGTATAAAAAGTGATTTAAAAAGTTAAAAATGTAAATAAAAAAGTTCAAACTATTGTGTGCACCCAAAGACCCTGAAATTTTTTGCTGCGCTTTGAGAATTAACATGTTGACCTGAATTAATAATATTAGGTATACCCGATAATAAGTATTATTGTTATCAACGCAAAATAACAAACTAAAAATACTTTTTTTCGTAGCTGATAACAACGTACCTAGGCCAAACAAAATATTGTTGTGTCTTCTTCTGCAACACCAGCAATTTTAAGCATGAATGAACGCTTCAAATAGCTTCAATCAATCATCTTGTCTTTGCTATTTAAAATTTTAAACTGTCTCCGCAGAATTCTAACGGTTTAAATTAGCGGGTCTATCTAAATTTAGATACTTACATTCAGGGACAAATTGTACCTTCAAGACGTTATTATTACTGATGGACATTGTTCCATTGACAAATGTGCTATTCGAAGATTATTTCGCCCAGTCCGTAGGGACAGACCCTTGCGACAGGGATTCTAATTTAGAATTCCATGTAGGCATTTGCTGTTCGTGCCTAATAACTCTAAATTGAAAATTTAAAAACCCCCGATGTGACGACCTTTTCATCAAATGTATACTTTACCTAGTACGTCCAAATAACGCTAAAATTATATTAAATTAGTTTCTATTCTGTATTTTTTTCAATGGCGGAGCAGCGCCCTCTAGAATTATTATTGCGTAATATTCCATGACAATTAGCAAAATTTAACGCGTGCGCGTATCCATCATTTGACACGTGACTTATGGAACGTCTTTAGTTCATACACAAATCTCATATAAAAATTGATAAAATATCATTTTTTTCCAGAATCCGGGAAACTTTTCAAATTTATAATATTGTAAAAAGCCAGTTCAGACTATTACGATCATTTAAAAATATAATAAAGCGAAATCGTTTCAGCCGTTCTCAAGTGATGCAAAGATATTATTCCAATAAGCCAAAATTTCGATCGGATTCGAGCCGTGGAAGTTGGTTTTGGCCGTGAATGTGGCTTTTTCAACCTACAAAAGAGCTGATGATCTTCAAACGGCTGAACCGATTTTCATGAAACATAGCTAAGAACACTCTCGATCAGAATACCTATCTAAGAAAAGAAACAAAATTGAAATCGGTTCATCAGCTTGGGCGCTACGTTGCCACAGACAGACACACAGATACACAGATACACAGATACACAGATACACAGATACACATGTTAAACTTATAACACCCGTCGTTTTTCGTCGGGGGTTAAAAATACTAGATAGTAAGTACTGTCAAGTTCAATTTATGTTTGATAATAAACAATTTTATTCATTTGATTGGTATATTCGTATTCAAAATGCTTTTCCGTTCATTTGGAGTTATTGTAAAAATAACCGATAAAATTGCATGTGATATTCATGTGTACAAAAACGTTTAATAAATTGTTGTCAGAAGTAGATACGTAGGTACTAATAATCGTTACGATTTTATGAAATGGTAGGTGCTTTAGTCATTGCTATAATCTTTATGAAATAGGTATTTAAGGAGCGATAAGACGCAAGACCAATTTATTGCCATTCATTATATTGAGTGAGGCATCAGATCAGATTATTTGTTATTGCTTTAAATGACTAACTAACCATAAACAAGTATCATAAATCAGATTTCATTATTTTAGAAACTGAAGTGTACCTACCTACCTACACTTTTACGATTTCAGAATGGTTATAAATCGAAAGGTCATCTTAAACCAACAATATATTATTGCCTAAAGACTAACGACTGTGGTCTATGGACTCCGGGCAAATAGAACCAATTGTAGTCCGATAAAAAAACAATAAAGAGTTCCCCTTTGCTATGCAGAATACAATGGCGTTCTTCCTGAACGATAAAACAGTCGCCCGCAGCCATCAGCAAACGCGAATGACATTTTGCGATGATAAAACATACTACATAGTACAATAACGTCCGCAGCATCGTATGAGCAAGTACCGACATAAAGCATTTAAAACTTTCTTTTAGAGTCTCCAAGGAGGGGTAATATTCTGACATAAATTCTCCCCGGGGCTCACCCCGCTCTCTGAATCCATAAAACGATAAAGATCATCTTTTGTAGCTACAGAGGGAACGTTTAGGTACCTACTTGTCTTAAACAATTCCTCGTTTTGAAATACACCGACACAAATCCACTCATTAATATGCGGAATTTTAACGTTGTTTGAAAGTTTGTTATCTGAAATTCGTTGAAAATTTAGAAGGGTGAGTGAAAGGTTGGTATCTTGAAACACTCCTTCTCATAAGTGTTATAAACAGATACCTTCCCTGACAACAGGTGATTTTGAAGAATTTGATTAACTATTTTATGATGGAGCGAACAATTACTTGAATTCTTTAGATATAAAATGAATTCTACTATGTAAACAAAGGTTATTTAAGATTAGTTAAATATTTCAGGATGCACCGACTCCACTCAAAAGAGAATTAATAATATTATTAATCAAAACAATAATATTATAACAAACCACAAAATGATAGAATCATAAAAGTTACCTAAACATTTTATTGGCGATCAATAAATCTATTGTTTACTGTATCTAATCCTTATCTTGTAAGCTTCGTCCCTCGGAACCTTGCGATCAAGTGGTTAAGATCCATATTCCAACGCTCCTCCGCCCACACATGAACAATTTGATTATATTATGGGACAATAAAATTTCAGTAGCAAATGGTAGATGGAGGGCTACTGTAATGTTAGCCTTTATTATACCTTTAGTATATTGAATGCTCGGGATAGATACGAGGAAAAAACGTTCATTATCGACTCCAGCGTGCAAATAAAACAAGATAGCACCCCAGGGGCCGTTCACTTGGATATTGCGACCCGCAAGCAAATTTGCTCTAGGCTCAATAAATGCTTAGAACTGTACGTGGGTGAACACACTGGTGTCACTACAATACGTATACACACATATATATATATTATACTACCACATTAGTGTGGAGATAAAGCTCCGTGATATATGGGTAAAGTACACGTCTTGTTTATACCTACCGCAAGTAATGATTACTTTGTTGAAGTCTATAACTTTATCTATTCAAGCTCAAAGTACATCTGAGACTCAACGTTTCTCATTATCTGCAAAGCAAAGCAAACATCTAATTGATCGTTATTCCAATCTCATAATATGAATTAAGTGACTTTAATGAAATGCTTACTAAAGAGACGATAATACAAGATTTCTACGAAATAATTACGATAAATTTGTGACTATGTACGTCAATAGCTTTGAAATAAATGTAAATCGTTTTATGACATTGGAGTTTTGACAAGGTCGTAATAATATCAAGTAGATACTTATCAAGAATATCGACGCAGTGGAATATCACGTAAAATGATTCCTACTTACTGACCTATACTAATAAATTTAATATTTACAGAATAGGTATGTTATGTTTATGACTGAGTTTTCAATCTTAGAGGCCACATGATAATAATTGTCTTATCATAGTACTTCCCATGATGGTAAAGATTTTTTAAGTTATCGTCGAGAGCTTGCCTTTTCAACCGACTTCAAAAAGGAGGAGGTTCTCAATTCGTGTGTATTTTTTTTTCTTAATCTTTGATACCTCAGTACTCCGTCATTTATATGTACCTTATATACCATTCACCAGTCATTTCTATACCTTATAATTTATTTCCTTTGGAGTCGGTGCCAATTCAAGCAAGTAGTGGTAGGTAGGTGCCTAAGAAGATGTCCTAACGTAGTGTAAAGATAGTGGCACCGACTCCAAATGAAATAAATTATAAGGTCCCTAGTTATTTCTAGCTTTTTAGTGCACCCACGTTGTTTACAAGACGGTTCAATATTTATATAAAAAAAATATTTAACTTCAGAGAGCCTAAATTACATCGTTGGGGATATCATTGTGAAAATCATACTTCATAAAGGCTGACCTCAAGTGGGCTAAAACCAGCTATGAAGCAAGTCAATGTAAATATTACCTAAGTAATTAGCAAGCGAGCCGGCCGCTCGCCATTCATCGTCTTCATTTTTACAGATGCTGGGCACGCTTTGTTACTGTTTATTTTATTTATTCAAAGCCTCCAATAATTTATTATGCATTTATTTTGTTAATTAGCTCTATGGATGATGCAATCGCACCGCGCCTGCCAGCGTGAATTTTACAATCCTTTGATCCAAATGTTTGTGTATTCAAAATTGATTAATTAAAACATGTATTGGTATATGATCGTTCAATAATATAATATTTTATGTTATGACGTGCAAAATAATTTGTAAAAATGATATTGTAACCACATAATACACTGAGAAAAAATTAAAACTACAAATTATCTTTCTAATTCCTAGTACTTATACCTTTAGTACCTATATAATATTAACTGAACGTTTTGTAAATACATAAAACAATTTATGAATTAAATAAATACATTACAAAAAACTTTGCCATAATTACAAAACGTTTAGTACCTAAATCACTACTACTGTATTGTATAGAAAATCTTAACCGCTTCGATCAAGTATTTCACAAAATCTTCCTCCAGTTTGTTATTTATTATATTTTTTCTAGAAATCCCACGCTTCGAAGACAGCCTCAACAACTTGACTGTTTCATTGGGGCGAGAGGCAGTGTTCACTTGTGTCGTCAATGATCTCGGCTCATACAGGGTTAGTACCATTTAATCACGTAATGATGACAAATTTTTAACCCCCGACGAAAAAAGTGGGGTGTTATAAGTTTAACATGTGTATCTGTGTGTCTGTGTATCTGTGTGTCTGTGTATCTGTGTATCTGTGGATCTGTGTATCTGTGTATCTGTGTGTCTGTCTGTGGCAACGTAGCGCCCAAGCTGATGAACCGATTTCAATTGTGTTTCTTTTGTTAGATAGGTATTCTGATCGAGAGTGTTCTTAGCTATGTTTCATGAAAATCGGTTCAGCCGTTTGAAGATCATCAGCTCTTTTGTAGGTTAAAAAGCCACATTCACGGCCAAAACCAACTTCCACGGCTCGAATCCAATCGAAATTTGAGATTTAGATTTATTATATTTTTAAATGATCGTAATAGTCTGAACTGGCTTTTTACAATATTATAAATATGAAAAGTTTCCCTGATTCTGGAAAAAAAATATATTTATTTAAAAAATAATGACTACTTTTACGCAGAGTTTCTGTTGATTATTGTATACATTTGATAAGAAAGTCGTCGCATCGGGGGTTTTAAATTTTCAATTTAGAGTTATTATTACATAATTATTATGCATAAATAAGGTGTGTCTTACAATTAATACCAGCAAAATTATTTTCTAAATAACTTTAGATAATATTGGCAAAAATAACGTTTGAGATTTTGAGAACTGTCCTAGCTATTGCTATTAATATGACGTCATAACTAAGTAGTTTTGCCAAACTTTAATAGCAAATAACTGTGTATAGATCAATTAACTATTTTGGAAAAAAAAATCTTTAGAAATTAATTGGTACCTACTTATTAGTTCATGTAAAAAATGTACTTAATTAAATATTAGTCCTTATGCCCAAAATAACTACTAATTTCATCCTTGAAACTTGTTAACATAATATCTTGGTGGATATTTAGTTTAGTTTTTATAGCGATTTAAGTTCCCCGAATTCCCTTGCTAAGAGCCTTCGGGCTGTTCTTAAAATAATCCGAAATAATTATATCCAGATTAGCTAGAAGATATTAATCTTACAGTATATTATTAATAATTCATCATACATTTCGACTTACCGGCTTTTTAAATTTAATTTCAAACTTAATTTAGTTATGTAGAATGGATTTAGAGCACATTACTTACTAAAAACGAATACAAGTCAAGCCCTCTGACATTACTCAAAGTTGAAATAAAACTATTTTTCGGATTTTATCGCGTTTATTAACTTTATGTTCCCGACGTTTCGGTTGCTTTACAGCAGCCACATAAAGAAACATGAAGGAACATAACGTTAATAAACGCGATAAAATCCGAAAAATCGTTTTATTTCAATGTGTAGTATTCGCGTAAATATAAGAAAACAATATATTACTCAAAGTAATAAAATAAAAAGTTAATATGAAATAAATTATTCCAAAAAGTTGCCTTTTAAGTCCTAATATTTGCACGTGTGTAAGTTCTGAGTTGGTACAACAAAACTACTGTGGAATGGTTTCAAGCGATTAACTCAATATTATCATCAAACCAAATCATCTTTTTGATATGACATTTTATTATGATTATATTGCAGTTACTGAAATTTCCTTGAATTAAATTTCCGCCATCCCGCACTGGGCCAGGGTGGGGGATTACGGCCTGAACCCCCCTCGTAGTGAGGGGAGGCCCGTGCCCAGGAGTGGGACGTCCAAGGGGCTTAAATTATTATTATTTCAATTAAATTTCATCGTTAAATATCATCCTGTATTGTTCTTCTGGAAGGTGGCGTGGCTACGCGTGGACACGCAGACTATCCTGACGATAGCTACTCACGTGATCACGAAGAACCATCGCATCGCGGTGAACCACAGCGACCGCAGGGTCTGGTTCCTGCACATCCATGACGTGCGGCAGTCGGACAGGGGCTGGTACATGTGCCAGCTCAACACCGACCCTATGAAGAGCCAGACAGCTTATTTAGACGTTGTAGGTAAGGAGTTTCATAATCTTTGTCTTAAAAAAATATATAAGAAAATTAAACCGACTTACAAAATCTTCCAACTTCCCCAATTCTTTCTTGTTGTTAAATTCATTCGCGATCCAAGACATTTAAGCATTAAGGGTGCGAGGGGTGCAGTTAGTTTCGACCACCTATCGCGCGTCTCTTGATATTTTATTGATTCGTATTTTTTGTGTATTTTATGTTTTTATGGAATCCTGACCTCCCAGTTGTTTTTTGTATGGTGAACAGAAAAATTGTGATGTATGAATAAATGGAAGACGTGTAATGTGAATGAATTTTTTGGACAAATTAAGTTAATAAATAATAAATAAATATCGCCAGACGAACACACCAACTGTATGGTCCCAAACTAAGCAACGCTTGTACTATGGATACCGTACAATGGACTGGGGGCGATCCCAGTGACACCCAGATCAGGGAAAATTACGAAAAGGCCATTTCCGAAATTTACCCTGACGGGAATCGAACCCGAATGCACCCGATGTAGTGAGCCGATCGGCCTACGCTCGAACCACTGCGCCAAGCGGTCGTCGCCAAGTTGAGTCAAGAGTTTAGATAGCCAAATTTTTAAGATGCCTACCTGCGAAGCGGTAGGTAGGTACCACTGTAATCTTTGTAATGAATTCATATCAACGAAGGTGAATTTCAAATGCTGTTTATACAACGTCTAGTCCTGAATTATTTCATGATTTTGAATTTTACTAAACAATTATTTTGTATTACAATACTAATTTTAAGATTCTTAAAAAAATAATCAACGTTCGCGGAATATCAGTTTATACTGGCTAAATTAACGTCAAAATAATAAAGACGAATTTACAATTGTATTCAACGAGGACGCCATCGTTTTTGATTGTGGGCGATCAAGACCTTTTATGATTATGAAACATTTTTTTTATAGAAGCATAGTATTTTGTGCCCTATGAATATAACGGGTGAATCCTGATCTTTACGAATCTACTCGTATTAACAGTTCCGCCGGATATTTTGGACTACCCAACGAGCAGTGACCAGGTAGCTCGTGAGGGTGCCAACGTAACGTTACGCTGTGCCGCCCATGGAGTTCCCGTACCCACTGTCGTGTGGAGGAAAGAGGCGGGCGACTTGTTGCCTACTACTAACTTCAGTGATACACATAGTAAGTTGACTCTTAGAAGCGTTTTGGATAAGGTCATTTAACTCTCAAAGTAATAGTCTTAGTGGGTACTTATAATTTATTTATGTTTCACTAAAACCCGCACTTCCCTTGAGGGCATTTTAGGCACTCCACTCTAGACCCTAAAGCACACGCTCGCTATCTTATGCGGCAAAGCTCTAAAGGTGCATCATTTTCTGAATTCGACAAAAAGTAAACGAGGATTAAACACAAACAGACGAACATAATACAGGCTTCTATTTTAGTCGTCGTCTTTAATAAACAATGAAAAATGTCGTAACAACAAAAAATAATGGTCTGAGTCTGTACAAAATAATAAACATCTAAGACTATGACGTAAATCTTTGTAGACAAGGTGTAGGCAGGTATAACAGATTATTTCCAAAGAATGTAGGCGGCCAACAGAATTATACCTGATCATAGAAGTTATTTCAGGTAAAAAGATTTCTAGCACGTTTTATAATTTGCCGCAGATTCCTCGGTGAGCGGCTCCGTACTTCAGTTAGTTAAGGTTTCACGGCTTCACATGGGCGCATACCTATGCATCGCCAGCAACGGGGTCCCGCCCTCCGTCAGCAAGCGGGTTATGCTCGTCGTTCACTGTAAGTTATCTAATGGAAACACATTGTCAGTACGCCTAACAGTTCCCCAAATTTGCTGTGTCCAATACGCTGTGGCCTGTTTCACAAACGTTACTATGAGATCTCACAGTGCACGCGAATGCACAGCTTATTAATATGTCAAGTTTTCTCTGGTATGGTATTTCCCTTAATCAGACAAGTAGGTATTGTTTGTGAAAATGCCCGTGTCTTGATAGCGGAAAAGCTTTTATAATTTTTAAGCTGTAGGATGACAAACAGTGGCATTACATATATGGATTGGGATTGCCCAAGTACACACTTACATCATTTCCATTTAGTAATTTCATGACTCTAGGAGTAGTACAAAAGTATAGATGTAGGTACCCAAAGAGTTTCCCAGTCCAACCCAAGATATAAATGAATGTCAAATCCACTTTTCAAGAAAAGGGTTGCCTTCTCCTATTTGGTTACGGTCGGGATTAATTTTGACACAGGATTTGGCAAAATTCCTTGGGCATTATGAATTTAAAACTTCCGGTAGCGGAAATTTGCTGCTTAATTTGTATGGATTTTACCGCTGAGTGTGGATAAGCCCATAAGCCAAGTGCCCACTTGCGGTCGCCTCGCAAAGAGCGTTAACGTGTGTCGCGTTTGTTTGAGCTTATGTCCAACCAATCACAAGCGAGCTAATTTAAGATATTGCTTAACTTGACGTCAGAACACCTTGAGTATCATACTATTAAACACAAAATGTATCATTAATTTTTAAATCGTAATTTTAAAAGCGTACTTGTTGAAAACCCTAATCACACTCATTATTTTTACCAAAAGGTAGACGTTTTCAATGTTTTAAGACGAACCCAATTTCATGATCCCTCATTCTTTATATTTTCATCATCCATTCAGCTAGCGACAACAACAAGGGGACCGCACCAAAACCGCTTTATTATTATAAAAACAATCGTGTATCCGAGTTTAGAACATAAATCTATTTGAAGAACCTACATTTAGGTAAGTGTTTGTTTAGTTCTATCAAAGAAATATCGCCTTTGTTACAGTCCCGCCGATAATGACTATACAAAACCAATTAGTGGGAGCAAAGGAAGGAGATACTGTACATTTGGACTGCCATTCTGAAGCTTTTCCTAGATCAATTAATTATTGGACTATAAATGATCAAATCATATCACAATGTAAGTATGCAACTAAAAATAACATAATGATATCATTGCCGTTTAGGTTAATAATCACCAGTTGTTATTTATGCAAATATAAATAAGGTATAGTAAACTCCCACAGGCCTCCCACAAGGTGGACCGACGACCTAGAGAAGGTCGCAGGAATCCGCTGAATGGGGTATAATAAGCCCAGGACCGGTAATTATGGCGAGCCTTAGGGGAGGCCTATTTCTAGCAGCGAACGTTTTTTGGCTGAAATGATGATGATAGAAAACTTATGGGAGATTATTTTTTTTAGCGGACAAGAGGTTCGAGATCACTGCCATAGAGAGAGGCTACGAAGTAGACATGAGGCTGAAGATTAAAAAAGTTAGTAGAAGCACTTTCGGTACATACAGTTGCATATCGAAGAATTCCCTCGGGGACACGGACGGGACAATAAAATTGTATTGTAAGTACCTTTTAATGTACTCAGAACAAATTTTGTTGTTGCACAACTTTTATGATAAAAAAAAACATCTACTTTTATTAATGTAGAAAGGATTTATAAGCAAGACGTCAGATAGACCTTGAATAACAGACTTAGAATCATAGAAGTAAAGACATCGCAATAGGACTGATATTTTAAATGTTAATATTTTAGCAAAATACATGTTAGGTTGTTTTGAACAAAATACGTTAAAACTACGTTACGTGTTGAAGCGTATTACACGCCACGTCGGGTAACTTGATATTTTGGAAAATAACGTCTGATAGGTGCCCTCGAGGGGTGTTCGAACGTTTCTCAGCGAGTGTCCTATTACAGCACTGTCCGGCAAGTTTGAGGAGATGCAGTACAACGAGGTGGGTGAAACAAACGAGGGGCCCGACGTCGGGGAGCTGGAGGCGCTCAAGCGCAGCCAGGGACACCGCCTACACTGCCCGCTCGGGGTCGCCGCAGCCATTTACATTGTATTATATTGCTAATTTGTATATAAAATATATTGTTATAATAATATTTTAGTTTGAAGTTTGATTATCTACCACCAAACATGGACACCTCTCAGATAAAAAAATGTAGATAGATAGATCACTATGGAATCCATAAGTGATACATTAAAACCGGGCTCCTTGATTTACCCGAGCTCAATCTCACATCGCCAACGAAATTTCTGCACAAATTACGCAAGAAAGGTTTCAAAAACTCAAAGGATCACACATCATTCGATTGTGCCATGTAATGTAATGTATCGATCTCCTTTCATGAAAAGCCTAACAAATGCGAAATTTATTTCCGGTTCAAAGAATAGTAAAACACGCTTCAGAATTGTTCAGAACATAGCAGTCACTAGTGTCATATATCATGCATGAGTTGTCCTGGAAGTTCTATATTTCATGTTTGTCGTCGGTCCGAGCCCGGGCGGGCGAGTCTGCGACACCTGCGCTCCGGCGGGCGGCTACAGGCGCCCTCACTACTACAACTGTTCTACACATTCGGGACAGTCGCGACCCGAATGTAAATGTGTCACATGAGACGTCCAAACGCTTCGCTAGACGACTGTTATCTGACGTACGAACAATTTTCTCCTAGTACTTGCGAAATAGTACCCACTCCACCTCGACACCTCCCGAAATAGGCCATTAGAATTCATTTCGCATACCTACGCCTGATAGTAATCGCTGTTGTGGCGTAGCTACTTTGTTTATACACAACGTGAATTCATGTACTTTATGTTATGATCAATATCTACGATATTTCGGCGTTATTTATTAAATTTCAATCCCTTTTAGTCTGGAATTTATCTTGGTTAGGTATCGGGTAAGTTTGGGGCAAGTTTCGAGTCGAACATAAAACAAGTTGCTACTAACGTATTCCAAGGTTAGCGGAGTCTGCAGTAAGGGATTTTAATGATGGCCGTCGTAACCGTAATTTTTTATTTTATCTTCCCTTCTTGGTATGGTCATTAACCTTTTAAGAGGCAACTCGCCCTCGGTACGGGAGTGCTTCAGGATAAATTTCTAACAACGATGGTCATTTTACATACACACATAAATGTGTCCATAGACTTCTGTTGTACCATAAAGGCATAAGCTGTAAAGATGGAACGGAAACCGGTCACTTATTTTTCTATTGATAGAGTTCCTATTCATATTATACTGTATTTTATTGTTTGTAGAGAAAACAGATTATTTTAAAATGTTTTTACCTCAGACAATGAATTTTATTTCTTGCAAAATCACTCCCTTTCCCTATCGATATAATATTTAGCTACGAACTACAGAGCCGTGGGTGAGCACTGAATAGTAAGTGAGTAACTTTATCAATACAGATTAGGTACCAAATAGCTATCCGATATAAAGAGGGTCGTCATTTGTGTAAATGCGGATTGTTCGATTAGGGCCAAAGGTTCAAGTCGTATAAATACATGTAATTAGTTTGAGACATTTAATATTATCTGTGCTCTAGTAGCTGTCAATCCGACAGGACGATTACGTAAATACGCTTGCGACCAAATCGCTATTGCTAATTTGGTAGCGATTTTGTAAGCACTATAACTTTGGGGTATGACACGTATTGTAGGTAGGTACTTTTTACCATACTGGGTGTTATTTTAATGATGTTGGGTAACGCTTGTGTTCACAAACATTACTGTACGGTGCATGAATTTCTTTAATTCAAAACACTAGGTGTATTCTATATAATCTTCTCTTCTTCTTAAGATAAGCTTTACATTCGTTTTTCCTTTGATTACGTCTTCTCTCTGTTTACTCCCTTCTTTTACTCATTATTTTAGCCATTCCCCTCATTCCTTCATTCCTTCCTCATTCCTAACTATCCACCAATCTAGTTTCCTTTCACGCTGTCTCTTAACGCTTCAATCCCACATTACTATGAGGTCTTACAGTGCGTGCGAACGCACAGCGCAATGAGAAATGTCAAACTTTGGTTCCTTACTAAGGCCCGTATTTATAAATGATGATCAAGTCTGAGAGCGGTCTTGAGTGTGCTCTTGACATGCCATTTTGCACTGGAATGACATAAGAATGACATTTCCAAGATCGCTCTCAGACTTGAGATCGATCTTTTAATACGGGCCTTAGACAAGTATTGTTTGTAAGGCTTTTTGGGACTGGTCCTAAACTCCCACCGCTGTAACTCCTGTAAACCAGGATCGACAATGGTGACCAATAATGACGTCGAGGTGTGACACTCGACTAGTGCCGGGGAAAAGTTAAATTGTATGGCTTGCTTACTTGTGAAATCTGTCTACAAAAAAACCAAATGAGGAACCTATTATTATGCTACCTACCGATATTTATAACATAAAATGTGACCTACATTACTTTACCTACTATCTATTTAGAGTATACAGCTCATTTTTTATTAACACCTCCGTGTAAACAATTTCAAGTAATAGTATATCAAGGTTGTCGTCACGTCCGCCGAGTCGTCACCTGGTCTAAATTGGAAAGGAGTCCAACTCAGGTAACAGAAATCCTGAGGCGATCGTCACGATTCCGAAGGGTCCGGATGCATTCAGTGGAGCACAAATGGCTCTATTCACTTCGAATCAGATACAGGATTACTCCGATCGTGATCTGAAACTTCGAGCAGACACCACTGCTGTTAAATAAACCAATAAAAGTTTAATACACCAACGTCTGATTGCGTTTCTGAAAGCAATTTTCGTGTAATCCAATTTTCGTATTATAAGGTCTCTACGATTTTCACGTACGTATATATACGAACATATATTTGTGAATGTATTCCGTCTGCAACTATTTGCCTGCGAATCTCGTGAGGAAAATCTATACAAATAAACTAAATTACCACTGTACCAATTTTGAGGGGACTTTTATTGGCAGATAGCTGATGTTTTAAGGAGTAGGTAAGCTAGTTTTATTTAATTTAAGTACCACGCGGGCAGCCCGCGGACAACAGTTAGTTAGTAAAAATATCATCAACGTGGTTTTTTTTATTAAGTTAGCCGTATTAGTATAAGACACATACGGTAAGTGGCGCTGCTGTCGACATCTAAAAAAATTGCTACCGAAGATGCGGGGAATAGTACATTATTACCCTAGGGGTGAAGGTAAACACTGTGCTTTACATTACGAATACAAGGAAAGTAAAAATAAAAACAGGAATTAGCTAAAGAAAAAATGAGTGAACAAGGAAGTATGAACAATACTCTACAACTCGAAAAAACAAATAAAGATCGGATTGCCGCCTATTTTTTTTTTCTGTTGGCCGGCCAGCTTCATTATTCAGCCATTCTTTTTCATCATTGAAAAAATGGTAAATATTTTGCCCAAATCTATATTATTTTAAAGAAATAGTTGAAACTTGATTATAATGAAGTCATTTAATAATATATATTCTTTAATTATTACTTAAATTTATGTTATTTCATGTCACGGATCAATTCCGCTGTAATTGAGATCCGCTGTAATTGAGTAACCGTAGAGTAACTTGAAACACAGTTTAATAGAAATGTGAAAATAGAACTAGTATTTTTTTATAAATTGACAGCTGTCAGTTGAAAGCGATTCTCCCTAGGGCTGAAAAGTATTACTTTCAACCCGCTCTTCAGGCAACTTCAGACCTACTTTCCGAGTATAAGTAATGAAAAAGCTATTTACTTATAAGAAAGTAGCTATAAGTAACAGGTAAGTACCGACGGCTATTAGCATGTAGGTACCTCTCTATGTTTTTATTCACATTCGGTTTTTTAATAAAAACGCAAAGGCGTTCAGTAATAACATTAAACTCGCATTAGTACTACAGAACTGATTGCTAAATCCTATTAACAAATGGACTGTATCGCAACAATAATTCAACCAAAAGTATTAAGATTACATCGTAAGTCCGTCGCGATATTTTTATAACTTGTTACAAGCACGATTTCAATTCCACACGACCGCAGCTGGTGTGAAAATTGGACGCAACACGTCGGTTAATTTCACTAAATCGGTACAATTTCAGGGCGAAATCAACCCCTGAACACTTAACTGAATTATATTGAACACGCACGGCCCACGACGGCAGATTTGTAAATAATATATACTAACTCTTACCAATACATCATTGAAATTTAATACCAAATCAAAGCAAAGTAATGACAGTAATCCTTATTATCCAACATGAAGTCAATACAGTACTTCTAAATAGGTTAATATAGAAAATAAAGAAAACAGTTGAAGCCTCCACAAGTTAAATGTGTGTAGAATTCTATCATTAATCATAAGCCATTGGCCATCGATATAAAACAAATTAACATATTCAATGGATGGACGTTACGTCTTAAATCATGCTTAATCGTACACAGCGCTCATTCTTAGCGCTTTTGGTCAATTCTTCATGTACGTAGGTAGTAAGTAACTTACGCCTAACCTGAACCAAGCGGCCTACGCTCGAACCACTGCGCCAAGCGGTCGGTCGCGGTATTAATTTATTATTATATACTAAATAAATATTATAAAATCATATTGACGACCGCTTGGCGCAGTGGTTCGAGCGTAGGCCGCTCGGCTCACTGCACATGGTGGTTGCGGGTTCGATTCCCGCCGGGGCAAATTTCGGAAATGGCCTTTTCGTAATATGCCCAGGTCTGGGTGTCACTGGGATCGCCCCCAGTCCATTGTACGGTACCCATAGTACCAGTGGCGTGCATAGGGTTTTGAAACAGGGTAGGCAGAGGTTATCATAAAAATAAATTAAAAATAGGCATAAGTACCTACCTAGGTAGGTAGGTACCTTGAATTATTGCTCGTGAGCTTAGTCCAGGTTTGCATGTGTTAGACGTATTTTATTGTGAGTAAGTAGGTATTTAGCCGTATCAGATATCTAAGGTGATTGGTTGATGTTCATAGACATTGATATACTTAGGTATCTATGTAGATTTTAAGACAAGTCAGTCCCTGAATGGGTCCTTCGCCGTTAGTTAAGTACCTAGATCTATTCATGCAGTTATTCACAAGGACAGATACATAGATAGACTAATAAAAGTGCCTACCTAGGTACCCAAACTAAATAAAATTATCAAACTTGTTTACTAATTTATAAATGAAATCTAACCGCATAAACCATTTTTAATAAGAATTGAATACCTATTTACGATATCGTAAAAGACCCCGTTCGTTTTAAAGCCGTAAGTACCTAAGTTGTCTTTTTTTAACCTAAATTTTAGACAACTCGGCAAGGCGCTCGCGTTGTTGTCGTAAATATCTATTTTACGTAGTCTACTTACCTATGTTGGTACACGCTTTAGCGCTGAAAAATATCCCAGTATCCTGTCATCCAAGGAAATGATTCATAAAATTTAGCATTAATTCTCTCGTGATATTACCTACCTTTCTTCTGGGACAAATCCAAGTTCTTTACGCATCGACAGTTTAAAATAAAGTTCACTTTTTCTGCATAGGGCAATGAGAAAACACTTTTATTTATAATTTAAGTTCCTGCTTATCACACACGTCACTAATTTCACAAGTAATATTTATCCATAACAACGAGGATTTAATAATTATTCAAATTATTTAGCACGCATGTAAACAAACCAAACAAACACAGAACATCAACAACAATAATGGCGTCTAAAATATCACAATCAAATTTAATACTAAATATTAAGTGACAAAAACGCATTGTAAACTTTAAACAAACAAATTACGTTGCGATTCAACCTACTAGACTTCGTCGGATTACCAAACCAGGCAGTGCCTCTAGCCCGAACATTTTAGTTCGTAGAAATTTAGTAAATTGTGCGTATTTCATTCAAGGAATGAACGTTTCTTACACGAAGAATGAGGCACATTTAGTACGTGCTTTTGCCACCGACACGGGGCGGCGCGAAAGGAGCGGGCGGGTAAATGGTCTCCACATGACAGCATTATGCGCGCGCTTTTTCAAATATCTAATTAAAATGATTATTTACTTTTAAATATTTTTTCTGTTTGATTTTATTATTTATTATAATTTTACCATAAAATCTCAGGGTAGGCAGTGCCTTTATGCCTCTATGGAGTGCACGCCACTGCATAGTACAAGCTTTGCTTAGTTTGGGACCGTACAGGTGGTGTATCTGTCTGGCGATATTTATTTATTTATTCCGGTGGAATAGTGGGTGTGGAATTATTATCTGTTTATGGTACGTATTGCATGGTTACTACCTACGAACATGAAGTATTGACCAACTCAAGTCTGTGTTCAACTCAAAGATCGGATCCGTGACCTTATGACACATGCCTAAGGCACAGTCGTTTAAAAAAAATATAGGTAGGTAATAGAAACATGATTTTATAATATTTATTATATATAATAATAAATTATTACCGCCACCGACCGCTTGGCGCAGTGGTTCGAGCGAACGCCGCTTGGCTCAGCGCACATGATGCTTGCGGGTTCGATTCCCACCGGGGCAAATGGTTTTTTCGTAATTTTCCCTGGTCTGAGTATAACTGGGAACGCCCCTAAACCATTGCATGGTAACATATACAAGCCAGGCCCATAGTACAAGTGTTGCTTAGTTTGGGACCATACGGTTAGTGTATCAGTCTGGTGATATTTATTGTATTTATTTATTACTTATTACCAACTTTGCTCCATCCATCCGTTAAGTATTCTGTGGAGAAGAGCAAACACAAAAAGAGGGCAAAGTTAAACAGTAAAGGAAAATCCTTAGGAGGCGCACTGACTTGGAAAACACAACATTTTAATAAACTCATATCCCGTCTGTTTCATAACAAGCTTTCACATATACAGCAAGCGTATACATATAGATACCTACTATCATAGTTTTATTATTCTTCGTTGGTAGGTAGGTATATATTTTGTGAAAGCAGCGAGCAATTCCTAGGTAGGTACTAAGTTAATAAACTGAATTTCCAATTAGAGAAAATCGCTTTTCCACGACTTCCCCACTGATCAGCCTTTATGGAAGCTCAGTAAAAACGATCGTGGGCAATGTCCGATCCGACTAAGCATTCGCACAATCTTTATTGGAAATAAATTAGCTGACGGAAAAGAATTTAGTCCCTTTGTTTGTTCGCAAGACGTACTGAATATTAAAGATATTAATGCTCGGTATTTTCCACACTCCTCCGCTATCGCAAGTTATCACTTGCTGGTATTGCGAGTAAACACCGACGTTTTATTACATTATATTTGAGACGATGCCCTTGGATTTACCCACCTTTCATTGCTGTGCTTTCACATAGATAAAGTTTTGTCATTTCACCTCTATTTTTATCAGTCGCCCGGCAACCGACGAAGCAGCGTATAATCAAAACACATCAGTTTGTTAATAAATTTTACTGTGGATAAAATACAAAAATAAAATAACATAAAACACTTGCTCCGATAAAATATAAATTATTTTATAGAGAAGGCGGAGACTGGGGAGGTTAGGACCTACCCAGTGTGAGAAGAAGCCTATCGACTACAGAAAACGATAATCAAATTATATCTAATAAATAACAATATAGTAAACGAAACTACCCTAAGCCATAGAAATACTGACGAAGAAACATCAATAAACAAGTAATTAAAACTTATTTACCTATACGGCTAGTTCGCGTGCAGTATCCGAACTAAATGAGGCTCCAAGTTTAGCTAACATAAATATGCGTCCGTATCTAGCCGTTGGAAACAGCCTTATGGTTTAATCTTTATGGATACAATTCTATTTTAATAGTGCGCTATAAAGTCACAATTTGTACGCAACAACTTTTTAGTTTAAAAATAGACGTTTATTGAGCTGTCAAGGGGTGAAAAACACCCCCTGTCTAACTTCGCCCGCCCCTAGTTCACTCACCATAAAACAAGGCTTCCAGCCATTGGTGCTTTTAGTGACTTTGCGGCAAACACCTCAACTTCTTGGAAATTATGGTGAAAAAATTCTGGACCAATGGTGCAAAATAATAAGCCATGCGTAATTAACGTTCATATGCACATTATACAGTGAATATATAAGGTCTTATTTTAATAATTCACGATATATTGCATGGTGCCATAATACATTCTTAAAATTATATAAGATATCATCAAAAATATAGTCAGACTGCATACATATTTTCTGTTGGTTGGGACAGCTCTGACTGGTAGAGAGCGATTTAATCAAAGGTCAACTATTAAGAAGAAACTCTTCGGTTTTCTTTTTAGTGGTTGATACCTACGTCATCTTTAGCATCTACTAAGGCGCCACGCAAAATATCGTTCATTATTAAAATAAGATCTTATATATTGGTTATGTTCCAGAAAAGAAAAATACTTAGGTATACAGAATCAATTGGGAAATATGAAAAATATAAGGTTTTTCCGTCGATAGCAACGGCCCCCTTCGACCTGCATCTGTAACAAGCTATTGGCGAAAATTCAAATACAACGAAACATATTAAAACAATCTGAAGCTGGTACTCAATTAATTAATTAACGATTACCTTCACAGATAGAGGTATGCCTCTCTTTATTATATCATACTGTACCTAACCTAATAACTATGATTTTAAATGTGAAACATGTAAACTTTACGAGTGGACCCATTTAAACGACTGGGAAATGAAAGGAAAACATTAATCCTGCCAACTATTTACTCTCCCTGGGCAATTTATATAATGGCGGCATGGTAGCTTTTTCTGCCGGCGAATTAGCTTGGCAATTTAAAGGGGGAATGTTATCTGCCTTACCTTTATACGAAGATTGTTTAAATTAAACTGACAAACTATACCAATCCACTTAGTTATGTTTCAACATTGAAATTCACATCCTACACTATCTGGTCTACTCTTAGCTTACACGTACATACCCTCTTTAAGGCTGAAAAATTGTAACTGTTATAACCCTCGTCGCGAATAAAGCAGGGGTATAATATTTGTTGTATAATAATTATATAGTAGAAAAGAGTAGAAAACATGAAATATGAATTAAAACTATTTACAGCAATGTAGGTACTTACTAAATTTAAAATTCAGATTTGAACCAAAAATTAAAACACGAACATTTGAATACGATTTTTTCGTATTTCTATTTATTTGCAAACCACTCAAGCTATTAAAATCATTCAAAATATTAGGTATGTTTGTGTACCATAGTAATGTCGGATGCCAAACCACAGATTGCATTAAACACATATTTTTAAAGTAAATTAATATTTCAGTGTGTTTCGATATTACGGCAAAGCCACGGTTGATTAATAGCAGCACTTGACAGGACGTAATTTATATGTTACTTATATTTAAACAAGCGAAAAATCCAGCACAAACAGGTTAGGTGGCAGATTTTCCTAAATTAAATCACGTGTTATAAATATGGGCTTACCTCACATTATGTCACTAGAAATGTAGGTGATGATATAATTTTTTGTAAAAATTATATTAAAAGTTGTTTAAAAAAAACTAATGAATAATAATACAATAGGTTACAAATGGATACCTAACCCTTGAATATTTATACTTACCTAAGTATGTACTAGCTCCAATATAATGTAATTTTTACGATCGTCTGCACGATTACCTATCGACAATAACAGTAAAACTAGTATAATAAAAACAAAGCCAAACATTCATGCCCCATAAAATATTTTCGAAAATAATGCACTTTTTGATTTATCAGATGTAGCAGTGACTAAACTATGTATGCACGCTATCAAATCCAAAAATAAACAGAAGATACAAAGGCTTCAAGTTGCGCGTTTTACCTAAAGTACATTTGACTACCTACAAAATGCCAAAGCATATTGAAAAGTACATAAATATTGAAAGATCCAAGTCAAAGCATAACAAAAAGAACATTTAATAGTTACCGTTGCTACACAGAACGTTCTCAGTACGAGGGAACCCCAAACAGCCAGGTAAGCTGATTTCCCTCATCTTTAATTACATCGCAGTATCGTTGCCGATAAAAAAAAGATTTCATCGAAAAAGATCCCCTTATAGAGGATTTACGCAATTAAAACGAAGAAGGGAAACCCGATAAAGGAAAAAATATTTATGCCTGCGTTTTGAATAAACTTGGGGAAATAACAACCTCTGCATATTTTTGGGATTAAAAATATTCAGAGCTGCGCCATACATATTGGTTATTATTTCATTATTCTTTGCACAGACAAAGGCTTGCATGAAGCTTACATATTTCCTTTCATGTAGGTATATCATATGTTTAAGATCTTCGTTTTCTAAAATAAAACTCAATTAGGCACTTTCTGGTGATTTATAGCGTGACTTTTTCATAAAATTTTCCTTATTGGCAAAATATCTGGCCTGGTATCATTATACAGGCGAAATTATCACGAAAGAAGAAATCTAGATAAATACCAACCTTTTTATTTTAAATACAAAGATGAATTTCCAAATCAGGAGTAATATACCTTATCGAAGTTAACAATATCTACGACACATCTTGCAATAAGTCCTTAGAAAAGTAGGTGTATGCAGATATATTGTTTATACGTTTATTTATTTATTTAAGCACTTCACATGCTAGCGTGTCGACACACGCATTAGATGTTAGTGGCCTATAAGCTGTCTACTAACACAGATACTTTGTCTAACACTAAAAAGCTCCATAAAATTCCGTTGGATCTTGCGTGACGAGCAAACAAAATATTGTATCATAATATACTTGTGACTGTGGGTACAATGACCTCGACTTATCAGGAGCTTATCAGGGCACAGTGGAGCCTTTTTGGTTAGGTTTCAAAATAAAGTAACTCTGATCTTCTCTAATGGGCAATATTAAGTACATATTAGGTACGTCATATATTCAACTCATAAGACCTTCATACAAGAGGACAAAATCTTTGTAATGAAGATCTTAATGAAGAAAAGTACTTCGTAGGTACCGATGTTCATAATTCCTATTTTCATCAAGCCCTCCTAACATTAGGCAACCTCCTAAGACATTTTCAATATCCCTACGTGTGAGTTGTTTTAACCAATGATTACGGTAACGGATTCCCTAACTAACAAAAATGAAAGACCTGTATTAGGGATTCTCTTGTGTGACAGTTAGCAGAAGAGTGATGATTTAGTAGTCTTTGGTGAAAATGGGCATAGGTCATCTAATTTTCACATTTATTTTATGATGTGATAGCATTAAATTAACCGAAAAATGAAACGCGAAGGAGCTGAATCATTCCGCGCGAGGTACAGACGCACTTTCTTCAGTCTCAATCAGTCGGAAGTTGGGGTAAACTGGGCGACGGCGGCACGTGATGTGCATGCATATGCGAGGGATCCGTGCCCACTGAAATATGACCGACCAATCCAAGCCCACGGAACACTGCGGCGGTTCAATACGATTATACTATACGTGTGGTACGTAATTAGTATTGAAAGATTTCTATTGTTGCAATAACATAAATAGCTTTAATCCTCAGAATGTTTTGGTAATTCAGTATTTCGCTGATTGTGTTAACTATAATTTTTCAGGGATCAATAGTTTTGATTAACGCCCGGAGGTCAAAATATGCAATTTATTATTAATTTGTGATTATACCTGTAAACATAATGTTTGCACTCAACATTTAAAAATAAAAAAACATTCATTTGTTTAACATAATTAATTATCCTGGTATTAATTACTTAGTTCGATGAAATGTGATCAGCATCCAATTAATTTGTTATCAGATATAGTAGATGGTAAATTATAATTGCAAGTTCGATTCCCGCCGGGGCAAATTTCGGAAATGGCCTTTTCGTAATTTTCCCAGGTCTGGGTGTCACTGGGACCGACTCGGTCCATTGTACGGTACCCATCGTACAAGCGTTGCTTAGTTTGGGACCATATAGTTGATGTGTCAGTCTGGCGATATTTATTTATTTATAAAGGATCAAGAACAAGTTGCAAATATCAAGTAGTAATAGTTATAGTTATCTATAAATAATATTAAGCATAGTATTTATTTCTTATAGTATAGAATCCTTGGAAGACATAAGAAGCTGCTTGGATTAAGTGGTTAGCCAATTGGAAAACCTTTTTATAAAAATCAGACCCTTCAAACTAGTTTCTGCATGTAAGTGCATGCCATCCATACAATTTTATTGGCATCCACCAATTAAGTGGAGAAATGCGGAGTGCATTGGCGTGATGCAGCATGGCATTCGGGAGGACCCTGGCCGGCAATAAAATAGGCATCAAGCGAGCTACGTGTCCCACGATAAGACGAGTAGTACGTGCCAACTCGTCACCAGAGCCACGCTCAGCTACCGGGCAAACTGGGACGCTTGAAAAACGGAAGGAAAATTTACATTATCACATTCCTCTCGAGAGTTATTTCACCGTTCTCTGCGCTTAAATATTTAACTCCAGAAGACTCTGCGAAAGTTATTTAGAAAAAAAAACTTATAATGAACATTTCCAGTAAGAACATAAGTTGATGAGAATAGCACAATGCGGTCTTTCTTTCACGGTATCTTTATTCCGTCTAAAGATATCAAACTACAACCGCGCTACTGTTTTTCAAATGAGAATCAAAGTAGGTCACAGTAAAGTGAAACTTAACTACCTACTGTATTTGATACCATGTTATATACAGGGTGCATGTAAGGGGCATCGTAACAAAAACTGATACCATGGATTCAACTCATTATGCTGAACCCCCAGAGTTGGAATCTTCATGAATTCTGCTAAAATTTCTCAACATTTTAAATTGATTTTATCATGACATATCTAAATGTATAGTTACGAGATTGTAAACTATATATGAATATATCTAGAGCCCTACAGTCAACACGCTAAATTTGACTACTTTAACTTCATCATTTGTAATTCAAACTATAACGGATGTAACATGGATAAAATATCGTAATGCAAAAGATTAAAAGGTACCTACATAAGAGTCCCGGGGCAGTAAATAACGTTGTATACTCTAGACCAGCCGTGCGTTACTGGCAAAGCTACTATGAACATCAAAACACTCTCCGTTTTCACCTACCGTAAAAACTGGGAAATGCATCTCAAGTGATAATAAAGCGAGTTTGGCTTTTATGGTAGTTACCCTGAGTTATCCAATCAGTCGGTACCGGGTTGGCAATAAACTGGGCATCACGTCCGAACGTGTCCTTTAGTGACAAACTACTAACGCCTCGCGCCAACTAGCGCAGTGCTCGCCTGCCTGCACTGATGGACGAATTTAGATTTATTACTAACACCACATGTTTACTTTTCACGACGAAGTTCCGACGAGATTCATTAGTTAGGGGTCGAGCGCCGAAGAGACACTGTTTGGACATGATCAGAAAATATAACACTATGCCAATGTATTGAGAGGAATACTGATAGTCTGCTTTGTTCGGAAACAAACTTGTGCTTTTACAAATTGGTGCTAAATATAAGAGATGGTTTGGAAATTTCAACACCTGCATTTTCTATTTTAAATGCAATTTTATAGCGTTCACAGTCCTTTGCCAAAAATTTAACCAATTCGTATTAATTTAAAATTACCTTCCAAATAGAAGTATGCGCCATCCTTTATGTCCTGGGATGATTTGTCTTTATAGGCGTTCCATTTCCATTATATAAATAATAAAAAAGCTAAATACCAACTCTATTTCCTTATTTAAATTGAATATGTACTCCAACCAGAGAAAAAGTCTAAGTAATTATTTACCTACAAAGGAACCGAGTTGAACTATTCAAAAATAAACCAGATTTGATAGTGTTGTGAAGATGACGGTAATTTAGCGAATTGTTAATATGAATAGGGAGTGATGTATAGTGGCTCCATGTATGTATAACGATTATACGACTAATTGCTGATTATCTGTCATATGGGAGCTATCATTCTGTAGTCAATCCAATATCCCTGGATAATAACCTTAATGGCTATATAAATAAATACCAACGCAATAGACAATCGTGAACAGTTTAAGCGAGCAATAAGATAATCGGCTTGTTACAACGTCTATCTCGTCCTTATCGGACAAATAGCCTCTTCACGGCTGGATTCGCGGAAAAGTATTCAGCAAATTGTCGAAGTTGTTGTGTGAGAGATAAATAAAACGTTTTTCGTTTAACCACTTGATTATCTGTCATTAATCTATAAATAAGAAAAGAGATAGTACCTATATATTTCTGTTCAATAGACTTATAAACCTTATTGGGATAGTTCATGTTTATAGGTAACCTAATTAGATCAGGTGTCTACTTCTGTGATCACTGTCTAAAAACAACATTGTATTTGTCCTGTCTAATTTCACGTATTTGACATGGGTCTTGGGCACACACTAGACACTTTCAGCGCGGCAGACTAGATCATGGATGACAGTATAGATGGTCATCATAATATACTTGACAACCTTAGAAACATTTTTTTTTCATACGTGAAATGACTGTTTAATCTATTTTCATTATGAGTATACTACGCTTAGGATCACAAGGGAATTGTTGAAACCGATCTTTAGATTCTGATTATTCATAAATATAATGGATTTAAATTTCTAAACTCTATTAGCGTTGCGATAAGGATTAAAATAAACATTAATATAAGCTCAATTATAAGACATCAATATGCATTAACATTTAATTCAATAACGCCTCTAAGTTGGAACACATCCGGCTAGTTTGAACGAAATTGGTTAGTATTTCACAGAGGCAAATAAAGTGAGACAAAATACGTCCCAAAATGTCGTAGCATTTATTGGGGGCGCTCAACCCTTCCGTTCCACGCTTGTGACCCGGACAGAACTGCTGATACAAAAACTAATGAATACTGAAATATGTTTGGCATTAGAGATAAGTACCTTCGAGAAATTGTGATTCAAATAGTCGGGAGGATATTAATTGGCTCAGGTCGTTAGGACGAAATTGAGACCTATACGTACAATATTTAAATGTATTTCAGTGGATCGCAACAAAGTAAGACTAGTTGTATCTACCATGCAAAGAGAATACAATACTACGTAAGACTACCATGACATAATTTAGCCCTTTTCAACGTCCCACTGCTGGGCACGGGCCTCCTCTCACTACGAGGGGGATTCTGGCCGTAATCCACCAGGCTGGCCCAGTGCGGGTTGGCGGATTTCACATGTCTTTCGAAAATTGGTTAGATTTTCTAAGACATGCAGGTTTCCTCACGATGTGTTCCTTCACCGTAAGCGAGTGATAATCAATCTTATGGAAATTATGATTCGCACATAGATTTCGAAAAACCCAGAGGTGCGAGCCGGGGTTTGAACCCAGGACCTGGTGCCCGCAAGACGCGTGCTTTAACCAATCGGCTATCACTGCTATGACATAATTATGACGCATAAACAAACTTATTGTCGCTGTCGAAAGCGATTTTATGAAATAGGTTGGTTGGACTCACAGACATAGGTATAAGTTTCAATTCCAGGGTTGGACCATAATATATAGTAAAAAAATATAAATTGTGAATAAGGTAATCTACTTCCAACAAATTAACATTGCTTCAGAGCAAAATATTGTCTGATTTCACAATTTAATGTAATCCAAACTAATGTTTGAACTGGACCAGTGACTCAGTTACACAATCTCACTCAATAGCGGCCGTACCACGATTGTCTAAGCAAATAGCCTTTGAATTGCCCTCCGAGTATCAAATTAATTTTCCGAAATAGGCAACATAATAGCGCGGTAGTAGGCAGTTAATAATCGACATGGTAAAGTGCCTCTGCGCTGTAGCCCCCAAGGTATCCACGGTTGCCGGCCCGATGCCACACTCCGATACTATCAGGCACTTACTGCCACAGAAATTGCACGAGTAATTCCTCAATTTACTGCAATTTGCTTTTAGCGAATTGACGCATTTGTGTTAGTGGGCAAATTGAATATGCACTATTTTGGTGATTGAATGTCAAATTAAAACTTACAGGTAAAAGTGACACGAAACACGAAACTTGTGTCTGTCAATTTGAAAAGGATAAATAAAGAAGGCATTAAAATGTATATGATGGGAATTATGGCTTATAAATATCATAGATACATAAGAACCTCTATACTTGAGTTACTCAAATAAATGGAACGCCTATTTGTATTTTACAAAGAAGATCTGTTGTGGTTTAGCGACATCTTGTTGATTGTAAATTACAATTTGTAATTAATGAAAAGTAATTCACAGTAAATTCTATTATACTGTGAGTACTTCTCAGAGCTTGTATTGATTGGCACCAGTTTGAGGTCAACAACATTTCCTTATCAGTTCAACGTAAATAATAACTAACATTATTTAAATGCCACCATTTAAATTAATGTACCTACGTTATTTCAACTTATAAATAAGCTCATAACCGTCATGTAAAAATTAAACACTCTGAAAAATATACAAGAACTAACACCCGGCTGCCATATTTCATATTGATAAGACGATAAGCTAACAGCATGCAGGCCTTTTATAGCCAATAAATAAGGGTTTAAACATATATGCATAAGTTCAAATTAAGTGAATATACGTATAGGTTAAATAAGACATGTAACGGCGAAGTAATGGCAACACTAGACCGGAAGCGGGAAAACGAAACGGACTAGTATTTACGAGCAGTACTTCCGCCCACTGGGCTTCATTAGCACACGCGCCGGACAAAAAATATATTTGTTAAACATGCATTCATTGAACTTCGGACTTTGATTTTACACTACACGCTTTTACGAGACAATGTCAGTTATTAGTGACCTATTTTAAAAGTTGTTTTTTTCCTTCATATTAATTAGTGTCGATGGAATGATTTCATTGTAGAGTTTAATACATTTTAAATGCAATTTTTTCGGGTATTCTTCTCCTACAATATTGTTTAAACTGAAAGAAAATTATATCATATCATATTTTTCCACTGCAAATCTGGTTACTGAAATCTGGATAGTAATATTTTAGAAAAATAATTTCTCAAATTACGGCATTCTACTTTAAATTAAATTTAAAGAAATGTTTCTCCTTTATTTGTTCCCATGTGATCCATTATATAGTGTACCTATTCCATTTCTAATTTAATTTTTGGAAGAAAATATGAAATGATTTTGACTGTTCCCGTGATATTGACACATTGTGTACCTAGGCAGTATGTTCAGTAGACACGCTGGCTAATTAGCGAGGGGCAAGATAAATGCCGGCAATCACGAGACGCCACCACCGGCGGCGCGGCGCTACCCTTGCCATCGCCTGGGCTCCCGCCGCCCAAGATCAACAGATTACTTGTCAACTTAGGATCCCCTTACTCAGACCTCCACTCCTTGTTCAGGTTGATATAATTATTAGGTAATCTAAATGTTAATCTGAATATTGCCAATAGGTATAAGTTTTTTTTAGGAAATTAAGAGCTAACAGTTTTCTTTGACCTTGTAATTTTTTTAAGTTTTTTTGTCAGTAGGTACATAAACAACATTTTTACGAAAAGAACTTGCTACCAGTCTTACAAAAACGTTAGGTGTTTCTCTAAATAATAAAATAATATAAGCTCACAAATTTTACAAATCTGATTAGGTAAAGCGATAGAGACCACAGTGCAGCTAATTTAGTGCGCTGATTAATTAGCAAGATAGATGCCAACAATCTCGAACCACCGCCAAAGAGGTTGGCTTGTGCCACTACCGTCGAAGCACTCTACTCGCGCCGAAGATCGACTACAGTCACACATAATAACATAAATTGTGATCTTAAACTTTTTGTGATGTGTGTACCTAATTATATCAATGAAGATCAACTTTATTACGGACCAACTACTTAACATCACTTTACTCCCATTCGTGTTTTTCGGGATCGCCCATAGAGCTTTTCCTCGTTACGTAATACGAGAAGCAAGGAATTCGTATTTAAGCAAATCTAGTTAAAATTCTGGGTCTAAATACTTACATTAGGGACCACCTTTCGTATACTTATATAATATACCTACATTCAAGGTACAATTTCAAATGATTTGAGAGAATTAATCAATGCATATTTCCTTGGAAGAAATAACTATATACTTATCCACTTATAAATATCTAACAAAACTTATCTAATTATAATATTGAACAAACTATCACTTTCGCAAAGGTCAGACACTTTCAGACGACCATTCTCTTTATTATGATAACCCTATCGTTAATATATGTTTTTGTGTCACCAGACGGCTGCAGGGAGTCAGTTTGCTCATGACCTATATTAATAGACGACAATCAATCATCCACAATATCCGACTCGTACGCTGATAGCTCAATAATAAGCTTTGGATTACCCTCATAATAGTGTCTTCGTCGCAAATGTCATTTGTTGAACTTTAAAAGGGCTCTGGAATAATAGGGGTGGATCTCGTTGAACCGTGTCGTTGTAAATCAATGCTTCAGTTTATTTTGAAGGTAAATTACTTAGTTCAAAGTTCAGATGATACCCTATGCAAATTGTGTTATCTCAGTATGCACAATTGCGGTGGCGATTTGATTATTTTAAATTATTTCAAATCTTGAATCTTCTGCTCGAATTAAAATTCCAGATGACTTTACGTTGAAATGAGAAACTAAATTGCAAAGCTTATATTTCTGTGAAACATCTTTTGTTACCATCAACGTAGCACAAATCCGTTTATTAAAAGAAGCCGCCTCATGCTCTCCTATTTAATATTCATAAAGACTCTCTGGGTGGCTTCAGTATGTGCAAGTTCTAAATATCTTAATTACCGACCTGCCGCCGCAAGTTGGGCGTTAAAAGTTTGAGGACTCCGTTATGACGTCAGAGCCCGTCATTTAAACACTATCTAGGTAAAGAAGTACAACAATAGTTTGTATTAAATCATGTACTTAACCGGGCAAAATAGGTAAGATACAGTGGGCACAAGTTGTGGGATCATTATAATAGGTTTGTCTTAATGATTCACGTGATATATCCCAGTCATTACATTGTAGGTGGTATTTGTGACATGACGAAAATAGTTTGGCAGGCAAACATAATCAATTTTATCAAACTCCACTCCACTAATTTCATCTAAACAAAGTACTGATCACTGCTAGTTCCAAACTTTGCTTTTAGGCTCTTAGTTTTGTAGGTACCTACGAATAAACGATCAACTTTTATCGCGTGGCTAGATGTGAATTTGCTTTTGAAGTTTATCCGTCTGTTGCTCTATAAAAATATATTTCTAATATTTTTTTTTGTTTTTTTTTTTAATATCTCCAGACGAACACACCAACTGTATGGTCCCAAACTAAGCAACGCTTGTACTATGGGTACCGTACAATGGACTGGGGGCGATCCCAGTGACACCCAGACCAGGGAAAATTACGAAAAGGCCATTTCCGAAATTTAGCCTGACGGGAATCGAACCCGCAACTACCCGATGCAGTGAACCGAGCGGCCTAGTCTCGAACCACTGCGCCAAGCGGTCGTAAAAAGGTCATAAAAAGCTTTGTAGGTGTCTCCAAACATTTATTTATTGACATAAATAGGTTTCGATGTAGGTATATTGCATTTTCTAGAAGTAGATTGACAACGGATGACTTTACGAATATGTGATATGGAAAATTAGTATCCCCAGGCATATGCAGTCAGCCTCTTGAATAATATGCCGACATCCCTATATTAGGGCCGTTCGGTCCGTTTTGTAAAATGTCACAATTAATATACCAATCTAAAAGCAAGAAAGTTTCAAAGTTGGGGATGTGTATAGTGTATTAGTTCTACAGCGAGGTAGAAAACTTTACAGCGACGGATATGTACAAAGTTGTTCAACTATTTCTCGTGGCTGGTTTCTCAACTTTTTGGCTTCATTAATACTACACTCTTACTCGCACAGTACATTTTAAGTTTATTTTACAAAATAACCATTTCAAGTTATAAATATTCATTACGGTATGACTGCTCAAACTTGACTTCGAACTTATCCACGACGGAGAAACTGTTTATAGAAGATTTTGTTTCTTTTTTAATTTTTTCTTGTTCATATTTTTTTTATTTTCATATTTATTTGGCCACTAACTTGGAGATAGCATACTGCTCTGCTTCTCATAATAAATACCTATGAGTCGTATAAAGAAGCTTAAAGGTAACTTACATAAGCAAAAAGGAATTAAGTTTCCTACGTTCTTAATTTAATTAAGTTGAAATTTTAGATTTTTCTTTTAACAAAAATAAGTTTACAATTATTATTCAACGTATCCTCATAATGATTAGTGCAAAGCCATTCTATGCATAGGGTATCGTAGTTCCGCATGTGGCCAAATCCTAAATTGATTTATCTATAAGGCAGCAGTTCTTTGTTCGCAGCATCGGTATGGGCGCGACGCCTGCGCCAGTTATTTATTACAGCCTCGCATCGCACCAATTTTATCCCACTCTCTGATACCGTATAGAATTTTTACGACCCACTTCGGGAACAGATGCAAAGTTTTATCTCGGGCTTCCCTAATTTTTGTCGTTAAAATCTCGAGTGGTTTTGTTTACTCCGTATCTGAGATCTACTCGTTTTGAATGATGGAGCCTTGCTCTCCCACAAAACCTTATTAATCTTGCAACTTTTGATCGAATCGATCGTGAGATTTGGAAATAATAACACCGGAATCAACGAGAATACAAGCGATATTTTCTAAAAAGGCTTTGGAGAATACACAGATTATTTGAAGAATCTGCTGTTCAACTTTTTTCTTTCCTAGTAAATAGGCTATAATATCGGGGATTGTATCTAAATCGCCATCAATATTCTCTATGTTGTATTGTTACGAATAAGAGAGGAAAATCTCGCTTCGAACGATTTCATTCAATTTTCTAATGTTATACAGCCGCTGAATGAAAAAATCGAACGTTCGGTGATTAATCAGAGGTTTTGTGATAAATCGACGTGTCAAAAAAGCTTTTACTTCGCCCAATGTGGGGATTGTAATAGATGAATATACTATCAGTGATGTTGTTTTATGGCTCTTATATACATCCTTTAAACATGCATTCAAGGAAAACATCATAAACAAAAACGCTCATAATACATATCAAAAGAATTTACCTAAATATCGGTTGCAAAAGTTGGAGGATAAAATTTTTAAGTATAATAATAATTTATGGAAGGTTTGTGGAGACGGCGCGGCGGCATCGTCGTAGCTAAGCCCGGTGCATAATGGCAAAGATAATGATGTCAAGAGGCGGAAGAAGCAATTACGACCACGAGCTGTTTGCAATCACGTCGAGATATTTCCGAGAAAACAACACGCCTCCACGACGATTCCGAGATTATATTTCTTCTGAATATTATTGCGGTAAGTGTCTCCTATCTCGAAGAAAGGAAATCTGTAATCTTACAGCGCTCGGTGAGGAGACGATAAAAACGTTTGAACTATAAGAGATAGGTACCTACAATACAAATCCATTATTGCTCGGTTCCATGTTATTGTTGTATCCTTTTTCTATTGTACAACAGCTGGCATTTAATATTGTTGGTAAAGATTGCGCAATTGATAACGATTCTAATAGCTATTCAATTAAACACTTGGTAAGAGAAAGACGACAACAGAACGCTCCGCAAGTATTAATTTACGCCTGAGTAATAGCATGTCAAGCTTGCCGCGTAATCCGCTCAAAGTAGATAATGTATTCTTGTGAAATAAAGTCGAGTTAAGTCTCAAAGTAATTTGTATTATTTCGCTTCATGTTTTGCTTAATTATTCGCTACATCTAGACAGGCAGGTGCGACGAATCTGTATTTATTTGCATTAAAAATAAATTTGCCGAGAGACTTGCGTAATTCAGGATTATGATCCGACAGCTGTGTCAGACAAATTCGAATTTGCGGATTAAATCTTAATTTTGTTATCAACTTGATAAATAGCTTTATACTAGCCATGTGTGTATTAAAATATGATGATAGAATCCTGACAAAGTGTCTATATATGGACCAACTGCAGTATTGTCGTTTCTTTATGCCCCGTTTTACGCTTCGAAATGGTTTTGAAACTTAAAGATTTTTTTTTTATCCGGACTTTTTAAAAACAATATGAAGTCTTCAAACTTATATTTTTTATAATCCTACAGTACCTTAGCGGTCTTATTATGAAAACATAATAGTTATACTGATACACTAAACATCTTATTTTGTTTTGTTTTATTTTTATTTGGCGCAGGCTGTGTTCCCTGTCATTAGGGTTTTAGAATGTTTAGTCTGTTTATATATATCTTTCCAATGTTGTATTGTGTACGCAATTGGGATTCTTTCAAAATAAATAAATTAACAATTCCAGTCAGTAGTATAACGTGAAATATATACTAAAATTTTAAAAAAAAACACTATCCGAATCACATTCGGTAGGCATACAGGAATTACAATTAGTACTTACGTGCTATTATTATAGTAATTATACAAACCATCATAAAAAAATGCCACTTAGACTGCCTGGACATGTAACACAACACCTAAAAACAACTATGATTGCTAACTACTATGATACGTTTTCAATTACAACAGTTAATGCATAGAGTAGCTTTATAACATAGGTACATAAACGTATAAATCTCTGTACAATCAGCACTGATACGAACATAATTACCCACGATATGTAATAACATGTAACCGCACAATTTAAATGAACCTGCAATAGATATATAATATGGAATAATAGACAAATATCTACCTACGTAGACACCGCACCGGCTATTGCTCTCTCCAACTCTCCAAACAAAGGCCTGCCAACAACAAACAAAAACGTGATTTAGGGAAGTGCGAAATGGAGGTACCCTTACGAAACTCTAAATTATTATGATACGACGAGATGTTATTATAACTATTTTGACTGTTCAAACAAATTATTGTCTTCAATCAAATGTTAACGCAATTGACTTTAAAAATTGTTTAAATCAATAAATAAACATCGCCAGACTCACACACCGACTGTATGGCCCTAAACTACGCTTGTACTATGGGTACCGTACAATGGACTAGGGCCATCCCAGTGCCACCCGGACCAGGGAAAATGACGAAAAGGCAATATCCGAAATTTGCCCCGACAAATAATTGATTGATTTGGCAAATAGAAAAACCCTGCAGTATAAATAAAATCATAAGTACAGTGATAAGTGCATCTGGTAGATCCTTGTCGTAAAACCTTTAAAACTGAGCAACCGGGTCAGTCAATTTCTTCGGAAGCGTTTCCCGATAAACCTTTGCAGTCTGTTCACGTACGTTCCACCTTCCACATCATTTAGCTGCGAGCCTACACACGCTGACAGATAAACAAACGACTCGATAACTGATTTTATTTTGTTTGAGAAAATATTTTATTTATGGAGCTATCAAACACATTCGGTATTGCGGGGTACGGATATATGGGGTTACTGGTAACTCGACGTATTGCTTACAGGGTGCGACAACGGAGCTAAAATGTACCTAACCAGACCCCCCGCGAAGTTAAGTAGTTAACCCAAAGACCTTAAAAAAATTTCGCTTCGTAAGTTTTCCGGATAAGTAATTTTTTGCTTTTTTGAAAATATTCGGATGAAAAACGTCTATGAGATACCTTTTAAAAAAGATCGGTAACTTATTGAATTAGTTTAAATTCAATTAAATTTTATCTTTATATAATAAAACCATAAAATTTACAGAAATACTTAACAGTTAAATGTTAGGATTAAAATTAACAATGTTTATATGAAGCGTTTTCATACTAATATTATAAAGAGGAAAACTTTGTTTGTTTGATTGTAATGAATAGGCTCCGAAACTACTGAACCGATTTGAAAAATTATTTCACTGTTGGGAAGCTACACTATCCCCGGGTGACATAGTCTATAATATATTTTCAAAAAAATTAGGGATCCTTACTAAAACTCGAATAATGTAACCGCAATGTACCCGTGTGAAGCCGGGGCGGGCCGCTAGTATTTTATAAACTGATATTCAGTGTAATGCAATTTAGTTTTAAGGAACAGAGTGAAACTAAAAACTCGCTCAATTACTTATTTATACATCCACTTCCCGTTCCCAGGATATCACGTTACACTGTCTTCGCTAATTGTCTTAAAAGGGTTCTTCGAAAATGATTTTACTCTTCTCCAAACACGTTACTTTGTAGGAGAGTAGGTACGTGAGAGAGTAACAAGCTGCACACATCGGTGTTCCCCGGGCACGCGTAATGACCCATTACGTTTTACTTTTATTTCTTTATTATCCGGATTTAACTGTTGTTATCAACATTTATGTCACCAGCAGGCCTGAACAGTAAATACCTGCGTATCCCGCACAAATTTAACGTGTCATTCAAAAGACAAAACCTATAATATTTTTATATTCCCTCTATGATGTCGTGTATTTCATATACGGAGGACGTACTTCGATTTAACCTTAATGTGGCAGCTTAAAAAGATTACTTTATCCTTTTATATTATAAATGCGAAAGTTTGTGAGTGTGGATGTATGTTTGTTACTCTTTCAGGCAAAAACTACTGAACAGATTTGGATGAAATTTGGAACACAGATAGTTTATAACCTGGATTAAAACATAGAATACTTTACATAAGCCTACGCGGACGAAGTCGCGGGCAGCAACTAGTATAAAATAAAGGCAAACAAACCGCCCACTTGATGGTAAGTGGTGTCTACTGGACACCTGCCGACGCTCGGGAATTGTGCTATTTATTCCATTGTTGTAAAATTTAAAATAAATTGCATTCATAATTATTACAGAATGGATTCCATTTATGATGTAGCAGAAACCCTGATAGCAGGATGATCTAGACGCGTTGAAAGTTGAAATGCGTAGACAATTTGTGGGCAGCAATTGTGGCCTTTATCTAAAGAAGACCTTGGAAATTGGTTCGGCTCTTTTGCTTTTATTTTTCGCTTACCTTTGTATACAATTTCGTCGACCCATCGCTTTGAATTAATTTCACGCCAGCTCGGTCGTTTGTATTTCTTTTGTTTCCAAGGTGGGGACGCTTTTGGTCCTAGTTAAAGATATATTTGGTCCGTTAGCACGTTGCGACAACTTTGAAACCGGCTATTTATTCACTTGTCTCAATAGATGCCGCCGCGGCTCGTATTTCAGATTTAATCAAGTCTGACAGCATGATTAACGCCACCTTTCGCATTCGTCGAGCTATCAATGAAAGTGCCAAGTCTCCGATTTCTGCGTTTTAACTTCACTGTGTTCAATGGAGGCGCGTTGTATTATGTTGCCTACTTTTCTCTCTGTAAGTAGAGGACATAAGTGGCGTACCTACTTACCTACATAATTTATTATAATTGCCACATGGTGTAATTTTGCGTAGTTATGTGAGTACTTAATTACGCCGTTCGTTCATCTCGATCGCGGCTGACTTATGGGGTAAAGTTGTTCAGGCATTGCGGTTTGGCTGTGACACCTGGCAGTAATTAGGTTCAAATTTATTGCTTTTCCTTGCACCTTCCTCGTCACACGGCATAAATCATTGTTACGGTAGTTCTTTGACAGTGGAATGGCAATGTGTATTTTATGAATATTTAATTTGGGCCTGTATGAAATACAGAATGTTTCTAAAGTGTGTAATAATATTGAAGGGTTTGGATGAGTATTGCGTAAACAATGAAATGGTATCAAAAGTTGATCGAAATTGAAAAATATACAAAAATATATTTAGGAAATATACGCTAACTTATAAAAATGTCATGTTTCAAATGGTGCTATGCAATTTTTTTTTAAAAATTTACTTGAAAATTGGTCGCTGCTGCTCGTTAATACAGTACACAATTTTTTCTAGGCCTAAGACCGCAAAACGAAAATTGAGACTATTATTCAAAGCCCGTAACTCACAAATAAATATTGATATACGTATAATCCATGTTCACAATTACTAGGCATCTACATAGCAGCTATTGTACTTAATCCTAAATGTTTATTCCGGACTTCTAAAGCAACCTGTATACATTTTCAGCCAGGCATCAGTTAGTGAGTAATCTATATTGAATTAAACCATTGGCATCGTTTTATTCATCGGCCTGAAATTTTGTCACTAAAATGTAACAGAAAGTAACTCCATTACCGTAATGGAAAACAGTGGGCTCTCACGTTGCTAGAATTTTTTGCTTTAGACCGACGCCGCACTGCAGTTACCCGGATACATGTATCAAAGCCCTCTTTCATTTGGACACGCGCAGCTCCCAGCAGCTGCAGCCAGGAAATATCGACTTTTATTAATATTACACTGCAGGTACCACACATTATTAATTGAAACCAAATGCGCGATATATTTCACTGTAATCTAGGTTGAAATATTATTTGTGCTCTACAGACGTATCTCGTTCTTGAGCTCGGTACATAATTTGATTATCCACTAAAAGCAATTAAGCCTGATTACAAATAAGCAGGTATAGTACAGAATAACCTAATACTTTAGCTTGTTACTTATGTAGGCACTTAAGGACATTATTTTACGCCTCTAATTCTTGTATTACGAAACTTCACATATAGCTTATGAATTGTTATCTTAACGGTTGAACGGTACCTTACCTAAACATAAAATCTGAAAACAATATTTGACTTGTTGTTTTTTATTAAACAGCTCGAATAGGTAGGTATGTTAAATAAATGGAGTGGTTAATACACTTTTTCTGCTCCACAAGCAATAAACCTTTTCTTTTATTGCGTGTTTACAAACATATGCAGTGTCGGAACACTGGCGCCTGAAAATTAAGTTTTTCCACGGAACCCGCCGCGCGCCGGTGTGGATTGTACTACATCACTGCATAAAGAACCTACATGCCTACACAATATGCGTCTGTTTCGGTCCACAGTTTAATACGGAAATATTAAGTGAACAATTTAATTTACAGCCAGCCCCGCCGGGTGAGAGCTTCGATTTTTGTCAAAAAGCTATCTCGTTGCATATTAAAGCTGATGGAAACATGACATGAATTTGAAAAGATAAGCGCAATGGCAATTAATTCAGTTACAGTAGGTACCTACCTACTAAGTTAAATGTTATATTCCATTAGATTTTTTTTCTAATACCACTGGATACTACGAAGGTTCTGGTTCCGTTATCTTGTATAAGTAGGTACCTACTACAAGTATATTGGATTCAGAAATAAGTATGATAGAGTTTGTTGGGCTGGCTGTTCGTTTCAAAATTAATAAACCACTTATAGCTCATTCGTCTTCTGATTCCAATCATATGGCTGCCTCTATATTTTCTTTATACACACTCATTACTACTCCAGGACACTCGCGTGTCTACACTGGCTTATTTCAATCTCGTTCCCCTCAAACGTCCGTCCGTTTACAAACAAATGTTCTACCTAAAAAAATAGCGACTACCAAGTAGAATACACATGAATCGAAGTTGTTTTTTCTGAACTCAATTAACAGAAATCAGTTTCATGGGTTCGATTTATTTCGTTGGTGTATATATAGGTGCCCTTATGAATTACAAACATACACCTAAATTACAATTATCCTGGTCAATATTATTCGAATCCGGTTGAAATTGGTTACAAATGGTAATTAGTTCCGTTCGCGTCTGATTATTAGGGTGAAATCCAATTTTACTGTTTTGAATATTTGATGGTACGAAGTATTTCGTAGTAAGTAATTAATTGTAGGTAAATAGACTCCTAGTATTGTTGTGATGGGTAAGACTAAGGAGAGCTTACACTGATTTATTTAAGGTAAAGACAGAAGTTTATTACTATCAGGAAATCAAGGTATACACTTAGGATCGAGAGGCCTCACAGTGCGTGCGAACGCACAGAGCATATACCTACTGTATGTGCCTTACTTAGACAAGTATTGTTTGTGAATACGGCCGTATGACTCTTAAATTAATTAGATGTAGCTAGGTTCCTGTTAAGCAATTTCGTGTCGATAACAGTGTCTACTCGTACAAATTTCGACATTACAATACTTTTAAATAGTGAACGTTATTAAAATAATAAAATGACTATTCAATGGATTTATATTATTCATTTTTTATAGAACAATGTCGGCATTCAAACGTTCGACCTGTCTGCTGTTAAGTAGTTAACGCTAGCCTATATTGCCGGCCTGAAGAGGAGTGGGCCTCTCGAAACGCAGCTATATTCTACTTTACACCGATCATCTGTGAGAGAGTGGTGCTACCCTGTTCGAGTCATCCCGTGTATGACCTGTAGTCAATCGGCTGCAGCTTGGCTCCACCACCGACTAATAATAACATGAAATAAGAATAAAAAAAAAGGTTTTACTGCAATTTCAAAACGGAATATCCGCATACTTTTGTCCCCTGTATCGTTCTTTTACATTTCCAATCAGTGCGTGACTACATGTGTAGTTTACACGGAATCGGGTGCTAATAGACCGGTTGCTCCTCCCCTCTCTACACCCCCCCCCCCCCGCGCCACGGTACAACAGATATTTACGGGAAAATTTAAAGCCGATCGGTGCTTGCAGCGCGGCGTACAAAGTGCATGTTAAAAATGTTTGTATGTATAAAAGAAATACAAACCGACTGTAATAAACCTGGGTGCACTAAAAAGCTACAAATAACTAGGGAACTAGTAATTTATTTCATTCTATGGGACCACCTGGAGAGTATATAATACCCTATCGGTCAATCAGAATTTTCAAAATCAGCCCACAATTGACTGAGTAGTCGGTGAACATACCTACATAAAAAAAACATTGTTTCGAATGTCGAACATAAAATCCTTCTTTTTAACCCCCGACGAAAAACGAGGGGTGTTATAAGTTTAACATGTGTGTCTGAGTATATGTGAGTCTGTATGTGGCATCGTAGCGCCCAAGCGGATGAACCGAGTTTAATTTAGTTTTTTTGCTAGAAGGGTATTCTGATCGAGTGTTCTTATAGCTATGTTTCATGAAAATTGGTTCAGCTGTTTGAATATTATGCTCTTTGTAGTATAAAAAGTCATCGCATCGGGAGTTTTTAAAATTTTCAATTTTAAGTTATTTAGAAGTCGGTTAAAAACGGTAGCCTAATCGAGCGTAGTGCGTATATATTCCTAATTGTTGGGCCGGATGCAACTGATAACATTGTAAGTTGATAAGAAAATGGTGTTAGAAAATTGTAAATTCTCAAAATTGTAAGTTCTGTTATCAAACTTCTACGCGCCAATATTGTTGGTTTGCCTAAGAATATATTCGAGTGGTTATTCCTGTTTAAATGCTTCTGTGCCGTACGCTATCGCGCTAATAAATACGCTACCTACCTAACTCGGTAATTTGCATAGTAGTAAATAACGGCACTGTCAGTCCTACGCCGCTTATTTAGACGTTATAAACTGATTAACGCATTCGATAACGCCATGCCACATGTAAATTCGGAACGTAAATTGGTAATAATTTATTATTATTATGGAGTGCTACAGAACGTAATTTGATGACTAAATCGATAAATACTAAAAAATAATTTATATTTTAGGAAACCACTACTTATAACATTAACTCGTCGGTTCCGGTATGAAGTTTGATTAAAATCTATTAAAATTATTATTAAAAACCGTCGTTATCCCTTCCACGTTTTGTATAGCTGTACGGGTTGGTGTGGCTGAAAATAATGTTTTTTGCTCATAGCATATTCCGTAAGATAGGTACTTAGGTTACTCATATTTTTATACGAAATAATACCTTAACAACAAAAAATAAGGATGTGTTTGGAAAGTGAATAACACTTTAAAAATAAATTTACCCAAAGATTACATTCCACATGGAAGTTTAAAAGTAGGTAATCGATAACAGAAACTACCTAAGGTGCTTCTTCTTCTTCTGTAAGTTTGGAAGCGAAACCGCGATCCAACACGAGATCTCATCAATAAATCACAGGGACCCTCAAACTCTGAGACTGCATTTTATCCGTCACTTGTCTTCGTGAGTCGAATTGATGATTCTCTCGCTAGTTGGTTATGTAGTTCACTATTTCGGAGCTGCGATTTAATTTAGATTCAGTTAGAAAAACAAGTAATTAGAATAATAGGGGGTTTGGTTGAGTATCAGGTGTAGAATTAAATGGTAGGAATACATTTTTTATAAATAATCGAACACTTTTTCCGCAATCTTTTTTGAAATAGTGACTACTTTCTTCCAGTACTATGCTAATTGTTGTCGGAGTTTAGAAAAAATATAACCGATATTTGTATCCTACTAATATTATAAATGCGAAAGTTTGTGAGTGTGGATGTATGTATGTATGTATGTTTGTTACTCCTTCACGCAAAAACTACTGAACGGATTTGGATGAAATTTGGAAATCAGATAGATTATAACCGGGATTAACATATAGGATACTTTTCAACCCAATAATCCAATACTACGCGGATGAAGTCGCGGGGCACAGCTAGTATATAATAAACGCCGATTAATATGACGTACATCAGATGTCGTAGATGTATCTTCAACAGTAACGCTAGTGTTGATTAGCTACATTGTAGTTTAATTAATTTGACTCGTAAAATAATCCTGTGAATTTACTACCAACCTAGACCTTCTATGGTTTTGAAAATCTCATCTTATACGTAAAAGATGCAACTTTATATGGTAGGTAATGTTCTAAAAAACATTATCTACCTATATATTTTATACTAGCGGCCCGCCCCGGCTTCGCACGGGTACATTGCGGTTACATTATTTGAGTTTTAGTAAGGATCCCTAATTTTTTTTAAATATATTATAGCCTTTGTCACCCGGGGATAGTGTAGCTTCCCAACAGTGAAAGAATTTTTCAAATCGGTTCAGTAGTTTCGGAGCCTATTCATTACAATCAAACAAACAAAGTTTTCCTCTTTATAATATTAGTATGATAGTATGATAGGTATGATAACATGTTATAACCATACAAACTGTAATTGTAGAAAAAACTATCATTGTAACTGCATTGTAAAATAATACATTCAGTAAATTCTGCAATATTTTATTCCTGTACGTACATTTTATTAATTTAATTGTGTTTGCATTTCCTACTGGAACATTTTTATTTGTATGCACGGCAATTGTTTACTTTGCCTCTCGACCCACAAACTGCGGAGGATTGGACGAGAGTGCAATTTTCCGTGATTGAGAGTTAAATTTGTCGCGGCAATGCCAATGAATTCGTTTTACATTTATTGTACTGCTAACTACACTCGCACCGGTTTTATGGAACAGCTATATTATCCGGATTAATTTACAGCTCTCCATAATTTTATTTGTACATTTGGAATAATAAGTTTAATTTAGGTATCTTGATATAGGCAGATATGAGCTGAACCACGAGGAGCAGTACTATTCTATAAACTTATATTCCACGCGTAAATGTCAAATTTCAATATCAAATTTGACAGTTCACTATTCGGGTTCACGTGTTCGATATTTAAGTTTGTCATTACAGAATAGCACTACCTAAGGAATATTCAAACATTTTTCCTAATTTTCCAATGTTGCTCAAAAATTGCTCAAGTCTGTCAGTACACCCTTACGCCATCAGATTCTTACATTGGGATTTCTAGACAATTTAATCTCTTATCCTCTCAACTTGTGGAAAACCAAGGCCTTTAGTTTCAATGCTAGCCCACGTTTCTTTATATAAGTAAGTATGTACATAACTCCGTATGTTATTGGGTAGGTATTCAACTAGGATGGTATCCAATTAAACATTCTGTCCACTTTCCTACCTGCATTACCTGTAATGCATTTTTACGATCTTGGCCCGTGCGGTTAGAAATAAAACTACCTTGAATCACTTAAAAAGCTCGAGCAACGGTTTTAATTTAACGTTAAAAAAGTTCACTATAAATTCCCATTTTCACGTGCTAGCGTCAGTTTTCAAGTAATTGATATATTCAGGCATTATATGAGGTATTAGTTGATCACATTTCAATGACATCATGAACTCAATGAATGTGAGACATAAAATAACGGTATTTTGTAATTTCATGCAGATAATGTTTTTTTTTATAGAGCAATAGCTATTGGCGCACTACGGTTGACTGTAATTACTTAACCATCTATTAAAATACAAATAGGTATGATAGATATTTTTATATGTCGAAGGACTTCACGCCACTTTGTGCTGGGAACATGACACGTTTTACCGACTCTCATTATATTTTACAAAGTACTTATCTTAAAAGGAAAAAGGTTATTTTTCCAGGAAGTAAAATAATATATAACATATTATAATTCGATATTTTCAATAAGTTAAGCACTTGGCTGATTGAATTCGAAGGCATTTTATTTTTACAACCAAATTTTTCATTTGTGTACACATGTATACGATAGTTTGTTTACTTTACTTCTCGGCCAACCTATAAACCGCTGTGGACCGAATGACCATGCAGTTGTCCATGATTGTGAATTTAAATTTGTTACAGCAAACTGATGAATTGGTTTCACATTTAATTGTATGTTGACTGCTGATTGGGAAGTGGATTTCTACATCATCTGTTTTGGGCTTTGAGTATAAATAAATAAATATCGCCAGACTGACACACCAACTGTAAAGTGCCCAACTAAGCAACGCTTGTACTATGGGTACCGTACAATTTACCGGGGGTGATCCCAGTGACACCCAGATCTGGGCAAATTACGAAAAGGCACTTTACGAAAATTGCACCGGCGGCGGAATCGAACACGCAATCAGTATGTGCAGTGAGCCGAGCGGCCTACGTTCGAACCACTGCGCCAAGTTGCATTTACTATGTGAAACATTTACAGACATTCCAGTCGGTATTAAAGTTTATACTTATAAATATCTTAATAACAATAAATAACAAAGATAGGAAAGGTTATATTTAATTACTTGTACTACATATCTACATACCAACTAACAATGATGCTAATTGCATAAGGTTACAAAAGGTTATTACCAGTTTGTGTTGTTAATAAACTAAGTTGTTGCCCCGCGATTTTGAACCCTTTCATTTCCACGGCTAAAGGGAATTCTAAAAAAAAAAAGATTTCAACATAAATATCGATGACAAATATAAAAAAAAATTGTAAGACATTTGTTTTAATCGTGCGGTGTCTGTTTTATTATCAGAAATGAGAATTACTTTGTTGTGCATAAGTTAACAACGCTGTCACGATCGCGGGTTAATAAGGTAACGAAATATTAATATGGCCTCTTAAAATTTATCATACAGGTCACTCTCACCAATCAACTCTTTCGAGACGTCTTCAAATTTACTGGACTCTATAAAATAAGCCTCTATCTCTTGCAAACTTTTATCTTTCGTTTCAGGCAAGTACTTGTACAAAATGAGCGTGAACAAGGATGCGGATACACCGTAAAAGAAGAAAGTACCATGCAAACTGAGCAGCTTAAACATATTAGGCGATAGTTTCAGTACAGTCGCCATCAGTACCTCAGAATATAATGTAAGAATAAGTAGAGAGGAACTTTTATATCTTAAAAATACCAGTTCACCAAATAGACACGCCGGTAGTATCATTGGACCGCAGCTTATACAAACAGAAAACAACGTCAACAATACAATGGACACAGTTATATTTTCTTCAATTGCATTTAAATTTACGAGAAATAAGTAAAGTGATATAATAAACAAAAATAATATGCCCATCACTGACGACCCCACCATCAATGTCCTTCTTTTCAGACATTTTGATAGAAGGCAACCAACTTGCATAGCGATTATCGTGATACCATCCAATATGAGCATGCCTGTGTATGCGGCTTTCTCATTGTCCGTTATTTGCTTGATCAAATCTACGGCATACATGCTACAAACAAATTTTCCCGAGAAATGGTACAGCGATATAAACGAGATACATAATAACAGGGGCATATAAAAGGGCTTAGACGACACAGTTTGTATGACACTTCTGGACCGGTTAGGAGTTGAGCTTTCTTTCTGTTCAGCACACATCTTGAGGTATTCCTTTTGTGAATTTATAAGATTTATGAGCTCAATCTCAGAGTCTTTGTCGAATCCTTTCAGCCAGTGATGCGACGCCGCGCACTCATCGAACCTCCCTTTCATTGCCAGCCAGGAAGGTGATTCGGGCCAAACAACGGCCGTCAGAGAATACACCGAACACAAAAACGCTATAATGGCGATGTTCTTCCAATGTAGAAAGGTTCCTATTAGATTAGCGACCCACACGCCCCAGAAAAAAACTGCCGACTCGAAAGCCAAGAACACTCCTCTATATTTTGGTGACGTGTACTCTGCGATGATAACGACCAGGAGCGTTATGTTACTTGCTAGAAGCACACCCTGCATCATTTCGCTAATTAAAAGTTGTACAGCATTAGCGCTACAGTAAAACAGTATGAAACCTGCCAAGGTGTTTAGGCATACTATCAGGAATGGTATTTTCCTGCCTATTCGCTGCGCGAGTACTGGTATAACGAGGATCCATGGCAACGCGCTGTATCCGTGGACACATGCTGAAAATAAAAAGATTATTTAGTAGGTACCCACTGAGTTAAATTAATTTGCATTTTTTACTGAAATAATGAAGTATGTTCTTTATCATTGGTGACCTTATTCCGATAAGGTCTCAAGACTCTCAAGTCAATTAAAAATTACAATTATTTTGAGACTACCTTTGACACTATTGCAAATATTCTTCTGGCTGGACTAGGGTATAATATAACTACATAATTAAATAAAAAAACATTACATAGCCAAGATGCCATATCATCGTCGATGGCTGTAGTGGAATTAGCTTCTCTTCTTATTTGTGGAATGAAGACTGTGGGCGCGCCGAAACACAACCCCAACACGAAATATACTGAGCACGCGCCACTGGATACGAATAACTGAAAATTTGATTTGATTGGTTTGAATATTAAATTAAAATATACAAAAATAATTTAGCCATTTTGACGTCCCACTCCTGGGTACCTGTCTCCCCTCTCTACGAGGGGTATTCAGGCCATAATCCTGATAAGTAATTTAAATAGACTTAAATTTAAATAGGTACTTACCCGTAATATCGCAACACATTTTTATTTGATGATCTTAGATTACAATCAAATTAAAACTTAAAGTAACCTGTCTGTATAAATGTTTCCTTGAAGAGACAAAGCCCTCGCTACGATTGTCGGCTGCATCAATATTGACTTCATCATTACGAATGTTCATTGTACGATCGGATCGCTCACGACACAACAAAAATCCCATATTCTTATAAAAATGCTCGTAAACGACTAGCCACTTCACGACTTGGGTTTACAATAACGCAAGTAATCGGGTTTCTGACTATTACGTAAAAGTTAAACAAATATTCCTTGTCAGTTATTTTATGTAAACTGCAGTAAGTATACCTACTATACATAGGTAAAATGGCAAAATTAAATCAGTAAAAATATATATTATATTCATAATGACATGCGTGATCAAAATTTTGTTTCAAATGGAAAAAGAATGTCGATAAATTACGCACTTGTATCAACAAGAACAACTTATTAACTACCGTTAACAATGGCTAACAAAATAATGAATGAGGCACGATATTTTCAAATAGGTACACATAATCTAGCAGTACGTACTCCAAGTACTTCAAAAATATAATAGGTAAAGCGAACTTATAACGGACTAGAGGCCCGTCCGTCTAAGTAGTTCTGAACAGAACCGCCTAACTTAACTTATTTCATAGATGTGCACTCCCATAATATGGTGCCCGGCCTTTATTTTTCTACTAGCTGAGCCCGCGACTTCGTCCGCGTGGAATTTAACTTAACAAAAAAGCCCGCTCCCGCGTTCTGAGCCCGCGCGAAAGGACTCATTTTTTTAATTTTGTTTTTCTAAAATAAAAGTAGCCTAAGTTACTGCTTATAACATCAGCTATCTACCAGTGAAAGTCCCGTCAAAATCGGTCCACCCGTTTCGGAGATACTCTTTGATTTCATGTGTTTTTATTTTTTTACGCGGAACCCTAATTGTTTTTCCAAAATTAAAGTAGCCTAAGTTACTCCTTTTATCATCAGCTATCTGCCAGTGAAAGTCCCGTCAAAATCGCTCCAGCCGTTTCGGAGATTACCTGGAACAAACACACAGACAGACAGACAGCTGTCTGTACAGACAAAAAAAATTAAATCGCGTTTTTGCTATAAGTGTCGCTTGTATATGCACTTAGTGAAAAGGTGTTATTTTGATATTACAAACAGACACTCCAATTTTATTTATTTGTATAGATTGACATTTTTAAATTCGTAATATCTTTTGATTGGAATGTCTGATTTAAATAATTCAAAAAGTAATCTACAGGTATGAAAATAGTCTAAATAGTCAAATATTAATTAATACTAAGGTATAGATAAAATGGTCTGATTTTGGTCAGCATTTCTATCAACTTTTAAAATTTAAAACGTAACTATAATAGTTAGACATATGGTTCTCTTTAACATTGTAGAACATTTTTTTGTTCTATCATCAACAGTTTCCGTAGTGTATGCAATGAAAGACATTTTATGGCATTTTTTTACAGCTTGGGTTACACTATTGAAGTTATAATAAATATATCCTATGATACTAAGGGATCCTTATGGTGAAATAATTTTTGAAATTGGTCCGTAGTTTTTGACTTTACTCGTTACAAACATACAAAAATACACATCTTTTCTCTTTATAATATTATTATTAGTGTAGATAAGCCAGTGCTTCTTAAAATAGCCATTTCCCTGAATTATTTTAAATAAACTTAATTATAACTTTGTGATTTTTATTTATCATTATTCAAACACACTATTTACATAAAATTAAGTACTAATTACAGCCATTAGTGTGAGCGTATGCTAAGACTAAGGCGATGCAGTATTTACTGCGCGAGACAGAGTTGATTTTGTACGTGAGACGCAGACATGTGCCTGTCCTACTCTGGAGCTTGTTGCAGCGACGACACAGATTTTGCACGATGCGCGTACGTGGAAACATGCTTCTATGCAAAAGTGACACTGACATTTATCTAATTGTTAATATCGAGTTATATCTGTGTCATTTTGCTGCATTACAGCAAAAGCTCTTGACCTATGTCTGTGTCAACATTGCGGTTCTGCCAATGTATATTGCCACTGTTCATCGCTGAGCTGCGTTGCCTGCCTGTCGGCAATAGTCAGCATACGCTTAGCCTTATCGTTTAAAATCGCCATCGCAAGTTATCATTTTTCATTGATTAATTCATTAATTATCCCTTTTCTTATCAAGAAACGCCTTTGCGACTTCCCCGGTCTCTTGGGGGTCCTTAAAATAGCTTTCTATTTCTTGTAGGGTCTTATCTTTCGTTTCAGGCAAATATTGATATAAGATCAACGCAAATACCGAAGCTGATATAGCGTAAAATAGAAATGCTCCATGTAAACCTAATTGGTTAAATATGTGCGGTGACAATTTCAGAACCGTTGCCATTAGTAATTCAGAAAATAATGTGAGTATAAGTAAAGATGAACTTTTGTATCGCAAAAATATAATTTCCCCAAATATAGTTGAGGGCATAATCATCGGGCCGCAAGTTATTGCTACAGAGAACGACGTCAGAAGCACAATGGATATTATTTTATTTTCCACAATAATCGCCAAATTGATCAAATACAAATATAAAGATATTAAAAACAAAAACACTATTCCTATAACTGACGACACGAGCAACAACGTTCTTCTGTTTAGAAACTTTGATAAAACACAACCAATTTGCATGCCGAGTATTGTAACGGCGTCTAAAATGAGCATTCCAATAACAGCTGCGGACTCGCTATTAGTTATTTTATTTATTAAATCTATAGCATACATGGAGCAGACAAGTTTCCCTGAGAAGTGGTATAATGACATAACCGCCATTGAGAGCAAGAGGGGTTTGTAGAAGCCTTTAGTTGTCAACGTTTCTTTGACGTATTCGAATTTATACCACGACGACTTTCTGCGCTCGGCGCATTTTTGGAGATATTCCTTCTGCGATTTGATCAGACTTTCAAGTTCATCCTCCGATTCTTTATCAAATCCCTTTAGCCAATGATGTGCAACTGCACATTCCTCGAAACGCCCATTCATTGCCAGCCACGAAGGCGATTCAGGTATAGCTATAGCTGTCAAGCAGTAAAAGCAACATACATATGCGATTATGGCGATATTCCTCCAGTGGCTAAATGTTCCAGTCACATTAGCAATCCACACGCCCCAGAAGAATATTGAGGATTCAATCATCATGAACACTCCTCGGTAGCGCGGGGTCGAGTACTCTGTGATGATTACGATCAGGACGGTCATGTTACTGGCGAGGAGCGGCCCTTGTAATATCTCACTGATCAAGAGCTGCGTCGCAGTAGTACTACAGAAGAAGACGATGAAGCTTACCACTGTGATTACGCATACCAGGATGTAAGGTATTTTCCGTCCTACAAGACGAGTGAGTATTGGCAGAACGATGACCCACGGTATCGAGCTGTAGCCGAGGATGGATGCTGGAATCATAAAAAAAATTATGTTAGACAATTAGTAATTCGAATATGCACAGTAGCTAGCTGACATCATATCCTACTAATATTATAAATGCGATAGTTTGTGAGTGTGGATGTATGTATGTATGTATGTATGTATGTTTGTTACTCCTTCACGCATAAACTACTGAACGGATTTGGATGAAATTTGGAACACAGATAGATTATAACCGGGATTAACATATAGGATACTTTTTAACCCAATAATCCAATACTACGCGGATGAAGTCGCGGGGCACAGCTAGTTACATTATATAGCTAGGTATGTGCGGTTTGTTATCACATGTTTACAATAATGTTTAAGTCAATGAATGCTTGGAAGAATTTAATGGGGCAAAATATTTAACTGATTAGGACACAATTATATAATTGTACGGTCATTAGAGGGATTGTTACTGCGATGTACAAATAATAAAATTATTTGTAATTCTTGGTAATATCAAAAGGCAACACACTGGAGCTATTATAATATTTATATATCTACTACCCTTTGTAATTATTGATTATAAGCAACTGGCGATAAAAAAAATATAATGACATGTAAAAAGACAAGCCCGCTGAGTTTCTTGCCGGATCTTCTCAGTCGAGGTCGCGTTCCGATCCGGTTGTAAATATAAGAAAAAAAAAATGGAAAATTGACAATTTGTAAGTGCCCCCGTAGACCTAAACAAAATAAACGATTTGAATTTGAATATTATTTATTCGTAAGGGCCTGAGCACACCACGTTTTTTAAACGCGCCGTCGACGCGCGTTTGTAGCGATGCAGACGCGATACGCACGCGAGTCAGACGCAGCCTGACGACTTTAGACTTTTGTAGGATAAAAGCGCGCCGGCGACGCTCGTTTCTAAAACGCGCGTTAACAGCGCGTTTAAAAAACGTGGTGTGCACAGGCCCTAAGGATCATGGTTACAGAAATAAGTACCTATCCATCAATTTGGTTGCGATCAATCACTTTGAAGATGATTTTATATTCAAATGAAACAATGTATTAGTAGATGAATAGTAGAAAATAAATAATTACACAACCAAGATGCCATTTCTTCAGTCAAAGGATCCGCTGTCCCGTTTGTTTCTTTTCTTAGCTGTGGTACGAACACTGTGGGTGCTCCAAAACAGAGTCCCAACACAAAGTACGCTGACGTCATCGCCGTACACACGTAAAACTGTAACAAATATGTACCTCTTAGTTTCAATCAAAACTGTAGTGGAACAAAGAAAGAAATCAAATTATATATTCTTAAGTAATTTTGTAATCATAGCCAAGCTTCAGCGCTTAGACAAATATTCTAACAATTTCAGAAGACATACAAATTTGAAATTTAATGAAACTATTTACTGTTTTGATTGCCTCTACGTTTCCGATATTTTGAGCGCTTTGCAACACCCATGGCCAAGAGAGAACAAGATTATATATCCATCAGTCATCCATAAAATTAGGTTCATTTCTATATTGTGTAGTATTGCGATATCGCGTAACTAAACGTTAACTACGGCTACGTAGGTACTTACAATAATATGGGAAAAATAAGTATGAGTTGTACATGGCGAACTATATGTTTTGAGGACTTAATACAAAGATAAGAGCCTTGTCAACAGTAAGTAATCTAACCGCATGGCATTCGGATGAAACCAGCTATGTCACGCAAGATACTAAAATCGGTCTGAGTAGGGAAAATAATGAAAATCTCAAAAATAATAATAATAAATCCCTTTTATCTTCCCACTTGTGGGCACAGGCCTCTCCTTTATAGGAGAGTGACACGAGGGGGATATAATATGTTTATTAAAAATGATTCAAACCCGGCATGAATATGGCCATACAAGACCAGCCATGGGCATTACTGGTACACCCCTGGCTCCGTGATAACAACCCTTTTCTTCCTTTATCACGGTACCAACCTGCTTAATTACAAATACATTTTATATCAGCGGTAACAATTCCAGTTCTGAACGCCGACGCGACACTTCCGGTGACGCACAATGATTGAAACATACTAGTAGATTGTTTAAAAAATATAGGAAGGAACCAACCTGTCTCAAGAACGATTGCCATGAGAGTTTTATATTGTGTTCGTCGCCGCACTCCTCGCCGTCATGACTTTTCACTTCATCATAAATGCAACGATCCATCTTGAAAAAATTATTTAACGCCACTCTTATACGGGAATCATTTCTCAAGTTACACGTTGTAATGCCTGAAACTAAGTGACGAATTGACTATGTTAATACTTTCAAAATAACATTCACAATGCGCTGAGTATTTGATGATTGATAGATAGCTATCCAAACACAATTGAAGCCAACCTAATGATGGTACACAAGTAAACAAGTTCGAATACATAGAACATTGAACTTCGTACTATGCATCGACAATATAACGTAGGTAAACTTAACAGGTCTACCTTAACTTTTGATAGAAATAAAAACAAAATGATACCTACATACAAAAGTGCTTCTACATTCTACAATTATAATTTAAACATCGAATTTTAGTAAAGTTAAACATTCATTTTCTTCAGAAATAAACTTAAAAAATATTTTTTTGAATAAATATAGCAAAACTTTATTTTAAATTCGAATAAAAACATCTGCTTACCTACGTGGAGGCACAACAATTTCCCTAAACACACTGAGGTATCAGCGGAACAAAATTATACTCAACAACATATTTCTGTGAACACTGTTACATTTTAATGGGTAGTTAAATAGGCACAGGTATTATAAAAAAAACTGCAGCAGACACCGTACAATCACTGTCGTGGGACTGTATCACTGTATCACTTAACTTCAATTTATTAAGGTGCGGGTGCATTTGACGCGACGCCCGGTGCGCAGTGAATCAACGTAACGTCTCTCAAAGTTTATCTGAAATAATATTCCAACAATGGTCATCTGTTTCATTTATGATTGATTTTAATGGTTTTTTATTCATTTTAATACAAAGATTCGTTTATATTAACACTGATGGAACGTATAGACCTTGTTTATAATATGACTTTCATAGGTCATGTTATTGGAACGTAAATTTTATCAGTTGTACATTAAATTAATGTATCATTAGCCTTCACTTGAAAATAGAATAATATGAGAAAATGATAACGATAACTGTGGTAAATTATGATAATAAAGGTATGTGGTAATCTAGCACCATTTTTACTTAATATTAATAATGACCAGTAGGTAACTTAATACCGATGATGTCGCGTAAATGTACTCGTACCTTCAACGCTCAAATGTACATGTGCTTGAAGACAGACGTGTCAAACGCTTGTTATGAAATTGATTCGTTTCACACCTGCATAATAGCACTTGTGTGTGTGACTAACCGTACAGTCGATTACAACAGGTACTCAAATTGAACCTTCGTATTGAACGACGATCTACGCGACATAATTTATTTTATATTTACTTATTTATTTGAAAAGAAAACCAACAGCATCACAAAAAGTTTGTACATAATAGCAGATTATATAAAAATAAAGCCAATAACAGGTTTTCCTTAATTAACTGATAGTAATTAACAAAACGAGGTGCTAGGCAGCGAACCACTCAGCATAGACTATATCTGCAAAGTATTACATAATAAGGACTGTGTAAGTATACAACATAGAAAGGATCAAATTATACTTGAATTATTAAAATAAAAACTTAAACTATATTAGTGACTTGAGATATAGCAGGCAATATCCTTACTGTCCACACGCACCCTTAAGAATTTAGATTGGTCAGCACGTAGATACGCATGCGCGAGGGCATCTAGGCCTTATGCATATATATAATATAAACTATCTGTGCCCGCGACTTGGTCCGCGTGGAATTTAATTGACAAAGTTTCATACAAACTTTCATCCTGTATTTTATCCCCTTGGGGGTAGAATAAATCAAAATCCTTTCTTAGCGGATGCCTACGTCATAACATCTACCTGCATGCCAAATTTCAGCCCGATCCGTCCAGTGGTTTGGGCTGTGCGTTGATAGATCACTATGTCAGTCAGTCAGTCAGTCAGTCACCTTTTAGTTATATATATATAGATAAACTAGCTGAGCCCGCGACTTCGTCCGCGTGGAATTTAACTTAACAAAAAAGCCCGCTCCCGCGTTCTGAGCCCGCGCGACAGAACCCATTTTTTTAAATTTTGTTTTTCTACAATAAAAGTTACTGCTTATAACATCAGCTATCTACCAGTGAAAGTCCCGTCAAAATCGGTCCAGCCGTTTCGGAGATACTTTTTGATTTCATGTGTTTTTATTTTTTTACGCGGAACCCTAATTGTTTTTCTAAAATTAAAATAGCCTAAGTTACTCCTTATAACATCAGCTATCTGCCAGTGAAAGTCCCGTCAAAATCGGTCCAGCCGTTTCGGAGATTACCCGGAACGAACACACAGACAGACAGACAGACAAAAAAAATTTAAACCGCGTTTTTGCTATAGGTGTCTTATGTACTTTCATAATATGCATTTAGTGAAAAGGTCTCATTTTGATATTACAAACAGACACTCCAATTTTATTTATTTGTATAGATAGATATAAATTTATGGGAATCGTCTATTAACATTACTATATCGTGTCATCGTTTCAAGTTTGAAATATATTGTTTCAATGATGTAGTAATTTGGTTAGAAATAGCATTAAAACTGGACTAATAACAGATTAAGCTGTGACTATTGATTCTGTGCACTATTGACTCTCATTTATACGCCTTAAGTGTCATTAGTTATCAATGTCAAAACAGGTACGTACCTTCACTAATATTTGGGATATCATGCCCTAAGTACGATTTAAATGAGCTACTGTGAGACAATGGCAACGTTTCATATTGTTCCTCATTCTGTAGCCGGTGTTTGAGCATGCCAGTTTTTTTATTTATATCTTGCACCGGAGAGTAACGAACTCCGCTATTTCTCGACTTATATAAATAGGCGTCGTATCAAAGTATTTGGGTTACGATTGGCATCCTGAATTTCTTAAATTTCCGTGTCGCTTTTTTCGAAATAAGTATTCCTGCGAAAATATTTTTTAATCGAAATCTTTGTTTGGATTGTTTCGGAAAATATTCATCAGACACCCTTTTTATTTGTTATATTTAACAGCTATTGTCGCTTAATGAATAGAACATACATAATTTAGGCGTTTGGTGATAAATTCCAAAGGTAATCCACATTAAAAATATATTGCATAACATCATGTTGTCTGCCTGGAATACCCGATCTCACCACACTGGTGTATTAAGAGCAATTTTTCCTGATTAACCACCAGTGGTAAGTTCCACAATGTTTGTATCAGAAATCAGAGCAACCTAACCTTATAGTCAATTGTGAATCCACGGTGCACACCAAAAACGTTGCTAAACCTATATGCTCAGGCGTTATCTATCACGTTAAAATGTTACCAGTGTTACCACCCCAATCGACCGTCGATCAAAGCCATCGATCGATCCTTCGTCAATAAAAATTGAATATATCGATTTGGTGTAGATCTCTGACTTTTTCTCGTCAGAATTAATATTACCCACACGATTTTTTTATTATATCACTAGCTGAGCCCGCGACTTCGTCCGCGTGGAATTTAACTTAACAAAAAAGCCCGCTCCCGCGTTCTGAGCCCGCGCGAAAGGACCCATTTTTTAAATGTTGTTTTTCTAAAATAAAAGTAGCCTAAGTTACTGCTTATAACATCAGCTATCTACCAGTGAAAGTCCCGTCAAAATCGGTCCACCCGTTTCGGAGATACTCTTTGATTTCATGTGTTTTTATTTTTTACGCGGAACCCTAATTGTTTTTCTAAAAATAAAGTAGCCTAAGTTACTTCTTAAAACATCAGCTATCTGCCAGTGAAAGTCCCGTCAAAATCGGTCAAGCCGTTTCGGAGATTACCCGGAACAAACACACAGACAGACAGACATACAGACAGACAGACAAAAATTTTTTAAATCGCGTTTTTGTTATATGTGTCGTATGTACTTTCATATGCATTTAGTGAAAAGGTGTTATTTTGATATTACAAACAGACACTCCAATTTTGTTTATTGGTATAGATTGGTTACGAGTCTTTACCATTGGACCGCTTGGTGGGTACATCTCTACTTTTTGGCTAAGAACATTTCCATCCTTTGTTTTCCATAGCTATACAATGTAATCACTGCCAGTCCATTGTCACCATTGTGCACTATTTTACTTTTATCTATCTTTTCCAATATATCAACAAAACTGTGTGCTTAATTTTAAGTGAAAGTCATGTTCCGGAAAACAGTTTATTTCAAATATAAAAACTACATATTAACCTACGTCACCACCATTTATCGCATTTATTAGAGTCCCTATCAGCATCATTATAAATGCTCATGAGTATTTTTTATCATTCCATTCATTTCACCCTTAGCACGTGATACGTAATCACCGGCACCTCTCAGGGAACATTAACAACATAATCTGAGGTCTCTTTATCGCGGGTGTAAATAATATAGAGAGTTAAGATTATGTTCTAAATGTTCCCTAACATATTCAATCAACCGTACCTAACTACTTTTTTTCTAAACAATGAATCATATTTTCTTGATTAAACCTTCAGGTACATCATCTGACTTGTCAGACTTTTCTTTGAAGTAATCTTCTATCTCTTGCAGAGTTTTGTCTTTACTTTCTGGCAAGTATTTGTAAAGCAGAAACGCAAATACCGACGCTGACATTCCATAAAAAAGAAAGGCACCGTGTAAACCGAAAGCTTTAAAAATGTACGGGGCTATTTTGAGAACTGTGGCCATTAAAAGTTCGGAAAATATTGCGAGAGTTGGTAAAGAAGAACTTCTATACCGTAAAGGTGTTAATTCACCATACACGCTGCACGCAAGTATCATAGGACCGCAGCTGATTGTCATTGAAAAAGAAGTTAGCAAAACTAAGGACACAATTTTATACTCTGATATTACCGAGAGCTTGATCAAATACAAGTATAGAGAAATAACAAACAGAAACATAATACCTATCGATGAGGACGCGAGCAACAAAGTCCTTCTTTTGAGGAACTTCGACAAGAGACACCCAAATAACATACTGAATATTGAGACAGCTTCTAAAATAAGCATGCCCATGTAAGCAGTTGATTCACTATTTGTTATTTTCGTAATTAGTTCAACGGAATACATGCTACAAACGAACCTCCCTGAGAAGTTATACAAAGACATTACAGCCATAGACAGTAACAAAGGCTTGTAAAATGCTTTTGTATAGACAGTTTCTACGATACTTTTGAGTTTCACAGAGAATTTTACAGCGTCTTTATGGTTAGAGCGTCTTTTCAAATATTCTTTTTGGGAATTAATAAGACTCTCGAGTTCCCGTTCTGAATCTTGGCCAGTACCTTTCAACCAGCGATGGGACGCAGCGCACTCATCGAATCGTCCTTTCATCGCTAACCAAGATGGGGATTCAGGCCAAAAAATCGAGGTCAAAGAGAACAAAGCACACGAAAATGCAATAAATGCTATATTTTTCCAATGATTAAAAGTGCCAGTGGCGTTGGCTACCCAGACTCCGCAAAAGAAGATTGTTGACTTGATAGTCATGAATATTCCTCGATAGCGCGGTGAGGTGTACTCTGTAACGACTACGATTAAGAGCGTCATGTTACTGGAGATGAGCAAGCCTTGCATTATTTCACTGATCAGCAACACCGTTGTAGTGGTGCTACAGTAGAATACCACATATCCTATTATCGTGCTAACACATACGATAAGGAATGGTATTTTTCTTCCGAAATGTCGTATCAGTATTGGGAGTATAAGGATCCATGGCAAAGCGGCGTATCCGTGGACTGAGGCTGAAAAAAAAAGAAAATTAACATTAACTAACCATTTTGGTGAAATAAAATTGAAAAAATCACATTATAGAAGACAATTTGAACAATATTTTATAACGTTAACGAATACTTGGCTGTGTAATAGTTCAGCTATTTCAGTAGAGTACCTTGATGCTTTCAAACTATATTCGTCAACATTAGATGATACTTACTCATTATAAATGAAGTATAAATATGATATTAACTTACACAACCAAGATGCCATTTCATCGCTTACAGCGTCTGTTGAGTTTGCCTCCTTCCTTATTTGAGGTATGGAAACTGTGGGTGCTCCGTAACATAATCCGAGTACGAAGTATATCGTCCACACGCCGCCGACAACAAATAACTGGAATGACCAAAACAACTATCGTGAGTAACAAAACATGTCGCAAAATAGGTAGAGTATTTTGCTATCGGAATCGGATTGTGCGAAACGTATTTTAAGACAATCACATCTTGTTTAAAATAGGGTTTTTTGATGCCCTTTTAACTCGAGTTTCGCGTTCCACTCTTAGTATTAGTTAAGTCATTTCTTAATAGAACCCATGATCATAGCGAAAACTGTCGCTTTACAGGTCAAATTATTATTATTTATTTAGTTTATGGCTTCCGTCGTTTATCGATGATTTCGCCAGTGTCAAGTAACAAAAAGCAATGACAAACAATTAAAATAAATTAAATTAAATATCGCCAGACAAACACACTAACAGTATGGTCCCAAACTAAGCAACGCTTGTACTATGGGTACCGTACAATGGACTGTGGGCGATCTCAGTGACACCCAGACCTGGGCAAATTACGAAAAGGCCATTTCCGAAATTTGCCCCGGCGGGAATCGAACCCGCAACCACCATGTGCAGTGAGCCGAGCGGCCTACGCTTGAACCACTGCGCCAAGCGGTCGTCGAATTAATGTACAATACAATACAAAAACGTGACCGTCCATTTTGGAAAACCAAAATGGACCTCCCCAGGTCAAATTCTGCAAAACAGTAAATCATTGGCAGCCATGCGACTGCTTCTGTCAGTCAAATGACTTGGATACTACGACAACGATCATTGAAATGGCTATAATATTTAAAGAGATGACACAGTGCATGAGCTATGTTTACAGAATACCAATTTCACCCCAGCACAACATTTCTGAAAAACGGACATTGAATTCAATCTAAATGATGGGATGTCAGCAGACATTGTTATTATTAGCGCAAAGTCAAGATCAATCAATGTTGTTTGTTGAACTCTGTGTTATCTGAATTGGCTGGTCTAGCAGTCTCAAATTAGGTAGCAACAGGCAAGTTCAAGATAATATTTATAGATTGAATTTTGGTCACCACCTTGGATCTTATCAGAAATATTTGCATTATTATTTTTATAATGGACTCCATAGACAAATTGTTTTATCATTAGGAACTGTCAACTTTTTCTTATATCTTGTACTGTCTACTGAATTGTAAAACTTAGAGATAAAAGACATAAAGACATAAAAGACATACAATTTATTCCATTATAAATCACATAGTATAATTATCATTGGAACTCAAACTAGGCGCGCAGGGCAGCCTGTATCTTGACAAATACACTGGTTGCGCATTAATTAAAATTAAGGCCACCTCCAGTCCTTCTACGCACTATTCAAAACCTTCAGGTGTTTCTAAAAATGGTTACGAAAAAGTTAAGAGCGTAGACTTCTACCCACCCCAGTGACGTAAGATGTCGATAAGTAGATCACACGACACGTCCCATACATTTTAGTGTAACGTTCTTATACAAATATCTTGTCGAGAGGATCTTGAGACCTAGAATTTTTCCACGAGCTTACCTGTCTCAAAAATGGTGTCCATACTTTGTTTCCCCCTGTTTCTGTACACTCTTGAGTATCCTGAGCTTTGACTATTTCATAATTGCACTTCTCTATGAAACATCCCTCCTTAGTCATCTTGGTACAGATCCTTTAGTGATTTATATATTCGCGTTCCACTGAAAAAAATATATAATTATTTGAAACTGTATTCGACATTCTATTACCACCACCATCTTGCCTGTGTTCCCCGAAGGGGTGGGCACACATTTCGCTGAAGGCATTTTGGCCCCAATGTAAATTTTCCGTTCCGTACGGTATAAAAATAATACTTTTATTTTTGGATTGGTGGTTAAGATTCGTTTATAGACTTTTGTAAGAATTTTTGAGTAGGTATGTTAGGTAGGTACCTAAATAATTAGACAATAAGTGTAATGTCATCTCTTGAAATCTTAGGAGTGCCTTACCACAAATTTACATGCCTTAAAGGCAATAACTATTATCGATTTTATATTTACTTATATAGGACCTTGTTTAAAAAATCCAGCTGTATTTATCTTGTAATCTTGTCTTAAAAACTAAGAAGTAGGTGATAGTACTTACGTGGAATTACACTATGCATCGATTATTCACTGTTTATTTTATACCAACTACTTCACCACCGCGGCGAACTAAAACTATACTGTATCTAAGCTAATACGTATGCATGTATAATACAAATCACACAATAAAACTTTATCATTGGACTATTATAATTCAAATGTCTCGTTAACACAACACTTTAGTATTTATATCACTATTATTTACAATGACATGGGCAATCTATCTCAAATGGAACGTTTATCGGTAGCGAGGTACAGGATATTAACGCCAGTAACTAATTACCATCAGGCCGAGGTGGACAACCGAGAAGGACTATATTTATCCATTATTATGCAGTTCATGTGCACGTATCGATTAAAATAACACGTGATTAATTATACCAACGTGTGTACCTACGCGAGGTTTCGTATCAAATGATTTTTACTTTGTAAGCACTATCCGCGATACATACCTCGGTTTTACTCAAATATGCTAATTGACGAGGCTCCAACAGACTGCCGTGTATAATTGTTGCGTGTAATACGCGGTGGCGTCTTTGCCATAGTATAAAACATAAGTAGGTACCTTATCTATTATCGAATTTGGTTAATTTTCTAAAAGAGAGTCGCGTTAAAAATGTAAATACGCGGATAGAGTAAAATGCGTGGAAATTATTGGTGCCGGGATAACCGTGCCAATAGTCGCTTATCGGTAGGTTAAATTTTTGCTGCTGGAAGAAAGGTTTTTATAGAGGTCGAGGTATTATTAAATTAAATAGGTACCCATAGTTTTCATGTAACGCTACAGAAACATAAAATGCGCATGATATTTATATGATACTAGCGGATCGCCCCGGCTTCGCACGGGTACATTGCGGTTACATTATTCGAGTTTTAGTAAGGATCCCTAATTTTTTTGAAAATATATTATAGCCTATGTCACCCGGGGATAGTGTAGCTTCCCAACAGTGAAAGAATTTTTCAAATCGGTTCAGTAGTTTCGGAGCCTATTCAATACAATCAAACAAACAAAGTTTTCCTCTTTATAATATTAGTATGACAAAAGCTTTGCAGAAACGCAACAACTAAAAATAAGAAACACTATTAAGTTAAGAATACCATTAACGAATTAAGCAACACACTCTGACTGCACAAACATCTTTGGCTCACGTGCATTAAGGATAAAGTTTCCGAATTAATTTGCCAAATTACGACGAAACACGCGAGATTTAAACTTGCCATCAACTTCGCTTGTTAATTGTTATCAAACGGAATACATTATTACTTTCTTCGGAGATAAGAACAGCGATACTTCATATAGGTAAATAAGTACCTACTAAAGTATGTTGGTAGGTAGATACACACTTTAATAATTATTTTTCTTCTCACGTCTTATTCTGCTTACGTCAGTATAAATTGTTGGGATTGTTGATAGGCAAAAAATAAATTACACGTTTCAAAAATACATTTTATTACATTTAACGCAAAATATAGCTAGCGTCTGAAGGCCGTATTCACAAACAATACTTGTCTGAGTATAAGACCATCTCTATAGAAGGTTAGACTTTTCTCAATGGGCTCATAGCAGGTACTTACCAAATGTTTATGATTATAAACGTAGTGTAGCCTCGTGTGTAGACATAGACGCTATTATTGTCTGTACATGTGTACAATTAGGTACTACACATTATTTTCAGAATATCACCCACAAATCAGATGATAATTTAACCTAAAAGCATTCTCATGTCCTGAAATCCTTCCAATACCGAACTAGTCTACCGAACGGAACTAATTCATGCTTGAAAAAGCCGTTATCCTCCGAACCATGAAAACTTTTTACAGCAAACCGAAAGTAACTAAATCCACCACCTTCCAACAAAGACATTGATTCAATTGATAAAGCTGAATTCAATTTTAAAAACGGAATCATGAGGTCGCGTTACTCGGTGCAGGAAATGGAATGTCACCGATTTATTTTAACCACCTCGGCTTGTTCCGAACCATTAGCTTTTTCAATCCAAAGATGAGTATTAAGTGGTGAAGGTAATGCGAGAATTATTTTCTAGATGTCGGACCTTGGAATGTTAAAAACAATTTTATAGTCACGCGGATGAATTAATTAGTTTTACGGTAAGTAATAAATATATGTCTTAATTAACATACGCAACTTGTTATGTTACTAACACCCACTTCACACAGCCGACAGAGAGATAACAAGATATGAGACGCACTGTCATCTGACGGACGTCAGACAATGCTGTGTGGAGCGAATTTACGAAATTATTTTTAACTTTTATGTTTCGATTTCCATACGAAGATAAGACAAAGATATATTGATAGACTTCGCAAGTCCATGGTCTCAGAGAAGCCGCGAGCAAAGGTAATCTTGTGGATTAGGAATATTAATCACAATAAACTTGTTATATCACAATGAACAGGATGTTTCAAAAGTCCGAAATAATACTCGGTGGCTTTGACGAGTATCGGGCCTAGAATTAAATCGTTCAAATCTATTAAAAAAAATAATTTTCATATTTCTTACCTCCAATTTAAAAAAGGAACATATTTCAAGTAGGCAGGTAGGTACTCGTACTATGCAAAGTTATTACAAACTTTTTCTTGAATATTGTTAGCAATAATCTATGCAATTTTCACTGTTTTCTCGGTCATTGTACTTATGTATTGCAAGACAGCAACACGAAAGGTGTGACAAATATTCAAAGGCCCGTAAAAACTCGTTTCAAGCTTCCGAGTACCAAAGCATTAAAAATTAAAAAAGAAATTGCTTGAGACATGAGCAAAAAGTGGTCATATTTCGATAAAAAGTTCGGTTTTATACCATTTAACTCTATGCCCAATACTCATCAAACCCCAAGTATTATTTCGGACTTTTGAAACACCCTGTCGGTACTAGGCAAAGGGCAAGACGGGCGACTAGTTTCAACGTATTGAGAAGGGATGTGAAAACAGTTTAAGTGAAAAGGATAAGTGTGTTTTCGTAGCATGTGTAGAGAAATTCGACACCCACTCGGCTATTTACGGGCGATGGTGCGATAAGCATTTTCTCTTTCAATACCATCAAAGAGACTGGCCGCCTATTCAGGGCTTCACCCGACAAAGTGTAACACATAAAGGGTATACGAACATTGCAGGCCTATTTTTGAGCCGGCTCCCAGTGAAATTCCATTTCTGTATCGGCGACGGACTTGCGAGTCATACCGAACTTTATCATTTATAGGCCGCATAGTGAAACATTATCCGGGAGCTCGGCTCTGATGAAGCCCATCAAATCATTTGTCGGCATAGCGACGCGAAACTTCAGCTATTATTCCGCTCGGTTTACTAAAACAAAAGTGCTCTTAATTCTTGATCTGGGATTTCATGTGATCATTACTTTCCACGGTTCGTTTGGCCGGCCTCGTGGCGGAGGCGAGCGCGCTGCTTGTGACAAATTAAATTTTATCAAGCTACAACAATGGTCTTTCGGCATTATGAAGCGTAATCCTTTAGTAGAGGAGACGTCTAAATATCTGAAAAGCAAATTAGGCAATCACGCTTCCAGTGCCTATTTATGAATTAAGCTTGACGCAATTTTGTGCTCCGATTGTTAAATAATATCTATTATCGTATTAGATAAGTTTATTTACACATGGATGTCGACTCACCTAGTAGAGTTGTACTATAAACTTAATATTACTCGCGGGGACTATATAAAAAAAAAACTGAATGGAGTCTTTTGTTTAACAGGTCGTGATAGGTACTTACCATTTCAGTAAAAGTGCCTATATACCTACGTAGGTATATAGGCACTTTTACTAAAACTACGTAGTTTTAGCTAAATTGCCAGTTAAACAAGAAAACATTACACACTTGTGTAACTTGTGACGACCGCTTGGCGCAGTGGTTCGAGCGTAGGCCGCTCGGCTCACTGCACATGGTGGTTGCGGGTTCGATTCCCGCCGGGGCAAATTTCGGAAATGGTATTTTCGTAATTTGCCATGGTCTGGGTGTCACTGGGATCGCCTCCAGTCCATTGTACGGTACCCATAGTGCAAGCGTTGCTTAGTTTGGGACCATACAGTTGTTGTGTTCGTCTGGCGATATTTATTATTATTATTACTATTCAATTAAAATTACGAATAATAAAGATAATTACGTTTACGTTCTCTACGTCCACCTCGTCGTACGATACGATACTTGACGCTCCGCCGTGAAACGTGCAATCATAATTTAATATAACGTTATTATGTTTAAATTGTTATGTACAAAATTGTAGTTCCCCGCGAACGTCGAAAACGGCGGAAGCTTTTTCGCTCGTAAATCCAGAGGTACCCGGCTCTTCCGCCCCACGCCCATTCCCGATTAAATTCCCCGACATTAGCGCATTCATGGCAACAGATAATATATTCAATCGACTCGTCTGAATCTCTGTCCGATTCATTGATTTATTCATCAGACACTTTATTTAATGCAAACGATTAGAGGGAACGATATGTACAATCGTTTTATAGCGGCTTAAAGTTTAAATTTGAAGAGAGATTATTATTATAACGCTCGTTAAAATATTAAACTTTATAAAAAATGTTTCTAATTCAGTTCAATTTTTTTTTATAGTCCCGTGTAAATCTTCATGCAATTTTTTTACGACATTATAGCGAAATAAAAGGCTAAATATAACATAATTCCCGACGAATGACGTCACAGGATTTAATTAAAAATAGGTCATGGTCATGCACATGTTTTTGTAGAGTCGTCGGATGGATCTTAACAATTATATGACTTTTACTCTTATAACGTAGATAAAAACTTTAGTAGCACGAAGCTTTGAAATGTACAAGATTTTGGTCTCCTCTGTACCGGCGTTCGTTTCGTCCGTATCGTAAGACGTTCATCGAATTCACGTCAAAAGTTGTTAGGCTATTGCACAACGCTACGACAGCAATGCATTGCATATGTGGCGGTTAACACAACGAAAATGTTTGCACGTCGGGTCCCGGCCGTCCGCAAATCAGCGGTAAATCAAATTTCGCCATCGATTGGTAATACATTTGCGATGCCAATCGCAACGCTGAACGAGACCTTACATTGTACGCACAGTGCATCTGAGGGCAAAAAATAACAACACCTAACTATTGTTTCTAAATATCCACAGTATAAGGAAAGCTATCAGTGAGATGTAGATTTTCCACATTGGTACCTAAATGTCTTAAAATATTAACTTGATCAAAAGGCGGTACTAACCTTATATCTTTAAGGCATCTATTCTGAGGAAAAAAAAGCCTACCAGCCTAATGCTATTGCTACAAATCGTTATCGAAACTTAACAATGACCCACCTGGCGAACGCGACATAGGTAAGTTATAAGCTTAGAAGCTTATAACTTCATAAGCAGAGGACTTAGTACAAGTTTTGACAACATCAAATAGCAATCGAGTGATCGAAGTCTTCCATACATTTCACAACAACGCCGGAAACATTCGAAAACTAGACCAGATTTTTATTATATTCAAAATTCATACTAACTCAACAGAAGGTAATAAATTACGTAACGTATTTGCTTCATAAATTTAATATTAATTTTCCAAAAAAAATTACAAAATTTAAATTAATAAGTACATAAAAGTTGGATGCCTTCCAAAAGCGTAAACAACTATGTATATGTGGTTTACACTGCAGGCTGCATATGAACATCGTGTAAAATTATTTCACCCGCCTTGCTGAATTTGTTTACGACTGGTAACCAAATGGAAACTATTAACTGAGTCTTAGTTTCCAATCTTGTTTGATAATTAACACTACAGCTGCTACTAACCGATTGATTTACCTAATAGGTGCCTTATACCAATACACTTACGAACTGTAACTAGGCACGCTTCTCTTTTTCTGATGTTTCACAACGCGCATAAGTTAACTTGATAATTCATATTTTAAAAAATGAAACCTTTACTATACTAGCTTACTTAATTTAATGACACTTTTCATTAAAGACTAACAATCATTACTACATTGAAATCTGAAAAGTAATAGGTACGAGTATAATTGAAAGGTTGCCGGTGTAATAAAACTACAAACATCAAGATTACCATGTGCAGTGAACACCAAAAGTAGCTTCGTATTTAATATCTTCAAAATATCATATAAGTAGTAAAAGGTATTTAAAGTAAATGATCACACAATAGTTCTTGAAGTGGTTATAGGTATCTGGGTTTTAAAATAACATGCCACTTCTGATTATCACTGTACATAGGTTAGGTACAATACAACTGTACCTATATTGAACTTAGGTAGTTCAACTTGTAAAGGAGTAAGGTGTGAACACATTCACATACGTATTGAAGAGTTACACCCTCATACCTCAACGTTTGTGAGTGAACAACTTTCCGATTCCTAAACTTAGAAAATAAGATTGGGCGCCGCGTCTCCTGGTAATGGCTTTGTTGTGTACCGGCTCCACTTTGACGGGTAACTCGAATTTCCTACTAGTATATTCCCGTGGTACTTTCAAAGCACTACACGTGTCCTAGATCTTATATTTCCAAACAATTTGACATCGATAATACATTAATACCTACAAAAGTTTAATCGAAATACGGGTAGTATTTTGTGGAACAGATCTTTTGCCTGTTAATACTGTTCGAACAAAGCGAAAGAAAGTTTTACTCGAAACCAATAATGGTTTCGTAATAATATCTTCGCGTAAATGATATTCTAAAGTTCGATCATTATTTCCACTGCTCACCTCGCTGTTCGACAAAAAACCATCTGTAATTTATTATCCAATTGGATTTTTTCGCTTCGCAAAAATTTACTTCATTATTCATCTAAGTTTGAAACCATTTGTATTTCAAAACTCAAGTACATTTTGAGGAAACTTTCATAAATATAAATCACCTTTATTTACGAGTAAAGTTGTATCGAGATATCTTGGGGCATATGTTTAGATCGATATCAGCTAAGTATATTCTCAATACTAGCTGAGCCCGCGACTTCGTCCGCGTGGAATTTAACTTAACAAAAAAGCCCGCTCCCGCGTTCTGAGCCAGCGGGAAAGGACCTATTTTTTTAAAAAAGTTTTTCTAAAATTTAAGTAGCTTAAGTTACTCCTTATAACATCAGCTATCTGCCAGTGAAAGTCCCGTCAAAATCGGTCCAGCCGTTTCGGAGATTACCCGGAACAAACACACAGACAGTCAGACAGACAATCTTTTTTAAATCGCGTTTTTGCTATAGGTATCGTTTGTACTTTCATATACATTTAGTGATAAGGTGTTACTTTGATATTACAAACAGACACTCCAATTTTATTTATTTGTATAGATTACCTATAATAGTAAATTGAAGTGTCAGAATGACGTTTTACAAACATCCGTAACGAACGTAGTGTGAGCACACAGAGGCAGGAGCTAGGCTGTAAAGGCGGCCGCGCCTGACCACAAATCAGCGGTAAATCAGATTTCGAACGTCCGCGTCGGTGATTGCCGAAACGAATTTGTGTTGTGTCGTGTTATGCCGTCCATCACTAGAACAATACAAGCGTTTCCGTTATCCTATTTAGCATACTCTCAAATTCGCTTATATTATATACAAAGGAAAACCCCGATACATTGACTGACTCATCAACACAGATTCTAAACTATTGAATATAATTGTGTTCATGGTGGCACATGCGTGGAGCTAGGTATAGAATTTTCCTTCAAATTACCATTAACTCTGGTCAATAAATAACAAATTTTACTCATTTAAAAATATTTATTTAATTGAAATAAAAATAGTTTTATTTCAATGTGTAGTATTCGTGTAAATATAAGAAAACAATATATTTATTTAAGTTTAAGAAATGTATACATGTACCTACCGTTAATTGTTATTTATAAACAGTTACAGCTCTTTAAGTGTTTATCTACTTAAAAGTTTGATAACATCCTTCGAACGATGGTCAATGCATTAATTTTTGCGCCTATGTTATAAACTTTTTACGCTTAGAGTTGTCTTAGTTTGATATGTTTGGAGCATTTTTATCAAGAACCACATAAATATAATGGGCGCAATACTTTTTTATGTACATATAAGTACATTATATCTTAATCGGATACAGATTAAATTACTAAAAGCAACATAATTGGTAATTACGTGAGAATTCGACGCAAGTTTGCCAATTAGGGGAAGCTGATATTTTGCAAATGAGCACCGATTGTCTCCGAAGTGCCGTAAACGAAACTTATCGTCGGTATTAAATTAATAAAGTTACATAACTCAATTTAAAAAATGGGTTTGATAACCGAGAGTTATTCCAAATTAAATAGAATCAGATGCATAAAGTTAGGTACCTGACTATTAATAACAAAAGCGAGAACGATTCTTTGTTCTTTATGCCAATCCGGAAACGGGCGAGAAATAAAAGCTCACAAGATGTAGCTTTATAGCACTGGGGTGATAGGACTAAAAAAAAATGTGATCGCCCACTTTGGAAAACCAAAATGCAAGATCTGTCGCGAGGTTCGACAGAGGGAGAGTAACACTGTCTGAAGTGTCAAGAGTGTTAATGTCCCCCACTGCACAGTGGAGCCGCCCACTTTGGTGGAAAATCTTGGATGCAATCTTGGATCTTGGATCACCGCTTCATTCAGTTCAAGATAATTTACTTACAGATTAAGTTTTTGCCGTTAGTTAGACTGGCTCGAGCTAAGCGGTCTAGCAAGGCAATAAGTATATCAAACAAGTTTGTTTACACTCACGAGACTTAGTAGCGGTAATGCTCGGATCAAGAAAATTTATCATGATCTGAAATCCGTGCACGGAAGCAGTGTCGGGCTGAAGGTAGGTTATTTTTAATGATGAAAGCTGAAAGGTACGTAACAAGCAGTAGTGCTTAATAAACAATGTATAGATTTCAAAAGTGATATTATGTTAGTAGGTACCTACTAAAAGTAATTGATGTAGGAAGGTACTTTCTAAAACACAAACAACATAAAGAAAACAATTTCACCCACATAGTACTTAATATATTTTATCTAGTAAAGTTTTTCTTTATTTTTTATACACAAACCTGAAAATAGGCTTATCGCAAGAACCGACTTACAAGACCGACACCTGGTGTCATTGTCACGAAAGTATTCGCTTTTGTTCTTGAGGTGACTATTCAAGCAGGGAAAGATAAAAATTACGGACTCCGTGGTGCTTCGACGGGTTTTTATCAAAGGAGAAAACAAAGGGTTGTTTAATGACGGTATTAGTGGAAAGTTCACGATAAATTCGGGTCGTTAGGGGTTCTTTGTCACTGTTGTATTGTGCCGGGGCTCCACTTCTTATGAACAGCTTCAACGGAAAAGTTATTCAAGAGGTAATATAAACTCTTTTCACAATTAATTTACATGATGTGTAATTTATCAATATAGATGTATACCTCATTTCCAACTGATTTATCACTAGCAAATCGGTGAAGAAAACACCTTCAAAGAACGTGGTGTATCGAAGGACGTGTGAAGTGTGCCAACCCGTACTGGGTCAGCGTCTGGACAATTGCCTGAATCTCTCTTCTTATGTGGGCGGATGTGCTCGGTGTAATGGCAAAAGGCTCACCCACTATTGTAGGTTGTTAATTTCACGAATACGCGTGCTGTGACTCTCATGACACGGGCATTATGGGTCAATTGGCAATAATTCACGTGAAGAAACTATGACGACCGTTTGGCGCTATGGTTCGAGCGCAGGCCGCTCGGCTCACTGCACATAGTGGTTGCGGGTTCGATTCCCGCCGGGGCAAATTTCGGAAATGGCCTTTTCGTAATTTTCCCCGGCCTGGGTGTCAACGGGATCGCCCCCGGTCCATTGTACGGTACGCATAGTACAAGCGTTGCTTAGTTTGGGACCATACAGTTGGTGTGTCAGTCTGGCGATATTTATTTTTTATTTATTTATAGCTGCGTTTCGTATGATGGGTGAGAGAGCCAAAAGAACAACCCCCACCGTTTCCCTCCCTCTGTCCCACTCTCCTTTAGGTCGGCAAGGTGCGAGCAATGCCTTTGGTATTACAAACACTACAAATAGACTGCTTAACATCATAATTCTATACGCGAACTAGATTGCGAACTCGGCCAGTAAGTAGTTACTTAAGTATTTATTTGATAAAAAAGTCTCTCACAGTATCGTAACCAGATCTTAAATGTTCTAATTGTAATTTTGACAACAATAACAATTCGTCAAAGAGCTTAAAGCAGATAGTCATCATGAAAATCTAATTCATAACTTTCAAAGTCGTAACTCGTTGAAATGAAGATATAATGAATGATAACAAGAAGACGTATTGTTGAAAGTGCTTGGATAATATCAAGGTAATAATGGTAGCTAGTGGTAGTCAGTGCAAATCAAATCACAACTTTTACATTACGACGACGCCGTTACCTAGATAGATTAATTTGACATATAAACTTGCGAGTCTTTGGCACTAAAACTACTCTGCGGTCTTCTGGCCAAACTGTTATTTTTGAAACTTAGTATAGGTAAAATTTATTGTACCTTTTTTACGGAATTAATGAACTAGGTAGGTTGGCTAGGTGGTTAATTCCCTATGTTTTAATGCAGAAAATTCTTACTGACGGGTATTGCAATATTTTACACTATTTTGCCTATTAATTTGTGCCTATATTTGGTCGGGTACAATGAGTTGAGAGTAAGACGGGAATTTACACTTGTCACGTATTTGGTTAGATTGCTGCGTGGCCTTGATCATAACCCAGGAGTGCTGCAGCGCCTGAGTTTATGTGTGCCGGACCGCTACGTGTGGAAGCGGCGGCGCCCGCCGCTGCTGGCCGTGCCGACTGCTAGGACCAACCTTCTCGCCAAAACACCACTGACCCGAGCGTTTCGTACTATTAACGAACTTCATGCCAACACGGATATATTCACATGTCATTTTGGTGAATTCGCTAAAGGTCTACTATACTTTTTATGTTATAATAATGTTTAGTTGATTTATATGTTTGGTTACCTGTATTCTTGTATATATATAGTTGTGTGTTATATAATGTAGATTGTATATTTTGTGTGATGTATGTTTTATTGAAATTGAATTAGTGTTTATATGATCATTTTATGGCCCTTCTATTGCATTAGGTACCCACCTGTAATGATAGTTTAAGGAGTTGGTGAATAAATAAATAAATTAATAAATTAATTGATCGATTTATTTGGCTAAATTTGATGCGACACAGGCAGAAATTATAGATAAGAGTTACCAATTCTGTTTTTATGTCCTAAGTTTGCCCCAGTGACAAAGGTAGCTCTTCGAAGCCTCCATTACAACTGAGATAGTAAAGTGGTAACATTGTGTGTGACAGTTGTCGGCCTTGTTTACGGGAACGCTCAGACAAAGTGCCTATCAATGAGTTTGAAGAGTTGAGCCCCAAGTTTTGACCGTCGGGAGAACCCTTGGAATAATGTCCTGACATATTGTTGCGTGATAGGTTTATCCGAGAAACTTTGTTGTTTAGTTACCTATAGAAGGAGCTGCCATAACTTATTGTAATACACTTTATTTGTAAATATTTTATATAAATCTAACTAAGAAAGAACACTGGTTAATCAATCACTGAAAAACGTAAATGCAAAATCATGTTTTCATAGCTCCATTAGAGTGAGTACCTGAGTAAAGAATTTTACATTACACAAAATATCTGTGGCTGTTTTTAATATTGTGTGCCATTCCCAAAATCGAGGACGGAATAAAAAGGGTGTCTACGAAACTCGAACAGATATGAGCTCGCTGCACAATCCATTAGCACGGACTGCTATTACTTCGGCTCACTTTGCGGCGTCCAATGCAAAGACTGACATTTGCTCCCTTCGCAGTAACATAATCCTGGTGTGAGTTTGATCATACATAGGTAGACGATAGTTACTAGGTATGTAGATTTTGTCTTATGTGCGGAACGTTATAGGCACTTAATCGAATTAAAACAAGAAATAAAACACTTATCCATAATATTTTTCTCATATACGTAAGTAAAGGTCATCAATGTTTATAATCGCTTTCATGAAAATTATAATAACATAGGATCATCTATGGAATAAATAATGTGTGGGGACATGTAAGTCTACATAGCAACAAAAATAATGGTATTAGAATTAATTATGTTCACTGCATTGAATTAATGGTAATGTGAAATCGTGTTGAAAATATGAAAACAATTAAACAAATAGAATAAACGATAAAAATGATTAATCAATGAGCGAAGACGTAGGAAAAAGCAGGTACTCTTTAGTTAATAAAAAAACTAAGTGAATATCGACTCCGAGCTCTCTGTTATTTATGATACCTTTTAGCGAAATCACAATTACTCAGGAATATTGGGTACCAGTGGCTTGCTACTAACATCGCAAGCAAATGTGGGTCTCCAATAATACAGCAAAGTGAGAACGTTATTTCCGCAGCCGGTCCCGCGCTGCCCCGGCCTGCACTGCCTGTTATGACCCACATTACGTGAAATAACAGCGTATAGTTGCTGTCAATATCTACTAATAACTAGTTGATAACGGCGGTGCATTGCATTTACGCTAAAAGCATAATAATGACATGCCATCGTAGTTCAAATAAAAAAATATTCAGGTTATTGTACCTCTTGGTAAATAAATATTTAACTTTTACTACAGAATTTCCCTTTTAAACATAAGATTAACCCCGAGCCTGGGCTTCAAACTCTACCGCATGGTTCCAGAGGAAACACATTATACTGTGTCAAAGTTTTGCAAGGAGATGGTGTACACAATAACGAAAGATCTTATTTTAATAATAAACTATATTTTTTCTGGCGCCTTATAGTAAATGGTGAAGAAGATGAATCTACTTCCGCAAAAAAGATCAGATGGTAGGTATAAATATTTACTGTCGGGGGCCACGGCTGATTGGTACCTTTGATAAAAGAAATAAATAAAGTAGCGAGTGATTGAATCTCCAAACTAAGCAACGCTTGTACTATAGGTACCGTATAATGGACTGGGGGAGATCCCAGTGACACCCAGACCATGGCAAATTAGGCAAAAGCCGTTTCCCGAAATTCGCCCCGGCGGCAATCGAACCCGCAACCACCATGTCAGGGAGCCGAACGGCCTACGCTCGAACCACTGCGCCAAGCGGTCGTCAGAAGTACCTACATACTCTGCTTAAACCTATAAGTATCATTCAACACAACACGTAAACTTGTTGGGTCTTTTGCACTTAAAACTGTTGTCGTGAACTCCGCGGTCACATTATATCGCCGGATGAATTGTTATTGTTTCTGAAGGGAACTTCGACCGCGGATTAAACTCCGCGCAAGTGGCTCGCCGGCTTTTGCTTGTCATAAACTGTGCCGACGTGTCGACAATGTGACCTGTTTTTTGGGGACTATTTAAAATTGTCCCAGTTTATTCGTAGTCCAATTAAATTGGTTATTTGAGTATATCAATTGTGGTACTGATCGATCGAAAGATCCGCAAGTATTTGCGTAACTGACAGCCTTTCCGTTCTACAACGCTTATAAGAATTGTTGTTGTGTAAAGTAAGAAAGAACACAAGAGGTTGTTGGGTTTTAAATTATCTTTAGCCTGCAATATGCGGCTACACTTGACCACAAATCAGCGGTAGAAACTACTATTCATTTATAATTATCTTTGGCGGTGGATAAATCAGATTTCAATAGGCCGCGTTTATGAGTTTAAAAAATAAGAATAATTATGAGTATTTGACTCGCTCATCTAAATGAAACTTCAAATACCTTTATCTAACACTATCGAACCCAAAGCTTCACTAAAAAACAATAAGTAGAGCCATCTAATTATAACATAACTATGATTGAAAATGTAGAAAACCCCCGATGCGACGACTTTTTAAACTACAAAAGAGCTGATAATTTTCAAACGGCTGAACCGATTTTCATGAAACAAAGCTAAGAACACTCTCGATCAGAATACCTATCTAACAAAAAAAGAACAAAATTGAAATCGGTTCATCCGCTTGGGCGCTACTATGCCACAAGCAGACACACAGATACACAGATACACAAATACACATGTTAAACTTATAACACCCCTCTTTTTATGTCGGGGGTTAAAAATTGAACAAATTTCAACGTCCAACGAACATTTCAAAAAAGGATAGTGAGTTGAGGTTGAGAGCAAAGAATTTAATTTGTTCCTTTATAATTCCCGCGTTCAAGAGATAAAATTGTGTCGGACGCACACAACTTGTAGCGGCTTGAGCTGCAAAATTCGCTCGCGAACTGTTTGCATTTAATTAAGCCTGGTCAACACAGATCCTAAATCTGACTCTGACTTCATGATACTCTTTCCTCCTTTTCTAAACTGCCTCTGCCTGTATTACAACCTAAAACAAAAAGGAAGTCTATTTATATAGGTTTGCCTTTAGAAATTAATTGCGCAAAACTTGCAATTAACAGGTAAAGTATTAAGTAAAGTAAAGCTACCCTTAACACTTAACTACGTAAAAGTTTACCAATTAACAAGAGGTCCATATTTTATAGATTACATGAAATTTGTCTGCCAATGAAAGATTAGAAAACTTAAAGATAAGTAGGTACGTCATAACTGAGTTGACTTCTAAGTTTCGATTGCCGATTTACACATAAAAAAAGGCAAACACCGTATAAACATAAGTACCTACATACCCAATGTTATATAAATAAAGTAATAATCACCGCAATTATGCGATTTAAATCTCGAAAGTAACAAAATGGAATAGGAAAACAATGAAAATTTCGTGTAGCACGGAACGTACGGTGCACTATTAACCACAACTCAAATTGAGTATTAAATTACGGTATTCAGCTTGCTTTAAACAATCGCTTTCGAGTGCAATAAGCAGAATCTGATTGAAAATGAAAAGTGCTCCTCTTTGTACCGTGGCGCGAGTGGCGACAGACGACTAACGTAATTGCACCGCTTTTGAACAGGAGTGTACCTACTTCTAACTCAAGTTTTTGTCGCTAGTTTACCCGGTCTCGCGCTAAGCGCTCTACCAAGGCAATAAGTCTACTGAAAAGCTCTATTTAAAGTAAACTCGGAACTAATTGTCTCACACAAATGCTAATCTCGGAAATTAACTGCACATATGTTCGGGTATACCGGGTTGGCTCCACTGTGCCGCGCTGAAATTAAACACGATTTGTTTACAATGAAATTGCAATGATTGTCTGCCATTACTCTATGTTGCATTTAATTCATAGTTTACTTAGAAAATATTTCGTTGTAAGGTACTTAAGTTACTGATTGATTACCTTGTTAAATGGTTATATAATATAAATATAAATTATAAATATCGCCAGACTGACACACCAACTGTATGGTCCCGAAATAAGCAACGCTTGTACCATGGGTACAGTACAATGGACTGGGGGAGATCCCAGTGACACCCAGTGACGGCCATTTCCGAACTTTTCCCCGGCGGGAATCGAACCCTCCACCACCATGTGCACCATGTACGCTTTAACCACTGTACTCATGTAGATAAGTTTCAACTTACAAAAAACTGTCTACTTTCTGAACGAAATTAAGTAAAAGTTCGATATCTTGAGATACAACAGCCTACCAAGAGCTTTTTCAAATGGTATAATATTGAAAATATTTTGTGAAGTTGTAAGTATCGTACTACCCTGCAAATAATACCTATGAGATTACTTTACTACCTACTTATGATGCCGAGTGTCACGGGGATGACCGTCGTCATTCGGAATAATGTCCCGAATACAATTCTCACGGGTCTCGCTCAAACACCATTTACAATTTTATATGAAGGTTTACTTTATGACCCATAACATATTGAACTCGAGAGGACACTTGTTTGGAGATAAAGTATATATTTTGTTCTTGCCACAGTTTAAATATTAAGAAAACTATATTTTTAAGTAAGTAGTAATATTTATATTTGGTGACTAAGTATAGACTGTCTTTGACTTTTAAAAGTTTAGACCATCAGGATAAGTTGACTCTGGGACGAATTGAATAAGGAGGTACAGATATAGGTAAGTGGAGGAGTAGGTAGGTACCTATTTGATTTACTGTCACCAAATGTTCAGAAATGTTTCTGAGAATAAATCGAGCGGTATTAAGTATGCTTTTGACATGTAATATTGTACTGGTATGACATAAGAATGACATTTCCAAGACCGTTCTCAGGCTTAAGATCGATTTATTCATCCGAGCCTAAGTATGTTTTTATTTTATCCAAACTACCTATAAAGAAATATTTGTAGTAGGTACAAAATTATCTATTCATATAAAATAATTACAAGCACAGATCGCTAAAGATACTGGCTCGTTCTACCCTTTCTGGGCTTTGTGTAGCCGCTAAAAAGCAATTTAATGTCGTAATGCATTAAAGAATTGTATGCACCAAGCCGAGCACGGACGGATTCTACTCGGACGTAACTTTAATGTAATTTTCTATGAAACTTCACACTAACTAACATTGATCTCGTAACTTGTAAACTAAGTTCAACATATTTACAGAATAAGCACTTCTTTACACCGTATTTACAATCTAACCCGCATTATAAGCGAGACTAATAGAGTTTTTTTGTTTTTTTTTTCTTTTTTACTTGTATCTTATGCCTGAATATAACAAGTAGAAATATCGAGAGACCGGGTGAAAATAGCGACAGCAGGTGTCATTCGAAATTATTAATTTTGTTCTTGAGGTAACTATTCAAGCATAGATTGATAAAAATAACGGACTTCGAGTTTCTTTGGCGCGTTTTATCAAAGGAGAAAACAAAGGTTGTATAATGGTGGGGTCGTTAGGGATCATTGTCATAGTGATGTCCCGAGGCTTGAGTTGTTACGAAAAGCTTCAATGAAAAAGGTAATTAAAGGCGTAAACCGTCTAGGTATCTACAAAAATATAATATGTACACGTCGACTAAATAGAAAACCAATTAATTAGCTCAACGTTCCCAACTCGAACTTTTCTGCTGCAAAAGAAGCATCACACACTCTCATAGAGAAAATAAAGTTAATGCACACGTGGCTATAAAAGAATGCAGCGCACAATCCATTAGCAGAACTGTTATTGCTTTGCGGGGTCCGACACGACTGACAGTTTGTACCCCAGTACCGACGCAATACAATCCTGCTCCCTTCTAAACCCTTTTCTATACAAACAAATAAAATTGGAGTGTCTGTTTGCAATATCAAAATGACACCTTTTCACTAAATGCATATGAAAGTACATACGATACTTATAACAAAAACGCGATTTAAAAATGTTTTGTCTTTCGGTCTGTCTGTGTGTGTGTTTCTTCCGGGTAATCTCCGAAACGGCTGGATCGATTTTGACGGGATTTTGACTGGCAGATAGCTGATGTTATGAACAGTAACTTAGGCTACGTTTATTTTAGAAAAACGTAAAAAAGGGTCGTGTCGCGGGGGCTCAGAACGCGGGAGCGGGCTTTTTTGTTAAGTTAGATTCCACGCGGACGAAGTCGCGGGCTCAGCTAGTTATACATAAACGCTGAAAGTTGACTCAATTGGGATCTGTCAAATTGCTTACAGCAAGAAGGTTTTAGGCTACGAAAATAATCCTATGCTCTGCGCTTGGAACATTAAAAGGGCCAACTTAAATTGAGTCGCTCAACGTCCACGTCACAACGTTAACGAAATTAGCGGTAAACGCTTTCAGCGATACGTTATTGCTATGCTATGGCACCACGTGAGAGATACTAAGCCCAGAGAACGAAATATTTATCGTATCATACGCAAGTGTACCTTCCCGCTCATATGACAGACTTCAGAAAATTAAATAAGAATGACAGAGGCGGCATGCTTTGTCGATTTCAATACGAATACGTTAGGAGTTTCTGCTAGGCATCTTGAAAAGAAAATGGTGTGGAGCCTCGGCTATCGTGGTTCATAAATTGGGTACACCCTATATTTTGTTTACGTTCCAACTATGAAAAACATGTAAATTTTATTTCCGACCTCTTCGTTACTTATTCTTCCATAAAGGGTTATGCAAACGAAACAAAGGATATTTTGTTTGCGTTCAAAGATTACAAAACGTAGTTGGGTGTCAATAAAATTATGTTTTTAAGCTCCAACGTTTGGTCGGTTTCGGTCGCCGAATAATCTCGGGTTTAAAATGTATTCTACTAAAAAACAAAGTGGTTTTGGACCTCGAGGACGATTTGTAAAATTTTCCAAAGGATTTAAGATGCAGAGTCTTACCCCAACCATACAAGTAATAGGAACCTGCGAGTATTTCGTTGATTTGGAGTAAGCAAACAGTAGTTGTGATATCCAATTAACAATGCAACCACATTGCTCCAGCTCAACAAACAAAGGGCACATGCACATACAATAAGTAACTATGGTATATACACTCATTAAATAATTATTTAAAGTGTCAACACACGTGTACTTAACCGATGATGATGAAGAGCGGGGAGACGAATTTAATAAACAACATTTTAAAAACAACTCAGTATATCTACTCAATCAAATATTTAAAAAGTTTAGTATAAGTATGGAATGTTAAATGTTTGAAACGGATCCGGAAGGGAACAAGATCAATATAAATATACATGCCTCCTTGGAAATTTATAAAAACAATATTATACCTAAAATTTTCTAATGATAATGATGATCATGAAACACTTATCACCATTTCCACTGTATGGGGGTACCTCTTTATCATGGGTGTCAATAAGAAAGAGAGCTCAGCTTATGTGGAAATATTCCCTATGAGGCGCAGGCGACCCTTATTTTTTTGCACAAATTACCGAAGAATATAGGTAGAGTGGCAAAGTTAACGGCCTCAATAGGTAAGTGCTATGGAAATCTCGAATAGTGCAGGGATATATTTTCATGGCAACGATATTCGAGCTATGTTATGACAAAGATTACTGAGCCGTAGGTATTAGCCGTAGTTATTATCAGTAATTACTATTGCCTCGTTTATGATAATAGCACATACCTACCTCTATGCTATTTTAACTAACTACTAAAACAATACTAAAATTGATTACTCTAGTACATTATGAGCTAGTAAAAACGATACTAATTAAAGTAGGCAGGTAGAGCCAAGTCAATGTAAATAAGATAAGAAAATATACTCTTAAAGAGTGTAAAAAGGTAGGAAAATATACCTATCCTATTTAATACTGCCATTCGGGGGAAAAACTAAGAATAAATATATAAAAACATACAACATAGGTATCTCGAAATACTCATTTTAATTTTCATGACAACAATAAAAACTCTGAACACGGCTTAAGTAGATAGAAGCGAGTGTAATGAAAAGCTATTCATTCATTCATAACTCTGGAAGTCGTAACTTGTTTAAACGCGCAACAAAAAGCCGTTTTGCCGAAGGTACTTTAATACAATGGCCAGTGGTGGTCGGTGCAAATCAAATTACAAGTTTTACATTACGCGGCGCCTCCGGTAGCCAGATTCATTCAACACAAACTTGTGGGGCCTTTTGCACTTAAAACTGTTCTCGTGAACTGCGCGACGGCATTACAGGGTGTTTCTAACGTCCGAAATAATAATTGAGGTTTGAATGGGCATCGAGTATTAAAATTAAATGGTAGGCATACAAATTTTATCGAAATTTGAACAATTTTTTTCACATTCACATTTTTTGTCGCAAATTAACATATTTCAAGTACGTACTTACTTTTCAACATTTTATGATATTTTTCTTGAATGGTGGCTGGTACTCATTAATGCAGTGTAGGTACACGGTTTTCTAGGCCATTGGTTGTATTCTAAGGCCGCAAGTGCCGCAACACTTAAGTTGTAAACAATATTCTAAGGCTCGAAGATATGTTAGTTACATAATGTCTGTCTTGACAAGACTTTTCGCACTTCATTTCGCACTTTTGAAACACCCTGTATATCGCAGTACGAATTGTTATTGTTTCTGAAGGGAACATCAACCGCGTTGGATTAAACTCCGCGCAAGTGGCTCGTCAGCTTTACTATGTCATAACTCGATATAATAAATGGGTCTATAGGTATTTTGTTTGCTGCTCATATAATAAAATATGATACCCATATAAAAATAATAAAGTAGTAAATATTGGTACTTAAGTAAGTTGCTATTTGTGTGTTGCTATTTACATAGTAGGTATTTCTCATTTATAGATAGGTACTACATAATTATTTTTACGGGAAATAAACCAAACGTATGTTCTACGCTGGCTTTAAATATTAAAATTCAATCGCTCCCATTCATTTAGGTCCCTATCTTCGTGTGTAGCAATAGTTGTTTCCGCCCAAACTTCTTTGTCCTACGGAAAATCATTTCCTCCCTTTACTGCACCGCACTCTACTAGGTGATACAAAATGGGTATACTATTTTTTTTGCAACTTAACTTTGTAAATCTCAAACTATCGGCTTTGTGGGACAGTTGAAGTACTGAAGGTTTTGTAGACTTGTGAAATCGGTCAACAGCTGTATTCCTATAACACCTTTTGTTTTTCAAGTTTCCTCCAAAGCTGATGGTTTGTGAATTACAAAGTTAGGTTTTGAAAAAAAAAGTATACCCATTATGTGTCACCTTGTATTTGTATTATGTATTAAGTAGATACTTAGTTAATTTATCCCTTTTAACTTTGAAATTCGTCGTATAAATCATTCAGTACCTATACCTATATGTGAAATGCAAATTTTAAGCAATGCGAAGTCAATTTTAAGGATAAACTCGTGGAAAACACATCCCGCGTCGGTACCTACAATGTTTCTTTTCACACGAGGGATTCAAAACAACCATTAATGTTACTCGGGTAATCATGAATATTTCATTGGAAAACCCTTTTAAGAGGCAACCTTCTGCGGTGGGCTTTTAAAAAATATTTCTAAATAATTAACGCACGAGAGACATTTTATAATGAATAGTTTACGATCACGTCGTAGCCATATTAAAAAGTTTCAAACGGGCATTGTTTATAATTTGTTTGGTAATCAAGATGGTCAAAGCGCGATACCCCGCTGCGAGATCGTCTTGCAAAAACAAAAAGAAAGTCAAAAGTGGAAAATAAAACGTGAGCCTTTATACAAGTTGTGGAAACGGAAAGTTTTCCAATTGATAATAATTTCCATTGTGATGCAACACAAAGAGGAGCAGGGAAGTTTGAAGTTCTGAAATAAATTCTTAATTTAAGAGCTGACTGAACGCTATCTGAAAGGAAAGTCGGGATTAGAAGAACAAAGAGTGCGGCTCAGCTCACTGTGTTCTTTCATTTTTTGTTGACTTCTGTTTCGCTCTTTGCGGTTTGCATAAATTGTACTTGGAAGCTTTGTTAATGAACATTACATCTGTAATGTTAATAGACAATCTTTTAACAAATCATTTGTCTTTTATTCTAAATAGGTATATTTATTGTGTACTACTAAAATTGTCTAGGTGTAAGCAAGCAAAAACTAGATAAGCAGACTAGATACATTTTCAATCATTTTCCTACTAGGCAGCTGTGATGACATAAAACCTAATCAACTAACATGGGCATACTGAAGGGGATATACCCTCGGAATTAGGACTGCCAGCCCATTTCGTCCTACATACTTACTCCTTCTTACCTCGATCTTTAGCTACAGGAGAAATCTATACGCAAATAAATAAAATTGGAGTGTCTGTTTGTAATATCAAAATAACACCTTTTCACCTTAGACCATCTCCAAAATCTAAGCTTTTCACTAAATGCATATGAAAGTACATACGACACCTATAGCAAAAACGCGATTTCAATTGTTTTTGTCTGTCTGTCTGTCTGTGTGTTTGTTCCGGGTAATCTCCGAAACGGCTGAACCGATTTTGACGGGACTTTCACTGGTAGATAGCAGATATTATAAGCAGAAACTTAGGCTACTTTTATTTTATAAAAACAAAATTTTAAAAAATGGGTCCTGTTGCGCGAGCTCAGAACGCGGGGGCGGGCTTTTTTGTTAAGAGAAATTCCACGCGGACGAAGTCGCGGGCTCAGTTAGTAAACAATAAAAATTGAGATGATAAAGTTGTTAAATTGAGATGATAAAACTAGGGTAAATATTTAATATTATAAAACTGTGTGTACATGCACCTACCTCCTGGGAAACCTAGAAATTGTTATGCCTTCCATGATTAATCGTTCAAACAACCTATCGAACTAGCAAAAAGTGCAAGCACGGGTGTAGTTTTTTGAGTGTTTGGGGAGTGCAAGGGCCGGAAACGTCTGCGCTCGTAAATCCTGGCGGTTTGGTTCCGGCGTGATCTGATTACCTGCGTTCCGATTCCAACGTGCCGGATCGCGGGCCGACGATGAACGCACGCAATTAACTGCTACAGATTATTGCTAACATTGTAATAAGTAGGTATAAATATATAATAATAATAAATATCGCCAGACAGACACACCAACTGTATGGTCCCAAACTAAGCAAAGCTTGTACTATGGGTACCGTACAATGGACTGGAGGCGATCCCAGTGACATCCAGACCTGGGCAAATTACGAAAAGGCCATTTCCAAAATTTGCCCCGGCGGGAATCGAACCAGCAACCACCATGTGCAGTGAGCCGAGCGGCCTACACTCGAACCACTGCACCAAGCGGTCGTCGATAAGTATTATAAAGCCTTAATATTTTCATAATAGAGCCAAGGGTACCTACTTACATCTTTATTGTGTAGTCATGATTAACACTAAGTACTTACCTATACTTCTGCCCCCTTATTAATAAATGTGGAGTAGCTGTTGTATATTTACACCATGCTTTGTTTTCTTCTTTCCAACGTCAATTTAGTGATGACAGAAAGAGATCATTCTGTGTGTAACTATTCCCGCGATAGACCAGGGGGATAAATGACCATAAGACCAGACCATAAGGGGGATAAAGTATTATTGATTGTGACGGAAATACATAGCAACAGTTACCCACCTATATCTCAAATTTTCTATTATATGGTGCATGCAACAAGTTCCAACTAATAACAACATTTTAATTACAAATCATTTATAATTTTACTACCTATCTGACGGAATCAAAATTATGTGAGGTTGCAATCGAAATAAAACCAAGTTTTCTAAAGACATGAGCGGTACCAGAGCAATGCGTAGCCCGCATTGAACCATCGTGGCAAAGAAAAACAAGAAACGAGTGGACAAACAGCATGGACGTTCCATTCCCTGCAATTTGCTGTAAAAAATATCTCACATGCACAAAATTACAGTTTTTGAGCGTTGCACGTGACGGGTCACAACATAAATTGGATGTGAGACGGATTTAATTCTGATTATTATATATATACGGAGGTAATGTGCAACAACCTACTTTGTTAAATTACAAGTAGAGAGCAATCAGTAAGATCTTATGATCATGTAAGCAAAAAGGCTGAATATACTGATTCGCATGCGAGTTACCTACGTAAATGCAAGGGCGAAAAGGACATAAAAACCTACCTAGTTTAGCATTTACTACGGTACCATGGAGGAAATCGTGCAGTATTCAAATAATATATTATATAAGTAGTTGGGAAAAAAGACCCACAGTTTGTTCCAACTGAAACTTTAAGAAAATTGTGATATGGGCTGAAACGGCTATTACTAGCTCACGATAAATAAAGCGCGGTCCTTGCAAAGCCAATGCAATTTCTACCTGATATACGATCCTTTGGCGAGTGAGCTGAAAAGTGAACAGGAAGGCGGAATGACCGGCCGTGGGATTGTAAATTCGTGGACGTCGAGATATCCGACTACTCGCAGCTCAGAATTCATTGCTCGTTCATTTAATTCATTGCTTAAAGCAAACCAACTACTTAGGTACTTATTTGATAAAACAGTGATAGCTACGAGTATACGAGTACGTTGGAGTTTGCAGTCAAAAGGTGCAAGAAGTGACTATTGGCAAGTGGTCTCATTAAAGTAAATAAATAAATAAAAATTTAGCCCTTTTGACGTCCCACTCCTGTGCACGGGCCTCCGCTCACTACGAGGCGGATTCAGGCCGTAATCTACCACGCTGGCCCACTGCGGGTTGGCGGATTTCACAAGTCTTTTCGAAAATTGGTTAGATTTCCTAAGACATGCAGGTTTCCTCACGATGTTTTCCTTCACCGTAAGCGAGTGATAGGTAATCATATTATAGAAATTATGATTCGCACATAGATTTTGTAAAACCCAGAGGTACGAGTTGGGGTTTGAACCCAGGACCTGGTGCCCGTGAGACGCGTGCTTAACCAATCGGCTATCACTGCTGTTCAAAATTAATTTACCTAAATGGCAATGTAGGTACACGTTGCCATTTGGGTAAGTTAATTCGCTATGATGTGGCTTTGAGTAGGTACCTACTCATAGCTTCTGTACAAGGCGCTTATTGCGTTAGCTACTTAAAACGCAAAAGAAAAGCAAACGCTCGCGTTCGAGCGTTTGAAAGCTACTTTGGTTTCAAACGCGAGCGCTCAAACGCGAATTCGTTTACAAACGGGAGCGTTCAAAGGCGGCTGAGCTTTCAAACGCACGAACGCTAGCGTTTGAAAGCTTTTCTATTGCGTTTTAAGTAGCTAACGTAATAAGGGCCCAGCTCTCGTTAAAATGAACCGTATACACAACGCATAATAAGTATTCCACTTAAGTACCTATATCAATGTGCATTGAGATTATTTGAGATCCCAGTCCTACTGTGCACCACAAGAGATTAAAACAGTAAAACTAGACCGTAAACTGTAAACCGTATAAAAGCTGTAAGTACCTATTATAGCTCGTGGTGGCAAAATACTAAAATGGGTAAAAAATTCATACTTGTTACCGTAGCATAATTTTCGAAATCTAATGAAAAATTATCATTTTTACTTAACTTACTTTTATTCAAAATTAACTTCGTAATCTGGTTAACTTATAGAGTTTTATGATACCGACTCGCTTTCCTTGGGATCAAGTGTATTTATTGCAATTTATTCGGTAGAGTAGATATCTGACGCTCCTACAAATGACCCAATATAATCAAATTGTTACAGACGTATATGTTTCAGTGACGAAAGATAAAAGACAACTAACCACCTTCCTACGTTTATTTTCCAAATTTCTTAATAAATTTAAATAATATAAATAAGTAGAACGGTATTTGATAGGCATAGCTACACCGAACCAACCGTCTTAATAATTGATTCATCACAACACTGCAGTCAGATTCGCGCCTAATTCGTAAACAGGCGGAAGGTCAGCGGACCGTTCGGTCATCTTAATAATTTATTGCGATGCAAATTACACATCCGTCCTGAGCGCCGCAATCCTGCCGGGTTCGTGTGACGGCTGTGTTATGGAACGAGCATTTGGGTAGCCTTGAAGTACCTACGCTTATCAACCCTTCGTTTGATATAGGCTTCATAAAGATGATGAGACTTCAAGCAACACTTCATGGCCTCTAAAAACTGCATTGGTTTTTAACCACACAGGTTTTCTTTAGATCCTTTGCGTAATTAAAGTCTTAAATTAAAGTTACTTTATTTCTTTGATTAAACAATTCTCGGATTACCGTTTACCTTACCTCATTATCACTGACCTGTATTGTGACATGGGGTTCGCTTAAACCTTAGTTGGTGTGACATCATAATTTGATTACATTGCACAAAGGAAAATAAATGGCTTAAGCGCACAGAGTATTAGAAGTCTGCGCTTAAGCGACATGCGCATGTAGGTATGTAACCTGCTTCATATAAACGTCAGCGTTCGTAAGTCTTGATCCACTAATTATAAGTGACTCTCCTAGAGTATAAAAAAAATTTGACCTTTTTAAAAAACCTACCCATAGGTAAACCATTAGGAAGAGTAGGTACCTGCATTGTCTAAAATTGGTCATTACTTACAAATGACCCTCAACAGGAAAATGAAAAGAAAACCAAACCTTTCTGATCAAGTCGACATCTCATTTAGACGAATTAAACTAATCCCGTCGACAAATCGCCTTCGCATTAAAAGCGTAAAAAAACACGATACAGAAATGGATGACCGTTAAAAGGGTTGTATTCTGGTTACTGTAATTAACATACCGCTGACGAAAACCCTTTTCTTTCCGATTTACGAGCCGTGGGCGGGTTTCAATCCCAGAATTGTTTTAAAAAAGGGTCGCCAAAGGTCCCGTTTAAAACAATGCGAAAACACCATTTAAAGATTGTTCTTTGAGGATATTTAATACAGAGCTGTGATTTGTGATCCAGAAAAAGTATATAAGAAAGTTTTTGTTTCAATGGAATTAATATGTCGGTAGGTACGAGTAACAAGACCAAGAATTAGATTAAGAATTAGATTAGATTAAAAAAATGAAGTGGGAGATACTGCCGGCCGTTCCATAGTGTACGAACACTACTCTAAAACAAAATATGAGTATTTTTATCTTCCTAGTAATATCCATCTGCAGACATAGATACATTATGGAGTATTGTAATATAAATTCCCATTATGCTCCTTCAATAAAATTTAGGTTATAGCAGCTCGTTAGCTCTAGATTATCTCTTGCAGAAAGCCCTAAAGTGGTACACGTAGGTATGACTACATAAAACCAACACGAGGATGGTTCAGTAAGGAGCGTTGGGTGTGAAATGGCCCCTCAAGCATGATCGCATTTCCATATAATCACTATTGAACTATCACAAACCTCGATTCTCTCAGTTAGCTGTTACGTTTTCTCATTTCCTAGTATCAACACGCACTAGATCAGCTATGAAACTAAAGTAACTGGATACTTGAAACAATTTCTTGGTGTTTTCTTAAAATAACACTTATCTATAGGTACACCCTTATAGGTACTACATAATAAACGGTTTGATATTTATAGCAATACTAAGGCATAAAATACAATAATTAGTGTAAGCATATGTTTCAAAATATAGAGGCATGCTTAAAATACAGGGTGAGTTCGAAAACGTTGGCAATATTTTGAACTTGATACTCTACTTATGTCTCAATTTGTGGGTGTTTAAATCATTGGAATTGGATTCAGAAATTTAAAACGTTTGTGTTTTTGCCAAACCTATTTTTACAATGGATAATATTTCACTTTTATAATCGAATTGTTCATTTGCCTTACAATAATTAACAGTTTCGTAAGTAGATGTATTTAAAATAACTTTCCAAATTGGCAATAATACAGAAGTGTCAGTTTCCGAATCCGTTTTCGATATCGATTCGAATTATTCTAAATATTCACAAGCTGTGTAATCGTTAATACTATATCTGTGTTATTTCAGATTTTTATTAATCGATCCCCTTTTCAAAAGAATATAATAAATAAAAATAAATAAATAAATATTTCCAGTACAAAAGTTTACATATAAAGTTCTTGCAAGTTCGTTATAAGTTCTTATAGACTAAGTAATAGGAAATTAACAATGCATGATTATAATTACTCATGGCATCCACACTAGGTAAAAACCTGTCTCGTGGAAGCCAGTTCTAAACAATTACCATAAAGACATACGTTGTCCGAGATCAATATGACGCTAATTACAAACAATTTGTAAGTAGGTATCAAATAGTAGAGAGTCAGAGTGCAACAAACAATAAAATAATATAAAATCAAAACAACACTGTAAATATCTCAATCATAAAAGCAATGTAGAGTCTATTTTCTCTTAATACGTGCGTACCGATACGGAGTACGTATTAATAATACCTAAATCTCATTATTAAATATCTCAAATCACTATTAGACCTTTGACTATTCCACTAATACAGAGTTTATCTAAACGCAAAGACACAATACAATGCAGGCAATTAATTTCCAATGACAGGCATTTACATCATTATAACATGAAGCATTCTATACATTAATTAAGTGTTAACGTCCATTACGGTGAAAGGTAGGTACCTACCTCCATAGTAGGTATATAGTAAGTAATTAATTCCTGGGTAATTTACCTACCCGTGTATATGACTAACTAATACATTGACTGATTATCACATAAGCTAGGTATCAAAGTGGGTCGGTGCTACCTTTGTTTCGTTAATTCTCCTTTCATGTACCCGACTGGCTTTTCTAAGGCATCGATGCCAATTAATCTGTTGTCGTCAAATGGCGGCTAATCTATTAGCTTATTCGTGATTTGACGACACCATAATTAACATTAGGTAGTTTAATCTGTAATTTTTCTTCTCAGTGAGAAGAATGGCAATACCGTTAGTTTAGTGAAGTCAAATTTAGTTTATGTACCAACTACCAACAGAATTAGCACCATTTTGCCACAAACTCCACAAAAGTAAGAATCTTTATGAAACAGTAAAGCAATGATTGCTTCGAACAAACAAAAGTTACAAAATGAGAAAAGCATAGGTACGAAAAAGATTAAACAAATGCTTGCAAATGCAGCAAATAGGTAAACCTTTAATTGGTGATAGAGCTATACAATAGCCCAGTACCGAGCTAAGGGAAATAAAAGTTTATCGCAATAGATAGAAACACTATTATCGAGTAAGCTAAAAGGAAAGAAAGGAATGCGGAATATATTTGCATTAGCACTTATTCAATGTCTGGGATTCACGCTCTATCGAGCAATAAAAGTTACGATATCGTCTGCGGGATGTTCAGGAAACGGAGATCGCTGTGCTCTACACCATGGACAAAGTAAACTCTCTCACACTGTTTGCGTTTAATTAACCAATGGTCAACAAACGGCTTTGACTCATACACTTTTCATGAAACAATTTTACTGCACTTTACAACGGCTGTTTGCTCTTCGTAACACGTATAAATTAGTGATGGCAAAGCAATTTCGCATCCGAAAGTATCGATTAAGCCTCTCGATTATATCGATGATGGGGCACGTTTTGATGGACATTAATAATTGGGTTTGCAGTCCACTATTGCTGAATGATGAATCGATATTATTACATTGCAAAAAGGTACGTACCTATATCTTCGCAGCGTGTTAATGTGATAAAGTATGTAGATTAAGTAAGCGAGGATGTTCTTCAACTCATCAAGCTTAATAAGATTGGCACGTTAATGAACGCGTATCTCTACTGATGTTTACGTAAACCCTTTAATGCAGCTGTAGGTACAAAGTGTTTGTTTGTTGTAACGTGTATGGATAAGGTTTAAATTAAATCAAAGCATTCATTAATTCACACAAATTACCTATATTGAAGTGTGGATTGTTGACTTGAAAAGCTGTAGATCTCTTCTATAGAAGAAACGCACCCTTTGTTTTCCTGGTCTTAGTTGACGACCCCGAGTTTAAGACATCGTCTCCATCACCACATCTTCATCATTATGTCTAGTTTTCCGAATTAAAATCCGCCCTTAAATAGTTTGTATAAAATGAAAGCTTTGATTTTAATTTAACCTTATTGTTAAAAGAATAAAGACGTTTCTCAAAATATGTGTAGGTAGATAATAAAATAAGTAGGTAGTAAGTATTGTAAAAAAAGCTCTGCCTTGTTTTGAAATCGCGCGTATGCGATCCAACTATATAAATAAATACAATTATGAAACTCTTGGCGAGATGGTTGACCTATTTATGAAATCGCTCTGCTAGTCGGAAAATAGATACCTACCTATGGTAAGCCCTCATTTCGACATTAACCCGTGACGTAATTACCAACCAATGCAATGTAATTCCAAAAGCGAAATCATTACAATATTGAAGAAAACTAGGTATGTAGGTATCTACTTAGGAACTTACTTACCTACGTACCTGACATAGATAGACAAACAGTTCGAAAGTACCTAAGTACCACATAGTACAATTTCTTCAATATTGTCTAAATAGGTAGGAATATATAACAAGAGTTCATTAAATAAAGCTAAATACATCACTATCTGTAATCTAACGATAGGAATGTAGGTAGGTACCTAACTTAGGGCAGAGTGGGTAAAGGTGAATCAAGGAACACAGTGAATAAACTGACATAATATCTGTTTTGGTCTCAAAAACATATAAAATCAACAGGCGCAAGCTATTTGCATTACCTCCGCGCTGAATCATTCCCCGCTGCGCTACCATAGGAGGTGTTCACGTTACCACGGTACGTGCAAAAGTGGTTCACTATTACCCACTCTCCCCTACTTATCTGTTAGGTACTCAGTAGTCAAAATTTATGTAGGTAAGTTGGTTGGTAGTTTCTTGATAAATTAGTTCCTATCTAGGCTTACCGAAGCATAAGTTCATAAGATTCCAATGATCAATCCATCGATAGAGCCTTTTAGTCGTGGAAGAAAAGCAGGAAGAAAATTAGGTACTAAATAAATGAAATTGGAAAAGGTCGGTATTCTAACTGTCACCGCATAGGTAAGTACTTACATAAACGCTCGTTACTCACAACCACAAAATATATGTAGGAAGGTTAAGGACTTTAGTGATTTATTGAAAATTTAAAGTTAATATAACGGTAAGTAGATATTAAATTGAATACCCAATGGACAGCCGCAAGTGGTCGCAGTCGGCCGCCGTCCCCCGTCGGCCGCGCGTTATGAATCTCCAACGTTCTACTGAAAAAGTTAAATGGCCCGGAATGAAGCATCGGTAATAGAAAATGGACGACGATCCTCATTTCGTTACTTTATATTGAAATCAAATTCAACTTATGGCTATGATTGCCCTATGATAGGTATGTAATGTAAGTACTTAATTAAAATATGTTGCTATTGATGCTGGCCAACAATAGGTACGTACCTACTTACATACCTAGGTAGGTAAGTTTACCTACTAAAGTTATATGGGGATCGAACCATTTGAAGGAATATTTACCTTCGAAATTTAAGTTTCTGAATTAGAAAATGTAACACTATTAGGTACCTAACTATTATGGAAACAATTCCATAGTAGATAGGGAGGTAGGTAAGTACTTAATAGTGTTTTCCCACGGATTGTTAGGTATAGGTAACATAGATTGGTAGTTGGTACCTAGTTATAATAGGAATAAGAGCTAACGCGCTCCGTACGCCCTCCGGAAATTAACATTTTCTAAAGCGCTTGCAAACGAAGGCGCGTACATATTGAAATGACTTTTCAAAGCCTTTGTTACATCTACACGTTCCTTGTGAACTCAGCTTTGTGATTACGCGAAAAGAAAAACGATACACATTAATGAAACGTTTTGCTTTAACGCTACCTATTTGCTTGGCGCTCGATCAGAGCTCAATAAGACGCGGAGGAATTTGATAGATATTCATAATGCAAAGGGAAGGAAGCACAATCAGATTTTCATTGAAGATTCCCGTCGCCGCGGCGCGGTGGCGCGTGGGCTCGGAATAAAAATGAATACTTATTGCGAAAATGAAGCGGCCATTAATGAACGGCTCCGGTGAACCAATCGCCGGGATTTAATTCCCTACGGAAAATATTCAATAAACGCCGCAAAGACCCTCGCGCGGGATCAGCCGCAAACAGCCGGAATCCAATGGAGAAGAAAAATTGCATGAACAGGGAAAAATATGAATTTCTATTTAAGAGGCGGACTCGATAATCGCTATAAATCTATCCGTTTGAAAGAAGTAGGTAGGTAAGTACTGTTAGGTAGAAGACGTCGATCGGTAGTTTCTTTTTTTTCTACATAGGTAGAGCAACGTTCGATCAATCGACAGTCGATCGATTAGTGCAGTAACATCCTGAAAGTCCCTCGTTGAATTTTAGCTGATTACCGGGACCTAGGTACTTTACCTAAACAAATAATGTGAAATATATAATTTAAGTTCGGTAATCGGTACATCTACCACCGTTTTCTTTGTTAGGCAATGTACTTACCTAGTAGGTAAAATTAAATATTGTTTAGACTAGATAACTATCTAATAGGTAAGGCTTGATGCTCACGATGATTCTCATCGACTTTTATAAAACCCAGTATGTCAGTGTTCACAATAAGATAGATGCTATTATGGCCATGGACGCGCCATGTCATGCTATATTTTTGGTAGAGCTCGCGTAGTGCATATCTTTCGTGTTCTTACCTAAATACATAAGTATGTGTGTAGGTCCCCGTGGCTATTTTTAGTTATTTTTATTGTATCTTTATGGACATACTAGCTGTGCCCCGCGACTTCATCCGCGTAGTATTTTAAATTAGCAAAAATTTCGGGATTATCGGGTCAAAAAGTATCCTATATGTTAATCCCGGTTATAATCTATCTGTGTTCCAAATTTCATCCAAATCCGTTCAGTAGTTTTTGCGAGAAGGAGTAACAAACATACATACATCCACACTCACAAACTTTTGCATTTATAATATTAGTAGGATTTAGATGCAGTTACACACCTTTACTTAGATACCTATTTTTGTACGTTTCAGTTTAGTTCTTAAACGTACTATAGGTATACCTCCAAATTCATAACATTAGGTTTATACGAATAAAAGTTTTATTTCAAATTCCACTTCTGATAGGGCTTAATTAAAATTAAGAATTAAATAATAAACCATCAAGTATATGTATCTTAGATTAATAACTTTATTACATATCCTTCAACGCTTTAACAACACAGATATTATACATGAGCTCATTCTGTAACTTCGACCAGGCTTGCGTCGCTGTCTCTTCAATTGACACCAACGCGTTCCTCAACTCTTCATTCTGTGATATAACATTCGTGTGCATCTTTAAAAACAGACTCAGGTACGACTGAGCCAGTTCAAAGTCCCTATTGGTTTTGAGCATTACATTTAACATTGAAAGGAATTGTTTCATTACATCTATGTTGCCACCAGCGTCGGGCGCCATACTAGAGACCTCAGATTCTATAGCAGCGGGCGGAAGCGTTTTCAATTTCTCAATACATTTCTCATAATTCTCATCACTCTCACATCCTACTAATTTCTTAGCGAATACTGTCAACGTCGATAAAGAATCCGGTATTAATAATTTCGTATCTTTATTACTATCTTTCTCTAAGTCAAATGCTAATTCGAGACTAGGTATAGTGGGTAAGAAGAACGGCGCCGATTTTGGCACAGTAAGTGGCGTTTTAGGCTTGTTCCGTTTCTTGACGACGTCCAAATGTAATAGGTTGAGCCATCTGGAGGTAGGCTGGTTGGATAGTGTGATAAGTTCTTCACTAATTTGTATGGGTGATAAGTATTCTGGGTCCTCTCCGAGATCTATTGTCCCTATGTCTTCTATGTTCGGTTTCTCTGGCGCTGTGGTTGGTAGTTCTGGAATAATAATATGCCGTTAAGATGTTTTGTTAGGGTTTCCACACAAACGATCGAGGGTCGATCCAGCCATCGATCGATGTTAGTATGAAATTAGTCCAAGTAGTAACACTTTTACGGATCGACTTATAGAATCTCTCATTTCAGGAATGGTGAACACAAAATATTAGGATGTTTATGCCCTATATAATATTAATAAAAATACTTTAAAAAATAACTTACTCAATGTGGGTACAAGTATTTCGTTCCTATTGATGGGTTTAAGGAAAACCCGCTCGTACAATAGTCGGTTGGCCCATAGAAATATACCTAATTCCCCAACGTGAGTCGTCGCCAAATAGTCACCAGTAGGAGACATGCTCAGTGATGTGCATGGCTGCTCTACCTATAAAACCGTAATTTTAAGTTAAAGATTCAAATAAATCAAGTTTATACTAGGTGAAACAAAAAGGGTATACAATTTTTTTGCACTTTAACTTTGTAAATCTCAAACTATCGGCTTTGTGGGACAGTTGAAGTACTAAAGGTTTTGTAGACTTGTGAAATCGGTGAACAGCTGTATTCCTACAACACCTTTTGTTTTACAAGATCCCTCCAAAGCTGATGGTTTTAGAATTACAAAGTTAAGTTTTGAAAAAAAAAGTATACCCATTATGTTTCACCTTGTATAACATTCAAAATAATAATAGTTTTGACTTACTAAAAATATATCCACTAGTTGCGCACTCGGAATATCCCAAGTACAAATGGTACAGTCCATTGAAGCACTAATTACCCATCTGTAAAAAAAGATTGAATAAATATCGCCAGACGAACACACCAACTGTACGAGGTCCCAAACTAAGCAACGCTTGTACTATGGGTACCGTACAATGGACTTGGGGCGATCCCAGTGACACCCAGACCTGGAAAATTACGAAAAGGCATTTCCGAAATTTACCCTGGCGGGAATCGAACCCGAAAAAACCATGTGCAGTGAGCCAAGTATACTTATTTTAGGGACTATAAACATAATCTAGAACAATACATAATTACGACCACAAAACCTCTTGATAAACGAATGGCATTATTCATATTATAAAAAATATCAATAGATAAGTACCTATCTAAAATGAATAATCATAAGTCAAAGTTAATTAATGCGAAAAAAAAAACAGATTGCCTTTTTAATTAATTCAATAACTCACCGGCTTTGGGAATCGAAGTCGATAAAATTGATTTTCCCCGAGTGCCCCTCGAACCTCCGCACAATGTTCATTGTGTCGATATCGACGACCGTGATAGTGAAGTCCTCATTGGCTAACGCTAGCAACCCACTGTCCCTGTGACACTTTGTACTAGACACAGATTCCTCTAATCTCATTACATGATAAGGTGTTTTAGCTGAAAAATATATTTAAAATTGTCATGTCTAAGTTTTTGTCATACAAATACCCTAATAAATATGAACAGGGTTTTTACTATTATGTTATTTAATAAAGCACGGAAAATTCCCTCTTTTCTATTAATGGAGTATATCGCCAGACAAACACACTAACTGTATGGTCCCAAACTAAGCAACGCTTGTACTATGGGTACCGTACAATGTACTGGGGGCGATCCCAGTGACACCCAGACCAGGGAAAACTACGAAAAGGCCATTTCCGAAATTTACCCTGACGGGGATCGAACCCGCAACCGGCCGATGCAGTGAGCCGAGTGGTCCATGCTCGAACCACTCCGCCAAGTGGCCGTCAATAAGTAGTTTTTTTTTTTTAAGGATTACTACCAATGTGTGTTTATAACATTACTAGTATTCCCTTTAGCCCCTCCAACTAATCTAATGCTTGTGCTAGGAGTGGGCTCACGTCAATAGTTTAATGGCCAGGATGGGGATCGAGCCCGGAACCTCTCAGCTACGAGGACGGCCGCTCTAACCACTAGGCTATTGACGCTTCAATAGTATAACACACATGTTTTATTTTCACACAGCTACTTACGTTACATTCGTAACATTCTTTAGCATAGTGTGGACTATGAAATGCTAATGCTTGTGCTTTATTTGATATTTACATTGAGTCTGTGCATATTCTGGGCACTACTTATACGCTATTTCTAGTAAAAAACTCATTCTGTAAATTCTTCAATGTAAATATTAGGGAATAAAAATTTAAAAGAATGTATTACCTGATGTAAAATGCCAAAATTTCAGCAGATCGTCAGCTCCAACAGTGATAACTCTACGATTGCAGAGGTCCGTCTCTACCCCTCTTAGAGCACCTTTGTGCGCGAATTTGTCTTCCGTGCCATAATGGCCGCGGTACAAACCAGATTGCATGTTGTATTTGTGGACCTGACCGTTACTGTAACCTGTGGATATTTAAACAATAAGTTTTTAGTTTAATCCCAGTGTTCATTACTTTTATAATGGACACTGATTACTTACCACCCATTCACTTATTTTACCTCTTACTGACAATATAAAATCATAACAGTACACAATAGGATTGTACTGTCAGCCAGAGGATGTTTTGAGCTTATGATTTTATTCTAAATATTAATATGTATGCCATACTGTCTTTTTTTTAATTCTCAACTTTGAGTTTACAGTGTAGAACAAACTGTTCTGCTGATTTAATTGTTGTTCTACTCATCAGATTAAGGGTCTTTATTCTGAATGCATATTAGAATTTTAGTTTATTTAAATACAAAGGTAGGTATATCTCACCGATCATAACGAAATTTCCACAATGTGTGACAGTCAGGCATGTTGCCGCAAGCCCTCTGATTTTCGTTGGAGGCTTCAGCTTGTGGTCTCCCATGCGCATCTTGTCGTACGACCATGTAGTTGCCATGGACAGACCCTCGTGTAATGACGCTATGCTGTCCCACTGCTTGTCCCTTTGCATGCATGAGCTTAGTTTCGTTATCGGAGGTAGAACCAAATTGTCTACTCGTAATCTGTCTGCAAATATACATATAAATGCGGTAAGTTGAATATTTCCAAAGAGAAATGCTGTCTTTCGGGGCGCATTTACAATGCGGTAGAGGAAATTGAAGTTTCTATTCAGCAAATTAAAGGTCAAATTACCATGAAGAAACGCGCGGACGCGCGGTTTTGGGCGTTGGCGCGCGTTGATAGGCGTTGAGCGATTTTACATACGTAAGGAAAATAGTAAAGACATAGGTACTTACTCTTCTTTTTGGATGCTTTTCGATTGCGAGATGCTTTACCAAGACTTTTATTGAATGTTTCAGAGATCGTGTTCATTATGTGGAGACTGCTGTCACTGCCGGCGGCTAGCAAGTTGTTCCCGGTAGGTTCACAATAGCATACCATGTTCGGTGGTTGAGAATGACCCTCTCTAGAAAGATAATGAATGATGGTATTTATTTTAACACTCTATTAAGAAACCGTGTATCAGTCAAGTTTGGAACATATGTAGCATGCAAATCATTATACAGATTTTTATAATTTGTAACTTACCTTTTTCTCAAAAGTCTTGCACCACCATCAGGCATATCAAATATCCACAACTTCAAGGAATTATCCTCAGAATTTGTCACCATCAGTGGTTCTGACATTAAACATTGCATTCCAACTATTTTAGAGAAATGCCCCGACTCCACCTGAGACATCACACGTCTCTCTTCCAGGTCCCACATAACAATATGACCTTCACTACTACCTGTAACCATTATTGGTACTCCATCTAGCCTGAACGACAAGCTACTGACCACTCCCCAGTCGTGGACAAACTGGGTTACCATCTGATTGTATCTTAAGTTATGTAAAATTATTTTTCCATTTGCCAAAGCGATAGCCACCACGTCTACTGCCGGCGCGGGCTCAGTGACGGTCACAGTCGACTTCCAACCAGGAAACGTGAACACCAGCTTAGAAGTACGGACATTCCATAACTGCAGTTGGCCCTGTTCACTACCAAGCAGTATCTTGTTCAAGTATGTGGGTGGATGACACATTGTAGTTATTTTAAAGTTCTCTTCATCGAAGGCGAGCTCAAGGAACTCCGTCTCTTCTTTGATGTCAAAAATTTTCAGTATGTTGTTCTCATCAATAGAAATAATGTGAATACCGAAGGGGAACATCAAGTGTACCGCAGCATTGTGTCCTTTGTATACATGTTTAAGTTCACAACCACGTCGCCAAGCGTAAATATTGTTTTCACTGGCGGTGTAAACATGATAGTTGTCTCCGCTCATACATGTGATGTGGCCGGGATGCTCGCCGCTCACGCTCAGCAGACGAAAAGTATCGCATCCATAGGTGTGAAACCACTTTCCTACGCTAGTACATAGCAGGGTTTCGCCTCGCCTTTTGATAAATCTTGCAACGAAAGGCACATGTGTACTGACATAACCTAACACTCTTGAACCGGTAAATATACGACTGCTTGAAACCTCTGGCATTATTAAAAAGCAATTAAAGTAAATAATCACTATAAATGTAGTTCGCCTTCGAAGAAAGTAGTTATTATTATTTTTCACACATAAACTTTAAATAAAACTCATAATTACGCGGAGCAATAAGCAGCATGCAATTGTTGTTGACATATTTTGCCGTCATAGTGACATAGGTGTCACCAAAATGACAATATTTTGACGTTGCGTTACGTTGACAAGTTAAAATAAAAAAAACAATCTAAACAAAGATGACCTTCAGGTGACATCTGAAGATGTGATCCGTGCGGTCATGTCTTTCCCGAGTGGTTCCGCCGGCGGTCTTGACGCCTTGACGCCCCAGCACCTAAAGGATTTATTAGGTAGCAGCAGCGGGACTGCTGGTGAGACTCTCCTGAGGGATTTGACCGCATTGGTTAACGTTATGTTATCCGGCCGCGTCAACAGCGATGTGGTCGAAGTTATTTACGGCGCGAATTTGTGTGCCCTCATGAAAAAGGATGGGGGCATAAGACCGATCGCTGTTGGATGCACATACCGGCGTCTTGCAGCAAAAATTTGTTGTTTTCACATGAAGGACGATGTCAGCAGTTTCTTGAAACCAAAACAACTGGGCTTCGGTTCGGCTGGCGGCTGCGAAGCAGCTGTCCATGCCTTGAGAACTTTCATCGCAAATGATGGGGGGGAAGTGCTGCTGAAGGTGGATATCAAAAATGCCTTCAACTCTGTGGACAGGGGCACCCTGTTGACAAAAATTAAAGAAAAAATACCGAACATTTTTAGCTTCCTCTGGCAATGTTACAGTGCCCCTTCGAAATTAATTTATAAAAATAACATGATACTATCTTCAGTTGGGTGCCAACAGGGTGACCCCCTCGGGCCGGTCATCTTCAGTCTCGCTATTCATTCCATCATTGAAAAATTAGAATCCAAATTCAATGTGTGGTATCTGGATGATGGCACCCTAGGAGGTGATGCTGACACCGTTTTGAAGGATCTAACCCTCCTTAAAAATGAGTTGTCCACCATTGGCTTAGACTTAAACTTTGCTAAATGTGAATTATTTATTTTTGACAATTGCCCCCAAGCTGCTTCGTTTCGCCAGAAATTCCAAATTATCGCCCCCAATATAAAAATATTGCAAAAAGATACACTCCACCTCCTTGGTTCTCCCATATTTCCCGAGTCAGTACCATCTTTCATTGAGGAAAAAATTCAAAATTTTAGTGATGTTTCAGATCGTCTCCTCAAAATTAACACTCATATGGCTTTTTATATCATTCGGCACTGCCTTTTTGTTCCAAAATTCACATATTTCCTTCGATGTTGTCCTCTTTGGAAGCATTCTGATTATATACAAAGATTGGATAACATCGTCAGGAATACTCTCACAGTCATTTTAAACACCCCGTTGGATGATATTTCGTGGGCCCAGGCATCTCTACCTGTAAAGTTAGGGGGACTGGGTATTCGCAAAATTTCTAGTGTATCATTACCAGCGTTTCTGTCCTCGGTTCATGCTAATGATTCCTTAGTACGGGAAATATTACGTCCTTGTTTTATTCCCTCTGAGTTAGCATGTCTAACCGAGGCCAAAAATGCTTGGTTGATGGCCTGCCCTAACACTAGCCTGCCCGCAGTCCTTTCCTCGCAGGGGCAATGGGACGGGCCGCTCTGCAAATTGGTACGGGAGCAACTTATAAATACGGCCAACAGTTGTGCAGAGCGAGCCCGCCTTCTTGCCGTTGGTGAGTGGGAATCGGGACTGTGGTTGCAGGCTCTACCTTCTTCCAACATTGGGACGCTGATGGATTCCACCTCTTTCAGATTGGCAGTCTGTCTCCGGTTAGGATCCACATGCTTTGTGCCACACCGCTGCCGTTGCGGGGAAACCGTCGACCAGCGCGGGCACCATGGTCTCTCATGTCTACGGAGCGCGGGCAGAATATCTCGGCACTCAAGCCTTAATGATATCATCCGTCGGGCTCTTGCCACCGCTAACGTAGCGGCCGTTTTAGAGCCTAATGGCCTCTCGCGTAGCGATGGTAGGAGACCAGACGTTATGACGCTGATCCCCTGGAGGATGGGACGGCCCTTGGTATGGGACGCAACATGCGTCGACACCTTAGCACCGTCCCACCTTCGGGAGTCTAGCATTAGGGCTGGTGGTGCCGCCGCCTGCGCGGAATCCCTCAAACGGCGCAAATATAGCAACCTTGATCCAGGTTATATGTTTGAGCCGTTTGGGGTAGAGACCCTGGGACCGTGGGGCCCGAGCGCCCATCGCATTTTTTGCGATTTGGGAAAGCGGCTGGTCGAAGCAACTGGTGACCAGAGGGCTGGTACATATCTCGCACAGAGAATTAGCATTGCCATTCAACGTGGCAATGCTGCCAGTCTTCTGGGCACTTTGCCAAGCGACGGCGGTCTGGCACAAGTATATTTTTTATGAAATTGTACATAGTGGGTGTATATTTGTTAGTTTTTATAATATTGAGAACAATTAATTTCATTGTAAATAAAACATAACAAAGATTAGGTCACAGATTAGAGATATGTAGCAAGCTAGTACTCGACTAATGAACGTCATTGGTGGTATCGTATTTGTTTGCATGGAGAAAAAATTTGGTACATGACACCGATTTATTGGCTCTCCCACTGTTTCTCCGATTATTTTTTGGATGGCACAACCAAAATAGTGACGATATCGATATCCTACTTCCTACTAATATTATAAATGCGAAAGTTTGTGAGTGTGGATGTATGTATGTATTAGTGATGTAACGAATATTCGCATTCGCATTCGCATTCGCGAATATTCGCATGTTTTTTGACATTCGCATTCGCATTCGCATTCGCAAGAATCTATGCGAATGTTTGGCGAATGTTTTTGAAAAACAAAAAGGAAATTATTTATAGACGATAATGGAATGCTAACAACTAGTTAGAATTATATATTATTTAAACAAACTTCCTCATAGGTTGGCCCTTATTGCACCGCTTTTAGGTTCATAAAGCAGCTTATTACGCACTATTGACTTTACATTTTTTAAATCTTAGTAAAGACTTATCCTAAAAATAGTAGACATTTTAAAAAATAAATAAACGATGTTTATTAAAATATTATTAAAATATTATAGATGTTTATTCAATTTCATTGTAAATAAAACATATGATAAACATTCGATTTATTATATTTCAAATAATATAATAATTGTCACCGGCTTTGCCAGACCCATAGATAAATTTAACCAGCCAAATGCATGTCGGACTACGCATACTCTAGAGTTCCGCAGATATCCTGCCACTTTTCGATACTACGGAACTCATAAAATAAAAGTGATGTTTTTTTTTATTGATATGAAACATCGAATACGGCGACGCACGTAACCTATTAATTTCTGCGAAATTAATTAACTATTAGTCACCTTTTTAAATAAAATAGTAAGAAATTCTGTTACTAAATTTATCATAGACATCAAAAGTGACATAAACTTTTATTTTCTTTTTGGACTGATGAAAATTCATATATGGATTTTTAATTCAAATAATTAAGTTGTGATTAGACTGGGTGCACAATCAGTGGTGCGTGGTTTGAGACTTCATTTAGATTTTTTTAAAATTACTTATATTGATTTTGAATAGTAGTAAATAACTATTTATTTCCTATAATAAACCATTTATAATGTGGTTCTAATTTAAATGATGAATCTTGCTACTTAAGTAAAAAAATCCACAATGAAGCACAATATTTCGTAAACGGGAATTAATATTGAAAAACTGTCAAAGAAACCTTCAAATAATTTTAAAATACTACTGAACAATACCTCAATCGATGGGGTGTGTAAACATTTTTTTACTCCCCTTTCAAGTACGGGAGGTACAATGGAATAACTTTGCTTTCAAAACAGTTTTTTAGCGGTACATAAACTATTTTTTTTGGGTAATTTGCAGTATTTTAGTCCTAATAGTCTCTGTATAAAATTACTGTGATTGCAAACGGACGTGCCGAAACTATAAGGGTCCTTGCAATTATCTAGGTCTTAGAAAAAATCGTGAATTGTGATTGTTTTTCAATTAAGATTGTATTATTCTAAATATTTTTTACTCGCAAGTAAGTTGTAAAATGTCCTATGAAATGCGTGAGCATTGTTAATTACACACCTTGGCTCCATCACAGCACAGCCCTCGTGTTAGTCTCTGGCTGCAAACCAGCCTCGATCGTAACCTAGCTCACTTGCACATAATGCACTTATTTACTTATATTTGAATTTTAAAAAAAATGTTATTGAGGTAGGCAACTAAATTATAAATAGGATCTTTCTCTATTGCTCTTGTTAGTCTAAATAAAATATTATCTCAATAAAATTTGAATATAAAATAAATTTGATTAATGAAATATTACTAAACTACCCTCAAATCAAAACAAATCTCTTCGAATTAACGTTATATGACTAACTTCGTTCTTTCAACCTATGGGTTCGGCTATGTTTGGCCGACACGAAATTTCAATCCAGTCTAACATTTTTCGCGCTCTTCATTAACCTCCGAGAAATAGGCGTGTTATAAGTTTAACATGTGTATTTTTTTGTCTGTCTGTGGCATCGTAGCGCCCAAACAAATGATCCGATTTTAATTTTGTTTCTTTTTAGAAAGGTGTTCTGATCGAGAGTTTTCTTAGCTATGTGTCACGAAAATCGATTCAACCGTTTGAAAATTATCAGCTCTTTTGTAATTTAAAAAGTCGTTTAATTTTATTTTTTTACTATTTTTTTATTAAATTTTTTTAATTTTCAATTTAGGGTTTTTTATTTGAAAGTCAACATTCGCATTCGCATTCGCATTCGCGAATGTTTAAGCCAAATATTCGCATTCGCATTCGCATTCGCGAATGTCAAAAATCCAACATTCCTTACATCACTAGTATGTATGTTTGTTACTCCTTCACGCAAAAACTACTGATCGGATTTGGATGAAATTTGGAACACAGATAGATTATAACCGGGATTAACATATAGGATACTTTATAACCCGATAATCCCGAAATTTTTGCTAAGTTAAAATACTACGCGGATGAAGTCGCGGGGCACAGCTAGTACTTCATAAATCAGTGATTATTTCGTCAGTGCAAGGATATAGATATAGTCTAAGGTGCAAGGTAATCGATAATAATGCCTATATCGTCATATTCGTATTGTTGAATCCTACTAAATTTCATCTTATTTGTCGTCGTATATCGTGTGAAGGAACGATAATTTTGTATTATTCGTTCAGAAATTGATACGACGGCACAAAATGATGGAATTTAAAGTAGGATTGGACAATACGAATGTTACGAAATATCGATTATCGTTGCTAAGAGCTTTGATCCGGGGTTCAACTTTCTTGTTGGAAGTAGGTTCATGGGAGGTAATCAGAATAACTAAGGCGTCACATTTTCACACACAGGTAGAGTGGTTTTCGTTGGGTTCATACAAAATAAAAAAATAAGGAATGTGGATAAGTTTATTGAAAAACATTTAGACAATTTATAGAAGCCCTTGTCGCTTCAAATCTTCATAGGTCTTGCGATTTACTACATTTCCTAGGGAATCTTCAAATTCCTCATCGTTTTCCGCTACAAACCTCTCGTCCTCCTTTTGATGTTTGATTTTCTCCCATACTGAAAAAAAAAAATTATCCGATTTTACAGAAAGTGCATGCTGGTCAGCTCTTGGAATTCCTAACCCAAACTGCGGTGCGGATTCTGTTGGTACACAAATTAAATGTGTCTATGCTGCTTACAGTATTGCCCTGATTCTCATGTTCGTGACATATGGGCGAGACAGTGTAACATTTAGTTTAGTTGTGCCCGGACGACCATACAATTGGATACATTATTAATACTCACGTGCAAGAGCATCTTCAATCTGCGTGACGTTGGCAAAATGCGCCGTGTTGGGTATGCCTAAGCAACGCATGCCGTGAGCGTGGCGCCATTCAGCGAAATGCCGCTGAAAGGCTTTCGGGCCTTTATACGTGTAATTGCCACAAATCTCACATGTATAGCTGATGTTCAAACCGTGTAATTTGTATAACCAGTATGGGATTGGCTGCAAGTAAAAGTAATACATACGATTAATTACACACAATAATTAAATGTAAATAAATACAAATTTAATATATTTATTTATCTGTCATTCATATTTTATAGTAATAATGCGCCTATGGGTGGCTAGCTACAAAGCGTGAATTAAAGCCGTCCACTGCTGGACATAGGCAACCGTAAAATTCCATAGTCGTATGTATTTTAATGCTACCTTTCCATCCCATCCCAGCGGCAAGTTCTTAGGGTTGTAAGGTACTTCGTCGTCGTCGGAGTCGACGTCGGGCGCGGCGGAGCCGTCGCTGTCGTCGCCGCTGTCGTCGCGCCGCTCGCCCGCCGCCCGCGCCGCGCGACGCGTCACGTTCTCGATGGTCGACGCGCGCATGCTGCTGACTACCGTTGAAAATCTAAAAATACAATTTATTCGGTACATTACTGCAGTATTCCATCGTACTTAATTTAGAGATCAGTGATAGCTAAATTAAGTAGACCAAAGTCAAAGTCAAAGCCTTTATTTTGTTCAGGCCTACGGGGGCACTTACAAATGGTAAATTTTACATTTTCTTATGTCTAAAACCGGATCGGAACGCGACCTCGACTGAGAAGATCCGGCAAGAAACTCAGCGGGCTTGTCTTTTTACATTTTGTTATATTTATTTCTTATTTTTTACTCTGAACTACCTAATACATTGGGAATAGGCTAAGAGACCATAAAGGGGTTAGGAATGGAAGACCTAAAAGCCCAGCCTTACGACAAGACTGATATTTTTACTGCCCGCGGAAGAAAACAGCCAGAACGGGTCATTAATTACCTGTACACTTGTGCTTCAATAGCTGAAATATCTTTGTGTCTCTGCTGTGTTGAGGCTTTAGCCTTATTTCCTCCCTTCTTGGCAACAAGGGACTTGTCGAGAGATGTTTGTCCTTTGGTACTGAACAGTCTAAAACAGAAGAAATACACAAAATAATAAAAATTTACAACCAATTAAAATGTTTTCAGATGATGAATTTAATGTTTTCAGTTTTTTATACCTCTGTGCCCTCTCTTCCAAAGTTCCACCGCACTTTAAACCAAGCGCCATGAGAGCAGACTTGAGTCTGTCCAAACCAAGTGATGCAAGTTCTTCCCAAGAAGAAAAAGCTGATAAGTCTAAATGAGCCCCCACATTTGTCAGGGCACCGCCAGTTTCTTTCTGTAATCATTATTTATTCTTTAACAGTGCCTTTTAAGAGTGTGTATTATTTATACCATATACAGACAAAATATGCAGAAGAATCAAAATAAAGTTTTAAACATACTGGCCACCCAGGGAATGTGCCCGCCTCCCATTGCTTGATGAACTCCTGGTGTGCAGCAGCCATCTCCTGTGCTTGGTCCTGCAGGGGCTTCACGCGGCTGACAAAGTCCTTCAGGTATGTCAGCAGAGCCCTGATGTAGTTCCTGTATTCACTGTTCTTGCGCTCACGAGGGATGTCAAACAGGTGGTCAAATATGCTCAAGTAAGTAATATAATCCACTTTCTGAAAGAGTTATGTTTTATGGTGAAATTGGGACAAAATTAGTGTAACCAATATTTCATTGGCAAAATGTGGTTTCACTGAGTACATGTCTGCTTTCCTTTCAGGAAATACTGGAAAGTCTGTATTTTTTTTGTATAATAAACTAACATAATAATGATGTTTAACTTTATTATCACTTACCTCTATACCTTTCAGATTGATATATTTCTCATAGCATTCATGTAGATCCAAATATTTGCCATATCCTTCTTCATCAGTGAACTCAACAGGGGCTGGAAAATCATATGTATTATTTTTAAAAAAAGTCTCAAATGGTTCATAAGTGCCTTTGGTATAAGATTTTATGCATTTGGTTTATTGAGCCCATTGTAATCACTTACTTGTATAATCTTCAGCTGGATTTTCTCTTATATTAGCCAACTCTTCAAACTCCACAGACATTGGTACACAAATCTGCAAAAGATAATATAAAATACAGACCCAAAAGACCATTAAATACAGACTATTATAAAATTTAGAGTAGACAGATTCCAAAATCTATGCAAAACAGATTTGGAGCAAAATAAGAATTTGTTGATCACAGTAAAAATTTTATTAGGGCTCCATACTTAGAATTTTTTCTTGTTAGACATAACTTGAACAGAATCATTGTTTCTCAAGCCACAATTATAAGAATTAGGTACCTATGTACAATACTACCTCATTTGGGTGTTTTCTATGGAACTCCTTGATTTGTTTGAGTCTAGCATAGAACTCTTGGAATTCGTTGGGACCTGACAATGCTGCTATCTCTTCTTTTCTCAACCCATCCTTATCTTCATAGAGCTCCTTGAGTCTTATTGTTGATTCTACATATCTCTGAAATTATTATCATTATTGAATTATCTTATATTTCAACAAACATAAATTTTATTAATTTTCAACTTACATCATGCAAGTTCTTCAAACGATGGTCACCATTTATAGTTTCCCTGTGCTACAACAAAATTAAATTAAACATAAAATCAATAAATACACTTGTAACATTGAAAAGCTAGTATCATAGCTTGTAGAATTGAAGAGGTAAATATAATTACACCATTGGTGTACCTAAACTTCTAAAACACAGTCAATAATCACAATCTAGGTTAGAAAAAATATTTTTGGTAAGATGCTATAAAACTTTTATAAGTATAAACAAAATTGTCGTCCAATAAACTTATGTTATGTATCGTACCCAGCTAGACCTACTTACCCCAGTCTTTTTATGTAGAATTTCTTTGACCATAGCATCCATGGTCCTCTCTCTCTCTTCATGATAACTCCGTTGCTGTTCTAGTAGAGTTTCCATATTATGGCACGGATAGATTATCAGTCAGTAGTGAATCAGAATTGACTGTTGATTGTAGGTAAATAACCTCACTAAATCAAGTACGGCAAACAGAAAATAATAGGTATCTATATCTGCGCTATATTAACAAACAAAACGAAACTAAAACTTCGGTCAGCATGCAATAATGACGCTTACTTTGCTGTCACTGTCTGTCTGTCACACGAGAATATAAAATGTCACACTGACTGTGAGACAGTGTTGTACAATAATTGATATTCATTCATAAAACTCTGTTGTTGGCAAAATTATCGACTACCTAACGATGAAAGCCATATTTAAAAAAAAGTCTTTTGAAGTGATATTCATGGATCTCGCTATCGAGAGTACATGTTATTATTTTAGACGATTACCACGTTTCCATTTCCATTAAATAAAATAGGTACTACTCTATTCTTTCTCACGTTTGCTGCGTTTATTGGATTTTATTGTCTGTGGTTTTATACTTGCTTTTGGTTGGGTAACGTCAGCGCTGGTCGCTGTCAATTTTTCTACACGTTCCTATTGTGATTTTGCCAGTGACCGGTGTTTAAAAACAGTGCGCATTTATATTTAATCATGGTCTATTTTACATGGGACTATCAGTTTCACTCAGTTTTTTTCATAGTTTGTTCCTTTATAACGTATGTTCAGTCCGATGTGCCTAGGCCCCGAGGGGTCTCTTTATCTAAAGCACCGCTATATTCGCCGACCAAAGATTTTACCTGTTTTGACGGAACAATAACTATACCGTTTAGCTACGTAAACGACGATTACTGCGACTGTTTCGATGGCAGCGATGAACCCGGCACCTCGGCTTGTTTGAATGGCGTTTTCCATTGTACGAACGCCGGTCATCGACCGCTCAACATACCAAGTTCGAGGGTAAACGACGGTGTTTGTGACTGCTGCGATGGCACCGATGAGTACGCTTCTGATAAGTGCAGAAACACCTGCGACGAACTCGGCAAAGAAGCCAGAGCCGAAGCTCAGAGGGTAGCTGAATTATACAAAGCAGGTAACCACCTCAGACTAGAACTAATCGAGAAGGGAAACTTAAAGCGAAATGAGATGGCAGAACAACTATCACAACTGGAAAAGGACAGAGATGAAGCTGAAAAAATCCAGGCTGAGAAAGAGGCTCTCAAGAAAGAATTAGAAGCCAAAGAAAATGATGCTCTTAAAGTTTACAGAGAAGCTGAGGAACAGGAAAAACAAAGAAAGGCTGAAGAAGAAAGACAAATTACTCTGAAGGAATCAATGGAATATTTCAGCAAAATTGACTCCAACAATGATGATGTCCTCACAATTGATGAAATAAAAGTGGTGAATGTCTTTGATAAAAATAAGGATGGCCAGGTTGATGAAGAAGAAATCAAATATTTCCTAGGAGATAATGAAAGTGTAGATAAAGAGTCTTTCACATCAACAACTTGGACTATGGTCAAACCATTGTTGATGATGGAGCAAGGAATGTTCAAGCCGGCTGGTGCAGTTGATGAAGATATAGAGCAGGAGCCTGCAGCTGATGAGGAGAGCCACAGTGACCTAGACACAGAATATGCAGGAAATGAAGAAGAATCCAATGATGACTTAGACCAACCCCAAGAGGATATTGAAGAGCATGAAGAGCATGAGGAAACACATGAAAAGAGTGTCTATGATGATGAAACTCAGAAGTTGGTAGATGAAGCTAGTGAAGCACGCCGCCAATACACTGATGCTGAACGTGCTGTAAGAGAAATAGAATCCAACATTAAGAAAATCCAGGAGAACCTAGAGAAAGATTATGGTTTACAACAGGAGTATGCACCCTTGGATGGTCAATGTTGGGAATATGAAGACAAAGAATATGTGTACAAATTGTGTCTCTTCCAGAAAGTTACTCAGAAGTCTAAGAATGGTGGACACGAAATTGGGCTCGGAGGTTGGGGCGAATGGGCCGGTGGTGACCTTAACAAATACTCAGTTATGAAATATACCAATGGCTTGGCCTGCTGGAATGGGCCTAGCCGTATGGTAAATGTAAACCTCAGTTGTGGGTTGGAATCAAAACTTTTATCTGTGTCAGAGCCGTTCCGCTGTGAATATAAAATGGAGTTTGCCACACCAGCTGCTTGTGATGATTCTAATGCAGTTCAACAGCACTCATCACATGATGAACTTTAAATAATAATTTAAGAGTATGCTCTGTTGTAACATATTCATGTGATGTGTTTAACACTTAAGTTACAAATGAAAATCAGTCATAGTCCATTATCATTTTTCACTGAGGACAATATTGTGTCAAACACCTAATATCTTAATGTGTATTTAATTGCATGAATTATAATAAATCATTACATTTCAATGTAGCATGGTTAAATTAATAGATTTTGCTTTTTGTTTTGTTGTAAATTCAATTTCTTTAAAGTGAAAGTATAGTTTTTGGTTTATCACAAAGTATAATCATCACTGTTTTAAAGTAAAGACTGAAGTCTAACAACATCTTATTTAATAATATTCTCTCACATTCCTCAATTTTAAGGCTGTTTTAGTTCAAGTAGAAAATAAATAATGAAGTGAACAAAACATTGTGAGTGATCAATAAAATTGTTTTACTATTAAGTATTTGTTATTTAGTTATGTATTAACTTACACACCTTATAATCTGCAGACTACAGGTTGGTAGATGTATGTGGGTATGTATGTATATTTTAGATAATACTGTTGTTTTGACTTGGAGGAGTGATAGCTTGATTACTTATAGAACTATCATCTTGATCTTGACCCTACATAATAAAAGGATGATCAATGAGAGCTATAAATAGGGTTTCCCTAAAAAATTGTAGGACTTCTGATTTTTGCTTGAAGTAGGCTAGCTTTTCTTTACAACTCAGTCTGTGTTAACTATGGATAATGGAATTGGAAACAAACATGATAGTTATGTTTATTTAAGTGTTTTGCATGCAGTTTTTGATGTCGTATTATCCAGTACCTAACCTGAATAACTCACTTACGCCATCTAGTTGATTTTTAGATAACTTTTTCACAGTGGGCGTTACAAAGTTACCTACGTACATCGAAATAATAAGTATATTACGCTATGTATAACCCTTTTCAAGAGTGAAAATTTCGGGCTTTTATTTATTACCACAAGCCGCTTATGGGAACTTCGTTCCAATAGTTTATATTTCTTCAAAAACAAGTTTGTGGACTGAGAGAGACAAAAGACACGTCAGAGCAAAGATTTATAAGTCCGTGCGTCAGAGGTTTTTCTAATCATTGATTTTGAATTTTTAGTATTTAAAAAATGAACCATACAATCCATGAAATTATTATGAGTCGAAGCCACTCTGAGCATTTGGAGGCTCGAAACAACCGAGTTTCGAAAATGAGGCACGGCGCGGCGGCGGCGTTAGTGTGAAATCTCAGCAGTAGTTACAGAGATATCAGAGCATTAGTACTTATATCTTGTAGCTTGCTACATATCTCTAATCCGTGATATCTTGTGAAAAGTTGCTCTCGGTGCGTGCTTGTATTATAGTACTACATATTCGCCTCCAAAGAGAATACAATACTACCCCGCCTCCTGAACGCGACCATAGCGTCACTAACTGTCATTCAGTCAACTGTCACATCTATGAGGAAAAACGTAAGACGAGGCAGTATGGTCATATTGACTTTAGCAAGGAGCGAAGAAAAGAAAAAAAAAACAGTCAACTGTCAATTGGACGTATATTTGCAAAATGGAACCGATCCACACACATTTGCAAACAGAAACCAACCTAGAAACACTCAGACAAGGGTTGATTTTGGTCTGCAGCAGTTCATGTGGGTTGATTTCATTCTGCAAAACGATATCCCATTGAAGTGATTTAAGATGTTAATTTGATATTAATAAATCATAACAAGAACACGTGCGTGTGTGTTGATTTCTCTTAATTTTATTTCTCATTGACTATTATTATTATAGTTTGTCAATCAAACTCTGAGTTCTGGTGCTTTCATTCAAGTATGGACGTGGAAGAAATCATATCCCAGTCTTCGTTTTCAATGCTGGAAGGAAAGATCGACAGCAGAATTTTAGATGGCTTGAAAGTAATGAACATTGAGAGACCAACACGAATACAAGCCGAGGCATTGCCACATTTATTGCAAGGGAAAGATTTGATAGGTGCAGCTAAAACAGGAAGTGGGAAAACATTAGCTTTTCTTATACCCATTATTGATACTTTGATTAAAATAGGAATTACAGCCAAACATAGTAAGTAATGTTAAAATAAAGTAAGTTCTTATTATGTCTAATGGAAGTATCTAGTCACCCGGTAACTGGATTAACAATATTATAATTAAACTGCCACAGATCAATCTTATTGATTTTTTGGCCACCTGTTGCTTGATTTTGCAGACAAGTTTTGCAGAATACAACCAACCTAAAACCACTTGTTCTAGGGTTTGTTTAAATCTGCAAACTATGTTAATAATTCAGAGTTAGTGAACAGCAGACTACTTGTTATAAGTATACAGAATGATTATTAGCAACAGCCATTTTCAATATTGAACTGTATTTTCTACATTTTTTCTGTTATCAGGTACAGGATGTGTTATTCTATCACCCACCAGAGAATTGGCACTGCAAACATTTGAAATACTTAAGAAACTGTTAAGAGACATATCCTTGTCACATTGTTTGATTGTGGGAGGAGAGAAGAAAACAAAAGATATCATAAAATTAAAGAAAGGTAATTAATGTAAACAAGTTTAACTTTCGCAACCTTTTTCAATGTTGCACCCCACAAATATTCTACTTACTATGATAAGCATCCATGGTCCCCTTAATTATAATAATATGCACTTCGTTGTGTGTTCCCATAATTATTTCATCCAGTGTCTATAGGTTTACAGACCCCTGGTTGGGAAACCCGGATCAAAGTCAATCATTACCTAGGCTTCAGACTGAAAGCCAGTCCTAGATGATTATTAATTGATTAATCAATTTGATTTTTCATTGATAATCTTATATATAAAATTCTCGTGTCACAATGTTAGTTACCATACTGCTCCGAAACGGCTCGACCAATTTTTATGAAATTTTATATGTATATTCAGTAGGTCTGAGAATAGGCTACTATCTAATTTTCATACCCCTAAATGTTGAGGGTGGTCCACATTCCACGCGGGCGGAGTCGTGGGGCACAGCTAGTTGATAATTAAATTTATCTTAATGTCTTTCATAGGTGCCAATATTGTGGTGAGTACTCCAGGCAGATTGTTAGACCATCTTCAGAACACTGAAAGTTTCAACTGTAACAAACTTAAATGTTTGGTGTTAGATGAGGCGGATAAACTGCTTGAAGCAGGTTTTGAGAAACACATCAATGGAATTATACATTTGTTGCCAAGTTAGTAAAAGTTATATCAATTAAATCCTCATAATGATTATACACAGGCCAATAAGCCATATATGTTGATATGCTAGGTATCCCTTATTTAATGCATTGTTGCGTGATCCATAGATTTTGATATGCTAGGTATCCCTTAATGCATTGTTGTGTGTATGTCCGCAGCTGGCTTGATTGAATGGACCAATGATTATTTGCCATCTTCGTTACTTTTTGACGATAACATTCTCATAAAATAGTGGATGTTATTGCCATCTCGCTTAGCTTATTGGTCTGTCTGTGTGCTCAGAATATTGTTTCACATAAATGTGCTTGATTATTTGTAATTTTTAAATAGCAAAGAGGCAGACTATTCTCTTCAGTGCCACAATAGATGACAAAGTTAAGAACTTAGCAAAATTGGCATTAAATAATGATCCGGTGGTTGTATCAGTTACTGACAAAATATCCACAGTATTGGGCCTTCAACAAGGGTAGGTATTTATTATTATTGTTATTCTTACGTATTTTTAGCATGCTGTTGCTTATGTTGAGTCGTCAAAAGTAGTTATTATCTTCCCACGGCTGGGTAAAGCCTATGTATATACTCTATCTATGCTTCTTCAATTTCCTGGGCTTACCATGTTTTACCAAAAGAATCCCATTTTTGGAACCATTAATTTATTTTTCAGGTACTATATTTGTCCAGTGGAGAAGAGGATGGCATGGCTGTATAAAATGCTCAAAAAGAGCAGAAAATTAAAAGTGATGGTTTTCTTTTCATCTTGCAAATCTGTTGATTTTCATTACGAGTTTTTCAAATTGCACTGCAAAGCTCCAGTTTTGTGCATACATGTAAGTATACTATGTTGATGTCCCTGCCTGGGCGATGTGGATTTAGGGAAGTTATCAAACTCTTTAATTGGAAAATTAATGATCCATATATCTTCATTTCTTGTGCACTTGATTCAAAAGTTAATTGACCTATTGATTCTCCATCAAGGGTAAACAAACTCAAGCTAGAAGGAAAGAGGCATATCACAATTTTGTTGAAGCAGAAAATGGAGCACTATTTTGCACTGATGTGGCAGCCAGAGGGTTGGACATACCAAGTGTGGACTGGATAGTTCAGTATGACCCTCCAACAGATCCAAAGGTATTTGAAACAGGAATATTGAAAAAAATGACTATAAAAATCTATGTCTTTGTATCAGTTTGTTGTTATTTCCAATGATTGCTTATGTTCTCCTGGTGAAATTAATAACATTAATTCCAGGAGTATATCCACAGAGTTGGCCGCACAGCTAGAGGGCTCAATAATAAAGGAAATGCAGTGATATTATTGCGACCTGAAGAAGAAAGATTCATAATGTTTTTACAGAAAGAAAAAGTTTACTTGGACAAATATACTTTTGGTGTCCCCTCAGATGAAGTCCAGGAAATGGTATATCTTAATTTTAGATCTGTATCTAACAATTTAGATTTAATCACATATTATCGCGTTTCAAATAAGAATAGGATTGAAATTCCGCCATCTTGGACCGCATTGGTGAACAGCTTCAGATTTCTTAGTATGGTGTGCACAAAAAGACGTGGATGTAGAATCAAATAAATAAATATCGCCAGACTGACACACCAACTGTATGGTCCCAAACTAAGCAATGCGAAATTTGCCCCGGCGGGAATCGAACCACTACGCCAAGCGGTCGTCAAATATTTCTATAGATTATAATTTTTTCATAGTTATAAATTATCATAACTAATATGATTGTGATGTAGTTGAGATTCGTCGCTGGAAATTGGCTCTTTCAACTTAAACATTTTGTACGGCTTTTGTAAGACGTCTATAATCTTTTTCAGCTCGAAGATTTGATTCTGAACAATGGCGTTATGAAAACATTAGCAAGGAAAGCATTTCTTTCATTTCTCAGATGTTACAAAACACATCCCCTGAAGATGATTTTTAATATTAAATCCATGGACCTGAAATTAGCAGCGAAAGCTTTTGGATTTCAAGAACAACCTCATGTTGATTTCTGTATCCTTTTTAACATTGTAGGTACCTATCTATTGTTAATTTATTAAGCCGATAGCGTAATCTGTTCAGCAAGCATGCCTATGAATATAAAATGTTTTTTTTACTTTAGCTAAATAGTACCAATTTTCTTGACAATAATTAATTCAGTACCCAATCGGAAGAAATGAAGACCCTCGCATTAGAATTACGACGAAAGGCGTAGACCCGGTGTCAGTGTACGACACATTATTGGAAGATAACAACATATCTAGAATAATGTAAAGATAAAGTTACATTAAGGTATGAATGAGATAAGCAAGAATGTTGCTAATTTATAACCTGTGATATTTACTTGTTATGTAATTTATTATAATAAAACAGTTTCTAAATATAACATCAGTTTATTGATCTTTAACACTATGTTACAGTACAACACTAACTGATAGTCTTCTTGTTGTTCCCTTTTTGCCTGTATATTTTAGTTTTCTCTGTCTTATTTTTGAAATTGGACGGAGCATTCAGTGACTTGAAATATCCGTAGCCACCGCCGCCTTTTCTCTTCTGCGGAGGCCCCTTACTGGCCACCTTCAGTTCAACAGCGGGAGGCACCGTGAAACCGAACGATTTTGATACTTTCGCCATGTCAATCGTGTCAATATCGAATATAGTCTTGAGATGATGCGAGTCGTAAGCTCTCAAGTAACTCTTGAAAGCTTCTTTAGCAGATTGATTTAGGAAATAGTTTCGGGATATAAGTTTTTCCATCTGAAACAAACATAGTAGGTCAAGTAAATATGCAGAGTATTGTTTCTAGAATCCAGTGTGGAATCTTTATTATGCTTTACGATCATTTTCTTTTTATTTAAACTCACCTGCAGTTGAATATCGGCGATCTTGTTCCACGAAAATTCAAATTCATTGAGAGTGACCTTAGATTGTTTCAAGTATCTGAGGAATCCAAGCTCCTCGGGCCGCAAGAAAAGCAAGGCGTGACCGCTTGTCCCCAGACCCCTCGCTGTTCTGCCTACACGGTGGATATATTCCTAAAACAACCATATTTTAATTATTGTAAAAGCTTATAATATAACCATCTTTATACGGCCAAATATTCATAAACAACTTATTTGATTAAAATCGAATTTATGTACAAGAGAACTAATCGAAAACTTTGAAGAAGCCCTATTGCAATGCGGCCCTGTGGAGCGTAAGTGGTCAGTTATTACATGGTTTACCTTACTAGACTACATATTAATCAGAGGGCCAAGTCTGTTACCCGTTCCAATAATCGCTCGACTTGCACTTGACATAGATTATGACATTTACGGTCGAGCGTAAAATTTCGAAGTCCGCTAACGACTGCTTCTGAGTTGAAAATCGAGCGTTATTGCATCTGATGTCTGCCTGATGTTAGGGCACCGATCACGTAGGCCGTAGGGGAGGTGGTAGGGAGTCCACATACCTTAGGGTCATCCGGCGGGTCGTACTGCACAATCCAGTCCACGGCGGGTATATCGAGACCTCTGGCCGCCACGTCTGTGCACAGCAATATACCGGTCTCCGCGTTGCAGAATTGGAAGAACGTAGTCGTACGTTTCGTTTGCTGTTGCTTGCCCTAAGTATGAAAAAAAAATGTCATTTTATTGTTGCCAGTATTTTGATGGCGGTTTTTTTTTGAGTGTTAGGAATGCATGGAAGTATCGTTTGCCAGTAACTGGTTAGATCTTTAACGTGGTGAGCCTCAGCGACACCAATTGGTGTCTTAACGCCCGTACCGCTGAGCCTCGCCGACACCAATTGGTGTCGGCTGGACAAGCATTCAATATTCAATTTTCTAGTTAGATATTATGATGTATTTTGGCTTGAAACAAATTGGTTCTGATGTGGCATGATTTTCCACGACCGTAATTAGCTATAAAATAAATATCGTGGCTTGTGATCGGCCAGAAATCAAGTTTCATTTTTCAGTCATTTCGCGCGCGTAACATTGTCACGGCCTCCAGCTAGTGACTCTCTTTTAGTGTGAATTTGTGTTTTTTTACCGGTAAGTGGCTTTATTTTCATTATAAGTGTTTATTTCAAGTACTCAGATATTAGTTTTGATAAAACAATGCCAGAAAACGTGTTTTTTGAACTAACAATTCTAATGTTGTAGGAGTTCGGCAGAAATTCTGCCACACTGAATGTTTTTTTATTGTGTTGCTACAAATTAGTGGCTTTAAGATGTACATAATAGCGTAATAAATAGTTATTATTCATATTTCCAATAATATTTGGTAGATTTCAACAGTTTTGTGTACAAATATCCAATTCCAATTTAAAGTTTATAAGGTTATAAAAAGTAAGTGATGGACTTTTTGTTATCTATTCGACAGTTCCTAAAGTCAATAGTGACATTTCCGCGTATGTCAGCCATTGTATTGAGCTAACCCAGTAGTGCGTGGTCATGTCGATAAAATTATCGATAAACGATTATTTTGATTTTCGGATTTATTTGAATAGTAACGTTATCTATACAAATAAATAAAATTGGAGTGTGTGTTTGTAATATCAAAATAAGACCTTTTCACTAAATGTATATGTACATACGACACCTATAGCAAAAACGCAATTTAAAAAAAAAATGTCTGGTGTTTGTACCGGGTAATCTCCGAAACGGCTGGACCGATTTTGACGGGACTTTCACTGGCAGATAGCTGACGTTATAAGCAGTAACTGAGGCTACTTTTATGTTAGAAAAACAATTTTTTTAAAAATGGGTCCTGTTGCGCGGGCTCATAACGCGCGAGCGGGCTTTTTTGTTAAGTTAAATTCCACGCGAACGAAGTCGCGGGCTCAGCTAGTGATTCAATAATATGTGGAAAAAAAAACAATGACACCTACTACTATTTATATTTTCATTACTGTCTTTTATGTAATTTAGGAAATGGCCAATTGGAATGTGGGAGAACGCGTGGTGCCGGAGCACATTCTAAGCCTTCTAGCAGACTCGCGACTCGAAGGGCAGTGACGTCGAGGAACCCTAGTACCTCGACGTCGAGGCGGTATATTTTGAATACCTGGAGGAGGCGGAGGAGTACGAGTTGGCTCCACCAGGTCAAAATGTAAGTATATTTGAATAGTTTAGTATTTTTGTGCTTTTATTTATTACTTTTGAATTATTGTGTAAACTAATTGTTAATTTTGTTTATTATTTCAGATCGCCCTACATTTACTTTTTTATTTTACAGATCCGCCTCCACCTCCTTGGCGCGAGGTTCGCCAGGTCCTTCCAGCTCTGCCCCCCGCGAGTCAACACTAGGGCTTGCAAATAATCGATGATTTTAGATATTCGAATATTAGACATTTTTAAGGTGGTAGCAAAAATGAATATATATGTATTTTTTTGTGAATATTGTTGTTTATTTATTATAATAATAACTTTAACATGATAAGTGAATAATACCTTGTATATTTTTTAACTCTATACGAAAAAATCAGGTAATAAATGAAATAATGTTTATTTTATTGAATTTAAGTAAAAGTTTCAAGTCACAGACAACTTTGTTAGGCACTAGCTTCTGCCCGCGACCGAATACCCCGAATATTTGGCCATTTTCAGTATTCGAATAATAAGGGAGGCTTTATTCGAATACTGAATGTGTAAAATGTATAGGTACATTTGTGCAAATATGTGAGCATATAAACTTTTACACACTTACAAACATTTTTAGCGGTTCAAAATTCGAAATACATTAGATTTTTAAATAAACTGCCATATTGCCCCTAAGTGCAAAAATCGTTTCTTATTGCCTAGGTACCTAAGTTATAAAATATACCTATAGTCCAAATTTTGTGTTCGATGAGTCAGTCAATCAGGATAATTCAATATGAAGAGGGCTTATATATTAGTAAATACAGTCGCGGACTGAAAATGTTTAGCAGATTTCAACTTCGATTCCATCTCAAATCAAACTGTGAGCAATAGGATCTAAGATATTATATCAACAAACATAAATGTTTGTTCATAAACCAGTTCATAAACTGTAATATTTTTGTTCATATTATACAAATTAACAAAAAATATAATATTATCACGAAAAAATACACAGAAAATCGTCTAATTCTTAACTACATAGCGTCTTCAATCGCCTTTAGCATTTAGATTGACATTTTAAACTACTCCATGGTCGATATATTAGTAGTAAATGCAGGAATAACTAATGACATTGTACCATCAATGATAAACTATTATATTTGTCAATAAATATTAGCTAACATATGATCATCAAAAATGTATAATATTATAAATCGAATATTCGAATAAAGCCTCCCTTTTATTATTGGAATACTGAAAATGCAAGCCCTAGTACGCAAAACAAATACTTTTATAAATGTACAAAATAATTTATTCATTAGTTGGTTCAGAAACGCTCTTTCGTACAGTGAGCTTATCGACAAGTATCGTAGCGGCGCGCCCGCCATCACTACGGAGTGTATGAGTGTGTGCATGATCGACATCAAAACCATAACAAAAAAAGGGTCACCTTAGAAGGGCCATATCATTGTTTATTTCTATAAAACGTCAGCAAGAGTGTATTACATTAGAAGAGCTATATTGTTTTCATTTATGTTTTACATTTTGCAAGTTCCAATAACGTGTGATAATGGAAAATAACAGCTGGCAAAAATATGATTTGATTTGTTCTCTTGTGCCAGAAATCGCGGAAGTTCGTGAATAAAAGTGGTATATTTTTACAAATCATGCATGGAAATTAGATAATAAATGTTTGCAGAGTATTCTAATAATATTTTCTCTCATACACAACACGTCAAGACTTTGATTACGATATAAACATTAATGCGTTGAACTACGCAATTGCATATGCGCGGCTGCGCGCACTGTGTACTTTAAGTTCGATTATTATAAATCTCTTCGATAAGATATGTAAAAAAATGCTGTTGTTTGATTACTTGTATGTATATTCATTATAATAAATCCAAATTTCGTGTCAATTAGTACAGTGATTATTTCAGAAACCTACATAATACAACAAAAATGCAATTTTATCCCGTACACTGACTTCAACAGATGATTTATAATTCATGAGATGTAATAAAATGATTGGTTATTCTGTAACATAAAGCCTATTTGTTCAAGAAACTAAAACAGTCATCAGAAAGACGATAGTGGCAATAGAATTTGAATGAGAGGGTATTTTACGAGGCATGACATTTACCACCACGGGCAGGCAAAGTGACAGCGAGGCTTGACAGATTGAGCGTATTATGACGTTGGAGCGGGAGTGGTTAAAGCGCATTATAGATTTTTGGAGCCCAATGAGATGGAGGTAATTTTAAAAATAGAAGTTGTGGTAGTTTTCGTACTTACATGTATAGACATTACAGGTAAATCAATGTAATTGAACAGCTCATGATGGTACTTCACCGACATACACGTGGAGAAGAACACCATCACCTTTTTCTTCCTGTTCTTCTTTAGGAATGTGAATAGAACCATCATTCGTTTCTCTGATGGGCATACAATGTATCTGAAATTGAACATACTTATAAAAATAATTAAAATAAGGAGCGCCGTTGATTTTATTGAGATCTTCCATCAAATGGTGTCTAATGATAGATGTTTAGTAGCCAATTTATGTAATAGATAGATATTTTATTTAAAACACTTGAAATCCCTACATTACAATACACACCCTTGCTCTAAGCTATCAACTGTAGCTTGCTCCCTATGGTCATCTACTCCCACATAGATAGGTTCATGCTTCACCGCCAAAGCAGTCAGCGCCTCCGTTTTCTTCGTTTGTGTGGCACTGAACAACATTGTCTGACGCCGTTCTAGAACAAACCAAAAGTTTATCGTAATAAAGTTGCATTTCATTTAAGCACTTTGGAATACAAACATTGCACACTTACTGGGTAACAATTTGATAATCTGCTTAACCTCTTCTTCGAAACCGATTTCCAATATCCTGTCAGCTTCGTCAATGACGAGACACTGCAAGTTTTTGTACAAAAAGTCTGGTGTATTCTGAAGATGGTCCAATAGACGTCCCGGTGTCGCTACTAGTATGTTTATGCCTGGTGAAAAAAAAACATTAAAACTATTTTAAGTGCACGGCTGGAGGTGAACGTCGTCTACCAGGCACGCCCAGGAAAGGAGAAGAAAGAGAAACTGTCTGAACTGTAAATGTCAACACACCACACACATACAAAGTGGGGCCACCCTGGTAGCAAAAATAATCCTAATATCAGGCACCCATAGAGTTTCAGGGAGACCTTTAATCCAGTAGTGGAAAAGTTTGTTAAAAAAACCATCAGAGTACTAAAGTACTAAGTTTGAGAGGTATTGTATTCACCTTCTAAGATTCTGTCACTCACCTTTAGAGAGCTTTTGTGCTTCAGTACTTCTGTTAGCACCTCCCATCACCAAGCCATATGTGTGGTGGTGGTATTTCATCAACTCCATTAGAACACCAAATGTTTGCATCGCCAACTCTCTTGTAGGAGACAGGATAATCACACCTGTACCTACAATTTGACATTGAAATCTCAACTTTGGTGCCTCATGTTATAATTAAATTTTGTTTTACATAATGGTGTTCAGATATCCATTCTGTGTTCACAAAACTACCTTCACTCTCCTACAGTTAGTGTATCATATCAACAACAATGTGCCTCAACAGTTTTCACCGGAGACTCAATTTGTTGTTGATATCATTCAGTAAATGTTACATAGAGAGGTGGTCTAGTTTTCACATTCGCCTTTGTGTCATCATTACAGTATTTAAACAAATATTAATAATAAAGAAATAACGCCAGACTAACAAACCAACTGTATGGTCTCAAACTGAGCAACACTTGTACTTTTGGTAGTATAAAACAGACTGGGGGCAATCGCAAAGACACCCAGACCAGGAATGAAGAATCGGCTATTTCTGATTGTGGTGCAGCGATCAGAGTTATCTAAGTTTAAAATAACTAAACCAAGCTAACATCAAATGTATCAATTAATGTGAGGACACTTTAAGAACATATCAAAAATGTTGCTGAAAAGGTTTCAGCACTCATTACCACCACAAACAGCATGGTATAAGAAAACATCAAAACAAGTTTAAATATACTGGGAATTTGTAGCAAACTTACCATTCCTGGGTTTAAATTTAAGCTTGTATATCAAATCAATAGCTGGTATGAGGAACGCCAGTGTTTTTCCAGAGCCTGTTCTAGCTGCTCCCACCAAATCTCTGCCTTCAAGAAGTGGAGGGATAGCTTTTGCTTGAATCTCTGTCATAGTTGTAAAACCCATATCTTTGATGCCCATGAGAGTGGACTCACAAACTTTATCCTCTAAGGATGTAAACTTTTGGTCCGATAATATACCCATACTAAGACTGGAGCCTGGCACTGGAATCAGAAACATTAACACTTCACAAAAAAAAAAACAACAGCTTTCATCTTTAGTCAATGATTTGGCCAACAACAGACTTAGAGGAGACACCTAGTGTCGGCGACAGAATACAATAAGATAGTTATAAGAATAAAATGTATTAGGAATAAGATAGTATTAAGGTATAAATAAATAAATAGTTTAGTAGGTACGGGAAGATGGACGAGGCTTCTGGGCCGAAAAAGCGGCTCTCGTAACGGTACAGTCTCACCGTACCTTAGAAACGCGGCTCTCGTGACGGTACAGTCTCATGGTACTTTAAGGAAATGCTTAAACGTGATTGGTTGAAATGTAAGCTTTGTGATTGGACGTAGTACATAAGATAAATGTATATAAGACGGGCGTCGCCTAGCGACGTCACCGCAGTACCGATACGGCTCCTGAAGAGAATAAATAAGGAAGGAAACGAAAAGGCTTTTTATTCAAGAAACCTGCAAGTAACCTACAGTGAAGACAGCAGCGGTACAAGAAGCTACAGTAAGCGACGGCGTTATCCCCAGGGAGGGTACCACCAGCAAGAAAAATAGTACCCCCCACCACGGCTCCACCACCCGCCACCGAACCTACTGTATTCGGCGGAAGGTAACGGGTTGTGGACGCAACAGCTGGTCCTTCGAGCCGGATAAGAACGCTACGCTTCACTACACTTCGAGTTACTACGCTACGCTACACTTCACTACACTTCGAGTTACAACGCTTCGCTGCGCTACGCTACGATGCCAGTCACAAGAAGTCAGAAGGGAAGCATTCAACGGGAGACCCCGGTATCTTCGGGCACAGAAGAGTCTTCAAGCGGGGCTACGACGGGGGGGTCGGGAACTACGACTGAAGGTACCTACCCGTCGGGAACATCGTACGAAACAACGGTCGGCGCCGCTATAGAAGACAGAACACTCACCAAGACCAACCCGAAAACGAAGCCAACGAAGACTGCGTCGGCAACGTCAGCGGGTCGGAAGAAGAAGGAAAGAGAAGCCCGCGCCAAGTTGGCGCGACTTCAGCTGGAAGAAGCAAGAGCTGCGGCAAATCTGGCGAAAACCGAACTTGAACTGCTTCAGCTGGAAGAAGATGACGACGACTCCGTGATTAGCGACCCACCCGACAAGGAAGATAACGTTGAACGATGGGTCAGCGACACTGCGGAAAGAATGTCCGGGGGGGAGAAGTCATCAGGAAGAAAACAACAGACAGAAGCAATCAAGCCAGAAGAACCTGCAGCCAACCCCGGCGGGGGAGGGTCACGGGAACTGGCCGACGCGATAGTACAAGCAGTCCGGTCAGCAGTGCCTAAGGCTGCAATGGCACCGAACTACATGCACGAGCTACCTGCCTACGATGGATCAATCAGCGAATGGATGGCGTTCAAGACGGTTTACATGGACACCGCACCATTCTTCTCGCCGGTCCAGAACATGGCGAGACTGAGGAAGAGCATCAAGGGAAAGGCAAGGGAGCAGATAAAAGGCGTGCTGTACTCTGAAACTACACCGGAGGCAGTATTGGAAGCACTTCGACGGCGCTACGGTAGGGCGGACGCCCTAGTGCTCGTCGAGATGGACAAGGTGAAGAATCTACCAAAAATGACCGGGGGGCCAAAGGACGTCTGCGAGTTTGCCTGCAAGGTAAATGACGTCATCACTACAGTGAAGAGTCTCAAGAAGCCGCAATATCTGCAAGCACCCGACATGATGCGAACAATCGTCGGGAAGATGACCGAGTCTCTTCAGTATCGGTGGTTCGACTTCGTCTCTACCAAGGAAGACCCTGACCTCACAGACATGGGGGCGTTCCTGGAGAAGCAAGCAGATGCATGCAGCCAATATACTACACTGGACCCCGCGCCCAAGAAACCCTCGGCAGCGGGGAAGAAAGAAGCCGTCCATACAGCAGCAGATGCAAGCACAGAACAATGCCCGCAATGCGAAGAGAAACATCGTCTCTTCGAATGTAAGAAATTCGCAGAAGCCCCAACAAAGGAACGATGGGAAATTGCGTTGAAGAGCAAAGTCTGCTTTAAATGTTTGCAAGGGCGTCATCGGAAACAAAACTGTAAGAAACCACCGTGCAAGGTCTGCAAAAGATGGCATCACTTCCTGCTGCATGAAGATCGACCAGAACCTCCACAGAAGACGGAGGTAACCAACAGCGCGGTCCAAGTCAGCACGGCGAGGACTTCAAAGGCATACCTCAAGATGGCACCAGTGGAGGTCTACGGTCCCAAGGGAACTGCCAAGATCCTGGCACTACTGGACGAAGGGTCAACCGTCACGCTGCTGGACGCAACAATCGCCGATCAACTTGGATTGCAGGGACCAGCAGAGACTCTGACGATCGAAACAATCGGTGGGAAGCTCTTGTCAAAGAAGAATTCAAAAAGAGTCGAGGTTCAGCTGAGAGGCGTGCACCAGAGCGAAAAGAAGAGAACGGCAGGAGCACGCACCATCGACGACCTACGCCTCACACCGCAAACGATCGAGCGGTCGAGGCTGCAAGAAGTCGAACATCTTCGCGAGCTGGCAGATCAGTTATACTACGAGGAAGAGCCACCGAAGCTATTGATCGGTCAAGATAATTGGGACCTCATAGTCTCGCTGTCCACAAGAAAGGGAAAGAAGAATGAACCAGTAGCCTCATTCACGCGCCTTGGATGGGTACTTCACGGGTCAGACGGGAATGCTTCGCGTCGGGTCAACTTCATGACGTGCGCCCACGTCACCGTCGAGGAAGATAGTCTAGAGAAGCTCATCAAAGATCACTTCGCGCTGGAAGCTTTAGGCGTCAAACCTCGACTGCCAAGCACGGACGTCGAAGCGAAGGCAATGGACATCCTTGAGAAGACCAGTCGAAGACTGAAGAACGGAAGATTCGAAACAGGCCTTCTATGGAGAAACGAAAACGAGGAAATGCCCGACAACTTCAAGTCAGCGGAGAACCGTCTGAGGAGCATCGAGAAGAAGTTAGACAAGGACCCAAGCCTCAAAGAAGAATACGGGAGGCAAGTTCAGAATTTACTGGACAGCGGATACGCAGAAGAGGCCCCGCAGCGATCCACATCGAGAAGAAAATGGTACCTGCCACACTTCGCTGTAACGCATCCCACTAAAAAGAAGAAGCGCATGGTGTTCGACGCTGCGGCCAAGTTTGGAGGGAAGAGCCTGAACGACATGCTCTTGCCGGGGCCCGATTTGCTCCAGTCACTGTTTGGAGTGTTGGTCCGGTTCCGGCAACATCCCGTCGCGGTCGTAGCAGACATCAAGGAAATGTTTCTTCAGATCAAGATAAGGGAAGAAGACCGCGACAGTCTACGTTTCTTGTGGCGAGGAGAGCTGCGCACCGGAAAACCCAAGGAATACCGGATGACGTCGGTGATTTTCGGCGCAGCGTGCTCACCTAGCGCTGCGATATACGTAAAGAATCGCAACGCTGAAGACTACAAGGACGAGTATCCCGAGGCGGTCCGAGCAGTGGAGCGGAACCACTATATGGATGACTACCTACACAGCCTGCCGACAGAGTATGAAGCAATCCAGATCGCCAGTGAGGTAGACGCCATTCACCGAAGAGCGGGATTCGAGCTGAGAGGGTGGGCGTCCAACAAGGCGGAAGTCTTCCAGAAGCTGACGGGCGAAGATACGAACAACCAGGAAATCGAGCTGGGATCCAAGGAAGAGAAAACCCTAGGTCTGCGCTGGTTCACCGAAGAAGACATGATGGGATTCCGAACATGTCTACGTAACATCGCGGAAGTTGTCGAACGGGAGAAGACGCCTACGAAGAGAGAAGTCACAAGCGGCGTAATGTCAACCTTCGATCCTATGGGGTTGGCATCACCCGTTCTCATCCAAGGGAAGAGGTTACTGCAAGACATATGGCGAAGCGGCGTCGGGTGGGACGACGAGATCACAGCTGGAGAAGAGGAACAATGGAGAGAGTACCTGCGAAGTCTTCAACTGCTCGAACACCTACGGATCCCGAGGTGCATACGCCACTCAGCACACGAGGGGGAGCTACACGTCTTTACCGACGCCAGCGAGACCGCCTACGCGTGCGTCGTGTACTGGAGGCAAGAGGATCACGAAGGGCAATTCGACGTGACACTACTAGCAGCGAAGGCACGAGTGACTCCACTGAAGCCGGTCTCCATCCCACGGCTAGAACTCCAAGCCGCACTCCTGGGGACCCGAATGGCGCGATCCATAGAGGAAGAACTCGACGTCAAACCAGCGAGGAAGACATACTGGACGGACTCTAGTACGGTATTGTCTTGGATAAAATCCGACCCAAGGACCTTCAAGCCGTTCGTGGCCCACCGTCTCGCCGAGATTGAAGATACTTCGAAGCCACAGGAATGGAGATGGGTTCCGACGAAAGAAAACCCCGCTGACGACGCTACCAGAGCAGTACCACAAGAATTCGACGGACATCATCGATGGTTCACCGGGCCGACGTTTTTGAGAAAAGAAGAAACTGCATGGCCAGAGCCTCGCAGCTTCAAGACCAAGCACACCGGGGAGGAGAAAGAAGTCTGCACGGTAACAGCGGTGAAGACCAGCGACGAGTACGCGACACCGGACCCAGCACGAGTCTCCAGCTGGACCAGGCTTCTCCGAGCAACGGCGAGGGTGATCCAGTTTGTCGATATATGTCGAAGAAAGCAAAAGGTGAATCTGTCAAGGAAGCAAGAAAAGGCGGACCCCACTTGGAGAAGACAGAAAAAGATGTCAAAGCGGAGTGTCACCAGAGTCTCATCGAGAGAAGATAGAAGCTTTCTACCTCTAGAAGACCATCAGAAAGAGATGGCCGAGAAACTCCTTCTGCGACGAAGTCAAGAAGAATGTTTCGAAGAAGAAATCACCTCGCTAAAGAAGAACAACCCTCTGAAGAGATCCAGTAAAATCAAGTTCGACGTGCTGCTCGAAGACGATCTAATCAAGATGAAGGGGAGAATCAACGCGGCACGAAACCTCCACGACAGCTTCAAACGACCGATAGTGTTAGATAGCAAGCACACTATCACGAGGCTTCTCATCGCGCACTATCATCGCCTGCTCAACCACGGAAACCACGCGACCGTCATCAACGAGATAAGGCAGCGATTCTGGGTTCTAGGACTCAGAGCGGCGGTGAGAACGGCGGCGCATCAATGTCAATGGTGCAGAGTATACAAGAGCCAGCCCTCGGTGCCACCAACGGGAGATCTACCAGAAGAAAGACTACACCATGGGGAACCGCCGTTCACATGCGCGGCAGTAGACTACTTCGGCCCAATGACTGTCACAGTGGGTCGCCGTCACGAGAAGCGGTGGGGGGCGTTATTCACTTGCCTCACTACTAGGGCAGTGCACCTCGAACTCGCTCCATCTCTGTCTTCGAGCTCCGCCATCCTGGCCGTACGAAGAATGGCGGCAAGAAGAGGAACACCGAAGACTATCTTCAGCGACAACGGGACTAACTTCGTGGGCGCCAACCGAGAACTAAAAGAAGCCATCGAAGCAATGAAGAAAGAAGATGTCGTCAGCGAAGCCGAAAAAATGGGCATCAGATGGAAATTCATCGCGCCGGGAGCACCAAACATGGGCGGAGCATGGGAGCGTCTCGTCAGATCCGTCAAGACAGCTTTAGAAGTCACGCTACGAGAGAAGCATCCGAAAGAAGAAGTCCTCCATACCTTACTACTGGAGGCCGAGCACCTGGTGAACTGACGACCACTGGTGCCACAAACGCAAGACAACGAAGAAGCCCTCACGCCCAACCATTTTCTTATTGGGCGATCCAGCGGGTTACCACGACTCGGGGCGTTCGGCGACGGCGAGTTCCTGCAAGGACGGAGTGAGTGGAAGACGACACAGCGCCTGGCCGATCACTTCTGGGCCAGGTGGCTGAAAGAGTACCTACCGACCCTGCTGCCGAGGAAGATCGACGGCACCCGAGCTACCCGAGACTTACAAGTTGGGGACACAGTCATCATCGCGGACTCCACACTGCCACGAGGGATATGGCCGAGAGGAGAAGTCATCCACACCTTCCCTGGACGAGACGGAAGAACGCGAGTCATCGAGGTCCGGACAGCCGGCGGGATCCTGATGCGTCCGAGCTCCAAGGCGATCCTGTTGGTGCCTGCGGCGACGAGGAACGACGCATCGAGCTGCACAGTCGCCGGAACAGACGTCGGTGCTACGCACGAGGGGGAGGATGTCGGCGACAGAATACAATAAGATAGTTATAAGAATAAAATGTATTAGGAATAAGATAGTATTAAGGTATAAATAAATAAATAGTTTAGTAGGTACGGGAAGATGGACGAGGCTTCTGGGCCGAAAAAGCGGCTCTCGTAACGGTACAGTCTCACCGTACCTTAGAAACGCGGCTCTCGTGACGGTACAGTCTCATGGTACTTTAAGGAAATGCTTAAACGTGATTGGTTGAAATGTAAGCTTTGTGATTGGACGTAGTACATAAGATAAATGTATATAAGACGGGCGTCGCCTACCGACGTCACCGCAGTACCGATACGGCTCCTGAAGAGAATAAATAAGGAAGGAAACGAAAAGGCTTTTTATTCAAGAAACCTGCAAGTAACCTACAGTGAAGACAGCAGCGGTACAAGAAGCTACAGTAAGCGACGGCGTTATCCCCAGGGAGGGTACCACCAGCAAGAAAAATAGTACCCCCCACCACGGCTCCACCACCCGCCACCGAACCTACTGTATTCGGCGGAAGGTAACGGGTTGTGGACGCAACACCTAGTATTTCTTGGTATTAGGTGTGACATTACACAAACATAAAAAAGGGCTTAAAATTTTGACAGGAGAATCTCCTTCTGAGGAGATTATCCCTTTTGGATAAGGATATCCAAAAGGGATAATCTCCTCAGAAGGAGATTCTCCTGTCAAAATTTTCTGTGTTCCAAATTTCATCCAAATCCGTTCAGTAGTTTTTGCGTGAAGGAGTAACAAACATACATACATCCACACTCACAAACTTTCGCACTTATAATATTAGTAGGAACTAAGTTCAATAGTTCAAATTAGTAGGAACTAATATTATAAATGCGAAAGTTTGTGAGTGTGGATGTATGTATGTTTGTTACTCCTTCACGCAAAAACTACTGAACGGATTTGGATGAAATTTGGAACACAGATAGATTATAACCGGGATTAACATATACGATTTTTAACCCAATAATCCAATACTACGCGGATGAAGTCGCGGGGCACAGCTAGTAAATTATAATATCCTTAAAATAAATAAAACAATAGGGTTCAAATTCACACAAGAGTGACATTTATAACTGCCAATTTACTTAGTCACATTAAAATGCAGATTTTAAAACCCAATTTGACAGCCACTTAAATTTAAGGCATTAAAAACTGCAAGATAAGTCACATACAGTTAACAGCATGAGATTATTATCTTGCTTTTTTAAATGCCTACTAATCAACTAGGTTGTGAAACTATCACATCTGTTCTCCTTGAAGGGTTAGGCAGAGCTTTATTTAAGTACACCAACATTGGACTAATATTTTTTTTAATTCTATGTAGGTAATAGTGGCTCATTGCTGTAAGTGAATGTTAATATAACTTATTGAACTTACATTGACTCTCATCAACTTTGCTCTCTGCATCACCATTAGTCTCAAGTTCATTGTCAGTATCATCTTCATTATCATTAGAACCACCATCAACTGAAGATTCATTTTCACTTTTGATTTCTTCTGGTTCTGCTATAACTTCTGCCTTAATCTTCTTTTTTTCTAAAATGAAGTGATAATTGGATGACTTATTTTATTTACTTAAATAAAAATGATTATAATTTGCAATTTTTCTGTTTCTATCTTGGACCAGGCTATTATCCACCATGCTGACCAAGTGTGTTTGCAGATTTCACATTTTAAAGAACTTTTAGTCAACATTACATACAGACAGATTGAATGTATGTATTAAAATAACACATTCTAAAATAGAAAAACTTCTAAAGAGTAGAGCAGAAACTTAATAACTTAAATTTTACTTACTTTTGGGTATGATCTTATCTTTTGTCTCATGTGGTCTTTTTCTGACATCAGATTTATTTTCAGATTCTGTAAAAGAAAATAGATAGGTGCTATTGATTATTTATTCTGAGTATCTTGTAAGTAATGCATTTATTCATCATAGTAAGTATATAGTTGGGCAACTGTTTCTCCTGTGGCACTGACCATTAGACCAATATTTTATGCCAGCCACTTGATTTTAGTTTAGTTATTAAATATGAATATCATTTTATTTTTCGCCAAACGAGCAACGCAAGTATTCAGCATTTTTGTAACAATTATTCAATTTCATAAATTATGGAGGTTATGTTACCTACTACATCCTCAGTTACGCTGCCTTTTTGATTAATGAGTTTTATCTTTTTCTTCTCCCGTTTCTTAATTTTCCTCATGAGAATTTTGTCTGGAGTAGGCATTTTATACACGCTTTGCTCAACGATTTCTCAGGATTTATTTGAAAAGATCACATGGACGCCATGAATGAGTACACATGCGCAGAATGTAACTAACTGTCAAATCTGTGACATTTTAGCAGATACCATAGAGGAAGAAAACTTTTTAAGTAGGTAATGTAATGTTGCCATTTTATATTAGGAGTCTAAAGGGTTTTTAGTCGATAAATAATAAAATAAAATAATATAGTTCTCCCCTATTGCGTTTTTAAGGGCCTTTGGCTACGTTCCACTTAGCGTTCACAACTATCAAAATGCTCCTTTAGCCGTTCCACATAACGACCGCGGTCGTTGTGGTCGCGGCGAAAACGTCACTCATGACGTCATGACTTACGCTCACGCGATGCCCACGACAACCGATCTAAAAAGGTGGGTCGTAGTGATCGTTGAGAAAATTAGCGGGATTTTCAAAACTAAAAGCATCAAAGATGGCGACCTTGAAACTTACGTTATTTCATGCGGAAAGAGATATTTTAGTAGAAGTGAATGTTAAAGATATTTTAATTAAATTTGAACGTAAATTAATTAAAAACACCACTAATATTAAATATAAAAAAATAATTTATATTTTTTTTCAATATAAATCGATTTAAACAATAATTATTTAAGTTTATTTTCAAGGCTTATACAACATATAACATAACATAATAACATTATAACCTAACCTAATCTTTTGCTTTCTTTTTACTAACTCGCTGTTTGTATTATTTACCTCCACGCTTAAAACGCTATATAATCAATTCCACTTGAGATTAAGACAGTAACCATTACAACACAAGCAAGTGGAACGGGAAAAACTGCGGTCGTGAGCGTGATCGCTATGAACGCTTAGTGGAACGCACCCAAATATGTCATTGTCAAGTCAAGTCAAAGAGATGTCATGAAATGTGAGGTTATATTTTGTATTGATATTACTTCTTTGGTTATTACTTTCATCCTAGAAACGTTCTACTATTCCGTTTTATTACGAGAAACCGAGACACCTAATTATTGTACTGCAAAAGACTAAACAATGGACGACGAACACGAGAACCAAAAATTTAAATTGCTTAGAGGAAAAGTTTCCCCACAGAGTTTAAGAGCTATCAAAGAAATGGGATTCAAAAGGATGACTGATATACAAGCCGAGGTGCTTCCTAAGGCATTAGATGGAGCTGATATAGTAGCCACAGCGAAGACAGGTTCTGGAAAAACACTAGCTTTTTTAATACCAGCGATCGAAGTTGTAATTAAACGTGCAGAGAATCAACCACAAGGTAAGATAATTTAGTTTTATTTTTATTGTTTGTGTAGAGCTACCAACAGATCCAACTTATTTTTTACACTTGGGTTCCTAAGTCCTGCATTTGTGTAAGCTGTATATGTTAATTACCAATACCCATGTTTATTTCTACCCCCCCGACCCACTCACCGCTCTCCTAGACTCAGATGTCGAGGAGAACGACACACGCACACTCCCCACCAGACACCGACCTCGCCGGCGAGGTCGACGAACCCCCGCTTCCGCTAGAAGGTGCGTCTACTTACCTAGACGCACCTTGGCACCCGACAAGCCCGCTGAGTTTCTTGCCGGATCTTCTCAGTCGAAGTCGCGTTCCGATCCGGTGGTAGATTTACCCTCGCCACCTCTCCTGGCAGCGGCCCAAGCCGAGGTCGTGTCCCTTGTGGCGCCCTTGAGCTAGCTGCCCCCCTGCCCCTCTGGCTGGAGCGCACTTGCGCTCGCCCTCTGTCCGGGTGAAGTTGTTATGGCCACTCTGGCCAACAACATATAGTCAATTAAAAAAAAAAAAAAAAAAAATGTTTATTTCTATGTATCTGTGAAAAAATTTGAATGTACCTACTGCTACATTGTTTTTAGGTACATTTTGCATAATAATATCACCAACAAGAGAACTGGCTACCCAAACTTATACTGTACTTCAAGATCTGATAGTGCATCATGGCTCAATCACATCAGCACTTATAATAGGAGGTGAGAATAGAAGAAAACAGAGTGCAGAACTATCTGGAGGTAATTATAAGTCTCATATCTTTTTGTTGATATTTTTTTTTGTTTTAAGTTTTATTTGGTGTACCTTCCAATAATAGTTCATGTATAATACTGATACTAGCAATCGGCTAACTGGATGATGAATAAATAATGATTTGTTCTCTAACTGGTTTATCATTGGTTTGCATTAACTTAACTATCTTATAAAAAAGAACCATAACCTACTAGATTTCTCTGTGTGGAAGTTAATTATTGTTCATTCATCCAGTTAGGGGGCAATTAGAAACTATCTACTATATAAAAATAAGTCGGGTTTTCCTTCCTGAAGCTATAACTCCAGAACACACGAACCGATTTACACGGTTTTGCATTCGTTGGAAAGGTCTCGGGCTCTGTGAGGTTTATAGCAAAGAAAATTCAGGAAAAATTTCAACAGAACGTGGGTGGAGTCGCGGGGCACAGCTAGTCTATTATTAAATAAGTATTGTCTATCACATCTTTGCCAGGTGCTAGTACAAAAGGAGTAAGTATCAAAATTTTGTCAATGATACCTTTTAGATAAAATACTATCACACCTATAAGGGGTGGCAAAGGGGTAGGCAGAAGTTCTCTGCACTACACCCACAACTCGTTGCTTTTAGGTGCTTTGGTCCCAATCCGTTAGGAAGTGAGCCTATTGCCATTTACCTTGCCGTAGAGTGTAGAGACTGATATTCAGTATGTCTTAACATAAGGTCTGAATAACACATTGCAGACAACCTAAGAATCAAAGGAAATATCACAATTCAATACACTGCAATTGTATCTGCTCCCCATACAAATTAAAGTACTGTAAAATCACAGTGTTCGTAATCATTTTCAGGAGTTCACATAGTAATAGCAACACCAGGCAGACTGTTTGATCATATGAGAACAAAGGAATTTGACGATGTTTGCTGTTTGGTGCTAGATGAAGCTGACAAAATATTCCAATATGGTTTTGAAGAAGATTTGAAACAGATCATTAACAGACTTCCAAGTAAGTGACAGAATTATTACAGACTTGATGTCACCCGTGTGGTACATAGTTAAAATTAAATAAAAGTAGCCTAAGTCACTTGTTATAACAGCAACTATTTGCCAGTAAAAGTCCTGTCAAAATCGGTCCAGCCGTTTTGAGATTAGCCTATACAAACAGCTAGACAAAAAAATTCAAAAATGTTTTTTTTTTGTTATAATAAGTAACATACTTTATTATTCATGATTTCATATGCATTTTGTAAAAAGCTGCTATTTTGACATTACAAACAGGTACTTCAATTTAATTCTTTAGTATATGTAGATTTTTTTTACTAAATGCAATGTCTATAATATTAATAATGATGGCCAACCTAACAAGAAGTAAATTTCGGTGTTACAATAATACCAAATATTAGGTTTTTATTTTAAAATTTTACTATATCATGTTTTTTTTTTATTTGTTTTAGAGAAAAGACAGACTATGTTATTCAGTGCTACACAGTCTGAGAGGACAGAAGCATTGATACAGTCGGCAATGAATGATGATGTGTCAAACATAAACACTGATGAGGATAATCTGATGGCCACTGTTGAAGGGTTGAAGCAAGGGTAAGAATTCCAAATGCAATATTACTGCATCTTCCATGATATTTGTTACTGATGTACGAAAATTACCACATAACATAGACATTGTGGCTAATGACACTGACACTGTTGTTGACGACCGCTTGGCGCAGTGGTTCGAGCGTAGGCCGCTCGGCTCCTATAAAATTTCGGAAATGGTCTTCGCGTAATTTGCCCTTAAGGCTAAAGCGCCCATCTAGACCACGAAGTTCAAATTTTTTTAGTTCTTTTAGAATTTTTTCAAAATCTGACAATAATAAAAGACAAGTTTTGTAATTCGCGAAAAATACCGTGTGCAGTGCATTTATTAATATATCCAACTTACTCTAAAACATTTCAAGAACGACAGCTATCCAGATAATCTGGCAATTTTTGTATATTTAGTGATTTACTGGTATCATATCCACCGTGATAATATTTAGAGTAAAATAAATGTATTAATAAATGCACTGCACACGGTATTTTTCGCGAATTACAAAATTTGTCTTTTATTATTGTCAGATTTTGAAAAATTTCTAAAAGAACTCAAAAAATTTGAACTTCGCGGGCTAGACAGGCGCCTTCACCTTAATAAATTTTGGGATCGCACCCAGTCCATCGTACGGTACCCATAGTACAAGTGTTGCTTAGTTTTGGACCATACAGTTGGTGTGTTAGCCTGGCGATATTTATTGATTATTTAATATTGTTGTAAATAACAATGATAATTCTGCTGTTTCCAAATCACGGCTAAACTAAATGAGACAGCTCTAAAAATGTTTCCGTCCTAAGACCGCAAGAAGGATGTCAATACAGTTTAGTTTATGTACTAACAGAATAAGCACCAATATTTCGACTTAATTTTACTAATTAACAGGTATGCAATATGCGAAACCGAATACAGGCTGTGGTGGCTACATAAGTTGCTGAAAAAAGCGAAAAACTTCAAAATTATGGTGTTCTTCTCCAGCTGTAAATCAGTTGAATTCCATCACGAGTTTTTCACTAAACATAGTCCGGCGTCAGTGATGTGTATACATGTAAGTACCTTTAGATAGATATACTCAATGCCTTAATTTCTCAGCAACCAGACCTTGACATATTTCATGCAAAGTTGCATGTATTTATAAAAAAATGTATAAGCTTCTTGAGCGAGCAGTAGTATTTAATTCTACTCATGTAATTTAGCTTGTTGTGTGTCTTGGCTAAGCTGTAAGCACAACAAGCACCTGGTGATAAATACCTGCCTATAGTATAAATAAATATAATTAATGCTGCAAACATGCTGTCGCAGGCAGTTGTAATTTGTAACAGTCGGCAATGGAGGGATAAGTTGAAATAAGCGCAATCGAGCCGAATTTGCCCCCGTTACCGCACCTGTCTACAGAACTCTTAAAATTTAAACTATGAACTGTCACAGGGATTGTCCCCAGTCTGACGTATTGTACTCATCATAATACCAGCGCTGCTTAGTTTGGGACGATACAGTAGTTGCTACTCTGGTGAAATTTATTCATACATATAATAATACTAGCGAACCTCCCCGGATTCGCACGGCTCTAAAATTATCAGTGATTCTCTACTATATTATGCATGTATTGTATATATAAACCTTCCTCTTGAATCACTCTATCTATTAAATCCGTTGCCTACTTTTAAAGATCTAAGCATACATAGGGACAGACAGACAGCGGGAAGCGACTTTGTTTTATACTATGTAGTGATTTTATCAAATACTAGCTGAGCCCGCAACTTCGTACGCGTGGAATTTAACTTAACAAAAAAGCCCGCTCCCGCGTTCTGAGACCGCGCGACAGGACCCATTTTTGAATATTTTGTTTTTCTAAAATGAAAACGGTCTAAGTTACTGCTTATAACAACAGCTATCTACCAGTGAAAGTCCCGTCTAAATCGGTCCAGCCGTTTCGGAGATACTCTTTGATTTCATGTGTTTTTATTTTTTTACGCGGAACCCTAATTGTTTTTCTAAAATTAAAGTAGCCTAAGTTACTCCTTAAAACATCAGCTATCTGCCAGTGAAAGTCCCGTCAAAATCGGTCCAGCCGTTTCGGAGATTACCCGGAACAAACAAACAGACAGACAGACAGACAGACAGATAGACAGACAAACATTTTTTTTATCGCGTTTTTGTTATAGGTGTCGTATGTACTTTCATATTATGCATTTAGTGAAATGGTGTTATTTTGATATTACAAACAGACACTCCAATTTTATTTATTTGTATAGATAAGACAGGATTTTTACATCGCTAACCATGAATTGTTTTTTTTTCTTCAGGGTAAAATGAGCCAAGTAGACAGAACGAATGTTATAACAAACTTTTACAATGCTGAAAAGATTGCATTGTTTTGCACAGATTTAGCAGCAAGAGGTTTGGATATACCTGCTGTTGATTGGATAGTCCAGTTTGATCCACCCTCTGATGCCAATGTGAGTGATTTTATTGATGTAAACCAAACATTAGGTACATACAGTACGTGCGCCTTGGTCTACTCTACTCACTCACTCATTCGTCACTAGGTGGACTCGAATCAGTCGAGTTTGCACCTTATTGCCGCATAGCTAGAGTAGGCTTATACATTTTGTATTTGAGGAGTGACTCTTCTGTACGTAGTACTAATATGTATTCTGTGTGCATGCTATGAGATGGCCACCATAAAGTTGGCGTGAATGGCTTCGTCGCAGCAATTTTTTTCATATTTACTAAACATCAATTGCAAATTTTTAATTTGGTTACACATTGCGAACCAGTTATACCAGAACCAGAATAACGCCCTTACGGCGACTTGCGTTACGCTACCTAAACACATGTACTGTACCATACAATCGTTAACACAGGAATATATCCATAGAGTGGGAAGAACAGCAAGAGGTATGGGCGCTGAAGGAAACGCTGTACTATTACTACGACCGGACGAAAAGGAATTTGTAGAGTACTTGAAGGAATCTAAAATATACTTGGACAAGTACGAAACTTGGGATACATACTATAATTTACAGCCGAAGGTAGCGTTTTTTGTTTTTTACAACTGCATACATACTTATGTACTACAAGCAAAGAACTATTATAATGTTTTTTTTAGGTTGAGGCTGCAATGTCCGATCCTCATTTCTCTCAGTTAGCAGTGGAAGCTTTCGAAGGGTACATGCGGGCGTTCGAAGTGAAGAAACTGAAGCATATATTCAATATGTTGACCATGGATGTCGACGCTATAGCACGGTCTTTCGGTTTGAAAGAGAGACCCGACGTCGATGTCCGTAAGTATACTCTAGCTAAGTGTTGCTCCGATATATTAATAAATGCACTGCACACGGTCTTTTTCGCGAATTACAAAATTTGTCTTTTATTATTGTCAGATTTTGAAAAATTTCTAAAAGAACTCAAAAAATTTGAACTTCGCGGGCTAGACAGGCGCCTTCACCTTAAGTCTAAATGTACTCAGATAAGTCCGTAACTATAATGGTAGTAAAAGTTGTTGTGCCGAAAGAAATCAAGGCTGGTAGTCCTTTAAATTGATTAAGTTTCTGTCTTTGTTACAGGGATAGGATTCAACAAAAAACACAGACCAAGAAAAAGAATTGCTGCAATGCTCGCAGAGAAATCAACTGAAATATCAAAGAGGATCAAATAATCTGTTACTGGATCGTCGTATAACAATTAAATAGATAACATGGGAACATACAATTATATGTGATAAGAATATTGTTAACATGTTACCTATCCTATTGTTTTAAGATTATAAATAAAAACATTTCGAAGTAAATAGATAAACTTTATATTATTATATCTTACTTATATAATTAAATCGTATTTTACATGAAAAAAATATTTTTTATCTGACTAGATGAATCTATAAGTATAACTATTATTGCGTACAAAAACTATTATGGATTCTATACACAGGTATTAATGACGCGAGTTAGTAAAATCGTCAAAAAAAACATAGGAACTTTACAGTTTTAACATTTATAGTGTCAGGGCTCATTAACTGAGCAGGATCAATTCCAGTTTTTTTTCATACTTATCTACTGCATAGGTACGATAAGTTAGTCAATGACCCTGCTGCAATAGCTTCATCGAATGCTATCTCAATTAGGTAAGTACTATGTACAAAGAGTTTCGGTAGCCTATGTGGGCGAAACACTCATTTCATAAATGCTATTTTTGGATAGCTTCTCATAACAATCCTCGTGGTTATGCCGATGGTTCACAGCGTATATCATCGAGTCTATTGTCTCCACTGTGGCGGGACAGCGGTTCAGTGAGAAATACTGTACACATCTCCATGAGGTCTTCCCGTGGGTGGTTGAATGTTTAGTGTAAACAAAATTCATATGCACTAATTGCTTGTGGCCTTTTCTACTGTAAATATATTTGTAGCGAGCAGGCAGTTGCTGATCGTCGTTCGATCCATTCACGACTAGCGATAAAGCACCTGAAAGCAATGACAAAATTATCTGACTGACAAATATTATCTGAAAAACACTTGGGTTTGCTGAACAAATGTTAAAAAATAGATGTAGGTATCGTCTATTTCGCATAAGAAGTCCCGTTGATGCAGTATTAGTTATGTGTCGGCGATGTAATATGTGCACAACTTAGGTATTTTTCCGTGAGACTTCTTACGTGGACTAGACTACAGGAAAATAATGTAATAAGGCAGTCTGTTTGTATATCATTTAATCAGAATTAAATTAAATATGAATATAAAAAATACATTCGCTTACAAAAATCATTTAAAGACACACTTTAAGTAACATCACACATTATAAAAATTAGCACTCATACTTATGCATGCCAACAAAGTTACTTACTTCACGTACCAAGTAATCCTAAAAAAATCAAAGTATAAAAAATACGAATAAGATTCCGGAATGTCAATCTCAATTTTAGTTATCTAATAAAAAATGTACATGAGTACACACAAATGCTGGATATCGCTCTTACAGAGATCATTTCGATAATGACACATCATCTTTATGATGAAATACTATACCCTAAGCTAATTAACGTAATATATTGGAAATGAAAGTTTCATCACTTAATACAATAATAAATAGACTAGAATATGAGCAATAAAGTCTTTACAAGTTGTATGGCGATAAATAAAATGGCACAATCGAAAGATGTCACATTTTCATTTGAATTTTGTAGAGATTATAAAAATAGCTTTTCATTATTAATTTATTGGCACTTGAGAGCATAATTCCGCTATCACAGTTAATTATTATTGTGCTTTGAACTTTATTACTCCAATTGTTACTGTTACGTAAACTTATTTAAAAACTATACTTATCTAAGTATCAAGTATAAGATTTTAGGTTGCAAACATTCTCAGTTTATAGATTTGGTCCCAAATCTTTTATGAATCTATGATTCAGTTCGTTAAGACTATAAATAGCAGGCCTCAAAACTAGACGATAACCAATAGGTCAATATAATTTATAAATAGTTGTACTGCCTCTTTTAGAGGAAGCGTAAAATGTTTTAGTTTGCGTAATAATCTCCTTGCAGCTGAGATACTTTTAGTACATCATTGAAATGAATTCCGAAACAAGGCGATTTACAGAAAGGCAGTTCGCATGCACTACACATGAACCGAGTGTCTCGTCTCCTTCCAATTTTCCAGCACAATCGGCATGAACGTTGTGGATATTTCTTTTTCCCATCTTCTTTCTGTGGTATTGTCACGAGACGGTGTTCCATTGTCGGCCGTCCGTATTCCTCACTTGTGTTAGTTCTCAGTGGGTTGTTAGTCACTTTACCGTTAACTAAGTTTTTTAGGTCGATGAACAATGAACTGAGACTGGTATCTGAAATCACGATGGGCATTTTCATTGTACTATTCGTAACAAAAGAAATAATATCACACATATTGTACAATAGATTGTAATTGTTGAAAATGCCATCGTGTTTTCGTAACGAAAAGCCTTTTGCAAAAGAAAACGAAAAAATCTTAATGAAAACTAATAAAGTGATTGCATTTTCAACACAATCTATTAATGGTGAAGTAGGTAATGAACAAGCATTAGTAAGCAAAATTAATATAGAAAACATTTTAGATGTAACAAGAAATAAATGTTAAATATATTTTTGTGTGTCAGTAAGGTCTAAAACTCTTTGGTTGATAAAGATGGCAATGCAAGATTTGACCTATGATCCTCTATAAAATGATCCTTATACTGGAGCCATTGAAGGGAACATAAAATGCATGGAGTAGAAAGATAATTAAAAAATATACTCACTGTCCTGTGGTGATGAATTGTAGTCCATTGTAAGTGAGCAATCTTTCTTCCCATCTCTAGTTGAATCGTAACTCTTTGGAGTGGTACATACAGCTGGGTCAGTGACTATTATGTCACTGTCATCGCATTCAGTTTTCAATTCCAATCCATTATCGGAGAGAGACTGCTCTTTGCTTTTCTCATTCAAATCTTGCATGTTAGTTTTCTGTATATGGGTATTGAATGATGTTGTAATATCTATGGGGTTTTCATCATATAAATGTTTCATGTTTTCATAATTACTCTGAAACATTGTGTTGCTCTGTTTGTATGACGTTTTCTCATTTATTTTCGGCCTCTTCTCGGGGTTAAGTATGTCTGTGAAATAGGTTTTCTGAAGGAACTCGTCAGATTTTCTCTTCAGGTTGCTGAGCCTCTGGAGTTTTTCAATAAGCTGCCTCTGTTTCAATAGCTCAAGTTCATTGTTTTGCGTTGTTTCTTCGCTCGCTCCAGCATCATAGGTGTCGGAGATGCAAGACTCGGCGTCGGGAGTGTTGTTTTGTATTTCTGTTGTGTGTTTATGTAAGTCCTGCTCTCTTTCACTGTCTTCATCATCATCAGTCTGTAAATGGATTCAATTAATTTATTTACACAAAATTTTCAAGGGCTACAGATCATAAATTCAGTTGAATTGACATATCTATTGACAACCGCTTGGTGCAGTGGTGCGAGCGTAGACCACTCGGCTTAATACACCGGGTTCGATTCTTGTCAGGGTACTTTTCGGAAATGGCCTTTTCGTAATTTGCCCTGGTCTGGGAGTCACTGGGTGCCCCCAGTCTATTGTACGGTACCCATAGTACAAGCGTTGCTTAGTTTAGGACCTTTCACTTGGTGTGTTCGAACTTTGTACTTTATGAAATTAAAAATAAGTAATATTACAACTTATTAGTAATGCACTGTTTATTTAAAACTGTATAACTATTTAATGTATCATAATGAAGACTAACAAATAAATTGGTTATATATATATTTCATGGCCTAATAAACTACATACACAGCTGTACAAAATACATCTGTAGTTGAAGTAGAAAAAGAAGTAGACTCACCTCTTTGTTTGTCAATCCTTTAATTTGCAACACCTCTGCAGTCCCTATAAAACTATTGAGATCTTCGCGTTTCACACTAACTTCTCCATGGTACATGAATTGTAGCAGGTCTCGCATCGCTTTATGGGTCACATCTCGAAGCACGACTGTAAATGACCAAGTTTCTTATTAGATTTACTCATACTAATGTCATCAATACCGAAATAGCAACATCAAGAAGGTACTAATTACTTACCAATTGGATGTTGACATGGGTTCAATTGGAACATTTTCTTGAAATAAGGGGAACATATTGATAGTATCACTTTGTGTGCTTGCAGTAAATGGCCGTCAACGGCGATGGTAACGTCCACGAATTCACCATTTCCCAATAAACCGGCGAATCCTTTGGTAAGATTCCCGTGAAAATTATTCCAAGACAATGAGAATTGTTGGTCCATTTTTATCCACTGTTACGTTGCATCTATAAAACGGAACTTCGTGAGAGTATGAAACATAAGTTACCGTATTAGAAATATTTAAAATTGGATTTATAATAATACATTTACAGTTGAATTTGATGAAATAAAACAATAAAAATATTTTGTGTAGAAAACGTGACAGACGTGAACGGTGCGTCGCGTACCATAGACAAAGAAAATAAAATCATGTAGTGTTGTAACGTTAGTCGATTTTATTGTTTTTATATTCTATGGTCGACTCAATGAAATCAATGTTACTCCCAGTCTTTGACTATCAGTAATTCAAAGACAGTAATTCAATATTTTAGATTTTTTTGAATAATTACCGAATAAAGAAAAACAGTCCCGTCGTTAAGGGACACCCGATAGAAGCGAAGCTTTATAGTACCTATAAAGTGTAGGAACTAAGCGTTAAAAACAGTTGCGGTGAGCGCGCCGCAGCTGCCACTCTGTATACCTACAGGTTGTATGTCGTGTAACGCTACTGACGCTTAGCACGGATAGAGTGACCGCGCGGCGACCGCCCCGCTTCAAAACAATGCGTTAGTTATCTAGAGCAAGCATAGAGCTTTCAGAAATTTTCGCTTCGCTCATCTATGAGAGCAGAAGAGCGAGCAGTGCTTAGTAGTACCTAATTTATATATTTGGAATTTCGGATTTTATTTGCCAATATCAAGTGAGTATGCGCTAGCCAATGGTAGGAAGGTATTAGGTATGTACCTACTTACATACTTACTTAGATACTTTTATCTAGTCAGTAAGCACACAGGTCTAGATTCTTCAGTCTTAGATTTTTTTCGTCTGAGTATTCGAGTAGATAAGCGTAAAGAACAATCTTTATGAGCTACTAATAATATTAAGTTAATCTATTTATCTATATAAATACCTACCTATAAATAAATTCCGTGTTTCCTATTCCTATCCACCGATAACATCATGTCCAACTCAGTTCCTAGATGGTTTCCAGTTATTTTCGCCATCCATTAGTACAGAGCTTTGCTAAAACTTTCCATCAGCGGTCGAGGACTGGTCCAGCTAAATTAAGTTTCAACCGAACTTTTAGGAGTTTGTCGACGCTGTGGAATCCCAACGAAGATGTTACTCTGAACAACTTTTGTTTGTTATCTATCTACATCTACATGCATAACACAATATAAGTAGGTAGGCATCTAAGTATATTTTATACATGTGCTGAGTATACTAGGTACCTTATATGGATTGTAGGAATTGCGTCCTTACTTAGTTACTAATATAAAATATACTTTGCTTTATAATCATACTAATATTATAAAGAGAAAAACTGTGTTAGTTTGATTGTAATGAATAGGCTCCGAAACTACTGAACCTTTTGAAAAATTATTTCACTGTTGGGAAGCTACACTATCCCCGAGTGACATAGGCTGAATATATTTTCAAAAAAATTAGGGATCCTTACTATAACTCGAATAATGTAACCGCAATGTACCTACCCGTGCGAAGCCGGGGCGGGCCGCTAGTATTAAATATATTAGTAAAGTAAGTTGGTACTTAATTATATTCCTAGGTTAAACTGAACAAAAGTAAGTAATTACCTACCCTACCTGTAATCACATCCTTAAATATTGATTCCGGCGAAGGCGAACACTAGTAGGGTAGATAGTCAAAGAGAATATAATCACTATGTTATAGGTAAGTAGATAGTAATTAAATAGAACTATACTGTTCATTAGCGTACTTGAAACATAAGTACATACATTAATAAAAAAGTTAAACATGAGATAAACGCGAGAGTAAGGTACCAATGTCAAATTTTACAAATAAAATTGGTTGTAACTCGTGTTTATCATGCGTTTCATTTTTTTTCATTTCGACAAGGGTATTCCGATGCCATTAAAAAAAATAACTAGAACAAGTAAATCGTAAAAATTACTGAATTTATTATAATTAGGGCAGAGGTTGTAGTGTCACTCTCAAAAATTCTAAACTTAAATCAGTGTTAAGCCCCACATATTGTGCACTATCGATTATACGTCAGTCACAGACGTCGGTACGAGGGCGCACTACCAATGCTTTCACGTCTGAGAGGTTGTCTGCTCACGGTGGACCATATTGCTTGTGTAGCTCTACCATTATTTTAGTTATTCTACTAAACCATAGCATTGGACTCTCTTTTCGATTACCTAACATAATGCAAGGTTGTGGGTATCCATTCGGTACCTAATTATCTAAACTGACACTATACAACAGCCAACTAGAAGCGATATGAAATGGTAATAATATAGAGCGCAAGTCTGTCATTGTCAGGCTTGCTAACTTCCAGGGGTAATTTTAGAAATTCGGGGTCCATGCATTTTGAATCGGAAACCGTAATGTTAATAAAAAATAAATAAACGCGAAACTTTTAAAACAAATAATCTAATAAAATAATTATATTAATTTTCGTCTCGCTTCTCGTTGGCTGTGGTACCTACCTACACGTAAGGTAAAGCATACTTCTTGTAACCTTTTTTGCTAGATAGGTACTTCAGTCATCAAGCTTAAGTACTTGGTTAATTCGTCCCGTCGTCATTCCAATTTTTTACTTTTTTATTTTTTGCCTTGAAGTAGACGAAGGACAGTGTTCCCGTTACGATATCGATTGTGGGACATGTCCACTGAGCGGCTTAAGCGTCAATTAATTAAGTTCTGTAACAGCACAGTCACCCTATTTCCTAAGATAGCCCCACAGTGACTGGGCGCTTTTAATTTTCTGGTGTCACGAGTTACAGCGATAAAGCCATCCCCTTCTTCTCCACTTCCCACAGGAAAGTATGCGATGAATGGGCTTCTTATTAAAAGTGTGGAAAACTTTCTTCAAGACAAAGTTCCCTCTATTGTGTTGTTAACACCATAATAATAAAATTGCTGTGCACTTCCCGCAGTTTATTTTTGTAACGTAATTTGAATTCTGAGTATAACGTCGCCGCTGCCTTTTACGACCTGCAATATTCCAGGGGCCCAAGTCTGTTAGCCGCTCGAATCTCGCTCGACTTGCACTCCACTCGCAATACTTCACTTTTGACAGTTTGCCGTAGTTCTCTTAGCCACTCTACCGACCGATTTCTAATAGAAATCGGTATTAGAAATTTCTATTAGAAATCGGTCAGAGCGGGTGTCCGAGTGGTTAGCGGACTACGAAAAACTGTCAAAACTAACTATTACAAGTCTTGTGCAAGTCGAGCGAGCTGGCCCCCCGGTAATAACAAAATATTTAGATTTGTATGTTCCTAGATATGTAGCTAACATTGCATTCCACTTGGAAATGAAGCTCAAGAGAAATGTAGAGTACCTCTACCTATGTGAGATGCGTGAAGGGAGTCACATCATAAAAAGACGGTGAAGTTTGCCAAACAGCCCTGGGCAATCGTGATGGCCTCGAATACCCCTCATGAGGGAAAATAGGCCTGGTATACTTAATGGCAATACAACCAAACATTTGGAGCAAGTTACCATCGGCGAAATATGTCTGCACTTCAATACAATACAACCTCTACTAGGTACAGGCACGATGCTGCATTGGTTTGGAATACTTTAGTAATGTAGAGTTGCTTGGTAACTTTATATTTCTTCCGAAAAATGGAATTTAATCGCTTGTAAAAGAGTGTGAAAGTTTCATTATAATTAGGAAAACTACGGACAAAACTGTAATCGGGACGGTCCCTGCGAGCCGCGCGGTGCGGTCACTCTAGCGGGGCTGCCAGTGACAGGTAATCGATGCGGTTTGCTAGTTTATTTGGCTATCGGTTCCGCTCAGCATGTGTATCTACTCGATATAATCGATACGGACCTCCGGCTTAATGCGGTTATGAATCGGAGCGTATTCGATTACGGCGATTTTGATATGGCTGCGCATTTAATAGCGTGCGGGAAATTCGGGGACCCGTGTATATTTTGATGAAATTGTACCTTAAGGTAGAATAGAATAGAATAACTCTTTATTGTACCTACATCAGAGTTTGAATTTGACAAAACTTAAGGAACATAATAAAATAATACAGTAGTAAGGTATTAAGTTAGATAGGACTAAGGTCGAGAAAGTTATTTACGGTTAATTTATAATTAGTTAAAATTGTATGTAAGTATATTTGTAGGCGGTAATCTCTGAAACTATTGCCCGTTTCTGAAAATTATTTCATGACAGAAGGCTACTTACACATACACAATTCAATAGTGATCTTTATCTCGTCTCATGTGCGGAACCGCAGGTTAATGCTAGCTTTCAATGATAAAGATTTTTTTTATAAAAAGCTTATACCTAAGTACTTAGAGTTGCTTAATATTTAACGTACTACGTATATGATTTTACTGAAACCTCTTTAGGTACAGACACTGAGCTTAATCTAAAAAGTTACGAGTAACATAACGTTGACAGAACTGAGAACTGAGATACCATTCGACAGCCAGCCATTGTAGCCACAGAGAACTTTGTATACCTATACTAAACAAACATTACAGCTGTTAAGTCCAAAATAGTCCAGTAGTTGATATCGTAATTGTTTTAGTTACAACCATCCCGAGCCAGACCATTACTAGACGTAAAAACGAGGTTTAGAATAGTTTCTTGTATCGTAGATATCTTCTGTATAGCATCGGTACGGCAGCTGCGTTAGACGTCTGTAAGTTCTGTTCGACTCGCGGGATGGGACAACTTCTAGCCGACCTATTTACTGCGGAACACCGGATTGTGCCGTGCCGTGGTGTTACCTGTAACTTCGACGGGTGTCGGCTTCAATCTGATGGATTTAGTCGATACGGCTTGACAATCTCGATGTTGTATCGCACGGATTTTAGAGACATCTCCTCGTGAGCGTGTAGTTTATCAATTGGTAATGCCGGCTATTCGCCGTATTTAGATATACAACTTGTCTTTAAAATCCTACTAACATTATAAATGCGAAAATTTGTGAGTGTGGTTGTACTCTTTCACGCAAAAACTACTCAACGGATTTGGATGAAATTTGGAACACAGGTAGTTCACAACCTTAACATATAGAATACTTTAATTAAGTCAACGCGGACGAAGTCGCGGGCAGAAACTAGTATCAAATATAGATGAAAAATAGCTTCACTGTAGCTTCACTGCCATAGATTATATTAGAAAGGATTCCTATATTGCATACGTGCGTTATAGCGAGGCATATTTATTAAATTATCATTTTCGAACTCTAAAGCCCTTTGTCATCAGTTCATACCCTCTATACGAGTATCTTCATTTATATTGGCAGCTAGTTCAAACTAAGTATCTTGTTAATGTAGATGAAACTTATGTTCCCTACAACAAACATAACTTTTCATCGAGTAAAAGAATGATCACAAAAGTTTTCGGGACACGCGTATCGCAATTCGCTTGGAATAAATTACGTTAGGCGATATCATTAAGTTTATCATGAGTCGCCGATTGATTGGGGATTTTTGCCGACGGCGGTCTTGCGAAGTATCCTACAACTCGGAAGTACGAGGACGTGCCTCTCAAGAGGTCGGCGAAGTTGGGAGCGCGTGATTGGCCCCATTGTTAAACCTCAATAGTCCGTCGCGAGACCGCTAAACTGAACCATTTCTTGCATCGTCGTTGTGATGATTTCGACTTTATCGCTTTGGCGTTTTGATGTAAAGTCATGTGTACATAAGTGCTGCTAATTTGTTCCATGATCCATGAATTATAGAAACATTAAATCTCAGCTTCATTCGCGAAGTGCGTCCCCTGTAAGTACTTATAGATTTTAGTGATTTTCAGGATTTCCTTTCACTTTTAGGACTCATGTATACGAGTAAGTTTGTTTCATTAAGTACAGCGTATCCTTTGTGACTATTTACCTGAATAAATACAGGAGGAAAGTGGGAGGAAATTATGGGGGACAGATTAAAAAATAAGCAATCGAATCCGTCAAAAACTGTAATGACTTTCACAATAACAGACAGAAGTCCAATCAGACGCCGCTGCTGACTGGCCGTTTACCAATATCTCAACTGAATGGACCTCAATTAAGGCTCGCTCACTAACCTAGAATAAATCCTGCCGCCCTTAAAAAATAAATTCTTAAGAATAACGCAGATGTCAATCGGAACGTAGATTACATCCTACCCGAAGATGATTTTTTATGAATTATGTTTTTCCAATACTCTTGCCTCTTGCACTTTCAAGTCACGTCTGCGAGTTCGAATTGCTTGTACTACGTGCTAGCCACACTCATTAGGCTATACCTACTCATCGGAAGTGGATACTGCACTTGCATCATTACGACTCTTTTGTCCGATGAGACGTTTCTCTCCATTTAAAATATGAAAGTGCACATTCTTCTCGAGCCCCTTTATTTTTATCTAGATGTACCCGTGGCTTCCTTCGCATAGAATTTTGTTTTTTTAGTATCCCGCGGGAATCTTTTGATCCATCGGGATCAAAATAATCCAATTTGTTGCTATTACTTAGTAACCTATTACTAAGCGCAGTCTAATCGAAATCTCTGTAATAGTTTTGTCGTGATGCGTGCACAGATAGACAGTGTAGCCAGCCGATTATTTTAAGAGTTTTGCTGATGCTTCTACATCGATATGTTAATCATTTTAAAAATATTTAATATACAGACACCGCTCCCAATTGTATTATGTATATAGATAGGGCAGTCATCAATGTCTAGTGGCTTTTTGCCTTCCTATTGGCCGGTCCGAGCGATATTTGGGAAAGATCCAAAAAGACAATGGCCAGCTTTTACCAAAATGACTGCGAAACCATCAGCGCCCAACGCTACAGCATATTTATGTCCCTATTGTGTGTAGACTTTAAAACCGGTAGGTATGTACCTACCTACTTTTAATGTATCGGCTATGTGTACTATATATAAATTGTTTTTTTTTTTTCTCTGTCAGTTAACATTCTCAGAAATAGGTAAACTGTACAAAGCGTATGCCTCATTTGTTAAAATCCTAATCTCGCTATCTGCAACTACCAATTTTCCTGTAGCCAGAATTTATTGTCTTTATCATTGTCCCTTAAACGAAGACACCGAGATTTTTTACAAGTAAGTCCCAGGAAAAACTATGCAAAATTTTGTTCCTAGCAACACACTATGTTTTATATTCACACGAAATATTCCGTGTTCTCCGTCCATCCGGTTGCATATAAGAAGGCTGGCGTCAAACTGCCAACACTTACAACAATGCTGTTCTTATCCGTAGTCGGGTGGAGTCCGCAGTAGGATAATACCTCTTCAGTGAGGGGATTATACCGTGGAATGATGCTGCTTATCGTCGCCTGTCGTCTCTGCAGTTCCACTGCGCTACCGAGTAAGCAGTGGATAGTTCGCTAACGGTTCGTGCAATGGAACGACAGTATTTAAGATGTACATTTAAATAAATATCACCAGACTTATCCCACTACATGGGCCCAAACTAAGCATAGCTTGTACTACGGATACCGTACAACGGTACAATAGACTGGGGGCAATCCCAGTGACACCCAGACCAGGGCAAATTACAAAAAGGTCATTTCAGAAATTGGTCCGCGGCGGGAATCTAACTCGCAACAATCCCATGCGTGAGCCGAGCGGCCTAAACTCGAACCACCACGTCAAGCGGTTGTCAAATATGGGGGGACTATGGCTCGAAACCTCCTAGAATTGATGAGGGTGTAGAGATATAGCCTCGTCCAATATTACGACCAAAATACCAAAGGCGAAATGTCAGTGCGCCGTAGTGCTTCTGCCTATCTCTCGTGGCCTGCAGCTGTGATGGTGTACCTATTTGATTATTATTTTTTGCTTTATATATAATACTTGTTCTTGTAATTGTAACCCAATGTTCATGTGGCGACAAACGAAAGTGTGCATTATTTTTACAAATTCAAAGGTTCCAGTAATTATGCAAAATATAAGAAAGCGTGACAATGCATCGTCAGGGCGTCGGAGCAGCAAGAGCGGGGAGGGCCGCTAATGCCTCTCGGGATGCGGATTACTTCATGAAATGGTCGCGCTTTACGCCACTCCGCCGTGAAAGCTGCTGGCGATCTGTTTGCGCGAACCACTCGGCAACACAATCAAGTTTTACTTGAAAGAGACCCACCAATCGTAGGTAAGTATGTATTATATCTATATTATTATGTATATAACAAAACAAGGTAGGTACTCTTCAGACATTATTCCTTTAAAATTTGATAAGAACTTTACTTTCTCATCGTTTTATAAGCAACCTATAGCACCAATACTTATAATATTATAATACACAGGGTATAAATAATAAAGCAGAGTCAACAAATCTAGATGCGTATATCTAACTAAAACAATAAATATCACCATAATCATCTAGTTTTAAAAGTGTGTATTTATTACATGTGCTTATAAAAGTGCATAGATAACAGACAAGGCACACAGGAAACGTTCTCTGACTTCCTCGATTGTTGAACTTCGGGTCGACACTTCGGACAAAGTTGGATGGGAACTTTTTTATTTTTCCTTCCTCTATTGGCTTCACTGAGAACTTAGGCTGGCGGCAATGGGAACCAACATTGATTTAAAACAAATGAAACTTCTCAGCACGTTCCGTTCACTTCGTGAGGTGTTCTCTGCAAAACAACTTGACATTTAAACTAAAATAGGCGGGAACTACGCGAGCCTTTACCCCAAATGTTTGAAATATATTCTCCTAGTCGTACACACGTTGGGGGGACATAACTGTCTTACTGCAATAAAACATTGATAAATCCAAAACAAAAACCTGGTACATTTCGGCTCAACATGAAACGCCGCCGTACCTATACATATTTCACGCGGGTTTTTGTTTATATTTCCTATATTGGGTGAAAAAACAAATCGACTTTCACATTTACTTTACTCAGATAAAGTTGTTTGCTCTCCTTTATGTAGGAAACGCAGTTTTGCTTATGGAAAGCTTATTTCTTCATCTAGTCGTCTGATGGAGGCGGGGTGACTGGGAAGCCTGGATTTGTTTTGCGCTGCTGCAATTACCTTTTGTTTCTGTTGGATGTTCTCGACAGCAATTTCTGAAATGGGAAATGTTAAAATTATAATTTCATATTTGCTTCTCTGATGTAGTAATAAAAGTGTTATTTAATAATGAACATGGAATTATTTTGACTAAATATGAAGATTTTCTGTTGGTAAATGTTTTCCCTTTATTTTTCGTACGAACCCAGAATGCCGAGTAGTAAGTACCTACTTATGAAAGTTACAAGAATTTAGTTCATAACGATAATACCGTACAGTAGCTCACGTATATTTTTATAGGCAGCATTAGACGATGTTTATTATTTATAAAACGGTGAGTTGTTTGTTGTAGGACATATCGAGTGGGAAAGTTGTTCCCGTTTAGTTTGTTCCGAGCGCCGACCGAATGGAAAATTGCAATGTTTATAGAAGACTGTATACAGGGTGTTTGAAAAGCGGGAACCACGCCTGCTACGTTGTCGTCTGTGGAAGTCCTCGACCCGTAAAGTAGCCTGTTATTTTGTATAATATAATAATAAACTATCAGGTGTTTGTAAAGTAGGTACCTATTTAATAATAATAATATATCTGGGTTTCTCGAAATATATGTGCCAATCATTAAAGATATGATTATCACTTGCTTACGGTGAAGTTAAACATCGTATGGAAACCTGCATGTCTTAGAACATCTAAACAACTTTCGAAAGACATGTGAAATCCACCAACCCGCACTGGGCCAGCGTGGTGGATTACTGCCTGAATCCCCCTCGTAGTGAAGGGAGGCCCGTGCGTGAAGGAGTGGGATGTCTAAAGGGCATTTTTTTATATCTACCCACCTAGGTTTTATATAAAATTAAAGCATACTTACGCACACCACATCTCTATCAATATACCTGCCCACTCTAGATCTCTAGATACATACGAAATAGATGAAAACTATATAGCTAATATTTCAGAACACATTATTATGTCCGTATTGTAGCAAATGGAAAACGTTATCGCGCCGCTGGTAACGTTTCCTGCGATCTCCCGTAAGCCCAGATTAGGTCGGATTGGTCCTGGCGTGCCGCCGAACTGGTTATACTGGGGAGCACGTGGAACCTTCTAACACGTATTTCGAAACTATTAAATTGTCAGGTCAAATAATGTAGCATTTTATGTACTTCAGTTGCTGACGAATATGCGAGTAGATAGCATAGGAGGTATCAGCAGATTTTGTATAGTGTATATGTATGCTCTTTATATATTACTAGCTGTGCCCCGCGACTCCGTCGGGTGGAATGTGGACAACCCTTATCACTTAGGGGTATGAAAAATAGATAGTAGCCGATATGCACACAAAATTTCATAAAAATCGGTCGAGCCTTTTCGGAGGAGTATGGTAACTAACATTGTGACACGAGAATTTTATATATAAGATGTAGTTACCAAAGAATTATTGTAATGGCCGAATATTACAATGAACATTAAATATAGGTAGTTCTTAGTAAATAGTATGGGTAATGTAAACTGAAATTGCATAAAATACCCTTCACTTTCAGTGGCGAGCAGTTTGCGAGAACTAACTCCACATTAGAATTAGAGGGCAAGTATATAACGCAACATATTTATTCTGAAAAGGCTTGCACGCCGCGCCCGCGGCTCTTCGCTTGGCGGAATATAATAATAGTCGTCAGGCCACCGCGGAATATCATCTCGGTACATTGTGAGAGGCAGGATGCTCATTAGATGAACGCCCCGGGCCGCCGCCCGCGCCGCGCCCCGCCGCCAACCTTCTGATACACTCCGCCTGCCTTGCCAACCACTGCATTTCGCATTCTAATTAGTTTTACGTTCACCCGACCCTTCGAGCCATTTACTGGCTGCCGAAACCACGAATTACTACCGTACTTTTTCAGTCCACAGACATAAATTTCAGCATTTTAAGGATCCTCTTCGACGATATTCCGATAAGGCTGTAACGAGGAACGGAAAGTATGCCGTCTTCAAGTTATGTTGCAAGATAAAGTTTTACTTAGAACCTACTAGGATGTACAGCAGAACTAATAGACTTATTATCTACTGAGCTATCGCATCAGTCGCTAGGTACGGTTTTAACATTATACTTATAACGATTGTTATGAAACACGTTTAGAATAATATTTGAGTGAGTTTGCGAAGTTGATGTAAGTCATATTTTAATCTTATCATTCGAGTCAAGTTTCGTGTCTCGCGAGGAAAGTTTGATCCGCGGTTCAAGTTTCGAGACGAACGACGAGCTTACAACTGTGACTTCGAGGCCCAATCCTGCTCTCTGTACCCTTAATGGGCCCGTTAGTGTTGCGTCTTCCTCCCGCCTCACCCGGTATCGACTTTCGAGACACGTATCTTTGCATTTTGGTACTTAGTTAGTTTATTTTGCTTTGACGACCGCTTGGCGCAGTGGTTTGGGTGTAGGCCGCTCGGCTCACTACACCGGGTGGCAAATTCGGAAATAGCCTTTTCGTAATTTGCCCTGGTCTGGGTGTCACTGGGATCGCCCCCAGTCCAATGGACGGTATCCATAGTACAAGCTTTGCTTAGTTTGGTACCATACATTTAGTGTGGCAGTCTGGCGATATTTTTTTTTTAGAATCCTAAAAGGAGGTGGAATCCTGTATTCTATTTATTTTCAGAAGAGTTTCAAATATAGGTTTAGTACTAGGTACTTCGTACTTAAGTTTTTATAGGAAAGATTTGAGGTAAACTTCATCGTTTTTAGCATTTGCTGTAGTACGCCGTTTCATAAAACAGTCTCTATAGTCCGAGCTCGTAGTGACTAAGCATCTTCAAAGTTAAGAAGTCTTGTTTGTCCGCTTCCGATATTTGTTAAGGCCGTGTCGGTTTTACGAGATGCCAGCTTGAGATAATTAATGTGTAGCCTCTTCAGGCCCGTCTCGGTAATTTCAGAACTTGTAATTGATAAAACTTAACAACCTTTGTCTGCCTCACATAAACTGGGGCTTGTTTGAAATTGCTACTCTCTTGTAGCGTACAGGTGTAGCAGGCACAAGAATACGAGAATACATGCAGGCAACGTAACTCGACATTATAATTTCAAATAGCTTTGGAATGAGTTCTTCAAAGTAGGTTTAACTGCGTAGTGATCGCAAAGTATTTTACTCGATTTGTTCTAAATAAAACTCGAGGATTTTTCTATTTAGGTAAGCCAATAAAGTTCTTATGAATAGTCAGACGACCTCGACATCTACTCGACATACATTCACAAGTGTATACTTACGTCCTTTGTATGTTTAGAAGAAGCAGAATCCAAATAATTAGGTAACATAGGTATTTGACATGAAACTGACGATGTTGCGGGGAAACAAATGCTTGCACACCCCTTCAAGATGATATAATAAATGGAGCATGGGGAACAATTAATTGCTTCTCAGGAATGCGACCAGCTGCAACATCGCAGTGATAACGTACGAAGAAGATAAATGTTCTTTGCTAATAAAATAAAATAATATCTGTAGCTTTTGTTAGTTTATAAAGTTACCTACGTTCATAACTAAGCTATGAATGTCATAATAAAATTCAAATTTGGCTACCGCATGCGTTCGTAGGTTTGTTTGTTCAAACGTTTGCTGAAATGTGAATCCAATATTTAGCAATAACAAGCTTGCACTGGATGCGCTGTCAAACGATTGTTCGCGTTCAGCGCTATTGCATCGCGCTTTGCTAAAGACTTTTCGAATTAGTTGGAACGCCACTCTCGAAACTGCTCGAAAGTAAAACACTAAAATCGACGAAATTACTTCAGTACCTTAACCATTATCAGAACATTGTAATGAGCGTTCAATACTGCTCCGCAGCAGCACAGACTCCGTAATCTTAAAGCGCCACTTTAGCCGGAGTCATTCGAGGTAACGAGACCATAACTCCGTCTTGTCTGGATACAGCATAATCCCGACGCTCACGAAACTCCGCAGATCCAGATAGAGAATAGAAATACGATTAGTGAGGTTTGTTTAGTTTGATTGGAGCGGGCTAAGCCTGCTTTACTCGGAGATAGCACGATTTCTTCGCGTCCGTGGTTGATAACTCCAATTCTGTGTAACGGCGGGATCAGCGACGGTTAATCTGTGAGCCGCTGGGTTCACACGATACACATCTAAGTCAGATGTTGTCTATCTTGCTTAGGACGGGTGGGAGTCGGTTAATGACTCGGAAATCATTCGGGGTTAAGTTCCTTCGGGTACGGATTGGAAGATAAGGGCTAACAGATTTGTTGGTGTCGCGTCTCGGCCGACTGTATCGGGGATCTAGAGTTTACATTGTAAGATTTGAAGACAATTGTGCTTAAAGTGGGAGATTTAGTTTTATGTGTTTTCTTGCGCGCTGAAATTTCAATCTGATTCAATTAAAAGGCTTTGAACAAAGTGTCTGGTATCTTTTACAACTTTTGTTACTTAACTGTAGCATTATTACTACTTGAGGTATTATTAACAGGTACCTACATCAACAGTTTTATCCAAATGTTAATTAGTAAGTATACACTATACACTATGTATGGTCCTATTGTTTGATTACCTACATTGCGATCCAAACAAACAATGGAATATTGGTTTTGAATTGAAATTCGTGACATATCTACAACGGTTTAGAATTTCGATTATTCCGTAACACAGTTAAATGCTATGCGAATGTTTGCACAAACTATTTGTATAATTTGTGACGGGCGGTGTGAATAATATCACTGACATGAATATCATGTTGGAAATACTATTTTTTCAGCAGGACTTATTATGCCATCTTGAATTACTGTGTATACTCATAAAATCATTTACTTTAGATTCAAAGTTGCGTGCTTCTTGAAAATTTCAGTTGCGATATCTAAAGGGAATAAAAAATTGACTCAACGTTTTCATGCATGCCAAACAAAGCGCATATTACACGTATATGACGACCGCTTGGCGCAGTGGTTTGGGCGTAGGCCGCTCGGGTCACTGCACATGGTGGTTGCGGGTTCGATTCCCGCACGGGGCAAATTTCGGAAATGGCCTTTTCGTAATTTGCCCAGGTCTGGGTGTCACTGGGATCGCCCCCAGTCCATTGTATGGTTACCCATAATACAAGCTTTGCTTAGTTTGGGACCGTACAGTTGGTGTGTCTGTCTGGCGATATTTATTATTATTATTTATTATTATATTCTCGGTACATGCTCAAAACACCACGTTACTAAGTGAGGCCCCAGGTTTCCGTTCCATTTATCTGGTGTCTCATCATAGTTCCGTTGCACCCGGATGCAGCCGGTCAACGGTTAATTGATTATCCGGTAGTTATCCGGGCGTCCTTGCCGCGGCACGCCGCCGCCGTTCAGCTTTACTTGTACCCAATAAATTATGTTGGTAAATGCTAATTTTAAGCGGCTTACGTCAGCCTCGAGAAATAAGTTGGCATGATCGATTTTGCGAGCCTCGCGCTGATCACGAAAGCAAAACATTGCATTAATTATCTCGCTACTCATCCTGTGGTTGTCTTGAGTGTTAAAAAGAAAAGGCGTTTTGTCACCTATTTAAAAAGACTAGTAGTCACCCGTGGTCGAAATTCGACCATAATTCATTTATTTTTTTAGTTTGCACGTTATTAGGGTTTTATAGTCAACTATTAAGTACAAAAACCCAAAACCTTCTTGATTGATACTGGCACGAAGAATGCACTATGGAAGTCCCGCCCTCGGAAAAATAAAAAAAAAAAACAAAAAAAAATTAGGGGAGACCTAGCCAGGAAAAGGTTTCAAATTAGTATGTTTGATTCAAGTTTCGCACGAATATGAATGAAAGTTACACAATACTCGTTACTGCTAACTCTATCTCACACTGTCGAATATAAACAGGATATAACAGATAGAATAGCGCACACGTCGCGGCCAGATGTCGGGGCTCACGTACTTCCTGTACGAACGTTGACTCAGCTAAGTCAATCGAGCTAATAAGGCGGGATCGCTCGCGCGTAGTCGTCGTACGTAATAACTTACAATCGCTACGAATAGGAGCCGTTGGGGGTCTTGTACCTATGATTTTTGATAGCATATGGGAACTATGTTTTCGAATCTGTACTATAGATTTACTAGTGACGCTACTACGTAAGAAACTAAGACGTAATAGATACTTATATAATATACTCTAAATTGTAAATTAAAGTTAACCGCTATGCGACTACTTTTGAAACTACAAAACAGCTGATAATTTTCAAACGGCTGAACCGATTTTCATGAAACTTAGCTAAGAAGACTCTCGATTAGAATACCTTTCTTGCAAATCAAATACAACAGTTAAATCGGTTCATCCGCTTGGACGCTACGATGCCACAGACAGACACACGGATACACAGATACACAAGTTAAACTTATAACAACCCTTCTTATTTCGTCAGGGGATAAAAATAATGGTCTTGGTATTTGGCTGCCTCTTAATATTTGCCCCGGAATAAAGACACTCTGTTAAGATATTTTTAATAGATATTGCTTGGTAGTGAACGTTTCAATTCAATTGTATGTTAATAGAAATAAGATTTTAATTCCTCGTAAGATTTAAATTGAGGACATTGTACAGTAGAACATCGTGGAGCTTATAATAAGGTGTTATCAAGTGTCTTGACGGCAGCCGTCGACCGCGAGGCGTCTCCTGATAATTGACGCCCGGGAAATTACATGTCGCGCCGCAGACAGTTGTTGATGACGTCACGACACTTGATTATAAACGATTTATTTTGTAAATGACGTCACTAGGCAAGTGCTTATATAATGTGGTTAAAAGTCACACCAACATAATATAGGTAGATACTTACCTATGGAAATGGGCTCTATTTGTTGTTATTACAATGAGTAAGTATTTTTATTTTTATATATACGGTTCATAGTTAGAACATCTCAAATGTGTATGACTCTGTTAGCTAGCCACGGCAAAATGAAACGTTTTATTTTATTTTTTAATGTTGCTAGCAATCTTAGTTTATCACATTACTAGATAATTACGTTAGCCCATCCGGCTTAACTAATGTTTGTGTTAGGAGTGGGGCCCACGTCATCATTTAATGGGATCGAACCCGGAACCTCTCAGTTACGAGAGCGGCCCCTCTAACCCCTGGGCTATTGACGCCTTTGATTTTAATGTCGTGGGTTTAAGAAAAAGCCTTGGAACGATATAAGGGCATATTTTGTCTACTTATGATAAAGCAGTCTGTACCGCATGGCGCCAGCCGGTTAAGTGGCTCGGTAATTAATGTTCCGCCAAACGATTGCACCGGAACACCCGGCTGCGCCCGACCCGGTTATGTTAAAATTCACGATTATCATTGCATTGCTGTCGCAACTGAACAGTTTACATTAAAATTTAACGCTGGAAGTAGTAATTAGAGGAATTAGGATGTTTTGCATAATATAGGCAATGTTGTTTTATGGTAAAATATGGTAGAGCCAATCTGTAGATATTGATTACAGCTCCTATACGGGCTGGCTTGACCGGGGTAGTACCACCTTCTCACATAAGATCGGCGTGAAGTAGCTATAATAACTGCGTTTTGAACCTTGAGTGAGAGAGTCTGAAGCGCAACAATTAAGTAATATTACGGGATGACTTCATAAGTTTCTATAATAAATTCTCAATCTAATCGTTACTATGTTTTTTATAAGCTTTTGTAAAATAAAATTTAAAATGGACGACAATTTTTAAAATACGATGCCACGGCGGCCAGTGTAAATATAAATAGAGGCTCTATCGGTGCTGTGTCGGACACGGAAACGAAACGGCGAGATTCAATAGCGCGCGTGGGTAATAAAACGTGGCCTGTTGACAGCGGTCCGTTGCACCATAGTAGAGTTGAGACTTCATTCCAGTTGGTAAATTTGTCCGGCGTCCGTCCGAAATTGCGAGCTTATTGCGTCCACGGCTTGTTTGTCCGGACGGTCAAAGCTTTGTAAGCTGGAAGGTGGGCCACAATCAAATAAATGTCGCAAAATAATGACATTTGAGCGGCGCTTTGTGTTGCCCGCTCGCCGCCGGTGCAACAGATGCGTTCATGCGTTTTCGGAGGTAGTTAATTAATGACGTCATTGCTTTTGACTAATACTTATATTATGAATGTATATTGTGCAGCTTACATGAAACTAGATAGGTATACCTACAAGTTATTATAAATAATACATTTTTTCAGGCTCAGATTGAAATAATTATACGTGCCTTATGCTGTGCATAAAGAAGCGTCTTTGGAAAAATACCTTGGATGTCTATAACGTAACGCTTACGATAGTATAACGACATATGTCCTTTCATACATTTAAATAAACATTACCGACAGTGAAACGAATAAAATAATAATAAAAAAATATTTCCAGTAATAAAATTACAATGTTCTTGCAAGTTCGTTTTAAGTTCTTATAAAGTAAGTAATAGAAAATGAACGATGCATATTATAATTACTCATGGCATCCACAATAGCTCAAAACCTCTCTCGTGGAAGCCAGTTCTAAATGATTACCACAAAGACATAAATATGACGCTAAATAGAAACAATTTGTAACTTGGTAAATAAAACTGTTTTTTTTCATTTTTAATATTACTAGCAATCTTAGTTTATCACATTACTAGATATTCACGTTAGCCCATCCGGCTAATGCATGTGTCACGAGTGGGCCCAGTTAAATGGTTAAATGGCCAGAGGATAGTCATCGACCCCGGGATCTCTCACTAACGAGAGCGGCCCCTCTGTATCTAACAGTGGAGAATGAGAGTGGAACAAACAAAAAAAATAATAACTAAATTCCCGCATATTATTTAGTTTCAACGTAAATAGTGAGCTTTTTTCGAACAACTATCATTAACCAAGCGGGCTGTTACTAATATTTATCCACGTTACCAGCAAGAGCCGATAGACTCCGGGCCGCAGTCTCCGCGGCACTTGGCACAAGTTAAATGTAGTGTAAACAGAGGTGGTTATCGCTATACAACGCGCCACTAAATCTTCCACCACCGGCGGCTCGGCCGTGGCCGTTTGTCACGTCACCTACCGTCATGCCCTCTGTACTGTGTGTGTCGTGTTTGATTACGATGACGATTTATCAATCCACAATCGAATACGTCACGGAATTTACTTTTTGATCGTGGTTTTCTGTAGAAGAAAACGCTTTCCGTAAAGACTTTTTGATTGATTAAGAAAAGTCCGCGACTAGACAAAAGAAATTTCGCGGTGCCTTCGGGTAATCAGGATTTGTTGAATTTCATTTTTACACTGACGCAAAGTAGACTCAAATCAGCTTTTGAGTGGGCTCAAGTTATATGATTTTGCTTCATTTCTAGTCTGTATTATCCCACTGTAATATAAGGCCTGCCATCCCTCTTCCCACTTGCATCGGACTTCCCTACTATATTTATGTTCTTGTATCAATGTAATTTTTTTTTTTTTATCGCCAGACTTACACACCAACTGTATGGTCCCAAACTAAGCAAAGCTTGTACTATGGGTACCGTACAATGGACTGGGGAACCCAGTGACACCCAGACCAGGGCAAATTACGAAAAGGCCATTTCCGAAATTTACCCCAGCGGGAATCGAACCCGCAACCACCATATGCAGTGAGCCGAGCGGCCTACGCTCGAACCACTGCGCCAAGCGGTCGTCCAATTTATCCACTAGTACTAATTTATTTATACGCTTTTAACCTATAGAGTTGGGCTTATAGTACAATCACATTTCACCGATGTAACCCATCTCTATCTAAAAGAAAATAAGGTTCCTACTCTGAAAATAGGGTATATTGGAGCTAACGACTCATATGATTCATAACATAAATCAAAATAGCGTGTATCAAAAATAACCAGTGGTGTTGTTCATAGAGGAGGCTAGTTTTTGCGGTACCAAACTATGACGTCACGAGGTTTCAAATAAGCTGCAAACTAAACTTCATACTTTGCTTATTTGAATACACTGAAAATATTCTCAGCGTTAGTTGCTCTTCTATTTCAGCTAATGAGTTTTTCAATATGTAGCTCCAAACTCGCGCTTTAGTTTCCTGTTTTTCTTTGCCTCTTAGTCAAAACATTTTCAATTTTGGTATTCAATCTTGGGTATTCTAGGGAAACGGTGCAGATATATGACGGCCATAAAAGACATCGTGAGTATTTCAATTTATGATGTCAAGACTTTATGAAACCACGCCATAAAGTGACGTTACCGTGAATTGACAAAAATCGCATGAGTACAATAATCATACTAGAAATTCGAAACCAGCGATTTTGTAAATTAAATCTAATTTAAGTAGGTGTTGAGTATTGTAAATATTGGTAAGTAAGTAAATTCCCTTCGCAAAGTAAAGTTCTTAAACCAAACTTTGAGCACTATGGCTGCCTTTATCCTCCTATTTTGAATTGAAACGTCATAGCTTACACATTTGATATTTATATTTCCGTTTCCACTTACGAAATGGCCAACATATTCCACATCACAATAGCTGCTTAGACCTCCACAGGGAGATATTTCCAATGCTAAGAAGTGCAGCGAGCGGCACACCGTCGGAAAAGGCTGGGGATTGGTACATAATATTGCAATCTCCGTTAGCAAACACTCTATATGCGTTAGGAAGCAATACTTAAGGAAGGTACACACGGTACAAGCAAGGCAGCAACGAATAATTCTTTATATTTTTCTTCGGATTTTCAGTGGACCTGTTACGCTCTATAGACCTATGCGCTTAAGTTGAGTTCAATTTGTGTTTAGGAACTTATGATACGGAGCGACCATATTCACCAGGATCTGAACTGATATGGTAATGATAATAGGTATAGGTCTACCAGAATCTCATGGCATTAAAAAATATAAAAAAAATGTGACTTTCATATGGCAATGTCCATTGTCACCTGCCAAATCAAAGTACAAGGTTTGTCAACCGCTGTTGAGATTTTGTGATATCTTCTTGGCAATTTATTGTTTTTGTGAAAATGTCGAAAAAGCCACTTCGATCTCAAGCGAGAAATATTGTTTTCAATGTGTATCGTAAAATAAGGGAAGAAGAAGGCGTAAATCAAACTCAATCTTTGATTTTAAAGCGCGTCGTAGAGTTGACCGGTAAGTTGGACTGAGTTGTTTTGATACTTTTAGTTTATTTTATATTTTTCTTACTTAATTATAGCTTCTTTATAGGGGTTTCCAGTACTACTATACGGCGAATCATAGGTGAGGGCACATCGAACGATGGTGTATTTTCCACGCCTGGTAAAAAGAGGAGAGGGGGGAAGAAGAAAATCAACTTGGACAGTTTCGATTTACAGTTGATAAAGAATAAAGTAAATGAATTCTATACAGTTCGGAAGGAAATTCCAACAGTAATGAAACTGTTACAAATTCTTCGACAAGAAATTGATTTCAACGGTGGGAGAGAATCTTTGAGGTAAGAAAAATATTAAGTAATAATCCTTCTCACTCGTAAGATGAGGCTTGTGTCCTGCAGTGGGACGTATATAGACTGATGTTGATGTTGATGATTGGCTAAGCTATCGTTTCAGTAACATGATAAATTTTATTATTTTTTACAGACTTATACTTAAGGAGATAGGTTTTGAATATGTTAAATGCCAATCAAAAAGGATCATTTTGATGGAGAGAGATGACATAAAACTTCAAAGATATAAGTTTTTGAAGCGTATAAAGGAAAACCGCGAAGCTGAAGAGCAAAATAAATTGGATGTAATTTATTTAGATGAAACTTATATTCATGGTTCATGTTCTGTGAACAAGTGCTGGCAAAGCAAAGATATTGCAGGTCCATCTAAAAGCATATCACTTGGAACGAGGTGGATTATTGTAAACGCTGGTGGAGAAAATGGCTTTGTACCAAATTGTTGTCTGGTGTACAGGTCAACAAGTGTATCTGCTGACTATCACCACGACATGAATAAGGACAATTTTACAAAATGGGTGACAGAGAAGCTAATTCCAAATTTGACAAGACCTTCACTAATCGTTATGGACAATGCTAGTTATCATTCCGTACGTTTGAACAAACCGCCCACACAAGCCAATCGTATCGCTGATATAAAAGAATGGCTTCGTGCAAATGATGTACATTATGATGATCTTTGGCGTAAATGTCAACTACTTGAAGTAGTGAAACAAAACATGTCTGCGCCCTTATATGAGATAGATGAAGTATTAAAATCGCACGGTCACGAAGTTTTAAGGCTCCCACCTTATCATTGCACATTGAATCCTATAGAAATGATTTGGGGTATAATGAAGCAAAAAGTTGCTGATAAAAATGTTAATAGGCCTGCAAGTGACATTAAATTATTAACAGAAGAAGCTTTCTCACAAATCGGTGCAGAGGATTGGCGAAAATGTTGTGAACATGTAAAGAAAACTGAAAACGATTTCTTCGAGAAAGATAAAATAATTGAAATGCTGGAAGAGCGATTTATAATAAATACCTCTTTATCTTCATCATCTGATGAAGAACAAGAAATGCAAGTGGAGTTCTTGGAATCATTTTCTAGTTCTGAATGAGTTATTAACTTTTAACCGATATTATTGTTGCGACCTAGAAACTATTTGGTCAAATATCTCGAAGGATCCTTATTTTATCAGCTTTATACAAAAACGCATTGTTAGTCTAGATGTACTCCATCGATTAATTATGAAAGGTCTCAAAAATTGAATGTTCGAGATTGTAGGTATAAGGTGAACGCCTTTGCGTTATCGGCGCGACGGCGGCGAATACCTACTCGCGAACGAATACAAAGGAAAGCCAACAATGAGTCTCGGGATCGTTCGATTGCGATTATTATTACTTACATACCTCCGAGAATGTTCAGGAAAACACCAGCTCGCATCTTTATTCGATATATAAGAAGTCGACGACGGGCAGCGAGTTAGTTACTTCTTGGAAGCGACAGTGTACGGAACTAAAGTAAGCGAACGAAGAGCAATATACCAGTGACCTGAGCGATAATATTGGAATACTGCGAGTCTGCTAATTGATTCGGAACGGTGCTTGTTGTGTGTAACTAGTGTAGTGCTGTGTATTTGTCGAGTTTGTGGAGAGCGAAATAAACCCTTTTTACACGTTTAACGGCATTAATTGTACCTACCCCTGTACGTGTACGTAACATTATAATAAATTAGTACATAAAGTAATATATGATTGGATTTATTTTCTTTGTCATATTTTCCTATGTTAAGAACCCGATGTATAACAACATTCTTCATACACATACCTAGTATACTTCATGTTAATTAATGACTAAAGATATAAATAAAACTTAAACAGTATCAAGATCGTTTAATCCAATTTCCCCAGTATTGCACACAACAAATTTTTATTTCCCCATTTGCCATGAGATTCTGGTAGACCTATATATGATGGTGTAATCTTGCCCTTACAGAATATCAGAAGGCAACACACTGGAGCTATTATAATATTTATATTAATATATACTACCCTTTGTAATTATTGAATATAAGCAACCGGCGATAAAAAAATGACATGTAAAAAGACAAGCCCGCTGAGTTTCTTGCCGGATCTTCTCAGTCGAGGTCGCGTTCCGATCCGGTTGTAGATATATTAAAAAAATATGTAAAATAGACAATTTGTAAGTGCCCCCGTAGGCCTAAACAAAATAAACGCTTTGAATTTGAATTTGAATATCTAAAGATTAACCGCCGCTCATTGGGGATCTACTTTGTACCACTACATAATGTGTCGCGCAAATAGTGCTGGGTCCTGATTAGGTAGGTACGACTATGCTGGGCCAAATCCAATAATGCAAATATAGGTATATGGGGGGAGGCAGATCTGTAAGGGTCAGTTCAATGTCAGACGAGTACGTTATCGGCACGATGGAGGCGGGTGCATTCCTCGGGTGGTATGGCTGGATCCTTGGGTTCTTCAGCACAGGCACAACACTGGAGCGCTCCCACTGGGTTTAGAGTTCACACCACACAAATACACAGCAGATTAGGTAGATTTCACCCGATTAAGATTTTTAGGCACAGGAGCACGTGCGACGACGTCTATGCCACACTGAAGTCGGTCAGTACAGTGTCATGAAGGGGGGAAAGGGACGACAGCACAAAATATCAAAATAATCGGGGGTAGGTAGATGACGGTAGACGGACACGTTTTAACTAGCTACCTACATACAAAATTCTAAAGTAAACATCATGTAACCTACTTTTTATTGCTCAGTACCTAAATAACTGGGATAACCATTTAGAATGTCCTAATTCTATAGCTCTGAAGGGTTTATGGTATATAGAATAGCATGTTCGCTAGTTAGCACCCAGTATCGTTGTGTAGCCGCCTTTAGGAAGCAATACTTCGCCGGGCGCCGGCGGTTAAACTTCCCGCGTACAGCGATACGCTCTTTCGTATTTAACCACGGTTAGACTGTCTTGTTTTGTGTGTACTGACGATGTAACATTGATTGCTACAGTTCGTGTTTGTTATATATACTACTAGTTTTCTGGTTGTTCGTTGAAGAAATAATCTTTATGAAATAAAACTTACATAAGATGTGAGTGAAGTGAAAATAAACACCCGCTGTAGATAAGATATCTACTATTGAATGTAATTTAAATTAAATAAAAAACCGGACAAGTGCGAGTAGAACTCGTGCCCTGAGGGTTCCGTACAATATTTTATTATGATTTTAGATAGTTTTTCCATTCCTGGATTACAATATCGATACCGGCAAGATATTTTAATAATAAATAGTTCTCAAAAATGCTTAAACAAATTCGGGAACCCAATACAAACTGCAACCAAACTGAATACAAACTACAATACAAACCCTTATTTTACACACTTAGGGGTGGAATTTTACAAAACGCTGAAATTAATATTTTTTATTTGTAATAAGTAGCCTCAATACTTATTTTCATGTCTCTAGGTTCATTTAATTTTTTTACCCCATACAAACTTTCACCCCCTATTTTATGCACTTAGGGGTGGAATTTTCCAAAATCCTTTCTTAGTGGATACTTGCGGTATATAAGGTACTTACTGTCAAAATTTCATGATTCTAACACCAGCGGTTTGGGCTGTGCGTTGATTCCTTTGTATTGATAAGTGAATTTGCGAAAAGTATCAAAATATGTGACATAAATCACCGTATCTTTTGATTGCGTTGACTTAGAAGCCTAATTTTTAAACACCCACAAGGGACCATAGCATTTGATATTTGGTATTAATTTCAACTTGATAACTTTACCCGTTTCTGAGAAAAAAGGTATTGACAGACAGACAGACAGACAGACAGACAGACAGACAGATAGACAGACAGACAGACAGATAGACAGACAGACAGACGGACAACAAAGTGATTCTATAAGGGTTCCGGTTTTTCCTTTTAAGGTCCGGAACCCTAATAAGAATCAGAATATTTTTTGTTCATCAAATAATTTACAAAATAATTTGGTTGATAGGTAACACTTAACTGGTGTTTGAAATTTAATTCCTCTGGAAAATTGACTATTTAGATATAGTTTTTATATCTATACTAGGTGATACAAAATGGGTATACTATTTTTTTTGCAACTTAACTTTGTAAATCTCAAACTATCGGCTTTGTGGGACAGTTGAAGTACTAAAGGTTTTGTAGACTTCTGAAATCGGTCAACAGCTGTATTCCTAACACACCTAATAACACCTTTTGTTTTTCAAGTTCCCTCCAAAGCTGATGGTTTTAGAATTACAAAGTTAAGTTTGAAAAAAAAACATATACCCATTATGTGTCACCTTGTATACGCAATGTGCATATTGCAATGTGAAAAACCAAAAGGTAGGTAGTGTCTATTCGAAAAATAAAATTTGATTACCTTAAGCTCTAGTCTATATTTGACTATACGCTATTTGACTATATTTTGCTCGTAGAAGGTAATTTTGGATAAATATTCACCTGCCAGAGATCATTCTGTATGGTTAGCCTCTGGTGGGTACTCATTTTATCTAAACCATGTTCTGTTTAAAATGTCTGTTAGTGATTACGAAATGGAAAATACAGAAATTAAAGCAAAGTTTCGGCGGGTGCCTCTTTTATGACGTGTTCTTATCTCCCGGGAACGGCGCGTGTGGCGCGAGTGTGGAGTTACAAAATTAAACTTGCACATGTGAACTTTGATTTTCTACTCCAGCACACATTATTCCAATTGAATAAGGTATAGAATGCTTTGAGCTTGTGTAAACGTGTGTGCCTGTGTAAAATGGTTGTTGTTGTACAAGTGGTACCTATTGTGGCAGTGGCGCTTTGTTTGCGAGTGTCGCCGATATATCTCGAAAGTTTCGCGGTGCAGCGACGCACCTCTACAGGCCTTGGTTATATCAAACATATCATAACCCATTAAAACATAGTTTACCAATGTACAATGTGAACTACATGTCAATACATGGAGTGAACTGACGAAATGTTGAGTTTTACCATTATTTTTAAGGTTCCGTGCCAAATAATAATAATTATTATATCCATACAGAGCTTCACGATTTCTACTGACATTGATGTGGTATAGTGTCAGCAAAACGTCAAAAGCGGAGCGTTTGAAACGTAATCGCGAGCGTTTGCTTTTCTATTACGATTTGAGTAGCTAGCGTGGTTAGTGCCCAGGTATATTTACTTCGCTTTAAGCGTTTGTAAATACTTAGACGCTCTTACGTCGTGGGTTCGATTAATCTAGCCAATTGCAATTCCTGTGTATATAAAGGTCGATCACTATATCCTATATGTACTTGGTATAATATTGGTCTCGATTTAGGTTTATTATGTCCAACTGTTTCAAAGAGAAAATAAGGAAATCGTCTAAATTCGAACCCGATGAGTAATTGGATTGAGAGCAGCGGTAATGTTGTTTATATTACATGTTTATATGAAAGATTGACTGATGTGATCTACATCGAATTGGGGTTTCGCGTTTCTATTTTTTACAAGCAGGTCACAGGAAGGAAACGAAACCGACTTTACTTCATTCTAATGTCAGCATTTCTAGTATTTGTTGACAATATTTGGTACTTTGGAAAAAGAGAGTTATTATAATTGAATAAGGTATATTTTTATTATTTGTGTTGCGAGGGATTAAAGGGCGCTAAGTTTTATTACTCACATGCATGACTCTTTCGTGTCTGTAGCCGTGATGTTTCGCTGGCCTGCAACTATTTTCATTACCCTTTGTTAGCTTTCAGTTGCAATTTTGAATAATGCATGAGTTTTTTTTTTTTTTGGGCCCTTTGACCTTTGTCAAAGGGTTAATAATTTATATAGTTAGGTACGAGTATATGTATTTCGTCTCGATTGTATTATGGTTTCCGGTTTCGATTTTAAATTTCTCCTCTGCTAATGGTTATAATGCATGAGTTTGTTGATGTCACATGTTAAGTGTGTTAAGTTTTGTACATAATACGGTATGTGGACAAATATTTTACGGCATAATTATGTAGGTAAAAATTATGTCATGATTAGCAACAGTGTAAATAGAATTTTTAAAATAACTAACTTAAACTTTTCTGGGTTGCTGACCAGCGGTATCCCCGTCACAATGTTACTGTTGTTATGAACTATATGTGTGCCTAATTTCATCAAAACCCGTGCGGCTATTTTTGCGTGATTGAGTCACAGACAAATTGATAATGTTAGTAGTTACGATATAACGCTACACGACCGATCAGTCGAAGCCAAAACTCCATTATCAGGCCTCATTTGCAACCTTACGATATGTAATTAGCGTTGAAAAGGCAACCCTAACTTTACGTACAGACTACGTTCGATGCCAGGACAGACTGTATGCCGACAGTGATCTGACAGGCATCGGCAGGAGGAGCCATTAACGCGTCTTCCGCGCCGGCTGCTACGCGATGCGGCGTGTCCGCCCGCGCCCGCAAATGGACGGCTCAATGAATGTGTCACCAGCGTCACCAAGCGTCCCGGAACATTCATTGGTTCTGAGGTGTAGACTCTTTTATTATCTGTGATAACTTGAATTAATTCTAAAATCAGTTTAAAAAGAGAATGTTACTGGTGGAGGACGTAAGAATTTTCTTAATGCTTTTTTTCAATCAGCACTTGGCTCATAGGTAATAGATATTTATTCGGATTGTATATCGTCTGTCGTTCAGAGGTGCTACTCTTAGCAACGATAATCGATATATTCTGACATCCGTAATGTCGAATCTTACTCTAAATTCCATATTTCGATACCTCCCACGTAAGTTGTTGTATCCCCAAAAACGTAATTTTACAGGAGAGCATTTTAAAGCTTCAAATTGCACTAAAAACTGCATTTATTAATGCATCTTTGTGAAATTTGGTATATAAGTTTAATTTATAGTATTCTTGACTATGTAGAAAGATAATTTTGGAAAATATTAATATTTTAAGAGATATTGTTCATACAACATTTCACTGCGGAGTACAAGCTGCGCCAGTTGTTGTATGTCATACTTACAACATTTTACTGCGGAGTAGAGGCTGCGCCAGTTGTTGTATATCATATATACAACATTTTACTGCGGAGTACAGGCTGTGCCAATTGTCGTATCTCATACTTGCAACAATATACCGCGAAGTTTAAATTTCGTCAGTTGTTGTATGTGACAGTAACCATATAAATCTGACATAAATTTGAGTGTGTTATTGCACGTGAACAAATTATAGGTAAAGAAAATAAAAAATTGTTATGATCTAGGATAAATATCTTCATTTTAGTAATAGGACATATTTAAAAATAATGTTTTTTTAAATTGAATTTATAATAAAAACAGTAATATCTTCCATTACTCTGTAATAAAATTAATCTAAATGAAAACACTGATAAGGTTATTTAGAAAAAAAATAAAAATAACAAAAAATTAAACATAGCTCACTCTCAACGATATTTTAGCATAATAAAATATTATTTTAAGAACAAAAAATATAATCATAAAAAATAACATGTCGAAACATAAAATGAAAGATAACTAGAAACCAGGTAACCATTTGTAATTATCGGCAGCGTAGCCTTAAATCAGTAAAAAACGAAGCAAATAAAAACGCCGCATAATTAAAATAAATATAAATAACTTAAAAAAGAAAATACTAATTTACCTCCTAATGAATTCTGAATCAGAAATAATCATCATTATGAGAGCCAGCAACAAAAGATAGACTCATGAAAAAGTCATGATAAGTGGCTGGAATAATTCCACTGTGAAAGAGACTCATTAAGTCATCATATTTTGCCTTTGTTAAGCGAATATGTTTGGAATAGAGACGGCATAGCTCTGCCATACTATTTCTTTGACGTCTTCGGGTATTGGTATTAATGGCAATAGCTTTACTGTTTACCAAATCGTAACGATATAATTATTTTTATGTTAAATATCAGCAGACTGATACACCAACTGTATCGTCCCAAACTAAGCAATTCTTGTACTATAGGTACAGTACAATGGACTGGGAGCCATACCAGTGACACCTAGACCAGGGCAAATTACGAAAACGCCATTTCCGATTTTTTCCCCGAAGGGAGTCGAAATCGCAACCACCATATGCAGTGAGACCAGCGGCCTGCGTTCGAACCACTGCAGTCGTCAATTTTAAAAGGATTTTCTGTTCTTCTATTATGTCGGTCCATTTAACTACGTCTCCACTTATTATTTACGACCAATTACGCCCTTCTTAGGACTAGTCCCGCAACATAGGTTTTGCCATGCGCTTGAACGCACGGAAATTGTCCCTGGTTTCCACAAGGTCTGTGTAATAAACTGCTCCAGATGTCACTTGCAGGCTATTTAGCATAAGTAGTCCGTTCGTTGTGCCAGAGACTGCACTCCCACAGGATGTGATGTGCAGATTGTTCATGATTGTTTTGCGGCGTCGAACATTGACAGAAAGGAAAAGGAACCAATTTAAAGTAGTATAATTTGCTCCTAAAGTTGCCATGTCTAGTTATAAATTGAGCCACACAGTGGTCCACCTCCAACCACGCTCTCTCCAGACGTTTACTTCCGCATGGAAACAATTGGTGGAAGTGGCGGCCCTTCGTTGTTGTGTCCCACTTGGATTGCCATTCGGTCAGAAGATCTTTGTAAACAACAGATATCGGACTAAATAATCTACCGATTTTAGAAGCAGTCTCGCGGTTTATGGAACTCGGTGTACATGCTCTCTCTAGTAGAAGATTTCGCCCAATTACGCCCGTTCAAAAGTTATTTTTAGTTATAAAAATCACTATGCTTAATTTCTATGACATTATATTGTCTTCCATCCTGGTTAGCTCATCTAACCAAGCTAAACCATTCCAAAGATGTATAAATAAGTTTATTTTTAGATAATCGTTCTATGACAGAGTGAAAGCTGTCACCCTCTGTATGACCTTTTTCGAGAAAGGTATGTTTTATAGTTATGTTAAGTTTATGAGCAATATATCTTAGACCATTTACACCTCTCTGCAATATATACATAAAACGCAAAGACAATGCGATTGCGTTTCTGACCGGCACAATTATCAGACCAGAACCTAAATTCGGTCGGTGACAATTCAAATAATTAGGGGTAGTAGGTAAGAAGTAGTATTAACGTTGTGTAAAGATAATGGTACCGACTCCAAATGAAATAAATTACAAGGTGGTTATTTCCAGCTTTTTAGTGCACCCAAGTTATTGGATGTCGGTTTAATTTTTTTTATTTGAAATATGATATATTAAGCAAAGTATTTTAAGACCCAAATTTAGAAATTACTTTCGACATACAACATTGAATTGAAGTAAAAAAAAAGTAATAGCAACGTAAAATATAGTATGTCACCATACAACAAACTTTTGAATAACAACTCCCGAAGTAAAATGTAGTATTCATTACATACAACAATATTTTTATTTATATGTAAACGTAAAATGGTACATGTATTACATACAACATTTTTCATGAACGCTCAAACGACGTATACTGTTGTAAGTAATCTATACAACATTGTAGGTCGGTTGAAAGTCCGGCGTAGTCTGTTTTATGTGACCAATACGACACGCGAGCGCGCGATTCCCGCTCTCCCGCACCCCGCGTATACCATTGCAAAGGTATATACAACGTTGTAGCCCGTTCTCGTTCAAAAGTTACAACAATATACGTCTGGAAAAACCTTGAAAAATTCGTGTTTTTATTATTTTTTCACTTTAAATGCATTAAACAATACAAATTAGGATCGTTTTCAGTAAAAACGCAAAATGGCATTTTTGTGGCATACAACAACTTACGTGGGAGGTATCGATTTGTTCCCGTCGTATCGATTACTGAACGAACAATACAAATATATAGTTACGATATATCGATTAAGTAAGAGTAACACCCCAGGTCTCGGGTTGTCAAACTACCGTAGAGTAAAGAGTACATAGTATCTGATTATGTCTTTAAACGTCTCTAGATGGTGTTGACTCGTCACCTACGACCCGGACAGAATTTAAGCAGAAGAGGAACAAAGAAAACATCATCAAAAAATGTTAAGTGTTAGTTAAAATATCGTAATGTGTTATTTTGGTATTATAGTCATAATTTTGATTCAATTCTGCGAAACTAAGAACAAAAATCGAACAGTGGGAATTAAAACAAATCAGAAACCTGCATTGAACGGTAGCCCCGGCTAAACAAGCAAAAAGGCATTTCCATCCAACTTTTCAGCTAGATTTCCGACGTAGCGCGGTCCCCAGTTCAATGGAATTCAGAATTCTACCCCGATGCAGTGTTAATGAATTCGCATAATGAAACCCCGTGTGACTACTTTTTAGAACTGTTCAAAATTAAACGTCGGTGAGGTCATTGAACTATGATGGTCTTTTATTCAATGGAACCGTGTTCTCGTCATAATCCCGAATGAGGTCGTGTATTCAATACTACGTTATCCTCATTAGATAGATAGTGGGTTTGATTAACTGATTATAGTAAATAAGGTAAGGTTGCTTTGTGTTGTTGTAGGTCAAGTTGTGAATGTTTAAGTATAAAACAGACATTGTGAGCAAATAATAGGTACTGTTCTGTGAGCTATTTATTTACAAGAGACCTATGTCTAGCATTGTATTTGAAAAACTCCCAATTAAATAGAGACTTTAAAAAGCTGCTCGTAAAACCGTATTCCAAATGATTATACTTTTACATCTAGATATAAATCACAGCTTATAAACGAATTTATTTGCCAGTGGTTACAAAGGCCCCTGTCCTTGCGCGAGCGTGATCTATTAGACCAATTTTATTTGGCGTTTTCGTTCAAGTTGCTTATTCCGCAAAACTGAACTAAACTGTCCCGTCCATGGACGGTGTAAAGTTTCGACATGTTACTGAGATCGCATTTCGTATTCATCAAACAACCATTCTAGTCACTATACGTGCTGAAACTTGCTATCGCCTTGGGGTTCATCTTAGTTCCCGCAATGAGAAACTTGTGAACTCAGCTCCTACTCACAGACCGCTTGTTTACGGCTTTCAGCAAGGTCGGTTACCACTGAAATATACCTACCTACACCGTGGTTACAATATTTAGGTTTTTTAACCTGAAAAGGCCGAATAAGTACACTTTTTCATCATAATATATCAACATTTATATGGCATAATCGTAATAAGTCCCTGGTCTGAGTATCACTGGGTTAGCCCCCAGGCCATTGTTAATACAAGCGTTGCTTAGTTTGGGACCATACAGTTGGTGTGATGTGGGTGGTCTGGAAAAAATGTATCTTTGTTATAATCACAAACCTAAGTTTCTCATTTCCATAGTTATAGGTATATAAACAGTCTTTATTTATCAGTAATACCGTAAATATTATTAATCAAACCCACTTCTCTAAAGAATGTTCAAATGAAATTCAATAATCTTAAAGTTCCCTCTCTCCAAATAATTTTATAGGTTATTGTAACAAGACCCGAGTATGTTTTAAGACATACAATGAATACAGAATTAGATTTGCAAAACTTTGAATAACATTACTAACACCGGAATTACACGCCATGTTTGTGGAAATCTACACGCACCATTCGCGTATGGTCGTTTAAGTGAGGAGGGTACGAAAGGAAGCACGGACTTACAAATATAATCAAATAATTCGATGTCAAGTAACATTTACTGTATTTGTCTGGAAATATGAAACAAGCAATGAACTGTGAAGCAATTTCGCGAACGCAGGTGTATTTTATATTACGTTTTATTATTCCTTTAACGCGTGGTAAGGTGGTAATGCTTTTCTCATATTGTGGAGTTGGGGCGCGTGACTTCTTGATTCATGACAATGAATTCAGTGGGGTTAAAGTGCGTTTTGATTTATATAATCATCATCATCACTTTGTGTAATTTTACTGCTAGATACAGGTCTTAGGTTTTGATAATTAAAACCTACAGCACAAAATATTATAGAAGACACTTAAAGGACCGTTGTGCGCAATGTCGGGTGAATGTGTAAGTAATGTTAAAGTGTACCTTAAATAAAAATGTACAATTACAAAAAATATTAATTCCACTGAAATTATTTAGGAGAGCAGAAATTTTAATAATTTACAACTTAATTCTGTTAAATCCGACAAATGGTTGACTTTAAGAGTTCTTGCAAAATCGTAGCAAACTTAAATTATTTAGCAATATCTGAACGAAGTTGCGCACAATCGACACTTTATTACATTTAAAATGAAGCTTTTAGAATTGTAAATTATTTCAGAGGCTGTTGACCGAGGCTTAATTAAAATGTCATTTTATTTATTACCTGAGGAGTGAGTATTAAAAATATTAATAATACTGTATTTTTATAGGATTCTATTCAACAGTGTAATCAATGGGTAACTCTACAAAAAGCAAAATACTCTATGCTATCGCAATAGAGCCTTATTGAGACATAGTGCTAATTCTGTTGGCTAATAATTATGACTAAACTAAATTCGTCTCAACTATAAATATTTATTTATATCCAGGCGTCACAGGCCCATACCTTACAAACTAACATACATATTTATAATATAAGGAATACTAAACTATTGTTGATGACGGCAGTGGTATATATTGATGTCTTGCTCATGCTTTAGGACCATTTAGTATTAACAGAATCAGTAACATTTTCTAAATGTAATATAGATTCCTTAATCTATACAATACACAACACAATTCTACAATTGTTCAGTGTAAATCTAACTTATGCCCTTGCATAAATTAGATTTACACTGAAAAATTGTTTGAGATGACCATTACCCGAGTTGGCTTCACAATTCGCGAGTCTGTAATTCGGACCGAGCAAGGCATTTTTACTGGCATAAAACATTTAGATGCTGATTTAAAGAGTATGGAAGGATCATGGTTTAAAGTCATTTCAAATAAACTAGGATACTGTATAGTACGGCACTATGTAGTACGATTAGAAAATTAAGGTTAAGAGGTCTACCACAATTACTAAGTAAAACCATGACATAGTTTATAAGTCGTTAATTTACATCACTCATACGCGGTATGAGTTTAGTAAGCCATTAAAAAAATAAGGCAGGAAGTATGCCTTTAGTTAGCTGTATTAATGCTTTGGCGCGTTTAGGATTTATCTTAAAAGCATCAGATTGGGTGCCGGTTTTTAGGCATTTTTGAACATGCCTTTTGAAGAACCCCATACGAAAGACTTCAGGAGCATTTTTCTTTTCCTTTCCACGGATGCACTGCACTTGAACAAATTTCATTTTTAAGAGTGCACTAAAAATATTATTTCTGTGAATAGTGTCATATCCAGTTACGGCTCCCGGGGGCAGGGCAATGATTCCGGGCAGCGTCGCTCGGTTACGTCGTGAAGTGCGGAGCGATGTACCGCGCAACCGCCACTTCGCAGTAAAAAGAGCCGACATTCTACATTTGAATAATATATAGCAAGTGTTTAATTCGCCCGTCAGTTTGGGGATTTTATTGTTTTTAATGCTTTGGCGTGCAATTTAAATAATAATTCTGGAAATAAAGTTGCCTCTAAACGTAGCTTAAATTATATGTTTGTAAAGCTCAGTGCAACTTAAAAAATACTTACCCAATATAAAACATTACGAACGCTTACCATACATTAAGGAGTAGCGAAATATATCCAAAGATCATTGACGCTTACGAAATAATGATATTTAGATTGTATTAGTACTTTTCAACTAGGTACCTCCATAGTGGTCCTACAGTCTAAGGTAAAAATTATAAACTTGCAATAGAATCTGAAAAATAATAATATAAAACCATTGAATCATGAACAGAATTCAATCGCCACACAATATGACGATCCAATAAAATTCATAATCCCTACTCATATCGGCGCGATTCAAATTTCATACAATCGGCTGATTAAATTGAAAATTCAATAATGCCTACCACGTCTACAGTGTCAGACAATAAAATGAAGCCGAAGATGTGTGAAAGGGCATCATAAATAAAAGGCTTGAGTATAAAAGTGTCCTTTATGAAGTGTCGCCGCAGAGGTTGGCCGCACCGCTCCGCCAGCCGCCGCCCGCCTCCCATTGATATCCATTTGAAAGTCCTGTAATATTGGACCGTGATGCTCCGATGTCACCACGCCAAGATTATCGATGTCTATTTAACATAGCTTTTCACGGTTTTCATATCGATTTTCTTCAGTTAAATATGTGGCTATAGTTATCCTATCGCAGTAAATTGGTAAAAGTTTGATCACATTACTGTAACGTTTATCAAACAGTCGCTATTCAAGTATAAATAAGTGTGTGTGGGAAAATGAACGAAAAAACGTGTGTGTTTACGTATACAAAAATCATTTTCGTTTCAATATCATAGAATTCAAGTTACAACATAATCCCATAGTAAAGGACCAGTAAGAAATTAACGTTGTTTGTGATAATATATTTCTGTGAAAACTATTTTCGTGCTTAAGTCACGATAATGGTATTTTGTTGATTGCTTGGAATAGGCTACAGTATATTTATTTAAATAAAATTTAGTAAATATTGATCTACAAATATATTATAACATGTGAAAATTTATTCACCAAGACCAGTCGAAATATCGATAATTTTATGTAGGATTGAAATACCTGACATCCCTACAAGAGAACGGTCCCGACGAACAGAGGGTCGGAGTTGCCGACGGAGAGTCTAATAAAATATGTAGATTTGATGACTTGTCACATTTTTTGCGACAAATCTGAGATTCAAAGTTTTTTTGTCACTACCAGCCCCTCGGTACTTTCATTAAGACTCAATGTTCAATTGGGGTACTTAGGTGTTAGTGGTGATTTATCATATTCGGAAATTCATTTTCATCAGTAAACAATAAAGTGGGTACCTACAAGGCTTAATTGGAATGCTGTAGGTATATACCAATAGACATGATAAATATACTTACCGTGGTTACTGTTTATAGTTTAGAACATTTATAAAAATAGTATACTTTATGATTTATATTTTATAGACGTGGAAAATCTACTAATACGAGTACCACTTATTATGAACCATCTGCTCGGCAGAATGACTGAAACGAAATTATACGTGATTACTAATTATAGTTATATTAAATGTCTGAAACGAACTACTGGAATCCAGTAGTTGATCTTCTCTGTGGAAGCAGCATTTCAATGCGGTGATAGTATTGGACTATTCACAAGTCCATTGTTAGTCTTCATGAATAAAAAGATTTTGAATTTCAGTAGTATGGCACAAAATTACATTTGGTATGTTTGTGGGGACTTTAGATTTCTGCGTGCATGCGAAGGGTGGCTGGTGGGTTCAGTCGTCATAAATCGCTTCGGAAAGTCGCGCCGGCCATGGCCCATCGCAGATTAGTTCGGCCTACTTCGGCCCAACGGCTGACTGACCCTCGATATTGCATACTCTTATGTATTATACGTAATACAGGAAATATGAGGCAAATAGTTCGGCAAAACCGTTAGAGAAAATATATTATGTCCGATTTATCCTACTTAAATTACGTACTTCACTCAAATTGCATGGATGATCGATGGAAAAATCTAAATATTGATTAGGTTAGCGTGAGGTTCAGATGTATGAACGGAGCATGTATAATGCATGCATTTTATAAATGTTTTCTTGTTCCCGGGCAAAGGGCATCATGTAATTTTTTTATATGATAATTATATAAGGTATATATTTTTATATTATAAGATTTTTTCTTTAGCTTTTTCTGTTTAATCATCTTTCTAAAGATTTGGCATAATAAGGAAGTTCCACTAAACGCAAATGTTCGTTCATTTATGGACCCTACTAATATGTTGCGTACATATCCATGTTCCATGGGTCCGTTGTTAGCGAATCAATAGTCCAATCGTTGCCAAGCGCACCACTCTATCAGCGATTAGTGTTGGTCTAGTGGGCGCCCCGCTCCTTGCCTTGGTAGAACAGAATGCCCGTTCATGGGTAAATTACTACTTATGTGGGTGGGCTACTGAAAGGCTTATGATGCATTGTTCACGGGTTTTAATTGCATTTTGAAACAGCAAATGCAATTTGATTCCGTAGATATCGATATATATGTATAAGACAGACAATTTTATAGAATTTATGGGTAAAGATGTTCCAGTATCTCATAGCTAATCTATTTAGAGAGGTGAATAGTGAACAAAAGAAAAATAGAAATGGATAAAAGCGGGAAATCCACCTCTAGTAAAACGTCAACCAGAATCCATCCTCGGCTCACCAACAAAGAATCGCCCGAGGTCCATTATGATAATGAAAGTGACTCCCGTTTGTCTTAAAGTCGTAGCTCAATTTGCAAGGCGAGAGATAAACGCTGTTAAACTGTCGAAGTTCGTGACAAAGCCTGAATAATGCAGATTACACCGAGAAAAATACGGCCGCAGTCAAATCTGCATATTTTATTGGTCCCTTCTCGATGTCCGCTCCCGTATTCCGGTAAAAATGATATCCGAACGTTATTCCTTGCATCTTGTTTCAACGGCTTTCTACACGCTAATCGTTTCTTAATTGCTTTAGTTTGAGCCCACGAACCGGTGTCTTAATAAAGTCGAAATCGTTCGGCGCTACCTCATCGAACCGTTTCGCGTACAATCGGGATGAACTGAATTAATTTCTCAACACGGTTTGCTGTTTAACTATTTGCCAGGGATTCAATTCCTGAAGTCAAAGTACAAATTGCTGCACATTCAGGTGGAACGTTCGGTGATTGGGACTGAGTTGCTACGGGGCTTTGTGTCTAGATGGAGTTGTGAAGCTACGCCGTAGCCAATATGCCTACGCCAAAGTCTACGAGCCTAGGGCTACGGCGTAGCCTACATGCTTTACGTTTCAACTGTTCACCGCTTAGAAACAAATTCACTTTTATGATTCTCAGTACAGCTTTCACTGAATTGTATACAGGTTTAAATAAAACGTTATTTTTATGTTTGTCACAAAATCCTTTTGAGTATTATATTATTTAAGTATTAATTAAATTATTATTATTAACATGCACACGATCACCATGCTTGTTGCTAATGCTCAAATAGCTATGGCAGAGGGGCACCTATGGATGCCAAGCCCAAGTTACGTGGTCTGAACAAAAACCGGAAGTATCTATGACGGCAATTAATTTAGCTATATGCTAATATGTGTGGTGCCGAGAATTAAGCAAATGTGTTTCGACCCCACACTTATTTAGGTGTCTACATTTGATTTTACACACCTGTGCTTCTGGCCGACCCTTTTAATGTCTTTAGTTCGGTTCATTCACTTTAACAGTTCAAGTAGTAAACAGATATTTATGTACTCAAGTAAACAATTTTGTTTTATTTCGTATACTTAATATGGAGAACTGGCTAAAGTGTTGCGCTTTAAAATTTCGTAGTACGTGTGAAACAACATTGGTTCTTTGTTGATATAATATTTGGCAAATATTATATTGAACATGAAAATTGCTTTTCAACCAAATCAAGATACGAATGTACGAGTTTCAAGTATTGCAAATGAAAGGCTTCTGAATTTCTTGCAAAGCCTTTGGATTTCGGGTCGCAAATTATTTTGCGAGTTGCGGCCTGCGCTGTGAATATGGTTCCAGTCAAATTGGCTTCATACGTTTTATTGGTTTGTGCTATATAACAAACCTTCGTAACTATGTTACATTTAGGTTCAAGCGTTTTTATAACCACTTTATACTGGCTTGTGTTTAGTACAGATTTAAGTTCCTATTTTATGGCACATAGTAGCCAAACAAGCGCACAACCCGCCCGAGGTTAAGCAGTTACCGTAGCCTAAAGATGCTTACAATACCAATGGCATTGCTCGCACGTTGCCGACCTGAAGGAGAGTGGGATAGAAGGTGGGGAAGAGTTGGTCTTCCAGCTTTCTCACTCATCGTACGAAACATATCCATAATAACAACTTTACGCCCATCTTTTGACGACCGCTTAGCGCAGTGGTTCGAGCGTAGGCCGCTCGGCTCACTACACCGGGTGGTTGCGGGTTCGATTCCCGTCAGGGTAAATTTCGAAAATGGCCTTTTCGTAATTTGCCCTGGTCTGGGTGTGACTGGGATCGCCCCCAGTCCATTGTACGGTACCCAAAGTACAAGCGTAGCTTAGTTTGGGACCACTCAGTTAGTGTGTTCGTCTGGCGATATTTATATTATTATTATTAGCCCGTATTTGAGCTATAGTCAGTTGGCTACAATAGATAGTGTAGGTATCTAATAACTACGATCCTGGCACAATTTCATAAATCTCTTGATGTTGATTTGTTACCGCTATTGACTTCCGAATTGGTCCGGTTTTGACAAAGATTAATAGATACGGAAATAGGCGGTTCCTTCGAATTACGGGTGATGTCTAAGTCTAAGCGTGTAATGCAAGTCTTGTATTTGTTTCGCTGGCAATAAGGCATAGTTTAGATAAGCACATCTTATAATATACTTACCTATAATTTTATTACTTTTTTTTTTAATTACGCGCGTGTAATTTGGCATTGGGTAAGGCAAACGGACGTCAATTTCCTTTCAAATATCTTCTCTATTCATATTAACGCTTTTGTATTTTTTATTAATTTAATTCCTTCGAGCCTTTTAAAATATTTGTTTTGGAATGATAAATAATTTGTAAAGAATTCTTTTGAATCGTTTTATTTTGCGGCGTCATACTTTTTGTGTACACATTTCTCTTTATCTCAGAAATCTTTTCTCAAAGGACCAGTCTGGAATGCTCAAGGGTATTCATTCATCTGATTATTTTTAAGAAAAGACAGTGAAGAGCTTATAATTAAGAAGAACCGAGAAAATTTAGTAAAAAAATGATTTGAATAAGCTATTCGCGTTGAAATCTAATTTTACAAAGTTTTGTTATTCAAGCAAAACTTTGTTGGGTTTGGAAGTTATCATTTTATTTGTGAATTAGTTCTAATTATGCGGGATTAGGTACATTTGGAAGAAACAGAGCTGTTTTGCATTTATATCTGGAAATATTGTTAAATTCGCGAGAGCGCCTGGACTTCGGCTTAACTGGTGCTATTAGCCCTGCCATAAATATCTGGGCAACGTATTTAAGGGATTTAGATTTAGCTTGTACGGCTCTGATGGAGGTTAGGGTTAGGTACCGAGAGCATTTTATGTTTTCAGAGTGGCCCGAGCTTAGCTACGCTTTAAAAATGTATGTAGGTAAGTTAAAACCATTTCCACAATCTAAGCCTAATTTGAATGTGTCCGATAAAACATTTCCTTTTTCTAACATTTCACGGTTAGCCTGAATTCCAATTCGACGAAATGTCTTGTGCAGTCGAGCGGAGTAGCGTCTCATCGGGCACAATGCGTCGGCCGCGGCCCGCAAAAGTTGTTCTAATCTAAACGTAGATCATCGCGATTGTCGGAAGATTCAGCGGCGAAAACGTATTCATAGCGTTTACGTTTTGACGTTGCGCTGCCGTCAGAAGCAACAGGGCCGCTATTGGAGGGCGGGCGGGCACATGCGCGCGGAGGGCGCGGGCGGCGTGCCGGGGCGCGGGGGGCGGTCGCCCGTCGCAGCCTCCACGCTCGCTCTTAATGAATCGCCGGTACCCGCGGCTCGCGCTGCGCTCACTTCGGGCGCTCCCTTTAAAAAGTTGTTGAGGAGCTTTTCTCGCCGTCTCCCTCGCGCCCTCTCGTGTTGCAACAAAATAATATCCGCGGGTGGCGGCTCCCGACGCACGACGGTCACGAGGTAAGTGCATGCAAACCTGCCTAATATGCTTTTGTTTTGAAAATGTTTAATCAGTTCGCTGGAATAAATAAATGCAGGATTGCAGTTTTGTTTTTCTTTAAATTTTATGCATTTATTTTACTTTGATGTGCATTTATTATTAGAATGATTGGCTTATGTTTTTATAAACAATCAATTCATAACTAACATGCGTTTATATAAATGTTAAGTAGCAACAATTTAAGTGAAAATATTTACTTATTTAGTAGATAACACTATTAACGGGGAACGTTTAGGTACTTTGATTATTATCTTCGGTATAAATAACGGAAGGGTCGAAAGAGGTCGGGCTCGTGGCGATATTAGACCGCGATGTTGATTATTTCCTTTTGCTATCAGTGACACTGTTTATTAGCTATTTATACATAATGAAAATGTTAAATATACGAAGCGACATATACTACTTCACAACATTTTAATGAAAAAATCTGACGAAGATCAGTTACATAATTACACTCAACGTATCACGTATCGTTCGGTACACTAAATATATGGATACCTATAACAATTTATGAAATTGGACGTAATTTTGGGGCAATAAAACGCTGCATTATTGGCTCCGTTCGCCACTTAGCCGGGTGTTATGAACAACGGTCTTTACAAATTTGTGGTGGGCCTGCCATTGTTCGTGGCTATAATGGATCTGTCAATGTTTCACTCGAGATGAATGAACTCCCGATGAATAACAAAAATGACGTCCCGCCATTATGGTTGACATCCGATAGGAAAAAATAATGCGCGCATTTTAATTTGCAGTAAAATCTATATGTATAACTCAAGACAAGATGTTATAAACGCTGGAAGTTACAAACAATGTTTTTTTTTGTTGCATTTGCTAATAGTACTTATTTGTGATGTTTTTAAAGCCTCTTTTCAAATGTATTTCATTCAACTTTTCAATAATGTAGTTGGTCGGCTCCGGTTATAATATCAGTCGTGAAGTAATATAAATATAAGCAATCAATGTAGTTTACACACGAGAGTTGGCCACCAGCTCATAAGATAAGTAGAAGAATGCAGTACTGTATGCCGACGTCCTGACATATCCTGTAACCAATGAAGATGGCATCCTATTATTAACGAGATAACCTTCATAAAACACTACTACACACTACTAACAGATGCTGATGCTCGATACTTGAAGTCATCAAATGATAGGTACATTTGAGGACCGCTTGGCGCATTGGTTCGAGCGTAGGCCGCTCGGCTCACTGCACCGGGTGGTTGCGGGTTCAATTCCGTGTGTTCGTCGTGGTGATATTTATTTATTTATACAATACAACAATCAACTATTTATCAAATAACAACATTAAACATTCTATAATCAAATTTGTTATAGGTGGGATTATTATTAATATTACTAGTCTAGGATGGTTTTAGATATGACTTCCTGTTGTATGTCATGAATGATAACCGTAGGTAATCTATATACCAAGTTTATACAATTTCAGCATTCGCAGAATCTACTTCGGAGGCATCTAATTATAGAACGCTAATTACACAAGAGTCATTTAACAATAAGTTTTCAACTTCTAATTATTGGCCTATAAATAACCAACGAACGAACAAGCTATAACAAAATAAATTTTAAAACAAAAATAAACAATTCCCATCATCGATTCACTGAACCTCCGGATCCCGTATTTAAATAGCAAAACATTCCATATCCATGAATCTTTTAAGGCAACACGCTCCATCCAATAAGGGTTCTTTGTAACAGTGCCCATATGTAGCGCTCGGTATATTTTCCTTATCAATTCCTTTCGGCAGTTATCGTGAGTTCGTTATTGCGGTATCATTGCGATTTTTATTGCGATTCCTCTTTCTGCCTGCTTACATTTCGTGTCAGTAAGTAATGAAGACAAAGAATTACTTGTATACGTATCGCGTTTATATTTACAATGGAACGATAATATACGATGAAATATGTTGAATTATATTGTCTTCATTTTGAAAAGAGGAGGATCCTTAAGTTTGACGCTTTTCCGGGAAAATTATGAAATAAAACCTGCGCTGTGAGTAATTCATTCGAAATGAACAGAATATAAGACGGCGAGATGTAAATTTTCACATCGATCAGGGGTTGATTGAATCCCTACAATGCTTTACATAACACGTGATATAGAAGAAAGAAAACATGAAAAATACATAGGTTTGGAATTGAAAATTATAAAGGGGGTATTCCAAGAAGATATTTTGTAATACACCATATAGAAGATATTTTGTAATACATCATAGAAGAAGATCATATGACAAGGCTGAAACGCTGGAAAATATTAAAATTAGATCAGAGAGACTAAAAATCACTCTTTTGAAGAAAGAGAGAGTATTCAATGGAACACCTCTCAAAAAAAGATCTGTATCTCAACATACAATCTGATTATGGCTAGAAGAGCCGATTGCAGATGACAAAAAAAAAAACCATATAATAATAATTACCTTATCTACTTTACTTTTAGGTATACTTCTTTTGGGGCTTAAAAACATCATAGTCAATAGGATAGGGGATTCCGTTTTCTTTATTTTAAAATATTTCAATAACTTGAACGAACTGTAGCAATATCCCATTACACAGATGAATAGTTACGGGTATAAATACGGTATAAAATTAAATGTATGCATCTGCAGTAATTGGAATTGCGCCACAAGAATAACTTGATACGCCACGTTGCCGACACGGTGCGTTATGTTTTAAAATGTAACTTTCAATAAAATTCATCGAATATCTTTATAATTTGGACAGGTGCTGATTAAAAATTCTACTATGTTCCATCAAGTTTGTTTTCCCCGAAGTGGTACTGCAAAGTTAACTGCACTGCACTCACATTTCACCAAATATTTTAATACCAATGTTAAAGGGGTGGTATATTGACCGTACATACGGTAGGTACCTATTTATAATTGACTTTAGTTATAACAATAATACAATATTTTTGTTATAACTAAAGTCTACTGACATAGCCGATAAGATTATACAAGTTATTTCAAAAGTTGGAAATAATCATTAAAGTACACGTACAAAATAATGAATTCACATGTGTAGATGTTTAAAAGCTGTTATCAGAACTCATTACTTTATTATTTCTATAAAATTATGAAACACTCAGGACCACTTACTTGGTATTTTTAACGTTAAAAATTATACTCATATAACATAAAAAGTGAAAAAGAATAATCGTACAACGTACGGGCGTTACCGGGTCTCATGAAATAATTTTGGAAATCCAATAATTGCCCCAACGAGCTTTTGATTTGCGACCAGAGGGGAGCCGCTCTTCGGCTCGGTCTACGAACAACGGAATTTGCAAAATTTATAACTTTAAAGTTGCCATTATCTTGACCTATGGAGCTTACTTGATTAACATATATATATTAAGCTTACCATCCGTCTTAAAGCATGTCTAATTGGGACTTGTTTTATAACTTGTGTCGTTCTATGTGTTTTGGAGGGCACTTTAAGGTACCTAGCACGGTTTCTAATAGGTATATTAAACATCACTGCTCAGATCGGCTATATCAGCCACGTAATTGAACAGGAACAAAAAAGAAAAACGTCCTTAAAATAAATATCCACAATAAAACAACAGTCACAGCGAGTGGTTAGATCAAAGCGCACAGATGCAAACATTGGTATCGCGGCGCGGTCGGGCGTCGGAAACACTTTGATAAAACGTTGCACAATTTCCGCCCGATGCGGTATCACTGTGCCACGGTTGATTACCAAAGAGTTAAGCGTTAAAGTTACAATTGCGAATGTGAATTTATATTGTTGATGTCGTTTGTCAAGTGCATTTCACAGTGACAAGAGTACCTACTTAATTAGTATTCAAAAGGTAAATTCAACAGACGGTGTTAGTCCTGGCTGTGGGTAGGTTGGAAGTGTATCATCACCAACATAATTAAAAAAATGAAATATATCGCAAATGATCTAATACCAAATTGAGAAACGCGTTAGAAAGACAAATATCAAAAACCAATATCAAAATTTTTGATCAGAACAGTTCCCTAATATCGAATTCGGAATGCGGGATGAACATGATATTTTAATGAGGTTTCCCAATGCGAACATTCCGGTCAAAAGGGAGGCAAAATACACCTACTTACCATACTAATAAGTCGAATTCCTTCACGAACGACACCGAGTATGAATGGTATTTTCTAATAAAAACTTCAATAAAATGTACAACGTGACGGGTATTAGCGCCGCGAAATCCCACATTGCGTAAATAATAACATAAAGATTTTCCAATACATGTCCCAGTAAGAGGCGCCGTCGAAGCCGCCCTGCCCGCCTGCCGCCCGCCCTCCCGGCGCATTAGGTAACGTCGCAAATACACTCACCATTTTCTTCGGAACTTCACTATGACAATAACTACATTAAATCATTTATTTAGTTGTCTTCTAGGCAGTTTTAGTCCATGACAGAATAATCAAATCTTAAACGTCTAAAATACAATGACATGCACATAAACGTAGGTAATACTGTTAAAAGTATTGTTAAAAGTATCAATTATAAAATCACTGGATAGCCGTGTAGTTACCCAAAGATGATTAAAATATTTCCGTATGATTACGTAGGTACCAACAGGAATATCAAATTTAATATTATTACTGACATAAATAAGAATTCAATCCTTTAAATAACCAAGGAAATAATTGTACAAAGGAGAGCATAACAAGAAAAGGAAGAAGTAAAATATGATTAGTGGAAAGAGTTGTTTAAAGTAAATCTGTGGAAGCTGTAAAGGATGGAAATAATAAAATAAGATCCCGGACAAACGGGAGGTCAATAATTTAGTCGGTCGTGTCGGAGAACAAATACAGTGTCAACAGATAATAAAGGCGGAGCTGGCCGATACCCGCCGCGAACTCAATAACAGAACTGAACGTATATGAACATGTATGCCACGGACCTGTGTAGGGAAAGGAAAGGATGTCGCCGGCTCAGTTATTGCTAGAGACTTGGGACCGGGGCAGACTTGAGCCGACTGCCTGCGTTCATATATCGGGAACCAAAATATAGGAAATGGGTAAACAAACTCGTTTTCACAACAATATTGAGTTATTTGCGGCTATAAATTCATGATAGAGGCTTGGTTAATCAATTGTGAAAATCGGCACTCCTAACAGCTATATTCAGTATTTAGGAATCTGTCTTAGTTGAGAACGAGCTAACAGTTTGTTACATACTTGAATCCCTTGCCGAAATTCCCTAAATACCGCGGCAGGCCCACTCAAATTAACTCAATATTTACGAACATAGTTTCGTTGAAGAATATAAAATAATATAAATTAGTTACTTTATTTCCGGATGGTGTCTCAATTAAATTTATATTGTTCTATTGACAGTCTTTTTATGGAATTATTATTACGAATTTTAACTGTGGTATAAGAATACTAAGACAAGTCATGGAAAATAACTTATGTATATGCTTTACAATGTTATACTATTAACCACTCCATTATTTGCTAAACATGGATAAACAAAATGACGAATGTGACATTTATTAAATATACATATTTGAATGTGAAGTAACCTCAATGCGACGGAGAATTTAAGAATAACTTGAGAGGAAAATTTGGTAAATCTCATTGACGCTGTCTCCAAGGAAATCACTGGCTCTTGACGTCCCGTCGACGGGAGCCAACAAGTAATATACTGGAATTCTTTAACATTTTTCGACTTTGAGTGAAAACAAAACATTTATTATTGTACTGATCTTGAGAAATGGTTCTACAACATATCAGCTGAAAGTATATGTTTTGTCATTTGTGTTAGTATAACATATTATTCAAAACTACTATAATACATAATCAGTTCTTGTCATGCTTCGACAATCACCAATTGCAGTTGGTATTGATACAAATTAGCCTACCTATTCATTATAGAAACGGGTATATTAAACTTATTATACAACCTTATATACATTTTCTTCAAATATGATATTAAACTATCAATCACACTCTTCGTTTATCACCTTGAATTGTTTCATTATTCAGTGATATGAGATAGACAGTGCGTTTGAAGACTTTTTATAATATCTTTGCTACCCGCTCACATATAGGTACCTACCCTTTTTCTGACTAGGTATTACCTATAGTACATTTTTATATTCAGCTTCGTTTTGATTATTAAAATCTAATTTTATTCTTAACAGCTTTGCATCTGATCTCTTTATCGGGATACAGTTGTTCCCTGAAGAATATCACGATTTAATTATCTCCGTAATTGGACTTAAGTGGTAATTAGCCTCGGCCAAGTCCTTCTTATCAATTAAATAGTTTTTTTTCGATTGTCCCAATCTCTGGGAGATTAAGAGGAAATAAAGAACGTCAAACGATGTATCGTAATCTAAGTATACTTAATACACTATTAAAGTATTAAGTATATAAATTACAAATATTTTCAAATAATTTCGTTCAGGAAGAAAATAATGTTTCATGAAATAATGCCAGAGGCGATTGGGGTATTTATCCGCTCAAATATTCAAGGATGCCTTAATCAAGTTCAACCGAAATATTGGCGTGACAGATAAATGAAACGAGCTTGGAGCTCTTAAAGACAAAGGTTTGATCCGTAATCGATTTTGGGTAGGAATACTCGAACCTTACCCCAAGAACCCTGGTTTTGTATGAGGCTATTAACATATCTAATTATGGATCAATAAACTTTAATTATACATATAGGTATATTTCAAAAGCTTTTGATTGTTGGTAAACGTGGTCTAGACGAAGCCGAACAAATTAATTATATCAAGTCTTATTTTAATAATGCACGATATTATTCATGGTGCCTTAGTAAATACTAAGGATGATGTATCTACCACGAAACAAATAGACTGATGATATATTTTCTTATGTTGCTCGGTACATACAGCTGGTTGGTAGCGAGTGTCAGTAGTTAGAAAAACTATCTTCCGTTTTTTTTGTGGTAGGTAGAAACCTCATATTTAGTATACTAAGGCAAATGAATTAAAAATATGGTGCATCATTGAAATCAGACATTATATATTCAAAAGCCAATAGAAAAAGCGAAGACCGACAAGTTACGAAAGTGTATTTGAGATTGATTTGCATTTTATTTACCGCAAGGTGAACAGTTTTCAGTGAATCTTAGATTTAACTTACACACAAATATTTCTGCCGATCGATTACCTAAAATACTGTTAAGTGACATTGCCAATTAGGTACAACGTGAAACTTTTTTCAATAGGCCAGGCTGCGTCATATTTTCCTTTAATTTATAGCTACTTATTGGTCTAACAGACAAAAAGTTGTATGTCCTCACTATTTCTAGGGACATTATTTCGTGTTTTTGCTAATAAATAAATAAAATATAAAATTGGGTTAGCTCAACAAACGACTTTTTAGTAATCGGACGGCAGATTTGCAAATGACACTTCTGTTTAAATATAGACCAGTGCTTGATACCTATAGGTAGCATTTTTAGTTTCGTATTATTAGTATTATAGTTGACTAGTTGTGACTTCACCCGCGTAGTATTTTAACTTAGCAAAAATTTCGGGATTAGCGTGTTAAAAAGTATGCTATATGTTAATCCCGGTTATAATCTATCTGTGTTCCAAATTTCATCCAAATCCGTTCAGTAGTTTTTGCGTGAAGGAGTAACAAACATACATACATCCACACTCACAAACTTTCGCATTTATAATATTAGTAGGATAATGTTTGCACGATAGTTGGAGTTTTACATAGAATTTGCAGCGCTTGCCCCGGATCAAGTGGTGGCCCAATATTTGGGATAAGCTTGATCCGGTGGCGCACAAACATTTCGATCAATGCAATCCGGTGGTACATCTCCCTATTTGTAGCCTCGCCATGCATTTCAAACTTTTGTTCCGACAAGTCAACGTGTATTGTATTTTGTATACTGTTTTCTTTAATCAAAAATACATACACGTTGTATTTTGTTTCTTGGTCTAAAAATACTGAGAAAACTATTAACAATTTTTTTTTAATAGTTTCTAGTAGGTATCTCTTTAAAATGTTAACTAAATGTTTTGTAATAACAGCAAAAAATTAAATCATGAAATCTTCACAAATATTAACCTAACTCTCCCGGCTTCCCGGTGAGCAGTCATTTACTCGGGTCACCCGGCACCAATAATAAAAAATGTATCCACAGGACGGTGTCATCTTCTTCGTGTGAATGATTGCCACACTGTATACAGATGTCAAATACGCCTGATATCCGTCAAAAATGTATAGACCGCTAAGGCCCGTATTAATAAGTAGGTCTTAAGTCTGAGAGCAATCTTGAGTAATGTCATTCTAATGCCATAGCAGTACAAAATGACATGTCAAAAGCGTACTCAAGATTACTCTCAGACTTGAGGTCGATTTATTAATACGGGCCTAAGATTTTTTTACAGAATTAATTCTATCTAGCGTGGCAACTAGTTACACCTTCATATCTGTGTTGCTAGTGTGGTTCCTCTCTAATATATTTCATTTATCTAATAATATAGCGGTTTAATATCCACGTGAAAACCAATTAGAAACTCATGTTTCAGTACTTAAATGGTCACCATTCACATTACTGTGCTAGAAAAAGGGCTGCTGTCATCAAAAGCCCCAAACCACGAGAATGTACCGATTAATATGTACCGTGAAAAAAATACGCTAAGTAATAACGGTACCTGTCTGGAGCGTCAGGTAGGTATAATACCTATTCGAAAGAGGGGTATTTGATTAGGTATTATACAGGTGGATTTTTCAAGTGGGCGTGGGTAGCCAAATCTGAAACTATGAGGACTAGTGAAAACACTCAAAGGTGTTTCGGACCCGATTTAGATGAACTCGTTGAATCGATGTTGTTGATTAAAGAGAAAAAAAAACACACACTGTATTATTACGCCATTTGATAATTTCGCTAATAAGGATAACCTTCTAGCATGTAATTGACATATGGCAAACTATAGGCAAGCAAAAATGTTCGTTATTCCTCATAGTTTCGGAGTGGGCATCATTACACTTGAAAAAATCACTTTGTGTACATTACATTAGATATATGTGGGTACATAGTAAATTTATTGATTTCCTCAAAATATTGGAGCCAAAGAAAAACCTTTAGCCCGTGTTCCAAGCAACATAGGTACTGTAACCTTAAAAGGATAGGCTTAATTTATGTCAGTGAGCGTCCGTGAAAAATCGGCCTTCCGTGTTTCGGGAGATAATGCTTCGTCAGTTGAAAGGTTAGTAATTGCTAGAAACATGAATAATGTTCACAGTTTTACTTCCCAAACAGACATCAACAAGCTACCTAGGGAATGGGAATGATTACTAATATTCAATTTCGTTTATCTTTTATTTATTTTTTCAGTTTAAATACTAATAAACTGTTCGCCATTAAAGTTTGCTAAACGTACTAAGTTTGACCTCATTCTTCCCTAGCAGGAACTTTTATCGAAATTTTAAACATCTGTATTTTAGCCACTTGTAAATTTATTTAAGAACATAAGACATTCTTATATAATTACGCAATCAAAATTTCATCATCCCCGTTGTTTTATAAAATGCCGTACATAATTAAGTGTTGCCCTCCAAAGTGCGCAGAGTTCTTTGTCTGAAGATTCCTTAAAAATATGTACTTGTTTAAAACTCGAAAATATAATTTATTTAATTTGTAAATTTTGAATGAAACTATTTTACATTTTGTAGTTTCATGTTTCAATGCAAGTAATAATGAAGTCATTTAAGTTCTTTATTGACTCAAAGGTAAACTGAACGCCTCACCTTTTTAAGGGTGTCCCCGGCAGATCAATACTTTCGAAAAGTTGGCAAAGGGATTTAGTAGTGATTCATTATTAAAGCGAAGTTTAAGAGAATCGCCGGTAACGAGCGAAGTTTTAGGCCACAATGAATGTAATTAATTGAAACTGTTATTTTTAACTCCGACATTGCAGACGATAGTTGGATCCGACCAAAGAATTTGTAATAATAATACATTATTATTATTTTTTTTGGATCCGACCTACCTTTTGTAATTACATTTGTATCTAAGACGACTGCATGGCGCAGTTGTTTGAGCGTAGGCCGCTCGGCTCACTGCACCGGGTAATTGCGGGTTCGATTCCCGCCGGGGCAAATTTCGGAAATGGCCTTTTCGTAATTTGCCCAGGTCTGGGTGGGATCGCCCCCTGTCCCTTGTACGGTACCCATAGTACAAGCGTTGCTTAGTTTAGGATCATACAGACCTACTGACAAGTAAAGAAAACACTTTTTGTTATTGAAAAGTAATACCCAAGTCTCTTGATGTCTATTGAATAAATACTGAAAACCAGATTACTACTATTCGGGCCTTCGAAATCAACTGCAACATATTTAAGTACTAGCTGTGCCCACCGACTTCGTCCGCGTAGTATTTAACCTAGCAAAAATTTCGGGATTATTGGGATAAAAAGTATTTTATGTGTTAATCCCGGTTATAAACTATCTGTGTTCCAAATTTCATCCAAATCCGTTCAGTAGTTTTTGCCTGAAAGAGTAACAAACATCCACCCTCACAAACTTTCGCATTTATAATATTAGTAGGATGTGATGTTGAAAGTTTTAATGATCCAATACTGCAACTATACCAATATAAAGGTGATGAACACGATTCAAACAGACGAACACGAACTAAATCAGGTTTAGTTAGTTCCATTAGCATCGCAGAGTAGGTATACATACTAACTAAATTTTGGTAATTAGACATTAATCGCAGTTGAAAAAACAAAACCTTTGTAATAATATGTAATTGAAGATTATTTCCTCAAAAAGGCGATTATGTCTGGATTAAGTTACGCCGGACTATTCTCTGCTTTGTAGAACATAATAATTATATTAGATTGTAAGTTCAGGCTTCACTAGACTCAACTAAGTTAAAGTTTAAGAGTGATTTGAATAATTTATCACGGGGGAGGTGAGGATATGCGTATGTTTATATTATAAATTAAACATCCCTTATTAAAAAAAAACAAGCGGTACATAGGTACCTACCCACACCTACACAATCTAGTACTTGGAAGTCCGTACGCCGGTCCGAACTCAAACATCGGTCACAAAGTCAACCCAGAATTCGGCTACTGTGATTTATTTAATCCAAGTTATTCACTTCGTTTATTAAGCAGAGTCGAGATTAATACTGAGGGCTTAACGTAAGACGTGAACTCTCCACCCCGCACCTTCCCCCCGGCTCACCCCCCGAGGGCTCCGGTGCCTCTCGCGTGACGCCGACAGATAAGCTAATTACTTATTGTGATTTAGCAACCGGTTCTCGGAAAAATTTTCATCAAATTTTCTGGGAGCAATTCTGAATAATAAGTAGACGTCGTCCACCACAATGGCGACAATTAACCGGACAATTTAACTTTTTAATTGCGAATTAAGAAACGGTAGAGTGCAAAGGTTGGACGCGGCCCGTGAGTTAATTGTCAAGAAAGGTTTTTAGTTTTTGTTGCTGCCCGGAGGCAGTGCTTTTACGTAACATGTCCATCTACGGAGCGACGCTGTATTGAGAAATACTGGATACACTTTTTTCGATTGACATACTAGGTCTTTCCTACAGTATTTACAGTCCAATAAACCATCAATCGATAATCTTCTCATGCGTATTCAAGTAGTGTTATTAGGCTCGGTATTAAAAAGTCGTACTTGGTTTTAATTTCAAATAGGAGTAAGTTGATATATATTCTTTTAGAACATTGACATTTCCAAATGCGCTCGCAGTCTTCAGATCCATTTATGGAAGACCTATTTTCTACTGGCCTAAGTTTAGGAACGATATTTAAACAAAAAAATCTCTGAAAGGTTTTTTTGATGTTGCATATTAAAAGTTTTATAAACTACACGGAGTATATTTTATCGCGTTTCCCGTTTTTACCCATAATCCTAGTTTTAGTTACTGTCCGTAGCAAGCAAAGGAAAAGTTTCCGAAGCTTGAATCCTTAAAGAAACTTTAAAGTTTCAGTAAACTGAAATAAAAACGCAAGACTTCAATCTTATTTTCATTTCAAACAAAACACAAACTCTATCAACTGATATATGTAAGTTGAGTCAGCTAGGAGACAGTACATTAATATGAAAGCGATTTTAGCTTTGCGTTAATAGGAATTCGGGAATGAACATAGACAATGTAAACATGACAATAGGAGGAGTAAGGGGCTGGTGGGAACTCGTATCGGTGGCGTGCGACTCTGGAGATAACACAGCGCGCCGTCTTTGTGGACGGATGTAAAATTATTAGGCAACGGAATGCCGTAAATGGGGTTCGCCTCTGTAATATCAAGGGTTACAGGCGACTCGCTCCTAACATGGGCTCTGATACGATTAAGTTTATCGAATTCCGGGCGTAGGTACCTAATCACGTTTCACGATATCGCTGGCTACCCTACATTATGTTTCGGGTTTGATATTGTGATTTTTTCCCTATTCCCCCAAAAATTATAATGTATTTTACCAGCGGCTGCGAGACGGTCCACGACCCACTTTCAGCTCAGACAAATTTTTTCGTGCATATTTCAAGCGGGATTAAATTGTTCGAAACTTTGTCGGACAGTCTGTCGAACGGGAAAAGGCTCGAATGGATTGACAGTCGGATGAATCTGACGTTATGAAACCTCATAGATATTGGGTGTCGATCGTTTATGAAACGGCGCCGACGAGGATTCCGAACGCGAATAAAGCAACCGCAAAGTAAACACCATTCAATTTTATTACGGCGAGCAGCCTCCTTTGAAAATCCCGGAGTAGCGATCCCGTAAATCTCTATTTGTCGCAACTAAAACAGGTCACGGCGGAAGGCTATTACGTTCCCTAAATGCTGCCGAACTCCCAGTAGAGCGCTCTAATCCACTCCGAACGGGCTGGTGTCAAACGCAGGCCAGGGTTGTTTGTATTGTTTATTGTCGCGACGCTCGTTCGTACGGCAAAGACGCCGCCGGCACGGTAGAGCATGTTTCAATTGATGGAGCCGAACGGTCCCCGAGGTGAACTATATTCCTGCCCGCGAACGGTACTTATCCTCACTTACTGTCACCTTTACCTTATTTTGAAATCTTCGATGGCTCGTTTAGTATTTCAAGCGGGGTTAAATTGAAATCTGTTGAAGTCGATAAGGTGCCTTAGTCAAGTTTCGTAATATCTACACCTTATGGGGCTACACATTTAGTACTTTAATTAAAGTCAATAGCTGTGTGATATGTATATCATATCCTAGAATAGGTCAACATAAATATTATGTTCAATTAATCCCACATCTACAAACGCTTAAGAAGGTAGAAATCCATTTTTTCTTGTAGTATATCTGTCAATTCTCATATCTATCAATGCTTTATTGGAAAGAAACGCTTCGTCAGTCGGAAGGTTTTTATGTTCGGTTCAGCGTTCGGGTGTGGATGAATAAAACGCAGCGAAGAGCCAGCAGAATGGAACAAAACACTTGAAACAATATCGCGACAGAGCGGCAATCATTCCTGTTTTATCTCAGTTTGCGCACGCTGCGCGGAAACTGTTCTAATAAAAAAACTACCATTATGTATCTACCTACACACTGTACATATGCTGAGGTTACTGCAATGCTGCATCTGCATAGTTCCTTGCAGATATGAGGTTAAAAAATATAGCGCTTACGTCTTTAGATAAAGCTGATTATCGTAGAACATGGTGCCCTACTGAACACGACTCTTGGAATCTGGATAGACTAAAGATGGCAAATAATATAAATAGAACACTTACGCGTATTAATAAACGTGGCTTAGCGGTTGTATTGTTACACCATGCTTAATCTTCATCTTTCAAATGTCAAATTAATGATCATAGAAAGAGATAATCCGGTGTATAACAATTCCATACAATACCACATTTATGAATAAGGGGGGTCAGAATTGAAACATTTTTATATACCACAGTTTCTTTACACAGTCACAAAATGTTTTCGTTTAGTACGTAACTAAAATTATTTACTTATTCTCTGAGCTTTTATCAAATAACTTGTGCTAACGTAGATACCGACTCCTAACAAATTGTTCTTTTAAAAACGTTGGAAATTCTCTGTGACGATAAGTCGGTGACCGATTTGTTACGTTTGATGTCCTCCGTGCACTGCGACACTGCCAATCTTCGAAGTGGACTGCTGCGATTGGGTGACTTTCGCCATTTGAGTTGATTTATACCGTGGAACTGATATTATGATCATTAGGGCTCATTAAAGTCTTGTGAGAGAGAATATGAAAGACTAATTACGTCATCATCGAACAGCCCTCTATATAGAAAAGATACTGAAACATATATAATACACTGATGCATATACACACGGTTTGTCATAATACTCCCAATATGGCTTCGCATAAACTCTCTCTAGTATTCGCTAAAGGAAAGCTAAACAGCTTTGAAACCTAATACAATTTAATCAAAAGAAAAAACAGTGCTCAGTAAAAGCAGTTTAAAAAAGATGCTAGTAAAGTGTGAAGCTCTCTCCGCTAGCTCTTTCTAAGCGCTACAAAAAATAGAGACAAAAGTATTTAACAACAGCGAAACTGATTCAGTCACAGTCAGGAAAAGTTTGGAGTTTAAACGCTCCAGCACGGATTTATTACGGGAGCATTTGTTCCTGACTTCTAACGTATACAATGATGAGATTCTGTGCCGTCTAGTCACTTTTTATCTGTTACATTTTTTTATTGAATACAATGATAGATATAAGTCATGTACAGATAGATAGAAGGACTCCATCACTTAATACTTATACCATACAGTCTTCAGAAGTTATAAGGATAGGAACTCAAAATTCTTAGTTGCTCGCTGATCTTATATTTCGATCCAGAAAGGATTATTTTTGTTAGAGCAACAAATATCTGTGTGGAGAAAGTCAGACTTCATTCGAGACGATTAATCTTCGAACAATAAACCCTTGGTTCGACTGCGGACGTTCTCAGGTCGTAACCCATCAGGAAATGCGAGTTAGAGTTGGTTTACCTCTTCGAAAGTTTTTCACGGTCAGACCGTTTATGTAATAGTTATGTTTATAAGTTTACCGGAGTTTCACCAAAGTCGGGTTCCAATCTTGGCTTAAAATTATCAGGAAGTATTACATTGTTAGTGGCATTTAAAGGCTTCATTTTGTGTGATATTATTTTGTTATGAATTTTTAAACTCAATCCTCGTTTTAAAGCTACAACTGCAAAATGGTGTTGAACGCTTTTCATATTAATTTAAGTACATTTCTTGTTACAGATTCAAAGTGATGCTGAAATGATGAGACAATAAGATAATATTACGTGACAATAAATATAGGAAGATATGAAACTTATTTAATTTATGATGTAAGAAACATGTAATATTCAAGATTTTGAGACAATACAAACCTCGGAAGAGTTGTTATGACAATAACGGGATGTGAGAGATTGTCATCAGTTTGGAATCATGACGGCGGAATCATTGCGACGCTCGAGATCCGTTTCCATGGAAACCGGAGGCCTACCGTTGGTGTCGACGTTCGCGCTTCTCACCATCGTCGCAGGTAATTAGATTTAACTTTCATTAGGATAATCATACGCTCAATCTTCTTCGTCTTTGTGATATTATGAAAGATATTACTGGGAGGCAGGATCCATAGATAATTATCGTTACTGTCAGCAGAGAATATACATCGGTGAATTTTCAGCTATCGAAGTTGAGTTAGCATAACGAGGAATGAGAAACTAGCTTCAGACTAGAAGCATCAAAAGTCTCAGTAAAAGCATCAATTACTCTAGAATGTAATGCATATAATACTCCCACCTTCTTGATGCTCCTTGTACTCGTTACTCTACAGCTAAATTGCACCCGGACGTTGTTGAAAGTAATATATCGCAGTCATTAGTTATAATTACAACGCGTTTTAGTTTCAAAGCTTTTTGCATTCAGTAGCTCCACCATGAGTTTAACGCTTACTTATCACTAGCTTCTGCGTTAAATATTTGTTTGGCAAATTATACAGCGTCTCTATACCACAGAGGAACTAAAATATGTAAAATACACGCGACTAGCGACTTATAGCAAACGTATAAGCCCATGGTAGAGCTCATTTGGAAAATTCGTGCCGAGTGCCGAACTAAACATGCCTCTAATGGCGCGTCTCACGAAAAGCTTAATATTCAGTCCGGTGGCTAGTTGCCTCTTTGAAAACATTAATTTGCTCTTCCGACTTTATATAAGCGAATGCGAATACGCTAAAATATTTCAGGAAGTCTGGCTAATCTAAATGTTCATACCAATGGGATTAGAGATAGTTCGTGTGAAGCATTCAAAAGTTCTTAATGTTTTCGCTGAATTAAAATGTATTGTGCTAAATGACCGGTATTTTATTTAAAAGGACTTAACTAATATATAGGAGCTATTACATCCTTGCGTGATTTACCGTAACTTTATTGGAATGTAAAATCTCTATTATATTTTCATTGCACTGCAACATGGGATTCTTCAAAACGCAAGTGTACGGGTCCCTAAAAGTCCGGCACTGCGTCTGTTCCCCAGATGTCCTGGGTGTCGACCACTTACCATCAGGTGAAGCGACGACTGGTGTGCCTATCCAGACAATAAAAAAAAACAAAGAGTGTGTCCTATCACTGTGTCCACTTATCACGCCGTTTGGCATTTGTTTCTTCATCGGTTCGCCTACCGCAGTTTGTCTGATTTATTTATGGGACGAGTGCCGCCACACATCCCAACTACTGTTACTCCTGTAAGCCAGGATCGACAATGGTGTCCAATAGTGAAGCCGAGGCTTGACACTCGACGAGTCCCGGGGAAAAGTAAAATTGTCTTGGAACCCGCAAGGATTTAATTGAAAAATAGAACTGGAGGAGTTGGCAGAATATTATCCACTCCGTTGCAAAGCAGGAGACAGAAATGACTTGACTAGGTTGATTGCCACAGAAGCAAGACTGTTACAGCTGATTGAAGACCAGTTGTAAGGCACCACGTATCGTAATTAAACTAATTGGACGTAAACTCGTGAGCTGATTATACTTGATTCCAATAATGCGGTTCGTGTGAAGTAGCAAATTGTTTCACTTTAACGAGTGTCTAGAGTTGCGGGCGGGTGCAGTCAGAAGCAACGCTCCGGATTCCCTCACGTACTGACCAGACGCAAGGAACCCGCACCGCCCTGCCCTACCGGATTCCAAGTTTAATTGAAAACGCTTTATATAACATTTTCTTTTAATTGTTTAAGCTTTCACTTCATTCCCGGCCCGTGCTCTGAAATGTTTAATATAGTTCCTAATGAACGCCTAAAAGACGATTGGTTCAGCACGCATCTTGTGGGTACCAGGTCCTGGTTTCAAACTCTGGCTCTCACCTGTGGGTTTTAGAAATTTATGCGCGAATCATTATTTCTATGAGTATCACTTGCTTACGGTGAAGGAAAGCATCGTGAGGAAAGCTGCATGTCTTCGAAAATCTAACCAATTTTCGAAAGTCATGTGCAATCCGCTAACCCCCCCCCCCCCCCCCCCACTGGACCAGCTGGGTGGGGATTACGGCCTGAATCTCCCTCGTAGTTAGGGAAGGCCCGTGCCCAGGTGTGGGACGTCAAAAAAGTCTAAATTATTTAATTATTATAATGAAAACTCTAAGGATTAAATAAACACGTTCGGTTTGCTTGCAACAGGAACGATATGCGTAAAACCCACATCGGATAATAGCTAATCATTGAATTAATTGTATGGGAATTAGTGATCGCGCGCGCGGTTAATTTAACGCAATTCTATCATAATGTAATTATTGATGTCGATGAGCGTGAAATACTGAATAATTGGAACACGTAATCGGATGCGGAGGGCTCGACCGATGAAATGCGGTACAATTAATATAATTATTGGACTTATTCATATCGGCATATGATTTGTTTGAGCAAATATGTATCGAGGACCATTGTATTAGCCTGGGTGTTTATTTTATTTAAATATACCTTGGTTTGCGGTAAACCCGCCTCGGTTTTGTACGGAGTTGTTATATTTAATTGTGTATTGTATTTTGTAACTTTTATGATTTCGTAATCATAAAGGTTCTCATTTCAAAATGCACGTAATTTTGTATGTTGTTTTGTGTAAATGGTAAGATGATGTAACCACCACTAAAAAACATATTTTATTTCAAAAAATAATATTTAAGAATTTAAAGCAAGATCGTATATAAATGTCATTGAAATATTTTAATATAAACAACCAAATTTATACACTACGTATGACGGTCCACGTCCCCGCAAACACGAGTCTTGCTTTAACTAAAATTACGTATCAATATTTCACTTGATAAGCGTTCGTATGTACAGTTGATTTATCGCCCAAGATATTATATTATCCGTCGCTGGGGCAGTAGATATTGTGATAACGGGGTCGTCCGTGGACGAAGTTCGCGTCGCGCGCCGACCGGACTGCCCTCCAGTTATTAATTTTCATTTGACTCAGATAAAAGCTTCACTTATAGCTATTAATGTCTTTCAGTGATTCATTGTGTCATTTTTGTACGAGACTAATGTCCAGATTTTCTCGGTATTGCCAGTTTGATAAAATATACCTAATGTTCGCTTTTTTCATTATGTAGCTATTTGTCGATATAACATTAACATTCATGTTAAAGAGTTCAACGATAGAAAAAATTAAGACACCCAATATATACCTTCACCCCCTTAGATATTAATAAACGTGGTTACACCACGTATTAGTTACACCATTGTCTTCTTTCGAACGTCAAATTAGCTACAGATGATACAAAGAGATAGTTCGGTGTTAAACTATTCGCCCGCTAATCCAGGCTTATTAATAAGGGGGACAGAGTTTCACATCAATAGCTATCGAAATGAGGTTTTTTTGTTTTCAAATAGAATCCTACAACCTACCTATGCTATGTTGGGGTTATAGTTTATACTTAATAACGAACGGAAATTGTTTCACCATAGCAACGTAGAAACGGCATTCAGCACTGAAACAGTATCCACAGTAATATATCATACCTTATCATTTAAACCGTTTATCTTGTAATAAAAAGTTTGAGATTTTTTTGTATTTATAAAGTGTAAAAGAATAATGTGCAGCCAGGGGATAAGAGTGACGAATGCCCAGGTATCCATTATTAATTTTCATTTAAAGCGGTGCGGCGGCGGGAGGCTCGGGCCGGGGCGCGCCGCGGCGTGACAAAGGCGCCGCATCTCCTATAAACACTTTCTCGTTGTGCTCCATTATCGCTACACAGCTGCGGGGTGATTTTGAAAATAGTGTAACACTCCTTACCGTGGGAAATGTGTCATGTCTCGTTTAACGCATTTTGCGCTTCCGATTCTCGCACTCATTGTACTAAACACAGTTACTATAGCTACTTTACACTGATCTTGCTGCTAGCTAGATATGATAGCTGATGACCGCTTAGCGCATTGGTTCGAGTTTAGGCCGCTCGGCTCACTGCACATGGTGATTGCGGGTAAATTCCCGCCGGGGCAAATTTAGGAATAGCCTATTCGTAATTTGTAAGGTCTGGGTGTCACTGGGATCGCCCACAGTCCATTGTACGGTACCCATAGTACAAGCGTTGCTTAGTTAGGGACCATACAGTTGGTGTGTCAGTCTGGTGATATTTCTTGATTTATTTATAATATTTATTATCTTCTGTGAGAGCGTGGTACTACCCCAGTTGAGCTAGCCCGTAGGTATTTAATCTGTAGTTATTTGGCTATCAGCTTGTCTTTACCACCGTAAAACGCATTGTAACAGTAGAACCACTGTTACTGTATATTGCTAACATTTCACATTATTATTAACTACTAGCTGTGCCCCGCGACTTCATCCGCGTAGTATTGGATTATTGGGTTAAAAAGTATCCCATATGTTAATACCGGTTATAATCTATCTGTGTTCCAAATTTCATCCAAATCCGTTCAGTAGTTTTTGCGTGAAGGAGTAACAAACATACATACATACATACATCCACACTTACAAACTTTCGCATTTATAATATTAGTAGGATATAAGCATTCTAAGTACATGGTACTTATAGACAAAGTTTCGCGCAAGAGCTCACTCCATTGAGGAGTTTTGAAGGCGACGAGATAGAAAATCTTAAGTACTGAAAGCGCGTGAACACGTAAACAACTAAGTTGGGGCGAGATATACTGCCTCCTTCGTCGTTGGCCATTCCTCTTGGATCTTGGCCCAATCCGGGCCAATGATTTCCGCTCTCAATACACTACTTAGTTCCCCACAAAATATTTGCCAACATTGGCCACGTTTCAAACAAATCGCGCCAATTAGTATGGTTATAATAACTTTAGCTGTTGGCAGATTCCTCCAACCGTTTTGAGTAATGATCGGGAGTTTGCCAACATCACCTAATCTCTATACGTTTGGCTTTGTTAGGTTTTATTGGCTCGAAGTACCTACTTATTGGATTAGAAGTAAGTAAAAACCAACTTACCTATTCAATTCACAAGGGTCATATTAATTAATAATTGATAATAATATAATATTATGGTTTTAATTTTCTGTGTATTGGTCCTATTATGTTGACTACAAATTACGACGAAACTAAATTTGTCACCTTTAAAAATATTGCCCTTTTGCTCATACCTTACAGCTTTGGGAAGGAAGACAAAACTTTAGTTTAGTAAAGTTTAGTTTGTGTACTAACAGAATCAGCATCAATTACTCATTGAATATAAAATTCCAACAACTCTAGAATATTTCACAGAGTGATATTTCATACTTATCGAAGTTGGTAACTAGCAATAAATTAAGAAGTGATGGTGATTTCCGCCAGTTCATTTCTCTCTATTCAATTGCACGAAACCATTTGGCTTCACTTTCTACCGATATCTCTGTCATTACGAACGAACGAGAAAAAATAATGGAGGCGCCGCCATTTTTTTAATTGATTCATTCTGTGGCTCCGGGTCGTGGGTAAAAAGTGAAAAAATTATTTAATCTCAACCCCGCATTAGCCGAATTGAACGAAAATATTCGGCGTTCCGAAATCCCACACGAAGCCATTAATCGTTTTGATGTCACAGTATGGGACATTTAGTGTGACCCTTTTTATACGACAACCTTTCCCGATTTACGTCCCTAATCGCCGAACACCGAACGCCGAAAGCCGAAACGGGGAGTTCATATGTCGGTGGCGTTTAGCAGATACAGCGGAGTCGACCCATTGTGAAGGATTATACAAATGATGGTATAGAATATCAGCGACTATATTTGTGTATCGGCGTTCCATCGCTTTAATAGATTGCTTAACTTAACTGCGGGCACTACTGAAACGTTAATGAATGCTGCGGTAAAATGTGTTGACCATTTACGGAATTTCTGAATAGCTAATGCATACCTAAGTGGCAAATTAATTGATTTTAGATATTTTTTTAAGGAATATTCATAACTATGGAACTGGAATTAATTTTAACCTAATAAGTTTTCACGACCAGTTTCAATTTTATAAAACACACTATATATAATATACATACATATCTATATTAAAATCGTAATGCAGTTAGTTGTAGCATGGAAACAATAACTTCAGCAACCATCCCATAATTTGTTCGACGTAGAATGAAACGATATAAATTGCTTGTAAACAAAGTAGTTTCCGGGTGATTTTTGGTAATGAATGCAGAGATTTATTTAATGAAAAGTAGATCAATTGCTTTAGGAGTCGGCAGCATCAGCAATTTCCCCGGTTTTGTTTGTGCAAGCCTGACCCAATTTAAACCAATTTGAAAGGCCAATCCGACCTGTATTTCTTCTGATTGTATTTGGCTATCGCTGAATATAAAGCTGATCCGTTAGCAGTATTGTTTATCAAGAGCCCCTGCAAAGTGTCAGTTAATTTATTCTAGTAATTGTGGACTCTGTGGATTGGGATCTTTTGTTTGCAGGGTAAATACGAGTGTCTAGTATAATGTCACATCAATTTTAATAAAACTGTAATAGAAGTTTACTTACTTAATTTTGGTTATAATAATTGGCGTCCTCTTTAAGGCGTCAATAGTCAATAGGCGCCTAGTGGTTAGAGCGGCCGCACTCGTAGCCGAGGGGTTCCGGGTTCGATCCTCATCATAGCCATTAAACTATTGCCGTGGGCCTACTCCTAACACAACCATTAGCTTAGCTAGAGCGGCTAACGGGAATACTAGTAATGTGATAAAATTACATTGCTAGAAATCTTAAAAAAAAAATAAAAAACATGTTCAATACTTGTTCTGATTTGATCTTCAACTCCTGAGTTTAATAATCTGAATATTTGTTACTATCCGTTAAAATTTTATCTAGGTATACCAACGGCAATAGATTATATTTTATAAGATTAGTTGCTTCAACTATTCGCCCTCGTTTATTTTAAATTTAACATTATGGTTTATAACATTGAATTAACTACGAATTTATAAACTGGCCGCTCAAATGTTTGGCCTGAATTGAACTCGAACGTTATCACCATTTCTTATCGATTTTTGCTAGCCATGCTTTAGATATAAATGCATCATGGTTACATTCAAGAAAATAAAAATGTATGGCAATCCTAAGTACGATCTAGGTCAGAAATTTATACTGGCCGGTAATCATTAATTGGATATTCGATCTACCTTATATTACGTTAATTTATATGGTTGTGTGGTGCAGGGCAGCTTCAAGGATCGGGCTACAGCGAGCAGGAGCCGGAGTTTCTGTCGCCGCTTGAAAACTTGACAGTGGCGCAGGGCAGGGATGTCCATTTCACTTGCACAGTCAACCGACTTGGCACTTACAAAGTAAGGAATCACAATAATCTTCATAGTGCCTATGAAAACCCTACAGATTTTCCAAATGAAAATAAAAAAGTAAAATGTGTTTGGTCGATGACGTATTGGTGTACGAGTATAATAAAGAGTTCTATTATATTCTACAACTTGGCATGTTACATAAAACTGGCCGAGTGTGTATCGCGCCATGCACAATGTAGGGTTCCGTAGCCACTTCAATAATAAAATTATATTTTCGTTAACTAGTTTTATCGATTATTATAATAATGTAAGAAGTGTGGAGTTCATTACGTAAATAAAATTCTCGCAAACGGAATTTTTGATAATAAAAATGTTGTATCGAAACACCATTTCATTTGAAAATACCTTTTCAACGACACCCTACATGATGGGGTAACTAAAAAAAAATCTCCTCTTTCCATATTCGGGGAGCTACCTCAAGAAAAGTAATTTTGCTACATTTTACATTTTTGAAACTAAGATCTATTCTGATATATCTGTATCAAATTTCACCAACTTCCGACTAAAATTGAAGTTATGGTACTGTGACAGATTTAGGTTTACCAGGAGCTCATAGTTCACTATGACACTTATAAAGTCATTAAAGACAGACTACACTTGCAACTTTCGGTTGTTCTCTGAAGTAAGTTGAATTCACATTTGAATTCTATTCCAGGTGGCTTGGATCAAATCAGACACGAAAACTATTCTGGCGATCCACACGCACATGGTGACCCTGAACCCTCGGGTGTCGGTGACGCACAACGGCCACAACACATGGAAGCTGTACATCAGCAATGTGGAGCCGAAGGACTCTGGCACGTACATGTGCCAAATCAATACCGACCCTATGATGAGCCAGGTTAGTATTCTAAATACTTTGCAGTAGATTGAAATAAAACTATTTTTACGGATTATATTGCGTTTATTTACTTACATAGGGCAAACTAAAAGATCAGTAAAAACCCGCGTAAAAGAACACATAGCTGACGTGAAACACCGGCGCTCCACGAAGTCTGCAATCTGTGAACGTATACAGGACCGCACCCGCCATTATATCAGATTTGATAAACCACAGATCCTCGCAAAAGAACACCGATTCCGACCAAGGATGATACGTGAGGCCATTGAAATTAAAAAACATCCTAATTTCAATAGGGAAGATGGCTGGGTGCTACCACCAACTTGGGATCCAGTAATTAATATAATTAAATACAAAACCAAACGTACCATTGCAAGACCTCAAGACACAGTGAGCACTTTTTGCGTGGATCGGACCGCAAACACCAACTAAAAAAAAAAACTTTAACTATGACATCAGGACGTCTAACACCTCAGTCCCCCCGTGACCACGGTTGCTGTAAAGCAACCGAAACGTCGGGAACATAAACAGTAAATAAACGCGATATAATCCGTAAAAATAGTTTTATTTCAATGTGTAGTATTCGCGTAAAAATAAGAAAACAATATTTGCAGTAGATGTCAAAGGCAAAATGTAAGTAGGTATGCGCTACACAAGGCATGTTTTGTAACTAACAGTCAGTTGTTTTAAAATCAAATTACTGATGCAGCTATCTACGCGCTTTCTGATCTGAATTCCAATTGAGAGCGATAGCGCTATATAAAGAAACCGAAAAACACTGTATGCGGTCATTTACACGCAGAAGCTGATACAGTTCTGTCTTAAAGTACACTTTTGTCAAGGAATCTCCGCCGCATTTGACATCTGGATACATTTAAATGTAAAGAAATTATCAGTGCCTGGCTAACTAACTGGCTGGTGTGAATGACCTTTTCATGCATGAGGTACGTCACATAACATAGTTGAATTAAACTTACCTTTCAGGCGTGAAATGATCATCATACCTATATATTTATAATTTCCCGGCTATCTCAGCACACACATCAATTCAATACAGGATCATTACCCAATCTATTACGTCGTATAACAGTTAATCCAGTTAATAATTTACAGAAGCGTAGTTTAATTAAATCTCATCAATTATAGACAGTGATTACAAACGGTTTCAATTGAAACGCAGCTATTATTACCAATCATACTGCAGTCGTTGCTGATACAAAAGATAAAGTAGTATTGACAGAAGTTGGTAGAGAGAAATTAGTGTTTGAGCCCTTCAGCCCACTGCACTGCGTCGTTGCAGGTTCTCAGACATGGTCAATTTTGGAAATTAGTTTTTTGTAATTTGGTTTGGATGCCCATTATGATTTGATCACTCCAATTTCAAAGGTACTTACTCATATTACACAGCGTTGCTTAGTAGGGGATCCGCTAGCGTTTATATTATTTCCTGGATGTCGACAACAGCGTCACCCACTGGATCCAACTATTAAGCTAAGCACTAGATGACCAGTACAATAAAAAAAAATCTGTCAAACCGTCTACTAGAAAAATTACGAACACAATCACACCGGAATTTTATATAATACTAACTGTACCCTGCGCGCGTTGCTACGCTATCAAAGATTGTGTACTCAGAAACCTTTGTGGGCTCATGCACAACACTTTCCTGAAGATTATGACATGATCAAAAGCATAGTTTACGATTCTATAAAGGACATACAGACAAACATTCATTTTTATATATATAGATAGAAGATAATGTAGATGGCTATTTCATGGGATTTGATAATATGCCCCGATATTATAATTGCAAAAAGCAAATCCAATAGGTCGCAACGTATTGGAATACCATCACCGTAATTATACTCCGATTCTGGTCGGCTCTACAACTCTACAATCGATTTCCATCGGAACGGGGTGCGGCTCGGTCTCAATACCATTCGCAAGCTAATGCCACGACCTATTGATATGGATCACCCATTTTATACATATATAAATAAAGATACCTAATAGATTACATTGCTGTTATACTTCAGAACTATAGTTCTATAGCCCTATAGGGCTTATGCATGATTTTCAGGGTTCAATGCCTCAAAAGGAAAAGAAACGGGATCCTTATAGGATCACTATGTTGTCCGTCTGTCAAGACCCTTTTTCTCAGGAACGGGTAGAGTTATTAAGTTGAAATATCAAATGCCGAGGTCCCTTGGACGTATAAACTATTTAAGGATTCTATATATATATATATATTTTTTTTTTTTTGAATGGACTATATGTTGTTGGCTAGCGTGGCCATAACAACTTCACCCGGACAGAGGACGAGCGCAAGCGCGCTCCAGCCAGAGACATATAATTAGATTGTGGATCTTTTAGTTTAAGGCAAACAGAACTAATATTTATAGAATAGATCAAGCACATTTACTAGTAGGAAAAAAATATTGGTCTATGAACTGCTTGCTTAATACTGATTGCAATTTGTATTCAGATTCGGTTCGGTGTAGCCGTCGACTTTCAGCAACCGCAGCTGATATTAAAATTTATGCAATCGATACGGATCGCCAGCTTGCATCGCGATCCGCACTCGTTGTCACGTTCCGAACGTTTCATCAGATAAATGATATCCGTATTCTTTGTGTTTAGATTCTCGATTTTTCACATATCCGCACGAGCGACGGTACGAAGTTATTTCATTCCGAGAATTTAGTCCGGTTGAGGAATTGATTATATAGATAGTCTAACAATATCGATTATCGACATTATATAGAGTCGACATATAATGCGATATTTTTATCTCCTTGAATGTGAATATAAGTACGACAATTTAATAGCAGCCAGCAATACCTTTATGTCTGAAAAATAAAGTGGAAAAGGAAGTTAGATTATGAACTTTCCGCTGTTAGTGTTAAATAATGCAATGCAAAATGTTAAATAATGCAAACCTCGTACCTACTTTTTTCCATTCTATGTCATATTCATAAAAAAAATCGAGCTTGAATTTCCATTGCAACTTTTTATATATTTAAATACGTTATAGTTAAATTGATAACGTGTTGATACTATCTATACTCTAGATAATATGGCGCGTATTATCAACCGGCATGCGGCTGTGAGATGTAACTTTGATACAATATTATTATCACCGCCGGCCGCGGCTTACCTGTCCGCCCTGCGTGGGCCTCGGCTATGCATTATTCCGAGTACGTGTAATCTCGACATGTTAACCCGCGTTCACATAAAGAAAAGCAACACAACAAATTGGGGTGCGATCATAGGACGAGAACTTTTTTTTAACCCATTGCGGCAAAGCCAAAAGGTAGGGTTATTTCTAATTGCAATGTGCGGTTATCACGTTTTATTGTTAGCTCCTTCAACTAAGAAAAAATATTTTAGTGCAGCTCGTTTAGAAGCTTCCGCGAGGCACACTGTGCGTGGGCACACTCTGCGTAAGCACAATGTGCCTAGCGGGAGCTTCTAACGTAATCGTACCTTCATCGAGAAAGCATGCAGTCACTGTCGTTCTTATTTATGAAATCCGACATGTGAGCGGGACGGCACACGCTTATGTTCAATATTTCGGTGCAGGTCCTCTGAATTGGGATGGATTCAACCTATAATTAATTACGAGGATGGATCTCTAACTTTCACCATGTTATGAAATGAATGAGTTAGTGAAGAACTCTGGCATCAAAGTGAACAATTAATTCAACCATATGGAATGCCAAGGATGAGTGATGTTTTGTTTCATAACTGCTGTTGTTTACGGGGCATTCGTCTTGTTCTGTGAACTCGGCTTTAGGCGCCGAGGAGCGAGTGTCTTTTATACTGATGCGGGTATTACTGAATGCGAACATTTTGCTTACACGTGATATAAGTAGATACTCCCAATTTATTACGCTTGTAACTTTCACCGTACAACTTTTGTGCGAGGTGAAACCCTTGTTTGTAGACTCTGGTGTTGTTTGCTTTTTCTTAATTCGTTAGCTACGTTAAGTATATTTGCTTGTATGGGATTGCTAAATGGTCAATCAATATGGGCAAACTTTGCGATTAGTTTTAAAGTTAGAACACTGCCTTTTATCTGCCTATCATTTTATATTCAGATTAGTTTGTTTTGTTCCAATGAAACTAGGTATCGCAGTATTTTTATTATCCTCAATATCAGTGCTGTAGTGAGTAGTAATAAAGTGTTGATCGAGTGCTCGCTTTCCTTCACAATATTACCGAGGCGGATATAACTAGGACAAGTTTATTAAACGTCTTAAATCACTGCCATCCGCAATAAAACAAGCGTCCGTTTTACTACTCTACTTTATTATTCCACACATAAAACCGTACAATATAAAAGCGCAGGGCGAAAGAAAAACTCCGCTCGTCTGCAGCGGCTGTCTGCCACGTGCAGATTTCTGCAATATTAGGTTCTGTAAACGTGTGCGCTGACACTTATTAAGTTATTTACCGTTTGCGGTGTGCGGGTAGTAACGGCGCTCTGGGACCGGCGGAATGTTGTCAAGTCGTGCGCGGAATGCACGCGGTTGCCAAAGGGAGGCGGTGGAATGTCACCGCGACATCTTCATGCGACAGACAACTTTCTGAATGTGCCCACGTTGTTTGTACGCGCTGTTGTTAGAAATGGCAGCAGACTTGCAGTGGAAATTGCAAACGTCACCCCAGTTGTAGAAATGAAAAAAAATTAGAGTAATCCTGACATTAAACGCTAACCTGTTATTCAATATACATTCAATCGCAATTTAACGGGAGATTAGTGTTTAATTTCAATTTTCAATTAAATGAATGTTCCAGCCACTTAGCTTTTATGGAGTTTAGCAACATTTTTGATCGCGATTGTACATACTGTCACAGTTATATCCTACTAATATTATAAATGCGAAAGTTTGTGAGTGTGGATGTATGTATGTATGTATGTATGTATGTATGTATGTATGTATGTATGTATGTATGTATGTATGTATGTATGTATGTATGTATGTATGTATGTATGTATGTATGTATGTATGTTTTTGTTACTCCTTCACGCAAAAACTACTGAACGGATTTGGATGAAAGTTGGAACACAGATAGATTATAACCGGGATTAACATACTTTTGGATACTTTTTAACCCAATAATCCAATACTACGCGGATGAAGTCGCGGGGCACAGCTAGTTAGGTATATATTAGTCATTACTAGTATTTTCTCAACGCTGCATTTCTAAGGTCGTGAAGTTCCCAGAAGGGTAATAATTTTGTCTGTCCTTCGTTTTGTTTACATCTCTCAGTGCTTTCATCTATTACTTTTAAATTGCAACTCCTAGCCCTCTGCACGAAATGACTTCTATGTACATTATTAAATTGCTGCTCTTAGTATTCGTATAATAAATTACAGTTTTCCAGCATTATAAGGTAGAAAAAAAAAGATTTATATTACTGTAATATAATATTTTACAGTATAATCTTAGATATAACTTAATAATTATCATAATTAAAGCAGTTTCTCGATTTAACCATCCATCTTCATAAATCTATACAAATAAATAAAATTGGAGTGTCTGTTTGTAATATCAAAATAACACCTTCTCACTAAATGCATATGAAAGGACATACGACACTTGTAACAAAAACGCGATTAAAAAAATGTTTGTCTGTCTGTCTGTCTATCTGTCTGTCTGTCTGTGTGTTTGTTCCGGGTAATCTCCGAAACGGCTGGACCGATTTTGACGGGACTTTCACTGGCAGAAAGCTGATGTTTTAAGGAGTAACTTAATAACTTTTAATTTTGGAAAAACAATAAGGGTTCCGCGTAAAAAAATAAAAACACATTAAATGAAAGAGTATCTCCGAAACGGCTGGACCGATTTTTACGGGACGTTCACTGGTAGATAGGTGTTGGTATAAGCAGTAACTGAGAATACTTTTATTTTAGAAATACTAAATTTAAAAAAATGGGTCCTGTCGCGCGGGCTCGGAACGCGGGAGGGGGCTTTTTTGTTAAGTTAAATTCCACGCGGACGAAGTCGCGGGCTCAGCTAGTATTAAATATAAGTTTGTACTATCCAATGCACGTCTGTCGTATTGATTTTGTTCATCTTCACACACCCAGTTATGTCAAGCTGAAGTTTTATAGTCCACTCGTTTATACAATACCGCTCAGCAGTTTCGCTGTTATGAGGGAACATAAAGACTCACACCTCATTTATACAAGTACTTATGAATACATGCAGTCAATCGAATTCAGTAAACCAAGCATGTTGGGTTTTTATGAAGTAGACAGAGAATTCGGAATTTAATCTATACATCTATACAAATAAATAAAATTGGAGTGTCTGTTTGTAATATCAAAATAACACCTTTTCACTAAATGCATATGAAAGTACATACGACACCTATAACAAAAACGCGATTTAAAAAAAAATTGTCTGTCTGTCTGTGTGTTTGTTCCGGGTAATCTCCGAAACGGCTGGACCGATTTTGACGGGCCTTTCACTGGCAGATAGCTGATGTTTTAAGGAGTAACTTAGGCTACTTTAATTCTAGAAAAACAATTAGGGTTCCGCGTAAAAAAATAAAAACACATGAAATCAAAGAGTATCACTGAAACGGCTGGACCGATTTTGACGGGACTTTCACTGGTAGATAGCTGATGTTATAATCAGTAACATAGGCTACTTTTGTTTTAGAAAAACAAAGTCTTAAAAATGGGTTCTGTCGCGCGGGCTCAGAACGCGGGAGCGGGCTTTTTTGTTAAGTTAAATTCCACGCGGACGAAGTCGCGGGCTCAGCTAGTCCCTATAATATTTGTGTGACCCATAGTGTAATTGGACGATACTTCTTAAGAATTGATTAATCATATTTCATTTAAGCTCGTCTGAAAATAAATGACCAATTTCTAAAGCTATTTAAAAATAATCTGACTTATTTAAATAGAGGTGTTAACAAATCACGCCATGATATCCTTGTATAATAGAGATGCTAACTCTACGTTTCTTAGGATCGTATTTGCTTAGGTTTGGTATCGGTGAGGTAAGGAGGCATAAAGCCTGTTTTTATTTGCATTGGTCCAAAGCTAAGAGGCAAATTATAGGTGAATGTGCTTTTAGAAAACGTTAATGGGTAGGTTACTTTCACAATAGAAGTAGGTACTCTTTTGTTAGCTTGGCAGCGAAGTTTTTTGTTTGGAAAAATATTACTAGCCATTTGAGTTTATCACATTACTGATATTCTCGGCTAAGGTAATGCTTGTGTTAGGTGTGGGCCCACGTTAATAGTTAAATGGCCAGGATGGGGATCGAACCCGGAACCTCCCAGCTACGAGGGCGGCCCCTCTAACCACTAGGCTATTGGAGCCTAGGTACCTAATAAAATTAATTAATTAATTATTATAATGTAGACACGCCATAAAACACATTGCGTTGTGTCTGTACTCACCAAAAACTGGTACCTAAGTTTCTATATATTTTCATTTCTGATCTATTTTTAAATTGTCGTATAATCATTTTTTTTAATACCCATCTGTTATTATTATTGCACACGTATTATTCCAAGTGTTCCATAATCAGTAAAACTTTTAATACAATATAATAATATATATTTTCATGAACAAAACAAATATACATAAAGGCTACCGGCCATCATTCATGGAGGGTTGGTTTTGGGCAATCAAATAAATATTGACCTACTAATTGTTTTTGCGGCATTGATGGCGAGCCCTGTTGACAGAGGCGGTGATGAACGACCGTGGTTTTTGTGACCCTAACCCCTTTTTCTCCATTCACCAAGATCCCATCTACACGGTCGAGTGCCACTAAAATGAAATAAAGCATTTTTCTATCACTCAAACGATAAAACAAACTTTTAAACTCGACCGTTTTCAAATTAAACTCGGCCGCGATTTAATTCCGTTTATAGCGGATACTTTGCATAACTTAAACAAAAGCAATTTTGTAATTACAAATCAATACGGCAACAGTTTGTAAGTCCGCCGGGCTGTAAATTTTAAGTATTTCACGGTACTAAAAGGCTTTAAATTTTATGCGGGTGCCTCTAGGTTTTTACGTAGGAATCCGCGGGGTCGGAGTCTATACGCGCGCGTATAAATAAGCCTTCAGCCGGCTGTAAGCGCCGAAGGGTATTTTCAATATGGGTAATTTCGCATGGAACGCAAATACTTTAGCAGCTTTATTGCATACTCCGGGATTAACTCGGCATACGAGCATTGAAAAACGAGAGCTTTCGACCTTCAGTTACATACAAAAACTCCTGGTGTTTTATCTTAATTACTTAGAAATCTTTGTGGGAGAAAATCCCTACCCTTATGTTGTCCATCGTCGCGTAACTTTATGAGCGGATTACTTTTATGGGCGGGATTAAAGTCCCGTTTGCGAAATGTTTACAGCGCTTAACTGGCCGGCCAGCTGCACGATAGATGCTCTATTGCCACGAATCGCCGTTTTAAAATGCCCCTATAAAATATTATTTATGAACCTCTCTGAGGTATTTAGAAAAGAGTTTAAGTATTCTTCTAGAAGACGCGTTAATCAAATTCGTAAAGTGAAAGAATCTTTACAATTCCAAAGTTTAGGCATAATAAAAGGCATCGCCACCTCATAGTATAATATTTAAGGAATTTTCATAACGAAAACTTTGAAACTTAACAGGTAGACAAAGGGATTTTTAGGAATTTGAGAAGGTCAGCTTTAGAATAATAACAGATTTGAAGAGGATAAGAACCAGGAGATAATGTTTTAAGATTGTCATCAATTGATATTTGCTTGAGACAGGTTTACAAAAAAAACACTTACATATTAATTCCAATAATTCCATAAGCATGTTAAAATAGTTATACAGAATGTATGAAACATTTAACGCTTAATATGCACAATTATTACATTATTACCCAGGTGAAAAGGCTGTAACACGAATTATGTTGTTACCGAGCACGGGAACTCGCCGCCGAGCGTAGAATCCGCGCCGCTGCTAAGGAGCTCCATTCTTGGCACCATAAACACATTCTTCGACACATAGTTGCCTCGACATGTCGCAACTAAGGCCCCTTACAAACACTTAGTTATACCCCGCCGGAGGAATTCCTTAGATGCTGCGAGGAATCCTTCGGGTTGTACAACGTGAACCTATTGTGCCCGTTATATAATTATTTCACCTCCGATATAAAGCCGAGGCTTTAAAGCGACTCCCATATTCAGGCGCTTCTAAATATTGTGGCAAGCTTAGCTTGCTATGCGGGATTTACGACGCTCGGATTATACATAAGCTCGTTGAAATACTATCTCGTACAATATTTGCTATTAGACCTAGTTGCTATTTCAATAAATAAATATCGCCAGACTGACACACCAACTGTGTGGTCCCACACTAAGCATCACTTGTATTATGGGTATATGGGTACCGCACAATGGACTGGGGGCGATCCCAATGACACCCAGACCAGGGAAAGTTCCGAATAGGCCAGTTCCGAATTTTGCCCTAGCATGAATCGAAGCCGCAACCACCATGTGTAGTGAGCCGAGCGGCTTACGTTCAAACCACTGCGCCAAGCGGTCGTCTGTTCTATTTGGGTATACTTTCAGGCGCAATATACGGTACTGATTCATGTCGACGACAACATTTGGCGCTCGGCGGCTCGGTAACTTACGCTAACCGGATAACGTGCCAAATCTGGTTGGAAGTAAAATAAATAAAACATAAAAGGAAAGTAAGTTGAAAGCTAGAGAGTAGAATCAACAAGTGAATTATTTGTTAGTCGAAAAATCGGCAGGCGTTACTCAGCATTCTTTTGTTGTGTTGGGCTACAGGTGCGGTCTCAACCAAAGTATTTGCTTTTTCATAACAGTTTGCCACTCTACGTCTGAACATGAAAGCCGTCTCGAGAATACATCAATATTTATAGTGTCTAGGATTTTTCTCTTATTATACAAAATTTTCTCCTTCTATCGTTTACTCTAACGTAGCGGATTGTGTAGCACAATATGCAGGGGACCTTTTTTATTCGGGGGTTTATTTTTGTGTAGCTTATACATGGAGTCGTAAATGCAAGAGTGAAACGCGTTGCTTTGGGGTCGAGGGATGGAAAAATAGGCAATAAAGTGACGGCTGTAGTCCATCATAGCTGCCGGGTGGCATTAGCCTCCGAATAATTGGGTGAAAGCATGCAGTTACAGCCAACTAATCGTCGCTATATGAAAAAACTACGTTGCTACTGCTAGTTTTTATATTTTTATGTATTGTTTGACTCGATACTAGCTCTCGCAACAACAAGAAACGTTTTGACAGTTCGAACACGTCAAGGGTCGTGATGACCTGTCTTTTAAAAATAGCTCGCAATCAGAATTCCAACGAGTCCATCTTCCTGCTGCCGGCGGACGTCACACCCTCGCTCAGGCGAGATCTTTCACGGGAAACAAATGACTCACTTACCTGTTGATGCCGTCTCAGCCAGCGGAACGGATCTTTGAATCTATAACATGGCACGGAACCCCTACGTGACTTGCGTCAGTCCCGTGACGATGTATTTTTATTGTAATTCTCTTCTTTGCGCCGTGATAAGAATGGTACTGACATTTGAAACAGTTTCGGTAACGTGCGGAGCGTACGAATAGGCTTCAAGGCCTACGCGAAGTTGCTTTTGTGAAAACAGTTTTCAGCGCTACGAGCTTTGTTATGTTAAGGAAAATTTGAGTGGGTATTAAGTACGATCCGTAATTGAAAATATAAATCGCTTTGAAACGAATTTTACCTGCTCCTACTGAAGTGTTTGCTTCTAAATATTATAAGTACTTTCTACTTCAGTTTATTTAGTGTACTTATAATAAAATATTGTTTAGTTTATCCTACAATGTACCTATGTCTTCTACTCTGGTAAAATTTCATACTATGTACTGTGAACGAAATACTTCTTTGCATGTATCTGTATCTGTGTCCGCAGATCACAGCTGTACGCGACTGTACATTAGTCGACAATGGCAGCATAGGTACACTTATATTTATTTATAATGTGAGGTCGCGCGCTTCCCGGATGTAAATCTCGGTGTCTCCCAGTTCGCGGTTGCACCACGAATTTGCATAATTCATGTGACATGAGACAGTCTCCAAGAATTTACACTGCAGCAAATCGCGGTGATATAAAACTCTACTTCATATCAAGTTTTGACGGTAACTTCGCCTAAAATAGCAATAAGCTTAACAATAGCATAGCATTATAGCAATAAGCTTATATCTTTTGAAAAAGTCTTGGATCCGTGGAATTTATTTTTACGTAATACCTACTTAGTAATTTATTTATTTATTTATTATCATTTAAACACATGTAATATTGTCTAAGTACATAACATACAAAAAACCACTGAGGTTTAGAATTGATGTTATACGTTAAATGTTAAATGTAGGTAGATATAACTAGATAATATAATAATAATGCGTAGGTGTAACAATAAATAGTTATTTTTTTTAATGGAACTAGGTAAACTCATTAACACACCATTACATTTCCCACTATATCATTTTGCAGTAAATTATGGGCTGGATATGAAACAGCTTCGTAAAGTTGATGTGGTTGTGGGTTATTTTAACATGTCTCATGTGATGTCAAAATTATATTTCGTATTGAGATTGGCCGTAGTAGTCGTTGTAAACTACTAACAAAAATTAATTTAAAATAAAAATAACATAGGATTATAAACTCTTTTGTTACCTATTTCATCTGTTATGACAAGCGAAAAATGGTAAGCTGCTATATATAATAATCTGAGTTATTGTTTCACTCAGCACATGAAAAGGTAATTATTTTATAAGAAATGTTATCAGTGATTATGTGAATTTAAAACGTTACGTATTCTGAATTGTATCTGTGAATATTCGCATGAGGTATGCGGCTCACTCAGGCTCGCTCGCTCGCGCATATGCGGGGAATTTTGTCAAAGTCCGTACCATGTCCGTGTGTCGCTGGTTTTCTTCAGGGGCCGTGGAACACACGATGCACATAGATATTCCAATTATTCTATACTGTAACATTTGTCTACATATCTTACGTCACGAAACAAAGTAAAATAGTAATATTTTAAAGAATCTCTGTCTTATATTAGATTCCAGCGGGTGAAACGAAGGAAATGGAATCGAATTGCTAAATACACTGTTGTGATATATATAAAATAAGGATCAAATGTATTCTGACTTACTACCGCGTAGATCGGTCGAACAATCGCTGTTGCGTTCGTTATGACGTTCATAGAAAAATATATAGGCGTCAGGCTATAAATATATTATTTAATTATAGATCAATGTCACGTAACGAATGACCCGCAGTTATCGTAGCCTATAGATGCTTGCATTACCAGCGACACTGCTTGCACTTTGCCAACCTGAAAGGGAATGGCATATAGGGAGAGGAAGGTTGAGTCTTCTGGTTCTCTCACTCAACGTATGAAACGTAGCTATAATAGCTGCTATACGCTGATCTTCTTTGAGAGTGTAGTATTACCCCGGTCGATTCAGCCCGTATTCTAGCAGACTCTATAAATCACGCAATTATCACCATAACGATTTAAGTTATCATAATAAAATCTGAATTAATTTATGTCATTCTTGGTAATCTTAAAAGGCCACAAACTGGATCTATTATATTTACATTAGTAACTTTGTAATTATTAATTATACGCAATAGGTGATTTGAAAAAATATTAGAAAATGTAAAAAAGGCAAGCCCGCTGAGTTTTTCTTGCCGGGTCTTCTCAGTCGAGGTCCCCTTCCGATCCAGTTGTAGATTTAAGAAAAACAATAATGTAACACTGACAATTTGTAAATGCCCCCGTAAGCCTAAACAAATTAAACACTGACTTTGACTATCTATATTTCCATCGTCACGATACGTACATCACAACGTCAAAACTTTTCGTTTTCCATCAAAGGGATTTCGTCTAACGGCACAAAATATCTGAGTAGCTGTACGCCAGGTATGTACCTGAGCTCGACCAACAAAATACCAGGGTCGAGCCGCCACTCCGCGCGTCCCGAGAATTTTGTCAAAGTCACTCCATGGCCCCCCGGAATGAGGACAATACATCTTCATGCAACATTCAGGGCCCGCCCCAACATTATTAGAAAGGGACGACCTATATAAACTATGAGATTCCTATCATGTCCTTTGAGAAGCTATGAAACCTAATCGCTCGGGAGGGTTAATTCGTGCGGACGATAGTTTTATTGTTATGTTAAGGCATAGATGTTTTAGAATTAACTACTGGTAAGTAATAATAATACCGCTAGACCTAAATTACTAACACATCAAATTTGTTATTCCAAACTATACTATGGGTACCCATATAATGGACTGGGGCGATCCTAGTGATACCCAGATCAGGATAAATTAAGATAAAGTCATTTCCAAAATCGAACCCGCAACCACTCAGTGTAGTGAGCCGATTGGCCTACGCTCGAGAAACTGCGCAAAGCAGTCATCGACAACAGAATGAAACGACTTCACATAATTAAATTGGATTTTGAACAGAGCCCCCAGGACGAAATATTTAACGTAGTGTAACGCTAATGTAAACGTGTGCTGTCTCGCTCACGTGATATATTTCATAAACAAAAAAGACAGTGACAACATGCTTTCTTGATGATGATAGGATTACGTTAGAAGTTAGAAGCAATAACGATACAATCTTGAAATGCAAAAAAATATTAGAAACTTTGCAACCAAATGCGACTACTAAACGTCTCATTTACTTTATTTTTATTCCGCAATTACACGTACGGTATAATACACAAATGAAACTAGTTTAATAGTCGGCTTTCCTCTTTGGAGACGACGTAAGACGTTAAGTTAGTTGTTTTCCCTCGTGCCGGAGCGGCGTAATGACTGTGTTCCTTTGTCTGCATCTCGATCCAACTAATAGTATGTAACTAATGTTTTCTAATTATGCTAGTTCAAAAGGTGAACTTAAGAAATAGGAACATGTTTTGGAGATTAAAAAAATAAGAAATATAACAAAATGTAAAAGACGAGCCCGCTGAGTTTCTTGCTGGATCTTCTCAGTCGAAGTCGCGTTCCGATCCGGTTGTAGATATAAGGAAAAAATATGTAAAATTGACAATTTGTAAGTGCCCCCGCAGGCCTAAACAAAATAAACGCTTTGACTTTGACTTGTTAAATTATATTAGGTTAGGAGTCATATTACGCACTCTTAAAAAACACAATACAACATCTTTCGACATTCAGCGTACCTGCACAATAGTTAGTATTCATTAATTAGAATATAATATTATTATTGACCAATTAAAAAACAAATATTTGCCTCAGTTACTCGTATAATGTTGTTGTGAAAAATAATTGGTGCTAAAAGTACTCACAATTTTATCACCGCATCTCCAACTATTCTACTAGATACATGGTTTCATGGTACTACCGACGACGCTCACCTAATTGACTTCTACAAATAGTGGGCGGGCACTAATTTGTAGCACATTGCTACGTGTTCGTAGCACCAGATGTAGCCGCTACGGCTACGATGTAGACGTTCTTACTACGATGTAGTTCCATTGTTCAAATTCAAACATTCTATCAGTAATGGCTTATTGTTTTTGAGGTAGAAATTATATGATTGGTTCGTTTTTTGTAGTAGATTGTATGCTGACGGTAGCCTTTCATCGAATTAATTTATACGAGATTTGAATAAAAATTTTTTATGGACTAAAATAACCACAGGCTATTACCATGTCTGTAATCTTTATTAAAGTTCCGAGGAATGGTTACGGTAACATGTACTGTGCGCCAAATTTGTGAAACCGGCGTGCTTTATTATGGTAATTAATTTATATTCACGCAACAAAATGAATATTGTGTGTTTAGCGCTAATAATGGTTCTGATATTTTCAGTTCATGGAATATATAATGCTGATAGCACATACAAGTATATTTTGTTTACATTATTTTGCACAGTTTTAATTTCTCCCAGCTATCTTCTTTAGTATTTTAATTATTGCCAACCTAAATAGAACAGAATATATTATGCACCTAATCATTAATTTGAACAGTCCTTATAAAACTGTTCTGTCGTCACCAGATGGGTCACCTGTCAGTGGTGATATCGCCAGACATAGCGGATGACGACGGCTCGGCAGCCGGCGCGATGGAAGGCGGGAGCGTCGACCTTCGCTGCACAGCATCAGGGGTGCCGGCGCCTATCATATCCTGGAAGCGGACCGGGGGACGCAATATTATATTCCGAGATGATTCCGGGAAGGAGCTCAAAGGTACATATAACTACTTTATTTAAATTCATACCAAGTAGCCATGAAAGAATATGACCAGCATTTACTACTTATAACAGTAAGACCCATATTAATAAATCAATCTCAAATTTGAGAGCGATCATGGAAATCTCATTCTTAGGTAATACCAGTACAAAATTACATGTCAAAAGCGTACTCAAGATTGCTCCCAGACTTAAGATCAGGGCCTTATAATCACAAAAATAAGACAAATATATATATAAACTAGCTGTGCCCCGCGACTTCATCCGCGTAGTATTGGATTATTGAGTTAAAAAGTATCCTATATGTTAATCCCGGTTATAATCTATCTGTGTTCCAAATTTCATCCAAATCCGTTCAGTAGTTTTTGCGTGAAGGAGTAACAAACATACATACATACATACATACATACATACATACATCCACACTCACAAACTTTCGCATTTATAATATTAGTAGGAAGTAGGATAATTTTAGAATAAATTGTATGTCATTAATGGATTTAACGCACCTTACATATTTTTTAATGTTCGATCGTATTTATCATTTCGAATTCAGTAGATGTGTGATCTAAATTCTTCCAATTGAGAGAGTTTTAATTTCTTGATAGACTTAACCCGCGACAGTGATTGATTGAATACCTCCAGCCTGCTCAATCGGATGCATATATTCGATCAGTACACCTTAAATTCCTCTGGTAAATAAAATATTTTATAAGAGGAGATACATTTGAAAAGTACCTTCAGGAATATTTTTTAAGTGTCGAAACTAAACAGATTATTCAAATCCTAATCGTAAAAATATATGTGTTTTGATTAGCATAAGTAACTACATAAAAAAATTAACACAATTTGTGGAGATAAACCTTATACTATAACCTATTGTTATACCCGTCATTTAACTGTTTCGAATCAAAGATCCATCCTCCTAGAGACCATCGAGGTACCTTTGGTAAGTAAAAAAATAAAATGTCGATTTCCCGTTCAATTTTATTCGCATCTGTGAGTTCCAGCTATGTGGTAAAAAAGAAACAAGACTAATTTTGCATTCAAAGCCCGCGCGAGCGGGCGCAGGTGCTGTTGCGGTTAAAACATTGGAATTTTATGAGATTTATTAAGATATTGGAACAAATTCGAATACGATATAAATGTACGTCACGCTGATCGTATGGCATCGGAATAAATATAACGAGACGATCATGTAACCGGAGTTATAGAACGCTTATTTATGTTTGGAAGATACGCAAATTACGATACGAGAGGACATTAACCCCTTACAGTAGTAACAAAAATGATTTATTTCTATACGTGGAAATAAATACGGCTCTCGGTGTTATCAATCCGACTGTGGTTTAATTAAAACCGACACAGATTATTTTCATTTCAAGCGATGTTTCATTTGTTTTTTTTTTGTTTTGTAACATTACGTGAATATTTAAATTCAATGAGGATGTTTTCGTGCGATAAAAATTTACGGCTGTCAACAAAAAAAAAATAATAAACAAAAGAAAGCGACGGCTGATGTTCACGGGCGAAATTCATTTCCGTGGAAAAAAACGTGTTCAAAGAACTCAATTACTACTTATACAAAATATTGCAGCAATTCGGGTTTCGGTCAGGAAATTAAGCGAACGGCTTAGTGAAAGCCGGCTTGACAAAAGGCTGTTTTATCTCTTATAGTTATAATGACGCACCCTTTGAGCGCAGCCGAAACACTAGGTGAAAAGACATAGGAGTTAAAGCAATAATAAGGCTAGTCATTTGAACACATACGCACACTGTTGTCTTTCTAATGGCGTGTAATCCCGTGTTCTAATTTATACCTTAATATAAATGTATTAGGCACAAAATTGCCGGTCCCCGCTGGGCTATTTAAAACCTTTTCGGTGCGGTGTTTTACGAATTTGACCCGTTTTATTTAAGCCATTAAGCGTAAACAAAAGACTGGCAGCCCTCTGTAAACGGAGGGTGGTTGTAATAGTTAACAGAGTGGTGGCGCCGGCTCTGCCTTTGTATTAATTGGACATGTTAAACACGCTTCACTAAATATGTAAGAATCGCCCTCGCAGTGGATATCCACGTTTTTCTTTTCCCAGTTTCTCTTTTTCCTCTTTTCCAGGGCAGCGAATGTGAATACGGTCATCGAAAATTTATTTCCGTGGAAGTTACGGACTCTGTTTAATGAGAATTTTGTGTTTCCTTCTCGCACACAGAGTAGTTTATACATGTATTACCTTTTATATTCGTATGTATATTTTATTGTTTGTATTATACGAACGCACAAGCCTATAATACCACTTTATTAATTAGGATTTAGACGCTTTTTGTTAACGCACTACTATGAAACGTCCATAAACATGACCTTAATTTTAAGTTACATTATCGTAAGGTCGATATCCTACTAATATTATAAATGCGAAAGTTTGTGAGTGTGGATGTATGTATGTATGTATGTTTGTTTGTTACTCCTTCACGCAAAAACTACTGAACGGATTTGGATGAAATTTGGAACACATAATCCCGAAATTTTTGCTAAGTTAAAATACTACGCGGATGAAGTCGCGGGGCACAGCTAGTTATTATAATTATATTTTTTTCTTAATTCAAATAACATAACACACATCGTGACGGCATCACCAAAAATAAGTTTTAACACCAAATATTATGTACAAAGATATGCCTAATAAAATGATATCAAAATAAATACCTCACATAAACCCTCACGACTAGGTATACGAAGTTACCGTAAACTCACACTGTGACATATGGCCCGGAACATATAATTGTTTTGTAGTGTAGAATATAATTGTATCAGTATACGACTACTTAATTCCTTATCATCTGGATTATTCCGTGCGACGGAGGGCGACGGGCTGCGAACCCAGCGACTTAATTAACTCACTTATAATAAAACATCGCGAACGGATCATTAAATTAGCTTAACGAAGTATATAAATTTCACTCATTGAGATTAAACCCTATGAGGGGGACATTACGAGCTATATTGAGAGGTAATAAAGACGACTGCAAAAATTATTGTATTTAATTAATTGTTCTTAAAATACGGGAGGAATAAGTCAATGTTCAACAAAAGTAGAAAGTAAAATAAATATATGTGTATAAAATATTATGATATTTATGTATACGGGTGTGATTTTACTACTTTCTGTTGAATCGTTCTACTGATCATTTTAAGTCCCTCTCAACATTTCCATATGATTCATGATTATAGAAAGCAGTTTTGATTTTAAATTTAAGATCTAAAATTTTAGATATCCCTTGAAAGCCTCGTAACCGCAAAATTTTCAATTTCTATACAGTGATACAAGTTTATTATGACTAAAGTAAATAATTTTATTTTTAATCAAAATATTTGTGTAATCTAGTAGGAAAAACGAATTATTATCACAAGAGGGGGTAACTGGCTGATCGTAAAAATATATGTCATATTGCCATTGAAGTATATTAAATTATATATTGGTGTAACATTTCATGAAATACGTGACTTCAAAGCGAGTAGATTGTACATGAACTAGCACTTCACAACTTATGAACGAAGACCAAACGTGACTTAGGTTTATGAATAAATTTACTATACCTAGCGACAGAATATTGAATAATTTGACTATAATTTATCCTGTGGTTAAGTGGTAGCAAGCCGATTATAAACATGAAATTATGGCAATCTCTAGTTTATATACCTAAAAAAATAGGGATAAGATACGACTAAGCGTATTTTATATTATTTTCAAGTTTAGGTAAGTTATAATTGGAGTTTACTGTCACACGTATAGGTACATAATTGTTAAAACTTCTGAAAATGTCAAACCGAAATACGGAAGGCAGCAGATTGAGATCTGAACTGTCTCTAACTTAATTTCTATACTGGAATAGTTCTGATTATTTTTTGGATAAGAACATAATACTGAGATTGGTAGTAGGTGCGCCACCATACATTATCCTACTATCCTACTAATATTATAAATGCGAAAGTTTGTGAGTGTAGATGTATGTTTGTTACTCTTTCACGCAAAAACTATTGAATGGATTCGGATGAAATTTGGAACACAGATAGTTTATAACCTGGATTAACACATAGAATACTTTACTTAAGTCTACGCGGACGAAGTCACGGGCAGAAACTTGTTAATAATAATTATGAGTGTTAATATTACTAAGTAACCTGACAATTTTGTCAATTAAATCGTGTGTAGTTGCAGAGAATTGTCGAGCTGAAATGAAATCGGAAAACAATTAGTCTCAGGGCAATAATACCGTTGAATTGCTGAGTCAGGCCCGACGTCTGGAGTAACAAGTTGCCAACGACATGTCGCGACCCAACTTTATAACCCGTTAATAAAACACAATTTCATACAAACGCCAGTTCCAGATATTGTTCGCATGACGTATTTTATGTGTGCACCCTGGATTTGGCGGGGGTCGCGTGCGATAATAAAGCGATAAATTATTGCCATTTAAATTTAATTTGACAGCCATCGTGAAACTCGGAGTGCTCCGGCTGTATTGATATGATTAAAGTGTATGCTAGGCTGTGATTAGCAATATGAAGATTATAAGTTGTGACTAAGGAAATAGCAACAATACGGTTTTCTCATGACACATAAGATATTTACCAATAGTTGAGTTACTTATATTAGTTATCTAAACACTTTGACAAATAAATAAAATTAAATAGTCTGTTTGTAATATCAAAATAACAGTTTTTAGTAAATATGCATACGGTATTTATAACAAAATAGATTTATAAATTTTTATATCTGTATGGCTGTCTGTTTATTCCGGTTAGTCTCCAAAACGCCTGAACCGATTTTGAAGGGACTGACAGCTGATAGCTGATGGTATAAGGAGTAACTTAGGCTTATTTTATTAAAATACAACAGCGCGGGAAACAGCTCGTTGTAAAAAAACATTAGACTTTTGTGTACCTACTTCACATTATATTTTAAAAAGAATCTATTTATCTATAAACATTTTCTTTTGTTACCCAGTAGTGGACAGCTATGTAGGTTCCATCTTGACGCTGAATGGTCTTCAGCGCTCTGACATGGGGACATATTTGTGCATCGCTGCGAACGGAATCCCGCCGACCAAGAGTCGTCGATACGAAGTCTCTGTATTTTGTAAGTACTGTGCCTGGTTCTAAGAGTGTTCTGCACCAATTGATCAGATACATAATAGTATACATAGATAGTACATTGTTCAGACCTTGATATAATCACTACTTTTTCGGGATGTCTTCTATATTTTTTATATTAGTAAGTGCACCGCCATCTATGTACTAGGTATATATTAATATCTACTAGCCTTTGTAATTATTAATTATATTAGCAACAAAAAAAGAAATATGATAAAATGTAAAAAGACAAGGCAGCTGAGTTTCTTGCCGGATCTTCTCAGTCGAGGTCGCGTTTCGATCCGGTTGTAGATATAAGAAAAAAATGAAAATTTTTAAATTGGCCCTTACAATATAAACGCCTTGACTTTGACCTATCTATGTATAACATTCAGGGCACAAACTACGAGTATCATTAACAGTACTAACGATAAACAAAGAGTCTAACTTATCTCTAAAACAAAACTGTTCGACTTTAAAGGACAGCATGAAGTTAATTGAGTGGGCTTAATTTCGACCTTGTTAAACTTTGTTGATCGTGTCTTTTGTATGGGTAATTAAGTTTGCTTATTGGATATTCATTCCGGGAACCGTTGCGTCATTACAATCTTACACGTATCCTGTTATAACATCAGTGAGAATCCTTTGTGATGGTTTTAGACATTATCATTTTAAACACAAGGATAAAATCAAATTTATTTCGAAGATTAGCTAGGCTGACGTTTTGGTGAGATAATTTTGAAAATGAATATAGCGTCACAATTTGAAATTATTTATGCTTATTTTTTTTTTCTATAGTTGAGCCAATTGTGCGAGTGAGCAGTCCAGTGGTGCTCCGTGCTGTTGATATGCAAGTCACTCTCCAGTGCTACGTGGAGGCGTCCCCTAAATCACTCAATACCTGGCAGCGTGGGAAATCACAGGCTGGTACGTATAAAAAATATCAAATTAAGTATTTTATTGTGAACGATAGGTCCCATTATGGGCGCCAATAAGGTTTCATTATTCAAAATGATTCCGTAGCAAAGTTAATAATTTCATGAAATATTATGTGTACTTTATACAACAAGCCCGAACTAAATTAAACGATCTAACTTCAAACTTGTCCAAGTCCGACGTTGGGTAGCAGCGATTACTATAAACAAAATATAATTTTATAACAGAAACAATAATTTATTCGTTTGTAGGTGGAAAGCTGTTGAACAATTCAAAATACATAATATCTGAGGAGATATTGAATGAGTATGCACTACGAATGAACTTGACCATCAATCGTTTGAAGAAGAGTGATTTTGGAGAGTATATTTGCGGGGCCTCCAATGGATATGGGAAAGCCGACGGCATCATAACTTTAAAAGGTACTTTTCACTAATTGACTTTGACCTTCAATTTGAATAACAGATAGTTTTAGACAGGACTTTCTAAATAATAATTACTATCCTATCTTCTTCAACAGAGGCGCCTCAAAGGACTACGAGCACAACCACGACGACGACCACAACCACAACCACAACGACCACAACGCCAAAGCCGACAACCACATCAGTGGCAACCACGCGGCCGCCGAAGCGCCACCTCAAGAAACAACACGAGCGCGGCAACCAGAACGCGCTTGACGCGGACATGCGCCAAGCGGAAGTCAACAACGCGCCCAACTTCTACAACATCGCATACGCAACTCCCAACAACACACGCAACGAATACGCCCAGCGTACCGAACGACAAAAAGTGCGCCCCACTGGCACCTCGCGGCAGTACGTCGTCTACAGCAAAGCTACACAAATAAAATCAATCCTACTCATCGCATTACCGATAATTAAAATTGTTGTATAGAAATTAGATTTCCGAGTTATTTTTTAATTAGCATTAATACGTATGTAGTGATAACAAAAACATGGCTGTTGAATTTTGTATTTAAGGTACGTATTATGAGGTTGTTGTAAACATTTTAGCGAATCTCGACGTTAATATTGTTGTGCGAAACATTATTGGTGGGCGATAACGAATAAAACACTGAGTTGCAGCCTTTCAATGTAAATGAAGACAATAAAATGCGACAAACTCGGCTGTAAGAGCTCGAATGCCTCTCTGGCACTGTTGTTAATAAAATAACGTAATGACATCTGAAATGCTTGGAAATATCAGTTTTATCATATCACTTGGCGTAATATATTTATTGGGAAATTGAATGAAAATATGGATAGAGATAATACACATACCATGGGGTGTTTAGAAACTCCATTTGGCAAACATTTGTTATTATTCTTATAATATTATTCTATACAATTCTAATTATACAGTCATATTGGAATAACTGAAAGTAATTCGTATTTATGAAGTTATAGCACGATAAACATAAATTTAGTAACTAATTAAATGTATATGACAATACTAATGTAAAGACAAGACAATATGCCGTAGTTTTAACATACATAAGTACTTTTATTCATACCGTTTGTATTTTTTAATGTATTTTGCTTTATATTATATACTAATAGTTTGGCACATTTGTAATGCGTTTTAATTATTAGGGTAGGTACATGATACCTAGAGACAACGAAAAACTTAGACCAAAAAGTCATTCAAATATTTCAAAGTATGAATATTTTTTTTTTAATAATTTTAATTTGATAACTTATTTTGTTATTTACAACTACTTATATCTACATTAATTTGAATTCTTAATATCAACTTACCGGTCTAAAATGTTGCATGAATTATTTTATAATAATAATAAAAATACCTAACTGTAGATAATAAAGTTTGATATTCGTAATAATAAATTTATGTCTTCCGAATAGTATATTAAAATAATAATATTCGGCTCATTCGTGTTTATGGGTTTAAAATATTAGCGAGGTTCCTTTTGGACTTCACAATATAAGTAGATAACGTAGTCTTATGTAAGTGACGAGAAAGAATTTATTGTAGGAATAGTGTTATGGGAATATAAAAAAAGTTTTGATAAGAATTGGATGTACTGTAAAAAATATTGGACATGTATTAGGTAATATGTAATAGATTATTGTAGTATTATTATATATTAAACACTCACTCAGGCCCAATTCAACCAGGGTTAGCATGAGTTAGTAAATATAAAGAAATTACTAATCCTCGCCGATTTACTTCATACACTAACGCTGGTCGATGCAAGTGGGCCTAATCATTTTTATGATGAACATACTGTACGTATGTGCATTGAAAATAACGTGCAGTTTCGTAGATGTAATAATTAAAAAAAAAATACATATACGAAATTTTATTTTTAAATTTTATTTTTCATTTGCTATATTTTATTCATTGCAAATAATCATAAGAAGTACCTACTTGCATAAAAAAATTATAAAGCAACTAGAATATGTAAGATTTATTTTCATTTTATTTTCTCTAGGGGCTTATTCTAAAATAATATTTGGAACTCGTGAAACCTAAACACACTTACCTTAATAAAGTTGCTAGAGTCCTACGTATTTGAACATAACCTTAGTCTTTAATTTTATAAATTAAATTCATACATCATTCTCGTTTTTTAAATAATATGACAATAAATACGATAATTATTGTACATACATAATAACAATCATGTTAAACCGATTTAATAGTACGAAATGCGACTATTTATCAATGTTAACTTTAAGATGTTGATATCATTTTATGACATTTTAAAATAAAAAATGTAATCAAGATCATTGTTTTTAATTTAATTTGTTTTACCTTTTCTGCCAGTTATCATATCCCGAAACATAATTTGAAGCCTAATTGGACTTCCAATTATTTAAAATCGTCTCGGTTTCCCGTCTCTAGTCGCTGACCGATTTCTGCATGATAATATAATGTGGAAATTATAAATAAGGTGAAAGCGCCTGTCTAGCCCGCGAAATTCAACATTTTTGAGTATTTTTATAGTTTATCCAAAATCTGAAAACATTTAAGACAACATATTGTGATTTGCGACAAACACAGTATGCAGTGCGTTTATTAATACATTTATTTTACTCTAAATATTATCACGGTGGATATGATACTAGTAAATCACTAAATATACAAAAATTGCCAGATTATCTGGATAGCTGTCGTTCTTGAAATGTTTTAGAGTAAGTTGGATATATTAATAAATGCACTGCACACGGTCTTTTTCGCGAATTACAAAATGTGCCTTTTATTATTGTCAGATTTTGAAAAAATTCTAAAAAACCTCAAAAAATTTGAACTTCGCGGGCTAGATGGGCGCTTTAGCCATAAACTTTATCTATGCGTGGAAACAACTGCATAACTAAAATGAAATAGTCAAAGGCATGTCAAAAAATTCAGAAACCCCCGATACGACCACGCTCAGTCGCTTAGTAAACAGGCTACAATGGACAGTATTTTATCTTTAACATATTCATTGAGACCATTCCAATGAGCCCAAACACGAAATCTATGTTGTAAGTTGGTGAGGATTTGGGTATGCTGCAGATTCCAGTTGACGTTGCAGCATCAGGTAAATGTTACTTTTTCTTTGCAATATCATTGAAGTAAGACGATACCAAATTTCGAATCGTTCGGACCTATATAATTATTATCATTAACTAAAAAAGAGCTGATAATCTTCAAACGGCTGAACAGATTCTATGGAAAGCTAAGAACACTCTCGAAAAATAAACCTTTCATACAGAAAACAACTTAATTAAAATCTGTTCTTCCGTTTGAGCTCTATGGTGCCACAGATACACATGGTAAATTTATAACACCCCTTTTTCCGTCGGAGGTTAAAAATATTATTTTACGAAAGACAGTGCCATCTGGTGGCAATAATGCGACACAATCTAGTAAAGTTATGAATTCAAATAGTATGTAGAGTTAGGCGGCACGATTTTACGAGATTTTATACGAAGATTTACGTAGGAATTGTCTTGGAACTAGGTAACTAGTGTAAATTGTAGATCCTCTTACTCTAAACAAGACATGTTAAATATTTGAGTAATTCTCTACATACTTCAAATTTCGTAGTTTCGTAGTTGTAGGCCAAATATTTACTTTGCCAACATCTCAGTCGCGTGGGCTTAGATTTTACGGAGAGATCTGAAGCGACAACTATTCAGTACATGACTTGAGGTAATTTAACGTTTGTCTTGTTGACTTCGCAGAGTATCTGAAATACATATACTTGTAACGTAATGAGTTTGGGGTATTGACTTTGTACATTATTAAACGATAGTCAAGTTAATAGAGTGAGTGATGTCCTTGGAAACAGAAGTAGCTTCAATGCCTAGCTTGTATCTCTACGTTTTCTAGATTCCTAGAGATATTTTTATGTTATGGTCAATTAATAGCTATAAGGGGAGATGATTCCTCACTAATTGTAAGCTATTATATTCTTATACCCCACCAGACACCGACCTCGCCGGCGAGGTCGACGAACCCCCGCTTCCACTAGAAGGTGCGTCTACTTACCTAGACGCACCTTGGCACCCGACAAGCCCGCTGAGTTTCTTGCCGGATCTTCTCAGTCGAGGTCGCGTTCCGATCCGGTGGTAGATTTACCCTCGCCACCTCTCCTGGCAGCGGCCCAAGCCGAGGTCATGTCCCTTGTGGCGCCCTTGAGCTAGCTGCCCCCCTGCCCCTCTGGCTGGAGCGCACTTGCGCTCGCCCTCTGTCCGGGTGAAGTTGTTATGGCCACTCTGGCCAACAACATATAGTCATATCAAAGAAAAAAAAAATAAAAAAAAATAATCTTATAACGCTGTTTGTCTTTTAATTTTAGCAATCAGTTACGACGTTATATCTATGTAATTAGAACTCATAATCAATAGCTCGGGTGCACTGGTTGGACTTCCGGTTCTCTCACTCATCGTATGAAATGCGGATATAATAGATACTTTACGCCGATCTTCTGTAAGAGGGTGGTACTACCACAGAGGAGCCAACTCTGTAGTGAATTGGCTACAGCTAGGCTCTACCACTGCTGAAATCATAAAACGATCATGGATTTCACAATTGAGAGAGAGAGGATGTCGTGAGACTTCATCACGGCTCAAAGCTGTGTCTTCCTGTCTGTTCAAATTTAATAATTATTACTTTAAGTCGTATATTAATTAGATTCGAATTAATTACATTAATGTAAGCAGCAGATAAAATGTAGAGGTATGCCACAATATTACCGCGCCCGCCGTTATCACAATAAACAAGAACTAGGAGACGTCTCAACTCATAACTCAATTATAATTTTCATTGTCATTCAGTGCGTTATCGCGGAAGCTTAGTGGTGAGCTAGGGATGTTCTCGAATGATGATTTTGAACACTAACAACGTTTTTGATTCCCTGAGAGTTGAAGGCAACAAATAAAAATATATAGTTTAGATAATTTTGTTATAAAATATTAAAAAAAAAAATATTACTAGCAATGTGCGTTTATCACATAACTTGTATTCTCGTTAGCCCCTCCAGCTAAGCTAATGCTTGTGTTAGGAGTGGGCCCACGTCTATAGTTTTAATGGCCGGGATGGGGATCGAACCCGGATCCTCTCGGCTACGAAGGCGGCCTCTCAAACCACTTGCTATTGACGCCTTTTTTGTAGAATATTCTTTATCTTTATAGCCATTTCTTTATTATCATATCGATATGTCATTATAAACATCCCTAATAACCGACTACGTAACGTTTGTAACAAGTTCACTGGATTTATTTGAAAGTAATTTTCAGTGAGCATCTGGCGCTGCGGTATGAGAGATTCTGCTGATCAATATTCTGGAAGTCGCTTCGTAGAACTGAGAAATATGTCAGTCTCTCACTCAATCTCGGTCCAAGTTATATATTTTGTAAGACGAGTGTTATTTAAAACATCATAAATCAATAGGCGATAGGTATGCATATAAAACATATAAATCTAGTGTACCTAATTAAATAATAATAATAATATTAGAATTGACGACCGCTTGGCTCACTGCCCATGGTGGTTGCGGGTTCGATTCCCGCCGGGGCAAATTTCGGAAATGGCTCTTTAGTAATTTGCCCAAGTCTGGGTGCTACTGGGATCGCCCCCAGTATATTGTACGGTACCCATAGTACAAGCTATGTTAGTACAAGCATAGTTTGGGACCATACAGTTGGTGAGTCAGTCTGGCGACATTTATTATTTATTTGTTTATTTTCTTCGAGTGTAGTGCATCAGGTAGGGCCTTTTTTAAGTACCTACCTATTATCCAAAAGCATGTAATGAGAGAGAAAGGACTAAGAAGAATTTATTTAAAATTTTCTCGTGTAGACCTTTGATGACTATTACCAGTTTTTGGGTTTTTAACATTGGTTCTTACCATCACCATAATATCTAAGTCAAACTCCCTTGCACGGGGTGTTTTCTGCCGACTAGCTTACGAGGTTCTGACGAACTCAGACCAGGGCATATTACGTTAAGGCCATTTTCAGAATTTATCCGGGCGGGAATTGAACCCGCAACCACCCGGTACAGTGAGCCAGACGGCCTACGCTTGAAATACTGAGCCAAGCGGTCTATACAGAACTATATTACTAAAACGCTTGTAAAATGTATGTGGTCATTCACACAATAAAGACAACACCGTATTTTTATAACTTTTGCGACATAATCGCCGTAACTGTTTGCCATCGGGATAAAGTAAAATGAACCTTATCGTTGTCTTGTTAACCGTGTAAATGACTTTTAATGTATAAACATACATTCAGGAAATCTGTCGCCAACGAACACTATTAGTCCGACCGGGATTACACGAAGGGCTCTTATCAAATTATTTCCCGACATGACTTCCGCCCCCTGCCCCCAAATATACAACCTTAATAGTTTACAAGGCGCACGACACTATTATACTCGTACACATATGAAAATTTATTGCTGTCTCTATTAATTAAAGGTCGCAAGTTGAAACCGAAGTTTCTTAACCAATTAAGTGCCACTCTACAAATATAGCGTGTTGGTCTTGGTTCCTATCCAACGTTGTTTAGCTCGTGGTTTGTTTTATTAGCTTTCGACTTAATAAATTTGAGTTGGGAATCTTTAATGAGCTACTTTTAATGTTCGTACACAACAATAATGTGACAAGTCCCTAAATAAGTGACGCAGTAAGTTTTTTTGTATATTAGTACTGTAGGTAGGTGCTACTGTTATGTGTAAACAAATTATATTCAAATGTTGTCTAAAATAAAATAAAAAAGTCAATTAAATTTATTGCGCTACACGTCGTTAATCGACTATAATTTAGTAACATTAAAATGCTTTGTTAAATTAAGTTTAAAATAAGATTATTAATAATGTGATTTAAACACAATACAGTACACAATAAATAAATAAATATTGCTAGACTGACACACTAACTGTATGGTCCCAAACTAAGCAACACTTGTACTGTGGGTACCGTACAATGGACTGGGGGCGATACCAGTAACACCCAGACCTGGCCCAATTACGAAAAGACCATTACCGAAATTTGCCCCGGCGGGAATCTACCCCGCAACCACCATGTGCAGTGAGCCGAGCGGCCTACGCTCGAACCACTGCGCCAAGCGGTCGTAGAAAATACAACAGACAGTCGTAATCTAGAAGAAATTTGGATAATAGCCTGTTTTATTACCTTTAGTATTCTATGGATGCGTAAGTCGAAATTAATGTGAACACAATTGCGCTACCGATATGGATTTTTTCACATATCTTCTTCTTCTAAATAAATAAAATTGGGGTGTCTGTTTGTAATATCAAAATAACACCTTTTCACTAAATGCATATGAAAGTACATGCGAGACCTATAACAAAAACGCGATTTAAACAATTTTTGTCTGTCTGTCTGTATGTCTGTCTATCTGTCTGTGTGTTTGTTCCGGGTAATCTCCGAAACGGCTGGACCGATTTTGACGGGACTTTCACTGGTAGATAACTGATGTTATAAGCAGTAACTTAAGCTACTTTTATTTTAGAAAAACAAAATTTAAAAAAATGGGTCCTGTCGCGCGGGCTCAGAACGCGGGAGCGGGCTTTTTTTTAAGTTAAATTCCACGCGGACGAAGTCGCGGGTTCAGCTAGTTATAGAATAAGTATAAAGACAATCTCAATAAATAGATAGAGTAATGGTATTATCAAGTAGGCACCGCGAGCGGCCGCGGACATGAAATATAACGCACTTACCGTACCTCGTAATATTGCGTTCTCTTGCAATATTAAAATTTATTACACCGTATGAGTTAGTATAGAAATAAACGGTTAACTGAGAAAAATGTTCATCGTTCTAATAATTCAGGTACTTAGCGAATCGGTGCTACACTTTCGCTTCTACGGTGCGTACGTAATTAGGTTTTAATAGTGTATTGAAGTTTGCTAACTTAATATAATAATGTCATTAGCTTCTTACCCATTTAAAGTATTATAGTTGATACTTAGTAGTCCGGTCAATTTAGACATTCGAAGTTACATAAAGTCACAACAAGCTGAAAATCAGTGAAATTGTTCAAAACATAATTATAAACAATGTCTAGAAGTTCCCGATCATTACCGTGCATGGAAAAAATTATGACGATAACAACTTTTATAACTTTTTGAATCGTTATATCTCAGAAACGGTGGCTCGTAAGAAAAAAAGTATTGATACATTTTTATAGATAATTTTATGATCTACAATTTTTGTCTGAGGTAATATTATGATAAAACTTACCGTTTTGCTGAAAATCGCGAAAAACTCATTTTTTTTTCCTTTGACCTTGAACATTTTTTTTCCATACACGGGAATGATGGGGAACTTTTAAACATTGTTTATAATTATGTTTTGAACAATTTCACTGATTTTCAGCTTGTTGGGACTTTATGTAACTTCACTCTCACTTTTTGGTCTAAATTGACCGGAATATAGGTAATTTGTGATGATATATAAACCTAGCTGTAATTTAGTAATGTTTTGTTGGTAGTTTGCATACAGTTCAAAATATAACAGCAAAATTTACTCTATCACATGATTTATACCAGCAGATACATAATACACTATTTATAATCCTTCTTTACACAGCTGTCGGTTCAAATTTTAAATCTACGTTCAATATTTATCGTGCTAACGTAGACTTCGTATCTACATGGTTGTCCCGAACGGAGTCACACAACTCCAGTGCAAAACAAACTCGTCTTGAAGTTTTCCAGCGAAGTCATTCGCCACTGACTCTTGAACACAAAACTTTCTCTTTACGAACCTAATTAAGTGTTTTATAATGATAAGCTTCAATTATCCAGACTCTTATTTTATTCAGCTGTAGCTTATCCCCGCAAATTTGGTATAATTTTGTATAGCTGGCGGAAATTCGTTTCAAATGTAAACTGTACTGAATGCTCTAAGGCTGTTTACACACCAATCGATCAACCGTCAATCAATTCATCGATTGATGGTAGACTGAGATGAGTCGATGTCGATCGATAGTTTCTACATAGAGCAACGTTCGATCGATAATCGATCGATGTTTGATCGATTCGCTTGTACTTGCGCTTTTTAAGAATTTATTTCAACACCTCAGCACATTAATATAAGGTAGATTGACTCTATACCAATCCAATCTCATAATCGATTAGGGAATCAGTATAACTTCCCCTGATTAATCTTTGTTAAGCCATCCCTTAATAAAACCATACAAAGTGTGTCCAATTTTCGTTATCTCCGAGACGTTTTGTGTCCGAAATTGGTGAAATGAGCCCATATTTATTATATTCATTCGGGTGTGGATGTGTTCACCTTGTTTTGTAGAGTTCTGAGTGATAGAAATGAACAATAATTATACATGTAAATCTATACATTTATACAAATAAATAAAATTGGAGTGTCTGTTTGTAATATCAAAATAACACCTTTTCACTAAATGCATATTAAAGTACATACGACACCTATAACAAAAACGCGATTTAAAAAGAATTGTCTGTCTGTGTGTTTGTTCCGGGTAATCTCCGAAACAGTTGGACCGATTTTGACGGGACTTTCACTGGTAGATAGCTGATGTTATAAGTTGTAACTCAGGCTACTTTTGTTTTAGAAAAACAAAATTAAAAAAATGGGTCCTGGCGCGCGGGCTCACAACGTGGGAGCGGGCTTTTTTGTTAAGTTAAATTCTACGCGGACGAAGTCGCGGGCTCAGCTAGTACCTACTATGAGTGGTTATTACAAAATACATCACTTGCTTCTCCATTCAATTTAAAATCTCTATACAAAAGCCGCTTAACATGTATCATAACCTACTCTATTCGGAGCCGCATTATAAAAATAAAGTCACATCATAGAGCCATGAGTGGAACAAAAGATGATGGAGATTTGTGAGGTCTTTTAAAAGATTACAGAGAGAATGAAATTGCACTTTTGTAATATAAATTTAAGTTACCTAAAATTAAAGTTTCCCATTTCTCTAACGCTAAATTGTCGTACACTGTATCTAGCGACTTTGTAAAATTTACTTACGTAGCAGCAATTTTCAGGTAATTTTACTAAACTAAAAAAATAAATTGTTAATAATTTCACCTCTATGAAATTCGGGTCAACCCTGTTAGCGTCAAATCGCGGATATACTAAATTCAACAAATCTGAAAATATATCAGTAATATTCAATTCGGGGTCACTAGTTTGGGCAAAGGGAAGATCTTCCAGCTAAAGGGGTAGTAGGTATTCCTGGCGGGGCTATCGCTTTACCCCAATTCATGTTGTGGGGCTCATGTATATATAGTCACGATCCTTGTGAACTTTAATATCGTTATTCAGTTTTCCTATGACGTATCGCCCGATGTATTGAGGCGTCGCATACAGCGCCATCTATCCGTCGGCGTCGTGAATGTGAGGTCAGTACAATCTAAGCACAGCCCAAACCACTGGACGGATCGGGCTGAAATTTGGCATGCAGGTAGATGTTATGACGTAGGCATCCGCTAAGAAAGGATTTTGATTAATTCTACCTCCAAGGGGATAGGATAGGGGATGATTGTTAAGTTAAATTCCACGCGGACGAAGTCGCGGGCACAGCTAGCACCATACATACGTCAAGTGATGCATTTGTGTACAGTCAAGGGCAAAGATATGTATACACCACCAAATCTCAAAAAATGGCTTCATCAGTGACATCATAAATTAGTGCACATCAAAAGGTGCAATATTATGTCCTTATCTAGCAACGCATAAATTTAGATACACCATATAATGTATAAATATATATACATCATTAAAGGCGACAAGACGTGCGGCAATCCTTCATTTCCAAGTAGCCAGCCACTTAATTGTAAAGAGTCTTCCTTCACGTAGGTAAGACAATTTATTGATAATATCGAGTCATATTGATTACTGGCCTTTAGAGCTGACACACTAAAAATATTTTGAAAATATAATTTTCAGGTTTATCGGACATCGGACATTCTATTGTGGGTTGGTTTGTGAAAATATCTGTAAAAAATTACATATACAAAACTATTGCTTGCTAAGTGTACATATTTATGGGTTGAGTAATGTGTACATATTTATGAGCATTTGGATGAGTACAATTTTGTGCATCTTATTATGACTACATATTTTTAATAACAATACTTGTATACATATCTTTGCCCTTGACTGTACCTACAGATTCAGTATCAATATAGGTATGCCCAACTACTTCTTGTTCGTATCCTTACTATCCTTATTCCTGATTTTGTGTGTAGCCTGTGCAACCATTTCCCTACAGATACGTGTAACTAATGAAAGTCCTCTCGGCATAATGATAGGTCATCTATTTAAATTAATCACAGTTCTAACTATATACCTATTGAATTTCATCTGTGTACAAAAACTTATACCCTGAATTTCATCTCCAACAATTGAACCACCAACTACTTAAATTTTACTAAAATGTTATTGTGTCGTGAATATAGTCGTAGTACGTTAGAGAATCAGATCGGGTGGCAGTATTACAGGGCGTTAGATAATGTTTCCTCCCGGGATGAATCCGCCGGTCCAGATAACGTTGGCCGCGACCTCGTATTTGTCTCCCGATGTTACGCTATAATAATATTAATGCCCTGTACAGACTGAACAAAAGACCCTAACTAAATATAAAAGGTAGAGAGTGGTGCTGATTCTAACTGTATTGCCGTTCTAGTCGTCATCTATATATTAATAATACGTGTATGAAAAACTTTCAAACGCGTAATAGAAAAACTGCGTGGACGGAGGAGTATGAAATTTGGCACACTTAGTTTATATGGAGAAGGTGTGCATAATGCAAATATTTTTATATTATAATACTTAGAAATACATTAATAGTACATTGTTACACGAGTGGTGAAAGTGACTTATTTTTCCCGAGACGGGGTTTGGCGCCCGAGCGTAGCGAGGGCGCTAATAGTTCGAGGGACAAAATAAGTCTTTCACCCGAGGTAAACACTGTGCTTTTCATTACGAATACAAGGAAAATAAAAATAAAAACAGGAATTGGCTAAAGAAATAATACAAGGAAGCATGAACAATACTCTACAACTCGAAAAAAAAAAAAGATCGGATTGCCGCCTATTTTGTTTTTTTTCGTTGGCCGGCCAACTTCATTATTTAGCCAGTATTTTTAATTTTCATTTTTAAATATTTTGACCAAATCTATGTTATTTTAAAGAAATTGTTGAAACTAAATTATAATTAAGTCATTTAAAAGTATATATTCTTTATTTAATACTTAACTTTATGTTATTTCAATTTTACATCGTGCTGTAATTGAGTGACTGTAGAAAAAGTTTGAATATGGTTCCATAGAAATGGAACTAGTTTTTTTTTATAATTTGACAGCTGTCAGTTGAAAGTGATTCTCCCGGGCCAGAAAAGTATTACTTTCAACCCGCTCCTCAGGCAACTTCAGACCTACTTTCAGTGTATGAGTAATGAAAAATTATTAAATAAAACATGAATTGACACACACACATATTTTATAACGGACTGTCTGTCAGACTGACAAATGGTGACAGTTTTTGGAGGGCGGGACTTCCATAGTGCATTCTGCATGCCAGTATCAAATAGCCTTTGAAAATAAAACCTTAATGACGTTTAAAAACAAAATTCAAATGAATTATGGTCCAATTTGGACCATTACAACGGGAATACTAGTACATAAAATTATTTTAAGATGTGTCAAAATAAGTACGTCTTAGTACAGTAGACATAGCTTAGGACAAGAGCGTATGCTTTAACGCAGCTTGATTTCCTCTGAATGTGATAAATAACTTTTTAAAGCATTAATTTACTTGGTATTTACGAGGTATTATTCCGACCGGTTATTTAGATCTTTGTGTACTCTCCCTCTATGGAACGTCACGTGAAATGTTTGAGAACTTCTGAGATCGAGATCGGTGATTCTCAACTCTTGTACTAACTAAAGCACATACGAATTTATCGTTGGCGATTGTAATCTGACCCTGAATGAACGTCTAACTTAGGTTTTAGTTTAATTTATTACTTACTGCCTACAATGTTTCTAATAATTATACAGTCAACATAAAAGTCTAAAATCAGTCACACAATATTTCGTATTGTGATCATATAATTGATTGATTATTTGATTGTAACCATATGTTCTTCTTTTTTTCATATTTTGTTTCACCTAAAGCTTTATGTTTTTTGTACTGATGTAACAATTTTAGTATACTGACCCCACGCAACAAACTCTTGTCCTTTAACTGCCTCGATGCTCTCTTTTTCGTGATTCCATGCGACGAACTCACGAGTGTCCATGTCTTATTTCCCCGATACAGTATTAGGGTATGATAATACAGCGAGTCGGTCACATGAATCACAGGGCCCGCGCCAGGCGAGTCTTTGTATTCAGTTTGGCGGATGACGATAACCTTAATGTAAGCGCCGTCACGGCTGGTGGTCCGGAGAAGGATCGCTTTTGTCGTAGTCCCTTCCGCGCACCCCATTCTTTTCTCTTTATACCGTTTCTCACTTGAGTAATTCGAGGACAATAAACATTTATTGTGCTCGTTTATTTGACAGACGATGAAGAAATATCGAATGAGTGAGTTTGTTATATTTGGCCGGCGGGCTTCCTCCGCAGCCGTTGTTTAACGACCCCTCGAACTACAAAGAGTGCTGGCGTCTTTGGCCACAAAAGGGTTTCCTTTAAAGGATAAGAAAATGATCCGGTCACCTCGAAGCCTGAACGTGAATTTGGTAAATATCTAGAGAGCCGCCAGCTACTGGGGGAGGACTCGACAGGAGATATCCGCATTCGTTTCATGCGTTTAATTTTCCTACAAAGAATGGATTTTACGACTTCCTCTGTTAATAATTAACGGTTACTTCTCTTTATTTTAACAGGAAACTCGAAGTGGCGTTTTAGAATTATTCCTACTCCTATTACTTACAGATTTTAGGCACTAAGCTTTGTTTGGAACACAATTGCCATTCAATAAATCACAAGAGTGCGCACATAATGCGGTAGTTACGGTTCTCTTTTCAGCACGGACTAATCATATTAACAAGGCACATAGGCGCGAACAACACGAGCCGGCGGCGCCCCTGCATTTGTATTCAGTTTGGCAGACTACGATAACTTTAATCCGGGTAAAGTGTCACCTTGAGTGGCTTACAGAGAAAGAACCTTTGTCTGGGTGTAGGGTACTCTGACCTTCTTATTTTTTCCGTCAGGTTTTCCTCCATTGTCACGGGGTAATGTAAAATCCAGCCACTTTAGAGGCGAGCTTTTCGTCGGATTGGAGAGAACCTAGACTATGCGGTCCTCCGACTCAACTTGATGGATTGTGATCGAAAGGCTCGTTGATCATATTACCTACATGTACTTTGGTCATTTAACGTAGCGGTATCGACATGGTCAGGGTATTGAAAAGTGTTACCTATTTATCTTTTTATTTATAACTAGCTGCCCGCCCCGGCTTCGCACGGGTTACATTATTGGAGTTTTAGTAAGGATCCCTAATTTTTTTTAAATATATTATAGCCTATGTCACCCGGGGATAGTGTAGCTTCCCAACAGTGAAATAATTTTTCAAATCGGTTCAGTAGTTTCGGAGCCTATTCATTACAATCAAACAAACAAAGTTTTCCTCTTTATAATATTAGTATGATAAGTATGATGTGCACTAGATATATGAATTGGCGGAAATACATAAAATTATTACAGGAACCCAATAATCAAATTAATTTGGAAGCGTGTGATAGGTAATTAGCGGTCATTCACATTATGAAAACGACGCCATTTTCTATACGCTTTTTACAGTTAAATACCCGTATTCAGAACCCGGATACAGTGAAATATGGGTGTTAACCGTGTGAATGACCGCAAGTATTGAATCTGTAATACTCTGAAAATAATAGAAATAATGCTATTAATGGCCGTTTATTTATATAACCAACTTCATTCAATTCTAATTGCGGTGACAAAGTTTCGACAAAAGGTGGGGAAACGAAACGGCTTCTTTGTAAAAGTTGCAATGCACGTGACAAATCTTCTAGTTTCGAGTTGGGATTGAAAACTGCGATAGAGTCGCCCCCGACGTGCCTCGAATCCCTTATTAGACTCCCATTTAGAAATGGGTGCACAGTCTTTAGCATTATATTAGAAATGTTATTGAAGTAAATAAATAAAAATAAATAAATATCGCCAGACGAACACACCAACTGTATGGTCCCAAACTAAGCAACGCTTGTAATATGAGTACTGTACAATGAACTGGGGGTTATCTCAGTGACACCCAGACCAGGGAAAATAACGAAAAGGCCATTTCCGAAATTTACCTTGACGGGAATCGAACCCGCAACCACTTGATGTAGTGAGCCGAACCACTGCGCCAAGCGGTTGTCTAGTCTAAGCAATGTTACTTTGTTACCTATATTGTAGTCCTGTTCAGTACACTTCATCTCGTATAGCCGTTACAATGCAATTACATTGGTTAGTACTTATCTGTATTAACGCAATTAGATCAGCCAGTCAGCCGAGAACTAACCGAACCGAAAGCTAGTGAAATGAACACAATCAATGCCCAACAGTTTGTACAATCTGTCATAGAATTGTTGGCAACATAACATTTATTTTTTATCCATCACATCCACAAATTAATTTTGTAATTTTGAATTAAATATCCCTTTTATTATTTTTTACCCTAAAATATTACAAGTAATAATTTATGAACACGATGCATTTATTAAATACTAGCTGAGCCCGCGACTTCGTACGCGTGGAATTTAACTTAACAAAAAAGCCCGCTCCCGCGTTCTGAGCCCGCACGACGGGACCCATTTTTTATTTATTTATTTCTAAGATATAAGCCTAAGTTACTCCTTATAGCATCGGCTATCTGCCAGTGAAAGTCCAGTCAAAATCGGTCCAGCCGTTTCGGAGATTACCCGGAACAAACACACAGACAGACAGACAGACAGACAGACAGACAGACAGACAGACAGACAGACAAAAAAAAATTAAATCGCGTTTTTACTATAGGTGTCGTATGTACTTTCATATACATTTAGTGAAAAGGTGTTATTTTGATATTACAAACAGACACTCCAATTTTATTTATTTCTATAGACTATAGATTTGCTATTATTACAAACGTACTAACAATCATTTTCGGAACTAAGTACATAAATTTGATGTTGTAATTTTTTTAATACATTGACGTATATTTTTATACATCAATTTCGGCAAAAAAGCGTACGATCCGCATGACGTTAAGCAGTTACCCTTGCTTGTACATTGCCGACCTGAAGGGGAGTGGGCTATATCCCGCTCTCCTTCAGGGCGAGAAGGGAGGGGATGGGCTTCTCTCACTCATGGTATAAAAGGCAGCTATTTCCCCGATATTATGTGGTAGGGTGGTACTATACCAGTCGAGTCTGCCAGTATATGAGCCGGTAGTCAGTTGTCTACAGCTTGGCTCTACCGCTAACATAAGAACAAAATTAATATACTACCTAGTGTATAGAGACTGTTGAGTTACGACACAGTATCTCGGGATCTCCATCCCGTCTTAACACGGTTTAACTAATTATGTCTCGTAGGGGCAAGTGACGCGGCGGAAGATTAAACTGCGACGTTATGAATTGTCCTCCGGGAGTTGATCTCGGCTCGCAGTTGGCTGTATTTGCATCTAAACCCGATATGACGTCACTATTAACGTTTCATTTACATATTGATCAATGTGAACTATTCTATTGAATGTAGGTATTATTATTTTATTTTAGACTAGCTGTGCCCCGCGACTTCATCCGCGTAGTATTGGATTATTGGGTTAAAAAGTATCCTATATGTTAATCCCGGTTATAATCTATCTGTGTTCCAAATTTCATCCAAATCCGTTCAGTAGTTTTTGCGTGAAGGAGTAACAAACATACATACATACATACATCCACACTCACAAACTTTCGCATTTATAATATTAGTAGGATGTGCCTTTTATTTTAACAAACAGTAGTTGGTCGAGACTGTACCTAAACAGTTTCCAGCCAGCTAACAGTGAGTCAACTATTATTGAAATTGTCCGAGTATTGTTTGAATTGACTCAACTGTAAAGATATAGAGTCTCTTTTCCTATCGAAAATTAGGTACAGTATTAGCCTACATGTTACACTACAGACGAAAAGGTTTTTACTCAAGTGATGGGAGGGCCGCCAAACACAGAAAACCTTTGAAAAAATGTAAGCTGATTTACCGTAGCTGGCCAGAGGTCTCTTGTGCCCACTCGGCCGGCAAATAAAGGCGACCAGACAAATGCTCACAAATTGACTCGACGTTTTTCACTGTATTCCATATTTTTTACGCAAGAAAACCATCTATTTAGCCGCTGGAAAATATTTCACGGTCCTGAGATATATAATTAAAAAATTAACCTCCCTTAATTTGAATAACATAGTTCTGTCAAATAAAAGCGTCTCTTTTGTCGACTTACAAAATTTATGTGTCTCGTCTTTAAATATTTAATAAAGCTTTTTGTATTCTGGCTTAAGATACCTAACTGTATGCAAGCAATGAAAGGGTCACACTATTATACCCGAATCCCAGATCAGGCTAATCCGTAAACAATTGAAATGAAGGAGTAACAAAGCGGCCATTGAACGCACAGTTTATGATGGGAATCAAATAAGGGAGGGTCTTCATAAAAAGCGCTTCATTACCGAGCTTGGAGGTATTAAGTCGCTACAACGACGAAATAAAGCTAAGATTACAAGTTAACCTCATGTTAGTCGGAAACCCCAATGATAAAGCATCTCAGGAAAATCGAGCCCGAGGAGGGTACACTAATCCCTCTTTAGCAAAAACGCTTCGTTCCAAAAAGTGATGGCCGGCTCACGAGGGATGGATCTTCATTACCCAGCCGTGTTGTCAGTTAAGCCAAAGGGTCTCAGGATTACATAATACCTAATAAAACTTAAAAAATAGGACCTAATTCGTACCTTTTTTTTAGTAAAGACTTTTACAATTTTGTGTTATATTAAATTGCTAATTGAAAGTCTGTAAGCGATTAGTTTCCCACAAAAAGCTACTAACCCATAATGTGTATTTACGTACCTGTAAAAAAGGAAATCTATCGGTTTTTGGGGCCAATCGTGACGTCAAAAGCAACTACGTATGTCAGCATTACTATTAAGTTTCGCGGAAAAACTCAGCGCGGGATACCGTCATGATGACGAAGCCTGTAAGTTGAAGGCGAGGAGAGTTTTGAGAAAATTGAAGTCGTGTTGGGTGATGATTTAATCTTCTTTTAAGATGGAGTTTTTTATGAAGGTTGTAGCAATGCGGTTGCAATACTCGTATACCCGCGACTCGTGATAGCTTCTAAAATATAAATATCTCAGGTGAGAATACGGCTACGATTCTCTTCAATAACGAGAGCATATCATTTTTCCATACAATGGCGCCGTAAAAAGATTCACGGCGATGCCGTTTTCGTATTTACCTTTGAAAATTTATAGTCCCACTGGGTTCAAAACCGCGACCGACCGCAATAATACACAATGGGCACTCGAATTATCATATCATTATAGGCACACGTAACTTCCAATACTTGCTATTTTCAAGCCACCTAGGTACCTATAAGTTAAGGTGTATTTTTGTGTAAGCGAAATTTACATGGGTGGAGCTACGTAGGTGTGGATATGTATGTGGGTATTTATGTCGTTGATATGTCGGTGAAGTAAAAAATAAGGTTTATTTTCGGTTTCAGAAATTTCGTGGTTCTTTGTTCTTTAAATATGATAAGATTGGTTATATCAACAGTTTGAGACAGTCATGTAAATGTTATCATTGGATATCAAGTGTAAATCTGTCACGTGGTCACATCAGAGTGAAACATTATAATTAGATCTAAGTGCATTGCGAATGTAGTACATGCATAATTTGATGCATGCATGCATAGTGTTGCAAAAACGAACCAACCCATACATCCGTATGCAAACCAAAACCGACCCCAGTGCAAGTGTTAGTAGGTCGGTTCCACATTGCAAAAGTATTTATGTGGTGTTAGTTCCATTTGGCAAAACTATGTTCAATTATGTTGGCAACATAATTTACTACCAGAAATTCATAGTCATTCAAGTAGAGACTAGAATATTATGCGAAGGTAATAGTTTATGATGAGCAAATAATAATGACATAAAAAGAGAAATGAAATAGCTGAAAGAGGTTACTTCAATGATGTTAAAATTTTCCTTTATTAGGGTACAAATAAATCTCAATCTTCGTTATTACTTAGCACTTTTCTAAGGGCAAGCATGTGGTAATTATCCATCGCCCGAAATAATCCAGTCAGTAAACGTTGGCTCGCTATTGACGATGAGTAATGAATATTTCATTTATTATTATAGCCGTTTAATTTGCTCAATCAAATTTGTCTTCATCTCGAATAAATAAATCATAAGATGACTTTTATAAGTAGGTACTCGGGAGAGTTTAACATTGATTCGTATTTGATATTTAAAATGTAGAGAAACCGCTTAGTTGGTTATTGATATTGTTTGCTGATAGGGATTTAGATGAAGATAATGGGAAGTAAATGCGCTGGGTTTGTTTACTAATCCATATCTTAGGTAGGAGCATAATATACCTACCAACAAAAAACATACCTAACTAATAGGCTCGACACCGACTTTGATTTCGGCTAACTCTTCAAAGAATACAAATATAGTATGGATTAGAAGGAGCTCAGATAAAGTAGAGTAGAGTATTTTATCAAAGATTATGAGATATAATCTCATAACATAACATAAAAGCATATTCTATTTTAGACTTAACATTTCGAGATTTCTATAACTTTTAGTGTTTATGCAGAAAATGCTATCAATTTACCATTCACCGATTTATGATTCGCAATAAATCAAACACTTTAACTTTAAACGACGTTGCTAACACGTGTATTGTTAAAAAGTAAAGAAGGCTTATAAAAACCTAAATAAACAAGCCCTGTGACTGACGATATCATATAAATTTGTTCTGATAACAGTGTAGGTGACATTAAAAGCACCTTTGTCTGCTCCAAGCGGATTTTCTGTCCCTGTGCGAAACTAATGTGTGGCGGGCATTTTTACTTTTTATCCCATACGCTTACCAACTATCAGAGAGGTTATCGGGTTATCTATTCAATTATACCAAGTACCCATATATCTACATAAACAATGTATCATGTACACTTGTACAGTGCTATATATGTATTTAAACAAACTGCGTGAAACTATAGCATATCTCAAATAATATTTTAGACTAGCTGTGCCCCGCGATTTCATCCGCGTAGTATTGGATTATTGGGTTAAAAAGTATCCTATATGTTAATCCCGGTTATAATCTATCTGTGTTCCAAATTTCATCCAAATCCGTTCAGTAGTTTTTGCGTGAAGGAGTAACAAACATACATACATCCACACTCACAAACTTTCGCATTTATAATATTAGTAGGATGGTAAATATGGATAATGGGCACACGTTTAAGGGTAGGTTGGGTACAAACGTGCACTACTTTTTATTATGTTACTGTGGTGTAGGTACAATAAAAAGTAATTCTATTCTATTCTATTCTATTCCACGTACTATACATACAAAAACAACGATTTATCGATAATGACTCCTTAGCGTTACAATTGGGGTATTTAATCCAAGACTTGATAATGACATAAATAAAACAAGTATAAACAAATCGAGCGGTGGTTTTCGAAAGGCCATGGTAGGTATAGGTTCGCTCGAGTGATCAAAAGTGTGAGATCTGTCAAACACAGATTGCTTCCGAAAGGAGTCGGACAGATGGGCAATATCCGTTACTTACCGCCAAATTCGATCATAACACGCGGACAAATAGATGGACTGTGCTGCGATGAAACAAGGAATTTATATGGAATTGACGGCTGAGTAGCATAGGTATGGGTAACAGTCAGTATTAGGGGCCGAACTCTATTAAGCTGGCATCTCGATCAACGCATACGTCAGCTTTGACGTATTGCGATTCGATCGAGATGCCAGTGGTTAACGGAGATGTGCCCCAGGTCTATAAGCCGACACCTGGCGGTTCTACTCCCGCACTGCGCAGTGGGCCGATAGTTCACTAAACGAACGTTTTTAAAATATAATTCAGAATGGTGCAGTGGAAGAGGCGAGGATACAGGTAATGGGTTAAATTGTCACTTCCCCCTGGGTGGGGGGCGCTGACTCACGATTGACCACGTTATTTTCACATAATTTTAAACTAGCTGTGCCCCGCGACTTCATCCGCGTAGTATTGGATTATTGGGTTAAAAAGTATCCTATATGTTAATCCCGGTTATAATCTATCTGTGTTCCAAATTTCATCCAAATCCGTTCAGTAGTTTTTGCGTGAAGGAGTAACAAACATACATACATACATACATAAATACATCCACACTCACAAACTTTCGCATTTATAATATTAGTAGGATGAATTTGGGTTATTTTTGTTCAGAATGATTTTTTCGAAAGATAAAATCATACAAACATTGCCAAACCATAATGGGATTCTGCATCGGCCTGAGTGGTAGTATCGTCTGATGTTGGTTAGCAAGATCAGTGCAAGCTATTCCCTCGTTCGCTCACTCAATTTGTGTCACTCAAACTTCATAATATTATTTGGTGGCAGGTTCCCTTTTAAAGGTTCAGTTTGTACGTTTTACAGTAGCTGTAAAAACGCAAAGTTAACAATAAGCATATTGAATGTCGAACGAAAGTTCATATCGCGATTAGTATGGACGCTTTAAAGGACATCGCATCAACCTCTTCTTAGTACCTAATGCAAGCACAAGCTGTGAAGATAAGGTGAACGTCACAGAATTCCGTGGATACAGAAGTTACAGACTGATAAGGGCAAAAGTTTTTTAATAAAAGTTCGTTTAAAAGCGCTCACGAAATGGGCGACCTTCTCATAGTAAATCTTATGAGAATGACTTCGGAATGATATGTTATGATACTATAGAATGTACGTATACTTCGTAGAAACTTATGCAGTTTGTAGAAGGTAACACCTATGACAAGATGTAGAAGATTCTATTTATTTTCTCTCACAAATCACAGACATAATGTATAACTTAGAACTACAATGAAGCACATCAAACCAGCGTCCAAATATTCGTGTACACTTCGTTTAACTCCAAAATATTCCTGTGAAAAAGGCGTTAAAATGTTCGAGACCTTTTTATTATAAAAATACTCGAATTCGCCTGTCACAGTTGTCAGATCACAACAGAATTAAATGAAATAAGCTCCGCATTTTCAATAGCGACGTTTCATCCTTCCTACAGTCATTGTCAGCTATTCTCATGCCTTGTTTGTCGTGTAATTGAATAAGACGATTGCTATCACCAGTCTCGGGGAAAAGAATTTAATAACATGCGAACCCTGCCCCCGCATACATCGCACACTGCCATTTAGCGACGCCGCCACTCGCCTACAAAACAGCGTATTCTCTCACATCACCAATAGTTTTTTTATTCAAATAAAATTCCAATAATGACGCTTACCGCTCAGTGCGCCGACACAGGGAGAATCCATCGGGTGAGTGGTGAACATCGATGGGTATGCGTAACCGAAAAAAGAATAAAATCATTCACACATTCGAATTATTTTCCGAACCGATAAAATAAAATATGCAATCGAAACGAAATCATTGGAATTTACGCCCATCGAATATATTTTTAAAGCATTGACTCGGTTTCCTATCCGGTGAGCGCCTTTATACGTGAGCCGATGGTTTTGAGCGCCTTTAAACGCTCCATAAATCGTATAATATTACACTTTTACTGTCACATGTTCAGATGTGCCCAACATTTCCCTTATGACGTGTTTCATGTAGCTCTCTCTGTTTATATCACCGTTTTCCTTTACGGAATAGCTTTTGAAGGAAATTAATAAACGGTGACCGCACAAATACAATGAATTGAGGTATTTTGAGGGTATTTAAACAAAAGCAATGCAAAAAAACTGGTAATTTGTAAAGTGATAAAAGTATCTACAGACTTTATGAGCAGCGAAGTGGATTTAATTATTTTAAGCCTAGGCGCGCACGAACAGTTCGTACGAGACTGGGAAGTTATGTTTATCGAAATTATATTTATTGATTGAGTTTGTTTTGGGTCCATGAGACAAAGAACCAAATTTTGAGCGACTTAGGTACCAAAATGTATGACATTTGAAGCTAAATCGTCTACCAATCCTTACTAATATTATAAATGCGAAAGTAACTCTGTCTGTCTGTATGTCTGTCTGTCTGTCTGTCTGTCTGTCGCTCTTTCACACCAAAACTACTGAACCGATTTCAATGAAATTTGATACACAGATAGTCTAGAGCCTGAGAAAGGACATAGGCTACTTTTTATCCCGAATAATTTTATCCCCTATGGTCCCGTGGGACAATTATCGATCCTACTGAACGGATTTGGATGAAATTTGGTAACCAGATAGTTCAAAACCTGTATTACAACATAGGATACTTTTAATCCCAAATACTTTGTATCCCGATAGTATGTTCCCGTGGGACCATTATCAATCCTACTGAACGGATTTGGATGAAATTTGGAAACCAGATAGTTCTAAACCTGTATTAAAACATGGGATACTTTTTATCCCGAATACTTTTTATCCCGATAGTATGCTCCCGTGGGACAATTATCCATCCTGCTGAACGGATTTGGATGAAATTTGGAACACAGATAGTTCGAAACCTGGATTAAAACATGGGATACTTTTTATCCCGATAGTATGTTCCCGTGGGACAATTATCGATCCTACTGAACGGATTTGGATGAAATTTGGAAACCAGATAGTTCAAAACCTGTATTACAACATAGGATACTTTTAATCCCGATTACTTTGTATCCTGATAGTATGTTCCCGTGGGACAATTATCGATCATACTGAACGGATTTGGATGAAATTTGGAAACCAGATAGTTCAAAACCTGTATTAAAACATGGGATACTTTTTATTCCGAATACTTTTTATACTGTATACTCCCGTGGGACAATTATCGATCCTACTGAACGGATTTGGATGAAATTTGGAATACAGATAGTTCAAAACCTGGATTAAAACATGGGATATTTTATATGCCGATAGTATGTTCCCGTGGGACAATTATCGAAAACCACGAGGGCGATGCTGTGAGATTTTCGTGTTTTTTTATGTGCAAGCCATTATCGCCAAAATAGAGAACCTTAAATACAATGAAAATTGATAATTTATTTTGAAATAGCTGGTGGCCGAGTCTTATTACCTATTATACTACTACGCCTTACTATAAGGATGTACCAAATTAATCCTTAGACAAACAAATTAATCCTTAAATCAAAATAAATACTTTTATCACTTCTGGTATTTAAAGTACTGGCCAGACCGACTTTGACGGGACTTTCACTGGCGGATAGCTTATGTTATAAGAAGTAACGTGGGCTACTTTTATTAAAAATATACTTTCCGTAAACTCTGCGAACTAGACAAATATTTTTTGTTAAATAAAAGTTAAATTCAACGCGGACGAAGTCGCGGGCACAGCTAGTTTATATATATACACCACATAGTGAGCTATAAAAATATCAAGCTGCTACCAGAATGTTTCAGTCGTACAGTACTTACCCACTTTGTACAAAGTAATCATTTTCTATTCCGCAAGGGCGCTGAAATCCAATAAATTTCATCATAAGTCCTCTCGATACAGTTAGGGAAAAGCACATTCCTGTAAACGATTTTATATAGAACAGGAGTGCGTCGGGTCAAATGGAACTGGCAATAAATCTGTTGAAATGACAGTGTTGGGGCGATACCACGCGATCGTTGGTGTGTGACACACTGTGTGTATTTGATAATGGCAGGTCGCCACCTGCGCCACGCCTCGTAGAAACCGCAAAAATGTTTCTCCGTGCGTTTCGAATATTTGCCGAGATTCAATTGTCGGCCTAATGTCACCAAGACTGAACATTGAAGATATAAATAGACACACAGAGGTTTTATATAATCAAATAATATCGGGTTTGCCCTAGTTAAATGGTCTAAGGGTTTGCCACGTCAGCAAGAAAAATGTTTCCCTAGGTTAGAATTGTATTGTTGTAGTTTTTTTGATCTTGACGAGGTGCTTTTATGTTTCACCGAATTTTTTTAACAATAATTTTATGTTCTACACCATTTTTTATTTTATTTTAAATCACATTATTTTGTAGGTTAGTTTTGCTTTCACGACCCGAGGTAATTCATACAAATAAATAAAATTGGAGTGTCTGTTTGTAATATCAAAATAACACCTTTTCACTAAATGCATATGAAATTACATACGACACCTATAGCAAAAACGCGATTTAAAAAAAATTGTCTGTCTGTCTGTCTGTCTGTCTGTCTGTGTGTTTGTTCCGGGTAATCTCCGAAACGGCTCGACCGATTTTAACGGGACTTGCACTGGCAGATAGCTGATGTAATAGGGAGTAACTTAGGCTACTTTAATTTTTGAAAAACAATTAGGGTTGCGCGTAAAAAAATAAAAACACATGAAATCAAAGAGTATCTCCGAAACGGGTGGACCGATTTTGACGGGACTTTCACTGGTAGATAGCTGATGTTATAAGCAGTAACTAAAGCTACTTTTATTTTAGAAAAACAAAATTAAAAAAAAATGAAAAAATGGATTCTGTCGTGCGGGCTCAGAACGCGGGAGCGGGCTTTTTTGTTAAGTTAAATTCCACGCGAACGAAGTCGCGGGCTCAGCTAGTATTGTATAAACTCTTTGAGGTTAGTTAAATCTGTCTTGTCGCACCATAGAGTTTATAGTTTTATGCAAGAAGTTTATGTATAGCCCTTTAGTCTTAATTTAGTTATTTATTTATTTTATTTTTATTTTATTTTTGTGGTTTGCGTCCGTGAATTCGCCAAACGGGCCCAATGGAAGACGAGCGCTGGTTCTTGTCAACAGAATGGCAAGCATAATTTTTTAACTTTATTCATTTATTTTTTTTGATTTTTTTTATCCTGTGTACTGCTAGCCACAATAAAGTTTTTTCTTTCTTTCCTCTTTCAAAGAATATAGATTTAGGGGACCACGAATTTCTAATTTTGTATCTATTCAAGCTCTCATTAGGGTCCAACTAATTAACGTCGAATGGGACACCAAACAATTCGCCCACATTTTTCTATGCTTAAAGTTATTTAGCCAATTTTAGGTTGCGTACGAAAACATTTTTAAGTAACGGCATCTCAAAATAGGGTGAGTACTGTCTACCTACACGTTGCCTTCCGAATTGAGTAATCTAAAGAACCCAGTACCAGTAACTGGGTACCAGTGAGGGTACCCAGTTACTAACTATGACTTCAGGACGTCTAACACCTCAGTCCCCCCGTGACCATGGCTGCTGTAAAGCAACCGAAACGTCGGGAACATAAAGTTAATAAACGCGATAAAATCCGAAAAATAGTTTTATTTCAATAATCTAAAGAATCTAAATGCTGAGGGTGTGGGACCATATTCGCTTGAAGTAGTAAGTCTCCTCCATTCGCATTTACCTATAAGTGCACGCCTTTAGTGCTAACTCAACTTTTTATATAGACCGTTTCTAACTTAGAAAATATACATTACCGTATACTGTTACGACCGAATCCCGTGTTCCTTAGATTCATTCACTTCTGAATTAATGAATGTATACCGCTGATTGAACGACATAGACAAAAGACATGCATTATCTTGTAAGTGGCGTGATCCGGTGAACGCCTATTCGGATCTCTTTATATCGCGACTATCGGAGTGCGTCGATTTTTCATGAACTTGGGTAGGATCGTATAAAACAGTCACGTATTTTTTAGTGTCAGTGGCTTCGGGAGGGCTCGCTCCTTAACAATATCATAACCGGCATAAGAACATCGTGAGAGGCTCCGTACATCGGCTTATTGAATTTCTCCGTGAAAAGGGTTCACTGACTGTAAATTCTTGGTTTCATTGCAAGTTTTTTGTTATAGAATATTTGATCATCACTTTGCATGTGCTTATGGGAGTACAATTTTTTGTGGAATATAATGGAATGGAATAAAAAATTCACCCTCGGTAATACACCAAATAGTATCATCCGCTAGAGAAAATCGATTAAATGTGTACCAAACAGATACTTAAACCATGGTTGACGTTAAACGAATTTCGTGGAATCGCAACAACTGGGGCAAAGAGAGGAGTTTTCTACAACTTTGTTTTGTTCCAAGGAAGTAATTGATTTTAATTCCTCTGGCGGCGGTGCGTTGGAATCCAACCAAGCGTTAATGAAAAATAATTTTCTCATCCGAAGTTGCAAGTTTAAGTGTAGAAGCCGGTGCTGCTTACAGGAAAGGTCCATTATATATTCTCTCTTACGGACAAAACAGACTTGAAAAGAGCAGTATCTCAGTGTCTCGACACTTGGTAATAGAAGTTTCTGAGTTCACATCTTCCTACTTAGCCATTGAGAATTCTTGAGTAAAGCCTTTTGAAGATTTCCATTTATAAAGAGAAACAAAATACATCTAAATATCTATAAATTTGCTAATTATAATCGTTCCAGAAAAAGACAACACAAAAAGTCACCTTGATAAAGTCTTCAATAAGTCTTCACAGAGTTCTTTATACCTCTGGGAATCAACGTTAATACACAGCCGCCAAAAAGAAGTTCGCATTAGGTCTCCAGGTCTCCGAAATAGATTGATGAGTCCAACTGACATCGTCATTAGGTCCCGGACCGAGCGGGCGTTTTTCCTGCGGCCCGACCGCCCCAGATAATTGGACCGAATGTTTTCGTCTGCCCGGTCTAATGACTGGCAGTTTTGTTTACCGACGGGACACGCCGGCTTTTATTGAGCCGTTTGTGTTTAGCCCCCAAATTGGTGACTGGTTTTATACTTTTAACATTCTGCGTTGGGAAAATTTTCATTCTTTTGTTCCTTTAAAACTTTGTACTTTTTCTTCAGATACTTATTTTGTTTTCAAACTTCTAAAAAGGAAGTTTAAAATAAAAATATTGTTCAAATTACACGGTTAACGTGACTATTCTTCCGTAACTGATGATAATATAATAACTAAAATTGAAAATTTAGAAAATCCCCGATGCGACCACTTTTTAAACTACAAATGAGCTGTTAATTTTCAAACGGCTGAACCGATTTTCATGAAACATAGCTAAGAACACTCCCGATCAGAATATATATCTAACAAAAAAACTAAATTGAAATCGGATCATCCGCTTGGGCGCTACGATGCCACAGACATACACACAGATACACATGTTAAACTTATAACACCCCTCTTTTTTGTCGAGGGTTAATAAAATAACTGTTTTAACGATATGGAATTTTCTATCAATTATTAATTTGCCTGTCATAAGTAAGATCACATCAGCCTTACCTACGAAGAGTAGGTACCTATATGAAAAGGATCTCTACTGTACCAATCTAAGTAATTGGTCAGTGAAATATGTACACATATTTACCTATACATGTTTTTGCTTAGGGTCCCGGATCGGCTACGGTATCGATATTTCGCCGTCCGTCGATGCGTCACTTTGGCCAGGCCGATAGATTGATCACCGCGCTGAATGACGTCCTCATTCCGGCCCACTGTGCCCGTGGCCTCACACCAACTTATTTTATATTGAATTTATATACATATAGTCAAATAAACAAAGTCTTAGTCACGTATTCTATTTATTTTTCTGTTTCTTTTTTTAGAAATACAAAACAATGTTCGGAATTCTTGGGAATTATAACAGATAATTAACTAAAAGTCATGTAATATAAAACCCACCCACATACATATACCTAGGTACCTAAGTAGTGCCTTAATTTTAAAAAAACATAGATATAATATCAGTCTGGCGATATTTATATTTATATCTAAGATAGAGATTCGGTAAAGAAAACTTACCAACTTAGGATATTAATGATATTCATATTTTGGGATTAGAAAAAGCGTACCTAACTACCTACGTACCTGTACCTGAATAAGATATCTAGGTGGATTTTATTATCTTAACTAGCTGAGCCCGCGACTTCGTCCGCGTGGAATTTAACTTAACAAAAAAGCCCGCTCCCGCGTTCTGAGCCCGCACGACAGGACCCTTTTTTAAAAAAAAAAATTGTTTTTCTAAAATAAAAGTAGCCTAAGTTACTGCTTATAACATCAGCTATCTACCAGTGAAAGTCCCGTGAAAATCGGTCCACCCGTATCGGAGATACTCTTTGATTTCATGTGTTTTTATTTTTTTACGCGGAACCCTAATGGTTTTTCTAAAATTAAAGTAGTCTAAGTTACTTCCTATAACATCAGCTATCTGCCAGTGAAAGTCCCGTTAAAATCGGTCCAGCCGTTTCGGGGATTACCCAGAACAAACACACAGACAGACAGACAGACAAAAATGTTTTAAATCGCGTTTTTGCTATAGGTGTCGTATGTACTTTCATATGCATTTAGTGAAAAGGTGTTATTTTGATATTACAAACAGACACTCCAATTTTATTTATTTGTATAGATAAGGTGCTTTGACAGCTATAAACTCGCGCTACCCTCATCGTATATCCCCTTTAAAAAGTGAGACCAAGTACTAGGTACCTACCTACCGTTGAAATGTACGCCAAATTCGAAAGCGATTCAAAGTTTTCAAGTCATTTCCGCCACGTTAGTGAACTAGCTCTTCGTGCGGCATGCATACAGAATCGTTTTTCCATCGAAGCATTCAAACGTACCAAGTTATCGTTATACATAACAGCTTCAGTTATAGAACATTCTAATAATCATCCTTTATCTTATCCCCGAGTTCTCTCTTTGTAATACAGACATAATTGGGTAGTTAAACTTTATTGAGAATCGATAGCCACCCATCTTGGATTGAAAAATTGTCCCCTACAATTACGCTAATGAATCCGACATCGGATAACTTTTTGCAAACATAGTTGTCTCAAAGAAAAGAAAAACGAAAGCGGTTTTATTCAAGATCAAGACGAGATAAGGCGACGACTTACCTTCGGCTTGTTTTTATTCCGTCGTGACGCCCGCCTTCGCCATTCATCTGGATTTTAAGATTATTTTTGATGTTTATTGTTTGGTTTGTAAATTGCGAGTAACAAAAAGCCCCGATCTCGTTTTGTCACCAAACAACGGCAGGCCTGTGTTTGAGCATTGAACTATAAAAGTCCGTTTAGCTAGCTAACGTAGTTTGCGTTGAATGGATTTTGTGAAAAAAAAATTTCGACCGCTAACGTTTCGTATGACATAGTAAATCCTATTCTCGTGGAGAGGCGTCACTCGCGGTCGAGATGTCAGCACTGACATTGTCGCATGACAGCATTGCCGCGCCGACGAATGCAACAAAATGTAGCAAATCACAATGGCGCGTTTGTTTATCAGTTGAATGAGATTTATTGGGTACTGTGCAAGCAATCGTGACTCTATGCAGTTTTGTGAATATTTATTGATTCTTTGTGGCGACGTGCATGATGCTATGCGGCTCGTGGACTGCAAGTGTTGTATTACCTACATTATATAATACATTTAAACCATTGTTTGATACTCGAATTTCAATTCGATCGATACTCCAATGAATCATTGTGACAAAGTTCCAAAATGTTATGGAAAAATATTCTGAAACCGTTATCAAAAATTGTTCGTTCAGTTTGGCCAGTCGAAAGGTTCAGGATATTGAGTCACGTTGTTGGTAGGGCTATAAGTAGCCGGCTCCGCCGCATATACGCGGCCGACGGGCTGGCTATGACATTATTAAACTCAGGCGCATCTCTGCTCGAGTGACGCTAAAAAACTACGTGACCGCGTTGCACAATTGAAGCGCCCCGTGAAAAATCGCCCGCCCCAAAATTCTGTCCGTATCTCGAACCGAATAAAGAAAAAAGCTGCCGCCTCCGCGCGGGCCACTCCGCCGAGTGTCCCGAATAAATTATGTTGATGAAACTTTTAGTTTGAGTGTTATATGAGCCTTCACCGTCCGTTTTAATAACGATTGGATATGAATTTTAAACTTGTTGAGTTGAGCAGAATTTGTTGTATGAGCCGTATATATAATTGTTATCCGTTGGGTTTATCTACACTATGAAATCAGGGCGTCTTCATCATGGCGAAACAGTTTTAAAAGATTTTAGAACTAGATAGTAATAATTAACCGTGTATTATTAAACGGTAAATGATACTAACGTTGAATAAAATAAAACTTTCAGTTTATTTTATTAAATTTTTTTAAGAAATTGAAGCAATTTAGTCTTCCTGAAAATCTATTTAAAAATAATAATACGTAGATACCTACCGATCTTTATAGGATGAAACTGTATATTCGATTGAACCACTTATCATCTAGATGATTCTCAGAAACTACCCTCTTAAATCGTTTATGGAATATTTAAAGCGAATTTAAAGCGCCTCGCTATCGCTCTTATAGTCCACATATACCAAGAGAGTATCGTAAAGTGGGCACTCGTCTCTGGTGGTTGAATCAACGTATCGGGACAGATAACCGAATGGCCACTAAACGTTGACGTCGAATGAAATGATTAACTTTATACGACCTCTTCACGGCTGTTAAACCCGCCCGATGCCGCCGCCGGCGCTCCCCGTCAAATTAAACTGGAGACGCATTAATTCAAGTGCAACACGAAAAATGCATTAGTCGGCCGAATCGGCCATTCGTCATTGTCCTGCACTGTAATGTTTGAGGGAGGTGCAAAGATATCCCTTTGAATTTCACTCTAAAATCTCAATAACAATGTATTCTATCTTATTTGCATGCACTTGAGTAGAAATCGATTTAAAAGTATTCTCAGCAGAATTTTTTTTTATATATTTTTTTACTATTCCATAAACTTATGTGTGCAAATGAAAACAATGGGTTTCATAAGGACATTTATTTTCATATTTAATAAATTACACATTTATTGTCAAAGTCAACGTAACGTTAGACAAGATGTCGAGATAAGTATGAAACAATAATGAATGAATCATTTAAATGTTCCTAACAATATTAACTACTTACTCCCTTACACTGTAAGCTTATTCTAATCAGTTACATATTATGTTTTATTAGATAGGTATAACATTAGTTCCTTTAAAATCCGGCTATTATAAAATTGAATTTCAAACATTTATCTATGACAGTTCCATAAATGTACAATTCTTGACTATTATATAAAATACTATCTTTACTTTAAGGCTAAAGCGCCCATCTAGCCCGCGAAGTTCAAATTTTTTGAGTTCTTTTAGAAATTTTTCAAAATCTGACAATAATAAAAGACAAATTTTGTAATTCGCGAAAAAGACCGTGTGCAGTGCATTTATTAATATATCCAACTTACTCTAAAACATTTCAAGAACGACAGCCATCCAGATAATTTGGTATTTTTTGTATATTTAGTGATTTTCTAGTATCATATCCACCGTGATAATATTTAGAGTAAAATAAATGTATTAATAAATGCACTGCACACGGTCTTTTTCGCGAATTACAAAATTTGTCTTTTATTATTGTCAGATTTTGAAAAATTTCTAAAAGAACTCAAAAAATTTGAACTTCGCGGGCTAGACAGGCGCCTTCACCTTAACAGAGCACGAAAACAACGGCATCATGTCATTTCAATAAAAAAAGTAAGTAGAAAATGAAATAAGTCAAATAGTCTGAATTTGATTACCTATGTTAACAACAGTGGGCTGATTCAATAATTTGACCAACTTTACATTGAATGGTTATTCATTGCCTACCCACACTTAACGGCAAAATTTGTAGAAATATTTTCTGGACCTACTCGGAAACTCTTCGGTTAGTCTTAAAAAAATCTTCATTTGTTTAGAACGTATGAACATATCGCAGTACAGTAAGCAGTAATGCGTAGATTTGTGGTGGCAGATGGTGTGCCAGGAAGTACTGGTGGGCGTGGGAGGCGGCGGGGCGCGCGCGGGCGGAGGGGATGTTGCGCGCGCGCTGCCACGCCGCGCCGGACACCATCGGCTCTTCCGCACCGAACCCGTTCATGCTTAGTTCTAACCCTAGGGAAAGAAATACGCTTTAATATGTAGGTTACGTTGCCTGGGTATAAACTCTAGTTGCCATCAGGCTGACAGGCTGGCTTGCTGGCTCATATGGCTACCAGGGTAAAATAAATGGTCATGTTTAGCTTTTGCCAGCGTTTGGCCTAGGGAACAAATCAGAAATTTCATGTAGGCAAGGACAAGCTGCTGACAAGGTAAGCAGGAATCAAATGAAAACTTAGTTCAGACTGAAGAATGGGTTGCAATCCAGGTGTAGAAGGCCGGGTACTCCGCTGCGTAGATACTCAAGATATGCTTACGGAGTTACATTTATGAAATCTGATATCTGAGTGCTTGTACGAGGGTACTCAGTATGTAGAGTAGGTAAATTACTTTGCAATGTGAATAGAGTTGGACTTATAAGGCCATGGCTGCATCGGTTAGGCAATAGCGTTGCGACGGTAATTTCTATACAAATTATCGCTCATGTGATGCGGACACAATTTTTATTTTTATATGGGTTTTTCGTCGTCGCGACGCAATCGCCCTACCAGTGTGGCTGTGGCTTTAGGCGCCTATGTTTCCAAAAACTTACTGTGCAAGCTAACTTGGTTCTCCATCTTCCCCAAGGCATTAACAGAGGCGCACACATAAGTCCCATAGTCGCCGAGAGCTAAGGACTTTATCGTCAAGTTGATCCATAGCGAATATTCATTTATAATCCTCTCTGCTACACGTAGTTTTGGGTTTTCAGTTAATTTGTCACTAAGTAATGCTGTAATGGAAAAAGCACGTCAATAAGCAATGCTTAACATTTATATAAGTACTTATGCTTGAGTATTACTTAAGTTTAAAGCAAGATTTAGATCAACAAGTTTCTTATAGAGAATCACGATAGAGGTCACGAAAATAGAGCAAGTATTTTGTATTACAAAGCTCTTGTCATATTCTACGCTAGAAAACAAGTACAATGTTATGATGATAATACCTTACTTAGATAAAAGTGGCATCTTTATTTTTGTACGCATTTTGTAAGGTTCAGGCCAACACTTTCTCCAAAATGAGGTTTTGGGTTTTCCCGTAACATTAAGGACGGATTACTTATCCACTTTACAATTTGCTTCCGAACCCTTAATGGGTTCTAAGACAAGCCTTAATGTTTAATGCGGTTTTCTAAGAAAGTATTAAGTCAAATAATTACATTTACCATCTTCCCGGTACCAGGAGTTCATGGCTTTCGGGGAGGCCTCGATGTAACACTGAAGCTCTACGTCACTGCCTAGAGGAGCGCCCACCAGTTGGTTCGACACCTTCACTTGTGGTGTGACTGCAACAATAGTTTAATCGTGAGGACCGTTCTGTTACACAAGATTTTAAAGTTAAAAAGGATGAAAAAAGTTTCCCTATCGTTTCTTTACCACTATTCGTCTTTGGAATCGGTTTTGTTTGTAACTCAAAATTCATAAAACATAGGTGTAGGTATTTGGATTTTATTTTTAAACCCATTGAAGATTGAAGTTGCTAGAAATCAAATTTCTTTATCCAACATTTTTGTGAAATTTAAGTATTTTATTTAACAATCTTGATGAATAAGCGGATGAGTTAAAGTTGAAAAACTGATACTCTCGATTTTATAAAATATACAGATTTTAAAATAATTTAATGTACCTACATAGGTAACGTCTTCTGTTAAGTCTTTCGTCGTACCTATGTTGAGTGGCTTTGAATTTGAATAGCTTTGATGATGGAGGATTATATTTATACTTAAATTTTGTAATAGGTTGAAAACAGTAAAAGGTGAATTCCTAGAGGAATATTTTATTATTTTGCTTTAGCTGTAGCAGGTTGTCTTTCGTAGTGAAACAGGTACCTATTGTTGGATTTGGAATACGAAAAGGACTTCATTTTAAGCTGGGTACAGATTATTTGCAACGCAACATGCAATGCAACATGAGTATAATATGGACGGCCTCCGCGCACGCTGCGCGCTTCAACTGCGAACGTCTATTCCCAGCAGTCTAGATTTGAAATTATTCTATTTAATAATTATTTAGAACAAAGGTTTTTTTCTTAATGCCAGTCGTCATTCAGTAGTAACACAGTAAGAGTAGGTTCTTGTTCGCGGCGCGTGAAACCGTCGCAAATGACCGTTCAAATCATACTGCGTGCACTCAAAGCGTTCGTCAACAGCGGACAATCGGCGGGAACCAATGAGCGCGGTACTTATGCATGCAGCGCTCGAAAACACATAAAATTGTATGGAAAATGTTGCATTGCATGTTATACATAACAGTTGTGTTGCAAATAATCTGTCTTCAGCTTTATACGTTCAAGGGACCATGGTCAATATTTTCCAATAACGATAAAGATGGAGGCTCACAGTGTACTTCGACGTGGTACCTCCGGCTGACGGTGGGCGGTACCCCGTTGCTGGCGATGCAGTAGTAGGCGCCCATGTCTGTGCGCTGCACGTGGGCCAGCTCCAGCGTCTCGCCTCTGAAGCTGTCTACCACTGGAATAAATAAAAAAAGTTAAAAATAGGCTTTCCTCAATGGGTTTGTAGTAGGTGCCTAAGACCTTCACTCTACAGAGGCTGTAGAACGTAGGAGGGTTTAACATATTGATAGTACAACAATGCTATGTTGCCTTGGTAGGATCGTATTTGATTACTTAAAAATAAAAACGTTTTCGCTGTTGAGGAGTTCCCATTGCAGACATCAATGTGCTTATAGATCAAGACAAAACTAAGTTTCACACGTCTAAAAATATGTTTGTCTTGCCCGTAAGTTATGACCATGATAAGGATGGCAATACAGTTAGTTCAGTCAAGTTTAGTTAGTGAGAACGAAATCAGCACCATTGTGAGGTAGAATTTAAAATCAGCGCAAACTATTTTAAACCTGAATTTACGACCTAGTCCATAATTTATAATACAACTGTTTTAAATTAATTTAATTAAGACACCGTGAGCATTTTAATCTGACACAATTCATTGATACCAAAGGTTAAAACAGGCATACAAAAATAAACCACGCGTGCGAATATTTTATGCGTTAAAAGGCTTTCGGAATTGCTGATAGGAACCTACAGGAGAATTCACTCAGGTTGGTACACCGAATTATTTTAAGATAATCGGAAAGCGCCGTGGATTGAATTGTTTATCGATAATACAAAATAAGTAGGTACGTACTTAAAAACTGTTCAGTTTCTAAGCCAGCTAGATGTAATTGATATTGGATTTCTATCTGTTACTATCTAAATCCTTTGCTATCATTGTGATAATCATACGTATTAATCTAAGTTAACAGAACGGAAATAAAGAAACAAAATATATGTCGAGTTTTAAGTTTAACTACTTATAAACGAAAACAGTACTGCAGAAAAAAGTAAATAGCCATATAATAAAGTAATTTCAGATGCTTAATTAAAATTTTATTTCGCCCACGTATGCTGAGTGACTAAAAACGAGGGTTCTCCGGGATTGGACAGGTAAAACATTTTTTAAATAAAAACTAATAAAATCTCCTTAACGAACGGGACGGTGATGAAAGTCGAACTATGAAAACCTTTGATGATGAGCCTAAAATCATGTATTCGTAAAAATATGTTCGTCTTTTGGGGAGTAATTAGCCATTTTAGTCTCGCTTCTGTCCAAAAATTGAATGTTATTCAGTGTCCTCTTTATTAAATGTACGGGCAACGCGAATTACGAAGTGCCTTTTACTAGGTAAACATAAAATCAGTAAAATAAATTTTCAGGGATTTAATAAACGAATAAATTATGTGGAAAAATGCTGAGTCCTCGCGTTACCGGAGTATTTAAAGTAATCTGTGCGTTATTTGTATGTGGTGTTTTCTTAACTTCATTCCCTCTGAATTCGCAGTCGTTGGAGCGCGAAAAAAATGTTCCAACTGCAGACGAGCGGAGGATAAAGCGACGACGTGGAGTGCGGCATTTTCTCGTTACACGGAAATATCGTCCGTTCTGAAATCGCTTTTGAGTATACAATCTTTTATTATGCGAGCATGGTTCATTTAACACGGCATTAAGTGAATTTGTCGAACATCGTATTTTAAAAATGAACGGGTGAAGGAGAAGTGGAATATGGAGGAACTGGAGGCGAGGGAGGGGGCGGGGGAATTACGAGTCGCCGTCGAGGTATTGTGCTGAAGTTCCTTTTAGCGCAGTTTGCCGATAATTTATTAAGCTCTTGTTTATTGTGCGAACGGCTGTGAATATGCCTATTACTTATAAGCGCAGTATGCTTTGTATATAACAATAACATCAGGCACAGTGTAAAACAATGAGTAAAATATATACGGATTATATGACATCCTATACAAAGAGTTTATTATATTGCAATCTATCTGCGTAGATATTTAAAATGAAAGATAAAACAAACATACGGTCAAAATTGAGAAGGAGGAGGCTCCTTTTATTAAGTGGGTTTAAAAGAAAAAAAAAGAAAATCCAATTTTTGTAAGCATTAGGATCTTTGAATAGGATCTTCTGATAGGTATCTTCTCATTTGAAAACCCAATAACTTTAACATAGCGTTAGTGTTTGCGAACTGTACACAACCATTAGGTATGAGTTTAACAATTTCAATATAAATCTTATTTTCTCCGCATAATATATCTGCTTCAGTTAGCGTTACAGCTTAATTGCGAAACTTGTCGTTTAAAAGCGACACTGACATGCTCACGTTCAAAAACTATTTCGCTAATTCGCGGTGCACCGACAACTCTGTGTAATTAAGAGACCGGCGAAGCGGACAGTGACCAATAGCACTTTATACTGAACGGGACAAATCGTTCTGTCACTGTAGTGTATGTGGATATAGGTATTTGACCCGGCATCGATCGGAGTAGTTTTACAGTCCGAAAGCTTATTATCATCTATCTATATATATATAACTCAAAGGTGACTGACTGACTGACTGACATAGTGATCTATCAACGCACAGCCCAAACCACTGGACGGATCGGGCTGAAATTTGGCATGCAGGTAGATGTTATGACGTAGGCATCCGCTAAGAAGGATTTTGATTAATTATGCCCCCAAGGGGATAAAATAGGGGATGAAAGTTTGTATGCAACTTTGTCAATTAAATTCCACGCGAACGAAGTCGCGGTCACAGCTAGTCTTATAATAAATTTACGACATTTTGCTTGTGTAGCCCTTATGACATATCTTTTTTTTATTACTTTAATAGCTAAAATAAAATGAAAATAAAACAGGTAATTTTATAACATGAAAAAAACACAAGAATAAAATATGCAAATGAAAACTACATACTACAACAAAACTACATACATAAAGTATACCTACTATACTAACATTCGCTTGTTTATTCTGTTATTTTTTGTTACATTTCACTTTGTATTTCTGGTCGAAATTCATCTGTAAGTGACGTTTTAATCCGAAAAAGGAGCCCGCCTCTCTCGACAATAAAATTCTCTACGTGACCGAAATAAAAATGTGCTATTAACTGAATTCTATAATTTTTCTTCCAGACGTCTGTCGTCAAGATAATGTTAAATAGTGCCTATTTAAAAAAGGAGAGATCCAATTATGGTACCAAAATAAAATAATTTCCAAATAAAATAATGTTTTCGTACTGATAAATTTTATGATTTCCATAATATAAGTACTTATAACAATTTGTGTGCCTACGTAATAGTATAAACTAATTGGTAAAACACTAGCCAGAAACTCGTCAGCATGAGCAAAAGGAAACACAAAATTGGATAAAATTGTACCACAATTGGTTGTTCCAATTTGTTGCTCCAAAGCGTGATTCCAGACAAATTGTTTAATGGAATATTTCAGTTAGTCCATGGAGTTAGTGATTTTTAAATCGTTTTCATTTGGAGAAGGTAGCTTTCTTTTTAACTGCCTTCCCGTCTCTATCACTTCTTATACGACTCGACGGCCAATAGAAGTTCCACAGAAAAAAAAGTAATTAATTAAGACCGCTTCCGTTAACGTTAGATCGTAAAATTCATTGAAATGACGGGACAATACTATCGTAGTTTTATATTTATTTACGTTTAATGAAGTCAACGAATTGTATTGTTTAGAACTATGATTAAAAATGTATCTGTAGAATACCTGCTTAGGTTACTTTTCATATACCGTGTTCAATGTTCTGTTTCTTTGTACCCTAGTTATCTTTCAAGGCACTTGTCCCTTAGTAACATGCAATATCTGAGAACAGTGTCCTCTTGACCTTCTATAAGCGCCTCATGTAGTGTCTCATTCGCATACAGTAGGTCCATAATATTTCTAAGACATGCAGTTTTTCTCACGATGTTTTTCTTCACCGTAAGCCAGTGACAAGCCAGGGTTTGTACCCAGTACTTGGTGTCTGCAAGACGCATGCTTAACCAACCGGCTATCACTGCTTACGTCTTAGAAAATATAAACAATTTTCGAAAGACATGTGGAATCTGCCAACCCGCACTGGGCCAGCTTGGTGGAAACACATGGCCATAAACTTTCGCATTTATAATATTAAGTAGGATATTACTAATCAGTTTTTATATACCTAACAAAGTCGACAAGCAAGCGGCTGATTCGCCTGATTTTAATCAGTTATTTGCCTATATGTATATATTTACAATTCCAAAGACATTGCTCGTAAGTTGCCATCCTGAGGTAGAGTGGGACGGGAGGAGAATGGATAGGGGTTTAGCTTCCTGATCTCTCTCATCGTGTGAAACGCATCCATAGCTACTTTACGCTGATTTTACGTCGATTTGTGAGAGGGTGTTACTGCCCCGTTCGAGCCAGCCAATTGGCTAAGGCTTGGCTCTACCACATTAAAAATCTACATAAATTAAGTTGGTATAAACACAAGTTGGTTTATTAATAGATACCTTTATTTTAATGTCAATTAAGGACTTTTGAGGCAAAAATGTCGTGACATTCACAACAAGTGGGAGGTAAATGATAATCGTCACGCGGTCACAATCTTATCGGAACGGTTTCATGCAACAATGAGTTAAGTTTACGATGAACATTAATCACGTTTATTAATTACAACGCAATAACAAAGAAAGGAGCAGACAATATTTTAAACAGAACATTGAACTATACTAGCTGTTAAAGAATCTTGTTGGTTCATAGAATAGGTAGCTTCATCAAGATTGAATCATCTCTAATAAGAAAGTAACTTACCTATACAGGAATACGGTAGCTGATATGGATATGCCTAGTGAAGACATACGTAAGCGATTATTCACTTGATGACGACGGCCTTTTTTCTATAAAGAACTTTTTTTTTATTCATTTATGTCACATAGTGGCCGTATCCGGCACTCCGGAAATTATCTGTGTCGCTTTTAATGACCGCTAACTGTGAAGTTTTTGAGTTAAGGGGTTATACGGGCCGGAACTCAAAACAATACACAGTACAAGCACAGTGTAAGCTGCATTTACGAGTAGCCGCCAAGATTCAAGTAGAAAAAAAAAATGTTGCATACTCATATTTAAAATAATACTATTTACATAACTCTATCTTCACTCGATACTCATTCACACCGCAAGTTTTATTCCGGACTATTGAAACATCTTGTATAGAAAAATATCATAGATATAGACATCATTTTGTCAATAGCAGTGTAATAGATAACTAAAAATTATTATTTCATATGCTCAAATGCGGCGTAGATCATCAGGCAGCGACGTGAAAGCGAGGTATGGCCTGGCTGTCAGTTATTTTAAACAAAGTTCTACAGTTAGACCACGAGATGACCTTAATAAGTGAAATGCGACTGTCGAGTTATCTTAAAATAAGTTATACTAAGAGTAAACTTGTTAATAGTATTTTCATATTCATTTTAAGTTAGTGCATAAAACATTCGACCCGTAACGGAGACGTTACGCATATAATAATCTAGTTGAGCCGGCGACTTCGTCCGCGTGGAATTTAAATTAATAAAAAAGGCCTTTGTTTTTTTAAAATAAATGTCGCCTAAGTTACTTCTTATAACATCAGCTATCTACCAGTGAAAGTCCCGTCAAAATCGGTCCAGCCGTTTCGGGGATTACCCGGAACAAACACACAGACAGACAGACAGACAGACAAAAAAATGTTAAATTGCGATTTTGCTATAGGTGTCGTATGTACTTTCATATGCATTTAGTGAAAAGGTGTTATTTTGATATTACAAACAGACACTCCAATTTTATTTATTTGTATAGATTGTTGGAAATCCGAGCGTGGCGGGGTGGCCGATGTATCTGCGATGTTATCCTATCCTCCCACTCCGCGCTGGTTATGACATTATTAAACTACACCGGTACGGATCCACTGACGTTAAAAAATACGTGACCGTGTTACACAATTTTTCCACGTTGAAAAATAGCCATCCACAAATTTAAGACCGGTACTGACGGGCGCGAATAAATTATGCTAATGAACAGTTTGGAAGCGCATTCGTGGATTTGCCCGATTGGGCCGGCTGAGCTTTTTCATCTATTTACATAATAACCCCCAAGCCTGCGCGCATCGCCTGCATGCAACCGTAGTCGATATTTACTTGCATTATGGAAAAACGTGTTTATGGAGCGATTATTGGACTTTCCGTGGTAAAGCCTAGCTTTGGCCAACTGACTATAGCTCATAGGTGGGCTTGCTTGACTCGGGTAGTACCACCGTCTCACAGAAGAGCGGCGTAAAGTTATAATAGCTGTGTTTTCTAGGATGAGTGAGAGACCGGAAGCTCGATCCCCTACTCCCTCTGTCCCCAAACCCCTTTGCGTTGGCAAAGTGCGAGCAATGCCTTAAGTATAACAAGCATTTATAGGTTACGTTATCTGCTTAACATCAGGCAGTTCGTAAGCTTGTTTGCCGACTTAATTCTATAAAAAAATACTTATACTTGAGCATTCTTGTTCTTATATGATGTGATTTATTTTTATTTTTATTTTTCTTAAAAAAGATTACTAGCAATGTGTATTTATCACATTACTAGTATTCCCTTTAGCCCCTCCAACTAAGCTAATGCTTGTGCTAGGAGTGGGCTCACGTCAATAGTTTAATGGCCAGGATGGGGGTCGAACCCGGAACCTCTCAGCTACGAGGACGGCCTCTCTAACCACTAGGCTATTGACGCTTAATTGATTGAATGATGTGATTGTTCTTATATCGTGGCTGGAATGGCAATATAGATTGTTTTTATTTTGACGTTTAGGTATGTTATAAATAATGTCAGTTTTCATTATTCTTAACCACTTGAAATGTATTTTTAAAAGTTTTTATTTAACTTGCAATGTAGGTACCTATGTTTGTCCGGGTGGAATCTTGTAACTGAATTTTAAATCAGTTATCTTTAACCGATTGAGCTGAAATTTGGTATACACGCCTATTATGGATGACAATGCTTGCTTAGCTATGTGACGTCATTCTAATTCCAATATGGCGGATCATACAAGACGGTGGACTAGTTATTTTTTCTGCACTACCACAGTATGGTTATCAAATAAAAAGGCTTCCTGAGGAGAACACAAACTGAAAAAATATTTGCTAAAATAAAATTTTAAAAGCTTATTTTAAATAAGTTTTTTAATCCAATAATTATTGTAGGTAGTATTCGCCTATCGTAATTGTAATGGCATTCGGCTAGTATCAAATGATACTTGTAATCATTAAAACAATGTACATTATGTTGGCATTCAATATAACTTTATTAGGGTTAGGTGGAATAAAGGTGAGAACACAATGTGCAAGAGGCGTGTATTCTACCCACTTTGAAACAAATGAAGAAATCTAGCCACTCATTTATTTTAATAAGCTGGAAAAAGTGTTTATTTAACTTCTGCGCTGGCGGCGCATGATAACGAGTTTACCGCATGGCCTTTGTGATTATTCTAAATAAACTAAATTAAACTTACACGCTAAATCCATTAGGCTTATGTTCATATTGCACTCCCCGCTCGCCCCATGGAAAAATAACACTTTGTTCGCTTAGTAAATGTGTTCTAGAAAATTAAACTTTATCCGGAACCCTATAACCGAGGTATAAATATTTCCATAATGCTCGTGTTCTATTGCACGTCCCTCGTAATTTTGTGTAATAGCTGCTATCTGTATCTAAATGTTCATCGCTTCCCCTTTTATTTGAAAGCTTCTTATAAGTGAGTAATGCTATTTTTATGGAAAATAATTTTATTGAGTACTAGCTGTGCCCCGCGACTTCATCCGCGTAGTATTTTAACTTAGCAAAAATTTCGGGATTATCGTGTTAAAAAGTATCCTATATGTTAATCCCGGTTATAATCTATCTGTGTTCCAAATTTCATCCAAATCCGTTTAGTAGTTTTTGCGTGAAGGAGTAACAAACATACATACATCCACACTCACAAACTTTCGCATTTATAATATTAGTAGGATTTTAAAAGTTTTCACAGTTTTTTAATGGCAGCGTGAAATAAAACACAATAAACTAGAAATGGAAGCTCCAAGGCAAAGATTACAATATGATTAAACTAGGTACGTATCAGTAGGTAACCATGTTAATACGACTTCACACCGCGTGACTTACGTTGCGACAGTTAGATTCAGATCCGGATCTGAGTCTGGGACTCGTAATCCAGAGTATTCTATAGCTATAGATTAATCACTCGCTTTTGGTAGTAACTAAAACTAGATCCCAACTGCAACTGGAACCATGATCACTGTAAGAATAATTCGTAAATGTGAAAACATACGCCAGCAAATTATTTTTGTAGTATTTTTTACTAAATGTTTTGTAATTACAGTAAATAATGTATAATACGGGGCATGACATAAATATTTGCTGTAAATAAAAAATGTTTATTAAAATAATATACAAATATTAAGAACTATAAAGATCATATATTGTTTATTTTTATTATAATTAGTAAGTACACTAGACGCTAACAACAAATATAAGCCCAAAATAAAAATCACTATTACGTCTTATTTACCATTCCTTCGGATTAAGATAATCTTGGTCCACGGATTTAGCGATCCGGATACACATCACTGTGACCATGATTGGCACGCCCACATTGTACCAACATTATTACATTCCCGTCACGTAAACGTTCGCTTTTATCAAATAAATGTGTACGATACATTCCTAATGTCATGTGATTCATCCAATTTGGGTCTGACGGGGTTTTGGTTTGACTCAGCTATTTTAGTTGCAAATTCAGCGTGAATCTTTCAACCCTTCCGACCTTATTTATGTATAAGTCGGACGGGATGTTGCTAAATTATATCTTTATATCTATTCTTAGTTATAAACATGATAAATACTTAATTTACGTTGATTAATGATAGTCGAGTTGAGGAAAAACATGTTTCCCCGTTCATTTATATCTTTTAGGTATCTGTTAAAGTTATTTTAATTGTTTGTTTTGTATACCTAACTTATTTATAATCATTATTAAAACGCTCAATTTGTTTCATCGAATGCAAGCATATATTTAATAAATTATACGAAATTCTATGTTTAAAATTATAGTTTCAAACTCCAGAGGGAAATTGTTATGCAAAGTTAAAAAGCGTGTAAAATATTTTAAAAGTCAACTGTGTAAGGTCTGAAGCGGATATTTCAGTTAATTCGTAAACTTCATACCAACCCGCTCGCTGGCACCGAGTTAAGACGTTAATTAAAACACTTTGCCCAACTTTTAGTACTGAATTTCTGAAGTACAGCAATCAACTTAATGGCTCAATCAAAGATCAAAACAACCCTATCACAATAAATATATAATTGCAACCATTTGCTGATGCCGGTTGCTATAAATGACATTACAATGACTACCTATGAATATTTTTAGTTATAGTCTCATTTTTTGGTATTATAGCTTTCACTATGTATTTATGTAATTTCAGGGGGAGGGTCAGTAGGTACCTTAGATGTCAGTACATCTTATATATACGAACTTTGCGTTGATACGGCCAATACAAGTGATTGTACTAACTATAGACTATACTTTATATTATAGACTTATTACAACAGGGTTCGCTTTTTAAACTTAAAATTTCAATTTTACTTTAAATGTTTAAGCCTTTATTATTTAGAATCTTATGACAAGCATCTATTAAGTGTTCATCGCACTTTCAGCTACACACCCACGCACATTTATTTGTGAAAATATTCAAAGGCACTTGATTTGGGGGATTTACTGGAATTTTACTGAGAGGTCGAGCTACAGCTACGCATGTATAGAGCAGAACTGTACCGTCTAATTAATACGATTAATCTTGTTTTTCTTCTATGCTCAGTTGATTAGTATTTTGGACAGATCGTTTTCATGCGTCTGATTAAAATAAAAAAATATGAGTTGTGGGTTTAATGTTATTTACATCAGATTTTTTTGTCATATTTAAAATACTTTAATCTTTTTGGAGTTTTTGTCAAGGACAAGTAGGAAAGAAAAAGTATTAATTGCAAATAAGGCAGCGTTATGTTTTGCGCGAGTACCTGCAATTAGAAATCAAATGTATCTATCTCATTGGAAAACCGTGAATCAACACTAGGAGTGACAAACAATAGTACCTACACTGCACTGACCTACATAAATGGTTACAACAACTTACAACGTTCCTCTCAGTAAGTTCTCATTAAACCACCTTACCACGCGTAGGTATATGATACATTAATTACTAGCAAAGCTCATGTGTTGTGCCGCTGTGTCAGTGCGGACGGTTTTTAATATAAATTTAACGCTCCGACGACGGTGTACAGTGGCCCATTATTACTGCAACCACAATTCTCTATTTGTACTGAGTGAAGCTTATAACGCTGGCCAAACATAGTGATGCGATAGAGATGGCTTTTGCATTAATGTATCGATATTTTTTGAAATGACTCGGAAAGATTTTAGTGTCCCAATTTCAAATAAACTTTGTAATCGATCGAACCTTCACTGAAATACATTGTTTGATAATCTCAATTTAGGAACATGGGCCGGTATTAATTAATCTATCTCAAGTATGACAACGTTCTTGGAAATGTCATTCTGATATAAAAAAATACATGTCAAAAGTGTACTCAAGATTGTTTTCAGACTTAAGATCGAATTATGATACAGACCTAAATTTATTTCTGACCCTTTGTGGATATCTCTCTCAAGTTCGCCTGTTATTTGTGAAAATCGAACAAAAACCTTTTTCTGTCGGGGGTATATAATTAGGGCAAGATTTTAAGCAGACCTTTTTAACGAAGTGTCCAAGTTGTTCGAGCATTTATTATCCATTTAGCAAGTTTTTCAAAATTGTGTTCTAGCGCTGATTAAAACGATATTTCATTTTAATTAACATCTAAACTCAATCTACGAGACTACGAGAAAAGGTTACTTGTTTAGGCAGGCATAAACAACAAGTGCTTAAAAGACCTAGAATCTATAAGCCTACTTGAACATTAGTTGGAACTTATAAGGGGTGAACCCTTAATGGCTAATCCTTTGGTTTAAGTTTCTTCGAGCAACGAAGAGAATATAAGATTTTCGGAATATTTGGTACCTAGTAGTCTTTAGGTACCTGTAATATTTTGAATGATTGGGGATTAAAAGTGGAATGGACAATATATTCAACAAAGTAGAAACAGCACTTGCCAAGTGATGTCACGGCAATTTTATAACATGAATCTACTTCAAAATGACGTCAGAGTTTATGAATTGTGTATGTGTGTGTGAACGAATTGTGCTTGCTGCTTATACTATACGACGCCAGAGAAATCAGTTGCCAACCCAAAAAGGCATGGGGCAAAAGGAGGGGTAGAAAAAGGGGGTTAGGCTTCCAGCTCTCTCACTCATCGCACGAAATGATGCTATCGTTACTTTACGCCTATTTTCTGTGAGAGGGTGGTACTACTCCGGTCGAGCTAGCCCATATGAGATGTAGTTAATTGGCTACAAGTACTTCTTTAATGCAGGACCCAATTAGAAGCGAATTTAGAGTACATTTTTGAATGACACACAGAAGACATATACTTACCAACTATTCCAAGCCACATCGACATTACTTTTCCAACAATGTTGAAACGCTTCAGTTGTTTTCAATAAACAGCAATATTATTCCGTGATAGAACAGAAGCTGTGTCCTATTACTTTCACATTATGCCCGCAATTATTGCCATGACTTTGTTTACGCTTTTTTATTGTTTGTCTGGATAACAAGTGGCTCTCATGTTTATCCATGAACGTTATGAGTTGTTCGTATTATTAGTTTTTTCATATTATTGCGTAGGTATAATATATTCGAGCAAGAGAAACGAATTGCTTATTTAATTAAATTTGTGTTTTATGTTACCTACAGAATCGATGATAATAACTCTAAAATGAAAATTTATAAAACCCCCGATACCACGACTTTTTAAACTACAAAAGAGCTGATAATTTTCAAACAGCCGAACCGATTTTCATGAAGCGTAGCTAAGAACACTCGATCAGAATACTTTTCTAACAAAAAAAAATACAACATTGAAACGGATCACCCGCTTGGGCGCCACGATGCCACAGACATACACACAGATACAAACTTATTCCACCCCTCCGTTTTCCTCGGGGGTTAAAAATGCAGCGTATTTTTTTAAATTCCAATACAGATGAATATTAATTATTTTCTCGAGAAAAGCCATTAAAAACTAGGAATATTACTTGTAATATATTACCGTTTTCATTAACTCTCGTAGGCACTTTAGCGGTTCATTACTACTACAGAAGTTTCGTTACACAAACATTATTCCACAACATAGTCGTATCTACAGCGTATTTCTGACTGAATTAGGTACGGAGGTTATAAATTCCTTGCCGTTTCGGGAGCGGTGTTACGGAACATTCACTTGCCGTGGCGCCACAAAGTGTGTTAATGATCTACACTGGGAACATAAGTGTAATTACAGGTTTATATGAGTGGCACCGCGATTTTGCTATTTAATTAAATTGACTTTATGTAAAAGAGAACCAAGCGTCTACTGTATATGTTATGTTTTAGGTTAACCCGTTTCTTGTAAGTACAGATCTACTCAAAATTGTTTTTTGCAAAAGCATTTTTGAATATTCAGAATCAACCACCGGTTCGGAATGTTGCTTCCACTGATAAGATCCGGCCAGAAACTCGACGGTTACTATTTTAAATTAACAAAAGATGGTGTAGTGTGTGATGGTGTGTCTCAAGGACAGCAACAGAATGTGAGCAGGCAACATCATTGTCACTAAATCAGTAAATATTAATCAAATATCACTCTTGGGTATTTATATTAGAAAGCTAGTTTAGTGAGGTGTGTAGACCTACACTTACATCAATATTTACAAAAATAGTAGTAATAAAGCATAGAGGTGGGTAAGAAAATAATTGCTCTGGGGTGATCTTCCATGTTAAATAACTTAATAGAGTTTAAGAACAATGTTGTTAAGATGTTCGATAATACGTGGTATCTACTTAATCAATTAAGAACTCGGCAAGACGTGTAAGCTTGTTATCTGAACCGTAACTTGTTATCGCTGATTTGAATTTAATATAAAAATCGGCTCTTATTTCCAATGGCATAGAATGTTAGTTGAATGCAGTCAACCGATAGGGGTTTCGTATTGAAAGTCATTTCATATCAAACGAGCTATTAGAAAGATGAAACGATACGGTCCATTAAATAGTTTTTACTTTAACTTTAAGATCATTCATATTAATATTTTAAGTTATTTTACAGTTCCCCTGAAAAGTACAAAGTAGTAGCTTATTGTTGTTATGTATTTTATTTTTGCTCAAACAATGACTCTACACACACTCACAAACAAAATGTATAGGATCGTTTATTCCAAGTGTAGCATTAAATTACACTGCGATGTTATATTACTGTATGTGAGTACCTATATAAATTGTGCAAGGCTATTGCAGATGTTAGTGGAGAGGGTAGTTGTTGGCTGGGCAAGCGAGGGGCGTGCGGCGGGCGGCGGCGGAGGACGGCGTGGCTCCTGAGACAGCCAAATTACCACAACAACGGTAATTGCTATTTGTTTCTGAAACTATCCAGTATCTTGATATTCTTTCAGAGGAATGATACAATAGACCGTATCGCTTTGTGAAAGCATAATTGTGAGCGAGCTTAAATACTGTAAGATAATAATAAGAATTAATGGATACCTATATCAAAATATCTTGTGGGCTTGACCGGGGTAGTAGGTACTACTATCTCACCCCCTCCTCCCTCCGTCCCAAACCCCGTTAAGTCGGCAACGTGCGAGCAGTGCCCTTGGTAGTATATATGGTAACTGCTTAACTTCAGACGATAAATACGATACGACGATAAAGACGGTACGATAATTAAAATTAAAATAAAAAAATGGCGTTGGAATATGTGCCGTCTGTTTCTCACCGTAAATTAAAATTGTATGTATGTTATGGGCATGTAAAAATATGAAAATCTATAATATTTTATGAAAGAACCCCACTTGATCAGTAGCCAATAAGGTACAATAGTATAAATTACAATATGTCATTGTTTCACTTACCCTACAATAGGCTTTGTGTTCTTGCGTTGTATCGAAAGGTTTTGCATTACACTCTCCCGGGAAGTATTTTGCAATAATTAAATCTTACAGAAGCCATGAAAGTGTGTGTTTTACGCAAGCCGAGTAATGGGCAAAGTTTCATTGCGAGCTTTTATCTAATTTATTTTTATTGTTATATGAGACGGTTTACGCGCCATTTTATATCTTTTGCAGTAGTTACAATCACGAGTACCGAGCGTGATATGTTTCGTAAATGCTCCAATTACTTCGCTCAATGATTTTGTGTATGTTAGAGGGAGAAGCCTAACGTTCATGTGCTTTTTGGAACGAAGTTCCTTTACGCGGCCTGTGGTAGGAGTTAAATGGGAAAAATCGTCATGCTAGAAAAGCGTTATGCGCCCTCCAGGTATCTGTTAGTAATTTTAACTAAGTACTTCGTAACGTCCACTGTGAATAAGTTCTCTCAACCATTAACTAGATGGTGTAAGTGAGTTATTCACTGAGTGACTGGATAATGCGACATCCATAAACTTAAATTAGATACACACAAAATACTAAACAGATAACTTCTTTCCAGGTGGGGGCCCTCCTGCACATTTTTTTTCCTTTGGAACATCTGCAATTAAAATTATTGGCGTAATTTCATGAACATCTCCGAAGTTATTTGTGAACTATGAGAGTTCGCACAAATTTGGCATTTAGGCTCTACAGTTACGTTACGTTAGCGGTCATTCACACGGGTAACCCGGCACCAATAATTTCTATACATTTTACAGTAACCTAACCTAATTAAGTATCTGTCAAAAGTGATGTCGGTGAACGAGAACAGAGTCGGCTTCTTCATGTGACCGCTTAGCTTACTATTATTTTCCATTGATAAGATATTTTATCATAACCTTATAATTAAAAATACTATAATTAGACATAAAAATAAAATATAAGTGTCAATACCTAAAGAAATAATGTTTATTTTTCCACTTAAGATTTGGAGTAGGTACAAGTCACTAAAGAAAATCTGAGAATAGAATTGCAAGTATTGCAACTGTCACAATAAAACGTATTGCCGGGACCGTATAAATAAATACGTTTGATGCGATTGAATTTTATGTGTTCTGTGTAAGCTGGAGATTCGAGTTAGTATCGCGCAAGAAAGTGACTGTGTATATACCTACCTATGGCAGTAGTATCTTTTATTGTACGTGGCAGATGTGGACGGGACATTGGGAGACTCAGTTCTGTTGAAAGGGCAGGCGCGATATAATTTTAAATCAATTCATACTCTTATTTATGGTGGTTTTCCGAGTTTACGAGATACTATAAAATGGAGTTTTTTATCACACACCTATACTTATCCGAAAAATACTTAACTACTAAAATACCTATGTATTTTGCTATTATTATCTTCGAGGCTATAAAAAACATATAATCATTTTATTTTCCTTTGATAAGATGTTATATCATACCCTATAATTTAAAATGCTATAATAATACTTATATACAAATCAAATAAGTATCAATAACTAAATAAAACAATAAAATGATGTAAATTGAAATAAGATTCAAAATCATTTCAATAATTTGAGCTTACAAAAGCCTTTGCCGTGCTATGCTGCCTAGTAAGCGACTGTCTATATAGCTGTAGGTAAGTACCTAAAATTATTAAATAAGTAAGTGTTTTGTTTACTTTGAAGTAATCTACTTATCTATCAATTTAATTTAATACCTTCTTACTACATTAAGAACAACCAAGTCGCAATGACCCAATATATAGGCTTATAAAAGTTCACTAAGTACTTAATAGTATTAATGTGTTCAAATTGAATGTATCTTATGTAACATAGGCGGGCTTAGAGAAAACAAACGTTAAAGGTGCTTTGGAAATTGGTTAAGGACTAATGGAAAATTCGGGTTGACATCAGGTGGCAACCCGCGCCATTATGACCTCTCGTATGGCCTCAGCCAACCCTGGCATTTTACCCTTATCACAGTGTGTTTGCTCTAGAATCAAAAATCTAAACAAAAGTCAATAGGTATCACATTACTTTTACACACATTGTCTACTTACATAATTGCATTACAAGGAAAGGGGGAACTCGCAATAACTTGAAAAGTGCAATCAACAACTGAGCAATGGTAGAAGCAGTTTAATTTTTGAAATTGAAAATTCCACGCCTCCCCGTCGCCTTGGCTCTTGGCTTGTGAAAAACTATATTGCGTTTTTTTATTAAAAATACGAAGTGTTCCAACGAGGGGTAAACTGCCACTAAAACGTTACGGTTACTGCGGTGACATTCGCACGAATACCTAACTTATAAAATTGGTACCTAATCTCCTACGCAATAGCCACCCTTTTCGGCTACCCGATAAAGTATTACCTACAGCGCATTAAGGATTATTTCGGCCCCGCCGATATTGTTTAACGTTATCCGCACGCGTTTTTTGGTTTCTATTTCTTTTATATTTCGTTGTTTGGTATTTCTAAGCGGTCATTTGTTGTTGTCATGGTTTACTTGTGAGTAATTGCAAACAGTGTTTTTGTATTGACGATATTGTTTAGTCTTCTAAGTCGGTTGGTAAGGTAAATAATCTTTATTATAAATTGTTTTATGTTTCGTGCTTGGAAATTCATTCATTATTTATTTTTCACGTTATTTGGGTTAAATTGATTTTGTCTTGAGTTAATTTCTTGGAATATATATAAAAAATAACTCCAGCGAAGAAAAAGAGAGAAATCCAGGGATAGTTTTACAAATTATCCCCGGTAACTAGGTGCCTACCTACGTACAAAAATTGTCCTTTCAATAAATGTGCATATATTTATGTAAGCAATATTATAATTCTAGGCGGCCATCAGGCCTTGATGATCTAGGTACGCATGTCTCGTCAAAAACTCGTCGAAAAATATGAGTTTAAATAATTTTACTGTAGGAGCTATACATAATGTTTGGATGCGGGCAATAGTCCACCACTTTAGCCCAGTATGGTCTACATATACCTACATAAAATAAAGTAATGTCGAATCTCTCTCTCGAATCTGCTAATGATATCGACAGAATTAAAAATACTAATGATATGTATAACCAAAGAATTTGTAATTATTACAAATTCTTTGTGTATAACTTACCTACCTACTCATATTGTACCGGGTCTAAGATTGTTTAAGACCGGACTAGTAATTAGTACCCCGCAATAATAAAGCTATCCCATTACCTAAAAAAGTTAAATCTAGAAAATAAAGTTTCCCCGTTATCTTGAGAAGCCCAATGCGCAAGTACCTAGGTACTGAGAAGATATTGGTATTACCTTTAAGTACCAATTGTAAGGAATGGAGTTACGAAGACAAGACTTAAAAGCGTAAGATATCAGGAGATTACTTTTGTAGTTTAATATATATATATATATCATTCGCTTTTCTAGCAGCTTCGTTATCGTAGATTTTATTTTCAGGACGTCGTTAACAGCGCCACCTAGCGGGTCCAACTGTAACCAAGAAGGATCCAGATGACCCCATACCTAATTAGAATAGAATAGAATAACTGTTTATTGCACATTAAAGTTCGGAATAAATCTAATAACATAAAAAACAATAATGTACAATGGGAGAGAATTAGGTTCACAAAAATCATCAAAACCCGTTTAGAAGGACTTCTCCTTCTAAACGGGTAATTACGAATACACGACTGGAACTTGGCATATAAAGAAGATATTATGGTTATACTGTATTGAGGTAATCTTCTCCTTTCATTCCTGTCACGGATAAAGTTTTCCTACCTAGTTTATAAGTTAACGTTCCAAATTATGGCGACTTAGAATGCTATGATCATCCTTAAGGGGATTGTAGGTGTTACCTTAATAATCTTAAAGATACATTTTCGTTTATTTTTTGAAATAAATTAAGTATTTTTGTTTCCTGTAGGTAATAATAGGCAATAATAGTTTGAATTTCCACAGAGAACGGCATCCCGAAACACTGCATTTACATTATCATGCTCAGTAGCGGGGCGGCGAACATTTGCGAAATTACCATTTGGTATGTAGCAGTTTGTGCAACGGAATTGCTCTTCAATTGTTCGAGGCTCGCGTTATTGCAATCGCGAAATAATACGTATACCTATTCGCTCTACATCAGAATTATAATCTATGGTACGAAATAATGCGTTAAATACCACATGAATGTGTAATGAATGTATTTTCCGCCCAGGGCATATACTCTTACAAGTGTCTTCCAGAGAAAATAAACTTGTGAGGAATTGGTATTCTTCGCATGTTTGGAAGAGTCAAAGAAGAGTCCAAAGTTTCAAAGTTTTCCTAGTTTGGCTCATTGGATAAACCAGTCTCGTTTACACGCTCAAAGCTGTTATTTTGTCTATTGACCAATAATTATGAACGGAGTGAATTATAAATAAATAAATAATCCCCGGCATTTTAAATACCAGCCTCCTGATTATTTTAATTAAGTACCTAATTATAAACGCAAACCTGTAAAAAGTTCCGGTTCAAAACGGAATTTAATTTACAGTTTCCTTTAAGATGCGGTGCCCCTTTCAGGGGCCGGTGCCCGCGGTGCTGTAACATTACATTTCACCTCGAAAAGGCAAACAAAAAAAAACATAAAAATTCAGACGAGAGGCGCTTTTTTGGTCGTCGCTCCACGAACGGGCCGATGCAAAAGAGCCCGACAGAAACTTGTTTGAGGAAGTCGATTTAAGTTACGAAAGGAAAGTGCCTAAATTACATTCTGTAACAAAATTTTACGAGACAATAAAAGTATGAAGAAATAAATAATATGTCTGCAAATGTGTCCCTCGCGGGCGCAGATGTTCGGCCCGTGAGGTCGATGTACTTATGCAGCAATAACGCAAGCGGATGGGTTATTTGGCATCTCAATGTAATGTTACGGTAAGGAAAGTAATGTCTCCCTCGATCATTAGATTGGCAATGCAGACTTGATAAACTGTAGTTATATAAATTCGTGCGTTCATTGTGCCTCTTTGGATTAAAAAGTTTAACGAGACATTGACAACCGCTTGGCGCAGTGGTTCAAGCGTAGGCCGCTCGGCTCGATTCGATTCCCGCCGGGGCAAATTTCGGAAATGGCCTTTTCGTAATTTGCCCAGGACTGAGTGTCACTGAGATCGCCCCCAGTCCATTGTACGGTACCCATAGTACAAGTGTTGCTTAGTTTGGGACCATACAGGTGTCAGTCTGGCGTTATTTATTACCCGTTTGTAATCCTCACTTTATCATTGAAAAAATCGAAGCATATACGCAAACGTCTTAAATAACGCCTTATTGAAATTTGAGACCCTATTATCTCCATAACAACGATCCCAGTCCGCGAGCGACAATCATTATTTTCACACTTAACAAAGTACTCCTCACATAAAAAAGCGTCCATAAGCGTAAACTGTGCGAATTATTCGATTCATTTCAAAGGAATCCTACTAAAAGGAACGCGAGACTAACTCAAAGCTTTTATATCTCGTTTCAAGGCGTCTTATTGTCTTCGGCGGTATATGTATTAGGGCTTGCTTTCTCTTGCGTAAATAAAATCCATTGGGAGGAGAAGTGCTTGGTAGCAAGTGCAAGAGGGTACAGCGGGCGGGTGTAATGCCTCATGCGAGTGTCGGGGGCAATGCAAAGTAGATTGAATTGGAAAAAAGACTTGAGAAGGAATGGCGGCTTTCGGCACCCCGGGGAAAAGGAAAAACTCGCTCTGAAGGGTTAACAATAAGAACAGTGTCCGTGGATGTAGCTGCTCTTAGCTCAACTTTCATTCAAAATGACGTTATTTGTCATAAGTAGTGGTAAAGTGTGAGTAGATAGATTCATACTGTTTGGGTCTCTATAAGGTACGAAGAGTTACGTCTAAATAAACAAGTTGTGTATTTTGCAATTATAATTTATGTAGGTAGTTGTATTAGTTTCCATAAGTTATGAACACTGATAAAATAACAATGACGAAATTTGATTTTTGAAGATAAAGCTTTTGAAATTACAGCATGCATATAAATACGAGGCATGCCTTTTAAGTTCTGTCGTTTCCATAATTCCCGGCAATTTTGAATTTGGAACTGTTCTATATTCGAATGTGTTTAAATTTCGAATCTCAAAACAGTTGAATGTATTAGGTTTAATGTTATTGTTTAGTCACAGCGTCGATTAGAATCTGTCAGGTTACGTACGAAAATGAATCTTTCTAAGGAAAATGTTCGTGCAATAATTTTCTACAACTTTAGAAGAGGCCTGACACGGCTTCAGTGTTTTGAAGAGCTAATATCTGTGTTCAGGGATGAAGCCCCATGTCTGCGGACTGTCGAACGCTGGTATTTAGAATTCCAGCGTGGACATACTAGTGTTAGTGACAAATCTCGCGAAGGTCGCCCAAAATCTGCATTCACTGAAGATAACATCATTGGAGTGAGACAACTAATTCTCGAAGATCGTCATGTGACGTATCGAGAGATAGAGGCTCTATTAGGCATCTCAGGGACAACCATTCAGAAGATCTTGCATGAAGCGCTTGGTGTAAGAAAGCTAGTTTGCCGTTGGATACCGCATCTGCTTTCCGACGATCACAAGGCGGCCCGCGTCAGATGGTGTAAGAAAACTCTGCAAAGGTTCAACCGAGGAGAGTCAAATCACGTCTACGACATCATCAGTGGTGACGAATCTTGGATCTATGCCTACGATCCTGATTCCAAACAACAATCTACAATCTGGGTCTTTCAAGACGAGCCAAAGCCGACTAAAGTTGTTCGTTCTCGAAGCACTTCAAAGAAGATGGTGGCCACGTTCGTTAGAAAAACCGGCCATGTTGCGACTATTGCACTTGATGATCGTAGAACGGTTAACGCAGAGTGGTATACCACAGTTTGTTTACCACAAGTCATCGCCGAACTTCGAAAATCTAACTCAAAGCGACGCATCATCCTGCACCACGACAATGCAAGTTCACACAGCGCTCGTCAAACGATTGAGTATTTGAAGCAGGAAAAAGTAGAAATTCTTGACCATCCTCCATACAGTCCTGACCTAAGCCCTAACGATTTTTTTACATTTCCTAAAATTAAGAAAAGTCTTCGTGGTCAAAGGTTCCAGTCCAGTGAAGAAGCAGTCGACGCTTTCAAGTCAGCCATTTTGAACACCCCCACTTTAGAGTGGAATAAATGTTATAATAACTGGTTTGAGCGAATGGAAAAGTATATTAAGCTACGTGGTGAATACTTTGAAAAACAATAAAAAGTACTATAAGGTTCTAGTTGTGTTTTTTTCTTCAAACGACAAAACTTAAAAGGCATCCCTCGTACGTACAACTTTCCTGTGATTATAAAATATAACTAAGTATATAAAAACAATTTATTGGCTTGCTATGTTTTTCTTCTCAATACACTAAAATAATAATAATAATAGGTACCTGACCCGCACTTGTCCAGCGTGGCGGATTATGACCTGAATCCTCCTCGTAGTGAGGGGAGGCCCGTGCCCAGGAGTGAGACGTCAAAAGGGCTAAATTATTATTAATAATAGGTAGTAGGTAGGTATAACAATAAAACGCCTCCGCATTATCGGCTATAGAAATAAAATACTAGGTGTATTTTTATATCTGACCATGATATATTATTGTCATCTCCGAAAAAGGTTAAGCTGTAATATTATTTTTGTGGACGTGATATAGTATAGTTTTCATGTCGGCGTTCACACGTTCAGCGCGCAGCAGCTATTTGCCTCGAATTACCATAACATAATTTAATTTTACTAATCAATTTAAGCCGCGTACGCAATATCGCTGTAGGTAACGTGACGTTATAACTCGGCTTCGTTGTGTTGCGGAATTTATAATATAAAGTGACATATCCATTATTTTAAATGTTACGTTATCCCGCTGCAAGGAATAGGTAGTGTCTACATGACAACCACACACCACTATGCGGACTCTAACTGGTGAAGTGCGTGTCGTGGCACGCCCAATGTAGGGTTCCGTAGCCATTTCAATAACGAAATAATATTTTTGATTAACTAGTTTTGTCAATCATCATAAAAATGTAATAATTACCTATATATTTTTTTATACAAAAATAATAATTTTGCTACTTACATTTTATATTATTGAAACAGAGATCTATTATTAAAGTACAGCTCTACCAAATTTCGTCAACTTCCGTTAAAAACTAGAATTTATGGTACTGTGACAGACTGGGACGGACGGACTGGATAATCTTATAAGGGCTCTATGTGGGAGCTATGGCCCCCCAAAAATCATTCGGAATGCAGATCTTATTTAATCCTTAATTTAATTATTTAGTCTACCTATCTATCGCATAAAAAATTGAGCCGATTTTCTTTGTAACAACTGACTTTGGATTGAAACTTGCAAAAAAGCAGAAAATATTTATACTATCAGTTATTTTTTGTGGTAGTTTGATGATGATATCTTTAACATTTACTAAGGCGCCACTCAAAGTATCGTGCCTAATTAAAATAAGACCTCATTATACAAAAAAAATCTAATTGGTTCCTAAAGTACTTAGTACAAAATATTTTTTTGTTCAATTTTTAAAATCCAAAAACTTTTATTACTTCTTCAGTAAACAAGGCACTTCAATGTTTTAACTTAGACAGGTACTAAAATTGTTCGAGGAACCATTCCATTGATTCAGGCTCTGACTCGTGTAAAAGTGCATAACTCAATTAAAACTGAATACATTTTAACTTTCTATCGGAGTTTTTCTATGCTCGTATTAAATTCTCGTTACGAACTAAAAGGTGCTCATTTACACTTTAACTATTTTCTAGAAAAACGTTGCGAGTTTCGCGAAGCTGGAAATGATTCCATTTATATTATGCAGCTGCATAGAATAACCTGTGAGAGCTAGGTGAAGTAATTATTGGTTCAGGAATTCATCGCGTTTAATAAAAGTTGTAGGAGTGAAATTGTGAGTTGATAATTTCATGACTTGTTGAAAAAAATACTTATATTCGATACTTCATTTGAATAAATTTCAACAAACTAAACACACCAAATGTATGGTGTCATACTTAGTGGGTAGTAGGTACCGTACAGCTTGGGTGTGATCCCAGTGGTACCCTTTAATAAGGGATATATAAATTGATATTTTCTAAGAATATATTCTACTCTTTATTTTATTCGTCTAAGAATTTAAAACAAAATTAGTCACCTAAGTTGAGCTTGAGTGAAGGCTCTGCAGCTGTGCTCAAGTTTTATAAGATACTAGCGGCCCGCCCCAGCTTCGCACGGGTACATTGCGGTTACATTATTCGAGTTTTAATAAGGAACCCTAATTTTTTTTTAAATATATTATAGCCTATGTCACCCGGGGATAGTGTAGCTTCCCAACAGTGAAATAAATTTTCAAATCGGTTCAGTAGTTTCGGAGCCTATTCATTACAATCAAACAAACAAAGTTTTCCTCTTTATAATATTAGTATGATGATACCTATGAGCTCTCCACGTGTTTGTCGTTGCTATTATAGTTTATTAAACCGGTTAATACAACCTAATAAACATCATTCTTAGTGTTCAAGGATGCTTAGTGATGATGACACAAGTTAATTTTTCCCACGTTTCTGCCAATTGATATTAATTTTAAGAAATAGATTTCGTCCCACATTTAATCCCAACTGCCATTGTAAAATTAAATTTCCAGGTTCAAAGCAGCCTTCAATGATAGCAATCAAGAAATACGAGTCATTATTAAACCAACTTTAATTTACGGATAAACAAGACAGACAAACTTTCGTTTAGCGCATGTTATGATAAGTAGTTAACAAGTTTTTGATAAACTCGTTACTAGAGGTATCTATTTAAACGAATAACCGTTTTTGTTTTGAAAGCGTGGATTTATATGTTTTTATGTTAAAAACTACGTCTACTATAAATTTGATATTGAGCTTATGAGTTCCTCTTGGTCTTTAAGCGCTCGTTAATAACAGAATAGACTAATTTATGTATATGACAGATGTTTCCAGACAGACACAATCAATATTATTCAAAGATATCTCAATAATTATATTCTAAAAAATGTTTATCATTAGTATATGGTAATTTGTAATTATATTTATTCACTAGGAGAAAAATAAAGACGACAATACTGAGTATTAATTATCAAAATCTTTGCATTTTTTTATTATAGATATATTTATTTTTAACAACCAACCTATACTATGTCGGTTGTTCACGAAATGAAGTTAACCATATAGCTGCGGTTCATTAATGCACTACAATACAGTCTGTTGATTACTTCGAACCGCAAGACAATGCGCCGGCATCGCGTTGTGCGTTCCTAATAAGACGAGATTATCGCGTCATCATGTCGTTCAATTTCACTCAAATAGGATTTGAGGATCATTTGGGATTACTTATTATTAAGCAGGTACATACTTATTATAATAACAGTAAGGAGTTAGTAAAAATAAGCCCGCCGAGTCTCTTGCCAGATCTTCTCAGTCGTGGTCGCGATCCAACCCGGTAGTAGATTTAAGAAAAATATGTAAAAGACTTGGAATTTATCTCTGTATATTTTATGACAAAGGTAACAATACACCTACAGGTTATGTTAATCACATGGAAAAAATATGACGCACTAAAACGAACGTAGTGTATGGCTATTTTTAGGTAGGTACCTATATTGAAACGTGAAAATAAAGGATATCTAATGTCTATTGCTTGTAGATATCAGACCAAATTATGCCAAAAATTGTCAGTCTCTGAGCAACTAATTTCGATGTTTTTTTTGTTTTTGTTATTTTATTTGAGTCAGTTAGTAAGTACTAGTGATGTAACGAATATTCGCATTCGCATTCGCATTCGCGAATACTCGCATATTTTTTGACATTCGCATTCGCATTCGCATTCGCAAGAATCTATGCGAATGTTTGGCGAATGTTTTTGAAAAACAAAAAGGAAATTATGTATAGACGAATATGGAATGTTAACAACTAGTAAGAATTATATATTATTTAAACAAACTTCCTCATAGGGTGGCCTCTATTGCACCGCTTTTAGGTTCATAAAGCAGCTTATTACGCACTAGTGCTAGTGACTTTACATTATTTAAATCTTAGTAAAGAGTTATCCTAAAAATAGTAAACATTTAAAACAATAAATAAACGATGTTTATAAAAATATTCTACATAAATACATTAATTTCTTTCACATTCAATTTAATTGTAAATAAAACATGTTTTTTTTTTTTTGTAATGATTGTGCACAGATGGTACACAATCTGCCGCTTCTCCTCTGACATAATCAGAGCCCTTGTTAAAATAAAACATGTTATAAACATTAGATTTTTTATATTTCAAAGAATATAATAATTGTCACCGGCTTTGCCAGACCCATAGATAAATATAACCAGCCAAATGCATGTCGGACTACGCATACTCTAGAGTTCCGTAGACATTCCGCCATTTTTCGATACTACGGAACTCATAAAATAAAAGTGATGTTTTATTGATATGCAGCATCGAATACGGTGGCTCACGTGGCCTATTAATTTCTGCGAAATTATTTAACTATTAGTAATATTTTTAAATAAAAAGTAAGAAATTCTGTTACTAAATTTATTATAGACATCTTCAGTAAAAGTGACATAAACTTTTATTTTCTTTTTGGACTGATGAAAATTCTTATTAGGATTTTTAATTCAAATAATTAAGTTGTGATTAGACTGGGTGCACAATCAGTGGTGCGTGGTTCAGTTTAGACTCAATTTAGTTTTTTTTTTAATTAATTATATTGATTTTGAATAATAATAACTATTTATTTCCTATAACAAACCATCTATAATGTGGTTCTAATTTAAAGGATGAATCTTGCTACTAAGTAAAAAAGGCCACAATGAAGCTCAATATTTCGTAAACGAGAATTAATATTGAAAAACTGTCAAACAAACCTTCAAAGAATTTTAAAATACTACTGAAAAATACCTTAATCGAGGGGGTGTGTAAACATTTTTTTCTCCCCTTTCTTAGGTACGGGAGGTACAATGGAATAACTTTGCTTTCAATATTTAAAAACAGTTTTTTTGCGGTACATAAACTCATTTTTTTGGCTAGTTTGCAGTATTTTAGCCCTAATAGTCTCTGTATAAAATTACAGTGATTGCAGACGGACGTGCCGAAACTATAAGGGTTCCTGCAATTCACTAGGTCTTAAAAAAATCGTGATTTGTGTTTTTTTTTTCAATTAATACTGTATTATTCTAAATATTTTTTACTCGCAAGTAAGTTGTAAAATGTCGTATGAAATGCGTGAGCATTGTTAATTACACACCTTGCCTCCATCACAGCACAGCCCTCGTGTTAGTCTCTGGCTGCAAACAAACCTCGATCGTAACTTAGCTCACTTGCACATAATGCACTTATTTACTTATATTTGAAATTTAAAAAAAAATTTACTGTTTGGAGGTAGGCAATTAAATTGTAAATAGGATCTTTCTCTATTGCTCTGGTTAGTCTAAATAAAATATTAACTCAATAAAATTTTAATATAATATAAATTTGATTAATGAAATAATACTAAACTACCCTCAAATCAAAACAAATCTCTTCGAATTAACTTTATGCGACTAACTTCGTTCTTTCAACCTATGGGTTCGGCTATGTTCGGCCGACACGAAATGTCAAACCAGTCTAACATTTTGCGCGCTGTTTATTAACGTCCGAGAAATAGGCGTGTTATAAGTTGAACATGTGTATTTGTGTGTCTGTCTGTGGCATTGTAGCGCCCAAACAAATGATTTTAATTTTGTTTATTTTTTAGAAAGGTGTTCTGATCGAGTGTGTTCTTAGCTATGTTTCACGAAAATCGATTCAACCGTTTGAAAATTATCAGCTCTTTTGTAATTTAAAAAGTCGTTTTTTTTTCGTTTTTATATTACAATTTTTTTTAATTTTCAATTTAGGGTTTCTTATTTGAAAGTCAACATTCGCATTCGCATTCGCATTCGCGAATGTTGAAGCCAAATATTCGCATTCGCATTCGCGAATGTCGAAAATCCAACATTCGTTACATCACTAGTAAGTACTTACTGTATGCAGTTATAACGGTTATATCGGCACCGATAATTTCTATACATACACATTTGACTGTATCCAGATGTCAAGTACTCGAGACTCTCTTCAAATTCAAATCGTTTATTTTTTAGGCCTACGGGAGCACTTACAAATTGTCAATTTTAATTATTTTTTCTTATATCTACAACCGGATCGGAACGCGACCTCGACTGAGAAGATCCGGCAAGAAACTGAAACACTGAAACAGCGGGCTTGTCTTTTTACATTTTGTTATATTTCTTTTTTTTAATCCCCAGTTGCATATATAGTTAATAATTAAAAAGTAGATATTAATATAAATATAATAGCTCCAGTGGGTTGACTTTTCATCTGTCAACTCAACTCAACATTGTTTATGTTCATGTAAACCAACTAAGCATTTATAAATAGTCAGAATCTTTCACCGGTTCGGAATGCTGCTGTAATTTTTTGAATGTGGCGTCACAATTAATGAGCTCCCAAATTTGGGTTTCCAAACTAGCAAATTCAAATATTTATTCTTATTTTTTATCAAGGGGTATTCACAGTCTACGGAAAGTTTCCTTTTCGGTAAACGCCAGCTTCCATCCTTCTTCTAATGCATTTGTAAGTTACGGATAGAAGCTGTCGTTTCGATTGGACTGGTCAATTACATTATTTTTGAATTATTAACTATTATTAACGATGTCTTACCTTTTCTCTCCCGCCCGCCATCGTGTCTAAACACGATGGGTTTATTGTTCTCTCTGCGCCACAGGACCGTCGGAGGCGGCACTCCGGTGGCCATACACGTCAATCTTATGCTCCCCCCCTCCTGGGCCGAGCTCCCCTCTGACACTGTGTCCACGATGTCCGGGGGAATTACTACGGACAGGTGACCCATCTGTAAATAATATATTATCTAGATAAGGAAGATCGCACAGATTAAACAGAGCCGAAACAGATTTGCGGAACTTTTATCAGTTTTCCAAAATTGTGGAATAGGTATATCAAGGTTTTCGGGGTGTTAGAACACATTTATGAATTAATTTATTGCAACCAATACGTGATTTATATGGCGTGATTTACAACAATTTATTGAAAAAACCACAGCTGGAAAATTTGTTACTTACGATGTAAGTAGGTAGTTCAATTGCTTTTATCAGAAATATGTTTTTTTTATGATTTGTAAATTGGGCAGTCCTCACCTGACTTTTCATAGGGTCTGTGTTTACTTGGCACATATAGGTCCCGGAGTCGTTTGCTTGGACATTGCTGACGTGCAGTTTCCACGTGTTGTGGTTGTTGTATGTGACGCTGAGCCGCGGATTCAAGGCCACCATATTTGTGTGTATCGCCAGAATCGCCTTCGAGTCTGACTTAATCCACGCCACCTAAAAATAACATTATTTCATTGTTCAATCAACGCTTTATTGGATTCCCAAGAAGCGAAGCAATAAATATAGGTACATCAAATATTGATGTACACGGAATGAGAGCACACGATTGGCTCAATATTGTTCTCGACTTTTGTATAAAGATATCACCGCACAGTGTGATCAAAATCAAGAAAAACTCGAACGAGCGGATGCTTATATTAACAATGCAATTAGAGCGAGTGTGTGCACTACAAAACGTTTCCGCTCGCATGTTGCATACGAGCGTGAAATTTCATTTTATAACAAGGATTAATGTTATAAATTGCTCGTGTTTCCCGAAGACTGAACTCTTGCAAGTTTTACATCGTTTGTGTTGTTCACTGTGCAGATGAAACTTAATGTGACTTGAACGTTGTAGCAAATGTAAAAGTGTGGGAACGACACGTGAAATTGTCGAGTTCCAGGAGAGGAATGCAGGGCGCCTCATCCGCACCGCTCCTGAGCATTTTTCATGTGACATCTCGCTTTGTTGCGGTTGGAAAATAAATTAGTAACAATTTCATTGTTTGTGAGAATTATTTCCGAGGAGTTTCAGCGTAAGCGCTAGCTCCTAGCCGGATGGATGCCAGCGCGCGCTCGTTGGTGATACCTACCATTATTTATTAACACGTTTTTTGTCCTAGCCCGCGGGATATTTTATCATTTGCTCACATTCTGTTTTATTTGAATCCATTTTAATCATTTGAATCGTGAATCACTCGATTGAATAAAAGTAAAGGGCAAATATATATAGAAACATTCCGTGTGTAACGAATTCTAAATATATAAAGAATACAACGTGCTAATTGGATATATTTACATATAATATGCAAATATATTTTAAAAACCCCAACGTACTACATATTATGTCATAATATGTTTCTCGAAAATGAATAGATACTTATATATCAATGACATCATAGAACTGAATAAAATACAAATAAATAGTTTTATATTATAATGCCTTGCCCTCATGATAAAGGCTCATGCCTAGTTTAAGCACCACAAGAATCATCATTAGATTCATATGTGTGACTAAATTATTAATAAATCTTCGTCTTTTATTTAATTATTTCTAACTATCTGTAACCAATTTTATTGTTGAATCAAAACCAGAGAAGTAAAGCTGTACTTCGCTCTATAAATTCCTGAAAAACCATTCGACACTTTACGCGGAGGTAACTTGAATCCTGGCGAAACAAAAATTTAGAACGTTGACCAACAAATATTTTTTAAACTAATCATTGATTACCTACTACTATTAAGGCTTCAATAGCCTAGTGGTTAAAGGCGCCACCCTCGTGGCCGAGAGGTTCCGGGTTCGATTCCCATCCTGGCCATTAAACTATTGACGTGGGCCTTCTCCTAAATCAAGCATTAGCTTAGCTGTAGGGGTAACGGGAATACTAGTAATGTGATAAACTCACATTGCTAGTAATCTTTTAAAATAATAAAAAAACTGTCAAACCATAATAAAATGGTACCTTCGTCACAGGCGTGGAATTTTTTAGCAGAAACTACATGTATTAGAATAAACCAACTGGATTCTGACAGATTATACCAGTCCGATCGGATTTTATCACGCTTTTATTTAATTATGTAGCTATGAGATACTCGGAGTTCGTTGTCCGTTTGTTTGTTATGTCGCGTCGTTCATGTGCGATTCGGTTAAATACTTAATTCATGTTGTGTCTAATTAGATGTACTTTTGGTGTGTGACCATACATCTTGTTAGTTAATATTAAAGAGTCAGATAAAAAGGTTGAGTTTTGAGGTCAGTGAGAATAGCTCACTTCCTTCAATTTGATCTTTGGGGACACTGAGGATAGGTAACAAATATGACATTTTATAAAATAAAAAACTTGACCGTCCATTTTGGAAAACCAAGATTGAGGCTGATAGTTTTATACATTTTAATGTAGCCAGGGCGCTTATTAATAAATCGCTCTCAACTCTGAGAGCGGTCTTGAATACGCTTTTGACATGTAATTTTGCACTGGAATGACATAAGAATGATATTTCCAAGATCGCAGACTTGAGATCGATATATTAACGGAAATATGTTGGTTTCTTTAACCGAGTACCCGTGGAGGAATAAGTTAAAGGTCTCATGGCGTTTTAGTAAATTAAAATAAAATGAGGACTTTGTTTTTTTTTATAAAAGTCATCGATGAACGTACAGCGTTTTGAAAATAGATTTGAAGGGAAAGCTTTTCATTACGCTCATAAAGTGAATACCCAAAAGGAGTGAATAAATCAACCCTAAAAGTAATATTTTTTTACAAGTGAATACAGGTGATAAAGTTAACACTAGAATTCTTACTATACCTTACTAGTTTTATATCAGTGTTGAGTGTGCTGCGCAATCCTTTACATGTTTTCGATGTGTTTGTACATATTAGGAATATCATTGTTAAGTACTAAACTGTGATAGCGGGTGGTTAGTAGTGTGACTAACGTAAGTACCTGCTTAAGTAGTTATTTTTTCTAATTTTTTTAACATTTTGCCCAATAATTTAAATACTAAATAATTAATTATGATTTTTTTATTGTAGTTTATTAAATTATAATATTTTTAAAAATAGGTAGATTTTTATTTGAAAATATAATATAATGGTACGTTTCAGATACGACGTAAATATTATTGTGATTACTTTTATTTATTATTCATAATTTACTTACATTTAAAATAATAATTTGAAATCGTTTCATAATTCAATAATTTATAATAAAAAAAATGTATTGCTAACTTGTGTCATAGGTTACCAATCAATGTATACAATATTAACGGCAATCATTAAAATACTTTCCTGCGTCACTGAACTCAAGCCTATTTCGCAATATTAAAAATATTTTTATTTTCGAATCTCCAAATGCGCTTTCAACCTATGCTGTTTGTTTTTCCAGTTATTACATAGTACAGCATGGATTGCAATTACAAAGAAGTCGACGTATCCAACGTCAAAACACCGAAAGAAAAATGTGTCTCGAGCACCTGGAAATACTTTTTGAGACAGGTACCTATTTTGTATTTCTTTATTATAGCGTTATTTCTATACATCCCTGTAGTTCAAAAACTCTAGTAAAAGACTATACCTGAGTAGAACATATTTACATGATCGGTCGTATTCACAAACAATACTTGTCTAAAGCTCATATTAATAAATCGATTTCAAGTCTGAGAGCGATCTTGGAAATGTCATTCTTATGTCAGACCAGTACAAAATGGCATGCCAAAAGCGTACTCAAGACCGATCTCAGAATTGAGATAGATTTATTAATACGCTCCTAAGTAAGGGACCAACTTTATAGGAAGTTTGACAATTAAAAGCCACCTTTGTATTACGATTTTTTTTACTTCATTGCAGTTGCTCTTATGCACCGGAGTTTGGAACATATATTTCATGCTGGGATTAGCTTCAGGAGCACCCACTGTCTTCATACCTCAGATAAGGCGGGAGGCGAACACGACTGACGTCATCAGTGACGAGATGGAGTCATGGCTATGTAATGTAAATCAATTTATTTTAATAAGCATAGCACCGCGAAATCAGCGATAGCCGATCGGTTAAACACCAGATCTTGGGTTCAAACCCCGGTTCGCACCTCTGGATTTTTCGAAATCTATGTGCGAATTATAATTTCAGGATTGGGAAGTGGGCTAAATTATTATTTTTATTTACTATGAAGGTCTCGGAGGGTAGGCGGCAGTCACGTCGCATAAAAATTTATAGAAAAGAAAATCGCCCTAGATTAAACTGATTATAACACAATTGAGAAAATAATTGAAAAGAGTTAAAATTAGGTTTAGGTCCAATTAGTCATATTACGATCCGTGGTGCCTTACAACTGGTCTTCAATCAGCTGTAACAGTCTTGTTTCTATGGCAATTAGCCCATACCAGCTACATATATTTTGTCTCCCGCTTTGCACCGGAGGGAAGTGGAAATATTTTCTTCCAACTCCTCCTATTATTTCTTTCGATTAAATTCGTGCGAGTTCCAAGACAATTTAACTTTTCCCCGGGACTCGTCGAGGGGCAAACCTCGACGTCATTATTGGTCACCATTGTCGATCCTGGCTTACAGGAGTTACAGTGGTGGGAGTGTGTGGCGGGACTAGTCCAAAAAAAAATAAAGAGTTTAAATATTGACCAATAATATGGCAATCTCAGAAGATCCTTCTTCTCAGTCGTAATACTGTTGGCAGAACAGTCGTCCTCATGTTTAATGTTGGTGGATTGGATTCATGACTCATAGTCTCGAGCTGACATTGGCTTCAGAAGAATAAGTCGGTTAACAATACTTTTTTTGCTATGCCAGTTTTGATAGATCGTATAAACCCAAACAATCATTATGTTAGGTTTCTTTTTGCCACTTGATTGAAAGGCCGTTGTAAAGCGAGTTTATCTATAACCAGTTGTTAATAGTTTGCTCATATAAAATAAGTGATTTGCATACATATGCGGCGTTAGGCGGCCAATGACCTAATAAAAACTCTTGTGGAAAATAACACCTCTGTCTATGTCTCACCGAGGAGGTACCTACAGGCAGCCTCTAAATTCCTAATTTTATTAGTCTCATCGAAAATTTATCGACTGACATATTTTTAGTAGGTATGTCAGTTAGTTGACGACCGTTTGGCACTGTGGTTTGAGCGTAGGTTGGTCGGCTCACTGCACCGGGTGGTTGCGGGGTCGATTCCCGCAGGGGCAAATTTGGGAAATGGCCTTTTCGTAATTTACTCATGTCTGGGTGTCACTGGGATCACCTCCAGTGACACCCATGGTGTCCATGTTACATGCGTTGCTTAGTTTGGTACCATACACTTAGTGTCAGTCTGGCGATTTGTTTTATCACAGTTTAGATGATTTCTTTTTTTTGCAGCCTCCGTGATCGGCTATGGCGGAATACCTTGGATTTTCATTTTACCTGCCCTCACACAGCTAATAGGCCGAAAGATACCGTTCATTATTCTCAGCATAAATACATTTGTGGCGTTCCTTATTTTCAATTTTAGTACATCGCCGACACATCTACTGATAAGTGAAATTATACAAGGCATGGCACAAACTGGCGCCCATTCCATACTGCCTGTTATTATCACAGAATACACATCCATCAAATATCGTGGAATATTTCTCACCATAAAATCGGCTTCATTCTATTGGGGTATATGGGCGGCGAACGCAATAGGAACATTTGATCACTGGAAAAATATTGCCACTTTCGCGTTTATTTGTTCCGCTTACACCACAACGGTCTTTGTATGGCCCGAATCCCCCTACTGGTTGGCTACAAAAGGACGATTCGAGGAGTGCACTGTGGCATATCGTTGGTTGAAAGGATTCGACACGGATTCCGAGGAGGAACTCGAATATCTTATAAAATCTCAAAAGGATTATCTTAAAAGGAAAGCGGAGCACAAGACGAGTGCTTGGCGGAATTGTTACGAAAGTTTCGTGGGGACCGCGTCGTCTAAAGAGTTTTACAAGCCAATGTTACTTTGCGTATTGATGATGGGTCTGTGCCATTTCTCCGGAAAATTAGCGTTCAGCACTTACGCGATACAGATCATTAAGAAAATAACGGACAACGAGTCGACTGCGTATAAAGGAATGCTTATTTTGGACGGGGTGACCGTATTCGGAACGTACGGCGGTTGCCTTTTAGCGAATTACTTGAAAAGAAGAACGCAATTATTAGCGTTTTCCTCGTTAGGAGCATCTTTTTTATTTATAACATCTTTATATTTGTATTTAGTTAAACTAGAAATTATAGTTGAAAATGCAATATTTTCGATACTATTATTAATGTTATTCTCAGTGACAATAAGCTGCGGTCCGCTTATAATGGCAACATCAATATATGGAGAATTGATACCTTTAAGGTTTAAAAGTTCCACGATGTTTGTGATGGGTTTATTTACAGATATTTTGATGGCTACTGTACTAAAAGTATCGCCATTTTTATTTAGAACATTTGAATTGCACGGAGCTTGCTTATTCTATGGGCTTTCTTCTTTGACTTGTATATTGATATTGTATAAGAGTTTACCTGAAACTAAGGATAAATGTCTTCAAGAGATAGAAAGTTACTTTAAAGATGAGATACCTAAGAATCCAGGAGAAAATAATGTACTTATGAGTATTGAAACTTAGTTTATCTTACGTACTTAAGTATATCTATAGTTGCTGTTTGCAGTTAGTAAGATTGAACTATTTAAGTATATTGATATTGTGTTTTATGTAAAATAGAAAAGAATAATGTTAATAATGTAAACATAATTGAAAATGCTTTAAGTAGTATATGTATACAACGAATTATTTTGAATAATAATGTTATTGTGAATGATAAATATTTTCACTGAAACCAATTTAAAATTCGGTTTTAATGTCATCTTAAATGCACGTTAGTCAAAAAATATTACTTTGCTGAAATATTTATGAACCTTATTTTATTATTCTAATTTCATTTTTTGGACAGATCTATGAGCAGAACTGGATCTGTAGCGCTACTGTTGCTTTACGCTCGTGAGTCATTAGGGTCGATGTAAAGTATTTGTATGGGAAATTGCATGTCAAACGATTGCCATACAAATATTTAATGTAAACGCCAGCGGAATAATATCTTACCCTATAATTGGAGAGGTGATTGACGAGACACGTGAAGTGCACGTCTCTTCCTTGCGTAACTGTGTGGTTCTCCAAAGCCTGTAGGAACTCCGGCTCTAGCTCTGCCTGGATAGGCATTTCACCTGGAAAACAACGAAATTTTAATTATTAATGTTTAAGCAAATTAGTATTTTTATAAGTATAATACCTATCTGTGTTTATCTAGATACAAAACTGTCGTTTTCCAAATTTGCGTAAATTAATAAAATAAAAATACTTGAATTTATGATTAATTTATTTCAATATAAACTTTTTAATAATGTTTCCGGCAACAAGTTTTTTTTCATATTTATATCTTTTTAGGAAATGTATGGATTACTTAAGGACCACTAACCAATTTTTAATAAATGAATATTCAAGACATTATCGTAAAGGGAAATTATAATTTCGTGAAACGCTCTTACAGCGACCTCTACCCGCAAATTGTCACTTTACAGAACGGCTTGATGGCGATGTTGGGATTTTTATTTTTTTACGCTTTTCGTCCTGTTTACGGACCTCATTCCAATTCAGGTTAAGTACCTACCTACTTACTTCTTTTTGTAAAAGGAATACAGGGGGCACAGGTATGATGGAGTAGCTATATGAGATTAGGGTGAATTATTTTTACAATTTAGATCCAGTTACTGACAAAATTCATTGGCCTAAAACTAAGTCGTTTAAGAAAAGGATGGAAAATGTAAATGTTAAACCCGGCTGTGTAAATGTTAAACCATAAATTAAACTTTATTTAATTCACTCAAAGTGTGTTTTGTTTTACATTAACAGTATCAAGTTAGATAGTTGCAGTTTAACCACCTCCAACAATAATTTAGTCACCAGCATTAGTACCATACTCTAAATAAGGGTTGGCTTTGCCGCTTACGGTGGGCCAACGCGGAAAATCTAACGCAGTACCGGCCGGGTTTAGCGCGGCACAAGTAAATTCAACTAATAGGGGTTAATACCCACGTGTTAGGCGAAACAGGTGCGGGGAGAATATACCACGCTTCTTACCAGAGTGTAAGGAATTAGCATATCCACGCGTTTTTGCGAGTGCCTCCGTTCCGCTGAGATTACGCTTTGTTCAAAGTTATTTCTGCATTTTTTTTCAAAGCTTGTAACTTTAGTAATATTGTATACACATAAATCATACATAATTATATTTTAAAGATGAAAAATGATGAAATTATTGCAAATTAATTATGTACCTACTAATTATTTAGAAAATGCACCTAGTTTGGCCCATGTTGAAGCGTAACAAACTGAAATTGTACGTACCTGTTACGAATACACTGAAGAAGGTAGCCAGCCACCAGGCCGCTTTAGTCGACGACGGTGAAGACATGTGTTTGTCGGTGAACCGACTGGAACAAACGTAAAAGAAAATTGAATATAAATCCGAATATTTTTTTTTTAATAGTATCGGCGAAGTACTTGTTCCACGGAAAAGAAAATGTACCCTTATTTTTTACTGGAAATATAAGGTCTTATTTTAATATTGCACGATACTTTGCTTTGCGCTCTTGTAAATGGTAAAGATGACCTGTCTTAAAGAAAAAGTGATCATAGATTTATATTTACTTATAGATTTCCTTTTACTTTTTTTACGTTGGCAGTACAGTGTGTGATTATAATATTAGAAATACACTCTTTAATTTTTTATCATATGTACACCATCCGCATTTGGTAAGGCGTCATGTGCGGCGGCTTGATAATTAACGGTTAGTAAGTGAAAGCAGATTATAAATCAGAAATTAAATTTACTGCGTATTACGTGAATTTTATGATAGGGCTTTGACCAGCTTTGGATATTAGAACATTCGTTGCTTAAATATTAGATGAGTGCTGAAAGAGTTAAAAGGAATTCTCTTACGCTTTTATAAATGAACATTAAATAATTGAGGTTTATAAATGTATACCTACCCAAAGCACGAGCAAAAGGTTTAAGAGAAAGGTTTCTTCAAAGGAGAAAGATAAGATCCTGATGGTTTGAGCCTTATTGAAACAGATAGTTTAATAAATTGAACTCTTAAAAGGAATTGTATATCCAGAACAATATCAAAGTCTCGGGAGAGTTCACTTTTCTTGTTGTAAGTTGATTGATATATATATCCTTTCCTTTTGACCTTCTTTGTCAATATATAATGGCATTATTGCAGAGTTATACCTCATTTGAAGTTATCTAGTATTTTCTCTTCGATGCAAGTCAGAGAGGGTGTTACGAGTTTGAGGTCTGTATGTGTATGTGATATTGCACCTCTAGGATGGATAAATCCATGACTTCGCGATTTGTCTTGCTTGACGGCTCAATGTTTTATGGCAATCGGTTAACGTTCCATAGTTAATTTAATTACAGGTGCCTAACACTACGATAAGCTCGCCAAATGTGCACTATTTTATTATTATGTTCCTTAATGTCAAATTAAAACTATAACCTTGTACATATCTAAACAATAAAGGGTTATTCTATTCTATACTGACAGCTAAGCTAAGTCTAGCCGTTGATTATTTACAAATGGTATAAAAAAGGAGAACCAACAGCTAAAATGTCGTCTATAGTTAAATATGGTTGAATATTTGATAATTTGAAATTTTGAAGTTGACAGTTGATTTGTCAGTTTCGAATTTCTATTAGCTTATTGTACGGATATTATCATTAGCAATATGATGCCGCGTCCAAGACAATCTGATCTTTCGAGACAAAGCCGTAATGCAACTAGGATTCGAAACATTGCGAATGAAAGAACTGAAGAACAAGAAATTGGAAGTCAAGAGCGCCGCGGTAGTATGGTTCGAATTCGTGCTTCTCAATCACAAGAGCAAAGAGAGGTAGCCCGTGAAACGGCTCGGTTGGCAATGAGGAATCGTAGAGCAAACCTCAGAGATCAAGAACTAGATAACTAACGACGCACAAGAAGAAATTTATCAAGTAATGATTGTGGCATGTTCACGGGTCGGAAGACCATCAGCGTTATTTGTTCTTGCGCCTGATAATAAAACGAAAAATGTAGTCTATCACAAGGTGCTTCAATGAAGAGTGAAAACGAAGCACCAAAATACATGGCAAAGATATTGTTACCTAAAGTACACAAACCCGAGGACCACCTGCGTCCCATTGTAAGCCAGATTGACACACCAACATACAGTCTGGCCCAGCACGTAGCGAAGGTGCTCTCACTACTAATAGGACACACAAGAGCACATACAAAGGATTCATAACATTTTGTAAGTGAGATTAAACATATACATCATGCTAACAATTAAACCATGGTCAGTTTTGATGTTCAGTCTGTGTTTACCTGTCTACCTGTAGCAGACTGCATCACAATAGTATCAAAGAAGCTAGAGGAGAACAACATGCCAGAGGAATATGCTGAATATACTTAAACGGTAAATCTAACCACAATCCAACACAGTTAGCTACAGTGGGTATATCTTTGTTTCAGAGAGCACAAGGGATCTGAGATCAGCAACACCTGGCTGACGAAATACATCATGTCACGCAAATAGTTGTCAGACACTGTGAGCAATTTCTGCGTGGATAGGACAGCAACCAACAACTAAATATGAGGGAACCAAGTTAATAACTTTGACATCAGGACGTCTAACACCACAGTGCCCCGTGACCATGGCTGCTGTAAAGCCACCGAAACTTCGGGAAAATAAAAAATGAAATAAACGCGATAAAATCTGTATAATAGTTTTATTTGAATACATATGGCCAATAAATAATCTTTATATTTGTATTTTAAAATGAATATTTAATTAATCATTTTTTAAATCAGCACATTTATAACCTCAAAGGCGAAACAAAGTTTGCCGGGACAGCTAGTAATTATATAAAATTCTCTTGTCACAATGTTAGTTACCATACTCCTCTGAAACGGCTCGACCGATTTTCATGAAATTTTGCGTGCATATCAGGTAGGTCTGGGAATCGGCTACTATCTGTTTTTCATACCCCTAGTTGTCCCGGCAAACTTTGTTTCGCCATTGAGGTTATAAATGTGCTGATTTAAAAAATGATAAATTAAATATTCATTTTAAAAGACAAATATAAAGATTATTTATTGGCCATCTAATGTATTTAAATAAAACTATTATACAGATTTTATCTCGTTTATTTCCTTTTTTATTTTCCCGAAGTTTCGGTGGCTTTACAGCAGCCATGGTCACGGGGGACTGAGGTGTTAGACTTCCTGATGTCAAAGTTATTAACTTGGTACCCTCATTTTTAGTTGTTGGTTGCGGTCCTATCCACGCTGAAATTGCTCACAGTGTCTGACAACTATTTGCTTGACATTGTGTATTTCGTCAGCCAGGTGTTGCTGATCTCAGATCCCTTGTGCTCTCTGAAACAAATATATACCCACTGTTGCTAACTGTGTTGGATGGTGGTTAGATTTACCGTTTAAGTATATTCAGCATATTCCTCTGGCATGTTGTTCTCCTCTAGCTTCTTTGATACTATTGTGATGCAGTCTGCTACAGGTAGACAGGTAAACAAAGACTGAACATCAAAACTGACCATGGTTTAATTGTTAGCATGATTTATATGTTTAATCTCACTTACAAAATGTTATAAATACTTTGTATGTGCTCTTGTGTGTCCTCTTAGTAGTGAGAGCACCTTCGCTACGTGCTGGGCCAGACTGTATGTTGGTGTGTCAATCTGGCTTACAATGGGACGCAGCGGGTCCTCGGGTTTGTGTATTTTAGGTAGCAAGAACAAATAACGCTGATGGTCTTCCGACCCGTGAAAATGCCACAATCAGTACTTAATAAATTTCTTCTTGTGCGTCGTTAGTTATCTACTTCTTGATCTCTGAGGTTTGCTCGACGATTCCTCATTGCCAACCGAGCCGTTTCACGCGCTACCTCTCTTTGCTCTTGTGATTGAGAAGCACGACTTCGAGCCATACTACCGCGGCGCTCTTCACTTCCAATTTCTTGTTCTTCAGTTCTTTCATTCGCAATGTTTCGAATCCTAGTTGCATTACGGCTTTGTCGCGAAAGATCAGATTGTCTTGGACGCGGCATCGTATTGCTAATAATAATATCCGTATAATAAGCTAATAGAAATTCGAAACTGACAGATCAACTGTCAACTTCAAAATTTCAAATTATCAAATATTCAACCATATTTAACTATAGACGACATTTTAGCTGTTGGTTCTCCTTTTTTATACTATTCGTAAATAATCAATGGCTAGACTTTTTTTTCATTCAAATTTTTTTTTGCTGTCATTGGCTGTCATTTGCATTAATAACACGTTTTTACGTTTTATGTCAAGTTCCACTGGAACGGGATAAAAAGTATCCTATAACCTTCTCCTGGTACTAAGCTACCGCCCCACCAATTTTCAGCCAAATCCGTTCAGCCGTTCTCGAGTTATAAATAGTGTAACTAACACGACTTTCTTTTATATATATTAATTATAAATTAAACCTAATAACTTATTTACCTCAGAAAATCCTCTGGTAGTACCTACTGTTACTGGGATAAGCGTTTTAAGCGTCTTATTAAATTAACCTTTAATAAGATTCTTATTAAAGGTTAATTTCAACGCAAATGCGACCCAAAAAACACATTAAAATATAATATAAAACACGTATTTGAGAGAAATTGGTATTGTTTTATACCTGACTGAACATACAGCACATGAGGTAATGGGGTCCTTATTCCGTATGCAGTATTTACAGTATTGTATTTAAGACTATATCTAAGAAGCCTCTATCTTCTATATATATATAACTCAAAGGTGACTGACTGACTGACATAGTGATCTATCAACGCACAGCCCAAACCACTGGAGGGATCGGGCTGAAATTTGGCATGCAGGTAGATGTTATGACGTAGGCATCCGCTAAGAAAGGATTTTGATTAATTCTACCCCCAAGGGGATAAAATAGGGGATGAAAGTTTGTATGAAACTTTGTCAATTTTAAACCGATCGGGCTGAGACTTTGCATGCATAATGCTACTATGACGTAGACATCCCCTAAGAAAGGATCAAAATTCCACGCGGACGAAGTCGCGGGCTCAGCTAGTCAAGTAATATAATCATTCAAAAGCTGAACGCTGAATTAGATTACGGGTAATTTAGAGGTTCAGATTATTCTAATGCCTTCGGGCGCACGCATACGCGTAGGTAAATGATTTATTTTATATCTTGTAAGATTGTTATGTATATATCTTGTTATATTGTTATGAAACTTGTTTTATGAGGTACCTATCTTTCAATGTCGACGCCGAAACGAATCTATTATTATTCCTTACTTAAGTGTAGAGTCAATAAAAATAATAAGTTAGAAAAGCAACAATTTGAAGGATTGTCAAACTAAACAAATAGGTAATAGGTACATGTAGTTATTACTCTGGAACAACACATAAGTAACTTTTAATCCTAAATGTCTAAGCGGATGAAGCTCGGGTACTATAATAACAGCTAGTAAAGTATACGCGAGCAGTTTTCTAAGCACGGTCGCGGTCAAAGCGGCACCCGCAAGATTCAATTATGTTGGTGCTGACGGGGCGCCAGAAGTTCAGCCACCGTCTGCGCCCAGCCTTTACCGCCGGACCTGACAAATGTCTCCACTCTGTGACTTGTTCAAATATTGAATTTAATTAATTTACAGGACTTTAAGTTTATTTTACTTCTTTCATTTTTCTCCGCCTCCTGTTTATAATAATAATAATAAACATGTATTTCGGATAAAATCCATATTACAAGGGTAAAAAACAAAAAAAATGGCACTTATGTCACTCCATAAGACTCCTGATCAGTGGAAATTCCGGAGGAGCCGAAAAAGTGCCTAAAACATTTTAGGCTTGCTACATAAATAAAATATCATAAGCAACCAGTCAATACAACGCACAACTACTTTTCTAACAGCACATTACGTGAGCCCAGTAAAACATTAAAATAAAAACTTTGTTTCTACTACTGGTAGAATTCTGGTAGGTTTCTACTACTATTTTGAAAAACCTCGTTCAAAATATTTAAACCATTGAACTCTTTTCTTAAATATACCACAATCCTTTTTCAGCGCGATTAATTCTCACCGCAAATCGATGCAGGAACGTCGTTTCATTTGATCTGAATGGCAATCGGTAAACACGGGCCAAGGAATAAATATCCCTGAGGCTATCCCCTGGGAACTAATTGCACCTCGCGTGTATTGATGGCGCACCACCTACACGGGATCAATGTAAATTATCTATCCCTGATCCGCAAAATGCGATTACCGTACATCACCTATCTGATCGATATATATTTAGGTTTATGATGGAAATTAAAAGCTTACTCGTGAAATGGACACCTAGCTTTGATTTATTTAGCAGCTGATCTCTATGGACAGATTTTTATGGAACAAAAATTAAAACTATAGGAAGGTAGATATGCAAAATAATCCAAGTATCATCAACTAAACTTATAACAAGTAGGTACCAATATTAATGAACGGATTAAAATAGAATATTATGAAAAGGGATCTTCTAAATTATGGACTAAAGAAAAACCCGAATTGCGGCTAACGAAGGTCTCCAATTTAAGGATTTAAACCTTGGAAACGATCGGCGCGCGGGCGCAAAACTGTAATTAAAACTTTGTTCCATAAACTATGATTAAAAACTCCCAGGGTTTATGTACGATCCGATTTTTTTTTCTGTTTCTTATGAGTTTAAAAAACTTCGAATGGCCCTATAAATGTAATATTATTTTTCTTCAGCTTCGGAGGTTCATTAATTTGTAGACTCTGTATTTCACGTTTCTATTATTCTTTTCCTCATGTTCCACCAACATGTACATGCCTAATCGTGGCCTCATCATGACACTTTATCAATTTTATAGGTATGCTACTAATTTTAGGTAGGTACTTACCCCTATTATGAAGAGTTATATCTTATGATACTGTTTGAAATACTTGTTTACCACAGTCAGATGATATTGATCTTTCATACAGACAACTTAGGGATGCACTGAATATACTCTCCAGTCTTATCTACTCCAAATTTATCGTTATCCCAACTAAGGACGTATTATTGAAAGTATTAGAAAAGGGCTCAATAATTTCATGTAATAGCATTTTATATCGGAAATTGGCCGTGCTTCAATATAAGATTTATGTATTATAAAACTGTTCTGAACAAAGAGCATTTCTAACGAGTCTATTAAATTTGTTCAAACACTGTTTCTTTCACTTAACGCTTAAGAGCGTAACGGCGTAATAAATTCTAGCAAGGTTTACCTTAATAAATCCAGTTCGACTCAGATTCGCTGGTCGCCATAAATTGTTGAATAAATCGTTTGAGCAACACGGATTGGATATAAAGTGAACGATATCAAGTTGTAATTTGTAAAACAACATTTACAATATTTGTTCCAACTAATAAAAAATAAAGCGTTCAGTAATATCAATATTTTAGTGGGTAGATAATAAGAATTGCGGCGTTATTTTTGTCCCATGCATAACATGATCATTTATATATCGTCATAATAATATCTATCTATTAATAGTACATTGTTACCCTAGGGGTGAAGGTAACGAGGGTGCCAATAGTTCGAGGGACAAAATAAGTATTTCACCCGATGTAAACATTACGAATACAAGGAAAGTAAAAATAAAAACAGGAATTAGCTAAAGAAATAATACAAGGAAGTACGAACGTTACTCTACAACTCGAAAAAAAAAAGATCGGATTGGCGCCTATTTTGTTTTTTTTTCCGTTGGCCGGCCTGGTTCAATGGAAATGTCAAAATATAACTTTTTTTTTTTTAATAATTTGACAGCTGTCAGTTGAAAGCCATTCTCCCTAGGGCTGAAAAGTATTACTTTCAACCCGCTCCTCAGGCAACTTCAGACATACTTTCCGAGTATGAGTAATGAAAAGGAACATTATTTAACTTTAACTGAGTTTAATACCTCATCACTATCATTCACATTATTGGTATTTATCTCAATCATCTTGATCAAGTTACGTAGATGGAAAGAATGAATAATAACCACGCATGAATTTGATATGTCCTCAGGGGTTTATTCGGGAAGAGGTTATCGTTTTCGGCTTCGCAATTTGTACATAAGCCATACAGTTGTCTGCGGGCCTAAGCTCATAATCTTTTAGATACACTTTGAAACTCTTCTTACAGTTAACAGTTATTTCAAAGGATTATTAGATACTGTTTTGATGGTAATTTTTGTCGTTTTCAATTTGTTTTATATCCATTTCCAAGGATCTCGTTTGATATTACAATAATTTTAAATGGCCTGCTGAATTTCCCGATTAGGTTGTATCGTTCATTTTCATAATTGCTGTGTTTGAATATACTTATAGGTAATATAATTCTTAAAGCGTTATTAAAGTGATTAAAGGTCCTAAGACCTTAGTTTTTTGATTATAATGATTTTTTAAAGTCCTATTGTAGGTATTCCTTTTTAGTATTTTATGATTACAGCAAATAATTTTGGAATATGAGTCATTACGTAGACATTTGCTGTAACTAGTATTTCCGTTATAATGCTCGAAATTGGACTATAATTCATTTGAATTTTAATTTTAAACGTATAAGGTTTTATGTCAAAGACTATTTCATACTGGCACGCAGAATGCCCTATGGAAGTCCCACCCTCCAAAAACTGTCACCGTTTTTCAGTCAGACAGTCAGTCGGTGTAGAGGTTACAAATGTGTGCGTGTGTAAATTCATGGTGGTGTGTGTAATGTTATATTTAATGACTTTAATGTATTTCTAAGTATTATAATTTAAAAATATTAGAATTCTGCACTCCTTCTTTATATAAACTATAAATGTGCCAAATTTCACATTCCTCTGACCGCGCAATTTTCGTATTATACGGTTGAAAGTTTTTGCTTCACGTATTAATATATGGATTACAAAACGTTTAGAACAAAATATTAAAAATACTTAACCTTAAGAACTATAAAAATCATGTATTGTAATGTCGTATTTTTGTCCACGATATTTAACCCCTAGAGTGTCGCGTTCCCCTACGGGTAGGTATAAGACGCGAGCGGTCATTGGTTGTTTATTTGCTACGTTTAGTAGCAAGTCAACGATAATGGGGTTCCGTAGATCAATTATGTCAAAAACTATCTGTTATTAGTATCGATTCTTGTAAAAAAACGTTACTGATCGGCCGATAAAAAAGAACAAAAAAAAACACTTCCTAAATATGGCGACACTTAGGGCAGAGGGCGCCCGGAGGTGGGGATCATTGGAAGGGTGGTTCTATATTGACTACTATAACTATTTTTTAATAAATACAAATCTATCACTCCAAGAATTGTCAGATTTTATGGAATTAGATTGACTGATAAATAGCTGAGTTACAGGACCTAAATCTTAATGGAAACATCTCAATCAACTGAGAGGAACAAGATACTTACTATCAAATGAAACTTGAATAGCTAGTTTCCGCGTAATATTACAGAACGTTTATATTTCCCATCTTTTCCTGTGTCTATCTGATAAGAAGTTAATGCTGTATATAAATCCTTGGCTCATAAAGATCCGTAAGCTAAGGCGTTTAAGTCATATCATAATACGCAACCCGGCCGAGCCCAGGGTCAGTTGCAAAGCCCATCTCGGCGGTCGCCGGCTGACACCTTGTCATATAACCATTATTCATGGCCACAATTTTCCACGTGTCATCGCCAGCCTACCATAAATGATAAATACTCTTTTGTTTGTAAACATAAGTTGTACGATAGAGGCAATACCGACGGAACTACAGCTGCTAGTGAAAAATGGACTTTAAATCTGCTCAACGTTGTTAGCGATTTGCAGTAAATAAATATTAAAATGCATCAAAATTGCAAGGGGAGTTGTGGCGTATAATAAAAAGAACTCTTGTAAGTACTCTTTGGCCCGTAATAAATCGATCTCAAGTCTGAAAGCGATCTTGGAAATGTCATCCTAACGTCATCCCAGTACAAAATGACATGTCAAACGCGAACGGAAGACCACTCTAGACTAGAGATTATTTATTAACACTGGCCTATGGAAGATGCTATTAGAATCACATCTTTTTTCTATTGAGGACGTATTCCTCGATGTAGGTATGTAAGTTACTTCAGTTGTTGGCAAAACAAGTATTTTTTTTAGGCTGACCAAAGCTCATAAATTGGGGACATTATGACGGTCCATAGAGCGCAACATAAATCCAGCTGGCCGTCTATTGAACAAGCCTCAATTCTGCATGGACACACCCCATTATTACACAGCGCCACAGTTGGGCCACGCTATTGTGTCAAAATCAGAAAATCCATACTGAATCCATGCCGTACCGATTGGGACACAGTTGATAATACCACAGTCAGGGCAGTTCAACAAGTAAAATTAAAAAAAAAAACTGTAACCCCACTGAGGATAAATCTACTGATAAAAAGCGCCAGTACCTACTTTGACAAAGGAAGAAACGCTTAAATATAGTACATACAATTGTTTATCTGTCGCTTGGTATATTTCATATTGTGCTATATTTATGAACTCAACATTTTCTCTTCTTTCAATAGACACCCTACACAAACGTTACTCAAAAAAAGTTCAGGAACCCTCACTGTTTTAGATAGGTAACATCAATACTTTCGTTTCGTTTTTTTCGTAATAATAAGTAGCCTATGTCACCCGGACTATAATAGTGAATAGATTGACACCGCATTCATCAAAACCGGATAAGTAGTTAGTAATATAAAAATAGATAAAAAAATACATAATAGACTGCTAAAAACATAACCCTTACATAATAACCGTAGCCATAACCGATAACCTTTCCCTTTGGGCTTGGCCGTAGTCCGATAAAAATGGAAAGAGAAATAAATACGCGAGAGAAAAATAAATTAATAAAAATAAAAGGAAGTCTAATAAAGTCAACTTCGCATATGGCAATGTAGATTTATTTTCTACCTCGACATTTAAAGACAAAAGCTCTAAAATAAAGTTGTGGATGTAACTAAAAATATATCGCATCGCGACAAGAGTTTGTTCCCTCGTAACCGTTGTTACTTTATTACAAAGTTTCGACATGGATCGCGATTACTTAAGAACTTTTGATACTTTCAAAAGACCTGAAATGAATTTAAAAGTTTATTCTTTATGCCCAAATAATTATTTAGTTTCTTCATGACGTCAACAAAAAAGAATTGTATGTTTTCAAAAGTTAAATTAAGGTTCAATATCTTTCATTGTTTAGAATTCATTATACAAAACTTTGATAGTAACTAGAAGACTTGGACCTCATGATTTTTCATTGCTCAAAATAATAAATTGTTGTAGGAAAGTAACTAGTATCGAATGTTCAAGTAATTTATTTAATTATAATTAATTATACAAGATTATACATATTTAATCAGCATGAAACCAGTGTCAAAACCGCCGATCACTGTTCGCATATTAATTAACAAATGCCTATTCAATTACTGAATGTAATTAGTATTTAATCTGATGTTTCTCGTGTGGTCAATGCATTGAGTAACTAATACTGATCAATGATCGATCCTTGTAATTTTTCGAACATTACTTAATTATATATTTAAGTTCATTTATGAAAATAAAAATTGGTAGTAGAAAAAGTTTTAATTTAGGTCTACAGAAATCCGAACATCGAATGAGTCAAGGCGTGCCATTACATACACTGCAATAAAATCATTATTGGAATATGATTCCCAAAGTTTTCTCGTTATTGGAATATCTATTTTAATTATACATTATATGAGAGCTATCTGAAATCCAATTCACATTGTAATTGCAAATTGCTAAGTGCTTGTGATTATCTTGTCTAGATCTAAATCTAAAACAGAACATGAGTTGTAGTTTGCCTGTTAAGTAAACATAGATTAATTAGTTAGCTGAGTTGTATTTGCAAATGCATATGCGCGTGAATGCAATCCAGCTGATATAAAATGAATTGAATGTAATATTTCATACCAGTCATTAAAATATAATCCCTAGCCTAGTAAGCATAGTTATCGGAATAAATCAAACCTCAATATGATGGTGACATTATTTCCAAAGAAGAACAATGGAGTCATATGAGATTTTCTTGACATTTTTCGGAAAATTAACAAATCCACAACGAGATTACGCCACCTCTGTGGGAGGACTTAATTAACTGAGCAGCAAATAAGATAAATGAACTGTCAGAGTCGCTAATGCGCCCACTGGATAGCGGACACACGGACATTGGGATTGTAGAGTTCGGAAGAGAGTGGTATACTGGCAGCTACGAGTAATTCAATCTTTTTCAGTCGTTGGGATGGTAGAGTTTACGAACGCACCTATTATTTTATAGGTGGAAAATTTACTCATTCCGTTTTCTGTCATATTTTTTTCATATATTACCAATAAATGATTCTAAGGGCTATAAAATATGGTCATCTAGGTTTATGTACCTACTCGTAAACACGTCATATTATTTATTCATCCAATTTATCCGCACTAATCTATACCTCCCATTCCTCTGTCCCACTCCCATTCAGTTCGGCAACGTGTGAGCACTGCCTTTGGTATTGCAAGCATCTATTGGCTTCGCTAACTGCTGAATATTAGGCAGGTGCGCTTGCTTGCGGATTTGGTTAAATAAAGGACACCCAAAGTCACCACGTTTCTGGCCCATGATCTATGCCAGAAGAGTACACTTACGAAAATCCAGTTCAGGTTAGTTTACCTATGATAGATCATAATCATATACTTATTATGGTCACAGATATATGATATTTGGCGAAATCAGGTGCACTGAAATGCACACATGTCTACGGCAGGCGGGCGTGATTTTGAATTATAAACTGTACGTTAACTGAATATATAACTATACATATGGCCAGAAATCGTCACGTAAGCAAAAAACGTTATGCCCCCTCTAGGCATCTGTTAATAATTTAGTAAACGAATTTTAACGTCCACTGTGAAAAAGTTATCTCAAAAATTCTACTAGATGGCGCAAGTGAATTATTCAGGTGACTGTATAGTGCGACATCTATTGACCATTTTGTGAACTAAATACTTGAAAATGTATTTAAATTTTGTGCATGAGAAACACTTAAAAGAGAACTTGGTTTCTGACGAGGATCCCCCGACTGTAATTTTTTTTGTTATTACTGGATATAATGATAGCACATTTGAAGGCTTATTCCAAACAAGAAAATATTTCAATCACAACATACGTGTGTATCCCACGTGTGGATGCCGTCGCTTGATGATGACGAATGCTTAGCTATCTCGTCGGCCAGGGACGTTATTGCAGTATGTTTCAGTTCTGGGCAACATCATCCATTTTTCATTTCGAAGGCACATGCCGATAGGTATGTCCGTTACGCTTCGAATAATATTCCATGTTGAGATTTATTGTGCCAGAACGCCACGTCAGCTTTATTTTTTTGTTTCCCATTAGATTTTTGATTCGATAGCATGGGATTTTACAAAACGTAATATGTATCTTTGAATTGTCTGTATAATACGTATAATATTGGGTTAATTTTTATATTGGATTGGTTGCTTTCGTAGACATCAACTTCTTTCAGATCTCCAAAATGTGTAATTTATCCTTTTAATTTGGACATTTTTTACGAGAGTTATATACCTAATATTTAATTGTATTTATTTTTAAATACGTCATGCCCAAATAGATAAATTATTTATATGAAGCTTCATTCAATTTTTTTTTATCCTATTCCAAATGAAAAAATGTTTTGAATGGTCCCTTTTTTACTATTTACATAATATTTTCTTTAATAATTACATCATAAGATAAGACAGAACACTTAATGATCCTCTTATCTCTTTTATTAATGCCGTCGCTATATATAATAAGCTCCAGTATAAATAAGTTGTGGAACATTACCTTTCCTTCTGAAAGTACCCAACGTTATTCGGTACTGTAACTTCAAAAATAATATTAACATTGAATGAATTTCATTTTGAATACAATTTATGTTCTCTTTCTACTCTTGCCAAATGTTTTATTAAATTGAATTTGAGATATAATAAAATGTAAGTAGTTTTAAATCTTTTACCCAGATCGTCACTGACTGTAGACCCATTATATGGACGACTGCGCAGTGGTTCGAGCGTAGGCCACTCAGCTCACTGCACATGGTGGTTGCGGGTTCGATTCCCGCTGGGGTACATTTCGGAAATGGCCTTTCCGTAATTTGCCCTGGTCTGGGTGGCACTGGGATCGCCCCCAATCCATTGTACGGTGCCCATAGTACAAGCGTTGCTTAGTTTGGAACCATGCAGTGGCGCGATATTTATCTAAATATATATAACTCAAAGGTGACTGACTGACTGACTGACTGACTGACTGACATAGTGATCTATCAACGCTCAGCCCAAACCACTGGACGGATCGGGCTGAAATTTGGCATGCAGGTAGATGTTAGGACGTCATAGGCATCCCCCAAGGGGATAAAATGGGGGATGAAAGTTTGTATGAAACTTTGTCAATTAAATTCCACGCGGACGAAGTCGCGGGCACAGCCAGTTATTCATAAAAGCACCAAGCCATATGAAAAACAACGCGACGCACGCGTTATTCTATCAAACTTGGAACAGACAATTTCTATCAGCGATTGGATCGGTTCGGTTTGCGTGCTAACTTTGCGAATACGCTGCAATTGTCAGCGCGACAGGTGACGGGAATGGGGTGTCATTCCGCTTCCCTCTCCGAGCGAGCCCGTCACATTTGCACACCCTTTTTGTTCCGTCGAGGCCGCAAACCGGACATTCCACAGACCTAAGGGAAATTCATTGGAAAAACTTGTGTTTCCCATAAGATAGTATCGGTTGACCATATGCATTAGGGAGAAGATGTTGAAGAAAGATAAACTTTACTCACCTCGATGCAAGGTTTAAAGTTGTCACTATAATTATGGAAAATAAATAATTAAATAAATCTATTAGTAAAATAAACAGGTATAAATGTACCTATATTTGTAGCTATTACTTTAAAGCAAACATTAGCGTCAAAATTCGCAAATTTGGACCTTCCAACTTTCATAATTTATTCGTTCGAAACTCAATATAAGTACCTAATTATGGTATTATCATAAACTTTTGACTACCGCGATAAAAATAAAATTCACCTCATTAGGGGTCCATTTATTTATAAGCGTTTTATGGAAATATTCGTAATTCTATAAAACAATGATATTATTATTATTTATTAAAGAATAATTAAATTTATATTTTCAACTATTAATATAAATTAAATACATTTACAAATGTTATTTATTGTCTTATAGATTGACTAATATTTGGCAAACGAATATTTCACAAACATTCACTATGCAACAACTATCTAATATTTAAAAGATTCAATTTTGCGAAAATTCAAGTCACTCTAACTCGCTATCACCCACAGATAATTGGAAATATGACAAAGTTTACAACTATCGTTTGGACGTTTACATAACTAATACATAACCTTTAATTGACATGGTTTGATACAGGGATGTGTGATTCATAATAATTGTACGGTTGAACTAGTTATGGCAGTATTTGGTCGTGCGTTAATTAATTAACGTAATAAGGTAATTAACGTATTACGCAAGTGAATACATAATGGCCCATATAGAGAAAACTTCAGAAAATAGAACTTTTTATCAAATTGGTAAACCGTCAATAGCCTTGTGGTTAGAGGGGCCGCCCTCGTAGCTGAGGGGTTCCGGGTTCGATCGCCATCCTGGCCATTAAACTATTGACGTGAGCCAACTCCTTACACAAGCATTAGTTTAGCTGAAGGGGCTAACATGAATACTAGTAATGTGATAAACTCACATTACCAATAATACAAAAAATGCTAGGCAAGGTTTTATTTAGTCACATGCCAAAACCCGACGGCTCACTTAATTAAATAATTAGAAAAGTTCGTCCGTTGCAGAACATTAACGAGGATCGAAAACGTACCTGTGTCTTCATTACCGAATTAATTAATCTACCTATTCAAACTTGGAAGTCCTTGAAAAACTATTCTGTTTCGAATGAACCAGACAATACTGTTCCTAGCATTGAATTGCTTTAGTTTGTATTTTTGAGAAGTGTAATTAGTTCAGTGTGGATCCGCAAAATAATAACAATAACGTCGTCAGACTGACACACCAACTGTAAGGTCCCAAACTAAACAACGCTTATACTATCTGTACCGTACAATGAACTTGGGGTGATCCCAGTGACAACTGACACCCAGACCGGGACAAATTACGAAAACGCTATTTCCGAAGTTTGCCCCGGCGGGATTCGAACCCGCAACCACCTTGTGCAGTAAGTGGAGCGGCCTACGCTCGAACCACTGCGCCAAGCGGTCGTCTTAAATAGGTTCTAAAGTTTATTACATAAAGCAAACATTTAGGCACTTTTGCGTTTTAGTTACCATCAAAGGTACCTAAATCGGTAATCGGAAGTATTGTAAGTGACGCACACTCTGTCGAGTGTAAACTAACTGGTTAAAATATATTTTCCTCGGCTCATTAAAAAGAAATGAACCTATTGGTCAAAGCGAGCTAACTAGCTAGCCTAGCCAGCCCACTTAAGTTCGTTGCCGACTTTGTTATATCAAAAAATGTATACCTCCCTGCCGTGTGTTGAGACTTGAGATGGATACTTACATTATTCATACACAATAACTTGATATCGATTGTGATATATTTTGTATATACATATAATACCGCTTGGCGCAGTGGTTCGAGCGTAGGCCGCTCGGCTCACTGCACATGGTGGTTGCGGGTTCGATTGCCACCGCGACAAATTTCGGAAATGGCCTTTTCGTAATTTGCCTTGGTCTGGGTGTTACTGGGATCGCCCCCAGTCCATAGTACAAGCGTTGCTTAGTTTGGGACTGTACAGTCGGTGTGTCAGTCTGGCGATATTTATTATTTATTTATTTATTAATATTAAGTAAGAAATTTAACGTTACAATGAAATTAGAATGTGTTTCGATATAAGGCCGCATATAAGTAATTATTGTCTGTAACTGGTGTAAAATTATAGGTTTCTGATCGGAAGGAAGGATGGAAGGAATACAAATATCAATAGCGAATAGCAGATGACTGAATAAAACATGGAGACAGGGTGTGTTTATAATAACTGTTTATATTGGTAAATAAATAAACTGTAGTTACATATATACCTACAAATAAATGAAATTGGAATCTCTGTTTGTAATGTCAAACACAAGCTTTTTACTAAATGCATATGAAAGTATATACGGTATGTTTATAACTAAAAAACTATTTTAATTAATTTTTTTTGACCGTATGTTTGTTTGTTCCAAGTAATCTCCGAAACGTTGAGACCGATTTTGACGGGACGTTTACTGGCAGTTAACTGATACTTTAAGAAGTAACATAGGCTAGTTTTATTTTATCGAAGTAATGACTCCTGATACCTAGTCCGTGTAAACAGTTATAACACAGAATAGATAAGTAGCTGTACATTATACCTATTCCATGAAGCGTGTACACAATGGAACATTATAGGTATTATTTCAACGTGGATTCTATGAACATCTTAATTTTGGTTCTACTTGTAAAAACATGAAATTCAGTTAATAGATTATAAATAACAAAATTAGCAGACAAGTTATTGCTAAGATCCATCCGGCAACTGTACAAAACAACATGTCCTTGTCTAATTTCTAACAAAATCTTTGATTCGAGATTTAGTCTTTTATTTTTATGTAATCATCGAACTCACGAAACCCACACCGATTTATTATTCCAAAACTGTATTTACACATATTAAACCCAAACATAACTCATTGCAAAAACACTCTATGTTGGTACAGCTTTAAAAAAATGTAAAACTGAAAAGCGTAAAAACATTCATACTCTATTGATATTTTTTTTTAAATACCTACTCTTTCTCGTTATACATACAAACCGTCACTGGCCAACGTTATTTACTTTCGTTCAACGGGACCGATACGTTCTCTCGGCGCTATTTGTGTGTCGGCGTTTATTCGAAATTTCCTTTGAAATTTACTTACCGCTTTTTATCTGCATCGGCTGCGACTCTACAATTATCTTAATAATTGTTTTAGAACCCGCTCGAATTTAATTGTAAGGAAGAATAGGAGGAGTTGGAAGACAATTTTCTAATTCCTATCAATATAGGTCCAACCGTTTCGGAGATTATCCGGAATAAACAGGCAGAGAGATAAACAACAAATCGTATATTACATTTTCATATGCATTTAATAAAAAACCGTTATTTTGACAATACAAACAGACACTTTAATTTTATTTATTTGTATATATCTAATTGAGGTGAACAGTTTGCGTAAGATACAAACTCGTAGCGTCATCTCAGCGTAACGTTTTACGCGAAGCCGCAATACCTAACCACAGTAACGGCGTAATAGTTTCCATAATCGTCTTATAACGCCATGGCGCGATATCTGAACCGAAATCTCGAACACTCAAGAGCTTACCGGTTCTTAAGTCTTACGGTATATGTAAGTAAAATAAGTTTCTGCGGTGATGCTGTATTGCAAATTTGAGTTCTCTCAGATTCCGATGTTATATATAGGTACTAATATTCATACTATTATATTTTAATTTGATTTTAAATTCTAAACATCTCGCAATTTAGATTACAGTATATGACAAACTGAAAGCTATATGTTAATATCTTATACGAGTAAGTATATAAAATTCTCGTGTCACAATGTTAGTTACCATTCTCCTCCGAAACGGCTCGGTTTTCATGAAATTTTGTGTGCATATCGGGTAGGTCTCAGAATCGGCTACTATCTATTTTTCATACCCCTAAATGTTAAGGGTGGTCCACATTCCACGCGGACGGAGTCGCGGGGCACAGCTAGTATGCTATAGATATTTGTGAGTTCTGTAATAATAGGTACTTTGCAAGCATTAAAAATATTTCACCTTCTGTGTCCTTTTTGGGGGTCAACCCTGCTGCTTTTACTCTGTTTATTTATGTATGTTTTAAATTTGTTAACCGATTGCTCAAACTTCAATGAAATTAGCAGTCTTGGCCTAGTGATCCCTTAAATTTGGAAATATCAATCAACAGTATAAATTAAGTCATAGGTTTTCTTGAGGTTCCTTCTACATGCAAGTAATTGATTTTATTCAATAAAAATAAATTACATAGGTACAATAGTCAATTAATTAAAGCTAGATGTAATTATAAAATAGGAGACTCATTGACGGGATTCTCGCTGTTCAGCGTTCAGTATAATGTTAACTGTCATTGTCTTTATTCCCCTTTGCCGTACTAAAACTCAAATAACTCAATGTGTCTAAGTACATAAATGTTTCAGATGTCATTCAAAATGTTACTGAGAGTGAGAGAGGTTTTATGGCTCGATTTTAAGACCTAGAAGGGAGGTTAAATCATTTTTTGCAGTGTCAAGCCAAAAATACGCTGGCAACACTATCATAAAACGTTATACATCTCTTCATTCAAGTGTATATCAATGACTTCTTTGTAATAAATTCACTGTTTTCAAATATCGATTCTCAATCAGCTATGGTAGGTGTGTTATTTGTGTAAATTAACACGTAGGTACATACATGCGCACAGACAACACTACCCGCATCGAGTCAGTATTTTGTATATTCTGCCAATATTTGGTTTAACAGTGATCAATTGTGTGAAAAGCTTTTAAGTTTCTTTTTAACATTTATGTGGACCTTCACAATGACAAGGGGACATGGAAAGTTTAAATTAGGGGCTTATATCATGACATTTTTGGTGAAGACATTTAATATAAATCGCTTTCGTAGAATCTTCGGAAATAAATAATTATAATTTTATTTTGTTTCGTACAAGCGATAGACAATTATGAATAGATATAAAGCTATCTTACCAATGAGCTAGGACTTATAATCTTATCATTATTTAATACTTTAGAATACATTATCATTTCACCTTGGAGTCATCATCATTATCGCATAAGGTCGCAGAAACTAAAATGATCCTCAGAATTTTTCACATGTATTTCAGAGTAGATCAGCACTGATAGCCGATTGGATAAGTATCTACGCGTCTTGCGGGTACCAGGTCCTGGGTCCAAATCTTGGCTCGTATCTCTGGGCTTTTCGAAATCTATGTGCGAATCATAATTTCTATATTAAGATTATCACTTGCTTACGGTGAAGGTAAACATCGTGAAGAAACCTGCATGTCTTAGATTTCTGACCAATTTTCGAACGACATGTGAAATCCAGCAACCCGCAATGGGCCAGCTTGGTGGATTACGGTCTGACACCCCCTGTAGTGAGGGGAGGCCCGTGCCCAGGAGTGGGATATCAGCCATTTTTTTTTTTCAGAATAAGATTCATACAACATAATATAAGAAGGTCGCTCTTTTACATATCCCGAGCCCAACATAAAGTGAAATATAGTGTTCTGTCGCATATAACTTACATTTTTTCCAGTCGAGTGATCGCTTATACTAATTTTCACCCTAAATAGTGTATCACACGCGGCACAAAGCTGTGGTCATCCAGGATCGGGCAGCGGCGACTTCCCTCATCAATCATTCTCTTATTGCGTGACGCATCAACTAGCGACGGAGTGACACGGACGGACGACATTTCTCTTTACATGTTTATCAGGATTTTATCCGTTTTGTAATGTTGCTGCTATAAAGAGAGAATGTAGTAAGTAGGCTGCCTAATGGTGTTCAGTGCGCTAATGGACTCCAAGTTTTTTAGATCGATTATATTGTTTTTTCATGATGAGATTTATTAACATGAAATGTGTACACTCTGACTCAACATTAAAGTAGCTTGGCATCTAAAATATCCAAAAGACTCGATTTGGTATTGTGTAATCGTATACTTTAGAGACAATCTGGTGTCATACAACCTATTTTGTACAACGTGTTTTTTTTACATTTCAGACATAGGCCCTTATTAATAAATCTATGTCAAGTCTGAGAGCGAACTTAAGTTAACTATTGAAAAGTCATTTTTTGCTGGGTTGACATAAGGATGACATTTCCAAGATCAGTCTCAGACCTGAGAAAAGAAAATTTATGACTTTAGCTTGATATTTTAATAAAACTTAAAATAGCTTTCGAGATTCAACAATTCTCTATTCCTTTTCAAACTCAGCTATAATATATTTACTTACACGTTTTATAAGATAAAAAAATATCTAAAAATTAGAAAAGCACTAAATAATAAAACTGAATTACCTGACGAAGTTGACGAAGAGTAAACTCAATAACTTTTATCGTGTCGTGGTAAAAAATACACTACAATTTACTGTCTGCTATATCCAATTAGGTATAGGCGCGTCAATTCGGTTTTTATGCGTCTATTCAATTAAGCATTTTATGCTCGAAGTAACTAGTCTTATTTTTCAAAGTATAGTTACGGAGGCATATCTACACCCACAATAATTTGTTTTGTGAAAAAAAAATATATTATACTTGCTTTTCCCGCAGCATGCACTAGCGTAGATTTTATTTTTTGCAGATTGACAACAGGTCCACCTACTGGATCCAACGATAGATAATAACCATCCAGATGACCCCATGTGAGTACAAAAATAAAAACATCAAAATCGGTGAAGCCGTTTAGGAGAAGAATTATGAACATATGCACGCCGGAATTTTACTTACATTTAAAGAAGATGAACAAAAGTATAATAATCTAACAAAATATATGCTCTTTACAATCAAAAATTTGAATATTCAAGAAAATGTCCAAGAACCGTTACAATACAACATAGTCATATACCCATATACAATATGTTCAGCTAAACAGCAATTTATCGTCACAATCTGTGTGACAAGGAAAATTTACTATTTTATTTATAGAAAGCTCAAATAAAGCCAACATAAAAAGGTTTTGAAGTGAACAGGGAGGGCCAATATTTGTTTCTCGTCAGCCAAAATTGTGGGTGAGGGCACTTGACACCGGACTAGTGAAATTCAAATAGATTCAGAGAAAAGGTGTCCTCGTCATTTTATTGTTTTTACCATTTTATCCCAGTTTCATATAAGTACTTACTCTTTGGTCGTATAGAACATGTCTAAGAACACCGATGTTTGGAATGAGGCAGTTCTAATGCTCAGTAAATGTCTGCAACTATCGCGACACCTTTCCGGATGTATGTACTATCTAGTACATACATCCTATGATGTACTTATGTACTATGTAGAGTAGTTAGTTATCTTTTTAGTTGTGAGTTCGGGAAATTAGTATTTAAATTAGGATAATGTTGCACATTCTCACTTCAATGTTGATGGTAGAGCCAAGTTGACGCCAATAAATCCTACTAATATTGTAAATGCGAAAGTTTGTGAGTGTGGATGTGTGGATGTATGTATGTATGTTTGTTACTCCTTCACGCAAAAACTACTGAACGGATTTGGATGAAATTTGGAACACAGATAGATTATAACCGGGATTAACATATAGGATACTTTTTAAACCGATAATCCCGAAATTTTTGCTAAGTTAAAATACTACGCGGATGAAGTCGCGGGGCACAGCTAGTAAATGAATAAATTGACTTTAGCTCATATACGGACTGGGTCGGCCGGGGTTGTACCACTCTCTCACAGAAGATCGCCACAAAGCTTTAATAGCTGTGTTTCGTACGATGAGTGGGAGCCGCAAGACCAACCTCTCCCTTCCCTTCCCTGTATGCCACTCTTATTCAGGTCGGCAACGTGCGAGTAGTTCCATTGGTATTAAAAACATCTAGTACTACAATGACTGCTTAATATCAGGCGGGTCGTAAGCTTGTTCGCCGACTTTGTAACATAAAACAATAGAACCCTTCTATTCAGAAATGTATCTAAATTGGAGTTGATTTTAATATCGGTTAAATAGCCGGAACCTAGACTTTCCCGTCACTACGAAGTCTTGTCGGAGAGAACGGGTACCTCGCGACGTTGCTATAGATTAAGGATGATGTGCATTTACTGGTACAGGTTTTAAAATTCGGTATGAACTTAACGGGAATACCACTGCATACCCGGTATGCAATACCTGTCGTGTATGTACCAGCTACTATAGTAGTACCCAATAGGTATTGCGTTATCACGGCCGTACGCGGTCAGCGCGCTCTTACCTACCGATACCATTATGAACCCATACATATGTATTTATAGGCATTTTGAGACCCGGTTTTGTATACCGGGTATATACCCGGTAATATACTTAGCAATACCTGTACGTAAAGGACCCGGTATTGAGTTTTACAGGTATGTCTCATGCCTGCCAGAGCATATAGAGTCTGCTAGATGATAGAGCGTTACTTTTCCACCGCCAGTTCGTGTGACAAAACATCATTGGTTGAATTTCGCTCTGGGTGCTACACTAAAAAGTAATACAGGCGGACGTCACGCATTCGCAATATCTGAGTGATTGATGGCCGATGCCCTGACTCATGTCCGGTATCACACTTGCGTTCACACGTATCTGACGATACCAGTTTTGTAGATATGGAAAAAGTTTTCATTTTCTATATTTATTTTTAGACGGGCTAGCACATTCGACCTAGGTTAATATGCAAATATTAATGTAGAGCTTATAATAATGCAATGATCAGGTTCTATAAGAAGTATATGTGTCAGGACTAACAGTTTTAATGCGCTGCCAAAGCACAGCATTAGAATTCTAGTATTTTTTCAAGTAAATGCACAATGCCGGCCGGTGTTCTTGGGCAGCGGTTTTTTAATCTTATATTCTGCTAAAGATGGCGCGCGAATAGCACTCGTGCCGCCATGATGTCCAGTAGTGTCATAGGATATGGCTCTTAGTTCCATGGGTTTCCGCGGGGATTTTGAATGGTAGGAAAAAGGTAAATACTAACCTGAACATTCTATCTATTTATTACAAACCTAGTATTTAGAAGTCTGTGATACAAACGTAGCGTAAATAAACTACTATTTTCACGACCAAACTGTTGATTTGAGTAATTATAAGCATAACATAATAATAGGTCACATAATGGCTCGGCCCTCGCTCGCGGTCAGTCGAGGTTCTTCACAAAAGTTGTTACCATAAACAATTCATTGCTATTAAAAGCTATCCGACGCCGCCCTTTGAACTTCTAGAGCAGTTATAGGTACTGCCGTGATATTGTATTTAGATTGCCATCATTTTAATTGGACTTCTTTATGAGTTGGATATTATAGAGTATTGATCTGTTTCTATTGGTCTATATGAAGGGAAGGAAGTTGAGAATGTCATTGTAGTACTAATAAGAAGTACTAATATAATTAAAAATAAGAATAATCAAATATTACTTTACGTTTAAAAGACAGTGAACGGCTTAAATAATATAATTAATGCTGCGTATGCATGATACAAGAATATCAAAGCCTTAGGCATGACATTGACGATATTTTCGTGTATAGAAAATACGGCTGAGCTAAGTTTGACCCAACTTAAGTATCGGAGTTTAGTGGAATAAGCGAAGGACAGCAAGTATATTTGAGTTCATTATGTATGCCAAACAGTATTAAGAACTTTATAATATTACAGCGGGTGTTATACTCGTATGTGGAACTTTTTTTAATATTTTTTTAGTCTACGTTTCCAGGTTGTTCTGAAAGCACAAACCTAATTTGGTTTCAATCTAGAAAGCGAAAGCGGTAGCTGAATAGCTGCATGAATAAATGAAACTAGACAATAGCGTGTAATACAATTGCTGTGAAAAGGCGTGCGCCGTGTGTTCCAGTTCAGAACAAGGGGGATGTTGCCGTCGCAGGTGCATGGGACAATGTGAGCGGCGCGGAGTCGGCAACAAAGCAACGCGGCGATTGCTCGGTGCACCTGATTGCGACGGCCACTTGACTGACAGACGGAGTTTGGGGAGAAAATTTGCTCAAATTTGTGTTTATTTATGTCTACCACCGGTTCGGAATGCTGCTTCCACTAAGAAGTTCTGGCTAGAAACTCAATGGTTACTCTTTACAATGAATAAAAGGAACCTACATTCTCAGGAACAGCAACAGAATGGGAGTAGGCAACATTATCAAGTAACAAAATTATTTCAAAATGCTGATTTTTTTTAGCATAATTCATAAAAATATCGACAGAAAATTCCAACTCTGGGGATCCAGAATCAAGAATTGAATTCATGGTATCAGTGTTCGTTAGGATGCCCCGTACACCCTGTATAGCAGTAAAATAGAAACATGTTTTTCTATGATCTAGATTATATTTAGGAATTAAGATTAGGTTTAAAATGAACAGCGTTATTAAACTTTACACCCGTCGTTTTGTATCGATATCCGATCGTTGAGTTGAACGTTAAATAACGATCGATATCATCTCCGCAGCGTTCACTTGTTTCCAATCTCCGCTCGGAAGCTAAGGTGTTGCATAAATAGGGTCAAATTGGAATCCACCAAAATTCAGCCATACATTGCAGCTGGACGTTCAACGCCCTGGAGGTGCAAGGGGAGGGACTAGTGGGGCATATTGGGGACAAACTTGCGAACTTCAGAGTAAGCACTGTCGGTCTCGAACCAAATTCACATTGGGATTAAATTGAACATTATGTATATGTGCTACATGTGAATTAAGTTGGTATCCATCTATTACATAATATGAATAATTTTGTACGGACTATTGGGAATATTGATGAACAAATTTAAATACGGGACGTTTCAAAGCGGCCAGCTATGAGCGCCACAAAAATATTGTATTAATTGATGGTTAAAAGCAGCTGCTTGCTTATTAGATGCCCGACATTTAAAATAAACACTCACTATTCGTGTGGTATTGTGGATAGTACAGTGTGACAAATATTGACTATAGTAACAACTATAGTATGCTTTTTATTGAAAGGAAGTAAAAACTAACAAATATATTCACTATACAGATATAAAAAGGCTTGAAATGAAAACTTTTGTTAATAATATTTTGCACAAGTAAGACTTTATAATCGCAACAAAGCTCGCCCAGTCGGTGTAACCACGCGGCTGAAGCCGAACCAAATTAAAGTAAGTCTTGTGAAACTGAAACTTAAGTCTCAAAGTTTATGATACTTATTTGTTTAATGCATACTAGAATATATTAAAAAGTTTTTCCTTCTTCGAGTAAAACAGATGGATACACTTTTAAAACTGTTTGCCAATTCTAGATTGCGCGCTCCGCCAACACGAACTTTATCTAAAAGCTGATTGTGACTCTTTTCTTCAGAAAAGTATAGTTAGAATTTCTACTTTAGTTTCCTTTATATTCTTAAGTCTGTATGTGACTTATTTCATTATACACGATATAATAACTGCACAATTTCATCCGCTCACTTTAGAAAACTATCGATGACTATTGTGTCATAAAGAAGGTTCAACATTCTGTTATAATATAATACAGGTACTGAGATGAACAATGTTCTGACGTTATAATTCAAACAAAACTGAATTCAAGAATAATTTTGATAATAAAAACAAAACTTTGCGAATAATTCCTATCGTTATATTGTTGAATTGAGAAGTTCTATGGAACGTTAGTAAAGGTAACTATGTGCTATGCTTTGTCGCGACTTCCGGTCTGTGGACAAAGCATTCGTGTTGAAATGCAACTCAAAATTGCGAATACCTTCTACTTGAAACAGTTGTGACATTTTATTTACGAAGACGTCATTCCTTCTGTAATCATTGCTGTGGGGTTTAAAGCGGGGCCTTATTTCACTCCGAGTATATTTTTGTTTTACAAAGTTGACTTGCAAGTTCTTGATGCGATTTGCATAGATACTCAGTAACCGGTCTCCCTTGAAAGCGGATTACGTTAGTAGGTATTGGACAAACAAAGGCGATGGAGTCTGAGGAAGCAAATGGTGATGCTGATAATAAAGCTCAGAATAGTCGAGGAGGTATTTGTCTTTTAACTTTTCAAGAAAGTGCTGGATATAGGCCTAGCCGCGGTGCGACATATTGAGGTCTCATTTTCAAGTATGGTTTGGCAAACGTCTGACTTTCGAATCACCAAGTGGATATTAACATTATTTTTAGGTAGGTTATATATATAATATAATACTTGTATATATAATAATAATAAATATAAGTTAGCCCTTTTGACGTCCCACTCCTAGGCACGGGCCTCCCCTCACCACGAGGGGGATTCAGGCCGTAATCCACCACGGTGGCCCAGTGCGGATTGGCGGATTTCACATGTCTTTCGAAAATTGGTTAGATTTTCTAAGACATGCAGGTTTCCTCACGATGTTTTTCCTTCACAGTAAGCAAATGATAATCATATCATTGAAATTATGGTTCGCACATAGATTTCGAAAAACCCAGAGGTGCGAGCTGGGGTTTGAACCCAAGACCTTGTGCACGCAAGACGTGTGCTTAACCAATCGGCTATCACTGCCACTGCTACTGCTTTCAGGTAGGCAAGTACTTTTAAATAAAACTTTGAATTTGATTATAGCAAGTCCTATCCTGATTATTTACTTGCAGTTAATGAGAAGCCGGATTTTACAATATTTATTTGACATTTGCGCTCAGCGTGCGGCGCAGAGTAGACTCTGATATATGAGATATTGCGATGTATATTATTACCTCAAATGTACGGTGTAGTATTACATTATTGCCGACAGCATATACAGGGTGTCTGAAATAATAACTAAGCTACATTTACGGTAGCTTATATGTAAATGGCTAGTGAAGCTGAGACTAATCATAACTATCATATTTTCTGAGTCACGGATCTTTGAATATTTGTCACAATTGTCGTGTTGCGGCCTTAGAACATATCTAAAGGCCTATAAAAGATTGCAACAGCAGTCAAATATTCATAAAAAAAGCGTTGTGATAGATATTAATTGTTGGGGATAAAATAATTATAAACATGTGTTCATATTTAAAAAAAATATGCCATTTCTTTTATGTCCGCGAGTATTATTTCAGAGTTTTGAGAAACTTGTGTATAGGGTGTACTGTCATAAAGATATGTCACAGTCAAAATATTACTACCGGTACACGTCGGGTTTGAACTGTGGCCGGCGTTATGTGGCTAAGGGCTATAGATAATACCTGAATGTCTGCAGTAGGTATAATATTGCGTTTAAATATTATTTCTACCCTCATTCTCTTCCAGCTGCAATGAGAACACTTCCAGAAATACGAGGAAAAACAAGTGAATTCATTTATAAGGTAGAAACTACTCCGCCCTAACAAAATATATCTACCATCAATCGGGAACTTTATCTTATGTAGCTCATTAGAAGGCTTCCGATGTCTTATACTTAGAATTGAGGGTGGCCTCACGCGAGCTGGTTCGGAATCGTTAATGCTCTTGAATTCGACGACATGCTGAAAGGCAGCTTTACGGTATTATAGTAAAGTTGCAAGTATATCCCCCGAAGGTAGAAGGTATATATGGAATAGTTATTCGCGGCAGTAAGGTATAGGAAACATTTCAGAACAATATAGGAATTCATGGAACAGATATTTATGTCAGTTAGGTGTAGGTAAGTTTCCAAAACAATAACGGAATTCGTGGAATGGTTATTCGCGTCAGCTATCACTTGTAGAATATTTTCGTCGCTTACAAAGGATTTTTCCTTGAGATATTTATAATCTCTGACCTTTTAAAAATAAGAAATATCTTATCATAAAAAAATGACAATAGCACAGATTCAATAAGATATCACTATTGTATATCTATGGGTACAATGTTTATTTTTAAAATATTAAATCCCGATAAACTTAAGCAAAAGTTAAACTGTTTCTAATTTTTAATTGTACATTTAACAACTAAACTGCTAACACAGCAAGTACAATGAATTCTCGTATCTCTATTTTGTGCTGTGGCCGCTACGTACGTGCTACGGCGTAGCTTCTGCTACGTGCCCCACTACGGATGTCAAAGCTTTTTATTTCACTTAACGTCTAAGCACCGCTTAACAACCTAATAGAATTGTTGATAATTTAAGTTTGTGTTACGTTTACGTGAACGTTCAGCGAGTGATAAGCTTCTTGGAAAATGCGGTAGTTGATAATTATTCATCTTAATACTAACTATTTAGTAATACCAATGTTTTATTAAATAACTCTGTGAACCCAGAATCAATAAACCATTCCCTGTTCAAACTAATTATTACTCGACAACTACGAACTATTTCAAATTAATCGTTGAACGGGGCAATAAACTTCGGAGTTTCTCCATCTGTCGTGGGATGAGGCGTGCAGATATTTTAATTTGCTTACGCATGTATTTGATTAATGATGATTGACTTCGTCGAGAGGTCCACTTCCTTGTCAATAAAGGTTATTATTAAAAAGTTAATCTGCTCGATACTGAATTCATTCGTTTTTTTTACTACAAATTCTTATTTTGATAATTGCAATGTGCAAAATATCATGCATTATTAAAATAGGACTTTATATATTTAAACAAGTTAATTCATTCGATATTATTTTACTAATTCCAGATTTCACAATTTTCTAGTATTCTGTGACACATCTAAAAGTGTTTCTGTCTTGCCCATACTATACATTATGACAATGCAATTGGTTTGAATTTACTTGTGTGCCAAAAGAATCTGCACGATTATGCACATTACAAACTATTTTAAAGGAATATACAATCTCAGTTAAACCTGTCATCAAAGAAAAAAACAGGCTACGGTAACTGCTTAACAAGAGGCTTGGCGTACGCTTGTTTGGCGACTTGTTGTATATAATATATAGAAAAATGGCCATTAATTATTATATATACTTACGAAAAAAATATTAAGAACAGTTAAGAGCATTTCAACATCAGGAACCAGCCATCTGTAGCATGTAAATATTAAAATGAACATACAAATCTTGTGAGTAACGACCGTCCGGGGCGCAATCAGCATTATTTAACGCAATTGCGGATAAATTCATGAACAACCCAAAGTTTATGTACAAATAAAGTGTTCGTAGATGTTTTATGTCGGAAGGACTTACACACTTACACGTAACTACTTATACACCTATCGTAGCGATTAAGATAGAAGACCGATCGTGTCCAGGTGTGTACGATTTTACGACATTATTTTTGAAAATAAAATTTTGATTTCTGATTTGAGATCCATTTATATTTCGTGCATGTTTTTATTATTTTCGTTTCTAAAAAGCAAAGTTAACCAAATGATAAAGTTATGCGGAACAACAAAAGTACCTAATGAAAGAAGCGTCATCATATTTTGTTTTGGAAACAAAACTCTTAAGTTCTTTTCAGTGTTGTCAATAATTTAAGATGGAGGGATCAACGTTGTTGTAGGGATCAAATATTATACAAAGTTTTCATGAGAGATAATAAAATCCGTGGTAAGTATTATTTGTATCTTCGATTTCTTACGTTATGGATACCGACCTATATTTATAAAATATTATACAACGTTTTAGTGAGAGATAAAAAAATATGTGGTAAGTATTATTTCTTAGATTTTCTTACGTTATGGATACCAACCTAGATTTATTTGCTTCCATTGTGAAAATGTCAAAGTGTCAATTTATTGATCAATTGTTAAAATAAAAATGAAATAGTCATTTCTTGTGTAATATTACTAAATATCAACATAATATTTAGGTAGTTATCTATTCATTTTGTTTTGATAAATGCGTGTCTAAAGAATTGCAAAATACAGATTACTTACTTCTTTATACAATCGAAGATAATGACCCAATTGGCACCACACAATCATGAGTTCAAAGTTACTTTTTTAAAACTACACGTCTTCATTTCGTTTGCACAACAGTCTCACTCGGTTTATAACAGGATGTCATATTAAAGTCAATGAATATTGCGGCCCACGTGGGCGGCGAAAGCGCGGGAGATCGAATTGTTTAGCGCCAAAACCGGAGCTCCCTCGAGACCACCATCCCTCGCCGAGCGCCACAATATACTGACAACTGTCACCGGGCTCCTGGCCGCCGTTTAACTCGCTTGCTATAGACGCTTTTCCTCTTTTGCCCTATCTTGCTTTAACGAAAATTTATATACACACAGATCTGTACGTACACACATGGATGAGAACTTCGTTCGAGTCGGGATACCGTGTAAATCGTGCGCTAGTGTGCACTGATGCTAAACATGTGCGAGTGGCCGCCAAGACGCATCTTCACGGTAACGTGGCGTTGGTGCACACAATCACAGGTGAACGGATCGAATATGCAACATAATTTAATGATATAAGGTCCAATTTACCGCGCTCGATTCGAATAATGTTCATTCAGGGACAGCGCTAAAGCAGAATTGCGCATGTCCGCTATCAATCTCACGATCGTGAAACTACGAAAACTATTGCCGTCCTTATTTTTCTTTAAGTTTTGGAGTCAGCGTTCGCAGATGCGATCGGATATGAAAATGTCTGGAAAACGCAAATAAATACTTGATCAATTTTTTTTAAAAAATAAGAGGGACCTTTTATTTTTACTTAGGCACTTTTTTGTGTTGGTACCTACCTACCTTCATGTATTATTAATTTTTGTTAACGGGAGCAAATACCTAAACTTTACGACTTTTACGAGTAATAAACACAGCGCCTTAACATGACAGACAGTGCCAGAGCTGCGTATAAATAATTCTAAGATCAGGTTTATTTTGTAAATTTTTATAACTTTGAATTTTCATCGACGTGTTTTATAGCCCTACAAAAAAATATTAGCAAAAAGACAGTGGATAGATATAATAAACAAAATAAGCGATATGAAATTTTAATAATAATATAACATTATTATTTTCATCGCAAACAAAAATAATAGGTATTTTTAAAAACAAATCACATTCTCGTTGAAAGCTTACACACAAACTTCTCGTCTCCAACTACTTGCAAACAATACAAAGGAGTAGGGAAAAATAATTTCCTTACAACTGGGGATGATATTAACCGAGAGATAAGGGTGTAAGAGTATGAGTGAAGTACTCTTTCCGAGCGGGCGGCGTTTATACAAAGCTATGAATAACAATTTACTAAAGAGCTAGGAGCGCAAACACTTGAGCGTAGAAGTTTGTTTCGAAGTGCCCAAACTCACGAACAATACCGACACGATGAGCTACGAATGATGAATTAAGCCCCAATATAATGAATTAACCTCAGCGTCGCTGCTCGGGTCCCGTTTAATGTGATTTTAGAGGGAGCCTTGCAAATCGAGATATACCAAGGAACACTACCAACGTATAAAACTGTATTTGATATTTAGGTAAGGACCTAGTACTGTTACTGTGTAGGTACCCACCTATTAGCTTGATTTTGTTTTTGTCAGTACAATAGGATTGTCATTGAAAATAAATAAACAAAGAACAGTTAATGAATAAACAAGCGAAAAACTAAACTGTCAAAATTTTTAAAATATATTTACCAACTACTCAAAATACCTAAGTTAAGGGAGTAAAATTGAACGTAACTTAAAAGAGCTTCTTGTATGCTATTTTATAAAGTTGATAATTAATTATTTAATTGCGTCAATACTTAATTTGATTTATTTTTATCTTTATGCCTTTATTTATCTTTAGTACATGCGTCTCTATAACATACGTTATTACCGTATCCAAATGTGATTCAATTTACGTTTTTCGCAGCTCCCCGATGTCGACATTCAAGTGTTTTGCCGCTTGAACCGCCTTTATTGATGTCACTTTGTCACACGCGCGAGTTCAAGCCCAGATAACGACTTCATATCTAAATATTATTTTGTTTACTGCCAGTCACCGCGAAAAACTCCTAATAAGTGTTATACAAAAACGCAATTGTGAGCGTCGAGAGTTCTAAGAATTATTTGCTAAGTTTTTACGTCTGTGATACTTATCTACGGAGATGAATTTAATGTTTTTCTTTGAGCGTTTAAAAATATTGTTTGTATTAACCACTCCCGCTCCAACGTCATAATACGCTCAAGCTGTCAAGCCTCGCTGTCACTTTGCCTGCCCGCGGTGGTAAATGTCATGACTCGTAAAATACCCTCTCATTCAAATTCTATTGCTACTATCGTCTTTCTAATGACTGTTTTAGTTTCTTGAACAAATAGGCTTTATGTTACAGAATAAACAATCATTTTATTACATCTCATGAATTATAAATCATCTGTTGAAGTCAGTGTACGAGATAAAATTGCATTTTTGTTGTATTATGTAGGTTTCTTAAATAATCACTGTACTAATTGACACGAAATTTTGGATTTATTATAATGAATATACATACAAGTAATCAAACAACAGCATTTTTTTACATATCTTATCGAAGAGATTTATAATAATCGAACTCAAAGTACACAGTGCGCGCGGCCGCGCATATGCAATTGCGTAGTTCAACGCATGAATGTTTATATCGTAATCAGAGTCTTGACGTGTTGTGTATAAGAGAAAATATTATTAGAATACTCTGCAAACATTTATTATCTATTTTCCATGCATGATTTGTAAAAATATACCACTTTTATTCACGAACTTCCGCGATTTCTGGCACAAGAGAACAAATCAAATCATATTTTTGCCAGCTGTTATTTTCCATTATCACACGTTATTGGAACTTGCAAAATGTAAAACATAAATCAAAACAATATAGCTCTTCTAATGTAATACACTCTTGCTGACGTTTTATAGAAATATACAATGATATGGCCCTTCTAAGGTGACCCTTTTTTTGTTATGGTTTTGATGTTTTCATACACTCCGTAGTGATGGGGGGCGCGCCGCTACGATACTTGTCGATAAGCTGACTGTACGAAAGAGCGTTTCTGAACCTACTAATGAATAAATTATTTTGTACATTTATAGAAGTATTTGTTTTGCGTACTAGGGCTTGCATTTTCAGTATTCCAATAATAAAAGGGAGGCTTTATTCGAATATTCGACTATTCGATTTATAATATTACTAGCTGTGCCCCGCGACTTCATCCGCGTAGTATTGGATTATTGGCTTAAAAAGTATCCTATATGTTAATCCCGGTTATAATCTATCTGTGTTCCAAATTTCATCCAAATCCGTTCAGTAGTTTTTGCGTGAAGGAGTAACAAACATACATACATACATACATACATACATACATACATACATACATACATACATACATACATACATACATACATCCACACTCACAAACTTTCGCATTTATAATATTAGTAGGATACATTTTTTGATGATCATAATATGTTAGCAAATATTTATTGACAAATATAATAGTTTATCATTGATGGTACAATGTAATTAGTTATTCCTGCATCTACTACTAATATATCGACCATGGAGTAGTTTAAAATGTCAATCTAAATGCTAAAGGCGATTGAAGACGCTATGTAGTTAAGAATTAGACGATTTTCTGTGTATTTTTTCGTGATAATATTATATTTTTTGTTAATTTGTATAATATGAACAAAAATATAAGGTTTTCATTCAGGTTACCTATTTTCTCCAACGAACGGCTTAGGTGTAAATGACGATTAAACTTTTTTTTAATTCTTATATGAAACTTCGGTGTGCGTGAGTTCGTAATTGTTCTCCTCCGAAACGGCTTGACCTACCTTTCTAAATGACGTGCATGAGTAGACCAGTTCATAAACTGTAATATGTTTGTTGATATAATATCTTAGATCCTATTGCTCACAGTTTGATTTGAGATGGAATCGAAGTTGAAATCTGCTAAACATTTTCAGTCCGCGACTGTATTTACTAATATATAAGCCCTCTTCATATTGAATTATCCTGATTGACTGACTCATCGAACACAAAATTTGGACTATAGGTATATTTTATAACTTAGGTACCTAGGCAATAAGAAACGATTTTTGCACTTAAGGGCAATATGGCAGTTTATTTAAAAATCTAATGTATTTCGAATTTTGAACCGCTAAAAATGTTTGTAAGTGTGTAAAAGTTTATATGCTCACATATTTGCACAAATGTACCTATACATTTTACACATTCAGTATTCGAATAAAGCCTCCCTTATTATTCGAATACTGAAAATATTCGGAGTATTCGGTCGCGGGCAGAAGCTAGTGCCTAACAAAGTTGGTTGTGACTTGAAACTTTTACTTAAATTCAATAAAATAAACATATTTTCATTTATTTCCTGATTTTTTCGTATAGAGTTAAAAAATATACAAGGTATTATTCACTTATCATGTTAAAGTTATTATTATAATAAATAAACAACAATATTCACAAAAAATTACATATATATTCATTTTTGCTACTATTTGAATAATTCGAATACCACCTTAAAATGTCTAATATTCGAATATCTAAAATCATCGATTATTTGCAAACCCTAGTGTTGACTCGCGGGGGGCAGAGCTGGAAGGACCTGGCGAACCTCGCGCCAAGGAGGTGGAGGCGGATCTGTAAAATAAAAAAGTAAATGTAGGGCGATCTGAAATAATAAACACAATTAACAATTAGTTTACACAATAATTCAAAAGTAATAAATAAAAGCACAAAAATACTAAACTATTCAAATATACTTACATTTTGACCTGGTGGATCCAACTCGTACTCCTCCGCCTCCTCCAGGTATTCAAAATATACCGCCTCGACGTCTCGGTACTAGGGTTCCTCGACGTCACTGCCATCCGAGTCGCGAGTCCGCTAGAAGGCTCAGAATGTGCTCCGGCACAATGCGTTATCCCACATTCCATTTGGCCATTTCCTAAAATACATAAAAGACAGTAATGAAAATATAAATAGTAGTAGGTGTCATTGTTTTTTTTCCACATATTATTGAATCACTAGTTGAGCCCGCGACTTCGTCCGCGTGGAATTTAACTTAACAAAAAAGCCCGCTCGCGCGTTATGAGCCAGCGGAACAGGACCCATTTTAAAAAAAAATGTTTTTCTAACATAAAAGTAGCCTCAGTTACTGCTTATAACGTCAGCTATCTGCCAGTCCCGTCAAAATCGGTCCAGCCGTTTCGGAGATTACCCGGTACAAACACCAGACAATTTTTTTTTAAATTGCGTTTTTGCTATAGGTGTCGTGTACATATACATTTAGTGAAAAGGTCTTATTTTGATATTACAAACACACACTCCAATTTTATTTATTTGTATAGATTACGTTACTATTCAAATAAATCCGAAAATCAAAATAATCGTTTATCGATAATTTTATCGACATGACCACGCACTACTGGGTTAGCTCAATACAATGGCTGACATACGCGGAAATGTCACTATTGACTTTAAGAACTGTCAAATAGATAACAAAAAGTCCATTACTTACTTTTTATAACCTTATAAACTTTAAATTGGAATTGGATATTTGTACACAAACCTGTTGAAATATACCAAATATTATTGGAAATATGAATAATAACTAGTTATTACGCTATTATGTACATCATAAAGCCACTAATTTGTAGCAACACAATAAAAAAACATTCAGAGTGGCAGAATTTCTGCCGAACACCTACAACATTAGAATTGTTAGTTCAAAAAACACGTTCTCTGGCATTGTTTTATCAAAACTAATATCTGAGTACTTGAAATAAACACTTATAATGAAAATAAAGCCACTTTCCGGTAAAAAAACACAAATTCACACTAAAAGAGAGTCACTAGCTGGAGGCCGTGACAATGTTACGCGCGCAAAATGACAGAAAAATAAAACTTGATTTCTGGCCGATCGGCTTGTGATCGCAAGCCACGATATTTATTTTATAGCTAATTACGGTCGTGGAAAATCATGCCACATCAGAACCAATTTGTTTCAAGCCAAAATACATCATAATATCTAACTAGAAAATTGAATATTGAATGCTTGTCCAGCCGACACCAATTGGTGTCGGCGAGGCTCAATGGTACGGGCGTTAAGACACCAATTGGTGTCGCTGAGGCTCACCACGTTAATATACTTACGAGACTTAACTAAAATAAATTTTAGCTCATTTGGCCAAAGTACAATATTAGCATACATAACTGTAATAGTGTAGGCAATTTTGATATTATTCGTCAGTCAATAAAGTAAGGGTTTTATTTTAAACATCTACTTTTAACCATGTATCGCTGAATATGCAACTATAAATTAAAGGAGGCACCAAGCACGCTAGAAAATCTTAAATCTCAATACTGTGCACATTTTTCTCAAATATAAGGTCGCTAAACCGTTTACATTCTATTTATCGTTCCCAAAAGCGGCTAGAGGGGATGTTGTGTCAGCGGAAAACTTGTTAAAGACCTCCGAGCAACGAAGGAGTTATGAAAACGCCAACTTTGGGGTCCACACAAAAAAAGTGTAGACAGCTCGCACAACTTCGGTCTTCAACAGGATTTTATAAATATTAAAATCCAAGGGAGACACTTTGAAAGCGGAAACTAATTTTTTTCGTTCTTCACGAGGTATTCATTGCTTTTGTGAAGCGAACTTCTGAATCCCTTTTTGAAAATATACTTACCTACAGATAATAAATAACTTTAACGTTGAAAATAATCCCTTGATTTCCTTCATAAGATGCTCGATTCTTTAAGAATATTGAGGAAAGAAATTCAGTGTTTAATACCTATGCCATAATGTGTTCATAATTGAGCGGAAAATCAATTCTTGTCAATTAATAGAGGTTCTATAAACTCGGCACCGGCGATGGCCCTCGTAAAGTTATGCATAATAATTGCCTGCTCTTCAATTCCAATTAAAGGCACTTCAGTAATGACGAACTCTACGCCGAGACTGCGACCAAGTCCATCGTCGACTGAGCTGTATTGCTCAATACAATTTGGCTAGGGTCTATTTTATACAATCAGGTTTGTTCATCTTGGAGTCTATTCATATGGAAAATGTCTTGATGTAGAACAGGCAATTGGAATTAATTTAGATCTATCTCTAGGCAACTGGTAAGGAAAAGTGAGTTTACCTAATAGCTTCGATACAATTTTCGTTAATTATTACGAAATTATTAAACGAATTTTATTATAAAACTATCTAGCTACCTACTCATGATTTAAATAGGCCTAAAGAAAATTGCTATCCAAACATTTTATATCAATCTTATTATATTGGGTAGGTACCTATACGTCACATTTATTAAATCTCTTAGATCAAAGATGTATTTTATATAGGTACCTACCTACATTACAATATCAAATTTATTTTGCAAAGAAAATATAATAGTGTCTTTATATCTACCGAGAGTAACTTATCAACTTTGTAGCATCGAAACTATTAATATTGTGCCAATTAGAAACCTTTCAAATTGATGAAGAATTTGGCTGTCAGTTGTCTAGACTGACAAAATTATATTTTATCAAAATTATGTGATTATTCATTCAGTGTGGGCTCAAGAGTTTTTAGACGTGGTTATGAATGTGGGATTAGCGTTTTCTGATAAAGTTTAACATGTAAGACGTGTAAGATAATTATATACTTAACCTAAGTAGGTAGTTTTGATCTGTAATAATAATAAGAAAGAAGCTTTATTAATAATAGAGGTAGGGGAGGTAGTGCGGATTTATAGGTATATTACGGTAATTACTCGTTAAAACGAGAACATTTTAATAGTACACGATATATTTCTGTTTCATTTAAGACCCCTACACTTGTTGGTGTAGCAATCTCCAAGCATCTTCAGTGAGTACATTTAATTAGATATTATTTTTATGATATTTGTTGGATTTCTTAGAGATATCATTAAATCATATAAATAATATGTTTTTATGTATGAAGGTACCGTCGTTTTCGCACCTATCATGGCCGAACATGGCCGAACATGGCCGAAACCGAAAGGCTCATTTAATTAGATTACAAGTTGAAATAGGTATGAAGAAGTTAGTGCCTTAGCATTTTCATTTACACTTTATCTGACTTAATCATAATATTTTTGTCTCGTCTGCGGATACAATGTAAACCCGAGAACTTTATTACTTATCACTATTTTTATTACAATTCTAACACCAGTATCTACAGCCAAGCCATTAAATTGTTCTTGAGTAATTTATCTCATTACGACGGTCTAGAATAATCTTCTTCTTCTTTTTTTAAAATATGGCTTTCATCGTTAGGTAGTCGATGATTTTGCCAACAACAGAGTATTATGTGACTGATGGTCGGTAGGTCTAGGTGAGGCAATTTTTTTTTTATTAAATAAGTTTTATTTTACAGACAGATAATGCAACTGTCAAAACGAAAGCACGACAATGACTACCATTACTTGGCTAGGAATAATTACTTTTGACAATTCCTGAACTATACAATTTAGTAACAGTAATTTGTACGAGAACTATACCAATACACATCTCCATATCACAGCGTAGCTCCTCTGGCTTCGCGAGGAGTTATTGCTCGCTGCTCGTTAGCGTCGCGACATCCTGTGTGGAACGAACGCATGAACATTATTACGACAACATTTTTATACATTTACGAGACTCCTCATTCAAAATAACACCATGTTTTTTTTTAAATCTTATTTATTAAGGCCAATATTTTATTTTGTGACTTGGGTAGCTTATCAATCTCCAACAAGACAAATCTACCTTTATCCATGATCTTCGCCAAAGAAATTAAGCGGAGAGATTAATTTCTTTGATCTCCACAAGATATTTTGAACAAGATATAGTTGCCCAGTCGAACTCTGCTCTCTGTAATAATCCGCTTTTGTTTGCATATCTACGTATAACAAAATTCAATTTAAATATGATGGCGCGGGGCACAAACATGACGTCAGCAGAATTAAATGATGTGTGCCATTTGTCGGGGCTCGAGGCGCGACGCCGCACCGCAGCCGCGGCCAATTCCCAAATTAATTGCTTTCCAAAAGTATATTTTTTTTACACAAAATTTCCTCTAAAGTGTATAATCGTAATCCTATATGAGGGTTTGTAGACAAATTGACGGCATGAAATGATGTTAATGCGAAGCTTCTATACGGACGTTCGGGGAGCTCGCCGCGCGGCCACTCAATCCGTGCCAAGCGTCAGTAGCGTTACACGATATATATTGCAATAGTGGAATGTGTGGTGTTGGTGGTGGTTAATGTAAACACTCTTACATGTTGTGTAGTCTCTCGTGTATTCTTAATAAGTAATCCTCATCTCTTACATGGCTTACATTAAATACTTATATACTTACTACATTACCTAATACGTGCACATAGTCACGTAATGCTTACAAATATATTATTTAGTCTATGTCCGGTATACACTTGCTTACTAGCCGTTTATAACGGGGTTGTTGGGACATGTTTATCTCTATAGGTACTACAATGTGATGTATACAGAGTGGCAGTTGCGGCGCCCTCCGCTTTATACTATAAAGCTTCGCTTCTTTCGGGCGTCCCTAGACGGCATTGTTTTTTATCTAGTGAGGAAAGCTTATTCGGAATTTTTTAGCCGATTGCGAAGATAGGGAGCGTGTTGTAGCCCCGAATGTAGGCGTTTTGCATACCTTCATTATTACTACAAATTAATGTCACTAAGATTACGGTACCCATAGTACCGTTAAGCGTTGCTTAGTTTGGGATCATACAGTTGGTGTGTCAGTCGGGCAATATTTATTTCTTATAAAAAAATAAGAAATGTAGACATACTTAATGATACTTAATGGTTTGATTTTTGCAAATTGTAGTTTCACATTGTATCGCACTTACGGCACTTTAATATTTCGACAGCTTGCGAATATTTGAGCTTGTGAATATTTAACATTTTGCAAGTGCCAAACAAATCTCGAAGTCAACGTTTTAAATCTGGTGTTCCAGCTTAACTGCCTCTATAAATATATTTTGTGACAGGCAATATACGTTTTTAACTTTTACAGCATATGTGACGTAGCGGCCTAAGGCGAATATCATTGTCCCCATCCTATGTTAAGGTTAAGGGTAGGCAGTTTTATCGACTGTTGAAACTAGTTGCAATCGCAAAATTCTATTGACTTATCTTTACTGGTATCTGATATTAAATATAATAAACTATATTGCTACTCGTCTCTCTAAATAATATCGTCTTATAATAACTATAACAATAAGAAGAAAGGCGAGTGTAATATCTCAAAATTTTAAAAACTTTTGAGTGAACGTGAATATAACAGAAAATCACGACGAATGGCATACTGCCCTGACCCCAGATAATAGGAAATGATAAAGCAGGTGTTGAATAGCACAAGATTCATTAAAAAGCAAACAAAGAATTAGTTCATGGAGTCAAATCCAATCTAAGTAACAGACAGCAAGTCCAGGCTTTAGTGCAGCTGAAACAATGAATAAAGTTTGAAAGGATCCAGTCGCGATGGTGGATTAATGGCGCCGACTCAGGTGCCGCTAGATGGCATACTGTACTAGCTACAAGCGTTTTTTGTCTCCTTTGTTTGAGCGGATGAATGGAGTAAATAAAATAAAGTTATAGTCTAGTATGTTTCACAATATACTTACTTGAAATGGGATAAAAACTAAACGTCTCTTTCAAATTGATTAGAAAAGCTTATAAAGTAATTTAAATTACAGAATATGAAATTGGACATTATAACATAGGGTATAAGGTGTAGCCCTTTCTAAATTCAAATGCAACCCTGACGAACGTTGTTCCTCATCTTGGACTTAGACCCAGTACTGAGAGCTATCTTAAGTACGCTTTCGACAAGTCGTTTTGTACGAGTTTGACATAAGAATGACATTTCCAAGATCGCTCTCAGACTGAGATCGATTTATTAATACGGGTTTTAGGATCTCATCCTTACTAATCCTTACTAATATTATAAATGCGAAAGTAACTCTGTCTGTCTGTCTGTCTGTCTTTCTGTCTGTCTGTCTGTCTGTCTGTCGCTCTTTCACACCAAAACTACTGAACCGATTTCAATGAAATTTGATACACAGATAGTCTAGAGCCTGAGAAAGGACATAGGCTACTTTTTATCCCGAATAATTTTATCCCGTATGCTCCCGTGGGACAATTATCGATCCTACTGAACGGATTTGGATGAAATTTAGAAACCAGATAGTTCAAAACCTGTATTACAACATAGGATACTTTTAATCCCGAATACTTTGTATCCCGATAGTATGTTCCCGTGGGACAATTATCGATCCTACTGAACGGATTTGGATGAAATTTGGAAACAAGATAGTTCTAAACCTGTATTAAAACATGGGATACGTTTTATCCCGAATAATTTTTATCCCGATAGTATGTTCCCGTGGGACAATTATCCATCCTGCTGAACGGATTTGGATGAAATTTGGAACACAGATAGTTCGAAACCTGGATTAAAACATGGGATACTTTTTATCCCGATAGTATGATCCCGTGGGACAATTATCCATCCTGCTGAACGGATTTGGATGAAATTTGGAACACAGATAGTTCGAAACCTGGATTAAAACATGGGATACTTTTTATCCCGATAGTATGTTCCCGTGGGACAATTATCGATCCTACTGAACGGATTTGGATGAAATTTGGAAACACAGATAGTTCGAAACCTGGATTAAAACATGGGATACTTTTTATCCCGATAGTATGTTCCCGTGGGACAATTATCGATCCTACTGAACGGATTTGGATGAAATTTGGAACACAGATAGTTCGAAACCTGGATTAAAACATGGGATACTTTTTATCCCGATAGTATGTTCCCGTGGGACAATTATTGATACTACTGAACGGATTTGGATGAAATTTGGAAACCAGATAGTTCAAAACCTGTATCAAAACATGGGATACTTTTATCCCGAATACTTTTTTATCCCGTATGCTCCCGTGGGACAATTATCAATCCTACTGAACGGATTTGGATGAAATTTGGAACACAGATAGTTCCAAACCTGGATTAAAACGTGGGATACTTTTTATCCCGATAGTATGTTCCCGTGGGACAATTATCGATCCTACTGAACGGATTTGGATGAAATTTGGAAACCAGATAGTTCAAAACCTGTATTACAACATAGGATACTTTTTATCTCGAATACTTTGTATCCTGATAGTATGTTCCCGTGGGACAATTATCGATCCTACAGAACGGATTTGGATGAAATTTGGAAACCAGATAGTTCTAAACCTGTATTAAAACATGGGATAGTTTTTATCCCGATAGCATGTTCCCGTGGGCCAATTATCGATCCTACTGAACGGATTTGGATGAAATTTGGAACACAGATAGTACTAAACCAGGATTAAAACATGGGATACTTTTTATCCCGATAGTATGTTCCCGTGGGATAATTATCGATCCTACTGAACGGATTTGGATGAAATTTGGAAACCAGATAGTTCAAAACCTGTATTAAAACATGGGATACTTTTATCCCGAATACTTTTTTATCCCGTATGCTCCCGTGGGACAATTATCGATCCTACTGAACGGATCTGGATGAAATTTGGAACACAAATAGTTCCAAACCTGGATTAAAACGTGGGATACTTTTTATCCCGATAGTATGTTCCCGTGGGACAATTATCGATCCTACTGAACGGATTTGGATGAAATTTGGAAACCAGATAGTTCAAAACCTGTATTACAATATAGGATACTTTTTATCCCGAATACTTTGTATCCTGATAGTATGTTCCCGTGGGACAATTATCGATCCTACTGAACGGATTTGGATGAAATTTGGAAACCAGATAGTTCTAAACCTGCATTAAAACATGGGATACTTTTTATCCCGATAGCATGTTCCCGTGGGACAATTATCGATCCTACTGAACGGATTTGGATGAAATTTGGAAACCAGATAGTTCAAAACCTGTATTAAAACATGGTATACTTTTTATCCCGAATACTTTTTATCCCGATAGTATGTTCCCGTGGGACAATTATCGATCATACTGAACGGATTTGGATGAAATTTGGAAACCAGATAGTACTAAACCTGTATTAAAACATGGGATACTTTTTATCCCGAATACTTTTTATCACGTATGCTCCCGTGGGACAATTATCGATCCTACTGAACGGATTTGGATGAAATTTGGAACACATATAGTTCAAAACCTGGATTAAAACATGGGATACTTTTTATCCCGAATACTTTTTATCCCGTATGCTTCCGTGGGACAATTATCGATCCTACTGAACGGATTTGGATGAAATTTGGAACACAGATAGTTCGAAACCTGTATTAAAACATGGTATACTTTTTATCCAGAATACTTTTTATCCCGATAGTATGTTCCCGTGGGACAATTATCGATCATACTGAACGGATTTGGATGAAATTTGGAAACCAGATAGTTCTAAACCTGTATTAAAACATGGGATACTTTTTATCCCGAATACTTTTTATCACGTATGCTCCCGTGGGACAATTATCGATCCTACTGAACGGATTTGGATGAAATTTGGAACACATATAGTTCAAAACCTGGATTAAAACATGGGATACTTTTTATCCCGATAGTATGTTCCCGTGGGACAATTATCGATCCTACTGAACGGATTTGGATGAAATTTGGAAACCAGATAGTTCAAAACCTGTATTAAAACATGGGATACTTTTTATCCCGAATAATTTTTATCCCGTATGCTCCTGTGGGACAATTATCGATCCTACTGAACGGATTTGGATGAAATTTGGAAACCAGATAGTTCAAAACCTGTATTAAAACATGGGATACTTTTTATCCCGAATACTTTTTATCACGTATGCTCCCGTGGGACAATTATCGATCCTACTGAACGGATTTGGATCAAATTTGGAACACATATAGTTCAAAACCTGGATTAAAACATGGGATACTTTTTATCCCGAATACTTTTTATCCCGATAGTATGTTCCCGTGGGACAATTATCGATCCTACTGAACGGATTTGGATGAAATTTGGAAACCAGATAGTTCAAAACCTGTATTAAAACATTAGATACTTTTTATCCCGATAGTATGTTCCCGTGGGACAATTATCGATCCGTCTGAACGGATTTGGATGAAATTTGGAACACAGATAGTTCGAAACCTAGATTAAAACATGGGATACTTTTTATCCCGATAGTATGTTCCTGTGGGACAATTATCGATCCTACTGAACGGATTTGGATGAAATTTGGAAACCAGATAGTTCAAAACCTGTATTAAAACATGGGATACTTTTTATCCCGAATACTTTTTATCACGTATGCTCCCGTGGGACAATTATCGATCCTACTGAACGGATTTGGATCAAATTTGGAACACATATAGTTCAAAACCTGGATTAAAACATGGGATACTTTTTATCCCGAATACTTTTTATCCCGATAGTATGTTCCCGTGGGACAATTATCGATCCTACTGAACGGATTTGGATGAAATTTGGAAACCAGATAGTTCAAAACCTGTATTAAAACATTAGATACTTTTTATCCCGATAGTATGTTCCCGTGGGACAATTATCGATCCGTCTGAACGGATTTGGATGAAATTTGGAACACAGATAGTTCGAAACCTAGATTAAAACATGGGATACTTTTTATCCCGATAGTATGTTCCCGTGGGACAATTATCGATCCTACTGAACGGATTTGGATGAAATTTGGAAACCAGATAGTTCAAAACCTGTATTACAACATAGGATACTTTTTATTCCGAATACTTTTTATCCCGATAGTATGTTCCCGTGGGACAATTACCGATCCTACTGAACGGATTTGGATGAAATTTGGAAACCAGACAGTTCAAAACCTGTATTAAAACATGGGATACTTTTTATCCCGAATACTTTTTATCCCGATAGCATGTTCCCGTGGGACAATTATCGATCCTACTGAACGGATTTGGATGAAATTTGGAAACCAGATAGTTTAAAACCTGTATTATAACATGGGATACTTTTTATCCCGATAGTATGTTCCCGTGGGACAATTATCGATCCTATTGAACGGATTTGGATGAAATTTGGAACACATATAGTTCAAAACCTGGTTGAAATCGTGGGATACTTTTTATCCCGATAGTATGTTCCCGTGGGACAATTATCGATCCTACTGAACGGATTTGGATGAAATTTGGTAACCAGATAGTTCAAAACCTGTATTAAAACATGGGATACTTTTTATCCCGATAGCATGTTCCCGTGGGACAATTATCGATCATACTGAACGGATTTGGATGAAATTTGGAAACCAGATAGTTCAAAACCTGTATTAAAACATGGTATACTTTTTATCCCGAATACTTTTTATCACCTATGCTCCCGTGGGACAATTATCGATCCTACTGAACGGATTTGGATGAAATTTGGAACACATATAGTTCAAAACCTGGATTAAAACATGGGATACTTTTTATCCCGATGGTATGTTCCCGTGGGACAATTATCGATCATACTGAACGGATTTGGATGAAATTTGGAAACCAGATAGTTCAAAACCTGTATTAAAACATGGGATACTTTTTATTCCGAATACTTTTTATACTGTATACTCCCGTGGGACAATTATCGATCCTACTGAACGGATTTGGATGAAATTTGGAACACAGATAGTTACAAACCTGGATTAAAACATGGGATACTTTTTATCCCGATAGTATGTTCCCGTGGGACAATTATTGATCCTACTGAACGGATTTGTATGAAATTTGGAAACCAGATAGTTCAAAACCTGTATTACAACATAGGATACTTTTTATCCCGAATACTTTGTATCCTGATAGTATGTTCCCGTGGGACAATTATCGATCATACTGAACGGATTTGGATGAAATTTTGAAACCAGATAGTTCTAAACCTGTATTAAAACATGGGATACTTTTTATCCCGATAGCATGTTCCCGTGGGACAATTATCGATCCTACTGAAAGGATTTGGATGAAATTTGGAAACCAGATAGTTCAAAACCTGTATTAAAACATGGTATACTTTTTATCCCGAATACTTTTTATCCCTATAGTATGTTCCCGTGGGACAATTATCGATCATACTGAACGGATTTGGATGAAATTTGGAACACATATAGTTCAAAACCTGGATTAAAACATGGGATACTTTTTATCCCGATAGTATGTTCCCGTGGGACAATTATCGATCCTACTGAACGGATTTGGATGAAATTTGGAAACCAGATAGTTCAAAACCTGTATTAAAACATGGTATACTTTTTATCCCGAATACTTTTATCCCGATAGTATGTTCCCGTGGGACAATTATCGATCATACTGAACGGATTTGGATGAAATTTGGAAACCAGATATTTTAAAACCTGTATTAAAACATGGGATACTTTTTATCCCGAATACTTTTTATCACGTATGCTCCCGTGGGACAATTATCGATCCTACTGAACGGATTTGGATGAAATTTGGAACACATATAGTTCAGAACCTGTATTAAAACATGGGATACTTTTTATCCCGAATACTTTTTATCCCGATAGTATGTTCCCGTGGGACCATTATCGATCATACTGAACGGATTTGGATGAAATTTGGAAACCAGATAGTTCAAAACCTGTATTAAAACATGGGATACTTTTTATTCCGAATACTTTTTATACTGTATACTCCCGTGGGACAATTATCGATCCTACTGAACGGATTTGGATGAAATTTGGAATACAGATAGTTCAAAACCTGGATTAAAACATGGGATATTTTATATGCCGATAGTATGTTCCCGTTGGACAATTATCGAAAACCACGAGGGCGATGCTGTGAGATTTTCGTGTTTTTTTTATGTGCAAGCCATTATCGCCAAAATAGTGAACCTTAAATACAATGAAAATTGATAATTTATTTTGAAATAGCTGGTGGCCGAGTCTTATTACCTATTATACTACTACGACTTACTATTAGGATGTACATTTGGTAGTAACAAATTAATCCTTAAATCAAAATAAATACTTTTATCACTTCTGGTATTGAAAGTACTGGCCAGACCGACTTTGACGGGACTTTCACTGGCGGATAGCTTATGTTATAAGAAGTAACGTGAGCTACTTTTATTAAAAAAATACTTTCCGTAAACTCTGCGTACTAGACAAATATTTTTTGTGAAATAAATTTTTTGTTAAGTTAAATTCAACGCGGACGAAGTCGCGGGCACAGCTAGTATTTTATATAAGTACGACACCTGCAAGTTATACGGCACCCTCTACTATTATTGTAAACTTGGCCTTTTTGGAGAAAGTTATAGATCTCGTTTTAATGTGTATTTTCTCACCTGTCTCAACGTGGTCACTTGACAAGCGCACGCAAGGCGGTAGGCACGGGAGCCCTAATGGACGTGACGTCACACAATGTCCGTGTGACCGCTAACTTGTCGCATCACCGGAAACAAGGCGGTGTCGTGTTGCCTAATATATTGTACACAGTGTATAAGGGTGTACCTAGTTGAGAAGTGACAAATTTTGTAAACCACTATCTTGAATACAGAATTGCACCTCTGCGAATGAAGATCCGCAATTCTGACTACGCAGATTTTCTCAGCAATTTTTTATTTAGCAATATAATCATCATCTACAAAAACAAATCACATTTTGAATATTAAATTAATGTAAGTAGGTAATATACTTCAATAAACGCACTTTGTGAGCGTAAGTTCATTTTCAGTCAACGACTTAAGTAAGGCGCATTCAGAATTTTTACTCCATTATGATCTCTATTGTTTCGCCCAACAAAATCCACATTCCCGTGCGAGAATATACCATGTTGATGTTCACCGACGGGTGAGTATCCGTTCTGTTGTGGAGATTAAGTGTGATAGTCCTTCAAGAGACACGCATCCGCGACACGCAGACGTCTGCCTGGGACACATTTAATTAATTTTAAGGCGCTACCTACACTCAATGTTTACGCGAGCACTTATATGTGCTATAGGCTATGTATATATACAAAATCAATTTAGCTATGTACCTACCACAGATTCAGATAAAACCGATGTGACATACGAAGCATTTTCACCTCATAGCTACTGTTATTGAAAAAAAGTATTTATTTTATTTATTGGGAGGCGATACAAAAATTTATGGACCCTATCAAACTTGCGGTTTGCGTGACTGAAACAGTTATAAATAACGCCCAATATAAATTGGATGAGAATGGTCGTGGAAAAATGCGAAGATGAATTTTATACTGTGTCACAACAAACGAGTTTAGCGAGAAATATCTGAACATCGGCCATTGATTGCTATAATATTATATGAGACTCTGGACTATAAATATCTAACATTAAATCTATTTCTGTACAAAATTCAAAATGACACTATGAACACAGACAAAAATAAATCTGATTAAAATCAACAAAATATTAGAATAAAGCTTTTGCTTCCATGTTTTCTCATCTAAATCCTGAAATATACACCCGCTGTGTTCGACACAGTTTGGAGTAAGTTCGCATGCAAAGAAGTCGGCAACTTCCACAGCGGCTTGTGTTCGCCGGTTTGCCGCGGCGATACGTGACGGGTCCCTTCGGATTCAAAGTTTACAGTAAAAACTTATTAACAAGGCCGTTTGGAGGTTATTGGGTGTTTAACGATTTCGGCAGCTTTCGTGAACAACTGATTTCTGTAAACATCTATTAAGTACGTGGAGCCAAATAGGGATAGATAATAGGTACGTCAAAGCTCGGAAGATAAAGGCAAACAATCGAATTTTACCTTACATTTCAGAATTTTCTACCTTGGCAAAATGTATTGGTTTACAATGATATGGGCGTCTGGAAATTTCTAATACTTATACTAATAGTTGCGAACGAAACCAAAATACTCATCATCCTTACTAATATTATAAATGCGAAAGTAACTCTGTCTGTCTGTCTGTCTGTCTTTCTGTCTGTCTGTCTGTCTGTCTGTCGCTCTTTCACACCAAAACTACTGAACCGATTTCAATGAAATTTGATACACAGATAGTCTAGAGCCTGAGAAAGGACATAGGCTACTTTTTATCCCGAATAATTTTATCCCGTATGCTCCCGTGGGACAATTATCGATCCTACTGAACGGATTTGGATGAAATTTAGAAACCAGATAGTTCAAAACCTGTATTACAACATAGGATACTTTTAATCCCGAATACTTTGTATCCCGATAGTATGTTCCCGTGGGACAATTATCGATCCTACTGAACGGATTTGGATGAAATTTGGAAACAAGATAGTTCTAAACCTGTATTAAAACATGGGATACGTTTTATCCCGAATAATTTTTATCCCGATAGTATGTTCCCGTGGGACAATTATCCATCCTGCTGAACGGATTTGGATGAAATTTGGAACACAGATAGTTCGAAACCTGGATTAAAACATGGGATACTTTTTATCCCGATAGTATGATCCCGTGGGACAATTATCCATCCTGCTGAACGGATTTGGATGAAATTTGGAACACAGATAGTTCGAAACCTGGATTAAAACATGGGATACTTTTTATCCCGATAGTATGTTCCCGTGGGACAATTATCGATCCTACTGAACGGATTTGGATGAAATTTGGAAACACAGATAGTTCGAAACCTGGATTAAAACATGGGATACTTTTTATCCCGATAGTATGTTCCCGTGGGACAATTATCGATCCTACTGAACGGATTTGGATGAAATTTGGAACACAGATAGTTCGAAACCTGGATTAAAACATGGGATACTTTTTATCCCGATAGTATGTTCCCGTGGGACAATTATTGATACTACTGAACGGATTTGGATGAAATTTGGAAACCAGATAGTTCAAAACCTGTATCAAAACATGGGATACTTTTATCCCGAATACTTTTTTATCCCGTATGCTCCCGTGGGACAATTATCAATACTACTGAACGGATTTGGATGAAATTTGGAACACAGATAGTTCCAAACCTGGATTAAAACGTGGGATACTTTTTATCCCGATAGTATGTTCCCGTGGGACAATTATCGATCCTACTGAACGGATTTGGATGAAATTTGGAAACCAGATAGTTCAAAACCTGTATTACAACATAGGATACTTTTTATCTCGAATACTTTGTATCCTGATAGTATGTTCCCGTGGGACAATTATCGATCCTACAGAACGGATTTGGATGAAATTTGGAAACCAGATAGTTCTAAACCTGTATTAAAACATGGGATAGTTTTTATCCCGATAGCATGTTCCCGTGGGCCAATTATCGATCCTACTGAACGGATTTGGATGAAATTTGGAACACAGATAGTACTAAACCAGGATTAAAACATGGGATACTTTTTATCCCGATAGTATGTTCCCGTGGGATAATTATCGATCCTACTGAACGGATTTGGATGAAATTTGGAAACCAGATAGTTCAAAACCTGTATTAAAACATGGGATACTTTTATCCCGAATACTTTTTTATCCCGTATGCTCCCGTGGGACAATTATCGATCCTACTGAACGGATCTGGATGAAATTTGGAACACAAATAGTTCCAAACCTGGATTAAAACGTGGGATACTTTTTATCCCGATAGTATGTTCCCGTGGGACAATTATCGATCCTACTGAACGGATTTGGATGAAATTTGGAAACCAGATAGTTCAAAACCTGTATTACAATATAGGATACTTTTTATCCCGAATACTTTGTATCCTGATAGTATGTTCCCGTGGGACAATTATCGATCCTACTGAACGGATTTGGATGAAATTTGGAAACCAGATAGTTCTAAACCTGCATTAAAACATGGGATACTTTTTATCCCGATAGCATGTTCCCGTGGGACAATTATCGATCCTACTGAACGGATTTGGATGAAATTTGGAAACCAGATAGTTCAAAACCTGTATTAAAACATGGTATACTTTTTATCCCGAATACTTTTTATCCCGATAGTATGTTCCCGTGGGACAATTATCGATCATACTGAACGGATTTGGATGAAATTTGGAAACCAGATAGTACTAAACCTGTATTAAAACATGGGATACTTTTTATCCCGAATACTTTTTATCACGTATGCTCCCGTGGGACAATTATCGATCCTACTGAACGGATTTGGATGAAATTTGGAACACATATAGTTCAAAACCTGGATTAAAACATGGGATACTTTTTATCCCGAATACTTTTTATCCCGTATGCTTCCGTGGGACAATTATCGATCCTACTGAACGGATTTGGATGAAATTTGGAACACAGATAGTTCGAAACCTGTATTAAAACATGGTATACTTTTTATCCAGAATACTTTTTATCCCGATAGTATGTTCCCGTGGGACAATTATCGATCATACTGAACGGATTTGGATGAAATTTGGAAACCAGATAGTTCTAAACCTGTATTAAAACATGGGATACTTTTTATCCCGAATACTTTTTATCACGTATGCTCCCGTGGGACAATTATCGATCCTACTGAACGGATTTGGATGAAATTTGGAACACATATAGTTCAAAACCTGGATTAAAACATGGGATACTTTTTATCCCGATAGTATGTTCCCGTGGGACAATTATCGATCCTACTGAACGGATTTGGATGAAATTTGGAAACCAGATAGTTCAAAACCTGTATTAAAACATGGGATACTTTTTATCCCGAATAATTTTGAGCGCATAAATATTGCCAAAATGTTTTTTACGTCATAAATGATTTATATGTTAAAGAAAAATATCATTGTTTAAAATTGTAACCGAAATAAATTTAATATTTCACTTTTGGTCTGCTGAAAATATTATCATAAAATAATATATTCTGTATCCAAACTGAATACCTATCGTTTCAATAAAAGTAAAGCAAATAAGAATCATTGCCATAAAATAATTGTTGCCATACTGTGGTCTATAAACACACAATTTCGACTTTTGTTACTTTTAAGCTTCCACGGCTTACTACCAACATGTCATATCATAATTTAAATTAGATTCCCAGAAGTAACAATAACAGTTGAACACATTAGCTAACAAATAATGTATAATTTACGATGCAACAACAACAATAATGACGCAATTTCAATTTCGATCGTTAAAATGAACATCGTGACACTTTCGACCGAATGTCGATCGCGTGGGACATATTCACGTATTTATTTTCCGTTAAAACGGCTGTAACGATAATTCATGCACTGTCTCGTTGCATTTTTGATGACGCCGTATTTTATATTAGTGACATGGTGACCGACGCGCCGGGGGCTGCGAGGCAGATAACACGAGCTTTTATTCATGTGAACATTGGTACTTATAGCATACAGTTCCTAGACAATTATTTTACTTACAATGTGCGTTTGTAATTATGTATTGAAGCTGTTATTTACGTATAATCTAATAATACCAAGTTACCTCAAATGTACAGTAAAAGTAACTTATTACTTATGAAAACACTTTTATGGCTCAGATTTTCTGCCTAAATATTTTTAGGGCTCCGTAATACAAAAGAAAAAATTAACCCTTATATGATCAGTTTGATGTCCTCAGGCTCTCCGTCTGTCAAGCCCCATTTCCTTAGGAACGGGTAGAGCTATCAAGTTTAAATTAACATAAAATATCAAATGCTAAAGCCCCTTGGTGGTAAAAAAATAAGTTTATAAGTCAACGCAAATAGAAGATACGGCCATTTATGTCACATATTTTATACGCGATACAAACTCACTAACCAAGACCAAAAAGTCAACGCATAACGCAATTAGCTGGTGGTAGAAACATGAAAATATGACATAAGGTACCTTTTCTATGCGCGTAGGTGTTCCCTAAGGAAGTATTTTGGAAAATTCCACCCCTTAAGAGGGTAAAAGTTTGTGTTTCTATAAATCGGTATAAAGCAATACATATTTATCGATAGTGTTGTTCATCTACTGAGATAGATAAAAAGGGGTCCATCAATGACATGGCACTGGTTAAAAACAAATTTGTTGGTCGTAGTAAAAATCCAGCCACTATTTTGTTGTACAGGACATCTTCCTGCATAAGTGCGCATGATTTACGAAACCCCACGTAGCCCTTTACAAATTTCAAGGGATGCAAATAGAATTCCTTGCGGACGTTCCGGGTCCAGGAATGTCACATACAATTTTAAATTTGCCATATATAATGTTATTTTCAACTCGTAGGCATGTTGACATTATGTGACTAGAAATTCATTTTCTATGAATATAGAAACCCATAAAAAACTGGGTATATTTTAATGGCAATTGGCTTGCCTTATACGTCAATCTAGAATAAAGATGGATACTTAATTATTGTTATATTAAGTATGTTTTATTTCGACGAAACAAACTTGACGTACCTAGTCAAAGTTGGGTTATAATGGTTCTAAATTAGGCAAGAAAAAATGTATAAACCTGAACGAATTCATAAAATTACAAACAGTGGCATATCATAAATGATGGCACTCGATATATAAGTAGGATGTATAAACGGTGGTACAGCCAAACTGTAGCCGATGGACTACAGCTTATATACGGGCCGGCCTTGACGGAGGTAGTACCCACCTCTCACAGAAGATCCACTTAAAGTAGCCATTATATCTGCGTTTCGCACGACGAGTGAGTGCTCACATTTTACCTTCTAAATGCAATAACTAACTACTAATTCGTAGTTAACTTTGACACCTCATCACAGTGCCTTAACATTATTAACATTCACAGCACATCTTCATTTCTTGTCACCAGTCACTGCGTTGTTGAGCGAACTATTCCGAATCAAACATTCATTTAATCAAATGAACATAACAGCTACGTGATTCGCGTGCCGGTCTAATCAAATCTGGAGGCTAAGATGCGCTTCTTGGTTTCATTAAGCCTTGGCAAATTTAGACAGCGTATCCACATTTTGTATGCCTCGCGTGTGGTTTGCGCAGATATCATTAGTGGGGTGAGGACAACATTATAGGGCGCATCATTATGTTTAATATTGTTTTGCTACGTGGCATCATTGTAATTAGGATGGGGAAGGCGATGGTTTAGGTTTGTACGGTGTTGGTGAGAAATCGATTTTATAAATACATTATTTACTTATCTTTTGGATTAAAAAAATGTTAATTAAAAAGTTTTTTTCAGAACTTATGTAACCTTTAAAAAATTGGATAGGTTTTATTTTTTTGGGTTTTTTTTGTATGTACAAACATTTAGAGCTATCCAAAAGTTAATGAGTACCTGTGTTTTGTACTGATATGTTTACAATATTTCCCTTTTATGTATACTTAGAAGATCCTTTTAACATGATGCACTGTTATTATTTAAACTATAGACTCACTTATTATTCTTTATAGGGGCTTACAGATTAAGTAGACCTACCAGGTTTATCGTGGTAGTTACTTGTGTTAGGAAATGTTTGTTTAGGTCTGATTTAATTAAAATATATCGAGGGGTGAACGCTAAGATATTCACATCACGATTTCGCCATGATGTTTTAAAATAATCATAAAATGTTAGTTTTAATATTCAATGAGGGGTCACTGACCGCGTTATAAAAACAAAATTTTAAACGACATTTAAAAAAAAGATTCATTAATAAATTGATACGTGCACAGTATTGTAACTTTATTCCACTTGATGTTGACCCCATATACTTAATTATGCTGATTAGTTAGGTATATCTAAAGTTAGTCTGTAAGTTACGTCGTTTCGGTTTCAAGTTCGGTACTTCCCTGACCACACATTATTTTTTAAACTGATTCTTATTTATACTAATGCGTAATAGGTTTACGTATAACTTATTTTGAAAAATTCAAATAGACGTTAGAAAAAATACTTAGGGAAGTAGTCCCTTGACATAAATGTCGCTGGTTCAAAGAAAAACTTCAAACGTAAGATTTTTTCGTATAATATTATTTTACTTCAAAGTCTTATTAAAAGACGTTAAAACCACAATCATAAAAGACTTAATAAATAAAATAAGTCATATACTCATATTTATGGCGGATTTGTTTGGGCCGCAAATTTTATCTGCTTTCATCTACAAAGAAAAGCTTTCTTTTTAAATGCTTCTTTATAACTTTCGGTGCTGAATATTCATATGGGTAAAATATGTATTTATATCACTTCCTTTCATGTGAGTCCTACTAAAAAACCTGTATTAAGTAGGTAGGCACTTTCGAATATGTTTCGAATTAAATCGTACCTACTCAGTCCTAAGTCTGTTGGTTAAATAAATTTGGCTTAATGTCGCTTAGTACACAGAAACTGCAGATATCCTGACAATCAAACGATACCGTCATCAGCTTAATACGATAATCCAATTAGTGGAAATTCATTATCTTACATCGGGACGTGTTCCTCTGGCAATAGTGATCCGTCGAAAGAACCCTTGGAATCTTCTCAAGGGCCACTTGTAGGCTATTAGTGCTGAAGCGCACTTAACCCCTCTACTGCGGGCTGTGTCGGTTTAGCCGAGCTCTTTGTTCGTACCCCTCGAGTTCCAGTGTATTATTGGCTGGTAAAAGGGAGTTATTACATTTGCTTTTTGATCATGATTGTGAATAATGCGGTCGAAGAACGGATTACTTCTTGGGAATCCGGCGAAGTTTAGCGGCAATAATTTCTGCTGGAACTCGCTTCGGATTGGATGCGTTATTGTTATACTACTTATTTTAAAGTTAGTACTCAGTACTGCTTATTGCATCAATTTCTTGCTCGATTATTGTTTTATAGAATTGATCAAATTTTAAAACATCCAAAATATGTATTTGGATCTATGTTTAATAAGTTTAAAGGCGTAACTTTATTGTTACATCGTGCTGGAGACTTTTATATACTTCTGCAAAATTTGTGTTTATCATATTTAACGAATAGCAAAAATTTCCAGCGACAAGTGAATATCAGAGATCGTTTTACATGATACTGCGAAATTAAAGTTCACGCTAATTGGTGGCGATACATTACAGTTATACCGGCTATTCATTTGCAATGCGCTTTAATTGAAAACCAATTAACTTGTATCACGTGGCCGTTTTATTTTTGTTTTGTGCTGGAGTTTACACTTTACTCGTTCAACATTTCAAATAATAATATATTTTTTACCTCCCCAAGTTAAGATTAAACAACTGTTTTGACATTTTAAAACTATTAAAAGTTTTATATCTATAAAAATATTTATCCAATCAATATCTTTAGTCTGTGAAGTTCTCTTGCTTCAACCTCACAATAATATAAAAAGGATAACTTATTTAAAATGCAAAACTACGCCCAACAAGAATATAGGTGGTATAAGTACCTACGATTTCACACCATTATCCTCCCAGAGCTCGTCATCAGTGCGTAGACACTTTTAAGCGCAGTCGCTCGCTCTTCACACTGCAAAATTACAAGCGAAGAAGTAATTCGAATGCAGCTCACGATTTGCAAGCATAATGGGGCAATTTCCTAGTCATTTCCTATGCTGCTAGCACTCCGACATCTTGCGGTGTATGGTACTGGTTTTTGAGGCTTTGTGAAGACGTATCGTCAGTGTCCACCGATGTAATGATATTGTTCTGAGAGGGTTTCACATTGAAAGTGCTCTAGAACTTGCACACATTTTAGTACTTCTTAATCTAAATACGAGTATATATAACTCAAAGGTACTGACTGACTTAGTGATCTATCAACGCACAGCCCAAACCACTGGACGGATCGGGCTGAAATTTGGCATGCAGTTAGATGTTATGATGACGTAGGCATCCGCTAAGAAAAGGTTTTGATTGATTCTACCCCCAAGGGGATAAAATAGGGGATGATTGTTAAGTTAAATTCCACGCGGACGAAGTCGCGGGCACAGCTAGTGTTCACTAAAAGCTCGACCTTAAGGTATCAACCACTAAACAAAATTAATTGTATGGTGGGTTTCGATTCCATTTTGTTGACTCCGCTCCTGCGAATACATACAGCTTTATCGAACACATTAATGTTTTATATTGTCTACGAGAGAAGTTTGCGATTTACCGACATTCGAGATATATTCTTGCTGGTAAAACAAGAGAAAGGATACACACAAAGGAAGTCTGAACCGAGTTATATTGAGCAACTTTGCACCTTACAATGTTCTGCACTGGTGGTTGCAATGAATTTTGAATATCTAATTGTGTACAATTTTAGGTCACGCGTACTCGGAATGACTTCAGAACTTTGTTATTGTGCGCACTTTGGGTTTCTACGTAGTGCTGGCAAAACTACCCAAGTTATTTATGTGCGCCATTATCACAGGACAATAATTTTGTACGTTTAGTTTTCACGAATACTTTTACTCGGATAATACTCGACGTAAAAAATACTGATGAGACAAAGATTAAAAATATTGAACGCACCCACAACTGGCATGTTCTTAAATAAGTGAAGAATAACTCTAAATTGAAAATTTAAAAACCCCCGATGCGACGACCTTTTCATCAAATGTATACTTTACCTAGTTCGTCCAAATAACGCTAAAATTATATTAAATTAGTTTCTTTTCTGTATTTTTTCTCAATGGCGGAGCAGCGCCCTCTAGAATTATTATTGCGTAATATTCCATGACCATTAACAAAATTTTACGCGTGCGCGTAGCCATCTTTTGAAACGTGACTTATGGAACGTCTTTAGTTCATACACAAATCTCATATAAAAATTGATAAAATATCATTTTTTTCCAGAATCCGGGAAACTTTTCAAATTTATAATATTGTAAAAAGCCAGTTCAGACTATTACGATCATTTAAAAATATAATAAAGCGAAATCGTTTCAGCCGTTCTCAAGTGATGCAAAGATATTATTCCAATGAGCCCAAATTTCGATCGGATTCGAGCCGTAGAAGTTGGTTTTGGCCGTGAATGTGGCTTTTTCAACCTACAAAAGAGCTGATGATCTTCAAACGGCTGAACCGATTTTCATGAAACATAGCTAAGAACACTCTCGATCAGAATACCTATCTAACAAAAGAAACAAAATTGAAATCGGTTCATCAGCTTGGGCGCTACATTGCCACAGACAGACACACAGATACACAGATACACAGATACACAGATACACAGATACACATGTTAAACTTATAACACCCGTCGTTTTTCGTCGGGGGTTAAAAATAGGGCAGCTCTATAATTAAGGCCCAATTGTACCAACATCATATCAATTTACTGTCGAAATAGATCTGACGTTTTGACAGATATTCTATGGAAAAAAAGGTCAAACATCATTTTTTTATTGATCCTCGAGTCCTCTACCCCCTACTATCTACTATCGGTACTACGGAGAATGTTCTGACGAAGTGTTAAGCTTGGTTCCACCGCTACTTTTATGCCATCACTCTGTGAGTCACCCCTTGACGTTGGGAGTGATTTCATCCCCACAATTTTGCTGCCTGGTTTCCCACTAATGGACGTGCATCGAATAAAATAAAGAAAATACTATATTAATTGCAAGCCTTACTCCCGGGCACGTGCATGTTGTGGTTGTTCTAAATTAAAAAAAAAACACTAAATTCAAAATACAAATATGAAGGCGCTTAAAAGTTGCAGTGTGCTGATGAACTCTGGTCCCCATGGTAATATTTAACTTGTGTTATAGGAACCAGTGCTCTCACAATATCCTTGAAGCATCAATTTGGATTAGTAGCCACTGAAGGTGGTTGGCGGGTACATACACTTCAATCTTAAAAAAGCAGACTGTTCTCCCTTCAAAGTCGTTCTATTACACCACAAGATAAAACACCAACATAAATTAACATAATAATTGAGCAGATAGGTACACATATACTAGGTGATACAAAATGGGTATACTATTTTTTTTGCAACTTAACTTTGTAAATCTCAAACTATCGGCTTTGTGGGACAGTTGAAGTACTAAAGGTTTTGTAGACTTGTGATATCGGTCAACAGCTGTATTCCTATAACACCTTATGTTTTTCAAGTTCCCTCCAAAGCTGATGGTTTTAGAATTACAAAGTTAAGTTTTGAAAAAAAAAAGTATACCCATTATGTGTCACCTTGTATATAGATAACAGGTAAAGTTATTTAAAACTCGTCTTCTGATCGATTTAATAGAGTGATCAAAATTTATACTCTGGTGCCGACAATAACTTCCCCAGGAACGTTGTTGCCGACGAACATTGTTGAAAAGTTTTCTTGTTAAAAGTTCTCTATTGCGGAATGAGAATAATAATTCTTGAAATCACTTTCTTATTTAAGAGAGTATTACTATACTGTCCTTTGTAAGTTACCTTACCTTATGTTACCCTGCTACTCATGAAATTAATAGATTCAAGGAAACTGTAATCGAATGAGAATTTGTTTTTTACACTGATTTCAGAAATTCTTAAAATAAATCTTATTGTTATAATTTAAATCTTTATACTCATTGAACACAGTAAAGACTCTGTAAAAGAATAGAACGACATTAATTCGAGAAATTAGGCAAACTTTCCCAACTTAATCATCGCCTCGGTATCCAAGCTTTTTGAAAGACATCTAAAATTGGCGAGTAATCCTTTTCTTTGCGGTAATTTATTTCCGAATGGAGCGCTCAAGTTTTTTCGAATTCACAAACCTCGATTTTAATTGGAGATGAAATCGTTACTGACGGGTTTCTCGGTGGGTTCAATTAACTGTACTTATTGCTTTATTTTTTACAGTTGAGGTGGTTAATTGTTTAAACGTAATTTTGTTTCCTATAACAAAACTTCTTAATTGAAATAAAACTATTTTTCTATTTTTCGGATTTTATCGCGTTTATTAACTTTATGTTCCCGACGTTTTGTTTCAATGTAGTTTTATTTCAATGTGTAGTATTCGCGTAAATATAAGAAAATAATATGAAAACTTCTTAATGTTTATCTACAAATAGGTACACTTATCGTTTTAATTCACAGCCCATTGAGTAATCGAGCACCCGCAAAAGTAAGAATATGTTAGCCAAGAAAAAATACAAGTCTATGGACCGTAATGTCAAGTGTTATTCCAACATTAAATAAGGATTCCGTATCTTCTCTTAATGACCATTCCTACCGATAATAAGCAATTTATATAACCCATTACAGGATCAGCGAGTCGTTAAGATAAAGTTAAGGAAATTCCCGGACTAATTTAAGTACCTGTTCCTATTACAGACACGGGGTTGAACAAAAGGAACTCTAATATACCTACTGTAAAGTACCCGAGCATGTACAAATCCATATAATATTTTATCAGCAACGTTTTGCAATACTCCTGACACACATAACATGCCTGGCATCACCCCGTCTGCCTTCCGACCTCGTGAAGACAACCGGAAAATTAGAAAGTAAACACTGACTTCCTGTACTGCGATTTTGTAGCAAAGCTTTATAGGGAAAATAAAATCGAGTCAAACTCACGAGGATACACATAATAGATTGTATATTCAGATAATTACGCAATAAGAAGGGAATAAAAAGGTCTTTATTCAATTAAAAGAGACGGAGTACCGCAGGCGTTCCCAGGATATACTCCCGAGGCTTAGGAGACAAATTTCCCTGGAAACAAATGCGATTCAAATTCAGACAAATAGTCCCGGCGCGGAAGGAGCCGTTTACCAGGAAATTTGTCCATCACTCTTGGGCTGGGCAAAATTTGTTTTTTTTTCTTTTTCCTTTGCTAGCCTCTATTACGTAAACCGTATACATGTACAAAAAATCATTGAGATTGATAACAACATCTGTTCAGTCGGAGTTAATAAGAATGAAAAATATTGGACTAAATAAGTATTTTATGAAAATTAAGTACCTATCTTATGTTTGACTGCATAGTCTATAAGCAATGTAATGTTTCATTGTCTTTTATCTTTCCAATGCTTTCACACCACGAGAAAATACTTTCAGCTCAAGCATTATAAAGAATTTGCTTGTTCAGGTTTTCACAATACCGTATCCTACGAAACCCAATCCTATTTGTCAAAGCTGGGTACAACTTTGTGTCTGTTTTGTATTGAGATTTATCACAAGTCGGAGGAACGTGTATCTTTGATTATTTCTTTATCAAAGACATGTATAGATGGATCCCTAGTACTTTATACTAGACAAGCTCTGTGTAATGACTAGATTTGATTGTGATCACGTTAATTTTTTTTGCTTTCATTTAGCTTCAATCAAGCTAGCATTTTAATATCAGATAAAATTGATCAAAGCCAACGACGAGACCCACGATTGGCCAGCTCCAAAGGATCGTTCGTTGGGAATATTAAAACTCCTTTGCACCAAAGTAGGCACTTATGTTCCCGGTTGAGTGCTCATTTGAAGCTTTAAAATGATGGAGCAGCAAATGATCCGCTTGTTGGATCCCTCAATCTTTATGACGTTAAATTCTTTGCCACCTGTTGAAGTAGTTTGAGATATATTTTACTTGGAATGTTTTAAAAATTGAGAACTGGCATTAAAGTCCTTTCTATATGCCTGGTTCATTAAATCTGATAATTATATCAACTAATGAACTTAAAAAGTAATATAAAAAAAAACATAAAATAACAATCAAACACTTTCCTACTTCAACGAAAGTACTTGTAAAATCCGCATTGATTAATGCACAAGTACTTATGCAGTGTCCATTTTCATGCGTTGCCATAAATGTTCTCTCAAAAAGGCGATACACAGTTTAATTGTTGTCAATGAAAAGAGGTAACCGCGAAACTCGTACAAATATGGCACACACATTTCGCATCCAATCAATTTCAATCAAGCCGTGTCAATACTCGAATGAATTTCCATGTGGTTATGATGCTGGATTGAATTATAATACTTAATAGCACGCTTTGTGGTACTCTGTTTTAAAGTTAGTCATAAAACGTACTGTAAATACCTACCTAGTTGCTTTATTATCTTATTGATTCAAGCTAGCTTGATATCACATTACCAGTTTTTACATTGCAATTTGCAAGTAACCGCTAGGTAATAGTAAAGTCTCAAAGTAAATGTAACGGTTAAATTGGCTTTTTTTCACACAATATTTTGCAGTTGCTTTTACTTTAGTTGAATTGAAATGAAGAAACTGGCTGTTAATTAGACATTTTTTATTACTTTGTTGATACAGACTTGGTTTTAAAACGTGGTGGTAATAAAAATAAGTAGCCCTTTTTCAGTCGCACTACTGGGCTTGGGCCTCACCTTACCAAGGAGATACAGGCCATAATTCATCACACTGGCCCAGCGCAGGTTTTACATTTTAAGACTAGCTGAGCCCGCGACTTCGTCCGCGTGGAATTTAACTTAACAAAAAAGGCCGCTCCCGCGTTCTGAGCCCGCGCGACAGGACCCATTTTTTTAAATATAGTTTTCTAAAATAATACGAGTAGTAGCCTAAGTTACTGCTTATAACATCAGCTATCTACCAGTGAAAGTTCCGTCAAAATCGATCCAGCCGTTTCGGAGATTACCCGAACAAACACACATACCGACAGACAGACAGACATTATTTTTTTTAAATCGCGTTTTTGTTATAGGTGTCGTATGTAATTTCATATGCATTTAGTGAAAAGGTGTTATTTTGATATTACAAACAGACACTCCAATTTTATTTATTTGTATAGATACGGACCCATACTTAGGTACTGTACTGTACGAGTTTTGTTACAATCGGAGCGTGAAAGGTGCTCGCGCGAACACCATCAGTCAAACGTCAAGATGTGTCGTGACTACATACCATTTTCCAAGTGCCTGCGTTTGGGGCCCAGCAGATAGATCACGTGGGCGTTCTTGGCCATGCAAGTTGGAAGAGCGATCGGTACTGTGTCTGACTCCGGAATATCGAGGGACAGCAGTAAATCGCTACACGGAACTGATGCGGAACTGTAACAAATGTTTTGCAGAAGTATCATTGTATACAAGGTGTTTAAAGAGTCATAAATAATAAGTATTTGGGAGATTGGGTGAGTATTGCACATATAATTATTATGATAAACGATTGATCGAAATTTCAATCGCTTTTGAGAAAATGCCCATTTATAAACGAAGAAATATCTGATGTACTAAGCAAAAAAATAACAAACCTGTTTATATCGAATGGTATTTGCTACATAAAAAATTGAGTTTATATTGTGTTACGCTGCATTACCGTAAATATATCCGATCACTTTATCGACATCGGATATCCGCGTTAACCATCAAGATCGGCCGGTATACGCGACGCAGCGCTTTACGAGCCTACCGGAGCGGTGATTGGTGCCGCGGTGACTTCGGGTCCCCCCGTCCCGACTCGGGTCAATCCGGCGCGTCACACACACAGCGAAGGGCAGCCGCGGCCGGCGCTCGCGCCGGCCCGCGGCCAGTCATTACGACGCCGACTGACTCCAAGGAAACACTCGCAGCGGGACGCCATTGTTCCACGCGCTTAGTATTTTATCTTCTTAGTAAACGAGACAGTTCACGGTGATATCTTAGTTTTCAACCGCGTTCTAAACCCAGGCTTACTTCGACCCCATAATTGGGGTCCTAAGACCGGACTTAAGAAATCCATTACACTTCACGCTACGCTGCTGTGGCCGTGCTTAACTGCTGCTTGGCTGCCCGCGCTTGGCTGCTTGCTGCTTGGGCTGATTAACAGCCCCGACGCCTTCGCCACTACCGTTGCCGCTTGACCCCGCCTCCGGCGCTGTCCGTAACGGTTGTTGGACATCAACGGCTATCTACGACGCTAAGATACGTACTATTCTTTTCCCTCGCTAACGGTGCAACAAACACATTAGATAAGAACTTACCTACGACCCTGTTAACTTCATACTCTCAAGACTTCCGTGTACATTTTTTCCTTTACAAAATAACCGTTCATCCATTCGAATTGTATTGTATTGTAAATTAGTTGTAAAAGCGAATGGTTATTTTCCAAACTGGTTTCTCATCCATAATAACGACCCAAGCTTGGTAGATAGAACATTACAGTTACAACCTTTGAAAATAACCGTTCGTCATTTGAATGCTAGCCTTCTGTAACAACTTTGTAAACGTGGATGGTTACTTATCATTAAAGGCTTAAGGTTATTATGTATTTTATTCCTTTACCTTAAATTTTATTTTTTTGTTACGTCTACAACGTAACAATTGTTACGTACACGTACTAGGGGTAGGTACAATTAATCCCGTTAAACGTGTAAAAAGGGTTTATTTCTCTCTCCACAAACTTGACAAATACAAACTAGTACAATACTTTACCAACACTAGTTACACACAACAAACACTGTTCTGAATTACTTAGCAGACACACAGTATTCCAATATAATCGCCTAGGTCACTGGTATATCACTCTTCGTTCGGTTACTTGAGTTCCGTACACTGTCGCTTCCAAGAAGTAACTAACTCGCTGATGCCCGTCGTCGTCTCCTTATATATCGAATAAAGATGCGAGCTGGTGTTTTCCTGAACATTCTCGGTAGGTATGTAGGTAATAATAATCACAATCGAACGATCCCGAGACCGACTGTCGGCTTTCCTTTGTATTCGTTCGCGAGTAGGTAGTCGCCGCCGCCGTCGCCGATAACGCAAGGGCGTTCACCTTATACCTACATACCTACAATCTCGAATATTCAATTTACGAGACCTTTCATAATTAATTGATGGAGTACATCTAGACTAACAATGCGTTTTTGTATCAAGCTGATACAATAAGGATCCTTCGAGATATTTGACCAAAGAGGTTCTAGGTCGCAACAATATTGTTTGTTAATTGATTATATATTTTTTTTTATTGAGGAGGCAATAATTTAGATATAGGTATTATTTTATCTGAACCTCCCACTGTCCAACTCCCCTTCAAATCGACAACGTGCGAGCAATACCTTTAGTATTTCAAGCATCTATAGACTGCGGAATCTGCTTAAAATCAGGCGGGCTTACGCTTGTTTGCCGACTTTGACGACTTTGATATACAAACAAGCGCCAGGAAGATAAAAGTTTAGATTTGGCCAAACATTTGTCTGACACTTACTAAGCTCTAGACTTTGGCTCACCTGTGATTTGTACCGTTGCGTAGTATATCGTGGAGTGATAAATAAGTAAAATAAATACAAATCGAACCCTTGGATAACAAAAGACGATTGATTACAATCGCATTGCCCAATACGGTACGGTACGCGCGAACTGACAGTTGGCGCGGATCACCCGCGCGCATTACGCAATTGTTTGCGCTAGCAATCGTTATCGCCGGCTCACACTCGCGTATTTACACAGAAACGCTTATAATTTGAGTCATCACTGCACCCTGAATGAATGGATATAATTTTGATCATTTCGTAGATATCCGACTGTTTATTAACCCCCGACAAAAAAGAGGAGTGTTATAAGTTTAACATGTGTATCTGTGTGTCTGTCTATGGCATTGTAGCGCCCAAGCGTATGAACCGATTTTAATTTTGTTTTTTTTTCAAAACAGGTATTCTGATCAACAGTGTTCTTAGCTATGGTTCTTGAAAATCGGTTCAGCCGTTTGAAAATTATCAGCTCTTGTGTAGTTTAAATGGACGTCGCGTCGGGGTTTTTAAATTTTCAATGAAGAGTTATTTTATTTTATTGTTTAAATTTTTACACTGAATAAGGTTACTCCTAATCGTGGATTACTGAAACTACTCACGGATGCAGTATTTATTTTTTTATGTTAACTTGTTCATAATTAGTTTGGTTATGGGAGTTTCCAAGTAGGCCCTTTATAAAACAAAGTTACACTCATAAGCGACATTCGCATAAGATGTAAGTGCATCTTGATTGAAATACACGATGCTATTACTTACAAATAATGCATATCTAATAGTTATGTACATTTGCATATCCAACTAATGTGTCACGTTGTTCTAGGTGGATGGCACTTTGATCGAATGCGATAATCGAGCCCACTGCGGCGAGTGTGCCCGTATATCGTTGAAAATAAGCATTGCAAATCACTTTACCAATACAGTAATAATGATAATAAAACAAAATTAGCCCTTTTTGACGTCCGAGGGGGATTCAGGCCGTAATCCACCACCCTGGCCCAGTGTGGGTTTGCGGATTTCACATGTCTTTCGAAAATTGGTTAGATTTTCTAAGAAATAATAGTAAATAATAATAATGAGGAGTGATAAATATGACTGTTAATTGGTATAAGTTAAATTATTAAAATGTTTTGTACATAAGTATGCAGAATTTCACACCGTGGGGCGAACCAGTTGTACTGTGATACGACGAAGTAACCCTTAGTAACTAGGTTGAAAAGATACAGATACTTTTAAGATCTAATTCATTTCTGTAGATTACGTAATTCGGCATCAACTTCAACTGTGCCTATTTTAAGTTATCAACTTACCGAAGTCATGTAAACATTTTTAGTTCGGTATTTGTTTATCGGTATCTATACAAATAAATAAAATTGGAGTGTCTGTTTGTAATATCAAAATAACACCTTCTCACTAAATGCATATGAAAGTACATACAACACCTATAGCAAAAACGCGTATTAAAAAAAAATTGTCTTTTTGTCTGTCTGTCTGTCTGTCTGTGTGTTTGTTCCGGGTAATCTCCGAAACACCTGGACCGATTTTGACGGGACTTTCACTGGCAGATAGCTGATGTTATAAGGAGTAATTTAGGCTACTTTACTTTTAGAAATACAATTAGGGTTCCGCGTGAAAAAATAAAAACACATGAAATCAAAGAGTATCTCCGAAACGGGAGGACCGATTTTGACGGGACTTTCACTGGTAGATAGCTGATGTTATAAGCAGTAACTTAGGCTACTTTTATGTTAGAAAAACAATTTTTTTTTTAAATGGGTTCTGTAGCGCGGGCTCAGAACGCGGGAGCGGGCTTTTTTGTTAAGTTAAATTCCACGCGGACGAAGTCGCGGGCTCAGCTAGTAGGTATCTAAATCTACATGAAACTTTTATAGCAGTAGGTACTTGTGATAACAGATAAAAAAGAAAAAATAAGAAAATCGCGCGCTCTCTGTGTTCAATAGATAAGAGTTTCGCATAAAACGAATAATAGTCAATTAACCGCTGAATAGACTACACAATATTACGTAAAACGAGGATATAAATCAATTTTAACGATAGGTAGGTGCGTACTACATTGTAGTGGCTATCTCGATAGTTCAGAGAACTATTACGGTTGCCATAATTACACTTGATTCGATAATAATTCTTTTCGTCACATTGTGTTCGGTCTCTTTTGTCGTTTATTCGACGGAAAATGATTGCCGAAAAAAGATAGGTGCCACTGATATTATTATGTCGGGCTATAGCGAATAGGGCTTAATACCTTTTCTTGGTTAATGTGAACATTGTTATTAATAGTTGTAATTAACGTTAAAGTTATCTACTGTTTATCAGTATTTGACTGTCTAGGGATTAAATATTTAGTTGGGTTTAAAGCCTTTTTTTGGTACTTCAAAAGCGGGGTATTATAATTACTTATAATATTCGTTGCTCAATCAGAGCCACGCAGGATGAACTACTGAAATCAAAGTGCGTATTTGAACTTGTTTGTATCTCGACCTATATTGGTAGGTCCACACAGATCATCCAGCGCTTGATCCTGAATTTAGTCTTAATTGCTCATTTCCTATTACTAGTGGTCGCCCGAGGTCAAAATGCTTCCTTTTAATTTTAAACGTCATTAAGTTTATTTTGTCAAAGACTATTTGATACTGGCACGAAGAATGCACTATGTCCTGTCCTCCGAAATAAATAAAAAAAAGACTGTCACCGTTTTTCAGTTAGTTACCAAGTGGAAGTTAAAAATGTGTGTGTGTGTCAAACGCATGGTAGTGTGTGTAATGTTTTATTTATTCATTTAAAGTATTTAATATGTATAATTTTAATAAAATATTATAGCATTCTGCACTCCTTCTCTAAATAAACTATAAGTGTGCCAAATCTCATACTCCTCCGTCCGCGCAATTTTCGTAAAAAGTGGTACAAAGTTTTTGCTTCACGTATTACTTCCCTTCCCTATTTCCTTGAATTAGTATTCACTACTGTAGTAAGCCTAAGTTCTACATCATATAGATATTTAGTTGCCTTAAATAGTTGGATAAATTTGAAGTTATCCATTCAATAAAGCTGTATTATGTTGTATTCGAAACACTTCGCAGACGAATCGACCCCAAACATTTGATAACCACAAATACGTGTTCATGTTACAAGGGTATGGCACCCGTGGACCACTAAACAATGACAGCAATATACTAAGTTCGGAAACTTTGTGTCTGTTCGGCCTACCTTCTACCTTCATCATTCGGCTTTTTAACACAATGCGGTTGCTTTAGTCTCTTTTAGGACAATTTAAAACTTGAAAATAGGGAGTATCGATTGGTCGTAATTTCGTGATATCGCTTGTAACTATGCAACAGGGGGTTCGATGACAAGAAAAACATTTGTATTTTTTTTAAGTTAGATGCACTACAAATTTTGAAGAATAAGTTTGATAAAGGATAAATATTTTTATAAATCTGTTCTGCTTTCGGCCTGGGATGATTTAGTATTTCCCTAAAAGTATGTTTACAAAATTGAGTGTAACCAAAGAATTTGTCATAATAAGAAATTATTATTACATATTCTTTGAGTGTAATCCTTCGAGTTCCTCATTGCGTAATAAAACTCTAAACAAAATAATGTATCTTGGTTCCTCATAAAGTTTTTACTCCATTTAGCATGTTCGAGTTTCAGCTTCAGTTCAATCGATATTATCTCAGCATTAAACGTTGTGACGGTAGAACTTTAACGCTGGAAGCACCAAACGTTAATGAAACACAGCATTGTATGGCCTGAAACAGCCATATCTACGTACATAATGTACATACGTGAGTGGAATGTGTGATGATGTTCGTTATAAAGGACGCGAGATTACTGCTGGCTGGGAAGATAGGGATTCGTTTCGGTGGGAAAATAATTATAATGTTTGAACAAGTGTTCGGTCTGCCTGTCGGCAGATTGTTGGTCGGTGTATTACCTATAGGAATAATAATAATAATATTTATTTATTTATTTTAAATAATAAGCTGTGTCTAAAGGTTGCAGCCAGCACTCATAATGGTATTAAACTGTGCTATGAGTGCTGGCTTCCATCAAGATAACAAAGGAAGAACAAAGGTTACAAATAATTTGCAGAGGTTTTCTTGCTATGGAATCGCACACACACAAGCTTATTTTGTTGATGATCTCTCGTCTACCTACTCAACCGTGTATGATGCATCATTTTTCTTCTTGTATTCTGTAACATGTCTTGCTCGTACTTAATTATTCTTGCATATTTTGACCTTTTACGGTCACAAAATGCCCAGCAAAGCCTTAAACAAATATGTTGCATCTACTGCATTTTACTTAAAACTTTTTAAACTTTACTGTTTAAAGTAGAATTTATGTAAATAAACTCAGCGCATCTAAAGCTTTGCTCCAAGTTTCGATAAGAAGATCCGCAAAAGAGTTTGCTCGACCGTCGTTTATAAAATGAGCAAACGATCTCGGATGCAAACCTACTTCAATTATATGAACGCGTGATCTGAAATGCTGATACACCGATAATTTTCCATAAAACACTGAACAGTTTGTAATAAGCTTAAAATATTGTGTGTGGGGAAATTGTAAATTTGCGCAAGCTGCGCCGTGGAAATCATTATCGAGCAATTTGTCGTGCCGGGTCGCGAATGTGTATGCTGATTAATTTATTAAAGGGACCGCATTGTTACACAAAATGATGGCTGTGACGCTGCCAATTTACGTGCGAATGGACAGGATTATAAATCTTTGGGAAAATGATTGTTAAAATCCTGCAAATGGAAGCTTATTAAATTAGTTTATAGGTACTCAAACAAGAATTAGGTGATCAATAGTGTACACATGGAATCGAAACATGGCCGCTCTTAATGAGCCTCATTAGAAAGCTCAACGTCTTTCGGCTGAGATGCTGATGGTGATAATAATAAATATACCTACTTATTGGTCTGGAAGCGACTGCTAGGCGTAGCTTCATACTATATGAGTACTTTATATTTTTTGTATTTCTTTTTGTTCATCATACCTATCTATAGGTAACAAACATTTACCCCGGAAAGGTTAAAATCTGAATGTAAAAAGATTATCATCAATTACGTATTCTCTTTTCAAACCTTTTTCAATTACCACGATGGCGTGGGCGCAAAGGGTGCCAGTTTAAAAATTCACACACCTTAATTAAAAAAATGTTTATCTAGACGTCTAAATGACTGTGACACAAGCACACAGAGGTTGGGCGAACCATGGGCAAACTGAATCAATTTGCGAGCGGCAGCGTTCACCCCTTGCACTAATTGATTTACTTTGCAAGGGGATACCGGATTCAATTAAAATTTGTTTCCTTTAATTGACAATAACTGGAGCCAATAAAGCGAGAATAGACATTATTCTACGGGTACAGCAATAAATACACAATTTGATATAGCTCCGAGTATATATCATAGATAGGTAAGTACTTACATTTAAAAATAAAAATATTAGAAGTCATTTTAAAATATTAGAAGGTGCATACTAAAATACAAATTATAATATTTTAACAACATTTCAAAATATATTCAAATGATAATGACGTTTAGGACACTCCGCGCGTAAGACATTATGCGTCTGGACCAAATTATTATAAATACTTTAGATTAGACTATACTATAAAGAAGTGATAACATTAGTACGTTTCCTAGCATTTCATTTTGTACCAACTGACTCGTAGTACGTGTTACTACTTAATAATTCCATGCTCATGGAATATCTATGAGTAGGTACCGACTTCTATAAAGTCATTATTTAGCTCACGCATCATAAAATATCAATAAAAACAAAACCTAGAGCAAATAATGGCCAAACTTATGCTATCTATTGAACCGATCATGAAAACAAGACTCTATATTGAAACGAAAATATTGGCGGTTCTGTTGTTTTATTTTTCAATAGTCGCCCAGTTATCAAGTTGGCAACATATATTTTTTGCTAGAGCCGAGCAACATATTTCACGGTAACTGGAATCACGCTCAACTACCGACCCAAATATCCACTACCACTATATATTTTACGAGTAAACCCAAGCTTTGATTTTCGCTGGCTCTCTTTCAAAGTCGGCGTGAAATTAGTCTCGCCGCATTCGCTCCGAATCGGAACAAAATAAACTACTCGTATAGCAAAACGAAGTGAATACACACGAAGTCAGTAATTGCAAAAAATGTATATGTGCTACCTTCCCACACATTCCTATGTCGATCGTTATCAAATTCTCTTAACCTTATTATTTGTACTTTAATACTAAATTATTGTAGAACATTTTGTTAGTTCAGCAACATGTTAGACAAGTAATGTTAGGAAGGCAACGATTGAATGGGACATTTTTTTTGGATAATTGGTAAGACTAAACATTACATCCAGCAGTAGACATACAAGGATTGTGATAATACTAAGGCATATCCATTGTCTTAAATAAGCACTGAAATATGTAGATCGAGACGTTTCAATTTATTAATGAGCTCAACAAGAATCTGTCAAGAATTACAAATTTTATTTGCCATCTATTTACAGATGATAGGTATTCGTATAAGAAATAAAATCGGAATCCAATCAGTTCAGTTCAAAGCACTTCTAGATAAAGTCTCGTGCGAGCGAAAAATCGAATCTGGCAATATTTTACGAAACCTTAGTTAAACTGCAACTACCTACTATCTAGCTCATTCCATTCTCTAAATCGTTATTTGTTGGAATGGAAGGCGTTTTAAGTAAAATAAATTACCTGTTACAAGATGAGAGTTTGTGACCGAGCGGGGATCAGCTGGGGTGAACGGTACGGAAATGAGAAATGAATTGTGCCGAGATCGAGCCGTGTGGCTGCCTGTGCTGTGAAACTATCGCCGCGGCCGTCAGGTGAAAGTATATGGCCATTAACTTCCGTCGGTATTTTTAACGGCTTCCTGAAATCTTCTTGGAAATTATAAAGGATAAGTAGTTTTAAAGCGTTGGCGTATGCTTACTGATAAATATTTGTAAATTGACAGTTTTTTTTAGAATTACAAAATTATGGTATTTTCTTATAGATTGACGACCGCTTGGCGCAGTGGTTCGAGCGTAGGCCGCTCGGCTCACATGGTGGCACATGGTGGTGGCGGGTTCGATTCCCGCCAGGGCATTTCGGAAATGGCCTTTCCGTAATTTGGCCAGGGCTGGGTGTCACTGGGATCACCCCCAGTCCATTGTACGGTACCCATAGTACAAGCTTTGCTAAGTTTGGGGCCGTACAGTTGGTGTGTCTGTCTGGCGATATTATTTATTAATATTTATGTATTTATTCTAATAAGTTTATATTGTATGTTATGGCATTTTGTAAGCTATTTAAATTTATTTAGAAGATTGTAGATTAAGTGATGCGTCTAGCAATAGTTACAGCGATAAATAGTAGTAAATAAATACCTAGACAGACATATAATATGTTATTTATTTCCGGGTGTATACCTACAATATATACATACTATGTAAGTACCTCAACTTAAACTAGACGCGTCTCAGCTGTATTCAAATAACGGTTGGCGTTTTGTGAATGCATCTTGTAGAAATTGCATTCTCTAGTCCTCGGCTAAACAGTACAACAAAAGACATAGGTGCTCTGCAATCCCTTTGTAATAACAAACTGCGTACAAAAGTGCTTGAATTCTATTCAGTGTACTCATATTTAAATCCTATTTGAGTTGAAAAGTTCTACAAATTACATGTAATTATTTAGTGTTCCTATACAGTTAGGCTACACATCATTTTACTAAAAGTTGTGATTAAGTAAGTTCACGTCTTATTTTCAGTTTTTTCACCTTACCGTAATTTAAATCATGCTGTGTAAAAGGAGTACCTATGTCTCAAAATATAAAATAAAATAATCCTGAACTCGGGTCTCCCCTCCATACGAGAGGGATTCAGGCAATAATCCAACACACTGGCCCAGTGCAGGTTGGCGGATTTCACATCCTGTCTTTCGAACATTGGTTACATGCAGGTTTCCTCACGATATTTTCTATCACAGCAATAAATTAAAAAATGTAGGAACTTATAATCTTGGTAAAATTATACTTAATACGTAAGTACTTACTGCATTTAATTCTGTGATGAGCTCAATTACCCACGAATACTTAAAGGTTGTAGTAAACATCCAGGTAGTTTACTAGTTTCTGAATAGTTGCATATACGCTCCTATCCATCTCCACAGGACCGCAGGCTCCGGCGGACTATGTTAGTCTTGCCGACATTCAGACTATGTGAATTATCCTTTAACCGCGACTACGGCATAAATTCATTGACACCGCCTCTATAAGAGGAATTCGATGGAACGCGTTAGACGCAAACTATTTTGAATACTGTGTATAAACACATTATAAACGTTATATGGAGTCTCGTGTATAATAAGTATACAATGCTATAACTGCAGTAAGTAATTTGAGTGCTTTAGTATTAAAATCATATAATCACTCACAGAACATTGGCGTAAAGTAGCTGTAACAGCTGCGATTCGTACGATGAGTGAGAGAACTGGAAGCTCAACTCCTTCCTTACCCTTCCCCCTGTCCCACTCCCCTTCAGTTCTGCAAGGTGCGAGCAATGACACGGTAACTGCTTAACATCAGGCCAGGGCCCTAACCACGCTAGCTACTCAAATCGAAATAGACAGGCAAATGCTCGCGATTACGTTTCCAACGCTCCGCTTTTGACGTTTTGCTCACACGAGCTTCACGATTTCTTCTGACATTGATATGGTGTGGTGTCAGTATGGTGCCAGTAGTAAACCATAGCGATTGAAACGTAATCGCGAGCGTTTGCTTTTCTATTACGATTTGAGTAGCTAGCGTGGTTAGGGCCCAGGTTGTACGCTTGTTTGCTGACTTTGTCTTATAAAAAACCTATTTAAATATTACTACTTTTCTAAAATCAGAGTGAGCTCAATGTAACAACAGTGTTGAATTTGAAAATGCATTTCCCTAGCAGCGATATCATCAACATTTATATTATCATGTTGTTCTTCAACGATCTCGGCACATTTATCATTAAGGACAACGATAAAGTTTTCCAAAATAATCCTGAGCACTTAGCAGCGAGCGCAGAGAACGCTCATTGCGCCGTACAAGGTACATTAGCATTTCGTCTATTGTCTTCCTTTTTTCAAATGGACAGATGCTGTTGGCCTCTTCCGGCCTTTATAGTATCACCGGGCTTAAGCAGCGGAGCACTTAAGGAGCTCAGCCTGTAAAAAGCAAGAGAGGGTAACAAGATGTCTAATGGTGCCTTAGGGATAATTTTTTTGCGGGAAAAGAATCTCGCGACGTTTTGCTTGAAATTTTTGACGTGCATAATAAAAGGGTCTTTAGTAAGTAGGAATTAAAATATATACTTACTTGCAAATCCCTTTTTATTTTGGGATGCTATCCTGAAAAAATGGTCTGTTGCATAAGCACTCACGTCACATGGTTATATTCCAACTATCCATACAGTATTGCAATTTGTTACAGACTAGCGGCCCGCCCCGGCTTCGCACGGGTACATTGCGGTTACATTATTCGAGTTTTAGTAAGGATCCCAAATTTTTTTGAAAATATATTATAGCCTATGTCACCCGGGGATAGTGTAGCTTCCCAACAGTGAAATAATTTTTCAAATCGGTTCAGTAGTTTCGGAGCCTACTCATTACAATCAAACAAACAAAGTTTTCCTCTTTATCATATTAGTATGATAAATAATTATGTGCATAATTTTTTATTTTGTTACTCCGAATGAAATGATGTGCCTCTTCACTATTATTCCGGTGGATTACACAGTAGCCCCCTTATTTATAATGTGGATTAGCGGCTGCATAGTTACACCATGCTTTGTCTTCTTTTTTGGAATATCAAATTACTGATGACAGAAAAATATCATTCGGTGTATAACTATACGCGCTATACCACGCTTATTAATAAGAGGTAGATGTTTGTTTACCTATTAATAACGCTGTAAAATTCGCAAGAGCTTCTGGTATTTATAGCATACTCAGCCGAGATACTTGTATTGCTCACTGAAATCATACAGTTTCATAAATAGCGCCTATCACGTTGGCCTATTATAATAGCACGTGTATAACAAACAAACTTTTATTGAATCCGCTCGATATATTTTACTGCGATGCGATGGTTGTTGAATTAAATAATGAAAAGGCAGTTTCGCGCAGGTTTTAAACGGCTGAATGGCAAAGAGCCAACGTTTGTGTTCCACAGAACCACCTATTTGCACAATTATTAATAGTCCTAGGCATTCTTGTTAATATCCGGACTTTAATAAAAAATCGAATATTTGGTAAATTCGAATGTATTATAGTATAGTATAGTATAGTATAGTATAGTATAGTATAGTATAGTATAGTATAGTATAGTATAGTATAGTATAGTATAGTATAGTATAGTATAGTATAGTATAGTATAGTATAGTATAGTATAGTATAGTATAGTATAGTATAGTATAGTATAGTATAGTATAGTATAGTATAGTATAGTATAGTATAGTATAGTATAATAAGTAAGACTATTGAATGCAATGAACTATACAATAGGATGATAGTGAGGCTAATGAGTTTGATATGCACAAGAAAAATAGAATCACATTATTTCTATTATTTATCGAATTCCATAATCAGAAGAACAAACAAGTTGGCAAAGGCATGCAACATAACGCCACGACATTTATTAGCATTCATTAATCCGAGCTGCGGGTTTGCTCAGTTTCAATTAACGTTACTGACCAAAGAGGTATGCCATGCATGGAGTATGCATTTTTTTAGGTGTCAATTGTATCTCTATACCAAGAACTTTATAGTGGTATTCTAAGCTTCTTGCTCTATACTATTCAAACTGGAGTAACTTAGTGATATAAGAATTAAAGTACATTTGCAATATAGGTACTTACAATTAATAATAAAAAAATACACACGAATTGAGAACCTCCTCCTTTTCTTTTTGAAGTCGGTTGATTATATAAACGTATACCTAGCATAATTGGCTTCATTGACAATTCAAGACTGGATTGAATGTGTTCCGTTGTCTGTCTCTCGCGTTACAAAGTAAACTGTGCTTGTAGTACTTCTGTGCAATTGACTATTCAGGCTTGGCTCACATTATCACTGGTTATTTTAAAATTGTGCGGACACTATTGTTACATTTATAAGTATGACTGAAATAAAATTATTAAAAAAATGCAGAAGTGAAAATTTTTGAATTAAATTTGAGTTAATAAGCACCTGGAGTTATTTATAAGGTTATACTTATATGGCGGAGGCAATGGCGGAGCAGCGCCCTCTAGAATTATTATTGCGTAATATTCCATGACCATTAACAAAATTTAACGCGTGCGCGTATCCATCAATTGACACGTGACTTATGGAACGTCTTTAGTTCATACACAAATCTCATATAAAAATTGATAAAATATCATTTTTTTCCAGAATCCGGGAAACTTTTCAAATTTATAATATTGTAAAAAGCCAGTTCAGGCTATTACGATCATTTAAAAATATAATAAAGCGAAATCGTTTCAGCCGTTCTCAAGTGATGCAAAGATATTATTCCAATGAGCCCAAATTTCGATCGGATTCGAGCCGTGGAAGTTGGTTTTGGCCGTGAATGTGGCTTTTTCAACCTACAAAAGAGCTGATGATCTTCAAACGGCTGAACCGATTTTCTTGAAACATAGCTAAGAACACTCTCGATCAGAATACCTATCTAACAAAAGAAACAAAATTGAAATCGGTTCATCAGCTTGGGCGCTACGTTGCCACAGACAGACACACAGATACACAGATACACAGATACACAGATACACATGTTAAACTTATAACACCCGTCGTTTTTCGTCGGGGGTTAAAAATTACTTATTTCTTGTTTGATGGGAGATCACCTAGTTTAGATATCTTTGAAATTACAGATTAAGTTCATTTACTTACACATACAATGGTTGAACGTTACTTGTTTCTGTCTTGGGAACAATAACACACATACTTTCTTATATAAAACAAAAACATTGAATCAGAATTGATGGCTCATGATTCGAGCGAGGGTTGGCTTGAATTTTTATTGGATCCGAGCTCGCTGGCATCAGCTCAAACACCACGTTGTTAGCAGAATTAAATTATGGCGGCGCCAATTACAGCCGTTTTTGAACCGCACGATGGCCGATGGCCAATTTATGCGCTCATAGCCGGCTCTTGTTGTATCATGATTCAGGAATCAGGTTAAAACAGACACCTACTTGAAGCGTAACTACTCGTGTTTGTATCACTACATAGTATAAAACAAAGTTGCTTCCCGCTGTCTGTAGGTCCCTATGTATGCTAAGATCTTTAAAACTGCGCAACGGATTTTGATGCAGTTTTTTTTAATACATAGAGTGATTCAAGAGGAAGGTTTATATGTATAATACATGCATAATATATTAGAAAAACACTGATAATTTTAGAGCCGTGCGAAGCCGGGGCGGGTCGCTAGTAAGTTATATTTTTCGATTTTAGCATCTTATTCCGTATGTTTGCACTGGTTTAACACTAATTGAAGTTGTTTTCTCTATCTTTTGTTAACCCAAAATACCAACCTTTCCCTCCCTCTGCCCCACTCCGCTTCAGGTCGACAATGTGCGAGCAATGCTTTTGGTATTGCAAGCATTTATTGGCTACGGCAATATTTTACCATCAGGCGGGTACGCTTGTTTACCGACTTGGTTATATCAAACATCATTAATTAATGTACCTAAATGTTTCGTCAACGAGGGATTAGAAAGAGAATAAAGATTTTTACATAAATATCGAATATGTCTTGCGGGCCCCAGGTCTTGGGTTCAAACCCTGGCTCGCACCTCTGGGTATTTCGAAATCTATGTGCGAATCATAATTTCTATATGATTTTCACTTGCTTACGGTGAAGGAAAACATCGTGAGGAAACCTGCATGTCTTAGAAAATCTAAACAATTTTCCAAAGACATGTGAAATCGCCAACCCGCACTGGGCCAGCGTGGTGGATTACGGCCTGAATCCCCCTCGCAGTGAGGGGAGGCCTGTGCTCAGGAGTGGGACGTCAAAAGGCTAAATTATTATATTATTATTATTCTATCTAATGCAAAGTGTTTGTGTATCTACATCGCTATAGTATAATTGATGTGGTGTGTAAAGCCTCCGTCGCGTCAAAAGTTGTTAAAGGCGATGTTTTAGTTTGTGTCGTAGATAAGACGGTCTTCTGTCCTGTTATGAATAACTTGTTTCCTTGACATAAAAAGTTTTAAACATAAAACGCTCTAGGTATAAAAATGCATCGTGATATAGTCTTATATTTTACTAGCTGTGCCCGCGACTTGCGAGGAATTTAATTGACAAAGTTTCATACAAACTTTCATCCCCTATTTTATCCCCTTGGGGGTAGAATTAATCAAAATCCTTTCTTAGCGGATGCTTACGTCATAACATCTACCTGCATGCCAAATTTCAGCCCGATCCGTCCAGTGGTTTGGGCTGTGCGTTGATACTCGTAGACCACTATGTAAGTCAGTCAGTCAGTCACCTTTGAGTTATATTTATTTAGATGTAGGAGATATTCCTACGGACGCAAGTGTGTGGTGGTGTGAATTTTATGTTTCGGATACATTGCTGCCTTTTAGCATTTTATCTCATCTTGTTTGACTTGTGACTTCTTTGCTTACTTTGTTTAAGGAAACACTTTGGTACGTAAGACCGAAAATACACAAACCTTAAAATAATGTATAATAAGTGTGATAAGATCAAAATAACAAGATAAAAGTGGTTGCGGGTTCGATTCCCGTCAGGGCAAATTTTGAAAATGACCTGTTTGTATTTTTTCCTGGTCTGGGTGTCACTGGGATCGCCCCCAGTCCATTGTACGGTACCCATAGTACAAGAGTTGCTTCGTTTGGGACCGTACAGTTGGTGTGTTAGTCTGGCGATATTTATATTTATTTATATAAAATTCACGTTTTTTTAATAAAATTGAAGCATCAGTTGTTTTGTGAATACAATGTGCAGTCTTCACTGGCGCACAAGTAAGGAATTATTACAAAAGACGTAGGTGGTATGCTATTGTGCTGGTAGATAATAAGACTCCTGAATACTAGCTTGAGATTAACGAATAGCTGCTTCAGTCTGAGAGAGCTTGCCCGGTCTTATTTAGTTTTGAATGTGAGCTAAATTAACTGTTTTTTTTTTATTTAGTTAAAATTAAACATTGATGTAGGTACCTACTTACTACTTATTATATTTCATACTATGATTTATACATTATTCCAGATATTAAGTTTTAAATGCCAGCTTACACAAAAAATCTCAATAAACGACATTATTATTATGAGTAGGTAAGTATATAAACAGATACAGCAGAGTAAAGTTAGTTTCTGGGAACTATCAGGCATCAAGTCCTATTTTAGTAATGCACGACATTGCATGACGCTTAGAAAATGCTAAATAATATGATGAAAAAAGGATGCTTTCTAATAGCTGACCTTTGATTAAAACACTCGCTACTAACCAGCTGTACTAACCGACAGAAACGATTTATACCGTCACCGTTTTTTTGTTAGATACATCATCTTTAGCATTTTCCTACTAAGGTGCAAAATATCGTGCATTATTAAATAAGACCTTATAGGTGAATTATGTCCCATTGAAAAGTCTAAACCAGTAGTAATTCATAAAACCTTATTTGAACTGCTGCTATCCGCCACATGCGGTTGCACAAATGGTTATTTGTAGAGACGGCGTTTTAAGTAGAATAGATCACAAGACGAGAGGCTGCGACCGAGCGAGGGTCGGTTTGGGCGAGCGTTACGGAAATGAGAAATGAAATGTGGTGACAACGACCCGTATACTACTATTTCATTTCGAGTAAGAGCGACTAGAGATTAAACTATTTTTTGTTATAATGAGACCTATTTGTATGTGCATAGGGTCGTGATAGTGGGAATGACTTGTGTTCCGAAAAACGTGGGTTTCAAATCCCGGTAGCGGACGCGTGCCAATAGACTTTTCAAGCTGAAAAAACTTTGTGCGCGTACCACGTTCTCAAAACAGAAGCGCTTGAGGCGGTTAACACCTGGATCTGTTGCCGCTGGTAGTATTTACAACTGACCGCTTCCGTTCGTGCTTCAAAAGGCACATCAAGCAGTCAGTCCCGGCTATCATAATCGTGAATCCATTTTGGAGGCCTTCGGGCGGCCTAAAACTCGACATCAGAGTTGGCCACCAGCTCATACTGTAAGAAGTGCAGCGAAATAATTATGACAAAAAATGCTAAACATTTCACAGGTCTCCACACTAAGCACAGCTTATATTGCGGGGGACCAGAAGTCGGTCATAGTTCGGTGTGCAAAGAAACAACCAAAAATTAATTATGTATTTTTCGGGGATCCAAATAGGTCGACAGCGCCATCTGCTGGCGTTGGACAAAGACATTGCGATTTGTAGGTACCGTCGAACAGTCAACACGCATTGTATATTGTCTTCGTGCCATTAAATATCGATTAAATCAACGTTAAAGTCGATGAGATGATTCATCCTTCTTTCTCTCCGTCATATTATTATTGACTAGCTGTGCCCCGCGACTTCATCCGCGTAGTATTTTAACATAGCGAAAATTTCGGGATTATCGGGTTAAAAAGTATCCTATATGTTAATCTCGGTTATAATCTATCTGTGTTCAAAATTTCATCCAAATCCGTTCTGTAGTTTTTGCGTGAAGGAGTAACAAACATACATACATCCACACTCACAAACTTTTGCATTTATAATATTAGTAGGAAGTAGGATGTATCTCTCTATTTAGTTAGACGTTGGCACTGTTTGCAGAAGTCAGTTCATGTCAGTCGCTAGAGAGAATAAATTAATATAGAATGCAATCTAGGATGCAATAATTAATGCCATTTGTATCATTGTTTGCTACACAATGGTGTGAGAGGAATGCTCTTGTATAGGTGCCTATGTATTTTGTATTGTTGGACCAGAGTTTACTTTTGTTTCTATTTGCTTGCAGTCATTTCGAGAGCTTTGTAAAATTTTCGCCGTCTGGTAAATGTGTATTATATAGTACTGAGAATATTTTTGCTGACGTAGCAATTTTCATAAATCGTCCATTACCGTATAGTCGACGATAATAGCGCTATCATTTAAATAATTTCACTGATGGAGTATTTTTGAGTGTTTCCGTAATTTAGTGCTTACGTTCTGATTTTTACGCCCTTAAAATCCAGTTTATGAAATAAATACAGACTTTTTTTGCCTACTAGTTTACTAGGTTAAGCAATTTGTTTATACCATGTTTCCTACAAAAATCTCTCCTGAAAATCCTGCATCTTTTTAGGTCAATCCAGGAACTTTGATGTGGTATATAAAGTCTTCGCTTCAAAAGTTTTTCTAGAAGATCCGTTTAGCAAAGTTTGTTTTAGAGATAAAACTGGCTTCCTGTGTTGAATAGCTCGTTGCAGTGGTATTACTAACATTTTATAAATTCCTTAGATTCCACGAAGTGACATGCAGTTTTGCCTTTTAATCTTACTATATATTTTTGAAAGAAAATATATTTGAAGAAGGAAACAGCAGCTAATAACTAAGGTCTACTTAAAAGAAATTTCTCAATTTAAAAAAAAATCATGCCTTTACTAGATACTCCAATTCTAGGTACGGCGAATTTCTCTGAAAAAGGTGTGAATTTTATTCTTCACATCGAAATAGGCACACAGTACGCAGGTGTTTAATATCCACACGGTAAACAAATGCGGCGCTTATCCCCCTTGAATGCTAGCCGAACGCAGGTGGCGAATACCAAGCGCCCGGGTCGACCTCCGAATAGTTGCACAGCCATCTCTGCGACCGCAACCTGCTATGACAATGTTAGCCTTGTCTGTCCCGACACTCAGACTATGCGAATTACCCTTTAACCCTCGACTGTGGAACATAAATTCATTGACAACGCCTATGGAGAGGTATTTGGCGTAGAGTTCGTGCGAACTCAACTATGTTCGCTTGACTGCATATTTTGCTGTCCCAAAGCTGCTATTCAAAATTGAGCGAGTAAATTTAAAATTGAATTCAGTATTCAGAAAATGTAAATACAAGTAAGAATGTTACTCTACTTACTACTCTTATTGATTTCAGTCTGTCGATTTGTTCTGGCATGGCGCGTGGAAGCAATTCGATGGTTGTTGAATTAAATAAAGGCAAAGCAGTATTCTGCAGAATGGCAAGGTGCCAATATTTATGTTTTACGAAAACGCTCATGAGTGGGCAATAGCTAGAGTGCCAATATTTGTGAAAATCCTAAATAAAATGCAAATCACCAATTAAATTTATTATAATATTTCCACTCGGATAATAATAAGTTTTTTCTTTTCATACATATGGAAGTATCTCGAGAACGACTAATTTGGCGGAACTTATAGGTAGTCTGATTATTGCATTTTAACTCCTATATCACACCCTGTAAGGAATAAGTTTAATTACAAGCAGCCCTCTATATTTCATGATGATTGTGGGAGAGAGGGCAATTCAATCTGTTTTTCATGCCATTCGCTTGCTGTCTTGTAATATGATCCATCACAGCAGAGCAAACAAGTTGATCATTCAACGCTGCACCATTTGTTACCCATAATGCTGCGGGTTTACTTAGTGTCAATTAACAGAACGAACTAGGGTTGTTGCGGACGTAGGCATTTTTAGTCGATACTGTTTATTTATTAGTATTACCTTCAGCTATTATTGTAAAAAAAAAACAAAAAATCTTACAGATTCACGTTTTGGTGACTATTTATTAAAAGGTCAGGCCAAACCACGAACGCGCTGAATAAAGAATATTCATTTTTATATTTAGATTTTCAGATCAGTTTTTAATTAAAATATGTTGTTTTGTTCATCGTTGGGCTCAAATCTGCCATCGCCATAATAATAGGTGGACTTAGTACGATACTCTATAATATCCTTTTTATTAATTTTGGCACATAGGTAGAGATGATTTTGAGTACCTATCTACCTAAACTTACTACATAATACTAACCTAACAAGGAATCCACTTTCAAATTCACTTTGCATCGACCTTTGTACAGTGCTTTAATATAAAGTCTGATTGTAAATTTGAAATAGAGTTTTTATTCTTACCCGTAAATGAGTATTTCTCCATTGTTTATCTTTCCGTATTCATCCATTATGTTTATACCCTGTAAGATGAGAGTAGGATGCATTACATATTGGTGATCACGCTTCAAATAGCTGGTGACATGGCCTGCCAAGACGTGGCTGTTGACACGGGCGTTTGACTAATGGCCTTGGCTTCGTGTCGCCTCATTCCATGGCCATGTATTCCAAGTAGGGAAGCCAAAGAATATCATTAAACCAAATAAGTCTCCGTTGAACCTAATCGCTTTTTAAACAATAAAATAAAATGCGGTTTAAGTCTGAAGTTGAAAAAAAAATTGTGAATTTAATATTTAAGTACATTGAAAATAATATATCTACTCATAGGTGCATTAAGCAAAATAAGACATAGCAATGTAATATTATTACACTTAAAAGACGATGATTAAAATATCAGTTTAATTAAACCCAAAAGGTTTTCAGCTACGAATAAAACAGTTAAACATAAAAATACATTTGCCGGTGCTTCCCGAATAAAACAAAGACGGTGGAAGCCACTACACTGAGCGGGTATGTGAAGAAACCCAAACAAAATTAAAGAAAAACTAAACGGGAAGTTAACATCCTGGAGGCATGTCCAGCTCGGGTGAACTAAGTTAAAGGTACCTAAAAGTGAAGTGTTGAAATCTACGGATGCCTATTTATGTTTATGTAAGTATTGCGTGAGTGTAATAAGTGTCGATAGGGACATTGAGATTAGTATTTAAAAGTTTAATTAAAAACTCAAATATATTTCTATTATTTTAACAATAACGACTGTGCTTTAGTAGCTCACAAAGTTTATCTTGTTTTCTCCTCTTTGGTCTGATCTGTTTATAGTATAATATTACAAATAAAATGAAATTAAATCTAAACACCCTAAAGTTCTACAACGCAAAATGCAATCAATAACAATTTAACTTTTCCCCGGGACTCGTCGAGGGTCAAACCTCGACGTCATTATTGGTCACCATTGTCGATCCTGGCTTACAGGAGTTACAGTGGTGGGAGTGTGTGGCCGGACTAGTCCCATAAAACAAAAAAAAACAATTTGTCCAACTAAAAGTTAATATAAACATGGGAAAAACTAAATCAGGACACAGGGCAACAGTGCCGAACAAAAGCGAAGGAAAAAGCTGTGGAACCCGACGTAACGAGTAATCGATGGCAAAGCAAAACCCTGCATCGAACACCGAAAGAAACTAACTGTGAATTAATAGTGCGCTTAGAGCCGGCTCAAAACTAGGCGAATTTATAATGAAATGTATACGAATAAATAGGTTCATGTAGACACTCCATGTAGATCGGCGTTTCCTTGTTTTTATTTAATTTGCTAGAGCATAAATAATCCAACGTGCATTATTTTTGCTTAAGGCTAAAGCGCCCATCTAGCCCGCGAAGTTCAAATTTTTTCTGACAATAATAAAAGGCACATTTTGTAATTCGCGAAAAAGACCGTGTGCAGTGCATTTATTAATATATCCAACTTACTCTAAAACATTTCAAGAACGACAGCTATCCAGATAATCTGGCAATTTTTGTATATTTAGTGATTTACTAGTATCATATCCACCGTGATAATATTTAGAGTAAAATAAATGTATTAATAAACGCACTGCATACTGTGTTTTTCGCAAATCACAAAATGTTGTCTTAAATGTTTTCAGATTTTGGATAAACTATGAAAATACTCGAAAATTTTGAATATCGCGGGCTAGACAGGCGCCTTCACCTTAAATAAGTAAATCAACCGTACTTAGTATCTAGTCGCTGATCTACGCAACTTACCTATTCCTTTTTTACCCGACTACGGCAAATCCAAAAGAGGTAGTTATGTTTTTTTCAAAAAAGGACACGATAAAACAAAAGTGTCCGCATAAACTGGAAATGCCTCGGAAGTAAAATACCGACCTTATTGTTCCGGAACACAGAAAGCAATAAAAATGCACACAATTAAAACGTGATATCATCTAACGTAGGCGAAAAATATTTGGATTATACTTTCTCATAAAAAAAACTTTTATTATGGAAGTAATTAATTTGAAAGAATGCAAATTTTTCTTTTAATCGCTTCTTTAGCGCCGCAACTTTTATCTACTTTGTTTGAATTACTTTCGGCCGAGCAGATCGCGGTAAGTTGGTGAAACATTTTTTAAACTATGTTATAGCACTTTTATTACAACTCAAAGTCATTGTTTTATAATAATTTCTCATTATTAAGTTATAAATATAAATTATTAATCCATGAAAAAAGTTTTGAAGTAATTAAAGCGGGCATTCAGGTTATCTTTTTATAGTGTTTTGTATTAAAAATATTCAATAAAAATGTTGTTGAGACTTTAAATGAAGATCAATGATAACATGGTACAAGAGGTAACCATTTAAATAATTATATTAAAACGTAAATTGTTTGAAAAATAATACCTACGACACCTGAATACTGAATAGTATTGATATTTGCGTTCATAACGATGTACATTGTTTAAAATTGGAAAAAGTAAACATGGACACATTTTCCCTTCATGACAGGACTGCGTTTCGAATCAGAAACAGAATCTGTAATGCATTCGACCGGTGAGTTCCCGACTACTCAATGCAGATCAAATATGGGCCAAATTGGATCCGTACATTCGGCAGACTCCCGAAAAAGGTTTTGTAGGTTCGTAACTAGACATTTCATTCAGTACCTACATCGAGGAAATAGTACGAGGCACTAGAAACAACCGTTTCCGTGCGATACCATGAAATTACCAGGCCGTTTGTACCCGTTGTTTGGAAAGATTGTACCTACCTACTTATCTCTTCGGAGTATTGATTCCTCTTTGAAATGAGAAAACAAAATTTAGTTAAGTAGGTATTATCTCACTACTTATGTACTTATTTTTAACTTTAACTCGATAAACATAAGAAACATATTTTTGGTAATTCACCCAACGCTATTTAGAGAGTAGGTTAAAGGAGTGAGGTACCTTTTCTCGTCAGGGCTGAAAAGGGTTTACGCTTTGATCGCTTAGGTCTATTTTACGTAAAAAATATTAACACACTTGGTTGGGGGATCATGAACTTGATAAAAGCGCGAGATAAAATACCATACCTACCTAGTAATTTCATACATCACTGTGACGATGTATCCGGCAAAGCATCCGTGAAATTATGCTCTATTCGGCCTCAAAGCCTAGAGGCTGTGTATGTAGATATATGTGAGAGAAATTAAATCGTATGGAAACTAAAGTCGGTGGAAGGTAGCGAATAAATTAATGTGTCTAACGTTTTAGGAAATTTAACATCTAAAATCTCATTAAGCACTCTAATTACTCTTTAACATCATCTACCTCTACACATAAAATGAGTTGATTTAAATATATATTTGGTACTGATCAAAGAAATTATCTGAGGTATGAATTTTTGGTACGCAAAAGGTAATTACCTAACTATAAGGCAAGTAGGCAAGTACTTATCTATTTGATAGTCTCGTACATAAGCTAAGGCCATCCCTGATATAATGAGCTAAGATTATGTTAGCAAATTCCGCTGAGAAGTGCAGCCGACTGTTCATATTACGGATTGTATACGATGAATAATGATTATAAAATCTATTTAATTTGCTTCTTTCAGCTAGAAGGCAATATACTGACTTATGTATATAAATAAAGGTGCCTAATAAAATCAAGTTTCTAAAATATTTCAATCTAAAAGGTACGAAAAACCTGATTCTAAGGCAAAGATGGATAGCTAACATATTGTTATGGCAAAGTGACTAGGGTCCGACCGGAATAGCGGTAAGTGAACTACTTAAGGCTATTTACGATTTCATAAATAGCTTCAGTGTTCGGTCCGATAGCACCTCCCTGAGTTTACTCTTGTTTGACGATTTTTTGTTGAACTGGGTACCTATACAAAGTAGCAAGCAAAAGTCCAAAGAAAAGATGACTAAGACAAGAATTGTTTCAACCTATCAGGCAGCTGGATACGCTGGATTATATATCCTACTAATATTATGAATGCGAAAGTTTGTGAGTGTGGATGTATGTTTGTTACTCTTTCACGCAAAACTACTGATCGTATTTGGATGAAATTTGGAACACAGATAGCTTGGACCTGGATTAACACATATACTACTTTACATAAGTCTACGCGGCCGAAGTCGCGGGCAGAAAGCGGGCGGGCGTTTTTCTCAGTACGGCACCCTCAGTACAAGTGTTACCTAGTTTGGAACCATATAGTTGGTGTGTCAGTCTGGCGACATTTATTTTAAAAAATTGAGATTACTATTTAGGTACCTACTACATACTTAATTACTTTGGTAAATTTCATTATATATTTATTATATTATATTCATTATATAACGCCACATGAAAATACAATTTCACTGCATAAACACATTAACTTATAAATAAATAACATATTATCTATTATTTTGGATAAACTGTTAGCTTAGACCAAATTTCGAGTTTCGAGCTATGAATGTTGCGAAAACTTTTAATGGACTGCATTCAGTTAACTCTATGCCAAACTGCCTCATTTCATGCAGAACTACTACATTAAATCTTAATGCACATACAAATCGGCAAAATTTTAATATAAGTACCTATCTGGGGAATTGTGTGCTGGAATTTTGAAACGTTATCATTTGGGAAATTTTGTTTAAGCGACGGAAATGTTGTCAAAGCTGTCTATATTAATTAATGCTTGGTAATTATGATTGCATAAAGTACTACTTTATATACTGATTTTGCCAATGTATCTACTTTGTACACTGTCCCGGTAAGGTATTTAGCGTTTTTCATAATTGGCCAGCGGGTTTTCTTGAAATAACTGGAACCAAGTGATACTATACGTAATTAAATGAGCAGCACACTATTTTTCTGAAAAGTGCATCTCTTATTATGTACTTACTTCACGTTGCTTTTATTTCCAGCTGTTATAATAACAGTAGAGTGCACTATCAAAATTAAACGAAACTAGAAACAAGGCGAAGCAACGGAATATTAAATATTTTAGAATTGGTTTCTTAATCGGAAGGTGGGAAGGCCCGAGCGTGGTTCAACTCTGTCGGTTCCGGAGCCGGCTGTTTTCAATACACCTCCAAATTGCTCCATTAAAACTTCCTTAACTGCCTTCAAACCGAATTGTTAACGCTTTGCGTAGTACTGAATGTTGGAGTATGACAGGAATAGTCATTTGACAACCGATTACTGTCTTACAAAAAAAAAACTTGAACAAAAAACTGTTTTTGGCTGTGGATTTTTGTCGGTAAAATTTCCTTTGGAGGGTGTAAATTAAAAGGTCGTAGTTATTTGCTTGTAATCTTTGATAAAGGAAGAAAGTCCTTTATCAAAGCTTGTAATAGGTATGGTTTTACAAAATCTCTCTCATGAGCACCTAACAAAACAACCAAGAAAAGTTTAAAAGCAGTGATAACTACTTATACTTGTAGGAAATATATGACATACATGGAAATGGTTAACTTTAACTATTATATGTTGCACTTTCAGAGTTATACCTGCTACAGATTAGATACTATCTGTACGAATACATATTCTCTCTTTTTGTGGTTCAATAAAAAAACACACTTCCCCATTTATTTGCATGTGCTGCACTTGAATGAATTTCAGAGAAAGGTGTGTGGCAAATAGCATCGAGGAGCGAGCGTCATCATGCTTAAAATGGAGGAAAACTATCGTAAATATCGGTCCGAGCACCAAAGAGATTGTACGATAAAAATAAAACAACACGCTGTGCGCTTGAAATATAATGAAAGTGTAAACGCTGTACTTTGTTGCTTGCAAGTTGCAAGTTGCTTGGGAAATGCTCTTTGACTGGGCCGTCTATTCAAAAAGCGTAAATGGTGGTAAGTATTAGAAAAGTTGGCTTTCGTATAAAAGGCACGGCACTAATGTTTGTATAAATCGTACCTACCTGGGCCACCGCGGCATCCAGTACGTTAGGTGTTTTGAATGCGAGGCCAAATTGACTCCATTAAAAGTTTTGAAAGCGCTCGTAGCTTAGATAATTTACCGAGAGAGTTACGCCGGCTATAAAAGCATACGTGCGGTACTGAAGACTAATAAATTTATGTTTTTGTTTATCTTTTCGTAATTTATTAAGTGGAAGCCTAATCATTATGTAGAAAGGTATTATAAGATTTATTACTTTTCCAATATTTTTCCTAGTCATAGGTAATTATTTGAACCAGTGAATATAAGTTGTTACATAATTAACTTAAACTACAGAGTGTAGTTCCTTATTGTCGGAAACTTCCTCTATCTAACTTAATCTTCAGGTCGTAAACGTGCGAGTAATACCATTGGTAGGTATTGCAAGCATCTAAAGGTTGCGGCAGCTGCATAATATTAGGCAGGCCCTGCGTTTGTTTGGCGAGTTCTTATGTAAAAAATACCTAGATCCTACCTAATTGCTTTTCTACATTCGCTAAAACCGTTATTTCCGGTCAGGTCACATAGTTACCTACTACTTAAATCCGCGTAGGAAGGTATGTTACCTACAAACTTTTCCTCTGATAATGTGGTAGCCTCACAGGGGACAGGACCCCATAATTGATAAGAGAGTACGGACGCAGGACGTAGTAATTAGGGCACGGCGAAGCAATTACAACTTTAATAGGTGTACCTACGATGTTCGCGCGCGACCGCTCGTGTCTCGACCTACCTAGGTATTACATCTTGTTTGTTCAAATTGGATGAACAGCGACATAGGTATTAAACATGCAGGATAGGTACCTACCGTAAATAATAACTGCATTAAAATTGTAATATTTTCAGATGTAAATACCTATCGTTGTAAACAATCTTCTTCTTCTTCTTCTTTGTTAGTGGCGTTTGTAGCTATTTGCCACAATTCTGCTGGTGTCCGTGATGCTGGTGTCATAATCTTGAGTGCAGATAATGTAGAGACAAGAAAATCTTATAATTTGTCCCAAAAGGCTCGTATTCAAACTGTAATAAAAGACTAACAGTCTTTAAAATTTTCGACGTCTGCTATCACTGTCAGTGTCAGCCTGAGTGTCATCCACTATACGTCAGTATTAAAATCACTTCATGTTTGTTTGATTTGAAATCGTGGTTGATCATTGAAATTCATCTTGCTTTTTATTTTCTGTGTATTTTAAAACTTATTTATTGCGTAGTGTAGGTAGACAACGTGGAGTAAATACCTAACTAAGTCATGAGTTACGACAGAGTACACAGGTTCCTTCTTCGGACGATAGCAAGTCGTGGAGTCTTGACTTTTCCGGAGGCTTTGAAAGCTTTGACTGATTTTACCGGTAGGTTTACATTAAAATATTATCTAGCGCTTTTAACCCATTCTTGGGTATGGGCCTCTACCCAATGTGAGAGGAATTTGAGCAATAATCTACCAAGTCTGTCCCAGTGTGGTGAATACACATTTACCACCTAAAAACATTATTGACGCCTAAAAAATAATCCATAGAGGTAAGCACCACTTGAAAGAATTTCAAGTATCCATCACATAGTAAGTAAGTACTTAAATACTTTTGTTTTTGGAGGCATAAGTATGTTTTTAGAACCTCCTATGTTTTCTTTCTGAGTGCATTTAAGTGTAACTCTATCCTCGAGTTGTCATCGAGTGTATGTTGTAAGTACATGGCCCTTCTGAGAATGTCAACATTCAAGTGACTGTATGGTTTGCTCAGGCACAGAACTCAGAAAAAAAAAAAAAAAATATATTGATTTGTTCCATAACATACACTGATAGAAAAGTAAAGATGCAAGATGAATGTGGGAACAAACAGGCATCTATCTCAGCATGGGATCTGTAAACAAATAAGTATAGTCTGTTCATTTCACAAAGACGTATGCTGTCACTCATTACACTGGCATATGGGTCAATTTGCAATAGTTCACACATAAAATTAACTAACTATACTAGGAAGGTTAGTACTTTTACAATTCTATTACGCCCAACAATATTAAAATAAAGTTAAAAAACATTTCTTAAGCACCATGGTGTGTTAAGTTAATGCGTTTACCTAGTAGTTAATAACTAGTTTATTATTTTAAATGGAACTCATTTAAAATAATAAACTAGTTATTGTTACACCTTCGCATTATATTGTATATTATATTATATAGTTATACTTACCTACTCTTAACTATTCTTCTTGATGTAGATGTTATAATATAATTTCTAAACCTCAGTGGTTTTTTGTATGTTATGTACTTAGACAATATTACATGTGTTTAAATGATAATAAATAAATAAATAAATATTTATCGAACTAAATTTAAATTTTCAGATGAAGAACAGCCACCGGTACAAGATATAGTAAAAGGAATCAATGATGAAATACGTCCATACCAACAGGAAATTAAAATAACCAACGATGAATTAACCAATGAAGAAGTCATTGTTTTCCTGTCCCTTGGTTATGACGATGCCACCAAGGCTCAAAATGTGTTCTCGGCCAATGAGCTAGAGTATTTCAGGTTACTGATTGAGCAAATAATGACCACAGACTCTAGACAGATCACTGGAATAAACGCCATGAATTTAGTTGGTAAAATGAAATCTTCATTCACTAAAACTGATGCTCAAGTAAGGGTCTTTTCTATTGGTACTGAACTAGACTACTACAATACAATAAGGACTCGAAATCTGACAGTGCTGAGTGTTTTTCAATAAAACATCATTGCATGACATATAAATTTTTGAAATGTTACTGCTAGGTTTGGAGGCATCCATTAGCTGATAAGAAATACCATTATTCTGTATCAACATTTAAAGTTATATTTGAAAATTTGTAGGGATTATACTCACACTTTTAACTAACAATTGCTATTACTAACCTAGCAGTCATAGTAATAATAATATGATGTACTTACTTACCTACTTTTCAGAAATATAATAGGATCTTCCTAACATTGAGTTTGCACTGGCAGAATATGTTTCAGAAACTGATTGACGGAATAAACACAAGGTCAAAAATTTGTCTAAATGTTTACCCTAGAATACCCTAAAATACAGACAGCAACATGTTTCGTGAACAGTTTCCTCCAGTTTCCTCCAGTTTCCTCCAGTTTCCTCCAGTGCGAACTTAGGGTGAGACAGTGCAAACAAACGTGTTTCAGAAACTGCTCAACACTTGGTGCAGAATGAGGTACTTAGATAAAGATCAGAACAACTATGCACTTGGCGTGCGTGCGATCCACGAGTTTGAGGGATACCTTCGTCAGAACATGCCGGACTCCATTGAAGAGTGCTGCCTCTGCAAGCAGATTGTATTCAGAGTATGTAGTCACAGAATCATACTGAACACACTGTGTTGCAACTGTGTCGCTTCGTTGAAACACCTAGTTGTATTCCAAACAAAAGATTTTATCCACTGTGACTGTTTACAGTCAAATGACTGAGTGCAATATAATCTGTGTAATGAGTCTGGTCTTGGAATAAAAATAACAGAATCATGAAAAATTACTGCAAGATCAATAAATTATAACAATTTAAAAAAAAAACTGAATTAATGTTTTGTTATGTCGTCATTTAACAACAACTGTTTGGCATAATTGGTTAATACTGTCCGTCCACATATTACAACTCTAAATTTAACACAGCTAAACACATTGCTGTCTTGCTCATATTATGTTAAAAAATTAAAACGATGGCAATAGGTACAATTAAGTTTTGTGTGTTTGCCAACTATTGTTATCAATGTCTTTTAACTATATGACATTTAATTCCAGGGTTTCAACTGCCCAGCGTGCGGTTTGGCGGTGCACACCAGATGCCTGAACCGTTACTTGGAGAAGGTGGAGAAATGGCCATGCTGCAAGGTGGACTTCAATCTTGATCAACTTGAGCGGCTCAATAACGAGGGGTCAGTGTGTTATGTTGTTACTGCTACTTGATCTTACAAACAATTCCACTCAAAGTGACATCATGAAACAAAAGGGTGAACTTATAGATAATTTATAATCTATGTTCAACAAGGTGACTGCCTGCAATCACTTTGCAATTAACTTTTTAGTAATAAAGATTGGCCGATAGACGGCGTTACTGGTACTATTTAGTATCTAATCTTTGCAACTAGATGTCGTTGTCGTATTTAGTAAGAGATTACACCACTAGATGGTGCTACGTGTTCCAAAATGCTTATTGTGCAAATAAATAAATCAAACATTTTGTTATTCCTAGTGTGTATATAGGTACCAGTTATTTGTAATAATTGTTCACAAGTAATATTTTGTTTATAATTTTATAGGTAAATAAAATAATTAAATTGTCTGAAGGTGCCAGTCAACAGAAAGCTGCCGGGAAACCAACATACAATAGCAGACAACTGATATGTTTTAATTAATTATATTTACTTACAATAAAACTGTCTCAGTTCCAGGTTACTACAAACTCAACACTTAGAGAATACGGAACTGATCAATCAGTCCCAGCAATATAACACGGTTGTGGAGCAGACCCAAGGCCGCGAGTCCACAGAAGATACGGAGATGGAAGTGACACAGGAGATCATACCGGAGATCTCGCAGCGAGTCACTAGGAAGAGGAAACGACAGATGTAGTACATTGCTGTTCTTTAATATGTGGTAAGATTACTTTGTGATTGTAGAAGTTGGTAGATTATTGCTATGCAAACCCTTAAAGAAAATAACCTTCATGTCATAGAAATAAGAGTTCAAATGATGTTCTGGCAACACGCTGCTGCGTAGGCTGATCCGGACGACGAAGTTTGAGCTCTTAATTCCCTTGACATAAAGGCTATTTAGCCGACGTCATGACGGCATTACGGTTGATTTGGGGTGATTATAAGGCTGCGGATTCACGGCAGTGTAAAGAATATGATTATAGTAGTTCTTTAGAAAAAGTTACACTGTTATGAAACCGCGGCTTTAAAGTGGATTTTTATTTTTAATTCAATTATAGTGTAGTTTTATATTTACTTGTAGTTGTATTGTTAAGACAAATGCTACCAATATTTCATTTTTTATATTTGTACGAAACTCTGTGATTGTTATCCTAAAGGTCATTTCAATTAAAACCAAGATTTCAACACTAAGTTAACTTTAATATTCTAACAAACTAAAATTATTCAATTATTAACTAAATGATAAATTATATAGCTAAATATACGTTCTCAACTTTCCTCTGAACGATTTTAGCGGACTTAGGATAGTAGTCGAGCAAATATTTCCATTGGTCCAACTTCAAATATACCATATCCACTACAGTGCGCGCTCGGAACGAGAAATGGTGTGTCACTCCGACAAACAGACCCTGCCAAAGAGATAGAGTGAGACGACAATAGTCTTTCGTTGCGTGGCTTTTGGAAATTCCTTGGAAGGCTTCTGGCAGCGATTCCTTGGAAGAAGGATTATACAGTCGTATAAGCCCCTTCTAAGGAATCGCTATCTAAATATATATAAATGAATGTTTGTCTGTATGTCCTTTATAGAATCGTAAACTATGCATTTGATCATGTCGTGATCTTCAGCAAAGTGAAGTGCATGAGCCGACAAAGGTTTTTAAGTTGGTACAACCAATCTTTGACAGCGTAGCATCGCGTGCAGGGTATACCTAGTATTATATATACTCGTTTTCACGAGTAATGTAAAACTCAGATTGCTAAGGCCGGTATTAATAAATCAATCTCAAGTCTGAGACCGGTTGTAAGTACGCTTTTCACATGTCAATTTGGTATGACATAAGACTGGCATTTCCAAGATCGGTTTTAGACTTGAGATCGATTTATGAATACGGGCCTTAGTGAACTAAGTTACCTGCGCTATGCCAAAGCTGTCTTCAGGTCCGAGGACGTCATAAATAGATTCCGTCAAGTTAGGGTGCACTGTCAGCACTTCAACCTGCAATTACATTTGCACAGATAAATAAATAAGGACTGTCTGAAATTTGGGAATTTCTACAATCGAGTTTTAAGTCAGGTTCAGGTGTCGATCTTGACGAGTCATTAAGGCTAAAGCGCCCATCTAGCCCGCGAAGTTCAAATTTTTTGAGTTCTTTTAGAAAATTTTCAAAATCTGACAATAATAAAAGACAAATTTTGTTATTCGCGAAAAAGACCGTGTGCAGTGCATTTATTAATATATCCAACTTACTCTAAAACATTTCAAGAACGACAGCTATCCAGATAATCTGGCAATTTTTGTATATTTAGTGATTTACTAGTATCATATCCACCGTGATAATATTTAGAGTAAAATAAATGTATTAATAAATGCTCTGCACACGGTCTTTTTCGCGAATTACAAAATTTGTCTTTTATTAAGGTCAATTTTGAAAAATTTCTAAGTGAACTCAAAAAATTTGTACTTCGCGGGCTAGACAGGCGCCTTCACCTTAAGAAGGAAATATATCTATATGCTACATAAAATTTACTCATGTCAATTAAGTTCTGAAAACTAGCATTGAATATGCAGTTAGGTAATGGCTTAGACCACACGTAGTTACTATTATTAGTTAAACTTGTTTCAATGAGGCATAGTGAACCCATTATACACGGAGTAAACACTCCGCACTTGGAATAACATGTATCAAAATAATTTCCAAAATAGCTATGGGGCTAGGGCGGCGGCATTCCACTGTGATTGGTCGGGATCGGAGGCAATGCATTGTGATTGCTCTGTGGAAAATAATAATGGATTGTGAGGTCGACCGTAAAACTTTTTTCAGAAACTTTTCTTAGTTTGCGGGGTCCAAATGGGAGTGGTCTATGTCATTATAATTGGTCGCTACTTTAGTAAATCAACAGTTAAATTTGCCTTATGATTTGGGCACTTATCTATTGTTGTTCAAGAGTAGACCCGCCACACACTCCCACCATAGTAAGTACTACTGTAAGCCTAGATCGACAATAGTGACCAAATATGACGACAAGGTTCCACCCTCAACGAATCTCGGAGAAATGCCTAATTGCCTTGGAGCCCACACGAATTTCAGGGTAAGGGGTCTGTTTAAGGGTAGGAACTATATAGTTCACGGCTCTAAGTAGCCTAAGAAAGTGTGTCTACCTGTCCTCTGTGTATAAAATAAATACACTGATCGGAGTCCCCACACTGCACTATATAGTTCCCGGGGAAAAAGACGCAATGATTCATCCACATTGCCAACATTCGTTTGAAGTCGTCGTCAGTTTTGCTGAATATCATCGACTCTCGAATATGCGAACCGAAAACCGCTTGCATCACTTGACAGCGTAGCCGAAATGGAAGCTTGTAGACTAAGGCGGGCATCTGTGTTAGTTATAGAAAGTTTAGCCTTTTAGTTTCTGTGCAACTCATGTGGGTATGTCACTCCTGGGTAACGTAGGTAGACACGATTTCTATATAGAAATCATTTAATAGTTTTGTTAAATTCTTACACAATATGTCAAAAAAGTTTATTGTATCCTACTATAAAACTTCAGCTATACTAATATTATAAAGAGAAAAGATTTGATTGTTTGTTTGTTTTTTGCATTGTGTAGGCTCTGAAACTACTGAACTGCTATGAAAAATTATTTCACTGTTGGGAAGCTACACTATCCCTGGGTGAAATAGGCTATATTATATTTTCGAAAAAAAATAGGGATCCTTACTAAAACTCCAACGTGTTAAGAAAATCCTTACTCCCAAGGTGTTAAGAAAATCACCGAAAATATTCTTTCCATCGCGTTTGCTGCGAAAACTATTGATGATAGAATAAAATAATGTGCTACGACTTTGCAGAACACATTTAAATACCCGTGTAAGCTGGGGCGGGCAGCTACTAAAATATGATTGGATACTAGCTGAACCCGCGACTTCATCCGCGTGGAATTTAACTTAACAAAAAAGCCCGCTCCCGCGTTCTGAGCTTGCGCGACAGGACCCAGTTTTTTAAGTTTTGTTTTTCTAAAATAAAAGTAGCCTGAGTTACTGCTTATAACAACAGCTATCTACCAGTGAAAGTTCCGTCAAAATCGGTCCAGCCGTTTCGGAGATACTCTTTGATTTCATGTTTTTTTATTTTTTTACGCGAAACCCCTAATTGTTTTTCTCAAATTAAAGTAGCCTAAGTTACTCCTTATAACATCAGCTATCTGCCAGTGAAAGTCCCGTCAAAATCGGTCCAGCCGTTTCGGAGATTACCCGGAACAAACACACAGACAGACAGACAAAAAAATTTTAAATCGCGTTTTTGCTATAGGTGTCGTATGTACTTTCATATGCATTTTGTGAAAAGGATTTATTTTTATATTACAAACAGACACTCCAATTTTATTTATTTGTATAGATTAGTCCACCCTATTGAGCGGTTACTTCAATACCAAATTCTATTTCTATCATCATAAAGATTATTTTTCTTAGATACCTGTTTCCCTTGCTGCCTGTTCCACAGCTCACGCACGTAGTCCCACATTTTACTCATTTGATGAATGCTTAAGTCCATATCGCGAAGTCCATCCCTCAATTCGTTAATGTCATAGTCATACGCTATTCGAGACGACGAATGCGCTGTGATCATTGCCGACATTTCCGATATTAGAAGACCTGATATCCAAATACACAAAATAAATGTGTATACAGAATAGTCTAGTCTGGTGGTCTTCTTTGTACTAATAAGTCTGACAGACTAAATGATTCTTAAAAACTCATCACACTTTTATAAACGGTTTTTATTTAGCGTGTCTTCGTTTATTTGTTCGCTTGCTTTAAATCTTTTGTTGGTTTTTAATATGAGTATATAGGTTGGTAATAATAATAAATATCGCCAGACTGACACACTAAATGTACGGTCCCAAACTAAGCAACGCTTGGACTATGGGTACCGTACAATGGACTGGGGGCGATACCAGTGACACCCAAACCTAGGCAAATTACGAAAAGGCCATTTCCGAAATTTGCGCCGGCGGGAATCGAACCCACAACCACCATGTTTTTTTGTTTATATTATTACATACCTGTACAGAACTTGATGACGATAATAACAATAACAGTTTCGATTACTTCAAAACTATTCTGAGATGATACATCTCCAGTTCCTGTTATAGTTAGCAAGTTGATCATGTACCATAATGCTGCTATGTATAACGCAAAGTACTTGCCCTGAAAATCAATCTATGTACTAAATACGATAGAAGTTTCGTATGTGAACCCTCAAGATCGATAAGATCGCAAATACGATATGAATCATGAAAGATGAACAAGAATCGAATCTTACCAAACGTTTGCACTTGACGAAAAATTCACACAAAACATGTTGGTGTCTCTTTGTTTTGCAGCGCAAAATCTGGACAGTCAGTGTAGCTATACGTTTTGTCAGTGCAAACTAGGGATTATGCGACTTGTATTCTACTTAATGTAAGCTATTCATTTGATACTACCTCTGAATACTTTTCTCGCAAATTCAGTTCCTCCTTTGACATCCAATTAGCCGACGTGCAATGAACGGGCGTCAGACAGGACAGTTTGAAGAAAAGACAGGCATTTACATGCGATAATATTGACGCCCAAATCGCAATCGTACTGCAAATACAAATATTTTTCTAAGTCGTTAAAATGATAACTTTGGGCATGCATCTGGTCACAAGTCGCCTATAAAGTGCCGTGACTCATTATAAAAGTTACAAACATTCTAAAACACATTATGATGTCATTAACTTTAATAAATACTTACGTCAGCTTGAATAATAAGTTCGCAGAACCGATATTTGTCTTTCTATGTGTTCGATAAGTGAACAGGTACGAAATTCTGGTGAGATGGGGTGTCCGCAGATAACTGAATAGAGCCAAACTCATGGATGGCCGTAAAGTTAGAGCAAACGCTAAGTAGCATACTGGAAAGTTAGCTAAGAAATCTCGTCTACGAAGATACACTTTGGAAAAGTACCTGAAAAATATGAGATAAGTAATAAATATAAAGAATACGCCATGGCTGGCTGAGTGAGACTAAATATATTTCAAGTTTTTTCTTCAAAAGAGAAAAATGGCAAATAAATATGCTTAAAAATTAATATCCTTTCACCTATAGTTAAGGACTTACATTTCCCTCACTTTCTTCGGATTCAAGATGTAATCTCCGTATCTGTTCATATACCCACAGTGAAAGTCCAAAAAGACTTTGTAAAGGAAAATTACGTCGAATATGACACAAATGTGAAAGAAATACGGTATTGAAAGGAACGCCATTTGGTACACCAGCATCATGAAGTCTATGTAAGACAGGAATAGGATCAGGTATTCTGGAACATAATCAAACATTGAAGGGTTACGAATGGACTTAGAAGCATAGATTAGTAATTTACAAAAAGTTTAAGTACACATCAGTACCCATGAACGACATTAATGGACTATCCGGAATAACGCTGCTGCGGAACCACCTGGAACGTAACCGGAATAAATAAGCCATTTTAAACAATAAAAGAAACTGAATAAATGTGAAAATGCATTGCCAGACCTGTGAGGCTTGAAAATTAAAAGCGAGGCTGGAGTATAGTCTGCGTTTCCAGCTGATGTTATAGATTTAGATCCATGGGATTCGGCGATACTCTTTTCAGGACTCTGATGATGAAAACAAAAATATTATGAAGATAAAATAGCCAATCATTTATAGATATTAAAAAAATGGATACAAAATTACCTCTAGATAAATGCTTGGGTCTATATCAGCATTAGTATCATCATCATCATCCCCAGCTTCATAAGAAAGTGGAAAAGATGTCAACTGTAATATTAATGATCGTTCTTTACAGTCCAGTTCGATAGGTACTTACATTTTTAATGTAAATTACTTTATAACGTTTTCTCAATTTGATAAGAGGTTTTAATATACTAAGTAAATCTACTATAGCATACTTACTTCTAAACTGTTCCTTTCTGAAAGCATCGTCGGCAAAACGTAATCTTTCGGTGCAGATTCCACAGATTGTTTAACTTTCCTCAATACAGACGGGTAACTCTTAAAATCAAAAATTTGTAAATTCAGAAAATTAACATCAAATAAAATATTGTTGCGACCTAGAAACTATTTGGTCAAATACCTCGAAGGATCCTTATTAAATCAGCTTGATACAAAAACGCATTGTTATTCTAGATGAACCCCATCGAATAATTACGAAGGATCTCTAAAAGTTGAATGTTCGAGACTGTAGGTATGTAGGTATAAAGTGAACGCGTTATCGGCGCGGCGACGGCTGCGAATACCTACTCGCGAACGAATACAAAGGGAAGCCGACAATGGGTCTCGAGATCGTTCGATTCCGATTATTATTACCTACATACCTACGAGAATGTTCAGGAAAATACCAGCTCGCATTTTTATTCCGTATATAAGGTGTTGACGACGGGCAGCGAGTTAGTTACTTCTTGGAAGCGACAGTGTACGGAACTTAAGTAAGCGAACGAAGAGTGTTATACCAGTGACCTAGGCGATTATATTGGAATACTGTGTGACTGCTAAGTGATTCGGAACAGTGTTTGTTGTGAGTAACTAGAGATAGTCAACTAGTGTAGTACTGTGTATTTGTCAAGTTTGTGGAGAGCGGATTAAACCTTTATACACGTAGTCGGCATTATTTGTACCTACCCCTAGTACGTAACAATTGGTGTCAGAAGCGGAATGCCGTTACTACCGCGAGACGAAGAAGGGCGTACTCCACGAACCAGACGTCAAGTCGAGATGGATGCCGCACGTCAACGTAGCCGTGAAGAAGAAGAGCGTCAAGTTGATGCCGGTGTTTCGGCGGGAGCTGAGGCAGCATCAACAGGTAGTTCTTCGGAACTGAACTTGGCAGCGTTGATGGCCTCTATGCAGCAAATGCTCAAGGCCAATCAAGAGGCCAGCGAGCGAATGATCCAGGCCAATCAAGAGGCCAGCGAGCGAATGATCCAGGCCAACCAAGAGGCTACCCGGCAGGAGTTCAAGGAGATGATGCAGTCCAACCAGGAGGCTAGCCGGCAAGAGATTAGAGAACTAAGGGAGGCCAATCAGGAGTTCAAGGGAATGATGCAAGCCAATCAGGAAGCGGTCTTGGGTAAAATCGACGCTGGAATCACTATTCTTGGTGAGAAAGTGAAGACATTAGAAGACCGCATGCAGGTGCTGAACGAGGAGGTTAATCAAAAGACAGGAACTCTGGAAGACCGCCTGCATGTGCTTAATAAGGAGGTAACCCATATGGTAACCCAGAATGAGACCTTCGAAAGCCGTTTGGAGGTAATAAATAAGGAAATGATAAGGCTGAAGACTCAAGGACCTATTTCAGTAGCTTCACCATCAGCCACAAAGCTCGATCTCCCGCGCTTTGATGGGACTTCTTCGTGGACAGCTTTCAAGTACCAGTTTGAAATACTTGCAATTGGAAATTCTTGGAGCAGTGAGCAGTCCTTTGCAGCCCTGGCGCTTGCCTTACGCGGAGATGCCTTAATGGTCTTGGAAAATTTGCCGCCTGAAGGAAGGACGCTGGAGACTCTGATGGACGCACTGGATACACGCTACGGTGAAAAACACCTGGAATATGTTTATAGAGCGCAGCTCCACGAAAGAAAACAAAAGTCTAATGAAAGTCTCCAACAGTGGGCACAGGAAGTGGAAAGGCTGGTACGTCGTGCTTACCTATCGGCACCAGAAATGATTGAGAAGACTCTGCTGGATGCTTTCATCAATGGCATAAGAGAAACTGAAGTTAGGACCTTTGTACGGCTGGGTCACCACCAAACTTTTAAGAACGCGCTGGCACATGCTCTTGAAGTGGAGGCTGTTCGGCAGGACTCTAAATTAAATAAGGTCAGAGAGGTTAAGGAGGTTGTAAAAGAAGAAAGGAAGCCTCGGTTTATCCCAACTTGTTATGGCTGTGGTGGTAAGGGACATATTCGCCTGGAATGTCCTTCGAAGAAGAGAAGGGTCACAGACGAGTCTGAAACCCAAGGTCAAGTTATGGCGCCGACCGTTACCATCACGCAAGTTTGCAATGGGAATAGTCTGATCGTCGAGGCCACCTTGAACGACCAACCTTGCGGCTTAACTGTGGATACAGGAGCATCGCGTACAATTGTGAAACCAGAGCTACTGAAACGCACTATAATGTGGGAAAAGCGATCGCCATCGTGTCGTCTGCAGACAGCCACTGGTCAGCCAGTTACCATCCTCGGTGAGACAGATGTCAAGTTAAGAATTGGCAACCGGGTATACCGTCAGTCAGTGTTAATTGCAAGTATTACTAATGATTGCATTTTGGGACTGGATTTCTTGAAGAATCAGAAGTGTGTATTGGATGTAGCCAAAGAGGTGCTAAGATTTCCTGATCAAGAAGTCTGTTTACGAGGATCGCGCCCGTGTAATATTTATCGTCAGAGGAAGGAAGTCCGGGAAGAGGTCAAGCTCATAAGGACTCATAGAACTGACGATGAATGGACCGGAGTCAGTATGAAGAAGGCGCAGGAAGCAGATGATGATCTACAACCTATACTGCACTGGAAACGGAGGGGAAACAGGCCCCAATGGACAGTCCCGATCCGGCCGCCGTCAGCGACGCACGCTCCGCGCCAGTCCGCCTCACCGCATCACGCGCTCGCACTCGCTCGACGCTCCGCCATCTCAGGGCTTTTTTCCTCGTATCTTGTGTTTTAGTCTGTTGTTTTTACGGCAGGCTAAACACATTTTGCCTGGGTTTAATCCTTGTTTGTGTGTTGTGTGTTTTTCAGCCGCAGTCGCCCCCACTTCGCCGCGCGCGCCGCCGCGCCACGGCGCCGGCCGCCACCCGCTCGCGGCCCCTTGCCGCCTCCGCCCACCTCGCCCCGTGCGCTCCGCTTGAACTGTCGTTTTCACGACAATCACTGTTTCTTTCGACAGAAATTATTTTTCCGTCAAGTTTTGCACCTATCCACGGGAATACCTAACGGTGGCAACAAGTGGATAGGGAGCGTGACCCAAGCGCTCGCCGTCCCCTCCTGGGGTAGGCAAACTTGGTTGGGCCTGGCACCACCGGCCTTGGGGTCTCCCCTAGTCGACGCCAGGTAGCTCCCGCCCACCCTACCCTATCCCTAGTCCCATTCTCTGGGTGCTGTTTGGTGCGCAGTCGATTTATTGGCTACGTACCTCTGCCCCGGGGCTGTTAGACACAGTTAGGTGCTTAGGTACGCCGGTAGGCGTAGTTAGGTACTCACCCAACACAACCTTTGCCATTGCACATAGGTAAAGGGACACCATAGGTCTAGGTCACACCTAGGTACACACCCTACCCCTCCCTGCCGGCAGGTGGGGCGGGACGCTCTCACCACTTAGGTCCACTATGGACGTAACTTGTAACTTCACCGAGGAGCTCTTTCGAGAGCTCCTCGTCCTAGTCAAGGCGCAGTGTCCAGCCCTGCTGGATACCCTAGCCCGCCGACATGCCGCGGACTCCCCCGCGTCCCCCGACCCCTCGCTTCTCTCCTCCCCTCTTGCCCCTACCCCTCCCTCCGAGTGCGACTCCGACGTCCAGTTGGAGATCGACATGGAGGTGGAGGCCCTTGCCCCCCCCTCCTCCCCCCTTCCCGCCTCATCCTCATCGGAGGATGATTTCATTCTTGTTGGCAACAAGAGGGCGCGCAAACAGCGCGACCTCCCTCCCCCTAAGGTGAGCAAAGCTGCTCCCTCCCTGGGGTCCCCTGCCCCCTCCCCTACCCCCGCGTCCCCTACCCTCCGCCAATCTGGCAATAGCCCGTCTGCCTCGCAGCGGGCTTCGCCCTCCCCGCGCCCCGCGCGCAAGTCTCCCCCGCCCCCCCCCTCTTGTCATCCATGACAAGAGCGCCTGGGAGCAAATTTCCAAGGCGCTTCATGAGCGTCATATCCACTTTCTCTCTGCGAGGTCCACCTCGCAGGGAATAATGGTCAAGGTGCAGACCTCGGATTCTCACCGCGCCCTATCCAAATTTCTAAGGGATAATAAAATCCCATATCACACTTACGCGCTCGAAGAGGAGCGCGTACTTCGTGCCGTTATCCGCGGCCTCCCAAAGGAGCTCGACACCGAGCTCATAAAGAGTGACCTTAAGTCACAGTCCTTCCCGGTGCACGAGGTGCACCGGATGTACAAGGCCCGCACCCGGGAGCCATATGATATGGTCCTGGTGGTGCTGGACCGCTCCGACGAAGGTCGGAAAATCTTTTCCACAAAGGCCGTATGCCTAATTTCGGGGCTCTCAATTGAGGCCCCTCACAAAAGTGGCACTCCTACGCAGTGCCACAACTGCCAACTTTACGGGCACTCTGCCCGTAATTGTAACGCCCGTCCCCGATGCGTCAAATGCATCGGGGATCACCCGACTAGTGAGTGCTCGCGCTCGAGGGAGACCGCGACCGAGCCGCCGAGCTGTGTCCTCTGCGGGACTCAGGGGCACACCGCGAATTATCGCGGTTGCCCCAAGGCCCCAAAGGGGAGCAGCGGGGTGGCGAGGCGTGGACGCCCTCGTGCGTCGGCACGGGCTGCCTCTCAGCCCTCTGCGCCCTCTGCGCCTCCCCCGGTGTTCGCACCTATCCCCACTGCGCCCTCTGCGCCCCGCCCCTCTCTGTCTTCAGCACCCCCCGCCCCCGCGCCCTCTGCGCCAAAGCCTGCGCTCCCAGCGCGCCCCTCCCCACACGCTAATGTATGGAGCAAACCGCTCCCATACACGGCCACCGCCTCCCTCCCGGTGCAGACTGCCCCTGCGCGCCCTCTTGCCCCCCGCCCTCGCCCCGCGCCCTCTGCGCCTACCTCCGCCACCAGCTGGGCTAACGACCTCGCGCTGGTGAGCGATTTTTTCAACGTCGTCAACGTTGAACGGATTCGCTCACTAGCGCACGAGCTGCGAAACGTCTCCTCTCCCTTTGAGAGATTAGGCGTCATGCAGTCGTACATGGATGTGTACGACTCCCTCTCCATTTTTGACTCCCGCTTAAACCCGTAATGGATTTACATATCCAACGAACCAAACCCCATCACCTATCCCTAGCGTTCTTCAACGCTTTCGGCCTTTCCCAGCAGAGGGATCAGGTTGGTGAATTCCTTCGGGATCATCAGGTTGATCTCTTGCTGGTGCAGGAGACCCTGCTTAAGCCGTCCCGTCGCGATCCCAAAATCGCAAACTATAATCTTGTAAGGAATGACAGGCTCACAGCCCGCGGGGGTGGGACTGCCATTTATTACAGGAGGTCCCTCCACTGCATCCCCCTCGACCCCCCTGCGCTCACGAACATAGAAGCCTCGGTCTGTCGTCTTTCCCTCACTGGCCATCCTGCCGTGGTCATAGCCTCCATCTACCTTCCACCTAACAAGCTTCTGCTTAGGAGTGACATCGAAGCACTCCTTGATCTGGGAAGCGCAGTCATACTGGCTGGCGACTTCAACTGCAAGCATGTCAGGTGGAATAGCCTCCTTACCACCCCTAATGGGAGGCGTCTTGACGCCCTAGTCGATCAGCTCGACTTTGACGTCATCGCCCCCATGCACCCCACTCACTTCCCGACCAACCTAGCACATCGCCCTGATGTCCTAGACATTGCCCTCCTCAAGGGTATTACCCTACGGTTGCGCTCCTTGGAAGTTCTCCAAGAGCTCGACTCCGACCATCGTCCCGTCCTCATGCAGCTCGGACCTTCCCCTCTATCTCAACCGACCACGCGTTCTGTGATGGATTGGCAAAAGCTAAGTACTTCCTTAGCGGATGTCTCTTCTCCACACCTCGCCAACATCCCTGAACCCCTCATGTCCCCTCAGGACACGTCTCAGGCTGTAGATGCCTTCTCCAACCATCTCCAGTCGGCCATCAGCCACTCGTCTAAGCAGGTCGAGGTAGGTGACTCGCACCGCTTCGTCCTGCCGGACGATATCAAAGAACTGGTCCGAGCTAAGAATGCCTCCATCAGAGCTTACGATTCTTACCCCACCGAAGCTAACCGTGTTCGCATGCGCGCTTTACAGCGTGATGTAAAGCGTCGCATCGCCGAGCTTAGGAACGCGCGGTGGGGTGACCTTCTCGAAGGAATCTCTCCATCGCATCTAGCTTACTGGAAGTTGGCGAGAGCCTTAAAGTCCGACTCCATTGTCACAATGCCTCCCCTATTACGCCCTTCAGGTGACCCCCCTGCTTTCGATGACGACGAAAAGGCCGAGCTTCTAGCCTCCGCTCTCGAGAACCAGTGCTCCCCTAGCACCCAATCCTCTGATCCCGACCACCTGGAACTCGTTGATAGGGAAGTCGAGCGCAGGGTTTCCTTACCCCTCACTACCACTCTCACACCGGTAACCGAATCCGAGGTAAAGGACTTGATTAAAGGTCTCAATCCCAAAAAGGCCCCGGGCTCTGACGGCATTAGCAACAGAGTTCTCAAACTCTTACCCGCCCAACTTATCTGTCTCCTAGTAGCTATTTTCAATGCCGCTATGACGAATTGCATCTTTCCCAATGCGTGGAAGGAGGCAATAGTCATCGGCATTCATAAACCCGGTAAGCCCCGCAACGTCCCTGCGAGCTACCGTCCCATTAGCCTCCTCAAGGCCATTGCCAAACTCTATGAGCGCCTGCTATTAGCAAGACTCAAAGAGTATATCTTTTCAAATCATCTTCTCATAGACGAGCAGTTCGGCTTTCGGGCTGGCCACTCTTGTGTCCACCAAGTACACCGCATCACGGAGTACGTTCTCAAAGGTCTCAACTCCTCCCCCGGTCGCCCCTTATCCACGGGAGCTCTCTTCTTTGACGTCGCTAAGGCGTTTGACAAAGTCTGGCACAACGGCTTGATTTACAAGCTGTACCTCTTAGGCGTGCCGGACAGTCTCGTGCTCATCTTACGAGACTTCTTGTCAAACCGTACCTTTCGATATCGAGTCGAGGGCACGCTCTCCTCACCCCACCCCATCAGGGCAGGAGTCCCGCAGGGCTCCGTGCTCTCCCCCCTCTTGTACAGTCTGTACACCAATGACATTCCCCGCACGAACAATGTGCAACTCGCCCTTTACGCGGATGATACCGCGCTTTATTTCTCCCATCGTAACAAGGCTCAAATCACACGCGTTCTCCAACGCGCTGTCAATTCTCTCGGAGAGTGGTTTAGGAAATGGCGAATAGAGGTGAACCCGGACAAAAGCGCAGCCGTGCTTTTTGCCAGGACCACCTCTCGACGCCCCTCCAAACGCCACACTCGCTCCAACTTAGGTACTGTCTCTTTGTACAAGCAGCCTATCCCTTGGTCCAAATCAGTTAAATATCTCGGGGTCACTCTTGATGGCTCCATGACCTTCGGTCCTCACATTAGAAACGTCCGCAATCGAGCCGCCTTTGTGCTCGGTCGCCTTCATTATCTCTTATGCAAGCGGAGTAAAATGTCCCTTAGAAATAAGGTGACACTATACAAAGCTTGCATACGCCCTATCATGTCTTATGCGAGCGTTGTGTTCGCTCACGCGGCCAACTCGCACATTAGTCGCCTCCAGGCCATTCAGTCCCGCTTCCTTCGCCAAGCCGTCGGAGCCCCGTGGTTCGTAAGGAACGTAGACCTTCATTCTGACTTACGCCTCGATTCTATCCAGAAGCACTTCAAAATAGCGTCCGAACGCTATTTCAAGAAGGCTTCTGAACACACCAATGCCTTAATCGTCGCCGCCGCCGATTATGCACCTACACACGCGCCAGTTGCATGCCGCCGCAGGCCGCGGCATGTGTTGCTGGACCCCCCCGACCCACTCACCGCTCTCCTAGACTCAGATGTCGAGGAGAACGACACACGCACACTCCCCACCAGACACCGACCTCGCCGGCGAGGTCGACGAACCCCCGCTTCCGCTAGAAGGTGCGTCTACTTACCTAGACGCACCTTGGCACCCGACAAGCCCGCTGAGTTTCTTGCCGGATCTTCTCAGTCGAGGTCGCGTTCCGATCCGGTGGTAGATTTACCCTCGCCACCTCTCCTGGCAGCGGCCCAAGCCGAGGTCGTGTCCCTTGTGGCGCCCTTGAGCTAGCTGCCCCCCTGCCCCTCTGGCTGGAGCGCACTTGCGCTCGCCCTCTGTCCGGGTGAAGTTGTTATGGCCACTCTGGCCAACAACATATAGTCAATTAAAAAAAAAAAAAAAAAAAAAAAAAAAAAAAAAAAAAGGCCCCAATGGAGTGACGTGTCCGCCTATAGTTCAACTACAAAAGGTTATTGGGCTCAATGGGACAGTTTGGCTCTGGAAGATGAAGTACTGTATAGGAAATGGGAATCGAAGGACGGCAAAGAAATAACCATGCAGGTGATAGTGCCGCGGAGTAAGGTGACCCCTCTTCTACGGCACATACACGATGGTGTTTCTGGTGGGCATCTTGGATTCAAGAAAACCCTGGTTAAGGTGCGACAGCGGTTTTATTGGCTGTGTTATCGGAAAGAAGTCGAGGACTGGTGCCGTAAATGCACTGTATGTGCGTCAGGGAAAGGACGGCAGACAACGAGCAGGGGAAAGATGGAGAGCCGGTACGACCGAAGTGTGTGCACCAACGGTTTTGAAGAAGGAACACTGGTGTGGCTCCACAATCCTCTTCGCAGAAAAAGGAAGTCCCCGAAACTTCAGGCTCGCTGGGAAGGACCTTATACAGTTATTACGAGGATCAACGATGTGACTTATCGCATTAAGAAGGGACTTCGAGGAAAGCCAAAGGTAGTACATGTGGACAGATTAGCTCGGTATCATGGAACAGATGATGCTCGGGACGAGCATGACTAAGAGGGGGGTAATGTTGCGACCTAGAAACTATTTGGTCAAATACCTCGAAGGATCCTTATTAAATCAGCTTGATACAAAAACGCATTGTTATTCTAGATGAACCCCATCGAATAATTACGAAGGATCTCTAAAAGTTGAATGTTCGAGACTGTAGGTATGTAGGTATAAAGTGAACGCGTTATCGGCGCGGCGACGGCTGCGAATACCTACTCGCGAACGAATACAAAGGGAAGCCGACAATGGGTCTCGAGATCGTTCGATTCCGATTATTATTACCTACATACCTACGAGAATGTTCAGGAAAATACCAGCTCGCATTTTTATTCCGTATATAAGGTGTTGACGACGGGCAGCGAGTTAGTTACTTCTTGGAAGCGACAGTGTACGGAACTTAAGTAAGCGAACGAAGAGTGTTATACCAGTGACCTAGGCGATTATATTGGAATACTGTGTGACTGCTAAGTGATTCGGAACAGTGTTTGTTGTGAGTAACTAGAGATAGTCAACTAGTGTAGTACTGTGTATTTGTCAAGTTTGTGGAGAGCGGATTAAACCTTTATACACGTAGTCGGCATTATTTGTACCTACCCCTAGTACGTAACAATATGTATAGCAATATTTTTACAATCACCTTCAGAAGTGCGTAGAAATCTCGTCCTTGAATGCATAGTAAATCGATGTTTCTGGATGCGATTACATTAGACATAGTCAAATATTTGGTTGCACCCCTTATGTTGCCGAATATTCCACCTGGCCCCATACACGCTTCTACTTCATTGATGTCTGAGATAATATCCACCTGAAGCATAATATTAGTATCTATTATGTCTTTCATTTTTAAATTAATCTTGATAATTCTTGTTGGGTTACTTAATTCCAGTATTAAGACTTACTTTTCCTCTGTATATAATATACATACTGCCTATAACCTCATTCGATCTCATAACCATGTATCCTTTTTGGAAATAGTGCTCCTTTAGTTTCTTCGCGAAAGCTCTGAAGAATGAATATTCTACATCTTCGAATAATGGGATTTCTCTCAGTGTTTTTTCATACATATAAAGTACTGCATCTTCGTTTAGGTTTGCGTGAAGTTTCCCTAATATTGATTGATGCTACGGAAAACATAATAACGTTTATAAAGAAAGTCATCAAGGAGTTCACTCTTTTTAAAAATTTGCTCACCGACCAACCCCCAGTCCTCTTCCACTGGTACTTCCAATATTCGATCACTGTTTTCTTGAGTATAAACGGCACCCTCTCTCTATTCAAGAACATTTCCAGGTGTTTCAAGTTTTCTTGAAACTTTGTCAAAACTTGATCAGCCAAAGCTTTAAGTGATGCTATTCTCGCATACACATACCTGTAGGGTTAAGATTTATTTTAATAAGAATACTTATAGGTATAGTAATTGGTCATAGTCTTCGAATTAAAGACGTAGAACTAAAGGAGTTGCTGATATGAACAAAAAAACCTCACCCAAAAAATAAAACGCCGTGAATGTTAACACAAATACAGAGCACCATGTGTGTTAAATTCTGAGGAGTTATATCGCCGAAGCCAGCGCCGCTGAAGCTTGTCGCTGACCAGTAGTAAGCTAACAAGTAAACTTTAGCAGGCGATAAGTTTTGCTCTTTGAATATGATTGCTCCATCTATCCAGGAACCTATAAAATAATAGCTTATACACCAAACCTGAATTACTTGAAGAGATAAGCACAGATATACAGCAGTGCACCCACTTTTCGCTAGTGGTATTTTCGGTCCTAAACAGGGGCCGAGCCTTTGCCATTATAGCAATTAGGGAGTGAAAATAATACTTAACCTTGTTTTATATAACAATGACGGTTAACAAGCTTACGACCCGCCTGATGTGAAGCGGTTACCGTAACTTATAGATGGTTGAAATACCAAAGGCATTGCTCGCACATTGCCGACATAAAGGGTAGTGAGACAGAGGAGGGCAAGTGACGGGGTGGTGGTCGCATCGCAGCTAATAATAATTGCTTTATGTCGATCTTCTTTGAGAGATTCATTTGATGAGGGCACGAGAGAGATGGTGACAGAAGAATTTGGACTTACCTTTCTGACAAACCATATTACCCCCAGGTCTAAAATATGTATTCATATAAGGTCCTGCTAAGGATAATTTCGATATTTTGTGTGCAAAGTCATCAGGATCGGATGCCGTTACATATCTACAGGATAACGTGAGCAGTATAGACGTATACAAGTTCAAGAAGAATAAAGTTAGAAGTAGGAAATGGACCACGCTCATGAGATACGCCTGTAATTAAAATGAATGGTTAACAAATGAAGCCTGAATTTTGCAGTTTGGTATGCAGAAGGTACTTTTGGCAACAGTTGAAGAAAATACTCACCCGTCTCAAAGCTCCTATAGATTCAGCCCATGAAATAGCATAAAGCTTAACTATTTGCAAAACATTGATCATTCTCAGTGCGCAATGAAACACGTGGGTGTTGATGATATGGTCCTCCTCTGTATGATCCTCGTTGTGTTTAGGTACAAATAGTTTCCATATTGCATACCAAGGGAAGCATGTTAGGAAGTCTACTACGAATTGTCCCTAAAAGATTTTACAAAATAATGAAATCTGATTTTGAAAAATTGAGGTCATAGCAACAAAAAGGTTTTATATTTATCTCGGTAATGATTGTATAAAACGATAACCTTCAGATAATGCCGTGCTGTCATATAAGGATGGTATATCAACTGGTTCTTGGTCCCGTAATACGCAACGTGAAGCATCAAATACATGTCTATGTAGCAAATAGTCTCTAGAACTACCAGAGTAACATTGAACATTCCGAATAAAGGCGCCATGGATACGATAACCTTGAAGGAAAAAGAAATAAGTAGTAATTAGCTGATTTCAAAGACCGTACCTAAGTAATTAAAATATATTATTACATTGCTTTAAGGAAATTAAGTACTAAACTGACTTACAATTCTGTAGATCTTAAGTACTAAGAAGCAACTCAAAAGGTCTTACAGGTATAAGTAAACACAGTAGAAAAGCGGTGAAAACTCGAATGGTGGCCCAAGTTTTAAGGAATATCCCATCAGGCTTGATAGCAAAAGGCATTAGCAAATATGGCGCAACGTTGTTCATAATAGTAAATTGATTATACGATTTCCGATAGCTTTCCTTCATTTTCGTGTACTCCTCTGAGACGTCTATGAAGGAATCTAAAAAGATTGTTTTTGTAGCAATGTTTTTAAAGACGAAAATATAATTAGGTCATTTCAATGAAGGGTAAGGAGTGAATCGGGTCAGTGTGTAGCCTTAGGGGCGCTATGACTTAGGTTAGGTTAGGTTTAGGTTTAGGTTAGGTTAGGTTAGAACAGTGATCAATACGAAAAAAATATTATTCTCGATAATTCGTCCTGGCTCCATAGCCCCCCTCACTGGGAACTAACATAACCTAATCACACATTCGGATTCTGGCGCTTCGCCGGCCGCTGCCGCGGCACGCTCGCTTCGCTCGCTCGGCTCGCGCGTTTTGGTCACTGTTCTAACCTAACCTAACCTAAACCTAAACCTAAGTCATAGCGCCCCTAAGGCTACACTCCAACCGTGAATCGTCAAATGCTGATCTCATCCGTTAGTGTTACATCCTATTAACCAACATACAGGAGAGATAAATATTTCTGTAAATTTTACAATCCCAGCATAAGATTTTACTGAAAATAGTAGTAAATAATACTGACTATTTAAAAACTCTTGAAGTATGCTGGTAATCTTTCCTTTTTGTTTCTTGTCTGTCAGACGATTGTAGTGCTGTAGATAGGAATCCGCGTGTTCAGACTTAGCTTGCATCTCTATCATATGTAGTTCCTCTGGCGTCATTAGACCTTCATGCTCTCTCATATCAGGGAATAAGCTTAGAGCTGAGGTGTATGCGTAATAACTAACGCTTATAAGCTGTAAAATAACCTTCACTCTAAGTGAATGTAAACAATGATTTCTCTTCTTAAACACATGTTTAAGACATTTAATAATAACATTATTGACACCTATGCATTACCTTACAATGTGTCAGAGTTATGACAGTGCTAACAGCGGGTACACCATACAAAAGGACCAGCAATCCTAAATGATTCCCCGGTCCGATGACTCGTTCCTTCTTCATCTCTCTCATCGTGTTAGAAGTGACTAAGCAGTAACCGCTCTCTATGATATACAGCTCCCTAGTCACTGTTCCACCGTAAAATACTATTTCACCTGGTGGCAAGATAATATCTCTTGCAGCTGCAAAGGAAAACATGAATAGTTTCATCAAAAAAAATGATTTGAGTTGAATTCTATTGCTGTCATAATTTTCAGTCCAAATTTGCTAGACAGATAAAGCGAACTTACTCTCAGTTAATGTATGAATATAGGCTTTGTTCTTCACTTGAAAGAATTTGATTGAAGTGAGTGCTTTGAAACGAGCTTGATGAAGCACCTTCTTTCGTAGTTCTGAGGGAACAACTGTTCTCTCTAACCAGTTTTCGTCGGTCACTTCCACACCCTATAATGTATTTAATGATAGTTACTTTCAGCGCGGGGATTTTTTGTTAAATAAGTATTTATTATTTTTTTAAAAGGTTTCGGAGTTCGATAAAATAAATTATACCATTTAATTCTGTTGCTGATATAATACATAAATATCGCCAGGCGAACACACCAACTGCATGGTCCCAAACTAAGATTGTACTATGGGTACCGTACAGTGGACTGGGGGCGAACCCAGTGGCACCCAGCCCAGGGAAAATTACAAAAAGGCCATTTCCGAAATTTGCCCTGACGGGAATCGAACCCGCAACCACCCGGTGCAGTGAGCCAAGCGGCCTACGCTCGAACCACTGTGCCAAAACGGTCGTAATAGTATGCTAGTTAGATGAGGACTATTTTCATTGTAGGTATGTCTATTTATTATGGTCGACGTGTCTCTGTACATGTAGGTACAGCCAGCGTTCATAAGTTTAGGTAAAGACTGTATTGCTGTGAACATAATGTTCTTTATTGATTGAGATTTGCTACTGCTATAAACGCGGCTGGACATTGAGTTGATAATTCATATCCAACGAACGTGACACGTCGGCGTGGTCTACTATCATTATAAGGGTACACATGCCGTTCAGAATATTAATTGAAATGGTTTTCCCACCATGGAACTACATCACCATAATTTGAGCTACTCTCCATTACAAGTCCTTTAAGCAGCACCTCGCGGTAAAAGATTAGGTATTGCAATATCTCGTGTCTTACGTCATTCAAGGATCTTAAGAATAATTTTCCAGGTAGTGGATTTTGGTCTGGATTAACAGAGTGAGTAAGATTTTCAATAATTTGATGTATGTACCGAATTGTATTGCCACTGCAGTTCATAGAAGGCCATTATTCTGGACTTGATTGCTGGGTGCATGTTATTCTCTTTCATAAACTTGTCTATCGTTATGATTACTTCCAGAAATGCCGTCTTTGTTCTGCATGATAAGTACATACAATTTTATTTAGATGACACGTTATAGCTAAGGATCGACATAACCAAATGTAGTGACTATCTCCTCCTACAGATTTACTTAAAAGGTGTTGAAGGGATGAGGAAAATAAGGAGTATTATTATCTTAGTGACTCAGACAGATTTGATTTATATTTTTTTTGAAAATGATGACTACACTGAGGACTACCTATCCAAATTGGTCGATAGCCTGCCAGTGTTCCTGAAGAATTTGCGAGCTATGCATTTCTTGCTCAAATAGCCTTATATGTATAGGTTCGTTTGTAGCACGTTTTAGTCACGTGTATTTAAGTATTCTCATATCGTCATGTAGGCGTTACCTTGACCAATGCGTTACAACAGCGGAGAACTCAGATACACAATATCCGGTAAGTAAGACGCCATAGAGACTGAGGAACGCTACGAAGGCCATATCGTAGGTATCCCCTGGAGTGTAGTCGCCGTAGCCGACTGACAGCAGAACAGTTGTTGCGAAGTATACCGACGTCACTATTGGATACTTCGTACTGTACAATGAAGACAGGTAGATTTAATGTGGGGTTTGTGATTTTATACAGGTAATGCATTAGAATATGATAAATTAGAATACGTTCTATGATGTTTATGAAGTATCAAATTGTATTCGAATCATAAATGTTCAGTCAGAAGCTTTTGAGAATATTTCAGATCTGAAGCAGTGCATAAAGATTGAAGGTCGCATAAATGTTTAATATGTCTTTCAAATGCGTCATAAAATAAATTATTCGGTGGAAATGTTTAATAGAGTATGAATGCTTGGTGAATCATAACCCGTGGATCCAAAATAAAGTAGGTATTACGTGTGCACACGTTTATACGCAGCGTAATGCAGTTTTTTTGTTACATTTGTTGATAGTCAAGTGTTGTGGGAGACGGATTACTCAACTATTGTATACAAAAGGATTAAAACACATTAGTACAAAATGTGAAAGCTTGATTTCGCCAGTGGGTACTGCGCAATGTGACCAATAAAGCGCCCACTCATGTCACTAATAGAAGCTTAAGTATATCCTTAGCTTTAAGGCCAAACGAGCGGCAAAATGGCATATAAAATACTCACTTGCTAGATTGAAAGCCGCTTTTCTGATCTTCCCAAATCAAAGCTTTACTAAACCATGAGTTTTCAGAGCACCTGTTGACGAAGCAAGATTCCATGTACAATATAACGCCGCACCAATAGCATAGCAAGCATATATAAACGCAGTATTTCACAATCTGAAATATCAAAAATAGGTCTTAAGTCTTGCAAATTAGGTATGATCTGAAGGAACTATTCGTCCTAGCGGCTGACCTATCACGATACACGAATATCAAAAAGAGGTGTTTTCAAAATTGTTATAAGTATAGCTTGTAGATAGCACAATGATATTTGCGAGTGACGCGAATGAGGCTTCGACACGTTGAGCATCTGACTCTTATGGGGTCGCATATAAACTTAAAGTACGTGAAAAACTAATAAGAATAATTGAATATTTATTTACCTTTACGAGTAAAGAATTCAATAGCAGTTTTCTTTCTAGATTTTCAAAAAAACTTGATATTCTCCATACCAAACATAGCTTAACACCTTTGCACAAATAAAACAAGTGATCTCTGTAGTTATCGTGATATTTAACGGCGGTATGTATTGTAACAATGTATTCGAAAGGGATTATCGCCACAACATCAAGGTAAAAGCCAAGAGTGTTCATTCTGTAGCTTAAAATACTTTTAAATGTCCTTATGTATTTCTTCTTAGTTTTGACTGCAGTCAGTGACATAATGAATACATTGAGTATCAAAGAAATGGTAATGATAATCTGAGCGTAGAAGGAAATTCCATTGGGAAATGTTCTTTTAAAACCGATAAAATAGGGATATACGATGCAAACGTAGAAAACTATGCATAGCATGTAAAGTTCCCAGTATTTGACCAAGGGACAGTCAGATTCCAATATCCAAGGGAATTTAGATCTCATGCACGTGAATCGTGTGGTTTTCTTCTTAATGTGTTCCGAAATAATATACAAATCTAAACAGTTTTCGTCAAGTGTATCTTCTTTCGTTAAAGTATCGACGTCGGTTATACCTGTAATAAATGTAATTCAGTAAAATTGCCAATTCCTTAAATAAGACCGTCGCAATAAACGCTTTACCTTGAATGTATCTCAGCTTGTCTTTTAAACATTTGATGCTGCTTTTCTTACGATCCTTAGAAGCATAAATGTTTAAGGAAAATTCAGCTTGGCCGCTTTGTGTAATTTTCTTGCGTCGGCTCCTATCAATCCTATCACGTATTTCTTTCCTTATTTCATCAACAAGGTCAGGATAGGTGATCATGAGTTTAATCAATTTAGTTTTTTCTAAGACTTGGCACTCAACGTAAGTTGCTGCTTTAATTGTGCATCGTGCTAGAATTATTATTATCTGTTTATTAGTGATGTTAACATATCCTGGGGCATAGTCCAGCATTCTTTGTTACTTATAGGAATTTCGCTAATTTTTATTTCAATTACTTTTACCTGGTATATTATACACCAAAGAAATTTCTCCGAAACAAGTGCCTTTTGCGAACGAAATCATTGGACTTTCATCGTCTTCATCCGAGAGCAATTCTAGTACACCGTTGGTGACGCAAACCTTATGACGACAATTTTAAAGTTAGGTACTATAGCAAACTAGTATTTACTTACTAAGTTAATAATATTTCAAACTGTTATGCAATATTACCATAATAGTCTTGTTTTGATTATGCCTATAAACAACGTCTCCCGGCAAATAAAACTGATGGCTCATGTCTAAAGATAACCGTCTGAGAAATGCTTCCGGTAGCTTCCTAAATATCAATGAGCTATAGAGCGGAACAGCATTCAAGTCGTAACAGATCTCCATTTGTAAAGGAAACGGCAATAGTTTCAATAGCCTGGGTTTGAATACTCCAGATTTCTGATACCAGAGATCTTCGTAATACCTTAAATATAAATCAGCAGGTTTAGATTTATTTTTAGCGATTGAAATTTATATATGGATTAATAGACAAACTTTAAAATGCTTTTACCTGATAATCCGTTGAGTTGTATCTGAATCCATGTTAATAAGCCTGAGGTGATTCTTTATTTTCGTCAACCGCGTTACGTACTTGGATCGTCTTGTTGTTATAGTGATAAATTGGGATGTCAACGAGCCCACAAATACAACAGTAGTTAACAAAAACCCCAATAATGTCGCTAATATTGCTATTACTCGTTCCGTAGTCGTAACAGGATATAAGTCTCCCAAAGCATTGGTCGTCAGAAACATAACAGACCAGTAAGTACATACGTAGTACCAATCGAGTGTCGCCTCAGTCGGTAGGTATATCGCTGATAGCGACCATGACGATCGAATTTTATGGATATCGAAGCTTCTGTTTGCAAAAAGATACCACACACATGTCCAAGTGTGTACAGATAACAAGAAGAGTATTAAATATTGGAACAAAAATGTAGACCATTGATTGCTGCCAGCTTGAGAGGATCTATTATAGAAATATTCAATGATTCTGTAAACTCGTATGGTGGCTATGAGTGGCGCTATTGCATGAAAATTGAATGACAATAAATTATCGTTCAGTAGATATAAGAATGAGTATGGGATTGCCAAGGTGATGTCTAGGGTAACTTTATACGTGTCTGGCTCCACGAGGTTAAGAGTCTTTCTCCATTTCTTGAAGAACTTTAAACCAACAATGATGACAACGTCAAAAGTAAATATGAAATTGAAACAAATTAAAATCACAATACCCCAAAACGCTCTTTCATTTGTCTTGCAGAATGTATATACACAAGTGTCTAAAATGTACGCAATGAACAACGTTGTGAGGATGAATATTTTCCAAGCTGGGTTGGAATATATCAGTAAAATGGTCCGGAGCTTGCTGTTAGTGAATTCAGATCGAGTTTCTTGCAATATTGCGTAAGTTCTTTGCCTTTTATCTTCATCTATTTCGTAACAAATGTTTGAAGCCAAGCTTTCTGATAATCGAAACGATGCTTTTGGACTGGAGAATATTTCATTCCTAGTTGCTCGACGTCTATACTTGTAAATATCCAGCCCCGTATCACTTTCATCTCCATCGTAAGCTAATCAAAATATTTAGTGGTGAAAATCAGCACCTGCTAGCCAGTATACAATAAAAGTAAATAAAAAAGAGAAACTTACGCATTTTCTATGCAGTTAATTAGCTCGCTGGTTGGAAGTTTACATTTAAAATAGCTTCAGATAACTGATTTAGCAATTCCATATTTCATAACATAACACGTCAAAATTAGATCCAGTTGGTTTCAAACTTTAAATTATCTGGTAGGCGTATTTCGTCTATAATGAATGACATTATATTTATGTGACGTTGATTTATGATGGAGATAGACAGATAGATAGATAGATCCAATGGAATCTAAAAAAAAACTTGTGTACCTATACACTGTTCTTGGACATCGCTGGACGGTGTGATCATTTGGACAAGTAAGGCCAAAGCTGATATGGAGTTTCATACAAAATGGTCACCCGATGATCGGGTGACGCAATGTTTTCCTCGCTTCACAAATCGTAGGCCGAAAGCCGGACATGTAGATCCAAGACGCGAAGCTGTGCGCACGGCACTCCAACCTACATACATGAACATAAAAATTGTTGCGGACTTGACGTTATTTTAATTTCATATTGTGCGGCTGCTTTTTTATTGGAAAAACACAATGTGGATGCATGATAGACGTTTTACGAGCAGTATCCATGAATACCTAATTACATTTATTTTGTGTTCCACTGTCCTGGTTTAACAGAAGGAACGAAAGTATATTTTTATTTGTTTTAATGATAACTAGCAATGTAAGTTTATCACATTTTGTTTCAGAGATTTCGATATATTAAGTATCTTATATTCTGTCTAAATCAAGAGTCACATTGTGCAAAGTACATAACATAGTGCACATTTCATGTTAGACAATCAATTGAATTGCAATTTACAATAATGTTTTTATTATTGACGCAAGAGTTAAATACTTGATGGCGGCATTAGTGCGCTACCATCTTCGTAGTTCCAAGTCCCATAGCGCCTAGGCAATTAGACTCCGAGCGAGCTTCCATAGTCGGAGTGGCCGCATAATCACGGTGCTTTTATGGTAGTCAAGACCGCGTATCGGTGAAAAATGTTGTCATATAACGATTTTAAATACCTTAAGCATTTCGCAGTACGTTTAATTCGCTTAAGAACTCACCATATTAGATTTATTGTGAAGTTAGGGAAATATCTTCCTTTGAATGAGAAGATGCACAGGATTCTATAAGAAAATTACAATTTACCAAATCAGAAAATAATTGACCGAATTGATTCTGAGGCAATGAATATACATTTGCAGCTTTACGCAGAGACCTGTCGAGAATCATCAATGTCCTTCGAGAAGTTACTGTGCTTAGTAACGAGATTCTATTGTAAACTGAAACCAATAAGACAATTGTTCAAAAGGTATATCGGGTGTATGTAGATAAGGGTGAAATTTTAAACATTTTAACTGTCTTACAACTCTTCTATTCAAGTCAATTTACCTGTAGATAACTCGCATAACTATGGCATAGGAACACAATGTTAAACGTAATAAAGCTTTCAATTCTGTACAAATAACGAATGTAGAGCGTGGAACTTGTGTGCTTAATCCGTTTAATTCGATAGATCCACAAGAGCATCGGATAGGGGTCAATTATCCATTTATCCTTTTAACGGAATTGATAAAACGTAACCAACTTGGGTGATTTTAATTGATCAAATGTGCTGGCATTGTTAAAAACTAATTTCGACGGCGATCTCAAGTTAAATTTTTATCACTGCCAATTGATGCTTTTAGTAGATAATTAAAGGTTTCTTATCGAATTTCTTCTATTCAATCATTTAACATTATTTGGGTCTATATACATAAACTTCTTCAGGCATTAATGCCATCTCATAATGTTTAATTTTAGGCATTTTGTGAAGGAGTAGAATTATATTCGTACATTCGTAGTATTATTTGGATGTATTATTAATCTCAATTAAGAAAACTATACAGGGGTTGACGTTTCATTTGTTCTTCTAAGCGTATCTAGAAATATATTATTGTTTACTATATACATAAGTGCCGCAATGTACGCCGTTATATTATTAGATTTATGTGAGTTATCTTCAGATTTGTATTCATCAAGCGAATGTCCTAGTGTCCTAGGACACATGACATTATAATAAGTCTGATTTATAGCGGAAGGTGGTTGTCGGTGTTATAATATTCATGTTCTATGTCTTGTGCTTCTACTTTATATATCGTCATATTTGGCTCAAGAAGATTAAAACAAAGACAATTAGTGCATTTTGACACCGTAGTTTTAAATATTACATTGGTGTCAAAGAGTGTGGATTGTTAATGCTTGTAATACAATATAATACAGTTAAACTGATAAATTACCGTTGTTACGCTCTCAAATAAAAAGGAAAATATCTCAATATGATCTGTTCCTAATCGAAAGCGCTTCTTAAATAAAATTGCAGATTTTTGCTCTCAAATAAAATGTATAATAAAACGTGGAATAGTTATAAACCACCAAACTAAATCTATGTGTTCGATAATTACAATATTTTTCTTGATTCTTGTAGGTCCTCGAAAATAATATAAACTTATTTGTAGAGGATTTAAGTGTCGTCGTAATGCAAAGGACTATTTAATGAGTAGGATAATAATATGGCCATAAAATATATTATTTAATGACTAATCATCGTCCGTTCTTTAGTGTATTACGTAATCGAGCTATATTATTATGAAAAACAATCTTGCAGTCGCCCACTGTTTCCTTGTATGTAAAGGGAGAAAAAATATAACTCTCTAAACTTGACAAAATGTTGTGTGCGTTGGCGTAATGGTAAATGATTATACGCCTTATTATAACCTGAGGTAAGGCATTGAATTAATTTTGTTTAATTTTAATTAACAAGTATTCCTTTGGAGTCTGCAGATTTACGTTGCGAAAACATGTTACGATAATTTATTGATCAGATTAGTAGGTATATATGTTCAAAAAAACATACGTTCAAAAAAAGTATATATTATTTTTAAATAATAAGCGTCAATAAGCACCAGGTATTTAATTAATTAATTATCAGTAGGTACCTCGTCTTTTTGCAAATTTATTGTTTCTATATGAAATCATCCTAGTGTTACGTCTTCTGCAACCTTACTTCGCTAGTCTGAAATCGAATAACCTTATATTAAAGTCTATTCTTTTTTGGGCCCTTTGAGTTTTGTCAAAAGGTTACTTTTCAAAAATGTACAGTGCGATTTAGGCGCTATTTTCGTATCGTGTTTATCGGGAAAACGTATATTTTATTGATATTTGAGTGAGTAATTAGTAATAATCCTTTATTATTAATCCCGTTATATACAACTACAACTAATTGCCAAACATCATAATAGGCTTATACCTAATGCAGTGTTGCTCTTTTAATTGAATACGTTGGAATTGAAGTATTAACAATTTATAGATAGTATAGTGTGTCTATAGCCTATAAAATAAGACGATCTTGCATTTTGGAAAGTGCCTATACGCGTGCTATCAAGATGGTCTTGGCTCTCATATTCTTTTGTATGTCCTTCCAGCATTTTAACATTTCGGTTCTTCAGCAAAATAGGGTTTCAAAGCAATATTAATTCAATATTAAATACTCAATTGCATACTCGGTGGTACACACGAATTTTGAACAATAGGTACCTACCTACTAGATCCAGACAAAGAACGTATGTGCGGAATGAATGTATTTTCTAAGCAATATTTCTACAGGAACAAGTTACTAACTAATCTATTTCAAATATCTGCGAAACATTCTTCTTTTATCATGTGTGGAAATAGCATAGCGAATAAGTAAGCGGTTAATGGTTACCATCGTATTTAACTCATATCATTATAGTTATAACTGGGTTGGGTAGATGGCGTCTAATTCGCGCCTTGTGGCTGCAGAGTGAAACAGACAGAGCTCGAGCCGTGGTGTGAGCGAGAGCAGTATATGTTATTATTACGCCTACACTGTGGACAGAAGTCGCACGCGCTCAGAAAAAAAACCATTCGACAAGAGCGCAGGCGCAGCGTTATATTCGCCCACAACTTCACTTCGGTCAACTTCGTCATTTAGTGGTGATCGAAACGTCGATGTGTGTGGAAGTGAATTTAACTTTTCTAACATAATCTCACAAAATAACAATATAATCAGTAACTAAAGTACAATTTCTTATTTGAACGTGTTGGATTGAAGATTTAACGTGTCATTAGTTTAGTATACTGTATACAAAATGTGTGATAATAATCCTTCAACGCAAAGCATAGCGGACTACTTAGCTCAGTTGCTCAAAGACAGGAAGCAACTGGCTGCGTTCCCGAATGTTTTCATGCACATGGAGCGACTTCTGGATGAAGGTAGGTCAAAATCGTGTCGAACTATTTATAATACATCGGCAGCCGGGAGTACTAGTTCCTATCTTCAATGGTTGTCACCGAGAGGCGATCATAAATCCGATGCGTCGACAAATGTTACAACGCAAACGATATTAAGTTTATTTTTGTCTTCGCCCCGCCGAGTTATGGTCCAGTGGTGTTTGTAATGCGATCCTTCATTTCGAAAAGCGAAGTAAAGCAGAACGTCTCTGCGCCGATTTGCGGTCAGCGGTCGTTAGATTGTCGCCGACAAATGAGATCGGTGAAATGTATGTTGTAAACTAGTTTGGTGTCCACATTATGTGTTTCATATCGCCTTCCACGCAGCTGTTGTCGAATAAATCTTTCTTAGTTATGATTTTGAGGTTATGGTTTAAATTAGGAACGCCCTATTTGAAGGATCACGAGCCCTGGGGGTAACCTGTTCGCAGGGCCGTATCACGCATTGTGCACGAGTTGGTGGAATGTCGCCACTCTGTGTAAGTACCGTACGTCCACCATTCTCAGTCACACGAGATTTGTACGCAGCGCGGCGCTGGCGCACCACTCCTTGCCCGACGTATAGCCTCGTTTTAATACCGCTCGTAACCAGTCCACGGATACTATGTAGCCCTTATCTTTGCTACTGCATGTTTGCCTACTAGGCCCCCCTGGTAATCCTTTTGCAACAAAGAGCTGAATTGATTTAAATAAATTGTGTAGGTATAAGTATAGGGGAGACCGGGTACAAAAGTAACGGCGGGTCGAAAGTAACAAATGCTCTCTAGGTTTATCCAATGGGCGAACACCGCTTCGCCGACGTCAGGTGATAGCCAGAAGCGGCCCTCTTACTCGCATTAAATCGCTGCGTGCGCCGCGCGCTGGTAGGTTGTGTGACAGGACGCAATGTGTTTTCACAACTTAAAAGTAAGTTTTTTGACTTTTTTTTGTTTAATATTTACGTAGTCGTAAAGGGATTATAGTAATCTGAATGTTTGCATATCAATTCTTGATTAGATTGATTTTTCATTGTTTAAATTCGTTTTTGTCTAGCACTTTCCGTTTTAAGGTTATATTACACGTTTGAACAAAAATGAGGATGGGTACAAAAGTAACATAGCCCTATGGGTACGAAAGTAACATGTTAATTTTGTCATCATATTTTTCTACTTCAACAGAATGCCGTCATAACGCATAAGAACTACTGCACGAGAAACTACCGATACGGAAGTGTATCGAAAAGCGGCTGAAGAGCATTTCAAAGATGGTGAAAAAATAAGAGCCCTGGCAAAAAATATAATGTTTGCCATGTAACATTATACATGTAAGAGGAAATTTATACCTACAAAAGGAAAGGGAAAAGGGAGAAAGACAAAGAATGCACCTAAAGACAAGGAAAATAAATCTGACGACGACGATTGCTTCTGCCTTGTCTGTTTAGAAACTTTTAGCAATAGTCGACCAAATTAACAATGGATACAATGTATCGAATGTAGAATGTGGTCCCATGCAGAATGCGTGGTCAATCATAAGAATTATGTGTGCCATAATTGAGTCTGAGTAGTAGAATAATACTGAATAGTCTGATTATAAAAGAATATTTAACATATATTCATTGATCTCATTACTTAAACTAAGAATAACTTATATTGATTTGGTTTCTTAAAATATATAATTTTTCAGCATTTAAAATGCTGAAGTTTGTTTGTGTTATTAATACAAAGTTTTAAAATAAATAATTTGTTGATTTAATATGTAATATTGTTTTAATTAGCAACCCCTTTGTCTTGTTACTTTTGACCCACCACGTGTTACTTTCGACCTGCTTACGTGGTCGAAAGTAACAACTGACGATTTTTTTTTAAGTCTCTGTTATTCATATAAAACACACCATAATAAAATTAATCGAGTTATCAGTGTAAAGAACATAAACTGAATTTATATGTGGTTATATAAATTTAATGACAATAATCACACCCAGCAAGAAATCAAGGTAAATGTACAAAGTGTTACTTTTGTACCCGGTCTCCCCTACCTACCTAATGAAGTAGGTATTATCAAATGACTCATATAATGATATTATAATAACTATATAGTATAAATTATAATAAGTTATACCTACTTAAGCACAGAACGCTATCAAGCAATAAACCATTTTGTATAGGTAGGAACTGTATTCTGAAAGTATTATAACGGTAATTTAAAATGTGTTATTAAAGACACTACTTGGTAAGTGGGTAAAAGTACCTGTTTGTAAAGACGAACCATTTCAGGTTTTGCGGATTTGCCTGTAGTAATAAAAACTTTCTGAAATAGGTATCTTTAAGCAACTTGATTTCGGTACGTAAGTAATAACTGCTACTAGTAGATGATGTATATCTACCTTTAATGTTTTTTTTCTAGGATATCTAATTTCCCATAATTATTTGAACCAACCTTGGGCTTACTAAAAATTAAGAAATAATAAATATGTTTAAGTGGTAGTGAAACTCTTGTCTATTATCTTGTATATTCAGAGGCAATAATCCAATGTTAAACTAGGTTTAGTTTGGCTTGTGATAATCGATCGACTGCTGTATTTCAATATGAAACTGGTTTGGAACAACTGTGACACCATATAAGTGAATGCAAACCTAGGTACACCCATTTGCTACTATACTAGATTCTTATCGATACTGGTATCTGGCCTATCTGTGGTTAATGAAAAATATGATTGTCTTAAATGCCTTATTTATGTGCATAAATTGTGAATTATATCACTACAACCTATGCTAACGTATGGTACCTTGCCACTTGCTGTAAATACAATTAATACAGTAATATTTTCTTCTTCATCATTTTTATATTAACACTGACTATTACTGTACCTACTACTGAACAGTAGGTACTGATATGTGATATTACCTACCTACATGAAAGAACTGTATATAATGATTAAGTGTCTCACAGATACCAAATAAACTGAGAGCCTACCAAATAAAGTAAAAAAGGGATTTCAGAAGACCATAGATTCCCAGAAATGTTGATGCAAGACCTAACTTCATTGAAAAGAGGTGTTACTTTGAATGGGTTTAGCAAGTCTAGTCACGTATCGTTGCAAAGCGAGGTCTATTCGACCCATACTTCTACCTGTCATAATGTCGCAGCCATAACGATTTACTGTTAAACGTTAACCGTTGGCCTGTGGGATTAAATGAAGAAATCTCGGAGAAATCGAAAATGTTACCTTTGCTTTTTTGTGACATTGGACACAAAGGAAAAATAATCGCTAAAAGCCGAATAAAATGCTTAAACAAATAAACCAATTGCGATAATGCACCTTATGCTCTCTATTCCACTCATGAATGCCCTCAATTATTTGTTACTTTATTGCTGTTTCCTTGCTACCCAGTTTTAAAAGTTCTTGAACATATATATTATTTCTAATCTTTTGGTATGCTATGTAAAAGTTAGTATCTAATTATCTACTGAATCCTGATTAGAGATTTATAATAAATTCATCTTAAATTAAGCACTTAGGTACCCCCATTTTTAGTAAAGATACTTACACTACACTTTAAAAGTCTACCGAAAGTGTTGATGCGCCATTTATTGTAGAAAAAACAGTGTGACCTTAATTGGGTGTTCACGTATCCAGCCATTTATAAGTTGACTGGACAAATATTTCTTAACCTGTTCGTGGACACCTATCTAATATTGAATCCTTTGAAGATTTCAAAAATCATTTTACCATTACGCTCACTGAGTCTTCACCCATCTTTATAAGCAATAATATCACTTGATGTATCGCTTCTCTTGATGTCTCTCTGACGAAATCTTTCCACATTCAGGCGTAAATATAAAGCAGACAAACAATTTATATTGCCATATTGAACCATCAGCAGATGTCCTCATGGTCTCGTTGGTCTCATATTGTCCAATGTTTACTCGCATTTAAATGAGCTCTTATGAAATAATATCACCGGCGGGGCATGAATCTAATACGGTTGGTCTCGGTAGAACCCAAGTGGATTGAAATGTTCCATGTCCAATCCTTTGCGGTAGATAACATGTTTTTAATATACTTATATAGTCGTTATTGTAAAGTGGCAATATTAATAATTGCATTTAAACAGCATGAAGGTGATTTTATAACACGTGGTTCAAGACTTCAACTAATATTCAGCTTGCATCATTCTCGATAACTTGTTGATTTAACATTTGCCATAACAAGCAAGAGCTCTCGGCTCGAGGGCTGACTCTTTAATTTCATTTTGATAAAATTGGTAAGGTCTGAGTCACCGTTACGGATTGGGAAACGTCGTGCCGTTGATATTTAGTGACTCTGGTGTTTTTTCATATGTCCAGTACAAATTCGATGGACGTACTAAATGAAGGTCTGTGATGGTGGGGTATTATTTGACATGTTGCGCTAGTCCAGTGGAGCGCGCAATGACGACTTGACGAAAATATCGACGGCAAGCTGACAGCCGACAGGCGTGGCGGCGGATCGCGTTACGCCGAACTAAGAAATTACAGCGGCTATTTTAGTTGGATACTGGAACATTACACGCGAAAAAGATGGGGAGTCAAAGGATTTCCTCTCAAAACATATAACTTTTTGCCAGTATTATTTTGAACCAAAGCCAGAAACAGGCACAATAAAGAACACCTGTTTATGTGGAAAAGTACTAAGTGGTACCTACATACCTATTGCGTTCAAAACATTGGATGTTTTTATCAACCATGTTGTGGCTTATGATGAGTGATGGAATATAAAGTTCACCTATTATTAGATACATGAATACCTGGTTGTAATGGCTGACATTTTATAACATGGAATTGGTACATAAGTACCTACTTATTTGATAGATACAAACACAATATCGAGCGATCCATGTTTACATATTAAACCAATGATTTGACTGTTTGCATTCCAGAAGAACAGTGCATCAGTAGATAACAATGCGCTAGCAAAAGTATAAACATATAAATTGGTCAATCAAAACAATAGATAGTATCGATACAGATGGAACATAAATATGTAGGTATTACAAGATAAAGAAACATCAATGGAACATCGCCTTTGAAACGGTATCATTATTTTGATATGGACAATAAGGAGGTAAAGTAGGCAATAAAAACCTCAGATTTATAGATAATTTTATCAAACATGATACACACACTTGACTTTCCGATTAATCTCTGATAAACGATAAAAATGAGTTTAATAGCCTTTGAACATTGTTCTTATCGGTGAAATTGAATACCATCAAAAAATCTTTAAAAAATCCCGACTTATAAATTCCCAGATAAAGTAGTGAAGTATACCACTGTTTTATCTGGAGACGATGATAATGACAAATATTTAATGCAAGTCCCAGTGACCGTGATACAGTTAAATGACATTACATCGTACAAGTTATATCAATGCAATTATTGCGTTTTGGTGCGTAGGCGCCACCTACCTTTGATGTTGATGGTTCCGCAACCCTGTATCAAAAGTGAGTCTTAGTTGGGTCATTATAAGGTTGTTTAGCATGCGATTAGGCGGGCGGGTGCGCCTACGTCGATGCCCAAATGAGGGTAGCCGTGGGTTGCGTGGAGGTGTAGAAGCCAAGGTTGTTCCCGTCGCTCTAGGACACGTTGTGACTTGCTGTGGGTTGCTTAATTATAAAGATTCAAAACAGCACCTACACATAAGATAACTAATCATCATAATCAATTTTGGATGTCAACTGACCCTTGCCGAGATATCGATTAAGAATTCAAAATATACCTACAGCAATTTGCATTTGGCTTTACATAAATAGCAACATCACCATTAGTTATTCGTCAGATTAGGCCGACTGTCAATTGAATGCCCAATTTGTTGAATTGAGTTACTGGTAAAAGCTTTTCATATAGTGTCAAATTTACTTATCCAGATACACGAATATACACGAATATACGAATTATTCGCGGTTCACAACAAGCCAAGAAAAAACGGGCGCCTTGCATTGTGTGGAAACACTTGCTTTCATCCTTTGTGTGAGCGTCAGGTACTTCAGAAAATGTTACAGAAAGCAAATATTGACACGCTAGTCATTATCGCGCCGACCTCGATAAGGCTACCCTGTATCGCCGTAGAAAACTGGATCATACGAGACGCCTATTCTTTACCCGTTCCCACGACACTGATGCGACGCATCTACGCTTTGTCTAAGCCGAGCTGATCGCTCCTTTGATGAGAAAAACTTTTTCTAAGACAAGACTGCTTTGTCAAGAGCATAACGACAAATATGAAGAGCATAGGAAAAATAAATATAGCTAATATTTGCAATGACACTACCAATCGCTAGATATGTTACATAAACCATCATTGGGGTAATTAAATAGTAGTTATATAGCCATCTAAGAAATAAGAATTTAATTAGCTTTTTAATTTGCAATCTACTCTAGTGTCTAACTGGAACGTTAATGGAAACTGGGTGACCATCATACTAGGTGTTCTTGAACGCACAAGGCATGCGTAAGCGTGAGGGTGTGTGGGCTGTGCATGAGCACTGTAATTTGAAATGAAAATCGATCTCTTCAGAATGCCGCTGGAACCCGTCCCGTGGGTGGACCGCCAAGGCCTACGCATAGAGCCGAACAATCCCTCTAATATCGCTTTTACATTTTGATTCCGTAATATCAACCATTTGGATTCACCTACGCGGGTCATAGTGTTATAATTTATTGCACCTGATACATTCTTAGAAATTTCGTTTCTATTTGAAGTTTACAATATAAATTAACCGCTTGTAATTAGAAACAGCATCATAAATTAAAATGAATGATATGATACGGTTGATGCGATGAATTGAGATTACAGAAATAAGATCGGCTCACTGCACCGGGTCGTAGCGGGTCCGATTACCGCCGAGGCAAAATTCGGAAATGGCCCTTTCGTAGTTTGCCCTGGTCTGGGTATCACTGGGATCGCCCCCAGTATATTGTACGGTACTTAATTATGCAAGCGTCGCTTAATTTGGACTATACCGTTAGTGTGTTTTAGTCTGGCGATATTTATAAAATACAAAATCTAGTTCCCTATGCCACCAGGCGTGCAATCTGGCTTGCCTTCTCATTTGCACGACAACTTCGTATCTAAACGTAAATTAAGTTTATATGCCCTCTCGCAAACACCATTTAGCATAAGTGAATATTCAGCAACTCGGCTACACAGCTAGAAATAAGACGGATTGCTAACTGGTACCTAAACAAAAAGGTCGGAGCCGATGCGTGGGAGCTATCGGCCCACGGATGAAGGTGACTCGGGTGGACCCGCTTTGTTTAATTGTGGCCCTCGACGCCTACGTTACTGTTAGAATGACAATCGTGCTCAGGTCAACATTTAGAAAGTGCAACCTAATGACAATGTCCATATAGTTCTCCAACACCATTTTGGAACAGCACGAATTATTACTTTACTCATTAGTTTAAATACCGGCTCTTGATAAATAACAAAAGAACTTCCCCTACCGGACCTTCATACGATCCGGCGGATGTCTTCTTTATCTCTCTCAAACATACTCATGGGTGTGTTATGTAAACTGGACATAGAAATCTTAAGTAGGTTTAAGCGATCGGAAGTGATTGAAACATTTTATGTGTTTGCAAAAAGATTTTTTGCCTAAAATTTGTAGCATATAGGTAATATAGTTACACTAACCTACTTACCTAGTTGCCATTCAACAAGCAATAGAAGGAATTTAAATTTATTTATCTAAATATAAAATCATTGTATAACCTGCTTTGGAATTGTTCATTATTTTAATTGACTGCATCCGCTAGCAATTCGGCTTCCATCAAATACCATTTTGTAGACAATTTTATATTTGGGCCTTTAGCCTTTGTTTAGTATTTCTTACCGAGATGGTAGCTATGATAAATTTGCATAAATAATGTTATGAGTAAGACAGCTAGACAATGCAATGTATGTCTGAATGAAGGCATGTTTTCTAAAGACGGCATTTTGATGCATTGCGAACTTACTTGGAGAGCGTATGGTGTTAAAACCCCTATGTTTAGACTAATTGGCATCATTCAGAGAAAGCAGTATATCATGACTACATTTAGTCCGCTTTTACGATAGTAGAACTCCCTGTTAAACTGAACGTACCCAGTCTAAAGCTAAAACTTGAGACAAAGGACAATTTGAAGCATACGTGCAAGAATGTGATTTAGCTACGACTACGATATACGATACCGAATCAAGTGAGTAATTAAGGCTCAGAATCTGGGTCCCAATCTAGCGATTGATTATCTGTAGCTTCAACGTCAATACAATGATTGTCAATTACATTGGCTTTCAATGGGTGGACTTGGACACATACCAAGTTCCACAGGTTAATATTTTTCATTACCTACAGTAAGGCGTGTTTATAATATGGAAGCCGCATTCGAAGTAGTCGATTTAAAGTAGTTGGTTGCTTGAATGCTCAGTCCACTATAAACTTTACTGGCTTCATGCATTAGCTTTTACAATGAGCGTTAGTGGGAAACGTAAATACTGCATGTACATGTGGAAAACCGTTGACCCACATAACACAATACGCCAATAAATCCTCTTGTTTTGACAAAAAAGGTTTTTGCTGTAGGTGAGCCGACTTGGCTATTGATTCTTATTTGAGTGTCCGCGCACGGTTCGAACACAAATATCCTATTGATTTAATACGAATAATATACACTTAAGATAATTTTACATATACCCAAGCAATAGATTTTCATTTGTTCGTGTGAATCATAAAATACCCTATTCAAAGTAGTAGGCTTCACACATAGGTAGGTAATATTTATTTTATTCGTCTCCTTTAGATAGGTAGCTTCGCTTCATACAAATAGGTACTTATTATATATCAGAGGAAACAATATCGGGGAATAAGGTTTCATTACAAATTCTAACCGTGTTGATATAAATAATAATATATACAGTCTATTGTGATGAGTCACAGGCATATTTACGTTTTGATCCCTCATGAACTATTTATTAGATATTAAACTGTTAACAATTTACCGAAGCGATTTGGAAGTCAAGATCATAAATGTTCGACCACATTCGCCCATGGTCCATGACGACTAGTGACGAAAGGGGGAAAAAAACATCATACAGGACTCTAAATATGATTCAAATTTAAAAGGTCAATTAAAGAAAAACATATACTGTACCTACTGACTCGATACCTAGTTTGCATTATCCGGAAAATCTCATTCCCTAACTACGTACGTAACGTAACCACTTACTCTTAAACATTGGATTAGTTAAAGATTTATAATATCGGTTGCATATACCTAACCGCATTCCGAACGCATAGCTGATAATAAGCTATGATAAGATTAACTGCGTTACAAGTTTTATGTTTTTTATGGAATATTCACAAAACCTCAAAGTTTTATTTTATTAGTCCAAAAACTGACCTCAACAGACTTACATCAGTGGTAGCCGATTAGTTAAGCACGTGTCTTGCGGGCACAAGGTCCTGGATTCAAAACCCCGCTTGCACCTTTGGGATTTTCAAAATCTAAGTGCGAATCATAATTTCTATATGATTATCACTTGCTTACGGTGAAGGCGAACATCGTGAGGAATCCTGCATGTCTTAAAAAATCTAACCTATTTTCGAATACCATGTGAAATCCGCCAAACCGCACTGGATCAGCGTGGTGGATTACAGCCTGAATCCCCGCGTAGTGGCTTAGTGAGAGGTGGCCTATTATCAGGAGTGGGAAATCAAAAGGGCTAAATTATTATACCTACTTATACTATAAAACTGACCTCAAAACTGTTAAAGTTGTTTGAGTGTCCTAATTTGGCATTTGAAGTGATTTTGTTCGCGAAAATAATATAGCTACCACCTACCTAGTTTGTGTTAAAACACTTGCTTATCTTTTTCCAGTAAATAGAAATACACACCTTACCTAATAAGGTAAATCTATTATTATATGTATGGAGCAATTTACGTCCTCATCATAATACATTATACAACCTGCAATAAATATATAATATGCAACTGCGTAATGGGTTTCCATATTTGTAAATCTGATTTAAGTGCCCATCTCCTACAGGCAGGTAGCACAGAATAGTATAATAAAATTAATAACTTGATGCTCCTCATAATTCATTTTAAATAAGTACAGTAGTGTAAGCACTTATATAGGTAATCTTTAAGTATAAAAACGTTAGTTCCACTTATAATTTTCTATAAGAAAAACATCTAGAATATCAATCATAGTAATATGATATTTTGATCATCTAATGTTACAAATCTGAACAAAACAGTTTTATATATTGACTAGCTGTACCCTGCGCGCGTTGCTACGCTGTCAAATATTGGTCGTACCAACTCAGAAACCTTTGTGGGCTCATGCACAACACTTTGCTGAAGCTCATGACATGATCATATGCATAGTTTACGATTCTATAAAGGACATACAGACAAACATTCATATTTATATACTAGGTGAAACAGAAAGGGTATATACATTTTTATGCAACTTTGTAAATTTAAAACTATCGGCTTTGTGGGACAGTTAAAGTAATAAAGGTTTTGTAGACTTATGAATTTTGTCAACAGCTGTAGTCCTATAACACATTTTGTTTATCAAGTTTCCTCCAAAGCTGCTGTTTTATACTTACCCTTTTTGTTTCAACCTGTATATAGATTAACATATTAATTAATTTAAATAATATATAAGCGCTATAATAGTACTTAAACAATTAATGATAAAAAAAGTGAAAATATTTTTTTTGTTACATTTTATTGTTTACCCCAATATAGTAAATGGTTCAGATAACGCCTGCCCGGCCTTCACGCTCCGCACTGATCGCGATTCATGCACTGCCCGGGCGCACGCCGTCTGACCTGTTATTTAATGTTCACATTGATGACATTTTTCCAATTATAATTAGTTAAATAGGTAAGTATTCTTTCTATTGTCGTGTCGTTAATGTTTATTTGTATCGTAGTTAAGTTAATGCTAATGGTGTGTAGGTAGCTTTTATTAGGTCAGAATGTATTTATTTGATTGTTACAATCGATAGTAAGTATATTACTTATATAAATAAATATTTTATTTTACAGAAATCTGTCCTCAGCCTTAGACCATTTCCCAATTTGTGTTTGACTCTGCTTCAATTATACCAAGATGTTACTGATTATTATTTTTTAATAAAGATCTTAGTTCAAAGCTTACATTGTGTTGAAAGCTTAGTAAAGTGAAAATCAAAACACCGCGTGCGATTCTAAGCCACTTCGTAATTCGAACAAACTGGGCCAGTCTAGTTCTTCAACTTTCTACAGAAGCACGTAGGTGGCGCCCGACAGCCGACAGCTTCAGACTTGACTGTCGACGACATTTGAATAGTATGACACAGCTTATAATAGATAGCTTCCTTTGATTTGAGAAATAAGCCGTGCAAACACCCAGCAGCCGGGGTATTTGATTAGAATGATGCTAATAGGTGTTGGTAAGATAAAACCCAAAAAAAGGTTATGACATCAACATTCAGTATGGCCACCGTTTTTTCACAGACTCCCGAGATTCGCTTTCTATAATCGATAGGCAAGGCGTTACTAACAAGCAACACAAACATGTCGAAAGTGCCTCCGTTGCGCCACATGTGTGGGATGAGCAGGCGCCGGTCTGCCGTCGGCTCTAGCGTAGACGGCTTAAGGGTCTCATTCATTTCGCATTAAGCAATTTGGTGAACGCACTGCGTTTACCGGTTCATTCATGCGATTGTGCAATTGGTTGATGTGTGATTTTAACCAAACCTCGCCAAATATTGCTAAACGAGTATCTGATTAAATACGTATCTACTTAGCTCTGTAAGTAGGTACCTTGCATTCAGATTTCATTAATGTAGTATTTTTTGTAGTGACTAGTATATGTAGATACCCAGATACTTAGGAAGGTACTGTGATACAAGGTCAGAGGAAATTCAAATTGAGTTATTAAATGTATCTCAATAAAAAAATAATCATTATTACAGGAAATATCAATATTATCTGAATTGATTAAAATGTTCTGATCTATTTTTCATTTTTAAAAAGGTCGTGGTGCCGAGTATGACTCAGCGGCGAGAAGTCGTCTGCTTATGTCTTTACTTTCAGATGTTGATAGATTATGATGATCTCACTCTATCTTGCCTATTAGAGGTATCTCTGTCACTGTCTCGCTCGGCTAACACTTCACGTGTTTGCTGGCTCGCCTACGCGACGTCATCTCTGTTAATTTAATTACTTCTGCTTCTGGTAGACCATGTGGTCTTAAAATTTCTTGACTTTGTTTTTCAAATCTAGTCGAGGTCTTGTTTTCTACGCCCCTGGAGAGATAGAAGTGCCCCCCACAGAGGTACTTACTTACTTAAAATTGGTGGAAAAATGTCAACATCTTAATAGACGTCTCGTCGGATAACCCGTTACCTTAATTAAATATTCCAAATAACTAACATATCGATGCATGGAATGGTTTCAACTCGCGTGAGTTGGCAAGGAATTTGATTATAATCACAAAGAATTCCATGATCGCCGACGTATGTAGGTTAGGTTTATGCGAACAATCACATTTGTTTAAAATACACCTTGTTTATTTATTAACAGACGCACAATGGTAAACATATGATTGTGGTCGGCAGCTTTCGAATCATTTTACTGTCGTTTACGTAATTTGGCCCTAAAATGATAACAATTCCATTTAACTTGCCGTTTGTCCTGTTCCTGGACAATTATCAAGCAACTATTATTCTGAATATTAAATAGGTACCTATATTTTTATATTTTCTGCATGTGACTATGAGTCAAGTGACAAAACACTGCGCACATTATGTAAGTAAACAGTCATTTAAATAGAAGGAACTGCATCTGCCCTGATGTCTGGACTCTAGCCAACTTCATCTAATTGGGTCATTTATATGCACCACAAAATTACTCGAATATTTTCTGTAGTCTCCAAATAAATTATGGGGGATTAACTGAACTGTTATAAACTGGAGTACCTAACATCGTTTCAAAGCCATGAAGCACATTTTACTGTTTCAAGAACTGGTAGTTTTCCATTATAATAAATAAAAAAAAATGTGAATCTCCAATACGTAAAATTGCGAATTCATCTTCCTATTAGACAGTGGTCTAACACAGAAGGTAAGAAGGAAGGTGGAATATACCTTCTTGCTTAGGTGCGTGTTTTATCCCACAACTTATGTTTAGATTTTTATGTGAATACAGTAAACCTATTAAGAATAAATGTTTGACGCATTTCTTGAACAAATACACAAAACTCGACTATTATTTGTAGTTAGTAAGTAATTAAATCGTTTAAAGCCCGCATGCGCTCGCATCGATCTATCCTGCATTTTATCAAATTTTAACAGTAATTTTAAAATTTATGCCTCTGTGTTAGTTAAAATTTCCCCTTTCTAAATGTCAACCATTATTTTGCTATTATCTCACGTTGTGTTTAAATTTATTGCACTTGCCAGAAATTCTGCAGCGTTAAAATTCCGTGCAACAGAACATGAATGTCTATGAACTACTTACACAATTTTCAGCTTCGTATAATTAGGTAGTTGAATCTTACACTATTTTTTAAGCTTTATGCTCTAATTAAAAATGTTCGTTGAGCAAAAATATCAAACGTTCGCCGGAACCCTGTGAAGACTTACACAGCCGCCTTCTTGATATCTCTGAAAGCAGCGCCCCAGTCTTTTGAGCTCGAACTATTCGAATCTTGGGCTCATACCTTTAAGGTTCAAATTCGCCTGCTTGGAACGTTCAAATAGGACTTAATACGAATTAATTGGATATTTTTAATGTCATGGCGTTGTGTATTTATAAACCATCTGGAGGCGGTTTGCTTCACGGATGCGATATTTGGAAATGAAATAATCTCGGGTGAATCAGTGCGTACGATGAAAATAATTTTGCTCTTATTTGTTTCAGGTAAGCTACAAAGCTGTAAGATAAAATGTCAACTTCATTGAGCACTGCAAGCTTTGCAATAAACACGGTAAGATCAGTGTCGTATGTTGTTAATTTATGTTAATGTACGATATAAATTAACATCTTTAAACAAAGGATGCAACCGCTTCCTGGACTCGTCATCCAATTAATCTATTAAAGATTCAACCATTGATTAGGTACCTACATTAATAAAGTCTATTAGGCAGCGCAGAAATCACAGTTCTTGTACCCAAGCGAAGCTAACCACAAAACACATTAGATAATATGTATTGAATATAAGTATCGAGCCTAGACTACAGTGACAAATTTAAAACAAAAGAATAATTGAATAGAGTATGCCAGGTCCAGTAATTCTTGGTTCTCGGACGCACGCACCATGGACACGGCCGGCACGAGCGTACGCTCATTAAACCTTACAACAATGCAGGGCGGGGTTGGCTGCGTAATAAAAATTACAAGACGCTCAGGATGGGAGCGCCTAAATGGTCCTTAACTTGTCTCCGCCCGATCGGCCGCGATAAATCTACGCGACTCATTAAATCTCGTGCTCTATGGAAGAATGACATCTAAAGTACCTAAGGCACTTGATCTATTTCTATGTTACGGAGTTTCTTTGTACTTATTGTAGCGTTAAGAAAATGTTGAACACTTTTGCATTGGAGCTCAGCAATTAGTTAAGGTTTTCCTACTTAAGTGTAGGTACCTAGTGAGTGAGAATGATATACTTACTTAACCTACATTCTAGTCACCTGGCGTACCTACCAGTTTCACTACTGCATGTCCTTACTGTTTGACACATATTAGGTCGTTGTTTAAATTTTTGTAGAACGAGTTTGTTTGTATAGCTAATATGTATTTAGATTTGTTGCCAGCTTCGTGCTACAAAGAAATGTTCCGATTGTTAACCCTAAAAATCTATACCGACAGCTGAAAACAACGCTATATGTGAAGGAGATGTACTGTTTACGGTCTGGAGCTATTTCCTGATGATTCTTATCTTAGAAATGACGTACAGTTGGCGGATGATGTGTGTCATGAATGAAGCGTGGCATGGCTGTGGTGGCCAAGTTTTGGACTGGCAGACGCGAGCCAATGACGCGAGGTTCCGCCGGGCTTCCGCCGCGCCCGTCCCGTCGCACTGGCGCGTAAACAATCGTCAGATTCATTTGTTATCCGTCGCCCCCTCGCCGTTTGATTATGAGGGAATATCGGTGATTCGGAGGTTTAGCATTGCGGGCATAAGTATACGTAAATAAGCCGGTCTGCCTGGCTTGTTGTTCAGTGCCCTGGGTAGAATTAATCTAAGCAATAACGCATCGTATGTATCCAACAAAATATTATCTATTGTTTGCTTATGCTCAATAGTTTGTTGTAAAACTTGATACACTTTATTTGATGATCTTATCGCAAAGTAGTTACAATCAAATTATTAGATTCGTGTCAACTAATTCGAAACAGAAAGGTCAATAATTATTACAAACTCGAAAATCTTTCTACTTTTGAAATTGTTGATTGAACTGGGATTCGCAGTGTAAGTAAATTGTTCTGCAGATGTACATAATGATTATTTTGACCTTATACAGTTTTCTCTTGCAGAGATCGTGTTTCAGGTTACGCAACGAGAATGTGTCGGCGCAGATTTCGTCACCGCGGAAAGCGCGCTGGCCCATTAAATTGTTTTATTATGAACTCGACGCCATCTTGTGTATTTTTGGCTGAGGTTTAGGTGTTTATCTGGTTGGGACTCCGTCCAAGCAGTAATTAGTCAGTGTAACTTTATTTTTACTTTATACTCGAGGATGTTCACCGACAAAAACGTGATTTCACCGTTATGCACTACTGTTGCTGTCTCCGACGCTGTTCGCGTGTCAGTTGTTCAGATTGTTAGTAAGAAAATATTTATACAGACTGATGTTACCTGATGTTCTGTTTTAGAGAATTTGAATCAGTAACATAAACATTTATGTATTAAATCCAGCCGCCAGACAACACATTCTTCCTGTAGAGTTGAACGACCGTAGTTTGTTTGTCATCCCACATCTTGTCTTCACGCAACTCTGCGTTCCCGACATCACCTGTTTCATTTTTCACTATCTTCGCCGACGTGAACGATATCTATTTTAATAGTTGCTCTAAAATTATGAATGAGTCGTTCACTACAAATGACACTGCGTTCTATAGCATTAAATATTTTAAAAATATATGTGGTTGCCTGTCGTGTCTGGAAATAATTAAAAAAAGAACAATTAGGTACGTGTTTCACTTTGTATTTGTTGCTAGTCGAGCAAACTATTGAATTCATTACCTAGAGCTTCTAGCTTTAACCGTCGTGTCTTAAAATAATTAGTCAATGTATTATCTTCTTCATCACTGCAGGTAATTTAATTGTTCTTGCCGCTTTGTACACGTCGGTATTACAGCTATTCTTGGTGTCCGAAAACATTGTAATTTGCATATTCATTTTTTATCACATGACTCAGCCTTTGGATGTCCACGCGACTTCATACAGATGATGTAATCTACATTTTGGACTATTGAACACAAGGGTCATAAAGTGCCTCCACGCACCGACCACCGTAATAGGCAATACACGAACTGTCGTTGCATTAACGAACCCAGTTACCTCCTTACGGCTTTCCAGTTTCGCACCAATAACATGCTTGTTATTGTATGAACGTAAATCAAATTTTATCCTTATACAACCTCTTCTGCTAATATTGAGGTCTTACAGAACTGTAGCGATAGGACTTACCGGTAGGTTCATATTGTTTTACTTCGCAATACATAACCTCGATGTAAGATTTACCACATGTCTCAGCAGAACGTATTTCATACAAAAATGAGGACGATTTTAATGCATTACGTACGTTGGGTATTAGGTCACTCGTTTAATTTATCTTCCTTGGAAATATTTTTAAGACATTCAGCATAATTTCTGATCGAAAATCCTATTTAAATAAATGCTGTATTAATATGTCTTTTGGTTTCAACATTTTTGCTGCCGTCAAACAAATTTTCTTGTTTACTAAAACAAATATCTTTTACTTTATTCTGACAGTTACAACTTATGTGTTCCACTTTGAGCGCAACCGGTATCATACATAAACCCTATGTCGGCATAATTTTCGTTCTCTCAAAGCAAACAAACATGTGATTGTTAGCGATATGCCAATAAAGGCGTCTTTCATGCGTAACCACGACTGACCTATTTGCTTTCGATAGCCTTATTTAGCTATCAGTCAGATTTATATTATTTGAATTAATCTTCAACTTAATGGAAAATACTAATTGAAATTTAAATCTGCTGAATAAATTATGTATTTCTAAACCAATTCGTTGTTCACTAATTCGTTGTTTTAAGAGAAATAATTAATCAAACACAAGATTATTATTATTTTTTTCGAAGCTATTCTTATAATTGAGGTTGCAAGATATTTTTAGCGCAGTTTGCTTGCGAATAGAAAACCATCGTCCTGATTTGTAGATCCCATCGCACCGGGATAGCAGCCGCGGCGTGGGAGACGCGAGGAACGTCGACCCCGCGTGCAACTATAAATATACAGCACACTCCTTATCCATGTATCGGAACATCCTTGATACACTGTTTTTATGAGCAATATTCGACTGTTGTTCAATATTAGAACTTCACTGATATACGTGGTTGCAGTTTATTAATAACTTTAGTATTTTAATTCCATCGTCTATATACTTACGCACTGAAAGAAGCAGTTAGTAACTAAAGTTGTGACATTACAGTATGTTGGTATTCAAACAAGTTTTCGTCGGGTGCCATGTATTCACATTCTAAATATTACCTTGAGAAAGTAAACAGGATGCAAATCCTGTAAGTCGGAATAATAAAATCAAGACCCGTTTTAATTTTTTTCCGTTATACCGAACTAGCTGAACTCACCGTCTGAACACGTCTCATTTCCAAGCCGGCTGGTACAAATTGTTTCGACAAAGTTCAATGCCATCTCTAAATGGGTGATAGCAATTGAATCAGTTCCACTTGCAACGAATTAATGTTCATTAACAGAGAATGATATGACACAACTGACCGTTTCACTAGTAGTAATATAACTAGTATCACCCCGGCGTACTGAAGTAGCTATTAGGACGTCCTGGTGAGCATGACATCAGCGGTTTGATTCCGGTAAAATTTTATGTTGAACGACCTAGTAACATATGAATTCTTAAAAAAGTTGTGATGCAGGTTCGCGTGTTTCAATCGATCTTGATGTTGGGCTGGGCGTTGGATCGCGAAACGGAATACGGTCGCCTCTGATGACTTTCCAGGCACTAGGTCAGTTTTGCGCGGCTCGTTTAACGGTACAATCAGGTTGTTGCCGCCCGTGTCGACACGTAACAATGTGATTGCACTTTTGAACGTCCATCGCAAGCGATTCGTTTTGATCGGAACTAATTTAGACTGTATTGCATCCGCTCAAGAGCGAGGCAGATAGCTGTTTAGGCTCCCAGAAAGCCTTGAACTTGATGTTCGCTTAGACTTCGTTTGAATGTATCGCTAAAATTTCATTGTAGATTGAAAAATATTCTGAAGAATACTGAAGCAAATAATATAAAAATTTATGATAACGATGATGAAATTATTTTTAAATCGTCAGTGGACCATCTATCTCGTTAACTCTGTGGTCACGTTTGCTTGTCACATTAGTGTGGTGACTGCATTTTCTAAATGTGACGTAGGTACGTGCTGACGCTTGTTTCGTGGCGTATCTTGTGCTATAAGTTTTTAAGATCCTTTAATTTTGCTTCAGGTTCGTCTAATGCTTTTAGGATCCAAAACATTCAAAGGAAAAACAAACAGTAAATAAAATAGTAGGCTTACCTAATGATTTTCAACTCTCATGAGTTCTTGTACATATTTGCGTCATGTGATGACTACCAAGACTAGGCCGGGGTAGCTAGCGCGAGGCGAAACATGACATCACTTTTTAGACGCTAAAGAGATTAGTAATTATGTAAACAAACAAAGTATGTCTTGCGTTTTATAAGCAGGATTAGAACCGTGTCAAAAATGACTTCTTGGCATTGAAATACATGTATTACCAGAAGCCAATAGGAAAACTCATTGGATAAATGAAGTCTGAAATTGAAAATACCTATATAGAAGGAATTTGAACTAGAGGTGATGTTGAGCGATTTGGTCCTCAGAAGTTTAGTTAGACATTAAATTTCTTTTTCATTACTCATACACTGAAAGTAGGTCTGAAGTTGCCTGAGGAGCGGGTTGAAAGTAATACTTTTCTGGCCCGGGAGAATCACTTTCAACTGACAGCTGTCAAATTATAAAAAAAAAACTAGTTCCATTTCTATGGAACCATGTTCAAACTTTTTCTACAGTCACTCAATTACAGCACGATGTAAAATTGAAATAACATAAAGTTGAGTATTAATTAAAGAATATATACTTTTAAATGACTTAATTATAATTTAGTTTCAACAATTTCTTTAAAATAACATAGATTTGGTCAAAATATTTAAAAATGAAAATTAAAAATACTGGCTAAATAATGAAGTTGGCCGGCCAACGAAAAAAAAACAAAATAGGCGGCAATCCGATCTTTTTTTTTTTCGAGTTGTAGAGTATTGTTCATGCTTCCTTGTATTATTTCTTTAGCCAATTCCTGTTTTTATTTTTACTTTCCTTGTATTCGTAATGAAAAGCACAGTGTTTACCTCGGGTGAAAGACTTATTTTGTCCCTCGAACTATTAGCGCCCTCGCTACGCTCGGGCGCCAAACCCCGTCTCGGGAAAAATAAGTCACTTTCACCACTCGTGTAACAATGTACTATTAAATATTTTATCAGTAATTAGTATATTTCAACTTTGCAAAAAAATACATTAGTATAAGCAAAGAACCCCATAAAAATATAAACAGATGCACCTGACGAGCTTGTAACCGTACCTGCACACAGGTTCTCTTTTGTGATATGGGGCCCTATTATTATTCAATGTATGGTCCCTTGTTGATGACGTCACCGCGTACGAGGGGCGCCTCAAGCATGAGGTAATCTCCAAACATCCTTACAAAAAAAGTGTTAGGTTTGCTCCGTTATTTTTTCGTCTTGTTAGATCTGAGATTACGGAATCTTGTTGCTCATCGGATTTTTAACATTCGTTTAACGTATCTGTCAATCGTGAGGCTGATGTCAGATTCTTTTACGACTAGCCTTCCGCTAGACATAAATCTATCAATTAAAATTCTGATTAACTGTGAAGTTGCGGTCGTTAAGACGGGTGCACAAAGCAACTCATTTGTATGCTAAATATAACGATATCTTGATACGAGATCTTCTTTTTGTATATCAAGGCGAACAAGAGGTCAATTCTCTAGATTTTGGTGCAGCACGGTATCCCTAGCTATGAAAAATGTGGTATTTGACGTTATTGCAGAATAAGTTCCCGCTACGTGACCTAATTACATCGCCTGGGGAGTTCCGTTTTATAAAACGTTGACTGAATCAATGTTTTTACCAACTTGTAGTAACATTCCGTTTGTTGTAGGTAGTTAATTTATTAATGCAATCTTCTTATTGTAAGTATAGTCTAGTTTAATTTTCCTTGAGGTATTGATGACGATGAGGGATGGAGGGGGAAACATTCTGTGAAAAATATAACACGACATTATATGAAACAAGGAAAATAACGTTTTAAATTAATTAATAAATGACCTAGAATCAGCTGTTTACGAGAATTATAGTCGAATAAGGTAACGTCATTAGTGTAGCGGTATAAGCCCTCAAAAAACAGAGACAACAACAATAATCGGTGTCAACAACAAAACTCGCCAATGTAAACGAGGGATAAATATGTATCCCAAACCAAGCAACACTTGTACTATGGGCCTGGGGCGATCCCAGTGACTGGCGGGAATCGAACCCGTGACCACCCAGTGCGGTTAGCCAAACGGCCTATGCTCGAACCATTGCGGTCTTTGGTAAAGTTACCATGTTTTAGGTACTTACGAGGTGATTATTTTTCTTTTATTCTTAATGAAAGTAATGTCTTCAACTCCTTCATAATCAAACAAATCACCAACAATAGCAAACCCTGTCCATCCGTTTGTATACATACAAGATAATTAGTCATTGAGTCAAATCAACTTACAAATGAATGTAGACATTTTTTTACATCATCTCTAGGTATCTTAGAAAACAATCATCACGTTGCACAATGATTCCTTCCACTCGCGAAGACAAAGGGATCACCGTTAGTTGTGTTTTTTTCCCTCCCATGCGTCCGATGCGTAGCCTTAACAAGCGTTTCTCTTGTTTCATGCCGTTGTTCCACATTTGCTACTAATGTACAGCCTATTGTTGCCTGGTAAAGAATTTTAATGACAATAGACTTGGCTCCGACATATTTTAAAACATAGCATTAAAGCTAACAAACTTCGTACATAAAAACGGCGGAATATTGATCTCTTATTGAAATTAGCGGCTTAGTGGACGGACCTTTGACACACTTGGCTTGAATTAAAGGTCAGTTTGTGTCATCGGTGGCCCCACAGTGGCCCCTATCGACTAAGCTCAAGTACCATGTAAAAACACGTAGACGCAATTATGTGAGCTGAAATAAAGTAAATCAGAAACAACTGTTCTAGTGTGACTTAACCGCAAATCCTGGACGAAGCACAAACCCTTCGTTTTTGTAACACAGTCAATCAACAATAAACCTAAGCATTCAGTGTTTAGGTTCTAAAACGAAATCAGCGTTTCACAATGAGCATTGCAGCACTGTGTGCACCGACATTGAATTCAATTGCTCTGGTAATAAAATCTATTTTTGGTATTCGATTGTTTATAGCATGTTAAGTGTGTCGGTCGGCAGCCGGAGTGGTTGCAGACGTCTCATGTTACAGGAGCGTGGTTGGTGTTAGCATCAATGATCAACCTCTCTTTGTACTGCTGTTTTAATTTGCGGTACATAGACTATTGAGAATTAGTTGTCCGTATTATTTTCGATACATACGTGACTGCCATAATGATTTTTGTCAGATATTTTATGCATCCTCCAACATTTTTTCTAGTTTATAATATATATTGCATGACACATACTTACTTTTATCAGACGCGTGTTTAAATTAGAAGTTATTAAGTCTGTGATGCTGTTATTCTTATTAGCATATTCCATTAAATCCGTTTATGTGCTAATTACAAATTCATATAATCTATGAATCGTGAATTGTCGTCCATTAGGATAAAATCAGTTCATAATTTCGTGACATGTCTTGGGCGTGTTTAAGGTTACAATACAATATACTTTCAACAGCAGCGTCCGCGTGTTGTTGATGCATTAAATCCGAATGCTTACAAACAAGAAAGGCAAATAGTTATTTAAATTGAAAACATAGCAGTGGTTTGTGTTGCTGCTTTGAGAGTGCGTAACAGTATCAACGCGCAACCTTGTGTGACAACTGATCCTTTTATCTTCGTTATGCGTGACACATTTATAAGGTATTTTGTTCAGATCATACCGAGCTTATTACTAAGGTGGGTTGTAAGGTTACCAGAACCGTTAAGACAAGGATCATGGCGCTCTAAGATTAATAACTAGAAGAACATGATAATACGTGTCCAAGAGGTGTACTATCATGTTAATACCCAACATCGATTATCAGCCAAATCAATAAAATTTTGTATTGTGACTTGGATTGATTTGAGACATCGCTTTTTAGAAGCTTCAAAAATATTTGATTTAAAATAGACGTACCTACTAAAAGTCTCGTGATGTATTAATATGATTTGTATAGCATAATTCTGTATCATCATAAATTTATCTGTCATCGAGACTTAAGTATTCCAGCTCTAATGTATCCCTTCTATCCATTTGTATATTTTTATTTTCTTGTCAAGTAGTACAGCAGGTTACAATTACCAACAGCACCATCAATATTGCAATTTTGCTATCAAAACCCGTGCCTAACTGTCGCAATTTGTCATAGGGCCAGATACAATAGGCCATACATTCTATGAAATATAGACCTGTGGCAACATCTATCAACTCCTTGCTTGACGTATCGATATTGTACTTCAATATTTCAATATTCATGGTAGAAGCAAATTAGAACCTTTTATTATCATAGCTTTTGAGGTCGTTGTTCTGTTCACATCAAACTAATAAAAAACAGGTAAATTAGCCTCTTGTTGCTCTACGCAAAAAAAATATGTCTCCGTAGTGCTTATGTGTTTTCTATTTAAGGTGAAGGCGCCTTTCTAGCCCGCGAAGTTCAAATTTTTTGAGTTCTTTTAGAAATTTTTCAAAATCTGACAATTATAAAAGACAAATTTTGTAATTCGCGAAAAATACCGTGTGCAGTGCATTTATTAATACATTTATTTTACTCTAAATATTATCACGGTGGATATGATACTAGTAAATCACTAAATATACAAAAATTGCCAGATTATCTGGATAGCTGTCGTTCTTTAAATGTTTTAGAGTAAGTTGGATATATTAATAAATGCACTGCACACGGTCTTTTTCGCGAATTACAAAATTTGTCTTTTATTATAGTCAGATTTTGAAAAATTTCTAAAAGAACTCAAAAAATTTGAACTTCGCGGGCTAGATGGGCGCTTCAGCCTTAAACCCATATCCCAATGTGACTACAGCAGCATTGCATTTAAGCTGTTTGCTGGAGCTGACATTATTTGCTTCAGCAATAGTTCAGCCAGTGATTTTAGTTGTTTGAACACCTCTTAAGCCACGTATTCACTTACTGTGTTTACCCGTTTCTCACGCTTTGCTAGTTGAAGTTTGAAAGCTATTTTGCTCTTCCTATTGCCTTTGAAGCATAGATACTTATTTAAATCCAAGTTTTTCAAATTGACTTTTAAGTAAGCACTACTTGAAATGTTTTCAGTTCAAAATTCAAAATTGCTTTAATTCATGTTAGCCAACAAAGCATTTACGAATAGTCAGAATCTACCACCGATTCGGAATGCTGCTTCCACTGAGAATATCCGGCAAGAAACTCAATGGTTAATCTTTTTTTTAATGAATAAAGGTTGGTGTACAGTCTCAGGAACAGCAACAGAATGTGATGGAAAAAGAGTGTTAAAAATTGTCAGTTCTTTGATTTGCTTATAAAAGCTGCTAGTTCTTGTTAGTTTCCCTTAGTTATAAAGATTTTTCAAGCTACTCCTTATTGACATTAATCAAACTTGTAACAGTTGTAACATGTTTTTAGGAATTAATATCAAAATTCGTTGACTGCAGGTTTCAGGCATTGTCTATTTATTTACATTATACATTTACCTACATTATTTTAGTTGGTTTCCTTATTGATTTATTACTTTATTGGGATTTACTCTTCTCATAGTTGACAGTTGGTTAAACTCGATTTTGTGGGAATTATAAGTTTTAGACCACTTATGTGGTTATGAACTAGTGTTTTAGTATTTAATTTTGGTATAGTTTATCCATTGTATAGGGTCTGAATTAAATTAATCTCCCGTCTAAGCAACTTTTATATCGATATAACTTTTCATAGCACCAAATACGGGCAGGGGCCGGGTTCTAAGTGACACCTACACATTGTGCTGTACAAATGTCCATATTTGTAACTATGGGCGTTCTGACTAAGACGGCCGGCGAATCGGCTACCTTTGTTAGATGTAAGCTGATGACTGTAGTTTTTGCCGCGGCTGTGGGCGGCCGATTCACCTTCGATATAAAGATTATCTTGTTCCATGTAGGTGGTAAGTACCTACATTTTGTTCTAGAGAATACTTAGGAAGTGTCGTGTTTCGATTTTGTAATGATAGTTCCGATGCCGTGTGGGCAGGTAATGACAGCACCAAAACCACTCAACAAATTACGTACTCGTATTTACTTAACCCATATGAGCAAATTACGTAGTTCTATCTAACCGAGTATGTAATAACTAAGTAGTATCTAAATGACATCGCTGTAAATAACGATGAATATTTATATCTGATAAAGCAGTGATAACCGATTGGTTAAGCACGCGTCTTGCGGGCACCAGGTCTTGGGTTCAAACCCCGGCTCGCACCTCTGGATTTTTCGAAATCTATGTGCGAATCATAATTTCTATATGATTATCACTTGCTTACGGTGAAGGAAAACATCGTGAGGGAACCTACATGGCTTAGAAGATCTAACCAATTTTCGAAAGACATCTTAAATCCGCCAAACCGCACTGGACCAGTGCGGGGCCGGCGTGGTGGATTATGGCCTGAATCCCCCTCGTGTTGAGGGGAGGCCCGTGCCCAGGAGTGGGACGTCAAAAGGGCTAAATAATTATTATAATTAATTATATTTATATCTAAGGAAGCGTAAGTATAAAGACATGAAATGAATTTAGACCAAATTATTGCAAGTTCAGTAGATACAATTTTAGATATGCGTATGACCAGCATGATTAACAAGAATAAAGATCTTGCGGGACATAATTTCTCTTTAATTTCTGTTTTTGACGAAGCGGTGGACCAGAAACTAGAAATGGCCAACGAATGGGACTAGTCCCGACACACATTTCCACTACTGTTACTCCTGTAGCCCAGGATTGACACTGGTGTCTAATGTGCTTACTCTAAGTCTTTGTAATTAATAAGCTGTTGGATGTCCAAATAAATGACGCCCAGGTTTAGCCCGGGACGAGTCCCGAGAAATTTAAGAAGGTATAGGAGGAGTGGGAGGAAAATTTTCCACTGCGCTACGTTGCGGAGTGGGAGACAAAAAAAACTATAGGATTGCCACAGAAGCAAGACTATTACAGCTGACTTAAGACCATTGTAAGGCACCACGTATCATAACGGATGGGCAACGGATGGGCAAATATACGCAGTACAGTAACAATTTTGCCTGTATACAAGTAGCGACGTATAGTTTTCCAGTTCTAATTAATATTCCTAGCTTACCACCACGTGTAACAATTTGTATCGACCATTGTAAACATATTATTTTGCTCTTACCATAATAACAAGCAGTGTTTGCGTCTACTAGTATACTATCAATATTAACCAAATTGCGCGCAACCATTCAGATGGGTAGGTACTTTAATAATTTAATGCATAGTATTAAGTTTTTAATGTATTCGTAACCTATCATTTTGGTTTGCCGCGAACTGATCTTACTGATTATTTCCTTTCAGCTGGTGATTTAAGATAACGCTATAAACTTGTAAGCTGAGCAAGAGCATTGTTAAAATCTAGTTATATTTGTACATTATAAATATGTAATTACCTATTTGTTTACGTAGGTACCTATACAAAAACGGCTGATAGAGTTTCTTAAGAGTTTTTTTCATAATTTCATTGAAGTACCTACCATCGTTCTTTTTGAACTACGTCAAGTATTGAAAGACAATAAATCTAGACACGCGGCAGCGTGTCAAGCCAAGTTCTAGTAGAACTGGCGTGCAGCACCCTGTGTAATATTCAAATGATGTTTCATATTGTTATACTCATTTATAATGGGTACGTGTTTTAGGAAACTAAATGGCTTTGCCTGTGGCTTCGCTAGCGTAGATTTTATTTTCTGGATGACATCAAAATTGGCCAAGGCGTTTAGAAGGACAAGGGTTATGAATACACGCCCACCGCAATTTTATATAGGTACCTACAAAGATTATCGAAAGTAGCGAAGCATCACTTATGCGCTGCTTCAATCTTCAACTCAACATTAATTCTATTTCAATTTCCAGCCACAGTTGTAGTAGGTTACGTTAGAGCTGTTTACTGTAATACATCATCAGTGGAACAAGAGTTATAGTTCGTTCATTTCGCAAAGACGCGTGCTGTGACTCTTATGACACAGGCATATGGGTTATTTGCAATAAAACATGCATCTTCATGAAATGAACCGACTTTACTATAAGTATCAAATATGACTTGGTTGCCAAAGAATATGAACGCCCCAGGGATATCCTACCACGTAACTGAATCGCAAACTTGATGGTTTGGTCAATATGTTAATGTGCTTTATTGACCTCTGTAAAGATTTATTTCACTTTAGCGATTCTATAGACAAAATAACAAGCTGAGTCTCTGGTAGTGTCCCTCTCACTCTGACCCCAACCGTCTACCCCCGTAACTAACCTACTTACAAAGGGACAGACTCCCATCAAGAGTCTCTCGCTTTGGTCAGTTTTTGTTCAACAGTATGCCATGCTGTTAGTAGGTATATAATAATATCGACTCTATTCAGACTTTTAACCCCTGTTTAAGGGGTTAAATTTAAAAAAATCCTTTCTTATTTCTTACCCACGACATTAAATATACTTACCGTCCAAATTTTGTGTTTCTTCAGTGATTTCGGCTCTGCGTCGATGAGTCAGTCAGTCAGGATTTTCAGCTTTAAATGTTAGTATAGATAGATTTTTATTGGTGTGTGGTGTAATGTGGAATAAAACCGTTTAGCGTACAAGTTATTTATTTTAGTTTTATATTTTCAGTTAAGTACATTCAATGTATAAATTTCGGCTTCATACTGACAGCATTAATTCTCCTCAGGTCCTCGAGACTTACCGTTTAAGTACCCTTAAACCAACAAGACTCAGTAGTCTAAAGTTTACTGTATAAGTATCTGCTAGATACCCACATTAATTAGAAATCTTTATGTAGTGCAGCATCAGGATTTAAAGATCAAATGTTAAAATCATCAAAATGAATTGCTACGGAGACTGAATGCGTGTACAAAATTTCATCAGAATCCATTCAGTAGAAGTGGTTTAAAATTCCATCGCAAGATTTGAAGCAAACAAAAAAATATACGGAGTCAAGCTTAACATAACCATTAAATAATTACATCAAATGATTAGGTACATTAAATCAGCCACCATATTTGAAAAATATCACGGTTACCACGTAAATGCTTTCTCACTCTAACACGCTTAATCTATGCAATGAACGACGATTTCGATGTTGTCAAGATCAAACAAAACTATGAAGTTTTAAAACATTGTAAATACCACTGGATCGGTCAACATCTTCCACAGAATGTAGTAAATTCACGGTGTTCAGATTTACGAGCGGCAAACACGTAGTAACTAGCACAACAGTTGATGATACTAACAGCGTAAGTCACTTATAATTTCTTATACAGAAAGCAAATTTGTATAAAACCAGCGTGGTACCAATTATCACTGTTTTTTTTTGTGACTTACAGCGTTTTATAGACCAACAATTTGGAAAATACGGAAAATTGCAAATACTATTTTCTTTGTTTTTAGGCTTAGAGTTTTGGGAGTTGGACCATTCGACGCAGTATTTTTTTCTGAATTCATGTCTGCTATATAAAAGTTTTTTCACCAAGTGTTGGTTACTACGTGTTTGCAGTCTATCGTCGATATATGTCTATGGTGTTATCTAATTTAATATTAGCTGGCCCCTAAACTTGGTTAGACTTTGTAAGACATGCCAGCTGCCTCACGATGTTTTCCTTCCCTGTGAGCAAGTAATATAAGCAAGTAGTAATAATCATATTATTATTTAAATTATGATTCGCAGAAAGATTTCGAAAAACCCAGAGGTGCGAGCTAGGGTTTGAACCCTGGACCTTGTGCACCCAGGACGCGTGCTTTACCAATTGGCTATCACTGTTATTTAGTCCATACTTGGAGCACATAATTGGTTTGATTCTCAAAGTTTGCATTCAGAGACTGTTGCTCCTTCCAATGAAATGTCATATTTTTTAACAAGCGTCGGTAGGTGTTAGTACTACAAGTGACTACCTACCAACTTACTTTGCTTTTAATACAGATTAAATTAAATTAATCTATGAACCCGACGACTGTAACGACACGTATAAGTACATCGAATTGAGAGATGACGCATTAAAAAAAAGCCTTATTGATTGATATTTAATCTGTGGACCTTTGAACTTTCTGCCTAGTGGACAATGGATTCGTACGTTCAATTAGACGCCGGGCCTCCGTGGGTGGTCCAATATGTTTCTTGGCCCTACAATCAATAAAATTGCGCCTTTAGTGTACATGTCAGTTAAAGTGATGGCCTGACAGTCTGTTGGATTGTGCCGGTTCTGTAATAAATAATTATATTTTATGAAGCCTCAATGTTACGTTTTACGCCTCTGCATTATTCACGGAAAAATTCGTTCTCATCGAAGACCTTTTAAAAATGTCCTAAATCTATGGTTGTAATGCGTTCTTATTATTTTTATTTACAAAGTTGGCTTGTTTTACAGATAAAGTAAGTAAGTAGGTACCTACTTACCTATCATCTATCGTTTTGATCTGTAGCCTGAACCTCTGAACTCTTTGAAAATAATGATGGTATTAAAATTAAAACATGAAGTTTATATTGAAGTACGTACCTAATTTACAATTAGGTACATACTTACTTAGGAAGCTATTTTGAAAGTTTATGATGTGAATTACAGCATAAATTTCTGCCAGCGATTTTTATTCAAACGACCGCATTATTCAAAAGAGAACCTCAAACAATCCGTGAACAATCTCAAATAACATGCACACGTACCGGAGTATGTGTAATTAATAGTCATTTTGAGTCAAAACACATCATTTGTGACATTTACTCGACGTCGTGGTATAATTAAATAACCGTGGAGGCACCACTTCGAACAATACCGCAACATCTACTTACGACTTTGATGCTGGCTATTTAATTTTATCATCAACTAGCCACCCACCCCGGCTTCGCACGGCTCTAAAATGATCAGTGTTTCTCTACTATATTATGCATGTATTATACATATAAACCATCCTCTTGAATCACTCTATCTATTAAAAAAACCGCATTTAAATCCGTTGCGTAGTTTTAAAGATCTAAGCATGCATAAGAGAAGCGACTTTGTTTTATACTGTAATGTAGTGATGATGTCAACTCTGTGATGCTTAAACCTTAAAGGACAAATACATTTATTCACAGATTTTAACTATTGTTTTATAATGTTAATATAACTATTTTTTTTCAATAATAAATGCTTATTATTATTGAAAAAAAATATAATACTTAGTTAAATAATAATGTAGGTAGGTGCTTATTAGATATATATATATTAGATATTATTGGCTATTTCCGCAAATTACATGCAGGTAAGAAGTAGGTACCTATATAAATTCATTTATTCGTATAGGGACAGGTTGTTTACGTTTTATTTCATACTAGCTTTTTATCGCAGCTTAGGTATAGCTAAGAACAATTTAGGTGACCCCATAAACACAAAAATAACCATCAAAACCGGTCAAGACATTTAGGGGCAGAAAAATTAGGGGCGCACGCGCACCAGTAGGTATTATAATAATACTATACCTACTTATATATCTTGAATTTTCTGTTACTAATATTATTGGTTATTGATTAGTAAGAATTGTATGACTGAGTTTGAAACGATATCGCTGTTAAATTAATGAAACAAACACTTACTTAGTTCTATTATATGATAAAGCTAACAATTAACCACCAATGGAGTTTTTAATATATAATTATTCAATTAGGTATATCAAAATACAAAATGATATAATGGAAGTTGGTATGAGTTATAGTAACAACTGGGTGTTGGCCAATTTCATCCGGCATTAGTGCACTTGTTCCAACGGCCAACATAAATATTGTTTTATACTGCACAAGTCACTTTTGATTAACAGATTAGCATTATGCAAGTAGATCATTAGATAAATTTATATTTGTCATACTTATATAATTATATTTTAATGTTCCTAATAACAATAACGGCTTACTAATAGCATATACCTACAGGAATAGTATTTTCACATAATAATAATAGTAATTAGCCCCGTTTTATTATTAAAACGGGGCTATTAATAAATAAATATCGCCAGACAAACACACCAACTGTATGGTCCCAAACTAAGCAAAGCTTGTACTATGGGTACCGTACAATGGACTGGGGACCATCCCAGTGATACCCAGACCAGGGAAAATTACGAAAAGGCCATTTCCGAAATTTACCCTGACGGGAATCGAACCCGCAACCACCCGGTGCTGTGAGCCGACGGCCTACGCTCGAATCACTGCACCAAGCGGTCGTCAATTACTATTATTATTGGGATATCCCACTTCTGGGCACACGCCAGCCCTCAATGTCATTAAGGCCACTATCCGACGCTCCCTCAGTGCGAGTTGACGGATTTCACATAAGGTAGGTACCTATTTCGATAATTTCGATAGTATATCTAAGACATGCAGGTTTCCTCACGATGTTTTCCTTCTCCGCCGAACTTATATTACGGTCTATTATTTTAAATGAGCCTTCAGTTAAAAACTACACCAAAATTATGTTATTCCCATTCTATGAACGCTGGAGTTTAATAAAGTCTTAGTAAAAACTTAAAATGACCGCTTGAGCTAACAAGCTTAATAGCTTATAATAATACTAAACAGTGCAAGTTAAGTCAACATAGGCGTAGGTATAAAAAGTGATAAATTGGTTACTAAGTAAGTGGCGGAGGATACAATACTAGAATATTTGTATCTGAATCGTTTTAGTCTATAATAATAAGATTGGACCAGAGAAACAGATTTTTAATATGTTAAAAACTTGACCATTGTTTCTTGTAATTTAAAATAAATTTATAAGTAATATGCAACTGTTATTTTCTAGCGTAACCATCCTTGATGATCACTTTACTGCTTTTACCAACAGCCAAAGACTAGTACTGAGAAACTATAATGATGTGTTAAAACGGTTTTGGCACATGGCGCATTAAAATGGAACGGACACTAAATTTAATGTTTGTTGTTCGGATGCCCTTAATATTCAGTCATCGCGTCGACGTAGTAACTCATCACCAACACTCGCAAGTCTTCGTCACAAACAAAGTGATTATCGAAAATAGTTTTTTTTCTTTTCACTTTTTTATTGCACTGTTTTTTTTTAATTTTCCGTGTGCATTGCTTGAACTGTGTGCCAAAAGTCTCACGCGTTAACATCGACAAAGAAAATAGATACCTACTCGGTTTATTTCTGAATATCACCTCTAGTTTTCGTGTGACCGCTAAACCAGCTTTAAAACGATGAATGAGTTTCGCTACTCATTTACGAACACCGTCACTACTTACATTATGTTTTCATTCATTAGCCGAATCTGATAATGATGACAGAGCATAAGTATCTACTAGCTGTTTCACATCTCCAAAGATTCCGTTGCTTAAAATACCGCTTTCAAACTCTTTGGTTTTATGTAACTTATATTCGATTTGCTGTACTGTAAATGTATTAAATCGGATTAGGTGAAGTACCTATATTTAACAATAAAAAACTCAAATTATTGCTCAGAGAAATATATTTAAATTTCTGCATCAGTTGCCAAAATCTTTGTGCAGTAAATAAATGGCTAGTACTTAAACGTTTGGCGTTTATAATTATAACCTGTGTAAGCTGTTATATCAATCCACCTAAGATACTAAACGTATTATGTATCTTACAACTACCGCCTTTCTTTTGGTTACATCATTTTAATCTGTACCGTAAAGAAATTTATTAATATTCACTCGTTATTGTGATCGTGTTTTGCCGTAAATCATATTTATATTGGTTACAATATAAAAGGAATTAAATTGACTAAGAGAGACATAATCCGTTCTTATTTTTATTGATTTATTTCTCCAATCTCAGTCTTTTTAATAACTTAAGTCTTTATGTGCAGTCTTTGCAGTCTTTATGTGCAATACTTTATTTTGTCTGATATTATTTTGGAATGTGTACTTAAATATTTATATATCTGATATTTATCTTATTGATATGCCCATATGCAGCCTCTAAAATATTATTCTTATAGGTAGGACAAATGAAAATACGAAATCCTTGAATAACAAACTGAAGCAAATGCACTTATGTATTTGGGATAATTTATTTGAACATAGTGTTAGGCTTGATCAAATTGGGATATTGTATTCCTTTAAAAAGAGCTATATCAATACATTAACTCATATTATGTCAAATTGATCTTTCTCAATGTTTAAGGTCGAAGATGTTGGTTGCAAATCTACCTATTTAAACCTTTACATTTTAAAGTATCTGCTGTTTACAGAATCCTTAACAACAATATGCGAAATGTACCGTGCTTAGTAAACGTTACACAAATAATGAATATAATTTCATAAAATGTGTAGGAACGTTTGCGACATTGCGGACTAAGTACACTTTATTTTTTGAACATTTCACAACTGAACACTGAAGCCGTTGAATCGTTTGGAATAATTCTAATTTAGAACTATGAATGTGTATATAACGCTATAATATGTTAGCAATGCGCAGTTGCAATGCATGTTTGTTTAATGAACATATTTTATACCTACCTATTTTTACGATTTTACACGTACTTCGAAGCAATTACTTGCGTTTGGCGAAATCTTTTTGTTTAAAATTCATAAATGCTACGAAAATAAAAAATAGTTTCCTTTAGTTTTTTTAAGGATAGGAATAAAAAATATCACGTAGGTAACTTGTATTTTTATCATCCGATTGCGCCGCAAGGAGGGTTATGTTTATAGAATTTATTTTATTTTAAGACGTGTGCAGTTTGCCAACCCGCACTGGGCTAGCGTGGGGGACTATTGCTCGAATCCCGCGGAATGTATAGTGGGAAATAGTCTCACCCCCTGAAACATTGGGAAATAAATATACTCAAGTAGTCAGTTTATTTTACAAAGCTGCGTGATTTATTTTAAATTGACCCATATACCTACTATACCAGTATTATAAGAGTCACCGCACACGCGTCTTCGTGAAATGAACGGACTATACCAACGGCGAAACCTGCCTACCCCTTCGAGGAACACAAGCGCATCCTGTATTACTGTTAGTATCTACCTACACTTGAAATCTATTCCCATGATATTCAGGATACATGCATCAATGAACACTGATAGGTAGGCATGGAACATTAGTATACGCTCCATTTAGAAGGAAACAGCAATTAATACCGAAGCGTCAATAGCCTAGTGGTTAGAGGGGCCGACCTCGTAGCTGAGAGGTTCCGGGTTCGATCCCCATCCTGACCATTAAACTATTGACGTGAGCCCACTCCTAGCACAAGCATTAGCTAAGTTGGAGGGGCTAAAGGGAATACTAGTAATGTGATAAACACAAATTGCTAGTAATCTCAAAAAAAAATGAAAAAAAAAACCATTATTTGGTAATACATATAATATTTAAAAAAGCTGTTTATATAGTTACTCAATATAAATATTAATGCTTTTTATCGTTTATTTTCAGGTAAGCTTCGTACAACCAGTCATGAGACGTGAGAAATTCAATAGAACTGCGCGACTTGTAAGTCATAAAGGTTTTCAACGAGTTTTTTACTGTCGTCATTATATAGAAACGTTACTTTCTTTAGCTGTTTTATTTTGTTATTAACTAAAACATGATGTAGGTATGGTGTTTTTCATGTGATTTTATTTGACGAGCTGCGATAAACCTATATGTACTTACTTAAGTTGTGATTTTCAGTCTCTGAACGATGTTTTTTGTTGAAAATAAGGACTGGATATCCTACTAATATTATAAATGCGAAAGTTTGTGAGTGTGGATGTATGTATGTATGTATGTATGTATGAATGTATGAATGTATGTATGTATGTTTGTTACTCCTTCACGCAAAAACTACTGAACGGATTTGGATGAAATTTGGAACACAGATAGATTATAACCGGGATTAACATATAGGATACTTTTTAATCCAATACTACGCGGATGAAGTCGCGGGGCACAGCTAGTACCTTTATAAAAGGATAAACATACTGACTTACTGATTTATTAAAGCACAACTGAAACCGCTAGAGTTGGCAACCAAAGATTTTGACAGTAGGTAGATAACTTTTATACCGTAGGTAGGCATCCATTAAAGGAGTTTCTTTTTAATTCCTAATCGAAAAAGTGAAAATAAGAAGATATGGAAATTTGTATGAGAATTCCGTTCCGAGATCCACGCGGACAAAGCCAAATAATATAAACTCATAAGTTCTACCTAGTAAGAAATTTAGACTGACTTCATAGGTAGGTACGTTACGATGAAATTAAATAGGTACAATGTCGCACCTAACTCACACCATGAAAATGTTGACGATATAAATGGGTTTCTCGTTTTATAAGTAGGTATTAATTGGTTATTAGATAGTCGAGTAGCCAAGAACAAGGCTTATGCATGTCGTCATGCTGTTTCATATCAGGTTAGGGACATTGAATGAATTAGCAAAATTAGCCGCGCAATGACAACACTCCTGACCTTACGTGTATTTGATTACACCTACGATTATCACAAGAATTGCAATTGAAATCAATTCAATCGCGCATCTGTAATTGTACATGAATCCTTGAACAAGGAATCCATCATTCTCGACAAAGGACCTATAAAGTTTGCAATAAAACCCGCGTTTAGTGGCTCATTAAGCATTGACATCTATGTCTCGGAGTTAAATACGCGTAGGCGGCTAAACATATGAATTGTTTAAGACGGTGGATTACAATAGGTTCTTCAAAATCAAGTTTGACGCGTGTCGCTCGGTAGGCGGGGCTGCTCGCCGCGTTGACAATTTGTTACGAATGGCAAGGTTGACTCGCGTTTGTCTCACCGAGCCAAGAGCTGTCGCTGCTGGCTCTTGACTAGCTATTGTCAAATATTTGTCTCGACTACTTCGTTGCGATTGCAACAGAGAACCGCTACCTATACTAAAAACATGAGTAGGTGCCTCAAATGCTAACAGCCCACTTCTTTCAAGTAAATCGCATGAATGGGACATAAAATAGTGTAGCGTGCAGTGTTTTCAACTTTAATAGCGCTAGTAAATCTTCCTCGAATTGATGTCGAAGTGTTTATTCAATAGTTTGTCATTGGTATAATTCTGTCATTCAATGCTTAAATCTACGCCCACTAAGCCCCATTGAATGCTGTGCTGCCCGCCCCAGAGCGACAGGTGTTGACATTCGACGCTCTTTGATTTTGTTGCTATAAAAAATACTTATCAACAATTTTGACAGTGGTCAAAAATTAAGAAACAAGTAATTATTACAAAAGATCTTATTTAAAAAACCCGGGTTTACTAGAAATAACAAGGGACCTTGTCATTTATTTCATTTGGAGTCGGTGCTACTATCTTTTCACTACGTTAAGACTACTTCGTATGTAGTTTTCCGAAGTCGGATCAATTTTTCCATTAAAATATTTTGTGTCATTATTTTTTAGTGGTAAACGAGGTACATATTGAATGCCTGGCGACCATAAATCGTCCATATCTCTTAAACTACTAGACCGAGTTTGATACAATTTATATTGGACCACCCGGAGAGTATACCTTTACAAACAAAATAATATTAAAAATCGGTACACAATTGACAAAAAAATATACAGACGAACATAGAACCTCCTCCTTTTTTGGAAGTCGGTTAATAAAACTATTCACAGTATTGGTTCCGAGTTTTATGTCTTCCTTCTGACACCGATTTTTGCGTGTTTAGCTCTATAAAACAGCCACACCGGAGGTTATAAACTTTCTATTGAACAACTATAATATTATGGCGCATTAAAGTCGCAAACAGACACGACGTATTGGAACATCTCAGCTCGTTATTTACGACAATGCCCCGGATCATATCATATCGTGTCGCTTGGCACCTACGACACATTAAAAGGAAACCCCAGTTTCCACACTATAAATCCGGTCCGTCCTATATTTACAAGCCGGCCTCGCAAGTAAACCGTGAAAAATAAATATTAGGCGATAAATCAGTGAAAATTTCCAGTTTACCCCCAATGCTTTTATAGCTATAATAAAAGAACGGTCAACTGCGGATAGTGTTCGAAGAACAAATAATACAGATCGGGTGCATTCTGGAAACTCGGTCGCGGTACAACGCCCATTGGTTCAGGCTTGACACATTTAGGCGACGTTTAGCTTATTTACATGTCGAACTCACGTAAATCCTAACGAATTGGTTCGTAAATTTCTGGACCGCGCGTATGAAAACACACGCAACTACTCCGACAGACATAGACAATTTATTGAGATATAAATTCGAGTTTGGTTTATTTCAGTGACATACATACAGGTTGAAACAGAAAGGGTATACTTTTTTTTCAAAACGTAACTTTGTAATTCTAAAACTACCAGCTTTGGAGGAAACTTGATAAACGAAATGTGTTATAGGGATACAGCTGTTGACAGATTTCATAAGCCTATAAAACCTTTAGTACTTAAACTCTCAAAAGCCGATAGTTTTAGATTTACAATGTAAAGTTGAAAAAAAATTGTATACCCTTTCTGTTTCACCTAGTATAACCATGACATCCTATAATTATAATCACATTCTCGCTCGCTCAAATATAAAACGCACTTATAAAATACTGACTTATGAATATTGTTACTCAAATATCATTGAATGAAAAAATATTCATGAGTTTCCAGTATTGCGTTTATGTTACGATATCCTAGTTTTTTTAAATTGATCTTGAATTGTAATATAAATAAACGAAAGAATCTTGAAAGTTTGTTCAAAGCAAACAAATTGGTTCTCTCTTTCGTTTGTTGATAGGCCACCTCGGTATCGGTATACATATTATTTTGTGTTTGGACGTGTTTGCTTGCGTTTGACACACAATCCCAAAGCTCGTATAAATTCTTCCTCTTCGACTGCACCCGTATGCAAATCAAATTTAACTTTCATTCACACCCGATATCGACAAATAAGTGTTATTCATAAATACGTGTGTTTTTTTTTCTTCTATTGACCAAGTATGTTTGGCCACCTGTTTGTGTGTGCGTTCTCTGTCATTACCATAACGTGTTTTTTCGTCAATACTCAAAGTATTTCTCAGGCATGTTGCATATAATTACCTGCATCACGGCACCGACGCTTTAGATTCATAATTGCCAAGGCCCCATCAAAAAGTAAGGCATTGGAAAATTTCAAGCAGGATTATTTAGAAACGATCAAATCCTTCATTGAAGTCGACAGGCTGCGAGTTGTGACCACTTCACATGTCTTTCAGAAACTTGTTTTCTCGACATAGCAAACCTTGTCGATAGCACAATAGCCCTTTTGACGCCAATAGATTAAGATAAAGGCTTTTCAATCACACTGTAAACAACCTGTGCTGACATTTCCAACGGGTTCCCACTTCGAGGGCGTTTCGCAAATGCCAGTGTCAGTTTTGCTTCTGGCTGTGATTTATGCAGTTATTATTTTGTTTGGCATAGCGTTCAAATTGACTTGTATCTTTACTACATCATTGTTTTCATTCACAACTGAGTCACCTTCAATCGCATTTCGTCATTTTTCTAAGTATAATTGTCATCATCCCACGCTTTGTTGGAATGACTAATGAGGATCTCTGAACAACCATCAATTATGTTAGTAGCGCATCAAAAGTGCCACCATCGTGTTCCTTCATTTTAACAACTATTTTAATACTAGACAATCTAGATAAAAAAATAATGAGTGTTCCTGCCAGTGAAATAATGTTAGAAACTCTAGCAGCCGACAGCTGCGAGCTCTCTTTGCTGTCTGTTTTAATCTTTGCATAATTCATGGGCATGACTGTACATTAGATTATGGTACTTGACGTCGTAGCCAGGAAGTTAAATATTACCAATGGAATATTAAAAGATTAAATATAAATACGCTTTAAAACATCAGTGTTTATAAATGCTTAGTAACCTGATGACTTATTATGCAATGTTGGTGCCTAAATAAACTAAATTTGGCAATACCCCACTTCAATATATTCAAGTTATTTTGAATTAGGTATGTCGTTATATCACACAGTTTACTACTGTACCGGCAACTTAGCTTACTACTGCCTTTTGATTATCTCATACTCATTCATCATTCTGAAGTGCATCGCTTTCTATTAATACACAACTTGTGTGTAACACAAGCTACTTTATTGTTGTTTGATGTATGTGCATGTTAAGATTCCAAATTAATTCACTGTGGTGGCTTAGATCATCTCCTGTGTTATTTTTTATTTCTTAACAAATTAATTGTGAAGGCTGATTACAAATCGTTAGTTCTCATACACAATAGATATAGGTACTAGAATACACCGGATATGTGGTCTTTGTTCAACATTGTGACATTTAATTTAATTTGGACAGGACTCTGCTCTGTGTGGGCATTGCTTGTTAGTTGGCCATGCGTAAGGTACTAAATAATACTAAGTTTTAGTATCCTTAACAAATATCCAGAGATAGATCTTTGAAGCATAACAATGTGCGTCACTGTTCGTGTTTTAATCAGTCAGGTTGTTAGTAAATAATATTATATTTATAACAACTAAAAATAATAACGAGCTTTATCAGCAGTTCATTCTGTGTTGGATTAATTGTTACATTTTAATGAACACACTTATTCATTTGCGTGATAGAAGTGTTCAAGTAAGCGGCTCGCCGGCACAAATGAAGCCAGTCGCAAACTGACCGTGGCGCTGCGTTTACGCATCGCCGCTCTTCGTGAGAAAATTCCTCTCCAATCCACATTGTTCTTAATACACCCTCATTTATATTATTCAAGGAACATTAATCTTGGGACTGTTTCCACAAAATTAGTCCATCTAAGGCAATGTTTTCTACATCGCACATACCTACTAGAAAAAATCTTACATAGTTTGACGTGACCTCAAGAAATGAAGGAACGTATATGATAAATGTAGTCCTTGATTAATTCAAATGTGTCTTATTCCTTTATGCTCTAATTGTGTTATTCAAGTTTAATTAATGCACCACCTTGTAATTTCACTGTCTAGACCGCGCGTCCGTTTACTTAGTATGTTATTACGACTGTCGTTGCGTTAGCGTCGTTGCCATCGTTATAATTATTACAAAATACGAGTACTAGCTGCCGCTCTTGGTGATGAAAGTAATTAATCGTTTCCGCTATGGGGGACGCTACTAAGGAAAGTGATTTAGTGGCATCGAAACTATCGTTAGTGTTTTGTTATTTTGCTTTTTGTTTGAACGCGTTTTGAGCATGTCTTTAAGTAAATAACAATGAACGAGAAAATAACTTATTTGAGAAAATACTTAAGTCAGTATTGCAACGAGTATACGATGTTAGGCTGGTTATCGCTCGACAAGTTAGCAACTTTGTATCTCGTGACTGTTTATCTGAGAGGATTTTCATTTAGATTTCTATAAGTAACAGGATATTATGTATGAGTGGCTGATGATGTGGCTGGACTAAGTAAACAAAATTTGGAGAAATAAATAACTACCTACACAGTTTAAGCAATTGCGTAAATGTCAAAACATTTAGTTACAAAATCAACATTCTTATAACTACTCTAAATTATGCTAAAAAGGAAATTAGTAGTATAATTATTACCCAACTATATCACATTTACTTTGGATATGTCGAAAATTGTATCATTACTACCCAGGGGTCGAATTCAAATCCAAATGAACGTGACACATGTATGTTTACTTAATACCTACATAACTTAAGAGATCGCATTAGCAATAAAAATAGTAATTCTCAGTTTAAGGTTTTTTAATAGAAACTATAAAACGTGGGAGATGAAACTTCATGGTTGAGCGTTAAAGTCTAATCACGTACGAAGGCGTCCAATGGCGTGTGATAATATCGTTCTTGGGCTTGAGGTTACATCTTATTAAATGCTTATTAGAATGAAGGCGATGGATTACAGAGCGAACGCGGCGGTGCGCCATTGTGTCCATTGACAATGCGAGAGAGTTTGCATTGCATTATCTGGAACCAGAAAGGCTTCCGCCGACAAGTGCGTCAATTACGCGCGTTTAATTTGCAATGACTTCCACTGAGTTTTGTAGTTCCTAGTTATCATTTTTAGAATTGTTTATTAAACGTTTTGTATTTACCTACACCTAATAATTTTTGACTACGAGGCATTACCTAAGTACTTAAAAATGCTGTATTGGGTGCATTTTCAAAAAAATACGTAAAAATGTTCCACGCACTGCCAGGTAAAAAACGGAATACGCAGGTATTTTTTCAGATATACCTAATCTTTATTTATATTACACAAAGCAGATTTTTCATTGTACGCGCGTTTTATATGCACGTATTTTACGCGCCTGTACGTTGAAGCGTTGAGCATAACTAAATACATGTGTAAGCTTACAATATACAGTCAGGCAGCTTACGAGACTTGGCTTACATTTCAGGAACTGTTTTAATGGGGTTAAATATTACGGCATTTTTCCAAGATTAGGACCTACCTAATCTTTATTTAACTATATATTACACAGAGCAGATTTTTCTTTGTACGCGCATTTTATAGGTATGCGCGTATTTTACGCGTCTGTCCGTTGAAGCATAGTTAAATACATATGTGAACTTCCAATATACTCGGACGAGAAAACTGTTCGGTAATACAATGCGTAAGTACTGTGTAGGTAATGACTGAAATAAATTTTGTTAGGTTGGTAAAGCGAGTAGTATCTACCTATAAATACTGGATCTACCTGGTGCGCCTGTTTTTAACAGTTATTATTTTTCACTAAAATAAATGTTATTCAATTATACTATGCGACGTAAATATTTGAGTTCTATTCCCTAACCGTACGCACGGCTACATATCAAGCTATACATTTCCAGTAGGTATAAGCTGACCCCTTATTGTAAGTACTAAAATCCTTTACAATACGAGATCAGCTCATAATGGAAATCTATAGCTTGATATGTAGTCGTGTCTAAGTACCTATTTAAAAAGCATGATTTCGAATTTAATTTTAAAGGTGATTAGGTACCTACCTGCGTATAATAGTGTTAACAAGAAAACTTAAAATACGAATGTTTCGAAATGAAAAATGTTCGAACCATTAATTTTGAATACAAATCCGAAACAATCTCTAATGATGGTTCTGTTCCGTAGGTGGTCTCGAGGTTCTTAAAAGCAATTGACATTTGTCACTCTGTGACACACAACTTGCTTGCTCTCCTATTATAGTGAATGCTTCCTACGCGAACGTTCAAACATCATTCTATTATTCAATTTTCAATTATTTTAAACAGAAATTCAATCTTATTGCTACGTGATAGAGATATATTTTCAACGTGTTAAAAAAGGACTCGCAAGTCTAGAATTACGTACATAGAATAATCGCGATTGCGGTTGGAGTAATCTGAGTAAATGGTAAAATTAAACCTTGTTAACATATATATCGTGTGGCTTTGCAACCTGTTTGTGGACAGCCAACTTACACAACTGGATTTTCTAAGTAAATTACTGTACTTATACTAATAATAAATCACAGTCATTACCGATTTCCAGTTGATCATAGAAATTAATCAAAATGTACGCCGTTAACATGTATTTTTAAAACATTCATATTATAATCTTCGACTCATAGTCCAGTTTTACGCAATCGATCATTACGAACGACTTAATTATTCTGACTTCGCTCTCGTCAATTCCGAATTCATTAATAAAACTCAGGCGCGTAGATGTAGAGTGGCGGACGGACAGCCCCCAAAATCACTTGCCTCAAACACTGCCTCCATTATACCGCCTTTGTTTTTGTTTAGAAGACTCATTTGCCACCACAAAGACCGTCGTATTGTTCAAACGTTCATCACAGGTGTTTCGACACACGTCAGTCCGTGTCACATGTTACAATAAGATTTTTGAAACGATTTACTCATGATATAACCTTGTGCCGACCATCAACCCATTCGGTCTGTCAGTTTGACAAATACAGTCAATAACAATATCTGTCCAATATTTGTCCGCTAGGATTAAATTGTCACAGTAGTATGGCGCTTATAAAATTTGATTCATGTTTCTCATCTGCAAATTATGTAACAACGAATATGAAGTCGACCTCGAGTTTGTAAACCTTTACTCCTTTGTTTACGTACCTAATTGCCTATTAATAATATTTTACTAAAATAAAACAATGGAAATTAAAAAAAATTAAAGTTATAACACTGCTTTCGAAAAAAAAATTGGTCACCATAAAACATAAACATATCATCCTGAAAGCGCATGCCATCAATATGCAAGAGAAGGTGGCAATTAAGTACATAATCCATCGGCTATCACAGAGCCCCGTGGCGGGTTAATGGCTTGTTTACTCACTCAGTGGCCCTTATATGGTGTGAAAGCTCCTCCACATTGTCGCCAGCCCCTCAGTCCACTCTGTATGGGCAGGCGGATACGTGCGCGCATATGAGGCGGTTGATAGCGTGAGAGATTAACAAATCGAGAATGAAAATAAATGTGTCGCTTATGAGAATATTTCGTTAATTTGAAATATTAAAATCCATTATATATTACAGAGAAAGTAAAATTATACGATTATAGTCCTCAAAAAATGTGGCACGGACAATAAAACGACTCGTGCTTGTATTAAAACTTGACATATTTTAAGGCGTATCGCAAAAAACAGATGGTCGTCTGACTGCGCAGTCCGGATATTAGCCCATGACTCATCACCTCTTTATCTGGATAAGGAAGATAAAACGAGACCCCGTGTTTGCACAACGATTCCTCACAAGCGATGGGGAAATCGCAAACTTGCGTTATTTTTGCGGGCCATATGGCGTTTGGAATCTCATTTAAAATCTTCATTATCATAATCATTAAAAAATATTTTATATGCGGTACGTGCCAATTATGAATATTTCGATTTATTACAAGACAATAATCCGAGACATTAATCCTGAACCAGTCATTCGCGAACAGTTATCCTAATGTATAGATAGATCAATTACATCACTGGGGCCTTATGACAGAGACTCGTATTATTAGAGGTGCAGCAGCTTATAATCTATCAATATGTCTGTCCAATGATGTCATGACAGTCATCAAGTATTGTCGTAACCTTCAAACTTATTACAATTCGTAACTATAACAAAAAGTCTGACACGTTAATAAAGTTATCGCAGCAACAAAGTACCTAATCTATTATCAGCTGTAGGCCTCTAACAAAGCACGTTGAAGATTAATCCATATTGTAAGAACTGGACGTAATTAAGTTACACTGTGTATGCTGAAATAAAGAATGTAAAGTTTACCGCAATTTGAACGCTATACGATGGCGGGAAAGGTACTTATTAATTTAGTGTACCAAGAAGACCCATTGCATGCTGAAACCACTCAATATATATAGACGTTTGTATTGAGCTAAAATCATTAGAATTGTTTCCGCGAAAACTAACTGTAATAGCGTCCTCATAAAACTGAATTTTCCACGGGACATAAAATTTTATCTTCTCTAGTTAAACATTTGGGAGGAACTTCTAAAATGAACACTTGTAATGTTTATGACACATTTTATGTCTAAGGCTTATGAGCTTATGTTGTGTTTAGGATGCTTGTTCTAATTAATATATTGTTTTATTTACAGAAATAGCCAAAGTTCGAGCAAGTTTATTCCAAATAAATGGAGTCAAGAAAGAACCACTCGTTCTACCAGAAGCAGAGGGCATGGTCACCACACTCACAGAAAAAGTTTACGTGCCAGTCAAAGAACATCCAGATGTAAGTAATCGTCTTCCTGTTTATTTCACTTATTTATTTTTACATCCCAGTTCGCTTGAGGTCATGCAAAATGAAAATGACGCCATCGTTTGTATCTCAAGTCTTACACATCTAATTATAGATGATACTCATATTAATGTTTTTGCGGTTATTGAATATAACCGTGAAATAAATAGTAAATTACTAAATGACTGACTTCAAGAGCATATACCTGCTGATGTCGTCATAATATTACTAGTAGGTACATACAAACATAACCATATTATGAAGTCAGCACAACGTAACCCTTAAATATAAGGATCACTTGCCTCTTTTAGTTCAATTAAAGTTAGTACAGTTTCAAATTTAATGGCTTCCAAAGAAAGCGTCGTAATTTTTGAACAAGCGTAATGGTGTTCCGACGCATCGAGAAACGTAGGAACACGCGTTTACCGGATACTTAAGCTTCATTCACGAGCCATTCATCGAAATATGAATGAGAACTTTCTGTCAGTAAACAGTAGAAATAATCGTCGGCTCATTAATTATTCAACTGTCAAGAGTAAACAGTGTTTAAACGATGTTCGTAGCGACTCAGTGCAATCACTTGCTCTGACACTGGTGAAACTTATGCGCACATTATCAGTAACTTAAATGTATTAATAATTATAATCACAATAAGATTTTGATGTAAACGACATACATTCAATTCAAGTAATTAATAAAATAGCGTTCTTTGAATAAAAAATATAGAGTGTAACATGCTTGTAGGTACATAATCTTGCTTGGATGGAAAATAAGCTAATCATCTACGTGAAAGCTTTCGATTCCGAAGTGTATTTTAAAAATCAGAGATTCAACGGTCAGTCGTTACGTGACTAAGTTTTATTGCAACGGGAACACGCACATACGCCATACCCTATTCACACGTAGAAATACAAGGTTGTCAGCCTGCTACATTTGGTGACTTATGTCACGGCTATCTCGTCTTTGGCCCGTGTGGCCGCTTGATGCTTGTTCGGCCCTCAGTGATATCGTCCATTCATCGTAACTAACAGATTCATGCTCATTTGCAACCGAACACGCATATAGAATACCATTTTGGGCAACCAGTTCAATGAACTGAATGATTCATTTTATTAAAATTGGCCAACCTATACTTACAACATTATTTCTACCTATCCTATGTATGATGGCAACTAATACAAATATTAACAATGTGTGAATGTTAAAATACGATCAATTTTGGCTCCCAAGCACTAACACTGCAATTTTCATGCATCAATCTACATTGACATCCACATGGATGTAAAACTCTTTTCACAGTTCCTTTTACGTTAATTTCATCACCATTTTGTGTTCAACTAGATTGAGTACCATTCAAATCATTACAAACTTTTTTAGGCTTAAAAAACTTTATTAGCTCTACTTTAAAGTCATTGGTTGTTCATCTGGCTGCATCATCATTATAACCAATTATCTCATACTTCATCCATATCGATGTTTACAAAGTATCTTTAAATGTCGTTTTAGAAACTAATTAACATAAACAAGATGTGTGTTGGCTTGCCAGTGATATACTATTGGCGCCATCCACGCGTCTGTGATTCCTTATATGGACACATCTAACGAACCTCTTATATGACATACCTAGTCGACTTTAGTAGTCAATGTGTGGTCCATAAAACAAAAAAGATGGGATTGTTTATGTATGTTTTTTATAGGAAATACGATGAGCACCTTATCAACCTATTTTGAAACAATAATCTCAATGTTAGTACTTATATAGTTTGATATCTTGTTCATAATTGCGCCCATCTTCAATAAACAACACTTCTAATATAATCTGATCACTCCTCTGTCCAACGCTTACTTGTTTGCGAGGAACTTCTATGAATAGTCATATTTGCAAATAAATGTACCTCGCATAGATCATCCGGATAATTGTGAGGAATCTAACAATGCGAACATAAATCTCGAGATACATCGAGTGCTGGATGATATTGATTGCCGATCAAAAGAACCGTTCCAAGACATCGGTCACGTACACGGGGAATAATGACGAAATCCTTTAACGATGTGGATGTCGTTCGGCTTAGTTCTTAGAACCATCGCCGTATACAGACCTTTGTTATTACACATAGCGATAGAGAACATAAATACATAGCTTTACATATACCACCACATTTATATATACCACCACTCTCTCACAGAAGATCTGGGTTTCGAACGCTGAGTGAAAGTCAATCCCCTTCCTTCGCTTTCCTCTGTCCCACTCCTCTTCAGGTCGGCATTGTAAGCATCTATAGGCTGCGATAACTGCTTAATATCAGGCGAATCGTACGCTTGTTAGTCGACTTTAGAATACCATCAGAGTTCCATCCGCTCGCAAAAACTCTGCTTTAAAATAAACGTTAACAATTCCAGAAATAGAGCTAACAGCATGCGAATCGTATGTCGAACACACTGTCGAAACAATAGTTTTGGAACGTTGTTCGACAGTATGACTAATGTCTTAGAATGGTTTTACCACTGGCTTGACGTTCGTTTTTATAACTAAAACAAATGGTGACGTGGAAATGGTTCAATAAACCACAATTCCACAGTTCTAGGAAGGTTATTTTGAACACTCTTATCATCTAAACTCCATTTAATACGTACATTTTTATCCCAATATGATTTACTTTAATTTTATAGCATGCTATGACGACCGCTTGGCGCAGTGGTTCGAGCGTAGGCCGCTCGGTTCACTGCACATGGTGCGTTCGATACCTGCCGGGGTACATTTCGGAAAGAGCCTTTTCGTAATTTGCCTTGGTCTGGGTGTTACTGAGATCGCCCCCAGTCCATTGTACGGTACCCATAGTACAAGTGTTGCTTAGTTTAGGACCATACAGTTGGTGTGTCACTCTGGCGATATTATTATTTTACTTTACCAAGCATGGATAATTATATTAGAACTGGTCTGAACGAATTAGGTAAATCGTGCCATTCCCGTAAAGCAAAATCATTAATCAAATGATTGAGACGTTAAGCATATAGAAATTCAACATAATCTAATTAATTATTTTCCTAGTCCTTTATTGAAAAAATACTGAGTATTAAACACGGAACCAGTGCCATTCCGCATAGTTAGGGCTGGAATCGTTATGCTGGGCACATACAGGTGCGTGTGCGCACGGAGCCAGCGACAAACGCGTCTCACTTGGAGAGCCAAAGTAGATCTAGTCCCACAGGTTCCTAGTCGCATTGCATAGTGATGGTGCATCGATGAAATACAAGTATTTGCTAATGCAAAGCGTCGATATACTTTATTGCGAAATAGGCACTCGCGCTTTTGCCTATTACTTGCGTAAGACGTCTTTAAATATTCTTAGCGAGGCTTAGCTATTTCTGATGATATTGAATGGATTCTATTTCTTTGCTAATAGAGTTTCATAAAATATAAAAAGTATGAAAATGTAGGCTACGCGTAGGTAGATTTGTGTTAGTTTACTAATAAAACAATCTTCATGCATCATCTTCTGGCGGTATGGCGAGCTTTGTGCATATTTTAGACTTAAAAGCCCCAATCAAAATAAATTATGTTGCAAAATCGTCAATAATGACGCATTCGCAGAAAAGTTGTGGGAATATTTTTTGATCATTCGCAATCGTAACGAGCTTAGAATTTGAACACCAATATATCACGGAATGAAACAGATGTGCCTAATAACAAGATCGAATAATAAAAGTCGCGATTAAGAATCGAGATAGTACGTCGATATCGATACAGGCAGGTCCATGCCTCAGAGTCTGCGCCCGTCCATTTAAGGCCCGAGGAGTTATTAAATCCTGCCATATCGGTGGAGTCCGTTACCTCGGCTTTTTGCTGTACATCTTGAGGTACCAGTTGATGCGGTGCATGGTCTTAATGGAGGGCATACAAAGACCACAATAAATTCAGTTATCGAAAGTTTAAAAAATCAAAGTACGCGTTCTATTTCGTAACAAGTAGAGTTTCCTTCAGCTAAATTAACCAAAATACGTAATCTTATAGAACAACTTAAGAGACAATGTAGTGATTGTTTAGTAGTCTGTAAATAGCATGTGGTGCTTATACGCCTTTTTACCGCTTATATTCCTATTTAGCTGGCTCTGATGGGAAATAAAAATGCAACTCAATAGCGATTTAACCAATGGCCTATTCAAAAGGTCGATGACACTGACGTATTTGGGCGAATCCGATCGGATTCGGTAGTAAAATCCCCACTATGCACATCAACACTATTTAGAGATTTTCACGCTATTAAAGTCCAATTTTGTTTGTAAATTAATACTTATAGGAGTCATTACTGTTACCTACATATCAACTTGGTTAAAGTTCTGGTGGTATATATATATATATTAATAATAGGAAATTGAAATCACATTTACTAATATTCTGAACCTATATCGAATATGATTTTTTTTTCCTATGAATTTTATCGGCCACAATTAGCATTACAAATATTTAACTTAGTCGCTAGCGACTAACGAGTCTGAGTGAACGTACAAACTCATAATAGAGCATAAAATGGACTAGTTATATATACAGTATGTCTGTTTTTTAGCTTGTGAGCTCTATGCAGTACTATCAATAATAGGAGTAAACAGAATTATATTAGCCAAGGAACGTCCGGACCGCCGGACAGTGGAATCGTTTTAGTGAAAACATTTGTGGCAGCGTGTGCTTTATCATTCGCGAGTGCAAACATCAGTAAAAGCTCGAATGTGTTTCAAAAAGATTAAACAATCTGCGCTAGTGCACTGTCGAGAAACTTGTTTAGGTAACGACCAGCCCGGAATCTCAGATATGATATCCAAACGATATTTCGTTATATCTATCGATAGTATTATTCGAATAGTTTTAAATATCTCGATCTTATAAACATATTCGACTCGTTATTCTACGGCTAGGTGCCATCCATAAATACGTCACACGTCAAACGTTAAGGGGGAGGAAGGGGGTTGACGAAATGTGACAAGGGGTGGGGAGGGGTCCCAAATTTTGCGTCATCACATTTTTTCAAAATATAATATTTTATATCTAACTATAACAACACTAAATTAAACGTAAAATTGCAAAATATTTGACATCACACAGGGGTTTGGTCTCACAAATGTGACCAGCTGTGACAAGGACGGGGGAGGGGTCATAAAATCATGAAATTCGTGTGACGTAATTTATGGATGGCCTACGGGATAGCCTACGGGATAGCCAATCGACTCTACTCAGCTATTTTTTTCTTTGGCGATAGCATCAAAGTCTGGAACGCGTGTTGTGACAGACGTAAATTCAATTCTACATTTTTAGCTTTCGGTATTTCAGTGGCCTTGCATACCGCAGTTGGCAATAATATAACTCCCGCAATCATAATAACTACAACTACGTGAAACTCGTGAAAAATTATGGCCGTTCACAAAAAGCTTATGTACGAGTAGGTATAAGTTATTTTAAATGTATGCTCCTTTCGCCGTGTATAGGATTTTAACATGTCTTGGCCAAATAAAAGGTGACCACTTTGAGTTTCTGATGTCTTTGGATTCCGCAAAGGTAGGAGGATGGCCAAATTAGTGTGAGTGTGGGTGGACTTTCCTATATTACCTGCCACATTTATCTTCCTGAATTTTTGTCTGTCGTCGTTACTTTGTATATTTTAATATTGTTTTCATAAAACGTGTGCCCACAATATTAAGCTATAACTTTTGCAGTTAACGCATGTGTGGGTGCATTGCTAGTATCCGTTCCATTTATCTCTCAAGCCGTATAAATCTGGACAAATGAAGAATGGAATCGTTGAACTCTCGATTCACTATTTTCATCGACGTGTTTGCGTTCTAATTGATGTCTATTGAAATCTTTCGACATTCAGTTGTATTTAAATGGAGCGGGATAGTTTGAATTCTACTTGGGGTCATTAGAATACCTTTCGAGCGAGCTTGTTCGCATATTTGTCGAAGTATAACAAGGAGTGGTGTATGTCCAATGAGGTTGATTGGATTGGCCGTACTTGACTTACAGGGCACAGTTCACGCGCTTTAGCCACTCACACATATTGCCCGCTTATGTCTATGCTACTAGATAACATCTTATCATAGGAATGTTGCTACTGACGTTATAAGATAGGATGCATGTCAGAATGTACCTGTTTATAATAAAGATTCGGGACTAAAGGTGGGGTCGCAGCAGTAACGCGCTAGCCATGCAACAACGGTCAAACTCTTATATACTTATGGCGGTCGCTACAGCATATAAGCGTAATTTTGTACAGAAATCATTATCGCATCACCGGTGCGGCCACGGCCTTAGTGTCTTTGACTGTCAGTATTTTACAAGAAAGATAATAGCCATTTCAAGTTTGAAAATTGTTTAGCGGTATTATTAGATATTTAAATACGTTTCAAAGGCGTTGAGGTTGGCAGTAAATATTCAGTGTACGTAAGAAAAATATATCTGCATTGCAATGTCAGTCGCGCGGTCTCCCACGGGATCGGCCACGTAAACAAACTTTAAAATGCAGTTGCACGACACACTCGAATGACTAACAGACACTTTGGCGGATTTACATGACACAAAAATGTGGATTTCAACGTAGAAAAGCAGCTGCTTTAAATGTTACATCAAATGTGTATCGTACCTAGCCAATGGAACAAAAATATATTTTCTTTTGAAGACAACCAGTCTAAACTTTGTTGTAACCAGTGTATTATATATTTTAGAAGTTTTCTTTTTTTTACAATTTTGTTGTCCTAACTCTTTTTTATTTTGCCCTCAAACAGTCAAAATAGTCGTCGATTATTTATTTAACTACAACAATATTCTTCTCATTCACCACAATGCTTCATTCTTATTTTGTACTGACCATATTTTATTATAACTGACTTTTATCGAAGACCTTCGTTCAAAGAAACGGTCGATTGAAACCCAAAACCTAATACCAAATTCGATACTATACTGCCTTTATAAAAAGCTTGATATTGTAATTTGTCTAAGGTTGTCTCACAAAAACAGATAAAGATTTCTGTCAAGCCCTAAGACTAGCGTCTTCTCTTGACTGAAAATTATGAATTATCTAGTTATTTTTTCTTAAGATAAAAGTGTCCATGAAACTACCTCACTTATTTTTTTTAGCTTTTCCTTTAAATTATTTCTGAAACTCCTTCGTTTGTATCGATTATAGCTGCCGATAAGAGTGCTTATTCTATTTGTATTTACATAAACTAAATTAAGCCTAACTTACCGTATTGTCATCCTTGTCATGATCGTAACGTATCAGGTAGACGGAAATACTTTTACATGTGTCAAATTTAATTAAGTATTGTGTTTACAACCGAATTTACTTTTATTATTTGTAAAACCTGATAATATTGATAGAGTTATACCATCTACTCGTTCAAAAACAATTGAAAACTATTGGTCATTAATATCATTTTCGTGAATAGTAATTTTTAGATTGTCAACATGTTCGTGGCCAGATAACTGCTAACAGGTAGCCCACAACAAATCGACCACCGAGAATTTACGATGAAGAATTAAGATAATGTTAAAGACCAATGGTTTTCAATTGTTTTTAAATTGGCAGACTTCAAGTCCTGATGTCATAGGCTCCATCCTGCATCCGTGTACTGCATTCAGTATGAGCGCGATAATGAGGTTGATCGGATTGGTCGCGCTCCGGCGAGCGCGGGTCACGGGTCGCGGGCCGTACTCTGGCTTGACTTACAATATCAACTGATATGCATTGTCTGATATGGTTATTTATAGACGAAACTAGAATTCGTTAGTCAATTTATTCATATTAAGACCACTGAAATACCAAGTGGTTAACCTTATGAAGATGACAGAAATAAGCCAAACCACGAGCTGAATAATTAATTCAAGAAAAAAAATGCTGATTTTCAAATGTGTTTTTTTATGAAAATTCTTTCTTCCTCGTGGTTTGACTTAAGTCTGTTTCTGCACTTAGAACCATATTAATAAATCGATCTCAAGTCTGGGAGTGGTCTTGAGTACGCGTTTGACATGTTATTTTGTACTGGGATGACGTTAGGATGACATTTCAAGATCGCTCTCAGACTTAAGTTCGATTTATTAATACGGGCCTTAGAGTCTTCTTTAGGTAACTATAATTATATTTTTACCCATTTCGTATTGGGTAGAGGCTGTCTATATTAAAATCTTATACCATGTATTCTCATTGGCACATCTGGTTTCGTATTATTAGTCATAACAAATAAATATTATTACAAATACCATCTGTATTCTTGGAAATATCTGAAAACGTTATATTATTGTTATTTAAAGTATATCCTTCACGTCACGATTTTACAGAAAATTCATTAAGTAAACAAATTACTCGTGACTCATTGTTCAGCCTGTTAAGTTATTTATGATCTATTAATCAATTATATTATATTATTATGTTAAGAATAAGTTATTGTTTGTTGGCAAATTTACCGTTTCATAGATGTGAAGCATTTTATCTTTCGGTCATAATAGCTTGCGTATGAATAAAGGTGAAACACACTAACAAAATAGGCATTTATGATTTATAGAAGAAGCTTGTGATCCGATTCGTATATTGTTGAATTATCCTGCAGTTATTTGTTGGCATATTTTTTTACTACAACATTTTACAAATCTTATAAGTAGGCATTTACAAACACTGTTAGTATTTTTACTAAAATTGTAAATAAATATTTTTATTAGTCTATGCGCAAAACTAGACTTTTATTAGAACTTATACATTTTGATCATAATTTATGCACATATATATAACAAAGTCGACACTGTTTCTAGCGTTTTATTTTACTTTTTGATCGTAAAACCAGCGATTCTCAAGAAGAAAGCATGTTACCGTCGGAAAATTTAGGTAAAAGAGCATGTAATTCTGCTGTTCTATAAGTGACGGATCGTTAGCTCGTGTCTCGAGCCCGTATAGTAACCATTGGAACTTTTTCGTCTGATGACTTTTACTGCGCGCGTGGGAGGACAAGCAGCTATTACATTTAATGTTTTCCTTGGTGCCTGCTTTTGCAAACACAGATACATATAAATAGGAATTTATTGACTTGAAAAATATTTCACTGCAATCAATGTTTTTAATTTATATAAGTGTGGAGTAATAACATGTCGGATAGAGTCATAATACCTGCTAAGTATACTATACTAAAATGCTATAGTAAAATTATATTTTTGTGTGTTTATGTATACCTTTTGTTCGTATGCTTAGCTATTCAATTCATAATAAATATCTTATAATATGTAGGTATGCTGTAATAAATATGTTTCTTATAATGTTTACTTCAACACAGAGAAAAATAACAGGTATAGAACATTTTTACTACGTATATCTTTATAACTATGTGACTATAGCTTATCTTATTGCAGCCACGTCTTGGCAGATTATCGCACTATTATGCTAACATAATAAAGACTAACAATAGCTGTATTTATTTAAATAAAAGCGAGTTTTATGCCAAATACATTTAAATTTTGCAGTATAGTCTAAGCTTTACTGGCAAGCTTCCATTGTTGACTGTTGCCTCGAGGCAACAGGCAACTTCGTGACCAATAGTGTACGACAATTACTGTAGAATTATACCATCAATCAACCGTGATATGGTACATGGTACATGGCGGGTAGGTTGGTGCACCTGCACTCATCCAACGTCATTACGGGCAATCATTGGCGGTCAATAGTTCACTCACTTGTATTGTTATTGTTGTTTGAGTGTGCTTTTTCCTTGGTACCTTACCTTCCTTATCTTCTATTGAATGATGTAACCGGCACATTAAAATTATTAAGAGGCTAGGAGGATGCCATATACACAGTCGCTTGCACATCTCAGGGAACATTTCCATCATAAGCTGAGCTCTCTTCATTACAAATGTCAATAATAAAGATAGCTCAGCTTATCTGATTGAAATAATATAGTTTGCAGAGTTGCCTGGGTAGTTTTACCTATAATGAATGATTAACGGCAAATGTGGCGTACGTCACGAAAAAGCTTATACGAGTATACTAGTATTGGCTGAGATGCATCGCAGCTCTCTTATAAGAGTTATATATTTTCCTCGTTCCTACGTTAGGTACACATTAAATTTATTTCCTAAGTATTATGACATGACTTCCCTATGAATAAGTATTGTAACTAGTAAACTAGATGTTTTCTATCCTATTTTCCTATAAACACTACATCTTCTATGAATTTACTGACCTATAAGTAGTACCTATTGTAGATAATGTTATGAGGTTAGTTGGTCATTTTCAAAGAAAATCATAGTAGCCGGAATACACAAAGACGCTTTGATCAGTTCAAAAACACAGTTTAAACAAAACGGTTGCATTTATAACTGTATTGCTAAACGATGGAATGAACCGGCGGGCGTAGTCCATAAAAATATAATAACAATATAAATACATTATATGTATTTTCAGAGTATGAAACGAGGTTCGTTGTTTCTATAATGTTTGCTGGGAACGTTTTATGGACGATTTTGCACGGTGTTTTACAATTATTCAGGTGCGGGAGGTATTATCTATATTCAATACTTGCTTGCCATATATCTATTCTCATTTGTCTATTGTGCATACTTGGGTAAACCATTTTGATTGTTTATAGTAATCGATATGAATTTAGGTAGGTACCCTAATGAGACAGGCAAATATTCTTCTGGCCTCTCAAAAACATTTGTCAGCAATTCTATACCAGCAGTTAATTTTAACTATTAAGCCTTAATGCTAATAACGTATATTTTTAAAGGGAACGTGAAACCAAACACTTCTGATAAAAGATAAGAACACGAAGATCATGTATGATGCAAGACGGGATACGACTGATATTAGTTTACACTAGTACATTATGCAATTATAATTGATCGTATAATACCTACAAGGGCTTATCTATATGCACTTAGGAGTGAATTGTATAATTAATTAGGTATACATGAATAAAGCATATACATAAAGTTATCTTTTAGACTAGGCTAACGACATTTATTTTGTATCGGTATTAAACATTTTATTGATGGAAAAGGTCACGCGTGTCGTGTCAGGCGTATTACTTATCTCTTTGTAAAAGTAAGTTACCTGTCTATTTAGTACTGAGATGAAATTAAGATTACTATTGTAAATAAAAAATATAGCACACCATATCTTTCGTTGATAGGTAAAAGCGACTAAGCGACGTTATCTTTTGGAGGATAAGTGTCTACACAGCATTATACTCGCTATAAACGAACTATTGTATTTCATCCTATAATGTCGCTTAGTCTCTTTCGTTTCGATAAAAAAACTGTCGCTTAGTCACTTTTCCCTTTCAAACAAATATAATAATAACTATAGATTGCAATAAAATAGGGGTTCTATTCCGCTCTTTACTTCTTCACATATCTCTGCACAAAGCTACTTCTTGTAATATTGCCACATAGATTTTCAAATCATCAATCCGTCTCTTCCTCGATCGGCAATATTGTCAGCGATCGACTTTGAATGAAATTGGTGATCTATGTAGTGAGTTAGTGACGAGGTTTAGCTAACTTTGACTTAACGGTGGCGCCTACTCCTCCCGCTTACGGGCTTACATTCATGTAGCGCCAAAATGTCAAACTTTTAATAAAGAAATGTCTCTGAATTAATTTAATTTTTACCTATTAGATAAAATCATCCATCAATTTTGCGGCTGGAGTTTCCTCTGTACATAGTGTTGCTACCAACGGACTTTGCGGTACTGTCGCAGCGCTATCATTAGGCCACAAACCCACTGTCAATTACGCACGGAAAACTGGCATATTATAGAGTATCTACCCCACACTTTATGTAAACACTATTATGTGAGTTAGGGGACAATATCACGTTAATTTAGCGGATACTTCCGGGTTATAGTCCGGAACTTTCAACGTTTTCGTGATACGGAGTTATTGTTTGATTCTCATTCCTGTGCAGGTACAATAAGGATAATAATATTTAAATCAAGTTTAGTTAATCTATTCGTTGATTAAACCGATTAATGTACCTACTACCTATGAACTTAATTGAAATTATTTTATTCGGATATGATTTCGTGCGTAGAAAAATAATAATGTACTAATGGTTTATTTGTTCGTTTATCTAGTAATTGTACGTACTTACCTATATCTATACAAATGAATAAAATTGAAGTGTATGTTTGAAATATCAAACTAATACATTTTTAGTAAATGCATAGGTATTATATGAAAGTATACCTATAACAAAAAAAAATTAAAAAAAATGTTATTCTGTCTGTCTGTCCGTTTATTTCGGATAATCTCGGTAACAGCTTGACCGATTTTTAGGGTACTATCACTGGCAGATAGCTGACGTTATAAGGAGTAACTTAGGCTACTTTTATTGTATCGAAGTACCATGCGTGCATAGCCGCGCGCAACAGCCTAGTGTCTAATGTAGGTAATATATAAATAGGTGGATTTTAATAATCAATATATTACCTACATAATATCATCATCGATTAGACGTGGTTATAAAGCCAGTAATAGATAATCAATCGTTATTCTTGATTTATTATTGCACAAACAAATAACAATATTTGCATTTATTCCGATAACAGTCGATACCTTAACGGATAAAGTGGCTATGCATTAATTCTTCTAATAGCCCTGGTGTACATTATGGTTAAAGGGCGGTGCGCATGCGCCTCAGGCTGGAATGCAATTGGTTAATGTTTATCGATTAGATGCGCCGGCGGCGGTGGCGTACGTTTCCCAGAGATTTGTTTACTGTTTGTGCTCTCTGGTTTCCTTATGTTGATTGTAAAGACTACTAAACAATCCCTGTGTTGGTTCTGGTTCGCAAAAAGCTTTTATTGAGACTGTACAACAATAAGATATACGGAATTAACACTGAGCATAAAATTTAGGGTTACTCTTTAAAACAAGTAATGGGAGAAAAGAAACGCGATCAACTGTTGCGAGCGTGAATCCGGGCAGTGACCGGTATTTATGTAATGTAGAAAATAAAATAATTACTTTTCTCATAAAAATATTACTAACAGTGAAAAATGCAATAAAGTAAACACGGGCGCGTCGCCAAATATCGCGACGCTATTCCGACGCCGCCCAAAGTCCGACGGCGGTCCGCGCCGCGCCGTCCGATCGAGCTTTGTGATGCTTACGGGAACGTTGTGAAATGGCGCTTACTGTTTTTTAGTCATTTTCACGTTTGCTCCAGTCGTTTAGGGTCACACGAGTTGGCGCTTAGAGTTCTTTAATGAGGACCGCCCACCGACTTTCACTAGTAAATCAATATATTTTCCGAACTGTGTAATATTTTCTATATTGCAAGGTAATTGACTCGTATTCAGTTCAACCACAATTATTACCTCGAACATGAAATATTGCACAGTTTATGGCTATCCCGCATCACAATTAACTTGTAACTCTGTCAATAAAAACAATATTTTATGATGTCGTCGCTATTTAGTATGGTATGGGAAATGACATGCAAAGGAAGCGTTCTCAAGCGCACCGTTTGTGGGAAACCGCTAAGTAGGTAGCGGTGGGACTCTTGGAATTATTATCATCATTACGGAATTACAGCTAGGCTTTTATGTTGCTAAGAAACCGCGATCGTATAAACGGGATGGAAGGGAATTTCTCCCGCAGTCTACGTGCGTGCATAAAACAATATAACGTCGGCGGAAGCAAAGTGCCGTTGTTTGAGACAAAGCGATATTGCAGAAAAACATGTAGGTGTTACCTGGAGCTCTATTTTAAATGAAACGTCGATATTCCAAGAAATATGAGGAGGATTTTGCCGAAATACGTAGCTCGGAAAATTGGACCAATAATACCTATTAAATTATGCATCAATTGAGATGGATTACGAACCTATCGTCATGCAAAACTCTGTCCGTCTGTTCTGCAGTGATCTGCAATTTGTCGCCTGTCGCCGTCACAGCCGCTGGACCGCGACGGGTAACGAAGCTGGCCCACTCGCTCTGGGCGCATATTTCCGCATCTCATATTTCTCATTGAACGACATCGTCACAATATAAATGTCACAAATCTATAGCCATAATAAAACAACCTCGTTCACCTTGATTAACGACTCTACGCGAACCAACCTAATTCTCCATATCTATGAATTCCTCTACCGATGACGTCACTGAACTTTTCAGTCGCATCTAATAACATCTTGAAGCAATTTGCACGCTGTCACGCGAAACAATTTAGCATGAGACATGTGACGAATTTCCAACCTCGATTTTTGTTTACCACGCTTATTTATTACGTATTTTGAACCATCGTTCGGCTCCCTGAAATATCCCTTCAGGAAAAAAAAACAACTGGTGTGAAGCTCGGTGATTGGCCGCGGGCCAACTGGTTCATTTCTCAGCTTCGCTCGTGGACGGTCGAATGATACTGGTTCACAGTTCATATACGCTGTGCTGACCGATGCTTTGAAGCTTACGTATTGGGGTTAAATGTATGTGCTATGAGCGTGTGTGTATGTACACAGGAAATATGGTTTATATGTGTAGCCAAGCGAGTAATTAATCCAACAGCTAATGGCATTAGATGGAGTCACACACTTGAATTAGGTCTTTGCACGTGGCGGTGTTTCGTAATCTTTGACTTTGAATAAATCACTGAAGGAGTTACGTTTGAATTGGAAGTAATGAATGAACACTTATTTTAAACAGAATTTCGCTCGAAATATATTATACTAGCTGTGCCCACGACTTCGTCCGCGTAGTATTTAACGTATCAAATTTTTTGGGATTATCGGGATAAAAAGTATTCTATGTGTTAATCCCGGTTATAAACTATCTGTATTCTAAACTTCATCCAAATCCGTTCAGTAGTTTTTGCCTTAAAGAGTAACAAACATTCACACTCACAAACTTTCGCATATCTAATATATATTAGTAGGATGTATGTATCCATTCACACATATTCCTATTCTGGTTGTTACATAACTATTTGTTTCTATTTACAGTTCAACTTCGTTGGAAGGATTCTAGGACCCAGAGGTATGACAGCGAAACAGTTAGAACAGGAAACAGGCTGTAAAATCATGGTCAGAGGAAAGGGTTCAATGAGGGACAAGAAAAAGGTAAAACCATTTTCATTATTATTGTAGACTCTACAGTTATTAATCAATTCTAACATGTTTTTAACAAGCCCGCTATTTGCTGTCTCTAATACAGTATTTGTATTTTTATGCAGCACACATCTGGAATCGAAATCAGGTTACTTTCATAACTAAACATTTCGCCTTTATGTTTAGTTGCTGCTACTAATTGACGCTTGCAACCACATGAATCAACACCATTTCTGTATAATTAGAACATTTCTCTAATTGCCGATGGTAGTATATTCTGAACACTTATAATTTCTAACGAAATTTATCTTTAGCTCCTATCCTTATTTACATGTTGTCAGGCTTTCATTAACGTGGCTAGAATGTATAAATCATCGTTGTCGCCTGCAATAGCTTTCAATTGTCATCGTCAAGGAAATTTACCAAGTATGTCCAAGTATATACCAATGTATGTCCTAATCATTATCATCAGTGTCTTGTTACTCTAAACGCTAAGTTGTCTTGTTGGAATGTTTTAAATATACCTTACATCTTTAGTACTTCATATTCAACAAAAGTTATAGCATTTTCTAATGCCTACTTTTATGATTCAAAGGTCTATAACATGTCTTTATCTAAAAAGTTAGTCGTTATAAATGAAGCTGCTACTATTTTGGTTTGAAGTGCCCAAGCCATTAAGGTACACTTACGTCCTTGGGGAATGTACGCACACGGAAAAAAAAAACTGGTAACTATAACCAGAATTTGGTAGTGCATACAATTTTTTTAGTAGTATATGTGACAACTCTACACATTGTAATCGCTACTAGTCAGTTCTTGTAAAAAGTGTTTGTAGGGACAAATAATCGTTTAGTACGTACAACAAGGTGCATACTGTACGATACTATATGAATAGTTTATATTACAATATATTATTGTTAATCCTACTAGACTGACTTCCAACTACTACTACTTTTTTGTGCCCTTTATCAAACGACTTGTTGTTAATATAATTCTGATTGTTGCATATACTATAGGAATTTGTAGCGTCTACCAATGGAAATTGTAATTGTAAAGATTCTGATTGTAGCATATACTATAGGAATTTGTAGCGTCTACCAATGCAAATTGTAATTGTAAAGATTCTGATTGTAGCATATACTATAGGAATTTGTAGCGTCTACCAATGGAAATTGTAACTGTAAAGATTCTGATTGTAGCATATACTATAGGAATTTGTAGCGTCTACCAATGGAAATTGTAATTGTAAAGATTCTGATTGTAGCATATACTATAGGAATTTGTACACAGAAAAAAGTAGTCTGTTAATCAGTCACTCAAATGTTGTTATTGCTTACACAAAAAAGTGACTTGTGAACTCACAATTGACAAACAATTTATATTTGCTAGTCAAAGCTTTTGATAAAATCACATGTAACTTTTTGTGTTGGCAGTAACACCATTTGAGTAACTAATCAAAACCACTTTTTATAGTGTACACATTCCTATAAGTAGGTAGTACATGTTACTATCAGAAATTTTACAATTACAATTAACATTATTAGACGTAACAAATTCCTACAGTACAACTTAGTTTAGTATGGTGGGCAGGGTTAGTTTACAGTTGTTCTATTTCACGAAGACATTCAGTAGAACCAATCTTCGAAAGTTTAATTTTGCGGGATGGACTTCGTAAGATATAACAAACTGTTCTCACTTAATAAATAAGAAATACACAAAAAGATAAGTTAATATAAAACCAGTCTTTTATTTATTATAAAATTTGACGTTTTTATCATTTCTTTGTAATATTCAAGAGTAGCACTGAGCACGTTATTTAATTCAAAGAATTTTTTTAATACATGTCTTAGAGGTATATATTGGCCAGTTACACAATTTATAACGTTATTAGCAGACACAGATTCCATTCTATGTCCTAATGTATATTCAATAGGTTCAATATAGGTACCGCTATTTTGAAAAAAATAAAACGTGAATACTCAGAATTAAAATGTTTTAGAATACCTTGTATGGACTCCAAGTGATTATATAGTTTAGGTAAACAGGATTCTGGAGATTGATTCTGAACAGATTTTGATAATATAGAAGTGATAGGATTCACTACAGAATTGTTTATAAGATTTTCTAAATTAGACATAACAACTTGAATAACATTTCTTGGTATCAATGGATTCGCATATAAACTGGCCGTGAAACTGGCAAATTTATTGTTTTCTTATATTTAGGCGAATACTACACATTGAAATAAAACTATTTTACGGATTATAAAAAGTAAATAAACGCGATATAATCCGTAAAAATAGTTTTATTTCAATGGCAAATTTATTTTTAATTGAACCCTCGGATGTAGATAGATTTGATATCTCTCGTTCTATTGGAAATGAAACATTGGAAATATTACTATGACTTAAATTTGATGCAGGGTTTGGTATTACTTCGTGTAAAGTAGTATTATTTGGAGTGGTACAATTATTAGAAGCTATATTAAGTATTAGATTTGTTATTGTAACATTATCTTCTAAAATATTATGTGTTGCCAAATGTTTTTTAAAAGAATTAAGCAAATAATATTTCCGATTACAACCTGATTCAGCACACTGGTAATAATGAATTTGAATATTTCTATGAATTATTTTAATATGACCACACTGGTATTTTACAGTTGGTAAAATCAAATTACGAAAAAACATTCAGGCATATCAATAAATTTCAACCCCAAGGTCGGTTAACAAAGAATTGACTGAAATATACTGCTTGTCGTAAGGGGTCTTCAAGTCATAGAGACCATTTTGAATAAATTGCCAAGTAGTGGAACATTCAATAGGGTATCTACAATTCAATACATGAAAATTGAAGCAAACGTCAACCGCGTCCTCTATTGTATGGAGCACATAAAATGTGTCATTTACAATAACATAATATTTGGAAATTTTGTAACAGTTTTCTCCGACAATTATAATAAAAGTTTGCAACGTTACATTTAGTTTGGAGAATTTCTCTCGTCTGCTGGAAACAGTTGTGTGTAGCTCCAATGCAGTAGTTATGTGAGTTATAAATCCCTCGGCCGTTTCCTGTTTCGAAGGCCGCCAAAAACTTTTCTTCGCTTTGGCCAGTGGGTTACCCAATAATAAGGACAGTACCCTGAATGCTATTATTGATTTGGCTTCCGCAGCTTTGACGATATCAGCTGCTTCTGAAATAAAGCATAAAAAATAATTTTTAGCCCTTTTTTTACGTCCCAATCCTGAGCACGGGCCTACCCTCAAGGATTCAGGCCATAATCCACCACGCTGGCCCAGTGCTGGTTGGCGGATTTCACAGTCTTTCGAAAATTGGTTAAATCTCCTAAGACATGCAGGTTTCCTCACGATGTTTTCCTTCACCGTAAGCAAGTGATAATCATATAGAAATTATGATTCGCACATAGATTTCGAAAAATCCCGAGGTTCGAGCCGGGGTTTGAACCTGAGGCCTGGTAGCCCGCAAGACGCGTGCTTAACCAATCGGCTATCACTGCTATACTATGAAATAAAGCATATCAGATAAAATAGTAATATTTTAGTGGTGGAGACTAGCCAGTATTTTCGATTGGACAAGAGATAATTAGACGTGAAGTGAAGTTACAATGAAGTACACTACTAACCTTCAGAAAGAGTTTCGAGTGGTTAAATCATTATTTTCACTGCATCATCGCGAATGGCTTTTTGCCTTGCGTAGTCTAAAATTTTATTCTTTAATAAAGCAAATTTTTCATGCAGCAGATTTTCTTTGTCTGGGTAAATTGTTTTGAAATCTTCAAGCAGCAGACTATAGCCAACTGGCTTTTTTAAGGCGGGAAATTCAATCATATACTGTGCGATTGTTTTGTCACTTGTGTTAAGACTCTCTAATCTTGCAGTGGCTGTTTTTCGCCATTTTTCTTCAATCATTTGCCATGGTTCTGTTGACTTCTGAAGCCAGATTATGTCTTGTTGTATGTCTGAAACATAATTAATTTATAATTATTATACATAAATATAATAAACTAATAAATTAGATGTATTATAATGTATTTGAAGAATTATTTTTCTCACCATCATAATTTTTGTCATTCTTCTTTTGTTCATGATTTTCAGCATACTCTTGTTCACAATCATCATATTCAAAATCTTTGTCCTGCAACACAAACATCAATTACTATTTTTATAATTTTTATATTATACCTAATAGAACTATTCAGCTACATAAGGATTAAGCCCCTAAGGAGTTGTGTATACATACATTGACCCAATTATTGTTATGAGTTTTGATTATTTACTCCTTATGTTAGGTAGGTACCGACGTAATTGACAACTAATACTAAATGTACCTACCGAGGTACCCAAGTTCATAACTAAGTTTAGCACTTACTTGTGGCATTATAGGTTCATAGTCTGAAATTTGCCGCCACAGATTCAGATTTTGCAGCAATTTCGCTCGATCTCCGATCGGCTTCACTAATTCTTTGATCATATCCGAATCAAGAATTCCCAATGTATGGATATCAATCCTGTTTCCTGTAAACAAACCAATGCCTAATAATTTAAGAAGTAGGTAATTTACGGTCAATTTACAGTTTCTTTTGCCATTATATAGGTACCGACCTAGTAATCCAGATAGAATAATTTTGTTAAACCTAGGTACCGAAAAGAGTTGGTTATGAGTAGATACCTAGTTAGATATGCAACCTCCCGAAAGACTACCTACAATCACTTACCTACTTTTCTTATTGACGTAAAAGCAATAAAAAAACAAAAAGGTAAGGTACCTACACTGTATTGTTTTCTTATATTTACGCGAATACTACACATTGAAATAAAACTATTTTTCGGATTTTATCGCGTTTATTAACTTTATGTTCCCGAAGTTTCGGTTGCTTTACAGCAGCCATGGTCACGGGGGGACTGAGGTGTTAGACGTCCTGATGTTATAGTTAGTAACTGGGTACCCTCATATTTAGTTGTTGTTCGAAACGTCGGGAACATAAAGTTAATAAACGCGATAAAATCCGAAAAATAGTTTTATTTCAATACCTACACTGTTTTAATTAATGTGAATCGCGGAAAAGATTACTTCTAGGAGATAAAGTATGTAACCAAAGAACCAAACTAACCTTTGAATACGTCAATGTAGTCGGCTATCGACCATTGCAACAGAAATGATCTCGTGTCTTCATCCATTGGGAACACTGTTTAATTTTTTTAGTAAGTAGATGCAATGCAACGACAGGTACTCTGTGGCAACGACGAACAGAACACTTCGATCGAATGCGCGGCGCTAGTGCAATGAAAGAAGCGGGAACCGACCTGCAGTGTTGCCGTTCCACAAAATTAAAAGTCCCTAGTAATAAGAAAAAATCCGCTAGATATTGGTAATTTTTTTTTTAATCCGCTAGAAGTCGCTAAACCGTGTCGCTGACGCTCAAGTCTAATCTTGACGCCGATCGTTGTTGTTGGCAAATATTTTCATTTTTCGCAAAAAAAAAAAAACAAAATCAACATACTATTTATTAAAAAAATCACAACAAATGTTCTGGATGATAAAAAACTGAAACTGTTACGTTTTCTAAGAATTACATAATTTACTACCTATATTTCAAAATCGAAACATATGTCAACCGGGTATTCAGCATCACTGGCACTGGAAGCGGAGGCTTCTCCAATGCCTACACCAGCTACTTTGGGGATTGGTTTTTGTTTATAAAAAGATTGTGAACGAGACAAACTTTGGGGTTGTGGCTATATTTTGTGCCAGGACGGATGTTTATGGTTGTTCAGGTGTAGTCAGGTGGTCTTAAAAAACACATTATTCTTCAAATATTTTCGGAAAAAAAGTCGCATATGCGACGGCTCAAAATTCGCTAGAAGTCTAAATCTTTTTTTGTCGCCAACTCAATTTTTTACCCCGCTAACCACTCATGAATTCCGCTAGATCTAGCGACAAAGTCTTTAGAACGGCAACACTGCCGACCTGTCAATACACCCCGCTACTTTACACATTGTAACCACAAACTAAGGAATGTAACTGCAATCGACTTTATTATTGCAGGAACAATGTTATTCGTAATTATTGAAATATTACAATGTTATTGTTTGCGTAAAGATCTATATTGTAATCCCTACCAGATTCCCAATTACTAGAATTGAATAGTACACATTACGATCATATTGTAGCCGTTAAACATGAAATTGTTAGCTGTACGAAAAAAATGATTAGGCGTACTAAAAACTGTTACTGGGAACGAATTTTCGTTTACTACACATTCTGGTAGTATTGTAAAATATTTTTTTTTCCGTGCAGCTATTTATATTCAAAACCATACCCCGACTATCGACAGTAATTATAGAATGTAACTTCATACCCATACCACTCGACTTTGTTCTATCGGTACTAGACTAAATATCGTTCATATGAATGGAAGCCGGATCTGTAATATTACAAGAATTTTCTCTATCATTTAAAACAATGAAGATAGCATTTAAAGTACAAGTTAGATTTAGTACACAAGTGTATGTTATTTTAGAGTTTGCCCAAAATCGCAAATATATTACAACCTACTATGTTTATAATAAAGATAATAAAGAAGTACTAATTTGAAACTTGATTAACATTTGCAATTTAATAACAAAATACGGCAGAAACTGGATTAGAAATCAGTTATGTATAACCTACAGTAGTAAAATTTAATTGTAAACCTAATTCTACACCATAATTCATTAGCGTATTAGAAAAAATGATGCGTCTATCATTAAAACGCGACTGTTTGCTAGCCATCGAAGCATCATAAGTCATTTGTTCGTTGTTTAATTTACAGGAGGACGCAAACAGAGGAAAGCCAAATTGGGAACATTTGGCCGACGACTTGCACGTCCTACTTACTGTCGAGGACACCGAGAACCGAGCGAAGATAAAGCTCGCGAGGGCTGTTGATGAAGTCAAACGCCTGCTTATACCTGTAAGTAAACTGATGTACAAAAGCAACTGTCAATTTTATAACAAAGTCGGCGAACAACCGTAGGACCTGCCTGATTTTAAGCAATTACTGTAGTCTTAAGTTCTTTGCAATACCAAAGGCAGTGCTCGCTCGTTGCCGAGTAGAACAGGGTTTGGGGAAGAGAGTAGGGCTTCCGGCTCTCTCACTCATTATACGAAACATCTAAAATAGCTACTTTACTCTAATCTAATGTTAGTGGGCGGGCGGTACTACCCCCTTCGAGACTGTTTGACCTTCCTGAGGCATTTAGCTGTTCCCAGGGACTTTCTTATATAAAATCTTGGAGTCTTTATTGGAGACCAAAATATAAATATCGAGTGTTGTTAGTTCTGAAACAAAAACGATAGGAGTAATACAATAATATCAACAGCAAACTGATATCTAAATATATATAACTCAAAGGTGACTGACTGACTGACTGACTGACATAGTGATCTATCAACGCACAGCCCAAACCACTGGACGGATCGGGCTGAAATTTGGCATGCAGGTAGATGTTATGACGTAGGCATCCGCTAAGAAAGGATTTTGATTAATTCTATAAAATAGGGGATGAAAGTTTGTATGAAACTTTGTCAATTAAATTCCACGCGGACGAAGTCGCGGGCACAGCTAGTTTTAGATAAATTTAGGATCTATTTTTATATTGCAATGTTACTAACGGGATTGAACTTTAAGGTCCCTAGAAGGAGTCCCCGATACCCCGAGACATTACTAGTCCCCCCATTTCGAACAACTCTCCTGGGCAGCAACTCACCTATCCCGAGATTGTCTAGACTATTAAATAAGTACACTGTCTCAATGGACGTCTTAGCGACAAATATCAGCGGTTTCCGCAGGCACTTGATCGAGAATGTTCCAGACTAATTCTTACTATTATTACTTTTTACTGCACTGTTCTATTGTAAGGCACTACTCGTATTATCAGTTATCCCTTTACTTATAAGACTCTTCGCTATTGCTATTATACATTATTACCATTACGCATCTCACTGTCTCAAAGGATTAATTTTAATTTTATATACTTACCAATTTACATTCATTGTTATGATTATCATTTCTTCAGTGTTATTATTGTATTGTATCGGACTGTACCCAAACTATTTAGTTGTTAGTTATAGTTTTTAGCTATTTAAAATATTGCAAGTGGTGTTTACCTTTAATTGGCTGTGCAGTTGGCAAGATATTTTATTTGCACTTAGTTTGTAAGTTTTACTGTAACAGTCGTTGGTAGACCTGAATAAATAAAATAAAAAATAAAATAAATAGGCAAATCATTCAATACTCAATACGAGCAGAAAGTGACCAATTCACTTTTTTCACCAATAACTAGTACGAATTCCTCTTTTATCTGATATATACCAAACTGTAACTAATTTAATTGATAGTAAACACGCTAGCTATCGTAAGTTTGGTCAGTGTTACTGCAAATTGCGTTGAACTCGCTACCACTGAATACATCAACGCTATGCCAAATAGTTTTGTTGGCTCCAGAATGATTTTTGACGAAACCAAATCCCTTGGCGCTTTTAAATTATATTTCCCTTTCACTATTTGGCTTGTAGCTAAAAAAAACTTTGCTAACGACTGCTGTTAAAAAACCTTCATTTAAATACATTTATAATGTAAGTAGAACTGTTTTTCTTGGCGTCTATTGGCGCGTCAGTATCGCATGAAACCAAATACAGTAGATGTTTAATCAAAACCTAATTTATTTATGTACTTACATAGTAACATGTTCTGTAGTGTGCATTCAGTATTTTTTATCTCTTGAAAAATTCTCGTTCGTAATTGCCTTTTACAACCTAGCAAGGCCTAATGAAATTGTTAATGAGTAACGTTATTTATCTAAATAGGCAGGTCTATAATGGCTTTAACATTCGCCGACATGTACTGCCGCCTAGTTCCAGTTGTTTAAATATTTTCTAATTCATCTCTTGTATGGTGATACTGTAAAGCCATGGATAATATATGTTTCCATATTCAAATTATTTTTTATTTTTCTCTATAATTATAAAAATAAGCAGCCGTTGAGACAATAATAATTAAAACATCATCGAGCATCTAAATGTGGAGTCTCATTCAGTGTTCGTTCATTGCCGTGCATTTAAGGCGCGATGACGTCATGAGTAATTGTGCTGAAAACCACTGCAAGGCTCGCGTTCATTACGACCAATTAGCGTGCAACGTGTTGCCTTCTACCTAGATACTTTAATATTTCTGTTTTTCACCGATGTCCCGTTGCAATTTGAGGTGAAATGTTTACTTTTTGCTGTGAAGTATCATTGTAAGTGGGATTCGAATTGTTTCCTTGTTAAGGTTCTATTTTGTAGTCCATAGACATATTTAAAATTTACCTACATACAGGCGTTCATGTCTTTAGTATATTCTTTGATAGGTTATTAATTATAGAATAATTATTATTAATCTACAAATTTAACGAGCTAAGGCCGGTCGTTTAAAATACTTGCGTGAGGACATGGATCATGTAGAGGTCCTTTGTGATGTAATGTAGAGCTAACTGCTGCTGATGAGCAATAGTTATTAGAAACATGAATTGGGTAATTACCATAATAGTTTCAAAACAATCAATTAATTACTTTTCTTTCCTTTCTGCTCCAAAGGTTGTCTGTTCTATAACGGTTCTCGTTTATTCTGCAGCAAGCTGATGGTGAAGATGAACTGAAGAAGCGCCAGCTCATGGAGTTGGCGATCATTAACGGCACATACCGCGACTCTAGCACGAAAGCGGTCCTGCCCGTCAACGGTCAGTGCCTCATAAGTATGGTCGCATTCATGTTTTGTCACTAATACTAATACTATGTATTAAGCTCTCACTAATATACTCAGCAGGGTTCTGTCCATTAGATATGTATTATATTATATTGATGGAAGTTAAAAGTATACTTCACAATATTTAACTCTATTTATTTGACATCAAGTAAAATATTAGCAGGCTAGATGCAGCGATTTTAAAGTATAAATCATTTAGTACCGAAATTATAAGTAATTTGAATTGTTTAACTCTATATTATATTTATTTATTCTTGTACCTATTTTCTGAACCCTGCTAAAACTGATAATTAAGGTTTTGGTTGTGAATCCAAATTGGTGCATATTTTACAAAACGTTTTCTTCGGTGGTTAGCCGTGTTCTGTTCTACCTTTGTATTACGGTCTTTGGGTTATATTGACATGTTTACAGAACATTATTAAGCTAATATTGTTATCTGTGTGGTTTGTTGGATGCAAATCTGTTAGTCTTGTTACACCGCATGAGGCTCACCACGGGATTTACATCAAATTGTTTTCTCTAAATACTCTACCATGTTTTCATTACATTTCCTATTGTTAAATTGAGCAATAACTGTGTCTTTTGTTTGCAAAATGAGTCATCTAGCAGCAGCCATGGTGACTAACTTAATTGATTTGTGGCGTGTTATGGTCTCAACTATTAACATGGGTGATTTCACCGCTTATTACATCTCTTATCGTCAATCAAGGGCCATCGAAGCCGTGTGTAGCGTACAGACAATTTGTTACGGCTCGGCGAAATGAGTTTTTGGCATGATTCATTTTCAATGGTCACCGGTTTTGGCTCTAGACCTACAGAGTAATTAATCAATTATGTGATAGAGGAATAAACGATCAGGGACTCTAGGTTGGGTGTCTCTATAATATAAGGTGTCCGTGTCCCTCATCTTGGATCGTCTCTTCACTGTCGTTATATCAGACCCGATAGGAAGCGATACGGAAATGAATAGATAATTGTTTTTAACGTTTCGCTTTTATTTATTTTTAATTTACATTACAGTTTCTGATACAGAGTGAACCACTAATTTATAAAATGGCTGCCTTTATGTTGGCAAACCGACGTGAACTCGAACTTTAGCATTTCGTATCGCTTCTTGTTCGCCGTGGTATCGATTGTCACTCTGGGAACTCGCCCATTATTCCTCTCACTTTTGAATAACACGTGTGGCCCCCGGGAGTATCTAACGCCGACTAACCCTCACCGATGACAACTTTACATTGACCATAACCTAACCATTACAATGAAGACGACTTCGCAGCGGACGAGGAGTGGCGGCGCGTGGCCGCGGCCGCGGCTGAGACGCAGCGGATCCTGGGCGGGGGCGGCGGCGTGGGCGGGGTAGCGCTGCGCTCGCAGGCGCCGCTGGGCGCGCCGCTGATCCTGTCGCCGCGCATGTCGGCGGCGCAGGGCGCGCAGGCCGGGCTGCTCAACGGCGCGGGCGCGCAAGCCGGCCTGCTGTCGCCCGGCGAGCCCGCGCACCAGCTCATATACGCCTCCCCGTACGACTACGCCAACTACGCCGCGCTCACGGCGGCCGCCAACCCGCTGCTCACCCAGGAGTACGCGACGGCGGACCATACGGGTGGGTTATTCGCCCGTTGATCTCATTTTGGTGCGGTGTTTGATAACGACATGTTTTTGTTTTTTATTTATTCAGTCAAAGTCGAAGCGTTTATTTTGTTTAGGCCTCCGGGGGCACTTACAAATTGTATTTTTTTCATTTTTTCTTGCATCTACAACCGGAACGGGACGCGACCTCGACTGAGAAGATCAGTTGTTAAGGAATCTGAGTTTTTATTTATATTTCCTTTTCAAACCTGATGAGGTAGTTGTTAATACAGTTTGCGTAGAGTATAGTTAGGTACTCAAATAATTTAAGCGAAAAAATCTAAAATTAGGTCCTTCTTCCGAATTACTGACAGGTTTCCATCGCGACTGCCTATGTAACTAAAGTAACAATCTTTGGAAATTATAGTTATCAAACATCGTCACAATTATTACTAACGCTACATACACACGGTACCGGGTTTTCACCTACAATCGTTTACTAGATTCAAAATGTAACCAAAAGTCATTACAGTAGGAAAATGAGTCTTAGATCAAATTAGCCATACATGTAGATGAGATTTCAAATAAACAAACTTATTTATTTTTATGTTGTCGCTATAGAGAAATATAACAGCATGTCTATACCTAGCCTAGGGTTACACAGCGGCTAGGCCAAGGCCTGAAACAGAAACATAAAAATAGTAATATATGCAGTTTATTTTATATACAGGTATTATTATTCTATACAATACTTACCTGTAGGTTTAACTGCCACTTCTTGACGAGCTTATAAATTTATTTTATTTGTATGTTATAGTTACTGTGAACCAGGCCGCGGCCCAGGCTTCTCGTTTTGTCGCATGCCTTGTTTTTCTTCAAGCGCTCGTATTCAAGCTTATCTCAACTTCAACTCTACACATTATCTAGATCAAGTAACGGTAACTGCCGATATAAATACAAATGAGTCATTATTTGAATCGTAAACTGGCAGCTAAAACGGTCGAATAGTTATTTAAAAAATATAAATTTTAACAAACGAACAGCCGCGCTCGTGATTGATTACACAGCACTAACGTACTCACGTAGACTTATTAACACATGGTGTCCAGCTTATATTGAACTGTGTGTGATATAAATTGTTTTAATGGGGTTTGCAGCGTCGAGATATCTGCTAGCTGGCTTTTGACATTGGCCGCAATCGCCTCAGCCCACAATAAGATACGGCAGGCTCCCAGCGCCGTATCGCACGTCGCATCATTATTCCCGTCCTTGATATCTTTTAAAAATAAACCTTCTTCTAAATACGCCTCTCGCACAGGACGACTCTTAAAGTCATAATAAAACGCCATGATTGATTTATAGGTTAAGATTTTTTTATTGTTTTAAGAAAGTTTAGGTAAGCGACTCATTATTTTGTACCTATAATGTTATGTCTTGAATATTTACGAACATTGTTTTCTTCTACGGCTGTTTTGTACAGTTTCACACAAAGTATAATTTTTGTTTTCGTGACACTCAAAGATATATTATTTATTATTATTGTGACAGAATAATTTTAATATTTATAAAAAATAATAATATATACTTAAATGATCAAAATACCTATTTATAAAAATAATATTCTTTACTATAACGGCTGCTTTGTGTTAGGGTTGATGGCAGTTAAATTATTATTTTAAATTAGATAATATTTTAGTTAAATCATAATAGAAACTGCCAATAGAACGCTTTTTAGTTACCGATGTTTCGTATACAAAGACATAGATTTTTTATACATATTATATATATACTTGTCTCGTTACTTTTACCTTTCACTCCGATGGTAGAGATGAATAGAACCATTCATTTATAGTTTTTGTCGTAACCCTTGCTTGTAACATAACTAATATATTAATGTAGATTCAAACCTCATTGAATTTTGGAGAAGTAGGTATATCTTAACTTGAAAGTGTTATAATTTTCAAAATTTAAAAAAATCCCCCCATAATGCATGTGGTTTTCATATTTTTCTAGATTTTCTGTTAAATACTTGTGAATAACAAAATTTTCGTATTAACAATAGAGTTTAATCTGAATGACGATGTTATGAATTTTATGGATAATTCAGCGATTACAAGCAAAAGGGACCAAATACAAATTGATTTACGGAAAACAACACACTTACATTATTTTTTTTCTTAATATATTTTAACAAAACTGACAAAATTAATAATGCGGTACACACACACGTAAAGAACAAACTGTGGAACATTCTAGGCGGTTTAAACGTTCATATAATAGAGTTCTAACAATAACATTATGCATTCCCCGCGCAATGTTATTGTTATAATTGTAATTATTATATCGTAACTTATTAATTTATTAGCCATATTATTATATTTATAAACATACCATAGGTTAAGTATTATTATTATCTTTTAAAGATTTTTAGTTAGGATAGAAAAGAGTGAGCTTTATGAAAATATTATACACCCGTATATTAATTATTCTTTAGGTTTATTATACCGCAGTCGACGCTGTAGAGTCAATTTTTATTTAAAAGAAAAATGAAATTATAAAGCCAGCCACTACTGTACCTTGACCGGGCCTTACGAAACCCGTTCGTATAAATGTTTTATTTTGTTATATTTTCCAAAGCAATAAAATAGGTAATAGAATAATCTATAGGCCTTAGCATAATAATAATATAAATTAGTGTCACTGCCAAGTTTTTATTAAAATTATAAGTAGTTTAACATTATCTAAACGACTTTGACGTCGAGTTTGGCAGTGATAACTAAACTACTCGCGATTGTTTAGTTATAAACAAAGACTCTTTACTTCTTTCTTTGAGATTACATTTCTTTCAGTATTTAAATAATGTTTCGACCCAATTATAAACAGTATCCCAGCTTTAAATGTATTCCAAATTTTATTTCTTGTTCATGAAAGGTCTGGGTGCACCTTATCGGTGTGGAGTGATGCTTATTGTACAGTTGAGACGCATTTGTTAAATGTGTATATGCCGTTAGGTATGGTGCGGAGGGCGGGTCGGCTCCCGCAGGTGAGAGATCACCCTTACCAGCGCACAGCCTTACCGGCGCCTTAATTCCCGCCAAAACGCTCTCACGCCGCCATTTTGTTCACAAGGTGAGAAGCGCGCGCGCGCGCAAGCTTTAAGATGAATATGTTTGCTTTGACTGTACGTTTCGATTTGTGTCGCATAACATTAAATTTTATGTTTCTTTAAATTTATATCTATGAAAATTTTACGCTGGTCATTTAATAGAGAATACTTAAAGATAATATTGTTTGCATTTTCTTAGATTTTTTTAAAATGTTTGACAGTCGAGTTCGTCTCTATCTTATTTCTACATTTCCATTTTACGTTTTCTTTGAGTTTCTCACAATTAAAGGCCAGCTTTATAGCTATGCGAGCAAGGTTCAAATTTGTGTTTAAAAGTTTTCTAAGCAATCATATTCGTCCTAAAGTATGCGTGGGTGCCTTTGCTTAACTGTCTCTCTGTGTCACTATGTTTTATTTATTATATCGTGTACTTATTAGCTACGTTCTCGGATGATAGTTCGTATGAGGATTAGGTGATCCCTCTTCATACCTGATCTGAAGTGACACTGCATAATTTGAAAACTGTGATTTTTATATTTCTTTTTTTATATAGATTATTTAGATCTGTTACATGTTGTGATGCGAGGCTCTGGTAGAGACGCGACAATGTTTCTCTATTCAAAGTGAGTCCTTCCGGCATCGCTAAATTCAATTTTTGACATTTTTGCAACAATTGAAATCGCAACATGTCTCCGAACAAACGTAATATTTTTCGGGTATCGTTTTAAATTATATATGTGTGGGAAGAAGGATTGAGATCCTTTATTAAAGCGCAGCTGGCTAGCCCGCAGTGTTCAATATTGCCAAATAATACCCACGGAGGTGCTACAATCCGGTTGTGAGATCCTTCTTTCCCGAGTCTCGCCCAGTATTAGTCAAAGGAAAGTGCATTCTCAGAAATCGTGCCATCAATCCAGTATTAAACGTAATGCCCCTCCTTTGACTTGATATTTTTCATAATCATCACAACTTTTTCTTAGTCAATATAAGATTTTTATATGATTTTTTTAAGCTAGTTGTTTTTATTTTTTTGCCTTAGGTATTATTATATTTACTTTCTTATTTGAAAGTGGTTTATTATTAAGATAATTTGCACTTGTGTCCTTGTGGATTTAACGCGCCGACATCCAAATGTCGGTGCCGTATTCTCACGCTATGCAATGATTTTAAGTCGAAATGCTATTCGTAATTTTATAAAGTGGACGATAATAGGCGATAATTATTTGTAAAGTATTGTTTCCGTTGTTGATTGTAAATAAATGCATTTTCTGAAGATATACACGCAATAAATTGTCTGAAATTTTAATTAAGACTTTTCTTTCATCAGTCGTATTAGGTGCGCGATTGTTAAATTAATTAATGTAAAAATATGTGTTCTTACGAGCGATATATATGTCGATAAAGTTGATGACGTGCAGTCATTTGGTCAACTGTAGCCTCACAAAACTAACATGCAACTCCACAAGGCCAAGTTCCCGTTTGTTTACATAATAATAATAAAAGTGCACAATCATAACTGCTATCGTCACATACAGATTATCTGTAACTATGTATTTATATTATATGAGTCACTAACATGCAAATATGTAATGACATACGTCATCACAGTTTAATTAACAATCTTTTTTGAGAATGCCGCCATTACAGTTTATTGAGATGTTACCAACAGCAATGTCTTGAACTACTTACATACTTGCATCTGGGTGCTATGGTTATACATAAGTGATAAAATTTATTATGCTTGTTTGTCTGAGCAATGTTCGACACAGTGACCGCGCGCGAACACGAGACTTGTCTCCAGCATTGCTCACCTGGGAACTATTGGGCATTTAATCCTATATTTGTAGATTTATCATTATCATACTAAATTGACTTAACATTTTTTCAACCATTAACTACGTAAACTAATTAAGTACCCGTATAATTATTAACTGGGCCACAACAGTACCAAGTGTCGCGGCGCGAATGCCTGATAGCCTCCCCCAATTATTATTATTTTTTTATCAATTTTTATCTATTTTTATGAGAAATTCCGTACACTAGTCAGTACAATCCGAGATCGCGGTTTATCGCTTTCGTTGCTCTCGCTGCATGTGTCCCCCGTCTCATCGAATTCTATCTTGCTCCTTATCGCCATTCACAATACAATCTATTTTCGTCTACCTCGCGTAGCGTCACTACTGCGGCAGCGCAATGACAGCGGTAAACCGTTGGTGCTCGCGATTGGGGGTACTCGTGTAGTCGGACCATGACATTTTGATCGATACTAACATTCTGTTTTTCTCTCTTCTCGTTAACCCGGCTAGGTGAGTGCTAACGGCGCCGAGGAACTAACAGGAGTCGTGTCCGGCCGCCCCGCGCCGCCGCCGGCCCCCTATGTCGCCGCGTAACATACTCATCGGAACACCGACCACCATGTAGCTATAGCTGTTGGGCATTTCACGTTTAACATTATACTATGTATTATAATAGTCTAACTATTAACATTTATATGCCTGTTATGTTTATAACATAATGAACTTTATTAACATCGTTTTTAAAATGAAATGGCACACGCCATCGACTATATTTACTGCTATATTGTATCTTTTGTACTTCTGTTGTCGCTTGATCGTGTTGTTGTTGAAGCACGAGTGTTGTTAGGCCACCCTGAAATTCGCGGCGCTAAATGTGGCACCACCCTTACGAACTGTAACTGTTTATTATTGAATTTCATTTTAAGTTTATTTGTAGAGAAAGTTTATTTTTTGTAGAGTATCACTTTTAGCGCCGTCAAAACAAAAAAAAGTTTGAATTAAAATCGACTTATAACTTAAAGCTTAATTCACACAACAGTAGTTAGATTGGAGAATTCGCTAACAATACTCGCTTTTTGATATTTGAAACCATCAGATTCATTTCGTTTATTGCGTGTTAATGTTGTGTGAAGTAAGCTTTATGTCCCTCAAAGTCGTTTTGTCAAGCAAGTTTGATCTAACTATGTGTTAGATAAAGTTATATCTAAATGTACTACATAAAGTACGAATGAACGCGATATTTTTCCTTCACTGACCCGATGTATCGCTGCGCTACATGGATACTGTGGCGTTCTACGAGAACAAGATGGTGTCATACAAAAGCGTTCAAGTAAGTACCTACCAACGATGCTAAAACATATTTTTTTATAAAATTGCTTTTCATAAAAATAATTGGACTGATATTGGAACATAGTCTAATAATAGGTTGTTATTTCATATGCTTATTGACCTCACAACCCTTTGGCAATATTTCCACGTAAGTTTAAAACCAAAGACTAATATTTTATAGAGTTGTTTTGACATTAATTTTCTAAAAACAAAACATTGAAAAACAAATCATAAACGTCTTCCTATTGAGAATCACATTGTTTTTTTCGGTCAATGGGTATATGAATTTTCTCGTTCGGATAAATAATATTTATATCATTGTATTTTACATTTAGTGCTTAATATTTATAGATAACATTGGATATTTCGTACATCTCATGTGCCTTAATAAATGTACAATGTTCTTACCTTTTGGTTCTATAGAAATTTGTTATAATGCTTATTTGTAGTTAAGTTAGAAGAGATTAAATTATTGTTAACTTTCTAAATGTTAATCTTTATACATTTATCGTCGTCATTTTCGAAATACTAAGTGTTTAAGTGAATATAAATAGTTATATCCAAATGTTTTTAATAACTGGTAGATCTATGTTAGTTGTGGCAGTGTTAACTTCATAAGTGCCTTCGTTACAATCTCTCGGGGAATCTCTTGATGTCGTTTCATCTCAATTAAATATCAGAGATCTGGAAATTGTAATATTTCATTATAAAAATGTCATAATCTCAAATTGTTCGTCTATAAATGTTAGTTATATGTAACCAGGGCAATTATATTTTTCATCATAACTGGAAATGTTATGTGTAGAGCTTACATAATGTTATTAAGAGCAATAATTAAACAAATCACGACTAGTGCAATAGAATGTTATAATTCTAATTGATATTTTTATTATAAAAAAAGCAAATCTCGACAGCAATAAATACGTCGAGAGAATATTTTTACACTTAATATTTTATAGAGATCTGATATTGAGATTAATGCGGTGAATAAAAATAAAAAAACCGCGCTCGTTATCTATAATTATATATATTTTCTATAAAATTAAATTCTTTTGTAAGTGTATTAGAGTAAAATTAGTTTGTAACGAAATTTTTTAAACTTTGGATTAGGTGCTTTATAATTGTGGTCATTTGAATTAATGGAAAGTAAAAATCTGATCCGTCTCCAATAGAAGCTATATTTGTGCAAACAACACCTTTTATTCTTAAATAAGTAATATTATATTAAGTGACTATATCCTTGTGAAACATCAGCTAAGTTATCATCAAAGTTGTTAACACTCCGTCCATAATTATGTTCATAAATAAGTACTTAATTTTTTGGTGTCCTACTCTAGCAAAGTGCGACCGATTCGAGACGTATAATCATTTTTAGAACGTGTTAACAATTGGTAGTGGCAGTGAAATCATAATCCCATTTTATAAAGTGAATATGTAACATTAGATAGGAATAAATCAGATATAATTGCAATAACTTGCGACATTTCACATGACCATCACACCATCCAAAAAAAAAAATTTTTCAAAGCATTTAAAAAGAAATGTATATGAGCACAATTTAAAACGGCTCTTCTCTTTGACTATCTAAGTTGTTGAATCAAAACATGTTTATCTAATACTTATTATTATCTTTAGCCTCCATGGAAATGAAACTCTTTACATATTCACTTCCAAACTATTCGTACAAACAATACTAATACAAAACAAGCATTTAAAGATTAAATCATTAAAATGCAAAAGCCATAACAACTTGATGAACCCCTATCATTTATATAGTGATGTGATGAAATAGATGTGTTTAACGTACAAATAATTTTATTGTCTGCATATAACTAGTAATGTACTGTGTTTCACGAAGGTGCGCGTTGACCTGTCGGCACGACCCGCCTGATGTTAAGCAGTTACCGTAGCCTAATGCTTGCAATAACAATGGCATTTCTCGCACTTTGTCGACCTAAAGGAGTGTGCGATAGAGGGTGTGGAAGGGAGTGTGGGAGTTTTGGGTTTCCTTCTCTCACTCATAATTCGAAACGCGGCTAGAATTGTTAATTTACACGGATCTTATATGAGACGGTGGTTAGTACCACCGTCTGTGGGTAGTCCCCCAGCCCGTATATGAGCAGTTTTCAATAGACTACAAATTGGCTCTATCACCGTTAGATATGTGGATACTTAAGCCCGTATTAATAAATGTATCTCAAATCTGAGAGCGATCTTGAGTACGATATGACATGTCATTTTGTTCTGGTATGTTATAACAATAATATTTCCAAGATCGTTCTCAGCCCTGAGATCGATTTATTAATACGGGTCTCAGTTTCTACGCTGGCGTATTATGAGCCAGCGTAATATTTGTTGCGTAATATTCGTGGTCGGCAGGTCGACGCGCACCTTAAATAAATAACAATTAAGATTTGTTTCCTGAAACATGCTTAGTGCCATTAGCAGACGGCTTACAATGTCATTGTTTATTATATTATTATCAATGTGTACTTATTATAACGGCAAATATAAATCAAGTGCCTTATATGAACTTGTACATATTTATTATCTTTCGTAAAGTATTAAATATAGTGGAGAATAACATTATTCTAACAGTAAATTGTTTTCCAAAAACAAAAAAATAGAGAATACTTACTTTAAATAATATTAGTTAGGTGAGATTGTGCATATTATGTCTGTTTTGATGTGTGTTTAAGATTGATTTGGTATTAGTAAATATTTAAAAAACGTAATTTTGTGTTTATATTATGTTAACCATTAAACCTTTTCCTATTCAATGATACTCGCCTAACAATTTGTCTTTTTAACTCGCAGACCATTAAGCTATAGACGCCGCATAGTCAGGCACCCCCGCTGGCCTAACATACTTAATGCATATGTACCTATGCCCGCACCTGACATTTTCATTGGTCCATTCGTGGCACGACACTGAACAACCAATCAAAAGTTTGCCGTCATCCCCGTTACCTCGCCAACTTCTGACTGCATTCTCATACAAAATAATAGCCGTATGCGGTGTCTTATCTTATTGGAGTGTTAGGTAGCTAGAGCAGAGCTCAATAGTGCAAAGGGTCTGAAATAAAAGTACTGACCTATTAGATATTTCTAGAAATTATAAAAAAAATGCCTTATACAAGGTGAAACATAATGGATACACTTTTTTTTTCAAAACTTAACTTGGTAATTCTTAAACCATCAGCTTTGGAGGAAAATTGAAAAACAAAAGGTGTTATAGGAATACAGCTGTTGACCGATTTCACAAGTCTACAAAACCTTTAGTACTTCAACTGTCACATAAAGCCGATAGTTTTAGATTTACAAAGTTAAGTTGCAAAAAAAATAGTATAACCTTTTTGTTTCACCTAGTATAGGTAGGTAGAATTTTGTATTTGTTCTTAACGTTAACTGAAGCTATGCATTTAACCAAGCAGGTAAATACACTGGACCCATGAAGGGCACATAAACACACCACATGTGTGACACACATTGATCTCTACATCTTTGATCTCTTCTAACTTCACGGCACACGTATAGGCTATTTTCATTTGGTGTAGAGTAACCGCCATCTGTTGAGAACAGCGTGCACTACCGAAAAGCTTACAGCCCTATGCTCTATCCACAACTCTATCCGCTGAGTAACAAAAAGCTCTCGTCATGTTTGTATAGATGGTAGAGTTGAAAGTATTTTACTGTTGGTCTAACTGAAATACATTAAGTAAGCTAAAAAATTATGCTTACTCACTTGCCTAATTATAACATCTTTATCGAATATATAATACTAATTAATCTATAATTATGTAGGTACATGAGTACGACAATTAAATTCCTCTCATTAGACATTTAACTTTATAATCTAAGTGCGCATACCACGTTACCAATACAAGTGCGCGACTAGGATGAGTGACCGGTGGAATTTTCAACTTAGCGTTTCCGTTCATGCTTCAGAGGGCATGTTAAGCTGTCGGTCCCGGCTTTCACAGTTGTTACGCCATGTCGGAGACCTTCAGGTGGCTTATAAAGTGTGCGACACCGAAGTTGGACACTAACTCATACAATAACAAGAAAAAAATAATTGATATTTTCTATATTTTGTGTTGGTCTACTACTGAAAATCTGTTAAGGTTAGTCCTAGTATTCCAATCGCTCACCTATTTCTGTTTGGATCTGTGGGACCTAGCAATTTCGAGTTTTTACAACGCCTGCAAATGGAATTTTAAATTCGCAGTTCGTTCTCGGGGTATACCTATCTACCTACCTACGTGGGAATAAAGGTGCGGCGGTTCATACCCACATTTGTCGCTTTCATGCATCCATCAAAACACTGGAGGTAGGTATACATTTTTATTTTTGATCCTGGATATACAGGTGCCTAGGTAAAAAAACCAAACCATTCTGATCAGAACCCTAAGTCCGAAATGTTTACCACAAGGCTAGTGCTATATGTATGGAACTGGGATGACACCCTCAGAACAAAAAGTTGCTTTATACATTAAAATAAAAGAAGGTAGACAATCAAGCGCCATTATCCGAATCTCCCAATTTATCAGTAAAATCAGTTTTATCGCCGTTGCATCTTGACGATGATTTACGACTACCAACTTAATAACGATAAAAATAAAACCATAGGCCCAATTAAATACCCGTCGTTTATATGGGGCTCATGCATATAAATCAGTGTAATCACAGTGCAGAGTTAATCACAGGTTTGATACCGACACTGTGGTACCGACTTGCCAATAAGGCACTTAATAGGTACCTACGTTGACACGTATGTGAGTACACGGAATAGTGACCTATTCGCGGCCAGAATTAGGAAAGTGGCTTTTAGAGCCGCAACACTTATTAAAAAAGTGGATTGGTAGTTACCGACAATTATATGAGTGTGTATTATATTAGGACGCATTATTCATGGAGATTCAAAATTTATTTATTTTCATAAATAAAACAGCATAATTTGTAGGTAAGTGCATAATTATTAGTAATTATTAGGTTAATTTAAGGCGTCAATAGCCTTGTGGTTAGAGGGGCCGCCCTTGAAGCTGAGAGGTGTAGGGTTCGATCCACATCCTGGCCATTAAAATATTGACGTCAGCCCTCTCCCAACACAAGCATTAGCTTAACTGGAGGGGCTAATGGGAATACTAGTAATGTGAGAAACTCACTGTAATATTAAAAAAAAAACTAGTAAGTACATATAAGTAGCATCTTCGGAGATATTCTGTGAGAGGGTGGTACTACCCCGGATTGCTTACACTTGGATAACAACAAACTCCTCTGCTGGGATGCTCCTCTTAGCAACGATAATCGATATATCGTGACATTGCTAGTGTCGAACCCTACTCTTAATTCCACCTATTTTGCCGTCTTACCGATTACTTTAAGATTAGAGTGGACGGTCATCCATAGCGATCTATAGTTACGACGTCTAATAGATAATACCTAATACCCTAGTTGTCGGTATAATAGATACCTACCTAATAGCTGGTGAAAAGTACCATGCATCTCCTATAACCCCTAACCTACTAATCTAAGAAAAAGTACTCATAAAACAAAAAGCTCGGAGCTGTAATAAGCTCTCAACTCAATCTTTTAATCCCCGAGTTTAAAGCACACACTTCCTCGTTTAAACTCGTCTGCATTCGCTGAAACGAGGAGCCTTTGGGCAAATATTTTCGTTCGCTCGCATCGTCCGCCTGCGTGTGCATCGGGCTCCGGGCTCGGGCGGCCGCTCGTAAAATTGCAACTGGCTGGGGGAGTCGTCTCAAGACGGCCGTGCATTCTTACGTGCACAGTATGTTTAGAGGAAATAGAAAAAAACACAACATCTCTACTCAAATTAATCAGTAGATAGGTATCGATTAATAGGTGTATGTATTGTCTATTAAAACATTTTCTATGGTACGTCTACCTATCAAAGAAAAATATTCTTGTTTAAAAAAATCCCGAGAATATTGTAACTAAACATACGTAAGTACTAACATTTAATAGGTGTTCTTACTAGGCCAGAATATTTGTTTTCAGTATTAACATTTAATAGGCGTTCTTACTAGGCCAGAATATTTGTACCATCAAGAGGTTTTAAACTATTTTAAGAACTTAAAATGGAGTCGTGAGTTATTAATATCAAGATTTAGTAGGTAGGTAGGTTAAATAAATACCGCATGGACGTAGCCAAGTTGAGTTAATCTGAACTTTCTAAATATACTATGTCATCAAGGAATCAACCCGGACTTACGGCGCACTGGGGTGCCGCGGTCATAAAACTACTTCCCCTAACATTGGTAGGTTGTTTTGCGAGACACCACTCACTTTCCTGCCTACTTTCTAGAATTGAATGCGAACATTTTAAACGGTGTTGTGTGACGCTGAATGAATTGTTGGTCCCTATGGTCGATTTCCTGACACGCTATCCTTGATATGTCTATCTATCTCTGGAAGCTGTGATAGCCGATTGGTTAAAGCACGCATCTTGCGGGCACCAGGTCTTGAGTTCAAACCCCGGCTCGCACCCTTGGATTTTTCAAAATCTATGTGCGAATCGTAACTTCCATATGATTATCACTTGCTTACGGTGAAGGAAAACATCGTGAGGAAACCTGCATGTCTTAGAAGATCTAACCAATTTTCGAAAGACATGTGAAATCCGCCAACCCGCACTGGGCCAGCGTGGAGGATTATTGCCTGAATCCCCCTCGTGTTGAGGGGAAGCCCGTGCCCAAGAATGGAACGTCAAAAGGGCTATATTATTATTATTATTATCACTGGAAGACGTCCACTGTTGGACATGGGCCACCTCTAATGACTATCACACAGTAGGATCACATCTTCGGCTTCGTACGATCTGTCCATCTTGTATCGGACTTCTGACACTACGTTTTCCAGCTTGAGGCTGCCATTCTAGAATTTCTTTGCACCACGGCTATTGGCTTCGTGAGTAAAGTCACACTTAACTATGGACTCTTAAAAAATACAGCACAAATGATTTTGTCAAACTTTTGTATTTACAGCAAATAATGTATGAATAGGTATGAGGCATTGCATAAACCTTTGCTCTAATTACAAAACCACAAATAATACCAAGAATAATACAAAAATAATTTATCTCGTCGTAATTTTTTTCTCAGTGTAAGAATTGTAGTAAATAATAATAATAATTCAAACACATAAAGACTTGTCTACTTACTTAACTTGTAGCTGTATAAAAGTAACATTAGGTAGATACCTGTGCTAAAGAAATTTCGATCGGTAAGTAATGTATTTCCAAGTAATGAGTTACAATTATGTAATTACATGCTACCTCCATTTATACGAAGCGTATGAACAATATTAATATTCCGTCTTCCCTAATTAATGTCCTACCGAGTTTTTGCCTGCTCCTATTTCAATGAAAAATTTCCCTCGAGGCTGCACTCGTAATTTTCACGAAACTGAAATTACAGTTAATTGGCCAGTGTTTACGTAAATAAAAATGGCTAGATAGAAACACGATAAAAATAGAGGACATGTAATGATTTTAGCTGGATTTTTAATTACTTATAAGTAAGTAAGTACTTCGCTAAATGCCTAGTATAGTAGGTATAAGTAGCCAAGTATCTTCCAAGTAAAGAGAAGGCGTAATTTCCCTGAAACATGACAGCAAATGATAAGATTAGAAAATAGTTTAAACATGAATAGTTATGAAGAATAAATTACACTTTGTTTAATGCCAATAAAATACTTAATAAGAGCTGACTGACCGTTAAAATAACAAAGCGATAACCTTAGTCATTATCATTATAACTTGAAAATTGTATAAAAGAACTCATTGTGTTTGATATGTAAGAATTTACATAATATACCATGGTAGAGTATTATTGGTACTGTATGTATACTACTGTTATTTTGAACCCAAAAGTCTTTTCACTGTTAAGAAGATTCTATACTACCAGGAATTAAGTATTCCAGAAACTGAAGATCAATGAAAATCCAGTTCCAGGTTCAATCCTCACCTTAGCCGTTAAAATTTAACGGGAGCCCACTCACAGCGCAATAACTTTGGTTGTAAATTCTTGTAAATTACCTATAATCATTTATAACATAGTTTATAAAGTACGAACGCCATAAAATCATAGTAAATAACTATAATTTACAAAAATAATTATCCATGCTCATTTACAATCCAATTGTTGACACAACACAATGTAATCATGAAGCTAATAATCGGTATAATTATATTGCTTGAATTATGGGTTTTCTTATTAGCTAGTCACTAATGAAGGGGACACTATACCTCAATACTTCGATGCCGTTCTCGATGCCTCATTTAAGGTATTTTCAGACAAAGCTGCAAGCGGACTGAAATCCGACTGCAAAGTTGCAGTTTGGATGAGGTTTTGCTGGAGTTGCATCGGATGTTCACAATAAGATGACAGTGCATATCAATCCTACGCATAGCTTGTCGGCCATCAGATCAGGGTCCTAACCACGGTAACTACTCAAATTGTAATAGAAAAGCAAACGCTCGCGATTACGTTTCAAACGCTCCGCTTTTGACGTTTTGCTGACACCATACCATATCAATGTCAGTAGAAATCGTGAAGCTCGTGTCAGTAAAACGTCAAAAGCGGAGCGTTTGAAACGTAATCGCGAGCGTTTGCTTTTCTATTACGATTTGAGTAGCTACCGTGGTTAGGGCCCAGACCGTGTGGGGCGTGCGTCAAACTCGTTCCAACCACCTGAATCATACCGTAACTACTTTAATTACAATATATTGTTTAAAGTGTTGCCATTTATCGGGAATTCTTTAAGACATGTTAATTTAAACTAACGGTAGTGGCCAGTATTTAAGAATTCGCATGTATGTTATCCACCTACGTCAAATTCACTTGGGTATTTCAGTTTTTTGATTCTTTGACGGTTACTTACGTATACGAGGGATGTCTTTTAAGTTTTGTCGTTTGAAGAAAAAAACACAACTAGAACCTTATTGTTTTCTTATATTTACGCGAATACTACACATTGAAATAAAACTATTTTTACGGATTATATCGCGTTTATTTAATTTTATGTTCCCGACGTTTCGGTTGCTTTACAGCAACCGTGGTCACGGGGGGACTGAGGTGTTAGACGTCCTGATGTCATAGTTAAAAACTGGGTACCCTCAAAATTTAGTTGGTGTTTGCGGTCCGATCCACGCAGAAAGTGCTCACTGTGTCTTGAGGTCTTGCAATGGTACGCTTGGTTTTCGATTTAATTATATTAATTACTGGATCCCAAGTTGGTGGTAGCACCCAGCCATCTTCCCTATTGAAATTAGGATGTTTTTTAATTTCAATGGCCTCACGTATCATCCTTGGTCGGAATCGGTGTTCTATTGCGAGGATCTGTGGTTTATCAAATCTGATATAATGGCGGGTGCGGTCCTGTACATGTTCACAGATTGCAGACTTCGTGGAGCGCCGGTGTTTCACGTCAGCTATGTGTTCTTTTACGCGGGTTTTTACTGATCTTTTAGTTTGCCCTATGTAGGAGAGCCCACATTCACAATCGAGTTTGTATACCCCTGCATCTTGTAGAGGAATGTGACACTTGACAGGTGGTAAGAACTGACTAATCTTCTTGGGTGGCTTGAAGTAAGTTTTGATTGAAGCCCGTTTCAAGATGTAGCCAATCTTGTCTGTGACACCTCTTATGTATGGTAGTACAGCAGGCAGACGCTCGACTGTGGCTGGTTTCACTCGGTCACTGTGATGGAGGCGCGGGATCCGAAGCTTGTTGTCATGCAATACTTGCTTGACGTGACGGATCTCGGCAGCCAGGTGTTGCTCATCACAGATCCCTTGTGCTCTCTGAAACAAAGATTTTCCCACGGTAGCTAACTGTGTTGGATGGTGGTGAGATTCACCGTTTAAGTACCTATCAGTATGGGTCTTTTTCCTATACACGGTGTGGCCTAAGGTGTTATCAGGATTACGGATTACTAAAACATCTAAGAATGCTAGAGTGTTGTTGGCCTCTAACTCCATTGTAAATTTGATTTTAGAGTGTATGGAGTTAAGATGGTCGAGAAATGCTGTTATTTTGTCAGATGGTAATATTGTGAAAGTATCGTCTACGTACCGCTTGTAGAATCTTGGGGTCACAGGTGAAGTGCGAAGGGCTGTCTCCTCAAAGTCTTCCATGAATATATCGGCGACAACGGGAGAAACAGGGGAGCCCATCGCTACACCATCTACTTGCTTGTAGAACTGTTCATTCCACAACAGATACCCAGATGTAAGGCAATGTTTTAATAGTTCAGCATATTCCTCCGGCATGTTGTTCTCTGCTAGCTTCTTTGATACTATAGTGATGCAGTCTGCTACAGGTAGAGAGGTAAACAAAGACTGAACATCAAAACTGACCATAGTTTCATTGTCAGCAAGATGTAGATGTTTAATCTCACTGACAAAATGGTATGAATCCTTTGTATGTGCTCTTGTGTGTCCTCTTAGTAGTGAGAGCACCTTCGCTACGTGCTGGGCCAGACTGTATGTTGGTGTGTCAATCTGGCTTACAATAGGACGCAGCGGGGCCTCGGGCTTGTGTATTTTAGGCAACCCATACAGCTTAGGTGGTTTTGCGCACGAAGGTATCAATGATTTGACGTCTAGATTCAATGCGTCGGAGTGTTTCTTTAATAGATCGGTAGTTGTTTTTAACACGTTTGTAGTTGGGTCTGTTTTGACCTTTTTATATGTTGTTTCATCCGATAGAAGTTCTACAATTTTTGCATTGTAATCTGACGTATCCATTATTACCGTCGCATTTCCCTTATCCGCGCGGAGAATAGTAATATCTGTCCTAGTACGTAAGTTCTTCAACGCTAAATACTGATTCTTAGAAAGATTTTGTTTGGGCACTGAACTACGGCGTAACAACGATGATACGTCCTGTCTTATTGCCTCGGAGTCTTCCTTTTTAAAATTATTTTTGGCTAGAATATCCTCGACGCTACAGATAATGTCTTCATAAGGGATCCTGCGTGGCGGCACAGCGAAATTTAGTCCTTTTTGCAAAACTTGCACGATGTTTTCATCCAAACTTTGTTTTGACAGATTGACAACTGCGCGTGAGTTAATATTGTCTTTGGTGCACGGGTGCGTTCCGTTACCATGATTTGAAGGATGTTTGACATTTGATTTGGTGATTAATTTCTCATATTTTATAATGTGTTTATTTTTGCATTCATTGTATTTAGATGTTTCGCGCTTATTTAAAGTATCTATGCATTTCGCATCCTTATACTCGTAATTGTTCGTTCGTTCGCTCGTAGGTATGCACAGTGGCTAACTGGTATCGGAATAAATTAGCCGGTCAAAACGTTTCTACGTGGCTTAAGGACAGCCGAGTACCTACCTATTTACAGTACACACTACAATACAATAGGTACTTACCTACCTATTTACAATAATAAGGGATTTTTAAGTAAAAATCGCACATAATGCATTAGTTAGTGTGACTGAGTTGACTATACCAAACCAAATAATAAATATTTACTTATTATCTCTTTCTTAGAAATATATAATCTTCTTCAAGAATGTGAATTTAATGTCAACACCAGCAGATGTAATTAGCGACGATTTATATTTAACGATCGCGCGTTAGTGCGTTTCTAAAAAGCCAATGTCTGTTCAATAGGTAATTAGATAAGATAACGTTTATAAAGTAGTAACTTTATCTTTATGTTTGTATGTTTTTTTAATAAGCAGGCGTGAGCGTCCGGGCTGTGTTGTCTACTTTATTAATATGCATAATTTTGCCTATAAGATAATTCGATAAGATTAAATAAAATGAATAGGAAATAAGATATTGATTAAAATGCAAATAGTCAGTGGATATTATCTACTTGTTATCAGCTTTCAATTGTTTTTTTAGATTTAATAAATAGGTAACTAAGATCTACTAATACCTGTATCATGATCTTAAGTTGTGGTCTATGAATTACGTGTTACTTTAAATGTGTTTATGACGGAATTGTTTTTAGGTAAATGTATGATATCGTTCCTGAAATAACTGCACATATTTCATAACAAAACAAACCTATAAACGATGTTGCAACGCGCGACATAGTGGGCGATATAAATAATACCGGTGCAGAATGAAAATCCACCAGATTTCCGTATTCTAAATAATTGTGGACATAAATTCAAAGCTATTCTGACATTTGTGGCCCTCTTTCACGCTTGTATTCCATTTTATTATTATTTTTTCTCGGGTCTTCGTCGGGGACAGACGTAAATGTATTTAATAGGTTCACAGCTCCACCTCCCAGCTCTTCAGCTCACTATTCTCATTCAAATAATTATAAAAGTGTCATTTTTAATTATGAACGCTTTGGTCGCCGTCGCGGCGGTCGCACTGACTGACACATTTTTTGGGGCGTGTATTTTGTGGAAAAAACCGACTTCCTATTGAACGTAGAATAGTTATTTTCCGTGGACATTTTTATTATTTTTATTACATCCTTAGATTATTTATGTCATCGTAATAAAAGTTATGAGGATGAACTGCTGGAAATATTTTTACTTTTGATAAATGATCTGTTTTAGTTGGTAGACCACAGTCCATCACAGTCTTCATGTGAGTAATAAATTTACCACGTGCCTCAAATACGCGTAATTTAAATAAAATATATTTTCTATTAAAGTTTTTTTAAGTACCTACATATGTTTTGTTTGTTTCATGTTACAATACAACCCCTAACAACCTGTGAGTAGTTTATTACCAAGCATCATTCGTACAAGGAAAACGTGTGAAACGCCTCAGGAAAAGTCCGCTCGTTACAATGATTTATGTGTTTCCGCAAAAAGATGCTACAGAGAGCTGAGTGCTTGAGGTCTCTACACTTTAGTGGTAAAAAAAGTGATTCATACTACCCAATACGGTGTTGATATGTGGATCATTTTCACGGAGAACGAAATTAATATGATGTATGTAGAGTTGAAAATAGATGAACAACTCAGAAGGCCTATCTGCTGCACCGCGTGGTTGCGGGTTCGATTCCCGGCGGGGCAAATTTCGGAAATGGCCTACTCATACCTATACGCACAATTGGCCCTGGTCTGGGATCTCCCCCAGTTCTTTGTACGGCACCCACAGTTCAAGCGTTGCTTAGTTTGGAACGATATAGTTTGTGCTTCAATCTACCAATATTAATTTATTTATTTGGTATTATTTACTATTTCACGAGCATAAAAACAATAACAAAAAAAACAATACTCGAGTATCCCTAGACCAAAATCCCTCAAGGGAGGCTATGAATTCTTTCAGCATTTGGTTATAATTCTTCCCAACATTGCCGTTCTATTTGTATAGTCATTTGTATGGACCACACCCGTTCCCAGGAAACTTCCCTTACCAAAAAGCCTTCGTCAAGTTTCTCAAAGTGGTTCGTGATTGTATTACAGATGAGAACGCAGCCTCCAAATATAGGCAAAGTTTCATATCGTATAATTGAGAAGTTTGGGCTTAGTTAGTCTTTTGTAAATAGGCTTGCGTTTTAATAGGACTGTTTCTATTTTGTGGGACAAAAAGCTTTTTATTTTAATTAAAGTTGGACAACATAGTTAGTATCCCTATTGTTTAGTTTTGTTTTTAATCAACAGACGCTTCTATTGTTAGATGGGATAGGTATACGCGTATATTGGATTTAGTCCTAATACTTTGACCAACCTACCAAAGACGTCCACCGACACCTACCTAACACTCCTAATAAGATGTTAAAAGCAAAAAGCATAAATTTCATACACTTTCCGATAATTCAGACGGTACACCGATAATTTATATACATTTTACTGTAACTATCCGGGTGCTAAACTCGGCCATTACTTATGTATCAAAAATGTATCTGTAGAAAACATGGTGTCCTCTTATTGGAGCAAAACATTTTTTCTTCATCTAACAGGTAAGTTATTTTTTACCCTTATTGGTATTTATGTAGTACAACTATGGCCATCCTCATTACAAGGTAATGTTCCATATAGAAGCAGTAAACCTGGTATCTCCAATGAATACTATCGCAGATTCCCTACGCTCCCTGTTCAGCTGTAACTATTTTATGAGTTCTATCCCGGGCTGACGGCCGGGACGCCCAGGATCCCAGCAGTTGTAAAGTTCCGTTTGTTTCATTTCGAACGTGATAGCCGCATCGATACTTGTCGTTGTCTATTTCCCATGGTATACCTATTGTTATATTTTTTGAGTTAAGAACTCGGGTATTTCTATTAGTAGAAACAGGTTTAATGTTTACATGAATAAGGTCCGGTTGCTCGTACAATACAGTAAAGTAATCGTTAAAACTTAACTATTGTTAATTTTGACCTTGGTAAAAAATGTTACATCGGTTATCTTCGTATTCAGTTGCCCAAAGATAATTTTCGCGGCGGTTAAATTAGACGAGGGTTAAAAGAGTTGTCAGTGCAATTCCATTTTGTTTCCCTTAATTTTTGATAGGGAACTTTTCTTTCGGCTGCCAACACTGTATTAGCTGTCATATTGGCATTGTTTGTTCTGACTTGTGACCACAGAGTACTTTTGTTTGTGACGTTTGGGTGCAAAGAGTATTATAATATAGAGGTTTGGGTGATTCGGTAAATTAAAAATCGTTGTGGGGCTTTTAAATTAATAAAGTATTTTTGTGTGTTTAATTTTCGTAATACAGAGAGACATCCCTCAGCGTTCTATTCAGCTTCTATTTTTATGTTATTATGTCTGTATATGTCTACAGCGTCATAATTTTTCTAATATCTATGTGAATGGGAAATTTATATGGACCAGATACATGTACCTATAATTTAAGTTCTTATTTTATGTTCTTTTTTACTTTTGTTCCTTTATTTATTTTCTCCAAAATAAATTAAAAATAAATTGAAATTAAAGAGATTGATTAAAATAAATCCGTTTTATTTAAACTTTTATATTGAATTTAAAGAGCTAATCTATCAACATATGATGATATTAATTCACCTCTTGTACTGTCTTGATTATTTGTAGCCGTTTCATCAACAATATCCATCTCCTCGTAGACGCTTACTAAATCAGGAGGTCGTTCCTCATTCATCTTGCGACAAATGTTATGCAAAACAGCAGTTGCAATTATCATTGCTTGCATATATTTTAAATTTGTTCTCAATTTAGATCCGATTGCTGGAAATCTTCGCTTCCAACAACCAAATGTCCTTTCAACAGCATTTCTGGTTCTAATGTGGCTTTCGTTATAAAGATGTTCTCCTGGTGGTGCGGGATTTGCTAATGGTGTCAAAAGAAAAGACCTCAATGCATATCCTCTATCTCCTAATAGCCATGTATCGCCAAATTCTCCATCTTCCATTCTGCCTCTGATGTTACTTGAATCAAATATGTGACTATCGTGACTTCCTCCGGGCCATCTTGCCACAATATTTTTGATGTAGCAATCAGCATCAGCTGTGCCGCCATCAATCTCTGAAGCGTGCTCTAAAATCCATTTCCTCCCATAGAAAATAATCTGTTCGTGGTCGAAAATTCCTCTGTCTTTGTGGGAATACTTGATCAAATATGAAATCTCTAATCTCTATCTCTATGAATCTTCATTAATTAAATCCAAAACAAAACGCTCTGATCCCATTTTAATAACTGTACTCGCCAAGAAATATTAAAAATAACCTAAAATCGGTAAACGATTACTACAATTCTACTAACGTCAAAATTTAAACGGCCCCCACCCCATCGGTTATTTTAACCGCCGTCAAACCTGAGATTTAACCCCTCGTTAAAGTAACCGTTGCTTCAACAACGCTTTTTAAATTAGTCCGTCGGTTAATTTTACTATAACCATAACTTTACCCTTCATTTAACGTAACCGACTTTCGAGCAACCGGACCTAAGTAGTACTCAATAGAGTAAAATGTATAAGATATCATTTGCATTTTCCCATCTTCAAAAAATTTTCGTGCATAATAAGACCTCATATAGACGAACCCACCTCTACACCTCCGTCTATCCCAATTCCCACTCCTTCTCCAGGTCGGCAACGTACGAGCAATGCCATAGTTATTTCAAGCATCTATAGGATATGGTAATTACTTAACATTTGGCCGATGTAGGCACGCTTATTTGCCGATTTTATTATATAAAAATATATCCCACTTATATCCTACTAATATTATAAATGCGAAAGTTTGTGAGTGTGGATGTATGTATGTATGTATGTTTGTTACTCTTTCACGCAAAAACTACTGATTGGATTTGGATGAAATTTGGAACACAGATAGATTATAACCGGGATTAACATACTTTTTAACCCAATAATCCAATACTACGCGGATGAAGTCGCGGGGCACAGCTAGTTATATTATATATATATAATTAATATTATAAATGCGAAAGTTTGTGGGTGTGGATGTATGTTTGTTACTCTTTCACGCAAAAACTACTGATTGGATTTGGATGAAATTTGGAACACAGATAGTTTATAACCTGGATTAACACATATATAATACTTTACTTAAGTCTACGCGGACGAAGTCGCGGGCATAAACTAGTATACACATATATAAATTTAAAATGGAACTGAAGCATTGATAAGCATCACAAATCCTTCTAATTATAACCAGCACACGGCCAACCAGAGGTCTAATCAAACATCTATCAACAAAACCCGAGGGCTTACTCGCAAAACAAACGAGCAAATTAGTCCCCACTGCTCCGACAGATCTGATCTTGATTGATGGATGGCCGAGCCCGCACCAAGTCCTATACAATTAGCTTCTTAACGAAATCCGGCGGCTAGTGTCAACGGTTTGAGAGAGAATCAGACACGTTTAAATGGGTATTTAATGGTTTTTGGTAATGTGGAATTTGGGATGGTTTTCTTCATACTTAAATATATTTCGTCCTGCGAAAATAGTGCAATATACTTATTTGTTTCAAATGTTTACTGTCTAACTTCCTAGGTACTATCAATTATCTTCCCATCAGCATTAGGTATATTTTTTAATTGCATTAAATTTTTGAGTACAAAAATTGTAGCTGTAAATTTGTGAGCCACACCTGTACACTTGTAAAACTTATTTACTTATCTTATATTTCTCAGGCAAATTAGTTTTTATTATTATATTAAGTAATTACAGTATTTAACTTGCGCTGCTTGCGGGGATTGGTCCACTCACTTTCCTCTTAACAACATTGTCGTTAAATACTATTTATTTACTTAGCATGGAAGGCATCACACCAAAGCAATTATCATATTATCCACCCCTGTTTTATCAATTATTATTTTGGTTCGTAAACGTTTCATTTGATGTAAGTATGAGTGGGTATGCACATGACACTAAACTAGCATTCTCATTTTATTTACATTATTACATATATGATTATTATTTACTATTAGCTATTTAGTGGCAATGGTGTTGCCTGCTCATATTATTTTTTTATGCTGTTCCTGAGAATGTACACCATCTTTCATTCATTGAAAAGAGTAACCATTGAGTTTCTTGCCGGCTCTTCTCAGTGGAAGCAGCATTCCGAACCGGTGATAGATTCTGACTATTCATAAATGCTTTGTTGGCTTACATGAATAAAAACAATTTTGAATTTGAATTTGAATTTGAATTTAACAAGAAACCATGAATAAACTAATCTCTAGGCAGCTACTTATAGACAATTTGATCAGGAAAACTAGATAGGAAGATATTTTTTAATAAATTAAAGCACATTAAAGTAAAATCTATTTTTAAATCGGAACACTTTACTAATGACCTCAAACAATACCAATTACGGTCTTATCGCATAAGTAGCTCCGCAGCAAGATCAACAAATGGCAGACAAGTTGAGCGGTAAATTATCAGCCTATTACTAATAGACTTACTTTTAAAACAGGAAGTTCAACGTTCTGATAGCGTGTCCAACAACAAAGCCGTGAATGGGTTTAAAAATAGGCCACAAAGAAATAGGTTAATGACTCCCTTTCAATATAGGATCAGCCCTGTTTGAACATCTTTATAAAACTTGTAAGCTTCACAAAGCCGCGTAAACAGACGGGGTAAACATTGTTTTTTTCCATGTCCAGCGATGCTGAGACGAGCTCCTGACAAACAAATACAGTGTGTATGATGATTTTGTAATAATAATAAGGGGATTAAAATAAAGATTTATTAATAGGTAGTACTACAAGAGTAGCTACTGCAAGAGAGCTTTTTGGATTCCGGTATTTGTGCCTGGTTAATAGTTAGGAATAATTATATAAGTAGGTAGTAACTACAGATATTAGTATCTATTTAAAGTATAATAATCCAAAAAGTACTAAGTAGAAAACAATTCTTACAATTGTAATAGAAGGTAAGTAAGAAGAAAATAAAATAGCATCTATGATTAAAGTTAACTGAACCACTGATCCGAGTAAAATGAATATTATTCGCATTCCCTTTGATATAATTCAATTTTTTGCAGAGCGTACCGAAGAAAAATAATTCCATTACCGAGGCAATTTCCTTATACTGCTAACGATTTAACCTTGCCGTCGCGAAGAATCTAATGCTGGTAACAACATCACTTTTAGAACGGGAAACTCTTTTGAATTTACCTTTAGTATCGCGAAAGTCCTCTTGCAAAGGGTTATTTACAGAGTCTATACTCGGACGCAGTGGAAACGAAACTTAAAGACATTACACGGAAAGGTCATGTTGTAAAATTTTGGCGCACATCATTGGTATGTGAAAGTTGGTAAAAGGGGTATTATTGGAAATTCCTTGGCGTTCGAAACGTACGGCTGATATCGAGCGTCGGCGATAGTTCTGCTGCGATTGGAGGGAAGTCTCGTCTCGGACGTGCAGGCTCTTTCGCTGCATGATGCCGCAATTTGTTTTGTTTCAATGGAAATAAAGAATTCCTACCAAGTGGGGTTGAAACTGCAAACGCATTATTAGTGTTGATCAGCGTTGCCTTACTACCGTCATGTCTAAACCTAGTCACAATATCGATAGCCCATCAAGTTAGTTTTCCAGGTCAACTATCGATATATTAACTACCGTTAGTAACGCAACACCAGGGTTGATTCTTTTGGAACATTTAAAGAACTTGACTAAGCTAGCTGATACCTGGGTATAGCCATTCTTCTCATGGTCGTAAGCAAGACATAAACATTTTTAGATGTTTCAAATTAAAAGCCGTGCGTGATTTAATCGATGCATATTTGAAATTAAACAACGGTTTCAAAACATATTTGAAATCAGGAAAACAATGACTCAGAACGAGATAAAAATATGTATTTTCAAGATATACAATGGAACTTTTGATGTAGGTAACACAAACATTTTCGGTGTTATTACAAAAAAAGTTAAACACCGATGGAATTGTCAATAAAGGGCTGAAAGGATACCAGACTGTTTAATAAAGTTAAGGTTCTCGTAATTCAACACTAACTAGATTAATCCCTTTTGATACTTCTTTTCAAAACTAATTTGCGTTGCATCCAACAATTTCCGAAAATTAGCAATTTAAAATTCACAGCGCCAACCTCACAGCTACACTCTACCTACAGGTCACTATAGCTGAGTAGAAACTCGCATAAAACAAAGCGTCAGTTATTACATTAATAACGGAGGGCCCGCAGAACCCCACCCTTTTTTGTTTATCCCAGTACTCCTTGGTTTCCGCTACGTCTCTTTGATGAGATATATAACGTACGCTTGTGCCCGCGGTGAGACTTGGGAGACATTTTCCTTTATTTTCCAAAGATGTAGGTAGCAAGCTAGAAAGAAAAATCAAGGAACAGCACGTTAATTTTGTTATATTTCATATCAGAATAGTTGGCTTCACTTATTAGTTATAAGCGCTCCGCCTATGGTTTTCTTTCTATTTGAGATTATCTTATTACATTCTATCATTAAAATACTTCAAGCTAATCCTACTTGTGAACAGAGCTCTTTTTAAACGAGGCATCTGATCTCAGCTTCCCTATAATAATAATAATCAACTTTATTTACCCAAAAATATTTAAGCAAAGGCACTTACAATGTAATTTAAACTAAATTCAAAATAAAAATATGTAGGCGCTTAAAAGTTGCAGTGTGCTGATGAACTCTGGTCCCCATGGTAAGATTTAACTTGTGTTATGGGAACCAGTGCTCTCACAATATCCTTGAAGCATCAATTTGGATTAGTAGCCACTGAAGGTGGTTGGCTGGTACATACATTTCAATCTTAAAAAACAGACGCGCTATATGACGTTAATTACATTTCCTTCTGTAGTCATAATAAAATTAAAGTAGTTAGCTAGGTTACTTTGTTTTCCAGTTAATCTGCAAATGAAATCTGCCTTCTTAAAGGTCATCAATGCCAAACTAGATATAGGTATTAGTTTCCATCGGCGCTCCGTTGTCTAACAAATGCGGTCACTCTGATTTATTAGTTGGGCTTCGTCCGCAAAAACCGGGGCGTTCGTTGTAAGCTGTTTCCCTTTCATAAATCCGAATGTATTTCCACACTTTCGTGTTGCCAGCGTTTTTATTATTATTTGTGTTAGGCTGGATAAAAAAGAAGATAAATGTTTGTTAGTTATGAGAAGACAGAGGAATATAATGTCCGAAGAAAATGAGTTCTTATACGCACTTACTTTTTATCGCTGGTGTTACAAAAGTCTTGGAATTTAGTAAAGTGATGTTTAGTATTGTATTTGTGTTTTGGTTAAGTCGCCTATAAATTTGATATTATTTGTGATGATTGCAGTTACAACTACCTACCTAAATTGAACTTATCCAATCCTTTTTGCCACAAAATGCAAAAGTAGCTGAAAATTTAATTATGTATGCGGGAGAGTAACGCATGCCACATAATAAACTGAATTTCGGCTCTCCAATATACGACAGTGTGTTCAGGGATTGACGGGCGTGAAATTAATGTCAACGTTATTTTGATCAAGAGAAATGTACACGAGGAGAATATAAAATGAGATAGAAAATACAATGGACTGTCCTCGCTTTAGCATGGGATTGAGTTGTTTGAAGAATAAATATAAAATTAATTGATCTATATTTACTAGAGCTGAATATTAGATAACTGTCAATGGTTCCATGAAGGTACTTAGGTAGGTACAGCTGACTGACGAATTGTTTGTAGAATGTTATACGGTAAACCATTCATTGGGTGCTTCAGGTATTCTCATTAGGTTACGTTTTAAGGATGAAATAAAATTACATTATTATTCATCATAAACAAAGTGTATCATTTATTTGAATTAAATTTAAAGATGTTTACATAATTATATAACTTTTAAGGCTATGTTGATACATTTTGAAACGCTAAATGCATAATCTAGAATAACTGTTGATAAATGTTTAATGAATTTGCTTAGACTCAGTGCATAACACCTTTTGCATTCGTAATGCAGATAACAGCAGAGATATAAAAAAATATTAGGCAATAGGTACAAAAACGAGTTAACATTCGTAATAGGTAAACATTTTATTTAATTGTAAAAATCTAAATTAAATTACACTAAATTAAACACCTTAATTTCACACAATAAGAGTCGGTATTTAGATAATATATACAAGTAAATCAATAAATCTCGTACACAATAGACCATCGTGATAATTTACATTAGAGCTGGATAAAATTAATTACTACCTTTTCTTAAAAAAGAACTTAACTACTCCAAGATCAACGTGATGCATTACGAAAATGAAATAATTTGTTATTTTTATCATCTTGCCCTCATTTATTTTAAATCCACACATAATGAACAACCAAAGTATAAAATGGCTGCCCGAATGTTGGGGCCGAGCTTAGGGGCGAACGATTTGAACTCGAATATTATTACCATTTCGTATCGCTTCTCTTTGACCGTATTTATATAACTATATTTACAAAAACCTATTACTTATATCATTATATTACATAATATTTTACTTATTTCAGTTACTTTGGACTCGGATGGTGTCTATGAATTATTTGCATGATACAATTTCAATAAATATAGGTTACTAGTTTCTGCCCGTGACTTCGTCCACGTAGACTTAAGTAAAGTATTATGTGTTAATCCAGGTTATAAACTCAGGTGTTCTAAATTTCATCCAAATTTGTTCAGCAGTTTTTGCGTGAAAGAGTAACAAACATACATCCATACTTACAAACTTTCGAATTTATAATATTATATTATAAATATAGTAGGATGTAAAACAAATCCTACTCCACAGAAATTACAATTATCATGTTCTACAATTTCTGTAAGCATAGTATTTTGTTTTTCTCCTTTCAACGTCACTGCGCGTACACATATCCATTGTTTGTCAGTTAGCTACTGCAACGCATTTGAATAGTAAGTAAACAGTGACAGCGTACATCCGAAATGTACTCTTAATTAGTCAATGGATGTACCAATAGATTGCTTCCTCTTCGTGACGTTGTCATTAATTATCTAGTGTTTAGCACACTTATTACGAAGCAATAGGTGCTAATTTTAATGGCACACTACTATAGTTGTGACATAAGCGAACGTACGTTCAGTCTAAAAAATGCTAATTAATTTTGAGATAGATATTGCAATATATCTTCTATACAAATAAATAAAATTGGAGTGTCTGTTTGTAATATCAAAATAACACCTTTTCACTAAATGCATATGAAAGTACATACGACACCTATAGCAAAAACGCGATTTATTTTTTTTTGTCTGTCTGTCTGTCTGTCTGTCTGTCTGTCTGTCTGTCTGTGTGTTTGTTCCGGGTAATCTCCGAAACGGCTGGACCGATTTTGACGGGACTTTCACTGGCAGATAGCTGATGTAATAGGGAGTAACTTAGGCTACTTTTATTTTAGAAAAACAAAATAAAAAAAATGGGTTCTGTCGCGCGGGCTCAGAACGCGGGAGCGGGCTTTTTTGTTAAATGAAATTCCACGCGGACGAAGTCGCGGGCTCGGCTAGTTTTCCTATATATTTTAAGCTATACCCAACGTAATCGCACATATTAGAAATTCGGTTTTATTAGAAGGGTAGGTAATGTTATATCTACTATTTTTTTTGGTCTATGTTCAATGCTATAACAAGTGGCATAAATAAGAAAGTATTGATTTTAGTGATGAGTGATGATGTAAAGTCTTTATTATTATTATGACTTCAGACAGCAAAAACTGGGTTCACTTCTCTGGCGAGTATAAAAAAAACGATATTAACTCGGAGTGAGAACTTGGGGATGCGAAATTTTAGACCAAACATCATTTGAACTCTAAGTACGCTCTCAGAATTGATAATGATTCATTAATACTGGCCTTGGTAAATATAGCCAGCAAAACCATTCAGCTCGGCCCCAAAACCATTTATCATAATAATAACAACAGTTAGGGAATTAGCCTATGAATCAACAACTAATTTACTAATTACCTGGCCCTAAACTACCTACTGTAGACTACCTAATCTAAATGACAACAACGTCAGTACGAGTGTGATGACATCGCTTACTCATTATTGGGTCCCCCCTTTCCTTAGCTACAAGGGGAATTAACGGACGATATTATTGCAATGAGTAAGTGATAAACCAGTCATTAAAACCAATATAAAAGTCGAATGCTTACGTCACATACTTTTACCATCACCGCGCTAAGATTAAACTCAGATTTTTAAGCGCATTTGCCATAAAAAACAGCTACACATTTTAGATTATTAGGACCAATAACAGACCTTACATACCTATGATAGTTTTGATGATCATCATTATGGTGATACTAAGGAGTACGTTGTGTGTATTTTATGGCTTATAACCTCCGTGTATTTATATGAAGGTGGTGTTACAAAAACTGCAAGACAATCCTGCAAAGAGATCTCCTGATTTCAGAACTATCTCCTGATTTCAGACCTGCTGGAATGCATCACTCAGTCTTATAAAAACTTTCACAAACTGCTTACACTTTGTTAATAATTGCACTATCAGAGAGTGAGTTCTTCGCTTGAACGATACAGGTGTAAGGCCATTGCAAGCCGTGATGATAATCATGAATTTGCTATGAGAAAATGATCCTTATTGTGTCCAGGCTGTATTCTCCATCAACTAGACGTATATCTCGACCTCGAAGTTCAGAGGGTGGTGCCTCTGGCTCTTCATGCGAACTGTCACGTGGGAGTACCCGACACCGCCCTCGGTGATATTGGCACTGGCGTGAGAGAAATCGTTGTCTATTACTGCTACACCCTGTAAATAAGAAAATGTAGTAAGTACTTAAAAAAACTATCTCAAGGGGAAGTCAGTTCAAAAGGAGCCTAGGGACTAGGCTGTTATGGAAAAGGATTTGAAAAGTTTTTTCATGACATCAAAATTAATTAATTAATAAATTAATATCGCCAGACTGACACACTAACTGTATGGCCCTAAACTAAGCAACGCTTGTACTATGGGTAGGTATCCCAGTGCCACCCAGACCTGGGCTAATTACAAAAAGGCCGTTTCCGAAATTTGCCGACGGGAATTTTATAATTAAGAAATCAGCACTGGTTATAAATGATAAACCTTGAGACAACCGCTATGTAACCATAAGATATTATGTAAGAACATTCTAGCACATGTTTTACATTGTCACCTAAATTACGACATCCATACCTATTGGAATGTGAACATTTATAGACACGCTTACGTCGATACGTTATGTGTCTTGTGTAAATAACGCTGTAGGTAAGTAAGTATATAAATAGGTAAGATAAGGAAAATTATCCCAATGGCGCGGACATGGGTCAAGGTGCAATCTGTATAAGATTTTTTATAAAATGTGTAGACGATTAGTACAATGACAATCAACAATATTAATGTTATATTTCTCATATATAATTTGATTAAATTTATTGTTATATTTATTTTAATCCTTTATGATCGTGGAGGTAGACGACAAAAAAACCAAAGAAAAAAATCCCAATGATTTTGCAACTGCGAATTTAATATCGCCAAATGAATTTTAAAACAAAATAAATGTAAATACCTTTATAATCCGCTTATCTGGATCTTGATACGTCAAAGTCTTGATTCTCTTCTTGAACGGGATCGCAAAATCCTTGACCCTCTGATGGAAGACCATCTTCCTGTGGACAGTGTCGCCGGTGATCATGTCGTAAGAGGCACACACACACAACAGACACGAAAGCACAAATAGAAATGATACCAAGCGCATCTCTATTTTATTTCACATAGTTGCACATAGTTGTACTTTAGTTGGCGAGTGGTCGTCCACGAATGAGCGATCACCTCGCTCCGATGATACGGCTTGACCACATGCAACGTCTGACGCTTGCTAAAGTGACGCTTACAGTGGCATTTTAATGAGTGAACTCGTTCACTAATAGTGTTTAACTATTTAGATAATCGATGAAGTTTGTTTGTAGTAGTTTAGAAATGTTAACAATAGCCGATTGATTGATTGTTTACGCAGTTTGGTATGTTGATATTGGTTGTTTTAATATCTATCGTACCGAATTGGTAGACGGTTAGGTAGGTGTCGAAACTGAATTTTGTTTAAACTTAATAATGAGTTACATAAATCTAATACTTACCTGCCTTACCTATGGGTACCAAAGTTTCATGCTGTAAGTAACTGAAACCAATTATAGGGTTTAGGGTCTAGTCTAGGGGACCCTATAATTGGTTTCAGTATGGGGTCCTCCATACGTTGTTTTAAACAATTATATGCCAATTTTAATAATGTTGTGTAGAATTTATTATAATTATTTATGTTTTAGCCAATTTTAATTAATGTATTAGATTTAATTTTTATTTATACTGAATGTATTTTAATATGGAATTAATAATTTTATATTATATAATTTTATTTTAGTACATACTTGTTGTAACATGACTCTCAGCACGGTTTGGGAAACTGTAAGTGCTGGAGTAATAAATAAATAAATAAATTGGTAAGTAGGTACTATAAATACAAAATAACTTTATATTTTTTATAAGACACACTACAATACAAATACGAAACAATAAGATTAATTATAATAACGAAATAATAAGCATGCATGTAAATAATAGGTATGTATATTCGGTATATATTGGTATATTAATAGGTATTTATATTGACCATATCTTATTAACATTAGAAAAAAATCTGTCAAACTAATATAAGAATATGTAATACCAGTTTATACATCTAAAATTAAATTTTAAAAATTTCCCACTTTTTAAAAACTAACTCACTGTTTTTTTTTCTTTATGTTGATAAAAGAAAACAATAAATACTTTATTTGAAAATAACAGAATAAAAGTCGAAGTAAAATTGAATCTGTGTAATTTATTTCCCTGTTCCAATTTTTCTTTCTTTCAATCATTTTTGTTTTTCGTGCTGACGGCGAGATTAATGTTCTCGTCACTCGAAAACTTTGACACGTTTTATAAAAGTTTTCTTTACACCGACGGGTGTAATTTTAAAGGAACGCTCTTTGTCCAACTTTTGGGTATTGGAACGCTGTCCATCATTTCTTATTGCAGTGAATTTATAAGAACTGACAACCTTGGTCATTGGTAAGTATTTTAACTATAAGGTAAAACAGTTGTTTTTGGACTTAACGACCAATATCTGGTGTATATTTGTGAGATGCTGAGACGCAGGCGAAACAGTTCAGCGCAAGGTAAAATAGACTTATCAGGTATCACTGAGCTGCGAACGCTGCTATGTAGATATATTCCTTATTTTTTAAATGATCGCCTTTATTATAGGTAAGTACCTACTTATCTGTTCATGAAGTACCTACAAAATTATTACCTAACATTAAAAGGAAACACCTTGCATAACAAGTAGTTATCTGTAAAAGTACCTAAGCATATAATCATTGTTAGTCGCAAGCTTCATGCTTGCTATAATGGGAGGATCCAAAATGTAAGGTGGATGCAACCATTTTTTTGTTTAGATTTTAGGAATACTTCTGGGTCGGGTAAGAGTGAATCCTTATTTCTGACTTCACTTTCATCCTCTTCAAATACAAAACAAAAGAATAAACACGTAAATTCTTTCCCGAAATTGCTAGAAGGCAAACGGCCCAGAATTGATGTTCAAGCCATTTTGAGTAATAACCGGGAAGAGTTAAATAATCGCCTTAATTTAGATTAATCGTTCATCTGTCTAACCCGCACGTGGGCGAGTAATTTTGGTGTAAACACAAAGGAACTCCGATGTTTCCATAAATCAAGTTAATTTACAATTTTGAACATAAAACCGACCGTTAATCTGATATAAAGGTTATCTGAAACATCTCTTTTGATCAGATTGATACGAAATTAATTTGAGTAGAGGTAACACGTGTAGGCGGATAGATAAAAGGCGCTATAAAATTGCTAGATAACTATTTTATAGCAAATCTTACCTAGAGTATGACTCAGTTTTTTTTCTTTCGACACATTGTACCAAGGTATTTTTATCATATAGTCTGATGGTATACGTACTCAAACTTTTGACTCATTATAACTTATACAAACAATAACAGTATATTTAGAATATCATTTTTAAAGTATGCATATCGTGTATTTTAGTTGAAAGTTAAATTCAAATATAAATTTGCACATAAATATAGAATAGGCGGGAGACATAACCGCTGCTCGGAAATATGTGTTTTCAGAAACTATTACCAATATTCTAGCTTCCCTAGCCGTGGTTATTTCATTTCATGTGATAGGTATTACCGGGGATTCCTGCCCTCATAACCGATTCAGTCGATATATCCCCTATTCTGAGAACCACCCCTGTTAGTGCTACTGGACTATTTATAAGAATGATACAATATTTATATACTAGAATACATTCTCTAGAATCAATAAGTCCATCCCTAATCAGTTATTTACACGATGAAGACGGCACCGTTTTTTCTATACATTTTTGACGGATGATGGACTTAGGTATTTGGTACTTCAATACGGTAAAATGTATTGTAATATCGCATAATTTCTACAGAATTTATTTTGAAATAGGTATCCTAAATAATTGCTGATTAGTTTTTCGTACAGGTTTCCACACTAAGCTTTCATTAAATAAAATATCCATGCAAATTTCAAACAAAACAAAGTAACACGGACAAAAACAACTAGTGCAAAAGAAAATTCGCGACATAGATAGTGTGGGGAAAATCCTACGTGAAATCACAAAATCCCCACAGTAAATACAGGGGGTGCACAGGGAGAGTGCGCGGCTGTTTCCTACGATTCTTTTTTCATTGCACTGTGATATACCGACGATCCCAAAGATTTGAATCCCTTGTTTAAATAAACTGTAGATTTTTCAGCGTTCCGTTTCCGTATAGCTTTGTTTTGCGGAAACTGTATATCATTGCGTTCACGTTTTATTTGTTCAAGTGTGTGCAGAAGTAGGATTTATTAGAAGTAAAATTGTATGAGTTATCGTCGGTCTATTGTCGGTTACATAAGTCAATAATCTGGTATACAATAATACAAATTATAATTTAAAATATGTTCGATATAAATAAATTATGTAGTTTTTATATAATTATATTTTGTGGTACAAACTTTTATGCTCTGGTGTCATAATCAAGGTTTAAAACAGAGGAATACGTTTTTATGAACAAATGCGATTTGCGTTTCCTCTTAACTCTCCTTATTCAAGTAAATAGCTCAACTTGAGGGTATGATAAGGTTTTAGATCCCATGGATTTGTACAGGTAATGGAATCTGTAGAGCGCGGCAGTGTGATCGGATCGGCTAATGATATTCACCTTCTCGGAAAATTGCTTCCTTTATCCACACACGTCGTGCATTTACTGAAAATTTAGGCGAGCAATCCGCGAGGGCGTTGCCACGGCAACCCGGCAGAGGCTCATGTGGGCTCCAAAACTTTAAATTGTATTACCAGTGCGCCGAACGCAAATATCTCCGAGGACATGCTGTAGACACTATCAATCTTCCATTGCAATTTCGATGTATTTAATATTGTTTCCTTGGATAAAAAAATTGAACAGAGAGGGTATATATTTGAAGTTGCAAACTCTGTAACCGTTTTAATAGTTTTTTCTTATAAAATTATCAATGGGGGTTTATCGCATTATTAGTGGTACCGTTGGCTCAACGAACTAAGCTAAAGATTGTACTAGGAGTAAGTTATCGTCAGTAATTTAATGCCCATGAATTGAACTCGGTACCTCTCGATTACAAGAGCGGCCCCTCTAACCGCCAGGCTATTGATTATTGGTATGCGCGGTTACCGAAATTACTGTGTTATGTTTTTGAATTGTTCGTATATTTATTTACCATAAAGAAAATTTCGTTCATAGTTTCTGCCCGCGACTTCATCGCGTAGACTTTAGTAAAGTATTCTATGTGTTAATCCAGGTTATAAACTATCTGTGTTCCAAATTTCATCCAAATCCATTTACTAGATTTTGCGTGAAAGAGTAACAAACATACATCTACACTCACAAACTTTCGCATTTATAATATTAGTAGGAAGTAGGATTGAACCACACATGAAGATAGATCGTATTAAAATTTGAATACCTACACAAAGCGTGTAGCGTTTAAAGGTTGTCATCAAAAATTACAACAATTCGATCAATTTATATAAAGGGACCCTTTTTAATCCCGACGAAATGGAATTACACAGGCATTCGCGTCGAGACGAAAATCCGATATAGGACGTACTACGGAAATACGACAAAATAAAAACATCAATTCTATTACACATTCCATTGCATTTTACTGCCGTCTCGTAGTTCTATCTAATCGAAAAATTCAAAGAGTGAAAGCAATCTATGAGAAATATTCGGGATTGATGAGCTCGCATTTCCGTGGTAGACAGTAACTCGAAGTTGGGAGGTTGGAACACGGAGTGTATTTTTCCTTCGAGAGGATATCTCGAATCGAGAGTGCTTGTGATCCTTACGAGTATAAACAAGGCCATTATTATCAGAACTAAAGCTCATAGATCGCGTTAATGTACTTTATGGGACGTTTTTCGGCAAATAAATGGACGAAATTACTGACAACAGCAATCAAAATGATTGTTTGCTTTGCTTATTCAGGGATTTGGTACAACATACTTTATGAGTTCATGGTTTGGAAGGAGTTTAGTGTTGAATTATTTGGCTTCCAGTAGAAGGAGTTCAATGCAGGATAACAAGAGCTTCACTTTACTCTGTAGGAACGCTGAAGATAACATTAACAGCATGTCTCAAACTCGGGACGGAGAATAAACTTTGAACATAAGCATTCAAGTCCATTGAGTGAGCAAACTTTATGTTGCTTTCCGTTACACAGTGTTTTGTTTACATTGAAGTATGTGGAATATTTTATCATACTTAAATAATAATAATAATAATAATAATAATATTTATTTACTTTTCAAACAATAAGCCGTATCTAAAGGTTGCAGCCAGCACTCATAATAGTATTAAACTGTGCTATGAGTGCTGGCTTCCATCAAGATATAGTACAGGTTTCATATTATAAGAAATGATAACTAATATAAATTAAGTTGTATAATTAAATGAATCAATAAAATTAATGATAATGGGTAATAACAATAGTGTGTTATATTAATGGGTGAAGTAAATTTTCTGTATATTCATAAGATAATTGAAGGAGCCATTCACTCAGGGTTTTTTTGCATGTATAATGAGTCATTTCATGGATGTGTAAGGTACGATGAGTATTATTGTATAAAAATGGACCGAGAAAGCAGAAAAAATTATGGCTGAAGCTTGATTTTAGGGAAATTGAGTTTGCAATAAGATGGTTACGTCTGTTGGTATCGGGATCTATGGGCGTAAGCGAGTGTTGCTTTAGAACAGTAAAGAGAATAAACAATTTTCGAACCGCTAATACTCCACAAAAATCATAGAGTAGCTGAGTGGGAAAAAGAAAAGGTTTAAATGTGGCTACTTTCAATAGTGCTCGTTCGATGATTATGAGGTTGGTTTTGGATGAACCTCCCCAAGAGGTAATGCAGTAAACAATTATAGATTGACAGAGGGCTAGATATACCATTTTTAAAAGTGAAGTTGAAGCTACGTGTCGAAGATGTTTGAAGACGAAAATAAGTTTGCGTATTCTATTTGCTAAGAGAATAATATGAGGTTTAAAAGAAAGATGAGAGTCAATTCTTATTGACTCTTCTCTTACACCTCTGTTCTTACACCGAGGTATTTTATTTGAGTTATTTTTCCAATTTGGGGACAGTGACATGGCTGGGAGTCTGAATGTGGGTTATTAGAAGAATGAACAAAGATTGAGATATTAGGAATAGGGTGATGCCAATTTCGTATGGAAAAGGTCATATATTTGGTTTTATCTGCATTTAAGGTGAGTAGATTTTGATTAAGCCAATCACAAACTAATTGAAAACCGCTTTGAGCATAGGTATTGACAAGTTTCCACGAGGTAGCAGAGAAGACAAGGGCGGTATCATCAGCGTATGAAATAATATTACACTGAGGAATGGTCAAATTACAGAGATCGTTCACGTAAACTAAAAAGAGGCTAGGACCCAGGACACTGCCCTGAGGCACCCCATAATTTACACGAAGATCAGAGCTAGTAAAACCTTCAATGGTGACACTTTGTAGACGGTTATTTAAGTAGTTTCGAAAAAGTTCTAAAGGAAGTCCTCGGATCCCAAGACTTTCCAACTTTTTCAGTAGAATGGGAATTGAAACCGTGTCGAATGCTTTTGCTAGATCTAGAAAGATAGCCAGAGACTTTTTCCCTTGGTCCATATTCAGAACAAGTATATTTGTGAGATGGTGTACCGCTTGGTCTGTTGATTTATTACTGCAAAAGCCGTATTGGTTGCAGCTAAAAATGTTTGTTTTCTAGGTATTTCATAAGCCGAATATTTAAAATACGCTCTAGAACTTTAGAGAAAGCAGGTAGAACAGAAATAGGACGATAGTTATTGATAAGGTGTCGATCCCCACTTTTGTAAATTTGATGGATTAGTCCTTTTTTGAAGACTGATGGAAATATACCAGTGGACAAGGAAAGGTTACAGATATACGAAAGTGGAGCGACAACAATGTCTTTAAGAATTTTAATAACTTTGGTAGAAATACCATCACAACCTACTGCACAATCATCTTTAAGGGACATTATAATACTCGATACTTCATCTTCTTCAGTTGGAAGAAGAACAAAGGAATCAACAGCAGTTGATGGACATATATAAGCAGCGTTAGGTTGATAATTTAAATTTTTTTCAGCTAAATTTTTTCCAACGTTCGCAAAATAAGAGTTAGCGAAGTCAACTGATTCTTGGTAAGTATTTTTAGAATGAAGAAGATTTTGGGAACTTGTTTTATGTTTGTTTAAATACGTGATATTTTTAATAGTTTCCCATAGTTTTTTAGTATTTGAACCAGCTTCCCGAAGTTTGTTTTGCTCGTGTGTTCTTTTAACTTTTTTTTAAATTTTATTGCAGAAATTTCTGTATCTCTTATACGTTATTTTAAGTATGTCATTGTGGGGTGAATTTTTATGTTTTTTGTGAAGTCTATTTCTATTTCTGATGCAACGTAATAGTCCAGGAGTAATCCATGGTTTGATGGTTTGGAGGCGTCGAGGTAAAGTCAATATAATAGAATTTTGTTTTATTTTAAAATAAATGGTATTAATCATATATTCAGTAGCTTCATTAGGATCAGTCATGTTAAACAAAGGCAAAAAGTCGGTCTTATTCATGTCATTTAACAGATTTGTTAAATTAGTTTTGGTTTTGGTTTTGGTGTGTACTAGATTTTTTTTTATTAGAAACGACAGTAGAACCGTTTAATGATCTGTAACCGTTGATTGTATAACTAGCGTTTTAGCGGCGTTTCTTGATTTTAGAAAAATATGATCGAGGCATGTGTTTTCGTGAGTATTAAGTGTATGAGACGGAAGTAAACCGTGAAGAGCTAAAAGATTGAGATATTCGTCGGAGCGATTGTCGTGATTATTAGCGCTTATGTCAATGTTCATATCTCCAATAATAATAAAATTCTTAAAACGGGATAGATCGCTGAGGACTTGATCTAGTGAATGGATAAAATTATTTGTGTTATTGAAGGAATGAGGACGGTAAATTGCAAGAATTGCCGTATCTGTTCCTATTTTAATCAGTAAGCTGCTAGAATCTAATAAGGTTGGTTCAGTAATTGTGACATTGGACAGGGAGTTATGTATGTATACTACAACGCCATCATTTTGGTTGTTTGGATTAGTCGATGAGTGATGAGAGTAGTTAGATAGAGGTGGTACATACGGATTATGTGAAAGCCAGCACTCTGTAAGTACAATTACGTCACATTGTATTTTTATAGTGTGTAGTAGTAAAGTAAAATCCGTTATGTTGGCTGAAATACTGCGTATGTTTTGTGTGACTATGGTAAAGTTGGTTTCGGATGGAATTAAAAGGTTAGAGCAGAGCTCTGGGTCGCAGGTGCTTGATGAAGATATAGATATTTCATCAACATCTTGTGCTAATAGATTTATCATCAACTTTAAATATTAGTAATAAGCTTATAAGGAACACAAAGTAATAGGAAAAAACAAAATAGTAATCAGTGAAAAAAAAAAAATCTAGAGAAAAATAAAATACTAAATCTATGAAGTTAAATGATTATTTTTCAGGTCTTCTATTTGACGTTCCTCAGTTAGTAAGAATGCCTCGGAACCAACGTCTTTGCGGAGTAGCACTCTAGCGCTAGATGTCCAGCAGAATTTAAATTGGCCCGTCTTGACTAGTTGCCGTCCAAGATAATAGAGCCGTTTAGCCCTTGGGGTCAAATGTTCGTCTATATAGATCGGTTGAACGGGGATGTCAGAATAAATTATAGATGAGTTAAGCCGATTACTCTTGTTATTTATATTGTAGTTCTTCGCCGCCTGAAGGATTTTGCTTTTCACGATAACAGAGTTAAGGGTTACGAGTATGGTTCTATTTTCTGATTTAGATGAAACGCGACGAATATCCCGGATATCCGATTTACTGGCGTCGACTGAGATGATATTAAGTAGTAGTTCAGTAATTTTTAGAAGATCCAGTTGTGTCTCATTTGGTTTGGTGGGCACGTTCCTTATTTCCAAATTGTTCAGTGTAGATTTCCTAGTCTGTTCTTCTAGTGCATTTTCGAGTTGTTTGATACGGTATTCGTAGCGTGAGGAAGTATTTTCGAGAGAAATCAGTTTAATATTTACGTCTTTATTTTCTTCGGAGAAATATTCGAGGGATTTTTCTATGTCAAGGTTTGATTGGTGTAAAGCAGTGATTTCGTTTCGCATGTCACATAATGATTTTTGAATAGTGGTAAGCACGGTTGATTGATCCTTCCGAAATGATTGTAGCAAGTCTTTCAGTTCTGCAAACTGAACAGCACAGTTACAGCATCTATTCGACGGACGAAGGGTAACATTGTTGTCAACACCAAAACTAACCGCAAGATTATCGTTCTTTTTTGTGCTTTTCTTTTTACTAGGGGTTCGTTCCATTATTCATTCCACTGTATTAATTTATTCTGACGAATCCAATGGTTTTATTTAAGAAACAGATTGAAATTATAAAATTTAAATTAAAAATTGTTTTTCAATATCATTGACATGACATGACATTCATAGACAATCAAATAAGAAGGACATTTTTCTATCTATCCAAAAACTTAACATAATAGGTATGTGCCTACCCACTTATAGTCAAAATATTAGAAACAACCAAAAAGCTCGAATAAATGTGGATTATCGTATAGGTGGTTATATTTAACCTTATATAATATGCGCAAATTTTTAAACCGGTACAATAAATTGGCCCTTATCCGGACTAGCCCAAGCAACGCAAGGATAATTGCCGCGTGCAAATCGATAGACGGATATCCGTGCGGGCGGGCATAGCACTAATTGCCCGCTGGTCGATGGGGGAATCAACTGATGACTATTGATGGAGCAGTATGGGCGTTTTGTTCGTCAATAAATTATAGTGCAGGAATGAAATTGAGATGGACCTTTGGCAAGACAAAGTAGATCATTATAACAGATGTAAATAAATGATTGAATAGCTTGCGCACAGATAGTTTCAGCATGTGCATACGGAGAAAAATCTTTGTATTTTTTTTTATTATTGTGTGTGTATACATGCAAATATCGACTTAAGTAATTGTTTCATCTCTACTAGCTATATACTGAAGTGTCGTTAGCATATATGAATAACAATCAAGATTTAAAAAATGCGCCTAAGCAAAACAAATATTATGAAACCATCAATCATTCGTCAATGTAACATTTGAATATCAATACTAAATATTTACGTTTGAAACAGACACCGGCCATCGGATTGATTACCGGATACACGCAAACGAGCTGACTCCATTCTAATTGCTTCGGCACTCGTCCCGATATGACGATGATAAATGAACGATACTACCTACATAACCTTTAAAAAAGTTTAGTTTGGATTTATCGTTTGTATGTTTTTATGTTCGCTATATCTAACTAGCTGTGCCCGCGACTTCGTCCGCGTGGAATTTAACATAACAATCATCCCCTATTTTATGCCCTTGGGGGTAGAATTAATCAAAGTCCTCTCTTAGCGGATGCCTACGTCATAACATCTACCTGCATGCTAAATTTCAGCCCGATCCGTCCAGTGGTTTGGGCTGTGCGTTGATAGATCACTATGTCAGTCAGTCAGTCAGTCAGTCAGTCAGTCAGTCAGTCAGTCAGTCAGTCAGTCAGTCAGTTACTTATATATATTTAGATAATAAATATCGCCAGACTGACACACCAACTGTATGGTCCCAAACTAAGCAACGCTTGTACTATGGGTACGGTACAATGGACTGTGGGCGATCCCAGTGACACCCAGACCTGGGCAAATTAGGAAAAGGCCATTTCCGAAATTTCCCCCGGCGGGAATTGAACCCGCAACCACTATCTGCAGTGGGCCGAGCCACTGCGCCAAGCGGTCGTCAAATATGTATATCTGTATACTTATAACGCCAGACTAAAACTCAACTGTATGGTCCCAGACTAAGCCAGCTTCGCTTACACTGATAGTTGTGTACATGTGCACTACTGTATTATTATGTTCCTTAATGTCAAATTCGAAGTCTAATGTAGGTACAATGAAGAGTTATTCTAATTATGCTATTATATCCCAGTTAACACATACCATTTAAATCAAGAGATAAAGATAAGCGATATTAGCCACGAGTCTGAAGGAAATTGAACCTGCAACCACCAACAACTCAAACCAGTAAGCAAGCTAAGAAAAACCATCCGGAAGAAATTCCCTAAGTTACAGTGTAAACTACACTGCAACTAAATTCGTTGCGCGTAGTTTAGGAAAAACTAAGCTAAGAAACCGTCAGATAGACCCGGTCTTTTCATACTATTTAGAGATATCCATGACACAGTAGGTAAGTATAGTGTGTAGTATAATAGTAAGCATTATTTCAGATATTTGCAAACCTTTTTCTATGGAGTTTAATTACATATCTACCAACTGATATGTGAACTGTCTAGTTAAACAACACTTAGTTACCAATGTATTTTTAAGATATCATCTTCTAAGTGATAAAAAATGCAATGTGTGAACAGCATCCGTGTTACTGCGAGTCGTAATACATTTTTGCGAGATGAAATTTCAAGAATGCTCTTTCAAAATGACGACAGCTGTAACGAAAGCGTTATGAGAGCTTGCGAACTTTCTTTTGTTGAATGTGTAAAATAGGGTGCCTAAGTTGTGGCCCAGTTTTCAGCGGACATGTAAGTATTTTAAAAGTATACAATTTAATATAGATAGAGATTAAGCACGTGTCTTGCGGGCACCAGGTCCTGGGTTCAAACCCTGGCCCGCACCTCTGGGTTTTACGAAATACATTTGAAATCTACTAACCTGCACTGGGCTAGCGGGGTGGAACGGCCTGCATCCCCCTGGTAGTGAGGGGAGGCTCGTGCCCAGGGGTGGGATATCAAAAGTGCTAAATTATTATTATTACAATTTGAGAAAGTTTATATGTTACGAAAAATGTGTAATATTTAAAAGGTACCTCGAACTATAGTTTTACGATCTAAGTGTTTTGTTACCGAAGAAAGCATTTGAAATTTTTGTATTAATTCTACTTGTGGGTTCTCCATCTTTTTTTTACGACTCCGCAAGGAAAACTCCGTTGGTCGCCCCTTTATTAGTTAAAGTTATACCTTATTAGGTAGAAAAATACATTTTAGATAGTAAACTATAGTCTACATCTGTGAGTCACGCTTATTATTCACACTATAATTATTTTAATCATGAACTAACCTTTACAACTGATAGAAACTATGTAAATACTCATAAATATCATCTCAATTGCAATCAGAGCTATAAATAATGATGATTGTTATTTTCACCCGGCAACGTGACGTAGGTTTTGAACACATAAAGGGTTCTTTACTTATTTCTCATATCAATATAGCTTTTGTTAGTGATCTATTAAACTTTAAGAAATTACAGTTTCTGATTCTTATATTATGTAGATTAAAGAAATAAGACTTTTAGCATACTGTTAATTTAAACAAAACCTATTTTATTTATAATAGATGACATATAATTATGGTAAGTGATGTCGGAAAATTACAAGTGACCGAAAAAAATCTCTCATCATCAAAAATGATGGTAAACGTAAGATGCGCCTCGAGTGTAGCGTCTTGTCCCTGACGGATGTGTTGTTCTTTGAGAAGATATAACGCTCTTGTTGCTGACATCCGAAGTCGCTTTCTTGAAATGACTGCACACATCTTGTTATATTCTATACATCTTGTTATATGTCGGAACTCGAATGTGGTCACAGAGATTACATATGTCGTAAGATGATGCTACTGAACATTACATCTAGATTTTATCTTAGACAATACCGCTTATGACAGTAGACAATATTAGTATTACTAAGTATATTTTTTTATAGAAAAATAACGGAAAATGGGCGTTTGACCTGCCTGATGTTAAGTAGGTAGTTAACGTAGCCTATAATATATAATACAAATGGCATTTCTCCCACTTTGCTGTCCTAAAGGGCAGTGGGACAAAGGGGGGGGGAGACGAGGGGGCTGGACTTCCGGATCTCTCACTTAAATGACGAAATGGAGATATAATGCCTACCTTACTAATTAATGAATTATTTGTAATTCTTGGTAATATCAAAAGGCAACACACTGGAGCTATTATAATATTTATATATCTACTACCCTTTGTAATTATTGATTAGGTATAAGCAACTGGCGATAAAAAAAAAATTATGACATGTAAAAAGACAAGCCCGCTGAGTTTCTTGCCGGATCTTCTCAGTCGAGGTCGCGTTCCGATCCGGTTGAAGATATAAGAAAAAAAAAAAGTAAAATTGACAATTTGTAAGTGCCCCCGTAGGCCTAAACAAAATAAACGATTTGAATTCGATTTGAATTTACGCCGATATTCTGTGAGAGGATGGTACTACCCCCGTCGAGTGTGCCCGTGTATGAGCTGTAGTGAAATTGCTTTAGCTTGTCTCTACCACCGACATCGTGTATTGCAGCCTCGATACCATATGAGAAAATATTATCCATTTTTTATATATTTTTTTTTTTAATATCGCCAGACGAACACACCAACTGTACGGTCCCAAACTAAGCAACGCTTGTACTATGGGTACCGTACAATGGACTGGGGGCAATCCCAGTGACACCCAGACCTGGGCAAATTACGAAAAGGCCATTTCCGAAATTTGCCCCGGCGGGAATCGAACCCGCAACCACCATGTGCAGTGAGCCGAGCGGCCTACGCTTGAACCACTGCGCCAAGCGGTCGTCTAATCCATTAGTAGCATATAAATCTATCCATTAGTAGCATATCGAGTAGTAATGAATCCCTGACTTTTAATCTATATTCAAAATGATGTAAAAGCTTCCAAGTTATCTACACTGATTAATGATCTTAATACTTGCAATTTATACCAGAATTTGATACTAGATACAATACTTATTGGCTTTACTTACCGCGTTCTACCCCAATCGTGTACCGTTTAATTCGATCTCAGTAATAGTAGCCGATTTTACAAGTCAATCGTACTCAGATACACCGTATATGGGCTTGTAAACCAACTTAGCGATAGCTAAAACCCAATTTGCATTGAGATTTACCGAGCTAAGCTATGCTTTACAACCTTAACAGTAGTTGGACTAACTGTGCCTATATTTCAGTCTGGTAATACACGCTGAATTAACATAATGCAGCATTAAAGTTGTCGATACTTTGGGTTGGAAATGTTGAAACTGGTTATTGATTTTGTGTTAAGCATATTTAAATTATTTATTAGGCAATATTGCGGAATTATTTTGCACTAGTTTTTGCCCGTGACTTCGTCCGCGTAGACTTAAGTAAAGTATTCTATGTGTTAATCCAGGTTATAAACTATCTGTGTTCCAAATTTCATCCAAATCCGTTCAGTAGTTTTTGCGTGAAGGAGTAACAAACATACATACATACATACATCCACACTCACAAACTTTCGCATTTATAATATTAGTAGGATATGGAAAACATACTAAGTTTTTTAGTTTCTTGCCGGATCTTCTCAGTGGAAGCGGCATTCCGAACCGGTGGTATATTCTGACTGTTCATAACTGCTTTGTTGGCTTACATGAATAAGAAAAGTTTTTGAGTTTTTGAGTTTGAGTTTAAAAGTTCCTATAGTTGAATAGGTATGCCAAACTTGCATAGATTAACAAACCAATTAAATGGTCTAAGCAAACTTGTAATAAATCCTTCATTTCCTAGTGATTAAAAAAGTGGGAAAACAAAACGTTCTCGAGATGTCTCCTGTATTATACCCAATGAAACGCACGAGTATTTAGGCAAAAGGTATGGTAAAGACAAACTCCTTAATTACATTGGGTACTTAAAGTTTGGAAGTTACTCTCGTAAACAAGCTCCTTATTATAGTTACTGGCAAAGAGACGATGCTTATGGTTCAAGTTGTGGGTGATTTAAGGGTTGTTAAAGCATACATTATATGGATTGGGTAGACAACATATCGATATTGCAAAGGATTGTTTATTTATGATGTACTTAAGTAAGTTTTATTGGCAATTTTTATACTAAATTTACCTACTTATTTACCCTTAAAATTTGGAAAAGAGAAGAAATGCAAGCAAAGCCAATGCAATTAATAATTTTTTTTTTTTTTTTTTTATTAGGACTGTCCCAAATAGAAATGGTACCTAGTAATAGAAATGATACCAAATATTTACCTAAAATATAGAGGAAGGTACGGGAGAGTGTAATTTAAGATTAAATTTCCTCAAGGTGTACTTAGTGGCTACCTAAGTAAACAAAAAAATCATAACTCTTGCTCGAAAGATCTAACGCTCGATTGTTTATTACGGCGATGTATTACTTATTGCGGCCCAAGTTTATTAAACAGAATAAATTTCATAACTTAGGCCGCAGTGAACAGTGATCTTATTCCACTATCCGCAAAGGTCTGAGGCGTCGTCGAGGCGCGCTAAAAGCATGTTGTCGCGTCCAATTTGGCTCCGCTGTCGCATCCCACTCCCGCGCCACTCGCGCTGATATAATTTGCCCTTTCGCCTCCTTATGAAATATTAGAAAAGCAACCGGTGACGTGACGAGAAAGGATATGTGGTTAAAGACGAAATAAATTATATTGGTCATATAATAATATCTAATAGAGTTAATACTGACAAACAGACAGGTATATGTCGTGTAACGCTACTGACGCTTATCACGGATAGAGTGGCCGCGCGGCATGCGCCCCGAACGTCCGTATAGAAGCTTCGCTTCAAAATTACACAGGCCCTGAGTCTAGGTCCAATATTTTGCGCCAGCGCTAGAACGTAAATAAAGCCTAACGCAGGGCTGCGGTTGACAGTGCGGTTTCGGGATATACTCGTCTACGGCTCGGAAGAGAAATGTTACGCACCGCACGGCCACACTGAGCGCCCGTACATTTTATTAACCACACTCTCTGCGTCGGGGGCGGCGGTAGCGGTAAAACATTTCTAGTTCGAGGATCGCTTGATGCAGTGGTTCGAGGGTTCGGTTCTGCTCGGCTCATCTGCATAGGATGGTTGCGGGTTCGATAGTCGCCGGGGCAAATTTCGGAAATAGTATTTTAGTATTTTGTTCTGGTCTGGGTGCCACTGGTATCGCCGCCAGTCCACTGTACGGGGTCGATAGGTACCATATGCTTTGCTTTCATTGAGACCATACTTAGTTGGTGTGTCGATATTATTATAAATAGTATTTAAAAAAATCCTACTAATATTATAAATGCGAAAGTTTGTGAGTGTGGATGTATGTATGTATGTATGTATGTATGTATGTATGTATGTATGTGTGTATGTTTGTTACTCCTTCACGCAAAAACTACTGGACGGATTTGGATGGAATTTGGAACACAGATAGATTATAACCGGGATTAACATATAGGATACTTTTTAACCCAATAATCCAATACTACGCGGATGAAGTCGCGGGGCACAGCTAGTATTAACATATTTAAATATAAGAACCTGATTCAGAATTAAACAGAGGTCAATACTCTGATCAAATGAAACATTCATATACGTACATTTTTATGTATTTATGGAAAAGGTAGGTATAATCGTAGGTGTATATACAAAAGCCAACGTTTTTCAAAGTAAACTGAAAGAATAATTTATAAACGGCCGCCGTTTGGCGATCGTGTGTTTACTCAAATGATAGCATCCACCACTTTGATACGAATGTATTATTAAACAACTCACATGAAGTTAACGGGAAGTTTTATCGTCGAATTACCGACAACGACGATTTAAAATTACATGTTTTTTTTTATTCACATTCATAAGTTAGAAGGTTTACTAATAATACATAGTTATGATCATAGAAAAACTCATTTTTTTGTCTTATTAACTACATTTAATTTAATTTAAAGTTTTGTGTTCTATAGTTATGTAGGTACTATATAATACATTGTTTTTAAAATCTGTACAATTAATTACCTACATCAATGGACGTATCCATACAAGCGACCAAATTTAATGACGTTCCTAGGAAAAACATTTTTTTTATTTATACTTCAGCCATAACACTAGCGTACAGTACAAAAAATACGTCTACTTGAATCATACTATACACAGTTCCAATAATTATTCATTCTATCATCATAAGTAGGGAGTTTTACTATAAAAAAAATATAAGCTTTACTACAATACCAATGGTTACAAATCTTTTCGGACGAGGCTCTTTATTCATTCTATTGTCATAAGTAGAGATTATTACTATGAGTAGAGTCCAATATCATAATCCAGGGCCTTCCCTCGTTCGCTCTTCAGTCTCAAGTTGACGAAGGTATGACCGACCCCACCTGCGGTGACTGTCGCCGTTGCCTTCGTGTGCAAATTGTCGTACACCATGATGCTCTGGAACAATTAGGTAATGCCAATTAATATAATAGAATAACTCTTTATTGTACCTACACCAGAGTTCGAATTTGACATTAAGTAATATAATAAAACATATAGATAATATTATATATTATAATACTATAGTATAATATCGCATTACAAATACACCAACGTCCAAAGTATCTAAGCAACGTTTGAAAGAGACATTTATAGGTTGGAGTGTAGCCTTAAGGGCGCTATGACTTAGGTTTAGGTTTAGGTTAGGTTAGATTAGAACAGTGACCAAAGCGCGCGAGCCGAGCGAGCGAAGCGAGCGTGCCGCGGCAGCGGCCGGCGAAGCGCCAGAATCTGAATGTGTCATTAGGTTATGTTAGTTCCCAGTTAGGGGGGCTATGGAGCCAGGACTTAGACGAATTTTCGAGACAAAATTATTTTTCGTTTTGATTACTGTTCTAACCTAACCTAACCTAAACCTAAACCTAACCTAACCTAAGTCATAGCGCCCCTAAGGCTACACAATGACCCATTTATAAGTTTTTAAGACAAAGTTTATAAGATATGTCTTGTGATTACTACCAATCATTCAAAATAATTATAAAATTGACAAAAATAGAGACGTTTAATATTTCTACAACAATAATAGCTGCTGGTGTGGTTTTGTATTCATTTTACCTTTAAAAAAACATTTCAAAATAGTTTAGTTTCAACAAAAAAGATTTGGTAGGTACTATGGGTTCAAATAAAATTTATTATTTGGATATTAGTTAAACATTACAAAAAGTTATTCTCAAATTACTTTGAATAAATAAATTACTGAGTCTCAAACTTTATGTGACTTTGATTTGACTTGACTATGATAGTCACGTCTTCAGAGATTTTAGATTGATGCTACCCTCTTGTGAAATTTTCTTCACCACGTCCAACTTGATAGGTCACACGTAACACATAAATGTGAGTAAAAGTTCATATATTTTTTTCTAAAATGTAAGAAAATAAGTAAACAGACGTTCATTGCCTTATTAGGTACCTCATCGTTCTTCAAACCACCTCACGAAAATAAATAGGTAAGTACTTACATTGATAACCGCTTGATCTGGACTGTTGAAAAACACATTCTTTACTCTCTTCATAAACGGTATCGCATTATATTGGCTGTTTGTGTGGTATATTAAATGTCTATTGTTATTCACATTGCCAAGTATTAAATGCTCGCACGTCGCCATAGCAATCACGGACACTAGCAACACCACGAGGCACTTCATTTTTAAATTAAAAAAATCGAATCCAAAAGGTTTGTATATACGAGTACCTCGATAATAATAAAAGAAAACAAAAGAATGGTAACTATCCACACAGAATAAAGAATAATGATAAAGGAATTTATAAACAAAAATCGGGGTAACGGAACAGCTCTGTCCACTGACTCACTGTAGAATGAATGACTGGCTTGACGAAATTGATGAAATAACTGATTGGCGTGTTGTTATTGTAACGTCGGGAAAGGTCGAGAAGTCGAGAAGGGATATCAATTCAAGGAATCATGTTTATAAGTCAATCTGGGTGTCACAGATTACATACTGCTGTGGTTCAGACAAAATGTTCAAGTGAGCATTTACGTTTAGACTCCATTGCAATGGAATCAAGTTTAAATTTTGTTAGCATTGCACTTTAACTAAACAAATTTCCCTCCGCCACCAAAGCGTTTTGTTTTAAATTTATCAAATAAACCACACCTTTCCGAATGAAACTTTCGTCTGTCGAAGGGTTGCACGCACCGAGGCAGACAATGGCGGGCCGTCGGAAATCGCGGACCGAAGGCATTTTCTGTTTTATGCGAAGGGTTGCTACGGAGGGTAGGTACGTATTAGTCCGAATCCATTCCCTGTCTTCCGGCGAAATGTTGGAAACAATCCACTCCCTATTTTATGAAACCCGACGTCGGAGTTTTGGGTAGTAGTACCGATCGATACGGCGAGCAATGCACGTGGAAATATTTTAATATCCACTACCAAATACTACCTGTTATTTTATTGGTAGTATTTGTTTTGAATGGAAAATGGATAGGTTTGAATGTAACGTAGCAGCAATCTGTATCAGTTTATTCACCAATATTATTTTGGTCGTATATCTATTTATTAATACGTGAAGGAAAAAAAATCAAACGCTTAATACGAACATTGCGCGGACGAAGGAGTGTGAAATTTGGCACACTTATAGGTTACATAGAGAAAGAGTGCAGAATGCTAATAGATTTATATTATAATACTAAGAAATACATTAAAATCAATGAATAAGACATTACACACACTACCATGAATTTACACACACACATTTGTAACCTCCACACCGACTGAATGTCTGACAGCCAAACGGTGACAGTTTTTGGAGGGCGGGACCTTCATAGTGCATTCTGCGTGCCAGTAGCAAATAGTCTCTGACAATGAAACCTTAATAACGTTTATAATAAAAAAAAATGAATTATGGTCGAATTTCGACCATTACAACGGGAATATTCGTTTTTTATAACTAACACATACACGGTTGAATGGTGGTAGAGCCGAGCTATAACCAATTGACTATAGCATAAATATATGGGTAAGTATATAAGTATGGGCTGGGCCGACCGGGGTACTATCATCCTTTCCCAGAAAATCGCCGTAAAGTAGCTATAATAGCTGTGTTTCGTACAGATCTATATGTGTAATAAATCTGGATCATATCAATATTTCGCACATCTCTCACACTCACATCTTAATATGGCACGGTAAACAGAACGATTCCCTTTTATGACCCCAATTGTAACATCTCAACTGAGCTCGTAAGATAAATCTTTGATTGTAACTAATGACTGCATCATTGCCATTCTGAGCTATCTTATTATTTTTTATCTCATATCCTGCTATTACTAGTTAGTTGAAAGTGAGATGGAGATTTCATTTATTGAGTAATTTTCTTATCGTATTAATTTGGTAAGATTGTTTGTGGTTATGTTTGCAATGCAAACGTTGCATTACAGCATGTAATGTTTTGTGATTTTAATTTGGTTACCGATTTAATTTCTCGGGATATCCCAAAAGACAAATCTTGATGTATTCATTAAAAACGAATGGTTAGGACAGCGTTACCACGCTTTTTCAAAAACATTGAAATTTATGTAAAAACTTTATAAGCGGAAATAGTTGAAAAAGTATATAAACCCAAAGCACCAGTTGAAATGAAATGCTATCACCCCATGAAGTACTGAAATATAACCTTTATCGATTCCATTCATCAAACAATGTTCACACGAAATCGAATCCACCCATACGAATTTAGGGAAGTGCAAAACTTTCTGAAGTATCATCGGGCTGTCGTTTGATAAAAGACAGTCGTTCTTGTAACGAGTGCGTGCGGGTGCAAGGGTACATTCGGCGACAACAGTCCTTAATGCCTCCATTTATTTCAAGCAATCCCATCAAATTTTGTGGTGTGGGTGGAGAATATATAAAATGTAAGTAGAAAACTTTGGTGGAATGTTTTGAAAGTTGTAAAAATAAGTATATTATATATGATTGTTTGGTACAATCTTGTAAACTCAATTCACACTTCACTCGGTAAATATTATCTATTAGATAGCAAATATAATGATAGATAGTTAATGAAACAGATTCACAAAACTTATTGAGTATACTAAGACAGATTATGTGACTAGAAACTAGGTTCTTATAAAACGGTGAGAAATTTGCCATACATAACTAACTAAATTGGTTTTCTATCAACAAAGTCGGCTAACAGCTTAATACCCGCTTGCTGTTAAGCAGTTATCGTAGCCTATAGATGCTTGCGATGCCAATGGCATTGCTCGCACAACAACGCGCAATTATAATAGCTACTTTACAACGACATTGTGAGGTAGCGTGGTACTAGCCTAGTCGAGCCAGGCTGATATATGAGCTGTATATTATAATCAGTTGGTTAACTCTACTTCCGTAAATAATTCGTCTTAAAACTCCTCAAAAATGGTATCCGTAGATAAGTTTACAAAATATAGCGAGTGGCAATTTTTTTTAAACTGCTCATTGGAGATAAGGTGGTGACAAATGTTCCAGAAATGTGTGTTTAGGGGAGTCTCTGTTATCGAGGCCAAATCGACCGGGGCTATTACTTCTAGCTACTCCTTTTTACGTTTCTCTTTATGGCAGATCTGCTAATACAATGTCGTCAACAGGTAATATAAAAATTGTTTTAAAGAACCAGATGCTCTTTGATAGAGGTCCATAAAGATTATGGTACCTATATTATTATGTGTACACGTATGAATTAGTTTACACATACAGGCAACATCAATCATATGAATAAGATATTAATAACTATGAGCAACAAAAGTGTCACTGGTTGGGTTGCGGTCCAGCGTGGGCCAGCTAGCCAGCTCGCGCTGGCACCCCACCACAGCGAACAGCGCGCGGACCCCGCCATCCGATCCGGCTGAAGTCAGCGATCACCCTTAATGTCTCCTACACACAGCTTGCTGTCACTAAGATCAATATATATTTGATCAAACAAATTAATTTGTTGAAGCAAAGTGTCTAAGGAAGGGGAGTTACCTATATCCTACTATCCTACTAATATTATAAATGCGAAAGTTTGTGAGTGTGGATATATGTATGTATGTATGTTTGTTACTCCTTCACGCATAAACTACTGAACGGATTTGGATGAAATTTGGAACACAGATAGATTATAACCGGGATTAACATATAGGATACTTTTTAACCCAATAATCCAATACTACGCGGATGAAGTCGCGGGGAACAGCTAGTATATATATAAATGAATCCCTATTTCCTTGGTCATCGCATCACGCGTGAACGAATTAAACAATTTCGCTAATTATTTTTGTTGTGTTTATTATTGTCAGGAGAAGGTTCTTATGAAAGAAAAATTTAAGTAAGTTGAGCGGAACAATTTGAATTCAATATTCAAGGTTAAGGCAGGGCAACTTCTGTCGTGTCAGCTAGTTAAACAATAAAAATACCAATTTAATTGTTAAAAAATATTATTATTTCTGATATGAAAACAAAAAAGATATTAGTAGTTTGTATAAAGACATAACTATCTTAACAACAACAAACATCGACGTCTCGAAATTCAAGCTCTACGCCTCAACACGATAGAGAATAGAAAACCCGCGCAACATGAGAGCATCGCCAACGAACCCGCTACTGGAAAGATAAACCACCCAGCGGCCGGTATCTCCACTGCAATTTGTTACTCATTGTGCACTCGCCGCTGCGATAACTGTACGTTTTACCACAAAAAGTTTGAGTTTCACTAGAATTTGTTTTCATGCGAAAGCTATTACTTGTTTTTCTTTTTAATAATGTAAAGTATTATGTGTAGGTATTTCATTCTACTTATTTTGTAGGTGTGTTTCAGACAATTTCAGGTATACTTTCGATGTTAAACTTTTTCTCTTTAACTTTTCAAGACTTTGATATTATTATTTAAAAGAATCTCCTCTGTAATGTCCATGTGAGGGTTGGTTTAACTAACCCCGTTTTAATAGGCAAGTTCATTGTCACAATACTTTCGGATAAAAAAGTAGCTACCATTTTTTCTTAAATTCAGATATCAGTCTCAATCCCTTATCAAAACACCATGCATTAAGGGAACGTCTAATTCCAAAAACGCCCCAATCGAACGATAAGAAGAGCCTAAGGCGAGGGGGAGACGCGGGATAGGCGACGCACAGCTCGAGATAACAACCCTGCGGTAGACCTCCACTCTAATTTGTTACTCATTGTGCGTCGCGATAACTAGTAATGTATCGGAGTATTGATAAGAAGCCGTGTAGAAATGTTTGAGCGGATATAATTTGTTTTGATTTACGCTTGGAGGTGGGAAGGCGACGTTAGAAAATTACTAACAGTATAATAAATTTATAATTATAATAGCTATTACAAAAAAATAAACAACACATAACATGAAGTAAGTTTTTAAAGAGTTTTCTAAAATTATTGGGGAAAACTTCAACCAGCACATTTTCCTTTTGAAATACATTAAATTTCCGGATTATCTTTTAGTAAGATTGCCGTTGTTCTGGTATATTATAAATGATGATTACGAGTACATACAGTATTCGAAATTTAAGACTCTCACTTGAAATCGAGGAAGTGCAAATTTATCCCAGCATTTGTATTTATAGAACACTCGATAAATTATAACGAGTAAGTTTAGCGGCGCATACTCACTGATCCCCCTTTGGCTTTAGCCCAATAGTGTCAACTGTTAATGGACAGCGCACGTGGCGCGATTTACCACCACCGTGCCTCTTATCCCCGTCGTCCCCGCTTCAAGAGATTTTTCACGATTAATTTTCTAGTGTAGGCACTGTCACTTCCATTTGTTGCAGACACCCTTAACAAAAACAGGGATTAGTCTATAAGCCCCTTCCAGGCTTTGCTATCTAATTTCCTGTTTGTTTTTGTTTGAATTTCTCTCTTTGTTTACCCAGTAAAACGTCGCATTTTTGAGATACTAATTAGAGTATGAGATACTAAAGTTTTATACTACTGGACCTTGAGCACAACCTCTTAACATAATCGCAACGTCTTCAGGAAGGCATGCTATCACTGTCATTCTTATTTATGAAATCTGTCATGTGAGCAGTATGGAAGATTCTGCTCACAGTGCTGGTCATGTAACATTAGTAGCGTTAATTCATTAGTAGCATAAAATCATTTATTTTGCAGCAAACCATATTAATGTCCGCACTCGACCACGACTTAATCTTTATCGTGAAATTTACATTACCGTATCCTGCAGACGTATCCGAGACAACCCGTCGTTTATTTCCAAGTTAAATTATTGATGCATCCTTTTTATCTGCTTCGCGCTTAATTGATTTGTCGCTTGAAGCCGTCCATATTCTTGCTTCTCAATTACGTGAGGACCCGTGTATCGTATCGCGAACTGTCCACCATTTTATTTATGGTAGGCCAATTGATTGAATTAGTTGCCCCCGAGGCGCTTGCCCGATACAGACCTGTTTCGGATGAGGATTTATTTACATAGCACCAGCGGTTTAGGTCGCAGCTTTTTGTCCATTTCAATATTAAGCATGTTATTGTAATTAATATCAATTTGTTAAAGTTTTTATTTATCTCTTTCTGGTCCAACGAGTTAATGTATTTTTTATTATTACGTGTAAATATCAATTTACATTGAGAACATGAGTTGTTTCATCTTCTTTCTTATATCTTACTTACTTAATGTAAAAAATATGTTTTTTGCCTATTGAGCAGAAATACAAATGTTATTTTACTATATATTTAAACAGTATAAGTATGTGTAGCAAACTCTACGTAACATAATAATCCACAATTTCATCAACATTCTTACGACTTGTTATATCTTGCTCTACATTTAAGGCTAAGCTCTACCATCAACCTCTATCCTTATGTTTCTGGAATACGTGTCTGTGATCTCTATCGCCGCCTCACCTGACACTCGGAGTCCGCATACGTGACCCGCATCTAGCCTTCGCAAATGGTCAAAGGATGCACCAGGAAATAGGAAGAATTTATCTTAACTGATCTGCAGAGTACTTTGATAGAATGATATTTGAATACTCCAATTTTCTGATGCAGTTTTTATTCTACCTGCACCAAATTGGTATCTCTAGGTGGTTGTTTTATTTCTATGCCATCTTTAAAAATAACTAGACAGGATTATAATTTCATTAACCTACATTTTCCCACTGACTGCACGGCAAAGGTCTTCCCATTTATAACCAGTGCATTACTTATACTCTGTTATGAATATTTTAATTTAATTACATCATTAATATTAATAGATAAGTCGTATTATTTTCTAGCTGCACCTATTGGTTGCATTGTTTTTAAAAACATTTCTATTTTTCTCTTTTTTTTTCATAACACATCAGTTGTTTATTCTCCCCACTTTCCTTCCACCAGTTTCACAACAAAACATTGTCAATTTCATAGCATTCTTGATACGTATCGCCGATCGCACCTGACACGCTCTAGTCTGTACTACGTGACCCGCATGTCCTCGCGGTTGTCCACTGTATGCATTCGGGAGTAAATGGAAAGCGAGGTATTTGTTTTATGAGATCCCGTAGCTTCGTAGATCGGACTTGATTGTTTTGTATTATACTAGTTGCTCGGAGTTTTCCTTGTAATACAATTTTAGATCAGATTCTTTGTTTCTTCTGATGTTGTCTTATCTGTGAATATTAACCCCCTTATTAATAAACTAGCTCAGCCCGCGACTTCGTCCGCGTGGAATTTAACTTAACAAAAAAGCCCGCTCCCGCGTTGTGAGCCCGCGCGATAGGACCCATTTTTTCAGTTTTTTAAATTTTGTTTTTCTAAAATAAAAGTAGCCTAAGTTACTCCCTATTACATCAGCTATCTGCCAGTGAAAGTCCCGTCAAAATCGGTCCAGCCGTTTCGGAGATTACTCGGAACAAACACACATACAGACAGACAGACAGACAGACAGACAGACAGACAAAAAAAATTTAAATCGCGTTTTTGTTATAAGTATCGTATGTACTTTCATATGCATTTAGTGAAACGGTGTTATTTTGATATTACAAACAGACACTCCAATTTTATTTATTTGTATAGAGTATAGAAGATAAGTGAGTGAACAGTTACACACCGAACTATCTCTTTCTGTTATCATTTATTTCGATATTCGAAAGATGAAGACAAAGTATGGTATAATTACACAACCGCTAATCCAGTTTCTTAATAAGGGGATAAAAGATTTGCAACAGTGGTATGACCGCAATTCCGGACGAAATTAACAGAGACATGACAGTTGGTTAGCAGTACACCGTCTAATGTAAATTGTAATCCTATTAGATAGTCTATAGTGTTCAGTTTTCTAGTCACCTACACTGTTTATATTGACATGAAACATTCTTAAAAAAAAAAAAAAAATAATAATTTAGCCCTTTTGACGTCCCACTGCTGGGCACGGGCCTCCCCTCAACATGAGGGGGATTCAGGCCATAATCCACCACGCTGGCCCAGTGCGGGTTGGCGGATTTCACATGTCTTTCGAAAATTGGTTAGATCTTCTAAGACATGCAGGTTTCCTCACGATGTTTTCCTTCACCGTCAGCAAGTGATAATCATATAGAAATTATGATTCGCACATAGATTTCGAAAAATCCAGAGGTGCGAGCCGGGATTTGAACCCAAGACCTGGTGCCCGCTAGACGCGTGCTTTAACCAATCGGCTATCACTGCTATATGCTATATTCTTACAATAAACCAACGAAAATGAACTTAATAACCATAGTACAGGTTACTCATTATTTTGTGTACAAATTACATCTATAATACGTTTGAAAACACTAAAAATACCCTTGTCTTGCTCTAACATTACGTCTACGTTGAAACGAGAAATAGGTTAGAATAACGAGAATAGAGTCCAGTTTTCGCAGCAACAGCATCAGACCATTAATAAGTTTTAATCTAATCCAATGATTAATGATGACTTTCATAACTCAACTCTAATGTGCCGTCATAACCTTACCTTGCTCAATATAATCGTAAACTTATTAACAACGGTTAATGAATATTTTAGCAGAACGGAGTTAATGAAGGACGCCTCCTTTGTCCCGGGCAGATGGCTTGATTACATTCAGACACAGGGGGATCCACCCGGATGTACCCGGATATAAAACCCGAGGAAAATCCGGTCGGATGGAAATCCGGATAGAGTTAATTGATAGTCGTTTGCTAAGTGTATCGTTGAAAGTAATGGAGTAAACATAGATAAGTGTGGAGCATAATTAGGCAAGATAATTAAGTAAGTTCAGCATATTTGATTGCTCTAGTGAGAGCTTAATTATTTTATTGATGGTGATTATTTTAATTATGTTTATATGGTTTTCATGACTCTTAACTATAATAATTAGTGAGTAAGTAGTCAAAGTAATATATAAATACAAATCTAATTATCTTTGCCACAATTAGTAGACGACATTGAGTTCGTTCAGCTTAGTTGAAAGGTTTTGCCAGCCTTTTAGTAGATCGTCGAGTACTTACTATTTTACAATTTCTTTAGACAAATGTAAAACCCTGAGATTTTAATCTAATCAAAATGCCGTGCAATGGTAGATATATAGAGATGGATAACTATACACTGAAAAAAAATTTTAATGTACGAAATTTATAAACATGAATTATTGTGACAAACAAAAGACAACTGAATAGTATTTTCCTAATCCTAATCTAGCAATCCAGTGTACCTCTATGTCGTCACCGCAAAACAGTTAGGTAACTAAATACGTGACTGGCATATGCCCGGCGTCCCAATTGACACGTTCAGCCGACACGTGTGCAGAATCGGCATCGCAGAGCTAATCCCGGGATGTATCACTGCTCTCGCTAATATTTTATTTTGGGATGCTGTATGCGGACATTTAAGTTGATGGCTCATTGATGAGTATAGCAAGTAGGAGTAACGGATAGAAATGCAATTTGTAAATAAAAAATGTTAGAAATTAGTATTTGTACGCTTTTGAGTTATTAAAAAAAATTACATATCGACATAAAGTTATATACAAGTGATCGCACTATTACTGAACATATTTTATTATACAAATGTAGATATGTGATTAATACAATAAGACTCAATCTCGGCTTTACTTATTCAACAAACTTGGTATTAAGAATATGATTTAGAACAAGTACTAAGTGCCTTAGTGAAAGAAGGAGTTTTATTTGTTTATGTTTTTACTGTTCTAAAAATTATCTATATAAAGTACGTGCAGTGGAATTTAAAAAAGAAACAATATAAATGAAAACTGAGTAGGAGAATCACATTATTTATGATGATATGTGAGGTAATCAGGCCAGTATTCCCCATTCAGAGCCTGAAATAAATTAATGCATGTGCACTCTCGGTCAAAATCATTATCATCAAGCTTTCCTTGAGCTTTCGACAGTATGCAAAAGCTGACGCTACTGAGTCGGCGCGAAATGACACTCTAGAGTGGGGGACAGTAACCCCAAGGAGTTCGCACGAGGAGGTTGTGTCGCTCTTCGCCGTAAACACATCGCGATGTCCGAATAAACTACAGAACATTTGCTTCGACGATGCCGTAATTTAAAATAAAAAATAAGAATAAACCAGGGACTAATGTTGCCGTAAATATTGGAACATTTTGTGTGTAAAAATAAACTATGTCGTGTACAGTGATTAGTGACGTTAATCAGTAGTGTCAAGCATGGTCGGGGGACCAATTAAAAGAGATAATCTCGGATGGAACCAGTTCAAGTGTGTGGTGATTTTGCATCTTCTGTTGAGTTTTACCTGCGTGACAAAAGGTAAGTTAAAAGCTGAGATAACAGCCCCGTTTCTCGGTAGTAGCTACGGTTTATATTTTGCAAAATTTAAAGTATGTTCGCGAAGTTCTTTAAATAAAAGTGTTTACTTTTATTACCTTTTTTGTTTTTGGAAGGCAAAGTCCGCATTTTTATATATAAAATAACATATCATAACGTTATGATTATAAATTATTTACATAATTATACGGGTCTTGATATAAAATATAAAGTTTATGGCAACAACATGACATATCCAGAACGACAAAAGCGGTTTTGACAAGTTTTTGTATAACACCGTCCATGAAAAATTGCATTCCATTTTTAATTAATTTAGTGTCATTTCCGCTAATTAAACTAATAAAATTTGACACGTCTTGACATTATTTACATTCAAATTAAAAGCTTACCAATGTTTTTTATCATGTTAGTCCAACTTCGTTCACACTTTTTTGTGGCAATCAAAATGCTTTTTCTAATGAAGCCCAAAGCCGAGCGCCTCGGATAAAGGAGCACCCAGCTGACACGATAGTCGGCAGAAGCGAACCCGCTACCCTGCGGTGCGTGTCGGAGGGCAAACCGAAGCCGACGATCCATTGGTACAAGGATGGGACCCTGCTTGCGCCGACGGACCACCCCCACAGGGTATTACTGGAAGATGGACTGTTATTTCTCAGGTAAGTCCGGGATTTTATCTCATTGAGAAGTGTGCGTGTACTTATTGTGTATACCTGTATAGTATATGATGTATTTGTGTATTTTATAATATCATAAAGAACTGATCAATCAATCTTATCTATTTCATAGTTATCCGTTAGTGATTTGTTTATTTGTTACTTCTTCACGGCTTACTAATATTAGATGTTATTGATATAAGTTTCAACGACATATTTACACTTATTTCACGCAAATAGAGCATTGAAAATAGTACAAGATCCGGTCTAAGAAATATATACCCTCATCTGTTATTTATTAGTGATAAGTGATTAAAAAAAACGTACACTAGTTAAAAGATTACACCCAACAGAATTAATAACGTAAGTTTGCCTGCTTTCATAATTGATTTTAATAATGAATATGCTATTATATGTATAGAGAAAAATCTTCATCAATAAAAACTCGCACTATCATTGTCTGCCACATGAAGATGCGCGCGCAACGCAACTTTGTCACTCTCACCACTCGCTTTTAAAATTTAGCTATTTAATATTATTCGGGCGCAATTTAACTAGGCAACCTATTTGCAATGTGTTAATGTGAATATTATCTATCATTTATTTCTTATCACTAATAAATAACAGACGAGGGTATATATTTCTTAGACCGTATCTTAGACTAGAATATTATTGATAGAAATTCGTATGAAAGTCCTAGCAGTAGAGATCGCATTGGCTTCAAGCAAGAGGCAGTTTCTGTGTGTGGTCTATTGCTTAGAAAGTGTATTGTTAAAATATCAGTTTACACAAAGTGAAATTTAAGTAGCGCTACTGGATATACTTACTTTGTAACATAACTCACAAAACACACACGTCGTGTAAACATTTCGAAGTTCTGCTCATTTCAATAAAAATATGTATTCTTATTACACAAAACTGTGCACTAAAGTGTGCGATATATTGCCATTTTGTTTGTTCAACAAAGGGTTCTCACTTTATATTTGAAAGAAAAACAATAAACTTTAAATTTATTTGAAATATATGGTTTGGTAATACAACCAGTGGGTATCACACTATATAATGAGTAGGTAGGCGTCTGTTGAATGAAACGAAAATCAAGTCGCACGGTGACATTCAGACTTGATCATACAAACGTCATGACGTCGGTATCTACATTACACTTGTATATTTGCAATATTGAAAGTATTTTCTCTAAAGCCCGTCGATGACCGCTTGGCGCAATGGTTCGAGCGTAGGCCGCTCGGCTCACTGCACATGGTGGTTGCGGGTTCGATTCCCGCCGCGGCAAATTTCGGAAATGGCCTTTTCGTAATTTGCCTTGGTCTGGGTGTTACTGGGATCGCCTCCAGTCCATTGTACGGTACCCATAGTACAAGCTTTGCTTAGTTTGGGACCATACAGTTGGTGTGTCAGTCTGGCGACATTTATTTATTTATTTTATTATATCGATCTCAAGTCTGGGAGTGATATATTGAGTACACGTTTAACATGTACTTTTGTATTGGGATGACGTTAGGATGATATTTCTAGGATCGCTCTCAGACTTGAGATGGATTTATTAATACGGGCCTATGGACAGGGACGGTAGAATCGATTATATATTCAACGTTGTCATAGCATCCCATAAATACTTTAGGGGAGCTTTTATGCCACACTGCACCATAACTAGTACTCAATTAATGGTGAAATTATAGGGTTATGCGAGGCAAGAAGGAAAACGACGAGGGTGTGTATTGGTGCGTCGCACGCAACTCCGTCGGCGAGGCGGTCAGTAAAAATGCCACACTCACCATTTCTGGTAAGTATTCGAAATGAGCAAACTTACAACTTATTACGGCCACTTGGTCTAGTATTTAAGGTTGACCGTCCACTTGGCTGTGCTATGAAGCGGGTCCGCTCGCTTTGACCAATAGGATCGCTTCATTTTGTCAGCTTCACTCGGCTTAGCTGTGAGTTTATCACACTTTTATTATAATTGTGTTCTCTAACCACTAGGCTATTGATGCCTTAAGTTGACTTAAGTTTGACCCAAGTTGACAGGAAATGCAGTAATACTATTGGTCGATGGAGGTGGGTCATCTTCATAGCACAGTTAAAAGGACGTTCGCCCTGAGCGTAGGCTGCTGGGCTCATTGCGGAAATGACCTAATCATTATTTGCCGTGGTCAATTGTACGGTACACAAGCGATGCTTAGTTTGGTACCATACAGTTGGTGTGCGAGTCTGGCGTGAAACTGTGAGTTTATTTATTAATGCCACAGAACCTTAGCGATATTTTTCTTTTAGTACTTCGGGATGACTTCAGAGTAGAACCCCGTGACGTCAAAGTAGCGAGTGGGGAACCAGCCTTACTAGAATGTTCCGCTCCAAAAGGCGTTCCTGATCCATCAGTGCATTGGACTAAAGATGGTCAAACATTAGATATAGAAGTTAATGGCAGGTAAGTGAAACTTCGAGAGATGTGAAATAATTTAAAATCTAAGCTGAAAACCAAATAAAAATTGTAAAAAAAAATGGACCTCAAAAATGCACTTAAAAGGTCTAAATAAATAGTGACCTTATAATTTCTTTAATTTTTCGTCGGTGCCACTATCTTTACCGTAGGCCTACTTTTTAGTTACCTACCCCTATTTATTTCAATAGGCACCGACTCCTAATTAAATAAGTAATAAAGTCCCTAGTTATTTCCAGCTTTAAGATCAGTGTTTCTGAAGTTATGTTTTGTTTACAGAATAAACATTGTAGATGGTGGTAATTTAAAAATACTAGAAAGTCTTCCATCTGATAGTGGTGTGTACCGATGTGTGGCGTCTAACGTGGCCGGTGAAAGACAATCGCGTCCTGCGACTTTCCTCGTCTTGCGCCGACCACATTTCCTCGTGAAACCTAATAACATAACGGCATTAATAGGCCAGAACGTTGAGTTTCACTGTCAGGTAATAAGCTTGAAAATTAATTTCACCATTTGCTACTATGCTGTATTATGTTTCTAAGTTCACTCATTTAAACTGTTATTTAAATAACCTCGCTATGTGTGGTTAAATACATAACTGTATAATACCTTTCACGATAATTAATAAAAAAAACTTAAATTACTTGGAAGTAATAGTTGATCGTAAATAAACTCAGAAAGCAATATTCGAGAGTATCTACCAATATAACCTGACCCGTCTCTAACATTAATAACTCTTTATAGGCATCACCTGAATCGGATGTCTCAGTGACGTGGTCCCGTGACAATGGCTCGTTATCGCCTTATGCAATAATTCGACGAGGATCGTTGAGAATAGACCGAGTAGTGGCTACTGATGGAGGCACTTATACTTGCAGAGCTGAAAGCCAAGCCGGGACCAGTGTCGCCAGTGCTTCGCTGTCTGTTCATTGTGAGTATCAAGTTCTATAGGCGACATCAGATTCTTTAAGCATTGCAGACTTTACTACCTCCATTAGTATCGCTTTCATTGCAACAACGACTTGTAATAACTAACAGGGTCATTTCATACATTCTGCCTTCGAAATTACTATGTATCCGATATTAAAAGAATTAACCGAGATACTTTGTGAAAATTTGGTTGATTTGTTTAAGTCTGTGTTTGTTTTAGCACTACCTCATTTCACTCGAGTGCCTTCAGACCAAACAGCTTGGGAAGGTGAAGCGGTATCATTTCCATGTGAAGCGGACGGCACACCACAACCTATAGTGTTCTGGACTTTGGAAGGTTCTCAGGTAAGGAAATTATAACTTTAACATACTCGTGCTTAAAGTGCAATTTGCAGGGTTATATATAACATTTTGTTTTGCAGGAATTAGTGTTTCCGAAGTCAAGCCACGGGACTGGGTCTTTGTATCTTGATAGGGTTTTAACCCAACATGCAGGTAGATTGACTTGTGTAGCAGTAAGCGCTGCCGGCAGTGCTTTACATACCGCAACTTTACAGGTACTTACACATCTATATATTGTATCTATATATTGTCAGACTATAAACATCTATATACTAATATAGATGTTCATCCAAATTATTGTTAACTGAATATATTTCTTAGGTGTTAAGGAGGGAAGCAAATTCGTTTAGCGGTGATATGGATTCCTCATCACCATACCCAGAGTTGACTAAATCTCAAAACCATCCACCAATGACGCAATACGAGTTAGTACAAGCTCGTAGGTATTTACAACAAGATGTTTTAGCATTAAGAAGAGTAGAAGGAATATCTGCGACAACGCTCAAAATTGTTTGGGACGTGAGTGTTTTTCTCTTTGAAAGTAACTAGATTAATAAATATTTTTATTGCAAGGAAACATTTTTATTTCAGGTGTTAACTGACTACAACGAATATTTAGAAGGTGTAAAAATTTGGTTCAACGGGACCTCTGTAAATCGACAATACGTTTTAGATCAAGAAAATCATTCCAATATTTCTAGTGATAGTTTAGCTGAATTTAGAAAATATGAAAATTTTTCAATGACCACCGTGCACAACAGTGGATCGTCTAGTCATGTTTTAACTGGCTTACTACCGTATGCTCAGTACGACGTATTTTTGATGCCATTCTACAAATTATTGTTAGGGAAACCTTCTAATCTAAGGAGTGGATTCACGGAAGAAGATGGTAAGGATACAATAATGCATGATATTTCAGGTATCTATCTTCCTCAGACACAGGTTCTACATTAGGTGCTATCTTACATTGTAGTTCCATCAGAGCCCCCGCAAAGCGTCACAGCCGGAGTGATAAATGCGACGTCGGCGTGGATTCGGTGGGATCCGCCGCCTCCGCACACATGGAACGGTGAACTTTCCGGTTATTTGGTTAGTAGTGTAAACGCTTTTATGGATGACATTTATTGTATTGATGATGAATTTATGGCTAAGTTCCTTATTATTTTAGATTGAAGTGCGCGTAGGTGGTAGTACGGGAGGTCGCGTGGTGGGTCAGATGTCGCTAGGTGCTCGGACCCGGGCGGCTGCGGCGAGCTCATTGCGCGCTGGCGGGCGCTACAGCGCGCGCGCTGCTGCCGTCACACATCGGGGACCCGGGCCTTTTAGCACGCCTGCGCAAATACACATGTTGCCCACTCACACGCTGAGACATTATGTGCAGTAAGTATTTTTCTAAGAGTATACTTTATTAGTCGAATTTGAGGCCTCATAAAATACCAACTTTTAACTGACTTAATTCATGTCAGTCATTATCAGTTTAATAAATATATTTTAAACGAGACGTCCTTCAAGACAAGAGTGAGAAAATGGGATTATATAATTTCTTGGAAAGCGAACTATACTTCATAATATTCATAACTTTATTTTAGAACGGAGCCGGCTACAGACAAGGCTATAATGTCGATGTTCCAAGAAACTTGGTTACTTGCATTGAGCTTAACATTGTTACTGCTAGTATTAGCCGGGACTGGAGTCATTATTTATATAAAACGGCGACAGTCTAAGCAAAGGAAGAATCAAAACTCAACGGGTAAGACTATCTTGTCCTTAAAATATAATATCCATGAACGAGATGAAAACCAGTTAATGGAAGACAATTTTGCAGGCGCTGCAATTGTAAATGCTCAACAATGTCTTTTAGGTAAAGAAGCGGTTTGGCTTAGAGAAAGGCCATTATTTGAAGGATCAAATGAGCCTAGAATTGAAATTTTGAATTGCCATCAAAGTCTTCTGCATGGTGAGTACAATCATGAAACCACAAATTAAATTGAACCGTACAGTGATTTCACTAGCAACTCAATTTCTCTACTTTCTCTAGGTGGTCATTCAGTTGGCACAATGGCTATGGAAGCCGAATACAGTCTTCCGCAACATACAACAGCTCTTAATCCAATTTCGGAAGAAAATCAAAGGCGAGTTCAACCTGAGCCTTACGCTTCTAGTGCTATTTACACAGAACTTAATTATCAGGTTTGTACCGTAACCACTGTAAATGTAACCACTAGTCTGAGACCAATCAATTTGAAAGAAAAGAAAAGATAAATGGATCGCGAGGGAGATCATTTTTGTTTTGACTAGCGGAAGGACTGATTTGCAACCAGAATGGAACATTAATAAATATTGTGCCAACCTAAAATAATTTGAATAGATCAAATAAATCTATTTTTATCCACAACTTTTATTTTAGGATCACACAGACGCCGAAGACTCATGCATGAAGTGCGCGGTGAGTCCAGGTTCCTACGACAATAGCATGGTCAGGTCATATGGAGATAGCAACCAATATTCCAACGAAGAATGTTCAACATGCTGCCGAAGTAGCAGCTCAACTCTTACAAAAGACTACAGCGAAATGACAAAGTGTGGGAATGACGATGAAGTACAGGACATGTCGATAGAAGACTGTCCGTCCTGCAAAACGAATCATTCGAGATCATCAAGCCATCATGATGGTAATAAAGAGTGGGCGATGGCTGAAGTGGAATATGATTATCCTCAATGGCATTGGTTAGGGAGAGAAAACAGTTTTAGGCAAACAAATCAAGATATGAGATATCCCACTGAGGGTAGGAGCGATCAGAATTGTGGGATGAATTTGTGTGATATTTTACCACCACCACCTTATGAAAGGTAAGTTTTAGAAAACTCATCTCTTTCAATTAGTCTCTTTAGTTTATCTTTTACAAGGGTGTTAGATGAAATGGGTGCTCAGAAATTATTTTAACAAAAATGTTTCATTTTAAATTTAAAAGTTATTTTTTTGCGTAATCTTAATGATGTTCACATGCCTTGGTTGTTTTGTTTTTAAACCATCAAGTAACTGTTTCTGCCAAGATATTTGAAGATGGGCACGATCAAAATATTAGGACTACAATGAAGAATAAACATTTAAACCATATTGTCGCTTATGAAAAATACCAATCCTTACTAATATTATAAATGCGAAAGTAACTCTGTCTGTCTGTCTGTCTGTCTGTCGGTCTGTCTGTCTGTCTGTCTGTCGCTCTTTCACACCAAAACTACTGAACCGATTTCAATGAAATTTGATACACAGATAGTCTAGAGCCTGAGAAAGGACATAGGCTACTTTTTATCCCGAATAATTTTATCCCGTATGCTCCCGTGGGACAATTATCGATCCTACTGAACGGATTTGGATGAAATTTGGAAACCAGATAGTTCAAAACCTGTTTTACAACATAGGATACTTTTAATCCCGAATACTTTGTATCCCGATAGTATGTTCCCGTGGGACAATTATCGATCCTACTGAACGGATTTGGATGAAATTTGAAAACCAGATAGTTCCAAACCTGTATTAAAACATGGGATACTTTTTATCCCGAATACTTTTTATCCCGATAGTATGTTCCCGTGGGACAATTATCCATCCTGCTGAACGGATTTGGATGAAAATTGGAACACACATAGTGCGAAACCTGGATTAAAACATGGGATACTTTTTATCCCGAATACTTTTTATCCCGTATGCTCCCGTGGGACAATTATACATCCTGCTGAACGGATTTGGATGAAATTTGAAACAAAGATAGTTCGAAACCTGTATTAAAACATGGGATACTTTTTATCCCGATAGCATGTTCCCGTGGGACAATTATCGATCCTACTGAACGGATTTGGATGAAATTTGGAAACCAGATAGTTCTAAAACTGTATTAAAACATGGGATACTTTTTATCCCGAATACTTTTTATCCCGATAGTATGTTCCCGTGGGACAATTATCGATCATACTGAACGGATTTGGATGAAATTTGGAAACCAGATAGTTCAAAACCTGTATTACAACATAGGATACTTTTTATCCCGAATACTTTGTATCCTGATAGTATGTTCCCGTGGGACAATTATCGATCATACTGAACGGATTTGGATGAAATTTGGAAACCAGATAGTTCTAAACCTGTATTAAAACATGGGATACTTTTTATCTCGATAGCATGTTCCCGTGGGACAATTATCGATCCTACTGAACGGATTTGGATGAAATTTGGAAACCAGATAGTTCTAAAACTGTATTAAAACATGGGATACTTTTTATCCCGAATACTTTTTATCCCGATAGTATGTTCCCGTGGGACAATTATCGATCATACTGAACGGATTTGGATGAAATTTGGAAACCAGATACTTCTAAAACTGTATTAAAACATGGGATACTTTTTATCCCGAATACTTTTTATCACGTATGCTCCCGTGGGACAATTATCGATCCTACTGAACGGATTTGGATGAAATTTGGAACACATATAGTTCAAAACCTGGATTAAAACATGGTATACTTTTTATCCCGAATACTTTTTATCCCGTATGCTCCCGTGGGACAATTATCGATCCTACTGAGCGGATTTGGATGAAATTTGGAACACAGATAGTTCAAAACCTGTATTACAACATAGGATACTTTTTATCCCGAATTCTTTGTATCCCGATAGTATGTTCCCGTGGGACAATTATCGATCCTACTGAACGGATTTAGATGAAATTTGGAAACCAGATAGTTCTAAACCTGTATTAAAACATGGAATACTTTGAATCCCGAATACTTTTTATCCCGATAGTATGTTCCCGTGGGACAATTATCGATCCTACTAAACGGATTTGGATGAAATTTGGAAACCAGATAGTTCAAAACCTGTATTTAAACATGGGATACTTTTTATCCCGAATACTTTTTATCCCGATAGTATGTTCCCGTGGGACCATTATCGATCATACTGAACGGATTTGGATGAAATTTGGAAACCAGATAGTGCAAAACCTGGATTAAAACATGGGATACTTTTTATTCCGAATACTTTTTATACTGTATACTCCCGTGGGACAATTATCGATCCTACTAAACGGATTTGGATGAAATTTGGAATACAGATAGTTCAAAACCTGGATTAAAACATGGGGTATTTTATATGCGGATCGGCGTCCGACAGCGATATCGGATCGGATAATGTGAAAACGCTCTTACTATTAGGATGTACATTTGGTAGTAACAAATTAATCCTTAAATCAAAATAAATACTTTTATCACTCCTGGTATTTAAAGTACTGGCCAGACCGACTTTGACGGGACTTTCACTGGCGGATAGCTTATGTTATAAGAAGTAACGTGAGCTACTTTTATTAAAAAAATACTTTCCGTAAACTCTGCGAACTAGACAAATATTGTTTGTTAAATAAAATTTTTGTTAAGTTAAATTCAACGCGGACGAAGTCGCGGGCACAGCTAGTGAATAATATGTCACCATTAAATTCCTTAATTGTCCGCAGGGAATCACCATATCGGGAAATGCGTGCGTTCACTAATCACTCGGGGGCATCCGGTTGTTCGGGGCACACGTATCGAAGTTAATTAATATGTAATTTGTAAACGGATATCACTAGCGCGTAATACAAGCAATACTAAACTTAATGAAACTGTACATAATGTATACATTGTTTTTGCATATTATGAACTCTGGACGGGGCACCTATCACACCGCGCGTCGCCTCTTGTTTTCTAGTCGAAAATATTATTTGTAAATAACAAAATTGGGAACAATTATTTGTCGAATTAAAACAGTACCTTTATATTGAATGGAATATCATGGCTGAAAAAAATAATAATCGAGATTGTTTTTCATCGAGGCTGTTTCGCGACGGTATGCTAGAAGGATTTTGTAGATCTTGTGGATGTGTTTACAAATAGACTGCTGTAACGTAACTTAGGTATTAAGTTTTCATCTTTCTCTAGTGACTGTGATATAGTATAATTTCGTATTCAAATTTACGTTTTAAGTAAATACTTTAGAAATATTTGATATCCTTATACAATTTTATCATTGACGTATTTATTGTGTGTAGTGGATTTAGAATATTGGAAAACTAAATTAACATTTAAAAACGATTAATTAAAATCACAGTTGTAAATTATTTTATACAAGATACCTATATCAATTGACAACATTTGTACTTTGTTAAACAGATGGCTTAATTAAAACAGGATACCTTTTTACCGTTTGTTTTACTTTGACCGTGCAGATAGAGCGATGTAAGACCAGGACAACTTGACCCCCCTTATCCTTGAGATAACGGTGACTAAGGGTTTAATTTACAACAGAGTGAGCTCAGAGCAGCCAGACCTTGAAATTAATGTCTGAGAATGGTGTCGTATTAGATGGCATTAGAATTTTGATTAATTTGTTACTGTAAAGGTGAACACAGTCGAGTTATCGATCCCCTGTACAACTTACCTACTAGATATTTTAATTACGCAAAAAATCAGTATAACTTTTTCACTTATTTATGTGTTTTTTTTCTTGGCTTCTAGGGAGATACGCAGTAAGTGTGTTTTCTTGCAATCATTTAAATCGTACAATGTCATGCTATTATTAAATGAGTTAATGTCAGTGAGTACCATTAATAACGCACGCAGGCTCCAGTAACATTGTATATTCTAAAAGCAGATGGAATATTTCTCGAAGTTTACGATAGGTTTTATTAGGCCCGAACGACTGTGTACAAAACGTTAAATTACCCGTTCGCAGGGCTGTAGGCGCACAATTAAAAATACTTTACCGGCCCATAAACTCGCAAATTGCTTGTAAATCGACGCAAATGAATCGCAACCCTAACACTTACACAAAACAGGTACTGATTAAAATGTAATAAAGTTTCATGGTGTATATGTTTATGTTAGAGACTAGTTGATTGACTATTTGGGGTTAGGAACAAAGTATATGCTGCGTTCTCGATTAACCCATCCTCTTGTTACTTAACGATAACATAGATTAACAATTATTGAGTCCATGATTATTCTTTTTTTCCAGAATTCTAGAGATATTGGAAAAGGTAGGTCCTTCACCTAAGTCGATGACTTTCTTAAATGTACTCTATACCTACCTACTAAAATAACGTGAATGAAGGAAGTATGAATCATGACTTTAAATTAGATATACAGTAAATAAATAATCAAATAACTAGGTATTTGAATTCAAATTAAATCTAAAACAAATTTCGAGCGTCTTTGTTGATCGCGTATAATAATAAAAAATGAAGGTAGTTAGAGAAAATGATGACGTTGAGACGTGAAACAGCTCAGTCTCACCGCGTCCGAGCGCTGCAAACGCTCGATGTGCGTCGCGTAGATAAAAAAAGCAATAATAATTATAATAAAACTACTTTCAATTAAAACCCATTAAAGAAAAGTAACGTGATTAATTTAAGATTGGTTATTCATATTTTTTTCTGACGTTAATTGAGTATACCCAATTATAACTGCAATTTAAATCTCAATAACCCGGCAACTAAGGGTTGCTTATAACAAGTGAGTGTGCAAGTTTGACCCCACGTCGAGCAACCCCCGAGGAAGGTAAGTGCCTACGATTTTAATCTGCGAACTTTATTTCAGTTTTATTACCAACACTTAAGGTACATTTTGTCAGGTAAAAGGAAAAAGACATGTAAAAGTGATACTCATTAGAATACCAAATCAAAATCTTAGTCTAAATATTGAACATCTTAAAACATTCCCATCCGATGCAGCTCGACCGTTGAATAAATGAAGCTGATACATTGCCTTTTTAGTTCGAGTGTGCCGCACAAACATCAGTTAAAAGTTTCATGGATAGTCTACTCAACACAGTGTATCGCTTACAAAATAACCCCCAAAATATAAAGTTATCATTAATTTAAAATGGTATTACAAAACACTTTAATTCTGAAAAATACTTTGTGAATTCATTGTAAATGAATATATTTTTTTTACTCATTGTACATACATCATCTTCTATCAAACATCTCCAAAAGTGGTTCAACAATTACACGAGTAATCAGCTTTCCCCGTAAATAACTAAGCACGTATTTGTGCGTGTGGGTGGCAGTCGCAGGCTGTGTCCAAACCAAGGGGCGTTGCCATGGAGACAGGCTTACCCACCCCGGAGTGCACCCTTGTTATTAATACCCGTAATAATTAAACTTGATTGCATTTCACACCAGGTGCTGCATGACTCTCGTCAAACTAATAGATGTTTGGATACAAACTTTGATACAATTATGGAGGTGAAATTAAGATTTCTAGACTACCGTTCTACTATTCTATTTTATACTAGCTGAGCCCGCGACTTTGTCCGCGTGGAATTTAACTTAACAAAAAAAGCCCGCTCCCACGTTCTGAGCCCGCGCGACAGGACCCATTTTTTTAATTTTGTTTTTCTAAAATAAAAGTAGCCTAAGTTACTCCTTAAAACATCAGCTATCTGCCAGTGACAGTCCCGTCAAAATCGGTCCAGCCGTTTCGGAGATTACCCGGAACAAACACACAGACTGACAGACAGACAGACAGACAAAAAAAATATAAATCGCGTTTTTGTTATAGGTGTCCTATGTACTTTCATATGCACTTAGTGAAAAGGTGTTATTTTAATATTACAAACAGACACTCCAATTTTATTTATTTGTATAGATGTATAGATAAACAAATACTTCGCATATCTGTTGAGAATGTTAGGTTTTATTAGGTAGTAATAATACTCATACTACATACCTACATGGTTTCTTCTAAATTATTCATCCACCACTGCGGTATAATCTTTTTTGAACATAAATTTCGCACATGCTATCTAAAATCCAGGGTTAGCAACACGATCAACTTTTCTTTGGATAAGTATCTTAAAAGGAAAAGAAATTAACGTGGTGGACGTGACGTACCTATAAACCCTACTAAGAGTAATTAATTTATTATCATTTAAACGCATGTAATATTGTCTAAGTACATAAATAATAAATAATTTTGCCCTTTTGACGTCCCACTCCTGGGCACGGGCCTCCCCTCAACATGAGGGGGATTCAGGCCATAATCCACCTCGCTGGCCCAGTGCGGGTTGGCGGATTTCACATGTCTTTCGAAAATTGTTTAGATCTTCTAAGACATGCAGGTTTCCTCACGATGTTTTCCTTCACCGTAAGCAAGTGATAATCATATAGAAATTATGATTCGCACATAGATTTCGAAAAATCCAGAGGTGCGAGCCGGTGTTTGAACCCAAGACCTGGTGCCCGCAAGACGCGTGCTTTAACCAATCGGCTATCACTGCGGTCTAAGTACATAACATACAAAAAACCACTGATGTTTAGATTGATGTTATACGTTAAATGTTAAATGTAGGTAGGTAATATATACAAATATATAAAATTGGAGTGTCTGTTTGTAATATCAAAATGACACCTTTTCACTAACTGCATATCAAAGTACATACGACACCTATAAAAAAAAACGCGATTTAAATAATTTTTGTCTGTCTGTCTGTGTGTTTGTTCCGGGTAATCTCCGAAACGGCTGGACCGATTTTGACGGGACTTTCACGGGCAGATAGCTGATGTTTTAAGGAGTAACTTAGGCTACTTTTATTTTAGAAAAACAAAATTAAAAAAATGGGTCCTGTCGCGCGGGCTCAGAACGCGGGAGCGGGCTTTTTGTTAAGTTAAATTCCACGCGGACGAAGTCGCGGGCTCATCTAGTATAATATAATATAATGATAGATAATATATTATACTAGATAATAATAATATAATATAATGCGTAGGTGTAACAATAAATACGGCATGTATATATAATATTAATGTCAAAGGGTCTTAAAATGAATTGATAGTATTGTAGCGAAGACTAGTAGTTATAAGAACTAACAGACATTTATATTTGCAATGACGAGTTTGACGTTATTTTAAGTCAAATTCTCATTACTCCGCGAAATTCAATAGACCACAATACATAATTCATTGCGACATCATCGCTATCAAGACATTTTATCATATTCGCTTCCAATTCAAATCAGGAATTCCTTTCACGCAAACGGGCACGTGACTTCTCTAAATCATATTTCCGAACACGAATTTCCACAATTTTTATTTTCTTTATTAATCAGCACTCCCCTATGGAGCAATTTCGTGAGTAAAGAGCTCTCTGTCGGGTCCCGGAGTCAAGAGTCAGGGTGACAGAGAATAATTGAGAGGGATGTTGGTACCGAGGAGAGCGCGTCGGCTTTGGAGTGACAAGGAAAAAACAAATGATTGTCGGCGGCGGGCGTTTGACGCAAATGATATTGAAGAAGGCAAGCCAAGATTGGGATCATTACTTATGCGAGTACGTGGAAGCGTCTTGAATGTGAATGATTACGGATGAGAGCTGTTAATGACGACCGCTTGGCGCAGTGGTCCGAGCGTAGGCCGCTCGGCTCACTACACCGGGTGGTTGCGGGTTCGATTCCCGTCAGGGTAAATTTCGGAAATGGCCTTTTCGTAATTTTCCCTGGGTGTCACTGGGTTCGCCCCCAGTCCATTGTACGGTACCCATAGTACAAGCGTTGCTTAGTTTGGGACCATACAGTTGGTGTGTTCGTCTGGCGATATTTATTTATTTTTATTAATGTTTTTGTTTTTAAATGAAATCTGGATCTCTGACATATTTCAGATAAAGGTGTCTGAATTTTTTGGCGTAGATATGTAGGTATCCTGGTAGACTGGAAGCTGATACAAAAGGCTGGAAATGGGATAATAATGAGTTCATGATAATCATGACAATTTCAATATCTATTTAAAATAACTTTAAGGGTCAAACTATATTTATTTATAAGTAACCTTCTGTGTAATTACTATTTAAGAAATCGCAGCACTTGTTAGATACTCATACATAGTTTCTTCTGCAATCTGTACTGAAGAGAATTATATAACAAACAAATTTCGCATCTTCTCCGTTCTTAAAAAGTTATTTTCGAACACTCAAGTCTCAACCTAAGTAATTTCCGCGCTCTCTTATAAAATACAGCATCAATTAATTTACTAAGGTAAAAGGTCTCCTGACAGCCTTAAACATTTTACTCTGGGATATTTAAATTTGTGTCACAGCTGTCGCGACTAACGCTGTTAACATTTTACTGTGCAGAAATCTTAGCGATATCGGAAATTTGATGTGACGAGGTACCTACTAAAACTACATAGGTATTGTGTAGGTAAGTACTTATATTAACGCAGCACACATTTTTGAAATGATTAATGATTGAGATATATCGAGCAATTTACTAATGACATACGTACGTGTATCCCTGGATAGAGCACTTACTATATTGGTCGAATTTTAGAATTCAACGCATTAATTTCTTTTTTTATAATCTTTTAGTATTAATTGTAATTCCATCACTTAGCATTTAATTTTATAAAAGTCCCGACAACGCTACATCAGGGCTGGTACAGATGTAAATTCATATAGATTACTCTCTGTTGAACACAAATGATATAAAAACTTCACAAGCTGTGTTCTTAATTTTTTTTATATTTTAAAATGATATCAAACAAGCTTCGACCGCCTATCACTAAGTAGCTACCGTAGGCCATAGATGACTGGAATACCATAGCTATCGCTCGCACGTGGGCAGCCTTTCCCAGCAACCCTTCGATAGAGAGGAATATTCGTCATGATTTATCATTAATAATGATTTTCCCTGCTGTACCCGTTAGTGTCTGTGAAAAAGTATTAACGAATGCATAAATATCAATAGAGCGCTGTTTCTAACATATTTTAGTCCACTAACAATGGTGCCTACAGTGCACCAAAACTTAGACGGCTACCTCCGGCGTCTGCGTTCAAAAGTCACGAACATCGGATAATAATTACAAAAAATGTCTGGAAAATTATGAAACAGCGAACGGAGGGTGCATGAATTGTCCATTACGAAGCGAGGACTAAAGGTACCTCTGGAGCCATAACTTGTATTCGTTCGTACGGGGTTCCGTACGATATTTATAGCGATAGATAAGGTCTACAGATGGCGAGGCTTCGAAGTTTTCCTCCCCTAATACTTGTTGAGTTACGGTATCCAATTTCCAGCGCTGCACTTCAGGTGTATCTGCGCCCCTTTGGACTGTTTGTTAGCGACGTAAGCTATAGCCTGTGTCTCTTTGATTCAGGTAGGCTAAAATAGTTATAGGAATATGCATAAAATTTCATTTTATGTCGTTGGTTCCAATTCTGTGGTAAGTACTTGTATTATAATAAATACTTATTAAGGGTTAACATTTTTCAAAAGTCTGATAAGGACAGGAACAATTTACTCCTATTTTGCAGTAGGTAAAGTAGGTTATATTAGAAGACTATATACTAATATATAATAATGTCAATCGTTCTCTCGCCGTCACGATAAAAACTATTTTTTACGCATCTAAAACTAGGTATTTTTGTTTGAAGGATGGCAACAAAGTTAGTTTAGTCAAGATTCGCTTAGTTTGTCTAACAAGAAGCTTAGCGCCGGTGTTTACTCCACATACTAAGGTATAAAGTAAACAGACACATTCTAATAAATCGCCTGATAAAAGTAAAGTAATGATTAAAAACTACAAGCTGTCTACATAAAGTTTAATATCGAAGCAATTAATAGGGCCCCGAAATCATTAGTCACGGACGAAAGAAAACACAGAATTATGACGTCGGTGTACATAACGTGACGCGGGAGTCACGCGAGGCCCACGGTGCCTGTTTTTCGGTGATTTATGGTACAATGAGAACCATGACTAATACAGAGCTTAATAGGCGCTTTGTCTACGTTGGACGTGGGCACAATTGTTTTTATTTAGATTTATACGTGGATCACACTGGACGGGGAATTGAAAGAAATAACAAAGGTAAAAGTGAAAATAATTAAACGTAGCGTGATATTTTTTCTAGTTACTTTTTTTGGGTTACTCTTTGATTTCATTTCTCGTTGATATCCCGTTGATAGGTAAGTACACCATTTATTAAATAAGTATCTATGTGAATAAAAGTTAGTTACTTCACAGGATTATAAAGGCTAACACGACTTTACTCCTACTTGAACTTTATACTTACACCTTTATATTCATAAATTATCGCCTCAAAATTGAGACGCGTGTCTTTTAGTAGGTACCTAATAATGTGTGCGAATGATGATAAGGTTTCTACAAAACTAACTAAAACTGAATTTCCGTTTAGCGCTATAAAATCTGAAACTACTGTATTGTTTGCTCCAAATATGTAAATTATAGTCATACGGCCATTAAAATTAATCCGGGTACAATTACGGATGCAACCCAAAAGTTTCAGATATTTCACCAAGTAATTTCAAGTTGTGAACCCCTTTTATATCCCTGGGTTCCCGTATATGAACGTAAGATTATTAATTTAATGCGATTATTAAACCTTTTGGAAAATAAAATTATAATATAATGTGCAATTTTCCGCGGAACAAAGCGAATTAAAAGTATAATTCGACACGTGTTTCGCCTCTGCACGAGACATCCTCAGGAAAGTTGGGCTACGAATGAGCCTACCTAAATTGTTTTACAATGGATTTCCGGCAAGTAACGCCTGAGTCAATCAATTATAGTCAATAAGTTTTTTTTAAGTGAAAATATATTTAAAAAATAATTAGAAATTCATGAATCCTTTTTTCTGGAAGTCGACTCACGCCTGCTGCTCGCTCACAAACACCTTAGACATAACAAATTCTCGACGCTTTAAACAGACACATAACAAAATTGTGGAATTAGCCGCCAAGGAACCCCTGACTTTATCTGCGGCCATATTTTTAAGTAAATTACAAATAGGTATAGGGCGCCAGCGCACCGTGCCATCAATGCTACACCATTTTTCAATAATCAGTCTACTATCTACAACGACTTATAGTAAAATCAACGTTGACTCTTTGCAATAGAACTGAAATTGTAATAGCGCAATGAATGTGGTTGAAAGCTTCTAGCGTGTTAAAGTTCAGTGGTGCCGTGCGTGTTATCGCGGCAGGGGGATCGCGAACCGACAACCTTACATATTAATGCTACTTGTGAGCGCCACAGAGTAATGATAGCGGTTGGTATACTGTGATATTCCACGGAAACCTAGGTTTATCATTGCTGAGATATAAGTAACTTGTATTCACTACAGGCTTTATGAAGTGCTTCCATAACTGTGGTTATGGTTGAACGGGTTTTATTTATAGGATGGCATTAATTAATGTTGAGTCGGAGATACGTAAATACAATGAATAAATCCTAATAAGTATAGTTAGTTTAATAAATATTTCAAGGGCAGTTAAAATCGACGTGAGAGTTATTATAACAGGTGTTACTGCAATAAAAATCAATTCAAGATACGCTCAGTTAACTAAATACGAAAAACAACAATAATTACAAAGTCAATAGTCCCATTCTTAGTTTAAATAAAATGTTGTACAAATTGGTCACAGTTCTCGAAATTATCGATTCGATATCGCATGGTAATTGACACCATGTGGCAAAAAAAAAACTAAATTGTTTGTTCCATAATTAAACTCAAGGTTTCGTCCCTACAACAGAGAGCTCTCAAAGCTATTTATTTACCGATTTATTTACTATACCAGGGCCTATGCGGAGAGCTACGACATCATTTGGCAAACTTTAAGAACTACATGTAATTTACAAGATGACCTGAATTTGTTGTACAGCTGCGATTAGTCTAGGCTGTGGCCACTGTCGTGCTTTCGTCACATGCTCTGTACGAGGATCCGTCGGAAACGAATTTTTTCGTCTAGTCTCCCCGCCACATTTTCAGGTTTTCCAAGCTGACGGCTTTTCCTTTCCAACAATGATAACGTCGTTAGTGAGCCTCTTTGAGCTCGTAAAGACGTGATAGTTTGTTGATGGCTTCAATCTGCGAGGTGCTTATTTTTTTATTTTAAACTTGGTATGACTTCTTGTTCGGTTTTTTAGGTTATCGTTAAACGTTTGATTCCCTGGGTAAAGTATATATCTTTCAAGTGGAGAAGGTATTCGATCAATTAAGTAACTGACCTCATTATACACATTTCGATTTAGTTCACAGATACAACAATGAGCGAAAAAGCTTGCGAAAAATTGTAAAAAAACTCGCTCTGAATACTTTTTTGCGAGCGCAAAAAGAGTTTCGTTTCGGTCGTGATAATGCTAGGCACTCACGACATAAAAGGTAAAGAATAAAAGGCTTGCGAACGCATCTTTTTGGTTTATCGTTAACTGCTTTTTCCCATTTGAGAGCAAAAACAACAAAAATCAAATGCGATCGCTTTCCCAGATCGAGTATTTGTTTGTCTTGTTCCGTTTGTTCTGAGGCGAACCAACTGCTGTTGGCATAAAACGGATCCACCGACTGTACGTTCTCATACAGACACGGGTGGTCCTTATCATTTTCAATGTAAACAGTGTTCTAACACTATATAATATTGTACTAAATTCAAAATCAACAGCGGCTTCTAAAATCTGAAAGGTAGATTTATTTTAACACTTAATAGTTAATTGTGTTATTTTTCTTGCACCTACATGATTTTGTATTGTTATGTCAGGAATAGTGAATGTTTTAACATTGTTTAAGCTTTCTACTCTTTTATTTGCTAATCCGTTTCCTTTAGCGGATGTGTTGGTTTGTTTTGCATGTTATTTTTATTGGTGAGTGCTTGTCGATGCCGTCGGCCCGCCACTTCAACACCACGTAAGTCATCACTTTGAAGTGGTACACAAAGCTGGGCTATCAAACGATTGCGCGCATCAAATCAAATAAATCACAAACTTAACGAGTTTCTGGCAAACATTTTTGGACGGAGCCAACATTTTGATTATTTTACAAATACTCCACGTGTAATGGTCCATGGGAACGTTGTTTACTGATCACGGAACGTTAGAATAGATCGCAGATTGTTGAGCAACTCAGTATTTGTCTAGCGGTAGTACGCTGCCGTGACAATATGGTAATAGTTATATAAAATATTCATATTTTATAATACTTGCCTTCGAATCTGCCGCCGCGACGCTTTTACCATACACCGTTTTATTGAACGATGTCATGCGAAATGAATTGCCTTATTTGAAGCACCATTAGAATCGAAGACAATTCCTTTATTCATTGGGAGGCATAACTTCAACGTTCACTAGATGTTTCGCTGCGGTTATTATGGCTGTGTTCCATGTCAGGCACAATGAAGGAGGCAGGTTGTTTTCTCCAGGGGTCTGGCGGGATCTCAGCGACGACGGCGCCCCGCTGCGGCCGTGAAGCGAAAACCTGCGAGGCGGTGCTATTACTCGATGATGTATTGATGTATTAACTCATTAAAATTCAAACCAGTTATATGGAGTTAAAGGTTAAAGACTTCATAAAAAAAGTACTTACTTTCGTTCCCCGCTGTGTCGAAGAATTCAAATGAAGCGTGAACGCTTAACTACAAAAGGCTTAGGTCAACTATTGTATGAAGATTTTGAGCCAAAGTTTGTTCTGTACATACCTGGTCTACGAGAGAGATTAGAAGCGATAGGTAGCGTATTCTCGGAACAAGCGAGCATTTATAATGAGATAGCTTCCAGTTGCGCTATTATCTTAGGAACAGTTAATTCGGCTAGGTAAGCTACTGTTTCATGTTTATCTTTAACTCTTAGCAATATGAACATGATAATAATAAAAGTAAATTTTAGCGTAAACATGGCCATATTACACTCATTAAGCTACAAAATAATCGATGATTTGAACGATAAATTCAATTATTTTAATGGTTATGATACTTATAAAATGAATTGGTTTTATAATGAAGCTCAAGTTTCAGAAGGTAATGGGCGTTTTTCTTTACATTTTAAAATAAGTTTATATTCAAAGATAGTCAGTATTGTTCCCAATAGCTACTAAATTGGAAAATAAATAGTCACTTATCGGTATTTTAAATTGTATCAGTGTGATGGTTTTTCTGCTTTCACTATAAAACCTAAACCTATACTACTCACATAAGGATGTGAGTAGGTAAGTAGTAATACTTGTATACTAGGTGATACAAAATGGGTATACTATTTTTTTGGCAACTTAACTTTGTAAATCTCAAACTATCGGCTTTGTGGGACAGTTGAAGTACTAAAGGTTTTGTAGACTTGTGAAATCGGTCAACAGCTGTATTCCTATAACACCTCTTGTTTTTCAAGTTACCTCCAAAGCTGATGGTTTTAGAATTACAAAGTTAAGTTTTGAAAAAAAAGTATACCCATTATATGTCACCTTGTATATTTCGAGTAACATTTTCAAGTAGTAAGTATCTAAATAAATATCATTGACCAAATTATGCTTAGAAATGGTACCAATTTTATGGATAAAATAAATAATACTCAAGGTAACAGTATCTTTTGCAACAACCAACGTTTGCTCACCAAATTTTTTTGGCAAAACTTGCGCATAATTCCGTAGCAGCATTTGCCAACACTCCACTTATCACACATCTCAAGATTGACGAACAAGACTGTTGTTGCCCTGTTACAGTAGCGTTAAGTAGTTTTTATAAGTGCCTTTGTCGGCGGTAAAGACGAACACGAGATGAGTGTAAACAACACCTTCAAGGCAAGATTGTAATCACATCTGCTTTTACATCATAATTTGGTTTGCCTTTATTCTGGAAAGAAGTCTCGTCCACAGTTGTGGTTGGATGAAAAAATATAAAAATAAGTTTAACATTTTTAAAAACGAGAACAAATGACAGCAAATGCTAAGTGTGCTATTGTTTTGCATCGAAAAATTCTGGCCAATAATTTATCGTGAAACTAAAAAGCACTCCAGTGGAAGTTAATTAAAAAGTCCCGGGCGGGCAGCCATTGCCATTACTGGGGATGAAAAAGCGATTTCCTCAACAGTGGATTTAAAGGAATCGACGGGCCCGGATTGGTGTTGCCAGTGCATGATTGATAAATTCTAATGTAACTCTGCAGAATATTTCATCGAAAAATTTTTTTGTCCTTAGATAGGTTCTGAGATAGGACTAAGATTGTACTTATACAAGGTGACACATAATGGGTATACTTTTTTTTTCAAAACTTAACTTTGTAATTCTAAAACCATCAGCTTTGGAGGGAACTTGAAAAACAAAAGGTGTTATAGGAATACAGCTGTTGACCGATTTCACAAGTCTACAAAACCTTTAGTACTTCAACTGTCCCACAAAGCCGATAGTTTGAGATTTACAAAGTTAAGTTGCAAAAAAAATAGTATACCCATTTTGTATCACCTAGTATAGGACTGCTAATTACTTACTAGGTATAAATAACTGTAAACACGACAATTTTAGTATTTCATTTAATTAGTAGTTTAGGCTGATTAAAAGTGTTTATTTTTAATTTTCTTTTCTATTAATTATCTCCCTAAAACATTTCCAATTCGAAACAAAATTACTATAAAATAAAAATAGGTAAAAAAAACTATCGAAACTGGCAACACCATTTTGAGTCCTTTCTAGTGAATAGAGGGTGTGCTGACAGTAGCTTAAAGACTTTTTAAAGATTCCGCTCTTGGAAAAGCTTCAAAGATTTTATTGACGAATTTCTCCTGGTAACGTCTTTGTTTCCATTGTCAGGAAAACTTTGCAAATCCTGTCCGGAAATTCGATAGAAGAATCTTACTTTTTTATTTATTTTCAAACTACCCTTTGTGAGTTTTAAATGTATAAAGTAGTTTATTTGAGAATCGCGTTTTATATAAAAGTAGACATTCATGTAGGTAACCTACCTAAGTAAACCGAAAGATATATACTCACTAAACTTGATGGTTAGTTTTTTTTTGATACTATTGACACGAACTTTTAACAAAATTAATACCTATACCAGTATTCCAGATGCACAAAGCTTATTATTTTGCCAATGATTGCTCGCAAACGTACAATAGTTATATTGCTTAGAAAGTATGCAATCGTTGAAAACTCAAAAGCTACTCAACTAAAAAAAAAAAAAGACTCATACAAACATAAGTACAGATAACGGGTAAGTGGAACTTAAATATTGGAGTTAAAAATCAAGGCCGAGCCGCAATTTTTACGTGACGTAGTAGTAACTGATACTTACCATTTACTTCTACGTCACGTAAAAAATATCAAAATTCGTTCCCAACACTGTCCCCCGAGACCTTATTAAAATGCCATCAGGCACTTTAGACACCCGAGCAGAATTTCTACAAGATTTCTTTTTTGTTAATTATTCGCCCGAGTATAACTAAATTTCCCTCATCAAAGTGGGATTAACAGCAAAACTTCGGCGGGCATTAATGCAAAGTAATGAGCGGATCGGCCCAAGGGACCCGGGTACCCAAATACGTCCTTGCCCTAATGGCACTTCTAGCCAGTTTGTCCAAGATGGCCAGATTAACGTCACTATGGTGAAGCCTGACGGGTATTGGAAATAGATATTTGTGAGCCTCACCGGACTTTAATAGGAGCTCGCACCCTAAACACGAGTTTATTTATGTTTATAGCAAATTGATTTTAACAAAGGAAATGTTAATAAATGTTAAAGGATACTTGGGTCTATTACTGGAGTTAATAGTGCAGTAACTTCCTATTTTAGTCGTTTTAGTGTTTCCGTGTAATGCGAGTTGAGTTAAGGCCTTTAAGTGGGTTTAAATTTAAATTTAACGGCTTAAAATCCTTAGAAATTAAGGCTAAGGAAGAACTTTACAACCCAAGTGTTTTTTTTAAGGATTACTAGTACCAGTCCAGTAGGGACGGTAGCTCCTCCGAAGTAAGAAAAAAATTACAACCGATTATTTATTTAATTACCACCAATTTAGCATTATTTAGCCTCTCCGGAACTCTTTGAGGGTGTAAACTCGGCGTCTTCTTTAGACACTATTGTCAATTCTGACTTACAAGAGTAACAGTGGTGGGATTTAGGCGGGCAAACAACAAAAAAAAAATGTATAGAAATGTACGTACACTTTGCCGTCTTTCCAAATATTTACAGTAGGTACACACCACGTGCACCCAAACAACTGCTGTCTGTCTACACCGGCACCTGTTTCAAACATTGTAAATCGAAAAAGATACGCAACAAAATAACAGTGACCCGTCTTATCTTAATAAAACCTTTCATTGTTCTCATCCGGCCACAGATGTGTCTCTGACGGTCGCAATAAATCATCACATTATGCCACATCTGTACGTTCAAATGCTATCAATTGCATACTAATTGTCTAATAATCATTCTATTTTAAGAGCTGTTGATAATGTTAATTAAATTCCCCTGATAGTGTGAATATTCTTTGAAGTTTATGTTATTTAAAAGGTAATAGATAAGGTGTTAATGTTGAATGAAATGGTGTTGATAAGTTTGATTTAATGGCCCACCACGGAACTTTGCATGAAGTAGATATTGACACTGTATTCCTTATTGGCCTTCATATAACGAAAGAAAATGTACCTATATTTTTTGGAAATGAGAATCGTACACTGGAAAAACTTAATTTTTTACGTATTTTATATTTATAAATACCAGTGAATAACTTCACTGATCCACACGAATAAGCACTAACTAAATTCAAAAACAAGCTAGCTTTATTGATAGCAAGCAAGGAGCTTTGTTCCTCGAAAAAAAATAGTTAACTATAATATTTATATTATTTTCAATCTAGATATGTTTCTCACAACTGCATTGCTGCTAAAAAAAGTAACTCATCCAAAATTGAAATAAGTACTACAAGTTTATAAATATGGACTTGAAACAGTCTTACAAAAGCAACTATACGTTAATAAATCCGCCTCTACATAAATGGTCCGGAACACATTTATTATCTCAACAAAACCAAAAAAAAGGTTCAATGAAAACATCCCAATTCTAATACATTATGGAAGAAAGCTGATGCGTTTCATCAGGTTCCTTGCAGTGAAAAATCGGCCATTATGGAAGGGAAGCCGCTCTCCCGGCCGCTCGTATTTCAAAACAACACATTATTGTTTCGTTCTCCTTTTGTTTCGTGGTTAAACCGGTTATAAATTTAAGGGAAAATTGCTATAGCATTTTTCTCTTTTTAGTTATTGTGCTATCTCCGTCGGCCGGGCTGAAATCAATAACGTGGACACGACAATAGCATTAAGTGCTGCTAAATTAATTGGCCGGGGCCGTTGGCAATAATTCATGGCGCGATGGCCGCGCCATGAATAAAGCACTAGTACTTTACAATACTTATCTATTCAAAACAATCCGTATTTGTACTTTTTTCGTTTTATACATGGAGAGATATATTGCCTAGTAAAGGTGCAACCTGTCAGTCATGAGGATCTGGGTCCATTTCCTGTCAGTAAAGACGACCACTTGGCGCAGTGGTTCGAGCGTTAGGCCGCTCGGCTCACTACACCTGGTGGTTGCGGGTTTGATTCCCGTCGGAGTAAATTTTGGAAGCGGCCTTTTCGTAATTTGCTCTGGTCTGGGTGTTACTGGGATCGCCCCCAGTCCATTGTATGGTACCCATAGTACAATCGTTGCTTAGTTCGGACCATACAGTTGGTTTGTTTGCCTGGCGATATTATTTTTTTTTCTGGTTAGTTCATTAGTATAATGGTAAGTATGCTTAGTTAATGCCATTAGACTCGCTGTTGTTAAGATTCGACCGTCTTCAAAATATAATCTGCAACGTCTACTTCTTCGGGAAACTGACTTTTTTTTATTAGGTCACCGCGTAAATATAACACTTATAAAGAGACCCTTTTGTTCGCTGCTTTAATTTCGTTCCATCGTCTACAAGAAGTTTAACAAAGTTTGGTGGCCGCTGGTCCTGGTGCGGAAAATGAAGCTCTCGAGGGAAATTAACCATTAGCGGCCACATTAAATTCCGTCCCACTTCTTATTTACGCCGAAGAGCCTCGGCTGTTGAAGACTTTCCTTTTAAACGTTATTATTATGCGGTTATGTTGGGGGATTTAAAAACACTCTTATAAAGCTTGTCTGCTTAGGCTTCTACATCTAAAACATTTGCAACATAGGGACACAATAGGGAAAAGCGAAAAATGCTCAACGGAGTCTTGAAGCCGACTTTTTTGCCCTGTTTATGAAAAGAGTTTTGACAATGCAGACTTGATAAAATAATATTTGCCAACACTGGCAAGGGCATACACGTTACACCACGTAATCCTCGTTTAATATTTGGCACAAGGAACTAAACCCCGTAGAAAGCAATATCTTCAATCATTTAACTTGTTAGTTCATGGGAAATAGACTTCTATTGCTGTCGCTTGAAGCTAAGCCAACTCTAGAAAACAGGACACGCATGCTTTCATAACTTGATGCATCGAAAACGCATTCCTGCACCACAGTAGGCACCCGAACCATTGGCATCGCCTTCAAGAATTTAATATCAATTTTATTATGCAGGGGACGTTTAAAATAATGACATCGGACGACCAGAAAGGCATATTCCGATTTCCAAAAACCGTTGCGAGCGCCCATCAATGCGATGTGACGGGCGTGGAGATCGGCCTAATTAAAAATAATGAAGATAAGTCTACATCGTTGTCATACGCAAACATTTTGGTTACGTACCTATCTGTACCAGATCGTTAAATACACACATTACAAAAGTTTGCATATATAGCAACCTTGGAATACGGAAACAATATTGAGAGTATTTTTGTGACGTGTACCTAAATTATCATAATTCAATCAGGAGTATTTAATTGCTTAGTAGTCCTCATTTTGTAATCGAATTAAAGAAGGGTTCTAAGATAAGCAGCTGCGCATATTACGTTATCACAAGCAGGTGTTATTAATAGCTGATACTATAAAAACACTTATTAGTTTTATTGCAGTCCGACCGCAACGGCTTACACAAAGATAAAGCAATATATAACGACCAGAACCCAACTTATCATTTCGGATAACGCGCCAAAACGCCTATAAAATAGAATAATCGGTAGACACCGTAAAAGGAATTAAAAAGTATCCAATCGTAAATTAAAAACCACCGAAGACGTGGGCCGTCCAATCAGCCTACTACCAGTAAAAGAAAATAAAATTAAAACTAAGCTCAGTACAAATGAGGCGGGTAAAATTATTTTTACGATTCTCTCTCTCAATTAGGCCGAGCACCGACAGTAAAGTGTCAGTGTTATTTAAATTTACTGCACCAATTAGAGTCGCCATCATCACGAGAGTGATGAAACCGTACCGTGTCGTGAGTAGCTTCCCTTATTAAGAGTTCTATAATTAAAATTTACAGCGCTAGCCACCCGATCTGAATAACTAAGGGAATAGCTACAAATGATTCCATTAGCTTGTTTATACGTGTCATGTGCGGTGCGGGACTAGTTTACATACGTGTGTATGATATGTGGGTTAATTAAAGAGATGTAGAAGGATTGTGAAGATCTATTACAGGGCTAAGTATAAGGAAATTTTACAGTATAAACATACCTACATACATTTAACATGAAAATGATTTTATGTTCACTACTTATTATATTTTTTCGGGAATCATAATTTTATTCTCATGTTATATCATTAAACTCAGAATCATTACATTAAATAAACCTTAGAGGTAATTCACACCACAAACCTGGCACCGTAAATTTCTATACGTTGTACTGTAACCAGATTTCAAATACAACCATTATTTGTCAAAAATGTATAAACAGAACGGTGTCAGCTTCTTCGTGTGAATGACTGCTTACGCAACTATCAATTTGTCCCTACATCTTTTATGCTGCTAGGATATTTTTAATTTTAACCGTCCTGTTATTAGTTAATTTATCATAATCGTTTATCGATTACCAGGTGTGATGCAGATGGAGTTGATCAATAAAACCACTAAATAATAATATTCGATATTATGTTCCATCTATAGAAGCTCTATCAGCAATATAAGCATTTGAAACCCGCTACTGGCTCGCATACCACATAATCTTATCGACGCAGTAACCGCACAACAATGTGTTATAACCGTGACAAATCACGTAATAAAGGGAAATAAACAATAAGTCAAGCTCGTAAGATACCGCGACATAAAAGCAATGCACCGAACACATATCTCATAAAGTGGGTTGCCGTCCACAATGTACATTTTGGCAAGCAAGGCGAGAACAATCTGGATAATAGAATAAACTTGTTTCTTTGCTAGATAGTTTGGGAGCCGGCGTCACGGCGGCGGACGACTTTTGCGTCCTCTGAATATAGATCGCTACTTACCTTTGTTATTAACGAAGGATTTTCTTGATGAGCTATGTTGAATTGCCAAAGTTTTTAAGTCTTTCTATTCGAGAAGACACCATAATTATCTCTGTGGATATCATTTTTTTAATACCTGTGTTTACAGAATGGTAGACGGTTAATCTGATGATAAGTGGCAACCCTCGCCCAGGTCACCTGCAACTTAAAAGTAGAGGCTTTTATGGGACCTGTAGACTTGCCTTTTGAAGAACCCCATCTTATATATAAACATGAATGTTTGTCTGTATGTCCTTTATAGAATCGTAAACTATGCATTTGATCATGTCATGATCTTCAGCAAAGTGTTGTGCATGAGCCCACAAAGGTTTCTGAGTTGGTACGACCAATCTTTGACAGCGTAGCAACGCGCGCAGGGTACAGCTAGTATTATATGAAATAAAAGTGAGAATTCCTGTTAATAGACGTGGATTTCAATAAAAATCAATAAAATTCAACGATGAAGAAGGAAAGTATAAAAAACAACATAAACAACTGGTAAATATACATCCAAATCCAAGAGCAATAAATTAAAATACAAATACAGTTTCCGCCTTTTAACATTGTACATTCAAGTCATTATTGGTTCTAGAGAAAACTATAAAAAAATCTCGACTCATACCAATATGTCATAAGTCAAATAAATGCCATCGTGATGAATAAATATGGATTTGCGTAGGTTTCTGTGTGCCTGTGTGAGTGTCATTTGTGGAAACGAGGGAACTCATATAAACCAATATCGTAAATACTAATCATTTATGTATATAGTACAATCGAATACAGAATAGTTTTGCCAAAAACTTTATTTTCACTTTATTCTTGAAAATGTTATTTGTTTTAAAAACAAGGTTCCCAGTCTTTCCATTACTTGTCTCTATATAAACTATAACATACTAAAACAATCTACTCTTAACTATAGAAGCACGTAAAATCAGACTCATACAATATTATACCCGCAATCTTCAACCACCGTGTATTAACTAGGAACAGGATTATAATCCGGATCTGTCCCGAAGTTCATAACAAATATCAGCGTCAAACATAAGTCTGGCAAACAATCCACATTTGTGGTCGCCAGTACGTCACTACACAACCCACTGAGCGTTCGTTATGGCACAAGTTTGGATAGCACACAACTTGATGCCGTCACTGTTCAACTTGGGGTTATGCCAAACTTGCAAAGACGCATTGCAGACTAATAATCCTTTTTTTTCTAAGTGCATGGAATCTCATAAAATCTTGACAGGGAGAAAAATAACACAGGTCTTTCAATATTGGTGTACCTAATTATTAACCTTTAATGTAATGAAGTTAAGCATTTTTATTGTATAAATATCGTAACTTAGTGCTTGTTCTTCGCTTGGCATTTTGTCGTTTCATGGAATGCCACAAAGAGAGGCTAGGTAGAACATAATTGAAGGTAAATTGCTGAACATGTTTATTTTAGCAACAACACAATAATTTGCCGTCTATTTTGTCTAACTAAACGTCACTGGGGACCCACCCTCCAATTAACACAAGTAGGATTTAGGCTATGATCCACCACGCTGACCCAGTGCGGGATGGCGGATTTCACATATATTTCTAAAATTGATTATATATTATGTTCTCCTATTCTGTTCTCTATTATGTTCTCTATGTATGTTTCCTTACGGTGTTTTTACTTTACCACAGATGATTAATCATATTGAAAATATGATTTGCACACAGATATCTAAAAACGCAGAGGTGCGGGCCGGGGTTTGAACCCACCGTTTGCTTTTTGCCGCACCGCTTTTCGCTTTTGCGTACCGCTGTACCGTTATACCGCAATAAAATATCTTCGCGGACTCCTTAACTAAAAGCAACATTTCTTACTTGAAATATACAAGTGTGTTGTACACGTCTGAGATAACAGCCGGTAATTTGCTTACAACGCGTTGACGTACTCTCGTAGCGACATAATATTTTCACTTATCTACAGCCGTAGATCGGTGTGAGCTGTTAGACTAGAATTGCAATGGTGTTTGCGTAGCACGTCATTAAACCTTATCGCGGCCGTGTCTGTTCCATCAGTGACACGCGATGGAATTACCATATTACCTAGTTGTCGCTTATCTTGGGTACAATTTTTTTTAGAGCTAGACACCTTTCTAACGGTCATAGACTGGTGTCTGTGTCAACAGTTTGGGCTCAAAGTCCACAGAGTTTAGAAGTTTTCTATTTTTTATGAGGTGTGAGTCGTTTTGGCGCTCTGTGTTTTGCAATGTACATGTCTCAGATGGATTCCTTTGTAATTAGCTGTTTTAAAAAACCGCTGCGTTATGTAAAACAGCTGAACAATGTTCAGCTGGATTGCTATTGCGCTATGTTTAGCAAAACTACTACTACGATTTTCAGACATCCCATCCAAGCGAGCAACCTGGAGGTTTTCCAATCCCAATTCGCGTTACTTAATAAACCTATAGTCGATAAATAGGTTACGCGGCTTATACTTAAAGAAAGATAGGATATACAGCCTGACAAACCTCAATTCTTCGGAAAAAAGATTTTAATACACATAGCACGTTCGTTTGTCTCTACAATTTGAATCTATTGTTCAGTTTTCGGTATGAAGCCCTTGTACAGCGGCGTTCATTTGCGCCTCGCGTAATATCATTTTCCACGTTTGCCTTTCCTTTGTCGATGTAGACACAATAAAAGCAAGCGGGCTCGTTAATCGCGCAGAGTAGACCGGTCGCGTAATTAACTTTGCAGCCAGAGAGAGCAGAGATTTACGCGGACCGTGGGTACAATTAAATTTGCATAGGAAATTGCACAGAATAAGCTAAGAATAAGTTAGCCCGGTATGAAACTAAATTTTATGGGTGTCGTCGGCTGTGAGTAAATCTTATTTACTTAACTTGGGTCGTGGGAAACTATAGTTTTCTGAAAAGTTAGCGTAACGTTAAAATGATTATTTTAATATATAGGTATTTGGAACTTACGAAACCTTAACATAGTTACTTTTATACTAGCATATGAGACTGGAAATCTTATTATGAAATAATTTTTATTTTAGGGTACCGTATTATGAAATCGTTCCATTTTTATATCTGCGTCTTATTAGTAAAACCATTTAACTAGAAAGAAATCATTCGTAAAACCACGGCTATTTGTATCGCAGCGGTGTAATTGGCTATCGGGGCCTTTGAATAATGGACAGTTGTTTATTTTAACGCACACCCATCCGTCATGAGCCGCGGCGGCGCGACGCTACCACGGCGACGGCGACTGCGACGGCCCATCGTGTATCAATTAGTAATTTTAAAAACATAATGCTTTCATGTTACTTTATATGCTTTATTGCGAAGCAACTATTCATCATAAAAGTTTTAGGTAAATACTTGGAAATGACTATAGTTTCTTGTGGATTACAATACTTAACACTTGTATATTTTAATTCTATTTATTCTGCACAGGACACATATAACTCTTTGCTCCCGTTAACATTGTGAAAATTCGTGGCCCCATATCGACTAACAAGCGAGAAATATTGTGTCTTAAATCATTGATAACCTCCTAAAATAAACTCTAACAACATAATAGTACCTCACATTTTATTTTACGTCCGCGTATCTAATACATTAAGCACAAAGTACTTTGAAGTTTCCCCTCAAATTGTCCGACGTGGTGTAGGTTTTATTGCTGCATCCGTCCGTGAGCGTTGCCATGATATTTTTCATATTTTACGACGTTTTGAATTTACGCCTCTTGTGAGCGAAGGCGGCCAACTTACAGCTTCCTGACTATTCTTGTATGCATCGCTGGTTTTCATACAATTGTTGAATACGCTGCAAAAATTGTCGATTAAAATTATCATGCTTGGGGTAGAATTTCTGCTTATTTTTAGAAGAACGCATCGCTAGCCTCATCTCGAGAGGTGTTTATGAGGGCACTACAAATATCTGACTGTGTTCCGTAATTATCTTTGTTAAGTACTTCATTCGTTTTGGAGAAAACATACAATCTATTATTTACCTAGACGTAAAATTCCAACAAAAATAAAACAATTTGATACAACTCATGTATGTTCTGTCATGAGCCTTTTATTTTCCCATCTATCAAGCCCATGGAGAGCTACATAGGTATCCATTAGCTTACGCTATGCTTATACTACAGAGTGCATTGCTCTAAATGCAATTTTCATATATCATCCGTGAGCCCGACATGCCCGACACTGTTCGCATTACGTATGCTGCATCGGACCATATGTTAGATGAAAGCGCCTGAAAAATGGTTTAAGTTGTCCACCATCCATCTAGAATGTGTGACTAGAGGTGACTAGCGTGCAAATTGGTTATTTTTAAATGTATCTATATGTATGAAATTAGGGTGTGCTTGTGTTTCTTGGTAATTATTCTTCTCCCAAACGTCATGACCGATTTTGATGCTATAGTAAATAATAAATAAATATTGCCAGACTGACACACTTAGCAACACTTGTACTAAGGATACCGTACAATGGACTGGGGGTGATCCCAGTGACACCCAGACATGGGCAAATTACGGAAACGCCATTTCCGTAATTCTTCCCCGGTGGGAGTCGAACCCGCAACCACCATGTGCAGTGCAGTGAGCTGAGCGGTCGTTATATTTTTTGTATAACCTTATAGGATCACATAGATAGTTGTTAGCTGTTAAAAGACATCCAGATAATAAAATCTATACTAGCAAAGCTGCAAGAAAAAGATAGTACCAAATTCTATAAAATTGGAAAGGTACAAATAGGCACACGTAATTGATCAGTTTCGGACGAGTTCGGCAGGAGTCGACGTATGGACTTGCAATGTGGCATGTTGTGTGTTCCTTTTGACCTCTTGGTGTTCGCTGACATCGAATGTTAGTCTGCGCATTAGGCATGGAAATGATTGCTACTTTCAATTCATTTTCATTACGTGAAATTATGTTTTTCTTTCACTGTTATTTTTCAAAATCAATGATTGTATTCGTGGTGAATTTTCACTTTGACATTTAATTCTATGATGATGTCACTATTGATGATTTATCATGAAAACCAAACGCTTTGCGATTTAAATGCAATGATTTTTAATAGTTTCTATCTATGTCGGTAGCAGCTGCTACTTACGAAGACATATATAAATTATTTTTCATATGCTACCTGTGAAATATCCCATCACTACTGCGCATACGCAGTCGCGGGCAGCAGTTATAAAATAGTTGTTTGTAATGGCGAAAACACTTTTCCAAATCAATAAACTACTATTTTATATTTCTAGCACAGTAACAAGAAGGCATTGTGTATGATATATTCATGGTAGACATAGGTACATACATATAGGTATGTCTTAGGTATTTTTTTAATATCTCTGTTTTTATCCTGTGTGTTTTAGGATTTGTCATGGTGTTTTAATTGCAAACGTGTTTCTCCACATTGTGTTGAAGGAATAATAAAAATATTGTAATAATGACCAATGCGAATCAAAGCCACTAATTGGAAATCTTTATTTATGTGAGTGTTAAACACGTAGGTAACTAATGGCATTTCCATTTTATATTTATTTTTCGCTGAAGTTGCCAATAATGCATTACACATAAATAATAAAAGCTATTACGTGGAGACTATTTGTTATGACAAATATTTTAAATGAATGTTTCTTGTCAGTTAAGTTTTCATAGAATTATCGACGAATCGTAAACATTATTTGGTGAATGAACGTTATCTGACGACTGTTAGTCCCTTATTTAAAATTAAAATATATTTAAAATATATTTTCAAATTCATTGCGATTTATTCACACCCAAAGTATAAGAAATTTCATTTATATGCCGTAAAAAGTTTCATTAAAAAACCACAGTCACCAATTCAAACCTCGTTACATCAATCATAATTCTTGTGCAAACATCTTTATTCGCTTCAAAAACTACACGCGACCAATTATTTTAACATCCAGTGCATGTAATCCGCGCAAATTAAAAATGACTTTATGCAACGAAAACAAAAGCCTATTTTGCGTTGGAATTTGTTTTAATCCGGCTTATCAATGGCACAAACGCCGCCTTTGTTATACAATTACCTTTTAATTTACTACAGTGCTTTGTTGTGGCGGCGGCGGCTTGAACATTTTCTTTGTAATTTCAGGAAACCGACCGTTAAATGAAGATCGTGATTTTTCAAGAGTCCAGATAAAGAAGGGGATTACACTTATTGATGCAGCAAATGGACCAAAGGTAAGTCGTAGTATTTTTCAATTAGGTTAAAGCTAAAGTTCGGATTTCATTATTAATTACCTAACTTATTACTTAATTCTATGTTTTTAACATTACACCCTTTATGTTTTAAAAATATAAAATTATATTATATATATCTTAGGTATCTGCAAATAGTTTAGGAATTCACAGCGTTAGACTGATAAAACAAATACGACACTTTCTTGTTGTTGTTTCTTTTAAATAGGTATTTTTCACTGAAAGAGAGGAACTACATAAATTATTAGTTCTTTTAATACTTATGTGTATTGAAATTTGTAAGTAGGTACTTATTATGGACAAAATATTTGTCATATTACGAAAAAAATAAGAGTAAAGCTGCCTTAATTAATTTCAAGAAGGCCTTGTTTTTGTTTTGTTTTAATTATAATCCTTAACAAGGGTTATATTGCCGTCGCAAATTTTACGGTACAAACAATTAAGGCACCTAATTATAATTACGAGTATAAAGTCTCGTGCACACTGTGTGCCACTATAATTACTAAAAAGCTGACTTCGGATATTGGACCTGCATGAAATTGGTTCAAATATTTAGGAATAATCTGCTCAACCATACTAGAATTTTATTCATGAATATAAACTACGTCTAGACTAAACAGAAATCAAAATACGCCAATGTACCGCTAAAGGCTCACAATGACGGCATTAACGTCGATGTGAAGATGTCAATTCACCCGTTCCCCAAATTGGGGGCATTCAATTTGCATATAAAGCGTGTAGAGGCGTCAATAGGACGAGAGGGCTTGATACGAGGCCCATTCGGCCCTGGAGTTATGACCATTGTGGAAATACGGCTCTGTTGGTTTGTTTACCCCCGAGTAGTACCTAACATCGGTGTGAAATAACTATTGTGGCTTCGTTTCGTGAGACTGAGAGTCAGAAGCACAACTCCCCTCCCTTCCTCTGCCTTTGTCCCACTCCTCTTCAAGTTAACGACGTGTGCGCATCTTAGGCTACGGTAACTTTTCACCTTGGGCCCAACTTTGTTGACCGCTGGCAGCTCGATCGATCGCTATACGTCAAAACTGACATGCACGTATCTAAGTCAATTTTGACAGATTTTCTATGGATCTAAACTGACGTCTCTGTCTAAACTGACTTATTCGGACACTCGCATGTCGGTTTTGACGTGTTGCGAGTCGATTGAGATGCCAGAGGAATTGGGCCCTAGGTGGATCTTATGCTTGTTTGCCAAGTTGGTTATTTATCGAAAAAATATAAACAAACAGAGCACTCTTCATATCTGGTGCTCAAAGATTTTCTTCATAGATAAACGACTACGTGAGATGCTTGGAGTGCTTGGTCATAAATCCGTATGCAATAAAACACGAACAAAGTGGCACGTGACTGCACACCTCCACGTTCAGATGTAAATATTTACTGCTACGTTTTATATCCAGTTTTAGTTCCAGTTGTAAATGTTATGTTTATGATATACTTTATATTGTGAGGTATGTTACGAGGGAATTTTAATCAGTTAAACTATTTTAAGCCAGCTCTTCAAAAAAACAGTGATGATGATTTTAAAAGTTATTCAAAGCGTGTTGACAAATTTAGACCCGTACCCGTTTGTCACTTGAAAACTGCGTTGCAGAACATATCTATACAAATAAATAAAATTGGAGTGTCTGTTTGTAATATCAAAAGAACACCTTCAAAGTACATAAGGTACCTATAAGAAACCGCGATTTAATATTTTTGGTCTTTCTGTCTGTGTGTATGTTCCGAGTAATCTCCGAAACGGCTGGACCGATTTTGACGGGACTTTCACTGACAGATAGCTGATCTTATAAGGAATAACTTAGACTACTTTAATTTTTGAAAAATAGTTAGGGTACCGCGTAAAAAAATAAAAACAGATGAAATCCAAGAGTATTTCCGAAACGGCTGGACCGATTTCGACAGAATTTTCACTGGCAAATAGTTAATGTTATAAGCAGTAACTTACGCTACTTTTATTTTAGAAAAACAAAAAAAATATCACAAATGCTAGCGGGCTTTTGCGATATAGGTATATAAAACACGAAACATCGAATCGCAAAAAAGAAAAATGCAGAATTTTTCTGTTAAATTTAAGTTTTGTTAAATTAAATTCCACGCGTATGAAGTCGCGGGCACAGCTAGTGATTGAGGTGTTAGACTCGCCAATGGATAGCTCGCCCAATATATTATTAGTGTATGTCAGATCTCAAAACAAACCAAATAAAACTACTCAACATGGTTCAAGGCTGGAACCAGACAACCAATAGCAAAAAATAAAAATTAATAATTGCCCTCTTTAATAAGGGGAACCAAAGAAATTACTTATGTTTATTTGAATATCCTTACTATACCACTTGCTATACACTATATACATATCCTGAAGTTATGATGTCTAGACGGCTTTAACCAACCACAGCACTCGAGGCGTAGAGGCTACGTATGAAAGTTAACGCTCAGAAAGGCTTCGTGCATATATTATTCCTCTAAAGTAGAAATGATTTAGTCCAACAATGTATAATTAGATGAAATTATAAATCCAGGGGATTTGTACAAATTTTGATACCACCAAATACCGATTGAGTAATCGAATCCTTTCATACAATTCATTTTCGCCCCTAGCGGAAACGTGCACCTTTACTGGTGAATGTATGGAGAAATTATATGACTTGATAGGTATTTGGATACTTTCGTTCGGAACTCATACTAGCCCTGTTCTTTGAACAGCTACTTTCTTAGATAATTGAGATGATAGAAGAAGCAACGACAATAAGACCGGTCATGTTTATTTTTAAACTAGCTGTGCCCGCGACTTCGTCCGCGTGGACTTTCATATTTATTCACCTTTTAAACCTTCTCTGGACTTCCACAAATAAAATAAGACCAAAATTAGCCAAATCGGTCCAGCCGCAAGACTAACGAACAGAAATTTATTATTATATATATAGACTAGCTGAGCCCGCGACTTCGTCCGCGTGGAATTTATATATATAATATTTAACTTAAAAAAAAAATGATAATTTCACCAACAATGGTCATCGTCAACGTTCCAACCGGCGTTTAGTTAGTCGAAATATGGCATATGCCTAGTATAATGTGGTAGTTTTCATTTCTGTTTGGCTAAACTAACACACAAACAACCTCAGAAGGAAGTGGTCTTCAATAAGCGCTGGAGACTACTGCAGTAATACATCAACTAAGTAGTAAGAACTCGACAAGAGTAACTAGCAACGGAATCCGCAGTCAGAACAAAAAAGGTTAGCAAGAAACCACATAATTGAATGAAACGTTATTTACTCAACTAAGGCTCGGTATAAATTTGCGCTGAAGCTACAAGAAGCGATAAATTTGGTCGGAGCTTTGTAAGCAGCCTTATATCGCGAGACTCCGTCGCAGCCTTATATCGCGAGACTCCGTCGCAGCCTTAAATAATTAGGCAATTAATTTTGTTTATTGTATGAGAACATAATGTAAGTAATGGCTATGAAACACGAATTAAGTTAATTATACTATTGATATATTGTCTTTTGAACAGTTATTATCAGCTATACTAACAGACTCGTTAGTAAACTTGATAAGGTATCTTATGAACAGAGGCTAAAGACGAGCGGCTAGAGTCATTGGTTGAATTTGTTGAAATGAAAGTATTAAGTATACATATCACATAGTATCCTGCAGTAAGTTGGTTTGATTGTTATCAACCGACTTTTCACAAAACTGCCAACAAAAACGACCGTATCGCCATTATCGTAACAATATTAGCACTAACGGATATAACCATAATTTTGTGGTATTTTGTTTTTCCAAAGTGGACGTTCACGTTTTTGTAATGCATCGCTATTAAATAATGTTTGTTGATGGTATTTTTGACACAAGCGAAAAGTCTATTAAGGCTAAATCTCCCATCTAGCCCGCGAAATTAATTTTTATTTAAAGTTTTTTAGAATTTTTCCGAAATCTGAAAATATTAATTGCAAAAATGGCAATTTTTGTATATTTAGTGATTTACTAGTATCATATCCACCGTGATAATTTTTAGAGTAAAATAAATGTATTAATAAACGCACTGCATACTGTGTTCGTCGCCAATCACAAAATATTGTCTTAAATGTTTTCAGATTTTGGATAAACTATAAAAATACTCGAAAATTTTGAATTTCGCGGGCTAGACAGGCGCCTTCACCTTAAGGTGGGTGGGCCATATTTTAAATAAATAACCATAAAGTTTATAAAAAGGGTGTTGCCACTTAAAAATATTTCATTCCAAACTCCAGTAATAATTCGTAACATTAAGTCTAACATATTGACATCATAACATGGATACCTACATAGAATTTACTGTAAACATATTTAAACAAATACTATCTTCAAGTACAAATTTTACATAACTAATGTGCAAGGAAATTATACTTCTATTGTTTATAAAGATTATATTCTAAGGAAAAATATGTTTTGAAACTAAAATTTCCCTTATTGTCTTATAAAGTTTCGAAAAAGTTTCGTATAAAGGAATTTTCGATTCCATTCCAACAAATAAAAGCACGAACACCGAGGGAAAATGAATAGCAAATACAGAATAGTTGCGCATACCGTTTCGCGGGCTGAAAATTTATTCCCTGATGCGAAATCGTGCGGAAAATTTGCAATTTAGAAGTAAAAGGGGGAACGCCAATAAGCCATCGATTATGTAGATGCAAGGCTTTTGTGCGGAGCTGCAGAGTTATCATTGCATTCAGTCCAACGTTTTGAAACGATTTGTCGGAATATTTTCAGAGGTAATTTTCGTTTGTGCAGCCATTGTGTTGAAACTTGGGAATTAGTTTAGTTTATGATGGTGCCGGAAGAATTAGCTGGCTTTATACTGTAGCAAAAGTTGATGCAAATTTAGTAAATGTTTCCTTGCTGCGTGAGAAAGATTAGTTCATGCAGCTAGACTTATTTTTATTATCGTACTAGCTGTGCCCCGCGACTTCATCCGCGTAGTATTGGATTATTGGGTTAAAAAGTATCCTATATGTTAATCCCGGTTATAATCTATCTGTGTTCCAAATTTCATCCAAATCCGTTCAGTAGTTTTTGCGTGAAGGAGTAACAAACATACATACATACATACATACATACATCCACACTCACAATCTTTCACATTTATAATATTAGTAGGATGTTGTTGAGAAATAAATTTATCACGCGTTATGTAACACCTATCTTTTTCTTCAATGTTTTCTCAGTCTTTGACTTAATATGTGAGTGGTATTAGTGTACCTACATAACTGGGGCATTCGTGAAAACAAATCCGATATCACACACATCCTTTCGGGGAATAACAACGGCAGCGTTTCCGGTCACTGGTTTCCTGCTAACAACTGATGCCGTGGCACGCGAACTACTCGCGTATGAAAAACAAACTAGGTAATGTCACAGAAAAGAGCTTTTAGTTTCTATGACAAAGAAGTCATATATTATCCTTGGAAGTCTGTTCTAAGGCCTCGTCTACATTTGCCATCCTTCGCACGAACAGTGACACTCAAAAACTCCATAAAAAAATTAAGAAAAAAATGAAGATTACTAGCAATTTGAGCTTATCACATTACTAGTAATCCCGTTAGCCCTGCCAGCTAAGCTCAAGAATGATAGGAGTGGGCTCACGGGGGATCGAACCCGAAACCCCTCAGCTACGAGGGCGACCCCTCTAACCACTAGGCTATTGACGCCTATTTTCCACTCTACACCTTCTCCTTACATCACCCTACCAAACAAAATTAATTATTTTTAAATACCTCCACCACAAGCTCCCACTGTTTTCATATCACAGTCGTCTGTAAAAACACGACACTATCTATTCACGACCTTTTGGCTGCATGTGTTCAGTAACCCGACACCAGGGGGCGCTGCCGTCGCGTCTGTTTGTACTGGAACTCAATACGGCGCATTAGATCGGCTTGTTTTGTCTCCATTATCTGAGCTTTGATGCTGCCAACTAGCCACATGTGCCGGGTATAAGTGGGACATTGTGTTTTCATAGAACATTTAATTGTTTTATTTCAGTTGTTATTTATTACTTATGGCTGTGAGATGATGTACTAACATCATGTATGATTAGTATCATAGAAATACTTCATTAAATAATTCTAAGCAACTTAGGATCTCACTCCAAGGTAACTTTGTTTAAACAAATTCTAAGTTTTACTTATATCTCCATACAATAGTTTTATGCCCTTCTTTTCATTGCGCCTATAAGCACAGTGAAGTATATAGGCACAATGGAATGAATAGTCCTTTTGATAGGCATGTTAAGGGTGGTAGAGCCAAGCTCTAACCTTCACCTCAATAGCTAAGCTATCCCGATCTTCTGTGAGAGGGTGGTACTACCTCAGTGGAGCCAGCCCGTATATGAGCAGCTGTCTATTGGTTACAACTTGGCTCTACCACCTTCGAAAAACGTTTATTTTGTAAGTAAAACATAATTATATACGTAGGTATACAAGGTGAAACAAAAAGGGTATACATTTTTTTTTTTCAAACTTAACTTTGTAATTCTAAAACTATCAGCTTTGGAGGGAACTTGAAAAACAAAAGGTGTTATAGAAATACAGCTGTTGACCGATTTCACAAGTCTACAAAACCTTTAGTACTTCAACTGTCCCACAAAGCCGATAGTTTGAGATTTACAAAGTTAAGTTGCAAAAAAATAGTATACCCTTTTTGTTTCACCTTGTATAACCTAACTACAATCTAAAAGTACAAAGACAGAGGTCATTACCCCCGGCCTATTAAAAAGCCTAAGAGCGCTACGTGTCCCGTTTACGAGTGCAACCGCATATCTAATATTAAAAAAAGGCCGAGACATTTTTTTACGTCGAAGAAAATTGCGCCGTAAATCATTAATCATGGCGCACAATGCGTGTCGGGCGGCGAACGCATGGCTTAAGGGGGCCGTCCGAATTTCCTGTATAATGGGGAAATGAATGGAAAACCTTTTTCCGTGCCCCAACTGTCGCAATACCTACTTGGCTTTCGGAAACTTTGTTGCGCAAAGTTAAATGTAGTTTTTTTAAGGGGAAAGATATAAATTTGTACGTTTATACTTAAGTAATATATATATATACTAGCTGTGCCCCGCGACTCCGTCCGCGTTCTGTTGAAATTTTTCCTGAATTTTCTTTGCTATAAACCTCACTGAGCCCGAGCCCTATCCAACGAATGCAAAACCGTGGAAATCGGTTCGTGCGTTCTGGAGTTATAGCGTCAGGAAGGAAAACCCGACTTATTTTTATATAGTAGAAGATATATATATATATATATATAAATGAATTTTTGTCTGTATGTCTTTACAGAATCGTAAACTATGCATTTGATCATGTCATGATCTTCAGCAAAGTGTTGTGCATGAGCCCACAAAGGTTTCTGAGATGGTACGACCAATCTTTGACAGCGTAGCAACGCGCGCAGGATACAGGTAGTACGTAATAAATATCGCTAGACTGACACACCGACTGTATAGTCCCAAACTAAGATACGCTTGTACGGCCAGCAACACACCTAAGTAGGTGAACATTGTCAAAATAAAATAATAGCAATATACCTATTTAAAATTTATTTAAATCATGAAATATAATGGATTTGATGCAAATCAAATGTGTGCAAGCGCTTTGGAAAGCTGAGTATGTTCAGCTACTTGTGTTGCTGACCGTACTATTATAGGAACTATAAAATGGTCTGGTGGTGATTCCAGTGACATTCAGACCAGGGAAAAGTATGAAAATGTTGCCCCACGTAAATCGAACCTGCAACCACAACTACTACTCCCGTACTGAAATATAACTAGTCATCTTGAACCTTTGCTTTAAACGTTAAATAAACAGCCTTTAATTATCTCGAAATTTAATTATCTGTCGATTCCAATTGTTCTATTACAATTTCAAATATAAACCAATAATATTAATTAAAAGGTTATCACACACGAAGCCAGGTAACAACTTTATAATTAATACCCACAGCTAATTACCGTATCACTCTATGCAAACAAGCTCATATAAAATTATCTTACTAATTAACTAACAAAATTTTACGAGAGCGAATGCGGAATGACCATTCGGGGAAACGTCCTCCCCCATTACCCGCATAATAAAAATAAATTAGCAATATTCGCTAAAATGCATAGCGGGGGTGAATGCGCCGGCCAGTGTGCGACAATTACTGGCCATTTCCCGAATTTTCCGATATAAGCCGGGTAATTGATATTTACGCTACACTAAGCTCGTGTGTTCCTGGTCCGCGCTGATTTATTTACCAGACAGTGAATAAATTGACTGAATATCTTGATAAATGTGAACATTATCTTCAATTTTGCCTGATTGTACTGTGACAACGGGGTTTAATATTAATAACTGGTATTGCTTGGTAATATTAAGTTTATTATCTTATTTGTTTATATAATATATTCAATTATAATAAAAACAACACGACCTATCACAATGGTCCCCGGTTGTCACTGCCAGCGCACCGCAGAGCTTTCAATTTTCAAAATAATAATGTTTTCTTAAATTTAAATATCTTCTTGTCGGCCAGGAACTCCTATCTCTAGTGGCCAGTGCGCAAACATGGACCTTACATTACCATGTTTTTTGGGATATAAAAAATTAAACGATACTCACATTATAGCATTGAAATAAATATCAATACAAATGTAATGTACTTTTTTAAAATAAAATGTAGGTATCGATATTTTTAAGTTAACGACAAAAAAAAACGCAAATACAACTTCCTTGCTGGTATTTCACTATAAATGTTCGTTATTGAAGCTACGGAACCCCTCATTGTGCGTCACCTGGCATACACTTCCCCATAATTTAAAATAACATTTTTAAAAGTAAGGATTGATATCATCCATTATACACTGGTTACCATTAAAAGTGGACACCTATTTCAAAACGAATGTTTCAAATTATCATGTAAGTGGGTCACGATTCAGTGTTGTCGTCTCTACCTTTACAAAACTCCACTCTTTTACAAATAGATCCTCGTTTGCTCGCCGCAACAGTAACAATTTATTCCATTTGCATACGGATAGCTTCTTTACCGATCGAGTCGGTTAATCCGATACAAATAGAGACATCGTGTAATGCTCAGTTTGTATCTACTTACGAAGTTAAGAACACTAAGCCTGTGGAGACAAGAACACTAAGACTGTGGAGACTTAATATCGCGACTAGCTTAATGTTTTATGTGTGAGTATTGAGTATTATCGGATTGAGTTTATATGCGTTTAATGGTTAAGAAAAATGAAGGTGTTGCTAATAGTGGTGGTGTTGATAATTCACGCTATGAATATGGCACCGAATTTTCTATATATTTTTGATAGATAATGGCCGTATTTGATACATACAGAAAAATATTTGGAAATTGTCGGTGATGCTGGGTTAACCGTTTGAATGACAAATTTTTACAATGTTAAACCCACTTTGGTTTAAGTCCGAGATAATTATGATTAAGGCTAAAGCGCCCAGCTAGCCCGCGAAGTTCAAATTTTTTGAGTTCTTTTAGAAATTTTTCAAAATCTGACAATAATAAAAGACAAATTATGTAATTCGCGAAAAAGACCGTGTGCAGTGCATTTATTAATATATCCAACTTACTCTAAAACATTTCAAGAACGACAGCTATCCAGATAATCTGGCAATTTTTGTGTATTTAGTGATTTACTAGTATCATATCCAACGTGATAATATTTAGAGTAAAATAAATGTATTAATAAACGCACTGCATACTGTGTTTTTCGTAAATCACAAAATGTTGTCTTAAATGTTTTCAGATTTTGGATAAACTATAAAAATACTCGAAAATTTTGAATTTCGCGGGCTAGACAGGCGCCTTCACCTTAACATAAATATTATTATTAATTATTTTATTTTCTATATTTTTTTCTAAATTCGTATAAATAACACAAACCGGATAACACTTACAATAATTCGAATTGTTTACGGTGCTCATTTATCAAAGTGCCTAACTATCTCAGGTCAGAAACCACTAACCACTGACAAATCTGTAGCGTCCGAACGTTTTGTTCGAGATAGTTCAAGACAAGTTAGGCAACTAGAGGCATTATTCAGCGTACCGTGCCCATTTAACAGTGTCGACCGCACATTTGTACCTATCGAACTTAAAACTTACGCCCCTCAGTGGTTCAACGGAAATAGATCACTTCCTAATGAGTTCCAAACTGTTGCCACTGAAATTTACGCTTAATTTTCATTCATTCGCGAAACTCAGGAAATTAATATCGATGTATTTAATATTACTTAAATAGATATACAAACTAAAAATGTCATGATTATTCGCTTTTTCATGAGACAAATGGGTCACTGATCTCAGACTTACAGACAGCCAAGAAGAACGCATTTGTGTAATACTTGTATCTGGTAACTTCTTGGTACATATTAAGGCTATATTCGCATTAAACAAAATATGTCTCTCCTATGACGTATGACCTCTACGTTCTACGGTAGTTACATAAGACACTAATTAATAAGTCTAAAACGCATACTAAGATTTTTTATGTACTAAACTAATGCATCTCACTAAGCAGTGCATGCTCATGTTACAATAATTATGCGGTGTCGGATATCAGATTCACATCAAGACAGAGGTCAATAACCTAGGTCCTGTGTCATTAGTGTCGCCAGGAATACGGTTCTTATCGGGATTTCCATCTAAATTGAATTGAAAAGCTTTATGAACGCATACGCCTTGCAATTTAATTGTTTTGTACTTAAGGTGGAGGCGCCTGTCTAGCCCGCGAAATTCAAAAGTTTCGAGTATTTTTATAGTTTATCCAAAATCTGAAAACATTTAAGACAACATTTTGTGATTTGCGAAAAACACAGTATGCAGTGCGTTTATTAATACATTTATTTTACTCTAAATATTATCACGGTGGATATGATACTAGTAAATCACTAAATATACAAAAATTTCTAGATTATCTGGATAGCTGTCGTTCTTGAAATGTTTTAGAGTAAGTTGGATATATTAATAAATGCACTGCACACGGTCTTTTTCGCGAATTACAAAATGTGCCTTTTATTATTGTCAGATTTTGAAACATTTCTAAAAAACCTCAAAAAATTTGAACTTCGCGGGCTAGATGGGCGCTTTAGCCTTTAATAAACTGGTTTACAGTGAAATGCTCATGTAGAAATCATACCCTTTTTTAATTAAATTTGTTACGTAATATAATTGTGTTGAATGACAGTCAAAAACATTTCATTAATATAAAAATACGAAACTATTTAGTTGTAAAACTATATTTTTAACCCTTGACGAAAAAAGAAAGGTATTATAAGTTTAACATGTGTATCTATGTATTTGTGTGTCTGTCTTTGGCATCGTAGCGCCCAAGCGGATGAACCGATTTCAATTTTAGTTTTTTTTGTTAGAAAGGTATTCTAATCGAGAGTGTTTTAGCTATGTTTCATGAAAATCGTTTCAGCCGTTAGAAAATTATCAACTCTTTTGTAGTTTCAATAATCGTCGCGCATCGGGGATTTTTTAAATTTTCAATTTATAGTTATTAGTATTATTTTTCAAACCCCGTAATTTAGTACGATGGTTATAAATACATGGATATCCTGGTTTTTCCGCACCTTCACCTGGCAATCCTACATATGACATCGGTGGGAATAAGTACGTTTTTACAGCGATAATAAATTAAAGAGTGTTTAGGCGAAGATTAATGATACTACAGAATATTCGATTCTATTTCATTCGTCCCCAATTCAAATGGTCGATGATCAATCAACATTTCAATGGGACTCCCAATGTTGGAAGCGTACGGGCTTTTAAATAAGTACAGGTAACGACAGATATGGAGTTGAAAAGTTAAGGTTCCGTATAAATACATACTTAAAAATATTTTTTAAGAATAATTTATTGCTTTCAAATTTTTTTTATTACTTTGGGATACATTGCTCACGTTTTTTAAAAACTGCAGTGATTATAAAAATCTTCCATTTGAGTACAAATAATGTCAGATAACGATATCGCAAACAGCTAAGTGGGACTTAGCATTTGAGTAGCGTTTAAATTATAGTATTTTTGAAATGTCCAATACAAAATGTGCTAGGCCCAAGTGTACAAGTAGATTTTACTCACTAACTAAAGGTAAGTAAAAAGGTAAAGGTAAGTACACCAATGCTTACCCTATTAAAATATACTTTGTACCCTAAAATGCATTTAGTATAGACGAGACGGAAGGAACCATCATAGCATTGTCGCGCCGACACGTGCTTACGTCCATCCGGCACACCTGTCCGAGCCGTCGCAGACGAATAGACACTTATCGGGACGTTTACCTTTATCTGATGCAATGAAAAGACCGATAAAGTTTTGTTAGAAGTTTATGAATGTTTTCTGCGCCTTTATAACTATGAGTTATGTGAAGACGTCCTTACCTCATCAAGCCAATGTTGTCAAAGCTTTACAATATTCTGAATTGATTTGAAAAGGCGCAGCGCCCTTTAAGCTTGAGTTGGCAAGGAGGTCTCGGCTGTGTCTATACCTAAAACACAAAATAATTTATACTTAGAATTAAATCTACTTTATATACTTTTGGTGGGTACCTCGATCTTTTATATATTATGATTATAATATGTAGTCATGTGATGTTGTTTGGGGCAGATGTTGCTTGCTTCATATGTCTCGTAATTTGGCTCTGCAAGGGTCTGCCTACACAAGATTTGATCTGGTCCACCCATCGCATGGATGACTGTCCGCGGCCTGATTCCCTTTTTTAACTATTGGTAGATATAAAAATTATAAAACAGCACTGCAATAACATAACTCATATGTTTAGGGTGAATGTTCTTGGAAATAACAATCAACAATATTTACTTACAAAGCGTCTCCCACCTTAATTAAAAACAAAGCTATTAATCTCCCTAATTACACAAATTTATTATTAATATGAACTATATTGATACTCTAATGGAACCCTTTAATTCACATGTACATTATTAAACTAACGTAGACAATACATTAGAGGTACAAAGGCTAATATTAGTTGAACAAAGCGTAATTACAGGCATCCATTATCATTAATGAACCCTAGCGGGTGAAGCGAAGAATACTTGTTTAGGCGTGTTTGTTCTTCATGATTTGGACCTTTATGCAGTGTAAACAAAAACCTGATCTCTTTTGGGGTAGGGAAGGGTTATTCTCCTATGCATGCTCGTTTACTGATATGATAATCCGTATGTAGAGCATATGAGAGCGATAAATATTCTTCATAGTGAAAACTGATCTTCAAAATCTAAATTTAAACATGTATATCGTTGCAAGCTAAAGCAAATCCTTTTAGGCCACGGATCTTTACTACTAAATATGAATACAGCTGACAAATGTGGGTTAAACAGGATTTCTATACAAAAAAAGGACCATTACAAATACAAGCCTTTTCTATGCAAATTTTTCATGTAAACGACACCGCCTTTATTCTTAATCCCATAGAAATTAAGCGCTTTTACGGATGTCGCAAATTAAAAAAAATATCTCAAGCGATAATCTTATCTTGCTCTTTTTGACGTTGCTACGACGCCGGCTCTCGTTTAGCTCGCTTCTAAAGATCTTGGCCGAGCCTTCATTATCTAAAGAGGATCTTCGGCCGGCTTAATTAAGAATTCCCTCCAAAATCTCGCCTTACTACGCCACCCTCGGACAAAATGGCACCGATTGATTTTAAATGAGCATCCAACAAAGACCCGTCGGAGTGGGCACTGCTTTGAACTTGCCTATAAAAACTTTGCGGTAAAAAGAGGGTGAGATGAGACAGGCTTTGCTGAAAACAAGACAGGGATATGTGGATTTAATTAAGCCCACCAAGAACCGCAATAAAATAACATTGATACTTTTTAATTTGCAAACCTCATCAACAATGTTTGCCTTCTTTGATTTATAAACGTTTTATTAAATGAGAAATATAAGAACCAATATAATAGAATCTAAAGATTCTGAAAGTGATCGTAATAGTATAAAACTTTACCTTTCGGAAGACGATAACGGAAGAGCAAGTAGTCTAATAAACTTTAAGCACGCGTCACTTACATAACTAAGGAATTGCTTAGTAAATTTTGATAATATGGGCTTTGTCGCAAGTACAAAATGAACACATTAATATAGTGACAACAAAATAAATAAGCAAACCTTGGATTTTTAATAATTTTTTATATGCATATTATTGCAAATCACTGTGATACGGTGTATGATGATGACAAGGTAACCCAACTCTGCAGATTTAAAACTCTTTCATACCTCATTTTACATAAGCATCACCGATGCAGTACAAGATTTTCGCAAAGATAAAAATGTACTTATCTTGTTTATCTTATGTTAACGATACTGTGCTGGGTCGTTAAAAGGATCTCTTACGAACTTTAACGATGACGCTACACTTAATACGGATCAGAATACAAATGATGAGGTGCGGTTTGTTAGTGATGTACCTACATATATAAAAAAACTAAAAATAAAATAAAATACATACCGATTGGCATTTTACAAGGAAACTTGAGAATATGAAATGACGTGATGCAACAGTTTGGCATAGAGGTTCGATTGTAGGCCGCTCGGCTCACTATACACGTTCAATTCCTGTAGGGGCAAATTTCGGGAATGTCTTCATTGTAATTTGTCTTGGATGGCATCGGTGACGCCTCCTGTACACTGTATGGTAACACAAAGCACAAGCATCGCTTATTTTGGAATTATACAGTTGGTCTGTGAGTCTAACGATATTTTTCTTATGTCCTAGACACTAGAACGATTTAACCAAATTCATCCTAGCAATGACATTATAAATGTCGTATTGCCTGGACGTGTTTTAATGTTTTCACACTTTAATACTAGCTTCAGATAGCTTGAATACTTACCAAGCAGCTTGAGATGGCACGTCCGGGACTGAACTTGGCTAGACATAAATAAAGAGACGGAAAATTTTGTCGTAAGTGAGAAAATATTACAGGAGCTTAATGTTACGAGGGGCCACCTCACGGAAGGCTGGCTCGTTATGCTGATTTATGATGCACCCCCGAAAAGGTATCCCAAAGAAACCCACCTTATGAATTCCTTCAGTAGAATTTACGTGCAGCATTCTATTGTCTACGCCTAGTTATACTTCTGCGATGTTTATTATTTGACTTGTTGAATTTATTGGAGTAATTTCGCGAGATAACAATGGAGCCTCCTTTATCTTCTTGGCTTTGAAGTTTGAATTCGTTTGCATAGGGTTCATGAAATATATTATGTGGGCTGTAGAGCTTGTGTTCAATGTGACTCTACGTATGCTTATCTACAGCCACGCTTCTTTTGTAATACGCTCTCAATGAGTTTCCTTTTACAATAGGTTAATTTTGAAAATACCCTGCCTATGCTTATACAGCTAATTTATTTCTACAATCCAGTTGGAAGTTCTACGCAGGAGCAAATATAATATAGCAATAGTAAATAGATTCTTTTACACAGTGAGTTATAAGCATAGACTTAGTCATGCAACAAAAAGCTTACATTAAGCGTTTAAATAGTAATTAAAAACTATTTCATGAAACAAACAGGGTCAAGATCAGATCGCGCCCTAAATACGCGTGTGTCATCAATAATACATAATTAGTGACGTAAATCAACCAGTCATTAATTAAGCTGACTGTGCGAACGAGCGTAGTGCCACAGTGGCCCCGCCCGCTCGCCTCCTGATTCAACCAGGATTAACGAGGTATGGAGAAGTCCAAGAGTATCTAGATATCTATACAAATAAATAAAATTGGAGTGTCTGTTTGTAATATCAAAATAACACCTTTTCACTAAATGCATATGAAAGTACATACGACATTTATAACAAAAACGCGATTTAAAAAAAAAAAATGTCTGTCTGTCTGTCTGTCTGTCTGTCTGTCTGTGTGTTTGTTACCCGGAACAAACATCTCCGATACGGCTGGACCGATTTTGATGGGACTTTCACTGGCATATAGCTGATGTTTTAAGGAGTAACTTAGGCTACTGTTATTTTAAAACCAAAATTTTAAAATATGGATCCTGTCGCGCGGGCTCAGTACGCGGGAGCGGGCTTTTTTGTTAAGTTAAATTCCACGCGGACGAAGTCGCGGGATCAGCTAGTATGTAATAAAATTATATATAGCTTGAAGTAGTTCCCAATCTCACTGTAAAATATTTGATGTACCTATTTTTGTCTTTGGAATAACTACGTCGGAATGTAGTAGGCACCACAATTGCCTAAATAAAGATTTATCCACCCGTTTCCTTTACTTGTTTTTATGGTTGATTTGTGATGGACAGGCATTGAAAAATGCCACATCCAGTTCAAACACATTCATGTCTCACGTATCAATAAGCTGTATTAATATTAACCACGTTTTATGGTAATTTGTGCCGAGTCCTACTCCTGCCGGTCTCATATAAAAGTAGGTAATTGACTTGTCACCAGTCATAATTATAATTGAATTGATTTCACTTGCAAATAAGCTCTATGCCGACTATAGAAAGTTGAATACCAGTTCATAGTTTCAGAATTTTAATTAAGTAGGTATCTACACTATAATTGGCTTTTCGATGATAATAAACATAACGCACATTAATCGAAGTGAAAACTTAAGTTTTATTAAAGACGTCGGCCAGTACTTTGTCTTTAAAATATGAGCAGTTAATATTCTGTTGAAAATAAAAATGAGTTCCGTGCGTTAATGTCGTTTTAATATTTTATTGAGTTGACGCCGACAGCGGCCATGTTCATAATGAGGTCCGCATTGCATAAATCAGATGTTTTATGAGGTGTGGTGCCAAATAAATATGAGTTGCAACGTACGAAGGTAACATCGCATGGAGAAAGCGCACAGTGTACAGAGTTTTGATTCAGTAAGTTCCTTTTTTAATTTGTCTGCAATTGCCGAGGTTTTAAATGGAAAACTCGAGTCCGCCGGTAATTATAACTTTGTCCGATATGGAACCGGTTCAGATTGCGAACTTTAGTCGAAGAAAATACTTTTAATAACTTGATAGCGGCGGAATTAACGGAGGTTTTAAGTATTTAATACAGTTGCACGCGAATCCTGGGAACAATTAAAGAAGTTACCTTTTGGACAATTATTATAAATAGACTGGAAATAAAATTATAATAATAAAGATATGGTTTATATTTGGTATGCATATTTTTAAAACTTGGACTAACTGCGGTTTCGTCGTTTGGCAAATGCCTCAAACTATAAGCGATAAAGGGACAACCTCATTTTTCTAATACATACCCATAAAGAGATATAATAGCATAATATATAATAATTCATTCCTAGTAACTATTTACTAGCAATACCAGCCCCTCGATAATAATTTGGCTTGCAGTCATACTTTTTGCGGATGAGTGAAGCGGAATGGATTTTCCGATAGAATTGCTGTGTTCCATTCTGTATTGTTACGAGAGCCGGTCGGAACAATCGTGAATACACCCCATTTATTCCGTTTTGTCAATGACAATGACTCGTTGTATGAATTTTGAAACGACATTTAGCTGAAGGAAATATTTTTATAAAGATACTTAGATTCTATATGAAACATCTCATATCTCCTATATTTTACTTTTTAAGGTTGTTTATAAGGTGCACAGTTTTAGATTTTATGATAAAAGTATTTAAAGCTATATATTTAACCTCTTCTCATGGCCTTCTGTCTCAGACATAACCATCATACAACATCTTTGTATTGGAGGGTAAAGAAAACATTCAAATATAGAATTTCCCAATATATTTATATGTATTGAATTCCGTACAAATAAACATTTTAAGAATTAATTCAAAATTTACTGCGACTAATAGTTGATGACGATTTTGTTCAGCGACAAATGAGCCAAACGTGTCAGGGGTACATAACGATATTTTATCAAAGATATTAAAAATTGAATTAATTTTAATGAAGATGCAGAGTTTCGGAAGCTGGCGTACAATCTTTTGTTGTGACTGTCGGGGGCGAGTCGACGGGGGTGAATTCTTAATTAAGTGTTCGCGAAGCCCTCTCTACTTAATGCTACGAGTTCACGCCTCGTTTGACTTTTATAAAATTCTCTAAACTCAGCATTTTTTTCTTAACTAGCGGAATAAAATTTCCATGTGAAAGTAGCTCATCAGTTTCGAAATCAATTAGTTACCTGCGCTTAATTAATTCACACGGTAAGCTAATATGCAGAGATGAGCTTCAATTTTTATGACACCTTACAATTCAGTGTAATTAATATTGAGTGTCAACATTTTACGTGTTTTGATTAGATTACTTTAATATTTATAAGGAAATTAAGTAAAAATATACTCCATCAATAGTCATTATTACACTATAACTCTCCGCGTCTTTGCCCGTACTTTAATTATCGTTATTGCCTCCATAACGAAAAATCGTTGCATGAAAAATCAGTAAACAAGCGGTCGACCTATCAATCAACATTATATGCCGATTAAAGCCGCGGCTCCGGCTTTTATAATAGCCGGAAATTAATACAAGCCGACGTGATGATGCTACATTATATATATAATTAAAATAATATCTAAAATTATTGCATAGAACGTGATGATTATCACATGCATCAAAATAAATCGGGACAGGTTTGGAATTAACGCTTTTTTTTTATAAATTTTGGTGATCAGTGATTTTATTTTTATTATGTTGTTAAGTAAGTATCCGGGTCGTAAGTTGAGGCAAATTCACTTCAAAGTAAGTAACTTTGACTTCTGTATAAAAGTTGCTCTCAATCTTCTCAATCTAGCATTTTCTATTATAAATTTCTTTAAAAAAAAATATATCCGACATTTTAAAATGTAGAGATGCTGCAATATTATTATTTATTTATTTTATTTATTTGGTTCACCAACAACTGTTTACACCTAAAAATATATAATGGCTGTTCACAAGCGGGGGATTCAAACTATAAGATACTAAAAATTCATACTCAATAGGGTGGTCCCTTCTCCGATCGATTACTATGATCTCCCTTCATAATTCATATAATCCCGTAATTGATACATAAAAGCCCCGTTGGCTTTGTACAATTAGGCCCTCTCTCCCCCAGATTTATTCGCAATTGTTAGGTTTGAATGATTAATATTGTGTACACAATGAAATATTTCAGATGTCCGAGTTAAGACGACGCAATCTTTATTAATTACAATTGCGTGAGATAATAAGAGGCGGTGGGGCCAAATTGAAACGAAAATGTTTTGCAATTATTTATAAATATTGCAAAATATTAGATGTTATTAATGCAGGAGAATTTTCTTTATTAAATATTGCCGTTTGTACGTCAATTTAGTATTTTTTCTACAATCTTTTGTTTTCGTTTATTAAATTGTATTTTATAAATAGGAAAATATGTCACTTCAAGTATTTCCACTCTACCCTTAACGCCCTTCTTGACAATTTAGCTCCAAACTCGGCAGCCGCAGTCAATGTACCGTAAACTGATACAAGACAAACATACGCGGTGCTTTACAAGATTCTATGTTATTCTACACGAACGCACCAATACGGGTGACGACCCCAAACATGGTGTAGTGTCATCTCTTTCACACATAGAACAATTGAGAAACATACTTGTAGGGTTGTTACTCATTTAACTGTCTTGATTCTGCAATTCTCTTGAGTTTATTCACAGTAAAAAAAATCCAATATCGAAATTAGCTGAATATTCTATTTTGTGCTGGGCTCAATAAAACTGGCTGTACAGTCACCAATCTGCCAAATTCAATTATGACAATAAGTTCTACTCCTACTCTTCAATGTCTAGGTAAAAATCCATTTATTATATTACTGACGACCGTTTGGCGCAGTGGTTCGAGCGTAAGCCCTCGGCTCACTGCACATGGTGGTTGCGGGTTTGATCCCGCCGGGACAAATTTCCGAAAGGGCCTTTTTGTAATTTTCCCAGGACTGGGTGTCACTGGACTCGCTGCCAGTCCACTTACGGTACCCATAGTACAAGCGTTGCTTGGTTTGGGACCATACAGTTGATGTGTTCGTCTGGCGATATTTAAGGATATATTTATTTACTAGTTCAGGATAACGTAGAGAAATACAACAATGCTGATGTACTCGTGTTCTACTACCACAGAGTTTAATGCACACCAAGCTTAACCCTCTACATAGGTGTCGTTTTGCGAGGGTAGAGCGGGTCTAATCGACCCGCGCGATAAACAGCGACGCGTGTGCCCCGCGTTAGTTACGCACCGTAATGAATCTGCGCGGTTGCATTTTAGGGTTAGCTGTAATATCCCCGCCATTAGATAATAGTGTTAAAGGGATTTAAAGAATCGGGAATGAATATTTTAGAAGCTGATAAAATTATACTTTGAAACAAGCGAGTTAGTTCGTGCTTAGTTATTGAATATTTTTTACATGGGTGTCCCAACTTCGATGGCTAAGCAAATTTTAAAGAATACGTATTTTATTCGAGTTTTTCCTCATTTATAGTCTAGTTTAGAATTGTAACATGATATATAAGTATTATTTTCAAGTAGGTAAATAAGAACTCTTTATGAGATAATGAAAAAAAAACCTATAGTTAAGGTAGGTACACACATTTTTGGGACATCCTTAAATAAAATAAAAGGTTACAAAAAGGAACCTACCTACGCAATATACTTAAGCTAACAAACATGGAACACAATATTCAGCATGCTCTTCAGAGACGGCCAACTATACTCTGATTTGTTATTTATCTCCCATTTCCATTTACGTTACCACCGTTAGTTATCTTCTTAACGTTACGAAAACTGGATAAGTTACTATAAAATATGGGTCAAATATTTCCGTCAAACCGCTCAGCGTGGGATAGGTGTTATTTTCGCACACTATGTTATTGCATGTCAGAGTAAATAAAGAGATAGATGCCACGTGACCTGAACAGGCGCGCCGCGTGACCATAACCTTAAATCAGGGATGGGGCTCTAATTGCTTCGAAAACATTAACGGCACTGCCAGTAAGTGCGGTCTAAGTTACAAGATTAACTGCACCAAACCGGCGTTACCAATATAATAACCTAGATCATAATGATTTGGGTATCTAGCATGAACTATGGTATAACCATGATAGGTAGATCTGCAACTTTTCTTTGATTGACTCAGCATCAGAGAGATCCTTGCAAATGGCAGTGATAGTGCTTGACCCAAGCGATTGATTGTACATCAAAATATTAGCTAGCAGACAACCGCAAGTGAACGAAATGTATCTTTGCGTCTGTTTCCATACCACACCTGCTTAAAATCGGCACTTACGGCCCGTATTAATAAATCAATCTCAAGTCTGAGAGCGGTTTTGAGTACGCTTTTGACATGTCATTCTGTCATTCTGGAATGACATAAGAATGACATTTCCAAGATCGCTCACAGACTTGAGATCGATTTATGAATACGGGCATACGTCATAGAAATATTTCAACAGGGGTGTAACAACCTTCGTTATTCAGAATGCAATATAATCGCAATCTTTCTTAGCTTGGACCATACCCAAGTCATAGCTCCGATTCATCGTCCTGCGTTTAGAGCAAGGCCCAGATAATTTTATTCCCCTCATGGTCTCGAACTTGGGGTCACGGGTCGGAGGGATGTTTAGTGTCATGTTTTTTGCGTAAACGACCCCTGCCCCGGACAATTTGATTCATAATAAATTACGTTTATTTCAATGACATTGGATCAATGTTTGACCATTTATATCTGGCTAATTCAATATCAGAAATCAGGTTTGACATTGCGCAATATTTTGCCAAAGCCCCTGCCTACTTGACTACTAGGTACCTTGACGACATGACATAATTCTCTCCATCCAAAAGTTGTCTGGAAGAGATCGCAGTCTGCGATAAGAGCGCCCAATGTACACTATTGTTTTTTATTGACGACCGCTTGGCGCAGTGGTTCGAGCGTAGGCCGCTCGGCTCACTGCACATGGTGGTTGCGGGTTCGATTCCCGCCAGGGCAAATTTCGGAAATGGCCTTTTCGTAATTTGCCCAGGTCTGGGTGTCACTGGGATCGCCCCCAGTCCATTGTACGGTACCCATACTACAAGCTTTGCTTAGTTTGGGACCGTACAGTTGGTGTGTCTGTCTGGCGATATTTATTTTATTTATATTTATGTTGTTAGATATATTCCGAACTTTAGTGTGCAATAAAGACTTATTCTATTCTATTATATTCTAGATCATGCATTATTTTAGATTTTCATTGCGAGAAACGTGTTTTTAATTCAATCAGAACATGAAATATTGTCCCAATGCTGACCCCATAAATATAATCGCATGGCCCGGCCTAGTAACTCACGGATACATCGCGAAAACAATCGTTCAGATATTGCCGTAAATCGCAACAGTAATGTGTTAACCGCCCGTTAGTGGGACGCGCCCAAAGTTATAACTCATTGCCATGTAAACTCGACCGAAACAAGGTGTAGTTTAAACAATATTTATCTTAATAATTAGTGTTACCATCAAGTCCCGGTTCATTTGACATTTCTGCGTGTAAATGAGCGCGCCCGGTCGCGTGATAGAACAACGCGGCATATAAATTATAACGTAATTGTGTTATCGTGACTTCATAGTTTAATTCAGCCGGCGACGAAACGAAAGGCTGTTGTGGAATTAATTTTCAGTTTTCATCATTATTCATGGTACGAGACACATTAATTTTGTCGACTATGAAAACAGGCGAATTTCAGGCAACCTTGTTTATTTTGCTTACAAAAGGTCTAAAAACGTTATTTGGAAAATTAAATTACTTCAAGCTGTCAACTTTACTTACCATTTGTTCATAAAGCAATGTTTATAATATAGGTAGGTATAATTTAATAGATGATACTCACTTGTTAATTTTTTTTAAAGAAATAAATGTTTAACTTGTTTGATTGTGGCTATATCCATTTATACATTCGTGGAACATTAGGCTTTATAGGAATGGCTATGGCGACTACCGCTTAAAGAAATGTTTTAAAACTATACATTTCTTGTTTAAAATCAAATAAAACTGTTTATATTTAGTATTCTCTAATTCCATGGACCAAAAGCAAGGAGCATACCTGATGCAAATATTGAAAACCAGTAGCTGATAAATATACCAACATTCATTATTTATGCTAGGTTCTGTCATTACAACATAACAAAATGTTAACCAGATTAGTTTACTGTTTGCTTTATTATTTGTATCACATTATGTTCCAAAATAGATTTCAATCGGAATCCCAGGACCTAGAAGTGCACGATCTAAGCAACAATTATTGCCTACATACCATTTGTGCGGACATTCGACCCTATTGCATACCACACACAATACACTTGTTCATAAGTCACGATCAAAATTGCAGGACTTAATATTTATAAGGCCCGCAGACCGATTTTGTAAATGGCTGCTTTGCATTTCTTATAATCTTGAGTGCTCATATAACGGCTCTTTGCGTTGTTACAAAATATTATTCTATCAAGCAACCTTAAGCCAATATGAATAAGGTGCTTTGTATTGGTACTGATTGAACAGAAGTGTTTTTCCGAAAGCTTTTTTATTTTTTCCAAATACTCTAATGTATTGCCTTTAGAGTCCTAGATATTACAGTACAAAAGTGGCATAAGTATACTTTACTTCCAAATCACTATTGTTGAACCAATTTATGATGATGGCAGAGCCGATCTGAAGCCAATCGACTTCAGTTGATATACGAGCTGGATCGACTGGAGTAGTACCATTCACTCACAGAATATCGGGGCATAAAAAGCTATTATTGCTACGTTTCGTACCCTTCGTACTCCCTTCCCTCCCTCTGTCCCACTCCCTTCAGCACCGTGCGAACAATGCCTTTGGTATTGCAAGCATCTATAAGCTACAGTAGCTGCTTCACAGCGGGCAAGTCGAATGCTTGTTTTCCCACTTTATTATATAAAAAAAACCTTATTTCGAGGGTCACTAGTATAAAAGTGCCCTTTTTAATTGCTTACACTTTAAACAACAGAAATAGAACAATAAGAGCTTTCACTTGATCTAACTAACTTGCCCCAATTGTAAACAAAATAAGGGCAATGATCACATCTGTAACAGGTGTTAACTAACACTATCAAGAGATCTCGACTTAAAGCTACTTGTTAGAAGGCGAAATGCCACCTCTGTTTTATATTTTACTCGCAAAATCAATATGCAAATAGGAGCCGCGTGTCAGCTTATTGTGCCCACTGTGAACAACTTGGTACAGTAACTACTTGTCCAACTTTAACCGGTTTAAACCGGTTACAGCTAAATTAGTGGCTTTTGCATGCTATTGAAATTTACAACATAAAGTTTCCCGCCAACGGCTCGTTGTCTTCGTTACAATGAGGGAGTATAGGTTCAGTAGCAGATATAGGTTTTCATAACTCTATAGCAGGTAAATATATAAATATAAATATCACTAGACGAATTCACCAACTGTATGGTCCCAAACTAAGCAACGCTTGTACTATGGGTACCGTACAATGGACTGGGGGCGATACCATTGACACTCAGACCAGGGCAAATTATGAAAAGGCCATTTCCGAAATTTACCCTGACGGGAATCGAACTCGCAACCACCCGGTGTAGTGAGCCGAGTGGCCTACGCTCGAACCACTGCGCCAAGCGGTCGTCAATGCTGACTGGTGAAACCGTCGTTAGCTCCTCTCTTAGTATAGGGTGGCTTTATGTTTGATGGTGGTAGAGCCAAGCTGTAGTCAAATGACTACAGCTCATTTACGGGTTGGGTCGACCGGGGTAGTACCACCCTCTTACAGAAGATTCGCATTCTTAAAGTACGATGAGTGAGACAGCTCGAAGCCCAACTCTCCTCCCATTCCCGATCTTCTATCTTCTAATAGATCCTATTCTAGTCTTTGGTACCTATTAAAAGGTTATTATTTATCAAAAGGTGCCCTAGGACCTTTTGATAAATAGGTACCAAAGACAACTTAAGTAGTTCAACCTTATAATTTTAATTTAATAAAGAAAACTTCAAAGCAATAGTTACTTTTTAATACGTTCAGAAATAGCAACATTTGTTAAAGCGACAGAAGGGAGGACAGAAAAACTCACCCCCGGTAATATTCAGACTATTTTTGTTCGATACATCCCAAAAATATTAAAAACTACTTACAGTGCGGATGTCTCCATTAACGGCTCTCCCCTATGAATTGCCATTGATTGTTTTTGATTGGTTACATGTTTGTTACATTTGTTTTTATAGCTTTATTTTTATCTTTAAAAGAAAAAAAATAGAGAGATTTTGGGGATGTACTTGATTCATTATCAATTTTATTCGCAACTGATATCACCCCCTGTACAGAACATATACAGGGTAGCTAGTCTCTTAAGAAAACTTAAATATCTAACGTTTTAGTTTCAGTTTTTGCCACCTGAATAGATAAACTGCTCGTTTATAAAAGCCATTATAAAGTGGCTCTTAAATGGAGGACTTAGCCTGAAAACTAAAAGCAAAAATTTCAAAAGGTTCTTAACCCTACCGCGTCAGTGGATAGGCAGCATGTAGGTACTAACGTTTAAGTCACATGATAACATCCAACCGACAAGCCAACAAATTCCCTAGGTGGTGGAACTACGTAAACTCGCAATTTTTTCACGCGATCCCACTATGTAACTTTCACAAGTTGACACATAACTCTTCAGCGTGGTTGAACGACGACAGAGCCAAATAGAAGGTATAAACTTTTGCCTTAGTTTAGTGGTTGTCTAGTGGTCTAGGAGTTAAATTTAGTAATTTCTTGTTCTAGTTTATGGACTGTTATATTGATATTGAAATGAGCTCGATTATCCTACTAATATTATAAATGCGAAAGTTTGTGAGTGTGGATGTATGTATGTATGTATGTTTGTTACTCCTTCACGCAAAAACTACTGAACGGATTTGGATGAAATTTGGAACACAGATAGATTATAACCGGGATTAACATATAGGATACTTTTTAACCCAATAATCCAATACTACGCGGATGAAGTCGCGGGGCACAGCTAGTTAGACAATAAAGCCACCATCATCGCATATTTGACGGTGACTGGCTGGCTCAACCGGAGTAAACTATAGCTGCATGTCGTACGATTAATGAGAGTGCCGGAATCCCTTCCTCTCCCTCTGTACCACTCCTCTCCAAATGGTAAGGTGCAAGCAATTACTTAGGTAAGCAAGTATCTATAGGCTGTGGTTACTGCTTAACATCAGGCGGGTCGTACGCTTGTTTGCCGACTTTATTATACCTATAAAACAAAAAAACTTGCTAAAAGTGTGATCTAAAAAAAATGTATTTCTTTATAAAATAATAATTAAATGTTTTTGCCCTGAGAAATGATCAGGTAATTTAACTACTAAATAAAATATGAAAAGAGTAGCAACTGTCAATTCTTACATACCAACTTACAATTCCTTTGATACCAACCCATGTAACGTTCACAAGTTGTCACATAACTCCTCGGCAGTGCGCGGCGACAGAACCAAAAATAGAAGCTCTAAACTTTTTAATAGTGGCAGGGGGCTTTGAAGAAGCCGCCCCGCGTCTTGCCTGTGTCGCCGAGACTTTTATGAGTTTCAGCAAATTGCAGCACCTCTTTATTTAAATCGGCCCTATGAAGTGGTCCTTTATTGTTGACTGTTACGTGTGTGATGTGGCCTGGTTATGATTTGTACTGATAGGTATAAAAAAATATTTATATTGCACAGTGGTGTAAAATTACTGACTGCTTTCGAAGAGTAAAAAATACATTCCTCCTTCCCTCTATTAGTTACAAATTCAAAGTAAAGGCGTTAATAGCCTAGTGGTTAGAGGGACCGCTCTTGTAGTTGAAAGATTCCGGGTTCGATCCCCAACCTGGCCATTAAACTATTGACGTGGCCTCACTCCTAACACAAGCATTAGGCTAGCTGGAGGGGCTAACGGGAATACCAGAAATATGATAAACTCTCATTGCTATAATAATCGTTATTCTTTGTTTTTATTAGAAGCTACTATTGATGTTGCATATTATTAGTATTTCCTTCCCTATTCGCTATTCCATGGCTAATCTCAATATCTGCAACCACGTTCAAAACATCTATAACTACTTCAGTATTCAATAACCAAAACGGCAGACCCAAAAGTTAGCAACAACGCTATAACACGTACTATCGGCAGCAGTCAGCCGCCGGTTGACAACATAATAATATAACTCCCAACGTAAGCAGAAGCTAACTTAGATAACTTAGCCGGTATCGGGTGCTAAGTCAGGCGAACTCCGCAACTAAACGCTTTGTGGGGGCGCAAGTTTGCCTTCAAGTTAATCCGTAGCTCGTATTCCGGGCTCCGTGCTCGGCGCTCCGATCTGATCTAGATACCCTCGATTTAGAATATGAAAGGTGTAGGTTCTAGATACTGCTCTCCGATGTTTATATAAAGTCTTATTTTATTAATTATCGATATGCTAAATCATGGCGCCTTAGTCAGTATATTCTAATGATAATGTCCCAACCACAAAAAATATGAGTTTCTTGTTAATAGCTGGCCTTGGATGAAATCACTCGCTACGAACCAACTGTACTAACCAACGGAAAAAGTTTATACAGTCAGTTTTTTTTGTGGTATGCACATTATCACTAAGGTGTCATACAAAATATCGTGCTTTATTAAAATAAGTTCTTTATATAATGTACCGCACAGTGGTTTGAGCGTAGGCATAGCGTGGGTCACTCGACTCACTGTCGAATCATCGTCGAGTGGTTGCGGTTTCAATTATCATCAGAGCGAATTTCGAAAATCATATTTTCCAGATTTTTCCTATTACTCCACTCCAATGCCCCTTGTAACCTTTAATTTTCAGAATATCAACACACCTTTCAATTATATATTTTAAAATAAATCTCATTTGTGTTCACCATCACAACAATTCATAAATTTTTAAACCCTGACAATTACTCATCTTAATACTTAAAGACCTCTAACACAAAATCTGTTATCGATGGCGATACAAAGTGATATAAATCCGTACACATCCGTAAACAGATTACAGTAATATATCAGCCTCCATGTGCCTTAATGTGGTCCCCAACTAATGTCTACAAGCTATACAATTGTAATCCTTCCTAATGGCCTGAACACTGTACAGGTGTGACGTAATGTATATTGATAGTCCATAAAAGCCTTTCATCGTCGGCCTTATCGTTCATTAATTTAAAAGGCAAAGTTAAGGGTCGCGGGTGTTAAATGAATTAAAATTATAGATTTATTGGCTTTGGAAGATAATTTTTATTATATGATATAGTTAATATTTTAATCGGTATTCCTTGACATTTAATTTTCTGTGCAATATTATCTAAAATGTTGATTTTGTCGAAATTAAAACTCGTTACTTAAGTTTCTTTACCAACGACAACTCCAAAAAAGACGGCCAATTATAAATAAGCATAAGTTTAGGGGAAAAATATTTTAATAGTTTATTTTGTAGTACCTTAGTCTATCAACAACATTTACTGCTATACAAGGAAGTTGCTACCAACAAACGAATCCGTACAAACATCACGGAACAATTTGAGAAGTGTTATCAACAAAACGGAACCACACGAGACATAGAAACTTTGCTATCGCTTCAACCAGTCCTAAAAACTCTAATACCACTCGTCTCGAATATGGGTAGGCGGATATTCTGCAGAACTTGTTCCAAGTTGCATTGTGACATTCAGAAGGTAAATGTAATTTAGCTCTAGTTAACATAAACACGCCTCCCTCTCTCGGTTTCTGTCTCGTTCCAGCACAGTGGTAACATATAGCGCGCTTAGTTTTAATTACACACCCGGTAAGGAAATTATTCCTGTATTGTAGAGGCTTTTGTACACTGATTGCTATGCTACGCTATATCTGCTTGTTAAAATTTGAAAAAATACTTTTACTAAGGATAACAGCCTCTTCACGATTACAGTCATATAAAATCGCAGCTGTAAAGATTTTTGGGAAATATATTTAAGTCAATAATCATATTTGGGTCAATGGCTTTGGATCTTCTTGCCAAAATCGTCATTTAAGGCGTCAATAGCCTAGCGCCTAGGGGCCGCCCTCGTACCTTAAAGGTTCCGGGTTCGATCCCCATCCTGGCCGTTAATTTATTGACGTGGGCCTTAAGGGAATACTAGTAATGGGATAAACTGACATTGCTAGTAATCATTAAAAAAACCAGTAGAATTTAACCCTTAATCGGGTTTAGGTAATCATCTTCGCAGACATCAAGAACGTAGGTAGTATATTTACATGTTAAATTATACAGCTTTTTCAGTCTTTATTCCATAGCTTTTGGTGTTACACTTACCCTTGCAATAACAATATCACTTCAGCAGGCTCATTTCTAGATACTTAAATTCCATGTACAGGGAAATTTGTATTTGCCTTCAAAATCCAATATGAATAAGCTTCAGTAAAGTACCGCAATGGAGCCGTGAGCGGCAGTAGCTGGCTTTTATAGCTCAGTTTAAGCTAAGAAGCAGTCATCAATTTTAACACAGTGAATAGCCGTGGGTACTATCATTAGTTAAGTTACCTATGTTATGATTATGTTAACAATAAAAGGAATTTGAATATTCCAGTTTTATGAGCCTACAAGCCTCTTACATGGTGTCACCTAACCGACACTAGTATGATGTCTTTAAGATTTGAATGTGCATTTAGATAACCGTGAATTGGGACTGGCTAAACATTTTCACCGATTTATCCTGTTGTCCCTTTTTTCGAGAGCTCAAAACAACATTAAAAATTGGTGTTTGGTGTGTGTTTTGCATTGAATTAAAGGTAATTGGATGGCGAAAATTATATGAAGATAAATACAAGAATTATTGTATGATCTACTAAGAATTATTGAAAGTACTTCATTGTACTTACTGAACTCTCGTATATATTCTATACTGTTTATGTCCTATACTATACCGGTTAAATAACGTAAGACGAAATTCACTCGATTAAAGAATGTATAATTATGATATCAACACTTGTGTTTTCACAACAAATGTAAAACAGTATTGCAAAATCAATCAATCCAACTCGGACAGACACTCGATAGAATTGGCGCAATAATCGACAATTCAGACGCAATAAATATAAAACAGAATCGGTATCTTGATGAATTTATTCATACCAACAGATTAGATACCCAATAAGAAATGCAGAAACTCACGATAAGATTTAAGCAGCCTACGTTGGAGCTAGGGGAGTATTCTGGTGGTAAGCCACAAGTTTGAAAGGCTTGGCCCGAATATTATAAAGGATTTGTTTTTAGCTGTTGTCTCCACAGTGGTAACATCCCTAATGATAGCCAACCTCTGTCAGGAGACTAAACTAATAGAAGAAGAAGCCAAACTTGTAACTTGCAGCAGTTTGTAATTTGCGAATGAATAATGTGTTAGGTAACAGACGAGTGAGTGGATGAAGAAGGCACGGGTTAGATAAGTCGACTGCTAGGACGACTACTATCAAATCATTTTAGTATTTAACCAATGTTTATTTAGGTAGTATGTAACACTATAGAAATCAAGGCTTCAGCATTTTATTTCATTTTATAGGAAACAGTTTAAGCGATAGTGAATGGACTTACTTTGGTACGTACATCAACATTTTTTGTGGAACTTATAATCTTAAGGGCATGAAAGTGGCGTTTGCATTGTAGAACACGATATCTGTGCAGACGTGTGAATGAGGTATGTCTTTATATGTTATGACAAAAATAGGTCTATTTTTGTAGATAATCAAATTGTCAAAACTAACGCTATCAGAATAACCACTGGATTTGGTTAGTAACCGTACCTACACCTACTTGTACCTCAGGGACGTTGCAAATCAGGTGCGTGGGTTCGACTCCCAGCTCAGACACTTGTATGTAGACGATTGTGTCGGCGGCTTGCGAAATATATTAATGGTGTTATGTTGATTTGACAAATCGCTTCAAAGAGCTTATTGTGACAATCAGAATATTGGACTTAATGTTACTAAAATGATTCACCACTGCAACACGATCTTCGTAATAAAATCATCAGGCTCATCAGGCGTAGGCTGCTCGGCACATGATGGTTGCGGGTTCGATTCCCACTGGGATACATTTCGGAATTGACCTTTTCGTATTTTCCCTGGTCTGGGTGTCATTGGGATCGCCCCCTGTCCAATGTACGGTACGCATAGTACAAACGTTGCTTAGTTTGAGACCATACAGTTGATATGTCATTCTGGCGATATTTATTTATTTTAAGTATTTCATCTTTGTATCCTTTCACGGTTTTAGGTACTTACCTGCACTAGACAAAAACAACATTAATTAAGGTAAGTTTGGTCATATTGGTATTAGTTCTGGTATTTATATAAGCGCTCATAAAAAAAGAAAATGAATGGGTACAACGTTGTCATCGAGTTGAAAATCTTAGGTAGGTTGAACAATATATACTTGTACCTATATGCAGTATGTATAAGGTATAATGTGGGTTCATTTAACTCGCCAACATGTCTCAACTAGGTTCATTAGACATGTCTCCTTCCAGCGGCCAATATTGTCCGAAGTTAAATAGTTGGTCAACGAACTGAGCCGGGGAACCAAACTTAGTTACCTAAACAAACAGCGCGGGACCCTCTGTCTACAGTCAACAGTGAATCGTCGTATTCTTGTTGATGTCGTTACGTTAGTAGCTATACATTATTATGCTTGCATTTTAAATTTATTTGTAAAATAATTTATCTTTAAAACAAAAGAAGTGAGCTGATTTTCATGTTAAAGAAAATCCATAAAGTAATTCAAAACTATACAATGTTTTTTTATTTTTTTATTAAGTATTGGGTATTTAGAAATGATAGGATTTTAAGTTAGTTGGCAATAGTTTTTGAACACTATTTAATTTATTTCATGCTTAAATTTACTACAAGTAAATGCAGCACTCTGTCAATTTAAACCTTAGACTTAAAATCGGATTTTAAAGTCTGATAGACATTTAACGGCCGCTAGCACTTAAAACTCGATTGGACACCGTGACAGTAACATGAGTGAGTTTCGCCCCTGAGCTAACACGGGCCTGGCAGCTTGGTGCCCCATCAAATTTTATCATCCCTATTGACAACGATTTGGCGAACGGGGTGACGTCAGTTCACGTCAACGAATCCTGACAAACATTGAAAAAAAAAGTCAAATCATTGCAAAATAGTGATCGACGAAGTCTAGATATAAACGCACATTTAGATAACAAAGGTGTAAATGGGAGTACCTAAGTAAAACAAATGTCATTTGCTGGAATAACAAATGATCGTGCTTCAGTAAGCGAAGGGACTTAGAACCTAACGCTAAGACCTTAATGAGATGTCTCATAAAAAATGAAATAATACAATTTTTATAAAACACAATACTGTCTAATTACTTTTGTTAACATGTTACATCTGATTAAATAAAGTTGAATACTCGGTCTGATATGATATGACAAGTGGTATTGGTACCGGTCACGACTCTTTTTTTGGGGACATGATACCTTTGTTTGATAGCTGGACAAAAAATTATGAGATCTAGTTGAGTGACAGGTAGTACTGGCATCTGCGGTTTCGTTTATTTGTTTGCTAAATTATATACTTACCGCTTAAGTGTTATACATTCTAAAACCGAAGCTGCAATCGAATTTACATAATGACTAGTATCTTCTAGCGTTTCCACTAATATTGGTCTTGTAGTATATCTTAAATTAGGAGAGTCCAAGATTAAAACAGACCCAGAAAGACTTGTGCGCAAAAATATGACTGATTCAGCGACCGTGTTCCTAGTTCTATAGAAATAAAATACAACGGCTGCAAGACTAAATTGTAGGCTATTTATTTCGTTTCTTTTAATCCGGACCTTGCCTTCATGAATTCCTACATATTCATTCCATGGAAAACCATCATTATTGATATTATATTCGTGGCCAAATTCTTACAAAAGCTTTGTCGATAGTGAACTATCAAAACTCTCCAAAAGAACCAAAAATAATTAATGTTAACTATATTTTTATTTGTTTAATTTAAAAAAGATTACCAGCAATGTGAGTTATCACATTACTAGTATTCCCGTTAGCCCCTCCAGCTAAACTAATGCTTGTGTTAGGAGTGGGATCACGTCAATAGTTCATTGGTCAGGATGGGGATCGAACCCGGAACCTCTCAGCTACGAGTACGGCCCGTCTAACCACTAGGCTATTGACGCTTATATAAGGCGGTATTAAATTAACAGACTTGGGCTCAGTTAAAAATGTATCGAAATTGTCATATTCATGGTATTATTTAATTATAGACTGTTTTCATTTTACATATTAAATTAGATATGTTTGTGGACACCTTCTCAGGAGAGGCTTTACCTTAAAACCAGTATTTTTTTCAAAATGATAACACTTGGGTGGCTTATGAAATCGTATTAAACTTAATACCTATTTGATGCTTATACAAGAAACTCCAATAACACTGCTGGTACTCTTAGTTCCTCCTGCAACAGTCAAATTCATAGCTATTGTGGCTTCAAATTAATTGACGTTTGCTTCACGAATGTCACTTCTATTTGGATCAGCATAAAGTTTGTTTTACGTTGATATGTATTAGTTTCCCTAATACGGTCTCCTTATCGCAGGTGGCAATATAAGCGGCGAAGGCTCCGTGAAATTCCCCACTATAAAGTCGCGTTCAAGATACGAACGTGTTTATTATACACACAAGAAGTTGTGAATTTCTAAGCGAAAGCAAAATATGAATATGAAATACGAAATAAGAAGATCCCAAAACCAGTATCCTATTTACATTCATCGTGCGAAAATGTTTACAAGCGAAGACCGGAAGAGGCGAAAATTGTTCTTCTTTTATTCGGCTCTCTTAGCTCGGATAAAATATATTCCATGATTTGTGTTCGGATTTAAGCGTAAAATATTTAGATAATACTTTTTATATGCGATTTATCAAAATTATTCTGATTTATTCATATAAAAATCAGGCTAATTGAATTTGGAGTTAATTCTGTGATTTCAATAAGAGGATTACGAATTTCGAATAAAATAGTTTTACAACGCAATTGACACCGATCTTCAGAATAAAATACTCCACCAACTTATCTGTTCCATTGGCCATAACTGGAACTATAATTTTCTCTACGAAAATTTAATCGTTTTGACAGTTTTATAGGGACAGTAGCGCCGTCATTAAGTGAACAGATAAATTGGTGTTACCTTGAGTAGAACTAAAAGTGAACGTTATACCATTAGTTGCAGAGTATTCTTTAGCCACCTAATAAAGTTAGTTTACACGATGTCGAGGTATAATCCCGTGTGAGTAACGATGGCGAGGCGCTGCCTGGAACACATTAATTTAGCCGACTTGCCTCGGGATTTGTAGAATTACTATTGTTTATGCTACCGCTGACTTTTGTAATAATAGTTTTCTATGTTCGCTACGTATGATCCTTTCAATCTGTTAAAGATGGTGTTATTTCCGAAGATAATAACATCTTTAACATGTATAATAGAAAATAATGTAAGTGTATATAAATACTGACGAACTAATAGTTTGAGTAAAAGCCGTTCGGCTTGCCGCACCAGGTGGTTGTGGGTTCAATTACCGCCGAACAAAATTCAGAAATTGCATTTTCGCCTCCAGTCTATGGTACGGTACCTATAGTACAAGTGTTGCTTATTTTATTTATTATAACAGTATTTAGAAGGGATATTCCATCAAAGAAATGCCCTATCTATATTGCAGAAATAAAACTTAATTATACACAAACGCGTTTTCTGTATAATAAAAAGGATTCATACATACAAATTGTGTATAACATTTGGCAGTGTGAAGCGTCGCAATCTGGATAATGAAATTGTACTCAGCGGGCGACGCGACGCGACGCAGACCAACGACAAAATAATAACGTATGCAAAAAACACAACTAGTGTTGTGTCAACGCTTTTATATGAGTTTGACGACTGTATTCACGTTTTTATAGAAACCATAAAACTCGTCTAAAATACAGCAGATAAAAAATACAACAAGATAAACAAAACCTTGTGACAAGTATAATGAGACCAAGGACCTAAAAATAACTATTAATTGGTGTGAATAGATGTTACTTAAATCATGTGCACTCATTTGAAATGTCATGAAAAAAAATACAATAAACTGACTTAGCATGTGGCACTGTCGTGTCCTCTAATATATTCCAATTTCTAGACACGTGTTAATTATAAGTTTTTATCATCATGTCAATTCGGTCAACATTTTATCCTGTTTGAAATAACATCGCCTACGGCACACTTATAAAAACTTATATTGAATTAAACGTACCGTCCACAGATAAAACAAGATATTTCATAGAACCAGAAAACAGGCTACCGCTATCACGGTAGCACTCGCCTACACTTATCTGCGCACCCTACATGTAGATAACTAAAACTTGTTCCATATTTAAAAACGTCAACAAACCTTCATAAGATACTCAAAATATAGCCTATTTGACAGTTCGATATGATTATCTCTTTATTATACCGCACCTACTATATTTTTTCTTGTTTCAACCTCAATAGATAAAGTTTTCTGTAGAGATGTAGTAAGATGCCCTATTAATTAATACGTAGTAATATTTATTTGACAATAATGGTATTTCTTTTAGTACGGAATTTTAATAGAGGCTATATTACATGATAAAACGTAGATTGCTATAACCGTAATTTAAGCTGGATTCTTCGATACACACGGTGTTAGAGAATAACCTGAGATAGTGATTACTTTAACAGTATATTCAAAACTAAACCCTTTGAACATTATATAGGTAATTATATATTTCATTAAATTGGCGTTTAGGTACCTAATAGTATTATGATGTAGGAAATACTCTTTTGCCCGATTGCAGAAATAAATAAGTTTACCTGTTAATGAGACTTACAAAAAATGTATATTACTGACTAAACTAAATTCGACGCATCTAAAAATACCTATAGTTGCTCATAAGCTAAGACCATGAGCATAATTATTATACCCAGCAGAAATAAAAAAAAATCCTACGCGTCCTATGTAAATGTGGGTACCATGGTAACATTTCGTACTTTCAGTTGGTTCCTTGTTCGTCAATAATCAAAGCCGTATGTCCGTGTGGCTGTGACAACAATTGAGGCGAGTCCACGTCGATACTCCACATCTCTTGGGAAATTACCGCTTCCTTACCACGGGCGGACCGTAACTCGGCATGTGATACCAGCGTTTGCACATGCGTTGTTAAAAGCAAATTGTGGTGGGACCGTGGAGAGTTTAATGGTCGGATTTTTTGTATCATTATTATGTATTTATAAAAGAGAGATACCGAAATAAGGGAAACAATACTTTGGATATTGTTTTTTTACCTATGTATTATCGCAAAGTGTATACTAAAAAGGTAATAAATAATCTGGTGAGTGTACCTAGTTAGCTTAGGAGTGATTTTATTATGATCTAATAAAGTAACTACCTAATAAATGTTCGACAAAACATAACTTTTATGTGCCAAAGCTAGCATAAATAGTGTTTATTTATCACCAATAAAATTCCACTCCACATAGTTATATTACGAGTTCAATACTAACGAAAGCCAGACGCGCGATAAAATCGCACTTAATATGTGCACACTAAACCAATAAATAAGTATTTTGGCGGACGCCGCAGTGGAAATCCGGCATACACAACTGGCTCTAATTTTCAGGACTCCAATGAATTTATTCGAAACGTCCATCGAACTACGCAATCGGGAGGGATGGTGTTGTAAAAAATGCAGCCAGTCGCAATCCCGGTTCATCCGAACGCAAATAAATCTGTCAATTTCACTCAGCCTCCCATTCACTAGCTGTGGTGGGTTAGATTCTTGTTGTCGTTCATTTTAAAATACTAGTTCCGTTTTGAATAAATATATTCATGTAAGTAACAGACTCGGCTCTATTGCCCTTCAAGGCGTGGTACAGAACTTTATGGTAGGAGTTCCATGTGGAGACATGTTCTAATTGCTCTACTAAGTCTGTCGATCGTAGTAAGTATCTCATACCGAGTATACGTTCGCGTGTCTGAGATACGTGTATAATACCTACTACTAACAGATTGTCAACAGGGTTATTTATTTTTACACCGGCATATTCACTTCTGGTAGGTAACTTAAGTAGAGTAATTTCATCATAGAAATTGTAATAATAAGATATTAACCTACATCTGACTTCCAATATCGAGAAAAGACATCACTTAAAAAACAGCACATAGTATTAGCGTTTAAAGTATAAATTTTAATCGGCTAAGTACATTTCTTACATTCTTACAATACAAATATGTACAAACGTTGTTTCAGGTATGCGACAGCAAAAGAACCATATTGCAAGGAAAATATATTCGCCATGAAAGGTACATTCGAGAGAAATACACACAGCAATATAGCCAGTATCCATCGCATACGATATCCCGTCAATACTTCCAATAGGCATCCCATTCCCCTACTCACGATTGAGATAGAGCTTACTCATTCGTATCGAGAGTCGGCGGTCTACTAATGTTTCAAGAAAATTAATAATTTACGTAATTTTAGCATTACGATTGCACAGTATAAAAATCCCTATTTATTTAGTTGGGTTAACTACACAGTCTATGTTTGGATTATCGGTAAAACATTGGATTATTTATGTGTTATTATATTCTAATTTCTCCCCTCACCTATGTCTTTCAAATGATCTCTGAGGCAGGATTCAAAGTTGATTCCGGAATTTAAATCTTCCGTAAGGTGACATTTGTTGTATTTATGTGATATGCTTTCGTGATACGAACGTATCCCTCGTCAGCCTGCTCCGATTGGATGTACAGCGTTTTGTTTGTCCGCTTCGCTTGCACAATACATTGCGTCTCCTGCAAATCGTATTAGAATTATGAATGGATGGATTCACAGATTAATTGAATATGAGGATTACGGGTTTCATTAATCTATGTACCACTGTACATACCTATTATAAAAAGACGGTAACGGGGCGGTGTCAGTGAAAAGAAGTTCAGCAACAAAATTAGGAATTTGATACGAGTGGCGCATTCCGCTAGATTCAGTAGGTAACTACGTAAAATGTTGCTGATCTAAAAAACAATCGTCTACCTCAAATAAAGAACAGTTAAACTACTTATATTGTGCCTTACCCAATTGTTTAACAAGTATAATCGCCTGAGTTTAATTTCAAAAAGTTACGCATAGAACCCGTAAACTAAACCGACCGCTTGCAGTATAATACAGCTGTTGTAGTAAAAAACTTACTCGTTAATTGAAAACCCTAACCACAAACAGCTAGGTATTTTTCCAGACAAATGTGGTAAATATACCTACTCAAAGTAATATTATTATACTTAAAATAATTTGCTGTTTTTATATATTATTCTCATTGTATATTTTTTTATATTTTTTTTATATAAAATACAACAAATCAAAAGTAATAAATATTACCAGCAAACTATCGCCAAGCATCATTACTTGCGTATGCATTAAGTTGTGTCTGCAGGCAGAGATTTATGTAGGTGTACGATTATCATAATGGTATTGAATGTGGAAGGCAATCGGGATTGCCATCCGAATTCATATGAGTTTTTCCAGCGATTGTCCGGGACTCCTGATCCCACCGATTGCTTCCTATTCCCTGTATCGATATTTTATTGCATGCCATATTTCTGGGAGATGACTGGCTCGATTCGGATTGGGTATCGTGATCTAGTATCGATATGTGTATGGGTATTTGATTGGTTCCAGATATGAATATTTTATTTTTGTTTTTTTACGCCTCGCCTGGCGTGTTTTATTTATTAGAAAATAATAGATATGCACTGAATTTTATAAATGTTTAAGTAAGCTCTGTATTAATTTATTTACATGTATTAGTACCTACTGTAGCAAGTAGAAACAATTCAAATACAAGATAATAGGATAAAGTAAACGTAAGTATAAATAATACAAAAACAGATATAAACGCTATCGTGCCTATTCAACTTTGTGATACACAAGAAGGTATACAATCCTTTACATACAAAGTAGGAATTACCCTTTTTCCCTTTTTACGAGAGTTAGCGGAGTAATGCAAACTTTTCCGTAGAGCCAAAAAAGTTTGCGTTTTTCGTGCAAAATTTATTAGCTATAAAGACTGACGTTCGAACCACGGAACCATAATAAAATGTGTTCAAAGGGTCACCTCACGGCAACTTTATACACTTAACTGCCGAACTGTAGCTATGCGTCGGGTCATAATAGTTTTGTTTGTAGTTGTAAAAACTTTTCTTATTATTAAGTTCGTATGGTCAGTAAAGTAGTAAAGTAGTAAAATAAGGCAAACTCTACAAAATATTGCTTCGCATGTTTGGTATAAGTACTAGAAGTTTGTAGGTGTCAACTTTATATAAACTGTATACGAGTTTATACCTCTACAAAGTTGGTTTGTTAATTTACTTACTTTAAAGTGAACATTTGTTCATTTACCTTCTTGCTGTTCGATATGAAACTGATTGTCACTATTGGAATCAGAACTCTACCAAAACATCACACTTCTCGCATCGTCATCAGACAAAATAATATTTATACAAACATTCGCTCTCATGAATGATTAATGGTAGAGAACGCCATAGCAACTCTACCGAGGACCTGACACGGTCCGATTAATTTTTCCATTGCGCTCGATTTCACGCATTGTTAGCACACTCTACTACCATTACCGTTGATATTTATATCAAGTACCCACTAGTTTTTTGCTTGAAGAACCTTGGATTTACCAATCAAAACTAAACTGCAAGCATACCGGAATCACACTATTACAAAAGCTTTTTTTCGTTAAGTATAGAGATACTTAACGAAAAAAAGAGACAGAAGAGTAGAGACAGAGACAGACTAGAGACTCTGCTATGGTTTTTAAATCCTATTTTAATAGCTACAAGATCTGTCTATTCCTAAGTCATGAAATCCCACGAAATAATTCTACCTACGATACGGTTTCAGACCATTTAGAAACACTTATATAGATAACTAGTTGACACTACATGACTCATGTAACATGAGGTCCCTAAAAGGCTGGTACCGTGACTGCTCCCCTTGAGTTGCAAATATCCTGAGCGAAGGTTACCATATAACCTCAGATGAACCTTCTCCCAGTGTGCCTACCAACTCAACAAATAAAAAAGTATAATCGTATATAATAATCAGGTAGTACCTATTGCCAACACCTCAAATTTATTCAAATATCTCACAACGTGCAAGCCAGTGGACAGTAAATAGAAATTGAAGCTTTTAATTCTGTGAGCATTAAGGGTTAATCCACCACCAGTTGCGAGCCACCGGCCCGTTGGCGCGCATCCAAATTATTTTAAAAGAAACCCAGTAACGACCCCATTCAATAGGATCACGGCGTAATGTTAGTATTTTAGGATATTGTACTATTAACGTGGAAACATGTTTTTTATATCACCGTTTATTGTAAAAGTTTCGGTTTATTTTTTTTAACGAAATGTTTATTGAAATTGAATTTCGATCATAAGCTGAGATCGCTTGCACATGCGTTGAAATATAAGAATCTAGGACAGTGGGACAAAGGGAGGGGAGGGGGGGTTTAGTTTAGTTTAGTTAGTTTAGTTTTTTCTAGATCTCTTACTGTAGTTAGTTGGCTACAGCTTGGGTCTACCTCCGTTAGATTTAATTTCTACTTTATCACTATCAACATTTTGCAATATTAAAAGTGACCTACACCTATTGGCACGAATGCACAGCAAAGATAACAGATATCTACAGGATGGCAACGAAATTGAAACTAGCACGACAGTTCTCTCTTTGTTTACATCGTAACCTCGTACAATAGTACGTATACTACCGTAGCTTAACCGCGTTTGTGGTTTGTTATACAATAAACGGTAATATTAGTAGCGTATTTTGTTTGAATTAAACTGAGGTAGGTATTTGTATTAACTTATACATAGATCTATTCCCTTCTAAAGTGCTCTAATCTAATTTAAATATGATTATAAACTTTAGCGGTACTTATTTGAAAACAAATAAACGTGACTGCATTTTGGAAAAAAATCATATACTTTCTATTGATGGCAAGTTAATTATATTGATGTTACAAATTTAGATTTTATAAATAAAAATTCTCGTCTCTCATAGGCCGAATAATTTTAGCCAGAACCAATGACCGGAGACTTTAGTGGAGCATGTAAGAGTCTTGATACAAGTCGACAATGTAGCCACAAACTGACGAAGGTGACGTCATTACTCTGCTCGGTTATACCTTCAGTAATATTTGTTTACTGTGAATAATTGTTTAGTTTACTAGGAAACATATATAATCGCCTTTGTCGGATGTTGTCGTCTCGTCCAAAGAGATGCATTAGTAAAGATAAAGTATTAAACACTTTGACGGGAAGCGTTTCCGATCACTGACTATTAAGAAGTGGGTTTGTATTTTTTTTAAAGAAAAATATGTCATAGGTATACGAGTATAAGTTGAATGAAAGAATGATACCTACCACATACAATAATATCTGGTTGGTGTTTTTCTAAAAGCTGACCTTTTCGATGACATGTTACTTACCAACTGTGCAAACGAACAGAAAATATTTATACCCTATTTTTGGGTAAGGTACAGTAATAATGTTTAATCATTTACTAAGACGTTATACACAATATCGTGCATTATTAAAATAAGATTGTAAGTAGTGTAGTCTATGTATTTCAAAATCTGAGGAATAGATTACACTTTAAGCAAATATTCAATGTATATTTAAGACAATAAATTGTTGCGGTAACAGCAAGCAACGCAAAAAGTACCTAACTAAACAATCCTATTCTAATCTTCAAAGGCTAGTTTTTGTCCTGCTCTGTTCCCCGACCGTTGTAAGTCGGTATCATCTAATCTCATACAATGTTTAACGCTCGCAGAACAACCGCCAGACAACACGCTAGACGGTTAACCTTTGTTCATGTAACGCTTATAAAGGTAAATGTTATGGTGAATATACAAACGGCCAACTTTATCTCGCTCGTTATGGTAAACACAGTCTAAGCGATATAATTACGAAGTAATTTATTATTGTTTTATCACAAAACACGGCCGCTGTAACAATTAAGATATTTTTTTATAACTATTTTGCACGCGAGCGAATGGCATTCGAAATATCGTGAATTTTATGGTTTGTTTTTCCGTTATTAATCATAACGACTGGTGATATGTAGACAGCCTTTTACTATAGGAAGTTATTCGGTATAAATAATGATAGCTTTTCAATCAAGCAATTTGTGTTTTGATGTCTGTACCTGCCTTGTATTTTAACAGGCAGGTGACGGCTTTGATAATGGAAGAAAGTTACAGGTACTTAATAAAGGATTATTTATGAAAACTTACAAGAAAATATTTATTCGCTGTTAAAGTTTGCTATATGGCATCATACATCACTACTAGTACTTACTGTTTTCGAAACCTTAAACGTTTGTAGTTTTGCCAATTTTGAATTTATTTAGTAATTTCTTCACTGTTTGTTGTTCTGAGACATCCACCGACACTTACCACATTTGTCGGAAGATCTAACACAACCCTAGTTCAAGTATGTAGATTGATTTTTGTTTGCCATGAAGTATGGGTGGTTGGATCCATTCTTCATAACTATATTCAATTTAAGTGTATAATTATGCAAAAAAGGTATATGTTAAATACCGTATTGCTTCAATTAGGAACGCTTTTCTCATCTCTACATGCGTGAACGCTGTGATCCGAGCAAACGGCAGCGTTTGCGGATGTCACGGGATGATTGACGGTGTTTATGAATACGTGATTAATGGCCGACACGCATCAAGCACACGCTTTGTACCTAATGTGGTGCCGTTTAACGCTCAAGTTACACGCGAGATAAAATTGTTTACCTAATCGATATGAGCTTTGCGAAAACTTAATCAACTGATTAGTAGACATCATAGAGCGCGTGCCTTAAAGATTATGATAGGTATATTTTTTTTTGTAGCCTATTTTATGTCCCACTGCTGGGCAAAGGCCTCCACTTTTTGTCGCCACAGGTCCCTATCTTGGGCTTGTTATGGCCATGGTTTACCCGCAAAGGTGTTCAAATCGTCGCACTATCTTCGTCTTGCCATGCCACGATCGGCGACCATCTTTAGGCGTCAAATTTAAAAATTAATTAGCATTTTTATGTTTGTCTAGCGGGCCTTTTAGACGTTGTTCTGCCCTGAAAATAAAATTGCAGCGTCACCTACCCAGCCCAAATGTGAATCTGGACTCACTCAAACACACAAAAAAAATCAAAATCAATCTAGCTAAAAAAAATAAATGCGAGACTAACGCACGGCAGTTGATTGTTATAACAGTCTGAACCCAAGTAAACACTCTTCCTACGGTCGCATTCACAAACAATACTTGCCTGAGTAAGGTACAAATACTATAGAAAGTTTGTCATTTTTCAATGGGCTGAGACGTCATTGTAATGATTGTGAATACGGGCCTTAGGTCAAACAATTAACAAAGCTTTCCTTATTTAAGTTGAATGCTGTTTAATTTCAATACTATTTCTTGTATACCTACTTATTCTTAATAATATAATAGCTTTGCTAAAAAAATATACTTCATTCTTCCTCGTACTTTACCTATTGCAAAGCAATTTAAAACAAAATGTGATCATCTATCAACGTTTAAAAGCTTTCTATTCAAATTAATGGAAAGGTTAAAGAAGTTTCGATTTCGTTAGACCCGTCAGAGTGAATCGAAATTAATAATCACTCACACCTACTTAACTGTATTTGGTTAGCGTTATGTAAGAGAACAATTTGGGTCATTACGTAAAGATGAATTAGTTAACGTGTTTGAACATAAAATATTAAAATTCATAATTTAATTTATGATTATTTATATTGTCAACAAATGATGACGTAAGATAACGCTCATAGTCATGCAAAGGATATTTGTAAATAAAAGTCGAGCATTTGAACCTCGTTTCTTTATCACAAATGAGTCATCTACGCGGCTTGACTGGCTTTAAATAAGTAAATAGGTAGATAGATGTTTTAGTATATATGGAAGTTTTTATATGGGAATTAATTTCCGATAAGCTACTAAAATATATCCCAGATAAGGTAACATAAAATAAGATTTTATTCCATCTTTAACATAAAATACCATTTAAGGCGAAAACTCGCGTGTCCATAAAGAAAACCCTTTCGGAAAACCCTTTCGGAAATTCATACCCCGGATTCCACAAAGTTAGGCATCGAAGACGTCGATTATTATTCATATTTTACTGCGAACGTTCGTGTCTTTACGTAGTCCGATCACGGATTCAACTTTTTCAATAAAACACCCCTAGCGATATTGGTAGGGCTGTCTACTTCACTCTAGTACATTTTTGATATTTCGGACAAAACTACTTAGTTGCTAGCATCTTGCAGATAACCACAAGTGCAACACAACACGACCCATACCACACAATTGAAGTCACTGCAACAGACCGTTACATTTAGTAAAGTGAACACACAAAAGGCAGTACACTGGAGCTATTAATTTTTTTATTTATATTGACTGCCCTTTGTACTTGTTAACAATATAAGTAACTGTCGATAAAAAAAGAAATATAAGAAAATGTAAAAAGACAAGCCGGGTGAGTTTCTTGCCTGATCTTCTCAGTCTGGGGCGCTTTCCGATCCGGAGATATAAGAAAAAACATTGTTAAATTGACAATTGTCCTAAACAAAATAAACGCTTTGACTTTGACTTTGAACATAAACAGAAGTGTTACCTTTACGGCTAGTTTCGCATGTCAGATACACATTGAAGTAGGTGCATAGTAAACTCTGTAAAAAAATGCGTTGCCAATTTTGTTCCAAATTCGTAAGTGCCAGCCCTACGGAACGTTAGGCAGTGCGGTCACGCACCGAAGCGAGCGATTTTATAACTTTATCACAGTTCCGCTGATACCTGGTGGCTGCGGCGAGAGCTTTGAAACTCACAGAACTTCTACATTGAAATGACTCCGTTTTATATCTCTTCTTATGAACTTTCCTTAAAATTAATATCGTTCTTGATATTCGTATTACTTAATTTCAAACTCAATATCGTTTTAAGTCAGATGTAGGAGTAACTACCGTCGTTGGTAAATCATGTGATGAATGGTTACTTTATGAGTTCTGATCTCATTCGTGCTTCATAAAGTATTCTTAAGCAGTTGTTTCCTGCTGGTATAGCGAGTGGCAGTTATATTGAATGAAACAAGGTAACCTATGATTACGGCTCTCATACATCTCAGTTTAAGATGAATTAAAACGCAAGTAAAACCTAGTCAATTCTTCTTATTTGCAAATATCTCAAAAACAAATCACAATTAATTAACCCCCTATGAAATCACCAATCATAAATTCCGCGAATCGTAAATAAATTTTGCTCAATGTCCGCAAATATTCTAACCCCCGAAGCGATAATAACCTGCACTGATTTATACTTCAAGTAATCCATTCCATTAGCCTCTCGAGAGCTTATGGCCATTTTAACTGCGCAATACAAAACACTCATTAAAGCGAAACTATACCTATCATTCATCACAAGTTCTACAAATGATTGCGTCCTAGCTGTCAACGTCATGACAGGGAAATCATCTCTAAAGAATATGTTGGTCCGCCCACTATATCCCGGACGAAGATTAGCCGTTAATATTTATAAGCGCAATAACGCCTTAATACCTATTCATAAGTGAAAATTATTATGCAAATACTGGCAACGGGGCGGGCTGTAAATTCTACGCAGTCTACTTGTGCCTTAATTGTCGGGCCTACGACGGTGATGTACGGGCTGGCTATGATTTGCAATGATTTATTATTACTAACCCACATACTACACACATAGTGAGGTCCGAACTTGTCACAACCATTAAAACAAAATTTACAAAATAATAATTAAATATTTGTATCAAAATATTGAGAGATCCTTCTCCCATCCTTCCGAATAGCTTGCATTCTAACCCTTATTGTACAGTATTGGTTCATGTAGAGACAGCTCTGGTCTTATCATAATAGAAATGTACTTAACAAACAATTATTTCAGTCGAATAGTTTAAGGGGTCGTTCACATTAGCTGTCCTGAATATTTAGGTCCACTGCGAAATAGATTTCTGCAATTACTCCAATAATTTACGAATGAACGTTGACTATGTTCATGCGATATGAGACATCGCTCATTTATTTTTCCATCCATACAGTCTTTCTGCATTTCACACGTAGGTACCCAGAGTTGAATTAATAAAATCAGTTAACTTGACAGTTGCGCCGTCCATCAAATCCGAATTGAGCCTCCGCGGAAATCATTATGGCATCACACCATCCACACGACTCATTGGACGTGAGTATTATATATTCATTTTAATAACCAACGCTGCAAAAGGTAAATCCCGTGTGAAATGCGCCTGTCGACAGACGTTCCGATGATTTGTAACGCTCGTTGCTCGCGTTTTATTAACTCATTTTGTTTTTCCCACCTAATGGAATATGCACATTACCGCACGAATGGTATTCCACTGGCGTGGTACCATTAGCTGGATGTATGCTTTGTTAATTTTAATCGTGAGATCTTATGGTGTCGGTTTAGTAGGTCATACAGACAGGCTCATGTACAATCCAGTCATGTGTTAAGTACCTAATAAATTTATAAAATAGATCTTGCTTTACGTCTAGTTTCAGGCAGAAATCACCAGAATTATTATTGGTTAAATTCAATCTAACATTAGTTGACCAATTTGATGATGACCTTAATAAGAAACTATACTTTTTAAGCAAACTATCAAGTACCAAAGCTTTACATAAATTAAAACTTATTTCCTACTTACTTATATATCTGATTGATACTTAAAATTATACGTTATTATCAAGTAATAACTACCTCTAAATTGTTTATCCACCACTCTTAATACACCGTCCGTCGGCAATTTTGACTTTAAGCCTGAATTAAATCTTTATAATTGCGAACGCCCGTCATTGATTGAGTCAATAATTATTGGGATTTGTAATACCGGGTTCTAATCACCGCTGCCGATATCTGGTACAACACTAATACTTGGTTTGCGGTATCTAAATATGCTGGCGCCACCGCCCACGGCCGCGTCTCGACCCGCGCAACACAGACCCTATTACAACTATAATTTGCAAAGAAAATGTTAATACGTATGTTTGTCATAAACTTTTTACGCTAAATGTTTAAATTCCTTAAAAATACAGAATTCATACAGTGTATATCTACAAAAAAAATTAGGTAATAGTGATTATATCCAATGATAGTTTAAGGTCCCACTCAGCCTTAGCGTAAATGAGGTTTATTGCCTGCTGTAGGTACGACCTGGAAAGGTCCAGTAGTTGGCGCATTCGACATCTATAATTGTTACAGAAAAGTAATAATAAATCAACATATTACATAGTAACAAGAACAGAAGAAATGATACAATATACAATACATAGATCAAATATTTTCGTGAAATTAAGACGACAAACAAGTCGACAATTTATTTTTATTATTTGAGGAAAACCAGGATCCAAAACTATACCAGCATCAAATCGCGCACTATTACCGCACCTACCACTTCTCTATATAGGCACTATCTATGTACACCGCCTGGGAACAAACCCCCTCGACCGGCCTGCGAGGCCGCGTGGGACGAAGCTTAATAGTCTTTTAATTTCAAACGCACGCCTATCACCACCAATGGATAGCAATATCCTGTAATACAACACGCGCTAATAGCGTGTATGTATTTAACAGCTTAGAACACATTTGCATCATGTAATGGAATATTATAAATAAATTGTTGTTTGTGAACTGTTGTACTTTTACCACAAAAACAATTATATTGATGACACATTAGACGAGTCAGTTCAGTTATACGAGTACATTTGGATATGTGGTTGTCCATATATATTTTTTACGCATTTATTAATGTTTAACACCCAGCTATTAACACTCGCAGAATTTTAGCACATATTCATGAAAACGCATATATTAGTTAAGTTTATTGCCGTCGACGCCATCCTCAACTTCTCAAGTATTGTAGAAACAACACAGAGGCGTGTACACAGCACAATATCTAATTATTCACCGGAATGCCATTTTATAGCGGCCGCATAATGAAATATTAACTTGACGATTGGACATTTAACCGCTTAGTGGATCGACTAAATATAAACAGGGATCGTATTCTATCTAAATAGCGCACATTAAATATCGGTTGCTCTGCTAAATCACAGTGACGTAGGTGATTAATCTCCCGAGTAGAATGCTTGTCGTTAGTCGAGCAATAAAGAGATAACAAAATAAATCAAACAGCTATAAATATGGCCCGGGATGAGCGATCAGTCCCAGAACTGTCGACTCCGATGGAAATTTACGGAACCTTTTATGGGGCGTGCATAGAACTAAACATTGTTATAAATAAAATCAACGTTGAGTTGTAAATTAGATTGATTTTATGGCAACCGCTTACGTGGCTGATGTTCCAAAAGGTTGGCATCGTTAATGGACTCCATTTGGACCACATTTTCAATATATAAGGTCAATTTTACCCGTAAGAATGCTTCATCTAATAATAAAGTAATATGAATTAGCAAAATTTATGGGCGCAGCAGTAACCTCGACGCCAAGTTTTCAGTTCCGAAACTCTTGCTATGTCGTATTCAATTTGGGTGCCGTCTTCGGTTATTATAACCCATAATTTAGGAGCGGGAATGCGGTGCAAAAGTGCAATATCCGACCGGGCCATAACTGTCAACGGTGGAATGAATCAGTGGGGTATAAATCCTGGCTAGGACAGCATCGTGCGGCCCGGTGCAATCGCAGCCCGATATTATTTTATTGCTATCACTGTGGGAGAAACTCAGGTACCTATCGATTTGTTGAGATAAATTATTTTACAATAGCGTTTACTATTGTTAATAATTATAAGTTACGCAATGGTCTCGTGTTTTGGTATTGGCACTTAATCATTATTATCATCATTTTCTTCGTATGAGTTGGTGGCCAGCTCTGATGGCGGAGTTGTCAGGCGATCCGACATAATTAAAATACCTGTTGACTTCAAAAACAATGTGGATATATTGACTTTTATTACATTATCGCTAACATATAGGTAGGTCACATTTTATCGTAAAAATGATGTATGTACGTCCATTCATAGTTACCCTGTTCCACACGAAATCGAAAGTCTCACAATATTTTCTTTAATAACACACCCGGATAAAGAAACTGTTGTCGCGCGTGACTGGCGTCAATTGGCGCTGCTATCTACTTTTTTCTACTAAACTAACAGTTCGGAAATTAGACAAACATTGGTCCGGCGACAGGAAGCTCATCTCAAACACGAACGACGCTGTCATTGCGCCCGCGCAGACGAGAAGATGGATGTAAAATGGCGCCCGAGATTAACCTGACAGGAATTCACTTTCTAATATTAACAGCTGCACATACAAGGATACATTATGGTGTGTTAGGTCCGGATCAAATTTTAGTTTAGTTGCATTAATTTTGTGTTAAAATTAGTAATGGAAATTTTAAACAGTGATTTTTGAACTCAATTAATTGTGTTTTATTAATACAAATTGTGTTAGGTTAGGTTATTATGTTGCATGCTTGAGCAAATGCACTTAAAAGTTATTACTTAAATTATTTTTTTAAGAAAAGTTGTATCTTTCTCTTGACGGGTGAAAGTCCTGCTGCTCAGTCCAGAAATAGACACCTTCGGTCTGATTATTATGATAGCTTCTTCTAGCCTCTATACATTTTTCTTTTCGTTCCCGCTTACTCAATATAACAATAACAATAAATCAAACGATTAAAACATCATCAATCTAGAGAAACTTTAAAGCTTAGATCCGTTTATGTCAGATTTAGGCGCACAGTGTCTATTCCGGGTAACGGACCACCCACAGCACGCTCGCTGTTATTTTAGGTGCGCACATAATTGAGTTGTTGGGACCGAGCGACGACCCTGCGACACGCATAATGCGCTGTTTTACATGACTGTACTACCGCAGTGTCAAAAGAACGCTGTTGCGGTATAAATATACCAGATATTTCAATAGGAGCTATGAGTTTGATCAATATCTAGGTGCCTGTTGAATCATAATTCAAAACGCTATTCACAATAATGACCTCCGATCTTTGTTAGTATACCACCGCCGTATTAATGGTGAACTAAACACACTAGTCAATATAATATTACTTTAATAATAGGTACCTAATTATTTGTCTGTGTATGTCCCTTTACATACGCGCACAGGCTTATATTCAATGCGAGTAAGATTGAGATTATAGTCCGCCAGGCTGGCACAGCGCAAGTTGGCGGACTTTGCACATTGGAACTGTTTAAGTTCTCATAGACATGTATGAACAAAAAACCGTTTCTCAAGTGATTATTGTTTAGATTCCGCTCATGAAATACATACATTTCAGACGTGTCCAACAAAAACCATACACAACTATATTTCAAAACGTACGTTCGACCAGAGTGGCTTGCAGTGCGTTAACAATAGAAATAAGTTGACCTATATACTCGATGTTTCCCACTTGAAAAAAGGTTGGAATCCATACGTATCTTTTATCAGGACGCTATAAACCAAACATTCTGCCGACATAATAGCTCAAGCCTTCCTTTATTCCGCTCCCTTTAAACGAACCTGACATGGATTGTGCGAAATGATTAATAGTCCACACGTCATAATGATACGACGGTTTTTTGTTGCGTGTAGGGGCTTATCCTGTGACATTCTTTTGATAGGATGTAGGTCGTCGCGGGAACATTAATGACTTAGGTAGGTACTTACCTAGTTTTGTATTTCTAAGCAAAATTGTGATAAATCTGCCCACAGCTTACGGTATATTTTCAATAACAATGAAGCATAGAAATGTATGTCGACGAAAGCGTCCTCATTTCTATACCTATATCGTTCAAAATGTTGGAAACTTATATTTATCTAGATTATTAATTGTACGACGGTTACAACTGTAAATATAAAGCAAATCGATTTTATGAATGATCGAGTTATTAATAATTGTACTTATCACGATCAGTTTTCCTTGCATACAGCCAAAGTAATGTCTTAAAGTAAAAGTAACAGATTTTTTTAGATCTTTTAACTGTAGCTTTTTCTTCAGTTGTTCATGAATAAACTGACCGTAAGTACAAATAAGTTTAGTTTTCAAGAGAGATTTTCCTATTGTGATCTTACCATTTCTAACAGGAATATAGACAAAAAGCTAAATCCACCTTTATTTTTGTCGTCTGTCCATCTTCCTTTAAAGAATAGTCCCCGTGGAATGTTGTTTACTCTTTTAGGGTCCGATACAAAGGTTGTCGGTCCGCAACAAAGTGTACTACGTGTAAAATCCTTAACACTCCCAAACGCACGTATATCTCGCACTCGAGTTTGAATACAAACGACCTGATTTTTGTTTCCTGTAATTTTTTGGGCATACAACACTAACGTCCGGATTATTAAACAAAGAAACTCAAACGAATGTGTGCCATGATAATAAAAAAAATATATATTCCCCTTTGTTGCGCCATAAAGTTGCAATGAGCATGCACAAATAGGTGAAGAGGATGAAACATGCGTGTTGAGTAGAAACATGCGCGAGAATTTACGGTGTTGTTTATATGGTAGAATCTTTTGATACACAGATTTGTAAATAACAAGAGAGATATGTCTATATATATATATCTTTATATATACAATTTCGGTGTGCGTGTATTCGTAATTCTTCTTCTCCTAAACGGCTTGACCGATTTTGATGAGTACAAAAATACTTATAGCATCACCGTGATGGTTCTTAGCTATAGTTGGACCCGATAGGTGGCACTGTTGTCAACATCCAGAAAATACAATAGTTTCTTTTTTACTAAACATACATATCTTGGTAAAAACAGTATTGGTATGCCCATCTTACTCAACTAAGTAGGTAAAGTAAATGATGTTAAGTTGGACAAGTCTGCGTTCGCACCGAGCAGCAGGTGGATTTTGTAACGCAGTGAAACGCGTCATGTATAACATACCCGTATTTACCACAAAAATTTCAAAAAAAATCGAAGTTGTTCCCATTTTTTATTGTCCGCTTTAATTATCTTGTAAAATAATTAAGATTTGAAAAAAATTTTTCATTGAGCACATGTATATTGATGAATAGAAGCAATTAATAAAAATTGTTTTGCTAATTTTGACATGAAGCTTTATACATAGGTACCGTCAAATTAAATGTTTCTTTCTATTCCCCTAGTAAATCTCTTTTTACCTAAAAGAGTTACTTTTTACATTACCAACAACACAAGCATTGCTGAAATTAATGTCTATTGGACTGAGAGGCAAACGCTAAGCTTTCAAATAGAACAAACTGCGCTGTTAGGAGCTCGTTCGATTTTCATTGGCACTCTACCCCTAGTGTGAAAGCACTTTCGTCTACTACCCTTTTGATAGTTCTAGCTCTATCTCTCTCATGATAGACTGATAGATAAGGATGAAGGATATCGGAACTAGTGTAGTTGTGAATTATGTAATAGGTGGTTGCATTCGTTTGTTGATACGATCTCGGCTTCTTGGTTCTCAGGTGTTTTATTGACTCTATCGAGGGGATAATGAGGGTTTTCTTCATAGTAGAGCATTTGTGATGTGTGGATGACGCGAAAATAAGCGATTGCGATGGGTGTTTCTTCGGAGGTCATCGAGTTCTTGAATTTTGACAATATTCTTCTTCAGTCAATACTTTAATAAACGGCAAATAACTATACCACGGCCAACGAGAAGCGATACGAAAATGAATATGTTATCGTTATCTCTATAGTCATCATCAAACTTGTTCGTCACCAGAGCTAATTTTATCTCGAGGCTACGGCTAACAAAACTAAGACAATTTTATTGTGAAATGGAATTCAAACCTTGGGACTGAGATAAAATTATCAAACACTAAAACCAATCTGCAGTTTCAACTGTCGTGTAAACAATCAGGAACAAGACGCGAACAAATATCTCCGTCAACTTAATTGAAGTGGCATGAGTAACTCTATCGATACCTATTACAGTATATTTATTGCAGTGGCGAGTGATAAAACCGTGTTTCATCGGCTGTTTGTTTATAGATTTCCCAGAATGACTGCAATTAATTATGACCGATACTCTGTCCACAGTCTTTTGTTTTTGCGCGCCGCTCGTAGAACAATGCAGCGCGTGCGACTTCAGTCTCGCACCAAATAAACCAAGTCTCCCGTCGACTTTTTGCCGGTCTCGCTTCGCAACCAAATTTTATTAAAACCTTTGCCCGACTTAAACGAATTTCGCCGAGCGGAATACTTCGATCGCAAAACGCCAAAGTGACAAAGTCGGCGGCGGCAAAGTTAAAGTTACGACGTTCAACGCGACTATTCTTATTGAGTTTCGACATTACGGCTTTTCTTCAAGCTGTCGGGCCGGACAATAAAAAGATAGGTAACCTACATTGTTTCAAATATCGCGCCATTTACAAGATGGGATTGACTCATTACTTTGTAGTCTTTTTATTAGAACTTTATTTATAGTGATGCTCTAATGGAAAGATCAAACGCACTCGGCAGTTAATTTTAATGTCTCGGTGTAAACGTGCACCAAGCCCGTTAGACATAATTAGAGGGATCGGTGAAGGCTCGCTTTGCATTGGTTCGCCGCCGGCAGTATTTTGATCTCGATGACATTTATTATGTCACTGACATCGGCACACTGCGTATACTTGGTACTAGCTATTTTGATTTTAACGAGACCGTTAACATTCATATTCTTGATTGATGTAGCCTACCTGATGTGACGAAACGTAGTAATAAAAATGTTTTGATGGATTGGTAATCTAGCTATGATTCATGAACGGGTCAATTTATCTTATAAATATACGAGGTTAATATACAAAGGGCTTCGACATCCCAAGTCCAATATGTTTTTGCGAAATTGCGTCAATTATATGACTTGAACATGGGAGAAATGGCGGTAAACCCAGCGTTGTGGAACCGGCAAACTTGTTTTATGTGTCAGGAAGGAAGGCATGCTGTCAGCAAGCGCCTCGCGAGGCAACGAGGCAACGAGGCGGCGCGAGGGCGCGAGCTCTCATCAACTTTAACGAGCCATTACCGCTGCGCCGTCGTGCCCGACGCGGCTACGGGGGGATCGCTGTAATTTTCGGAACTCTCATAACGTGTAATTATTTCAGGAGGGGGCGTCAATAACGCAACCGCAATACATTTGTATGCGTCCGAACCCGAATTTTCGTTTTCAGTAAAAGTAGAACGCGGCATGTTTATGCATGAACGCACCCATGAATAATTTTGAAATCCCGCCCGAAATGAAACCTAATTATTTTCATGTATACAATTCCCATAAATAATCCGGAATGATAAAATAATCCCTTTAATATCGGGATCCAAAAAGTGAAACACGAAATGCCGTTATGAATAAGAATACTAACTAATGAACCAATTTATGGAGACAACCGGCGGTCCGGTGAGTTATTATCGACACAAAAGCGAAGACAGAGCAAGATGCTCACTGAAATGGAACGTAGCGAGTCCAACTGAAATAATTCACGGCGAATTCGACACGGACGTTAGCAGTTGCATCGCCGTGGGCGCATGCAAGCTTGTCCGTAGCCGTCGACGGCTCTTGTTGCTACTAGTGCGGCTATTTCTAAACCGTATCACGTCTCGCCCGTCGACCGGATCGCCACAACGGCCGACGCTTTGATGTCACATTCTCTTTTTGCAAATGGCACTTCGGTATGGCGAATGCTGTCGGGAAAGATGTCTAACGACTACCGTCCCGATCGCCGCATTCTTTATTCCGACGCTTTCTTTTTCCTACCTAAAATATATTGGTATGTCTTTCAACTTGCTGACACTGTGCAATTAAGTGGCATTTAAAGGAATGGTATTTTGCTGCTGCAGACAGAAAGCGGACTTTTGGCTAAACTAAAATGTAAGAAATGAAATTAAGATTTTTTTTTCAATACTTACCAGAAAATGCAATATTATTATTTTAATAAATAAACTGATACATAGCGACCTACTTTTTTACTTTCAATACCAAATGAAGTGCTCATTTGAAGTTACAAACTGATAATGCCGCATCGACAGGGTTGTCGAAGCAGTTTATTTTCAGCAGAACCAATGTGGTAAGATAATAGAGCGCCGTAAACCTTGGTCCCGTGTGGGCGTCCCTCAGATAACAGGCAGCTGGCGATATCTCTTAAAGCGGTAATTTGTTAGACTTCATTCGGCCCACTTGTGATAAGAGGAATAAAACCTAAGCTAGAGTCTCGTTGTAAAGTTCAAGGCGATGTTTAAGCTTTTACAGTGCCATCGGAATGTTGGGCAAAGAGCCTTTTATGGTCGCATTCAGCAATATAGTGCGGGATAATGCCAGCCTCAAAGGCTTGCTGGACCGTACTTACAAATTAATATTACAAATTCTTATGGGTAGTGTTATGCGTGCCGGAACGAATAAAACGACTCTACTATTTTAATTCCAAAACAATTAAAAAGTAATAGAAAATAAATTTAATTTTGAAATAGGTAATTAATTATTTACTTTTTTATCTTCCACTAATATAAGTCTGCCGTTTCTTTGAGCATTTAATAGTACATTGTTACACGAGTGGTGAAAGTGACTTATTTTTCCCGAGACGGGGTTTGGCGCCCGAGCGTAGCGAGGGCGCTAATAGTTCGAGGGACAAAATAAGTCTTTCACTCGAGGTAAACACTGTGCTTTTCATTACGAATACAAGGAAAATAAAAATAAAAACAGGAATTGGCTAAAGAAATAATACAAGGAAGCATGAACAATACTTTACAACTCGAAAAAAAAAAAGATCGGATTGCCGCCTATTTTGTTTTTTTTCGTTGGCCGGCCAACTTCATTATTTAGCCAGTATTTTTAATTTTCATTTTTAAATATTTTGACCAAATCTATGTTATTTTAAAGAAATTGTTGAAACTAAATTATAATTAAGTCATTTAAAAGTACCTATATATTCTTTATTTAATACTCAACTTTATGTTATTTCAATTTTACATCGTGCTGTAATTGAGTGACTGTAGAAAAAGTTTGAACATGGTTCCATAGAAATGGAACAAGTTTTTTTTTTTTATAATTTGACAGCTGTCAGTTGAAAGTGAATCTCCCGGGGCCAGAAAAGTATTACTTTCAACCCGCTCCTCAGGCAACTTCAGACCTACTTTCAGTGTATGAGTAATGAAAAATTATTTTATAAACACGCTGACAAATAAGATTTCAGTAATTTTCCTAATAATGTAAGTGTGACTATGAGATAAAGACGATATAGGTATGCGTGTATAACTAGAACAAAAATGTTGATTAGACGCCAAATTAAAACAAGCTAAGGGCTACCAAAAACGATGCCTCACATCACATGAGGCGTCACGAGAGAGCTACCAGTGACAGCTATGCAGTCGCCGGCTATGTTTTATGACGGTGGCACGAAATAAATGGAAATAAAAGGGGAAAAAATACTCTCGCAGCATTAAAACGTACGGCTATGAATGTCTTTAGACAAATTAAAACGCGGTGATTTATGGGGCAGGCCCTTTTATTACTTGGTACAGTAGCATTTTTACAAGCCCCACTCGCCGGGAATGTAGTAAACGTTCACATCTCACCTCCGAAGATGTATAATTTTTGTTTGGAGTTCTTAATTAGCTTTTTATTTTATAGCTCAAAATCAGCTCAAGATTTTAGAGTGTAAAAAACATTTTTATTATTGTCAACATTACTTTTCTCAAGGACTTGGTGCATACATATACATAAAGTATGCCTAAGGTGGTGGTTTTTTCGGCGCGAACATTTTAAGGGGTCTATTTTACAATATTTTCCTGCTGGGGTAATTTATTCAGGTACATAAAAAAATACTTAAGAAATAATGACCATATCACGCCTCGGATGGCCTACGTAATAACAGGTTAATAACAATTTACTATCGGGGCGTTTATTCCAGGGCGGCTCAATGTTTAATACGCCGTTAATTTACTAAAATTATACCCCTTTTCACGCATGAACGAGTCGAGGAAATTACTCTATTAGAACAAAATATAAACACCATTTTTCATTACACTGTGTAGCATAACATAAATTAATAAAGTACTGTAATGATGGATTAATATTTAGAAAAAAATACCAGTTTTTTTAACAGCATTTTAGCCTATGATCCTTATTCCTCTCGCATTGGGTGTGAGTGCACTATTGCTGGTAGAGCCAAGCTGTAACTAATTGCTAGCAAATTGCTAATTGCTAACTAATTGCTAGCTCGACCAGGGTAGTACCACTCTCTCACAGCAGATTGGCTTAAAGTAAGTAGCTATTGTAGCTGCGTTTCGTACGATGAGTGAGAAAGCCGAAAGCCCAACACCCACACTCCATTCTCCTCCGTCTGTCCCACTCCCCTTCAGGTCAGTATCGTGCGAGCAATGCCTTTGGTACCTATGGGCTCCAATAACTGCTTCGCATCGGATCGTACGCTTGTTTGCCGATTTTTTTATATACAAAACAACCACAACCAACTTCATAATTACTTTAAAAAAAATGCATTATGCAACAGTTCATATATAAGTGAATTGCTCTAATACTAACAAAGCCTAATAAACAGGTTGTCAAAGTGTACAGTTTGAATGTAGCGAGCTATTTGCCAACCCTTACACTGAATAGTACTTAACCTCTGTTGAGTACGCTTGTGCTGTCTACGTAACAATTTAGTTTGATGATAATACTAGTATCGAGTTACGGACAACCCTAGCTTTTGTTAGGTTACGAATATTTTGATAAGCGATAGCGTTTTAACAATAAATTCAGTTACGTTACTTGGGTTTTCTAAAGAATACATACATTGTGCTCTACTTATACATAACCTTATACTTACCAAAATAAACGAAAAAGATGATTAAGATGTACATTATTTTTAAGTAGGTAGTTAATTAACGAGTGCTGTGTTGGCTTGTATTAATAAAAATAACAATATCAGTTTATTTTGATGGACTATGTATGCCCATTTAACAATCAATTTAATCGATGTTGTCAGAATGCAGAAAACTAGACAAGGCTAGGACATTAAAACCCTTCCCGCTATGCTATTGTGTATGCGACGTCCTTTAATACGGAATCCCGTGAAAGACTAGGGGAGGTGAAGCCTCAATTTTACCGTGAATTTTGTAATTAAACGCCTCGTCTAATTGTGACCTTCGACCGCTACGAGCTCCGTTGCCCCTCAAGGCTTATGTTCTTTGAAATAGAATACGCTCTACTTACAACGTTAAAGAAATCCTAGATAAAAACATGGGGTGTACCTTTGTAGGACCCGTAATAATAACTCGAGTCTGATAGTGATCTTAAGTACGCTTTTAACATGCCCTTTTGTAATGGTATGACATAAGCATGACGTTTCCAAGATCGCTCTCAGACTTGAGATTGATATTAATACGGGCCCTAGACTGGGTTGTCTAACAGTCATTTGGGAAAGCTTCAGTAGTAAACCTACGTCTTCCGGTTGATGAATATAGAGCGATATATGCTTTAAATATATTTGAAATGCACACCTTTATCTTTTAATCTAATAAAACTGTCCTAACTCGATATTTTGGACTACATTTTATCATTATCTCTATATTTTTTACCGTAAGTTTAAATATAATAAAAATAGGTATTTTCTTCTTCTTCTTTCGTAATGATCCAAGATTACCTTTGCAACTTGCCAGGCAGTTCAAGTCAACTGAGGGAAATCTAGTGCCGCAATACCTAGTTATAGACAATACGAGAGTGGGTAATAGCGCACTAACTGTAATTACAGTCGTTACACGCCGCTGAATTGCAGTCTTTAACTGTGCACGTGATTGCTGAAGCACTAACCCTGTGATTGGGGATATCCTTGGGTTCAGATAGTGAGTATTGAAGTACCTATGTGGGAACTGGTCTGGAATTCTTAGCAGGCTAGTATTTTATTCATTGAAAAATCAATATTCACCAAACAAAGGAGAGAGAAAACTAAATTCGTTTATTTTGTTTTATAATGTGTCCCTTATGTATTATCTTACCTAACTATAGCTACTCAATTCAGTGCAGTAAAACATACCGACAACACAAGCTTGCATAAAGGATTCCAACAATCTTCAAAAAAATATCTAAGAACTACAAGATACTACACAATGGTTAAAATTAAATCGTGTCAAACAAAGAACTCAAATAATAAAACGTAAGTTATTTTTAAATAGAGAAGGAAGATGAGTAATAAAAATGTAAGGTCTTCCGTATTTAGATATTGTTTGTATCATTCTGCCACTTGCAGTGAAAATTGCTGTATAACCGCGATTAAAGGAAGGTATAAAGCTGGAATGATGGCGTTTATGTAAATTGCTTCCGCTTGGATTTCGCCGAGATTTATGTCTAGCGTCAAGAACAATTAAATTTAGACCACGAATACTGCTACCGTATAAATTAACTCATTTCAGTCAGAGCTTCGGACGTTCGGATTTCTATCCTATTTTCCGAGAATACATAATTAAGTGGACACGTTTGATCTTTCGCCGTTTTGTTTTGGAGCGAAGTATTTAGGGCAACAAGGCACACGTGGTTTAAGGTAGATCGGTATCATTTAAATACCGAACACGCGTTGATTAAAGTGATATAGGACTTCTGTCCTTGTCCGAGAATGGACACTAATAAAAACGAATGATACTAAAAATTATAAACAGAATAATAACAATTAAAACATCGTTCTTTGTACTTTTCGTAAATATAAATTAGTGATTTCTGTAGAAGTGTATACCTACTGAAAGTGGAGTATAATTACTACATAAAATACCTGTGAACTAAACTTTCAGAACTGAATTTAAAGTGAAGAATCTCACGATATTAATTTCACTTACAGAAAATTGATCCTGGATAGTGGATTCCACTTATACTCTCAGCTTTTCAGTGTACCTTCGTTTATCATAAAATACAGTGACGCAGCATATCTACAAGTCGATGTAAAATTCAGCGGGGTCGGTGGCGACTTGCACCCCAGGGTGAGGAGCGCTCGGTAATACCTGTCCGACTGTTTTTATTGACGTTGATTATTAACTTTTCATGTTACGCTAATGGATTAGCGCAATTCAAAGGGGATTGCGATGTTACTCTAGGTAAGTTTTTAATTTGGTTTGAGTGTGATCTTCGCTGTGATTGGTGCATTAAACTTTTGGGAGATTAAAACTATTTTGTGTCTGCGATGTTTAACTTCAAATTATTGTCTTGTCTAGAGGAATTTATTGGAAAGGTTCATATTTACTTCAACGGAAATATGTCGGTTATGAAGAATATTCTCCTTTCGGTTCTGATAATTCGACGACCGCTTGGCGCAGTGGTTCGAGCGTAGGCTGCTCGGCTCACTGCATATGGTGTTTGCGGGTTTGATTGCCGCAGGGGCAAATTTTTGGAAATAGCCTTATCGTCATTTGCCAGGTCTGGGTGACACTGGGATCGCCCCTAGTCCATTGTACGGTACCCATAGTACAAGCGTGCTTAGTTTGGGATCATACAGTTGGTGTGTCAGTCTGGCGATATTTATTATTATTAATTTCGCTCAAAACCATTACAGAACCAAACCCTGTGTTTGCGTTTTATTTAATTATTAAATAATACAAGTCGCGTGAAACAATTCCAGTAGGTACCTAGTGCTATTTAAATGTAGCGTACCTCGAAAGCAATTTCACAATTTTGTAAAATGCATATTAATGCGTTTCTCGTTAAATTATATTCAAATCAGATTATTCGTAAGTTACGAGAAGGCTCCTAACAATTTGCAAACTGGGCTTATTTTCGATCAACATCGTATGATAAATGCTCCCCATGGAAACGTTCCAGAAGCCGATACGGCATTAACATAAATTATAATTACAGATTAATTTCAGGTTGGAACATTAACATCCGTGATATATTATAAGCAATGAGTTGGTTGAAAATATTCCCTAAATAATCTCGATGCACGCGAGTGGGAGATACACAGATGACGTCCGATGACATCATCATCATCATCATCAGCCGGAAGACGTCCACTGCTGGACATAGGCCTCCCCCATGGAACGCCACAATGGACGGTTGCCCGCTATCCGCATCCAACGGCTCCCCGCGACTCTCACCAGATCGTCGGTCCATCTAGTGGGGGGCCGTCCAACTCTGCGTCTTCCGGTTCGAGGTCGCCACTCGAGAACCTTTCTTCCCCACGTCCGATGACGGGTGGGGATTATTTTCTTGGCTGTAAAACCTCTTTTATCTTTGAAAGTTTTTCTTTCATTGTTGCAATATTTTTGTACAATTATTTAAATTTATTTTATAACAACATAATATTAACCTGTACTATGAGTACGTTCATTATAATAAATTCTCAGTAATACATTATCACGAATGTAAGATGGGAAATAAAATACCTACGTATTTTTGATTAAGTCTAACTTTTTTATTTACTATGGTAATTATTCATAGAATGTTATTCTACGAAATATAAAAATTACGACCGTTTTATAACACAGACGCACAGATCATACATTATAGTGACATAGCATTCGTGATAGGAAGATGCTTATCAAAAAATCGTTCCCAGCGTTATATTATCATGATAACGTTATCACAACAAATCCCAGACTAACCTATTTTTATTCAGTTATTGACTTTATTTTTATCGAAGCAGACATCGAAATGCAATGACAATAACGAAAATCGGATACTGCGACTTTCGCAGTATTGTAGAGACGTAATTTAAAAAAACGAATAAGAAAGTTTAAGTGCACTCACTTTGGAAAGTAGATGAAACTATTGTCGATAGTGAGAATGCAACGAATTTCCCGGTTGAGTTTTCATACGAATAGCAGTATCTATATATAGCTGCACACCTACTACTATACCGTATATCATTATCTCTTACAATCATAATAACTGAAAACTTTTATATTTTTTGACTCACGACTATTTGAAAATCGTGTTTAAAATCACTTGGCAATAAGTACTATTTTATGTATTAGGTACTTTGTGAAGATAAGTGAATTTGTGTATAAATAATGTATTATGTATATACAAGGTGACACATAATGGGTATACAATTTTTTTCAAAACTTAATTTTGTAATTCTAAAACCATCAGCTTTGGAGGGAACTTAAAAAACAAAAGGTGTTATAGGAATACAGCTGTTGACCGATTTCACAAGTCTACAAAACCTTTAGTACTTCAACTGTCCCACAAAGCCGATAGTTTGAGATTTACAAAGTTAAGTTGCAAAAAAAATAGTACACCCTTTTTGTTTCACCTAGTATACTACAACGTATAAAAATAATATATCATGAAACCTAACGTCGCGTCGGTATAGATGGGTGTCCTCGTTTTAAGCGAACCTATTGCTGGGCAGTTAATTCTATTTTTATATCACAAATTGAGGTCCTTGTAACTTCACGATCCTAAAAAAATAATAATATGGCGACCATACTCACATTTATTATACTACTACTTACATTAAAATGTTGTGCTGTGACGAATTTAGTTGAGAAAGGCAGTGTGCCAGATATGAGATGGGTTATACAATTTTATTGCGTAAAGTCACTAATTATTACTTTGAATGTTGAAACTTTATATTTTAGATGCCAAAGTGGATGTTATAAAAACTATAGATGCCAAATTACCCAGTACGTTGAGTGCCTATTATGTATAAATTCTTATCAGACAGCTTACGCAAAATAAACTATTCCATTCAATGATCTTCGAATCATTTGACTATATTTGTAATTAACTGTAGTTAATTAACAAAAATAAATAAGTATAGTTGGTTAAATAGTATAGTTAAATATAGTTAGTATAGTTTATGTTTTATTATATCACAAATTGTGGAAAGGTCAGAGTAAATAAAGGCTATTTTTTTTTATTAATTAACAAATTCCCGGAAACAGAAAGGTATTTTAACATACTCTGACTTGGACTTCGTTCAACATTAATAGGAAAAATATTATTTAATTATTTGTATTTTTTCAGTATTTTAAACATGGAATGAAGTCGAGTCTCTAGTTTGAAGTCCAGTATATGTAAACTTAGAAACTAGAGTCGGCAATTCCCCTAAATGATATTACGAGAAAAAACACCATGAATGGAAATGTAATTTGATTCGAATGGGCTTTGTTCCTTTACTAAGCCCTCGTGATAAAGGAAAGCTTATTCCGCGCCGAAAAGGTGGCTATAAACGTGGCCGATACGTAAGCAAGACAAGAATAAATTGGACTCAAAGATTTATTGCCAAATGCTCTTAACCCGAAACCTTACTCAAAGGGGATGAATTTGCGCTATTCAATTTTTCGACTATAACAGCCATAAAATATTTATTTATCCCATTAAGAGGTAATTTATAATTATGATAATTAACATAGAATTAAATCTCTGTGCTGGGAAGTTGGTTTACAACCGGCTTCGGGGTTTATGGCTCGACGAAGACTTGTAAGCCGGAGGTAACGACGTGCTTCATTACTAAGTAGTGTATTATTTATGCCGCCTTTTACGCTGTTTTATACCGTTGAAATACACTATAAACCTTGCGGTACACGATAACCAAATAAAAGGTACCTCCTGTACTCGTAATATACCATTCCTTGAGTAAAATACTCAAGTATACTCCTTGAATAAAATAAATAGTCTTTGAATATTTAAGTGATACTGAAAACAGGATACTATCATTTACTTCCTACAAAGAGAGAAATAAAAGGTGAATGTTTTTTTATAAAGTTGCTATATTTCAGAGTTTTGGATACATCTCAACAGACTCAGAAAATATTTGATGACAGATCATATCGCTAATTAGTCTGGTATTGGAAAATCTATTAAAACTCTTATTAGATGCCATTTAGGGCTTTAGAATGGCATATCCCAAGTTTGATTTCACAATTGAGATCGATTGATTAGTATTCGCCATGATTTTCGGTAATTGTAAGCTTAGAACATTTTAGATCGTGGGAGAGAATTAGTTAAACTACGATTACATTTTACTCCTAATACACAAATTTAATATAAATATCACAGTCAAAGATTACATAACTAATATTCTAATAATTACTAACCTTATATGGCAGTGAAATGCAGGGCTTTTAAATCTACGTTAACAGTCAAATTGATACAACCTTTTGTGGAGTTAGGATGGCCGTCCACTTGGCTGTGCTATGAAGCGAGCTCGCCCGCTTCGACCAATAGGATCGCTTCATTTCCTGTCAACTTGTGCTAAGCTTAGTAAAGCTGAGGAAGTGAAGCGATCTTATTGGCCGAAGCGAGCGGGCCCGCTTCATAGCACAACCAAGTGGACGGTCACCCTTATAGTTAGACAAGTTTAGCTTATAATGAGTAAAAGTGTCTTCATGAAGAAGGAGGTTTATCTGCCTACAAGTACATACTTGGAACCTACTTACTTACCCGAAACGAAAATAGCCTCGTGTTATATCTAATGCAAAATATTTTAAGGTGTCGATAAGTCAATGGATGTTTCTTTACATGGCGTGTATGTAAATGTAAACTCAAAACTCCTATTTATTTATGAAAACACCCTCAGTATAATGTCACCAATGAAAATACTAGTCCTATATACTGTGACTAGAATATAGATTAGGAATAAATTACGAGTTACAAATATCAAAGTCTCAGTATCTACACGTTACAAGCACTACGACTGCATCTACAAATGTTTACGTACATGAATTTGTTTGACAATATTAAAGTTTACATTCGCTACCTACATCTAATACCGTCATGATTTCGTTACATTTACTACTAAAAATTGCAAAATTGTGGAACTCGAATCTTATTTTAGAAGATATTTTTTATTATTGCTTTGTTTTCGTCATTCATCGAATCGGACCTAATCCTTCTCGATTCCATAGGCGTTCCTGTTCTCTGGACTCTGAAAAAACGCATTAAATCTCAGTATCCACATCGTGTATTAAGGCATGGGAGTAAAATTGTAAACAACTTCAATTTACCTCATACGGGGGCGGCGGCAGTATATCACACAGATTTATTTGACAGCCCTGCTCCGACCTCGCTACATTCGAATGTCGACTCGTCTGAATTGGAATTTTGAAACTGTTCTCTCTTCCCAGCCAGTGCCATTGAGGGTAGTCGTACTCTAATTCACTAGCCGGACCCACTTTGCTTTTGTCCTGCCGACTCCTTGACCCGGATCTGTTCGTATGACACGAAGCGCAATCATCTTCTAACACATTGATATCGTTTTGAACGTTCTCAAGTCTAGGCTCTCTATAGTCTTTAGTCGATCTACTGGAAGTGCTATGACAACACGTAGAACACTCTCCGTTCGAGTATTGTATGCTGCCATTGCACGATCTAACAATGCTATTGTTATGAGATCGCCTTTCTGGACAATTTCTCAGGTCTCCGATGTCGTTATTGTCCTGCGATAAAATTGGTATTTATTGTACCGTACGCTACAGTTAAGTTATGCAAATTCAGTGTAATCTTATCTGATAAGTCAACAATCAAGTTCTTGTAAGTGTTATCGTACCTTGAAATTGAGCTCTGTGTAAATGGCGTTGGAAGCGTATGGTTCCGGCGGGCCGCGGCGTATTCTGTCGACACTCGACGCGTCTAATCCTTGAATGGAATTCTGGGGCAGACTGTACTCCGGCTCCACGCTGAGAATACTCGTCGATTGGCCACCTAATTGTAAAATTGTTTGCGTAAGCCATTGAAAGCTTAAAGTGTACTTCACACATTAGTGTTGCGATAACAAATCTCTACGCCACATAACTAGGTTTACAAACACATTTACGTTAACGTAATGTTTGTCACATTTGTAAATGGTCACTATCTAATGGAGGTTATAAGGCATAAATATCTGTACTTAATAAGTTATCATATATCTATTTGATAGCACAAAACAAACCTAAGTAAAAGCATCAAACAAATTAAACCTAACCTGTTATGATCGCATTATTTCCAAACATTATCAAATCAAATTCATATCGTGAGAAATATGCCATAGGAAATCAATAAGTAAACACTGTATTATCAAGCAGATAAGGTGAATACCCACCGTGCAAGAGGTTCTGGTGACAGCTGCTTACGTCGAGGCTCTGGTCGGGCGCGGCGAATACCGGCCGGTCTCTTAACCAAATAGTGTCTTTATTCAATAGGCACTGTTGAGCCGTAACAATTGACTGACCTACAATTGAGATCAATGTTTCAATTACAGCTACTTGATGTATATTTAAGTGTTTGTATGTTAGAAATATTTAAATTAAATAACGTATACGTGACGTGTCAGTTACCGTCCACTTTACTGTGCTATGAAGCGGGCTCTCCCGCTCCGACCAACAAGGATCGCTTCATTTCCTCAGCTCCACCAGGTTCAGATCACATTTACAGTATATGAAGCGATCCTATTGGTCGAAGCGGGCAAGCCCGCTTTCTAGCACAGCCAGGTGAACAGTCACCCTAAGGATTTCACCAAGATTAGCTTAAAACAAAAGACAGTCGCATATGTTGGCGATAGGGGACATTAATATTATTTATACTACAGCTGAAAATTTTATTTCAGCAGATTGAATATACCATATTGCTTGGTCTGTTATCCTCCTGACAGATGGACGGAAAATAGCGTAGAGATAAATAATATAGAGACAAAATCACGTGCATACTTTATAGTATTAGTACTTATTAGAATCAGATCTAGAATTGAGTAACATATTATTATAATAATTTCTTACCCGTAGTTTTCTTCCTTTGAATGTTATTACGTCTTCTAATATAGTAGACACTGAAGACTCCGATCGCAATTATTGAGAAAAGAGTTAGTCCGAGAGCTAGCAGCCATGTTTCTTGCAATACATGCGGCATATTCGTGTCTTTTGGTGGCTCGGTTCTACGGGAGAACAGTATGATTTTAATCTACGTTACGTTGTATAACATATGAGAATTTTATTTTATGGAATTTCTACTAACGTATGCTATTAACTATTTGACCTTAATTAAAAATCATATCAGCACACGATCATTCTATTTTGAATTCGATTCACAATCTAATAAAGGTTTATATATCATCTAAATCAGTGAAATTACCCAAATATCTGCTTTATGTAAACAACAAAACCAGGCGAAGTTGATAGTCCTTGGTGAGACTATATCTCTCTCACTCCGAGATATCATGCCTAAAGCCCCGTGCTGTCCCTTGCGGACACTCTGCTAGAAAAATACCAGTTGCACCAGGATCCTCGCACTAGCCTCGTTTTTTGTGCAACAACGACCTCTGTTAGTACTCGTATATACCTTCACAAATACTACTTACTGTACATAATGTCTCTGCGAATGTGTAGGCAGCATGTGTACATGCACAGGAGCGCTAAAGGGCCCTTGTCCACGCCGCGTAACAGCGGCGGCGCGAGCGCTGTAGCGGCCACCAACGCGCAATGAACTCGCCGCGGCCGCGCGCGTCCTAGCACCCAGAGACATCTGGCCGACCACGCGACCTCCTGTACTACCGCCGATGCGGATCTCGATCTATTACCAAATGATTTTATCACAATATGAAAAGAAACATATACACTTACGGAGCTCAGATATGGTCGGTAACTGTACCTCAAAAGTCTAAGCTCAAGATTGGCCACAAAGCAATGGAGTACAGTATATTGGGTTTCAAACGTTCAATTGGATCAACCCGTTGAAAAACACTTTACTCCGTTCCATGACTAGCATCGTAGACGTGGGCGAGAGAGTTACTCTGCTGAAGTCGGGACGGGCGGGCCACCTGGGCCGTATGGGCGAAATGAATGGGCGAGAAAATGCACAGGATGGGTAGCTGATAACGGGCGTCGCCGTCGTGGTCTACTCAGGGAAATATGGCGTGATGACCTCGATTGTTATCTGAAAGGATGGATGGGAGTAGCGAAAAGTAGAGTCAAGTGGAGTTGAATGTGGAGACCTTTGTCAGGCAGTGGAACAATGTGAGTAACAGAGAAAGGAAAATGAACATTATTTCGATTAATAAAAACAATGTTTTCTAAGACAAAAAGAAATGCGCTTAATAACGTTAAAAGTTGTAGCAAAACCTATCACGAACGTTTTGAAAACTAATCAACAAAGTTAGTGCCAGTAATGAAAACAAAACTTATACCGGCCAAAACATAATTAAACTACAATTGGAGGAAAACTTACCAAATAACCAGTAAGTTCGCCGTTCCACGTGCTCACAGGTGGCGGTTCCCATCGTATCCACGCCGATGTTGCGTTTATTACCCCGGCCGTAACACTCTGGGGCGGGGCAGAAGGCACTAAAATATCACCAGACTATCAACACAAAGTAACAACCCTAAGTAGTTACACAGAACACAAATCAAACAAGACCCTTACCGTCTTCATCCGTGAACCCCGACATCAAGTTGGACGGCTTCCCTAACAGCATCTTATAGAACGGCATCAAGAATATGTCGTATTGTGTGTAAGCCATCAGTCCACTCAGTACGTAACTCGATGAACCACTATTATCCACGTTCATCAATGATCCATTTGAGCAAACAATGCCGTCGGAGTGCGACAAATTTAGTATCGCTATATCTTCATCGGACGCGTTGCGCCAATTTAAAGTCGTTCCGTTGTACCAAATTTTGACACCTTCCAAATATTCGTTGTAATCTGTTAATACCTGAAATAAAGTATGACGTTAATCTTCTGTGACGTAATAAACGGTAATGCGCTTATGATAATGTAGCGTAACAAATACGTACATCCCAAACGACTTTCAGAGATGTCGAAGACAATTTTTCAACCCTTTTCAAAACCAAAACGTTTTGTTGCAAATATTTTCTCGCTTGAACCAACTCATACTGTGTCATGTGTGTATCACGTTCGTAGTCCACACTATACTCGTGTTCCGCTGAAGGTTCTTTCAATTCATTGTTTGCTTTTTTTAGAACCTTAAGATAAGCCTCTTGCATAATACTGCCAGCTGCGTTGACAGCTGTGCAAATCACTCTCCCGCTGTGTTCCGTCCTCGCTCCGTCCAAATACAATAAGCTCGAATTACTCCTCGTACATTCGGGGAACAGCAAAGAGTCCTGGATCCCCTCGAGAATCCAAAATGTGGTCGGCGTAGGTAACCCTTTAGCCTCACACGGAATGGAAACCACATCGCCCTCCCATGCGGTCAGATTGGACGGTATCTGCGTGAAGTGCGGTAACGCTGAAACAGATGGCCGCATTAAAATAGAACGGACAGTTGTTAGAATTATTGATGCAATAAAATCGATTTAAATAGAGAGAGAGCTTACAGTAAACCGTCAGCGTGGCGCTGGTGATACTGGTTCCCGCGTGGCTGTCGGCGCGGCAGGAATAGACGCCGCCGTCGGTCGCGGACACATGTTCCAATCTTAATAGCCCTCGGACTATTGCGGCATGCGAAGGCAACGAGCCGTCCTCTTTGACCCACGTTATTTTTACACTCGAATCATAACTCTAAAAGGAATTGAGTGGAATTATAGTAGTAGCATTAACTTCGCGCCTTATAAGAGAGATGGTAAATTACCTACTTGGCAATTAAACTCGACAGTTTGGCCGACAAGTGCTGTTACGTTGCTAGGTTTAACGACGAAGTGTGGCCGCCGTAAAACAATTAGCGCGGCGGCCCGCGACTGCCTCTCACCGGCTATATTAGACGCTACGCATCTGAATAGACCACTGTCGGTGGGTAAGGTTTCTAAGATTTTTAAGCTTCCTGTATCTGTTACTGTAACCCTGAAAAGTAAGAAAAAATAAGAAAAAAACAAAGTACCTAAGGCCCGTATTAATAAATCGATCTCAAGTCTGAATCCGATGTTGAAATGTAATTCTTATATCCTACCAGTATGGAATGACTTGTCAAAACTTACTTAAGACTTGAGATCGGTTTATTATTACGGGACTTTATAATTCAAGAACAACTGAACACATATTATTAAGTTATATATAAATGTGTATCATTTCCTCATTACTAACGATGCTTGGTAAATAACGAGACTGACATTAATGGGACTTGTGAGTATATTATTGAAAGTTAAAAGTAATTACGGCCGAGATAACACTAGGCAGATGAACCCATAAACAAACTAATGTTATATCGATGTCGGCAACAAGATAACCTTAGGACAAGCATTTATTTCGGAAACTGAATACAAAAGCTGTAAGTACTGTACCTGCCATTGACTTCTACGTCATAAGGTTGTCCGTCTTTGAGCCACTGCACCGATGGTTCTGGGACGCCCCGAGGCGGGGCACATTCTAATATGGCTGGCTCACCAGCTGCTACATGGACATCTCTGGGCTCGGCCCTGAACTCGTCACGTAAAACTAAGGAAAATTATTCCACATTAAAACACTAGCCAAGGCAAATGAGATTAGAAAAAATTGCTGTTTGATTAGTAATATTTAATACAAAGCCCAGAAATACTCCGTTTTTTTTACCATTATTATGATGATGACATTTTTCGCTAAGAGTATTACTATTACTATTTTAGGACTCTACCTGCTCTAGTATAAAGTCGGCTATTTTGTTTAGACCTACGGGGGCTTTAACAAATTCACATTTTTACAACCGGAACGCGACCTAGAAATAGAGATTGTCTTTGCCAATATTTAATCGCAATATTTAATACCATTTGAAATATTTCATTGATTTTAGGGCTCTAACCTCCGACTTAGAGTACTGTGCTGTATCCATAAATTATCAACCTTAGATTATTTTTTCTAATTATTAATTTCAGTTATCAACTAAACAAGTCAAGTAATAGACACGAAATTTATTATTTAAAATACCAATAAAATATAGGACAATACTCACCAGCGACATTGAGCGAGGCGTTATGACTGAGTGCCTCGCCGGCGACATTGCGTGCGGAACACCAGTACACACCCTCGTCACTCTCCTTCTTACCGCGGTTCACCCTAAGGAAACCAATATTGACTTAGTTGTCTTGGTTTTTATGCCTACAACGTTACAATGATATCTTTTGATTTATAAGTCAAAAGGTTCAAAAAATGAAGTCAAAAAATGTTTGAAGTATTTCGTAGAGTTCATTTGGTTAATTTATGTTATGTTACGACACTGAAAACAAGCAGCCGTCAACTTAAAACAGAAAACCGAATTAATTTCAACAGAGCCAGCATCCGCGTCAAGACAAGACTTTTTAAACAGGTTGTATCGCATATTGTCGCTCTCTCTCTGTCTTAATACATAGGAGAGAATGACACAAAATTGATTTATCTCACTTTGTGTCTTGTCACAGTCGGTTATGCTAGGCCTGCACTATAGGACTATAACTAAAGGACTCACATAGCCTGATGATTATGGTAAGGCACATTATAATCTTCAAAATAGTCTATAAACCTCACCTCAAAAATAGCAATCCGTCCTCTAAGAGCACCCTGTGGCCGTCTTCGGCTGGAGGTAGCAGATTCCCGTCCTTGTACCACTGCACTATCGGCTTCGGCCTGCCTTCCACCACGCATCTCAGAGTGGCCGGCTCACTGCGACCAGACACCGTGTTCGAAGGGTGTTCCTTGATGCGAGGTGCCCGGTTTTGAGCTGGTTACAATAATACTGCTTTATATTTTGATGAAGACTAGCAAACAGAATCATACTTGAGGAGTGAAATCAATACTAAACTCTCTGTCTCCGAGAGTATGAGTTAATTTTGAGAACATCTCTACTTCTAAACATCACTCTACTTTCGTGTGCGTACTTGTAGAGTATTGCATGTTTCACAGAAGATTTGAAGATCTCTAAACTTACTTGGCATGAAAAAAATCAAGAAAAATATTTTTGTATACGGTTAATTTTACGACTACGTAAAATCTAATGTATTTCTAATTCTCCTGCCGTTAGGTACTACTTTGTCAAAAATAATGTTGCGTGTTTTATCAATGATGACAGTATTCGTAAATAAAACTTTGAAACAACCTAGGGAACAGCTTTGGTTGCGGTTCCTTATAACGCTATATTAGGTGAAACACAAAGGGTACCTATACTATTTTTTTTTCCAACTTTACTTTGTAAATCCAAATCCAAATCTATCGGCTTTGTGGGACAGTTGAAGTACTAAAGGTTAAAGACTTGTGAAATCTGTCAACAGCTGTATTCCTATAACACCTTTTGTTTATCAAGTTTCCTCCAAAGCTGAGAATGACAAAGTTAAGATTTGAAAAAAAAAGTATACCCTTTCTGTGTCAACCTGTATAAATAGTTGAATTTTGAACTGACCAGAAAATGTTCTAATTATGTTCCTCACATCGCAATAATCATTACGTTAGTTACATTCGTGAGTTTTAATGGTTTTACATTCAAAGAACACACCTTGCCGTATAGGCAATAAAGGTTATTACTTTACGTGTGTATGCGCAGATCGTACTTATAATAAAGTTTAATGAAAGTTGTACTGCTAATGTATACAGACATTAAGCCTAGGACTGCAAAAGTCTTCCACAAGTACAGGAATAATAAAGTTAATTATTATAATCATTTATTCATAAAATATTAACTTAGTAAGTATTAGGGGAATGTCTGGTAGTGGGTGTCTCCAAGCTGATAACTTATGGACTAAGTTCGATATTAAAATAAATGCTACGTCACTGAAAATATAATCGACAAGAAATTATCTGTTTTTGTATTTTTATTAGACCTTTTGTAATAAGAGCGAAACGTTTACGAATACAAGGCGTTACATAAACCTTTGCTGTAAATGTTTGGCGCAGTGGTTCGAGCGTAGGCCGCTCGGCTCACTGAACCTGGTGGTTGGGGGTTAGACTCCAGCTGGGGCAAATTGCGGAAATGGCCTTTTCCTAATTTGCCCACGTCTGGGATCGCCCGCAGTCAATTGCACGGTACTCATAGTACAAGCTTTGCTTAGTTAGGGACCATACAGTTAGTTTCACAGTCTGGCGATTTTTTTTTTAATCACCAAATTTACAAATCGTGTATTATAAAATACTAAAAAATCGTTCTTATTTCATTCATTACAACACCATGACGTTAGATTCCATGACACATCCTGATAAGCCGATCGATTGACGCCTCCTTCGTTTATAAAGAATCTTTTATTCGACTCAAGCGCGCCGCGTCTTTATAAAAAAGTAACATATGGATCTCTCAATAACCTTCTACGTCCCGTTCCGCTGCATTTAGATAGACGTACAGATAAAACGACAGTCGGGTATTGTAATAATTGTGATTTATTTTTTAGTTTTGTTCCCTATTATACAACAATACTATAATATTTAATAAAATGTGTCACGAAATAAATTGTGTATGCTATTGGTGTTTTTATTATTGTATATCAGAGAACACAAACAATATCAAAATTGGGCATTTTAATGGTTTCCTGTCGACCACTAAACAATAAAACATGGTTGGCATTCATACTATTTATTATGATGTGAATAAAAACCTAATTTGTAAATTAGCTAGTAATTTGAAACAGTCCCACAAATCTCCTCAAATAAATTTATTAATTTGTAAATTCGGAATGTTTGAGTAATTTTGCACTGATCTTATTAATACCTACACTGTATGCAAAAACAAAATAGATGCAATGAAAGTATATAAAGTCTATCAAAAGTTAAGCAAAACGAAAAATTAAAAATCTTGCAGCCCTATCGGCGCGCAGACGCAACCGCGGTAGTTGTCCTTTATTAATACTTGTCAGTGTCAGTGATAACGCGCTACACAATATAACTATCTTGACATGTTTGTCTTTTTGTGTTGCAACGTGTGGGTGCATCGGACGCGAACAAATCGATATACTTAATATATTTTGTATATTTTTTATCGATGCCACTAATGCGTAACATTGAATACGAATAGTACAACACTGGATAAGGATATAGTTATTGATTCTAATAAAGTATTTATTGTAATACTGACGTATTCCTATGCAATATGTTTTTATACTTAATCAGAGCCGTGACCTAAATTTTTTTTAAAGTAGGTATAATCTCGACAACGGAATTGTCTAAAATTCAACAACGCCCTTTTTCTTCTAATTCGACCTTAGAGTTTGTTTTTATAAAGTTATTAAAATCTTAATTTAACTATTCCGAAAAACACACATTTAGATATCTAAACTTATAATGAAGTTAAATCGGATGACTTTATTTAAATCGCATGGCACAGCTACAGGAACAAAGGCGTGACAATATTATTTCAGATTCAGCACGGGTCCTCATAGGCAAGATTAATAAAAACATGCCCCTTAATCCAAAGATTATGGTACTTATGTGAAGTTAAATTACATTTAAAATACCTACTGGTTTTAAGGAACGCATAGTGGGAAACTCTAATGATAACACAACCACCCACTTATAAGTGACTAAGCATTAAAACCTACCTTTAACCTTTTAATGATTTCAGGTTCATTTACCGATTTGAATTTTACGTGCCTAAGCAACAGTTACAACTCACAACGGCCCTTAAAATCTAATTACATACACCTAATTAGTATTTCATTCACACAAAACTAACAGAAACCGCCCAAGAGTTCCCAGCAGTAAACGTTAAGACATAGGTATGATGTTGCTCTACCACGAATTTACTCGTTCGCAAGGAGTCGCTAGTCACTGGCGTGTACGTGAAATACTTGTGTGGCTAATTATTAGAACCTCGGGTATCCAATAGTCAGATAGGCCGCAGTACAGTCATGTCCAAAATTACTTATATTTATTTTAGTGTAAGTTATATATAAAATCGTAGGTAGGTACCAATTATTTTTGGACATACTTATTGTAAAATATTTTATTCAAAAACATTAAATTCTTGCCACACTCATATTTTACGTTGACGCTGGTGACCAGCGAGCGTAAAACTCATGGTAGAGCCACTCTACAAATCGAAAGTGAACAGTTTCACTCATTTAAGTAACCGTAAACGTTAATTAACCCTGCGTTAAAAAAAGGTTACATTGTTTTGTTTCCACTACCGAGTTCAACGGAAATACATTTTGTTAATTGGCTCTACGCCACTTTAATTAACCGATACGGTAGAGATCTGATAAAAAATAAAGCTCCCGTTGTTATTGATAAAAAAGATGGTGGAAGTGTTCCACCGTAGTCTGTAGAGCACTTAACGTCAATAAATTCCCAACTTTTTATGTGCATCATTGGTTTACGACTTTATCTCGATCAAGAACTCGGTTCTGTATCTCCAAATTTTATGTTTCCCTTTTATTTGTTTAGTTTACTTCCGTTTCAAAAGGTTTTGATTTTATATTAAGACTGAATAACTCAGTAAGCATACACAATAGGTATGACTTCACAATAGCTTGAAGTTAATTCAATATCTAATTACTTAAATAAAATTTCCACAAAATATTAAATAATGAATCGTATGCCTAATTTAAAAACATTAAGAATAATTAAACAAAACGACCTATTTATTAAACAAACAATATGCAAAACTCAGTCATCTACTTTTTAAATCAATTAATTATACTCTCGTATTAAAGATTCCGGTAGAAAAATGTAAAAACAATAGTTACCATTAGTTCCGTTCAGTCCAATGAGAAGTAAATGCACAAATATAAGGAACACAAATTGGTTCCTTCCATTTATGGTGTTATCGCACTCATTAGCACCAGCATCCACCATACTGCCACACAATTATATACAATTTTCACACCATCGATAATTTACATGTTTACCATTTCACTACGAACGCACTATTTATTTTTTTCACTAGCAATACAGTAATCCTCATTCGTTCGCAATGTCAGATTTGAACAAAAAGTTCGGAAAACAAACTCGGCATCGCTTTCGGAAGCGCTCCACGGTCGTCGCTCACACGGCCATTCGGTTTCGAGTCTGGCGTCGCACTATCGTCTCCCTCCCTCATCTCTGTTTACTCCGACTTAAATGGGGGGGATTCAGGCGCCCTAACGAGTCCAAACTTTATGTAACTCTATTATGGTATGAGGACTCATTATGACTTGTTTCGGATGTCTCAAAGAGCATTGTCCGTGGTCTAAAACATTTGCGCAAACACTAACCTAATTTTTGTTTAGATTGTTGCGTGGGTACTTAGCAGTCATAAAGGTTTTTATGATCTGTTAAACAATTGTGTTAACCTCGCGTTACCCACATTAAGCAAAACAAAGGTTTTATTTTCAAATTTTAGAGATTGCCATTGTTTGGAATGATGCTCAAATAGCATGGTTAATTAGTACCTAACATTTCGAAAAACATAATCAAATTGAGTTAAAGTACGTCATTTTAATACAATTTGTAGAGTAAAGTAAATTTTGATTTAAACAGTAATTCATAGAGTAGATATGTTGTAGAGTTAAGATCTTGGAATTAATTAGTGGACAGATAGAGTAGGTATAACTTATTCAGCCCATTGATAATAACGCTGCGGGATCTAAATTAAAAATATTAGGGACCTCTATGGCCGGGGTCCACACCTCCTGCATGCTATTATTTAAATGATTATACAATGATATTCGTGGGGTTGAAATCTATAATTTGAAATCAACCAAAACCCCTTTCCGGCTCACTATCGATCAAAAATCCTTCGATATTAAATCCCACAACAAAGCCACCCAAAATCTTTACTAAGTTTTTGTCCAAACAAACCCCCACAGAACTTTGAAGGTCCATTCTAAAACGAAAGGAAATAAAATACGGCTTATTTCATTTGACGCATTTGTCGAGTTAGCGCATGCACACCGGGCGGGCGCCGACAAAGCCGATGGGCTCGAATAAAAAACGTTCTAATTTCAAACCGGTCGCCCCTCCGCCGCACGCGCTCCTGCGCATCCCCTGCGCCCATTATTATGCTGAAGAGGTCATTCACAGTTCGCACAATACATCCCATACATACGCGAGCCGCTAATAGGTGAGGCCGGCTCTCCAATCCTTTTTGAACTTTTTACTATTGAATTATAATGGGAGCGAAGTATAAAACGAAGCTAAAATAATGAGCTCACTTGGAAGTAAAATAACTCGCGCCTTTAGAATTCAAAGTTTAACACGTAATATAAATGTTAATGTTATGATAATGGATAAAATTTAAACACACCAAGAAAACAGACTTAGTCGAAGATACATATATCTAAAGTAGTAACATTTAAAAGCCTATTTAAAAACAACATTGTACACACGCAGTAGGTACTGCGAAAATATTAACAATCAAGATACATCCGTGAGTTGTGAACACTTAAAACAAAATATACCTAAACCGGTATCCTTATGGTCCATTTACACTTGTTGAAAATGACTTCAAAAGTCTATCAGTTAGTATAAACAAACGCTCTGTTTACACTTATCAATCATCAACCATAAGAAGTCACTCTCTGATGTCTAAACCAAATCTAAACAGAAAAATAATCTGGTGACGGCATGTGTCTACAAAACTTTAAAATTCCAGTTTAGCGGGGGCATTTTTAATCATTCGAATTGATATCGAAAACGGATTCGGAAACTTTAAATGTCTGTAGTTTTGCCGACCTTCAAATTATTTTTAAAATGGTTTCACAGTTAATAATCGTAAGGCATACTTACTCGATTACTAAACATTCAAATATTTTTACAGGTAAATATTTTATTGACAAAAATACTGACGTAGGCAGGTATAAAGTTTCCAATATCGATGCGATTTCGTTACCTGTTTTTTTTTTCTTTTATTTTAGTATTTATACCCCCCCCCCCCCTGACATCATCACATGAAGTTGGTGGCATGTTTAACAAATAATTAGCACTGGACAAGATCTCCTTCGAATTTCAAGATCGTATCTTACGTGATATTTCGTTGATATCGAGTTGAAATGCGCCTGACCCGTAATTATTACATGCTAGCCACGCGACGATCCTCCGTCTTATGTATAAGCTCAATGACAGCCACTTGGTGACTTAACAATATCTTTAATTAAAAGGTATCTGTTAATTGAGCTGGCCTCTTATTGAAGCTATACGTGGTCGTAAAACGAGCGTCAGGAATGTTCAATGTCATATCGATGCAAATGTATAATTTTACTTCAGACCATGATAAAAATGTAGTAACTATAGTGAATTATGTGGTCAGTCTTAATACTATGCAAATTAGGTTGCAAATATTAAGTTTTTAATTTTACTATTTTTTTTTGTTTCCATCCGATGACGACGACTACACTAACCTTGAAACTTCTAAATACTTATATGTATGTGTTGCTCATATTTTACAAATATGAAAAGGAAGCCAATAAATATAGTTTAATCCAGTTTAGTTTGTATGCTACCGGAATCGCGATAGCATAGGCGTCTAAAGTAGTAGCTTAAATAAACAAATACGTATAAACTCACTTTTGACTGATTCATTTTTATAATAATATGCAACACCTATAAAGAAACCACGCCAATAATTGCGTAACCTTCATAACCCTAATAATAAACCATAAAATTGTGACTACAAAGGAATGCCATATAATAACCAATAAAAATTTTATTCACCAATAAATTAAAACAAAACATATAAAAAAGACAGTAGACGATGGAAATGTTGCAAGAGAATCAGTAAACAAAAGTGTTTTTTATTTCAACATTGAAACTAGTAAATTCAGTGCATTTGTAATCAACTGAGATAAACAGTAGCCATACGGATGTCGCCTACGAGCTACGTGGGTGAACTTACAATAAGAGAAAATCGCCAAGTAAAACTGAACCCTAAATTCCGATGAAAACCACAAATTTTCATAGAAATATTTAACCAGAAAGAGGTGGTAGAGGCCTTCGTATACTGGTTGTAATATTTTTATCGTCCGTTAGCTTAAATCCATAAAAAGAACCAACTTAGCATACATAAGCAGTATCGCAATAAAAAAGAGTGATTATTTACCCGCCCTAATTCCTCGCTCTTGGGCATTATAATTAACGTTTGATTAAAACGGACATTTCATTTTTTGTCACTAAATCTTAATTCGCACGCACATACTAGTAATTAAATTTAATTCCCCGAGCTCATAAAAAAATCATTACATTTTTCGTGAGTAGTCAAATACAATATTGTTATCAGGTGTATAAATTATAAAAGAATTTTAATAGTAGTTAATTTAAAAATATCGTCGGCAAGATAAGAGGAAAATAATACGAGACATGAATAAAAATGTCTCATTTATGTAAATCGCTAATTGCCAGAAGTGGAGCAAGCCAGTTGGCACATAATGCAATTTGATAATCTTGTCACGAGATAAGCTTGTTTGTGAACATACATGTTATATGGGCTCAAGGTATACACTCATTATGAATGGTAAGGCTGTATATTTTCATAATTGCGAAAAATTGCAGAATACGATACGCGAAAAGCACCAACGTTTGTCAATTTTCTGAACAAAATTTTATCAAAACACTTGTACGATTCTAACCTGGCTTTCATGTCGCTTTGTATTTCTTTTAAATTCTTTCTCTGTGTAAGCTATCAGCAGTAAAATGATCGTTCACTAACATGGACCGTATAATAATGTACTCGTATGTCAATCAGCAATCAGGCCTGGTGTGGACAGTTACTTCACAGTTTACAGCACGACCGTGCGTCACCGATGCATATCTCTTTCCGATACCGAGAAAGATAAATGAGTGTTTGGCTGAATTAAAACTTCTTTCAACTCCTGTGGGAACGAAACCTCCGAGTTTGTAGAACTTCGCGGCATTAAAATAAACTTTGCCGAACATAAATTGTAGATGTCAATAATGAATGGTATAAAGTAAATAGCTACGAGTATTTCTATTTCTTCAACTGAGAGCAAATAAGACGTGCGGTTGCAGTTTACTGTGAGGCGGTTGTATGCAATGCGTTTGAAACGCTGGGCGATATTTTGTATGCCAATTCTAGATTGATTCTAAAAACATTATCATTATCAACTGGAGGTTGTCTGTTGTATGACACACCTCTTCCGCGCAAGGCCTTTCAAAGGCGTAAACCGACTTTTTAAAAATGTTCAGTCTATTTCCTTATGTCCATTAATAATGATGAGTGAACCAACAACCAACTTACCCAACGTTACTTGTGTAAATTCACTGTACCCATTTTTAGATGTGTGTTCATTAGCTTTTGATGTTGCAGTTCTGGTTATTTATGTAAACACCGTCTAATTGTATCACTCACCTAATCTACTACATCATTTTTAGGATTACGCCGTCATAACAACACACGATCGAAAATCGCGGCGTTTGAACCGCACGCGTGCGATTGCCCCGCCGTTCTCCCGAACACACCGATTGATTGATGAGCGGACAACTGCCGTGTTTTGCATTCAGCTATTTACGGGTATTTCCTCCGCTTAACCCGTCTCTGGCTGATTAATGGCGCCCACCGCTGTCTATTACGAGGAGTCGGGAGGTGCCTCCCTGGATGTACGCTTCACTTCATCTGCGCGGCTACTGAAAGGAAGTCTATTTAGGAATAAGTCAAGCCGAATTAGAGGTTAATTTCTCGGTGAAACAAAGACAGCTCGGTTTTTGTTCGTCACGGTGGTAAATAAACTGCGGCGATAGAATCACGCCTACATTTCCGAAGAGGTAGGTTGGATATACTTATAACTATTAGGTACCTAACTTTCAGGCTATTATTTATCATAGTTTGTGATAATTTCAGTAGTTACGAAAGATTCATAACGTCATTAATTTTCGCAGGTTTCTCATTAGTTGCAGGTGGCGAGAGGTATATTATAAATAACTCTCAAAAAGCGATAGAACACGATTTATGGCCAGAATAATCCTTACTAATATTATAAATGCGAAAGTAACTCTGTCTGTCTGTCTGTCTGTCTGTCTGTCTGTCTGTCTGTCTGTCTGTCCCTCTTTCACACCAAAACTACTGAACCGATTTCAATGAAATTTGGTACACAGATAGTCTAGAGCCTGAGAAAGGACATAGGCTACTTTTTATCCCGAATAATTTTATCCCGTATGCTCCCGTGGGACAATTATCGATCCTACTGAACGGATTTGGATGAAATTTGGAAACCAGATAGTTCTAAACCTGTATTAAAACATAGGATACTTTTTATCCCGAATACTTTTTATCCCGATAGTATGTTCCCGTGGGATAATTATCCATCCTGCTGAACGGATTTGGATGAAATTTGGAACCCAGATAGTTCGAAACCTGGATTAAAATATGGGATACTTTTTATCTCGAATACTTTGTATCCCGATAGTATGTTCCCGTGGGACAATTATCGATCCTACTAAACGGATTTGGATGAAATTTGGAAACTAGATAGTTCTAAACCTGTATTAAAACATGGAATACTTTTTATCTCGAATACTTTTTATCCCGATAGTATGTTCCCGTGGGACAATTATCCATCCTGCTGAACGGATTTGGATGAAATTTGGAACACAGATAGTTCGAAACCTGGATTAAAACATGGGATACTTTTTATCCCGATAGTATGTTCCCGTGGGACAATTATCGATCATACTGAACGGATTTCGATGAAATCTGGAAACCAGATAGTTCTAAACCTGTATTAAAACATGGGATACTTTTTATCTCGATAGCATGTTCCCGTGGGACAATTATCGATCCTACTGAACGGATTTGGATGAAATTTGGAACACATATAGTTCAAAACCAGGATTAAAACATGGGATACTTTTTATCCCGAATCCTTTTTATCCCGATAATATGTTCCCGTGGGACCATTATCGATCATACTGAACGGATTTGGATGAAATTTGGAAACCAGATAGATCAAAACCTGTATTAAAACATGGGATACTTTTTATTCCGAATACTTTTTATACTGTATACTCCCGTGGGACAATTATCGATCCTACTGAACGGATTTGGATGAAATTTGGAATACAGATAGTTCAAAACCTGTATTAAAACATGGGATACTTTTTATCCCGAATACTTTGTATCCCGATAGTATGTTCCCATGGGACAATTATCCATCCAACTGAACGGATTTGGATGAAATTTGGAAACCAGATAGTTCTAAACCTGTATTAAAACATGGGATACTTTTTATCCCGAATACTTTGCATCCCGATAGTATGTTCCCGTGGGACAATTATCCATCCTACTGAACGGATTTGGATGAAATTTGGAAACCAGATAGTTCTAAACCTGTATTAAAACATGGGATACTTTTTATCCCGAATACTTTTTATCACGTATGCTCCCGTGGGACAATTATCGATCCTACTGAACGGATTTGGATGAAATTTGGAACACATATAGTTCAAAACCAGGAATAAACATGGGATACTTTTTATCCCGATAGTATGTTCCCGTGGGACAATTATCGATCCTACTGAACGGATTTGGATGAAATTTGGAAACCAGATAGTTCAAAACCTGTATTAAAACATGGGATACTTTTTATTCCGAATCCTTTTTATCCCGATAATATGTTCCCGTGGGACCATTATCGATCATACTGAACGGATTTGGATGAAATTTGGAAACCAGATAGTTCAAAACCTGTATTAAAACATGGGATACTTTTTATTCCGAATACTTTTTATACTGTATACTCCCGTGGGACAATTATCGATCCTACTGAACGGATTTGGATGAAATTTGGAATACAGATAGTTCAAAACCTGGATTAAAACATGGGATATTTTATATGCCGATAGTATGTTCCCGTGGGACAATTATCGAAAACCACGAGGGCGATGCTGTGAGATTTTCGTGTTTTTGTATGTGCAAGCCATTATCGCCAAAATAGTGAACCTTAAATACAATGAAAATTGATAATTTATTTTGAAATAGCTGGTGGCCGAGTCTTATTACCTATTATACTACTACGACTTACTATTAGGCTGTAGATTTGGTAGTAACAAAATTAATCCTTAAATCAAAATAAATACTTTTATCACTTCTGGTATTTAAAGTACTGGCCAGACCGACTTTGACGGGACTTTCACTGGCGGATAGCTTATGTTATAAGAAGTAACGTGAGCTACTTTTATTAAAAAATACTTTCCGTGATCTCTGCGAACTAGACAAATATTTTTTGTTAAATAAAATTTTTGTTCTGTTAAATTCAACGCGGACAAAGTCGCGGGTACAGCTAGTAAGTAATAATACTAATTAAGTAATAAATTACCTCCAATAATAGGCGGGACATATTAATTATGGGGCCATTAAATTATGAGATGTCATTATCGCAAATAAATATATTGGGTGTGGATGTATTATGAGCATTTTTGTTAACTTTTCCACATGATCTATGTGTTGAGATGTAGAAACTCAAAACCAGTATCGACTATTTATAGTACGAATACCTACTTCCTTCAGTACACCAAGGGTGACCGTCCACTTGAGCCGGGCGAGCTGGCTGGGCTAGCAAGCCCGCTCGCTTCGACCAATATAGGATCGCTTGGTTTTCATCCACTCATTCAATTTTAGCGATCCTATTGGTCTAAGCGAGCTGGCTAACTAGCCCAGTTGGCCCACCCAGCTCAAGTGGACGCGCACCCATAAAGACACGTTTATGCGATGTATATTTACGATAGCCTGTCAGACTGACCCATTGGTGATCTTGAAGCCTTGATTCTATTTTTAAACTTACCCTTTCTCCAATATATATATGCCAGTATGGCCATCACTGCGCCATAAGGTTCATTTTGCTATTATTCATTGCCAATTATAATTACGGTGCAGCATGCGAGTGATCGCGGCGCCTGCGCCCACGCACCGCCTTGCGCCGACGTCGGCCGCGGCGGAACATAATTTGCAACCTGCTAATAGCTATCGTGAAACTGCACGCTCTGTGGTGTGTGGGACAAGTGATTACATTATAGCTTTAAAGTATAGTGCCACTTTTCAAACCCGTTAGCCATATAAGGAACAACATTTTTAATCCCGAAATGTCATATTTTTATTTTACTTGCATGAAATACAAAAAAGTTGCTAAAAAAGTTGTCAGCTGCCCGGATAAGTTTGTGGGACTGTAAATATTTTTTTTTATTGATTATATTATTTATGATGATAGAACAACACTTTACCATTTGACTACAGCTCAGAGCAGGTATCACAGAAGATAGGTGTAGAGTAGCTATTATAGCTGCGTATCCGAACGATTAGTAATAGAGCTCAGACGACCGCTTGGCGCAGTGGTTCGAGCGTAGGCCGCTCGGCTCACTGCACATGGTGGTTGCGGGTTCGATTCCCGCCGGGGCAAATTTCGGAAATGGCCTTTTCGTAATTTGCCCAGGTCTGGGTGTCACTGGGATCGCCCCCAGTCCATAATACGGTACCCATAGTACAAGCTTTGCTTAGTTTGGGACCGTACAGGTGGTGTATCTGCCTGGCGATATTTATTTTGAAACTAAAAAAATATATTAAAAAAAAAAAAAGCTGGAAGACCAACGTTTCCTCCCCCTCCCTCTATCCCACTCCACTTCGGGTCGGTGTCGTGTGAACAATACCATTAGTATTGCAACGACACTAGGCTAAGGGAATTCTAACAGTAGGGACTTACTGTCTGATAAAATAAACAGTATATTTTCTTAAAAGTCAATCGCTTATGCTTTGTACCATACCGCAAACCCAGCGTGGGCAGTTCTTAGGTCCGATACTGCCTTTCGCATCGTAACTTGACGCGATTGTACTTTAATTTTAGTTGTTTAAGCGCCGGGCTCGAAGTAATTGATCATTATAGAATGTTTATGAACTATAATCGAAGTAATTTAGAGATATAGGTTTTATTAATCTGTGATATGTAGACCATGTTTTTTATGTTCGACAACATTATATCAGAAGTATATTTTGTGGTGTTTTCTATTTACTTATTATTATTTACTTCCAATATTTTTTTCGGATGGTATTTCTTTTATTTAATTATTATTTTTACATGTTTTATGATTTTGATCGATATTGTTTTCATTTATATTTTTCAATGAGAACACGGCATGTTTTGGCATTTTATATGATCTCTGATTATAACCGTGATCCAAGTGAGGGGAGGCCCGTGCTTAGGAGTGAGGACTTGAAAAGGGCTTATTATCTATGTGGATCACCATTTGGCGATCCAAATAAATAAATATATTATCTACTCGTATTCAGAAACCGACATAGTTCCTTCTCAAGTGGCTACAATTTTTTTTTTAATTCAATAGTAAAAAACTCCCTCCCAGACGTATACTTTAAAGAACTTGCTTATAATGAAAGAAACAAAGAGTGGTCCTTCACTATTTCGCATTCCGCACAAATAAAAACGTCTGGAAACACGCTGGCTTGTCGGTGCTAGTTTTTACGAGGCTCGAGTGCACAGACATACTGGAACTGTTTCACAAGTTTAAAGCTTTGTTTTAATTTTCCTTGCTTACGCCGCTTTGCCAGTTTTCCTACAGAATAATTTGCACGTGCGAGATATAAACTGTGATACTTTATGTGAACACTCTTTTAAATGAAGAGATCATTTTAAGTATTTTATTATCTATCCCACGGACAACGAGAACCGATACGAAATTATCGGTGGCGGGTTAACCGTGTAAATAAATGTGTACTCAATGTGAAATTCAATGGAGAATTGTCTAAGATCAACAGTTATAGGTTATTGGTCTCTATGTGCAAGATTAAGTCGAATGACTTGTTTTACGTTACAAATTTATCTTTCAATGAATAAGGATTCACGTCGAAAAGGTACTTAATTTATCTTTTACAGCTTCATAATGGAGCGAGATGGTGACCCTTCGTTTCTTCGAGAATTATAACTTAATAAGAACTGTCAGCTTTAACGAGCCTGTAGCGTGAATTATATATTGCAAAGAGTTATTTAAAATAGGTATAATGTAGATATCCATTTTGACTCGTGCGCTAACTCTATTGGTAAAAGCGATGGGTGCTCTCTCACGCATTGTACGAAACGCAGCTATTATAGCTACTTTACGCCAACCTTCTGTGATTGGGCGGTACTATCCCGGTTAAGCCAGCCCGTATACGAGCTGTAGCCAATGGGTTTAAGCTTGACTCTACCAACGTAAAAATCAAATTACAGAGAAACCTGTATAAATTACGTTCGTTCTTCTATCTAAATAATATTCTTGTTTATTAAATTGCACCGCTGACGGTTATTTACTTTAATAAGATGTCTAAAAAACGATATTGGAGGCGTAAATCGAACGCTACAAATATTTAACTATGCTCTCCTTTGTTAAGCATGCACTATTTCGATACCCACACTACCTATACACACGTCAGCCATTGTGTGCCGTAGTTAGGAGACAATGGAGTTCCACACGGGGCTGGCAGAAAGAGTCGGCTATTTATTAGCACTGAATAAGGTTATATGTTAAAGTAAGGCCGTTACACACGTAAATAAATGCTCGAACAGCAAGTGTTATAAGTAAAATGGTTTTTCTTGTTGCAGACCAGAGGAGTCTACTTTTGCCTACAGTTCGTGGCGTCGCAGGTGAGTGGATTTTGTTCAATAGGCCGCACATCTTTTTCCACTCTTTCTAAGCTCAAAGTAAAAGCATTGTCTTGAGAAATTATTACATTTAGCGGAAATGGGAAGATTGGGTTTTGTATATATACGCACGATACTTGTGAACTTTAACATCGTGATTCAGTTTTTCTATGAAGAATCTAGACGTTGTATTTAGGTATCGTATTCAGCGCCATCTATCCGTCGGCGTCGTGAATGTGAGGTAGCTACATACACTTAACCATAAAAATAATTTAAGTGTGTCAATTCATTGATACTATGAAATACCTAGTAGAATCAAAATGCTCTCATAAACAACCGATACAATGTATTCGATAATAGATATGTCGTGGAAAATGTTGTTAATAACAACTTTCTGAGGTAGTAATATGTAGCCGCCCTAATATTCGCGCGCCTCATGCTTGAAATTGCAACAGCGAACTAAACTATGGCGATAATTCTGAGCAGTTAAGACACTTAGGGAAATTTTATGCACCTAAACTAGATTTCATTGTATAAAATAGATACCGTTTAATTGTTTCAAGAGGAATTTTCTTACTGTTCTTAATCCTTAGTGAACCATTAACGAAATGAGGGAAGGTACTCTTTTATTAGCCTATAAAATGTTGGAACTACTGTAGATCCTGCAATACAGATAGAATTAAGTGATAGGAGTGTGTGTTGGGCTATAGGCTACTAAACAAACAGTATTTTACAAACAGGTTTTTTAAATTCAATTTCAATATTAAAATCACAGACTACATAACTAATTATATTAAGACTACCCTCAGCAGTAACATGAAAAACGGTAAGAGCCGGGGAAAGTTCTCAGTCCGCAATATCCGGCTAGTTAAGCCGGATTTGCAACTCACTCGCGGTGCCTTCCGACTTTTCCTTTTTAATTAAAACACTTTTATGGACACTGGAGAGATTTTAAAAATTCAAGTTAATTGATGTGATACGTGACTACAGCCAGCAGTTCATTTTTTCAGGGATTAATTTTGTATTACAGTGTATTATTATGAAAAAGCATCGTAAAAGCCGAGAGAGAATATTAAAATAATGTTTTCCTTTGCGTTACTTTGGCGCGGTTCCAGGTTGTTCGTGTCGTAAAAATTGAATCTTGTTCAATTAGCCGGTAATATTATGGTAACTGAGTCACTGCCAGATATCATTTTTCATGTAAAAAAAAATATTTATACAAAAGCTTCCCATCTGTACTTATACGTGTTTTTATTATTTATCGCGAAGTTAAAAGTTTTTATAGGCAATGATATTAATAAATAATATGGAAACGCTAAAACCCTCATGTAGCAATGACGAATTTTTCATAACATTACTGGACCGGGCATAGTGCTCCCATAAAGCTTTTGCATAAATAGGTAAGTTCAGCATTTTTTTTTGAGAAATAAATGTTGAGACCGCACTATAGACACTTCAGATGATAATAGTGATAAAATAGTGAAAAATAAATTAACATCTTTTGTATTTTGGTTGTCGATTGTATACATAAAACGTGTAAACAAGCCTAGTATATACTTTTCTTAAACATCAACTCAATTAAAATTCCGCTCTTACAGAGAGCGGAATACACAACAAATAGTACATTGTTACACGAGTGGTGAAAGTGACCCTCGAACTATTAGCGCCCTCGCTACGCTCGGGCGCCAAACCCCGTCTCGGGACAAAATAAGTCTTTCACCCGAGGTAAACACTGTGCTTTTCATTACGAATACAAGGAAAGTAAAAATACAAACAGGAATTGGCTAAAGAAATAATACAAGGAAGTATGAACAATACTCTACAACTCGAAAAAAAAAAGATCGGATTGCCGCCTGTTTTGTTTTTTTTTTCGTTGGTCGGCCATCTTCATTATCTAACAATTTTTTTTCATTTTCATCTTTAAATATTTTGCCCAAATGTATGTTATTTTAAAGAAATTGTTGAAACTAAATTATAATTAAGTCATTTAAAAATATATATTCTTTAATTAATACTTAACTTTAAGTTATTTAAATTTTACATCGTGCTGTAATTGAGTGACTGTAGAAAAAGTTTGAACATGGTTCCATAGAAATGTGAAAAAGGAACTAGTTTATTTTTATAATTTGAAAGCTGTCAGTTGAAAGCGATTCTCCCGGGCCGGAAAAGTATTACTTTCAACCCGCTCCTCAGGCAACTTCAGACCTACTTTCAGAGTATGAGTAATGAAAAGTATATTTTATCCATATTTTTTCATCATCACTCTTTGTACTAACAAGAATCCTTCGCTCTGACACGACAGATCTCGTCTGATGTAGGCTTTCACGGGTTTTTCTTTGAGCATATGGCAATATTTCGAATGAGAAGGGTTGAGCCCGGGGTTTTTGTGCAATTAATCATAGAGCGTTAACCCATGTACTTCAGCGTGCTTAGTAGCTACTTATTTATATATGTTTTGTGCACTGGTTTGCTTGTTTATTCTGTTGTTATAAGTACTAAATTGCTTTGAATAATAAAACTACTAGCACTAGCATGGTAAGAATTAATTCATGTAAGTTCCTCGATTATAGAGACGAGCTTACCTAATGTTAAATAATTAGTTAAATCAAATAACAGAACATATTAAGTTATTATTTGTATATTGTATTGTTATGTGCAGACATGACAATTTTGTTTCATTATTATAAAGTAAGGTATATTTTTAGGTAGAGCCATGATGAAGTGACTTGGCAGTAATCTCAGACTCTAGTTATCCTCTGTACCAGATTTGCATATAATATATTTTGCTCTACATGATAAACAACGGTTTATTATTTAAGCTGGGTCGTTTGTTGGCGTCTTTATTCAGACTCTACACAAAAGGAACTCTCAAATACAGAAATCAATCACACAACTTTTTGTGCGAATACAACGCAGAAATTCCGAAAATTTTCCCAAATTGAATAAAAAGTAGGTCTGAATGAGTCTCCCACCGCACTTTTTTTATTACAAAACCAATTTATTCCCGACAAAGACGAATTCGAGTCTTTTGTTATTGAACAGAATTGATTCGTGTTTTATTCGATTTTGGAGGATTCTTATCACATAGCGGTGGGTACTACCGGGTACGGACAATGGTTTGTTGGGACGGGATCGTAACTCGGTCTACAATGAGAATCCACATTCGTTGAAACGATTATGCCCAACGGCCGGCAGTTTGAGCTGGTTGGGAAAACATATAGACTATTTCGCTACGTGGAGTATTTTAAGTGCTTAGTGGACCAACACATGTGTATATACCCAGAAATTCTAGAAATTCGTTCTAAAAGAAGTGACGTTTTCGTGTTTTGTGATAACTTTAAATTCGGATCATTGCAGTGTTCTAAGATAAAATTGCGGAAAATTTGGATGATAAATCAGCTTGGGACTGTGCAGTCCAATCTCGAAGGTCAATAATAATGTTAATGCGTAGCGTGTCTAACCCTACTAGTCCGAATAACTTATGTAATTCTTGGTAATCTCAAAAGGCAACGTACGTTACTGTACCTGTAATGAAGATACCATGAACCCTCTTACAAAAGATAGGCGTAAAGTAGCTAATATAGCTGCGATTCGCACGTTGAGTGCGAGAGCCGGAAGTCTCTAGCCCATCTCCCATCAGGTCGATAACGTACGACCAATGCTTTTGGGATTGCAAACATCTATTAGGCTAGGGTAACTGCTTAACATCCGGCGGGTACAGCGCACGCTTATATTCCAACTTTAATATAGATACATTTATATTTAAAAAATAATGCAGCCAAATGTTCGCACTGTTCTTGGTTACAAAGTATTATATATCGATCAGAATAAAAATAAATTATTATTCTAACTCACGTAAAATAAAAAAGTTTTCAATTCTTCTGCATCAGGAACTGTAAATCTGCCTCCCATCGGCTTTATTAAGTAAGGGAATAAGAATTTCTGGCACGTACCATGGAAGTTGGGACAAGTTACAAATGAGACGTGGAAAAATCGCCGGAATATGGGCGCCGGGTTGATTTTTCCCGAGAGCTTTCTTCCGCGCTTTGATGTGTAACACATGTAGGTATTTTTTATTAATGGTGGGCGATCATTTTGCTGTTGGAAAATCACTTGAAATATGGCGATAGTTTGAGCGAGTGGGAAATGTGTTATGGATATTTATTGAATTAAGTTTTATTACAATAACGGTATAAGTAGGTTTATTTTGCCAAAAAATAAATGAATTAGTTATGTATTTACTATATTTGGATAGAAGTTTGGAAAGAGAGGAAAGGGTTGCTTAAGGATATTAAAGTGAGTGAGCTTTTTTCGTTGGTAGAGCCAAGCTGATCGAAATTAACTACAGCTCAGGCTGCCTCGACTGGGTAGTACTACCCTGTCACAGAATATAAATAAATAATAAATAAATATCGCCAGACGAACACACCAACTGTATGGTCCCAAACTAAGCAACGCTTGTACTATGGGCACCGTACAATGGACTGGGGGCGATCCCAGTAACACCCAGACCAGGGAAAATTACGAAAAGGCCATTTTCGAAATTTACCCTGACGGGAATCGAACCCGCAACCACCCGATGCAGTGAACCGAGCGGCCTACACTCGAACCACTGCGCCAAGCGGTCGTCGACATAGTTATTATAGCTGCGTTACGTACTATAAGTGAGAGAGTCGGGAGCCCAACCCCCCCCTCCCTCTGTCCCGCTCCCCGTCAGGTCTGCAACGTGCTATCAATGCCTTTAGTATTGGAAGCATCTATAGGCTATGTTTATTGTTTTCCAACTTTATTCCATGGAAAAAGATAATAAATAGAGTTGAACCTAGATCTCTCGCAAAAATTCTAAGAGCGTAAGTACATCAATAGATACGATTAGTTACAGAATATGATTTGTAAAACTGTGAATAGATAAATCAGGGTTAAAGGTGTTCCAAGCAAAAACCATAATGCCCATTAAAGAAGATCCCACGTATTACCGATACATGTAATTGATAGGTTACTTTAATATACCCTAGGGTTGTATCAATTTACTGGTAGCAGAAGGAGCGGTACCACGACCATCCCTCGGGCTTCCGACCGTATTTATGGGGCCCTAAGGACCTTAATTCCAATTCAGCTTCCTAATCGATATTTATAGAGACTAGTTGTAGGCCGTGTTACATTGTGACGTGTTTGTTTAATAGTAATCAAAACTTTTGTGTGTTATCAAATTAGCAGTGATAGCCGATTGGTTAAGCACGCGTCTTGCGGGCTTAAGATCCTGGGTTCAAGCCCTGGCTCGCACCTTTGGGTTTTTTGAACCCTATGTGTGAATTAAAATTTCAATAATTTATCAATTGGTTTCGGTGAAGGATGTCGTCGTGAGGAAACCTAAATGTGAAATTATGGTTTATATCCCCTTCTATTGGGTATGCCCACGCCCAGAAATCGGATTTTACTAATTGAGATAAACTTTATTTTACTTTGAAGCAGGATGCTCCAACTTTTTTCATAGTTTTCTATAACTTCCTCTTATATATTTTACACTATGAACAATTTTAAGTATATGCAGTTTTTATATTTTAGTGAAAACTTTTTAAACTCCTGTTTCATTCGCACACAGGTCTTCGGTGCTAATCAATGCAACTGCCAAAAATTTTAACAACTAATATTTTTATCGGTTCCTTATATTAATTTTAGTATATTTCACTAAAAGTTGTGTAATTACAGCAAAACATTATGTAATGCCTCGTATTCTTAGTGATAAGATATCTATATTATAGGTTAGTACCTACCTATTTCAAGAAGGAATGTTAAGCAAACATTTTTTTTTTCAATTTTTCCCTGTGCATCCAAATTGGCCAGTTGGCATGGAAGATAAAAGATCCACGGTTTTATGGCGTGAATTACCATACAAGGCGCAGTATTGCCAGTATGATGAGAGGAAAACTTTAATATATTTTTATGAAAGGCGTTTTCGCGCGAATCGTGAATGATTAATGGCGGACCCTTCAGCGGGGATCCGTTTCCGTCCGAGCTAATTCCGGTAACTTTCCGCTGAAACGCTTCTTTTTTATTAATTAAGCAGTCCGTGTTATATCAACCTGCGATGTAATATTTAAAAATTTATTCTAATTAACTGTACGCAGTGTCTGGCAAAAATCCTAATTTTAGATAAGCCCTTTCCGTTGCTGAGAATGAAAGGAACAAGTGATTCTTATCTCATAATTTGTTTTATTCACCCATTATATACGTATAATATTGAATCGTATCTGTCAAATAAAACTTCAATGTGTTTATCTGAAAAAATCAAAGGTTTTTATTTATTAGTTTTACTCACGTTATCTTACGTATCACATTACACTATAACACTAACACTAACCTGAAAAAATCAAAGAAACGACATTAAAAGTCTATTCTATAATAATGAGTTATCTCAATAGAAATTAATTTTATAACAATACAATTTTCACGAAACGCCATATTCTTTCTTCCGCTTAGACGCCTGCTTTATCGACGTTACATATTCCACCTCCATTAACTGTAACTGTTTTGCCGACAGCACCCGCGCGGCAAAATTCAAATTAAAGAAAGTAACAACTGTCTTTACATCTTCCCTCTCGAAGTAGAAAATCCACAGAATTTTCTTTAAATCAATTCTTCTTCCATTTCCTCATTTTCATCTTCTTCTTTTATAGGGACTGGAATAAGTTTTGTGATATGAAATAAGTTAGATTCTGTTTTTTATGACCTGTATCTATTCTGTATATTGAATTCGAAATTTTGTTGATAATTTTATAGGGTCCGATTTTCAGTTCATCTAATTTCTTCCTGTTAAGCTTGTTTCCATTTTCCACATATACCATATCTCCTATATTAAATTCATAGTATTTCCGACTTTTGTCGAATAGTGCTTTGTTGTAGTTATGGGATTTTATTGTATTCTCAAGTGCGATTTTCCGGTCTTTAATCCAATCGCTATTGGGTTTTCCTTGCTTTAATTCATTTGGTATGACAGTAACATTCGTTCCATATAAAAGATAACTTGGTGGATAGCCAGTAACTGAGTGATTGGTATCATTATATTTACTTGCACATTCCTGAGCTATTGTGGTCCAAGCTCTTTTTTTTCCATTTTCATTTATTGTACATCTGATTTTATTTACTAATGTTTGATTCAACCTTTCATTCAGGCCATTAGAGAATGGTGCATTTACTGCTGTGAAGACTAGCGGTATTTTTTTATCTTTTAGGAATTTCTTAAATTCTTTTGAATTGATTCCGGGGTATTGGTCAGTGAGAAGCATTCCAAAATCTTCAGTTTCTGTTATGTTTGTAATAAGTTTAATAAAATCATTTGCATTCTGGGTTTTTGAAGTTAATATAAAAGCATATCTTGTAAAGGATCCACTAATAAGTGTAGATATTTCTTTGATGACCTTGAACCTCCAAAACCTCCAATGGTGTCTATAGAGATTATTTCGAATGGCTTTTTAGCCGGACCTAGATGAGACATAAAACCAAATTTATCATGACCTCTTGATTTATTTTTAATACAAGTTTCACAGCTTCTACAAATTTTCTTAATATTGTTCATCAAATTTTTGGCCGTGTAGTGTGGACTTATTGTCTTCTGCATTTGACTTATTCCAATATGACATAAGTATTCATGTACTTTTTTTATAAGTATGATACTGAATTCTTCTGAAATAATTATTTTATCTTTTTTTCTGTTCTTTTTTAAGTATACCTTGTGTCTTTCAATCAATTTACTCTTATTCCTTTGTATTTCTTCATTTTTATTTTGATCTATTAAAATATCTTGCAGTCTAATCATGTTCACAACTTTTAACTGTTCATCTGTATTTTTGTCCGATTCTAATACTGGATTCCTGCTTAAACAATCTGCTTCCAAATTTTTCTTTCCTGGAGCATATTTTATTTGAAACTCATATTGCGATAGATAATATGTTAAATCCCCTAGCTCTTCATCTGTTCTAGATTTCAGATTCATGTTTTCTAGTGGTTTGTGATCTGAATAAACTGTAAATGATTTACCTATCAACCAATATTGCCAGTATCTCACAGCTTCTTTGATAGCTAAACATTCCAAGTATATTGCTTTTTTTTTCTTTTGGGATTCATTAAGCTTTTTAGAAAAATAAGCTACTGGTTTTTCTGTTCCATCTGTCTGTCTTTGTTTCAATATTGCTCCAATACCTTCTAAAGAAGCGTCTGTATATATGTTGATTGGCAAATCTTGATCGAAAATTTCAAGAATTGGTTGGGAGCATAGCAAGATTTTTATGGTTTCAAATGCATCTTGACATTTATCAGACCAAATGAATTTTTGGTCTTTTCTGAGTAAATTATGCAATGGGTCTAATATTTTTGCACTGTTAGGTATGAACTCGTGGTAAAAGTTTATTTTTCCTAAAAATTGTCTTACATTTTTCTGTGTTCTTGGAACAGGAAAATCCTTTATTGAAATCAAATTATCGTTGACTGGTTTGATGCAATTATTTTCAATTATATGACCCAAGTATTTTACTGAATTAGAAGCGAATGTGCATTTTACAAATTTTAACCTGAATCCTTCTGTTTTGATTGCTTCCAACAGCTGTGTAAGATGGTTAATGTGCTCAGTAAAGGTTCTAGAAAATATAAGAATATCGTCGATATAATTAACTGTAAAATCCGTCAGTTTATACTTTCTTAGTATATTATGAAGTATTCTTTGAAAAATGGCTGGAGAGGTTTTTAGTCCGAATGGTAGACAGGTCCACTGGTAATGCCCATCTTGTGTTACGAATCCTGTCTTGTTTTTGTCTTCGATTCGTAAAGGGATCGACCAAAATGCAGAATTGATGTCCAGCGTTGAAAAGAAATTACAATTCCTGGTCTTTAACATTAGATCTTCAATCAAGGGAAATGGTTGAGCTTGAGGTACTACTATTTTATTTAAGTCTCTAAAATCTATACATAACCTAGATCTTTTATTTTCTTCTTTCTTAAATGCCAAAGTGACAGGTGCAGCGAAAGGACTGTAGGATTCTTCTATCATCTTATTATCTAGTAAATTTGCTATTTGTGTTTCTATCTCTTTTTTATCATCTATAGTGCATCTGTAAGGCCTCTTGCTACAATATCTGTCCACTAGTAAGTCGATTCTCGCTTCGTACCCGTTAACAGTACCGACGTCGTATTTATCCTTCGCAAATACTAATTTATATTTATCAATTAGTGTATTTATTTCTGCTATCTGGTATCCATCCAGATGATTTATATTATTTTAAAATTTTCTTCTTTTACATGTTCATTAAAATTTATTTTGTATTCTTTTGTCGAATTATTTTTAACTATACTTTTTATTTCTGTGTTTGTCTTTTCATTAGTAGTATTTTCTTCTGTTTTATTATTAAGGTACAATTTCTGTGTTATTTTTAGGTCCTCATTCTGGATCAATTTAAATTATTTTATTAAGTCTAATCCAATCAAAAAATCATATTTGAAATTTTGTTCATCAATTATATATACATCAGCATTTCTCTCTAATTCAAAGATTTTTATTTTTAAGGTTGTCAAACCACTTGTCTTTTTAACACCATTAATTGTTACTAAATCTGCTTCATTCAAACTGTTTCCTTTTAACTGTAGTATTTTTGAATTAATTAGAGAAACATTTGAACCAGAATCATAAACTCCACTTATTTCTAGTTTATCATTCAATAGTAGTTTGACATTAATTAATGGTGTTACTATTCGTTTTTTTGGTCAGTTTCGTTTAACTCGGCTTCAATCACCGAATTGTTTACATGCCTAATGAAGTTTTTCTTTAGTTTTTCATTTTCCTTGGCTCTGAACCAACATGTGGCCTCAGGGTGATAACGAGTACCTTTATTCATCTTTTCACAAATCTTGCATGGGTATTTTTCTTCATTTCTACTATTAGTACTCATATTTTCATTTGTCCTTATAGCCACATAACTTTTTTTATTTACCATGTGTTCATACTTACTCACTTCATTAAATAAATCCACTGTATCTTTCAATGTTTCTCTATCAATCCTATTTAGTATGAATTCTGGTAAACCAGCTGCTACAAGATCCACTAGGGTACCTGTGTCAAGTGTTCTTCTCATATCCAATAACAGTTTTTCTTTTCTCATGGCATAATCCAATAACGAACCATCCTTATATTTAAAGAATAGTGCATATCTAACTGGGTTCCAGCCTTTGTTTGCAAAAGATTCACAGAATTTGTTTTTCCAAGTTGACCATTCCGAGTTCATTGTCAACTTTATAACCATCGAACTGTACCAGTCCGCACAACTCTTATCCATAAACAATCTGAGTATTTCAATCTTCCTTTCATCCCCTGTTACATCGAAGCGTTTACATTCACTTTCAAAAATATCAATCCACTGGTTAGCATTAGAATTTTTGCTTGTGAATTTTTCAATTATAAACTTTTCTGCATTCTTTTTCAAGTTTTGTTGTTTAACTTTTTGTGTATTTTGTACTAATTTCTCAAACAATTTTTCCAGCGTACCGCTTTCCGTTTGATATGCATCAGAAAATTTATCTTGGTTTATTTCTTCTAGATGTTGATCCTCTAATTGTAAATTATCATCTTCATCTATGTATGTTTTATTGAGTTCATCTGTCATTGTAATCCAAACTCTTCTCACCTGGTACCTTTTTTTCAGACTATTTTTCACCTTATTATAGACGGTTGTTTTCAATATTTATTTATGATAACTAGCTGCCTGTAGCTCTTCAGGTTTTGCATACTGTTTATTATCACTCGTAGTTATCGAAGTAAGCGAAAGAATATTTGATTTACCGTCACTTCCAGGCAATAGCGTAAATTCAAACCGAAGTTTATCCATTTTTTATTGTCGTTTATAAACAATAATGTCGTTTTATAATATTGAATCGTATCTGTCAAATAAAACTTCAATGTGTTTCTCTGAAAAAATCAAAGGTTTTTATTTATTAGTTTTACTCACGTTATCTTACGTATCACATTACACTATAACACTAACACTAACCTGAAAAAATCAAAAGAAACGACATTAAAAGTCTATTCTATAATAATGAGTTATCTCAATAGAAATTAATTTTATAACAATACAATTTTCACGAAACGCCATATTCTTTCTTCCGCTTAGACGCCTGCTTTATCGACGTTACATATTCCACCTCCATTAACTGTAACTGTTTTGCCGACAGCACCCGCGCGGCAAAATTCAAATTAAAGAAAGTAACAACTGTCTTTACATACGTATTATGCAAATAACAACTCTCGGAACTATAAGTCGGTGAACATTCATTTTATTCTGTTTCGTTCAAATTCAAACTCAAATCATTATTTTTTTTATACTTACGTAGGCTTAGAAATTGTTATTTTTTTCTAAATACGCAAGCGGATCTCAACGCGTCCTCGAACGAGAAAATCCGACCAGAAACTCAGCGGGCTTGTATTTATTTTTTGTTCGCTAGTTCCTTATTTTTAATAGGTCATCATCTGCCTTACCATTTCCCATTATCTGGGGTCGGCGCAGTATGTCTTTTCCTTCGATTCATCGCGTTTTCCTGTCATACTCACATCTTATGAAGTTACTGAACAGGTAAAGACGACATTTGCTTGCATAATCATAGAAACATAAATAAGCTACCTACAACAGCCACATTTACTCGCAACTGCAACACCGCCGCCATTGTTATTCACATCGTATATCGCAATCACGTACAATTATCGTCGCATTCGTTATCGGAACAGTATCATGTATTTGTCGCGACTCTATATCAAGACCAACAAATAGAGCGCGATCCGACTTACGGATACTTAGGTGAAATGTAGAGACAGAATTTGGATATGAGTCAAGTCCAATGTGAAAATAAGACTCTCCCGATTTGCATTAGGCATTTTATTCGAAGTTATTACACATTCATTTCGGTTACTAACTACCCAAAACATTAAAGTATAATAATTATGATCTACATCAATCTAGACATCTATACAAATAAATAAAATTGGAGTGTCTGTTTGTAATATCCAAATAACACATTTTCACTAAATGCACATGAAAGTACATACGGCACCTATATCAAACACAATTAGGGTTCCGCGTAAAAAAATAAAAACACATGAAATAAAAAAGTATCTCCGAAACGGCTGGACCGATTTTGACGGGATTTTCACTGGCAGATAGCTCATATTATAAGCAGTAACTTAGGCTACCTTTATTTAAGAACTTACTTAAGAGCAAGCACTAGAAACTACTTAATAACAAGAAAAACAAAAAAAAACAAATGGGTCCTGTCGCGCGGGCTCAGAATGCGGGAGCGGGCTTTAGCTATAGGTATATGAAGAAAAAATGAGATTAAACTTAGTTAAGGTATTTCTTTATTAACAGAATTAGTAACTTTTCGTAAACTCTGCGAACTCAACGATCATTTTTTGTTAAAAGAAATTTTGGTTAAGTTAAATTCCACGCGGGCGAAGTCGCGGGCACAGCTAGTTATAAATAAAATAGATAATAGTATCAAATAGAGTGAAAAAATATAAAATATCAGAGTATACGGGGTTCTTTAAATTTTATTATATTCTTACTTTTATGCAATGATACTTGCACAGATATTCAGTTAAATCATAATACATACCAATTTTAAATCGAGGAGTGAAAAGTCATGACTAATTCATTGAATCATTTTACTCATTGACATTTGCGATTAAAGATCGGATCCGTGGAACGGATCGCACAATGTATAAACGCCTTTACCGCAGTACAATCATAAACAAAATTTAATATAAACCTCCACATAAATTGTAGGCAAACGCAACGCGATGTAACAAATGGGATGTCCGATTTATTCCCACTGAAATCGAATCTAACACCAAATTGGATTTTGAATTACGGCGCGCCGAACAAACATCGCCCATAATATTGTGTATAGAAATGCGTTCTGTTGACTGCGTTTGGTTTGTGTAAAATTGGTGCATTGTATATTTTTGTTTGTACTATACTTTGATTAATATTGTGCCCATATGGTTTGTATGTGCAATCACTTATTCAAGTCACTATAATATACCGACTCACAGGTAGGTACATATGTGATATCCTCTTAACTTAACTCAGATAAGACAGGGATTTTCCATTACCTTACTTGGTTTGATCCCTAGCCGCGCATAATATTTTTCCTTCGCATGAACTCCCACTTTCACCTCCGAATCTGGCCTGAACCACTATAAGAAATCGCCATATTATAGGTCAATATAAGGAGCAGTTCTAGCTATCTCAAAAAATGACTATGGACATTATCAACTTTTTAACCTGGAAGTTTCAGGCAAATAATTTTATGACTTTATTAGAGCTGATTTATTCTTCATTTATATTTTGATTTTAATAAAAATAATTGTTAATACGAAATACCTATCTAATTCAGTTTGCCGTATAACGTACTTGAAATTAAAACTACATAATAAGTCTCTTGCATGTATCGCTCAGAAAGGTTATTGCTCCAAAAAAGGTGTTCCCATAAAAATACGTCTAACAAACGCCAACTGGTGTTTTCAAAAGGCCCCATTATAATAATTAATATTCCTCTCGCCCAAGTATCCCGGCGGCGAATTGATAAATAAGCTGTTTATCAAACATCTCGTTCCTGGTATCTGTGCATAATGGCCCTCGCTGCCGCCACCCAGCTGCCGTTTTACTGTGAAATCATCTAAATTGCACCCCATGGGCACAAAATCTCATCCTGTGTTTTGAAAATCTATCTAATTTCAATAAGGATAAAACATGCCTAACTGATTGGAACAAATTGAATAATGCGCTTGTCTAAACTTAAATTGCTAGATGTTTTATAAAGTTGGATTAGAATCCCAAGGGATAAATTCATTTTTTTTCTAAAAAAAAATTGTCACCACCTTTATTGTCACCACCTAAGTAATTGGATATTTAGCCAATGTCAGCAACACACATTTCTAATAATCCTACTTATAATATTATAAATGCGAAAGTTTGTGAGTGTGGATGTATGTATGTATGAATGTATGTATGTATGTATGTTTGTTACTCCTTCACGCAAAAACTACTGAACGGATTTGGATGAAATTTGCAACACAGATAGATTATAACCGGGATTAACATATAGGATACTTTTTAACCCAATAATCCAATACTACGCGGATGAAGTCGCGGGGCACAGCTAGTATTTTATATATTTTTGCAACCAAATGAAAAATTAAATATTAATACTTTGCATAAAGTAATTCCGCGAAAAGGTTTCATGTTTTGCCAACTGGTCGATATTTCCGAGCAAGCAGTGTTATTTAAAAAAAAAATGTATAATACCTACATCTTTTGTCTACATCATGGATAACCGAATTAACAGTTAAAATAATTAAACCAAATAACAAAACGCATCAACAATCAAAGGCAGTGTAATGCCATAGGATAAAAATGACATTTTAATTTTAACGAAATGTTACAAAAACCTATATTTTCGGGCCTTTTTATTCGTGGAAAATGTAAATAATAGCCGCTAGTTACGATAACGGTGGTACGGAAGCGTGGGATCGGTGCGGGAAATGAACGCCATTCTTCAGGCGGGCGGCCGCTCTGATTGGCGCCTTGGGTTTCCGCTGACTTATTTACCTATTAGTCGTAAAAATACATTATTTGTTACAAAAATAACGACCTGGGTTTTGTTCCTTTATTTATTGCTTTAGCAAAATATTTACTCAATCTTTTTGACACAAAGTGATTCAGAACAAAAAAAACGGAGCAATGCAAAGCGTTCACTTAAGTAAGCCGATTTAATTCTCGAGTTTATGAAAAACGCAACGCAGCAGAAAAATCCATAAAATTTTAGTGGGCATAAACGCAGTGTGTACTAAAATTTTGCACAGCCTTTTAACTAAAAGGCTCTCCTAAAAGTCATAAAAGTCAGAGATGCAAACAGGTGCGCCGAATGTCTGACCAGTACGTGTCGTCGTTTCAAGAATTTGAAATGTTAATATTCCACCGTAAAAAGTCTAGACGCGAAAAAAGTCGCATGGTACACTTTTGGCGCCCACTTGCAGTATCTACGGTCGATATCGCTTGTAAGAGACGATTTGCTCGTGAAAAAAGGCACTGGAGAGAGTCAAATAAAAAAGGAGCAAGGGAAGTCGATAAGAGCACTGTGAGCCCTCGTTATCTGGGGTCATAAATTACTCCGACACCCTCGGGGGCGCAGGTAGGAGCCTCCCGTCCAGGATCCTTCGAAACGCTGTGAGGATTCCGGGAAATGAAGTGACTACGTGATCCAATTGCGATTTTAGGTGCATTCGATTTATATGTGTTTTTAGTAGACGCGCCACATCCATCTTTGGACGTTTGATATGTGATTTATTTTGATAGCGTACTAAAATAAACGTGAATGGAGTCATAAAACGACTCTATAAAAGATATTTTGATCCATAAGATACGAATATGAATGTTTATGAATGATATTTATGTTTTCAATTTCTTTACCGTTGGAAGCAAATAGATAGCTTTCCAAAATTTTAATCCAATCTTCTCAATTCCATTCCTAAAAAGTTATTGTAAACAATCCTCGTGCCAACTTTTGCCGGATTTTTTGCGGATTGGGATCACGATTAAAGTTAGACAATAAATCCAACAGTTTCGACGTCCGTGCGCTACCGCATTTGACAGGCTAATACATATTGATGCAATATTGAAAACGGACAGAACACTTCAATAACAATTGAAAAACTTTTTCAATATATTCTGTGTACTTGTGTATAAAGTTCAATTTGTATTAGCAATAGGCTCGTTTAGCTGTAAAGGGAAGTTTGTTTATGGTGAGTTTTGACAAATATCTGCAGGTGACGGGCTCGCGGTTTCCCGGAGCGGATGCGTTTGACATATTGCTTTGATAGCGGTTTCTGTACACATGCGGGCGCTATAAATTATAAACATAACTACAAAGAAAATGGGCTGATGTTTGGTATTTGTATCATAAATAATACGAGGAGAAAGATACGTGGTTATGATTTTTGTTTAACAAGGGAAATATGTGGGCGTCGATGCTATTCGATAGATAAAGTTTATCATGTGTAGAATCACAAACTAGGCCAAACATTCGACGTAAGATTTATTCCAGCACCACCTACGTAGATGTGTTCGTATAATTTTAACATAACTATGTATAGGCACGTAATTTTCAATTTTATATTCCTTGAGCATAGGTCTCCTTTCCTTTTCTCCCCTTACGCATTGTCAGGGCAGGACTACACTTTGTCAATTCGGACTGTCATTAACCTTAATAAACCAATTACTGAAATGAGTGAGGCAAATTCTTTCCCGTTGCACCCTTCCCCCGGCGGCGGCGTCGTCGTAGATATCATTTATTTTTACACGCCTAATGAGGACTGACAAGAATTCCGTGGGCACGTCTGGCATCGATCCACTTTCGCAATTAAACCTCCAATGAGTGCTGTTGTTAAAACGAAATATCAAGTCTTTACAAACGATTTTTATTAATGCTGTGACAAGAGATCACACATGAGATCGGCTTAAAGTAATAAAAGCTGCGTTTCGTACGATGATTGGGATAGATAAAAGCCCAATCCATCCTATATTCCCCTACCGCTGTCCCTCTCCCCTTCAGGTCAGTATCGTTCGAGGAATGCCTATGGTATTGCAAGCATCTATAAGTAACTTCATTAGTGGAGAGGCACCACAAGAATAGGTTGCCGCTTAACATTAAGTGGGTCGCACGCTTGTTAGCCGACTTTGCTGTATAAAAAAAGCATAGGCTTCTACTTGACTCACCGACTTGCGAAGTTTGTTATTAGTACAATCTAAATTCTGGGAGCAAACAAGATCCTATTTGAGATGCCGTTTTATTTAATAAACATGTCTTAAGTTTCACATTTTGCATCTCATTTCAATTACGTTACGGTTATTAAATAAAACTCAGTGCCCAAGACATGCATTGTGATGTTATCTGAGGTGCTGTTTTTAGAGTTACTGTTCTTGCATGTTCTTCTCCATGGGATTTTGTTTTGGAACATGCACCTAGCTCTTGACTTTTTAAACGTGCCAGTTAATCTGGCCTATTTGAAATAAAAATATTTGAATTTGAATTGTCAAAAGGTGACTTGAGAGCGATATCAAGTCATAAATCTTGAGATCATCACAGCTGATACCGCTCTTGAGAATGGTCTTGTGTTATATTATGATGGGTTTAAATTAATTACATAATGAATTTTAGAGTTTTAAGTTCTTTACAGTAAGCTTAACTATGGGTCTTGTCTCCCGATTCTGGTCTGTAACTTTATCTAGGACTACCCAAAGCCAACGCTTCTGTTTCACGAACGTGGATAAATTACTACCTACATTTTTAATTAATTATTTTCATATGTCAACAGACTACTATATCTCTTTACAATGACTTAATTAACCTCACTGCCCTGTAATATATCAATGACACGGAAATATATATCGTCCAAAATACGAGAAAATAGTAATTTGTCAAGAATATTGCACGCACTGCCCCCGTGGAGTCAACGTGTGTGACAGAGGCCGGAAATAATTGGATTACCGCGGTAATCGAATTAGGTATGTCTTGGATATTTTCCGCTCCCCTGGTAAAGGTAATGACCAATCTCGTCTGCCCTATGAGATTGGTCCTGGGACGTAGGGCAATATCGAGTTACAATTAATGAGATTTTACCTGAAAATTTTGTAAAAATTTATTTAAATAATAATAAATATTAAATCGACTTCAAAAACATCTGAGTGCACTAAAAAGCTAGAAATAACTAGAGAACTTGTAATTTATTTTATTTGGAGTCGGTGCGATCAAATAATATATTTTCAAAATCCTCAATTGACGGAGTAACCAATTAAAATGTAGAATTATATATATCAGTCTTTCCTTTATCAAAGATATCAGTAGGTATCTGTTACGCAAAACTTGTATAGATCTCTGGTACAACTTTCTACGCTAGAGCTTTTATTTAAGACACCATTAGTAAGATACATTTTATGCAGTAAATTAACTAATATTAACACATCAGAAAATACCGTCTTCGTCAACTATACCTAATTATACAAATCCGTAGAGTTACATATTGTTTTCTTATATTTAAGCGAATACTATACATTGAAATATAACTATTTTACGGATTAAACGCGATAAAATCCGTAAAATTGTTTTATTTCAATCCGTAGAGTTACTTAACTAAAAAGTACCTACTCACAGTAAAAACTACCTTAAAATCCATAAACTAAAATACATAATCACTAACCAAGGCGTATAAGGTGTAACGAGGCTGTAATGAATTCAAGGTGCTGTGTTCGCGTCTACTCGGAACTGGGTACCCTCAATTTTAGTGCCCTGTAATATATGGCCCGTAAAACACACTTATCGCAACGCACACATGTCCGTTCGTAAAATCTATACCAAAGTTTACACTAGCATAATTAGTATGATAAATAGGCTTGTCTGGGTATTACTTTCAATAGTTTGCTAAAAAACATACTGTCTCTAACCTTCAGTTGGTTCATGTACATTGACCTGAAAGTAATTAGTGACGCCAAGCAATTTAATTACAGTCACTGCCAGTATTACTATCTTAAAATGTACCTATATGAAATAGGTATTGTATTTTCTGTTCTCTGCTAGTAAGCAGAGTACAGAAAGTACAATACCTATGAATTGCCGTTGTAGTAAAAACGGCAATAGTAACAACGGCAAAGGGTACACGAAAATATAAACAAACATAGATTAAATGAAATCTAGGTAGTTGTTAATATTTATAAAAAAAACATAATTAGCACCCTCAGCTAAGTACTCACGAGTTAATAATAACATTATAGTTATCAACGAACTTCACTAAAACCAGATAACAGACAAGATCTCTGCACACTAATTAGCTTTAACAAAGTTTCTAAGACGGACTTAAGGTGAATTAAAGCGAGCAAAGCCGCGAGGAAAACTTGTGAGATAATAAACTCCTATTATAAAGAGCTCCTTCTTGTAATTTATGACGCGGTCCACGGTGCCCCACCCTTACTAATCCATACTTATTAAGGATAATGGAGAACCAATGAACAAGTTTTCGTCCTTTATCTAGGACCATAAATACTGGCTATCAGGCGGGGACGGTAGTGCCGAAAGTGCGATTTAATGGCGATTTTATTACATTTTGAGCAATAATTTTAAGGTAAGTAATGGTGAATACAGCCCAAAAGTGTTTAGAGCCTAAATAACTGGATTAATAACTAAGGCCCGTATTAATAAATCGATCTTAAGTCTGAGAGCTACTTATCTTGGAAATGTCATCCGAATGTCATCGCAGTACAAAATGACATGTCAAAGCGTACTCAAGATCGCTCTCAGAGTTGAGATAGGTTTATTAATACGGGCCAAAGTACCTACTTATATGAATATGATACGAAATAAAATAATGTTTTATATGAAAGTAAATCGAAAGGCCCCAGAACTTACGATCGATAGGCCGCGCTTGCAAACTCTATGCTAACCTAGGATGATTTTACCTGTAGATGCGTTTTAGTGGTAACGTAAAAGCCTGACATTCTCATATTCACGCACCAACCAGCGTAGGGGTGTCCACTTTGAAAAAACATCGATGTTTTTTTCGATGCAATATATCGGAAGTGTGTATCGATGTCTTTCGATGTATCGGTTACAAACATCGATGTTTACTGAAAATCGAGTACTTTTTCCAACATTACATCACACCACACCACAAAGCCCTCACCTAGTCACCCTTCTGACACTCCACGCAAGCGTCAAGTTATAATTATTATAATACTCCTATACCAGCACTGTCCATGTCTGCACATTTATTGTGTGTGTTCAAAGATGCTGAATGTTGAAGAAATCTATATAACTAAGAAAAAACTACTTTTCATGGTGTACGACCATACACGTACATTTGCCGAAGCAGCAATCACTCTCTGACCCAAATGTTCACATTAACGCAAATTGTATTGCAACCAAAATCAGTTCGTCATCGGTCATCAAGCAAACCGCACGTTCTCACGCCTCATTAAATTCACTCCCATTACTTACGTTGAATGTCAGTTTTATAATATAACAACTTTTATCAGCTATATCAGTATTTCTATCAGCCCTACCCAGCCCCTATCAGACAAATTAGTACGAGCATCCCTGTACACATGGAAACCATCGCTGATTCAAAAATTGTTCATAAAAAATTAAAACCATGACTAAGAATGATTTAGAGATCAAACTGAGTTTTCATTAAATTCACTGGTATTCGATATTTTATGAAAATACATCGATACATCGAGTGAATCAACAGTTTGTCAAAACATCGGATCGATTCGATGTATCGTATTAAAAACATCGAGTGATTCGAAAAATCGATGTTTATTGAATATCCCTAAACCAGCGTACCGGCTGCACGGCTAAGCGTGCGCACGCTGCTAAGTACTTACCTATGTAGCTAATAACGCTACAATAACTCTAAATGTATTTGTGTCTATTTCTATTCACAGGCCTAGCGTATGACGTCCTGGTACGTCAATGATGCTAACCAATTCATTACACAAACACGACTTCGGCATTAGGGGTAACATTTGTATGTGTGTGTACCAAATAACGTAACTTCATTGTGTCTTCCCGTTGATTCCGTGGTTTACGGCCTGTTGAGTTTTATCACTGTATAATTTATTTAAATCGCTTTCCCGCTGATTGTGTGGACTCGTTGGCTCTTTATTATCCCACTTTAGAGTTGCCTTATTTACTTACTCATTACTATTCTACTGCTAAAGTAGTAAACCTCGCGGTAAGTAATAAATAATCTAACGCCAATGCCTATATCCATTTTGTAAATAAAATAAAAGTAGCTATCCTCGTCTGTCTGTCTGTCAGTTGGTTTGCCCGCTTAGTTCTAGTCATTAGTTATGAACTACACAGCAACGGAGTTCCTTCCGGAAATATTTACATGTATAATACTGATTCTAATAAAATTTATAAATGCTAGAGAAAAACTGTGCAAACATTGACTTACATTGAAAAATCATCTCAGCGTACAAAGCCGGTGTAAATAGTAATAAATAAGTACCTAATAAGTTTAACTCAATTTTAAAACAAAAGACCGCGTGGTGTTTTTACATAAACAATACACTTAAATATGAAATTTTGAATAATTTCAAGATGGTTTATTTTACAACATTCTAATTTTCAAATCGATATTCTTTGAAAATATTTTTGGATGACTTTATGCAGCAGTGAACCTTCCTAACTTACAAAAAAAGTATCACAATATTTTTCTCTGTCTGACACCGGGTTACAAGAACATATCAGACATATTGTCTCCCCTCTCGCCCCGGGAGGATTGCCGGCACTAATAGCGGAATAGTGTCGCCCCGGAGCTTGTCACTTATCATTTGCTGCAGTAATGGAATATTTATAACCAGCTTATTGTAGGTATATACAGATGTAGGTATATACATTGTTTTATCAAGAGGATTTTATGTTGAGAAAGAATTACGTAGATACTAAGGTGTAATTATATAATATTCAAATAGCAATAATACTCGACAGATCATGATGAACAAACATAAAAGCAAAAAAAGATTTAAACATATTTTTTTTTATATAAAGATTACTAGCGATGTGCGTTTATCACATAACTAGTATTCCCTTTAGCTCCTCCAACTAAGCTAATGTTTGTGTTAGGAGTGGGCTCACGTCAGTAGGTAGTTTAATGGCCAGGATGGGGATCGAACCCGGAACCTCTCAGCCACGAGGGAGGCCCCTCTAACCACCAGGGTATTGACGCTTTTTTATACTTTTTCAAATACATAAAACACACAAATAAAATAACCATACCAAAAGCACACATTGTCTAACAACCAAACTTTATCATCTCCTAATTAATTGTTGGTAACAACGCGACACTCACGGGACGCATGAGCCAATTCGCGGTTGTGGCGCATAACGTTTTATTTGACACGAACAAGGGTTAGTATTTATTATTGTTTACGTTACGCGATGGCCTCCGGGCACAATTCGGTTGAGTTACGGCCTGGTCGCCCCCGCGGCCAACGACCAACGGCCAGCCGGCGACCGAGCACAGGTGGGCCAGCCCGCAGAAGGTCTCAATTTATTGCTAATTTTATTTGTATAGCGGTTACTGTAAATTTTATTGCTTTTGTTCCTAAATATCCGCACGGACACTGGTGCTTACGTTTGAAGATAAACCGTATATATGTTTTACGGTGAGGGGAAAAATTACGTTTGCAGTTATGACCGGTGATGAAAAGCGGAAAAATTTAATCATGACGTAAACTAGACCATGTTTCGGTTAATAATTTAATGCTGAGCAGTATTTGAAAAGGGGAAGTAGATTTACTAACTAAAATTAAAAGGCCATTTGTAAATTGCCCATATAAATAAATAATAAATATCGCCAGACTGACACACCAACTGTATGGTCCCGAACTAAGCAACACTTGGACTATGGGTACCGTACAATGGACGGGGGGCAATCCCAGTGACACCCAGACCTGGGCAAATTACGAATTTGGGCCATTACCGAAATTGGCCCTGGCGGGAATCGAACCCGCAACTACCCAGTGCAGTGAGCTGAGCGACCTACGCTCAAACCATTGCGGTCGTTAAACTCCTATTTAAATTAAATGCCTATTGAATTTTCTAATAAGAAATGATATAATATTAATCGATGCATAGGTTACGTTTTCATCTGCGCTATGAAAAAGGCAATTATTAGCAAATGGTAAGCTTATTCGGGTAGATTCCCCAACCGCAAACCTGAAAGTTCACACAATTCCCAATTTTAACGCGACCAATAAACATAAAACCTAATGTTCCCGAGATAACAGTCATGTCTTCACAAACATCCGAACATTATCCCAAGTCATTTGCAAAACAACTGCTTTCACCTACCATTTTCCTCAGAGTGCCCTCTCCGTTCCATTTACCAAATTCACCTTTTATTTCGACACAAAACAAAAGCAGCATCGTATCAACTATTTAACAATGATTAGCAAAGAGCAAATTTTGCTCATTTGACGACTTCTAAATATGCCATTTAAAGCTGCATGCGAGTGCCCCGTTACGAGCGCTATTTCGATTTTATACCCGTCTAATGCATTTTTATGATGTCGCTTTTAACATTTGTCGCATTCCAAGTTCTGAGCTTATGCTATACTAATTTATACAAACGCACGTAATGAAAATGGGTCTGTGCTATCTGTCAAACGAAGTGGTGAGCCAGACTTTTCGAATGCCACGCCAATGGGAAAGGGTCTCGTTTACGGCAACTATTTCCAAGTTTCCGCTGACAAAGGGGATGTGGGGGATTCTTTTTCCTTTACAAAGGATTTGGGTCATTGCTTATTTCTATTGGGAAAAGATCCAGTTGAAAGTTATGTGTGTACCCGGAATATGTTACGAGTTACCTCCCAGTTTCTTCGAGGTTTGGACAAACTCGATTTATGAGCACTTCCATCAAAATTCTGTGTTATTTATTATATTTCCTTCCCTATAAATGTTACAGAATAATTTATGTGCATTTATATAATCTTGATATTTGGTATTGTCAGCTATATTTTGTGCATAATCGGATAGCAGATAATATATAAAGGTTAGAATAAGAGGAAAACTGGATACCTAACATAAATTTGTTTATTAGAAAAACGTTAGATTTTTTTTATAGATTTACACCACAGTTTACTGATAATAATTTGTAAAAAGCAAGTGTATATTGTTAAGATTAATTTAAAAGAAGCAGTTATGTAAGTAGGTACCTACTACTATTTATTTGAAACTATTATACGGCTATTGCCGCACTAGAGGCATATTCAAAATCATCTCAACATGAAAACACAGGTAGAGCACAAGTTATTGCAGTAATAATATCCACCTTAGCCTCTTGCTTAAGCAGCCTATAAACGCAGAGCCGTGTTTATAGAAAGCATTATTAACTCGACTTCTCTTAGACGTTCGGGGATTATTACAAGTGTAGTAATAAAGGGGACAAAACGACACCTGGTAAATATTAAAGGGGAACGAATAAACTGAACGTTATGTTTGTCACCGCACGTGACCGTGGCTTTATGAATTTCTTTACAGCTTTGCGTTGTGCACAGGCAGAATAATTTAAGTGATTCTTATGTCCAGTTGAGGCAATAATTCCAAGTCACTTATGTGTGGTTAGAATGAATTCGTTTTGGAGAACAAATTATTTTCATGACTCACTTTTTTAAGATTAAATATTTATTTCTTTATTCCTATTCCTACTTATATAACGCAAAAATGTTTTGTTTATTTGTTTTTATGTGCAGCCCGTAAAACGGCTAAAAAGATTTGAACAAAGCACTCGTATCATTGTACAATGCCGTAGCAATTGTCTGTTAAAATTTGAAAACTAAATCGAATACAATATATTTATTTATTTATTTCTTTATTTATTTATTGATAGGATATATTCTAATACTCTATACTCGTACGATATACTCTAATTCATGACCTAAGAGAGGGCCAATCTCATAAAAATGTAAGAATTTTCCATAATTATTTCAATTTGGGATCCCGGTTTTCATTTTAAGGTTCACATTTCTGTGCAAATTTAGTGAATCACCTCCGAGAGTAGAGCCGAGGTAAACGAGACGATTACTCCATACTTGCGCGCCAGGGCTACCTCGCCGGGATTAGATTGAAATTGAATGGTCCTCTTCTGGAGAAAATGAGAAATGCTAAGGAAAATAAAAAGGAGAAATGTTAATAACAGAAACTGCAACACTGACTAGCGGCTTTTATTTGAAAAAGATTTTTTTAATATTTATTAAATAAGTATTTCTAGCGACTGACATGGCCAGAATTTATTAGTTAGTGCCGAAAAATTGAATTCCTCCAAAGTAACCAAATTTTTTTTCATGTTTTTTTCTCCTTAGGAAAATATCATAAAATGTCATTTTTATAAAACTTGGCTACGTCATGCATAACACATACAATGTCAAGACGCTGCTGTATCTGACAGCACCAGATGAATAAGGAAAGAATTTAATCCTGTCTTGTTGTGGCCATGTTTTTAAGCGGATACTAATATAAAGAGTCTTCACCAATAGAAAATGTATTGGAGATAATAAAATTCTCATCTGGTACATAACGGGCAAAGTATTTTGAGCAGACGTATTGGCTTTAAACATCCCATTTCAATAGATGTTAGCGTCTATTTCTTACATCGCATAGACATTATCATAGTGGATCAATCCTGGCCTTATTTTTTTTTTTTTTAATTGGCATGTAATCGTACGACCCGCTTATGTTAAGCAGTTACCGTATCCTACAGATACTTGGATTGCTTGCACATTACCGATCTAAAGGGAAGTGGGACAGAGGGAAGAAAAAAGTGGCGGGGGTTTTGCTCATGATTTCTAAATATTAAAATTACACATTTCCCATCGAATATCTCTCCAAAAACATTGTCACATGACTTAACTAATACCAGTCTTCTCTATAGCACGTCGTAAAGCGTAAATTGCCTTCCTAGTTGAATTCACCGTGCCGCGCGAGGGCGCTGGAGCACCTTGCATAATAACATCCCAGTTTCCTGGAAAATTTTAGTACATCGCGGACCAACGGCGCGGAAAAGGTGGCAGCTTGGTTCCGCTTACACTTCACTATGTAACTACAAGACTGTATAGATGACTACTACTTCCTTTTACATTGCATTGTCTACACGAAACCTTCGCAAAATTGTTTGAATAAACATTGCAATGGAATTAAAACATACTTTAAAGTTGGCATCGTAAAAGTGTTTTTGGTAATTTTCAGTTATGTATTTAGTTGTAATAGAGGTAAATTATCCACCGGACTTTGAGAATGAATATTGGTTGGTGAAATAAAGGTATTTATGGTAATTAAGAACGCCGTGTCCTCATAATACTGGAATTGTTGCTTTTAGCTGCGAAGTGTCTACAAAAATCTTATCTGAAACCCTGCATAACCATCGCCAAGGTCTTCTTTTTGAAAATATTATCATTAATGTTTTTAATAGTTAAAATATTGGGGTCCAACCCAGAGCCTCTCTGATACGAACTCAACCCGTGTAACCACTATTAACGCTTTTTTTATAATTTCACTTACTTTCATATCTTTAAATACCGATAATAATAAATCAATTAAAAAAACACCTGCCTCTTGGTGTGTATAACAATTTTACTTACAATCTATAGGTATTAGTAACAAAACCTTTAAATCAAAAACAATCATGGAGCATATTTCGTTTTGTACCTACCTATATGTATAATATGTGTGTGTATGTGTGTGTGTGTGTGTGTGTGGTTAAAAGTAAATAAAACTCGATCGATGAAGCCAAAATCCACTATATGAGTGGAAGACGCGGCGGGGTGCCCGCGCCGGCGGCCGACACGACAAACAAACACACAGTGCAACTACAGGAACCCCACCGTCGCCGGATTAACTATATTTCACTAACGAATTAATTATAATGAGCATCTGCTCATTTTATTGGTACTTGCGCACATAAATAATGTACCTACTTTAGTAAGAACAAAAATAAATAATGAAGTGTTGAACTAGTTATAATTTATGAATGTGTTCTACACTTTTCTTTGGTTTTTAATTGTAACAGCTGTTGAGAGCCGATACGTAAGGCACTCAGATACTATTGTGTGATATTTTTTAACTAAGCAATACTTACTTTAAACAATTACCACGATTTCCGTAAGATGTAAAAAAATAACTCTAGTAAATGTAATCATTGTGTAAATATTGTTTCAGATCCACACAACTATAAACGTTGGTATGTTTAAGTTTACGGTAGAAACATCTAAGGTTCCAGATCATTGTTTTGTTCGTCCGATCTCGCAGAATAAAATAATATAAAACAGACACTTTAAACTTGCCTACTCATAGCCTCAACCAATGAAAAACATCAAACCCAATACTGGCAATCTATATCTCATCTTCCGTTCAATCGGATCCCTATCAAATACAATATCTCTCGCAATAAAACTATAACATAAATTCTATAAAGTTTTTTAATACAGTGAACGGGTCAGTATCATAAACTAAAGTAGGGGGGCAATCGGACGCGGCGGCCGGAGCCGTCCGGTTTCATCGGCGCACGTATAATTCAGTTAACCAATGAGCCACATGCGGTGCGCACGGTCACCGGATTGAATTGGGACCAGGAAACGCGTAGCTGAAGAGGCAGTGAATTAAATGAATAACTCTCTAAAGCCCAGAGGGCGTCGTTGTTTATTTGTCAACAAGCTCTTGTACTTCTATACAAGAAAAGGAGCTTAAGTTACTTCCAATAGCATCAGCTATTTACCAGTGAAAGTTCCATCGAAATCGGTTAAGCCGTTTTGAAGATTATCCGGATCAATCAGACAGACATGCAAAATTTATTTACTTTGTTAAAAGTACCTACCGTATATGCTTTCATAATATATTTACCTACTAAAAAGCTATTCTTTAGATTTTACAAATAGAGACTTAAATTTTATTTATGTGTAAGTACGTACTTATATGTCACACTAGTTCAAATACTATTCACGGCAAGAATAAAAACTAAATTCTATAAATGCTGTTAGTTTCGTCTTAAATGAATACGAATTTATTAAAGTTAGGATCTCTAGTTTTTAGTGTTTGATTATATAGCCTTTAATCCGACTGTGGGCTATAAATTCAAAATAAGATTTAAGATAAGTGCCTACTAGAGACACTAAATATCATATGAATTTTAAGTGCTGTGACAAGGAACATTTTTTTAAAAACATACAGTTTAAAACATGTCCATCTTGCGACTAACTCTTTGCCTACATAAAATGTTCATGTAAACTCCCGCTGCGCTATAGAAAATGTTTAAAATAAAAAAAAAAACATTTGACAGAACACAAAATTGAAAAATACGTAGGTTTTCATGTCGGTTTCCGTCCAATACAATCCCTTTTATGTGATCTTGTTGGATTTCATAAATTTATAACCATTATTCTTTTATCCCATTACTCCAAAACCTACAATTATTGAGCTCTCTATCTAAATTAAAAGCTATGTGTTGTCTATGCTTATTTTACAATCTCTTTTGATAAGTACTTTTTTACTATTGATTTACACATTTTTCTCATCTGACTACATTTAAATGTTATCTAGAAAGGTATCTTGTTGAAAGAAATCCAATACCTGCTTACGACCTCAACCATTTTCCTGCATCTCAAAATTCCAATTCGCCGTTTATTTCCAGTATCTAATTTCTAAATTTTCACTGCGGCTACTAATCGATGAATCGATAAGGGTTACTGTTAGCGCATGCGCACATCTACATAATCGATTCATGATAAGTATCGATTAAGATCTGGCGAAACTTGCCGACTACGATAACAGTCTGTAGAGTCTCGTTAGGCGACGTTACTACCTCGTAACAGACGCACACGGACACAATGATCATGTTGAATTAAAATCCAAATAGGAGACACGATCTATAAAACTAGCATTAAGGAAAAGCCGGGTTCGACTTATCAGCCATCTGAACTTTGTACATAAAGTAATTTTGTCGTGTACTTTACGACGGCAGACTCGTTCGATTCTTGAAAACCTATCAGACTCGTATAGTTGGTCCATCAATGTTGCTACAGGCAGACGTCTTCGTGCTGCAGGTTGCAAAACGACTCTACAAATTGTTGTTTCACATTTCTGCCGCGCTGCGAACACGGCTTTACGACGGGAATCGGCGAATTTCCCCCGAGTGCAGTAAAACCTCCCAGTCAGGCGACACTCCATCGACAGTTCGGTTCGGACTTGATATCTCGCACGTCAAACATCCACAAATCCGACGCTCAAATAACTTTTGTTTTTTACGCGAAGGGACCGGAAGCAACAGTGCCGGTTCTAATGCCGGTATCAGGATTATTCGCCCCGTTCCTCCCTCGGATGCTCACGGAAATGGTCTCATTCCGAAATATTCTCATTACTTGGGCGGAATCATTTTTACTTTACGATGGTGCGCTCCCCTTTTCTTGTTCAGTCGAGTACAAAGTTTCCCCGACTCTCTCATCGGCCGCGAAAGAAAATGACTAATAAGAAAGGCGAACGATAGCAATCTCGAGCTTCCCAATCTTAATTAAAGTGAAGATGAAAAGTTACTTCAAATAAAACTCGATATTATGTGTCGTAATAAAAAATATATATACGGCTCGCTGACAGGCTTACAAGCGTTCTCTCAACATAACCATTACATGTAAAAATACAACAAAAATGGAATCGAATGATTTTTATGGAGCTTTCAAAAGATGTAAAAAATGTAGCTAGTTTTTTTTTATCTCCCGGAGCAATAAATATGTCCGCCGCCCTCGCGCGCTCCTCTAGTGAAATTCTGAACTACCCAGCCTATAAATTCAAAAGATTAATGTTAGATACCAGATTTATTTACTTAAGTACTTACATTTGCCGTGTAATCTAATATGTCGTAACGTCTATTAATCTACAAAACACATTATAATTTATCTCGAAAGTTAATGGTATCACTCGTGTCGACATGACAGATTGGTTGAAAACAAGCAGAGATTTAGACTACGGTATTTTTTACGATGTTAGTTGGACAAATTTGTGGATAATCGGGACCGGTTTTATCTACATCTACATCTTGGATATAAAAATGAATCTCTATTTCCATCGTCATCGCATCACGCGTGGGCGGATAGAACGATTTCGCTAATTCTTTTTTGTTGTGTTTATTGTTGTCAGGAGAAGGTTCTAATAAATGAAAAAATTAAGAAAGTTGAGCGGAAAAATTCAAATTCAATATTCAAAGTTAAGCCAGGACAACGTCTGTCGGGTCAGCTAGTATTTAAATAAAATCATGTTATTTCAAGGTATACTAAAGAAACAAACGAATAAACAAACCACATATACCACCCTACTTGGTAAGCTCGTAACTAACTTATGATAATGTCCTAACCACATCCACTTCAGAGACACATCACACTAATGTCCCCCAAAAAGCTGCCACTAATGAAAACGCCATATTTTTTCTGCAGCACTTATTGATAACAAGCGTTCCATATGCAACTGGGACTAGACGACCCCTATTTAAAGAGACAGAGACGAAAGGACCGTCAACAGTAAAAAAAAAACTATACAAATAAATAAAATTGGAGTGTCTGTTTGTAATATCAAAATAACACCTTTTCACTAAATGCATATGAAAGTACATACGACACCTATAACAAAAACGCGATTTAAATTTTTTTGTCTGTCTGTCTGTCTGTCTGTGTGTTTGTTCCGGGTAATCTCCAAAACGGCTGGACTGATTTTGACGGGACTTTCACTGGCAGATAGCTGATGTTTTAAGGAGTAACTTAAGCTACTTTTATTTTAGAAAAACAAAATTTAAAAAATGGGACCTGTCACGCGGCCTCAGAACGCGGGAGCGGGCTTTTTTGTTAAGTTAATTTCCACGCGGACGAAGTCGCGGGCTCAGCTAGTTATATACTAAGTTTGCAATGTTGATCCATATTACGAGTATTATATTTTAAACTTCTGAATAGATAAGTACATTTGCCAGTTCTGATTAATTATTTTAGTAAAAAAAAATGTCTTTAATCAGCGTTAATCAATGTATTTTCAGAAACTTTTAGACGTTAAAAGCACATTCAAAATTGTTTTCAATTTCAATATAGCCGAAAGGTGTTCTCATTATTTTTTTCTGCATTAATAGCCATGAAATAGCAACGATCTATATCACTGCGTCTCTTTCACATCACTCTACAATAACAGAGGGGATACTAACCAAGGTCATTAGGTGTTTCTATCCCCATAACAAACAGTCCATATGCAAGTGGAACAAACCACCCTTAATGCAAAGAAAAACCATTAGAAACCATGTAGGACCACCATTGGCACCCATGGGGCGAGGTAACGCGTGGTTCCGCTGCACATTTTTACTTTGGCCACTAATTGGCGCACTTTAGGGTGAAACCCTACTGTCTCTTGGGAACAAACCGCACTAGTATCAGCTTTTCAATGTCAATTTATGTGTACGAAATGAATTCTAACGTTCAATCTGGATTTATAAGTTTTGATAGTATTATTTTAGATTAACAATATAATGTGATTGTATATCAATTGACCCACAATCCATTATGGTGTGGTAAATCTATATAAGCATAAAATGAGTAAGGTTTTGAGTAAGCACACTTTCAAGAGTAAGTAATATTTAGATATACTTCGCGTGAGTAGATTTATATACTGCAAATTTATTTGCGGAGGTTTAAGGTTTTGACGTGAAAGAGCCGATTTTGATTGTACATCATGTACATATAAGTAAGTAATCGGACTGAGCACAAAGGGTGCTCCATTTACAGAAGAATACACACGGACCCATTGTCCGTATTCCCAATATCGACCTCAATACTTCATCTCCGAAAAACGGAATATTAAAAAGTTTGCAAACCGCAAAACCCGAGCGGATCTGTGGACCCAACAATGGACCTTATTATACGTTGATCCCTCGGTACCGCGTATCTGCAAAATTTCACGCACCCTTGCAATAATATTATGGAGCTCTTATCTACCCTCGTTGCGATCGGACCGACACCAGCCAGAGACCGATAAAAGGGGCCTACTATATCATATTGGCACTTTCGACAGAGGATCCAGTAATATTTCGTACTCCTTAAAGGATAACCGAAGCATGAACCCTCTTGAGAACGCAGAGAGGGTGCTAGTGATCTAATGTGTGAGGATCAAGAAGTTTTGAAATTCGAATATTGAATAGTCATTTCGGATTGGTAGATCCCGTGATTGCGTCAAAGCCAGTTTTTGTACAATCATGTTAAGGTTAAAGCGCCCATCTAGCCCGCGAAATTCAAATTTTTTGAGGTTTTTTAGAATTATTTCAAAATCTGACAATAATAAAAGGCACATTTTGTAATTCGCGAAAAAGACCGTGTGCAGTGCATTTATTAATATATCCAACTTACTCTAAAACATTTCAAGAACGGCAGCTATCCAGATAATCTGGCAATTTTTGTATATTTAGTGATTTACTACTAGCATATCCACCGTGATAATATTTAGAGTAAAATAAATGTATTAATAAACGCACTGCATACTGTGTTTTTCGCAAATCACAAAAGGTTGTCTTAAATGTTTTCAGATTTTGGATAAACTATAAAAACACTCGACAATTTTGAATTTCGCGGGCTAGACAGGCGCCTTCACCTTAAAGAAAATGCGACTAACACCTGTAATCCATAAACGAGTCATTATGTTCTTGTTATTAGGTCATTTCTTTGCTAGGTTATTACAATTTTGCTAGGTTATTACAAATTCTGCTATAACAAAATAATTAATGTCTGCTCTCTTTACATATTGCCATCCGTCTTGTTTCAACTGAACCAATTTTCAAGAACTATGTATTTTTATGTTTTGTATGGAGAAAAAACTGCACACGGATGAACACTTATAAGTCTACTCTTATTTTTAAGCTCTATATTATATTGTTGAATATCTAATAGTAATAATAGCTTGCAAACGGTGAAGGAAAAAATCGTGAGATTTTCTAAGACATGCGTCTTAGAAAACCTTACCAATTTTCGAAAGACAGCTGAAATCCGCCAGCCCTCACTGGGCCAGCGTGGTGGATTATGGCCTGATTCCTCCTTCGTATTGAGGGGAGGCCCGTGCCCAGGAGTGGGACGTTAAAAGGGCTAAATTATTATTAATAATAACAGCTTTATAGTTTTGCATGGAAATTAGAACCTATTTATAAGCCCAGGAATTAACATATTGCCATACATAGGTATATCTCAGGATAAGGGTAAAATCTTAAACCCCAAAGCTCATTATGAATCCGTGTAACCAGGACCTCATAAACTGCTGAGGTGTAAATGTAAACAAAACAATGACTTGCTAATTCGCGACGCGCCCCCGCCCTGCGGTGAGGTCACGTCGGGGCGCGGCCGAGCCTGCCAACTTGTAGCCACAGGTAATGAAAGCAATATCGGTGGGAAATGACGTTTTGCAAAATATGATGGAATGATCGGAATTGGGTGGGCTACCTGACTCTTTTGGGGAGCAATTGACCTATATTTTTCGGTTACCTGATTTTTTGCTTGAATTTTTATAATACCACATGCGGTTTTGTCTGTTATAGTTTGTAAGCTTGTAGGTAATTTAATTGACTATAGCTTCTCTTGTAAATATTGTTGCAATTATAGTCTCTATAATCATGTGTTCCTGAATAACTGAATAATTTTAAATTTAAAGAAATTATTAAATAAAAACAAGAACATGATGTTCGTGGCTATTAATATTTCATAACCATAGAGTATAATTTCAGGTTAAGCTACAAAAATTAACTAGGGTCATATTTGTGTTACGTTGTGTCACTTAAATACGCTGTAAGAAAATAAGAATTAGTAGCACAGTTATGTAACCCACATAAAAAAACTAAATTTACCGCATTTTAGCGGTACCTACATTTTTACTAATAGGTAAATAGATAGTTAGCCAGGGGAAAAATATCATTAACAATATTGACTTTTATTTACCAAGCTTGTTTGTGCAAACCCCCTTCAGAAATTCAAATAAGTATACTGAAAGATAACGTAAAGTACTCGCCATACTAGCTGGAGGAACCAAATACGTTACATGTTACATATTTTTTTCAACGTCCTGCATCGCGACAACGCCGAGTTAACGACCAGTTTTACATAAAACTAAAGTAGCATAAACTAAGTATGTTTTTAGAATTTATTTTACCTAGATCGCGTGTCGCGACGGCTGACTACCACGCAAGGGTTTATGTCGTGTTTGAACCATTATACCGATACTTCGCGTGTTGGCCATTGTTATATGATTATAACAAAGCCGATGTAATGCTCACACAATAGCCGCCGTTTCAGGCACAAACTGGAACGGTTTAGGATTAGGAACTGATATTGCAATCCGTTTGTGCATGAATATTTATGATATCTTTATTAAGTTCGGCGTTATTTTTATGATGGTAGAGTCAATTATAAGAGTGAATACATTTATTTTGATTGAGACGTTCGATTTCAACGATTAGATAACTGAGATCTTGACATTTCAAGGTTTGGTAACGCTACTGGAACATCTATAATTGGTTGTATGGCAAGTTATTTAATAATGTAATTATATTTTGTGAAATCATCAACTATTAACCTACTAATTATGTACGTAGGTACAGTTCTGTAGCTTAGCTGTATCTGCTTAAGTAGGTATCTTGGAACTTATTAATCTCCTCCTGTTTGAATTAAGATACACCCCATTTACCTCTTGAACCAAATATTTAATTATAATGAATGTGTTTATTTAATTTGATTCCCAGTGTCTGTTACCAAAATAAGTTTATTTTAAATCAAAATCTTGCTAAATTAAATCTTACCGGCTATAATTACCGTATAATTTACAACGCACCTCGTATCGCGAACACGTTGCTTTACCGATATAAAATTGTTTCCACGTAAACGGCAACCACGCAATGTAATAAAATAAATCTTAATTGTCGTCGGTAGGTACCTTTTACTGAAACCGCTTAATTAAAGGACAGTAGTTTTAATGTCAACATCAGAATTTATAGCAGCCGAAGTGCATGCAAGATAAATTTAATATACCTACTCATGATATTAAAAAAGTGAATGGAATAATAATTTACGGATATTTATGTACCTTCTATCTATTTAGAGCGCGCGGGTAGATTTCCGCACCTTATCATCAGACGTAGTTTTTGTTCTTGAATACCTGCTGTAGATATGTATGGTTCTGCAATATTTAAGCAAATTTGAATCATTAGCATATATTCAAATTAAGTTATTTATCATAAGAACAGCATTTCTTACGTTATTACAAGGGTTACCCCAACCCATAACCAATTTACCTAATAATGAACTGCTAACTGCTCTACATGGTATTCAACAGTAATTGAATGTGAATAAATGATAATTTACACCTGTCACTTGTGATCGATGTCCGGACCATCAACTTTAATGATCCGTCGATGTTTTGACTGCCATACAAAATAATAATGGCAGTCGATTATCATTCACCGGGCGCGTATGTAATTATGGAGTATGTATAATAACCATTTATTAAAATTATAATGTGTTGTCAAAGTGGTGTAATAAGTTAAAGACCCAAATGAAATGGACGTTGCAATTTTAATACGCGGTTTTCTATCTGTCATGCATCAATTTCGGAAAGGAATGGAGAATTGTGTTTTTTTTGTCGCTCTAACAGACCGTCTGGTTATGTAATTCAGAAATATTTTGTTAATATTTAATTGAATAAATTAATACGGTGAGATTTAATTTAATGGCCAAATTAATATGAATGGTTAAATATTGCAATATAACCGTAATAAAAAGTGAAAATAAAAAAGTTGTTGCAAAAAATGTCGCTTGAAACCATGTCTTGTCGTTTTATTGTAACTGTATTTAGTTCGTACTTTTATTAAAACGTAAATTTATAGGACGTAAGTAATAACTGACGAAAATTTTTCTTAGGCTTATTTTATATTACACTAGCTGAGCCCGCGACTTCGTCCGCGTCGAATTTAACTTAACAAAAAAGCCCCGTCCCGCGTTCTGAGCCCGCGCGATAGAACCCTTTTTTTTATTTTGTTTTTCTAAAATAAAAGAAGCTTAAGTTACTCCTTAATACATCAGCTATCTGCCAGTGAAAGTCCCGTCAAAATCGGTCCAGCCGTTTCGGAGATTACCCGGAATAAACACACAGACAGACCGACAATTTTTTTTTAAATCGCGTTTTTGTTGTAGGTGTCGTATGTACTTTCATATGCATTTAGTGAAAAGGTGTTATTTTGATATTACTAACAGACACTCCAATTTTATTTATTTGTATAGAATACATAGCAATGTGCTTGAAATCATTGGTATCCGAAGGATCGAAGGTTGGCCAATAAATGAAATCTAACCCTGTATAAAAAAGGTGACATACAAAGTTTTACGAACTTACGTACTATTCAAAAACTATTCGACTAACTAAAGTCATTATTCGGTTAAAATAGACACAATTAACTAGGTATAGGTAACAAAAGAAACAAGTCTTGTTTTGGTTAAAACCTTTTTAAAATGCATAGTAGTTAAAATGTTGCTCACCGATTGGCTCTCAAACAATGAGTGACGACCGGAAATGCAATTAACTATGTATTCGTTGGAAAGAGGAAATATCAATTCGCCTGGTACAGAGGGGATCGGCTGATACGTCCAGTTTAACAGAACTGACAGTTGACTCAATTATGTTCATATTATATGTACATTGATATTTTAGGAATGGGTATAAATTGATATATCGACAGTTTTTTTTTATTAGGTAGTATAGGCAACGATAATTTTAATAAGTAGCTACCCGATGCAAAAATGATTGTATCAAAATCTTCTAAAAATAAATTCTTGAGCTATACAATAGCTGACGGCATGTTATTATGCCTGAAGACAATTTTATTTCTTCTTCTTTCCTTAAAAATATGACCGCCCCAGGTTAATAGGTATTTCGTCAATGTTAAGTAACAAATAGCAATGCAAACACATTGAATCAGACGCTTACATCATGCATCAATATTCCAAATCTATACTATACAAATAAATAAAATTGGAGTGTCTGTTTGTAATATCAAAATAACACCTTTTCACTAAATGCATATGAAAGTACATACGACACCTAAAGCAAAAACGCGATTTAAAAATTTTTTGTCTGTCTGTGTGTTTGTTCCGGGTAATCTCGGAAACGGCTGGACCGATTTTGACGGGACTTTCACTGGCAGATAGCTGATGTAATAGGGAGTAACTTAGGCTACTTTAATTTTTGAAAAACAATTAGGGTTCCGCGTATAAAAATAAAAACACATGAAATCAAAGAGTATCTCCGAAACGGGTGGACCGAGTTTGAAGGGACTTTCACTGGTAGATAGCTGATGTTATAAGCAGTATCTTAGGCTACTTTTATTTTAGAAAAACAAAATTTTAAAAAATGAAAAAATGGGTTCTGTCGTGCGGGCTCAGAACGCGGGAGCGGGCTTTTTTGTTAAGTTAAATTCCACGCGGACGAAGTCGCGGTCTCAGCTAGTTCAAAAATAAATTGAAAGTGTAATCCTATAATATGACAGTTAAGCGTAACGTACGTCACATAATCCTTTTTTGTACACAAATTACTATTGAAACTTGTTCCACAAACCGATCGAAGAAAGTTGAAAGAATGTTGTCCGATAATCAAAATTATGCGATTACTTTCCGATCGTCAACGCTGTACTTCTTTTTGCATGTTTCTAATTAAAAATAAATTGACTATAGAAATCTCGTTGGCAGGTACCGGATTGGTCTCCGTCAATTTATCGACGGATCTCCCGACTCGGATGGCCCCGGTCTATTGTGTCCCCGGCTCAATCACGCCAAATTGCAGCCCGGGCGTATGCATTTTACTCGATTTCACATTCCAATTCTGTTCCGATTGAGATACGAGTATCGGAAGTAGCGGCGGAAAGTAATCATTGCCTACCCTTATGTAAAACTATATAATATAGTATCGATTTTGGTGATGGATGGATTGGTGCACGCATACCTGAGCGATCAAGCGTCAATTTTACAATCGATTTAATTTAAATTGTAGAATGCGTCTACAACAATGTAACATTTGAACACAAAGACGTAACCGCTTTATATCGATTCAAACGGTTACTCGATGACGCGTCGATTATGCGTATCGACCCTAATAATAACGTAGGTGTTTCCGATTACCATATAAAAACTTAAATTTCCATAGCGTAGCTATTGTGTCCGTTATGTGAATAATATTTTTATGGCCTTTTAAAGTCAGTATCACGTTTTCTTGTAGGTAGGTACTTATAAGCTCAACTTGATGGCACTCTTATACAAACATAACATAAGCTTCTTATATCGTCAGCGGTAACCTCTGTACATACATACATAATTGTTAAATAAGTAAAAAAGTTGAAACATTACGCATGAATGAACACCATTAAAATATAGTCAACTAAGAATTTCCACTTGTTGACGTAGTTAAATCGTTACTAAACTAAATTTAACACATCTAAAATTGCTTATGCTGTCCAGCACACGTTACGTATGAAGATAGGAAAAATGGTTGTACAGTTAAGTACTTAGTTTAGACAAGTTTGGTTGTGTACCCACAAAATCGACACCATTAGGTATTACTTATGACTTTATGCAGATTTTTACGGCTCTTTGCCGAGCAAACATCAATACTGTAGATGCTATTCAAACACCCATACTCGGTAACTTAACATTTTAAAAATATCAACGCACCCGTCCGCAGTAAACATCGAAATGCAAATCTCTGATGGTTCGCAAACAAACCGAGAGCGGCGGGTGATCTCACTAATGAAGTGTTCGCATTTAAAACTCGCGAACATCTTGTGCACACTTTTTGATAAAATCAAAAAGACTCGCCGCGTTCCTGTTTGAGTTATTTGTCGTCACATTAAACGCGCGTTCGGCAAAAAGTCGAGGGAGATCAAAGCAATGACATCGCGTCGCCTGAAATACCGCACACCCGCACGCACTTGTCAACGTACTCGGGCGGGATTCTTGTATGCCTGTGGGATTTGCTATGTAGGTATACGAATGCAAATGATATTGTGTCTTCTAATTAAATCAAAGGATATTTAGAGAGATTTTAACTTAGATGAATTTGGTTAACACCATGTTAATTACAAAAGCTTTGAAATAGGTATAGTTTCAATATGGTTATCATTTGCTTACCTACGGTGAAAAAAACATCGTGAGGTGACCTGTATATCTTAGAAAGCCAAATTTGAAAGACATGTAAAATTTACCAACTCGCACTGGCCCAGGGTGGTGGATTATGGCTCGATTTCCCCTCGCATTGAGCTTAATTACTGCTTAAAAAGACAAAGTAATTGAAGTTGTACTTCATTGTGACGATTTTTGGACCAAACAAATCATGTTTTGTTTTTCGGTATTTCTTAGTATTTAGAAGTTTGGAAGTAATGTAGGACGTACCAGAAAAATAAAAGAAAGCAAAATTAAGGAATAACTAGGAAATGGGTACAATATAAAGCAAAAAAAAACAATCAAAACCTTCTTAATTAAAAGAGGTTTTGTTGAAATATTTGATGCAATATTAAAGTAGAAGAGCCTTGATGAAGAAAATAAAGATGATTACTTAACTAAGGATTGCAAATTTGCAACACATGAATAACCAAATGAAGTTATTGCAAGATGGACATGTGAGTAACAAAGCTCTCATACTTCAGGCCTGAATAACGAGCGGCGTACCAAAGAGAATACAATACTTGCGGCGTACGGCCGGCATAAATACAGAGACAATGTGGTGATTAGCGGCCAGCCACGGAAATATACACACTCAAAAAGCATTCCTTCACCACGCCGGTCACCACTGCCTTATTTACCTATGTTTAACTATAATTAAATTCGTTTACTCCTATAAAAATGATAGACTTTCAAATTTTTTTTGCAATCTTGTAAATCCTTGTGTTAGAGTCAGGTTATGATTTTATTCGTAACTGTTATAGAACAAATTCGGTAAACCACCGTTTGTCTATAGATGCTTGCAATACCAAAGGCATTGCTCGCACGTTGCCTACCTGAAGGGGAGTGGGACAGAGGGAGCAGAAGGGAAGGGGATTGGCTTCCAGCTCTCTCACTAATCGTACAAAATAAAACTATAATAAATAAATATCGCCAGACACACCAACTGTACGGTCCCAAACTAAGCAAAACATGTACTATGGGTACCGTACAATGGACTGGGGGCGATCCCAGTGACACCCAGACCTGGGAAAATTACGAAAAGGCCATTTCCGAAATTTGCCCTGGTGGGAATCGAACCCGCAACCACCATGTGCAGTGAGCCGAGCGGCCTACGCTCGAACCACTGCGCCAAGCGGTCGTCAAATAATGACTACTTTTCGTCGATCTTCTGTGAGAGAGTGGTACTACCCTGGTTAAGCCAGCCCGTGTAGTCATTTAGCTACAGCTTGGCTCTACCACTGAAATAATAATTAGCAATTAGCAATGAAATAACAGCTGTGTCAATAAATTTGCTTTTATCGATACAAATAAATAAAATTGGAGTGTCTGTTTGTAATATCAAAATAACACCTTTTCACTAAATGCATATGAAAGTACATACGACACCTAAAAAACGCGATTTAAAAATGTTTTGTCTGTCTGTCTGTATATTTGTTCCGGGTAATCTCCGAAACGGCTGGACCGATTTTGATGGGATTTTCACTGGCAGATAGCTGATGTTATAAGGAGTAACTTAGGCTACTTTAATTTTAGAGAAACAATTAGGGTTCCGCGTGAAAAAATTAAAACACATGAAGTCAAAGAGTATCTCCGAAACGGCTGAACCGATTTTGACGGGACTTTCACTGGAAGATAGCTGATGTTATAAGCAGTAACTTAAGCTACTTTTATTTTAGAAAAACAAAAACAAAAAAATGGGTCCTGTCGCGCGGGCTCAGAACGCGGGAGCGGGCTTTTTTGTTAGGTTAAATTCCACGCGGACGAAGTCGCGCGCTCAGCTAGTTTCTATAATATAATTTTGGTGAGACGTTTTTCCCTCTAAAAAATTGCTTCTCAATCGTATTGATATGACACGAATTCAAATCAAAATGTTTACTTTAACTCAGTTACTGAACGCTCTAAACATTCATTTGATTATTTATAGCGGGAATAAAGTCGGAATACATATTGCACATAACGAACATTGATCGCGCGCGGATTACTACTAAAATCTGTGTTTAATCCTAACGCGGACTAATTTACAAGCTAAACTGATGTGAATGGTCCAAAACGGTGCACGTTTGGCGTTAAATTGGAATCCATATTACTAATATACAGAAATAATCTGCAATCTCTTGCACGTGAAAACAAAGCTTTGACTATAAATTGCGAAAATGGAATTAAACATTTGCATAAATGTTATTTTAGTAATTTGTCCTGGTCTGAGTGTTACAAGCTTCGCCCTGAGTCCATTAGTTTGTGTTCTAGAGGTACGTACTGACTTTTGCTCGTGATTTCGTCCGCGTGGATCTCAGTACAGAATTGACATAAAAACTCCAATCCCTATTTCACCCCGTTGCGGATGGAATCTCCTTAAATTCTTCCTTAGTAGATGCCTAAGGTATAAAAGGTACCTACTGTCAAAATTTTAATGTTTCTAACATAAGTGTTTTAGGTGGAGTTGCTTGAAAGAAAATACTCTCTCAAGGTAGAGCTACTGAACATTTCTAATCATGAACTCATAACAACACAGATCTCTCAAGATTTATCTCTCAAGTGAGGTAGCCGCTAGTAGCGCCATCGCTACCGCTCGCGGCACTTATTAATTTGCATAGAATCTAATACCAGGGCCAACGAAAACCGATACGAAAATGAACAGATTATTTTATTAAATTAAGTTATTGTTTTGTACATTTCGCCTTCATTTAACGGTTTCCTAGACAGAATGAACGAAGAATTTATAAAATGGCCGCCTGAATGTTGAGGACACCGACGATTGCAGACTTGAACTCGCACATTATTACCAATTCGTATCGCTTCTCGTTGGCCGTGGTATAACTCGAACGGGCCCGCCACATCCGTAGGTGTAGAACTAGTAATTATTTTAAACGAAGGGAAATCTCCATGCAGGCAGTTAATCTAGCTGTCTAATGTGAGATGTAATTTATATGAGCCAAGGAACCTACAGGGCTGGTGAGAAGTGAATACTAGTATTTTTATTATTTAGTACCTAAGTAAGCGCACTGGCCGACTATTCACTTGAAGATAGGTGGGTTACTGTCACCCAGGACATCTGCAACTTAATAGAGATCAGACTCAGTGCCGGCCTTTTAAGGATATGAAGACTCACCTTTTGATGAAACCTCGTTTTAGTGTAATAGAAAAACTTTAGCCCCCTTATTAATAAATGATAATTTGGTGTGCGACTATTCGCCCGCTATAATTAATAAGGAGGTTTAGATGTCTAAATTTATCGTCTCCAGAGTAAAAATATGTCATGAATAGACCCTTTACATCTTACCCTAGTTTACACTGACGCAAACTTTTATTGACATTAATCGTACTCAAAATAAGCGATGATTATGAAGCCGACTGGCTGTCTGTATATACTCTGATACATTTAAAGGTAAGGAAATTGTATCTGGTTGACCGTGTGAATGACTGCTAAGGGAACATCATAAATCAATGCAAGTATTGCGTCACTGTAAACGAGGGTTTATACTGGTAGAGCATACAATTTATTTCAAAGCAAAAGAGTTGCAGTGTTAAGCCCCTGTATCCATAAGCACAAAAGTAATAAACTAAGGTACTCAATAAAATTATTCAATAAAAAGGGTCAAGAAACTATTCATCACCAATTTGAGTTATAAGCATAAGGCTATGAGTTGTTAACTTTATAATTTCAACCAATTCAATTTATCATTGTATATTATTAGTAGACTCTACATGATACAAATTACATACGTAATACTACATTGAGTCATCTCTACCTATTGAAGCGGACACGAGGTCAAATCCGTTTAATAACATTGATAGGTTTCCTTATAAGACAGTTGGATTCGCACTTCGAATGACTTCATACATAACCTATAAAAATGTTCTAAAATGAAGTTCATATTGTTTTTGTTGTGTGTTTTTGTGTTTTGCATATCTCTGTACGAAGCAAAAGACTTAGTTGTTGGTACTAGAACTAACAACTTGTTGATATCAACGGAAAAAGTTAAATATTCCAGTATTCTGTTTATAAAACGGGACAAGGATTACACGTACGTGGATCGGAATCAAAGGATTATTAAGGTAAGTAGTACACACTTTCAAGTCACTGTGATTCTTTGGGCAAATAGTTCTTATATGTATCTATAAAATAACATAATATTATATGAAACTATTTATAGAATGGCCTCAGGTCAGTGTGCAGATACAACATCGCGCTTTGTCAATAATTTATTTTATGATGATTTTCGATGGTTTGGGCATTTCAAATTTGATTATAGATACATACTCGTGGTGAGTCTCAAGATTATTCAACCTTGTATACCTAGGCCAGTTAGTAGGTCTAGCACGCTGGGCAAGACAAGAAAAATGTCGCTCTCTTTACCCTTAATTTACGGGAGATTATGAGTCGGTTTCTTTCCAACAGCCGACCGTAACATTATCGTATATTATTAAAATAAAACCTTACATAGGTATATCTAACATATTACGTCATGGATAACAAGGTGCAGAGCAAACCATAATAATATTATGAATAAATGAAATAAAATTGGTACAGTTCCAACTAAAACTAGCCGTATCCCACTTAGCTTTGTTAAATCATTGATGAGCGCACAGAACCGACAAAACGTATCGGTGGCGTGTCGCAAATTGCTGCAGGAGTGACATCGCGTGTGAATATTGAATAGGCCCACGAAATAATTTATGCGGTCCGCTCCTATATCTGGGAGTGCAAGAAAAACGGGAATGTCAGCTGGGCTTTATCCCACGCGCGTCGTAAAAATTTACTGAGACAAAGGGTTGTGCCCGTTGTTATAAATGCTTACTGGTAGGAAAGTTGCCCGGCAGTGCTGGCAATAAAATAAAAGATCGAACTGCGTCATATTTTGTTGTATGTGTGATAACGTAAGCACAACATTGGTAGAAGGCAGAGGCATCTTTATCTTATACCAGCCTAACTGCTTTAGGAGAAACTTGGATACTCAGCCTCTTTGCGTGTTATGTACCTACCTATATTTAAGTGTTAACAAGAACGTATGCTAAGAAAAAATACTTAATTAGACAAAAACTAAGTTTTGATAATATTTTATCTTAGACTATTTTCCCTCTGTATTTTATCTACTAAATAAATTATACTATTAATCATTTTAATTTTATAGGGCATCATCGCTCGGGACCTGTCTCGGACTGACACGGAAGTGACAGTGGCATCAGGCGGTGTAGGCGCATCAAACGTGACCCTACATTTTAAGACTGGAAGAGGACAGGAGATCAACTACCTAGTGTTAATATTCAGCAACAATAAATAGAGTTAATCTAAGATTAGTTTCTATAACTTTATATTAAAGATGATGAAAGTAAATGTTTAGTTAGTAATAGGAATACCTCGTTTTTATTATTTTGATGATTTGGAAGATCCAAGAAAACGCTTCTGTAGGTTTCTAGGCTTATATTTTATCTATATAATAAATATATACATAAGTATTATTAACCCCACATTACACAAACAAACAAACAATCGCGCTGAAGATTTAAAAAGCGATCACAATTTACATAATAATGTCAGCAAAAAAATAAACATTTCGTTTCTTTGCTGCCATAACTTGAAGTAGACTTGAAACAAGAGGCGGGGGGAGAGATGAGGAAGCGCTTTACAATTTAGATATGATAAGACAAACTTGACAATTGAAAGCAATCTGAGGACATGCCTCGAGGGGGTGGGTACTCCTGAGAGAAACAATTAAAGATGAAAAACAAACAAAATATTGTACCATATAACTATATTTTGTTCGTGACTGCGTCCGCGTGGATTTTGGAACAGAATTTACATGCAATCTTTCATCCTCTATTATGGAATTTTCAAAATCTCATCCTCCAACCCTAGCGGCTTAAAAAGCGCATTCGTAGATCATTCAATATGTCAGTTTCTTATTTTATTTAAGGTGAGCTGTACCAATCAACATAATTATAACTATACATCATCTTTAGCATTTATGAAGGTGCCAGGCAAAATATCTTGCATTGCATTATAAAAATAAATCTTTATATAAACAGAAAATAAGATATTACATTGGTAGCCTGAAACTGACAAAAACATGCGCAAATATTTGGAACTGAATCTATTCCTAATTATATTATTACTAGCGACCCGCCCGGCTTCGCACGGCTCTAAAATTATCAGTGTTTCTACTATATTATACTTGTATTATACATACAAACCTTCCGCTTGAATCACTCTATCTATCAAAAAAATCCGCATCAAAATCCGTTGCGTAGTTTTAAAGATCTAAGCAACATAGGGACAGACAGCGGGAAGCGACTTTGTTTTATACTATGTAGTGATAGTCATTCTGAGTACATACATCACTAAATAGTTTATAGTTGCTATCTACTCTAGGACCGGTACTAATAAATTAACGTGAAATCAGAGAGCTCAGAGAGCTAACTATATTGTCATATTGTACTTTTTAAACTCGCTCTCAATTTTTGAAATCGAGCAAATAAAAGATCACGAAGAATCTCAGTTTATACACTTTAAGGCACTTTTGGTCTTCACTCTTACTTAAATTTACGGATTAAAAAAATATAATACCTTTACTACAGGTCACAAAATAATCTCATTACTACTTTGCCAAGTTACTGTAACCTCTATAGCCCCTTTGTTTACAGACAACCTATCAATAACAAACATCAACTAACAAAATTAACTGCACCCCGCATCCCCGTCCACAAATCAATTTCGGCGAATTGTCAGTGCTGTACTCGTGTAAAGTTGGGGCGGGCTAATGGAGACACACGCATTAAACCGGGCCGCGTGCACCGACAACATTGACACAGACCGGGGGGCCTAATTAGTTTAAGCCTGGCCGGGCGCCCCGGAGCGGAGATGGACACTGCGGATATACGGCGCTAGAAATGACGGGCGAATAAAAAGCTTTATAAAAAAAACCATGGCCGAACACTGATAGTACGCTACCTGCTACTTATATTTAAGTCTGATCGTAAACTGAATCTTAACCGAACTTGGGTATACTTGAGATGTAATTTTGTATTGATATTAGAATGACATTTCCACATTCAATCCTTCCAAACATTCTAACATCCCTACGTTATCTCTGAACTTAAAGAAAGGCAAACATTATGATGAGTGCGTTTCCTTAAACGTACCTGTCAAGTGTTTCCGTCCTGCGTTGTCTTTCCGGTAATCACGAACGGAAACATTTCAACCCACTTTGCTTTTCTACGACAACGTTGTGCGATTACGGTAGGTATAATGCTAAACCGTAGTACCTAATAGTTTTATCAAAAAAAACTTACACCATTTCTTTTGTGAAGTCACTATAAGCGCCTTATGGTCTCCGCAACCTAGGACAAAACTTTCCGAAATACATGCGCTAAATAAGATAAATAAGCGTAACGATCGATCAATACGTTACCTCCGCTCGCGACTCGCAACATTTTTCGGGATCATTTAAATGTAAGTTATAACTTAAGGAATTTCAAAATATTTCCTGATTAGTAGTCAAAACTTATCTTAGGAATCTCATATTAGGATCTAATGAATTTCAAATAATTAAGCATTTAATGATACAACAATAGGGATATAAAATGAATCTTTCCTATAATCTCTACTTCGTTCGTCATAGGTTTCGTCATCTCATCTTTACTAAAGCAGGCATATAAAGTCCCTTCCAGATTAGTGAATTCAATGCCCCGGTCCAGTGGGGAGCCGATGGCCTTTACAATTTTATTCAGGGATCAAAAGAAACCCGCTTATTACAATTTCATCGCATTACCTTAATACACGTAATTCAATTCCGTGTTTGCTGGTGGTTGGTAGTATTCAATTTATTAATGCGAGCTTAATTAATTCACGACTAAATTACATTATCGGTTCATATAAATTAAGGGAATTAAACTCTGTGATAACAAAACTAGCTCATGATTATCGAATTTTGAACAGGAAATCTAGCCAAATATACATTTTATCATGCAATGGGTAAATTTATTTCTATTTCGGTATAGGTAGAGTAGGAAATACATCAGGATAAAAATTAACGTTTTATAAATTGGTTTCGTAGGATTTATTGCATTAATAAATTGTTCCTTAAATTAATGCAAATAAGGTCCATTATTACTGTTTAGTATCTTACTAAAATACTAATCTGTCAGCACTAGTGATTTAGTTTATGGTACTTTTTCTGTTTCCTGTCTTTGTTCTTGCTCTGTGCAATCTCTCTGATTGACAATAACATTACGTAAAAACTTATATAGTTTTTAAATCAATCCTCATCTCCAAGAAACCAACATATAAATGCAAGTTATAAATTAAAGATTTTCAAAATGTTCTTAGTCTGTGGTATATATTTTTTAAAGATTTCCTGATTAAAAGTCAAAACTGCTTGAACTTAGAAATTTCAAATAATTAAGAATTCAATGATACACCAATAGGGGATAATAATAATATGAATCTTCCCTATAATCTCTACCTCGATCGTCGACATCTCATACAAAATAATTACCTAAATATGTAAAACGTGATTAATCTATTTCAAGTAATAATAATAATAATTTAGCCCTTTTGACGTCCCACTGCTGGGCACGGGCCTCCCTTCAACATGAGGGGGATTCAGGCCATAATCCACCACGCTGGCCCAGTGCGGGTTGGCGGATTTCACATGTCTTTCGAAAATTGGTTAGACCTTCTAAGACATGCAGATTTCCTCACGATGTTTTCCTTCACCGTAAGCAAGTGATAATCATATAGAAATTATGAATCGCACATAGATTTCGAAAAATCCAGAGGTGCGAGCCGGGATTTGAACCCAAGACGCGTGCTTTAACCAATCGGCTATCACTGCTTATTAAAAGTCACTTATTTTTTCAAATTATCCCTCGAAGATTAAATCAAGGTACAAGCTCACAGCAATATTTTCGCGATCAATTTTGTAAATACACCACTTTTCCCCCTCTTTACGGTAGCATAGCTTAGTGAACGAGAGATGAGAATTCGGTAGTAATGTAGGCAACCACTTTCGTAGACACTGTGGTATAAATAAAACATGGATGCCGGTAATGCACTCTACCAGAGAGCTTACCGACTTGAATTTTGCGGGCATTCGTGAAATATTATGTGTATCGTTGCCATTATAGCTCTGAGGCGGATACTAGTACTGGGGAAACCGGCTATTTCCATTTGAAATATGTCTCTATTTTGAATTTTTCTATAGAATACACTGAGATTTTTATTCCCAGGCGCTTTGAAGGAGGTAACATTTTACCACAGCATTTGAAATTTTTCCTTTATTGAAGATGTCTTTGAACGCAAAATTTAATTTAAATTATATCGAAAATTCGCTAATCGAAAATCCGCTAATTCGAAAATCTAATTCGAAAATCCGCTGTCAGGGGATTACGAAACTTTTTCAAACTCTACAGTTTTTAGTAAAGAAAACACGCACCTACTTTAGGACACAACATATTTAAAGGGCACAAGCATAGCAATCCAATTGATAAGTGGCATTATTATAGCAGTTACAATGCCACTTCCTAAGACATAAACAGGAGAAAAACAATGCTCGAGACACCGCAATAAGTTTAAATCAAAACATTATAAGTCTAATTTTAAGGCAACACAGTTTAAAATTAATTATCGTAAATAATTAAGAACATTAGCATTAAGAGCTTAATGTATCGCGGCGGCGGTAAACCCTTGCTGGCGGTTTGTCACAATTCTAAACCCGTTAAAATTTCCCAAGTGCCTAAGGACTGTAATTTAGGTAACGAAACTTTACTACAGCCATTACAAAATACTTTATCTTAGATTGATACCAGTTATACTAACAAAAGTATCGTAGACACTCCTATATAAGTTACTACCTACCCAAAATAAATATTTAAGCAATAAAAATGATCAAAATGTATTTTACTTTTTTTTCTTCAGCTCAGTTTTCTTTCATCCGATGACTGATTGCATAAGTCCAGCAATTCTCGCTAAAGTTTTCCTCATCCCCCTATTCTGTGCGGAAAACAAGTTTGCGGGAGATACCAACTAAATTCGATTTTGATACGAGCCATCAAAAAGTAATTTCCCATGAAAACAAAAGCTACCAAGAAAATTTCTAATTCGATCCAATCTAAATCCAATTACTTCCACCCTGGTTATACGTGCGTTACCTATACACACACACATGAACCTATATACCGCTTAACCTACTCAGCTTTATAAAGGCTTTATTGATCGACAAAATACAGCTTGTTGAGCAATATTACCTACCTGATCGAGGTGTAACCTTTAAGGTTAACCAATTTTCGAGTATTATGATTCAATCCTACTAATATTATAAATGCGAAAGTTTGTGAGTGTGGATGGATGTTTGTTACTCTTTCACGCAAAAACTACTGAACGGATTAGGATGAAATTTGGAACACAGATAGTTTATAACCGGGATTAACACATAGGTTACTTTTTATCCCGATAATCCCGAAATTTTTGCTAAGTTAAATACTACGCGGACGACGTCGCGGGCATAAACTAGCTTGTAATAGTGTATATGTAATTATCCACAAGATATTTTGACATTTCAGTGTCGAACTTAAATTGGTAAAAATATAGGCTTACTTATAGAGTATCCTTTTTTTAACCCCTGACGAAAAAAGAGGGGTGTTATAAGTTTAACATGTGTATCTGTGTGTCTGTCTGTGGCAACGTAGCGCCCAAGCTGATGAACCGATTTTAATTTTGTTTCTTTTGTTAGATAGGTATTCTGATCGAGAGTGTTCTTACCTATGTTTCATGAAAATCGGTTCAGCCGTTTGAAGATCATCAGCTCTTTTGTAGGTTAAATAAGCCACATTCACGGCCAAAACCAACTTCTACTTACTTAATTATTTGGAAGAACTCGGTAAAGTATACATTTAATGAAAAGGTCGTCGCATCGGGGGTTTCTAAATTTTCAATTTAGAGTTATTTATTAAACGTTTTGTTTATAAAGCAAATATTAATAATTTAAATAATGGGATCTATAAAAACCATTTGTTGTCATAGTGTTGATTGATAATTTTCCTAGGCGATGTTCAAATTTCACATAGCTTCAAAATATTGGATTTACAAATGCGATTCCGTAACTAAATACAGACACAATTACCGCTTAGCTAGTACAAACAATTAAAGCAGTCGAACACTTCAAACGCAAATTTCCAGACAGAGCCGGGACTTAATTACACTGCGGGTAAATTAAACGTTCGCCTTGCTAGCCACGGTTGCAATCATTCGGATTGATTTAAGGCTTTTTACGTTTGCGATACGATAATTGGTAGCCGCCAATTCGTTTCGAATGGAAGTTTTACTAGCAATTCTACAGGTTTGAACGCTTGGGAAAGGTGGCAAAAATAAATGAGGTTCACACATAAAACTTAAAAAATCAGCAAATAATTAAATACATTTAATTTTGAAGCGAGGCTTCTATACGGACTTTCGGGACGCTCGCCGCGCGACCACTCTATCCGTGCTAAGCGTGAGTAGCATTACACGATGACGTCAGTAGCATTACACGATATATATAGGTATACAGAGTGGTAGCTGTGGCGCCCTACGCTTTATACTATAAAGCTTCGCTTATTTCAGGCGTCCCTAGACGGCACTGGTTTTTTTTTATATACCTATACACAATAGTTTGTACCTACTCCAAACTCATAAAAAAGCTGAAAAATTATATAATGTGACTAAACTTCAGATAAGGCAATTAATTTATATTGATATAGGAATGTCAAGGTTATCACAATAAGAACCATTACCAATATTTTATTTCTCTTATCTCCACAAATACATACTTCATTGCGTATCAGAAAGAGTTCATTATAAAATATTAGGATCCCAGTGACACAAAGCAGTGCTGTCACTAATTCATTATGTACTATCTCATTCTTAATGGATTCTCATACAAAAATAGTTTGCCGCCGTGATTTATTACTCTTTTATCGCACAGTGTAGCCGTTGGCTTGTTTTTTCAACAGCGATAAGGGAATAGAGATGTCGTAGTGTATTCGACGTTTAAAAATATCGATGCTGGATTTAATTAAAACATGTATTAACGTCAATGAATGGTCAAGAACAGAAAAATGTTAGTCACCTATTTTAAATTTGTACATAGACTTCATACTTTATATTTGAAACCTGCATAATAACAATATTTTTCAAGCAGCTACATATTCTTGTACTAATTTCCTATACAAGTCCCGTCGGACTTTGGTTGAACGTTCGATTTATAATTGCAGTGGTTGCCGAGCTCTATCGATAAATAGTTATAATGCCTCGCACATCTCTACAATGTAACAGAGGAAGCAGAAGGTAATTTATTGTACAGGTCAGTTAATTTTTTCAATGAATCGCAATTTACCGGACACGCACGTTGATAAATATATTTTTTATTTATCTAACATCACACGTGTGTAGTACAGGACAAGTATGTGCAAGTGATTATTATAGTTGCTAGTAGTCTTTCTTGTATTTTTACCAAGGGTTTAGTAATTACAACATAGATTTATGTAATGCCTCGTATTCATAAATTATTTAATGTAATTACAAAACTTTTTATCAAAAATGTAAAAGGTATACATGGAACGACATAAATCATTTGTTGTTGTTATAATGTTTTCTGTGTTGGGAAATACCTGAATTGTCAATACGAATATAATTTAATAGTAGCTCAATTCCAGTTGTTAACTACAACAAACTAAATTCATTTAACTTTGTTATTTTGCAAGACTCTACCAAATATAGTCCTACCTACCTGGTACCTACTTTTGGGATCATTTAAAAAAGGGTTTGAAACCGGAGAGGCATAATTACCACTTACCAAATTTGGCACGCTAAAATTACATATAATGTATTCGCAGCTGCGCGTGAGACAGACGTGTAAACAATGCGTCGCCGAGGCGTGTTGCAAGTATTGCAACTCCATGAATCACGCCGACACCCTCGCACTTCCTCGCGCTCGTGTTACGCCTTATTAAAATATGAAACAACGAGGTATGTGAGGACTCCACACGACTTCGCGTAGGAATATTCATATGGGAAGGGGGTGGGAAGGGACAAGGGGAAATACTTTTATGAATGTTAAAAACCTTCTTTGAGATAAATTGAATATAATATTGTTGCTCTGCAACTGCCCCCTCTGCTCGGACGTAGTAGCCTTTGCATGTAGGTACTTGAAATAGGTACCTACAGTTTACTTGGTTCATCGCACTGTCCCACTAATTCTCATCATTACTTTCTTATAAGTTAGGATACATTATTGTCAATCAAAAGCAAGAAAATCCAGGAAAAAAAAAGAAATTTGCAACTTGCGTTATAGATTTACGGAGCGAAGCCAGATTCTTTGTGCTTATATTTATTAAAGAAAACTCAAAAAAAGAAATATCAGGGGCTGCATTCAAAACTCAGTTGCCTATATAATATCTACCATCATATCCTGCATACTAGTGTTCTGAGGTGACAATCACATTGTTAGGTGACAAACAAGACCTTGTTTGTCGCAACGACGACGAACCACCGATTGCAATGGTACCATCCATCAAGATTAACGTAATGAATGTTTATTTGCAGCTCCAGCGTCAGCGATACATTACCGACAAATGCTAATTAGATCGACATATCATGCACTTTAGGAGCAAATAAATACAATCTATTTATGCCTTTCGTATCGCTCGAAGCGACACTTTCGCCATACAACTCGCACGAACGCGCCTGTGATGACGCACAGAGAGCTTTAAAATGGAAAATAATGTGCTGTCTGTAAATTACTTTTTTACTGCTGAATAAATCCTTACCTGTAATATAAATTTAAGGTGATATTCGGAGACTGCGATTATTACCTAAACTATGACTAATTGTAATTCATGTAAACATCAGTATTAGCAGTCGCCCCTAAGGCAGTTGGCTCGTAAGAATAAGACAATCAATTCTCTGAAATGTGTACCATAAATATGAAATGTGTTGCACGATAAGGCATGAAAAAAATTTAAGCCATAAGGAATTTCTAACAAGTCTCAAATTGAGAGAAACTTATCTAATTTTATTGCGTCACTCTAAAATGAGAACAAGCTTCAAACGTTAAATAAATGCAGTATAGGCGCGTAGAAAATACAATTCGACAAGGAATTTTAATAATAAACCCACTGTGAAGCAAGTATTCTAGGTTTGCCTTCAATATTACTATTTTAATCATAGTGATTTGAATCAATTCCTCCATACATTCCGAAATTACGCAAACTCAGCCAATTTGCGAGCCAATCCCTTAAGCAAGTATGTAAATGTGTAGTTGTATCGAAAACAGCGCTGTATTCAAAACTAAGTTTTGGACATTTAATGCACATGGTGACTAGCCTGACGATACTATTGATATTAAGGGGTTGTTTCTGCAATATATTCCAATTAATAATCGATTCTTAGAATGAAGATAACTCCAATACAAATTGATTAAGCGTCGTGTGATGTTGATTATCTATATAATTTTACCCTTTCATTGTAAAAGTTAAGTTTGGTGTTACGCGCCACGAATAAGGCACAGCACATTAGAAATTAATTAAAAACTTTTTGCATTATTAAAACATGTCCTTGAAAATGTTTTTTTACCTTTCTTTCTTTGTTAGATTTTGTTTATTATGAATAAAACCTATAGCTTTGCCGACAACAGCCCGCACGATGGATACCTTTTAAAAGAAAATCGTCACTAGTCCCCGTTTACACAGCTCTCTCGGATTTGTCAGGCGGATATTGCGGATCCACTCTGCATACATACATCGGATACAGGATCCGGAATACTGTTGCATGTGTGAACTATATGTTATGCAATCACCAAAATTAAAATCCGGATCCGCTTAAAATGGTCCTGTAAACAGGTTCTGTGTGAACGAGGTGGTACTATCTACACAAGTTGAGGATTAGGAAAATGATCACAATTTTTTTTTTTGCCCAATCAGAAAATAGAAACTTCCCCTTTTCTGAAACTGACTTTCAACGTAGGCGGCAACCCATGCACCGCACTAAGTGGCTCTCTAAACAACCGACGACAGAAAACGCAACGATGCCCGTTTGCGTAACCGTAACGCGTGAAACTCGAAATCGGTGTTCAAACACCGATAACCTACGTTACGGCACTTAAAAGGACCGGTGATAAAGGCCCAGAACATTTGGGCCGAGCTAGATAAAGTTTAAGTAGGTTCCTCTTTCACACTTTCACAAGTGACTTTCCCTAAAGCAATCTCGTAATAAATTCGTCATTATAATCAGTAGCAGATAAATTTGTTAATATGTCGGTTTTATCGTTGATCTTTGGTTACAGGCGTGGCCTGGGGTACCTACCTGGATTCCCAAGTCGTAGGTTAAGTGTTGCATTCTGTGAGTAAATTCTTAGTAACAATCGATCTAATGTAAATCCTAGTCTGTTGGGTATTTTTTATAGAAAAAAGTCGTCAAACAATTGATTTTAAGCTGTAACCGTCGTCTATAGATGCTTGCCATACCAAAGGCTTTACTCGCACGTTGTCTTCCTTAAAGGGAGTGGTGCAGATGAAGGAGAAGGGTGTGAGGTGCTCTACCTAAACCTTCGAGGAACCCTAGCATAAAAGTGACCGTTCACTTAGCTGTGCTATGAAACGGACTCGTCCGCCACGACCAATACCAGCTTCATACCAGAGCCAAGTAGACAGTCAGCCTCATAGTATATTTCATGCGGACTGTTTTCCTGTATTGATAGCATCCGTGGATTTTCGACTCTCGTAAAAGATGAAGTTTGAGACCGACGTTTATTTACCCAGTTTTATTGCTATTTGAATGTAAGGGGCAATCGTAAAGGCGTCTCACACGACGTCTGCAAGGAAATATAAAATACAAACGATGAAACGGAAAAGTCAACAATGTACAATTGTAATATTGGCAGGACGGGATTAAGAATAACAGAGGACAGAAAGGGACACAGCTAGTTATTACAAAGCGTATATTTCAAGTATAGATACTTTAAGACATTTGTCCCACTACTTACACACCGGTAACTTCTGCAAGATCTACAGTAATCTTCGAAGTACTCTCAACAGCTCCGGGGAAACTCTTTACTGTCAAAATTTGTTTCAAAAAATATCTTCTCTTTATCAAAAACTCTCAGCCTTGACGGTGGTGTAGCTGGAAATGACACTCTTCGAGACAGCTCCATCCAGATCAACGTTTTGTTCCTCTATATATGACACGGCCCTGATCTTTTCTATAATTTGCCTCATGATTATTCTGAGCACCATTATTCTGAGCTTTACTCGTCCACGCTTTCCTCCCATCGTCTCCTCTGAGATGTTCTTTTGTTTCACATCTCATCAGCTTTGTTTCAAATCACGTTTTGTTTCTACATCGTATCTTACAATTACTTCTTTTGTTTCACAAACAGTTCCCAATAACCCATCACACCCTTATCGTGGGAAAAAAGCATTCACATTTGTCACGGCAAATACATAGTGTACACAACTTTTCATTTTAGACCCCCACCCGAACAGACAAAACCCATTAGGTGTGTGATAATGCAAGTTCATCGCGGGCAGGTATTGTTTAGTGTTGCCAGCGGGACAAAGCGTCGGGGTTGCCGTCTCATCTACGGAGCTATTACGATCCATTGTTGAGGAAGCGTGGTACAAAATTAAAATGCAGCATTGTCTCGGCTCGCACGCTACAGTAATGGTGTTTTGTTTTAGTAAACAGATATTCGTTTGATGGGGTTGTTGTTGGTAAGACTAGTCCCTTGTTATGACCATTGCAGTAGATAAATTATAATTTTACGATCAACGATGCGTGGTCTTGTAACCAATTTCCATTTAACATAACTTATATAACCATTTTGTTGATAATCAGCCATCGAACATAGAACCCAGGGTGCAAATTTTTGTAACCCTCTTCGCGACCTAAACTAACCTCACCGTCTAAGTTGAGAGGTAAACGGACACGAGATCCTATACAATATTAATACCTACACAAATAGCTTCAGAGTTACAAAAAAAACTTAAAAATGAGACTACAATTTAAAAACTCAAGGCAGGAAATTCCCAAAGTTTTGGCATCATGCAATTTTCCTTAGCCCAACTTATAAAATGCGAACTCCCCCGAGTCCGGCCGCGTGAAAGTTTAAATTGCTCCCTTCTTTTTTTCACTATCTTTCCTTCCACTCACTTTTTCCTATTTAAACTTTTCCTTTTTCTTTTAAAACGGTGACTGCGAGTTGTACCAGTGTTAGCCTCTCGATAAAAACTAACAAATTAATGAGGTCGTTTCCTTTCGTAATGGAACTTTTAAATTTCCATCAAACTTGCTTATCTCTAAGCCCACGTAAATTTTAAAACAAGGCCCATACGAATCGCTTATGTTTCCAAATTTGCTACAAGTTATACAAAAAAATAACATTTATATGTTGATGCGACACCGGCATGGAATACAAAAACTAAAAATATAGACATTAATCTATCTATATGAGTAAATAACGACATTACCGAAACAGACAAAATGCAAATTGAAATTAATTTACATAAATCAGAGACACTTTAATGTATCTTCTGAAGCCGTGTAGCCCTTTGAATATAGTCTTTAGCATTCGATTGCTATTTATTCGAGACCTCTCGATGTAAATCGAATAGATTGGAACGCATTAATGCTGTCGGCTGGGCCTGAAGAGCACTTGCGAATCTGTCCCGCTCCTCTATAGTCCGTAGATGATTCTCAGAAACACCACTTGTGTGATAGGATGTGAGTTTTGAGTGGTCGTGTAGGTGCGAGAGATTTGGATGGAATTAGCATAAAATATACTCTTGAGAATTCATTATTTATTTTGGTTTCCGGCTACCTGCTTACGATATTATTTGGGCGCGGAGATAGAATTTCCCTGAATTTATTACTCTGACTAATAGTGAAGTAGATTACGCCCGCTGTTATCTTACTATGTATTCTTCGTCATGAGGTTCTATATACTAGAACGTATCGTATATGGGTAAGGAAATCATTGAGATCTAAATCCAGCAGGGGACTGGGACCTTTCTGCTGAAGGATGGATGACATGTAATTTTAAATGAAATTTATTATCATGCATCAAAAACAGTGATATAGAAGGTTGACTTACTGATCCCCACACTAGGATTCCCTGTGTCGATGGAAGTAGCCACATTTTACTTTATTACCACAATATCGTAGACCTACCTATACAGAGCGGATGCCTATATTGGCGTTAAATTACCTACACCTTTTTAGTAAGGTATTTTCTTAATGTTTTCCTTAAATTATAATTTAGAAAGAGTGTGTAATTTAACAAAACTCTGTTTGCTTGACGTAGGGCACACTTAATGGTTGTTAGAGTTAAAACTAACCCGTCAGTGTCTGCCCACATCATTCTTATAATGTACTTTTCACTTAGGCACTCAAAACAAAGATGGGTATAATTTGTTCGATGCGAAAGCTAAATGGACGCACTCGGCCCGAGGAGATGAGAGAGAAAATAAAATTTGTAACAAAGACTCGTAATGTTAACCCTTTCTGACCCCACACGGGTACAGTTTGGCACCATAATATAACACGACCTATGAAATGTGACGTCGTTGGGCGAAGCAGTGTTGCCATCACTCGTAAAGTCAACTCCCGCTATTCGAGATAAAATTACTGTCCGTATGTATCATCTTCCCACACGAATGGAACTCGAAAGTGGGTCACTTACGCATGTTATGCGTGGGATGCAACCTTGCACCTTAGAATATTATTATTAAAAAAAACATTAAGGCTTAAGGTACCTGATAAATAATACTATTATTGTAAATGTAATGCAAACATGAGTGAACCATAGCATCGAATTAGATGACGAACTTATTAGCTTAGATATAGATATACCTACATGATTTAAGATGTGTAGTAATACTAATATCATAAAATTAAATTATTATTCTGTTAGTGTTGCAATAGGAAAAATCGAAATTTCTATGACGTAGCAATACTGACTAGATACTATAAAATGCAGAAAATACTGGTATCCAATTAGGGCTGGCAACTCTATGTTTATCGTATAAAGTGGCGGCACAACAATTTGTGTACCCACCTCGACGTCAAAACTCGCCGGTAGCCATGGCAACCCCCTCTGTGGTCTGCGCCGTGCATTCAGTGCCGTTTTGAAAATTTTCCTGGGTCGCCCTGTTGTTGTTTAATCCGAATTAAAACGATAAAACAGCTCTATATAGAGCCTAACCGTTTAAATAAGCTGAGGAAGAAAGCTTATATTAGAACTTCTACCAACACAGTAACATCAAAGGGTTAGTTATTGGTTTTGCTTCACCCTAATTATATATTTAATCAACAAAAAACAGTGTACCAGGTACACAACGAATAGTGTACCAGGGCAGCATGAGTTCTAACACGATGATAGACTTTAATAAAGCCTTATATACATGCCTGATTTATAGAGTAGTGTGACAGGCACCGCATGTTAGGTCTTCTTTGCTTTGTGGCTACTCGATCGTAACTATGATTTCCCTCGTCTTCCCCGAGTGAAAATGAAAATGAAAAATATTTATTCAGCACAGAGAGTCGTCCACACTTGTCCGTTTGTGATTTTTCGCTTAGTGTGAACGAAGCTTTAGTGACTCGTTAAACTTCATGGACCGAGGCGGGGATGGAGTGCACTGAAACACGCCAAGCGCGGTAATAGGGGACGGTATAATACATCATGTGAATAGTTATTGATGTCAATATGGATAAAATCGTAAATGTTTTTTCATTACTCATACTCGGAAAGTAGTTCTGAAGTTGCCTGAGGAGCGGGTTGAAAGTAATACTTTTCCGCCCCAGGGAGAATCGCTTTCAACTGACAGCTGTCAAATTATTAAAAAAACTAGTTCCATTTTCACATTTCTACGGAACCATGTTCCAACTTTTTCTACAGTCACTCAATTACAGCGCGATGTAAAATTGAAATGACATAAAGTTAAGTATTTATATTTTAAATATATGTATATATTAAATGACTTAATTTAGTTTCAACAATTTCTTTAAAATAACATAGATTTGGGCAAAATATTTAAAGATGAAAATGTAAAATAATGGCTAAATAATGAAGTTGGCCGGCCAACAAAAAAAAAACAAAATAGGCGGCAATCTGATCTTTATTTTTTTTTCGAGTTGTAGAGTATTGGTATTATTTCTTTAGCCAATTCCTGTTTTTATTTTTACTTTCCTTGTATTCGTAATGAAAAGCACAGTGTTTACCTCGGGTGAAAGACTTATTTTGTCCCTTGTGTAACAATGTACTATTTCTTGATACAAGGGATTTCTAACAACTGTAGAGATTATCTCTCTGCAGACATATCGCTCAGATGGAGAGGATTCTATGTAATAGGAATTTCTGTAGGCCTGTGGTAAATTCTATAAAGTCATAGAACCCGTAATGCGGAATGCATATAATGCCTTATAAAGAATCCCATAAAGTAGGAACCGTAATGAACCGTTCCTCTAGTAATGATCTTTTCAAGCACTTCCCCCATTAGTCCTGGAAAGCTTCGTGAAATAATCGAACACACACCTATCTGTACGGATTCCTCCCATAATCTGCGCCAATAAATAGCCATACACGTGTAATTAGCTATTAGCTGGCGCGACAGCCGGCGGCAAGCGGCGGTCGTTATAACAGCTACTGAAATATAAGTGGATATATAAAGTTTAGATTTAATGGTGCACGATATTAGCAATATATTGGCGTGATATTAGTATTGTAAGTAGCACTGTATCCTGAAATACAATCTGTATTTCAGGATATATAGTATTCATAAGTATGTCTACACTCTCATAATGAACTTAACTGGATGCTTTCTTACACTTTTGAGAGCGAATTTGGAAATGGAATTCTTATGTCAAACCAGTGCAAAATAACATCTCAAAAGGGAACTCAAAATCGCTTATCGCTTTAAAAATTGATATTGTTTATTAACATTAACAAAATTAAATAATAAGTATAGACAAAGGACATGATGTCGTAGGTACCTAGTTGTTTGAGCATAACCACAGATAATATTGGTTATTAATCCATTATTTTGAAACAGTAGGTAGCTTAAGGTTACAGAAGGATATCGTGAAACGATTTAGTATTGTGTTTTGGGATATTGCAGGGAAATTAAAATAAATTAGTGTACCAAGTGGTCCAATATAGCTGTAAGTACATACTGTATAGCGCACTGTTACTAAGATGCCAGTACGAATATATCACCAGCGCCGAAGTGCGATGGGTTGTTAAACTTCATGATCCGTACGCAACGGGTCCGCAGGGCTTTTCAATTGAACTCCTGAAAATGCCAAACAGAAAATGCAAGCATCACGAAGAATGAATACAACCAAGTAGGTAAACGACTCTACAAATAATGTAGATGGAGAATTTTACAAACAAAAACAGAATATAACCCCTCGTTTGCACTGGACGAAACATGCACACGAAACATATTGTTGTTTATATTTTTTGTTGTCATAGAATACAGACAACAACATGTTTCGTGTATATAAGTATGTTGCGTCCAGTGCAAACGTAGGGTTTTAATTTAACTAATACAATTTTCACAAAGTTCATTATGAAGTAGGTACCTATTATTTATTATGACGCAACAAATTGTAGTGACAGAGTAAACAAAATATTTTCTATCAAAACATAAATCGAGACCTTGAAGTTCGCAGAGAGCTGAGAACATACTCGTAGCCACTCGAGAGAAACTCTCAAGTGGTCTCCCATCGAGCAGCTGTTACGGCCGGCTGCGCCCCATCACAACCACACAAGAAAATATACACAAGCACAAAGCAAACAAATGTCTCTCCGTGGTTATACCGATATGAAAATAATATTGGCCGTTCGCTTTGACTTGTCCAAACATTGTTATAAGCGGTTTGTTAAATTAAAAATATATTTTCGGTAGGTTGGTACTACCTATGCATACATTTGGAGTTAGCGCTGGAGTGGCTGGGAAAAAAAACGGAACGGACAAATGTTGCGTGTTTCAAATATTTCGAATGTTTCCATTGGGTTTGTTTGATGGTGCAGCTTTGTTTGGTTGCGTAAACTGTTATTTTGTTTGTGATGTTGCAGAGTTATTTTGGATCCCGAATTTAAAACACACTGCAAAATATTCTGTAATGTTAGTATGATTTCTGTACGTGTTCAAATAGTTACTTACCGATCGAGAGATCAAATGTCTCCTTTCCTTCATCAGTAAATCTGTTAGGCACGTTTAGGCTAGGGACTAAAGACGCTAGTCTGTAAAATGTAGCCAAGAATTCGATCATTTAATCGGTATTGACGGCTGTCGACACTTGTACTAAGCTACCTATATTATTAGATGAGTAGGTACCTATCTTTAGCAACCTATATTTCAGACTGCCAGCAATAGCAGTAACGATTTTCGTACCTATCTAACGAACTGTATGTAGATATCGCCTATATGAATGACACCTCTACGAAATGTAGCCGTGCCTATTTGAACTTTCCTGTGTTTATTCCGTTCTCAGATTAACGAATAGGCAGATGACGCGCCTAGAACACAAAAGTGTGTCCACCAAAGCAAATACAAATTACAAAGCGAATACAATCTCGCGTCAGTACTGAACTTCGCGTCACAGCGCTTAGACGTCAAAGGTGGTTAGATGTTTTATTTTGAAAATGCCGTCTTGCGTAATTAAAAAGTGTAAAAGTTGTTCACAAAAACAAAAAAAAGCAGGTGGCAAATCTTTCCACAGGTAACATTGTTTATTTTATAGTTTTGTAATTTATTTACCCACAATTTGATATCGCTCACTCGGAACACAAAATTTTGACAGTAATTGGTTGGTGTTGCCAATTTACATCGAAATAAGTTTCCTTGAATTACGGAAATGTGCATGGGGTGTAGAAAGATGATTAATTTATACATTTATATCTGGAAATAATTAATATTATATCTTTATTTAAAACTCTAGTTATTTAATCAACAATAAACCAATCAGAGGTATATTTAGACATTTTGCGATTTTGCAATGGCCGCTAAATCTTTTAATTTGTAATAAATATTTAAAATTAATAACATTTTTCAATTTAATGTACCTAATTATGCTTATAAAGACATCCAAAAATCTTTAATGTTATAATGTTCTTGAGTGATAATGCACAGATCTTCAAATATCGATTTGCAGAAAAAATTAATACTAACTAAGTTTATTTTATTTTATTAGCATTATTCTGTTCAAATACCTACTACTTAAGTACCTAAATTGCGAAAGACCATTTCCAATTTGAACATTAGTACTACTGAGAACAATCGGAAAAATTATGGGAGTTCGTTCCCCAATATCTGGCAACTTTACACGCACACAGATGTACGTGTCCCTACAGTGCCGCTCCTAGTTGTCACGCACACATTTAATGCTATGTGGCTTCACATCGTTTGTTGCGTTTACTCCATCTGCGTTAATCTGAGATTCCGTTCTTTACGCACCATATTTTCAAGGAATCGCCGGCCTGTGTATTCTCATCGTAACTCACACGGCGTGCGCCGATAAAAACGTACCTACGGTATGCAAATATGCAGATAAAACAAATGACAAACATTTAGAAATTACGACGCGCCCTCGGTTGCTGGAAGCAAATGTCGCACTCTTTGATATGTTTAATGACACAAACACATACGGTTCACCGTATGGATTCAGGATTCTACTACGAATGTTACATTTATGTAGGTATATGAGAGTCAAAGATTAAGATTGCAAAGGCCATGATAATAGACGAAGAATCTTGGGCCATAAAATCTATACTACAAATAAATAAAGTTTCGATTCCAGTCCAGTAGATTCTGATTGTACCTACAGTTTAGTTCTCCGTAAAAGTAAGATTTATCTAGGTACCTATGGAAAATGAATGTCTTTAAGTAAGTACCTAAGTAAGTAAATGTTTCTTAAAATAACCGCTAGTATCATTCGAATAACACTTATCAAGTCCACGCAGTTATAATCGCAAAACGTAACCCGACCCCGCGTTCTTTCGTAGTAGGGCCCTTGTACTGCACTGTGTAACCATTACTTGTTTGTTCAAATTGCTTGTTTGAATGTCTGGAGACAAAGTTTACGGTGCCAACAGGTGACGACGAATCAGCGTGGAGCGAGCGTGGGGTACCTACTATACTACATCTGTTCTGTTATGAGGCTGAGGAAGTTGGCTTGAATTTTCTCCCTAGTCTTCCCAGTTGCACTGGTAACATCGAAGTTTAAATCTGGCCCGGCCTAACACGACTTAATGCTCCATGATACGTTACGAATAGCTAGTAACAAATCATCTTCAAAGATGATTTTAAATCAAAGTCGATCACTAACATGTGAACCGATGCAGTAGAACGTAACAGATCGAAATAATGGTGTTAAAAGCATTTTCAACACCACCAAATAAAAGCAATAAGGTTAAGATTATTTTTAAATCTAAATCCACTTTACGGTTCATGTGTAACTCGTAAAAATCTTCATGAATTACATGGGATTAAACTCCGAACTAGTGCTGCGGTAGGTCGCACAGACATCGAAAATGTTAATCACAGATTCCGTGAAAATTATTGCCGTGCAAGCGACAAACGGCCTTATTTCCTCTGCAACATTGCCCAAATCATTGTAAAAGTTGTCCAGCTTTGGTGTGAACGTGTGCACGACAAATCGTAACAACGTTCCGTGAAGTGCTAATCCAAAACATGTGTGACAAAAAAAATGAGTCGAGATAAGGGTCAGTTTCAAGAAGACGGCTTGCAGCGCATACATCGCGCTATAAAAAGAACATCGGATCAACGGATTGACAATGACAAGCGTTTAAGGGCCGCGTTTATTTATTTGTACAAGTATTTCCTTTTAGCGACGAGGTGGAGACGAAACAAGGAGTTTTAGATAAGCTTTGTACGCTTCACGACACGGGCCGTGCTATATTATGGTAATAACTTCGGCTCTAAACGGAAAGTCGGGACAGGCGGTTGGTTACAAAACAGGATGTATTAAATTAGAAAATATGTCCGTAGGTACATGGGGTTTCTTAAATTTAAAGCGAAATGTATGAAGCAGTAAAGTTTGGCGATAAATTCGAGTCAATGTGTCGAGGCGAGCGCGCGCGCTTGTAGCACTTGAGTTACGTGTAAAACATCATGTACTCGTTTTAGTGACTTCGTTGTTTTATGTAGTGGAATCCATTTCGAGTCTATAGGATCGGTATGACTAAAAAAAAACGAAAATTTGTGAAGTGTTGTAGAATTATTAATCAACTAAGATAATCCTAGAATATGTATATCTGTGTAAGTATGACTTTTTTCTCACATATTCTTCAACGCGGAGCCGAGACCAATGTGATTTTCATAAATATATAGGTAAGGTTATACTTATATTTAACCTACCTATGAAAATCAATAAGTTCCTATGGAAGTAATAGTACTCAAATTCAAAACACTCAGGTACCTAGGTTATTGTGACAAAATTTCATCTACGCACACACCAAAAGCGAGTCTGTCAGCAAGGATTTAAGACGACGACTCTGTATTACTACTTACCCCAAATGGAATTAAGGAACGAGGTAAGTAGGTATGACATATTTAATAATTTTATTGATAAATCTGCAAACACATTACTATTATATATACTTACTACCTATATAATGGACTGTTTATTTTTATGTGGCTAACTTATTTTGGCATACGATGTGTCGAAGTATTTTTACTGCTCAAACTCGACAATCGACTCGTAATATCTTAAGAGAAAAATCCTATTAACTACTACCATCTAAATAGGACATCATCTTGGAGGACCATGAAGCCAGATTTTTACAACTTTGGTGACCAATATGCTATGAAATTTACACTACTATGGTGATCATGTATGTGTACTATAGGTACCCGACTTCATAGCCGTTCAAGATGGGCATCCAGGACTTACCAAACATAAAAATGCGCAAGGGCCGCTTGGTCCCCACGAGGGCACAGTGCTATGTGTCTGCACGGCGGCGGCGGCGGCGCCACAAAAACTATCGAATGTGTAATTGAGTCGTTGTGAGTCACCCGGGCCACACATCTGTTGGGTTGCAAGAGGTGGCGCAATGGTATGTTACTGGTATTGTTATTATTGGGTAACAATGCCCTGGTTGAATAATCTTCCCTTCGCCCCTAAAGTATCACTACTCCCTACATAGTATAAAACAAAGTCGCTCCCCGCTGCCTGTTCGTATGTATGCTTAGATCTTTAAAACTACGCAACGGATTTAGATGCGGTTTTTTTTAATAGATAGAGTGATTAAAGATGAAGGTTTATAAATGTATAATACATGCATAATATAGTATAATTTATAAGGCAGAGTAACGTTTGCCGTGTCACCTAGTTTTAAATAAAATATTAAAGATGACTTTCCTTTTAAACGGCTTGACCGATATCGATGTTTTTCTTGTAGGTCACCTGGACGGTTCTTAGCTATAGTTGGACGGTGCTGTTTTCGACATCTAGAAAACAGAATATACTCTAGCGAAGGCTGGCATTTTTAATAAAATTGACCGTTGGCATAATATAAACCGGGTCCTCAACGACAACTAGCCTATTACTTACATCCATCTAATATTATAAATGCGAAAGTTTGTGAGTGTGGATGTTTGTTAGTCTTTCACGCGAAAAGTACTGAACGGATTTGAATGAAATTTGGAACACAGATAGTTTATAAACTGGATTAACACATATAATACTTTACTGAAGTCTACGCGGACGAAGTCGCGAGCAGTAACTAGTTATATATATTGAAGTTTTTGATAAAATCAGTTCCCAGTACATTATCGTATTGCCGCCACACCTATTCCCCGAGGTGCACTACGCGGTTCAGTTCCGGTACTTGCGTCGTCTTTTGTTTTCGCCCCACTAAAGTACACGGTACCTATTATTTAGCTAAAACCAGGGGCTTTTAATGGACTCTAAACTAGCAAACGAGGGGGCTAAAAGAGATTAGATTTCTTATCGTCTAAAAAAATCTTAGCATAACGTCGGTAATACAAATTGTATAGAATGTGAGTAAAAAAAATCTATTATCAAGTAAATATGGGGTGCTTTTTTCTGTGTTGTGGACTTAACAAATAATTGTATAAGATTAGAATTGTTATTTGATTCCAAACAATATTTGAAGTACCGTGTAAGTTAGGTACCTACTTGTTCTTATGAATATTACCTACATAAACTCATTATATGAATTACTAGCTACTAGCGGTAAAGTTAACGATCATTAAAGTAACCGACCCCTCCCTAAACAACTAGCTCTATTAAGTTTGTATCATAATTAATAATGTTTACAATTTGAAAATGGAACAAATTATTGTATTTTATTACACAGCATTAAATTGCCCACATACAATAAATTTACCACAGAGTATAAAAATTAACGCGAAACGCAAGTCTGTCATTCTATATTTCGTATCATTGTGCATTGTATCATATGCGGGTGAGCAGGGGTGGGATAATTAACACGATTATAGTCCGCCCACCTCTCCATTGTTAAGCCCATAGTAATACATCTTAATACGATGAAACTAATCGATGGGAGATGTTAATTAAGTTACCACAGTTTACAGCCGGCAAAAGAATAGATAAAAGTCAACAGAGAGTATAAAATACTTTATTACACTATTGTTCTTCGATTATTGTGAAGTGTGAAGTTATGAGTCCGGCCCAGACATGTTAATCCTTACTAATATTATAAATGCGAAAGTAACTCTGTCTGTCTGTCTGTCTGTCTGTCTGTCTGTCTGTCTGTCTGTCTGTCTGTCGCTCTTTCACACCAAAACTACTGAACCGATTTCAATGAAATTTGATACACAGATAGTCTAGAGCCTGAGAAAGGACATAGGCTACTTTTTATCCCGAATAATTTTATCCCGTATGCTCCCGTGGGACATTTATCGATACTACTGAACGGATTTGGATGAAATTTGGAAACCAGATAGTTCTAAACCTGTATTAAAACATGGGATACTTTTTATCCCGAATACTTTTTATCCCGATAGTATGTTCCCGTGGGACAATTATCCATCCTGCTGAACGGATTTGGATGAAATTTGGAACACAGATAGTTCGAAACCTGGATTAAAACATGGGATACTTTTTATAGCGATAGTATGTTCCCGTGGGACAATTATCGATCCTACTGAACGGATTTGGATAAAATTTGGAAACCAGATAGTTCAAAACCTGTATTAAAACATGGGATACTTTTTACCCCGAATACTTTTTATCCCGTATGCCCCCGTGGGACAATTATCGATCCTACTGAACGGATTTGGATGAAATTTGGAAACCAGATAGTTCAAAACCTGTATTACAACATAGGATACTTTTAATCCCGAATACTTTGTATCCCGATAGTATGTTCCCATGGGACAATTATCCATCCTGCTGAACGGATTTGGATGAAATTTGGAACACAGATAGTTTGATACCTGGATTAAAACATGGGATACTTTTTATCCCGATAGTATGTTCCCGTGGGACAATTATCGATCCTACTGAACGGATTTGGATGAAATTTGGAAACCAGATAGTTCAAAACCTGTATTAAAACATGGGATACTTTTTACCCCGAATACTTTTTATCCCGTATGCTCCCGTGAGACAATTATCCATCCTGCTGAACGGATTTGGATGAAATTTGGAACACAGATAGTTCGATACCTGGATTAAAACATGGAATACTTTTTATCCCGATAGTATGTTCCCGTGGGACAATTATCGATCCTACTGAACGGATTTGGATGAAATTTGGAACACAGGTAGTTCTATACCTGTATTAAAACATGGGATACTTTTTATCCCGAATACTTTTTATCCCGATAGTATGTTCCCGTGGGACAATTATCCATCCTGCTGAACGGATTTGGATGAAATTTGGAACACAGATAGTTCGAAACCTGGATTAAAACATGGGATACTTTTTATCCCGATAGTATGTTCCCGTGGGACAATTATCGATCCTGCTGAACGGATTTGGATGAAATTTGGAACACAGATAGTTCAAAACCTGGATTAAAATATGGGATACTTTTTATCCCGATAGTATGTTCCCGTGGGACAATTATCGATCCTACTGAACGGATTTGGATGAAATTTGGAAACCAGATAGTTCAAAACCTGTATTAAAACATGGGATACTTTTTACCCCGAATACTTTTTATCCCGTATGCTCCCGTGAGACAATTATCCATCCTGCTGAACGGATTTGGATGAAATTTGGAACACAGATAGTTCGATACCCGGATTAAAACATGGAATACTTTTTATCCCGATAGTATGTTCCCGTGGGACAATTATCGATCCTACTGAACGGATTTGGATGAAATTTGGAACACAGGTAGTTCTATACCTGTATTAAAACATGGGATACTTTTTATCCCGAATACTTTTTATCCCGATAGTATGTTCCCGTGGGACAATTATCCATCCTGCTGAACGGATTTGGATGAAATTTGGAACACAGATAGTTCGAAACCTGGATTAAAACATGGGATACTTTTTATCCCGATAGTATGTTCCCGTGGGACAATTATCGATCCTGCTGAACGGATTTGGATGAAATTTGGAAACCAGATAGTTCAAAACCATTATTAAAACATGGGATACTTTTTATCCCGAATACTTTTTATCACGTATGCTCCCGTGGGACAATTATCGATCCTACTGAACGGATTTGGATGAAATTTGGAACACAGGTAGTTCTATACCTGTATTAAAACATGGGATACTTTTTATCCCGAATACTTTTTATCCCGATAGTATGTTCCCGTGGGACAATTATCCATCCTGCTGAACGGATTTGGATGAAATTTGGAACACAGATAGTTCGAAACCTGGATTAAAACATGGGATACTTTTTATCCCGATAGTATGTTCCCGTGGGACAATTATCGATCCTGCTGAACGGATTTGGATGAAATTTGGAACACAGATAGTTCAAAACCTGGATTAAAATATGGGATACTTTTTATCTCGATAGTATGTTCCCGTGGGACAATTATCGATCCTGCTGAACGGATTTGGATGAAATTTGGAAACCAGATAGTTCAAAACCATTATTAAAACATGGGATACTTTTTATCCCGAATACTTTTTATCACGTATGCTCCCGTGGGACAATTATCGATCCTACTGAATGGATTTGGATGAAATTTGGAACACAGATAGTTCCAAACCTGGATTAAAACATGGGATACTTTTTATTCCGATAGTATGTTCCCGTGGGACAATTATCGATCCTTCTGAACGGATTTGGATGAAATTTGGAAACCAGATAGTTCAAAACCATTATTAAAACATGGGATACTTTTTATCGCGAATACTTTTTATCACGTATGGTCCCGTGGGACAATTATCGATCCTACTGAACGGATTTGGATGAAATTTGGAAACCAGATAGTTCAAAACCATTATTAAAACATGGGATACTTTTTATCCCGAATACTTTTTATCACGTATGGTCCCGTGGGACAATTATCGATCCTACTGAACGGATTTGGATGAAATTTGGAACACATATAGTTCAAAACCTGGATTAAAACTTGGGATACTTTTTATCCCGAATACTTTTTATCCCGTATGCTCCCGTGGGACAATTATCGATCCTACTGAACGGATTTGGATGAAATTTGGTACACAGATAGTTCGAAACCTGGATTAAAACATGGGATACTTTTAATCCCGATAGTATGTTCCCGTCGGACAATTATCGATCTTACTGAACGGATTTGGATGAAATTTGGAAACCAGATAGTTCAAAACCTGTATTACAACATAGGATACTTTTAATCCCGAATACTTTGTATCCCGTATGCTCCCGTGGGACAATTATCGATCCTACTGAACGGATTTGGATGAAATTTGGTACACAGATAGTTCGAAACCTGGATTAAAACATGGGATACTTTTAATCCCGATAGTATGTTCCCGTCGGACAATTATCGATACTACTGCACGGATTTGGATGAAATTTGGAAACCATATAGTTCTAAACCTGTATTAAAACATGGGATACTTTTTATCCCGATAGCATGTTCCCGTGGGACAATTATCGATCCTACTGAACGGATTTGTATGAAATTTGGAACACAGATAGTTCAAAACCAGGATTAAAACATGGGATATTTTATATGCCGATAGTATGTTTCCGTGGGACAATTATCGAAAACCACGAGGGCGATGCTGTGAGATTTTCGTGTTTTTTCAAGTGCTAGCCATTATCGCCAAAATAGTGAACCTTAAATACAATGAAAATTGATAATTTATTTTGAAATAGCTGGTGGCCGAGTCTTATTACGTATTATACTACTAGGACTTACTATTAGGATGTACATTTGGTAGTAACAAATTAATCCTTAAATCAAAATAAATACTTTTATCACTTCTGGTATTTAAAGTACTGGCCAGACCGACTTTGACGGGAATTTCACTGGCGGATAGCTTATGTTATAAGAAGTAACGTGAGCTACTTTTATTAAAAAAATACTTTCCGTAAACTCTGCGAACTAGACAAATATTTTTTGTTAGATACAATTTTTGTTAAGTTAAATTCAACGCGGACGAAGTCGCGGGCACAGCTAGTACTTAATAATGGTGGGAGGTGAGCTGCATATATTACTTGTGTCAATAGACATTAGTGCAACAAATTTAATGGACCAGTGGTCTCCATGATAATAAAATTTGTAGGTAACTTAATATTTCAAACTCATGATTCTAAGGGCCACATTAATAAATCAATGTCAAGTCAGAAAGTGTGTCTTATGTCATACCAGTACAAAATGAGATGCCAAAAACGTACTCAAGACTGCTTTCAAACTTGAGAACGATTTATTAATACGAGCCTATCATTGTTATAATAAGTATATAGGTAAGGTGTAATATAACAATAATCCCACCTCTGTGGATAATTGAAAATCCCTACGGGATAAATTATATTATGTGATAAACATCTATAGCCCCCGCAGAAACCGACCCGCAGGCGCGCCATCCCTCAAAATAATTGCAACAAATTGAATGACTACCACCATTGATGCTGGCAAAAAATTCAATTAACATTTTGTATAGAATACCACAAACAAAAAATAAGAAAACCGACTTATAGGTACATTATTTTTTATAGAATGTTTTCAAATACAGAACGCACTGCAAAAAATTATTCCTAGCATTCCAGAAAACAGCGATTCCCCACTCAGAACGTCACTTAATAAAATTTAAGCGTCGAACAGTTCAGTCGTAGGGCCCATAAAGAAGTCGGTGGGCCGAGAGGCGCAACAATGACGCCGGCCGGCCCAGGACATTCGGACCGAGTTTATTTTACTGTTCCCACTAAAATGTGCAGTAAAAACCCGCCCACGCGATGTAACACTCATGATATTCCTACTGACCTCTGCCCTCGAATAAAGAATATCCAAGTCGCGTAATCTTTAGGACGTTTTATCCTTAGCCGATAATTTAATATGAATTCGAGCGGTATGTATAAAAAGATAATGTGATTTTAAGTGTAGAAAAGTGAAAATACGATCGCTTTAACGATATTCTACATTTGATATCGCCCACGTTGATGGTATGTACCTCGCCGTTTGCTACGATACCTATAAGTATTGCAAATATCTATTACGATGCACCTAATGAAAAAAAAAGATTTACCTAAGTATTAAACTTGTCCGCAATGCAGCGGTTATCTGGCCCCTCTCCAGTTTCCAGATTGTATTCAAAATTATACACGTATGACTTACCTTACCTTGAGAGAAAATTTTACTAGGTACTTACTTACTTAATATTTTTATGAAACATAATATATTATGACAAACATAATAAGTATTATTTGTAAGTTATCGTTTTTATACCTAGTAAAAACTATTTAAACGCAGCACTGGCTGACCATATTGTTTCCAAATTTGAAATTGAAAAAGGAACGTTTTCACATTTTTAAAGTTGGCAGTTGGCAAGTAGACAAAAGTTTAATAAAGCGTACTTACACGCTATGCTAGATGCATTTTAAAATACTGAAAAATACATTTCCTCGGAAGAATTCATAAGACACGATTGTAACAATAATATATGGCCGGCGCGTATTCTTATGTCAATTACTTGATACATCTGGCGCATTACTCATCCCGATATGTCCCTTGACATGGAGCAAAGTAGGTAAGTCGAATATCGTTACTGGTGCATCTTAGGGCAGTTGGTTTCTTGGCCCGAGTCGTTTGACTTGTTTAGTTTTATTGAGCGTCCCCGTTAATCGTATTAAAGACAGCTATACATTCCGTGGGGTGTTTTGATAAACAGAACGATTTACTATTATTATACTTAACTATAATAATATATATAATTTTCTTTATAAAATTACAGCAATTTTCTAGGAGCATAATTTAGTAGGAACAGATTGGAATAGATAGGCTTTATCATGTGGAAATTGGGTACCTATGAAAGTTGAGAGACATAACAATGTTCAGATTGACTTTATTTTAAAGCGATGCGAATTAACTGAGATACCTGAGAAACTGTATCATTTTTAAACAACTGAAAAATCTACAATCTTGTCGCCAATCCGTGTCCAACTCCCTGCTAATTGATAACGGACGAAGCCAGCGACTGCATGCGACGCAAAATCAATACAGCAATGATGGATGATGCAGGGTTTTAATTAAACTCGCATCAACCTGTTAGCTGACAAAATGAGCTTATAATGACGTCGGGTGAAGCGCATGTGCTTAATCTATCTAGAGAGTAGTAAAGTGCCTTGTTGATCTTGTAGTCCGCCGAGGTAAGTACACTCCTTCGTCTTAGGAATTTCATTCAGAACTGGCGGTAGTCTTCCCAAAGATTTTAATATCATAAAGTGGGCGTAGAGCGAATCCTGGCTCAGATCTGGTTGTAGACGTAAGAAAATAATGGAAAAATAACAATTTGTAAGTCCCTTGAAAGCAATATAAAAAATTAAAGATTTGAGTATTAATTTGAACCCTAATTTAAATGTTCTGTAAGTTCTCAGTGAGGAGGAAACGACATTCTAGAAATCTCCCGCGTTAATGCGCAAAAAGCTCGCTCAGATCGCACTAGAAAATTTCCAAGAAATTGAAAATATTTTCTTATTAATTAGGTATTACAATTTCTTTGGGAAAAATAAACACAAAATGTTAGCGTAGAAAAGTAGGTTAGCCTGGGCCCTCAATAGGAACTACAGGTTAGGTTAACCGTCATTACAAAAGTAAAATGGCACCGAGCAGCGGCCATCCGTCGCCAGAGGCGCCCCCCGCCGGGCCCGAATGAATAACCGTGAAATTACTCGTAAAACTCGCATTAGTGAGGCAGTTAATATAACCCCTGGACCACGTGGTCCACTCGTAAACCCCCACAAAAATTGTTAAGACACCCATCTTCTCCGCAGTTGTAAAATCTAAATTGGTGTTATTAATAGCTCGGTAGTAATAATGTTATTAAAATAACCTAGCTTTTATTGACGGGTCTGTCCGATTAGATAAGGTAATTCAATGCCAGCAATAAAATACTTCGTGGGGATAAAAAAGAGCCTACATCTCTATAGTATATTCTTCTTATCAGGTCATATATCAAGAGCAGAAGTGGAGTAGCTTAACCACAGTATGGTATCCCAGAGATGCAACAAGAAAAAGAGGAAGACCGTTAACTAGATGGAGGGATGAATTAGAAACATTCGAAGGAAAACTGTGGACACGCTCCACAAACTTCAAAAAGGAGTGGAAGAAGAAGGGGCAGGCCTTTGCCCAGCAGTGGGATGAAATATAAATGAATAAGGAAAAAAAAACAGAATGATTAGGCTTAAATAAATAAATAAATTACTTCGTGGGGATAAAAAAGAGCCTACATCTCTATAGTATACTCGTATTCTTCTTATCACATCAGCTTGTGGCCAACTCTGGTGTCGAAGTTTTCAATCCACCCGAAGGCCTTCGATATGGCTCAAACGTCTGTGATAGCCGCATCGTAAGCTTACCGTCCCTCCTAACCACCAAAGCGCTTAATGATAAATGTCACTCCAGGTGTTACCGCCTCGAGCGCTTCTGTTTTGGGGAACGTGGTATGCGCACCACAAAGCTCAAAACAGAAGGCAGATTTTTCGTTAGAGAGGCTTCCACGACCCTAAATCTTATTTCAAAGTACAAATCCTTGTACTGATAACTTTCATCTACGCTAACTCTATTGTCTACCTTTTTTGTTCAGACTTTATTTTTGTTGTAAAATATATAATCCTGCTGACTTTTTTACCGGATCTTCTCAGTAGAAGTCGAGTTCCGAACCGGTTTTAAAGAAAAAAATGTAAAAATTACCATTTGTAAGTGCTCCCCTATGCCTATACAAAATAAACGATTTGAGGTTGAGTTATTAGGTACCTACCTAGATACCTTTACTCGTATGACGTGATTATTAAATTAGTCTAGCAGTGCATAATTTATTATTAATTCTGCTAGCTTTGGCAAAAGTCTCTTTGTCAACAGCTGCTTAGTAGCACTAGAAATAAATATACCTACTAGCTTGGTAAATTTAAAATAGATTTCAAAAACAAATTCGTCTCACGAATCGATACAAAAAGTAAGACCGTCGCTGGCATAAAGCCAGACAGGGTTAAACAAAAGAAGGATGCATTTTAATGGCAACGTTATGTCTCCATACAATAGCACATCACAAATTCAACGGTTCATTTCCATAGGTAGGTACCTATTCTCTACACTGTTTTAACATCCCATTATTCAAGACCAACATAATCAGGATTCTCTCCTTTGCCACCCAGCTTTGTAAGTAAGTAATAAATTGGATTGTAAGTACCTATGGTATGGTATTGTACCTATGCCAACGAGAAGCAATACGATATGGTATTGAAGTTCGGTATGATGTCGGTCATCGCCGGGCTCGCCGACATTCGATCGGCCATTTCACTAATTCCTGGTTCTTTATGTGCCGGAAACTATTACGTTAATTAATAAATGCAGACGAAATGTCGTTGACCAGCAGCAGTTGATAAGTCTAAAGTGTTTTAGATGACTTATCATTCATTTCGTCTCCTCGCCGCCAAGTGTTTCACACTCGAATGGCATCAGAAAGGAAGCACAGCCACCGTGACATGATGAAGTGTCACCACCGGATGATGGACGACACCGAGCCTCGGCCGTCAAATGAGAAATTCAATTTCTCGCTCCCGTTACTCCGCTGAGCCGTCAAGATATTTTAGATCAATCAGAAAGTTACAATGGTTACATTATGTTGTTTTGTTACCTATTCGAAGGGCGTAGATAACGGAATGAATTAGATGAGAAGATAAAATTGATAGCAATAGGTAGATTAGGTAAGAAGACTACAAGCGATGTACTTACCAAGCTAAATGTAAATAGGTACTTACCTATTCACTTAGATGATCAAGAAAAGGTCATATTGCACTTTGTTAACTTTTAAGCTAGCGGGGCTAACGAGAAATCTATAGAGAAACTGTTGGGCCTGAAGCGCCTGCAGAATTTTGCTAAGTGCCTACTTATACCTACCTAAGCATATTTATATTGGCCTGGCGCTAGGTGGGTGGACAAAAAAACTAAAGAGTTTAAAGAAAATAAAATCAGCTCGCTGTATGGTAATCCTCTCGCGTTTTCTTTAGTAGGTACTTAGATTATTTTTTTCCCTAGATGCTTGTAGATCTCGGATCTTCACATTCATCAAATCAATTAGGTAGGTACTTACCTACCTAACTAATAGGTAGTCAAGTAGGTAGTAAGTCAGTAAGTACCTATTTATCACGATTCAATTGATCGTCTGGCGTCGCGCGTCGCGGCGTCGCCGTCAGCCGTGTTTATATAAGTTTGAGTGTCAACAAAACACCGAAACCTGAGTCCCGATGTATTCATAACTTCCGTCGCTCACCGCATAAAGCATCGTAAACGTGTATTGTTCAAGTATGCAATTATAAAGTAACTTTATCGGCTCATAAAGAGAGGAATGTAGGCAGTTGCTAAGAAGGTATCGCAGCAATCACGATAGAAAGTTGCAAATGGCCATTTCGCACGAACAAATGCAGTTGTTTTAGTTCCAAAGGCTAATAAAGGCAGGTAAAGGCTGTTATAGTATTGTTTTTTAAGGTTCCGTAGTCAAATAAGGAACTCTAATAGTTTCGACATGACCGTCTGTCCGCCTGTCCGTCCGTCCGACACGTCACAATCATTTTACTCAGAGACTATTAGGGCTAGAAGGCTGCAAACTGGCCCAAAAGTAGAGTTTTAATCCATACCTACTTACCGTTACCAAACTGCGTACATGCACTTGGCCGTTTTTTTTACAGATAGGTTAGCTACCTACTTACTTACCTAAATAGATAAACTAACTTTAAGGTGGCCAACATTTTTAGACATTATAGAATAGTAAGTATAGATGTCTCCTTGCTTCAAAAGCCGATTTGGCCAAAATACCTATAAGCAGGGGAAATATTGTAAGTAAGTAGGTACTTAGGTACTTATACCTATTAATAAATATATTCATGTCAGTTTTTTGATGAATAATAGTCCACTTCGAAAGCGTCACAACTTCTCCATCGTGACCGTCACAACAGGACAAAACCATAAAGTGTGACGAATTAAAAAACTCTTTGAACTCGCCGTAAACATGCCTAATCTTATGTAGATACTTAAATAAAAGTTCGTTCCGAATGCGAGACATGTGTCCACATGTTGGTAAGATACAAACCGTGTATAATTTGATAAAGTGGTCCCTTGACTGTTTCGATGCCGAGAACCGACCGCCATAATTACAAAGAAAGGAAAAGTTCTGTTCTATTTTTAAACTCAGGGTGCTGTGCTGACATTTTGGGATGCGCAGTATTTTACTTTCCCCATATCACTTTTTTTAGGGGTCCTTAGTCCCTAGTCCCTACGAGGAACCCTTATTATAAAATCATCCCACTGTTGATCATCCAGGTCCCAGTATGTCGCAGTGCTATACTTACTTATAACTTAAATAGCTTTAGTTAGACGGAAGTTGTTGAAATTTGGTAATAGGTTACCGTTTACGGGTTACCATTTACCAACCACGATCTTATATACCAAGATAAATAGGTTCATACTTCCCGAATAGGTACCTACTAGTGATGTAACGAATGTTGGATTTTTGACATTCGCGAATGCGAATGCGAATGCGAATATTTGGCTTAAACATTCGCGAATGCGAATGCGAATGCGAATGTTGACTTTCAAATAAGAAACCCTTTGGAAATTTAATGGAAAATTAAAAAACTTTTTAATATAAAAAATAATAAAAGATATAAAAAAATTTAAACGACTTCTTAAATTACAAAAGAGCTGATAATTTTCAAACGGTTGAATCGATTTTCGTGAAACATAGCTAAGAACACTCACGATCAGAACACCTTTCTAAAAAAGAAACAAAATTAAAATCGGATCATTTGTTTGGGCGCTGTGGCATCGTAGCGCCCAGACACACAAATACACATGTTAAACTTATAACACGCCTATTTCTCGGAGGTTAATAAAGAGCGCGCAAAATGTTAGACTGGATTGACATTTCGTGTCGACCAAACATAGGCGAACCCATAGGTTGAAAGAACGAAGTTAATCACGTAAAGTTAATTCGAAGAGATTTGTTTTGATTTGAGGGTAGTTTAGTATTATTTCATAAATTTATTTCAGATTTATTTTATATTCATATTTTATTGAGTGAATATTTTAATTAGACTAACAAGAGCAATAGAGAAAGATCCTATTTATAATTTAGTTGCCTACCTCAAGACAGTAATTTTTTTAAAATTCAAATATAAGTAAGCAAGTGAGCTAAGTTACGATCGAGCCTGGTTTGCAGCCAGAGAGTAACACGAGGGCTTTGCTGTGATGAAGTCAAGGTGTGTAATTAACAATGCTCACGCATTTCATACGACATTTTACAACTTATTTGCGAGTAAAAAATATTTCGAATATTACAATTTTTATTGAAAATAAATCACAATTCACGATTTTTTAAGGCCTATTGAATTGCAGGATGAATGAAAAATAAAACAACATGGCGCGCCGTGAGTTTTTAGGGTTCCGTAGTCAAACTCGGAACCCTTATACTTTCGCCACGTCCGTCTGAAATCACAGTAATTTTATACAGTGACTATTAGGGCTAAAATACTGCAAACTAATCAAAAAATTGAACTAATGTACCGCTAAAAAACTGTTTTTAAATTTTGATAGCAAAGTTATTCTGTTGTACCTCCCGTACTTAAGAAAGGGGAGTAAAGAAAAATGTTTACACACTCCCTCGATTGAGATATTGTTCGGTAAGTATTTTAAAACTATTTGATGGTTTCTTTGACAGTTTTTCAATATTAATTTCCGTTTACGAAAAATTTAACTTCATTGTGGCCTTTTTTACTTAAGTAGCTAGATTCTTCCTTTAAATTAGAACCACATCATAAATGGTTTACTATAGGAAATAAATAGTTATCTACTATTCAAAATCAATATCAGTAATTTGAAAAAAAAACTAAATTGAGTCTAAACTAAACCACGCACCACTAATTGTGCACCCAGTCTAATCACAACATAATTATTTGAATTAATCAGTCCAAAAAGAAAATAAAAATTTATGTCACTTTTGCTGAGATGTCTATGATGCCGGTTTAATAAATTTAGTAACAGAATTTCTTACTATTTTATTTAAAAAGGTGACTAATAGTTAATTAATTTCGCAGAAATTAATAGGTTACGTGAGCCGCCGTGTTCGATGTTTCATTACCAATAAAAAACCATCACTTTTATTTCATGAGTTCCGTAGTATCGAAAAGTGGCGGGATGTCTACGGAACTCTAGAGTATGCGTAGTCCGACATGCATTTGGCTGGTTATTTTTATCTATGAGTCTGGCAAAGCCGGTAACAATTATTATATTATTTGAAATATAATAAATCTAATGTTTATAATATGTTTTATTTACAATGAAATTGAATGTCAAAGAAATATGTATAATATTTTAATAAACATCGTTTATTTATTGTTTTAAATGTTTACTATTTTAAGGATTACTTTACTAAGATTAAAAAAATGTAAAGTCAATAGCACTAGTGCGTAATAAGCTGCTTTATGAACTTAAAAGCGGTGCAATAAGGGCCATCCTATGAGCAAGTTCGTTTGAATAATATATTATTCTCACTAATTGTTAACATTCCATAACCCGTCTATAGATAATTTCCTTTTTATTTTCAAAAACATTCGCCAAACATTCGCATAGATTCTTGCGAATGCGAATGCGAATGCGAATGTCAAAAAATATGCGAATATTCGCGAATGCGAATGCGAATGCGAATATTCGTTACATCACTAGTACCTACCAACAACGTCTTTGCTACCAACTAAACCACAGATTAGAGATATGTAGCAAGCTAACTAAACTAATGAATAGAATGCTGTTGCCAAAAAAAAGGAAATTGATGTTTCATTCTACGTAAGAAATTTACTAATGTAGTTACCAATTTAGATCACAAAATATCACTTTTTTGGTGTACCTTTACGCCACAGACTTAAGTATGTGCCTATAAACACGCATTCAAAATTATTTATTTATAAAGTATTTTTACAAATTAATAAAAAGAAGGATGGAAACTGTCGTTTCCGATACAGAAACCTCTCCAGTTATCAACGAAAATAAACAAAATATTAAAATATATATTATAATACTTTTATATACATTATTGTTATTAACTACTCTGTTATAAGCCTTAACAATATAATTATTATATAAATAACATTATTATGACAGTTGTCCAAAATCAGCCAGCCATCATCACGTGAAATGGAACAAACTCCAATATTTCGTTTTGTTATCCTGTCTGTACAATTTGTTATAATTTAATAAATTAGCAAATATGAGTCTATGGAGACGACTAACAACTCCTAATATTATTTTACGTACGTTAAGACATGAAATTACCCCAAAAACTATACATAAATGTATTCACAAAAATGTAAACATAACCTCAACATTAGTGAACATAAAACCAAATAATATATTGTACAGTGCGTTTCGCTGCAAATCCAAAAAGGTAATCGTCTATTATAGTTGTGAGACTCTTTCATAAAAATATAAATCGATTCCCCTTTAAATACATTCCAAAAAATACAGTACTTATCTAACTAAAAATATTCTTGTACATTAACTATTACGGAACCTTTCAGCAGAATCAGTACGATTCTGATGATGAAGAGGGCCAATTTGAAGACGACTCTTCGCTCTCAAAAGACTCGAAACTCATCAAGTTCTCCACAACTTCCATGAGAACTGATATGATTCTTAAAACCGCACTCAATGTATCCAGGAAGTAAGTATTCCTTTTTACATAAGTACCTACTTATTTATTGCATATTTCATAGAAATGAATAAAACCTGGAAATATCTTAAGGGGGTTCCATTATTTTTCAGCAAAGTAGAGCAAATGTTTTACGAAAGTAAAATCAGAATAAACAAAAAGAAAATTCTCAAGAAAAGTGCTTCTGTAAGTATCTTAAAATTATAATTTAGAGATTGTATTTATGTACCTACGGCCTATGCAATCAATTACAATCTTTGCCAATGCAAATGATTACAGTTTTAGGCAGTAGTGTATACTTACCTATCCACACATTTATGGTATCTTCTTTCAGAGGAACCTTTATAAGTGAGATCATCCAGTCTGTCACTCACTGTGCCATAACTTCTAGTTATCTTTTATTTAAATTAAGAAAGTCTCAATATAATGAGGCACTCATTATTATATTAGTAATAGACTCTATCTGTCTATTACTATTTCTAGACTTAACTGTTACTTGAACTTCTCCTGACCAGGTCCAAATAATAAATAGGCAGAGGAAACTCTTATAACTAATGAGTCTTGTAACTAGTTAGTATATTCCTCGTAATCCTCATTGTTTGTCATTCAGGTGAAAACAGGTGATGAAATAGATGTGTTAAAAATGGTAAGCCCCAATAACCCTGATCATTTGTATGTGTCAAGAGTTGAGATCCTCAATGTAGCACCTAAGGAAGAGAGCATCACTGTTACTGTAAGGAGATTCAAACATTTGCTCATAGAAAACTATGATGAAGACCCTGATAAAGGTGCAGCAGAGTGAAGCCTACTAGTGTAAATACTTAATCTGCATTAATAGAATATGCTTTGGATCTACAACATAATTATAAACCTGGTAGTTATTTTTATGGTTGAAAACCAGTAACTAACTTATTTGTATAGTAATATTTTAATGCTGTAGATAAAAATGTAAATATAAACAAGAATCAAAATATAACTATGTAATAAAAAATATGATTTATTGTTATAATTTCAACATGATTATAAATCCATGTCAATATCGCAATCTGAAGTCTCAAATATTGATATTTGAGAACTGGGAGTTGATGACTTTTGATTGGAATCTGTGCTATTTTCTTTTACTTTTAATACATGAACAGGAATATTCTCTGGTTTAGGCACTTGTGGTTTTTCTTCATATTTATTTATATCAAGTTTACTTGAGAACTGAAATTGTCTTAATCTATCTACCCTTTTTCCTCTGTCTTCAAAATTCTTAGCTAATCCATTTTCACTTTTTTCATCAATTACTCTTTGAACTTCGTTCTCTAACTTTTCATGTTCCACCAGGTGAGACTTAATTCCCTTATCCATTGTATTCATTTCATTATCAAATTCAAATTTAAAATCAATCCCTAAATCTGCTAAAGCATCATTTACACTAGGGACTACATTCAAAACATTTCTAGTATCAACTGAATATTCATCACTGTTAGAAATGTGGTCACTATCACCTGCATTCTCTTTTGCTTTCTTAGACAATTTACTTTTGGTTGCAGCAGTGTCTAAAACAATTTCTTTTCTTTTCCTCTTACTATTTTTCTTCTGTACATGTGACGGTTCTCTTTCAACTTTATTCAATGTGGAATGTTTTTTTAGAGTTGCAGCAAACTTCTTATTAATACCGATTTCTTTAAAATCATCGCCATGATCGTTTTCTTTATCGCCATTAAGCATAATATTATCACAATTTTTAACTTTTTTATCATTAAAATAAGAACTAGTTATTAATGATGCTGAAAGGTGTATGTTATCGTCAGAGACATCGTCAAATTTCGCGAATAGCCTACAGACACCATTCTCTATATCGCATTCCAGAGTTTTATGATCAATTTGCAATAACTTCCCATAGTATAACAACTCTTCTTGCCATATGTTTGGCAAATTCAATCGCGACAGTAGTTTCTTAGCGGTACACAAGTAATCAAAATCAGGGTATTTTGGTACAGTTGAGTGTAAAGCATCAACTGTATCATCTAGAGTGCAGTCTTGCATTGACAGGTCGACTAAGGAAGCCGCTATTATAGCATCCATAGGTAATATTGTTGTGCGGTACATGAGTTGACAGTGGGCTTGAGACAATCTGTAATATAAAAACACATTTATGGATGGTTGCTAGATTCTAAGGCCAAAGGATGATGATACTACAAAGATTACACACCTTACAAGACTATCTAACATTCGAACAGTAGTGCGGGAAGGGTCTCTGTGTTCAGATTTCCTTTGAGCCATGTAATAAGATTGCAGTATAATGTTTGCAGATTTTGTCATATTTGTACTCCTCGGGCCAACCAAACTAATGTACATCTGAAAATTAGCAAAATGCGTTTAATCATACTCAGCAGTGTGATAATCTAAATATATATAACTCAAGGCCATAAGGTGACTGACTGACTGACTGACATAGTGATCTATCAACGCACAGCCCAAACCACTGGATGGATCGGGCTGAAATTTGACATGCAGGTAGATGTTATGACGTAGGCATCCGCTAAGAAAGGATTTTGATTAATTCTACCCCCAAGGGGATAAAATAGGGGATGAATAATCCCGAATTTTTTGTCGATTTAAATTACACGCGGACGAAGTCGCGGGCACGGCTAGTGTTTAAATAAAGGTTTTTCTACCTGCAATTTTTCAAGATCCCATTTTTTCTTAGACTCCATTGGATTGGAGTCTCCAAACAGTATGTATGATGATACAAGTTTGTCCCACGCTTTATTTTGCGAGTCCAGCAATATGAATATTAAATCAAACCTGAAAATGCGAACGTTGTATCGAAAATGGCCATCGAAACTATAAATCAAGTATAACAGTGGTTATCATTTCGATTTTACCTACTTAACAAAGGAGTCCCCAGAGACACGTTAACACTAAGAGGCTGATCCGTTTCGTAGCGGCCTTTGGGATTACAAGCGGCAATGATCGCACACCTCGTGTTCAGTTTGCATACAATACCAGCCTGGAATACAAAATCAAGTACTTTAAATATACAGGGTGGATATTTCAAGTGGGTGTGGATGACCAAACCCGAAAGTAATCCTAAGAATCGTAAGAGATTTGTTAGTTTTTTAGGGAATAGCTAAAATAGTTTAAAAAACCCTCGGGTCTATTTTGATGAAAACTGAAACAAAATATTTTGGAAATATATTTTTTCTCTAGCCAAGAATCGGTCCAGTTGATTTTGAAAAAATATCCGATAGAAATGTCAAACGGAACAAAACTGAAGGAAAATGCTCATAATTATATCCAGTTCCAACGAATCTACACCCTAGACGTAGCAAGTTGCCAAGATCTACTGCCGGAATAGAGTAATATGAGTAGATTACTGTTTCCTCTTACTGCTTTAATTCTTTACTATTCACTATATTACTTTTGTTATGTATACCATTGCAATGGAAATGGTCTGTTGCTCCATGGCCTCGTGAATGGCAGTCCGGTCGTGTTCACGGAGCTGCGATATTTCGTCGATACAACACACCCCACCATCTGATAGTACTAACGCACCCGCTTCCAGTTGCCATTCGCCTTCTTCCTGCAAGAATAATGAAGTAGTGAATATGAGGAACAGGTACTAGTAGCTTCTGGGAGAGGATCTTCTCAGTCGAGGTCGCGTTCCGATCCGGTGGTAGATTTACCCTCGCCACCTCTCCTGGCAGCGGCCCAAGCCGAGGTCGTGTCCCTTGTGGCGCCCTTGAGCTAGCTGCCCCCCTGCCCCTCTGGCTGGGCCCTCTGTCCGGGTGAAGTTGTTATGGCCACTCTGGCCAACAAAAGCTTCTGGGTCTTCGATAACTCATAAAAAGATCGCGCAAAAGTTACGCACTAATACAGATTAATCTACCAAGCGTTCATTCTGCGTAATATATCAATGCTCATGATAGTGCTTCCACGAAAAAAGATTCCGCATACTGAAGTTAGATGTCCTGTGGTAGGTGCGCTCATTAAGCAAGATTGAATTTTATAAGTGCTGAAAGGAAAATGTACCCTTAATGCAGCACAGGTGAGTCCAGCTCGCGTACTGCCAGCTCCTGAAGTAAATACCGAACGCGATGTAAGATCGGCGCCGGTTCGGAGCAGCTGCGATTTGCCAGTACCTGAGAAAAATCTGCCAATTATCAAAACATTTACAAACTAATATCACCTATAGACACGGAGGTAGTTAGCAGTAGTTAGGAACCCAATAGGTACACAAAAAGGGTGTGGTAAATACTAAAAAAAACACACTAAAATAAAAGTTCAACATATAACTGGCAACCTAAGGTAAGGCGAACTTTTTGTTATTTCTTTAAAAATATTGACCCATTTTTATAGATATTTCATTTATATTAAATGGATGGTTGTTATTAGTAAGTGTAAATACTATTTATTATTAGCATTTAATAACGATACAAACAAAAATGGGATCCTTCCTTTTTGGAAAGCCAAAATTAAGTCAAAGGCACTCTTGTAACCTGAACAAAAGCATTTTGGCAGAAGGGTTTGTCGCGTCTGACATCCCCTATGCTAAATCCGCCGTGCTAATAGATATAAGATGCAGTGATAGATTTGTCATAAGTTTTCTTTTGTAAACAAACATACCTGGGTCACCAACCAGTAATAAATGACATTGTCCACGAACTCTCGTGGCGTGTTTATCATCTTGCAATGATTTCTTATTACTATCGTTTTCTACAACATGATTTGAACCAGTTACAACTGTTAGTAGAACTGCTAGTTTCACTAAGTGTAAACCATAAACCTGGAATAAAAAATAAAATATATGAGTGTGTGAGAAGTTCCAGATGTTGAATGTGAATTCCGCTCTTATTATTCATTATTTTAATTAACATGGCTCATATAAACTCCATACAAATGTATGAGTTCATAAAAACTTTTGCCAACTATGTTAAGATCAAGAGTACCAATACATTAAATGTTACTAGGGTAGGCATTGTGACAACACTGTTGTCATATAGCAATGACAAGGTAATCATCAATAGATAGCTAAACAACTCACCTGAGGACACACAGATGCTAAAATCCTGTCCCTTCCTTTGAGAGGACAACCCTCATATTTCAACCAGAATTCATCAAAGCAGTCTTTAACATCAGGAGCTGTTGATATCACCTCTGACCTTTGAGCGTTCGAAACCTCCACATAGTTTGCTTGAAGAACTAATTCCACTTCAGACTTTCTGTTTTGTTGTGAAGGTCGCCAGCGACGGCGGACTGTGCCACTGTAATTTTTTTTAAATAATTAAAATATATTGATTTCAGATTCTTCTTACTAGGATTTAAGGATTAGCTTTCAAGTGCACCCTGCGGGCCTAACTTAACAATAACAAGACTTTTTGCCATGACTTTCATCAGACTGGTCACTTTCACTCGCAAATTCATAGGTGATAATGAGACAAATCATATATCTCACATTCTGACTTCAGCTAGCTGCGCTATGACTTCTGTAAATGCTTTTACATACCAAATAATGACATCATCTCCAGGCTTACAGCAGTCAACTAGATCATTCTCTAGCACCACCCACATAGATCCAGGTATTGTACCAATACTGAGTTTGTTTACTTGCTCCTAAAATAATAAAAAATGTGCTCATGTGTAATTAATTTCTGCAGTTATGATAAATCTTTTTGTCTTTAATACTTATCTTTCAGTATTCATAAATCAATATAAGTTTGCTATAACTACTTAGTACTTTAAAGGCATTAGCCTCAGGTGAAGGAAATTAGCACAAGAGCAGTGATTGAGTTATTAGCAGAGAGCATTGATAAGTATTAATGTTATTACCTGTATTTTAATTTCCTGATAATCCTTACAATATTCTCTAGATACCATTTGGACCGGTGTGAAAGTAGAAGACCGGCATCTTGTGACATCGTTGCCACATCTATTTGGACTTTTCAGTATATACCTGTTTTCGAATTCTGCCTCAACACAGTTCTCATATTTACATTTGACACATACATACTTTCTTTGATATTCCAACATCTTTGATTGTGTCACTCTGACCACTGTACCTAAAATAGGTAAGTACCTATATTAATATTTTTAGTAGGCATCTATTTTTAAAGCAGTGATAGTTGATTAGTTAAGCCATGTCTTGCATGCACAAAGTCAAGGGTCAACCTACGGCTTCATCTGTTGGTTAATCATATGTGCAAATCATAATTTTAATCTGATTTTCAATTGATAACAGTGAAGGAAAACATAGTGTGGAAATCTGAATGTATTTGAAAATGAAATTAATTTTTGAAAGACATGAGTAATCTACCAACCCACACTGGGTCAGTGTGGGAGATTATGGACTAAATCGCCCTTGCATTGAGGTGAGGCTCATGCCCAGAAGTGGGATGTTAAAAAGAGGTTAATTCTTAATATTAGTTATGTATTTTATTCCTTACTAGCTGTGCCCCGCGACTTCATCCGCGTAGTATTGGATTATTGGGTTAAAAAGTATCCTATATGTTAATCCCGGTCATAATCTATCTGTGTTCCAAATTTCATCCAAATCCGTTCAGTAGTTTTTGCGTGAAGGAGTAACAAACATACATACATACATACATACATCCACACTCACAAACTTTCGCATTTATAATATTAGTAGTATAGTAAAAAGAACTTGGTTGGGTATCATACTGCGTTTTGAATATATTATGATCCAACCTAGATTTCTAACCAATATTATGTACTTAACCAATTTAATGTACAAATTTAAATTTGAAACTTGCAGCTAGCTAATCCATTGCTAACTGTTATTATGACTTAAAAATCTTACCAGTAACTTTCAAAAAACATCCCAAATCCACATTCTTAGGGAATACAGTGCGATGCAGCTCCGGACATACAGGTAAACCATAGAACCTCGCATGAACATTCCTTTTCAAACAGCAATAATCTAACTTCGCAATTATCGCTTTATACTCATCCCTTTCGAGAATAATTTGTTGTGATTTTATTATATCCCGGTCGCAAGATGGTAAACTGTCTACTGGGCTGCATAATATCTTGTCGCCAACGTCTGGATATGTTTCGAATAGCTTCAGAAAACTGAAAAGTTTATAAATTTAAAAATATAGTTTCGTCGAACCCAAGGAGGCGTGTAAGTTCATCTATTTAGGTAGCAGGTAGGTACTCAGTACTCACTCGATCTTTAAGTTGAAATAACCCAAACCGTCAATCTCCGACAAAATACTAATGCATTCTTCTAAATGAAACTTTATTATGTAATCTACGATCATACTTATTTTGGAGTAAAAGGTAGTTATATTGTTTTGAGATGAGTTAAGTTTTTAAATTTCTAGTTCTTCAACTTCATTTTCAGGTAAACTTATTGACCACAGATTATGCCGGCTCCACATTCACGGCGCGAAAGCCCGCGAAACCCGCGAACCGAGAATGTGGACGGTTTCACAGCTTCGCGCTTTTCGTTCGCAGCTTCGCGTTCGCGCGTCGCGGCGTTCCCCGATCGGTGTCGGTTTTTTGTCCCGCGTCAAAGGGCTCGCGCTTGGTTCGCGCCACGTGACTGCGAACGGCAGCTACACTCATGAACCTTCGCAGTAGCGCTCGGGACGCGGTGTCGAATGGTCGTGCCGTCTCGCGCTTTATTTATTTTATTAAGTTAATTTCAGAGCAAAATATATTTTTATAATGAGCAATGAGTGTCACCTGGACCAACGAACTGGAGTTGACACTCAATGAATACTATCAAGGAGAGCCTATAGCTACTTTGGCAGGCCAAAATTAATTAATTAATTATAAATATCGCCAGACTGACATACCAACTGTAGGGTCCCAAACTAAGCAAAGCTTGTACTATGGGTACCGTATAATGGACTGGGGCTATCCCAGTGACACCCAGATCAGGGCAAATTACGAAAAGGCCATTTCCGAAATTTACCCCAGCGGGAATCGATCCCGCAACCACCATATGCAGTGAGCCGAGCGGCCTGCGCTAGAACCACTGCATCAAGCAGCCGTCGATTATATTATGATTATGAAATTAACTAGAAAATAATTAAATTATTTGTATTTAATTTTTTTAGTTATAAATTAAAAGAAACAGCGGCAGCCATATCGACGTCCATTCTCGTTGAGCGCGCGAACTAAACTGTGAAGGTCTTGCGAAGCTTTGCGAGTGTAGAGGCTACCGTTTTTCACGCCGTGAAGAGCGAAATTATGCCGTAAATCACGGCGTAAATTCACGGCGCTAATCGCGGGTGAGCCGCGGGTGGAGCCGGCATTAGAGATATGTAGCTGTGACTTTGACACATAATTTTTTTTTTTTTTTTCTTCGCTCTATGTGGAGCAGGCTAATGACAATATGACCATACTGCCTCGTCTTACGTTTTTCCTCATAGATGTGGTAATATAACATTCAACTTCATTCGTATAAAATAATTTATGAGAATTCAAATCCAATCCGATTCTTCAGTTTTCCAGTTAGAATTTCTTTCGTTTTCTTTTTTGGTCACGTCCTTGAATATCGAATATCTATAAAGCATAAATTCTTTGCTGTAATCTGTAATGTCATTGTTGTTTTTTTTTTTTTTTTTGATATGACTATACGTTGTTGGCCAGAGTGGCCATAACAACTTCACCCGGACAGAGGGCGAGCGCAAGTGCCCTCCAGCCAGAGGGGCAGGGGGGCAGCTAGCTCAAGGGCGCCACAAGGGACACGACCTCGGCTTGGGCCGCTGCCAGAAGATTGTAGTTATCCTTCATTATCATGTTTAGTTGTATCGTCCATGTTTCTGTTTTACAGTAAGGGAGAGTGGGTAACGGTGGATCAAGGGGAACAGTGAATAAACTGCCATATCTGTCTCTGTTTTGGTCTCACAAACATAGAAAATAGACAGGCGCAAGCTATTTACATTGCCCACGCGCTGAACCAATCTCCGCTGCGCTACGATAGGTGGTGTTCACCTTACCACGGTAAGAACAGAAAGTGACTACTAAAGTATTTTTTTTGGACTTTTAAAAGTTGAATTGCAAGGATGTGTGTCTATATTCCGAATATATTAATATTTTCCTACCACAATGAGTATTTCTATTGTTCATTTCTTGAATCTCTTTCTTTCTAAATGTAGGCTCGATTTTTTTTTGCAATTTTACTGTCGTTAACATCCGGTGGGTATCAGTGGTTAATTTGCTTTTGGGTCACAGCGGATAGCAATTCATTGTACTCCACAGAGGCGGACTTGGATTTCTTTGGCATGATAATGTTTCATTTCATCTTGTTCTTTTTTTTTATTCCAATATGCCATGAAACAGTGAGCGGAAAATCTATTCGGCTGCTAACCCTCAGGTTATGCAGCAGGCTATTAAAATCAAGGTGTAAAATTAAAGCTATTGCACATCGACTAATACAGGTTTAATTGGTCTGGCTGGGACAGACCATTTATTAAGTTTTCAAGTGGTACCTATTTGTTGGGTAGATTACTAAAAAGTTCAGTTCTCCTAGATTTATTTATGTTAATTTCTATTTCAAAGAAGTGAATATTATTCATAATAAATCTTTAATAATTTAGTTATCTTTGTAACTAAAATATTGTTTACATTTTTAAATAAAAGTAATAATTTAAATGATTCATTATTTAAAAATCCTCAGAAATCCACTGTGCCCCCACAAATTCACTCTAACCCTTGTGCTGATCCCTTGTAACCCAAACACGGGGTAAACTGGATCATTTACCATTCTTCATAAATCAAGCTTTCAAACCAAATCTATCAAAGTCAGGGTCTTAACCATATGCTCGATTTGTAGTTGAATGATGTCACAAATGGACTTTTTGAAAAACAAGACACTAGCATCATTTAGGAAGGAAATAATAAGCCGAAGAAAAAAAGTGGTTCACTGTTACTCACTCTCCCTTATACAGTGTGTTTTTATTTTACACAAAAGTTATGTACAAATAAATTACATTTTATCTTATTCTAAATTTCATTTACAATACTTACAATAAATTAGTACAAATATTTAAAAGATGAGACATTCATAAGCAACTCCTGAATGCACTGCGGGACCAATTCAGGTTTATAATGTCACAGTCAAAGAGTATGTATAATAAGGCAACAAATATCTGTATACTTAACAAAATTTAAATAATAACTTGAAAGAACCGAGCGCGTCAAGTCAAGCGTGAGAACAACAATACCGACAGTTTTTTTTTGTATGCAGTACGGCGGTGTGTGAGTAAAGATAGCAAGAGTGTGCAAGCGAGAGAGAATTACCAGTGCCGCCATTTTAGATTCGCTTCTTTATTGGCGCAAGTTATATAGAGATATATTACCTAATATTTTGTAATGCTCCCTCTTCCATTAAGGTTAATATAACTCTGTGGTTTTGGCGTAAACCTGTGTACATAAATTATGATATGTAACAAAGAGTCATATCTGTGTCCTCTTGAATAAAGGACACAGTTTCTAGTATATACCTACAAGGTAACCTGTGGGACACAGACATGAGGATATGCGCTCCCTATTATTACAAATATTGGGACCGAAAACACCAATAGCAGAGTTTTAATGTAAGCACACTGCAGTGACCTCTCGGGGCATAGGCGTAATTATTTATGTAATAATAGGTAATAGGTAAGTATAATACTTACCTATTGTGAAAAATGAAATATACTTAGTCCATGCCATAAAAATATTTATTCTCTGGTTGTACTATACTCTACACACCTAGACGGATCTGTTGGGAAATATTCCTGGCATTTAGTCATCAACCTCTTCAATGCTTGGATGTATTTTCTCTGTGTTTCGTCGTTCATTACGTGGGCTACATTTTTCGAGAAGATTTTTTCACGGCCGGTACGAGCGTGAATGCCCACCATAGTTACACCGATAGGCCATGGCGCGTTGCCTATGGCCATGGTTAAGTACGAGTCACTGGCCTGAAAAATAAACAAAATGTAAACAATTTCGGACCTTAAAAGCTTGCACATATTATAATCCCCACCACACAAAATCGGTAAAACACTCTCTCCGTTGGTGCGTTGGTTGAAGCAGTTTTGTAATGCAATGTGATGCAGTGTGGCCCGCCTGTGATGTACGCGAGCTTAAAGATAGCCCAGTCTAATAAAGCGACATCTGGTGAGATAAAATTTCTGTCTACGGAGCGACTGTCGTATGACAAGGGTCTTACCAATGACCAGTTTACTGTTAGCTGTACCTTAGAAAACAAGAAGAAAAAATAATATTTGACCAGCATTACATACCATTATATAATTTCTTTCAAGCAGATGTTTAGTGATTTCCATAAGACTTTCACAAATATCATCAGGCAGATTTTTCTTTTTCAGTTTTCGTACTAGAGGCTTGAGGTATACTTGTGTTTGTGTGTATGTTGCTCTAGCCATCTTGTGCTTGACGGCAGTTTTCTCTGCAGCTGTTGCAGAGTTGAGTTGTTGTCCCCATAGTTTTAGGAGGAACTGGAAATGCATAGAACTAGTTTTAAGACCTGCAGATGAGTGGACATGTGCCTTTTCTGCCGTAAAGTGGGACTATACAGGCCATACATAAAATAAAATTAATGATTACAAAAATCTCTTTCATACAAGGAAGCTAAACATCATTAGCAATTTTTGAAAGATGTGAAGTCCCTTGCTGGCTTGTGGCCTGAATCCCTTTCGTACTGAGGAGAGGCCCATGCCCAGAAGTGATAGAATAAGAAAGGCCTATTATAGGAAAAATATTACAGATACAAATTTGCAAGTATATTTTTTAGTCTTACCTGTAACAAAGACAAAATAACATTCATATCATGAATTTTGTCACCTTGTCCCATTGTCTTTGCCATTTCTTGAATGGAGTCATATGTGATAGAATCATCTAGTGCTTCTTCTTTGAGTGTTTTTTCATTTACAACCTGAAATCACATGTTTTCCGAATTATTAGATACCACGGTAAATAGTGGATAAAGAGATAAAGGTAGGCAAGAGTAATTAAAGCATATCTATGTACTAGGTGAAACAAAAAGGGTATACTATTTTTTTTGCAACTTAACTTTGTAAATCTCAAACTATCGGCTTTGTGGGACAGTTGAAGTACTAAAGGTTTTGTAGACTTGTGATATCGGTTAACAGCTGTATTCCTATAACACCTTTTGTTTTTCAAGTTCCCTCCAAAGCAGATGGTTTGAGAATTACAAAGTTAAGTTTTGAAAAAAAAAGTATACCCATTATGTTTCACCTTGTATAATATGATTTTTTTTTTCTTTTTTTTTCCTGTAGGTATACTTTCCTATCCCATTCATAAGATTTTGTGACAAAATTTAGGTGAGTTGTACTGTAAATGTGGTACAAAGGCCTCAAGTGGCATTGCAACATAGGCCGGGATAGCTAGTTGGTAATAAAAAATACATACCTGTGTCCCCAGAGCTAATATTTCATTCAAATATGCTTCATCTACTTTCTCCATGGCTTCTTGGAAGTCATTTCTTAAACCCTGAAAAATATGCGAGATATTTAAAATCACAATAAATCCAAGGGTACACATAACTGCTTGACAAGCCAGAATTAACAATCAATTTGTATTAGCATGCTTGAGCATGCCACCTTTATACCAGTTAGTACATCTTATTAGTGGTCTGCGCTTTATCAATACAAAAATTCTTAATAAGCAGGTACTTGCCCTATTTGCTTCTGGTTCCTGTATTTCTATTCTTCTCAACCTCTTGAAAGACTGAATTTCATTTTCGCCATACAATAAAATTGGATGACCTCGCTCCCTCAACCTTTTGATAACTTCTGTTCTCGGCAATGATACTATTTCTGATTGTTCTCTTTCAATTTCTCTTTTGTCAACTGAAAACAGGATACAAATGCATGTAGGTACGCCTTGTAAGCTAGCTGATGCTTTAAAATGATTTAATAAAATAACATGAGCACTATCAGTAAGTACAAAACTTAACACTTTAAACAATACACTATATTATGTACTAGGATGCCATAATCTGGAAGAGGCCAGTTATAGCCTCATGCAACAATTGCCACCAAAGAGAGCATACCTTTGCCATGCGTACACTTAGTCAGAGGATGTTTCATGAAGACGATAAAGAACAATATGGGTAATGTATCAAACCTTTCTCAGTCTCACTTTTTAGTTCTTTAGTTTCCTCCATTTCATTGTAATGAGGGCCATATTTCTTAAAATACTCTTCTTTCTCCTTAGCCAATAGGTCGCCTCTCTTGAAATATTTCTTGTTGGAGTTCTGCAAAGTAAGATTGGTATGAAGCATTTATATGAGAGGTGTAAGGCTTACATTACCATACTGATTCTTATGTAAATACTTACTAGAATGTTCTTCTCTTCGAGCAGCTTACGTTTCTTAGCAATTTCAGCTTTCAAGATATCCATTTTGTCTGGTTGGTTTAGAAAGAATTCACGTCGCACTAACTTATTGTACGTACTGGGTATTCCCTTTGGTATACACCATTATCATCATAACAAATAACTAGTGATGTACATAACGATTTTAAATATCGATTAATTAAAATAAGAACCTACTAATTAGTGATTCTTCGAAGGCGAGTTAATCGAAATATGTATTTATAAAAGATTAAAACAAAATAATTACGTACCTTTCTACCTACTGACGAATAAATGTATATAGTAAAGCTAGTTAATTGCAGAGCATATAAAATAATTCGAATCGATATCGGAAACGTTATTGCATTGTTAGTAATCATAAAACATATTATTCGAATACAATTAGAAACTTGTCTAATATATTTCTGAATAAATTTATAAATTGAAAATATACAAACGTCTAATGCCCGTATTAATAAATCTATCTCAAGTCTGTGAGCGATCTTAAATACGCTTTTGACAAGTCATTTTGTACTGGTATGACATAAAAATAACATTTCCAAGATCGGCCTCAGACTTGAGACCGATCTATTAATAAGGGCCTAAAGTATTTGAGTCCGAATCCGATTCCGATGTGAATGAATTAAAATAACCCACCAGTGTCTTTAATTGAAATCGTACATCACTACCAGGTAAAGATGTCAATGTTACTTGTCAATGTCTAGAGCTATTAAATTGTCTATGCTAGAGTTTACAGCCAGCCAAGAATTTTATATAGATCAGCTTCTTGCAGCCAGCAGATAGGTACTTGACTTGACAGGTCTAACATAATATTATTATTATCACTGTACTCCAAAGAGCTGTACTTTTTGGTTCTAACTTCGATCTCACAGTAATAATTTCATGCTCAGTCTATTCGTTTATCGAATGCCCGGTAGGCATTGCTCTCTCTTTATGATGTACCTATTGTATACTGATTGTATTCCCTTCGGCTCTCTCTATTTGCCATAATATCCACTTCACAGCATTGTCTCTCTTAATAACTATTATGCTGTGCTCACTTAGACCATTTAAAAACATCTCTCTGTGTGCTCATAATGAGACTATACTAGGCAAAGACCTTTTAGAAATTTTCACTACACTTCCTATAATACCTATATAACGATAATAGATATCAATTACTGTGGGTAGTTATTTTTTATTCGACTTACATTTAGGTACTTCCATATAACTATACTATTGTAAGATCTAACAATTAAGCATTTTTTTTTAAATCTAGTTTCTTTAGTCTAACAAACAATTCTACGTGTTTACGGGACTATCCAACCAATTTTCGCTTCAGACTACCTATAACAGTTTTTTAAATGTTATTTTTTTTAAACCGCCGGTCTAAATTATTCATAATTATCGACTCTGATTGAATGATTATTACAACTGATAAAAGTTAGATTTTTATCATTTAGATTACTCGAACAATTACTGATAATACGCAATGATACTGTACCTAGATTTTGGAAAGCATTTATTTCATTAAATTGTTGGTGTAGGTACCTACTAGTGTTCGGTTTGAAGAAATGCAGAATTTATTTTGTTTTTGCGTTACGATTTCCCTGACTTTTGCATTTGTGCAAAATGGTCAGTAGACAGCCAATTACTAATACTTAAAGTGTTGTCAGTGAAAAAGTGTCAGTTAAGGTGAAGGCGCCTGTCTAGCCCGCGAAGTTCAAATTTTTTGAGTTCTTTTAGAAATTTTTCCTAATCTGACAATAATAAAAGACAAATTTTGTAATTCGCGAAAAAGACCGTGTGCAGTGAATTTATTAAGACATTTATTTTACTCTAAATATTATCACGGTGGATATGATACTAGTAAATCACTAAATATACAAAAATTGCTAGATTATCTGGATAGCTGTCGTTCTTGAAATGTTTTAGAGTAAGTTGGATATATTAATAAATGCACTGCACACGGTCTTTTTCGCGAATTACAAAATTTGTCTTTTATTATTGTCAGATTTTGAAAAATTTCTAAAAGAACTCAAAAAATTTGAACTTCGCGGACTAGATGGGCGCTTTAGCCTTAAATAAAAGTGAATAAAGTTATAAACCATAAATACCATAGTTTCAGGAAATTTAACAAGGATAGTGGGTGGTCACAAAGCGCCTGAGGATTACGGCAGTTTTCACGCATCGCTACAAAATTTAACTGGACATCATGTTTGTGGCGGTGCAGTGGTTTCGAAATGGCATGTCGTTACATCGGCACATTGTGTGGATGGGTAAGTACTTACTTACGAACTTAGAAACTGGTTGGCTTTAAGTACATAGCTTCAACTAAGCATTTTTACGTGCCTGCCTGTTTAATTCCTTAAAAATATTGGAATTGGAGACTATTAGATAAAATGTTATGTTTTTCATTTTAGAGCTGAGCCCCAATACATTAAAGTAGTAGCTGGAACAAACAATTTGGATAGTGGTGGAAAACAATATGATATTGAATCTATTCATATCTACGAGGGTTACAATAAGACTAGCAAGGAAAACGATATTGCTGTTTTGAAAATAACGAGTCCATTTGATTTGCGGTATATCCAGATTCTTAAAATTGGGAAAGAAGAATTGGTGGAAAATGATAACGTCATTCTAATGGGTTTCGGAGCGCAAGAGGTGAGTGGAGAAGAACCGTAGAGTGTTATGTATGTACTAACTTAGTTATCACATCGACATTAATGGCCAGTTTCTTCATGAACGACTAAATAGGTACTTAAAGTAAATCAACAACAGTAATAGTACATTGTTACACGAATGGTGAAAGTGACTTATTTAGTCCCGAGACGGGGTTTGGCGCCCGAGCGTAGCGAGGGCGCTAATAGCTCGAGGGACAAAATAAGTCTTTCACCCGAGGTAAACACTGTGCTTTTCATTACGAATACAAGGAAAGTAAAAATAAAAACAGGAATTGGCTAAATAAATAATACAAGGAAGTATGAACAATACTCGACAACTCGAAAAAAAAAAAGATCGGATTGCCGCCTATTTTGTTTTTTTTTCGTTGGCCGGCCAACTTCATTATTTAGCCATTATTTTTCCTTTTCATCTTTAAATATTTTGCCCAAATCTATGTTATTTTAAAGAAATTGTTGAAACTAAATTATAATTAAGTCGTTTAAAAATATATATTCTTTAATTAATACTTAACTTTATGTTATTAATTCAATTTTACATCGTGCTGTAATTGAGTGACTGTAGAAAAAGTTTGAACATGGTTCCATAGAAATGTGAAAATAAAACTAGTTTTTTTTTATAATTTGACAGCTGTCAGTTGAAAGCGATTCTCCCGGGCCGGAAAAGTATTACTTTCAACCCGCTCCTCAGGCAACTTCAGACCTACTTTCAGAGTATGAGTAATGAAAAGTTAATTAACCTAATCGTAACTTTTTCTTTTGCCTTTAATTTGCTTGTGTAACTTCCAAAGAAAAAACCCTGCCGTAAGTACACCTAGTTGTTTTATTTTCAGCCAAATGGAGAATCAGGTCGTACTATGTATGCGTTAAACTTATCGGTGTTTAGCCAAGACACTTGTAAATTTGCCATGAGATACACGAGACCAGTTACGAAGGATATGTTTTGTACATTTACAATGATTGGCCAAGGGACATGTCACGTAAGTATGCAAACCAAATTGCCTCATTAGTGATTTCAGCGTATGTTATCAGTGCTAGGAAGATGACTAGGCATATGACTATAGCAATATAAAGGTTGCTCTAGCCCAGTGTGATTTAGGTTCAATTCAGACGAGCTCTTCTGGCTGAAATATTGCAGTTATGATGAGTGCAAGCGGACCGCACGCCGACTGCAGGCAGGTTGTAATCCGCTTGCAATTTATTTATTGAACACAAAACAGGTTACAATCGTGTTAGCATGAAGTAAATGTTTACAATTCTAGAACTTATATATAATTATAACCCAAAAGCTTGTGTTACGTAAAGTTAACAATTTCGATATTAATAGGTACTTTACTAATTTAATTAGTGTGTAGTTAGCGTGCAGTCGGAATGCAGCTCGTCTTAGTAAACCTTCAGTGGTGACTGGAGGAAGAAACGGTGGCTATCTTGAGGCGGAGGGTAATATAGGTTACAGATAAATTAAACTGTTTTATTTCAACAGGGTGATTCCGGAAGTCCTCTAGTAAAAGGCGATGAACTTGTTGGTGTGGTTTCCTGGGGCATCCCTTGCGCTGTAGGTTTCCCCGACGTCCACACTAGAATAAGTCCTTTTGTCAATTGGATTAAGGAATACATTCGAAAGATTTATTGTTGATGTTTAGTTAGATTATCATATAACTTTATCAATTATTTATTGATATCAATACGTTCCAGTAGCAGTTTATTAAAGTAGTAGGTATCTATCTACTGCAAGGCTCTATCTTTTGATTGAGCAAGTTGATTGATAATAAAATCTAGATGGTAGACATTTGTATTTTCAAGATTAAAATATTAAGTACTTATTCAAAATAAAGATTTTTTATTTCGTATTCGTAAACAACAAACTTAAGATTATCTTTCCAATTAACAAAAATAAGAACTTATAACTCCTATTCAAATACTAAGAAGATGCGTAGTAAGTTGTCTTGAACCTTGGCATTTTTTGAATACCAGTTCTACTTTCTTTTAAGCATAAACTGTATTGTTTTCTTTATATCCACCTGAAAAAGAAAATCCTAAGTCGCAGATCCATAACAATAAAGGCTATGCGGCAATTTGGTCTAAATATAACTGAATAATCCTGATACTTACTTTATATTCTCGATCAACAGTTCCTACTTCCATCAGAACTGCCATTACAGGTCTACCATGAGCACATTGGAAGGGCGTCTTACATTTAGAGAGTGCCTGTAACAAGTCCTTACAGTCCGTTTTTGAGAGTGTATCACCAAATTTTATTGCGTATCGACAAGCCTAAAACAAAAATGGTCGCACATTGAGCCAGCATAAGTTACATAGCAACTTGGAGTTACATAAATGCGTAGCCGGTGGAATTTAACTGAGTCAATAAGTTGGAATAGGTTGTTAGAGATATAATTATACCTACATAATATTTCTACATATTTACCTCACTAAAGACTAGATCCATAATAGATTTGGGATACAAAGAAAGACAGCCTTTTTGCATCTTTATAATGTTAATTTCTTCTTTAATTAAATTCCTTACTGCTTTAATTACATTTTCGACCTGCAAAACATCGCGTGACAGTGATTATGAATCATTAAGCAGTGGGTAATCAATAATTTTGATTGACTGGTACCAATAAAAAACTTACCTCTCTTAAATTTTTACCAAGTATTGCTTCCGGTATTGCGTTTATTGATATTTCAGCGTTTCCTAATATAGACCATTGCAATCCAAGTTGATTAAATTTGTCTTTATAATTGTGAAGGTACAAAACGTCATCTTTAGGTAAATATAACGCAATATTATCTAAAGAAACGCTTTTCCATTGTTCATCACTTAAATAGTCTGCAATATCAGGATTTCAACACAAATCAAGTAGAGATTAATTCGTGTAAGTAATACAATACGCAATGAATAAGAAGAATAAGTACTCACCGGCTAGATTTTTCTCTAATCTTATCCTTTCGTGAACAGCATGTTGATCAAACAGAACTAAGTAACTCTTTGTCTCTGCTGATTGATGAGTTCTTGGCTTCATTACTGCAGCGATGAATTTGTAATCAATTTGACCGAGTACCTGAAAAAGTAATAGCTAAGTTATTATTATTATATTTTTAATGAGGTAGTATTTAAGTAATTTTAATAAAATATACCTTAGCCTCTTTCAACGACTTGCCATCAAATATCAGAGACGCATTTTCTTTGTTAAGTTTATCATTAACTTTCTGAACGTTTGCTGTTGTAAATTCTTTTACGTTTTGTATTATAGGATCATAAGTTTCAACATTGGCTTGGACATCGTTTGCAAAGTTATTGTAAATACTCTGAAATTAAAAAAAAAACAAAAGCACTATTATTAAAACTGCCATCATCGATAGAATTTACCACAATATAATATTAATAAACTCACATCTTCAAAGTAATCTTCATCAAGATTGTAATCACAAGCAGTCTTTGAGTTACATATAGCAAAAATTTGTGACATCCCTGAAAAATAAAACATACAGTACTCATTGATATTCAGTTTTTATTTGCCGAATATAGTATTTTTGTAATAAAATTACCTTTGGGTAAAAATCGTAGCCTATCTTTTAAATTAAAATTATTATTAACGGTCGTGTTATCATCTAGTTCATTGTTATAATCTATTCCATTAGGTGCAATATCTTTGTAAACTCCTTGAATTATTTCTAAAGATTTTTTTCTTTCTTCATTATTTACATTTCTAATTGCATTATGATCTACATCTTGAATGTTGCTGAAGTGATGCGATATGCCTTCTATAATAGTGACGGGCGGAGGGTTGCGTAAGCAATTTTCTTGAGTATTTGTTACATTTTGATATAAAGAATCGTTCAGTTTGTTGTTTGTATTAAATATGTCCATTACTTCTTTCGTATTAATATTAGGACTATCTAAAATAGTTTCACACATATTTATTGCGTCAGCATTATGCACATAAGTTAATTCCATATTAGGGGATTGCGACTTGGAAACAAATATAATGTTCTGATTTTTCTCGTAATGTACGGTGTCTCTCTCTACGGATTTATTGCACGAGACATAATCTTTATATACAACACAATCATATGTCTCATTAAGTTTATTTTTTAAATCAGAAAGTCGAATAATACTTTTAATATTATCATCTTCGCATTTTTTATTTTTCTCAGGAGTTTGATATTGAGTATTATGTGTATTATTGTATGAAAAATCTGATGGTGATATTGTATATGTATTTGATCGAATCGGATTATGTTCATAATGTTGCAAAATGTTTTCGTTAAATTTATTTGTTTGAGCGTACTCATACACTTCATAGGTATTAGATTGATTCAATGGTGAGTTGATTTCCATGTTATTTGAAGCAGTCCTAGAATACTCTATCGTATACACTGATTCTTCTATGGTTTGTTTTAAACAAACATCATATTTTCTATTACTATTATACACTTTTCTTCTCTGCTTTAATTCATTTCGTAGTTTACACTTAAATTTATCATCCAGTGCAGTAAAGTTATCTCTCGATTGTTTCGTGATGAATCTCATTTTACTGTCTCGATTAAAAGTATATTTAGGGCCAATATTACTTTGTATGCCTTGATTTCTAACGTAATGATGGCTATTAAAAGTTAATTTGGATCCTATATCAACGTTGGAACAGCATTTTGAAGTTAACTTAGAATAGCAATTACTATGTTGAAAAGGAATGTGACTATTATTTTCTTTATCAAAATAAAGCTCTTGTTGACTTCTTAAAATTGTTTGCACGAGATCGTAAGTAGTTTTAAAGGTTCTTTGTTTCATATTCATCCAAATATACTTATCGAAATAATTTTCATTAAATTTTGGCGGCAATGGAACATCATTATTATGACGGGGATTGATTTTAAATGTTTTGTCTTTGTGCTTTGTATTCTTCACATTATTTTTCAAATACCTTTCCGCCTTTGCTGCAATGATTCTACTACGTTTTTCCACGGATTCAAAGTCTTTTTCAAATTTTGTGAAGAAATTTTTGGTAACGTTCTTGCAGTCGTTCAAATTATGTTTATTTAACTTAACAATAATTTTTTTGGTAGTTGAATTGCGTGTTCCGTTTTGTTTTGGACGCTTTTTCAGTACATGCTTATTCGAATTAGGAACAAAATGAAGCCCTTTATCTTCAATATTATTTGGAATGCATGGACTTCTATTTTTTGTTTTCCTTTTCTTAATATTGTTTTCAAGCGTTTTCAATGTTGTAATTTTTTTCTTTATTTTCGATTTTGTCTTAATATTAGCGTATTTGAGGTTCTTAAAGTCTGTACCTTGTGGTACATCTTCTTTAATAGTGGTAATAGATTTGTCATATTTTTTTAATATTTGGTTTGATGGTTTCGGAGATGTTTTTTTAATGAGTTTCTTGTGTTCATTTCGTTTTATTAATTTTCCTATAAAATAAATAATTTGTTATTACAAAAGTTCTAACATCATTTAGAAAAACAAACAATAGACTAACAGTATACTTTCATAAATTACAAAATACCTTTACCTTTTATGCCTTTATGTAGCTGTGAAACGCCTAACTTTTTTGAATTACTACCCAAAAATTTATTCATAATTTTTTTAACTTGATCTCTAGTGTCTTCTTTAATAATATTATTGTTTACTTGATTTTTTATTACAGCCTGGTTGTAAGGTTTGCCACATATTTCTTTTAAATCAATGTCACCTAAATAAAATTTTACTAATTTCTCAAGTAAATTTTTGATCAATTCCCAATTTTTAAACTCTAGAAGTGATTGTGTTGATGTTTCATTAATAGCGTAGTCAATATAAGGGCATGTTATGAAAATAAAATAACACGGTACATTCTTTTTAAATAAATGGTTTTCATCAGTATGTTTCTGAAATAATGTTTTGGCATATAAATTATTTTACAAAGCAAAAGTTATATCATTCAGAAAAAAGTTTACAATAACTTACCTTCGCTTTTAAGTTTCTCTGATATCTAAGTTTAAGCGCCTGTGTCTTTTTAAAATTATCGTTAACAATTTTGTGCAGCTCACTATTATTGTAGATGAACTTTCCATTAACATAAATCCAATTTAGGTTGCATTCATTATCTGCTTTTCCAATGAACCCTCTTACTTTATAATTACTTTTTTCAACTTGCAGTTCTTGTATCTCATTTTCTTTAATATCGAAAAGGCTTGATAGTGTTTGGTAAATGTCTCTTTTCTTATGTATATTAAACAATATTTCATTTTTAGAGTCGTCTCTCAGACTAAAAGATATATTGCTATGCACCAAAGATATGTGTTCCAAAAAAAGTTTAATATTTTGAAGTTCGTTCAAAGAGTCTACAGTTTTCTTTTGAATGTTCAGATTGTACAGAAATCCTTTTATTTCAACCTGAATCAATACACGAAAAGTAAATACTTCGTCTTCAATCGGCCATCACAATTACTCATTCTGCCTAAATGAATAGTCGATCACCAAAGTAGCAAGTTTTCATAATTATTATCCTACTAGCTGTGCCCCGCGACTTCATCCGCGTAGTATTGGATTATTGGGTTAAAAAGTATCCTATATGTTAATCCCGGTTATAATCTATCTGTGTTCCAAATTTCATCCAAATCCGTTCAGTAGTTTTTGCGTGAAGGAGTAACAAACATACATACATACATACATACATACATCCACACTCACAAACTTTCGCATTTATAATATTAGTAGGATAATACTTGAAATGTAGAAAATATCAGATGAAAGAAAGAAAAATGAAAATATAGGTACATACGTGTTATATTTTACTTGATTGTAGCAAATTCTAGTAAGCATATGAAATAAATAAACAACTACCGAACTTACAGTGGTTCCTTTCGATGGCCGTTTTGATATTTCTGCAATTCGTTTCTCTTTACCATTATGAAAAGTTTTAATCCATGTATCTTCCACCTCGTCCTTATGTCTTGAAATTATATTCACGGTTCGCGAAACTATTATTATATTAGCCAGTGATTCACCTCGATAACCATAAGTTTTAGGAGCCGATCGGAACGTTGATAAGTCGATAATTTTACTAGTCATGCGGTTCTGGCCAAGAGGTTTGAAATCATGTTTTTGAATGCCATTCCCATTGTCTATTACTTGTATAGTGTTATCTTGAATATGCAATCGTATTGCAATCGATGTGGATTCAGCGTCTAATGCATTGTAAACCTATAATTTTTCGCGAATTATTATTTTTACTCATGGAAATATATATCTATTTACATCGAACTATAACGGGTAAGGCAGTAAGAACTAATTATCATGGAGAAATTGCAACAGGGTTGTAACAGATCTACATGAAATCTGAGTTTGTAATATTCAGGTACCTATCATGATCAAAGTGTACTCAATACAAAGAAGTTTTAAGTCGCTATTGCTTTAATGTTATAGCATAATTATTACACATAGATTATTTACTAGCATTATCATTGAAAATGTTCATAAACTTACCAATTCCTCGACAGCTTTCCTAAAAGTGTTAATTTGAACTGATGCAGACAAAATCGACTCAACATCTTGAGGAAGTTTTTTAAAAGCCATTTGTATAGCGGTTCAAATTCATGGTAGGTTCAAATAAATACTTAAATTCAAATGAAATTATTGTAGTAAACGAAACAAAAACAATGCGTAGAATAAATTTCGAATTTAGAACCTCATCGCATTTAAAAAATATTATATTTCATCTACAGAGGTTAATCAAATAATAAAATGGAGGCAGATTACATTTAGCTTTTTATTACGAAAATTTCCAGCCAGACAACATGGATTTTTATCCAAGCAGTTTAGATAGCAATGAACTTTTAGGATTTTATTAAAGGAAATATGTTTATGGAGGCAAACGTAGGTATATGACTGTGGTGGTATTTATTGTAGAAGACAAGTTTGTCTTCCCATGCTGCCTGGCTGGAAACTTGCGTACTAACTAGTACTGCGTTTTTCTTAGCTAAATAATTAAGTAGGTAGATTTATCGACGGGTAAATTATACTTTAAATTATATTCTAGCCAGGTTTTTTATTTATAGGTTTGATTGAAGTACTTATCAATTTTTTGATTGATAAATCAATGTAGGTAATACCTAGGTACTTACTTCAGGATTCGTTACATGACCCCTACGCAAATGACTATTTAATTATTTAAAGTAAGTTGTATAGGTCCTTGTAATAGAATTCTTTTCTTCAAAGTACATTTTAATGGCTACGAATCGATTTGTATTTTACCATGAACTTTGTGTTCAAATAAGTACTTACTACGGCAAAGTGGCGACCGCCCCGTAGTCGCCTACTGGCACCCGCATGACTGACCGTGTAGAACGGACGATTGATGAACCTACTAACTTATTTTAACCCAATAAGACTGTAAATCGAACTGAATACAAATATTTCTAAGTAGTAAACGATGCTAGAAGTATTCGTGTTTTCAAATTATGTTGTTTGTTAATACAGATACAATCTAAATTACAATCGTCATTCGTATGATGGATATCAAAGTAAGTGATCTGTGAATATGAGTGATCGTATCGAGAAAGAGATATTATTGTTCTGGGAGTACATAAAACGGTAAGCAGGAAACCTCTTTTCTAAAAAACAATCATTTCAGCCATAAACAATCTATTCAAACCATAGACTAGACCTAAGTTCTACGACCGTATCATAAAATTGGCGCGAATGTTTACGAATATTAGGGGAAAATTACGGTAAAATGATATAAGTAGGTATTCTTTATATTTTTAAAATGATATCGTAGCGTTTTACAAAGTGACTGTTCCTTGTTAATGCATTTTCTTGGAACTAGTAATCAGTCAAAAAGCGGAGACATGAGACCGGTGACTCAGTTGATGAGTAAGATCTACCTGCATTCTATCAGTGTTTTAGAATTTTTTGTTCGTGTCAAATTTCTGAGTACGTCACAGTGCACGAATGGGTATAGATAACACGTAGGTAAAGCAGTATTCTGAAATAATGCATTTCATTTCGAAAGTTATATGATATCAAACTAATTTGCACCACTGTTACGTAAATAATATGCTTTATTTGTCTAACTAAGGTAACTGACTAGAGGGGTACCTATCACGACGACTGTTAAGCACACTATTTTCTTAGCCTATAGCCCTTAGAACAAGACTTCAGCAAAACCAAAGAAATTGTAATAGGAAGATAATATCATTACAATTTCTTTGAGCTAAGCTCATACAACGGGGTTCCGTATGACCGCGATTGACTAATCCAAAGGCTATTGATAACTTTATAGACTAACCTACTTCCTATTATACTGCAGTATTGAATATTTGATTAGCCGAACCTCGTTTAAAATGAATGGGGCTATCAGCCGTAATTTCTTTCCTAGATGTGACATTAAAGTACTGCAAAGTGTCATGTGAACTTATATACTTATCTACATACTAGTGAACGTTTCTAGGATCCCCTTCTGGGGATCGCCTGTTGCATCATTTATTCATAGATCACCTTAGTGTTTACTTGCCTTACTATAGGCATCTACTTTATAAGTTGTCCAATACTGTGTAGTGTACCTAAGTATTGATTGAGTATTGAGGATCGTGCAGACTAAACTAGAACTAGCGTGTGAAGATGTAGGTGCGGCATTAAATAACAAATAAACATGTACACAAGTAAGTAAATAATTATAAAATAAATATAAGTATCTTTGTGAATGTATCAGATTTTATGTAGGTAGGTAAGTAAGTACTTAAGTACTAGCATTTTATCGCGACTCCGACCGTAGAGTTTAAAACAAAAATATTATTTTCTAATCACCACCGATGTTGTTATTGTATTTTTGCACTCACTTCTGTAAATAAGTAGAATGAATTAAATTAAAATTACTATTTAACCATCTTTACGCAACCTTTTGTAGCTAGCATAAAATAGACTAGATTCAAAACCCTTTTTATGTCATCCATACACGATGGAATTAGCAATCTTAATAATTATTACATTATGAGTGAAATTATTATTAATTATGAGTGCCCAGACAAATTTGTATAGGTACTCATAATTATGATAATACCATATGCAATACAAGCAACAAAACTTTACACAAGAATTGCAAAAAGTATCTCTACTAGTTTTTGTTTACGGTAGTTAATTACCGAAAATTCCGATGGGGTGACGACGCCTTATCTTTGGGCGCATGCCATTATTGCAAAACAATGTGGATTGATAAAACTAAACTGTTAGGGGATAATTGTGACCGAGGTGGACATTTCCTATAAATGGAGTGGTCGTCAACAAAACGACAGTATTCCTTGCAAGGACATCAGGGAAGACACGATTAGTTCAAGGTAAGCTCTCTCAAAATAAAAGAGGTCCAAACGAATTTTAAAATAATTATGTCCAAACGCCTTAGAAGTACAACAAAGTGACATGTTTAATTTTATTTTTATTTCAGATGTACCAAACACTTGTCTTACTTTTGGCATTGGCCACGGTATTTTCGGCTGAAATACCATCATCTTACGATAATCTGGATAAACATGCAGTTTTCAAGCCGGAATTACAAACTGAACCAGTAGTAACACACACTATATTGAAGAAGAAAGCTAAAGAAGAAATGGAACACCCAGTGTATAGAGCAGATAAGTTTATTAATGAAGGTAGAGCAAGAATTGAACCAGTGAGGCCTAAAGGACCAGTTGTGAAACATGATGCAATGTTGGCGGACCAAGCAGAGGCTGCTAGCGGATCTGAAGTTAATAGAGTTGTAAGTAGTGTTTGCGATTTTGCTTGTACTGTGTGAGGAATAAAAGCAAGTCAAAAATATGACTTTTCAAGAAACCTATATTTTATTTAGGTAATAGTCTAATTTTGCTATCGTGTCAAGCTCTTATGATAGTGCTTAGATCAGAAAAATCGATGATCTCGTGATTTTCTTCAAGACTGCAACATTCAAACAATTCCAAGTGATAACGCTTTTTGAGTTATTCCATATTTTTCGTTATAGGATGACGTGGGCGTGTTACCAAATGGACACATCCCGGGCACAGCTGATGTGGGATACCCAGATATTCCTTACGCTCCAGGCTACAACTATGATACCGACTACACTTCATCAAACAAGTAAGGTGTTTCCCAGTTTGTTATTATAATAATATGCCCACTTATTTTTATTGATACTTATTTTTGAACAATGTATTACCTTATTTCAGTTATGACATGTACGACCCATACCTAATAGAGCCTGACACCTCTACTTTTGGACTGCTCTGGAGCCAAGTGCCTGATTCTAGGGTAAGATTCATAGTAAATACATAAATAAATATCGCCAGACTGACACACCAACTGTGTGGTGCCAAACTAAACAACGCTTGTACTATGGGTACCGTACAATGGACGGGGGGAGATCCCAGTGACACCCAGACCTGGGCAAGTTACGAAAAGGCAATTTTCGAAATTTGCCCCGGCGGGAATCGAACCCGCAACCACCATGTGGAGTGAGCAGAGCGGCCTACGCTCGAACCACTGCGCCAAGCGGTCGTAATATTTCCGTAATAATATCAATGATTTTAATATTAATATGAACCTTATTTTCTATATTTACTATAACTTTTCTAATTTTCAACAGACGCTAGTAAGCTACGTGGGACGCACTATCTCTTGGGTTTTCAGTAGCATCTTCGTTCTCTTGCTTGGTTCATTCCTCACTGTCGGTCTGTGTACTTACACAAATCTCTGCAGCATTCACTTCCATGGCTTCGGACCTATTCACGAAGAGATGAGAGCACTCATGAGCCCAGAGAAATTGGAAAAGATTAGTACTGCTGCTGGTTTCGTGAAGAATGCTATAGACAAGTATCAGAAAATTCAGAAAGTCACTGATGTTAATAATGTGAGAAGACGTCGCGCTTTCTTCTACTGATGAACATTGATGTTTTATCTCTATAAATATTATTTCCAAGTAAAGAAATTTAATGAAATTGTTTATATTAAAGCCTTTTCAAAATAATTGAGTCTTTTAATTAATATTTTTCGTCTACTTATTTTTAATGGTTGTGTTTGTATGACTTAAGTATGATTTTTTCATAACTCCTAAAAGCAATCGTTCAAGCAAACACACTAATAAATTAATGGTTATCTTAGGCCCGTATTAACAAAAACCAATCTCAAGTCTGAGGGCGATCTTAAATATGCTTTTGACATGATATTTTGTGCAGGAATTACATTTCCAAGATCGCTCTCAAACTTGAGATCGATTTATTAATAAGGGTCTTACAGCTTCGACTAGTACCGTACCTTACTTGTTCTTGGAACTATTCGTATTTCATGTAACCAATCCTAAAATATTAGACTAATCGCCTTCATAATAATATAGAAGGTCAAATTTGATGGTGCTAGACATGACGTGACATCGTATTATAAGATGTTCTTGGATTACACGATTTAAATTTATCTTGATATAATTATGACGCAAGGAATCAAAAATGTTTCAATCGCTCAATTCGATTAACCTTTTGGACTTCAGAGTATCACGAACAGACTCAAGGGCTGATTCGATGGCATATGTCTACCTGTAAAATAGAATGCCGTAGGAACACTTCTCTTTACAGTTGATTTTATTCGACGACGTCACAAGGGATCTAAAGATAGTAGTCTTGCAAAAATATCGATAAGATTATCGAATGTTGTAATAGCTGCTATATCTTTAAGATAGGATGACATACAACCTATTGACAATGGTCACTGTAATCTTGAAACAAGTATCAATATTTTCAGAATTAAAGTAAGGAAAATACATTGAGTTGATGCCGAGTTTGTTAAGGAAATTTCCGAGGGTTAAAAGCGATGATACATACACCGTTATTTTTACCCTACGTTAAACGAGGAAAATGTAGTGTGTGATACTATAAAGTTAGTCAAATAATATTATCATATTTGTAAAAATATGCTACTGTAAAAATATACTAAGGTACATTACATTCAAATAAAAAAGTATATCCACAAAAATCACGCGCGGATGGATAATTAGATTTTAATGATACCTACCTATTGTAGCCAAGGCATTGTGGGTTATTTTTGGAAATACGATTTTAACCTTCTTACATAGTTAAACAATAATTTGACTACAGCAAACTCTACAGAAGATTAGTGTATTTAATATTATAATCAGTTTACTTATAGCTTTTAACCCCAAGTTCCCTCGAATTGTTTGTCGCTATCACGCTAATAATCGCTTTGACTCGAATCGTTGAGAATTTTAGGAGCATCAAAATACTTCGTCCATATTTTTCAATTTTCTAATTTGCACGATGGTTTTAATTCTACTGGCTACAAATTAAATTTAACACAACAATCAATGTTGCTGTGTTGCTTATACATCATGACCACTGTCAGCAATAGATAATTTCCATGGCAAATGTTTCGAAATATTATCCTACTAATATTATAAATGGGAAAGTTTGTGAGTGTGGATGTATGTTTGTTACTCTTTCACGCAAAAACTACTAAACGGATTTGGATGAAATTTGGAACACAGATAGTTTATGACCTGAACTAACACATAGAATACTTTATTAAGTTTACGCCGACGGAGTCGCGGGCAAAAACTAGTATTTTATAAAAGAGTCACTAGATCAAAAACTTCATCACGACTTTCCTTTGTTCAATTGCGTGACTATCAGGACAGTTTGAATAAATGATGTTTTTTATGCTCCTGCATGATATATCACTTGTGTAGGGCTGTTATTTATATCACGCAACATTACTTGGTTGGTACTTTCTCTCAAGGTCATAATAATATTTTGTAGAGCTATTTTCAGCATAACACTTTTTTATACAACATAGTCGGTATACGAGTATGCAATCCGTAGCCTAATAGATGCTTGCAATACCAAAGGCATTGCTCGCACGGGGAGGGACAGAGGGAGGGATGGTTGGTCCCCCGGCTCTCTCACTCATCGTATGGAACGCAGCTGTAATAGCTACTTTACTTTACACCGATCTTTTGTGAGAGGGTGGTACTACCCCGGTCAAGCCAGCACGTATATGGGCTGTAGTCTCTACCACTGTCAAATTATATTACGACTAGCTGTGCCCGCGACTTCGTCCGCGTGGAATTTAATTGACAAAGTTTCATACAAACTTTCATCCCCTATTTTATCCCCTTGGGGGTAGGATTAATCAAAATCCTTTCTTAGCGGATGCCCACGTCATAACATCTACCTGCATGCCAAATTTCAGCCCGATCCGTCCAGTGGTTTGGGCTGTGCGTTGATAGATCACTATGTCAGTCAGTCAGTCACCTTTGAGTTATATATATTTAGATACATATATTATAATCATCGATCAAGCAATCCATTTCTAGAATAATCTAGAAAGGTTTTCAGTGTTGCGTGACTCATATTATAAAGAAATAAGTTACTTGTATTTAAATTTACAATTATAATATTTTTGTTTCATTCATATTGTTATCAGTCTATTGTTTTGTTATGACATTATAGGCACCTGCGTAGCCTGTCATTTGTATAGAGAAAAATATTTTGGTGTTACAATATTCGGAATTTGGGCCGTTTTGTATCCTAATTTTAAAGAAGGAAAAGTGCTTCTTGATATTATTACTAATTTATCACTCAATTTGGGAATAACAAAAAATGTGATAAATGTTTCCAGGTGTTTCGTCTTGTTGTTTGTCTTGTGAGGTCATTGAGGTGTATCAGCCATGTTGACACCGTTTATACATGGTTTATTTCAGGCTGTACTTATCTTAGAATTATCTCGTTGACTCGTTGAATAGCAGTCCATTAAATACATGAATCACAGAACTGTACTCGATGTTACGAACGATGAATTTTGTTATTAACCAAAGTGATTTATCATTTACCTACTTGGTATAAATGATGATGTTCAATGATGAACAATTTAACTTTGTTAATAATATGAGCTACATAATATTTCAATAACCATGATCTGGATTCAGTTAATTAAACTAAAACGTTAACCACCTAACTATTGTTCTAGTTAAACATGATGTCACCAATAAGAGGAAAATAGGTACAATTAAAATTATTGGAATGACGTGTTTATTTATATACAAGCTTTTGCTTCGGTTTTATGTGAATGTAGAAAAAATACAAAAGTACTTGTAGTTACTAAATATCCATTAAACTGGAAAATTTATCCGTATTGCAGTTTATGCGAATCTTTTTCTCCGTTATGTAGAGTTAGAGTAGAGTCTAGGGAACATTACAATTTCATTGTATCTTAATGACATACAAAGATCCGGTCAATGTAACGTATGTACGGGGCGATGTGTCATTGTCGCCTTATCATATACTCATATTAGTACTCGTTATGTTTTGACTGTAGAAATATCATTGGCGTTAACAGCTGCAGTTTCGCTTTCACCGCGTTTGGATACACACTTATCTGTGTTATCAGCGTTGCTACATTTAATTATAAAGATCCACTTATCAAGAGTGAGTGAGCGAGTCTCCGCTGAAGTGTGATTCAGAATATTGCTGCTCCCATATGTAATTAAGTTTTTCTCGCAACAAAAATGGGCAACTCAAAGAGTAGGAAAGTGAAAATCAGCGATGAACAGACTCCAGTTGAGCAAAAAACCAATGAAAGGAACACGGAGAGGATAAATTCATTGAAGACTGAGATATCTGAAGCGCCTAAAAATGGAGAGTCAGATCCAGAATTGAGTAAGGATAGGGATAATGCAAGCAGTGCGTCTACTGTGGAAGTGCTCGATGAAAAATGACCACCGTTCAAAGACTGTCTCCTATTTTTACAAGTACTGTCGCTACGTAATCATAAATTATTATTGTACAATGTATTAAATACAATATTTCTGTGACACAGTTTTCAAGGTGTGTTTTATTTTTAGTGCTTGCCAATTATATTCATATAACGTCGCTCAATGTGGTTACAAAATATTATATAGTCAGATAAAACCAGATAGGATAGATAAGTTATATATAGCTGTTGTGGTTTGGAAATGTTTTATTATTTTTTGCTGTTGTTTCCTAATTACCAATCCGTCTTGCACTATAAGAACAGAGTTATTAAATACCAACATCCATTGTTATTTAATTAGGTACCAAACATGGAAACAATTTTAATTTGCAATTTAAATTCACAAAACTTACTTTTGATGGGTTAACCCAATATTGCTGTATGGAATAATGTATCAGCAATGTACCAACGAGTATGTAGGTGAATGTTTACTAGAATCTTGGGGGCTACTCTGAGCAACGATAATCGATATATCGTGACATTTGTAGTGTCGAAACCTACACTAAATTCCATATTTTTTGCCGTCGTATCGATTACTTAACGAACAATACAAGGATATCCTTCGTTGAGATGAAATACGACGGCAAAAAGACGGAATTCAGAGTAGGACTCGCAACAAAAAATGTCACGATATATCGATTATCGTTGCTCAGAGTAGCCCCCCTGGAGTATGTTTACAGCAGAATATATGAATTATATAACAATAAAAAAAAATGTTAACATTTTTTTTTATTGTTATACATCTTCAGTACCTGGTGGTACAAGTTACAAAGAAAAATAACAATATTTAATTCTAAATGCAGACAGAAAATGTAAACAAACCCTGAGAAATAGAAGCCAATGACCTTACACCGATCTATATTATGATTCTACAATGCCAAAGACAATAGTAAAATGTAGATACGTAGATAAAAAGCAGTTATCTATAGCTATGTGTTTATTTCAATAATTTTCAAGTTATGATCCACAGATGCCCTTGGGTACGGCGTTAACAATAACACACATGATGTTTATGTATGGCCACAATAATAACGTGGTTCGTACCAGGTTATCAACGTTAGTAACATGCAATTTCACACTGGTACCTCTGTTAATGCGATGTGGAATATTTTTGCTGTAGTTAGCCGTCATAATACCTGAAGTACATGGCAGCCTCAGCTTGAAGGAGTGTTGAAGCGAAAATTTCTAAAAGATCTTTGAATGCATGTGATATTGTAAGGATGTAAAGGACACCAACTTCAAATACCACCACTAATTCTACTCGGGTGATTGTCCACTTGGGTGTGCTATGAAGCAGGCCGGGCCAATAAGATCGCTTCATCTCCTCAGCTTCACCCAGCTTTGCTCAAGTTGATAGGAAATGAAGCGATCCTATTGATCGAAGAGGGCGGGCCCACTTCAAAGCAAAGCCAAGTGAACGGTCACGCCAATGGTGGTAGAGCCAAGCTGAAGTCAATTGACTAAATCTCATATATGAGCTGGTACGACTGGGGCAGTACCAACCTCTCACTGAATATTGGCGTAAAGTAGCTATTATAGCTGCTTTTCGTACAATGAGTCATACGAAACGCACGTACTACTACGCAACGTACTACTCTATGGTAGTACTAACTACCCCGGCCGAGCCAACCCATATAATCTAGAAGCTAATAATGAACAGACGACAAAGAGTTCAGACGAACACAGGAACTCCTCGCTGGTCCTGTTGGTACTCAGACTGAGCGGCGGTTAAAAGGTCGACATATTAACATGACATCATAAATTACGGATGGCTACGTCATTACTTATAGCGAGTACCCACTCATTTCGATTCACGATTTGATTGTCAGAGTGACTTGGCACTGCGATGGCACCGCCCCACGTTTCCATGGCACCCATGGTCATAACAGGTATATTTAGAATCATAACACTTGCTATAAATCAGTATTTTTTAAACCACTGACGGGTGCGAACACATCGTCGATGTCTGTGTTCAAATCGATGTAGTAAACTATTGATAATTTAGAATAACTACGATATTAACTAAAATTGTAGGTATATTTAAAAATAAAATTATAATATTAGGTGCCATAAGGAAAAAATTCAAACTGGGTCAATGTATGGACAAATCTGTCGTGGAAAAAATAAAAAAGTCGAAGTGAGTGTGATTATTGAAATCGTTTAGCTACCTATTGCGTAGGTTGCATTTGTCAACGCAATTTGTACTTTAATATACTTATGTGAAGGTTATATTTTTTTGCACAAAAATTATAGGGTACTTAATTTTTTAATTGTTCTTGTAGTAGGTTCCTATATATTATAGTGCATTGATTCTTTATTGCCATAAGTTTAGGTTGCTTTTCCTACGTTAGGTATATTGACAGGCACAAGAGCTTCCAGTGAGATAATGAGGGGTCTAGCATACGCTCTTGCTTTATGTCTTATAGTTTTTGATGGGTAAGTTAAGTTTAATCAATAAAGGTGACGGTAAATTTGAATAGGGGTGGGTTGAAGATTGATGCTTTCTATTTTCAGTCTCGTAACACTAAACATGATCTTTTGTTTTTACTACCTTTCGAGAGTGTGATGACGTTAAGTCATATAACATAAATTATAACAGTCACACGTCACAGTACCACAGTTATTATACAACAAAGAATTTGTAATAATAAGAGCTTACACATTCTTTGTTCCAGAGCCTATTATTTTTCAATAGCAACACGCTGAGTAGTGGTATATAACGAACGCGTTTGTGGGATCAATTTGTTATCGTTATCACTTATCTAGATAAGCATCAACTAGAAGGTGGATAACATTGATATTTCAGGTGGTCTCAGGTTTTCTGATGGGGTTCTCTAACAATAATGTGTACCTATTCTATTCTACTTAGTGATAAACTTTTTATCATATTAAAGCCAATGTTTTACCAAAGACTAATTAACCACCTTTAACTACCGCAAATATTTCATTCATTAACGTTACTTTTTTTGTAAATACACCTTTTAATAAGTTTATCTAATGCTACAGATGCCTTGTTGAGCGCACAATATTTAACTTACAGGATTATAATTTAATTTATTACGTATTATTCTAGCAAAGCACACGTTAGGCCGTACCTAACGAACTAACCACAACAATCTCCGCTTAAAAGTATATTTTCTAACGCCTCCTTACATTCACTAGCAACGCTGCAGCTCGATCTAAAAGCAGCAGGATGCCGAGCCAGCCCATCAGGGTGTACTACCTGCCGCCCTCCCCGCCCTGCCGATCCGTGATCATGGCCGCGAAGGTGCTGGGCATAGAACTGGAACTGGTGCTCACCAACATTATGGAGGGACAGCATCTGACGCCGGAGTACCTCAAGGTATTATAGGATGCGAATACTTAAAAGCTCCGGTGACCGATTCGTAGAAATTTTAACCAATAGACTTACTATAAGTTCAAATATAATCTAGGCATTGCTTTTAATAATATCCAATTGTCATTCAAAAGACGCGGCAGAAATAATTCGTATTCTGTTTATGTTTAGATGAACCCACAACACACAATACCAACTATGGATGATAATGGATTTATTTTATGGGAAAGGTATGTTCAAATTTATAATGCCACCGATCTTTACACACATTTATTTGTTTCAACTATACTTAGGTACTGATATTTTTTCTCTCAGTCGTGCGATTTTGGCCTACTTTGTGAACGCTTACGGCCGAGACGACACATTGTACCCCAAGAATCCACGTCTGCGCGCCATGGTTGACCAACGGCTCAACTTTGACTTGGGCACTTTGTATCAGAGATATTATAACCTTTATGTAAGTACGACACAACCCCTTCATCGATTCAAATAAATATATTGCTTGACGTAATCCCCTTTCTTGGATTTACATATCTCCATCACAATCCTTTGCCACTGGATATATAGTAGGTACCTTTGATAAAGAAAAAAAACAAATGACAAACCTTAATGTGTCCCCTATTTGTTAATACAGATATACAATCTTTTGTGAACTTCCAGGATATTTGTTGTTAAAAGTTTTCAAGTATCCCATCTACCATTATACATAATTATCAGTACCTACATAACAAGACATCATAATTTGTCACAAGTAGATAGTCTACTGTTTGATGTATGAGATGATGTGGATTTATGGGACGGTTACAGGAATAGTAGCCATATTATTTTTTCTTTAGGTCCCAATGTTGTTCCGCGGTGAGGAGTACAATGAAGCAAACGCTGAAAAGTTGAACGAGGCTCTAGGATGGTTGGACAAGTTCGTAGAAGGCCGCGCTTTCGTCGCGGGGGACAACCTCACGATTGCTGATATTTCCATCATCGTCACTATGTCTAATATTGATGTAAGTCCTTATTATTTTCAACGACCGCTTGACGCAGTGGTACGAGCGTAGGCCGCTCGGCTCACTGCAGATGGTGGTTGCGGGTATGATTCCCGCTGGGCAAATTTCGGAAATAGCCTTTTTCGTAATTTGCCCAGGTCTGGGCGTCACTGGGATGCAGTCCATTGTACGGTACCCATGCTACAAGCGTTGCTTAGTTTGGGCCATACAGTTGGTGTGTTCGTCTGGCGATATGTATTTATTTAGAAAAGGACATCACGTAAATATTGGTTTCCCTTCTATATTATGTGGAATAGAAGAGTTAGTGAAATGTATGAATAAACCCAGTATAAAGGAATAAGTGCAATCATTATATGCAGGTAATTGAAGCAATATCGATCCAGTAAGTAAGCTAGAAACGTCCTTGAAAACATCGCTCGATACAGTGAATAGGTAATAAATATTGTAGGACTAAGGTATATTGTAACAAGAAACTTGATCAGTTATTTTTTATTGTGTTGATGTAATGTTCCAGTCTTTTAGTTTGAATAAATATAATTACCGCGACGTTGATTACCTCAACCTCGGAGACCCAAACATATTCTGTCCTAGGATTCGAAAATGCATTCTGTACATAAAATAATCACGCATTGAAAAATCTCAGTGCTATCATCATCATCATCATCCTTCGACCTTATCACTTATTTGGGATCAGTACAACAATGTTTTGTTCATCAACTTGGTCATAAGCAGACATCTCGCTAGTCACGTCACACCAAAGACATTCAAAATATACTGTCTTATACACTACGGATATTGTCTAATCTTTTCTATGATCTTCTCCATCCCTTGTTATCTGCCCACTCTTAAATGAAGGACTTCATTCCTCTAAATAAATGTTTCATTTTTTCAGGCATTTGGATACGACTTCAGTGCACACGAGAACCTCACAAAATGGTTTGAGAGAACGAAGAAAGCTCTGGAACCTTATGGATACCAGGAGATAGACGCAGCCGGGGCCCAGGTCTTGGCTTCGTTTTTAAAGAAAGAGTGATATTGTATGGATTTTGTTATTTTGAAAGCGGAGTATGAAAAATAAATTAATAATTTTCTGATACCTGATAGTTTAATAATATTACCATCAGTTACTTTGAATATATATTGTGTTATTAATTCTTTTCTATAGCACCATTGTTAACTATTGAACATTACATACCTACTTGCATAAAAGTTTTTACTTAAATAATTTTAAATGCATTTGATTTTAATATACTTAATTTATTAATGATCACTGTTTTAAAACAGGATTTTCTGAAGGCATGTACTGAAGGCTCCACACACAATTTTTTGGTTTAATAACAGACAGTTTGGTGTTGAATTTTGTAAGCATTCATATATTAAACTAGCTGTGCCCCCCGACTTCTTCCGCGTAGTATTTAACGTAACAAAAATGTCGGGATTATCGGGATAAAAAGTATCCTATATGTTAATCCCGGTTATAAACTATCTGTGTTCCAAATTAAACCCAAATCCGTTCAGTAGTTTTTGCGTGAAGGAGTAACAAACATACATACATCCACACTCACAAACTTTCACATTTATAATATTAGTAGGATTAATAATATGTTACAAGTAAATGATGATGATAGACGATTAGGCAATATGATTATTACACAGCGTAATATAATGACACAATAATTAATCAACAAGTTGTGTAAGAAAAGAATGTACATATATCTTGGAGTCTTATATTCCCGGTCAGAATCCTGCCCGGAAATGCGACGATACTCGGTCCGAACGACGTCCGGTCACACGACACCGTACGGCCGGGCTATTGAATTGAGGCAGGCATTTCTGTGGGCCATAACAATGCGCTAACGCACGAAGGCGGGTCGCGCGCGCTTCAACCGTTGGACGTTTTCAAAACAAAACACCCGTTCGATTGTTCCAATTTGAAAAATCCACCACAAAACGATCAAACAGCTCGCAGTATTCACAAACAACGGGCCGCGAATGAAACAGTGTGTGTGTTGACGCGTTGTCGCCTCCTAGCGCTGGTTCGTGTAACACGATAGGTAATACGGTATTTTAACTGTCTTGAATTGAAAATGTGGTGGGTGCAGTGCTGCGGATGATATGTGCTACTGGTTGACACGGCTGTTGTAGAGACACGATGATCATTACAGTGCGTATTTTTTCAGTTTCATTACATTTCCTAGTTTGTCAATATTGGGTCAAAACTAGTGCTTGGCGTTTCCTTACGTTGTGATTTCACAACTTCAATTCGTGATAACATAGGTAGTTGTTCGCCATTAAAACTTCTGTTTATAGTGCCTCGTGTTCCTATTTTTAAGCCTTATTTGTGGGCGAGAAATGGAATAGCTTATTTTTTCCTTATAATTTGAAATTAAATCTCATTAATAGGTAACGCAGGGGTTTATCATTGGTCACTCTGCAGGAACGTGATGTTCTCTTATCTGTGACCGAAGAGTATTTGTTTCAATGAGACGTATCAATTGTAGACATAAACATAGATAGGTTCAAGTTCATAATACAATAATTGTTATGAATCACCGTTTAGGTTGTGATTAAATAAATCTAACAAGATGACAGTGAACTAATCCAAGGTACCTAACAGAGGATGCGGTCATTATTCAACTAGGTACTACTTCGCCAGGATATTGCTGTAGCATTGGCCTTAGAACTAAAGATATTATAGCGATAATATTGTTACACATCCCGACTTCAATGCGGTCTATTGTTTCAAATTACATAAAACAGTTATAAGATACATAATTACACATCCGTTATTACAGCGATTAACATGTATAATAGCATTTGCTATTCCAATGGCTGCGGCTGTCCAGTTCCCAACGAATCCCACTTCAGATATTTCAGCAGACGAGAAAGGACTAAAAGGGAACAAGACATTGGACCAATCAGATGAAAGTGGCCATGAAATAGAAACAGACGTTGACGAAATGAAAGAGAAAAAGTTCTTGGACGATGCCATGAAAACGATATTGGATCCAAGTACACTGATAACTAAAACGAGCGACATAGTTGATACGTTTCGATATCAGTTAGAGGAGCTTGATAAAGCCAACATGAGTCTTGAAGTGTTCATGGATGAAATGGATAAATTGAGTTTGGACGTTTGTAAAACATCTCAAGAGGCACTATGGTCGTATGTGACCGATATCAACAGCGAAGTTAAAAAGAACAAAATGGTGAGAACCCAGGCTAATTAGTACGAACTTGTATACATTGATGATTTACAGTCAATTAGTAAGATAACAAAAGCTGTTTTCAACTTAATTTGCTATACAGTGTTAATTGCGTTTCTAGGTTCGAATAGCGGCTGAGGAAGATGAAATAAAGAAACAATATTGGAACTTATTCAAAAAGAAATATTTGAATGAAAGTCAAGTTATACAAGACCCAAAGATGAAAAGAAAGCTTCAGATTATTAAAGAGCGCGGTACTAATGTGCAAATGCCGCAAAGCAAGGTAATGTCAGACGAACATAATAATATAATTATACATGAACTAATTGTTCACAATAATTGCAAGGTTAGAATGATTAAGGTTCTATTAGGGAAGAGGGTTTGGGATCGTAGGTCTTGGATGTTCATCGTATTTTAAGCGAATTGAGGAATCGGCTTGTACAACTCTTGTCTAGGGGACTGGATCATATTTCGCACATAGTATCAATATTGCCATCAACACCTTCTGGGGACTTTGCCAAGCAAATCCATCTGGCATAATTATACTTTTTGTAAATGTGTTATTAGTTTCTGTAACTAGTTGAAAAGCGCTTGAAAAGCGTTATGCCCCCTCCAGGTATCTGTTAGTGATTTCGTAAACAACTTTGTTCATTGGTAATAAGTTATCTAAATAATCGACTTGATGGCATAATCGTGAGTCATTCAGGTGACTGGATAATGCGACATCGAACAACTTAAAATTTTGAGAACGTTATTGACGGGTGGGTGTCCTCCGACTGCGAATTTTTTTGGTAGGTACTTGTTTATCTGTGTAATTTAGCTAATATTACCTTATTATTGCAAGGTGTTTCTTACTTATACATATTCCTTTCAGCAAAGAGAGGAAATAGACACGATGCAAAGGATATGGAGCCGTGTCACTGTTTGCGCGTATAACACAACAACATGCAACTCGGAAGATTCGGTACGAACAATGAGTGGTCAGTCTGTAATTATAAATCTTTCGTTATTATCATTATTAATTTTATACCCCTCTATCAAAACACAAAAGGAGTTTTTTTATTTTAATTACGGACTTTCATAAGGTTTTCCATTACCTTATGAAAGGTTATATGTAGGCGTTATGAACAATTTGAAACAGATCCTATTAATTAGGTACTCATACATGTTAATTAATCATCTTTATTACCTACTAATTACTTATGAGTAATAGTATTATTGTTGACTTTTAATAGGTCATTACCTACCTATATGAAGGAAAATACTAATGAAAAACTTGTCATGCGAATTGCTTTACCATTATACATTATTTTTACCTCGTTACTGTTTCAGATGTCATAACTATCTTCAAAACAAGTAATGATACGAAAGAATTGGCGTATTACTGGAAGGCGTACCGCGATACGACCGGCAAGAAAATACGTCCGATATTCAAGGACTACGTCGTAAGAATGAATAGGGTCGCTGAAACTGAAAACTTCACTGATGCTGGAGATATGTGGCGATATGCGTTCGAAGACGATCATTTCGTGGAGACAGTTGATAGGATTTGGAAAGAGATTAAACCGTTTTACGATCTACTGCATTATTACGTCAGAGCTAAGCTTAAGATGGTTTACAAGGATTTGCTGAAGAACGGTGATAAGACTATTCCGGCTCATATTTTAGGTAACGTCATACTTCAAGTTGTTCAATTTCTTACACAGGGCTTCATGTTACATCTCTGAATCATTATAAGGTTATGTTGTTATGACAAATTAATAAGAGGCTAACTAAATAGAGGCTAATATTTTACTAGTCGAATACCAGTCATTAAAGTAGAAACACTTGGAGAACTTGGAAATGAAAGAGCGCCTTAGTATCTTCCAATACATGCTTCTTCACAGGACGCCTGAAGAAAAAGTATTCGCAATAAATATTAACAATATTTAATGCATGCAGCTTATTGGAAGGCAATTCTTATAATAACATAATTATTTTAAAAATTTAATAAAATAATATAAATATCTACCTAAATTAATAAAATAGAGTGTTTATTGTGACTGAAATAAAATCATATTAAATTTAATTGAAGAATTTAAAATTAAATTTCTTACGAACTAAGTAGCACAAAAATAAAATTTGTCTTCAAGAGACGTTTATTCGATTTTGTGGAAAGGATATATTTACGTATAATTACTCAAATATCATTTAAATTTTAGGTAACTCATTAAGATGTTTTTGTATAGATTCTTATAGAGTAACGAACGTTGTAAGTCCAACATTTCCTTTGCAGGAAACCTATGGGCACAAGAGTGGCAATCGATCTACCCAAAAGTCGTCGCGTTTCCCGACCACATGAGACCGAACCTTCCAACCCATGAAACCATCAAATCCAAGGATCTTTTTGATGCAGTCGACGAGTTCCATCAGTCCTTAGGCTTTGAGAGCGCAAAAGAATCGTATCGGGATATAAAAGAGACGATGACGACAGCAAATTGTTTGCCGTCAAGCCACGATATGTGTGATGGAGTCAATTACAAGTATTTGAAACTTTTTAATTATTATCAGTGCCTACCTACTTCAAGTAGTAAAGAGTTTAAAGTTTAAGTAGGTACTTATTACTTCTAATTGCTCATTCGTAGGTAGGTAGCATTGACGAGTCATTAGCGGCAAAGTTTATCAGAATGTAATGATTGGATTATTTACATTACTAAACCGTTACTGTTGTTAATTGACATACCTAGTTAGTAGTAGGTACCTATGTAGAAACCAGTGTCAAATTTTGCCCACAGCTTATTCAAAACCATAAAACAATTTTCGGATTAATTGAATAAATTTACTTAGTATTTGCTTTCATAATTTTGAAGATTCAGCAAATGTCAAAAGATACTCCAAATAACAATGAATATACTTTTTTTTAGTTTTAAAAATATTATAATACTCAGATAAAAATATATTAGGATTTCCAGTGTGAGACGTGATGTTTGTGTAATGAAAGAATTTATTGTCATACTTTTGAACTTACAATTCAGTTTTACATACAAATTGCTTTGTTAATTTCGTCACATTACGTCGTCACGATGTTAACTTTTAGTTCTATTGAAAAGAAACGATAAAAAAATAGCCGAACAGGATCTTGGTTCTGTAAATACCTCACGGACGTAAGTTTTTACATTACCTAACTTAGTAGAAATAATATATTAGGATGACTTAATTCACGCCCTTCTAAAAATAGGTGACAACATATTTAAGACTGAAAGTATTAGTTCTTCAGTGGTTCAAACAAATTGATGGCTTGAAAATCCGTATTGAAATGATTATTTATTTACTTCCAGAATAAAATGGTGTGGTGAGAAGGTGACAGATGTGGTTGTTGGTTTGTCCCGAGCCGCAAGACTGTTAGGCCACGTACAGTACTTCAAACACTACCGCAACTTACCACCGCTATATAGAGATGGGCCAAATCCAGGTAACCTACTCCATATACCTCACTCGTGCTAAGCTCTACATTCACACGACAAATGTATTGATAATACCAATTAGAAGAGACTGCTCGTAAATGTAGAGGCTTTTATATTATTACGTGGAGTTACATAAAACTATACTCACGTCGATGTATTTGTTCTGGGTTTATTTTTAAATGGTAGTCTAATGACCATAAATTGACAGAGCATGTTGAGTCTCCATAATAAACACTGGAAACTGAAATAGTCCTAAGAAGAATCTTGCCGCTAACCATAGTACCATAGGTACTTATTAAATATAGCGGCCCGCCCCGGCTTCGCACGGGTACATTACGGTTACATTATTGGAGTTTTAGTAAGGATCCCTAATAAAAAGAAAAATATAATATATCCTATGTCACCCGGGGATAGTGTAGCTTCCCAACAGTGAAAGAATTTTTCAAATCGGTTCAGTAGTTTCGGAGCCTATTCATTACAATCAAACAAACAAAGTTTTCCTCTTTATAATATTAGTATGAAAAGCGACGCGCGAATTAAAAAAAAATATATGTAAAATAAGCTCGCTGTTTCTTGACGGATCTTCTCAGTCGAGGTCGCGTGGCAATCCGCTTGTAGACATGATAATTTTTAAGTGCCCCCATATGCCTAACCAATTTCAGTTTAACTTTGAGTACCTACCCAATACAAATGTAAACAATCTTCACATATTGTTTTCTTATAATTACGCGTATACTATACATTGAAATAAAACTATTTTACGGATTCTAGTTAGTATAGTTTTATTTCAATCTTCACATCTTTTTAATGTAATTCGCCGTACAAAATTATTAAAAAGATATTATATTAACAATTTTACATACTTAATAGATAAATGAACGTTTCTAAACCAAATTACGAGTGGTCATCTAGTGATTATATTTTTTAAACAGCTGTTTTAAAAGGCATGCTAAGATTTTTTACTAAATATATATAACAGGTAAGGAAATATGCACTTAATTTGCAGCGTTCCACGATGCAATATCGGATATCGTGGCAGTACAACTCACAACACCAGAACACCTGAAGACCTTGAACTTAGTGAAAGTCGAAACAGGCTCCGAGGTCACGCTGAATCACCTCCTTTGGGTCGCTTTGGAAAAGTTCCCGTTAATGGCATACGCGTATGTTTTGGACAAATGGCGGTGGGATGTGTTTGGTAACAGCAGTCTGGAGAACTGGAATCAACATTGGTGGGACCTTAGGTTTGTAGCTGTACACGAAATTATTCCTTATTGTCTATTAATAGAGTAGCAACTCTTATTAAACTTTCCTTTAGATCATTCAAAGGAAGAAAATTCTAGTAAATATAATGATTTCTTATGAAACTATTTTTAATTCTGTTTTTACTTTTACTATCTAATGTACATACCTTTTATAATGTAAATGTGTGTATGTATATAGTCTGATATTGTTTTTTGTTCTTGTTCAATTGTGTCCACACGAGGAATCTTGTAGGTTGTGTTTGTGCTACAACTAGAATCATCCGGTTGATTATTTATCAAAGAGATTGATTATACACTGATTTTCATATTAGAATCCCCAATACCAAAGCAATCATAACTCTGTTTTATTAGTACAACATAATATTTTATGTCTGTCACGTTCGGACTAAATGAATAATTTATAATGCATCAAATGAAACATAGTCATCATTTATTGTTTTCACTAAAAGTTCACACCAAAATTGTCTTCTGCGCTATTATGAATTGTAATGAGTTCTAGTCTCAATTTCTATTCGGCCGTAATATATTTTCAAGTCGGTACGCGACACTGAGTTTTCCATTTGCAGAGAGAAGCTAACTGTAAATGTAAATGTTGATCTATTGCTATTGAAATATGGTTACATGACGTTCCTGGGTTACCGACCGGACGCGTTAGGGTATTTCTGAGAACTCAAAAAGAGAACGTACCTACTATAAAATGTTCTTGGATGTTATTCATTCCTCTCGATAGAGAATATTCTAGAATAATAATTCTTCGGTACGTGTGTTTGGCACTGTTTTATATTTTTTTTTATGTGATGGTTAAGAGTCATAATTGTACCCGGTAAGTGGCGCTTCTAGGTACGGCAGGACAACATCTGCCTGGCCCGCTTGTTTGATATAAATTACCTAAGATTTCCTCTATGACCTTTGTAAAAAAAGTCAAAGGATTATCTAACTCAATCGCGAGCAACGAGGAAGTGGATAACACTTGTATAAATTTATTTACTTTAATGAATTTCATACAACATGGTAAAGATTTGCAAAGGTCAAGCACGTGTTAGTGAAGCTACCGCCTCCATAATTTATTTGTATACAAACATATTGCATAGTCTTTTGAGCATTTCTTTTATATACCTAGTAGGTACCTACTTCGCTCCCGCGGCTGCCTAAGATACGTATCTATAAAAAAGTAATCTCTTGTTCCTAAGTCTTTAGATATCTTGGCTCAGTCATAACGATATTGAAGGATTCTCGATAAATAAATCAAGAAATTTAAATGTCACAACGAGAGTCATAAATGTACTTTGGTATTGCTTAAGTTACAACTATAATGGCCATTATCACTTGCCTAAGACTTCTGACTTTTGATATTTTCTCAAGTAATGGTTTATATACTAGGAGTGAATTAAAAATTATCGCCTATAGATACAGAGGTTGGGCTAGCTATACTCATATTCTAAATAAAGGAAAATCGTCTTTATGTCAAGAAGGTAACGTTGCAATTTTCTAAAATTCCAGGATCAGAGAGACAGGTGTATCGCCTCCAATGCCTCGGAACGAGAGTGACTTGGACCCAGCAGCCAAGTACCATGTTGTGTCACACGTGCAGTACATTACGTAAGTCAGATTATATTGGGTCATTAGCCAACTATTGGTGAAAGTGGTTGTAATTTAAAGCTGTAATGGTAGACATATATTGTAATCTATAAAGATTATTGCGGATGTAGAAATTCAGCTGTAAAATTGAAATGGAGCTGGGCTGGTTACATCTGCTGTATGTTGGATACGCTAAGGGCATAAGGAACTTCGTAGTGAATTCGAAACAGCGGGAAATAGGAAAACAGCAGATCCAGAAAGAAATGAGATGAGCTTGATTCCTACTTGACGGATTGATCTCGTTTAGCAATAGACCGGAGCAAGTGGAAAACGGGAGGAGAGATCTATACCCTGCAGTGGAACAGTTAAGGCTGAAAATAAAATAAAGATTACTTGAATATCATCCTTATTAGTGGTGGTTTAGTCCCAAGTTTTGTTCTTGCTACTCTAAGAATCTAAGCTTTGTTAACATGACAGTGCATTTGTGAATATTTCACATCATTTTCACAGGTACTTAATATCCCACGTTCTCGAATTCCAAATTCTACTGTCACTATGCAAAAAAGCCAACCATACCGGACCTCTGCACGAATGTTCCCTATACGGTGTAAAGGAAGCTGGAAAATTACTCAGGTACCACTATGAAATAATTTAGTATGCATGGGAAAAGATACCGTGAAGTCTCTTTGTGTTCTCAAGGATACGAATGGCGGAACGTCAGAGATACATGATACAGCGATAATTATAACGAGATTTATTATTTGTGCAATTTAAAACGAAATAAGTGGACATTGAAGACCGCTCGGCGTAGTGGTTTGAGCTTCGGCCAAACTGCTCACTGCACCGGGTGGTAGCAGGTCCGATTCCCGTCCGAGCAAATTTTGTATATGGTATTTTTGTAACTTAATTTGCCCAGGTTTGGGTATCACTGAGATCGATATCAATCCATTGTACGGTAGCCATAGTGCAAGCGTTGCTTAGTTTGAGACCATACAGTTTGTGTGATAATCTGGCAACATTAGATTATTTATTTCTTGATTTACTTTAATGTGATTCATCCTGTGTGATGTAAAAATACTTTTACTTTCCTACGCTGCTCAGGTACTTAAACTTATACGCATTGCCGTCGGGAAATAGTTTAAGAAAACGACTGCAATCTAAGTAGTCATACAACTTTTGAACGTGTTAAGTAGAAAATTATACGCATTTAGCAAGTAATTTGCGAAACTAAATTACGTATTTCAAATTGCAGTGACGGTATGGCTCTAGGCGCAAGCGAAGATTGGAGGACGGTACTTCATGCAATAACTGGGGAAACAGAACTGTCAACTGATGGTATACTGCAATATTTTGCTGAACTCCAAAAGTTCCTTAAAGAGGAGAATGTCAGATTGGCTGTTTTAAGTGAAGGTGACATGGACCAAAGTGCGCCAATAATCTTCGGCGCGATAGTGGTGTTATTGACAATTCTAATAATAGTCCTTTACTGTGTAAAGAAACACGAGGTTGGTAGTAAAGTGTTTTCTGTTTGCGGTTTGAGCAAAAATGGGTCTTTGGACATTGTCACAAATGAAAATCCTCAGAGCAAGACTCATGAGGTGGAAGGAATAAGTGAAGATAAAGTTTGATATTTTTTTTAATGATGCCAACTTTGCTCAAATGTGACATGAATCTATCCCATTTTATCTACATGTTAAAGCTCTACTCAAATTGGATTAGGCTTGCACATACAATATATTGCCTCCGAAGAATTTCTATTTTTCATTTATAATCATATTTATGGAGTAGCCTGTCTGTGCCCGCGACTTCATCCGCGTAGTATTTAACTTCAAAAAAAAATATCGTTCATCCAAATTCGTTCAGTAGTTTTTGCCTGAAAGAGTAACAAACATTCGCATTTATAACATTAGTAGGATTTTTTGTTTAGAAATTAAGAGGCAACGCCCATATAAACCTTGCCTACATTTAGATATAGAATGTGATTAAAGATTGTCGAGTAAGCATTATACTACATAATACATTATGCTATAGTCTGGGTAGTCAGTAACACATACTGCCTATGCGACACTGAAACACAAATCAATTAATTAACTTATAAACTAACAAAGTAACAGCGCTATAGTTATTGTCATTTTAAAATTAGTTTAAATTGTGTGCCAAGTTTGGAATGTACTGAATAGCTATTAAAGTATTGTGATGGTTGTTTATTAATAAACTTCTGTAAAATGTATCTAATGGAATGTTTTTTATTTCTAATACATGAGGTCTTACTTTAATAACGGATGTAAATTTTTTTTATGACGTCTTAGTAAATAGTCAAGATGATGTAACAATTAAAATACAACAAAAATGAGATATTTTACTTTCTACCAACTTACCTACCTTTGAAATCACTCGCTATCAACTAACATAAATTATTTATTGTTATCAGATAATTTTGTGGTAGGTTGAGACTTCATCTTTAGCATTTTCTGAGGATCCATGCAAAATATCGTGCATTATTTAAATAAGATCTTACATTTCCTTTTACTCTTGGTCTTGTAGCACCGTCTATATAAATGTCATCCGTCGACATCCTTGGTTTAAGATCGGGAAGATTGACAAGCCCACATTATTTAATTGAAATAAACATAGGTAGGTAGGTAGACAGCCCATGTAGCTAAGCATGAAAAAAATACTAGCTAGTAAAATTATCACATTAGTAGATTGTTTGTTGGTTGTTCGTTGTTAGCAACAAAATTCAATGCTTGTGTCAGGAGTGAGCTCAAGCGGGGATCGAACCTGGACGGTCTCAGTTACGAGTAGTTACCCCTGTAACCACTAGATTATTGCCGCTTCTTAAAAGTTATTTTACGTATTCATAATTTGACAAAATGACACAAAAATGACATTTCCAAAATCGCTCTTAGAATTGAGATTGATTTATTAATACAGGCCTTAGTTTCCTAGGACAGGGAAGATAGGTAAATTCCACTTTAAAAAGTATCAAACAAAAATGTTGGCTTATTTACTTTTGTGCAACTAGTCAAAGTCGAAAGCAAAATCAAATTAAAATGTTTTCTTTAACACTTTGTGTTTTTTTATAGGACAAGCAAGTCAGGCAATGAACGTACGATCCGTAGCCTATTAATGATTGCAATACCAAAGGCGTTTCTCGCACGTTGTTGACCTGTTGGGGATTGGGACAGAGGGAGGGCAAGCGTTGAATGCAAGTGCCGGAAGTCCAACCGTCCCTGAACTGGGCTTCCGGTTCCCTCACTCGTACGAAACGCAGCTATATTTTATTTTTTATTTTTTTGATTTATGACTATATGTTGTTGGCCAGAGTGGCCATAACAACTTCACCCGGACAGAGAGCGAGCGCAAGTGCGCTCCAGCCAGAGGGGCAGGGGGGCAGCTAGCTCAAGGGCGCCACAAGGGACACGACCTCGGCTTGGGCCGCTGCCAGGAGAGGTGGCGAGGGTAAATCTACCACCAGATCGGAACGCGACCTCGACTGAGAAGATCACGCAGCTATAACAGCTACTTTACGCTGATATTCTGTGATTATAGCTCCGGTTGAGCAACCCGTAAATGTTAATCTATTCATTTATATATATAGATTCTTCTTGATTGAATAAATTAATCGTTGCGAAGAGTCTAGATAGAAACCTATATGTATAAATAACCAGAAAACATTCACGATATTGCAAATGTGAACACGAATGCCCATCTACAGGTCACGGCCGGAACATTCATTTTATAGGTCAAGTCACGAATTGACGACGAAGAACAATTTTGCACAATACCTTATTTTGCATTGTAAACACCTCTTAAGACTTCGCCGAGAATTTCGCACATCTATTGCACAATGAGATGAACATTATAAATAACTAGCTGAGCCCGCGACTTCGTCCGCGTGTAATTTAACTTAACAAATAGCCCACTCCCGCGTTCTGAGCCCGCGCGACAGGACCCATTTTTTTTTGTTTTTCTAAAATAATAGTACCTAAGTTGCTGCTTATAACATCAGCTATCTACCAGCGAAAGTCCCGTCAAAATCGGTCCAGCCGTTTCGGAGATACTCTTTGATTTTATGTGTTTTTATTTTTTTACGCGGAACACTAATTGTTTTTCTAAAATTAAAGTAACCTAAGTTACTCCTTATAACATCAGCTATCTGCCAGTGAAAGTCCAGTTAAAATCGGTCCAGCCGATTCGGAGATTACCCGGAACAAACACACAGACAGACAGACAGACAGACAAAAATTTTTTAAATCGCATTTTTGTTATAGGTGTCGAATGTACTTTCATCATGCAATTAGTGAAAAGGTGTTATTTTGATATTACAAACAGACACTCCAATTTTATTTATTTGTATAGAGTATAGATGATTTATGTTTTCATTGCTAGAATCTTACGCTATCATTACCTATAACATTTCAAAATTGAATGGAATCTTTTCTCTTACCCAACCCAATACTTTCCAAACCCAATATTTTCTCTTTGGTATTGATAATAAAAGTATTTGTATGTGTCCTTGGCGTTTGAAGCATCCATGCTTGTATAGATTAACCTCGGGCGGCGAATGTTATGGAACATCTATTGTTTGCTTTAAAAAAATGTCCATGTTGCATGCAAATCTTCGGCGCGTGGTGGTGTTGATATTAAACAATCGATCGTTCACCGAGTTCATATAAGCAATGATTGCTATTGACGGCCAACGACGTCCGCGGCTGCCTGTGGACATCCGCTCGTAACCGACTTGTCGAAATGGTTAAGAATGTGAAGCGGTGTGAACTAACTGCAATCACCTAACCGTTGCCGCTTGTGACGAACGCGCGCACCTAGGGTAGCGGCGCAGGAGTTCGAATTTGCGCGCGATTTGCATATTCCAAACACGATACGATTGGACGGTACAATTTTAAATTTGAAATAAATAAAAGCTGTTCTATATTTGAAATAAAGTTCGAATTTTAAATAAAAAAATATAAAAGGCAATACCGATATATAAAATTATAGCGAAAGCGAGGGTAATAACAAATGAAGCCGAAGTGAAGTGATGATACTTGGTTGTGAACAAAATCTTAATTAGTACAAGGTAAGTAAATATGCTTTTAATAAATAACAGAATGTCAGAGAACTATTTCCTGCCTTTACTAAATGTTGACATAACTTAATAATATCAAAGAAGCAAGTAGAATAAAAATATTTAAATTTTTACTAAAATGTAAGTACTTACCTAAATATTTATTCTAGGATTTCAATAGGATTTAATTTACTATACAAAAACGGTGTTGCTATCTATTTCAGTAAATTTAACATTAACAAAAAACAAAAAATACTCTATCGCCCTTCACTTGCAATTGATTTATCTAGTACCTAAGTATAAATAAAAATACTTACCTGTTGTAATAAAAACCGTAAACTCGTGTATCTTATATAATTTAGTCCGGTCTTAAAAACTGCATACCTATTTTGTTTTACTTCAGCTTGAGTCTGTTTTTTACGGTGTGAATTGTCAGGTTCGAGAGATCCATAAATACTCTTCTGAATCCAAATCAGCCATATTGGGATCTTATTCTATGTTATCAACCATGATTAGGTATTTCATCAGTTTTTTTAACAGAAAGAACGAAATCAAGTTGTAAATTTCACAAAAAATATGCCAAATATTGTATTTGTCACATTCTATAAAACGCGCGATGAAAACAATAATATAGCATCATAAAGGAGATAATTTTAAAGCTAAATGTAATTCTAATCTCTTATCTAATTAGGAGTCCAGTAAGGATGACACTATAATCAGAATTTGTTGTATGAATGAAGGAAAATGGTCAAGAGTATCAGCTGATTGTGGTCCCGCGGAAGTTGTAAGCGCCAATTGAGCGAATCATGGTACAATGGTGATCGTATGCGAGACCTTTGTTACATACGCACCGGTTAGATTTGGTGTTCAGTGATATACTAGGTGAAACAGAAAGGGTATTTTGCTACTTTACTTTGTAAATCTAAAACTATCGGCTTTGTGGGACAGTTGAAGTACTAAAGGTTTTGTAGACTTATGAAATCTGTCAACAGCTGTATCCCTATAGCACCTTTTGATTTTCAAGTTTCCTCCAAAGCTGATAGTTTTAGAATTACAAAGTTAAGTTTTGAAAAAAAAAAGTATACCCTTTCTGTTTCAACCTGTAGATGTGGGGAGTCCATTGAAAGACAATAGAAGCCCGGTATGGCTGACAAAACGGGGACACATCAAAGTACTTAAGGGCTACGAGTTGGACTTCACAATTGGCGAAAAGTTCCCGATGTTGAAAACGGCAGTTTCCATCATTCTCTCGGAAATTAATTAGAAGAAGGATGGAACTTGTCGTTTCCGACACGGAAACTTTCCGTCAACTGTGAATGCCCCCACAAAATAATCTGTTAATAATCTGCTAGGTATCCTACTAATATTATAAACTAGCTGTGCCTCGCGACTTCATCCGCGTAGTATTGGATTATTGGGTTAAAAAGTATCCTATATGTTAACTCCGGTTATAATCTATCTGTGTTCCAAATTTCATCCAAATCCGTTCAGTACCTAGTTTTTGCGTGAAGGAATAACAAACATACATACATACATACATACATACATACATACATACATCCACACTCACAAACTTTCGCATTTATAATATTAGTAGGATGCGAAAGTTTGTGAGTGTGGATGTATGTATGTATGTATGTATGTTTGTTACTCCTTCACGCAAAAACTACTGAACGGATTTGGATGAAATTTGGAACACAGATAGATTATAACCGGGATTAACATATAGGATACTTTTTAACCCAATAATCCAATACTACGCGGATGAAGTCGCGGGGCACAGCTAGTTCTAAATATTATTTGGATCGCTCTCAGTTCATTCGGACCCGTATTACAAGCGTTACTTAGTTTGCGATCATAAAATTCGTGTACCTATGTCTGTTTAGCGATACAAAACGAAGCAGCATGCATGAGACGCTTAGAAGAACTACACAATAATTTTGATAACAAAACGCTGCTATGGGCTGTAGATGTAAAATCAAGCAAATTTAAATTTCAACGTGATTGTCATTAAATATCAATTAGTAATAACAAATTCTTACGAATACATAATTATTATTACATAAGTTTACACTTAAACATACATTGCACTGCTAGATATGGTTAAAATATTCGAAGTTAGTTGATTGGGATCCCGATTTATTGATACTAAATTAACACTCACACAATACATATATAATGGAAGATTAGAATAAGAAAGCTCTAGATAAACCAAAGCAAATGAAAGTGTGCAACAAAGATGCCAGACTCGGGAGTGCGAAAGCCTGTTTGGTTGTCTAATATAAATACGAAAGTGCATTTCAACGTTTGCTTCTTAATCTTGACAGTCTGCTTCTTAATCTTGACAGTCGTATTTCGTGAGCCGAATGGCAAGAAGGAAGGCAATTTTTTTTTTAAATCTCAAGCGGTAATTCGAAAATTTTTCGGTGGTATAGTCAGCTGTAGCCAGATGATTACAGCTCATACACGGGCTGGCAACGCTTCTCTGATAGAAACTATTTTTATTTTTTTTACAACTCAGAATTCTTTGTTTCTTCAAACAATAACCTTCTTTCTTCAAACAATAATATTCTTCTCGTTCTTGCCACTCATGATGCTCAAACGTCAAACTATTTGTGCTTAATGGCTGAACTAGACCTACAACAAGTTATTAATAAACCTACCAGGCTCGAATCGTGCATAGATCACATCTTTATTCGGTCAAGATCTGATCATAAACTTGGCGCTGTTTGTAAATCAGACATCACAGACCATAACATGATTCTGCTTGGTTTATCAAACTTCAAACATCCTAAACCAACACGTACTCGTCTATCTTATAAAATAAACTACACAGCAGTTTTAGATGAACTTAAAAATACAGACTGGTCCAATATCTTCTCTAGTGCTGATGTGAATACAGCTGTCGAAGAATTCTCCGCAATACTGAAAGATGCCATCAACAAACATACCACGAGAAAACGCATCAGTAGAAAAAAATATACCTTAAAACCGTGGATAACTCCTGGCTTGGTCAAATGTATAATACACCGCGATAAACTACATCTAGATTTACGTAAGCACCCTAATGACCCTGTTAGACAGCTTGTTTATAAGAGATACAAAAATACTTGTAATGACTTGCTACACAAATTAAAAAGATCCCATGAAAGTCAGGAATTACAAAATAATAAAAATAACCCCAAAAGGTTGTGGAAGACTATTAAAAACATTTGTTATATTGGTACAAAGCAACCTGAATACCCTGACCTTCTAACTACTAAATCAGATACCTATTCTTCCTTAAATTTTTGCAATGAATACTTTTCAAATGTTGGTAAGAATCTTGCTCAAGATATCTTAAATAAACTGGGTAAATCAGAAACGGATATATCGCACTCTATCAACCTAAGCCACAGAACAGAATCATTATTTTTTAAACCAACAAATATACATGAAGTAGATAAAATCTTTAGTGAACTCAAAAATGATAGTGCCGCTGGAATAGATGGGATCCATGTTTCTCTTCTAAAATGTATAAAGCCCCATATTATAGAACCTCTAACTTATATATTTAATCTTAGTATCTCAACCAGTGTCTTCCCTTCTGCCTGGAAAGTGGCTAGCGTTGTCCCCATACACAAGAATGGTTCTAAGACCTGTACTGAAAATTATCGACCAATCTCACTACTGACAATATTTTCAAAAATTCTCGAAAAGTTAATTAATAGACAACTGACCAATTTTATTGATACTCAACTCTATAAACATCAATACGGCTTCAGACGAGGTCACTCTACAGAAGATGCTGTAGAACTTTTAGTGGATTTTATCTCTTCGCATCTAGACAATAGACAAAACTGTGTAGCCGTATTCCTTGATTTAGCCAAAGCGTTTGACTCCGTCTCACTACCAATCCTTTTAAAAAAACTAGAATACTTTGGTGTCAGAGGTCTGCCTTTAGAATGGTTCCAAAGTTACTTAACTAATAGAAGTCAATGTATAAAAATTGGCGAATTTAACAGTGATAATCGTCCTGTCACTTATGGAGTTCCACAGGGCAGTGTTTTAGGTCCCACACTTTTCATAATTTACATGAATGATTTGCAAAGTATTATAAATAATAATACCAACATTATCTGCTACGCAGATGATACAGCACTTATATTTCACGGAAAAACCTGGTCAGATGCATTACATCATGCAGAACTAGGAATCAGCGATGCAGCAAACTGGTTAGATAACAACCTCTTAACAATAAATGCCTCCAAAACTAAATTCCTATGTTTCCATAAAACTAAAATTTCTGAACCAAGCCCACCCATTTCTATTAAGATTCACACACAATGTAATGATAAAAAAGACTGTAATTGCTGTATTATTGAACGGGTAAAAACTATAAAATATCTTGGCGTAGTTATCGACGAACATCTGTCTTTTAAACCGCACATATCAACTTTTGCCACCAAAGTTAGAAAACTGACTCATGTAATGCACCGCATTCGTGATGTTGCAGATTCAGAAACTATACATTTAGTATATACGGCACTATGCGAATCTATAATTGCATACTGCATCAATTCATGGGGTGGTGCCTGCGTTACCGCTATGATTGAGATAGAACGAGCTCAAAGAGCTATTTTGAAGGTTTTGTTTAAAAAAAATAGAAGATACTCTACACAAGCTCTATATTCGGAGGCTCAAGTTCTCAATGTTAGGCAAATATACATACTAAAAGCAGTTCTTATGCAGCATAAAAAAATAATAACTTCTGAAGCTTATCCAGCCTTACTACAAAAGCGAAAATTTGGGGCTCCACCTTTAAGGGTAAACTCTCGGTTTGCACAACATTTTTTACGATTTCTAGGCCCCTACATTTACAATTCCATATTAAAGTTTTGTGACATTAAGAGAGACACTATAAACGTTGCGAAAAGAAAATTGAAGAATTGGCTATCCCAATTACCATATAGTGAAACGGAAGACCTCATGAAAATTATTTCATAATCTGTCATGTACCTACCTACTAAATGAATACGAACAAGTATTTGTTTGGATGATTTGCTCAATGTTGCACAAAAATACTCGTTTAGGCAATTTTTTCAAGTAGCTGCTATTATTTATACATGCATACACACATACACCCACTCACTCACACACACACACGCACGCGCACGCACATACACACACGCACACACACACACGCACACACATACTCCTTGCCAGCCTCTTACATATTTTATCTTCTAATATTACTTTTGAGTTTTATTTTAGTTATATTTTAATTTTTATTTTAGATCTTTTTGTTTTTGTTTTTGATTTGTATAATTCTCTATTATTCTCGACATCGCACAATTGTTTTGGCAATATATCTGGCCCTTAAGATACAGGCAATGCCTAGTTTAAGGGTCACAAGCTAAGCACTCTTACATAATTTATTTTTCTGTTCTTCAAGTCTACAGACCTCATTTGTAAACAAATTAACATAAATAAGTAGACTTAGAGATAAATAAATATTTTTTCATTTTCATTTTCATTTTATAGTAGGTACCTACGTTGAGCGTAAATGAACTTAAATGCTCAAATAATTCAAAGGTAATCTCTATTATTTACAATAATAACGTAAGGACGTCATGGGAACGCTACGCTACCTACAAAGTAGAGACGTTGTGATTATCATTTAATATCAAAGCAATTTTAATATTGACAAGAGTTTGACGTTGAAGCGGCCAGTTGACATTTTAACAAGAGGTTGACGAACAAATTGCTGTGAATGGAGATAAAAACTGTAGTTGTCGAAAATGCTTTGTAAAAAGTATAAAAATAAAACAATATTAATGATGATGATGTTACTTCCTAATATTAGTGCAGAGTTTTCAAAGGCTGTTATGAAAATAAAATTTTCGCTAGTGTTTTTTTTTGGTTTCAATTTAATCTTTATTTCAATATTTTTTATCAGCCTAAATCTGGGAACCCTAAATTAACTCATGCCTATCGATTATTTATGAAAGAGACATTGCCTTCTCTCGAAGATTCAAACTAGAGTTTTTCCGTTCAGACTGTCTGATACACCTGTTATTGGTTCCTCACGATGTTTATTTCTCAATGAGCAAAAAAGTTAAAAATATTAATTAGGTCTGTAGACTTAAGAACTGGTCTAAACCAGTGGTGAATAATCAACAGTTTAAAATTGTATTTTTACAAATAAGTAGGAACAGGAAAATTTTCCTCATTTAATAATATAAAATTCATTGATAAAAGGAGGAAAATTATTTCCAATTGTTGTTTACCTACATGTTGTAAACCTGAAGCCTGCGGAGCCTCTTTCCTGCCCTAATGATTTCTTAAAAATCTTAAATCTGTGAAGTTACTTACAAAAAAGAAGTCAGGTTTTTATCATACACTAGCGGCCCGCCCCGGCTTCGCACGGGTACATTGCGGTTACATTTATCGAGTTTTAGTAAGGATCCTAATTTTTTTGAAAATATATTATAGCCTATGTCACCCCGGGATAGTGTAGCTTCCCAACGGTGAAAGAATTTTTCAAATCGGTTCAGTGGTTTCGGAGCCTATTCATTACAATCAAACAAACAAAGTTTTCCTCTTTATAATATTAGTATGATAAAATACATTCGATATTTTTTTATATCGTCACCTCAGTATTAGATCGGTATATTAATCTAAATTTCAGAGTGTAATACTGAAACACTTTTCATAATAATCCACACGTATGCATGTTTACACTAGCTATGCGAGAATTACGTGCATTAGCGCTGTGATGGTATCTTCATGGATAGTAGGATGGCCTTGTGTGGCCTGTCATTCTATTGTAGCCCAACCTAACATACCATCAAGTGATTGTGTCGGTTTAATTGTCCGCACTCGGAAAGTACAGAGCTGTTTGTTGTTGTGTCATTATACAGCTTTACTGGTAATTCAACTTATTCCTTGCATGGTGTGAAATAGCACTCAAAATGCAACTAATCTGCCTCCCTGATGATCCGCGAAATATTCAATTTTATGAGCTATTTGCGCCATTATGTTTCTATCAAAAAATTACCAAAATATCAACTTTTATGACTTAATTAAAAAAATGTAACTCATTAAGTGCGTTTTAATTAATTTAAATCGTATTGTTGACATTTTAGTATTAGACACAAAATTTCCAAACAAACTTAGCAGTCAGTAGAAGCAGTGATAGCTGTGGTTGAACACACGATTTGAATACAAGGTTTGCACGTTCAAACTTTAAGCAACGGTTTACACCTGTGGTTACATTTACCAACTAATATTATTACTTGTTGTGCCACTCGCAATTCCTCGAGTAGCCAATTATAATACGTGTAAGCTAGCTTCTGATGAGCGTAAAAAACGCGCAAAACTCATGGTCGAATAAAAAGATTCGATTGGGGCATTCAGGCGGACCTGATAAGTTGTGTTATATTGTTTTGCGATGTTTTCTTTTTATCGAAATTGCACGGAGTCTCTGAGCGGCAATATAATAATTTAATTAGTCGTGTGAACATCCAACAGTCTACCTGCAAGTGTACACAATACGTATTAGCATTAAAAAACTAGTTATAATTAGCATCAATTATTTGGCAAACAGTCTAAATAGGCACTTGGTGTCTTTGAGTTAATTGAATAAAAACAGCATGGAGACTTGTTTAAATCCGACTTCTTGCACGTTTTTCCGTGACCAATGATAACAATCACTAGTTTTTTTAAGTGGTTATACTATTTTAACACCACTTTAATACTAATAAACATGTTATATTTCCACTATATACCTATATAATACCTATATTCAACTGTGTATGTTTCCCTTACTTAATTTGAGCTCGACTCTATTTATCTCCAGCTTATAAGAACTCTCCATATTGTGATGTAGTTAAGTAATAAAAATTGGAATTAAGTTTTCTTAATGTAATTTAACTAATATATTTTATCACAAATAATAAAACAATAATTGTTACGATTAAGTACTGTTTTCAATAGTAATGCAAATAAAATGATTTCCTGAAAGCTTTATTTGCCTTCGAATGTAAATGTACCTATTCATTACTGCAATGATTAAATACGTAGGTAATTGTGAAATGATAAATTAAATTAATATCGACTTATTAATATTATCTCACAAATTCTGTTGGCTACGATCCCATACGATTTCACGCGAATTGAATATCACGTAATGCATAGAACGAATAGGAACAACTTTATGATTTAAAAAAAACTAAAATGGTAAGTAGGTAGCAGGTTTCAACCAAGCGTCGCGGAAAATTCACACTAATCATCCGCACTCAAAACACAATTAGCTAAAGAAAATTATACTCTTGGTATATTATAGGTATACAAGTAGATAAATACTTACTTATTTGTATATTAACAAGTATTATATTTTTATATTAAATATTAAGTATAAGCAAGTATCTGGATAAAAAATGATTTTTCCGTAGCAAATCGTTGGTCATATTTGCGTTTTTTTAGAACATATTATGTGAATAGCGTTTGGTTTAAATTTGAAAAAGTCAACACTGCGGATAGTTAGCGCGAATTGTTCGCAACTCCGCACGCCTAAGGGGACTTTTATTGGAAGCCTTAGAAGCCTCACTCGCACACTCTAGCATCGAGGCGGCTCGTCTAGGGTTCGTCTAGGATATATGGAAGTGCGCTCGTTTAATAGAGTCGAGGCAGCGGCGCCGTCTTGCAATTTCTTTTCGTGCGTTGCATTGCTGCAGCAAATATAGAAAGCATAGCCGGCCGCGCCATGACTCTATTAAAAAACATGGCATGCCCGAGAACGCCACCACGGTGCCGCCGCGACGCCGCTGCGACGCCGCCGCGACGCCACCAAGACTCTTGTAACACGTGCGCTTCAAATATATAACAATCAATCAATTAACAAGTTCTTTCTAACATTATGAAGTAAATGAAAAATTTCGCTAAGTAGTTAACTTTAGTCTTTTGTGACCAGCAACAAGGCTGTTTCTTATAATTCGTTACATTCAATAGTGAATGGATTCAATGTTTTTGCGTTCACTTTGTGTATCTAAATTAGTTTTTCGTTTACCTATAATATGTGAGACCTTTTTGGATGCTCTTTTATTTAGTTGATAGGTAAGCAAGATATTGTAATCTTCTTGTAGGTACCTAAGTATTGGTTTATTATGTTGGCATTCTTGTACTATATCCCTGGTTTCCACAAGGTCCGTCACTGCTCCAGATGTCACTTGAAGGCTATTTAACATACTTAGTAGTCCATTCGTTTTGCCAGAGATTGCACTCCCACATAGGGGTGGGTATGATAACTTGACTAAAGCAAGAACCACATAAATAAAATGTATTTTAATTTAGGTAGGTCTGGATATCTCTATCCCGATTCTCAATGATGCTTCCTAAAACCTTGAAAGTAAGGACTTAATATACCTACTACCTACCTACCTACCTATTCCATATGTATAATGTTAATTTTACCGTTAAATTGAAATTTAACGGTAAAATTAACAATTGTTATTCCTCGAAATGTTACATGGCCACGTAGTGTTATTACCGGTGGCGGGAAATTGGCCAAAATGGCGTTGTGTCCACGTGAATTTCCGCGTCTAGGGACTTAGTTAGCAATTATAAATGGAATTTTGAATAATTTTATTTAAACATTAGTACTTATCTCTATGATTTCTCAATGACGTGAACAAAGAGGAATAAATGATCCAACTAAGTAGGTACCTACCTATATCACGCCCAAAGAGAAGCGATACGCAACGTTTTGCGCTCTTATAAAATGCCATCGAAAAATTAGCGGTGGTTTTTTATTACGTATCGCTTCTCGTTTGCCGTGTTATTAGTACTTACTCATGTAAGTACTGAGTAAGCAACACCATGTTAATAACAAAGTTACATAGTTTTCTGATATATATTAGGTAGGTAGGTAGGTACTTACCTACTTATCGTATTTTTCTCTACCTATATGAGATCACGGAAAACCCATCGAATGAGTGATGTCCCCAGTCCTATTCAGTTTCTGATACATCAATGTAATAATTAACACTAACATAAATACTACCTAACATCTATTTGAGAATTGCGAATTTTTTGCCGCGATCATTGGTTTTTTTGCTTTAGGTACCTACCAACCAGTCTGCTTCCGTGTAGGTAATCATCGCTTTTTATTGACATACAGTTTTGGTAACTCTTTACCAATTATTTATCCATAGTTAAGGTGAAGGCGCCGGTCTAGCCCGCGAAATTCAAAATTTTCGAGTATTTTTATAGTTTATCCAAAATCTGAAAACATTTAAGACAACATTTTGTGATTTGCGAAAAACACAGTATGCAGTGCGTTTATTAATACATTTATTTTACTCTAAATATTATCACGGTGGATATGATACTAGTAAATCACTAAATATACAAAAATTGCCAGATTATCTGGATAGCTGTCGTTCTTGAAATGTTTTAGAGGAAGTTGGATATATTAATAAATGCACTGCACACGGTATTTTTCGCGAATTACAAAATGTGCCTTTTATTATTGTCAGATTTTGAAAAATATCTAAAAAACCTCAAAAAATTTGAACTTCGCGGGCTAGGTGGGCGCTTTAGCCTTAAAGCATTAACTTACATGTAGCTGTACCTACTCATTAAAATATAACAAGTACCTTCCTGCTTAATTACTATGGTCTAAAGAAGATCTTGTGTATTTTTCGGGCATATTTTATTTTTATTAATTCAATTTTATTCTAATGTCCTATTCAAATATTTTAAGACACTCTGTTATGTTTTTGCTAAATTTCTAGCATGACTACTTAGTATTGGCTTATAAATTTGTATTTGAGAGGTCACTGACCTAAGCTCTGCCGTTACTTAGGCCACTCTCTTAGTCACAGTTTATTGGTCCATTTTCTTTAAAGACATTTACATATCGTTTACGAAAATGTAAGTTACAAGTTCATATTTAACAAAATATTGTATTCAACATACATACCTAAGTAACCTTACTTTTTAAGTACCTAAGTAATGTATTGTTTTAGCTAAATTATCTGTTTATTTAAGTACTTAAGTAAATTATTGGAACACATCCTCAACAACTCATCAGTTTACTAGTAGTTTTGCAGCTGCTGGCGGACTATGGACGGACGGACTATGGCTATGGAATCATCATAATAATATGCTTATTTCATTTTCTTAACTATACAAATAAATAAAGTTCAAAATGTCTGTTTTAATATCAAAATAATCGTTTTTTGGTAGGTACTTAAATGTAAATTTTGAACTTATAAAAAAAATAGAATTTCTGTCTGTCCGCCTGTTTGTTCCAGTTAATCTCCGAAACAACTGGACCGATTTTGATGAAATTTTCACTGGCAAATAGCTGAGATTATAAGAAGTAACCTAGCCGACTTTTAGTATCGAAGTAGGCATGACACGGGCGGAGCCGCGCGCAACAGCTAGTTATTATTTAAATACAATCTCGAACATAATACTAACATAACTAAGCGATCGCTATATCGTCAATTGAAAGGACATCATCGATTTTATGATCAACAACATTTGTTAAGTAGAACCTTTTACCAGAATGTCCACAATATAGGTTATTATGTCTCTGTAAATGTTGTTAAGTCTTAATTCTACCGTAGTTCGAGCTTTCACAGTGGATAACATTTATAACAGAAGCGATTGTCATTTAACGGATGCATTTCCATTCCGTCTGTTAAAAAGAATTGCGATACATAAACCCAGTGCAGAATTTATAAATATACTAGGTCTTCATAATCAGTTAGGTAGGTTGTTTCTATGTAAAAAAAAAATTCCATTTGGTAATCCACACTCCCAAGCTGAGTGAATTGGCTCTCAATTGGCCTTGAACGTGGACACGGAATTAACTTAACAAGGGCAACGTGATGACACTGTGAGGCCTTTGTTTTACGCTCCGTACAATGTATTTTTCGAACGTCCACACGGCAAAAAACTTGTGTCAACGCATGCGACATTAATTTGAAATTACTGGCAGTATTTTTGGTGAAGTAAGTAGGTAATCATGAATTACTTACTGATGTGTACTTTATGTTGAAACAAAATGCTAAAAACTAAATAGGAAAATATGAAAGAGACATCCTCTTTGTAGTCAATGACTTTTAAGGGTAGCTTATTCAGACTATAATCTCTGTAGAAATCTTATAACTGAATTACGAGTTACGGATATACCTAGCTTAAATAGTGGAAATAATGTAGTTTGTCTTTAGTGTGTGTTATTCCTTAATAGTAGATTTTGTTGGTATTTGACTAACCAATTTGAGCTGTAACAGACTACACAATACCGTAATTGTATAAAATGTCGCTCTTATTGTTTATATCCGCCGAGCATGACCCGGAATCTTAGTATAAATTTAGTTAACGCTGCATCACAGCCTATTTAAATTCACAATCACGGTTAGTTAAATGATTCTTTAACTTTAAAAAAAATCGGGACGTCACGGGTCGACCCAGCTAATGTGAAACATGTGTAGTATAAACATGTGTAGTAGTATGCGCGCGCACACACACAAGAGAGTCGAGAGCAGTGGCATCGAGTGGGCGTGACGGCATGAAATAGCGTCATGCCATTTGCCGTGACGGCAAACTGGTAGATTTTACTGCCAAAGTGCGCCAATAGATCACATCATGTTCGTTATCGATTTTAGTATTTTTTTAAACCTGTATTGACTTATTACACGATACGAACTGTAATGATCATCACCGACAATAATCTATACATCTATACAAATAAATAAAATTGGAGTGTCTGTTTGTAATATCAAACTAACACCTTTTTACTAAATGCATATGAAAGTACATACGACACCTATAACAAAAACGCGATTTAAAATATTTTTGTCTGTCTGTCTGTCTGTGTGTTTGTTCTGGGTAACCTACGAAACGGCTGGGCCGATTTTGACGGTAATTTCACTGGCAGATAGCTGATGTTATAAGGAGTAACTTAGGCTACTTTAATCTTAGAAAAACAATTAGGGTTCCGCGTAAAAAAATAAAATCACATGAAATCAAAGAGTATCTCCGAAACGGCTGGACCGATTTTGACGGGACTTTCACTGGTAGATAGCTGTTGTTATAAGCAGTAATTTATGCTACTTTTATTTTAGAAAAACAAAATATTAAAAATGGGTCCTGTCGCGCGGGCTCAGAACGCGGGAGCGGGCTTTTTTGTTAAGTTAAATTCCACGCGGACGAAGTCGCGGGCTCAGCTAGTCGTATATACAAACTAGCCGACGGCAACTGGAATTTGAGCGATACCGAGAAAACAAATAAAGCACACCTCGTGGTTTAGATACCTTTTCACTAATCCTATTTCCGCAATACTATCAATGTATCGAACCGTTAAATTAAATTCTATTGTTAAACATTAAATATTCATTCAATATGAAAAATCCGTGCCGTATCTCCTTCCACGAAGCCTTAATACATGCGGTATAATTGCGCGTTCATTCTTAGAACAAAGATAACACAACCTCCAATCACAGTAGTAAACAGTACAAAAGAAATACACTTATTTCTGTAACATACAATATGAACGAAGATTCAGAATGATAAAGCTATTGTTAGCTTGGTAAAGTTGATTCCGCTTAATAGTTAGCGACGATTACGTTAAGCATGTAGACAATCATTAGATGATTACAGCGTCCGGCATTTACCAATCTCATGAACGACCCAATGAGCCGACCGCGATATTCGCAGCTAAACAGATTATTTACGTTGCGGGTTATAAATTTTATGGACAACTGTAAAAATTCAAATCGTATCCAGCTATCGAAAGTGCCGGTCGTAAATTCGGAAAAATAATTAGTGTTTCTGTTTCAGGTACTCGTAACGTAGTCATGGCTGTTGATAGCAAGAATGCGGAGAATAACAAAACTGTTGATAAAACCCTTAATTCTGGTGACTTAAATGGAACTAATGTAATTAAGAATAGATTTAATAAAAGTAACATGGATAAGGAACAAGATGGCAGCAAAAACGAGAAAAGCGATGAAGACGATTGGAAAGGATTAAATTACTTTCAAAAACTGAAGCGGATGATCTCTCTTATTACAGTGGAACCTATTTTAGCTTGCTATGTGATGCCATCGGTGTTGTCGGTGCTTGCGACGCAAAATCTATATTTAGAGAAAGCCTGTCGAGTGAACCTTGGGTTTGACCACCACGTTTGTGATGCTTTGACTCGGAGAGACACAGCAAATTACACAGCAGAGGAGGAAGCGGTACAGACACTCGTGGCTTCTGTGACTGGCTGGAAAACTGTACTTCAATCGTTCTTGCCTTGTGGAGTCTTAATATTTCTAGGAGCGTACAGTGATAGAGTGGGACAACGAAAAGTCTGCATGCTGTTGCCTATCATCGGAGAGTTTTTGACGAGTATAGGGTTGATGATAAACACGTATTACTTTTACGAGTTACCAGTGGAGGTTGCGGCGGTGACAGAGGCAATTTTTCCGGCGTTAACCGGTGGCTGGTTCACTATGTTCATGGGAGTGTTCAGTTACATTGCGGATATAACTACAGATGAACAAAGGACGTTGAGGATAGGGATTGTCAATCTGTTCCATTCTGTGGGAGTGCCGGTCGGAGCCGCTCTCAGCGGTATATTGGTGCGCAAGATCGGTTTATACGGCGTGTTCTCTGTGAGTGCTACGCTATACATTCTCAGCTTCATTTACGGTTTCATCAGGATTAAGGAAGTGAAGAGGCCTGATCTGACAGTGGTGAGTAAACCTAGATAAATCACATTAATTGACTTAATTATCATAATCGTGATGTTAAGTTTATAACTCAGCTTGAGTTTTTATTTATTTGCGATAATCCTATATTAATTAATTTATCTTGAACACCTTCGACGTGTGTAATTAAATGGTTCATTGAACGAAACAAGAGCCTTTATGCATTATTGTAATTACGCGATCAATGAGACAGACAATTGCGGTCCAGATGATAGTTAGATCTAATTATAAATAAGACTGACGGCTTAATTTGAACAAATTATATATATCGTTGATATCACTATGTAATGTGACTGAAATTGATATTGTTCGGTTCAATGAATTGACTTATTCAATAACGAAATGTTAATGCTAATGAATTCAATAAGATGTTGCAATAATATGTATATGTAGTTATTATAGATTACAAAGATGACCTTTTTTGAAAGCAGCTAAAGTTAAAGATCATGAAACCTCGACCTTCTATAAAATTATGTGTACCTACTACCTATTCACATCCATAATACTGGTTTTCAAATTATGAAAAATATAACTACCTGTCAATTTATATTTATTCGCAATAATCAAGGACAATTATGGCAATTTTCAGAACACCTTTCACAATATAAAGAACACTTCGAACATAACAAGGAAATTATTGCAAAAGGTATTATTTATCTGTTGATTCTTTAAAAGTTCATTCGCAATGATATGGGTTACTAGTTAATGTTTGTGTTTCCTTGTAATTATTTCAGGTTTTTATTCGGACTAGGTACTATTTCGTGAATCGTCGTATTTAAACCGAACAATATCTATTGTGTCCCTCATAGTCGCTGCTTAGCTTGGATGAAACTGCATTGACCGTATCGAATTATTTAAAACTAACTATGGGTACTTCCTCTATTGAAGATTACGCGTTTTTACCTAAACAAAACAAACACAGCCTAGGTTTTTTTTGTTGTTTTAATGCGAATATCAGTTCGTCAAGGGTACATTTATCTGATGGCTAGCGATCTTTATAATGTCATCAACCTCCACCTTTGTCCTCCCGGATGCTTCTCGGCCTTGCTTCTTTGTGATGGGCATCTTTCGACATAAAAATAACATGTCTACGTCTTGATCAACCCATGCCTAGGTCTATCAATTTTCGTCTAGTCAAACCTTTTCTCTAAATAAAGAAGCTTGAAGTGCTTATCGGTCAAAGGGCTGTAAACATGCGAAAAAGGAAAAAAAAAAAAGGGCCTCCGTAGACCTAAAACCAAAAAAAATGACTTATACTCCTATTGAGACAGGGATGTGGAAGTAAATTTTATCATAGGCCGCTCGGCTGACTGCACATGGCAGTTGCAGGTTTGATTCCCGCCGGCGCCGGGGCTAGTTTCTGAAATGGCCTTTTCGTAATTTGCCCAGGTCTGGGTATCACTGGGATTGCCCCCAGTCCATTGTATTGTGCGGTACCCATTGTACAAGCGTTGCTTAGTTTGAGACCAATCAGTTTGTGTCAGTCTGGCAATAATCTAACAGTGAATACCGGAATAGCTTAGCGGAATTAGCTCTGGAATAGCTTAGTTGATGGAGCTAAAGGAGCTTTGGCAATGTGGACATTTTTTTTCATTTCGTTAGCCTAGCTTACCCGCCCGGCTTAAGTTGACTAAGATGACCTTTTCTTTTTTTAAGGAAACTTATGTGAACTTATCACTTAACTAGTCGTCCCGTTAGCCTCTCCAACTAAGCTAAACGCTTGTGCCAGGATAGGGATTGAACCCGGAACCACTCAGTCTAATTCATGACACACGTAGGTAAACATAGTATAGAAGAGGTCGGATGTCACGAATCGGTGACGCGTAGTACTTGTTAATTCCATGACGAGCCATTGACAATTTGGCCTCGTTTCAAGACGTGTGTGACCCTGAGTCCTGCGCATAATTTGTTTGTTTTGTACAAATTGACAAAGACAATACTAGAATGTAGCATTAAGTTATTTGCCAGGTTGCAAAGGCATTCAAGATTTTATTGCCATCAGGGCAGCTACACTTTGGTGTGGGTGACCCTAGGGTCACCTACACACTTGAGTGTCTCCAAAGAGTGTAGGTACACATGTGGGGTGTGTATGTGTGTGTCATGATAATTTGTAATTGTAGTGACTTTGACAGAGGTGAAGTGATAAATAGACACCCAGTAGAATCAATTTACATGTGTTGTTTTTTTTTTGGAACAAGCTTTTTGCTGTTCCAAAGTAGACGGACACGTTTATGTTTTGCGTTGTTTTTTTAATGTTTTTGGAAATGCTATTTGTTACTTGACGCTGGCTTTACTATTAAACTGGGTAGACAACGTTTAAAAATAGCAGGAGCTTTTGAAGCAACGCATCTTGCTATAGTAGTTCTTGAAATCTAAGAAATACCATTTGACACATCTCTCACATATTGGACTAGGCATGTGCATCAACAATAAACATGATATACGAAATTGCTTTAATTTGCGTAAAAGCTATCAAATCTTAAGAGTACGCTTTAACAAAGTTATTGCGGCGTGAAAAATGTGAAATGTAAAATGGTATTTTTAGATTTGGGAGTACGTACTGTAATCTAAAATGTTACTAAATACTCATGTATGACCAATGTTAAGTTTGATAGAAAAGTTTAAGTAACAAACCATTACGCAAGTAGGTACTTATTTCCCAAAAAAGTACGCAAAGATTTAGTACTACCACATGTTTTTATTTCATATTTCGGTCCCAATGTGATAGCGGGCTCATGAATGCGGGTCGAATAATCAAAAACTAAAAGGCTTGGATATGGCTGCGTGGTTTTAGCGCTGATAATGTCATTTAGCATTATTTCCACATGTAAATAACCGGCATTAAATAAACAAAGACATTTATATGGACATAATAATGTATTTAATCGAGTAATAATCCTTTTTACACACCTGCGTGTATCCATTCAAAACAACACTCGAATAAGTGCATCGGTCTTTGCAGGTTAAGCACCTTTATAAATCTAGGTCATGTCACTAGTAATTTATCATGTTATTGAGGTTACGTAACATTGCACGTGAAGTGATTGTAACTATCAAGATATCACATATGCACTCGTCCAGGGCCATGAGAAGGTGTAGTGAAGGGACTTCGATCGAGTCGTGTTTCAGTGGATGACAATGCCGTTAGATAGAATATCAATATATTTGTACACGGATTATAATATTCGATAGGGAGCCCCCTATATTCGTTATATAGCCGTTTCCACTAGGTGCGCTGCTGTTAGATGTATCCTTAACAATTACGAATCGAAGGATACATCTTACAGCAGCGCCCCTAGCGGAAACGTGCAGCTTATTGCGTTACTGCTTATAATTTATCGAGTGATGAGACACTCTATCACTCGACTAGATTGCAGAATGTGTACTAAACTCATACTAACTCCTCAGTAGTGCGTGAAAGTATTAGGTATATAATCAAAGATGATCCACAAGTGTTATCTAAGTATATCAATTTTATAGAAGATATTGAATATATTATTGTTATATTTAAAATAGATCGTAAATGATCTATTTTCAGAACAAAACTGAAGTGCAAGGCCACAGTAATCGATCATAACTATGCATAAATTTGAGTGTTAGCTGTAATGTCGTTAGACGACATTTGTAAATACCATAAATGTGTGACGACTCTCGCATCGTAGAGAACGCACATAATGTTCGTAAAATCCGAGGATAGTCCGACAACGGTGCTAATTCAACAAAAAAATACAACTAAATGAAAGTTTACACAACTAAAAAGATTGTGGTTGTGCTCATAAATTACGATCGGTACGAGAATATTTCAAAACGTGTTTATGAAGTAGGTAGTGCGTACTTATATATATTTTTTTTTCCGTGGAAAAATACGTCGGAACCGAGGTATTCTAGACCTAGATATCTAATTTGGTTGATGAAATAAGGGAGTTGCATCGAGTCCGTTATAGATACTATTCAAATTCAAATTCAAATCGTTTATTTTGTTTAGGCCTACGGGGGCACTTACAAATTGTCATTTTTACATTATTTTTTTCTTATATCTACAACCGGATCGGAACGCGACCTCGACTGAGAAGATCCGGCAAGAAACTCAGCGTTTATGTTAATTGTTCTCATTTTACTGATGTTGACTAGTAACCTACCGCCTTATAACCACCGGGTTACAGCTAAAGTTTTATTAATAACTTTATGTACCTATTTACATAAAGTTATTAATAAAACTTTAGCTGTAACTTTATGTATTTATCTTCCCGTACAAATTTATACTAGATATTATTTATATTATATGTATTATCAAATTGCAATTTCCGACAAAATAAACTAGCACGTATACATAAGATGGATTCAAAATCATTCAGAGAAAAAATACATGTCAAAAAGATCAATGTGATTATTCAAACGATAGACACGATTTATTTTAAAAATAATCATAAATTAGACTTACAAAATTTATACGACACAATATCGATTAAATAACGAATATTTAATAGTATCTAAGTATTAAAATATAATATTTTGTTATTATTTATATAAGCATACCCATAAAATTAAATATCATAATATATTGTAAGTACTTACTTTTTATTTAGGTATTAAAAATACTTATTTCGCTAAGAAATCAAAGGCAAAAAGCCGACCAGGAAAATTGGTTGGACAGCCGCAAATCTTTTTTAAACAATTTTTTTCTAATACCTACCCTAAAAAATTAAATTAATAAAAATAATTGATGAAATGACCGTGAAACAATCTTGTTATATAACAGGTTGCAAGTTCAATGACTAAATTAGTTTATTCATGCGTAACTGTACAAAAAGTCCGTCAACTTGACCTAAATTGGTGTCACAGTCGGATGCAAGGAAGGGCCTTCGGTGCTGACATTTTCTATGATGGCAAAAAAGGGAATAAATAACTGTCTTCGGGTGAAAGTGAACTACACATTAAACGATCGATGAATTACATCACAATGTTATAAATAGATACATTTATTTATGACCAGCTGTGCCCGCGACTTCGTCCGCGTGGACTTTCATATTTATTCACCTTTTAAACCTTCTCTAGACTTCCACAAATAATTCAAGACCAAAATTAGCCAAATCGGCCCAGCCGTTCTCGAGTTTTAGCGAGACTAACGATCAGCAATTCATTTTTATATTATGTAGATGTAGATATAGAAAATATTGTTATATTTAATTTGATAATTATTTTCATTGGTACGTGAAATTACGTAACGAATAACGATTTAGGTACATACATTACCTCGTCAAAATTTAACAGCTAGTTTCTCAGTAATTGTATTCTTGGAATAACATAAAGCCGCAATATAATTGCTTGGTAGACTTGTCCTAGACTTGAATAAGTAAAATTATGAATATTTTATATGTTGATATAAATATCTGATAATATTTTCGTAGGCACTAGCTACTACTACGTACTATAGCTTATTGCACCTGATAATTAAGTAGGTAATTAGCTTTCTTTATTTGATAGGAAATTAAAATATAATGCTGTATTCAAATTAATTTAATTATTATTATTATTTCACTGTACCTTTCGTTCAAGATTATGATCTTGAACGAAATGAGGTGGCATCAATTTATTGTTAACACGTGACCTAAGAGGTCACACAACGGAACGTTCTAATAGTATCTAGAAGCTTAGAGCAAGCATACCTAAGTAATACGTTTCTGCAATCGCTAATCACAGGGACGGGTCGGAATTATATTTAGAAACTCAGTTTAATTATGAATTAATTTAATAATGAATGAATAAGTTTAAAAATAAACTAAATAACAGTTGCCCCTGAAACACCAGAATAGCGTGTACTTACATACCTACATACTTTTGTGTTAATAAGGTTGGCTACAAATGAAAATATGACATGATATGTATGAAGAACTAAACACGGGGTCGGTTCCAAATTTCGGAAACGGCTTTTTCGTAATTTGCCCAGGTCTGGGTGTCACTGGGATCGCCCCCAGTCCATTGTACGGTACCCATAGTACAAGCGTTGCTTAGTTTGGGGCCATAAAGTTGGTGTGTCAGTCTGGTGATATGTATTTATTTTATATTGCTGTTTGACTCACATATTACAACCATGACAAGGACAACAATATACTTAGTTTAGTTTAAGTTTAGTGTACGAGTACTTGGAGTCCATACCAATGGAATAAGCACCATTGGTACCTACATTACATTCCCTATTCCAGAAACCAGCAAGCAATTGCTGCGAGTGGTTGCGGACATTCTTTGACACGAAGTATGTGAAAGAAACGCTGACGGTGGCTTTCAAGCGAGGGCCGAACAACCGAAGACTGCGTGTCATCATGCTGGTCGTGGTCATGTGTGTCATCATCGGCCCTATATATGGTGAGCCTATATTTTTAGTATTCTTTTCCATTGAGCCTTTAAATTGCCCTCGCCAGAATTCTAGCAGGTTCCTTCCAGAAATTGAGAAAGTGAGTTCATAAGTTTGACACTGTTTTATGGAAAACCGACTTGGCTTATAAATAATTATATATTATAATAAATATATTTCAATTTAACTATTTTTTAAATAAAGCTTGGTCCGTCCACTAATGTTCTGTAAACCAGGATCAGGGTCGTCTTAGGCCATGCAGGGGCCGTTAGAGATACCGAGTTTGAGGCCCTTTTAGAAAGTCGTCGGCATTTCAAGTATGTATCAAGCCAGGCTCATGCCCCATGAGTCCTTATGGAACAGATGGCGCTGACCAGGTTATAGGTACAATTGTGTTCAACATAGAGAGTTTGACGCTCGGCGGGACTCGAGAAAGGCTTTTAATATCAGATCCTTCAATTTGAATTGCGTCCTCAATATTCTCGAGGCCAGTGTCAAACAAACCTGTGTTAATTTAAAGGTTTTCCTCATAGCTGTTGTTATCACATAAGTACTCGTTGTTTATAAATATTTGTAACAAAAGTTTTAAGTAGGTGCCTAGTACCTACCTTAAAATTGTTTAATGTAAATTCTTACAAGTTAATTAGAGGAAATGTGTATTTGCGACAGTCACAAAGTGTATCCTGAATGAGTCCGTCAACCTTGTTTTAAAGTATAAACTTTATTTCTGTTAAACATTTAAGACATAACTTTTATGATTGTTAATTAAGTCTTAACAACTTTAGATTTAAATATAAAATCCGATTAAAGTACTGTGCGGATTTTTATGTTAACGACTTAGAGAAAAATGTCTGTGATTTTGTCTAGTGTATTGTGTAACTAATAATTAGTCTTATACGTATTTTAAATAACATACTCATGCCAGAACTGAAAAATATTTTAGATCGTGATCAAGAAAAATATATGAATAGGTAGAGGTTCGAGCGTAGACCGCTCGGCTCACTGCACCGGTCGATTGCGGGTTCGATTCTCGCCGGAGCAAATTTTGGGAAATGCCTTTTCGTAATTTTCCCTGGTCTGGGTGTCACTAGGATCGTCAGTCCAATGCACAGTAAACATACTACAAGTGTTGCTAAGTTTTGGACCATACAGTTGATGTTAGTCTGGTACTAATTTAATTACTAGCTGTTGCTCGCGGCTCCGCCCGCGTTGTACTTACTTTGATAAAAAAGTACCGGCCCGCCCGCTTGGTACTTTAATAAAATAAAAGTAGCGTAAGCAACTCCTTGTAACATCAGCTTTCTGGCATTGAAAGTCCCGTCAAAATCAGTCCAGCCGTTTCAGAGATTATATGGAATAAACAGACACAGATAGAAAAATATTTTTTTCGTTTAACTACCTTATATGTGTACGTTTCATAATATGCATTTAGTAAAAAGCTGGTTGACATTAAAAACAGACTTCAAATTTATTTATTTCTATGTGTGCATGTATATACTCGGATGTATAGATTTCATTAGTGTTTCAGTAAGCGCCCGCAATACGTTCAAAAGCAATCTCTAACTTTATCTAGCGTCAGGGAAAGTGTGGACCGTGATTCATTGGACTTTTTCCGGGCATAGAGCTCGCCCTTGGCATTGAGCCGACGTTTCCATGGATTGTCGTTACGCATTAGTTACGGCAGCGCTTTCCCTTGGTTTCGCTTTCCATTGAGGCTTGCCTGCATGGCTGGTTTACGACGGCAGACGTCAAAGTGCATTTAAATTTAATTCCGTGCCGTAACTAGGAAATCATAATAACTAATTATCTAACCGGATAATTAATAATTAATCTTTAGGCCTTTCTAATTTTATAGGTACTTACTTATATGAGTATTATAAGGTATCGATTTATAAATCGGTTAGAACTGATTATCGGCAATCCCAATCTAATGTAATTTTGGATCAAAATTGGAGTTCGCTCTTAGAGTTAAGGTCCGTCCGTCTTAGTTTAGTTTTCCATTGACTAACGATAGTAATACGCACTTTTAAAATCACTTTCATTAACATTTTCTGAAACTAACTCGCAAAATCTTTTCTTGTCTGTTAAATGTCTTAAAGATTCAATCTGTATTTTGTAATGAAACTTATAAGTAGCGAGTAAGACTCTACTGGATATTTTTAGTCTCAAAATATTGATATGAAAAAAAACTTGGAAAATCTTATTTTCTAATGTTATTGGGCTTTTGAAGCCTCTTGCTACCTGTTGGATTAAATATGACCTTGTGTTATATATCTTGTGTTTCAGTTCAAAATATGCATCGTTCGTGTTTTCAGGTGAGATGTCTGTGCTCTACCTCTTCACGCGGTTCCGGTTCAACTGGAACGAAGTAGACTTCAGCATGTTCTCCACTTACGCAATGTGTACTTCATTAGTAGGTAAATAATATATTTAAGAAAAACATTCTAGGTGTTAAGTGTGGAAGGTAGCCGACTCTCCTCTAGCAACTATTTCAGCTCTCTCCACCAATCAGTTAACTGCTGATGACTGGCCTTTGTCAATTATTATACAAGCTTATATAATAGAGGCTTAAACCTCAAAAATACGTATTATATCATTCATTATCTTATCCTAAACCTATATTAAGCAGATTGCGACATTCTATTCAGTTCTGCTGACCCTTCGCACGTCGGTCGGGGTTAGTAGGCACAAAAAAATCAACGAGTCGCGTTCTGATGACGACCTCAACGGAACAATGCTTATACTGGCTTGAATAGATTATGCACAATAACGCAAAGTAGGTTTTACAGATGAATCTAGAATCTTGTAATTATAGGTAGGTATGCAGGTAGAGTCATGGATGGCTTCGGTCGAAGTTGTAGTGAAGTTATCAGATTACAGACATGAAATAAGAGATTTGATTGTATGTGATCAATTAGAAAAAAATATATGTAGAGTTAGATAGAGTCAGTAATAAAGCTCAGCTGAGTTCAATAAATTACAAACATAGAGCTCATAATGCTACCTGAAACGTCTCCTAGTGCTGTTATTATTTCTTGCGACAGGTAGAGCCATATAAAATGCTCTACCTGTTGCTATCGTTTGCCGCAATAGGCCTAGTATATTTTTAATGACATTAGTAGGTACATATATTTCAGTTCTTGCATAGCTGCGTATTTTATAACTAGCTCTATTTCGATCTGAAAAGCAAGTGTGTATTTCATGCGGCTAATTATAATTGTATTTAATTTCAGGCACTTTATTCTCCGTCGGCGTATTCAGCCATCTCCTGAAGTTTGACGACGCGATCATCGGCGTTATATCTTGTACAAGCAAAATATTATCCGGCTTCATGTACGCGTTTGCGACGAAATCTTGGCACATTTACATAGGTTTGTATTTTAACTACATTAATTTGCTTACAATGTAATGTTATCAGTCAATCGATATGGTGTTGTAATAAGTTGAAAATTCAATAAAACTGATAAATTAAATGTGCAATTAAGTACACTTGAGAAGTAGACACCTCAAGTAAGAAAAGACAAGATTAATTCGATTAATTTCAATAATATTTTTAACAAACTCATCTGAAAAAAGTAATAAGAGATAAAAAATATGAATGACAGTTAGGTACAAAGTGTCTCTCCATATTTATAAATTAATATTTTTTTATTTCATCAATAGCTCCGTTGATTGAATTATTCAACGGTACATCGTTCATTGCGATGAGGTCAATGGTCTCCAAATTGGTGGACAGAGATGAATTGGGTAAGAATATTTTATATTAACGCCATCTATTATATTAAGAGCTAACTACAATTATTTAAATTATAATATTATATAAAATTCTCGTTGCCAAACTCCTCCGAAATGGCCCAAACGATTTTCATGAAATTTTGTGTGCATATCGGGTAGGTCTGAGAATCGGTCAACATCTATTTTTCATACCCCTAAAAGACAGGACAACGTCTGTCGGGTCAGCTAGTGTTTTATAATAATGTTGTGCCCGTTTTTCATGACCAGCGCCATCTAGTTTAAACGCTTGTGAATCAGTAATAGAATATAATAGGTGAAGGCGCCTGTCTAGCCCGCGAAGTTCAAATTTTTTGAGTTCTTTTAGAAATTTTTCAAAATCTGACAATAATAAAAGACAAATTTTGTAATTCGCGAAAAAGACCGTGTGCAGTGCATTTATTAATACATTTATTTTACTCTAAATATTATCACGGTGGATATGATACTAGTAAATCACTAAATATACAAAAATTGCCAGATTATCTGGATAGCTGTCGTTCTTGAAATGTTTTAGAGTAAGTTGGATATATTAATAAATGCACTGCACACGGTCTTTTTCGCGAATTACAAAATTTGTCTTTTATTATTGTCAGATTTTGTAAAATTTCTAAAAGAACTCAAAAAATTTGAACTTCGCGGGCTAGATGGGCGCTTTAGCCTTAATTACTTTGAGAGGCATTCCCCGATTTTCCGGTACCCATAACACTATTGCATTTTGAAAAAAAAACGGGAGTTCCTCTAGCTATATTTTAAGTGAATTTTGGTTTGATCATTTTATGAATAATTTTACGTTTTAAATTACGCTTATTTCAGGTAAAGTAAATTCATTCTTCGGCGTGGCTGAGGCGATGATGCCCCTGATATACGCGCCCATGTACACAACCCTCTATACAACCACGATAAAGACGTTCCCCGGAGCGTTCTTCCTTCTCGGCGGAGGACTGACGATGCCAGCGGTTCTTATATTCTTGTGAGTTGAATTTCTGTAGCCTAACACCTACCTAAAAGCAATCACCATATTTATAAAGCGCTCAATAAAAACAATGTTGGCCGTCACGGGACGCCCGGCGCCCGGCAGATGTTAAACATGACATGTGTAATAGTGTGAGCACGCGCACAAACAAGGGAGTCGAGAGCGGTGGCGTAGAGGGGGTATGACGGCATGAGGGCGCGTCATGCCATTTGCCATGACGGCATACTGATCGATTTTACTGCCTATGTACGTCCAAAGGTGTTTCACATAAAACAAATATAAGTACCTGTATTTCTTTCATTTTCTTTTTTATGCTTTAGATGGCTGTACTTAGCAAATAAGAAGCATGGACAGTCTATTAACACCAGCGAAAAATCACCAAGTAAACCCGTAGACGTACCTGAGAAAGCTGGCGTCGATAACAAAGCGTATCAAGCCGAAGAACTCGACAAGAAACCACCAAACACAAAACACACCGAGAGTAACGAAACGAGATCACAGATAGAAATGGGTTTCATAGAAAGTATAGTAAACAATAGCAAAGTACAGCTCTAGTGTAAAGATAATGTTGTTTTAGTGCCCATCAAAGCGGGAAAAGAATCAACCAATGGGAAAGCGTTATCACGTCGCAAGGAAACGATCTTATTGGTCGATGTTTCCTTTCGGCACGCCAAAATTGATCTTTGATGAAGGCACAGACTTACAGAGAATATTGAAAGTTTTGTTAACTGCTTCCAAAAACCATATTTCATCTCAAACATACATAAAACAATATAAGTTTGCACTGCTTATAGTTGTAAAAAGAATTTCAAAATAAAATATCATTTTTGTAAATGGATGTAAAATGCCTTTGTGATACTGAAATCATTCTTTCAGTATCCGAAACTGGAAGATGACAAGAGAATGTAATCGTCGTTATAAATGTTTACAAACAGTGATGAGGCCTTTATAGAATGTAGCTCTAAGATGTAAATAATTTAAGGGTAAGATGTGGAAGGACAACAGTTGAAGCTATTTATTGAGATGGCAATGCTGAATATGGCAGGTTGGAGTGAATTGGCCGAGTATACCCAAAATAAATAATTTTAACTCGCCAAAGGAAGAAAAAATACCGTCTAATACTAAAACAAGTATTTAATTCTCACGATCAGTATTAATAAATCGACTTGTCTGAGAGGAATCTTGGAAATGACATGAAGACATTCTTATGTTATACTACTACAAAATGACTTGTCAAAAGCGTACCGACTTAAGAAAGCTCTGACTTGGGCATCGTCGGCATTAACTCCAATTTGGATGGAACGTTAAGATCAAGCAGTTCTCAGATTTAAGTTGCATTCAGTTAGCTGTTTAGTGTGTCAAATGTAGAATACCCACGAGCGCTCTACTTGTAGCGAATTTTGTATAAGTTTTTGTACAGCGCCCCAAGCGGCGCGTTAGTGAAACAACTCTTTCTACGGATTTACATAGACGCTCAATGCAATTATACGCGAGAGCTGAACTAGAGGTTCAGATGATACCGGCGCAGCGTCGCTGGTCGCTATAACACGGGAAAAAGTACCTTTTACTTTACACAATGATTACGTTTCGGTTTGGACCACCTCAAGAAATAAGTTGGTAGTACCTGCTACCTAGAATTGGGAGTAATTTTGTAAGCGGACACGTGAATGTTACGGTTCTTGTGAATTCAGGAACATGAAATTAAAAGGGAATGAAATCATATCTGTGATTATAATCTTCGGTTTTCTAATTGATGACCAAATTATGATGTGACTGTCCTAATTTATTGATTTTGTTTTAGCGTACCTACAAAATATTGGATCTCTATTACTGTTTTCAGTCTTCTGCACGAAAATGTTTAAAGTACCTAAATCAATGTGAATTATTGTGATTTGTGTTATTAAGTTTAGTTTAGTTTATAAATTATGATAATATAAGTACTTACTGGAAAATAAATGTTTTTAAAATATTTTTGTGGAAAATATTGCTTTTATTATCTGTGCGACTAACTTTATCTGTAACTAAGGCTAAGCGAATATGCTGAGACCACAGGCTGAGACGCAGGCTACGCATCACAGTATAGCTACGCGGTATAGTACACAAAGACAGGGCGGCCACGATGACGCAGTCATAGGAACACAGCTTCATAGTGACCAGAGTTTCCCAGCTAGACAAATGACAGCGTCACTTTTCATAAAAAAGTGTCTCCGCTATAGATAAAGGAAGTGCGAAGCGAGAAATGCCAAGTCTCAGCTCCACGTGCAAGCGTCGCGCATAATCTGTATCATATCACAACGAGCCAAGGACTAGGAAATTAGGAGTGTCGCGCGCTTAACTACTATAAAAAATATAAGAACGTCACGACGCCACTATAAAAGGTTTTTATTTCTCTATAAAATTATAATGTTTGATTTTTGTTGACAACCCACGTGCCGTTAGGTGGACCGTTTGCCAATGTGTAACTAGTAAGTTGGCGGTGGTTGCCAAGAAGTCAAATTCCGTAAATTATCCGCTGCACCACAAAAATGATTAAAGTTCTGTTCGAATAATACATAATAATACAATGAAACTAATTATCATAGGTACAAAGCGAAAACATTTATTTTTAAAATGAGTGTATATTTTTAATTTGATGAATAAAATGTATAAAAATAAGATCTTATTCACTAAGTAAATTCTTAACAAAGTCTATTGAGATTTTACATTTTTAAATATCAATGCATGTATATTTTGAGAAAAAAACTTATTATAATAATATACTTTTTGGGGTTCCGTAATCCTTAAGAGAAGCCCTTATAATAAGTAGATATATAATAAGCAACTAGTTATTAAGATCTATCTCCTTTAAATTTTATATTAACATGTTTAAAAATATATAGGTACTCAGGTCTATAAAATCAATGAGTGTACCTTACAATAGATGGGACAGTTAACAGTTCACGCACGTTACTCGAGTGTTCAGCTTCCCGTCTATTCAGAGGTTGTAGTATAAGTTTTACCGTCTTACTATCGTTTCCTACCTTTTAATAGTTTATCTGTATTTAACTTGTCCCATAAACTTGTAGTTGGCAGAATCATCGGTAGTCGATGGGGCCATAAACTTTAAATTGGAATTGGAAGTTTTGTTTGACAGCACCAAACACCTATACACATCAGCGCCCCTAGCGGAAACGTGGAGCTTTATCCGAGAATGTATCGAAACATTATTTTGAATACTTACAATCAATACTCATAAAAACCTCCCCTGACATCATCGCATAATGGTTGGTCATCTGCCTCTATCCCTAAGGACTCTTCTAGGCTAGACACTCTGTTACCGCCCTGGCCCACCTGCCGTCATCCCGCATACCAAAGTCTACATTCTCAAATTCATATTACATACTACGATCTTATCTTATTTAACTTGTCTCATTATGATTGTGTGTAAGCACTGCAATAGATTGAATTACATAATCGATTAGACTGTGCACAATATCTCGTATTCTTTGTGGGCGATCTCTTGGCCGGCAAACGACATGTACATCACTCTGTGGCTGGGATGAACCTGTAACCAAATAAAAAGTTGAATATTTAGAGATAAAAACTCCACAGGTGTGAGCCGTGATTTCAACCTGCACATCTTGTTGAAGCGAAGCTACTATACGGACGTTCGGGCGGGGCGCTCGCCGCGCGGCCACTCTATCCGCGCTAAGCGTCAGTAGCGTTACACGATATATACTTATATAGACAAACGCGCCGCAAGCGGTTTTTAACGCTTAGTTCCTACCCTTTATACTATAAAGCTTCGCTTCTTTCAGGCGTCCCTAGACGGCACTGTTTCTTCTAAATCGTACTTCGAGCACTGGGTTATCACTTCTATTCCCGTGGTATAAAGGTCTTACTTTGCCAGGAGTCAGTGATCCCTGTTGCGGCGCCCTGCCGACGTACAAAGGCTCTCCTGATGACGTGTTACCAGCGACCACAGCGCTCGGTGGAACGATGCCATCTCTGGTTGGCACCCATTTAATTTTCTGAGGGTTACCGCAGCACACCTGTAAATATTAAAATAATCTTGTAGTCCTTTGCACAACACAGTTTGTTCTAGATAATCTTTAGAACACTCAGGGATCACGGCCCTAAGATTACTAATTTCATACTTTTTATGCATTCCATCGGGAAACAATTAGTAGTTTACTTGCTATTATGTCAACTGCAGAGCAGTGATAGCCGATTGGTTAAGCACGCGTCTTGTGGGGACCAGGCCCTGGGTGCATACCCACGCTCGCACCTCTGGGTTTATCAAAACCGATGTGCGAATCATAATTTCTATATGATTATCACTTGCTTACGGTGAAGGAAAAACATCGTGAGGAAACCTGCTTGTAACCAATTTTAGAAAGACATATGAAATCCGCCTACGCGCACTCAGCCAGCGTGGTGGATTATGGCCTGAATCCCCCTCGTAGTGAAGGGAGGCCCGTGCCCAGGAGTGGGACGTCAAAAGGGCTAAATAATCAACTGCATCAAAACTGAAATTTTGCAGTCGGCTTGCAGTTCGTCAGAACAGAAACAAAAAAATCTTACCTCTATGTTCCGGACGCTATTTTCCTTACAATTGAAAGGTACATAGGCGGCCTTGTGCTTGATGGCCAACTTGCCGGGGATTAAATCGCCTTCGAATCTGGCCCTGATGACCCACAGGGGACTGCCATCGTGGCCCTCATAGCCGGCGACCACAGCCCTATTCGTTAGAGTATGAGCGTTGTCTGGTGTAGTAACCACCCAATCTATCACCGCTGTAAATAAACGCAAATTATACAGGTATCCGAATATATTGTATATGGTACCTATATGGAGCAGTTATAGCCGACTGGTTAAGCACACGTCTTGCTTGCACAAGGTATTGGTTTCAAATTGGGTTCAAACCACAGATATAGATTTACATAGATAACGCAAGTATCACGATTTGTATTGAAACCAAGCGTGCCGAATTTTGAACATCTACTGTGACGTCATTAGTGACGGGAAATCCAAACCGATTCGAAGACACCGATGCCGCCGATGCCCCTCCGCCCGCTACGATTCTCTCGAGTGATTATCTCGCTCATACTCATATTTTTTATATCTGTAGTCGCGTGGACTGTAAGTACGCGGCGACCAACCTTGACGCTTGGTCATGGTTTCGTACACGCGATGTACATGCATTTGCGTTATCTATGTAAATCCTTATCTGTGGTTCAAATCCTGGTTTGCACCTCTGGGTTTTTCGAAATCTATGTGCGAATCATAATTTAAATATGAACATCGTGAGGAAACCTGCATCTCTTAGAAAATCTAACCAATTTTCGAAAGACATGTGAAATCCACCAACCCGCGCTGCGCCAGCATAGTGGATTATGGCCTGAATCTCCCTCGTAGTGAGGGCAGGCCGTGCCCAGGAGTGGGACGTCAAAGGGGCTAAGATATTATTATTATTTTGCATCTCTTTCCATGTTTAAGGGAGTGTTCCAGGGCCCGGAGCCAAGTGACTAAGGAGGCAAATGACTTAATCTGATATTTAGGACATGGACAGAAGTTTTCGAACCAATCTGCAGGTGTTGAGGATGTCTGCTTTTGGTTTATAGATGGATTTATGTTGAGAGTGCTGAGGCTTGTGTGTAGTGTGTGTGGTATTACTTATTATTATATGGTAGCTGATATGTAGATACGTAGTGAAGACAGACCATACATGTATACAACGGCCCTGTATACAGTAAATACGATGTGTGAACTGTGAGTTAGAGCACACTTAAGTACGGTTATATATAAGAACTAAGTACATCTTGAGATTTAATATGGATCAGGTACTTACGTTCGTAAACTGGTGTGGGAGTGACGCCAGGGTATCCGGGATAAGCGAATCCTGGCGCGAGCGGGGCGCTCGGTGCTATGTTGGGGTAAGACATGGCCGCTGGTGGCTGACCGGGCGTGTAGGGGTAACCGTACCCGGGTTGCCCGGGTTGCCCGGGATGACCGGGTTGCCCCGGTTGAGGGGCCGGGTTGTACGCATTTACGTACACTTGGGGGTAAATCTGCCCATGCTGCGGCGGTTGCTGAGGAGGTGCGCCGTTGTATGGATCTGAAATGAATAATGATTGAACTTTAAGATCGAGACTCAAACCAAACGTACCGTATTCTAAATCCCGCAAAATCGGCGCTGTAGTCGCGTATCGGCAATACAATTTATACTGTGTATAATTAAGTTCCATATCTTTCCGCGGACTTCCTATGTGAAATAGACTGTATCAATGCAATTGTTACACTTGGTTTGCACTAGCCGAGACAGTCACACAAAACATTGTTGTCTCTAGTTTGTGACAACAACACAAAAACACGTTTTGTATTCGTCCAATGCAAACGTAGGGACAAGTTTAAAAATGTTTGTTAGTACGAACAACTTAAGCTAGATGGCGGTGATGACCTTTAAACAGTTGAAATTATGTCGGCTGTCGGATTGGGGGCGGAAACATTTATATTCTCTTGGGGGCAGAATTTCATTGTTACTTACATCAGGTAAGTAAAACTTGATTTGGGTAAGGCATACCTTTCTACCATTATCTAAGGAGAAAGACGGTAGGAACTTGATTTTACAAAAAAATATGGTCAATGCAATCTAAACAAGTAGGTAAAGGGATAGGTACATCATGTTTGATTAAAGTAAGTATACTAGAGTTTTCTAATATGTTCTTAGTTCATATAAACGATGAAGAACCCTAAGACTAGGAATATCATCTATCGATCATCAAGCCAAGCAAACAAACACAAACTCTGACCGTGCCCGTGTTGTAAAAACTCTTCGTTTTAACTACTTACGTCATTATAATTACTTATCTACCACCATAGACAATACATTTAAATTGGTAATAACGCTAAATGAGATATTAATTGATTTAAAAACTGAGTCCGTATAGTTAAGTACTTACCTAAGTTAAAATAACCTGTTTGACGGAAGAGATTCGACAAGAATGCAGTTAGAGCGGTGTCCTCTTTATTCACATAGATTGTATTATGAAGAATTTACAAAAAAATAACAAAGCACTGACAAAAATGTACTATTACACTCTACTTGACTTGATGTTCGGGCAATTGTCGGCATTTGTCTGTGTTTGGGAAGACATTCTTCCACAAGTAGCACTTGTTTTTAAATTTTAATTCCCAGATACCGATAATAAGTTATTATTGTACAATGCGACCGACGCGACGTAGAAACATCAGACCGACACTAAATTTATACGGGAGAAAGCTATTTGCACTAATCTAGCTAATAATTAAATAACCTAAAAACAAAACACCGAATACATAGCTGTACACTAATAACAGGTATTATATTGAAATCAAATACTTACAGCCAGACATGTTTCGGGTATTATAAATACACAGTTGAAAAAATCACAAACAACCGTGCAGTTACTATACTGCGATCAAGTGGAATGTTGAGTGAGAGAGAGAGATACCAGATGCATGACGCGACCACCCGTCGCCCGAATATTTATTGTGGTGGGGAGTAAAATCCAACCAAATGTGAATGTTGCGCGGATACATCGCGGATAGTACTACTATCCCAACTATTTATTTATGTAGCATTGCTTTTAATGTACGTTACACAGTGGCGCCCTCCTATCAAACAAGTATTTGTGGATTCATAGAATATCTAACCTTGTCTGGTCGGCATAAGGTATAATTGGCACTGCAGGATTAATAATCTTTATTGTATTGTTACGAGTAACAAATTTTATTTCTACCTGTTTTCAGACCCAGACTATAAGATGAATCATAGGGCGTAAGTAGTATTCAATTGTATGACGTACATTTTTAAATCATTGCGAAACGTTTACGTGTGCCTACAACTTTAGATAACGTGTCCTTTTTATTTAAACCACGCCACGACAGACCTGACGTCACACTGTAAACAATAGCTCTAGGTATGCACCTACTATGTTAACACATTCACCACCGTTGCTTGTCGTTAGCGACTACGTAAAAAAAGTATAGCATATTGTTACTTCCTCTGGAGACCGATGGTAGCCATTTACAACTTGCTATATGTACCTACCTACATTCTTTCATGGGACCAGGGTCCGTCACACACCTTCACCACTGCTTCTCCTGTAAGCCAGGATTGACAGTGGTGTCCAACGATGACACCTAAATTTGACGTTCCACAAATACCTACCAAGGAAAAGCTAAATTGTCTAGAAACCCGCCCCCGGAAGAAAATTATCCACTCTCTCCATTGCAAAGTAGGAAACTAAAAAACGGTAAGTAAATGCTGATTGACATAGAATAGAAGTAAGACTGTTACAGCTGATAGAATAATTCATATTTTATGTAGATGCTATAGTAGCGGCTGTGAGCGTGAAACTCATGATAGACCTACAGCTACGAAGGCTTGATGAAATAACGTTTCTTGTGGTGTAAGTATATTTATTATGATAAATGTAGGTACTTACTTACTTACCTACTTGATACGATCAGTGGGCAGGTTAACATAACACAAATAGGCTTACAAATACTTAAATGACATTTATGAGTTGGAGCGATTTATTTCAATTAATCTGCAAACTATAATGAGAGTAAAACACATATTATTAGGGCTGCAATTGACACAAAGCAACTGTCATACCCTCGAGGCCCTTCACTAGATATGCCTCAATCAGCACACTTTTTACAAGGTTACATCCAGTTATTAGGTATAATGTTCAGGCCTCTGACTCGACTGGACTTCTTAGACAGTAAAATGAGAGCCGGGACCGCCATCATGATCTTGGGTTCACGGAAAAAGACAAATGATACAGAATCCGACAATCCACCTTTAGTCAGCATCCTTTAAGCGCCGTTTTATAGGGGCATGACAAGGTACCATATTTTTATTAAAGATAGGATACGGATGTTAATATCATAGTAACAAATTATTCACACATAGCACTTCATAATTCTTGAAAGACAATTCTTTTAATCCGTATGACACATACATCACACCGAGACTTGGATGAATCTGAAAATAGGAATTAGTATAAGTATGTAATTAACACAGGTAAAGGAATCTTGTTCTCTGTTATATTCTCTGATCATAAATTAGGAATGGTATTTATGGCCGCATTCACAAACAATACTTTCCTAAGTAAGGGACCATCTCAATAGAAAGTTTCACGTGAATAGGTACTGGCTTGCATTGTTCTCCTAAAGCTATGCGTTATATTTTTAAATTTGACGTATGTGCCAAGAATTTATGTCACGGGAAAACCCAATCAGAATGATTTAGCTAATTCTACAGATTCCCTGCAAAATGCTTAAGGAGTCTTTACACAAAAGCCAATCGATCTCAATTACAAACCAGCCGGCTTTCCAAATCCTAATCTATTGGGCTGTATCACCGGGCCTGGCAGCTTTGGTGTAATAATATCATTCGTCAACAGTTGTTTAAACCGTGACTAAGGCTGTGGCTTGGATGGTACCTACCTATTTTTACAAGTACTGGCAACTGATTGAGCATACAAAGACTGATTGAAAGTTCTGGTTGTCTGTGGAGTTATGTCTGCTCACTACAGTCATATACTAAGAAAAGGCTAGCAAATAAATATGTTGTTACCTTTCCAGGTGTTATGGAACCATTAACTTTAGTCCTGCCTATGTATAAATGCTCCCCAGAAGAAGTACATCCACCGACCATTGCGGTTGGAGGTGTGAAACCATCTCGTCCGTCCACCCATCGAATGTTCTGTGGGGAAGCGCAGCATACCTGAAACACAATAACCCTTAAAACTTGTTGGTACACTTCTTCCTGATCAGAATTACCGTTTGTTAAAAAAAAAAAAGGGTGAAGAGGGAAACATTATTTCAACCAGTCGTCAGATTTTTTCCCTTTTCACTATTGATTGACTAGCTGAGCTCGCGACTTCGTCCGCGTGGAATTTAACTTAACAAAAAAGCCCGCTCCCGCGTTCTGAGCCCGCGCGACAGGACCTATTTTTTTAAATTTTGTTTTACTAAAATAAAAGTAGCCTAAGTTACTCCTTAAAACCTCAGCTATCTGCCAGTGAAAGTCCCGTCAAAATCGGTCCAGCCGTTTCGGAGATTACCCGGAACAAACACATAGACAGACAGACAGACAACATTTTTTTAAATCGCGATTTTTTTATAGGTGTCGTATGTACTTTCATATGCATTTAGTGAAAAGTTGTTATTTTGATATTACAAACAGACACTCCAATTTTATTTATTTGTATAGATTTTATAATTGAAACGAAGTATACGCATGCCCTTTCCAATAACTCCTCTTTTTAAGAAATTCCCATAGTGCTCCAAGAGATCCCCGTAGCACCATTAGGTGAGCGTCAGAAGACCAGCGGCAATAAGAAAAGAAGATAAACTAGATCAGACTTGTAGTCGGCATCGTTTAGGCTTCTGATCATAATGCTAAAGATGTTAGGATGACACTGGACCAAATTTAAGGTACCTTCAGTGCAGTGCGTTATAAGTACACTGTGCTTGCAGCTACGATAAATATTGAAGACATAATAATATATAACATTATCTCACCTCCTTCTTTGTCTATATCCACGAGAAAGTAATAGTGTTGAGAAGAAGGTACAAGGTACATACCTTGGTGAAACCACATGGTGAAACTAACCTCAATGTCATAAACTTCATGTTCGGCGTTTCGGAATGCGACATATGCTTGTTTCCGTTTGATAGCCAACTTGCCTGGAACTAAGTCATTTTTGAACCTCGCTCTGATGACCCAAAGTGAACTATGGTCGTAGGCTTCGTAACCACCTACGACGGCTTTGTCAGCTAGTTCATTGGCAAGTTCTGTAGTGGTTGGGATCCATTCAACAGCTGTAATATAAAGCGAAACTTATAGATATAACCATACCAATCTATACGCATGATAATCTGACCTAAACCTCCCTAGTGTTCTATCAACAACTTTTGAATGAATTGGCAAGTATGTATGGACTTAGGCTCGTAATAATAAATCGACCTCAAGCCTGAGAGCGGTCTTGAGTACTCTTTTGACGCGTAATTTTGTACTGGTATGACCTAAGAATGACATTCCCAAGATCGCTACCAACCTAAATGTTTTTCAAAATTCTCTGAAAGTAAAGATTACTTACAATCATACTTCGGAATTTCAATACTGGTGGACGTGCACTCCAAAACCATGCCGAGTGCTGATACTCGAAACAAAGGATCTGTAAATATAAAAATTTCATCACATAACAGTATAACTGCGTCTGCGCAGAGTAAAATCCTTTGGTAGCGACCATTTAGAGGCTACGAGTAATCTGTAAGAACTTATGCCAAATTTCAAGTTCAAAGGTCTTTCAGTTAGAGACACAATATCGCAAGAATCTTACAGAGTGTCGACGAACTAATATCGACATTGAGACTAATTTACCGCTTCGAGAATTTATTGGGAATAATAAGAATAGTACTTACCTACAGACTACATAACTACCTACAAATGTTAAACTTATAACACTCATCTTTTTTCGTTGAGGGTTAAAAGGTCGTAAGTCGATACTCGCTAGTTACACCACACATTCATAATTATTATCTCTTATATACCTATCTCGCACAATCCAATATTTTCTTTGGCTTTCTACTACAATTGCATTATACGTTCATTCTAAAGAAACACTCATATTATGATTCAGTAAATAGTAAAAGCTACATACCTTCAGAAGCCATGTTTTTAATGATTACACTAAGACCACAATAAAATAATATGGCTCTAACGGCCCTTTGTTGTGAAGTAAATGTAACGCGTCAAACAAAGCTGATAATGTTTATCATTATGTTTAATAGTGACGGGCATAAAGCATATATCATCTAATTTGATATCGTAAGTAAATTCCGTTATGAATACTCTGTAGTATTCGTGTCCTTGCCTAGTTTTAATACCTATGAAGGTGTGGTATGTAAGTATTTAACCTACCTGTGCCTTTAGTTACAGTTTACTTAAACTATTGAACACTTTATAAAATTTAAAGGGTGTGTACCGGGTGTAAACGGTTACGTAACAAAAACAGATACCATGGATTCAACTCATGATTCTGGACCCACCCAGGGTTGGAATTTTCCGTTCATATTTTAATGACTTATAAGAAGGTACTTAATGTTTTCAGCATTTTTAAATAGATTTTAGCATGAAATCATTATACATGGGCGCTCGAGCGTATTGAGTTTTATATTAATATTGCAGTTTTATGTCTTAAACGATTTTTTACGTTAAATCACGTTAAGATACATATTTGTAATTATTTCATGATAAAGAAATGCTGAAAAATTAGAGAATAATTCACGAAAATTCCTACTCGGGAGGTTCAAAATCATGAGTAGAATCCATGGCATCAGTTTTCGTAACGTCGCCCCTTACACCCTGTATAAGATTTGGGTAAATATAAATATAGCCCTACGAATATTGTGATGTGGTGTCAGTGTTAAGGTGGTTTGTATACCTAGAATATTAAGTACATTAGATTCTAGTTCGATTTGCCGTAGTATACATCATGCGGTCGTAAATAGTTATTTTTCCTACCTAGTTACACAAACCATTTCCTTATAGGTATTTATATACTTATTGGTTTTAATTTTTATTAAACTAATATTAAGTAGGTAAGTATAAGAAAACTTAATATGAATCCAAAAAAATGCGCACATCACTAATAATGAAGTAAGCATTCCAGTCTGTGGTGCAATCAAAAACGTTTTTAGGGGAACTCCCATGCATTTGATGCCCTCTAACGAATCTTTTGTAAACGAATGAGGGTCTTATTTTCAGTTACATATTAACAACACTACTACAAGCTGAAGTAAGCTATTTTGCATGTAGTTTATGACGCTGCGTGTAGATGGCGTTATTATCAATTGTCAATTCAATAGTTCACAATTTTAGTAACTGTCTATTTACTCTACTACTTGTGATATTCTTGTGAACATTCGGCTTCCGCTATATCTTATCATGATCATCAATTTCATTAACGTCGACTACTCCAAAAACAGGTACATATAAAAGTATTGGATTATTAGCACGGTGTATGAAATGACGCGTCCAGCAAAGTTCATCACTGTCGGCACATTCGCTGTGAACACGCCAGCGGATATCTCCAGTTTCCTAGACTTCACCAACATTAACATCGTTTGCACTTGATCAAAATATATGTCATCTGAAATCAAATGTTATGTCATACTGTGTATTCTTAAAATTTTCTTCTTTATTTCCTACTAGCTGAGCCCGCGACTTCGTCCGCGTGAAATTTAACTTAACAAAAAACAATTTTTTTTTAAATCGCGTTTTAGTTATAGGTGTCGTATGTACTTTCATATGCATTTAGTGAAAAGGTGCTATTTTGATATTAGAAACAGACACTCCAATTTTATTTATTTGTATAGAAGTGAGTGATCCATATCATGAAACTGAAAAGGTTGAGTTTCCTGAAAGCGGCATCCCTATAAAGCAGTCATTATCTAAGCGATGATTAGATGTGATCTGCTAGATGTTCTAAGCATAAGTGGAACATATTATTTTGATGGTATATATTATGTATGTCTAGAAGACGACGACATATTATATAGACAACGTTATGGTGACCTCAAACACTAGTGCTTTCCCAGGAAACACTTCAATATGTAAGTTGTTTATATTTTTATGTATTGTATAAAGCCTCAGAGAGATAAGGAGGAATACGGTTCACTCACCGATTCTGTGTAGCAATATTTGTACCAATATATAGAGCGTCTTTTTCCTTTCCCTCATAAATAATTCGCACATGCTCGCTAGAATCAGTGGCCGGACGTTTATACATGAATATAGGAACAAATCGCTCAGAAATAGCTCAGAATACTGAAATTAATCATTTTTTTATTTTTATTTATACAGCATCATTTTGCCTGGGTGATTGTAGACGATAGTTTTCACTTACCTTTATAGATGGTGATAAAGAGCGGCATATTGTCAATAGCGTGCACAATAACCAATTGTTGTACATGAGAAATACCTAGAAAAATATGGATATTTAAAAATAACCATAAAATCCCATTGGTCAAAACATCTATCTTTGTAAGGCTGATATTTTTTCTGGAGACAATATTTTTAAGCACATTGAGTCAAAATAGAAATAGGTTGCCTCGCCAATATAAATAAAGGCAAGTGTCTTATTTTACAGAGCATTATGTCTAAATAGGAATAGGTTACCTGGCCACGATAAATTCGATTAAATAGTTGAAGGGAATCCGCTAATTTGTCATATATTTGCATCAGTTCAAACCAACAGTAGCGATTTCGGTCGATTATTTTCGATTCAGAAAATACTTTCTGTAACAAATTGAGTTATATTTTTTTAATAAATAATGTAAATTAAATTTATTTTAATCGAAACATATTTTTCTTGTAATACCTTTAAAAGAACATCACGAATTGTATCTTGATATAAAATTCTCTTTCGTTCCGGGATTATTTGAAATATTTTGTTACATAGTAAATTATTCAGGAATAGTTGATTCATGAAGATGTGGATGATGAAAAAGTTCAAGATAGCTCCTTGTAACATCAGTAAGAAAAATGTCAGATGTGCTCCCATGTTTTCAATCTGGAATTTCCTCAACCAAAATGTGCACGTAACTTGAATACTAGGCAGCAGAATCAAAAATATAGACATGATTCGTCTTTTTCTAAATGCAAGCTTCGATGTTTGGAAATGATTATCGATATCTTCAAGTTACTTGAACAACTCTACATAGAGTCCAGAATTACCGAATGTTATGATGCAAACTGAATAAATTGCTTCTGAGAAATTGAAGAGGCCGAAGGTTTTTGTTAAAATGTTCAACGGGATATCAGACCTGGTGTCGTGCCAGCTTGCAGGTCGATTCGCTAGCATCAACGTAACCATAGCCAAGATAATCGATAAGCAGTAGAGTTTGGTGAACAAATAAACTCGAGTTATATCATTTCTCGCATATCTGATCAATCGCGATCCGAATACTGTTGCGAAATATATCAGGGGTTTTGCTGCGACAGCTAACGAATGTTGGGTAATTTTACTCTTGAAGACATTACTCGTGATGATAACTGAGAATGCATCTTTGTCGACATCAGTTCCGATACGAATTTGTTCAGATTTAATTTTTAAATCACTTTCATATAACATCGTGTTGCGTTCAGTGGTTTATATTTAATACTATTCCTTGATTGTCACTGGACAATAGATAGTGAACGAACAATACCTAATGAAAGTAATCTATTGAATTAACTTAGTTTTATTATAGTCATTAATGGTTTATATCTAATCAAATAATAATCATCAAATAATAATCAAATTACATCCTTATCACCTTTATCTGTTGGTTTTTTATAATGAAAAAGGAATACTGTATAATTTATATTAGGGTCAGGGTCTTTTGGATAGTGGCGGTTGTGGAGTATTTCTTGACGTCGGAGCACTGGTCGTTGAAGGTAATGGAGGTGGTACACGATGGGACGTTGGCGATGGTTTCCTGTGAGGCGGTGGTGATGCCGGTGGTACCCTGTGAGGTGTTGGCGATGCCAGCAGCACTCCGTGAGGCGGTCGAGTTGGCTATGTAGTCGGTGCTTTTGATGCTTAATAACGGCAGCCGTTGTAGGTACTGCCCTAACTAGAACCCGATTGCAGCGCCAACTACCGGGTCCAATTGTGAATCTAAAGCATCAAAGGGCCCACTCAAAAATACACAAAAAAAATCAAAAATCGGTCGAACCGTGTTCAGTTCAGTGACAAACACACGTACAGAAAAATGTTAATATAAGTAAAGATTTATACATAATCTGTTGTGTCACTCGTTCGATTAAAACTGGCAAAGACTGTTAATAATATGCAAGAGCGAGAGATCCTAGGAAAATATCAATGCACGTGATTCCAAATTATATAAAAGAAAATACTTATTTTTATTCTTAGATCAGTTTCTTAAAGATCTACGCGCTTAGATTCTCCTGCATGTTCGTTTTTAATTTATTATTGTTTTGTTTACCTGCTGCCACATTCTTGCGTTTTTCGAATATTTCCATGAGTAAATAAACACATTTTATGACGCGCATCTGTTTCTAAACGTACGTACTTTCGAATCTTTAACTTCTTCTTAAACACATTAATAATTGCATAGTTATGTAGAATGAAACCAACCAACACATACTTCTGCAGACCAAAACAACCCTAATGCCTAAAGTGGATGTAGGTCGGTTTCAATTTGCAGGAGTATGGATGATGGATCCATTCTACATAACTATATTATATATGTATATATAATGGTTATAATGACTTTTTCATAACATTGTTCTGGAAATTGAGCTAAAATAGTTGCCTGAAGTTTTAATTGCAGTAAGAACAGATCAGGCTAATTGCTCTCCTTTCCTGTGGACACCTTCGTGGGTGGATAATGGGCAATTAATAAAATAATTTAATAAATAATAATTGTATAGCCCTCTTGGTGTCCCATTCCTGGGCATGGGCCTCCCTTTACTACGAGGGGATAGGGGATTCAGGCCGTAAGCCACTACGCTGGCCCAGTGCGGGTTGGCGGATTACACAATGTATTTCGAAATTTGGTTAGATTTTCTAAGGCACGCAGGTTTCTTCACGATGTTTTCCTTCATCGTAAGCAAGTGATAATCATATAGAAATTATGATTAGCACATAGATTACGAAAAACCTAGAGGTGTGCCAGGGTTTGAACCCAGGACCTAGTGCCAGCAAGACGCGTTCTTTACCAATCGGCGATCACTGCTTTTAAAAAGAATAACTACTGCTTTTAATAAAATAATAACAAATATTAAAAATACTTTATTGGTACACCTAATAGTCTAGTAAATAACAACTATTAAATTACCTACTTCAAAATAAACCATAAAGACTTCTTCTACTTGATGCATATAAATATAGTACTCTGAATTAAACAGAGAATCGTGCATTTTTCACGGTGACCCTGAAATTAATTAGACTGGTTATGAACGCGATGCTTAAGGTATGCAGGTTTGCATAATTTATATTATAACTAGTCCGCAATTGATCCCTATTTGACCAAGATGTGGCTCGCTGGCTCAGAAACAGCCTGTTTACTTTTGGCTTTTTAAAAGAGATAAGTAAGCGGGTAATATTCCTGCGGAATAAATTATAATATAATAAAAATTGTAAATTCCAAGTAAAGTTATATGTTCCGCAATATTTTTATTTATTCATTATGTAGCGCCTACAGACAAAACCTTCCATACGAAGTTGATACCATTATACACGTATGATGCAACTTTAATATAAGTACGTCTTAGCTGGATGACCATGAATAAATCTCTTCTCATCTACACGCCTATACTATTCTATAATGTTATAGGCATAGATACACTGCAGTTCACCCGCATTTGCCTTTAGTGGTTTCGGTCCCAATATAATATGGGGCGAGCCTATTACCATTATACCGGACACATTCTTCCTCAATTAAAAGAGAATTCGGGCAAATAGTCCACCACGCTGGCCCATTGCGGGTTAGAAAACTTTTCACGTCCTTCGAAAGACGTGAAGGCTTCTACCCGATATTTTACTTCACCCTTCAGCGGGTGATCATCTCTGTTGGAACATCTACAGAGCGTACGAGCGTGATTGAAACGTTCACACCTGTGTTTCAAAGCGTTCGTTCGACAACTGAGCTATCACTGCTGAGTAAATATTGTTAAAAAATCCATGACGGATACCATAAATAGAAACGGAGGAAGGTGAAGAATACTTACAGATAGCATGATTAAATTTTACCGTCCCCGAATGTTATTCCAATAAAGTACAGGACTCCCAAGACTATCAGGAGTATGAAGAGGATACTGAAGGACCAGCTGCTAAACTGACAGCAAACTCTTAACATGCAACTGAAAAAAATAATGATAGTGCTTACGCACGCTATGATGGCTCTAGGAGAGTAGGTACGGAAAATGTTAGGGAAGGTGAGCTGATACACGTGTCCACATTTTCAAATCAAGAAATAAATAAAATGAACAGGAGACAGTTCATGATAAGGAAATTATTATTAAAAATCTATGAAGTAATACTACTATAGGAACTTAATTTGTAATAGATGATGATGATAATGATGATGATGATGATGACGGAGCAGATGACGATGTTAATAGAAACAAAAGAGAAATCAAACTCAAATCTTACAAACGACTGCGCACGACTCTAACTTTTGAGAATACAGTTTATTTTTCTTTGAGATTAGGTCCTTCTCTTTTGTTGAAGAAGATTCAAGAGATGATTTCTAAGGAGATGTATTTAATTTATCGTTGCTTACCACATATTTAATGCGTCTGGGATATGTTCGTGAATGAATATATTATCTGCACGGCGCGGCGTCTCTACTTCTAACCGTTTATATGGCGATATCTGTATCAATACATAGGAAAATAATTATGGAAATAAAAAATAACTGATGTAAAAAAAATACAGTGTCGTATAGAGTGAATAAATACTTCAAATGTTTAAAATTATGAGACACCGATGAACTTAACTTATATGCAAGATACTTGGGAAAAAAAAACTTACATTCATTGATTGTAATATTTTGAAAAGCAAAACGCTGACAAGATTATTGTGTTGACAGAACATAGAGAGTGAGAAATTGAAATAGACAAATAATTCAATGATCTTTCTTACTAAAAAGTCTTTATTGTGGGACGTTCAAGAATACCTCCGTAAACACTAACCCCCTTTTGTCTTCTTTTTTTGAATGTAAAATTACCGAAGACAGAAAATTTAATTCAGAGTTTAACTATTCGACGCTATACCACGTTTAATAATAAGGGGATAGAACGCTACAAATATAGAGACAGGACAAAACTACAAAATAAGAAAATTTCTAAACGACTCTATAGAAAACTCTTTATTGTTCACTAGAAGTTACACAGACTGTGCACGGACATTAGGTACATTACATAAGATATAAGATGCGTGATGACAATAAGATTGGTGAAATATAGAACATAGATGTATAATACAAATATATATAGGTACTTACCTATTAGGCACTGTAGCGGCAATGTACTATTGTAAAGAAAAGGATAAAAATTATACGTTGGAACTTCTCAATACATACTTTTTATTAGGTCAAACATTTGGACATCAAAAAGTACAGTATAAAACAGAAAAATATTTTGCACGCTAGTCGTAAAGTATAAAGTATACTTATACTTAGCGAATAGTTTTATAAAATCTTAATAAATTATTTTCGCATTATATTTACACTTAAAATTAAGAAAGAGGAAAGTAATTATAATATTCTAACGCTAGAGTCCCTTATTGCAGGAATCTTCAGTGCGGATGGTCGATAGCAAGGTTTATACCATTGGTTGGTCACGGATTTATGTTAACAGCTCCCATCGTTGTGCTCTGGAAAAGAAAGAAAATGTTGAAACTTGACCGTCCTAGTAATAAGAACCTACTACTTATAACTAGGTCCACAAACTTGTCTTTTAATTGAGCCAACTCTGTTGTCGCCTGATCAAATTCGGACACATCTATACAAACATACATAAAAAGTGTAGTGTCTGTTTGTTATGTCAAAATAACAGGTTTTTACTTAATGCTTATGAGAGTATATTCTACATACGGTACTTATAAAAAAAACTGTCTGTCTGTTTGTTCTGGCTAATTTCCGAAACGGCTGGACCGATTTTGACGGGATTTTCACTGGCAGATAGCTGATGTTATAAGGAGTAACGAAGGCTACTTTTGTTGTATCAAATTACTACGCGGGCATGACCGTGGGCAATAGCTACTCTGAAAATATTAATATCTTGTTCATACGTGATGAGCCTGAGAAGAATGTCAATACTAGGTACAGTTCGTCTAGGTAAGTTTAGTTTTAGTACCTACCAAAAAAAATCAGCACAATGTCTTTTATTTATCTTAATATTATAAAGAGGAAAAATTTGTTTGTTTTTTGCATTGAATAGGCTCCGAAACTACTGAAACGATTTGAAAAATTATTTCACTGTTGGGAAGTTATACTATCCCCGGGTGACATAGGCTAAATTTAATTTAAAAAAAATAGGGATCATTACTAAAACACCAAAAATGTAACCCAAGGTGTAAACAAATACCTAAATAATAATATAATATTGTAATTTTTAATTTTATAATTTTGTGTTAAATACCCGTGCGAAGCCGGGGCGGGCTGCTAGTCTTTTAATAAAAGGATGCTAAGATATATATCTGCGACCTTGTTGCCACTTGTTTCAAGGAAAATAAACGACAGCCAGGTACAGTCGAGTATAAAAAAAACGACAATCCAGTATACTCTTCCAAGAAAAATTCTCAGTAAGTACTTTCTGTATTGTAGTGTAATTTGTATTTGTTTTCTCATCTAAGTATATACAGGATTATTTATTTTTACTTACAGTTAAATATGAGTCCGACTCCCCACAATATGAGCAGCACAACTGCTATGATGAACAGCAGGGAGATGATCATACTGATGATCTTGCATAACAGGTTACACACGCATCCGCTATAAAGAAAAAAATGCAAATTAAAAAAATAAAGTAACAAATTTTCGAACACCTTTGAGTTGTCACCTGATCTACCCGACGAGTGGTCGTTTCAAAAAAATAATTAATCAACAAGTTCAAGAAAACGTGTGACAATCGTATTTCAAGTTAAGGTAATTTTAGAATCTTAAGATCATATCTCATTGTTTATTTATTAAACAGCATGTTTAAATCAGTGCAGTTTGACGTCAGATTCCTAAGGTCGATAGTAAACAGAGTAATAAAAGAATTGAGGTCGCAGCCGAGTTAGCGGGAAAACATTTTGTAATACAAAACAGTAACAAATGTAAAGAACCAGTAAAACACGTGACGGTAGACCGTTAATTGAAACCTAGTAATAGCCGTGGGAGATTGGACCAATATTTGTACCATTAGCAAAGACTCTATCACACAGGATATAAATCCATTTACTTTCATAATCCATGTTCTTACAGATTATTGTTTTCCATTAGGTACTATACAAAATTTTCTAGCGACACAGTTCCATAATTTGATTAATTCATTTGATTTTAGTTTGAAAGTAAAACATCCTCAAATGATCGCTCCTATCCTACTAATATTATAAATGCGAAAGTTTGTGAGTGTGGATGTATGTTTGTTACTCCTTCACGCAAAAACTACTGAACGGATTTGGATGAAATTTGTCCTACTAATATTATAAATGCGAACGTTTGTGAGTGTGGATGTATGTCTGTTACTCCTTCACGCAAAAACTACTGAACGGATTTGGATGAAATTTGGAACACAGATAGTTTATAACCGGGATTAACATATAGGATACTTTTTATCCCGATAATCCCGAAATTTTTTCCAAGTTAAAATACTACGCGGATGAAGTCGCGGGGCACAGCTAGTTAATAATACGAACATGTTTGCGCTTTTTTTGTATCACTTTGCCAGCTCTGTTAAATATATAGTTGGGATATCTATTTGTTTAACAAAGTTTTGGTGATGGAAAAAAATTATATCATAATATATACACATGCGGATGAGGCCCATAGGTTACGCTCACCCTAGTCCCTTAGTAAAATAATAATAATTAGCTCCTTGAATGTCCCACTTCTGGAAACGAGTTCCCCTCGATGCGAGGAGGATTCAGGCCTAATCCCTGGATAAAAACCCAGATTATATTAACCGACTTCAAAAAGGAGGAGGTTCTCAATTCGGTTGTATTTTTTGTACGGTTATAATTTATTGAACTTTAGGAAACCACGTAAAGGCGTTATCTTCCCATGTTAATGTTTTTTATATTATAGCTGTATGCGTGATACAATTTTGATAAAATAATTTATGACTTGACTGTACAACATTTTACACGTAGATAACAATTATATTTTGTGTGCCGATAACAGCCGCCATGGGCTCGTCTTATCGGGGGATAAACGTCGTGTTTCGAGTGCTTCCCAGAAGTATTGATTAGGAAAATGTACCTAATATTGTATGTTTCATATAAGTACCACCTTTGATTGTGTATTTCTGTATAAGTATCTCTAGGTCTTTGCTAAAGGTGGGTACTTACGGCTTGTATATCCATGTAGAATTTTGTTTCAAAGTGACTTCAGCCAGTAAGTACCAAAACCATAAAAAGTTGTGAGGCATGAAGGTCAGATGTTTTAGAGCATCCGATGACGCGACGACGACGAGGTGTCAAACCAGGGATCACTTGGCGAGTGACGTGACGCGGCCTAACGCGGCATCAGCTTCGTCGCCGCAACTAGCATTCGTTTAGGGATGTTTAAAACTCGGTAGGCTAACTTGCCCTAATAAACTGGTGAATACATTTGTTGTGTTACCAACTGAACGACCTCCGAGCCGACTGGCATTGAGAAGAGTCTTTCTCTTTACATTACATAACTTTGACCAACACGTCTTGCCCGTTGTGAGCGCACCTTACTCAGTTGCAATGTTGGTCTCATTGGCCAATGCTGTTTACGTAATATCGACTGCACTGTCGATTGGAAAATAAATACAGACTCGCGCAGTACCGCGCTCCGGTAGTTCTAGCGTGGACGAGTGAAATAGAAACGGTAAACAGTAATTTCACGAAAATAATTACCGGGGCGCTTCTAATAATAATTTAATGCTCGTATGTACGTGTTGTTTTTTGTTTTTTTTCGGCAACTGGAAATGTTGAGGTCAAATTACGGATACGTTTGGGTCAAATAACAAAAACTGGTGTTTAATTTATACAATCCGTTCACGTACAAGGAAAATTGCAAGAAATTAAAATGCAACCAAGAAGTGAGGTATCTCTTTCGTAATTGAATGAAATAGGTAGGATACATTTAGTTAATTAAGTATATTAAAATAAGTAAATACTCTCAAAATTTGCATAATCATTTCATTGCAATCGTGATTTTGTATTTAAACTGCGAAGAGAACATTTATTAAATATTATCCAAAGATATAATAAGCCTTTATCATTGTGTTTGTTATGCGACAATGTTTTTTTTTATCTGTAAGTAGGTATTACAACAAAACTAAACAAACGTGACAGGTGAAACTTACCACATTTTGGAGATGTTTTCTTTTCTTTTATTTACCGAAACGATCACTGGACACCGGGCTGCTTATAGTCTGCGACTGACTTGTAGTGGCCGTTGTTACTATTTAAAACTAGTACGGGACTTATCAACGCTTATCGAAAGTTATCTTCCGATCGATATTTTTGCTAGATCACATTTGGGACAAACCAATACCTATATGCACTAGATAGGTATTGGTCGGGTTGTAATCAATACTTTGGCCCATACTGGAAAGAAGATAAGATACTTTTTTCATTGAATCGGACTACGGCACTGACTCTTTCGTATTCCATGAAAGACTGGTGGGCATTTCAGTTGATTGGATAATGCCTCACTTTTTAGGCTTCCTCGCCTCCTACGTAGGTAACCGTTCGTTTCAAGTATGTTGTCCATAGAAATAGGTAGTTATAATTTCTTACATAATTTATTAATATTTATTAAAGTACATAATTTATTTTTCAGTTTCTCAAGTCTACGGACATCATTTGTAAACGAATTAACCTGCAAACATGTAGACTTAGAGATAAATAATTTTTTGTTTGCATTTTTAATAATTATTCTGTAAACTACTTATGGTAGTACTAAAGTTATCTGATACTTAATTACTTACCAAACAAAACGTTGATCTTTGTGGGTTTTTTAATAATATTTAAGTCACAGATAATACATTTGTTGTGCAGTGTTGCCATGACGCATACTATAAAGGTTAATTTAGAAAAACCCTGATTACGTGTAGTCAATGTAATATACATAATAATATATATAGGTGTGTACGTTTTATTACGTACCAACCTAATTACATACATTCGATAAGGTATCTTTTTATTTAAAATACCAAGTATCAGAGATATGAGTCACTATCCACACTGAGTCAACCAAATAAATATTATTGTTATCTAAATTAATCGATGTTACTTAGCTTAATTTATGATTCATGTAATAAGTACTTTCCTATAACATGGAGAAGAAAAGTTGGTGCCAATGGCCTAGGAAATAGTATAAGCGGTATAAGTAAGTATTTGAGTTCAATCACTCATATTCAAGAAACAGTTCGAAAACCTTGTATTTTTTTCTTATTGGCGCAATAAATAAATAATAAATATCGCCAGACGAACACACCAACTGCGTGGTCCCAAACTAAGCAACGCTTGTACTATGGGTACCGTACAATGGACTGGGGGCGATCCCAGTAACACCCAGACCAGGGAAAATTACAAAAGGCCATTTCCGAAATTTACCCTGACGGGAATCGAACCCGCAACCACCCGGTGTAGTGACCCGAGCGGCCTACGATCGAACCACTGCGCCAAGCGGTCGTCAAAAAAACCAAATTGTTTTACCAATGTGTTGTTTTTATCAAATTGTTATACCATTAAATTCTGTGCCCGATACTCATCCGCATCTCCAAGTATTATTTTGAACATTTAGTTTTTTAAATAGAATTTTCTCTTTTGCTCAAGAGTCGTTAGCTTACAAACGACATGTAATCTTCTCAATGGTACTCAGAGGGAACCAACATTAATTCCATTCGAGACTGGTACAGTCCCTCATAGTTCGTAGTGCACGCCTGACGCGAGGCTTTGTAATAAAAAGTTTTGTATATTTTTTTAACTTTTTCCATTAGAGCGGATTCCCCGGAGTGAGGCGGCGGTCGTTCGCGTGAGAATGAGCAATTTCCTCCCGACCGCCACGATTTCGATCTGACTTCCTGTCTGGGCAGCGATTTTAAAATTTATAGAATCGCTTTACATGCAATTGAAAACAAGAACAAACGCCGAGAAGCTATATTTTAAAGACGTCGATATTTTCGCATCAGAATATTAATGTGCTGTCTGTACATAAATGCATTCCATGAATGCGAAATTACTATGTTCCTATTAATCAGTAGTGTTTTGTAATACGATTTTCCAATGGAAATGGTTTGTTTATGATTTATAGATAGGTAAATTGCTACTACAGGCAAGGAAAATAAATTAGTGGGTTTGACGCAAAGTGGGCTTACAAAAGTATCTATTAATTCAATATCCAATACACATAATTAATTGAAAAGAAAGTTAACGTCATTAATTAAATAAATATGGCCAGACTGACACACCAACTGTATGGTCCCAACTAATCAAAGCTTGTACCCGTGTACAATAGACTGGGGGCCATCCCAGTGACATCCGGACCTGAGCAAATTACGAAAAGGTCATTTCCGAAATTTGCTACGACGGGAATCGAACCCGCAACTACCCGGTGCAGCCGAGCGGTTTACGCTTGAATCTACGCTCGAACCACTGCGACAAGCAGTCGTCAAAGCTTTTGTTTTTCGAAAATAAATATTAAAAAATTAATGCAAAATGTATTTCATAATGGTTCGAGTATCATTCGATTAATTCAGTGCAACCTTTAGCGATCCTAAAGAATATAAAAATAATATGATAATTTTAAAAGAAAATACTATCCCTCTCGGGTAACGTTGTGAGGTCTATACATCAGGGTGATTGCAGATTGGCGCCCCGAGTCTAGTGCCCGAACAATGCGCCGCCGGAATAACGAACTCAATTGTGTTAAGTCACTTGCACCTGAGCGAGCCTCGCTATTCTAAAAATGCCTTTTATTTCTAGGTCATTAAGGTTCGTATTAATAAATCGATCTCAAGTCTGAGAAAGATCTACAGTACGTGTTTGTCATGACACTTTGTACCTGGTATGACATAAGATTGACATTTTCAAGATCGCCCTCAGACTCGAGATTGATTTATTAATACGGGCAAAAATCTTTATACTTATATACAATTCCGCTGTGCGTGTATTCATAATTATTTTCCTTTTTTTTTTTTATCATTTTTTTATTCACCTTGTATAGATTTATAGGTTTATAGGCCAGTTCTCATTTAGAAGCTATTATTGACCACACATATAGGACCTAGACACGAACTTCGGTACAAACGAAACTATTTGAAGATTAAAATTACGGATGTAGGAAATGGTGAGCGAAAAATTGATGTCAGACAATATTCAGGGACGTATTCAAGAATATCACAATTTGAAATGCAAGTTTGTGCCTGTGCACACCACATTTTTTAAACGCGCCGTCGATGCGCTTTTATGTTTTTTTTTTATTGACTATATGTTGTTGGCCAAAGTGGCCATAACAACTTCACCCGGACAGAGGGCGAGCGCAAGTGCGCTCCAGCCAGAGGGGCAGCGGGTCAGCTAGCTCAAGGGCGCCACAAGGGGCACGACCTCGGCTTGGGCCGCTGCCAAGAGTGGTGGCGAGGGTAAAACTACCACCGGATCGGAGCGCGACCTCGACTGAGAAGATCCGGCAGGAAACTCAGCGGGCTTGTCGGGTGCCAAGGTGCGTCTAGGTACGTAGACGCACCTTCTAGCGGAAGCGGAGGTACGTCGACTTCGCCGGCGAGGTCGGTGTCTGGTGGGGAACGTTTTTATGCTACAAAAGTCTAAAGTCGTCAGGCTGCGTCTGACTCGCGTGCGTATCGCGCCTGTATCGCTACAAACGCGCGTCGACGGCGCGTTTAATAAACGTGATGTGTATAGCCCCTTAGTATGATCAGAGAAATCAGTATGATTGCAGAGTGGGACGTCTTCTAGCTAGAATAATATGGCGTTTGGATTATGAAGTATATTGCATTAGTCAGGTTCGCTGGGAGAGCTTGGATTTCTTGAGTCTCTTCTTTAGTTACAGTGAATATAAACAATACGGAGTATATGCAAAAATAAACTTAAGTGTATAGGTACTTACTATTTATAATTCAATTACTAACGTATGAGTTATCCGGAAGTGCGCTAATCGGAGCCATTTTAGCAGGAATGAGTCATTCTTAAAATCCGATTGTTTTATTGATTGTTACTGATAAGTGTTTAGCTTGGTTGTAAATGTGTCCGCTTTATCTACCACTTAGTCATGGACTTTATACTCCTACTCTCAACAGTATTGACGTACCTAAGGATATTTAACTATGTTTCATGTACAATCGTTTATATATTAAATTTCATTAAATTCAGATCAATGGCTCTTGCGATCAACCGAAAACGAAAATATTATATAGCCAGACTGACACACCAACTGTATGGTCCCAAACTGTGCAACGCTTGTACTATGGGTACCGTACAATGGACTGGGGGCGATCCCGGTGTCACCCAGACCTGGGCAAATTACGAAAAGGCCATTTCCGAAATTTGCCCCAGCGGGAATCGAACCCGCAACCACCATGTGCAGTGAGCCGAGCGGCCTACGCTCGAAACACTGAGCCAGCGGTCGTCATGAATTGAAATACACCTTTATTTAAAACAAAAACTTAAATGTTGTCAGCTTTGTTTCAAAATCTAAATATAGGTACTTGTTTACTCTATGTTTCGGATTCCTTTAATCACATATTTGCATATAGACAGTAGTTGAAAATACATCAGTATTGCATCTAACATTTACAAAATTTAATCCCATTGGTAGATTTTAATGATTACTGATTGAGTGAAAGTTAATTTATCAGTAAAAATGTACGTACACTTTTATTTTAGAGATTTACATGACGCATATAGGTTATCAGTATCCGCCTTACAAGATGTGAGTACATACAGACCATAATAAGTATATCAGCAAGTTGGATTAATTTATTATCAGTTGGTTGATTATAGTTAAGTCCACACACTTCGGGGATTTTATGGGCTAATCCTTTTTACGAAATGAAGTTAGTCGCTTCCATATCAATTAAGACTAGTATTCTCGTTGTAATGGTCGAAATTCGACCATATATCATTTAAATTTTAATTTTAAACGTCATTAAAGTTTTATTTCCAAAGACTCGGTATTTGATACTGGCACGCAGAATGCACCATAGAAGTCCCGCCCTCCAAAAACTGTCACCGTTTGTCAGTCAGACAGTCAAGTCGGAGTGGAGGTTATAAATGTGCGTGAGTCAATTCATGGTAGTGTGTGTACTGTTTTATTTATTGATTTTAATCTATTTCTAAGTATCTATATATTTTAAAAAATAATGTTTGTCTGTATGTCATTTATAGAATCGTAAACTATGCATTTAATCATGTCATGATCTTCAGCAAAGTGTTGAGCATGAGCCCACAAAGGTTTCTGAGTTGGTACGACCAATCTTTGACAACGTAGCAACGCGCGCAGGATACAGCTAGTATAATATAAAAATATTAGCATTCTGCACTCCTTCTCTATATTAACTATGTGAGCCAAATTTCATACTCCACCGTCTGCGCAGTTTTCGTATTAGGCGTTTGAAGGTTTGTCCTTCACGTATTAATATATAGATTATCACGGTGAAGGTAAGCGTAGTGAGGAAACTTGTATGTCTTTAGAAATAAGTGTGATGTTCGTCAACACGCACTGGGCCGGTGGACTCAAGCCTGAATACTCCTAGTATTGAGAGGGAGTACCTACACTGAGAAAAAATATTACGACAAAATCAATCATTTGAAAATCATTTGCGATTTTGTAATTCCTAGTATTTTTTAATAAATGTTTTGTAATAATTTATGAATTCAGGGCATTACGAAAATATCTATTGTTGCCGTCATTTATTTTCTCTGTATTTGCCTGGTATTAAGGGATCGCCCATAATATAGTGAAAATATGTTATAATGTTTATGGGAAAATAAATAATACTTTTTATAACTTACAAATTGGGTTTTCAATTTATTAATTGTGGCTACAACGACGTTTCCCATGCATTTTATGATGTGTGAAAAACAAGTAGTGCCACGGTCTAAAAAAACCTAATTTCTGGTATTATTTGTTGATCCATTTAATAACAAATTCATTATTAATATGAGCAATATAAAAAAGCAGTATTTTAATAGATTTTTCCAATCACATAAGGACCAAAATACCATCAGCAAAACATGGGTGCACTGTCCACCCCTCTGTCCATCCCAGAGAACACAAGTGTGATGGTGACTATACAAACATTCAAATAATAACATATTCATTCTCAGCTCTTGTCTCCAAAGCTGGTACCAACTTCTGCGGCAAGTTAATTCAAACCTCCCTGAAACTTGAACCATAAGTCATCCCTAATACCTAAGTAAGTACTTATTTGTCTTTGAATAGCTACGGGAGCATACGGCTCTAAAGTTCCCGCCAATTAATATTTGCTAAAGGTACTTAGGTAGTTTCAGAACTTAGATGCAGTTCCAAACTAGGGAAGAGACAAGCACGTAGATATATATGTCTAATAAAATAAGTAGGTACATTATATAACTGTTGTTGCTAACTATGCTGGGCCCCAACTCTGTTAGCATTTAATTTCATTTCTGTCAGTTATTACAAATTCTTTGGTTAGCTACTGTAAACGCAACAGAAACACAAACGCGAAGGTTTATTTTCGATCGCTTCAGCCAAAAATTTCGTACTCTACTAGTGACTGATTTGTGTTTGGTTCATGCCATCGAGTGCTTGTTATAAAAAAAAAAACAGTATTGCCAGATCCAAAATCTTCAATTACCCCCCACCACCTTTCAACGCCATATTTTGGATACTCAAAAAAAAACGAAGCCAGTCGCAAGCTGAATAATCGCTAGCGTAGTGGTCACTACACCCTAGGTAGTACCAAATCATTGACAATAGCAATAGCAATGCAGCACGTGGTTAGTAGGTTTTTTTTTATGGGACTAGTCCCGCCACACACTCCCACCACTCTAACTCCTGTAAGCCAGGATCGACAATGGTGACCAATAATGACGTCGAGGTTTGACCCTCGACGAGTCCCGGGGAAAAGTTAAATGATGGTTGAAATGAATGGTTAGTAGGTTACAGAAAAACGTCAAAAGCGGAATGTGTGTTCCTATTGCGTTTGCGGTAGCTTATAGAGTTCCCCCCTGGTATCGCGGCTTGTTCATTTGAATTCAAATACGCTTATGTGTCGCAAAAAACGGAGCAATATTAGTTGGGTACCCTATTCATGTAGACGTCATTGATATCTTATTAGGTAACGAATAATTAGGAAAGCGAAAGTGTGTGTGTTTCTAAAGATTACATTTGTACCTACCTCACAAATTGCCCGAACATATTGTATAAATTAATTTTGGTGCAAAGGTAGGTTACTACTTTTTTCCGTGAAATCCATACCCGCAAAGCCGAGGATAGAGTTCGACAGTTATTTAAATAATTATTAAAAACATAATGAAAAAAAAAACTATCCTACTTCATAATATTTTCGGCCATGCCTATTTTAAATAATCGATACCTTTAACTAATCTTATCTTTTATCAGCAGGTAGATGCCTTAACTATTACTAGGTACGTAAATCGTTTATATATATCGACGATACGAATATTCGCTCTCAGTCCACGTGATTCATTATCTCAATTAGCTAATTAGGCGATACATATAACTAAACTAAAAACGTAATTAAACTAGCTTTCTCATTTTATTGAAATCCCTAAATCTGAGTGAGATTTGATTACTATTTACTTTTTTGGTGACAAAGGTGTTGCCTGCTCATATTCTGTTGCTGTTCCTGAGAATCATCTCGAACTTAAGTTATCATATCACAGGAAATACGTAAACGTTACTGGTATCTGTTTGGAATCCGCTTAGTGCACTCGGCTCCCGCCCGCCCGGCCGCATCCGGCTTCCGGCGGAAACAGTCCTTGGGCGGCGGCGACGGAAGCGTCTGTTTAAGCTGGATCTGATAGCGCCATGTCGTCGTCGTCGTTAGTAAACCGTTCGCAATTATCGCTTCAGCTCATCCATCGAACTGCTTGAGATTGCTTCTTGCTGTGTATGGAAGCTATACCTACAGTAATTTCTAGTGTAGGTGAGTAGATACCTGTATAAACAGTTTAATCATTAGATGTATATCTTCTCACTTACTTATCACATTGTTTGCAACCAAAAGTAATTAAATTCCCTTGTAAGTTGTTACTTTTTTCGGTTGTCACTTGTTATATTTATATAAGTACAAATATGACGTCATCAATGCTATTTTCATAAAGCGCGGTATCTAAGACAAACGATGGTCGTTCCTTATGCTCAATCCGCCATAATATGCGGTCTATGTCGGCAATGCAAAGAAGAATTTATGGTCTCCATCCATATTGGCCTCTAGCGCCCAGCGTCCGCATCTACCATTATATGCCAGATTTATTGTGAAATAGAGCTTCTGCAAACTGCTGCCATTTTTCGCGGTGGCGCTTGACTGTGCCTATTTCCTTTTATTTTGTTAACTGTTTTATTAATGTGTGGTGGAAATTCGACCATAATTCATTTGAACGTTATTAAGGTTCTATTGTCAACTATTAAGTACAAAAACCCAAAACCTTGATTGATACTGGCACGCAGAATGCACTATGAAAATCCCGCTCTCCGAAATAAAGAAAAAAAACTGTCACCGTTTGTCAGTTAGAGAGTCAGTCCGTTACCGAATGGAAGTTACAATGTGTGTGTGTCAAACGCATAGTAGTGTGTGTAATTATTTATTTATTAGTTTAATGTATTTTAAGTATTATTATATAAAAATATTAGCATTCTGCACTTCTTATTCATATTATTATAAACTTTAACTGTGCCAAATTTCATACTCCGCCATCCGCGTAATTTTCGTAAAAAGGGATAACAAGTTTTTGCTTCACGTATTAATATAATGATTTATAAAGGTTATAATTGAAAATAGAATAGTGAAAGAATTTGCTTTGAACTTTGAGCTTTTTACGGTGTGATTATTCCTTTTCTCCTTGCCCAAAGTTTTTCGATCATGTATTAGTGTAAATGAACCCTAAAACTTGTTTTGGTACCTAATGGTTTCGATTCAGGTACAATAGCAATACTGGTACCATTATGGAAACTTCTTTTATTCATCTTCTCTGGAATTGAACCACAATAAATTGTACGTTCCTTTAATAAGGTATATCGGCTTTAATTTATTTTGTGACTGATGGCGAACTTCAAGAATTCTTATCGAATGGGTGAAGATGGACTTGCCCTTTTTGAGTGATAAGGTGGTTAGACATTTCCTTGACGTCATAGTAGCAAATATACCAAACTATCCATAGAGACTATAAATATACACAACTTCCTTCAAATTACCTACAATGAGTGAACTTCCATAAAGTGTTCCTACTCTTTGATAGTCCTAAAGAAACATTATACTTGTCGGCGCTCAATCGTAAACAAAGTGTTGCAGACAAACTGCGACTTTTAATAAATTCGTCGCCAAACTTTAGAGCCCAGAGCCTTAATTAAGAAAACGTTCTTCGCGGTGGGAACAGCCTGAACTTAAAGTTTAGCAGTTTCGTGTTTGTCTTGTACAACTTGGACAGGGAAGTAACTAGTCAAACAAACTATTCTGCCAGCGAGGGCAGGCGCCCATTTTAGATGGGCATACTGTCCGAATTAAATGCTTTTGCACGTTCTATTTTACACGTCCTAAATGGAGAATGGATGAAAAGCGTTAGCATTAAAATAAATAGAAGTGGGTTTTTATTGCCACTACCTTGACACTACGTTAGGACAACTTCTTAGGTACTTACCTACCCCTACTTACTTGTATTGGCACCGACTCCAAGTTAAATACATTTTTTCTGTTTTTTTTTTGAAGTCGGTTCTATTTTTTATATATAAAGAAGTCGGCATACAATCACACGACTTCTCCGATGATAAACAGTTACCAAAGCCTATAGTTGCTTGCAATACCGAAGGCATTGCTTGCACACTAGGGAGGGGAAGCTAGCGTTGAGACTACAAAAGGATTCGCTAAAAGTACTTCTCTATATCTCAGAACTCCTTTAAATCTCAGAACTGACTACAGTAAAATGATTGACTTAGAGTCATTTATCGAACCGTTCTTTCCGTACGTTATATCACTGTTAAAAAAATATGCCAGTAAAAAGGGATATAATTTTCAGCCCGTTTATTGTATTCCTTTAAGCAAGATAAACAAACAGCGTCACTCATAACTTTACTTTCAAATGGGATTCAGAATAGTAGGTTTAGAATACGCAAAACTATTTTCATTTGCTTCAGAACGAATGAGGAGTGAGTTTTACTAAATGTAGCCAACACAATGATGCGCGAAGCAAACTATTTTAATGCTTCCATTTGCACTGAATTTACAGAAGAGTTTTTGTTACTTTTCCATGCATTTTCAATGCGATGTGTTTTATATTTACCTGCGAAACTCTCAGTCCTTAATAGGTAGTTACAAATGTATTAATTAAATTCGAGTTAAACTTAACTATCAAACGTTTTCATATCTCAGCGAGACAAGTTTTTCACATTTGCCTGTAAATCGCCTAACTGTCATCCAACTTTTTGATCGTTGTCGCCTTGAACTCATAAAACATCGCCCTTACCAGTATTTTAAGGTTTATGTAACCGAAAGAGCTCGCGTGTTGAAAACTAAGTAAGTGCCTACATATATAAGTAGGTGCGTAGTGTAGCGATCTAAGTTATACGGGTCTCTCCGACGAGTTTCGTATTAACTGTGAAACTTAAACATCAAAGCGACGCGTGAACTTGCTCCCAGACTGTACCTGCTGACACTTTCAATAACTCGAGACGGTGGAGGCCAATATAAATGTGTCTCTCATCGTGTAAAGTTACGCGAGTTGTAAATATCGAAATGAACACTGCAGAGTGGTCGTTTATTTATTATAATGAATATACTATATAACAAAACGTAGCTACCATAGCCTTGCCGTATGCTTGCTTATCATAGGGCCGTATGCTCGCAAGGGTAGTGGGACAGAAGAATAAATAAAATAAATATCGCTCAACTGTCACACCAACTTTATGGTCCTAAACAACGACTGTACTATGCGTACCGTACTATGAACTGGGGGTGATCCTAGTGACACCCAGACCTGGGCAAATTACGAAAAGGCCATTTCCGAAATTTTCCCCGGCGGGAATCGAACCCGCTACCACCATGTGTAGTGAGCCGAGGGGCTTACGCTCGAACCACTGCGCCAAGCGGTCGTCAAGAAGGAGAAGGGAGAGAGTTTCTGTTGCCGGCTCCCTCATTCATCGTACGAAAGCTAGCTCTAATAGTTACTTTAAACCGTCAGCAACTCCCTGAGAAACTCCCTGAACAAGTTCTTCTATGAGGGTGGTAATATCCAGTTCAAACCAGCCCGTATATGAGCTATAGCCACTTGGCTACAGCTTGACTTAACCACTGTAAATTTCTAATTTAGAAGAACATCAATTGGACGTTAATTTTGCAAAAAGGAACCAAGCCACACACACTTCTGCAAACCAAAACCAACCTAGAACCACAAACGCAAGGTTGGTTTTGGTCTACAGCAGTGCATGTGGGTTGATTCCATTCTGCAAACATTATCCAATTATAAGTCGGCAAGGCCTACGTATTCGCTCATAGAATAATAAGTATTTAATGAAGGCTTTAACAAACTTGATGTTCCAACTCGTTCATTAATTTTCGAGTGGGTAGTCTAATCGCTTAAGCCGTATCTTAATTCAAATGAAAACGAAATTAAAATTAATTTAGGTACGTTTGCTTTTAATCGGATATGATTTTTTGGGTCAGAAATAGGTTATTAAGTGACCTATATACCTATATTATATGTCAATTGATTTTTTTTTCACATAAAACTTTCAACATATTTAACAAATCAGTGTTGATTATAATAAAACAATAGTGGTGTTCCACCAAAGAAATTCCGCATGGGTCCATTGTAGTGAATGATGGCCTAATCCCCCTCGCATTGAGAGGAGGCCTGTGCCCAGAAATGGGACATCAGATGACGTTTTATTATTATATTGAATGCATTGAAAATACAATAGAGTATAATATTTAAACTTAGCTAAAAGTTAATAAAGAGTAACATGAAACCCGTATTAAAATATTCGCCCGGGCATTTGAACGATAATAATGATTATTATAACAATGATGGAGTTGCCAAAGTTTCGTGATCCTCAACTCTCAACAACAGACCTTTGAATCGAGTTAATACAAATTTGTTTTCTAGGAAACTGTTAACAATAAACAAACCGCAAATTTTGAATATGAAGCGAGTTTGTGGCCGCACCGTAATATATAGCTAAAATATTATTCAAGAGATTATACTTACCTAGTAGATACACAAAATGTAAACGATATAGGTATAAAGGATTGTCAGGGATCTAATTAGGTACAAAATTTATTAATTACGACGAAGACTACTGGCCGAAGGGTGTGGTGTTCAGGCGCTTTCGGGGGAGATTGCCGTCGTCACCATCCATAGTTTAGTTTAGTTATTATTAATATATATGTTAGTTTATAAGGTATTTATCTATGGGCCTACGATGCCTGAACATAAATAAATTAATTACTATAAAGTTACTTATGAAAACGATTATTAGGTATATTTATAATATATTATAATGATTCAAAAGTCCGCATAGGAAAAGCATAGTATGATAATAATATGTTATAAAAATACCGACATTAGAACAAGTTATTCAATTTCTTTAATCCCGCCTAGTTTAAAAGATCCTTAATATTTTGTTAATTATCTACTATGGCAAATTTTAATTGGTTTTGTTGAATATTAGTAATTTTAATCTTAAATGCAAGTTCCATTGTTTTCGAGGCCATTGGATGAGTTCTAAGACGGTCACACTATTTTTGTGACAAACATATATAAAGACCGGAACTCACAGAGCTGAACCATAGGTACTAGCAATACTGCAGTGCCGTGACTGTCTCGCATCATAACATCAAATTTGTCACCGCGCACGTAGTAATCCGTGGGTCCTGAAATTCAGAGTTAATACTGTATTTGATGCTGCAATTGTTAATAATAGCAATTATGCCATGGAATATTCATCACTGCGGCTAACGTCCGATGTGGTCCAAATGCACTGACGCGGAGTAATTTATCTGGTGCCACTCTTCATTGTGTCGTCCGCTACATTTGCTTAACAGCATTTTAGAGTAGACTGTTTAGAATTATATACTAGCTATGCCGGTCACACGATCGATGAGGTGATCCAGTTTTCGCCTTCTAGTTATTCTAATATTATATCACTATAGCTTTTTATAGTCATCAATTTGATTTTATTTGTAGAAACAGTAACTTTGTTTCCGCCGGTAATCTTACTTACTGTGGTGTTTTCATAAAAATAAAAAAGTAGCCGTTTTGACGTCCCACTGGGCACGGGCCTCCCCTCACTACGAGGGGGATTCAGGCCATAATCCACCACGCTGGCACCGTGCGGGTTGGCGGATTTCATATGTCTTTCGAAAATTGGTTAGATTTTCTAAGACATGCAAGTTTCCTCACGATGGTTTCCTTCATCGGAAACAAATGATAATAATTATTGAAATTATGATTTGCACATAATTTTCGAAAAACCCAGAGATGCGAGCCGGGGTTTGAGCCCAAGACATTGTGCACGCAAGACGTGTGCTTAACCAATCGGCTATCACTGCTTTGCGGTGTTTACATATTTTAGAAATATTATTCGATATTTTATAGACCATGCTTACGATTATAATAATATTATGTCTATTTCGATTCCTGTTAAGGAAGGAGGGATACGAATAATAGGCAGGCACTTCTCATACAATCGAAATAAAAATTCATTCACCGTTCCACTTATCTGTTACCGTCTCATGTTGAGTACTTATCTCTGAGAGATCCGTAAGCAACTTATTAATTCGTTTTTGATTTGAATGAGCAGATGTCTTAAAGACAACAACTTGAGGCTTTGAAATTAATGAACATGCTTCCAACAAAGACATCTGTGGGAACGTTAATTACTTATTTCACTCTTTGTTATGTACTTACTGAATTTAATCCCTTAAATGAAAACGCTTCAGTAATTTTATAATTTGTATATTTAATGTATTTATGGAGTTTCATGACGTATTTGAACGATGAGGTACTCGATTTAAATTTTAAATTATATTTTGCTCGATAAGAAGACATACCACAAAATTATACAGCAAAGTCGGCGAACAAGAATTTGATCCGCCTGATGTTAAGTAGTTACCATAGCCTATACATGCTTGAAATACCAAATCCATTGCTCGCACGATGCTGACCCGAACGAAACCGAACCGAACGAACCTGGAACAAAAGCGGGGTTAGACATCCGGGTCCCTCGATCATCGTACGAATCGCAGCTATAAAAGCTACTTTACGCTGATATAAAAGTCCAGGTGACAAGTCTACAAGCCGACTCTGTAGCCTAGGAGGAAGTAGGTTCCCATTTAAAGTCTAGGATGTTTTAAACACTTCAAATACGAGATTTTCAAATTATAAACACTTGTTGTATAAAAGACATCAAAAATACTATCTGAAATGAAACGGCGACTTCTAAATGACATTCCACGCAGTAAATCCAAGTTTGTATGACAAAGTTAGTTATTGAAATTGACAGGAGGTCTGAGCGAGGCGGTGTGTTGCTTTGATGTTTGAGTTTCGCAGTTAATACGAAACGCGTCACCGGGACGGTACAACTTAGATCGCTACGAGGCAGCCACTTACATATTTACAAACTTTAGTATGCGCTCGAAGTGTTTGACTTTGAAATTGAATGTGTCATTACCTATACCAACAGGCTGAAGACACCGTGGGATTACTTGACACTATGTAAGTTGAGTTACCTAGTCTAGCTTGTTAACTGTAGCTTATGTAGTAGGTAAAAGTTGACACACTTATAAAATTCCTAGCTGACTCGACAGACGTTGTCCTGTCTTTTAGGGGTATGAAAAATAGATGTTGACCGATTCTCAGACATACCCGATATGCACACAAAATTTCATGAAAATCGGTCGAGTCATTTTGGAGGAGATTGGCAACCAGCACCGCGACACGAGAATTTTATATATTTGACTAGCTGAGCCCGCGACTTCGGATTTTAACTTAACAAAAAAGGCCACTCCCGCGTTCTTAGCTCGCGCGACAGGAACCATTTAAAAAAAAAATGTTTTTCTAAAATAAATGTATCTTAAGCTACTGCTTATAACATCAGCTATCTACCAGTGAAAGTCCCGTCAAAATCGGTCTAGCCGTTTCGGAGATACTCTTTGATTTCATGTGTTTTTATTTTTTTACGCGGAACCCTAATTGTTTTTCTAAAATTAAAGTAGCCTAAGTTACTCCTTCAAACATCAGCTATCTGCCAGTGAAAGTCCCGTCAAAATCGGTCCAGCTGTTTTGGAGATTACCCGGAACAAACACATAGACAGACAGACAGACAGACATTTTTTTTTTTAATCGCGTTTTGGCTATAGGTGTCATATGTACTTTCATATGCATTTAGTGAAAAGGAGTTATTTTGATATTACAAACAGACACTCCAATTTTATTTATTTGTATAGATTACTAAGCTAGCTATAAATTTATTCCTTGAAGGTATCATTAGTATGGTTGCCAAACTTGCCTCAAATCGATGGCCGTCCACATCGGAGCTCGTCCGGTTTGTTTGCCTAGTTACTTCGCTGTCCAAGTTCTGAAGACAAACACTAAACTGCTAAATCCAAAGTTTCTCCCTAATGCTGGTTCTACAGTTATCTTGATTGAGACTTTTAGAAGGAGTTCGGGGACCAATTGATTAAAAGCCTGCAGTTTGTCCGCACTTTGCTTGAGTGGTATCTTTTTTGCTTGCAAAGACTTTCTAGAACTTTCTACGTATTATCTATACAAATAAATAAAATTGAAGTGTCTGTTTGTAATATTAAAATAACACCTTTTCACTAAATGCGTATGAAAGTACATAAGACACCTATAGCAAAAACGCGATTTAAATTTTTTTTGTCTGTCTGTCTGTCTGTCTGTCTGTCTATCTGTATGTTTGTTCCGGGTAATCTCCGAAACGGCTAGACCGATATTGACGGGACTTACACTGGTAGATAGCTGATGTTATAAGCAGTAATTTAGGCTACTTTTATTTTAGATAAACAAAAGAAATGGGTTCTGTTGAGCGGGCTCAAAACGCGGGAGCGGGCTTTTTTGTTAAGTTAAATTCCACGAGGACGAAGTCGCGGGCTCAGCTAGTTAATAATATATTTTCTTATGATATGGAATGTGAAATAATATAGAAGAAATTATTGCACAATGTTAATTTAACAAAATCCTTAAGTTATTTTGGAAAGATTGTATGAAGACGGTCCGTTACAAGAGCTCAATAAATGTGAAAGCCAAGGTACATTACACTGGCGAATGTATTTTTACATCTAAAAGCGGGCCCCGTCTGCGCCGCCCGAGTCAATATTGACTTCAGAAGGAGCATCTCGCGACTAATCTTATAGAAACTGTTTGCCTCCGCGATTGAAGGCTCCACGCTCTTGTGGAAACTTAAGAATTTCAATAAAATTTGCATATAGGCTACGGGGTGATATTTCCGAGGAACCCCATTTGAATATTGCTGACAAAGCGAAGAAATCGAATATCTATCAATAGTGAGTCTTTCAGTAGGGAAGTTTTCTTGGAAGTACGGAAATATGCTTTAGGGTACCATTCTTTTACTTTAGGCGGATTCGCGTAAGGAATTTTGAAAGCAGGTTGTAAGTCTGCAGTTTCTTTATAGAATAAATCCTTTATGACATTGAAATAAAGTACATGTTACTGTGGATGTCCGAAGCGTAGTAAACTAATGTTAAGGTATAGGCGAATGTTAGCATCATCTAAGATGGTCAGAAATCTTATCCAAACAGGACAACCCATATGGCTTTGATTATGGAAGAAAGTTTAGGCTAGGGTTCATTCTTAAGACACCTAGAAATCCTACCAATCCACCTGGGCCCTAACCACGCTAGCTACTCAAATCGTAATAGAAAGGCAAAAGCTAGCGATTACGTTTCAAACGCTCCGCTTTTGACGTTTTGCTGACACCATACCATATCAATGGAGTCAGCAAAACATCAAAAGCGGAGCGTTTGAAACGCAATCGCTAGCTGTTGCCTTTCTATTACGATTTGAGTAGCTAGCGTGGTTAGGGCCCTGGATTAAATAAGCTTGGTGGATCTTAACACTAACCAATTTCAGACATTAACAGTAGGTAATAAAATATCTATTTTTAATACCCATAAAGTGCAGATCACAAACACAATACAATTTATCAGTCTTCTTGATAAATTTGATTGTTTTTGTGTTAGATATCTATTAGATTAGATGTCTATAGAAGCAATAGTGATTTAATTGGAATAGCTAGAAGGCGAAACCTGGATCACATGTACTGTTTCACTTCCATATATTTTGGCGTAACGACTTGTAAAAACACTTGTAGTCAGTCATCTTGTCTAGAGGGGCTGGTCCAGTCACGCCAAAGAGAAATTCTATATCTACGAGTCACGCTATTGCCCAACTTTCCCGCACGAAATTCAGAAAAGACCAACAAACTCGTTTCGTGATCCGGGAATCCAGCATTTATTTATTCAAGACATAAAACATGTTGGCCTCGCTGTCAACAAATAAATTCAGTGGTTACACGTTCCTAAGTGGCCCAATCGTCTAGACTAGATGTGATCCCAATGGGCGTCTCCGAATTAAGCATTCATAGTTCTGTGTGAACCCTGAAAGTTATTCCAAAGTCAGGTCTTCGTGATGGATATCGTAAAAAAGTATGCTCGTAATCTACACATGCTCCCAAATAAGATTTCTCCAACGGTTCATAAAACTTTACAGTCGAACCGGACTTTGTTATTGACCCTGGCCCTTTGTGTAAGCTGAGAATGGTTTTAAACAAAGAACTTACGGTCCAAATTTATGGCGATAAAAATCAATATGTCTGGTCTAATACTGTGTAATTAAAAATTTTAAAGGTACACAATAAACTAATATGTAATTTAAATTTATAAATTTAATCGAATTTTGGAAGTTCCCTGAAATGCAAATAACCCACGATGAGGGTTCATTTTGTAATTAAAATGTTATATTAAACTTTCAAATGAAGCAAACCATGGTATTTGTGAAACACGAGGTAGTTTTCGTACCCATCTCTAGTATATTGTTCATCTTTACCACGTAACAGATTTAGATTCAATTTTCACTATCATTTAGATAATTTATTCCAGAGAGTTCATAAGTATAATAAAATACAATATAATAAAAAATATATATAAAATAGCTGTATGGAAGGCAACCCCCCCCCCCCCCCCTTCGACCCTCCTTCACTTCTCTATCTTGGGTTATATTGGCTTATATTTTTTACTAGCTGAGCCCGCGACTTCGTCCGCGTGGAATTTAACTAACATAAAAGCCCGCTCCCGCGTTCAGAGCCCGCGGCACAGGACCCATTTCCTAAAATTTTGTTTTTCTAAAATTAAAGTAACCTAAGTTACTCCTTATAACATCAGCTATCTGCCAGTGAAAGTCCCGTCAAAATCGGTCCAGCCGTTTCGGAGATTACCCGGAACAAACACACAGACAGACAGACAGACAGACAGACAGACAAAAATGTTTTAAATCGCGTTTTTGCTATAGGTGTCGTATGTACTTTGATATGCAGTTAGTGAAAAGGTGTTATTTTGATATTACAAACAGACACACCAATTTTATTTATTTCTATAGATACGAGTTCAATTCATACAAAAAAATATTTGAGCAATTTATCTAAAAGTATTACTACTGACTGAAGTTAGGTAATTAATTATACAATTAAAGGGCCCCTAGACTCTAAGTCGCGCAGTTTGATCAAAGAATTTCCTTCAAACCTTATTGAAGTCTCAAGAGACCGGGCTCTGAGGTTTTTCTGCTGGCGAATTAACTCAGTAATGTTAAGAGGAAATGCTTCAAGCGGGAGTTATATAAATGTTATTAAACGACTTATATTCTCCCTTTTTAAAATACCGTTTTAAAAGACGTAGGCAGGTATTGAGGAAAACAAGATGATGGTTCGTAGATTGTTAAAAAACTGCATTATAAACAATATTTTCTGATTTTGCAATACAATTGCCGAGAGTTTTGTACGCAACGCAATTCGTTCTTTTATAGATTTTATTATGGTAGTTATAAGTTCTTCTATTAGATTGTTGCTAACCTATGGTACCAAGGGATGTTTTCTAGCGTCTAATAATAGACACTCAGTACTTTTTTATACCGACAAGTGTACAATTAGCATCATCCTTCAGCCGCAGTCGGATAACGAAGCGCGACGCCGCACTTCACATGTAACTTGACAGGCAGACTTTATTACAAATCCACTCCTAAATCAAAAGCTGAGTCAAAGAAATCAGCACCTTACCACTTACTTTTTACAGTTAAGTTCACATTGCTGATGTTAGTTATTTAAAGATTAGTTTCCAATATTCGTAATTTTGTAGATGTTGCACTTGCCTACGGTAGTAGAGGGCCCTTGTGTTTGGAGAAGGTTTACATACCGCAACTTGAATGCTGTAAAAAGATGGGTAATTGTATAACAATAGCTCTGTAATGAACTCAAGTCTGGTATACACTATACATATTTTTTTGTACAAAAAATTTGCCCCCAAGCTAACGACCCGCCTGATGATGAGCTGTTACCGTATCCTATAGATACCTGCAATACCAAAGGCATTGTTCGCACGTTACCGACCTGAAAGGGAATGGGTTAGAGGGAGGAGTCTCAGTCATCGTACGAAACGCAGCAATAATGCCGACTTTACGCTGATCTTCTGTGACAGGGCGATACTCCCCCGATCGAGCCAACCCGTATAAGCTATAGTCGATTGGTTACAGCAAGGCTCTACCACCGTGAAACTGGCTACTAACTGAATACTAGGTGATACAAAATGAGTATACTATTTTTTTGCAACTTAACTTTGTAAATCTCAAACTATCGGCTTTGTGGGACAGTTGAAGTACTAAAGGTTTTGTAGACTTGTGAAATCGGTCAACAGCTGTATTCCTATAACACCTTTTGTTTTTCAAGTTTCCTCCAAAGCTGATGGTTTTAGAATTACAAAGTTAAGTTTTGAAAAAAAAAGTATACCCATTATGTGTCACCTTGTATACGCATACCGTGAGTCACACAATATATTTTGTTTAAATACAAAACGCTATGTCAGTGTAACTGATAGGTATATCTGGCGATTAATCTAATCAATATCTCGTCATTGACAAGTACACACAAGGCTCAGATAACGCAAATTTTAATGATGCCTCATGGGCTAACGTACATAGAAAAGTCAATTGGTATAATATTTGCTCACGCTGTATTCTAGACTGTACAAAGTATACTTTATTGAGCACGAAACTTAAAGGAAGTGGAGTCAAGAGGGAAATTTGCAGAGGTGCAATAAAGTAAGCTGGCGAGACGCTTGATACACCACTACAAAGTTGCAAAAAAAGGTGGGTACACTAAAAAATATACGACTGGGGTAATCCCCAAAAGAAAGAAGAGTTAGAAAAGTGATAATTCACTTTTCTAACTTTAGCAATTTGATAACACCTATTGGTATTAGCCTAAAGGACAAAATATAAGTTTAAAGGTAACACTTTACACTTGATAGGTATTATCATATTCCACCTAAGGGACATAACCTGTTTATCTAGTTGATAAAACATTATTATCTTGACTCTATTTTGCATATTTTCATACGCTCTTCCATTTCATTGACTTCCAAATTCCTAACTAATTAAATAAATATACGTCTATTGAGGAAAGGTTTACAGTTATAATATTTACCAACCAACTCGCGTGGAACATTTGCTTCTCATTACGTCGTCTATCACAACCATTCGTGCGTACCTCTACAAGGTGACACATAATGGGTATACTTTTTTTTTCAAAACTTAGCTTTGTAATTCTAAAACCATCAGCTTTGGAGGGAACTTGAAAAACAAAAGGTGTAATAGGAATACAGCTGTTGACCGATTTCACAAGTCTACAAAACCTTTAGAACTTCAACTGTCCCACAAAGCCGATAGTTTGAGATTTACAAAGATAAGTTGCAAAAAAAATAGTATACCCATTTTGTATCACCTAGTATATTAACGGGGTAAATATTTTCATTGAAGTTTAACCGGTCCGCTTCTATTTTGTTCATTTAAAGTTTTTGTTCTGCACAAGCGGAGAGGAATAATTTTAATTAAAATGGCGAGTAAATTTAAAATAATGCGACGTGGGTAGCTTCTAATTGGATTCTATAAATTGACGTAGAGTTCATGATCTCATTAGCTGATGTTTTATTTGCTTGCATTACTTTTATTGATTTGCCAATTCATGGTTCCAATGTGGGCAGAACGTTTTGTATTTGATTTTTAAAGATAATTAGGTACCTTGATATCACTTCACTAGGTGTGAAATAATTCATCAAAGTTAAATGAGAGATAAGAATACACAAGGGAGCTGCGTGGTGCAAGGGGATTGTGACCCCATATCTGTACTCCATGCTTTTCGTTATAAAATACAAAGTATTCTAGCGCTCTGAAGGAACTCTTCCCACTGGCTCACAAACTTGTATTTCGTTCTTAAAATAGCACCTGCTAACACAGTAGCGCAGTTATACAGCGTAAAACAAATAAACTTTAGGCCGAGAAGTTCGTTACTGGAACTCGTAATTTTCTCTATCTCTGCTTTCAAGTTGTATCCTCGTTAAATTTAACTCCATCCTGTTTTGCTACATATAATAAAAGGCGCTTATTTATATTAATTGTTATGTATGTAATTGAAACTAATATTCACTACATACTATTGAAGTATTGAATCAAATGCTTTGACACATAAAATTTACTTTACTACATTTTTCACATACGATTTCTTATAGTGGGTACATACCATTTCCAACTAGTTTCGTTTCTAGTTAGCTTGTCCAAATAGGTTTCGTTATAATTCCACAACTACCAACTTCATATCAGCACGACCAACTTTTCTAATCAAGCTCGCAATAGGCTTATAATATATGGACGCCACACAGTAGAACATACTTCTTTTATTCGGTATATTGAATAGGCGATAAACTCACAATGGCTGCTAGGCATAAATATCGCTTAAGTTATCGCCTAAAAGATCTATGGAGGTTCGCGAAGGCGGCGTATCGCTCTCTAGACAGTTATTGCTTTTTTTATGCGTGAACTTCGGGAGAAATTCTATTTACTGACAGCATTGTTGACAGCAACATAAAGATACAGTAAATGAAATCAATGAGTAGTTGTTACATGGTTGATTATTTAAAGGAACAATAACGGGAAATATGTTTTTGTGATGTTGTCTGTATGTGATGTGATAGTCTTCCCAATGTCATGCTCTGTATCATAGTATGCATTCACGTAAAAAGCTTGCAGCAGGCGCCAACTTACCAGCGCTTATAGGCGCCAACTAGCGACAATAATAGGCGCATGCAGTCTCCATAAGCGAACCAGCTTCGATAAGCGCCGACAAGTTCTGATCTGCGCCGATCTGCGCTGGTAGCCGGTCGTTTGGTTGCGTAGTTGGCAACACATAATAATTAAATAATAATTTAGCCCTTTTGACGTCCCATTCCTGGGCACGGGCCTCCCCTCAACACGAGGGGGATTCAGGCCATAATCCACCACGCTGGCCCAGTGCGGGTTGACGGATTTCACATGTCTTTCGAAAATTGGTTAGATCTTCTAAGACATGCAGGTTTCCTCACGATGTTTGCCTTCACCGTAGACAAGTGATAATCATATAGAAATTATGATTCGCACATAGATTTCAAAAAATCCAGAAGTGCAAGCCGGGGTTTGAACCCAAGACCTGGTGCCCGCAAGACGCGTGCTATAACCAATCGGCTATCATAGCTTTCCAACACATTTTTACACAATTCAGACGGATTTTTCTGCTGTCACGGAGTTGATTTATTTAGCTTCTTACATGCGGCAGCATTAGCTTCATGCCTCCTACGCGAATACGCCCTTAGTATTACCTACCTATCTTTCAGCCAATTAACTGCGATAGGCATAAGGGGGAATGAAGCTTTTCCGACCCAGCATACACTTCCACTGTTATTACTCCTGTAAGCCAGGATTCGGTTGGTCACTTAACAGTCAACATGCAATTTTTTATAGATACCAAAACGAAATACTATGAAATGCCGACCACTAATGATCGAGATATACGTTGTAGGTATATAGAATTTGTAATTCAAATTAAATCTAACAATGCCTTTATTCAAATGTATTTTCCATTTCACTCAGTAATATTTTGTTAGAGTTTAATGTGCCGTACATGGAACGAAGCCATTACAGCAGATACTAATCATAAATAACACATCACAATAACACATTTGTAACACTAGACACTCTTGTTCCATTACTTACAGCCATTTCAAGATCGTCTAATGGTTATTTCATAGTTATACGCATCGCATACTCGAAGATTACAATGAATTATTGAATTATGGATCCTGTAAAGGCTTTACATAAGTGCTGGGAATGTAATAGCGTGACGTGGACGATAACTATTTAATAATAATTAATTATTATAGTCAAGGGCCATATTTATAGTCAAGTACATTTCTCATTAATAACAATGTATGTATAGTGACCGACAGTGCTGTGTTGGCTTTAAATTGTGTCACATACAACCAATAATAATGCTGCGCTGTTCAAACTTTATGATCACGAGAAGGACGGCTACATATACAGTTTGTGTGCCAAAAGGATTAAAACCAGTGACTTAATATATACAAATAAATAAAATTGGAGTGTCTGTTTGTAATATCAAAATGACACCTTTTCACTAAATGCATATGAAAGTACATACGACACCTATAACAAAAACGCGATTTTTTTTTTTTGTTTGTCCCTTTGTCTGTCTGTCTGTCTGTATGTTTGTTCCGGGTAAACTCCGAAACGGCTGCACCGATTTTGATGGGACTTTCACTGGTTTGTTAAGTTAAATTCCACGCGGATGAAGTCGCGGGCTCAGCTAGTAAAAAATAAATAATTATTTTTTGGACGATTCGCCACGACCAACCCAATGATACGCAATTCCCTGTTCTAAAATAAGCGCTTACTGCGCAACTGGTTTTTTTTATAATATATTTTTGAACGTAAATACCTTTCTTTTTTTTAAAGACTATATGTTGTTGGCCAGAGTGGCCATAACAACTTCACCCGGACAGAGGGCGAGCGCAAGTGCGCTCCAGCCAGAGGGGCAGGGGGGCAGCTAGCTCAAGGGCGTCACAAGGGACACGACCACGGCTTGGGCCGCTGCCAGAAGAGGTGGCGAGGGTAAATCTACCACCGGATCGGAACGCGACCTCGACTGAGAAGATCCGGCAAGAAACTCAGCGGGATTGTCGGGTGCCAAACGTAAATACCTATGCAAATGTCATCGCAATAGTTTGAAACTATCCTAAGCGAACCCGAAACACCGTTGAACTCCAACATAAATGCCTACATAAAGTTTGGCCGTTAGCCGATCGGTGTTCATTTCACGTGTCTGGCTAACTAATATTCAAATTAGTGACGTCATCGGATTAGGCTCAGCCTCGCTCAATTTCCGTTGATCACCAACTACGGAGGGTTAATGCCTACGAAGTGTACCTACTCGTATGTATTGTTTGCGGAAGGCCTTATGAAAATTATACAAGCAAGTTATTAACGTTTGAGTATTATATCATCGTATTTCACGTGAACACCGTTTGTTAAACGATTTATAAATAGGTATAATAAAATAAATAAAAAATTAAATCATTATTACTGGGTTAACAAATACGTAGCTTTGTTGTCGTGGGTCAAGAAACACATAAAATATCCGACAGAGTTCTTGATAATGTTCTAATCCATACTTACTTTATTTTATACACTAGCTGAGCCCGCGACTTCGTCTGCGTGGAATTTAACTTAGCAAAAAAGCCCGCTCCCGCGTTCTAAGCCCGCGCGACAGGACCCATTTATTAAAATTTTGTTTTTCTAAAATAAAAGTAGCCTAAGTTACTGCTTATAACATCAGCTATCTACCAGTGAAAGTCCCGTCAAAATCGGTTCCCCCGTTTCGGAGATACTCTTTGATTTCATGTGTTATAATTTTTTTACGCGGAACCCTAATTGTTTTTTTCTAAAATTAAAGTAGCCTAAATTACTCCTTATAACATCAGCTATCTGCCATTGAAAGTCCCGTCAAAATCGGTCCAGCCGTTTCGGAGATTACACGGAACAAACACACAGACAGACATACAGACAATTTTTTTTTAAATCGCGTTTTTGCTATAGTTGTCGTATGTACTTTCATATGCATTTAGTCAAAAGGTGTTATTTTGATATTACAAACAGACACTCCAGTTTTATTTATTTGTATAGATTTTATCGAAGCGAGCGGACTAGCTATCCCAGCCAGCCCGCTCTGCTCAAGTGGACGAGCACCATTAAGATTGGATATCCCGACCGATACGAAGTCACTCATGTTACGCTGTCGAGAACAAACAAGCATTGCCGTAATTTTCACAAATCAGCCGAATCATCATCATCATCATCATCAGCCTATACTTGTCCACTGCTGGACATAGGCCTCCCATAATGAGCGTGTTAGATTTTCCCTTCGTCATCAGCTAAACTAGATTAGAACCTCTAAATTCCATACGAGGAGAACGATAGATATGGTTATTGCTGGAGGGTTATTCTAATAATTTATCTGTTTTAGGGAATGTAATGAAAATATGTCATAACCTTATATGCCCATTATTTATTTACTTATCCACCTATTTTATCATGTACTAAGACTATATATAAGTAATATTCATATATACTACTGCATTATTATTGGACTATGTATTATATTTATATAATTCTAGATAAAGCATTTAACTAAATTGATTATATGATAAATACATAGGACTTCCGTTGTATGGTATTAACATATAAAAATAATGCGACTCAATAACAATCCACGATATAAATTTATATGACAATTTACCAATACTTTAACCTATTACACATAAATATACAAGAGAACACTTACGTCTGCTCTGTCTGCCAGTCAGATGCGAAATGCCCCTTTTTCTCTCGCGGTCTTCTCACGCATCCGGGATGGATGCGGGGACTCGATTTCGGGGCAGAGCCCCCTGATCGAGGCTTCAATCGCCGACCATAAATATGGCCGGGTCCTCTTGTCCGGAAATGATGTCCGTAGGAAGTGGCGGAGACACGTTGATCCCGCGTGGGGGGCCATCAGAGGATGTTCACGCGGCTTCCGCGATCAAACCCTGCCGGGGGAGACCACTGGCGAACCAGTGGAGGCCCAGCAAGGCGATCAGCAGGAAGCGGCGGCTTCTCGAGGCCCCTCTTCTTTCTTCGCCCGGTAGGCGATTCGACACTGCTAAGCGTAAGCTTAGCAGGCGATCAAGCACCACCGGGCTGGTTGGGAAGGAAATGGGAAGTGGATGGGTGGGATGATGGGAGGTCAGGTCCGATGGGGGCGAAAGACAGTACTGGGGTTGAGTTGAGGCGCTCTTCATTCCTCCGCGCGGTCGAGCACTGCCGGGTGGATCTCGTGGGAGAAGCCCAGCAGGCGACCAGCTGCGGAGGGGGTTTCGTCCTGGTCCTCTTCTTGTCTTTCGCGTAGTAAATCCAGTGGTCGCGGCCCGTGCGATCAGCAACGTCGGCAATAGCCAGCGGGCGATCAGGCAGCGGGCGGCGATGGTATGTCCGGTGATGTCGTCTGCCCACGCGATCCAGCACCACCCAAAAGAGGTGGGCGATCAAGCGGTGGGCGACGGCGGGTATGTCCGGGGGTGACATCAGCCCACGCGATCTAGCACCACCCAAAAGAGGTGGGCGATCAAGCAGTGGGCGATGACGGGTATGTCCGGTGATGTCGTCTGCCCACGCGATCCAGCACCACCCAAAAGAGGTGGGCGATCAGGCAGTGGGCGGCGGCGTGTATGTCCGGGGGTAACAACTGCCCACGCGATCTAGCGCCACCCAATAGAGGTGGGCGATCAGCAGTGGGCGATGTGTGTGCTCAGAAGAGGTATCGCCTACCCACGCGATCAGCCCCACCCAAAAGAGGTGGGGCGATCAAGCGGTGGGTGGCGATAGGTCAGTCCGGGGCGGGTGCCGGACCCTGTGATCCGTCAACGTCGTCGTCTTTGCGCATAGCGGCCCATGCGCGTGGGTAGGCCTTCTTGTCTGTCGGCAGCGCGTGGTGCGGCGCTAATTCCCTGATATGGGAGTGGGCCGAGCTGGAGGTGCGTGCGAACATTCGGTTGGCCATACTGCGGCCGAAGTTCTCCAGGCTCTCAACTCTGAGGTCTCTATGGATGGTGGAGTTTCTGACGTAGCGCGGTGCCCTTACAATTCTACGCAGGGAGAGTGACTGCTGTGACTCTAGCCGCTTCCTGTTGGTGGTGGTCAGGAATGGCATCCAGGCGGGGGCCGCGTACGTCAGTTGGGAGCGAATGTACGATTTGTACACCGCGAGCTTCGCTCGTGTTGGTAGAGAGGAGGAGAGCACTGGAGAAAGGAGGGCGCGGGCGCATTTCGCACGCGCGACGACATTGGTGACGTGATGTTTAAAGCACAGGGTCCGGTCTATGGTCAACCCCAGGTATTTGACCGTGGGGGACCATTTGATGTCCTGGCCGTGGAGTTTGAGTGGTGGTGGTGGAGATGGTGATTTGCCGAGGAGTATCGCCTGTGTTTTGCCTACGTTCACTGCTAGCCTCCATTTGGACAGCCAGTCTGGTAGTAGGTCCAGTGAAGCTTGTAGTTTTTTGGCCACGAAGGTTTTGTTGAGCGACGTCGTATAGTACGCCGCATCGTCGGCGAATAGTGCCAACTGGACTCCGGGAGCTGTGGGGATGTCGTCTGTGTAGTGTGCGTAGCACACAGGCGATAGGCAGCTGCCTTGCGGGACTCCTGCGGTGATAGGGCGAACGGACGAGAGTTCACCTTCCACCACCACTCTGAAGTGACGGTCCTGGAGAAAGGAGGAGACCACCTGCACGATCCGACGGGGAAGAGGCGACAGCGCCATCTTGTACAGCAGACCGGGATGCCAAACTCGATCGAACGCCTTTTCCATGTCGAGGGATACTAGGGCGGCCGTTTCTCGCTTGTTAGCGGCGGCCGACAGGTCGTGGAGCACCCTCGACAGTTGGAGGGTGGTGCTGTGTTCCGACCGAAAACCAAATTGCTCAGGACGCAATGTGATATGGCTGTTGATGTGACGCAGCAGGAGCTTCTCGAACACCTTCGAGATGGTTGGCAGTAGTGTGATGGGCCGATAGCTCTCAGCCTTCTGTGGGTTCTTGCGGGGTTTGGGCAGTAAAATGACCCGCCCCATCTTCCAGGCATCTGGGAACTTCCCTGTGCGGACGATACCATTAAAGAGGCGCGTCATTGCAGCCACTGTGCGGTGGGGCAACTGTCGCAGCGCTCTGTTAGTGATACCGTCCTCTCCAGGGGCCTTTCTGGGTTTGGACTTACGGGTCACCTTACTGACCATACCCGGGGTGAAGACGATGGGATCTTCTTCAGGAGCTATCGGCGCTGCCAGATACTCTCTCAGGTGTTGCTCGACTGCTTGCGTGTGGGCCACTTGAGTGTTTGGATTCGGTCGGAATTGGCGCTCGAGATGTTCGGCAAATATTTCCGCGCGGTCTGCTGCTTTGTAGCGTACTGTACCGTCAGCGTGTAGTAGTGGTCGGATGGGGTTGGGAGAGCTGGTGAACTGGCGACATAGTTTATGGATGGCACTCCAATCTCCATCTATGTTGTCTATGTGTCGTTCCCAGCTCTCAGTGGCGTGCTCTGCGATCTCGGCCTTGATCTGCTCGGCGAGACGGTTAAGCTGGGTTTTGAGCGTGGGACAGCGACTTACCTGCCATCTCCTTCTCATTAGCCTCTTCTTGGCCAACAGTCCGCGGATACTTATTGGGAGGTCGTGCTTCTGTACACTCCGGGCGCGGTCCTGTTGGGCTGCTGTGAGGGCGTCCTGTATCGTCGCTGTCAGCTCATTCGCAGCTGTGTCGACGTCTTCTGGGGTGTTAATAGGCCGAGATGCAGTGGTGGTCTCCATGGCTTCTTTGAAGCGTGTCCAGTCCGTAATGCGACGTGGCGCTGCCGGGGTAAAGTTCACAGGGCGAGCATGGATGGTGATTAGCACTGGGACATGGTCTGAGAGCAAGTGCTCTGGGAGGGATTCTTGCGTGATTTGGCAGTCTAGCCCGCGGTGTATGGTGATGTCTAACACGTTGGGTAGCCCTGCGTTGTTGTCAGGGTATCGGGTGGGTGTCTCGGGTCCGCTGACCGTGTAACCGCGGGCTTCGGAGTCGTCCAGGAGTCTCTTACCTTGGGTGTTGGAGTTCGCTGAGTTCCATGCCGGGTTCTTGCAATTGAGATCTCCGGCAATGATGGTTGGTGTTGGCGAGTCCAGCATTTTGTGGACATCAGCCAGATCCAGCAGAGGACCGGGTGGGCGGTATGCTGCGAATATCCGCAGTTCTTTGCCGCCCGCATGGAGTTGCACGCCGAGGCCGTACATGGAACTCAGCGAGACTGTAGGGAGAACTTGATGGACGACTCTTCTTTTTACCAGGACTGCCAAACCTCTGTAGATCCGTTGTCCCGTGTGCTCGTCCTGTCTATAAGTGTAATAGCCTGGGAACTTTACCTTGTCGGTTGGGCTCAGCAGCGTCTCGTTGATGAGCGCCACGTCGATATCATGGTCCTTGAGTAGAGGTCGGAGGAGGGCGATCTTTTTCCTAAGGCCGCGGGCGTTCCAGCTGATTATCCTGAGAGGCTTGCTATCCATTGTTGGTGAATAAACTTGTCAAGCCTCTCAGTATAACTGACATGGGGTCCTCTCCGGCTAGGATGGCCCCCAGGAATTCTTGGATGAGTTTCATGCCTTTATACAGCAGGCTCGTGATTTGCTCCTCCCTTTTCTGGGGAGGAGTGATGCGTACGGACGATCTGGCCCTTGACGCTTTTGGAGCATTGGTGCTCCTGGCCTTTGCGGCGGGCGCCGTTCTGGGCGCCTGTGAGGGCTCCGGAGCGGAGTCTTCAGCTTCGGTCCTGGGGGCTGAGTCAGTTCTGTTGGCCCTGCGGCGTCTGGGCCTCCTCCTCCTGGGTTGGGCACCGCGGGGGATGGGGTCATTCGCTGCCGCCATTAAGGTGGATCCCGGGGCTTGTTCAGTGGGAGCGGGGTCTCTCGCGACCTCACTCCGTGGTCTCCCACTGATGGCCACCGTGCCGGCCTTTTTATTCCGGGCCTCCTTCCGGAATACGGGGCACTTGATGTGATTAGCGGGGTGTGGGCCTCCGCAGTTTGCGCAGGTGGCCGGCTCTTCGCGAGGTCTCGCGCAGTCTTTAGCGGCGTGCTCCTCGCCGCAACGTACGCAGGCCTGTCTTCGGTGGCACTGGTGGCTCGAGTGCCGGAACTGTTGGCACCGGTGGCACTGTGCGGGGCCTTTTTTGCCTCGCCAGGCCTCAATTTTAACTCCGGGCATATAGAGTAGTTCATCTATCTCATATATGCCCGGTGTGAGGTCCTGTGTGCGCTTCAGGATAGCAAGGAAGATGCACCCTGGTCTTCCTTGCCTCGCCTTTATTTGCCGCACATACTCCGGTTCAAAGCCCTGTCCTGGAGTTCCTTTAGGATCTCCTCCGGGTCCGTGTTGGCCGGGAGGCCTCTGATGGCTACTTTCAAGCTCTTTTCGGCTGGCAGCGAGTAGGAGAACCAGGCGATGTTCTCCTTCTTTTCCAGGACGTACAAGTAGCTTTGTACGGTCCTGTACTCAGTGTCGGTCTTCGGTGTGAAGCGCACTCCCTGTCCAAAGGGGCGTGCGTTCGGTGGGTGTCCCAGTGAGTTCCGCAAAGTGCGGAAGTGGGTTGGCCAATTAGGGAGGCGCTCCACTATCAGCGGTGGGTACCTCGCCTGGTTCTTCGGTGCGGTGCCCGCCTCTACTGAAGTCGCGGCTTCCTCCTGGGAGACAGGGGCCGGTTCTGCTTGTAGAGACCGGATGACCACTTCCGAGAATCTTGATGGCGGTGTCGATTGTAAGGTGCACGGGCGCTTGGCTTCATCTTCGTCCGAGGAGCTGCGCGGGCGGCGAGTGGGGCCTACACGGGCGCTCGCGGCGTCGTCGTCACCGTCACTCGACTCGTCGGACGAGGAGGACAGGTTCGACCGACGTTGTTCGCGGGCAGGCGTGAATGGGGTGAAGTCAATCCACGGGGCCGGTGAAGCCGGTGCGGAGGTGCGCGGGCCGGGGGAAGGAGTACGTCGTCCCGGTGTTGGTCGCGGAAAAGCGGTGCGCGAGGTTGACACGGTGTCGCCGGACACACTCGACCCCACCGTCGTCGTTGGGGGAGCGTGGACCGTTGCGACGGTCGTCAGCGTATGCGCGGTTGGTGTTTGCGTTGTTACGCGACGCGCAGCGGATGCAGCTGCGGTAGGCCGTTGGGCCTTTGGAGCGGGTGTCATGCTGGTGCTGGCGTGCGCGGCTGCAGGTGCGATGGGAATATTTTTTCCTGTGTGGGTAGTTGAAGAAATTATTTTTGAAGTCTTGTGGGTGGACGCGGAAATTGTTTTCGACGCGTGGGTAGACTTCGCATTTTCTTTCCGTATGTTGGCGGTAGGCGTGATGCGAGACGCGGATGCGGGTGTGGGCGTTGGTGCAGGTGCAGACACGGATGCTGGTGCGGTCCGTTTGCTCGGCGCGGGCGTCGTCGCGCTGAGGTGCGCGGTCGCGGTATGCGCGCGGGCATGGGACGCGGACGGGCGCGCGGCGGCGGTACTGCCAGCGGCTGCGCTCGGGCGCGGTGCCTGCTGGGACGCGGGCGGCGATAGCGGCGATAGCGGCGAGTCGATCGCCGTGCGCGCGGGTCCTCGAACGTCCGTCAGATCGGACGCTGACCGTGCTGGTGCTCGACTCATATTGAGGAGCTACTCAGCATGGTTGGCAAATGCTGGCCCTGAGAAGGGCCTTTGGTACTGCCGATGAATCGGCGAGGCGTCGGCTGGGACGCGGCCTGCCGCGACCGTCGACAGACGAATCCGTCGGCGTTCAGCGGCGATAAGCAATCCCCGCCGTGTCGGATGACACGGGTGCTTCTGCCTCAGCAACTGTTGAAGAACAGCGGTAGGTAGACAGCGAAGTATTCGGTCCGTGCGGTAGTGTTCGGGGCTCCGGTACACTAGCAGGCGCGTGGCTGATCCTCGCCCCTTTTTCAACGTTTCGATTCGTTTTTATAGTCAGCCAGCTTGTTACTATTGATGAAGTAATAATCAAATGACTTAATGAATATTCAAATCAAGTGTAAAACTTCCCTTTGAATATCCTAAAATCTCTTAAATAATTTTAGGATATATTCGCTGTATATTTTATTATTAATTATCTGTTTTCTGGCTGACTTTCAAGCAAATCAAATTGTAACTACCCTACAAATATCATAACATTATTATCGAATACAATCACTATATTACACTCTTTTCTTAAATACTTATAATATTAAATACCTGTCACGGCCATACTGACAGTACTTCGCTCTCGAAGTACTTTAAAAAAAAAAAAAAAAAAAAAAAAAGTTAAACACATAACATTATTCATGATGTCCAACAACACAGTTAATCATAATACATTTCTAAAATCATTACAAATCGCTACTGTCAGGCCTCTCACATTAGGTTGACAAGTCAGCGAATCTCTAGCTGTTCTACTTTTCACATTAAGTGAACACGCTAGTGATGTAGTGATCTCCCATTACTGTCCCACCTCTCACATTAGGTAGACAGGTTATAATTCTCTTAATACTGTCCCACCTCTCACATTAGGTAGACAGGTTATAATTCTCTTAATACTGTCCCACCTCTCACATTAGGTAGACAGGTTATAATTCTCTTAATACTGTCCCACCTCTCACATTAGGTAGACAAACTAGCAGTATTCCAGTACTACTGTTCCATCTTTCACATTAGACGAACATAATAGCTTTATACAGTTTCATCACCATATGTATAGATTGCAGCACTATTAACTTACACAAAACTTAATATTTATTAACAAAATAATATATTAGATCTTGGATTTAGGAGGGTGAATCAATCTCTGCATATTCATCAACCCATTCTCCATGCCACTGTCTTAATTTGTCTTTAGTGACAATAATATTTCGCAAATTACCTTGACCTTGTAGAGAATATCTGTCATTTGGGAGACTAGCAATAATTTTATAAGGTCCCTTAAATCTACAACTTAGTTTATCGCGACGTCTGTGGTCTTGATTGACATAGACCATATTGCCTATCTCAAAAGACACATTATTCCGCCTCACACGATCAAAACGATTTTTAAACTTCCCGGCCTCTAATTGTAAACGTCTGTTTGCTAATTCGCGATCTACAGTTACATTAATCTCAGACTCTGGAACGTGAACATCGTTCAGTCGAGCTTGAATACAGGGTATGTTGGCGTTAACACCTATAAGTAAGCGAATCGGAGCAAAGCCCGTTGACTTTTGTACAGTGGTATTAATTGACTGTTGGACTTTCCATAGACCGCTTGGCCAGTCTGACGAACCGTTACAAGTAGTATTCAACATATTGATGAGTGTTGCTACATATCGCTCGACCTGACCATTTCCTCTTGGGGTACCCGTAGCAATCATGTGGTGTTCAATTTGTAATTCCGTAAACAGTGACCTAATTTGAAGGGAACTGAAGTTAGTGCCTCTATCTGTGATTACAACTGAAGGAGTACCGAATAATGTAATATTGTCTCTGATAAGTGGCACCAGTTCTAGGGCGCTAAGAGTCTTAAGGGGTTTCAGTAAACAAAACTTAGTAAAACCGTCTAAAAGTAATAGAATGTACTTGTAACCTTCGCTTGTTTGTATAAATGGACCCGTACAATCTAAGTGAAGTGTGTGGAAGGGTACGGGGGTCTTTTCAATAGGATGCAAGAACCCTTGCTTTGGGCCAGAGTGACCCTTACGTTCGACACAAGTTAAGCAATGCTTAAGATATTTTTTTACAAATGCGGCCATTCTTGGGAACCAAAAATGCTCACGGAGTTTATGTAAAGTCTTCTCAAATCCTACGTGACAATTTTTATCATGATAGAGTTGCAAAAGACTGAATCTAGATTGTTTTGGTGCATACAATTTTGGTTCCCCAGATGGTATTCGGAAAAATAGTAAAACGTTCTGTACAAGATATCGGTTCTCATCAAGATCACCAGCAATAGTTTGGCTAATCAAGTTTTGAATTTCTGGGTCATTTTGTTGAGCGATTTCCAACCATGATGGTGGATCATTAATAAAATTAACATTATTTAAAATTTGGGAAGTCCCGGGCAACGTAAGGTAATCTGATGAAGCAGAGATACTATTTGGGGAGTATTGGTTGTTTACTTCAGCAAGGTTAACAGAAACAGGAACGGCAACGGGATTGCGGCTAAAAAAGTCAACGTGTCCAATATATTTACCTTTTTTATATATGATATCGAAGTCAAAATCCTGCATAAAGGTCCACCAACGGGCTACACGTGGGGACAAGTCCTTTTTATTAATTGTAGCCTTTATAGCATTACAATCTGTAAAAATTAGGAATTTGATACCTAAAAGGTATACCCTAAATTGTTTCAAAGCGTTATAGATAGCTAAAGTCTCTAAATCATACGAACAGTATTTAGATTCGGTAGGGGATGTTTTTTTACTATAATAAGCTACTACCTTTTTGACATCGTCTACTTTCTGCACTAGTACTGCGCCATACCCTAATGAACTGGCGTCCGTGTAAAGTTCTGTCGGTAATTTCAGGTTAAATACAGTTAATAGGGGTTTTGATGACAAATGTTTTATTACATAATCTCTAGCCTCATCTTGTTGGAGTCCCCATTGCCATTTTTGATTGTTTTTGGTTAAATTCGTTATACAGGCCGTACGAGTGGCAAAATTGGGAATAAATTTTCTAAAATAACTAGCTAGACCCATAAACTGCCGTACTTGTTTGATGTTATTGGGGATAGGAGAATTGACTAAGGCAGATACCTTTGTTTCACTAGGTCTCACTCCGTCTTGCGAAATATGTCTTCCGAGATATTCAATACTGTCCACAAAAAATTTACATTTTCTTAAATTAATAGTAAATCCTGCAGAGCAGAGGGCATTAACAGTTTTCTCTAAATAATCTAGGCCTACTTCTACAGTGGAAAACGGGATCAGGATGTCATCGATGTAAACCAAAAGAAATTTTAAGTGCTCCACAGCCTTTGTGATCGATCTTTGGAACACGGCTGGACCGTTACAAATACCAAACGGCATTTTAATAAATTCGTAATGACCACTTGGCGTCACAAAGGCTGTGTATTTCCTGGAGTTTAAGGCTACCGGTATTTGATAAAATCCATTTTTCATATCTATAGATATAAAATACTTTGCTGTACCAAGCTTATCGATTTGGTCTTCGATGAGAGGGAGTGGATACCGGTCCTTTTCTACCATTTTATTCAATGCTCTAAAATCTACGCACAGCCTATCATTGCCATCTTTTTTTTTTACTAATATGACAGGGCTTGCAAATGGAGAATCACTTTCACAAATTATTTTTTTGTTCATCAGGTCTCTAATAATTTCATCCACCTTATCCCTTTCCACTGGGGCCAATCGATAAGGCCGGTAATAGACAGTGTCATTCCCTTTTAGCCGAATAGTTAGTTCACCTGTTTTTACCGTACCTATCTCATCTAATACAGAGGGATATTTCTGAAAAATACTTCGAATTTTGTTCTGTAAGTCTAAGTTTAAATGTTCAATTCTGGATATTAATTCAGACAATTCTGATTTTGAAGATATTAAATTAGCCTCCGTCATATTTTTGATAGGTTTTTTAACCAAGCGACAACTGGTAGAATCAGTAACAATTTCTACATCAGGGTACTGTACTGCGTTCCTGCCTATAAGGAGGTCATACTGAAAATCAACGTCCCTAACTACGTGTATATCGAGTTCTAATCCCATACCTTCAAACTGAACACACACAGTAATTAATGCAAATACATAAATTTTATTTTTTCCTATTCCATTTAAGTACGATGATATTGGAATTAAACGACACCCCAGCCTCCTCGCTATGGATTCTTTAATTAAGCTACAATTTGCCCCGGTATCTACAAGGGACTTAATTAACAAACCATTAATAGAAACTGGTGTGAGGTTTAATTCGTTTTTCCTAAAAAATTGACTTCTTTTGAAGGGACTAAAGTTACAGATCTTCTTGATTCAGCTCGCTGTTTGTGAAAACAAATATCTTCTGTATGGCCCACCCTTTTGCAATAAGTACACAACTTTAACTGAGAATCAGGTTTCGGAACCTGTGAAGCTTGGCCCGTTTGAGCTTGGGAATTTTTTGGACATTGGGACTGAAAATGTCCAGCCTGCTTACACAAGAAACATTTTTTGTCTGTGTTAAATTTAGATCGTTTGGCTGGAATCGGTCCTGAACCACCATTATCCCTATTATTACTACTATCTAGATATCTCTTCTTGGTTTTCATGTAGGTTGACAGCAGAGAGATAAGTGCTGCAGTAGTAGTGACACCACTATTTAGGGACGCCATTTTGACGTCAACATCACTAATGCCACCACAGACCAGCTCTATCAGTTGCTCATTCGTAAAAGTTATTTTAGTGTTGCGAAGTAGCCTAATTTTTTCCCGGGCATATTCACTGTAGGAATCCACTGCATCAGATGAGTACAGAACTGCCTTGGAGAGTCTTTCGGACAGATTCTTCTTTTCGGGGTAGGCGTCCACAATATCTTGACGGAGATTATCCCAGGACCTGCCTTCCGAAGGTTCCCAGGATTCGTACCATACTAAAGCAGAGCCCTTAAGGGCCTTACCAGCTTTCGCTGCCGTTCTGATGGTGCTCCACTTCAGTTCCTTAGCGAGGGCCTCCACGCTTCTGCACCAGCTCGCAGCCCCGCAATCATTTCGATCAGGGTCGAACAGTGGCAACGCAATGTCGTCATCCTTCTGATTCGTAGTGGTGACAGCATCACGGATCGCTTGGAGAAGACCACTGATTGCTTCAGCATCCATAATCTGAAACTCAAATTTATTCATGTTAATAATAGAGCTGGATAGATCCCACTTCTGATGTTAGATTTTCCCTTCGTCATCAGCTAAACTAGATTAGAACCTCTAAATTCCATACGAGGAGAACGATAGATATGGTTATTGCTGGAGGGTTATTCTAATAATTTATCTGTTTTAGGGAATGTAATGAAAATATGTCATAACCTTATATGCCCATTATTTATTTACTTATCCACCTATTTTATCATGTACTAAGACTATATATAAGTAATATTCATATATACTACTGCATTATTATTGGACTATGTATTATATTTATATAATTCTAGATAAAGCATTTAACTAAATTGATTATATGATAAATACATAGGACTTCCGTTGTATGGTATTAACATATAAAAATAATGCGACTCAATAACAATCCACGATATAAATTTATATGACAATTTACCAATACTTTAACCTATTACACATAAATATACAAGAGAACACTTACGTCTGCTCTGTCTGCCAGTCAGATGCGAAATGCCCCTTTTTCAACGTTTCGATTCGTTTTTATAGTCAGCCAGCTTGTTACTATTGATGAAGTAATAATCAAATGACTTAATGAATATTCAAATCAAGTGTAAAACTTCCCTTTGAATATCCTAAAATCTCTTAAATAATTTTAGGATATATTCGCTGTATATTTTATTATTAATTATCTGTTTTCTGGCTGACTTTCAAGCAAATCAAATTGTAACTACCCTACAAATATCATAACATTATTATCGAATACAATCACTATATTACACTCTTTTCTTAAATACTTATAATATTAAATACCTGTCAAGCGCCATAGCGCCCTGTCTTCAGCTTGCCGCATCCAGCATCTGCCCGCAGTCTTTCGCAGATCGTCATCCCACCTGGTCGGAGGGCGTCCTACACTACGCTTGCCGAGTCGAGGTCTCCACTCAAGAACACGTTATAATAATAGAATCAGCCGAATAGTACAGCGCAAACGCCAATTTGTCAGTGCGTCGCTCTGTTCACACGCGATTGCCAATGTCTGGTCACTAATTTATTTTGAGACGTTCAAGCCATTTATGCTAGCATTTGTTTTTATAATAATAAAGATGGTATATTTTTGATCGAGTTCGTGCAATGTAATAATTATGAATTTGCGATGTAGACAAATTATATTTCGTTTGTGTCATATTTAAAAACAAGCTGAGATACTTCTGAGTCAGGCGCGTAGACGACTGAAGGCATTATCTCAAACATCACAAACTTAGATGCAGACTCTCGTCAAATTCAATTTACTTTCATATTCCTCAGCGCTTTATTCAAATGCTATCACCAATATCGCGACTGCAAAAATCTATACAGAGATATGAATAAATGCTGTTTATAGAATTCAGCTAAGCGGATTACAGTTCGTTCGTCATAGATTCAATAGGTATGGAGTGAGTTTTCTTTTAACTGTTTTTCTGAGGTTATTTGTTATATTCGACTGACTTAATGATTAAGTGTTAGCCAATATATTTTGGCAACAACAATATTTTGGCCATACACATATGAATGTATTTACACTCATAGCTGATTTATTTTTAATTATATACCTACGTACAAAGTGCCTACAAATCTTGAATGTCTGATAAGAGTTCATTTTAGATATTAATAAATATTAAATATCGCAAGACAAACACATCAACTGTATGGTCCCAAACTAAAAAATGCTTGGTCTATGGATACCGTACTGGGCGCAATCACAGAGCAAATTATACGAAGAGGCCATTTCAGTTGCCCCGACGGGAATTGAACCCGCAACCACTCGTTGCAGTGTGCCGAGCAGCCTACGCTCGAATCACTGCGCCAAGTGGTCTACAACACAATATGAAACATCAATGTACAATATTTCATTAAGAATATTATCATTCGTTCATTAAATTAGCCAGAAAACCGAAATGCTTCCCCCTTAAGAGTCCCACTTCATTTTAATTACAATTTAAAGCAGCACACGGTCCAACGCCTCCTTTTTCTGCGAAACGAGAGCGGTGGAAGGAGTTGAGCCTTTGTAACCGGCTATGCACAGCTACTTTGTGCAGCAATGGTAATGTCACGTTACGACGCGCATCTGGAGCGGAGTAGAGTGTTTTGATGCAGTGTAAGTGTATTGCGCTACTTCTGGGCCCTAACCACGCTAGCTACTCAAACCGTAATATAAATCAAACGGTCGCGATTACGTTTCAAACGCTCCGCTTTTGACGTTTTGCTGACACGAGTTTCACGATTTCTACTGACATTGATATGGTATGGTGTCAGCAAAACGTCAAAAGCGGAGCGTTTGAAACATAATCGCGAGCGTTTGATTTTCTATTACGATTTGAGTAGCTAGCGTGGTTAGGGCCCTGTTAGTTTGTAGCGTGAAACTATTCTTAAAGAAGCAAAATAAAAACTAAGCTAATTGCAAGACAGGTGTGTAGAGTTGGAAATAGCTTATTGGTAAAACACATATTATAGGTATTCGATTTGCAATGAGATTAACATGTATCATGCGTTTTTAATAAACATTCAGATCCGAAACTCACAATGTACTGATTGAGAAAACAAATGAACAAGTCCGTAGCCAAAAGTCGAATATAATCGCATAGTTAACAAAAAAGTCTGGTGCGAGAAAGCTAGTATGTACGAATTATGTAATGTGAACAGGCCGGATCGTGCAAACTCAAACTCAACTCAAACTCAAAATTGTTAGCGAACAAAGCATTTATGAATAGCCAGAATCTACCACCGGTTTGGAATGCTGCTCCCACTGAGAAGATCCGGCAAGAAGCTCAATGGTTACTATTTTTAATGAATAAAAGATGGTGTACATACTCAGGAACAGCAACAGAATATGAGCAGGCAACTCCATTGTCATTAAGTAAATATTAATCAAATTTCACTCAGATTTTGGTATTTAAATAATATGAGGTGCGAGGTGTGTAGTTCTTAATTGGGCTATTGTTTAAATTTAACCTGGCCATTGTAAAACACTACTTACTAGGTGTGTACACATCCGCTACCGTGCCGTCCGCGCTCCGGCCGCTGGCGCCGACACCAGGAACCGCCGCTGCCGCGCTGATTAAACTCATAAATTGTCACGCCAGATGGCGCGCGCCGCGCTGTAAATCTGCAACCAATACGACATTTGTCTCTATTCCCACTGGCTCGATTACGTCTCGTTATGTGTACCGGTTAATTCGATTAAACCTGTAATTTTACAAAAACATTTGCAGTCTAGTTCAGAGTTTTATTCAGCACTATTTTATTCGTCCGCGTGGAATTTAATTGACAAAGTTTCATACAAACTTTCATCCCCTATTTTATCCCCTTGGGGGTAGAATTAATCAAAATCCTTTCTTAGCGGATGCCTACGTCATAACATCTACCTGCATGCCAAATTCCAGCCTGATCCGTCCAGTGGTTTGGGCTGTGCGTTGATAGATCACTATGTCAGTTAGTCAGTCAGTCAGTCAGTCACCTTTGAGTTATATATATTTATATGTATACAGCTAATAAATGCTTCTATCATGCCTACATATTCTAATGAAACTCATACGTTCCGAGCTCACATTTGTTACGCAAATTCTCGGATTTTCTTCTTTATTTATGTGAGCTAGCGGATCCTAAAATAATTTATTTTCATGAAAGAAAACCTGTTAAAGATATGATGAGAAAAAATGAATGCAATGAACTATAATAAAATTTATCTTCTATGTATCATGCGTTTTATGTATACGAAACGAAATAAGTATGCTGAGAAATTAAGATTTATTACTATGAAAAAATATCATGGGTATCTATTAGATAGTTGATACCTAGCGATGTTTCAAGCGATTGTAAAACATGTAAAACTAAAGAATATTGTAACAAAATAACAAACGTCCACTGTTTATAAAATGTAGGTAACAAATGGGTTTGTGAAATTTTGCGGCGAAAGTAAATGAAGGAGACACCTCCAGAGAATTACGAATATGGCCATAACGAGCTTATTGGGTCTAAAGGTTATTTTGTCTTCCCTCTGTAGCTAAATATACCACATAACTCCATGTCTGAACCAACTTACATACGCGAAACGAAGCAAAAATATATATAATTTATTTTCTTAGTTATTATTTAAAATTGCATCTTCCACACATCACTGATGCTATTGGCTCATTTTGAGGTGTACGAGCCTATAACATCAGGCACAATGGGAATCACGCAAAAATTTGCGCTTGCGATTGGTTATTCATTTGTAAGTAATTGGGTGAAAATCTCTCTGACGTCCGTGTTGAGATACTGTAAGTACATAAAACAAACTTTATTTTTACACACCAAACTAACGGAGCGGAGGAATAACTCGTTTTACCTATTAGTTTACCAACTTTATGTGGTAACTTTGTACATTCATTTTACTTTCCGATTTGTTTGTCTACCTTCTTCAGACGCTTCTTGGTGTTAAGATGTTATGTTAATAAGTGACGAAGTATTTATTCAATATTCGCCTTGATTCTCATACCCGTTGCTGTGTTATTACTCTAAGGCATTGTCCTGCCACATAATATTTGTATTCTTTACACGAGCATATGGCTCGTCAGTCATCAAAAACATTTAAAATTTTTACGTAGGTATTTCATATCGCTAGAAAAGCAAAGTAGAGCCACATTCAACAGCTCATATACTCGTATATACGTAGTAAGTATGCATTAGGGACTGGAAGTGATGACAATGGTGGGTATTTCAATGAGATTTGCATTAGAATGCGTGGGGAGTGCACTCGGTGCCTTTGTGGCGGCACTCCGCCCGCCCTTATAGAACAAATTTAGTTTAAGATCGTAAAAAATCAGCATCTCTATGTAGGTCAAGTATTACTTTTTTTTTGAGATTACTAGCAATGTGTGTTTATCACATTACTGGAGTGGGCTCACGTCAATAGTTTAATGGTCAGGATGGGGATCGAACCCGGAACCTCTCAGCTACGAGGACGGCCCCTCTAACCACTGAGCTATTGACGCTTCACAATTTATTTTTTTAATTAACAATTCATGTAAATGTTATACTTTATTATGAGGAGACTTGAAGTGACTAGATATAATCACACCTTTTTTTCTTCCAATCCCTCTGCAATTCATAAATATTTACTTTTTATGTTTATTAAATCCCACTGAATAATGTTTTCCCGTAATAATACGTTCAAAATGAACAAAATTATGTGCAGAAAATGTGAAAATTCCGTTGGAAATTATTTAACTCGTTAAATATCGAGGTAGGCACGAATGGCTGCGATAGCCGACGTAATGAGAAACAAATGTTAGCTCATACGGGTTGGTGCGTAAATATTGTATTATCTGTTCCGAATAATGTTGTACCAACGAGGAGTTGAACGTCTATTTACGTTGTGACGTTCTTCGTATTCCGGTGTTTTGACGTACCTACGTTCTTCAGCGGTATAACTGAAGAGAAGATCGGTATAAATTACAAGATAATGACGTTTTGTTTTCATCTGTCTCGACGTGGAATTTCCTTTCGTATTTTGAGAACGGTAGGTCGAACAGAAAATGTTTACGTAGCGTGACGTTAAGTTGAGCGTGTTTCGCCCGCTTACACCACAGTTTGAATAAATAATAATGACAGTGACAGCTTTCTCGTGCTCATCTGTGCTCTGCGGATGAAAAAAAATACGACGTTCGGCTGTTCCAATAATCAATCCTAGGATCTTATAATCTATTGAAATAAAACTATTTTTCGGATTTTATCGCGTTTATTAACTTTATGTTCCCGACGTTTCGGTTGCTTTACAGCAGCCATGGTCACGGGGGGACTGAGGTGTTAGACGTCCTGATGTTATAGTTAGTAACTGGGTACCCTCATATTTAGTTGTTGTTTGCGGTCCGATCCACGCAGAAAGTGCTCACAGTGTCTCGAAGTCTTGCAATGGTACACTTGGTTTTGGATTTAATTATATTAATTACTGGATCCCAAGTTGGTGGTAGCACCCAGCCATCTTCCCTATTGAAATTAGGATGTTTTTTAATTTCAATGGCCTCACGTATCATCCTTGGTCGGAATCGGTGTTCTTTTGCGAGGATCTGTGGTTTATCAAATCTGATATAATGGCGGGTGCGGTCCTGTACATGTTCACAGATTGCAGACTTCGTGGAGCGCCGGTGTTTCACGTCAGCTATATGTTCTTTTACGCGGGTTTTTACTGATCTTTTAGTTTGCCCTATGTAGGAGAGCCCACATTCACAACATAAAGTTAATAAACGCGATAAAATCCGAAAAATAGTTTTATTTCTTATAATCTAGTTTGCGCTCGCGACCACTTGTACAAAAGTAACAATCATGTTGAACATTATCAAACAACTCTAGACTAAGGTATTAATTACGCTATCAACAAAAAAATATGCTTTTTATTGTAGAAGATAAGGTATCTTTGAAATTTTATTTTAAAAACCCGAAAGCGTAATATCCACCGACAATCTATTTTATTCTAAATTGTATTGATAGTTTTTACACAGAGATAAAAATATGTCGTAAAAGCCATATTTAATTTTTATTTCGAATTAGTAGGTAAAATAAAGGCGGCGTCAGATGAGCGGCAAATGGAAATGGAAATATCTCGCGGCCATTTTTGTCCGCAGCGTAGAGTCGAGCCCGCCGACAGATAGCCGACTGATTCACCTCCACCCACCCCTTCGCAGATGAAAAAGTTTGCGATATCAATTTCAACCCACCATTCTGTATGCACTTTAATTTTTCCTCCAAGTTTTATATTATTGAAGCAAGATGCTCGTTACCTCCATTTAGTTCGCTGAAAAGAAAAGCCAGGGAGACCGTTGTTTCAGTCGGAATGAAAATAATAAATCAGAGGATGGGTAGTTCGGAGACGGTGCTCATTCTATTTCATGCCTTCTGCATATATAATGGGTCCTAGACTAAAGATGCTAAAGATTTATAATAGTGATGAACGTTTAAAATGGAATTAAATACCAATTTAATTATTACGCTTAGTAGTTGTGACCACTATTATGAAAAGACTAACGATTTTTTTACATGCATGGCTATACTTTAATTGTAATTAAAACAGTGACTAAGAATTTTAATTAAAATGACATTAGCTAGCTCTACCTTAAAATTATTTATTATCGTACAAACCTTTCGGATAGGGTAAAATATTTCACACATTTTTTTATGTAGGTACCTAACCGCTATCGTTAGGCACTATTACAGTTCACTAAGGTCCAAAATCCTATTATATTTACCATCTGCATTATTGTACTGATATTGTATAATTATAAATTAACACGAGGCTGACTGTAGACCGTATTCAACAGCATTATTTAACCAAAACAAAATAAGATTTGCGCATTTCTGATAACAAAGTTTTCTCTTTAATATTTTACTGATCGAAATTGACGCATGTAACTCCTAACTGGTTTTACCGAAAATTTGGGCTTATTGGGTGCTCAAATTTGACGTAGAAAAGACAGAGGTCGTTCCCCTGTCGGATTGTACCACTGAATTTCAGGTCGGCGCGAGTGAGTCAGCACATAATATTGAGGTGAACATAAACCGAGTAAAAAGGTGCTTTGTTCGGTTTCAATTACGATGTGAAAGAAAACTTGGAACAACGGGGAATGGCTTTCTTTTCAAATATATTGAACACGGTAGTTATACATCTTAATCAATGTTTTTAAGCAACGAGAAATGTAGCTGTTATCTCTTATTACTTGTTAAAATACCTATTACTTTATTAAAAAGTTACCTGTTTTTAATATGATGCCATTAACATCGTAGCAGGTCTATTTATAAATGGTACTCTGAATTTAATTTAATCGAGTTATTATCATAAATTAAGATTATTGAATAATGTAACAGATATATTATTACATGGGGAACAACTGCGATACGTCATAATCGTGGCGGCATTATGGCGGATATAATGAGCCACCGCCACGGTACAAGCCGCGAATGGTTACACACTACGCCATGATTTATAGCCACGCTCCGCCATTGTTCGCTTAATGAGAGCACTGTCAGGCTATCAGGTTCTAGGTATGGAGTAATGGCCCGTATAATGTCCTTGTTTACCATCCTAATGTCAAGCACAAATTATTGGTAAACAATTATTAAACTTGATATTAAAGTTATAAGATTGATATTACAATTTTTAAAACACTGATTTAATTGTACTGAAAATGCTTTTTGATAATAAACATTGCAATGAAATGAAATTATTTGTAACTTTATTGTAGTCGACTACCGTTTGGCGCAGTGGTTCGAGCGTAGGCCGCTCGGCTCACTGCAGCTGGTGGTTGCGGGTTAGATTCACCGAGGCAAATTTCGGAAGGCCTTTTCGTAATTTGTCCAGGTCTGTGTGTCATTGTGATCGCCCCCAGTCCATTGTACGGTACCCATAGTACAAGCGTTGCTTAGTTTGGGGCCATACAGTTAGTGTGTCAGTCTGGCGATTTTTATTTTTTTTAGCATTATGTCGGTGGAAGCCATAATGAGCCGCACCGCCACAGCACGAGCCGCGAATGGTTCAACACTGCGCCATATTTTATAGCTGCTCCCCGCCATTATTGGTTTCATGAAATTGCGCTATAAACATTATACCTAGATCATAAGTAAGTGATGATAATTATGTACCCATTTGTGTTTTTTTTCTTTATGAAATTCGTCTTTTTACTATACATAGGTACTTAACATATTTTTATCGCCACTTACAAAGAAAGCTCTGTAAGTAAGACTGGCTGTTCCGATTTCGTCACGTACCTACACTTTGCTTTCATTTTATGTTTAACGACAGGCGATAAGGCAATTGACAGCGCGTTAAAACAAGACAAAACATTTTGTAGGGACCGACTGTACTTAATTTTTTATTCAAATTTTAACTTTATGCCTTTGTTAATAATGTGTATTTATTAACACTTATGCTTAAACTAATTTATAAAAAGATCAGAACAGGTTTAATAAGGTGCAAAATCGAAATCCTCATCGGAAATTAAAGGTAGAGTCGTTATCAAAGTGCTTTCTAAGATATATGAGTGGTCGCCCCGCCCTCTGACTGTGCAATGAACTTTAAATCCCCTTTACACCTGGTCCCGCCCTCAGAATACAGTTGTTGTGGAAATAAACGCGATAAAATCGTACTATATACGACATGCGAAGCTGAACTTAGTTTGCTCGGGCGTAAATTATTGTTTAAGCTTTGAGTACACCGCCCTCCGCGGGCCTAGCTAATTTATTCATTTACTACTAAGAACTCGTCTCGGGTTTGCTAAGGATTTGTGGAATAAAACATAGTCCTTGACTGAAGCAAAGTACCCCAAATATAACATTGCCTCTATTTATATTACCGCATGTTAAGATTTTGAGCTCTTTACCGTATGCTTACTAACTGGGATCAGCTAATAAAAAAAAATGTTTTATTCAGAACTGTTATTATAATGAGGATATTCTGGCTGGAATCTGCCACCCTGGCTCAGTGTGGGTTTATAGACTTCACCATGTTTCCCAAAAGAGGTTTTATTGTCACTAACTCACAGTGAAGGTTACCTCGTGATTTTTGCGTTCACTGGTTAACAAGTGACAATCGCTAATGAAATTAATATTAGAAATGGAGCGAGCCGGAATCTTAACTTATGTCCTCTTACATCCGTATGTATATACAATTAATTACTAATTCTAAAGTAATTTCTTTATAATTCCTACAGTTTATAATTCTCAATAATTTAATATTTAAATATTATACAACCTTTGGCGATTATAATTTTGCTAAGTATTCTTATTTTTGTTATTTTCTGAACTATAGTATAAAGTAAGAAACTTAAGTAAGTACTTTTACTTAACAACAAGTAATTACTCATTTCTAGTTACAGGGTATTCGACCTACTTGGCTATCGCTCATTTTTATAGATTTGTTCTGGCAAAATAACTGCAACTGTCAGTGTTGAATGGTGCATTCACTGAAGTTTTTTCGCAAGTTGGACAGTAAAAAGTTCTTGGAAGGCTGTAGTGGTAATAAAACAGTTAATGTTTACTTAACCCAGTTGCGCTTTGGTGAAGTATACAGCGGGGAGCGATTTAGATGCGGAATATTTAGTTTCGCCCACCAAACCTTAATCAAAATGTACCTATGAGTAAATACAGGATCCTAGGAATTAAAAATGTTCTTTCATTTCTAAGAAAATAGCTACAATCATTTTGGAACCGCGGGTTAGTTGGATGGATTTTTCAGAGGGTTCTACCACTCAATAAGTACATATTATACCTATTATTTTTAAGTAGTCTATCAAACTATAGACAAAGGAAAAAATATTTGCCATGCCGGCTATAAAAAAAACCCATTGTTATCCGTTAGTCCATTTTAAAGTAAGAAAGCCGAAGCATAGACATAACAGTCAATCTTATAGCCCTCTTTGCTTTGCGTTAAAAATAATTAGATACATTTGTAGATAAGTTAATTGCCCGCTAATCGCGTGCACTTAGACCATTTCCGCGACTAGGAAATGTATTAGCATTCCTGTCGGCTTGTGTCGGGCGCCCGCCCGTGTAGCCAAACACGGCCGACGCGACTGTACGCGACGCTTCCTCCACATTCAAATGCCGGAACTACGGCTTCCGTTGCACAAATCACTCCGTCACTTGTTTTATTTTGTCAAAAAGTAGGTAAGTCAAACAACATGATCGCCGCTTGTGTTAAATTTTGATGATTGTGGCGGTGACCACAGAAATGACTTATGAATTTATCGTCAAAATTTCACTCCACTCCCGTTCTGAAATCTTGACAGTCAGTAAGTTTCTCTAAAAGGACACCGTCCAGACTAAAAGTAAATTGAGTTACAAATACTAATTAAATTAATTAAAAAATAGTCGTCGCTAGAAGATTATACATAATAAGTTCTTATTTAAGTTCGAAAAACTTAGCGGGCGCTCAGTGGAGCGAAGTTGCCACGTGAACAGGAACAGATGTTAAAGCCACACGTCAAATAGACGCTGGGATTGAAACAAAAGAGTTGGCTCGGTACTTAGGAACTTTGGAGAATCTTTTCTTATGGGACTAGGCCCGCCACACACTCCCCCCACTGTTCCTGTAAGCCAGGATCCAACATTTTTACTAAGTCGGCAAACAAGCGTACGACCCTGATGATAAGCAGTTAACGTCGCCTATAGATTGCAATACCAATGTCATTGCTCGTACGTTGTCGGCCCGAAGGGGAGTGGGATGGAAAGAAGGTCAGGGGGAGGGTGTTGGGTTCTGGCTCTCTCACTCATCGCATGAAACGTAGCTATAATTTACGCCCTTTTTTGTGAGAGGGTGGTACTACCCCAGTTTAGTTAGGCCGAATATGAGCTGTAGTTGGCTACAGCTTTTCTATCAGATTTTTTTATACTTTAAACTGGATTTAACTAGCACTCTGCTCTGCTTCACACCTCAAAAACTTTGTTTCAATAAACCTTTGTTCACGCACCACACGACTCTTATACGCAAACCCTACCTTGGTACTTGTTTAACCCCGCATTGTCATAACGATTCCCACAGAGGTGTCTCATAAATTATATCTTCACAGGTACATGTTCCGATATTAATCTTATGTTATATGCTGGGCTCAGAGAAGCCAGCTATAGCTCATGTGCGGGTGAACAAGGCAATTCATGCCTGCTGGTTAATTATACCTATGTCTTGTAGGATATTGTACGTCACCGGTATCTCTGGGGTGTACAATAGAAGGGGCATTGACAGAGGTTCCTGGAAAACGATGTTTTGGGATCGGATGTTTACTTATCCGATTATTATTATTCGGGAAAACTCTCGAATCATGACAATAAAATCGGATTCAAATACATTTAGTATTGATATTTTGGATTACATTGTGTAGTTACTTTAGATTCTCTCGTAAAGGCTCCTACCGACTGCCACGTATAAAACGCGGCGGCATCTTGCCTAAAGTAAAATAAACCTTGAATAACTCGCATTAGGCATAGTTTCGGTGTCGACTTCATCGTGTGAATGACCGCTCAGTTCACAATCTTCATAATATTGAGTGTTACTACATCATTACTAAATACCAACGAAACGTGGTAGAAAAAAGTGTTCCAGAAAAAGATGGAAAATAACAACAATAAGATGAAATCTTTCCCGTAATGGCGGAAAATTTCCACGCTTTGTGATAATGTGGGAAGTCAGTAACGACTTTGTTTGCTATTTGCGAGACTCTAATTGTCACTAAAAGAGTTTTAGTTGTTGTAAAAGCTCTATGTTTTTTTTTCATATGGGTTTTGTTTTAGTTCTGCCATGGAAGGAGTAATTTGGACTGGCTAAATATAAATGGGATAAGAATTTAGAGATCAAAGCTGGATTGTAATACTCCCTCTTGAATTATTAGATTCCTATCTATAAATATTTAAATAAAATATGATTTTGCTATAGTTCGGTTAGCTTTGAGTAGGTATGTAATTAATTGACTGCTCAAAATAACCGCTGAGGAAAATGTTCCTTGATTTTCATTTATTTAAGCTACTTCATCCCAATCAGTTATCGGCAAAGGTCTCTCCCATTTGCATCCATTGATCTCTATCCTCAGTGAATTTTTGTCCTTCTGTCCTTCTCGAATGCGGCAAGACTGTCACGCCAACGATGCCGTTTACCATCGTTAGGTACTCACTTAGTTAAAATTTACATAGGTGCGATAATTTAAAAAGCTCCTGATATAGAGATAATTGCTTCAGTAAACAGTTGAGTACTCAGAATAGACTAACCTAGTACTAGACTAACCTCAAGCAAATCGTCGCCCACAGATTATTTCCTTAGATAAATCAATCCTAATTCGTCTACAGTTGTACCAAGCATGTGCGAGTAATCCAGGACCAGGAATCCGTATTTTGGTCCCCCGAGCCCACCGTAATAAAGCTTGGTTCGGTTCGATTAAGCCAGTAAATCAGGCTGTCGTCTCGCATAGATATAGCGGGTTAACTTCTGATTTCACGTGTCCCTGACTCCTATCTCAACCGTCGGAAATTGCCAAGAAAAGATGGCGGCCCAGGCCTGTTGGTTCTTATTTATTTTTATTTCCTCGAGCCCGCGCCGGTCGCAGCGGTTGGTAAATAAATTGTAGTTTTAGGACATTTTCTTTAGCTGGAGGATGTATGGTGCTGTAAATCAATTTGCTGTAGTTCTGGCCTACAGTCATATAGGTCAACATGAGGGAATAACTAGGCCTTTTAGCTTTAACATCGTTGGAGGATACATTGGACGGTCGATAACTAACGGCTTCACTGATAATGGTGCTGTTTCTATTATTACTTACATTAAACTTAACTTGACTGAACTTACGGTATTGTCATCTTCTACATAGTCATACATATTCTCAAATATGAGTTGTCTTGCTCCACTATCAAAGTTGATATTGATATTATAATTTAAATGCCTCGATTGAGGCATCTTTACAACTGGTTTAAATAGAGAGAGGTACAACCACGAAGTGACATCAGCTTTCAAATGTTCAGTAATGAACATCCACATTTTCGTTTGTAACACGAGATAGTGCAAAATCACCGCGTCGGCAACAACGGCGCCCAACGAATTACCACGAAAAGGCTCGATTGCCGCGTTTAACGATACATTAATTACACGTTACACCGGCATCGCGTCGCAACCGGGAGTTTATGTATGAACGTGGTAACGTTAACGGCTGATGACATGAACTTTCAGTTATGTATTGAATAACATTTTGTAAATATTGAGACAAAAATACAAAACGTCAAATGCTTACGCACAATATCAAACACGCATGTCAAACTCTCAAAACGTCAATCAAATACACAAAATCATAGAATAACTTATTGGTCTAAGCACAAAATATACAAATAATCAAATATACACATAATTTATCTAAATGAAAACAATATCTATATGTTAATAAAAAATACCTTGTCTCATTTAGGTACTTATAAAGCAATATTTAAGCATTCGACCGCTTCTAAACCAATGTTATAACCTGTACGATAAAAAACCACACTGTCTTTCAATGTCCTGTTTCAAACTTTACCATTACAATTTACACAATAAATATCAACAGTAACGAGATATCACCACTGGGCTGTTAACAAAGGGAGAAAAATGTCCAATACCAACAACTGGGCTCGCTGTTCATCGTTATCGCGGTATCGCATTTAGTTCCAGTCGCTAACAAAGCGGATCCTTCCGCTGTCTCGATGATCGCGGCAGTATAATTCAAAAGTATTAGACCACCCATACACGGATCTACAAACCCCAAACACAATTTCCACAGCAAGGGCCAGAGCAAGGGTTTAGTAGCATTAGCCTCCATAATTTGTCAGTGCGAGTTTCATACAACGCTGGCTGCTTAGGTCCGTCTTAGAGGCTTATTTGTCGACTTAAACGTTATTAAGGGGGAGTCCCTTGCAGGGGCTACTTTTTACCAACTACTTGCAACAAATAAGTATGTCACTCGTCAAACTTTTTGGACCCTTTCCTCACTTTAGTTAGATCAGATAACGTCTATATTCGTAGAGTAAGGCAGCAAGTTAATAGTAGTGACTGATTTTGGTTTGTGGTACTGCATACACAGATAGCTTGACTTTACTACTAATTACTTGGCATTATCAATAATAATCAAAACTAATAGCACCATCAGCTTCAACAATATGAGACCAACACTTATTTGGAAGAGGGACCACCGTCAAGCACTTGGTATCTGTGCTGGTGGTGGTTGCAAGAGAATATTGTATGTGCCTTGTGGCTATAGTATTGTGTTATCTGGACTGTGTGCGGCAGCCTTTACACCTACCGCGCCTCCATTTTTATCCCGTAATGGAATTTATGCAGATTTATGTTTCAGTTGAGGTGACTGATATTTAATTTCACGGTTTAATATACGCTTCGGTTCTTCAATTTTTTGATAATTGACGGAGGATATTAAACCTTATTGGAATAATGCCGAGGACGAAGTTTTATTAGAGAATCTACAGTAAATATAAAATGTTATTAGGTCGTGTGTTTTGCCTGCACATTTTTATTTTATCTTCATTTTTAAATTGTAGTACATATTTTTTGGCGCTTGTAATATCTGTTTTAACTAACGTCTGATAAAAAAGCCTTAACCATACAAAACCAAATGGTTCTAGACGCTAAAAATATTAGTAAAATATTTTGTTCATTTGGAAATATGTAGGCGGGTACAAAAAAGTTTTCATATTTATCCGAAACCGATTTGTAACTACTGAAAAAGTGTATATAACGTACAGTTACTAGTGGGATACCCAGGAGTACCCTGGAAAACGAAGAGGTAAACAATAAAAAGTTTCAGTTTTATTGCGTCCGTTTCAGTTTTACAACCTTTTCCATAACACAAAGACTGTACCAGAATAATCGTATAATTTTGTTGAACTATACAGGGAACAATAGTAAAACTAAGTTGAAAACAAATATAATGTAAACCGAATGTATGTGAAAACTCTAGAGCTCTATGCTGTAGGTATTTATAATTAAGTGTACTTACCCGTCAGAGAATACAAGAGAGATATTATCTACTCGTAATACTCCCTAAACGTAGAGTTAAACGTAACCCAAACGTAGTCGTTATGTAATACCAAGCGCTAATTCTGTTGGCACATTGATGAAAGTAGACTAAGTAAATGTAATTGACGTATTTTTAAAAGTAATGTGTGAGAAAGCAATATTATATATCAAAGGAGGTGGACCACAGAATTTGATTTTAGAATGTACCTATTTGGACGAATTTAGACCAAATCTGAGATATACGCTAAGTTAATTCTCTACTCATGATGGCCCAAGTCTATGTCACGATTAGTGTTTTCATTGATTGACATCATTAATCCAGATAAGGTTAATTAAAATCAGATGACGTAGTCTTGGGCCTAATCACGTAACCCAGCTGACAGACGAAGAGAATACCTGTTCTTACTAATATCTATCGAACTGAGGGCGTGCTATAATAATAAATAAGAGTACATGGTCGGCATATTTTGCATTTTTGAGGCTTCCTTGAGGGCTTATCTTGTCTATCGCTTCTCGTTGGCTGTGATATAGTATGTAGTCTACCAATTATAGCTCCATCCTAGCCTGCAAGACGCTCTATTGCAGCGCTATCACAGTTTCCTAGAGTAAATGCACTAATGCGCTAATGCGCTTCCCATGTTCCAGTAAAACTGTCCATGTAACTATATTTTATTAACACGTCGCTCGAGAATGATTACCCAATGCGACGGTCCAATTGTCATTGGGTAACGTAATTTTTATTTTTTTATTACGCTCATATCTGAGGCTCCTATGGTATGAAAAAATGATTTAGTATGCCTTAAGTTTTTACAGGCACATTTCGCAAATCTAATACTTATACTAGCTGATCCAGCAAACGTTGTTCGGCCATATAAAATATTTCTAGGTATGAAATATACTTTATGACGTATTCTCAGACCTACAGAATATACACAAAAAATCATAAAACGCGATCAAGCCGTTTCGGAGGAGTTTGGTTACAAACATTGTGACACGAGAATCACTACATAGTATAAAACAAAGTCACTTCCCGCTGTCTGTCTGTCCCTACGTATGCTTAGATCTTTAAAACTACACAACGGATTTTGATGCGGTTTTTTTAATAGATAGAGTGATCCAAGAGGAAGGCTTATATGTATGATACATGCATAATATAGTAGAGAAACACTTTAGTATCAGTATTGCACCCGTGGGAAGCCGGGGCGAGTCGCTATATTATATAATATATAGATTTACTGGCTTGAACGTATAGTCTAACTTCACTAGGTATTTACATAAGTTTACATATCATTTCTCGCATATGTACTCGTACCTAAATTATTCTGAGGGTCTCAGGGTCTCGAAAGACCCTGTATAATATTTTGTTAGTCCACGCAAGAAATTAATTGTTCTGCTACAAAGCAAGTCGTATTGTCCTCAATAGAGGCTCTCTTGCTCCTGCCCTGTATTTTATCTGCTACAAAGCAAGTCTATTGATGATCAAGTACAATATATGTGCATTTTTTTCTTCACAAGCCAGTGTTGATGCATTGGACATGCAAATATCGCCCATCAATATTCATGGATGGCGGTCGCGTTAATTGAGCCTTACTTGACGTGGCGCCTTTGATTTTCACGTTCGTTCGTTCGTATCGAGCTTTGATAACTATAAATATAGTTATACTTAATCAATTTCGAAAATTGTTTAAATTTCTAAGACATACAGGTTTCCTCGCGATGTTTTCCTTCATCGTAAGCAATTGATAATCATATAGAAATTATGATTCGCATATAGATTTCGAAAAACTCAGAGGTGTGAGCCGGGTTTGAACCCAGGACCTGGTGCCCGCAAGACGCGTGCTTAACCAATCGGCTATAACTGCTTACGCACTATGAAAGTGTATTTATTATATTAAAGGTGGTATTGCCAAGCTGTAACCAATGGACTACAGCTTACAAACGGGCTGACTCAACTGGGGTAGTATCACCCTCTCACAGAAGATAGGCATAATGCAGCTATAATAGCTGTGTTTAGTACAAAGTATGAAAGAGCCGGAAGCCCGAAAAGCTAGATAATGCGGACAAAAGCTAGTTAATCATAATATATTACCAGTTTAAAGCCGAAATCGAGCTTACTGTGTCGACGCGATAACTTTAATTGTTTGCCAATGCAAAATCAACCTTTGTGTCCCGATAGTTCAGTACGGCGGATGGTAATAAAGTGCCAATGCAAACATTGCGATGTAAATTGCTGATATAAGGTACAATATCGCTTGTAAGTATCTAATAATTCCGCACGTGTAGAGGGACGGGTACTTTCCGGGGATAATCCAATATTAACGAACCGTAATCAAATCATCCGTGTCTCGTTAATATTACACGTGCCTAGTTTGTAGCTAATAATACTTTTAATTTATTTTTATTAACAGTAGGTATATGTATAGTATACGTCCAGTTGGGACAGCAATCGAGCGTGAGAAAAAAGCTTTTGGATTGTAATACTCGTACCATAGATGCAATTTTTTTACTATAAATAAACAATAATAAATAAATAAATATCGCCAGACTGACACACCAACTGTATGGTTCCAAACTAAGTAATGCTTGTACTATAGGTACCGTACAATGAACTGGTGGCGATCCCAGTGACACCCACACCAGGGCAAATTACGAAAAGGCCATTTCCGAAATTTACCCTAGCGGGAATCGAACCCGCAACCACCATGTGCAGTGAGCCGAGCGGCCTAGGCTCGAACCACTGCGCCAAGCGGTCGTCACCCATATATAGTACCCATGTCACCCAAATGTTTGCGCTTGTTATGTTTAGTTTTATTAATTTTATGGATTTTAAGTCTTAAGTCGCTGTAGATACTTTTTGCAATTTTGTGGTACTCAAACGAACATTGATTACTTAAACTAATGTATTACTGTGTAACATAACATCATAACAACAACATAACATTACAACTTAGCTGCGTCTAGTAGACAATTCAATTGGTGTTATAATGTAATTTAAGGATTTTGTAATCGTAATCTTTGCAATCATTAAAAATGAAAGGAAGTTTGTAAGGAAGTAGTTATTTATTTTATTTATTTATGTTCAGGTATCGCAGTCCCATAGATATATACCTACAAACTAACATAAATATTAATAATACAAATAAGAAACGAAACTATGGGTGGTGAAATGTTCGCTTGAATCAATATTATTCAAACATTTCGTTGTTCTTAGTTCGGCTGAGAGCTCCGAAACTCGAAACCCATAGCCCTTGAGATGTAATAATAAAAGCAATGGTAGCTGAAACTCTCACGAAAGCCGTTTATGTGAGCAAGCACTCGAGTTTAATATTTTATATCGCCGGCCCAACCGACAACTTGGGGAAAATGTCGTTTCACTGATTAAACGTTTATAGCAACATGTAATACATCCAAGTTCTCGTTATAAATTTCTCTTAATCTTCAAAGTTATGTAATAAAACTCGAATGAGTTACGTTTAATGTTCAAACGTTTATGTTTTGTTTTATTGCCTATTCAGAAAATTGTGAAGAATGACGCATACCTCAGACAAAGCTGATCGGAAAGTATATTTCTTTCACACTTATATTAACTAGCTGTGTGCCCTATGGGATCGTCCTAAAATCACTAACTTCGATACAAACTTCCATCCCTGTTTCCACATACGTTACATTAGGAAGCCCTGTGCAAAATTCCATACTTCTAGCGTGCCGTTGGTATCCATGGACAATTCACAAAATCCTTACTAATATTATAAATGCGAAAGTAACTCTGTCTGTCTGTCTGTCTGTCTGTCTGTCTGTCTGTCTGTCTGTCTGTCGCTCTTTCACACCAAAACTACTGAACCGATTTCAATGAAATTTGATACACAGATAGTCTAGAGCCTGAGAAAGGACATAGGCTACTTTTAATCCCGAATAATTTTATCCCGTATGCTCCCGTGGGACAATTATCGATCCTACTGAACGGATTTGGATGACATTTGGAAACCAGATAGTTCAAACCTGTATTAAAACATAGGATACTTTTTATCCCGATAGTATGTTCCCGTGGGACAATTATCGATCCTACTGAACGGATTTGGATGAAATTTGGAAACCAGATAGTTCAAAACCTGTATTACAACATAGGATACTTTTAATCCCGAATACTTTGTATCCTGATAGTATGTTCCCGTGGGACAATTATCGATCATACTGAACGGATTTGGATGAAATTTGGAATACAGATAGTTCCAAACCTGGATTAAAACATGGGATACTTTTTATCCCGATAGTATGTTCCCGTGGGACAATTATCGATCCTACTGAACGGATTTGGAAGAAATTTGGAAACCAGATAGTTCAAAACCTGTATTACAACATAGGATACGTTTTATCCCGAATACTTTGTATCCTGATAGTATGTTCCCGTGGGACAATTATCGATCATGCTGAACGGATTTGAATGAAATTTGGAAACCAGATAGTTCTAAACCTGTATTAAAACATGGGATACTTTTTATCCCGATAGCATGTTCCCGTGGGACAATTATCGATCCTACTGAACGGATTTGGATGAAATTTGGAAACCAGATAGTTCAAAACCTGTATTACAACATAGGATACTTTTTATCCCGAATACTTTGTATCCCGATAGTATGTTCCCGTGGGACAATTATCGATCCTACTGAACGGATTTGGATGAAATTTGGAAACCAGATAGTTAAAAACCTGTATTAAAACATGGGATACTTTTTATCCCGAATACTTTTTATCACGTATGCTCCCGTGGGACAATTATCGATCCTACTGAACGGATTTGGATGAAATTTGGAACACATATAGTTCAAAACCTGGATTAAACATGGGATACTTTTTATCCCGAATACTTTTTATCCCGTATGCTCCCGTGGGACAATTATCGATCCTACTGAACGGATTTGGATGAAATTTGGAAACCAGATAGTTCTAAACCTGTATTAAAACATGGGATACTTTTTATCCCGATAGCATGTTCCCGTGGGACAATTATCGATCCTACTGAACGGATTTGGATGAAATTTGGAAACCAGATAGTTCAAAACCTGTATTACAACATAGGATACTTTTTATCCCGAATACTTTGTATCCCGATAGTATGTTCCCGTGGGACAATTATCGATCCTACTGAACGGATTTGGATGAAATTTGGAAACCAGATAGTTAAAAACCTGTATTAAAACATGGGATACTTTTTATCCCGAATACTTTTTATCACGTATGCTCCCGTGGGACAATTATCGATCCTACTGAACGGATTTGGATGAAATTTGGAACACATATAGTTCAAAACCTGGATTAAACATGGGATACTTTTTATCCCGAATACTTTTTATCCCGTATGCTCCCGTGGGACAATTATCGATCCTACTGAACGGATTTGGATGAAATTTGGAAACCAGATAGTTCTAAACCTGTATTAAAACATGGGATACTTTTTATCCCGATAGCATGTTCCCGTGGGACAATTATCGATCCTACTGAACGGATTTGGATGAAATTTGGAAACCAGATAGTTCAAAACCTGTATTACAACATAGGATACTTTTTATCCCGAATACTTTTTATCACGTATGCTCCCGTGGGACAATTATCGATCCTACTGAACGGATTTGGATGAAATTTGGAACACATATAGTTCAAAACCTGGATTAAACATGGGATACTTTTTATCCCGAATACTTTTTATCCCGTATGTTCCCGTGGGACAATTATCGATCATACTGAACGAATTTGGATGAAATTTGGAAACCAGATAGTTCAAACCTGTATTAAAACATGGGATACTTTTTATCCCGATAGCATGTTCCCGTGGGACAATTATCGATCCTACTGAAAGGATTTGGATAAAATTTGGAAACCAGATAGTTCAAAACCTGTATTACAACATAGGATACTTTTTATCCCGAATACTTTGTATCCCGATAGTATGTTCCCGTGGGACAATTATCGATCATGCTGAACGGATTTGGATGAAATTTGGAAACCAGATAGTTCTAAACCTGTATTAAAACATGGGATACTTTTTATCCCGATAGCATGTTCTCGTGGGACAATTATCGATCCTACTGAACGGATTTGGATGAAATTTGGAAACCAGATAGTTCAAAACCTGTATTACAACATAGGATACTTTTTATCCCGAATACTTTGTATCCCGATAGTATGTTCCCGTGGGACCATTATCGATCCTACTGAACGGATTTGGATGAAATTTGGAAACCAGATAGTTCAAAACCTGTATTAAAACATGGGATACTTTTTATCCCGAATACTTTTTATCACGTATGCTCCCGTGGGACAATTATCGATCCTACTGAACGGATTTGGATGAAATTTGGAACACATATAGTTCAAAACCTGGATTAAACATGGGATACTTTTTATCCCGAATACTTTTTATCCCGTATGTTCCCGTGGGACAATTATCGATCATACTGAACGAATTTGGATGAAATTTGGAAACCAGATAGTTCAAACCTGTATTAAAACATGGGATACTTTTTATCCCAATAGCATGTTCCAGTGGGAGAATTATCGATCCTACTGAACGGATTTGGATGTAATTTGGAAACCAGATAGTTCTAAACCTGTATTAAAACATGGGATACTTTTTATCCCGATAGCATGTTGCCGTGGGACAATTATCGATCCTACTGAACGTATTTGGATGAAATTTGGAAACCAGATAGGTCAAAATCTGTATTAAAACATGGGATACTTTTTATCCTGAATACTTTTTATCACGTATGCTCCCGTGGGACAATTATCGATCCTACTGAACGGATTTCGATGAAATTTGGAACACATATAGTTCAAAACCTGTATTAAACATGGGATACTTTTTATCCCGAATACTTTTTATCCCGTATGTTCCCGTGGGACAATTATCGATCCTACTGAACGGATTTGGATGAAATTTGGAAAACAGATAGTTTAAAACCTATATTAAAACATGGGATACTTTTTATCCCGAATACTTTTTATCACGTATGCTCCCGTGGGACAATTATCGATCCTACTGAACGGACTTGGATTAAATTAGGAACACATATAGTTCAAAACCTGTATTAAAACATGGGATACTTTTTATCCCGATAGTATGTTCCCGTGGGACCATTATCGATCATAATGAACGGATTTGGATGAAATTTGGAAACCAGATAGTTCAAAACCTGTATTAAAACATGGGATATTGTATATGCCGATAGTATGTTCCCGTGGGACAATTATCGATAACCACGAGGGCGATGCTGTGAGACTTTCGTGTTTTTTTATGTGCAAGCCATTATCGCCAAAATAGTGAACCTTAAATACAATGAAAATTGATAATTTATTTTGAAATAGCTGGTGGCCGAGTCTTATTACCTATCATACTACTACGACTTACTATTAGGATGAACATTTGGTAGTAACAAATTAATCCTTAAATCAAAATAAATACTTTTATCACTTCTGGTATTTAAAGAACTGGCCAGACCGACTTTGACGGGACTTTTACTGGCGGATAGCTTATGTTATAAGAAGTAACGTGAGCTACTTTTATTAAAAAAATACTTTCCGTGAACTCTGCGTACAAGACAAATATTTTTTGTTAAATAAATTTTTTGTTAAGTTAAATTCAACGCGGACGAAGTCGCGGGCACAGCTAGTATATTATATAGCGGCCCGCCCCGGCTTCGCACGGGTACATTGCGGTTACATTATTCGAGTTTTAGTAAGGATCCCTAATTTTTTTGAAAATATATTATAGCCTATGCCACCCGGGGATAGTGTAGCTTCCCAACAGTGAAAGAATTTTTCAAATCGGTTTAGTAGTTTCGGAGCCTATTCATTACAATCAAACAAGCAAAGTTTTCCTCTTTATAATATTAGTATGACTAGCTGTGCCCGCGACTTCGTCCGCGTGGAATTTAATTGACAAAGTTTCATACAAACTTTCATCCCCTATTTTATCCCCTTGGGGGTAGAATTAATCAAAATCCTTTCTTAGCAGATGCCCACGTCATAACATCTACCTGCATGCCAAATTTCAGCCCGATCCGTCCAGTGGTTTGGGCTGTGCGTTGATAGATCACTATGTCAGTCAGTCAGTCACCTTTGAGTTATATATATTTAGATACCTATACCAATTTTGATTTTAAACTAAAAATGCTCACATATTTATAGTCCTTAATAGGTCTCTTTCTTTAAAAAAAATTTAATTTTTTACTATTTCATAAAAAATGTTCATCTTTTGAACTTAAGATCGGATCGTAACATTTAATTCCTGGCTTTTCAAGCGTGAAATACTTAATTAACATAATAAACTAATTTATTTATGCAATAGAAGCCTTGAGACTAAACCATGAATGTCTCATTTTATTTTACGGCAATTTTATACTATCCCTTGAGCCGATATTAAATTTCTAAATGTTATTGGACTTCGTGGATAAGAATTTTAGTTGTTGATATTAAAAATTCCACAAGTATTGCGCGTTGTACAAAGATATTAAAGTTATATAGGGTGTCTCAATAATCTCTAAAATAATACTTGGATATCCTACTATGCGAAAGTTTGTGAGTATGGATGTATGTTTGTTACTATTTTGCGCAAAAACTACTGAACGGATTTGGATGAAATTTGAAACACAGATAGTTTATAATCTGGATTAACAGATGTAATACTTTACTCAAGTCTACGCGAACGAAGTCGCGGGCAGGAACTAGTGGTATACAAAATAACTAATTTTTAACACATTTTGTCATATCTTTTTCCGCACATTCAAAAAAATATACCTAAACATATCTCAAGTATGAAAATGAAAAAGCAAAACTTTGTTGGCCACTAACATTGATCCAATGTATATTATTTCATATTAGGCCCGTTTTAATAAATCAATCTCAAGTCTGAGAGCGGTCTTGAGTAAGCTTTTGACGTGTCATTTTGTACTGGAACTATATTTCCAAGATCGCTCTCAGACTTAAGATCGATTTATTAATACGGGCCTTAGTCTCTTAAGACTTGGACCTATCCAATCAGCTAAGTCATTCGGAAACCCATTAATCCGGAAAGAGGTACAATTCGAGATAAGTGAGAGCGTAGCTGCTTCGTAGCACCGTAGCAATTGATTCACTTGCGTAGCACATAAACTACTACGACGTAGCGTATTGTGGTTACAGGGTGATAGAGATCCGTAAGCTTCTTGCCGAATAAAAAAAAACTTTGGCCACTTCTCTCCTGGGCGTCAGTGTAACTACTGGCTACCAGACAAACAATCTAGTAATATAATTTGGTGAATATACCTTACATAGGTAAATTATATCGGTGTGCATTCACCTAAGAAATATTACTCACCTATCACAAAGTAGAGTAGAAACTGTATTTCCCTTTGAGTGCTTTATTATCGAGGAAACTTGTCAAAGGAGGTGAACCAACGAAACACCGGGCTAGTGGTATATTGTAACTACTATATCTATAAGTAAACAGAGAGAACACAATTTTCACATAGCCTGTATAATCCAAATCTTCTTATCAAGTTAACAAATGCTATAGTAAATTATGGCAAAGTTGAGATTTTCTATTATAAAAAATCTTCGTTTAACAGATTTACATATTTTTGAACGCAAAGTAGAGGAAAATCTCCACATTAGAATGCTTTAGCCGCGGCGGGCCAACAAATGTTTAAATAACTACCCTCTTTTCTTGTGACTATTTGTATTATTGCATTATTGAGTGTTTTGTGCTATAATTTTTTGTTTTGGTTTTTGTCTCTGTTACTGCTAAATTGGACACCTATAGATTATTACTGTGTTATTTTATGTAACTAACTTATTACTACTATTTCTCGACTATAGTGAAACAGAAAGGGGTACTAAATCCTTCTAGTAAATTCAAATCTTGTAGGCTTTGGGAGACATAGAAGAACAAATGATGTAACAGCTGTCCAAAGATTCACAGCACAACACCACCTATAATTCTTAAAAAAAACTTCCAAAACCAATAACTATTAGATACTATGTAAAATAAAAGTAAATTTACCCTTTTTATTTCACCTTGTATTGGTACTTTTACTTAAGTAGTGTTACCCAATTACTATTATACAACCGCCCCCACTATCACAAGGGGGACTACCTACCCATAATATCCAGTATATTATTCCCTAGAAAACTCCCACTCACTTCTCACAAAGGAGATTATAAAGTGTATTATCCTTTGAGTGATTATCGAGGAACCTCGCCAAAGGGTTTGAGCGACAGGCGACTGATACCTGGCCGCCATTGTAAGTACTTACTATCAACGCCGTTCTGTATTGGTAAGTACCAGTACAGAACGGTGAAATGAACTGATGAATATCACATGCGGGTCTGTAAACACTGTTGCAGTTCGTTCTCCCAATCTGTTTGTGTAACGCTTGTATCTTGTTTGTGTGGACTTATGCAGTCATTCACACGGTTAATCCCGCACCGGCATTTCGTATACATTTTGACGGCCATAATATATTATCCATAGATAGAACGGTGTCGGCTTTTTCGTGTGAATGACCGCTTACCCATGATAGGTGGGTGGCAAACATGTAATATTCAATATGGTTTAAGTGTGCAATAGCAATTTAAAGCGTTTTTTTTTTTATTCCCACCCTCCGCAAACGTTATGCTTGGTGGAGCAGTGTTTTGGAAAACGTGATTAATTTACGTATTTTCGTAAATATAGGTCTACCTTTAAATTTAAGAAATTTAATCCGTTTATGATTTTAAAAAGTGCTTTGTAATAGTAACAAAACATACAAGGTAACAAATTTATAACACTTTTCTGATAATATTAAATTTAGCCCTGAAAGCTGTGAGCTGAAATTGAAATACATATTATATAGGGATTCTAAAACACCAACCTGGGTATATCAAAAATGATAGTTTTAATCCTAAACATTCGAATATTGGACTCGTGTTACTCCAAATATTTTTGTACACAAAAAAGTGAAAAGGAAAAAATACAATCAAACTAACTGGAAGCGCAAAAAACTGGTTATCCAAGTTCGACATGAGAGAACAGTCCTGTAGCTATATAGGGGTGTTGTTTTTCCTTCCACATCGGTCCAGTTGAGGGGTGGGTATGCAAATATTTCCATCAATATTCATGGATGGCGGCGGCGTCATCGATAATTGAGTCTTGACAACGGTGTCTTTGATTTTAATATTTGGTATCTCGCGTTCCGGTTTTTAATCAAATATCTTTTAGCCCAGGGGTGCTACTCTTAGCAACGATAATCGATATATCGTGACATTCATATTGTCGAATCCTAATCAAATTTCATCTTTTTTGCCGTCGTATATAGTTTGAACGATTATTTTGTAATGTTCGTTCAGTAATCGATACGATGGCAAAAAAGTTGAAATTTAGAGTAGGATTCGACAATACGAATGACACTAAGAGTAGCACCTAAGCACTTGAGGGTGTACCGTATAGGTACTTAGCTAGTGCTGATGTATAGAAAAATGATACAAGATAATAATGAAGTTTATAAAGTAAGTAATCCAGTGGTTACATACTTACTTCGTAAGAATCTAATGTTTTATTTATTATGTACATTTTATTTTATGGTGTATCTCTGGGGTGTGGTAGATATATGGTGCGTTAAAATATGAAATTATTAAAAAACGCACTAGAGGTTTATTTATTGTAGGTACATAAAGGTATTTTTACACAAGTGTTATTTACTCACCTTAACTTTTAAATGGGTCAGTATTTGACCCATTACTACGGGGATGAGACGGGATATTGATTTTATTGTATATTTTACAGGACAATATTTTTTTTTACATATTGTGAAAGATTTTAGCTAAATATAAAATTAATACGAAGTTATTAGGCATTAAAATTTGCTGGAACTAGGTATGCAGTTATGAAACTTTAAGCGAAAGTATTAATTACCATTTTAAATATATTTTGTAAAATTATTCCACCAGTTAAACTTGTATGTATGCAATAAAATAAAATCCATCATCATCTCTTTAAAAATAGCGAATAATATGCGCAACATTTTGCGAAAAACTATTCATGAATTTCGTAACTCTTCGTTTTGGAAAGTTTAAAATTAATTAAATAAAGGATGAACATAGTTACAATCTCGGTTCGTGGAAAGTCTGAGCGCTAGACACATTTTCTTCTGACTCGCAATGAATTTATATCAGCGAAAATGCTACAAAAAAAATAGCTTGCGCTTACTGAGAGGCAGACAATATAGAATAAGATCCAATTGCCAACGCAATCTTGGAGGTACGACTATCTTTTCTCCAAATCTTCATTAAGAGTCCCCAAGGGGGTACTACAACGAAAACTGTACGCAGGAACGTTTGTGGAATATTTCAATTCGTTAAAAATCTCACATAAACTCCATTTTTAATCCAAGAGATATGCATAAACAATACAAGCCACATAAGGGAACACATTACTTTAGTCATATCCTTTTACTAGCTGTGCCCCGCGACTTCATCCGCGTAGTATTGGATTATTGGGTTAAAAAGTATCCTATATGTTAATCCCGGTTATAATCTATCTGTGTTCCAAATTTCATCCAAATCCGTTCAGTAGTTTTTGCGTGAAGGAGTAACATACATACATACATACATACATCCACACTCACAAACTTTCGCATTTATAATATTACTAGCTGTGCCCCGCGACTTCATCCGCATAGTATTGGATTATTGGGTTAAAAAGTATCCTATATGTTAAGCCCGGTTATAATCTATCTGTGTTCCAAATTTCATCCAAATCCGTTCAGTAGTTTTTGCGTGAAGGAGTAACAAACATACATACATACATACATACATACATACATACATACATACATACATACATACATACATACATCCACACTCACAAACTTTCGCATTTATAATATTAGTAGGATACTGCGGTAAAAGTTGCGAAGTAATAATTCATTTCCCACAATGATCCACTGTAATGGCTGCAAACTAAATTCCGTTTCCCGGCGTTTAACTGTACTGCACTGCACAAATATCGCGTTTTTTCCGCTCGGCCACGTACTTCGCTCACACAACTTTATGGGACCGCAATCTTCATAAATCTCGACGAAGACGACCTTTTGTCTTTGTCCCGTTCTCTTAGGGTTTAGGCAAATTCTGATCCTCCACAAATTGGTCCCTGGAACCTCAGTGTGCATGTTACGTCTTTGTTTGAGGGACCGCCCTCCTGCAGGTAAATAAAAGTGAGGAAAAACTTGGCAACTTATGTAAATCGGGTTATATGTGACTTGAATAAGTAACTTTGTATTCAGTACACAATATGGCTGTAGTTTTTTCTTTTGTGTCATAAAGAAAAGCCATTCTCAAAGTACTTTGCGAATACATGTGTGTATTCAAAACAATATCAAAGAAAACTCTTGGATGTAATAATAATTTGAGTGGTTACTGTCAAACTTTTATACGGGCATCAAAGGAATAATGTTGTAAAGCATTTTTATTTTTAAGTAGTTGTATCCGCAGTGTTATTAATTATGCAGGTTTCCTCGAATCGACCATAAAAGTGTTCTCTGAGTATCGCCGTTACATTAAATTGTTATCTGCGACGAGGCCCTCGGCGCACGGTTTTTTAATTAAAACAGGCAATTTGGCGCTGACTTAACTCAAGTTTCACAATTATGTTTTTGTCATCGCGGTTAGGAACTTTGTGAAGGAAATTTATTTTTGGAGAAAAGTTTTCGAAGACTTGAGATAACGGATTTAATAATGGGCGTACCTAATATTGTCCACAGAACATTCGGTCAATTGTGTGAATGTGAACTCGGACTGAGAACACGACTCTCGATCGGAACGCTGACCGGAAGATTTATCGAACCGCGCGTGTAGCTGGCGTGCGCTGCTTCCCCGTAGCCGGCAAATGGAAAAGTTGCCTCCAAGTAACCCGGGGGCTATTGGGGCCCGATGTGTTACAACAAATTTTATAGCAGCGCAGGAAAACTTTCCGCGTACTGCTCAGCAATAAATAATAATGCCTGAATATTGGACGGGATCGATACATAATATTTAAAAGTTCCTGTTTGCAGTTGAAGTGGACTCGAAAGTTTCCGTACTGAATATTTTCATCCGTGAACGTTGCGAGGCTTAATAAACATAGTATGCCGGAGAATGAGCAGCAAATTAGGGGAGGAATATTCATGAACGAAACTCGGTTGAAAGTTTTTGATAAGAAATTATGGTAATGATTTTAAATTGACCTAATCCATATTGCGGGCCCGAAAATTTGGCAACAAAACTTGTTACGGCGGTGGGGTGATGCCTCGGCTCGAACACAATTTTCTAATTAATTTATACCCTCTCCCAAAAGTTTGTTTGATCAGATTTTATTGTGTCATCGCAAGTTTAGGTGGAGTCTTTGTTTTTTTATTAAGAAACATTAGATTTATTGAAACAAATTTAGATAATTAGGCTAACCTGACCATTATTTATAAGAAGCATAGATTATCGTCTGTTCGCTTTATTTCCCTTTACCTAACCAAAAATAACCACATATCATAAAGAAACGTAGATAACTCTATATCAGTTCGGTTTCATCACCGAAAGCTTTTATGGTATCAAATTGACACTTTGCACGTCTCTACAAAAAAAGGTGCAGGGCAACGAGTGCATCACGTTTTGTGCCGTTAGATATGTCAGCCAGAAAATTTATTGCAGCATCCCTGGAAGAAGAACCGAGATGTGTGGGATTCATTGAGGGTGGCCTTTGTCCAGCTGTGGATCTTTTCTGGCTGATGGATGGAATTTTACACACCTCTTGACGATAGATTAATTTCTGCAATAGGCTTATTATGATGACTAATTATCAATTTAGTATGTTTTTATATGAACTCATAATTACTTTAGTATTGCTTTTTTGATAATAAAATTGTGAAATATTTTTGGACAAAATATTAAATAAATACAGACACTTTTGGCTATGCAAGTTTTTTAAAGAACTTTCTCTATTATGACATCATATTTAATTAGCTAGGTTTACTTTACACGTCTACATTCTTTGTAAAATTTAAAATATTCCAAAGTCATGCCGTATGCAATAAAAATAAATAGTGATAATGCCCATTGTTTTTCTCCTAATGAAACAAGACTCGTAAAGCAATCGATAGTACAGAACTGGGCGAGTTTACGCCTTACTTGTTGCTGAATTGCCTCTTAGTATTTATGTTTACGATAAGTACCGCTGTTAGGAGCTGTTATTTCGGGTACATACAAATTCAGGGAATTGGAGTTGTAGTTTCGTATAGCGGGATTAGGGTTTGAATTGTCGCTGTAACAGTATTGTAGATGAAAATGACAACGACCCTTGAGATGTCCGTGTTTGTTGTCGAACTTTATTAACCTATAATTGGCTTTAACTTACTTTTGTTATCGTTACTCCTTCCTTTTATTTCCGATCCGGTGGTAGATTTACCCTCGCCACCTCTCCTGACAGCGGCCCAAGCCGAGGTCGTGTCCCTTGTGGCGCCCTTGAGCTAGCTGCCCCCCTGCCCCTCTGGCTGGAGCGCACTTGCGCTCGCCCTCGGTCCGGGTGAAGTTGTTATGGCCACTCTGGCCAACATATAGTCATATAAAAAAAAAAAACCTTCCTTTTATACGTTGGCAAACAACCGTACGACCTGATGCTAAGCAGTTACTGTAGCCTATAGATGCTTGCAATACCAAATGCTTTGCTCGCACGTTGCCGACCTGAAGGAGAGTGGGAATTGTGATAGAGTGCGGAAGGATCTAATTTGTGAGGGTGGTACTACCCCGGTAGACCCAGCTAGTATATTATATGCTTTAGCTTTACAATTGTAAAGCTCACCATACATACTCCATTTTTTTTATTGTCCCCAGATTGATACACTAACTGTAAGGTCCCAAACTAAGCAAAGCTTGTACTATAGGTACCGTATAATGGACGGTTGGTGATCCCAGTGACACCCAGACTTGGGCACATTACGAAAAGGCTAATACCGAAATTTGCCCCGACGGTAATCGAACCAGCAACCACCCGGTGTAGTGAAACTAGCGGCCAGAGCTCAAACCACTGCGCCAAACGGTCGTCAAAAGATTTGACAAGACCAGATACGTTAAATGCCAAACAAGATCACATTTCGTAGAATCCAACGTGCGTCCATGTCCTGGAAATATGGGAGTCATTCGTGTGAAGTTTAATCTGTTAAATTGATATCCGAATGCGGCGACGGAACGGTGGAGGCGGTCCCGCCACGCGCTCTGACACGCCAATGTTTCACGCTGTGATGGGTGTTGCCAGCACGTGTTCAATATTTACCCCACTGAACTCTTTAAATCATAGTAGCCTGTGCCTGATAGCTTACTGAACGCGAAACACTATTTTCTGAATATGATCATAGGTGCGGCTTGTGCTGATGATAGCATAAGATTGAAATTAAGTTGAAATTAAGCCCGCTAAGTTTCAGATTAAGAGCCAGTTACTGAGTTTAATTGTTTAAACAATATACTATTTGGAACCCCTTAGCGGTAAAACCGAAAGAAAAAATGTGGCGATAAAATTTATAAAAATGTTCAAAGGCATTATTTGAAACTAATGTCGTTTGAAATAATTGAATTTGAAAGGTTATTAGTAAGCAGACTGACCCTTATTACGCAAGATTTCCAACAACAACAAAAAATAGAAATAGCACTTCGTGACTCAGGAAACGAACAACATTTTTATGGACAGACTACCTTGCGGTGACTAAAACTGTACAAGTAAAATGGTAGAAATTGCAATACACTAGCAACACTAAAACTGAAACGCGACTTCATCCATTATTTCATTCGCACATAAACCTTTTGTTCTACAAACCTTTAGTTTTGATATTGGATTCGCACCACGTACCTTTCTTTTCAAGATTTATTGGATTACGGTGCCCGCTGCTTCATGTTAGAAGCATGGGCCTCGACTTTATTGTTATGTGGCAGTAACGTGGTCTTAAAATGGAATCGACTTGGGTAGCGAGCTAACACCCGTGTATACTTACACAATTCATTACTTGTCTATAGGTATTTAGTTAATTTATTTTATTTTTTATTTTCGGATAGCTCACAGCTATACAACAGTAGGTAAACATGAATGTATAAGAAGGCCACTTAACAGCTTTCACAGACAGCAGAAATGATAAATACAAAGTAAATACAGGTAACCGTAGATAAATATGTGTTAGTACAAACATGCGAATCAAGTTGAAGATGGAATAGCAAATTAAAAATGAAAATTAAAAAGAAATAAGCAGTTTACATAAAAAAAAGAAAATAAATTAATTTGTATGTACACTAGAAAATTACACATTGAAAAAATCGTTAGCCAGGATACTTTTAAGTCTAGGGACACTAGTATTGAAAATATCTACATCAACCTTCCAACAAAATGTGTTATATGTACGACAGGGTTCGACGTATTAGGTACGAGTTTTTTTTTCTTTAGATACACCTGGTTAGCGGAACATCAAGATGTGACCCACGAAGATAAGAAAATGGTAACCACACAACCCGACTTTGCCAACAAGTTCTGGGTTGTCTATCGATCAATTTATTATACGGGATAAGAAAGCAATTCAGTAAGTCATTTATTTATAATTTCTCAGCAAAGTCATACCGAAACAAGAGAATTCTTAATAAATAAAGCGTATTCCATAGAACAATTATGCACTATCAATATGAGAGTAACGTATTATTGCTTAAGTAACTTAAATGGCAATTAGTATTTGGCTAAGAATTCAAACTTTTGTTATTTTCTGAACTATGGAATAAAATAAGTTACTTAAGGCTAAAGCGCCCATCTAGCCCGCGAAGTTCAAATTTTTTGAGGTTTTTTAGAAATTATTAAAAATCTGTCAATAATAAAAGGCACATTTTGTAATTCGCGAAAAAGACCGTGTGCAGTGCATTTATTAATATATCCAACTTACTCTAAAACATTTCAAGACCGACAGCTATCCAGATAATCTGTCATTTTTTGTATATTAGGTGATTTACTAGTATCATATCCACCGTGATAATATTTAGAGTAAAATAATTGTATTAATAAACGCACTGCATACTGTGTTTATCGCAAATCACAAAATGTTGTCTTAAATGTTTTCAGATTTTGGATAAACTATAAAATTGAAATTGAAATTGAATTTCGCGGGCTAGACAGGCGACTTCACCTTAAGTAATTACGTGTCCATAGGTACAGAGATAAATATTTATAGACTGAACATTTTGGCGTAAAAATAAACCAATTTTTCGTGTACAGCCGTAAAAAGACGTGAGATCAAATGGAGCCAAATGTATCTATAAATAGGTAAGTGGGGCGTTTCGAGATGTTTACCTATCAAGATCAATTAATCAGAATTAGAACACTCCCTAGTTTCCAAATAACTGAAGATTATATTGATGCCATTATTCAGATTGTCTAGGCGTTAGTTACAGCGTCACGTTCGCTTGTAGCACAGTTGTTTCGGGTCCATTTACAATCATAGTTGATGACAACTCTAATCTAAACCCATCCGGATTGTGATGTTATATTTATTGACGCGGACAAGTGGAACGAAGGGATAATACCTAAATAATGTGAACTTAAAGACATGTCTTGAGATTCTATAGATTAAATTTGACCATAGCTGGCAATAAACCCTTTAAGACATAAGCACTAGAATAAAAATATGTAAGATCTACGCTTATGCTAAACCAAAAGCATTATTATATTTCGCGACTGCTTGGCGTAGTGGTCCGAGTATAGGCCGCTTGGCTCACTGCAGCGAAAGCTCACGGGTATGATTCCCATCAGGGTAATTTTGGAAATGGCCTTTTCATAATTTACCCTGGTCTGGATGTCACTTAATGGACCCCAGTCCATTGTACGGTACTGTAACATGGGGGTTTCAATTAATAACTCGTAGTATTTTATAATATTTATTACTGTTAATTATTATTATATTATTTAAATATTAATTTACATAAAAACACGTCTTAACTCAATAGTTCCCCCATTGTCACTGCCAGCGCACCGCGGAGCTTTCAATTTCAAATATAATCCTTTTTTTTTAATTCAAATACGTTCTTGACGGCCAGGAACGCTTATCGCCTGTGGCCAGTGCGCCGACATGGACCTCCTTACAGTACCCATAGTGCGAGGGTAGCTGTGTTTGGAACCATACAGCTGGTGTTTTAGTCTGGCGATAATTAAGAATTTATTCATGTCCAAAATTGCTGGATATTAAGATCCATCAAACCTCCTTAAACCACCTACTCAGGTTGTTTTACCTATGTCTACTAATTACTGGTCTGATAAAAATAACCCTAAAATCTAAACCCCCAAGATTTTACTGCTCGGGTAGGATTATTTAAATGCTCAGCTCATATTAACATATAGGCACCTTAATATCTTAAGTTTAGACTGTGCTTCGGAAATTCACAGTAACATATACACATTACATTACTGATACATTCGGCTGGTCATTGCATAATATTATACTGCAAATAACATTGTAGCAATACCAACAGCGTTTATCTAATTAAACGCCATAGCACACATATCATTATCAACTGTATACCTGTCGTAAATCCAATATTGTCACTGGCCCCACTCCCTTTGGCCCGGGGTCACGCATATTGGCCAATCATACATTAAGTACCAGCATGTCCGGCCCAATTATCGGTAATTAATCATACACAGGGCAAACAATAATCGTATATTAGCTTTGAAAGACGATAATATATAGTTATTGATAACCTATTATTGCTATTATGCGTGAATAATATTGTGACTGGACTCGATATAGTGACGCAATATATTAGATTAATTCCATCTAAATCCATTCAAATAAATAGAATTGGAGTGTCTGTTTTTAATATCAAAATAATACCTATTCACTATTATAAATGCATATGAAAGTACATATATACGGTAGTAATAACAAAAATGCGATTTAAAAAAAAATGTCTGTATTCTTGTGCTGGGTAATCTCCGAAACGACTGGATCAATTTGTACGGGGCTTTCACTAACAGATAGCTGATCTTATAAGCAGTAATTTAGGCTACTTTTATTTTAGAAAAAATACAAAAAATATAGCTATACCTATATCATAAATGCTGCGTGTCGCGCGGGCTCAGAACGCGCGAACGGGCTTTTGCGATATAATAGGCATATAAAACACGAAACATCGACTCGCAAAAAAGAAAAATGACGAACATTTTTTGTAAAATTAAATTTTTGTTAAGTAAAATTCCACGCGGACGAATTTCCGGGCACAGCTAGTACGAGTATATTATTATATTAGAACGCATTTTAAAGTAGGTGAGTACTACCTGATTTATTCACATGGTTTTATAGCTTTTTAAAGAGCCCGTTATTTTCAACAAAAGCCTTTCATATGGGATTGAATATTAAAAAAAACAAAGTAAAACGTCCATTAAAACTCACAACAAACCTTTATTTAAAATAAACTAGTAACGTTCATAAATATTTATAATGTAAGAAGTACAAATTATTTTGTTATAGTTCATGAAACATTGTTACCCAAATTTCTTTGAAAGATTAAACGGATTAAAGCGGCTAGAATGAGCATCTGTTTTGAATTTCATTAAGTAAATAACCGTGCTGATTTCCATAAAAACGTTGTTCCCGTTCTAATGGATCCAAGGGAAGATTCCCGCAAACGAAGAACATCTTTTATACACCTAATTTGCGAAATGAATAACGTTCATTTTCAGGTTCTGGACCGTTGTTTTTGCTCAAGGATCTCACCCGGAACTGAAACAGTGTTGTCAACTAAGAAATGAATTATTACCAGTATTTACCGGAAGATGACATTTCTTGAATCGGCCCATTAATTCCTAATGGAGCGTCGACAGGGTACATTTCGTCTGTTTGGCTGCACAAAGCCTTCGCCACGGAGCTATTTTCGGTAGCGTATCCGATAATTTATAACTACCAGTTATTTCTAAATCGTTGGATAGCGGCAAAGTAAGTGGAATATATGGCATGACGTTCCACGGTCTATTTCTCTGTGTTGTAACCTTTTTTCTTGAGGGTCTTAGCTAACTTTGTAAATGTTTGCTCAAGATTTTTCTGCTCCACAGATTAGATTAATCGGGTTTTATACGCAGTTGTAGTTACATACACACAGTTGAATATATGCACGAAGTACACATTTATATAATACTAGCTGTGCCCCGCGACTTCATCCGCGTAGTATTGGATTATTGGGTTAAAAAGTATCCTATATGTTAATCCCGGTTATAATCTATTTGTGTTCCAAATTTCATCCAAATCCGTTCAGTAGTTTTTGCGTGAAGGAGTAACAAACATACATACATACATACATACATCCACACTCACAAACTTTCGCATTTATAATATTAGTAGGATAAACTCCATAGATATTATGGTTTCATTACCAAAACAAAGATTAGCATAATTTGACGATGCTGATATAACGGATGGTGTTCAATTTAAAGTTTCCCCTTCATACGGTTCGTTCCTTTGGGATATAACATTTTGGAATAGTGTTGTTATGTGTAGTAAGTTTAATTCAAAATGTGTTCTGTTCTCCGATAAACACGCAAATTGAACATGCAATTTTAGACGTTGCGTAATTTAAGAAAACAATTACACGAATTTAAAAGCAAAATTAATATTTCCAATAATAGTTTACTATTTTTTTGTGATCCCACTGAAACTCATTAGTGTTTGATAATCAAATTTTAGATGGTAAGCAGTAATTTTAAAAAAATATATATTACTAGCTATGTGAGTTTATCACTTTACTAGTTTTCCCGTTAGCACCTCCATCTAAGCTAATGATAGTGTTAGGAATGGGCTCACGTTATTAGTTTAATGGCCATGTTGGGGATCGAACCCGGAACCTCTCGGCTACTAGGGCGGCCCCTCTAACCACGAGGCTATTGACGGCTACCTAACCTACTAACCGTTGCTTATAGATGCTTATTATATCAAAGGCATAGCTCGCACGTTATCGATCTGAATGGCATTGGAACAGAGGCAGGAGCAGGAAGGGTTGGGCTTTAGGCTCTCCCACTGTTCGTACAAAACGCAGCTATAATTTAATAGCTATTTTATTATAATCACTTTTTCTAGGAAGACAGTGTTTTAGGAATAGATTTATTATGTAAACTGGACTGATAGGAACACTATTAAAGAACTCAATTTGAATTTGAAAACCAGATGTAAAAACTACTTTTGATTTTAGTACTATAAGAACGAACCTTTAATATAACTCAGACTATGAACAAAGTTTAATAGTTCATAATGTAACGGCTGGTCGAATGCGAAGTTTTCCTCAATATATCGTTCAATTGTTATTGCAAAAACGTGATTCACAGTTATAGTTCTGGTTGATTTACGCGCAAGAAGCTCACTATGTTACCTACTTGACTTTGAATTTAACGACCGCTTGGCGCAGTGGTTCGAGCGTATCCTGCTCGGCTCACTGCATAGTGGTTGCGGGTTCGATTCCCGCCAGGGAAAATTTCTGGGTGTCACTGAGATCACCCTCAGTGCATTTTACGGTACCCATAGTACAAGCGTTCCTTAGTTTGGCCCCACACAGTTGGTGTGTCAGTCTGGCGATATTATTATTATTACTTATCATCCAGGTATCTACGTAGAATATTTTTAAAATTTAAAGTTTAATACTCAAGTATTAAACGCCAAAAGTCGTGGGTTTACATCCCGCTAACGGACACCAATGAACTTTTCACTCGGAAAAATCTGTGTGCATACAACGTTCCCTAATGGCATTTAGATACAACGAAGTACTTCCGTTCGTGCTTGGGAGGGTACGTTAAGCTGTCGGTCCCAGCTATCAAAGTCGTTAAGCTACGCCTGAGGCCTTCGGAAGCCCGAAAAACTTAGACACTAAACAGGGACTCTGAAGAAATAAAAAAATACAGTGCCTCGTCGAAAGAATACCTACTATTGGCATTACATCGTTCTCTTCTCTTGTTATGTGAGCATAAAACATTGGAATAACGTGCAACGATATTATCAATGAAATATTTCTCAAATATAATGATTTCTAATACATTTCATCCAGCGCATTTTTCTCAACCAGTCCGCAGACGCGTCAGACTGATTTAAAGGCCAAGTTTAGTGAATGAAGCTAGATATTTCAGGCAAAGAGCACACGTCTGTCAGGCACCGCTTTTACATTTCAACTTCAGCTTGGCAAACCGCACTGCGCAGTCTAGCCAGCGTCGATTACTTACTGTAAGTGCATATTATTCACCATGCACTATGTGATTTAGGTAGTTTACTATCGAGGCATTCCATTTCTTTACTTGAAAGTTGTTAATGTTTAAAATTCATAGCGCTTCAATTATTACAAAACTAAAATCTTCTGAAACAGTAATTCAATCTGAGATAGGTAGGTACCTACCTCGTTTTCCTTAACTGCACCTCAACGTTTTATAACCATTTCAAGTCGAATTCAAAGTGTAACTTCATTTCACCGCGGCGTGTCCAAAAGATTTTATTAAATCAAAACATTTACCTCGAAATTTCAGCTGTATTTTGAGTGAAATTCATGAAAATGAAGTTCTTTATCATAAGTTCATTAGAGCGGTGCCTGGCGACGTCCCCACGCCACGAGATATTGAACTTTGGAACTAAACTTTACAACGTAGCCTATGTTTTATGTTTCAATTTTTCTCCACCGGGGGGCGTAGTTACGGAGTGTAATAAATAAATTGTGCATTTATAACATCTTCTTCTTCTTCTCATAGTGCTTCTCCAACTAGTGAAGGTTAGCAGTCAGCTCCACATATATCTCTCGGTCTTTGGCGAGGTTGAAAAGCTCCGCTGCACTTGCATTTATAACATCACAAAGAGACATTAGGTTTGAGTAAAACCATGAAGCTACTTAAATTAAGCTTATGATATTATACGCATATCCCTCGCGGGCAGGGTTTATTTTAATATTATAGGAATAAATAATATTATATTATAGGAATAAATTAATCAAAAGTAAATTATGTGAGCTCATCGTAATTTATCATGCCAGAAAATAATAATGCAGACAGTTAAAGTAACCAAGACCAAAAACCCTCAGCAAACCATCATCTTTATTATACTTAGTCATGTAAGTAAACCTAATCTATCACAATCTGGTGAGAAATTACCGTGATTAATGACATTCTGAAACTTCCACAAACATCTCTTAAGTCCGCATGAAACTTTGGAATTTTTTCTGCAAGGTGCAATGAATCTAAAAGCAAAGCGTTATTAGAAACTTCCAAGTAGGATTATTCTTGCTCTGTCTGGGAATTCTCGCCAAGAATATTATGGTTTCATAACTGGAAAGTTGTATACTAGTCGTGTTTATTGCGGACTCCCCAGACGCCTCCACTTTATAGAGAGATAAAAATATTTCGATTAAACTTTTTGGTATAACCCGTACAGTATATACTGTTTCGCAACATAGTCTCTAGATAACGGCAACAATATTTGCAATTTTATAGAGCCTATGAACAAAGTTTTTATTACTACCACCTGCTTTACGTTGACGTGTCGGTATGAAAGAACAAGACAACTTTTTATTGCGCGGCAAGCAACCGATTTCTTCAATTTGCTTTGCTCGAGTGATAAAAAACAAAACAAATCCATTGAAATAAATACCTTGCACACTTAGGCCTGTATTAATAAACTTATCTAAAGTCTGAGAATGATCTTGAGTACGATTTTGATATATCATTTTGTACTGGGATGACGTTAAGATGACATTTTCAAAATCGCTCTTAAACTTGAGATCGATTTATTAATACGGGCCACATTGTCATATTATCAACGTGCAACTATTATAAACTTATTTATTGTTATGGTATGTTCCTTCAACGGTTTATTTTGGTAATCACAGGCCACAGTCTTTTCTCAATGTAGAAGGCATTAGTGTCTAAAGTATAATTCTGACTGCAGCTATCTTGCAAGATAAAGACTATATCCAGGCCATATATCTTCTTGAAAAATGAATGTGAAAATTGTAATCGCAACAAAGGCAACGTCTAGAGTAATAGTTCCACATCTTGAATTTGGCGGACACAGGCGATATTTGAAAACAAAGGCTTAGAAAATCAGCGCTAATACGAAAAGTTAAACGACTGTTGTTTTAATGTTGTCAAAAAGTAAATTTTATTCAACCGCCCGTTGTTCCCCTCGTGCCTTATGTTCGAGTTTGTCCCCCAGATATAAATTATTATCGTATGAAAACTTTACAGCGAAATGACAATCATTTATTCTCATTATTTCACGAAACAAAGGAAAAATCCTGCGAATATTCCCCAATTTGTTAAGAGACGTTTATTACAATTTCCCTTTTTTCTTTTCGGCTTTTTCGTAACCCCAATATGTTGGGAGTCGTGAATCTGAGTACAAGAAGTTACGCCACCTTTTTTTCTAAAGGCTGAGTGATTTAAACACTCGCTCTCCTAATTTAGGGCAATGCTACAGAGTTAGAAAAAGAATTTGCCACCAAATTGATTTTGCTGCTTCAATTATTGTCAGAACACGATAAATGTACTTTAAAATAATATAAAATGTAAACTATACAAAAAAAAAATACTCGAAACTTTTACCATTCATCGAAATACATAAATGCGTATATTGCATTACATAGCTATAGGTACATTCAATGTTCGTAGTCCAAAAAAAATTGTTTACCTAATTTAATTTTCAGAACGACCCTTTTTAATTTCAAGGTATCGAGGTACGTTTTCTGTGACATGGGAACCTTAATTGATTTAAAGCGAGTTACAATCAAATTCACCGCTGAAATCGATACCGGTCTCGTCGACGTAAATTTTATTTTTTTGTGCTGAAAATTGGATACCATCATCAGACGAGACGTGACCAGGATACGCGACACGTCGCTGTTTTTGAGTTAGCAAAATAAATACCGCATCTGAATGCTTGCATGTTGACTTTGAGCAAATAAATAGCAACGGGCGTTTTGATGGGAAATATTGTGTGTTTTCGTTTGTTTGAAATACTGCACAAAAATAATGGATTCACAAAATTCGGGTCACGTAAAAAGTGGCCATTTGTTGAGGAGAGAATTGGTGAATATTACAAAAGACAATAGATAGTGTTTCTAAAATATTAGCCTAAAAGAAACTTTTGATCTTTAGTGGAAAAAAAAATATTACTGACTAATTATGATGAAGCACGTTACAGAATGAAATTTTACAAATGAAAGACTGGAACAGACAAAAACAATAATTTTGTAGATAACTTGAAACACGAGGATAAATGAACGATAGATTAGCGGCAAGTCCATCACGTTTTTACTTCGGCAACTTATAATAAATTCCCCAAACAGATTATAGAACAAATAAAGAAAGTTTGTTTGTTTTTCTAAATAATTTTACACATTAATCTGCCATCATGTAGCCGAATCGAGCGATTTATTGCACGGATAACTGGAAACTTCTCGAATAGAAATTCTCGACTGTTAATAAATTTCCATTAAAATCTACATAATATATACCCAGCTGGTAATTAACAAGGAAATGTTTCTTTAGTAAATTAAGAAGGAATATCAAGGAATGTTTATTAGGGAAATTACTAAAAAGACGTTGCCAAAAAATGAGGAAACGAAATTAATGAGATTTTTATTACTTTTTCACTTGATTTTTAATTTATGGAATATTAGCTGTGCCCGCGACTTCGTCCGCGTTGAATTTAACTTAACAAAAATGTTATTTAACTAAAAATATTTGTCTAGTTCGCAGAGTTTACGGAAAGTATTTTTTTAATAAAAGTAGCTCACGTTACTTCTTATAACATAAGCTATCCGCCAGTGAAAGTCCCGTCAAAGTCGGTCTGGCCAGTACTTTAAATACCAGAAGTGATAAAAGTATTGGTTGGCGATAATGGCTTGCACATAAAAAACACAAAAATCTCACAGCATCGCACTCGTGGTTTTCGATAATTGTCCCACGGGAACATACTATCGGCATATAAAATATCTCATGTTTTAATCCAGGTTTTGAACTATCTGTATTCCAAATTTTATCCAAATCTGTTCAGTAGGATCGATAATTGTCCCACGGGAGTATACAGTATAAAAAGTATTCGGAATAAATAGTATCCCATGTTTTAATACAGGTTTTGAACTATCTGGTTTCCAAATTTCATCCAAATCCGTTCAATATGATCGATAATGGTCCCACGGGAACATACTATCGGGATAAAAAGTATTCGGGATAAAAAGTATCCCATGTTTTAATACAGGTTTAGAACTATCTGGTTTCCAAATTTCATCCAAATCCGTTCAGTAGGATCGATAATTGTCCCACGGGAACATGTTATCGGGATAAAAAGTATCCTATGTTTTAATACAGGTTTAGAACTATCTGGTTTCCAAATTTCATCCAAATCCGTTCAGTAGGATCGATAATTGTCCCACGGGAACATACTATCAGGATACTAAGTTTTCGGGATAAAAGTATCCTATGTTGTAATACAGGTTTTGAACTATCTGGTTTCCAAATTTCATCCAAATCCGTTCAGTAGGATCGATAATTGTCCCACGGGAGCATACGGGATAAAATTATTCGGGATAAAAAGTAGCCTATGTCCTTTCTCAGGCTCTAGACTATCTGTGTATCAAATTTCATTGAAATCGGTTCAGTAGTTTTGGTGTGAAAGAGCGACAGACAGACAGACAGACAGACAGACAGACAGACAGAGTTACTTTCGCATTTATAATATTAGTAAGGATTAAGATAAGCATATTTTCATTCCACATTTTGCGGATTTTAAGGGAAATATTTCGAGTAAATTCATGTGTTTTCGAGAAATAAAACAAGTACCTAAACAAAGTAAGAATGTATAAGCTTCGAATAGTTAATATCAAATTATTATTATTTTAAATAGCAAGCGTATGACTGCCTGATGTTAAGCAGGTGGCTTATAGATGCTTGCAATACCAAACATTGCACGCACGTTACCAACTTGAAGGAAAGAGGAAAGGTAAAGGTGGTGGGCCTTCCGGACGAAACGCAGCTAGCTAACTATAGCTACTTTACGCCGGTTTTCTGTGAGAGGTGGGTACTGCCGTGTTTGAGCCAGCCCGTATATAAGCTGTAGTCAATTAGGTACAGCTTGGCGACACCCCACCATCAACAAGAATTGGAGCAAGTATACACTGATATGCAGCTATGATAAAATGCTAATTAAACTTCAACAGATTCAACTCAAGTAGAATTCTAATAATAACTAAAATTTAAAATTTAGAAAACCCCCGATGCGACGACTTTTTAAACTATTAAAGAGCTGATAATTTTCAAATGGCTGAACCGATTTTCATGAAACTTATCTAAGAAAACTCGATCAGAATACCTATCTTACAAAAAAAAAAATTGAAATCGGTTCATTCGCTTGGGCGCTACGATGCCACAGACAGACACACAGATACACAAATACACATGTTAAACTTATAACACCTCTCTTTTTTGTCGGGGGTTAATGAATACCTTAAAATATGAGGTAAACTGGACACTGATAGACATTATTCAATTTGAAACTAAGCATTTTCAGATATCCTGAAACTCGCACAAATATCTAAATGATTAAAATAAGTTCGCAACAAAGCTACTAAGAGAACGACCCAAGGAAACTCGGAGTTCGTCGGGATCTAATTACACAAACGTTTCACCAAGACGTTTACGGTTCTAAGAAAAAATATTACTGCAATTTTTCACCCAAAACTTCCATGAGTACGTATAACTCTAGAGAGGAACACGAGAACTGAAAATAAGTGAAGAATATTTATCTATACAAATAAATAAAATTGGAGTGTCTGTTTGTAATATCAAAATAACACCTTTTCACTAAATGAATATGAAAGTACATACGACACCTATAGCGAAAACGCGATTAAAAAAAATTTTGCCAGTAACTAAGGCTACGTTTATATTAGAAAAACTGATTGTAAAAAAATGGGTCCTGTTGCGCGGGCTCAGAACGCGGGGGCGGGCTTTTTTGTTAAGTTAAATTCCACGCGGACGAAGTCGCGGGCTCAGCTAGTTATGTAATAAACAGGATTATATGCAGTGCTCTCACATTATTTTTTACTTCACGAAATGGGTACATAAACAGGGTTAAATTTTTAGAAAAATATAAATTTATTTTCTTACATTAAATCTATCTTCTTTGGTAGAATTATGCAAGAATCTTTCTGTAACGATTATGGATTTTGTAATCAAGTTACATAATATTATAGGTATACACACAACAGTTAAGTGAATTTTATAAGTTCACTGTAGGAGCTTAGAAAATGCAATTCGGGTAACCTAAGTGAAAATCTCACTTCAATTGTTCGTAGCAAACACATTAATGCAGTTTACGGCCATTTTTATTGTTACAACCCTATAAAATTGCAAGCACCCTGTGTATTTAATTACATTTTGTAAAATGGCAATAAAAAGGTTCATCAAACAAGGTGAGTTTTTTTATGTTTTGAAAATTCGATTTGTAGGCAGCAAGTATCACATAATCACTTTTTTTCTTTATATATACACTAGCTGAGCCCGAAACTTCGTCCGCTTGAAATTTAACTTAACAAAAAAGATCGCTCCCGCGTTCTGAGCCAGCACGACAGGACCCATTTTTTCATTTTTTAAAATTTAGTTTGTCTAAAATAAAAGTAGCCTAAGTTACTGCTTATAACATCGGCTATCTACCAGTGAAACTGCCGTCAAAATAGGTCCACCCGTTTCGGAGATTACCCGGAACAAACACACAGACAGACAGACAGACAGACAGACAAAAAAAATTTAAATCGCGTATTTGCTATAGGTGTCGTATGTACTTTCATATGCATTTAGTGAAAAGGTGTTATTTTGATATTACAAACAGACACTCCAATTTTATTTATTTGTATAGATGTATAGATATATAAAATTAAGACGGCGCAAAAATGTACGACGCGCCTGATGTTTAAGCAGATACCATAGCCTATAAGTGCTTGGAATACCAAAGACATTGCTCACACGTTACCAACCTAAAGGGGAGAGGGAAAGGGAGAAGGGTTGGGCATTCAGCTCTCTCGCTCATCGTACAAAACCCAGCAATGATAATTACTTTACGCTGATCTTATGTGAGAGGATGGTACTACCCCGGTTTAGCCAGCCCGTGTATGAACTGTAGTCAATAAATAAATAAATATCGCCAGACAGACACACCAACTGTACGGTCCCAAACTAAGCAAAGCTTGTACTATGGGTACCGTACAATGGACTGGGGGCGATCCCAGTGACACCCAGACCTGGGCAAATTACGAAAAGGCCATTTCCGAAATTTGTCCTGGCGGGAATCGAACCCGCAACCACCATGTGCAGTGAGCCGAGCGGCCTACGCTCGAACCACTGCGCCAAGCGGTCGTCAATTGCCTTTAACTTGGCTCTACCACCATAATAACCTCTAAACCTTAATGTCAGTATTCTGTACCTCTAATGAAACTATTAATACTATCGTTTTAGTTTAAATGGTCTTGAAGTCAGTAATAAAATACCTCCTTCTCCGCATCTTGCTGGCAATTCCAAGCTTGTTTGAAATTAATTACAAAAGTAATGGAACTTCAAGTAGATAAAACACTCTACATAGTTACATAAAGTTAGAGTGGCTTTAGGGAGCGCACGTATTTTTTGCGGATGGACTATAGACCAGCAGCAGTATATTTCCGGTGATAAATAAACACCATAGCATAGACAACATATGGTTTTATTTTTGTATTTATTAATTACAGCTAATTGCTTACATCTGAGTCTATACGGAATAAGTGATCATATTCGAAAAATTGTAAAGTCAAAATATTCGTACTAATACGAGTACATCATGATGTTCGCCCAATATTTGGACAATTTTTTTGGACAATTCAACAGATACCAATCACTTATCTATACAAATAAATAAAATTAGAGTGTCTGTTTGTAATATCAAAATAACACCTTTTCACTAAATGCATATGAAAGTACATACGACACCTATAGCAAAAGCGCGATTAAAAAAAATTTTGTCTGTCTGTCTGTCTGTCTGTCTGTCTGTGTGTTTGTTCCGGGTAATCTCCGAAACGGCTGGACCGATTTCGACGGGACTTTCACTGGTAGATAGCTGATGGTTTAAGGAGTAACTTATAAAAAAATAATAAATAATAAAAAAAGGCTACTTTAATTTTAGAAAAACAATTAGGGTTCCGCGTAAAAACATAAAAACACATGAAATCAAAGAGTATCTCGGAAACGGCTGGACCGATTTTGACGGGACTTTCACTGGTAGATAGCTGATGTTATAAGCAGTAACTTAGGCTACTTCTATTTTAGAAAAACCAAATTAAAAAAATGGGTTCTGTCGCGTGGGCTCAGAACGCGGGACCGGGCTTTTTTGTTAAGTTAAATTCCACGCGGACGAAGTCGCGGGCTCAGCTAGTAGGATATATTATTATAAAAACAACAAATGTTTATGGTCAAGATTGAGATCCAAAACGTGATGTCACGAAGAAACAAAAGGACAAGAATATCTGTGAAGATTACAAAACAAGATTTTCAAAATTAGGAATTAATAATAGTGATGCAATTTGTTCAATCGTTTAGAATGCATCTTGCACCCCTTTGAAAATATAGCTTTTATTTATTTTTAGTTGATGTAATAGTACATTGTTGCACGAGTGGTGAAAGTGCCCTCGAACTATTAGCGGCCTCGCTACGCTCGGGCGCCAAACCCCGTCTCGGGACTAAATAAGTCTTTCACCCGAGGTAAACACTGTGCTTTTCATTACGAATACAAGGAAAGTAAAAATAAAAACAGGAATTGGCTAAAGAAATAATACAAGGAACTTCGAACAATACTCTACAACTTGAAAAAAAAAATAAAGATCGGATTGCCGCCTATTTTGTTTTTTTTCGTTGGCCGGCCAACTTCATTATTTAGCCATTATTTTTCATTTTCATCTTTAAATATTTGGCCCAAATCTATGTTATTTTAAAGAAATTGTTGAAACTAAATTATAATTAAGTCATTTAAAAATATATATTCTTTAATTAATACTTAACTTGTATGTTATTTCAATTTTACATCGTGCTGTGATTGAATGACTGTAGAAAAAGTTTAAACATGGTTCCATAGAAATGTGAAAATGGAACTAGTTTTATTTTTATAATTTGACAGCTGTCAGTTGTAAGCGATTCTCCCGGGCCGGAAAAGTATTACTTTCAACCCGCTCCTCAGGGAACTTCAGACCTACTTTCAGAGTATGAGTAATGAAAAAATCAGCTAATGTGACTCCCGTTACAATATCAAAGGAATTTGAACTAAGAGCATGTACCTACACAATATTAAATTACCTACAATGATGAAAATATTGTACAAATATACTCAACACTTGAGCGCCGGGCATCGAGCCGGCTCAATATCGCTAAATTTAATTACATTGCCATCAAACAAAGCACGGAGCTGATTATTAATAAAGCAATAATTAATCTTGAAATTAATAATTTCGAAGAATGTTGAAATTGCGACGTGGAAAATTATTCCACTTGACAAATAAGGATTTGAGAGTGTTATCTGGCTTTGTTGTTTATTAGATTTAAGTTGAAATTTAAATATAAACAAAATAATTAAAGCTATTGTATGCCCACAAACATATCAAAGCCCGATCAAAGACCTTGGAAAAAATTCGCCTTGATACAATCTGATGTGACTTCTAAATCTATGGGCCCGATAGAGACATGACAGTTCTCGCTTCGCTCTCCAAAATCTCTAAGCTCAAAGGTATCATGACGTCACGGGTACGGTAACTGCTTACCATCACGCGAGTCGTACGATTGTTTGCCGAATTTGATAAGAATAAAAAAAAACTTTTAAAATGTGTCAAATTTAGTTTGGCTATGGTTTCAATATGACATAACTGACATCACTAGTCCCGCCACACACTTCAACCACTGTTACTCTTGTAAGCCATGATCGACAATAGCGACCAATGATTACGTCGAGGTTCGACCCTCGACGAGTCCCGGGGAAAAGTTAAATTGTCTTGGAACCCGCACGAATTTACATAAATAAAGGTACCTACCTACCTTATGTTTGTGCCAGATATAACCTACAATCCGTTATGCTACGAGCACTAAACCGCATTGTCCAGAATGGCTCCCACCCTGCTACTGTCAGTCAGAGCCCAGCGAGCCGTAACTGCTATGACGCTGGAATGACGGTTGGACATTCCGTTCGTATTTAGGTATTCTATGAGGTCTTATTATAATGATACACGTTATAGGTCTACCAGAATCTCATGGCATTAAAAAATATAAAAAAAATGTGACTTTCATATGGCAATGTCCATTGTCACCTGCCAAATCAAAGTACAAGGTTTGTCAACCGCTGTTGAGATTTTGTGATATCTTCTTGGCAATTTATTGTTTTTGTGAAAATGTCGAAAAAGCCACTTCGATCTCAAGCGAGAAATATTGTTTTCAATGTGTATCGTAAAATAAGGGAAGAAGAAGGCGTAAATCAAACTCAATCTTTGATTTTAAAGCGCGTCGTAGAGTTGACCGGTAAGTTGGACTGAGTTGTTTTGATACTTTTAGTTTATTTTATATTTTTCTTACTTAATTATAGCTTCTTTATAGGGGTTTCCAGTACTACTATACGGCGAATCATAGGTGAGGGCACATCGAACGATGGTGTATTTTCCACGCCTGGTAAAAAGAGGAGAGGGGGGAAGAAGAAAATCAACTTGGACAGTTTCGATTTACAGTTGATAAAGAATAAAGTAAATGAATTCTATACAGTTCGGAAGGAAATTCCAACAGTAATGAAACTGTTACAAATTCTTCGACAAGAAATTGATTTCAACGGTGGGAGAGAATCTTTGAGGTAAGAAAAATATTAAGTAATAATCCTTCTCACTCGTAAGATGAGGCTTGTGTCCTGCAGTGGGACGTATATAGACTGATGTTGATGTTGATGATTGGCTAAGCTATCGTTTCAGTAACATGATAAATTTTATTATTTTTTACAGACTTATACTTAAGGAGATAGGTTTTGAATATGTTAAATGCCAATCAAAAAGGATCATTTTGATGGAGAGAGATGACATAAAACTTCAAAGATATAAGTTTTTGAAGCGTATAAAGGAAAACCGCGAAGCTGAAGAGCAAAATAAATTGGATGTAATTTCAAGTGGAGTTCTTGGAATCATTTTCTAGTTCTGAATGAGTTATTAACTTTTAACCGATATTATTGTTGCGACCTAGAAACTATTTGGTCAAATATCTCGAAGGATCCTTATTTTATCAGCTTTATACAAAAACGCATTGTTAGTCTAGATGTACTCCATCGATTAATTATGAAAGGTCTCAAAAATTGAATGTTCGAGATTGTAGGTATAAGGTGAACGCCTTTGCGTTATCGGCGCGACGGCGGCGAATACCTACTCGCGAACGAATACAAAGGAAAGCCAACAATGAGTCTCGGGATCGTTCGATTGCGATTATTATTACTTACATACCTCCGAGAATGTTCAGGAAAACACCAGCTCGCATCTTTATTCGATATATAAGAAGTCGACGACGGGCAGCGAGTTAGTTACTTCTTGGAAGCGACAGTGTACGGAACTAAAGTAAGCGAACGAAGAGCAATATACCAGTGACCTGAGCGATAATATTGGAATACTGCGAGTCTGCTAATTGATTCGGAACGGTGCTTGTTGTGTGTAACTAGTGTAGTGCTGTGTATTTGTCGAGTTTGTGGAGAGCGAAATAAACCCTTTTTACACGTTTAACGGCATTAATTGTACCTACCCCTGTACGTGTACGTAACATTATAATAAATTAGTACATAAAGTAATATATGATTGGATTTATTTTCTTTGTCATATTTTCCTATGTTAAGAACCCGATGTATAACAACATTCTTCATACACATACCTAGTATACTTCATGTTAATTAATGACTAAAGATATAAATAAAACTTAAACAGCATCAAGATCGTTTAATCCAATTTCCCCAGTATTGCACACAACAAATTTTTATTTCCCCATTTGCCATGAGATTCTGGTAGACCTATACTTAGCACGGAGCCTTAGTGAATATTAAGCGTGCCTTTCAACTTGGCTGTTTCGACCCGCTTTGCCCGCTTCGACCAATAGGAAAGCTTCATTTCTTGTGTACTTGACCTAACGATCCTACTGATCAAAGCGGCCACAAGAAAATCCCACTAAAATTGTACATTTTAAAGTGTGGTGTTTGAATGTTTGCCACTCAATCACGCAAAATCGGTTGAACGGATTTGGATGAAATATGGGACACAGATAGTTTATAACCTGGATTTACACACAACATACTTTACTTAAGTCCTCGCGAACGAAATCGTGGGCAGAAGCTAGTAATTAATATTTTTATCATTATCTACATCAATATTAATCACCCCTCGTCGAATTGCCGTAGCAAAAATCCCTCATTTCTGTATACTTCATAGCGGACTGGTCAATATTTTGAAGCCCTGGGGCGCAATTAATCAACTGAGGTTTTAATTAAATCCATATAAGCTTCGTAACGATACTGCGCCGTTTTTTATCGTTGATAAAATATATTTTTATACGGAACGTGTACAGAACATATCGGCCGTACGTCACTTGATTGACATGGTAATTGGGAAATATTAAATTGCAAAAATTGAAAAGGGAGTTGATTGAATTTGGTTCATATTAGGATTGCCATAGGAGTGTTTGAGTGGCAAAAAGTCTGTGTAAGGTGTAAGGCCTCGATTATACCTCAATTTTTACATTCACTTGGCATTTTATAGTGTGCTAAAGGTACGTTACGTTTTATATCTCTACTAGCTGTTGCCCGCGACTCCGTCCGCGTAGTACTTCGATAAAAAAAAATAAGCTCGAATTATTCATTATAAAATCAGTTATGTGTCAGTGAACGTCCCGTTAAAATCGGTTAAGCTATTTCGAGATTAGCCTGTAGAAACAGACAGTTCGACAGATATTTTTAAAATTGTTTTTATTTGTTTTAACTACCGTACTTATACTTTTATATTTTGCATTTAGTAAAAGGCTTTTAGTTTAACATTACAAACAGACACTGTATCCTACTAATATTATAAATGCGAAAGTTTGTGAGTGTGGATGTATGTATGTATGTATGTATGTATGTTTGTTACTCCTTCACGCAAAAACTGCTGAACGGATTTGGATGAAATTTGGAACACAGATAGATTATAACCGGGATTAACATATAGGATACTTTTTAACCCGATAATCCCGAATTTTTTGCTAAGTTAAAATACTACGCGGATGAAGTCGCGGGGCACAGCTAGTATTTTATAATCCAACACTTATAAACAATGGTTTCATAAAAACAATGAACAGTTGTAATTATGAAACACAACGCTTTTTGAGTTCGTTTACTTTCAAAAGAATGAAAACTAGAGTAATTGAAGACGTACTGAGACTAACGAGGGCATCCAAAAAGTGCACCAGAATCCGCAAACAAGGCGCAAAAGTAGACACTTGAAATAAGTTTATTAAAGTCTCTCGTATTGCAAGGCAGTAAGGTGCAATTTGGTTTAAGATGCACTTGTTTACGTGTACAAAGACGAAAAAGTTTCACTACGCTTCGTTAAACTAGACGCTTGGGATTACATGCGCGAGACATTCATTTGGGTTGTGTGGCAAACTGAAATTTTTGAGCGCACTTTGAGGAAATATTTTTCACACTGCATTTAGTGATGAAACTTACGGAAGGGGGGTACTTGGCACTGATATTATTTTCTTCATTTTGAAATTCGTCTTCATTTAACCGTTGCTGAGGTTTCATACCTACCTCAAAAGCCACATGCAACCCCTTTAAAATAACAATATATTGTTTTTGGGTTGTTAATCGCCTACCAATGTTTTGTAAAAAATGTGCGGTCAGAGTTCTCTGGAGTGCTTGCATAGTGTTTTGCATACACAAAAAATTCATGATTAGTTGTGGCACTACCCAGTCACATGAATAACTCACTTACGCCATCTAGTTTTTTTAGAGATAACTTTTTCACAGTGGACGTTACAAAGTTACGTATAACGCTTTTCAAGCGTGACGATTTCGGCTATTTAACTCCTACCGCAAGCCGCGTAAAATAAATTTGTTCCGAATAATATTTTTATGGTAGTCCTACTAATCCTACTAATATTATATATGCCAAAGTTTGTGAGTGTGGATGTATGTTTGTTACTCTTTCACGCAAAAAATACTAAAAAGATTTGGATGAAATTTGAAACACAGATAGTTTACAACCTGGATTAACACATAGAATACTTTAATTAAGTCTACGCGGACGAAATCGCGGGCAGAAACTAGTTTCAAATAATAACAAATCCCGTAATTGGAAACTAATCTTACAAGTTTATCAATCGTCAGAACAGTATGTCTTCATGTTATGCAGACTTGACTTAATTTCAATTTTAAAGTTCATGTTCAATTTTAAGTTCCCCGCGTTTGATGAATACTTAACGTTGCATAAAATGGCGCCCGCTAAATTCCCCACTGCGCGGTAACCGCTGGACTAATCCCGGTCACTGTATTTAATAAATATTTATACACACCACTCGGTAAACCACTAGGGGATAAGCATAACATAATATAGCTTTTGCGTGCACAGAGACCGTTAAGTTTAAAAAATATTCCAATCTAGATATGGTATAAACTTCACGTAAGTGAGAGTCAATGAGTTTGTAAAGGCGAAGCCCCGAAAGCAGCGTGAAAGAAAAATGTAACAGAAATTAAATAATAATAAATAAATACATAAGGACCTACTCACAGCGGTTAAATTGCTTTAAAAAGAGAAAGGAAACATCAACAACATCACTTTTCTACTTTTCGCGAATAAGTCGTGGGTTCAATTTATCCGAGCAGGGACATCAGAAATTAAATTGAAATAGATTAGGGACTTCCACTTTATTGTCGACTTATTCCAAACCGTAGCAAAGCTTTAATAATTTATCTCCTCTCACTCCTCGGACTCCTCTCAGTTAGGACTTGGGCCTTTGGGTGGCTTGCATGTTGGTACATTTACCAAAAGTAGAAGTCCTTAATTTAATATAAGGAACCTTTATTGTTATTTACATTTCAGATTATTGTTTTCTTTAAACGCTATTCCAAAATTTCATAAAGTGACCTCAAATTTTTTAGGAAATAATATGATTTCATAGCCACACTGTAAAAGGATAGTTGAAAATTTGCATGTAGCTTACTTGGGTCAGGAAAGTAGAGGATTAAGGTTCAGTGGGTAATATGGCATATAAAAAGAGTCATATGATATCACCACAGTACTTTACGACGACCCTAGACTTGAGGTTTGTCATTTTTTTGTGTAGTTTTTCGTACAAAGTTAATATTTTGAGGATTTTGTATTTTGTATCAACCTCATCTCTACGTTCTTAGATTTCGTAATCAATTTAGATCCTACAGAGTCCTTGTTACTCACACTTTGTGTCGAATCGAATAAATTAATCAGCACTGAAACATTTTCGACTACAATGGAAATTCTGTAGGACGCAAATAAGACGGTAACTTTATCAACGCGCCATAGACAAGTATCAAACTTTTGTTCGAGTCGAGTTTTCATTGTGTCTTCGTTGGATTAATACGTGAACTTCTCAAAGGGTTATCTAAGTTTTGGGGACCGCGTTTCTATTAATTACCCAAGTTTCAACGCGATCGATATTAATTAATTAAGACCTTGAGTTTGTCTCGGGTAACGCTGAAGTTTCTCGCAGTTTCTAGGAACCTTTTTTGTTTCAATTAGATCTTATACAATAAAATTCTCGTGTCACAATGTTAGTTACCATACTCCTCCGAACGGCTCGACCGATTTTCATGAAATTTTGTGTACATATCGGGTAGGTCTGAGAGTCGGCTACTAACTATTTTTCATACACCTAACTGATAAGGGTTGTCCACATTCCACGTGGACGGAATCGCGGGGCACAGTTAAAATGTTTGTTTAGCGTTTACAAGAAGATAAGTATTGACACACGAATTAAACTTGACCAAACTAACTGTTCTCTTGTCGTTGTCAAGGTCGTAACTCTTACCGTGTGTGAAAGTCGGAGAGATAATTAGATATAACTTGTGGCAAGAGAATTATTCTAATACAATTAAAAACTTAGTTGAAATAAACATAATAATATAAACATTAGGTCATCTGTGTTAAATACTTTTAAAACAGTCCGTGCTTCAAGACTGATAAGTTTCGTTGGGAATAGTCACGCCATAAGAACTAAAGGTATTTTGCATGACACGTAACTATTATCACGACTTGGGCACATAAATAATATTAAAACCAAAGTAACTACCTATATAAACGACTCGGCCCGCCCCGGCTTCGCACGGGTACATTACGGTTACATTATTGGAGTTTTAGTAAGGATCCCTAATTTTTTTTAAATATAATATAGCCTATGTCACCCGGGGATAGTGTAGCTTCCCAACAGTGAAAGAATTTTTCCAATCGGTTCAGTAGTTTTGGAGCCTATTCATTACAATCAAATAAACAAAGTTTTCCTCTTTATAATATTAGTATGACAAGTAGAGAGTACCAGTTTCACCTAGACCGACACGATTTTTTTCACCTTTATTTTTCATGATTACTCAATTTTCTGAAACACGTAAAGTAACTTAACAGTTCGCGCGTACACTATCATTACATATAACTACACAAAACACGGCACACGTAAACACTAAGTACAAGAATAGTATAACTAATTCCTTGAAAAAACTGCGGGTTATTTGTATGGTACATGGTGAAAAACACGCGAGAAAGCGTTCGGTTCGCGCGACTGCCCCGCCCAGTAGAATTGACTGACTCAACCTAACTTCCCAATTAAGCCATTACGTAAATGGCGGGCGACGTAACCTAAGTATAAATATTGCCTTGCGACTTGTTTTGCGAACGGTAATGACTCGCCTACCATGCGGTTTGACGGGGACAGATTGAGCTTACATCACGCCATGTTACTGTGAGCAAAATTACTGTAATCACGGCACATTAGTACACTTATTTTGTAAATAGATGTTTTAACATTGTTAGCTTACGCTAGGTAATGTTTCAGCACAATTATTAGGAGACATCTGGGTGATTAAAGGAATTTATTGATATAAACGGTTATTGAGATTATTTAGGTTTATCTAATACTAGCTGTGCCCGCGACTTCGTCCGCGTGGAATTTAAATGACAAAGTTTCATACAAACTTTCATCCCCTATTTTATCGCCTTGGGGGTAGAATTAATCAAAATCCTTTCTTAGCGGAAGCCTACATCATAACATCTACCTGCACGCCAAATTTCAGCCCGATCCGTCCAGTGGTTTGGGCTGTGCGTTGATAGATCACTATGTCAGTCAGTCAATCAGTCACCTTTGAGTTATATATATTTAGACTAGCTGTGCCCGCGACTTCGTCCGCGTTGAATTTAACTTAACAAAAATTTTATTTAACAAAAAATATTTGTCTAGTTCCCAGAGTTTACGGAAAGTATTGTTTTAATAAAAGTTGCTCTCGTTACTTCTTATAACATAAGCTATCCGCCAGTGAAAGTCCCGTCAAAGTCGGTCTGGCCAGTACTTTAAATACCAGAAGTGATAAAAGTATTTATTTTGATTTAAGGATTAATTTGTTACTACCAAATGTACATCCTAATAGTAAGTCGTAGTAGTATAATAGGTAATAAGACTCGGCCACCAGCTATTTCAAAATAAATTATCAATTTTCATTGTATTTAAGGTTCACTTTTTTGGCGATAATGGCTTGCACATAAAAAAACACGAAAATCTCACAGAATCGTCCTCGTGGTTTTCGATAATTGTCCCACGGGAACATACTATCGGGATACAAAGTATTCGGGATTAAAAGTATCCTATGTTGTAATACAGGTTTTGAACTATCTGGTTTCCAAATTTCATCCAAATCCGTTCAGTAGGATCGATAATTGTCCCACGGGAACATACTATCGGGATACAAAGTATTCGGGATTAAAAGTATCCTATGTTGTAATACAGGTTTTGAACTATCTGGTTTCCAAATTTCATCCAGATCCGTTCAGTAGGATCGATAATTGTCCCACGGGAACATACTATCGCGATAAAAAGTATTCGGGATAAAAAGTATTCCATGTTATAATACAGGTTTTGAACTATCTGGTTTCCAAATTTCATCCAAATCCGTTCAGTATGATCGATAATGGTCCCACGGGAACATACTATCGGGATAAAAAGTATCCCATGTTTTAATCCAGGTTTGGAACTATCTGTGTTCCAAATTTCATCCAAATCCGTTTAGTAGGATCGATAATTGTCCCACGGGAGCATACGGGATTAAAAGTATTCGGGATAAAAAGTATCCCATGTTTTAATACAGGTTTTGAACTATCTGGTTTCTAAATTTCATCCAAATCCGTTCAGTAGGATCGATAATTGTCCCACGGGAACATGCTATCGGGATAAAAAGTATCCCATGTTTTAATACAGGTTTAGAACTATCTGTGTTCCAAATTTCATCCAAATCCGTTCAGCAGGATCGATAATTGTCCCACGGGAGCATACGGGATTAAAAGTATTCGGGATAAAAAGTATCCCATGTTTTAATACAGGTTTATTACTATCTGGTTTTCAAATTTCATCCAAATCCGTTCAGTAGGATCGATAATTGTCCCACGGGAACATACTATCGGGATACAAAGTATTCGGGATTAAAAGTATCCTATGTTGTAATACAGGTTTTGAACTATCTGGTTTCCAAATTTCATCCAAATCCGTTCAGTAGGATCGATAATTGTCCCACGGGAACATACTATCGGGATACAAAGTATTCGGGATTAAAAGTATCCTATGTTGTAATACAGGTTTTGAACTATCTGGTTTCCAAATTTCATCCAGATCCGTTCAGTAGGATCGATAATTGTCCCACGGGAACATACTATCGGGATAAAAAGTATCCCATGTTTTAATCCAGGTTTTGAACTATCTGGTTTCCAAATTTCATCCAAATCCGTTCAGTAGGATCGATAATTGTCCCACGGGAACATACTATCGGGATAAAAAGTATCCCATGTTTTAATCCAGGTTACGAACTATCTGTGTTCCAAATTTCATCCAAATCCGTTCAGCAGGATGGATATTTGTCCCACGGGAACATACTATCGTGATAAAAAGTATTCGGGATAAAAAGTATCCCATGTTTTAATACAGGTTTAGAACTATCTGGTTTCCAAATTTCATCCAAATCCGTTCAGTAGGATCGATAATTGTCCCACGGGAACATACTATCGGGATACAAAGTATTCGGGATTAAAAGTATCCTATGTTGTAATACAGGTTTTGAACTATCTGGTTTCCAAATTTCATCCAAATCCGTTCAGTAGGATCGATAATTGTCCCACGGGAGCATACGGGATAAAATTATTCGGGATAAAAAGTAGCCTATGTCCTTTCTCAGGCTCTAGACTATCTGTGTATCAAATTTCATTGAAATCGGTTCAGTAGTTTTGGTGTGAAAGAGCGACAGACAGACAGACAGACAGACAGACAGACAGACAGAGTTACTTTCGCATTTATAATATTAGTAAATCCGTTCAGTAGGATCGATAATTGTCCCACGGGAACATACTATCGGGATACAAAGTATTCGGGATTAAAAGTATCCTATGTTGTAATACAGGATTTGAACTATCTGGTTTCCAAATTTCATCCAGATCCGTTCAGTAGGATCGATAATTGTCCCACGGGAACATACTATCGGGATAAAAAGTATCCCATGTTTTAATCCAGGTTTTGAACTATCTGGTTTCCAAATTTCATCCAAATCCGTTCAGTAGGATCGATAATTGTCCCACGGGAACATACTATCGGGATAAAAAGTATCCCATGTTTTAATCCAGGTTACGAACTATCTGTGTTCCAAATTTCATCCAAATCCGTTCAGCAGGATGGATAATTGTCCCACGGGAACATACTATCGTGATAAAAAGTATTCGGGATAAAAAGTATCCCATGTTTTAATACAGGTTTAGAACTATCTGGTTTCCAAATTTCATCCAAATCCGTTCAGTAGGATCGATAATTGTCCCACGGGAACATACTATCGGGATACAAAGTATTCGGGATTAAAAGTATCCTATGTTGTAATACAGGTTTTGAACTATCTGGTTTCCAAATTTCATCCAAATCCGTTCAGTAGGATCGATAATTGTCCCACGGGAACATACTATCGGGATAAAAAGTATCCCATGTTTTAATCCAGGTTTTGAACTATCTGGTTTCCAAATTTCATCCAAATCCGTTCAGTAGGATCGATAATTGTCCCACGGGAACATACTATCGGGATAAAAAGTATCCCATGTTTTAATCCAGGTTACGAACTATCTGTGTTCCAAATTTCATCCAAATCCGTTCAGCAGGATGGATAATTGTCCCACGGGAACATACTATTGTGATAAAAAGTATTCGGGATAAAAAGTATCCCATGTTTTAATACAGGTTTAGAACTATCTGGTTTCCAAATTTCATCCAAATCCGTTCAGTAGGATCGATAATTGTCCCACGGGAACATACTATCGGGATACAAAGTATTCGGGATTAAAAGTATCTTATGTTGTAATACAGGTTTTGAACTATCTGGTTTCCAAATTTCATCCAAATCCGTTCAGTAGGATCGATAATTGTCCCACGGGAGCATACGGGATAAAATTATTCGGGATAAAAAGTAGCCTATGTCCTTTCTCAGGCTCTAGACTATCTGTGTATCAAATTTCATTGAAATCGGTTCAGTAGTTTTGGTGTGAAAGAGCGACAGACAGACAGACAGACAGACAGACAGAGTTACTTTCGCATTTATAATATTAGTAAGGATTATTTACTACTAGCTGTGCCCGCGACTTCGTCCGCGTGGAATTTAAATGACAAAGTTTCATACAAACTTTCATCCCCTATTTTATCGCCTTGGGGGTAGAATTAATCAAAATCCTTTCTTAGCGGAAGCCTACATCATAACATCTACCTGCACGCCAAATTTCAGCCCGATCCGTCCAGTGGTTTGGGCTGTGCGTTGATAGATCACTATGTCAGTCAGTCAATCAGTCACCTTTGAGTTATATATATTTAGACTAGCTGTGCCCGCGACTTCGTCCGCGTTGAATTTAACTTAACAAAAATTTTATTTAACAAAAAATATTTGTCTAGTTCCCAGAGTTTACGGAAAGTATTGTTTTAATAAAAGTTGCTCTCGTTACTTCTTATAACATAAGCTATCCGCCAGTGAAAGTCCCGTCAAAGTCGGTCTGGCCAGTACTTTAAATACCAGAAGTGATAAAAGTATTTATTTTGATTTAAGGATTAATTTGTTACTACCAAATGTACATCCTAATAGTAAGTCGTAGTAGTATAATAGGTAATAAGACTCGGCCACCAGCTATTTCAAAATAAATTATCAATTTTCATTGTATTTAAGGTTCACTTTTTTGGCGATAATGGCTTGCACATAAAAAAACACGAAAATCTCACAGAATCGTCCTCGTGGTTTTCGATAATTGTCCCACGGGAACATACTATCGGCATATAAAATATCCCATGTTTTAATCCAGGTTTTGAACTAACTGTATTCCAAATTTCATCCAAATCCGTTCAGTAGGATCGATAATTGTCCCACGGGAGCATACGGGATTAAAAGTATTCGGGATAAAAAGTATCCCATGTTTTAATACAGGTTTAGAACTATCTGGTTTCCAAATTTCATCCAAATCCGTTCAGTAGGATCGATAATTGTCCCACGGGAACATACTATCGCGATAAAAAGTATTCGGGATAAAAAGTATTCCATGTTATAATACAGGTTTTGAACTATCTGGTTTCCAAATTTCATCCAAATCCGTTCAGTATGATCGATAATGGTCCCACGGGAACATACTATCGGGATAAAAAGTATCCCATGTTTTAATCCAGGTTTGGAACTATCTGTGTTCCAAATTTCATCCAAATCCGTTTAGTAGGATCGATAATTGTCCCACGGGAGCATACGGGATTAAAAGTATTCGGGATAAAAAGTATCCCATGTTTTAATACAGGTTTTGAACTATCTGGTTTCTAAATTTCATCCAAATCCGTTCAGTAGGATCGATAATTGTCCCACGGGAACATGCTATCGGGATAAAAAGTATCCCATGTTTTAATACAGGTTTAGAACTATCTGTGTTCCAAATTTCATCCAAATCCGTTCAGCAGGATCGATAATTGTCCCACGGGAGCATACGGGATTAAAAGTATTCGGGATAAAAAGTATCCCATGTTTTAATACAGGTTTATTACTATCTGGTTTTCAAATTTCATCCAAATCCGTTCAGTAGGATCGATAATTGTCCCACGGGAACATACTATCGGGATACAAAGTATTCGGGATTAAAAGTATCCTATGTTGTAATACAGGTTTTGAACTATCTGGTTTCCAAATTTCATCCAAATCCGTTCAGTAGGATCGATAATTGTCCCACGGGAACATACTATCGGGATACAAAGTATTCGGGATTAAAAGTATCCTATGTTGTAATACAGGTTTTGAACTATCTGGTTTCCAAATTTCATCCAGATCCGTTCAGTAGGATCGATAATTGTCCCACGGGAACATACTATCGGGATAAAAAGTATCCCATGTTTTAATCCAGGTTTTGAACTATCTGGTTTCCAAATTTCATCCAAATCCGTTCAGTAGGATCGATAATTGTCCCACGGGAACATACTATCGGGATAAAAAGTATCCCATGTTTTAATCCAGGTTACGAACTATCTGTGTTCCAAATTTCATCCAAATCCGTTCAGCAGGATGGATATTTGTCCCACGGGAACATACTATCGTGATAAAAAGTATTCGGGATAAAAAGTATCCCATGTTTTAATACAGGTTTAGAACTATCTGGTTTCCAAATTTCATCCAAATCCGTTCAGTAGGATCGATAATTGTCCCACGGGAACATACTATCGGGATACAAAGTATTCGGGATTAAAAGTATCCTATGTTGTAATACAGGTTTTGAACTATCTGGTTTCCAAATTTCATCCAAATCCGTTCAGTAGGATCGATAATTGTCCCACGGGAGCATACGGGATAAAATTATTCGGGATAAAAAGTAGCCTATGTCCTTTCTCAGGCTCTAGACTATCTGTGTATCAAATTTCATTGAAATCGGTTCAGTAGTTTTGGTGTGAAAGAGCGACAGACAGACAGACAGACAGACAGACAGACAGACAGAGTTACTTTCGCATTTATAATATTAGTAAATCCGTTCAGTAGGATCGATAATTGTCCCACGGGAACATACTATCGGGATACAAAGTATTCGGGATTAAAAGTATCCTATGTTGTAATACAGGATTTGAACTATCTGGTTTCCAAATTTCATCCAGATCCGTTCAGTAGGATCGATAATTGTCCCACGGGAACATACTATCGGGATAAAAAGTATCCCATGTTTTAATCCAGGTTTTGAACTATCTGGTTTCCAAATTTCATCCAAATCCGTTCAGTAGGATCGATAATTGTCCCACGGGAACATACTATCGGGATAAAAAGTATCCCATGTTTTAATCCAGGTTACGAACTATCTGTGTTCCAAATTTCATCCAAATCCGTTCAGCAGGATGGATAATTGTCCCACGGGAACATACTATCGTGATAAAAAGTATTCGGGATAAAAAGTATCCCATGTTTTAATACAGGTTTAGAACTATCTGGTTTCCAAATTTCATCCAAATCCGTTCAGTAGGATCGATAATTGTCCCACGGGAACATACTATCGGGATACAAAGTATTCGGGATTAAAAGTATCCTATGTTGTAATACAGGTTTTGAACTATCTGGTTTCCAAATTTCATCCAAATCCGTTCAGTAGGATCGATAATTGTCCCACGGGAACATACTATCGGGATAAAAAGTATCCCATGTTTTAATCCAGGTTTTGAACTATCTGGTTTCCAAATTTCATCCAAATCCGTTCAGTAGGATCGATAATTGTCCCACGGGAACATACTATCGGGATAAAAAGTATCCCATGTTTTAATCCAGGTTACGAACTATCTGTGTTCCAAATTTCATCCAAATCCGTTCAGCAGGATGGATAATTGTCCCACGGGAACATACTATTGTGATAAAAAGTATTCGGGATAAAAAGTATCCCATGTTTTAATACAGGTTTAGAACTATCTGGTTTCCAAATTTCATCCAAATCCGTTCAGTAGGATCGATAATTGTCCCACGGGAACATACTATCGGGATACAAAGTATTCGGGATTAAAAGTATCTTATGTTGTAATACAGGTTTTGAACTATCTGGTTTCCAAATTTCATCCAAATCCGTTCAGTAGGATCGATAATTGTCCCACGGGAGCATACGGGATAAAATTATTCGGGATAAAAAGTAGCCTATGTCCTTTCTCAGGCTCTAGACTATCTGTGTATCAAATTTCATTGAAATCGGTTCAGTAGTTTTGGTGTGAAAGAGCGACAGACAGACAGACAGACAGACAGACAGACAGACAGAGTTACTTTCGCATTTATAATATTAGTAAATCCGTTCAGTAGGATCGATAATTGTCCCACGGGAACATACTATCGGGATACAAAGTATTCGGGATTAAAAGTATCCTATGTTGTAATACAGGATTTGAACTATCTGGTTTCCAAATTTCATCCAGATCCGTTCAGTAGGATCGATAATTGTCCCACGGGAACATACTATCGGGATAAAAAGTATCCCATGTTTTAATCCAGGTTTTGAACTATCTGGTTTCCAAATTTCATCCAAATCCGTTCAGTAGGATCGATAATTGTCCCACGGGAACATACTATCGGGATAAAAAGTATCCCATGTTTTAATCCAGGTTACGAACTATCTGTGTTCCAAATTTCATCCAAATCCGTTCAGCAGGATGGATAATTGTCCCACGGGAACATACTATCGTGATAAAAAGTATTCGGGATAAAAAGTATCCCATGTTTTAATACAGGTTTAGAACTATCTGGTTTCCAAATTTCATCCAAATCCGTTCAGTAGGATCGATAATTGTCCCACGGGAACATACTATCGGGATACAAAGTATTCGGGATTAAAAGTATCCTATGTTGTAATACAGGTTTTGAACTATCTGGTTTCCAAATTTCATCCAAATCCGTTCAGTAGGATCGATAATTGTCCCACGGGAACATACTATCGGGATAAAAAGTATCCCATGTTTTAATCCAGGTTTTGAACTATCTGGTTTCCAAATTTCATCCAAATCCGTTCAGTAGGATCGATAATTGTCCCACGGGAACATACTATCGGGATAAAAAGTATCCCATGTTTTAATCCAGGTTACGAACTATCTGTGTTCCAAATTTCATCCAAATCCGTTCAGCAGGATGGATAATTGTCCCACGGGAACATACTATTGTGATAAAAAGTATTCGGGATAAAAAGTATCCCATGTTTTAATACAGGTTTAGAACTATCTGGTTTCCAAATTTCATCCAAATCCGTTCAGTAGGATCGATAATTGTCCCACGGGAACATACTATCGGGATACAAAGTATTCGGGATTAAAAGTATCTTATGTTGTAATACAGGTTTTGAACTATCTGGTTTCCAAATTTCATCCAAATCCGTTCAGTAGGATCGATAATTGTCCCACGGGAGCATACGGGATAAAATTATTCGGGATAAAAAGTAGCCTATGTCCTTTCTCAGGCTCTAGACTATCTGTGTATCAAATTTCATTGAAATCGGTTCAGTAGTTTTGGTGTGAAAGAGCGACAGACAGACAGACAGACAGACAGACAGAGTTACTTTCGCATTTATAATATTAGTAAGGATTATTTACTACTAGCTGTGCCCGCGACTTCGTCCGCGTGGAATTTAAATGACAAAGTTTCATACAAACTTTCATCCCCTATTTTATCGCCTTGGGGGTAGAATTAATCAAAATCCTTTCTTAGCGGAAGCCTACATCATAACATCTACCTGCACGCCAAATTTCAGCCCGATCCGTCCAGTGGTTTGGGCTGTGCGTTGATAGATCACTATGTCAGTCAGTCAATCAGTCACCTTTGAGTTATATATATTTAGACTAGCTGTGCCCGCGACTTCGTCCGCGTTGAATTTAACTTAACAAAAATTTTATTTAACAAAAAATATTTGTCTAGTTCCCAGAGTTTACGGAAAGTATTGTTTTAATAAAAGTTGCTCTCGTTACTTCTTATAACATAAGCTATCCGCCAGTGAAAGTCCCGTCAAAGTCGGTCTGGCCAGTACTTTAAATACCAGAAGTGATAAAAGTATTTATTTTGATTTAAGGATTAATTTGTTACTACCAAATGTACATCCTAATAGTAAGTCGTAGTAGTATAATAGGTAATAAGACTCGGCCACCAGCTCTTTCAAAATAAATTATAAATTTTCATTGTATTTAAGGTTCACTATTTTGGCGATAATGGCTTGCACATAAAAAAACACGAAAATCTCACAGCATCGCCCTCGTGGTTTTCGATAATTGTCCCACGGGAACATACTATCGGCATATAAAATATCCCATATTTTAATCCAGGTTTTGAACTATCTGTGTTCCAAATTTCATCCAAATCCGTTCAGTAGGATCGATAATTCTCCCACGCGAGCATACGGGATAAAAAAGTATTCGGGATAAAAAGTATCCCATGTTTTAATACAGGTTTTGAACTATCTGGTTTCCAAATTTCATCCGAATCCGTTCAGTAGGATCCATAATTGTCCCACGGGAACATACTATCGGTATAAAAAGTATTCAATGTTTTAATCCAGGTTTAGAACTATCTGTGTTCCAAATTTAATCCAAATCCGTTCAGCAGGATCGATAATTGGCCCACGGGAGCATACGGGATTAAAATTATTCGGGATAAAAAGTATCCCATGTTTTAATACAGGTTTTGAACTATCTGGTTTCCAAATTTCATCCAAATCCGTTCAGTAGGATCGATAATTGTCCCACGGGAACATACTATCGGGATAAAAAGTATCCCATGTTTTAATCCAGGTTTCGAACTATCTGTGTTCCAAATTTCATCCAAATCCGTTCAGCAGGATGGATAATTGTCCCACGGGAAAATACTATCGGGATAAAAAGTATCCCATGTTTTAATCCAGGTTTCGAACTATCTGTGTTCCAAATTTCATCCAAATCCGTTCAGCAGGATGGATAACTGTCCCACGGGAACATACTATCGGGATAAAAAGTATTCGGGATAAAAAGTATCCCATGTTTTAATACAGGTTTAGAACTATCTGGTTTCCAAATTTCATCCAAATCCGTTCAGTAGGATCGATAATTGTCCCACGGGAACATACTATCGGGATAAAAAGTATCCCATGTTTTAATCCAGGTTTCGAAATATCTGTGTTCCAAATTTCATCCAAATCCGTTCAGCAGGATGGATAATTGTCCCACGGGAAAATACTATCGTGATAAAAAGTATCCCATGTTTTAATCCAGGTTTCGAACTATCTGTGTTCCAAATTTCATCCAAATCAGTTTAGCAGGATGGATAATTGTCCCACGGGAGCATACGGGATAAAAAGTATTCCGGGTAAAAAGTATCCCATGTTTTAATACAGGTTTTGAACTATCTGGTTTCCAAATTTCATCCGAATCCGTTCAGTAGGATCCATAATTGTCCCACGGGAACATACTATCGGTATAAAAAGTATTCAATGTTTTAATCCAGGTTTAGAACTATCTGTGTTCCAAATTTAATCCAAATCCGTTCAGCAGGATTGATAATTGTCCCACGGGAGCATACGGGATTAAAATTATTCGGGATAAAAAGTATCCCATATTTTAATACAGGTTTATAACTATCTGGTTTCCAAATTTCATCCAAATCCGTTCAGTAAGATCGATAGTTGTCCCACGGGAACATACTATCGGGATAAAAAGTATCCCATGTTTTAATCCAGGTTTCGAACTATCTGTGTTCCAAATTTCATCCAAATCCGTTCAGCAGGATGGATAATTGTCCCACGGGAGCATACGGGATAAAAAGTATTCGGGGTAAAAAGTATCCCATGTTTTAATACAGGTTTTGAACTATCTGGTTTCCAAATTTCATCCAAATCCGTTCAGTAGGATCGATAATTGTCCCACAGGAACATACTATCGGGATAAAAAGTATCCCATGTTTTAATCCAGGTTTCGAACTATCTGTGTTCCAAATTTCATCCAAATCCGTTCAGCAGGATGGATAATTGTCCCACGGGAAAATACTATCGGGATAAAAAGTATCCCATGTTTTAATCCAGGTTTCGAACTATCTGTGTTCCAAATTTCATCCAAATCCGTTCAGCTGGATGGATAATTGTCCCACGGGAACATACTATCGGGATAAAAAGTATTCGGGATAAAAAGTATCCCATGTTTTAATACAGGTTTAGAACTATCTGGTTTCCAAATTTCATCCAAATCCGTTCAGTAGGATCGATAATTGTCCCACGGGAACATACTATCGGGATAAAAAGTATCCCATGTTTTAATCCAGGTTTCGAACTATCTGTGTTCCAAATTTCATCCAAATCCGTTCAGCAGGATGGATAATTGTCCCACGGGAAAATACTATCGTGATAAAAAGTATCCCTTGTTTTAATCCAGGTTTCGAACTATCTGTGTTCCAAATTTCATCCAAATCAGTTCAGCAGGATGAATAATTGTCCCACGGGAGCATACGGGATAAATAGTATTCGGGGTAAAAAGTATCCCATGTTTTAATACAGGTTTAGAACTATCTGGTTTCCAAATTTCATCCAAATCCGTTCAGTAGGATCGATAATTGTCCCACGGGAACATACTATCGGTATAAAAAGTATTCAATGTTTTAATCCAGGTTTAGAACTATCTGTGTTCCAAATTTAATCCAAATCCGTTCAGCAGGATTGATAATTGTCCCACGGGAGCATACGGGATTAAAACTATTCGGGATAAAAAGTATCCCATATTTTAATACAGGTTTATAACTATCTGGTTTCCAAATTTCATCCAAATCCGTTCAGTAAGATCGATAGTTGTCCCACGGGAACATACTATCGGGATAAAAAGTATCCCATGTTTTAATCCAGGTTTCGAACTATCTGTGTTCCAAATTTCATCCAAATCCGTTCAGCAGGATGGATAATTGTCCCACGGGAGCATACGGGATAAAAAGTATTCGGGGTAAAAAGTATCCCATGTTTTAATACAGGTTTTGAGCTATCTGGTTTCCAAATTTCATCCAAATCCGTTCAGTAGGATCGATAATTGTCCCACAGGAACATACTATCGGGATAAAAAGTATCCCATGTTTTAATACAGGTTTAGAACTATCTGGTTTCCAAATTTCATCCAAATCCGTTCAGTAGGATCGATAATTGTCCCACGGGAACATACTATCGCGATAAAAAGTATTCGGGATAAAAAGTATTCCATGTTATAATACAGGTTTTGAACTATCTGGTTTCCAAATTTCATCCAAATCCGTTCAGTATGATCGATAATGGTCCCACGGGAACATACTATCGGGATAAAAAGTATCCCATGTTTTAATCCAGGTTTGGAACTATCTGTGTTCCAAATTTCATCCAAATCCGTTTAGTAGGATCGATAATTGTCCCACGGGAGCATACGGGATTAAAAGTATTCGGGATAAAAAGTATCCCATGTTTTAATACAGGTTTTGAACTATCTGGTTTCTAAATTTCATCCAAATCCGTTCAGTAGGATCGATAATTGTCCCACGGGAACATGCTATCGGGATAAAAAGTATCCCATGTTTTAATACAGGTTTAGAACTATCTGTGTTCCAAATTTCATCCAAATCCGTTCAGCAGGATCGATAATTGTCCCACGGGAGCATACGGGATTAAAAGTATTCGGGATAAAAAGTATCCCATGTTTTAATACAGGTTTATTACTATCTGGTTTTCAAATTTCATCCAAATCCGTTCAGTAGGATCGATAATTGTCCCACGGGAACATACTATCGGGATACAAAGTATTCGGGATTAAAAGTATCCTATGTTGTAATACAGGTTTTGAACTATCTGGTTTCCAAATTTCATCCAAATCCGTTCAGTAGGATCGATAATTGTCCCACGGGAACATACTATCGGGATACAAAGTATTCGGGATTAAAAGTATCCTATGTTGTAATACAGGTTTTGAACTATCTGGTTTCCAAATTTCATCCAGATCCGTTCAGTAGGATCGATAATTGTCCCACGGGAACATACTATCGGGATAAAAAGTATCCCATGTTTTAATCCAGGTTTTGAACTATCTGGTTTCCAAATTTCATCCAAATCCGTTCAGTAGGATCGATAATTGTCCCACGGGAACATACTATCGGGATAAAAAGTATCCCATGTTTTAATCCAGGTTACGAACTATCTGTGTTCCAAATTTCATCCAAATCCGTTCAGCAGGATGGATATTTGTCCCACGGGAACATACTATCGTGATAAAAAGTATTCGGGATAAAAAGTATCCCATGTTTTAATACAGGTTTAGAACTATCTGGTTTCCAAATTTCATCCAAATCCGTTCAGTAGGATCGATAATTGTCCCACGGGAACATACTATCGGGATACAAAGTATTCGGGATTAAAAGTATCCTATGTTGTAATACAGGTTTTGAACTATCTGGTTTCCAAATTTCATCCAAATCCGTTCAGTAGGATCGATAATTGTCCCACGGGAGCATACGGGATAAAATTATTCGGGATAAAAAGTAGCCTATGTCCTTTCTCAGGCTCTAGACTATCTGTGTATCAAATTTCATTGAAATCGGTTCAGTAGTTTTGGTGTGAAAGAGCGACAGACAGACAGACAGACAGACAGACAGAGTTACTTTCGCATTTATAATATTAGTAAATCCGTTCAGTAGGATCGATAATTGTCCCACGGGAACATACTATCGGGATACAAAGTATTCGGGATTAAAAGTATCCTATGTTGTAATACAGGTTTTGAACTATCTGGTTTCCAAATTTCATCCAGATCCGTTCAGTAGGATCGATAATTGTCCCACGGGAACATACTATCGGGATAAAAAGTATCCCATGTTTTAATCCAGGTTTTGAACTATCTGGTTTCCAAATTTCATCCAAATCCGTTCAGTAGGATCGATAATTGTCCCACGGGAACATACTATCGGGATAAAAAGTATCCCATGTTTTAATCCAGGTTACGAACTATCTGTGTTCCAAATTTCATCCAAATCCGTTCAGCAGGATGGATAATTGTCCCACGGGAACATACTATCGTGATAAAAAGTATTCGGGATAAAAAGTATCCCATGTTTTAATACAGGTTTAGAACTATCTGGTTTCCAAATTTCATCCAAATCCGTTCAGTAGGATCGATAATTGTCCCACGGGAACATACTATCGGGATACAAAGTATTCGGGATTAAAAGTATCCTATGTTGTAATACAGGTTTTGAACTATCTGGTTTCCAAATTTCATCCAAATCCGTTCAGTAGGATCGATAATTGTCCCACGGGAACATACTATCGGGATAAAAAGTATCCCATGTTTTAATCCAGGTTTTGAACTATCTGGTTTCCAAATTTCATCCAAATCCGTTCAGTAGGATCGATAATTGTCCCACGGGAACATACTATCGGGATAAAAAGTATCCCATGTTTTAATCCAGGTTACGAACTATCTGTGTTCCAAATTTCATCCAAATCCGTTCAGCAGGATGGATAATTGTCCCACGGGAACATACTATCGTGATAAAAAGTATTCGGGATAAAAAGTATCCCATGTTTTAATACAGGTTTAGAACTATCTGGTTTCCAAATTTCATCCAAATCCGTTCAGTAGGATCGATAATTGTCCCACGGGAACATACTATCGGGATACAAAGTATTCGGGATTAAAAGTATCTTATGTTGTAATACAGGTTTTGAACTATCTGGTTTCCAAATTTCATCCAAATCCGTTCAGTAGGATCGATAATTGTCCCACGGGAGCATACGGGATAAAATTATTCGGGATAAAAAGTAGCCTATGTCCTTTCTCAGGCTCTAGACTATCTGTGTATCAAATTTCATTGAAATCGGTTCAGTAGTTTTGGTGTGAAAGAGCGACAGACAGACAGACAGAGTTACTTTCGCATTTATAATATTAGTAAGGATTAATCTCGATGGACCAATATCAATACTTTCGTAATAAAATTATGCAATAATAATCGGGTTTTCTCGGAAGGCTTCGTTGGAAATACTAATAGCTTAAATATAGTAGCTATTATAGCTGCGTTTCGTACGATGATAGAGAGAGCCGGAAACCAAGCCCTCATCCCTCCAAAACTTTAGGTTGGCAACGTGCGAGCAATGCCTTTGGTATTGCAAGCAACTATAGGCTGCGGTAACTGCTTCACATCAGGCTGGTCGTACGCTGGTTTGAAAATTTTATAGTATTAAAAAAGCAAACGTGTTAAATAGAAAAAGTGCACAATCATTATAAAATGTAACCTTAACAGTAACCTTTATAACTTAGGTATCACAGACAACCCCCTATGCAGAGTCTGCATGGAGGGAGAAGAACTCTGGAAGAACTCACGTTCTGTCAGAATGCAATGGAGTGGCTACATACCGGGAAAGATCCCTGGGTTTACCAGGCATCCTCTTGGAACTCTTCAGTGACATCAAGAAGTTAGGGATCTTCCTGGCAGAACTTGAATGGCTGAAATGACCAGCTCACCACACTCCATCACACTAAACAGGCGCAATTTTAACGCAGCCTGACAAATCAACTGCATGGCTCCAAACTAAGCAAGCATGGTCCCACACTTAGCAATTCTTGTACTATGGATACCGTACAATGGACTGGGGACGATCCCGGACCAGGGAAAATTACTAAAACGCCATTTCCGAAATTTTCCTCGTCGGGAATCGAACCCGCAACCACCATGTGCAGTAAGCCGAGCAGCCTACGCTCGAACCACTGTGCTAAGCGGCCGTCAACTGACGTCGATTTGTGGTAACCGAATGCAGATGAAGAATAAGAACAAGAAGAAGAAAATGTAAGCTCAATCTACTCCGAAATATAATATCGAAGATAAAATTCATGAGCATGCAACGGAATCGCGTAGCCAAGTTATCGACGTCCTTGAACGTCTGGCTTGCCATATTGGCGCACTTTATTGACATATCACTACCCTATTAATGGAGAAAGAGGGTAATAAAGTACGTTTTATATCTTCCGCACTACGTTTATATGGTTTGAATACGTAACGGAGGCTAAATATAAATATTTTACGTAAGTATAACTAGTATAGGAAATGTTTTGCAATTTCTTGTAATAGATGTGTTGAGGCTGCACCTATCTCTTATTAGACTAATAACAAGTACAGTACTTGGGCATAATTGGTTTCAAAATATGAATAAGATGCACCGAATACTATAATGACACTCAAATTTGAGAACTTAATATCGACGCGCGTTAGCTTAATTACAGTAACGACTTTTTAAATAGCTAAAAGGCTGGTATTAGTATATCGATCATAAGTCTGAGAGTAATCTTGAGAACTCTTTTGGCATGTCCAATATATTTCCTAGATGACTCTCAGACTTGGTATGCACATACCTTAAACATTCGAGTAGGATTACCTACTACAAATATTAATTTAGATGTATTTAAACAGAGCTTAGCTGGGTATAGCCCAAAGAATTTGTAAATGTCTTATTATTACAAATTCATTGGTATAGCCCAAGAAGCTTTTGGTATAGCCCCATTAATGTACTATTTTGAATTCCGAACGGACATGCAAAAAATTAAAAAGTTTTATTTTAACATAGCACAAACTCCTTTTACGTCATTGGCAACAGACGTTGCAAGTTCAATAAAGAACGCGTCACGCGTCCGTCTGTCTGTCGGCCGGCGAACGGACACGTAGGCAATAACATGGAGTCGTTTTCACAACATTACAAACTACCCTCATCTTGCCAACTGTGACCTCTATTGCTTTTATGCTAAGGTTGGGTGTGTCCGTAAACAATAATTTGTCTAAACGTACCTGCGTTATGAGTTGGACACTTTGACGGGCAACGCAACTTTAAGTAGGCAACTGGAGTAGTGATACGGGTATCCTATATTTGTGTTTGTAAAGGCCACTGGTCGCATTGAGGTCGCGTAAGTGGGTTATATTTCTCTTCTATAACTTTCTCCGCTGATCTAGGACTGATAGGAAATAGAATCTATTGTCAGTTTATTTGGCATTTGTGGGTCACGAGAGAAGATATTTTTATTACTTGACAGGTCTAGCAACCACTCGTAGGTACACATGGGTAAGTTGATACGCCACAACTAAAACTGTGTTTGCACAACAAATGGTTTCTATTTCAGGCTGGTCTAGTTCGTAGATCACGTCTGAGCTTCGAACTAAAAACAAATGAAAACGAACACATTAAATGGCGACCTCAATCGGTAACAAAGGCAGCCGAAATTGAAATATTAAATACAAAAAAAATAAGCACGTAGACACTCGCGCGCTCGCATTGACGCTTTAAAAATCGTCCTTTTGTTTACGACGCAATGAATTTGGAATTTCAGACACCTGCCCGAGGAGGTGGGCGGCGCTTTGTTCCCTGTGAATAATTCCCCTCCGCAGTGCCGACGCTTCCATCATCGTAATTCGCCCAAAATGAAACAGGTTAGATGAAATTGATAAATGCTGTCAAGCAACCGATCGCTAGCGGAACGGAAGAGGGATTGATGCGAATGAGCGAGCAAGCGTTTTAGTTTATAAGTACTAAAATTTATATTGAGACTAAGATATTTACAAGTATATACTTAAAAAAATTGGCTTTCGACAAGATTGCGATATAAAATTGAATGACTTTCCTATAAGTATGACTCAAAGCTCAATTTGCTGTAAAAACAATCGCATTCCTAAATTGCTTAATTAAATGGTCTGCAGTTCATATTAAACAATGTCCCAAAATAGGGAAACTGTACAAATTCCCTTTTTATAACATTAATGACATCGTAACAGCCCAGGACGGTTTCCAGTTTAGTCGTTTGCTCGATAATCGAATGCATAAATCACAATACACCTCACAGCGGGACCTAGCTATTGCTTCTAATGAAAATATGTCCTTCGTACCTCTGCCTAGTTTCATACGATTTTTGTGCCGGGATTTTCTTTTGGTGGTGGAGAAATTTTAATTTATGATAAACGACCGCTTTTGACGTCATACCTTAAAGCTGGTTTTCTAATAGTCTGCTTTCATCTGGACCTAAATTCTGGGACCTTTTAGGTTAATATCATTAATCTGTTCAAGATACATAATGATGCCAATGTTGTTGGCTTAAAAACGAAACCTGACTTAAAAAACTAAATATTTTTAGTATTTAAAAAATACTTTTATATTTATTATATTATTTAATCTACCACCGTTATTCATTACTTACTTAGCCCGTGGGTCGTCCTTAATATGTTCTTAAATATTTTCAATTCGCAGTAAAGCCTCTATTCAAAAACAAGGACACGGTTTGTTTATTTGAAGCTTATTTTTGTATAATTGTTCATAATTTTCTGTCCGACATTGGCCTAACATTATACCGGCCTTAGCGAGTGTCGTCTGTTTTTATTCGTTACAAGGCCGACGCCGCGTAGACAGCCAAATTGTGATGAAATAGGATTTCATTTTGTTCGGGTGCAAAAAAATGTTAAGCTTCGGCGAATTCAATTATTGCTTTGTGAAAATGGGTTTCGTACATAACACCAAAACGTCGAACATGAGTTTAAACTCATACTAGAGTATTTAAAACATAAATTATGAAACAAAGGTGAAGGCAAAGTATAATTTGTTTAGTACGATTAGTTTATTTTTTATTACACTGATACCAATTATGTTGTCGTCAAATCACGACGAAGCTAAATTTGACACATCTAAAAGTAATTCCGTCCTGCTCATGCGTTACGAGCATGAAAGGGATGACAATACAGTTAGTTTGGTTAAGTTTAGTTGTGTGCCAACAAAATCGGCACCAGTCTTTCACCTTTTCCAGTGATCGGAACTCAGTCAATCACAACAGAGCATGAAATAATTATGAAGCCTCTTACTTTATTTAACCTTGCTAGGTAAACATTCCCCGAAAGTGTCTTATTTTCAGGTAGATGACCCAGTTATCGGCCTTGCTAAATCGTTTGGAATATGAATCTCTTTATTTGCTTCAGGAAAGTTTCCAAAGAATGCAGGCCGCTTGAATAATAGCTGCTGAAGTTTCATCCCGGGATTCTTACTACTTTTATTACTAAAAGAATGGCACTTTTTCCGTCTCTTCAGATCTCAGCATCCCGTTGGCTCTGTCGCGAACAAAGAAATCTACTCTATTTCGTTAAAATTTTACAAGTGTCGTCACTTCCGAGGCAAGCTAAGGAAATAGTATCAACCCTGTGTAGGACTTTTTGGAGGAAATTAGAAAAGTAAATAAGTATATTTCGTTTCTATTTAATAATTATATATTTTTCCGCAATTTATCCCCGTGGATTTAGGAAAGGATTTTTTTTTAATCTAATATTTTACCCGCTTAGAGGTGGCAAGTTCGAAAAATCTTTCTTAGGATTTAAAAAGTACCTACTATCAACATTTCTAGGTTCTCTCACTCCAGCGGTTTCACCGCCTGTGCGTTCATAAATCAGTAAGTCAGTCATTCTCCTGTTATATAATTTATTAAAACAATGTAATCACTCGCATTTACATTTCAATATCACATCGTTAAACGTGAAAATATCGTTGGAAAGACATAAGTTTGCACTCCAACATCGATAACCGAAAATATTAATTATTTGTTACTGCATATTACCTCCTTCAAGTTATACCTACTAACCTTGAAATCGATGTCAATTGATATCATGCACATTGTAGATTACTTTAGGTATTAAGTAAGTAGTGTAGTAGTGAAAGGTTTTTTATTTTATATTTAACTAGCTGACCCGACAGACGTTGTCCTGTCTTTTAGGGGTATGAAAAATAGATAGTAGCCGATTCTCAGACCTACTGAATATGCATGTAAAATGTTTATAATTATTAATTAATCACAATCTTGTCTTTAATTTTAATTGCGTCTAGCGCCAGTGTTGGCTTGACAGACTTAGTATGGTCGTAATAATAACAATAAGTCCATTGTTGGCGTAAATGTGGGGTGACATGAACAGCCGACGCCAAAGTGTCTATACCTACTGTCTGTTCAGCCATCATATGGAAGACGTCCTCTAATGGACATAGGCCTTTTCCAATAGCTTCCACACTCTGGCCCTTCACCACTCACATTCACTGGCTATCCTAGGATCATGTCTGCTGTGTACTAAATATAATATATGCAACTAGAGATGTGATAGATCTATGGGTACTCACCCAGCAGCGATGCCCCACTGCTGCGAGGCCGCCTCGGCCGCGTGGTCGAACAGCGTCAGCCCCACCAGCGCCACTGTCGGCGCGATGGTCAGCGGCGTCACGAACCGCAGCAGCGAACCTATCACGCCGAAGTATCCTGGACATACCAAAACTGATATAGAACTTTACATAAGGGTCCGTAATTCACTTGTTCTTTTAACAGATTACTAGCAATGTCGTTCATTGTCCATGACACACCGTGTCGTTCATTGTTCATAAAAATCGGTCAAGCCGTTTCGGAGGAGTATGGTAACTAACATTGTGACACGAGAATTTTATATATAAGATAATACTTAATTGTAAAATTGATGACTCATGACGACAGGTCTAACAAAACCCGTCACAAATACAAACTTCAAATCGAGCTTGCGATTGTTTATTTCATATGCCGCGGGATGTGTCGCGAAATTACACGTCACCAGAGCGAGTGCCGTACATCTTTAAGTTGAGGAATTCATTATAAATTCAAAATTTAAATTGCCGCCTCAAGCCATATCTCATCAGCGTTAAAAAGTTTTTGGGAACATCTCCACGCGTTGTGTGGCATGCGTCTGCCGACGCCTCTGTTTAGTTTAATTAGAACAGTCGCCCTGATTTCCTCAAGTGTGCGTTTGATGATCTCAATGAAAAACTTGGGAGAGTCTGAACGTTATCTGTCCGGGAGTGTTCAGGCTTCAGATTATACCGGTCTTGTTGGATGGGTCGTTTGAGTAAAGTAGGTACTTAGACAATTACTTATGCCATCAAAAACAAAACATTGTTCAAAACAAGCTTCGCAACTCAGTTCTTCCACCGTAAAAAGTGGTGAGATTCATGTAATACCAAGTCGGTTACTTTATTAAGTCCCTACTTAAGGAACCTTCTGTTTTAAGTTATTACGTAATTAGCTAACCTAACAACATCTTATAGTGACCATATCAGAATTAAAAATATTTTTTGTTTTAAATAAAACAGATTTATTGAAGACTAGCTGTGCCCCGCGACTTCATCCGCGTAGTATTGGATTATTGGGTTAAAAAGTATTCTATATGTTAATCCCGGTTATAATCTATCTGTGTTCCAAATTTCATCCAAATCCGTTCAGTAGTTTTTGCGTGAAGGAGTAACAAACATACATACATACATACATACATCCACACTCACAAACTTTCGCATTTATAATATTAGTAGGATATTTACGCAGTTGGTGTATCTAGAAAACTGGACCGAAATACTTTAGTTTTTCCTTTATTTAAACACTAAACACTATTTGTATTCTAAATTTTAAGGTTCTAGTCTGCTAGAAGTGCCTTAGAGTTTTGATGATCGGTGAGTCAGTCAGTCAGTCATTCAGTCAGTGAGTGACAAAATAAAGAAATTTTGACTAGTTATAATTCTTAAACTACTGTTTCAAATTGAATGAAATATACCGTGTTTATACAATGCCTGCTTGGTTACTTAAAATTCAGGCTTCTAGTTTTAACCACAACGAAGTTATAGGGGGTCAAACATGGCCTGAACTGCTTCGAGAAAAGGACGGTACGGCCGTACCGTGCTCGACTTGGGGCGGCACTGCCGTGACCCCAGATAAAAGCTGCTAGAAGTAAAGTCTATTCGTTTGTTGTGTGCGTAAACACGAATGCGTGGATACATATTATGCAAATATGATAATATATTAACAAGCTTACTTTGCTAGTAGTTTTGCGTGCTAAAATAACATTGAGTTGTATTATTCATACTACTACTAGTCGGCATTGCTATGTCTTAATTATATAATGACTGAACTCTACCTACTCTATCATTTTTCCATGAAAAGAAACGCCTCGCTGATTTTCGTCGGGGCTCTCAGTGGAAACTTACTGGACAGTTGCTTTAAGAGGATTAAAATTTAACTCCACTTAGGTATACACAGACAGTCTACTTATAAGTTATATATACTATATTTGTACAACCTTCTTGACTTCGCTAGTTCTATTAAAACTTCAATAAATAGCCTTTGATTATCAGAACTTTTATAGAATATCAGGATAGTCCATAATTAGATACAGGTTTGTGACCAACTGAGAGGATATTAGGGCCTGCATTTATAACTTAATCTCAAGTCTTAGACCAAACAAGAGTGCTCTCTTTTTTTTCGCTCTCAGAGTTGAGATCTGAATAATGGTACCCATTTGTACACTATATATTGAATATACAGTGGGTGGAAACAAGGATTTTCCATGATTCACCAGTTTATCGCCCCATATAGGTACTACTAACCCATACATAATTCATAACATGATTGCTTCGAGTAGTACTTGTTATTAAGGCATCTCAGTTATTGGCGCCGCTACCCCGGCCACCGTCTGCGTTCACTTAACAGCTCTATTACTTTAATGAGCGAATGCATGCGAAACTAACGGTTGTTTAATGTATATTGCAGTAATCAAATGTTTATTAATGCGGTTTATGGTGGACCGTTAAAAATAAAAGGTTGCACTCTCACGAAACTGTTTTATAACAATATATAAATTAAATTGTTTGCGTTCTTTTCACAGTTAAGTTAACCACAATATTATGAACCTTACTAAATGGATATACATTACAGTTATCTACAGGGTGTTCACCAAGGTAACGCTTTAAGCATTTTATATGGCGTTGTTACCAACAGTAATCAATCATATCCTAGAAAACTCTTCAATTTCCTTATTTCAGTTCAATTTCTAACCCTCTTCGTTATCAATAATGATCTTTAAAAACATCATTCAATAACGTGGTTTAAATAAAACACAAAGACATAGTCACCCAGGTGGCTGACTGAAAATTCTTGTGCAAAATTTCAATAGTATCAACTATCCATCTTTATGGAAGGCTTTCAGGTGTAGCGTAGAGACGTGGGCCACTATAGATCAAAGCGCAAAAGTATCCAGCACCCGAGTGCCGGTGACACCTCCAGGGATCCTTTGTACAATGCCGCCGAGGCCGTGCTCCGGCCCCACTCAGTATCAGTTCCTTTACGACACTTGTCAAAGGGACAACTTCAGGGGCGTTCGTATTAAGTGTTTATTTAAAACTCAAGAAAGAATTTTAAGAATATTATGTTTAGTAATATTTTGTAAGTACCTATAGGTTGAGGAACAAATTCAATTACCTACGTGAACGGTATTTTGGACAATAAAAAAAAAATATACAATTATCGTTTCTGCCTTAACAAATAGGGAATTCGTAATTAAATATACCTAAATATTTATTTTAAGGTGAAGGCGCCTGTCTAGCCCGCGAAATTCAATATTTTCGTGTATTTTTATAGTTTATCCAAAATGTGAAAACATTTAAGACATTATTTTGTGATTTGCGAAAAACACAGTATGCAGTGCGTTTATTAATACATTTATTTTACTCTAAATATTATCACGGTGGATATGATACTAGTAAATCACTAAATTTACAAAAATTGCCAGATTATCTGGATAGCTGTCGTTCTTGAAATGTTTTAGAGTAAGTTGGATATATTAATAAATGCACTGCACACGGTCTTTCTCGCGAATTACAAAATGTGCCTTTTATTATTGTCAGATTTTGAAAAAAAACTAAAAAGCTCAAAAAATTTGAACTTCGCGGGCTAGATGGGCGCTTTAGCCCTAATGCTATTCAAGTCATTTCTTATGAAGGTGCAAGTAGGTAAGTTACTACAACTTCTAAAAAACAGTAATCAATATTTATTTGGTGGTAGGTATGGAAATTAATACCTATGTCATTTACGAGGCTTCAATAAATCATTATCATATAATCGAACCCGCGGTATATGGATACATAACGGCAAAGTTATACGACATTATATCAAACCTTTTCATTACCTACGTATAAAGGAATGTAGGAACATCGGTTCGGCACCACACAAAGAAATATGAATCTCTACGTGACGCAGGTACTTGATTGATTTACTCGAAAATATGGTATCAAGTTTCCTTTCGCGTGAAATTGTTCGTATTTCAAACCTCTTCGAAGATCTATATCACTTTACAAGAAATTGAAAGCGCGCGTTGAAAAGACTTTGAACATCGACGTGTCTCTCGAAGTGTTTTTAAGCATTTGTGGAACCGTGAAGCGTGCTTTAAATGAATGTCTCGTTCGGAGACGTTTTAAAGTCGGGCTTAAAGGAAAATTGTATTTCAAGTTCTTGTACTGAATAACTTGTAGGTAATATTATGTGGGTGACGAATATTGCTTTTGAAATGCGTCTGTATTTCTAGAAATGATATAAATTACTTTAAAGTCTTTAAAGCGAAGGGTAGGTATTAAATAAATTAAATGAAGCAGCGTTATTTCGCGTGCTAAACAAACAATAGTGCTGACTATTTGACAGTTCATTTATTACACCGAAACAAAACAAGATAAAATAATATTTCCCTCAAAAATGAACGCTTTGTAAACAAATCAAATTCTATTACTGGAGTTAGCAGTCGAATTAGCGTAATTCTGCAATTAACATTTTTAAATAATCAAGTACAAATGCAAATTAGAACAGAATTACAAGTTACTCTGACAGGGCTCATAAAAAGATGGCGCTATGTGAACTTTCCCTTTGCATATTCATGGCGCAAATTCACTCGGAAGTTCCTGGTGAGAAATTATGATAATAATTTTATGGTAACTTCATCCGTCTTGGAGCTTTCATAAATTAGGGAGTTGTATCACAGCTCGGTCGCCTCAAGATAATGTGTGAAGTCGCTTTAGGAAAATATAAAATCGTGTTAGCCGCGGCGGCGAATGCCAAGTTGACAGTCTATCACGCGAAGAAATACACACCGTTTTTAACCCCCGACGAAAAAAGAGGGGTGTTATAAGTTTAACATGTGTATCTGTGTGTCTGTGTATCTGTGTGTCTGTGTATCTGTGTATCTGTGTATCTGTGTATCTGTGTGTCTGTCTGTGGCAACGTAGCGCCCAAGCTGATGAACCGATTTCAATTTTGTTTCTTTTGTTAGATAGGTATTCTGATCGAGAGTGTTCTTAGCTATGTTTCATGAAAATCGGTTCAGCCGTTTGAAGATCATCAGCTTTTTTGTAGATAAAAAATACACATTCGCGGCCAAAATGAACTTCCACGGCTCGAATCCGTTCGAAATTTGGGCTCATTGGAATAATATCTTTGCATCACTTGAGAACGGCTGAAACGATTTCGCTTTATTATATTTTTAAATGATCGTAATAGTCTTAACTGGCTTTTTAAAATATTATACATTTGAAAAGTTTCCCGGATTCTGGAAAAAAATTATATTTTTACAATTTTTGTATGAACTAAAGACGTTCCATTAGGTCACGTTTCAAATGATGGATACGCGCTTGCGTAAAATTTAGTTTGTTTTGTTAATGGTCATGGAATATTACGCAATAATAATTCTAGAGGTCGCTGCTCCGCCATTGAGAAAAAATACAGAAAAACAAATCTAATTTAAAATAATTTAAGCGTTATTGAAAATTCTTCCCCTGGGCTGCTCCTGTCCACCTCAACCAGAGTTATTACACCAAATTCAATCATAATTGATAATCTTTTACTAGGAATTAAACCTCCGTGACATCAATATTTAGATTCGTTGTCTATTCTAATGTCAATGATTATAATGTCATAACAAGATAATGTCTCATACTTTTACACAGACTTTCTGTTGACTATTGTACATTGCATTAGTTATCTTAGATTATAAATGAGGAAGCCAAAACGACTGATGCGATGTAAATGGCGCTTTCATAATCTGGCATCGAAACTAGTTGTACCAGATGAATTTGCGACGTGAGCTATGAATACTGAGCTACGGGAGCTACGCAAATCTCGCTCACTTAATTATTTGGAAGAACTACTAGGTAAAGTATACACTTGATGAAAAAGTCGTCGCATCGGGGGTTTTTAAATTTTCAATTTAGAGTTATGTCTATAAATGTTATGGATAATGGATTTATTACCTCAGTAAGAAGTACCTATACTCTTATACAAAATCTAATAACAAAATAATTTCTTCATTATTATTATTCACCACTACGTACTAACATAATTATGTACGTCTAAGCTTGTTGACTAAAAAGCATGCATTTTCCCAGCTAAATCTCCAATAGTAATATAGATGCCTGCATGCCTACACCGTTCAAAATTCAAAATCTATTGCATTCTTCTTCTTCTTCTTTGTTAGTGGCGTTTGTAGCTATTTGCCACAATTCTGCCAGTGTCCGTGATGCTAGTGTCATAAACTTAGGTGCATTTAAAGTTTAGATAAGAATATGGCCAGTGAAGTGGTTGAGGCAGAGGCTACTGAACAGTGGGGCGATCTATTTTGTATCATGTACCCACTTACCGCCTAGCTTGTACCTCGCTAAAGAGATTCCGAGGAAATTTCAGGAACCACGTTAAACAATAAACCGAAGAGCGTATCTATTCATTATAATCTATCGCACGATGCATCCATACATTACAGTGGGGTACAGTCAGCGTGAAAAAATATATAAGTCAGCAAATTATAATTGTAATTAAGTGCTTATGCAGTTACAATATCTAATTTTCATCATCATAATAGTATTTTGGAATGCCCACACTTATTGGGTTCTAGTTTAATTATATGACATCGCGTTTTAAAATTGTTAGCCCTTGTATGGTTTGTGACACAATAATTATAATTATTATTAATTGTTTATGACGTGAAAGTAGGTAGGTACTTACTTGTATTAGTCTTGGATAAACTATTTGTTGTTTACCTTGATTTATGCCAAGTATCTTACAATAGTTACTTACCTACTTTAGAATTTCTTTAATATTTTTTGGAGACGTCTAGTTTTAATGTAATTATTCAATTAAACATTTTAAGTAATTTGTTGCTAACTGTACAAACCCGTCCAATTCTGTAAAGGCGAATTCGAATTTGCCTAAGCTTCGTAGGGTATTCAGGGCTGGCTAAACAAAAGACGGCGTATAGGAAGATTTATGAACAATTCACGACGCAATGATATGGGGTATCTATTCAAATCCTCCGAATTCGGGGGCAGGTACTCGCTAGATGATGTATGTCTGCGATACAGTACAATGGGCTCCAACATTAGTTCGCCCGGTTTGAGTGAATTGAATTTTTATGGCCCATATTTATTGTCGGCTCGTGTATTTACATTTGTTTTTATTTAGGTAATATTTTAGAAAACATGACCAATTAAAACAATTTGTTATAGTACTTTACATTTCTATAAAATTAAATAAACTGCTCGTCCTAACCAAATTTAATTCCAGAAATTTTCCGTACAATTAATTACTACAGGATTTCGGGATTGATTAAGTTTTGGGTCCCAGACTTTCCAAGGCGCGGAGCAATTTGTATACAACCTTGGCTGAAACTTCAAAGGTCTCCAGTAATGAACAGACAATTTGTTTTGCTGTACACATCTATTAATAACACCAGCCAGTAATGTTTATTACACCGGGCACGCGATACAGTGATTCCACTAAAAGCATCTCAACATAGGTAGGCCTCTTAGGAAACTTTCAGAGGGAATGAAACACGCATTTTCTATAGAGAAAAATTTTATTCACTCCGCGTAGTACGTTGAATAGTGTTTCGGATGGCTGAAAGAAATATTTTTCGGGAAAAGGTAGTCGGTGCAAAGTATTAAATATTCACAGCAATATGCCGCGCTCGCGCTCCCAAATATCTTATGCAAATAAACGTAAGTTTCAGTGTGTTAAGAGGTGTCTGCTGCCACTTAAGGTAAATAATTTAAACGTATGTGCGAAAAAGTGTAAAGGCGTCATCTCGTGAGGTCTCAGGTGTCTTTTTGCGTAGTGGAGAGATAATGTCATTGTAATGAACGCCAGTAGATACGTTATTCTCGCTTCGCTTACAAGCCCTGTTCATATCGGAGAGGATGTGTTACTGTTACTTTTAATATTAACGGGATGCGCCGTAAGCTTGGATAGTTAGTATTTATTTCTGTTAGGGAACGCGTGACACAGGTGCTTTCTGACTGGAACCAATTGCATGCCGCGCGTTGTTCAATATTACTCCCAGTAAACTCAGGGCCAGCTTTCTGTGTAGACGTTTATATTTATGGAAGTAATGCACTCATTTCCTTTCTCCATAAGGTGAAGCGACTAACGCACGCGTTATACGGACTCGCGTTATGCGACTACCACTTCACGTATCCGATAAATGCAGACGTGTACATTCAAATGTATATTTTGAAATGTGCGCGCGACGAGTCTATAGGGCGCCGCGTGGATCGCATGAAACAAAATCCCGCTTAAAAATACGAGTTGTCTCAAGAAAGGCGATACGGTTGGTAACTCTAGGCAAAAGGTTGTTCGGTAAAAGAATATTGGGTTCTCTCATGCTATTCAAGTGTCACTGAAAGGTCCTATTTCAACCTAAGTACATTAGCGGGACCCTTTTAACTTGGCGTTTGTTTGTCTAGTCACGCCGTCTCTGAATATAAATAACAAATTGAATGTAGACCCAAATTGTAAAACCTATGTAATTAATGGAATTACTATTAATCTTATTAAGTTGAGACCTTTTCAGTTGAGTATTTTACCTTCGTAATTGCGTGTTCAAATTGAACTAGTTGTATGATATACCAAGTTGAATAGTTTAGCTGACTAGAAATCAAAATAAGAGAACTGTAGATATTGTGGTTATAAAGATAACGAAAGCAAGACTTTTTTTCCAATTAGTTGCACGGTTATTTGGAAAATCTTATGTCCAATACTTACTTTTCCTAGATAACACGAGCTTATAAGTACATCACTAGTAGTGAAGGAATCTATCGCCCGTCATCGGGTCCTGTTCATATTCCACACGTTGAATAATTTAAATTCCGATCGTGTGTGGAGGTGGAAAGCTCTATGGAGTTGAACTTTTATAACATTTGACGACTCTATATATATACTTACTTAAAGTTTTTGAGACAGTGAATAATACATACAACATCAAAATAAGCTTTATATACGAAATATCTTAAATAATAATATTGTCAAACACGTCATATTAGTATGACGCCAGAAGGTCTCTTAGTATACAATTACTTAAATAATTTAATAATTTAGCCCTTTTGACGTCCCACTCCTGGGCACGGGCCTCCCCTCAACATGAGGGGGATTCAGGCCATAATCCACCACGCTGGCCCAGTGCGGGTTGGCGGATTTCACATGTCTTTCGAAAATTGGTTAGATCTTCTAAGACATGCAGGTTTCCTCACGATGTTTTCCTTCACCGTAAGCAAGTGATAATCATATAGAAATTATGATTCGCACATAGATTTCGAAAATTCCAGAGGTGCGAGCCGGGGTTTGAACCCAAGACCTGGTGCCCGCAAGACGCGTGCTTTAACCAATCGGCTATCACTGCTTACAATTACTTATTACACAATATTTCGTTTTGTGATCAGTTGATCACGTCTAAATAGTATGTCGCAGAGGTATCATAAGTAGTTACTTATGATACCTCTGCGACATACTATTAAGACGTGGTTAACAATGTGATTCTTTTGGACATTTTGGATATCAAGCTTCTTTTGAAGTTGACTGTACCTATCGAAATTGTATTTTAGAAATTTGTCGAAAGATAATTATCAGTAGAGTAAGGCTCGTATTTGCGTCGCTAATAATGAGCACCCATTTATTATCCATTTATTTATTACCCATTTTATTATTTATCTATTCAATTTGTATCACGGCGAAAATTCGCTGAACAAATAAGTCGTCTTTCGTAGATTCATTGTCCCAAATCTCTTCTATCACATAAATCTCAGTGAATCTGTACACGTGAATCGAATTAAACAGTTCGATCTCAGTGGATAAATTGTAAGTTATGTATTGTTTCGCAGTGATAAATCACAATATTCGAACGAGGACTGCGTCAGAATCCTAGATGGAAACATGATAAACCGCGACGTCGCGAATATCCGAATAAAACCGCAAAACATACTATAATGATTTATAGTGCCCCGATCTGGGAGGATTCGCGGGCAACAATAGATTATCCTTAACAATCGATTTGGTGCGTTGATGTAAGAATAGCAGGTTGAGTAGTAAGAAGGTCTATTGTAAACAGCAGACCTTTCATCATTATAAAATAAGTCGGTAGGTAGGCACTACAGAAAAAAAGGATGTGAATTTTATCTATAACTAGCTGTGCCCCGCGACTACATCCGCGTAGTATTGGATTATTGGGTTAAAAATCCTATATGTTAATCCCGGTTATAATCTATCTGTGTTCCAAAGTTCATCTAAATCCGTTCAGTAGTTTTTGCGTGAAGGAGTAACAAACATACATACATACATACATACATCCACACTCACAAACTTTAGCATTTATAATATTAGTAGGATATAATATTACTCATAGAGAATATCTTTCAATCAGGTACACTATACTAAATTTGATCGAGGAGAAAACAATAATAATAATTAATTGTTCCTAGTGAAAAAAGTAAGTATGGATTATTCATATTATCAAATAAGTAAAGTTATCTGAATAAAACCGACTATATTTTCTTTCACCACTTGTTATCATAAACTACAATGTCTGTAGTACAAATAACATTACAACTCCCTCAAAGATGGTACAAGATAATTAATAATATCTGTCTAGTTAGAGCGAACCGGCCGGGCGTTACTGCTATTTCGTAGTATCTAGACGGTGTATCTCTTGTTCTACATGTTGGATGGTTATTTGATTTCGTTGCTAGCTAGCGGCACTTGCTTTGTGCCGTAGTTAATTTAGATATAATTTCGAAATCTTGCTACGTAGTAGGGCGGCACTGAGCTGTTATATCTGGACTATGGACTAAATTATTTTGATATGCTACCTAACCGAAAATCGAGTACGAATCAAATATTTTATTAGTACCTAAGAGATAAAAACTGACCAATCCAAGAGTTGATTGGCTGACGCAACCGGCATCCGAAGGCCGGGCATGTCCTCGCTTAGCGAGTGGCTTTAGTCACCCAGCGGGGTCATGCGGCTGGCATACTGGGCAGGTGCGCTGCCGCATGGGATAAATTTTGTACATTCTCTGAATAATTAATTAGCAGGTGGGTATATAGTTAGTTTATCCAAGACTCCAATTTGTGTGGAGTGCCTAAGAACTTTTTATGCAAGTGTCGCCAATTAGGACGATGGCCAAAACAATTTACACTAACCCAGCCACGTGAGGTGACTAGGTCTTGGTAAATAATAAAAGTGCGACATATTTCGTACAATGATTTTGTATCGGACAAATTTAACCCAAACAATGATTAAAAGCAATGAAAAAATCTTCTTGCGTGCCTGCTCTATAAAAATGGAACTGTTTCGAACTTCTCACTTTCACCCATATCTAACTGAACACACTTGCGGTAAATCTGGAGACCTAAAAACTATACCTAACGACGTATTTAAGTTCAACTTTATCGGTTTACTTTTGTAGTCATGTCCTGTTCGCGGGTATGTTAAAACTTATATAATGAGTATTTAGAACTTTTAGAAAAGACGATGCATTCTGTGTCTTTATGTGTCAATTCCAAGTGATATTATAAAATAAACCAATTTAGTTCAATCATCTATGCTATGATAGTATTGGAAATAACTCTGTGATTTTTAAAATAATAAAATTAAACCGACAAAAGAAAACTGGGTGCACTAAAAAGCCAGTGAAACTAGAGACCTTACAATTTATTTTATTTTGAGTCGGTGCCACTATCTCTACACTACGTTAAGACAACTATAGTCAAACACAGAACCTCCTCCTTTTTTGAAGTCGGTTAAAAACTAGAAGTTGTTTTTATATCCAGAAAAGCTTCTAGATGTCAACAACAACCTTCAATCTTTCACCATTCATAATAATAAATGGATCCGAAAAACAAAACCTTATTGAAATATAACTGTAAATCATTTCCAACTAAGTGGAGACATTGCTGGGATATTATTTTGCCTTGAAATATGGTTACTGAATTTTAATCATAATCATTCTAACTTTTGGTCTTATTTTTAAGAAATTAGATAGTTCATATTTGGTGCTTTATTGACACGATATTATTTAAATATGTTGTTCAAACAGTAAATACCTACATCTGGACACTTTGCACCAAAACCAGAGCCAAGATTAAAAAGTCCATTGAAAAATTGGCCCTCTGCCGGAATCGAATTTGTAACCTTGGGCTTAGCTGAAACACAGCACTCAAGGTACTGCGCCATCTAATCATGCAGCAATTTTTACCCTCCTCAGACTCAGGCAAATAAATTATAAGTAATTTATTTTCATATTTATATGATCTCAGCTTATTGCGTGATAGCTAATACAAGCTTGTTTTATATTTACAACACTAGTATAGTATATTTTTATACTAACTCATAAGTCACACATCTTTCTAAACATAATGTGAAAATTATTTCATTGGTACAAGATATAACTTATTATTATAATTATGCATTTAAAAAATCATCATGAACCGATAAAAAGCTTTGACTTAAATCAAACCACCCAGAAACCTCCCTTAAATAACTTGTACCACTCGGGTGTTTCCGTCTTTCTCCGAAGGCCCCCGAAGGTCTCTATTTGCAGTCGTTCGCAACCGTAGCAGTCGGCGGGCGGCGTAGCGCGGCAGTCGCGTCGTAGCTTTCGTAGCGTCGTTAGGTCTACGTCTCCTTTCGGTATTGACGTAGCCGATAATTCGTAGCTATCAGTATCGAAGATTTTAATAGTACGTTTAATCAGTAATATTAGTTGTATTGGTGTACAAATTCCATATTACTTGATAAGTGTTTCGGATAAGTCATTTTTGCATCAGGTAAGTAATTTGGTGTTTCTCTTTTATTCTTTATAATATTACTTACATTGCAATCAAATGGGAATTTCAAAGTTAATAAAATATATTGCTGGTTTCATGGTGATATTATGGATGGGGGTCGACTGTTGACTGCAGTGAATCATCCCTTGGCTTTAGTGAAAATAATAAAAATGCAAATTAAGTAGGCACACTTTTCCTCGTCTTCAGAGCCACAATCTAATATTATGTTAATGAAATCTGACGGTGCGGTACATAATAACATTTACATAAACAAAGGCCGTGTGCCTGCGTCCCTAGTTCTATTGTACGTAATATTTCATCTCGCGATAGGAGCTTAGCGCGCCGGTAACAATAACCGCACAAACACTCACAATTGTTCTAGTTTGAAACTTCCACTCGGTGCGAGAAACAATACGTTTGCCGGGAGGAAAAGGCCTCGAATAATTGCGAGAAAAAATAAAGCGTCGCGGATTTTTGTACTAAGTGCTGGTTTTTCAATTGCCGTTGCTTGTCGTCGACCTCAATACGGGATTACTTGGCTTTTTCTATTGGATGGCACTGTTTGGTGTAAGAACGTTCTTTCTTTAGGTTTTTCTTTGATTTGTGCTTAGCCATAAGGAACTAAAAACAGCAAAAGCTAGCACTTAGTATAAAAATCCGCGACGTTTGGACTTAAATCGCATTATATACATGTATGACCCTTATTTATAATTTAACCTAATATATTTAACAATTATATAAAACAATAATAATTTAGCCCTTTTGACGTCCCACTGCTGGGCAGGGGCCTCCCCTCAACATGAGGGGGATTCAGGCCATAATCCACCACGCTGGCCCAGTGCGGGTTGGCGGATTTCACATGTCTTTCGAAAATTGGTTAGATCTTCTAAGACATGCAGGTTTCCTCACGATGTTTTCCTTCACCGTAAGCAAGTGATAATCATATAGAAATTATGATTCGCACATTGATTTCGATAAATCGAGAGGTGCGAGCCGGGATTTGGACACAAGACCTGGTGCCCGCAAGACGCGTGCTTTAACCAATCGGCTATCACTGCTATGACCTCCGTCACAATTATAAGATTTATTTATTTTCATTGATATCAAATGATAATATTACTATTATAGCCAACGGGGCCAATGTATTTGCTTAAATTACAAACCTTTTAGTATAAATACTAAAAGGGACACTAGGAACTACAAAAAATATTTGTAGTCGTTTTTTTTTCTCGATGCAATTTTACCCAAATCGTATTATCATTTTAAGCGTTGTTATGTAAGTCAAAACTCTGAAGCATCAAAATAATCCACATCACAAAACATCTCTCCGTGATCTCCAAAGAAACACTCGGAGAATAAGCTCATATTACCCTCTATTCAGAAATATACAAGTGTCTATTTGGCGCTTACCCTCGCTCACACCCCGGGGTCATATTCTACGGCATTACCGACCCCAGTTAATTAATTAGGCCTTTTGATGCCCACATCCGTTCCCTCCATCCTCCACGAGATCTTCGGCAAACAATACTGTGTTTTTTGCACACGCATTGTACCTTGTTTTATGTTCTCAATGTATTTGTACTAGCGTAATGGAGTATGGTCTCTCGTTTTGTGATATTTTGTGAGTTTTAACCACGATGATACACAGAGATAGAATGATTTTAAATGAGTTTTAGAATTGTATCTATTGAAAAACCATTCTGCTTCTTTCTGAATAGCTTTTACACTAACTTTTTTCTGGGTGTTTTTGTTCGTCTAGAATTTCCTTGAGGAATCAAAGATTCAAATAACTTTGCATGGGTTTTTAAAATAGCGCAAGAAAAAAATATAATTAAGGGTTTTCGTTTTAGATGTGAATTTTTGCTAATGCTGTTACCTACACATTATGAGTGAACTAAATTAGACTTAAACTAAAAGGAATGCTAACTTGCTTATGCATTACGACCATGACAAAGGACGGCATTACATTCAATTAAGTTTATTTTGCCGACCAACAAAATTAACACCATATTATACTAACCCCATTCAATTTGTAAAAGTAAACTGTAAACAAATATCTAATAATATTCTTTTTTATGTAACAAAGTTGGCAACTATAGATGCTTGTAATATCAAAGCATTGCTCGCACATAGTCGACCTAGGGGGGGGGGGGACTTGGAGGAAATGAAAGGGGGGGGGGGGGGGGGGGGGGGTTATCTTCTGGCTCTCTCACTCATCGTACGAAACAGCTATAATAGTTACTTTACGTCGGTACTACTCTGGTAGAGCCAACCCGTCAGCTAGACTCTACCGACTTGAATGGCTTGTTAAGTTATTCATGGATACTCAATGGGTAAAAAGCTACGGTTAAACAGAAACATCTCAGCCATCGATATCGGACCCGAACAGATTTCTTATATTTCTAAACAATCGAGCTTTTATCATTGTCGAGAACTCGGGCTGCATAACTTCACGAAGCAACTGATGGCGACATCTAGCGGCTAAATCAGACACCATACGCTACGTCATAGTGAGCTCTCGATCGTGATTGGTCTAAAATGTATTGTACCCTCATACCCTCTCCTTGGATCTTATAAAACAATATTAATAGAGATTTTGTTCGTTAACCCAACGCAACGTTTTTTTATTTCTTCCAATAATCCTCAACTCAGTCAAATCAGAAACCTAAGTTTTCATAAACCTCACCGCTGCCCCTACATTTTGGACCTTCGAACCACATTACGGGATACTGTCAACCTACGAGATCGCCGAGCGACCTTTGGACGGAGACCCCTTGCACGTGGCGGATAGAGAAGAAAACGCAGTTTCATCGGATATCATACGCAATCGGTGGGGCCAATCCTCATTATTTTCCATCACTTCCTGATTTCTATTTGGTGCTATAGTGTGTCTGTGCTCTTATTTCAGTGAAATTGCCGCATTGTATTCTCGGAATATCAAACTTTCAGTCAATTATCAACCTGGTGACGTAGCTAGCATCAGTGCAGTGTGTGATTGATCTGACGATTAAAAACCGTGAGTACTCCTCTTTTCACCAACCACCAAGATACCTATTGACACTGTTAAATCGCGGGACAAATCTCCTAATTTGCTAAGTGTTGAAAGTAGTGAGTTAGTCCGCGATTTGGTTAGGAAGCGTGGTATTATTAAGGGCAGGCTTACCAAATTTAATAGTTATTTAGACTCGCTAAAAGATTGTGTTCATGACTTTCCTAATCAAAAACGCATTGATTTAAAGTTGAGGATTCAGGGATGTACGAGTACTACGTTATTCTCTGAATTTAACGACATTCAAACTAAAATAGAAGAAAGGGTGTCTGATAGTGAATTAGGCGAACAATTAAATCAAAGAGAACAATTTGAAGATAGTTATTATAGTTTATTATCATTCGCTGAATCTATGATGAACACTGATGAGGTCGCTGACTGTTCCATGACATGTCATAGTCACAGCCACAATAACAACCAAATACGTGCGGTCAAGTTACCCACTATCTCCATGCCTACATTTGATGGTTCCTATGAGCACTGGCTGGAATTCAGGGATACATTTACCTCACTAGTTCACAATTCTAAAGACATTTCCAATATACAAAAATTTCACTATCTCAAATCGTCCCTAAAAGACCGCGCAGAATTAGTTATACATTCTATAGAATTCTCCTCTGATAATTATCAGGTTGCATGGGACTTGTTGCTTAACCGGTATAATAATTGCGGACTTTTAGTTGACCACCATATCAAATCATTATTAAACGTAACTGCAATAACTAAAGAATCACCTTCTTCGATTAGAAACTTAATAGACACTATTTTGAAAAATTTACGCGCACTTAAAATCCTAGGTGAGCCTACAGACTACTGGGATAGCTTAATTATTAATATCATGGTGTCCAAGTTAGATAAAATCACTGAAAGAGAGTGGGGTTCTCATAAGTGCACATTATTCCCTAATCCAAACGAGATTAAACCTAAGCGTTTGTCGTTGGATGTTTTAATTAACTTTTTGCGCAATAAAGCGGACATGCTGGAGGCATTGCAGCGTTCACATAATAAAGAAGCTCCAAGCACTGACACTAAAAAACAACACATAAAATCTCAAAGTACACACTGCAATGTTTCCAGCGGTCCGAGTAATAAATCAAATAAGCAACGCAGTAAGTTAACGTGCCCGAAATGCAATGCGAATCATCCACTGTATACCTGTAAACAGTTTATCGATTGCGATTTAGACACAAAACTTAAACTGGTACGCGAACACAACCTATGTGAGAATTGTTTACATTCGAGACACTCGATAAATGATTGTAGGTTTGGGCCTTGTCGACACTGCAATCAAAAACATAATTCATTGTTGCACAACTATAACGCTAATAGTTCGGTTACTTTGCACACCACAACGAACACTGAGGCGTCGTGTACTAACGTTAGGGAAGCGCCTGCGCACCTCCCCGCGGCCGCACCACCCGCCTCAGACTCCGCGCTCACCATTCAAGTAAACAAGGCACACATGCAAATGCAATCGATCAATTCTATAGGTGTACAGTCCGTGTTATTGTCAACAGCTGTTGTTGAAGTTGCAGATATACACGGTATATATCATAAAGCGCGTGCGCTCCTTGATAACGGTAGCCAGCGCTGTTTCATTTCCAAATCATTATGTAAACTCTTAAAAGCACCATTAGTACAGTCCACTAACGAAGTTCGAGGCGTAGGTGATTCGGTAATACATTGTTCGCAAGCTTGTAATATCGTTATCAAATCCTGCGTCGATAATTCATTTACTACGCGCGTTAATTGTTATGTGCTGTCTAAAATCACGGCTTCGATGCCTGCCGTGTGTAAATTAAGCGCGCAAGTCTGTATTCCAGACAACATACGGTTGGCCGATCCGGAATTTTTAGACTTTAAAAATATTGACATTTTAATTGGCGCAGATAGGTTTTGGGATCTGTTAGAAGACGGTAAGATTCGTCTGTCTATTGGTCCGTTTCTACAGAACACAAAACTAGGCTGGATTATTTCCGGACCTATAGTTAATTATACGCGCAAATATGCGCCAATTCATTGCAATATTATTAATTCTTTAGATACGCAACTTCGATTGTTCTGGGAGATTGAGGAACTGTCCAAGGTCAGAGACGCACAGACTGAGGAAGAACGTACATGCGAAGATCACTTTGTTCGCACTACTACTCGCAACAGCGAGGGGAGATTCTGCGTGCGCATTCCACTCCATCAGTCACCTGATACCTTGGGGGATTCCTATAATCAAGCAGAACGTCGATTTCTTGCGCTAGAAAAACGTCTGCAGCGTTCTCCTGAATATAAAGTTCTTTATTCCAACTTTTTAAATGAGTATCTTAGTTTAGGCCATATGACACAGGTAGATTCCTGTGAATCCCCGTGTTATTTTATGCCGCATCATGGCGTGTTCCGCGAGCTCAGCACCACCACCAAGTTGCGCGTGGTGTTTGACGCAAGCGCACCATCAAGCTCGGGCAAGTCACTGAATGATTTGCAACTAGTAGGCCCTCCTATACAGGGTGATCTCATTGCAATTCTTCTCCGCTTTCGGCAGCATAAATATGTCGCGTGCGCCGATGTGGAGAAGATGTACCGGCAATGTCTGGTAGATGAGAGTCAGCGCAGCTTGCAAATGATTCTGTGGCGTGACCATCCCTCAAAACCGTTAGGTATATTTAAATTAAACACCGTGACGTACGGAACCGCCTCCGCGCCTTTTCTAAGTGTTAGGTGCCTGAAACAATTAGCATCTGAATCTCCTGACCCTTATGTTGCGCGAGCTATAAAAGAGGATTTCTATGTCGACGACTACATCACGGGCTTAGACGATAAAATTAAATTATTAGACTTATGCGAGAAAACTCAGAAGACGCTGCAGTCGGGCTGCTTTCCACTTAGGAAGTGGATATTTAATTTTAAACACGATGATGACCGTCAGTCGTCTAGTCAGTTTAAAACTTTAAGCTTAGATGATAATGTTAGTTCTAAAACCTTAGGAATAGGCTGGCATAACACAAGCGACACCTTTTATTTTAATAGTCAAATTAGCATTGAAAATAACAAACCCATTACAAAGAGGTATATTTTATCAAATGTTTCGCAAATATTTGACCCTCTTGGCTTGTTAAGTCCTGTTATTATTGTTGTTAAAGTTCTTTTACAGCAACTATGGCTATTAAAAATAGGCTGGGATGATAACGTTCCTGACGCCACGGCGCGCGCGTGGAACCGGTTTGTTATCTCATTGCAAGCGCTGGATACTGTTCGCATTCCTCGCCACGCTATAGGTACACAGCCTATGTATATCCAATTACATATTTTTAACGATGCAAGTCAGTCCGCATTCGGCACATGTTTGTATGTACGCACAGTTAACAATGATTTATCGGTATCAGTAAGATTATTATTTTCAAAAACAAGGGTCGCCCCTTTAAAACCTATCAGTATACCACGTCTCGAACTTTGTGGAGCTTTATTGGGTGCTCGTCTATATGACAAGGTTCGCAACTCATTACGTTGTAAATTCAATAGCGTAATATTTTGGACTGATTCCACGATTGTCTTAGGCTGGTTGCATATGAAGCCAAACCAACTTAAGACATTTGTTCAAAATAGGATCGCGGAAATTCATGACCTTACACTAGACGTCCCATGGCGTCACGTGCGCAGTGGTGATAACCCTGCCGATCTAGCGTCTCGCGGTGCTCGATTGGAAGAACTTTCCTCGTCTACCTTGTGGTGGGAGGGTCCAGAATTTCTTCGTGACCCTGGTTTTTCAATAGACGATCACAAAGGTTCGGACTCGTTCAAAAATCGCGAATTGCCCGAGGTCAAATCATGCGTCACCGCTGTTGTAGCTCAAGATTGTTGTGAATCATCTTTGTTTCCTTTCCACCGGTTCTCGCAATTTAAACGTATGAGACGTGCGGCTGCCTATGCGTTATGTTTTATTTATAACAGTCGTTTTAAAAATAATAAGTGTACGGGCAGCCTTAGTGTAAGCGAGTTAGATCATGCTGATAAAACATTAGCTCGACTTTGTCAAATGGAATCTTATCCAGTCGAATACAAGGCATTATCTAACAATGAGACTATTAAAAGTAAAAGTTTATTGTCTAAATTGAATTTGTTTTTAGATGATCACAAATTAATGCGCGTAGGTGGTCGTTTAGTTAATTCTAATGAATTTGTTTACGGGAAAAAACATCCCATCGTAGTTCATAGTAAACATCATTTTACCACTTTATTATTTCGTCATGAGCACGCTCAGCTTCTTCATGCTGCTCCGCAGGCATTACTATTTCATCTACGCGAATCATGGTGGCCTGTTGGAGGCAGGAACTTAGCTCGCCAGGTCGTGCATAGTTGTGTTACCTGCACTCGCATTAGGGGTAAGACGCTTAGCCCTCTGATGGGTAATTTACCTAGGGAGCGAGTTACACCTAGCCTTCCATTCGTTCGGTGTGGGGTGGATTACGCTGGACCAGTGCTCATTTTAAACCGCAAAGGTAGGGGTGCTAGGCTTATCAAAGGGTACATTTGTCTTTTTATTTGTTTTGTGACACGTGCTATACACCTGGAGTTAGTCAGTGATCTCTCCAGTGAAGCGTATTTATGTACTTTGAAAAGATTTATTTCACGCCGCGGTAAGCCTGCAGATATATATTCGGATAATGGTCGTAATTTTGTAGGGGTAATGAATGAATTTTCAAAATTTTTAAATAATTGTAGTAGTGATATTTTGGATTACGCATCTAGTCAAAATATTAAATTCCATTTTATTCCCCCTTATTCTCTGCATTTTGGTGGTTTGTGGGAAGCAGGAGTTAAGTCGAGTAAATACCATCTTCGTCGTGTGATAGGTAACGCGCACCTCACGTTCGAAGAGTACAGCACAGTACTAGCCCAAATAGAAGCCGTACTAAATTCCCGACCTCTGACTCCTCTTTCCCCCGATCCTCATGATTTCTCCCCGCTCACTCCCGGTCACTTCCTTATTGGCCGACCACTAACTGCGCCAGCTGGCGATGACCTCCGTGATGTTCCAGCTACTCGTCTCCAGCGATACCAGAGAGTAGAACAACTTCGCCAACACTTCTGGAACCGGTGGGCGAAGGAATACATCTCCGAGCTGCAGGTGCGAACAAAATGGACGGCGAATAAGGACGAGCTCAAACCAAACTCCTTAGTGGTTATTAAGGATAATAACCTCCCACCTTTGAAGTGGCATTTGGGACGTGTCATTTGCACTATCCCAGGAAAGGATGGCGTATCCCGGGTGGCTGACATACAGACGTCATCGGGCGTGGTGAGACGTGCATACGCCAAGATTTGTCCTCTGATACAGGACGTGATTGACACTGATGCAGTGACTGAAGAAGTGAAGACCATTGAAAGCCACTGCTTCCAAGGCCGGGGGCATGTCGAGAACTCGGGCTGCATAACTTCACGAAGCAACTGATGGCGACATCTAGCGGCTAAATCAGACACCATACGCTACGTCATAGTGAGCTCTCGATCGTGATTGGTCTAAAATTTATTGTACCCTCATACCCTCTCCTTGGATCTTATAAAACAATATTAATAGAGATTTTGTTCGTTAACCCAACGCAACGTTTTTTTATTTCTTCCAATAATCCTCAACTCAGTCAAATCAGAAACCTAAGTTTTCACAAACCTCACCGCTGCCCCTACAATCATTAAGACTGTTTATTTATTCCACAAATTGGTTGTATTTCCTCCCGGAGATTCATTAGTTCCGCGCTCCAACGATAAAAGCATTAGACAGATAGTTTTGAAACTGTTTCTGTATTGTATGGAGAGTGAAATCTACACTCCATCTTACTAAGTCGTTTAGTTAACCAAGCTAGTATAACAATAAATACATTTTAATAAAAAGTCAGAACAAGCGCGGATTTTATCGACATTATATCCCAGTGGAGAGCTCTTCGGAGAGATATCATATATCTTGGAATCAATGTATGAACTTGGAATATTTTTTATTCAGATTATGAGTTAATGCTTAACCCTTTCAATGATCGCCACTTCCAAAGTATTTTTTTTTTCGTGCAATCAGTAACGTTTTTTTACAAGAATCGATACCAAAAACATATAGTCTTTGACATAATTGAACTATGAAACTCTATTATCGTAGATGTGTTACTATACGTAGCAAATACTTTTAGTGGTAAAGCCGCCCATTTTCCACTTTCTGTGTAAATTATGTAATAATTTGTAAATTTTTGTTTTCTAGTGGTGGATTAATAAAGAGTTATCTATCTATCTATCTATCGAATAAACAGCCATATACCGCTCGCGTCTTATACCCACCCGTAGGTGAACGCGACACTTGGAGCATTCAAATCTTATACCGACGTAAGTGCTCGTGACACTGTAGCGGTTAAAATAATGGAATTAATAGTAAGCTTCTTTTTAAGATTATTGATCTTAAGCTATTATGGATTTTATAAAAGAAGAGATGGGTCCCTAATATAGTCCCAGGAACAAAATTTTATTTCAATTCACAAATAAATATATGTGCGAATTGGAAATACACTTATTAAAAACAAATAATGATATTTTTAAGCCAACCCAAACACGACCGCAATTTGGCCCACAGCACTTTTGTCACTCAAGTGGCCAAAATGACAAATTAATTAAACGAAAGACCCCGGAACAATAAGAGCCCGAATTCCAACCCTAAACTTGCTGAGTGTTCCTTTGTTCCCCTATTGTTATGTCGCCCCAGTGATCAACAAACAGAAGAACAACAGGTTCCTATTATGACGTCATGAAAACAAACAATAAAATATGAGGTAATTATTTAAGAATGTTTTATTATAGTACAGTAAAGTTCAAAAGTACATTCATTAATCCAAGCAACAGACTTAAAATCGCCAGATTGTACCAACTTAGCCTACTACTACTCGTGCCACACAATCGATGCAGCTTTTCGTGACGTCATAATACCATAAAGCCGTATAACGTCTGTTAGTAAGGTTTATTGCAGCTTAGAATGGCCATTTCTTGTTTATTTGTGTTATCCTTGTTTTATGGCGACGCCTCGGCACGAAACAAGACTTTAAATAGATAACAGTAATGGAATTGTCAATTGTCGAAATAAGTGTCTACCTACCTACGTAAAACAAAAGGGTAAAGTTATGAGTGATTTATAAAAACTTATTGTATACTAGCTGAGCCCGCGACTTGATCCGCGTGGATATTAACTTAACAAAAAAGCCCGCTCCCGCGTTCTGAGCCCGCGCGACAGGACCCATTTTTTTATTTTTCTAAAATAAAAGTAGCCTAAGTTACTCCTTAAAACATCAACTATCTTCCAGTGAAAGTCCCATCAAAATCGGTCCAGCCGTTTTGGAGATTACCCGGAACAAATACACAGACAGACAGACAGACAGACAAAAAATAAATAAATCGCGTTTTTGCTATAGGTGTCGTATGTACTTTCATATGCATTTAGTGAAAAGGTGTTATTTTGATATTATAAACAAACACTCCAATTTTATTTATTTGTATAGATGTGCCAGTGAGTCAGAAAAAACTGTTTTTTCTTATGTTATGGGTACACAATACACAGCGACAGGGATTACTTCCATACATTTTCATTTTACTGTATCGGGTTCCGCTCAAGACCACTATCCGTCAAATAAGGAAAATCGGTGTCGTCTTCATCGTGTAAATGACCTATTAGTAATACTTAGACCTATCTACTGTTACAGTAGTTGTTCTATCCTCTCTTTCCCCGTATAACACGAAAATAACTTGCCCCTTTAGATGTATGCTGAACAAAAACAATATTGTATACTAAGAGTATTAATAAATTCGGTGTTAGCCACAGATGCTGATGACAGGTGATAAGAGGCGCGGGTAAACAGTTCCAACTGTTGGGGTGCTCTCGAAATAATATTTTCTTATTGCCATTTCTGGGTTGCAAGCAAAGGGTTAATAGGGTGAAGTTTGTGAGATTCTGATGATATTAGTTGGAACAAAGTTCCTTTACGGGGCATGCGGTAGGAGTTAAATGGTAGAAATAGTCACGCTTGAAAAGCGTTATGACCCCTCCAGGCATCTGTTAGTAATTATGTAAACAACTTTGAAACGTCGCTTGTGAAAAAGTTCTGTCAACGATCAACTAGATGGCGTAAGTGAGTTATTCAGGTGACTGGATATTGCAACGTCTAAAAATTTTAAATGTTGTCCATTTAACAAAGAACACAGCTGTCACCGCATTTCAAAACGAATCTCTATTAAGAAATATGGAACAAATAACTCCATCATCGTGCATAAATAACATCAATATCCTCTGAACCCTAATTGTTGTGAGAGTGCTTCTCGCGGCCGTAACACCTGAAATGCGAAGCCTTAAATCCTAGGAGCTTACGACCTCGCCACACCTGATACCGGGAGTTTATTCACACTGAGCAGTGCTTAGTGTTTGAAAATAAACTTTATTATGCCGTGATAAAGCTGGATGTGAATGGGGGAAATAATGGAAACTCGTTTGTGCGTGAAATTCGACGACTAAGTTATTTACGATGGGTAAACCATTTTAGACATCTAATTTAATAGCTGATCTTTATTTATATATACAGTACTAGCTGTGCCCCGCGACTCCGTCCGCGTTCTGTTGAAATTTTTCCTGAATTTTCTTTGCTATAAACCTCACGGAGCCCGAGACCTTTCCAACGAATGCAAAACCGTGGCAATCGGTTCGTGCGTTCTGGAGTTATAGCGTCAGGAAGGAAAACCCGACTTATTTTTATATAGTAGATAACGTATGTTTGTAATTCTTCTTCTCCTAAACGGCTTGACCGAATTTGATTATAGGTATTTTTGTACCTATGGGTTCATCTGGATGATTCTCAGCTATAGTGAGACTCGGTAGTTGAGACTGGTTTTTCGACATTCAATTATAAAAATAATACTTAACTGGTAGAACCCAGCGTTTTTCATTCATCATCAAAACATGTTTATGTATTAATGTTTCCCCCGACCCACTCACCGCTCTCCTAGACTCAGATGTCGAGGAGACCGACACACGCACACTCCCCACCAGACACCGACCTCGCCGGCGAGGTCGACGAACCCCCGCTTCCGCTAGAAGGTGCGTCTACTTACCTAGACGCACCTTGGCACCCGACAAGCCCGCTGAGTTTCTTGCCGGATCTTCTCAGTCGAGGTCGCGTTCCGATCCGGTGGTAGATTTACCCTCGCCACCTCTCCTGGCAGCGGTCCAAGCCGAGGTCGTGTCCCTTGTGGCGCCCTTGAGCTAGCTGCCCCCCTGCCCCTCTGGCTGGAGCGCACTCGCGCTCGCCCTCTGTCCGGGTGAAGTTGTTATGGCCACTCTGGCCAACAACATATAGTCATATCAAAAAAAAAAGTATTAATGTTTCTCTACATGTTTCTTCACACAACAAACTCTTTACTTATCATATCTACTTGTACTATGTGGGACCTAACTCCCTCTTCAAGCTGCTCATGTACACAACAAAACATAACCCCTCGCAAAAAGTCAACGTTGTCATTTAGTAAGTTAGTTTTAATAAAAAAAGTTTGGGTGATGCAGTGATCATTTATCTTGAACGCCAGCCACATGCCGCGTTGACGGCAGTCAACTCAAGACTGGCAAGTCTTCTATCACACCGTATACCTATACCTATACGTATAACTATAAGAATTAAGTGCTATGGGAAGGATAATGATGCTTTTTCTATTAGTTCACAAATTAAACTAGATGTTTTGCCGTCTTTCACAGGTCCATAATTTGGGGTATTTAGTCTTTTCACACCAATACAGGTCCGTTCCACGGTGCGAAACATCCCATTAAAAAAAAAGTATGTTTCGTTTCGCACCGTCCAGTGAACCCGTCGTGTTGCGAAACGACGAAGGTTCAGTAATGTGTGACCTAGATAGCAATATTTATTATTATACGAGATATATAATACGGATCCCTGTGGGGATAATTTGTCTTACCCCAGAGGTCTCTGCGGTTTATATTAGGTTTGATGGTATCTAGGTACATAAGATTCTTGTTATAAAGGGAGATGTAAATATAACATCTGGTTAGGATTAAGGCACCCGCAGATTATATCGTGTTTAGTTTTAATTATTTCATGTTTAAGTAAATCAATGTAATTTTAACTAACAACAACAATTTACCCCTCGGCATGAAATACAAAATATTGAATGTGTACCTACAAAAACAAATTCTATGTTACAGTACACAGAGTACAATATTAAGAAATGTATGAATATATAACGTAGGCAAAATATAAACTGAGCTATTTAATGCTATAAAATATCCATACCATAAGAAGTTAGCTCTACGTCCAAATTTTAATACCACAGCGTAATTTATTCCGCTTCTGCGTGTTTCAAAACTGTCCAATTTGGTAGATGTTATTGGTTAGGCCTGAAAAGCATGCAAAACAAGTGATCAACATTCCACTTGGGTTTTGGTTACTTATGCAAACGAAATTTTCACCTCTTCCATGTTCAAAATCCCCGAGAGGCTGGTCAAAGGAACTCCTAAATGAAACGACGCTCCGGTAAATTTGATTTACCTTTTTCCTTCATTGTTTACCGCAAATAAACAAAACAATTCGGGCTAGTCGCTATTGTTATTTATCGGCACTGGAATGGAAATTATATATTTTTTCTTATTTTGTTTAGGTAAGTTTTTTGCACAAAATTGGATTTCTGATCGAGTTAACAACACTATTTCAATTTATTTTTATTATAGGAAAATATTATTTAAGAAACATTTTAAAATCAAAACAAAATGATATATGTATATTATACACTATTTTAATACTTGAAATGAATGTGATTAGCTAAGTATGATGTCATCCTTCATCGCCGAGTGTTTCATAGACTATACATAGATATAGAGTGCTCTAAACCCAATATATAAATAGAAGTACTCGTTAATTTCATTAACAATACGGCCTAAATACTTCATGAACCAGACTTCAATTTTACATTATTAATACCAATTTCTATTCGGCAAATAGGTACGGACTCTCTTAAAATAATCAGTAGTATTCAGTTATTTCAAACAATATTTAAGTAAATAATATATACTCTGCTGCAACAAATGTACAAATCTACCCAGATTTAAAAATGAGAGATACCATCGTATCTTATATGAATATTCTTTTCCCAAGATAAAACTATCTGCCCGCAAAATCGATTTCTAACTTATCGTTACGGCATCTCGCATCCTGACATAAGACACAATATATCCTCAATCCAATTTCGATTGTCTTCGGGAGTTGCTCGGAACGCAAGATATTTCCCTACTCGATAAATTCCCGGGAGAGGAGTGGACCATCGAGTTGCCGGATCCGCCTCCCCACTTGACAACTTAAATTATTATGAAACAATTTATAATTCAGTTTAGCTTACATTACGTTCGAGGAAATCTGGTTATTCTGATTCAGTCTTAAATTGAATAACTTATTAAAAATTATAACTTATTGAAAGTTGCATATATTATACGAAATAATTGATTAAAAAGGTTTTGTAACAAGAGATTATTTAGGTTCACCCTTTTAATCATAGATACATAACACTCTTACTAATACTTCGTTTACCATAACTAGGTATGATATTGTATTATATTGTGAGGCGAATTGCATTTGTAGTGTTACTAATCAACATGTGACTAACATAAACCATTTAAATGGTCAAATAATTACATAATACGATATTTTTAGCGACCAGAGATATAAAGTAAAATTAAATAAAACCATTTTAAAATATTCCGCCAGTAAATATTACCAATGAAAGGTATAACCTAGACATAATTACTGAAACTCCACAGATACTCCACATAGAGATAGAAAACATTGTTTTGGACAAGATAAGAGTCGCTGTAATGATTTTGACAGCTGCGGAAACGACATAGACGCATATATTTATGTGAATGGAATGCAAAAAGCAATTTTTATCGAACTATCGGTCATTAGTTCAACCGGCATCAATATCATGATGCTAAACATAATGAGATTCAGTGGTAGTGGCAGGTTATTTGCATAATAATAACCAGAGTGAGGTGTGTCTAGCGTTGATATTTGATGATGTGCAGTAAAATTCAATAAAAAAATAATAGCTTGGTTATTCCTGTCAAACTGAAAACAAAAACAAATAACATCAACTAATTCTTCACAAAACGTGTCTCTCCAAAAATGTAATGTTAAACAAACCTAATCCTATTGCGGAAATTGTGATGACAGCCTCTCGGGTGTTAGTCGGTGGTGTGGTGTCGTGTTACGTGTTGGACATCCCGAGAGCGGTCAGGATGGCCACGTTTATTTAAAGTGTTAACTCAGTTAACTCAGGGTTGAAATTAAATTGTCTACCTTAGCTCCCTCATTAATAATCGTGGTTTATTGGGTGAATAGTTATACACCGAATCATCTCTTTCTATCATCAGTAATTTTACATGCGAAAGAAGAAGATAAAGCGTGGTGTAACGAAACAACCGCTAAGGAATGTTAATTAATAAGTAGGTACATGTCTTGTATGGCCGATATAAAGAGACTGATTGATATTGGGCTAAACGAAATTAGGGTATGCTTCGACTCTTTTTTATTTATATATTTATTTATTTATAATCAGGCATCTCAGGCCCAGATATGTATCTTATATACTATCATACATACTTTTAATATAACTAACACTAAACTATGGGTGGTGGCAGTCTCCCCCCAAAAGCGCCTGAACACCACACCCTTCACATATAAGTTCTGGGATTAAAAACCTCATTACTATCGATGAAAGTTACTCTTTTCTACCTTTGATAGTGTTTACTGTCAACTAAAGCTGTAATTTAATTATGTATCAGTGGAATTACCTATGAATAATCGGAAATATACGAGTTCACTGTACCGAGATAACTGGCTATCGCACAGACAGTTCCAATATATTTGCTTTACAGCAATTTATCTGCCAGTGCTTTTTGTTGGGTCGGCTTGTAAACTATGAATAGCGGAATCAATTTCAGCGCTCACCATCGAAACCGAATGAATTCAAATGTGTAGCATTTATACTATGTAAAATCAATCGTATTGAGTGTTCTAAATTTGTTCGCAGATCCGATGAAACACCATGGGATTGAAAGGCCGAATGTATAAAATGATGAAAATGGTTCCTTATATGATAGAACACCGAACAAAGTAAATTTTGTTGATGGCAGCAATGTTGAAGATGTATCGTAAAATAGTGTGTGCAGCCGTCGCCGCACTGGCACTCCAGATAATTGGTGCGACTCGGGTGACGTGTCCGAATGACCCTAACTGCATTTGCGGCGGCACCCTCGCTATCGAACTCAGTTGCAACATCGACGGTGAGTGCACTTAAATCTTCATGTTCATATTGATGGCATTCACTAGTCAAAGTTATAGATACACAGTATGCAGTTCGCGAATACTAGTCTATTTTGGAAATGTATTTAGATTTTCTTCTTAATTTCAGGTCGCACAGTCAAAATAAACCTATTACCAAACATATACATAAATATAAAATGCGAAAATGCATCAAGTCTAGATTATGGCAAGTTACCCAAATGTGCAGACAACATGAGTTCATTCAAATCGGTCAGTTTCAAAGACTGTCCGTTACCGTCGTCCTCGTTCAAAGACGTATTGGCGAATATGGGAATCGCTAAAACTATGGCACTGATATTCCAGAATGCAAAGAACTTGTCGGGATATTTTGATAGAAAACATTTTGCAGGACTACAGGACTTAACGAAATTACTTTTGTCTATCAATGGAATTACTCATTTACCAGACAATCTGTTCACGGATATCAACAGGCTGACATGGTTGAACATACGCTCGAATACTATTAATCTTTCAGAAGAACTATTCAAACCGTTGGAAAGGTTGGAAACTTTAGAAATTAGTCACAATCATATGACCAATATATCTTCAAACTTATTTTCTCATCTATCCTTCTTGAGGAAACTTTCGCTGTGGCAAAGTAATGTTACTTGGTTTTCCAAAGACCTTTTCACCGGAGTCGACGTTCTTGAAGAATTAGATCTCAGTTCCAACGGACTTAACGAACTTCCCTCCTCGATATTTAAGCCTTTAACAAAATTAAAGAAACTTACATTGTTCTCTAACAAGTTCTCGTCGCTACCACAGAATTTGTTCAAAAATAACGAGGAACTCGAAACTGTAGTAATACTAAACAATGACGTCAAACTGAAAGAGCTGCCTAAATACCTTTTTGGGAGCTTGCCAAACTTGAAGCAAATATATATTCAGAGAAGTGGACTCGAAACTATACCGTACGACGTTTTTGCCAATTCACCGCTAATTACGAACATATCATTAGCATATAACGACATTAAAACGCTGTCTGAGTCAATTTTCAATGATCAAATAAATTTGCTGGAACTAGACTTGAGCTACAATAAATTGCAGGAGCTAAAACCTAAAATATTTTCGTCGTTGGTAAGATTGGAAAAGCTGAATTTGTGTCACAACTCATTGGCAGAAATATCAGGGTGAGTGGAATTTTATTCAATCCCTGCTCAATATCGTTCAATTGTATTATATCAAGTATATTTTATCTTTTGCAGACAGACATTTTCGTCTCTATTAAGCCTGATATACTTGAATATGGAGCACAACAAATTGAAAATGATTTCATCATATTTATTCAGCAACAATAAACAAAGAATGTCAATAACCCTGGCTTACAATAGGCTGGGCTTTGAGGACAAAGAGTTGTCAAACAAATCTTGGGTGGTGAAAACGACGTCGCCTTTCGTCCATACTTACAATTTGAAGCTTTTGAATTTGAGCCACAATGAATTTAAGTTGGCCTCTCAAGACTGGTTCATAAATGGACACGAAAATTTAGATATCAGTCACAATTATATACAATACTTTTGGGTGTGTACATTTGGGTCATTACAATTTCAAATGCTGTCAGTTTGAAATATTTTAAGTTAAAAACGTTTCTATTGCAGATTGACGACAGACCTTCACGAAGCTATCAAAATCTAATGAAGAAACCGATGAAACAAGTATGGATTTCTGAAAATCCGATAATTTGTGAATGCAGGAACTATCTCTTTCTTGACTTTATACAAGAAAATGAAAAGATCAAGGTATGTTTTGATAAAAGTACAGATTATTTTCATAAAAAAATGTTGTTTGAGGACAAAAAATTTGCTAAGTAATGTAATTGTTTCAGATTGTTGATAAAAATCACCTACAGTGCCCATTGTGGTCAAAAGAAGCATGCTACATAAGATTTACAATATTTTTGTCACTCGTGTTCATCGTGATTTTACTATACATCATTATTATCGTAGTATTTATGACATATAGGAAGCACATTAATGTTATATTGAAGAAAAGATTCTGTACATTATCACAACAAGGCAGTAAGAAGGATGATACTCAGAACATTATCATCAAATATTCCGACAAGGATGAAGAATTCGTCTTAAAGGATGTAGTACCAGTGCTGAGGTGTTACAAGAGTTTTAAAATTCACACGAGCCCCATTAAGAATTCTAATCACACAGAAAATTTCATTAGCAACTTCACAAGTTGCGTCAAAGACGTATACAAGTACACCACTCTTGTTATCTTCTCTTCAAATTACTTGACTTCGACCTACAGTCATGTGGACATCAAGAAAATTCACAGCGAAATGTTAAAAGCTGAGAATACAATTTATATTTTTGTCGATATCGGCCCGGAGAATTCAATATACGCATTTCTGGAGGAGCAACGCGATGTTAGGACGACCGTACTGTGGAAGGAGGCAAATTTTTGGGAAAAATTCATGGCAGTTGTATCTGAAGATCACGACAAGGCGAAATACATCGAGAATTACGATCCGATAAAATCAAATAAAATGTTGAACGCCAAAACGAAATTACCACCGAACATTTCCTTTTCCAAACTACCTGACTGGCCGAATTTGTACGAAATGAACGCACTGACACATAGTCAAGTTTAGTTTCACTCTTGTACTTAATTTCGTGAGGTAAAGACTGACTTCTCCGCTACAATCGCATCTGATCTCACTCATTGTTTCTGATCCTTCTTATTTGTGTTACAATGAGTAGTATGTAACGTAGCTTGTATAAGTTTTTACAATACTATTTTATCATGTAAAAAATAGGGTAATAAGTTATTGTTTGTAAACCTGTGAATAGTAAGTAAGGTGATCATTCGTTGTTCTGCGGTTTAACCACATTCGTTGATGCCTTCAAAGAAGTGTGTCGGAAATAACGGACGCAAATGTAATCGAATCGTAAGCGTTTCTTTAAGTAAGTGTAAATATATTTAATGCAACCATTGATATAAGCAAGAACATTAAAGTTTCATGGAAACTCCATGTTGTTAAGAGTTGTAAACTGCAGCTTATAATAAAACGTATACTTTAACAAGAAAACCATTTCTATTATTTAACGATCCTTGATATAGAAAGTTAGCGATAGGTAACTGCTTAATATCAGGCGAGTCATACGCTTGTTTGCCGACTTTGGTGTAAAAAAATAGATAGCCAATGCAGCCATAACAGGACCTACTTTTGCAAAATGAAACCAACCTAGAACCACTAACAAGGTTGGTTTTGGTCTACAGTATAGTGCATGTGGGTTGGTTCCATTTTGCAAAAGTAGGTCCTTATGTATTGAATCAGCCAAAGTTATAACGATATTATGAAGATAAATAATTATAAGAAAAATTAAAATAGGAGTATGCTTTGCCCTGTATCATTTCAGACGAGATGTAAGTAGTTGAGGTGATGAAGCAGAACAAATTGAACATTACCAAGAATATTGATCCGCAAACAAGAATGTACAGACTATTGGGTAATGTAAACCGATACGATATTAATTTATAGTGCTTGGAAGCCTTACGTTAGCTTATAGCCCTTTTATGCTTATATAAATTCGTGCCTGTTTATTTTAACAGGAGTTATTTGAGCCGTATTTCATTATGACATGTAATAGGCACTTTCATAATATCCGCAAAAACAGGTCTGAAGTAAGCGATACAAGGAAACTGAGACCATCTTCGCCACTTATATATGAACTTTTTCTTAATGCAAGATTATTATACAATTACAAAAAAACTGTTTTGAGAGTAGCGGATTTCATTGGGAATCGAAGTGATTGGCTTTCATTATGACAACAAACTATTACGCAACTAATTTGGCTATGGATTCTCAGCTATACTAGGTGAAACAAAAAGGGTATACTATTTTTTTTGCAACTTTACTTTGTAAATCTTAAACTATCGGCTTTGTGGGACCGTTGAAGTACTAAAGGTTTTGTAGACTTGTGAAATCTGTCAACAACTGTATTCCTATAACACCTTTTATTTTTCAAGTTTCCTCCAAAGCTGATAGTTTTAGAATTACAAAGAAAATTTCTGTAAAAAAAGTATACCCTTTCTGTTTCACCTTGTATAGGAACACGAATAGACATGTCATTATTTTAATCAGTATATCGAACAGAAACAGAAACGTCTAATGAGTGGCTTAAATGCGACATCAATATCACGTGGGAATAAATTGCGAACGGCAGTTGGCGAAACGGAGGGGACCTCCGTCAGCGTTAAGCCATGGCAATGAGGGAAACACGAGGGGAGGCGAGGGCAAACCAGAGGACCATGAGCCCCGTAACTGCAAACACTCCGCTTTCGGCAAGTTCGCAAGTGTTTGAATGAATATGGGCCGTGAAATGTTGGTGGCCATTTAGGGTAGGGTCCGCATCCATGGCAACGGGACAAAATACACTCATACAAGTTCTGAACTTTTGTATTCAAGAGGGAGCGTCTTCTCGAATGTGTAAAATTGGTACTTAAAACCACAGAACAACCAAGTTACTTTTGAGATAACCAGGATATAACGTTAGTCAGTGCTACGGAACACATTTGTCGTACTGTCATAACAAACAACGTGAGGAATAAACCTTTTCTTAAATTAAAATGCGCATGTCGGAAATTCTTATTTATATCTACAAAATCAGCAATCTACTGTACGACTCACCAGAAGTGTAGGAGTTACTGTAGCATATACATGCTTGCAATAGCAAAGGCATTGCTCGCTGATCTGGAGGGGAGTAGGAATGAGGGAAAGGGAAAGAGGGAAATGAGGGGAGTGGGAGTTGGGCTTCCAGCTGCCACTCATCGTACGAAACGTAGTTATAATAGCTACTTAACGCCCATCTTCTGTAAGTTGGTTTTCTATTGCCCCGGTCAAGCCAGCCTATATGTGAGCTGTAAGTTTTTTTTTTATATACTATGTTGTCGCTCTAATATAGTTCGTTCACTTTATGAAGACGCGTGCTGTGACTCTTATGATCCTGGCATATGGGTCAATTTGCAGTCATTTCACTTGAAGCGAAACGCTTGATTTCCAGCATTATTTTCGTGGCCTCGTCATGAGAGGTACCATTGCAGAGTATAACGGCAGTTTTATATCAGCAATAAATTGTCGTTTATGAAAACCTATGTATGTACAATGTGTTGGTAATGGTTCAGTATAAATATGGGAATACACTTTATTGAGGCTTGCGTTTTATTTCACTTTATATTGCGTCAATATTTTGATTTACAATATTTACTAATCGCTATTAAAATGGGATGTCTTATCAACTATTACGATGATACAGCTCATTACACGCTTGCTCGACCGGGGTAGTACCACCCTATCACAGAAGATCGGCGTAAAGTAACGAAACAAACCTGAAACTAATCAAGCAATCGAGGACAAAAAATCATACGCTGCCTATAGGTATGCACTTTCATTGCATGGAAGCTATAAGCAGTTTGTAACTAATTTGTGTTGTGTGTTCGTTCCACACATTATACACATGCACAGAGGTGACGGTCGCGCAGTCGTATTTTATATTTCAACCCCAGCGGTCGTAAATAGCACCACTAGTGGGCAAAGTACATGCACCCATAAATATCATTTAATATCATTACCCCGATGAGGAGCTTATTTACGTGCAGCTGTACCTATAAAATGATTCTCTATTATCTACTGTTAATTAGTTAAATATTAGTGTTTGGTTATCTCAGTGTATGCAGTGCGAATCGTTGATGATGATAATAATGTAAGATTTATAACAATATTATTTATTTTGATTTGCGTGCTGCCAAAACTAAGGGGTCACTGATTTCAGGTTGTTTTAGGACATTCCAGTATGCACGTTCAAGTTGTCTGAAACCTAATAAAAAATGATATCTTGACAACTGGCTCTTATGATAAGGTAACCGCAAACTCAAAGTATGATGTGTGGTGTCAAAATCTCTAAAGCCCAAAAATATATCGACAATCAGTCAAATTAAAGATATACATCGGTTTGAAGTAGACCCTAATGAAATTGAGAAAAGTATATGATGAAGATTGACGCATCTATTTAACACAGTTAACAAAATTTATTTTTTTACGTATTTTTAAATAAATAATGCCACATACCTACGCAGTGACATCGGTACTACTTAAAATAAAGTGCGGGAAATGTTAACCCAAGAACTTACCTTTTTCGACCTACACATGTCCGGTAGACAAGGAAATGACGAAGGGAATACAGCCCACTTACACCGTGCAACGTAGTACATTTGCAAGTGTTGTGATTTTTAAGGTTCCTTACAAAAAAGGGAATATAAGTACACAATATTAGTAGGCTGCTGTGTGGGCTATTAGTTTTTATGTAGTTTTGTAGAATTCATTCTTATCTTGGTCAATGCAGCACAACTGTAACGCCCCGCGCATTACAGTTGTGCTGCGTTGACGAGAAGAAGAAGATGATGAAGAAGGAGCTGCTTATATAAACTGAAATACTTCTCACTTGCTCATATTTTGGAATAACGGTAATATATTTGGTTTGCTACTAACAAAGTTGACGTCAGCGGTCTCCCTCATAACAAATGTATACACAAATGCAAAATATTATACAGGGCAATCCTAAAGTAACAGTGTCATTATTGCAATGTCCCGATGCTGGCCCTGCGGTATTCGCAGCACGTCCCGCCTCCGGCGTTCCTCTCGGGACTGCCTCGAAATGAGATTCGTCCCCGTAACCCGCAGATGTATGGCCTCCCTAGCGCCTTCTGTGGCGCGACATTGATTAGTTTTGAGTTATAATGGGAATATGAAATACAATAGGGATTTTTTTATAGGAAAATAAAATGGTGGGATGGATTATGTTGTTATACTAGCAGGGGCTGAATTAACTATTCTCTATCTCTTTTTAATAGGTTACTTAATATGATAGATAATTTGTTATGTAAGGCTGTATTATGTGTTATGTATTTATCAAAACATCTATTGTGGGTTATATCTGCATACATCTGAAAGTGCCGACCGGACAGCTATCGACTTTCATGAGTGAAAAATTTTGGCCAAAGGGTATTTTCGCCAAAGAATTTTGTTTGGTTATAAAACTTCGTAGACATTGCGTTGCATATAAAAATAATAATCATTTTTATTTATATTGGCAATACGTGTGTTAGTTAGTAACTATTACTGAAATAAACGAATATATAAGTATTAAAGTAGTAAGCGCCAGATTTATTCCAAATATAGTCGGGAGGTAGGTATCAAGATTCAGTAATGTGGTTCATATTACGTAGTAATGTTACGAATGGACGCCTGCCACCGGAAAATAGGATTTCCGGCAAAAAATATTTCCTTCATAGAACAGGAAATGAGTACCTTAGGGAAGCTAATAAGTTCCGCCAAGGATCTTATTTCTTATTGTATTTTCTTATATTATCAGTTAATTTTGTTATGAATAACAAAGCAAAATGTATGGTATATATGATCAAAAGCTAAATAATCCAGCACATATTAGATAGATTTGAAAATAAATGATAGATCTGAAATGAAAGCGTCTAGAATTCTAGATGGTATAAGGTATTTGTAGGCACATTATAAGTAGGTACGAAAAATTAAATACCAACTGTATGGTACCAATCTTATCAATACTTATGTAGGTGTTGTAGCCCATATTAATACATCGATCTCAAGTCTGAGAGTGATCTTGGTAATGTCATTCTTCTGTCATACCAGTACAAAATGACACGTCACAGGCGTATTTCAAGACCTTATTAGAATTTATTAATTCTGTCCTATGAGTGCCGTACAATGGGCTGGGAGCGAATCCATTAACACCAATATTGATATATGTATCACAAAGGTTAACATAATTATCTTTTTGGTTTGTGTAACAATGTCGCCCAACAAGCGTACGACCCGCCTGATGTTAAGCAGTTACCCTAGCCTTTGAATGCTTTTAATACTCACATGTTGACGACTTAAGGGGAGTGGGATAAAAGGAGGGGAAGGGAGGGGTTGGATTATCGGTTCTCTCACTCTTCGTACGAAACACAGCTATAATAGCTGCTTAACGCCAATCTTCTGTTAGAGGATACTACTACCCCGGTCATCTTACAAAATCCCGAATTACTATATCAGCCACCTGTCCTGTTCACATGAGCTGAACGGGCTACATTCAGAAACTGACAGACTGACACTGATCAGATATAGACTGATCTATAGAAGACCAGCTGACCCGACAGACGTTGTCCTGTCTTAACTTTGAATTTTGAATTCGAATAGTTCCGCTCAACTTTCTTATTTTTTATTTCATAAGAACCTTCTTCTGACAATAATGAACACAACAAAAAAGAATTAGCGAAATCGTTCCATCCGTTCACGCGTGATGCGATGACCAAGGAAATAGAGATTCCATTTAAATATGTACTTAATATAGATTGAACTGTAGGTACAAAGTTTGTCGTCAGTCTACCAGTAATCACGGCTTGGCTCATACAATATTCATGGGCACGGATGCGGCCCAATGTTACCACCGCGATATATTTACCGTTGACACGTCAGCGGAACGGTCGCGGGCGAAATAATTTCCAGTCTGGCTGCTATTATGGGTTTTTGATGGGTCCAACGTCTAAACCCCAAGGTTGGAGTGATGTAATGTATGGTTTTCCATAGTCAAGTACTGTCTTATAATTGGATTCACGTTTTGCGAGTAAGTCGACCAATTTGATTGGCAATACTTAAGAGCCTTTACGTTGTATAAGAATTATATAGGTATATGATCAATACCATTGAATCGTCTTGATCCTTAATCCTCAAACCTTAGTCTATGGTGGATATACAGGGTGTAAGGGGCATTGTGACGAAAACTGATTGATATCTTGGACTTAATTCATGATTCTAGACCCCACCGAGTTGGAATGTTCCGTCGATATTTTCATGAATTATGCATTTTTTTATTGATCTTAGAATGAAACCATTATACGAATGTATTTCAAGTGATTTTAGAGAAATAATTCATTAATAAATATTCATTAATATTTTAAATATAAACTGCAATAAAATTAAAATTCAATACGCTCAAGCGCGCATTTCATGATCAAATCAATTTTACTATGCTGAAAAAATTCTGAATAATTCATGAAAACATCAACGGAAAATTCCAACTCTGAGGCGTTCAGAATCATGGCTTGAATCCATGGTATCAGTTTTCGTTACGATAGCCCTTACACCCTGTATAACATATCCCCATAACACCCATGTCCTATCCAAACTTTGGACAACAGGGACCAAAATCCTATTAACAATATACCCTAGCTTAACTGAACAAAGAAATAAACCAATATGTGACAAGAGCTAGATTGAGCGATCGAGGAATTAAATACAAAGTCTGCCAGCACCCACGGTGATCAAGGCGCTCGCTTCATGCAATATTCATACCAACGGACACGGCAGAATGTTACCACCGCAATATATTTGGGTGACCACATCAGTCTGACGTCACAAGTTGATATTAGCTGAGGTAAAGGTAAGAAAATAATGCTTTTATTTATACTATGCTAAGGTTTGTACGCACTGTGTGTTATTGTATCGATCGATTATCGTATCGCTGATACATGTTATATGTAAATAATGTCGACGGGACATGCATGAATGAAGAACCTGAATAATGACGCATCTACACTGTTGATAATGATAGGCGTTGGCGATACGGATACGATGAATGGATCCGTGCAATGATACACAGGGTTCACGAGTTTTTTAACTAACAACTATCGCGTTAATAATCTAGTGGTTAGAGGATCCGTTTTCGGAACTGATAGGTTCCGGGTTCGATCCCCATACTGTCCATTAAAATATTAACGTGAGCCCACTCTTATCACAAGCACTAGCTTAGCTGGAGGGGTTAATGAAAATACTAGTAATTTAATAAAAAAACTGACAATCACATGGGTGATAATAAGCAGCGTTCAAGCGTTTACAAAGTACGAGTATGAGTTTGCTGACAGAAATACATTTTTATAAAATAGAGTATCGGTTTCTAGGTAAGTATGCGATGGCCTATGCAAAGAGATCACTGTTGATAATTTGATAGACGAGAAACTCGGCCTATTTATGGCGACTTGGATACAGATTAACAAAAGTTATGACTAGAATGTTCCACCGCTCCATTGTCTGAATGAAGATTAGGCCGGTCCTCTGAGGATTTGCCTAATACCTAGACAGACGGTAAGTTCGCGGGCTTTAAGCTGGATATTCACGAGACTAACGTCGGCCTGTAAGTTTCATAATACTATTATAGTTGAAGGCCAAAGATAAGTCGGAAAATTTTATTATTCAAGATTGGGTGTCATATTGGACTCATATTTAATACCAGCTACGACTACGTAATTAATTTTTCACATTTAATTCAACGTCTCATAAGCTTAAAATATTTTAGTAAATGAATTTACCCCTAACGGTACGGAAATATACATATTACAGCATAAAAGAAGATTAAATAAGAAAATAAAGCCAGAGTCACACACCAACTGTAAGATTTTTGCAAGACATGTGAAATTACACAACCCGCACTGGGCCAGCGTGGTGGTTTACGGCCTAAACTTCCCTCGTATCGAGGTTAGGCCAGGGCCCAGGAGTGGGACGTCAAAAGAGCTAAATTATTATTATTATTATAATACACCAACTGTATAGACGCAAACGAAACAACGCTTGTGCTATGGGTACCGTACAATGGACTGGGGGCAAAGTTACACTCAGATCAGGGCAAATTACGAAGTGGCCATGGCTGAAATTAACCCTGGTGAGAATCGAACCCACAACCCACCGGTACTGTGAGCCGAACGGCCTACCCTCGAACCACTACACCAAGCGGTGACATAATAAAAATATTGTATAAAATAAAATAGGTAAAATTAGTAAGTAGGTAGTAGTACAAAACACATATTATAATTATTATTTACCTACATTTCTTTGAATGCCTACCTTTCCGAAGGTCGATTCAAACGTTATGGAAATAGGCCATCTAGCATCCCTGTCTAGACATTTATTATCGTCTGGCTGCGACCTAAAACACTAAGGAAAAATAGATTTTTGAAGATAAGTAGCAACAAGCCATTTGTCATCCTGTCAGCTTTATTCAATTGTCCTACCATTCATTACTTAGAGTAGACGTGTACTGATGACAAGTTAATTAAAAACTCATTAGATATTTACAGTACAAAACTATAATGGGGGCATATTGTTTTCTTATATTTACGCGAATACTATACATTGAAATAAAACTATTGTACACCGGCGCTCCACGAAGTATGCAATTTGTGAAAATGTACAGGACCGCACTCGCCATTATATCAGATTTGATAAACCACAGATCCTCGCAAAAGAACACTGATTCCGACCAAGGATTATTTTATTTTTTTTTATTTATTAAAACAGGTCTACCAACAATTGTTACAATCATTCAAGCAATAAAAATAAATTACAAGCAGTATTTAGCTAATTGCACAATTACTTATAGGTAAACACCACTAATCCAAAAGGAGTAACTTAACAGATTACAAAAACACAAAAAAGAGTCTAAAGTTAATTCGATATTGCATCCAACAAATGTTTGCGGAAACGGTACAAAGACATGGAGAAAATATCAATGTGGTCACTGTATGTATTAAACAATTTACTTATTCTGGCTACCGGAGAATTAGAGCCAAGCACAGTCCTTCGAAATGGGGGACAAAGTAGGTGTAGAGGGGAACGAGGGTATTTCCTAGGTATTCTAAAATTTATACAGCTAAGAATCTGGGGGCAGTCTAATTTATTTCGTAAGATTTTATAAAGGTAAACTAGGTCAATTAATTTTCGACGTTTTTCCAATGAGTGCATTTTGAAATATTTGAGTGTATCAAAATAAGAAAACTGTCTACATGCTAATTTAGAATTGTATGACAAATGCCTAAGAAACCGCTTCTGCAGTCGCTCCAATCGTAACGTGTGAGTGGCATAGTGCGGTCTCCAGACTACACTACAATACTCCAGAGTACTGCGTACTAAAGCATTATAAAGTAATAATTTTGTTTGGTATTTGCGAAAAATCTTACCATTTCTAATAAGGAACCCTAGCATTTTAGAGGCCTTTTTAACAACATGCTCATATTGAGGTACAAACGTCAGTTTATTGTCAAGAATTACTCCTAAATCTCTAATATTGTCCACTTCGGTCAAGATAGTTCCACTAATGTCGTACGTAGACAGAATAGGGTTGTGCTTTCTACAAAATTTAATATGAAAGCATTTTTTAAACATTAAGCTCCATTGAATTGGCTTTACACCAGTGTATTAGTCTATTCAAGTCATCTTGCAGCAATTTGACGTCTGAGTTATTTAGGATAATACGAAAAAATTTTAAGTCATCTGCATAAAGATAGGGTTTAGAGAACCGAAAACTACTGGTGATGTCATTAACAAAGATGTTAAATAAAATAGGCCCTAGGTGGGACCCTTGAGGCACACCCGATGAAATGTTAGTAATATCTGAGTTATACCCATCGAGGACCACATAAAAAGAGCGATTAGTCAAATAAGATTTGAGCCACTCCCATACTCTTCCAGAAAATCCATAAATAGCTAACTTCTTGAGTAGCATGGGATGTGGAACTTTGTCGAAGGCCTTACTAAAATCTGTGTAGATGACATCAACTTGGTGATGTTCATCAACAGCGCCTGCAAGGTCTTCGACAAAAGCAACGAGGTTAGTTGAGGTTGACCTATTTTTTACGAATCCATGTTGGTGGTTTGTTAAAAACTGTTTAAAGTAGTTTTGTATGTGAGGACAAATTATGGATTCAAAAAGTTTAGCTAAACACGACAGTAACGAAATGGGCCTATAGTTTAGAACTAAGTTATCAGCCCCAGACTTATGGACAGGTACAACCTTCGCTAGCTTCCAAATATCAGGAAAGATTCCTGTAGAAAGCGATTTACTTATAATTGTATGTAAGGGAGAAGCTAGGTGATTGGCACATCTTTTAAGAAATATAGGCGGCAGTCCATCCGGACCAGCGCCTTTGGACGTGTCCAAAGTTTTAAGTTTACTGAGTATGGTATCCTGACTTAAGGTTAGTATGGAAAAACTGGAGATCCCGCTCATAATTAGGTTCGAGTCTGTCATTTCAAAGTCGGGTTGTATATCCAAATCTACATTATATACTTTGGAGAAAGAGCTAGCAAATAAGTTACAGATGGTGAAGCCGTTGTCTGCTATGCTTTTACCATCCGTCATAGATGTAGGATAGACACTGGAGCTACCTCGTTTTGCTTTGATAAAGGACCAGAAAAACTTAGAGTTTTTTATAATCATTTTCTCAATGTTGTCTATATACTTATTATAACACTCACCTGCTAACTTTTCACACCTCTTATTAAGTATTTGTAGTTCAATGGCATCCAAAGGGTTTCCATATTTCTTATATCTCACTCTAATGTTATTCTTTTCCCTTAGTCTAGCAATGAGCAGTTTGTTGAACCAAGGAGGGAAATGCTTAAACCTTTTGCATCTAGTATGTGGCACAAACTTATCTACGGTATCCTTTAGAACTTTATAAAAGATTGTAACCATGTCATTTACATCCGAGCATAAAGAGAAAACCGCATTCCAGGCCAGTCTACTGAGGTGCGCATTTATAGCTTCATAGTTAGCCTTAATAAATCTAAATTTTATGTTGTTTTTGTTTGGAGTTAATTTTGCAATTTCTTCAATTGTAAAGTAGATACAAATTGGTGGATGCAAAGGATCGATCACAGATAACACGTTATTCGATGGGGATACAATGCAGTTATCGATATCAGTAAGAACTAAATCTAAAATTTTATCTCTAGAGTTAGTTACACAGTTTAATTGTTTCAGATTATTAAGAGAGGTAAAATCTACCAGGGTTTGACTTGGACCAGTAATGTGATAGCATAAGCTGTTGTTGACTTTGAACCAGTCTATATTATTCAAATTAAAATCACCCAGAATGCATAATTGGCCTTCGAAACTATCCAATACTGAGTTACAGTTGTTAATAAAATGATCCATTATATTACGGTGTACTGGTGGGGGTAGATATACTGCACAGATAGCAATTTGTTTCATTAATGCTGCAGTCGGTAAATCAATCACCACCCAAAGATCTTCACAGGAACTATTCCAGACAGTCATAGATTTAACGGAGAGGTTTTTCATTACAGCTATTAGTACCCCTCCACCGTCTTTGCTACCATGAAACCCTGTCGATTCTCTGTCTCTTCTAAATACATTGTAGCGGTTATCAAATAATTCAGAGTTAAATAGACTATTGTTTAACCACGTTTCGGTTAACACAATAATGTCGTGATTACTAGAAACTAAGTTGCGGTAAAATAAATGTGTTTTGGTCCTGAGACCGCGCATGTTTTGATAATAAATATCTAACGATGTAAGATTAACTTGAGCCATTTTAACGGAAACAAAATCGGTAGATAATTACACCAAATAAATAGACAATTACACCAAATTTAATAGCGTCTCAGAATCTCTAACAAATATAAAACCCGAATTTTCATTTTTTCTCATGAAAATACGACCTCCTCTCACCCATACAAACTTAAAACCCTTTTCCTTAGCAGTCTGTCTTGCCGCCGCATGCAGAGACTTATTTGCTGCAGATAAATGTTCCGTTATAAATACAGGAGTCTTAGGTCCGTTGTAACCAAGATGGGACGTATTTAGTTTATTGTTCGGATTGGCTTTATTATAATTAATCGTTGCTGCCAAAAAACTATCCCTTATCCTTGTGCTACTAAATTCTGCCACAATTGAGCGAGGTCTATCGGTCTTAGGATTAATTTTAGCTATTCTCGTTATCTTATTTACCTGATCCGACTTTATGTCACATTTGACAACCTTGCCAATGTCACTAAGTACTGTAAGAAGATTTTCGGATTTTGCTTCTGGTAAGCACTGAATTTCCACATTGTTGCTGCGAGCATTCTGTTCCAAGTAGTTGATGCGAGTCTCAAGTTCCCGCGTTGTGGCTTGTAATTTTCTGTTATTTTCTATCAAGTTCCTAGTATCCTCCTGAGAAACCTCGTTTTCCACTTTGATATCTTCAAATTTTTCGTTCATGAAGTCCATTGCTTGCTTGATGTCGCTTATTTTAGCACGAAATGCTTTCAATTCTGAGTCGAGAATGGAGCGCATGTTAATGTTAATCTGAATCATAAATTCAGCCATATGCTTTTGAATGACTTCCTCCATAATATCGCGCACTTCGGTGCGTGTAACTGGTCCGTCAGCATTTGGAGGGGAAGACAATGCCTGCCTTTTGTTGCCCCTTACTGTGACATTAGAGTTGAACCTGACCGGGGTGTTGTCCGTGTTACCAAGTCCGTGCGCAGTATCAGAACAACATGGACCTGTCCATTCGGTTTGTTGTTTCATCACTTCCAAATTCTCTCTATCATAGGCTATGCACTCAAAATGGAAAGCTTTGTCGCATTTGTGACATTTGATAAAGTTTGAATCTTCAAGGTCCAAAGTGCAACAACCCCAATCTATCTTCTTCGAGCTCATAATTAATAAATTAAGTTTATTTATATTACTAAGGCACAGCAATTAATGCCCGTCTCCAAAAGCGCACAGCAATAAATGACCACCTTAAAAACGCACAGCAATAAATGGCCGCTTTAAAAAGTGCACAGCAATAAATGCCTTGACGCCGTCAGACTACCCCGCAAACTGTTTACGTCGGCGCAAATTTGATGGCGGTAGGATTTGTTATTCACTCACAATTTGTAAGGTTTTTGGTAGTTTGTTGATCGTAACACTAATAATATTAGTAATAGCCGATAGGGCAGCTTAATGCTCACTTATGCACACTAGTTCACGTACGTATAAAACGTTAAAAACTTAATTAGCGAATTAACTTCAGAGAGAACAATGACATATGTGTGTTAAGTTTAGTGACGGATGAGACGGATTATACGTAATGCCATTGAAATTAAAAAACATCCTAATATCAATAGGGAAGATGGCTGGGTGCTACCACCGACTTGGGATCCAGTAATTAATATAATTAAATCCAAAACCAAGTGTACCATTGCAAGACCTCGAGACACTGTGAGCACTTTCTGCGTGGATCGGACGGCAAACAGCAACTAAATATGAGGGTACCCAGTTATTAACTATGACATCAGGACGTCTAACACCTCAGTCCCCCCGTGACCATGGTTGCTGTAAAGCAGCCGTAACGTCGGGAACATAAAAAAGTAAATAAACGCGATAGAATCCGTAAAATAGTTTTATTTCCATATAATGGGGGCATTGATATTTTATTTTTCATTACAGTCGAATAATTACAATTTTGTTTAAATATAAAACGTTTTAATTTTGGTAGATGGCGAAGCCGTAGCTAATGGACTACAGGGCCCTAACCACGCTAGCTACTCAAATCGTAATAGAAAGGCAAAAGCTAGCGATTACGTTTCAAACGCTTGGCCAATATTTGGTACCACGCTAGCGTCTCATTCGCGAGTGGCTTATGTCATCGAACGCTTTGTAGTTTTTTTATTTGGATCTGCGTTGGTAAGTACGTTTGGCTTTATGCCAATGTTCATAAAAAAAATATTGAATGAATAGTAGTGAAACATGATTATTCGAGTTCCCCCAATAAGTCTGGTAATATTAGGCCTAGACAAAGACCTTCATATAAAACTTGAAAATTATATTTACTCGACATTGGCTAAATGCGTAAAGCAAATCATCGCAAATAAACTTTACTTAAAAAAAAACGAAGTCATTCGCAAGCTCAAGGTCAAACGCTAAGAATCGCGAGTGTGGTACCAAATCATTGTCAGTATAAATCGTGAAGCTTGTGTCAGCATAACGTCAAAAGCGGAGCGTTTGAAACGTAAACTCTAGCTTTTGCCTTTCTATTACGATTTGAGGAGCTAGCGTGGTTAGGGCCCAGGTCGGCAACGTGCGAGCTGGCCTGTATTGCACGCATCTTTAGGCTTCAATAAACGTTTGCCATCAGGCGGGTCGAACGCTAGTTTACCAACTTTGTGATATAAGATGAAGGTTTAAAATAAGATGGTTTAATAAAATCACAAAATAGGGCCGACAATAGTACATTGTTACACGAGTGGTGAAAGTGACTTATTTTGTCCCGAGACGGGGTTTCGCGCCCGAGCGTAGCGAGGGCGCTAATAGTTCGAGGGACAAAATAAGTCTTTCACCCGAGGTAAACACAAATTCAAATTCAAATTCAAATCGTTTATTTTGTGTAGGCCTACGGGGGCACTTACAAATTGTCAATTTTACATTATTTTTTTTTTCTTATATCTACAACCGGATCGGAACGCGACCTCGACTGAGAAGATCCGGCAAGAAACTCAGCGGGCTTGTCTTTTTACATGTCATATTTTTTTTTTTTATCGCCAGTTGCTAATATTCAATAATTACAAAGGGTAGTAGATATTAACATAAATATTATAATAGCTCCAGTGTGTTGCCTTTTGGTGTTACCAAGAATTACACAAATAATTCGGACTAGTAGGGCAATACACGCTACGCTTTGACATTATTATTGACTGTCGAGATTTGAGCTGCTTAGTCCCAAGCTGATTTATCATCCAAATAATCCGAGATTTTGTAATAACCCTTTGCACTGAGTTTAGTTTTAATTAGGGTTTTAAACTTATTGATAGGTAAATCTCGGATTTCATTGGGAAGCTTATTGTAAAAACGTATACATTGTCCCATAAAAGAATGACTTATTCTGTGGAGACGAGTTACATGTACGGATAGCTTGTGCTTATTCCTTGTATTAATAGAATGAGCGTCGCTCCTTTTCTCAAAATTATTTGCATTTTTTTTAACGTACATGAGATTTTCATAGATAAATTGTGACACAACAGTTAGAATATTTATTTCTTTAAATTTTTCTCTGAGGGAGATTCTTGGAGCTAGATTGTAAATAGCTCGTATAGCTCTTTTCTGCAGAACAAAAATGGAGTTTAAGTCAGCAGAGCATCCCCAGAGCAGTATGCCATATGACATAACGCTATGGAAATAACTAAAATAAACAATTCTAGCTGTTTCAACGTCGGTTAAGTGCCTGATTTTTTTAACAGCATATGCCGCACTGCTGAGTTTACCCGACAATTTTTTGATATGAGGACCCCATTGCAATTTAGCATCTATAGAGATCCCTAGAAAGACACTGTGCTTTTCATTACGAATACAAGGAAAGTAAAAATAAAAACTGGAATTGGCTAAAGAAATAATACAAGGAAGTATAAACAATACTCTACAACTCAAAAAAAAAAAGATCGGATTGCCGCCTATGTTTTTTTTCGTTGGCCGGCCAACTACATTATTTAGGCATTATTTTTCTTTTTCATCTTTAAATATTTTGCCCAAATCTATGTTATTTTAAAGAAATTCTTGAAACTAAATTATAATTAAGTCATTTAAAAATATATATTCTTTAATTAATACTTAACTTTATGTTATTTCAATTTTACATCGTGCTGTAATTGAGTGACTGTAGAAAAAGTTTGAACATGGTTCCATAGAAATGTGAAAATGGAACTAGTTTTTTTTTTAATAATTTGACAGCTGTCAGTTGAAAGCGATTCTCCCGGGCCGGAAAAGTATTACTTTCAACCCGCTCCTCAGGGACTTCAGACCTACTTTCAGAGTATGAGTAATGAAAAGGTGCATTGTTGTAAATTTATGCTTCTGCAATGGTATGATATTCCCCCTCAATTTTTTAGGGAGAAGGATATTAATAAAAAATAATTAATTAGTCAAAGCATTGATATCGCATTGGTAAACGACAGTAATTTAGGTGAAAAGGTATTTTCGAAGGCGTCAATAGCCTAGTGGTTAGATGGGCCGCTCATATAGCTGAGAGGTGCTGGGTTCGATCCCCATCCCGGCCATTAAAGTATTGACGTGAGCCCACAACATACAGCTATAGCTTAGCTGGAGGGGTTAGCGGGAATAGGTGGTACTAGTAATGTGTTAAACTCACATTGCTAGTAATATTTAAAAAAAAAAGACTGCCGACTAAAAAATATTAAGTATTTAATTATATTTGAGTTCTTTTGCATCGATGATCAAAAGGTCTTTTTATTTCTAAGATTGTTAATAGATGACGAGGGATGGCAGGCGCGAGGCTAATTGAAGCAAATTGGCCCAGTCGGGTGGAAAAAGCGCGAATTCTGTGACAAATCGCAGACGGTATTAGGTGGCGAGGGAATTTCATGAAATCCTTAGAACGTTTTATAAATCAGGATAGTTTGCCTTCAGACAATGTTTATTTTTACGCACTCATAAAATTTAGTGTCAGTATTCATATGGGTGTTTCGAATTTTAAGCTATCTGTGGTGAATTTGATATGCACGTAGTAGCTGTTCCAAGCTTAAAAACTATTTCGTCAGTAATTTTGTATTGTTTTTTACATTAAAAATATTGCGTATTGCACAGTGAATTTGTGACTTAAACTCTCCCGGAAATGGCGTTAATATAATTTCATTTGGCTTATTAAAATACTTTAATTCATAATATTTTTTCGGGCGTTGACTGACGCTGTCCACATTGCGTGCATTAAAAACGCGGTGACGCGTAGTGTAAAGGCTTATCTACATAAAGTGTTGTTACGGCTTACAACCACGTATCTTATCACGGGGTTACATAGAATCCCTTATCTAGTTATGGGCCTCATTGGTTTGTAGACATATCTCGGATCATTTGTTCATTGGACAAAAATAAACGACCGGGGAGTCGCACAGTGAACTAGTAACATAACCTGTCTACACTAACGATTATGTTGCGCTTTGTCGCTACCACGCCGTATCCGGGTGAAATTGTTATGGCCACCTCTGGCCAACAACATATAGTCATATAAAAAAAAAAAAAGCTACCACGCCCATACAGATCCAATAATTATCGGATGGGCATATTTATCCAATGTGGACAAGCCTTAACGCGGCCCTTGCGTGACTGAGCGCACAAATTGACACAATCAGCAGGATATAACGCTGTTACGGGTAGCACAAACTATACCGAATTGCGTTTTATTTATTTAACTGGTTTAATTAACTATTTGAAAAAAGGAACACTAATTTTGAAATTGAGCTGTCTTGTACGTGCAACTTGTAGAATGGTTCTCCTGAAGTTTCTCCTTTGCTCTACAACACGAGGTTCTATAAAAGGCAAGTTTATAGGTCCCTTAAAGGCCTGCCGGCCTTTGGCGTGGTGCCCGACGTTTGATGTCCTGATAGGCTATAGTTACCACTTATCATTAGGTGGACCGTCAGCCAGTATGCCTTGCTAGGCAAAAAAAAGTTTGTTTTTCTACTTCTCCTAGAGATGTACTTTGATTGGCATAGTAATAAGCTTAGACATTTTATTGCAGGCTGGTTCCTCATGAAGTACCTAAAACTTAGTCTAAAAAAGTTATGGAAATATTAATTTCATTGACGACAGCTTGGCCCAGTGGTTCGAGCGTATGCCGCTCGGCTCACTGCACATGGTGGTTGCGAGTTCGATTCCGGCGGGGAAAATTTCGGAAATGGCCTTTTCGTAATTTGCCCTGGGGTCGCCCCTAGTCCATTGTACGGTACCCATAGTAAAAGCGTCGCTTAGTTTGGGACCATACACTTGGTGTTTCAGTCTGGCGATATTATTATATTATTGTAATGAAAGTAAATATACTAGTATTTTAAGAAGAAATGCAGAAAAAAACAAGTCGTGGCCATTGATTGAGGAAAAGCTTTTACCGCTCCGTTGCCTCACAGCTCGTCAACTTAAATCAATGTATCGTAACAATTTATAAATAGGTACTTGTGTAATATTTACCGGCAAATGAAGAAGCGTCACGTCTTCGTCCAAATCAAGATCCTCCACATTCCAAACTAGATCGGTAGGTAGTGGACATGCAAATGATTGTTACTTTCAATTCATTTTCATTGCATGAAATTATATTTTACTTTCACTGTTATTTCATCTGTGATTTTTCACAGTCAATGATTTTGTTCATCGTGAATTTCACTATAACACGTAATCCCATGAGTCATGGTCGATGATTTATCAAAAAAACTGCGACAATACCGAACGATTTCCAATTTAATAGCGATGATTTTTAACAGTTTCTACCTATTTCGGTAGCAGGTGCTACTTATGAAAACCTATATCATATGATTTTTGACACGCTACCTGTGAAATGTTCCACTAGGTAGGTAAATAAATTCGTTGAGCACGACTTGTTCCAGGCATCTTCGTTCATCAAAATTATTGAACATTTCAGTGGAATCGGCTTTCAGTCGACCCTGATTTAGCTGATTACCGCTTGCGCCCTTCGTTGAACACAACATGTTTCAGACATCTTCTCTCATCAAACTTATTGAACAATTTCAGTAGAATCTGCTTTCAGTCGATCTTAATTTGCCTGATTACCGATTGTGCCTGATTGTAAAAAATGATAGGTCGAATAAGATCGAAAACTATTGCAAAATCTAAATAATTTAAACACAGTCTTTTTTTCCAAAGAAGTATAAAGTTAGCTAATAATAAAAAAAGCATGCATATTCCATATTAGGTAAGTATTTTAGGGTTTATTGATCGTTCGTTGCCCACATTTACATTGTCAGAATTTAAACTCACAGAATGGGTTATAATAATAGGTTATACATACAAAATGAATGAATACGCGACATGTGAACCCATAATTATTAGCTTGTTCGTTGTACATTCATGTGATACAAATACATTATTGACGTCATCACACATTAGGTACATATTAATGATCTGGGTACTTGAACAATCTATTTTTGAAGGTAGGTGTATAAAGGCATAATAAGGTAATATTTAATGAGAAATATGGATGTAATAGAACTACTACAAGTAGGCACAGTCAACATCAAAGGAAACCGACGAAACGTTTCCAAGTCACAAAAAAATTATCCGTGACGTATGTAATTATCACTTATTTCGTCAAACACAGCATGAAAGCCCAACAAAATGAAAAACCAGCAATAATTTTCAGAACAAAAGAAAATATTTTGTTTGAGTAAAAAAGACGGCACAAAAGATTTCGTCAAAATATCACGTTCATTTAAACGCTCCTACCTAAATAAGATGAACACTGGTATTAAGCAATAAAAACGTGACCGAAAATCCAAGGAAACAAGCCTTGAATTACGTTTACCCGCCCATCATCATTACCCGTATCTGAGCGAAATTTCAAACGTACCCTTTACGAGCAGGCCGGTCTTCTTTTTAGGCTTTCGCCTTTGTTGTAGTAGTAAAAGGTATGTTCCATAGACCCTATTATATGTACCTACTAAGTATACATACATACTGGATAAATATAGACATAAATACTTAGTAATATATGTAGCTTTTACTTAAACGGTAATAAATAGAAATGATTGCTACTTTGAATTAATTTTCATTCCGTGAAATTATTACTTTTTTCACTGTTATTTCATCTGTGCTTTGTCACAGTTAATGATTATGTTCATAGTGAGTTTTTACTATGACACGTAATTCTAAGAAGTCACTGGTCGATGATTTATCATAAAAACGGTGACATTACAGTATTTTAACAGTGTATACCTAAATCGGTAGCAAGTGCTATTTATGAAAACCTATATAATATGATTTTTACATATTATGACCTGTGAAATGTTCCACTACTAGTAATAACATAACAGGTTATTAACTATACGAAACATTCACACAAAACATATTGTTGTCTCTACTTCATGATAACAAAAATAGAGGCAACCATTTGTGTGGAGTTAGACGCAGTTATTCACACAAAGAAGCCACCATTCTGTATTATACATTTTTGACAGGTAATGGCCGTATTAGTCAACTGGATTCTGTTAAAAGTATAGAAGTTCTCGGTGCCGGTTTAACCGTGTGAATAACCGCTAACTTGGCATGAGTCACTAATTAAACTTCACAAGTTTAGAACTTGATTTTGGAAAATTTAAATGTCGACGAGATGGACGTACGACGGGGTGGTTATTATTTACCTACAACTGATTTGTAACCAGCTTGATATTTATATTTTCTGAAGATATTTACATTTCTATAAAACCTGTTTTTTTACTGAAAATATATTAATTAACTTTATCTCCATTAAAAAAGTTGCGAGACTGTACCTATAGAATACATTATCCTGTCCACAAACCATTTCAAACGCTAACGTTTTACAAATAAAGATAGTATTCGCGTACAACATAGTGATAGATGTTGGTTGGTGCATAGTAATTTCATTTGTTTGGAAAATATATTCTTTCCCTACCGCCATCTGTTTTCATTACTCGCCCGTCCACCAGGCTCATAATGACTTCCAATATTGCTGTTTTGCTTAAAGACTGTTATTTATCATAATAACTGTGTAGATACAATGCCTTTTTCTATTCTTTGAAAATTTCATATATTCATATTTCATGGTGGAATAATTACAACTTTTTTTCGCTGCCAAAACAGGTAGGTTCTTTAAGATGAATAAAGGTTATGGTCCAAGCCATTAAATCCGACCCAGCCAGCACTTAAAAGCATCAAACACACAGGTGTTTGATTTGACTAAGTTAAAAAAGTAGGATCTTTTTTACTCGACGCAGTCTTCATTTTATAGTAAGTTAATCCCTGCACGACCTGCGAAATGGCTGCGAAAATGAATTCAGTGACATCTTTTCAACGTGCTCTCAAGACGGGGGCTTTAAATTTTAACATCTCGGCAACACTTGAGAATGGTGAGCTCCTTGAAATATCGCTACATCACAGAAGAGTCCTGAGAACGGTAAATTTTTATCTATAGCGTTCTACTGCAATAAATCGACAGTGATTTTTCAGCCTGAAATATTAGCGGTTTCGGTCCCCATATCTCTAGGGCCGGGCGCAGCAACGAGCCTGTTAATAAACTCGATTTTTCCACGTCCGCAGAAAAAAAACGCGGAAACGTCGAAACAGTACCGAAATGCCGCCCTTCTTTTTCCTCAGGACTACTTTTTACACAGTGACATGTAGTGAAGTGACCGAATAATTCGCTCATTTGTCAACGTCTGCGTTCGCCTTGAAGAAAAATGATTCACTGAATCTGTCGGGGTGTCACGTCTCTGAATTAATTGAAATAAATTACCTACCTCGCGTCAACAATTTAATCTCCAGGGGGAGTAATCTGATATCTGTCAAAATTACTCAGTGTGATAATCATGTACACCGGATGTTACAGAATTTATGGGCGCCAGCTTCTAATAAACCTCAAATAAACATGACGTGGCGCTGGCCTTGTAGGTATTACAGCCTATAATACTTAAAGGGGTAGACAGGGAAGCATTTACACACATTTCTTAGGCGCTTATGACTACTTATATATGGACCAACGGTGATATAGAACTTTATGTTAAATCAAGATCGTCAACCAATTATGCAGTATGTAGGTATAGTAGTAAAAAATATAGTTGGTAGAAATGTTATCGTTATTGTGGTATCATCACTAGACTGAAATTAAATTGGAACGGAACTAACAAGGCGGATAAGGAAACATTGGTACAACCCTAATAACGAACGACGGTTGGGAATTTTTCGCCAGAGAAAAATTAATGTATTGACTTATTGTTCTCGTCGACTTCTGGCCATGCTGGCGCGTGCTCATCGGTCTGTAAGTTTGCTTTACTGTTGCTCAAACAGTTCGGTCAGGGGCCTTTCAACCTCAATAGAATATTCAAAGGTCGGCCTGTGAAAATATGGTTCAATTGGAGCTACGATCCGCGCGGGATTTCCACTTTAATATTCGGGCGATGAAAAATATCCCGTCATAAAAACTGGTCCGTATGAGTTTTTAACCGCAACGTATTTGAATATTGATGTTTATGGAAAGTGCGAGGATACCGCACCTTTAGAAATATAAAAGGCTCTATTATAGTGATGTACGTGAGCCGTAAATTCAACGTAATGGAACAATAGATAACATCCATGCGACATTGCGCTTTGTACTTCGCAATGTGGGGCATTTTTCACCGACTACGGAACATTTCTCATCTAGGTGAGTATTTTAAAATGATGAATATAAAGAACACGTCATAACAAAAAATGAAGGTATGTATTTATTTACGATTACGTATATATTAAGTGTTTTTGTTTATTAAAAAAATACCCACCATCTGGTCAAATTCAACAACTTTCCCTTTGGGACCTAAGTAATTTCGTCGTAATTTCAAAAGGACTACTTTAAACTTGCCATATGAAGGAAGGATTTTTAATTTCAATATCACGTTAGGACTATTGAAACATTACATTGATACGTTATTTCCCAGTAGGTAATTCGAAATAAAAAAAAAACAAATAAAATTTCAGACCCCTTTACCTATAAGTCTAAATTATCATCTCAAAATCTTTCATGCATGTATTATCAGGTAATAAACCAGGATCCACTTAGAGATAGGCTTCGCATGAGAAAAAGAGCATTACGGCGTAATTTATCACGGTTTCCACACCATTAAACATGGAGACTGCAAAAACCGCCTACTATACGTGATAAGCTCCACGAGAACTGGATTGTCTGCGAACATGAAAAAATTTTACCAAAGAATCGGATAATCCACTATTTTTCGTACTACGTAAAAAACTATGTGGTATCGCTGGAACGTTTTTTTATTTCTATAACGAAGTTGGTAAACAAACATACGACCCGCCTGATGTTAAGCAATTACCTCAGCATATAGTTGCTTGCAATACCAAAACAATATATTCGAAAATAATCTTTAAATCAAAATACAAATGGTAAATACAGTAGGTACATTACACAAACGATATTTTTATCATAAGTATTGAAATGATGATAGCGAAAAAGAAAGGACCTTTCCAAAGGTTTGTTTTGATGAATTGGGAGTAATAAAGAAAGGCTTACGTTGAGTGAGCGAAATGGTTTTGCCATTTGGATAATAGAAAAAAATCTAATAAATTATTAAAACACTGTTTATTCTGTAGTGACCTCGTTTCCGAGACGCCGTGGATAGATGGCACTGAATGCGACGCTTCAATACAATGAGCATTTCTTCATAGAAAACCTGAATTACGATATTAAAGTTCGCAAGTATTGGGACTGGAAGACCGGGAGTGGGACGGGGGGGGGGACACAGACAACTACCATGGGGGCATAGCGGCCGCCTGCTACCGCGTAACATCTGGCTGGCTGGAAGACCTTCTCTTTTGCGCTAAACTGGTGCCACTTAATCTTCTAAGGTTATTTAACTGCAGTTATTTAAATAATATTTAGTATACGAATGGCCTTTTCACTGAATTAATAATCATTTTGTTCTTTTAAAATTGCATTTAAGTGGAGACACGCCAATAAAATGTATCCTACCTCCATAAAACGGACCAAATCTCGATTCAAAAAACCTTTACCGAGCATTTCCCCCATTCGCGACCATTAACAGACAGACAAGACATGCTTATCTCGTCGCGTTAATTATAAAACAACTCGTGTCACGAGCAAGGAATTAAAAAAGCAAATTAATTAAACGGATCCAGTGCCATAAAGAACTGGGTCAACAACCTAATCACCATTGCTTATGAACTTTGCATAATGGGTGCAGACATAAAGTCCGTTTTTCACCCATGGCCATTGTTTCGAAAGGCTAATGGGGTCCCGGGCGGACCGTGTATTCAAGTGTCAAGAAGATGAATGTCACGTTATTTATGAGGCCGACTTGAAAAAAGGGCTCATTTTGATACCTGGCTTCAAATAGGGATGTATGACGATGCGTCATTCCGCTGTTTACAGTTTCCAAGTGCCGATAGGAGCTTTTCGTAGATATTTTTTTTTAAATAATTGTTTTTATAAACGTGTGTATTTATTATGTTTTTTGCTAATTTATTTATAATACAAAAATGTACCTATCCATATTCAAGAGATTGCTGCGAGTAGACGAAGTACTAATATAAAAAGTTCCTATTCTAAAGTAACAAAACTAATTTTGAAGATTGGCTCCAAACTTTATTTGGCTATCAGCCAGAAATAACATAAAACTATAAGTCTTTAATGCCTTTTTTATTTCAATTTCTCCAGCCCTAACCCAATGCGAATGTTATAGTAAAATAATAAAAATTACTGAAATCTTCCTTCAGCAGATGTTACAAAGAATATTAAAAAATAATCTGCAAAGTAAAAAGGGTGGGCAGCGTCCGGCCGAGAATAAAATGGGCCCCGCGTCAGACAGCGTAAAAAAGTATACAACGATGTCGATCAATAACACGTCAGTGTTAAACTTAGACGCCCCTATTTTTAGCACTCAACCGATAAACCTATAGCAAGTGTTTAAATTTACATATACGACCACATACGACCTACCTACACAGTTGCTTTAACGAAATATGATTATATACAGGTGAATTTTTCAAGTGAGCATGGATGGCCGGATCCAGAACTATGAGGCCCGATTATGATGATAATAAAAACAGCATCATTGTATTTGAGAAAAAATAATATTCCAAAAATTCCTCCTGTATTTGAATATGGTTACCAACAATACTGTTTCAACTTGTTCAGGTAGGTAAATATTGACCATTATGTACCCTGTTGGGAACATCAATGGTAGGAATGAGGAAGAAGTCTTCTTTGAAGATTAATTGTAAATATTTTACGTATTACGGTTTCGTGTCGCTTCTTGTTGCCCGTGGTATAGCTAGCTAGCCATCTAGATATATGGTTAATAACCAACATAGTCACATATATAACGAAGATTGCCTTATATGTATAGATAGTTCATCAGATTTTCTAACAATCTTTAACAACGTCGCAGTAACCATTTCGCCGCCAATCCGCTGAAATACGGCCTCCCAAGTATAGCGCCAAGGAGACAATATTTTTATACAACCATCTAACGTATTGGAAACGCAGATCGGGAATAATATATTTGTCACAAAGCTTTCTCGCTTTTCGATCAGTATCGACATGACGCAATTTGTCTTTGTGACTGTACTTTATCGGCAATAAGTATGTGCCTATACGAGATTGTATTAGGTTTTTATGGGACCTTCAAAATGGCAACCCTGTTTGAGGAGATTTTCCATCCATCAGAAACAGAGACAGATTGAGACGATATTTTTTGGCTGTCGAGACTTGGGTTCTTTATAAATGTCTTGTAGCATGAAGTCAAAAATAATGAACAATGTAAAATGACCATAATAAATTATCTTATTTATCATAATAAACTGTTGCCTCATCCAGAGATCTTCTTGATCCGATCTATTTAGGTAGGAGAAATTCAGAATCATTCATCTCTGGGCCTATATTGAACTTATATTAGCAGCTGACAAAATAGCAATATCTAAATTGTAACGCGGGCACCCTTACGCCCTGCTTGGTGTTGTTTATGATTACTTTTTTTTTATGATTTAAAAGATGACAAGGATTTTCGATTTTTTTACGAATAATAAGTTGACGTTGTAATTTAGTTAGAAGATTAAAAAAAACGATAAGTTGTTTAACCGGATGACCAGAGTTTTATTGGTGTTGAACCGTAAGAAGACGCGACACCCAGCCGCTACAAAATCTAATTAAAATATTTTGACAACGATTGACGGCTTTCCATTTCAATAATTACCTACGGTTAATTAACTTGAGCCAATTAGTAAACCTCTCAAAGAGTTTCATAAGTAACATCCTTCAATTTACATGACAGTCTTCAAAGATCAAATAATTTTGTTCGACAATTTCCGTTCGCCTTTCTGAGAATCCTGTTTATAACAAAGTTAAATAGAAAATTTGAAGCAACTCGATATTTGTTCTCTTTTGATTGACTAATCTACATTGCGGATTGTAGAAGATTGAAAATTTGAAACTGGAAATTACTGACAAATACCAATCCAAAAATTTAGGAGTAAAACAGCCCTCTAATATTGAGCCTTCGCGATAGTGTAAGCAAATCCAAAGATTATATCTTCACAAGCATTGATCCTATCCTGTGAAAGGATAGCCATGCATATTCAGGGCAGACAATAAGCCTATCCTAGATAAATAGGACGGAGGCATGCGTTGTCCCTCAGCGTTATGATGAAGTGATCGCAATACGGGCTCATGCAATATTCATGGACTGAGAATGCGGCAATTTGCCCAATATACCTCATGTTCAACAAACAAGCAGATGTAGCTAAACTTGTTCTCCTGGGATAAGAGGTTGGTTATCTTTTGTATCTATGTACGGTGGCTTCTAGCAAGCAACAGTCGCGAGGAAAAATTGTGTTCAGAATTGCATATGAAATTTTGCCGTCCGCCGTATCTTAGAGCAGAACCCATCTAGATACAATTTTTAATAAAACAGAAACTGCAGAGATTTCACATTTTGGAGCTATTTTGTTGCAAGAAAATAATATATGTATGTTTCCGGTGAGGTATAATTTGGGTCTTTTCAAATCTAGAGTGAATAGGCCATTACAGAATCTGCGAGCCATCTTCAGGCTTCAGTCTCATCGTTTATTTACATCGGGTGAGATAGGGGTCATTGATGAACTATACTTTTTATATACTTCCTATTTTAATAATGCTCGAACGAGCCCTCGAACAAGACTACACGAAACTTGTGACAAATATTCAAAGCCCCGTAACTCAGACAATACTTTTATTATTATGATAGTTGAACTCACTGCACTGTCTTCACTTAGGTTCCGTATATGCATCTGAATTAGATTTGTGGACTTTTGTAACACCTTTTATAGGTGTATAAATAATAAGGCCCAATTTTATGGCACCTGATTATTATCTTTGATAACAGCCAATCTATCACCAACGGAACATTGTATTAACATAAACATTCACGCAAAGAAAAATTCCGTTTTGAATCACACAGCCTCGACGAACACCCGGAATTTCTCCAACTTACCTAATAAAGATTTATCGGTACGATAAAAAATTTCATAGGAGTAGGTGGCCGTAAATAATTCGTGGCATACCTGTGAATGCTGATTTGACACGGGTCAGGGTGAAATTCACGGCATATATTTCATTTCTCCGGCCTACGAATGCGGGCTGCGGTGCAAATTGAAATTTTCCGACGGACTTCGCTATCTTGTTATTGGACTATTGGTTTATGAGGTTTTACCCTTTAGGTTTGATGTTACATGCTGAAATGCTAAAAGGGAGGTCATACCTGTTATTACACCTTTACCTCTCTAGCTTGTTTTTGATGAACCGAATTCAATCGACAGTTGGATCTCATCTACTATTGCTTATTCTATTATGTTCAGTAATATCGTTCTCTTGGATAAATCACTGTCTATAACAAAGCAGTGATCTTCATCCCCAAAAGCTGGAGCACACAGTATTCGCGTTTGTGTCATTCCTTTATACTGAATAAAGGCCTGGGTTCACGATATTCAAGAGGCAGGATATAAATAACCGACGGCAGTTTGCGTCAACCCCTCATTCTTCACAAGAGGAGTTCTCATTTTATTTTTATACTAATATTTTGAACTCAGAATTTAAACAGTTACCTAATTAAAGCCTAAAAAAGGTATTTAACTCTTTTTCTTTCTCAAATAAACAATTAGATAACAGACTTGTTTAATGAAAATACAAGTTAATTACGTTTTCACAAGTGATGTTAGGAGGGACAACTAAATTTAAGCTGAGGCAATTAACGTGATTTAATGATAATTAAAACTAATAATTTTTCTCTTTTTTTCGAAGCACCCACACAGACAATAAGGATCCTTATCCACGTGTACTACATCCCAAAATCGCTGTGTCGATGCTGTAGTTGAAAATGGACAAAAACGAAGCGCTCACATTTGGCTGTTTGTCCCACACTCATTAATTTGACCGCGCGGCTAACCCCAGAATATCCTGGGCTATTAACTACCTAAACAGGGTGCTCAATAAATTGAGACTTTTCACATATAAATCAGGGTCAGACGTGTCGCAGAAGGTTCGCAGATAAACCCGATGGTATAAAGACGAAACTATGTTTTCCAGGCTTCTTTCAGATAAAACCGGATATAAACGCGGTTATCACATAAGACAGTAATAAATAGTAAGTATAGTCGTATGCGTCGATTTGTATTATCAGTCTATATAAGTACAAACAAATTACATGGCAACTAATGGAAAATGTGGGTTTACATTTTATAGTGCATGGGTCTATTGCCTTTATAATAGGTACCTTTGACACGCAGTAGTGACAAGAACCAACACTCAAAATGGACTAGATATTACTGCTACCAGCTAAATAAATAACGAGAGACACACCAATTGTATGATCCCAAACTAATAAAATCTTAGTCCCGTGTTAATAAATCAATCTCAAGGCAGAAAACAAATTTTGTAATGTCATTCTTATGTCATACCAACACAAAATCTCCATGTGAAAAGCATACTCAAGACCGCTCTCAGACTTGATATTGATTTAGTAAAACGGGCCAAGTATATAATGGGTACCTGGCAATAGGCTGGGTGTGAATCCAATAGTTTTAAGCGGTTTGATGGCAATTCATGAAGAGACAATTTCCAAACCTACCGATGACCCGATTAAGTCAAACCGCCTATTTACCTCAAGACTACCTACTTAAAATAATGTTGCATAAATGAATCCATGATTTTGATCCTTTTTCCACCCGGATAAGGCTACCAAACACTGAACTGTCCGAATAATTTCTGGCCACCTGGTAACCCTATGACAATACATAGAGCAGCTGGGCCGTTGCAAACTCAGTCACATTACAACCGGTTTTATGTGGGACCCGGCGAATCTTGCTTTAATACCGTACGTTTCCTTACCGAAACTTGCTTAAATTGAAACTTGGGAGCCCCGGATAATTGGAATATTTTGTAGCAACTTTAAATTTATTCACTTCAACAACTTTGGGATTGCAAGATAGGAAAACTTTGAGGAAAAATTCAAAGTCAATTTATTTCTCAAGTGGTGAAATTTTACGTCTATTGTTATTTAACGCTAGTCTTTTCTCATTCTACATTTTTTTTCAAAAGCAGGTATTTCTATTTGCTTATCCTATGATTCTTATTCGTAGCTCGGTAATTACAGTACAAAACCTCCCCATAAATTAGTGGTCCAGACATTATGAGTAATAATGACATTACCTTCGAGTAATTACATTACTGCTAAGAGTGTAGTGGTTGGATTGGGATTTATGACTGATAAATGAGGATTCAAATGTATAAGGAGGTCTTTACTAAAAAATAAGCACGACAGTAATATCGTTATCACCATTCTTAAATCCGTCATTCTAAGCACTACTTACTTTGTCAATAGTAATATCATTCTTACTGATAGCATCAGGACTGCTTTAATTCTTAAACTGAGCGACTCACAATGATAAAAGACTTAGGATAAAAGGGAAAACATAAATGAAAATCAACTTAAAGTGCTTAAAGCTCTCCACATCGCCGGCCATGTTTCCTTGGCTCTTAAATCCGGATATCCGCCTTGTTCTGGGACTCTCTCTTTATTTGTGTTAAGGATAAATTTGGACATAACGGCGGATGGAATTTATTATTCAAGAGCGAAGTTAAACAGAGTTCATGATGAAATATTGGCATCAGATTACAGATATCTCAAACACTATGAGTATTCAGTCTCTCAACAATAATTCAACCAGTTCAAAATAGTTGTAAATTAAAATAAGGAAACAATTTTTACCTTGTAGGTAAGTAACACGTTTAAAACGGAGGCAGAGTTATGAATGTTCAGTTTTCAGTGTCACAAAATGTTTGATAAAAATATAGTTTATGTTTCTACTGTATTTTAAAAGTCGTTTTGAAAATCCACATCGTTTTTACTCACGGAATAATTCAATGTTTTGTACTACGTAATATTTGAAATTTTAACTAGGTACCGCGCTAGATTTCAAACTGATTCCATTTTGTATTATAACAGGCTGAATTGAATTTGAATACATTGGTACCATTTGCAATTTTTCTGTCATTTCTCTAACATTCATATGCAAGGTTTATTTACTCACTTTACTTTGTAACCTTAAATAAAAATAAGGAATATATTTATTTTCAGTTTCAGGGATACAATATTTCATTTTCGCCCTTCGCGGTATGTAATTTTATTACTGGGATCAATTTTACGACATTCGATACTTTTACGGCTGTTGAGTCTTAAACGTAAACGGGTTACGGTCCCCATTACTTACTCTCCTTTGTCCTTGTATGGAATTTTGAGAAGCTATTTCGACTTTTAATAGATTTGTTTTATTGCTACGCCGATACGACCTTTAAGACAGAGATGTTTTAATAAAACTATGGCCAATTTTCTCTGTATTATATTTTAGCAGGTACTTTAATTTAGGGTAAATAATCTGAACAGTTTTAGTACTCATGTAAAGTTATGTACACAGAATTCAAAATTCAAAATATATTAACAAAATTAATACAGAAACGGAACATGTTATTTATTGGCTTTTGAACTTAATTAAAAAAAAACACATAGGTAACTACATAACAAATAAGAAATCTCAGAAGTCTGCTGGCAAAATCAAATGAAACGAGCAAGTTTATACGTATTTAATTAAATTTGTATTTTATGACTTATATATCTAAGGGCAAATTTTAATAGTTTTCTATGAATTGTTGACACAATATTATGGTAAAATCTGTATTCCCACCAGTTAAGGCACCGCCGTAATCAATATCGATTATTTTAATATCCAATGGTGGTCAAAGAAAATAATTATTATTGTCTTTATATATAGTCTTGCATCTAAAGCTTGTTTTGTGCAAACTGCATAATGTACTCTTATTTCTTGAAGCTAGACGTAAATTTAGCAAAGTAACACGAGCATCAAAAGCCATTTTATCTCGTGTTCAGAGTAAAGGATTCTTCTCAGACACGTCGTTTGATAATTCAGTCCACAGTATATCTCAATTTTGCTCAAAACACACGCCAATATACTAGACTTGAGGAATCAAGAGCGTCGTTTTAATACAAGTTGTCAGATTGCGATACAAGTCACGTAGGCGGCGCGGCGGCAGCGAGGGACCGACGTCTACCACCCTCCCTAGACCACGAGACTCCGTTGCACTACTGATGCCCTGGTACTCGGTGGAACAAAAGCTGTTCTTTTATGCAAGACTGCTAACAATATAACTTGAAATTCAGAAAGATCATTATCTTTATTTTGTTGGTTAAAGTCTAGTTAAAGTACATTGCTAGTAGATACCTATACATTGAATATTTCATTATTTTTTAACATATTTCAACGATCTAATTTTAGCTATCACTACTACTTAAGTATAGCGAGGTATCATTACCCGTCAGAGCAAACGATAATCATGAATTTACAAAGTAAGAGCAGAAAATTCCGTGTCAATGTATTATCACAATCAAGCTTAGTAGAGCTAATTTATTTGTCTGGATTAAACTAGGAACGTCTTGCGCCGAGCTCAACGCTTTCAGCGCCAAATTAAAAAGCTGAGGATGCACAAATTGTTTGGCAAATTTCCCCAAGCGAAGTCGTAGTGCAGGCCGAGCCTGCGAGTGTGGAGGCTCGCTAACATTCCCAGAGGAGAATGCGAATCACGTCCATGACCAAGATAATTCCGCTCCGATCTCTGAAATTATCCCGTTGGACAGAACACTGGACGTAATGCCAAGCACTCGAGAAATTGCTTGTCTATATGTGAGAATAATACCCAAATAAAAGAAGCACGGAACAGCGAAGCGGAATGTATCCATCGATTGAAATATAGAACTTGGTTGAGTAGATAAGTGGAGGAATTATTATTTTCTTCTTCTGATATTTTAGACTTAATTTTACGCAATGAAGCGATTCGTACCGACGTTATATACACTATTTAAGCCAGAAAGTAAACAGTTGATTTAGTTCTAAGTACGAGGCATGCCTTTTAAGTTCTGTCGTTTCCATAATTCCCGGCAATTTTGAATTTGGAACTGTTCTATATTCGAATGTGTTTAAATTTCGAATCTCAAAACAGTTGAATGTATTAGGATTAATGTTATTGTTTAGTCACAGCGTCGATTAGAATCTGTCAGGTTACGTACGAAAATGAATCTTTCTAAGGAAAATGTTCGTGCAATAATTTTCTACAACTTTAGAAGAGGCCTGACACGGCTTCAGTGTTTTGAAGAGCTAATATCTGTGTTCAGGGATGAAGCCCCATGTCTGCGGACTGTCGAACGCTGGTATTTAGAATTCCAGCGTGGACATACTAGTGTTAGTGACAAATCTCGCGAAGGTCGCCCAAAATCTGCATTCACTGAAGATAACATCATTGGAGTGAGACAACTAATTCTCGAAGATCGTCATGTGACGTAGGTATCGAGAGATAGAGGCTCTATTAGGCATCTCAGGGACAACCATTCAGAAGATCTTGCATGAAGCGCTTGGTGTAAGAAAGCTAGTTTGCCGTTGGATACCGCATCTGCTTTCCGACGATCACAAGGCGGCCCGCGTCAGATGGTGTAAGAAAACTCTGCAAAGGTTCAACCGAGGAGAGTCAAATCACGTCTACGACATCATCAGTGGTGACGAATCTTGGATCTATGCCTACGATCCTGATTCCAAACAACAATCTACAATCTGGGTCTTTCAAGACGAGCCAAAGCCGACTAAAGTTGTTCGTTCTCGAAGCACTTCAAAGAAGATGGTGGCCACGTTCGTTAGAAAAACCGGCCATGTTGCGACTATTGCACTTGATGATCGTAGAACGGTTAACGCAGAGTGGTATACCACAGTTTGTTTACCACAAGTCATCGCCGAACTTCGAAAATCTAACTCAAAGCGACGCACCATCCTGCACCACGACAATGCAAGTTCACACAGCGCTCGTCAAACGATTGAGTATTTGAAGCAGGAAAAAGTAGAAATTCTTGACCATCCTCCATACAGTCCTGACCTAAGCCCTAACGATTTTTTTACATTTCCTAAAATTAAGAAAAGTCTTCGTGGTCAAAGGTTCCATTCCAGTGAAGAAGCAGTCGACGCTTTCAAGTCAGCCATTTTGAACACCCCCACTTTAGAGTGGAATAAATGTTATAATAACTGGTTTGAGCGAATGGAAAAGTGTATTAAGCTACGTGGTGAATACTTTGAAAAACAATAAAAAGTACTATAAGGTTCTAGTTGTGTTTTTTTCTTCAAACGACAAAACTTAAAAGGCATCCCTCGTAGGTATATTAACGAATTAAAACACGTTCTAAAATATCCGCCAAATTTCAGTGTATTATGAACATAAAAACATGGTACTAATTTAATACGTTTCAAAAGTATTTAATAGACTTCATTACGATTTAATAAAAATGCAAATGAACAATTAACAATGTGGATATCACGTAGCTATAAACCATTTAATGGCCGCGGAGCTTGCAATTAACTCCAGACTTTTGTTATCGACAGCTTCTGTAATGAACGACTATATACCTTTTAGCTTTTTTTTAATTAAACGATATGAGTCCGGAATATTTCTTGTTAAGATTTTTCTGTAATTATTATGATACCACAGTGTCCTATGGTTGCAGAACCAAACTGTCGGCAATTGAAAACAGCTCATATAGGGGCTGGCTACACACTCTCACAGAAGATTGGCGTTAAGTAAGTATTATAGCTGCGATTCGTACGATGAGCATGAGAACCGGAGGTCTAACCCCCGCCTTGCCTCTTACTCTGTCCCACTCTCCTTCAGGTCAGCAACGTGCAATGCCTTTGGTATTACACGCTTCTAAAGACCACGGTTACTGCTTAACATTAAGCGGATCGTACGCTTGTTTGTCGACCAAAAAACCAGAGCCCGTAATGACTGCGGGTGAAATAAATTTGGAGGTTATTTAGTTTTACCGACGTCGATAATTACTACCGCACCGCACGTCGACCCATTTAACGCACAACAAACAGGTTTACATAATCTATACAAATAAATAAAATAGGAGTGTCTGTTTGTAATATCAAAATAACACCTTTTCACTAAGTGCATATCAAAGTACATACGACACCTATAGCAAAAACGCGATTTAATTTTTTTTTGTCTGTCTGTCTGTCTGTCTGTCTGTCTGTCTGTCTGTCTGTCTGTGTGTTTGTTCCGGATAATCTCCGAAACGGCTGGACCGATTTTGACGGGACTTTCACTGGCAAATAGCTGATGATAAAAGGAGTAACTTAGGCTACTTTAATTTTGGAGAAACAATTAGGGATCCGCGTAAAAAAATAAAAACACATGAAATCAAAGAGTATCTCCGAAATGGGTGGACCGATTTTGACGGGACTTTCACTGGTAGATAGCTGATGTTATAAGCAGTAACTAAGGCTACTTTTATTTTAGAAAAACAAAATAAAAAAAAGTGAGTCCTGTCGCGCGGGCTCAGAACGCGGGAGCGGGCTTTTTTGTTAAGTTAAATTCCACGCGGACGTAGTCGCGGGCTCAGCTAGTATAATTATATAGGAGGTACCATTACACGCCATAATTACCCGCACAGCGTCATTTGTTCGTGAGTAATACAGATTGGGAACCGAAATTTGATGGCATTGACAACCGCTTGGCGCAGTGGATTGAGCGGAGGCCGCTCGGCTCACTGCACTGAGTGGTTGCTGGTTCGATACCGTCGAGTCCAATTTCGGAATTAGCCTTTTCGTCATTTACCCAGGTCTGAGTGTAACTGGGAACTCAGTCCATTGTATGAAACCCATAGTACAAGGGTTGCTTAGTTTGGGACCATACAGTTGGTGTGTCAGTCTGGCGCTATTTAATTATTTATTGATTGATTATTTATAAATTGAAAAACTAATATTAAAATGCGAGTAAGTTAAGTCATAAACAAGTAGACTTTTACGCGTTGAAGAATTCCTTAGTACCTATCTTACCATTCATTCCATTAAATTCTTGTGATTACTTACTTATAGGCTCATGGCTGTTATTGCCCATAAATTTTATATTACACAGTAATGGGGCTTACCTAATACACGCCCGGTGGTTAACTTAAAAGGTTAAATGTATAAAAACATACACTGAATCGGTTATGGTGGTGAAAAATGATGTTATGTAACATTATTGAATTTAGTCTCTTCATGCGGAAAGGGGCCATTCTTTTTAAGAATTAATAATCGTGTAATTAAGCACAGGTATTTTTTTATAGAACAAAGTCGGCAATTATACGCGATACGTCAGTTTTGACGTATAGAGGGTCAATCGAGATGCCAGTGGTTAACAGAGTTGGGTCCTTGCCTGATATTAAGCAGTTACCGTAGCCTATAAATGCTTGCAACGCCAAGGATATAAAAAAAAAAAAATTCAAATAAACAAAATTCGAACCCAGCTGTTAACATATGAAACACTCATCTGTTTTTACTAAAGTCATGAAATAATTTAGACCGGCAATATCCTGGCTGCGACACCCTTTGGATCGGTGCCAGCATCGCGGGTTGCAATCCTTTTCCCACCTAGAACGATCCTAGTACCTATCCCACCCTTGAATATAAACTCGAAGAAGCATACTGCTAACTTTCCCGTTATTTTAAAACGTAACGATAATAGCGCAGAAATGGAACTTCGACGGATTTTTTGACATAATAGTAACGATTATGCGAAAAGGTTCTGTCTACGAGCTCGGGTGGCTTTACTTGCGCTAGGTACTTGAATGGAATACTTTTTTTGGGTTCCGTAGTCAAACTAGGAACCATTATATTTTCGCCATGTCCGTCTGTCCGTCTGTCCTTCTTTCCGACGTCATAGTCATTTCATCCATATATTATTAGGGCTAGAAGGCTGCATATTGGTACAAAAATAGTTTTTTGGTACTTCTACAGAACTGTGTATTAACTTAAATGTTGTAAACAACACGTTAATAGCGCAGAAATAGAACCTCGACGATTTTTTTTCCATCAAAATATCGATTGAGTAGGTATGTATTTGGCTGATGCTGCATCATATTCAATTAGTCGTATCTCTAGAGTGCTCGATATCGGCACAGTTGGCAGAGGGCAGGGCGCAGATGTGCGACATTGGGATTCTCATGCATCATTCAGACAGAGCCTGCATCCAATCGCTCCCACATTCAGGTTATCGCTCGCCGCTCCCGTGATAAATCGCCTCTCGAGCAAACTTGTAGTATCATCACGAGTCGCGGCCATGTGCTACATCGCCGAGTTTTATCAGATTTATCCAGCTGGCTAAGAGGGCTCATGTAAAATGCATGAAGAAACTGTTTTTGTAATTGCTTCGGCGATTTTGCACCATCATGTAATTTTTAAAATGACTATTCCTTTTAATTTCCAAGTTAAAGTCAAAGAGATTATTTTGTTTAGGCCTACGGGGGCACTTATAGATAGTCATTTTTTAATTTTTTTTCTTATATCTACAACCGGATCGGAACGCTACCTCGACTGAGAAGATCCAGTAAGAAACTCAGCGGGCTTGCCATTTTAATTTTTTTAAACCGCCAGTTGTTTATACAATTAATAATTACAAAGGGTAGTAAGTAGATATTAATATAAATATACGGCATAAAGGCCACACACTGGAGCTAGCTCCAGTGTGTTGCCTTTTGAATTAGGATGGTTATTTATATTTATCATTAATAATCAAGATATGTCTTCTAGCTTTTTTTTTTTTTGATATGACTATATGTTGTTGGCCAGAGTGGCCATAACAACTTCACCCGGACAGAGAGCGAGCGCAAGTGCGCTCCAGCCAGAAGGGCAGGGGGGCAGCTAGCTTAAGGGCGCCACAAGGGACACGACCTCGGCTTGGGCCGCTGCCAGGAGAGGTGGCGAGGGTAAATCTACCACCGGATCGGAACGCGACCTCGACTGAGAAGATCCGGCAAGAAACTCAGCGGGCTTGTCGGATGCCAAGGTGCGTCTAGGTAAGTAGACGCACCTTCACGGGGGTTCGTCGACCTCGCCGGCGAGGTCGGTGTCTGGTGGGGAAATGTCTTCTAGCACTACATACTTACCTCTATAAACTACTTAATGTTTGTGAGTGTGTGAGGGGATGTGTATGTGGGGGTGCGCGCATGTGTGTGTAGTTGAACAATATTTTTCCCGTGCTACTACAGTCCTATTAAATTGAGTATCCAGGAAACGAATCTACAATATTGCCCACATAATGTATATATAAAGTATTAATAGGTAAACACACGCTCAATTTCATGACAGCAGAAGCATAATATCGTTCTAGCTAGACTCTAACGTCTTGAATATTAACTATCAATAACTGCATCGCACAAACCGGGATTCCATGAGCTCAATATTGCCTGTGATATTGCCATTTCGCATTAAATGGGAGTAATTGGAATTCCTGTCAAGTGTGAAATTGGCGTCTTCATTGGATGGATACGAAACGGACGACTCATGCAATATGCATGAACGAAGTGTCCATTTGTTCTTATATTATTCTGTGTTTACTATTTATTGTCCTTTATGACCGCTGGGCTATTATGTTGATGGCTTGGTGGACGTAAATAATTAGGGTGGAGGAGGAAAACGAGATTTATTTAAGCGATAAACCGTTGCTGATTTAGTTAAGGGGACTGGGAACCCACACCCCGTTTTTAAAAACGTGGCGAGCGGTTGTATATATAGTTACAGCATACGTTGTCTTCTTCTTTCGAATGTCAAATTACTGAAAACTGAGAAAGATAGTTCGGAGTGTAACTAAGTATTCACCCGCGTACCGCGTTTAGTTTTATGAAGTAGAGTTCGCGAGAGGATAAATTATATACTCATAATCAAATGTAGCAAACATCTACCAACATGAGCTAGCATACAAGTTGTAGGCTCATGTTTCGTGGAAGATTAGATACTTTAGTATGAGTAACAATATTCGAATTACTGCAAAACTAAATTAGCTAAATTGACGTCGGACAATATGTGTATAATTAAAAGTGTTGCCTCAATACCGGCAAATTATTGAATCGCTTCATATATATTTCTGCCTTCCTTAGCCGTTTAAAGCTTCGATATCTGTATTTTTTGTTAATAATATCACGTATTTGAGTTGCATTTGAGTACCTACCTAAATGACGGTAATACTCTATGTCAAAATATTGTATCAAAACAAATAGGTACGCGACTTATATTGCGCGGCGGGCATCAGGGTAACTACAAGATAAACATAAAATGCGGTCTTCCCGTTATTAGATTTCTCGTTTATCCCTGTTATTGTTGCGATACCCACTCGTCGTCTTTTTATCATTTCTCGGTTGTGTACCAAAACATTACTGTATTGGCGGTATTCATTACGTTGATGAGTTTTCTCGGAAAACTCGTTTAAATATCGTTGCCGTTTAAATGGAAAAAGTGTACTTTTTTTTTTGTACAGAACATTTAATTTATTACGAAGATAAAGAAATCAGATATTGCTATCAGTTAGCGGTCATTCACACGAAGACACCGTTCTGTCTATTTAGGACAGACAATGGCCGTATTTGACATATGGATACAGTAAAATGTATAACTATGCAAATCATCTAAATGAGAGCTTACAAATTATTTTCTACTAGCTGAGCCCGCGACTTCGTCTGCGTGGAATTTAACTTAACAAAAAAGCCCGCTCCCGCGTTCTGAGCCCGCAAGACAGGACCAATTTTTTCATTTTTTTAAATTTTGTTTTTCTAAAATAAAAGTAACCTAAGTTACTGCTTATAACATCAGCTATCTACCAGTTAAAGTCCCGTCAAAATCGGTCCACCCGTTTCGGAGATACTCTTTGATTTCATGTGTTTTTATTGTTTTACGCGGAACCCTAATTGTTTTTCAAAAATTAAAGTAGCCTAAGTTACTCCCTATTACATCAGCTATCTGCCAGTGAGTCCGTCCGTGAGTCCCGTCAAAATCGGTCCAGCCGTTTCGGAGATTACCCGGAACAAACACACAGACAGACAGACAGACAAAACAATTTTAAATCGCGTTTTTGCAATAGGTGTCGTATGTACTTTCATATGCATTTAGTGAAAAGGTGTTATTTTGATATTACAAACAGACACTCCAATTTTATTTATTTGTATAGATAAAATGGTTTTTTTATGTAACGAAGTTAATTTTGAGCCAAAGATATTACTTGAACGTTGGTGCCCTAAGGAGTGTGGGCCAGTAGGAGAGTATAGAAAGTAAACTTAATTCCAAATAAACTTGATAGCCAAATATTATTTTACCCAATTCTAAGTCAATCGTTAAAAATAACATAAAAGATAAGTAATTTTTTTTTATATAGGTATTTTTTTACCATTCTGCGCGATAAAACTCGCATCACGGACGTGGGATAAAAGGCTGCAAAGCTGAAGTGGGAATGGGCCGGTCACGTCGCGCGCATGGACCCGCGGAGGTGGGCCAATATCAGCACTAGCTGGATACCTGCCAATAACCGCCGCCGTCGGGGTAGACCAAGAAGACGGTGGCGAGATGACTTGGACACCTTTGCGGGAAAGACGTGGCGGGAAATTGCCCTGGACAGAGCCGCGTGGAAGGTAAAAGGGGAGGCCTTTGCCCAGGAGTGGGACAGCATTACAGGCTATTAAAAAAAAAGGTATTTTTTTACTTGGGAACTAATACAAATAAATCTTATATTTAAATAGAAACTGAGTACATGGTAAGCAGTATAGTCTATCCTTTGTTATGAGCCGTTGTTATACGCCACTTAACGAACAATTGTGTTAACTTGAATCGATATCGGTAAGCCATACCAGCATAATGTAATTACTTATTACTGTCGTGCATACTTACGGCAAGATTCTTCCATGAAATAACTTATGATCTCATTGTTATTATTTAAAATTCATAATAAATTATTTCGTAAAATAATAAAATTTCATTTTTCTCTATTTATTATATTTTTTATTATTCCAATTAAATAAATGGACTAACCTGATACTACTGCACATAAAAGTTAGTTGCGGTAGATGTTTCAAACGATTGGAAGCTACATGATCATTTCGAATACCCAGTAACGAGAGGACGAAACGGAAGGAAGGTTTACAATAGACTGCCCCGACATAAAGCACTGTCCATCCACTCGTTGAGGTTTATAGACGACCAGGAAAATGTTTTCGCCGCATCGTGGTTATTGTAGCCCTTACAGTTTGGGTAATAAGTGGATTAAATACAAGTCCTATAATTACATCGACGCCGTATTTTAATTAGAAAGTTAATCCTTACCAGAACGTTGTATGAGCATCAATCTGATTCAAGATTACATAAAACCTATGACATCATGACTGTATTCAATTCAAATATACAAGTAGCCTCACAACATGAACCCAAACTGATAGAAATAGATAGATACAGAGTAGAGGAAGATTTTGCTGCAAATAAAGTCGTTATGCCACGGAAGCGGAAAAACATTCCAGCCAAATGTCATCATCTTCATACAGATTGCTTCGAATATCGAGGAATCAACAAAACATAACATGCCTTAACATTATCGGGAGACGAGAGATATTAAACTTTATATTACGGTGCTCTACCGATAAAATGTTTCCGAGCAATTTCGAAGCCGTCATTATCTGGACCGTTTTTTATACCAATACGTACCTATTGATTATTTCACCATCAGCGACACAGCCAAGCTGCAAATTATCTCGGGCCTCATGCAATAGCAATTTTCCAGCAGAAATGTCGACGGCCGATTGGCGGCTCAGGTGGTGAAAGAAATTGTCCCCATTATGTTCGCTTTGCTGGACCATTTTATGGCAACTGATGGCAAATTGTTCGGAACGTGAGATGAGGGGAAAGGAATTTTTAGTTAATATTCATGACTCGGCCTCGCCTTATGACTGTACGGAGCTTTTTCTACTGAGATTATTGCAAAGGTTTCTCCGTTCTTGTTTATTCCCAGAGCGTACGCACTATCTCGCCCAAAATATAAATAATACGAGGATTTCTTTGTGTTAGCTGGTATACTACGTGAGTAGTTTTGCCCATAATGTTTAATATTATAGAACAAATGGTGCCGTCGACGGTATTATATGTTTTCTGATTCAGCCGTTTATGTATTCACTATACTATGAAGAATAATTATGCATCAATATAAAGGCACGTTTAATATTTACCAATTTGTTTCTACAATAATATGAGTTTGTGAAAAATAACATTCAATTATTGCACATCGCTAATCATACGAATTTTAACGGCGTTACAATAACGATCTGATATTTGTGAAAATATATTTAATACCTAATATTGAAACTGTATTAAAAATTCATTTAAGCTTAAAAATTGCCATGCCGAAATTAGAGTTTAACGAAATAAAATTTACATTTCTTATAAGACAAGAGCAAAATTATGTTCCTATTATCCTACTAATATTAAAAATGCGAAAGTTTGTGAGTGTGGATGTATGTATGTATGTATGTTTGTTACTCCTTCACGCAAAAACTACTGAACGGATTTGGATGAAATTTGGAACACAGATAGATTATAACCGGGATTAACATATAGGATACCATACCATTAACATATAGGATATATTTAACCCAATAATCCAATACTACGCGGATGAAGTCGCGGGGCACAGCTAGTATTATTATATATTCAGGCCCAGTAGATATTGTAAAATGAAATACCTAAATTACCATAAGATAATGTGCCCGATATTCAGATTACGATGAGAGCGGGCAGGTAAGTTTTTTTTCTAAATAGGATTTTACGTAAACATGTTTTAAATAAGTAAATTTATTTTTTTGGCCTGAATGCTGAAATTATATTAGATGTCTTGTTACTAGTGTCTAGACCCAAGCTTTCAGATGATTTATACTTAGTTATTTCAATCCTTTTCTTCACTCAGCGCTAGTGGGTTTTTAACGCGTGAAACCACTTTCTTTTAGTTATGAAAATAATATCCTAAATAAAAAACCTGTTAAGCAGGTACACGTTTTGTATTTTTTATGCAAAGTAAACATCACCATCAAAAGAATGTTAATTAGCTATAAGTAATTAACATATCACTCTTGTACGAAATTAATATTATACCTATTCTCTTTGGGGTAAATAAATTATTTTTGAAATCTCGATTTATACTAGTTTAGTTATTACATCCTCAAGTTCTTTGGGCACATCACCCGCAACAAAAACTCAATGGAACTATTGGTGGTGCAAGGGAAAGTTGAAGGCAAGAGACCACATGCGCTATCCAACACGGTGGACAGACCTCATAAAATCCGTGACACACTCAACCGTGAACGACTGCTCTCACTTAGCCAAACATAGACCTACATAGCGACATATCGTATGAGCAGCGGTGGCACAAGAACCGACCGTAACATGACCACGACCGCTTTGACAAGAGTGCTACGACTTAGAAGAAGAAGAGTTATTACCTATTTTATGCCTCGTTTAGGATGGTATTCCACTTGGTTGTGCTATGACACGGGCCCCGCTTCGACTAACAGGATCACTTTATTTCCTATCAACTTAAATCATTTCGTAGTAATTTCCAACCCACACTGGGCCAGCGTGGTGGACTATGGCTTGAATACCCCTTGCGTTGAGGGGAGACCCGTCACCAGTAACGACACATTCAAAGGGTTATTTTACTGCAGTATTAATTTGCCAGATATTTTTTGGGTCAGATACTCATAATACCTACCTTACATACCTCATGGATTGTAAGCTTTGGATACATTTTTGGACAATAAAATGTAAAGGGGCCTTCTTCAAGCCTAATTAAAAATCTCAAGCAGTAAGAGAGCCCTAACAAAGATTAATTACTGTATAAATTATTATAAAAGTGTCGGAGAACATGATATTAAAATTCACAAACGTTTGTGCCTACATTTTAATTTAAGCTCTTATTAAAATACCGAAATTACTTTATAAGTCTTTCAAGCTACCAATTTTCCTACAGTGACGAATAGCAAAGCACTGCGGTAAGTAGGTACTCCAATAATAAATTGTAAATGTCAACATAATGTTTTTTCGTAAGTACTTGATAACATCTAAACACATAGGAACTTCATTTGAATGCAAAATACTATATACCCACTATAAGTAAGTTCTTAACTTTACTTTCCAGTGTCATAGCTACTGTCCTTCCTTTCAAAATGCGAGAGGATTTAAGGCTATAGTCTACCCAGCTTGCCGAGTGCGGTTTGGCGAACGACACACGTCCTCAAAAGTCGTAAAAATCAGTACATAACTGCCTAGCATAATGAAACTCAATTTTGTCTGCGTCAGAAAAACGGAGATCATTATGGAACAACAAAACAAGCCCTCATAGGAGCGCACAAAGCGTGCACAGAGGCGCGGGAGTGAACGCAGTACTCACGGCGCGACATAATTGCGACCACCATCAGCGGAGCCGAATGAATGCCGTGTGACGAGCTGATGGCTGCAGCGCACCCGAGCTTTTGATGAAACCATGATTACACCACACATACACATACGTGCTGCCTGTTTATACAATTACTGGAAACGACAGAGATTATCTTCTGAATATTTGGGATCCAGTCAATATCAAACATTTCCATTGTAGGATTTATTCAATTCAATCTATTACACATTTCAGATTAGATTGATTGAGATTATATAAGAGGTAGTGTCAGGGTAGCGCCAATAACAGATAAAGTAAGGGATGAGATGCATGTGACTTAAAGAGTGATGAATATGAATGTGGATGGATACAGTGCGAGAGGAAGGCCCAAGAAAAGATGGATGGATTGTATTAAGAGTGATATGAACGAGGTTGGAGTGGATGTGAGTATGACAGGAAAGCATGATGTATGTAAGGACAAGACATACTGCGCCGACCCCAGATAATGGGAAAAGGTAAGGCAGATGATGATGACACATTTGAGATTAGCTATAGCTAAGAACTATTTAAGCTATAGTTAGATCCGGTAGATACCTACCTAACTATATTAAAATGGATGTGTTTAAAAAATGATTTAAGTAATGTGGACAACCGCTTGGCGCAGTGGTTCGAACGTAGGCCGCTCAGCTCACTGCATCAGCTGGTTGCATGTTATAAATGTATAAATAAAATTCGGAAATGGCCTTTTCGTAGTTAACCCTAGTCTGGGTGTCACTGGGATCACCCCCAGTCCACAGTTGGTGTGTTCGTCTGGCGATATTTATTTATTTAACAAAACACTTTTGTTAGATAACTATATTGTATACTAGGTGATACAAAATGGGTATACTATTTTTTTTGCAACTTAACTTTGTAAATCTCAAACTATCGGCTTTGTGGGACAGTTGAAGTACTAAAGGTTTTGTAGACTTGTGAAATCGGTCAACAGCTGTATTCCTATAACACCTTTTCTTTTTAAAGTTCCCTCCAAAGCTGATGGTTTTAGAATTACAAAGTTAAGTTTTGAAAAAAAAAGTATACCCATTATGTGTCACCTTGTATAACGTACCTGCTAAGCAAACAAAATTGGTAGTAGAGCTAATACTTTTTCTACTATTGTATCTGGAGTTCTCTTAGGTGGAAAAACGAATAGTTTGTTCTGTACTGAAATCCTGGGCATGCGCCTCGTATTCGGCTAAGATTATCGCTTAAGAACTTTAGGTCCCCCGGCACTGACTCGGCACAAAATTGTCCTAACTTTACGACTCACAAGGCTACGTGGAACCAGTTAGCATCTTTACAACTTACATCACTAGAGAAGGTAGACGAACTCAGAATGTCTTGTTTCTGAAAGGCTGAAGTAAGTTTTCGAGTAAAAAATATAAGTAATCAAATTTTCTGATATTATTGTCCTGGCTTTCAATTTTTCTCAAGAAATGGTTCAAAGTGTAGATATCTTTGCCGAGTTCACACGAAAAAACATTACCGAATTTGGCTGTCTTTATGTTTGTTGTTATTTCGTCCGCCAATTCGCAATTAGGAATAGTATTATTAAAAATAAAAAAAAACCGGACAAGTGCGAGTAGAACTCGCGCCCTGAGGGTTCCGTCCAACATTTTATTATGATTTTAGATAGTTTTTCCATTCCTGGATTCCAATATCGATACCGGCAAGATATTTTAATAATAAATAGCTTAAACAAATTCGGGAACCCAATACAAACTGCAACCAAACTGAATACAAACTACAATACAAATTCTTATTTTACACACTTAGGGGTGGAATTTTACAAAACGCTGAAATTAATATTTTTTATTTGTTATAAGTAGCCTCAATACTTACTTTCATGTCTCTAGGTTCATTTTTTTTTTTAACCTATACAAACTTTCACCCCCTATTTTATGCACTTAGGGGTGGAATTTTCCAAAATCCTTTCTTAGTGGATACTTGCGGTATATAAGGTACCTACTGTCAAAATTTCATGATTCTAACACCAGCGGTTTGGGCTGTGCGTTGATTCCTTTGTATTGATAAGTGAATTTGCGAAAAGTATCAAAATATGTGACATAAATCACCGTATCTTTTAATTGCGTTGACTTAGACGCCTAATTTTTTTACACCTACAAGGGACCATAGCATTTGATATTTGGTATTAATTTCAACTTGATAACTCTACCCGTTTCTGAGAAAAAAGGTCTTGACAGACAGACAGACAGACATACAGACAGACAGACAGACAGACAGACAGACGGACAACAAAGTGATCCTATAAGGGTTCCGGTTTTTCCTTTTAAGGTCCGGAACCCTAAAAACAAACTAACGTACGTCATAATATCTATACAAATAAATAAAATTGGAGTGTCTGTTTGTAATATCAAAATAACACCTTTTTCACTAAATACATATGAAAGTACATACGACACCTATAGCAAAAACGCGTTTTTTTTTTTTGTCTGTCTGTCTGTCTGTGTGTTTGTTCCGGGTAATCTCCGAAACGGCTGGACCGATTTTGACGGGACTTTCACTGGCAGATAGCTGATGTTATAAGCAGTAGCTTAGGCTGCTTTTATTTTAGAAAAACAAACAAAAAAATGGGTCCTGTCGCGCGGGCTCAGAACGCGGGAGCGGGCTTTTTTGTTAAGTTAAATTCCACGCGGACGAAGTCGCGGGCTCAGCTAGTTTATGTATAAAATTATGTGGCGTCTCCAGATACATTCTATATCGGTGTTATCGTACGCACCTACTGCGCTAGGTTGTCACGCTTTTGTGTTTCGCGTATTCAGCCATGGGTGGGATACATAAAAACTGAGCTCCGCAAAATGTGGAAAAAACACATGAACCCTGCGTTTTTTCGGCGACAATATTCGCAAAATTTGGGCTCCGGATATTCGGTAAATAGAATATAAATGTGGAAGCTAAAAGCACCTTATAATTAGGTAAATAAAATTGTTTACACTTCACAGCGTTCTTTAAAACGTTAGAGAAGATCATATTATTATCCTACTAATATTATAAATGCGATAGTTTGTGAGTGTGGATGTATGTATGTATGTATGTATGTATGTATGTATGTATGTATGTATGTATGTATGTTTGTTACTCCTTCACGCAAAAACTACTGAACGGATTTGGATGAAATTTGGAACACAGATAGATTATAACCGGGATTAACATATAGGATACTTTTTAACCCAATAATCCAATACTACGCGGATGAAATCGCGGGGCACAGCTAGTCCAAAATAAAGTAAACAGGTGATAGATAATTTATATTTACCTACCAACGTACATTGTATTTGACATTTTACATGAATATGACCAAATATTAAACAAACATTTTATAATAAATTTATTCTTATTCTTATTCTTAACATTTAAATAGCATTTACGATGACTTAAACAAAGACCACCAAAACAGATTTCAGGAAGATTTTCTCTGTTTCATATTTTGATAAAGGATCTTTAAGCTTTGGGAACCTTCGCGTTTCTTTTGCGGGATTGCTTTTTGTAATCTGCTTCTGTCAGTTGCCTTTGTTATTTTTTGGGCTGACATTTTTTAACAAAAACGCCGAGCTAGTCATAATTTTACATAAATTTATTCAACATTACTACGAGTAGGTACCGCAGCCTACCTAAATAGTTACCGCAGTTTTCCCAAGTTACCGACTTGGTTAAACATTATTTAGTTCGGCAAGTTATTAATTTCTGCCAGTTTCAAAGGCATGCAATTAGTGTTTTTGCCATGGTTTATTAATTATGGCCGTTAATGAAGTTCAATTAGTAAGTTCGCCCATCAATCTTCCCGCCCTCTAAGAGGCAAAATGATGTATGACCCCGTATTGACGGGCGCACCCAAAATTTTGAGACATATTTGCGAAAGTCATTAACCGCAATTAATAAAGGGATCGTTGTTAAACTCAGATTATACTATCTCTAGATAATTTATTTGTAGTTAATATAAGTATAATGTTTCTATATATATATATAATTCAAAGGTGACTGACTGACTGACTGACTGAATGACATAGTGATCTATCAACGCACAGCCCAAACCACTGGACGGATCGGGCTGAAATTTGGCATGCAGGTAGATGTTATGACGTAGGCATCCGCTAAGAAACGATTTTGATTAATTCTACCCCCAAGGGGATAAAATAGGGGATGAAAGTTTGTATGAAACTTTGTCAATTAAATTCCACGCGGACGAAGTCGCAGGCACAGCTAGTTTATAATAAAAATAGATGTAGACCAAGAAATAAGTGTCAATATTTTTCTAAACATATTATAAAGAACAGCAAACCGATATGAAAACATTAATATAAAACGTATTGCGAACGTTATCAAATATTTCAACAAAGCACACTCGACGTTCGCATACGAAATAAGTAAACAATACAAAGGACTGTCAATGTGGGTAATCCATGAGAGAACAAGGCAAAATATTTGTTTGTGGAGTCGTCTACTTGTGTACAGAACGGAATATTGGAAACGCGAGGAGATAAATATGAAATTTCGGTCCCTTCAAATTGAAATGGCGGTTGTTGTTTTGCAAAAGCCCGAGCCAATTTCATGTACAATACTCATCGTCAAATATACCACAAATTGGCGCAATGTCCTCTACATTTTTTTGTAGGTTACATCCAAAGTCGTATCCATAACAATAATTGGATGCGTGGGCCAATTTCATTAATTTTAATGAATGTACAATACAAAGTAATGCCATAGGCAATAAGCCGTTATTTAATTTTTTCATCTAGCTCCAGCCAAAATATTAAAACTGGTTTCAGTTTTTTTGTTATTTTTCATCGCATAAAAATGTTAGTTCGCTCCGCATCACAACTAATGTGCTGTGAACTAACATTAGCTTACTCGGTGGGAGTGCGAGCATGCGACATAAAGGAACATCGCTTCAGGAGAGTGGCTTTTAACATTCTAGTGAAAGCGCGACAGCTATACGTCGATACTGATCCTTTAGAGTGCACTGCCTACTCTCTATCTATGGGGGGAGTTATCTATTTAAAACCTGTATTTTATCAGTTATCATAATATTTATTTCATATACAAACGTAAGAGATCGTGGCTCCAAATATTGATATCCGCCTATGATCGTTCTCAGTAGATACCTAAGTGGTCTCACAGTCAAACAGAACTTTATTATCCTCTTCTATAGTATTGTTATGTTGTTTAAACTAAGTCAACCTAAAAATACCATCCAGTATAGGGATACTGGATGGTATGTATTTTATTATTGGTAGTAAAATACATACCATACATAGTGAACACAAGAAACAATAATGTTAACTGATGTTTGTCGACCGCTTGGCGCAGTGGTTCGAGCGTAGGCCGCTCGGCTCACTGCCCATGGTGGTTTCGGGTTCGATTCCTGCCTGGGCAAATTTCGGAAATGGCCTTTTCGTAATTTCCCTGGTCTGGGTGTCACTGGGATCGCCCACAGTACATTGTACGGTACCCATAGTACAAGCATTGCTTAGTTTGGGACCATACAGTTCGTGTGTCAGTCTGGCGATATTTACGAGTATAAGTATTTTAGTACCTTAACTGAATTCTTCAAGCAAGCGTCTGTAATATATAAAATCCTCAAGGCTGTTGTCATCTGAAACAAACTCGAGATATACTTTTTCGAAATAATTTACGAGAGGCTATAACGAAGTAATCGGTAAAAGTTTTTCGATAAGCCCGTCCGGCGGGGCTCCTCCATTACTTCGTGCCACGCATCACTTCGATTACTTTTGTTTAGACATTACTGTGAATAAAGGAATAGTCGCTAACATGGGTTTAAGTTTCGTATATCCTCGAGAGGTGTTTCCTGTCGTAAAAAAATATTGTAGTTTTGTGTTCATGATTTTCATTTATCTCATATTTTTTTTCCTTTGAGTTTCATTAATAATGTCATCTAATCAATGTATATAAAAAAGAAGATCTATTTCCTTGGTCATCGCATCACGCGTGAACGGATGGAACGATTTCGAAACAATTTGAATTCAAAGTTAAGACAGGACAAAGTCTGTCGAGTCAGCTAGTTACCTTTATAAAGATCCTTGTTGGTGCAACTGCTGAAACTGTTCTAATCTCCATTTTAGATCTATATATAACTTAAGTATTAAGTTAACTGTTTTTCTCTTGTTTTAGTTATATTATGTGGAAACACGTTAGAAATCAGACTTACCTACAACTAATGCTTTGATGCCATTTTCTCTCTACCATTTGAAACTATGACATTTCATAACCAAATCATGATTTACTTCTAAATCATTGAATATTTCACGAGATATCCTTATCAATAAGTCTTCAAGCGGCTAATTGAACAATTATCGAGCTCAACTGCTCATGCGCAATCCCGAGATACAAAACACTCAGCGGAATAATTTCGTCTGTTCTCGCTTTGTCCGCCGCCACGCTTTGTAAGCGTCTATCGGTTTAGTTATATTATAACTGTTATAAGACTTTATTTAACTTTAGTTTGCTAGTAATAACTAATTGGTTGAAAGGGTTTAACGGTAGTAAAACCAAGCTACAGCCCGTTGACTACCGCTAATATACGGGCGAGCTCGATCGGGGTTACTACCTTCCACCTTCTCACAGAATATCGACGTAAAGTAGCTAGTACACCGATCTTCTGTGAGAAGGTGGTACTACCCCAGTCGAGCCAGCCCATTGACTACAGCGTTGCTCTACCACCATATTTTACTTATTTCATCATCATCATCTGCCTTACCTTTTCCCATTATCTGGGGTCGACGCAGTATGTCTTTTCCTTCCATACATCGCGCTTTCCTGTCATACTCACATCCACTCCAACCTCGTTCATATCATTCTTAATACAATCCATCCATCTTTTCTTGGGCCTTCCTCTCGCACTGTATCCATACACATTCATATTCATCACTCGTTTAGTCACATGCTTCTCATCCCTTCTCATCACGTGTCCAAACCATTCCAGCCTCCTACCTCTTACTTTATCTGTTATTGGCGCTACCCTGACACTACCTCTTATATACACATTCTTCACCTTATCCATTCGCGTCCATCTCAACATTCGCATCTACACAACCACATTTTACTTATTTCATGTAGTATTTTAGTCAATTTATCGACATTTATTTTTTAGTTGTGCGCTGTAATCCACTATTTATCTCATCCGTTCAGATGTATGTGGAAATGTGCTACCGGACGCGCACGGAATCCAGAACTGGCGAGCTGGCTTATCGCATTACACGTCGGGAACAGACCTCCAGCCGAGCAAAAGCGCGATCGTTGATTTGTGAGCGGTGGGGTTGTCCTCATCGACGGTCGATCCGCGGATAATTCCGGAATCGATAATTCGAGAATTCACAGCTGTCATTAGTAGTATCTTTACCAAATGGTTCATATTTTTGGTGAAGAATGTTATTTTTTTAATTTATTTTTTTAACTGTTTATATGAAAGTGTACGATCTGGCTGGTGTTAAGCAGTTACCGTAGCCTGTAGATGCGTGTAATACCAATTGCGTTGCTCGCACGTAAGGGGAGTGGGGCAGAAGTAGAAGAAAGGAGGGAGGGTTGAGCTTCCGGCTCTTTCACTCATGGTACGGAACGCAACTTGAATAACTACTTTACGCGCCGGTCGTCTGTGTGAGGGTGTTACTACCCCATTCGAGCCGGCCCGTATATGGGCCGTAGTTGATTGGTTACTGTTTGGCTCTACCACTGTTAAATTATATCGATATGTAAGAGTCCCATCACTAGATTATTTTCAGTAAAGCGTGTTTTCCGTGAACATTGTACAGGAATACGCTTCTGTTTACAATTTTGATCAATACTTGAGATTAAATTGGACTTTGCCGGATTTTCCGCTCGGAAAATTTCTAGTCATTGTTAATACTAGGATGGCGTCGTAATTGAAAAGAGACCCATATTCTCTTTCATAGAATCAATAACTCTACAGACATTTAGGCTGCTACTCGCTTACAATTTTGCTAGCATATTATCTATTAAATGTTATCTACTTCAATTTATCAGCTCCAAAGGGCTGAAAAAACTTTCCAACATATTATACAGTAAGTACCTAACTGCGTTCAATGCTGTGATTCCTTTCTACTTTAATTCCAACTTTGTTAATCAAGCGCCATTTTCAGTACAGCGTAACAAGCTCCATAAAAACTACCGCAATGATGTGAATGAGGCGGGTGGTTAGAACATTAGCCAGGTGGATTGTCCATTTGAGGACTTTGTAATTAGGACTGCGACCGTTTGGACGGTGGACGAAAATAAGGATTTGGATAGTATTATTATAACTAGTATTCCCGTTGTATTGGTCAAAATTCTAAGACTATTGAAAATTCGACCATAATTCATTTAAATTTTTATTTTAAACGTCATTAAGGTTTTATTGTCAAACACTATTGATACTGGCACGCACCCACACTGTCACCGTTTGTCAGTCAGACAGTCAGTCGGTGTGGAGGTTACAAATGTGTGTGTGTCAATTCTTGGTAGTATGTGTAATGTTTTATTTATTGATTTTTATGTATTTCTAAGTATTATAATAAAAATAATATTGGCAATCTGCACTGCTTTTCTATATAAACCGCGTAATTTTCGTATTAAGCGTTTGAAAGTTTTTCCTTCACGTATTAATATATAGATTTTTTATGCACGGTGAAACATGAACGATACCTAAACCTTTTTATTTTTTTGTAAGTCTAAATCTATAGGCTTTTGGCGAAATGTGAAGAAGAATATAGTGTTGTAGGGATATAGCTGCCCAAATATCGCATAAGTCTACATACCTTTTAGATCTCAGTCGAGGTGGCGTTCCGATCCAGTTGTATACCGTATACCGTATACTGATACCTGTAAGAAAATTATGTAAAAATTAAAATTTGTAAGAGTCCTCGCGGGCGTAAACAAAATAAACGCTTTGACATTGACTTAGAGCCTTTAATTCTTAAAATTTCTCCCAAAGCCAATACTTTTAGATTTACAAAAATTGTATACCCCCTTTCTGGTCCACCTTGTCTGATACAAAAGTCTGCAATTAGGCGTTCGACCCGCCTGATGTTAAGCAAGTTACCATAGCCTGTAGATGCTTGCAATACCAAATGCATTGGTCGCATGCTACCGATATGAAGAGGAATGGGACAGAGGCAGGAGAATGGAGGGTTTCCTCTCATAGCTTGAAACCCAGCTATGAGCATATAAGCAAAAATGTACTGCAAGCACCCTCATTTCGCTAATGGTATTTGGTCGCGATATAACTAATAGAAGCCAAGCCTATCGCCATTATACCAGGAACATTCGAGCCATAATGATATTATTTATTTGCCGTTCATAACGATATTAAAAGTAAACATCCCGTCACGAAATTTTATTCAATTCTCCTATCAACGCTATTATAGTATCTATCTACACATTTATCTCTCACAATGTTACCTCAGGGTGTTTTTTTTCCAGATGGAAACGCTTTTTACTTTCAATACAAAGGAGTCTGTATTGAAATCGCTGAACAAATTGTTGGTAAAGATCCCGCGGGAGAGTTGAAAGAGAGTTTCACAGAAACACGTTACCTGACGTCTTACCGCCGAATACTTACACGATCACTGAGTGGTTTGTCAACAAGAGTCGGCGCTTTCAGTGCGTTCTGCTATTGAAACACATGTTAATATTTGTTATAACTATTGAATGAGTCTAGCTATAATAGTAGATGGGGTGTAGGCATGTGCGTGTGTGTGTAGAATTAAGGATATTTCTCAGCCAAATACATTTTTGAGTAGGTATCGAGATTTCTCAAAGTATTTTTAGGCAAAAGTGTAAAAATAAAACATGTGTGCTGTTTGCCTCATTAGTTTAGCGATATCTGTAATACAAATAATACAAATGGTAATTACCATTTGTATTATTTGCCATAAGTATTTTCTTCTAAGCGTTTTGTAATTTAATCAAACGATTTATGAATATAAGGCATTAGATAAATCTTTGCTGTAGTTACGAAACGTATAGTAAGAAATACCAAAAATAAATATTAGGTGCCTACCTGAAAAGTAATTTTCTGTCATTTCTCAATTGAACAGTTTTTTTGTTGTTTTGCTGTTTGTTGTGTTGTTTTCAAGAACAAGTAAGAAATTAGTTAGAAATTATGAAAAAATAACGCACTATTTTATCTGAAAATTTAGTTTACATTAGACCTGAGACTTAGGTACTAGTTGTAGTTGATAGTAGAAAATTTGGATGACACAAAACAATTTATATTCAATTTATAGTCGGCCAAAGTAATATACTTCTATGCGCTGGATCTAAACTCGTTAAAACTTTAACAACAACTCGATACACGAACAGCTACCAAGTATCTAGACGCAAGTCATGTTGACCTGACTTTCTATTTAAATAAGTTAAGTAGGTATTATGTACGTAACCCGAAACAAGATTAAAATGATTCCTCCCAAGCGTTTAGGTATATTGACAAACGTTATTGAATATTGTAATCATTAATGATCTAGTTTTATTAGATTATAAAATATCTATTTTCTGTTTAGGATTCCGATTTATCCTTAAATATCTCATGGTATCTACGTTGATTTTCTTAAGTAGCATACTCAATTTGGAACAAATAAATTAGTTTTATGACAGACATTTAAACTTAATTTCACTAACACGTGTCCAGTGAATTTGTAGTAAATTTGTACACGACCCGAAACGTTCAGTATTTCCACTAAATTAAATGAGTCGATGGGACAGAAACGCGGGTACAGGCAGATTTAATCGCAAGACATTCTGGTTCGCCTTTCATGTGTAATTTCCCACGGGCTGGGTTTGAACCCACGCACCGATTATTTCCTCTCCAATGATCCTCATGTTTTGTTTTTGTACTTATCTATTACTGCTGCGTATTTTTAATGTTCAGGTTTTAGTAAATTGTATTTTGAATGCAAAGGAAATCAGTATTTTTATATTTTTTTTATATTCTTATTTTAAAACATAATAAATGATTGACTCAGGCCTTACTTTAAAAATCCCTAGTAAAACGATTTGGGAGATGGACCCACCACTCACCTTCGGCCAGTAAAACTCCAAAATTATAAGTCAAGTCATTTGATCCATAAATAGAAGAGGCCAATAAGACTGAACTCAAGACTGTTAGTCCGTGTCTGTTAGTGTATGTCTGGAATGAGTGTCAGGGACCCTAATAAAAATTATGCATTTAACATATAACATGCTAAGGTACTTGACACATTCAATAGTACCCCCCTGCCTTTACCGAAGCCCCGTACGCTACCCGACGTACCCTCTCCATCCACGTGTCTTTATTCCCATAGAAAATTCTTTGCTCAGATAACTTTTATATTACAAAGACGAGTGCTCTTGAGGGGCGAAATATCAAAGGTAGTTTACTTTCACGTCACTTTTGCGAAGACTACACTATATTAGCATGCGGATAGGGACCGCCAGTATATCTTGATGTCTCTCTTCAGTGCTTTTTTATAAAAAATAACATGATGGCCGTTTACTTTTTGACTGTCTTTTAAAATATCGCCAGACACACCGAATTAAGCATGCCAAGCTTGTATAGGTACCGTTCAATATATTAGGAGCGATTCTAGTTAAACCCAGATCAGGACAAACTACGAAAACAGCCATTCCTAAATTATCCCCGAGGGAAATCGAATCTGTGAGCACGTGGTGCAGTGACCCGAACGGCCTATGCTCAAACTGAGAGACCACGGGGTATGCTCATTAAAATTCATGTTCAAACTATTTAATAGTGTTCATAAAACTCGTCAAAGCTCCGGTGTATTTGGTTGGTTGCTACTAGTTGTTCGTTAGCCCGGGATCGGCTTCCGGTTTCCTTATCACGACACTTCCGGCTCGGGAGCTGTGTTGTTTCTTTGAGAATGTACCGGATGCCCGGGGCTCGCGGACGTTGAATTATAAACGTGTTTATCCGATACTCGTGGACGATTAGGAGTGTGTAGTTAGAAACATTGATAATATACTTACATAAAAAAATAACTTTTTTAACTTCCAAATCTTGGGCACGGGCCTCCCCTCAATACGAGGGGGATTCAAACCATAGTCCACCAGTGTTTAATTTTTTTTACGATGCAATAACAACGGCCAAAATATAATCATAATTCTTATTTCATTAGTTTGATGTACGCTCTCGATCAAGGGTTGCGAACATTGATCCGCAAATGTAAAAAAGTATCTGGATTGATGCTATCTGGTGGTACTGTTGCTGACTTCATTCACTAGTTCTACTCGCGCTCCGTCAAAGTTATTATTGACGTCTGTGTGTGTAAAAGCAACAATGTTTCAGTTATATTTTCATACCACCACCATATACAATGTGTGCGGTATAATACTGCGACATTTTATCTGAATAAAATTACCGTAAGTTATTCTTCCTTTGTTGTATACATAATATAGCAAGCCTAGTTACCAGATGCAATAATTCGAGGCAGCTACGTCATTCAAACGCAATTACACCACAGGCCGGCTCTCTGTGTTGGTATTAATTAAGGTCGAGTGTACCATAGGCCAGGGTCTATGGCGGCAAAGTATTGTCGTTCTAATGGATGCGATGTGTACTTAGCGCATCTCCGCCGGAATATTTGGGTTCTGAGATGCGGTGCCTCGTTGCCAAACGGTTTGTATTGTACCCTTAGGATGTGCTTTACTTTGCACCACACATCAGACATGTAGGAATGAGAGGTATAGAGAGCGACGTTAGAGAGATGACGTAGTAATGTGTTAAGATGTAAGAGTCTCTGACGGATGACGTGTGAAAGAGAGACAGAGATGAACGGGAGTCGTAAGCGAGCATTGAAAACGAGTAGACGGCTATTAAAGACGAGAAAAGGAAGAAATAAAGAACAGATTGAAGATCTAATTAGTTTGATTTAACCCACAGACGTTTACTAAATATTTATTTCGCGAAATAGCAAATGTCTTATTTTATTTAAGTCTAACATAACTGAGGACTACAGACCACCTGCATTTTTGTGTTTAGGCACATTTTGCCTGTTTTATAACTGAATACCTAGTCTATAGTAGTGTAATATAGCAGGGTGTTTAAAAAGTCCGAAATGATACGCAGGAATTGAGATCAGTATGTGGGCAAAAATTAAATGGTATCGATTTGATTGTATTCTCTTATATTATGCCAATATAAATTATTTAAACAAGAGGTTGTATATTGGAGGGAGTACAATGGAAAAGCTCTCAGTAGAAGGTATTGACAGACCACTCGGAGATCGTTGATTCGGCGGTGGGATGCCAGGTAACATGTTTCTGAGAACACACACTCTCCATAGCCCGTTGGGATCTTCACCAACAATTTATAGAGCGGTTTCCATTCACCGATAATTGTGTAAGATTATTCTGAGGTACCCGTATCTATTTGGATATAAAATGGGATCATAGATGTTGACCTATTTCAAAAGTATGTAAATATATTGGAACAGATCGAATGATTTAAGAGGACCACATACATCTGAAATTATATCCATATACCAGCTGAGCCCGCGACTTCGTCCGCGTGGAATTTAACTTAACAAAAAAGCCCGCTCCCGCGTTTTGAGCCCGCACGACAGAACCCATTTTTTCATTTTTTTTAATTTTGTTTTTCTAAAATAAAATTATTACAGCATATATTAATTATAAGCTTATAACATCAGCTATCTACCAGTGAAAGTCCCGTCAAAATCGGTCCACTCGTTTTGGAGATACTCTTTGATTTCATTTTTTTTTATTTTTTTACGCGGAACCCCAATTGTTTTTCAAAAATTAAAGTAACCTAAGTTACTCCCTATTACATCAGCTATCTGCCAGTGAAAGTCCCGTCAAAATCGGTCCAGCCGTTTCGGAGATTACCCTGAACAAACACACAGACAGACAGATTTTTTTTTTAAATCACGTTTTTGCTATAGGTGTCGTATGTACTTTCATATGCATTTAGTGAAAAGGTGTTATTTTGATATTACAAACAGACACTCCAATTTTATTTATTTGTATAGATATAAGTATTTTGTTAATAAACTAAATAACTTTTTTTTTACTATACATAATCAAATTAAAGAGACCTATAAGTTCATCAGTCATTGCATGTATTACCATAAGATTACCATAGCGATTTAGGAAGAGAAATAAAGCAATCAATTTTAATTTCCATGAAACTGGTAACACGAAGGGGATATAATTAATATTTTCTCGTCCCTAATTGCCTCTGACTGGCAAAAGAGAAGATTTTGTTTTAACCGAGTGTAATTAGGGCAAAATAATGTTTACTGGAACAAGTCTGACGTGAGAAAAAAACAATAGATTCCATGATTATTTTTCCAGGTTTGTAAGCTTAAATTTTATATGTTTGGATTTCGTAAGTATACACTAAGCGCATTGATATATATTTATTTTAAACGGTAGCATCTTAACTTCTGTTACATAAATAATTTAGCCCTTTTGACGTCCCACTCCTGGGCACGGGCCTCCCCTCAACACGAGGGGGATTCAGGCCATAATCCACCACGCTGGCCCAGTGCGGGTTGGCGGATTTCACATGTCTTTCGAAAATTGGTTAGATCTTCTATGACATGCAGGTTTCATCACGAGTTTTCCTTCACCGTTAGCAAGTGATAATCATTTATAGAAATTATGATTCGCACATAGATTTCGAAAAATCCAGAGGTGCGAGCCGGGATTCGATCCAACACCAACGCGTGCTTTAACCAATCGGTTATCACTGCTTCCTAAATACATACAATACATAATACAACATAAAATCTAAATGATTAAAGTCTGATTTTGTATCGATGCACAACATTAGTAGTAAAACTACAGCTAGAAAAGTCACTTTTCTTTGAATTGAAACAAGGAATACACAAGAACAAAAAGTGATTAAGCACCTTTCGGATTATTTATTTTAATTAACAATTTGACTTTGTAGTCATATAATTTTTGCCAATGATGACGCAGTGTAAATTATTATTCAGTTGTTCAGAAGCGTAGAGGGAATTTCATTACTATGAACACTATGGAGGTCAAATTACTAAAGTAATCCTACCTATAATAGAAGCTCGTATCCTGTATCCGCCCAGCAATTGTCTAAATCCTTATTTCCTCGCGCCCATTCCGCCAATTGCGGTTCTAATTGGAAAGCCGCCGCCGGTGCCGTGAACCTTACCTGAATAACATTGGTCTTCAACCCTTGAAATTCTCTATAATATTGCGGTAGTTTAGTTTATCTTTAGGTTTTTATATATTTTGTATACCATACCTATGCTAAACTAAAAAGAATCCGAATATTAAAAAAAAAAAAAATGTTCATTTTGTAAATTACATAAATAAATTAGAGACGATTTCATTAATAAAGTACAGAATCGATAGCGATTAACTGATTTTAAGTGAATCTTTTTTGCCAAATGAATGCTTTCTAATTAATGCTGACTTCGAATTCAGCTCAGTGCGGCACCGGGACTGCATTATAAATATACCTACCTAGCAATCAGAATAGATTAATAGCTGAAGAGGAAAGAAATCACAAACGTGTGGCAGCAATTGTGAGACGAATTTGTTGCATCGAACGCAACGGAATGCTAGCTAGTTCACTCGCGATTGAGTCTGACATTGCTTCCAACTTCACTGCTCACGTAGGAGGAGGTATTAAACCAACACTGTGCACACTCGATCGGTATATTCCCATCGGATATCGTCTACTGTTATCGTAGTATGCAAATTCAATTGCGCAATGCACTTACGGCGACTGCTTCGGAGAGTGCAATTGATCGTTACGCAATGGGAGCTGACAATTGTTTTGTTGTGTACCTTCATTCAATAGTAACACAATAGAAATCTTGGAACCTATTCTCGATGTAATAGAAGTTATAATAATAATCTTAGAAAGTGTAAAAACTATTTTAATTACTCATACTCGGAAAGTAGGTATGAAGTTGCCTAAGGAGCGGGTTGAAAGTAATACTTTTAAGCCCTAGGGAGGATTGCTTTCAACTGACAGTTGTCAAATTATTAATTAGAAACTAGTTCTATTTTGCCATTTCTATTGAACCAGGCCGGCTAAGGGAAAAAAGAACAATATAGGCGGCAATCCGATCTTCATTTGTTTTTTCGAGTTGTAGAGTATTGTTCATACTTCCTTGTATTATTTCTTTAGCTAATTCCTGTTTTTATTTTTACTTTCCTTGTGTTCGTAATGAAAAGCTCAGTGTTTACCTCGGGTGAAGGACTTATTTTGTCCCTCGAACTATTGCGCCCTCGGGACTTAATAGGTTAGTAGGTACCTTCACCCCTAGGATAACAATGTACTATTACTTCTTGGGAAATTAAGTGACGGTATCATTTACGACACATATATAACTTTAAGTAAGTAACAGTTTTATGTATTAGGTACTATTAGAGTTGCCAGTTTTACAAACATTACAATGATAAAGTTCTGTTTAGTTTGAGAAAGTCATTCGGTTCTTTTCCGTCTGGGATTTCAGAAAAAAAAATAAACTTTTGAAATTGCTTTCTGCAAAAGTTTCAGAAGACTATTTCCCAGTTTGATACGTACGATCTTTCACAAGTTTTCGAGATTGCCAACTGACAATCATGATCAGAATCCTAATAAAAAGATAGAAGGTTTACTATGTACTTAGGTAGGTACATTAGTTTTTTAGGAATACAACATAGTCTTTGATAAAGGAAAAAAACAATTTATCAAAGAATACAGCGTAACTTCTATGTCTTCATGCTGAAAATTTAAAAGACGTTCAACGGTAATTCAGCGGTTAACCCCGCACTAACTATTTATACAATTTACTATGTATATTCAAATGTCAAATACGCCATTATCTGATAATAATGTCCCTATTTAAAGAACGGTGGCGGTTTTTTTGTGTGAATGATCACTTAGTCTGTGATTATATATATTTTAGGTGAAAATTAGGAACTACAGAAGACTTTTAGAAGACGGAAATGAAAACAGTGACTAAGTTTTTCATAATAAATGAGCAAGCATAAATAATTCTACATACTTACCTAACAATCGAAATTGTTCGAATACTTTAAAATATAGCTTCCATTTTCGGTAGTAACTGGGTCGTATATTTGAATTACGACACTGGTAGAAAACTCTCAACAATATTCATTATGATCATTGTGCCTATTCGAAATGTATGTGCCATAAATAACGCGTGTAATAAACGCGTGTAATAAACCAATATGAGCACGAACTATGCTACATACGGTTGGGATTTCGGCTCTCTAAACTTAAACGCATCTATAAAAATTACTTTACTCTGATCTTCTTTGAGAGGGTGGTACTGCCCCAGTCGAGCCAGTCCGTATATAGGCTGTAGTGAGACTACTTCTAGAATCTGAATCTCTATGATCGAACACTCGAGATAGAAAGAAGATCAAACTCTAGTCCCCTTATTAATAAACGTGGCATAGCGGGCGAATAGTTACACACCAAATTATCCCTTTCTGTCATCAATAGTTTGACATTCGAAAGAAGAAGAAAGTATGGTGTAACTACACTACCGCAAATCCACGTTTTAAAAAAGAGTTTTCCGTACTTCTGAATAGTACAGGGTTTATGAGTTACCTATAAATTAAATCTATTGAATTCATGACAGCAGCGTTTGAATATAAACCAATTCTCGTGTGAAGTCTCGAAATAATAAAATAATTTAGCGCGACGTCATTTAGACAGGGACACTTTGGACCGGTGCCAGCGCCGCGGGATGCAACGTTATCCCGGACTATAAACTTATAAGCAGCGTACTCCTGTCCAACTTTTCCAATAAGTCTAATAAATAATCCGCCAACGAGACTGTGTTCCTCTATGGGTTGGGACTGGTCCCGCCACACACTCCCACCACTGTTACTCCTGTAAACCAGGATCGACAATGGTGATCAATAATGACGTCAAAGTTTGACCCTTGATGAGTCCCGGGGAAATGTAAAATTGTCTGGGAACCTTAACGAATTTAATCGAAGAAATAATAGGAGGAGTTGGAAGAAAAAAAAATTACTTCCCTCCGGTGCAAAGCGGGAGACAAGAATAGCTCGTATACGAGTATATGGGCTGATTGCCATAGAAGCAAGACTGTTATAGCTGATTGAATACCAGTTGTACTCGTAAGGCCTCTATGGCTTAGGTATAAGTGGTGGTGGACCCAGTCAGATCAATTCACGAAGACGGAGTGTCACAGATGTGTAAGACTCCAACTTACTTAGACCTGACGGTGTTCCATCACCCCGTTGGTTGGCGGGCCACCAGAACGCGGGTTCATAGTTTTGTGAACCACTAGCGCTATCCGCTTTTTTAGACCCTTCTGCGAACATTCATCCCAGAAGGTTTTATTATTATCACTAGCTGTGCCCGCGACTTCGTCCGCGTTGAATTTAACTTAACAAAAATTTTATTTAACAAAAAATATTTGTCTAGTTCGCAGAGTTTACGGAAAGTATTTTTTTAATAAAAGTAGCGCAGGTTACTTCTTATAACATAAGCTATCCGCCAGTGAAAGTCCCGTCAAGGTCGGTCTGGCCAGTACTTTAAATACCAGAAGTGATAAAAGTATTTATTTTGATTTAAGGATTAATTTGTTACTACCAAATGTACATCCTAATAGTAAGTCGTAGTAGTATAATAGGTTATAAGACTCGGCCACCGCCCACCAGCTATTTCAAAATAAATTATCAATTTTCATTGTATTTAAGGTTCACTATTTTGGCGATAATGGCTAGCACATAAAAAAACACGAAAATCTCACAGCATCGCTCTCGTGGTTTTCGATAATTGTCCCACGGGAACATACTATCGGGATAAAAAGTATCCCATGTTTTAATCCAGGTTTTGAACTATATGTGTTCCAAATGTCATCCAAATCCGTTCAGTAGGATCGATAATTGTCCCACGGGAACATACTATCAGGATACAAAGTATTCGGGATAAAAAGTATCCCATGTTTTAATACAGGTTTGAACTATCTGGTTTCCAAATTTCATCCAAATCCGTTCAGTAGGATCGATAATTGTCCCACGGGAACATACTATCGGGATAAAAAGTATCCCATGTTTTAATCCAGATTTTGAACTATATGTGTTCCAAATTTCATCCAAATCCGTTCAGTAGGATCGATAATTGTCCCACGGGAGCATACGTGATAAAAAATATTCGGGATAAAAAGTATCCCATGTTTTAATACAGGTTTGAACTATCTGGTTTCCAAATTTCATCCAAATCCGTTCAGTAGGATCGATAATTGTCCCACGGGAACATACTATCGGGATAAAAAGTATCCCATGTTTTAATCCAGATTTTGAACTATATGTGTTCCAAATTTCATCCAAATCCGTTCAGTAGGATCGATAATTGTCCCACGGGAGCATACGTGATAAAAAATATTCGGGATAAAAAGTATCCCATGTTTTAATACAGGTTTTGAACTATCTGGTTTCCAAATTTCATCCAAATCCGTTCAGTACGATCGATAATTGTCCCACGGGAACATACTATTGGGATAAAAAGTATTCGGGATAAAAAGTATCCCATGTTTTAATACAGGTTTGAACTATCTGGTTTCCAAATTTCATCCAAATCCGTTCAGTAGGATCGATAATTGTCCCACGGGAACATACTATCGGGATAAAAAGTATCCCATGTTTTAATCCAGGTTTCGAACTATCTGTGTTCCAAATTTCATCCAAATCCGTTCAGTAGGATCGATAATTGTCCCACGGGAGCATACGGGATAAAAAGTATCCCATGTTTTAATAAAGGTTTTGAACTATCTGGTTTCCAAATTTCATCCAAATCCGTTCAGTAAGATCGATAATTGTCCCACGGGAACATACTATCAGGATACAAAGTATTCGGGATAAAATGTGTTTTATGTTGTAATACAGGTTTTGAACTATCTGGTTTCCAAATTTCATCCAAATCCGTTCAGTATGATCGATAATTGTCCCACGGGAAAATACTATCGGGATAAAAAGTATTCGGGATAAAAAGTATACCATGTTTTAATACAGGTTTTGAACTATCTGGTTTCCAAATTTCATCCAAATCCGTTCAGTAGGATCGATAATTGTCCCACGGGAACATACTATCGGAATAAAAAGTATCCCATGTTTTAATCCAGGTTTCGAACTATCTGTGTTCCAAATTTCATCCAAATCCGTTCAGCAGGATGGATAATTGTCCCACGGGAACTTACTATCGGGATAAAAAGTATTCGGGATAAAAAGTATCCCATGTTTTAATACAGGTTTAGAACTATCTGGTTTCCAAATTTCATCCAAATCCGTTCAGTAGGATCGATAATTGTCCCACGGGAACATACTATCAGGATACAAAGTATTCGGGATAAAAAGTATCCTATGTTGTAATACAGGTTTTGCACTATCTGGTTTCCAAATTTCATCCAAATCCGTTCAGTAGGATCCATAATTGTCCCACGGGAACATACTATCGGCATATAAAATATCCCATGTTTTAATTCAGGTTTCGAACTATCTGTGTTCCAAATTTCATCCAAATCCGTTCAGCAGGATGGATAATCTTCCCACGGGAGCATACGGGATAAAAAGTATTCGGGGTAAAAAGTATCCCATGTTTTAATACAGGTTTTGAACTATCTGGTTTCCAAATTTCATCCAAAACCGTTCAGTAGGATCGATAATTGTCCCACGGGAACATACTATCGGGATAAAAAGTATCCCATGTTTTAATACTGGTTTTGAACTATCTGGTTTCCAAATTTCATCCAAATCCGTTCAGTAGGATCCATAATTGTCCCACGGGAACATACTATCGGCATATAAAATATCCCATATTTTAATACAGGTTTTGAACTATCTGTGTTCCAAATTTAATCCAAATCCGTTCAGCAGGTTCGATAATTGTCCCACGGGAGCATACGGGATAAAAAAGTATACGGGATAAAAAGTATCACATGTTTTAATTCAGGTTTCGAACTATCTGTGTTCCAAATTTAATCCAAATCCGTTCAGCAGGATCGATAATTGTCCCACGGGAGCATACGGGATAAAAAGTATTCGGGGTAAAAAGTATCCCATGTTTTAATACAGGTTTTGAACTATCTGGTTTCCAAATTTCATCCAAATCCGTTTAGTAGGATCGATAATTGTCCCACGGGAACATGTTATCGGGATAAAAAGTATCCCATGTTTTAATACAGGTTTAGAACTATCTGGTTTCCAAATTTCATCCAAATCCGTCCAGTAGGATCGATAATTGTCCCACGGGAACATGCTATCGGGATAAAAAGTATCCCATGTTTTAATACAGGTTTAGAACTATCTGGTTTCCAAATTTCATCCAAATCCGTTCAGTAGGATCGATAATTGTCCCACGGGAACATGCTATCGGGATAAAAAGTATCCCATGTTTTAATACAGGTTTAGAACTATCTGGTTTCCAAATTTCATCCAAATCCGTTCAGTAGGATCGATAATTGTCCCACGGGAACATACTATCAGGATACTAAGTTTTCGGGATAAAAAGTATCCTATGTTGTAATACAGGTTTTGAACTATCTGGTTTCCAAATTTCATCCAAATCCGTTCAGTATGATCGATAATTGTCCCACGGGAGCATACGGGATAAAAAGTATTCGGGATAAAAAGTATCCCATGTTTTAATCCAGGTTTGGAACTATCTGTGTTCCAAATTTCATCCAAATCCGTTCAGTAGGATCGATAATTGTCCCACGGGAACATACTATCGGGAAAAAAAGTATCCCATGTTTTAATCCAGGTATCGAACTATCTGTGTTCCAAATTTCATCCAAATCCGTTCAGCAGGATGGATAATTGTCCCACGGGAGCATACGGGATAAAAAGTATTCGGGGTAAAAAGTATCCCATGTTTTAATACAGGTTTTGAACTATCTGGTTTCCAAATTTCATCCAAATCCGTTCAGTAGGATCGATAATTGTCCCACGGGAACATGTTATCGGGATAAAAAGTATCCCATGTTTTAATACAGGTTTAGAACTATCTGGTTTCCAAATTTCATCCAAATCCGTTCAGTAGGATCGATAATTGTCCCACGGGAACATACTATCAGGATACTAAGTTTTCGGGATAAAAAGTATCCTATGTTGTAATACAGGTTTTGAACTATCTGGTTTCCAAATTTCATCCAAATCCGTTCAGTATTATCGATAATTGTCCCACGGGAGCATACGGGATAAAAAGTATTCGGGATAAAAAGTATCCCATGTTTTAATCCAGGTTTGGAACTATCTGTGTTCCAAATTTCATCCAAATCCGTTCAGTAGGATCGATAATTGTCCCACGGGAACATACTATCGGGATAAAAAGTATCCCATGTTTTAATCCAGGTATCGAACTATCTGTGTTCCAAATTTCATCCAAATCCGTTCAGCAGGATGGATAATTTTCCCACGGGAGCATACGGGATAAAAAGTATTCCGGGTAAAAAGTATCCCATGTTTTAATACAGGTTTTGAACTATCTGGTTTCCAAATTTCATCCAAATCCGTTCAGTAGGATCGATAATTGTCCCACGGGAACATGTTATCGGGATAAAAAGTATCCCATGTTTTAATACAGGTTTAGAACTATCTGGTTTCCAAATTTCATCCAAATCCGTTCAGTAGGATCGATAATTGTCGCACGGGAACATACTATCAGGATACTAAGTTTTCGGGATAAAAAGTATCCTATGTTGTAATACAGGTTTTGAACTATCTGGTTTCCAAATTTTATCCAAATCCGTTCAGTATGATCGATAATTGTCCCACGGGAGCATACGGGACAAAAAGTATTCGGGATAAAAAGTATCCCATGTTTTAATCCAGGTTTGGAACTATCTGTGTTCCAAATTTCATCCAAATCCGTTCAGTAGGATCGATAATTGTCCCACGGGAACATACTATCGGGATAAAAAGTATCCCATGTTTTAATCCAGGTATCGAACTATCTGTGTTCCAAATTTCATCCAAATCCGTTCAGCAGGATGGATAATTGTCCCACGGGAACATACTATCGGGATAAAAAGTATTCGGGATAAAAAGTATCCCATGTTTTAATACAGGTTTAGAACTATCTGTGTTCCAAATTTCATCTAAATCCGTTCAGTAGGATCGATAATTGTCCCACGGGAACATGCTATCGGGATAAAAAGTATCCCATGTTTTAATACAGGTTTAGAACTATCTGGTTTCCAAATTTCATCCAAATCTGTTCAGTAGGATCGATAATTGTCCCACGGGAACATACTATCGGGATAAAAAATATTCGGGATAAAAAGTATCCCATGTTTTAATACAGGCTTAGAACTATCTGGTTTCCAAATTTCATCCAAATCCGTTCAGTCGGATCGATAATTGTCCCACGGGAACATACTATCGGGATACAAAGTATTCGGGATTTAAAGTATCCTATGTTGTAATACAGGTTTTGAACTATCTGGTTTCCAAATTTCATCCAAATCCGTTCAGTAGGATCGATAATTGTCCCACGGGAGCATACGGGATAAAATTATTCGGGATAAAAAGTAGCCTATGTCCTTTCTCAGGCTCTAGACTATCTGTGTATCAAATTTCATTGAAATCGGTTCAGTAGTTTTGGTGTGAAAGAGCGACAGACAGACAGACAGACAGACAGACAGACAGACAGACAGACAGACAGAGTTACTTTCGCATTTATAATATTAGTAAGGATTACTAACTTCATTTACTAATTTATTACATCAAGTGCCACACAAATGAAAATTACACGGACATTTTTGTAATTTTCACATCAAAACATTCTGACAATTCCTTCTACTTGAAATGGGAAAACATCGCTTTGATTTCTAGGGTATCGTATTCATTTTCTTTTTGCTGTATTGATGTATTCGTTTATATTTTATTTCTGTTGAAACGTTGGCAGCATTAATTACTCGATTGCGTTGCCTTGGTTTTATTGGTGGAAGCTGTAAATTCATTAAAAAATACAACTTCATTTCATTTTTAATGCGGTCTGGGAGGTTGATAATTGTATTTAAAAACTGAAATATTTTTTACTGATGAAATAAAACAGGATACCAAGCGATATAAATTAATGTTTCTTCATTATGCAGTCTAAGTTCAAATTCAAAAACCTACTTAAAATACAAATTAATACATTTTTTTTTTAAACACTTCAAATAAACCTGATTGCACTAAAAAGCTAGAAATAACTAGGAATCTTATAATTTATTTTATTTGGAGTCCTAACGTAGTATTTTCTATTAGAAAACTCCACTTTGATAAATTGCGAATATGGGGACTAGCAAAATAAATGTTCCCGTAAATGATTCATATTGTTCCAAGTAAATTGACAGGGAACGAGTAACCCCTCAGAAATCGTTTGGAATAACAAAGGCAAATCAATTACAGACTCGCGGCCTGTTCCCCAGCTAATAACTCTTTTACCCGTAAACCAACTTGGTCGTGGTAAGAGCTAGGGCTGCTAGATTATAAGCTAATACAAAATATAAAGTGTTCTCCTTTTTGTTCCCCTTACAATAGGTTTAAAAATCATAAGTGCTTAACAATGCCATTGTATATTTAACTTGCTATAAATATGGGAGTATAAAGAAGTATTGAAAAGGTTTTTTAAAGTAGACATAAAAGGTTGTTAAATTTGTCTGAGCTAAGGTATGCGATATCACTATTTATTGGCGCATACCTCATACTTTGACATACATAATTTCTGACGTACAACGTAAATAGATCTTGGGGACTTGCAATAGTTTAGTTTTTTTCTTATATATGGCTTGATATGCCTGAAATATTTTATTAACAGAAACCTTGTTCACACCACGTATCCATAAAGAATGTCTCGTTTTTTTTATTACTGACTACCTAAGTATATATATCTTGCCACTGAACAGCCATACGTCCACCTTTGTTTACCACAATGGGTACATCTGAATGACCGCCAACTTAGACCAGCTTTTTTTTTTTTTTTTTACGCTGGGAAATGCATTTACGCATACCGCCCGAGACCGGGGGGGGGGAACTCAGGCGGTTATGTGGGACTCCTGGACTGTTGTCCAGACTACCCACTAAAACCCAGCGGTCTGCCCTCGCCGCCGTTACTACGGAGCGTCACAGGATCGGTATGCACTGTGACTAGGGACTAGGTCCCCCCTCAGGGGATTAAATTGAGCAGGAGGTCCCCCGACCCCCCACCCGACATCCCATCCCTCCGCTACGGCGGAGGCAGGAGATGCGCATAGCGCCTCCTCCTTCTGCCTCGCCGTGCTCTTCGGATTGGGTCAGCAAAGGCATCTTCCTCTCTGACCCTCTCCGCGGCCTCCTTCTGCGACATTACTGTTTCGCAGAAGGAGACCATTGCCTCCCAACTTAGACCAGCTTGGCGGAACTGGCTTCCTTTGAGGCGACTGACAGTCAGTGCCGTAGCAGTTAAGCGTGGTAGAATAAAAAGAAAAAATATGTGATAGATAATGTGATTAGCAGGATAAACACTACGTAGGCAACTGTGATAGATATAAATTTTCAAAATTAGGAAAACTTTCCCTAGTTTCTCTGACACTTTACAACCATTTTCCCCAATAAGGGAGCAGGTCCCGTGCAGCCCTGTCACTCCTTAATCACCAGGGCACGCGAGCCGGCCCGTGTTATCTGGTACCTGGCACTGCCTCCATTTTTTACTTTCGCCATTCCTTCATAAATAAGAATAATGATGAAGCGTGTTCACTGGCCGACTGAAAATTTGGAAGTTAATAGACTGTACAACCAAATGTAATTTTATTATGACAGTATTGCCTTGTATATGCTTGCCTTAGCCTTAATAGTAAATATGATGACTGTAATTATATTGTTTTTTTTAAAGTCACTCATAAGTTCTAGAAGCGTGCTAAAACTAATTAGTTATGGTATGTAGGTACTTCAGTAGCTAGTATTGTGCTGAATGTCTTTATTTTTGTTCATTTTAAAGTTATTTTTTAATGATCCTGGCCGTCTTCCGAAGGTACCCCCCACTAGATTATTTCACTAGAAGTAATCGCAAGACACCTTTATATAATTATGCAACAAGATATATAAGTATACCCATTGTATATACATCAGATATAATTAAATAGTGTAATTGATCCAATAAATAAATAAAGCTAGGATAGCCAAATTTAATTTGCTGAACATAAAACATGTCACATAAAAACTTCACTATATCCACTATATTTTATAACTTGCATGTGTAAAACTTAATTGTATTCTTTCTTTCTTTTACTTACCTACTGAAAAAAATATTTCATTTACATTAAAAAAAACTACTTACATCGTTATTATGACGTCATTGAAGTAGCGTGCGAATTGACGCAGTCGAGGGTTGGTGATTGCATAACCCATTACACGCCACTACACCACGCTATGCATAGGCTTACTATAGAGTAGTGAGACTTAAATGCAATAAGGAATATTGTGTATGTTCCACAAAAACGATTATTTTTGGGGTTCCGTACCTCAAAACGGAACCCTTATAGCATCACTTTGTTGTCCGTCTGTCAAGATCCATTATCTCAAGAACGGGTAGAGTCATCAAGTTGAATGAAATTAATATCAAATACTAAGGTTCGAATCCCGGGATGAATGAGGTAAATATAACCATAATGAAGTGTACGGAACCGTCAGGGCGTATGTGATACGCGCAGTTGTCCGGTTTTTTTATAAAGTACTTCGCTTGAATGTACTTTTTGTGATCGGAATAAATAAAGCCTCTAGTTTTGTAAAATAGCTTTAGATATGAGCTTTACTCGTTAACAACGTACGGTTAACTAATATAATTTTACCTTGCTTAAGGTCTCATTAAACTGTACAATTTTCACGTTTCAGTTTTCCTGACATTATTATTAATTCGTTTTGAGACTAATCTCTAACGAATATATAATATTAAGTTGATCACGAAATTCATAGTACTAAATTCCAATTATTTTCCATCCATCTAACATTCCAAACAATTTGGCATCGGTTGCCATGAAATGGTCGAACAAAGCGGACATAATGGGGGACAATTTCTTTCACCACCTGAGCCGCCCCGTCTGGTATAGACAGTTCTGTTGGAAAATTACACTTGGGTGAGTTCGGATAATTTGCAACTTTTTCTCTGGCGCCGATGGAGGTTTAATCAATTTGTGGCCGGTTTTCGAATATTTTCTTTGTATTTAGTATTTTAGCTGTAAGTAATATGTCTTCACTCACACCTTTCTGTATATTTTTAATCATACAGAAGAAGCCTAATAAGCTATACAAAATCTTATTGATATTACTTAAATTTACGAACCTTTTTAGGTCCAATATTTCTTTTTAACCGGTTCCTTATTATCCAAGAATTGGTTTCATTAATCGCGGAATGTCTTCCTATTTTTAATGCAAGATAAAAATGTATTACGTATTTATTTTGTAAGAAGGCTTAGAGCAAACTATTCATTGTACTCTGACAAAGGACCTCTCGGCAAAAGGACCAATGAATTTGACTAGCAAAATACGATATATTTAAGCAATTTAGTTGACGTCAAACCACGACTAATTTAATATATCAGTGTGTTGCTCACACATTACAACCACGGGGAGAATGGCAATACAGTTTGTTAAAGTTTATTTAGTTATACACGCACAAACAGAGTCAAAACCAATCACAGGCTAATTATGACTAAGAATGTAAGTAACTATTCTCGCGAGGGCATTAAAAAGCTTATCTCAAAAAGCCACATCTTAATGTGAGTATAAGTAAGCGGAGATTATTAACAACAAAACAAGCCCTGCTTGCTGGTGAAGCAACGGAGCCGAATGAATGCCGCGTGATGGGCTGATGGCTGCAGCGCACTCGCGCTTTTGATGAAACCATGATTACACCACACATATGTATACACGCTGCCTTATACAATTACTGGAAACGACACACTTACACGCATATTTCTTATACTTTAGTTAGCATTCGCTCTATTAAACCATGCCATAATAACTGTATTTTGCTCTTGTTGTAATCGAAATTTACCAAGAAAAGCATTCCCTCAACCGCGTTTCTTTGGGAATGCTTTTACAGGGTTGCTGGTAATTCCACGTTTTATTTGGAGGATCTGATTGAAGAAATGTAAAAACCTTTATGCCACCACTTTAATACCGCTTAATTAACTTTCGTTTATGAATCTTTGTACAAAAAATCACAAATACCTATGGAAATATTTTGATGACGACTAATATTTGCGGAACATACAGGGGGTCATATTTGTTTCATTTTAGCTCCTTTATCACATCCTGCAAGGAATACGTCGAATTAGAAGTAAGCCTGTAAATACTATTGAAGTTGTTTACATATTATTTCATCAGTCATTAAATTAAGTACCTACCCAGGTTACATTTCAAAATTTACATGACGTGCGTGTCGTTTATTGCTATATTTTTTCGTACGAGCATAATAGTAAAAACTAGAACGCATTTTCATTTTACTTTAACAAAGCATTTTGGGGAGGTTTTGTTGGTTTTAAAGTTTAAGCCTCTAGACACTGAAGGAAGACGAAATTCGCGTAACTTATTTAATTTTACTTGAGTGCGAAGTTACGCCAGAAATGTAGTTCCTTTGTAGAAATAATGATAAAGTTTCGTTGAGCTTTGCCATGAATTCGTAGGGAAATAATTTTTGAGTAAGTAAGATTTAAATTGATCGTTTTGTTTATTTCGTTCTTCGTTCGATTCTATTGTTTTGTTGAAGCGATAAAAATGGTAATATTCGAGTTCAAGGCATCACCTTTGGATTCGGCAACATTCGGGCAGCCATTATATTAATTTGTGGTTTATTCTGTTTCCGAAAGCGTAATGTAAATTAGAATATATAAAGAGATAAGTTAAAACAACTAATTTAATAAAATGTTTACTAATTACTATTTATTTTTGTATCGCTTCTCGTTGGCCGTGGTAAAGATATCTCTCCAATCAAAATATGAGGCTGAGTCTATCATCACAAAACTTATCCGGCATTTGACTGGGTCAGTTAAGTCCGGTCTCTCTCAATAATTACTTTACGAGTTCCACGGTAATGTTTTTCGTAGATCCAATAACCTAATAAAAGGGATTTCTCTGTCGCTTCCAGACTTGTTTTACATCAAAAAATGTCCTATGTAGGCATGTCGTTAGGTTGATATGCCTTTGTATTGTGCGCATTCAGCTATGGGGTAGATAAAAACAGAGTTCCCCGAAATGTAAAAAATACTCGAGCTCAGTTTTTTGACAAAGATTTTCATGTAACATTTTTATTATGAAATATTTTGGAAATGTACTACTTAGTTGTGATAGATATTACCAGTACAAGCTTTTTGAATAATGTAATATGATAGATTAAGTGAGATTAACAAAAAGATTTTGATTAAAAATATACCCATGTCTTATGGATACATTTTTGTCCAGATATATACTCGTATAATATTTCTTGGATTACGGGAAGATTTTCATTTATAAAATGTAGGCACGTATTCTACGTTGTAAAGCCAAAAAAAGATTTTTAAATAACATTTTACTCACAGAAAGGGGTTTAGCTCAAAAATTCCAAACGCAATGTGCACGGATATTACTGAGAGCTGCCATTCTTCTAAGCTCAGTGAGAGTAGGTACAATTTTGCCTCTTTGTATAGTAATGTTACTTTGTACACCACATTTTGCAGCGTACCGTATAAATATGCAATAGAGGCATGCTACAGAAGACAAGCTTTGAGAAAAGCATCCGAGGTAGTAGGGATATAATAATACAACGTGATCTTCAACTTCTGCAGCTAACGAAGAACGTAGTTTATAAAGACGGGTTTCTTTTATTTATTGAAATAAAACTATTTTTCGGATTTTATCGCGTTTATTAACTTTATGTTCCCGACGTTTCGGTTGCTTTACAGCAGCCATGGTCACGGGGGGACTGAGGTGTTAGACGTCCTGATGTTATAGTTAGTAACTGGGTACCCTCATATTTAGTTGTTTCTTGCGGTCCGATCCACGCAGAAAGTGCTCACAGTGTCTCGAGGTCTTGCAATGGTACACTTGGTTTTGGATTTAATTATATTAATTACTGGATCCCAAGTTGGTGGTAGCACCCAGCCATCTTCCCTATTGAAATTAGGATGTTTTTTAATTTCAATGGCCTCACGTATCATCCTTGGTCGGAATCGGTGTTCTTTTGCGAGGATCTGTGGTTTATCAAATCTGATATAATGGCGGGTGCGGTCCTGTACATGTTCACAGATTGCAGACTTCGTGGAGCGCCGGTGTTTCACGTCAGCTATATGTTCTTTTACGCGGGTTTTTACTGATATTTTAGCTTGCCCTATGTAGGAGAGCCCACATTCACAGTCGAGTTTGTATACCCCTGCATCTTGTAGAGGAATGTGACACTTGACAGGTGGTAAGAACTGACTAATCTTCTTTGGTGGCTTGAAATAAGTTTTGATTGAAGCACGTTTCAAGATGTAGCCAATCTTGTCTGTGACACCTCTTATATATGGTAGTACAGCAGGTAGACGCTCGACTGTGGCTGGTTTCACTCGGTCACTGTGATGGCGGCGGGGGATCCGAAGCTTGTTGTCATGCAATACTTGCTTGACATGATGGATCTCGGCAGCCAGGTGTTGCTCATCACAGATCCCTTGTGCTCTCTGAAACAAAGATTTACCCACGGTAGCTAACTGTGTTGGATGGTGGTGAGAATCACCGTTTAAGTACCTATCAGTATGGGTCTTTTTTCTATACACGGTGTGGCCTAAGGTGTTATCAGGATTTCGGATTACTAAAACATCTAAGAATGCTAGAGTGTTGTTGGCCTCTAACTCCATTGTAAATTTGATTTTAGAGTGTATGGAGTTAAGATGGTCGAGAAATGCAGTTATTTTGTCAGATGGTAATATTGTGAAAGTATCGTCTACGTACCGCTTGTAGAATCTTGGGGTCACAGGTGAAGTGCGAAGGGCTGTCTCCTCGAAGTCTTCCATGAATATATCGGCGACAACAGGAGAAACAGGGGAGCCCATCGCTACACCATCTACTTGCTTGTAGAACTGTTCATTCCACAACAGATACCCGGATGTGAGGCAATGTCTTAAAAGTTCAGCATATTCCTCCGGCATGTTGTTCTCTGCTAGCTTCTTTGATACTATAGTGATGCAGTCTGCTACAGGCAGAGAGGTAAACAAAGACTGAACATCAAAACTGACCATAGTTTCATTGTCAGCAAGATGTAGATGTTTAATCTCACTGACAAAATGGTATGAATCCTTTGTATGTGCTCTTGTGTGTCCTCTTAGTAATGAGAGCACCTTCGCTACGTGCTGGGCCAGACTGTATGTTGGTGTGTCAATCTGGCTTACAATAGGACGCAGCGGGGCCTCGGGCTTGTGTATTTTAGGCAACCCATACAGCTTAGGTGGTTTTGCGCACGAAGGTATCAATGATTTGACGTCTAGATTCAATGCGTCGGAGTGTTTCTTTAATAGATCGGTAGTTGTTTTTAACACGTTTGTAGTTGGGTCTGTTTTGACCTTTTTATATGTTGTTTCATCCGATAAAAGTTCTACAATTTTTGCATTGTAATCTGACGTATCCATTATCACCGTCGCATTTCCCTTATCCGCGCGGAGAATAGTAATATCTGTCCTAGTGCGTAGGTTCTTCAACGCTAAATACTGATTCTTAGGAAGATTTTGTTTGGGCACTGAAACACGGCGTAACAACGATGAAACGTCCTGTCTAATTGCCTCGGAGTCTTCCTTTTTAAAATTATTTTTGGCTAGGACATCCTCGACGCTACAGATAATGTCTTCATAAGGGATCCTGCGAGGCGGCACAGCAAAATTTAATCCTTTTTTCAAGACTTGCACGATGTTTTCATCCAAACTTTGTTTTGACAGATTGACAACTGCGCGTGAGTCATTTTTGTCTGTGGTGCACGGGTGCGTTCCGTTACCATGTTTTGAAAGATTTTTGACATTTGATTTGGTGATTAATTTCTCATATTTATAATGTGTTTATTTTTGCATTCATTGTATTTAGATGTTTCGCGCCTATTTAAAGTATCTATGCATTTATTAAAATCAAATGTCGTCAAAACTGTCTTAATTTCGTTGGATGAAATCTCAATTTGCCGGCTGATGTTATGTAGATCGGAACGCGTTTGATGAATCATCACCCGTAGTAACTTTTTACTCGCCTGGTTTAGGATCTTAACGCTTCCTCGTATGTCCTTCTTTGCAGATATCTTGGCACACGTAGGAATGAGATTATGGTCTCGGCATCTCTTCAAGAAATTTAAAGATGTTGTAAATCTTGCGCGTTTAGTCTTGGACGCCTCGCAGGATCCCTTATGAAGACATTATCCGTAGCGTCGAGGATGTCCTAGGCAAAAATAATTTTAAAAAGGAAGACTCCGAGGCAATTAGACAGGACGTTTCATCGTTGTTACGCCGTGTTTCAGTGCACAAACAAAATCTTCCTAAGAATCAGTATTTAGCGTTGAAGAACCTACGCACTAGGACAGATATTACTATTCTCCGCGCGGATAAGGGAAATGCGACGGTGATAATGGATACGTCAGATTACAATGCAAAAATTGTAGAACTTTTATCGGATGAAACAACATATAAAAAGGTCAAAACAGACCCAACTACAAACGTGTTAAAAACAACTACCGATCTATTAAAGAAACACTCCGACGCATTGAATCTAGACGTCAAATCATTGATACCTTCGTGCGCAAAACCACCTAAGCTGTATGGGTTGCCTAAAATACACAAGCCCGAGGCCCCGCTGCGTCCTATTGTAAGCCAGATTGACACACCAACATACAGTCTGGCCCAGCACGTAGCGAAGGTGCTCTCATTACTAAGAGGACACACAAGAGCACATACAAAGGATTCATACCATTTTGTCAGTGAGATTAAACATCTACATCTTGCTGACAATGAAACTATGGTCAGTTTTGATGTTCAGTCTTTGTTTACCTCTCTGCCTGTAGCAGACTGCATCACTATAGTATCAAAGAAGCTAGCAGAGAACAACATGCCGGAGGAATATGCTGAACTTTTAAGACATTGCCTCACATCCGGGTATCTGTTGTGGAATGAACAGTTCTACAAGCAAGTAGATGGTGTAGCGATGGGCTCCCCTGTTTCTCCTGTTGTCGCCGATATATTCATGGAAGACTTCGAGGAGACAGCCCTTCGCACTTCACCTGTGACCCCAAGATTCTACAAGCGGTACGTAGACGATACTTTCACAATATTACCATCTGACAAAATAACTGCATTTCTCGACCATCTTAACTCCATACACTCTAAAATCAAATTTACAATGGAGTTAGAGGCCAACAACACTCTAGCATTCTTAGATGTTTTAGTAATCCGAAATCCTGATAACACCTTAGGCCACACCGTGTATAGAAAAAAGACCCATACTGATAGGTACTTAAACGGTGATTCTCACCACCATCCAACACAGTTAGCTACCGTGGGTAAATCTTTGTTTCAGAGAGCACAAGGGATCTGTGATGAGCAACACCTGGCTGCCGAGATCCATCATGTCAAGCAAGTATTGCATGACAACAAGCTTCGGATCCCCCGCCGCCATCACAGTGACCGAGTGAAACCAGCCACAGTCGAGCGTCTACCTGCTGTACTACCATATATAAGAGGTGTCACAGACAAGATTGGCTACATCTTGAAACGTGCTTCAATCAAAACTTATTTCAAGCCACCAAAGAAGATTAGTCAGTTCTTACCACCTGTCAAGTGTCACATTCCTCTACAAGATGCAGGGGTATACAAACTCGACTGTGAATGTGGGCTCTCCTACATAGGGCAAACTAAAAGATCAGTAAAAACCCGCGTAAAAGAACATATAGCTGACGTGAAACACCGGCGCTCCACGAAGTCTGCAATCTGTGAACATGTACAGGACCGCACCCGCCATTATATCAGATTTGATAAACCACAGATCCTCGCAAAAGAACACCGATTCCGACCAAGGATGATACGTGAGGCCATTGAAATTAAAAAAACATCCTAATTTCAATAGGGAAGATGGCTGGGTGCTACCACCAACTTGGGATCCAGTAATTAATATAATTAAATCCAAAACCAAGTGTACCATTGCAAGACCTCGAGACACTGTGAGCACTTTCTGCGTGGATCGGACCGCAAACAACAACTAAATATGAGGGTACCCAGTTACTAACTATAACATCAGGACGTCTAACACCTCAGTCCCCCCGTGACCATGGCTGCTGTAAAGCAACCGAAACGTCGGGAACATAAAGTTAATAAACGCGATAAAATCCGAAAAATAGTTTTATTTCAATGTGTAGTATTCTTTTATTTATTCACCAACACCACCCGACACAAATTAGATTTTTTTATACAAAATATAGTCGGAAAACAAGCTTAAGATCCACCTGATGTTAAGCAGTTACCGTATCCTATAAAAGCGTCCTATGGACTTATCGCACGTTGCCGACATGAAGGGGAGTTGGACAGAAGGAGGGGAAGGGATTGGGCTTCCGACTCTCTCACTCATCGTCCGAATAGCAACTCTTATACCTTCTTTACGTCGATATTCTGTGAGAGGGTGGTACTACCCGAATCGATCCAGCCCGTGTATAAGCTGAAGAACCTATTGACTACAGCACATGTTGTGGCTACAGCTTGGCTCGACCACTATTAGTTATGAGGATACAGAATACGGCACAGAGTATAGAAACACCACACTAGAGATATATGGAGGGGTGCAAACTTGTTACGTTCATTACGTCAGCCAGGGTCTAAACTTACACTAACACGCACCTTATTAAGCTTAACAAGGAAGGTCGTGCGAGCCCTTAATTTGTGCAAAGTTATTAAATTTGAATATGAGAACCCACGTCGGGGCCGTAATAAAATAAACTACATTGAGAATTTACCCGACTCACTCCTTAATTAAAGCTAGAGTCATTTCAAGCCTTATAATTATGTGAAGAACGATCTTATTCAATAGAATGAAAAATATTTCTATATGCATGTTGGTTCAAAATTCTTGCAAAGTTGTTCCACAATTTCAAAATTCGTGTAAACGAATGGTATTGATTTTGTTAACACTATCACAACAACACGATGACAAAACACATGAAGATTCAAAGGCTAATAAATGGGCAAATCTGTAACCAACAAATATCTGAGGAGCTGTCGACTTGTGTACCTTCACTGATATACATCATCTTACCACCACACATTTCACCTGTATTTTTTGTTTGCCCGCAAAATGACGTAGCTATCTTACTTGTTACAACAACAAAAATCTATAAATTAAATCACATTACCTAGTATTTTTTTTACTGAGCTAGATTATGACTTGAATGCTTATTTCATAATAATTTTATAAACCTGATAGACACGATATTTTCGTTAAAGGTCATCACAAACCAAAATGTTCAAAGATTAGTGTGTGCAATAATTTGAGAGAAGCCGTCATTCAAGTGTCAAGCGAAACACAGGTAAGCTCTCTGCGTATAAATTATTAGTAGACGACTGTAGAGTATGAGTTAAGGCTCTGTGAATACGAGAAGCTAATGGATGGGAGTAGCGTCCCTGATTTAATATTTTAGGAGATATTAATGTAAAATATGACTAGATTCAACTAAATTATACGTTTTTATCGGTTCACTGATAGAACCTTAAGTGATTAAAAAAAGACAAGTTCGCTGAATTTATTGCTGTATCTTTTCAGTCAAGGTCGCATTCCAATCCTGTTGTAGATTTAAGGAAACAGTTTGAATTGTTAATTTTAAATGCTTACGAGTATAAGTGCCGTAGGCCTGAAAATAAACAAAACCATTTGAATTTTGAATGTAAATTATATCTGAATTTGTTAATTTTTTCCTTTTTATGTTACCATTTTGTTACCAGATCAGTTATACCTCTAACGTACCTATTAAGATAAAGTACCCAATATACCTTACTATTTTACAGCCCGTAGGTACCCAAAAGTTGATAACTAACTTCGTTAGCTATTTTCCAACGGAGGTCCCGTTGGAAAATAGCTGAGCTATTTTAAAGGCAACACGCAGTACCGATTTGAGATAATTCAGCAATTTATAAAGGAAACTTTACCACAATATAATAACGACGTTTACTAAGAGAAAATTGTTAGTACAGCATTTCTGAAAATATATGGTACAAGTAAACCGTCTACCTAACTGAAAATCTTGTGTTATTAAACAAAAAAAAAAATGAACTAATAAATTGAGCGCGCAAGTAATTTCCGATAACAAAATGGCCGCCCAGGATATTAGATGCTAAAACCCATGTTCACGACGATTCGTACATTCCCATTATGTCTAAACAAAAGCCATCGGACTACACGGGGCATGAACAACTAGGGGAAAGTTCCGATGTTATCGGACTAACTTTTACCACTTTCTTAACTATAATGGGAGTTAAAATATTTTGTTGCACTATTGTCTACACTATTAAAATGTATTAGACAAAGAAGAAGGTTTATATCAGCTGATTTTGGCCCGTTTTAATAAATAGATCTCAAGTCTGAGAGTGTGTCATTTGTATGTTATTAGAGTACAAAATGTAATGTTAAAAACGTACTTAAAATCGCTCTCAGACTTGAGATCTATTTATTAATACGGGCCAGAAGCATTCAGATGCAAAGCTCAAAAACATATGAATTACAATATTATAATACAAACTTAGGTCATTTATAATAATTACAGTGTCCTGATCAATAATTCTAGTAATTACAAGGATTGTATTTGTTGATGATTGAATAATTGTAGATTTTGGAAAGATTACTCTTTGCGCTTATTAGAAAAAAAGAAAAAGGTTTTTGGGCAAAGACGCGTGTTAACTCTGACAGCTTTCTGACCATGGCACTGTAGCTCTAACACAGATAAACCAACGACAGGGTTTTTTTGTTTCATTTCGATACCTGATATAAGCCAGATATTGTACCAAAATTGTTAGGTCCATATAGGTATAGGAGTAGGAGAATAGGAGGCCTTAAACTTTAATAACTTTTACATAGCTGAGCTAAATGTAAACTTAAATAAACCTGTATAAGAACGATATTAGAATGCGAGATTATAACGATATTATTAAGGTGAACTATCCGTACCTCGGCATTTTGGGTTCTAGCTAATTAGACTAATTTCTGAATGAGACTTTATTACTGGCGAATTAATTATAGATACAATAAATCTGAGGGCACTGTTTAATTTCAAGATTTATTAGAACTTCAGTTCTAATGATATATAAATCTTATACAACTGGAATTCCAATTGGTTGTTCTCTGAATGGAACTCTACTGATTAAGGTACGTTAGGTTAGGTTCTGTATGAGGCCAATTTCAATTAAATTTAAGTTTCTTAAAGTTAGGTATATTGATTGGACGGTTACTGATTACTTGGTTATTGAACAGCAGGTAATTTATTATAACAAGCAAGCTATAAATAAAGGCTTATGACAAGTCAGACTGCAACATTAGTCAGAGATAATATAATATAACTGGTAGTAAAGGAACAGACGAAATTATCCCACCGAGCGTTTCCCACCTCGAACTGCGGGTGAGCAGATGCTAATTAGAATAATTTCCAGACTCAAAGACTTACTGCGAATTATTTATAGAGCTTTATTAAACCTCATAAACCTGGAGCAGTCTCTCTCGGAATTGTGATACATCAGCTAGTACAGATATTACTCAAACATTCGTAGGAGACGAGAATATAATATGTACTAGGTATTTCTTTTGGGAGTAGTCCCGCCACACACTCCCACCACTGTAAGTCCTGTAAGCCACGATCGACAATGGTGACCAATAATGACGTCGATGTTTGACCTTCGACGTGTCCCGGGGAAAAGTTAAATTGTCTTGGAACCCGCACGAATTTAATCGAATGAAATAATAGGATGATATGATATTTACTAGGTTTGTGTATTTATAGGTAGGTACCTAAACCCTGTTTCTACAGCAGACGTAAAAAAGGTCAATGACCTTTGAGCGTACCAAAGGGATAACCAATATCCTTTTTGTTTGTATAACATAACATCCTAAGAATAAGAATTAATTATGATTTTTTTATAATAATGAAAAATAATGCACAGTTTATTGATGGTAGTTTTGTCGCAATGCAAGAAAGACCAAATGTGCGAGTCTGTTGCCCTTTACCAGGCATAATAAAGGTTCGGGCCATAAGTCCACCACTCTGGTCCGGTGCGGGTTAGTGAACTTCACTTATCTTTCCAAATACCTCATCATGCTTAACACTGACCGTTCAGCAAGTTTTATAATCAACACCAAATATGTGCCAGATAGATTTATAGGGTCATAGAAGGTACCTAGTTTATTTGTTGTTGTTTCTTCTTTTATAAGGTTCCGAACCTCAATAGAAAAAAAACGGTACCCTTATAGGATCACTTTATTGTCCAAATGTCTATCTGTCAAGACTCAAGATGTCTCTTTAAGCATAGACATACTGTTAGTAAGTTTGTTCTTGTTTGTTTTTTTTTAATTAGAGGTAATGATTAAATATAACAAAATTATATTGTTGTTAGGTAGGTACATTACATAGGAAAGACATAAAAATTGAAATAATTATTGTAGAAGACTGCTGATGACACAACTATCTTCAATATTTAGTTTGCATTATTATGAATTTGGATGTAGAAATTTTACATGGACATTTTCCCGCATTTTCTAATATATGTACAGCTATAGCTTTGTAATAACCTAACAGGTATTATCAAATTAGATCCGACACGTGAAACTGGTCAGAATTTGCGGTTTTAATATCGTAATGGTTTGGAACGCCAACCTCAATTTAGTTTTCCACCAGTCAATCTACATAGAATGCGAAAATTAAACGGGGAAATACCTGAATAAAATATTTTTAATTAGATACAAATATTTCGAATGTTGTCTTATAAACGTAGGAAAACTAAAAGGGCATTGATCGTGAGCGAGAGCGAAGGTTTTTAAATTAAATTTAATTTTATTGCAAAAGGTTTTTTTAATTATATCTGTAGCGCATTCTGGGTAAAACTATATTATATAGGTAGGATAGGTAGGTACCTAAGCTACCCAGGTCATGTTACGTTGGTTTTCTATTAGGTACTTATCTTATTTAGACACATCGCTCAAAATGGGCAAAAGGATTCATATTCTTCTTTCCGCATCTTTCTCCGTAACTATCGCCCCGTTCAGATGGAAACTGAATTATCAGTAAAATTCGCCAGCTCACCCCGCGAAGGTTTTATGTAAGAACTAGCTGTGCCCCGCGACTTCATCTGCGTAGTATTGGATTATTGGGTTAAAAAGTATCCTATATGTTAATCCCGGTTATAATTTATCTGTGTTCCAAATTTCATCCAAATCCGTTCAGTAGTTTTTGCGTGAAGGAGTAACAAACATACATACATACATCCACACTCACAAACTTTCGCATTTATAATATTAGTAGGACTTACGCGGGCCGAAATGGCGAAACTTATAATCAATTAATGTTTGCTCTGGTCTAATCCCCTTTTCGGTATTTCCTATATTTACATCCTGTTTTTATAAAAACAGTGCCATCTAGGGACGCCCGAAAGGAGCGAAGCTTTATAGTATAAAGCGTAGGTAACAGAGTGGCTGCCACTCTGTACTATACCTATATACCTAGGTATATGTCGTGTAACGCTACTGACGCTTAACATGGACAGAGTGGCTGCGCGGCGAGAATAGAAGAGTAATATTGTAGATTAATCTATATAAACGGCACAGGGCTACGAAATTATGACGCATATTAGCTAGTAACAACTCATTACCACCTGATAAAGTGTTCCCCACTATCTTTTGTTCCCATAATTGCCTACTAGGGAACACGCAAACAATTCGAAGGATTATTATCGTGATAGGTACTCGTGAAAATCTCATTACTAGCAGATTTCCTGCGTTATTCTTCCTCTACTATCTATTGTTCTTGTGTTCAAAGATCACGTTCCCATCACTAGAGATTTCTATTAGAGTGGCATCGATGATATCGATTAGGTACGATAGGATATTAATCGAGTTTGTATCGATATAAAACGATGTTTTAAAGTAGTTATTATTTGGAGAACGAATGGAACTAATATTTGAATGATAATCATCTACCTACCTATCTATAGTTTACTTCCTCAATAATTTTAGATATAGGTATTATTTAATTTATTAGCTCGGGAGAACAGTATGTTGATTTCAAATTATATAATAATGTAAACATTATATATAATTAAAGCACGTCCATATTTTATTGCATATTTTTGATATGAAATTATCGTTAAATCGACATCGATTAGAACCTAGATTAGACCGAATAGTTGAAAATCGTTTAACTTTACAGATGTAATTAATGGGCAACAACATATTTTTGTTGTTTGCGAACGATAATTGCAATACCGTAGACATGACACATGACCATGAGACATACATTTTTCTCAAATCCACCTACATCCGACCTACGTTTTATTTAAATGATATCCTATGACGTACCTAGCTTAAGATTATTTAAATATTACTACTTTTAAATACTACTAGTTCAGAATTATCTTTAACCTCTACGCATGTAGTTAATATTATTTTAAATAGAATGTTAAACAGATCTTAAAATAAAATTGCTATAAGTACGGACTCCAATTTAGAATCCCCAAATACACTTGACCCTCTATTTCGGTTGCAAATAGTAATTTCCTACTGAACAAGGCATTCGGTCCCCTCAAAGATAGCAATTTGAATTCCTAATGGATCAATAACTATTTCAGTTTTGTCTTTGTCTTACAAAGCAAGTCTCAAAGGAATTCTCTGTATTTGCGTTCATTTCCCGGCAAAGAAAATGACGGGTATTTCTAAGGAATTTTCAATTGAAATTGACAATTTAGATAAATGCCCCAGCTTGTTTAATTGCGATTAAAACCGGGACGGGTTTGAAAATAAAATTTATGGCTCAACGGTACCTACTCTAAAATTTCTTGCAATAAGAACACTTTCCTGATGTTATTAAGTTTTCGAATATAAATAAGTTATGAGGTTTGTTATTGGCAGGCACATTTCCAGTCTGTGGGCGTTGCTTACCCACATTGTAATTATAAAATGTTACATAATGTTTATAACAATAAATTGAATCCATATAAAAAAAAATATAAAATGAATTAAAACCGCAATGCGGGAGTATACAGGCAAACGGAGTCTGATAGGTCAGGAGGATAAGAAAGAGATACCATCATTTCACAAAGCTTAAGACTTTCGCTTGCACAGTAAATTAACAAGTCTGCGGTAGAAGACATACCTAGACTCAAATTTGAAAGCGGATTCACTCAAGCATAAACTCCATTTCCAACTAGCAAATAACCAAGACATGACGTCAGTAATTTCCCTAGTGACATAAAACCCAGGAATAGTCGGTTCCGTTTTTTTACAGTAAATTGAACTAAAAGGCTTTCAGGAGCAGAACGTGGAGCCGGATGCGACCGACGGATGTCCGGTTTTGCGTGCTTCAGACTTTACATGCTGGAGTTTTCCTTCAGTTCGCTTGTTATATGCTCAATAGCCTCACTGATATTACATTGAGTGCGAATGATGAGTGTCACGGAATTATATAGGTAATTTTAATATGTGCATTTTCGCACTAATAAGTAGAGATTTGTAAAATTAATAGATGACCACAAATTCTCTTTAGCATGATCTAAGTGTTTGTGGGTTACTATTCTGTGCCGGTGACTTCTGATAGTAGCTACCGGAGCACCTCCGATCAGCAGAATTAGCGCCATGCGCCTCGCGGTATACTTCATTTATTTTACGAAGACGCGTGCTGTGACTCTTATGACACTGGCATACGGGTCAATTTGCAATCATTCACGTGTCTTTGTTAAATAAACTGACTATATATTTGACTTGATTGAAATAATATTCCCTAGGAGAATATAGCTACACATTATTGGTTTAATCTAAAAACATGGCTAACTAAATACAGTTGACTGCTTAACTAACATAAAACCAAGCGAGTACCAAGTTATAATAATACAGTTCAGTTAGTTAAATAAGTTTAAAACGGCTCGTACGAACTCAGCATATTTAACGCAAATTGATGTCATTATGAAAACGTAGGTAATCCAACTATAGTAACTGTGTGGACTCATAATTGGCTGGAAGGGAACTTCAGGGGGCGTGGGTTCAAGGCACCCTTATAATTAGGTGCTCCGAATTACATATCAGCAGTAAGGGTAGTTCGAGACTTGCAGGGATATATGAAAGGAAAGATGATGATGATGATGATGTAGAGTTCTGCGAGGGTGTGCTTTGGCTTCGAATAACGACTTTTGACTAGAGAGCCAAGCTATAGCCAACTGACTACAGCTCATATATGGGGTCGGCTGACTGGGGTAGTACTACCCTCTCACAGAAGATCGGCGTAAAGTCTCTACATGTTTTAGCAGCATTTCATGCGATGTGTGAGAGAGCCAGAAGCCAACCCCCCTTGTAATGTTACATTGTGGTTTCTACGTATTTATCTAGGTCTCTTAGGGACTGTCTCTAGACGAAATAAAGTGTAATTTCTCACTCGTGATATAACCTACTTTTGTTCAAACTTAACATTAAAACCACACCTCACTAAACTAGCTTTCTAATCTTAATACCTAAATCTAAGTGATATTTGATTATTATTTACTTATTTAGTGACAATGGTGTTGCCTGCTCACATTCTGTTGCTATTACTGAGAATGTACACCATCTTTTTTTAATTGAAAGAGTAACCATTGAGTTTATTGCCGGATCTTCTTAGTGGAAGCAGCATTCCGAACCGGTGGTAGATTCTGATGAATCATAATTTGCTTTGTTGGTTTACATGAATAAAAACAATTTTGAGATTGAGTTTTGAGACAGGCACTAGTACTTACCACAGAGGTTCCAAGAAACACTTGTCATTCGTTAGTGGTAACGTTGAGTTGGTTTGTAGCGACAGCATGAGTGTTGAGAAATACTTAAGATACCCCTTATTCCGATATACGTACCTTACGTTGTATAGTGTAAACTACTTATAGAACTGAGAGTGCTCTGCGAATTGAATATAGTCTTGGGACAAACCAGGCCTCAATAAGTACTTACAAGAGCGGCTGTATATTACTTCTGTCTAATATTTTCTGAGATCATTGTTTTCGTATTGTAGTGAATAAGTTATCTTTGTTTCTTGAAGAATTATAAGGGTAACCGTCCTATGGCTGTGTTATGAAGGCAATAAGATTGCTTCATTTCTTTTTCTTCTAACGTTTTCTTGTTTCTCGTGTCCTTAATTCTAGGGAATCCCTTCAACTGACTCCTACAGACACCGATTTATGCAAAACTTTTAAAACTTTTTGCTATCTCTATTCTAATATTTACACCGTCAACATCAAGTGCCAACGCTCACCAGGCGGTATCATCACGGCAAAAGCTTTTGAAAGCGCAAATAATAATAATAATATCGCCAGACTGACACACCAACTGTATGGTCCCACACAAAGCAACACTTTTACTATGGGTACCGTACAATGGACTGGGGGCGATCCCAGTGACACCCCCATCTGAACAAATTACGAAAAGGCCATTTCCGAAATTTGCCCCGGCGGGAATCGAACCCTCAACCACCATGTGTAGTGAGCCGAGCGGCCAACGCTCGAACCACGCCAAGCGGTCAAATGATTTTGAATATTATTTCAATGCCTTCAGCTTTTACATTCCGAGCATCCCGCCGTATGCTCAAGCTCCATGCGATATGCCAAACCTGCTTAGTGAGCGCCGGCCTTAATTAAGGGCACAGGACTACCTTTGTCGAAACCGAATCGCGTAAACCCGTATTGAATTATTACATGATATTTTAGAGAACGTAATAACCAGGATTCTATCAGTTTATCATTTTCATACGAACTATTAGTATTCTCTACTGTGCCCCCTAATTGGATTGATAGTTAAATTGATGCACAAACACTGGCGGTAGAGTCAGCAGCCGCGTCATTTACTGACGCGCGCATTTCACTGAATGAATTCAATCATTATCCTGTTGAGTTCAGCACTAAAATTAATACAATATTTATCCATATCGCTCTAAAATCCCAATATTATTTCAGCTCAAAACAGCAACGTTCGGAATGGAAGCTATTGAAATTGTTATAATTTGATGTTTCAGTTTGAATAATTGACTGTGGTTATTTCAATAAATTGTTCAATGTTTTTAAATCCGGGCAGGCTGCTTTTGTAATAGAGCATCTACCTTGCAATCATTTCAACCTCCCTGATGTCCAGTGTTGGTAGACGTGGGGTCTCCTAGGAAGATCTTGGGTTATCGCAAAGTGTAATCGACGACCGCTTGGCGCAGTGGTTCGAGTTTAGGCCGATCGGCTCACTGCATCAGGTGGTTGCGGGTTCGATTCCCGTCAGGGTAAATTTCGGAAATGGCCTTTCCGTAATTTTCCCTGGTCTGGATGTCACTGGGATCGCCCCCAGTCCATTGTACGGTACCCATAGTACAAGCGTTGCTTAGTTTGGGACCATACAGTTGGTGTGTTCGTCTGGCGATATTCATTATATTTATTTATTATTATTTATTTAATTAGAAGGAAAAAAAATGCAAATTAAAACTTTAATCTGGCTTCAGAAATAAAACTACTTCACTTATATAACTACATAGAAGTTGGTAGAGTCAAGCCGAAGCCAATTCACTAACGAAGCACGCACGAATGGAACCACTCAGTTGTAAATGCAACTAGCGGTCACCTATCCTTGTGTTTACCGCTTCAAACGCTTCTGTTTTGGCAACGTGGGAAGCGTAAATTTACGCAGTATTTATACAATTTTCGTAAAAAAAAAACCGCTAACGGATTTAACTTAACAACTCTTGGAAATAGTTCTTGATTGGTACAATATACTATCTACTATGTACTAGGTGAAACAAAAAGGGTGTACTATATTTTTTGCCACTTAACTTTGTAAATCTCAAACTACCGGTTTTGTGGGACAGTTGAACTACTAAAGGTTTTGTAGACTTGTGAAATATGTCAACAGCTGTATTCCTATAACACCTTTTGTTTTTCAAGTTTCCTCCAAAGCTGATAGTTTTAGAATTACAAAGTTAAGTTTTTAAAAAAACGTTTACCCTTTCTGTTTCAACCTGTATAACATAAGCGAAATAAGCTAGAACCATAACCTATAAATAATCCTAATCCTTATTTCCTTACCCAGTAAACCGGCCTAACTTATGCCTCTGTTTATTTGAAAATGATGAAGAGGCGCCTCTATGTAGATATGATGGTTCGCGCTCCATAAAGCTCGCTCACACAAACAATGTAATATAAAGTAAATACAGAAGTCGACGCCAAAATTTCAAACAAACTGAACGAAACACCCCCACTGTTTGGTTTACAAATGTAGTCTAATGTTTGTTTTCCAAATGTAAGCTTGACGCGTTCAGAATACTTACCATTTACATTGAATACTAGGCACGTGTGTACTTTCAATATTTGGGTTGAAGTGAACGCGTAAAAGTTATCGAAATTTGCAAGTTTAAATGCAGTACCTATAAGTCATATAGTAACTTTCATGATTTTCTTGTCAGCTCTATAATTTTTTCACGCTTACTTCATCTTTCTATTATTTTAATTTTTTAAACCTCTGCATGTATGTAGTATTCTAAACGTCGTTATCATTTATTATCTAATCTACAAACTCACATGGCAGAAGCCATCAGAGTAAGCGCTACGGATTTCCACTCCACAGGACCCTTTTATACTGCATTCGGAAATACTGCAGCGTTGCCTTCAAATTGGCACAGTAACAAAATAAATTCCAAAGAGGACGATCAAACATTAAACGGCTGAAGTTTTTATGTTGGCAGCGTCGGTGGCTCAGTAACAAAAGCGGATAAATCGGCCGAGAACACCACGCATTGTATTCGTATTAAGTGAGAATAGACGACGGTAACCCTCGGCACGACAAAAGCATCCACACTGGTGGTGGGTGTTTACAAAGATCTAAGGAATATATTTAAAAAATGGAAAGGATTATTCAAATTTGAAGTTTATTGATATAATAATTATCATTTTTGGCAATTTTAACTCCTAATCTGGGATTTTTTACAAACAACCAATAAGAAATACGCAATGATATGTCTAACTTATTTCCACTTAGTCCTTTAAGCACTCATCATCACCGGAGTTGATCCATGTACGATAAGAAAATAATTCGAGATCAATTCGTCCTTACCGATTAAAATCAGACCATTGTATTTTCGGAAACTAAATAGATTAATACATTTATGTCATTAGCTATTAAGTGCATATTTTAGTACTTTTTTCCAAATCCAGTGGCTCAATGTCCATGTCAATCGCTACATTGACGGCACGAGCGGACCCCAGAGGATTCCAGCTAATGCAGCCGATGCTGGCTACTGGAATAGCTCAACGGGACAAAATCTCCCGTTCACAGGCGGGGGCAAGTGGGGATCAGGGTAAATCTTTTAAAAGAGGACGGTTTGACGGATTATGTTCCCCGTGTATACTCACACTTACGTTTGTGTTTATAACGCTCACACACACAGAGAGCTTAGATTAAAACGGACGGATTAAAACGGATTAATATCGTTGCTTCTCACGATGAGACAAAATTATGTCTTCTCGAACAGTTATCTATTGACATTAGAAAACTTCTACAACGAATATATGAGATCAAATCAACCACATAACAGAAGTATTCGTAGTTCAACTCAAAACTCAAAATTGTTTTTACTCACGTAAGCCAACAAAGCATTTATGAATAGTCAAAATCTACCACTGGTTCGGAATGCTGCTTCCATTGAGAAGATCCGGCAAGAAACTCAATTGTTACGCTTTCCAATGAATTAAAGATGGTGTACATTCTCAGGAACAGCATAAAAAATATGAGCAGGCAACACCATTGTCACTAAATAGGTAATAGTAAATAATAGTAGTTCAGCTAACGAAATAGCAACCAAACTCATATCAAAGTATAATCTCGTGAAAGGAAGGCTATTTTTAGTAGCATCCTACTAGACAATATCAAAAACATCACTTAAAGTATGTAAGTAAATAAATTTTCACGTTAGCAAAAAAACAGTAACATGAGATTTCTTGGCGGCAACCACAAAGGCGATTTATGTCATGCTGCACAATAACTTTGCTCGCTATTAGTATCTCCTGGCATGCGACCAACTAGCTAACCAGTCCACCCGAACCACTTGTATCAATTTAGGACCACTCTAGTTTCTCTTAAAGCCATAAGACAGTTTGGAGCTATCTGGATCAAGTTGAAGGGAGATTTGAGAGCGAGAATCGTTGGCGTAAACCAGTATTGTAATAAATAATAAATATCGCCAGAATAACACACCAGCTGTATGGTCCCAAACTAAGCAACGCTTGTACTATGGGTACCGTGCAATGAACTGGGGGCGATTTCAATGACACCCAGACCTGTGAAAATTACGGAAAGGGCATTTCCAAAATTTGCCCCGGTGGGAATCGAACCCCGCACCGCAATGAGCCGAGCTGCCTACGCTGAAACCATGCGCCAAGCGATCGACATTTTAGAAGCATCGATATAGTTTCGTACACCTGGGTAACACATATCAAGTAAAACAGCCAGAAGGTAGGTATATTCTACAGTTCAAGGTAAGTAAAATGACATTTCCTGCGGCTTAAGAATCTATAGTTGATCCCGAAATCGATTGCAATTGTGAATAAGTGAAAAATCTATATTGTAATCAAGGTAAACCCGATTTAGATAGACTCAATATGATGTTGGTTTTATAAATCAATAGGTATAATAAGTAAAAGGAACTCGTTCATCACGAAATTGCCTAAAACGATCAAAATACTACGAGATTGGTGAACCTTATAAACTCGTATTAACTTAAATAACAGCTTTTGAACAAGTCAAGAATATAAAACTACTTTGATATAACAATAATATCGGTCTAAGTATCTACAAAGTTCCACAATTTACTGTCTAGACAAATACGTAATTTATATTAGTGGTAACTTGAATAACATTGTCTGGTCTACTAATAACCTTTAATTCCAATTGAACGTACATCAACTATAGATAACAAATTTGTCAACTACTAGTAATGGATGGTTAATTATATTACAATTGTAGCTACAAAATTTAATTATGTAGGTACCTACGCTGAATGCAAATGAAACCATATTATTCGTACCTAGCAATTCTGGAATATTTTCGTCATTTTAGTATGTCACGCGTAAAATCAAGTAACATCGAGTGACAACAACACGGAAAAATCGACTGTTTTTAAAATAAAAAAGCTACAAATTTTAAAATAAGCACTACACTCGCGTAATAAAATCTAAAGTTCTCTCTAAAATTTCAGGCGAGCTACCTTTTTTAATTACATACGTTTTAACATGCTTTGTGTGAATGCTTGCGCAATTCACATTGCTTTTTGGGTGCACCGGATGCATTCAACCTACATCCTGAAAGATACCTTTTTTACCAGTAACCCAATTGTAAATGTAATGTAAACTCAGAGTTTGACGTTTGCGTCCACTAATTTAGACATATCTATTTAGTGATCCATTTAGTTTGTTATATTATTTGAAGATAAGAACTAATGTGTAAAAATAACCTTGCAATTTATATTGTTGAACATATCCTCATTTTAAATCACACTCCCTTCCCTTCCCTCATCCTCTTTCCCATTCCCCCATAAGTTGGCGAACTATCTATGTTATAGAAAAAAATCCCCTGTTAAAACTTCTGAAGTTCATACGATTCTATAACCAACAGTCGATAAACAAAACTATGAATTACATACACGTCGAGATATCTCATAAAATCGCGCAATATTTAATGTGCGGTCATAAAACAAATTGTACGTATCGAAAGCTGCGGGCTTTTCGGGCTATAGCATTGCAGAGGTGGGATAGGATGGCCATTAGGAGATTAAAACGCGGACACACCTGTAACGGTGCAGCCAAACCGCAGGCCGACTGCGCCGCCATCCTGCCGTGAAATATGGATACCCTTTTGCTTACAGTTGGCTTGTTATCCGCTTATGAAACACTCATTTTGTTGTTGCCTCTTTGTTAGTAGTACTAAAATTGTTTAATGCGCACAGTTTCAAAACTCTAGTAGAATATTTTTGGTTTCATTTCGTAGTTTCCGCATTTTCAAGTACATAAAATAAAATAAAAATAAATAAATATCGCCAGACTGTCACACCAACTGTATGGTCCCAAACTAAGCAAAGCTTGTACTATGGGTACCGTACAATGGACTGGGGGCGATCCCAGTAACACCCAGACCAAGGCAAATTACGAAAAGGCCATTTCCGAAATTTGCCGCGGCGGGAATCGAACCCGCAACCACCATATGCAGTGAGCCGAGCGGCCTACGCTCGAACCACTGCGCCATGCGGTGATCAACATGCCCAACATACACATGCCTACTAGCCTGAGAAGAGTAGACATTGTTTGAGTATATATAATATGAGTATATATATATACATAATTAACCTTAAAATGAATCGTAAAAAGATACCTAGTTGGTACTGAGCTATAGTGCCTTAAATTAATTGCAAATATACACGATAACAAAAGCAATACTCGTATAATCAATAAACACCGAAATCCAACTAAAATATTTACCTACCAACGGTCTGGTAACGGTGCATAAACTTCATAAGTAACATAAAATGAGGTCTAATCCAAAAGCTATAATTGAACCGCAAATTGAGTCGTAAATGAGATAACTTCGTGAGAAACTGCCTTTACATTATGTAGGCAATATAACTGAACTGAACAAGACCGCAGCACATAGGTATATTTAACGAGCCTCTAAAGTTATCTGCTCAATAAAATGGCGTAATCTGACGCGTGTAAAATTAAGTGCCACGTAAATTATGTATTGTCTTTTAACATACTTGACGACCGCTTAGCGTAGTGGTTTGAGCGTAGGCCGCTCGAGACACTGCACTAGTTGCAGGTTCAATTCCCACCGGGGCAATTTTAGAAATGCCGACTGCCGACCCCCAAGCCTGGGTCGCCATTGTACGGTACCCCTAGTACAAGCGTTGCTTAGTTTGGGACCATACAGTTGGTGTGTCAGTCTGGCGATATATATTTATTTAAACAAGATTTGAAGGTTTAACATACTATTGAAATACTTACCAGACAGATATTTTTAACAACTTGGAGTTATAACAATATAATAGAGTAGTTATATTACAAATATGTACCTAATAATTACTGTTACAAAAGTTAATACCGAACATGATTAAATAATACGTTAACGCAGCCCAATTCGAGCACTTGATGAGATTCTAAATCATACTAAATGCGAATGCGACGATGTACGCTTCAAATGTAATTCAGTGAGTTGCTGTGGTTTCCCCTCGCTTTGATATCTGGTACATGATGTTATGTACCGACCTCATCTCCGGGGCTTTTTGCTTTATAATAATATACTTAATGAAGTTACTTATCAATATGAGGCTATACTTTGTTGCGTACCAAGAAAACAAAAGAAACCATCTCTTACCTTTGTAGTATATCATGACAATGAGCTCAAGAATTTAAACCTGAACATTTTCCAATTGTAGATAGAGTTGCAACAATGTATTTCAAAGTCAATCCTCATTCAAGTTTGTCCTTTCCGTTCAATGAGAAACCAGCTCGGAATGTCTCGAGATCTCACGGCTTAAGGCGACAAACTAGAGCATGGTAGAGTTTAGGTAGAGTTCCCACCGTCCGTTTTGCAACTTGGTTACTTGCCAACTGATATTAATAGCTTGAGAAGTTATTGTTCTGCTTTATCGTAAATCGTCTTTGCGGTCGTTGGAGACAACTAGTAAAATTTAGCTGGCGCGTTCTGTGCATACAATATTTGTGAAAGTGCGCATTTTTTTAGATTCTATTATAAGAAATATACTGAATATTTTAATTATATAATAATAATAATTTATTATAATTTAGCCCTTTTGACGTCCCACGCCTGGGCACAGCCCTCCCCTCAACACGAGGGGGATTCAGGCCATAATCCACCTAGCTGGCCCAGTGCGGGTTGGCGGATTTCACATGTCTTTCGAAAATTGGTTAGATCTTCTAAGACATGCAGGTTTCCTCACGATGTTTACCTTCGTAAGCAAGTGACAACCATTATAGAAATTATGATTCGCACATAGATTTCGAAAAATCCAGAGGTGCGAGCCAGGGTTTGAACCCAAGACCTGGTGCCCGCAAGACGCGTGCTTTAACCAATCGGCTATCGGCTATTATATTTTAATGATAAAGAGCATAAAGTTTATGTTTTATCCAGTCGCTATAAGTGAAGACTTGCAATTAGCTTTCCTATCGCTAAGTTATTTTTATTTATGTTTAGTTTACTTAGCTGTAAGTCTTCCATGTACCAAATTAAATAAATAAATAAATAATTGCTTGAGGTGAAAACTGATGATCTAGAACTTGACGAAATGCACCAGATATGCAGCTGCAATAATCTATCGGCTCCCAGCAGCGCTTTATGAATTCGATATTATAACTGTTTCAAAGGACTAGTAATAAGTTGGCTGGTTAATTTGAGAATCATTAGCACAGGCTATAGTCAAGTTTTCTTTGACGCTTGGCCTTGGCGGTCATTCACACGGTTAACCCGGCATTGATAATTTCCATACAGTGTCCGGATGTCAAACGCAGCCATTAGCTGTGTAAATATATAAGCGAAACATTGTCGTCTTCTTCGTATGAATTAAAGACAAACTCGTGCAAACGATTAAATTCTACTGATTGGCACAAGCAACCACCATGTAGTCGGAACCTTCAAACTTTGACGGCATATTATAACTTTACAAACATCACGAGATAACATGTAACAAACGACAAACATTGTATTGTATGCACTTCTGTCTCTCGTAAACTGCAAACCTTTTGTTGGTGTGAGAGATAGCGTCGTCTATTCTCACTTAATACGAATACAATGCGTGGTATTCCCGGCCGATTTATCCGCTTTTGTTGCCGAGCCTCGGCGCGCCAAGACATAGAGCACAAAGGATTTTAAACGTGTAGCTTTCAACTACATTTTCCTGTGAACGCAATTTAAGAAAAGGACGATTTAAAATGAGGAAAGTGAATGCTGACGTTTTTATTTCCATATAAATTTTAACATAAAGTTACTGAAGTTTCATATAATATATGAATATATGAAAACTTCAGTAACTTCTGCAAGTTTACGATGTGAATATCCTCAGAGGTTAAAGTACTCAGTGATTCGTATGCCTCCGTACATTTCGGTGTGATTATTTAACAACATTAAAACATAAAACGCTCAAATATCGATCCAATCTGCGTGCGGTATCTTTACAATCGATAATGAAAGGATTATTAATCGTAAATCAATAAACTGAAAGATTAACGAGCTTTGCACGTGTAAAATACATCGCTGGTTACAGAAACGCGTGAACATAAATGTTAACAACATGGCTATCATTGTACCCGATACGCTCCGCATATGACCCGAGCCGTGACAAACACCAATTTGATTATACCGCACACGTACAAAATGTAATTTCACCAAAAATAAAACCTCAATTTCATGATAATAAACGTATTCTGAACGCGTCAAGCTCATATTTGTAAGTTTTAATGCAAGCCTTTGTCGCGGTTTCTCGAACGCTGTTCAAATATTTGAAAATGAATGTCAAAATTACGGACCAACCATCCTTTGGAAGCTGCATTCCGAAACACATGCACTTATTAAGGTGTATAAGATTTACAATAAACTAATCGATAGACCAATTGGGCCGTATCTGCAACATTTTTCGGAATTATTTTATGCAAGTCAGTGCTTGGTCCGCCGTCGAAATAAAGTGGGTTGTTGGAAGAATAATAAACAAATACCTACGTGAAAATGGATCAATATCCGTCGCAGCTATATCCAAGTGGGCACAGACTAAACAAGGTGAATCTACCCAAATGGAAGTCGTAGTAATGTTAGCTTAGGCCACGCAGTGGCTTAAGTGGTTTAAAATAGATTAGTCTATTTGCGTGTCCCACTTCTGAAGAGAGGCCTCTACCTGAATTATCTACAAAATTTGGTTCTGGGATGTTTCGGACCACATATCTCCAGAAAAGGTGACCAAATCGTATCGTCATCTTCTCTCGCGTCTACCTTGACTGCGGCAGCCGTCGTCTGGTATCCAGTAGACGATAGCATTTGGCCAACTTTGCGGATCAATACATGCCACGTGATCAGCACCCCTATTAAGAATTATTAGCTTTGTAGTCTTTGTCCCCAAAGTCAATGATGCAAATAATGGAGCACAGGGTGATATTATGGACGCAATGCGTCCGCAGGGCTTGGACTTCTGTTTTGAGGTCTCGTGGTAGAGGTTTACTAACCTCGAGGTTTTTTTATTGTTTTTTTTTATTCGATCGGTATTCAAGTAAATTTATTATTTATCAGAATAGGTATTTTAAATTTTGATAAGTTGGTCTACGTTGCCGAAACCGGGTGTAAAGTTACGTTTGTAAACCAAACAGAAGGGCGTGATTCGTCGAATTTACTTGTAACTCTGACTCCATATTTTACATTGTTTGTGTGCGAAATGTGTTGGGTTTATGGAGCGTGAAGGGCGATAGTGGAGCCTCCTACACATTTTAAGGCGCGTCATTGCGAGGTCTTCAGCTTGAATTGCGCGTAAGATAAGTTAAGACATTGTTGTTTTGAAAATCGAACAGTTTATTACGTTCAAGTGAATTTATAACCCTGATTGAACTCCAACCTATCCTACTAATCCTTACTAATATTATAAATGCGAAAGTAACTCTGTCTGTCTGTCTGTCTGTCTGTCTGTCGCTCTTTCACACCAAAACTACTGAACCGATTTCAATGAAATTTGATACACAGATAGTCTAGAGCCTGAGAAAGGACATAGGCTACTTTTTATCCCGAATAATTTTATCCCCTATGCTCCCGTGGGACAATTATCGATCCTACTGAACGGATTTGGATGAAATTTAGTAACCAGATAGTTCAAAACCTGTATTACAACATAGGATACTTTTAATCCCGAATACATTGTATCCCGATAGTATGTTCCCGTGGGACCATTATCAATCCTACTGAACGGATTTGGATGAAATTTGGAAACCAGATAGTTCTAAACCTGTATTAAAACATGGGATACTTTTTATCCCGAATACTTTTTATCCCGATAGTATGCTCCCGTGGGACAATTATCGATCCTACTGAACGGATTTGGATGAAATTTGGAACACATATAGTGTAAAACCTGGATTAAAACATGGGATACTTTTTATCCCGATAGTATGTTCCCGTGGGACCATTATCGATCATACTGAACGGATTTGGATGAAATTTGGAAACCAGATAGTTCAAAACCTGTATTAAAACATGGGATACTTTTAATCTCGAATACTTTTCATCCCGTATGCTCCCGTGGGACAATTATCGATCCTACTGAACGGATTTGGATGAAATTTGGAACACAGATAGTTCCAAACCTGGATTAAAACATGGGATACTTTTTATCCCGAATACTTTTTATCCCGATAGTATGTTCCCGTGGGACCATTATCGATCATACTGAACGGATTTGGATGAAATTTGGAAACCAGATAGTTCTAAACCTGTATTAAAACATGGGATACTTTTAATCTCGAATACTTTTCATCCCGTATGCTCCCGTGGGACAATTATCGATCCTACTGAACGGATTTGGATGAAATTTGGAAACCAGATAGTTCAAAACCTGTATTACAACATGGCATACTTTTAATCCCAATTACTTTGTATCCTGATAGTATGTTCCCGTGGGACAATTATCGATCATACTGAACGGATTTGGATGAAATTTGGAAACCAGATAGTTCTAAACCTGTATTAAAACATGGGATACTTTTTATCCCGATAGAATGTTCCCGTGTGACAATTATCGATCCTACTGAACGGATTTGGATGAAATTTGGAAACCAGATAGTTCAAAACCTGTATTAAAACATGGGATACTTTTTATTCCGAATACTTTTTATACTGTATACTCCCGTGGGACAATTATCGATCCTACTGAACGGATTTGGATGAAATTTGGAATACAGATAGTTCAAAACCTGGATTAAAACATGGGATATTTTATATGCTGATAGTATGTTCCCGTGGGACAATTATCGAAAACCACGAGGGCGATGCTGTGAGATTTTCGTGTTTTTTTATGTGCAAGCCATTATCGCCAAAATAGAGAACCTTAAATACAATGAAAATTGATAATTTATTTTGAAATAGCTGGTGGCCGAGTCTTATTACCTATTATACTACTACGCCTTACTATAAGGATGTACCAAATTAATCCTTAGACAAACAAATTAATCCTTAAATCAAAATAAATACTTTTATCACTTCTGGTATTTAAAGTACTGGCCAGACCGACTTTGACGGGACTTTCACTGGCGGATAGCTTATGTTATAAGAAGTAACGTGGGCTACTTTTATTAAAAATATACTTTCCGTAAACTCTGCGAACTAGACAAATATTTTTTGTTAAATAAAATTTTTGTTAAGTTAAATTCAACGCGGACGAAGTCGCGGGCACAGCTAGTATTATAAATGCGAAAGTTTGTGAGTGTGGATGTATGTATGTATGTATATTTGTTACTCCTTCACGCAAAAACTACTGAACGGATTTGGACGAAATTTGGAACACAGATAGATTATAACCGGGATTAACATATAGGATACTTTTTAACCCAATAAACCAATACTACGCGGATGAAGTCGCGGGGCACAGCTAGTATATTAATAAACGTAGTTTAGTGGTTGTTTAGTTACACCATGCTTTGTCTTCTTTCTTCAAATTTCAAATTACTGATGCCAGAAAGTGATAATTCGGTGTGTAACTATCCCCTCGTTATACCCAGTTTATTAAAAAGAGGGGAAATGTCTATCTATATTCATAATTAAGGAGGTATACCAATGTTTGCTGCCACCTGTTTCAAATTTGTTGGGTGTATAGGTACCTACACAACACTTGTTATACTTATATGCATAGTTTTCTATAAGTTGCTTAGCTATTTAGTGCTGTATGAAGTACTTGAAAAATACGTTATTTATTTATAAATTTTTACTTTGGCTCTAATTTGACTAATACATAATGTGGCTGGCATGAATTCATAACATTAAACTACGTGCCTACTGTATGCACCATCTGCACCCGAGATAACACAAACGTGATAATAATTTCAACGCTGAAAATATCAGTCACAGTTTAAATTAAAAAAATGGAGGTATATTTTTATTGACATGCAGTAATTCAGTTTAAGCCAACAATTCAATATTAAATAGCCGTATTTTCGAGAAAAATATATGCGATCCGCAATGGCGTGGCCACTGACGCCGATATCGGTGTTTGTACATCAATTAAACTAACAAACCAATTAGCTACGACGCGGTAACAGAATACTAACATTGTTTGGATCAGTGCGACGTGACACAATATCTATACAAATAAATAAAATTGGAGTGTCTGTTTGTAATATCAAAATAACACATTTTCACTAAATGCATATGAAAGTACATACGACACCTATAGCAAAAAAGCTAATTAAATTTTTTTTGTCTGTCTGTCTGTCTGTCGGTCTGTCTGTCTGTCTGTCTGTCTGTCTGTCTGTCTGTCTGTCTGTCTATCTGTCTGTCTGTGTGCCTGTGTGTTTGTTCCGGGTAATCTCCGAAACGGCTGGACCGATTTTGACGGGACTTTCACTCGCAGATAGCTGATGTTATAGGGAGTAACTTAGGCTACTTTAATTTTAGAAAAACAATTAGGGTTCCGCGTAAAAAAATAAAAACACATGAAATCAACGAGTATCTCCGAAACGGGTGGACCGATTTTGACGGGGCTTTCACTGGTAGATAGCTGATGTTATAAGCAGTAACTTAGGAGTAGCAGTAACTTACCTACTTTTATTTTAGAAAAACAAAAAAAAATGGGACCCGGCGCACGGGCTCAGAACGCGGGAGCGGGCTTTTTTGGTATGTTAAATTCCAGGTGGACGAAGTCGCGGGCTCAGCTAGTTTTACATACAATTTCTGATATTCAAGAGTTCTGAATATATTTTGATTTGGATTTCCATATCGTTTATTACAATATTCTCAAAAGTATTAGTCTTCAGTCCGTACACCTGACGGCCAAAGTTGGACTTGCGTTTGTCTGGCGCTGTGTTGACATGGATCTCTAATTGTAACTGGATCACGCATTTGATATTTTTATATATGGTAATATGGTAATGTACTTAAAAAACACATAATATACCTCTACCGTCCCCTTACCTACCGTCCCCCGAAGGTACCGGGGCCACACAAAATTTGAAATACCTATCTAAAAGTAGTTTAGTCTCGCTTATACATTAAAACTATGAGAAGGATTCCAATAGCTTAGTTTAGTTCCAACAAGATTAACACAGTTATGCAGGTTGAAACAGAAAGGGTATACTCTTTTTTCAAAACTTAACGTTGTAATTAAACTTGAAAAATAAAACGTGTTATAGCGATACAGCTGTTGACATATTTCATAAGTCTACAAAACCTTTAGTACTTCAACTGTCCCACAAAGCCGATAGTTTTAGATTTGCAAAGTAAAGTTGCAAAAAAAATAGTTTGCCCGTTCTGTTTCAATTGGTATAAGTAAATACTCAACAATTATGCAAGATTCGCATCGAGCGGAGCCCAGCGGAGAACATTTACAATGCGGTAAAGATAATTGAAGTGTCTTAACAGTATGTTAAAGTTCATATTTCCGACGCCGCCGGCAACTCAATGGAAATATGAACTTCAAATTACTGTAAAGGCACTTCAATTTTCCTTTAGCGCATTGTCAACATACTCTGCTGGACATACTCTACATAAAGGCTACGTGAAAAGGCGTACGAGGAAAAACTAAAAAGGACCTAATCGACCAATAAAATCTTGTTCATTACTCATACTCTGAAAGTAGGCCTGAAGTTGCCTGAGGAGCGGGTTAAAAGTAATACGTTTCAGCCCTAGGGAGAATTGCTTTCAACTGACAGCTGTGAAATTATTAAAATAAACTAGTTCTATTTTCACATTTATATTAAACCAGGCCGGCCAACGGAAAAAAAACAAACTAGGCGGCAATCCGATCTTCATTTGTTTTTTCAAGTTTTAGAGTTTGTTCATACTTCCTTGTCTTATTTCTTTAGCTAATTCCTGTTTTTATTTTTACTTTCCTTGTATTCGTAATAAAAAGCACAGTGTTTTACCTCGGGTGAAATACTTATTTAGACCCGAGACGGGGTTTGTCCAATAGTTCGAGGGTTACCTTCACCCCTTGGGTAACAATGTACTATTCTATTTGCATGATGGGAGAATTAAGCGTTCCTAATTTGAATTTTTTCTTCACCCCTATTTTTATCTAATTAGTACCTCCCCACGAAACAAACTCGCCTACTCTACGAGCAATATCACCTCCGTGTGTACAATCACAATTAGTAATTAGGCGCAAGTCTACTGCTTGCTAACGATCAATACAAACTAGTTGTTTACGTGATCAGTGCCACGTCGTGTGCGACATACTGCTCATAAGGTTCGCAAACACATCTGATGAAGTTAAGAAGCAATGTATGCCTATAAATGTAATGGCATCCAGCTACTGTATTGTATGATATGTAAATATGTAGATAAGTACTTGCAATATAAAAACAACCAAGCATATATGCTTGTTATATTGTTTATTTTATTGAACGCCAACAAAATGTATACATTTTGTTGGCGTTCAATAAAATAAATTAAATTAATAAAACAGTGCCGTCTAGGGACGCCCGAAAGAAGCGAAGCTTTATAGTATAAACTTTATGCACTGACTTGTTTGCAAGCTTGTTTTATATAAAATCAACAAGGACTAGTTCCAACACTTTCTGTTTAACTGAAATTAAATATTCTGATATAAAATTATCTACAGATTATGTGTCCATGTCAAAACCTATCAGACACTCGGAAAACTAGCCTTAGTAAACAACTAAAAAACACACAATATAAACATAAATTAATCATGTTTGCTTATGTTGGCGATAGCTGCCTTATTCTATAAAATGAATATGACTGTGAACGCGTTGGTCGTATCGTCCGTCCATATGTCGTAAAACGAGAACGTTGGGGATTAGGCCCCAGTGTCAATCAGTGGTGGCTTCAGTAATCTTGCTTCGTAATTGTGCCAGAAATCCAATTACTCGAACGATTCGGGATTAATCAGGGATTGACATTAATATGTCTGTTGTGGCTGACTCCAAAGCCGCGATCCCCGTCAGGAAAACAATTGTTGTCCATTTATAAGGTTCCAGTGTGAGTTACCTGATTTAATTATATTATTAACAGCTACTACGGTAACTCCCGGTTTATGAAATGTAGTGCGACAGCTTTGGTATATTATGACTTAAAGTACAGTATACTCAGGAGTTAGTCTGTGGTCACAAGTGTTAATAGTCTAGCATGGAGCTAGAATCATCCTAGCCATGGAGCCTATGGAAGTTTCTTAAATACATAAGATATTATTATAACATTTCAAACGTCAAATCGATTTACGTTCAACGATTACGGTGAAGGAAAACATCGTGAGGAAACCTGCATGTCTTAGACGACCGCTTGGCGCAGTGGTTCGAGCGTAGGCCGCTCGGCTCACTGCACATGGTGGTTGCGGGTTCGATTCCCGCCGGGGCATATTTCGGAAATGGACTTTTCGTAATCTCCCCAGGTCTGGGTGTCACTGGGATCGCCCCCAGTCCATTGTACGGTACCCATAGTACAAGCTTTGCTTAGTTTGGGACCGTACTGTTTTTGTGTCTGTCTGGCGATATTTATTATTATTATTATTTATCTAACCAATTTTCGAAAGGCATGTGCATTCCACCAACCCGCAATGGGCCAGCGTGGTAGATTATGGCCTGAATACCCCTCGTGTTGAGGGGAGGCCCGTGCCCAGGAGTGGGACGTCCAAAGGGCTAAATTATTATTATTATGGGAATCGATCTTTAAACACCTGGAGCAGTATTTTTTTTACATTTCATTGTTTTTTCTTACGCAAATCATAGTACAATCAAGCTCAAATAAAACCCTAATGAACTTGTACTATTCCGGACTGTATCAACATTTTTCTCCTAAGACATCCAAAGGGGGAGCTTATTCCAATTTCTTTAGACGGCTTACAAGTCATCGTCTTTTGTGAGTGGCAAATGAGAGTGAATTCAGCGTGGATGTCAAACAAGCCGAATCAAAGAGGCACTAATGAGGCCACGGCTCAAGTGTTTTGGTATTCGAGGCTCTCGGTTCGTGAGTAACCTGTCTCAGACGGTGCCAATCAGCCGCTTGTGATCTTTGCCTAATTAGCGCTTTCACGCAAACAGATTGCGACTGCAAGCATAATTAGATGTATTTGAATTGTGTGGGTACACTCTACATAATAATTACCTATGTATGTTCTATTGTATACAATAGCTTAAAGACATGTCTGTGATTAGGGCTACTGAAATAAGATTGTGAGTTAATAAAAAAAAACATTTGTTACCCAAAAACCACAGATTAAATTTTAATACAGGCACACGAATACGGGAAGTTATGAACTGATGTGACCTTGACTCATAAATATAGGTACCCTTGTTGTTATAAAGGTAATTTTGGTGAAAAATGTAGAAAGTTCAGCGTATAATATTCCTAAATCCGTCTGTCGTCCGTTTCAAATGGTATTTGATGAAAAGCCCGGTATAAACAGGACACAAGTGCAACAGGAAATTAAAGGGACCGGACCGTATCCGGCGGTTGTTTTGCCGGCGATACACGAGGCTATAGAAAAACAACAATATCCCGGCGGCACAACAAACAAACGGCGCTGATTAATGTTTTTGTTGGCAACGCGATGAAAATACAATGCCAAATAATGTATTATTAAAAAAACAAACCGTTTTGATATTAGTTTGCGGTACCCCTTGAGGTTGTATCTCGCTTTATGTTCCCCTCGTCCCTATCTGAAATGTGTTTGAATTTCAACAAATGCACACACTGGTGTTTATAAATATGTAAGTTTTTACCTACAGTAATATCTATGCGAAATTCGTCAAGTTTTTTATACTTCACTAGCTGTGCCCGCGACTTCGTCCGCGTGGAATTTAATTGACAAAGTTTCATACAAACTTTCATCCCCTATTTTATCCCCTTGGGGGTAGAATTAATCAAAATCCTTTCTTAGCGGATGCCTACGTCATAACATCTACCTTCATGCCAAATTTCAGCCCGATCCGTCCAGTGGTTTGGGCTGTGCGTTGATAGATCACTATATCAGTCACCTTTGAGTTTTATATATATAGATTTAAAAAACCGGGTTGAAAAATTAAAAGCTGACAGATTTTCTAATTCTAGTAATCCGATTACCTCCTTCGTCTTGGAATCTTTTTCAATAAAATTCCGCCCTACGCAATCCACCTATATCAAGACCATACATTATAGTGGAGAAAATTGAAGAAAGTTCATAAAAGCTCTAAATCCTTTTCATGATATGATGAACGTAGACGTAATTGGAACCTTTAAGAAGCCAGTTAATCATGTCGGCTATGACCTTATGTAAGTCCTTATGTACGTACATAAGTTTAAGTCAAACGTACGTAAGTTTTTAATAAAGGTTAAACACATTCGACCTTATGTACCACGTGGTACATAAGGTCGAATGTGTTTAACCTTTATTAAAAACCTTTTTTCGTTAACCTCTTTAGTGAATGAGATAAGTTTAAGTCAAAGGCATTAAAAGCCTCAGTGAATTCATATTGCCCTCCTATTTTTTCACTAGCAAACATTTTGCACATAAATCTTTATTTTTATCTTTTTTTTCAAATTCTATTCATCGAACCCGCTCTAAAAGTCGTTTAGTGTTGAATAAATGGATGGCCTCTTCACGTAAATCTCAAAATATCCAAACACAATGTAGATAAGTAACTCAAGTCAAAAATATTGTAAACTTTAACTTATAAAGAAAAGCATAAATGCCAGTTTTCGCTTAAATCAATTTTTCGTTCGCCATATTACTGTACTTGCCCAATATTACACAGCTCTAAAAAAACGAAATGGCAAAGCCCCCGCCAATTTCCCATCGACTCTTCACTTTTTTGACATAGGTCAGACACCACTCGACACACTCGACTATCGTAGCCGCAAAATTGTGCTGACGGTAAAACATTCGATGCGATAGGCATTTTTTTATTAAGTCGGCCTTACGTTGGGTAAAAAACCAGCGATTAGGTTAACGATATTAAGTTTAACGGTACACCGACCGAGGAAGTACCAACCTCTCATAGAAGATCGGCGTACAGTAGATGCGTTTCGTACGATGACTGAGAGAGCCTGAAACCGGGATCGTATGTTTTTATAACTGGTACTTCGACTTTCGAATTCCTCGCGGACTTCGTCCGCGTGGAATTTAACTTAACAAAAAAGCCGGCTCCCGCGTTCTGAGCCCGCGCGACAGGACCCATTTTTTAAATTTTGTTTTTCTAAAATAAAAGTAGCCTAAATTGCTGCTTATAACAACAGCTATCTACCAGTGAAAGTCCCGTCATAATCAGTCCAGCCGTTTCGGAGATTACCCGGAACAAACACACAGACAGACAGACAATTTTTTTTTAAATCGCGTTTTTGGTGTAGGTTTCGTATGTACTTTCATATGCAATTAGTGAAAAGGTGTTATTTTTATATTACAAACAGACACTCCAATTTTATTTATTTGTATAGATGTATAGATATGGATACTTTTAAAGCGTTATTTGAATATTGCCATGAAGAGCTCAATGATCGTTTAATAACCCACGGTCCCCGCGATCATGGGCTCTCGTAAAACCCAACGATATCAGATTTTATCCATCCACAGAGTATTAATAATAATCTCAGAGATTCAGGGCGGATACCCTTGATCTTGTCAAGTTGACGAGCTTAGCGTCCAATTGAGCTCGTATTTTTCGGATTTTGTAACTAAAAGTCCTCGTTATCATGAACTTTTCCGTTTTTTATGAACCTAGACGTCTTAAACTTAGAATGTATGTATCTACAAGTCAATAATATAGTTATTTGAAAACTATTTCGGAATGCATAAAAACATTATACTGGTTTATTAACAAACTAAATAGTATATAGTTCGTTACTTAAAACAACATCTTTATACGGATGTTGCCACACCAGTCGCTCAACCATGGATCGATACATTAATAGATGAATAAGATGCATCGACGTCACGACTGACAGTTTCTACATTGATCAATCCGTCGATTGGTCGTTATTAATAAATTGCCTTAAGGCTAAAGCGCCCACCTAGCCCGCGAAGTTCAAATTTTTTGAGGTTTTTTAGAAATTATTCAAAATCTAACAATAATAATAAAAGGCACATTTTGTTATTCGCGAAAAAGACCGTGTGCAGTGCATTTATTAATATATCCAACTTACTCTAAAACATTTCAAGAACGATAGCTATCCAGATAATCTGGCAATTTTTGTATATTTAGTGATTTGCTAGTATCATATGCACCGTGATAATATTTAGAGTAAAGTAAATGTATTAATAAACGCACTGCATACTGTGTTTGTCGCAAATCACAAAATGTTGTCTTAAATGTTTTCAGATTTTGGATAAACTATAAAAATACTCGAAAATTTTGAATTTCGCGGGCTAAACAGGCGCCTTCACCTTAACAATACTACTACTTCATCTAGATATTTTCGAACAATACTATTATTTTTAGACAACAGTATATATTTATAAGATTAGGTAAGTATGTACTTTATCCGGACATAAAAAGAGTCATCATCATCATCATCATCATCATCAGCCTATAATTGTCCACTGCTGGACATAGGCCTCCCCTAATGAGCGCCATAGCGCCCTGTCCTCAGCTAAAAAAAAAAAAAAAAAAAGAGTGTCCTATTCAAATTTATATTTTAAAACTAAATCTTATAGAAGTTTACCTGAGCCCAAAATTATTACCAATAAATAACCCTCTGTAACGTATATCAGGTATTGTGTTCACGTAAATATCGAGCCTTTTTAATTCAGAATCGGCAATGAGACCCTTGAAAATGTCAATAACCACAGGCGCACCGCCCACTGAAATATTCGTGAAAAATAAATAGGCTGAATTTATCGCGGTCGGTTCACAACACTGTAATTCCGCCCTTTGATGGTAACGGGATACGTAGATATTGAAAAGGCTGTGGGTATTACAAAGTTCCATACGCTATGAAAATCCTTTAGAATGTTATAATACCTACTTTGAAATGTAGCCGGTAACCTTCTTGCAAACAATATTCATAAATGGATGCCAATTCTGTAGTCCTCAAATCATAGTTAAACTAAATTTGACATATATGTAGGTACACTCGACGTAAGTATTTCAGAAGTATGCAAGGTAAGCAAAGATGGGTTTTAGGTTTAGTTAGGTACGCGCTGTTCCGATTGTAAGGTTATTAAGGGAAACAATCGCAGTTGGAATAAATTTACGTTTTTACCTGACTACGGCAAAGTCAAAGGGAAGGCTTATGTTTTTAGCAGTCTATGCATGTATGTTTGTATGCATATTTTTATGTTCCACCGTTGTGTCTAAACTGCCAATCCGATTTTGATGAATGAGGTGTCAATCGATTCGTTATTATGGTCCACGAGGTTATGCCCGCGACTTCGTCCGCGTGGTATTTAACTTAACAAAAAATTCGGAATTATCGGGATAAAAAGTATGCTATGTGTTAATCCCGGTTATAAACTATCTGTGTTCCAAATTTCATCCAAATCCGTTCAGTAGTTTTTGCCTGAAAGGGTAGCAAACATCCACACTCACAAACTTTCGCATTTATAATATTAGTAGGATGTGACATAAGATATTTTATACGAAAAAACTCATTATGACGGATGTTACATCCAAAATGTGGGGGTCCCAGATATTTTTTTTGGTGTATTGAATGGAGTCTAATGAAAAGGGAGAAAATTAAGAGTTCGTTCACAAATATAAATCAGTATAGTACAATATAAGTACTTATACCAAGCGGCTTCAATACTTCTGATTCTCTCACTTATCGTACGATGGTACGAAATACAGCTATAATAGCTAGTTTACGCCGGTCTGCTGTGAGACGGTGGTACTACCCCGATCGAGCCAGTATATGAGCTGAAGTCTATTTGACACATCTAAATGTAATTCTGTCTTGCTCATTTATTTTGACTATGACAAGGATGGCTGTACAATTAGTTTACCCAACTCTACATTTGCATCAACAGGACATTTCAATTTCAAAGATTTCATATTCCCAACATATTTTGATAATGTTTTTCTTTGTATTTTTATATAATCCTCAAAATGTAAATCCCGCAGCACAATGAATATAAAATTCATATGGAATATAAATAGGTCTGGGGAAGTCATTCCTTGATATCGCGTTTCGTTCGCTGAATATTCACTGGAGGGCTATTCGGATTTCTCTCGCCTGAAATAACTGTCGCATAATGTTGATATAAAGCGGCTTGGTGGGCGGTTGGTGTCTGGCTCTGCCCCGCTCTTGATTTAACTAAGATCTATGTCACCTTCAATGGTTCCGTTGGGGCATTCGCTCTTAGTTCTTATATAGGTACGTATTAAGAACAAAAATTCCAAAAAAATAATTGTTCCGAGTAGTATCTCTTTTATTATATTTTTTATTAATGTTTTGTAATTACAAAACGATTAGTAAAAATCTTAACTTATTGCTAGGAACTACAAACAATATTTACAATAGTATTTATTTTTCTCAGTGTACCTACATTCCTTTGTCTCCCCTTTAGGACTGCGACGCGATGTGCCAGCAATGCCTTTGGTATTACAAGCTTTTAAAAGCTAAGTTAACTGCTTAGCAACAGGCTGATCTAACGTTTGTTGGTCAACTTTGTAGCATACAAAAAAATGCCGGCATCCCTCTCGCATTAAGAAGATGCCCGTGCCAAGATATGGTGGCTAATTATTATACTTGACAATAGTATATTTTGTGGTCTTTAATTAGTATATTATTAGACAGTATTTTTGCAAAAAAATACAAATTTTGGCCTTACAAAATCTATCTACTCATAAATGAACATTATTTCGTTCGACATAAGGTTTAAAATAAACATATACCGTGGTTATCTCAGAAGCAGTACTGAGCACGTAAACGCAGTTAACTTTAAAGCATATTTCGTTCAAGAGCTCGCAAAATGCGGTGCTTAGCTGCGGTGCCGAGTGCGCCACTGAGTGTCCAATCAGAGGACGACATCGTTCCCAATTAAATTCGCATGTTCCGAGATCAGCGGACGAAAGAGAGAGAATAATAATCTAAATCAAATGACTCTAGAATTGGTTTATCTGGGAAAAATCTCTCCAGGAGAGGTCTTTGGCCTATAATTAACCAGGTCGTTTCAAGGTGGTAGAGCCAAGCTGTAGCCAATTAAACTACAGCTCATATATATGGGCTGACTCAATCAGGGTAGTACCACCCTCTCACAGAAGATTGGCGTAAAGTAGCTATTACCGCTGCGTTTCGTACGATGAGAGAGAGCCGGAAGCCCAACCCTCGTCCCCCACCCTCTGTCCTACTCCTGTTCAGCTCGGTATTAGTCTATAGACTACGGTCCCTGCTTAACATCAGGCGGGTCGTACGCTTGTTGCCGACTTTGTTATATTATTTAAAAAGTAAGTATTTAAAGAATTATGTGCAATGTCATAAATATAGCTTTCCAAAGTAAGTTCTTAGTCAAAAACATCACTACTTAAATCTTTACGATCTCATTACAATAGAATTAATTAGGTATTCTAACAATGATACGTTCGAGCCGCTTAAATTGTTCACTGGGTGGTCATTGACGAAATTACTTTTTTCTAAATTGCTGCCGGCTCCCCAACGACTAATTAACTTTAGGAATATTTAAATTATTCAAATTTCAGGGGGCAGTACGAAGTAGCTTAATTTGCGCTAATGTTGTATTTGACTACGCTATAATAGCTCTAACACGAGTCTCGCTAGCGTATGTTTTTGTATGGCATGTTGTAATGGTCACTCGAAGAACTAACAATATGCTAGCCTATAGTCGATCCAGTGAGTTATGCCACCTATGATAAAATCTGCTGTCAGGCGTCACTACTACCACCAAGAAGTCTTGTATTACTTCACCTCTTAGTCTTTAGTCTTAGTCTTTTATCTTAGTCTTAGTCTTTTGTCTTAGGCTTTGTCTTAGGTTTTTGCCTTAGTCTTCTGCCTTAGTCTTTTATCTTAGTCTTCTGTCTTAGTCTTTTGGCTTAGGCTTTGTCTTAGTCTTCTGTCTTAGTCTTTTATCTTAGTCTTCTGTCTTAGTCTTCTGTCTTAGTCTTTTGGCGTAGGCTTTGTGTTAGTCTTCTGTCTTAGTCTTTTATCTTAGTCTTCTGTCTTAGTCTTTTATCTTAGTCTTCTGTCTTAGTCTTCTGTCTTAGTCTTTTGGCTTAGGCTTTGTATTAGTCTTTTGTCTTAGGCTTTTTCTTAGATTTTTGTATTAGTCTTTTGTGTTAGTCTTTTATCTTAGTATTTTGTCTTAGTCTTTGTCTTAGTCTTTGTCTTAGGCTTTGTCTTAGTCTTTTGTCTTAGGCTTTGTCTTAGTCTTTTGTCTTAGTCCTTAATAGGAGACACTTGGTCGGTATCAGGTGAGACATTACACAAACATAGTTTCATAAACATTGTGTTTTGGTGTTGCAATACCTTATCTCGTTGGATATGCCTACTATAAATACATTCGAGTGTTAGGCACTAATATTTATACTAACTATCTCTATTCATAACAATATACAACACTAGGGTTGTATAATCAAACTGTTACAAGTTCCTGAAGCATCCTCCGAGGAATTACACCTGACAGAACTATTCAGAACTGGCCCCCATGCATAGTTTAGTACTCCACTTGTTTGAGCTCACGTCTGAATTTTGAAGTGCTAACTATCCGGGCATGGATGGCGGCGGTTAGACGCTTTTAGTTACGCCATTCTTACACTAGTTACTAGTTCAAAGTTATACGGTACTTTGCATGAAACACGTAATATGCAATGAACAGGTAACTGCAAACAACTTTGGAGCTAATATTATCCCAGCTAGGGCACCGCGAAATGACTAGTGCAGTGATTGGCTGCGGTGTACACCAGACTTTCCAGTGTCCAATCAGAGAGCGTCGGTATCGGCTCCAATTAAATGCGATTGAATGGGAAAATTCTAAGCCGCTGACGCTTGACGCCGCTATGAAAATATTTCTATAGGTTCTGGAAATCTGAACATCGCAAGTCTAGGTTTATGGCCAACTATTTTAGTATGGAAATAGTATTTTAGAATTTACTACCCATTACAACTTTTACAATAAGAAAGCTCTACGTCTCTTGATGCGAATTGGTGAAAGTAAATAAATATTTATCGCCAGACGAACACACCAACTGCATGGTCCCAAACTAAGCAACGCTTGTACTATGGGTACTGTACGAGTACAATGGACTGGGGGCGATCCCAGTGACACCTAGGCCAGGGAAAATTACGAAAAATCGAATCGAACCCGCAACCACCGATGCAGTGAGCCGAGCGGCCTACGCTCGAACCACTGCGCCAAGCGGTCGTATGTTTTCATTACGCGATAAAATTAGGAAATCCTTACACTGGTTGTAGTAACCTATACAGAGTGATATTAAAGTAGTGGTCTAAGACATAATGTTGGGTTAACTTTCAATACCCATATCACAGAGTTGTGTAGCAGAGCTTTCAAATCTCTTGGATTTGTTATGAGGCAGGCTGGCCGCTTTCATACGCGAAGTACAATTGTTACCCTCTATTACGCATTTGTACGATCAAAACTGGAGTACAATGCTATAATCTGGAATCCCCATGAGGGTAAATATAAGTTAAAGGTCGAGAAGGTGCATAAGAAGTTTTGTCGTTTTCTTTATAGGAAAATGTTCGGCTATTACCCATATCTGTATCCATCGCTATTCGTAACTGGCATGGTAGGCATGAGCACATTAGAGCTTAGACGCAAGTGCGCCATGATGGTCCACTATTTCCTGCTTCTAAACGGCACTATCGATAACCCCTCCACTTTGTCGCGATGTTCTTTAGTCACCACGGGTCGGTTGCGGCGCCGCCGGTGCGCATGCGAACCGCGCAATTTGCCCCAACTGCCCAAGCCGTCAATTTAATCAACGCCTTAATTGCTCAGCAACCAGACCTTGATATATTTAATACTAAGTTACATGTATTCATTAAAAAGTGTATAAGCTTCTTGAGCGATCAGTAGTATTAATTTAGCTTGTTGTGCGTCTTGGCTAAGCTGTAAGCACAACAAGCATCTGATAATAAATAAATAAATAAATAAATAATGCCCCTAATGACGCCCCACACAAGATGGAATGATGACGTCACACGCATCGCAGGTGGCTAGCTGGCAATGTTTGCAAGTCATTAGAGTAATCCATTTCTCCAGTAGTGGCCGATTTCCAGTAAATACTTTTCATCAGTAGGTAGGTACCTATACAAAGTTACAAAGTAGTCTAAAAAAATTAAAATAAAAAAATCTGGAAATTATTCTTACATCAAAAAGCATTCCTAGTAGTAACGTAAATACTTAGGTATGTGCGTACCGTCATGCACGACTGGTATAATTACATCGCGACAATTAGCGGGGAATGCAATTAGCCAATTCACAGGAGGCAGACCGTTGTCGCTCCGGCTCTAATGGCCCCAACTAGCGCCGCTGCACGCCCGCAAAGGCTACAACGACTTTTTCAAACTGTTACCTACCCTTTAGTTACCTACATAAAATGTTTTTGATCTGAAATCTCGAATCACGAAATTTCAACAGTGCTGTCATAATTACAGTGCACGCCTTTTTCGACAAAATTCGAAAATAAATCAGAATCTAAACAAATAAATATAATTGGAGTGTCTGTTTGTAATATCAAAATAACACCTTTTCACTAAATGCGTATGAAAGTACATACGACACCCATAGCAATAACGCGATTTAAATATTTTTTGCTTGTCTGTCTGTCCGGGTAATCTCCGAAACGGCTGGACCGATTTTGACGGGACTTTCACTGGCAGATAGCTGATGTTATAAGCAGTAACGTAGGCTACTTTTATTTTAAAAAACAAAATTTAAAAAAAAATGTTGTCGCGCGGGCTCAGAATGCGTGAGCGGGCTTTTTTGTTAAGTTAAATTCCACGTGGACGAAGTCGCGGGTCAGGTAGTAATCAATATAATCCATAGTAGATTAATTATCTCAAAATAATCCATATTATTCATTCATATTATCAATAATCTCAAAATAATCCATAGTAGAGTCAAGCTGTCGCCAATTGACTACAACTCATATACGGTCTGGCTCGAACAGGGTAGTACCTCACTCACACAGAAAATCGGCGTAAAGCAGCTCTAACTCACCATATGAAATGCAGCTACATTTCGTAAGATGGGTGAGAATGCCAGAAGCCCACGCCCCTTCATGGCGGCAAAGTGCGAGCAACGCCTTTGGATTTTGCAAAGGCTACAGTAACTGCTTAACATCAAGCGGGCGGTATGCTTGTTTGCCGACTGTGTTATATTAATATCTTGCTTTTGATTGATGACTTTGTTATATAAAAAACTTATAATATAATAAATTATTCTCATCGATTGCTGGTGATTTTCTGAAAATAGGAACGCTATTTACAAAAAAAACACAATTTTCATTTTTTGTGCGTTTTTTACGTGGTACCGGACTACCACCGCGATCATTAGTATTTATCATGTTACCGATACTACATAGGTGCCGATTTCGTAGAAAAGTGTTTTCCTCGTAGGTATAGGTGGGTGTATTGTTCCATCCAAGATTGCCTCTGGAAATAGAACAAACGAGTTTGGAACTACCTCCGGATGTTGGTGAACACAAATTAAGCAACATTTGGAACATTTTTGTTGGTGAAAGTACAAAGTGTGGGTATACTCGCGCCCAAAAGTTAGTTTACGGGGTGTTCAGTACAAAGGTGAAGTTTCGTGGACCGTCGCTATTTCAATTGTACCTACATTGCATACCACTGTTTTTGATTCAGCTACTTACTATCCGCACTCGTATCTATCTCTTTATCTGAATGAATTAGATGAGTTCTGAACTATTTTGATTAAGTTCCATGTTTTCCTTGTTACGATAATGATGCGGGGTGTACGCAAAGATATCTCCTTATTTATACAAAATAATAATATGATGAACACACATTAAATTGTTTGGAATTTTGTTCCTTTCTTTACCCGGCAGAAATTGTCACGCTTTGAAAAGCGTTTTTTTCCAATTATTATAACCACACCTCCCAAATTAAATAATAATGCTATTCATTTCATATGTGAACAATAATTGTTAAATTATTATAAACTCTGTAGATATGTCCAAACAGCACACGAACTCAATCATGGCTCGCCAAATACATTCCCTTTGCCATTCGAAACAGTCTGTACATCGTCTGATTGCCAATTTATTGACTCACAGTGGTCCTTTATCTTGAATGTCCACAACCTGGATCAAGTTGACACAAAGACAAATTGTGGCCCGCCGTAATCCAAGCTTATGGATGCCCGTTGGTTTGGCTAATGCCTTAATGCTGCGCCTGTCTAAAAATATATTAATCAAAAGTGAACATTAAAAGACACGTCTTAACTCATTTTTTTTCAAAAAATACTTACTGAACTTTATTTGATAAGTATCAGCTTTCAATATAAGGGGTGAATTTGAAAATTATTATGACAATGTCATTCATAGCATTCTATTTTACAATACATTACGGAAGACCGCATCTTCATATTATTATCCGTCCAGATAAGTCTCGAGGTCAAATTCGAGACTTATCTGGACGAGTATGAGTATGCAATGTATTTACATTAAACGGTAAAGCGACGTCGCGACGTTAACATATCCAAATGTACATCAAATAAAATACTAAGTGTCTACTTTGCTCGGTTCATACATAACCGTCTTTATTCGCTTTGAAATAAGATTTTCCTGAAACATTCAGTCTACCAAAGTAGGCAAGGTGCCCAGATATTTATCTTACTCTAACCTTTTCCAACAAATTCAATTAAGCCGATAAAAGATAAAACGCGAACTTTTTGAAGCGATTCGGAGAATTTTATGTCTAGCCCCAGACCCGGTTATAAGTACCAGATTACCTAGACGACGACCGTGTTACATCAACATTACATTCAGGGGACTGAAAATAAGGAGATGGTATTATCTTCTTGCTATCTTATCGTATACTGAGTCTCTACCAGAGCACTCTATGAATTGCTGTCTGGTAGCTGACTTGCTACCACTTGTAAAAGGTAATGAAGGCAACCAGGCTTTATTTTGCACTACACTGCGTTCAAATGAGCACACATTGACATGTGACAGTTCTGAAAGACTCTCTCTGTCGCTTTGACTTCGCAATTATACGTTTTTGGGTGTAGTGACACTGACAGTAGTGAGTGACAGCTAACATCAGCCCAGTCCAATGGAGCGACATCTGGTGAGCTGATTTTATTTGCTCTCATTGATCTATTTTGCTAGAAGCGTCTTGTTTTTATCTTCTAACTAGCTGTGCCCCGCGACTTCATCCGCGTAGTATTGGATTATTGGGTTAAAAAGTATCCTATATGTTAATCCCGGTTATAATCTATCTGTGTTCCAAATTTCATCCAAATCCGTTCAGTAGTTTTTGCGTGAAGGAGTAACAAACATACATACATACATACATACATACATACATACATACATACATACATACATCCCCACTCACAAACTTTCGCATTTATAATATTAGTAGGATATGAGATGACAGAGATTTCAAGTCTGAGAGCGATCTTGGAAGTGTCATTTTTATGTTATACCAGTACAAAATGACTTGTCAAAATCGTACTCAAGATCGTTCTCAGACTTGAAATCCATTTATTAATACGGCCCTAGAACGTACTATTAGATAGAAAAGTGTTTTCGACACCTCAGACGGTAGGTACATTGTCCTCCAGTTACCCTCATGAAAAAATCAAACCAATACTTAGCCTTAACTGGCGAATAAAATCTTTCACAAAGCGCAGCAAAGCCGGGCTAAAAGTTTTACAACAAAACTTTCACCGCTTTTCTCGTTAAATCTCTAGTAACGCAGCTATAAAAACTACTTTCGGTCTTTCTAATGACTGTTTCCTATGTTTAATAGTACTTAAGCTGTTTACTGAGACAATTGGTATTTATGTTCACAACTAGCTGTGCCCCGCGACTTCATCCGCGTAGTATTGGATTATTGGGGTAAAAAGTATCCTATATGTTAATCCCGGTTATAATCTATCTGTTTTCCAAATTTCATCCAAATCCGTTCAGTAGTTTTTGCGTGAAGGAGTAACAAACTTACATACATACATACATCCACACTCACAAACTTTCGCATTTATAATATTAGTAGGATTATCTGGTTCAGAAATGAATGCTTTCGAACGAATTGCAAAATTACCCTATGTATCTCATTGATGGCTGTCAAAAATGTATATCTCTATAATATTGCGAATTAGAAGCGATATTTAAGACGCATGCAGACAGAACCTCATCAAAGGCACCTCAAACAATGTCAGCGTATAATTAAACCGTAATAATGAATCTTCAGGCATATTGTGCTATAGTAATGAGACTAGTTCGCCGAGTTTGTTCATTAGCGGGATTTCAAACAAAACTTGTACGCTTGTACGCACTTATATAATATTGTTGTCTAATTACATGTCTGTAATTGGATTTAAATTTTTATATCGTCGCTATAGTATCATGCTATAGGTATGAGTCAAATGCAAATAGATTATGAATTCAATAATCTATCTGGACAAGGGTTTCTGTAAGGCTGGCTTTGGGAAGAAAGATTCTACAGATTACGATGGTAGAAACAAACTTTAGCAATTAACTACAGCTTATAAACGGGCTAGCTTAAACGGAGTAGTACCACCCTCTTACAGAAGATCAGCATAAAGTGCTTACATAGTTGCATTTCTTATGTGAGTGAGGAAGCCGAAATACTTTACTTTAGAGAGCCTCTTTGCAATGGACCTTAAAAAGGCATAGCAGCGTTCTTACGAGAGATCACAGAAACAGCCCAGTTTTATTTACCCTTACTTTAGAATCGCGAGGAGTGAACTAGCTACCCTTTTTATCTGGAGATCTGTTACGTTCCGCGGCCGCTCTAAATACGGCTCCGGGGTCGAAAGTTTTACTTCGGGTCGTTGACACGAATTGCCATAAATACATCTCAGCGAGGATATACATTTATAATTTAAATTTAGGATAATGACAATAAGGTTCTTTTTCAATTGGTTATATTGTATACACATTTATATTATGTTTACAACAAGGAGCTCTTCAAAGGGCAAGTTTACATGTCCCTTCAAGGCCGGAACCACGTAGCTCCCACAAGCACAAGTTGCGAAAAGGTGTGAGCCGTCTGCCAGTATGCCTACCTTGGCAATAAAAAAAAACACAAATCCTTATAGTCCTCAAGCAACGCTTGAATAATGATACAACCTTTAGGTTTCAATCTTTGGTATGAAATCCCATAGGTAGATATCATACAATGAACTGCAGTGCTGTTCTGAAACTACAAACTCGAACCTCACGCGTGGATCCGCGCAGGTAACATAAACCTAGATTTTAATTCAAATTTTGATATTTACGCGTGAGACATGAGTTTTTCGTTTCAGAATCGCGCATATGTGTTCACGACTCCAGTAATAGAGTTCCAGATAAAGACAAATCATGAAGAGACAATTTCCGATGTTTGCTTCGCACAGAAGCCAAATCCGCATCCATATTATCATAGTCAGCCGACCGAGCATTACTCAAAGCACCTACTAAAATTACGAAACATAATTAAAAAATAACTATTTTGTAATTTGTCATTAACAACAACGGCTACATCAAAATCACTAGTCACAAATATTGATCATCAACATCCAACTTCTCGTAATTGAAATTGTCGACGCCATTGTGTCAATATCCAATGTCCAAACACAAACGAATTAAATCAACTCGCAACAAAGGGAAACCTTTTCCCATTAGTCGAAAGTAAACCTTAGTAATTGAGTTTGAATTGCTTCAAAGATTTATTCCCACTATGCTGTGCTATATCGACACAAAAATTAAATGGCCGCGCTTTAATTGAATTCTAATTGAAAAGGGTGACCTGCGAATGCGAGGATTTCATTTCCGAAAATAAATGCGTAAAAAATGTTGATAAACTGGAATTTAAAAGATTTGGGACACATTTTTGTTGCTTTAGTACGCTTTATCCTAATCAAGGCTTTAGACATTATTTAAGGATCTTACCAGATATTATAAAATCCGAGGAAACCAAGATTAAGTAAAGTATACTTACATAATTTAGATTAGAGTGTATTTTTTACTAGCGATAGTCAGCTCTAGATTCTTCAGAAAAGTAATCCTTCAGTACAAAAGACCAAACTTGCTTCTGATAAGGCAATAGACCTCACCTTATTGGTATGCAAAATAAACCCAGATATTGGGGACCTACCCATCCTGTCGTATATTATGACAAAAAATTAAAAATATAGGATAAAATTATAAGAATATATAAGAAAAAAATAATAAGATATATTATAAGAATAAAATTCGCAATTATCGACATTCTATGCTCACCTTTAACTTTTCTTTTTCATAATTCTAACCATGACGGGAGTGTTGGACATGGTTTACCTCTATTGTGCGTGACCTTAAATATTAAAAGGTCACTCACATACATATAACCCTACCACGCTGTAGTCTGACCAAAAAAAATGTATAGGTACCTGCTAACTTAATCTACTTTACATATGTATAAAATCCGTATGCTACGACACGAGTAGGTACGATTTTCCCTTTTCGCCCCGTCTAACCTAACAATCAGTGTAAAAGCTTTTATCTCCTCTCTATAAACATAAATCAGCTCTGATTCAGTCTGTAGGACGCACCTATTACTTTAGAATATGCATAATATCTACGTATTTTATTTTATGTTTTCTTGTTACGTTCGTTGGATGGATTCGATCCGAGATTTTTAGAGGCTATTTAGTTAGTTATGCTCTTTTTCCATATGAGTATGTTCATACAAGTAATCAGTAATGGTTATTGGCAGGGCAGATTTTTTGTATGTTTTTCTTTATCTCAAGAACATAACACATCCATAATGACATAGATTTTGATCCAAAATAAATAAATTATCAATGAAAATGCGATACTCAAAATGTGTCCTCGTCTGTTACTCCAATATATCAGTTTTGCCCTATTATCAGTGCTGCAAATCAATATAATATTTTGATAATAAAATGGTCAATACTCCTGATTTACAAAGGTTTTCAATAGTCATAAATCGATCATCGTACACAATCCATCTATCATTGGCAGGCTGAGGCCAAACGAAAGATTGATTACTGGTATCGATCGAACGATCTGCATTTCATCTTGTTGAAAGAATACTTTTAGATAAAATAGCTGACAGAGAAAATGTACCAAGGTAAAGAGGATCTTATAGGTATTGATTTCCTCAGCTATTTCCTCGCTTTCAGGCTCGGTAATCACTTGGTAACACACAATCGGTAGTTCAAGAGTGACATATTATTTAAAAGCTGTATCTATTATGTTCTTAATACGCCATTACCTTTCATCTACCAACTTCCTCATAACGCAATACATTATACCCCTTATTGGGATATATCTGTACATAAACCACAATAGATAGCTAATAGCTGTTTACCGAACGACATTACCACTCGATTCTGAATTAATTGAAAGGGCCACAGTGTCGGCTGGCATCAACCGCCAGAAATCGCTCTGATTTATTATGTAAGCAAAGTTGTACAGAATTCGGGAGGGATTTGCATATGTAACGCGAAATTTGGTGGAACTTACCTGGTTTCGGATGTAGGTAAGTTGTTTATTGATTGCTTGCGATTTTGGTTTGAATAAACCTGTTCCGAGTTTATGATTGCCTGGTATTCTTTGCTTATTACTTTTTTGAATTAAATTATTGTTAATATTCCACGTTCTGTTTTCTAGTAGCTTATTTATCTATGATTTTCGAGGTAAATTACCTACTAGTTATGTACCAAACAGCATATTTCAAACTTCGAACATAACGTAACTCTTAGTATGTCAATGATGTTATGTCGGTATATGAAAACCTGGAATAAGTGGGTTACGATCAAATCTCGAGTTTCTAAGATCGTACCGACGACCCAACTAAGATTATATCATTAATCTTCGCCTAACTAAACCTTCAGGCATATTCATCACTCTACATAACACTGTCGAATGTTTATTCAAACGGGGCTAACAGATATTGCGTACACGAAATAAGCATTAGCGGTTTCAAGCGTACCTACCAGTATAGAAGCAAAACATATCAAGAATTCCATGTAACGTGCTTATTCAAATTATATCGCTTTTTGCATAAATTCGAAGGACTGCTTTTCGATCGCAGGTAGATCAAATGGAAATATGTACTTCGACATTTTTATGGACGATGGCAAATTTATTTGAGACTAGTATTCCCGTTATAGTGGTCGAAATTCGACCATAATTTATTTGAATTTTAATTTTAAACGTCATTAAGGTTTTATTGTGAAATACTTATTTGATACTGGCACGCAGAATGCATTATGGAAGTCCCGCCCTCTAAAAACTGTCACCGTTTGTCAGTCAATCGCATGGTAATGTGTGTAATGATTTATTTATTGATTTTAATGTATTTCTAGGTATTATAATATCAAAATATTAGCATTCTGCACTCATTCTCTCTATAAACTATAAGTGTGCCAAATTGCATACTCCTCCGTCCGCGCACTTTTCGTATTAAGTGGTTGAAAGTTTTTGCTTCACGTATTAATATAATATAGATACTAACACATGTCCTTTTTATGAAATCTCATGAACCAAATGATAATCTCCCAATAGGTATCTAATGGTTTAGTTCTATTTAAATTATATCTAAGGGGGCATCCATAAATTACGTCACACGTTAAGGGGGAGGAAGGGGGTCGACGAAGTGTCACATTGTGTGACAAGGGGTGGGGAGAGGTACCAAATTTGGTGACATCACATTTTTTTGACGTTCATTTTATTGAAAAATAATTTAAATGGAAATAAAAATTATTTCGAAACTGCTATTTTAATTTCTAAATGTAAAATTGCAAAATATGTGATGTCACACTAGGTAGGGGTGGTCTCACAATTGTGACCAGCTGTGACGAGGACGGATGAGGGGTCAAAACATCATGAAATTCGTGTGATGTAATTTATGGATGGCCCCTAAGAGTGAAAACCTAACTAATTATCAATCGTAAAAAATTCATACTTCATCAAAGTGAACTCATGAATCCGCTTAAGATAACATGCCGAGAAAATGAATTCATGAGTTTACTCCTTCTTATAAAGATCGAGATTTACGTATCTGAATAAATAAAACTGTATTATTAATAAGCCATTTACTTTGGATGGATTATATACGGATTATATTATACTGGTTCAACCGGTAGTACTCATACAAGATCGATGTACAGTAAAATAATAATAAATATCGCCAGACGAACACACCAACTGTATGGTCCCAAACTAAGTAACGCTTGTACTATGGGTACCGTACAATGAACTGGGGGCGATCCCAGTGACACCCAGACCAGGGCAAATTACGAAAAGGCCATTTCCGAAATTTACCCCGGCGGGAATCGAACCCGCAACCACCATGTGCAGTGAGCCGAGCGGCCTACGCTCGAACCACTGCGCCAAGCGGTCGTCAAGTACTTATTATATTTGCATTTCGTACGATGAGTAGGACGGCCGGAATGCTAACTCCTCTTTTATCCTCCCTCTGTTCCACTCCCCTTCAGGTGAACGACGTAAGAACAATGCCTTTGGTATTGCAAGCATATTACATAAGCAGCTAGCGATTTAAAAAAAAAATAAAAAAAAAATTACAAAATGTTAAAAGACAAGCCCGCTGAAATTCTTGCCGGATGTTCTCAGTCGAGGTCGCGTTCCGATCCGGTCGTAGATATAAGAAAACAAACAATGTAATAATTACAATGTGTAAGTGCCCCCGTAGGCCTGAACAAAATTAACGCTTTAACTTTGAGTATTCTATAAGCTACGGTAACTGCGGTCATGTGTTTGTTTGTCGACTTTGTTGTAAAAAAAGCCTACAATAAATATAGTTACAAAATTTTAATATGCTATGGTAATCCACTTGACCAGAATTTCATAGAGACAATATTTGTGCTTGCGCAATTAATTCAATCGAGGCGTTGTGGTTTCATGCGGCACCAAATACAATTAATTTTGAATTTATTCCCGTGTTTTAATTATTGAATTGCCTCTGAATTATTATTATATTCAAAATTTATAATAGCTTTTGTCACCTACATTCATAGATATTACTCTGCTTTTCATTGTGGATATTTTTGATTTATATATATTTTTTATAGAGTTAAGTATTGCTTCAGGAAGTACTGCAGTAGGCTTCAGTAAATTAATAAAATCTCTACCGCAGTTAGTATCAGAAAAATCTAATATTAACGCTTATTAGCTACGTATCGAAATAAATTCCATCTTAATGATGTATTTAATCTTTATACTTAATTGATTTACATTTATTTTAAAAGTAAAGTTTTATGTACAGTAGGTTTTGTACACTTTTAGAATTTAACAATAATAAACAGAATTGAGACACATTTTCACCATGAACAATGAAAAATCACTGTAATTGAATATGAATGAACTATCCTCGTCTCCTTGGAGAGCATCTCCCCAGACTGTAGTGGATTGAGGCTATTCATCTTACTCGCATGTAGATACTGACACCGGAGAATACTGGCACCACATCTATCAGTACTTATTACGGGACAAACGTGGCTATAAAATATTTAGAGTTAATATTAAGACTGGTTATAATAGTTAATTTGTAACGTATATTTCACATAATAACATGATATTCTATACTAGTTGTATAATGAGGTAAAGTTTTTTGTTCGTTAGTATATTTGTAGGAGGTAATCTCTGGAACTATTAATCCAATTCTGAAAATGATTTCACTGATATTGTTCTGTTATAGTATTTATTACTAAACATTTCGTACTTTACATAAAATTAACAAATTATTATTGGGTCTCGTATTAAAAAATTATTTGCTGTAATTACATAACGATTAGCAAGAAATAATAAAAGGATACTAGTTTCCTTTCGTTTAGTTGGAAAAAAATTTCTCATCTTAGGCGAACAACCACTTATTCCTGCGATGGAGGAATTAGCTAAACCTGTGCGCAACCAGTTAACAACTATGACTTAGTCAAAAAGTGATACAATCAAGTCCCAGTAAAATCGTATTACATGGTGACATTATCAGTAAATGGACGCGTACTCCATCCACCTGCCAGCGCCAGTGAATAGCCGACGGGTTGGAGTTCACATCGCGATCGGAACGATATTATCCTATGAATGGATACTTTGAACATCTATAAAGATGTACAGGTTTCTTAGACTTTGTATACATTATATAAGGTACATTTATGCGGTATTTTGACGACCGCTTAGCGCAGTGGTTCGAGCGTAGGCCGCTCGGCTGCACGTGGTAGTTGCGGGTTCGATTCCCGATGGAGCAAATTTCGGAAATGGCATTTCGTAATTTTCCCAGGTCTGGGTGTCACTGGGATCGCCCCCAGTCCATTGTACGGGACCCATAGAAGAAGCTTTGCTTAGTTTGGGACTATACAGTTGATGTCAGTCTGGCGATATTAAGGTATATTTATTTATTTATTTATATAGAAATATCGTATGTTTATAAATAAAAATTCACTCGTTGTCACTTTTTCTGTGAAAGAAAAACTGACCACGAGTGAATTTTTATTTAAAAGCGTTTATAAAGTAAGCTCATGGCATCTGCAACTTAAGGGTATACGTTGGGTAGACGTTGTGCCGGCATTTAAGGGACCTGTAGACTTGCCTTTTGTTCTAGTGCAATGGATAGACTTGAGGAGCTATAGGTACATAAAACAAAAACTTTCTGTGTGTTTATTTTGAGAGATCAATCTAAAGTATTAGATCCAAATTTAATCTAAATATATATAACTCAAAGGTGACTAACTGACTGACTGACTGACATAGTGATCTATCAACGCACAGCCCAAACCACTGGACGGATCGGGCTGAAATTTGGTATGCAGGTAGATGTTATGACGTAAGCATCCGCTAAAAAAGGATTTTGATTAATTCTACCCCCAAGGGGATAAAATAGGTGATGAAAGTTTGTATGAAACTTTGTCAATTAAATTCCACGCGGACGAAGTCGCGGGCACAGCTAGTATGAATTAATAATAAAAAGGCAATCAATTCGAAGTAATTTGATGAGTTGCTTTCCAAACAGATTTCACTCGATAGTATGACTCCACTCGACTTGCGGATTAATTGAAAGAGGGTGACCACGGACTTGATCAGTCTCTCCACCCGCTGCCCAAATGATGAACTGAAAGCGATATTATTAGCGCTAAGATTCCCAACAAGATAACACAAATTCATCCCTTACAAAAATCATTTTTTTTGGTACATCATCTTTAGCATTTATTAAAGAGCAATATAGAATTTTCGTTTATTATTAAAAGAAAACCTTATATAATATAATTTATGAAGTAGGTTAGAAATGTTTGTTTTGTGTAGCCTTTTTTAAATTCATCTTCTACTAGGTACCAACGCTACTACTAGGGCTTGAAACTACTAACTAATGACGCTAAAATACTTCCTACCTTGTTACTTTCCGCTTAAATCCATTTACAATCGCGTTGTAAATATTATACAAAACACAAGTTTGAATTTTTAAAACAAAACAAAACAATGTTGTCCTGAAAACAGCTTCGAGATGCCACTGTAAATTAATTTAGATGGCGGTCATATTATTTACTAAATACTGTTTTACAAAAACGAATTTATTCAGAAATTGCTACTCGCTCCGCTTGTGCCTTAATCCTAAGCCCTAAAGCAGTTGGTTTAAAATAACGATCTCCGCAATGGGGAGCGTCGCGGATTACTTTTCTCAATCAAAGCGTAACAATAAATATTTGATGAGCCATCGGGTGACGAAATAACATTTATTTGTAATCAATTGCTTGCTTTTGTGGACGTTAAAGTTTAATTGTAATGAAGGGTTTACCATCTACTAAATCAAATGTAACCAGCTGTTTTACAAAACAGCTAAACAACGTTCAGCTGGATTGCGATTGCATTGTACAATATATATTATTAAAGATAAACTTTTTAAACTGTTTTACAAAACCTACCTATTTTGTAAAACCAGTAGCAGTTTTGTTAAAAAGCTAATTTTACAATCCATCTGCTATAATTGAGTTTGGTACTAATGTATCATTTAGGTACTTCCCTAAGGGAATTATGTAACGAATGTCATCCGATCGATAATTGTAATCTCCCCTAAGACTTATTTTGCGTATACCTTATTAAGGTCAAAATACGAAATTAAATTTCGCAGTATACCTTATTCTGGTTAAAATACAATAACAATTACAGTATCATTAAATGACGTTATAATTCTCATAAAAGGCCTCTATATCTTGGACCCATACAAGCCTCATACAAGCCTTCCTAAGGACCGGACCAAGCTCATGACAACTAACACCTGGAGATGAAGAATAGCAATAATTAATTACTTATAATATATTATTTGGAGTCAGTGCCAAATTATGTTTGCAGATTCTTGTTTAATAATATAAGAAGATACCAACTCTAAATGATAGATATACCCAAGTGAATGATTCATAAAAGGCGTATAGTCACGTAAACCACCCTTTTGTGAAGTTGGTAAAAATATGAAATACAAATATACATGTTAATTACCACAGGCGTTTCCCTATTTTATCAATTATTTTCATACCAATTAAAGTTCAAAAAGTTGAACGAGTAGTAAAACCCAATTAAAATGTATTCGAATCTGAAATAAAACCAATTACTTTCAGGATATGACACTCGACATATCTACTGCTAGCAATCTGTTTTAACGACGCTTTAATTGAGGGACACATTCGGATTTATCTTTCGTAATCCGGTAAAAGTCAGTACCGGTTTTTGTTAAAAAAATAAATATATTGTGGAACATTTTCGTAAAAAAAAACGAAACTGTTCAGAGCTATAATTCTCAAAAAAATAAGAAAATTAAATGGAAATACTTCGGTTTTTTTAATATATTTTACAATAATTTGTAATTATACCTTATACAGAGTATATAAAAGACTACTAAAGACCCATGTAAATGTAATTAAAAACTATGTCAGTGTTATTTACATGAAAAGATCAAAGACTAACCAGGTCTAGAAATAAACTAATAAATAAATATCGCCCGACTGACATGCCAACTGTATGGTCCCAAACTAAGCAACGCTTGTACTGTGGGTACTCAGAAGTATGAAGAATGGTAGAAGTTACATAAGGTCTTATTTTAATAATGCACGATATTTGACATGGTGCCTTAGTGAATACTAAATAATATAATAGCGGATGTACAACAAAAAAAAATCTCATGAATTTCTTTCTAAGCCAAAACTGACCTGTAATTCAATCACTCGCTACTTACCAGTTGTACCAGCAAACAGAAAACATTTATCCTATCTGATTATTTTTTGGTACGCCATTTACTAAGGGGCTATGCAAAATATCGTACATTATTAAAATAATACCTTTTCGAGATACATGGGTCCCCCATAGTACTACAAATTTCCGCAAAGGCATATTTACCTACCTATCTTAATATTTATTCGCTTAAACAGTCTATATCGTCCGTCAAATATAATCATATTTATTACCTTCCTAATTAAGGAAAACGTAGTTAAATGACACATAGCCGTATAATGAATACAGTACCGATTGATGTATAAAAAAATTGCGGATTTAATACGTCGAATGTAAAAGCACCCACTAGGTTTTTCCAGCTGGATCCCCAGGGGTGACTTGTTCATCTTCCGCTTCAATGGCAGCAGACAAAACAACTCGCAAAAAATATTTTTCAAAGCTTGATAAATCTGTGCCATCAAAGAGAGTTATCTGTCCGCCGTCGATTATTATTAAAATATTCATACCTATCAACCTTTTTCTCCGACCGTCGTTTAACCAGAAAATTCGCTACAAATTTTCCGAATTTAATTACGCCGTCGAATTTAAATTTAAACGACAATTTGTGAGCCCTCACCTGGCTCAAAGGGCACTAATTACCCCCATCCTAACAAATTAATATCTGGCACAGAAATATTTTTGTACGCAATTGCTCTGGCAATTACTTTTTTATACCAATGCCTATTGAATCCGAAAAAATATAAATGTACATTACATTTATAACCTTCGCGAGTTTTTGACCTATTTCTAACCTAATTATAGCCATTATAAGGACTAAAGCCACTAGGTCATTAAATAATACCAAACCACTTCAAGAAATTGTTTACCTGCAAGTAAATTATCGGAATACGTAGAAAGTTCAAACTTTGTTTGCGAAGAAATAGAATACGGTGCCTTTGTTCTCCTTAACCCGATATCCGGTTACGACGTCACGGTGCGCAGTACTTCCGGAGCACTTAGTTGGGAAATTTCCCATGATAAGCAAGTATCTGAATAATGTGCTCTCTAGCATATTAATAAACGAAAACTGACTAACAGGGTTTAGTAAACCTTGACATTTCTCTTAGCTATTTTTTAAACAGAAAATAACTATATAAATCGAGGAAAGTTTACCTACCTAAACAGAAGATGAATATAAATTCTAGCGCACATTTTAATTAAAACAGATTTCATTAAAACAAAATCTCGGCTTGATGTTAAACTTATTCTATTACAGACGGCAGACCCGCTCATTATTCGAGACATGTTTGAAATTTCCCAACTTTAACGCAGCTCCCCCAGTAATGGGCTTCCTACTACTCTGACTACCTTTCAGAAAGAAGAATCGCTGAATTTGGCCAACACTAGACGCTCCCGCGCCATTAATTCGGGCCAGAAGTTAACTTAGTTGGCGCGTACAAATTACATCAGTCTTAGTTTAGTAACACGGAAATGTTGGCGGAATTCTTTACGAGGCTTGGTAGGTATATTATTCTGACGTACGGGCCCCGAAGCGAGTAAATCGAGTCTGCGGATAATTCGTCTCATAGGCCGTTCGATCGACCTAATTCGGAGAGTTCCCATTCGTCTAATGGCTGTAATGTTTCACCTGAGCGCGTCTCCAGCACTGGATTGAAGTATTTGTTCGGGGAAATGATGGCTCTTTGTAAGAATTTGGGATAAAGAAAAGTACTAGGTCAACATAAAGATTGTTGGAGAGTATTACGCATGGACGTACATTTGGCGTAGATTTTTGAGTTGTTTGCAACATGTTATAGGGTTTTATTTTAATAATTCTCTATATGTTTTATGGCGCCTTAGTATCGATATTTTGTATGATGTGCGCACTACAAAAAATAATAATCTGATAAGATTTACATCTCCATATTGTTTTGCTTGTGCATCATCTTTAGCACCAGAAAAATATCGTTACTATTTAAAAAACATGTCTAGAGACGCAGAGCAAATCTATTTTTGTTATATTATTTCTTACAATGAAAATAACAAACAAAAAATACTATGCAGAGTTGAAGCGAAGGCTGTACTTATAAGGCTGTAAACAAACTCATGGAAAACACCCCCCAATAAGAAGGTATCGAAGTTTCCTCGTATTAGTGTAATAATTTACATGATTTTATGTTGGTATACACGCAACACCCGGCGTCCGGCGGCGGTACCAACCAAACAAAGGCACATCGCTTTACGATATTTTACTGTGTTTGAGTTTCGGCCTTGTGCGAATCTATGGAACATTTACTATCAACATCTTCTACCACGGATAGGTACGTACCTATATTCAGGTATATTTCTGTAGATTACAGTCAAAGACTATGCATCAAATTACCAAATAATTATTCATGTAGGTAATTATCTACCTTAAAATAGAAAATCATGCATTTTACAAGGGTACTTAACCAAATAATACCTACAGCCAGCTACCTACATAAATTTAAAATACCACCAATTAAAAACAAAAAGGTAGTTAGATAAATAACTCTTATTATTCAACAACCACACAAGAAAATAATTATTAAAAATACTGTCAGATATTTACACAGAGTGTGCCACAATGCATGGCTTTATCACAGATAGTTATAGCTCTACCAGGCAACCATTGCATGGAGAGGTTCAAAAGAAAATTATATGGGAGTGTTTCGACCTCATTGTAAATGCATACTACATATACACATATAAGGTCTTATTTTAATAATGCTCGATGTTTTGCATGATGAAACCCATTAAGAAACCCATCAGACATTGTTTTTTGGGAAAATAAATTATAAATCATATTTACGACAATGCAGCTATGGAATGAGCTTTGGTACGCAGCAACCTAGGTGTTAATCGGACCGACCGGGTCAGAAACACCATTCTGCGTGATAAAATTCGCATCACGGACGTGGGAAAAAAGACAGCGAAGCTGAAGTGGGAGGGGGCCGGTCACGTCGCGCGCATGGACACGCGGAGGTAGGCCAATATCACTAGCTGGATACCTGACAATAACCGCCGCCGTCCGGGTAGACCAAGAAGACGGTGGCGAGATGGCCTAGACACCTTTGCGGGAAAGACGTGGCCGGAAATTGCCCCGGATAGAGCAGCGTGGAAGGTAAAGGGGGAGGCCTTTGCCCAGGAGTGGGACAGCATTACAGGCTAATAAAAAAAAAACTTCAATAAATAGAATGGAAGTATCTAACCACCTGTAGGAAAATAGTTCCGGATACAAGTAAATGTTACATACATTTACTTACACATACATTTACACGTATCTACACGTATGTGGAGCTATCAGCTTCCGTTGTCCGACAAATGCTTCCGTTGTCCGACAAATCCGACAATGGTCGTAATTCCGCGTCGCGCCGCGGTCGGGCGCCGGACGTGCGCGCGAATACGTAATGACGTCCGATGGCCACATTTGTAATTTTATTACCATTGCGCCATCTTTGTTATGGTAATTGTAACGGGGATAGTTTTTGGTGGCGAAGGAAATTACTGGAAAATTATTCAATTTTAAATCATTAATCAATTTTATGAGTAACCCTAGAAATTACAGACAATTTTTTGGTACACCAATTAGTAACCATAAATAATAGGAAAATGAAACTCAGACTGGCCTGAAAAAGTAGCGCTTACATGTAGATAACTGAAATTTGGCAGAATGTCTCTAAACGGTATTTTAGTAATCGGACGGCAGTAATGGTGAATACTAAAAGAAAGACGTACCTACCTATGACGGCCTCAAAATTAAAAGATGTCTTTGGTAAATTAGGTATACTAGGTGAAACAAAAAGGGTATACTATTTTTTTTGCAACTTAACTTTGTAAATCTCAAACTATCGGCTTTGTGGGACAGTTGAAGTACTAAAGGTTTTGTAGACTTGTGAAGTCTGTCAACAGCTGTATTCCTATAACACCTTTTGTTTTTCAAGTTTCCTCCAAAGCTGATAGTTTTAGATTTACAAAGGTAAGTTTTGAAAAAAAAAGTATACCCATTATGTTTCACCTTGTATAAACATGTCGAAAATGAGTTGGACTTTCTAAAACATGAACGTTCATGTTTTAGAAAGTCCAACTCATTTTCGACATGTGTACCTAAACTTCTTTTATCAAAGCCTAAACCACGTGGTTTCCTCACGATATATTTCTTCACCGCTAGCAAGTCATCAGTCATAATGAAAATATGCTATGATTTATACATGCAAATTAAAACAACATACATACCAAAATATTTCAAAATTAAAGCCGTACTTAATGACATAAATATTTTATTATTCACAGAGTACTCTCTTTCCAAAGTAGAAATCTTCCAGCTCGCCGAAATTATTTTGCATCTAAAAGAGAGTAGTGCGAACTACTTGTTCACCGGCGACGAGGACACTCCCGACTGTCGGAAAAACATCCGAAATATATTTGAATGCAGATTCTGGAAGATTTTGTTTGTGCAAATACCAATGTAGAGTCTGAATAATATCTACATTCGAAAGACATAGTCGAACTTTATTGTATCTATCATTATCTCTTGATCTTGTTTAAAAACAACTGTAGAACAACATCAGATATAGACACGTTAATATATGGCCGTCCGATTTATAAACTAATATTTTTCGTCGACATATCAACGAATATCAGTTATTGGTTATATACCTCCCAAAATATTCCCACAATACATCGCGGTTCCCCACAAAATCGTGTTCGACAAAATTGGCTCGTGTGTAAGAAGATCAGTCTGAGTACACGTCGGGAATCGCAAATATCGGAAACGGTCTATGGGGCACCGATTTTATTGCGCAACGGAGTCGACCTCCACCGCATCACTATTGAGTCGTAATTTCTCATGGTAAGATATTGTTACTGTTGCCCCGAAATCGGCTATTTGTATAATAAGTCGATAGCGATCGCCATTTCAGTCCTCAATAAGAAGTCGAAGGAATTCGTTGGGGTTCATGGAGACATTCGGCCGGGAATGGGAATGATAACGATGGCGGCCCACCAGTACTTAAATTATTCCATAGCTTTGAGACACAGACCTCGTTCTGATCATATTTTTTCTTCGATTTTTGTTGCGAGTGCCAAGAAAACTTCGCTTTCTCGGAGACTTGACGAGCGTTAAATCACCATGACTACTTTAGAGATATTCGTGCGATTCAGTTTATGTTTGCAGCCATGTAACATTTTAAATATTGTTTTTTTTCAATATTAGTCTAATAAAAAACAGTCGAATACGGATGTAGGATTTGTGTATTATTGGCCAAGTCCCATAAAAACGGACCATTCTTGGAAATCCGTGACTTAACACCGATTCAAAAAAATATGGTACACGTACGATTCCCTAAAGATTTTCTTGCTATGACATAAAACGTGATCCAATTTACGACGCTTCCTAATATTTCAGATTTGGTACGACCGAGTTTATTACGCATTGGGAGCAGCTCAACGTATCCCTTGAGAACGACCTCCCATCTTCGATTCTTACCAACGGTTATGATAAGATGCTGATTTAATGTGATCCTTATCCTCATAGTCGATAGTTCTAATACACAAATATCGCCAGTTTTATTTTAAAACTAGTTGCAGCCCGCGACTTCGTACGCGTAGACTTAAGTAAAGTATTCTGTGTTAATCCAGGTTATAAACTATCTGTGTTCCGAATTTCATTCAAATCCGTTCAGTTTTTGCGTGAAAGAGTAACAAACATACATCCACACTCACAAACTTTCGCATTTATAATTTTTAGTTTACCAATTTCCCACCTACATGGATAAATATTTTGATAAGTGTTTGTTATAGTAGGTTAACGCAAATACCACTAATTATTTGATTTGATAATGTGTAGTAGGGATTTTATTCGGAACCGAGATAATAGCCATAAAATTATAATGAGCTACATTATTCATTCAAAAATGTAACTGTGCTACAGCCTCAACTACAAAATAAAACAATGAAGCCTTGATTAAAATATTGCTGCCTGAAATATAAAAGTGGCATTATTTAAAAGGAATTCAAAAGGTTTCATATTTAAGAGAGCTCGATGAAAAATTAAAAGCGTCTAAATGGGAAAAAAATCCACAGGTATGGTCGCATCTTTTTCATAATAAATTCTTCCTTTTACCCCTATATTAATATTGTACGTTTGCAGATTTGTCCGGAGACCGCAAACAGATTTGAGCCTTTGCCAATTTTTTGGATGAAATATGTAATGGGCTACCGGCAATTGATGGCTTATACGCTGAATATTATAACAACAAGAATTGCAATGCAGTCAGCATAAATCTATGAGATGGCCGAAGTAATACTAGTATCTATGAGATGACCTCACAGTTACGTTTTTAATCTACTACAATGTAAGTATGCCGCATTGAACTTTTTAAGTTACATAAAGACCGAAAAAATAAAATGTTTTCAAAATTATATGGCTGCAAATATAAACAGAAGACTTTTTCTAAATTAGATACAATTTCTGGATAACAAACCTAAACAAAACTACACTTGGATGGTGTATTGCCGTTTGAACCTATTTCTGGTCTGTATAGTCAGTCCGTGAATCAATATATTAGGTACTAGCTGTGCCCCGCGACTTCATCCGCGTAGTATTGGATTATTGGGTTAAAAAGTCCTATATGTTAATCCCGGTTATAATCTATCTGTGTTCCAAATTTCATCCAAATCCGTTCAGTAGTTTTTGCGTGAAGGAGTAACAAACATACATACATACATACATACATACATCCACACTCACAAACTTTCGCATTTATAATATTAGTAGGATAGTCAGTTAATTTCACTAAGACGCGTAAATTATTGCAAATTAACCCATATGCCAGAGTCATAAGAGTCACAGCACGCATCTTCGTGCAATAAACGAACTATACCAGAGAACGCAAACATTTCCCTAATACTTTTGTTTTCCAAACGATGTCTGTCGAAGCATTTTTAATCCATTCCCTCTATTCCTTCCGCTTACCAATTCGTACGAACGGAAAGCGATGACTGAGCACGGCTTAATCCCCTTTTGCCGTTTCACTGGCCAGCTATTAGCCTAATGGACCGTCGAACCTCGTCGATGTAACGAATCCGATACAGTTCTGCCGGGTATTAAAACAAAAACAATCGTCGTCTTATCTTTTTGCCAGGAATCTGAAAACACGGCCATCACTTTGGAGGCAATTTACTTAATTTGACTGTTTGTAGACATGATATTTTTTGGTGAAAACAAGTAGTATGGGCAATTTGATTCTTATTTACATAAGCTTGAATAAATAAATCGACAGGTAAATACTGATTCGTTATTTTCAATCAAACTAGATAAAAATATAAGGACAAATGCAAAATAATATAAACACCAACTATAGATGCCGCAAACCCAACGTTTTTACCCTCAAAAGTTTTTCGTAACAACACATCCTACTATAACCCAATCGTACGAATGTGTCGGCAATACAATATTCTCAATAACGAGAATCCTTCCGTTGATTTATTTGGGAGTAACATTTATGTATATATGAGTAAAATCCGAGATATCATCAAGGACTTAATTGCATTACATTTAGATTAGTTCCTAAACATACATTTAAGTACCTACCTACTTACATCAAATTTTTGTCATCAAAATAGTTTTAAAATAATGTTAAGAAAATTTTAGTTGTTGTATTTTTGTTAAGTTTAGTATTAGGTTATTATTACATTTACATACACTTTAGTTACTTATATTGTCTAACTCGTACCGTCGATATTGTTAACTTTACGTAACACAAGCTTTTGGGTTATAATTATATATAAGCTCTAGAATTGTAAACATTTACTTCATGCTAACACGATTGTAACCTGTTTTTAACCCCCGACGAAAAACGACGGGTGTTATAAGTTTAACATGTGTATCTGTGTATCTGTGTGTCTGTCTGTGGCAACGTAGCGCCCAAGCTGATGATTTCAATTTTGTTTCTTTTGTTAGATAGGTATTCTGATCGAGAGTGTTCTTAGCTATGTTTCATGAAAATCGGTTCAGCCGTTTGAAGATCATCAGCTCTTTTGTTGGTTGAAAAAGCCACATTCACGGCCAAAACCAACTTCCACGGCTCGAATCCGATCGAAATTTGGGCTGATTGGAATAATATCTTTGCATCACTTGAGAACGGCTGAAACGATTTCGCTTTATTATATTTTTAAATGATCGTAATAGTCTGAACTGGCTTTTTACAATATTGTTGCGACCTAGAAACCATTTGGTCAAATACCTCGAAGGATCCTTATTTTATCAGCTTGATACAAAAACGCATTATTATTCTAGACGAACCCCTAGTACGTAACAATTGGTGTCAGAAGTGGGATGCCGTTACTACCGCGAGACGAAGAAGGGCGTACTCCACGAACCAGACGTCAAGTCGAGATGGATGCCGCACGTCAACGTAGCCGTGAAGAAGAAGAGCGTCAAGTTGATGCCGGTGTTTCGGCGGGAGCTGAGGCAGCATCAACAGGTAGTTCTTCGGAATTGAACTTGGCAGCGTTGATGGCCTCTATGCAGTAAATGCTCAAGGCCAATCAAGAGGCCAGTCAGCGAATGGAAGCCAACCAAGAGGCTAGCCGGCAGGAGTTCAAAGAGATGCTGCAGGCCAGTCAAGAGGCCAATCAGCAAGTGATCCAGGCTAGTCAAGAAGCGGTCTTAGGTAAGATCGACGCTGGTATCACCATTCTGGGTGCAAAAGTGAAGACTCTCGAAGACCGCATGCAGGTACTGAACGAGGAAGTTAACCAAAAGACTGGGACTTTGGAAGATCGCCTGCATGTGCTTGATAAAGAGGTAACCCATATGGTATCCCAGAATGAGACCTTCGAAAGCCGCTTGGAGGTAATGAATAAGGAAATGTTACGCCTGAAAACTCATGGACCTGTTGCCGTGGCCGCACCGTCATCCACAAAGCTCGATCTCCCGCGCTTTGATGGGACATCCTCGTGGACGGCCTTTAAGTACCAGTTTGAAATACTTTCGTTGGGGAATTCCTGGAGCAGCGAGCAGTCCTTTGCGGCTCTGGCGCTGGCCTTACGGGGAGATGCTTTAATGGTTTTGGAAAATCTGCCGCTGGAAGGAAGGACTTTGGAAACTCTCATGGAGGCACTGGATACACGCTACGGTGAGAAACACCTGGAACATGTTTATCGAGCGCAGCTCGACGAGAGGAAACAAAAGCCTGGTGAAAGTCTCCAACAATGGGCATTGGAAGTGGAGAGGCTGGTTCGCCGTGCATACTCGTCCAAACCAGCGATGATTGAAGAGAACCTGCTGGAGCTATTTATAAATGGCATTCGAGAAACAGAAGTCAGGACCTTTGTACGGCTGGGACACCACCAAACCATGAAGAACGCACTGGCTCATGCTCTCGAGGTGGAAGCTGTATGGCAGGACACGAAACTAAATAAGGTCAGAGAGGTTAAGGAGGTTGTTAAAGAAGAAAGGAAGCCTCGGTTTGTCCCAACTTGCTATGGTTGTGGTGGTAGGGGACATATTCGCCTGGAATGTCCTTCGAAGAGGAGGAGGGTCACAGACGAGTTTGAAACCCAAAGTCAAGTTATGACGCCGACCGTTACCATCACCCAAGTTTGCAACGGGAATAGCCTGATCGTCGAGGCCACCTTGAACGACCAACCTTGCGGCTTAACTGTGGATACAGGAGCATCGCGGACAATTGTGAGGCCGGAACTACTGAAACGCACTATAATGTGGGAAAAGCGATCGCCATCGTGTCATCTGCAGACAGCCACTGGTCAGCCAGTTTCCATCCTCGGTGAGACAGATATCAAGATAAGAATTGGCAACCGGGTATACCGTCAGTCAGTGTTGATTGCAAGTATTACTAATGATTGCATTTTGGGACTGGATTTCTTGAAGAATCAGAAGTGTGTATTGGATGTAGCCAAAGAGGTGCTAAGATTTCCTGATCAAGAAGTCTGTTTACGAGGTTCGCGCCCGTGTAATATTTATCGTCAGAGGAAGGAAGTCCGGGAAGAGGTCAAGCTCATAAGGACTCATAGAACTGACGATGAATGGACCGGAGTCAGTATGAAGAAGGCGCAGGAAGCAGATGATGATCTAAAACCTATACTGCACTGGAAACGGAGCGGAAACAGACCCCAATGGAGCGACGTGTCCGTCTACAGTCCGACAACGAAGTGTTATTGGGCCCAATGGGATAGTTTGACTCTGGAAGATGAAGTGCTGTATAGGAAACGGGAATCGAAGGACGGCAAAGAAACAACCATGCAGGTGATAGTGCCGCGGAGTAAGGTGACCCCTCTTCTACGGCACATACACGATGGTATTTCTGGTGGGCACCTTGGATTCAAGAAAACCCTCGTTAAGGTGCGACAGCGGTTTTATTGGCTGTGTTATCGGAAAGAAGTCGAGGACTGGTGCCGTAAATGCACTGTATGTGCGTCAGTGAAAGGACGGCAGACAACGAGCAGGGGAAAGATCCGGTGCGACCGAAGTGTGTGCACCAACGGTTTTGAAGAAGGGACACCGGTGTGGCTTCACCATCCTCTGCGCGGAAAAGGAAAGTCCCCGAAACTTCAGGCTCGCTGGGAAGGACCTTATACAGTTATTACGAGGATCAACGATGTGACCTATCGCATTAAGAAGGGACTTCGAGGAAAGCCAAAGGTAGTCCATGTGGACAGATTGGCTCGGTATCATGGAACAAATGATGCTCGGGACGAGCATGACTAAGAGGGGGGTAATGTTGCGACCTAGAAACCATTTGGTCAAATACCTCGAAGGATCCTTATTTTATCAGCTTGATACAAAAACGCATTATTATTCTAGACGAACCCCTAGTACGTAACAATATTATAAATTTCAAAAGTTTCCCGTATTCTGGAAAAAAATGATATTTTATCAATTTTTATATGAGATTTGTGTATGAACTAAAGACGTTCCATAAGTCACGTGTCAAATGATGGATACGCGCACGCGTTAAATTTTGATAATGGTCATGGAATATTACGCAATAATAATTCTAGAGGGCGCTGCTCCGCCATTGAGAAAAATACGTAAAAGAAACTAATTTAATATAATTTTAGCGTTATTTGGCCGAACTAGGTAAAGTATACATTTGATGAAAAGGTCGTCGCATCGGGGGTTTTTAAATTTTCAATTTAGTTATGTGTTCAATAAAAAAAATACACGTATAAAAAATAAATCTTGAGTAAAAATATGAAAACAATCAACGATCTTATTCATCACCTATTCTTGGACCAGATTTACTTGTAGGTACCTAATCAGCTGATACAGACATTTTAAACGAATAGATATTAAATTTATCTCAATGATTTCCGCATCGGGATCCCGTTCTCCCACTAGGATTCTGTCAGAACCAATCGACATCGTCACTTACCATCAGGTGAGATTGTGGTCAAATACTTGCCTATTTCGAAATAAAAAAAAAAAAATCGAATGAAACACCAAAAAAAATGAATTTTTCATTTTCATTCCAACGCAGAGGCGTAATCAATTCCATCACTAACCAAACTCGTTATATCCTTATCCGCAGCGTCATTTGTTAGAAACCGACAAGTGCACACGTATAGCTGCTATCAACAACAGCAGTGATTCCGTTCGCGCGATGCGTCCATACATCATCTCACTTGAATGCCGCTATGATCGATGTTCGCTGGCATCGGCATGTCATTGTTATCATTATTCTATCTGGGTATGTTATAGCTTGAACAAGATGTTCTGCTTTTCGAATTTTGTATAGGTAATTATTGTTTTATATAACAAAGTCTGCAAACAACCGGACGATCCGCCTGATGTCAAGCAGTTATCAAATTGCTTGCAATACCAAAGGCGTTGCTCGCATGTTGCCCACCAGAAGGGAAGTGGGATAGAGGGATAGGAAATGAGGGAGGGTTAAGCTTCCGGCTCTCTCGCTAATCGTGCAAAAAGCAGCTATAATGACTACTTTTTGCTAATCTTCGGTGAGAGGTTGGTAGGTACTACCTTGGTCGATGCAACCGGTATAAATGAGCGGTAGTCAATTAACTACAGCTTAACTCTACCAACATTAAGTACTTAGTATCCTACCTATTATTATGTAGGTGTTACCTAGTGATATGTAATACAGGTTGAAACAGAGAGGGTATACTTCTTTTTTCAAAACTTAACTTTGGAGAAAACTTGACAATCAAAAGGTGTTATAGGGATACAGCTGTTAACTGATTTCACAAGTCTACAAAACCTTTAGTACTTCAACTGTCCCACAAAGCCTATAGATTTAGATTTACAAAGTTAAGTTGCAAAAAAAAAATAGTATACCCTTTATGTTTATTGAGAAAATAAATAAATAAATAAATGTTTCACCTAGTATATAAACTTTAATAAAATAATACATTAATAACTGTAAAAATCACAAATCTGAAGTGTCAACAGTAGTATTGTTTGAACAAAGCAGAAAACCTCGCAACTTTTTTTAATATCACATGTATTTTTTCTTTACACGAACATCAACTCTGTGGAGCTTCGCTATCACACTTCGTTAGAGCAAAGTCGTGTTCATGCATAATTATAAAAACACATGCAACGGACTGCTGAAATGATTTTCATTCATATTGGTGTGTTTTTGAAAACAATGTTAAAGTAAAGGGCAATTTTTGAGTAAGGCACTGTACTTATGTAGTATCAACTTTTTGTCGGAAATATTATTATTTTTATCCATTACTCGCGGGATTTAATTTTTAAATATAAACAATAACAAATAAAACATGAATTATATGTACCTAGTTGCCATCTGGATTGACTCTAAAACATAAAACAGGCAGCTTTGTAACTAACATAGTAGGTATACAGTAAAACATGTTGGTATCTCGAATTTTGCATTTATTCAGAATATTTTTTGTGGGCAGGCATAAATTTTTGCATTGTTAAAAGTTATTTTACTTCATTTATAAGGTGTTTAATATTGAAATGATCATAGTACTTACGTCGTCATCGTATTTTTTTCAAAAATAACAAAATATTTCTCCCAATTTCTAGGATATGAGTAAATTAAATTTAAATTACACAAAGTAATTTTGCATAACTATTCACTAGAGCATTACTCCATACTGAAATCCGAATTTAATCTCTCAGGAAGCCTAGCAAAGGGCCAGCCACATGTGGTATTAACGCGGCCCGCCCGAAGCATTACCCGCCCAGTTTACGATTATTACAATGCACTTACAACTCTTAGGGGGGAGCCGCCGCCTGAACACGACTGTTTTATAGCAATCATTAGATTACGCCTACCAGTGGCTCTCAAACTTCACGCCCCCTTTTTCAAATTAGTACTTACTACTGACATATGACTTTTCCAAAGTTAATGGTGACGATAACTGTATTGCCTAATTCTTTTTTTATCGTGACACAGTTGGCAGAGTGGTAGTGGTCATCTTTTAAGGGTTAGTTGCACGCTTCACAACCCGTCGCCATTCATCACGCATTGCTGCTCTTCTGCTACATTCATAGAAGAGACGAAAAGCGGATATCATAGCATTGGCGAATGTATAGTGTTAATGTGATAACATTACACAATATATGTGATTTTTATTTGATTTTTACACAATGACATATATGTAAATAATATGCTGTTCACATAGTGCCTACAATAACTTCGAGAAAATATAGATCTTCAGAAGATCACCTCTTACATTTCCCTTTAGAAAATACAGTAAACAGTTCAGGTAATATAGGCAGGTATGTAGGCACATTAAATACTTTTTCCCTTAATATTTTATGAAGTAAATACGAGAGTAAAAACGCATCTTAGACATACATATCTAAAAACACACCTAAAAATCCTACTTTAAAGAATGAAATAAAACGTGTCCATATTATTTATTTATACATCTATATCATAAAATTGAATGATTTAGGTATAATCAAGTGTATATCTATCATTAAACGTGTTGACTTGCAACAAATAGCCCATAGAGGTGGGCGTTCACTTTGAGAGCCACTGCCAGTCAACAGCTTACTTCAGTTTCGAACAGTAAATGTTGTTCGGGGTAACACGCGTGAACTTAAATCGACCTTCAGTGGACGCTATAAAGTTATATCGTAAATATTTACTGTCCGTTATATGAGTTCAATACACATTTTATGAACACTAACACATGAAAATTTGGTGGCTGTAGAGGTCGTGTACAGTTCCTCGCAGTATCCACACATGTATTTATGAAATACTAGTTTCTGCCCGCGACTACGTCCGCGTAGACTTAAGTAAAGTATTATATGTGTTAATCCAGGTTATAAACTATCTGTGTTCCAAATTTCATCCAAATCCGTTCAGTAGTTTTTGCGTGAAAGAGTAACAAACATCCACACTCACAAACTTTCGCATTTATAATATTAGTAGGATGTTTTGTATAGGTAAGTACCTATATCTACATATTTTCTGCACTCTTAGCTATGTTTTATAGCATACTATAATCCCACTGAGGAAAGTATGAAAGCAACAGTAAGTACAGAACGTGGAAAACATGAATCATGTTTCTCGTTGGTGCATTGGTTATTTTCGGAGGAAAGGCATTCTCCGTCCGCAAAAAAGCGCCGAGTTTTGAAGTTAAAAAGCCATGTATGGGGATTCATGTCGAATGGCCAACGGAAACGTGTGCGCGGCACTTTTGAAGAGTGAAAAGTAAACTTTTACTAGATATTTCAGCTCGGTACTGGCACTACGTGAAATGTTAAAGGTTTTTTTGCAAAAATATAGCAAAAGAGCTTTTATGTGGTACGTATAAAGGCTTTTAAACAATATAGACGGGTCAGGTAAGCCTATATGTATTTAATAAACGATGTAACTGTACCGTAACATAATTACATGAGGTTATTGAGCCCTATGAATGAATAGTTCATCTCGTTAAATTTAAATCGATTTTACTGCAAATTGGAATTTGATTGGATGTGCCGATAGTGGTGGCGTAAAGCGATTTTCGTGGCATCGTAATCGGTAATAATAGTAAAAAAAAAAAAATATATGAAAAAGTTCAGCAATTTTTTGCTACATCAAAAATGGTGATAGCATTAGATGTCAAGAAAGTATTTACCCACAAGTGAAGTAATACATTTTCAGAACTTAGGTAGGTAGGTATACTTACAATAATATTTTTTGCAGAGCTAAAAGATAATAACAATTTCAAATAAGTGGGGTAACTTTTTTCTATGAGTTTTAAAAATTCATCAAATTATCAGTCATGCAAGGTTGTTAGTGTTTTAGCAATAACCCCGTATACCTTCACCAATAAGTAATGATCGCTTGTTTTGAAAATTGTGAACCCATAAACATAACTTCACCCGTTTGCATTCAAATAAACAACAAAAGTCCCCACTAATGTATCTTTCCGCATTTAATATTCACAAACTTTATCGCCCCCTTCCTATCTCTGTTCGAATGGAAATCCTTAACTTACCAAAGTTTTCGCATTAAGGAACAAACATCTAAATTGATACAATGTTTACTGTACGGATCGCACTATTAAATAAAATCAATGAAATGATATAATTTCACCAGTAGATCCGTTTTCAGAACAATAACAAAACCATTAAAAATGAATTTGTAAGATATAGAACAACAATTTTCGAAAGACATGTGAAATCCGCCAACCCGCACTTGGCCAGCATGGTGGATTGTGACCTGAATCGCCCTCGAAGGGGGCCCGAGGGGAGGCCCGTGCTGAGGAGTTCCTACTCCTGAGCACGGGCCTCCCGTTGAAACGTCTCGCGGGACGACGAAAGGGCTAATTTTTTATTATAAGATATTAGATGTAATTTGCGCACCAGATACAAGTAGAGTTTAGGAATGTCTATTATCATAATAATGTACACGTTCATGTTATACCGAACCAGGCTTGGTGAACTCTTAACTTTAGTAACAAAGCTACCAGTATTCGGCTTCGCCTTGGTGGACCTACTCAATACGTTGCGCGTGTCAGAAAAGATAAGAGTTACGTGATAGAAAGAGAGACTCTTGTAGGTAAATATAATTTTACGCATGCAACGCTCTTCGCGCTGAATTGCACTTTATTGCGTCGTCGCAAGAGTCGCTATTTATTTTTGTCTTTTCTTTTTTGTTATCTGCTCGTTTTATTATCTTTGACCAAACTTATTGGTAAGTAGGTAACCCTGTCGTAAGTAATGTCATCCTTTTCGAGTAAAATGTGGAATCAAATGCAGAAGGAGTTCTTATCCTTTATCAATTATCGGATCTGCACTCAGCTATCCTATGCAAAACTCTACGTAGACCTCGTCGTTAAAAGGCAATTATTTCTGGAAGATTGTAATAAAGGATGCACAAACGAAACATGTGTAACTATGCAAATTCTGACGGTAAAACGAAGGTAGGTATAGTAATGGAGCCCGAAATGTGAAACTTCAAAGCATGTCGTCGTGTTCGGTGTGGCAGATGGAGTCCGCTGCGGTCAGCTTCATTTCCGAACACCGACCCGGATCAGCAGCCGCCGCCAGGGCTGCCCACTTGGAATAATAAATCTTAAATGAACGCAAACGATTTCAAATAATAATATAGCAAAAATTGCTGAAAAATATTACAAATGCAAAGATTTATTTTGCTGAGTCGTAGATATTATTTTAAAAAATCTTGAACAAACTCTGTCTATGTTGATTTTTTTTTAATATTCTACGTCATCCTTTTAGCATGTTTATGTAGTCCTCATTATGATAAAGAAAACTTGAATATTCATGTTTCTAAATTATATGTAAATATCGTTTTACATATTTATTTTTTAGGAGGCACCTATAACTTTTTAAGATTAATTTATTGAAATAACCTGTTTGTAGTTTGTTACTCCAGTAACTAGACTTTAATAGGCCGGGGCAAATAATATTGATGCTGGGGTACATGCCACAATCATACCAAAATAATAATGTTTGACAACCTTAGCCAAAGTCCGATGTCACATTACGTCCCAAACCTCTAACATATTGTAAGCCATCCGTTAGCAAATGAGTCCTTTGCGGGTAGTTGCCTACCGAAACAACACAATTTATAAAATGTTGAGTACAATTTCTCACCGAAATAATGTTGGTATATAAGTAAGTATGTACATTAAGATATAAAATTACATATTTTATTGTATTCTGTTCAACTTAAATAGTACGAAGTACCTGTATGAATTGACGTTCCCGTAGCAGTATTATTCACTTATCTACTACAATTAATTAACAAAATATAATAGTGTTGACAGATATGGTTTCAAAACTTCTCAAGTTTTAGTTGTCAAATAATGTTAACAACTACTCACAAAACCCTCATAGTAGAAGGGAAACCATAACACTTTACTAGCATCACAATTTGAGACGAGCTATTGAACCAGTTCATCCCGCCTAAACTTAACTCGAGCTGACAGTTGCTTGTTAACGAACCCGCCCAACGAAGCCCACCCGCCCATCGAGATCCATGTAACTAAATCCGTATAACTCGCTACTCTTGAGACATGACATAACGATGTGTGAGATCAGCTGAAGCAAATTTCATGTAGTAATTTGACAACCCTCCACAACTAGTGTTTTTTATATAAACCGATTTAAATTACAAATAAATTATTTATAGATAGACATGTGCAGATTCTATTGGTGGACAAACTAAACTTGACCGAACAAAGTGTATTGTCATATCTGTAATGCTCGTAACGCATGAGCCACCAAAAACCGTTTTTATTAAAAGTAAAACGTAAAGTAAAGTAAAACAGCAGTCGATTTTTGACTGCCGCAGCAACAATAAAAAAAATATAATAAAAAGTCTGGACTGTTTTTTCTAAAAAAATGCATAAACCGATTCCTTACAAATGGCAAGGCGTCCCGAACGTTCTGAAGTTATAAAAACTAAGACATTGCTGAAAAGTAATTCTTGAGTAGCTTTTGCACTCGACACGTAAGAAAAAACCCGACGGAAAATAATTTCACCCGTCGTCTCACTTGACCTCACTCAGATAGCGATTCGTTGACAGAGCCCGCCCATGCAGTGTCTGCTGTAGATAAATGTACTTTCTTACTCTTTGAGTTGGTACTTTATGTGTAAGAAAATTAACTTGTAGAGACATTCTGAACTACACAGCTTAATTTCTGAGTAGATACATGAATGTAAATGTTGGTAGCATTAAATCTACATTCACACGAAGACACACACTGCTTTTGTTTTTTTTTTGTAGATAACGGCCGTATATGGCACCTGTACATTGTAAAATGTATGGAAAAATCGTTGTCGCGTTAACCGTGTGAATTAGCGGTTTTTATCGTTGTGTTATATTACGTAAATAGCATTTCACTCGCCGCTTACTACTAGTTAAATTGCGAAGACTAAATAGTTGCTCCATTTCCCTATCATCATCATCATCATCATCATCAGCCTATATCAGCCCACTGCTGGACATAGGCCTCCCCGAATGAGCGCCCTAGCGCCCTGTCTTTGTCATTTCCCTATACATGTCCCTATACTTATTGTTATCTAGTACATAACATAATAGGAATCATTTAGAGCTAAGCCAAGAGAAGCTGAGAAAATGAAGCGATCCTATTGGTGGAAGCGGACGGGCCGCTTCATAGCACAGCCAAGAAAACTGGTAGAGAATTGATAGTCACCATAAGGTGGCTACCAATTGTCAAATAACCATTAAAATATTTGATATAAATGCCAGACTTATAATATGAAGCTTATTTAGAAACGAAATTGTGTACATTATATTTTCAGGGTCAACATTTGTTCTATACAAACATAATAATTTCAGACTTAACTGTTGTACAAGACCGTTAACAAACGTTAATATGTAATGCTAAAGGACGCGTCCCGTTTGACCTTACTTGAGTCTTTGAGACTTTAACCACTGAATAAAGGTCATAAATAAATGAGTGTATATTCCAATAATACTCACCAAAACTGCTGCGGTTTATAAGGTCTTTAATCTATACCAACTTCGTTATAAAGTTTGTTATAAATCGGGCCTGCGACGTATATCCCTGAGCTATTACGAATAATTTCGAAACATAATTGAAGTTTGCCTTCTAAGAATTGGTAGGTGTTATTATTTATTTATTGGTTGATCAAGTTAGAATGTATAAAAAGATACCAGTTTAAACTTCAAAAGGTATTTTGTTGTTCAAAATGATATGGATAAATATTAATACGATGATGATAACACAGAGATCCCTAACTTAACAAGTAATTACCTAAGTATATTACTCTAATCATAATTTTTTATGTAGTTTATTTGTTGTTTGTTTTGTGTTATTTTTTATATTGTTATGTTGTATGTTTTTTGTTTATGTCTAGTATAAGCACTAGTATGTGTATTAAGTACTATAATTATGTACCTAAACAGGAAGCTCTCCCCTCACTACTCTATGTTTGTTAATACTTGTACTTGTATTGTTCGGTCATTTCACAAAGATGCGTACCGTGTGTCTTATGACACTTATGACATATGGCATATGGGTCAATTTGCAATATTTTCCGCGGCTTTTAACTCACTATACACAAAAACAATAAGAGGCCAAAAATGTTAAGTTCGTCAAAGAATGTGACCCGAATAATGATGTACATTGAATTCCCTCATCAGCACTCCACAGCTTATCAAATTTGCCGACCAGCTCAGCCTTTTATCAAGTCCCTTGAGATTTTCATTAACTTAATATCTGAGATAACACAATGAAGCTACATTACGGTTCACATAAAATGTAAAAGTTTTAGTCTGAAAAATATATAAAATATACCTACCTACGAAGCTCGTGAATATTAAATTTAAATTATACGCTTGACTCCCTGGGCATTAAAATGGCTAGCTAGAGCAATTTCATTACATTAATGTACCTAGGCGTGAAGTTATCTTTGCTGACATATTTATTTATTTATAAATAGTGAGTTTAATCAATTTTGAATAGTGTATTGCATTAAATGTCTTGATTTATTAATTGTATTTGTAAATGAGTCGAGGTCAATTCATTGATTCACATACTTTTATTTTTAAGATATACTCATAGGTATCAAAGATATGTCGTATCTATACAAAGAAATAAAATTGGAGGGTCTGTTTGTAATATCAAAATAACACCTTTTCACTAAATGCATATGAAAGTACATAAGAAAACTATAACAAAATCGCGATTTAAAAAAAAATTGTCTGTCTGTCTGTCTGTGTGTTTGTTCCGGGTAATCTCCGAAACGGCTGGACCGATTTGGACGGGACTTTCACTGGTAGATAGCTGATGTTATAAGCAACAACTTAGGATACTTTAATTTTAGGAAAACATTTTTTTTTTAATCCTGTCGCGCGGGCTCAGTACGCTGGAGCGGGCTTTTTGTTAAGTTAAATTCCACGCGGACGAAGTCGCGGGCTCAGCTAGTACAACATATATTATACTACTTTAATCAAATGGTTTATGTCTAATTGTTGTATGTGTCTAGACGTCTTTTACATAAACATTGTTAATTATACTTGTACAAGCATGCCACTAGATAGAAATGCTATGGAAAAAGCGAATCAGAGTAATGATAATTTTCTAAAATAAATTAACTTCAACATGATTTAGATTGGATTGCAAAACAATAGATTTTTTTGTGTTTCGTTGTGCTTTACATTTTGATTAGTCCAGCAAAACGTATTCTATGCCTACATAAGATTGCATAAAAAACAGTTCAAAGACCGATCAGCTCACTACACATCTGATAAACATCTACCTTCAACTGATGATACAAACATGACTTTAATAAAGTCGTTCTATAAACGTGTCTAGTTTTACGCACATCATAAGGCTCGCGATGTGATCATGCGATATCTCCGGTTATAAGCAATGACCATAAACTGACATGGGTAATTCTGTGGGGTACACCTGATGATATTACCCAGTTTATAGACGATAGTGGATGACTGCGGCTTTAACGTTGGCTCGTAACATAGACAATTTATATACTTTATGACTTAGATGTTCAGGTAATACAAACATCTAATTCTGAGAAAATTACTGTTTTTATGTTACTTAATTCACTGTTTTTATGAATCTTTCGATGAAAACATTAACCGGATTATAATAAGTATTAGTAGATTAAAAAGTGAAATTATACACAAGTTAGGTGCGTAATCATTGTTAAAACTGACGTAATAGAGTCCTCTTCGAATGAGGGTCAAGCACATTTCGACCCAACGCACCCTGGTCCTATATACCTACAAAATAGACCCATCTTCAAAACAATGACACGCTTTTGAACTACATGAACCTTAAATGACTGTAAAGACAATTCAATTTCCTTTACCGCATATTATTCATTGGGCTCCCTTCGATGTGAATCGTACATAATGGGAAGGTCAGACATAACAACGAACGAAAGTGCTTGTGAATGCAAAATAAACACACTTATGAGAATCTACAAAATAAACACACTATGGCCAGGATAACAAGAACTCATACATAAGTCCCAAACAATAGCTAATTAAGCACTAATATTCAGTAGCAATATCACTCTGCTCGCTACGTCTGGGTTATGACTAAGTTAGTGTTTACATTACTAATTTAGATTACCTGCTCCATTGAAGCGCGGGCTGCAACTAGCAACGCTAATTATTGCGCCTCCGGCCCTCCCTGATCTGACGAAGCGAGTCCTTGTTTGATTACAATTAAAATCCATTTGGTGCTGTGCTGACGAATTTTCGGAAAACTATAGAAACTAGTTTATCTACGAAATAAATAGAGTTTGCACATTTTGGATATATTTCGGTTTGTGCTTTGTATCAAGAAAGTGGTATCGGATACAATTGTTGTTATAGGAGTCTATTCATTCTCTATATAATAGTATTCAAAACGTAGTACGTTCAACCTACAAGGTAGATATTGCACGGTGTTAAAAGTAGATTCGATTTTCAAATCGATACCAATAAAATAATCGAGTCGTGACAGCACTACCGCCGTGCCATTCGTATATTTCCTCATTCGTTTTTCGTGCAAGGTAGAAAGCACACGCATTACCTCGGAGGTTTTATTTGTTAATCTACCCCCAAATTTATTAAAATAAAATATTAATATGCCGAAACGAAAAGCAGAACGAGAAAAGAATTATGATAGGAAAATACAAAAGAAAAAAGCATCATCAGATTCATCTGATATCGAAAACAACTGTGGTAAGTTTGTACCTACCTTTTTACATAAATAAGTACTTACAATGGTTTTCATTGTAAAACGTACATCTTCTTTTGAATCTCCTGCCTAAAGTCTGGGGGTTGGTCGAGAATCAACACGAAGACAAACATTTTTTTAAATTAGTTAATACTACCTACTAACGATCTATCGACGTTTAGATAGGTACTTACCTCGTATAAATGCCTGGGGGTTGGTCGAGAATCAACACGAAGGTTATAATATTTGTCTTTTTTGATCGTGAATCATCAAGGCAAAAAGTACCTACTTAGGTAGGTACCTAAGTACAATAAACACATTCTAATAAATGAACACCTGGGGTTGGTCGAGAATCAACACGATCGGTAAAACTTAACGCAAATATGATTTATTTTCGTTATATTTTGGTGGAGATGTCTTTACACAATGGGAGAAATTATACGAGGGTATCACACAGTAGAATACATAGTAACTGTGAAAATATTTATTATATTTCTTCTTCATAGATATCGAAGAACCCGAAATTGTTACGGCTCCGTCACCGACCGACGAAATATCGGCGGAGATGCCCGTGGCACAAATTGACACAACCTTAATGGATATTGTGAATTCATCTACCAAGGAGCCTAACGATCAAGAAGACGTAATTGAAGAATTAAATTCTGAAATTTTGGCGGCGCTCGGCGCCAGTACAGTTGAAGGGCCAGAATATGGAGACAAAATTCACGATAATTTAGCCGAATTGTGGCTCCCTCTGTTGAAGAAAGGTTTGCCGAAAGATGACAAAGAAAAACTCCTTAAGGACAACCTTGTCCCACAGAATTGCAGTCTTTTACAAGCTCCGAAATTGAATCCAGAAATTTCTGCAGCTATTACTGAAAGCACACGAACCCGAGATAAAAAACTGGTTAGTTCTCAGCAACAGCTAGGCGCAGGCGTGACTGCCATAAACAGAGCAATGGATTTGCTTCTGACTAAAGAATATGATAAACTCAAAGTCATCAAACACCTGAGCGACGCATGCCGCATACTAAGTGACCTACATCATCGTGAGAGTCAAGTACGAATCAAGTTGATTACTCCAAGTCTGGACAAAAGTTTCCTGCATATAATACAGGACAATTGTAGGGATGAAACTCTGTTCGGCACAAAGTTATCCGAAAAGATCAAAGCCTCAAAGACCATTGAGAAGCAGGGTCTCCAGATTAAGAAAACCTTAGGAAATCCTTCTATTCCATCAACATCTGTAGGCCCCCGAACCCCTCAACCTCGGGGAAACTGGGGAATCCCTCCTCGCTATCCAACGTATCGCGGCGGCGGCCGGGGGGGGATCAGGATGCCAGCTCCGACGAATGTGCGCAAGCCACCTGCAGCGCGCCCTGTGCAACCGAGGTATCCGGTCAAGACGCAACATCGACCCCAGACCCAACAGTAACACAGGTATCACATGCGGGCCGAGTTCAACTATTTTATAGTTGCTGGCAAAGTATTACAAAAAACGCATTAGTTTTGGAGTGGATTCGTGATGGCCTCAGTATTCCGTTTGATAAGCGTGTAACACAACAAACAGTTCCTCACACTTCTTCGTCGGCGGAAGAAAAGTATGAAATGTCTCTAGCTATAAACAATTTATTGAATTTAGACGCTATTACACCCTGCTCGCCGTTACCAGATGAATTTATTTCGAAAATATTTCTTGCACCGAAACCAAACGGTGGTAAAAGATTCATACTAAATCTTAAAGCACTTAACAAATTCATAACGGCAGAACATTTTAAAATGGAGGATCACAGAACTGCTTCAAAAATAATACCGAAAGATGGATTTTTAGCCACAATCAATTTAAAAGAGGCTTATCTCTTAATACCGATAAATATAAAGGATCGGAAGTATTTACGATTTCAGTTTGAAAGTGAAAATTTACAAATAACAACATATGAATTTAAAGCTTTACCCTACGGTCTTTCAGTAGCACCTCGGGTATTCAGTAAAATTATGAAGGAAGTCATTGCGTCCTTAAGGTCTCGTGGCTTCAAATCCGTTCAGTATTTAGATGATATTTTATGTATAGGCAGTGATTATGTAGAATGTTTAAATAACGTAAATGAGACTGTTCGTCTACTTCAGTGCCTAGGTTTCATAATAAATTATGAAAAAAGTAGTTTACAGCCATTAAAAATTCATAAATTTCTCGGTTTTGTGTACAACACATCAAATTTAACATTATTATTGCCAAAAGAAAAGCGCAACAATATTGCCCAATTAGTTAAAAAGTTTCAAAGTCCCCTCAGATGTACAATCAGAGAATTCGCTCAGCTCATTGGCGTGCTGGTCGCTGCTTGCCCAGCCGTCAAATATGGCTGGTTATATACAAAAATGATTGAAAGAGAAAAGTACCTTTTACTTAAAAGACATAATAATAACTATGAAGCTAAAGTGACTCTGTCAATAAGAATACAAGAAGATATCGTTTGGTGGTCACAAAATATAAACACAGCTTTTAATTCGCTAAGAAATTTAAATTACAGTAAAGAAGTTTTTACAGACGCTTCAATGACTGGTTGGGGAGCATTTTCTAATGGAAAACGCGTCTGTGGGAGTTGGAGTATCAGTGAAAGAACATTTCATATCAACTATCTCGAGCTTTTAGCAGTATTTCTTGGATTAAAAAGTTTAGTTTGTGACGAAGAGAATTGCGCAATATTGTTACGCGTGGACAATACAACAGCCATAAGTTATGTGAACAGAATGGGTGGAATACAATATCCTCATTTAAATGATATTGCAAGACAAATTTGGCAGTGGTGTGAGAAGCGACAGATTTGGTTGTTTGCATCTTATATAAACACTAAAGACAATAAGGAAGCTGACGAAGAATCTCGGAGGGTAAATCCCGACATAGAATGGGAACTTTCTCATTCAGTTTACCAAAACATTGTTCATTCTTTTGGTGCCCCACAGATAGATCTTTTTGCTTCTCGCATCAATGCCAAGTGTGAGTTATTTTCTTCTTGGAGGCAAGATCCCGATGCCATGGTAGTCGATGCATTTACATTAAACTGGAATGACTATTATTTTTACGCATTTCCACCGTTTACATTGTTACTGAAATGTATTAGAAAGATAATTGATGACCAAGCTGACGGAATATTAGTATTCCCTTATTGGCCATCACAGCCGTGGTACCCCATGCTAAGTGGGATACTAAATTCTAAAATTATGTTTTTTGGTCCTATTGAAAATCTATTAATATCTCCCTCCAGGGAGCGTCATCCTCTGCACAAACAACTTACCCTGGGTGTCGCGAGGCTCTGCGGTCGGCGTTCATCCAACGGGGCTCTCCAGAAATAGCCTTAGACCTGATGCTTGCGTCTCTTTCCAATAACACCATCAAACAATACAACACATCTCTCAAACAGTGGTGGCAATTTTGTATCAACCTAAATATTGATCCTCATAAAGGTAATAACGAAATGGTACTATCTTTCATCGCAGAACAATTTAATAAAGGAGCTAGTTATGGCACGTTAAACAACCATCGCTCGGCTATATCACTATTGCTGAATAGTAATATAGGAGATGATAATAGAATAAAGCGCTTGCTTAAAGGCGCTTATAGAACAAAGCCTTCAGCACCTAGATATAGTTCAACATGGGACCCGCAAATAGTCCTCAATCATATAGCACAATGGGTACCTCATAGCGAAATAACAATTGCACAGCTCACTAAAAAGTTAGCCGCATTACTAGCTTTATGTACGGCACATAGAGTTCAAACTTTTTCTCTCATAAAACCAGAACAGATTGATATTCATTCATGCGGTATCAAAATAGTTATTTCGAATTTAATAAAAACCTCAGGTCCCGGCCGAGACCAACCTGTTCTTTTCCTGCCATATTTTCGAGCAAATCCTAACATTTGCCCTGCCACAGTTCTTAAGGATTACTTAACTAGGACCAAGGATTTCAGGGATCCGAACAATAGCTTGTTCTTGACTTGTAAACGCCCTTATAAAAATGCTCAAACTATCAGCAAATGGATAAAAGGAGTATTGTCAGAAAGTGGTTTAGACACCTCTCGGTTTACCACGCACAGCACGCGACACGCTTCCACGTCTGCGGCGAGCGCGGCGGGCGTCTCCATAGACACCATACGGAAAACGGCTGGATGGACAAGTTCCTCTAATACTTTTGCCAAATTTTACAACCGGCCTATACTTAACGATAGTGAATTTGCGAGATCTGTTTTTTTGTCAACACATGATTAAAAATGTTTACTATTATAATTATTTTTTGATGTTGTTAGTACCTATTTATTTGAGCAAGTGCTCACTTTAAGTTAGAAGTTTAACATTGTTAAGTTTTTAATAAACTTGTAAATCAAATTACATATTTTATTCTTGCTACAAAACTTATTAAGTACTCTAAACATCTACGTTTTGAATACTATTATATAGAGAATGAATAGACTCCTATAATTGAGTGATCAAACGAACTTCTCAAGTGAAGTTCGATCGATATTATAGAAGTCTATTCATTCGAATATATAAGAACCCACCCTCCCAGATGGACCCAAGAAAGTTTTGTGAGCAATGCAGTCTCTAAAACGAATGAGGAAATATACGAATGGCACGGCGGTAGTGCTGTCACGACTCGATTATTTTATTGGTATCGATTTGAAAATCGAATCTACTTTTAACACCGTGCAATATCTACCTTGTAGGTTGAACGTACTACGTTTTGAATACTATTATATATTCGAATGAATAGACTTCTATAATATCGATCGAACTTCACTTGAGAAGTTCGTTTGATCACTCAATTATATGACTTGCAGTTGTTCGCAAATTCGTATGCCCAGAACTAGCTGTACACTTCGCGCGTTGCTACGATTGTTCTACAATTGGTCGTACCAACTCAGAAACCTTTGTGGGCTTATGCACAACACTTTGCTGAAGATCATGACATAATCAAATGCATAGTTTACAATTCTATAAAGGACATACAGACAAACATTCATTTTTATATATACAGGTTGAAACAGAAAGGGTATACTATTTTTTCCAAAACTTAACTTTGTAATTCTAATACTATCAGCTTTGGAGGAAACTTGAAATACTAAAGGTGTTGTAGGAATACAGCTGTTGACATATTTCACAAGTTTACAAAACCTTTAATGCTTTAACTGTCCCACAAAGCCGATAGTTTGAGGTTTACAAAGTTAAGTTGCAAAAAAAATAGTATACCCTTTTTGTTTCACCTAGTATAGACATAGATAGATAGAAGATAAATTTATATATTTTTATACATAATAAAGTTGGCAAACAAGCGTGCGACTCGTTTGATGATAAGCAGTTACTGTACCGTATAGAATTAAATAGAGCCTTGCAATACCAAATGCATTGCTCGCACGTTTCTGACTTGAAGTGGAGTGGACAAAGAGAGGTTACTTTATGTACATTGATGAACGGAATGATAACATTTAAAATCGCCTTTACATGTGTTAATCTATTATTATATCAGTTCATAACTGACTAACCACAAACACAAGTCAAGATGCAACAAATCACTTCGTGCTAATGGCCTAATGGCCTCCCATTTCGCTGCTTCGTCCTCAGATGCTATACGTCTTTGATGATAGTTGGCGCGATAAGCAGGACTGTGCTCATATCTCTGCAATTATCTTGCACTATGTCTGACGCATAGTTACCAGTTGCACACTAAATTCGATGTCACAAGCATATCTAATTGGTCAGTGTAATATTATTATTTTGACTGACTATCCCAAAATGTACGGGGTTTAAGTTCTTTTAAAAAAATGATTTTCATTGGTGATAAGAAAACAGCTCAAACTTTACTTAGATAGTTGCTTACTGACGCATAAACACAAAAGTCTATCTATGGCTGGATCACGATATACTAACTCATCACGACTCTTCATGGTTTTCAAGCGATATGATAGGTACCTGCATTATTGCCGTAATATTGAATTATCCACGGATATAAAGATATGAACGATGCTTTTGATATTTCTTACGGTATAATATTCCCCATATTAGGTACCAATCTTCCAACCTGTATATAAGGTTGAAGCAAAACGAGGCATGTAAATAAAACGCTGCCATTATACGCCGGTAATGTATATCGTAACTTATTTATTGCGTCGTTGTGATCGGGGCTTTGTTCCAAAAGCCATCAAGTGGCTCAATCAAGTAAGAAATTGGTGATCCCGAGTAAACCCGGGGTCCCTTTGCTCGATGCTGTTACTGTAGATAAGCTTCTTAGGACGTGATGAAAATGCTCGCAAGGGTGAACTCAAAATTCAAGGAGAAAATAGATTGATAACTAGCTGAGCCCGCGACTTCGCCCGAATTCAATTTAACAAAACAGCCCGCTCCCTCGTTCTGAGCCCGCGAGATAGAACCCATTTTTTTTTTTTTTGTTTTTCTAAAATAAAAGTAGCCTAAGTTACTGCTTATAACATCAGCTATCATTGGGAATACCTTGATACCCCATGCAGACATAGGGGGAATTTCAAATTGTGTTCAGCCCCTTTTAATTTTATTAGAATCGATTTGTCAGGCTACAGACTGTAGGACTGTACTGCTATAACAGTTTTTTCTTTACCTATAACTACTTACACATTTCTTTATTTTATCTTCTGTACATATTAAGTACAGCAGTATAGCAGTGATAGCCGATTGGTTAAAGCACGCGTCTTGCGGGCACGAGGTCTTGGGTTCAAATCCCGGCTCGCACCTCTGGATTTTTCGAAATATATGTGCGAATCATAGAAATATGATTATCACTTGCTTACGGTGAAGGAAAACATCGTGATGTCTTAGAAGATCTAACCAATTTTCGAAAGACATGTGAAATCCGCCAACCCGCACTGGGCCAGCGTGGTGGATTATGGCCTGAATCCCTCTCATGTTGAGGGGAGGCCCGTGCCCAGCAGTGGGACGTCAAAAAAGGGCTAAATTATTATTATTATTATATATTTTATTACATATTAAGTAACACAACTTAACACCTTTGTAATTAGCATTTGATTATGTACCGTACTCTAACTCCTTTTATGCGACATGTCTGTAAATTTTCCTAAGAGTACATAAATAAAGTAAAATTATCTTAAGATACGAAATAAAGCATTATTTAATGTACTTAAAACGATCCTAAACAAACGAGCTAGTTCATCAGTTTTTTGTAGGCGTTTCAGTTTACTGAACCAGCTGGGTTCAATTCCTACACTAAGAAAAAAAATCGGTAACAAATATTTTTTGTAGAACCGCGTGATGTTAAGCAATTACCGTAGCCTAAATGTAGATGCTATAATACCTACTTTACGGGGATCTTTTGTGTGAGTGTGTACTACCCGGTCGAGCCAGCCAGTAAAAAAGCTGTATTTGTTATCATTTACTTGAGTACAATTTTTGCTCAGTGCACTCTGAGGTAAATTACATTAAACTTAAACCCCCAGTTAAAAGAGTACAGCCAATCTCATTAAGCCCTCCCCATCTTGGAGTTGTAAGTAAGCCCAGTTGGTAGCCCCCGTCACGGATGCGGGGCGGTAAAGTGGGCACTGGATGTGAGGAGAGGTTGGCGGAGTGCCAAGCGGACGCCGCCTTCGTACCGTCAAGTGCTGCACATGAATCTTTGTATACCTAACATTTATGATGAGAAAATAATTTAAAGCATATAGTCTGTAGCACAAGCCGTAGAATAGAATGTAATAGATTAACTCTTAATTGTACCTACAACAGAGTTTGAATTTGACATTAAGGTGAAGGCGCCTGTCTAGCCCGCGAAGTTCAAATTTTTTGAGTTCTTTTAGAATTTTTTCAAAATCTGACAATAATAAAAGACAAATTTTGTAATTCGCGAAAAAGACCGTGTGCAGTGCATTTATTAATACATTTATTTTACTCTAAATATTATCACGGTGGATATGATACTAGAAATCACTAAATATACAAAAATTGCCAGATTATCTGGATAGCTGTCGTTCTTGAAATGTTTTAGAGTAAGTTGGATATATTAATAAATGCACTGCACACGGTCTTTTTCGCGAAATACAAAATTTGTCTTTTATTATTGTCAGATTTTGAAAAATTTCTAAAAGAACTAAAAAAATTTGAACTTCTCGGGCTAGATGGGCGCTTTAGCCTTAAGTAAGTAGCATAATAACACAGTAGCGCACATTATCTCTTCTAGACAACCATTGGATGGAAATCATTATGTCATGTTGTCAAGGTAGTAGTCAACAGTGTATTATTATTATCAAACTAGCTGTGCCCCGCGACTCCGTCCGCGTGGAATGTGGACCACCCATAACATTTAGGGGTATGAAAAATAGATAGTAGCCGATTCTCAGACCTACCCGATATGCACACAAAATTTCGTGATAATCGGTCGAGTCGTTTCGGAGGAGTATGGTAACTAACATTGTGACACGAGAATCTTATATTTAAGATATAAGTAGCGTTGTGTGTATCAAAACATATTTTAGAAACAGGTAGCGCACTAATTAAGGTGGTAGAGCTAATCTGTTGCCAATTAACTACATCTCATATACGGCAGCGTTTCGAATGATGAGTGAAAATAAGACAAACTCCTCCACCCTTCCCTTCCCTCTGTCCCACTCCCCTTTAGATAAATGTCTTTGGTATTACAAGCATCTATAAGCACTCGCTAACTGCTTATTTGTCGACTCTGTTATACCTATAACAAAAATTAGCAAATTAAATGCTTTATACACAGTCCCTGTGAATCTTATTTATTTCTTATACCTATTTTCTGTTGAGCAGTTGAACCCACTATGTAGAAGGGCTTTTATATTTAAAATTTTCATAGAGGTGTTATTAATAGCTGGTGTGTTAGAGCCCTTTGTTCTTGCCGGCACTGTGTAAACACTTAAATTGTAGGGCGCAGCGGTTTCGCACTTCTGCGTACAAATACACCTCTTTGCACAATGCTTTATCTGCTACCTATTAAGCTGCAGCAAGCAAATCACTATACAGGTTGAAACACAATGTGTATACTATTTTTTTCAAAACTTAACTTTGTAATTCTAAAACTATCAGCTTTGGAGGAAACTTGAAAAACAAAAGGTGTTACAGGAATACAGCTGTTGACAGATTTCATAAGTCTACAAAACCTTTAGTACTTCAACTGTCCCACAAAGCCAATAGTTTTAGATTTACAAAGTAGTATACCCTTTCCGTTTCACCCAGTATACATAATGAAGATTAAATAAAATATAGAAATCATTTATTAAATATCCAACCCCTTTCATCGGCATCAATATTATTCTCACACACAAAAAAACATTTCGTCTCCAATATCATTTTTACAACGACAAAATATATTTTACGTGAAAATTTTCGAATATTAGTCTTTATTCAGAGTTTTATTTCCATTTTTGTGTATTTTTGTTTGCAAACATTGTCGTTGTTCAAATTTATGGGAATACCGATACCCATTATATATACGTGGCAGAAGGAAGGGTACCGTCACTATGCAAAATTGATGAAACACACTGCGCACCTGTGGTCGCGTTGCGTGTTCAGTTTGCATATTTTAAGCGAAATGCGTGCCTTTGTTTTCACTTGCTAGACATTTTCTAAGTGCCACTGCCATGCTACCCTTTGATAGCCTATTACTTCATTGGAGTTCTGTATAGATATAACCCCCCTTTTATGTAGAGCTCACACCTTGCGAGAACCTCTGCATGCAGAACTCTAAATTATATTCCATCCTCCTAAATTTAAGATGGCATTTTAGAAAAGCAAAGTTATTTTAATTCCTCATCCACATCAAAACAAATTTTGTCTTCAACAAACAAGTATCAAGTAGAATTTAATTACACAAAGGCCTCATTCTCTGAACTTTGTCATTACTTCACAACTCACGAGAGACGTGTAGATACCTAATTACCTACGCAGACTCCAAAAGTTTTAATTGCTCACTTAATGCCATTTAAAATTGTAAGCACACCGACTGTACGTAAGTGAATATAGGAGTCGTGCGATCGCACGGAACGTCGTCTGATCTCCGCGATTACCTTTCCTGAGGCGGAAAATAAAGTTCCCAAGAACTCCTTAATGGAATATCCTTTGAATAGGTCGCCTTGTAAATAACGTTAGGCCTCAGCGGAGGTGTCACAAGTTAGGCAAGTCGGCGAGTGGCGCGCAGTGCGAGCGGACCCGAACTTGGAGACCCCTCTAAATCTAAACTTTGCCCCGTTGACAGATTTGAGACTTGACTTTTTGAGGTAGTTGCGAGTATGTGAGAGCTGTTTTCAGACACGGGTGTAGTTTTTGCTTGAGTTGCTTTGAAACAAAGTTGAGGCAATAAGTACTGGATTTATGAGTATCTACATTATAACGATGGCAACACCCAAATATTAATGAATTTTGGAGTGTGATATACCATCAAATATAATGTTACAGATTTAACTATAATATAATATAGGGTTCAAAGTGAAATTCCCCTTTCATTTTATCATAATCATTTCAAAATTCATAAAAGTAGACACAATGACTAAAAGACGAATCGACTGAATGCGTAGGTAGTCGAGAATTTCGTAATATTAAAATCTTTTAGCAAATTGGATTTTATTTCATTGCTCAAATGTAATATTACTTTACATAAATTAATATTAAATCTTAGGCATTCTTTGAAATTTTCAATTCACAGAACTTATTGGGGGGCCACTTTTGAAAAATATTATATCTGCGTTTCGTACTATGACTGAGACAGCCGGATGTACAACTCCCCTCCCTTCCCCGCGCTCTGTTCACTCCTCCTCAGGTCGGCAATAACATTGGTATTGCAAGCATATACTATTTTAACAAAATCAGGCGATTCGTGTGTTCGTTTTACTTATTACCCAGAACGATTAAAATCATCCTAGCTCAGTAAACCTATATAAAAAAGCTCACACTCAAACTCACACTCAACATTGTTTTTATTCATGTACCTAAGTCAACAAAGGATTTATAAATAGTCTACAAATCGAATAGAATCTGCCACTGGTTCGCGTTGAAGCTTCTGCTGAGAAGATCCGGCAAAAAACTCAATGGTTACTATTTTCAATGAATAAAATATGGTGTACATTCTCAGGAACAGCAACAGAATGCGAGCAGTCAACACTAGCAAGCTATTTTATGAATAATCCTACTAATATTATAAATGCGAAAGTTTGTGAGTGTGGATGTATGTATGTTTGTTACTCCTTCACGCAAAAACTACTGAACGGATTTGGATGAAATTTGGAACACAGATAGATTATAACCGGGATTAACATATAGGATACTTTTTAACCCAATAATCCAATACTACGCGGATGAAGTCGCGGGGCACAGCTAGTATGATTATAATATAGAAAAGCAAACCAAAGACACACAATAAAACCATTCATAGTACCTATAGGTAGTATCTTATATACTTATCTATTGGCACGCGCCGCGAATCCGAAGATTAATACTTACACAAAATATAATTCCGTGCTCGTTTCCCGAACAATATTGACCCTCGACGATAAATTGAGATGCAATAAATCCAAAGGATATTAGTTACAGATAAGTCGGTAATACCATACTCGAGGAAAAAGAACAAAGGAAAATGTTCACGTTTTATTGATAATTCGGTTGGCATTAACAGACAGGTTTGTACCTTATAGTTATGATCGATAAGGGTGAACACAACATCAAGTTTTGAAATCGCGAACAAGATTCTTCTTCTAAGTCGTAGCACTCTTGTCAGAGCGGTCGTGGTCATGTTTCGGTCGGTTCTTGTGCCACCGCTGCTCGTACGATATGTCGCTGTGTGGGTCTATGTTTGGCTAAGTGAGAGCAGTCGTTCACGGTTGAATGTGTCACGGATTTTATGAGGTCTGTCCACCGTGTTAGATAGCGCCCACGTGAGCTCTTGTCTTCAACTTTCCCTTGCACCACCAATCGTTCCATAGAGTTTTTGTTGCGGGTGATGTGCCCAAAGAACTTGAGGATCCCCAGCGTTAATAGATATCTCGTAAACGAAGGTACGAGTATCATTTCGAAAGCGTTAATAGAAATACGACTAGAATAAGTCCTTCCAATTCTGGCCGCTACTCAAAATAATATATGTATCACCGACGTGCCCCGGGGAAATCTACCTATGTGAAAGCGAAACTAATGAAATAGGTACTGTTTTCACTGCTTGTATCTGTTCTGTAAACATTAGCTGCATACTAAAATTGCTAATGTTAATAATAATTTCAATTGGAAGAACGAGTCTAATAAGTGTGTAGAGATATATAATAAAATCGGAATTATATAGTTACAATCATCATTAGAATATTTGTTAGGTATCAATTAATAATCGCCACAACATCTATACAAGTAAAGAATACCATCAATTAGGTTGGTACTCATAAAATATTTAATAATAAACATGATAAAACAACACTAGTCTTATATTTAAAAGTGAATAGAAACTTAGCAAAAACAATGTTCCAACATTGAACAACATTTAACCAGCCTTAACGCATGTAAAATTCAAATTTCCACGTCACATTCCTCAATTGCTTCATACATTATGCACTGGCTATTGACGTCAACACTAATGGAAAATCGTCGATCGGTGTTCGATTGCATCATAGAGGAAAGAAAGAAGCCTTCAGGCTTCATATTGGAATAAAAATAAAAATCTACAGGTCTCATGATAGATCCTCTAGGGTTATTGAATCTAATTTTTGTATTGTTGTTTTTTCTTGCGTAATGTAACATTCTGCTGTTCATTACGAGTAGTCGTAATTACGACTACTTCATCAGCCTCAACTTCTATCGATAATGAGTTCCTGGTATACGTAGACGGAGCTTTTTTTTAATAAAGACTACTAGCAATGTGAGTTTATCACATTACCAGTTTTCCCGTTAGCCCCTCCAGCTAAGCTAATGCTTGTATTAGAAGTAGGCTCACGTAAATAGTTTAATGGCCAGCATTGGGAACGAACACGGAACTTCTCAGCTCCTGAGGGCGAGGGTCGGCCCCTCTAACCACTAGACTATTGACGCCTTAATTTAATAAATAATTGCAAATAAAAGAACTCAAAAGTTTGACTATATAGATCCCTAAACACAATATTTTATGTGAGTATCGTTGTTCATACGATAAATATAAAACGAAACGTACAGATCAAACGTTTACCGGCCCAATAGCAAATCTGGAACACAAGATGGCAATAAATTTTCCGTTTGTTCCTTTTTGTTTTTATATCTGAGCACGGCTGGGAAAGTCCATCAACTTCTATTTATTCAGGACAAAGGTTCTGTTTGCACTGGCTATTGACAGTTTTGTAGCCAAGTTTATGACGTCGATTAGAAACCTTCTTCTGAAAAGAGCAAAATAACTGTCAACGGAACCAAATACAACGATTACTGTAATATTAAGTCTTAGTTTACAAATAAATATATTTAAGCGGTTAGACAGGTACGTAAGCTTTCTTAGCAAATCTTTATACAGATGACTTTAATTGTCTTTAGAAATAAGATTGAAATAGAAAGTTTTCAAAAACCAATTAGGTGTGACCTTTGCCGCTTGATATAATAAATGATTCGAACAAAGTTTCGCGAATAACTTTTATGAAAACAATTTACTAAAATTTTCCTTTCAATTGTTAATGACAGTGGACATCAGAAAAAGTAGATAAATTAGGGAAACAAATGACCAAGTTTTTAAATATTTTTATTTGTAAACGTATATTTATAAATATTAAAGTCCATTTTGACTCAATATCCATAATTAAAATACAATTATATTAAAAACCAAACTACGACACTGAAATAAAACAGAACAGGCAATTTCAAAAGTGGATAAAAATTACATTTATAAAAAGTAGATGAAAATCACACTGATAAAAGTCTTCAAAATATTTGCAGCGAAAAGTGCCCCATTATAAAAGTTTCGAGAGGTCCCCCGAAACATAATTTATTCAAACCAAACATTTTCACAATTTAAACGAGGAAACAGTATAAAAAGTTACCTCGCCAAATTCGTAAACAAAATTTGTAATACGAAGCGACGTCTGTAAATGTAGTGACGTCTGAAAAATAGGGGGCATTAGACGTGTATAAAATGTGACTCTTCTTACATTTATCATGAAATTAGGTAGTAACCTATGTCTGTTTATTTTTAAAGCAATCCTGCCAATAATGAGCACTCTAAATAATGGTCAAAGTAATGATCGATGCAATGGCATCACAAAGTTGAAAAGTAAAGGAAATCAACTCAGAAGTAAAACGCACTTTTGAATATTAAAACCGATTATATTCTTCCAATTTAATCACTCGACCCGACTCGACCGTTCATGGCGCCTTCTCAACACAAAGTGAAACCAAAAAGTAGTTGTCAGTCTGACTTCACTATCGGTGTTGCCAAAGTAAACTTTAAAAGTATACTACCCTCAATAATTATCGTATAGAAATAATCATTTAGCCGTATAAATTATAATGATACTTACAAAGTATTTGTTCTGAAAACAATTTGTATAAAGTCTTTATAGATGGATTAAAATTTCCACAAATTACGGGGTAAGGCTTCCACATAGTTACTTATTCAGTCTATATACATATAACTCAAAGGTGACTGACGTCAGTCAGTCGCCTTTGAGATAGTAGTCAGTCAGTCAGTCATCACTGACTGCCTGACTGACATAGTGATCTATCAACGCACAGCCCAAACCACTAGACGGATCGGGCTGAAATTTGGCATGTAGGTAGATGTTATGACGTAGGCATCCGCTAAGAAAGGATTTTGATTAATTCTGCCCCAAGAGGATAAAATAGGGGATGAAAGATAATATGAAACTTTGTCAATTAAATTCCACGCGGACGAAGTCGCGGGCACAGCTAGTTCAGTAGATAAAACTGCAATATCATACTAGAATATACCAAAATCATTACGCTCTAGCTGTAGGATCAAAGACATCGTCTTTATCATTCAAGATTAGATACACAATAGAAATCGTGTCCTGAATAATTCTCCTGTCTTGGGATCAAAGGCCACGTATTGTATAGATCATCACTCCATTAGTGAGGCGACGATAGTAATGGTATTAGAAACGTATTGGATACGGATTCAAAGGGTGTGGATGTCAGAGATGAATGAAGACTTTGATAGATTTCCTTGGAACTGATTATACCGACTGTTTCAAAACTTCGAAATAAAACATGGAGGTTTTTATATCCGTATGGGGCACATAATAAAACGCACATTGCATTAAAAATGACAATGTTTCTATTATTATAGTGTATTATTATTTCTATTACTTTTCATTTGATTTTTTTTTATTAACACAAGTAAGTACCGTTTGTGAATACAACCGAAAATCTGCAATGTCCCACTATACTCTCATCTTGAAGTCAAGTTGTAGCCGACTGATTACAACTCATATACCGGCTAGCTCGTCCGGGGAAGTACTACGCTCTCACAGAAGATCAGCGTAAAGTAACCATTATAGCTGTTTTTTTTTATCTGGACTAAATTTTGTTGGCCAGACTGCCCATAACAACTTCACAGAGCCGGAAGCTCAACCTCCCTTCTATCCGATTCCGACTCCCCTTCAGGTCAGCAACCTTCGAGTAATTCCATTGGTTTTCAAACCTCTATAGTCTACGGTAACTGCATATCATCTGGCGGGTCGTTCGCTTGCTTGAGACTCGCTTATATAAGTTTTAAAAAATCTTAACTTTCACTCAATCAACAGCTGAAAGAGATTTCGTACCTACCAACGAAGTAGCGACAGTGTCTGCCAAAGTATTGTTAACATGTTTGCATGTCCTTCCAAACGCAAACATTGAATCGAGGTACTTTTAGCCGCCGATAAATTCCTTCTTCAGACGAGCACTAAACGTACCAAATCGTTCGGATAAAGCTGAGCTGACGATGGAGGCCGTCGGCCTGACGATATCGGTTTGTCGCCGCTCAAGTGCGCGAGATTTGGACCAGGTAATGACGTCATTTGTATCGAATGTACGGTGTAACGGGCGCCTCAAGTTTTATGCTATTTTTACTACGTGCTCTGTGGTTTTTGCTGGCCTTTAGTTGGAAGCTGTGTTAGTAACTCTTCTGGAGTACATCGTGCTATTTACTTTTGCTAATTTCAATGTCTTCAATCTCGTCTAATTAATAACACTGGCAAAAAAAAAAAAATTTTTTTTTTTAGTTTTTTATCCCTTTTAATATTTTTACTAAACGGTTTGTAATAACAGCAAATAATTTATGAATATAGGCATTACTTGAATCTTTGCTGTACCTTATTACAAAACCATTAGTAAGAATACTGAAAGGGTTATTGTACCAGAAATTAAAAATATAATTGATTGAGGTAATTTGTTTAACGTACCTACTAGGTAACTTTGTTATAACAGAGAGCTATTAATTTCTGAGCATGTTTCAATGTATCTACAAAAATACACCAATTCGTTTACTGTCTCAAAATAATTTAAATAATTCAGTAGGTATTTATAGAAATAAGTTTTCGTGGAAAAAGTAAGTAATACCCTTCGATGTCTGTTCGTTATAAATTTAAAAAAAGCAATCGTTCCGCCTTCGTACTTTGGTAACAACAAGTAGAAAAGTTTATTTCGAACGTTTGCTCGGAATTTCTACGGTCGCATTACAGGAATTATGATGAATTGTAGAAATATATCTAATATACAATAATTTATCTTTTAGACTAATATAACATCGTTCAATGTCTCCTATCAATATTATCTAAATCATAAAATTATAACGTAGGTATATGGATACTTACCTACCACATTAATTTTAAGACCTAACCAAAACTATTCAATGCGCTAAATACCGAATACATTCCAGGACCTAAATTCATTGAAACAGGATTAATAAATAATTTAAGTCTAGTTAAATAAGGTTAATTTAGATTATTGTGTAAATAATTGAAACCCCAGTTTTATTGTAATGAATAAAAATTAAAAAAGTCAAATAAATAAATATTATTTGTATTTAGCACTTGATTATTATAAAAATACAGTGTCCGAAAGTTCTGTCATACATTTTATTTGGAAATTAAAAATGAAAATGTATTTTCATTTCAATGAGGTTACAAAAATAACATAATGTTTCTCTTTTATGCTATACATAATTCTTTATACTTAAATAAATATTAAAATTTTGTCAACATAATAAATACCTTTAAAAATCATGAATAAAAATATGAAACACATTTCTTTATTGAAATATAATTTATTCGGTTTCAAAGAAAGTTGGAATGGCAGTCACGAAAAGGAAAAAAAAACAAAATAAAAAGAGCGTAATTAATTACGGCATAGAAATTAATTAGTTTATCTTGTTCATATTAATTTCAGTTCCCTCTGTGGGTATAATTATTTTGTTGAATCTGTAACTGAATGGGAACAAATAATAGTTATTTAAGTATAGCTTCAATATTTGTGTGTTACTGAAAGATCTTATCTAAAGCGAGGTTCGGAAAAGCTAATCTGTGGTAGCAGAGACAAATGTGTAACATCTGGGCCCTAACCACGCTAGCTACTCAAATCGTAATAACAAACGCTCGCGATTACGTTTCAAACGCTCCGCTTTTGACGTTTTGCTGACACGAGCTTCACGATTTCTACTGACATTGATATGGTACCACACTCGCGATTCTTAGCGTTTGACCTTGAGCTTGCGACTGACTTAGTTTTTTTTAAAGTAAAGTTTATTTGCGATGGGTTACTTTACGCATTTAGCCAATGTCGAGTAAATATAATTTTCAAGTTTTATATGAAGGTCTTTGTCTAGGCCTAATATTACCAGACTTATTGGGGAAACTCGAATAATCATGTTTCACTACTATTCATCCAATTCCCCCCACTCACAGAGATTTTTTTTATGAACATTGGCATAAAGCCAAACGTAGTTACCAACACAGATCCAAATAAAAAAACTACAAAGCGTTCGATGGCATGAGCCACTCGCAAATGAGACGCTAGCGTGGTACCAAATATTGGCCAAGCGTTTGAAACGTAATGGCTAGCTTTTGCCTTTCTATTACGATTTGAGTAGCTAGCGTGGTTAGGGCCCTGATCTCCTTCAAGGGCACTTGGGCCTTTGATCTCGGTCGGATCCATTATTTTAATAACAGACAAAACTGTGACCTATCTAATTTTATAAGAACACGATTCTTCTAGTTTTAGTACCTAACTTGTGCATTATAACATTAAACCGCAATAACCATACTACAGCCATCGAGAACCGATTCGAAAATTAATAGATTTCCTTTATTTCATTAGTTATTTGAACGTTTCCACTACATTTATTTTTAATAGCTGTGCCCGCGCAATGGTCGACATGAACTCGATCATTATTATTCGATTATTTCGTATTGCTTCTAGTTGGCCGTGATATACTAGGTGAAACCGAAAGGGCATACTATTTTTTTGGCAACTTTACTTTGTAAATCTAAAACTATCCGCTTTGTGGGACAGTTGAAGTACTAAAGGTTTTGTAGACTTGTGAGATCTGTCAACAGCTGTATCCCTGTAACACCTTTTGTTTTTCAAGTTTCCTCCAAAGCTGATAGTTTTAGAATTACAAAGTTAAGTTTTGAAAAAAACGTATACCCTTTCTGTTTCAACCTGTATAGTAAACATTCACCGAATACAAATATTCCAAGTTGCTTTTACGAGCTACAATAAACAGGGTGTATATCGAATCGCATACGCACTAACATTAAGAGTAGCAATAACATAATTAATTCAAAATATCACGCGTAATGGTTACATTTGAATGCGAGGTCGTATTATTGCTGTGCGTACTACTTATAAGACGTATGGAAATGTATTTCAGGCGCCTGTAAAGCAGTGTTGCCAACCCCAAGAAACTAAAAAAAACAGTTCACCAATAAAGAAACAGTAGGTATAGTAAAAAAGGCAGATTTCATATATTCCTCTTATAATCAAAATAATCACCTTCTTTTATCAGTTACCAGCACTCACATACTTTGTTAAATTATAATATTGATACTGCCATATAGTGGCATTGCGTTTTATTACATCGTGGTTCTCAAAAAAAAATTGCATAGTGTAATAGGTGGCGCTGAACGATTATTTAAAAACAGCAAAAATTAGGAATGAAACAGAAAACATCATCAGCAATGTGAAAACAACAAATCATCTGTTAAAACAGTAGGGTTGGTAACACTGCTGTAAAGTTTTATAACCGCGGGTTATGACCGGGTTTATTCGGGCAGATTTATTAGTGACCCACCTTGAGGTTGGGATTGTAATCTGCAAACGTGAATTCGGCCCTGACACACTGTGACTTTACGACGCAGCGGGACAGGGGTACCGTTTTGTGATACTGTCGTAGCCCACAGCCATTTTAGTGTTAAGTGTCTTTGGGTAAGGTAACGAATGAAATTTGTTATGGCGTTGTAAATCTTGTGCTTCAGCATGAAAGGTTCTTAATTGAGAATCTTGTGAACCTTCTATGACTGCGTTTTCTGCTAAGGTATTCGATATAATACTGGAAACATAATATTCTTCCGATCGACGCAGTCCATTCAATTCCTATGTCGTCCACGATCAATTCCTAAAAATTTATATTTTCTCCTATTAACTCAAATCTTCAGCAGTGATAGCCGATTGGTTAAAGCACGCGTCTTGCGGGCACCAGGTCTTGGGTTCAAATCCCGGTTCGCACCTCTGGATTTTTCGAAATCTATGTGCGATTCATAATTTCTATATGATTATCACTTGCTTACGGTGAAGGAAAACATCGTGAGGAAACCTGCATGTCTTAGAAGGTCTAACCAATTTTCGAAAGACATGTGAAATCCGCCAACCCGCACTGGGCCAGCGTGGTGGATTATGGCCTGAATCCCCCTCATGTTGAGGGGAGGCCCGTGCCCAGCAGTGGGACGTCATAAGGGCTAAATTATTATATTTCAACTCAAATCTTCGGCAACTGTTTTCGAAGTCGTCAAATCGTTGTTTTTTATAACGACAGTCCTCCAAATCCAGGTTTTCTTACAGAAGTACAAAAGAAAAATGTCTCAAAATGAAGAAGTACAAAGTCTCAAAATGTACTAAAATGTATACTTTCTAAACTCCTATCAAAATAGGTTTATATTACAAAGCAAATAAGCATTGATAATTTAATGCAAAAACGTCTCGGTAACCAATGAAGTACAACAAAACACATTAATAACGGAGCATTGATCGCTTACCTTTACCAAAGTTCCTCACTTATCACGAACCGAATCTGTACGAACAACATCAAAACAAAATAAATTGCGCCATGGCCGCAGTTTTGGGAAATATTTTGTATTTATTTTCGTTTTACGCGTATTTTGCGGTGCCTGATGGAGTGTGCACGGAGATACATATCCAGTTTATCGACGCCATTATTCTTATGTCCGGGAGTTTATTCTGTCAAGATGATGACATTTTATTGAGATAAAATTTTAACCATACAAGGAATACGTAGAATTACCAGCAACTCTGTATTATATGTGAACTAATTTCAAACAACGAAGGGATTTTTTGACGCGTTGCTAATATTAATTATCTCTATCAGTTATAATCAACATCTATAACAAAATACTAAGATCGCCCTGAATTAATTTAATTTTATTGGTAACGCGCGGTTTATAAACTTTAATTAACGTTGAATTCCAATTATTTTATATTCGGAGATCATCCCTTAATTACTAAACGTTCATAGAATTGTTTTCCACGAAAATCTCGTTAGTGGTACGCCATTGCAGCTATCTGTTAATACATTTTGTTTAATAATAGTAGATGATGACTTCCAGTACCTACCTATTCTAATCTAATACTCGTATATAAAATTCTCGTGTCGCGGTGTTTGTTGCCAAACTCCTCCGAAATGGCTCGACCGATTTTCATGAAATTTTGTGTGCATATCGGGTAAGTCTGGGAATCGGTCAACATCTATTTTTCATACTTATAAATAATTTATATGGCAGAACAACGTTTGCCGGGTCAGCTATAATATAATATATTTTTAGAGAACAAATAAAGCCTATTTTTAATTATAAAACACGATGCTCACATTGATAGTACTAAGATATAATTTTTGTAATGAATTTATTCTGCTAATTGTTATGGGATGCGAGTGAACTCGTACAGCACAAACTACATAGATAATATTGCCAGTGCATACAATGGCCACGCTTATGGCCAATGCCCATAGCTTTAGCAAATGCCTATTATAGCTAAGTCCAGGCAAATTTGTCTGAGGAAATGCATAATTAGGTTATCCGTACTAAATACTGTTAACTAACAACTACAGCTAGACTTAACTGCAAAACTTGTGAACAACTTTTTCTACCAACAAACTACTTCGTCCGCCCTAACCTAATACACTGGGAATTTGTACGCGTTTTGTTCACAGAAAAGGTTCTACCAAGTTTCTACTAGTCAAATACAACGTGTTATATGCGAATCATGTAAGTACAAATCCTACTAATATTATAAATGTGAAAGTTTGTGAGTGTGGATGTATGTATGTTTGTTACTCCTTCACGCAAAAACTACTGAACAGATTTGGATGAAATTTGGAACACAGATAGATTATAACCGGGATTAACATATAGGATACTTTTTAACCCGATAATCCCGAATTTTTTGCTAAGTTAAAACACTACGCGGATGAAGTCGCGGGCTCAGCTAGTTAAAAATAAATCTATTTTATCTCAACCATGATTAAATTAAATATAAGTAAATATGCCATTTTAATGTTTATGTGGTAGTAGGTATATTTCTTGGTATATTTTTTTTTTCTAAAATATGAGTGAACTAGATTTTATTTTTTCACATTATTTATTGATATCAATTATTGTTTTTGAAGTGCTGAAACTTAGAAGCAATGATAGTTACTCTACACCTATATTCACTTTCAAATCATAACCACTGGCCAATATGATTTCGCAATACGACCGCTTGGCGCAGTGGTGCAAGCGTAGGCCGCTCGGCTCACTGCACATGGTGGTTGCGGGTTAGATTCCCGCCGAGGCAAATTTCGGAAATATCCTTTTCGTGATTTGCCCAGCTCTAGGTGTCACTGGGACCGCCCCAAGTTCATCGTACGGTATCCATAGTACAAGCGTTGCTTAGTTTGGGACCATACAGTCGGTGTGTCAATCTGGCGATATTTATTTATTACCAGTTGAGCCCGCGACTTCGTCCGCGTGGAATTTAACTTAACAAAAAAGCCCGCTCCCGCGTTCTGAGCCCGCGCGACAGGACCCAATTTTGAAAGTTTTGTTTTTCTAAAATAAAAGTAGCATAAGTTACTGCTTATAATAACAGCTATCTGCCAGTGAAAGTCCCGTCATAATCGGTCCAGCCGTTTCGGAGATACTCTTTGATTTCATGTGTTTTTTTTACGCGGAACCCTAATTGTTTTTTCTAAAATTAAAGTAGCCTAAGTTACTCCTTAATACATCAGCTATCTGCCAGTGAAAGTCTCGTCAAAATCGGTCCAGCCATTTCGGAGATTACCCTAACAAACAGACAGACAGACAGACAGACAGACAGATAGACAGACAGACGATTGTTTTTTTATATCGCGTTTTTGCTATAGGTGTCGTATGTACTTTCATATGCATTTAGTGAAAAGGTGTTATTTTGATATTACAGACACTCCAATTTTATTTATTTGTATAGATTTATTAAGGTATTAATGGTAGGTACTTACGTCATGTAAATGCCAATTTAATCACTCTTTTCGGGGAACAAAACAAATACAAATTCAAGATGTTGCTACCTCACATTTACCATTCCACTTGCGTCATCTGATGTAGATAAAGTTTAAGTACCTAACATCAAATAAGATAAAGACATTTCCCCAATGCGAACGGCAGGTGCTCCCAACTTGGGAGGGTCAAATCTTTTTTCCGAATCTAACTTTTTCTTTCGGGCCCTTGATGAAGTTTGGAAACGCCCTTTGTAACCGACGAAACGCTCAATACCTTTTTGTTGGAGGAATAGATCCCAGTCTAAGTAATTACATGGGTTACTTAACTAATTGAAATTGTATTGAAAGTAAAAGTATTATTCTTCGCTTCACTTATTTGCTAACCTATAATATTGTGCCCTATTATTATTATTTTGAGAATTTACAGTCAAATTTATTTACATACATTTGTTAACATAAATGAATTTCTACAAATAAATAGAATTGGAGTGCCTGTTTGTAATATATTTAAAAAATAATAAAAAAAAAACCGACTTCAAAAAAAGTTTTTTGAAGTCGGTTTTAATTTTGATTAAATTTTTTTTTTCACGATTTTTAGTGGTATTCTACCTATCAAAATGCTGGCAACCGTAAACGGTCCATATCTCTCAAACTACTGAACCTATTTTTATGAAATTTCCATGGTATCACCAAGGGATCCTGACAATAAAGGCCACACATAGTATACCACTTATACCAATATATGGCACTTATAGCCACAATTCCACTAAGCCCAAACACGACTAGGTTATATTGTGGTATTACGGAGTTCCGGCCCCTACCTTCCAGTTTCTTCATCATCTGATAATGAAACCGCAAGGTAGGTAGTTTACTGAGACTATTTTAGTGACGGCAACCCCCACTGAAAAGTCACAGGAAAGCAAATCACGTAATTTCGTTTACTTGGATAATGATGTATTTTTTCAGTTATTTTGATTTTAATGCCAAACTACTGAACCGATTTTGATAAAAATTTTATGGGACCAATCTGCACGAATATCCTTTCAAATGCAAAAAGAATTTTTCGAATCGGTTTATAAATGACGGAGTTATGAGGTAACAAACATTAAAAAAAAAAAAAACAACATACACACGAATTGATAACCTCCTCCTTTTTGAAGTCGGTTGATAACACCTTTTCACTAAATTCATATGAAAGTACATAACACACCTATAACAAAAACGCGATTAAATTTTTTTTAGGTCTGTCGGTCTGTCTGTGTTTTTGTTCCGGGTTATCTCCGGAACGGCTGGACCGATTTTGACGGGACTTTCACAGGTAGATAGCTGATGTTATAAGCAGTAACTTAGGCTTCTTTCATTTTAGAAAAACAAAATAAAAAAAATGGGTCCTGTCGTGCGGGCTCAGAACGCGGGAGCGGGCTTTTTTGTGAAGTTAAATTCCACGCGGACGAAGTCGCGGGCTCAGCTAGTAAAAAATATATATTTTCGACACTTCATTACTAAACCTATCTGAAAATAATAATATACTATTAGATTTTATAAATACAAACAATTTATTTTAAAACAAAACAAGTTATTAGAAATGATGCTCCATTTCGACATGTCGACCAGTCAGACGCATCTCGTCCAGTTTACGAGTACAAATATTACGCAGATGACAAGTCTTGTTCGGTGTTTTTTTTTAATTATGCGCCTTCTTAGACCCCTTTCTACCTGAGGCTACCAAACTGAACATTTACGAGTTGGCCTCGTGGATACATTTCGGGTAGGCAGTTTCTACCCCTGGGTCTGTCGAAAGCAGGTGCCACTGATCAAAGTTTGATGTAAATTATTTCCAAATTGATTCTCTACTGAATCTATCAGTCCTTTAAATTATTAATTTACGCAATTTCAGTTTTCCGGTCTATAATGGTATTTGTCTACCGCAAACAATATTAATTTGATGTTTACTTTGTGGAAGCAACAAATTAGTTTTGATTAAAACCAATTTAGATTTATCGGGAGATACCAGATCCAATTAGGAAAATTAGAACTTCCGATGCAAATAATAATTAAAAATGAAGTTTTAATTGTAACTACTAACAATCTAACATGATATTTTGGTACGGTACGGTAAAGGCACGTATACCTACAATACGACCTGTCCTATACGCACTTACCCCACGTACAACGGATTTATTCTGTGTCATTGCCAATTGCCGAACGGACCGCCACGGTGACTATTTTTTTTATTTTTGTACTCTGATAGTTCTGATAATGATGAATTATTTATTCGTATGGCATTCTTACAATTGTTCACAATAAATAAAAATTATAAAGTTATTCTATCTTTTAATTGCTGTATCCATGGGATAGCGTCGTTTTCGAGAGAGAACAGGTCTGTTGGGCAGCCGTGTGGTACCTTGTGAGTGGGCAGTCTCTAGCTATGATGATGATGATAATGATGATAGAGTTTTCAGAGTTTTAAGACAAAGCAATCGAAATCCGTTGCGTGACGCCCATATCTACCGATATATCAACATTAATTCTACAAGATATAGGTGCCGATTGAGATTCAGGACAATATTATTATAATTTCAAATCGTAACAGAGGGTTATGTTTTCACGAAAGCTCATATTACGTTCACTGTTTCATTTATACATTACGTCACTATAAATCTACACGAGTGTTTAATCTTCCAGCCTGTCATTAACGAGTTTAATGCTGAAATATCAGGTGTAAATGAACAAGTCTGAATATTAAATTTAATCGCAAACATTTCAGGATTACGTAGCATTTCCGTTACGCTTAATGTAATGAGGATAATCTTGTTATGACGGCCGCAGCAGTATTGAATGTGGGCAAACAGGCCTCTTAAAAGTACTTAAAACTGGGCTTTATACAGGTTGTTTCAGAAGTGCGTAATAAAAATGTTAGTTCATATACGTTAGCTGATATGTTGAGGCCTCGTAAAGACCGACTATACGTAGGCAACAATTACATTTTCATAGTTACGGGTTTTTGAATAATTATCACAACTAGCGTGTTGCGGCCTTAGTACGCATTTAATGACCTAGAAAATAGTGTAACCTGCATTAAGGAGTAAGACGCCAATATTCAATAAAAATAATAATTGTGTAGCTGGTTGGTATCCTTTTACATGCATTTTATTTTTAAATTGCAGTTTTTTAATTTCGATCAAATTTTATACAATTTCATTTAATAACCGATATCTCATGTCGTCCAAACCTCCAAGTATTAATTCGGAGTTTTGAAACACCATGTACTTATACTGTAGGTACTGTGTTGGGATATTTTAATCCTGAGTGGACGCGGCTTTCTGTCGCCTATATTCCCTGAAGGGATAAGCAGATGTACACTAAAGTGCAAACACAATTGCCGATAATATTTTGGTCCTAAGCAATAGAGGGCGAGGCTACTGCCACCCGTTATACACCCCTTAGTGCAAGAGAGATTAAATAAATAAATATTGCCATTCAAAAACACAAACTGTATGGTCCCAAACTAAGCAACGCTTGTACTATGGATACCGTGCAATGGACTGGGGGCGATCCCAGTGACACCCAGACCAGGGCAAATTACGAAAAGGTAATTTCTGAGAAGCCCAGCAGCCTACGCTCGAACCACTGCGCCAAGCGGTCGTCTTAGTGCAAGGGAGATTCGTCTCATCGTCCAAGTCATAGCCTTTCCCGTAGTGGGTTGGCAAACTTCACACGTCTTCCAAAAAACGTGCAGGTTTCTCTACGAAATTTCTCGTCACCGTTCAACACACTCCTTACTTCCAAAGCAACTGCTCTACCCACTTAGCTATCACTGCTTTCTCTAACTTACAATGTATGTCCATTACCTCATACATATTGAAGAGGAACCAGCGTGGGAACGTCCAAGAAGTCAACTGGAACATTTCGTTCCGGAACCATGTCCCTCCAATTTGGCAGCTATTGGCGTACGAGTGCTGGCGTGGGGAAGCGTACGGGAAGCGCCGGTCACGCATAAAAGTTAGTTGCAACTGCGAAAACTTCAGTCTTCGCGTGAAGTACTCGGCAGACAATTTGTAACTATGTATGTTCGGGCTATTCCGAAGAGGTATAACAAGGATAGAGCACGCGTTTTTTTGTAGTATCAAATTTATATTCTCGAATAATCTACATCTACGCTACATCTTAAAAAAGGAAACATCTTGTGAAATGAAAAATTTGAAGTCAGTTTTTACAACTGTGGTGACCAGTTCGGGTCCTAGTGCAATGAGAATTTCAGTACATTTGTAATATAATTACCATATAAATAAATAACTTCAGTGACAAATACTTATATAAGTACTACCTGTGTTTTATAAATAAACGAATAATAATTGTAATTCAAAGAAATGTACGTATAGATAGTCGGCTTTGATTACATTTCAAGATATGATTGAGTGTGTTATCTCTGACCCTGTCTCTCTTGTTGCAAAATAAATCAGAAGGACACAGTCGGATATATCTTGGATGTTCACTCACTCCATGCTTGTCATACCTCTTTGGGCTAGATGTAGTACATGCGCAGAATACATTTCAAGATAACGTTTTATTGGAATAAATGTGGCTAATTGTGATGATTAGATTATGACGGGGCATTCTGCCATCACGCGTATGTGGTCCGCTTGCTGCTTGAATGTTTATCCTATAATTTTCTTTTTCATAATATTACTAGCTTTTAGCCATAGCTTCGCTAGTGTAGATTTTAATTTCTGCATGAAAAAAGTGCCACCTACTGTCCCCAACTAATAGCTGAGAACCATCCAAGTGACCCCATGAGAAAACCCATCAAAATCGATCAAGCCGTTTAGAAAGAGAAGAATTACAAACACACGTACACCGGAATTTTATAATTTTTAAATTAAATTGACAAAATTTTGACATAACTCGTGTTTATCTCGTGTTTACTTATTTTTTGTAATAACTACGCCAGGGTAGTTAGGTACTAATTAGAAAAAAAGAAAATAATATTTTTTAAATTTTATTTCCTGTTTCCTATTTCCTATTAAATTGCTGCAATCATACTATGCGAATAACGCCTATTTATTATGATTGCACCGCATAATTAGATAGCGAGGTGTATGAAAAATTCAAGTTAATTCCACCGGCGACGGCCACCGGGAACCATGCGAAGTATAATTAACTAAATCGAAGTCGATGCAATTTTTATAACCCTTCCTGAGTGCAGCACCGTTTAATTCAACCTGAATAAATGAAGTTTGAAGTTAATTGGAAAATTTAGAGAAATTAATTTATTAAGTAGTATGTTTTTTGGTTTCATCTATTAATGATAGTTTTGCGCATGTCCATACCATTATTTCTATCCACTATTAATGTCCATCCTATGGAAGAATAGTCCATAGTCCTTGCTTCCCAGTACTTCCCACAGTATAGGTGTGGGAATTAGGGATCCGCTGCATGTAAATCTTCATCGTCATCGTCATCGTCATCGTCATCGTCATCGTCATCGTCATCGTCATCGTCATCGTCATCGTCATCGTCATCGTCATCGTCATCGTCATCGTCATCGTCATCGTCATCGTCATCGTCATCGTCATCGTCATCGTCATCGTCATCGTCATCGTCATCGTCATCGTCATCGTCATCGTCATCGTCATCGTCATCGTCATCGTCATCGTCATCGTCATCGTCATCGTCATCGTCATCGTCATCGTCATCGTCATCGTCATCGTCATCGTCATCGTCATCGTCATCGTCATCGTCATCGTCATCGTCATCGTCATCGTCATCGTCATCGTCATCGTCATCGTCATCGTCATCGTCATCGTCATCGTCATCGTCATCGTCATCGTCATCGTCATCGTCATCGTCATCGTCATCGTCATCGTCATCGTCATCGTCATCGTCATCGTCATCGTCATCGTCATCGTCATCGTCATCGTCATCGTCATCGTCATCGTCATCGTCATCGTCAACGTCATCGTCATCGTCATCGTCATCATCATCATCGTCATCATCATCATCATCATCATCATCGTCATCGTCATCGTCATCGTCATCATCGTCATCATCATCATCATCATCATCATCGTCATCGTCATCATTGACTGGGCGGCGTCCGCGAGGCACTATCGACTCGAGTGGGGTCAAGTGAGACGACGGCTGAAATTATTTCTTGCAAAGTTTTTTTTACGGCGACGTGGATACAGTTTAGTATGCATTGGGTTTGTTTAAAAGGAAACTGTTCAGACTTTAACTGTCTTATACCATTTTTTTCTGGCATACACAGATTGGATTGAAATGCCTGATTTAAACCAAAACACTCACCTTACACTCACTTGGAATAGCCGCATAAAAGAAAGAGAGAACATAATATGCAAGAAACTACTTGTTTCTTCCTTATAGCTCCGTCTTTGTCTGTTGGGCGGTTGACCAGGGCTCAAAACTTTGCTAGGTATAGATTTCGTCGATATAATATATTTATAAAAAATGGGAGCAAATTTTTATAAGCACTCATGTCTGAAGTCCTAGATCAGAACCCTCAGCATTGAAGAACAGGACGCGAGGAGGATGCCTGAATATTGCCTTTACGAATGCGTCACATGTGCGTTCAGCTTTTCTCTATCTATACTACAGAATACATTGTGATGTATTATATATCCCCTTCTATTTATCTTCATCAACCCTACTAACAGCAAGTGATCATGGAGACACGGAAATGGAACTGACCGCGGTCGGGAAACCGGGGGCTGGGATTGGGCATCTAACCGCAGAAGCGACTCCACATCTTTTGTAACCGCAGACGCGACTCCGCATCTTTTGAAGTTTCACTTATGTTTGTTAACAAATAATGTACATTGGTCTATGGCATGTTTTATTAATTTGTAATGTGCGCCTATTCAATATTTCAGGAGTCTAATTTTGATGGAGTTGATTGGAGGAGTACTGGGCAAAATTAACCACAAAGTAAGTATGTCCCCGAAAATGCCAGATAACATTGCGGTAGATCCAGGCGACGGCGGGATGAACTGGGACTCGTTAAATATCCAAGAATAGAGAGGAGTAGAACAAGGGAAGGGAGGCCTTTGCCCAATAGTGGAGCATAGCAGGCTAATAATAGTAACGACAATACTCTAGCTACCACACCTGTACTGTCCACACACTAAAACTCACACTTGTCAATTGATCATGTAAATCACCACAAAAGAAACCACCGTTGTCCCAACCTCAACAAACTGGTGTGAACTAGACTTAGGCAGTACAATCAGTAAACCGGTGACAAATTAAAAACTAAAAAAAAACTTTGTGACACGTGCGAATCTATCTATCTATTATTTTTTTATTAATTTCACAGATTTTACAGGGGACTTTTGACATTTTTCTTTGTAAAACCACCTATAGAAAGTCCAAGTATAGGAACCAGCATCAATCAGATATTTTTTAATACTTACATTGATTTGGAATTATCACTAGTTCGAAATATACAGCAATTTCAAAGAAAAACATACTATTAGGTACCTGTATCGATTAATTAGGAAAATGGAATACTTACCTATTCGAATTATCTGGATCTGATAGGAATAGCACGTTAAAACTTTGGTCGAACGACTGAAGACTTGCAAAGTTACGGATTCAATTGAACCCCTACTTACCCATAAAATAGACTAATTTGTAGGTAGACTTTCGTTTGTGAATAGTATAGCGGGTCGTTCACGTGTAATCAGATGCATGAATTTAAATATACAACCTTCGCAAACAGAACGCGAAGTTTGTTTTCAGTTGAATTAAACATAGTCGCGACTACATAAATATTAATACTTACTAATAATTAATTGGGGAGTACCAAACTAACATTGAAGCATCCATATCCAGAAAAAAAACCTCTTTCCTTTCTTGTTTTCTATCTTTATTAAACTTTGAGAACATTGCCATGACGCACTAATTAATAATACTAATTTAGCCCTTTTGACGTCCCACTCTTGGGCACGGGCCTCCCCTCACTACGAGGAGGATTCAGGCCTTAATCCACCACGCTGGCACGGTGCGCGTTGGCGGATGGCACATGTCTTTCGAAAATTGGTTAGATTTTTTTTTTTTTTATTGACTATATGTTGTTGGCCAGAGTGGCCATAACAACTTCACCCGGACAGAGGGCGAGCGCAAGTGCGCTCCAGCCAGAGGGGCAGGGGGGCAGCTAGCTCAAGGGCGCCACAAGGGACACGACCTCAGCGTGGGCCGCTGCCAGGAGAGGTGGCGAGGGTAAATCTACCACCGGATCGGAACGCAACCTCGACTGAGAAGATCCGGCAAGAAACTCAGCGGGCTTGTCGGGTGCCAAGGTGCGTCTAGGTAAGTAGACGCACCTTCTAGCGGAAGCGGGGGTTCGTCGACCTCGCCGGCGAGGTCGGTGTCTGGTGGGGAGTGTGCGTGTGTCGTTCTCCTCTACATCTGAGTCTAGGAGAGCGGTGAGTGGGTCGGGGGGATTAGATTTTTTTAAACATGCAGATTTCCTCACGATGTTTTCCTTCACCATAAGCGAGTGATAATCATATATAAATTATGATTCGCACATAGATTTCGGAAAACCCAGAGGTATGAACCAGGGTTTTAACCCAGGACCTAGTGCCCGCAAGACGCGTGCTTAACTAGTTGGCTATCACTGCTAAACTAAACCACTACCATACCAATGCCATAACGCACTTATAAAAGTGTAATAAAATTTGAATGGTACTATTAATCATACATTAATAAAATACCCACAATCCGTTTATGCCATTAAAGCGCCGGCAATTTGCACATCCAATCAATATCCAATTTGCAGTTAAATCGATTTAAATTTAACGGAATGGCCTACCTACTCATTTTATAGAGTCTAATGGAGAGTGCCATCTTTTATTATCATAATTTATCATAGGATGTAATTTCAAGCAAAGTTTTGAGCAATCATTTTTGTGTCATGCTCTGTTCCATAAGCTTTAAAACTGCCTTTTCAATTAAAAATCCAAATAGCAATACAAGGATGGGGTTTTCGTAATCATATACGTATTTCCTAACCATAACATTATAATAATTTCGTAGATTCATTTCGTACGCCGTGCTCGCCCCGGGCACGCATGTAAAAAGGAAATTTCACGCGCCAACGACCGCTAATGTTTTTATTGGAACGCACACCACTGAAATTGAACTCGTTCATTTTTATAGCCGGCTGTATACACTGATTTTTAGTACCACAGACCTATAAGAAAGTTGGCTTTTCATGCTAAGAGGTTACATGGTCTGAGTATTGTTTGCTTTCGTGGCGTTACTAGCTTTTGCCCGTGACTTCGTCCGCGTGGACCTTTAAACTGAATTTACACACAAACATTCATCTCCAATTCACCCCTTCAATTATTCTTTATGCGACATGACCTTCTCCAAAGTTCAATCTATCTTTATACCAAAATGTATCGGTTTAGCGGTTAAAGCGACAAAAAGACAGACAAAATTACTTTTGCATTTATAATATAAATTTGGATTAGATGAGTTTTGCGAAGCCATACTGTAATACATCTACCAATAACGATGTGTATATTTTTCAAAACTTTATAAATAATATTCATATTTAGTTTACAGATTTTTCGGGTCCGCGTTTTGAATAAGCTTGTAAATTAAATTGTCACCGATAAATATCTTTACTCACAATTAAACTACATTACCTTCTCATGACATTAAAAACTTCTGTAATTCTTCAAGGAGGAGCTAAACAAGCCATCCCCTTACTTCCTCCGTTCTTTTTACTGCTGTTTGCGCTATTGAAGCGAGTGAGTGTACCACTTTCTGAACCCTGGCAAACACCTATTCATGCATCCTCCTGCCTTTGTAGATCACAAATTCAAAAGCTTTTCATAGCAATCACGCAGGATTTATTCGAGAAAGCACCTGAGAAATCTAACCAGATTTTTTTATATAAATAAGTAGAGACTGTAAGTTAATCAAAAACTTAATTCAGGGCGCAGGTATAATTATCTACCAGTACAACTGAGATCTTTTAATTTCATGATAGAACCTCAACAAAGATGATCAATTGCTAGACGATAAAGGTAAAATTTTAAAAATGAATTTTTCGAATGACATGAAAACTCCTTAATATGAATTAGGTGGATATTGACTAGAGTCCTGCTGGTAATGAAGTACCGTACCTAGCATTAGAACACTCATTATAAAGGAACTAAAAGCGACTTGCATGTACTGTTTTTTGGTCCCAAGGGTCCAATCATTTCGATAAAAATAACATTTAAGTCAAAGTATATTTTATTGTTAGCCTAATTCACACCACTGCAGAGCAAAGGCTTCTCTGGGCTCCATACTATACTGAGTCTATCTATAGACTCTTTAGTAGGTATTATGGTCTGTTCTAGTATTATATAGAGTGAGTCCGATATACAGCTTCCGTGTCTGCAAGATTGTATTCTGTTTATTATTCCGTCTGTATATATCTAGTCGTTTGTATTTTAATAAATAAATATATATCGCCAGACTAAAACAACTGTATGGCCTGGAAATTGTCCTATTGTGGCCTTGACACCAGTGATACCTGCTTTAAATGACTCTTGCTATACCTACTACAACCTGGTCTGGTCTGGGTGTCACTGGGATCGCCCCCAGTCCATTGTACGGTACCCATAGTACAAGCGTTGCTTAGTTTGGGGCTATACTGTTGGTGTGTCAGTCGGGCGATATTTATTATTTATTGTTACCTATTTTCTCATGCAAATTTTATGATATTTTGGCAGTGTAATCGTTCAATTATAATTATTTGTGCAACACACGTACCAAGAAATAATTTATAGACTTGTCAGTGTATTCCTTTCAGACTCTGATAGTGATAAATGTGTGTTCCCGTGACGTTTCGTGTTTACTTCCATATGATTAATGCCCCCCAGTGGGAATATGACGCCAATTTAGTTTGTTGTTGCCGCATGTTTTTGTGTAAAATATTCCAACTTTCCACTAATATTGTCGTGATAATAATATTTAAAATACCACTAAGTGCCTATGTTGTACGAGTATATAGCAGTGATAGCCAATTGGTTAGGCACGCGTCTAGCGGGCACAAGGTCCTGGGTTCAAATCCCGGGTCGCACCTCTGGGTTTATCGAAATCTATGTGTGAATCATAATTTCAATATGATAATCATTTGCTTACGGTTAAAGTAAACATCTCGACGACACCTGCATGTCTTGGAAAATATAACCAATTTTTTTGAGACATCTGAAATCCGCCAAACCCTTTTGGGCCAGCGTGGTGGATTACAGCCTAAATCCCCCTCGTGTTGAAGGGAGGCTCAATTATTTATTGTTATTACCTACTACTAATTACCTAATTAGGTACCTACCTAAACGCGGTGAAAGAGAGAGCTTACACTAAGTCTTTGTAACTATCACAGTTTTGTTTAGAAAAAGTTAGTAACTTATCTAGACATTACAGGCGATTGTTTCCGGCGAACCAGTAACATCAACAATGATCGGTTCATTACGCTAATAGCTGGCCAGTGAGACGGTAAAAGAGATTAAGTCGTGCTCAATCATCGCTTTTCGTAGCTGCCATTAATCGGACTTACTTTTGCAAAATAAAACCAACCCACACACACTTTTGCAAACTGAAACCAACCTAGAACCACTAACACTAGGTTGTTTTTGGTCTACAGCAGTGCATGTGGATTGATTCCGTTTTGCGAAACGATATCCAATTGATAACTGAAAGTTCTGAAAGGATTACTTGAAAGCCGTTCATGGAGCTTTGCTCCGCCTGGAGAGGACTGCAGTATCAAAAACATGAACCACTTCATTTTAAGATAAGTTTAAAAAGAAGTATGGCAAGTTGAATAAAAAAGAAATATAAGTGCACTTTTTCGAAATTACCAATTTCCCATAAATAACACTTTCCAATTTAAATGAACTGTATTTAACTGTCCCAGATTGGCCGCCTAGTCAAATGGCCCTCTTAGCGGTCATTCACAGGGTTGACCAACACCGATAATTTATATACATATTATTGTATCCGGGTACTAAATATGTATCAGCCATAATCAGTCCAAAATATATAGAAAACGCGATCGTCTTTATAGTGTGAATAACCGTTTAGGTCTCTTGAGCGCTTACATGCTTATTAATAAACGTGATATAGCGCGGGAATAGTAATACACCGAATTATCTCTTTCTGTTATCAGTAATTTGACATTCGAAAGAAGAAGACAAAGCATGGTGTAACTATACAACCGCTAATCCACTTTTATTAATCAGGAGGTTTGAGTTTTATCCCAGCGCCAAAACGTTTGCTACCAAACACATCAGAGGAAAGCAGTATGTTAGAAAGTTGTTTTACATTTTGTTAACAAGCAATAGAGATGTTGGTCACGTAATAATAAAATATTCATAGTACAGTGCATCAAGGCGAAACCCACACACTAAACTACCGTACAAAGGGATATATCCTTTGTTTGGTTTGGGATGCCGAACCTCGGAATACATAATGTACCGGGTACCGAACATCGGACGTCCAGCGGTGCGGTTTGTAAACGAAGGACCGTGTAAAATGATTGTAACAATACCTTTGCGGATTGTTCGATGGATACCTACCTACATATTTTACTAAGATAATACTTGCTCGAGGGTCTCCTAAGGTTGTTTGTACAGATTCTTGTGTTTCTCAGAAATCAGATCTCGATAACCGAGTTTAGATATACTAGGTGAAACAGAAAGAGTATACTTACTATTTTTTTTGCAACTTAACTTTGTAAATCTAAGATTATCGGCTTTGTGGGACAGTTAAAGCACTAAAGGTTTTGTAGACTTGTGAAATCTGTCAACAGCTGTATTCCTATAACACCTTTTGTTTTTTAATTTAATTTTTTTCTAAAGCTGATAGATTTAGAATTACAAAGTTAAGATTTGAAAAAAAAAGTATACCCTTTCTGTTTCAACCTGGACTGATGCTGAGGCGACGTCATATTCTACAACACTATCAGATAACGACCTCAACTGACTAAATGCTACAAGAACCTCAAAGATTGTCGTTGTTTATTAATTTATTAACAAAGTCGGAAAACCAGCGTACGAACAACCTGATGTTAACGTAGCCTATAGATCCTTAAGTTCCATCCCAAAGGCATTGCTCACACGTTTCCGACCTGAAAGGGGGTTGGAGAGAAAGGGGGGGGGGGTGCTGGTTGGGTAAGTTAATATAAGTATTCTAATAGATGAATGACTTTATCTTGCCGGCTACAACCAATTCTATTAAAATAGCTGAGCCCAAGACTTCGTCCGCGTGGAATTTAACTTAACAAAAAAGCCCGCTCCCGCGTTCTGAGCCCGCACGACGGAACCAATTTTTACATTTTTTATTTTTTTTTTCTAAAATAAAAGTAGCCTAAGTTACTGCTTATAACATCAGCTATCTACCAGTGAAAGTCCCGTCAAAATCGGTCCACCCGTTTCGGAGATACTCTTTGATTTCATATGTTTTTATTTTTTTACGCGGAAGCCTAATTGTTTTTCTAAAATTAAAGTAGCCTAAGTTACTCCCTATTACATCAGCTATCTGCCAGTGAAAGTCCCGTCAAAATCGGTCCAGCCGTTTCGGAGATTACCCGGAACAAACACACAGACAGACAGACAGACAGACAGACAGACAAAATTTTTTTAAATCGCGTTTTTGCTATAGGTGTCGTTTGTACTTTCATATGCATTTAGTGAAAAGGTGTTATTTTGATATTACAAACAGACACTCCAATTTTATTTATTTGTATAGATTATACCAGAAATTTCGCATCATAATAAAATTAGAATTACTTTCCAACAGGGAACACAATTAGTATGCATCAAAGAGTTGTGCTAATGAGTCGTTACGACGCGCGAAGGTGAAATTTTAATGAAACAGTGAGCAAGGAGCTGTAATTACCACCTTCCACTTGCTTGGTCTCTGTAACAGCCTCTTAAGACTTAATTAGCCTTGAATTATAATGGCGAGTGCTCAAGAATAGGTACAGATGCTGAACAACCAGCCTCGGGAGGTCGGGCTCTTTGGATAATTTGATAATTTATCTTAGGTACTATGTATTTACTATTTTGAATTAAATTGGGTTTGGGCTTTGGTTTTTGATTTGATTTTGCACAAGCCTGTTAAATTTTTCGTACTTTGTTCCCTATTGTGCACAATAATACTCATTATTAGATTTGATATGTATAGGTTTCAATGATAACATAAAAACTTACGCAATGCATCTTTCAAAGGAAATATTAAATCCAAAATTTGGTAGTACACTTGAACCAACACTTTTAGTATCACTTTCATCATCGAGAAACGACGAATCACGAATCAGACGTATAAGAAAAAGAAGAACAAAACGATGCAACAGTATTTTAGTGTCTCAGTAAAAAGTTATTTTTACAGTATCAGTCAGGGATTTTACTAAACCGTTCTATCGCCTAGGTTTCAATAACTCCTCTCTATTACGTTGCTAACACGTTAAGTAATACCGTCCGCAATTACCGTATCAATGCCGCCTTAGATGACGTGTTCATTCATCTCTGACAGGAACAATCAAACGACGATCCCATACGTTTCCAATACTGTCATCATCCTCTCCTTAATGAAATGAAGACTTACACAATGTCCCTTTGATTCCATCAATGTGTACCTTACTGTTAGATTGGATCTATTCTCTACGTGTCATTCCCAAGTTAAGTTATCCCCTTAAGTCAGTAATCTACTTATTAATAAACGTGGTATAGCGGGCGAATAGTTACACACCTAATCTCTTTCTCTCTTCAGTAATTTGACATTCGAAAGAAGAAGACAAAGCATGGTGTAACTATACAACCGCTAAACAACTTTTATTTATAAGAGGTTTTTGATAATAATGTAAGTAGATAGTTTACTATACCGATTGAAACAGAAAGGGTGTACTTTTTTTTTCAAAACTTAACTTTGTAATTATAAAACTATCAGCTTTGGAGGATACTTGAAAAAGAAAAGGTGTTAAAGGGATACAGCTGTTGACAGATTTCGTTAGTCTACAAAATCCGTAAATTCGTTAGTCGTACTTCAACTGTCCCACAAAGCCGATAGTTTTAGATTTACAAAGTAAAGTTGCAAAATAATAGTATACCCTTTTTGTTTCACCTAGCATAAGGTGGTAATTTAATAACACATGATATTTTACACGGAGCTTCAGCTGTATATGCTAAAGTAGATGTACTAGGTACCTACTATTGTTTTAGGTATATTCTGAAATTGCATTTTCACGGTTGCCAAGTGACACGTCCAGACCTCTGTAGTGGCTCTTAAAAAAGAATGTTCGTGGAAAGAAAACAAATTGCTACAAACATTCCGTATGCCGCGGTGGATATTAAATTCTTTCTCTTTTGTTGCCGTCGCCTCGTGTCCTTTGTTTACAATAAGCGGAAAAAATTTAGACACAAGTCAACTTTTTGTCGAGTTTGCGACACTTTAAATTGTTGGGATGCTTGTTTTGAATAAATTAAATTCTAGAATAAACAACACAATTACTCATTATTTACATTAATAAAATCCTCTTATTTTACATTTTGACTCAGGTGTTTTGTGATTGAAACCTTTGAACTTCTACCGCCAAATGCGAAGAATTATAAAAAAATATTTCAATATGTATTTTAAATTCCTAAAATTAAGCTTTATCATTCATTATATCTCAAAAAGTTTCGTACCCGGCCTGAATTTCATAGTCACTTGAGCATCGTCCTTTAAACGGTGATAGAGCCAAGTTGTAGCCAATTAACCGCTGTTCATATATGAGCTGGCTCGACCGGGGTAGTACCATCCTCTCACAGTGCAAAGTAGCTATTATGCCCAAACCCATTCTGTTCAAATCCTATTCAGGTTGGTAACGTGCGAACAATGCTTTTGGTATTAATAAAGCATCTATAATATGTATAGGCTACGGGATCTCCTTAACATCAAGCAGGTCGTAAACTTGTTTGCCGACTTTGTTATGTACAAAAATACTACCTACTTTGCTGAAATTTCAATGTGCAAGAGAACTTTGAGTAATATCGGTACAAAAAGGATTTACGGATGCGGTTGAAAGAAATGAAACGGTAAGTATGTCAACTAGATACGCTGGAGAAGTTCGATAAGAACCAGTGCCGTCCACAATAAGCATTGGTACTGAGCAATTTTATCGAAATGAAGGCTATACTACCAGCAATATTGCTGTTGGAGTTTTTCTTCAAAACTGCATTGCAAGTTGGATCGAATGACTCAGCGTCAAACTGGCTTATGAATAAAGTTTTATCAAGACTTACAGGACGTTTGAATAATATGACTTTTCATTTTTTATTTACTTAATCAAACTCAAGAATTTTTACAAGTAAGTACAAGCTACTTAAGTTCTTATTTTGTGTTTACTGAATTATTACTGTTAATAATGTAAGACAGAAACTTCAAAGATTACTGTCTGAAATGTCTACAAATAAGTTTAATAGATTAATCACTCTCCAAATGGAATTGTTTCAAGAAAAGTTTCTGCTGGGAGCAGTCGTCAAAACATTTATAAAGTCATGAAGGTCGCTCTCACCTAATTGGTTTCTGAAAACTTGGTAATTCAATTTAATAAGAAAATCAGAAAGTTCAAAAAGAAATTAGTCTGTGTAAACTTTTAGTAACTTCGAAACTTAGATACCTGTCTGTTAAGTTACTCGTTAATAATCCTTGCAATTTCTTAGATTTTTTTTATTTTTGTGCTTGTAAAATGATTTCAGAACTACATTATAATATCTTACCAAGCCGCTGTAATTTGTAGTATTGAATTTATACTCATTGAAAGCAGACCTTGTTATTTTTTAATTATCAGAAAATTAAATTAACATTTGACATTATTCATACTTATTTGACTTTTAAGGTAATGTTAATAATTTTCTATTTCTTTAAATATTAAAAATATAATAGACTTAAATATAAAAAATTGTACCTGCGCCTTTGGCAAAATATGGTGAGACAACACCATACTTAGGTACCTACATACTAAAACCATTTTACCTGTGTTTTAACAAATATTCATTTCATTCAATAATTCTTACCATTATTCGACAATTTTTTACAAAAAAAAAATATTTATTTATAATGCTTAGGATATCCTTGTTGTGTCATCTGTACATAATAGTATTAAGTATACAAAATTGTACTTAAACTTAAACCATGTCAATTCCCGTGATACATATTAATGAAGATATGTTATGAAATATCACAGAGGTCATCGCAGCACATGGCTGCCGAGGCAATCAATCACAAGCCCGTCAGAGGCCAGATATACGTAAAGTGTAATATTCAATTTTGGTTTGACAGCGTACGATTGAATGCCGAGCGGCGGCGACTTGCCATGCACCATAAGGATGTTATTGGTTGCTATTTTGGTATACAGGTTGAAACAGAAAGGGTATAATTTTTTTTCAAAACTTAACTTTGTTATTCTAAAACTATCAGCTTTGGAGGAAACAAAAGGTGTTATAGGAATACAGCTGTTGACAGATCTCACAAGTCTACAAAACCTTTAGTACTTCAACTGCCCCACAAAGCCGATTGAGATTTACAAAGTTAAGTTGCAAAAAAAATAGTATACCTTTTTGTTTCACCTAGTATATACAGGGTGTGAGGGGCATTGTAATGAAAGCTAATACCATGGATTCAACTCATAATTCTGGATCGCCCAGAGCTAGAATTTTCCGTCGATATTTTTTTCATGAATTATGCAAAAATTTTACATGTCTCTTGTTTCGCAAGCCATTTAATTACTTTTTTCATCGTTCATTCCAGTAGTGTCTGTGGATGCTAATGAATTCTTTTCTCTCACCACTGTTATTTTGTTTGTTTCTTGAATTCCTTCGAGACTGAAGAAATGTGTTACTTTTTAATTTCAGCGAGACAGGTACGCTACGTGCCGCTATTTCGTTCCGAGCGAGCAATATATTCAAAGCATAACAAGCAATGAAATATTATTTCATTGGTCTCGCTTTCATATAGATTTCCCCGGGGCGACTCAGTAATATACTACAGTATGACACCACTGGAGTTCAACAACCTTCTTGGTTTTCATTTCTAACTATGATAAGATATTCAGAAACAGAAAATCCCTATATATAATTAGTTACGTACCTATATGTGAACGTAACTAGGTGTCTATTTTATCTTCCATCAAATATGTCAAGGGATCTGATATCCACCAATTAGGTACTTACTTAAAGCCTAATAAAAGTCTCATTAATTACAAGATTATAATTACGATAAACAATATATTACTTTGATCGAGAGTATTTTAAGCATATATATACAAAATACATTTTGGAAGACAACATAGAACACAACTATATTAGAACGAATGATTAGCGCAATAGAGTTAAATTTCATCGCTTGCCATCGTGGAAAATGATTTAGAAATGTGTATAAAACATGAAAGGTCTGCGGTCAATGTCCTCGGTTAAAGATTGCTCATAATAGCAGCAGGGTTCTCTAAAAAATAATAATAAACCCCGCAGCGGGTTGGCTAACCTCTATTCCTTTAACGACGTTTTATGAGGGCATATTGTGCAGATATAAGTTCCCTTGGTAACATTGAAGCATATAGGAAATTTTTCCTTATTTTTAGAGAATAAAATCAATTATCAATTGATTCTGTTTAAATTCTTGTGAATAGTACAATCCCAGATCTAGCTTGGAATAATAACCATTCTGTAAAAGTTTTTTTTTAATAGATATCAATGCTAAAGTAGATAGTACCAAGTAATTAGTTTTTGAATAATAATATTTAAGTATTGCGAGACTGACGCACCAACTGTATGCTCCCAAACTAAGCAACGCTTGTACTATGGGTACCGTACCATGGACTGTAGGAGATCCAAGTGACATCCAGGCCAAGGCAAATTACGAAAATCCCATTTCTGAAATTTCCCCGGCAGGAATCGAACCCGCAACCATCACCTGCAGTGAGCCGAGCGGCCTACGCTCGAACAACTGCGCCAAGCGGTCGTCACCATAATGCACCATAATGTTGGAAGAGAGGCATTGAACATTTGAATTATTATTCCTAATCTCATTAATCAGGCTTACCAGGAAAATAATTATTTTATTAAATTAGTATTTAGCGGTCATGGTGGGTGCGTCCCAGATCGCACATTAACCAATACCTCATATTTAACGCGGATTAATTAATTGAATGTATACAAATTATTTTAAGCCCGCACGCTGGCGCTGGTTTGACACAATGAGATTACTTTTTAATTAGTTAATTAAAGCTTTACAAATAGGATTTTAAAATAACTACGTATATTATCGTATGAATTATGATAATAAAATGTGTGAAAACAAATCGAAGCAAATCTATACATTATATGATAGGATACATAGGTACATATTTTATAATGGTAGAGAATTTTCAAAATCAGCTGTTGTTATTTTAAACACAATTTGTAAGCAATTTAAACTCTTAAGTCGGTAAATAGATAAAAACTAAGGACTCCTTTTAATAATACCATCACCTCGAATAAGCCATCTTTCATACATATGACAAGGTGAATTACCCAATTCAATATTTCGACAAGACACCTTGAAGGTGTTAAATACAGGTAATTATTCCCCAACGTTTAACACCCGTACAACCAACACAAAACGTAACGTAAGCAGTCTGGAGCGACACTTAAACACTTTATTATCGCTCGGAGTTCAGCTGAATCAGACTTGCCACATAGGGTTTATTTTCGTTCCTCACACAGACAATAGGCAGTTGGAGGACTAGATCTCACAAATCGAATATCACCTGCCTTAATTTACCAAATCTGTTTGTTGATTATTTGGATTAGAGCCACAATGAGTGAATACTGTCAAAATTTACCATTCGCTTTTACTCTGACGCTTACAAATTAGGAGTACGTGCGAAGGTACGGTGTTGTTTAAATTATACAAACACAGCACGTAATAAAACCTCAGATGTGCGAAGTGTTTCATCAATTTTGCAAGCCCTGACTCCGTTCCTTTTGTGACCTTTTATAAATCAAACATACTCTAGATTATACTGTGACGTTGCTTTTACAAAAATGCGTGAGTTGAAAGTAGAGTGCCAGCGGCATGTCCAATCAAAGCTTTGCTATCTGTATATCCAGAGTCAACCCAGAGGTAGACGGAAATCCAGAGACTTGAAGAGTACCTACTTATATTATAATGTTCTATCGACAAAATACAAGCTATACAGGGTGGAAGCGAGAAGATTTTCTATAGGTAAGCTGCACGAGAAAACGAATATCGCCCATGACACGAACCTCCCCTAATTAATACTGCTATAGGTGATAACATCAGCTTACATCAATGCGATAAAAATACTACCGAGCAAGAGGATTGATTTCGAATTGACATCTGAAGAATGCAACGACTATGGATTTGGTGAATTCAGTGAGTTTACAATTCCATCAACCAATATTGTAAAGATGAAAAGACAAAAGCTTTTCGCAACCTGGCTTTATCACAGAATCCAATATTTCATCTTCCATCCCATAAAGTAATTTTAATACCAAAAATTTCCGAGCACATTTTTCCTATAATTCGTTAAACGTTAACAATCTGTTTTCCTTGTGAATTTTCCACGCCGAGGGACATTTTCATCGCATCCTAAGAAGCTTATCATTAGTGGAGCCGTTCAAAGGATCTCAGAGTTTTTCCTGAGATCACCAATCTCTTACTTTAATAGACAACTTGATGGCGTTTGAAATAAATAATTGGATGAAACCCTCCAAAAGATAGAAAAGTATATTATTATTAAGTAAAAGTCGGCATAAATATTGTTGATTTAGCGAAAAAGTCTGTTCTTAATTTAGATTTTCTTTTCATTTCCTTCTTTTATAATCTACTAGCTGTGCCCCGCGATTTCATCCGCGTAGTATTGGATTATTGGGTTAAAAAGTAACCTATATGTTAATCCCGGTTATAATCTATCTGTGTTCCAAATTTCATCCAAATCCGTTCAGTAGTTTTTGCGTGAAGGAGTAACAAACATACATACATACATACATACATACATACATACATACATACATACATACATACATACATCCACACTCACAAACTTTCGCATTTATAATATTAGTAGGACGGTATTCTATCTAGCTGCAGAATATAGCTGTAAGATCTACATGCCCAATGTAGATATCCTTAAGAATAATATGCACTTCATCTTGTTTTATCTTCATACGTGACACGGTTTTGAGATAACATCGAGAAAAGGGTAAGGGTTTTTACGACACCCACTTGAGGATAAATATGAACAAGTGTATCAGTGCCGAGCATCCAAAAGGTTCCTTTATTACTGACCTCTAAAGCTGTTGTGTAGCTTTAAATATTTTATCGTAATCATAGTTACATCAAATTCAGAGGTCTAGAATCTACGATTCGCACCAAAATTTTACCTCATATGCAGCGTAACCACTATGACATTTTAATAAAATACATGCTCCAAAAATTTAGTTACAAACAAACGTAGCACTGTGTTGAATTTAAAACAAAGAAACCTTTTCAGAATCATTCTTCAATTATTTTCACCTAAAAACTGAACCTAACAAAACGAAACGAGGGATCCTCCTTTGAAGTATCTAGTATGATTGCCAACCTTTGAGTATCCGCTCATTAAACCACAAATACGAGAGATAACTTTATTTGTTTATTGAACTAACCTTAAACATGATACGATAATTAAAATGGTTTGTACAGCTTCGTACCAAGTTACCAAGCAATTTAATTCAAAATAGCTTGAGTACCTACCTACTTTACAATACATATTGTACTTACGTTTATATACCTACTGCCACTGTTCTTATATTTTTTTGAATTAATTAGCCAAACTATTATAACCTTATTTTTTACCACCCATTTATTTTTACCCATACGATTATAAATAATTTTCATTAATACATTTAAATCATTTGTTTGTCTTATTACATCATGTAATTATTTTATTAATATTTTGTAATTATTATTAACTACTCCATTATTGCTTGCATGCAGTCTTCAACTAAAATTGCAATTTCATTAAACTAGAACTAATACCTATATAAAAATATATCCTATACTAGGTGATACAAAATGGGTATACTATTTTTTTTGCAACTTAACTTTGTAAATCTCAAACTATCGGCTTTGTGGGACAGTTGAAGTACTAAAGGTTTTGTAGACTTGTGGAATCGGTCAACAGCTATATTCCTTTAACACCTTTTGTTTTTCAATTTCCCTCCAAAGCTGATGGTTTTAGAATTACAAAGTTAAGTTTTGAAAAAAAAGTATACCCATTATGTGTCACCTTGTATAACAATATACCTACGTCATGTTGGTGTATAATGTAATAAACTAATACATAAATTGATTCGCAAATACATTTCTACAAAAACATATTGATAATTGAACTGTACGGGCATCAGTTTTAATTCATCTGACAGGACCATGTGACTTTGAATCAACACTGGCGTTAACGGTAATGAAAGACGCAACGTTTCTAGATAATTGCAGAGATATGTGGACAATCCTGTTTATCGCGCCAACTATCTACAAAGACGTATTACATCGGAAGGCGAAGCGAGCTGGGGGGGGCTTGCTGCCTTCATTAGCACGGAGTTATGTTACATCTTGATTTGGATCTGGATTTGTAGACCTAGTTAGTTTCTGAGCTGACGTTTTCATTATCACATGTGGTTTCAGTAACTACTATCGGATACTATCTCTTGGATTTATCTTAATAAAATAATACTACTTATTTGTAGGCTAGGTACAGAAGAAGCAAGTTAAAATGTCGACTTATGTTACAAAACTCAGATTTTAGACTTTACAATTTCAAACATTTTAAACAATCCTACTATCCTACTTATATTATAAATGCGAAAGTTTGTGAGTGTTGATGTTTGTTAGTCTTTCAGACGAACTACTGGTCGGATTTGGATAAAATTTGGAACACAGATAGTTTATAACCGGGATTAACATATAGGATACTTTTTATCCCGAAATTTTTGTTAAGTTAAATACTACGCGGACGAAGTCGGTGGGCACAGCTAGTGACAATATAAGTATCACTCTTCGAATCAATCACTCCCTATTAGGATAGGTGATTGAATACTGTGCCCGTTTTCAATCATTAACTTAGTTTTGCAAAGATGACGCTTTTACGCGCAAGCCCAGTTAGAGAAACAGTTCAAGGTGGTAGAGCCAATTGACTACATCTCATATACGGTCTGGTTGGACCAAGGTAGCACCACCCTCTTACAGAATGTCGGCGTTAACTAAATAATAAATAAACATCGCCAGACAGACACACCAACTGTACGGTCCCAAACTAAGCAAAGCTTGTACTATGGGTACCGTACAATGGACTGGGGGCGATCCCAGTGACACCCAGACCTGGGCAAATTACGAAAAGGCCATTTCCGAAATTTGCCCTGGCGGGAATCGAACCCGCAACCACCATGTGCAGTGAGCCGAGCGGCCTACGCTCGAACCACTGCGCCAAGCTGTTATAGCTGCGTTTCGTGCGATTAGTGAGAAAGCCGGAGGCCCAAACTCCCTATGTCTTACTCCCAGTCAAGTCGGCAGGCGAAAAAAACCTTAGGTGTCAAGTAAACATCTAAGAGTTACGATACAGGCGGGTTGTACCTACGCTTGTCTTCCGACTTTTTTACATAAAAATGTAGCAATAAATACCTATATTAAACAATTCCCAACTTGCATCTATAAATATCTACCTGGAATTCATTTGACAACCATTCGTAATTCACACATATCTGGCCGATTTAGCCTAATAATTCAAACACGTGAAGCTCTTCGATCCCAATTAAAAATTGAACAACCTGCCTTTAGCCGCATTTGACCCCGTGACCCGCTTTCCTAACTTCTGAGAGTCAAAATAAACCACCAGTATGTGCATTCATTATGTAAGTAAGTATAGATTTTGCAAGTGGACATAGAGATAGATAAAAGAGCAAATCCTAGGCGGCAATGTTGAAGTATGAACCAGCGTTCCATGCTTTGATGGCTTAAATTTAAAATAGCGTCATCTAAATAATTGTTCACATGCATGATCACGTTTCACACAGATACAGTTGATGTTCCTACGCACAATTAATAAATAAGAATCATTCTTGGAATCACTAGCAACACGGTAACAAAATATAATCAAACTATTTGTCTTTGATTGAAAATTGTTTTAATAAAAACTAAAATATATTATTTTTTTTAGTTTTTAGGAGACCCCAACGGAACTGACGGAACGTTGAGTCTATTAAGATCGTATTTTTCTACTACTGCACCATCTTAGGCTTGGACGTATGAGATTGTGCAATCGTTGTTAAATAAATTTTGTTTGTGTAAGTAGGTAAAATGATATTTTTTTTTAATTTTTCAAAAATCCCCGTCTTAATAAGTGATAGGTCAATATTTGATAAACAAAGATACTAATAATTCATTTATATTTATCGATGACTATATATGTAGGTATATAACAAAACAACAGTATTGATAAATATCAGATATAGGTATCACACATAGCGCGCGTGGAACTCTCGTTATTTATAAAGGCACCAGTTAGTGTCACTCAGTTATTATTTACCAAAGGTGGCAAAACATTGCCGTCTGTAAATTTAAATTACTAGTTGGTGCTACTGATATTAACGCCAGAACGCGTTTACACTTCGAGAGAGTCAAAAATGTTGAAGCTAGCGATTATATCAGCTATTATAGCTGGAGCACACTTAGAAAGCATATACAAGTTCGAAGGCGCCTGGACGGCATTGGTTACGAGCCCAGATAAAACCATCCCGGTCTGCGACACGTATTCCTTCGCCAAAGTCCCTGGGAATAATCAGTGCACTTGTGCCGACGGAAAATCGTCCTCTTACATAAAAATGCTATCATTTAACAATCCACAAGAAGTTTTCTTCCCTTTATCGATCGCCGACAGGCCAAACCAAGTGAAGAGTCTTTTGAACGTGGCCTGCACGTGTGCCGGAATGGAACTTAAAAGGTTCGTAGCCAGATACATCAACAGTAATTACATGACGATGTATTACATCTCTACCGAAATTCATTACACGCAGAAAGACCCAAATTATTTGGCCCTATACGGGAAAATGGTCCCGAAGGAAGCAACACTAAGAGCGGATTTGGAACGCATAGACGAATTGAAGAATAGAACGATTGGTGATCTATGTTCTCAAGATGTTAATGAGATCTTTGATGATTAGCAAAATACAAGGTTACCAAATTTTTGTTAGAATTAAATAAAATTTCATCATTTACTTTTTGTTGTGTTTGTAATTTGTTGCCGGAACTTCTCAGTCGAGGTCGCGTTCCATCCGGTTGTAGATATAAGATAAGAATGTAAAATTTACAATTTGTAAGTGCCCCCGTAGGCCTAAACAAAATTAACGCTCTGAATTTGAATTGATTTATTTTGATATCAATGGTAAATGGTGGGTCGTTCACCCGAAATATTAGTCATATTCCAACCCCCATATAGGTGAGGTTTCAGAACGACTTACCACTCACCACCCTGTTCAATAATGGTTTGGGAATCTGAGACCTTGGACCACTATGCCTGCAGGCGTGAATACATTCCCCGAGGGCTAGGCAAAGATGGTAATAGAAGTGAATTATTGTTGGCCTTTGTGGCTTGAAATAAATCATCCATTTTCATATATTCCAACGTTTTACAAACTCCTTTCAAATTAACGACAATAGCACTTTAGTCGAGCGCTCCTTAAAAAAATTACGCCATAAATTGTAAATAAGTAAGTACCTATAGGTCCCCGAACACCGTCAGCGATACTAAACAAAGAAAAACAGGGAGTAACAAAAAGAGAAATTATATTTAATGCGGGACAACCGTTTTCCGTGACCTCCTTGAGCGCCAAAAAGCGTTAAGAGACCCTTTGTGAAAGCCTCCGATGTATTTTTTTTTATTATTTTTCTTTGTCTCGAAACTCTCAGAAGACAGCCCGTCTGTTAAAATAAAATATTCGACCCGTGAAATAATTGCCGCAGTAATTGTTGGCCCCTCATTTAACAACGTTTTATTATTGCGGCAGACAAAAAATGTGAGTGGTCCTCCGTGAATTTCGGATAATTATTAAACTTTTGTGGGAAAATTAATGGCGGCGTTAAATTATGAGGTTGTGGATTTGACGACAGTCCTTTAAAAAAAAAATATTCCGTTGAAAAAATAAAGTACTTAGGTAGGTTTATTTATTTATTCGTATGGCATTCTTACACAATAAATCAAAATTCACATTTCACATTCGTTCACAATAAATTAAAATTCAAAACAAAATTATAAAGTTATTCTATCTTTTAATTGCTGAATCCATGGGATAGCGTCGTTTTCTAGAGAGAACAGGTCTGTTGGGCAGCCGTGGTACCTTGTGAGTGGGCAGTCTCTCGCTATATGCTCAACATCCTGGACAGCATCTACACACTCACACTCCGGTGATTCCCTCCACCCGCACATGGACATAAAGGCATTGCTTCGCCCGCATCCAGTTCGTACCCTATTCAGTTGGCACCATTCCCTTCTTGGGAGCGCAAAACCAGCAGGTTTAAGTGTAGGGTTGATGGTAACTCCCATGCTATCAGGGGGTTTTGCGTTGCGTACTTAGGTAGGTTAACACGATATTGCGTACACATCCTTCATAACTATCACTTCCTGTCTAGAGTAAGTAAAACAAAAATAAATATTCTCTGTTCTTAGAATAGTTTCAGGTTTTATTATTATAATGTAAATAATAATTTAGTACCAATTTGAATATTTTTGTACAGCGCCCCCTATACGAAACTGTTTATACTAACATAAGACCCTAGGGTTATGAATGTTGAACACCTGTAGCATTGACGATACCACCACGCCTCACTAGATGGCGTTCTGCTAAACTAAAAGTAGCTAGAGAAACATTAGTACAGTGCACTTTACGCGCACAACCAAAACCGCAAAGCGAAATAAAGATGTCGCTAGTGTTGAAGACTACTCCTAGCTCGCTCAAAAAATTTAAGACACCCGATAAATTGCTAGAGGTAAATATTTATAAAACTATTGTACGAGTAACTATTGCGCGTTATTGTTAAGTTTGTATGCAGAAAGTAAGAATAGTAGTAGCCTAAGTTCATTTCCCGACTACATTATAAAATAATTTAGGAGAGAACTGTTACCAACCAATCAAATGAATCATACCTACTAATATTATAAAGAGGAAAACTTTGTTTGTTTGATTGTAATGAATAGGCTCCGAAACTACTGAACCGATTTGAAAAATTCTTTCACTGTTGGGAAGCTGCACTATCCCCGGGTGACATAGGCTATAATATATTTTCAAAAAAATTAGGGATCCTTACTAAAACTCGAATAATGTAACCGCAATGTACCCGTGCGAAGCCGGGGCGGGCCGCTAGTGGTTTATAATTTAGGTGGGTAACAAGCCCAGGGTGAATAATGGGTCCTTCTCCGGATATTTTTTAAACGAAGTAGGTACTTACCTACTCATTGTTTAAGGACACTTTAGGAACCCAGATTTTGATTCGCAAACGATGTATATGTAGGTACAATTCTCATATTGGTATACAGGTTGAGACAGAAAGTGTATACTTTTTTTTCAAACTTCACTTAGTAATTCCAAAACTATCAGCTTTGAAGGAAACTGGAAAAACAAAAGGTGTTATAGGAATACAGCTTTTGATAGATTTCACAAGTCTACAAAACCTTTAGTACTTCAACTGTCCCACAAAGCCGATAGTTTTAGATTTACAAAGTAATGTTGCAAATAAAATAGTAGGATACACTATTTTGTTTCACCTAGTATAAATCTAAAATGCATTTTTTAATGTCGAAAACCTTTGATTTACACTTCAACACTGTGCTACAATCTAACAAGTTATTACCGAAGTAAGTAAACCTAGCTAGACTGCCTAGGAGCGGATAGTTCAACTTTAATCGAGTTGTGAGTGGCATTATGCTTGCATTGCGGGGCCCGAGGCGGCCGCAATTCTGTTCCTGATGGGATTATCTGCTCTTTGCTAAATCAAGTGCTTTGTGCTTAGTACGTAGCTTACAAGAAATAGGTACTTAAATCGGTAAAGTTGATTTAAAAAACGAAGATAAATAACACGATACAAGTATTAGGTAAAGATAATTAGAAATGATCTTCTCAGTCGAGGTCGCGTTCCGATCCGGTGGTAGATTTACCCTCGCCACCTCTTCTGGCAGCGGCCCAAGCCGAGGTCGTGTCCCTTGTGGCGCCCTTGAGCTAGCTGCCCCCCCCCCCCCCCCCCCCCCGCCCCTCTGGCTGGAGCGCACTCGCGCTCGCCCCCGTCCGGGTGAAGTTGTAATGGCCACTCTGGCCAACAACATATAGTCAATTCAAAAAAAAAATATATATATATATATTAGGAAGACTCATAAATAAATCTTAAAGCATAAACATACATGGAATAAACAATCAAGGTGTTATTATTAGCGCACAATATTTTTCATGGCGCCTTTTTATTATTATACGTTTCTCGTTTCTATAGGTATTTGATGTTGAAAAAACGATCTGTTGGATATATTTTTAACAGCTGATCAATGCTAACCAGCTGTGCCAGCTAACAGAAAATATTTGTATTGTGGTGTGAAGTACCTATATTAAAATATTTACTAAGGCGCTATGCAGGACAGCGTGTATATACTTACATAATAAAAAAAACCTTTAGGTATACGTACATATTATGTACACACGCAACAGCTATAATTTCCCGACCACTTGCATACGAACAGGCTTTACGTCCACTCCCCATAAACTCCCCACCAGACACCGACCTCGCCGGCGAGGTCGACGAACCCCCGCTTCCGCTAGAAGGTGCGTCTACTTACCTAGATGCACCTTGGCACCCGACAAGCCCGCTGAGTTTCTTGCCGGATCTTCTCAGTCGAGGTCGCGTTCCGATCCGGTGGTAGATTTACCCTCGCCACCTCTCCTGGCAGCGGCCCAAGCCGAGGTCGTGTCCCTTGTGGCGCCCTTGAGCTAGCTGCCCCTCTGGCTGGAGCGCACTTGCGCTCGCCCTCTGTACGGGTGAAGTTGTTATGGCCACTCTGGCCAACAACATATAGTCAATTTAAAAAAATAAAAAATATTAGGAAGACTCATAAATAAATCTTAAAGCATAAACATACATGGAATAAACAATCAAGGTGTTATTATTAGCGCACAATATTTTTCATGGCGCCTTTTTATTATTATACGTTTCTCGTTTCTATAGGTATTTGATGTTGAAAAAAACGATCTGTTGGATTTATTTTTAACAGCTGATCAATGCTAACCAGCTGTGCCAGCTAACAGAAAATATTTGTATTGTGGTGTGTAGTACCTATTTTAAAATATTTACTAAGGCGCTATGCAGGACAGCGTGTATATACTTACATAATAAAAAAACCTTTAGGTATACGTACATATTATGTACACACGCAACAGCTATAATTTCCCGACCACTTGCATACGAACAGGCTTTACGTCCACTCCCCATAAACAGTGCGCTGTAAACATACGTTGTAAAATAACCAATCCGTATCACATACGGTGTTAAATCACAAATGCGGCCGGACCTACGCAAACAGACTGCAATGTATGGAGGGTTGGTCGCGCCGTAGGCACATAGGCGCTGCGATTTTCGTCAATCGCCCGAAACAAAGAGACGGGGTGAATATTAAAGGGCCGGTGACACTTCAGCTGGTTTTCATCAGCCGGCGAGACACCGGTGGTGTGCCGCTTTCAAACCCTCCTTTTGAGATCCCGCGCAAGATTAGGCACTAGTTCTTATGGTGTGACGGTAGTGATGACATGTTTTGCGGTTTATCGATGTTTAAAAAATACATTTAGGGTGTGCATTTACTTGAGCCGGGGGGGTTGACAGCGCCAGGTATAGCCCGCTCGCCGCATATACATAGAATCACTTCATTTTCCTCATTAAAATGGGGACGGGCACGGCTGAAGTGGACGGGTACCCTTAAGCTAAGATAGGTAGCTAACCTACCTAAACTAAAGAATTTAACATCAAAATTACGTAGGCACCTTATTAATCTAAATTGTGTAACACCTACCCTAGTTTTTGGTCAGGTAAACAATGCCTAAAATTTACATACAGCTACGTAATACCAACAGCTCATAATAAAGTAGGTTTTAGTATTTAAATAAGATTAAGACTGATACTACTTATTAATGAACTGTTGTCTCTGAGGTGAGGTGTTGGTCATGCTCACTTCAATGTCCTTGTTTGCGGTGGCTTTGTGGAGCGGGTCACCCTCTTCCCTCTATTATGGTTGAGGAGAGTGATGCCGCTTTTCAAGTCATGCTCGTGCGCGGGCGCTGCTTGCGGGGATTGGTCCACTCACTTTCCTCTTAACAACATTGTCGTTAAATACTATTTATTTACTTAGCATGGAAGGCATCACACCAAAGCAATTATCATATTATCTACCCCTGTTTTATCAATTATTATTCTTGCCGGCTCTTCTCAGTGGAAGCACCATTCCGAACCGGTGGTAGATTCTGACTATTAATAAATGCTTTGTTGGCTTACATGAATAAAAGCAATTTTGAATTTGAATTTTGAATTTGAAATTGAAATGATTTTTGAGGCCGCTAATCAAATGCACGAGTTCAAAAGTAACTATATCTTCTTCCTCTACCTACATTATTATTTTTCTTTAGATCCTCTCCATCCTAAGGTTGCCTGGTAGAGATCACTTTTAGTGATAACGCCGCCCATTTTCCACTTTCTGTGTAAATTATGTAATAATTTGTAATTTTTTGTCTTCTAGTGGTGGATTAATAAAGAGTTATCTAATCTAATCTACATTTAAGGCAAAGAAAAATAGATAATTACTCCAAAATCTTCAAACCGAATATCGCATTTTACAATATCGATAGTGCAGGCACAGCTCTAGCTCGTTATTGCACGTCATCACTAGTGTCGCTCGCGACGCGCCGGCTCAACTCTCGACACTGCGATGATTCAGCATTTTCCAAAAGCCTTTTACGATTCTACTCTTTTATTCTCGCGTGAATTCGAGCCGTATTTCCCACGCAATGAACGAAGACATTACGGTGAACTATGTATTTCGCAGTCTCTACTCACTTATTCAGTGGTAGATTAAGGCCAGGCCTTTTGGGCAAGGAGAATCTTTGATACACGTACAAAGACAGATGTGTTATGAAATAAAATATAACTAAGTATACTACTTCTGTTTATGTATCATTTGGGACTATACTTAAATCAAATAATCACTGGCAGGTCATTTTAATTACCTAATTGGGGTTTATAGTACCACAATACTTGGTACCACGTAGAATCATCGATTAAAATATTTGTAACGATTTCGAAATCACATCTTAAGTTTCAATGACACCTTATGGTACTTACCTACTAAAGAACGGCATTGGTTAGTTCAAGCTACGAGTAAAAGTCAAGTTGTCTAAATTTAGACCATTTGTGGTGTTCTATAGTATTATTATTATTATTTATTTATTATCATTTAAACACATGTAATATTGTCTAAGTAAATAACATACAGAAAACCACTGAGGTTTAGAAATGATGTTATAACATCTACATAAAGAAAGAACGGCGAGACTGTTATGTGTAGGTATTAGCTGCAGAAATAACCACACAAACCACGTCTATTTCAAAAGATGTTTAATTTTACTAGCAGTTTGACAAGAAGGAAAAAAAAAACAAAACAATGACAAATATTCAAATCAAGTTGTAAATAAACGGCCAGTACGTCGCCAACAGTAGGTAAGTATAACTATATAATTTATAATGCGAATAATAAGTTTGTAACATTGCAAAACTTTTAAATAGCCTGAACAATTTAAGTTGGTACCTACAATCTGTGTTCCCGATGGACCCGACTGTGTGTACAGTGGACTCGTTCTAAGTTTTTAATTAGAAAACATGTTGAAAAGCCTAATAAGACAAATAACAAACGGCATGACGCACGAAGCTGTCCTTATAAAAGTTATTTTAAATAACAATAAGTATGGTCCCAATCCCAAACTAAGCAATGCTCGTACTACGGGCACCGTTCACTGGACTGGGTGCGATCCCAGTGACACCCAGACCAGGGCAAATTATGAAAAGGCCATTTCCGAAAATTGCCCAGGCAGGAATCGAACCCGCCTGGATTGCAATTAAACACCAGCAGCTTATGAAAATCATATCAAGGTACTTAATAAAAAAATCTTAATAAATATGAACATCAATCAAAACTGTTGTACTTATGAGTCCAATGAAAAATGGCGATTGCCATTAAAACGACGCACAGTGCGCGCACGCCACGGCACATCGCAATTACACGTGCATCAATCATCTGACGGATTTTTGTTTCGTTTATTAAATTTCGTTTCATTATTTCGTGTAATCACACATTTTTGGGAGTGCCAAGGTTTTTTAAAAACCCATCATCTACTTAACACCCCCAAAACATTAACCTACCCATATCTGATAAAGTAGGGGACAAGATATTTTGGCATATACCTACGAGACTTCTAGAAAGGTTTAGGATTTTGGTTTCCGGCTCTCTCGTTGTACGAAATGAAGCTATAGGTAATAGTGGTTATACGCCGACCTACTATGAGAATTTATAAATGCAAAGCAATAATTATTATGCAAAAAAGATAAGTCCTCATCAGAACCACCACGAAGCCAGGATAGATCCTATAAAAGAGCCGACTTAGAATAATAAACTATGATGATATGATGCTCTTAACTGATTATGAATCACTTAATGTATTCGCATTTCATTTTATAAAATTTTAGACCCTAATGCAATAAAAACATAACCACTAACGTGAGACAATAAACTATCCGTATTATAGTTTATAGTCATGACAATAAGTCTCAAATTCAAACACCACTCCTTACAAATAGGTAAATTCTCCAACTTCAAACACTATAAGTATATAGGTCAGGTCCTGCGATTTAATAGCCATGGAACGTAGGTACATGTGCCAGGTTGTATGAAGCCATTGAATTATGCGTCCGTCAAAGGATCCCACGCTCACGCCACACTTAATATAACCAATTTACTACCCTTTGAAGTAGCTGTGCGACTATTTGAGTTGCTTTGAGGCCTGATTACGCAGTAAACTGCTGAAAGTGTTTTTTTGAGAACTAATACGGATATCCCAAGGAATTTTTTGGTCAAACTACAGGACCTCTTATAAGGTAAATCAAATTTAATCATCTTGAGTCATCATACGATAAACCAGATTGCCTCTGCCTTGGTTATTTTGCGAAAAGAAAACCCCAGGCTTGAGGATACTGCGTGGAGTTAAGAGCATAATATCGTAAACTTGGGCTCATGAATCGTGAAGTTTATCCTCCTTCTGACAACACTCATAAAGCATAATCTATTTAAGTCTTGTTAGCAGCTTTTATGCATTGTTCAATCTCTAGGAAACTTGCCTGACCTCAGCCAAAAAAAGTAAAATTTAAAAAGGAATCGCTGTGGCCGCCGAATAATCACACACCGCACTCAAACTTCAAACAATATGATACTGCTTATTGAAGTTAGTATTAGTTATTCAATGCTTGACTTGTCCATAGCTGATGGAAGCTGCATAGTTTGGTAGACTCCTGCGGGAATTCATCGCGCAGATGACTTAGCGAGCAATGAAATATGAATAAGTCGACACACGCATAACTCCTACCTGTTTCATGTTTCATAGCGCCATCTGAGATAGTGCGTTAAAGTAAGTCAGAGCAAGAAGAGTTGGTTTAAAAAACGGCTAATAGATGTAGGCTATAAAATGGAATCATGGTTTATTGGTAATATAAAATGTCTTTTTTCTAATCTATAGTAGGTATAGATAATCCTGCGAAGTAGGTAAACCAACACAAACAAGTACGCTACGGGAATAGAAGACTAGAAATTATAAAGATAATAGAGCAACGAAATGGACCAAATTTAGTATTCAAACCTTCGACAAATTCGAATTCAAAGTTAAGATAATGAACAAAACATAGCTCTTATTTTATTTAATCAATGAGTAGCGTTCTCTTTAATCTGTACCACTAGTAATGACGTCACACTACTGCTGCACATTCATTTGTGCGCCCATTCAAACGTAATGCTTGCCAGCACGTTCTTCTGTCAGCCCAGCGATTTTAGAACAAAGCAACCGGAGGCGACTGCGCTGGCTCTTTTCAAATATTCTATTACGCAATACACAGTGGGTTGCACTTTGATGAATGTAATTTGTTTTGAGACCATGAGCATATCTTAAATTTACTACAGCAGTCGCGCCTACCTGCATTTTAAATTTATGTTAATAAAGTTCTATCTTAACGTGGATCACGACGCTCGGAGCAGTCAAATTTTATTATAGTTTAATTTCAGTTCGTAAATAAAAACGATGCATATACCTATTAGTTACTTACTTAACTTTAATTTTATAAGTGCAAGAAATTGTAGTAAACTCGCTCCAAAAGCAAAAAATAATACCTAATTTCAAGTTTTTCCCCATCTGTCTGTCTCTAGGTCTGTCTGTATGTATTCCAGTGGGCAAGCGTCCGAGGTACAAAAACTCACCGGCAATTTGTTAGCAAAGCAGGCTCTTTTAATATTATGCCGCGAAACGGCGTCAGGGGCGGGGCATACAAATTAAACGCTACAATATAATATTTGCGGGCGTTATGAAAACTCGACAATATGACGTAATTCTTAGAGAAGAATTTGTTCTTCAAAGTTTGAAAACTATTTGATTTAATACGCTAAAATAAGTAGTTGATACTAAGGCGAAGTTTACTTTGGAACTATTTGGTTCTATTGTTTTGTTCTTACTTAGGGTAAGAAAACCTCCAAATAGCACAGTAGGTACGTGCGATTAACAAATATTTAGGCAATACCTGTTCTTGACCTCCGCTTGGTATAATGGTTCAAGTGTAGGCAGTTCGGCTCACTGCACCGGGTGGTTGCAAGTTCGATTCCCGCTGGGGTAATTTGAAAACGGCCTTTTCGTAATTTTCTCCGGTCTGGATATCACTGGGATTACCTTCAGATCATCGTTCTAGCCTTCAGTCAATTGTACGGTAATTATAGTATAAAAGCGTTGTTTAGTTTGGGACCATACAGTTGGTGTGTTAGTCCCACGATATTGTATTAAGTATCTATAATTATTATAATTAGTTTTGTTATCTCTCCACAATACTAAATGAAGCGCCAGTCTCTCCACCTACTCGGAATAAAAACAAGACCAGTGAAAAATGTTTCACATTATATTCATTCTTTTGTTCACTATCAAGAGTCATCGCAAGTGGCTATTAAGTACTCGAGAGACTGAGGGGAGTCGACAGTGAGCACTCATTCCAACTATCCAAGGGTCGAGTAGCCTTTTGTGTTCTCCATTCAACGTAGATTTTCTTGAAAACCTTAGGTCATGAAGGTATTACAATCTTACAAGCGAGGAGGGTTCCGTAGTCACTACGAGGAACGTGGCCCAACATGCACTAGGTAGGTATACTTTTTATACTACTCAAACTCAACAATAAATAAAAAGAAAAAATATCGCCATGCAGACTGACAAATGAACTGTATATGGTCCCAAACTAAGCAAAGCTTGTACTATCAGTACCGGACAATGGACTGGGGGGCGATCCCAGTGATACCCAGACCTTGGCAAATTACGAAAAGGCATTTCTGAAATTTGCCCCGACGGGAATCGTACCAGCAACCACCCGGTGTAGTGAGACGAGCGGACTTCTACGCTTAAACCACTACGCCAAGCGGTTGTCAACAATATTTTTATAAAGAAAGAGATAGCCATACAAGGAAATGTCCATCTTAAACGGCTGTGAAGCCAAGTTTTAATTACTTTGGTGACCAAAGTGCTAATATATTTTTACTACATTGTTTTTTTTTTTTTTAAATTGACTATATGTTGTTGGCCAGAGTGGCCATAACAACTTCACCCGGACAGAGGGCGAGCGCAAGTGCGCTCCAGCCAGAGGGGCAGGGGGGCAGCTAGCTCAAGGGCGCCACAAGGGACACGACCTCGGCTTGGGCCGCTGCCAGGAGAGGTGGCGAGGGTAAATCTACCACCGGATCGGAACGCGACCTCGACTGAGAAGATCTTTACTACATTGGTGATCCTAATATCTATAGCAAAACCCTACGTTATAGCCTATCAGTATCAGGGTTTCCTCTATGCTTGTAACACCTCCAAGCCATAGGTACTACTGTAATATGCCAGTGTCGTGGAATCTAATCCTACGCAAAAACTACTGAACGGATTTGGATGAAATTTGGAACACATATAGTTTATAACCTGGATTAACACCTAGAATACTTTACTTAAGTCTATGCGGACGAAGTCGCGGGCAGACACTAGTATTAAATAAAGTGGCAAACTGAATGGCAACAACGTGATGTAATTAGGGGTGGTGCAGGGTATTGAGATGCAGTTTGAAACAAAAGCGGGGAGAAACTTTACGTTTGTGTTTTGCAAGGACGCAAAGTTGAGTGAACAAGGAGCGGGTTGAGTTTCCTTTTAATAATTTTGTGGGTTATTATGAAAATAAATGTTTAATTAAACAACGTTAGGTGTATGTTCGTTACCTACTTTAAAAATATAGGATATTCTTGAAAAAGAAATGAATATAAAATACTTACAAGATAAGATCTAACTAATCTATACAAATAAATAAAATTGGAGTGTCTGTTTGTAATATCAAAATAACACCTTTTCACTAAATGCATAAGAAAGTACATACGACACCTATAACAAAAACGCGATTTAATTTTTTTTTGTCTGTCTGTCTGTCTGTCTGTCTATCTGTCTGTCTGTCTGTATGTTTGTTCCGGGTAATCTCCGAAACGGCTGAACCGATTTTGACGGGACTTTCACTGGTAGATAGCTGATGTTATACGCAGTAACTAAGACTACTTTTATTATAGAAAAACTAAATGAAAAAAATGGGCCCTGTCGCGCGGGCTCAGAACTAGGGAGCGGGCTTTTTTGTTAAGTTAAATTCCACGCGGACGAAGTCGCGGGCTCAGCTAGTATGTAATAAAAAATATCGCCAGACGAACATAGCAACTGTGTGACACCCAGACCGGGAAGAATAAAAAAAGTCCATTTACGAAATTTGCCCCGACGGGAATCGAACCCGCATTCCCCGGTATAGGCCTTCGCTAAAACCACTACTCTAAGCGGGGGTTAAAATATTGTGAAATGTAAGTTAGAAGTCCGAGTGGATTAAGTGGATTACGGCCTGAATCCCCCTTGTGTAGAGGGGAGGCCCGTGCCCAGGAGTGGGACGTCAAAAGGGCTAAATTATTATATTATTTAAGTTAGAAGTCAATTTGTAGTGATAAAAGAAGAGATTAATTTATAACATCACCTTTGTTACTAGATGAAACTTTACTTCTAGGGCATCTGGGTATTTACTAATAGGAAAGTCGTTTTGTAGATTTTTTAAAAGAATGTAATATAATTTATGACCTACTGATCGCCTAAAAATTATTATTATTGTTAGGCTGTATGAACCTTCCTAAGTATATTGTGTAAGACGCGTTAACATACAAAAATATAGGTAATACGTTGGCAACGTGGCTACAGAGTAAGTAATTATTTGCAAAGTCAATTACGCAGGCCTGAATTCAGCCCGATGAAGCTGTCTGTACACGACCTAACCGCAATCGTACTGTGCCCTAATGTGCATACAATTCTAAATTCCGGGGTAATATTTGGCACCAATAACACTTGCGCCATTAACTCTCCTGCGCGCCCCATAGCATGGTCACATTCTCCCAGATTTCAAACACAAGCTAATACATACTCTAACAAATAACAGTACAGTCCAAATTTAAATGTTTCGCTCCTGAATTCTGTGTAGGCTCGAAACAGAAACGCAACATAGCTTTCATAGCGTGCAACGAAATCTAGCCTCTGTTACCCGGTGTAACATAGGCTGTGTTCGCTTGAAAGTATTTACACAATGTTCATGAGCGATTCATCCTGTGTAATGTCGGCTCAAATTGCCGTCAGTTAGGTTAACAGCATACAAGCGTACAAGTTAATAGTTGCTGGCATTGCTTTCTATCTGCTCTATTGTATTTCCTTCCTGTTGATTAATCACAAGGCGAATTACGGCAAAAAGTTAGCTCCTATTAGTTCGCTAAACCTATAAAACTAATGTATCTAAGGTTACCAGAAAGAAAAACATACACAGTCTAAGATAATGTACTCTGTGTACACAGTGGAAAACAGGGATACCAACCTACTACCTACAGAATCTTCATACGAGTATGGAAACTAAACAGCCTTATGTTAGATGCCACCAACGCCTTTTCATCGAATTTATTGACCGCTGTAGAGAAATAACTGGAGTAACTACCGATGTCAATCCATATTCGTTTAAAGATGTTTCATCAAAAAGCAGTTTGACGACATCGTCGAACGGACGGTATCAATCTAAAAGTATCAATCCACATAAATTTATGACGCGATATCCACTTTATTGCGCGCTGCCCGTTGTGAACCAATAAAACTGGCTTGTTTTACGTTTAAACTTTATGAGCTATATTTTATAAAAATAAATAAAATACGCTGGGGAACGATTTTGCACTCACGTAAATCGTCGGGATTCTTTATGGGTCTATTATAAATTGGACGGACGAGGAGCAGTTCGCACCATGCATTGCCTTTATAGAAACCTTAATCTTTAAAGATCCCTTATGGCCGGTGGAAAGTAGGTACATAATATACCAGGTACCTCCGTACCAGGCAGATACCCATTATTACACCTTGGGCTTAAAAGCAAGCAAGGACATAAATAAAAAGTTGAAATAATAATGAAGCATACTAAATATTTAATCATCAGCCTAAATCTTCAAAATGAGGAACCAATTGCTTTAAAGATGGAATGGTTACAATTGATGGTGGCACCAATATCCCATCCTACCGGTAAACAATCTATATCTGTAGGTACACATAATGTTTTGTACCTGACCTGTTATACAAGCGTGCCCCGATAGCGGAACTAGTTAAAAAGCAGTGTTGTACCGTGTATTATGCACGTGGCGAGGCGTCGAATGGCTTAAGTTTAATTGAAGTCTGCATGGGTGAGCCCTGCCCTATACGCTTACTTCACGCGCAGGCGAATATCCTTGGAGTACAAAGGTGGTTTATAAATATATTAGAGGCATTCTCTCGCTTAAAATCCTACTGGATATATCCTAATACGAATCATAGCCAATAACGAATATATATGGAACGGTCAGATCATAAATAATTGGTAATATAATTATCTTACCACAAGCAAAATATTTCATGCATGGAAATTGTATTGTAAACACACTGGGGTTGGCGGCCCGACGGCACAAATCCTGTGCGATTATACTTAAAAACTATTCACCTCGTTCGTTTGTAGGTCCTTAGGTTGTAGAGTCTCTTACGGTCAGTCTAGATTGGAGAGAGGTGCCCCCAAAAGAGGTGTCCAAATTCACTTAAATACGAGGGAAAAATTACGGGTTCAAGACTTACCGATATCCTAGTTCAGTGACCCCCACCGGCCACGATCCATCGCGTGACGGCCTCCAATAGGTACGCGTGCGACGTATCACCAAACCATCTTAACGAAGTCTTATTCAAGCTGATAAAGAATGTCCACAATGCACTCGCGAGCTACGCGCATCAAAACCCAGGAACCGTTCAATATTAACACTAATGAGCGCGGGCGCAGTAGCCAAAATTACTCGAGTAAAATGCATATCCTCAATGCACTCGCGAGATACGCGCATCAAAACCCACGAAACATTCAAAATTAACACTGATAAGCGCGGGCACAGTAGCCAAAATTACTCGAGTAAAATGCATATCCTCAAGGCACTCGCGAGCTACGCGCATCAAAACCCACGAAACGTTCAATATTAACACTGATAAGCGCGGGCACAGTAGCCAAAATTACTCGAGTAAAATGCATATCCTCAAGGCACTCGCGAGCTACGCGCATCAAAACCCACGAAACGTTCAATATTAACACTGATAAGCGCGGCGCTGTCGCCAAAATTACTCGAGTAAAATGCATGTCCTCAATGCACTCGCGAGCTACGCGCATCAAAACTCACGAAACATTCAATATTAACACTGATAAGCGCGGGCGCAGTAGCCAAATTTACTCGAATAAAATGCATATCCTCAAGACACTCGCGAGCTACGCGCATCAAAACCCACGAAACGTAAGCGCGGCCGCAGTAGCCAAAATTACTCGAGTACAATGCACGATGTACTTAGGTACAATATTGGCCACCGCTCAACTTGCACTGGTACACTTTACAGCGACGATCCGGCCGGCCGTTCAAAATAATCAAAAAACGTAGGGTAGGTTTTTGTTAAAACTACCTCCAACACGAAATTGTTAACCGCATATTTTCTATACCAGAAATCAATCACAAGGCTGTCGGAAAACATGTTATAAATATTAAAAGGACATAATTATAGTCAAGCATTTAGGTACCATACCTGCACTGAATAGGTACTTAAATATAACGGAACCGATAGAATTTACAAAAGCGCAGATTCAGGTATTTTAGTCAAACACTAAGGTCTTTCCACACATCCCATGCATAAAGTCTGAAACGGCACCACAAACTGCATCATTGCACTCTTATTTGCATAAGTAGTCTACTTGAAGGCGACCTATTCAAAGCTTTCAATACCGCAACCAGGAATAACGTATTCAACGATGTAGGAACTGAATTCATGAAAATGCCAACCCCTTTACGAAAATCAATGGGCTACCCACTAGATCCCACGGGTAAGCGTTGAATATAACAATTGTAAATAATATTTGCAATAAATATGAATATTCTAAAATTTTGTCAGCAGCCTCTTAAGGGTCTAATCATTAATTAGAAAGGGTCATGGTAGCCCGCAGTGGCAATGGCCACGGGCTTGTTCCGAGTCGTGGGTTCAAAGCTTACACGGACACGGGTGTGGATACAGGACGTACACCAATGGTTTTTTCTCACTATAATCTCTATGTGCGCATACCACGTTCCTAAAACAGAATCGCTTGACTCGATAAACAACTGGACGGATGACCGCTTGTGGTAACTGAGCGATTGCTTTTGTGCTTCGGCGGGCACGTTAAGCCGTAGTTGCCGGCTAACACAGCCTGGAAACTCCGACACCAGAGTTGTCCACAAGCTCATACGATAAGAAGAATTATGTGATTTTCGTTATTATACTGGCGATCCTCATACAACGCAGCACTAGTACTGACGTTCCACGGTTACCAACAAAATATATTTAAAACGATGGCTTAGAAGCTGGAGACGTATGACAAGATATCACAAAAAAACTCAATATATTATATGATTTCTCAGATAAATTGACTTGTTCTTTGTATCTCCCAACAAAGGAATTGTTCGGTGCAGAATTCTGCAGTGCAACGAACGCAAGAACGGCTCGGATGCTACAATACAAGCCTTTGTCGACATTGTTAATTTGATCTCAGGCGCCGCACCAAAGAATTTACCATCATATTCTACGTTGGATGGAGCTTATTTTGCCTTATTGTAATATCAAGAAATATAATATATTTTTAAGAGTAGGTAAGTAACAGACTCACATAAGCATACATAGGTTAAATTATTTTTTATCAATTTTGTTCCAGTCAATCTGTACGTTAGTATCATGGATATTTGCGTGTAATTTATGGGAGTATGTTCGAACCCCTTGCTAATGACAAGCCTCATGTTATACAATGTTTCACATTGGGCAACATGATGTAGGTACTATCATGTAAACGATGCCATCGCTTGAATGTTGATTACGATAATAATATGAATATACTAAAATCTGTAACAAAAAGTATTTACATCATTCAAGTAGGTACTTACAAGGTCTCTATCCTGAGTTTTAAATGTGCCCTGCCTGTTGCCTCTACGTTCGGTGTTACAGAGTTATCACATAACTCACTCTTTATGGTCCTAGATTTCCTTAATTCATACATTCTTGCCAAGTTTCTAAGAATGCGAGTTGAATAACTTGTTTTTTTTTAGTAAATTAAATAGTATTTTACTTTAAAGTGCTAATTTTGTTTACGTAGACTATTCAAAAATCTTATGAAACGATATATTACAAACGACGATATCGCAAATTCTGTACATAATTTGTAAGATTCACTTCTGGTAGGTATCTTTACTAAAGATTAATTCAACTAAGTAATTCATATTAAAATACCGTATCAATATTTAGATCACGGACAAGCATAGCCCAAATTTTAATAATGTAAATTGATTAAAGCCTTCGCCGTAAACACGGTCGAAAAATAAAGGCACGCAGCCGGGTTTTGGCGTAAATTAAATCGTGAATATCACAGGGCGGGCATATTTGAATAGAGCTATGCAATTGCCAGCGGGGCAACTAGTGTACCAAGTATTAACAGAATGAAATATGGGATAGGCACGCGTCGCTAGATCCAATTTCAAAATACACTTATAAAATAGAGGAATACTCTTCTGAGTTACTATGTGGAATTCAGTTCTCGATACCGACGGGATTCTAAAAGTCAACTGAGAAAAATTGTAGAATGTAGGTATAGGTATTATCATTCAGAAATGTGATTATCCTCAGCAGTCTTCAGCCTAGACAACTCACATTATTATATCCCAAAACATTGAGTAATGGCATCAGAAGGTTTAAGATTTTTATGTAGAAAATTACTATCACTCCTGAAGACCAGGTGGACTCAATTTTTACCGCAGCCGTCTTTTCAGTTGGAATGCGCAAAGAGGATTAAGCGTCACATTGTTTGTACATACAACTGTTCAGAGCTGTTTACCGTGAAATCCGAGCACGGATCCCAAATGAAGAGTTATATGACATTAATCTCTAATGCAGAAGCTTTGTTTGCAGACCACAAAAAATCTAAATATGTATCCCTAAACCCTGTAAAGTGGGTATCCCCACGTGATCGATCAACACCCCAACTGTCCGGGACTACATAATAACCTGTTTACGCAAATCTCGCTACCGATGAATATATAATGTAATCAGTCACTAATAACACAAACGTATGCGACCTTTGCTAGGTTTGCATTAATAGTGTTCATGGATATAGAGAAAAATAGATTTAGGTGCTTAATTGTGGATTAAAAGTGTTAAAATATATTTGAACATTAATTGTTACCTAATCGACGATTCAACATTTCGGTTAACCAGAAATAATTTTAAAATGGAAAATAACTGAGGTAGGTGATCTTTAATATAAAAATTCTGTGTGCATGCGTTCGTAATTTCCCTGTCTTCCTAAACGGCTTAACCGATTTTGATGTTTTTTTTGTACCTACTTATACCTTTTTATTTTTGCAAATTTAATGTAGAAATTTGTATTTAAAATTAAAATTCACCTTTACAACACTTTTTATGGAAGATATCTCTACTATAGGTACCTACTTTTATAGAAAGATACTGTATTATCAAAGTCGACTCCAATTTAAAAGTGCAGCATTAGTGGAGGCAGCTTCAACTTGAATTTATTGGCGCCGGGAATATCCTTTGAACGCGCTGGTAACGATCTCTGCGGATATCCGCATGTTCTCGCATAATTGTGTTACAATTTTATAAACTTGGAAAAATAAATATTTCAACTGAGTTATCCAAATGCGAGATCGTATTTTTGAAATATTGTATAACGAAATTGATAGGTACTCGCGTAACGATTTTCAGAAACTTATAGATTTCTTTTACCATGAAATGTGTCTGAAATAAAGGCTTATTTATATTATTATAGTCAATAGTCAATACTTTATTGCATTCCATATGTATTACAAAGACGGTATAACAAGGTGAATGATCAATATGGACCCTGTCGGGCATAGCAAAATTAAAATTAGGAGAAAATTCAATGTCAATAAAAATGAATCCAATACAATTATTCGTGAATGTTAATGTCAAGTAGGTACTTCAAATTATAATTTAAACTAGCTATGCCCGCGACTTCGTCCGCGTGGAATAGTGTATTTGGGTAGCATATTTAATTATTTAGGCTATTTTTTTTACAAATAAGTCACATACGTATAAATACTTTCATGAGCTATTTGCAGTGTTTCACTTCAGCAAAGAGCTATATTTCCATAAAAACTTTCATCCCCTATTCCCTATTGTTATTTTACACCCTTGAGGTAAAACTTTTACAAACTTTGAATGTCATATTTATTTATATCGAATCAACAGCCTAATAAAAAAGTGTCAAGCTTCTAGCTGTAAAAATGACAATACTTCCATACAACTTTTCATCCCCCTTTCAACCCCTTAAAACTCTTTTTTCGCATTAAAAAGTAGCCTATGTCCTTTCTCAGGCTCTAGACTATCTGTGTATCAAATTTCATTGTAATCGGTTCAGTAGTTTTGGCGTGAAAGAGCGACAGACAGACAGACAAACAGACAGAGTTACTTTCGCATTTATAATATTAGTAAGGATTATATGCAAAGTCAGTTGTATAGGACAGATCGCCACTATCGTTATTTAAAGCTGGACTCTAAATATTCTTGTACTGAGTAAAAACATTTTTGGATTAGGTATAGTTTTAGCCGTTTTTGGAATACTGTTACAGATTTTTCAGTTTTGGACGTATTGGGCAACTTGTTATATATTTTTATTGCCATGTGATATGGGCTGTTGCTATTATTGTATTATGTATTACTAGCTGAGCCCGCGACTTCGTCCGCGTGGAATTTAACTTAACAAAAAAGCCCGCTCCCGCGTTCTGAGCCCGCACGACAGGACCGATTTTATCATTTCTTAAAATTTTGTTTTTCTAAAATAAAAGTAGCCTAAGTTACTGCTTATAACATCAGCTGAAACCAGTGAAAGTCCCGTAAAAATCGGTCCACAGGTTCGGAGATACTCTTTGATTTCATGTGTTTTTATTTTTTTACGCGGAACCCTAATTGTATTTCTAAAATTAAAGTAGCCTAAGTTACTCCCTATAACATCAGCTATCTGCCAGTGAAAATCCCGTCAAAATCGGTCCAGCCGTTTCGGAGATTACCCGGAACAAACACACAGACAGACAGACAGACAGACAGACAGACAGACAGACAGACAGACAGACAGAAACATTTTAAATCGCGTTTTTGGTATAGGTGTCGTATGTACTTTCATATGCATGAAAAGGTGTTATTTTGATATTACAAACAGACACTCCAAGTTTATTTATTTGTATAGATTATTAAGGACTCTTCCTTACCCTTCCATTTGTCGCACTCCTTCCGGTCTTCCGGCTCTTATCGTACGAAACGGAGCTATAATAGCTACTTTACGCCGACCTACTGTGAGAGGGTGGTACTACCCCGGTCGATCCTGCAGTATATCTAAAATGTAGTTGCAGCTAAAACGCTCCTATTTCATTTGATTCGTCTCGTAAATTATTCGAGCAAATATTTCTTAATTAAACAATACCTCGCAAAAAGTTTTAATTGCTCTGAAGCGCAATATAAAGCCTAATTTTATCATCGTACCGCGAACTTCATGCAATTTATTAAGATAACAGATTACGAGGTTTTAAGAGCCGATTAATTTCAATTATTCGAAACAGGTAATAGTGTACTGTTTCCGGCCAATGTGTTTTAATTATATTATTCATCCAACGGTTTATTACAATTTATATTAAACGCTAATTAAATTACGGTGGTAATATTGAAAATTTATTGTGAATTAAACAGTACTTAATTAGTTCATTTGCAGAACGAACATAAATGTAATCGCCGTCGTTGAGCTTTTGTCGACCACAGAAATAATACTTCAACAACAGAACTTCAACCTAGTCAACCTAGAACTTCTCTTAATTAAATACTACATTCGTATTAAAATACAGTTTTGTTCCACCTAATAACTAAGTTATATTATAAAGTTTCCTTTTTGGAAAAAGTATATTTAACTAGCTGTGCCCCGCGACTTCATCCGCGTAGTATTGGATTATTGGGTTAAAAAGTATCATATATGTTAATCCCGGTTATAATCTATCTATGTTCCAAATTTCATCCAAATCCGTTCAGCAGTTTTTGCGTGAAGGAGTAACAAACATACATACATACATACGAGATTCATACATACATCCACACTCACAAACTTTCGCATTTATAATATTAGTAGGATATCAAATCATTCTATCTTGAATAAAAGCTTCACTTTAATATCGTTATTTTTCGTGGCATACTCTATAGTGAATGTACATGCTATAGCAGATAGCTATGTCTATGCTTGTTAATATCGTACGTTCCTAAAATATTATTCTGCTACCGTTCGAAATTATTATCCGTATGAACACATCCGTAGCCGTCCCATCGTAGCGCTTCCCGCTTCGTAGCAACAGTTGCATTCGATACGAGCTACGAAGCGCCTGCCCTGCTACGAAATACATTTTGCGTAGCTACGACAATCGCGAATTAAAATGTGATCCATTTGCCGTAGACGTTATAAATATTTTAGCATAATGAATTTGAAATTGAATGCGTATCAATGTGTGATTAAGTGAAATATGGGGAGTTTTGTTGTGTTTTGTTATTTTATATTTGCCTACGTGAAAGGTAACAAAAGTTTTGTAACAAAATGCATGACTTAATTTGAAACAAACAGTATTTAGTAGATATAAATAGTCTTTAAAATAAAACAGTTGTTAATTAAATATTAAAAGTATGTAATCCCATAGTGTCAGTTTTGTTTTGACGTATTATAGGAAAGAGAAAATTATAGTGTTGCCTGTTTGCCGATTAGTTAAGCACGTGTATTGCGGGCATAAGGTCCTGGGTTAAAACTCCGAATTTCACCTCTGGGTTTTTCGAAATCAATATGCGAATCATAATTGCAATATGATATCACTTGCTTACGGTGAAGGAAAACCTGCACGTCTTAGAAAATCTAAACAACTTCCGACAGAGATGTGAAATACTAACCCGCACTGGGCCAGCGTGATGGATTATGGCCTGAATCCCCTCGTATTATAAAGGATACATTATTAATTATTATTATAATCCTAGCAAAAAATAGGCATATATAGGTGATGTATTCTTAGCTAAGTTCTGTATCCGACATCTATACCTACTACATACCAGTATATTTTTGCAGTATGCATATGCCTCAGGGTAGTGGGGTTATCAGTGCCAACGCTAAAGCAGCGGGGTGAGTCGGCCACCCTCAACTGTGACTACGACCTGGAAGGCGGGAGGCTGTACTCTGTGAAGTGGTATCGAGACAACGAGGAGTTCTATCGATACATGCCGAGGTTAAGGCCGCCGCAGCACGCTCACGTATTGGATGGTGTTAAAGTTGACGTGAGTACGAAAGGCAAACAAGCATATGACCCACCTGATGCTAAGCAGTTACCGTAGTCTATAGATTCTTTCAAAACGGTACTGCTCGCTCGTTGCCGACCTGAAGGGAATTGGGGACAGATGGAGGAGGCTCTAACCGATTGACTTAAGCTCGTATACGGGCTGGATCAACCGGGGTCGTTAAGTAGATACCTATTATAGCTACGTTCCGTACTATGACTGTGAGAACCGGAAGCCCAACTCCCCCTCATTTCCTCTTGCCTTCAAAACGGCAACGTGGGAGATTGCGGCCTTTGGTATTGCAAGCATACTTGTACTGGTTACGGTAACTGCTAAACATCAGGAACATCCATCAAAGGTACCTGAAAAGTGAGTTAAATTGTAGAAAGTGATGAAGAAGAATGTACTCGCCTTTCTATCCAGCTGGAGAAGTCCACTGCCCGTCGCGTCCACCTCCGGGAGCTGACACTCAGGTCTCGAGGGCTGTACCGATGCGAGGTCTCGGAAGAGGCGCCCTCCTTCCACTCCGCGCAAGCTGAAGCCTCCATGGAGGTTTATTGTACGTTATCAGTTGGTTAGGTAATAGTTAAGTACATGTTCCAACCTGTGTCACAACACAAGATAGCGGACCAGACCCTCTAGCTAAGTGGATTTATCTACAAGATGTATGGAAATTAAAGTATTTAGATCACTTGTAAGTAATTCCCATACACTGTAGCTTAACGATTTGTAGCTACGCCTGTAGACAATTACTTGGTTAGAGGAGCCTATTTGTCCGTTAACACTATAAGTAGGTAGGTTCACAGATATTAGATATGACGGACTAACTGGAGGTACTACCTTAATTACCTATTTCATACTTACTCGGTCAGTATTATTACCTAGATCCTAGGTACTTAACAAGTCGCATAATGGTGCTCTATACAAGGGTTATTAAAATGGTCAGTGAGTAGTCAATTCCATTTAAAGTAGGTAGGTATGTTTTATACCGATTCTTTTCTCAATTTCCTTTACAACTCCAAACGGTCCCAATTCAATCGGTACAAAATTGAAACATAAAAATAACGGCACGCTTTTCTCCATCCCATTATTCACCTAACGATAAATTGATTCTCGTAAAAAGACCCGATAATGGGCATTGTGACAAGTACCCTTTCCGGATTTACTTTAAAAGGATTGAAGAAAACGTATCCTATTACATACCTGCGTAGGTACAATATTGATTAACACAGACGTTACTTTGAGAAAATCCATTGTAAAATGATTTGGGAGAAGGACCTACCACTCACCCTCGGCTTGTCCACCACCATGAGCGAAATCCGTTAGTCAAGTCTGTATGTCTTGAGTGTCAGTGACACTAATGATATCAAGATTTGAGTATAGAGGTGAAATACGTTGAATTATCCATTCTATTTCAGATTTCCCGCGGGAGAGTCCACGTATCACCGGCCATGAACATGCGTACAGAGTGAATGAGCCACTCGACGTCAACTGCTCCTCCGCCAAATCTTTCCCGGCACCAGACCTTCAGTGGCTCATTGATGGACAGAAGGCAAAAACCAAAATAATAATGCACACATCTACTTCTTTACCAAGCACACACACGCACGCGCCTACGCACGCATACATGTCATCACAGTTCCATGCACAATAACAATACGTATCGCATATTATTCTTCTATACCTATCTATTGCCTACCTTTCTTTTGTACGAATAAAAATAAATGGAGGTTTATGCGAAAAACGTGACATAGAACTGGGAAAGTAAAACTTAATGTAGGTATAAAAATAATATTACAATATGAAGTAGAAAATCATCTATCTATACATCTATACAAATAAATAAAATTGGAGCGTCTGTTTGTAATATCAAAATAACACCTTTTCACTAAAGGCATATGAAAGTACATACGACACTTATAGCAAAAACGCGATTGAAAAAAATTTTGTCTGTCTGTCTGTCTGTCTGTGTGTTTGTTCCGGGTAATCTCCAAAACGGCTGGACCGATTTTTAAGGGACTTTCACTGGCAGATAGCTGATGTTATAAGGAGTAAATTAGGCTACTTTAATTTTAGAAAAACAATTAGGGTTCCTCGTAAAAAATAAAAACACATGAAATCAAAGAGTATCTCCGAAACGGGTGGACCGATTTTGACGGGACTTTCACTGGTAGATAGCTGATGTTATAAGCAGTAACTTAGGCTACTATTATTTTAGTAAAACAAAATTTTATAAAATGGGTCCTGTCGCGCGGGCTCAGAACGCGGGAGCGGGCTTTTTTGTTAGGTTAAATTCCACGCGGACGAAGACGCGAGCACAGCTAGTTCCTAATAATATGTATTTTTTATAAACATTAGTCCCCTTATTAATAAACGTGGTTTAACGGGTGAATACACAATAGTTACAAACCGAATTATCTCGTTCTGCAGGGGTCGAAACTGATTGCCATGGTAAAAATACTGACTTTACTGACTCGAAGAGTCGAAAATACTGACCTTTTACTGACTTTCAAAGTCGAAAGGGGTTACAGACAATGTTAATAAGTAAAAAGTACACCGTTTTTAGAGGTTATTAATTTTTTTTTAAGTAAAAGCAGACCTACTTTCTTGCATTTACCTAAGCTTAAACACTAGCTTTGCCCACAAGTTACCTAGTCCGCGTTGATAAGATCCGCCACATTGTATTATTATCCTTTAATAGGCGGTCCTTTAATTATAAAACCTGGCTAAGTGCGTGTCGGACCACGCATACTATAGGTTTCCGTAGGCATTCCGCCTGTTTTCAATAATACGGAACCCTAATAACGAGCATAATGCTTCATTTTGATGTGAAACATGTAATGCGGCGCGTAATAATTTCTCCATGTTTTACGCACGTTCAGTGGCGTGTGGGTTCATAACACAATCAAGTTTTTTTTCAAATTGACGACCACTTGGCACAGTGGTTTGAGCGTAAACTGCTCGGCTCACTGCACCGGGTAGTTGCTGGTTAGATTCCGGTGGGTCAATGTCAAAAAGTCGGGCGATACACCGATCGCCAGACTGACACACCAACTGTATGGTCCCAAACTAAGCAACGCTAGTAATAGTACTATCGCCCTATTCGCGTCTATTTGTAATGACAAAAGACTGGGGGCGATTCCAGTGACACCTAGACTAGGGGAAATTACGAAAAGGTCATTTTCGAAATTTGCCCCGTCGGGAATCGAACCCGCACCCACCACGTGCAGTGAGCCAAGCAGTCTACGTTCAAACCACTGCACAAAGCGGTCGGTATTTATAAAATATTATATAGAATATTTAATTTATAAAATTGTTGATATGTTTTTTAATAAGGGATAATTTATTACCATTAATAAACCATCTATAATGTAGTTCACGAGTTATAGGATGAATCTTACAACTCACATAAAAAGGCCACTTTGAAGCTCAATAATTTCGTAAACGGGAATTAATTTTGAAATACTGTCAAAGAAACCTCAAAATTATTGTTTAATACTTATCGAAAAAAAATGGTTTATTCACCCCCTGGGTGTATCTTTCCCGAGGGGGTGAATAAACCATTTTTCTTCATTCCCCTAATTATGTACAGGAGTGTACCTTCCCTAGAAAAAAATTGCTTTCAATATTTATTCATAGCAGTTTTGTAGCGGTACCAAAAATCTATTTTTGTTGCAATTTGCAGTCCTAATATTCTCTGAATAAAGTGACTGACGTCGGACGGACGGACATGACGGACATGACGAAACTATAAAGATTTCTAGTTTGACTACGGAATCCTAAAATAGCCGTGTCTGTAGCTGTAAATTAAATATAATCTAGAAAGAAACAGCCGGGATAGGGTACTAGGACTTAAACGTGCCCTAAAAAAAGTTTGTGCGAGCATTACAAAAAAAATACTGAATTGATTTTGATGCGGTCTTCACCATTTGGTAGCTTGGGGTCCAATTTGAAATCTAAGCCACATTTCATCTAATTCCGGTGGGATGAACTAAAGATACAACTTAGCCTTTCCGTACTACTAGTATTACAAGCCACACTACACTTAGGAAGTCATTTCACTGTTCATTATGGAGCATTGTTGAATGGGCATTTTAAAATTATTGTGGTTGCTTTGTCAGTTTTTCAAAATTATATCAAGTTTACGAAATATTCAGCTTCGAAGTAGAAGCTTTTTTACTATAGTGTGCAATAAAGAGTTAACATATTATTTTCTATTATATCCTCTAACTAGTGAATCACATTAAAACAAATATTTAAAATGAACCATCACATATATTATTATTGTAAAGCGACGTTATGTCTAGGGAACCCCATAGTATGCGTGGACCGAACGCACTTAGCCGCGTTTTAGGGTTTTATAATAGTATAGATTCTATAGATATCCTTAGTGAAAGTAGCGTAGATTTGGTAAGTATCCAGAATACCAAAAAAACCTTTCCTTGCAGTCGAAAATACTGACTTTACTGACCATTTTTCAGAAAAACTGACTTTTACTGACCAATGTTAAAAATACTGACTTTTACTGACTTTACTGACCAGTTTCGACCCCTGCGTTCTGTCATCTTTAATTTGATATTTGAAAGAAGAAGACAAAGCATGGTTTAACTATACAACCGCTAAACCACGTTATTATTAAGGGGTTAGGATATATCGAGTTTGAATTTAATATAGGCAAGTCTAACTTATTTACTTTCTTCTAACTTAGGTTACTGACAGAGCATGGCTGATCGCGTATGGGGTTAAGCCGGCGCCGCAAGGACTGCTGGTGTCCACTCTCGGGTTAATAGCGCCGACGAAGCCGCGAATGAAGCTACGATGCGTCGCCATTATTGGAACGCATAGACGCGAACGGACGGTTGTTATAGGTAGGTAAGGGTATATAATTTAGCCCTTTTGACGTCCCAGTCCTGGGCACGGGCCTCCCCTAATTAAGAGAGGGATTCAGGCCGTAATCCACCACGCTGGTCCAGTGCGGGTTGGCGGATTTTACGTGTCTTTCGAAAATTGTTTAAATTTTCTAAGACATGCAGGTTTCCTCACGATGTTTTCCTTCACCGTAAGCAAGTGATAATCATATAGAAATTATGATTCGCACAAAGATTTCGAAAAACCTAGCGGTGCGAGCCGGGGTTTGAACCCAGGACCTGGTGCCCGCAAGAGACGTGCTTAACCAATCCGCTATCATTGCTTAAGGGTAAAAAATAACTTACAAAATAATTTAAGTAAAATAACGCCTTTAAATTCCCCAAAGGGTGAGCAATAGTTTAAATCTCATGACACACACATTTCTGGTAATTTAGTTGAGTCCAGTAAGCTATTTGCCATTTACAGTTATTAGATTGCCATAATACGAGCCTCTATTAAGAAAATCTTCAAAGGTCTGAGGTTTTATTACTAGGTATATCCCGATGTTATGTCTTCGAAAAGACACTTGAGCCACCAATTTTTGATAATCAATATTATAAGCAGCCCTTTTCATTTTCAGAAGTAAACTCATCAAGCAGGCAGAATCCGTTTAGATGGCTGGTAATAATAGCGCTCAACATTGTTTGCGTTCAGATATCGTGATGGTTTTCTTATCTTTAGTATAATAATGTAAATACAGTCTCATTTGTAACATTGTGTTTTTGTTCTCTCCCTGACATGAATAGGTATCTAATTTTTCTTTGACTTTTGCAGCAATTTCTATAGTAGGTACTTCGTCAAAAATTAAAATAACGATGTTAGGTCTATTGATACCAAGACTGATACATTCAACTATATATTCTGCACTCTCGAATCTATACAAATTGAAGTGTCTGCTTGTAATGTCAAAACAACAGCTTTTTACTAAATGCATATGAAAGTATATACGGTAGTTATAACAAAAACAAATTTTAAAAATGTTGTCTGTTTGTTCCGGCTAACCTCCGATACGGCCGGGCCGATTTCGATGAGAATTTCACTGGCATAAGTACTTAGCTAAGCTGCTTTTATTTTAACGAATTGCCACGCGGGCGGAGCCACGCTGGCAACAGCTAGTAAGCAATTACTTTGTGTAGTTGTGTCAAATTTAGTTCAGCCGTAATTTGAAGACACCAGAATTAGCATCAATAGCTATTAGAACCTTTTGAACCTTTAGAAACTTTTGATGCAAACCATAAAAACTGCAAAAATCACGATTATTATCACTGTTGTAAGTATATAATTGTAATGTACTAATTATACATCAGGTTATTTTGAACGTGTTTAATTGCTTATTTATAACAATATACAAAAGAAATATAATGAAAATACATCACTTGTGAAATTTAGAAACTAAAGGTTAATTCTTGCATTAATATATCTAGGGAGACTAAAGAACATGCAAGTTACTAAATGTATCAAAATAAAAAAAAAACATTCTCGTTTTATGTACAGAACAGCATAGAAGCAGATAAGGTTTAATTTATACAATTAAATGCATTACCAATAACACAAATCCTACTTAAATGATTTTCATGAAAAAATCAATACTTATGTGTTGTCTCTCAGTGTTTTGAATCGCTATGTTTTGGGAACCCTGTGACGTATGAAAAATTAACTAATTTTACATAAGTAATAATCCTAAATAGAATATAAGCTATAACTATGTGTAGTACAAACTTTGCGTTATACATGTTCATGGTGTTCTTGTGCCTAAGATACAGACAATAGAAGCGATAATTGTACATTCTTAAGTGGGTAAAAATATATAAAACTCCATAAATTGAGTCAATAACTGTGTATTTTAAACCTCATTTTCTTAACTTGACCACTCTGGCTTTTTCCAACAATAATGCAACTTAAACCATAATTCTATTAAAATAAGTAAATCGATGTTATAAGTTAATGGAAAACAGAAGTTGAAAGCTTAACACTGACATTAAAAGTTTAGCTTTTCAAAATAGAAGTGTTTGTTACATCAATATTTAAAAAATTGTAAGCTGTGCTATGCTCTAAATACATGTACACTATTTAACTAATCAATCCAGGCCTAAAAATTGTAATGACGTAATTCTTATGATCAGAGCATGTCTATATTACTGGACTAAAAGAGTGCCTTTTTGTCCATATCACCCTAAGACATGATAAAGCTGGCTAGAGAATCTTGAATGAAAAAGGCCACCCACTCATCATAGCAGAACATAAAGACAACCAAGTGCCTAGATTACTGTAAACCTTACAAAAATAAAAGAGCTACATTTGCAACACATCAGGCACTGTGAATAAACTCTAGTTCAATTGAAATTCCAATCATAATGACTATAATTAATCGTCAGTACCCAAACCAAAGTTTAGCCTTCCTGACCAAAGTCCTCCATAAACTTTCTAAGCTTAACCATATCGTCGTCATTCACAGTGGGTTTGGACGTCGCTAATGACCTCAGCATATCAGACATTGTGACCGGTGGTTCATGTAATTTGTCGCTGGGGACGTCTATCCAAGTCATCTCTATTGCACCAGCACTACCGGGGGAGCATGGGGTCAGCAGGTCATCGCAAATAACATTAGGGTCTGTCGGACTGGGACCTGTCACTTTCTTAAAGTGAGTTGCCGATTGCACTTTACGCACCGGCTGCATCAACGCGTCACGAACAACGATTGATATATCAGCTCCCGAGTACCCTTCGGTTTTAGATGCGAGCACTTTTAAATCCTGCTCGGTTAACTGATGTGTCGTACTGCCCATATGCAGTTTGAACATGTCCAAACGCGCATGCTCTTCAGGCAAAGTAATGTAGATGCGCTTCTCAAAACGTCTTCTGATAGCCGAGTCGAGGACCCATGGGATATTCGTAGCGCCGAGCACAAGGATACCATCCATGTCGTTGCCAACACCCTGCATTTGAACTAGAAACTCGGTTTTGATACGACGGGCGGATTCTGACTCGTTGTCCGAACGCGACGAGCAGAGAGAATCAACCTCATCAATGAATATAATACTCGGTTTGTGCTGTCTTGCCAGATCGAATAAATTCTTCACCAACTTCTCAGATTCACCGAGCCATTTGGAGACAAGGTCGGACGAGGATACGGAGAAGAATGTTGAGTTGTTTGCTTCAGTGGCAACAGCTTTAGCTAAGTACGATTTACCAGTACCAGGTGGTCCGAAAAGCAGGATTCCCTTCCAGGGTATCCTCTTTCCAGTAAATAAGTGAGGGAATTTGATGGGCAGGATGACTGCCTCCTTCAATGCTTCTTTAGCTGCTTCCAGGCCGGCGACATCGCTCCACTTCACATGAGGTTTTTCAACCACAATAGCTCCTTCAAGCTTACCTTGCAACTTTTTCTTTTCCGGATCATCAGAGTCGCTATCGCTATCACTCTTCTTGTCTTCACTCTTGGAGTTCGATTCGCCGTCTTTGACCGGTTTCTTCTTACGATCTTTTTTAAGATATTCCTTGAGTTTTTCCGCTCTGTCCAGGTATTGGAGGCATTTTGCGCGGATGCTTTCCTTAGCTCTTTCTCCTTGAGCTTCATACTTCACAGCATGGAGGAAGTATTCCACACCATGTTCGTAAAGGCGTAGAGCTTCTTCATAGTTTTTGTTTTTGTCCTCCTCGGTGGCTTTGGTGACCAGGTCTATTGCTTTCTGCAAGGTATTAGATGATGCCATTCTGCTGGACTGTAAGACCTGGAATATCAGTTACATGTGTTCATACTTTTTTAATGTTAGCAAGACTAAAGGTTTTTTTATAAAGATCAGCCAACTATGGAGTTCAACGTTTATTCTTTAAAAATTGTGTGTAAAAATTGTGTGTAAATTTGTTACTCTACACTGCAAGCAATGCAGTAGAAATTAGAAAAATTGGGTATATGTTTTCCTTGATTCATTAGAATGTAAACTTATAGTAAATATGATTTTAATATAATAATAATTCAGCCCTTTTGACGTCACACTCCTGGGCACAGGCCTCCCCTCACTACGAGAGGGATTCAGGCCGTAATGCATCATTGCGGGTTGGCGGATTTCACATGTTTTTCGAAAATTAATAAGATTTTCCAAGACATGCAGGTTTCCTCAGATTGTTTTCCTTTGCCATAAGCAAGTGATAATCTTATACAAATTATGATGCACACATAGATTTCGAAAAACCTAGAGGAGCCGGGGTTTGAACCCAGGACCTGGCGCCCGCAAGACACATGCTCAACCAATCGGTTATCAGTCTGTGAGTAAGAACTTAGAAAAACCACATTTATTTCTAGCTGTGAGCCTCAAAATATTGCATTACATATGTTTGAATTTTGTAATTAGACCTAGTCAAGATGTTACTGGGATTAATTGATTATGTTTGAAGTTCTATGAGATGCCTGAATGGTTTTTATTTTAAAATCCTTTATATTGTTGTTGTTTTTTGTTTATTATTATCTCTCCTAGACTGTTCTAATATGCTGTAAATAAATCAAATGATAAATATTGTGTTGGCTGTCCCATTTTCTAACCCTCTCAACTTGTATGTAACCTCACACTTCCTGGCCTTGAGAATGGGGAAAAAATGATATAAGTTATGGCCTCACCACCTATCACTTTAATACAAGTTTCTCCTATGCCCTAGGCCTCACCTAAAGCCCATATTAAGTCTCAGATCTTAACTAAACTTACTTATAATTAAGTAGTACTTAGAGTTACATTCCCATGATCACTCTCAGACTTGAGATTATGTATTAGCATGGTGCACTTTAGTATCCAATGGACGTTCCAAATATCTAAGTAATGCCTCTAACCACCCGTTAGAATATTACGGTCGTGATCATATCGTTAATCTGAATAGTAATATGAGGAAAACTACGTTTGGATAGGAAATATACTTCGCTAAAGGGGCATACAAACGATAACACATTACGAAATACTTTTGTTATACCTGGTAGCTGAACACTAGATAAATGTTTCTAAATTTGTTTGGCTTAACAAATTAGACAGCAGGCAGATGAGGTCACGGGCAAGACCGTGTTATTTTCTCCGTTTTTCATTCTTGTTGTGTTCACCATGGAATTATCACACAACAACAAGAATATGAACTTACCGTGCACAGAAGAGTGATTAACTATGTAGCCAGGCTGCACTGTTATTATTTTGCTAAAATGACATTAAAATAGGACAGAAACTTAGTAAATTCCAAGTAAATGTAAATTCCAGTCGATGTTAGTCACGAAAAATGACAGGCAGAGAGACATGACATAACTGACTGACTTTTACTTCACACTTTTTATGCATGGTTCGCTTTTCGCATTTAGCCAGTGTTAAGTAAAATAATATTATTATTACCACCAGACTATTATTACAGACTTTTAAATACGATGTAACTCCGTGATATTATCCAGTTTTGTGTCAAGCATCAAAAGGCCCTTGGTTGGGCCTTATTCACCCCCCTCAAACTCCACAGTATTGTGGTGGGTACCAAATATTGCAAAGAAAAAACATAATAAAAAATTTTAACCGACTTCAAAAAACCCGGGTGCACTAAGGCTGCTTAATAAATCAAAACCAGAAGCGAAGCGTGAAATAAGTATTTTTTGTTTGTTCGACAATATTTTAGGTAAGTTTAAGAAAACAACTTGAATAAAATATTAATGTTTATTTTATAACTTAATAAAACACCGATTCCACCACTATATTAGTTAACAATTTACTTATTAGATAGGCACTACTTACTAATAATAAAACTGAACATTGTTTGTTTTATATTTGACACCTACATACCTGTAAATTATTTATTGTATTCAAATGTTATTGATCTATAATGCATGTTTTGTACCTACACCTACCTGGCATACCGTTATAGGTACCTGATTACTACGCGCCATAAGAAAAAAAAATGGTGATTTTTTTTATTCCGAAAATGTCTCTTTTTCATATTATTTCGTCTAAATACTGCGTTTTACGGACTGCTACCTGTAAAGAACTGACCCAAGCTGGCCTAGGGTTATAGGTATATATCGGATAATCTTTACCTGTTCAAAAAAAGAGCAGTGGTTGTCAAACTTTTATTCTATATCGCCTTGAATGCTATTTGATTAAAGTTAAATGTTTTTGTTCGCATTGCACCGCTAATTTATAAATAAATCAGGATCAGATTCAATCTAAATATATATAACTCAAAGGTGACTGACTGACTGACTGACATAGTGATCTATCAACGCACAGCCCAAACCACTGGACGGATCGGGCTGAAATTTCGCATGCAGGTAGATGTTATGACGTAGGCATCCGATAAGAGAGGACTTTGATTAATTCTACCCCCAAGGGGATAAAATAGGGGATGAAAGTTTGTATGAAACTTTGTCAATTAAATTCCACGCGGACGAAGTCGCGGGCACAGCTAGTTTCTTAATATTAACCATTTAGGTAACATAGTAAAACACATTATTTTCCTATTTAGGTTATAACTTTCTGACACATTGCAAAGTTTGAGAATCACAAAATCACCAAATTTTTGCATCAGGGGCAAGATCGGATGCCCAAAACCAATAATTCGGACAATCGATCAGAACATGTATGTTTGTTGGACTAATATGTTAGTATTTTAAATATGTTTTAGAAGGATAAATCGGATATATTCCTTTATGGGCATTGTTTTCCAAGCACTAGAAGCAATTTTAAATTGGTGTCCGGTCTTGCCCTCAGACGGTAAATTGTACATTATGCTCTTCAAAAAATTGTCTCGTCTTGGCTCACGTATAAGTCGGAAACCATTGAGTTTAACAACACAAAAAAAAATCTGGACTAAACTACTTATATTCATTAACAATTAGCGCTGGGTTTGAATAATCTGACGTACTTATATAGAACTTGAGAACAAAAAAATCTTGCCAGACATCTTCAATTTGTCAAAAATCAATCCGATCTTACCTTAACGCACCTAACACTTTTTGTTTAGATAAGTAATAGTTGGGTTAGTAGGGTTAGTAGGAACCTACTTATTCATGCATCAAAGAAAGAGATAGGACTAAATAAACTTTAAACCTATTTATTTGCATCCCATGACCTCGTATCTGATACCAAGGGCTTCAAGCCTATCCACAACCTCAGTTTCGTAAAAAGCTGCTCCGGGCATAATTACACCGCCTCTGAAATTAACATTTTTTTTTTAAACAACAAATTAGGTACTTTTATTCTTATCTCTGAGGTAAGTAATAATATTACATTTGTATTCGTTAAAAATAGTATAAACGTGTATACGTGTATACCATGATAACGAGCCTAGGAGTACTTACCCACTTATAAAGTCAGAGCGATTTTATAAATGCAAATATCAGGCAACCCGTAAAACCCGTATTAAGTAGGTAAGTAATCACCCATAACAAGGGTGAAAGTAGATGCAAAGACGTGTATCCTACCTGCCTACCCGTGACTGGAACGAGGCGTGCTAGTGTAACCTACCCATTTCAGTAAATTATTTTTCATTACTCATACTCTAAAAGTAGGTCTGAAGTCCCTGAAGAGCGGGTTGAAAGTAATACTTTTCCGGCCCGGGAGAATCGCTTTCAACTGACAGCTGTCAAATTATTTTAAAAAAACTAGTTCCATTTTCACATTTCTATGGATCCATGTTCAAACTTTTTCTACAGTCACTCAATTACAGCACGATGTAAAATTGAAATAACATAAAGTTAAGTATTAATTAAAGAATATATATTTTTTTAAATGAATGGAAGGAAAAGACATACTGCGCCGATAATGGGAAAAGGTAGGGCAGATGATGATGATGATATATATTTTTAAATGACTTAATTATAATTTAGTTTCAAGAATTTCTTTAAAATACATAGATTTGGGCAAAATATTTAAATATGAATATGAAAAATAATGGCTAAATAATGAAGTTGGCCGGCCAACGAAAAAAAAAAATAGGCGGCAATCCGATCTTTTTTTTTTTTTGAGTTGTAGAGTATTGTTTATACTTCCTTGTATTATTTATTTAGCCAATTCCTGTTTTTATTTTTACTTTTCTTGTATTCGTTATGAAAAGCACAGTGTTTACCTCGGGTGAAAGACTTATTATAAGTCACTTTCACCACTCGTGTAACAATGTACTATTACTCACTCAGGCATTTTAATTTTTTCTTTTAAAATTGTGATAGCAGAACAGACGATCGAAACAGCTGTTGTGCGGTAACCAGGATCTGTGCATGACACCTGAAATAAATTAAGTCAATAAGTACCTACATCAATTGAATCCAATAAAAATTATATTCTTAGAATAGGTATGTAAGTAGGTACCTAGGTTTTTTTAAAGCTCATTTGATATTATCCTTACCTGCACTGTTATCGACTTTGTAGGCTTCGATTTGAAATTCGATTCGCTATCCCATCCTCTTCCATGTAAAGTGAACCTGAATTTCGTGTCATTTCTCATACTCTCCGAAGGCCCTTTATGAGATATGTAACCAAAAGTAAAAAACCGCGGATACAACTTCAAAAGTCTTTTAAAACACGTGAAATTACACATGTAGTAGAGAAAGAAAAACGCCGGGATTATTATAAAATTATAAATGAACAACGGCATGGCGGTATAAGCTTTGAAATGAATAGGTTGCTTTTGTTTCTTCTCATATAAGTATCTCTGGGACATTTCGGTTGCGTGATTCTCTGTTCCAGGATATGGGAACCAGAATTTTCCGTTGTGTCGATGGAAGAACGATCTGCAAAACAAATATCCAATGAACTTCTTACCCATACACAACACTGTGTCTGTAAGTAAAATAAGGCAGTTGTAAGCAAGACGTGAATTAAAGCATATTATAGGTAGTCCTCCTCATGAATTTCAATGACGACGGATCTACAAATAGGTACTGTTACATCCTAGCGTGAGCCGTAACTGACTAGCTGTCTTATTCACTCTGTATATACGATTAAATGTAGGTATTACAGTAAAAAGTATAATCAAATCACTTATTCATTTCTTCCGGCACTTGTGCCACTACTGGCTTTGGAAATATCTCCCGCTTTAACTCTTGATATTTTTTAAAATCATCCATCGCATAAACCATTGATTCCCATGTACCATAATGTACTAAGCATTTCCCAGGGATGTATGCTCTCTTTGGCATATCTAGCTCTGCATAACATTCTACAGTGTTGAGCGTCCCTGAAAAAAAGAGCATAATTTGACATAAACCTAACATACAATAAGTTCATATCTTGCCCATATTAAGAAGTCGCGTCCACATAGTTCTAATTTCTAATACATGTTGGTAAAATGCGATAGATCTTTGGCTCGATAGGGCCATGCGGGGGTTGTGGTCGGTCGACCGGCGATCCAGGGGGGTTAACCTATTCACGACGGAAATATTCCGTGGCGGGAACGACAGCTTCCAACCTTCTTCTGATACCTACATTTCGGACGACCGCTGGGCGCAGTGGTTCGAGCGTAGGCTGCTCGGCTCACTGCACATGGTGGTTGCGGGTTCGATTCCCGCTGGGGCTAATTTCCGAAATGAGCTTTTCGTAATTTGCCCAGGTCTGGGTGTCACTGAGATCGCCCCACGTCCATTGTAGGTACTTACGGTACCCATAAAACAAGCGTTGTTTAGTTTGGGACCATACAGTTGTTGTGTCAGTCTGGCGATATTTATTTATTTATTATTTGTAAAAGATGGAAACTGTCGTTTTCGAGATCAGAAACTTGTCAACGGTGCATATCATTCCCCCATTTGACATTTACTTTACCCCGTAATACTTTAAGAACATTATTACTATATCCGCGTGCCATTAAGTAGGTATAAGATGCTTGGCAAATAGCCCACCTTTAAAACACCTTTCGAGATAAATTAAGCCAGCTTCCACTGGCATGGCACTGAATCCACATGCTGGTATCACTAATACGTTTGCTTCTTCGGCTGCTTCGTTGTAATTTCGATACAAGTTTAGTATATGCTGTAAAACAGAATATAACTGTTCAACAACATAACAAAGTTGGTGAATACCTATAAGTTATTTAAGTTAGAATAGGTAGTACTTATAAGTAATTATGTAAGTACTTAGGGCATACCTACTACTCTTTATGTAAGGTGCGCTCAGGTAAGATCGGCGGTGGGTGAAGACCGTATGAAATTCATTCCCGGCGAATTTGGCCATGTTTTATAATGTTGACAACATTTTACAAGACGCCATTTTATCCTGCCGCGACCAGTAGTTCCCGCTAGTCGCTCCGACATGTTGGTCGTGTGCTACGCGCCAAAAAGCAAAAAAATGGAATTTTTGATATTTTTCGGTCTTCCGATCTTCCCCTTTTAACTTTTGATTGCATATTTTGGCGAGAATAAAGCTCGTTTTATTACTATGTTCTCTGAATACTGTGTTCTATGGGCTGATAGCTAGATAGAACTGGTCCAAACAGTCCTAGGGTCACTATAGGCAAAGACCCGATGTTCAGCCGGGCAGGACAAGATCGGATAAAATTTACGCGTTCAAAAAAAGAGCAGTGGCTGTCAAACTTTTATTATATATCGCTTTGAATGCTATTCAAATTAAATGTTTTTGTTCGCATTGCACCGTTCATAATATATAAATCAGATTCAAATTCATTTTCTTAATATAAACCATTTAGGATACATAGTAAAAAAAACATTTTTTTCCTATCTAGGTTATACGTTTTTGACATATTACAAAGTTTCAGAATCACAAAATAACCAAATATTTGCATCACGGGCAAGATCGGATGCCCAAAACCAATAATTCGGACAATCGATCAGAACAGTGTGTTTCTTGGAATAAAAGGCTATATTTTAAATATGTTTTAGCAGGATACATTTTGGATATAAAACTTTATTGACATTGTTCTCCAAGCACTAGAAGATACTTTAAATTGATGTCCGGTCTTGCCCATTGACGGAATTTTTTTCAACATGGCCAAAAAAAAATGTCTCGTCTTTGCTCACGTATAAGTCGGAAACCAATGAGTTTACAAACACAAAAAAATCAGGGCTAAACTGCCTATATCCGTTAACAATTAGCACCGTGTTTGAATAATCTAACGTATATAGAAGTTGAGAAAAAAAAACCTAGTCAGACTCCTTCAATTTCTCAAAAGTTAATCCGATCTTCCCTGAGCGCACCTTACTTACCTATAACATGCACGAAACTACACCACCAACACCTCTGCCGACCTTGTGGTGGAATACAAGGCAGTAGATATTTTAGTCGGACTCAAGGTATTTTAACCAGTTCTCTTATTAAGATAGCATCTGTATACCTCCACAACCGAGAGGCTAATTGTTAAGTACTTACTTATCTATAAATTAAAACCAAAATTCCCATACGCCGCTTGTGAATATAAGTAGGTATCCGAGATGGTTGTACCCAAAGAGTTTGTGATAATAATTAGGTACTTATTACAAATTCTTTGGCTATACCTACCTAATACGAGGGTGATACTGAAAGTTCTTCGAAAATCAAAAACTGAACAAACTAGCAAGTTAAGGTGAAGGCGCCTGTCTAGCCCGCGAAGTTCAAATTTTTTGAGTTCTTTTAGAATTTTTTCAAAATCTGACAATAATAAAAGACAAATTTTGTAATTCGCGAAAAAGACTGTGTGCAGTGCATTTATTAATACATTTATTTTACTCTAAATATTATCACGGTGGATATGATACTAGTAAATCACTAAATATACAAAAATTGCCAGATTATCTGGATAGCTGTCGTTCTTGAAATGTTTTAGAGTAAGTTGGATATATTAATAAATGCACTGCACACGGTCTTTTACGCGAATTACAAAATTTTTCTTTTATTATTGTCAGATTTTGAAAAATTTCTAAAAGAACTCAAAAAATTTGAACTTCGCGGGCTAGATGGGCGCTTTAGCCTTAAGTAAGTACTTGTTTTATTATATAGTTTACAAGTGGCCAGTTCTTAAATCTTTCAGTGTCGCCCTCCTATACCTACGCACTATGTTCAATAATCGCTTGGGAGCGGACATTTTGAGTTGGACTCAGAAAGTGATACTTCGTTTAAGTTTAATGTTATAAAGCATTTAAAAGGCTATTTTTTGACCTATGTCGCATTTCCCAAATACAAGCGATACGTAAGTAAACTCAAAATTTCACTCAAACGGTTTCGATTTTTTTTCTCGCCTATGCCACATTTGTAGCACCCAGACATAATTTTATATAATAGTTTGCTATGTATTTTATTGCTATAAATAAAATCAGCATCTAACTCCGTGGAACATCGGAGATAATAATTACTAAAGATTCGACATACAAAACGCCTGTCATTTTGTTACAGGCAAAACACAATGTTTGCTATTAACATTTGATAGGCGTTTAGTCTCATGTGTTCTATAAATTATAAGTCTTCAAAATATTTATACCTTGATGCAAAACAAGTAGATTTTTTATAGTAAATTCAGAAATATCATCTTCTTTTATTTCGTCTTCAAAATGTCTCAACATAATTTATTTTTCACTCCTTCAGGCAATGCGATCCGTTTTAAACTTCGTTGATGGCGCATTAGACGCACATTGACTATTACCGGATCCGATGATTCCAAGGCTCAGTAGAACAGATCTAGTATTGTCTTTTTCCCACCAATTTTTAGGGTTCCGTACCTCAAAAGGAAAGCCTAAAAACCCTTTTAGAGTCACTTTGTTGTCCGTCTGTCTGTCTGTCAAAACCCTTTTTCTCGGAGACGTATAGAGTTATCAAGTTAAAATTTATATCAAACTAGCTGTGCCCAGCGACTTCATCCGCGTGGTATTTTAACTTATCAAAAATTTCGGGATTATCGGGTCAAAAGTATCCTATATGTTAATCCCGGTTATATTCTATATGTGTTCCAAATTTCATCCAAATCCGTTCAGTAGTTTTTGCGTGAAGGCGTAACAAACATACATACATCCACACTCACAAACTTTCGCATTTATAATATTAGTAGGATGGTACGGTCCCTTAGAGATGTAAAAACATTAGCAAATTAATGGTAAAATATTTTGAAACAGGTGTTTATTTGTTTGCCCTAAAAAGAAGAAAATAAACTTTAAATTATATAAAACCAATCAATTTAGAACATGTATTACACTATTTATTAAATGATATAAAAACTTACCGCGAGATTTACCTGTGTACTAACTAGTCTTGCTTGATAAACTTATTATAAGTAATTCTATGAAAGAAAATGTTTTCTATAAAATATATAAATCTCGCGACAAGCTTTTATATCATTTAATAAATTGTGTAATAATAATATATAATAATGATAATAATTTAGCCCTTTTAACGTCCCACTCCTGGGCACGGGCCTCCCCTCAACACGAGGGGGATTCAGGCCATAATCCACAACGCTGGCCCAGTGCGAGTTGGCGGATTTCACATGTCTTTCGAAAATTGGTTAGATCTTCTAAGACATGCAGGTGTCCTCACGATGTTTTCCTTCACCGTAAGCAAGTGATAATCATATATAAATTATGATTCGCACATAGATTTCGAAAATTCCAGAGGTGCGAGCCGGGGTTTGAACCCAAGACCTGGTGCCCGCAAGCCGCGTGCTTTAACCAATCGGCTATCACAGCTTATAATTGTGTAATACATGTACTACATTGATTGGTTTGATTTAATTTAAAGTTTATTTTCTTCTTTAAAGGGCAATCAAATAAACGCTTTTTTAAGTTTTTTTCACATGTAATTAATTGTTTATTTTTAGTTATGATCCACTAAGGAAGCATTTTGGAAAATTTCACCCCTAAGTGTATGAAATAGGGAAGGGTAGTTTGTATGGGTAAAAAAAATCTCAACTTGGATCCTTTTGGAAAATTAATATTAAGGTTACTCATTACAAACAAAAAGTATGATATGCAGCGTTATATTGTATACAAAAACCCTGTATATAAAAAACGTCAAACATTTTACTAAATGTTAAAAAAATTAACAATGGCTGGTACCTATACTCCATTTGTTATAGCATTAGACAGAAGTTAAAAAAGGCTATTTTTAGTGTCCACTTTGTAACAAAAGTACAATTAACGAGTTACAGTTACGATTGACGTCGAATTTATTATAATCTATTTATATACCACCTTGTCACACCTAACTGTAATAATATTAATTATTTATCTTATTAAATATATTGCCTTTCATTTAAATAATTATTATTTCATTACGATTTAAAATTAGTGTCTATGCTAAAAACCTAAAAGAAGCAGGAGTGAACATACCGGGATCGTTTTTCGTTTCACTATAATCCTACCAAATCTGAAATGTTACCTAATCCCTTCAGAGGTTATGACAGCAGGGTATTTCTAATTTTGTCGGACTATGTTACTATGAAATTGACGTAAATAATGTGCTGTCAGTGTTTGTCATTCAGTCATTCACAAAGTACTTTTATTTTGTTTATCGAAGTATTTAGCTAGTATTTTAGATTTATCTATCAAAAGTGATGTTTAAACAATTTTAATGTAATGACTCCAAATAAAAGTTGTTTTGACTTGGAAATAAAATGTTTTGCATCCCTGCCTCTGCGAGCCTTTTATGTCTAATTTTATAATAAATGGAGTATAGAAGGCTTAAACAATATTATTTTTGTTGCTGAAGTTGTGGATTATCTGTAGACACTACCAAGTTCGGTGATTCTTGCAAATACGTACATAGCTGAATTTGAGTGGCTTCCAACGACTGTTACCATAATATTCATTTATTATACATAGAAAGATTATAATGGAAAATTCAACATTGCTTGTTGGAATTATTTGGGAACAGGCGGCAGAATCAAGGAACAAACTCTGTCACATTGACCGAGAGGATCACACAAGAAAAAATGTTAGGAAAAAGACAATACTAGATCTGTTATACTGAGCCTTGGAATCATCGGATCCGGTAATAGTCAATGTGCGTCTAATGCGCCATCAACGAAGTTTAAAACGGATCCCATTACGTGAAGGAGAGAAAAATAAATTATGTTGAAACATTTTGAAGACGGAATGTAAGATGAAGATGATATTTCTGAATTTACTATAAAAAATCTACTTGTTTTGCCTCAAGATATAAATATTTTGAAGACTTATAATTTATAGAACACATGAGACTAAACGCCTATCAAATGTTAATAGCAAACATTGTGTTTTGCCTGTAACAAAATGACAGGCGTTTTGTATGTCGAATCTTTAGTAATTATTATCTCCGATGTTCCACGGAGTTAGATGCTGATTTTATTTATAGCAATAAAATACATAGCAAACTATTATATAAAATTATGTCTGGGTGCTACAAATGTGGCATAGGCGAGAAAAAAAATCGAAACCGTTTGAGTGAAATTTTGAGTTTACTTACGTATCGCTTGTATTTGGGAAATGCGACATAGGTCAAAAAATAGTCTTTCAAATGCTTTATAACATTAAACTTACAAATTTACAACCAGATTATTATTATTCGAGAAATTAAAGTTTTTCCACTTTCTAAATACTTCAAGATGGTGAACTTAGAAGTTATTTTTCTCAGCAACCGTACATAATTGGCACTCGGCATGAGTACTCCGGGGTATAGAATGTTGCGAAGTATCACTTTCTGAGTTCAACTTAAAATGTCCGCTCCCAAGTGATTATTGAACATAGTGCTACGTGACGTCGCGCGTCGTTGTCGTTATAATGAATGCGAATAATCTTACGAATAATTCAGCTGATATGTCGAGGTAGTGTGTTCTTGACTCGATGCAGGCCTTGACAACCGGTATGCCTAATAGTGTGTTGGGGCCCGTGCAATTGATTAGAATTCTAGACATTTGCGTCACCTTTTGGAGGCTATCTAGATTTTTAATATCGCATTCTACAGCGGCAACATTATTTGCTTGTAAACCTGAAAAGTGTTAAGTACTTATAAGTGAGTAGGAATTAAGGTTCGTGCGGGTGTAGGTATCTAGCTTATTATAGCTAGGTACCTACCTAGTTGGATGTCAAACTGTGCAGTCTCAGGCAATTAACTACCTAAGTACTTACTACATCTATCTATACAAATAAATAAAATTGGAGTGTCTGTTTGTAATATCAAAATAACACCTTTTCACTAAATGCATATGAAAGTACATACGACACCTATAGCAAAAATGCGATTTAATTTTTTTTGTCTGTCTGTTTGTTTGTTCCGGATAATCTCCGAAACGGCTGGACCGATTTTGACGGGACCTTCACTGGCAGATAGCTGATGTTATAATCTATCTAAGTATCTAGTAAGTAAGTACTTACCTAAGTAGGTGTTGTTTGTAAAACGCTACAGGCGCAGCGCAGATAAACCATAGCAACGCTAGAGCCAAGTAGGTACCTACTTAATGTTGAACAAGGGGGTAGGTATTGGGTAATCACAGAGCCAGTTGTCTTTACTATCCTACTAATATTATAAAATACTAGCTATGCCCGCGAATTCGTCCGCATGGAATAGTGTATTTGGGTAGCATTTTTAATTATTTTGGCAATTTTTTTTACAAATAAGTCACTTACGTATAAATACTTTAATGAGCTATTTGCAGTGTTTCACTGCAAATAGCTATATTTCCATACAAACTTTCATCCCCTATTCCCTATTGTTATTTTACACCCTTGAGGGTAAAACTTTTACAATCTTTGAATGTCATATTTATTGATATCGAATCAACAGCCAAAAAAATAAGTTTCAAGCTTCTAGCTCTAAAAATGACGACACTTCCATACAACTTTTCATCCCCCATTTCAACCCCTTAAAACTCTTTCTTCGCATTAAAAAGTAGCCTATGTCCTTTCTCAGGCTCTAGACTATCTGTGTATCAAATTTCATTAAAATCGGTTCGGTAGTTTTAGCGTGAAAGAGCGACAGACAGACAGACAGAGTTACTTTCGCATTTATAATATTAATAAGTAAGGATAAGGATTATAAATGCGAAAGTTTGTGAGTGTAGATGTATGTTTGTTACTCTTTCACGCAAAAGCTACTGAACGGATTTGGATGAAATTTGGAACACATATAGTTTATAACCTAGATTAACACAGAATAATTTACTTAAGTCTACGCGGACAAAGTTGCGGGCAGACACTAGTTATAATAAATGTAATAGGTATTAACTTTATAACACAAATATAACCACTAGTTTGAATAATCAAAATACTTAGGTCCTTTTCCCGTTCCAATTTATGTAAACATCTAGCTATTTTGACCAATTTGCTTTTACTTTTAAATTACCCATACTTAATATAAAGAATGCCAGCAGCTTAAGTTATAATAATTAAATCAAGAGCAATTACTCATCACACAACTATTAACAATATCCATTACTTACTTACTTAATTAATTACTACGTTACTTTACATTAACATACATACGTGTTCAGGCAGAAGGTAATGTTTCTGATAATAGATAAGCAAGTACTTACATAAGTACTTACTTACCTCTTTACTACTTTACAAACCTTGCTTTTCAAGTTCCATGAGCACATCCTGAATTTTATCTCTCGAACGTCCCGATACGCCCCAACTCATAAATGAACCGTTTTCTTTACTCAATTCGGCTAAAATTTTCACAACTACTTTTCCCGTAAAACCCGTAGCTCCAAGAACCATAATATCAACATTCTTCATATTTATTGAAATAATAAAAAAAACAAAGTTCCAAATTTAAAACCAGAACCACAATTATTAGTAGCACAAATACTAAGGTATTTGAGATTCAAAAGGTAGGAATAAGTAAGTACTGTTAAATAATACCCAAAATATATTTTGGGTAAACAAAACACATTAGAACGAACGCAAACACAATGAGCACTAGCGAACATCGATTCACAAAGTAGTCCAGTGTCTGACACACCGCGAAAAACTAGGTCACAGAATAACTTCCAAAGAATTTGTAATAATAAGACCATACTTAGACCTTTTAACTATAATCTAAGAGAGAATACAATACTACGTAAGAAGAGACGGGACTCCATAGATTAAAATAAACCCTGCTTTTAAAACGGGGCCACCATTTATGGTCAATCTAACAACAAAACTGACAACTATAATACAGTGTACCAACATAAAGAACAAAATAGGGATGTACGGTGAAAATTATCGATATCGATGGATTACCTAATCAGCGGTATACCATTTTTGGTTTTGTGTTAAATTAAAAAGGCATTGATAAAACAAATCATTTATTTAAAAATATGTGAAATATTAAACATTGAATACATATTTTTTCCAAAACTGGCTACTTAAGTATATTAACAATATTTAAAAATTACAATATTTAACATAAATAGATACATTTTTTGCAAATGCGCGGTCCACTGGTATGAACTTCCATTGTATTTTCTACTGGAGTAAGCTGACACTCATTGAAAACAGTAGCAGTTGATGAAGTTGACGGAACTTCTAGAGAGAAAGAGTAAAACATTTAAAATTAGGAAAATCATTATTATTTTACTTAAGGATTTGCTCCTTAAGTAAATAAAGGTATAATTGTAAAGAATATAAATTAATGGTCGATTAACTTTATCGACCTTTATTTGGTGTCCGCTGTTCTTTAAAGAGGTGGAAAGGAAATTCAATTAATTTGTCATCTGATATTGGCTCAGTAGTCAGTTATAAGGACGGGGCGACGGCTATCTTTAAATTTGAGTAATTTTTCTGAAAATATTTTTTTTTAAATGGTTGCCAAAAATAAATAACAAATTATTCAGTTTTGCGATGGGTATGTTTACTAAGTTCTCATTTCCATTCACGCTGACCCATTTCTTAAAACTAAAAATAAGAACATCGAATGTCGATAAATTTTTTCACCACACTATTTTTCTGAAGAATTTTATTTTATTCTTGAAATTATGAATAACCTGCCTTTTTAATCCCAAAATCAAAAATAGGCCTGGTAAATTTGTTAATATTCTACTTACCGATCACCATCCAGGGGATATCTCGCCATAAATAAACTTTTTATACCGGCTTTTCTTTCTGATATTTTTCCACATAAATCACACTTTCTATATTTCATTGGTAGGTACTTAGTAAAGTTATAAAGTTTCTGAACTTAATTTGCATAAAACTGTAACATAAAAACAGCCCAGTAACACTTATTTTCACAGTAATAACCGAACCAAAATTGAAAACAAACAGTTGTTGACGAGATGAGTGAGCAGTTGTGACAGGTGGCACTGACGTTTTAGTTCTGACGTTCACCATTAAAGTTCTACCCCATTTCATAGATAGTTTTTTTCTTCTGAAGTTGCGACAGCCTGAATAAGACATTAGAAGTGGTATTGACGTATTATTTCATACAAAACCAGTGTCGCCACTTCGCGCCGCTTTCGCACTGCGCAGACAGCAATTTATTTGACGTAGAGTAGTTTCGGGAATATAGTATACTATAAGCCTTTTTCAAAATTTAATTCGAACTATTTGAGATCAGTTTTTATTGTTTACAGGCAGCATTTGTGATATTTTTTTTTGCTGTTCTAAAATAAGTTACTCCTTATAACATTAGCTTCTGCCAGTCAGAAAAGGTCCAGCCATTCCACAGACGATTTTTCATAAATCGCGTTTTTGTTATAAGTACATATGCATTTAATGAAAACGTTTTATTTTGATATTACAAACAGACACTCCAATTTCATTTATTTGATTTATTTTATACACTAATTCGTTTAAAATATCAGTAATCAATAACTAGGAGCTTAAGGCGATATTAAATACAGTAAAACCCGTTTATGACGATTTTACAGGGAACCAACCATAAACGCGTCTTAAGCGAGAAAGCGTGTTATGCGGGATAAGGAAAATAAAAGCTACTATTATTATGTATGTATTATGTTCTAATTTGGTATATGTATTAGGTAGGTATTAAATGAAACATTTATAAATTACATTAAATACAAAGTGTAATAATAGTTACGGTATTTAAAGTAATCACTAATTTTGGTTTGACAGTAAGATTTTTAACAGGTGACAAGAGAGCTGGCTCTATCCTCGTTCAAAAAATCAGTCTAGATCCATACAACGAGGAAATGCAGCCAGCATTCTTGGCACCGTCTCACGCGGGCAGGGCTTTTATTTATTTTATTTTTAACGTTTTTCTGTTCTAATATTTATAATAAACGAAGGTACAAAATAAATAACTAGATCTTAGAATTTATTGAATTTCGTACGGTGCCACATTGTAATCAATGGAAGAATATCCAGGAAAACCCTGCAGTATTATGGGTTCACCTTCTTCTTCCAACACGATGTCAACCACTTGTGAGCCATATTGGCCACTATAGAAAAGACTGATACAAATAAATTACCTATACGTCTTCAGCATTGTGTCAACCTGGACTGGAAATTAACTTACTTGGAGCCGTTGAAAAAAATATAATAGGATACTACAATTGACACTAGTTCAGACAATATTGCCTACCAGGCTAATAACGCAACGTCGATAAGTTATATATATCTCAAGATATTTGAACAATGTCTCTACAAATCTATCACCACGCTACAGATAAAGGGTTTGCTTACAAAATTGTGTACTTACTAATAATTTTAAAATATTTGGAAATACACAATTTCGGTTCGTTGCCTGCCAAGACACACGCGCAGTCACAGCGGTAGGCAGTGGGGAGAGTGTAGACCAAGTAGGAATGTTAAACGAGTTGGTTTGTTTCGGAGAAATAGTAGTTGGCCATATTGGCGAGCTAGGTGATAAATACCCGAACATACTCTAAATAGCTAGTGATTGAATCAAATATAAAGTTATCGATTTGGAATCGATATTATTGTAATAAGTATGGTATATGATATTTAAAACCTGACGTACCCAAAATAGTTTATGTTCATATTTTTATTTAAGGCTGAAGCGCCCATCTAGCCCGCGAAGTTCAAATTTTTTGAGTTCTTTTAGAAATTTTTCAAAATCTGACAATAATAAAAGACAAATTTTGTAGTTCGCGAAAAAGACCGTGTGCAGTGCATTTATTAATATATCCAACTTAATCTAAAACATTTCAAGAACGACAGCTATCCAGATAATCTGGCAATTTTTGTATATTTAGTGATTTCTAGTATCATATCCACCGTGATAATATTTAGAGTAAAAAAAATGTATTAATAAATGCACTGCACACGGTCTTTTTCGCGAATTACAAAATTTGTCTTTTATTATTGTCAGATTTTGAAAAAATTCTAAAAGAACTCAAAAAATTTGAACTTCGCGGGCTAGACAGGCGCCTTCACCTTAATTGAGGAGATTGTAAAGTGCGTTCAAATAAAGGCGTTAATGACGTATAGGATGTGGATTCATGAGTGGATGTTATTGGTATAGTGTGCCCCGATTAATTTCGAACTGCTGTTTTAACGTCTTAAGGTGAAGGCGCCTGTCTAGCCCGCGAAGTTCAAATTTTTTGAGTTCTTTTAGAAATTTTTCAAAATCTGACAATAATAAAAGACAAATTTTGTAATTCGCGAAAAAGACCGTGTGCAGTGCATTTATTAATACATGTTTTTTACTCTAAATATTATCACGGTGGATATGATACTAGAAATCACTAAATATACAAAAATTGCCAGATTATCTGGATAGCTGTCGTTCTTGAAATGTTTTAGTTGAAGTTGGATATATTAATAAATGCACTGCACACGGTCTTTTTCGCAAACTACAAAATTTCTCTTTTATTATTGTCAGATTTTGAAAAATTTCTAAAAGAACTCAAAAAATTTGAACTTCGCGGGCTAGATGGGCGCTTCAGCCTTAATGTAAAATTACAAAATATGTGACGTCACAGTAGGTGGGGGGGTCTCACAAATGTGACCAGCTGTGTCAAGGACGGGGAAGGGGTCAAAAATCATGAAATTCGTGTGACGTAATTTATGGATGGCCCCTTACCTACATACCTACCAAAAATACCTAGTTATGAAAACTAAGTAAGTAATTACTTACCCAATAATGTAGGTACCTACCAATTAAAGAAATACCTACGGTCAAAAAATACTTGATGAAAAAACGTTTGTTTTGTCACTTTCTCATGAAAATTTTGTTCAAAAAACAAGTAGGTAAGTATTTGTTAGGTATTGCAAATAAAACATAGGGAGGTATGTAATTACTTATAACAAAACAATATATTGCTTATACCTATATGTATACATAGACTTAATCACTGAATAGTAAGTTTAAACAATTTGAACTTTCCTACAAATTTCTTTACTTCATCTTTTGGATAAGGTTTAAGAGCTACACAAGTTGGTATGTTCTCCGGCTGTTCAATCCACAGTTTGTGTGCTATTGAATTTTCTTTTAATTTTTCTGCCACTTTTCTTAGGGATTCTTCATTAGGTACCTAATGAAAATAATAAGGCATTAGATAGAAAAATTATAGGTAACTAGCTGTGCCCCGCGACTCCGTCCGCATTCTGTTGAAAATTTTCCTGAATTTTCTTTGCTATAAACCTCACGGAGCCCGAGACCTTTCCAACGAATGCAAAACCGTGGAAATTGGTTCGTGCGTTCAGGAGTTATAGCGTCAGGAAGGAAAACCCGACTTATTTTTATATAGTAGAAGACTACAAAGAGAAAATTTGGTAAATAGGTACTTACTTCCAAAACAACTTTATGCATGTTGTCCATATCTTTAAAATACTGTATTGTATACTCATCATCTTTGTGCAAGTGCAGAACAGCTGTAGATGCGTGGCAAGCTTGCGCCACTACGGCACCGATAGACCATCCCAATTCTTTCAATAAATCGGTTCGTAACAATATGTACTGGACAATTGTGTTGGACATTTTGATAACTAGGTATATTAAATTATATGTACAGTAGGTAACCAGTGACCAGGTTACTTATTTACATTATACTTTGTAGTCTGCAAAGAGTAAGTAAGAAGTATATAATGAGATAACTAGTCAACACAGTTAGGCAAGTACTGGCGTGAAGTGGCGTGTAGATAAGTACGAAATAATTATGATATCCGTCTTCTCAATCTTTACTTGTTATTAAAATGAAAAAGTAAGCAGATAGGGTGTAGGTTACCTACCTCACAGACTTTTTACATTGCTTTTTACAACTCTGTGACCTACCTAACCTAAAGAAAATACCAGAATGTTGTACTGTATTCTCTTACGAAAATAATACAATATCACAGAATAATATATTCAAAATAAAAATATAGTCAAGTCAATCCTGTGAATCAATCACCAAAGAGAAAACCAAGAGGAAACAATACTCTATGTTGTCTTTGCCTACACTATGTTTTGTCACATTGGCTAAGTTTGCAGAGTAGTGAGTGACCGGTGGATCAAAACCGGTTAACCGGTTTTAAAATTCATGTATGTACCTTTTTTAAATACACCGAACTTTAATCTCTTTGACTATTAATAATATCTCTCTGAATAATATAGTACAGGATTTCGAAGATCATAAGAGTCTCCAATATTTAGGGATCCGAAGTAAAACTAAAGAAATTTTATAATTTGATTACTTACTAGATTGCGAGCTAATTCTGGCTTGTGTCCTAAAAGTCGTGGGTTCAGATCCCGATATCGGAGGTGCACCAATAGAATTTCGCCACGAAAAATCTACGTGCGCATACTTACCGCGTTCTCAAAATAAAAAAAACCTTTGAGGATGAATGATTGCTTGTAGCATTTACAACTGAACTCTTTCGTTCGAGCCACGCTAAGCTGTCTGTCCTAGGAATCACAGTCGTGAGACCATGTTCAAGCCTTTGGGACGGCCTGAAAACTTCGAAACTAGAGTTCGTCAGTAACTCATACGTTAATAACGTAAGAATGTAGGTGTGATAAATCGTTTAATAATATAATGTTTCATGGTAAAAAAACACTAAGTATCATGAAATATAATCACATTACTCACAGCAATCGTCTTGCTCCAGAGAGATTAGTCAAAGTCTTGCTCACACGATCATATTATTGATGGAACATTTTACAGGTAGCGTGTGAAAATTAATATTATACAGAATTTCATAAGTAGCACCCGGAAACTGTTAAAAATCATTACAATTAAATCGCAAAGCGTTTGGTGTTGTCATGGTTTTCATAATAAGTCATCGACCAGTGACTTCATACAATTACGTGTCATAGTGAAAATTCACTGGACAAAATGATTGACTGTGAAAAAATTACAGGTGTAACAATAGTGAAAGAAAAATATAATTTCACGTATGAAAATAAATTGACAGTAGCAATCATTTCCGTCCCTAGACAAATCTTTTTCCTCGAAGTTTTGGCATTGCGTTGTATGGGCGCAGAATTATCTCTGTGGTCTTATGACATATTTGTTTGAATGACAGTTGGCAGACCGCTCAGTATTGGTATTCTCTATGACATTCACTAGGATGTAGGAAGCACTAGGGATGTCGGAAGTGAAAAATAATATCGATACAGATATATCGAGGAAAATATATCGATATATCGGTAATTATGCTAAGATGATGCGTTTTAAAAATAATAGTGTTTTCAGCTCAATAGTAATTTTTATACAAATGTGCAAAAATCTCAATAACAATGGAGGTATTTCTATCAGTATTCCTTTTGATTAGGCAATAATTAAAAAATATCAAGAACTAAAAAGCTATCTTCTAGCTAATATTTTATTGTATCAGACTGCAGGCACTCCAGTATTTGTCCGGTAGCGAAAGTAAAAAAAACTCTGCTCTTTACATGCTCCGCTGTCAGCCAGCTACATACACATTATGAGATAGTATTACCGATCAGAAATACTAATGCAAAGACGATAGATTTGTAAGCTTTCAATAGTTAAAATTTCAACTGCCAGGTGTCATGAGCCAATTGGTCAGTTACCAATGCAGTTACTGTATTTCTGTTCGTTCCTATCCATTATGGTTTTGGATTCTAGTGGCTTTAGTCAGATAAATTAAAAAGAGATCGTTTTTAATACTATTTCGATATTGGATATTTTGTATCGATATATCGTATCAAAATATATCGGCTAAAAATATCGATACATCGATACTTTTTCAACAAGCCTAGGAAGCACTGCCAAAATAACGCTAACGCGCGATATTGCGGTTAGATAGTGCACCGAAATAAAACTTATTTCAAAAAAGATAGGTATCATAACATTGCATAAAACAGACCACTCGACAACGATATTATGGCTTCAGGTCTCGAAAACTATGTGAACCAAACAGTGTCAGTGATAACCTCAGACGGTCGGAACTTCATTGGAACTTTAAAAGGTTTTGATCAGACAATAAACATAATACTGGATGAATCACATGAAAGAGTGTTCTCTTCTTCAACTGGCGTGGCTCAGGTGGTGCTGGGACTGCACATTATACGTGGTGATAACGTTGCGATAGTCGGCCAAATTGATGAATCCGTCGATAGCAGATTAGACCTGGGTAACATTAAAGCTGAACCGTTGGGAGCTATTGTACATTAGTTTATTATAAGGATGTGTTAAATAATAAATAAGTTTTTTATAAGTGCCATGTTTTGTTTTCATTATTCGGTACTATCATGTGTGTTGGATATAATTTCAATTTAGGAAGTAAGTAAGTAGTATTAGGCAGTAGTATAAGGCAGTGAACTTTAACACTTCAGTGCTGGCTACAAAAGATCAGTAATGGTCGAAGTAGCAAAATACCGCCCGAGCGGCTTAGGGCACAAAACCTAATAATAATAATAAAGTAGTATTATTAATCACATAAAAAACTGCAGTTTTAGACAAGATTAAAAATATAGGGAGAATTATTTTAGCTGTGATTGCTTTACTTCATTTTATTCCATTTTTAAACATAAACAGTAAAGTATTATTTGTTGTAAAACACTGAGGTGACACATTTTTTTTTCCTATGAATATTAAGAAACAACAACCATAACATAATAACATTTATTATATCATATTACTTATGTACAAACTAATTTCTGGAATATTTACAATCAATATGTAATTTCTATGTCATATTTACAGTCCAAATTCTATTCTAATTGCTAAATATTCAAGCTGTGATGTTAACAACTGATAAAAGATTAAAACATTGTCTCAATAAGTAGAGATGTTTCATACACCTATGTTAGAAAACAATTGTTTAACATGTCATATTGTTTAGTGCAAGATTTTTGGAAGTGAGTTCTATCTTCTTTATTAATATAGCTTTTATTAAAAATGTATATTAGATTTGTTGTGTTCTATGTAGTTATTATACCAACAGTTAAAGATATAGAACAAGTAACACCAATGCGTAATATATACATCTACTCATTCCACAAAGAAAAAACTGATAAAGAATATATTATTCTATATTAAAAAAAAATTGTATAGGTATATTTTGGTAATTGTACACAACATTGTAAACAGCCATAAAGTACTTAACAAACTGTACTACAGTTCTATCACAATAACATTATTAATTCAGTTTAATTCCTATTAGGAATAATCATTGTTGCTTTGTGATTGACCCACCAAAACTATCTCTTGACGTCTGTAAAGTAAATAAAAGATATTGTTGTACTTATGAATTCAAATTTTATATGATACATGTGTGTCTTTTTTAAATCTACATTACTGGAGTGAAACCCAACTGCTATGCACGTAGATTTATTTATTTTGAACACAATTAAGATAGGATTCATATCTATAGGAACACCTATTGCAGCCTATACTTCAATGGTTTTTAAAATATTTTCGAACACCATTTCATTACTGCTATTGCAGACTGACTTGCTAATAGGAGATTTTGTACCAATGTATATCTAATAATGATAGTAGATACTATAGCGTGAATATTAATGAGGTATTCCAGATATGCTTAATGTCCACTGAATTCTACTAAGAACTCTATCCCATGGTGTTAAACTACAGGTGCTTGAACCAATTTATTTACAGTATTTTCTGCAAGTTTTGAATGCTAAGGTGATGAATACTTAATGGACAGAACTACTAAAGCAGCACCTATTAGAGTAGGTACCTTGAAAATATTAAAACAAAATTCCATGCATTTATTCACTTGTTACTATTTCGATATTTATTCCTTGTCTGAAATTAATAGATACATTAACAAAATCCTCAAGTCTGTCAGTCTGTTAGTCAGTCCTACCTTAGGGACTCTTATTTAAAGGCTCCAACCGACTTCCACTGAATATTTGCATGAATTATCCACAGTGGTCTCTTTGCGCAAAAACATACTCTACTCACTTTCGAATTGGGCATATTTTCTAAACAAATGAAACAATGTCTAGCGCGCTGCTGCGGGAATACCACAGGTTGTTTGCCTGACAAAGTTATTTCTTATTTGTACATAGCACAGAGTTCATTTTCATTAAATCTGTTTTGATTGAGTGCCATAATTTCCGTGGCTTTAGGTTAGAGCTTTGTTTGATCTTATTGAGCCTGCCACTTGTGAATTTTTTTGTTTAATTCCAAAATTTTCAGCAATGTTTATTATACAAATAATAGAAAGGTTCCTCCATTGTTCCCCAAAATCAATCGAAGTTTCTTGACTAATAGGTGTTTTATCCTTACCTTTGCATTTTCTCCCGATACTTTTGCGTATTATAAGTACGGAAAAATTGTTTTCCATATTCGAATGTTGCTATCATAATAGCGCAGGCGGGCGCTACTTTAAATATTCGAGGCAATAAACCCGTGAATAGTCCTCTGAAACCGTGGTTCTTGTAGATGTTCTTGGCAATATCCTGCATGTTTGAAGCTCTTTGGTGAACTTTACCATCTGAAACAGTAAGGACATCAACACAAACAATGATAATTACATATAGCTAGAAACTAAGGCATCATACCCATTTACGATTAATCTGTCATATTTAGGTAGGTACAGCACATAACAAATAAACAAAAGCTTTAAAATAGAAGAATTTTGAAAACAGATATTTTATTATTGTATTCAGAGCTCTTTGACAATTTAAATTAAACTAATTAATGTCATTATACCTCCGTTTCTTTAACATGAGGTGTTCAATTACATTTCTCTGATGTATTAGATTTTAATATGCTGCCCAGTCTGCACTCAGATTATGTTGTGGGTTAATACTCAAACAATTTCTGAACAGAAAGTACAAATTATACAAAAGTGATGTTGCCAACCTGTATAAATTTCCTTTTCGCCTAATTCTATTTGCTGGTGCGTTTTTACTACATCAAATGGTAGAGTCACAAATGCAGCAATCTGAAAAAATAATGTGACTTAAGTATTTATTGAGCCTATATTTATTTATATTACGAAACATGTGTATTTTGGTACACAAATTTGTTTTACAGTTACTTAAGGTTATATGTAAGTATAGCTTTATTTAATATAGCGGCCCGCCCCGGCTTCGCACGGGTACATTACGGTTACATTATTGGAGTTTTAGTAAGGATCCCAATTTTTTTTTTTAAATATAATATAGCCTATGTCACCCGGGGATAGTGTAGCTTCCCAACAGTGAAATAATTTTTCAAATCGGTTCAGTAGTTTCGGAGCCTATTCATTACAACCAAATAAACAAAGTTTTCCTCTTTATAATATTAGTATGAAAAGTTACTTAAAGGGTCTTCTTACTTACACTGCCACCCACAGATCCACAGAAGAAATTGAATAGGAAGGTGTTCTTTTCCGAATCAGGCTTATTGAAAACTCTTTTGGTCGTCTCAAATGTGGTCCAGTATATACCTGTGAAATTCCCATTATGATAACAATGTATACCACACACATTAGGAAATTATGGATTTTACAATTTTTCCATGAATCAAAACAACCGATGGCAATCTAATATCTCTAGAAAGAAAATGTAACCCAGATCTAATCTAATCTAAAAAATAAACCAGATTCTGTTGCGTATTGTGCGTACTGTACCAACAGTAGGTACATGAGTGGAAAATATGGTACATGAGTGCTATATATACCTATATTTGGCGCTTTTTCTCGCCGTAGGCAAGTGTACATTCAGACTATATTTAACAAATGTTTAATAATAAATAAAATAAAATAAAAAATCGCCAGACCAACACACCAACTGTATGGTCCCAAACTAAGCAACGCTTGTACTATGGGTCCCGTACAATTGACCGGGGGCGATTCCAGTGACACGGGAATCGAACCCGCAACCACTATGTGCAGTGAGCCGAGCAGCCTACGTTCGAACCACTGTCCCAAGCGGTTGTCAATGACAGAGAAGAAAGTGTCATCCACATAATTGATAACATTATTATTGATGCTCACCTGAGAATGGTACATCTCTCAATAAAGTTGAGCCAAGGCCTCTGAATAGTCCCCTATATCCTTCAAACTTTATCACTTGTCGTAATGCTGTCGTAATTTCTAAAATATATAACATAGTAAGTCATAATACAGACCATGGTGTGGCTGAATTTCTTAAAAAAACTAAATATGATTGTTACACTGCCTTGAGGTCACTGAACCCGGTTTCTGAAGATGCCACCTTGCTTTTAGCTGCTGTTGAAGTGGGGTTCAATGACCTGCATCCCTATTTTAAAAGTCCTGTATACAGACTGCTATAAACAAATGGCATTAATTACTGCAGAAGCGGAACTATTTAGACCAAGGTGAGATTTTACCTGCATATGTCAACTTTTTGGATTGCATTTTAGTTCTGATTAATTCTAGAGGGCTCACAATAGTTACAGCTGTCATTCTTGCTGATGCTCCTGCTATCAACGGTATCCATATTGGTTGACTCACTGGAAATATAAGACACAATCCAATTATAAATTCATTATAAATTTATTATAATTTTGTCTATTCAAGGTTAAAGCCCAATAAAATAAACATATTAAGTCTCTGCACAAAATTTCATCATTATAATACGTAAATGGTAATCACTACATAGTATAAACCAAAGTCGCTTCCTGCTGTCTGTATGTCCCTATGTATGCTTAGATCTTGAAAACTACGCAACGGATTTTGATGCGGTTTTTTTTAATACATAGTGATTCAAGAGGAAGGTTTATATGTATAATACGTGCATAATATAGTAAAGAAACACTGATAATTTTAGAGCCGTGCGAAGCCAGGGCGGGTTGCTATTATTATACATAATATCACCTTTGATGTATTTCATATTACGTGCCTTTCTTACACACTCCTCTCATAAAATCTCAAGCACTCCAACAATACAATTTATGTATTGCAATTAACATTCATAACCAACTATAACTGTAAATTGCATATTATTTATGTTATGTTACATATAAACAAACATAATATATTATATTTTACAATGGATTTTCTCAAAGGAACAGCTGTGGCAAACAATTACCCTATCACCTACTAGAGCCCTTAATTACATAGGTAATTTAATGATCCTACTGTATTGAAATTTCAATTACCTATTGTTACTTAATGTGTTGGTTCAATATGAACCTTGAAGTCAAGGTAAGATATGTAAACAACACTAGCAAGTGTGTTATAAAATATTTTGTGCTATATATTATGATCTATTTCTATGTATTCAACAGCTGAGAGCATGCATAATGAATGAAACATAACTTTTACAATACCTAATATATTATACTAAAACACAGTCATGTCTACAAGTATTTTATATCAAGGTAAGAACATAATATGTATAAATAATGTATGCACATAATTATTTCAATAGGTAAACATTCTTAATCATTACTTACTGTCATTGGAAAATTGATTGTAAAATGTTTTCATCCTGAATCGCAGCTGTTCATATGAAACAAAATATATGACCGTACATGGAAGAGCAAGGACCAATGTGGGACTCAATCCAGACCACAAAGCTGGGACCCCTTCCAACTTTGCAATTTTGTAAAAAGCATCCTGAAATTCAAAGAATTTTATGCATTTATGCACAAAGAGAGTTCTAAAGAAAACTATGTTAAACAAAATGTATTTTTTCGTACTTTATACAGATGAAGAGGTGACATACCATTGTGCCATGAAAGTGTACGCGTTTCGGGATCCATGCCGAGTCACCACAAGGACATAAGTGTTCCATCAGCCCATTACAGTAGAGGTAGCATTTATTTGAAAGTAATGCCTTCTGCTGAGCTTGGAGCCTAATTTTTACCACGTCCAAAGGCGTCACTGTTAAATTCAAGAGGTTTAATAGGTAATATTCAATACGTTAGTTGATTTAAGTATTTCTACGAAATCGCGACAAAACAACACTTACTGAACAACGAGGTTATAAGTGCACCGGAACACGCCGATGCCATTTGTTGGAACGGAGTAATTCGAAACTGAGGATCATCTTCTCGAATCATGGCATCGGCTTTCAATTATGTACCTTATTTACAATTATATTTCTTTGCGAAATTCATCCGGATCGTTTTTCCGTTTCTACGATCGACCGATCTGTCAAAGTTATTATTAAAAAAAAAGTCATAGAGAAGCCAGAACTTCTGAATGTGTCAAATAATCAACCAAAGTCTTGATCAGTGATTGATAGAGTAGGAACCATATCTTTGGAAGTGAAAATATGTGAACCTCATCAGTGAACCTATTATCTAATGTGGCCGAACTCTATTTTTCTCACAAAGATAGGTATAATAAGTTTTAGTTTTTTTATACATTCATTCAAAAATAAATTTCAAAGTTGTCTGAAAAGCATGTGAATACTCTAATCTGTGGGCTACTCTAGTTTTTAATGTTGGCATGACCTAGCGTGCAGCTGTTTATTTATGAAATTTTCTACTGGTAACTCTGAATAAATCAGTCAAATCGCTGCCACATGGATGGAGGGCGTTTACGAAAATTATTTCTAAAAAGAGAATTATTCAGAAAATTTGACTTAACGAAAGCACCGCGGTTTCCTGAAGCGTTCGGTTGTGTAGATAATAAATATAATTCAAAATGTTTTCCACCGCAACCAGATCTCTGATGTGAGTACCTTTTCATTTATTTTTGGAGTTTACATAACGTGACAGCTGTTTTTTATACCGAATCTATAAACAAATTGTAAGCCACACACTGTTGTAAAGACTGCTTCAGCTAATATTTTTTTATTAAGTATAGTAAAATAACTATATATGCTGTAGTATCGCACACGCATTGAATACGAGAATTGTTTTTTTTTTTGGGTTTCGCGAGCTGTTCCTCCGATTTTTGTGATGCCCATTTTCAATCATATTGAACGATCAGGAAGTCTGCCTCGTCGCCGTGCTCACCTCAAGGTTGCTATTGTGGCGTGGTACCTACCTGTCTTTCTTAATAATAGTTTGTCGCTTCGTGACTTCGTTTAAATTTACGAAGTAATTCAAAACTCATAATGTTGTGGTAATATTATCGATCTTATTACAATCCACTCCGATGTTATTTTACGTTAGCAGCCTTACTTTTATACCAGCTGGTTATCAAGAGTACACAGGTTGGATTGTCTGTAAACATTTTAAGTGGATACCTAGGTAAATAAGTTGGCCCAGTTATAGGGTTGTTTTGTTCAAAAGTTATATATATGCAAATCTAACTAGTACCTATCAAGAAAATTAGCTGAATAGGTATGTATATTCTTAAAATAAAACTTATACCTACTTATTTCATTTTCATATTAATACCTAGTTAACTATCTAATACTTCCTATCTATATACCTAATAAACTTAAATTTTGTATATTCCTATGTATGTAGGTGCAATAGTTGAACAGAAAATACTTAACTATTGCAATTGTAATCCTAAAATATATTCCATAAATTTCAATACACTCACTCAGCAACTAGAATAATTTAGATGTTTTCTATTATTCTTTTCTAAAAAATGTGATTCACACTTAAATTAGGAAATTTTATTGGAAGTTTAGAAGTAATGGTGTCATAAATGGATTGGTAAGCACTGATTCATAATATTTTATGGTCTTTTATCAAAACAATTTTTTGGCTCACTTTTAATTTTATTTGCTACATCTAACATAGTGTTAAGATCTGGGTTTTATGTATTTTGTATGTTATCAGGTTTTAAATTCAATTCTTGTGGTCTACTTCTTTAAAAAAGAAATTGAAATAAAAGCACATAACTACTAAAAACGAATTAGGTAATTTGGTACTAATATATCCACAAATTTTATTAAAACATCCCATCAACGACACAGTGTTAAATTGTGTGTACTATTTTTAGTCAGCACCATTATAATATGACTTGGCAGAGTACACTGTGTGCTTTAAAATACAGTCAGTGCTTTGTGGGAATAACAAATATTTTCGCCACATCACTGTTGCCATGTTGTTATTTACTAACAAAAAACTGATAAACACTGATTGATGAAGTGTACATGAGTTCACATGACATGACTTGTTAGTGCTTGACAAGATAGGTGCACAACATTTATTTTATCTATCTCTTGATCATGCAATCACCTGTTTTGTTATTTAAAGTATAGTATGCAATCTGCCTTTATATGCATAGGTAGATACTTACATACCTACTTTGTCTAGCCGGGGTGTTGTTTCAAGAACCCTGTACACACTGTATATTCATTCAGCTTGGCAATGCAAGCTATGGGAATTTCTAAAAGATTAAAGATGCCTGATTCGTTTGCATTAAGTGTTGTTTGTTTTCGTTAAATTTGTTCATAGCTTATTATACTCCCTCACCTAATTCTAAGACAACACTGTGTCATAGTGGGTGTGGTAATTACGTCAATTACTCAGTTTCAAAGATACCAAATTGTAAAGAATGATCCATGCCAAGTAGACATCAAACAAAATATACTTGTGGGTAAATGTGTTGTCTGCAAACAACGTTGGCTGTTACTACCTACCTATCTATCTACTACTCGTCATTCATGTGCGTGATTACATAAGTGGGGCGGATGATGGAGGATGCATTTTAGCATCCTTGCGTACTCGATCGTCATCAAAATGTATAGGTAGGTACCTACGATGCGTCAGGGCATGCGAGTTACGCTGCGTTCATTCAAAACAGGATAGTGTCGATGGTCCATATATTTCAATCAAAGCGTTGGTCCATTTGTTTTACGGCGCTCTCGTAAGCAATGTCTCGGAGGTCAGGTCGGGGTGAGATCCTGCTATAAACAAAAAGCGATTTATAAAAAACTGTTTCTACAGTCGGATTGGTTTCACTGGGCCAAAAACTTTACCATACTTTCTGAGCCAGCGAGGTCCATTCAAAATAGTAATTTAACGTCTGACTGAACTACTTACATGGATTGGTAGTAAACATTTTCCTGTTCAATAAAATCATTGCAGGGGTTCCCCAGGGATTCATCCACGCAATTTAGATTTGTTTGCGCAGACGGATAAGCTCATGCATTTCTATTTGTACCTAAAATAAGTCAATCGTATTGAACCGTTGAATCGAATTGACTTTATGAATATAATTTACTTACGTAGTTTTAAGTAAATAATGCCTGAGCGTCGTCGTCTAGTCGTTTGTGTGCCTTTCCTCATACGTAATATGGGCACGATTTTCATATTTTCTCGCTAAACTGTGACTGATCATGGACAACGCCCATCGCAGACTCCGTAATATCACATTGGTGAACACCTCGCGCTATAACTGGCCAGGCCAATTATTACATAATGCGATCATAAAACCCGCCCGGTTCCGGAAAATATTAATTAGCGAAGCGTCTGTTTTATACGCATGTGATGGTTGTGCTCTACAAGGTTTTGCAATGAAATAGTAAACGTGTATGCTGACATTGAATATCTTCCTCATGTATTGATTTCTATTGTAAGATCGTGATATCTTGCTGGTATCGTAATTTGCATGATTTCAAAGAGTTCAGTCGTTGTAACATTGACTATAATCATTAGAGAGTATATATAAGTATTATCTCGATATACGCTAAACATTTTTTCCTTCCTTGTCATGTGAACATCATAAAGCTTTGAACGATCTATGATGAATTGATGATTGGCATTTTGTGCACCTTTTGTCTTTTCTATAGGTAATACCTAGATTAGAGTTAGCCTTTATTCAGTTCGTATTTAAATAAGTATTCCTGAATTTTGTATTCTGCTTGCATTCTTTTTTTTTATATCACCATATGAACACACCAACTGTATAACCCCAAACTAAGCAACCCTTGTACTATGGGTACCATAAAATTGACCGACTGGGGGCGATCCCAGTGACACCCAGACCAGGGAAAATTACGAAAAGGCCATTTCCAAAATTTCATTGTGATGATTGTAGCAACTTTTACCGTCCAACCATTGTGTAAATTGAAACAGTAAACACTCCTTTTCAGTCAGCTGTTTCTAATTCGTTCGATTTAGTTTAATTACCTTGTCCCCAATTTAAAACGTCTTTTACAGTTATTCTGGCTTACATTGTAATTTAACTTGATCACCTACGACTAGCCGTTGAACAGCGGCGTCTTTTATGTTTTCAATTATATAAATTGCTAAACTGCTAATGTATTGGTTTAAGCTAGATTAGACAAATTGTTGCAAGGTTAATTGCTATTAAGGTTTCATTTATCCCTATGATAGCGTGCTAAAGAAGATATATATCAAATCTACCTTCTTTATATCTACTAAATGACCTCTTAGTTCTTTGTTTAGTTAGTGTTCTCCTAGTTGATTGTCGTAGTGCATGGTTATTAAAAGAAAACAAAATTATGTGACCTACTTGGAACTAGGCCACGTAATTTAATTGATTTTATGTTACATCTCGTGAGCTGCAAAATTAATGGATAGCTCTAAATCATTCGGATTTAATCAAACCTCGAATTGCTTGCCCTACTAGAAAACCAACATCTTCACAATTGCTCGAACACAAAAATCGAAAACTCAACTGTGAATGTATTTTATATTGTTTCTGATAGGCAATCGTCTTTGCCAGCTGGCAAAATACCTACTCGGGGTTATCGAACGATACACGCGTCTTACGTGGGTCGAAATTTTTTCAACGAAAATCTAAAAGATGAGAAAGTATAATCGTATCGTATCGTCCTTGCATTTCTATATTTATGTAGCCACTTTTCTTACATTCCTTTATCGAGAGATTTATCCTCCAGTTATAAAACATCGCGGAGTCCTCTATTTAGTGTTAACATAGGTATAATATGTAGGTATATAAGTGCATCGTACAATCACTGGTGGGAAATTGGATAATTTTGGTAGTTTTTTTACGGCGGCACAGCCAAGCTGTACTTATATAGCGAACTGGCTACAACTCATATGCTGGATGGTTCGACCGGGTTATTACCGCCTTGTCAGGTAGCTATTAGAGCCTTTCGTACGATAAGTGAGAGCCCAACCCCCTCCCTTCACTTTCCTCTGTCCCTCTCTCCTTCAGGTCAACAACGTGCGAGTAAACCCATTGGTATTGCAAGCATCTATAAGCTACGGTAACTGCTTAGCATCAGGCGGATTGTACGCTCTTTAGCCGACTTTGTTACATAGTATTTGGAAACTTTAACGAGATGATCTCCTTGTTCCTGTTCCGTCATAGTTTGCACCGAGTCAGTTGTCATGACTTTAGTCTTGTCTTACACTGGATTAACTCTATACCATGAGTTATTAAGGAAATTAGTTGTATTAGCATTTTTAGAAAAAGCCATTCGCAATACGCTATTTAAAGACCATTATGAAGATGTGAACGCTTGGCTGGCTGTGTAATGCTGGTAATGAAATGTGACTTCATTCCGTTATACGTCTTATTATACTCGCTAAGCGAAAATTCCATAATTTGTACTGTAATTCAACTCCGTTGTTTTTGTTAAGTAGGCAATACGACAATGAATAGGTACATTATTTTAATTATATAAGGTACATACAGAATAAACGACGAATATGAAATGGACAGCCCGTGTTTTGGCGAGTGTTGGTGACCAACTTGAACTCTATTCTCATATAATTTCGTATCGCTTCTCGTTGGCCGTGATATATTAGTATATTGTTGTTGTCTTTACCTGTATGGTTTGACATAGACGAGTCTCTTTGAGACCTTCAAATTTGGAGTCTGAACTGAATTGAGATAATGTTTGACATTGTTGTTCGGTTCTCTGTTCTTTTCTGTCTATTCTTTGTTCGTATGTATACTTACTTACAGGTTTATGTCAGAAATTAAATTGCTTTATAATACGAATAGAGGTGCCGCATTATTATCATAAATAAATGGCTAAATAATGTAGATTTTTCAATGATTCTTGGTACTGGCAGTTCTGGCTTTTTCAAGGTTTTGAAAGTTTGCGAAATTTCGCCTACGATAACGGTCTCGATGTCTCGATAATGACATTCGCATTCTATTAAAGAGTGTATTGAGAACACTCTCAAAACGATACTGTCGTATATCTGACGCGTATTGAGCGTGATGCTGATGTCACAAGGCGTAGCGAAGTGTTACATAACGCGGGAATTTCTGACTGCTGGATATCTAAGTACATATGTGACGCATAAGTGCGCGAATTCGTAAAATCATCGGAAATTCTGTTTCGCTAACCAGCTAATGAGAGACGAGTGTTTGGTCACGTACAACTTTATTTGGGCAACCTACCTATTTTATTTTAGGACATTGCTATATAGGTACGTCACGTTTTTATTCTGTAGAATTAAACCGTGATGTGAATACTTTTACTTTACAGTTCTATTGTTCGGTGGTGTTGGTTAGTGTTTGCGAAATTCCCCAATGTACCTACGTGCCTACGTGTCATACCTACTTACATTACAAACATAATCTATGACGTTGTTTTCATTGTAGGATTCCCCGAAGCGAGAGTTTTCCTGTTTTCTCATTTAATGAAAACGTTTAATCAGCACAGACACAGTAAGGTGTACAAGACACACAGAATATATTATACCTATGTATAATGTAGACTAAAATGGAATCGCTACAGTGTCGTCTATGCTGAAATGAATTTGGTTTAGCACTAGCTAGAGGGGAACGGGGTCTCCTTCAGCGCTGGTTTTCAATCAAAACCTCCACAACCACTTTTATTTATACACATACTTATTCATACCTGGCATAGTAATTAGCCTTCTTTATATCCCATTCATGGGCATGTGTGCTCAATGCGAGGGGGATTCAGGGCATAATCCACCACGCTGACCCAGTGGGGGGTTGGTGAACATATACACATACTCGTATTATTCGTTAAAACTAAGGATATATTAGGAATTGCATAGGTGACATGAGTAATAAAATAATAATATCAGTAAAGCCAGGGTGTGACAACAAAGTTTAGTGACGTAGATATTGTTACTACGTAGTCATACCTTACCTAGGGCAAGCTCGTTGCTTCGTTATTAGAATCGGCTGCTTGATATCGAATAAGTCTCTCGTCGTCTCTTTAGTTTAATAGGATTGCAATGTTAACTTTAAATGTCTTTGTTTCAGATGTTGCACAAACGTTGGAGGCCCTCAACGGGCTTTAGCGTACATCCTAACGAAGGGTTCTACTCTCGAAGCAACGTCCATACTATGCAGGGACTATCACGAAGTCACCGGAAACATAATCTGCCCCAACGTTGTGAGAGGCATCGATCATTTGAGGGATCCTCGCCTTAATAAGGCAAGTATCCATATTCCATTTCAGAAGTGAAACGAATTGTGTAATTATTATTATTCCTGATTAATGTTTTTACGTGAATGTCAGTTGATACATATCAATAGCTGCGGTAAGTACTTATCAGTAGCTACCCAGGAATCAGACTATCATTGTTGATTAGTATTGTTTGTAATTACGTAAGTTGGTCAGTAATCGATTGGATTATCGCTTACAGATCAATTATATTATTCAATCAATGTTGTATCGACCTTCGCCTTGATTTTGATACATTTGTACTTTTATTTTGTTCTTATCCAGTCTAAACAATATTTGCACTTGGAATTGAATTAAGTTTCCCACTATTTCACTCTGTTTTAGAATACGATATAATATATAGAGACGTTATTTTCATCGGTGGACTGACATAATATACATACATATAATAATAATAATTTGGCCCTTTTTAATGTCCCACTCATGGACAAGGGCCTCCCCTCAACATGAGGGGGATTCAGGCCATAATCCACCACGATGGCCCAGTGCGGGTTGGCGGATTTCACATGTCTTTCGAAAATTTATTAGATCTTCTAAGACATGCAGGTTTCCTCACGATGTTTTCCGTCACCGTAAGCAAGTGATAATCATATAGAAATTATGATTCGCACATAGATTTCTAAGAATCCAGAGGTGCGAGCTAGGGTTTGAACCCAAGACCTGGTGCCCGCAAGACGCGTGCTTTAACCAATCGGCTATCACTGCTTCTGCACTATTAGTTAGAATATTATATTAAACGTTTCAATCTATTGTAGGGTCTCGCCTTCACGCTGGAAGAGCGCCAGGCTCTCGGCATTCACGGGCTTTTGGCAGCCAAGTTCAAAACCCAAGAGGAACAACTGGATATTTGTAGAATATCCGTGGACCGATACGAGGACAATCTGAACAAATATCTCTACCTCGTCGAGTTACAGGTGACTAAACATGATAAAGGTACCGTTGATTCTATGATGATGTATTAATAAAATTATTGGGTATCGAACTGGTTTCTAAATTGGTATGGGATGTTAACGGTATAGGTACAGTTTTATTTATATCTTGGTCTGAAATCTGGGGTTACAATGATGGCAGACGGTAAAGGAAACAAAATTTGTGGGTGTTATTAAAAAAAATACCTATAATGTTGTGATTTGTTGTTTTGACTTTGGAAAGTTGGACTAACAAATTGAAGGGCTGGAATGAACTGAACAAGTTTCATTGGTGATTATGGGATATTTAACAGGGAACCCTGGCGATCACTCTGGGGTGCTACTCTTAGCAGCGATAATCGATATATCGTGACATTTTTAGTGTAGAATCCTACTCTAAATTCCATCTTTTTTGCCGTCGTATCGATTACTGAACGAATGATGCAAAATTATCCTTCATTGAGACGATATACGACGGCAAAAAAAGATGGCATTTACAGTAGGAATTGACACGACAAATGTCACGATATATCGATTATCGTTGTTAAGATTGGCACCCCTGAAAGTAAGCATGTTTGAAGGGAATTTAATAAATAATATGGTTAAGTGGAGTCATTACTTATAACAGGCTGTGTTGCCATTACGTTTAAGTATAGGTAATTTAATCAATGACAGTCAATAGTACTTACCGGACGATTTGCATAGTAAGTTCACCTCTATTTATAGGCCACATTATCTATCTCTGTGTACTTGAATTGTTTTCACTGAAGACTTGGAATTGTTTGCTAAATGTATTACATACCTACGTAATTGTCACCTGTTGTGAATTTACATTGGAATATGAACTTGACATAATTCCTGTTATAAAATCCATTTGACGTAACCTAAATGTATTTTATGGCCTATTAATATTTTGGCCGTTTATTATTGCATGCGCAGACATTTAATTTTAATGGTTGGGAGTTGGGGAAAAACATTATGCGGGGTTCATGGAGAGTACGATCACGGTGTCCATTTGCCATTTTACAAGATTTTACGTAATCGTAACTCTCCGTCAGTTGTGAATATCCCCCCTGATTATTTGTCTAATTTCTCACGAAGAATTGTTGAAGTTTTTTCTTAAAACTGCGTTCAGTTCAATCGGTACACTACGCGGTACGCGCCGATCGTTGATTGTTTTGACTAAAGGTTCGGCAGCCACAGCTATCTCGCTTTATTTCTATAGGTCAGAGTGGGACAAACTAAGAGACGGAGTTCTAACATGGAATGGCCAATAGTGTGCGCTCCATAAAGTTGTTCTAAATTCAACTTTCATATTTATTTACAGTTGCTATCGGTTTATTGCAGGACAGAAATGAGAAGTTGTTCTTCAGGCTGCTAGCGGAGAACATTGAGAAATACTTGCCTATTGTGTACACGCCCACCGTGGGGCTCGCCTGTCAGAGGTTCGGACTCATCTACAGGAGGCCCAGGGGCCTGTTTATCACCATCAACGATAAGGGTCATATATTCAACATTCTTAAAAACTGGTGAGCGCTATTCATTATAATATTATTTATAGAGGATTTTGGATGGCATTAGATGGTTTCAGGCGCAAAAGGTTCATTTGCAACATTTCATGATATATTTTTTAATAAAAGTACCATCAAAAGTTCGTCGACCGCTTGGCGCACTGGTTCGAGCTTAGGCCGCTCGGCTCACAGCACATGGTAGTTGCGGGTTCGATTCCCGCCGGGGCAAATTTCTGAAATGGCCTTTTCGTTGTTTGCCCTAGTCTGGGTGTTACTGGGATCGCCCCCAGTCCATTGCACGGTGCCCATACTACAAGCTTTGCTTAGTTTCGGACCATACAGTTGGTGTCTCGAAAAGGTCCACTTAGTTCAGTTTAGTTACCATAATTCTGGTTTGACCCAGCCCATGATGTTCAGTTATAGACTATGATACACACAAACAATAAAATTGTGAACTGTAATTGGGTCAAGCAGTTATAACGCATTGAGAACGATCATTAAAATTCAAAACTGAAGTAGCTTCCCTCAAAGTTATCTAATAAAGACCAATACGATATTTCAAAATATATATTTAACCACTTTAAAAGAAGAAATAAAGAGGAAACACTACTAAAAGGACGTATTAGGTATCTTCATAGTAAGTAAATATTATTTACGTACGCTATATTTACTCTAGGCTTGTACACTCTGCTACATATCAAGCTATACATTTCCAGCATAAGCTGATCTCGCATTGTATAGGATTTTAGTACAATGAGAGGTCAGCTTATACTGGAAACTACCGTGCCTACATACAATGTACCGCTCAGCTGAATTTGGATATCCATTCATTGAATTTATAAACAATACTCGTATTAACTTCCCAAGGCCCTTACCACGTTAGCTACTTAAAACGCAATAGGAAAGAAAACGTGAATTTGCTTTCAAACGCTCGCATTTGCTTTTCTATTGCGTTTTAAGTAGCTAACGTGGTAAGGGCCCAGGTCGAGTTCGGGATGTTGTCAATTTTTTTTGTTCACATCCTAGGCCCGAACCAGATGTCCGTGCAGTGGTGTTCACTGACGGCGAGAGGATCTTGGGTCTCGGAGACCTGGGCGCCTACGGCATGGGCATCCCCGTGGGCAAGCTCTCGCTGTACACCGCGCTGGCCGGCATCAAACCGCATCAATGCCTGCCCATTACCCTCGACGTTGGCACAGATAATCAGGTGAATATTTGCTGCCTTTAACGTCCTTTTTGAATTTTTTGGATTGATTATACGTTGTTGCCCCGTGGCTGTAAGTAAATGGCCATAATGAGTTCACCGGAGAGAGGGCGAATAAACGCAAAGTGAGCTCCAGCCAGAGGGGTAGGGAGGTAACTAGCTCAAGAGCGCCATATTGGGCATCCTAAGTTAGACAGCGGGGGTTAATCGGACCCTGTAGCGGAACACGACCTGGACTGAGAAAATCTGGCCAGATATTTGGACGCACCTGTTGGCGAAGCGAATCTCTCACGGAAGGTTGGCGTGAAGTATATACTAGGTGAAGCATAAAGGGTATACTATTTTTTTTGCAACTTAACTTAAATCTAAAACTATCGGCTTTGTGGGAGAGTTGAAGTACTAAAGGTTTTGTAGACTTATGAAATCTGTCAACAGTTATATCCCTGTAACACCTTTTGTATTTCAAGTTTCCTCCAAAGCTGATAGTTTTAGATTTACAAAGTTAAGTTGCAAAAAAAATAGTATACCCTTTATGTTTCACCTTGTATTATAGCTGCACTTCGTAAGGGAGCCGGAAAATCCCCCCTTCCTCCCTTATTGTCGTCTGTTTGTCCCCATTCACGTGCAACGTATGAGCAAAGTAACCATAGGCTAAGAAATTATTCATAGGTATTTTAAATTAGTTGGGTCGTACGCTTGGTTGCCCACTATTTAAAAATATAAAGAAACGGACTTTTTAAGGTGAAGGCGCCTGTCTAGCCCGCGAAGTTCAAATCTTTTGAGTTCTTTTAGAAATTTTTCTAAATCTGACAATAATAAAAGACAAATTTTGTAATTCGCGAAAAAGACCGTGTGCAGTGCATTTATTAATACATTTATTTTACTCTAAATATTATCACGGTGGATATGATACTAGTAAATCACTAAATATACAAAATTTGCCAGATTATCTGGATAGCTGTCGTTCTTGAAATGTTTTAGAGTAAGTTGGATATATTAATAAATGCACTGCACACGGTATTTTTCGCGAATTACAAATTTTTGTCTTTTATTATTGTCAGATTTTGAAAAATTTCTAAAAGAACTCAAAAAATTTGAACTTCGCTGGCTAGATGGGCGCTTTAGCCTTAAATTTGAAATAACGGATATTGTTATAAGCATGGAGGAGAAAACACGTTTAACAACATACTTTATGGGTAGGTATAGTTCGTCTAATATTATGTGTGAAGTTTAATGTCAAGGCCGACAACGGTGTGTTTTCAACTGTTGCGAGTAGGTTCATTTCCATTGACCATGTCTGCGTAACATTACGCAAAACATTCAAGAACATAATAATCAAATGTTGGCTTTATGTAATTAACGTAATTAAAATGCTCATTAACTAATTTTAATCTGCAAAGATGACACTTAATTTAATTAATTAGTTAGTTTTATTTATTTAAAGATCTGATCTTTAAAGTCTTTAAAAAATCATAATTATATTTGAATCACTTGCCGCGTTTAAAATTAAAATAGCCACAGTGCAAAGAGCCATTAGATTTAAGAACCAAAGTTCAATTCTCGATCGAATTTACGATCAATCAATCGATGAAGCGATAATACGATTACCTGCTTCAAGAGTTTGAAGAGTATAAATCGGCCTCGTAAATCCGTAGCAGTATCTTAAATATTAATAATTCGGGATCAATTTTAGAATTACTATAGTCGTAGATTTCGTTCAAATGTAAACGTTTCGCGTTCTTAAATAAGGTATATTTTTCTGTTTAAGATATCACGTAGCCAGAATACCAGGTGAATTTGAACTTTATATCTTTTAAAATAAGGTTGTTTTTCCCAGGATCTGTTAGAAGACCCGTTGTACATCGGTCTTCGACAGAAGCGCGTGCGCGGCAAGGAGTACGACGACTTTATTGACGAGTTCATGGAGGCGTGCGTACAGAGATACGGTCAGAATACGCTGTTGCAGGTGAGTTTATTGCTCTTTTTTTTTCATTTGGCTTCGCGTTCGCATTGAGCCATTGTGAAGTAAAATAATATTATCGAATTTTATTATGTGTCAAGTTTAAGAAGACCCTTGGCTGGGATTAGTATAACTCCTAAAACCCCATCGGTAAAGTGGCGGATACTTTAATACTTTAAAATGTAATTATGAGAAACATCATGCATAATTTAAAAATATATATGTATACATATATTGAAATGTTGCTCAGTGGTAAGTAATTAAAATGTAAAAGTTTTTTTTTAAGTCGGCGGGAAAAAGAAAATTGAAATAAGTAGACTTGCAGAAGAGTTTAATATTAATAAATGTATACGCATAGGGCATTGGCAAAAACTCAATTTTAGAATGATGTACTTAATCCACTTCTAATCACAATTCCTACACATACGATAATAAGTATATTCGTTTTATATCATCATAAATCTACAATTATTATGGCAGCATTTTAAAATCGTTTCCCTTATCTATTGTCTGTTAGAGCATTAACCTAATCATAGATAAGATATTATATAAAAAAATCCAAAGAGGTAGCGTACCGAGCGCAATTTCCACTGGTCTCGGTCGATTTTCAAGTGCCATTATGATATGGACGGTATCTTATCGGCTTATTGTATAATCACAGTATATGATTGATTTTATTCGATAACATGGTAATGATAACAAATAAGCACGTCAAATGTTTACATTTGACGTCTTTATATTGTGTTGATAAACCGAAGTTTAAATTACTTATCGCATTCATATCCCGATAATTTTACGGAAAAAAACCGTCTTAATAATAAGAAAATGTATATTAATATATATATTACTAGCTGTGCCCCGCGACTCCGTCCGCGTGGAATGTGGACCACCCTTAACATTTAGGTATGCACACAAAATTTCATGAAAATCGGTCGAGCCGTTTCGGAGGAGTATTGTAACTAACATTGTGACGAATGTGTGTGAGAAATTTATATACCTACTATAAGTTTATACTACTGTTAAATAATATCTATGGCTTCAATAAATACGATACTACTATTATTATAAACTAGCTGTGTTCCAAATTTCATCCAAATCCGTTCAGTAGTTTTTGCGTGAAGGAGTAACAAACACATACATACATACATCCACACTCACAAACTTTCGCATTTATAATATTAGTAGGATGTGATAGTCTGACACTCAATCACGTTTAAACGGCTAAACAGATTCGGATAATAATATGTTGACCACCGCTTAGCCTACTAGTGGGTTAGACGCTAGGCCGTTGGTCAAACTCCACAGAGTGGTTGCTGGTACGGTTCCTGAAAAATTAAAATCTTGAATTGACTTCGTCATTTCCGCGATCTGGGTGTCACTGGGATCGCAACCCAGCCCCTTTTACTATCAACTATCAACTGTCTATTGTACTATCAGCTGTAGAGTTGGCGTGTTAGTCTGGCGATATTTATGATATTGGAAATGGTGACCTGGGTGACCCAGCTGGTGATTGGCTGACCCAGCGCTGTAACCAAAGTCTAATCAAATTAGCTAAAATGTTTGTATTTATTTCCTGTAATGAACATATCCCATTAGTAATTTATTGTTCAATGTTTTGTGGGCAAACATAGTTACCAAATTGCGGTAAATATAAATAGATCTTTATAAATACATGTTTAAGACATAAGACATAAAAAATATTCCATTATAAATCACATAATATAATTATCATTGGAACTCAAACTATTATTCATTATTATCTGATAAATAAACTGCGATTGCGGTTCCCTATCTATGAGTTGCTAAAAATGTGTTTATTTAAATTAATAAAACAAAAAAAAGTGCTTAGTAGATCCTACTAATATTATAAATGCGAAAGTTTGTTAGTGTGGATGTATGTATGTATGTTTGTTACTCCTTCACGCAAAAACTACTGAACGGATTTGGATGAAATTTGGAACACAGATAGATTATAACCGGGATTAACATATAGGATACTTTTTAACCCAATAATCCAATACTACACGGATGAAGTCGCGGGGCACAGCTAGTATGGTTATAATACTTATAATTTCTACAGTCAAGGTCAAAATAATGTTTACACTTTTTACACGATTTCGAAATCCGAAAAGCATACTAACAATTCCGAAGTTTGTCGTATATGTCATCGCTGAGTAATAACATGTTATCCATTAATATTATAAATGCGAAAGTTTGTGAGTGTGGGTGTATGTATGTATGTATGTATGTATGTATGTATGTATGTTTGTTACTCCTTCAGGCAAAAACTACTGAACGGATTTGGATGAAATTTGGAACACAGATAGATTATAACCGGGATTAACATATAGGATAGTTTTTAACCCAATAATCCAATACTACGCGGATGAAGTCGCGGGGCACAGCTAGTGTTACATATTTCTGGAGTATTTTTTAAATTATAAAGTGTAAGTACTTATGCATACTTTTGCCTTTGACTGTATTCTCATTATAATTTCTTAGGGTGAAATTATGAATTTCTTTAACAACACCCAAGAGTAATTCGGGTAGGGACCCGAACCTAAGAACGTTACATGCTCTCAACTAATGACGTAAGGGACCAATAATCAAGTAGACTTTTGTTATTATTCTTGCGTTTCGCAATAAAGATTATTATATTTATTACAGGGTTCGCCGATATATATCAGCTGATATATATCATGATATGTATCACGATATATCAATTGATTTTTATCTTGATATATATCAATTGATTTTTTCCTTTCTTCTGAACTAAAAAATTTGGAGATTAATGTTTACCCTGGCAACACGTAGCGAAAAACTACAATTCAGAATAATTTTGATTGTTTCCCAAAATGGCAACCTCATTTAAAGTTGGGGAAATCCCCTTTAACTTACCAGTACGGCTAACTTTTTATTGTAATTCAAACCTTAATTTCATATCATATAAGATTTATTTTACGAGGTATTAAAAAATAGGTGTTCGCTGCTGCTAATAATTTTCACTTTCTAGGGAATCCCACTCTCAAAAACAAATGAAGATTATTATAATAATAGGTACCTACTTGTTTTTTTAAGAGTTCATTAAAAATATTTCTCAAATAAACACTAATTCTTTTGTTACTTTTTTAAGTTTTTTTAAATAAAACATGTGTAAAATATGTGGTCATTTGACACTTATATTATTTTACAAATTCCTTTCACATTTTTAAGTGTTTAATCCCCTTACAGAATGAAATTCGCTTCTTTTTCTTAGCCTGGATATATATCGGATATATATCAAAAAACCGGATTTTTGATATTTATTATAAAAATCGGATTTTTTCGAACCCTGATTTATTATGATTTTTATGTGTTTTGTGTTTATATTTTTCTCTCTGCTCGAGGGGTTAAATAACTGACACACGGGCCTTGACCAAGTGTGCCAGCTAGCAGCTATAGTTAGGGTCTAAGATGATGAAGAGTTTTGGAGGAATTTGCGTGTGAGACGACAGGTATTAAGGATAACTGCTTTCTGCATGAGTGAGAAAGTGGATTTGGGCATTCGAAGTGTGTTGAGGCTAGTATGGAGGGTACTTGGGATGACACCTGTTGTGGAGATAACTATGGGTATATTTTTTACTGTATCTACTTGCCATTGTCTCTTTATTTCTGTAGCTAGGTCTATATATTTTGTAATTTTCTCGGTGTGTGTAGTGAGGAGGTTGTGGGTGTTGCATACTGCTATGTCTATAATAAATACTGCTTTGTTAGCTTTGTCTAATATTGTTATGTCCGGTCTGTTAAAGTGAATAGTTCTATCTGTTATTAATTATTATTATTATTACTCAAATGTGTAATATTAGTGATCGCGTTAGTATTACGTACAGTTGGTACCTGATGATGTAATTGCAAACCGCGTTGACGTCATCGCAGTTTCCCGTGTATGTACAGTGGCAATCAATTAAACGTGAACCTTAAATTAGTTGATTCACTTGTGAAGCACTATATTTCTAGTGAAACTCAGTAAAACTACTAAGGTGTGACGGCACACTTCTCTAGCTAGTACCGTTTTCAAAACTTTTATATTTATATTTTTATTTTGCCAATTTGAACGTTATTTTGTATTTTTTTTCACTGGTTGTAATCGTAACACATATTTCATATAGTTTTGCAATAAAAAAATATTATCCCCATTGGTATTATTGGTCTTATAAAGACTTAATTACACTCTAATATATGTATTATTGACAATAATAAGATTAAGTAGTTAATTGCTTGTTTCATTCTTCATTATCCTCTATTATTATTATTTTACAAGTAATTACACAGCTGTACAAAGTCAACATAAATGATGTGTCTGTCGACTTTAAACAACATTTTCACATTGGTTACGTGCGCTATTTCAGGAAAATGCGTTAACCTTGACATTTAATTGACTCAATGCTGCAATGTAAATACGAAGTTAACGTTTTAAACTCTCGGTACCCATCAGATAAATAGTTATTCCATTATGAGTTTGAGTGTATTTTAAAATAATGTTTTACACCGCAGTTAATATTGTACAGATAAAAAATAATACCTACGTGTCAAAGTTCTATTTGGTTTTCTGAACCAGGTTCTGTAACATATTCGAAGTTAACAAGTCGCACAAATCTAGATCTATGTAGAAACTGACGATCGACGGTCGATCGATTGGTCTGATAACACCCTTACCCAATGGGTTATTATCTCAGCAGTACCTTTTTAATATACAAGTTGAAACATAAAGGGTATCCATTTTTTTTACAACTTTACTTTGTAAATCTAAATCTATCGGCTTTGTGGGACAGTTGAAGAACTAAAGGGTTTGTAGACTTATGAAATCAGTCAACAGCGGTATTCCTATAACACCTTTTGTTTTTCAAGGTTCCTCCAAAGCTGATAGTTTTAGAATTACAAAGTTAAGTTTGAAAAAAAAGTATACCCTTTCTGCTTCAACCTGTAGGTGTAAGGTACGAGACAAGTTATACGACGCTAATATATCTTGCAAGCAACTAACATCTCTAACTATATTATTTAAAAAACCATGTTCCTTCTTCAGTTCGAAGACTTCGCCCTGATCAACGCGGGCCGTCTTCTCAAGAAGTACCGCAACAAGTACTGTACGTTCAACGACGACATCCAAGGCACTGCTAGCGTCGCCGTCGCCGGGCTCATGGCCGCCGTCAGGGTCACCAAGAGGAAGCTCAGCGAAAACATCTATCTGTTCCTTGGTGCTGGATCTGTGAGTTTCCTTTTTGATTATTTATATAAGTACAGTACAGTCAATATAAAAGTGGCTTGCTATGTGAAATGTCCAAAATAATCATAATGTTAAACACGTCATAATAGTACAATAGACGGTTTCTAAAGTATATGATCACTATACGAAATATTGTGTGATACAATGCACCTTCGTGCATTGCTTGGACCTGTCATGTGAAAGCTATTACTTCCTCTGTGGGTGTTTGTTATGGTATGGCATTACTTAGGCTACTTTTTATTTTTGAAGTTAATTTGGGCGGAATCGCGTTAACCCGCGGTAAGAGTTAAGACAAATGTAACGTATTAAGGTCTAGTTCACAAACGAAGTCCCATAGACGCGGCGTTGTGGTCGAGTGTCGGCAATATAATTTACATTGTGTACTATTTCGGTCCGTGTTTTTCCGCGGGACCACCTATTTGAAATAGACTATAGCGACAGGCTACAATGATAGGGGTAATCCAGATTTGAGCGCGAGTCGCGACATTCGTTGCATTTCGTACACGTATTCATATAGAAATGATGGCGTGGCTAATGCCGGACGACATGTGTTTGCATTACTTGTCTCTGTAGCAGTGTGCGTAAACCTTTCATTTCTCTCCTGGCAGCGGCCCAAGCCGAGGTCGTGTCCCTTGTGGCGCCCTTGAGCTAGCTGCCCCCCTGCCCCTCTGGCTGGAGCGCACTTGCGCTCGCCCTCTGTCCGGGTGCAGTTGTTATGGCCACTCTGGTCAACAACATATAGTCATATTAAAAAAAAAAACCTTTCATTTATTTAATAGCAATTGTAAAAATACATTCAAGATTCGAGTCGTAATAGATATGAGTTTAAGGATAACTGTAGTTAAAACCGTTAACGTAAGAATCATTTTAAATGCGCATGCATAAGTAACTTTCCAACAAAAAAACTGTGTTTACCGACGAATATAATTGTATGAGGCATAGTAATCGCTTTCCTCTCGCGCTAATCATAACATTGTGTTACTAGTTGAATTATTTAGGTATTTTATGAACACTATTTCCCGTATGTATTAATATTACAATACGGTAGTAACTAGTATTGGATAATAATTTATTACCAGCTCCCTGTATATATAGCACACGGTGTGTTATATATACGGTGTGGGGCGTGCTAGAATGGTGTGCACCACACCATTCTAGCACGCCCCATAAAAGTTTAATTTTACCATATATATTAACAATTTATAATCGTAATCATTACTTTTATAACTTTAGTTAATGCAATCGAACTTGGCAAAGATATGAACGCGTTCATATCTTTGCCAAGTTCGATTCGATACGTTCGAACGTAGTAATCGGTGTGGTTACTTAAGTTTGGATTTTATCTTTTTATAAATATACTTTAATTTAAAAAATAGAAAAACACAAATCAGCTATTTTTTATTGTCTAACAATATGTTGTTGACCAAAGTGGCCATAACAACTTCACATGGAGAGAGGGCGAACGCAAAGCGTGCTCCAGCAAGAGAGACGCCAGGAAGGCAGCTAAGGGCTCTAGATAGAGCACGGCCTCGGCTTGGGCTACTGCCTACTGAGACAATGGGGATTGATCTACTCTGGATCGGAAGGCGATCCTGCAAAACGTCTCCCTGTATGCCTCTACCGCCCATAAGTTACGGCACTGAGTGGTTGCGGGTTCTATACCCACCGGGGCAAATGTCGGGAACGACCTTTTCGTAATTTTCCCAGGCCTGGGTGTCACTGGGATCGCCCCCAGTCCATTGTACGGTACCCATAGTACAAGCGTTGCTTAGTTTAGGACCGTACAGTTGGTGTGTCAGCGCCGATATATTATATTTATTTATCATGATCATTTGTTATTTCACAGGCGGCGAACGGCATCGCGAACCTCACAGTGGCCGCCATGGTCGCGGAGGGTCTATCCGAGAAGCAGGCTCAGGAGCGCGTGTACATGTTCGACGTGGACGGGTTGCTGTCCACGCGCCGCGAGGGAGGCGTCCCGGAGCACGCGAAAGTGTTCGGCAAGGACATTGAGCCGGAGAAGAACTTCGAAGCTTGCGTCGCCAAGATCAAGCCTAGCTGTCTCATTGGTGAGTATGAATGAGTTTTGAGGACGAGTACTGAAACGCTACTCAAATGTTTAAGGCCCAAAAATACAAATTATGACGTCTGACATCGCTACGACTGGTATTATTAAATCGATCTGAAGTCTGAGAGCGATTTATGAATACGGGCCTAAGACTAAGGCTGGTATGAATAAATCGATCTCAAGTCTGAGAGCGATCTTGAGTACACTTATAACATGTATATTGGTACTGGTATTGGTACTACAGACTTCAGATCGATATATTAATACCAGTCGTAGCGATTTCAGACGTCATAATTGGTATTTTTTTGTATGGCGCGTCAAAATCGAAGCTTCGAGTATTCCTACTTATTGTGTTTGGTGGTAGAGGCAAGATTTGGCCATTTGACAACAGCTCATTTACGGGCTGGATGGACCGCGGTAGTACGTAGTAGGTACGTAGTAGGTAGGTTGTAGCTTTCAAAGAAGTTCGGTGTAAAGTAGCTATGATATCTACGTGTCGTAGCCCATTCGTGCCCATTCCCCTTTTAGGTCGGCAACTTGCGAGCAATGTCTTTGGTATTGAAAATATATATAGGCCACGTAACAGCTTAAAATCTCAGGCGTACACTTGTTTGCCGACTTCGTAATATTAAAACTAAAGCCCGTCGTCTTTGGTCGATATAATTCATCATTTGTCGACCGCTTGGCGCAGTGGTTCGAGCGTAGGCCGCTCGGCTCACTGCACATGGTTGTTGCGGGTTCGATTCCCGCTGGGGTAAATTTCGGAAAGAGCCTTTTCGTAATTTGCCCTGGTCTGGGTGTCACTGGGATCGCCCCCAGTCCATTCATTGTACGGTACACTACCCATAGTACAAGCTTTGCTTAGTTTGTCATCATACAGTTGGTGTGTCAGTCTGGCGATATTTATTATTTATTTATTATTATTATTAATGCGAAAGTTTGTGAGTGTGGATGTATGTTTGTTACTCTTTCACGCAAAAACTACTGAACGGATACGGATGAAATTTGGAACACAGATAGTTTATAACCTGGATTAACACATATAATACTTTATTTAAGTCTACGCGGATGAAGTCGCGGGCACAAACTAGTATTTAATATTGATGTTTGCATCCCAACAGGTTGCTCGACAGTGGGCGGTGCGTTCACCACCAATGTGCTGAAGCAGATGGCCCAGAACACGGAGCGGCCGGTCGTCTTCGCACTCTCCAACCCCACCAGCAAGGCCGAGTGCACGGCACAGGACGCCTATGATCATACCGAGGTTAGTCTTATAGGAAACCTTACGATTATCCCACAATTGGTGGTAGCGCGAGAAAACGGATGAACCGATTTCAATTTAGTTAATTTTTTTGTATGAAAGGTTTCTTGAGAGTGTTCTGATTTAATCTGTTCTAATTTAGCCTTTTTGACGTCCCACTCCTGGGCACCTGCCTCCCTTCACTAATAAATGATTATTATATTAAACACTAGCGGCCCGCCCCGGCTTCGCACGGGTACATTACGGTTATATTATTGGAGTTTTAGTAAGGATCCCTAATTTAAAAAAAAATATAATATAGCATATGTCACCCGGGGATAGTGTAGCTTCCCAACAGTGAAAGAATTTTTCAAATCGGTTCAGTTGTTTCGGAGCCTATTCATTACAATCAAACAAACAAAGTTTTCCTCTTTATAATATTAGTATGACTAGCGGCCCGTCCCAGCTTTGAACGGGTTGAAGTTTTAGTATCCCTAATTTTTTCTAGTCTTCTATACAAATAAATAAAATTGGAGTGCCTGTTTGTAATATCAAAATAACACCCTTTCACTAAATGCATAATATGAAAGTACATACGACACCTATAACAAAAACGCGATTTAATTTTTTTTTGTCTGTCTGTCTGTGTGTTTGTTCCGCGTAATCTCCGAAACGGCTGAACCGATTTTAACGGGACTTTCACTGGCAGATTGCTGATGTTTTAAGGAGTAACTTAGGCTACTTTAATTTTAGAAAAACAATTAGGGTTCCGCGTAAAAAATAAAAACACATGAAATCAAAGAGTATCTCCGAAACGGCTGGACCGATTTTGACGGGACTTTCACTAGTAGATAGCTGTTGTTATAAGCAGTAACTTAGGCTACTTTTATTTTAGAAAAACAACATTTTTAAAAAATAGGGCCTGTCGCGCGGGCTCAGAACGCGGGAGCGGGCTTTTTTGTTAAGTTAAATTCCACGCGGACGAAGTCGCGGGCTCAGCTAGTAATAAATATAACCTATGTTACTCAGGGATAATGTACCATTCTAATGGAGAAGGAATTGTTGAAATCGGTCCAGTAGTTTTTGAGTTTACTCGTTACAAACATACAAAAAAATCAGTGCCGTCTAGGGACGCCCGAAAGAAGCGAAGCTTTGCAGTAGATATTAGATATATTATAAGTGGCGTGCATAGGGTTTTGAAACAGGGTAGGCAGAGTGTAACATAAAAATACCTTGAATTATGTCTCGCTAGCTTATTATAGATTTTCATCTAGGCTATCGTACCTATTGAACGAAATGGGACATCTTTTGTTGTTAGTAAGTAAGTACCTATTTAGCCATATCAGACATCTAAAGTGATTGGTTGATGTACCTATCTGCAGTTGTATATCGTTGTCCCTTTTACGTCCTTTTCAATGGTAATTAAACCATTATACGTTGGTGTTCAACTTGAATTAATTATATTAAAAAAATAATATAAATTGCAAATATAAATACAAATTGCAAAATTTCTACAGGACAATATTTAAACTTGAACCCACGTCTTATCTTATTTCGAAAAATAGAGGGCGCTGGTCACAACACGAAGAACCCCGCCGATACTATTTTTTTTATGTTATCATTATTATATTATGTAAATGAGGGTTATCTATAATGTATTGAGTGAATTATATTGTTATTTCAACTATTATTTAGCCGGATAATGTGAGGATCCACGTCTTATCTTATTTCGAAAAATAGAGGGCGCTGGTCACAACACGAAGAACCCCGCCGATACTATTTTTTATGTTATCATTATTATATTATGTAAATGAGGGTTATCTATAATGTATTGAGTGAATTATATTGTTATTTCAACTATTATTTAGCCGGATAATGTGAGGATCCACGTCTTATCTTATTTCGAAAAATAGAGGGCGCTGGTCACAACACGAAGAACCCCGCCGATACTATTTTTTATGTTATCATTATCCTACTAATATTATAAATGCGAAAGTTTGTGAGTGTGGATGTATGTATGTATGTATGTATGTATGTATGTATGTATGTATGTATGTATGTTTGTTACTCCTTCACGCAAAAACTACTGAACGGATTTGGATGAAATTTGGAACACAGATAGATTATAACCGGGATTAACATATAGGATACTTTTTAACCCAATAATCCAATACTACGCGGATGAAGTCGCGGGGCACAGCTAGTTATATAATATAGCAGTGATAGCCGATTGGTTAAAGCACGCGTCTTGTGGGCACCAGGTCTTGGGTTCAAATCCCGGCTCGCACCACTGGATTTTTCGAAATCTATGTGCGAATCATAATTTCTATATAATTTTCACTTGCTTACGGTGAAGGAAAACATCGTGAGGAAACCTGCATGTCTTAGAAGATCTAACCAATTTTCGAAAGACATGTGAAATCCGCCAACCCGCACTGGGCCAGCGTGGTGGATTATGGCCTGAATCCCCCTCATGTTGAGGGGAGGCCCGTGCCCAGCAGTGGGACGTCAAAAGGGCTTAATTATTATTATTATTATTATTATATTATGTAAATGAGGGTTATCTATAATGTATTGAGTGAATTATATTGTTATTTCAACTATTATTTAGCCGGATAATGTGAGGATTTATAAAATATGTGTACGTGAAGACCGAAATACGCGTAAGTTGATGTTACTGTTTCGTCCGTGTTTACGTGTTTTATTTGGTTGATTTTAGGTGTTAATTATATGTAAAAATATAATCTAAAATAGGGTAAATAAAATATAATCTAAAATAGGGCAAATAAAATATAATATGTTTTAAATATGTATTTGTGAACTTGGTCAGTATATAGTCATCAGATTTAACGTAAGATGGCGCTTAACCCAAATTATGTAATTGTAGATATGGGTTACTTTATTCAGAACCTTATTAACAAAGGCCGTAGCACGTTGGGTGCATCGGTTCTCGTCCGATCACCGAAGTTAAGCAACGTCGGACGCGGTCAGTACTAAGATGGGTGAACGCTTGATGGACACGCGAAATTGTGAAGTATTCCAAATTTTTAGATATATTTAAATTATTACCAATGTTCTATCTAACCTTCAAGCGATATTTAGTATAAAGCTTAGGGCGCCGCAGCTCTGACGTCATCGTGTAACGCGTCACGCGTTACGCGTTACGCGTTACGCGTTACGCTTTTCACCGTTTGAGTGCCCGGGTAGCGAGCGCCCCGAACGTCCGTAAAGAAGCTTCGCTTCAAAATACAAATCTTTCTCTTTATAATATTAGTATAGATAAAGCCAACACATATGTTTTCTTTTCACTTTTTTAAGGTTATTTATGTTGGAGGGTTTTTTTTTTAACAATGTTATGATTTATTGTCCAGGGCCGCTGCATCTTCGCGTCTGGTTCCCCGTTCCCGCCGGTGCAGTACAACGGCAAGGAGTTCCACACGGGGCAGGGCAACAACTCGTACATCTTCCCGGGGATCGCGCTCGGCGTCATCGCCACCGCCACCCACCATATACCCGAGACCATGTTCTTGACCGCCGCCAGGGTGAGTGTATTACAGTTTCCTACATTACACCCAAAATTATGGTTTTTTAACCCTTCCAATCATCCCCACCTCCGAGCGCCTCTGCCCCAAGTGTCGCAATATTTCAGAAGTATGTAATAATTTTCATTTGGTTTATTTATTTTTCGTGACGTACAGTAACGTGTTTTTTCAAGAATCAATACTAAAACAGATAGACTGTGACATAATCGATCTATGAAACCATACTATCGACGTGTTACTAAACGTAGCTAATATACAAACAATTGCCGCTCGCGTCTTATACCTACCCAGCCGTAGGGGAACGCGACACTAGGGGTTAAGGTGGTCAAGCTGATCTGGAGACAATTAATACCCTCTCACAGAAGATAGGTATAAAGTAACTATTTTTTTTAATGATGTCGCTAGACTGACACTCCAACTGTATGGTCCCAAACTATGCAACGCTTGTACTATGGGTCCGTAACATGGACTGTTGACGATTCCAGTGGCACCCAGGCCAAATAAAATTACGGAAAGGCCATTTCCGAAATGTACCCTGCCGGGAATCGAACAACCACTCACTGCGGTAAGCCGAGCGGCCTACGCCCGAACTACTGCGCCAAAGAGTCGTCACATTACACCCATCATCATCATCATCAACTTGTCCTTATCCCACACTAGGTGGGGTCGGCGCAGCACGTTCTCTTCTTCCATTCAAGCCTATTATCCGTCATCTCTGCACTCACTCCCTTTTCGGTCATACCCTCTTCCACGCAGTTCATCCAGGTCTTTTTAGGACGTCCCCTACCCCGACTACCGCTCACTCTCATACCCATCATCGTCACATTACATCCAAACTTATGATTATTTTAAGGTGGTAGCCGATAACGACTGCAGTTATGCGGACTGGTTCGAACGGTTTAAAACCATCTATTATAACACGACGACTGCTTGGCGCAGTGGTTTGAGCGTAGGCCGCTCGGCTAACTGCACATGGTGGTTGCGGGTTCGATTCCCGCCGGAGCAAATTTCGGAAATGGTATTTTCGTAATTTGCCTATGCCTGGGTATCACTGGAAAGGACCATGCGGTTGGTGTGCCAGCTTGGCGATATTTATTATTATTTATTATTTATGTTTGTTGCTCAGACTTTATCGCTGTGCGTGAAGGAAGAGGACCTCGCCATCGGACGCATCTACCCCTCGCTGGCCGACCTCAAAGAAGTGTCTGTTAACATCGCTATCGAGGTAGCCAAGATGGCGTACGATGAAGGTACTTTATGTTTCTTGTATTACTTATGGGTGCTTTTGTATTTGACCGTCCGACGATACGGCATGACACGGTTTTATCGTCACGGCACGATATATCGTAGACGATAATACCGTGTCGTGTAACGGTAAATTGTAAAAGCGCTCAATGTACGTGGATAAACCTTATGAAATATTTTCAAATTTCGAACGCACTCCTGTCTGCAAAGCGCAAAAATGATACGCGACCCATATGGATGCATTTACTCACGGCTGCATATCAAGCTATACATTTCCAGTATAAGCTTCACCACTAATTGTACGAAAATTCTATAGAATGCGAGGTCAGCTTATACTGGAAATGTATAGCTTGATTAGCCGTGGGTACAGGTACAGGGTGAACTTATCAAGTTGGCGTGCATGGCCAAATTTAAAACTATGAGGAATAGAGAAAAGTACTCCAAGGAGTATTGAGCATTTGTTATGTTTCTTTATTTGCAACTGTTTGAAAGGCTAAAGGAGTTACCATTGTTTTAATATATTGAAGATGATTGGTTATTGGTTCTTTTGTGTTACGTTTGTAGACTACAGTAAAATACATAAGTGCAGGTATTCTAAAGCCAAAGTCGATATGGAATGTTTATCAAGAATTTTGGCGAAGTTTCTTGTTGTTACAGTAATATTGTTTGATTTAGTAAAAGTTGTAGATATTAAAACATTTACTATTAACAGTAACAATAGTAAATATTATAACATTTCAATATTGGCTGTAGCAGTGACGGCCAGTTGGTTAGGCCCTGGTTTTTAACCCCAGCTCGCACCTCATGGTTTTTCTAAATATAAGTGTGGTGCGAATGATAATTTCTATACCATTATCACTTGTTTACGGCGAAAAAAAACATCGCGAGGAAACCTGCATGTCTTAGAAGATCTAACCAATTTTCGAAAGGCATGTGAAATCCGCCAACCCGCACTGGGCCAGCGTGGCGATTACGGTCTGATTCCCCCTCGTAGTGAGGGGAGGCCCTTGCCCAGGAGTGGGATTATTATTATAGCAGATTGTAAACCTTGCCACTAGTTACTAGGCAACGGTTTTGTTATTCAACATTCCATATTATCGAGTTTTGCTTTAGTATGATTGATTTGTGCCCTCCCTTCCTAGGTCTAGGTTCGGTATACCCAGCGCCAAGGGACTATTGTAAACACATACAAATGTATCGGTATAACTTCAACTATGACTATAATCTGCCGGATCGCTACACCTGGCCGGAAGCAGAGAGAGTCAAATGCAAAGCGAGTGTGGGCCGCCTCTATCCGAACACCGTGTAGAGAGTATTTGCAATACGTTACTTCTGTCATTAATTCATTAAAAAAAAAGAAACATTTTACACATATCCAGCAATTGTCTATCGACACTCTAAATTGAAAAGGTTTTGAGTAAGATTTTATTTTCGTAATACGTATATAGAATTAAAATTGTAGTTAGGTACTTTAGATCGGTGAGTTGGGTTGGTAATTAAAATATAGACATAAATATTATGTATTTAGTAGTATTCAGTATATTTGTAGAGCAGTAGTTCATAAAAAATCATGTACTTATACAACGGTTCACAAGAAGCGATACGAAAATCATACTAATATTATAAAGAGGAAAACTTTGTTTGTTTGATTGTAATGAATAGGCTCCGAAACTACTGAACCGATTTGAAAAATTCTTTCACTGTTGGGAAGCTACACTATCCCCGGGTGACATAGGCTATATATTTTTTTTTTTAATTAGGGATCCTTACTAACTCTCCAATAATGTAACCGTAATGTACCCGTGCGAAGCCGGGGCGGGCCGCTAGTCGAAAATAAATACATTATTTTATTATATTAGTGATGGTTAACGTTTCGCTCAATTATTTAAATTTATTTTGAATTAACATTACGGCTTCCCATACCGAATTCAAAAAAAAAAATTGGCGCCCGAATGTGTTGGTGAGCCCAGCGCGCGGCGGTGTCCGACTTGATCTCTAACATTATTCCTATATCGTATCGCTTCTCGTTGACCGCGGTGTAGAATGACTAAATCGATATGTAAGTATGACACCTTACTCCACTGAGAGGTAATCTTAGAGTATTAAAATGTTGCATTGTATCTCAGTTATATTATATTTTAGACTTTCAGATATCTATATTAAAGTATAAATTTCCAGGTCTCGCTTCCGTTTACCCTCAGCCGAAGGATCTTTCGAAGCATGTACAGAACCAAATGTACAGTTATTACTACGATAGCTCTATGCCCGTGGTGTGGGATTGGAAGCCCGAGGAGAAATTCAACGTGAGACCCATTCAACCAGTACCCAAGAACATCTAAACTAATAAGTTTTATTATTCGGTTAGTGTCAAATGTAATACAAACAGCCCCGTATTATGTAATTCTAAATGATAGGCACTTACTAGCTGTTACAGGGTTGCCAGGTCTTATTTTTCCTTTACCAACATTTGGTAACAATTTACCCTGGGTACTATATCATTTACAATATTACCCGCATTAATCAACAAACAAGGATAAGAAAGAAGAACGCGAAGTTGGAGATCGAGGTTCATTGTTAAAATTCGAACTTATGTAAACCAAAAGTTATGTAATAATTATTTCTGTAAAAGCTACGAAGACAAAATTACCCTGTAGCATAATCTTTACCCTAAATCTAGGGTAGAATATTTATGTTGGCAACCCTGAGCTGATAGATGAGTTACGTAATAACCCCGCTGTTTTCAATCGTAGAAGTCGATGTCTATAACATGCCTTTTTAATGTTGACGACATTATCTTTGGCCAAGATTATTTGAAACAAAAATACATTGTGAAATAGGAAATGGACTCGTCATATACGGATATGCGCGTAAAACTATGTTTAATTATAGTATTTTTGTTCAAAATAATTATTTTTAATAATTAACTAGTTACTTAATATTGTAATTGAGTAAGTATAATATTTTCGTGTCGCTCAATTTGGGTTGACCGCACTAGAAAATTCATGTTACGTGAGCGGTATTGAAGCAATATCGTTTTCGCCTTTTACGATTGAATGACGGATAGGTATTTTTATTTATTAAAATAACAGAACATTCAGCGGAATGTTTAAGCATGCAATTATGAAGCGTTCGGTGCAAAACGCACTGCACATTTAAATGGGAGTGTTCAAGTCCATGTATTACTACTGTTAACAATAATTAATAATAATAATATCCACGCAAAGTATTTTATACCTCGGTCATATACTATCTACGTATTAAACTACTTAATTCAAATTAGTAAATTAAAGTTTATGACAGTAGGTTTCAGGCCAGTTACTTTAATCTCGTGTTTTGTTTTTATTTCATACATTTTCCGTGTATATTGTGTATGTAACTAATAAGTATACAATAATATTTGTAAACGTAATCAGTATTCACAAAAAGTATTATTTTTGTCTGGTACTTAATCAATTTACAGTTTTCATTTCCAAACCATATTTATTTGTATACAGTTCGGATAGTATTTTGATTAATTTTGTTTGTATTTTATACATAATTTAATCGATGACTTTACTTCAAGATGTGACTGTACTGGAACCTTTATTGAGAGTAGATATTCGACTGTCATATCACTGTGTGTATGTGCAAGTAGAACGTAGTAGGATATTTTAACTAATATAAGCAAATTATTGTCTTCGTTGCAGGAATACACAACATATATGGTGGCCTTTTAATATTTTTAACTTCGCTCGGATATTCCCTGTGGTATTGAATGTAGGCATTGTTATTGGCACGACGATTTCCTCATTAGGCTTAAATTAATTTTAACGAGTGCAAATTTATTTGTATCGCTGCACTTTGTTTAAATGAACTCGTTGAGATAACTAACATGATTTATAGCGACGCGTTATTTATTTAATATACTTAATTATTTTTCACTAATATTATTTTTAAGTTGTAAATGGAATTATTTTGGCCGGATCGATCGTCACTACTTATTTCGTTCTTTTGTTTGTAAATTAATGACACAATATATACTGTAATGAAATACGGGATGTTCAATAGATAAAATAAAGTCTAGTCACTGCAGCATTCAAAATGCATGATCATTAAGTAATAATATGCATTTCACATAATTATTTATTAAGAATTAGTTTTTTTTTAAAACGATGAATTAAAAATAATGAAATAAAGACAATTTTAGATTTCGAGTAGCATATAATTGTTGTGAATTGGAATATAGTGCCACTATTTTAGATATTTTGTAATTGTGTTCCAAATTGGTTAAACACCCACAATAGCTTTGAATGCATTTATTTTGTTTTCCATCATGCATATTATGCTCAAATTGTATGTGTACCTACCTTTATCCAATCAGTATCCAGTATCGTCGCTTTGTGAACATCGACTAGAAATGACTATTAAAATATAAATAAAATAAATATTATTAAGCCCTGTATTCACTGAAACTAAGAGGTCGTTATTGTAGGCACGCCAGTGATTAGATAAATAAATAAATATCGTCAGAACAAATGACGAACGAATACCAACTCCATATAAAACTCGTTCATATGAACGCCGATTGTTTTCGAGTTTGAACTCAAATTTGTTTGGATTCGAACGTCATGTTCGTGCGAGCGATTTCAAGACAGTGCTTGTAACCTTAGGATTTTTTTATGGGACGAGCCCCCCCCCGACCACGTTTACTCCCCTAAGCCAGGACCGACAATGGTGTCTTATGATGATAAGTCCCGCGGAAAAGCAAAATATTAGGATGATGATCATAGTACCTACTTATGGTCAAAGCATTTGGAAGTTCCTGAAGGCCTCGGGACTAGGCAGCGAACTTTAACACTTCAGTGCTGGCTACAAAAGATCAGTAATGGTCGAAGTAGCAAAATGCCGCCCGAGCGGCTTAGGGCACAAAACCTAATAATAATAATAGTACTTATGGTCCCAAACTAAGCAATGCTTGTACTATATCGTACAATGGACTGGGGGGCGATCCCAGTGACACCCAGACCGGAACAAATAATGAAAAGGCCGTCTCGCAACCATTGCAAGTTGTACGATGCGACGCAAGCAATCTCTCTTGTCTTCAGTGGATACGGGGTCTTATTTTAAGGTTGACTACCTACGTGTGAATATTTTTCTTCTAAGTTCTTAACATTACAATGATGTTACAATACAATGACATTACATTTGACTATTAGGCGCAGTTCAGACGATCGCAAGAAATACGCGCGTATACCTCCGGACATTAAGAAGCGATATGAGATGGTAATAAAGTTTGAGTTCATATCGGTCACCGCTGGGCTTGCCAACATTGGCGCGGTAATTTTATAATAATTTTTGTGTCGGAAACCGAAATGGTCAATAAAAATATATACCTAAAGTCGAAACTTTTGAAAACAACTAAACTAATTTATTTCTTAACTTATAGCTTCGATTCTCGTTGGCATAGACACCATTTTAATGCACAGTAAAACGACCAGCCTCATTTTTATGCATCAGTTGTATTCTAAGTCGTACTAATGAATGTTGTATACGCGCCTCAGTGTGCGATCATCTGTACTCAGCCTTATATGCGGTTAGTATTAGAGTTCAGTATTTTAATTTAAATAGTGAGACGATTTGTTTTCGCTGAGCGAAATAAACGCGATGTTTTTATTTTTATTTTAAGTATTTAACTCGGTCATAATTATGTTACATTACGTATCCGGTGATACTATTGTGATTTATTTGCTGTGACAATGTACCTACCTATAATGTTTAGTGTCGAAATAACGGAACGTGCAAACTGTTGAATGTTTTTCTAACCTATCAGCGTTATGTCTACGGAATTGATGCTTCTATGTTGTGAGTTTTGTCAATTATCACGCAATATTATCATGATAAATCAGGGTTTTTAATTTGTTTTATACTTACAATAATTTTATTATGCCAATTGCATACGGTGCGCATCGTGGAATAACAGCTTTGGAAGTAACAACATGAGATTATAGTGTATGGTTAGTTAATTCGATTGTTATAATGAAAATTATAGATGTTACTAATTAAAAATGTTCCAAAGATAATTTAGTTTCAATCATGAAGCCTTGAATATACTTACTCTAAAGTGATATGTTCCGCTTGCGTTCCGATCCGGTGGTAGATTTACCCTCGCCACCTCTCCTGGCAGCGGCCCAAGCCGAGGTCGTGTCCCTTGTGGCGCCCTTGAGCTAGCTGCCCCCCTGCCCCTCTGGCTGGGGCGCACTTGCGCTCGCCCTCTGTCCGGGTGAAGTTGTTATGGCCACTCTGGCCAACAACATATAGTCATATTAAAAAAATGTTCCGCTTTTAATGTTACGCGGTTCCATCCTGCTTTGCAATTATTGAAATAAATAAATTATCGCCAGACTCACACGCTGTACTATGGGTACCGTACAATGGACTTGGGGCGATCACAGTGACACCCAGACCAGGGCAAATTACGAAAAAGCCATTTTCGATACTTCTCCTTGACTGGAATCGAACCCGCAACTACTGCAGTGATCCTAGTGGCTTATGTTCGAAGCACTATGCCAAGCGTAATGATGTAATTATGAAAGTGAAACAATCATCAATACATTAATTTATCTCTATTCAAAACAATGTGCTGTGTCCAAAATAGTGCTGCAATTTTATTTAAGCTGTACCTACTTATATAAGATGTTATTATAATGCACCAATATTTTCTATAGCGCCAAGTGATGCTAATGATGATGAACCTACCACAATAAGTTATATAGGAACTTAATTGCATTATAAATTTAACACAAAACGCACTTAAATCACAGGTAATAAAGTATATAATACATTTCTTGCTTTCTGATATATTGAGGTAATTTTCCACATTCGTGCCATTTCTATTGCACTATACAATGTGTTCCGGTGCTGGAATCGTGATTTTAATTTCCGGGACGTGTTGAAAGATATTATTTTCATCAGTGTTAAACAATTTAAGGCTAAAGCGCTCATCTAGCCCGCGAAGTTCAAATTTTTTGAGGTTTTTTAGAAAATTTTCAAAATCTGACAATAATAAAAGGCACATTTTGTAATTCGCGAAAAAGACCGTGCATTTATTAATATATCCAACTTACTCTAAAACATTTCAAGAACGACAGCTATCCAGATAATCTGGCAATTTTTGTATATTTAGTAATTTACTAGTATCATATCCGCCGTGATAATATTTAGAGTAAAATAAATGTATAATAAACGCACTGCATACTGTGTTTGTCGCAAATCACAAAATGTTGTCTTAAATGTTTTCAGATTTTGGATAAACTATAAAAATACTCGAAAATTTTGAATTTCGCAGGCTATAGACAGGCGCCTTCACCTTAAAAGCATAACATATATAAGTCTATCCCGGAACATAGCAATATAAAATACTAAATTAGAACCTACGTAGAGTTTTACAAAATAAAATTCATGCTAGAATATTATCTTTGCCTTATGTCAGTTTATGAAAAAGAAAATCTATTTGAAGTTTATACAATCAGCTCTTCATGTATTTTTATAATTATTTTTATGTTTTGTTTATACGTTTCTTTACGTGAATCATATTTTTGAATCCTACATGCTTTGTTCTTGAAGATGTTTACTATTACCAAAATTACTTCGTAAGTATTTTTCAAATGATTTGTTCAAATCACTAAAAATAACTCATTCTCCAGAGTACCTACCGACCTATCTGCAATTTTTTTCTTAAATTAATCCTTTTTCCCTTTAAAGTTCATATATTACTTAATAACAATGCTAGACACCAAAGTTTAGGCAACGAGGAGAGTCTTGTTGGATAACCTTCCACTAATTCTTAAAAAAAAATTTTTTCCGCGTCTCATTTTCTCAGGATCTGAAGGCAGATTTTTCGACTTATTTATCTAAAAGACATAAAGTTGACATAAAATATTAAAATCTCTTTCCCAGAACACACGCTATAAAACGATATCCAAAACTACAGGCTTTCTTTTCTTTGAGTGCAATAAACCAACGCGACACCGATCCTTGTCCAAACTTGATAAGAGGGATAGATCACATGAGAGATCCGCGACTGAACAAGGTAAAATATATCTTATTTACTAATACCTATAAGGTATATGGTGAAACAGAACGGGTTACTATTTATTGTTTTAACTTTGTAAATCTAAGACAATTTGCTTTTGGGGAAAGTTAAAAAAATAAATGTGTTATAGGATTATCAAATCTTTTTAAACAACTATAGGTATGGCACACCAATAAAGCAGATAATTTTGGAATGAAGTAAAGTTATGTTTCAAATAAAATAGTACCTATATCCGTCTTGTTTTACCATGTTTCCCTAAGAAGATGGCTATTAAATGGGGGTCGATCTTGAAATGTTTCCGTCCTTAAAACTTCGACTTCGGACTAAGGACCGAATACAACCCTCGTATCCAACGAGGCCTGATGACACCGATCCTCTTTGTGGAGGTCGATTCACACTGACACAACAGCTGTCAGTTCTACAAGCTATGTGCATCGCTCTACGGATTCTGAAGCATAGCTCTCAGTTATCCATTGGTTTATAAGTAGGTATGTGGACCTCAATACGTTTCTGAGGTACACTTTAATCATACGCTCCATATTAGAAGGACAACCTTACATTATCCGAGTAGTCGAATGATGTGATGATTTTATTACTACGATTCAAAAGCCTGTAGAACCTACAGATACTAGCAATTAATCTGGAGACTGATTTGTTCAAAGGGTCTCGCTTTTACTATAGAAGAACGTCAGGCGCTTGGCCTTCACGGTCTTATAGCACCTCGATACAAAACACATGAAGAACAAATTACAGACTGCAAGGTGAAGTTCGACTCGTACGCTGACGATTTTAACAAGTATCTTTATTTAGCCGAATTGCAGGTAAGTGATTTGATGATACGCCATCGCGGTTAAGTTATTTAAGTATAAGTACTTTTGGTAACAATTTCCGTGCGTTCAGGCGATTTTGCCACACCAATATGTAGTATAGGCAGCTCATGAGTATATAATCTGTAATTTTATTTAGTAATTTGACAGACGGAAACCAGCTTTGAAGAAAAAGGCAGTGATGTGAATATATTTTTTATTAACGAATTTGGATGACGTTAATAACATACATGCATCCTTTTTAATACATTTAACACCTAAGGATACTGAAGATTAATTTAATTGTATTATTCTTAAAATTGCCCTCTTACTCCGTTAATTCCAATCGAATTTTATTGAAATTAAACTACTTATTTTTATCCTTCGTTCTTTGCGCAAAATTGTTCACTGCCCCAACACTGTTAAAACTGTCAAGTTACTGTATAAACTGAATGTCTATTGATACACGTGGTACCTTACAACTGACCTTCGTTCAGTAGTAAGTAAGTCTTGTTTCAGTGGCAATCTACCTATTAACCAATTTGTATTAGGTAGTTAACACTGCTATAGTGGGTACCTAATATTAAAAGCAGATCGCGTCCAGCACCGACCTTTCTATCCACGAATTGTAATTTAGTATTACAGGTAGGCACTTAATAAGAGTTAGGCATGCAAATTTTGTTTATAATTACGTGGTATAACCCGTACGTCATATCAACGTACAGCAAATTGTCGGCCGCCGACCTTGAGTGAGCGAGTTCGCGAGCTCGCTGGTCGCATATTGATCGAGAGTACGTACGCGCGCATTATCGTTCAGTTCGCGGCGGTACGTCGGCAAAGCGATACGCACCATCATGAGCGTATTCATGGGCTATACAAAATTCAATACGGAACAATTCATTGCGGAAGTACAATGCAGACCGTGCCTATGGAACACTAACCTTGAAGCGTACAACAATAAAAATTTTAGAGCTAAAGCATGGGAAGATATCGCTGAAGTTATTTACGACGATTGGTTGGAAATGAAAGTGAATGAGCGTTACGAAAAAGGTATGTCTTGTTGTATTTTTATTTGTTTAATAATAATTGCTCATCCAAATGGGGTAATAATGACGTAAATTGCACACCAAATTCGGTTAAAGCATAGGTATAGTATAGACCACCAGACGACATGTTTTGTTAAATGCGCTGCGCGTTATGAAGGAGAAAAAGATTAAGTCGTTGGTCTCATTCTCTCATGCTCTTTTTCATATTATATTGCCTATTCTTTTACTCCTCGGGTGACATGATGACGTAAGCCGTGCGGTGCGTGGGCATTTATTATTGTGTAGAGTGTACATCGATTATGCTCCGGGTAAAGATGAATGCCGGTTGTAGGTATACTTAATGTTTTTTTTTCTATCATTTAATTATCTACATAGCGGCGTGTGCGTCACCCGAGCGACACGAGATGGTAGGTAAGGTACCTATGCGTCCACAAGTCGACGTCTGGCCACAAGAGTAGATAAACGGAACAGAGACAATGCTTCAAACAACCGCGCGAATCGATTGCACTACTACAAGCACGCGGGGCATGTGTGACCACTGGCCGCTCGTCGCGTACGCGGCGAGACTGGAAAAAAACGGTTTACGCTTGCGCAGCCAGTTGACAATCTCAGGGTCTTGGCGACGCACGTAGTTTGTTCGTTGCAAGTTTGAATATTTTAATATTGTTAATAATGGTTGTTTATTGTACTGTGTGTATGAATAATACTAGAAAAACTAAAGATATTTCATATTTTAACTATCCCAAGGAGTACAATAGGTAAGTAAATATTTGATTATAACTTTTCAAGTAAGTATACCTATACTTAACCTACCTTTATTTTATTGTATGGTGCTTTTTTAATACTTAAGAAGGGGATTGTACGCGGTGTGTTTTTACCTTTTTATTATTTTCACAAGTTTAGCATTTTGTTAGTAGGGTGGGTTGGGTTGTACTCAATGATATTAGAAGTAAAAAGGTGTAGAAAAGGTTACCAACACCACATTTGATCTTCACAAACGGCACAACGGCACAATAGCACACTACATTACGATTAGACGTCAAAGTAAGATGGCATCATTCAATTATCGTGAGCGAAAAAGAGACAAATGTAATTTGCGATTGTACGTCGCCGCGTCGTCTCGGGAAGTATAGCGTGCAGGAGAAACAATATAGAATAATTAATCAGATATGACATTTACCTTCACAGAGATTTATGCCTAAGTATGCAATTCACTCATGAGTTCATGGAGTAAAAATACCTAATAAAGTGGTAAAAACGTATTGAAAATAAATAAAAAGTATCATTGGTTTTATAAAAAAATATTATCAAATAAAGTGCTTGAAAATGAGAATATAAAAAATTGAAATAAACTAATATTTTTCTCGATTTATTTGGTTGCCAGAACTCTTCCTTTCTCTGTTTGCGGACAATATCCACCCACTGGATGCACCTTAGTTCATTTGTTGTTGTAAATCTAGAAACAAATAAATTTATAATTACACTAATATTTTTAACTTCGGTGATAATGCAATAATAAGATATAACCTGACACAGCACCCAGGATTGTCTCCTCACTAGGGAACTCTTCAACGGTTACTAGCACGGTCACGAAATGTTGTACCTATGCAAGTTAAATTTTGATATTTTAACAGGATATTTATCATGATCTGCTGTTGCAGCCAGCATTGTCTCCTCACAAGGGAACTCCTCAACGGCCATAGTACCTAGCATGATCATGAAAGTTTGAATACTCGTTTAAAAGCATTTTTAATGGAAACTTATTATTAATACCTACATCGTACTCGTACTTATTTCTAGCTACCTACTAGTCGGTCTGTCTTGAAATTAAATAAATATTAAAAAAAATGGTATATAATCTTTTTGAAGTCGGCTAGCTACCTACTAGTCGGTCTGTCTTGAAATTAAATAAATATTAAAAAAATGGTATATAATCTTTTTGAAGTCGGTGAATAATTTTTGAAAAAGTTTTGTATAATAGTCTTCGGTTCGCATTGCCATTTTATTCTTGTTTCAGGCGGCATGTTTGGCTCGAAGCTGTCGGGCGTCAAGATCTGCATCTAAAACTTGTTGATGATAAAACAAGACAACAATATAGAATATGTGAGGATCACTTCGAAAGAAACTGCATCAAGTTTTCTAGAAATGGAACTGTAAAATATTTGTTTGATTTTGCTTTTCCAACTCTCAAATTGCCGTTAAGCAAAGGTGCAAGCTCGAGTTCCATACAAGAAAATGCTTTTCCAACGGTTAATTTGCCCTCAAATACTGGTGCACATTTAAACCAATTTGAGAATGTATCCGTACAAGAAAATCAGGAATCCCAGCTTTTGCCCACTAGTGAAATACCTTCAAATAACTTTTTAAATAAAGAGGGAATCAAGGATTCTCTATTCAGCCATTACAAGGATTTTAATGATGGTAACGTACAATTGGGTTTTATAATTATACCTCCTGATAACTTTATCGCATTTGTTGAATTGCTCGAGCAAAAGTTTCGCGAATATTTCGATCTTGAAATAAATATTGTCAATGTTGGCAACGAAATACTTAAACGTATTAAAGATTGTAAATTTGATATGCCATGTGAGTGTTTCCCGTTAGACTACTTGAAAAAACTATTTAACAAATGTTTTGATTAATTTGTCCTAACCTATTGTGACAACCCTACCATAATAGGTAACAATTTTGCACGTTCTTAAGGGGCTACATGCAATAAAAATATGAGTCTCGGTTTTGGTCCATCTGACACTCACGTTTGATAGCCGCGTCATGACGTTGGCCCTATGGAAAACTATGGATCAGTCTAAATAGTTCTTTTTTTAGACTTAAAAATAAGGAGGAAATTCTCAGTTCAGTTGTTTTAATGTATGTTACCTCAGATCGCCGTCATTTATAAACCGATTTGAAAGATATTTTTTAATATTTATATTATTATTTACAGGACCATAGAAATTTCACCAAAATCGGTTCAGTAGTTAGAGAGATGGACTATTTACAGTTACCAGCAATTCAATACGTAGTTTACCATTAAAACATGACAAAAACTATTAAAAAAATTATCGACTCCAAATAAACCTGGGTGCGCTAAATAAAACCCTAGAAATTTTAAGGTCCCTAATTTGGAGTCAGTGTCAATTCAAGTAAGTAGGAGTTGGTAGGTACCTAAGAAGTTGTCCTAACGTAGAGTAAAGATTCCACTACTGCATCGACTCCATATGAAATAAATTATAAGTTATTTCTAGCTTTTAAGTGCAGGTTTTATTGAAGTCAGTTCTATTTTGTTTTATCATTTCTTAGTCGCCTATTACACCAAAAATTTGGGCGGCAAGTATTCCATGTGCCCGCGGCACCGTCGAATTAAAGATGTTCGGTTTAAAAAAAACAGGTTTTGGAAGTTTTTTAACACAAAGGCAATTGCAAATTGAATCATCCCGACCAATTAAATTTTTCTTAATTTCGGTATTTAGCTAGATCATAAACTTCCGATGGTAAAAGGTCGGTCGTCTGTCATCTTGGAATCCAAAATTTACGTCTCAATTGTAATCGGTACGCCAAAAACCTAGAAAATTATACCAATGCCAGATTTTCCAAAATTTTTGATATCCGCAACTTGGGATTACAAAATTCACGTAATATACATCATTAGTACTCCTAGTTTTCGCTTCTTCCTATATCTATGGTACCCCTGATAATTTGGTGATGTCAGTCTGTCCGTCTGTCCATCCGTCAGACATCATAGTCATTTTATTCAGAGGCTAGAAGGCTGCAAACTGGCGCTAAAATGGATTTTTGGTCCCGCTGCAAAACTGTGTTTCAATATTGAAAGCAATGATATGCAGCTCCGCAATGGCCTTTTTAACGTAATCTCCTCTAACTCCAGCGGGGGTATTTTATATCATTGGAACACTTACACGTCTGTCTTTATGCCAAATAAAAAATTATTTTGAATATTATTTCACGTTTATGACATATTCGATTACGTCATACGAATATGTCACACGATTACTAACATACAAATAAATAAATAAATAAATATCGCCAGACGAACACACCAACTGTATGGTCCCAAACTAAGCAACGCTTGTACTATGGGTACCATACAATGGACTGGGGGCCATCCCAGTGACACCCAAACCAGGGAAAATTACGAAAAGGCCATTTTCGAAATTTACCCTGACGGGAAGCGAACCAACCACCGCAGTGAGCCGAGCGTCCTACACTCGAACCACTGCGCAAAGCGGCGGCCAAATTGTATATTTTTAATACATTTTAAATAGTCAAAAATATAAGTAGATATGTATTTTTTTCTGTCGAGGAAATTTCACTTAATCGTATTTTCCTTTTTGTAATCCTAGATAATGTTTTTGAATAACACATATCTGAAAATAAGCTTCGTAGTCTATAAAATGATAGAAATATGTCGAATTGAATATCTCCAATTTTGGAATGCCTCGTCTTAAGAAGCTTAGTCTCTGTTCCGTTTATCTACTCATGTTGTCTGGCCGCCAATACTCTGTGAAAAATAGTCGGTTCTACCTTAATTTAAGAAGATAGGTACTCATGTCTCAGACGAAAAAAAAAATGAGACGGAGTGCGTAGGTACCTTATGTTCTTACTTTCACTGGCTTCGCTCAATAATTGTACGCGCTCTGTCTTAGTAATTATTTTCCTCTCGACTCTCTAAGGACATACATCTTAGCTGCATTTAGAAACAATGATAATTAAGCAAATAACAGATAGATATAAATATAATTAACAATTAAATTTTCAGTCAAAGAGATACAAAAGAAATGGAAGGGGCTCCGCGACTACTATAGCCGAAAAAGAACACTAAAACACCACGATTATCCACGGAAGAAAAAGAAGGCGCCGTTTTTGGAAATGCTGTCATTTTTGAACGTAACAAAACACCCAGATCAAGCTTCTAACATGTTAGAGCAAGAGGAGGCCAACACGATGCCCAGCGCTATGGACTCAGAGGAGAGCCGATCATCAGACTCATCGTCACAAGAACAAGAAAAACCGAAATTCAATGAAGTGTTATTCAAGTCTAACGAGAAGATAAATGAATATGACCCGGACAAGAGTTTCTTGATGAGCATTTTACCAGATATGCAGTCGTTGGGCCCCAGACAGAATTTTGAGTTTAGATATGAGGTTATGAAGTTGATTAAGAAGATGAAATATAATGAATACGATCAAAGTTGATAAACAAATTCGGGGCTCGTTGTTGAGCTCTATCGTGATGAGACAAGGTCGCTTTCCTTTCGCTAGTACCTACAACGCAAAAGTTATTTTACGGAAATATCAAGATTGATTCATTGTTTTAACTTTCAAGCAATTTGAATAAAACTAATTTGTAATATGAGTATGTTTCAATTTTATCCCCTTTAAGGTCAGATAAATCATCTCAATCACAGTACCTACTTACTCCATCGTATATATAAAATTCTCGTGTCACAATGTTAGTTACCATAATCCTCCGAAACGGCTTGACCGATTTTTATGAAATTTTATATGCATATTCAGTAGGTCTGAGAATCGGCTACTATCTATTTTTCATACCCCTAAAAGCCAACGTCTGTCGGGTCAGCTAGTAATATTATAAATAAATATCGCCAGACTGACACCAACTGTATGGTCCCAAGCTAAGCAGCGCTTGTACTATGGGTACAGTACAATGGACTGGGGCGAAACCAGTGACATACGGACTAGGGCCAATTAAGAAAATACTATTTCTAAAACTTGAAGTGGCCTACGCTCGAACTACTACGCCCAGAGGTCGTCAAATACATTGGTTTTTCAGGAAAGAAACGAAACGCTATTCTACAGCGTACTGGACGAGAACGTCGAGAAATATTTGCCAATAGTTTATACCCCAACGGTGGGATTAGTGTGCCAGAAATTTGGACTTGTCTATAGACGGCCAAGGGGTCTATTTATTACCATAGCGGACAAGGGACACGTGCTGAGCGTGCTCAAAAATTGGTAAGAATTTCAGACAGATACTAAGATTAAGCAATAAACTTTTAGTAAGTACAGCTATTATAGCAGACTCCTGGTAGGTATCTACTCCATTCAACGAAGGCGTTGTAACTACCTTTTACCAATACGTACGCAAAATGATGTTGTACGCGTGCCAAATGTTTGCGCAAACCCCGTGATTGGATTGGCCGTTGGCTGTCCATCGCACGGAGTGACTTGCGGGGAGGTATATTTTCCGAGAGCCGAGAGCATTGGTGTCTTCAGTCTAATTTAGCTTTATAGCAAAGCCAACTTACTTTAAGTCAACTACGCCCGCGGGCCACATTGAAATGGCCGGCGCAAGCAAGTTAGAAAATTCCCGCCAATTTATAAAAAGGATGTGTGTCGTCATTGGGAACCAAACAATGGACCGCCAAAAATGTGTGAATCGTCCGTTTGGCCTATCTGTTAAAAAAGTTGCCTAACGGTGCCTAGGTAGGTATAATAATCTACTGTTTCTACTCAGGCCCGAACTAGATATAAGAGCACTGGTGGTCACTGATGGAGAGAGGATCTTAGGCCTCGGGGATTTGGGCGCCAACGGCATGGGCATCCCCGTAGGCAAGCTCTCGCTGTACACCGCGCTGGCCGGCGTCAGACCACACCAATGTTTGCCCATTACTTTGGATGTTGGCACGAATAATAAGGTAAGTACATAATCCATCTCAATACTTATATGAATATATTTGGACCTGATGATGCAGTGATCCAGTGTTGAGACACGCTATGTCTGTCTTGAGACAGCTTTCGTCGATTTGAAATTTCAAGGTCCCGCAGGTCTTTTGACTGTTGCCCCAGTTCCAGCAAGTTGCTGAACCACAAAATGGTTAGGGTTGTTTAAAAACCAGGGTTACATATAAGTGAGTTGAAATGCCGAGAATAACAAAACGAAGAGCAAACTACGAGTGTTTGATTTTTTACCATAAAAGCGTCAATAGCCTAGTGGTTAGAGGGGCCGTCCTCGTAGCTGAGAGGTTCCTGGTTCAATCCCCATCCTGGCCATTAAACTATTGACGGGAGCCCACTCCTAGCACAAGCATTAGCGGAGAGGAAAAGCGATTACTTACTAGTAACATGATAAACACACATTGCTAGAAATCTTTAAAAAAAAGCATTTGTTTTTTAGAACCATCGACTAAGGATGAGGCGACTCGGAGAGATAACTCCATAAATAATACTGTTACATTACAGACTCTTCTAGAAGATCCGTCGTACATCGGCCTCCGAATGCCGCGTGTACGAGGCAAAGAGTACGATGAATTTATCGATGAGTTTATGCACGCAGTCGTGAAAAGATACGGACATAATGTGCTTGTGCAAGTAATTTTAATGTTGTCACTAATTTTTCACTTACAGCAGTCGACATAACTTCGATATACTAGGTAAAACAAAAAGGGTACTATTACTTTTTTTTTGCGACTTTACTTTGTTAATCTAAAACTATCGGCTTTGTGGGACAGTTGAAGTACTAAAGGTTTTGTAGACTTATGAAATCTGTCAACAGCTGTATCCCTGTAACACCTTTTGGTTATCAAGTTTCCTCCAAAGCTGATAGTTTTAGAATTACAAAGTTAAGTATTGGAAAAAAAGTATACCCTTTCTGTTTCAACCTGTATGTCCCCAGCACGCAGCACAATACAATAAGTATTTTTCTCGGATCATGTCGCATCGAATCGCTTCATCTTATTCTTAATTCAAAGCAGAAAATGAGACTATACCGATTTATCTCACATTATGGGTTATGACTACCTACTATGGTATTAATACATTTATTTTACTCTAAATATTATCACGGTGGATATGATACTAGTAAATCACTAAATATACAAAAATTGCCAGATTATCTGGATAGCTGTCGTTCTTGAAATTTTTTAGAGTAAGTTGGATATATTAATAAATGCACTGCACACGGTCTTTTTCGCGAATTACAAAATTTGTCTTTTATTATTGTCAGATTTTGTAAATTTTCTAAAAGAACTCAAAAAATTTGAACTTCTCGGGCTAGATGGGCGCTTTAGCCTTAACTTCTTTCAGTATCACTATAAATACAAGCTATCGCGAGGTCGGGGAAAGAGACACTGTCAGAACTGTCATGTGACACTGTCAGCCCACTCCAAAGTGGCGCCGCCTTCATAGCAAAATAAACCTAATTGCCAACCAAATATCTTCATAATAAATTAATTTACAGTTTGAAGATTTTGCTCTTGCGAACGCCGGTCGTCTCCTGGAGAAGTACCAGAAGACGCACTGTACATTCAATGACGACATCCAGGGCACTGCGTCTGTGTCAGTGGCGGGCTTATTTGCAGCCACCAGAGTCACCAAGAAGAAAATCAGCGACAACATTATTTTGTTCTTAGGAGCTGGTTCCGTGAGTATCATTAAACTTTGCCGAAAGAACAAACAGCCTTCACGAAGGTATAACTACAGAAGTCTAAAATCCAAACTTTGTTTATAATTTAACTTGAATTTTTCGTTTTCTGGCTGGAAATATGTATACCCACCTACCGTACTCCGTATTGTCGATATTTTAAGATGTGTAAAAGATTTTAGAGTATTCTAACCCATGGACCAACCACCCTTGAGAAGTTTAGACTATAAATTGTAAAAAAAATGTATTCTAAGATGTGTCCAAGAGTTTAGAGTATTCTAACCCATGGACCAAACACCTTTGAGAAGTTTAGATTATTACATTAGGTTAGGCATAAACTTCCCGAAAAAAATTGGGGGCTAGAGCGGAGGCAACTCAATTGATGGTCTATCGATGCTAATAATGAATTGTGATTGGGTGATCGTAAATCTTATACACCTTATTAAGCGTATGTGCTTGGGAAACATTTGTCCTAGAGTGCGGTGCCCAAAGGTTGGCTGGTCCGTGTTTGACCCCTCGTTTACACTGACGGAATACTTGCATTGATTTATGCTGTTGTCTTTTATTTAGAGTTGTCAAAAAATACAAGTAGGTATTGTGTCAGTGTACACGAGGAGTACCGATTTAAGATAGCAATATCGGTAAATTTTATTTACTTAGAACTTTCCTCAAAACTGTTTGCGGGCATAATACAATCGTTTCTTAGTAAACCCCTAGGCTGAGACGAACACGATCATACATTTCAATTTTGTTTTGTGCGTTCAGTCAGACAGTGGTCTGGTTTAAAAATCCGATCATGTCCAGGAGTACCTATTCAGTGTTGTATGAATTCCCAGGCAGCAAACGGTATTGCAAACTTAATCTGCCAAGCGATGGTCGAAGAAGGCATGTCAATTGAGAAGGCACGTGACCGGGTCTTTATGTTCGATATCGATGGCCTGGTGACTTCTAAACGTAGTTCCGGCGTCCCAAAACACGTGAAAAACTTCGCGAAAAATTTGCCACCGGAAAAGGATTTTGAAAAGTTTGTGGCATCTTCGAAAGCTACGTGTCTTATTGGTATGTTTTCAACACTATGATGTTTCTCTGGGCCCCGAGGGTAGGTATTTTTCTAGTAAGCTTATTGTGTATAAGGTCTTGTTTTACTACACGATAATTATTAGCAAGGCGCCACAATTAATGCTAAAGATGATGTAAGTGCCACAATGGTATTGATGGTAGGTTCGTTACACCTATTGATCGTTTCTGTTGGTTAGTATCAAGAGATAATTAAAGGTTAGAAAGAAAACCATCCGTATTTTTTTTGTGAGGTACATCATCTTGATAATTTCCAAAGGCGCCCACAAAATACAAAATGTATAATATTATAATAGATATATATACAATGCAATAGCATCTAGCTGAACGTATAATATGTATCTTCATCATGTGTATACCTAATCTTCTTTGACAACCAGAACTGCCTGTTATAAGTTCAATAAATATAGACTTCTCTTCTTCGTATATTCTTGTTCAAAGACTTAGCAAGCTTCTTGGTATTCCTTTTAACGCTATGATACTTCATAGGTTGCTCGACCGTCGGTGGCGCGTTCACACCTAAAATATTACAACAGATGGCCAAAAACGCGGAGCGACCTATCATCTTCGCACTCTCGAACCCGACCAGCAAGGCTGAGTGTACCGCCCAAGCTGCATACGACAATACAGACGTAATTAATTCCTAGCCCTACCCAATCAATAATAATAAATGATAACCTAACCTAATAATAAATGAGAAAGTGTGTTTCGATCGTGACGACCGCTTTCGTGTGACGACCGCTTGGCGTAGTGGTTCAGGCCTAGGCCGCTCGGCTCACTACACCGGGTGGTTGCGGGTTCGATTCCCGTCAGGGTAAATTTCGGAAATGGCCTTTTCGTAATTTTCCCTGGTCTGGGTGTCACTGAGTTCGGCCCCAGTCTATTGTACAGTACCCATAGTACAAGCGTTGCTTAGTTTGGGACCATAAAGTTGGTGTGTTCGTCTGGCGATATTTATTTATTTTATAACGACTATGTCCCGCTCTCCGTCCTAAGCGTATGACCTGCCTGATGTTAAGCAGTTATCCTGGCCTATAGAAGTTGCCGACCTGCAGGGGAGTGAGACAAAGGGTGTGGAAGGGTGGTGGGGGGGAGTCGGTGTGTTAATCTGGCGATGTTCATTATTGGAACGAAGTTCCTTTACGCGGCTTGCGGTAGTCCGAAATCGTCACACTTGAAAAAGTTATCTAAAAAGCAACTAGGTGGCGTAGGTGAATTATTCAGGTGAATGGATAGTGCGACATATATAAACTTAAATTTCGTAGAGAGCTTTGTTCCTGACAGCACAATTTCCTTTTTTTATACTATTTATGTACAGACGAAGCTGTAATAGCCGATTGGTAAAAGCACGCTTCTTGCGGGCACCAGGTCGTCGTTTCAAACCCCGGCTCGCACCTCTGGATTTTTCGAAATCTATGTGCTCATCATCATCACTTGCTTACAGTGAAGGAAAATATCGTGAGGAAACCTGCATGTCTTAGAAGATCTAAACAATTTTCGAAAGACATGTGAAATCCGTCAACCCGCACTGGGCCAGCGTGGTGGATTATGGCCTGAATCCCCCTCGTGTTGAAGGGAGGCCCGTGCCCAGGAGTGGGACGTCAAAAGGGCTAAATTATTATTATTAATATATATTTATGTACAGGGTCGTTGTGTGTTTGCATCGGGGTCTCCATTCCCACCGGTGAAGTTCAAGGGCAAGGAGTACCACACGGGCCAGGGGAACAACTCGTACATATTCCCCGGGGTCGCGCTCGGAGTTATTGCCATCAGTGCGCACCACATCCCTGACAGCATGTTCCTTACGGCTGCTAGGGTTTGTAGATATGATTTATTAAGTAATATGATGTATAGGAGTAAATAGGGTATAGAGTCTGTACTCTCTGTAGGTAGATACCCTGATTCAGTATTGGGCCATGCCAGAGTCATCATACGTTTTGGCATGGCGGTCATTTTGGGAAAGTGAACATTTAAGGATAATGCCCATTTTGGACCTGGAAGTTTTTACCATTGGGTAGATACAGTTCAATAAAAATAAACTGGGATTTTTCGCAGATTTTTCTGGTCTCCTCAAATACACGACCATGTCATCACCGGAAATGCTTACGTTGTTCGTAACCATTGGCGTGGGCATGGGCGTGGGAGAGTTAGGGGAATAGCTGTATACCATTCCCCCTCGACTCCGCCTCCTCTTCTAAGGCGAAAGCTGGGTACGCCCGTGGCGGGGGGCGATTTATAGAAAAGCTATATATATATAATTGTATTCGTATTTTGTAGACTGTCGCCGAATGTGTTACTGAATCAGATTTGGCTAAGGGCCGCATATATCCCCCGATTCCTGATCTGAAAAAGATATCATTTAAAATTGCCATAAATATCGCCGAAGCCGCTTACAACTTGGGTATGGAATTTTAAATAATTTTACCCTTTATATTTTCTTTGACGACCGCTTGGCGCAGTGGTTCGAGCGTAGGCCGCTCGGCTCACTGCACATGGTGGTTGCGGGTTCGATTCCCGCCAGGGCAAATTTCGGAAATGGCCTTTTCGTAATTTGGCCAGGTTTGGGTGTCACTGGGATGCCCCCAGTCCATGGTACGGTACCCATAGTACAAGCTTTGCTTAGTTTGGGACCGTACAGTTGGTGTGTCTGTCTGGTGATATTTATTATTATTTACTTTTGTAAGATATAGCTTAGCAACTTCAGTTTATCTAAGAATGTTTTTTTTAATAATCAAGTCTGTTACAAGCCAACCTGGCTCCCAAGATACAAGGATTTGCTTAGTTTGGGATCCACAGTAAAACCTTCCATATAAGATGTGATTTAGTTACTTGAACAATCCCTTTTGTACCGATTTCATATAAGTATATCGGTCGACGTGTAACTACTGTTTTTGAATTAATTTATTCGTATTACAATCCTGTAGTTGTTTTTTCATTAGTACTGGTATTATTAGCCAATGCCACTTTCCTACTCCTGGGCTCCTAAATATATAGTTTATTGACTTGACGATTACATAATTATTGATGTACATAATTAAGCTTTCAAAAACCGCACATGTACGAATTATTTATGGTCGACTCTCGGTTGGTTGAAGCAGTGATAGCCGATTGGTTAAGCACGCGTCTTGCGGGCACCAAGTCGTGGGTTCAAAACTCGGCTCGCACCTCTGGGTTTTTCGAAATCTATGTGCGACTTATAATTTACATATGATTGTGATTGCTTATGGTGAACGTAAACATAGTGAGACGAACCAACCTGCATAACTTAGAAAATCTAACTAATATTTGAAAGAGATGTGAAATTCGCAACCCTTACTGGGCCAGTGTGGTGGATTACGACCTGAATCCCCTTCGCAGTGAGGGGAGGCCCGTGCCCAGGAGCGGGACGTCAAAATGCCAATTTTTTTTTTTATTGCCCAACGCCTTTGTCTGAAAGATTTTTTTTTGTTAGTAAAATGTATTGTGTGTACCTATTCTGATATAAAGACTACACGGAAGTTTTTCACAGATATTGCGACGGTATATCCGAAGCCAAAGAACCTGGAAGAATACATACAACATCATATTTTTCCGTTGAAATACAAAAACTATTTACCACAATTCTACCCTTTCCCTACCGAAGGAGCCAGTCCGACGGGTAAAACGCCCAAGAAGAAATCGGGGAAGTTAGTATAGCGATATTGTTATTTAAGTACTTATTGCCACCGGACATAGAGTTTAATATCGTGTGTTTTTTTCCAGAAAAGGACCAGTATGTCTTCCGAAATCTAAATCCAAATGACCGAGGAATGAATTAGTAGGTATGACAAAATGCTAATTTCAATTATACTGTTGCATGCACAGGGTATAATAAATGCCGGTTACGTGTAAAAAAATCATTTACTCTCTCCACAAACTTGACAATTACACACTACAAGCACTAGTTCACTGACACTAGTAACACATTATACGCAGACATGTGTTCTTCATAAAACATGTGTTCTTTTATGTGTTTAACAATTTCAGATGGTAAGAAAAAGTAGAGCTGGCGCGTGCGTCCCTGATTACGCCCCGAAAATCATTGAACGTGTCTCCGGACACTATTTTATCAATTCATTTTAACGGATTGAAAGAAAACGTACGTCGATAAAATCAATTTAAATGTATTTTCTTTTTACATATGTTATTTATTAAATGTTATTTTTTATTGTAACGCAGATTTATTTCAATCTTTTTTTTGACGGCCAGCAAGCGTACGACGCTCCTGATGTTTGGGTTATACAGAGATGCTTGCTATACCAAAGGCATTGGTCGGACGTTGCCAACCTCAAAGGGAGTTGGATAGAAGGACGGGAGGGAGTGGTTAGGGCGTAACAGTTCAATTTTTGCCGGTTAAAGAACTTCTAACATCGCACGAAAGGGGAATACGTCATACAAAATGTGTGTCCTACTATTATCTCTAATTTTAACCGAGCCATATGTGTATAAGTCACGTAGGTATCGACTGGTCTGTGAGTCGGTCGTCTCTGGCACAATATCCGCTGGCCGCGGCACGCCGGCTGTTACATCGACGATTACACTGGACCGCTGCCACCGAAAACGTACATACTGTGTACTTGATAGCAAGGCCAGGTGCTGTGGAAATTGCGGGATAAATCTCACCGATTTCACCTACAACGTGATTTTTTCCTGATGACGATTTTACTAGACAAATCTGCCATTCGATTACTAAAAGACCGTAAATTTAAATTATGGACCAATGCATTTCTTCTTCTTCTTAGTCAGGCACACTTGTCAGAGTGGTCGTGGTTGCGCTGACGAGGTAGATGGTGGAAGGTCTGGTGAGGCCTTAGCATTTCCGAGGGTGGCTCTCCAGGCGATGTGCTTCCATTTCTGATGGTGAGAGGCTTCGCGAGTACACTGGACCATGGTGGATTCGGTAGCCTTTGTCATGACATCTATCCAGCGGGTTGGTACTCGACCGCGTGTTCTCTTGCCGTCCACATGGCCCTGAAGTACCAGTCTCTCCATCGAGTTCTCATTTCTAGAGATGTGAGCAAAGAACTTTAGTATTCGTAGCTGCACAGTAGATGATAGTCTGACTTTAATACAAAGCTCTTTGAGGATGGATACATTGGTGCGAAATGTCGTCCACGATCTTTAGGAGGCGTCTGTAGCACCACATCTCTAATGCGTCGATTTTGCGTTTCTAATGCATTTCTATTATTTATAAATCAACTTATAAGTCAGGAAACACTAAATTGCTATTTGTCAATTGGAACTTAGCTGGTTAATATAAAATTTAATATTTGTTTTAGATTAAGTGCTAGTGGTATAATTTTGCATTATCTCTCATATATTTCCTCGCCTGGTCCCAGTAGTCCTCTCTCACACATGTTCTAATCGTGTCGTGTAAGCAAACTTGTCTGTGTGGCTACAAATTGGTTGCAACTTCGGGTGTTATGTTCGCTTATGAAACTCGATAGAAATTTATGAAAAAGTTTTTCAATTGACGGCACTTATACCCACCCGTTTATTGTAAACATTGCTGTATAAATTACGTTGCAATGTATTTTTTTTATATTTGCAGGTTACGGAATACGTAGGTTCTTCCCTATCAAAACGATTTTTATAGTGACTTTTCTCTTTCAGATATAAAACTGAATAGTAAAAAATCTTCTTCATAGTAGCTTCTTAAATTGGTCGATTTACGAAGTTTCCGTCATCCCGACGATAGGAAGAGTACGCAAAGAGGGGTTTGACATGTTTGTCACTCATTCAGAGTGGCGTCGTCAGCCGTTCCCAGTACCTAGTCGTGGGTACTAGACTGTCTTACGAGTAGAACTACTGGGAATTTCTGATGGTAGATTCCAAAAACCAATCTCACCACCTCTGTTCACAAAACCACAACAAACCAAATATTTAACATATAAAAATTGTATTTGAATACAAAGCGTGTCGCACAGAGCATGCAATACTCATACATCACGCGCACCTGTCTCTAGCTCGCTAGTATAACACAGAAACGTTTATTCCTTGTATTCTATGAATATAAAGCCGGTTTCGGCGGAAGACTTGAAATAGAGTGGTTGCGTCGTCATGAAGTTTGGTCACTAGTTAGGTAAGTACTTATAAAGGTTGAAACAGAAAGGGTATACTTTATTTTGAACATTCTTAACATTGTAATTCTAAAACTATCAGCTTTGGAGGAAACTTGAAAAACAAAAGGTGTTATAGGGATACAGCTGTGACAGATTTCATAAGTCTACGAAACCTTCAGTACTTCAACTGTCCCACAAGACCAAGAACTTTATTTTTAATGCAAGCTTCTTGCACCAGACTGATAGTTTTAGATTTACAAAGTAAAGTTGCAAAAAAATAGTATACCCTTTCTGTTTCACGTAGTATTAAAATCTGTCGAATAGTTTAGTAGTAGCATTTGTTATTGGACACTAGCTTTTGTTCGCATCTTTGTCCGCGCGGAACTCTGAACGGAATTTAGATATTTTACACGATTCAGGTTAACGAGGACTCAGTTTGAGTGGGTGCCTATGGTATATAACTTACCTATATACTGTCATAATGATATGAAGATGGATATTTATATCAAGATGGTAAGCACCATAAAAAGATCCGATGGTAAAAATCTTTTATATCGACTGGTACAGGTGTTTAGCGAGTAATTCAATCAAAGGTGAGCTGTTAACAAGAAACCAAAGAGATATTTAATTCATCGACTTTAGCATTTTTTAAGACGCCTTACAAAATATCTTGCCATATTAAAATAAGAACTCAATGCGATGTGCATCAATGGAAAGCAAACCACGGTATGCAAACGTTGAAGGTGGCCGAGGTGGTTCTCATCTCAGCCCGCCCGCCGCGTCGCGGACTTGATGACTTCATCCATAGGAAAAAGATATGCAATACAAGGAATGACCAAAAATGTAGGTAGTTAACTAGTTTGGTCGCGGAAGTTAGCACAAGTTTTCCCGTGACCCTGTCATTTATAGCCCATTTCACATAGGAAGTCCCATGGAAAAAAACGAAACTATTTTACACAGTGTAAACTGTAAATTTGATTGCCCGTAAATTTGACCCCGCGTTTTCGGGACTTCGTTTGTGAAAAAGACTTTAGCAGGAGAAGGTCCACGGTTCCTCAAGTAATATAATAATAATAAAAACCGCAGTTGAACTGCACTAATCTATCTCTTTTTCCCCGTTCCCAAACAGTCGGGACGCTTTGCGCAGAGATAATAATCATTGTTCGCAGTTCCCGTGGAAGTACAAACCGCAGCGGTGGGCGTGACCAGCCAACTGGCGAGCTTAATAAGGTGCAGCCGACGAAATATTCATTGCGGCGTTGTATGTGGGTTTAAGTGGCTGTATTTGCATGTGCGGTAGGTAACTACTAAATGTACCTAAGAATGACCATTTCCGACTGCATTATTAGGTACCAAACTGCAATGCAAACTTATCTGAGAGAATGCTATGTGAAGTAACATCTTCACTGATTTTAAAACGGTAAGGTACCTATAATTTAACTTATCTATACAAATAAATAAAATTGGAGTGTCTGTTTGTAATATCATAATAACACCTTTTCACTAAATGCATATGAAAGTACAGCGACATACGACAGCTATAGCAAAAGCGCGATTTAATATTTTTTTTGTCTGTATGTGTCTGTCTGTCTGTGTTTTTGTTCCGGTAATCTCCAAAACGGCTGGATCGATTTTGACGGGACTTTCTCTGGCAGGTAGCTGATGTTTGTTATAAGCAGTAACTTAGGCTACTTTTATTTTAGAAAAACAAAAAACAAATGGGTCCTGTCGCGCGGGCTCAGAACGCGGGAGCGGGAGCGGTTAAGTTAAATTCCACGCGGACGAAGTCGCGGGCTCAGCTAGTACTCTCAATAAAAATAATTAGTCACTTACCTACTTTAATACATTTTATATACTTACCACTCCAGGTACCTACAAGTATTTAGCTTAGGTACCTAAGTACCTATAAATAAATAGAAATGGCAAGGGATTATAGAGTAGGTTACTAACAAGGGATTATCATTTATAGGTAGGCATATACTGTAAAATTTTACTAGCTGAAGTTGTCGGTCATAAATTGGGCAAATAAACTCTTTATAAGATTATCTTGCACCTTTACATGGAAGCTAACAAAGAGATGCGCAAACATAGCTCGCGCTTCACGTGTGCACCACTAAATTTCCATTTTCTATAGCCTCTGTTCGTGCGGGGAGCTACTCGCCCGCGATTAGGGTCACCATACAACTGGTACCTATTGTTCAAAAGTAGGTTTCAACGTCCTGGGACATTAACTAAGTAGGTACCTACCTAACTACTATTCATGTATCCGTAAGATGTTTTAATAAATAAATAAATATCGCCAGATGAACACACCAACTGTCCCAAACTAAGCAACGCTTGTACTATGGGTACCGTACAATGGACTGGGGGCGATCCCAGTGACACCCAGACCAGAGCAAATTATGAAAAGGCCATTTCCTAAATGTACCCTGACGGGAATCGAACCCGCAACTACCAGGGTCCTAACCATGCTAGCTACTCAAATCGTAATAGAAAAAGCAAACGCTCCGCTTTTGACGTTTTGCTGACACGAGCTTCACGATTTCTACTGACATTGATATGGTATGGTGTCAGCAAAACGTCAAAAGCGGAGCGTTTGAAACGTAATCGCGAGCGTTTGCTTTTCTATTACGATTTGAGTAGCTAGCGTGGTTAGGGCCCCGGTGTAGTGAGCCAAGCGGCCTACGCTGGAACCACTGCGCCAAGCGGTCATTAGGTATCTATAGTCATGGACGTTGGAGCTGTAACTACTGATTCAACTGTGTGACGGTATTCAATTGGCTACCTAGTCATATTATACGGGCTGGCTCATATTATACGGGCTGGCTCCATCAGGGTAGTACCACCTTCTCAAAGAAGATTGGCCTAAAGTAAGTAGCTATTATAGCTGCATTTCGTACGATGAGTGAGAGAGCCGGAAGACCAAACTCCTTTCCATGCCCTCCCTCAGTCCCACTCCCCTTAGGTCAGCAGCGTGCGAGCAACGCCGTTGGTATTGCATGCATCTGTAGGCTACGATAACTGCTTAACATCAGGCAGAGCGTAAGCTTGGTTTTTGATGAGTTTATATAAAAACTAGCTGTGCCCCGCGACTTCATCCGCGTAGTATTGGATTATTGGGTTAAAAAGTATACTATATGTTAATCCCGGTTATAATCTACCTGTGTTCCAAATTTCATCCAAATCCGTTCAGTAGTTTTTGCGTGAAGGAGTAACAAACATACATACATACATACATCCACACTCACAAACTTTCGCATTTATAATATTAGTAGGATAAATACTTAGGTACTTATAAATTATTTAAATAAGTACATGTGAAACACAGGATCCGAATTCAATAATAATGGTTGTATATAAAGTGTGTTTAGGTCACAGGATGTCGGAGCGTTTCCATGGTAATTCGTAAAAAGTCAAACCCTTATCTCTTTGCTGTCATTCTTTCAAGAATAAACCGCTGTAACTTTGGAGGAAGGTCCTAGAAACTGTTTATAGACAGGCAAGTATCTAAAACTGGAACGAATAGGTACATAATGTCTTTAAATAACAAACGAAAGGCATGGCACCCCCTACCCGCGCTAAAATAATGGCGAATGCACAATAACCTAAAACTTGAAGCTCATGGCTTCGTGCACTGTAATTATTTTGCACTAATTTCCCTTCACACGCTATGCTCCGCGTTATAAACATTTGTTATTCGTTAACTGTAGACCAGCGCTTTTCTAAAGTACCTAACTTTAACAATAAGTCGTTCCATAGCCTCCGAATGACGAATTGTTTAAATTGTTCTTTTCGAACCGACTTCAAAAAGGAGGAGGTTATCAATTCGTGTATGTTTTTTTTTTATGTTTGTTACCTCAGAACTCCGTCATTTATAAACCGATTCGAAAAATTATTGCATTTGAAAGGACGTCCGTGCTGATTGGTCCCATAAAAATTTCATCAAAATCGGTTCAGTAGTTTGGCTTTAAAATCAAAATAACTGGAAAAAATACAGCATCCAAGTAAACGAAATTGCGTGATTTGCTTTCCTGCGACTTTTTAGTGGTGGTTGCGGTCACTAAAATAGTCTCAGTAAACTGCCTACCTACCGGCTTCATCATCAGATGATGAAGAAACTGGAAGGTAGGCGCCGGAACTCCGTAATAACACTATGTAACCTAGTCGTGTTTGGGCTCGGTGGAATTGTCACGAGATGCATTCTGGCTATAAGTGCCATGTATTGGTATAAGTGGTATACTATGTGTGGCCTTGATTTCCAGGATCCTTTGGTGATACCATAGAAATTTCATAAAAGTAGGTTCAGTAGTTTGAGAGATATGCGCTGTTTGTTTACGTTTGCCAGCAATTCGATAAGTAGTTTACCACAAAAAATCGTGAAATAAAAAAAATTAATAAAAGAATAAAACCGACTTCAATAAAACCTAGGTGCACTAAAAAGCTAGAAATAACTAGATACCACATAATTTATTTAATTTGGAGTCGGTGCCTATTAAAGTAAGTAAGGGTAGGTAGGGACCTAGAAGTCCTATGGTAAAGGTAGTGGCACCGATTCCAAATTAAAGAAATGATGTGGTATCTAGTTAGTTAGGTATCTAGTTATTTCTAGCTTTTTAGTGCACCTAGGTTTTTTTGAAGCCGGTTTTTTTTTTATTATAGTAAGTAATTACCTACGTACCTTAAGGAAAATGCCCTAAAATCTATTGTGGGTAGATTGAAAATATTTTGTAGGGGTAGGTAAAAAACATAATATGAGGGTATTCCGAAATAATACATATTTCAGTTCGCCGGTGACCGTGGGTGCGACAGCACGCAAACGTCGGGAGTGAGAAAAATTCACGCGATTAAATTCCTATAAACTATTTTATTTCATACTAGCGGCCCGCCCCGGCTTCGCACGGGTACATTGCGGTTACATTATTCGAGTTTTAGTAAGGATCCCTAATTTTTTTTTAAATATATTATAGCCTATGTCACCCGGGGATAGTGTAGCTTCCCAACAGTGAAAGAATTTTTCAAATCGGTTCAGTAGTTTCGGAGCCTATTCATTACAATCAAACAAACAAAGTTTTCCTCTTTATAATATTAGTATGATTCGAATTTTATAATGTAGGTACAATTGTGGTTTTGTTCCGCGTAAACGTAGTACTTCAAGGCTTCAAGAGTGTTTGCATTCGCATCCAGTCTGCCGCCGGGACATCGCGCTAAATGGCGAGCGGAGAGGCGAGAGCGGCTACCTACATCGCAGGTAAATACTCCAAGTAACACTTGGAGTGATAGCCGATTGGTTAAAGCACGCGTCTTGCGGGCACCAGGTCTTGGGTTCAAATCCCGGCTCGCACCTCTGGATTTTTCGAAATCTATGTGCGAATCATAATTTCTATATGATTATCATTTGCTTACGGTGAAGGAAAACATCGTGAGGAAACCTGCATGTCTTAGAAGATCTAACCAATTTTCGAAAGACATGTGAAATCCGCCAACCCGCACTGGGCCAGCGTGGTGGATTATGGCCTGAATCCCCCTCATGTTGAGGGGAGGCCCGTGCCCAGCAGTGGGACGTCAAAAGGGCTAAATTATTATTTTATTATTATTAACACTTCACATCCTGTGTATTGTATACCTTGGTACCTATCGTTATACTGTGTACTATATTAAGAGCTGGGGAAATTAATTAGGTTGGTACCAACATACCTACTTCGTTTATTCGAGTCCTCACCCCGTTTTAGTTTTCTATGCCCAAGTTGATACCTTTTGTTGTATTTCGGTAATATGTTTTAAATGCAAATAGTTTCTGCGATAACACTCTTTGGCGTGTTTTTGGAGCAAACTAATTTAAGTTTTTAGTACCTACCTACCTACCTTTTCTTTAAGAAGTAGATTTACATACCAATAGCTTAACAAATCCTTTACCTTCCTGCGTGAATCTCTGTTTCAAAGCAGTTTCATCATAATGTTGGTAGGTAGGTAGATAGTGATAAATTATTCACTAACGGCCTTACAAACGTTGTGTAGCAGGTATATAGTTAGACACCGAATTCTCTCTTTTTGCCATCAGTAATCTAAATATATATAACTCAAAGGTGACTGACTGACTGACTGACATAGTGATCTATCAACGCACAGCCCAAACCACTGGACGGATCCGACTGAAATTTGGCATGCAGGTAGATGTTATGACGTAGGCATCCGGTAAGAAAGGATTTTGATTAATTCTACCCCCAAGGGGATAAAATAGGGGATGAAAGTTTGTTAAGTTAAACTCCACGCGGACAAAGTCGCGGGCTCAGCTATTTAACATATGAAAGAAAAAGTCAAAGCTTAGTTTAACTACACAACCGCTGATCAACGTTTATAAGTAAAAGGGGAGGTACTTAGCTTATTGTGAAGTATACATCATTCAGATTCAATTTTTTGTTCGTGATTTCTTTTAATAACAAATACATACCTACTTGATTTAAAGTAGGTAGGTACTAAACATGAAATTGTTTTGTACCTAGTTAGAGGATACCTTCCTACAGGATATATACCTTTTGTAGTAAGTGGATACCTACCCACACAAAATGGTAGCTAATACCGAAGTTCGAAAACCACTCTGTCAGAGGGCATACCTCTTGCGTTCCTTTCCTAACTTGACTAATTACATCGAGAATGTTGAGCTTACAGAAAATTTGTTCGTATGTGGTTCGTTTATAAACGATTTCGAACGCTAGCACAGTTGTTTAAAGTTTATTTTCAAGAACCAAGTGGCTTCATCTAGGGTAGACTTCAAGTCATTGACCTCCAGGCTACAGTCTTAAGTGCTAAACCTAATCGAAAAACCTGTCGTTAAAAAATGGGGAGGTAAAATGATAATTGACTGAATGCAGCTCAAATTATTATTATACGAGTAATAAACGTGGGTTTTTCACAAAAATATGAGCGGTAGGGAAAATGTTAGTGAAGGATGAGCGGAGACAGGAAGTTAATTAGTCGTTACAGTCGTCTTTTATAGTTTTAACTAGCTGTGCCCCGCGACTTCATCCGCGTAGTATTTTAACTTAGCAAAAATTTCGGGATTATCCGGTTAAAAAGTATCCTATATGTTAATCCCGGTTATAATCTATCTGTGTTCCAAATTTCATCCAAATCCGTTAAGTAGTTTTTGCGTGAAGGAGTAACAAACATACATACATCCACACTCACAAACTTTCGCATTTATAATATTAGTAGGATAGACCATACATTTAGATGTAACACTAATGTCAATGAAGTGGTCCGACTGACATAAAAATAATAAAGTTACATAGTATAAGCTCTGTCTGCCTATTAGTTTAGATGCAGTTTTGTAAAATAGAACCAACCCACATAATATATTTCCGCAAACTGAAACCAACCTACAACCACTAGCACTAGGGTTGGGTTTAGTCAATCTAATCAAATGTATCTGCTTCCCATGTCTTCTGCTGCTATAATTTGTACAACTGTACGTAAATCTTTGGATTTCCTTATTATTATATCGGTTGTTTCTGTGTCCATCAATCTTCTTATGCAGGTGGCCACTGGACACCTGTGCCCTCTCCCGGCGCTGGCCCCGGATCGTATTAATCATAATCTTCACACCGCTATTTGTGTTTTGAATCATCGTATATTTTTCATTGCCTTATAATTTATCATCATGGTGTCCTTGCCTTATACTCCACAGATAGCTCTATTATTTTATACCTCACTCATAACTTAATAAAATAAATAAATAAGTATATAAATATTTTCTCATTGTCTCTACGTACTCTACCTACGTACGTAGAGACAAATATTTTGTCTTCGCGCACGACGTATAGTGAGTAGGTACCTACCGGTTATAAATCACCCTCTTTATTATATAACATAGACAGCAAAAAGTGTACGATTGGCCTAATGTTAAGCAGTTACCGTAGCCTATGGATGCTTGCATTACCAAAAGCATTGCACGTTTTCGGCCTGAAGGTGACAGGGACAGAGGGAGGAGGATGAAGGGTGTGGGTTGGCCTTCAGGCTCTTTAGCTACTTTACGCCAATTTCTATGAGAGGATGGTACTAACTCGGTTAAGCTGGCCCGTTTCAGAGCTGGGGTCAATTGACTACAGCTTGGCTCTACCACCGGAAACCGTCTACCACCATATGGCATAATCTATACTCTATACAAATAAATAAAATTGGAGTGTCTGTTTGTAATATCAAAATAACACCTTTTCACTCAATGCATATGAAAGTATATACGACACCTATAACAAAAACGCGATTTAATTTTTTTTGTCTGTCTGTCTGTGTGTTTGTTCCGGGTAATCTCCGAAACGGCTGGACCGATTTTGACGGAACTTTCACCACTGGCAGATAGCTGATGTTTTAAGGTGTAACTTAGGCTACTTTTATTTTAGAAAAACAAAATTAAAAAAATGGGTCCTGTCGCGCGGGCTCAGCACGCGGGAGCGGGCTTTTTTGTTAAGTTAAATTCCACGCGAACGAAGTCGCGGGCTCACCTAGTTAATAATAAATAAATTATATCGCCAGACAGACACACCAACTGTACGGTCCCAAACTAAGCCAAGCTTGTACTATGGGTACCGTACAATGGACTGGCGGCGATCCCAGTGACACCCAGGCCTGGGCAAATTACGAAAAGGCCATTTTCGAAATTTGCCCCGGCGGGAATCGAACCTGCAACCACCATGGGCGGAGGGGCGAGCGGCCTACGCTCAAACCACTGCGCCAATCGGTCGTCGTACCTAAGTATTTACTCGTTGTCCCTACGTTCGCTACGTAGAGACAATTATTTTTTCTTCGCGCGCGTCGTTCAGCTAGTAGGTACCGGTCATAAATCATTGGCTCATTAGTGTATAGCATTAATGTGAAATGAAACCGTCCGATTAGCCTTCATAAGTGCTCAGATTTTTGACACGAACGTCGAAGCGAACCGGGAGTTATTTTAAACATAATTATGGTATACAATATTCGTGACTAAACCACATCACATGCCACGGCGACATCACGTACATTTTCACTGTTTAAAATTTGTTTAAAGTTAGACATTCATTCTACTGCAATAATGCCGGAACTAGAAAGATAGAGTTTGTTAAAGTCCCGATTGGCTTGACGAAACGACGTAAGTAAGTTGTTTATTTTGTTTAGCAAATTGGTGAGTTTGTTTAAAATACCTTTGTTTAAATACCACTGGGTGATACATTGTAGATGAAAATTGACGGTGTTGAAGCCAAGTGAAGTAGGTACACGACAATACAAAAACAAATATTCAATAAGTGCTTAAATAACAATGAAATATTAGCAATGTGAATTATTTAATTCCAACAGATAGTTGCTTAAGTATATATTATTTTATTAATTATTTGGAGAAACGCTGCCATTTACGACATGTTTGTTTTGATTTATATACAACTAGCGGCCCGCCCCGGCTTCGCACGGGTACATTACGGTTACATTATTGGAGTTTTAGTAAGGATCCCCAATTTAAAAAAAAAATTAATATAGCCCTTGTCACCCGGGGATAGCATAGCCCAACAGTGAAATAATTTTTCAAATCGGTTCAGTAGTTTCGGAGACTATTCATTACAATCAAACAAACAAAGTTTTCCTCTTTATAATATTAGTATGATGATCATTTTATTATTAAATGAAGCTCTATTCATTTCAATTTTAATCGACGCTTTGCTATTTACTCGTTGATTGCTGTTTAATTTGTTATTATATTCACAATTTATTAAATTATCTGTTTATTTCATCATCAATCAACCCTTATTTACCCCTGGCACAGAGTACCTACTTTGTTTGGGTATCTACGTTTACGGTACGTGGGTACGTGGGTTTGTAACTCATGACACTATAATTTTGACAAAGGTTGCTTCGTAAAGATCACTTTTAGTGACAAGGTCTCTTATAACAGTATGCGTGTTTCTCCCGCTCAATTTGAGTTGTGAATGTATTCAAATACCGATCGATTAATCGATACTTTAATTTACCAGTGCAGCTGCATGTTTCCGCTAGAGGCGTTGATGTGAAATGAATGAAAAATATTGAAATGAAAAATATGTAACTATGTGAAGTATATGTAAATATTCAATTGGTTTTTGATGCGGTCACGACTTGTACTCGGCCCGCTTGAAATACGTTTGCAGTAGGTATTTTAAACCAAACACTGAGTCAGGCGCACTTGCCTTGCGGACTACCCGCCGGGTGGCTAATAATATATTAATTAGTTCCACGGTTGGTTTGTTATCCACACCGAGTGCGTGACCACCGTGCAGCGGCCACACGAACATGAAAACATGGCAGTTCACGGCACATCGACCTGTGGCTCCACCTACTACGTTCGCTTGGAATCGCTAGTCGCTAGCGTCTACGTAAATTATTTGTATAGGAAACTGTTTGTTCGCGGGGCACGGGCGAGTGCGATAAAATTCACCATACAAATAATTAAGGTAGACGAAATCGTATCGAGCGTGTAACTCGTGGTAGTGCTTCTGATGTTGAAATTATAAGAGGACAAAACTCACACGCAATGGAGACATAATTTTGTTATTGCGTTGGTAATTTCGGTGAATTATAAAGCACTATTATTCTAGTACTACGACCAACGAGAAGCGATACGAAATGGTAATATTGTTCCGCTGTGCTCGCCAACACTTGAGCGGTTACTATAATGGTCAGAGCCCGGATCACGAATTCCTGCTAGACTAACAGTAGGCTGTAATCTATGATACATTGATACGGTTTATCTCTCTCTCAGGGAAGCGTCTGGCAATGACGAGCTAATTAGTGACACAATCAGAGAAACATACTGTATTTGTTTTTGTTTGTCGCTCCGCCCTGAAAGCCTTCAGTCCACTGAAGCATTCGCATGCTGTGGCAGGTTTTTTGTTTCTATGTATCAACATAAATGCTGTCTTGCTCCCACTAAGGCGATATTAATTGATAGGTCCGTGTTTTGTAAAATACCGCCATAAGATAAGTTTGGAACTGTGAATATATATAGTATCTATTATTAAATTAATAAATATTTGGGACTGGTTTTCACTATATTGTTGCTTTGGACTTACCTGACTAAAGCCGAGGTGACAACGGTACCTATCCTACTAATATTATAAATGCGAAAGTTTGTGAGTGTGGATGTATGTATGTATGTATGTATGAATGTATGTATGTATGTATGTTTGTTACTCCTTCACGCAAAAACTACTGAACGGATTTGGATGAAATTTGGAACACAGATAGATTATAACCGGGATTAACATATAGGATACTTTTTAACCCAATAATCCAATACTACGCGGATGAAGTCGCGGGGCACAGCTAGTATTAATTAAACTTTTCAAATATCAATAATGTATCTCTGTTATGAATTTCACAAATTAAATCGTTTAAGTTACTGTCACCGAATATTTAATAGACTTTCTGTATATTTTTCAATAAAAAAACTATATAATACAAAATTAATACCGCAGTCGACCCTATTCCAAAATTTATCGCGTTTCCTCAAGGTTAGTAAGGACCTGTAGTCCCACATTTCGGTGGCAACAAATATGAAATATTGTAATGGAGAGACATGAAAAGAAAATTGATAAGTTTGTTATTTTCCCGGCCATACACAACGTTTTATCGTTACAAAGTATAAATTTGAACATAGATTTTACCAATACCTGTCACAAACAGATTTGTTAATAACTAATTTTTCATTAATCACCTTCATTGCGTCGGTCAAAGTGAAAATAAGTATTCAAAACGCCCTCAGAACTGATCGGCCGCGGCCGTTGAACACGCTCAGTCCGACGTGGTCGGTGAGAGCGAGCAGTCGACTACGCCGTAGCGATACTATGGCGTAGGCCTTCTACGCGTAGCGTGCGGTAACTTATTTCGAGCAATAACTAAGATCGTTATTCCAAATTATTTGTGAAATTAAAAATGTAGCTTAAAAATTGTATTGTGAATATTTTATGAAATTATGTTCAGTGACTTGATGCGGCCATTGACTGAAGAGTGCATACGGTAACCTACTTAATGCTCCGTCATAAAGGGGTGGTAAGTACTGGCTACTATACGTTACAGTTTGTATTAATATCTGGCAAATTTATAAAAATATGGCGTCAGATTTTCCTAGTATAGGACGGCTATAAAGTTGACTACAGTCCTTCGGCAGTATAAACTTGAATATTGATTGGACGTAGTCACAAAGTTTTTTATAATCCTGTTCGTAAGTAGTTTTACCCTGACCATATTGGTTTTGATTACTTGGTTCTTTATCGGACCTACTTATAACTGTAGACAGATATTCTACTACAAAGATACCACAAAAACTACAGTGGAAGACCGCATATATGTGGCAGGGAGGCCATCGGCGCAAACAAGCAATTATTAGCGGTTCCTAAATTGTTATTTCTTTAGACTATTTTACCCATACTTACCTACCTCGAATACTAAAAGTGGTGTATTACTTACTAGGCCTTCAAATGAGATTAAGGATGGAGTAAGACATACTATTCATTTATAAGACATACTAGGTTATTTTACATAATGATTTTGAATTAATTTTATTCTTTAGGTAACTATGTATAAGGTCTCATTTTAATTGCGCCTCAGTAAATACTTAAGATGAAGTACCGACCACGAAAAAACCTGATGGATAAATCTTTTCTGTTTCTTGGTACAGCCAGTTGGTAACAGATGATTTAGTCATAGGTTAGCCCACAGAATAAAACCTATCACATTTATTTGTTGTTGTAGAAAAATCATTTTTATATACTTACGCTATGTAAAATATCGTGCATTATTAAAATAAGAGCTTATATTATATTTAATTACCCCCACTCACGGTCGTAATTGCCCCTTCTAAATCCTTTAAAATAGCACTACCATTGTTGAAACGTGGTCCAAATTGCACTCTAGCTTAATTTGGAACGCAGAGCCCGTGCGATGATCACTCCAGTATGCATTGCGGTTAAAAATGAAATTTTCAACGTCAAACAACGTTGCAGGTAATAATAATACTTAATGCTGTATATTAAAGACTTACATTACAGTGTACAATGATTGTGAAGGCACGGTGTTTTGTTTGTGAACTTCTACGCAATTGATGAAGTGTTTTAGGTACCAAAACGTTAACATAAAACCTAGACGACCGTGTGGCGCAGTGGTTCGAGCGTAGGCCGCTCGGCTCACTACACCGGATGGTAGTGGGTTCAATTCCCGTCGGGACAAATTTTAGAAATGACCTTTACGTAATTTGCCAAGGTCTGAGTGTCATTGGGATCGCCCCCAGTCCATTGTACGATATCCATAGTAAAAGCGTTGCTTAGTTTGGGACCATACAGCTGGCGTGTCTTATTATTATACATCTTCTATTGCAGTTTAGGATTGTTGACTCTCGGATGGTACTAGATAGATAAAAACAATAGTAATATGTAAAAGTAAAAGTAAATATGTTCATAATAAAAATAAAAGTAAATATGTATTTAATATAAAGTGTAAAAGTAAATATGTTAATTCTGAAAACAAATGCTATTTGATAAGTAGGTATATTAATATCTTATAATTTTATTTTAATTGCATAAATATTAATGAATTTATTAAAATACTGAACTCAATATGACAAAAATATATTAAAACTCTCTTTCTTTGGTAACATACAAATATGGATAAATTAAATACTTAAAAGTAAAATGGCGTCGTCTTAGCCTATAGGTGGGTAGGTAGGTGTGCCTAATAATTTGATTTTCAAATAAATTATGCTAAGGTACCTCCTGCTGTCGCATTAATAAATGATAAATTCGCGCTATCAAACCAAATCAATCTACGTCTAAAATCATTGATTAAACTTTGATTAATGAACTTCCAAATTAAATTCCTAAGATTCTGTAGCAACGTTTGTTTATTTTTTGAGTTGGGATACATTTATTTTTTAATTAACGACGTCTCTGTGACTCATTATGTTAATAAATATCTAAGTAGACTAAATTTATTTTAAGTCAATTTTACTAGGTACTATAATACGCTACATGTACTTAATAGAGGAACGAAGGTATCATGGAGGACTGTTTTAAATTTCTGTTATATTATGCAGTGCAAGCAGATTATAAGAAAAAGTTACTACAGCTTGGATGTTTATATAGAGCGTCGGGAGTTAGTAGGCTTACAAACAACGTCCATGCATAATATTTATTGCATTCAATTGTACACCTTTGAATATGTTTCGAGTGAACCTTTTGAGCGCGATAAATAAGAACACATACCACTTTCAACACAAGAACAGACAATAAAGGCATCCATAGAATACTTGCATCGCGGCGTTTAAGCATCATAAAACGTCGATAAGTGCAGCCATCCACATCACTGGTAGCGGCGCTAGATGCAGCGCTTCGTAGTAAGTGCATGCACTGACACAGTTTTATCAGCAATCGTGCGACACGAGAATGCCGTGAAACATAACTGGGTTGCGCGACTTGAATACAAAGGAGGCTCGTCTGTTCGGGCACTAACTTATGCGTGATACTAAACTCGTGGGTGCGTTTATTACACTGTAGATCACAGAAAATGACACCCATTAATGTGCGAAGACAGAATTTAGCAGCAGTTTGCACGTTGCCTGTAGTTACCTACAACCACAATAAATGGCATAGGAAATAGATACATAGGAATGTGCGTTAAAATACCTATTTAAGTTTAATTAATAATTATAGTTTCCTAATTGAAACCGACACACAGTGAATAAATACTTTTTACTTACTTACTTATGTTCCTGTGTCCCCTTGCTGGGGCAGAGGGCTTCCACAATGCGCCGCCATCCCGTTCGGTCTTGAGCATCGCGTTTTAATTAACCCCCGACGAAAAACGACGGGTGTTATAAGTTTAACATGTGTATCTGTGTATCTGTGTATCTGTGTATCTGTGTATCTGTGTATCTGTGTATCTGTGTGTCTGTCTGTGGCAACGTAGCGCCCAAGCTGATGAACCGATTACAATTTTGTTTCTTTTGTTAGATAGGTATTCTGATCGAGAGTGTTCTTAGCTATGTTTCATGAAAATCGGTTCAGCCGTTTGAAGATCATCAGCTCTTTTGTAGGTTGAAAAAGCCACATTCACGGCCAAAACCAACTTCCACGGCTCGAATCCGATCGAAATTTGGGCTCATTGGAATAATATCTTTGCATCACTTGAGAACGGCTGAAACGATTTCGCTTTATTATATTTTTAAATGATCGTAATAGTCTGAACTAGCTTTTTACAATATTATAAATTTGAAAAGTTTCCCGGATTCTGGAAAAAAATGATATTTTATCAATTTTTATATGAGATTTGTGTATGAACTAAAGACGTTCCATAAGTCACGTGTCAAATGATGGATACGCGCACGCGTTAAATTTTGCTAATTGTCATGGAATATTACGCAATAATAATTCTAGAGGGCGCTGCTCCGCCATTGAGAAAAAATACAGAAAAGAAACTAATTTTATATAATTTTAGCGTTATTTGGACGTACTAGGTAAAGTATACATTTGATGAAAAGGTAGTCACATCGGGGGTTTTTAAATTTTCAATTTAGAGTTATTCGCTCCAAGTCTTCCCTATGTTCTTCGCCTCTGCGATGATCGTCCGCCGCCAGGTTTGCTTTGGGCGGCCACGCTTACGCTTTCCTTGGGGATTCCAGTCTAGGGCTTGTCTCGGTATGTGATTAGGGTCCCTTCGGAGCGTGTGGCCGATCCAGTTCCACTTGCGGCGTTTGATCTGCTGGTCGATCGAGGTCTCATCGCAGCGTTCCCACAGTTCTATATTGGACATTTTCTCGGGCCAGTAAACACCAAGAATACGGCGAAGACAACGGTTGGTGAAGACCTGGAGCCGGTGCGAGATGTCCTTAGTAATCTTCCACGCCTCACATCCGTACAGCAACACGGTTTTCACGTTGGACCGGAATATCTTGAGCTTAACTCTCCTAGTCAGCTTCCGTGATTGCCATACAGAGCGCAGCTGTGCGAAGGTTGCTTTCGCTTTGGCGATTCTCGAAGCGATGTCCTCTTCGGTCCCTCCAGTTTTCGACACCACGCTACCGAGGTAAGTGAATTTGTGGACCCTTTCCACAGCCTCTGTACCAATGAGCAACTGCAAAGAGCTTGTCGCCCCGCACCTCATTTCCTGGGTCTTCCGGGTGTTGATTTTCAGTCCCATCTCCTTTGCCTCTCGTTGTAGGTCGTCCAGCTTGTCTTGCATGTCGGTTCTTGGGTGACTCAGCAGGCATAGGTCATCGGCATAATCCAGGTCTTCCAAATAAATACTTAAAGTAATGTTATTAATTATAGATTTTAAAAAATGTGAGGAGTTGGCCACAGGCTATACCAACGAGCGAACGGTCGACGAACCAGTTACCTACAGCGAAGTCTATGCATCTAGTCTGCTCTATAGTTATGTATTTAGACTACAGAACTCTACTAACACCCGGACTAGATTGAATTGCGAAAACTTTGTTTCCAAAATTGGCTTCTACCGGGACCAAACACTCGACTCTCAGGCCTGAAACGAAATCACTGCATCACCAAGATACAAACCTAGTTATTACCTACATCACCGGTTTTTCAATTTGTTTTTGAAAACTGACAGTTACATAAAAAGTCAGTACGAGTATGTATCAGTAGTACAATACTGTCAAGAGTTGTCCTAATAGAGCGATATAACATGACCATCGCGTGTAATTAGGACACTATGCGTTTGATCGCGGGATCATACAAACAAAAGGCGCGCGAACCACGTTCTATTAGGTTGACGCCTCATTCCTTCCCGTTATAAAAAAAAATATTTGAACCACTACTTACATTCCATTTTTGATCGTAAATAGGCACTAACACCGGCTATAATTGAAGTGTAGAATTTTCTTGATAACGCCTATTATGCCCTGGTCTGCAAGCGATTGGCGTTGTAAAAAGTGGTCAAGTGATTTTGTCTTCGGTTGTACATTGTTTATATTACTGGTACCTCGTCAGTAGGTACTGACGAGGTACCAGTAATATAAACAATCACACAATCTTCGTTTTATCGCCACTAAATGATGTAGGTAATATAAGCCTTATCGCAACGAAAGTTCTCGTATGATGTTCACTGCCAGCGATGCCTTTGCTATTGATTTGTTTGGAGATCGGCTGACTGAGGCTCTGAGTTGTTGAATAACACAAATTTGCAAGCAATTAACGATGTTTGTGCATACTTGCAGTACAGTTTGAGGTTAAGTTTGACTTGGATTGTTTGATATAGGTACTTTAAATGTGGTCTTCGATGATATTTTGCGAGTAATTTATTTACACATCTCCAATTTTTAGAAATGACGTTCGGCTATCTGTCATCTCATTAATAAATAAGAAGAGACCAATATTACTCAAGGCTCAGATAAGCAGGTTATCAGTTTCATTATCACTGATATTTTTCATAACAATGGATTCCGAGAGGCTGCACGTCCATATCATAATTTTGTTACATTCTCATTTTATAATCTACTTGCGAACTTGGCTAACAATCTTTAACTCCATTCACTTTCTTAATCTATATATAACTCAAAGGTGACTGACTGACTGACTGATATAGTGATCAACGCACAGCCCAAACCACTGGACGGATCGGGCTGAAATTTGGCATGCAGGTAGATTTTATGACGTAGGCATCCGCTAAGAAAGGATTTTGATTAATTCTACCCCCAAGGGGATAAATAGGGGATGAAAGTTTGTATGAAACTTTGTCAATTAAATTCCACGCGGACGAAGTCGCGGGCACAGCTAGTTCTGTTCATAAAATATCTAATTACTAAAGTAAACAAGCTATTTGTAGTCCACACAAATGTCGACTTACGCTTTAGTTTCGAAGAATACTTATTCCGAGTAGTTAAACAAGCGTCCGGGGACGAGTTTGTATTATTTTAATGATCTTGCGATGCCTCTGATGTTTTTTGTCGGATGTATTCTAGCACCTTTATTTATATAAGGCGAAACAAAAAAAACTAGTTATTTTTAGTAGTAAATCTAAAAGTATCGGCATTGAGTGATTTTTTTAGAATTAATGGTGGTATACTTAAGAAATCTCCGGACAACTATATTCCTTCAATACCATTAGTTGTTCAACTTGAATTACCTATAACTGTGTAAACTATATCATGCCCATATAAGTCGGGTACTTATGATTTTTGTTGGATAATTATTTTACATTTTCATGATGAGATTTTTAAAGCTAAATGTAATAAATTTAGCTAAGTATAATTAAGTTAATAATGTTGCTTTTTGCACTTTTTATACCTACTTATGTTTTTCTATGCAACGTTCATATTCGATCTTCACTTTTAGACCTATTTTAATAAATCGATCTTAAGTCCGTGAGCGATCTTGTAAATGTCATTCTTATGTCATACTAGCTGTGCCCCGCGACTTCATCCGCGTAGTATTTTGACTTAGCAAAAATTTCGGGATTATCGGGTTAAAAAGTATCCTATATGTTAATCCCGGTTATAATCTATCTGTGTTCCAAATTTCATCCAAATCCGTACAGTAGTTTTTGCGTGAAGGAGTAACAAACATACATACATACATACATACATCCACACTCACCAACTTTCGCATTTATAATATTAGTAGGACTAGTACAAAATTACATGTCAAACGCGTATTCAAGTTCGCGCTCAGACTTGCAAACTACATCTTACATACATATCTACATACCTATCTCACAGTTTCTTATGAACGTCTAAAATAGCTCTCTATTTTAATATAAATTGAAAACACATATCGCAACCGCCACGTGGAACTGACGTAGTAACTTCGCGTTACAGTTGAGTGAGTTATCGAAAGAGGACGGCGTAGCTCCGCCGTAGATTGAGAACAAACAGAAGTTTGTGCCGTATGGACAATGGTACTTCTACGGGTATCTGCCAGATTTTATACTCACATTCTCATGTATATTGTATTAACTGACTTCAAATAAGGAAGAAGTTTGTTTTTAATTCTGACTGTGTTTTGTTTTCTGTGCACTTTACCACATATCTCCGGCATTTAGAAACCGTTTTTGGAGATGACAGTTTTGGTATGGTTGCATATGGTGGCATAAACATTTTAATTTGAAAGGTCATGGTTTTCAACAGACTTCAAAAAGGAGGAGGTTACCAATTCGTGTGTATGTTGTTTTTTTTTTTATTTTATTTTTTATTTTAATGTTTGTTACCTCATAACTCCGTCATTTATAAACCGATTCAAATTTTTTTTTGCATTTGAAAGGATGTCCGTGCAGATTAATCCCATAAATTTTTTATCAAAATCGGTTCAGTAGTTTGGCATGAAAATCAAAATAACTGAAAAAAATCATCATCATCCAAGTAAACGAAATTACGTGATTTGCTTTCCTGTGACTTTTCAGTGGTAGTTGCCGTCACTAAAATAGTCTCAGTAAACTGCCTACCTTCCGGTTTCATCATCAGATGATGAAGAAACTGGAAGGTAGGGGCCGGAACTCCGTTATACCACAATATAACCTAGCCGTGTTTGGGCTTAGTGGAATTGTCATGAGATGCATTCTGGCTATAAGTGCCATATATTGGTATAAGTGGTATACTATGTGTGGCCTTTATTGTCAGGATCCCTTGGTGATACCATAGAAATTTCATAAAAATAGGTTCAGTAGTTTGAGAGATAAAGACTGTTTACGGTAGCCAGCATATCGATAAGTAGTTTACCACTAAAAATCGTGAAAAAAAAAAATATAATAAAAAAAATAAAACCGACTTCAAAAAACCTGGGTTCACTAAAAAGCTAGAAATAACTAGGGACCTTATAATTTATTTCATTTGGAGTCGGTGCCACTATCTTTACACAACGATATAGGACAACTTCTTAGGCACCTACCCCTACTTGCTTGAATTGGCACCGACTCCATATGAAAGAAATTATAAGGTCCCTAGTTATTTCTAGCTTTTTAGTGCACCCAGGTTTTTGAAGTCGGTTTTTTTTTTTTTAAGTCGGTTTTTTTTTCTCGTAAAACTGAAGTACGGCGAAGTGAAATCGATCTCTAAAAAGGGAAAATTAGGGGTCTGATTGTTTGTCCGATTGACTTAAAGCTTAGCAGTGCATCCATATGTAAACTCCACAGAAAGACGCAAATATTTTAGGCATTTGCAAAAATCACCCCCACAAGAGTAGGGAGAGGTGGTAATAGAATTAATGATTTGCAAGTGTGCTGTAGGTATATGTTTATTACGCAGTGCTCTAGGTTGTTATGGAGACTTCAGTTTATAAAAAAAAAATACACGCCAAATATTTTTTATTTTTATTTCTTTATTTTATTTTGTTTTGGGAGCCCACGGGTAATTTTACTGAGTGAATATAAGATTATATATAAGCAAACGCCAATTACAAGCTTCCACATATAGAAGAAAAACATAACTATATAGAACAATAAAGCAGACTTAATAATAAATTTAAATTGTGGTGAATGACAATAACGTTATAACAATAATATTTTTTTGCTTATAAAACATATTTTTTAAAATGTTTAGTGCTACTACAAAAAAGGTATAATTGTGCGTTATGGTTGAGTTTGTTTAATAAGGGTAATCGCAAGTATTTTTGTTTTTGTCCACTTATCGACTAGAGATGTGGCCGTCCTGTTCCTGCCAGCTTTTGTTTTCTAATACTTCCTGTACCAGAAAATAGTGGTCCTGTTGCCGTACCGCTCGAAGTTATCTTAAACTGCCCACTATATAGCCAAGCCCTGGCGTGTTGCCAGACACCCGCTAAACAAAAGAATAACGTCTGTCTCTCGATGTAAGCGACACTAGGGTATTGTACTCTATTTTGACCAAATTTCGTAAACACATCTTCTATTTGTTACGTTCGTTACTTTGCAACCGACTTCCGAAAAAGGAGAAGGTTCTATGTTGTAAGTATGTTTTTATTTATGTTCACCGATTACTGCGTCAGTTGTGGACCCCACCTTTTTATTTACACTACGTTAGGACTAGTTCTTAGGTAGGTAGGTACCTACTCCTACTTACTTGAATTGGTTCCGACTCCAAATGAAATAAATTACAGGGTACCAAGATATTTCTAGCTCCAGCCTTTAGTGCAGCCAGGATTTTAGTAGTCGGTAATTTTTTTTGTAATATCCTACTAATATTATAAATGCGAAAGTTTGTGAGTGTGGATGTATGTGTGTTTGTTACTCCTTCACGCAAAAACTACAGAACGGATTTGGATGAAATTTGGAACACAGATAGATTATAACCGGGATTAACATATAGGATACTTTTTAACCCGATAATCCCGAAATTTTTGCTAAGTTAAAATACTACGCGGATGAAGTCGCGGGGCACAGCTAGTTATTATATATTTGTAGCTCTAGCCTTTAGTGCACCCGGGTTTCTTTGAAGTCGGTTAATTTTTTTGTAATATAATATTTCGGTAATCCTGTACCGTCTTGGTCACATGAAAGATTTCAGAAATACGAATGACAATGACAGCATGCTTTCTCGAGGGCGATACGATAACGTTAGAGACACGACGAGAGTCTTGTGCTCTAGGAACAGAACTCGCTATGATAAATTACACAAAAGGGGAGATACCTGACCGGCACTACGAACAGAACGACGAATATTCTCTGAAAATCGAATTATAAGGTGTTATTTCCTACATTTACTTACATTTACAGATTATGTATCTACCACAAAGAAAACTGATGATATTAAAAGTTTATATTGAATGATACAGCTGGTTGAAAGCGAGTGATTTAAAAGATCAGCTCTTAGAAGAAAACTCATTACATGGGTTTTGTTTTTGTGGTATGTAGGTAGGTACATTACCATTAGCAATACTACTTACCAAGGCGCCGCGCCGTGCGGAATATCGTGCATTACCAAAATAAGATCTTACAAATGCCAGCGTAGTCTGACCAATCATGTTGGAGCTTCTGTTCACAACAGTGTGAACATTCGAATAATTGGACACTGTCCATCGAACGCCCTGTGAAGGAATTTGCATGCAGCGCCAATGCATAGCGAGCGATGCGATGTTAATATCATGTGACTTTGTAGCTGTAGTCGTCGTAATATTCAGCTTGTCTTACTGAAGCAGACGGGAATAAGGCATTTACCCCCTGCCTCGCTCTAATAAAGAGAAGCTTAACAACATCTAATACATATAGAATCTTCTGAATCCAACGGTTCTCTAGATAAGATCGCTACTTGCGAAAAACTGTAAGACCATCTAACGTCTAATAGCAATAACGACTATCTAACAGTAGACAATACTGAGTTGTGAGCTTGACCCATCTGCACGATATTCCGTTTGAAACTGTACCTAAATAAAGTTAGTTATGGTCGGTATTGCTGTGCAAAATTTGCATCATATTGGGTCTTGATTCCATTTGGTTAAGCGTACTCACGCATACTTCGTTCTTATTTCCTATTCCACACTTATCTATCTTTTATATACTAGCTGAGCCCGCGACTTCGTCCGCATGGAATTTAACTTAACGAAAAAGGCCGCTACCGCGTTCTGAGCCCACGCGACAGGAACCATTTAAAAAAAAAATGTTTTTTCTAAAATAAAAGTAGCTTCGGTTACTGCGTATAATATCAGCTATCTACCAGTGAAAGTCCCGTCAAAATCGGTCCAGCCGTTTCGGAGATTCTCTTAGATTTCATGTGTATTTATTTTTTTACGCGGAACCCTAATTGTTTTTTCTAAAACTAAAGTAGCCTAAGTTACTCCTTAAAACATCAGCTATCTGCCAGTGAAAGTCCCGTCAAAATCGGTCCAGCCGTTTCGGAGATTACCGGGAACAAACACACAGACGGACAGACGGACAGACAGACAGACAAAAAAAAATTAAATCGCGTTGTTGTTATAGATACCGTATGTACTTTCATATGCATTTAGTGAAAAGGTGTTATTTTGATATTACAAACAGACACTCCAATTTTATTTATTTGTGTAGATGTCATACCAGTAGTGTGCATAATCCCTAATGTCTGCGGTGAGGCGTGTCACGGAATATTATTAATGGCTTCTAAATTGCCCTTTAAACATACTTCCGTGAGACGCCACACGTGTCGATGGCATTATCCTCGCAAATTGATTAAATTAATGTCGGTTTAATAGTACATTGTTACACGAGTGGTGAAAGTGACTTATTTTTCCCGAGACGGGGTTTGGCGCCCGAGCGTAGCGAGGGCGCTAATAGTTCGAGGGACAAAATAAGTCTTTCACCCGAGGTAAACACTGTGCTTTTCATTACGAATACAAGGAAAATAAAAATAAAAACAGGAATTGGCTAAAGAAATAATACAAGGAAGCATGAACAATACTCTACAACTCGAAAAAAAAAAAAGATCGGATTGCCGCCTATTTTGTTTTTTTTCGTTGGCCGGCCAACTTCATTATTTAGCCAGTATTTTTAATTTTCATTTTTAAATATTTTGACCAAATCTATGTTATTTTAAAGAAATTGTTGAAACTAAATTATAATTAAGTCATTTAAAAGTATATATTCTTTATTTAATACTCAACTTTATGTTATTTCAATTTTACATCGTGCTGTAATTGAGTGACTGTAGAAAAAGTTTGAACATGGTTCCATAGAAATGGAACTAGTTTTTTTTTTATAATTTGACAGCTGTCAGTTGAAAGTGATTCTCCCGGGCCAGAAAAGTATTACTTTCAACCCGCTCCTCAGGCAACTTCAGACCTACTTTCAGTGTATGAGTAATGAAAAAGCTTTTATCTGCGAGTATATCCTTTGTGGATAGGAAAGAATCTGGAACTCTTTCCAACAAAACGTAACCGTAGAGCTAAGTACTGTTTAAAAATTCAAAAAAAAATTCAAAATTGTTTTTATTCATGTAAGCCAACAAAGCATTTATGAATAGTCAGAATCTACCACCGGTTCGGAATGCTGCTTCCACTGAGAGAGCATGCCGATATAAAATAACAGTGAATTTTAATTTTGTTTTTGAGCCTTCGATTATTTATGCAAGCGCTACTAGATTAATTCAAGCATGTTAAAATAGGCCACTTTTCATGCCAAGCTTACGTCCCAAGAGTGCAATAAGTCTGTCAACTGTCCGCGCGAAACATGCATGAACATTTATATCAAATTGTAATTTATTAACTTATTTTTATGATAAATTTTGCCATCGGGATTTTTTATTTTTTTACGTGATATATGTTTGAAAGCCGAAAAACGATTTATTTATTAAATTTTAATTAGCATCGACTCAGACTTTAGTGGAGCTGTCTCAAATATGATCATAAGATTTCAAACGGACAGACTTCGTTTGTGAACCTTATCCATTCTTAAGTCTGTTCTAATTTCCTAATAATATTTACACTTACCTATTTATTTATTAAGAATTCATGATATTTCTAAGAAATTTGAGACAAGAAATAAGTTTACTATTTTTCATTACTCATACTCTGAAAGTATGTCTGAAGTTGCCTGAGGAGCGGGTTGAACGTAATACTTTTCCGGCCCGGGAGAATCGCTTTCAACTGACAGCAGTCAAATTATTAAAAATAAACTAGTTCTATTTTGACATTTCTATTAAACCAGGCTGGCCTACTTCTACTTCTGATTCTAATTCTACTGCTACTTTAACTTTTACTTTTAATACTACTTTCACTGCTACTTTTACAGCTACTTTCACTGCTACTTTTACTGCTACTTTTACTGCTACTTTCACTGCTACTTTTACAGCTACTTTCACTGCTACTTTTACTGCTACTTTCACTGCTACTTTAACTGCTACTTTCACTGCTACTTTTACTTTTACTGCTACTTATACTGCTACTTTTACTGCTACTATCACTGCTACTTTTACTTTTACTTTTGGCTTTAAAATAGGCGGCAATCCGATCTTCATTTGTTTTTTCGAGTTGTAGAGTATTTGTTCATACTTCCTTGTATTATTTCTTTAGATAATTCCTGTTTTTATTTTTACTTTCCTTGTATTCGTAATGAAAAGCACAGTGTTTACCTCGGGTGAAAGACTTATTTTGTCACTTTCACCCCTTGTGTAACAATGTACTATTATAACACATCAGAAATCGACAACATATTATAACATGCCTACTATCTAGTAGGCATGTTGAAGGTTCTATCTATCTAGATAGAACCTTCAAAATAACATATGTAATACAGTCCACAAATGAAACCAGTTCATGTTCAAAGCCAATAGCCACGATTAATTAGTGTAATCATAGGCATAACATAATAACAACCCTTGTTTAGTCATTCTATTGAAATAAAACTATTTTTACGGATTATATCGCGTTTATTTAATTTTAATGTTCCCGACGTTTCGGTTGCTTTACAGCAACCGTGGTCACGGGGGGACTGAGGTGTTAGACGTCCTGATGTCATAGTTAAAAACTGGGTACCCTCAAAATTTAGTTGGTGTTTGCGGTCCGATCCACGCAGAAAGTGCTCACTGTGTCTTGAGGTCTTGCAATGGTACGCTTGGTTTTCGATTTAATGATATTAATTACTGGATCCCAAGTTGGTGGTAGCACCCAGCCATCTTCCCTATTGAAATTAGGATGTTTTTTAATTTCAATGGCCTCACGTATCATCCTTGGTCGGAATCGGTGTTCTATTGCGAGGATCTGTGGTTTATCAAATCTGATATAATGGCGGGTGCGGTCCTGTACATGTTCACAGATTGCAGACTTCGTGGAGCGCCGGTGTTTCACGTCAGCTATGTGTTCTTTTACGCGGGTTTTTACTGATCTTTTAGTTTGCCCTATGTAGGAGAGCCCACATTCACAATCGAGTTTGTATACCCCTGCATCTTGTAGAGGAATGTGACACTTGACAGGTGGTAAGAACTGACTAATCTTCTTGGGTGGCTTGAAGTAAGTTTTGATTGAAGCCCGTTTCAAGATGTAGCCAATCTTGTCTGTGACACCTCTTATGTATGGTAGTACAGCAGGTAGACGCTCGACTGTGGCTGGTTTCACTCGGTCACTGTGATGGAGGCGCGGGATCCGAAGCTTGTTGTCATGCAATACTTGCTTGACGTGATGGATCTCGGCAGCCAGGTGTTGCTCATCACAGATCCCTTGTGCTCTCTGAAACAAAGATTTTCCCACGGTAGCTAACTGTGTTGGATGGTGGTGAGATTCACCGTTTAAGTACCTATCAGTATGGGTCTTTTTCCTATACACGGTGTGGCCTAAGGTGTTGTCAGGATTACGGATTACTAAAACATCTAAGAATGCTAGAGTGTTGTTGGCCTCTAACTCCATTGTACATTTGATTTTAGAGTGTATGGAGTTAAGATGGTCGAGAAATGCTGTTATTTTGTCAGATGGTAATATTGTGAAAGTATCGTCTACGTACCGCTTGTAGAATCTTGGGGTCACAGGTGAAGTGCGAAGGGCTGTCTCCTCAAAGTCTTCCATGAATATATCGGCGACAACGGGAGAAACAGGGGAGCCCATCGCTACACCATCTACTTGCTTGTAGAACTGTTCATTCCACAACAGATACCCAGATGTAAGGCAATGTTTTAATAGTTCAGCATATTCCTCCGGCATGTTGTTCTCTGCTAGCTTCTTTGATACTATAGTGATGCAGTCTGCTACAGGTATAGAGGTAAACAAAGACTGAACATCAAAACTGACCATAGTTTCATTGTCAGCAAGATGTAGATGTTTAATATAATAAATAGTTTTATTTCAATGTGTAGTATTCGCGTAAATATAAGAAAACAATAGTCATTCTATTTTGATTTCACAATAATGAGGGAACCGCGCCCTATAAATGAATGCTGCCATAGGAAATTACATTTAAATTAACGGGTACGTATTTTGAACGACATGTCATACATCGGTATAACTCATATACGTAGGATAACTATTAGTTGCTAGAAAGAACTGACTCAATGGAAGTGGGTATCGCTTTATGGCGGCTTTATTTTACAGACCACTGAAACACGAAAAGAACAAAAATTTTTTTTTTTTAACCGGGTTGTCACTAGTTTTTCAATTAAAAATAGTTGTTTTATTTGTGTTTTGGAGTCTATTACCACCATTAGGGAGTAGGTAAATGATCCTTTTAAACTAAAATCTATATTTAATTCGGTCAATAGTAGGTATATCTTGTTCCACATCGAATTCAGATCAACACAGCATTCTAATTATGTTCATTGATGTCCCACAAAAAAATAAAAAATTAGAAGTTTAAATACAATTATCAAAACCGTATCTATATTTAGCAAATTTAGTGTTTGAATAGTTTAGGGCCCGAATGCAAATAACAGAACCCATTTAACCCCTATTTTGGATTCGAATGATGTTTGCATAAACTTTATAATTCACTAATGACTAACAGGCCGTGTTAAGTGTCAAAATTTAATTGAACCCAAACCACTATCCCGAAATCTATTTGGTTTCGAGTATTGACACACGACAATACATTAGAAACTTTTGCATAAGAATTTAAAACAGAAATTGGATTCGTTTTAATTGAATAAACACCGAAATCAATTTTCATTTACCGAGTTCACCAAAGTTTGGGTGTAAATTATAGGATATTTAAATTTCAATTTGAATAAATTTGGAAAGTTTGGAACTAAATAATTATAAAGTGTTTTCCATTTATCGAGTTTGGTTTCCTTATATTACGTAACGTTTTGTACCCAGAGACGAGTTACCTCATAATTAACGAGGCACTCAATGAAATGTAGTTACGAAACAAGACATTTCAGTGAATACGAGTATTGTTTTAGTACATACACCATACGCCTGTATTTCTCAAAGTGTTGAATATAACATACCTACTCTCTTTCACAATCAATAGCAATAAATGTGTTGCGACTTTCCGAAATATTCAGGAATTACAGTTCGCAACGATGCGACTATCAAATAATTACAACCATTTACTTATCAATTACATATTTCACATAACATTTTGTGGGTTGAGTAGGCCACGTGGGTTTTAAAAATGAAAATATTACACACACTCACCTATTTTTTCCATAAAATATCAATTGTTTGTTATATTTTAACGAATATTATAAATGCGAAAGTTTGTGAGCGTGGATGTATGTTTGTTACTCTTTCACGCAAAAACTACTGAACGGATTTGGATAAAATTTGGCACACAGATATTTTATAAACTTTTTTTTTTCTTTATTTTCGTTGGAAATCCCTTGTGTGTGGGAGTCCCTACTACCCACTAAAAACCCTACCCACTAAAAACCAACGGTGTAACACCCTCCGCCATGCAGAGGGGGACCCCGGGTCCACAGAAATGCTCCGAGACGCCCCGGCAGATAGTTTATAACCTGGATTAACACATAGGATACTTTACTTAAGTCTACGCGGACGAAGTCGCGGGCAGACACTAGTTTTAATATAAGGCAATAGTTTTCATTTGCCGTATTGGTGCTCTTGGCTGAGGTCGTCGGCAGAACACTTGCGACTTTATGACCAAACCAAATAGGTCACATTATCCGCAACTCCAGTCTGTTTAGGTATACTCAAGATGTCTATTTCAAGTAGGGGTGCTTCAGACGCTGAAAGCCGTCCAGTTCAGTGGCCAGAAATATTTCCCATCTCTCATCTTCCATTGTTCCTTGCAGCGGAGACGTTACCCTATGGCCCTGTGCCCTCTCAGGCACCCTGCCAAATGCACTGAAGAGACCGTCCGCTATTCTGTTCCGTGTCAATAAATTATTATTATGAGCTAACCTCGGTTTTATGGGTAGGTATATTAGTTATACGAGTATAAGTTACTTAATATATTTTTCTGTGACAAGGTATTTGTAAAGTAGAGTAGGGACCTACCTTAATAGTGTTGCTCAAGAAATACTTTATAATATCATGAGTCTGTACTACAAGTCAGTTTATAATAATTAAATTGTATTGAGAATTTATAGCATTAAAAAAAGAAAAAAAATTGTTTAAAAAGTTAAAGGAGTTATTAAGGAAATGTATAAAATGTAATCCGGAAGCATACCCAAGATGCTAGTAGCATTTCCCCGCTGGATTGCTCAAGCTGACTCGCTGAGCATGGAAATGCTCAGCCCGTGGTTCGCCGGTTACCGGTGGCCGAGCAATCTCTTTTAAAACCTGAGTGCATAGACCCATGGACCATAGATCTCGACTCCACACGTTACAAAAACACACTTAACCAAATTATTTAATTTCCTTATAACCTGCCCATGTAAATTACTTGACGAATTCTCCTAGAGTAGTCCTGCCATATCCCATACACTTAACCTTAAAATCTTTACCGATTTGTGAAAAAAATTACTGTTTTTATTTCCTAGTTCGTCGTCCGAAAGAACCATAATGATATCCGCTTTGTTTACGTTACAATGCAAATCGTTTTTATTCACCAAAACGTTTGAAACGTTCATTTGCTTGTTCCATTAATCAAAGAAATTCTATGATTCCGTATTTTCGGATTAATGGTCTTCGTTCTGGATTAAGATCCGGATCCGAGTGGTTCACGGATTCATATCCTGTATCTTGTCTTGGTGTTGTACGCAGTAATTAAATACATTTTTAACGTTCTATAAATTAACCAGATACATTATTAAGTAAAGTGTATTTTTCCTTGCCTGTCGTATTTAGTAAACATTCCTAGCAATTATTCTTAATGTTTAATTTTTATATAACTTTTTATATAAAATTAGTAATTCATATGGTTTTCTTATATTTACGCGAATACTACACATTGAAATAAAACTATTTTTACGGATTATATCGCGTTTATTTAGTAATTCATTTGGTTAAACAGTTAATTAATAGTTAAATTGTCAATATTAAAGCTTTTATATTTTTAATAATATTATTTGGTAATAAAGTGCTTTTTGACAGTTGTCAAAATTCCCAAAAACTATTAAAAATAACATGTATTCCAATATAGGATTTGTTATTGCGAACTGAAATGTGTTTCGAGCGTTCATCCATATTCTGACTTATATCCAGATCCAACTCTTTCCAAGGAAGCGTATCCAAACCAATCCCATCCCTATTTCGGAGTCGTATAGGTACTACATTCTACGCGTGTAGTATTTCGTTCGCTGTTCAAATGCGTAATTACTACGTAAAGGGAAACGCGTAAATAATAAACCTCGTGTTGAATTACGCGTTCAAAAGAGAACGTGGGTTTTTCTGTGTTGTATAAATTAAATGTCGTTTGTGTTTTGTGTAATGATAAAGAACATTTTGCTTTACATGTCTTTGAAACAGAATACTTGTTTCCAAAGTCTCTACCTACTGCAAAATAAAAGGCAAGGCAACAAAATTTGGCGAGGATTTCTTTGACTAACTATCTTGCTCAAGCATGTGATATTCAACAATAATGCGAATAAAGAATTCTTTAAACATGTATAGTACCTACACTTTGTCCTTTCAATTTGTTTACTGATAAAACGCACTTGTGTCGTACAGAATAAATTAGAGTTTGGTTAAATATTTGCGTCTCGCTTCTCGTTGGCCTCTTTTCGATCTTCGACACCGCTCATGAGATCGATTTATTTCTAGGTATAAGCGCCTATTCTGTTGGTAACTTCGTACACATATAACAAACTGTTGTAATTTTCCCATAGTCGTGACGACGTATGAGGACGAACCAAGAAATATTTTTAGATGTATCCAATTTAATTTAGTTCTTATTTGATGACAGTACGATCGGCTTAATTGTCCTAATGACTTTAGTGGTTTTGGCATACTTTAACAGCGAACATATTACAACCATTCTATATTTTTTAAGAATTCTTTTACAATATTGATTTAAGTCAAACACCCAAACTTCTCTACGTGATAACTTTACAAAATATGTAACAACTTTGCTACAATTAATTTCGCCGAATAAATAATACAATCTTTTCATAACAACTTAAAAGTCGCAGCGCTTGCCAAGTCCGGCCTTCATCCTTTGACACTTATTCGAAGACTACGAGTGTGGAGCGCGTTCTGCATCTCGACTCCGCCTAGATAAATCTTCAAAGCGGCCCGTTGCAAATTATTATGCGGAATACGAAAGTACATACTGTATGGAACCAAGCATCAAGCATCAAATAATAACGAAACACAGCAACGCAGCCCAAAGACATGATGGTTATCCGCTAGTATTTTTTTGCGTACTTGCAACTAGAATCTATTATTATAATTAATTTAAATGTTCAGTAGAATGATATGTTATGGTGTTCTTTAAAAAATTAAGGGGTAGTTTATCTAAATAATCTTTTTACTAATTAAACACAACCCACTGTATATAAACGTAGGCACTTAAAATGTTAATAAATGATGACTAACGTTAGGAACATTTATATATTACAGCCGCAAATTAATTTAGAATCAGTTAATTAACATTTAAAATTAACCATTAACAATTGTAATGTGGAATTACCACGTAGCCTAAATATGAATATTATAAAGTGAATATTCAATGTTATAAAATTGAAAACATAATTAGCTCTGTTTATTATGTTCTTTATGTTAGGTAACTGACATTAATGCGGTTGTCGCTTGGTTTAATGAAATTTTACAACTATAATATTCTGTTTGATTTTCGGCTGTGGCCGTAGTTGGGTATTGTTAACATATATGTCGAAGTCAGTATGTATGTAGCTGTTTTACAAAAACGCTAGCGGTTTTACAAAACAGCTCCGTTATGTAAAACAGCTGATTAACGTTGGGCTGGATTGCTATTGCATGGATGGGCTCCGGCTCTCCTACTCATCTTAAAATCGCATGTATAATGGCTCCTTAACTCCAACCTTCTGTAAGAGGATGGTACTCTACCCTGGTAGAGCCACCCTGTATATGAGCTGTAATCAGTTGGCTATAGCTTGGCTCTACCACAGTTTAACTCTGACTGAATTCAATTTGCATAGAAACATACACGACATTAGACGACCGCTTGGCGCAGTGGTTCAAGCGTAGGACGCTCGGCTCACTGCACATGGTGGTTGCGGGTTCGATTCCCGCCGGGGCAAATTTCGGAAATTGCCTTTTCGTAATTTGCCCAGGTCTGGGTGTCACTGGGATCGCCCCCAGTCCATTGTACGGTACCCATAGTACAAGCGTTGCTTAGTTTGGGACCATACAGTTGGTGTGTTTGTCTGGCGATATTTATTTATTTATACGGAATAAGATCACCAATTTATGTGTTCAAGTGGCTAAAACTTGAACTTACCGTTTCAAAAATACAGTAGCGCCACCGTCGTCTGAAAAATACCCTGTAACTTAAAATAAATAAAAAACACGAAACATCCCATCACCAAAACACCGAGGATATATCGAATGGTGTTCGTTGTTGTGAGAGGTTCTCACAAACAAGATTAGATACAGGCGCGCCAGGCCGCCTGCAAATCTAATTGTGAGTCCTCGTGACGGGAGTAGGCTTCGATCGATGTAGAGTCATCGATTGGATTCAATATCGATACGCCATAGTCGATGTTCTGTTTATAGTTCAATCATAAATAAAAAGGCGTATTAGGTAAATTCTATTTCAAATTATTTACCTATTTTAGCTCAATTATTTCGTAATTATATTTCGATGTTTAAATTCCTACGTCTCTCGGGATCAAGAGTCGTTTATAATAGGTATACGTGGAAAGAAAATATACGGTGAATACTTACCTATTCGTCGAAATAAAATTTACAATCGATTTCAAAACATTGATTTGATATCGATGTGTAATTTAATATAATTAGTAGGTGAATTAGTTAGCGGTTCTTTATTTTTTTTATTTTGTGCTTAATTTTTTTCCATATAGTTATCGAGGTGTTGAATATCGATCATACTTTCCTTTGTGGATGTCAATCGAGTGTTCGTTTGTTATTACCTATTTCCACTTTCACTTTTTCTATGAATCCATTGAAAACGTTTGAATAGCACAAATTGTGATTGATCCAAAGAAGTCGTAGGTCGACAGGACTGATTAGTTTACGATGTTCCCGACTGAAGATCTTTTCAATATGGCTCTTGTAAATATTTAGACATTTTTATTTGTGTAAACTGTATTTTATTTGATAGTTGCAAATTGGGAAAGCAGCAAATGTCAAGATTTACTATTTGTAAAAAGTCATTATTTGTACAGTGTATACATTATTACTAAGTTAAGGCACAAAAAAATAAAAAATAAAAGAAGTTAAGGCACTCTTATTATTGAATTGCTACTTGCTACTATCTGCTTCTACTTAATAATAAAAATATAAATAAATAAATATCGCTAGACGAACACACCAACTGTATGGTGCCAAACTAAGCAACGCTTGTACTATTGGTACCGTACAATGGACTGGGGGCGATCCCAGTGACACCCAGACCAGGGTAAATTCCGAAAAGGCCATTTCCGAAATTTACCCTGACGGGAATCGAACCCGCAACCATCCGGTCCGAGCGGCCTACGCTCGAACCACTGCGCCAAGCGGTCTTCATAAATATGTTGATTCAAACTCCGCAAAGTTGATTCAAAATTGAGTACTTTCTAAAATACGACAACAATCCTGAACAAACACACTTGCGATTCACGAGGTATGGATTTCTTGAGTAGCAAACTTTCGAGTTAGGGCTCGAACAAACTCGCTGAGGTCATACGTGCTACGAATGCGGAAACAAACATATGGCATCCGGATTGTGTGCCAAGAAGGTGAAAATGCATCTTATGTATGTACTTGAAAGTTTGATGCTTTTTTGGTACTAAATTTATTTATACCTAATGAAGGAGATCGTATTTTACTCACAAGTCAATCTTTTTGTGAAATAAAATTATTATTGTTTGTTACCCTGATATTAATTTGATCTTTGTAGAATTTAACAAGAAAGAAAAATGCTTCAAAAACTATTGTCGTGATTGGTGATAATTAAAACAGGACTTTTTGATAACAACCTACATATAACTAAAATAATGAGTAGGTATTAGTTGCAAAAATATTTTAAAAAACTTATCTTATTCCATATTACATAACAACGTCAACAACTTGTCTGATATCTAAAGAAAAAAATCTTAGCAACTTTGGTGCCTAAGTTCTGAATGGAAGATAACAAGAAAAATCCCTTTGTGGTCAGCCCTTAGGGCAAAGGTTTACTGGCTTGTCCTTTCAAAGAAAAAGTCCCAAGGGGTGAGTTCAAATGAGAGATTTTAGTATGCCGAAAGCTTTCGAGAAGGAATATTTAAAATATAATAAAAATAATCTGCGAGAGTAACAAGGTTTGTCAGGAACGAATTTATTGCTTCCAATCGAGTGGGCCAGCGCTCGTCCCGCTTTTTCACTGGTTTAATCTCTGTAGGTCAGTTAGGGCTTCATATAGGATTTACTCTCGAAGGTCTGGACAAGGCACTTGACTAAAGAAGATTATAGTAGGTTTTGTCAAAAGGCGGTTTGTCTTCGACCTATGCCTATGATTAGGATAACTCTAAAGCAACTATTAAACCTTAAATAACTTCCATGAAACCTTTCCAACAGGTATAATAACCTTACACTACCTATGTGACAGAACTATGACAGAATGTGTTTAGTAGTTTTATGGATTAGTCGTTACAGACAGACGCATTCGCTGAGATTTTTGTATAATTACACAGTGGCACATCTTCTCTAGTCCTTATAACGACTTGTCTATTACATACAAAGATAACATACTGGCTATAAATACGGTCGGAAGGGAAAATCAAACATTGGCGTCACATTATTTTCCTTCGCCTCCAAATATTATCATTCTCCACCTGGGAGTAAGTACTATTTTCGGACAAAACACACTCCACTCCGCCATTATTTTTACTCTCTAATATTTTCTTCTTTGTGCAGATGACAGTGCAATGCGGATATTTGGGACGTCAACCCTTCCGTATTTCAGTTGCGTCAGAATTATGGAGCATTATACTGGGCCTTTGTTGTGTCTTAACGACCCCGCTTGAATGTCGCTCGCTGTGTTAACTTGAACGACTTGAAGCGTGGTCGCTTATATAGTTTGGGCAAAAATGACGCTTATGGGTGATTTAAATAATAACTAAATTCTTTTGCAAATAGTATGGTGGCTGTACTTTAGTTATAACTCTCCCGAATATAGTATCAATAAAGATTATAATGGCCTAGGTACTTCGTAACTGACATAACGTCTCACATTCTTAGGGTCACTTAACACAATATGCTAAAATAAAGAAATCATTTATCTTTTTTGAACTCCCACTCCTGGGCACAAGCCTCCTCTCATTACGAGGAGGATACAAGCCGTACACCACGCTGGCCCAGTGCGGGTTGGCGGATTTCACACCTCTTTCGAAAATTGGTTAGATTTTCTAAGACATGCAGGTTTCCTTACGATGTTTTCCTTCACCGTAAGCAAGTGATAATCATATAGAAACATACAATACGCTGTCTAATGAATATGATCTACCACGAAAATATACTCTTTGTATTCGGCATGATATTATTAGGGCCTTAAGGTATACGTGTGCCAATCAGGCGGTGAAGTCTTATATGAGAAGGATAATCTTGTCATTTTTCGCCGATACCCCTGTGTTATCGACATGTCCTTACCTGTGCTTCAGATAAGGTTACAAACATTATTGATGCACGTTCTTGATATATTGTTCGTCACAGAATAATAATAGTGGTTCTAGAGTAGAAATATAGAGTACTAGCTGTGCCCGCGACTTCGTCCGCGTTGAATTTAACTTAACAAAAATTTTATTTAACAAAAAATATTTGTCTAGTTCGCAGAGTTTACGGAAAGTATTTTTTTAATAAAAGTAGCTCACGTTACTTCTTATAACATAAGCTATCCGCCAGTGAAAGTCCCGTCAAAGTCGGTCTGGCCAGTACTTTAAATACCAGAAGTGATAAAAGTATTTATTTTGATTTAAGGATTAATTTGTTACTACCAAATGTACATCCTAATAGTAAGTCGTAGTAGTATAATAGGTAATAAGACTCGGCCACCAGCTATTTCAAAATAAATTATCAATTTTAATTGTATTAATTATTTAATTGTATTTAAGGTTCACTATTTTGGCGATAATGGCCCTCGCCCTCGTGGTTTTCGATAATTGTCCCACGGGAACATACAATCGGGATAAAAAGTATCCCATGTTTTAATACAGGTTTTGAACTATCTGGTTTCCAAATTTCATCCAAATCCGTTCAGAAGATTCGATAATTGTCCCATGGGAGCATACGGGAACATGCTATCGGGATAAAAAGTATCCCATGTTTTAATACAGGTTTAGAACTATCTGGTTTCCAAATTTCATCCAAATCCGTTCAGTAGGATCGATAATTGTCCCACGGCAACATACTATCAGGATACAAAGTATTCGGGATAAAAAGTATACCATGTTGTAATACAGGTTTTGAACTATCTGGTTTCCAAATATCATCCAAATCCGTTCGGTATGATCGATAATTGTCCCACGGAAACATACTATCGGGATAAAAAGTATTCGGGATAAAAAGTATCCCATGTTTTAATACAGGTTTTGAACTATCTGGTTTCCAAATTTCATCCAAATCCGTTCAGTAGGATCGATAATTGTCCCACGGGAACATGCTATCGGGATAAAAAGTATCCCATGTTTTAATACAGGTTTAGAACTATCTGGTTTCCAAATTTCATCCAAATCCGTTCAGTAGTATCGATAATTGTCCCACGGCAACATACTATTAGGATACAAAGTATTCGGGATAAAAAGTATACCATGTTGTAATACAGGTTTTGAACTATCTGGTTTCCAAATTTCATCCAAATCCGTTCGGTATGATCGATAATTGTCCCACGGAAACATACTATCGGGATAAAAAGTATCCCATGTTTAAATCCAGGTTTGGAACTATCTGTGTTCCAAACTTCATCCAAATCCGTTCAGCAGGATGGATAATTGTCCCACGGGAACATACTATCGGGATAAAAAGTATTCGGGATAAAAAGTATCCCATGTTTTAATACAGGTTTAGAACTATCTGGTTTCCAAATTTCATCCAAATCCGTTCAGTAGGATCGATAATGGTCCCACGGGAACATACTATCGGGATAAAAAGTATCCCATGTTTAAATCCAGGTTTGGAACTATCTGTATTCCAAATTTCATCCAAATCCGTTTAGTAGGATCGATAATTGTCCCACGGGAGCATACGGGATAATAAGTATTCGGGATAAAAAGTATCCCATGTTTTAATACAGGTTTTGAACTATCTGGTTTCCAAATTTCATCCAAATCCGTTCAGTAGGATCGATAATTGTCCCACGGGAACATGCTATCGGGATAAAAAGTATCCCATGTTTTAATACAGGTTTAGAACTATCTGGTTTCCAAATTTCATCCAAATCCGTTCAGTAGGATCGATTATTGTCCCACGGCAACATACTATCAGGATACAAAGTATTCGGGATAAAAAGTATACCATGTTGTAATACAGGTTTTGAACTATCTGGTTTCCAAATTTCATCCAAATCCGTTCGGTATGATCGATAATTGTCCCACGGGAACATACTATCGGGATAAAAAGTATCCCATGTTTAAATCCAGGTTTGGAACTATCCGTGTTCCAAATTTCATCCAAATCCGTTCAGCAGGATGGATAATTGTCCCACGGGAACATACTATCGGGATAAAAAGTATCCCATGTTTAAATCCAGGTTTGGAACTATCTGTGTTCCAAATTTCATCCAAATCCGTTTAGTAGGATCGATAATTGTCCCACGGGAGCATACGGGATAAAAAGTATTCGGGATAAAAAGTATCCCATGTTTTAATACAGGTTTTGAACTATCTGGTTTCCAAATTTCATCCAAATCCGTTCAGTAGGATCGATAATTGTCCCACGGGAACATGCTATCGGGATAAAAAGTATCCCATGTTTTAATACAGGTTTAGAACTATCTGGTTTCCAAATTTCATCCAAATCCGTTCAGTAGGATCGATAATTGTCCCACGGGAACATACTATCAGGATACAAAGTATTCGGGGTAAAAAGTATCCTATGTTGTAATACAGGTTTTGAACTATCTGGTTTCCAAATTTCATCCAAATCCGTTCGGTATGATCGATAATTGTCCCACGGGAACATACTATCGGGATAAAAAGTATCCCATGTTTTAATACAGGTTTAGAACTATCTGGTTTCCAAATTTCATCCAAATCCGTTCAGAAGGATCGATAATGGTCCCACGGGAACATACTATCGGGATACAAAGTATTCGGGATTAAAAGTATCCTATGTTGTAATACAGGTTTTGAACTATCTGGTTTCCAAATTTCATCCAAATCCAAATTCAAAATTCAAAATTCAATAGTACATTGTTACACGAGTGGTGAAAGTGACTTATTTTTCCCGAGACGGGGTTTGGCGCCCGAGCGTAGCGAGGGCGCTAATAGTTCGAGGGACAAAATAAGTCTTTCACCCGAGGTAAACACTGTGCTTTTCATTACGAATACAAGGAAAGTAAAAATAAAAACAGGAATTGGCTAAAGAAATAATACAAGGAAGCATGAACAATACTCTACAACTCGAAAAAAAAAAGATCGGATTGCCGCCTATTTTGTTTTTTTTTCGTTGGCCGGCCAACTTCATTATTTAGCCAGTATTTTTAATTTTCATTTTTAAATATTTTGACCAAATCTATGTTATTTTAAAGAAATTTTTGAATCTAAATTATAATTAAGTCATTTAAAAGTATATATTCTTTAATTAATACTCAACTTTATGTTATTTCAATTTTACATCGTGCTGTAATTGAGTGACTGTAGAAAAAGTTTGAACATGGTTCCATAGAAATGGAACTAGTTTTTTTTTTATAATTTGACAGTTGTCAGTTGAAAGTGATTCTCCCGGGCCAGAAAAGTATTACTTTCAACCCGCTCCTCAGGCAACTTCAGACCTACTTTCAGTGTATGAGTAATGAAAAATTGTTTTTATTCATGTAAGCCAACAAAGCATTTATGAATAGTCAGAATCTACCACCGGTTCGGAATGCTGCTTCCACTGAGAAGAGCCGGCAAGAAACTCAATGGTTACTCTTTTCAATGAATGAAAGATGGTGTACATTCTCAGGAACAGCATAAAAAAATAATATGAGCAGGCAACACCATTGCCACTAAATAGCTAATAGTAAATAATAATCATATATGTAATAATGTAAATAAAATGAGAATGCTAGTTTAGTGTGATGTGCATACCTACTCATACTTACATCAAATGAAACGTTTACGAACCAAATAATAATTGATAAAACAGGGGTGGATATTATGATAATTGCTTTGGTGTGATGCCTTCCATGCTAAGTAAATAAATAGTATTTAACGACAATGTTGTTAAGAGGAAAGTGAGTGGACCAATCCCTGCAAGCAGCGCCCGCGCACGAGCATGACTTGAAAAGCGGCATCACTCTCCTCAACCATAATAGAGGGAAGAGGGTGACCCGCTCCACAAAGCCACCGCAAACAAGGACATTGAAGTGAGCATGACCAACACCTCACCTCATCCGTTCAGTAGGATCGATAATTGTCCCACGGGAGCGTACGGGATAAAATTATTCGGGATAAAAAGTAGCCTATGTCCTTTCTCAGGCTCTAGACTATCTGTGTATCAAATTTCATTGAAATCGGTTCAGTAGTTTTGGTGTGAAAGAGCGACAGACAGACAGACAGACAGACAGACAGACAGACAGACAGACAGACAGACAGACAGACAGACAGAGTTACTTTCGCATTTATAATATTAGTAAGGATATATAGTAAAGGCAGTTTTCATCTTGACATTTTTTACATAGATTTTGTCGTTCTCACTATTTTATTGAAACCCTCATATTTTCGGAGGATAATTGTGAACAAAACAAACATATCGTTACTTTATATTGTTTCCGCCTAAATTAACAGGTTTCTTTTTATAATATATTTAACGCAAAGTTTATTGCCTAATATATTACCTACAGAAGATAAGAATATAGGTAATATTATCATATGAAAATATTGTTTACTAGCTGTGCCCCGCGACTTCATCCGCGTAGTATTGGATTATTGGGTTAAAAAGTATCCTATATGTTAATCCCGGTTATAATCTATCTGTGTTCCAAATTTCATCCAAATCCGTTTAGTAGTTTTTGCGTGAAGGAGTAACAAACATACATACATACATACATACATACATCCACACTCACAAACTTTCGCATTTATAATATTAGTAGGATCATTCGTTTGTTGTCAATCTCAGAACACATTCATAAAGTCTCAAATAAATCAATATATAAGTAAGTAAGTTTTTAAGCGTCAATAGCCTAGTGGTTAGAGGGGCCGTCCTCGTAGCTGAGAGGTTCCGGGTTCGATCCCCATCCTGGCCATTAAACTACTGACGTGAGCCCACTCCTAGCACAAGCATTAGCTTAGTTGGATGGGCTAAAGGGAATACTAGTAATGTGATAAACACACATTGCTAGTAATCTTTCAAAAAAAAAGTACATACTTACCTCACCAAAAAAAACATGATTGATTTCCTTATCTATATTTTGTTTTCAATATACCTACACTGTTATCCTGTTTTGTAAATATTTTCCTCGAGCGCCGGTATCGATGGGTTTGGTTAGAGCCTTTTCGATATTTTCTTCCCATTGATTGCTCACAGAGGCATGTAACATAAACGCAACCTACGCGTTTCACTCTTCATTTCCTGTTGTGTTGATAGCCCTGCTTGTGATTTAAGTTTATTTCATTTCGTTAAGGCCCTCGGGTAAGGTAGAGTAGAGTATCTATCAATAATTAGGGTTGAACAACGTTTGGTACAATGTAAACTGAGTGCCTATCAACTACAATTTTTTACCCGACTACAGCGAAGCCAAAAGGAAGGATTATGTTTTTAACATTTTGAAGCGAGGCTTCTATACGGACGTTCAAGGCGCTCGCCGCGCGGCCACTCTATCCGTGCTAAGCGTCAGTAGTGATACACGATGACGTCAGGGTTGCGGCGCCCTTAGCTTTATCTTCGCATTCGGGCGACCCTAGACTGCACTGTTTTTATGTAATATGTTAGTAGGTATCACATAAAAAATTCTAAGTGGCGACTTGAAATAAAAAAAAATATATTAATCAAATTTAAATTAATTGCTAATTAATTCTGTGCTTGATACTCATTCAAACCATCAAATATTATTTCGGTCTTTTGAAACACTTCATATATTGGAATCTAGTAGATCGTACCCAAAACTCTCTTATAGTTGTTATTTGAATTAATTCGTGAACATCTCTCTGAATATGTATTTCATCCATGGCACGGCTTTCGGTGTCAGTGAACAATGGGGCCGCGCGTTTCACCGTGATATTGAAATTTTAAACTATATACCTAGATCAAGATCAACTATTTAGATCAAGAGATCTTGCAACTTATAATAATGCTTTATTAAGAGTAAAAGTAACGTAAGTAGTTTCATTCAAACATTACGTAATTCGAGGCGAGTCTACTCCAAATTAAATATAATACACCTACTTAATTCTCAATCGATAACCAACTCTAATCATAATTAATTATAAATGTCACTTTATTTTATCCACAACCACGCCATGGTGCCAATTTCTCTCAGCTGTTCTGTAGTTAATCTTGTTAATTATTTTTTCATAGACAATTCGTTGCGCGCGCGTTTCGGCGTTCAGTCTCACTGAACAATGGGGGCGCACGTTTTTCATGCACAGGAAACATTTTTCTGAATATGAATAGGTATTAAAAATAAATTTGATTGCCTATTGTATGCCTAGTTATAATGAAACATTTATTAAAAGATAAGAGATATCAAAGGGTTATATTCAAGGTATACACCTACTCGTATACTTCTAAAAACAAAATAACAAAATGTTACGGCAAATCTTTAAGCCGTGTCGCGGGGTATGATACTTATACATCCGGTTGTACATTGAACATTGGATTAGGTACATATTGTCTGTTAATTGTCGCTTGTTACATTAAGTAATTATTAGGAATAAATCAATTTCCAAATATTTTTGTCATAGGATTACAATCCACGTTCAATTATCATATTCTATTTTTACGAGAGTTAGGTAGTAATTTATTTATCGCTCCTTTCTACAATACAAACTGCAACCTTTACAACGAAACTTCAGTATACTCGATACTGAAGTTTATTTTCAGTCTATTGCTTCTCTAACTTCAAAAGTTGAAACCCAATTGCGCGAGAAAAAGTATTGGAAACGATACAGCATCGTGTTTTCGTACCACTCTGAATTATTCCCCGTTCATGTTTATGTATTCAGATAAACCTGACATTTGATGTGGGATATATTGCTGTACGATATTAAATCTTATTACGGATATAGAAATGGAATTACTGAACGTAAATTTGCCAAAATAAATATTATGTATTTAACTAAAAAATGGTTGTCTAAATGACTCCATAAATAGTTTGGTCTCAGTATATAACCATCGTTTATAATTGACGTATCAAGTCCCGTCGAAGGGCATTTAGCATTTCAGTTTTATTGGACCACATACACAACTGTGAAACAGACTAGTTCACCTATTGGTTAGATCATTAGCTAGCCAATGATTTAATTGTCATATGCATTCGCTTCGCTTCTAATGGGTATCCAATCATGAAACACACTATTCAAATGCTTTGTTTCCTCCTGATTTCATAGAGAACGAAATGTTTGGTAATGTTATACTTGTTGGAAATCATGAGGAAATACCAATCATCGAAGGGAAGATAAGGGGATACAAAAGAAGATAGTAAGTCATTAGAACCAGATAAATGTAAAAGCTAAGGCCATATCATACTCAGATATGATATTAAGTACTGATCATGTGATGGTTAAGCAAATAGCTGGAAAAAATATTGAAATTTCAACAACTAGAGGGAAGCTTTAAGACTCAAAAGAAGTAAAACACTCTAGACACGTGATGCGAGTATCATAAAAACAGTAAAACTGAATAAAACTATTGGAATCTGTTCTTCCGTTGAATTACTATGTTTTAAAGAGCCTGCTAAAGTAGTAAATAACATTCCTTTCTGCGTCGGAGTTTGGAAATATCAGTCCGCAGATCGCTATCTACATCAAAAGTTCCCTCAGCACATGCAGCAAGAACATTTTCTTCTTAATTAGCGTCGGCGGGCCCATTGTTTTAACGTTCAGCCGCTTCCCACCCGCGTCTCCGCTTTCTGCCAAATGGTCTTATTTTTTTGTTTTTATTGCTGTTCAACTAATTCCTCGGTTTTAGTTGCATTTGCATTAGTGCATTAACTCTACCAAAAAAAGAAGATATCATTTGAATTGGACTAGAGCTCTCAATGATAATTTTCCAGTTTGGTAATTATAGTTCCACAATTGGACATAGTTTTGCAGAATGGAACCAACCCACATATTCTTTTGCAATGTGGAACCAACCTGCTTACAATAGCACTGGGGTTGGTTTTAGTCTGCAGACAGATGGGTTGGTTTGTTCTAGCAAAAATATGTCAAATTGCAAACCAAAATGCATAAAAATTGAGGCTTACTTAAATCCCACTTAGTTTTGATAGCTTTGGCGATTGTAGAGCCGATTGCCTTAAGCTTATATTCGGGCTACCTCGGCCGGGGTAGTACCACCCTCTCACAGACTATCTGCGTAAAGTAGCTAGCTATTATAGCTGCGTTTCATACAGTGAGTGAGAGATCCGGTAATACCAACGCTTCTGTCCCAATCCCCTTCTGTCCGGCATGGTGCGAGCAATACCTTTGGTACTGCAAGCATCTAAAGGCAACGGTAACTGTTTAACATAGGCGAGGCTTACGCTTGTCTTCCGACCATGCTATTTAAGTTTTTAATTCTAACAACAAAAATAATTTAAGGTGAAGGCGCCTGTCTAGCCCGCGAAATTCAAAATTTTCGAGTATATTTATAGTTTATCCAAAATCTGAAAACATTTAAGACAACATTTTGGGATCTGCGAAAAACACAGTATGCAGTGCGTTTATTAATACATTTATTTTACTCTAAATATTATCACGGTGGATATGATACTAGTAAATGACTAAATATACAAAAAATGCCAGATTATCTGGATAGCTGTCGTTCTTGAAATGTTTTAGAGTAAGTTGGATATATTAATAAATGCACTGCACACGGTCTTTTTCGCGAATTACAAAATTTGTCTTTTATTATTGTCAGAGTTTGAAAAATTTCTAAAAGAACTCAAAAAATTTGAACTTCGCGGGCTAGATGGGTGCTTTAGCCTTAATGCAACTTTTTTACCAGCTGCTTGCTTTTTATCCATTGGCCAGCTCAACACTTATCCCCCTTACTAATAAACGTGGATGAGCACACGAATAGTTGCACACGGAACTATCTATTTCTGTCATCAGTAATTTGACGTTCGAAAGAAGAGGACAAAGTATGCTGTGACTCAGGTGTAACTACACAACCGCTAATCCACGGGTATAAGTTTTACAGGAGACCAGTGTCTATATTGTTACAAACCAATCCCACAAAGACTGCAGCGTTATGCCCGTTAGTTCCTCATGGTTCATATCCAGGTCGCGGTAGTAGTGTATCAACAATAGGAATGGCTGGAGATTAAGAACGCGGCCGACAGCGAGGAATGCGGAGTACATTCTGTATGTACTCCAATTGTGTACTCGTGTTGGCGGTTTTATTTCAGACAAGTCGAGTTTTTTCTAAACGAAGTGGTCTGGATTTGTGCAAGGAAATATATTTGTGTAGCTGTTTATTTTCAAAAGAAAAGATTGGTATCTATAAAAGTTTCGTTGTCCTACAAAATTAATAAAACAATGATATTGCCTACCTAAATAATAAACTTTTCATTACTCATACTCTGAAAGTAGGTCTGAAGTTGCCTGAGGAGCGGGTTGAAAGTAATACTTTTCCGGCCCGGGAGAATAGCTTTCAACTGACAGCTGTCAAATTATAAAAAAAAAACTAGTTCCATTTTCACATTTCTATGGAACCATGTTCAAACTTTTTCTACAGTCACTCAATTACAGCATGATGTAAAATTGAAATAACATAAAGTTAAGTATTAATTGAAGAATATATATTTTTAAATGACTTAATTATAATTTAGTTTCAAGAATTTCTTTAAAATAACGTAGATTTGGGCAAAATATTTAGAAATGAAGATGAAAAATTATGGCTAAATAATGAAGTTGGCCGGCCAACGAAAAAAAAACAAAATAGGCGGCAATCCGATCTTTTTTTTTTTCGAGTCGCAGAGTATTGTTCATACTTCCTTGTATTATTTCTTTAGCCAATACCTGTTTTTATTTTTACTTTCCTTGTATTCGTAATGAAAAGCACAGTGTTTACCTCGGGTGAAAGACTTATTTTGTCCCTCGAACTATTAGCGCCCTCGCTACGCTCGGGCGCCAAACCTCGTCTCGGGACTAAATAAGTCACTTTCACCACTCGTGTAACAATGTACTATTACATCCTACATTTTTGATATCAGGCCGGGAATATTGAATCGAGCATGTGTGTTATGGCGTATCACTGAAAAACAACATGAAAATAATGATATTTTTAAAAGTATTGTTAGGTACTAGGGGTAGGTACACTAAATGCCGTTAAACGTGTAAAAAGGTTTAATTCGCTCTCCACAAACTTGACAAATACACAGTACTACACTAGTTCACTATCACTAGTTACATACAACAAACACTGTTCCGAATCACTTAGCAGTCACACAGTATTCCAATATAATCGCCTAGGTCACTGGTATATCACTCTTCGTTCGCTTACTTAAGTTCCGTACACTGTCGCTTCCAAGAAGTAACTAACTCGCTGCCCGTCGTCAACACCTTATATACGGAATAAAGATGCGAGCTGGTATTTTCCTGAACATTCTCAGTAGGTATGTAGGTAATAATAATCGGAATCGAACGATCTCGAGACCCATTGTCGGCTTCCCTTTGTATTCGTTCGCGAGTAGGTATTCGCAGCCGTCGCCGCGCCGATAACGCGTTCACTTTATACCTACATACCTACAGTCTCGAACATTCAACTTTTAGAGATCCTTCGTAATTATTCGATGGGGTTCATCTAGAATAACAATGCGTTTTTGTATCAAGCTGATAAAATAAGGATCCTTCGAGGTATTTGACCAAATAGTTTCTAGGTCGCAACATTACCCCCCTCTTAGTCATGCTCGTCCCGAGCATCATTTGTTCCATGATACCGAGCCAATCTGTCCACATGGACTACCTTTGGCTTTCCCTATGTGATGATGTGACCTATCGCATTAAGAAGGGACTTCGAGTCCCTTCTTAATGCGATAGGTCACATCGTTGATCCTCGTAATAACTGTATAAGGTCCTTCCCAGCGAGCCTGAAGTTTCGGGGACTTCCCTTTTCTGCGAAGAGGATTGTGGAGCTACACCAGTGTTCCTTCTTCAAAACCATTGGTGTTTGCACTTCGGTCGTACCGGGTCTTCATCTTCGTACTTGACTTCAAGTTGTTTTCCCGTACCATTCGATGCACTTCGTCCAGTTGGTTTTGAAGTTTACTCACATAGTCCGTAACGGCCTTAGGACTGTCGGGTGGCGTGCCCGTTATCGCATCCACTGGGAGCCTCATTTCTCGACTAAAATTGGCTTTGGCTGGAGTGTGACCAGTACTGTCATGTACTGCAGACCGATAGGACATTAAAAACAGTGGAATGTATTGGTCCCAGTCCCGCTGATGATCGTCTACGACCTTGGCCAGGTGGTTTTCCAGGGTCTGGTTAAACCTCTCGACCATTCCGTCTGACTGCGGGTGTGCTGGAGTTGTACAAGTCTTGTTCATTCCGAGTAATTTGCACATCTCTTGGAACAGCGCAGACTCAAAATTCCTTCCTTGATCGGAATGGATCTCCATAGGTTCACCATACCGACAGACTACTTCTTGGACCAATTTCTTCGCTACGGTGACTGCTTCCTGGTTGGGTGTTGCAAATACTTCTGGCCACTTAGTGAAGTAATCTTGCACTACTATGATGTATTTGTTCCCATCCTCAGTCATCGGAAACGGTCCAGCAACATCAATGGCGATGCGCTCCCATGGGGCTCCAACGTTGTACAACTTCAACTTTCCCCTACTTCTTGTCTGCGGGCCTTTCACTGACGCACACGCAGTGCATCTGCGACACCAATCCTCGACGTCTTCTCGACAGCGCAACCAATAAAACCGCTGCCGCACCTTAACAAGGGTTTTCTTGACTCCTAGGTGCCCACCAGAAACACCATCATGAATGTGCCGTAGAAGAGAAGCCACCTTACTCCGCGGCACTATCACTTGCATGGTGATTTCCTTACCGTCGTTTGATTCCCATCTCCTATACAGCACTTCATCTACCAGAGCCAAACTGTCCCATTGGGCCCAATAACTCTTCGTTTTCGGACTGTAGACGGACACGTCGCTCCATTGAGGCTTGTTTCCGCTCCGTTTCCAGTGCAGTATAGGTTTTAAGTCATTATCTTCTTCCTGCGCCTTCTTCATACTGACTCCGCTCCATTCATCGTCAGTTCTATGAGTCCTTATGAGCTTGACCTCTTCCCGGACTTCCTACCTCTGACGATAAATATTACACGGGCGCGATCCTCGTAAACAGACTTCTTGATCAGGAAATCTTAGCACCTCTTTGGCTACATCCAATACACACTTCTGATTCTTCAAGAAATCCAGTCCCAAAATGCAATCATTAGTAATACTTGCAATCAAAACTGTCTGGCGGTATATTCGGTCGCCAATTCTTAACCTAACATCTGTCTCACCGAGGACGGTAACAGGTTGACCTGTGGCTGTCTGCAGATGACACGATGGCGATCGCTTTTCCCACATTATAGTGCGTTTCAGTAGTTCCGGCCTCACAATTGTCCGCGATGCTCCTGTATCCACAGTTAAGCCGCAAGGTTGGTCGTTCAAGGTGGCCTCGACGATCAGACTATTCCCATTGCAAACTTGGGTGATGGTAACGGTCGGCGCCATAACTTGACCTTGGGTTTCAGACTCGTCTGTGACTCTTCTCTTCGTCGAAGGACATTCCAGGCGAATATGTCCCTTACCACCACAGCCATAACAAGTTGGGACGAACCGAGGCTTCTTTTCCTCTTTAATTACCTCCTTAACTTCCCTGACCTTATTTAGTTTCGTGTCCTGCCGAACAGCTTCCACCTCGAGAGCATGAGCCAGTGCGTTCTTCATGGTTTGGTGGTGTCCCAGCCGTACAAAGGTCCTGACTTCCGTTTCTCGAATGCCATTTATAAATAACTCCAGCAGGTTCTCTTCAATCATCATTGGTTTGGATGAGTATGCACGTCGCACCAGCCTCTCCACTTCCAATGCCCATTGTTGTAGACTTTCACCAGGCTTTTGTTTTCTCTCGTGGAGTTGCGCTCGATAAACATGTTCCAGGTGTTTCTCACCGTAGCGTGTATCCAGTGCGTCCATGAGGGTTTCCAGAGTCCTTCCTTCAAGCGGTAGATTTTCCAACACCATTAAAGCATCTCCCCGTAACGCCAGCGCCAGGGCCGCAAAGGACTGCTTGCTGCTCCAGGAATTTCCTACTGCAAGTATCTCAAACTGGTACTTGAAAGCTGTCCACGAGGTAGTCCCATCAAAACGCGGGAGATCGAGCTTTGTGGCTGATGGTGAAGTTACTGAAATAGGTCCTTGAGTCTTCAGCCTCATTACTTCCTTATTCATTACCTCCAAGCGGCTTTCGAAGGTCTCAGTCTTCAGGGTTACCTCCTTATTAAGCACAATCAGGCGGTTTTCGAGGGTTCCAGTCTTTTGATTAACCTCCTCGTTCAGCATCTGTATGCGATCTTCTAGTGTCTTCACTTTCGCACTTTGGATGATGTTACCTGTGTCTATTTTACTTAAGACAGCCTCTTGGTTGGCTTCCATTATCTCTTAAATATCCCGCCGGCTCGACTCTTGATTGGACTGCATCATCTCCTTGAACTCCTGCCGGGTAGCCTCTTGGTTGGCCTGGATCATTCGCTGACTGGCCTCTTGATTGGCCTTAAACATTTCCTGCATAGAGGCCAGCAACGCTGCCATGTTCAGTTCCGTTGAGTTTCCTACTGGTGCTGCCACAGCTCCAGAAGAACCACCGGCATCAGCCTGACGCTCTTCATCTTCATGGCTCCGTTGACGTGCGGCATCCATCTCGACTTGACGTCTGGTTCGTGGAGTACGCCCTTATTCGTCTCGCGGTAGTAACGGCATTCCGCTTCTGACACCAATTGTTAGGTACTAGGGGTAGGTACACTAAATGCCGTTAAACGTGTAAAAAGGTTTAATTCGCTCTCCACAAACTTGACAAATACACAGTACTATACTAATTCACTATCACTAGTTACATACAACAAACACTGTTCCGAATCACTTAGCAGTCACACAGTATTCCAATATAATCGCCTAGGTCACTGGTATATCACTCTTCGTTCGCTTACTTAAGTTCCGTACACTGTCGCTTCCAAGAAGTAACTAACTCGCTGCCCGTCGTCAACACCTTATATACGGAATAAAGATGCGAGCTGGTATTTTCCTGAACATTCTCAGTAGGTATGTAGGTAATAATAATCGGAATCGAACGATCTCGAGACCCATTGTCGGCTTCCCTTTGTATTCGTTCGCGAGTAGGTATTCGCAGCCGTCGCCGCGCCGATAACGCGTTCACTTTATACCTACAGTCTCGAACATTCAACTTTTAGAGATCCTTCGTAATTATTCGATGGGGTTCATCTAGAATAACAATGCGTTTTTGTATCAGGCTGATAAAATAAGGATCCTTCGAGGTATTTGACCAAATAGTTTCTAGGTCGCAACAGTATTATTTGTGAAGATTATGTTATTGATCAATGTCATCACGATATTACCATGTTTAAATGCGCAGAATACACATAATAATTCTGGAGTGAGTGGGTGTACTCATAATGAAACACAAACACTTGATATAATAGTTCTGTTTAAACTTACCCAAGCTATTATTTCCCAAATAACTGTAGGTATTCAAGAGCGGGCCGATGTTAAGACCCGTATAGAAGATTTGTGTGAACTATATGTCAGCCACTTAATCCCGGATGAGAACTCGGCACGTGTAAGGAAAAGGCAGTTTATCTTGTATAATTTCTATTAGAAGGGCTGTAGACATATTGCATTATTCATATAAGTGTTTTTCCCCAGTCTTTAAACTCTAAGTATTAGCCTAAAATGTGAATTCATACTTGTAGGCATATATTTGGGCTAACTATTAATTTGTCTTCAGATTATTTTTTATCAAGTTAGCGCTGAAGCAGTGTTGACATCATTGCTATATCCAATATTTTTACTATCTGTCGCGTCGTTAAAATAAGGCAAAGGAGTCAATTTAATTAGGAATACCGTAATAATTAGATTCGGGAAAGAGTTGAAACCAAAATTCAATATTAGAAGGTAGAAACTCGATATCATATCCGAAAAGTTTTTGGACTAATTGGAAATGACAATAGCCAAAAATCTTCGTGACTTTTTGGTATTTGGTGGAGTACCGCTTGGCGCAGTGGTTTAAGTGTAGGCCACCCGGCTCATTGCACCGGGTGGTTGCGAGTCCAATTCCCACCGGAGCAAATTTCGAAAATGGGCTTTTCGTAGTTTGCACAAGTCTGGGATCGCCCCTAGTCAATTGTACGGTACCCATAGTACAAGCGGTGCTTAGTTTGGGACCATAGAGTTGGTGTGTCAGTCTGGCGATATTTATTTATTTATTTTATAAATAGTACGTAATTGGTTTCTTCCAATGATAAAGCAACAGAATCAAAACTTGTTTACTTAATGGAGAAAACAAACTTCATAAAATAAACAAAGGGGAACAAATAAAGTGGTTCGGCAATTCTGTGCGCTCGCAGTGGATGGAGCAATAAAATGTAAATAGCTACAGAAGTGTTAAAAGGAGTAGCGGTAGAAGTTTAGCTCACGCGAACTTAGCACTCCATGGCGTCCCCCGGAGCTAAGGGCTTGGTCCGTGTAATGAGACTTAGCGGGGGCGGACACAAAGCGGGGGTGGAGCTAAATAAATAGATTTCAAAAAGCTTTGGGATAGGTTGGTGGTACGGCTTAGTAGTAGAGCCAACATAAACGGGCTGACTCAACCAGGGTAGTACCACCCTGTCACAGAAGATTAGCGTAAAATAGTTATTATAGCTGCGTTTCGTACGTTGACTGAGGCGGAAGCCCAACCCGCACTGCCTTCTCCCTTTGTTTTCTTACACGTGCCAGGCAAGACAACGTGCGAGTAATGCCTTTGGTATTGCAAGCATCTATGAGCTATGTTAACTGCTTGGCACAAGACAGGTCGTAAGCATGTTTATATAAAACAACTGCTCATTTCTTCTTGAGACAAGAAACCGCACACGTTTCGTTGAACAGGTTTTCCATATTTATCAAAATGTCTAATTTATTTTGGGGAAAACAATATCATTTTTAAACAGTCGCAATGTGTAAACATTCTTTAACCCAGCCTATAATATAATCACAATCTTTTCACGCATACTTTAAAACGCTTTCAATTATAACTTGGACCACGACGCTCATTCCCCATACAGGGGAAATTCACCGCAAATGGTCTCAACAAAGAAATATAATAAAGCTTACATTGAAACACAAATTATCAGGATTAAGTAATGAGCGAATGGGTATCAGAAGGTAATAAGTTAAATACCTTTGTTTGGTTAGAACTATTGAATTAGCAAAACTCTACATTCCAACCAAGCGAAACCAATACCTCTCAAAGACTTTGAACTAGACGAGTAAACGAGTTAAATTTCTATTTAAATATAACCACAACTCAAATATTAAAGAAAAATGTGTTGGATAGACCTTTGAAAATAGAACTTTGACCTTGAAAGTAAAACAAGAGAATAAAGACAATAGAAGAAAGAAGGTTGTGTAATTAAAATAAATACACAATAAAATATTTAATACTATTTAAATAAGTAGCAGTTTTATTCAATCTGATCAATTATTTATATTCTTCCTACTAATATTATAAATGCGAAAGTTTGTGAGTGTGGATGTATGTATATATGTATGTATGTTTGTTACTCCTTCACGCAAAAACTACTTAACGGATTTGGATGAAATTTGGAACACGTATAGATTATAACCGGGATTAACATATAGGATACTTTTTAACCCAATAATCCAATACTACGCGGATGAAGTCGCGGGGCACAGCTAGTTTATATATATACCTACTGCCAGTGAATATTAGCGAAATAAATTTGAAGTTATGAAAATAAATAACAGTTATTGGAAGATGGGTAAATTATCAGAGTTATTTATTTTTCGTGTTCGATGGTTGTTCAGTGTTTATTTCATTAATTGTATGTTTATGAGCTGAGTCGGCCTATTAGTAAGATGTAGGTATTTTGCATCAAAATTATGCTTTGTTTATACTGGTACGTACTTTGTCGTTTCGCACTAAGACTCCACTATGGTGCGAAACAATTAAGTATTCTATTTGAAGGCGTTCTTAGTGTAATTACTTGTTAAGAAATAATTTTAGCCTGATTTTTGTCCTGACTACAGCTGTAAATTCTTGCTTACTCTCAGTAAGTAATAAATTGCGAGGTAAACATTCGCATAAACTAAACTAAAAATAAACATGTAGTTAATTAAACATTAATGATTTTAAAATTGTGCAAATTGGTTGAAATGATCATTATTTATGAATAAATATGAATGATTCAGAGTAAATAGCACACAGCTTAAATGGGAGCGCGCCAGTCAAACACGGAAGTAGAACAAGCGATATTTTCAGGCAGACTACATTTATTGTTCAGCACGAGAATGGTTCACAGCGTAAGCAACGTTATGTCTATGTACATAAATTACCTATCGCTATAACAGTACCATGAGGTGTCATATAAAATTTAATGAAACTAAGCCTTTTTATAAGGTCCTATTTTAGTAATGCCCCATATTTTTCATAGCACCTTGCTGAAGATGATGAAGGTCCCAACCATAAATAAATAATCTGATATAACATCGATGATCCAACATCAAATTATTATATTTTTTTGTGATAGTCGACGAACTTTTGCATTTATACCAAGGCACCATGCATAAATATCGTACATTATTAAAACCCTATATGATTTTACAAGTCCATGCAGGGAAGTACGCCTATTCAATGATTGCACTAAAAATATATGTTCCGGATAACACGGCTCGCTAAATGGGCCACCCAAAGAGCCACTCACAAAATAATTACCGCGGCTATTCCAGTCACTCCGCGGATACAACGCGGGGTAATGAAAATGCTAACTAAGCGAAATGTCAAGCGCATGATATATTGACGTCCAGTCCCCGCCCGCCGAAGCCCAACTATTGTTCCCAATCTACAATATTGCCGCGTTAAACCTGACAGAAAAATTGTGAATACAATCCGATTTATTTGTGAAAACTTGGAAATGTTTTAAATTGACTATATTAATTAATCATAGTGTTTATTTATGTTAACAATGTATATTTCTACATAGCTGTAAAAGCTGCGTTTCGTACGAGTCGGAAGACCAACTCCCCTTACTTTCACTCTATCCCATTTCCTAGGCCCCTTCAGGGCCCTAACCACGCTAGCTACTCAAATCGTAATAGAAAAGCAAACGCTCGCGATTACGTTTCAAACGCTCCGCTTTTGACGTTTTGCTGACACCATACCATATCAATGTCAGTAGAAATCGTGAAGCTCTTGTCAGCAAAACGTCAAAAGCGGAGCGTTTGAAACGTAATCGCGAGCGTTTGCTTTTCTATTACGATTTGAGTAGCTAGCGCGGTTAGGGCCCAGGTCGACAACGTGAGAGCGATGCCATCGGTATCATCAGGTGGGTCGTATGGTCGTTTACCGACTTTGCTATAATATTATGTACCTATCTAAAAAAATAAGATTGTACTCGAACTAGTTTATGTTTGTCTCCAAACACAAAATTAGTCCTCGTTATTGTTTGTATTTTATTTTAAAATTGTTGACCATTTCATTACTTTAATGCTGTTAATTGTATCCACATTAGATTGTTTACAGATGGCCATAATACTTACAACGAAAACTGGACTAGGTACTTAGATTACCCATATCTATGTAGATCTAAAGTACTTACCGAATTTATAATATAAAGAGTAGTTTTCTCAATTCGTCGGGGAATACTAACTAGATTATACCTACAACAGAATTACACTGTCGCACCTCTGGGCTCCCAGTAATGTTGATCAGATAACTCGATTCGTTTTGTTTGTTCCATTAATTTCCAACGGATTGTTATTTCAGAATTTTAATTTTACCTTGACGCCAATACAATTTGGATTTGATTATCCGCGTTGATTAAATTGGACGAAAAATACTATTCAGTAGGATTCCAAAACATTAATTTGATTTCGTATTTTTAGAATAGAGAATTACAAACAAAATGTACATACCATTTCTGAGTATTACCTTTGTTTGTCCTAGGAATTAACCCTAATCTAGCCGTCAACGTTGTTTACAAATCTAGGTCGAGCTGAGCACGGACCCTAGCTTCTAGACTAGGCGTGTATTAATAAAGGTCGGGTCTCAGGTAAACACCTGACTGTGGAGCTATAAATAAGTCTGACTATGTCCATTTCTGTGGGGCGTGGCGGTGGACCGGCCAGGCGGCCGCCGCAATCGAAGCCCGCAATTATATCCACTCGTTGGTTATAATACCATACCATGGTACGTACCAACGTACCATGGGTTACTCTAATATCTATTCACATGTCTTAACTCAGAGTACTCAAAAGAAGCACAAATTTGAAAAGTTCTTAATTTTTACGCGGCACGTAATAAAATACAGTTAAACGACGACGTCTCAAAAGCGTAAAAAATAGTAACAATTTGGTATTTGGCCGTATTTCTATCATGTAGGTGGTATAATAATCCAACTTCATATTTAAAATTATCACTTTGTATATTATTGTTATTTTATATATAAAGTAGGCACTCCACGTTCAAATATACAGATTGATAGACAGATGTGAATGAGGCCTTCAAAACCAGGCAACAGATAAATATTACAAATAAATATTATGTTTGTTAAATATGTATGAGCAGTGATAGCCGATTGGTTAAGCACGCGTCTTGCGGGCTACCAGGTCTCGGGTTCAAACCCCGGCTCGCACCTCTGGATTTTTCGTAATCTATGTGCGAATCATAATTTCTATATGATTATCACTTGCTTACGGTGAAGGAAAACATCGTGATGAAACCTGCATGTCTTAGAAGATTTTACCAATTTTCGAAAGACATGTGAAATCCGCCAACACCCGCACCGGGCCAGCGTGGTGGATTATGGCCCGAATCCCCCTCGTGTTGAGGGGAGGCCCGTGCCCAGGAGTGGGACGACAAAAGGGCTAAAATTATTATTATTATTATAAATATTATGTTTATTGTTTTTATAAAAATCGTGGGGCATTATTCTAAAACGGTATCTAACCACAATATTGTAAATTTATCAGTGAAACCTTTCGAGAACTTTGCTTCCTAAAACAATGTCGACTTCGCTTCAATGGATCTAAAAAGTTACAAAGAATTTGGAACTCTCCGAACTTCAGAGTTCTGTGTAGACTTTACAAAATGTTTAAAAATCTCCGATAGACCTGTATTCCATTCTGCAAAGTAGATAGGTACTCATTGAATTTGTGTTGTAAACTGTTTTTTGGATATTTCTCACATTCTGTTCACGAGAAGAAAATCTCGTGGTAAAGTTTAAATGGATCTTGTAGTAGGGGTGTGTTATGCCTGAATGAACTTTCGCACCCTCAGTATAGACTGACCGAAATAACTATGCACTTGTTGGGAAACAGTCAGCAGGACTTTGCACTTTATGCTCTCGACTTAGGCAGCTATTTTATTCGTAGCATCAGATTATACGCTTACCTACAACCGACCGGCTGACCATAATGGTCTCGCATTATAGTCACTTTATTGGTGGATTCTTTGATTCCAAATCGTTCTGCTTTGTTTTTATTATTCCCTGAAACAGGTGTTGGTTTGTTTGATAAATTTTATAAAGAAACTTGGAATACTAACTTGGTAGTTACCTATAAGTTCTTTGCTTGAAGAGATGTTTATTTGTAACAAAAGCTAGAGAGACAGCGGCTTGATGTGACATAATGCGTTACAAAAGTCTTGCCTTGCGGCTCGTTCTGGCACTGCTGGATTTTTTTTTAATTCGTTTAAGATACATATTAATAAATCGATCTCAAGTTTGATACCGGTCTTGAGAACGATTTATACATGTCATTTTGTTCAAGTAAGACATAAGAATGACAGTTCCATGATCGCTCTCAGACTTGAGATCGATTAATTAATACGGGCGTTCTTAGTACTTAAAACTTCCTTCCTACATCATAAGATAAAACCTTAATGTTAGTGACTTAATGTGATATAACGTATTTAGATTTTTGTCTACTAGTTAAATCTTACAATAACCTTTAACACACAAAATCCTGGCTATAAAACGGCTTACGTTCCCGTGCACAGTCCAAAAACTCCTTAAATTATCTGAGTCGCTGCTGAACGTTTTATATGCTAATTGAAATCACTTTTAGACGCCAGAAGGCCCATAAAAATGGTTGTAAAGCTGGCCTGAAATTCTTCCTGGGCTCTTAAATTCCGTACTAGGGTGTATGTTGCTCTTTTGTATTTGATTTTAGGGCGATGAAAATAAGATGGTTGTGATAACCGACCTTTGGAAATAGTTATTTTATGAGCTCGTAGCAGTCATGGTAAGTATTATATACTAGCTGTGCCCCGCGACTTCATCCGCGTAGTATTGGATTATTGGGTTAAAAAGTATCCTATATGTTAATCCCGGTTATAATCTATCTGTGTTCCAAATTTCATCCAAATCCGTTCAGTAGTTTTTGCGTGAAGGAGTAACAAACATACATACGTACATACATACATACATACATCCACACTCACAAACTTTCGCATTTATAATATTAGTAGGATTTTTACAGTGGTAACGCTAAGCTGTAGTCACTTGAATACAGGCTGGTTTGAAAGGGGTAGCACTACCCTCCCACATAGGCGTAAAGTAGCTATTCTAGCTGCGTTGCGATGAGTGAGTGAGCCAAAGCCCAATCTCCCCCTTTGCCCTGCCTCCTTCCCACTCCCCGTCCTGGTCGCGTGCCTGCAATGCCTTTGTTATAACTAGCATCTATAGGCTACGGTAATTGCTTAACATTAAGGCAGGTACAATTGTTTGCTAACTTTATTTTAAAAAGAAAAAATACTAATATTCGCGTTAGGCCTTTCAAAAAACCTTAATGTGTTTTAAAGGCCAAGATAGGGTTCTAACTCGGAACCTCTGTCTAACCGCTAGGCTATTTACATTTTGTACTATCCGCATACAGTATAGGTTCCCGAGAAATTTCCGCATTGATCCTCAAATCAAATTTTCCCACAGACAATCTGATAAAACCGTATTCTGTTGATGGCAACCGGGATTCGGAGCGACGTCTCTCGATAATGGATCCCGCTAACTTTTTTGCCGACAAATAAAAACGCCACAACTAAACCTATTTACGTTTACTGATGTACTTTGATTTGACTGTTCCAGCTTATTTGTTTTGTACCGCTTTTCTCGGCAAAGACTCTAGATTTCAAAGATTGGGTAACCTATTTATTATTTTTTATAGAGTTTTTGTTTAAGATGTTTGTATCAGCATCATTATAAAATATTTATAGATAAACTTCATTGCCTGTCAAGTATGCCCCTCCCTTTTTTATTGACAAACTCGGCAAACAAGCATACAACCCAGCTGATGTTAAGCAGTTACCATAACCGATGCTTACGATACCAAAGGCATTGTTCGCACTTTGCCGACCTGAAAAGGAGTGGGATATAAAAAGGGGCACAGAGGGGGGCTTGGGCTTCTGGCTCCCTCACTCATCGTACGAAACGCAGCTTTAATAGGTACTTTACGTTTAAACTCAATATTGTTTTTATTCATGTAAGCCAAAAAAGCAAATGCTTTTCATAAGTAAATATTAATAGTCAGAATCTAATCTACCACCGGTTCGGAATGCTGCTTCCACTGAGAAGATCTTCTAAGAGAGGGTACGGTACTAAATCCTACTAATATTATAAATGCGAAAGTTTGTGAGTGTGGATGTATGTATGTTTGTTACTCCTTCACGCAAAAACTACTGAACGGATTTGGATGAAATTTGGAACACAGATAGATTATAACCGGGATTAACATATAGGATATCTTTTAACCCGATAATCCCGAAATTTTTGCCAAGTTAAAATACTACGCGGATGAAGTCGCGGGGCACAGATAGTATAATATAAATATAAATATCGCCAGACTGACACACCAACTGTATGGTCCCAAACTAAGCAACGTTTGTACTATGGGTACCTTACAATGGACTGGGGGCGATCCCAGTGACACCCAGACTAGGGCAAATTATGCAAAGGCAATTTCCTTAAATTTGCCTCGGCGGGAATCGAACCCGCAGCCACCATGTGCAGTGAGCCGAGCGGCCTACGCTCGAACCACTGCGCCAAGCGGTAGTCAACCTACCTACTACCCCAATGAAGCCAGCCAGTATTGGACCTGTAGTCAATTGTCTATAGCTTGTCTCTACCACCATTATTAACTAGCCTAACACAGCATCACATCAAGAGTATTTTCCATTTGTAGAAGACAAAACATCGGAAAAACTGAAAAGACCTTATTACGCAAACAATTATACCTTTGCTAACTTCAATCGCCAAGCAGTTAATAACAGCACGCGATTGCCTTTTGTAAGTCCAGCATTCCTTTGTTAATGAACGAGACCTACTTAATTACTTTCCAGATATAAAACTGGAGTAATATAAAAGGTTTATGTAATCGCATAGTTTTATTTCGCCTCCCACTAGGCACGCGATCATGGGCTACGGCTAACACTTTGGCTAAAGTGCGTGCTTATTATACGAAAATGAAAACGGGGTTCGAGTGGATTTCCACGTATACACAGTTATAATGGAACCGCTCACGCGACGATCAGTCGACATTAGGGGTTTTGTGTTTTAGATAAAACTGTCTCGACTGTGTTATCAGTTATGTGTGTGTGTCTGGAGCGTCTTTTATACAAATGATTTTTTTTTAAATTATTAAGTGTGTAACCTTATTTGTTATATTGCCTTTAAGGGTGGTTTTAAACATCATGATAGTTACCTAGGCAACGAAAATCCTACTAATATTATAAATGCGAAAGTTTGTGAGTGTGGATGTATGTCTGTATGTATGTATGTATGTATGTATGTTTGTATGTTTGTTACTCCTTCACGCAAAAACTACTGAACGGATTTGGATGAAATTTGGAACACAGATAGATTATAACCGGGATTAACATATAGGATACTTATTAACCCAATAATCCAATACTACGCGGATGAAGTCGCGGGGCACAGCTAGTGTATTATAAAAAAATCTTAGTCTGGTAGATTATCGAAAAACTGATGAAAAAAGTTGTCATTTGCCAAAGGAAAGTAAAGAAGAATATTTTAATTTTTATTTTGATAAATAATAACTCAAACGAAAACATATTTTGAGAAACCCTGAACAGTTACTTAATTAACTAAGTATAGAGTAAGTAAGTATGCTTACTTAAGTATTTACACCTACAGGAAAAACATGTGTTTCCAATGGAAATTGACGATCGCCATACGTGGCACAGATGCGTTTAAGTTGATACTTTTAAGTAATGAGGAAGGTGTATCTCATCACCTTAAGTAGCAAGTTCTGTTGTTTGTTTATATCGGTATATAAGTACATTTATTTATTTTCTCAATACATACATGTTTTAACTGTATGTAACTGTAATAATAACCTAATACTATACTTAACAAAAATACAACAACTAAAATTTTCTTAAAATTATTTTAAAACTATTTTGGTGACAAAAATTTGATTTTAGTAGGTAGGTATTTAAATGTATGTTTAGGAACTAATCTAAATGTAATGCAATTGTGAGTCCTTGATGATATCTCGGATTTTACTCATATATACATAAATGTTACTCCCAAATAAATCTACGGAAGGATTATCGTTATTGAGAATATTGTATTGCCGACACATTCGTACGATTGGGTTATAGTAGGATGTGTTGTTACGAAAAACTTTGAGGGTAAAAACGTTAGGTTTGCGGCATCTATAGTTGGTGTTTATATTTAAGTTGGATAACAAAGCGGGAGAATCAATTAATGAATGTGTGATTTTATATAGATATATAAAATTACTATGGGTACGCCTTGTATCAAGTGAGAGTACATTGAAGTGAGTTAATCTAGCCTTATACGATTTCAATTTCCGGTGCAGGTTATGTCGATAGCATAATATTTTTAAACACCTCTTTTAGACCCTTTCAATCCGGTCAATATTAAACGGTAGGGAACGATAGCCGGTAGATGGAACGCGCTGCTTTCAGTTGGGCAAACTGGAATGAGACGAAAACATTTGTAACTTCTACTTGGTAACTGACTGACTGTCTGACTGACAAACGGTGACAGTTTTTTTTATTTATTTAGGTGGGCGGGACTTCCATAGTGCATTATGCGTGCCAGTATCAAATAGTATTTGACATTAACACTTTAATGACGTTTAAAATTAAAATTTAAATGAAAGTTAAATAGTATTAAGTATTTTATTACATTGATGACCTTCTCTGAGATATACAAAGTAGTAAAGCGCCATTAGTTTTTCATCGATTTTCCATTAATTCGAGATCCAATCGTCGAACACAAAAATCTGTTCTGTGTGTGTGGCACCATTTATTAAAAGTAGGTAAAATATTTAAAATTGCTCTATTCTGAACATAATGTGGGAACGCATAAGCCTCTAGTGATTGATGGATATTCCTTCAGGCAAAACACATAATAAATTCTGCGAGAAATATGTACTTTTTTCGAATTAAATGCTTTTTAAGTTGTAATGCACAAATTGAATTCACGAATTTACTACAAAATAATGTATATATAATATAGATAGCTATGTGTTTCTGACCCAAATAATATATTATTAGAATAATTTCACCCCTTAATTTGCAGGCAAAGTGAAAAATAAACGAGATTAGCTTTCCCGTTAACGTAGCTCAAAGTCGACCCTGCTAAGTGCGGGAGAGAGCGAAGTTAAGGTTGGTTCACATCGTTGGCCTTCGCGTCAACGCAAGGATTTAGCACGTTAGGCACACATGGTGTCTTTTACGCAGCTTTCAACCCGCCGAATACGAGAAAAGCATGTAAATTACACACGCCGTATTATACGAGAATATTTTTACTTTTTGGTACTATTTGTATGCTCATTTTGTTATCACAGATAATGTTACTTTTGTGAAAAGGTAATGTTACTTAATCATTTAACAACAAGTAACAAACAGGTAACATTTAACAATTTAAATATAATGTTGATTATTTACATGCTTATATTGAATGCTTACGCCTTATTTTATTGAAGACATCCTACTAATATTATAAATGCGAAAGTTTGTGAGTGTGGATGTATGTATGTATGTATGTTTGTTACTCCTTCACGCGTAAACTACTGAACGGATTTGGATGAAATTTGGAACACAGATAGATTATAACCGGGATTAACATATAGGATACTTTTTAACCCAATAATCCAATACTACGCGGATGAAGTCGCGGGGCACAGCTAGTTTAATAAATATTACCATTGTGACATAACGTCGACCAGTGTGGAACTCGCCTAAATTATAAACGTAAATCTACTAGCGACACGCTAATTGGGTGCAAAAGTAAATATTTAAAAAGGTGAACGGAGAAACGTGAGGTTTTAACTTTTCAATTACGTCAATTAAGAGTGCCTTGCGCAGCTGCGGACGGCATTATGAGTTACGTAGGTATTAGCCATTTTTGCGAAAACAATTCTTACAGAAATAACAAACGATGGAATCGTGATCGTTCAATTAAGTAGGCGGTCTTAAATATGGAGTTGTAATTCAAAATGGTTCTGGAACATAATTTTTCTGTATTTTTTATTTAATTAGTAAAGAGAATCTATTGATTCGGTGATTAGTTTTAAAACAAAGTGTTTATTACAAGTTATTGATGTTATTTAGTGAAAAATGTGAGGGGAAGGTGAATAGAAAAATAGTAGGTACCCTACATATTCATCCCAGGTTAATTATTGCGAGGAATATTTTATTGGTTTGATGTAATTGTGGGAAAAGTCCAAACTGGGTTCTAGTGTGGATTTTATTTTCTAGTTATCAACAACAGCGCCACCTGTAGGGCCACCAATTATAATTTAGACCCATCCTGGTTATCCCATGAGTACAAAAGAAAAAATTAAAATCAGTCAATCCGTCTTGAGGAGAAGAATAAGTTTTTCAATGAAAATAATGCACCCAACTTGTTTTGACATTTTTTTACAATATTTTTTTTGGCCTGGGGCAGTGTGGTTGATTACGGTTTGAATCCCCCTATTAGTGAGGCGATGCCCGTGCCCAGGAGTGGGATGTCGAAAGGGCAAATTCTTTTGTTATTTTTTAAAGGGTCGCCATAAAGGGTCTCAACAACAGCAACGCATTTTTTGTTAAAGTATGTTACTGCACTCTTAAATCAATAAATCATTTCTCAACGCTCAAGAAAACCGACTAATGGTATCAAATCCATTGTCGGAGTCGTGTCGCTCATGTGTTGCGGCGAATTGATTTCCATTTACATACAAAACGCTTTACCGAGATTACATTGTATGGGAGCATTTTATTACATCTCCAATGAGCCGTGAAAAGATCGCTTTCATATAATTTACACCCTTCTATTTTATTTGTAGCAATTGTTTTGTCGTAGAATTGATTTCAGCTGCAAATTCGAATAATTAAACAAAAGCCAACTCTGCAATACCTGTGTGTATGTCTAAGTATAGGTATTATTGACATATACTTACAGTTCCATTTATCTTAACATGCGCCAGTGTTCAGTGGCAAAGAGTTGTTGGTTTTGCAATCATTTTACAGAACACTAATGTTAGTACAAAAAACTCCACCTATTATTCTTTCGATTAAATATAAGACACCTAGATCTTCTCAGTCGAGGTCGCGTTCCGATCCGATGGTAGATTTACCCTCGCCACCTCTCCTGGCAGCAGCCCAAGCCGAGGTCGTGTCCCTTGTGGCGCCCTTGAGCTAGCTAACCCCCTGCCCCTCTGGCTGGAGCGCACTTGCGCTCGCCCTCTGTCCGGGTGAAGTTGTTATGGCCACTTTGGCCAACAACATATAGTCAATTAAAAAAAATAAAATAAGACACCTAAACTTTTTCGGCACTTGCCGAGAGTCAAAGCTCGTCGTCATTGGCCACCATTGTCGATACTGGATACTGGAGTAGCAATGGTGGGAGTGTGAGGCGGGACAAGTCCCATAAAAAGAAAGGTATAAATACTTACGTCAAGTTAGTTACCAACTCGCTTTATGAGCCGAATGGAGTCTAAGATTTTAAACGAAGTCTAAATATATATACCAACTGTAACATCTCAAATTAAACAATACTTATACCATTGGTACAGCATCAAAATTGACTATAGATGATCCCAGGAATAATGAATGATGGATTCAATAATCCAGGATATGTGCCTAAGGAATAAAAGCCAAGAAGTTGTCAAGTCTAGACCATCCTGTTTTTTACTTGTTTTACGGTGTCCATACTCAATCGTATCACTGTTCACGAGCTGGCACAGCTGTCAGCGTCATTCACGTTCGCAATTTATCAGATTTGCACCCCACATGAACAACTTACAAATAAAATTTGTCTCATATGGAGAAGCTTATTTAGATTTTTTTATGGCGGTACCTATCTGAAATAAGTATTTGTTTTTTTTTGTATACCTATTTCCCTAGTTTTATTTAGAGGTAAATAAATTCCTTTCGATAAAATTATAATATGATGCAAAATAAATTCGCGATATTTAAAATAGTATTTAACTTTTTCAGGGATTTTAATTAGTGATAAACATTGATGAAATTTTTTTTGGCATTTGTTGCCCCTAGTAGTTCGATTACGACAAGCAAATTCTATGACTAGCTATTTTGCGCTAAGTTTATTTCGCACAACAACCCATCTTATAACATGCAAATCTTTTACCTTTTATAGTTAAACTATGACGAACAAATTGCATTTTACAAGAAGGTTTTATCTCGCGACTTACCAACTTTTATTTTCCTAAACCATCTTTATACTCAATGTTCGTAAACAAAGCATCGATAACTCAAAACCTTTCGCCCCTATTAAAAACAGTGACTTGATAATTCCCGGCCTTTGTTCTCACAAGCAACAACCGATTAACGAAAGAAAAGCTATAATGACCTTTGACATTTTTTTCAAAAATCTCCTTTGATTAAACGCTTTCATTGTGAAGCGGCTACATTGTTCGATTATATGAAGTGATTTACCAAATTCCCCAATCGTTAGGGCTTTCATGTCTATCGTAATTTGTGGATTGTTGTACCCGGCACGCGATGTGTAATCGTGTTTTATTATTTTTTTGAGGATATATTTTTGTTGCGGTACGTGCGAGTTGTGTTTACGTTTCGACTTGGGACCCAAAGTCCACTCCACTAGAGTGCAATATTGAAAATAACAGGTGTTTTTTTTGTAAAGCAGTAGGTATATTCTAAACTCAAATGACATGTATTTTTTTTCGTTACGTAGATTCTTACTAAGTAGATCTTTTTTTTTATAATTTACAATTAATGTGAAATTCAAAAAAAAAAAATTCAAAATTCAAATATTTTTACTTCAAATAGGCCAGATTAACTGGCACTTTTAAAAAGTCAAGAACTAGGTGCATTTTCCAAAACAAAGTCCTATGGAGAAGAACATGCAAGAAACTCCATGGATACATTTTTTCTTTTCTCTTTTTTTAAATTATGTTTGTTTATGAGTTTATCCTAGGATGATTTAACCAATCTTTCCGGGAGTTTATCACATTTCTAGTATTCCCATTAGACCATCCAGCTAAGCTAATGCTTGTGTTAGGAGTGGGCTTATATAGTCAATAGTTTAATGGCCAGGATGGGGATCGAACCCGGAACCTTTCAGCTACGAGGGCGGCCCCTCTAACCACTAGCTTATTGACGCCTTAAATTATTAGACAATAAGTTGCGCAAAATCGACCTTGGCCTTGCATTTGCGCAACATGACCAAACTGTAAGACTTGATCAAGAACTACACTTATTTGATCATGATCTGAAGTCATGGTCTGGCGGTCTGTATTATTCTTGGCTGGGCTACATAATTAGAAGAAAATTAAGCCCGACTTTGGGCAACAAGAACATCAATAAGTCACACAAGAACGGCCAACCGTTCGCTGCAGCCAACCTTTGAGACTTATTATTCTTTTAAAATAAAGTCAGCGAACAAGCCTACTACCTGCCTGATATTAAGCAGTTACTGCAGCCTATAGATGCTTAACATTCAAAAGGCATGGCTCGCATGGTGTTGACCTATAGGGGAGTAGGATAAAGGGGGGGAAAGGGAGAGGGGAGACATTGGGTTTGCGGTGCTCTGACACATCATAACAAATGCAGCTATATAGGGTGATATTACCCCGATCTGTAAATGAGATGTCGACAATTGGCTCCAGCTTGGCTCTCATCATCATCATCATCAGCCGGAAGACGTCCACAGCTGAACATAGGCTTGGCTCTACCACCATTAAATAGTACGTTGCTATCCTAGGGATAAAAGTAACTTATTTAGTCCCGAGACGGGGTTAGAGTCTCGGTCGCCGAGACGCCAATAGCTCGAGGGACAAAATAAGGCGTTCACCCGAGGTAAACACAGTGCTTTTCATTAGAAATATAAGGAAAGAAAAATTCAAACAGGAATTAGCTTAAGAAATAATACAAGGAAGTATGAACAATGCTCTACAACTCGAAAAAACAAATGAAGATCGGATTACCGCCTATTTTGTTTTTTTCCGTTGGCCGGCCTGGTTCAATAGAAATGTGAAAGTGGAACTAGTTTCTTTTTAATAATTTGACAGCTGTCAGTTGAAAGCAATTATCTCTAGGGCTGAAAAGTATTACTTTCAACCCGCTCCTCAGGCAACTTCAGACCTACTTTCCGAGTATGAGTAATGAAAAAGAGTTATTTTGATAGTTGAGACGACCACCCTTAATAAATTGATTAGAATTTACTACATTGCAATATGAATCGTAGAGCAATAATACACTTTAAGATCATAATCCTGTGACACAGTAAAATTTATGTACACACGATAGTCATCAATACGGTTGAAACATACTGTAAACAACACGAGCTGTAATTGTTCGGTATCTGTTCGGTTGATCGCAAATAATGCCGATCGTTTGTCATTTTTCCATTAAAATAAACGCTTTACGGTTATAAACTCGGAACATTTATTACGTATAATATACGACCGTTTTATAGTATTGATAAATATTATACCTGTCCCCGATGCAAACCTCAATGGTGTGCTCGAATTCGTGCGATAACTCACTCGATATGAATATTTGTATCTGACAAAATGCGTTTTTATAGAGACTTCGCTCACCGCTTTTTCACCTCCCATATGTATATGTTTTGATAATGATTTACACACCACATTTGACAACATACGAGGCATGCCTTTTAAGTTCTGTCGTTTCCATAATTCCCGGAAATTTTGAATTTGGAACTGTTCTATATTCGAATGTGTTTAAATTTCGAATCTCAAAACAGTTGAATGTATTAGGATTAATTTTTAATTGTTTAGTCACAGCGTCGATTAGAATCTGTCAGGTTACGTACGAAAATAAATCTTTCTAAGGAAAATGTTCGTGCAATAATTTTCTACAACTTTAGAAGAGGCCTGACACGGCTTCAGTGTTTTGAAGAGCTAATATCTGTGTTCAGGGATGAAGCCCCATGTCTGCGGACTGTCGAACGCTGGTATTTAGAATTCCAGCGTGGACATACTAGTGTTAGTGACAAATCTCGCGAAGGTCGCCCAAAATCTGCATTCACTGAAGATAACATCATTGGAGTGAGACAACTAATTCTCGAAGATCGTCATGTGACGTATCGAGAGATAGAGGCTCTATTAGGCATCTCAGGGACAACCATTCAGAAGATCTTGCATGAAGCGCTTGGTGTAAGAAAGCTAGTTTGCCGTTGGATACCGCATCTGCTTTCCGACGATCACAAGGCGGCCCGCGTCAGATGGTGTAAGAAAACTTTGCAAAGGTTCAACCGAGGAGAGTCAAATCACGTCTACGACATCATCAGTGGTGACGAATCTTGGATCTATGCCTACGATCCTGATTCCAAACAACAATCTACAATCTGGGTCTTTCAAGACGAGCCAAAGCCGACTAAAGTTGTTCGTTCTCGAAGCACTTCAAAGAAGATGGTGGCCACGTTCGTTAGAAAAACCGGCCATGTTGCGACTATTGCACTTGATGATCGTAGAACGGTTAACGCAGAGTGGTATACCACAGTTTGTTTACCACAAGTCATCGCCGAACTTCGAAAATCTAACTCAAAGCGACGCATCATCCTGCACCACGACAATGCAAGTTCACACAGCGCTCGTCAAACGATTGAGTATTTGAAGCAGGAAAAAGTAGAAATTCTTGACCATCCTCCATACAGTCCTGACCTAAGCCCTAACGATTTTTTTACATTTCCTAAAATTAAGAAAAGTCTTCGTGGTCAAAGGTTCCAGTCCAGTGAAGAAGCAGTCGACGCTTTCAAGTCAGCCATTTTGAACACCCCCACTTTAGAGTGGAATAAATGTTATAATAACTGGTTTGAGCGAATGGAAAAGTGTATTAAGCTACGTGGTGAATACTTTGAAAAACAATAAAAAGTACTATAAGGTTCTAGTTGTGTTTTTTTCTTCAAACGACAAAACTTAAAAGGCATCCCTCGTATTTATGTGTGAGAAAAAGTATTTGAAGTGATTTTTATTTTGTTACAGGATGCGGGTGTTTGAGGCGATGTCGGGACACCATGGGGCGAAGTGGTAGTGCAATGGAGGTATGTAATAAGTACTTTAATTTGCCATAAATAAGGTGTTAAAACGATTGCCACTGTATTCTACTAGAATAGCGAACTCGTAGTACATAATATAAGACTAACTTTCTCTCCGCAAATACCATTTAAGAGTCTGCGAAACATTCTGGTACCATTATTAAAATGTGTCTGCACATTGAAATGAAAAATAAAACAGCTCAGCATCTTCTCAACAGCTTGTGTGCTTGGAAATATGCCAGTCACTTATAAGGGCGGTTTCACACTGGCGTTTTTTTGCGCGTAGTAGCTCATACTTATCGGGTTTACACGCTTACACGCACGCCACATTTTGTGCTTCATAAAACAGAACGCCCGTACACGCGCTTATTCCAGCGTGTTTGCTTGAACCGGTGGGTTCAGTCAGCTGTAGTACGAGTAGTCTCTCGCTGGTGTGTGGCAAAAGGCGCGCCTATACCTACCCACCTACACGTGCTGCCCAAAAAGCTTATACGCGCAGAAAAAACGCAAATCTGTAAGCGCCCTAACTAGTTTAAATGCTGCCACGATCCGAACTCGGATCGCGAACTCCGAACAAAAATGCTCAAAACATTCCTCAGATAAAATTACTCCTTGAAACTTTCGATTGGACGAAAACTTTTTTAATATTAACTTTAATGATCGGGATTACAGTACACAGATTTTATTTCGCTTTTAAAATATGTATTAAACGTTAAATGAAATTGGCTTCAGGTTGCTTGTGTAGTTCTATGTGGATTCACCTTGAAAGCTCCAATCAAATAATTTCTACTTCTTAATACATACAAAAGTAAGGTTTCATTTGATATTGTAACTCTTGGTTGTAAAGTTATAATTTAAATCAGAGCTTCAGATACTATTAAAAGGGGTGTCTGGGATTCGTATATACGTAAACATATAAATTAGAGTTTTAGAGAATGTTAGTTTATAACGGGAGTATTTACTAAATAATCACAAGACAACGTTTCTTCAGTCGCCTTCGTAAAATTACAAGTAGATTTGCTTATCCCAGTTATAAATAAATAGGTACACATAGCTAGCTTCGTATGCCTAACTAAACTTGGTATTAGTTTTATTTTGTTCTACATAGACCAACAATCTGCATAAAAAAAGAAATAACTTAGCCCTTTTTGACGTCCTACTCCCGGGCCTCATTACGAGGGGGATTCAGGCCGTAATCCACCACGCTGACCCAGTGCGCGTTGGCGGATTTCACATGTCTTTCGAAAATGGTTAGATTTTCTATGACATGCAGGTTTCCTCACGATGTTTTCCTTCACCGTAAGGCAAGCATTTTCATAAGGCAAGCAGTAATTACGTACCTTACCTTTGTCGTAAAATCTCAATTACACGTAAAGCTTAATTGACGTACTAATTGAAAATCGGATACGGCGAATAAACGTTCGTATTTAGTCCGTAATTCAAGGTATAACGTAGTAGCGCCGTAGATTGGGTTGTTTGTGCCAAAAGACATGAATTTAGGTCGCGGTTGTTTGTAAAGGGGTTACGTATCAAAACAGAATATTGTTTTGATGTCAGGTGCCGTGATAATCGAATATTGCAGCTATTCATGTTTGGTGATGTTCGTGTATTTAGTGTTTACTAATTTAAAAATCCGTGCTATTAGCTATTTAATGAGCACAGACTTTCCCCCTCGTACTGAGGGGAAGTGGGACATCATAAGGACTAAATTATATATTATTACTAGCTGACCCGAGAGACGTTGTCCTGTCTTTTAGGGGTATGAAAAATAGATAGTAGCCGATTCTAAGACCTACTGAATATGCATAATATAAAATTTCATAAAAATCGGCCAAGCCGTTCCGAAGGTAACTAACATTGTGACACGAGAATTTTATACATAAGATTAGGTGTAAACCTTTTCTTGAATAGTTAGTTATGGTTGCTACTCATAATTTCATGTTTTTAGGCTATTAGATAAATTATAAGGCTTATAACACGAAAGTTGTGACGAATATTCAAAGGGTCGTTAATGATAGTTACGTTTAGTCTGTCTTCACTAGGCATCTCCTCAGCTACCTTATATGTAAGTACCTTAATTATTTCGGACTTTTTAAACACCCCGTATATATTTCAAAGACCCAAACATTTCTAGGTCCCTGCTAGATCTTAGAATTGCTATAATGACTATACTTAAGAATTTATTTCCACAATCAATTAATATTCCTAAATGAGAAGGAGAAGATGACGGTCCACAGTTTGAGATTAAATGGCGTTGGAAATATCATCAGATTTATTCGAATGTGCGTTTTACTTGTACGCAACAGAGTGTAATTTACCGAATTTAAACAGTGTCGTCATGTTGACGTATGATGATGAACATGGCGTAACAGATAAACAGGGATCAGTAGTTCGACTTAGATTTGTTCTAGCGAAAGATACGTGGTACTAATAAAAACGAACTCAAACGTAAATTTCATTATCGTCTCCAAAGCCTGCCGGGCAAAAATAATCCTTATACTCATTTTAAAACAAACAACCACCTACCATCTTAAAGGGGTACTCCGTATGAACTGGGTAATATAGCCAATTACGACAGAGTTCATAATTGAATTGTCTGGTACGTTTGCGAAAAACAAACTGGAAACGTAATAAGCGGGGACACGGCCGCCTGCGCTTGGGGATTCAGAAGTTTAAAAAAAAAGTGAAATAAAATAATGTCGTCGAGCGGCGCTTGTCAGCGAACATCCCCGGGCTCTAGTTATGAAACTGTACTGAGACAAGGAACACAGATACCCAGCTACTGTGGGACCGTTTATAAGACATTGCGATGATTATAACAGAAACTATTAGGTATGATTTTAGCAAGCTAGCTATCGATTCGAGGCTCATGCTGTTTATTGTAGCCTGCAACATCAATTTATATAATTCAGATTCCGTTGAATTCTATAAACGGGATTTGTGAAATTTACATAAATAATTCTTAAGGCTGGAAAGTAAAGTTATCACATCGTCACGAGTGCAGAAAGGTAAAACTAGATCTTTGAAATGCTGACTTAAAGCATCACCAATCAGCTCTATTCAACTAAAAGGCATTCCAACAATATATTAGGCCCTTATTAATAAATCTGTCTCAAGTCTGCGGGCGAACTTAAGCACTCTTTTGACATGTAATTATGCACTTGTATGACATAAGAAAGGCATTTTCAGTATTCTAACCTTAGTGATTTGATCAGATTGACATGTCACTTGGATAAAATCGCTAACGCTTATCACAAGTACCAAGCCAGAAGCGTAGTAGCGCGGTTCAACGTGCGACAAACGATACTCCAAGTTCCAAACTCGGTTCCGTTTTGTTTGTCGTTAAAAATACCGGCGTTAAAAATTGCAGGGAAACACTTAAATAGTTCGTACTTTTCATTTTCCGTAACTTACAGCGGAATAATGTTTGTAACCCTTGTTTGGAGCTCCGAGCACGAAATATATATCGTTTTTCACTTTTATAAGCCAGGTAACACAGTCATCATACCGTTACACCAATGTAAGCGCGTGTCATCCCGCTCACATTACAGATTTCATAAATAGGACTGACAGTGACAGCATGCTTTCTTGATGACGATATGATTACATTAGGAGTTCCCGCTAGGTAACAGAGTTCTTGTATCAACGAATAAAGATTTGACGTCGGTTTTATGGAGTAGAATTTGAACAGAACAGCTGGCCTGTAGATAAGTGTCATTTAAATTCATTTCATCCGATTGTGTATGTAACAATAGAAAAAAGCGAATATAAAGAGTTATATATATATTAGCACTGCATCCATCAATTAAGCTTAGCTATACTTCCCTACCCGCACAAAGTATCGTTTCTCTATCCTACTAATATTATAAATGCGAAAGTTTCTGAGTGTGGATATATGTTTGTTACTCTTTCACGCAAAAACTACTGAACGGATTTGGATGAAATTTGGAACAGAGATAGTTGATAACCTGGATTAACACATAGATTACTTTCCTTAAGTCTACGCGGACGAAGTCGCGGGCAGCAACTAGTGTTGGTATAAAAACTAAAAGGAAATGTTAAAAATAGAGGCGATTTTATACAATAACGCTTTACCAATTGCTCATATAAATCCAAACCGGCCAACCAAACGGAATGGTCATATTTTTTAGTGTTCTCCCCGCATTGTTTTAGTTAAAAGTCAATCAGATTTTTTCCAATGGGGCTTTTATTTTAAAGCCCCGTTGACTCTTTGTTAGCTTTGGCAATTGATCAAAGGGGATTCCCTGTTCAGTTAAATTGATTTTGCATGTGCCTGTTGTTCAACGGATTGCTAAAGTACTTATCTTCATTTTAATTTCAGTTACAATCGTTTAATCTATTGCAAATTTTAATTATCTAAAGTGTGTACACACCTTCATATTCTTGCCCATGTATCCTACGGGGGTAGCAAGGACCACTGATTTTCACATGCTACGAATATCACTATAAAATATCAGGGGTGCTACTCTTAGCAACAATAATCGATATCGATATATCGTGACATTCGTATTGTCGAATCCTACTCTTAATTCCATCTTTTTTGCCTTCGTATATCGTCTAAACGAACGACAATTTAGTATTGTCTGTTCAGTAATCGATACGACGGCAAGAAATATGGCGTTTAGAATAGGATTCGATAATACGAATGTCACGACTCACGATATATCGATTATCGTTGCTAAGAGTAACACCCAAAGAATTTGTAATAATAAGTATTATTACAAATTCTTTGGGTGTTACTCTTAGCAACGATAATCGATATATCGTGAGTCGTAAATTAATAATAAGTATTATTACAAATTCTTTGGTAACAGCTTTATTCACGTCCATACATCTTCTTATGCAATTATGTCGGTAGAGGCTGCAACACATTTGACCTCTCTGAACCTTTACCTACTAAGAAGAGCAAATTGTATGACTACATTCACACGGCCAAGATGCAACCATTTTTCCGGTACTAGAATACGATCAAAAGCCATGCAATAAACGATTTCACTTTTGCTTTTTTAAAAATGCCTATGACTTTTGCATTTTACTTTCATTTTCACTCCAGACAAACAGACAGAAACAGGTACACTGAACCGACCTAAGCTAGAGTGACATCGCACCCGAAATTGGATTTTGCCATCAGCCTGGCCTGACACCCAAATCTCAGTGCGACACAGTAGACAAATTTACCTTTATACAATTTATTAGCGATTAAATTACAACGCATAATCATAATTAACAATTATTATTAAGTTTACCTTAACTTAACACTTATAATAACCTAAGTGGGTCCTCAAATAATAACCTTTCACGACAGTTACGACAGCCGGATAAAGTTATTTCGACCGCTGTAGGATTCCCCGTCGAGACAATTCACCCCAATTCAGAATTCAACAGAACCACGACACTTATAGAGTTTATTGCGAACTTCTGAATGTAGTCAAGTTTGGATGTAAGGATTTTATGAGGACCATGAAACGTTTACAACCTAATGAGATATGGAGTTGAGTTTGAGTTGGTGTGCGTGGACGACTTAGGGCGTTACAAAGTAGGAAGATAATTAGGATAATTTCTCACATCTAAAAGTATTTATGTCTTGCTAATACATTAGGACCTTAAAAAGGACAACACTCAATTTTTAGATCAATCAGCACTGTCAACAAATAAGGCGATGTCGTAGTAAATTGGAAATTGCTCGGATCTCCTTATGAAAACTTCGACGGAAAATTCCAACTCTGGGGGTCCAGAATCATGGGTTGGATCCATGGTATCAGTTTTCGTTACGACGCCCCTTACACACTGTATACAAATGAATAATGATTGCTATTAATAATGTGGCCACATTTCGTTCATATAGGTTTTAGGATATAAAACTTTTAAGTAGGTAGTCTTTATAGTACCATCATAGTTCAAGCGATTGGCTGCTCGTATGTGATAGCACTCCCCGTTTATGTTATTGTGATGTTTGGCAGTAAAATCGCCCCAAAATCGCATAATAGTTAAAGATCAAGCTGTTTGATGTGTTTGAGCGACGCTCTTGGTCCAAAATATACTGGCTCAAAGACTGAAAACGTAAAGTAACGACACCAAAATATTGGGTGCTACTCCTAGCAACGATAATCGATATATCGTGACGTTCGTATTGTCGAGTCCTACTCTAAATACCATATTTTTGTACTGTTCGTTCAGTAATCGTTACGACGGCAGAAATATGGAATTTAGAGTAGGATTCGACAATACGAATGTAACGATATATCGATTATTTATCGTTGCTAAGAGTGGCACCCCTTATTCGTTTTTTAACAATGGCTCTGTGTGATGGTTTGAGACTCAAACGCACTGAATGGTTGCGGGTTCGATACCCGTATGTGCAAGCTTCAAAAATTGCTTCTTTTTAAAATACGGATTCAAGTATTCCATACTGTGTAAGTTTTGGTCCACCGATATTTTAATTCTCAATAATATTTTTGGTAAATCTCATACATGAGTTATGAGTGCATAATAATATAATAATAATAATAATTTAGCCCTTTTGACGTCCCACTCCTGGGCACGGGCCTCCCCTCAACACGAGGGGGATTCAGGCCATAATCCACCACGCTGGCCCAGTGCGGGTTCGGCGGATTTCACATGTCTTTCGAAAATTGGTTAGATCTTCTAAGCAACATGATAATAATATGATAAACATGCAGGTTTCCTCACGATGTTTTCCTTCACAGTAAGCAAGTGATAATTATACAGAAATTATGATTCGCACATAGATTTCGAAAAATCCAGAAGTGCGAGCCGGGATTTGAACCCAAGACCTGGTGCCCGCAAGACGCGTGCTTTAACCAATCGGCTATCACTGCTTATGAGTGTGGGTGCATAATATTAATGCAATAAATTTCGTTCATAAATCGTTAGTAACAAGATGCATGCTATTGCGATTACGTAACACATTTTATAGTTTGCGAACTTTCACCCGGACGAATCTGGCTTCATCTTGGGAGCTTTAACGTTGTAACTTTAGTCGTAAAAATAAATTCAATGTAATTTACAGCGTGATATATAACTACTTGAAATGTATTATTTATAGCATGATTCGTGTCGACTGGCTGGCGGAATCAGTGTCAAGGAAATGTGTGCTTTATTGTAATGGACATGTTAGATGTAAAAAAATCTGAAATAACATTTGGGAGTTTGTATAAGTATCGAGCATGGAAAAAAATATTTTTTGAATAAATAAATAATAAATATAATAAAAAATATTAACACTTTCTTGAATAAGGGTGGCTGCTACTCGTAAGCAGCATATGCAGTTTATACTGTTTTCTAGGCCGTTGCACTTCGCTTTCAATAAAAATAGTATAAATAGTATTCATTTTCATTTGCACGTGTTCGGAGTTAGCTACTGATATTAGAACTTATAATTTATTTGTGAAAAAATTATGTATTTTTTTTTATAAACCAATCACAATTCTTTATTACATCAACAATGGGTTAAAACAACAACGAAACATGACTCGAGGCCATTTATTGAACGTAACGTCGTCGTAACTCGACACTGCGACTCCAATTTGGAAAAGTAATCGGCGCAAAGAATTGAGTTACTGCTTCCACTGTAATTAATTTCCACTTTTCCTGTTCGCGTTTCTACAATGATTCTTTTTTTTTCTATGTAGGTATATTGCTTACTATGCGATATTGACGCGACTTTCACTGACAGATAGGTGATGTCAAATATGGTGTAACTTAGGGTACTTTTTTTCATCGAAGTAGCACGCAGGTGGAGCCAGGGGCAACAGCTAGTGTATTTCCTTACTAATATTATAAATTCAAAAGTAAGTCTGTATGTCTGTCTGTCGCGCTTTCACGCCAAAACTACTAAACCGATTTAAATGAAATTTAGTACACAGATAGTCTAGGGCCTAAGAAAGGACATAGGCTACTTTTTAATGCAAAAAAATTGTTGTAACGGGTTGAAAGGGGGGGATGAAAAGTTGTATGGAAGTAGCGTTATTTTTAGAGCTAGAAGCTTGAAACTTAGTTTTTAGGCTGTTGATTCAATATTAATAAATATGACATTCAAAGTTTGTAAAAGTTTTACCCTCAAGGGTGTAAAATTACAATAGGGAATAGGGGATGAAAGTTTGTATGGAAACACCTTGCAGTGCAACACTACAAATAGCTCATTAAAGTATTTATACACGGTCTTATTGGAAAATAATTAGCCAATGCACGCGGACGAAGTCTCGGACACAGCTTGTATTATATAAATAAATTACTGTACGTGATTCTCGGAAAAACTCAGAAATGGCATGACCGATTAAGATGAATTTTTTTGTGAGTATTAGAGTGGGTCACTTGATGGTTTAGATTTACAATTGGTCCCGGTAGGTAGAGATGCAATCGGGTTCTAGTTCGGGTAAAATTGTTTACTATGTAAGTCGTGTTTAGTTATTGCTTTTTTAACCCCCAACGAAAAAGAGGGGTGTTATAAGTTTAACATGTCTTGTGTATCTGTGTGTCTATCTGGGGCATCGTAGCGCCCAAGCGGATGATCCGATAACAATTTTTGTTTTTATTTTTTGTTATTAAGGTATTCTGATCGAGTGTGTTCTTAGCTAGGTTTCATGAAAATCGGTTCAGCCGTTTGAAAATTATTTGCTTTTTTGTAAGTTTGTAGTTTAAAAAACCTTCGCATCGGGGTTGTTATAATTTTCAATTTACGGTTATTGAATGCAGATGTATGTACGCCGTACTGTATTCCATATTCCATGTACATTTCACACATCTTGAAGATGCTGCCACAGTCGTAAACTAAGAAATATACAGGTATAAAGCAAGGGGAAATTTCAGGAGTCGTTGCAATTTTAAAACGCAGTAGAAAGCTCGAGACAAAAGGCAAGGAGATATGAAATTCCGGGAGAAACCGCTGATATTTGTGATGAGAACACACTCGGAATAAAGTTTAATATTCAGTTTTACGACCATTCCATGTTTAATATTTAAACAAGATAGCTACGTGTACAGACCTGATACCTCGCTAATAACATTTATGTTCTACAAAAGGAGTCCTATTGCAAATGCAATCATCTCTAAATAAAGTGTAGGTGTACCTAAACTGTCATGGGGCGCGTATTCACAAACATTACTCTGAGATCTCACAGTGCGCGTGAACGCAAAGCGCATTGAGATATATCAAACTTTCTATAAAGTTGGTAAGTTGGTCTCTTACTTAGACAAGGCATCATCTGCCTTACCTTTTCCTATTATCTGGGGTCGGCGCAGTATGTTTTTTCCTTCCATTCATCGCGCTTTCCTGTCATACTCACATCCACTCCACCCTCGTTTATATCACTCTTGATACAATCCATCCATCTTTTCTCTGGCCTTCCCCTCGCACTGTATCCATCCACATTCATATTCATCACTCTTCTAGTCACATGTTTCTCATCCCTTCTCATCACGTGTCCATACCATTCCAGCCTCCTACCTCTTACTTTATCGGTTATTGGAGCTACCCTGACACTGCCCCTTATGTGCACATTCTTCACCTTATCCATTCGCGTCACTCCACACATCCATCTCAACATTCGCATCTCGGCAGAGTGGAGACGTTTCTCTTCCCGCACTTTAGCCGCCCAGCATTCCGAGCCGTATATGATTACCGGTCTTATAATCGATTTGTAAATTTTCCCTTTAATTTTAATAGGCATTCTTGGGTCGCATGTAGTGCTGGTAACTTGTCTCCATTTCTGCCATCCAGCCTCCTCTTACTTAGACAAGTATCGTTTTTGAAATAGAAGTCGCTGTTTGTTAGGTACTGTATTCATTATAAAGCTTAATAATGAATGCTACATAAACATAAGGAGAGTTGTCGCCCGTCTGCGGACCTACTTATCTTGGCCCATCGCAGCGAAACGGCAGAAGTTAAATGAGGAAGAAAATGTATGGGTTGTTTAGTTGATTCCGGGTCTAGCGCTAATTCGCAAACTACTTAATCTCGTTTCGTGGCTAGAGATGGGCAACGATTCGATAGTTTGTAAATATTACCTATCTATATTTAACACACAAATTTTCTTTACCGTACGTATTATATTTACAATTGTATAACATTTATTTACCTAATTACATGTTGGAAACTAGTAGTTATTAAAAAAAAAACATAAATCTGGCAATCCAAGATTATGTATCTATAGTAAGAAACAGTACACTTTAGTACCACCACAATTATCCTAGAAATGTTGGCCAGTGGGTTACCAGAAAGCTGCACGGATCGAAGACCATATTCACAAATGTTTCGGAATCACAGTGCGCTCGAACGCACAGACGCATTGAGAAATGTGAAACTGTTCTATAGTGCTGCATCCTTTACATCGTCAAATATTTCATGTGTCTACTGCCGTTAGGTAATGGTATGCACTAAAATTTTATATTGCCTATAGAAGAACGAAATACCTATCTATGTGACAAGTTGTGAAGCCAAAGTAATGCAGTTTGAAGATAATTAATGGTGTGAACTATGGTCGTTTTTTTATTTATTTCGTGTAAGTAGGCAAGTATTTGACCACAATCTCACCGGATGGTAAGTGACGATGTGGTCTACGGTGGTGCATACTTGCCTAGAAGGTATATGTTCACTCTCGACTTGAAAACATCCAGGTTATAGTCAACCGGGAACAAAGACGCCGGCAAGGTGTTCCATTCGTTGCTTTTTATGGGTTTGCATTTTTACCCAGCATTATAATGCCAGAACATGTTATGTCAGATACCTCGAATATATCGACGGGTCCCTATCATCTCTACACCAAACTCAAAGTATTTCGAACCAGATTAAGAACAGCTCTGAAACTCGCCCGTCGTCCGATAGTCGCAAACGGAACGGCAATTAATTTGTTGAATAAGTACCTACCGTATTGCAGGCACTGTAGTCAAAAGTTCGCATTCTCTTTTCAGACGTTGCAAGGGAAATATTTACGATGAACTTTTAAATAGAGTTAGCTCGTTCTTTTGTTATGCTCTTTTGTTGTCGTTGTATATTCAATCTTAGCATTTTGTAGTATAGTTAAATTTAATAAACAGAAAAATAAATAATGTTTTTGTATAAGAAAACTCGTATTCAGATACGCGGTACGTCAGTTTTGTGAGTTGAATCGAGCTACAGTCGTTAACAGAGGTGGGGCCCTGGTATGGCGACCGTCGTAAACCCAACATAGTACAACATAGTCCAACATAGTCGGCATTCTGCAACACCTGTCACTTTTATAACCCAACAAAACATAATAACCAATACCTGTTCACTGGCATCGTCCATCTATTTTCCTTTACCCTTCATACCGTCCGTTTATAGTACGGTGTATAATTTGCGGGGCTTCAATGGCAGTAAACATTGCTGATCCAGCAATGTGGGATAAATCCGGACACGCGGACGCCTTTCGGGTGACCGTTCACTTGGCTGTGCTATGAAGCCGGCCCGCCCGCTTCGACCAATAGGACCGCTTCGTTTCCTGTTAAGTTGACCTAAGTCGGGTGAAGCTGAAGAAATGAAGCGATCCGATAGCACAGCCAAGTGGACAGTCACCCTTATACGGAGAGGTGTGTCGCGCCGAATAGGTTTCGGAACGTTATTTGAACTATAGTTACCACGGCCAACGAGATGTGATACGAATTGGTAATAATGTTCGAGTTCAACCGCTGGACTCACCAACATCCGGGCGGCTATTATAAAAATTAATAGTTACGGACGTCGTAAAGTTCATTAAAAATAAATGTGGACATAACCGCTTCTTAAAACAACTAAGTTATTGAATAAATATATTCGTTTTCGTATCGCTTCTCATCGGCAGTGGGTACATCATTTTTATAGGTCTGAATAGCTTTGTGCGTACTTAAGGAAAATAATGAAAAAATCATTTTTTTAAGTAGAACAACGACAGTAGGCATGAACAAAATAAAAGATTTCACTTTGACTTTGAGTCACCGTTTAACAAAATGGTGCAACATACCAATTGAAAAATTCAAATTCAATTCAAAATTGTTTTTAATCATGTAAGCCAACAAAGCATTTATGAATAGTCAGAATCTACCACCGGTTCGGAATGCTGCTTCCACTGAGAAGAGCCGGCAAGAAACTCAATGGTTACTCTTTTCAATGAATGAAAGATGGTGTACATACTCAGGAACAGCATAAAAAAATAATATGAGCAGGCAACACCATTGCCACTAAATAGCTAATAGTAAATAATAATCAAATCTCACTCAGATTTAAGGATGTAAATAAAATGAGAGAGCTTGTTTAGTGTGATGTGCATACCTACTCATACTTACATCAAATTAAACGTTTACGAACCAAAATAATAAATATAATAAAAATAATAACCTTGTCTAAACACATGGAACATGCTTCAAATTCCGTGTAAACAAAGTTTTGGTCCACAGAAATCTCGCTCAGTGGATTCTTACCTTGACGGTGTAAAATTTAAGCCAGAAATCATGGCCGTCATTGGCCGGTACGAGATATTATCGCGTTGTAAACTGGAGATTTAACACCTCTAGCGCAGGTAACTGCACTCGCAAGGGTTTATACCCTATATTTCCGTATAAAGGTAGGAGTTGAATTGATACTACAAGGGTGGTTGAGTGGTTACAGTTAGATAACAAATAAATAAATATCGCCAGACTAATACAACAACTGTAATGCGAAAAGTATATATTTTTTCTGATTTCGTGATATCACAGTATACATAGATATTTGTTCCAGTAAATTTATAGATATAGCAATATTTTACAGCAGTCGTTAACCCTCAATTACAAGATTTCAAGACCTTCATTGTAGTTAGGAACGACTCAGAACCATTTTCTGTGAATTTCGATACAAAAGAATACTCAGAAGTCCCAGCAAAAAAATCTTTCTTAATCAAATAAAATGGCGGCGTGCGTTTAAAAGGTTTCATTATCGGAATTAGCTTTGCTTTCTTTTTATAAAGCCGTAGGCACATTGTGTAAGATTGTTAGCTGCGGTTCAGTTTGTTGACGTTTAGGGTGACCTTCCACTTAGCTGTGCCGTGCTGTGGTGTGATCCACCAATAGAGTATCTTCGTTTCATGTCAACTTGAACTAAGCTGGGTGAAGCTGAGAAATGAAGCGATCCTATTGGTCGAAGCGGTCACGCCCGGTTCATAGCACAGCCGGGTGGACGGTCACCTTTAGGTAATCCACGTAGATATGTTCATGTTATTATAACATTTTGTAAAGTGAATTATGACGGGCCATCACGTGATAACCGACAATATAAATTGACACCCCTTATATTTTTACATTACATTTTCAGCTGTGGCACTCATAAAAAATGAGCATTATCTATGTATAAAAATATTAAAGGCATGATACCATTAAGAACGTAATTTTTAGTAAATATGCTTTTAGCCCTTTGTTATAACGTCCACATTTGATGAGAAGTGTGGAGCTTTATGATTTCTTTTAAGTAGATGACTTTATGACAGACGGATAAAAATTAACCACGCCTAAGAATGTAATCGGGGACTACACAATACAGTAGTGAGCCAAGCATCTTTTGTGCTCATATTATTTTTATAAACGAAATAGTCAAATGGATAGGATAAAACACAATGGTAGTAAATAAGAAAAGTTGTATACGGTAGGTTGAAATTCATAACAGATAATAATACATTTATATTCTCTTACGTGACTATTAAAGCTTACCAGTTACCACACACACGGCAGGTCACGTGACTCCAGTTTATTTTCCGTCCACGCTCACGATTTAGTAATCATAATAATAATTTCAGATCCATTAAAAATAGTAACAACGATTATTTAATTTTCGGTGGCATGTTTATAGACTGAGTGATAGCTGCCTCTCATTTCACTGGTGGCGCATTCATAAGCCGTAAACTTATATCATGTTTAAGCACATGTGTGTTACATGTTGCTAGGCAAAACCCGTGTGCCTACATATTGCGTTTGGTAAACGGCTGTACATAATTTAGGTTGGGCTATGCCTGTAAGGCAAGAATGAGTTATGACAACTAATTTTCCACTGTGTACCTACGTCTTACGTGTTTATGTAGGCCGAGTTAGCATTTGATGTCTCACGAAAAATATTTTTCGGTGGCACACGCATTAGGTAACGTTTGGTAAAAATCCTAAGTTCAGTTGACGATTGGATTTATAATACAAACGAAAGTACAAAAACAATTCACTATATTTTGTACAAACTAATATAATTTACATTATAAAAACAGGCATACAACTGGGACATGAAACAACCACCTAATTTAAATATGTCACTATATTAGCACAAACACAGGCAAATGAAACGTTTCCTTTACTCGGCACGGCAACAGAGAGTAGTTTAAAGCCCTCGCTATAATCTGCATCAAACAAAGACCGGATAATTAACTCGGATTCAGTGTTACGTCATCGATCTTCTTTTATTATCTTTATACATTGTAGAACAATGTAACTGAGTGGTATAATAAAAAGTATTCTAGAATATGCTTTAAAAACTGAAGCACTCTTCAAAATGGATCTATATGTAGGTCGATATACAACATGCAGCCAAACATTTTTGAACAAAATAAGTTGTAAGTACAAACGCACGCACCGTGCTTTCCATTATTTTCGAAACAATGTATTAAGCTTTTCCATATTCCGTATACCGAAACGATGCCTGTATGTGGCAGTCAAAGTTTTGATAGCTAGCAAGACAGTTTTATCCATGTTCCAGAGAGTTTGCTTCCTAAACACGGTTGTTAATTTACGGAGGATATTTTATCCTATGGAAACTCTATGCATAGAGAGATAGGTAACAACTATCTTATGAATATTTCTCAATGCAGCGGTTTAAATATAAAAACAATATTTTTAAACATGGTATAGATAGATGTTTATCATTAATTAGGTAGGTGCTTCCTATTCTATCTGTAATTTGAATGAGGATTTTTTTTAACAAATTTACTAGCAATGTGATAATATACTTGCATGGTTAGGACGGGGATCAAACACGTAACCTCTCAACCTCTCGGTTACTAGAGCGGGCCCTGCAACTTTTACATTATTCGAGATTTTGGTTCTTTATCGGTATACAAAAATAATATTAGAGACGGTAGGTTGGTTTGAGACATATTAATTGATATTTTGAGGGAATATGATGTTTTAGAAATAGATTTTTCTTACTATAGGGATTAAAAATATAAAAAAAAATCAGTGCCGTCTAGGGACGCCCGAAAGAAACGAAGCTTTACAGAAGATATTAGGTATATTATTAGTGGCGTGCATAAAGTTTTGAAACAGGGTAGGCAAAGTGTAACATAAAAAAAATGAAATTAGGCATAGGTACCCACCTACCTGGGTAGGTACCTTGAATTATGTCTCGCTAGCTTATTCCAGATTTTCATTTAGGCTATCGTACCTATTGAACGAAATGGGACATCTTTTGTTGTTAGTAAGTAAGAACCTATTTAGCCATATCAGACATCTAAAGTGATTGGTTGATGTACCTATCTGCAGTTGTATATCGTTGTACCTTTTTTCGTCCTTTTCTATGGTAAATTAAACCATTATTCGTTGGTGTTCAATTAATTATATTAAAATTTATATAAATTGCAAATTTTCTAAGGGAAAATATTGAAATCTTGTATAAAACAAATATTCAATTTAAATAAATAAAATAATATATATTGCAAATATAAATAAAATAAAAATATAAATAGCAAAATTTCTAAGGGAAAAAAATATTTAAATCTTATATAAAAAAAATATTCAATTGCTTGTGTGAAGGTTTGAACCCACGTCTGTTACTATTTACGCCAGACCTATTACGAACTGAGTCACCTAATCATTAGATATTATGATGAAATTATCCACTATAAGGCAACTAAAATATCGTATGTAATTGTAGATATGGGTTACTTTATTCAGAACCTTTATCAAGTCCATAGCACGTTGAATACATCGGTTCTCGTCCGATCACCGAAGTTAAGCAACGTCGGGCGCGGTCAGTACTAAGATGGGTGACCGCTTGATGACACGCGAAATTGTGAAGTATTCTAAATTTTTAGATATATTTAAATTATTACCAATGTTCTATCTAACCTTCAAGTCATATTTAGTATAAAGCTTAGGGAGCCGCAGCTCTGACGTCATCGTGTAACGCGTAACACGTAACGCTTTTCACCGTTTTAGTGCCCGGGCAGCGAGCGCCCCGAACGTCCGTAAAGAAGCTTCGCTTCAAAAAAATTAAGTGGAACGCATAGTGAATGTAATACACTCGCTGCGGCGCCCTCTGCCGGCTGTAACTAGGGTGAGTGTGGACTCATTAACTCGCGCCTAATGATGTGCCGCTGTCTTAACCCTCCGCTTTAGAATTATATTCAATAGTGGCTCAGTTATGTGGCGAAAAAAAGTAATTTCCGTGTCTTGTTTGATCATTGAAACTATAAAACAAGAAATATGCAATTTTCAGTATATACTAAGTCAACTGACAGTAGATATATTGTAAAGTGAAATAATATATTTCTCACGATTAAAAAAAAATGAGATAAGACGACCGCTTAGCGCAGTGGTTCGGGCGTAGGCCGCTCGGCTCACCACATCGGGTGGTTCCTTGTTCGATTTCAGTCAGGGCAAATTTCAGAAATGGCATTTTCGTAATTTGCCCTGGTCTGGGTGTCACTGAGATCGCCCCAGTCCATTGTACGGTACTCATAGTACAAGCGTTGCTTAGTTTGGACCATACAGTTGGTGTGTTCTTCTGGCGATATTTATTTGCGAGTTTTGGAAAATCATTCAAATCTTCATACATTCTAACACATCTAAAGCAGTAATTACTTAAACGATCAGTTTAAACGTACATTACGCGATGCAATAACACAAGCTTGTTCACACATTATGATCCCGTGCAAGCCACCGAAATGATCCATTCATTACGGTCATTACCAGCCCTATCTCAGCGAAAATGGAAATGACATTGTTGGTACGCCAGACAGTATTTATGAACTTGTACAAAATATTAGCGCTGAACTAAAGTCTACTATGTGCTTGTAGGATAATGTTTCAGTCATCAAACTATATTGTCGTGCCGAAGATGAGCCAAAACACGAGCAAAATAACAAATTTTCGGCAAAAAACAAAATAAATATCTGAAAATCTGGGATCTAGTCTGCTAATTTCGTTTGCGTTTATGTCAATTAAGAGCCAATGATAATTAATATTATCTTTGTAAATTATTTGTCGTAAGTCGTAAATTCTTGGCGTCCGATATGTTGTCGGCTAGAGAACTGCTAACAGACGGCCGGCAACATGTCGACAGCAGTTTACATGGCCAAGTCATCTGTAAAATCTAGCCATACTAATATTTTTTACAGAGAAATTGCTGTCCTTGAAACAATTACAAGAATCTTTTTAACTGAGACATACATTATATAAATTGCTTTCATGAAATTCAGGTATAATATTTACAATTATATAAAATTATGATGTAATATATTTCCAAGAATAAATCGTGTAGCAATATCATGCTTCAAAGGCACTTTACGGATCAATGATGAGTGTAGAATTTGTGTGACATGTGTATTGAAAGCCCACCTTTTGCATTATTTATATTTACATACATATGCCTTTCTGGAATCGTTTCTCCTCCAAATAACCTTTTAATGTAAAAACGGACCAACTCTTCCCTTTTAGTATTCTGCTCAAAGGGTACTAGGATATTACAAAGAGATTTCAAAATTGAATCTAAATTAATTCCGTTTTTTGAATCTGATTCGTGAAATAAATTGCGTTTTATCCTTGATTCATGAACCGATTGGTGATGGAAGATTAAGAGTTGATTGGTTGATTCGAATGTGAAAAAATATCCGTAGGATATTATTTTAAATTCAAATCAAAATCTATGCCAACGAAACTGCGGGTTAAAGCTAGTGCTTTTACTCGCACTTTCGTTGGCATATATTTTTTTTCTGGATTTCAACAACAACGCCCTCTACCAGGTCCAACTATAGCTAAGAATCGTCCAGATGGCACCATAAGTAGGTACAAAAACATTTAAATCCGTCAGGCCGTTTAGGTGGAGAAGAATTGCGAACACATGCACACTGGAATTTATATAAAAAGATACAGTCAAGAATAATCCATTCCTGTCATACTGGAACTAACGCGATCCTAATGCGATTATCGGCATGTGACTAAATAAGTCTGTTACTTAATAGCGCGGTGGGCACCGACCAACGAACAGGACGACGAATATTTAAACATATCTTTCAGAGAATTCCCTGTTTTCTAACGAAATAATCACGAGATTGCACTCTATCTATATTGATTGCTATCGTCTGTCACTGCCATTATGGTCCTAATTTGTGGTTTTTGCACCAAATATATACCGTACATCAACACAAGTGGAAGTATGTCATATTTATTCCATCTTAACATAACGAATGTGTAACTCAGAAGCTGTTACATCTTACATAAATCTTTCATGATATATTCCTTTGATCACGATTCAAGTATCAAGTAAATCCAGTACAAGGGAATAGTTGAACTTAATCCACTTCTCCGTGTCCAATACACAGCCATTACGGGCGCTTAATACTCCCAAAGTATTTACTTCCAGTGTTTGGGCCAGTTTACTCTGTGCAAGTTGTCTCATTAACTTGGATTTAGTTACTTGAAACACAATTAACTTCACTAAGAACATTGTGAACTGGTGCTGTACATATAAATAGTTTGTGTTCATTATTATTGTGTAAGGAAGCGGAAAGCTACAGATGGTTCAACTTAGCTTCTAAGTTATGTTAACCGTAAGTAAATAGTTAACATAATTACTAACTACTTGATTGTACAATTTTCATATTAAATTAAAATTGTACCATCAAGAAGTTAGTAATTATGTTAATTGTGTATTTACTATTGATATAATTGCGTTAGCGCAAATATATAAATGTCAGAAGCTATAAATCCCACCCTTGCAGGCTAATGAATGAAATTTACTTAAGGTAGTGTATTTGTAGGTACTAAACTTAATATCAGCGGAGAATAGGTAAAAACCGCAGCTTTTTATTTTCACATTCACTTTTTTCAATAAAGGCATGAGTCGGGGTTCCGTAATAGCTTTTCCGTAACCTCTATCACAGATTAAACAATCATTTTGCCGCGCCAAGCCCTACATTATATACGCGAGGGAAGGAAGCGCGTTCATGAATGAAATGAATTGAATACCTAATGTTTGTGTTACGTTGAAAGCGTATTTAAAAGTAAATGTACATTAGTATGTTTACATTAGTATTAAAATAGTAGATATTATTTACATTACTGGAGTATCTGTGTTTTTTAGTTTAAGTATAATTATTTAATAAAAATATTATTTGTGAATTCGGTGGCCGTAAACTTTGGTGGCGAAATATTATTTATATTATACTTACTACCCGTGTGAGATTTCATTTAAGTCGAGTTCGATTTAAGTCTCCTTATAGCATGAATTTTCATAAATCGATTCATAGTACCTACTCACATACGTTACAACAAATTTTATTTTCCACTCCACAAACGGTTTAGGCTGTAAGTTATCTGTGAATCAGTTATTACATTTTTATAAATCAGGAATTAAAACGCTGTATAACAGTTATAACAAAATGTTTCAGAATGTACTAGAGAAAGATAAATCAAATCCCTCGCGAATTAACTAAAATATATGTAAAGACTAGTTGCTGCCCGCGACTTCGTCCGCGTAGACTTAAGGAAAGTATTCTATGTATTAATCCAGGTTATAAACTATCTGTGTACCAAATTTCATCCAAATCCGTTCAGTAGTTTTTGCGTGAAATAGTAACAAACATACATCCACACTCACAAACTTTCACATTTTAAATGGGACTAGTCTCGCCACACACTCCCACCACTGTAACTCCTGTAAGCCAGGATCGACAATTACTTTCACATTTATAATATTATATATATATAGTAGGATACCTACAAGTTGACTAAAGTCTCTCGTTGTTAAGAACTATATCCGGCATTTGGAAGGTTTGCACGTGCACACAGCGGCCCTTTGAGGGAATTTTATGTCATGTAGGACATGTTCCGAAATCTATTACCGAAGGTGTACAGTACAGTAGATTGATTCTCATATATCGAGGAATACTTGGAAGTTTTATTAACATTATTTTAATGTATAAATGTAACATCACTGTCATGTGATTGCTACTTACAGTATAATAACATCCAAGATAGCTGTCTCGATAGCATCAATTGAAAATGATGAAAAGTGACAAATATTATGAATTGTTTTCTTATATTTACGCGAATACTACACATTGAAATAAAACTATTTTTACGGATTATATCGCGTTTATTTACGAAGTCTGCAATCTGTGAACATGTACAGGACCGCACCCGCCATTATATCAGATTTGATAAACCACAGATCCTCGCAAAAGAACACCGATTCCGACCAAGGATGATACGTGAGGCCATTGAAATTAAAAAACATCCTAATTTCAATAGGGAAGATGGCTGGGTGCTACCACCAACTTGGGATCCAGTAATTAATATAATTAAATCCAAAACCAAGCGTACCATTGCACTTTCTGCGTGGATCGGACCGCACACACCAACTAAATATTGAGGGTACCCAGTTTTTAACTATGACATCAGGACGTCTAACACCTCAGTCCCCCCGTGACCACGGTTGCTGTAAAGCAACCGAAACGTCGGGAACATAAAAAGTAAATAAACGCGATATAATCCGTAAAAATAGTTTTATTTCAAAATATTATGAACCTATTTATGAATCTTATTCCACACCTAACAGTTTGGTTATCTCTCTGTAAAACTCTTGCTGTAGAATGTCGTCAAAAAAGACCACGAAAATCACAAACGATGGCGTCCATTTCCGTGCTCTTTACACCGGCCGCATTAAGAAGCATTAGTTCTGTAACAAAGGGTGGTATGACAAAGTGCCTTCCCAAATGGGTGGGGTTACAGAGGTGTCGCTTGTTGTTGCTACAAGACGACCTCGTCGCACGCGACCGGAGCCGGCATTCAGTGAACTTAACGACTTAATGCATCGTCTCGTTATTCTGGGAATGAAAGTGTACCTGGTGGTTTGTTTCTTTATATTTCGTTGTTTTATTTGAGTTTGATGTTGAGGACCAGGTGTGAAATGTGGTTTCTCTTTAATAAATAAATTCAAGACAAAAAATAAGCTTTTGGTTTATTCATGCTTCCCTCGACGGGTCTAGGAATTTGATATATTACACAGATTCCTTAAAGGTTGGTTCCTAATCACATTCTGTGCCTATTTGGAATGTAGAGATGGATCAAACTCTGACCATGGGTGCGGAAAAGCGTTTAATAAATATGTCGGGAATGTATGAAATACGAGAATTAAACGACAAATGCTTGATGCAATGGTTTGAGCGTAGCCTTCTGGGATGGTTGTTGATCGTGAAATCGATTCTCGAAGGGACAAAATCAAAACATTGCCTTTTCGAAAAACGTCGGAGAGTCAAGTGTGTTTAATTTGGCAGTTAGCTAAGCATAAATAATAAATAAATATAGCCAGACCAGCTTTATGTTGCGAAACTTACCAACTCTTATATTGTGGGTAGGTACCATACAATGGACTAGAGGCGATCCCATTGACACTCAGACTAAGGGCCCAACTCTGATAACCGCTGGCATCTCGATTGAATCGCAATACGTTAAAACAGAAGTAGGTACCTGAAAGTGTACACTACGTGCTTGTGTCAAATTAAATCTACAAATCACCACAAAAGCTTCCGCGCTACTTACACACGGAACACGATTCTTTACGATTCGCTAACATCGGTACCGCAAAAACGTTTATTTTCTGGAAATAGAATGGACAAGGAATACTAATCTCTTCCGCTGTGGGAAGCGGATCGGAAGCGGGACAGCTAGCTTTGGGAGCGACAACCCTAGATTAGAAATCCGGTTTGTGTGGAAAGTAGCCGGGAATCCGGAGATATTTAATATTTTTTCCGTTTTTTTATTGAATAATGGGATTATTTTTATTCACAGACGTATATATTTCGTTTGATTTCGACTCGTTGGACAGCACAGTCGATACTCGCTCACAGTTGTAATACAGAATTATATTTTGGTATTGAGTATTTATTATATTGAACTACCATATTTGGGTCGAAGAAACTAATTTATTCTCAAGTATAATTTTGAATGTCGTCGCTGTAAACAGCATATTTAAAGGCTAGATGTAAGATTAAAATTTCATACGAATATATCATCTGGCATTATAATAATTCTCAATTTTATATAAATTATTCATATTACACGCATAAATTACACACAAATTGCAGAACTTAAATCCTTTGATGTTCAACAAACTTTGATACCAGACTTATAATAATCTTTTAGAATGGAGAACCACGTATAAGTAACATACCGGTATTAATTTGTATTTATGACCGATTTTACAGATTTAATGGTCAGTTTCCCACTTGTTACTGACCCCTGTATTAATAAACGATTAGCGGCGAATAGTTACATATCTTTCTGTCATCAGTAATTTTAAATTCGAACGATGGCAACAAAGCATGGTATACACAACCGCTAATCCATGTTTATTAATGACGGGGTGAGTATCCTACCTAAATATCAGTATAATAGGTATTTTCTTGGAAGAAAGGAAAACAACTAACAGGCAATTGTCTACAGTATTAGAATTTGAACAGTTTGGGTCGCACGCGCAACTTTTAACAGTCATGGATACTCACAAATAAAAAAACCCTTAACAGTGAACAAAATCTATTTGAATTCAATCGCATATTTAAATATCGAACATCAAAGTCTATGGATACGCAGTCATTAAGTTCCAATATTTCACTTGCGAATAGCCACTGATTGTCAGATGTCTGCGATATCATAAATCATGTCCGCGAAAAATAAACCCTCCACTATTATATTCTACAGCACACGAGCGAAACAGACGGGCTGAAAACAAAGATATACTGGCTTTCACCTACATTCGGCAAAGTTTTTGGCTTCGCCCAGTTCGGGACGGGTCTGTGTCAAAAGTTCTTTGGTGTATTTCACAATTCAGTGTTTGCGGGATTTATCGTCTTTTGTTTTAACTCTTTTTGTATACCTATACAGTTCTAGTTATAACCATTAACGTTATCAAAATAGAGTTGTTTCTCTAAATATTCATATTGACCAGGTTTATGTTGTGTTTAACCTCAACTGCTGCTGGCTGTAAATAATAAAAGGAAATCTAATTTCAAAAAGGAACGACCCTTATCTTTTCCGTTAACAGTTCCACATTTTGCCGCAGAGAAAGGATGCTATTTATAAATCATCAAATTTAAAACTGATATTGCCATCCTCAGTCAATATCTTAGCTGCCATATACTTGTTATTAGGTATATACACACATACAATTCCTTTCAGCTAAACTGTTGTGGATACCCAGTTATTCATAAAGTTCGCTCGTTAGACCTCGTGAGATATCGTAAACTTTCTAAAAGTAAACATGAGAAGACGCCTAGGCAGTTAATTATTATCTAAGATAAATCTTATATAAAAATACTAGCTGAGCCCGCGTCTTTGTCCGCGTGGAATTTAACCTAACAAAAAAGCCCGCTCCCGCGTTCTGAGCCCGCACGACAGGACACATTTTTTTTTTTAAATTGGGTTTTTCTAAAATAAAAGTAGCCTAAGTTACCGCTTATAACATCAGCTATATTCTACCAGTGAAAGTCCCGTCAAAATCGGTCCACCCGTTTTGGAAATACTCTTTGATTTCATGTGTTTTTATTTTTTTACGCGGAACCCTAATTGTTTTTCTAAAATTAAAGTAGCCTAAGTTACTCCCTATAACATCAGCTATCTGCCAGTGAAAGTCCCGTCAAAATCGGTCCAGCCGTTTCGGAGATTACCCGGAACAAACACACAGACAAACAGACAGACAGACAGACAGACAGACAAAAATGTTTTAAATCGCGTTTTTGTTATAGGTGTCGTATGTACTTTCATATGCATTTAGTGAAAAGTTGATATTTTTATATTACAAACAGACACTCCAATTTTATTTATTTGTATAGATTTTTGAAAAAAAAATTGAAACGACTTCAACAAAAATATCAAACCACTATTGATGAAGTAATCGGTGAACATACATACACACAAAAAAAACAAAAAGATATACAGAGAGACAAACATATAACCTCCTTTTTTGGAAGACGGTATAAAAAAGAATTATCCCACTAATAAATTTGATTCAACTGAACACACAATAAATAAATAAATATCGCCAGACAGACACACCAACTGTACGGTCCCAAACTAAGCAAAGCTTGTACTATGGGTACCATACAATGGACTGGGGGCGATCCCACTGACACCCAGACCTAGGCAAATTACGAAAAGGCCATTTCCGAAATTTGCCCCGGCGGGAATCGAACCCGCAACCACCATGTGCAGTGAGCCGAGCGGCCTACGCTCGAACCACTGCGCCAAGCGGTCGTCCATACTATCGTCGGTCGTCAATAATGAATACAATGTCCATAAATGAATTGGTTTCTGTATTATGACAGGTCATAATAGATGGTAAGTCAAGCGTGAAAGCAAGGCTCTTAAATTTTGTTAAAAGAAAATTCTATTGGATTTAACTGACAGTTCGGATGGTTGCCCTTTCGTTTGTAAAAGATAAATGTGTACAGTGTCGACTTTGAGGGATGATCGTCGGAGGATTTGGGCAGCGGATTGTGTGGGATCGTCGCCAAGCTGAGTATGGTTTTAAACAACTGATTAATCTTGGGATTAGCACTAAAACCTTGGCATGTAATATCTATTAAAAATTTAACTAAGGCAATAATAAGCAAGTAGCGATAAAAATAAAAACGTGTTCTTGAGTGGAGACCTCGACTCGGCAAGCGTAGTGTAGGACGCCCTCAGACCAGGTGGGATGACGATCTGCGAAAGACTGCAGGTAGATGCTGGATGCGGCAAGCTGAAGACAGGGCGCTATGGCGCTCATTAGAGGAGGCCTATGTCCAGCAGTGGACAAGCATAGGCTGATGATGATGATGATGATGATAAAATAAAATAAATTACAAAATGTAAAAAGACAAGTCCGCTGAGTCTCTTGCCGGATCTTCTCAGGCGTGGTCGCGTTCCGATCCGGTTGTAGTTACAAGAAAAATATGAAAAAAATTACAATTTGTCAGTGCCCCCGCAAGGTATATACAAAATAAACCCTTTGACTTTGAATAAAATTTCAAAAGTAGTATTAAAAATGTGAACCAAACAATTTTAATAATATTCTCCGTATTATTTTAGCGTCTACACGTTTCTGATTGAAGTTCTTTGAATATATTTCACACTAACGAAACTGAAATTTTCTTGAAGTTTCTAAAGCCCCTAATCTCAATACCCTAAACGATTCACTGGCTTATATTAAACCCACCAATTAATCCAAACTTGACGACAATATAACACAATTATTATCCTTTTTACGGTCGTTTGAAAATTTTCAGTAATTTATTCTCGTCTAAAATGAAAAAGTTACATTTGTTCATTGTGGAGGATGTGATATAGAGCCTTTTGTTGTGTTGGACAATATAAAAAAGATTTGTGCCAGTGGGACGTGAAATAAATTAAAGCATTCATAACGGCGACCCTTGGCGCAAAAAAGATTTCGTTTTGTACGTAATGTACTTAGTATTTTTTTGAAAAAATATTAATACATAGATGCCAGGTGAATATCAGAGTTGTAGAACGGTGACGAAAACATCACGAGAAAACCTGAAAGTCTTTCAAAGGAAGTCTGAAGTCCGCGAATCCACACTGGGCCCGCTTGGTGAACATTTGCCCGAATCCACCTCATTTTGAGGGGGATTTTGCCTGAAATAATGGCAATAGTCCCCCCCTCCCTATTATGTAGTGCAGTGCACTTTTGCACACTGCTTCAAAAATACAAGAGTGTTGGCGTATTATATGTCAGATAGGTAGTATTGACCATAGATATTTAAGATCTTCAGTTCCAAGCTGATTTATATCCCAAATAATCTGAAACTTGGTAGTTACTCTTTGAACAGAGTTAAGTTCAAACTATGGTTCCAAACTTAATGATACGCAAATTTCGGATTATATTGAAAAGGTCATTTATCATACTTAATATATCATACTAATATAATAAAGATGAAAACTTTGTTTGTTTGATTGTAATGAATAGGCTCTGAAACTACTGAACCGATTTGAAAAATTATTTCACTGTTGGGAAGCTACACTATCCCCGGGTGACAAAGGCTATAATATATTTTAAAAAAAATTAGGGATCCTTACTAAAACTCGAATAATGTAACCGCAATGTACCCGTGCGAATCCGGGGCGGGCCGCTAGTAATATATACAAATTGTATTTCTACTCGTAGATATGCTGAATTCAAACATATATTTACCTACCTACCAACATGTAGGTAAAGCTGACAGTATAAGGTCACAGAAAAAACCGAGAAACTAAATTGTTCGCACGTCCTCTGTGTATGTATTTCATGACACTTGAGTTCCTATAAAGACGCGGTCCCCCGGGGACCTTCCTGAAAATACACTTTATCCCTTTTCACACGCTTACGGGTTGAATTTTGATCCACCGCTGCGGGCGCCCTTGTCACGGAAGACATATTAAATTCCGTCATTCAGTGCGTCAGGTGAGAATTCATCGGTGTTTTTGGGAGCAAATATTTATTCGGATGTGAATGTGAAATTTGATTTTATTATTATATTTTATTATGATTACGAGTGTACTGACCAGGATCTAAGACTTTTAGTTCACCAACCAAAGGAGTGCATGAAATTGTTCTTAGAATTTCGGTCAGTACTATCCGGCATTCGATTTTATTTTGTTTTCTTGAACGATTTTTATTTTACTCTCTGGCTGATTACGAGTGGACTGACCAGGATCTAAGACTTTTAGTGCACCAACCAAAGGAATAAATGAAAGTGTTCTTAGAATTTCGGTCAGTACTATCACGCATTCTATTTTATTTTGTTTTCTTGAACGATTTTTATTTAACTCGTGCTTTAAGAGTGAACTGACCAGGATCTAAGACTTTTAGTCCACCAACCAAAGGAATACACGAAATTGTTCATAGAATTTCGGTAGGTACAAACCTCATTGATCTGAGCTGTGATATTTGACGGTGATGTTGATACATTGCACAATTAAGTCTATGTCCTCGTCCTATAAGATATTAATGTATTAACAACCAAGATGCGGTCAGCAGCATCTGCCGGTATTTGCCTAACAAAGATAAATTACCTTACTAGACTATAATGTATCTATAAGTTATGTTTAGTTTACTATAGTAACTAAAGGTCACCTGACCGACTAGTCAAATGGTAATTAAGTAGGTAGAAACAAATTGATAGCATTGCATTAAGCTGGAAAATTAATAATGATTATTTTCGTTTCACTGTGAAATGGGTAAAATCACATAATCCAATATAGGAACTAAGTAAACAGTATGATGGCATTTATTTTATGTGTGTCTGCATCCGATTTCTCAGTCAAGTGACGACCATTGTGGACCGATTTTAAATATGATTTTTTATTCAATTCTTATACATGTTAAATTACATTAAAATAATATCACCAGATTAGTGTAGTCCCTGTTGAAGCAACGCTTTTACTATGAGTATATTACAACAGACTGGGGTGATCCCAGTGAGACCCAGACGACGTCCCAAACGTGGAAAAATTGCGAGGAAAAACTATAGTATTTACTTTAATTTAGTCTTGGAAGAAATGACAGATTATATGTCAAGGTATGACGTCATTACCAAAAATACCTATCCAATAATTTTGAATTATACAAGGTGACACATAATGGGTATACTTTTTTTTTCAAAACTTAACTTAGTAATTCTAAAACCATCAGCTTTGGAGGGAACTTGAAAAACAAAAGGTGTTATAGGAATACAGCTGTTGACCGATTTCACAAGGCTACAAAATCTTTAGTACTTCAACTGTCCCACAAAGCCGATAGTTTGAGATTTACAAAGTTAAGTTGCAAAAAAAATAGTACACCCATTTTGTATCACCTGGTATACCTACATTACACGAACATGAACATAAACTTATAATTATTGATGATGTAAATTGAACTTTATAACTTGAACTAAACGTTATATAATTCAAAACCTGTGGTGTAATGTTGCAATTAAGAGTTCCCTGTACCAATTTATCATGGTATCCTATTCGCATCGCTTATTATAAATAAGGGATTAAGGGTTAGCGATAAGTAATTAAGGGACCCTTAAAACTATTTATAATAGATGATACGAATATTGATTATATACTTACGTATAAAAAACTTTAATGGAGTGAAGAAAGTGTCTAAAACCAATATTAAATATATTATCGTTATTGACCATGTTGCTCGGTGGAATTTCGCTTGCAATAAGGAGAAGCCCATGGCCGGTAGTGCGCAATCAAAGGGCTAATTATTATTTTTAGTTTAGATAATTATTTCAGTTGTGTGAGAATAGCTGAAAATAGTTCACGAAAACTTGTTTCTAATTGCACTTAACCAATATCCTGTAGTTCAAAAGTTATACTGTTCTACGTTTTCGACTACAACCAATAGTACCGTAGCAGCCGTAGCAAATCTACGTAGCTACGTACTTTCGTAGCAAGCAGGTATGTCCGTAATTCAAAACTTCTAGTGCAAAGATTATTCGACTACGAAATTTTTACGTAGCAACCGTAGCGCCTTATCAAAGCTACGCCGCTACGTACTTACGTAGCAAGCTCTTTCTCCATGGTCGTAGCGTTGCTTTTGTCGCTCAGATAAACTACGTTGCCTCAACCGCTTCTATAACAGGCTTTTCCACGGAAAGCTATCAAAATCTTCAGTTTCCAATTCTTTGGCTTCCTGTTTGATGTGATAATATTGACACTGAGCTCAGCTAACGGTTTGTTTACATTGTAAACTCCGACTATTGATAATGTTAACTTGACCCTAATTTCTTGGTATCGATGGAATTATTATTTCAAAATAAAAACAAAAAAATAACATCGACAATTTCATTTATATCAACGACGATTTTTGACTTATACAAATACTCGTAATACAGTAAATCACTGTCCTTTTAAAAATGTTACCCTCAAATCAGTTAACCCTTATTATACTTGGGGAAACTTTCCCCAGAAGTCCGTCTCTCAAAGCTCATAATTTCTACAATAAACCTTCTCCTTATATCCCTGCCCAGAAGATCACGCTAAACCCTAAAAAATGTTACAGCTTAAGTTCTTCACGGGGCCTATAAATCGGGTTTCGTCGCGCCAGAACCTATTACGTCTCTCGATTACGGGCCAGTGGTTGGCCAGCGATTTTGCGGACAGTATAAGTGGATTCACTTATCATGAAATAACCTGTACAGGTAAGTTATGTCCGGGTTCACCTACACTCTTACCGGGCCGCCAGAGCAGTAATATATTGTTTAAAAATGTTTTGGCGTTCAATTACACTGTAACCAACCACGGGAAGTTACAGCCATTGATTATCACCAAATTTGTGTAGAAGTTTAGAAATTATCCGAAATGTTACAATCCAAATTTATCACATAAGTTTTAATTACTTTGGTCATTAGTTTTTTTAAATAAAATAAATACGGCCAGACAAACAGTATGGTCCCGAACTCAGTAATGTTCGTATTATGGATACCCTTTGATAATCCTTCCTTTATCAAAGTGGATACCCTACAATACAATGAACTGGGGGACAATTTTCAAATTTTCTCACACGGGATTCGAGCTTAGGGCCAACCCAGTGAGTAGAGAGATACAATATTTCTTACTATATAAAATTTCATTACCTACTCTCTAATATCACGGACTTTTTCCACGAGTGTTCAACTTATTTGTGGAACCATGAAACCTTCTTATGTGAGAAGAGTTTCAAAATTTTTGAAAAGTTCTCGCTACTAAGTTATAAGTTCCGCGTTTCCCCCCAAACTTGTCAGTGCTGATTACTTCATAACTTGCAACGTATATCTTAACAAACTGCGCGAAACATCTAATGTTTTGTGGGGCGGCGAAACTTCGCGCCGTAAAACGTTCACGTTCCGAATTGTGGTAAACTCATTTACTAGTTTTTTTTATTATCTACTTATTTCATCGCAAAATCTTTGTAGACACTTTTGTGAAACGTTACTTTTAGTAGGTCCGTGATTTGTGGCTGCTTTATTGAGTTGCACATAAACGAGTTTGGGCCCGAAAGTAAAATACGAAGGAAGTTTTATTATTTACGTTATTTTGTGGGCAAATTTTAACGAATGAACGACGAATGTCCTCAGGCTTCTCTCATTTTAGATTTTATTTATAGGAACTTTGAACTATATAGGTGTATCACAATATTTTTCACATCGATATCGTCAGACTAACTCACTAACTGTATGTTCCCAGACTAAGCGACGTTTAACTATGGGCACCGTACAATGAACTGGGGCCGATCCCAGTGAAACCCACACTGAGGGCAAATTACTATCTATTGATTTATTACTATAATCTAATACTATAATCGAAAATCATTATGAAATACAATTTATTTAATAACAAATAATGCACGCTGCACCTTAAAAAAGAATAGTGGTTCTAGAAGTATAACATTTCATTGTTAAGATTTTTAATTGTTCAAAAAGATTGCTTACTCGTATTATTGTTCATATTATTAACCACAGACTAATAACGGCACCGACATGGCAGTTGTAAATCTTCGTTACTCCGACGCTTCAGTCCCCACACACTAAATCCAGGAGTATCCAGGACTAATACCCGTCAACATGGTGCAAAGCTAATGGTGATTAAATAAAGGCTCAATCCGCAAGTGACGGGGGTATATCGGATTATATATAGAGAGTGTTTTCTTGGTGAGGTCGTTGAACTAACGTTCTATGTAGATGGAGAAATAATAATATATGATTCAAGTATAGTGTATTGATTTTGAAAACCAATAGGTTAGGTGAAATATAGGTACATTGCAGGTGATAACCTTTGCCTATGCCATCAGAAAGAACAGGCGTGAGACTGTATATTTTTGTATCAAAACATACATTCGAAATTGAAAAAGTAATAATGCAATTGGTTTTTAAAGACTTCATTGTACCTAGATAAAAAGCTGCCAGATAATAAATGTTACAAAGTAGTTCACTTACGCCCTCTAGTTTATTTTTGAGAGATCTTTTTCACGGTGGACGTTACACAGTAGATTACAAAATTACTAACAGATGCCTGGACAGAGCATAACGAGGTTTTTTAAGGGTAACGATTTCTCCCGCATAAAGGAACTTCGTTCATTAGTACGAATAATATATATATATATATATATAAAATTGCTTCAAAACCAACCGACTACACAAACTAAAACTAAAGTTAAATTTAACTTAATAGTGTTCATTTGAGAGTGTATCACAAACAAAACTACTGCATGGGCCATGGTTAACGTAACACGCGCCTAACTTAATCGAACTTAGTCGTGAAGTTAAGTTATAGTGGCTCGGCAGTTGGCTGTTATTGTTCCAGTCGCCGGCATGATATATTGCATCAAAATTTAGATTTACTTGCCAATATAGAAGGATTGCAATTTAACTCATTGAGCGTCCATAAGTAGACGCAATAATCTATTGCGCGATGAATCTACCTCCAATCGATTGGTCTAAGTTATAAATATTTTGATAAAATGTCTGATAATTCAATATGAAATCGTCTAGCAAAGGATTACTCTATCCTCCGACAGAAAATATTATTACCAATGATCAATGTATCAAATTATAACCAGTTTTATTACCTAAGGTTGAGCGAAAATAAATTACTAAGAAATCGCCGATGGCCAGACACCACGTGTATTGAGCCAGACGAGTTTTTTTCCCCAAAAATATTAAATTTGACCCCTATTCATGTCGCGTCTCATCGTAGAGAAACCAATAAATTGTTACTTGTACGAAAAATGATGAGACGAAATTCGGTAGAGGCTGATGTCTCGATGCCACAAAAGCAATCTATGCGTTAAGGCTTCAAATTTCTAGTTCGTTTCGTCCTTGTTTCACGTATTTGTTTATTCATGCTTCCATGGAGATAATTAATTGAATCATGGTTAATTATGATCAGGGATATTTTCTAGTTAAATTGGATGTATTTAAACGTAATATATTGACGACCGCTTGGCGCAGTGGTTTGAGCGTAAGCCGCTCGGCTCACTGCATCGGGTGGTTGCGGGTTCGATTCCCGCCTGGGCAAATTTCGGAAATGGCCTTTTCGTAATTTGCTCAGGTCTGGGTGTCACTGGGATCGCCCCCAGTCCATTGTACGGTACCCATAGTACAAGCGTTGCTTAGTTTGGGACCATACAGTTTGTGTGCCAGTCTGGCGATATTTATATTTATTTATTTATAATAGGTTTTAATTTTACTCAGTTATTTCGCAATTTTTGGAAGGATTAGATTCCAGATGATGAAACGTGGAATAAAGAAAACTAAATTACTTAAATCTACACACATATTTTCGGGTAACGGAAAAGCCTGTTACATATAGGGTTACCAGATGTAAAAGTCAAAAGACCGGAGAAAAGGCCAGATTACCATGGAAAAGTCCTGAGATTTTATACAGTTTGAGAATTTTCTCTCAAAAACGTATTAGTTTGTTTTACTTGAAAAAATAAGTATTGATTTTAACTGCAATTGTTATCTACCAAAAGAAGATTATTTTTAGTTTGTTTTACTTAGATAAATAATTATTGATTTTAACTGTTTAATTGTTACCAAAAGAAGATTATTTTAGTTGGTTTAACTTTTAATTAAAGAGATCTTTACAATGTAACCTGTGTTTTATTGAAAATCCTGAGATTTCTGTAATCGTAATGTAATGAAATTCCTGTAATCTCAGGACAAATCCTGAGATATGGTAACCCTAGTTACATAACAACTTTCGTTTCAATGAATCGCAAACAAATGCATTATTATTACGCCATAATGGCCATTAACATCGAGCATGAGGAGGAAAGTTGGACTCCGTTTTCCTCTACACTCACTCCTTATAACGAAATTCTGAACTGCACGGTTTTCCCTAATAAAAACATATTTTCTATTAATATAGCGCGAAAGTTCGCGAGGTCACCTAACTAATCTGTTCATATGTTATCATCATTCGGCCATTTGCCATGGGCGCCATATTGCGTCGCTTTTATTGCACAAGTTAGCTCCTTCACCGCGGAGATGATTTGTGCGAGTTTACGATATAAATTTGTTTATATCGTGGCTCGTTTGCTTCGTAGAGATTTTGCGTGTTTTTGCTGAGATAATAAATGGATTGTAGGTCATGGGAGTGGAATGTTTTTTTTTTACTAATATTCAAACTGATATCCTACTAATATTATAAATGCGAAAGTTTGTGAGTGTGGATGTATGTTTGTTACTCTTTCACGCAAAAACTACTGAACGGATTTGGATGAAATTTGGAACACAGATAGTTTATAACATGGATTAACACATATAATACTTTACGTAAGTCTACGCAGATGAAGTCGCGGGCAGAAACTAGTCTTTCATAAAATTATCCGTCATCTTAATTGGAAAAGATCTCAGCCGGCAAATAACATGGATATTGATACTTGATACTTATTCAGGTGCCTCAGACAAAAAAACACTCCAAAATATTTTGAAGAATTAATTAAAAAGCCACGTCCATTCAATCCCAACGTGGGCCATTCACGTATATTGAACATTTTTTTACTAAAGGGACTTGAAATTTACAATATTCTGAATTAGACTTTTTGAAACAGTCTTGTCCAAAATACATTACTTAAAGTAATTTTAACTGTGATTTTAAAGGCGCCAAAATATTGCTTATATCTACATAGATAAGCAATATATTGGCGCATCTGTTGAATTTAACAAATAGCGGCAATGTTTCTACTGCTACCAATTTACGGAGATGGCACTCTGTACAGTTGTTTAGATAAAGGAGGACTAACTGATGTCTTCGCATTGTGAGGGTCCCTCTCGTTACTTACTCATGAACTGATTCGCCAAACGAATACGCTTTTAAGTTACATTTGTTGGGTGTTTGTGTGCAATCTTTTTTGTTGTATTCGGGTTTATGTAACCGTACATTTGTTTGAAGATTTTGTTACTGAATGCTTCGTTTCAACCTTTTGTAACTTAAATACGAAAGACACATACCTTAACGATATATTTAAAAAACTGTTTCTTATTTATCAAAGACTTGTCAAAACAAAAACACCGAAAGGCAAGAACGAAAACTATTTGTCAAACTATCCGGCGTAAGCTAGGTCTGACGTCAGGTTTGATAAAATTGCTCCCCTGAATAACATTGTTCAAAAAACTACCTTGAAATGGTGCCCTCCAGAATGCCCAGGAGACGACCTCTGTTCGCGGCGTTTGTAGGCCTAAGAACCTTTGTCTGTGAACTTAGTTTTTGGAAAAAGAGAAATAAGTTTTATTCAGTGATAGGTACGCTAAATATAAACGTAAGGCGCAACCGTGACAAGTTACGAGAAAACTTATTTTTTTCTCATGAAAAGATTCTGGCCAAGTTCACACAAGGACCATTTTAATTAGTTTTTTTTTTACAATAATTCCGTTTGATATCGTCGTTCAGGTAATTGTATGTAGGTTGTGGTCGCTATCGTGACAACAGAGCTTATTCTGATATGTGACTTTTTTCAGGCCACGTCAGAATCTGAGCAAAATCAAGTTTGTCATGAAAACGATGATACAATAAAAACTGCCATAAAAGTTGTTTAAAATTAATGTCACTTCATAGCCAAACTTATAATTCCTTTTCCCCTCGCTTCACGTTTCCCGCTAAGAAAAATTGTACACTAAAACAGGAAAGTTTAAAATATATACAGGCAGATCACGTTGGAAACTTTCCCGGCGGATGTAGTGACTAGGTGTAGAACAAAGCTTTGATGCAATTATAACATGAGCACGCGTTAGCGAATACTTTGTACTGGCTGTAACCTAGTTTGCTTAAAAACTGTTTCAAAAACACTTTAATTAGCCGGACATGAGGCACATGTTATTAATGTTTTTTTTATGCAACGAAGTCTGTAAATAAGCGTACGAGCTGCCTGGTGTTAAGCAGTTACCGTAGCCTACCTAGTTATACCAAAGGCATTGCTGGCACGTTGCCGAACTGAAAGGGAGGAGGACAGAGGGGTTAGGGGGATTGGGCTTTCGGCTCTCTCAATCGTCCTACGAAACACAGCGATGATAGCTACTTTCCGTCGACCTTTTGTGAGCGGGTGGTTTTACCTTAGTCGAGCAATCCCATATACATCTTGGCCCTTACACTATACACAAAGTTAATTTTAAAACGTTATAAAAATGTATAGTTAAATCTTGGATAAAAATCGTATTTACAATCGATTCGTTGATTGATTTTCCTAATATATTATTTTTCTATTAGATTTTTTCTTGGTTCACTTTCACATGGGTTTTTTTATATATATGTAGATATGTTATCATATATATGCTTTAAATATAATTGTTTTTTTTTGTTAATTAATAATAATGTAGAGTCATAGTCACAAAATTTCATTTAAATCTGTTTAGTAGTTTTGGCGTGAAAGCGCGACAGACAGGCAGACACAGAGTTACTTTCGCATTTATAATATACATATATATATATATATTATTATTTATTATTTTATTATTATTATTTTTTTTTATAAATAAAATTGGAGTGTCTGTTTGTAATATCAAAATAACAACTTTTCACTAAATGCATATGAAAGTACATACGGCACCTATAACAAAAACGCGATTTAAAAATTTTTCGTCTGTCTGTCTGTCTATCTGTCTGTCTGTCTGTCTGTCGTTTCTGTCTGTGTGTTTGTTCCGGATAATCTCCGAAACGGCTGGACCGATTTTGACGGGACTTTCACTGGCAGATAGCTGATGTTTTAAGGAGTAACTTAGGCTACTTTAATTTTAGAAAAACACTTTGGGTTCCGTGTAAAAAAATTAAAACACATTGTTTTTTTATATTTACGCGAATAGTACACATTGAAATAAAACTATTTTTACGGATCTATTTTTACGTCGGGAACGTAAATAAACGCGATATAATCCGTAAAAATAGTTTTATTTCAAATTAAAACACATTAAATCAAAGAGTATCTCCGAAACGGCTGGACCGATTTTGACGGGACTTTCACTGGTAGATAGCTGTTGTTATAAGCAGTAACTTAGGCTACTTTTATTTAAGAAAAACAAAATAAAAAAAATGGGTCCTGTCGCGCGGGTTCAGAACGCGGGCGCGGGCTCTTTTGTTAAGTTAAATTCCACGCGGCCGAAGTCGCGGGCTCAGCTAGTAATATTAATAACTAAGGATTGTATCACAAAGCAAAGTTCAAAGGCGTTTCATCTCAATTAAGCCTAGGATTGACGTGTTTGTGTCCGTGCGTGGTGGCCATCATTCATCACGTTTTCATCTCCAGAGGGACGCATGCTAATATTGCCATAATTAATTAATCTCGGGCCAACCATGACAGGTATTAAACGTTTCAAGTAATACACATTTGACGCCTTGGGGAAATTGTGTTTGAGGAAATGTGCCATAATAATTTTACCAGCTGTATGACCCAAAACATTCGTGAATTTTTAGAAAATATTTTCGACTGGTTAAAATTTGTATTGCAATTAAAATTCCAATTATATTCTTTCTTTGTATGTTACTTACCTTAGATAAATATATATATTATTATTTTTTAAATTAATATTAAAACCATGATTAATCAATGCCTGAGTCGGCCCAATTCTATTCTTCGATCCAAATGTCCAATTTCGGACAGTCCTGGATTGCGCATGAGCTTTGGATCTGCTTATTATTATCAAAAGGGTTTCCTTATTTCAATATTATAGTTTACAAATAGTATGATAATCTATATATATAACTCAAAGGTGACTGACTGACTGACTGACATAGTGATCTATCAACGCACAGCCCAAACCACTGGACGGATCGGGCTGAAATTTGGCATGCAGGTAGATGTTATGACGTAGGCATCCGCTAAGAAAGGATTTTGATTAATTCTACCCCCAAGGGGATGAAAGTTTGTATGAAACTTTGCCAATTAAATTCCACGCGGACGAAGTCGCGGGCACAGCTAGTTAAAAATAAATAAATATAAATATCTCCATACTAATTAATACACTAACTGTATGGTCCCAAACTAAGTAACGCCGGCACTGTGGGTACCGCACAATGGACTGATGGCGAACCCAGTGATACCCAGACCTGGGCAAATTACGTAAAGGGTATTTGCCAACATTTGGGAGTCACTGGGAACGCCACCAGTCCATTGTTCTTCGTGTTGAAAAATATTAACATTGCTCTATAAAACAAGGCCCATGCAGTGCAAAGTGCCCGCAAGATATTAGCGAGCGCCGTCTCGAAACTTTAATAAACCTCTCCTTCGTATTTAAATCCTCCATTTAACTTTGTCCCAGCATAAGTCCGAGGATTAATAGCACGGCAGCAAGTCCGACTGATACTCTTGCCGTTTTTAATCGGGCCAAAGCCTGCGTTCTCTCTTAATTAAATAAGTCTTGTTGACCTGCTAATTGCCATTTTTTGTTGACGTCAGATTCTTGTTGGAAATTTTATTGCAGGATTGAGGTAATCTATACAAATAAATAAAATTGGAGTGTCTGTTTGAAATATCAAAATAACACCTTTTCACTAAATGCATATGAAAGTACATACGAAACCAATAACAAATGGCGATTTAAAAATTTTTTTCTGTCTGTCTATCTAGTTGTCTGTCTGTGTGTTTGTTCCGGGTAATCTCTGAAATGGCTGGACCGATTTTGACGGGACTTTCAATGGCAGGTAGATGATGTTTTAAGGAGTAACTTAGGCTACTTTTATTTTAGAAAAACAAAATAAAAAAATGGGTACTGTCGCACGGGCTCAGAACGCGGGAGCGGGCTTTTTTGTTAAGCTAAATTCCACGCGGACGAAGTCGCGGGCTCAGCTAGTAGATAATATATTATAACGTTCACCAGCCCGCACTGGCCCAGCGTGTTATAACTCCCAATTCTCTTTGGATTGAAGATGCCTTGCCCCAAATATTCCACTGAACTAACTTTATTCATACTTAATTATTATCGAAGCATGAAGTCTTACGTGTAATATTAAGGATGATGTTCCACTTGGCTGTACTATGAAACGGGCCTGCCCGCTTCGACCAGATGGACTGGAAGTTGCCCAGGAATAGACTCCTGTCCTTTACGGCAAGAATACCTTGTCTAATTGCATTAATTGCGTCATTTGACGACCGCTTGGCGCAGTGGTTCGAGCGTAGGCCGCTCGACTCACTGCACATGGTGGTTGCGGGTTCGATTCCTGCCGGCGCAAATTTCGGAAATGGCCTTTTCGTAATTTGCCCAGGTCTGGGTATCACTGGGATCGCCCCCAGTCCATTGTACGGTACCCATAATACAAGCGTTGCTTAGTTTGGGACCATACAGTTGGTGTATTCGTCTGGCGATATTTATTTATTTGATTAGACACAAAACTTACAGTAATTTCCACAAAAACACAAGTACCTCCAAAAATCTTCGTTGTCTAAAAAAACTGTAACTGCCCACCTATATATTTTTGCTGAGATCTGATTCAATGGAAAAACACGGATTGAATTTACTTGAGATGATTCGCATCCCGACGTCTGTTCACACTCAACGGTGATCGCCTATTGTAGTAAAAATCTGACGCAGAAATTTCATATGAGGGGAAGGAATGTTAATAATATCGGGTAGAACTTTTCACTTGGATTGTTGAGTTCACGCCTATGTAACCGTGGTTTAACAATGATATACTGAAAACTTTCCATAAGGCTTTATTTAATATTTTATTCAGATATCTAATAATAAATAATAATACATATCGCCAGACTGACACAGCAACTGTATGGTCCCAAACTAAGCAACGCTTGTACTATGGGTACCGGACAATGGACTGGGGACGATCCCAGTGACACTCAGACCAGGGCAAATTACGAAAAGGCCATTTCCGAAATTTGCCCCAGAGGGAATCGAACCCGCAACCACCACATGCAGTGAGCCGAGTGGCCTACGCTCGAACCACTGCGCCAAGCGGTCGTCAAATCTTATCATGCATATCCGATATGTGTATAATATCTTATACGGGATCTTAGAAATCATTGGAATGTATTATTGGAATTGATTTTAAAAACACTGCTCACCCCTTTGGGAAATAAATGCGTGTTGATGAACTGAAATGAGTTAATTGGAAATTGATTTTTGTTAACAATGTTTATGTTCGCCGTTAATTTAACAATTAAAGTCAAAACAATGGAACAACTTTACCTTTAACTTTTGTTGGTTAAATTTCAATTTGCTAAATTATTAGCAAACGCCGCGATGATAATAAAATTAATAATGAAAGTTAGCGTTTTTGACGTGTTATAAGTAGATGAGTGTGTGAGTGTGTAATGAGTGTGATGCGTGAGCATGGTAGGTAATTGTTAATAATAAGACAATAAATAAATGTCGCCAGACGAAGACACCAGCTGTGTGGTCCCAAACTAAGTAACGCTTGTAATATATGCGCTGTATAATGGACTGGGGGCGATCCCAGAGACACCCAGACCGGGCACTCGAGCGGTTCTTTGTATGAACGGGATCTTCATACAAAGAACGATCGAAAAGATAAAAAGGTCTGAATAAAAATATTCATGTATTCTCTCCGAAAGCAGATTCTCAGATTTCTCAGATTCTATTTAGAGCGGTTGAATTTATCCTGGATATTTCTTGTCACAACATTTGTTTTCTATGATAAGCATCTTCAGTGAAAGTAGAGTAAACAACGTGAAAGATCTGCGTTGACTATGGACGAACCTTGTCTTCAATATTTGGTGTGTAGTCAAGCAAAAGGTTTCTGAAATTTAAAAAAAAGCAACGACAGAATATAATACAAAACAATAAAACACTATTGTCTTATTTCTTACGAATATAATATATAGGTGCCTAAATTAGCGAAACGAGTTGTGTACTGTAATAGTTATCAGTTATTTGTCAAGAAATCCTACTAATATTATAAACTAGCTGTGCCCCGCGACTTCATCCGCGTAGTATTAGATTATTGGGTTAAAAAGTATCCTATATGTTAATCCCGGTTATATTCTATCCGTGTTCCAAATTTCATCCAAATCCGTTCAGTAGTTTTTGCGTGAAGGAGTAACAAACATACATACATACATACATACATACATCCACACTCACAAACTTTCGCATCCTACTAATATTATAAATGCGAAAGTTTGTGAGTGTGGATGTATGTATGTAAGTATGTATGTATGTATGTATGTATGTATGTTTGTTACTCCTTCACGCAAAAACTACAGAACGGATTTGGATGAAATTTGGAACACAGATAGATTATAACCGGGATTAACATATAGGATACTTTTTAACCCAATAATCCAATACTACGCGGATGAAGTCGCGGGGCACAGCTAGTTTATAATATTAGTAGGATGCGAAAGTTTTTGAGTGTGGATGTATGTATGTTTGTTACTCCTTCACGCAAAAACTACTGAACGGATTTGGATGAAATTTGGAACACAGATAGATTATAACCGGGATTAACATATAGGATATTTTTTAAACCGATAATCCCGAAATTTTTGCTAAGTTAAAATACTACGCGGATGAAGTCGCGGGGCACAGCTAGTAAGACAATAAATTAATTAATTTAACAATCCCGTGTTGACATTCACTAGACGATAATTAGTTTATGTTCCGATTGATAGTTGATTACTCGTATTATGTATTCTATCCTTTCTAATTCATTCGTATAGCTGCATGACGAACGGCGCGATCGTGAATACTTGAAAGCTTTAGTGTGAAACTGTATCTTTTGCATCATAATTGTTGTAAAAATTACCATGTAAGTTGGTTATGGTGAAATAATCACCTCTACAATGGTAAAGCGTCCGCTAGAGGCGCTGGCGTTTATATAAAATACGATACGAACCGATACGTACCGAGTCGTAGTTTCGAATACTTCCAAAGGTTTCGAAATCGCTATGTATCAATACAACGTATAAATCCCAAATTCAAAAATAAAACTATTTTTATGTTATAAATGTTAAGATTTTAGAATTCAAGGTCAGTCCGTGCCTTCCTAAATTCAATTCCATTTTAAAATGAACCCTCATTTCGTGTGAGGTGCTACTTCAATGTCATTCTCTATGTCGTGAAGCTTTTCATTTATGAGTCATTTAAACGAGACACGACAGGCTTGTTATAATATCAATGGTTACGTGAAACAAATTAGAAAGTGTTTAAAAATAGTTCTAGTTCTTCCGGTAGGTTATATGTATAATAGATTATTCTATAAATTTCAAAATAATGAAGGTAAGCCGTGGGAAGACGCGGCGGGTCGCTTGTTATATAATAATGATAAGTAGCTTAATTATATATAGGTAGTACCTACTCTTGTTTAAAAATCTACAAAGCAGACTAAAAATATTTTTGCTAAAGCTTTGTTGGAACACAAATTTCATTTAGATTGATTTAGACTTGAAATGGTAGCAGGTACCTCAAGTTAGGCACAATTTATCACTCAGCACTTATATGAAAGTTTATAGACAGCCTAATTGACGTACTTTATCAATCAGTAACAAGTCACAAACAAACATTAATCGTTGTAATGGCCACATCATCGTTTTAGTTACATAACCAACTTCTAGTTCTATTGATTAATGTTCAGTTCTTAATTTGTCTAATATTGTTTGTTTTGACCAATGTCGGTAAAGCAATTGCGTTACCGACATTGGTCAAAACAAACAATTGAAATTGGTCGGTAAAGCAATTACCGATAACGAATTACGAGTACGGTAATTACCGTAGGTAGCCTATAGAGCAAGGCAAAGTGCGTGCCTTTGCCAAAGACATTGCTCGCATCGCACTTTGCCGACTTGAAGGCGAATAGGACAGTTTCTGGGCTTCCGGCTTTCTCAGTCATTGTACAAAACGCAGCTTTAATAGCTACTGTTCGACGATCTTCTGTGTAAGGGTGGTACTACCCTGGTCGAGCTAGCCCGTATATAAGGTGTAGTCAATAGACTCCAGCTTGGATCTACCACTAATGAAATCGTTACAAAAACTCGGCTTCATCTTATAATTTCCCATAAATTCTCCTTCAAGGGACCTGTCCTATCGTTTTGCGATATCAATCGGTCTATAAATCAAAAATAACTTCTCCATTGACCCGCAACGAAAAGAAAATTACTCCCTTCCGCCAGTATTGCGAAGTCAATTTTCAAGGGTCGAATTTCACACTACTGAGCGGTGTTAAGTAGATATTTCTTCAAAGTTGTCATAAAAATAAAATACAACATCGCTCTTGAATCAATTGCTTAAACAGTATCATGAAATAAACCTGAAAATAACACAAAGCCAACATAATAGATTCTTAGGTAAGCATAAAACAAAAAAACAACTATCCATTTTAAATTACTTACTTATCTATTCGTGTGTTAAGCGATTGTAAAATAAATTATGCAAAGTCATTGTTTAAAATATTACCAAGGTGTTTCAGAAGTTGCAATAAAACCCTAGGGTTGGGATTAGTATTTAAAAAAAAATCCTACCAAATTTAAAAATAGGTATGTTATATCTCTATTACGATGCATAATTTTTACAAACTGTTCCTTGAGTGGTACTCGTAAATGCAGTTTACACCGTTTTTAGGCCATTAAAAGTGTTCTCAAAAAACGACTTATCATTGTTATTCGGCCTTCACAAGACATCCACTTCTCAGCTATCGGATACGTAGCAAAAATATTATTTCGCACTTTTGAAACACCCGCTTTATAATAATTGGGGTGTGCATGCGCGATTTTTACTTTTATCATCTTAAATAAAATGCAGCACACGATTTTCCAGGCAAGTCATTCCTGGCACTCCGTCTGGCAAGCTTTAAGGGGCGATCTCATGATTTATTGGGACTAAAAGTGCACATTAATCTTTTTCTCCTTTATTTTGAGCCAGGTGTGGGGAGGGGGGGTTATTGATGAACGCTTGTCGGCGTGACGTCACACCTCGATGTCTATTATTATAGTAAATTGAGATTAATCGCCTTGAGCTTAAGTCTCAAACTCTTTGTTAAAAAATTAAGAAAACTGTTTTAAGTATTTCGTTAGTTTTGCAAGGTAAGTATATAGAATCTAGACGTTTCGTGTAGTGGTTTGAGAGTAGGCCGCTCTGCTCATTGTACCATGTGATTGTGGGTTCGATTCCCGCCGGTGCCAATTTCGGAGATGACCTTTTCGTAAATTCAAATTGTCATTACGATCATCTCCCACTTTGGGAACTTAGATGTTGGTGTAGTCTGACGATATCTCAAATAGTTTAAAACAAAGCCTTTTGGCTGATTCTTTTAAAATATAAAACGGATTTTGATGCGGTTCTAACGGAAATTTGAAGAATCCTCTGAAAGATTTGTATGCATAGGTAATACAATCTTATTAAACTTATAAATAGTAGAGAAAAGACGCATGACATGTTAGGGCCCTGGGCCCTAACCACGCTAGCTACGCCTACTCAAAGGGCTTGTCGCTATTTTCTTTACATAAAATTTCGCATATAACGGTAATATATTCTGCTCAAGAATTCTGAAATATAAATAGGTATCGAAAACCTACATGCATTTTACGTGAAACGCATGAACCATCCAGCTTGGGGAAGTAATATTTTATCTTGTCCGTTTTTACTGTGCGGAGTTAGTTCTAAACAAACTTCCAGATGTGGCGGGAGTATGTTTAAAATTCAACGGGCCAGCTGCCGTCCGAAATTTTAGTTTTAGTTTTATTTTAAACTAAGCGTGGTTGAAGTTTTGCTCTTTTGAAAAAAAATCTCGTTTATTTTTCAGTTTGGTAAACATGATTTATGGACTTTCATTATAAAATTTTGCAATAGTATCAATTACTTACATGAGATTTATGCAAATTTTGAACACTTCACGGAAACTTTAAATTCCTATTTGACCACTCATCACATTTTATAAATATAAACAATCGCATGGCGCAGTGGTTTGAGCGTAGGCAGCTCGGCTCACTGCACCGAGTGGTTGCAGGTCGGATTCCTGGGGAAAATTTCTGAAATGGCCTTTTCATAATTTGCCTAGGCCTGGATGTCACTTTGATCGTCCCCAGTTTAGTATGGTACCCGTAGTACAAGCGTTGCTTAGTTTGGGACCATACAGTTGGAGGGTCCGACTGGCGATATTTATTTAGAAAGTATCATCTACAAAATAAACATCAGTAAATAACTACCGTGAAATGTCAGCCACATAAAATCACATCCGAATAAACCTCGTCCGCGTGGAATGGTGGCAAGAATAGCAATGTAGAGTGCCCACGAGTACGAGTTAAATTTATTTCCTTGAAATTTTAATTCATAAAATTACATTCATTTTACATCTTGACTTAAATATTAAATAACAGAGTTCATAAAATACTTGCAACATTGTTTACAAAAATAACCGTACCGAGGTACTCAGTAATACCGGGTTTGTGGGTATAAATTCAATTTTTCATTTTGCTCCGCCGTCGTCGTGGACAAAGAGGATTTTTAATGCAATTTAGTCGTCGCATTGTGCCCGAGGAGCTGGAATTTTACCGTACACAGCTCACGAAAGGTGTCATAAGAAGAATGGAACTAAAAAAGCTTAATTAGTCGAGCAGACTCATACAGTGAGCCATGAGATTTAAAAAAGTTGAATCTGCTCGTAGCTTATCTAAATAAACTGACATTAACACAGTATATCTCGTTTTATAGAGCAGTAGCTCTACCATGAGCTTCTATTTTTACTAGAGTCACTAGTTGCATATAAGTAAATAATATTTGTATAGCAAGTCAATTCATTTGGGTGATTGATAAGGAATACTTAGATGTAAAAAATTCCATCGCTAGCAATTATACAAAACCTAACCCGATATGGAATCTTTAATGACAAACCGCTGTCCAATGACAGGCAAATGTTCAAGTATCTGTCAGCAATATTTTAATTTTAAATATGTGTTTACTATTTATACCAAAACAAAACTGTCCACAAAAACTCTGTAAATTGTTGATAAACAATCTATATCAAGTTTGGCTTTAGTACAGTCACGTCAACAATACAGTTGCGTAACCTTTCCTGGCTTAAAGGACCATTGCTTCTGGAAAATGTTTTATTTATCTGTACAACACGTAACCCACATAAAATAAATAGAATTAACTGCAGGAAACATGTCAATAAAGGTAAAAGATTGAGGGTGTGACAAGAATGCACTTTGTGGGATTTCGCTGGACACGTTCTCGCTTTATCTTGATGTAAGCGCTGTAATGAAAGCGTATAAATCTTTATAGAGAAACTAAAATGCTGCGGTGTGTGAAGTATTGCTTGTTGTGCTGTGTCCGAGCCGAGCTTCAGGAAATAATAGTAAATTGCCTCCGTATTACTATTAATAAAATAATTATTATTTTGCCCTTTTTGAACGTTCCACTCTTGGGCACGAGCCTCTCCTCAATGCGAGGAGGATTCAGGCCATAATCTACCTCGTCGGCCCAGTGCGGACTAGCGGATTCACATATCTTTCGAAAATTGGTTAGATTTCCTAAGACATGCAGGTTGCCTCACAATGGTTTTCTTCACCATAAGGAAGTGATACCCTTCAGCGACTTAATGCGTGTTGGTGTAATATACCTACTGTGGAATAGGAAGTGTGGTTTAGGTCCAGGTTGTCTACCTCTTCTGAACTCTATTTTGTGCATATGAGGATGTTTATTCCATTGTTCCAGTTGTCAGCGACGCTACTAGTGCTTCTACACCTAACGATGCACGTCGTCGACGAGGGGCACGCTGTTAATCCTAGTAAGTACCCTGTAAATATCAAATTCATGAAGTTCTTTAGAAAATTATTTTTAAGCTTTGTTAATAATCATTAAAATGTATAGGTAAATATCGCCAGACAAACACACCAACTGTATGTTCCCAAACTAAGCAACGCTTGTACTATGGGTACCGTGTAATGGACTGGGGATGATCCCAGTGACACCCAGACCTGGGAAAATTACGAAAAGGCCATTTCCGAAATTTACCCTAATCGAACCCGCAACCACCCAGTGCAGTGAGCCGAGCGGCCTACGCTCGAACCACTGCGCCAAGCGGTCGTCTGGTACACGTCAACATTAGTAGGTAGCTACCTACATCAGGTGTATTTAAGTTTTAACGAGCTTTCGTTACGTTATTCTCGGAATAAACACCTTGAAATGCAAGAGTTGCGGCTCGTCTTGAGACTTAGTAAGAAAGTTAAACCTCTTGAGGAAATCGGATGTACCTATTTAATCTATCTACCACCCAGCTTGGTTTATGAACGAAATATACTTACTTTTATATAGGTATTCCATTTTTATAAATTTCCCATGAATCCCATGTATGATACATTCACAAAGTATTTTCATAACTTTTTTCAATACATCAAAATCGGCAAACAAGCCTACGATCTGCCTGATGTAAAGCAGTTACCGAGCCTAAAGATAATTGCAATACTAAAGGCATAACTCGCACGGTTCCCAGCTGAAGAGTAGTAGGACATAAAGAGGAAATGGGAGGGGATTGGGCTTTCGGCCCTCTCACTGATCGTATGTAAGGCATCTGAGAGACTTTGTCCTGCTAATTTCAAATAAATTTTAACTTTAAATAAGTTAGGGGGATTTACTGTGAATAAAATACTCAAAGGAAATTAATAATGTTGCGCAGCAGAGTGCTGGTTCCAGTGAAAAAGTAACCAGAAAAATATCTTTGACTCACATTAATTTTACCACCCAGGTGCACTGTTCCATCGTACATTTTAACACAAGTTTCCCAGAGACACCTCACAAGGGGCCGACTCTCCTTTACTTTAATCTAATTTTTGTAGTCCCGGCAATTTATTAAAGAGGGAAGTTGGAGACTCGTCTCTCCACGCCTCGCGTTTTATCTTCTGATTAATTTTATTGCGGTTAGTAAGAGCTCCGAGTAAGAAAATAAACCGGAATATCCTAGGTCAATAAATTTGTTAGACGACTTAATTTGTCAGACAAAAAAAGCTACTTAATCTTGTAAGTCTTAACTTTTGTGGTGTCTAGTCAACAAGGCTCTTGTATTCAAAGCCTTCATAATATTTAAATCCGAGTTGAACCAAATATTTGCGGCAAAACCGAGGCTCCAGTGCGAAGTATGATCTAACTTAAATCCAGCGCGCAATAAGTAATTTACTCAGTATAAGTATAAAAGTAAATAACGAGGGTAGAGCCAGAATTACGAGTAAAACCAGATTAGTAATATCAGTTTTGTCTCGAGATCAGCTTAAGGCTCTTTTTGCATTCACTGATAGCATCCAGTAAATTTAACTTGAGTCCTTAGTTACTGAAGTAATAAATTAATGCAGCGTCGCCCAATCCTACTAATATTATAAATGCGAAAGTTTGTGAGTGTAGATGTATGTATGTTTGTTACTCCTTCACGCAAAAACTACTGAACGGATTTGGATGAAATTTGAAACACAGACAGATTATAACCGGGATTAACATATAGGATACTTTTTAACCCAATAATCCAATACTACGTGGATGAAGTCGCGGGACACAGCTAGTGATAAATAAATTACCAATGACGTATTATATTATAGATGGCGTTTAGTGCTATCAAAATAGCAAATTAAACTATTGTATCCACATACGAATGCAGACCGCCCATTATACGCCAGACCTGGGGGCCAAGTCTGTAAATTTCGTTGACTTTTCAGCCACGAATGGTTCCAAAAAAAATTAATTCAATGGCTCAGTAAAATAACAGCAGTCTTCCTATTGTTAGAAAGAGATGGTTGTAGCTTTATAAGCTACGTTCGAAGTAATATGTTTGAAGTTATAACGAAATCAAACCGCACAAAACTTAAAATAATATATGTTCCCATTCGATTTGACATAAATAACGAATAGTTTCGTCGATACACAATGTAGGGTATATACATAGGTTGGATACAGTATTCAGTGTTCGCGCGAACTGATTGCAAACGAGACCAACACATCAATCATTGCACAACTTCTGTATTCATGGGTTGTGCGCACCCAGGCAGGGCTACTGTGCAGATCGCTACCATTTTTCGCATTTTCTGTTGCGAGGTGATGCTTAGGGCCTGTGCACACCAAGTTTTTTAAACGCGCCGTCTACGCGCGTTTGTAGCGATACAGACGCGATACGCACGCGAGTCAGTATTAACAAAAAACTGCTCTGTAGGATAAAAGTGTGCCGACGACACACGTTTCTAAAACGCGCATCGACGGCGTGTTTGAAAAACGTGGTGTGCACAGGACCTTAAATAAAAAAAATTTGGGAATTGATACCAATTATGCTGTCGTGAAATCACGACTAAACTAAATTTGACACATCTGAAAGTAATTGCGTCCTGCTCTTACGTTACGAGCATGAAAAGGATGACAATACAGTTAGTTTGATCTAGGTTAATTAACAAAATCAGCACCATTATCTTTGGCTTCATTTCTACACGACAACAGCTGTAAGTAATATATTGCTATTTTTATTTTTATTTTGTAGTATAAAGTGTATTAATCTTCCTGTGTACGTTTTGGTTCGTGGAAATGCTTTCTATTATGAGGAGTAGAAAATCTATTATATTTGCTACGGTGAGTGGCAAGTTTTCAGTTAGTGGAACAAACGACTCTACACATTGATAAATTAGGTAGGATTCAGCATCATTGTTTCCTATAGGCCTATTATTATGGAAAATATAAGCTTTGATATTAAAACATCGCTGTGCGGAGAATACCTCATTACTCATTCTTTATTTAAGTTGAGTATGGCCTGCTTGAACTTTCTGCTAATGAACTAACAACGTGGCTTTTATTTCATATTTTTGTGTCGTTAGCGATCAATCGTTCGGATATCCGGGCTTGTGGGAGTGTTTTAAAATGTGAAAAGTCACATATGACCTTTGATTATAATAAATAATAAATAAATACCGCCAGACGAACACACCAACTGTATGGTCCCAAACTAAGCAACGCTTGTACTATGGGTACCGTACAATGGACTGGAGGCGATCCCAGTGACAACCACACCAGGGAAAATTACGAAAAGGCCATTTCCGAAATTTACCCTGACGGGAATCGAACCCGCGACCACCCGATGCAGTGAGCCGAGCGGCCTACGCTCGAACCACTGCGCCAAGCGGTCGTCAAGAATGTTATGACGTCAAGAAAATGACATAATTATTTGAAAGGCTAATTTGCAGTATTTATACTACTTTCTGTTCTGAAAATTAATGTATAGAGCCAATTTAAATGAATACAAAAATCAGTACAGTAGTATTGGGGTCAGTTTTATTTGCAACTCAAATAATGATGATCACTTAAGTCAACGCTCCACCATTCAATACTAATATCTACTTGTTAACATATAGGTGATTAAATACACTTAAGCGTTAGTTAAACCAACACTACCCAAACTAATCAATATGAGAGGCCTCATCCTCCCTAATCAATCCTATATCTCAGAGAACGTAGAGCCTCTAATCGATTGCCGCGCTAAATATATGATAATTATTCGCAATAATCTCTTAGCTAAAGTAAAAACCAATTTAATGCACTTCTGCACTAGCCACATTTTCTAAAAACTGCCACAAGAATGGCAAAGGCACTGTTGCGGAAAAGTCGCATTTTTGGCCAGAGAAACTTGAATTTTATTAATATATGTCACAGAGTACATATAGATCGCGTTCTTAGTGCGGATAATTCGCAAGAACTTTCACGGCAGTCGGTTAAAATTTTAAAGGTCTTAACACCTAAAATTTCCATACAGATTAATCTTAAACATCTCCTTGTGTTTGCATAAGTACTAACGCTCCAACGATTTTGGCAGCAACACCCTCAGGTTAATCGATATAATCGATAAACCTTTCTCGATACCCATCGCACTATTCGATATTTACTCTCTCGATAGCAGCTTACCCCGTAAACAATGTGGTGCGAGCCTTGTTAATTCTGACATACCTGGAACTTTGATAAATGAAATTCTGCATTGTTTTAAAATCTTTAAAGTCCGTTTTAGATTGTGTTGAGTCGATTGACCAACGGTAGATATCTGTAGACTACGGTAACATCTTAAAATCAGGCGCGTCATACGCTTATTTGCATTATTAGACTTTATTAGATCATCAAATAGATACCACTCGTTCTCCAATAGAAATTAAGTTGTATTTGTAGGTGCACTAGGTACATCTTCGAAATGGACTTGCTACAGTTATTGTCAAAGTTATGTATCAGGGAAACAGTGCTAAAATTTATTTGATTGTACCTGACAGTCATTGTGTTAAGAATTTATTAAGTCGACGAAATAAGTAACTGTATTTTGGGTAGAGTTTTGTGGAGTTCGCGACTGTATTTAAAATTGTATAGGGTAACAAAACTCGTGTACTTATTTTGATACATACTAATATTATTAATTCACCTTGTCAGAATTTCTAATTTACTACTTTAGATGTATCTACGTTAAGACCTTCAATTTTAAACTCTCTATTAGGACACCAAGTGTATGATTATTGTCTTGACACCACACCGTATATCAAGTTTTCGAGAACAACCCAAAAAGTACTAAAGCCGACCCGACACTTTACAAAAAGTTGACCAACAAAGACAGCCGTTATACAGGTTGAATAAAAAATCTGAAATAGTATTGTAGGTACATGCAGTATGTAGTGCTAGTGTGGACAGTCTATAGGTAGGTACATAACTTTTCTATTTTCTGAGTTACTAGACTATATTTGTCTCAACTTACATTGTTGGGGCTTTAGAACACACTCGTCTAACCGTCCAAAAAAACGGTTTACACTGCACGTAAGATTAGGTACCAAGCAGCCACTGAGTTTGTTTGCAAAACGTTGTATATTAAGTAGCTACTTACAAAGTTAAAATATTATTATTATTTATAAACTTGCGAATTTAGAATATTTTTTTACTATTTATTTAGTATATTATCATTATTAATTGGTATTTGTGTTTTTAAAAATGTATCATATAATGTAATTGATTGGATCTTTGTATCTTGAAATAAATAAAAAAAAAATTAACATTAAATTCTATGCCCGATACTCATGTCAACCCTTAAGTATTGTTTCTGGCGTATGAAACATACTGTGTAATATTTACAGGAGAAAAATAAAGCAATATAACGGACGGGGTATACTCGACCGCCGATATGGGCGTATGATGGGTGGCCGTCGCTGAATAATTTATGAAGGCCTGGAAATATTCCCGCAGTCAGATAACCCAGTGGCCGATAAACAAAGGCCTAGTACAAGTTAGAAGAGGATAATATATATTTATTTATCGTAGACGTGGTGTGTGATAATGACGTTATTGCACTGTCTGTTCATATTATGTATTTATCTACACCAATTGGGTACCTATATCTATTTTAAAATTCCAGTTTACACATATATGATAAAACAAATCCTACTAATATTATAAATGCGAAAGTTTGTGAGTGTGGATGTATGTATGTATGTTTGTTACTCCTTCACGCAAAAACTACTGAACGGATTTGGATGAAATTTGGAACACAGATAGATTATAACCGGGATTAACATATAGGATACTTTTTAACCCGATAATCCCGAAATTTTTGCTAAGTTAAAATACTACGCGGATGAAGTCGCGGGGCACAGCTAGTATTAATATATATTTCTTATTAATAATGCGTGATATTTTGCATGGCGCCTTTGCAAACTCTAAAGATGAAAAAATTATCTCGTTTTATTCTACAGCTCACTACTTATTAGGTACATCACTCGCTACCAACCAACAGAAAAGCTTTATTTACACCATCAGATTATTTTTACATCATCTTTAGTATTTACTAAGAACCCATAAACACCACATATCAACATATCAATTTGAGCATTTAATTAAATTTCACCCCGTAGATTAAATTAGGTGCACCAAATGCCAATCATAAATAAATGAAAAAACTACTTAAAAATAATGAACATTTAAATTTAAATTACCAGTTCCACCACATTTAACTGTACAAGAATAAAATGTATTTCTTAAAAAGATACGTCGACAATGATCCTTTGTCTTTGAAGTTGTACCCGTATCTAGATTTTATTTTTTAAAGTCCAGCTTATCTCCTCCAAGATTCTAATTACTTGGTCTCTTAAATCGCGCCCAGGCTAGATATCTGAGGCAACCGCGACCACAACGATTAATCAGACTCTAAGAAAATAACGGTATTGTTATGCCCTCAATTTATTATCGCTTCAAAGTATCTCCCGACCTATTCCTCGTCTCTTTGTTGAATATCACAAAAGGGGTTTTGCATTTTTCCTCCTTGGTTTCACTGATGTTTTCGCTAATTCCTTCGCTTATTCGAATTGACTTCTAACAATATTTCTTCAAAATGGACTCATCAGCAATTTTAATACAAAACTGTTTAGTTTATAAAAAAATATTAGGCTAGTTAAAATAATAAATATCGCCAGACGAACACACCAGCTGCATGGTCCCAAACTAAGCAACTCTTGTACTAAAGGTACCGTACAATAGACCGGGGGCGATCCCAGTGACACCCAGACCTGGGCAAATTACGAAAAGGCCATATCCGAAATTTGCCCCGGCGGGAATCGAACTCGCAACCGCCAACTGCAGTGAGCCGAGCGGCCCACGCTCGAATCACTGCGCCAAGCGGTCGTCAGAGTTAGTTGATTAGTTGGTAGAGAGTGATTTAATCAATGGTCAGCTTTTAGAAAGAAGCCTATGAGATGATTTATTTTGGTAGTTACATCATCTTTAACATTCACTAAGATGGCATAGTAAGAAGGAGGCAAGAAATCTCAACGGTGCCTAAAGTATAAGAGAGTGTTAATAACCCGGCAACAGTCCGGTGGAGGGCGTCGCGTGATAACCATTAACCTAAAAGCCGGCGGTGCTTTGGCTAATGTATCTCCAATTTATACTGAAGTTTTATCAAGTCGTTATTTTTAACCAGGAACGAAGGCTGGCATATAATAGTCCGTATTGTTAGTGAGTTAGAGTCGTGTTTTCCAAAACAGAATCGCTTGAGATGACCGCTAGAGGTATTTACAACTGAGTGCTTCCGTTTGTGCTTCGGAGGCCACGTTAACCTGTCGGTTATGGTTATCACTTAATCATATCGGGAGTCTTCGGGCGGCCTGAGATCTCCGATACAAGAGTTGGCCACTAGCTCATGCGGTAAGGAAGAAATATTAATAGTAGTAGCCTTAAGGCTGAAGCGCCCATCTAGCCCGCGAATTTCAAATTGTTTGAGGTTTTTTAGATTTTTTTCAAAATCTGAAAATAATAAAAGGCACATTTTGTAATTCGCGAGAAAGACCATGTGCAGTGCATTTATTAATATATCCAACTTACTCTAAAACATTTCAAGAACGACAGCTATCCCGATAATCTGGCAATTTTTCTATATTTAGTGATTTACTAGTATCATATCCACCGTGATAATATTTAGAGTAAAATAAATGTATTAATAAACGCACTGCATACTGTGTTTGTCGCAAATCACAAAATGTTGTCTTAAATGTTTTCAGATTTTGGATAAACTATAAAAATACTCGAACATTTTGAATTTCGCGGGCTAGACAGGCGCCTATCTATTAGGTACATATCTATTGTTTTCTCCCGTATTTTTTTTAACTATTCGGTATGTGATCGGTTCTTGATAATTATCAAATAATGTTTTGTGCATTACAAAGTAGGCCGACATAAATTACGCAATCGAAATTGAAACGTATTTAATTAGTATTCCAAAATTAATTTCTATTGGAATTATGCGAGGTGTAAAATTAATTGATCTGAACAAAAAAGGGTCTTCAGTTGTAAGTACAATAATACCAGAAGGGTTGAGATCGTTTGATGATAAGATACGTTTTAATAAGTTTTTAAATTGATTGCCAGTAAATTTATTTAAAGTCTTATAATATTTTTTATTTTACAAAGTCGGGTAACCGCAAGACTTAAGCAATTACCGTAGCCTATAAAGGTTTGCAATATGAAATGCATTGCTCGCTCGTTGGCTACCTGACGGGGGAGGTTTCCGTCTTTCTCACTCATTGTACAAAACGCAGTTATAATAGCTATTTCACGCCTTTCTTCTGTGAGAGGGTAGTACCACCCCGGTCGATCCATCCTGTTTACGATCCATCCTGTATACGATCCACCCTGTATACGATCCATCCTGTTTATTGGCTACAGCTTGGCTATCCTCAATGGCAATTACTGCATTTTTATAAAATAAGAAACTAATTATATATTGTGGGCAAAGTATTTGAAATAATCTCTTATTATTACAAATTATTTGATTATGAGATATGTACCTTAGATTAATACTTTGGCAAAAATTACTTGTAGATGTAAATAATAAATGAAAGTAACAAAGCTAACATTGAGGCCCGTATTAATAAAACGATCTCAAGTCTGAGAGCGAATATAACTTTTATGTGATACGAGTACAAACTGTCATATCTAAAGCTTACTCGAGACCGCTCGCAGACTTGAGAATGATTGATTAAGGCTAAAGCGCCCACCTAGCCCGCGAAGTTCAAATTTTTTGAGGTTTTTTATATATTTTTCAAAATCTGACAGTAATAAAAGGCACATTTTGTAATTCGCGAGAAAGACCGTGTGCAGTGCATTTATTAATATACTAGCTGTGCCCCGCGACTTCATCCGCGTAGTATTGGATTATTGGGTTAAAAAGTATCCTATATGTCAATCCCGGTTATAATCTATCTGTGTTCCAAATTTCATCCAAATCCGTTGAGTAGTTTTTGCGTGAAGGAGTAACAAACATACATACATACATACATACATACATTCATACATACATACATTCATACATACATACATCCACACTCACAAACTTTCGCATTTATAATATTAGTAGGATCCAACTTACTCTAAAACATTTAAAGAACGACAGCTATCCAGATAATCTGGCAATTTTTGTATATTTAGTGATTTACTAGTATCATATCCACCGTGATAATATTTAGAGTAAAATAAATGTATTAATAAACGCACTGCATAGTGTGTTTGTCACAAATCACAAAATGCTGTCTTAAATGTTTTCAGATTTTGGATAAACTATAAAAATACTCGTAAATTTTGAATATCGCCGGCTTGACAGGCGCCTTCACCTTAAAACGGACTTTAAAGAAGAAATCTGTCGTAATTATACGGACGAAAATTATAGGTGAATACAATCCTACGCCCATAAATAATCATGTTACAATGTTTCCAAGGATACTGTAAAAAGTTTTGACTCAACGTGGAGGCAATGGACCCAATTAGGAACTTAAAGGGTTCGCTTACCCCTCTCCAGGAGCAGTGGGGCGTGAAATCCGTACCCTAACTTGGGCAAGGTCCCTGATATATGTCAATGGATTAGACAATTTCTTTGGGATTATTATTACTCTTAATAATATAACGTGATATAAGTTAATTAAAAAAAAAATTAGATTATTTTCCTTTAAAAATGTCATAAAAATTTAATCTGCTATTAGAGTATATAAAAACAAACAAATATGAGTACCTTTTCTAAAGAGATACGGAACGATAAGATTAAAACGCTTCAAATTACCTTACAGACTGTAAGGTTTATATGCCTCAAGGGATTCCCTTTATGACTTCGTCTTGAACAAGTACCTATCTTTAAGCGTGTTTATAGCATAGCCGAGAAAATTGAATTAGTAAGTCCTATTATAAACACAATATTATGAATGGCCGCTACGTAAATTACAAACTAACCCAGACTGTTTCAACTGACAAATTTTAAATAAATTTAGACATTTTATGACAAGATTTACACAACAAATATAATGTTATGGAATTTGAATGTCATCCAATACACTTAAAAATCTATCGAGGAATCCGAACAAATGAGAAAAGAAGTTATCCATCAATCTGCCGGAAGATATAGCCGTCACCACGGATTACATACGAACTGAAATAACTCTTCGAAAAGGCATTTGAATAAATAACTGACCCATCTATTTATTACATTGCCTTTTGTGAGTACGTATCAAAGTGCAATTCTACTTGCATAGCGCCTAAAATAATATTTACCTAAAAGGGTCTCTCTTTCTATCGTGTAACTCTTGTCTTTTCTAACGCGCGGCAATGCGTTGAGTGGTTCCGCCAAGGCGAAGTCGCTGATACACTTGAAGCTTTATACCTAGTTTTTAGTGCGTATGCCCACTAAAAACCCATAGTGTACCATCCTCCGCTTTTGGATGGTGCGTGACGGGACTGCGTTAGCATGCACTGCGACGCCCCGGCGTAGAGTGAGCATAGCCTTGCCTCACCCAAAGACTTCCTTACATCCCGGCTCTCCGCCACCTGCATCAGATTCCTGTAGCTTCTTATTTGTTCTTCTTAGTCGCATCCATCATGATTGATGATCGTGGTTTCCAGCAGTCTTCAGGGAGCGAATCGAAGCGCTCCTCACGTTGCATTTTTGAGAAGATTATTCTCCCTGCTGGTCAGTCCATCAAGCTGGTGATCGGCCACGGGATCTCTTGCTCTTGCGTCTCCCCTTTTCATAATGTGCGGCTGATATGGTAGGCAAGTTATTAATATGGTGGGCAAATTATTATAAATCAACCTAAATATTTAGAGGTGATTAACAAAAAAAAAATTGAGTCAGGTTGTTAAGAACAAAAGCAATAGCTACAAAAATATAACTCCGCAGCACACTATACTAGCTTTTCACTACTTTCTCCCGACGGCATAATCCTGAAAACCTTTATTATTCGCTGACAAACAAATTTGGGTTATTGTTCAACTTGTAAGTTTATGTCCCGACTGAGATAGTATACATATAAAGTCCCAACAAACCAACTATAAATATGAAAGGAAACCTCATATTTATACCGTAAACTGGATTTTGCTACCGGAGTTGTTATTTCCAACTTTTTGAGGTGATATTGAATTTAATGTTTTACCTGGAGATATGTCACGACAAATTATTATCACTAGTATTATAATTGTCGAAATTCGACCTTAATTCATTAAAATTTTAATATTAAAGGTCATTAAGGTTTTATCGTCAAAGACTATTTGATAGTGGCACGCAGAATGCACTATGGAAGTCCCGCTCTCCAAAAACTGTCACCGTTTGTCAGTCAGACAGTCAGTCGATGTGGAGGTTACCAATGTGTGTGTGTCAATTCATGGTAGTGTGTGTAATGTTTTATTATTTATTGATTTTAACGTATTTCTAAGTATTATAATATAAAAATATTAGCATTCTGCACTCCTTCTCTATATAAACTATAAGTGAGGGAAATTTCATACTCCTCCGTCCGCGCAATTTTCGTATTGTTCGTAAGCGGTTGAAAGTTTTTGCTTCACGTATTAATATTTAGATTGCAGCTACGAAAATTATTATTCCAATATTCGTAGGATTGGGTTAAAATATGACTATTTAATTTCTTCGATCGACCTTCTAGTAAAATACAGAGTGAATTTTACAATTATTCAAGTTTTTCATAATATCCCAAAATTTGATCCATATTAGCGATATTATCAAATGGTGTAATAAAACATTGTGTGTCTTTTTTTCAAATTGAACGGGACCTATTCCTGACTAGAAATATTAAATTAAAAAAAAAACAGTTATACGTATCCTTTGAGTATTTTTCACTACTTATTCTTCATAGTTTCGGGCCATTCACGCCCACTTGAAAAATTAACTTATACAGCTACGGTTTTTTTAAACTACCACACGATGTTAAAAAAGTTTCTAAAGGTGAAACTTAAAATTGTATTCCATCCTTCAACAAACCACGCGTGCACAAACTCCAAAGCGAACAATTCGTAATACCGTTACCGCAAAATTAACCGCCGCGTTCCTTTAATTCCTCGGCAAAATATTCGCGGACGAAAAAGCGACCGGAATTGTTCCTGGACGAAAAAAAACGTTCCGGAATACTTCGTTGTAACAACGCCACCGAAATCCAGTGCCTACAGGTAATAAGTGAAAGTGCCGGCCAAATTAAATATGAATGCCGTAGCACTCGTGGCCGGATAAGGGTTGACGGGGCCCTGGGAGTTCACGGGGGCCATGTGAATGGGGCCCACGGCACATTTTTGCGCATTGTAGTAATTGTATTTAAGTTTTATATACGTTTACAAGTGTTTGTTGTAATTACATAATTAAGAAAATGCTTTATTATTATATATTTTTTTGTGGTACAGTAAATATGTGTATCTACCAAAAGGAAAAACATTATCTTTCAAATTCACTAAGACGCCATGCAAAATATCGCGCATTACTAAAATAAGGCATTATATTTTTATCGCGTAGAAAATATTTCTACGCGAAAGAACGAACTGTCATGTATTTGTACCCTGGGCCCCGGGTTTCCGTCCGGTCTGTCCACATTTGACCCCCCGTTGCTCTGCTCTTACATAGTTGAAATATAATCCCTACCTTTTTCGGTTCATGTTGTTTTTATTGTAGTTTTACGAGCCATACGACAGAGGTCGTGACGTCGACCACACGACGTTAATATATAAATGCCGCACTAAGAACATTTAGCATTAGGTTTAGTATCACGTTTTCAGTAGGTACTTTGACCCCATGAAACAAGTAGGAATTGTTGTACAATTCATATACAATTCATAACAGACTACGTAAAGCAGCTTTTGCGAAGGCTATTGCAAGCTATACCAACAATAAAGCCAACGAGTAGGTACCGACACCAAGTGGTAACAATGTTCGATAACTGGCTCGCCAACATTCGGGCAACCATTTTATAAATTCGTGGTCCATTCTCAGTCTTAAGCCTTAGGAGAGGTTAGTTAAAAATAAATGAAATTGAAACGTCATAAATAACTATTTATAAAATAATCTTTTATTTTCATATCGCTTCTCGTCGGCCGTGGTATACCTACACATTTCGCTTCAGTTGTACAATAAAACAAAATTGGCAAAACTCATCTATATTTGTGTACAGCCTAATTCGGGCACCCTTTCAAACAAATGAATGCAAAATTCTGTTACCCCTCTCGCAAACAAAATAAATTATGCAAGCGGTGTCCATTACATACTTAATCTCTGAGACACTTTAACAACGAAATAGAAACGACTGGAACGTAGTTTCTGACCGATTTGTAGTCTTTGTAGTCGACTTTGACGTCTTTTTTGGAATATTAAATAATTGCACCTCCTTATTAAAAACGAAATCAACTGACTGACTGATGAACAATGCACAGCCTAAACCAGTGGGTGTATTATACCACTAGGATTCTAAATAAGTACATATAAAACGTATTCTATATACAAGTAATAAAACTGTTAACATAAGAGTAAACAAGTATTTTATTTCAGAAACGACATACCGATAATTACTTATTTGGTTTAAAATTCCAACATTTTACAGTTTTCTTAACTATATAATTAATCAAATTGACTTGAGTAATGAACTAAGATTTAGATAATAACGAGTAATTACATAAATATATACGGGGGTAGGTCTAGTCACCAACACTGTACTGAAATACACGCAAGGCTAATTGGGGTAAATGCGTCCTAGGGGTAATATGCGTCTACATTGTGTAGGTGTAGACGCATTTCTCGTTGGACGCAATTGCCCCACTTGACAACATACTATAACTCAGGAGGACCTGTCAGAATTTAATGTTAGCCCTTTGCTAGGTAATCAACAGAAACAACACCAATGGCTCTTATTACCGTCAAAACTGTGCTTATTAAAAAATAAAATCAACAAGATACGCTTTTGATTTTAGTAACGAAACATGCCCAACAGACATCCAGACTAAGTTCCATTAATTATATTTAACGACACAATTCATTCATAATGAAGCCAAGTTCCGCGGCTCATCCAGTTAAATATACAGGCCGATGTCCAATCTGATGAATGGCCAAATGCTTGCTAATTGAATATTAAATGCGGCTGTCTACAGCCAGACGGCATGACAGCGGACTCGCGGAATGTTTAAGGGTTTCGCCACATGGCGTATTTTCTTGGGATGCTGCATTATTGCATATTTTTATGTAACAAGGTCTGCAAATAAGCGTATTAACCGCCTTATGTTAAGCAGTTACCGTAGCCTATGCATGCTTACAATACCAATGCCATTGCTAGCACGTTGTCGATCTGAATGCGATTGGGATAGAAAGAGGGGAAGGGTTGTTGGGCTTCAACCTTCAACCTTTGCACCAACCTTAAAGTCTAAACACTATGTTAGAATTTGCGTGATTACAAATTATATTACGATCCTGGTTAGGGCCCGTAGTCTGAGAGCGATCTTGGAAATGTGATTCTCATGTCATTCCAGTACAAAATGTAATGTTAAAAGCATACTCAAGATCGCTCTTAGACTTGAGACCGATTTATGAATATGGGGCTAGGTAACACAGTTGTTTATTACCAAATTTAGTAAGTAACATTAAAGTTATATTTTGTAGATGAAGTAAAGTATACCTACACGTCGTTTATTTCCCCAGTGTTATGTTTTATTAACAAGAAAACGTTGTTTAACCTCAACACGTAGCTAGTACAAAGTAATTTACAGGTAACAAATTTTTTCCGAGTAAAAATTCAATATCACGCATCGTTTCTATTCGGGATCACGCGCACAGGATACCAGAATTTTTACGTACCTAACTGTTCTCAGAAATCAGCGTTTTGGCATGTTTTGCGACCTTATTCGAATTGAAACAGGACACACGCAAAAACAATTTAAAACAAATTGGTTTTTCTCCTTCGCCTTTGTAGCTTTGAAAAGTGATCCGATTAATTTACGTAACACTGGCGCTTACTTCTGTAGGCGTCATGGTAGATCATTTTAATAAAATTAAATAGAGACTACTGGGATATAATTTTTAATCGTATCCAAATTTATTCAAACGATTTTACATCCAACTATATATTAAAATAAGATTCAGTACCAGATAGCAAGTCACAAAATTGTCTCGTCAAGTAAGTTTCTCTTTAGTTATTAAATTATCCACATTAAATTCTGAACTTGCCGGAAGATTCGTAGAACTTCCATAATGGGTTCATTAATCTGCCATCTCGTGGAGACCCTCAAAGGGTGGAATTTACTAAAGCATTGGCTTGTGTTACTCAAATATTATGTTAGGCCCGTATTAATAAATGTATCTCAAATCTGAGAGCGATCTTGGAATTGTTATTTTTATGGCATACCAGTACAAAATGACACGTCCAAAGCGTAGCCAAGATCGTTCTCAGATTTGAGATCAATTTATTAATACGAGCCTTAGTTAACTATATATTAATTTTAATTCCAACTGTTCGGTATACTGGTTCACCGAGTGGTTGGTTCGATGCAGTCGTGATCAACATCGGAAGTGGACTTTTCGTCACTTGGCCAGGTTTGGGTGTCACTGTGATCTTCTCAGTCTATTATTGTACGATACCCATTGAACAAGCGTTGCTTAGCAGGAGAACAAACAATTGGTGTACTAGTCTGCCGTAGTTTACTTATTATTTTATTTTATAATAACGAACAAGTTACTGGTTGCCGATCTACTTAGAATTTTTGCTTTATATATACTTGGGTCAGGAAGAGTATTTATTTTATCTAAACACCAAATTTTTCAGGCTCTAATCTACCCACAATAGCTGGCTCATTTAACTTGACATGTTCTTCAAAGCTCGGTGGAGGTCAGTTGTAATAATTTGGCAACTTATTCAACTTTATGTCTTTTGAACAATACACTATTTTTGTTAGTAGTTTAACGCCGCCATTGGAAAAGTTTTTAAATCTATTTTGGAAACAGCATTCTGTAGTCATTACTTTTAATTATCATTGGCGTCTATAAATTGGGTTAATTTGTCTAACGCCTACTATATTGTCTACAAATAAAACGGTGATTTAATTTGATATTCCCTCAAACAGCTATTAATTAGCTTGCAAACGAGTCTATGATTGTAGATTACTTTGTAGTTAAACAATGTTTATATCTTACTAAGATTGTCGTAAGCTTTGCCTATTATTAAATTTATATAGAGTTTTTTGAGACGTGACAAAGTCATATTTTTCTTCACAGTAAGATGGATTGTTTCTTCTTCTTACCTGTATATTGTATAACTATTACATTCAATTAGTATATACAATAAATTTATTTTTCAAAGAAGCTTCCTTAATTTTATCTACTATTAATTGTATCCAATTCTGTGTGTGCTTAATCAGATTTATCTAGCCCTCCATTGTAATCAGAATGACCTTTAGTAGAATAACATACTTACCTACCTCTAACTCGAAATTTGATGCCGGCAAAACGTATTATAGTTAAATAGTTTCAGTAACAACATGTTACTAGAGTAAGTTGCGAACAAACATTCTCACAACAAAGATATGTGTAAACTTAACTTTGCAAATTCATCAACCAGAATTTGTTCAGCTCCTTAATCGTTGAGACCCCGATCTCAGCGACGAGGTTCGTTTATGACCAAAGTTTCGCCGTTTGTGCTCGCAGACTACACGACCCTTAAGGACGCAATACTTGAACCGCCGTCGCCACTAAAACAATATAGGGCCTCTAATGTTAATTATTTACGTGACAACCCTAAGATTCTGCTAAAACGTTTAGTTCCCCTGACATATAAATTACAAAGTGATTTACGAGAACAGAAATTCGGCTGTATAATGTTGCTTTAAAGGTGAAACAAGCTGTGTAATACCTAATACATTAGTGTTGAAATTGTTTTCGCAAGTATTTGAACAACGATGTGATAGAGTTTTGATATAGGTAAACATTACAAAGTAGGTTTTGAAATAAGTTAATGTTTGTTGTAAACCACATGTCAAGCGATAATTAATTGACTTATGCCGTTACTTTACGGAAATCTATTGTAAAATGATTTAAGAGACATGCACTTAAAACAATTTGGGAGAAGGACCCACCACTCACTCTCGGCTTGTTAACCTCCAAATTATATACTGCCTACAACAATGCAACAAGATGTTAGGTGTCTAACGGGTAACATACAGTTCAACTAATCATTAAGGCTAAAGCGCCCATCTAGCCCGCGAAGTTCAAATTTTTTGAGGTTTTTTTGGATTTTTTCAAAATCTGACAATAATAAAAGACACATTTTGTAATTCGCGAAAAAGACCGTGTGCAGTATTTATTTTGCATTTATTAATATATCCAACTTACTCTAAAACATTTCAAGAACGACAGCTATCCAGATAATCTGGCAATTTTTGTGTACTAGGTGATACAAAATGGGTATACTATTTTTTTTGCAACTTAACTTTGTAAATCTCAAACTATCGGCTTTGTGGGACAGTTGAAGTACTAAAGCTTTTGTAGACTTGTGAAATCGGTCAACAGCTGTATTCCTATAACACCTTTTGTTTTTCAAGTTCCCTCCAAAGCTGATGGTTTTAGAATTACAAAGTTAAGTTTTGAAAAAAAAAGTATACCCATTATGTGTCACCTTGTATTTAGTGATTTACTAGTATCATATCCACCGTGATAATATTTAGAGTAAAATAAATATATTAATAAAAGCACTTCATACTGTTCGCAAATCACAAAATGTTGTCTTAAATGTTTTCAGATTTTGGATAAACTATAAAAATACTCGAAAATTTTGAATTTCGCGGGCTAGACAGGCGCTTTCACCTGAAAGGAACTCAATATAAAAAATAACTAGTTCAGAATGAACCTTCTTGGAAATTAATTAAATAAAAAATTTGGATCACCAAACATTTCCACAATCATTATTGAAAATGAATTCAAAATTAAAAAAAAATAAACAAAGTAGATATTAATTTATTAATCACACATTAATAGGGTTTAGTACAGGTTTGACGGAATGCCGTCAATATATCGTCGAATATGTAATCATCTGGAATCACTTGAGCGTCGGCGAATGGATCGGAGGGATTCGCTCCTGAAACTCCTGAGAGGCCGCCTGATGTAGGATATAAGTGCGATACAGTCGGATGCTTGTAATTCTCTTCGAACGTCACCTCTCCAGCCGAATTCCAAGTAAACCTCTGATTCTCTCCGTGCCATTTTACGAGAACTGACGGGTAAGCATCTCCCCCTTGCAATGTTCTGAACGTACACTTCAAACTCAGCGGTGCTCTCTCTTTCACACCCGTGGGCACAGGATTGACGTCCGTCTCGCTTGTCGCTACCCGGCACTCACTAACTCCCAACGCAAACAGGAATAAAAGCAACGATTTATAATTCATATTGTCACTCCGAAATGTAACGGTGAAATGAGGCGATTTAATGTTGCTTATCATGTGCCACCTAGCGTAAACATGTTAGATAACTAGGGTCATGTTGGTTCAAGATAAAGCTATCTCTCAGAGAAATACTGTTGAATGTTAAATGTTTATGTAAATCAAGTTATTTTTACTGTATTTATCCCCGATATTGAAATTTAATGTTCATTAGTATGTTCATGACTAAATTGATGTAGAGAGTGTTATTAATATATACTACTTCCCTTTTGAATATGCAATTGGAATATATTTATGGAATTTCAGTAAGTTCAATAAATTTAGTTTGCTACAGCCATTTGCACCTTAGCGTGAGCTATTGTAGGGAAGGAACGTGACTAAGTAAGCCACGCGAGAGTTCAAAGGAACCGGATGAATTTTCGAGAAATAGTTTCAATTAGCAAAGGTTTCAACTCAAGATTTCCGGGTCAAACGACACCCATGCTTTGTACACTGCAGTTACATGAATTTGTGTGTTGAAGGACAACTCTTTTATGAACTTGCACGTCGTTTAAATGGAGTTGATTGAATTTACTTTATTGATTTAATTTACTTTTCGTAATTTTTCCTGGTCTGGGTGTCTCTGGGATCGCCCCCAGTCTATTGTACGGTACCCATAGTACAAGCTTTGCTTAGTTTGGGACCATACAGGTGGTGTTTTTGTCCGGCGATATTTATTTTAACCCGCCGTCGTCGTCCCTCGCTTAACTTTAAGGCTAAAGCGCCCATCTAGCCCGCGATGTTCAAATTTTTTGAGTTCTTTTAGAATTTTTTCAAAATCTGACAATAATTAAAGACAAATTTTGTAATTCGCGAAAAAGACCGTGTGCAGTGCATTTATTAATATATCCAACTTACTCTAAAACATTTCAAGAACGACAGCTATCCAGATAATCTGGCAATTTTTGTATATTTAGTGATTTACTAGTATCATATCCACCGTGATAATATTTAGAGTAAAATAAATGTATTAATAAATGCACTGCACACGGTCTTTTTCGCGAATTACAAAATTTGTCATTTATTATTGTCAGATTTTGAAAAATTTCTAAAAGAACTCAAAAAATTTGAACTTCGCGGGCTAGACAGGCGCCTTCACCTTAACACTCATACCACCAATATACGAATTACTATCGTTGCTCCAACGCATATTCGGTAGACATACCGAGTCACTTCATACTAACAGGTCGATATTTTTTACATATTTTTCAGGCAAGTATCCTATTCCTATAACCCATAATAATAACTATCTCCTGTTGTGTAGGATTGCCATCTCATCTGACTATAAAAATCTAAAAACAGTGCATTGCATGCATGTGCTTGCATCCTGCGCAGTTGGCTGATCTTTGTTCAGATCGAACACCGTGACCGAAATTATTCCAGATGGAGGACATAATAATATAAAAAAATTGTTGCCATCTAGGTTGACGATTTGTTTTTTTTAACAAAGTCGGCAAACAAGCGTACGAGCCGCCTGAAGTTAATTAGTTACCGTAGCCTAAGATGCTTATAATACCAATGGCACTGCTCGTACGTTACCGACCTGAAAGAGAGTTGGATCGAGAGAAGGGCGGGTTGGTCTTCCGGCTCTTTCACTCATCACACGAAACGCAGCTATAATAGCAACTTTGTTCCCATTTTCTGTGAGAGGGTGGTACTACCCTGGCTGACCCAGCCTGCATATGAGCCGGAGTCAGTTGGCTACAACTTGTCTCGTCTCTACCACTGAAACATAAAGAAACTACAAAGTTCTCAAATCCGAACATGATTGGGCAATATATCGGGCCGAAGCCCATAGGGACTAAGAATCCGGAAAGCAAATAATATTTTATCTTATTTTCTCTACATTTCCTTGCTGTATACGTCATTCATTTATCGGAAAACTTTTCTAGATAATGCTTAGCGAATCGCTTCGCATTTGGGGATCAGATTTTCCCTGTTTGTGCTTTCCCGCCCTTGGTATTTAATTGCTCCATCCGTTCGATCTCGATGAAATACTTAGGTTGTTTTCCCACGCCCCCGCTGCATAATTGAAGGCAAAGTATCTAGCATTTCAAATTAGCGTTTTGAACTTATTGTTTTGCAGTTTGCTAATTGAAATGTTTGACTTGTTGGGAACTTGTTCTAATGAATTTAAGTACTTAATGATGTTAAATATGCTTTTAGATTTACTAAAAAATTGTTCCCTTTTTATAAGAAGGCTTTTAGAGATAATTTAATCAGTTTTCCAGATTAGTCCTTTCTGTTATTTTATTCGTAAATTTTCAGCAGGAAACGTACCTACTTCTAGACATATACATGTTGAAACAGAAAGGGTGTACTTTTTATAAAAATACTTAACTTTGTAATTCTAAAACTTTCAGCTTTGGAGGAAACTTGAAAAACAAAAGGTGTTACAGGGATACAGCTGTTGACAGATTTCATAAGTCTACAAAACCTTTAGCACTTCAACTGTCCCATAAAGCCGATAGTTTTAGATTTACAAAGTAAAGTTTCAAACAGTATACCCTTTCAGTTTAACCTAGTAGTATAACTGACAAGTAAAACCGAACAGGCTTATATATATCGGCACACGTTAAAGCCAGGCTCTACAACACAGCCTCCCAGAGATGCACGGGATGTTTTCCCGACAACATGCACAATCGTGTCAATAGTACAATACAGGTTGACTACATTTACAATTCACTGTTTCTCGGAGCTCACGTGTCTATGTTCCGCAGTTCGTATCGGTAAGGTACAAGCTAACATTGACGTTCGTAAAGCAATCACACTGAGATAGAGCTGTTCATTACACCGAAAACGCTGCGGATATGGCTCTGATGAAGATTGGTAGATACGCACTTGTTAACTGTTTGGTGTGTATATTGGGTATGATAATTATAATCAAAGAAAAATATTTTTGTATCTAAAATAAACAAACAAGTGTATACCACCGTCAACGAGTAGCTATACGAAGTGGTATTTAGGTATGTTCGAGTTCAAGTTGGTCACTGCCAAGCTCGCCAACATTCGGGCGGCCACATTGTATGTTCGTGGTTAATTCTGTGTCGGAAATCGTAGGTAATGTTATAAAAATTTATTAAGACCATTCCTTAAAAATAATTTGATAAAATTATCTATTTTTTATTGAGGACCGCTTGGCGCAGTGGGTCGAGCGTAGGCCGCTCGGCTCACTGCACATGGTGATTGCGCGTGCGATTCCCGCCATTATATGGTAACTAGCTATGCCCGCGACTTCGTCCGCGTGGAATAATGTCTTTGGGTAGCATTTTTAATTATTTAGGCTATTTTTTTACAACTAAGACACATACGTATAAATACCTACTTTAATGAGCTATTTGCAGTGTTTCAGTGCAACGAGCTATATTTCCATACAAACTTTCATCTCCTATTCCCTATTGTTATTTTACACCCTTGAGGGTAAAACTTTTACAAACTTTGAATGTCATATTTAATTATATCGAATCAACAGCCTAACAAATAAGTTTCAAGCTTCTAGCTCTACAAATGACGATACTTCCATACAACTTTTCTTCCCCCCTTTGAACCCCTTAAAACTCTTTTTTCACATTAATGTCCTTTCTCAGGCTCTAGACTATCTGTGTATCAAATTTCATTGAAATCGGTTCAGTAGTTTTGGCGTGAAAGAGCGACAGACAGACAGACAGACAGAGTTACTTTCGCATTTATAATATTAGTAAGGATTATCTTTACCTTTTTGCAACAAAAAATTGTAACACGATCGTTTCTATCAAATCATATGTTTATCAAAATGGTACAATCCGCAATTCTTGTCCATCTGAACTGAGCTCACGCGGTAACTGACGAGTAGAACTTAATAATAACAAATACTTTAGTCCGCCAAGTAACTCAGGCGTTACTTGGCTACTTGGCTACTACTCCAAAATTGTTTTCGTATATTTGCGCGAATACTACACATTGAAATAAAACTATTTTTACGGATTATATCGCGTTTATTTACTTTTTATGTTCCCACCAACACCAACTAAATTTTGAGGGTACCCAGTTTTTAACTATGACATCAGGACGTCTAACACGTCAGTCCCCCCGTGACCACGGTTGCTGTAAAGCAACCGAAACGTCGGGAACATAAGAAGTAAATAAACGCGATATAATCCGTAAAAATAGTTTTATTTCAACCTCCAAAATTATAAATCAAATAGGTTGATCGATAATGGAAGAAGTTAACAAAACCTAACTGCGTCGGTAGAGTTTGTCAGTCATGAGTGTCAGGGACCCTAATAATGTGCAATTTTCCGCGGAACAAAGCGAATTAAAAATAAAATTCGACACGTGTTTCGCCTCTGAACGAGACATCCTCAGGAAAGTTGGGCTACGAATGAGCCCAACTTTCCTGAGCCAATACTTTAGTTCGAAGAGCAATCCACGATCCCCAAATATTTATCTGAATCTCGCCAAAAGGAACCGCACCGCGTTAGACTAAATAAATTATTGTTCCTAATTGAACTAGGTAATTATGATGAGACGTTTGGTTAAATTATGAATGATTTCAATCTCCGTGAGGCCATTGTCTCTACACGCCGGCAGAATATTATACATTCATGTTAATTAGAAATGTGGTTTTGTCTTGTTAAATAACGTTGTATAATTTGAACACTGGCTGTATAAAAATTGTGAACCTAATTAACAAAGTCAAGGTATTCATTGGTGTAAGCTAGTGGCTAATTCAGGTGTTAAGAGTTTTTTCCGGCTGTGCATCCGACATAACGACTGTCATAACCGGGATCGACAGCTTAACATTTGAATGGAAGAAACACAAAAATTTGTTGCCAAATTTCGAACCCCAAAGTTTATTATACAAATAATTTGGATTCTAAATTCAATATTAATTTCTAACCGAGTGATCAGAGCCGCGTTTATCTTCGCGCGGGCGACTCCGTCCGGACGGACCGTCCGGTGTCCGGCCGAGCGGCGCCAATTTCCGGACACCAGCTACTACGATTGTGACCGGGTACCATCGGAATCGCAGAGAAATAGGTTGTAATCTAAGATCCGTTAATAAAATAGGTAAGGTATTTAAGTATGCAATATAATTTGCTAAGGGCAATGTTACGCATGGGGTACGGATATTATCTATGCTCAATTGAATTAGAATGGTCACCCGGTTTAAAAGTGCCAGCCCACTTGAGCCTGGCGGGCTGGCTGAGCTAGGTAGCCCGCTCGCTTCGACCAATAGGATCGCTTTATTATAATGAGCAGTGGATAATTAAACGATACTTTTGTTTAAAGCGAGCGAGCTAGCTAGCCCAGGCAGCCGAATCGGTTGAAATGAACGGGCCCTGAGGCAAAGTTTGCTTATCAATTCTGGTATCATCTAAATATATATAACTCAAATGTGACTGACTGACTGACTGACATAGTGATCTATCAACGCACAGCCCAAACCACTGGACGGATCGGGCTAAAATTGGCATGCAGGTAGATGTTATGACGTAGGCATCCGCTAAGAAAGGATTTTGATTAATTTACCCCCAAGGGGATAAAATAGGGGATGAAAGTTTGTATGAAACTTTGTCAATTAAATTCCACGCGGACGAAGTCGCGGGCACAGCTAGTAAACTATATTTTTTTCTCTTACATGTCGCCGTGGTAATCAACCCTATTCACAGTGATAGCTTCAAATGGCATACCGTGTAAGTCGGTAATTAGAAGAGCTGAAACTTAGCGAGGTAACAGAATAATTGGGTTCCAATTCGCCAGTCCCTTAAAATTAGATTTCAGAAAAGTTTTCCGAGAAAGCTGTAACTTACGAATTAGGTAAATTTATTATCTAGACACTCGTTTTAAATAATTGAACTGGAATTACTTACGTTCATCATAGAATTGAAATATTTTATACAAGGCTTTCATGATCTATTTGGGACGAATAGACAAACTCGAGTGCCTATTAAAGCGCTGGCTTGGTCCACAAAACTAATATCATAAGATTCATAAGGCACTTTAATGTGTCAAAGGAAAATTGACGCGACCAGATTTATGTGATTACTGTTGACATTGAATATTTATTACATTCCGCTTATAACATCAATGGCGACCCTCGGGCCAAATTTGGATATACACACATTGCTCTAGAATAAAAAATATACTAAATTTGGTTATTAGATATTTTTAACCCCCGACGAAAAAGGGGGCGCGGTTCTAAGTTTAACATGTGTATCGGTGTGTCTGTCTGTGGCATCGCAGCGCCCAAGCGGATGAACCGATTTTAATTTAGTTATTTTTGTTAGAAAGGTATTCTGATCGAGAGTGTTCTTAGCTCCGTTTCATGAAAATCGGTTGAGGCGTTTGGAAATTATCGTCTCTTTTGTAGTTTAATACCTAAGCCGTCGCATCGGGGTTTCTTAAATTTTCAATTTAGAGTTATACTTGTTATATAAAAGTACGTAGCGAAAGTTGATCACTTTTATCTTTATTCTTATAAACAAATTCAGGGTGCGGGTGTTTGTAACTCTTATCCTGAGTGGCTTGACCGATTTTGAGGTTTATTTTGTGTGGTCACCTGGATGGTTCGTATTTTGACCCGATAGATGGCACTGTTGTTCAGTTGTTGCAGTTGCGGTGCTGGCAAGCGATGAAATATAGGCATATTTACAACAATTAAAAAAAACTAGATATCAGTCAGCTCAAAGTAGAAATATATATCGCCAGGCTGACACACCGACTGTATGGTCCCTAACCCAGCAACATGTGCAATATGGGTACCGTGCAATAGACTGGGGGCGATACCAATGACACCCAGACCTGGACAAATTACGAAAAGGCCATTTCGGAAATTTGCCCCATCGATAATCGAACCCGCAACCACCCGGTGGCTTTGATAAAGGAAGAAACCCAGTGCAGTGAGCCAAGCGGTCTACGTTCGAACCACTGCGCCAAGCGGTCGTCAATAAATTATTGCCTGTAGGTTCTCTGCCAAACCCTACACACAATAATATTCCATCAATTCTAAACCGGTCTGTAATCAAGAAAGGAAACATTCAAACTAAATTGGAATAGTTGAGGCGGTTCAAGGGGCTAGTAATTTACTAACTGGAGGAGTTAACCATGTTAATGAAAATTGCTTTGATAAGATCGGATGCCGCTGGAGTTATTGAATATGGGTAGATAAAAGGTAATTTTAGCCTCTAGCCTCTATGATGGACGGCCATGTAACGATTTTAATTATATTGTAACATGAAATAGCTCACGCAATGAATAGTAACTTCCCCTTCATCTGTAGCACTCGCGATCTTCTCAGTCGAGGTCGCGTTCCGATCCGGTGGTAGATTTACCCTCGCCACCTCTCCTGGCAGCGGCCCAAGCCGAGGTCGTGTCCCTTGTGGCGCCCTTGAGCTAGCTGCCCCCCTGCCCCTCTGGCTGGAGCGCACTCGCGCTCGCCCTCTGTCCGGGTGAAGTTGTTATAGCCACTCTGGCCAACAACATATAGTCAATTAAAAAAAAAAAAATTAAAAAAATACTGTAGCACTCGCCTCAAGTCGGCAACGTGCGAGCAACGTCTTTGGTACTGCTAGCATGATAGGCTACGGTAACTGCTAAATATCATCAGGTGGGTCGTACGCTAGTTTTCCGCCTTTATTATATAAAATAACCTTGTCCCTAGTCCCTAACAACATGTATTTTTACATCCGCACTGCCTAATGGGATAGGAACAAAGAAATTGTAATTACAATCATGCAATGCATCATCATCGTTTTAACCTTTTTTTTTTTTTTTGTTTTCGCTGGGAAATGCTGTTACGCATTCCGCCTGAGCTCGGGGGAACCCAGACGGATATGTGGGACTCCTGGACGACTGTCCAGCCTACCCACTAAAACCCAGCGGTCTGACCTCGCCGCTGCTAATACGAAGCGCCACAGGATCTTCGTCAACTGTGACGCCCCAGCGGCTGGCCTGGCAGTGAGCACCAGGCCGCAGACATCAAGACGGGTGAGACACCCCCGTCCGTCCAGGGACTTGGCTTGACCATAGGGCCCCCCGACCCCATAGCCCAAGCCCCTCCCTCCACTACGGCGGCGGCAGAAGATGCCCATAGCGCCTCCGACGACGGCCCCGCCGGACTCTACGGATCGGGTCAGCGAGGGCATCCTCCTCTCTGACCCTCTCCGCGGCCTCCTTCTCTGAAAGCACTGCTTCACAGAAGGAGACCATTGCCTCCCAGCAACCTCTGCTCCCAAGCATGGCCTGGACTATGCTTCGGAGCGAGAGGTCTCCTCCCACCACGCTCATCAAGGCGTGCCTCTGAACGCCCCACGCCGGGCACTCCTCCACTGTGTGGCGCACTGTGTCCGACGGCGCCTCACACGCGTGGCAGACGGGAGTCGCTTCCCTCCTCGCTATCCGGTGCAGGTACTCACCGAAGCACCCGTGCCCGGTGAGTACCTGCGCCAGTCTATACGTGACACTGCCACGCTTCTTCAGCCAACCAGACAGATTGGGGCGGATCGCCTCAATCGTGGGACGACCAAACTCAGATGACTGAAGTTGTTCGTCCCACCTCCGCACCACCTCTTCCTGGGCCCTCCGTCTCATGCGCAGCATCAACTCCCAGTCTGGTATGAAGCCCCTCTCCCGCTCACTCTCACGGACACGGAACACCGTAGCCATCACCTCCGCCTGGAGCTCCCAGGGAGGGTCTCCCGCCAGGAGTGTCGCTGCCGCCCAGGAGACTGTGCGATACCCTCTTATAGCCCTAATCGCTATGATCCTCTGCGGTCTCCGCAAGAGGATCCTGTTCGGAGCGGTTAGGGCATCCGCCCAGATGGGGGCCCCGTACAGGGCCATGCTCCGGATTATTCCAGCGTATAGGCGCCTGCACGTGGACCTGGGTCCTCCAATATTGGGCAACAGCCTCTCCAGCGCGGCAGCGGCGGACACCAACTTCAGCGCAAGCCGGATAAAGTGGGGCCCAAATCCCCATCGACCGTCAAGCACGAGGCCCAGATATTTCATCTGAGCCCCCACCTTTATAACCTCACCGTGGATGACGATTTGCGCCCCCCTAGGCGGTCCCCTCCGAGGCCCGTGGAATAGAAGGGCCTCCGTCTTCTCGAGCGCGACTTCAAGCCCTAGTAGGCGGATGCGGTCCACCACCAACGTTGTCCCGACTGTCGCCCTCCTAGCCACATCCTCCCAGCTCCTTCCCCGGACTGCTAAGAGGGTGTCATCTGCGTAACACAGAACCCTCGTTCCGGGGAGGAGCGGCCCTCGAAGTAGCCAGTCAAACCCGATGTTCCACAAAGTAGGTCCTAGTACCGAACCCTGTGGAACACCTCGTTCGACTCGCCGCCGGCCCACTTCTCCGTCCTTTCCCTCCCATACGACGTGGCGGTCCCGCAAATACGCCAGCAACAGCCTCCGGAGATAGGGAGGCACCCCATGGTACCGGAGAGCCTCCCCTAACGTCTCGAACGGAATACTGTTGAATGCGTTCCGCACATCCAGGGAAACCGCCAAGACCACCTCTCCCTCCTCCACTGCCGCCTTGGAGAGACCCTTCAGCTGGTTCAGGGCATCAATCGTCGATCGACCCGCCCTAAATCCCCACTGCGCATCCGACAGTCCAGGCCCGGACTCCTCGAGGTGCTGCACGAGGCGGTAGACGAGATTCCTCTCGAAGACTTTGCCTACCTCGTCCAGCAGCACTATGGGCCTGTACGCAGATGGCTGGTCTGGAGGACGGCCCTCCTTCGGGAGAAGGCAGACCTTCCCCTCCTTCCACGGTTTCGGGAATTGCCCGGAGCGGAGGCACTCATCAAAGAGCTCCCGGAGCCGGCCGCCAAGGAACTCGGTCGCAATCGCCACAATTGAACCCGGCACTCCGTCCGGCCCCGGTGCCCTCTTCCGTGTACGAAGGCGGTGGAGCGCCCTGTCCATCTCCTCATCCCGGATTGGAGGAGGAGCCTCAATACCAGCTCCTGCTTCCGCAAGACTGGGAGGCGCCATCCTCGGGGGAGAGAATTCATCCAGGGCGCTCGGAAACAGCCCCTCCATAATCCGCCCGAGAAGATCCCGAGGCAGCGTCTCTATTACTGGCCCGCCCTGGCTCTGGAGCTTCTTACCCGCCGCACGGAATGGGCGCCCCCAGGGGTTCCGGTCAAGCTCCTCCATGAACTCTTGGTTCGCTTGCTCCTTGGCCCGACAAATCGCCACCTGAAGCGCCTCCTTCACTCGACAGAAGACTTCCTTGAGCCGGGCCTCCAATGCCAAATCCGGATTCGGACCTCGACCATTGCGTCTACGACACCTTACGTAAGCCCTTCGCGCGGCATTGCACGACACCCTGAGCTCCCCAATTTCAGGTGTCCACCAGTAGAGCTTGCGGCGACCTTGGAACCGCCGGGCCCTCGGCATGGCCGCATCACAAATCTCCGTTAGAGCTCTGCGCATGCGGCCCGCCTGCTCATCGGCATTTCCCCCTGGCCGGGATCCAGAACAGACCCACCGTTGGACAATTGCCGCCTCTCTGGCCAATTCCGGGTCCAAGCGGCTCAGCGCCCAACGCGGAAATCTGCCCGGCCCCCTGGGAGACTCCGCCTCTCTAGAGGGGGTGGAGACGCCAAATCGGACATATCTGTGATCCGACAAAGTCTCCACCCCCTCTTCAACCCTCCAATCTCCAATCTTTTGCGCGACAGCGGGAGTGGCGAACGTGAGGTCTACCACCGACCCCCCCGTATGTCGCACGCAGGTATGGACATCTCCCCTGTTGAGGAGAGAGAGACCACACAATAGGGCCCAGTCCTGGACAGCCCTCCCTCGGGGGTTAGTGGCCGGATTCCCCCACTCCCTAGCCTTGGCGTTAAAATCGCCAAGGACTATGGTCGGCCTTGAGGACCACCTATTGAAGGCAGCCCTGACAGAGTCGAGGTATGTCTCAAACTCCGCCAGAGTGCGATTGGGAGAGAAGTAAATCCCAATTATGACGTAACCTCCCCACCCCGCCACCACATAGCCTGCCCCCCTCTCCAAAGATGCAAGGGGAGTGTTAGTACCCGATCTGGTGGTCACCGTGACCACACCAGTTAGGTCCCCAGCCCAGTGCGGGTGCTGAGGGACATAATACGGCTCGCAAGCCACCGCCACGTTCACTCCCCACTCCGCCATGAACTGCAAGAACAAGTCCAGAGCCCCGGCAGAGTGGTTGAGATTCGCCTGAAGGAAGCTGATATGTCGTAATGGATTCATTCCGACATTTCAGCTTCCTCCTGCGCTTGTTGGCGCCCGTCCTCTGTGGCGGTCGTGGGCCGTTTGGCCGCCTTTCCCTTCGTACGGGGGGGGTTACATTGAGCCCCCGCCATCTAATGCCCAGGCTTACCGGCGTCGGAGCACACCGCGCACCTCAACGCAGCTGTGCAACCAGTCGCCTTGTGGCCCCCCTTACCGCATCTGAAACAGAGCGAGCCACGCTCCACTGACGAAGAGCACATCGCCCTGGTGTGTCCGATCCCCATGCACTTAAAACAGCGCATCGGGCGCTGCTGCAGTGCCTCAACTCTAGCCGAGCTCCACCCGACCAACAGCCTACCCGCATCGACCAGCACCTTCGCTGCCGCAACTGGGCACTTCACCACCAACGCGCCCATGCCACCTGGTCCGGGCCGCACCTCCCTGGTCTTGACCAGCTCCGCGGCGCAGCCTCCCGCTTTTGCCACAGCAGCAACCACCTTGCCTTTGGTGACTTCGCCCAGATCCGTGACCCGAATCTCCACAGACTTCGTAGGTCGGGCGACATCGGCCATACCCTCCAATGCTGTGCGAAGCTTCTCCGCAAGCTGGTCAGCCTTTTCCGGGGTCTGGCCCTTCGGCAACTCCAACACTCTAGCCCCAGTGGCAGCACGACGGATCTTGACGGCTTCCATGCCCAGCTCTTTTAGGTTCACCCTCTCCTCGGCCCTCTCCAGAATCTGGCTGTAGGTAACACCAGCTTTATCCGCATCCTCCCGCAACGTAATGACTACGGCAGCATTGCGGGGAGGGATGAGCTTCGGCTTGCCCGGAGCACCCTTCGACGCCGTTTGAGAGGCCGGGCCGTTCTGTGACGCCGCCAATGAAGCTGACGCGCTCTGCGATGTCGCCTGAGTCGCCTTTTTCTTGCTCCCCTTCTTGCGCTTGGTGACGGGCGTAAATTCGCCATTATCATCCACTGGGGCGGATGCAGTCTCCTCCTTCTGCTTTGGCTGTTCCGGAGCAGAGGAGCTCCCGGTGTTAGCTGTAGCAGGCTTCTTCGCTGCCCTCTTCTGGGGTGCCGAAGGCCCAGGCCGAGCCCTTACCGGCTCCTCTACCTCCGATACAGCAGCAGCCGCCTGCCGCCTTTTATCAGCCGCCAACGGTGGACGATGGACGACCTCCGGTAACAGGCGCTCCTCAATCCCGGCGAAACGAGCATTCAGCATTTCGCCCACCGAAACAACTATGGAGCGCCTGACCTCCTCTAATGCGTCACCGCCAAGCACCGGCTGAGGAGGCGGCGTAGGCGTCTTGGCACCTGCCAACGACGACCTCATCGCCTCAAACTCACGCCTATGCGCAACTACCTCCGCCTTCAGGGAGTCCACCTCTCGACGCAGGAGAAGATTGTCTCTCCGGAGCTTGCGCGTCTCATCCGCTTCCGGTCTCGCCACAAGCACGTCAACAATCTCCTGCACCCTCCCCGCAGCTTCCTTCAGCCGTTTTTGAAACGGCCCCTGGAGATGGCCCGACTTCTTGGCAACCTCCACAATTGCTGCCACGCTTCGGCCGGCCAGCGTCCGCAACTGCTCTGCAGGGAGCGACTCCACATCTACGTTGTCCTGGACTGCCTCTTCCGTGAGGTCCAGGACCGGTGTAGCCGCGTTCTTGCGGAACGCTTTGGCCTTCAACGCCTTGTCTAGTACTTCGTCCAGGTATGCCCCCCTAGTCACCTTATCCATCGCCTTATCCGCCTTGTGTCCCGCCTGTGCGCGAGTTACGGCCCCCCCTCCGCGTTTAAAACGCGACGAAATACCACGGCGGGCAGTGCCAACCTTTGGCACCTTCGCGGCTGTCTCCCCATCAGAGTCCGAGTTACCTCTGCCAACAGTCGCGTACGCTCCACCGTCCCCGCTCTCCCCTCCAATCAACAAATCCATTCCGTTGTGCTGTTGCTCAAGTCCATTGTTATCGCCAGTGTCCGTCGTTGTTGCCGTATCCGTCGTAAAAGTTATATTTAATGCCATTCAGTTCCCACGAGTAGGAGGGATATATGTGGTCAATCCGCATGGTGCCCTCTGCACACGGACAAGCCTATTACATCCTGGGTGTCGGCCGGTTCCCAGGGAACTCTACCTCTCTCTGCTGACCTCCCGTCAGCACCTCATCACCCTCTCAGGGGCGGATGGTCATTTTTATAGTGGATTCCGACCACTCGGCCCAGCCAGTTAAGGCAAGGCCCCCGGTCCCACCATCATCGGCCGCGAGACGTGATACCACGACACCTCCGGTGGGATTACGAGATCATGCCGTCCCCTTTCGGGGACATCCTTTCATACACACACACTCATCCCTCACCTTTACCCCCCCTTCCCCAAAACATTCATCACACGTTCATCCATCGCCTTTGCCCCCCCGTCGCCGGTCTGCCCCGACCCTCTCCGAAAAGAGTGCCAGAAGCAGACAAAACGCGACTCCCTAGCCGGACTATCCGCCACCGTCGACCACCTCCACAGGGATGCTGAAGAGGTGGTCGGCGGTGCCCAGGGTGCACCACGAGGAGGTTGTCCAGCACGCACCCCAATCATCGTTTTAACCTTGGTCTAACCACTGGTTTCTTCATCTCCAAGGAATCCTTGCCCGGGATTACTCTTAGGGTGACCGTCCACTGTGCTATGAAGCCGGCTCGCCTGCTACAACCAATAGCATTGTTTCATATCCTCAGCTTCACCCGGCTTAGCTCAAGTTGACAGGGCATGCAGCCATCCTATTGGTCGAAGCGGGTGGGCCCGCTTTATAGCACAGCCAAGTGGACAGTCACCCCAATGTCAGTCTCAATCATATTATTTTAATATTTTTATGTGAATACTCCTTCCGTTTATTCTTTGTACATTCGCAGAACCGGAGTAATAAATACTTTCTTATCTTACTTATCTTTATTTGAAAATAATATAGGCTCAGTATTAGAGGTATTTTGTTAATGCCAAGTATTTGAATAGCAATAAAAAAATCAATTAATAAGCCTGTAACTTTATATACTGTTTCAATTTCTTAATATCAAAATAATCTCTAAACGAAGACAATAGAATTAAATTCCAAGACATAGAACCACTTCAATAGCTACGTCTGGAACTTACGAGTTCCTTACATAATTACCTTTACCGTCTTGGGGGTTGGGACTAATCGAATGTGCGGGAATAATTTACTACCTGCTCCAGTGAGTTACAGACACGATCTAGGTGGCACGTCCGCAGGTTAAGACCTAGTACTGCGGGTTACATTATAATAATAAATATCTTTATTTTCATATAGCAATATAAATACAATGGAATAGTCAGTCGTGGGTTACTATATAATAATATAATAATAATATCATATCGCCAGACGAACACACCAACTGTATGGTCCCAACAATGGACCGGGGGCGATCCCAGTGACACACACACCAGGGCAAATTACGAAAAGGCCATTTCCGAAATTTAACCTGACGGGAATCGAACCCCGCGACCACCCGGTGCAGTGAGCCGAGCGGCCTACGCTCGGACCACTGCGCCAAGCGGTTGCCTATACTATAGTATTAAACAAAGTAAACAAATATAAGCGCGTTAATTTTTTGAACCAAGTTCTTTTACGCGGCTTGCGGTAGGGGTAGAATCGCAAAAATCGTCACGTAAGGAAATAACAGTGCCGTCTAGGGACGCCTGAAAGAAGCGGAGCTTTATAGCATAAAGCATAGGGCGCCGCAGCTACCACTCTGTATACCTATATATAACGTGCAACGCTATCGACGTCATCGTGTAATGCTACTGACGCGATGACGCTTAGCACGGATAGAGTGGCCGCGCGGCGAGCGCCCCGGACGTCCGTATATAAGCTTCGCTTCAAAATCGTTCTGCCCCCATCCTGGCATCCGTTAGTTATTTTGTAAACTACTTTGTAAAGGATGTAGGGGAAAGTTGTTCTTCCGGCTCCCTCACTCGTCATAGGTACAACAGCTATAATAGTTACTTTACGCCGATTTTCTGTAAGACGGTACTACCCTTGTCAAGCTAGCCCATATATGAGTCAGTTAGCTGGAGCCTGGCTCTACGTTGTAAAATTTCCTGTCAATGTAATTTCACCTCAACGTACCCTACACAAAGTTATTTTTTCCCTATCGCTCCAGGTTGCACGTGCATCCGCTTCACGTCGACGTACGGCAAGGAGCGCGGCACGTTCAGCAGCCCCGATTACCCGCGCGCGTACCCGCCGCGCGTCGACTGCCTCCTCTACACCTTCGTCGCGGCCGCGCACGAGATCGTCGAGCTCGTCTTCACCGACTTCGACATCTACAAGGAGCATCTTGAGTGAGTACTTACATACTTTTTGTGATTTTACGACCGTTTGGCGCTGTGGTTTGAGCGTAGGCCGCTTGACTGCACCGGGTGGTTGCGGGTTCGATTCCCGCCGGGGCTAATTTCGGAAATGGCCTTTTCGTAATTTGCCCAGGTCTGGGTGTGACTGGGATCGCCCCCAGTCCATTGCAGGTACCCATAGTCCAAGTTTTGCTTAGATTGGGACCATACAGTTACTCCCGCCATGACCAGGACGATATGATGATAAGGATGCGCATCAACTTAACTATGATAAGATAGTCCCCATCCACTACAACCAATAGGATCGGATTCTTGAGTTCATATTCAGTTTGACTCAAGTGAACGAAGCTTTTTTTTTTTTTTTTTTTGATATGACTATACGTTCTTGGCCAGAGTGGCCATAACAACTTCACCCGGCCAGAGGGCGAGCGCAAGTGCGCTCCAGCCAGAGGGGCAGGGGGGCATCTAGCTCAAGGGCGCCACAAGGGACACGACCTCGGCTTGGGCCGCTGCCAGAAGAGGTGGCGAGGGTAAATCTACCACCGGATCGGAACGCGACCTCGACTGAGAAGATCCGGCAAGAAACTCAGCGGGCTTGTCGGGTGCCAAGGTGCGTTTAGGTAAGTAGACGCACCTTCTAGCGGAAGCGGGGGTACGTCGACCTCGCCGGCGAGGTCGGTGTCTGGTGGGGAGTGTGCGTGTGTCGTTCTCTTCGACATCTGAGTCTAGGAGAGCGGTGAGTTTGTCGGGGGTATAAAGGTTTCTACCTTTATGAATTATGAAAATGATTAATGTTGTTGTACATTGTTATTTTTCTTTTGATCTGTTCTCAATCAATTTGACGATTCAATAACCAACATCAATAAAGGCTCAGAAAGGCCAATTCCACAGAAACTTGGCGACATTTACTTAATGTTCAATAGTTTACACAAATAATTGATGTGTTCCAAATTTAAAACCACCCAATTTGAGGTGCTCTCAAAGTCTGCGAAGTTTAATTTCTATAGTCAGTTGTTACTCAAAACTTCGGCGAAGTCCTTTCATTACAAAGAGCCTCAACTTTGCTTTCAGGATTGTTAACTTCATAATAATTCTGTCCCATCGAAATATGGACGTCGTATAGGCTTTAATGAGTTCTCAAATGCAGAATTGCGTAAGCTGAGAGGTTGTTGTACGGTGAAACAATAATATAAACACAAAACTACCGTCCTGAGTAACCTTACGTAACTTATCTAGATTTTTCCTTTTGAGTATGAGGACTGAGGACCTTAGAAAGATAATATCGGTAAAAAAATTGTCGGTGCCGGGTTAGCCGTGTGAACCACCGCTTAAGTCTTAAAAGTTTCGAAGTTCCACAAATAAAACTGCAATCTATTTAACATTTTATTATGTAAGTATATACCTACTCCAATGCAAATAATAAAATAACAATTATGCAATAGCCAATTTTAGTTACAAAAATTCAGTTTTTAGGCATCAGTTTTATTAGCTTTCCTTAGACCACACAGTTGGCTACAGAAGCGTACATAGTCGATCATGGTCTGGCCGTTCTGGTGTATCACTGGGGCCTCGTCCAGCGCGTAATCAGCTTCTTTCTCCGAGAACTTGTCTCCCCATGTCATGAGGTCGTGTCGAATTCTGAAAATAAACAATAGATATCTGTAAAAGATAACAGACAAAAATACTTGTTTTACAAAATAGTATGCATACAGTACGTCTTAAAGTACAAATGATAGTTTTTTTTTGGTAACTTAGAATTTAAGTTGCGATTAAGTATTAATTTTGGTTTCGCGCTTAGCGGATTTAGGGCACTTATTATTGTGTATCTTTCCTGTGAACGGACACAGGTTTTTACAAATGATGTTATAAGTAGGTACTTTGTTAGAACTTGAAAACTGCTTTCATAAATGTTACAGCGAAAACAGAATAATATTATGTCCTAAACATTTATGTTATTCAAATGTAGGTTAACCGTAATCTCAGGGACATTATTTTATGCTACTTATTAATTCCGTAATACAACTTTCTCTGTGAAATTTATATCTGAAACTTAGCAGATATATTATTAGGATTCATGAGGGAACAAATCTTTCGGGTCGACGGACACAGCAATGTAAGAAACATAATTTTATTTTACGATCCAATGTACGGTGTGCAAAAGTTTTAATATTCGTGTGCTCGTCAAAATTTTCCTTTAGAACTGTACAAAAGCGTTTCCGGGGGCGTCTTAAAACACAGATTGCAATGGGAATTTTAATTAACCTCTATGCTGCTTAGTTTATGTAATTGTGAATGAAGCTTTGCATAAACTTTTAGAGTTAAAAGTAATGGCCCAATCTTCATGTAAGTTTTCCTTAAAAATAAACCCGCTTACTTCATCTTTATTTTTTTATATTTTAGAAAAAATTTAAATGAATAATAATTTAGCCCTTTTAACGTCCCATACCTGAGCACGGGCCTCCTCTCAGTACTAGGGGGATCCCCTTTATTATAATCATATCTGTAAATCGGAATCGCGCAGTCTAAGCTTTTGAGATAAATAAACGAGAATAATAAATTTTAAATGTAAACAATAAATTTACCAGATGTTACGGCCGAGGTATTTTACAAACCTTAAAATATATAAAACGATGAATTAAAGGTCTTGATTCGTATTTTGGGAACAACGTTTCATAGCTAGACAATACCCAATGTAATACATTATGAGCATATCGGAAAATGTCATTTTAATCTTGATTCATACAAATTATGCGTCCCTTAAGGAAAGGTCAAGTTTAAACGATGTCGTGTTGGGACTATTAAGATACAAATAGGTCAATTGTGTGTGTTTAATTAAGATAATTACTTTTCAGAATCTTTATAATATTTAACTTATCTTTATCTTATTATCTTTATAAAATTTATAATATTTATATATAAACATTTATACAGAGTGAAAGGTTTACTATTGTTTTCGAAACTTAATAATTTATCATTCTAATTCTGAAACTATCGACTTTGGGGGAAAGTTCTAGAACCTAAGTTATCGTAGACGAATGAAATCATTGAACAGCTATAGATATAAGTTCAATTCAATGTATATTTAAAATATAAAATGCTTCACATGGTAATGATATATTCAATCTAACTGTAATACTTTGGTAAGGTAGAGGTCTTCACATCACAAGGTTTTTTTCTACCTTTGATACACGGTAGTGTAATGGGGACAAATAACAAAGACGTTGCGAGTTTTATATTATACAAAAATCATTTATATACAAATACATCCAACATGATTATGTTCCCAAACGCTGGATCTTTTTTGTGTCTCATTGCAAATTGTAAGGTGGTACACAAGCTGTAGCCGATTGATTTAATCTCATATACGGGCTGGCTAGACTGCGGTAGAACCATACTCTCATAGAGGATTGGTATGAAGAAGCTATTTATAACTGTTTCGTTCGACAGCAGTGATAGCCGATTGGGTAAGCACGCGTCTTGCGGGCACCAGGTCCTGGGTTCAAACCCAGGCTAGCACCTATACGTTTTTCGAAATCTATGTTCGAATAATATTTTCTATATGATTATCATTGCTTACGGTGAAGGAAAAATATCGTGAGAAAACCTGCCCCCTCGTGGTGAGGGGTTTTTTGTTTTTATTTTTCTCCCTGCTTGAGGGGTTAAATAACTGGCACACTGGCCTTGACCGAGTGTGCCAGCTAGCAGCTATAGTTAGGGTCTAAGATGATGAAGAGCTTTGGAGGAATTTGCGTGTGAGACGACAGGTATTAAGGATAATTGCTTTCTGCATGAGTGAGAAAGTGGATTTGATTATTATTTACAAGATAAATGTGAGAACGTTTATACTGATTAAAATGTTTGTATGGATTTAAACTAGGCTATAACCAAGGATGTAGATACAATATGCATACACCATCTTACATAAGTTTCAAGTCGAACATCGTGCCTCAATGCTCTGGAGATTAGATAAGTTAGCCTATTCTCGTAGTTTATAGCTTATTAGTTATGCCATGATATTGTAAATTAACTACTGTAATAAATTTTGATATTACACCTGGAAATTGGCTTCTCAATACGGTGTTGGACTAACATAAATAATTATAATAACTAGCTTTTTCCCTAGCGCATTTACTTTACATAGTTAGTTAATGTAGTATGATGACGTCATAACTGAGTGGTTTAAGTTAACTGGAATAGGGAATGTCTTACTACCTTTCTTCAGATATGTATCCAGTGTTATCCTTATCCCAGCGGGATAGGGCTGCTACCAATGTCGCTTCTGAATCTAGTTCCAGAGTTCTGTATCCAAGGAGGTTGACGAAGCCATCAAAGTCCAGAGGGCTAGGAGCCTAAATATAAAAAAATACATCAGACGGTATGGTCCCAAACTAAGCAACGCTTGTACTATGTGGACCATACAATGGACGGGGGGCGATCCACTGTCATCCAGACCAGGGAAAAATACGAAGAGGCCACTTCGAAATTTGCCTTAGCAGGTATCGAACTCGCAACCACTCGGTGCAGTGCGCCCCCCCCGGTCTACGCTCGAACCACTGCACCTAGCGATCGTTAATATAGTTAAATATTTATGATATTACACAAAATATAAATTACGAAACATTAAAATATTCCTAGTTACTAAGGTTTTGGTCGCGAACCGTCGAATCAGCAAAACTAGGTTTTAACCTTTATTTAGGAATTGAAATGGAAGCTGTAGGGAATGCTGATACACCAAATGTTTATACCGAATTACAAGGCCGGACCTCTGTTAAAATAAATTGGATAACCTTATCTGATGTGTGCCGGCTAATACAAGCACGATTTTAATATAAAATTAAAAACATACCTAACTCTGAAGTAAGTATCATAACCTATATAATAAAAACAAATATTTTCTCATCAAAGTTGAGAAGATGATGAGAAAGCTACAATATGAGTTGGAACAAATATTAGTAAATGTCTGTTTCTTTATAAGATTTATAATGGGTAAGTACACACCCAAAATAAATCTGACGGAGCAGGGAAATGTAATAACAATGCAAATCTGTTGAGAGTAGGCGGATATAAAAATTTTAATTTGAGCCCCTAAAACAGTGCGGGGTAAATCCGTGTGACCTCGTCAACGCGGGAGATTGACACCAGCTTAGGAGGGCCCGACAGACCCCACTTTGCCAACAATACTTAGACGGAATTAAAAGAAAAGCAAAGTTTCGTATCTTTAGGACTGTCGTCTTTGGTAAATAGACTTCAGTTGTTTTTGCTTTTATCGAATTGTTCTGATGTTTCGGATTTTGTATTTATATTTTTGTCTTTTGTTTATTACTAATTGCATTTATTGTTCTCCAAATTTGTTTCAAACAAAAATTCTGTTTAAAGTTCAAGTTTAATTACGATGACATTGTTCACAGGAAACAATAATCTACAATTCTTACTCGATTAATTTATATCTAATTTTATTTATCCATATTGATCTATTTTGTTCGCTACAGTAAAGCTTATGTTCATAATCGCAAAATATATAATATTCTTTAATTGTTTTACTTCATTTGTTAAAAGACAATGTATAACGTGTGTACACTCTCAAATTGAATCCTTCATCAGGCGTGCAGAGAGCAATCTCACTTCGAATAAACTTCGTCTGTAAAAGTTTGGTCACCTGACACACTCAATGTAATATAGTTTCAGTGCTCCCGACTCCCGCTACCAATTGTCTGCTAACACAGATGCCAGCTGGCTAATTGGCCATGCGCGCAGAATTTGTAGATAGTTCCTGAATATTGGAACTGCTAGCACCTACTTATTGTCAAGTTTAGATGTTCGTATCGCTTAATCAGTGAGTAGTGTAAGTTACAGGTACGGTCAATATACTCACAAATTCCAATAAGTAGAAATACGAAAATGTATCGTTTGAGAACAGCTTTAAGGATCATAATGTCATCTAGATTTATTACCTCAGACATCATATTGCGAACAGCGTTCTCGTCTATCTTATCTCCAAGGCTGACGAGTGTAGCGCGCAGATCATTGTAGTCAATGCAACCGTCGCCATCTAAATCGAATAGCAGAAATGCCTGAAAATAAATCCAGAACGTTAAAAAATCCAAATGTATTTCTAGTTCTTCTTTCTTTAAAAATATGGCCCACCCAAGTTAACAGGTATTTCGCCAGTGTCAAGTAACAAATAACAATAACAAACACGATTAAAGTAGTATTTTAGGTTTGACGTTCAGAGAAAATACGTCAGTTTACATGCCCTGTGATTTTAAAAAATTGAATAGAGGCAAATATATTTATAGAAATCTTGACAAAATGTTGACAAAGGAGATTAATTTTTTTATTACATGAAACCACAAAGTTATACGTGCAAAGTACTTATATTGTCATTAAGTACCTACTGTCCTTACACAACTGCTAAAACAGTGTTACTTTTGGAACATTAGCAGTACTTCCAGTTCAAGGCCCGTACTAATAAAACGATCTTAAGTCTGAGAGCGATCTTGGAAATATCAATCCAGTACAAAATTACACGTTAAAAGCAAATACATCAATCTTAAATCTGACTTGTTGGTCTTGATTACTCAAGACCACTCTCAGACTCGAGATTGATACGGACCTTAGATACCTGTCCTTCTTGACAAGTGGATTTGTCAACAAGCATTTTTACAAGTCGTAATGAAAACATTAAATTGGAATTGGAAGTCGTAATGGGAATTATATAAGTCACTTGATTTTATTACTGACAGCTAAACTTATAACCATAGATTTAAGCGTAACGATTTGTAGAAACGCTTTCAGACAAAACCCACTCATCTGGCGGGTCAGATAACTGTGTGGCGCTGTTATATCATACCTCTTTTAACTCAAAGATTTTATTATCATCAAGTTCCGCTAACACGTTAGCTAGTATAGATAGCGCTTCTCTTGCCTTTGAAGCCGAACGAGATCTCGATTGCTGTGGGATGGCGATCTCAGATCCACTCTCCGATATTATTGAACTGTTGGAAAAACGTAATGTGTCATCAATTCTTTTAACTGCTATTATTTGTTAGATGGACTTAGGAACAGTGTAATGATAACTGTTGAAAAGTTATGGATTGTGTCGGTCTGAAAAAGATTTGTTTTTTAATATCCATCTATAATCCCAAAATTACATAACTGGATTTCTGTGCAGATCAATTCTATTTTTTAACATAACTACCTACTTATTACAACAACATCTTTTTATGTCTATGGTTTTGTGTTTTTTATTTAATTTTGACGGAATATATGATGTGGTTTTATTTTACAAACTACCAAATTATTAGAATTACCGATAGATAAGTAAAGTACCTATAATAATTAAAATTGTACCAAGTGACAAAAATACTAAATAGGTATATACGGATTTTAATTTTCCAACTTCACGCCTTTTCAATCAGTCTTCAATGAAGACCTTTTACAACCACGAAATAGCTTTTTATGGAGCCTCGGTCGGGACGAAGCGGAAATTAAAATTACGAATAAAGACAGATTTTTTTATACCTGTGTATAAAAATGGTGCGGCAAAATAAGGTTTATAATTATCAAAATTGAAAATGTTAGATGTTTCACGTGAAAGTTGTTTTAGATTATAGCTTTAGTAATTGCTTAAGAAATATTTGAAAGAGTACTTCGCAAAGTTTCATGTACTTACTCTCCTGTAGATAGTGATTGCAGTAGATTCTCTTTGAACTTCTTTATTTCATCTTGAGCGTCTGAATCCGGTCTGCTGTGACGGCGTTCGCCTTTTGATTTGTTCTGAAATAGTTGATGTTAATACCCCGCTTATATTCTTCTTCAAGCCATATGAAAATCTTTATCGTTGAATAGAAAATTTTACAGTTTCCAAAAAGTGTGAGTGCAAATCATTTTCTTAAAAAAAGGTGTACATTTTAATAAATTATTGTTAAAATATTAACTTTCATTGTAATCGATAAATCAAATGTATCATTCTTAAACTTTAAAATAATTTATTCATTTAATAAATCATTCACTCTATCGGTAATAAAAAGTTTTATCACTCTCAAGCGTCAATTGACCGGAAAAGATAGCACAGGCGACCTTTCAAACTCCCCAAAAGTTTTTCGTTTCAGAAAGGAAATTACTTACCTGTCAAAAGTTTAGGATCATTTTACAAGACTCTTAAATATTGTATTCCCTTTTGTTACAATATCATTAAATAAATTAAGTCTCACTTATGACACCATTCATTTTAGCATATACCAAGTTAAACAGTTGCCGTAAATATGATTCATAATTGACACCACTTTTTCAAACTGACAATTTTATTTAGGTAAATAATAAAAATAATTAAGGGTTAAATAATTATATAGGGTTATTCGTCTTTTCATATTGTAACTAAAATTTTATTAAATAGGGTCTCGTATTAAACCATCAAAAAATACATGCAAAATGAAATAATGGACCAGAAAAAACACTTACTTTTTTTGTTGATCCATTTCCTTGCTCCTCCATTAGTACTCGAAAAAAAGGAACTGTCGTGCACGCCTGAAGAGTTTACGACCGAACCCTCTGAAGCAAGAGTAATATCTACACATCAAGAAAATTAAATTCACATTGCATTTTCCGTCAGCTGGTTTAATTATTTATTTCGGGCGGATGCACGCAGATTTCGAGATTAGACTATGTTTGCCGCTACTAATTAATCTGTGGGCCAAGACTGCTTTAAGATTTCCAGGTCAGCGGATTGTTGAACGTTTACGTGTTTCCACTTGCGTGCTGACAGGGCTGCCACTGTTATTGTTTATTTTGCCGGGTACTGTTTTGTTTTACCCTTGCTTACTCCAAAATGTTGGCTTCAGTTAGTTTGCCTTTCATGCTTCGCTAACGGCATAATTTTGATAAAGCTTTGAAAACATTAACTATAATGATTATAGAAAATAGGTGTGTACATTTTATATCTACCTATGCATAATTGGTAGAATATTGTAGACATCAGAGGCAATGAAGTATACACTTTACGATTTTTATTGAGTATCCAAATAGTATACACATATATTGCAGATGTAATTTTCAAAAAATTACAACACTCGCTATATATTATCATATTTTGTTAAAGTATACACTTAAAGTAGTTGCAGTAGTTTCTGGCCTCCATTTTGGTTTTCCAAAGTGGACGGCCACTTTTTTGTATTGTAGGTATTGTTATTAAATGTGTTTATTATTGCTATTTGTTACTTGAAACTAGCGAAATACCTATTAAACTGGGTGGGCCATATTTTTAAAGAAGGAATGTAGTTACAGTATCTATGAAAAGAGTAAACATTACAAAATAATTATATTGAAAAATTGAGTACCTATGTATAAGAGACGTTACAATTAAAATATAGTTGTGTACTTAGCAAAAGCTTATGTTTATTATTTCCCAGAGGAACAAAATCGAGAACGTTAAGAACATTGAGTTAACCACAATTTTCATAATTAATATTGTTGTGTGTTAACACCTTATCCCTGCATTAATATTAAACTACCTGTGTTATGTAAATCTAAACCTGTATGTTGGCAACAGATCAAAAATGGATGACGAATATTAATCTTAGATGACTGAGATAACCAATTAAATTATATTTTATATAACTACACGCAATTAGAAGATTCTTAATGATTCCAGGAATACATTTTACTGGAATGCGTAAGATAACTTTGTAAGATAAAACGTGCGGCAATGATTCCCGCTGAGTGCTCAGAGATTGTCAAAACTGTAGAACAAATTTGGAACATTTGACTAATGAAAATTTAAAACTTCAAGTAACCTTAATGACTTCCCCAATATAATAATCAGCTGTCTTCTATTCTGAGATGGCAAACGGTAACCGGAAGCATGGTGGCCAACATTTGCGCTATAAGGATGTGTTCAAAAGACATCTGAACGCATGTTCTATTAATACGTCAAGCTGGGAGGAGCTTGCTTCAAAAAGATCTACTTGGCGCTCCACTATTTATAATAAGACCAAAACCTTTGAAGAAAGCCGCCTCGAATCACTTGATATGACACGCCAGGTTCGTAAGGAGAAACCCAAGCCCGCATATACTTACACGTATAATTATCAAGGTCAATTATACTGCACTACCTGCGACCGGGTATGTATAACCAAGTCTGGCTTAGCGAGCCACATCAGGGCTCACGCTAGGACGCAATAGCTATTTTAGGGTCGCCGTCATCGAAATCGATTAGGAGGACTATATATAATCAGCAGAAAATAAATTAAATGAAAAGTATAGGTTATTAACAACAACCACGGGAACTTCCACTTAAAATAGAGAGTTATGATCTATTTACAATGGCATCACAAAGCACCACTGTTTGGCTCTGATAAATGCTTTGTATAGCTTTCGTAAATAGATTACGACAATTTGGATAAATTAAGAGGGAGAGGGGAATTACTAGTAAGCGGGGAATTAGCTCATACAAATCGAGTAAATAATTGCTTGCTTACCCAATTACGAACACCTCTCAAATCAAATCAACTACTACCTACAAGCCGCAAAGTATTTCGCACCTCGGACAGATGTAAGTTGGTTTTTAATCAACTATAAATGCATCGATTTAGACGACTCCAAACGAGATCTGAGTAGGGTTGGCAAATACTTCACATCGAATTTCTAGATATCGTGATTACAATTTCTTGTGACTCGGTGAGAATTTTTCTTGATTCAATAATCGAGGACGCTATTTATGGTTATCGGCAAAATTGTTTCAGTTCAGCTTTCAAGGCACGTAAAATATCGCATATAACTGATTCAGCAAATTTTACACACAGCGTTTAGCGCTAATGTAAATGTGACGATGTAATGTTTCTGGAGAAGTGATACTTCAAAGCAAATAACGTAAATAACGTAACGTAATTTACTTACTCGATGTGAAGTATACTTACACAATAAAATAGCGACATCATAGTTTACAAACACAAATCGCTAAATTATAATCCCAAATTTATAAACATTTTACATTTCGCCAACCCTATGAAGTTGGTTTGGTGGCAAGGAATTGCAGTTAGCAATTCCTTTGGCGTTCGATCGGTACAATTTATTTTTCTAGAGCGATTGCATGTTTTCCATGTTTATTTTTCTGGAAACCTTTATTTATTTGCAATACATTAAGCTTACTTCAAGCGCTTAAAGTTTTTAGACGGGCTAACCTTTCTAAGTTCTAGAACAATACGATCGCTTGGCTCAGTGGTTCGAGCGTAGGTCGCTCGGCTTACTGCACATGGTGGTTGCAGGTTCGATTCCCGACGGGGCACATTTCGGAAATGGCCTTTTCGTCACCTAGGTTTGGGTGTCACTGGGTTCGCCCTCAGTCCATTGTACGGTTTCCATAGTACAAGCGTTGCTTAGTTTGGGACCATAGAGTTGGTGTGTCACTCTGGCGTTATATAAAAAAAAATACATATCTGTTTTTTTAGCCCAATAGTAACTATAATAATTCCTATCATCATTCTTTCAACAGTAATATTTAATCCAAATTATATTAAGTGTTTACGAGAACATTTTTCAAACCCGCCACTCAGAGATCCTAATGGATATCATTTGTCTTAGACGCTAATGATCTATGACAGAAAAATATTAATAAATTGTGGATGTAAAGAGCTCACGATTTCTTACAACCTTTGCATATAGTTTTTGTGGAGTAATCTAAATATATATAACTCAAAGGTGATTGACTGACTGACTGACTGACTGACATAGTGATCTATCAACGCTCAGCCCAAACCACTGGACAGATCGGGCTGAAATTTGGCATGCAGGTAGATGTTATGACGTACGCATCCGCTAAGAAAGGATTTTGATTAATTCTAGCCCCAACGGGATAAAATAGGGGATGAAAGTTTGTATGAAACTTTGTCAATTAAATTCCACGCGGACGAAGTCGCGGGCACAGCTACTAAATTATATTTATTGAGGTTCTCAGCCGGTCGCAACTCTTCAGTCTGAACAGTCATAAACCTCGATTCACAAGAGTCTAGATTTTACTCGACTGCTGTATTCGCGGACCGCGGTATACCACTTTTTACTGTCTTACGGATTTGAAGCAATCCGTTATAGTACTTATTATATAGCCATCTAATACCGCGCAGAAAAATGATAATGTCTATTTGACGACCGCTTGGCGCAGTGGTTCGGGCATAGGCCGCTCGGCTGTACATGGAGGTTGCGGGTTCGATTCCTGCTGGGGCAAATCACAGAAATGGCCTTTTCGTCATTGTCCCTGGTCTGGGTGTCACTGGGTTCGCCTCCAGTCCATTGTACGGTATCCATAGTACAAGTGTTACTTAGTTTGGGACCATACAGTTGGTGTGTTGATTCGTCTGGCGATATTTATTTATTTATTTTATTCTTCATTTCTTCATCTTTTTATAATAATATAAGACCTAAATTTAATAATGCATGATATTTACGTCACAATATTCAATATCCCAAGCTTTTGTTTAAAATAATCGAACCATGTAATCTCTCCGAAAACATTTGCAAGCAAGTAAATGCTCTTAGTTCAAGGCTTTACATTTCGGCAACAATCTTAGATACTTTGAGAAATTGATGCCATGTAAATCTCTCGTGTACTTAACGGATTATTTTGTACTACACGCTATTATGAACGGTTAGGCATTCCCGAAATGAATGAAGGGTTTTAAAGGTCTAACAAGAAAATATAAGGGTGTGAAAATGTTAAAGCCTCTTTTATTATCACTCTTCTTTGTATCATTTCATTAATGTTTACGGCCAAATATCTACCAAAATGCTAATTTAAGTTCCACTTAGCTGATTGAGCCCTCATTATTTGTCGTTTTTTGTGTCTAGTCTTGTCAAAATTAAGCAGCTCTGAAGTATGACTAGAAAAATAATATGAATAAAGCTGTAACCTAAAACCTAAATGTAATATACTATCTCATCTCACAAATACAATAAGCCGATTATCACATCAGTATTTAATACAGTATATCGAATACTTATACTTTGAGCTTACCACTCCAGGTGTAATCAATTGTCTGACCTTCTTCAATACATTCATATGAAATAAACTGATATTCATATAAACCGATCAGTTACCTATCAATAGTGTGCAGTCTTCCTTATAATCCTATCAGGTACCCTTTCTTTGAAGTTGCATTAAATGATGATGCTTAAACCTATGTTCATTAATAAATTATATTCCTAATTTTTTAAGGCATGTTACGTGTGGTATAGCTTCTAGGGCGCGGCAGGTATTTCCTGGTGCCGCTCAGTTCATCGTTCCACCCCATTGGGCAGACAATTTCGCATCAAATATTCAGCACATCCGTAAAAGGACCGTGGTATACACCGTCTCATGTGAGAGCCATGCAAAGCGGTCTCGTAAATAAGTGAAAATCGTTTTATAAAAACACAATCTGCTTTTAGGTGAGCAAGGGCGGGCCCGCCATTTTTGCATTTGACTTTCCTGCTTTCAAAATCAATGTTGATGTTGGAGACACAGTATTGGATTATTCAGGTAAGTAATTGGTAGGAGTTTACAGAAGGGCTGGACGGTATGTAGCAACCAGATCTTTGCGATCACACAACGGAAATACTTAGTTTTAACTTTGTGCATCAAATTACCCTGTTTGCAATAAAATGTAGGCATGCAATTTCAAAAAGTCACCAGCGTTAAAAGGCTCGTACGAACAAAATTCACAGTATCAACCCTCAATTAAAAACAATTACGAGTAGTAACAGCCGTCGTAAACTGCGCAGACATATGATACAGCCGGAATTGTCCCATTTGCACTGTAGTACCGCTTAAAGTTTTGTTAAAGTATCCGCTGTAACTAAATGTGTTTTCCGATATTCGTTGGTTGTGTTTGGAAAGGCGCTGCCGTGTCATTTGCCGTAATTGTACCAGTAACAGGCGCTTGGAGGCCTACCATTTCGTTGCAACTGCCTACCGGCCATTCAACTTAGACCTGCTACACCAGTACAAACATTTTCCGTTACCAACTAATTTGCTTCACAAGCGACCGCGAGGAGATCTCTCACCGCTGGCAGGCGGAATTTCGTTTCGGGCGACGCCGTCATTATCGTTAACAAAAGGATTGTATCCAATTTACATTTCATCGTGTTGTAGCCCTGACAATCGTCGTTCGGCGTTGATTTCCCTGTATCGTATGTATGCTAATTGTTCACGTTGGAAACACTAAGGGTGGCTTTCAACAACTTTGATTCGTGTACCGGTAACGTATGCCGGAAATCTATATTGAAAACGGATACAGACAAAGATACACAGCGATCTGTATGAGAATCAATGTTTTATTAGGTACTAGCTGGCCCGACAGACGTTGTCCTGTCTTAACTTTGAATATTGAATTCAAATTGTTCCGCTCAACTTTCTGATTTTTTTCTTTCATAAGAACCTTTTCCTGACAATAATAAAAACAACCAAAAAAGAATTTGCGGAATCGTTCCATCCGTTCACGCGTGATGCGATGACCAAGGAAATAGAGATTAATTTAGATATATATAGATACCTGGTGCCTAGTGGCGATCCATCCAATACGTCTTTATAAAGGACATGGATTAGTTATTCCAAATTATGCAAAAGATTCAATGAAAGGCTTGGATTGAGTAGTGTAACCGTCTTTGTGATCTCGAATAAGGAATTGTGTTTTTCATTTCCATCTTACTCAAATAAGGAACTCGTCTTTGAGTTAACATTCTATGACATTGTTTATCATAGCTTGTCTAGCAAGAACTACGACGATATAAATAAAATCGATCGACTCTCCTCTATTTACGTAGCCTTATTTGCTGCAGGACCGAAAGATATATCACGGCATTTAACGCCGGCGCTCCCTTGTGTATCCTACAAACGGGACATAGCTACCGAGCACTGGCTGCATTAAGCTTACCTGTGCCTCGCGCCGGTGGAAAATATTTGCGTGATGAGCACCAAATTTTGTCGAAATAAAATATAAAAGTGCACGTATGCTTTGGAGCCAAATTTGTTGTACTCTCTAATATAATGGGAGCTGCTTTGATTAATCTCTGAATTTCGAGCGTTATTGGATTGGTCGTATATGTAACAGCTTAGGAAATAAATATATTTTAATACCTACATGCTTTCCAACTTGCAATCTTAACAGAAAACGGCATTGTATTATACCAGTAAAGAGATAGAAGATGGTTGAAATCTTATATTAGAATAAAGGTTACCAATTGGCTCTGCTATGAAGCGGCTCAGCTTCACTCAGCTTAGTTCGAGGTGACAGGAAATATTGCGATCCTATTTTTGACCGAAAAGCGCCCACTTTTCGCCGCCGAGAAAGACCGCCGTCTTTCTTCATGGCACTGCCAGGTGGACGGTCAGCCTTAGTCCTGTAGTTAGAAAAGGAAGAGGGAAGCAAGAAATATATGTATTTAAGATTTCGTTCTACAATGGGACAACATAGGCTAAATGAAAAAAAATATATTATGTTGAACCCTTGATTGAGTGAATTTCTCAAACGTTGCTTACATTTTCTTGCTGTTGTTTAGTTTCAGAAACTTTATAAGGCCTGTGAAACTCGCCGCGAAAACTTTAGCTATGTTTTTTTAAACAGCATGCCATAATTTTAATGTCCCACTCCAGCACAGTTTACAAACAAAAGGTTTTAATGTGGAACTGTTCCGCTTTGGCCTCACGGGCGCCATTATTCCCGACCCGCCAACAAGAGACGGCGATTACTTGAGCTTAGTAATCCCCATACACGAATTTAATCTTTGTTATTTCCAGTTTTGTACTACTGACAGTACCTACATACATTTTAGAAACAGAACAAAAAAACATTATGATCGGACTACATAAAGATAATCCATACACATATCAGTTAAAAAGGAATCCATCCTTTTGGAAGTAGGGAAAGAATCCTATTTTATAGGCCTGTATTAATAAATCGGCATTTTAATCTGGGATCGATATTGAGTGCACTTTAGACATGTAATTTTTTACTGATATAACAAAAGTTTGACATTTTCTCAGACTTGAGATGGATTTATTAATACAAGCCCTAGCTTTTATGTGTATCTAGTGTCCATGAACCTATATGTAGTATAGGTACCTGCTTATAATTTCAATGCTAGTGACAGCTGACGTTTCATTTTCGCCTTAATCCTCATAGTCAATCATACACAATCATAGACTTTTATAAAATAGTCGTAATTTTTTTCCTACCACAGCATTGTTAACTTGATTGATTTTGATCTAAACTTGAATTCTAAAAACCTTTATAGTTTGACTCTCCAATACTCCTGATAAGAACTTCTAAGATTGAGCTCCGCTCCGCTTCGTATATTTTTGTTGGAATTCACGCTTGCACTCTGTCACTGCTTTGAAGCCACGTTCTTTAGTCGACTACCAGTTTTTTTTGAGACTAAAAATACGCCTCACATGGATGATAGTAGATTGTAATTGAATAATATTTAAGTACTCTGAACACGTGTTGTTTATTCCTCCATCAGTGTGGGAACTCATTATATAAATTGCGAGTTGGAATCTAGCGGTCACTAAAGCCACAGTTCGTTCTATACATTTTTGACCGTTAATGTCAGATAATGTCCGTAAAATGTATTGAAGAAATGGGTGTCGGGCTAAGCATTCCAGTTTTCTGAGTGCCTATAACGACTGTTTATATTAAAATGACTTCCACGACTGATCGACAGATAAACACACTCTTTGAAGTAAAATAGTAAGTGGACGTCCACTTACTATTTTACTTCAAAGAGTGGATTAGTTCCATTTTGCAAAACTACGTAGTTTTGCAAAACCAATCCACAATCCACACACACTTCTGCAAGCTGAAACCAACCTAGAAATATTACGTCAAGGGTTTGTTTTGGTCTGTAGCAGTGCATGTGGGTTGATTCCATTCTGCAAAACGATATCCACCTAAGGTGGCAATGAATCCAAGTCCGAAGCTTGGGAACATGCCTGTAGCAGCGGCCAATCTGGGCCCCAAGTCTGCTAATTTAAAACCATTGGATATTATTATTATTTTCGTGAATTCTTCATCGTATATCTTAAATTTTCGGCGGTCATCATATTTTCGGCCAATGAAGATAGGCCGACAATATTTCGACCTCAAGAATTTGGTTCAGGTTTCTTATCTGTAACATCGCGTACGTCATACAGAAGAGATGAAACTCATATCAGTGAACAGGCACAAGGTCCCATGAGAACATCAAAACCCTAAGGCAGTAGCAAATTAATCAGGCCTCACCCAACAAATATGGCTGACTTACAAAATTTCTCGCATTCGACAACAATAGCGCTGCCATTAATATCGTGACGGCGCTTCGGACGGCCTCGTTAATCATAACTAATGACACAGATAAAAATATCTCCAGCATACCACAGATAAGATAGATAAATTATTACAGATATTTTCTTTTGATGCCAATATTATACCTGTGTTACTTTCATCTGTATTGTTAGTTTGATTGAGATCTTGGGGTTAATTGGTTTTATTTCTTGATGCACGGCTATTGTTATGTAGCCATAATAGCCGCATTTCGTGCGATGAGTCAGAGAGTCAGAAATCCAACACCTTCAGGTCGGAATCGTGCGTGAAATGCCTCTTATTTTTAACCCCCGACGAAAAAAGAGGGGTGTTATAAGTTTAACATGTGTATCTGTGTCTGTCTGTGGCATCGTAGCGCCCAAGCGGATGAAGCGATTTTAATTTTGTTTGTTTTTGTTAGAAATATATTCTGATCGAGAGTGTTCTTAGAGTGTTCTATGTTAATGACAATGTGTTCAGCCGTTTGAAAATTATCAGCTCTTTTGTAGTTTAAAAATCATCGGGGCACCGGGGATTTTTTAAATTTTCAATTTAGAGTTATACCTATTACAAACATCTACTTATAGGCTACGAAACTCCTTAACATCAGACAAGTCGTGCGCTTATTTTTCGACTTTTTGTTTTATTGTTGTATAATAAAAAGGAAATGTTGCTTGTGAAATACCGCGATTGGTCAAGTTTTTACCAAAGAAAAATATATGACCACGTACCTACCTCTATTATATATATTTTTGTCAATTCAATGTAGCGTGACTAGCTCAGTAATCTATTTGTAGAGCCTCAGTAAATCTCGTCTACCACGCTGTGTCACACAGTTTTTTCGCTATTACAAGGGCCAGATATTAAGGTCGATTAGAAGTCGAACGACGCGAGGCAGCTAAGAAACGTGCCTGAAGATAACACATACGGAATAAAAATGTTACAGATTATATCTACGCTTATATCTACGTTTCTAGATCGTGTAAGCTCGTAAATGAACACGTACTAAATGTTTGGGGATTTTATTGGTGTTGTATTTTTGTTCATAAATACAACACCAATAAAAAATACTTACTTTGTGACATATACATACCAACACTTTGTGACATAGACATACCGACACTTTGTGACATAGACATACTAACACTTTGTGACATAGACATACCAACTAGGTACACTGGATTTCACAGGTATAAAAGTAAGTGTCATACAGTCGAGTACTCAAACAGTACTCAAATTTCAAAGTCCTATTTAGATGTCTGTACGGGTGGTACCTGTAATTTTATATACGGCGCGTCAAAATCAAACGGCTCTCAAATTTGGCTATGTTTCAAGTGTTTGCTGGCTAGAAATGGTCCCAATAAGTTTAATTCAGAGTACCTATCAAGCTAATACCAACATATCTTAAGTGTATCCAGCTAAACTCCACCAAACGTGCAAGTTCCGTAAACAGATGCCACGAGTATTAAGATGGTTCGTATCTGGCTGGTTGAAAACAGTCCAACTAAGTTATATTTTATTTCTATTGTGACTCCGCTGTTCGGTTTGACCGCCATATGTTGCTGACTAAAGCAGTATTAGTTCCAAAGTTTAATACTTTTCGCAGATACTTTACTTGAGAATACATTAACTCTTGGGACTGGAACATTGTCATTGAGACTAGGACTTAAGATTGTTGTCTCATGATATACCATGTTAGAAAGCCATGTAAGTAGTCTCTTAAGATAAGGCTACAGATGCAAATCAAACGTAAGAGCATAACATGCAATCGATAATTTCTTTATTATATGCGCTATTGCGCTATGCTGTATGTCTTACGCTATCTTGAAAAGGTTTAAATCAACATTCCTTTGTTTGTAAATAAGAGACTGAGTAATTTATTCTATAGATTAACAACCCCTGTTAGGACCTACTTATAGTGTATTAGAACCTTTCTAAGAATAGAAAGAAAGTCTTTGACCTTTTAAAACAAACTTGCAAAGATAAACCTGTCGTTAGTATGATTAAAATAGTTTAGACTTTTGGAAGATTAAATTGAAACATAAAAACTTCTAAGTTCAGATTTGACAAATATAATTTTGAATTTGACTTCGGTCTGTAATAATACAATGGGATCAATGAATATTAGTTTTTTTAAATTAAATCAACCATTAATTATATTATATCATGCTGCTGAAATGTTGCCGCCTACTTTTTGTCTGTAAATAAATCTTGAAACATTACATCTTTGCAATTGGGTACAGCAGGGTTACCGAAAAACATGATACAACCGAGAAAAAATATTTTGAAAATATAATTTACTAGCTGTGCCCGGCGACTTCATCCGCGTTGTATTGGATTATTGGGTTAAAAAGTATCCTATATGTTAATCCCGGTTATAATCTATCTGTGTTTCAAATTTCATCCAAATCCGTTCAGTAGTTTTTGCGTGAAGGAGTAACAAACATACATACATCCACACTCACAAACTTTCGCATTTATAATATTAGTAGGATAACCTACTAAAACGCCCATTGCGATATTTCTCCGGAACATATATTTCATGTAGCTCATCATATTCGCCCTTATTCGCCCCACCCCACAATAATATACCCAGATTTTTATAGCAACAATAATATTCAGTTTATGTAAATCACAGAGCGAGTGACTGCTAATATCCGGGGAATAAATAATGTGCCGACGGTAGCCGCAAATCCTTTTCTCCTAGTTCCGTAATGGCGTAATACTGGAAGATTGTGGGCGGCGAACAGAATGAGGGATGCCTGTGAAATATTGATCCTACGTTTCATCCATTGTTTATCGGTCCCCACCGATAACTATGGTTATTTTTAATCAGAATCATAGCTTCAATATAGAGGAAAATTTTATAATACATGGTTCCTTTGTATATTACCGTGCGTTTATTTTGGAAAAAAACATAATACTGTTTTACATTGTTGTCTCAATGTTTTACTTCCTAAAATTGAGACAACATCACAAATCAGGGGCTATATTTCTGTACGGCAAAATTATTTGTAGAATATTTCAATCAAAGTCATTTATTTATTAGCTTTAATTTATTTTAGAACGAGTTAATTAACGTGGAACTGGCAAAAATGCTGATGGTACCAATATAATCATTATCAACTTATTATAGTTAGTATATTTATTTAATATACTTATTTAAGTTAGTTGGCACAAAATTATCGCCAACAGATCTCGAAAGAAATAAAGAACTAAGGCCTGTATTAATAAGTCGATCTCAAGTCTGAGAGTGATATTAAGTATCAAACACGTTATTTACGTTGTCTACGTGGTCAGACGTCAAACTGTTTGGCGAAGTGGTTTGGGCATAGGCTTTTACGGCACTGCACCGGATGGTTGCGGGATCGACTCCCATCAGAGCAAATTCGAAAATGGCTTTCTTGTCATTTGCCCCGGTCTGCGTGTCACTGGGATCGCTCCCAGTCCGTATGGTACCCATAGTACAAGCGTTGCTTAGTTTTGGACCATACAGTTAGTTGTCAGTCTGGAGATATTAAAAAGTAAATCTCATTTAGCTTCAAGCCTTGCATCTAATAGCCGGTCTGTGTCGCATCCAGCCATATGTCAGGGCAGCTAAACCCTTCCATTCGACATTGAGCCCTGAAATATGCATGAGCGTAATTTCACTTACCATTCGTTGTCGGTTGCATTTGATTAATGTTTCATTAGTGTTTACCGTTAACACTCCCGCCATGAATTGTTAAAGTGAATTTTGTATTCAAAGCGATAATTCACAATGATTATTGAGTTTACTTGTTTGTGGGATAAGCTGTGTCTGTTGTTTGAGTGGAGAGACTTGCATCGTTATCGCGATTATTTGTGCAGACTCTCCGCTCCAGTGAATATTAATGAATTAAATGTTGGTATAGACTAATCTAAAATGTTTTCAAGTTAAAAATTTATTAGTTAGAAAAAAATATTTAATTCTTTACTGAATTTTTGTACCTTACACACAAATAAAATCGAAGAGTCTGTATGTAAAAATTTTCAACCTACTTCAAAATACGAGGCAATGTTCTCAATTTGGCTTGATGTTTCCTTTTTATCAAATCCAATTCTTATTTCACTAGTCTTATAGGTAGGAAAAAATCTTTACAAACCAAATCAACATTAATAATACAATAACACGGCATACGAACTATAATAGCCAGAGGCGCCAGTCGCTCGCGCTCTGTAGATGTCACCTAGATATTTATTATACTGTTTGGACATGAAATATGAAAATCACCAGTCCTGTAACAAATTCAAAATAAGACTTAAGTCTGAAGACTGCATACTGGACAGGTACTGTAAAAGCCATACATAGGTCCTCAAGAGAACCCTGGTAGATACAATTTCTATTTAATTGCAAGTTGAAGAGGAAAATAAAGAAATACTTTACTTTCTAAATTAGCAGTAATTCAAAACTTAAATTTGCTAATTTACATAGTGCTATGATCTCGGTAAAAAAAATCCAATTAAAACTACGTTAGTACCTATCAGGGTTGTGGAAGTTTAAATTGAACATGCATTAGCATGGGTATGAGTTTTGAAAATCAATCATAGAATGCGCTGCTCGGAATACAACAGTTACAAAAATACAAGAACCAACAAAACAGCCTGCAGTGGGTACGACCACAAAATCAAGATTAAATAACAGTAAAGAAACTACAGTAAACTATAACAGTAAAGAAACATTTACACCAATTGATAATGTTGTTTCTATTTTGTGCCGTCCAAGAATAGAGACAACAACATAAATCAGCGTAAATGTTGCCCCAGTACAAAATCACAATTAGAACTGGCAGAAAGTTTATATTTATTACTAGCTGAACCCGCGACTTCGTCCGCGTGGAATTTAACTTAACAAAAAAGCCCGCTACCGCGTTCTGAGCCCGCGCGTCAGGACCCTTTTTTGTTTTTCTAAAATAAAAGTAGCCTAAGTTACTCCTTATAACATCAGCTATCTGCCAGTGAAAGTCCCGTCAAAATCAGACAGACACTCAGACAGACAAAAATTTTTGAAATCGCGATTTTGCTATAGGTGTCGTATGTACTTTCATATGCATTTAGTGAAAAGGTGTTATTTTGATATTACAAACAGACACTCCAATTTTATTTATTTGTATAGATGTTACAAAGAAATAAATTTCTGCAATATATCTCTTGGTGAGCTTCTATTAAATCGTTTGGTGACAGCGTTGCGTACTAGCGCGATAGCGTGGTGATAGCTTTTATTTACAGCTATGTTTTGCATTTGCCCACTTCCGTTCGGATTTGTATCACCTCACTGGGTTAAGTTTTATGTATGCTTGGTTTTATAGTATTTGTGCTTGTTTTTCGTTTATTGACACTTGTAAAAACAGGTTAAATTATCTACGAATATTATTCACCCAAACGGTTATTTTTTTTAATAAACTCTAGTCCTCTTGTTAATAAATGTGGTTTTGTGGTTGTATAGTTAAACCATGCTTTGTGTTCTTCTTTCGAATGTCAAATTACTAATGACAGAAAGAGATAAGTCTGTGTGTAGCTATCAAGGAATTTGTAATATGTCTTATTATTACAAATTCTTTGCTAGCTATTAGCTATTCACCCGCTATACTACGTTTAAATATATACCACTAATACCACTAATAAGTGGGTAGAAGATTGATAATCATTTTAAGATCATAAACAATTATCTTTTAAGTCTAACCGAATTTTAAAGAGGTACAGCACAGTTGTTTAAATGCTATTAATACACCTTTATATTGATGGTTTAATTTTATTAATTGGAAGATTATGAATTGTATACAACTTAACCAATAATAAAAAGAAATGTAAAAGAATAGGATATACATTAACGCGATAAACATGAAATAATTAAGAACGCTTCCTGACCACATCATTTCCCTTCCGGTAATTTGTGTTTAGCCGGAACCATCGCAAACAACGACCTCATAATTGGAGTACGCACACAAATGCATTATATGGTCAGTTGAATTATACAGGGTCACACCGAGAAGGCACATAAAATAATTATATATATATAATAGGTACAACATTTTCTTTAATTTTTTACACAAGGTTTCATAACAACATTTGTTCCTTACAACCAATATCAATATAGCGATAAAATAACTATAGCAGTTTGACTAGTTTGAATTCCCTATTCGTGTAAATATGTGTATCTATTATTGAAAATCTATAAATGCATATTTTCTTATCTCTGAAATCGAGGACATGGTCCCTTAGAACTTATGTTTCTATATTCTAAACCTTCTCGATGTACCACCCTGTATAGACTCATCTTACTTTTTAAAATTACTTTTTATTTAAATTTATTTAATGTATTTTTAAATATGACTATCAATATAAAGTTATCACATCGCCAACAGTTCCTTTAGCCCCTCCAACTAAGCTAAATGTTTGTACAAGAAGTGGGCTCGCTTCTTGAGCTTTCTTACAGCATATTATACTATTCTCGCGACAATAGTACATATATTTAACCGGGTTGGGGATTGAACCCGGAACCTCTCGGTAACGGGGCTATTGCCCAAATGTTGTAATTATTGAGCTGACAAGAACAAATAATTATTTAAACAATTAGGTTAAGATAAATACACTTTATTCACAAATAAAAACCGAAAACTTCCCTCAGTTTGGCAAAACAAATTAATATTCCATCGGTCAGTGGCGCTTGTTATCAAGCAATCACAGAGTAAACAAATTCCTTCAACATTCCTCTGGGATGTGAACCGCAAAATATTTTTATTCCGCCCGCATTACAAATTCAGATCAGAGAATTAATCCTCAAGGATTTTCTGAATTTCATATTTATTGCTACTTCTTCAGTACAGCAATACTTTTTGGTGTCTTGGAGTAATTTACAGACATTTTCTTCATGTAGATTTCATCAGATTTTCGTTTTCATGAGCCACATGTATTAGGGCCATGAAATAAATGGATTCTTGCTTCTAAGAAATGAACAACTTCTAAAACATACAACAATTTATTGTAATTAAGAAAGTTAAGTAGTTATCATTATTTTTGCCAACAAGGAAAGGTGCGAAGACATTGGCATCAATAATTGTGTGCATAATAGTAATAACATAGTTCGAATGAATAAAATTTGTAATATTTGCTGAAATTTAACATCAAAATTTTGGCATAAGATATATATATCATTGTGAGGCCACTATGAGGTTCATATGAGGTCCCTGAAAAGGGATCTCAATTTAGTGAACTTTCAATGGAGATCTCATTGATATCAATAGGCCATAACACCCATCCATAATATGACTTTATCGCGGCCCTTGCTCATATTTCCCTCAATTTATACGGGTATGCCTTTTGCGGTTTCCTGACAGTTCTTTCGCATATTCGGATTGGATTGAATTTATTTGGTTGAACCTATACTGATATTGGATCGCTCCATCTTTAATATTTCACGGAATCAATATGAAAAACCTGAGTGTCTGTTTGGAGATTATGACTTTTGATATTAGAATGGTCTTGAGTAATGAGACTGTTTCCATAAAGACTGCTATACAGGAACTTGATCAAAAATCAGTCGTAGTTGAATACATTAGAATTCAAATTCGCACTAAAATCAAAGATCATACAAATACCTACTACAGCATGCAAATATGTTGTAGTACCGCAGAAACCCTGATCATAGGAATCCAGCAATCGGGAAGGAAGGAATGCCCGCATCGCGTCGATGGGTGCAGACAATCGGAATGTTTCTAGTCTACCGGCTGGAGCAGAGTCTCGGAATCTACCATGATTTTTAAGCTTTAGATTTTTTACAGGACAATGCCGGGGCCATTGCACCAAATATAGAAAATTAAACAAATTTCAAGCTTAAGCACAAATAATTTGATTTCATTTGACTGGTAATCGACTATCGAATATGCAAAAATGTACATTTACAGGGTAGCAATATGAAAAAGTTTAATAGAACATATTGGGTAAAAGAACGAGCACTGCGTGGGATCGAAAGCAGAGACACATATGGGCTTGCCGTATTAATTAAATTCTTGTTTTTTGTATTATTATTTTATTTTATAAGTATCTGGATTTAATTCAGAACAAACACACTTTTATCGACACAGCTTCCAGGCTATTCATTTTTCTTCACACCATTGTTTATAATCTTATTATTTCTTTGCTGGATTCTGGTGAATATGAATCGTCTCATATACCTACGTGCAAACAGTTGAATAACAAGTAGTAATTATACGTCGTGTGACACATGTTCATGAAGTGCTACAGACACGTCGCTCCGAGGAAACCTTAATAATTTGACGAATGTGCTTGGAACGCAACCAAATGGATATGGTATGATGAATGCACCGGATCTAGGGTACGTAACGGAAATCCAATCGCGCAAGGCCGAATCGGAGTTTGTGAAATGTGAGAATTCATTCAACGCCATTGTTCTCAGTTGGAAGATGATTGTACAAAATCTCTCAAACTGACCTACACTTCAGTAATAGAGTGAAAACGAAGAATTACCTACGTCAATGTTTTGCGAGATACGGGAGAAAACCATTACTTAACAGTAAACTGAATATTGCGATACTTTTGCTAATTTTATTCTCACCATTTTGTACTCAAATGAATGAAATTAGACCTTCGGTTCTCATTTCTCCCAGTAAACGGTATAATCAACGAAAATTGTCCGTCATTAACGTAAGTGTTAACTGAATCCGCCGTAATGTCGCCTCCATTATATTTCCAATACATTCCATTGTCTCTCACAGTTACGGAAACAGGATTTAGATTAATGCGAATCCCGTTGGCTCCTCGTCGACATCATTTCTGGGTTCCCGTGATTGTAAATTGCATTATTAATGCTGAAATGGAATTATCAATTCCATAAATGGTTTATGATGAATTATAGGTTTGGGCATAAGCTGGACCATCAGACTATATCACTTCTTTTGGGAACTTACACATTTCTATTCTAGAACCTAAGTAAGTTTGTATAGAGTACATATTAGTTTGCTTTATTTTAACCATTTTGATTACATCATTTTTTTAGACATCGTTATCTATACAAATAAATAAAATTGGAGCGTCTGTTTGTAATATCAAAATAACATCTTTTCACTAAATACATATGAATATACATACGATACTTATAACAAAAATGCGATTTAATTTTTTTTTGTCTGTCTGTCTGTGTGTTTGTTCCGGGTAATCTCCGAAACGGCTGGACCGATTTTGACGGTACTTTGGTAGATAGCTGATGTTATAAGCAGTAACTTAGGCTACTCTTATTTTAGAAAAACAAAAATAAAATGTCCTGTCGTCCTGGCTTTTTTGTTAAGTTAAATTCCACACGGACGAAGTCGCGGGCTCAGCTAGTCCTCTATAGAATTCTGTGTCGAAATATTTTCTTCATTCTTGAGTTATTAAAAACTCGTTTGATGTGATTTTTTCAGTTAGGTTATAGTTATTTTTTATTTTCATTAGAACCAAATTTTATAAAATCGAACACTTAAATTTCCAGCAGTATATCAGTTTGGGGATAACTTAGGAGCAGGGTTCCGCCGGCAAACACGGCATTGCGGAACTATGATAGTCCCGTAGATGACGTACGACCGCGTTAGCGCTAGATTTCAGAATCTAGTTATCACCCACCTACGTTTTGGGAGATGATTTGAATTTCGTCTGTGTGGTAATATGAACAGTCGTAAAGTTCACTTTCGGCTGCATTGTTTAACTTACAGCCGGCTTTGTGCATCGCTTATGATTGTTCTAGTTGTGATAAGGACAAAAGTTTGAACATTTAGACAGTACTTTTGGGAACGCTTTATGCTCTGCACGTGCGATTGTGCATCAGTTTATTTTCTTTGTTGGAGTTTATCTTCTGTTTGTTGGAATTGGTAGTGAGAAACTAGAAATATCACTAGCTAGACCACCGTGAAATAGAAAGGACACGAATTGATAATGATGACCGAATTAAAGCCGGTCACTGCCAGACTCGGCAACATTTCGATAGTCATTTCATAAACGCATGGTAAAATTTATTATGGTAAAAAAATATATACGAAACTTTTTTCGTGTTTTTTCTCATTGCCGCAGTAAAGCTGATGAATGGGTGAAGATCATGTTGGTATGCTTGAAGTTCTGCGAGATAGATGCCTGATCGTTTTATATTTCTAATTTGTTTATACTTGATTGTTGTTGCTTTGTATTGTATTATTAGTGTAATTGGTAAATTAGACCGTAATAATAAATAAATAAATAGCTGTTAGTGATAATAAACATTATAAATCTTAAAGTTAAATTTCAGTTAAACCCACAACACATCTTGCACTGGAAACTTTCAAATTGAAAACATCTGGATGTGTTCCAAGCTGAAAACGCGAAGTGGCCGTTTCTCCAGATTCCAATCTAATATTTTTTCCAAGCCCTCACCATGCGTAACGGGGCGGGCAGTCGACACATGTGAAATTAATTCAGTTGCCATTATTAATACTTAATTAACTGTGCACGTGGCTCCAAATTTACGTCCAAGGAATTCAGACAAACAGATTTATTGCGGGAAATCCAATTGCAGGACCCTCGTGGTTACCTAAAGTGATAAACCTACCTTTTAAGAGAATCATTTAGTATAATACAAGCTCAAACTTCAAAAGGCAACACACTGGAGTTATTATATTTACATTAATATCTACTACTCTTTTTAATTATTAGTTAGGTACATAAGCAAGTGGCGATGTAAAAAAAAAATAATATTACAAAATGTAAAAAGACAAGCCCGCTGAGTTTCTTGCCGGATCTTCCCAGCCGAGGTCGCGTACCAATCCGGTTGTAGTTTTAAGAAAAATATGAAAAAAATACAATTTGACTGAAGTCGTTTAGGTTTACAAATTGTCTCAACTCGGTCGGAACACGACTTCAACTGAGAAGATCCGACAATAAACTCAACGGGCTTGTCTCTTTTAAATATTATTCTTTTTTTTTTAATCAGTTGCTTATATTTTACAAAGAGCAGGTATTTTTGTAAATAAGATGGCTCCAGATACACATGCATGTGTGTAAAGTACTATTAATCTTAAATCAAATTCCTTAAGTCATTGCTATAATTTCCAGTGTGAGATGAATATGTGGGGACTTCATATTTGTATTTCTATAAATAATCCTGTAATTTATAACCCTCGATCGGTCCCTCCTTTTGATTCGCCGGTTGGAACGCCTTTGTCAGGAAATGAATATTCACGGTTGGACTGTTTTCGCTGAAATTAAACCTTATAATTTTCAGCTTGTAATATTTTTTTAAATGTTGAATGACAAGCGTAATGCCTGCCTGATGTTAAACAGTAAATATAACCTGTAGATGTCAGCAACACCAACGGCATTACTCGCACGCTCGCACGCGGCCCAGTAGGAATAGTTCCGGCTTATGTTCTGAAAGTCGTGGGTTGAAATCCCGCTAACGGACGAGCACCAAACGACTTTCCTCACGACAAAAAAAACTATAAAGAAAACGGTAGCGGAAGTAAACACTATGGGTGACCGCTATTGGCAGACAATTCAGCGTATTCATTCGCGTTGAGGATATATTAAGCTGTCGTCTCGTCTATCACGTCGTTAAGCTATGTCAGAGGCCTTCGGGCGGCCTTAATTCCGTTACCAGAGCTGGCCACTAGCTAATACAAGAAGAAGAAGATTAGTTCAATCATAGATTCTCTGTTGAAGTGGCCAAAAAAAATAAAAATTAAACGAAATTCCACCTTTGTACATTCCAAGTCAACAAATAATACTGAGTCCATGTTCTGTGCATATAAATTAAACCTTTGAAGGATTGATTAATATTAATGATTTCCTTCGGGAACTAATTTGAGTGTATAATGGGTCTTTTGTAGCCGATGAAATAGTACATTGTTACACGAGTGGTGAAAGTGACTTATTTTTCCCGAGACGGGGTTTGGCGCCCGAGCGTAGCGAGGGCGCTAATAGTTCGAGGGACAAAATAAGTCTTTCACCCGAGGTAAACACTGTGCTTTTCATTACGAATACAAGGAAAGTAAAAATAAAAACAGGAATTGGCTAAAGAAATAATACAAGGAAGCATGAACAATACTCTACAACTCGAAAAAAAAAAAGATCGGATTGCCGCCTATTTTGTTTTTTTTTCGTTGGCCAGCCAACTTCATTATTTAGCCAGTATTTTTAATTTTCATTTTTAAATATTTTGACCAAATCTATGTTATTTTAAAGACATTGTTGGAACTAAATTATAATTAAGTCATTTAAAAGTATATATTCTTTAATTAATACTCAACTTTATGTTATTTCAATTTTACATCGTGCTGTAATTGAGTGACTGTAGAAAAAGTTTGAACATGGTTTTTTTTTTTTTTTGTGTTAATGGCCTCTTTCCATTGATTGAACATGGTTCCATAGAAATGGAACTAGTTTTTTTTTTATAATTTGACAGCTGTCAGTTGAAAGTGATTCTCCCGGGCCAGAAAAGTATTACTTTCAACCCGCTCCTCAGGCAACTTCAGACCTACTTTCAGTGTATGAGTAATGAAAAAGTAATTTGTAAGCCCCTCGCGCGCCCGCCAATTAGACCGCGCATCATTTGGATTAATCACCAGATTTACGAGTGAACACCATTCACAAGCTGATCATTTTTAATACCCAGAATAAATATGTGAACAGATTTTGAATTTTTGTGGATTGTAATAAAATAACAAGGATTTAAGGTTAATTTCGATACAATACTTACTAATTCATAAATAACTCTAAATTGAAAATTTAAAAACCCCCGATGCGACGACCTATTCATCAAATGTATAATTTACCTAGTTCTTCCAAATAATGAAGTTAGCGCGATTTGCGTAGCTCCCGTAGCTCAGTATCCATAACTCATCTCGCAAATTCATCTGGTACAACTAGTTTCGATGCCAGATTATGAAAGCGCCATTTACATAATTTGTTTTGGCTTCCTCATTTATAATCTGATGTACAATAATCAACAGAAAATCTGTGTAAAAGTATGAGACATTATTTTGTTATGACATTAGAAAAGACAACGAATCTAAATATTGATGCCACGGAGGTTTAATTCCTAGTAAAATATTATCAATTATGATTCAATTTGATGTAATAACTCTGGTTGAGGCGGACGGGAGCAGCCCAGGGGAAGAATTTTCAATAACGTTAAAATTATTTTAAATTCGATTTGTTTTTTTTTATATTTTTTCTCAATGGCGGAGCAGCGCACTCTAGAATAATTATAGCGTAATATTCCATGACCATTAACAAAACAAACAAAATTTTACGCATGCGCGTATCCATAATTTGAAACGTGACTTATGGAACGTCTTTAGTTCATACTCAAATCTCATATAAAAATTGATAAAATATACATTTTTTCCAGAATCAGGGAAACTATTCAAATTTATAATATTATAAAAAGCCAGTTCAGACTATTACGATCATTTAAAAATATAATAAATTGAAATCCAATAATCACAAATTTCGAATGGATTCGAGCCGTGGGAATTGGTTTTGGCCGTGAATGTGGCTTTTTTAACCTACAAAAGAGCTGATGATCTTCAAACGGCTGAACCGATTTTCATGAAACATAGCTAAGAACACTCTCGATCAGAATACCTATCTAACAAAAGAACCAAAATTGAAATCGGTTCATCAGCTTGGGCGCTACGTGGCTACAGACAGACACACAGATACACAGATACACAGATACACAGATATACATGTTAAACTTATAACACCCGTCGTTTTTCGTCGGGGGTTAAAAATGCTGAATAAGAACAAATTAAAAATTTACTACATTAAATAAGAATTAGAAATTAATATTATCGTCATTAGATCCAACACAACCATCCCCATAATTTAAAATACATACACGGGGAAAAATAAACTACGAGAGCAATAGTACATTGTTACACGAGTGGTGAAAGTGACTTATCTAGTGCCGAGACGGGGTTTGGCGCCCGAGCGTAGCGAGGGCGCTAATAGTTCGAGGGACAAAATAAGTCTTTCACCCGAGGTAAACACTGTGCTTTTCATTACAAATACAAGGAAAGTAAAAATAAAAACAGGAATTGGCTAAAGAAATAATACAAGGAAGTATGAACTCTACAACTCTACAACTCGAAAAAAAAAAGATCGGATTGCCGCCTATTTTGTTTTTTTTTCGTTGGCCGGCCAACTTCATTATTTAGCCATTACTTTTCTTTTTCATCTTTAAATATTTTGCCCAAATCTATGTTATTTTAAAGAAATTGTTGAAACTAAATTATAATTAAGTCATTTAAAAATATATATTCTTTTATTAATACTTAGCTTTATGTTATTTCAATTTTACATCGTGCTGTAATTGAGTGACTGTAGAAAAAGTTTGAACATGGTTCCATAGAAATGTGAAAATGGAACTAGTTTTTTTTTATAATTTGACAGCTGTCAGTTGAAAGCGATTCTCCCGGGCCGGAAAAGTATTACTTTCAACCCGCTCCTCAGGCAACTTCAGACCTACTTTCAGAGTATGAGTAATGACAAAGATTTTTGTAATTCCTAGTATCCTATTCCTATTCCTTTTCTCTCCTGTCGTAATTCCTTTCTCAGTGTTATTAAAATTTGATTAATGCACACCTCTCTATTTCTACTCTACTTATATGTGTATTAGTTGTGCATATGTTAATATACACTGCAGCATCTTAAAACAAAAATTTGATTTCAATATTTATTAAAAAAACCTTATATCAACAAAGCAAAAAGCCGCACACAAAATTAATACACTCTGGATCGCAGAGAAGTAAAAACCAAGCTGACACACGTTAGTAAATCAAACTAAATCCACTAGCAGTGGAGAATCAACTAAGTACCTTCAGACCGTTCTATTAGAGTTCAAGGGATTTACTTTGGAGATATGAATTATTTTTCAAGAAATTGCAAGTGTATTGAAAGATAATAATGGATCAGTTCAATTTGCCAATTCGAATTATGAATGTGTAGTGAAAGTGATTACACTACTATTTTCTATCCACCATACAAACTAAACTGTAATAAGGTATACCTCTCATCCCTTCCCTGATAATAAAAGCTGTATCATATTTATTATTCTAAAGTAACTTAATTTAGAAAAACAAACTCTATCTATATCAGAAACTATTGAAATAAATCAAAACAAAACCGTAGCTTCGGATACTAAATGAATAGCACGATAAATATAATTGGCGGGAAAGTTTCTGTATTATCTCTGACTTCAGCTTAGAGCGGATTTATTTCAGTTCGATTCGATACGTAGTTTATTTTTAGCAGAAGTTTATTAAGTTATAAGTAGTTTCAGTGTGTTATTAAGAAATCTTCTTCCACAGCAATTTAATTTTAAACTGGGTATTTATTAAATGTAGCTTGAATAAAATACATTCTAAGCAGTATTTCACACTAATAATTATTTTCACAGTCATTCACACTAATAAAGACGACACTGTTTCTTCTATACATTTTTGATAGATAATGGGCGTATTTGACACTTAGATAGGTACAGTAAAATACCTATATTATGGATATTATCGGTGCCGGGTGAACCACGTAAATAACTGTTTAAGGTGACTTTTAGTTAGGTAACTATAATAAAAACCATTAAAAGAAAGCCCCCGCCCAGGAGTGGGACTTTAAGAGCGCTGATAATAATAATTATTATTATTATTGGAATATTTATAAGTTACAAGTTATTCTAATCTACAAGTATAGATCAAAAATATTATAATACTAGCTGAGCCCGCGACTTCGTCCGCGTGGAATTTAACTTAACAAAAAAGCCCGCTCCCGCGTTTGAGCCCGCGCGACAGGAGCCATTTTTTTTCTAAAATAAAAGACCCCTAAGTTACTGCTTACAACATGAGCTACTTACCAGTGAAAGTCCCGTCAAAATCGGTCCAGCCGTTTCGGAGATACTCTTTGATTTCATGTGTTTTTATTTTTTTTACGCGAAACCCTAATTGTTTTTCTAAAATTAAAGTAGCCTAAGTTACTCCTTATAACATCAGCTATCTGCCAGTGAATGTCCTGTCAAAATCGGTCCAGCCGTTTCGGAGATTACCCGGAACAAACATACAGACAGACAGACAGACAGACAACAATTTTTTAAATCGCGTTTTTGCTATTGGTGTCGTATGTACTTTTATATGCATTTAGTGAAAAGGTGGTATTTTGATATTACAAACAGACACTCCAATTTTATTTATTTGTATAGATTTTATCATGGGTTATTAACAGTTTAATTACTAACGAAAACCCCTTAATATTATATTTTTTTTACGACTTTCACGTGTGCACACTGCACATACAATCTTAGATCAACAATCTAATATTTTAAATCATTTTGGAAAACTATTTCAATCATTTCAATCTAAACAGCATTCAATTATCTACCGTTCAAATTCTACGCGGTCAAGAATCCTTAAAGTGTAGAAAGCTCGGGCTAACAATTAAACTTTGGGGCACTTCTTTGAAAGTGATTTAAGTTAGAAGAATCCTTAAGAAAAGCGGTATCCCGTCTACGGGCTAAGGATCCCTCTCTGCGTTAATGAAGGAATTCCGTTTTTATTATCCTGGAGTGCGCCCTGTCACATCCATCTTGCCTTTTAAAGGTCTGGGAATGGAAAAGACAAAAAGGTGAATCGACAGTACTCAAATCTTTGAAAATAAAAAATGGCATTTCTTATCCGACTATGGCAAAAGCCAAGGGGAAGGTTTATGTTTTTAGCATTTTATGTATGTATATATCATTTTTATGTTACACCGTAGAGCCTAAACTACCCATCCGATTTTGATAAATGAGGTGTAAATCATAATATAACAAATTTAATATAACGGATGTTCCAAAAAAGTGGGGGTCCCTGACATTTTTTGGCTGCCGTATCGAGTGGGATGTCTAATGAATGAAGAGAAAATCCCGGATTCATAAACATACATATAGTACAATATAAAGTATACCATGCGACACCGAAGTTCATAAGCGAATTACCACAAAGTCTGATTACAGGCATAAAGACTCAAAAACAGCTCAAAAATGTACTAAAAAAGCACTACCTATCTTTGTGCCCATAGTCAAGATCCATGAAGTGTACCTATAGCATATACATACATACATTTATATTGATCTACGTATATAGCATGCAAATCGAGAACTACTGCCGACAAACTGCTATGCAGTTTGGCAGATGATAATATATGTAAAATGATCTTATGTTTGATATGAAAAAAAAAATTAAAAAAAAACTATCTTATTATAATATTACAACGTTCATGAACACTACTAGCGCTATCTGTGGGCATGATATATAATGAACTAGCTGTGGCCCGCGGCTTCATCCGCGTAGTATTTAACTTTAATAAAAATCGAGATTATCGGGATAAAAAGTATCCTATGTGTTAATTCCGGTTATAAACTATCTGTGTTCCAAATTTCATCCAAATCCGTTCAGTAGTTTTTGCCTGAAAGAGTAACAAACATACATCCACACTCACAAACTTTCACATTTATAATTAGTAGGATACATCAAGTTTTTTTGCGCGAATTTTTCAGTATTCGGTTAACTGTTTTTTATACGTTTTAACTTGTTAAAAAGAATTTCCTATTAAAGTAAACAATTTATACCAGGTGGAGTACATGTTGTTTTATGAAAAAGCATGTCATGATAACTACGTATTTACTTTAGGCTATCTTCTTCTGTAAAAGCGGTAGTATAGCTTTCACCATAATGGTGATAGACATTATTTCATTTAAGACGGATGCGTTGTAGACTAACTCAATTCATAATAAAGTTTTTCAACTCCAAGGAAAGGCGGACGTACCAACGGAGAAAATACCTTTAAAGTAACCTCGACTGCAGTAGACTATGACATACTAAACTGAAAAAATATAAAAATTGTGCAACATTTACAGTTAAATTATTTTAGAAATCTGTAAATTTTGAGAAAAGTTTAGCTTGAAATCATTTCCTCCAATATGGCCGTTTGCTCCAAATCTAAGCCTAATGTAGGTGAAATCTGGCAGTTAATCATTCTGCCAACGGATCCCTGATTAGAGACCAGCGGCTAACCAGTGCCCTTAATAGAGCAACAAATGTTGGTACACAGTGCGACTTTCTATTCTACCTACCCACAGTGCTATACAAATAAATAAAATTTACAAATAAATAAAATTGGAGTGTCTGTTTGTAATATCAAAATAACACCTTTTCACTAAATGCATATGAAAGTACATACGACACCTATAGCAAAAACGTCTGTCTGTGTGTTTGTTCCGGGTAATCTCCGAAACGGCTGGACCGATTTTGACGGGACTTTCACTGGCAGATAGCTGATGTAATAGGGAGTAACTTAGGCTAATTTAATTTTTGAAAAACAATTAGGGTTCCGTGTAAAAAAAATAAAAACACATGAAATCAAAGAGTATTTCCGAAACGGCTGGACCGATTTTGACGGGACTTTCACTGGTAGATAGCTGATATTATAAGCAGTACCTTAGGCTACTTTTATTTTAGAAAAACAAAATTAAAAAAATGGGTTCTGCCGCGCGGGCTCAGAACGCGGGAGCGGGCTTTTTTTCTTAAATTAAATTCCACGCGGACGAAGTCGCGGGCTCAGCTAGTCGTCAATATAATTGTGGGTTCTTTCAACTATATTGTAAAAAAGGAGCAACTACGAGCGACAGTTCCAGCCTACAAATTTTATATCCACATTAAAAAACTCTACGATTTTTCATTATCTTTCTTCTTCGATAAGATATTCTCCAAAAGACACATATATGTAAAATATTGATGTGCTTTTCTATTTTTTTATTGGGATAGAAAACTATGTGTATCATCTTGGACTAACTGAACTAATAACTAACTAAAAAGGCATCTACATATCACAATGTAATGTAAGCGGTCATTCACACGAAGAAGCCACCGTTCTGTCTGTACATATTTGACGGATAAGTCGACGTATCTGGATAAAGTAAAATGTATGGTGCCGGCCGCTTAAATCTAAAGTACATTGTGTAGGTGCTACGATTATTATGTCGATACCCAACGGTGCATACATACATTAATACATATGTATCAATCACTATGCAATCTTGAGCAAACACACCGCAGTTTGATTTACTGTTCAGTGTTTAGATAAACACATACCTATACCACTGCGCAGATACTAAGCCACGCTCAATTTAAACCCGATCTTACAACTAAAAAGTTCATAAAATCGTGTTGTTTAGGTACTTCCCGTAATCTTTTTTGTTGTTTTTTTTTATATTAACACACCAAATCTACGGTCGCAAACTAAGCAACGCTTCTACTATGGGTACCGTACAATGGACTGGGGGAGATCTAAGTGACACCTAGACCAGGGTAATAACAAAAAGGCCATTTCCGAAATTGATTCGTACAGGAATCGATCCCGCAACTACCCGGTGCAGTGAGCTTAGCGGCCTACGCTCGAACCACTGCGCCAAGCGGTCGTCGAACATAAGAGTCAATATTTTGAAGTCATATTACCGATTCTCATTAACACAGTGTGTTAGTAAACCCGGTCGTTTGTACAGAGCATCCGACCACAGCGAATGCTACATGAAATATTTCTGTGTCAATCGGGACCCCGTTCATTAGAGACGCAGCTTCCGCATTAATATTTACTCGCTGCGACGATGGCGATGCATGAATACCAACCGCCTGTGATTTACCGTTTTAACGCTGAACATGTCTGTGTCTACAACTGTGTCAACTTAAATACTTTTGTAAACGTTTAAACGCTGTACGTATAGTGATGTTTTCCTTAATTCGGATTTAGCATGGCTTTTTAATGTAATTCGTCTTTGAAAATTACTAAAAGACATTCTTATAATAATTTAACATAAGTATTAAGATTTTTCAACCTAAAACCATTTGGGAAACTAGTAATTCTATATTACATACATATATTTTTAAATTGTACATTTAAAAGGCATGCCAAAATTGTATACTAAATATGCATCCTAAAAAAAAAAGTATATCCTCAAGTCTGAGAGCGATCTTGGAAATGTAATTCTTATGTCATACCAGTACCATATGACATGTCAAACGTTTACTCAAATATCAACCGTTTTAAATATATGCCAGCGGTGATTTTTTAGGTTATAAGGATGATTCTTCTGGTTGAAGATTTTTGGAGTCTAACGAAAACTTGACATTGTTTCATTCAGCTGATGTAAATACTCTTAAGAGAGCTATTGCAGACGTATAATATTCCACTACTAAAAAGGTAATGGATACATACCATTTGCGTGCCTAACAGTGTGACTGTCAAGCGGTGACAGATTTTTTCTTTATTTCGGAAGGCGGAACTTCCCAAATAGTCTTTGACCTTAATGACGTTTAAAATTCAAATTTAAATGAATTTTGGTCGAATTTCGACCACGGTGGACCACTAGTAAGAATAACTGTGCTGCCATCTCTTTTAGTACATGCTCGAAAGTGTGATGGAATAATTATTTTAAAGAAACATAACCAACATAATTTCAATTTCTCAATGTATTCCATGAATTATTTTGTACCAATAAATAATAAATAAATATCGCCAGACTGACACACCAACTGTACGGTCCCAAACTAAGCAACGCTTTTTTTTTTTTTTTGAATGGACTATATGTAGTTGGCCAGAGTGGCCATAACAACTTCACCCGGACAGAAGGCGAGCGCGAGTGCGCTCCAGCCAGAGGGGCAGGGGGGCAGCTAGCTCAAGGGCGCCACAAGGGACACGACCTCGGCTTGGGCCGCTGCCAGAAGAGGTGGCGAGGGTAAATCTACCACCGGATCGGACTAAGCAACGCTTGTACTATGGGTACCGTACAATGGACTGGGGGGCGATCCCAGTGACACCCAGACCGGGGCAAATTACGAAAAAGGCATTTCCGAAATTTGCCCCGGCGGGAATCGAACCCGCAACCACCATGTGCAGTGAGCAGAGCGGCCTACGCTCGAACCACTGCGCCAAGCGGTCGTCCATAATGTCAATCGGACCATCATTGGAGACTTACATTATCTTACATTAATATTCAGTCGCCCAGAAACGAGGTCAACGTACATGTGACGTCATAGCTCCGGTATTTGATTTACTAGCTCGTATTACCGGCAAACGGAAGGTATAACTTGAACTATGTTCAGCCAACCGCCCGCGAGATAGGTGACCAATTTGGAGTATTAGACATTGAAAGTGATGCAAGGAGAGAAACAATGTATTTAAGCTTACAAAGCTTATTTAACAACAAATTGAATAAAGCTTAATCCAGGATCCAGGGACTATAAAAAGAGACACTGTTAATTTACTTAATTAATATTAATGTATTCCTTCAATCGAACGGAATACATTCCTCATCCACATCTGGTGTAGGGCGAACGTTTTCAGAAACCTTATTAAGAAGACAGATTCTTTTAATATAACAAGCGTACGATATTTGAATAAATATTTAAAGATGTAGATTTATTACACACGTGTTAATTAAGGACTCTGACCCCCATATCAGAGGTGAACGCGGCCGGGCCATAGAGGACCGGATAAAAAAAAAAGTCGTACGATGCGCCTGATGTTAAGCAGTTATCTTAGCCTATAGATGCTTGCAATACCAAAGGCGTTGCTCGCACGTTGTCGACCTAAAGGCGAGTGGGATAGAGGCAGAGGAAGAGAGGGGCATTGGCTTCGGTCTCTATCACGCATCGTACGAAACGCAGCTATAATAGCTACTTTACGCTGATCTTCTGTTAAAGTGTGCCTAACTTAGTGATTATAATTCTCTTTGGCCTGTGTGAGCTGCTATATGAGCTGTAGGCAATGGCCTACAGCTTAGCTCTACCACCGTCAAAAAACTTCGATCTCGATCTAAACGGTAAACTAATTACACTAATTAAACCAATTAAACTAATAAAATGAATTAAAATTCTTAAAGTAATAATATTAATATATCCCTCTGTAATTATTAACTAAATAAGCAACTAGCGATAAAAAAAAGAAATCTAAAAAATGTGAAAAGACAAGCCCGCTGAGTTTCTTGTCGGATCTTCTCAGTCGAGGACGCGTTTCGATCCGGTTATATGTAGATATAAGAAAAATGAAAAATTTTCAATTTGTAAGTGCCCCCGTAGGCTAAGCAAAATAAACTAATTTGAATTTGAATGTTATTGTAGTAAAAGTTTTTATACTGAACCAATATGAATCTGTTAATTAATGCATTAGGCTAGAACTTTGTTGGCTAATTGTCAGTATAACCTTGGCACTAGATAGCCATCAGTGCAACATTAAAAGGGTACACGCATGAATATTCAAAGTTTAATATTTAAAATTATATTACCTAACCGCTGCTGAAACTGTGATAAAATGGACATCAACCAGCCATTTTCACTGGTACTCATTTGAAACCCTGAAAGCCTACGCGACTAATAACACTGGGTCGTTAAATTACACCAGCACACACTCGATCGTAAGATAACTCAGTTAGTACTCTCTTATCTGTTGGGACGTAAGCAGGTCATACTGCGACCAGTAGGTACTTAGAAATTTAATTTGTATCAGTTTTGTTAGTAGGTACCTACAACAACTTTTTATTAAATTGCATTAGTATGATTTCCTTGAGATAGCATCATAGAGGAAGAAAAAAAAATAACTTTTTGATAGCTGTGAATACTATATACATGCCCATATCTTAGCATTAGAGTGTATGAGATGCATAGAGCATTTTTGTCTTGCTCAGCGTATCACCAATTTTCTGGTGTCAATCAAAATTAGTTTTTAATGGTTTTGGCAAATTATTTGCGTAATAATAAGCAGAGTGCGATGTATCTTATGTCGATATTTGATAATGTTCTGTAAAAGTTGGCCCAGTGACCGCATAGCGCAGTGGTTCGAGCGTAGGCCGTTCGGCTCACTGGACATGGTGGTTGCCGGTTCGATTCCCGCCGGGCCAAATTTCGGAAATGGACTTTTCGTAAATGGCCCTGGTGTGCGTGTCACTGGGATACAGTTGGTGTGTCCGTCTGGCGATATTTAATATTATTTATGAGTTGTTCAAAAATAGCTGGCTATGCTTTTATTGTTATTTCTGTATATTATTTTCTGACCCTTACAGGTGTATGCATAGCTGCGTTTCTATGGCATAAGTACTTTTGCTAACGATAGTACCTCTATTAGTAATTGCGGCATACTTATTGATTTTATCGTGTCTATAATTCACTTGTCAGCAATTTAGCCGATTCCTGGTACTATGGGCCTGTCCAACGGAAATAACTTGTAATTGTGTTGAAAATTGTTCGACTACGAAATTGTTAATGCTGTAGTTGTTGTCTATTCTAGAAATGGGACCATCGATCCGAGGGCCGTGTGTATTTTCCTTCACCGATTATGACGGAAATACTCAAATATAAGGTTACTGGTAGTACTGGTAGTACTGGTACCTACCTAGGTTAGTTAGTAGTTCCTTTCTTACTGAGTGGGTCTAGGAGAGAAATCCGAAATAAGGAGTGGCCTTAAATCAAATTGAGAAGTCCCTATAACAGTTTTTTTTAAATAGCTGTATCTACGGAAAAGCTTGCGACCCTCTTGATGCTCGTCTTGCGGCTCTCTCAGACATCGTACGAAACCCACCTATAATAGCTACTTAACTCCGATCATCTGTGAGAGGTGGTATCAACCCGATCGAGCCAGCCCGTATATTGGCTCGAAGTTGGCTCTTCCAAACTTTCAATATTTTTGTGATCCATTTTGGAATCTGAACGAGCTTCCGTGTTCTACTCAGACTTCCTACAAAAACTAGAATGCACTTTGGTGGTTTTTTTTTCTCGCTACCTCTATTATTGGCTACCAAAGAGTTGCCGTCAACAAACTTCAAATCAGTTTCCACGTATACCTCAGATTGCACCTAACCTTGTATCATACATCAAAAATCCCCGAAAATACACATACGACATTGTTAGCAAACGAGTAATCTTTCACACATATGGGAAAAAATGGGTGACTGTCAACCAAAGGCATGTCCCAATAGATAGGCGGACGTGTGATTGATGAAACTTATCCCGCCGGAGAGAGGACAGTGGCTCCTGATTCGATTGCTGATCAATCACAATCGAATAACCAGTTATTCTTACGTCCACATGTCCGATGATTTCCATGTCCAAGATGTGACTATTAGTTGTGTAAAAGATGTAAAAGTGGACTCGAGTGGAAGTAATTTTAATAAAAACCTTACATTTTGTTCGAGTTATAATTTGGGAAGCATTGTTAGCTGCACTCAAATGTCACTATACCGTACAGTTCGAGATTTTTAAGGCTGAAGCGTGGTTCGTATTAATAAAGTAAAAAAAACTTTATACAATAGGTTTATGATGCAGCGTTAAAATTGATAAAATTCCTCTTGCCATAGAAAGTAATATGGTCGGCGGATGCGATAAAAAATGAAAATACCATTGGGGAAAACTGCCCGCAAACTACTACGTAACAATATGAAAAATATTTTAACAGGTTATTATTTAATATAAGCCCAGGAAAAATGTTTAAAAAGAAGAACCCTCAAGCGAGTTGTTTGAAAATTATTTATTATTGTAACCCCAGAAAATATTTTAGAGACCACACAAAAATTGCAAAAAGCTATACACGGTTTACAAAGAACTTTTAGTGTAGACAATGCGTTCCGGGAATACGTATTTGCTTCTTAAACCACGAACAAACGATGCTACTGGGAAATCTTTACATTGTTGAGAGAAAAATAGAAACCGGAAGGCTTGAGCGGTAAGTGCTGAGGTTTTCGAACTAAGTCTGATATCAAAGCGATATTTGATATAGTTACAAATTGTAGGAGTCTCCCGTACGTTACGTCGTATTCTTCTAGGCTATAATGGAAAGCTTTTGAGTGTACGCGATAATGTTTTATTTTCTTTACCTCATGAATCACTGTATAAATGTATTGTAGCTTTGCCTGCAACTGCGCTAGCGCTAATTTTGTTGTAGATATCGACAACGGTGCTACCTACCGGATCCAACTACAGCTAAGAGCGTTTTCACATTATCCTATCCCATATCGGTGTCGGACGACGATAGCCGACATCCGATAGCCAAGAAAATCGTTCCGATACGGCCATTTGCTCGATAGCTTAGTGCGGGCAGGTCATCATGGCAGACTATAATAGAAAACTTTATTTGCTGTATCTATTATATTTGAGACGCAAAAAAAGATCTGTCCACAGACAGTACTGGATACATCCCATTGTGGAAGCTAGATATTCAGAGGGAGCATTTTATACTCTTTTTAAAACTCTTTAAAACGGAACTTATATTCTCTTTGAACGGAACATTACAAAACATGTATGTTGGATATCCTCACAGAATATCCTGCATAGGCTGCATATTGCCTGTACAAGTAAAGAGTGGCTGTATAATTTGTATTTATTTGAAGTTTCGATAGACTGATGACAACCAAACTAGTAAACAAGCTCAAAATGGCCACCGCGCATCGGCCTCTACGCACACAGAGACAATTTAGATACACGTATAGACACCGATATCGGATCTGATAATGTGAAAACGCTCTAAGAAATATCCAGATGACCCATCATTAAAGAAAATCGGTCAAAAGAACAATTACGAATTGTATGTGTAAATCAGAAGAAAATAAACATGGTCGATATTACAAGACAACAGAACAATACTATAAACAGACACTATGCCACTACGGGGAAAGCCCATATTCTATGGTCACCCAATGTGCCGTCACTACCACACAAAATAAACTCAAGTATTTCTGTTTATGTAGAGTGTTATTAACATATTTATCGGTACGCTTTCGATTCTTCCCTTAGCTCTTGCGACTTAAGGCTGAAGCGCCCATCTAGCCCGCGAAGTTCAAATTTTTTGAGGTTTTTTAGATTTTTTTCAAAATCTGACAGTAATAAAAAGCACATTTTGTAATTCGCGAGAAAGACCGTGTGCAGTGCATTTATTAATATATCCAACTTACTCTAAAACATTTCAAGAACGACAGCTATCCAGATAATCTGGCAATTTTTGTATATTTAGTGATTTACTAGTATCATATCCACCGTGATAATATTTAGAGTAAAATAAATGTATTAATAAACGCACTGCATACTGTGTTTGTCGCAAATCACAAAATGTTGTCTTAAATGTTTTCAGATTTTGGATAAACTATAAAAATACTCGAAAATTTTGAATTTCGCGGGCTAGACAGGCGCAAAAATTCAAAATTCAAATTCAAATATTTTTATTTCAAATAGGCCAGATTAACTGGCACTTTTAAAAAGTCAAGAACTAGGTGCATGTTCCAAAACAAAGTCCTATGGAGAAGAACATGCAAGAAACTCCATGGAAACATTTTTTCTTTTCTCTTTTTTAAAATTATGTTTGTTTATTTACAGTAGGTATTAAGAGATGTGAGGACAATGTAGGTTAACGCATAAGGCATCACAAATAAAGAAGTAATAGGCCCAGAATATTGCCATGTCAAAACTTATTTCTACTAGGAAGTTATGCTATATTAATGCATCAGTGCTTACATGATGCTCACATTTTAACATTTTGTCATTATTGTTACAATATTATTTTGCTGTCTATCATTTGATTAGGTACCTACTTTAAATTTATACAATTCAAGTATACCACAATTGAATATGATTTGATTTGGAATAACATTTGCTAGATATAAATGTCAGCGAGGAATTAAATCATAATATTTCAAATTGTAATGCCAGTGGGTTGCTGTGTGCAGAGAGGTATTGTATGCCAAGCGTCTTTATCATCAATATAATCTTTAATGCTATAATATGCTTTGGACATTAACGTGCATTTAATTACGTCTTTGAATTTTGTATCTGGTAGGTCTGTGATGCTAGATGGAATTTTATTGTAAAACCGAACACTATTGCCCATAAACGTTTTGCTGGTTCTACTAAGCCTGTATCCTGGGACTGCAAGCTTGTGCTTATTTCTAGTGTTAATACTGTGGATGTCACTATTTTTATCATAGAAGGAGATATTTTTACGTATGTACATGATATTCGTGAGAATATATAACGAGGGTAAAGTAAGTATGTTTATCTCCTTGAAAAGCTCACGAAGGGAATCGCGGCTGCCTAGGCAGTAAATAGCGCGAATAGCTCTTTTTTGTAAAATAAAGATAGTATTAACATCAGCAGCAGACCCCCACAGCAATATGCCATAGGCCATGATGCTGTGAAAATATGCGAAATACACTAGCCTAGCTGTAGCTATATCAGTCATCTGTCTTATTCTCCTGACGGCATAAGCAGCAGAACTGAGTTTTTTTGCGAGAGTTTCTATATGAGGACCCCATTGCAGTTTAGAGTCTACTGTTATTCCTAGGAAGACAGTTGAGGGTACCGGCTCTAGCGCTTTTCCGTCGAGTTTTACATTGGAATCAACCTTGTATACGTTTGGGGTAGAGAATCTAATACATTTTGTTTTGCCAGCATTTAAAAGTAAATTGTTTGCAGAAAACCAATTTGAAATCATAGTTAGTGTTTTATTGGGTTCTACAAGATCCCTGTCTTTCCTATTCACTTTAAATATAAGTGACGTGTCATCAGCAAATAGGACTATATTAGCCATTGACTCTTTTATTGTGTGTGGAAGGTCATTTATGTATATTAAAAACAAGAACGGACCCAGAATTGATCCTTGGGGAACTCCCATCTTGACTTGAGAGCCTGAGGAAGTAACATTATCAATTGCCACCTTTTGTTCCCTATTTGATAGGTATGAGTTTACAAGATCTAAGGATCTACCATGAATTCCATAAAATTTTAGTTTTAGTATGAGAGTATGGTGGTCTACGCAATCAAATGCCTTGGAAAGGTCACAAAACACACCTATCGCATCCTTCGCCTCTTCCCAAGCCCCTAAGACTGTTTTAATTAGGTTGGATCCAGCATCTTGTGTAGATCGACCTTTTGTAAACCCGAATTGTTTTTCATGTAGGATACCGTTTTCGTTGAAGTATGTTGACATTTGGTTAAGTATAATTTTTTCAAATATCTTGCTTAACGCTGGTAGCACAGATATCGGCCTATAATTAGATGGATTACTTTGACAGCCCGATTTAAATATGGGTACGACTTTGCTATGTTTCATGAGATCAGGAAAGACACCTTCTGCGATGCAAGAATTAAAAATCGACGCCATAATTGGCGCGATGTTGATTATTATTGATTGAACGGCATTTACTGACAGACCCCATAGATCCTCTGTTTTTTTAACGGATAATGTTTTAAAAGCCTTTAATATATCTAGAGGTGTGATGGAATGAAATTCAAACAAATGAGCGTTATTTAAAGGCATAACACTTTTTCTTAAAATATTCTCAGCCGCAGCTGGGGACGATAGAAGATGTTTAGTGGTTTCTACCGGAATATTAGTGAAAAAAATTTCGAGAAACTTAGCGACTTCAGCCTTGTCGGATAGTATTAGATTACTGTCATCTATTTTTAGGTTAATATCGCATTTAGTTGATGAACTGTTTTTACCCGTTTCAGTATTTAATATCTTCCAAGTGGTTTTTATTTTATTATCTGCTTGTTTTATTTGTTTACTAATATATGCCGATTTAGCTTGCATGCAGACCTTCTTAAAGATCTTTGAATAGTTTCTAACATAGTTTTTAAAGTCTGGATCATTTGTATATGATTTTTGATCGTACAGGTCATACAAGATATCTCTACTGTGTCTGATACCTTTTGTGGCCCAGTCACTAAACATAAATTTGCGTTTAATGGTAATTTTTTTAATTTTACATGATTTTTGAAATTCAATATGTATGGCCTCGACAAGTGCGTTATACATGTTATTAGGGCTGTCATATTGTGGCTTTAGTGACAAAAGACGTGGTTCTAGGTTTTTATTAAAGTTTTCTAAACATTTTTTTGTTAAGTTCCTACATTGTATTATTAAGGGATTATTTTTCTGTTTATTTTTCAATTTTACGATTTGACATTTGTGATCTGACCTCACGCCACTCACGAGACATTTTTCCAACAAATTAAAGTTAGTCATGACATTATCTATACATGTGGCAGATGTGGGTGTTACTCTAGTTGGCTCAAAATACTCGTACTCCAAGCCGAACGATTTAAACAACGATAAAAAGTTTTGCTTGTCTGTGGTATCTATTAAAATGTCAATGTTAAAATCGCCACAAACAAGAATGCGTTTGTTTACTTTTAGTTTTCTAAGGGCATCTTCCATTATTTGAAGAAAATGTGATACACTAGAGGATGGGGGCCTATATACACACAATATTACATACTCGTCCATCTCTGCACAAGTGAACTCGCAAACTCGTTCTACAGAAAGTGATCGAATGTCAATACGCTCCTTAGTTTTTAGGTTATTTTTGGTCAAAATTAAACTTCCTCCACCTGCAGCAGAGCCTCTCTGGAACGAACTGGCTACTTTAAAATTGTGTATACTAAATTGCATAGTATCTGCCTTCAACCATGTCTCTGTGAGGCATAGAATATCTATGTTATATTTTTCTATGAATAATTCAACATCTAATATTTTGCCAGAGAAGCGGTTTATGTTTTGGTGGGAAAGTACAAGGGAATTATTTGGCTTCTCTGTTGTCTTGTGGGTCAGTTTAAATTATCATCAGAACCCAAATTATTTACAATATAATTTCTACTACCTAAAGTGGTATGCGATAAAGGCTTTGTCATACTATTTATGACAGAGTTAATATTAAACGCTAACAATGTAGCTAACTTATGTTTAAGTTTTTTAGGCAGGTACACAGTATCCCTAGTCAATTTTAACCTATCAACAAAAGTGTTGGTGTCGAAGAATGTAAATTTGTCAGAATAGTGACTTACTAAAAAGTTTATATACTGGTTCAGCACATGGATGTGGTTATTTTGTGTATCAGACAAATAGTCTAAATAAGACAAATAGTCTAAATTCCCTTCACCTTAATAACAACTCTTTGAAAGCGTTAATAAGAATGAAAAGTGCATCGCTTGTTACCGCCTCGTCTAGATTATTAATTCATCATTGTATAGAATAAAATCGTTAACCTTTCCGTTTTAATTATAAAAAGTTTTGCCATGAGTGCTCAGCGGATTCATTAGCTCATTTTATTGAAATGGTTGTAGGTAGTCTTTGCAAATTGTCGTACTTTGTCGTTTATATTATAGAGTTCGATCTTCAGTTTCAGCTTCAGCATTCCACACAAATTCCACATATACCTAGAGTTTGTTTTCACGGTCATTACATTTGTTGTAGCCTCCACTAAAGAACTCACCTATCTCAGCGGTTATAAAGCAGGGTGACTACTACTATACTACTAAAGTATACTTTTTTGTATAACTCAGAGTCCTTTGTTTGTTGCTTCTGCTTTAAATTTTGGCTCGATTCCTACACAGCCAAATCTTTAAACAAAAGCACCGAATTAAAAACAACATTATGCAATAGGAAACAATGCGGATCCCATTCTCGGTATAATGCCAACTATATGGACACTACGACAGAACATTAATATGCATCAGGCACACACTATCGACCACTATCGCACTACGGGCGTACTGGGAGCAAATATAGATACACCCCGATGCTTGGTTTATATTTGATGATATTGTTCACACTGTTCAATACTATTGTAAGCAAATATCCAGACAGTACTAGTTCGTTTACCTCAAGAGAAATCCGCACGAAAGAAATCTACAGCTAGTCATTAGACCTTCTCCAATGAGTTCCACACATCACTTATATAATATATCACCAACCCTCCCCACTCGCAACCCCCGCAATAACTCGGCATATGTTCTAGAACACATTTCAAAATTCCCGTTTATAAAAAAATGTTAACCAAACGGAGTTTACTTGACTTTTTATGCTGCCAACCGTCGAATTGAATAAAAGTCGTTCGTGAATTTACGCATTCAATTCTACGTGTATGCAAACAATTTGAAAATCAAATGCTGTGTCAATATACTAGGTATAGACATGTAGTACAATATTGGATTCTACCATCCGCAATATATCTGTGGTGTAAAAATAATTTTGGTTATTACTTAAAAAAATATGATTTTATTAAGCGGTAAACAGATAATGATATCAGACTGTAACAAAAGGCAGCAGTACTGATTTCAAAATTAAAAAAAAAATCTTATGTGCAAAGACTATTTGATTTCATAAAGAATTTTCAAGCATAATTCGATTAGAAATAGGTAGATTAGAATTTTAACTAAGCGGAATAAAAACATAAGCAATTCGCATAGAATCGTCGCAAATTGTAACAAATTTAGTTATCTGTTTGTATCATTCATACAATTTTGTATTATGCGGAAAAGAAACAAAAAATAGAACGCCTGGCTGATGACGTCACGATATTCAATACATCAAAGAGCCAGCCACACAATAGAACACAGAACGGTTTCCTGTACCAAAGAGGCAAATGTAGCAGAGGCGCAACACTAGAACCACAGATACCGGTGTATCGAATAAAGACCGCTCCAATTTGCAATCGATATCGTGAGAACATGGCGTTTGAAATTTCGCAACGGCAATAATACCGAAAAGGAATTGTAGATTTGTATTATGGTAATACATTTTGTGTTCGGGCTTTCGACAGAGCCGTTTTAGGATTATTCGAAGTGGAAAAATGATATGATAAAGGCAGTTTTGAAGCTAAAAATGTCAATAGTTGTCCATAGATTACAGGTGTCGAAAACAAGGTATAGTTTCTATTCTACATTGAATAAATGGTTCACCATTTATTCAATGTAGATAAATCTTATATTTTCATTGTTAAAAGAGTACGTAGGTGGGTATTTTTGTGATAACGTTTGTTATTTTGATATTCATTGGTATCAAAACGATATAACATATATAATATTAGGTAACGAATATTTATATTTTAAAACCGTTGTAAACACACGATATTATCGTCCATACTAGATCGATCGCGACATTATGGATACCACCCCTGGGGAAACAATACGAAGACAAATCTTTATCGGACCCTCTAGAAACTTTCTCTAGCTTTGTTCCTTCGTCACACATGTTACACTGCAAGACAGAAATGTATCGTTTTCTGTAACAGTTTCGGAATTAAATTCCGTTGCATTTTCAGCGTAGGAACCTATTTTAATACTTTTATAAGTTATTTTGAAACCTTTTTCTCATGTTGGCACACTTTTTTATGAAACAAACCCTTTGTTTTTTTTTTTGGACTGGTCCCACCACTGTTACTCCTGCAAACCAGGATCGACAATGGTGACCAATAATGACAAAGCATGTAATGTAACAGAGTCTGCAAACTAGTGTACGAGCCACCTGATGTTAAGCAGTTACGGTAACATATAGATGCTTGCAATACCAACGGAATTGCTTGCATGTTGCCAACCTGAGTGGAATGGGTACCCCTGAGTACTATGTTCCTTGAGTGGGATCGAGGAAGGGGAATGTAGAAGGGGTTGGGCTTCCGGCTCTCTGTCATCGTACGAACCACAGCTATAAAAGGGTGGTAATTGACTACAGCTACAGCTTGTAGAGCCAAGCTGTAGCTGTAGTCAATTACCACCCTTTTAGTAGAGCCGTAGAGTAGAGAGTAGAGTTGAGGTAGAGTAGAGTTTAGGTACTTTTGTAATGTACCATGAACAGTAGTTTTATGTTTCAAATATTTTGAAACATATCCGATACTTATCGCGATGCAGTAACTTACTATTTAAAAAAAAATGTGGTAACCAATGCAACCAACCAACACGAGTTTTGTAATTCACAGCGCGTCCGTCGCACCGTACTCGCAAATAAACGTACGTGAGCCCACTAGTGTTTGTAATCGAGCGACAAGCTGTTTGGCACAGGTGTGATGATGTGTCCATTATCCGGACACGGCAAAATAATTGCAAGTTTAGTTGATAATCTTATAGCTGCAGTTTCATTGTGTGAATTTTGTGTTTACCTGACAATCGTTAATCGAGTTGAAGACAATACACAACAAAATAAAAAACTAGGTTCCCGCATACGCAAGGTTCGCCGCTAGAGGCGCTGTAGTCATCACAAGAAGCTTCGCGTAAATACGCGTTCACGGTAGAACGTGAAAAGTCGCACTAACCACACTGTGGTTACATTTGAAATTCTACTCGTCCTCTTAAAGATTTACTTTTTATAATGATTATGCGTTGCAGTGATTGAACCTCTTGTTGGAATTTATTTTAAAATTTTACTCAAAAGTTCTTAACCTATTATAATAAATAAATAATAACTGTTTAAAAAGCCCATGGAACATTACTGATTATTTATTTTCTGTAATAGGTAAACATATCATCTAAAATCGACGACCGCTTGGCGCAGTGGTCCGACCGTAGGCTACTGGGCTCACTAGACATGATGGTTGCGAGTTCGATTCCCGCTGGGGTAAATTCCGGAAATGGCGTTTTCGTAATTTGCCCAGGTCTGGATGACACTGGGATCGCCCCCAGTCCATTGTACGGTACCCATAGTACAAGCGTTGCTTAGTTTGGTGTGTCAGTCTGGCTATATTAATTTGTATATTTAACTACTATCCATAATTTTTTTTAAAAAGATAAGGCTGTTTGCCTACTAATTATCTATATCTATACAAATAAATAAAATTGGAGTGTCTGTTTGTAATATCAAAATAATACCTTTTCACTAAATGCATATGAAAGTACAAACGACACCTATAGCAAAAACGCGATTAAAAAATTTTTTGTCTGTCTGTCTGTCTGTGTGTTTGTTCCGGGTAATCTCCGAAACGGCTGGACCGATTTTGACGGGACTTTCACTGGCAGATAGCTGTTGTAATAGGGAGTAACTTAGGCTACTTTAATTTTAGAAAAACAATTAGGGTTCCGCGTAAAAAAATAAAAACAAATGAAATCAAAGAGTATCTCCGAAACGGCTGGACCGATTTTGACGGGACTTTCACTGGTAGATAGCTGATGTTATAAGCAATAACTTCTAATTTAGCAAAACAAAATTTAAAAAAATGAAAAAATGGGTTCTGTCGTGCGGGCTCAGAACGCGGGAGCGGGCTTTTTTGTTAAGTTAAATTCCACGCGGACGAAGTCGCGGGCTCAACAAGTTTTGAATAAGTATGTAAAAAATTTGGCCGCTCTGATATTCTCCCGCTGGATGGAAAATGCTATTGAGCTACATTTTATTGTGTAAGTACTCGTATATCGTAGTTGTGAAAAACCATTTTCATCGGGTATTGTAATGCAGATCTGTGCGGCCCAAGCGCATAAGCCAACACAACTGACCGACATGAGATTTGCAATTCACATCGCGTCGCGCTGGCAAATAGCCGAACGTTTGTCCACTCGTGTTTGTAATCGAGGGCTCAACATGCTGTTTGGCTCGGCGACGATTAGTTCCGAACATAGGAAGTCATCGTAAAGTCCACATTTGGGTGCTATCATGCTATACCAAAGTCATGTTTTTCCTTTGATCAATGATTGTATCCCCTCAAGCAATTTTGAATCTTACACCCGTATTAATAAATCGATCGCAAGTCTAAGAGCGATCTTGAAAATGTCATTTTTATGTGATACTAGTACAAAATGACAAGTCAAAAGCGTACTCAAAACCGCTCTCAAATTTGAGATCGGTTTGTTAATACGGGCCTTAGTGATTCAGTAGCAGATATAAAGTGAACCTTTTCACTTAGGTATTGTTTTGTAAGGCGATTTTTTTAATTTGCAGATCTAAGCAAATTACTTATATGCTCATTTTGGAAATTCCATGCAGAAAAGTCTTTGAAAAAAAGACTTTGAATAAAATTCCCTTGAGCCGAAACATTTTGCGAGTTCAATAGTGGAGATAACACTAGCAATACTTAAGGGTTTAGCAACATAAACCATAAAACTTTTATCATTAGATTCCCAATCACAAAAGATGGCATTATTTTAATGTGTTAAGCGTCAATAGCCTAGTGGTTAGAGGGGCCGTCCTCGTAGCTGAGAGGTTCCGGGTTCGATCCCCATCCTGGCCATTAAACTATTGACGTGGGCCCACTCCTAGCACAAGCATTAGCTTAGTTGGAGCGGCTAAAGGGAGTACTAATAATGTGATAAACACATATTGCTAGTAATCTTTAAAAAAAAAAAAAAATTAAAAAAAAAATATGTACCTACTGTTTGTTAGATACTCGCCAGCGGTAATATAGGTCAAAAGGATACAGTTCCAACGGATCCGAAGCAGTTTTTCCTTTTAGTTCAACCCTTTCTTTGCATTCAACTGATATCGACGTTCAGATGATTTATTGTACCCACTTTCTTCCACCCGAGGTAAATGAATGATGAGGTAGAAAACATTTGAACTGTTTTAATAGAAAATGGTCTGAATGTTCGTTAGTTGGAAAAGCAATTTGACGGTGAGACGGCGTGGATGGAAATATTGTTTTTTCTTAATGTGATTCTTGATTCTAATAGAAGTTTATCGATAAGCTTAATGAGTATGGAATTGAAATAACATAGAGAATAGAAATAGTAATTACCAATAACATTTACTTTCCAAATATCGGTTTTATTAATAAATGTATTATGCTCCAGTTAAGAAATAAATCAGCGATTATAAAACATTTTATTTTTCCTTTTCTTGTAGAAATGTGCTCATAGCATTCAAGCTTTTTCTTTCTTTCGAAAATTGCTTATTAGGTTCATATCTCTTCGTCAAAAAATGTTTTAAGGTTCCAATTGCCCTCAAAAAGCAAACAATGTTGTAATATCTCATCTACTTTCACCTCTAAGAGGCAAGAAACTTATCATTTCTAGTATCCGATCGAGTTACGTGAGGGTAGTGACAAAAAGGTAATGTCAACGCCAATTTGGCAACCGTATATTCTACCCACAAAACAGCCACTGCTTACTGTACGTTTAGACGGGAATCAACTGTGTTTGAACGTACGAAATGGTTGTAAAACTACGTTCATATTGTTATAATATTATAAACATTAGTTTTTACTGTGCCTGTCCAAGCCTAATATTTTTGAATGTAATGAAAGTAACTTCTACAAGTTCTAAGTAAGTGTATTGGTTGAGTGAGACTATACTAAACGCAACTACTTACATAATTTGGGACGGCGGCCACATCACCCAGTTTATTTACCAATCAATACCACAGCATGCCGTGATTGGTACCCAAATGTGCTAAATATTATATTCGAAAGTTGAAATTCATCAGTTTAATTCTGTAGCGCGATGATCATATTCCTACATACATAAAACACATCTGCGCGATTTTATACTCATCGTTTATGTATGCATTATGGATAGAAATACGAATTTAATTTTCGAATAACGAGTATCATTTGTTTGTATACAGAATATATTTTTCATAATTAAATTTGAAATTGGAATGTTTTCAAAGTAATTACCTACGATTAATAATGGCAATCCGAAAGCTTGTTGAGTAAAGGGTGTATGCGTGTGTTTTATTTAACTTATTTAAAGATGTATGTGCTTTTTCGTAAATTAATTTAAAATTTATTTTAATCCAAACTCATTTGATGTTTGGAGATAAAAACGAGCTAAACCAACAGCTGCCTTTTAAAAATGCATTTAAAACAGCTTATACGCTTAAAATTAAAACCGATCTCGCATCGCTATAAAAATTCCCGACCATCAACCACATTATTTTCCCGATAAAACGGGTATAGGTCTACCAGAATCTCATGGCAAATGGGGAAATAAAAATTTGTTGTGTGCAATACTGGGGAAATTGGATTAAACGATCTTGATACTGTTTAATTTTTATTTATATCTTTAGTCATTAATTAATATGAAGTATACTAGGTATGTGTATGAAGAATGTTGTTATACATCGGGTTCTTAACATAGGAAAATATGACAAAAAAAATAAAGCCAATCATATATTACTTTATGTACTAATTTATTATAATATCGTTTAAAAGTTAATAACTCATTCAGAGCTAGAAAATGATTCCAAGAACTCCACTTGCATTTCTTGTTCTTCATCAGATGATGAAGATAAAGAGGTATTTATTATAAATTGCTCTTCCAGCATTTTAATTATTTTATCTTGCTCGAAGAAATCGTTTTCAATTTTCTTTACATGTTCACAACATTTTCGCCAATCCTCTGCACCAATTTGTGAGAAAGCTTCTTCTGTTAATAATTTAATGTCACTTGCAGGCCTATTAACATTTTTATCGACAACTTTTTGCTTCATTATACCCCAAATCATTTCTATAGGATTCAATGTGCAATGATAAGGTGGGAGCCTTAAAACTTCGTGACCGTGCGATTTTAATACTTTATCTATCTCATATAAGGGCATGTTTTGTTTCACTACTTCAAGTAGTTGACATTTACGCCAAAGATCATCATAATGTACATCATTCGCACGAAGCCATTCTTTTATATCAGGGATACGATTGGATTGTGTGGGCGGTTTGTTCAAACGTACGGAATGATAACTAGCATTGTCCATAACGATTAGTGAAGGTCTTGTCAAATTTGGAATCAACTGTAAATCGAAACTGTCCAAGTTGATTTTCTTCTTCCCCCCTCTCCTCTTTTTACCAGGCGTGGAAAATACACCATCGTTCGATGTGCCCTCACCTATGATTCGCCGTATAGTAGTACTGGAAACCCCTATAAAGAAGCTATAATTAAGTAAGAAAAATATAAAATATACTAGAAGTATCAAAACAACTCAGTCCAACTTACCGGTCAACTCTACGACGCGCTTTAAAATCCAAGATTTAGTTTGATTTACGCCTTCTTCTTCCCTTATTTTACGATACACATTGAAAACAATATTTCTCGCTTGAGATCGAAGTGGCTTTTTCGACATTTTCACAAAAACAATGAATTGCCAAGAAGATATCACAAAATCTCAACAGCGGTTGACAAACCTTGTACTTTGATTTGGCAGGTGACAATTGACATTGCCATATGAAAATCATATTTTTTTATATTTTTTTAATGCCATGAGATTCTGGTAGACCTATAGTTGACATCTTAATGAAGTCTTGTCTATCCTTATAACATGGAGTACGATATACGGAAACCGTTTTTTTCATAAAATTTGAGCACTACACCATCTCATCACTTTACTTTCAGTAAACAGCCTTAAAAGATAAATAGTGATAAATAAATATTTTCAAGTACCTATAACACTAAATTGAAAATTTCAAAAACGCCCGACGTGACGACCTTTTAAACTACAATAGATCTGATAATTTTTAAACGGGTGTACCGAATTTCATTAAACATATCTAAGAACACTCCCGATCAGAATACCACTCTAACAAAAATAACTATATTAAAATCAGTAGTCAACGTAGCTTTGGCGCTACGTTGCCACAGACAGACACACAGATACACAATACATGTTAAACTGGACACGGGCCTCCCCTCACTACGAAGGGGCTTTAGGCCGTAATCCACCACCCTGGCCAAGTGCGGGTTGGCAGATGTCACATGTCTTTTCCAAAATTAGTTAGATTCTATAAGAAATGCAGGTTTCCTCACGATGTTTTCCTTCACCGTAAGCAAGTGGTAATCATATAGAAATTATGATTCGCACATAGATTTCGTAAAACTCAGAGGCGCGACCCGGTTTTTGAACCCAGGACCTTCTGCCCTCAAAACGCGTGCTTAACTAATCGGCTATCACAGCAGTAGAAGACCACTGACCTGTACAGACCTGTTCCTGTTAAAATGACCTGATGACTATTCGGGTTTATAAATTTAACGGTATTTGTTTCAGTTGCAGTCGAGGAGACTACCTTAAGGTGTACTGGGAAGTGCAAGGTCCTGGCCCGCCCGGCGCCGTAAACGAGCGTTCCGCCTGGGCCAGGGAACTTTGCGGCAGCAGAGCTGATGCTCCACCGGCCTTATACTCTCCTGGTCCCTCGCTGGTGCTGGAGTTCCATAGTGGACCGAGGCAGAACAACGCGACTGGCTTCGTTGGAACATACAGCTTTATTGATAGACGTAAGTACGACTTTTGTTCTATTTTTTGAAGCGAAGCTTCTATACGGACGGTCGGGGCGCTCGCCGCGCGACCACTCTATCCGTGCTAAGCGTCAGTAGCGTTACGCGACATATAAGTACCTACCTATATTGGTATACAGAGTGGCAGCTGTTTTGAACGCTTTATACTATAAAGCTTTGCTTCTTTCGGGCGTCCCTCGACGCCACTGTCTTTTTTTAATTTTATGGGACTAGTCCCGCCACTCACTCCCACCCCTTTTACTCCTGTTAGCTAGGATCGACAATTGTTGACCAAAGATGACGCCGAGGTTTGATCCTCGACGAGTCCTGGGGAAAAGATAAATTGTCTTGGAAAGAATAAGAGGAGTTGAAAGAGAATTTATCGATTTACTGATTGATTAATTGGCTATAATAGTCAAATTTCTTTGGACCACTGACTCACTCACCCTCTAATTGGACCACCCAGATAGTGTGTTAACGTTAGATCCAAATTGTATAAGTTTAATTAGGTACTTATTAAATTGAAAACTTACCGATACGCTGATCATGGATTGTGGTTCCTACATAAAACCGATAATCGGTATAACGAGCCCTCGTTATAAAGTCACCGTTGATAACAAATCCCAAAATCGGATATCGATATTCTCTTTGTGAGTGACCGCGCGCGTTTCACGTGCCGGCGAACGCGTGTTTTCACTCTTTGTCCCTTCCTGAAATTAACTAAGCGGATATTTTGATCGAAGCCCGGACGGATAGTATTATTAAAATCCGATATTTGTCCCAAATGCGTGAATAATATCTGAAACTTTTTGTTTATGCGTCAGAATTATCGAATGCAGAGAAAAGTCGATTAATAAAAATGGTCTGGAAATGGATTGTGGTACAAAGGTAACTTATTAATTTTAATAAACAAGAATATGAAATCTTATAGCTAAGTGAATAATGCTCAAAGTTGTTTTGTTTATGGATACAGCAGATTTTATGGAAAGCAATGTCTGTTGATTAAAACGGACGAATTAATTCACGTTTTAATTTTAATAAACAAAAATATAGCTTCATGAAATCAGTTTATTACGGAAAGCCTAATTTCAGTTCGCCAAATGACTTTTCACCAAAACCCTCTTGGAACGATTTTTATAGAATGACTTCTTGACCGATTCACGTTTTGGCGAAGCACATCTAACCTATAGCGTCTGCCAATAATAGCAGTAGACTAGTCATTCAGTATTCCATTTTGTATGGAACTGGTAATAGTTCAAATTGAAATTGTAGACATGAAATCTCTGCTTTAAACTACCAAAGTTGTAGTGTCCGTGTCTACTATTATTTATATTTTTGTAGCATCGTTTTAATCGTTCTAAGCAAAAGAACCGATATTATTCTTTGTAAAACTAAACTCAAAACTCTATCGCACAACGGGGCTCCAATTTTTCTGCTGTTTTGCGATTCAATGGTGAAAACAAAAGGTGAAATAAGAGCTCTTAAACTTTGCATTGTTAACGCTAGCAAGACTTCCATCATGAATACAGTAAAGGATTTATGAATAATAAATATTGTCATCAAAATGTTTAAAGCTTCTAAATGGAATCGATATTTACGAGCGTGCAGAGATTCCATCTTATATAAAAGCAGAAAGTAACCTTCGTATATTACATTTTCATCATCTGACGTACCTAACACACATACACAAACACACCCTAACATATTCATTACATCTCACACACACTTCACTACACACATACATACTACATACCCACTCAAACACACTACACACTACATATTATTTTTAAGAGTTACTCTTAGACAACACTAAGTGTACTAATTTGTAAACTCATACGTTCCTCACTGAACCTATTCAGCAATTTTAATTATGTTCCTTGGTCTCAAGATACAGGCTGCCCTGCGCGCCTTGTTTGAGTTCCAATGATAATTATATTACGTCATTTATAATAAAATAAATTTTATGTATTTTATGTCTTTATGTATCTTTGAGGTGCTTTTCTTATACCCCTATATTTGAGTGCACTTTATACCTACCTCAAATAGTGGTCAAACCCAAGAGTCACATGCCTAAGTTCTGAATTTGTCATACTAACCCCAAAGTTTACACACAAAGTTATCATAATATACCTATTTACCAGGCTCTTTTGTTATGCAAAATATTCTGTAAAGCTAGTGTAAATAGATAATTAATCTAATATAGATAAATTTGGGTCTAGATTAAACTGGTTGTCTTTACCATACCACCCTCTCGATTGAACTGTCTTTCGTACGATGAGTGTGTGAGCCGCAAGCCCAGACCTCCCTCCACTTCCTTTGTCACAATTCCCATCCCCCTTCAGGTCGGCGACGTGCGTATTGCAATATTACGGTAGATGCTTAGCATCATGCCAGTCGCACGCTTGCCGACTTTCATCATCTGCCTTACCTTTTCCCATTATCTGGGGTCGGCGCAGTATGTCTTTTCCTTCCATACATCGCGCTTTCCCGTCATACTCACATCCACTCCAACCTCGTTCATATCATTCTTAATACAATCCATCCATCTTTTCTTGGGCCTTCCTCTCGCACTGTATCCATCCACATTCATATTCATCACTCGTTTAGTCACATGCTTCTCATCCCTTCTCATCACGTGTCCACCACGCTTGCCGACTTTGTTTCATAAAAATAAAACACTAAAGGATCAATAATCTCTGAGCTTAGATACCTAGTCCGAAGAGAAGGTTTTCAGTAGCTTTGTAAGTTACATTGTTATGATCTTGTTAAAAACAAAGTAAAATACTTATTTACTTTCATAAAACAGATTCAACGTGTTTTTACATCCAAAAGTAAAATAAGTTTCCTTAGTTCATTTACCTTATTTTCTAATTTCATTGAGAACTATGAAAGAGAGCTAGCTCTGCTGAGAATTTTCACTTGAGAAGCATTTTAATACAACGTTATGCACCTTTTGTAACGAAAAGGAGCATCGCATTTAAATAATATTCTCTCGGAACTTTATAAAATGAGTATTTCGAATATAAAACAGTCGTAAGCATCTTGGTGAACGCCGTCCATCTATATGATAATCCAACAATCACTGCGGATACCTGTTTGTATGAAAATTTGAAAAGGAGGTGCATTCCTTACTTCTATCACTCATACTGGCAACAAAAAGATGTATTCAGATCTATACTGCAAAAGAAATAAAATTGAAGTGTCTATTTGTAATGACAAAATAAGAGATTTATACTAAATACATATTAGAGTAGATATTACATACGGTACCTAGTTAAAACAATTAATAAATAATAAATTAATAATTTAGCCCTTTTGACGTCCCACTCCTGGGCACGGGCCTCCCCTCACTACGAGGGGGATTCACGCCATAATCGGTGGATCGCCACGCTGGCCCTGTGCGGGTTGGCGGATTTCATAGTAATATGTCTTTTGAAAATTGATTAGATTTTCTAAGGTAGGTTTCCTCACGATATTTTCCTTCACCGTAAGCAAGTGATAATTATATAGAAATTATGATTTGAACCCAAGACCTGGTGCCCGCAAGACGCGTGTTTAACCAATCAGCTATCACTGCGTATAAAAACAAAACAAATAATATTTTCATTTTTTTTTGTCAGACTGTTTGTTCCAGCTAATCTCCTGAATAGCTGTACCGATTATGACGGGACTCACTGACAGATAGCGGAAGTTATAAGACGTAACTTAGGTTTTTTTATGGAATTACCACGCAGGCAACAGCTATTAAAAATGTAAAAAGGTACCATACCTGTCACCGGTCTAGCGGTCATCTTATATTAAACTACCTGTGCCCCGCGACTTCATCCGCGTAGTATTGGATTATTGGGTTAAAAAGTGTTCCTCCATCCTATATGTTAATCCCGGTTATAATCTATCTGTGTTCCAAATTTCATCCAAATCCGTTCAGTAGTTTTTGTGTGAAGGAGTAACAAACATACATACATACATACATACATCCACACTCACAAACTTTCGCATTTATAATACTCGTATTAGTAGGATTAATTGCAAAAATTGACACAACTCCCGCTTAGCACGTGTTTAACTTTATTGTAACCGTATGTATCTTCTCTTGTGTTTACTCCTTAAGACATTAATAACGTCATCCAACTATTAAACCCTGTCATGCGAGGTTTTTAAACATTATTTCTAAATACTGTATACTCACACTAATGAACGATTTCTTTCTGTGACTAAACTACACAACGTACTTTTGATACAAACTTAACAATGCGTGCACGAAACTAATATTCCGTGGAATATTATAACTTATTGCATCGCGACATGGTATCACTGAGTTCACAAATACTGTTTGGCAACGGAAACAAGATAGGCTTCGGGGTTCCGAGTCAACTGAGACAAATGTTTGTTCGAGAGTTTCCGCACCTGTGGCCGTGTAGTGTGTCACTGTCGGAAGATTTCTCTGAGTTATGCTGACAATGATCGAAGGTATCGTAGGCCCGATGTCCCGCACTGGTGCCAGTTATGACTAACGTAGTTCAGAAAGATGTGTACCTAAGTAATATACTTCAAAACATAAGACTGTCTTCAATAACCATATATTAACGAAAATAAAGGTATTCGCCTAAAACAATTTCAAATGTGTCATGTGAGACCTTGCTATGCTTTATCTTGTTTAATATAACAAACTTGGTAAACAAGCGTACTGATCCGTCTGACGTTAAGCAGTTACCGTAGTCTTTAGATGCTTGCAACACTAATGGCATTGCTCGCACGTTGCCAACCAGAAGGGAAGTGGGATAGAGGGATGAGAGGGGAGAGGGGGTTAGGTTTCCGTCTCTCTCACTCATCGTACGAAACGCAGCAGCGATGTCAATATTCCACCTCCATTATGTGCTTAAAGGCGGTATTATAATGTACTAGCTGTGCCCTGCGACTTCATCCGCGTAGTATTGGATTATTGGGTTAAAAAGTATCCTATATGTTAATCCCGGTTATAATCTATCTGTGTTCCAAATTTCATCCAAATCCGTTTAGTAGTTTTTGCGTGAAGGAGCAACAAACATACATACATACATACATACATACATACATACATACATCCACACTCACAAACTTTCGCATTTATAATATTAGTAGGATTTTTAAGTATGAGAATCTACTGGAAGCAATATGAAACCGTGTAGCCACCATATTTCTCGAAGCATTAACAAGGTGGAAATCTGGTGTAAATCTGAGAAAAGCCTCCGCGGAGACGGCCCAAGACGCTCAAATAGGATCAGGTCAGGCTTTGTAAGGACGGCTTATCGGCACCTGGCCTCCATGCATATTAAAACCACCTGCAGAACCCACGGGCCAGAGAGAATATTCTATTAGGTGAGTTACTCGTGGTCGTCGTGGAATCCGGATCCGGTGAGGTAGAATTGTTTTGATTTCAGACGTTACTCACGGATTGTTTCTTTATAAAAACCAAGGAGGGCGCATTCCACTTTGTTTTTTTGCAGCATAGAGAAAACTATAGCAAAAATAAAAACAACAAATTATTATTTTTGTGTCTGGTATGCCTTTTATCATTTTTTACTAACCGTTTTGCAATTACAGCAGCACAGTAACAATAATGTTTACGAGGCACTCAGTAAAAAATACTACAAAGCATACTAGAAATTACTAGCATAAATCGTTTGTTGTCATATTTTTTGTTGCAGTTTTGTCATTTCATAAACAAACAACATTAGTATACCAAAAAAAAAACATACTTTCAATATTTAGTTGTTCTATCGATCACATTCAATTATCTACGTCCGCACTACCAAATATCGCTAAAAGGATACATATTATGACGCGACGTAGGCGTAGAGTTCGTAACTTTTAGAGCGGTATTTCAACTTTTTATTTTTGTATGAGTAGTAAGTAATTTAGCCCTTTTGACGTCCCACTGCTGGGCACGGGCCTCCCCTCAACATCAGGGGGATTCAGGCCATAATCCACCACGCTGGCCCAGTGCGGGTTGGCGGATTTCACATGTCTTTCGAAAATTGGTTAGATCTTCTAAGACATGCAGGTTTCCTCACGATGTTTTCCTTCACCGTAAACAAGTGATAATCATATATAAATTACGATTCGCACATAGATTTCGAAAAATCCAGAGGTGCGAGCCGGCATCTGAACCCAAGACCTGGTGCCCGCAAGACGCGTGCTTTAACCAATCGGCTATCACTGCTTTTTTTTTTTCTTTTTGTATGTAAGTTTAATAAATTAAAATCTAATTAATCAAAAGTTGTTGTTTACCTTGTTAGTAATATAGTCCTGAGAGATTGTTTGTGTTTTACAATAACCCTGTATAATTGTTATTCTCATGAAATATTCACTATTATCATTAGATTTTGTGCTTTACATTGTTTTCTAACTTAATTTATACAATATTGTTAGCTACGTATTTTCAGCCACGCGAAAAATGAACAGAAAGTTAAAAAAAAATCGTTTAGTTTATAATTTTCCAGATAGCTCCCTTTATAAAGGGGAATACTAAAAGTAGCTCTTTATATGCTAAGCAATGGTATGGTACTCCACTGCGGTATAAGTGTGGCTCTGTATCTGCTACTTACATATACATACTTAGGTCCCATAAAATCAAAGATATTGTTACTTATACCTATCTACATAATAATTATGTAAGTAAGTAGGTACTCCAAGGCCATCAACGCTAACCCTGAGCTGATCATGAGGGCATGGTGATATTATCATTTATTATCACGTGTATCATTTTAACAAATATATTCCATGTTTTTATCATAACGGTGATGACAAAATGGTGGTCTTGTTATCTCACATAACCTGGCCTCGTGTGCGATTTAATTATCACACAAGTGTCTTATTCTAATTAAAAATAAACTCGTGAAATGAAATAATTTCTGAGTAAAGCGACTATTTATTGATAGGCTCCATTATCTTAGGTCAACTGTGACCTTTAACTTTATCATGTTTATCGAAGAATGACATACTGTTATCAGTTATGCCTAGTGAATATCTTGAGAAAATTGTACGATAAAAAATGCGGTCTGACGAATACTTAGCACATTCAGCACATGCATATGGCTCGTACAATAGAGGGCGTTCATGTGCATTGCTTTTCATGAGTATTGAACTTATGTATCGATAGGCACTTACTTATCGATTGAGTGGTCAAAAATCTCCAAACATTTAATAAAAAAAACTGCATGTTACCGCTAGAGGCTGCCTTCAAATAAAGTTACGATCATTCAATCTTGCGAATCGATCAGCATTATAATTTGTTTTAAATCTTATTTCCGCAGCTGTCAAAATAAAAATAACAATTCTCTATGAAGGTTCCGAACTAAATAAAACAATGGGTTTAAAAATAATGTAGTTATATTGTCATTTTTCGAAGAAAAATATTGAAATACGTCGATGTTGAAATCGGTAACATATTAAGAACCTTTATATACTCAGCGGAGAGTTTAAAATCACAGTGTAGACAAAACAATAAATGTAAAGAAATCATGGACGATTATATTGTGTGAATATGTTAAAAAATTATTTTTTATTTAGGTAATTTATCTTCTGCCATCAGTCTTGGTTATTATTGAGCCTTGTCGTCTTTAGGTGCCAACTGTAAAAAAAAATATAAGTACATGGTAAACTTATGTTCTGACTAAAATACTAAGAACAAAAACCTAGAAATATATATTTGAAAAACATTTCTACTCTTGTTTAACATAAGTACTTTAATATTATTCATTATTTTATGTAATAACTAGCTGACCTGAAAGACGTTGTCCTCTCTTTTAGGGGTATGAAAAATAGATGTTGACCGATTCTCAGACCTACCCGATATACACACAAAAAATTCATGAATATCGGTCGAGCCATTTCGGAGGAGTATGATAACTAACATTGTGACACGAGAATTTTATATATAAGATAATCCTGACGACTCCCGATTTATATGCGATTGGATCTTAGCACAGTAGAAGCTATAACCTTTTTATATATGCGAATAATTCGCGTTCAAACAAAATTAATAAAGATGTATTCTGTGCTACATGAACATAAATACAATATTTATATTTCTCTGGAAAAAATAAACTACGGTTTTTCCGCGGCAGTGTATTAGAAATTCTTGCCATTTTTCCATAAAATGTGACTAGTGCAGAAGACGATTAAATTGTAATTATTTGTACAAAATAAAAAATACTACATTCTGTAACCATCACTGCCTACCCCTTCAGGGGATACTGGTGTGATAGTGTATTATTTAATTATTGGGGGTCACAACTTTCTTCTAGCGGCCTTAGATCACATCCAATAGCCTAGAAAACATGTTGATTGCATTTACGAGTAGCATCCATCAATATATTCAAGGAATAGTTAGTAAAGAAAATTTTAGTACTTCATCTACTTTCTACCTCTTGCAATTTATTCAAATTGCAAAAAAAAATATTCTTAATAAACTTTTGAAACTGTTCAAAATTTTATATCATTGAATTCCCTGCACGATACTTAGGTATACTATAACATTCTGTTTAATAGAACTTACCAGTTTTTTAGCAGTTTCCATAGCTTCATCGAATTGCTTCTTCAATTGGTCAGGTTGGAGTACTTTTTCAACCGCGGCACTCGCTTCCTTTATTTTATCACCAATTTCCTTGAGGTAGTCCTTTTCAGTTACAGGAGCATCGCGTTTCACAAAAGCGTGAACCTGTATTAAATTATAAAAAAAACATAATGAAGATGGGTGACATATTGTAGAAATACCTACACAAGGTACAGAAGGTATAAAAACCTCCGGTGTCTTGAAAAGTCTAACTAACACATCAAATGATACGGAAAAAATCGGTTCATCCATTCATAGAAGTATAGGCAGGCAAATAAAAGTCATGTAACTCATGTTCGAAGGTCATGCCAAGGTCTCTTGAGCAATATTTGATTCACAAAGGCGTCAATAGGCTAGTGATTAAAGGGCCGCCCTCGTAGCTGAGAGGTTCCGGCTTCGATCCCCATCCTGGACATTAAACTATTGACTTGGGCCCACTCCTTATAAAAGCATTAGCTTAGCTGGAGGGGCTAACGGGAATACTAGAAATGTCATAATATTTAAAAATTAAAATTATATTTATATTTAGAAATGTAATTTTATTGCTTTTAATATATTTAAAAAATAAAGAAAAACATAAAAACAAAGTCCAAAGATCAGTTAGACTTGTGCAAAGTTCTCTTCTCTGTTACTGTCCGTGGCCGGTCTACCCCAAAAACATCTCAAATTATGACAATAAACAATCAACTATTTAGTATTTCAAAGATTGGCTCCTCAGAAATAAAAAAGAAGTTCTACCTATACAAACGGATAGACGAATTGGAATCTTATAAGAGATTCTTGCAAGGATTACGGAACTTTAAAAACGGTTAAGATTGTGTCGGGCTTGCGCAATGGGAGTTACATTAGTATACGAAGGGTTTATGTCTAGAAATGATGTTTCATATAAAAAATATTAATATACCTATACATAAATATAGGCAGACTTGCACAAAAATAAGCAATTCTTGTACTTATGGGTAGCCCACAATGCACTGGGGGCGATCCCAATGACACCCAAATCAAGGAAAATTACGGAGAACCATTTCCGAAATTCACCCCAACGGGAATCCAACCCGCACTAACTCACTCGGTGCAGATAATCTGTAGGGCCTACGATCAAACCACGATTCCAAGAGTATACTACTTAGAACATAATTAAAATTATTTTTCCATTCAGAAAACACTTTTATACTGCTTCATATTGCCATTGTAAATGGGTTGTAGTTTGGAAACTATAAAAAGTTCAATATTTTACTTACGCTGACAAGGCAGATAGCCAACAGGACGATCAGGAGTTTGTTCATTTTGTATCAGTTTGTTCACACGACTTCGCTGCTCGACTGCTCACCACGCACTATTCCGTCACTAATAGTAGGCAGCCTTTATCTTGACGCTGACTGGGATCCTATGTTTGATCAACTTATCATAATGACCCCCGGTCATTTGTTGAAGCTAATTAATCAATTAGTTGTTCACAACAACTAGATGCAGTCTTTGTTCTTCGGAGATGCATTCGTGCTGCATTGTGTCTTGACATTAATACTATAAAGTCTTATTTTGATAATGCACGAAATTTTACAACGCGTCTTAGTAAATACAAAATATGAATAAAATGCAAAAAATAATATCTGTAATAAATATTTTCTATTGGTTGGTATGGTTGGTAGCGAGTGATTTAATCAAAGGTCAGCTGGTAGAAATAAACCCATTAGATTATTATTTTTGTAGGTACATCGCCTTTAGCATTTACTTGGGCGTCAAGCCAAACTTCATCATCATCATCATCAGCCTATACTTGTCCACTGCTGGACGTAGGCCTCCCCTAATGAGCGCCATAGCGCCCTGTCTTCAGCTTGCCGCATCCAGCATCTGCCTGCAGTCGTCATCCCGTCATTATTTATAAAGCCAAACTTGATAAATAATATTTATCAACCATTATCACCATTTCTAAGATATACTTGAATTTTTGATCTCTCGTTATTATTTGTTTGGAGTCAAATAAAGCCAGGGACAAAAGCTAGTTAGGGTAATGCCCCCTGAACTGTGAGATAACCGCACAACACGTCAGACAATCGACATACTCAAGTCGGTCCTCATCCGGCTATTTGGCTTGCGTAATTCTTTAGTTCCGTGGACTATATGAGATAATTGAACCGTACAGTCACGTTGAACTATAATTTGATATCTCTATTAAGGAAACAACGTCTCAATTTAGAATGGCCACAAAGTTTAGTAAATATGTACGGTATAAACTGAATGTTAGTCTCATTGGTTGCTAACTCTGTTGGTGCTCAAACTGAATATGACTAAACTAAATGCGTTGCCGAAGCAACATCCTACAAGCTCTACTAAAATATGTTAAGTAGAGAGGTTAGGCACCTAGTACCTACATACTTGAACTCTATTTGTGCCTCGACTATTTACTTAGGACGAAACATCTATTCCATAAATATAGATTGGCAGTCGAAATTGTTCGTGAACAGGGAGAGATTTTGATGTTTGCCAGGGCCCTTACAATCTTGGGATGTTTGTGAAAAAAAGAGAGTAGAGGCTAAATGACCGTCCAATGAGTCTACTTTTTAAATAATATGTTCCAGACGGCCTCAAGTTTAAGTAAACGGCCGAATCTTTGAATAACTTTACTGCTCATAGAGCTGAACGGTTCAGGGATATTTAAATAATTTACTCTATTTTTAGTTGCGTATACGTAGAGACAATTCGATTGCGTTAAATCTCCTGCACAGATTCTGAATTATTTTTTATTCATGTCAATAACAGTACAATAACTTTCTGAATCAGTTATTAACACTTATTAACACTTATTTACATGTATTATGTTAATATCTCGTTATTATCCTATACCCATAGTACAAGCGTTGCTTAGTTTGGGACCATACAGTTGGTGTGTTCGTCTGACGATATTAATTATTTATATGTATTTATTTTATCCAATGTTATCCCTGGGTTTCCACGGATTGTGACATTATTAATAATCAGCCACAGCGAAGCACAACAGGATTTAGCTAGTAGATTATAATCAGTTTAGTTGCTTACGGGAAATTTCTTAATGAACAACTAAAGTAAAAGTAACAGCTAAAATCAGCGAAAATTGTAAAGAAACGAAGCCGTTTAACTTTTACTTTTACTTCAAGATCTTACTTTGGCTGTTAGTTGCAACAAAGAAACTGACCGTTAAAGCTGTTTCATATATATTTTAATAGAGCCAATTATCAAGCATTTTTAGGAAAGTTTTCGTTGATCGTTTTCGTTGACGACCGCTTGGCGCAGTGGTTCGAGCGTAGGCCGCTCGGCTCACTGCACATGGTGGTTGCGGGTTCGATTCCCGCCCGGGGCAAATTTCGGAAATGGCCTTTTCGTAATTTGCCCAGGTCTGGGTGTCACTGGGATCGCCCCCAGTCCATTGTACGGTTACCCATAGTACAAGCTTTGCTTAGTTTGGGACCGTACAGTTGGTGTGTCTGTCTGGCGATATTTATTTATTTATTTATAATAATATAAAACGAAATCTCTCGACAATAATATTACTGTTATAGTAAAACAATTTCCCTTTATTACCGTTTTCACATAAACACAAAATAAGACGCTCGAACTCTCTCCCTCGTAACATTTTACGATAACGCAATCAGATAACCCAATCTTGATCCTCGCGAACCTAATTGTGTCAATTGGCTCGCTTGCATTCTTATAATTTCACTATTATTGACAATTGCATCTAAAGACGTTAGGTAATTAACCATTCGAAGGGTAAGTGGCTACGAAACCATTTCAAATAGTCTCCTTCAATGATTTTAGTGAGCCCCAAGCGAGCTTTATTCGGATCGGTTTCGACGTCGTTAAGACGGCTGTAGTGCTTCCGAGAATTGAAACCTAAACCTTGAACAATAGGTTATAATATTGAAATCTGATAAGGTTTTATAATATAATGATTAGCCGTGTGCCCGTTGGCATTTCCCAACAAGCGTGAATTACGAACTGCCATACAGATTTGCAATCCCTATATTTTAGCCCCAAGAGGATGAATTTTCAGAAATCCTTTCTTAGTGCTCACATACGTGATATACGAGTAAGAAACTTCTGTGCAATATTTCATGCTTCTAGACCCACCGGTTAAGGCTGTGTGTTGTCTGACAGTTACTTAATTTTATTTTATTAAGCAGATCATTGATAGCCGATTGGTTAAGGGGCTGTGGCCAGAAAAATGAATCGCGATTTTGGGCCATCTGACACTCGCATTCGCTAGCCACGTCATGACGTCGGCACTACGGAAATCTATGGAGCAGCCTAAATAGTTATTTTTTAACAGAATTAAAAATAGAAGGAGGAAGTTCTCAGTTCAGTTGTTTTTTTATGTATGTTACCTCAGATCTCCGTCATTTATAAACCAATTTGAAAGAATATTTATTTATTAGATATTTTATTGTTTATATTATTATTTATTGATACTTGTAGGACCCATAGAAATGTTACCAAAATCGGTTCAGTAGTTTGGGAGATGGACTATTTACAGTTACCAGCAATTCAATAGATACGTTGTTTACCATTAAAAACATGACCAAAACTTTATTAAAAAAATATCGACTCCAAAAAAAACCCGGGTGCGCTAAATAAAACGCTAGAAATGTTGAGGTCCCTAATTTGGAGTCAGTGTCAATTCAAGTAAGTAGGAGTTTTTAGGTACCTAAGAAGCTATCCTAACGTAGAGTAAAGATTCCACCACTGCAGCGACTCCATATGAAATAAATTGTCATTTCTAGCTTTTTAGTGCAGGTTTTATTGAAGTCAGTTCATTTTTTTTTTAATTCCTTAGTCGCCCATTACACCAAAAATTTGGGCGTCAAGTATACTGATTCCATGTGCCCGCGGCATAGTCGAAGTAAAGATGTTCCGTTTAAAAAAAAACCGGTAATAAGTCTTTTAACACAAAGGCAATTACAAATTGATGTATGGCGAAAATTTGTATTTTTCTTAAATTCGGTAGTTAGCTAGATTATAAACGTCCGATAGTAAGGTCGGTCGTCTGTCATCTTGGAATCTAAAATTTACGTCATAATCGTAATCGGCACGCAAAAAACCTATGCCAGATTTTCCCAAATATTTGAAGTCCGCAACTTGGGATTAAAAAATTCACATAATTATACTTAATTCACATAATTAATAATAGTGACAAAATAAAATCTAATTTTGGGAGCGGGACGTCCGATTTGATAATATTTGCGAACAAGAGTTCATAATTAATTTACAAGATTGTTTTAGCGATTCAGAAACTGACCGAGATATGGATTTGGGTTGTACTCCTATAAGAGAATAAATGTCATTTTATATTAAAATATTAGTTTTTAGCATTGATGATAGAAAGAAACATCCATCATTTCTATCGACATTTTTTTATATCCTGACAACCCTATAAATATCACTTTGACTTAAGTCGCAGATATCAATATTAGTCATGGCATCTCTTTATGACTAATTATTGCAGAGCTCAGTGGGATGGAAATGATATCTATACAAATAAATAAAATTGGAGTGTCTGTTTGTAATATCAAAATAACACTTTTTCACTAAATGCATATAAAAGTACATACGACGCCTATAACAAAAACGCGATTTAATTTTTTTTTTGTCTGTCTATATGTCTGTCTGTCTGTCTGTCTGTGTGTGTGTTTGTTCCGGGTAATCTCCAAAACGGCTGGACCGATTTTGACGAGACTTTCACTGGCAGATAGCTGATGTTTCAAGGAGTAACTTAGGCTACTTTTATTTTAGAAAAACAAAATAAAAAAAATGACTCGTGTCTCGAGGGCTCAGGATGCGGGACGGGCTTTTTTGATAAGTTAAATTCCATGCAGACGAAGTCGCGGGCTCAGCTAGTATATAATAAATTTAGTTAGTAGATTTATTTAACACATAAAGGAACGAAAAATTACAAGAGAGTGACAATTGATCTTTTTAAACAATTGACAGAGAATAAATCCAGAAAAAGAAATCAAATATGAAATTAAAATAAAACCTTATTTTATTTCTAACAATCAAGCTATGTTTTATGTCCTAGTTTTCGCTTCTTCCTATATCTATGGTTCGCCAGATAATTTGGTTATGTCACTCTGTCTGACCGCCCGACGTCACAGTCCTTTTATTCAGAGGCTAGAAGGCTGCAAACTGGCGCTAAAATTGATTTTTGGTACCGCTACAAAACTGTTTAAATATTGAAAGCAATATAATTATAGGGTAGGTTACCAGTTTTAAAAAATAAATCCCATTGATTCAATATTGCCGATTGGTTAAGCCCGCGTCTTGCGGGCTGCTACCAGGTCTCGGGTTCAAACCCCGGCTCGAACCTCTGGATTTTTTGAAATCTATGTGCGTATCATAATTTCTATATGATTATCACTTGCTTACGGTGAAGGAAAACATCGTGATGAAACCTGCATGTCTTAGAGGATTTAAATTTTCGAAAGACATGTGAAATCCGCCAACCCGCACTGGGCCAGCGTGGTGGATTATGGCCTGAATCCCTCTCGTGTTGAGGGGAGGCAAGTGCCCAGGAGTGGGACGTCAAAAGGGCTAAAACTATTATTTTACTAAATATTGAGCTCCGCAATGGCCTTTTTCACGTAATCACCTCTAACTGGTGGTATTTTAAATTATTCGAATTGATATCGGACACGGATAAGATCACTTACACGTCTGTGTTAATGCCAAATTAAAATTTATTTTGAATATTTTTTCACTGCTGTATGTTATGACATATTCGATTAATACGAATATGTCATACGATTATTAACATACAAATAAATAAATATCGCCAAACGAACACACCAACTGTATGGTCCCAAACTAAGCAACGCTTGTACTATGGGTACCATACAATGGACTGGGGGTGATCCCAGTGTCACCCAGACTAGGGAAAATTACGAAGAGGCCATTTTCGAAATTTACCCTGTCGGGAATCGAACCCGCAACCACCCGATGCAGTGAACCCAGCGGCCTACGCTCGAACCACTGCGCCAAGCGGCGGCCAAATTATATTTTTTAGTACATTTTAAATAGTCAAAAATATAAGTTGACATTTAAAATACCCCTTCCCCCTGAACGACGTTATAAATAAACAATGATTATAATATAAAATATAATTAATAAATGATTAATAAAATAACCATTTCGTTAAGTAACATTCAAAAGCAATGTCTACTGAAATACATGCCTTTAAATAAACGTATGTTTTCTCATAATGTCTCCATTCGCCGTTCAGCAAGTGAAAATTTACGTTGGAAATTATATGGAAATAGAATAATGAACTTTAAAAAAAAGTCTGAAAATCTGTCAAATTACTACTATATACAAGTACATATAGTATCGTACTCGCACTTGAAATATTTTTTATTTGACCAAAGGAGTTTCCACTCTCTCCGTTTACGTATTGGTTACGAAGAATTTATTTAAATTCGGATCTGAAAAAAATCGGCATAGGTCCGACCTCGATGAAGTCCGCAGACGACTGAGCTAGTTAGAATATGACAGTGATGCAATGATGTATAGAAAATATGAGATGACACTAGTGACCGCGCGCTCGGAAGTTAAACCACATAAGCGCTAAACAATATTTCTTTGGTTTTTAACAAAACTAGGGAATTAATTAAATTTTTCGGTTATCCTGATCCTACATATTATCATTTACTATGTTTTAGAAAAAAAATCGTGATCTAATTCGTAATAATATCGTGGATGAAACGAAAATAAAAAGCAATAACAGCCAACATTGGATTTTTTTCTACCGAGGAAATTTCACTTAATCGTGTTTTCCTATATATGTAATCCTAGTTAATGTTTTTGAATAACACATATCTGAATATAAGCTTCTTAATCTATAAAATGATAGAAATATTTCGAATTAAAAACCCAAAAATTGCGACTGCCTCCTCTTAAGCACGCGTCTTGCGGGCACCAATAATCTTCGGTCTTGGTCTTCTGAGGTCTTGGGTTCAAATCCCGGCTTGCAACATTGGATTTTTCAAAATCTATGTGCGAATCATAATTTCTATATGACTATCACTTCCTTACGGTGAAGGAAAACATCGTGATGAAACCTGCATGTCTTAGAAGGTCTAAACAATTTTCGAAAGACATGTGAAATCCGCCAACCCGCACTGGGCCAGCGTGGTGGATTATCACCTGAATCCCCCTCGTGTTGAGGGGAGGCCCGTGCACAGGATTGGGACGTCAAAAGGGCTAAATGATTATATATAAGCAGATCAAGAAATCTTTGATATAGATACTTATATAAATTTGTAGTAAATTATGTAAGTACATCAAAGAGTTCTTTGAAAGTTAATTAATTACTCAATTTTAACTCATTAACAATTTATAACTATTATAGAATAAGAAATTCCATTTAAAATTGGTAGAGTCAGATAAAGCACAACAGAATTTTGACATTACCATAAGCGAAGATGAACACTAACTCATCTTAGTCCATAGTCTTAGCTGATTCTGTAATAGGTTATAAGTACATAAAGACGAAAGTAAATAAATAATACCTATGTATAAATTAAACTTTTATAGCCAACCTTCAACAATGCAATAAGCAATACACTTTCTTTTATATGGGTTTTCAAGACTCATAATTGAAAGAATATGTTCAAGATTGAAAGTTTACTGGTTGCTCTTTTTGTTTTGTTTGACGTCGTTATTGAAAAAAACTATAAATGTAGAGTCTGAGCACCGCGAAGATACAGAGACACTATTTCAATCGACTCCACTTATTTCGGGGCTCGCGTGCATGTAGAGTACGACTTTCTTATTCCAAAAATCAAACAAAATTAAATTAAATTCAATAAACGGATTTATTAATAATAATATAATAACCAGTGTATAATATATCGTTTTATGTAGAAATTTATCGCTGAGCACTTATTTTGGGTATGTACGGCGTTGCCGCAGTCCACTGCTCCTGTGACTGAAACTCTATAACAATGTCGTTATTAGCCCAACCGTTTATATCATTCGAGCTTAAGGAGCCATTGTATTCACTTGCCTGTGCCAGAAGAATCTGCAAAAATTAATTATATTTTAGTCTTTAATCTCAGCTTTTAATCTCATCTCTGGATAATACACAGTATCATTGATCTACCTACCGCTTAGTGTTGATAGAGTCTAGCCGCCTTATTAAAAAACGTGGTTTAGCGTATAGTTACGCCATGCTTTGTCTTCTTCTTTCGAATGTAAAATTACTAATGACAGAAAGAGATAGTTCGGTGTGTAACTATTCGCCAGGTAATTCGCCTTTAGTCCATTATTTATTAGTATTAATAACGTATCTTTGGGACTGAGTTCTTCTATGTTTTCTATTAAATACTAGCTGTGCTCCACGGTTTGACCCGTGTGGTAATTTAACTATAACCTATGACGCTCGTGGATAATAGCTTTCTATCAGTGAAATATTTTTAGTATCGGTTCAGAAGTTCCAAAGATTACCCAATACAAACAAACTTAAATGAGTAACTCTACCTCTTATAATAAGAATAACAAAAAATATAAAAATACTAACGGATTTTCATTATAATACAAGTATATCTTAAGTAGGTCTTTGCATGTTATTGATTTCATAAACCAAGGATCTGGTTATCCCAACAATAACATAAACAAGGTTAAGTTCAAGTAACAGATCAAACAGGAAAGTTTGCCTTACTATATCGTTTCGTGACTACAGAGTAGGTACATTGACAAATAGCTTTTATTGTATATATATATACAAGGTGACACATAATGGGTATACTATTTTTTTCAAAACTTAACTTTGTAATTATAAAACCATCAGCTTTGGAGGGAACTTGAAAAACAAAAGGTGTTATAGGATTACAGATGTTGACCGATTTCACAAGTCTACAAAACCTTTAGTACTTCAACTGTCCCACAAAGTCGATAGTTTGAGATTTACAAAGTTAAGTTGCAAAAAAAATAGTATACCCATTTTGTATCACCTAGTATAGGTAGTCGACAATACGAGTCTTATGTGTTGAACAAAGGATAGGACCTTTGACCATTGAGTGTGAAATTATAGTATTGTAACAAAATGAATATAATATAAACTTATCTAATCAAGTATATGTACCTAGGTAGTATTGATAATCAAGTATAATACCCTTTCCTCAACAAAACAACGAAATTGATTTGGTAAATTCACTTTTAAAATTTCTATCACGAGGCGTTGAAATAGACGTTTTATTTGTATGTGTTTAAACACTGTTTAATTATGTGTGTGGTACACACTTTCTCAGATCAACCCCGCTTTTGGGTGCAGCAATGCTTGCTCCTATGGAGAATATGGGCATCATGGTACTCTTATAAATGTAATGTAATTTACTCACCAAATAATTCATGCAACTAGCGATACAATTACTTCCCATATCCTTGTATTCTTCTTGTTGTTTACTATCAAGGTGTGAAAAACTAGGTGTGTTTATGATGGCGCTCATGAATTCTTGCTGCTTTTGTTCATAATACTCGTCTGTTGCCGGCATTTCTGGATATTCTGGTGCCGACGCCGAGCTTGGTGCTTCAGTGTCATTGTCAGTAACATCAGGTCTTGCGAATGTCTGCAACAAGTACTTGATGTCGCGTAAAATTATCCTTATATGATGATTATACGGTTTTAGAAGTGTTTTTGCAAAATCAATACACTGTTTCTGTAATCGTTTTTAGTTTTGATTTGTCGTAAATCATTGCAGAAATTGTTGTAGACAGTCAAATTTAAACGTTATCTACAAAAACGATGAAGAGAGGATGTTTGAGAATATTGTAGACAATAATAGGATTTATTTCCTACCATTTAGAGTCCATTGCCGTGTAAGTGTAATATGACGCTCTTCTCCGCTTTTGAGATATTACCCGGAAATACAACGCACCTTTTTGCAGTAGTTTTGATGATTTCGATGTCTTAATAAGGTACAATTTAGAGTAGCCTAGTGTAAATACACCTTGGTTATATAATCACCATTTTTTGCATTTTGAATTAAAACTATGCACCAATTTACTACTATGCCTTTGGTTATCGCTCAAAGAGGAATCTCATTCCATTCCTGATTTAATACAACCAAACTGACAGAACAATCGACTTGAATCGCAGTCTAAATAATAGCACATATGAAATCGCACACAAAATACTCACAATATAGAACGTAGAGGCAAAAAACAGTAACTTTAGAAACATGATCATTACGAAACCAACGCGAGGGTGTAACAGACAAAAAGAATACCATTACCGTATATAAATAGAAACACTTCCTACATTTTGTTACGAATGAATCAGTAAAGTCACGTACGAATGCGATACGATAACGTTAATCTGAGGAACGTGGGGATACAAATGCATTTCGTATTAAACCGTAAGTGATGACGCCTCGGATAAGGATAATAATAGTGTTGGTCCGGATTGCTTTGTATCTTTTAGTAGCAAGACGATGTTAGCTATTACTATTACCTCGGTCATCATTGATCTCTATTGTGAGAGCAAATGTTTTTTGTAAGCAACAATGTTGCCGGACAATACAGGTACAGGTTACAGGTAGGCAATAGATGCTTGCAATACCAAAGGCATCGCTCGGGGATTGGGACAGACGGAGGGGAAGGGAGGTGCCGATCCTCTCACTCATCGTACGAAACGCAGCTATAATAGCTTCTTTACGAGGATCTTCTGTGTGAGGGTGGTACTACCTCAATATTTCTCGTAAGCTAGTTTTCAATCAAATTAAAAATATTTTCATACATGTAGACCAACAAGGCACTCATGCAGAGTCAGAATCTACCACCGGTTCGGACAGCTGCTTCGGCTGAAAAGAGCCGGCAAAAATCTCAATGGTTACTTTTTCCACATAAAACAAGTTGGTATATATACATACATTCTCAGAAACAGCAACTGTGAGAAATGTGAGCAGGCTTAGGTATACTTATACAGCCTTTATACAGTCTGTATGCAATATTACAAATGTGTAAAGACAAGCCCGTTGAGTTTCTTGCCGGATCTTCTCAGTCGAGGTCACGTTCCAATCTGGTTGTAGATATAAGAAAATATGAAAAATATGTAATAATTACAATTTGTACGTTCCCCGTGGGTCTAAACAAAATAAACGCTTTAACTTTGACTTGACTTTAACTTAACTTCTTATATATTCTTGTCGGTCGACCATTTTGTCCAGAGAACAAGGTTTAGGGAGGGGTAAGCCATGAAGCCAATACACCATTGGTAATTTGCCTGTGCCTTTGGATCACGAAAGATACACTCGAAAAACATAACCCTCCTTTCGGGACAGTCGGGTTAAATATAAGTATTAATATATAGTTATACATACCTACATTGGATAGATTGGTACATAACAGATGTTTCATGTACCAATCTATGTTTTATCTTAGTGGAAGTTGCTAGATACGTAACCTTTGACTCGTCGTACGATATTCACCCTGAGTATGATAAACATTATGTGTAATTTGTTTGGTTCCCTATCATTGATAAGTAATAGTTTCCAGCCGAAAACGGCACCTCGATTTAAACATTTACTGGCGAACTATAACCAAGTATATACTAATAAATAATAAAGCGAAATCGTTTCAGCCGTACTCAAGTGATGCAAAGATATTATTCCAATGGGCCCAAATTTCGAACGGATTCGAGCCGTGGAAGTTGGTTTTGGCCGTGAATGTGGCTTTTTTAACCTACAAAAGAGCTGATGATCTTAAAACGGCTGAACCGATTTTCATGAAACATAGCTAAGAACACTCTCGATCAGAATACCTATCTGGCAAAATAAAAACAATTGAAATCGGTTCATCAGCTTGGGCGCTACGTTGCCACAGACAGACACACAGATACGCAGATACACAGATACACATATTAAACTTATAACACCCCTATTCTTTCGTCGGGGGTTAATGATAATTAAGTCGCCAGACTGACACACCAAGTGTATGGTCCCAAACTAAGCAACGCTTGTGATATGGGTACCGTACAATGGACTGGGGCCGATCCCAGTGACACCCAGACCTGGGCAAATTACGAAAAGGCCATTTCCAAAATTAGCCCCGGCGGGAATCGAACCCGCAACCACCGTGTGCAGCGAGCCGAACGGCCTACGCTCGAACCACTTCGCCAAGCGGTCGTCTAACATGATATTATAATTTGTTTGGTTTTACTATCATTAATAAGTATATAGATTCCACCTCATTTCAAACATTTACTAGTGAACTATAACAATATAAAATCTGTCATGTACTTAGTTTACAAGTGGCTGCCAAACATACGGACATACCCGGAAAGCGACTGTTTTATACCTACAATTTAGAGAAGAGGTAACATAAAGTGCTTAAGAAAACTTGCAATGGTATTTCTTGATGATTAATTTCACCAAAGTGAACCAAGAAGATTGCCAATTAATAATAAACAGAACAATGTTAATGAGATACACATTTAAAGCAAACTAGTAGCTCGAGCCGTGATAACACACGTTTCGTTTATTAAACGAAACCCTCGTAATATTTTAGCTGGGTCTCTATTTGTTTAGGATGCTCGGCTGTTACGCTCTTATCAGTGACTACCCTTACATTGTTATTGAGGGCACGGTCACTTAATTGGTTATTAAGAGGAATAAAATAGTGTTGAACTGTTGTTGTTTATGTAACTTAATTAACAATAAGACAATACACAAAAAATTGGATCGACTTCAAAAGAACCTGGGTGCACTAACAAGCTAGAAGTGACTATTTTGAGTCGGTGCCAATTCAAGAAAGTAGGTGTAGGTGGGTGCCTAAGAAGTTATCCTAGCGTAGTGTAAAGATAGTGGAAAGACATCTTTTCAAATGCAAAAATATTTTTTCATATCGGTTTATAAATGACGGAGTTCTGAGGTAACAAACATTAAAATATAGAATATAATATTAATAACATATTATAAAAAAATACACACGAATTGAGAACCTCCTCCTTGAAATAAAACAATTTTTACGGATTATATCGCGTTTATTTACTTTTTATGTTCCCGACGTTTCGGTTGCTTTACAGCAACCGTGGTCACGGGGGGACTGAGGTGTTAGACGTCCTGATGTCATAGTTAAAAACTGGAAACGTCGGGAACATAAAAAGTAAATAAACGCGATATAATCCGTAAAAATAGTTTTATTTCAATGTGTAGTATTCGCGTAAATATAAGAAAACAATATGTGAACCTCCTCCTTATTGAAGTCGGTTAAATATCCTGTCACAATGTAACAGATAAAAGTGAATGAATCTCCTAAACGCTTAATGAAAATTAATATGGACATTGTGAGACGTCATCACGTATCCAATATACGTGTAGAATATCACGGTACGCTCGTTAGGAGCTATCATCAGGTCAGTCAACACGAATTTACGAAAGACGTATTGAAGAAGTAGGGGCCGCTCGTTTATGGGACTTAAAGAGACAGTCCTGTAACCGTAGTTGTAGGTTGACATGGTTGTAACAACCCTTTTTGTCTTACAAAATCAGCAAACAAGCGTTCGATCAGCCTGATGTTAAGCAGTAATCGTAGCCTATAGATGCTTGCAATACCAAAGGCATTGCTCGCACGTTACCGAATTGAATGGGAGTGAGACAGATGGAGGAGAATGGACGGGGCGGGTTAGGTTTCCGGCTATCTCACTAATCGTACGAAACGCAGCTATAATAGCTACGCTGCTCTTCTGTGAGTGGGCGGTTCCTACTTACCCCGGTCGAGCTAGACCGCATGTGAGTTAACCATGGATTTTTTTTCATTAAAATAATCCGCCAACCAGCACTGGGCCAGCGTGGTGGATTATGGGCTGAATCGTGTTGAGGGGAGGCCCGTGCCCAGGAGTGGGACGTCAAAAGGGCTAAAAATATTTTATTTTATCTATACAAATAAATAAAATTGGAGTGTCTGTTTGTAATATCAAAATAACACCTTTTCACTAAATGCATATGAAAGTACATACGATACCTATAACAAAAACGCGAATTAAAACATTTTTGTCTGTCTGTCTGTCTGTCTGTGTTTGTTCCGGGTAATCTCCGAAACGGCTGGACCGTTTTTGACGGGACTTTCACTGGTAGATAGCTGATGTTATAAGCAGTAACTTAGGCTACTTTTTATTTTAGGAAAACCAATTTTTTTTTTAAATGAAATTTCCTGTCGTGCGGGCTCAGAACGCGGGAGCGGGCTTTTTTGTTAAGTTAAATTCCACGCGGACGAAGTCTCGGGCTCAGCTAGTTTAAAATATGAAATAAGTGTTCAAAGTTGGTTCCGCTTAGTCTCCTCCACTTAGGTAGGTATGTACTTTGACTTCGTATCAATAATTGAAAAGAGCTACCAACAATGCTCAAGATCTTTTTACGTTAATCAGCATGAATTTTTACATCCAAATGGAGCTCCCTTCTTCAATTATGCCTTCATTTACATTTCAGAGTGGCTTCATTGATTAGGCAGATAAGGCAGATCTTTAACTGTTTCCTACTTTACACTTGAATGTTCTTTGTTCCTAATTGGTTCTAAATGATACTTTTGAAACACTCAATGCCTTATAAAAACTATATCCCATTAGGCGCGTCTACATGTACTGAGCAGCCGTACCCGAACAATCAGTTATGACGTCATGTGTTCGTGGTCAGAAGTCAAATTTGATTGCTCGGGCGCGCTGCTTCGTACATGTGGACGTGCTAATGAATTTTCATTTTAATGGATATGCACATTATCTAATAATGTTACACATTTTCACTTTCTGCTAGCCGAAAATATATCTTTGAGATTGTCATAAAGTAATACATATATGCAAATACAATAGAAATATGGTCGCCCTACATTCGTCCTATCACATAAGTAGTTGTGTCACGTAATCGCAACGACTTTGATAGCATATTCCTGAGGAACAAAGCATGTTTGAGTAAACTTTGTTAGGGTGACGAACAGAATATAATTCCAGTGAAGGAAGTGGAATATATTTCAGTTTTCATTAGTGCTAACATCAACCTAGTGACTTAATCAAGAGTGATCTCTACCAGGAAAGGATTGCTTGATCGGTTTTTTTTTCTGTGTGTGTTTTATCGATTACATTCTGGAGTGTGCTCAAGAATTAATCGAGTTAGTTCCGCTATCTCCCTACCTCTACCGGATAACCAGGCGCAGGGATCGATTTCATCCAAATGTCGACAATATTACACCAATACTTAAGAGTCAATTTGCTTCATCGTTCTATATGAGTACCGCTAAGGAGTGGAATTCGCTCAAACCGTCTGTTTCCGGAGACCTAAATTAGGTCTCTTAAAATCAATAAAGCTGTAGCCATATTGACTACAGGTCATATACGGTATGGCTCGACCAGGTTAGTACCACCCTCTAACAAAAGATGGGCGTAAAGTAGCTATAATAGCTGCGTTTCGTACTATGAGTGAGAGAGCCGGAAGCTCAACCCCCATTCTCTTCGATTCCCATACCCCTTCAAGTGGGCAACGTGCGAGCAATACCATTGGTATTGCAAGCATCTATAGGCTAATAACTGCTTAACATCAGGCGGGTCGTACGTTTATTCAGAACTCAGAGAGCCTCATGATCACTTTTCATTTGTTGAGTTTGGGGTCATTTGCTAACCAGACAAATAATTTATTACACATATTTCTTATGTCTATAAAAACACAGTGCTATATTTTTTATAGAGAAAAAATATAGATGCATATACAATCCCCACCGAAATTCCACGGCGTGTGCTAAACCTAACGTACGTAGCTGAATACCTACGAGACATAATTCCAACGGAGTTTTCTTTCAAGAAAATTGAATATTCATGTCGGAGATGAAACGCTCTACCGTTCACACGACGGCAAGCCTCGTTACTCGTTATAGGTACTTTTATCCGGTATTTTACGAAAGTTTAAAGTTATTGCAAAGTCGTTTTTAATGCAAAAGTATCATCGATGCATCATCATAATTCTTAACCCTTAAACTATGTCTAACTAGCTGTGCCCCTCGACTTCATCCGCGTAGTATTGGATTATTGGGTTAAAAAGTATCCTATATGTTAATCCCGGTTATAATCTATCTGTGTTCCAAATTTCATCCAAATCCGTTCAGTAGTTTTTGCGTGAAGGAGTAACAAACAAACATACATCCACACTCACAAACTTTCGCATTTATAATATTACTAGCTGTGCCCCGCGACTTCATCCGCGTAGTATTGGATTATTGGGTTAAAAAGTATCCTATATGTTAATCCCGGTTATAATCTATCTGTGTTCCAAATTTCATCCAAATCCGTTCAGAAGTTTTTGCGTGAAGGAGTAACAAACATACATACATACATACATACATACATACATACATACATAAATACATCCACACTCACAAACTTTCGCATTTATAATATTAGTAGTTATAATATTAGTAGGATACTTTTGGCTTATCCTAAAGTCTTATACAAATCCCAGTCCTTGATATAAATAAATCATGTCTAAGATTGTTGCCTCCGCTCATTCAAATGAACCGATCCTAGTGATCGAAGCGATGGGCACCCTTTTCATTAATTATGCATCTATTAATATTAAATTTACAGAATCAGATGATTCTCACGTATTGTGAAAGAACGAAACTATATGCTATGTAATCGTACCTGAGAATTTTCCAACAGCACTCAATTAATGGCGGAACGCATCGAATAAGTGGCTCAACTTGAACAAATAGCGATTGCAGTACCTACGGACGATTCTCAATTAATTTCCAGTCACACGCAGATGTCTCGATTAAAAACTTGTAGAGATACCTTTCGCTGTTTTTACAAGCTGACTTTATTGAAGCTCTTCGGTAGTAATTAGTAGCAAGTTCGCTTTGAGCTTTGAGTCGTCGTTCGTAAATAAAAACGAGTATTAGCCACTGAGAAAAAAAATACGATATTTTTAATTTTATTTTTTGTTACAAAACATTTTTGTGTGAATTGTTAGCTGTAATTATAAAATTCTTAGTTAAAAATACTACTTAATAGAGATTAAAGGAGAGCTGCAAAAATTGTTGTTGTATGCGAGAATCTTGATAGAGCATTTCAAAACTTTTACTGTATTCAGCGAAAAATCCTGAAATTACAAACCCCAGTATCTCTGCAAAGATTCGAAATTTATGATTCTTGCAAAAAATCTAAAACCCGTTCTAAAGCCAATAATTTCATGACGTCACCTGGACCTCAGGAATCTTTGTCTCAAACCGTGATAGCTTATGTTGATTGCCGTCGTAAGTGATGATGCTGGGCACTGGAAAAAGTTTTAAAGTGAACGAAGAACGCGCAAGCAACAGCAAGTTAAAATCAATCTTGGCAGTTCCTAAGAATCGATACAAGGTCTAATTTAAAGAATGTCCCTTTTATAATAAGCTGAAAGTATATTCGTTGGTAGGAAGCGATTTAATCTAAGGTAAGGACCTTTACAAATAAATTTATTACATCATTTTTTGTAGTAATTTTGGTGTAACAAGACGTCATGCAAAATCTAGTGCAGTATTATAGTATTCACACGGAGCCGTGAGATGCAGCATCGATGCAAACAGTCCGGAGTGTCGCGGGCCCAGGTGTGTTTGCGTTTCATTACCTCCGAGAACTTACACATCAAGCGCTTGTTTATTGTTGTTCGATATTAAACTTTATAGTGTGCCATGCTTGGGCGCGCGCTCCATACCTTTTTACCTCCATACATTTTGTATTGACATCAGTTTCTACCTACAGCTTTTCAATAACTCTTTATAGAAATGCATAGTTTTTACTTAGGATCGCTTGGCGCAGTGGTTCGAGCGTAGGCCGCTCGGCTCACTGCATCGGGTGGTTGCGGGTTCGATTCCCGTCAGGGTAAATTTATGAAATGGCCTTTTCGTAATTTACCCTGGTCTGAGTGTCACTGGGATTGCCCCCAGTACGGTACCCATAGTACAAGCGTTGTTCCGATCCGGTGTTAGATTTACCCTCGCCACCTCTTCTGGCAGCGGCCCAAGCCGAGGTCGTGTCCCTTGTGGCGCCCTTGAGCTAGCTGCCCCCCTGCCCCTCTGGCTGGAGCGCACTCGCGCTCGCCCTCTGTCCGGGTGAAGTTGTTATGGCCACTCTGGCCAACAACATATAGTCAATTCAAAAAAAAAAAAATAAGCGTTGCTAAGTTTGGAACCATACAGTTGGTGTGTTCGTCAGGCGATATTTATTATTTATTTATTTACTCCCCTCGTGTTGAGAGGAGGCCCGTGCCCAGCAGTGGGACGTCAAAAGGGCTAAATTATTATTATTATTTATTTATTTACTGTTGAGCCATGGAAGCGATTACAGTACAGTAAAGGAGTTATTGGTAGTAGGTAGAGCCAAGCTGTAGCCAACACAGAACATCCCCTCAAGACCCTCAAGACACAGAAGATCGGTGTAAAGTAAGTAGCTACTATAGCTGCGTTTTGTACGATGGCTTCAGAAAGCCCAACCCACTCCCTTCCCCTACCACTATACCACTTCCCTTAAGGTAGGCAAGTCACGAGTTAATGGCTATTCGATCTATTTCTCTCAATTTTGCAACGTTTACTTGACATATTGAAAAAGTATGAAAACTCGCGCCACTCAACACGAAGCTGCGGGCGTTATTGAAAAACTATTTTTATATGGAGAGAGAGAAATTTCTAGGAACTCTCTATGTCTCTTGGGAGGCGAAGTGTTTATTTACATAACAAGTTTTTCACCGCAGTTGCACTCGCTCAGTTTGTTTTTTAATTATGAATATAACTGAGACTTATTAATTTTATTTTTGTAACTAAAAGCCTCGCTCACACAAGGGCCGCGGCGGTGTTGTGGCGACGCCGTGACATCATCATGGCTCGGGCGTGGCGTGATTTGAATGTATGATTTTATATATCAATATATCGCGCCATTACCATTCTCCTCAATAAATAATAATTATATAGTAATAATTTAGCCTTTTTGACGTCCCACTCCTGGGCACGGGCCTCCACTCAACACGAGGGGGATTCAGGCCATAATCCACCAAGCTGGCCCAGGGCGGGTTGGCGGATTTCACATGTCTTTCGAAAATTGGTTAGTTACACATGCAGGTTTCCTCACGATGTTTTCCTTGGCCGTAAGTAAGTGATAATCATATACAAATTATGATTCGCGCATAAATTTCGAAAAATCCAGAGGTGCGAGCCGGGGTTTGATCCCAAAAGACGCGTGCTTTAACCAATCGGCTATGACAGATTTTTCTCCTCAATAAATATAAATGTTAAAAGGTACAGCCATCGCTTCTTCCGCTGTATTTGTTCCAAGTATAGACAGTCTCACAAAGCGATGCAGCGTAAGAGCTCTCGCCACCCACTCTCGACAAAGTGTACTCGAATCCCGATGTACTTACATCATGTCAGATGCGACAGTATTCTGTAGAGGATTGTCTTAAAATTGCTTCGAAATCAATTTGGAATCCAACTTTTATAACTTTTACAGGTAATAGAAATCTGCTGTAGGCATATAATGATCCGCTGGCTCAACTGGGGTAGTACCACCCTCCCACAGAAGATCGACGTAAAGTAACTAAGAATCCCCACCTCTCCCCCCACTCTACCCCTCCCTCTTTTACATTTAAAATTCTTGCTACATATGAATGCAAAGTTTCTATATCTATACAAATAAATAAAATTGGAGTGTCTGTTTGTAATATCAAAATAACAGCTTTTCACTAAATGCATATGAAAGTACATGCGACACCTATAACAAAAACGCGATTTAATAAATTTTTGTCTGTCTGTCTGTGTGTTTGTTCCGGGTAATCTCCGAATCGGCTGGACCGATTTTGACGGGACTTTCACTGGCAGATAGCTGATGTTTTTTGGAGTAACTTAGGCTACTTTAATTCTAGAAAAGCAATTAGGGTTCCGCGTAAAAAAATATAAACACATGAAATCAAAGAGTATCTCGGAAACGGCTGGACCGATTTTGACGCGACTTTCACTGGTAGATAGCTGTTGTTATAAGCAGTAACTTATGCTACTTTTATTTTTTTTAAAAAACAACATTAAAAAAAATGGGTCCTGTCGCGCGGGCTCAGAACGCGGGAGCCGGCTTTTTTGTTAAGTTAAATTCAACGCGGACGAAGTCGCGGTCTCAGCTAGTCTGCTCAATAAAATCGTGTGAAGTAGGTAATATTTCGTTTCTTTCACGACATTTTATTCATTTGGGCACTTTTTATTCGTCCAACAACCAAAACGCAATTCATCTATTTCAGTCGTTTGTCAAGCCGAGTTATTTCTCGCCCTTTCTCGCGTACAACTCGAAACCGCACAAATCCTTTCGTATCTAGACGTTGACTTGATTGAGTTGGATTGACTGCTTAGATGATATTCCAAATGTCCAACAGATAAAACGTTTTTGGCTCCCGTTCCATAGTATTTGTAGAACGGTAATTTCGTAAAATAAACCAGACTTTAAAAATCTGTCGTTATGCGACCATTGTACAGTACACATTCCGAATCAGAATATTTTTCATTCATGTAGGTACATTACACATTACAGAAGGTAGTTACGATAGGATCGTTTCATTTCCTGTCTACTTGAGCTAAGCTGGGTGAAGTTGTAGAAATGAAGCGATGCTATTTTCGTCAAAGCGGGCGGGCCCGCTTCACAGCACAGCTAAGTGGACGGTCACCCTTATGAATAGTAAAATGTCACAATTTGCTATTAGGTATCTATTTTTAGATATACGGATTTTTTTAAATATTTTTACCTTCTGATGTGGTATCGAAACTGTATAGGATACTTATACATAAATATAGCATTATATGGAGAGCATAAAAGCATTCGGTCCTTACAGCGTTTTCAATTAAAACAATTTTATTCTGTGTAGCGCAGAAGTACAGCGATGACACCTGAGGGAGATGGCTCATAAACAGACATATAACATTAAACCCTTGAGGTACCTACACAAACACAACGTGTATGTAGGGTCGCAAAGAGCTTATTCTGATTATTATTAAAATTTTCATGAATTCGCTGAGTCTGCGACTTGTAGCGCCCTTCGGGGACTTGAACGCGGGTTGCAGTGGAAAAATGTTGGAGAAGTTTGGTGGAAAATGTTTGCAAAAGCGAAATTTTCATGTAAATTACGAAAATGTATGATACTAAGTGATAGTATTTTTGTAGCTGTTGCCTGCGACTTTGAGAGTGCTATGCTGTACTACTGTTACTACTGTTGTATTGTTTTAGGTATAAACCTAAAACAATTTCACCCCTATTTAGGTAGGGGCAGCATTTAAAAAATGCTTCTTACAAAGCACCAAGAAGTCAGCACAAGATTCTTTAGATAGACTTTATGTTTTATACCCGTATCTCGTAAGATACGGGTATAAAACATAAAGTACAGAGAGATACGTATATCTCTCCGTACTTACAAATAGTTCTTCATATTTAGAATTCTATTAAAATGATCGAAATAATAAGTATACTGATTCAAACAATTCTTATTCTATTCACATGTAATGCACTACTTAAAACAAAAATTAATACTTATGTAACGAAAATAGCGACTATTTTAGATAGTTATGGCAACATCTGAACTAAGTAAGTCTAGATTAAGTTAGAAATTTTAATTGTCTATAGATACGAGGAATGGACTTAATACTTACGTACTTTAAACATAATACTACAGAAGGACTCCAATTTAAGTACCTAGGCAGATAAACGCCAAAGCTTGACAACTGAACCATATGACAAGGTCCGCTATGATATATTATAGTAAGTAACAATGACTACACACCTTAAATTTTACGACTAGGTACATAATAAGATGTTTTATTACCTGATAGGATAGTAACGTTACAATGGAATGTATAGATCATACAATGAATGTGGACTGAAACAAACATTGTTGCATTAATACCTTCAAAGAAGTTTCCAACTTTGAGGGGTGATGGTCGACTTGTATCGACTTAGTAGATTAAGTGATTCTATTGGTCTAAGAAATCGGGCTAGCTAGCCCCGCCAGCCCAACCGGCTAAGTCAACAGTCACCCTAATAAAGATCTTCTCTCTCCAGGTATCTTCGACACCGACGGCATACGCGTCGCCGGGACGGAATGCGACTTCCAGTTCAACCGGTCCAGCCACCGGCCGACCCAGGGCCGGCTCTACAGCCCTCGGTACCCGTCCAACTACCCGAACAATGTTCGGTGTTCGTACCATTTTCATGCGAGGTAAGTTAGACTATATTCACATGACAAAGGGTTTAATTTCTTTTCCATATATTTCGTGAGATTATAGTCAAAATGTATGGTGCTTTGAAGCCATCTAAAAAACATAGGAGTATATGGATTTTTCAAAACAAGTTTAAAAAAAAAAACTTGTGGAAACTTGTTTATTATAAATTGATTTTGGTATTAAGCAGTATATCTGCTCTCTTTCTTTGATTTAGTGGATGATTTTATTTTCAGACCAAAGGAGCGCGTGAAAGTAGTTTTCGAAGAAATATCTCTTCAAAAGGGTGACATTAGGTAAGCATTATGAACTCCACAAAACTCTTACACTTTAATAATTTCCATAGCAGCAACATTTTTACTTCAGAAAAATAGACTTTTTGCATTACTTTAGAGTTCATCATCTTGTCTAAAGCAACGCTGTTTCCCAACTAAAATCCGTCTATAAAAATAAAATTGCGAGTAAAATATTCCATAAAGTCGCCGTTACAGCCAGGGATCGTAATAAAACAGCGGAGGTACGCGTCATAATCGAATCCTTGATCGAAAATATTGGATCTGAGACATGCAGCATCAGTGCTGGCGTTGTCTAAACCTCTCGGATCGATAACATCATTGCCAATTCCGACATTGAAAGTAATAAACTTCAGACGCGACGTCTTATTGGCGCGTTTTTAAATATATTTGCAAGACATGCATAGTCTATTGGGCAAATAGCTAACGCTAATATTTGTAAGTGCCGACCGTTGCTGAAACACTTTAAACAAAAAATAGGACATAAATATAGGTACATTTATTATAGTAAATCAATCCTTGGTTACCCCAACATTTAAATTTATGAATGTACAAAATCGTTTTAAAACTCATTATCGGTTACAATCCCTGCCATTAACCACATCAAAGTGGGCGGCACCAGAGGGAGAGTAATTTTAAATCTGATGTATGTACTACATACAGTGACGGTAATATACAAGGTGACACATAATGGGTATACTTTTTTTCAAAACTTAACTTCGTAATTCTAAAACCATCAGCTTTTGAGGGAACTTGAAAAACAAAAGGTGTTATAGGAATACAGCTGTTGACCGATATCACCAGTCTACAAAACCTTTAGTACTTCAACTGTCCCACAAAGCCGATAGTTTGAGATTTACAAAGTTAAGTTGCAAAAAAAATAGTATACCCATTTTGTATCACCTAGTATAAAGAAGTAAATTATGCGACGCTCACCGCACAGTTTCGGTTTTTGGTTTCTGGCATCGTTAATGCATTATTTTTTATTTCATATTGGATTTTTTCGAACGTCGACGGCAACATTATTGTTGATGTTGCTAATTGAAAGGCATTTCTGAATGGTTTATTTTTAATTATTTGTTGGAGTGTTCTAAATGTGGTTTAGGGATCTCCTTTGACTTTTATTTGTCTCTTAGATAGATACATATCTTGGAACAACATCATCGAAAAAAGTTAAATGTAAAGGCAATGACGACATATCGATTGTTATGGCTTAAATAGGGATGAGTAATTGAAAATGTATCTATATGTCCAATACCAGTAGTTATCTACAAAAATATACAAACCACGACAATGAATTCCAAGCTGCGTTAAAAAAAATACTCTTGTTTAATGGAAAATTAAAATATTTTTATGATAGTTATATCGGTTTAAAAATAAGGGTGATATACTCGTATATTGGTTCTATCATTAAAAAGAATTGATATATTGATATAAGTATAGTTATTTTTTGCCCCTGCCTAAGTTTGTTTCATACCTAGGAATTAGAATTGATTAGACAATTAATCATCGAGATAGTACCAAATATGATCTTCTCAGTCGAGGTCGCGTTCCGATCCGGTGGTAGATTTACCCTCGCCACCTCTCCTGGCAGCGGCCCAAGCCGAGGTCGTGTCCCTTGTGGCGCCCTTGAGCTAGCTGCCCCCCTGCCCCTCTGGCTGGAGCGCACTTGCGCTCGCCCTCTGTCCGGGTGAAGTTGTTATGGCCACTCTGGCCAACAACATATAGTCAAATCAAAAAAAAGTACCAAATATTTGCCACAAGTGTAATAAGAATTCTACTTGTGGCAAACATGGAGTGACGAGTTGAGAAAAACGGCAGGACAAGACTGGATAAAAACAGCGAATGATAGGAAAACATGGAAGGACATGGAGGAGGCCACACGACATAACATTCATAAATAATACAAATATTTATAATTAATATACTAACAATATATGATTTTTGATACTAACAATACTGACTCAAATAAATACTTGAATGAAAATGAAAACTTTGACGAAATAATTTATAATTTATTTTTCAAAAATATAATCTTAAATTTTGTAATTGTAATATGTAAATGTAAAATTTCAAGAAATAAATGGCTTTAATAATAATAATAATAAATAATAAGAATTCTAATTATGATTTAATAAATATATACACGTTAAACGGGTAACCAGTAAATCAAAACACCTCAGCTCATTATCAATCCGTAAAGCTGGCCACGTGTTCGCATAATTAAATTATGGTCAGATATAACGGTGCACCATGTTCCCATAATGAGGCCGCCCGATAAACTATACTTACTTGTTTAATTAACTGGATAATACATGAATGGAGCGCTTTAAGTTATAGTACCACGATTTGCATAATATTACAATGTTAGAGCGGCACTAAAAGTTTAAACAATGATGGCACATTTCACAGGTGACTTGTAAAAAATCATGTGCAATGAAATCTCAATGCGTTTGCTATTGTCTGAGTTCCATCGTACATCACGTATGTAGTTTTTTGCGTGTATTATGTAGTATGAAACTTCACTGTGGATGAAATCAATGACTGTGAATTTCTTTCTTTAACTCCTCCTATTATTTACTTCGATAAATTCGTGCGGGTTCCAAGACAATTTAACTTTTCCTCGGGACTCGTCGAGGGTCAAACTTCGACGTCATTATTGGTCACCATTGTTGATCCTAGTTTACAGGAGTAACAATGGTGAGAGTGTGTGGCCGGACCAGTCCCATAAAAAATAGACTGTGAAAATTCACAGATGTAAAAATCTGTTTCATAGTTTCGATCATATTATGTAATACTAGCTGTGCCCGCGACTTCGTCCGCGTTGAATTTAACTTAACAAAAATTTTATTTAACAAAAAATATTTGTCTAGTTCGCAGAGCTTACGGAAAGTATTTTTTTAATAAAAGTAGCTCACGTTACTTCTTATAACATAAGCTATCCGCCAGTGAAAGTCCCGTCAAAGTCGGTCTGGCCAGTACTTTAAATACCAGAAGTGATAAAAGTATTTATTTTGATTTAAGGATTAATTTGTTACTACCAAATGTACATCCTAATAGTAAGTCGTAGTAGTATAATAGGTAATAAGACTCGGCCACCAGCTCTTTCAAAATAAATTATACATTTTCATTGTATTTAAGGTTCACTATATTGGCGATAATGGCTTGCACATAAAAAAACACGAAAATCTCACAGCATCGCCCTCGTGGTTTTCGATAATTGTCTACAATTTCATCCAAATCCGTTCAGTAGGATCGATAATTGTCCCACGGGAACATACTATCGGGATAAAAAGTATCCCATGATTTAATACAGGTTTTGAACTATATGTGTTCCAAATTTCATCCAATTCCGTTCAGTACGATCGATAATTGTCCCACGGGAGCATACGTGATAAAAAGTATTCGGGATAAAAAGTATCCCATGTTTTAATACAGGTTTTAAACTATCTGGTTTCCAAATTTCATCCTAATCCGTTCAGACGGATCGATAATTGTCCCACGGGAACATACTATCGGGATAAAAAGTATCCCATGTTTTAATCCAGGTTTTGAACTATATGTGTTCAAAATTTCATCCAAATCCGTTCAGTAGGATCGATAATTGTCCCACGGGAGCATACGTGATAAAAAGTATTCGGGATAAAAAGTATCCCATGTTTTAATACAGATTTTGAACTATCTGGTTTCCAAATTTCATCCAAATCCGTTATGTAGGATCGATAATTGTCCCACGGGAACATGCTATCGGAATAAAAAGTATCCCATGTTTTAATACAGGTTTCGAACTATCTGGTTTCCAAATTTCATTTAAATCCGTTCAGTGGGATCGATAATTGTCCCACGGGAACACACTATCGGGATACAAAGTATTCGGGATTAAAAGTATCCTATGTTGTAATACAGGTTTTGAACTATCTGGTTTCTAAATTTCATCCAAATCTGTTCAGTAGGATCGATAATTGTCCCACGGGAGCATACGGGATAAAAAGTATTCGGGATAAAAAGTATCCCATGTTTTAATACAGGTTTAGAACTATCTGGTTTCCAAATTTCATCCAAATCCGTTCAGTAGGATCGATAATTGTCCCACGGGAACATACTATTGGGATAAAAAGTATCCCATGTTTTAATCCAGGTTTTGAACTATCTGTGTTCCAAATTTCATCCAAATCCGTACAGCAGGATGGATAACTGTCCCACGGGAGCATACGGGATAAAACGTATTCGGGGTAAAAAGTATCCTATGTTGTAATACAGGTTTTGAACTATCTGGTTTCCAAATTTCATCCAAATCCGTTCAGTAGGATCGATAATTGTCCCACGGGAACATACTATCGGGATAAAAAGTATTCGGGATAAAAAGTATCCCATGTTTTAATACAGGTTTAAAACTATCTGGTTTCCAAATTTCATTTAAATCCGTTCAGTGGGATCGATAATTGTCCCACGGGAACACACTATCGGGATACAAAGTATTCGGGATTAAAAGTATCCTATGTTGTAATACAGGTTTTGAACTATCTGGTTTCTAAATTTCATCCAAATCTGTTCAGTAGGATCGATAATTGTCCCACGGGAGCATACGGGATAAAAAGTATTCGGGATAAAAAGTATCCCATGTTTTAATACAGGTTTAGAACTATCTGGTTTCCAAATTTCATCCAAATCCGTTCAGTAGGATCGATAATTGTCCCACGAGAACATACTATCGGGATAAAAAGTATTCGGGATAAAAAGTATCCCATGTTTTAATACAGGTTTAAAACTATCTGGTTTCCAAATTTCATCCAAATCCGTTCAGTAGGATCGATAATTGTCCCACGGGAACATACTATCGGGATACAAAGTATTCGGGATTAAAAGTATCCTATGTTGTAATACAGGTTTTGAACTATCTGGTTTCCAAATTTCATCCAAATCCGTTCAGTGGGATCGATAATTGTCCCACGGGAGCATACGGGATAAAATTATTCGGGATAAAAAGTAGCCTATGTCCTTTCTCAGGCTCTATACTATCTGTGTATCAAATTTCGTTGAAATCGGTTCAGTAGTTTTGGTGTGAAAGAGCGACAGACAGACAGACAGACAGAGTTACTTTCGCATTTATAATATTAGTAAGGATTAGTTTTTACTTGTACTCGTATTAAGTATAATCGAAGAAGATAAAGTCTGCGAGCATAAAATTAAAATCACGTTGTGCAATCCCCATCTATTTAAACCCGATTCAAAATCAATAGCAATCCTTTAGCTATAATTTCTAACAGTGATTAAATGATTTTAAACAAACAAAATTTAAAACTTCACAATCTATATTTCATCTACCTTGTCGTGCAGGAGGAGCCCTGAAAGTGGCGGCAAAGTGGGACTCCTCAGTAAATTAATTTACTCAAACTAATCCATTTAATAGCCTTAACTGAATTTAGAGCAGCACTAACTGAAGGGCGATTTAATCGGTTCATGAACATACGGGTTGCATTAATAACGAATGGTAATTACATAGTTAAATATTCTGTGATTCTAGGAAAGTGAACCGTATTCTAATGGTTGGAATAGCCAACGAAAAGCGATACTAATTGGTATTAATGTTCGTGTACAAGTCGGTAGGCGCAAGGCTCGCAAATATTCGGAAGGTCATGTTATATATTCCTGATTTCGTATACTGTGTCAGAAACCGTTATTTTTATTAAAATAAATGTAAGCGAACCATCAAAACAGGCACCTAAGTAATTTAATAAAATAATCTAGTAAATACCTAGGGGTTTTAAAATAACAGCAACTATAATAATTTAGATCAACGTGGTGAAATGATAAAAAAATACTATGACGTTCACCTCCCATTACTCACTAGCGGAAAATATAGTGCATTAAATAAATAAATATCGCAGACCTTTGATAAAAAGACAGACACACCAACTGTACGGTCCCAAACTAAGCAAAGCTTGTACTATGGGTACCGTGCAATGGACTGGGGGCGATCCCGGTGACACCCAGACCACCGGGCGATACCTGGACAAGATACGGCAGGCGCGTGCCAGCCGTACACCGGATGTGTATGCGATGAAGGCTACGTGAGGCCCTATGACAATGCTACAGGAACTTGCAAGCCTGTACATAAATGCGGTAAGGAAGGGTTAAATAAATAAATATCGCCAGACTTACTCACCAACGATACGGTCCCAAACTAAGCAACGCTTGTACTATGGGTACAGTACAATGGACTGGGGGCGATCCCAGTGACACCCAGACCAGGGCAAATTACGAAAAGGCCATTTCCGAAATTTGCCCCGGCGGGAATCGAACCCGCAACCACCATGTGCAGTGAGCCGAGCGGCCTACGCTCGAACTACTGCGCCAAGCGGTCGTCAATGGAGATGGGACCTACGTTTTTTTTTACAGTTCTCAACACTTTACGGTCCTCGTTACGACACCCGCATATTACAGTAAGATTCATGGTTCAGTGACCAAGCCTGCTATTATTAAACAATTTTTGTGCGGGAATGCGTTAACCCCTAAATTCGTTACACTGCCCACTGGCAAGCATGTAAAGCTGATCCATCTTTGCTCTCCAAATTCCACGTAGAGTCAAAAAGCCGTCACAAAATTAATCAATGCCACAGTTAGACCACATAAACGGCAAATGGCCCAAACTCGAATGATACTGGGAAGGAATCCGGAAGCTCTGGTAACTGAATTAACGTAACACAATTTGGAGCGACTGTTATCTGCTACGTGAGAAGACCACGTTTAATTTATTCAAGTGGGATTATTTCAAATATAGCGCTATAGACTTGATTGTTACTTTAGGAATAACTAAAATTGAAAATTTAGACGACCGATGCGACTGTTTAAACTAAAAAAGAGCTGACAATTTTCAAACGGCTGAACCGATTTTATCTAACAAAAAAAACAAAATTGAAATCGGTTCATCCGCTTGGACGCTACGATACCACAGACAGAGACACAGATACACAAATACACATGTTAAACTTATTTTTACCCTCTATTTTTGTCGGAGGTTAAAATTGACTTGTCAATACGAAGTGCATTCTTTGTTTCAAAAGTCCGAAATAAAACTGAGGGTTGGTTGAGTATCAGGCATAGAATATCATTAAATAATACTGTCGTTACTTTCAAAAAAATTACAACCTCAAGTTTTCAAGTGTTCTTTCTTGAACATTGTAGCCCATTGGATGTGGTCTATGGCCGCAACTACACATTTGTGACCAATATTCAAAGACCCGCTAACTCAGAAAATATAACTGTTACCTACGTATTACTTCCTATCCTTCACTATGCATCTTCATATTCAGTATGTACCTAAATTTATTATTTTTAAAATTTGTATGTTTCGTAATAATTTCCAAAAGTGGTCTCGTACTAATTACGATTGTTCGTACTAATTGTAGTAGGCAAGCCACCGTACCTAGCCACCCCAGGGTAGATAGCAACTGAAACCCTAAAAACTTTACGTGATCAATCATATATATACAAGCCATTACTTTCCTTTCAACTTGAGCTGGGTGAAGCTGAGGAAGTTAAGCAATCCTATACTGGTGGAACCGGACGGTCTCACTTCATAGCACAGCAAGGCGGACGGTCTCGGTCCTGAGGATACCCGTCCAATTGAACCGGGTGGCTGGGTAAATCCTTTGACCAATAGGACAACCATTTTGATGAACCGTGGCAAATGTAGCGATCCTATTGGTCATAGGCTAGCCCAACCAGCCCGGATCAAGTGAACGGGCACCCTTAGGTTTAAGGTTTAGATAAATAGGTTTTACATGTATGTAGGGCCTTATAACCTTAATAACTGTAATAAAGTGTGCTTATCTGGTTCCAGCTGCCTCCGACGGGCGGATATCATCAAGGTATTCGACGGGAGAGACGCCAACTCACCCGCGATAGCTATGCTGTGCAATGAGCTTACAGGTTTGTTTGATGTAACTATAGTCATATACTAGGTGAAACAGGAAGGGTATAAATTTTTTTTTGCAACTTTACTTTGTAAATCTAAAACTATTGGTTTTGTGGGACAGTTGAGGTACTAAAGGTTTTGTAGACTTACGAAATCTGTCAACAAATGTATTCATATAACACCTTTTGTTTTTCAAATTTTCTCTAAAGCTGATAGTTTTCGAATCACAAAGTTAAGTTTAAGTTTTGAAAAAGAAAAGTATACCCTTTCTGTTTCAATTTGTATACATCTATCGGGTAGTACCACTCTCTCACAGAAGATCGGCGTAAATTAGTGAGAGAGTCGGAAGTCAATCCCTTCCCCTCCCTCTGCACCACTTCTCTTCAGGTTGGCAACGTGCAAGCATCTATAGGCTACGGATTGTACATACGCTTGTTTGCGACACTGTTATTGTTTTATTTATTGACTAGCTGAGCCCGCGACTTCGTCAGCGTGGAATTTAACTTAACAAAAAAGCCCGCTCCCGCGTTCTGAGCCCGCGCGACAGGACCCATTTTTAAATTTTGTTTTCCTAAACATAAAAGTAGCCTAAGTTACTGCTTATAACATCAGCTATCTACCAGTGAAAGTGCCGTCAAAATCGGTCCAGCCGTTTCGGAGATACTCTTTGATTTCATGTGTTTTTATTTTTTTACGCGGAACCCTAATTGTTTTTCTTAAATTACAGTAGCCTAAGTTACCCCTTAAAACATCAGCTATCTGCCAGTGAAAGTCCCGTCAAAATTGGTCCAGCCGTTTCGGAGATTACCCGGAACAAACACACAGACAGACAGACATTTTTTTTTTAAATCGCGTTTTTGTTATAGGTGTCGAATGTACTTTCATATGCATTTAGTGAAAACGTGTTATTTTCATATTACAAATAGACACTCCAATTTTATTTATTTGTATGTATATGTATGTGTATGTATAGAAAATATATACTTAACAAATATACCATAAACCTAGATGGTTGATGCCTAATATAATCTGAAACAAATTTATTATCAAAATTTATAATCATATATTATACTTAGGTAATGCGACATCCTCCTCTATATTGGAATCCTACGATCGATGCTTGTTGAGTATGTATTCCAATCGAGTTCGTATCGACTCCGTCACCCATCGCCTCGACCGTTCCCTTTTTGAATGAATAATGTCGCGTCAAAGCGGTACCGTCTTTCGGGTTCAAGGTTGCTTCCAGAATTCAGAAACATTTAGATTCCCCCATTTTGATGCCAGATGCAACACATAGATTACCTTTTTTGAAACCAGACCCAACACAAACAGTGTTCATATGTTGATGCCTTCGTCTATCTGGGTCTAGAACTATTTACCCAAATCATCCTAGGTCTGGGTCTGTTATAAATGGTACGATATTGCATATTTTATTACTGTCACTTATATCTACGAGATAGACACACAACTGATATTCATTCCGTAATAAAATATCAAAAAAATCCTTAATCCCTAAAACTAGATATTTATGTATGTTTCCGACGCGTTCCGCGTAACTTCTCTAATTTTTCTTTCTTCTCATTGGTATTTCATCATTTGTCTCAAAATACTAGTTTTTTAACCAGCCCTAACAAATACCGTTCTCGCTCCAGTTCTGAAGCTATGTGATTGCCAGTCCTACTTTCTATATCTACACCTAATTCCCAGGTATTCAAACAATGGCCGCCAATCTCGCTGTGTATTGCAAGACGTTGGTGAATGAACTTTTCAACTTTTATGCTACTGATAGTATATCAATCATGTCAGAAAGCAATTACTTAAGTAAACAATGAACCGCACTTTTGATTAAACGAAATGTGATTTAAGAATATAGTGTGGGTATTTCCGTTACGTATGTCATGAACATTCTCAGTTTTTCTAATCGCTTGCACACTTGTTATGTATAAAATCCGTTATTAATCTAGATTTAAATCATATTTAAATATGTTACTATTATTTGGTTTTGACAATGTTAATATTATTAATAATGTTGTAGGTACCTACTACCATACCTAATGTAAGTACTAGTTTTTTTTTTGGAACTCCAGGCCGACAAAGTCTCGATTAAAGCTAAACATAAATCTATATATAACTCAAAGGTGACTGACATAGTGATCTATCAACGCACAGCCCAAACTATTGGACGGATCGGGCTGAAATTTGGCATGCAGGTAGATGTTATGACGTAGGCATCCGCTAAGAAAGGATTTTGATTAATTCTACCCCCAAAGGGATAAAATAGGGGATGAAAGTTTGTATGAAACTTTGTCAAATAAATTCCACGCGGACGAAGTCGCGGGCACAGCTAGAACATTATAAATTTATAACTGTCAATGCGGGCGTGGTTCAAAGATACCAAAATTGCCTAGGACAGGTTCAGTCTGATTATGCGGGTGTTTTCTAATATCTACCCGCATTGTGGACTAATTAAGCCTTATGATAACAATTATCGATTACTTCGCACTTGGCTCTGGTGAAACTGATAACCTAATCATTGACCCCCCTTATCCAGGGTTACCGCTTTTATCATTTACTAAGGAAATTACAGTAGATACTTAAGTAAATATTTACAACACATTTTTAATGAACGCACCCAAGCAATTAATGTGCCAAAGAGGACAAGATAATTTTTAATAAAACGAGAAAAAATTGCACAATAATTTGAATACTTGCAGTTTGACGACCGCTTGGCGCAGTGGTTCCAGCGTAGGCCGCTCGGCTCACTATACCGGGTGGTTGCGGGTTCGTAATTTGCCCAGGTCTGGGTGTCACTGGGATCGCCCCCAGTCCATTGTACGGTACCCATAGTACAAGGGTTGCTTAGTTTGGGACCATACACTTGAAGCGTTCGTCTGGCTATATATATTTATTTATATACTCAGGTGACAAACGCACTAGTGTAGTAAAATACAAGCCTAAAGTCATACATTATCACATTACTCAAGCACGGAACAACAAAAAATCTACAAATATTAGACCCGCACTCAGCGGTTAGATGCGAGCTTATTAGACGGCCTCAGGCAATTTCTTTTTCATCTCCCAAGATCCGCCTTTACGAGTGCCAACAGGAGACAGCTATAATGTTTTTATGATTCCTTTATATCAACGTTATAATTTAGCGATGATATCCCCGTGCCGTGACGGCGTCTTGTTGTCTTTGGACATCCATAATTTTCTTTATGTAAGTAATAGGTACAGTTGAGAATTCGGTGGATACCAAATAAAAATATTCAAGTATCTATAATATTTTATTAGGTACATATCATCATTAATTTTAACAACAATTTATTTATTCTATAATACGTTCATTTATAATGAGTTGTAAAATAATTTCCTTAGTAAATGATAAAATCGATAAGGGCTGGATAAGAGGCAATTCTAAAATCAAGGGACCATAACATACCTATACAATGATTTATGTTTGGCGGGATACACAAGCGATCACTTCAAGAATTGTACATTCTATGTAAATCAATATAATAGAAAGTAAGTAGAAAATTATGGCATTGTTAGAGGTGGAATAACGTCAAATTACTTAAAAAAAACATAATGATATTCATGTCTTCAGCACTATTTAAATTTTAATGTTTCGTACGAGTCAGTTCCAATGAAGTTCCTACACATCATCCAATGAGTTTCCCCAACTGATACCAGTACAATGCGATAAGGGTTGCCTTGTACCTACATCTACCTACATCTTTTCAATACGGTCCCATCTCAAAACCTGCTAACAATGAAACGCACGCTCTAAAGTTATTCAGAACGCGTCCTTATATCTGTTTTGGAACATACTCACTTACGCTCCTGAATTCGCTCACTTTCAATCACTGTTGGGGCATACAAGAGCCAAATAAAACTTATGTACAAAAAACTACAGCGTGACTAGTATCCTTTTGTTTAGTGGCCCAGAAAGATCGGGTTCTTACACCTACTTTTACGTTTATCATACACTAGCTGTGCCCGCGACATCGTCCGCGTGGAATTTAACTTAACAATCATCCCCTATTTTATCCTCTTGGGGCTAGAATGAATCAAAATCCTTTCTTAGCGGATGCCTACGTCATAACATCTACCTGCATGCCAAATTTCAGCCCGATCCGTCCAGTGGTTTGGGCTGTGCGTTGATAGATCACTATGTCAGTCAGTCAGTCAGTCACCTTTGAGTTATATATATTTAGATTTGGACATCAGGGATAATATCGCTTATAGTTGGTAGACATGGGCACCATAAAACTAAAAACAGGCAGGTTATTTTAAACTCAGTAAGACAAACCAGAGATTAGCTGAATACAGGAAACGTCCTTGAGTAGAAATGTGATTAATGAGTTATTAATATAGATGTGGCAATGTCTTCTACAAAACTCCTCTAAACAATAAGATAGACACTTCAATTTTATGATATAAGTAGTTAGTAGTACCTATTGTACAATGCGGAAGTGTCGTGCTTTAAGGGAATTTCGCCTCAAATTTCGACTATGCTCGGAGTTCCTTTGATACGCGGCAGCTGGAATTTCGTGACGTTTCCAAAATCAGTAATGTCATTCTATTGTCGGATTTTGGTCGCAATCTCGCTGCCGCGGAATGGAAATTTTTATTCTGCACCAGCTCGTGATTGAGGGGATTCGTGTTACGCTGGAAATATTGGAAATTCTGAAACTAATGTAGACTTTATCGGTGGAATAGTGTGAAAATACGATTTATGACGAGATACCTAAATTCCAATCGGTTGTTAGATGAAAAATCCGGAAAACCTTGTAGCCATCATCAGCGAACAGAAAAGTTAACCCTTGTTTTATATGTCTCAATACTCTCAATGAATTCGAAGCACAATGATTACCTACCTAGTGGGAATTTTCAAAAGCGTAGCTTAGCTTCCAGTATATCATAAGGTACTCTGTGTTCTAGCTTACTCGACACGACTAGTAACTTATATTTAAGAATGCCTGTCCATTTGAACCGGGCTGGCTAGCCAGTTCGCTTCGTATAGTAAGGATACTTAATTTTCCTCAGCTCATTAAAATGAAGCGATACTATTGGTCGAAGCAAGCAGGCTAGTCAGCCCAGCATGCCCGCCTAGTCGAGTGAACGGGCACCCTTAGAGGCCGCCGAATGTTGAGATAGTACGACTAGTAAGACGACCTTGGTTCTGTGAAACAAATCTTGATACTAACACATCATCGCCTCTTCCAGGTTACGAGGTGCTGTCCACAGGGCCAGCGCTGCTGATCCAGTTCACGGCCAACTCGGCCACCCCTGGCCAGGGCTTCGCTGCGTCCTTCCTCTTCCAGCCACCACCAGATTCCACGGCGGCTGGTGTGTATAGAGAAATAGAAATGTTATTAATATTAAGTCCTGTATAGTTTCCTTTTGATGAATATGTTTATTAAGTCAGTATAAAATGGAGAGGTGGTTCCTCAATTTATTATTCATATTTTTTGGAGAGATAGACAGTTCGGCCAAATGGTTCAGCTGTTGTTATGGGTAATTAGAACGTAGTCTGAAAAAATCCAAGTTCTGACAACCGAGCCTCAAAGCGCCTGGACAATAAGAAAAAAACTCAGATCTCTGTCTCTCAGATCGGAATATGTGTGTAAGTAAATATCGATATTAAACCAATTCAGGGTGCACTGAACTTCAATACCTAAATTTTACGAAAAAAATAAATAGATGGATGATTGCAATTTAAAAAATACATACTTACTTACTATTACTAATATTTTTGTAATTATGACTAGCTTACCTACCTAAAGCTAGTTATTCGAATTTCCTATTCAATATTAATTTCATACCAAAACTTAGCGCTTTGTAGTAAATGCGTCGGTAGGCACCAGTTAAATTTGCACTGCCGCCAACACACTATGAATAGGAATTTTGGACTAGCTCCAGGCCATTTCGCAAGTACTACCCAGCTTATGCAGCTAGGTAGCACTAGGAATGAATGTATATGTAGCTACGTAGTTATCTGATATCCTGCTTACGTAAGAAAGTACGACTTGCATCATGAGATCGAGGACAGGCACTTTTGACACCGTCATCTAGTGGGAATATTTGACATCACGTTATCAGAGAATTGTGTAACAGTGGCATCTATGAAGATATTATATAAACCCACTGACGACTACTAACGCCATCTACATACAGCTTTTAAGACTATCAAGCAACAGGACTTATCAAATATTGCATAAGCTAGAATTCTAGATGGCGCTAGTTGTTCCAAGCCTTTGTTGAACACTAACACCATTACCCAGAGCGGATCTTTTTAGAACTTTTACGTAACTAAACTTACCAAATACTTAATAAAGAGAAATTGTAGATGGCGCTAACTGGCCAAACCGTTTCTAATTATTTTACGTGTTCATTTATTTAATTTTTAATTTAGATTAATACATGGTAATTTAAACATTAAATAAATGATTGATTATTATTATTTAACTACACAATTATTTTCAGATTCCGACCGGCTGTTGAAGTTGAGTTTCGGGAAAGCTTTCGAGTCCCTTGGACCCGAAGTCAGCGCTACAAGTGAGTGCTTACAGTCTCCTATTACTTACTAATTCAGCATAGTTCAATATTAGATAGGAAACTGCGTGCAAACTAGAAATTACCAAGTAAACTTAGACCGGCCTTAGTTAATGATTTAGTTACATATAGGTTCCCATCTGAACATCACGAAAGTTTTTTCATTCTTTTTTAATTATAGATTGACAATGTTAGTTATGTGGGTAGGTAAGGTAGGTAACCTACCCACTGTCTAACTAAACTAAGGACGATTGCAAATTTCTTCAATTCTCTTAATGTTATTGAAATTATAATTCGCACATAGGTAAGGACCTACCTAGATTCTTAAAAACTCAGAGGAGCTGTCCGGGGGTTTGAACCCAGGAGGACCTTGTGCCCGCAAGACGCGTGCTTGACCAATCGGCTTCCACTGCTAATATTATAATTAAGTAGGTAGGTAACTAATGTATTATTTATACGTACGTACCTATGTAACATCCCCAATAAAATAATACTGTAGGTACCTGAGTAATAGTAGGTACTTACTTAAATCCCTTTAGAAGTACCTACCGTATACCTAAGTATCTTCGGTATTCTCGTAGGCGTCAGAAAAACCAGTGCGGGTTTCCCACATCCGTGACGTCACAGGCCCACTCGCAAATGCACCGCCTGCGGAGTACTTAACTCCGTGCAGCTTATAAAACATACAGCAACAGAATAAATAAATGAACACACCGGCTGCAGTGGGCTCCGTTACTCACGCCGTCGCCGGCGACCGTACATTTGCGAGCCAACAAACACCGCGTGAAACATTGATAGGACTCTTTTTCGAATTTCGAACGGATTATTTTTTAAATTTTAAAATGCAACGGAATTTCCAGTCAATGGTGCTGAATCTGTTGGTAGACAACTTGACTGAACGGGCCGTCTTTTGAGCGCGAGACTGACAAAATTATAGACTTGTCAAAATTATTTGTAGCTAACAGAATTAGGAACAATTATTATGAATACTTAGGTTTTATTTCGTTATTTTTACATTAATTAAGTAGGTACGTATTTCAGGAAGTAAATAAGTACCTAGTCTACACTTGCCTTATTTTATCTGGGTAGTTTTCTCAGTGCATTGATTTTGGATTTTGCCCTGACATCGTCCAGAAAAAAAATGCTATTGCCTACTGGCCACTCTAAATCCGGGCTTTAGAGTGATTTCAGCGCTGTCAATCAAATGAATTGACAATTTATTACGTAAGTATCTAATTAACTAAGTACTTACGTAGCTGGAAGTTGTTGTAAAGTAGAAAAAAAAAACAATGAAGCCGCCTTTACTAGGTACCAAGGCTTCATAAGAGGAACATAGTAATAATAATCCTTCCACTCCCTATTTCGCTTTCACACGCCTTATATCGTATCTGTTTACCTTTTCATGCATAAAACCGAACATGTGACTGTCCGTCAGTTTACGACTTGGGATCTTGTATTATTTATTCGTTTCCCCTTTTCTGTGTTGGATCACAATTGTTGTTCTTATGTTAGGTACAATTTCGGATCAGTCTCTTCGAGTTATGTGTACCTAGTAAGTACCGAAGAAAGCATTTTGCACATCATCGTGGAATGTCCGGTCCACTGCAAAGAAAGAACGGAACTGGAAACAATAATTGGAATAAAAATAACAACACACGAAATAAAAAATTTAATAAGAGACTAGCTGTGCCCCGCAACTCCGTCCGCGTGGAATGTGGACCACCCTTAACATTTTTCCTGAATTTTCTTTGCTATAAACCTCACGGAGCCTGAGACCTTTCCAACGAATGCAAAACCGTGGAAATCGGTTCGTGCGTTCTGGAGTTATAGCGTCAGGAAGGAAAACCCGACTTATTTTTATATAGTAGACTAGCTGTGCCCGCGACTTCGTCCGCGTTGAATTTAACTTAACAAAAATTTTATTTAACAAAAAATATTTGTCTAGTTCGCAGAGTTTACGGAAAGTATTTTTTTAATAAAAGTAGCTCACGTTACTTCTTATAACATAAGCTATCCGCCAGTGAAAGTCCCGTCAAAGTCGGTCTGGCCAGTACTTTAAATACCAGAAGTGATAAAAGTATTTATTTTGATTTAAGGATTAATTTGTTAGTACCAAATGTACATTCTAATAGTAAGCCGTAGTAGTATAATAGGTAATAAGACTCGGCCACCAGCTATTTCAAAAAAAAATATAAATTTTCATTGTATTTAAGGTTCACAATTTTGGCGATAATGGCTTGCACATAAAAAAACACGAAAATCTCACAGCATCGCCCTCGTGGTTTTCGATAATTGTCCCACGGGAACATACTATCGGCATATAAAATATCCCATGTTTTAATCCAGGTTTTGAACTATCTGTATTCCAAATTTCATTCAAATCTGTTCAGTAGGATCGATAATTGTCCCACGGGAGTATACAGTATAAAAAGTATTCGGAATAAAAAGTATCCCATGTTTAATCCAGGTTTCGAACTATCTGTGTTCCAAATTTCATCCAAATCCGTTCAGCAGGATGGATAATTGTCCCACGGGAACATACTATCGGGATAAAAAGTATTCGGGATAAAAAGTATCCCATGTTTTAATACAGGTTTAGAACTATCTGGTTTCCAAATTTCATCCAAATCCGTTCAGTATGATCGATAATTGTCCCACGGGAACATACTATCGGGATAAAAAGTATTCGGGATAAAAAGTATACCATGTTTTAATACAGGTTTTGAACTGTCTGGTTTCCAAATTTCATCCAAATCCGTTCAGTAGGATCGATAATTGTCCCACGGGAACATACTATCGGGATAAGAAGTATCCCATGTTTTAATCCAGGTTTGGAACTATCTGTTTTCCAAATTTCATCCAAATCCGTTCAGTAGGATCGATAATTATCCCACGGGAGCATACGGGATAAAAAAGTATTCGGGATAAAAAGTATCCCATGTTTTAATACTGGTTTTGAACTATCTGGTTTCCAAATTTCATCCAAATCCGTTCAGTAGGATCGATAATTGTCCCACGGGAACATACTATCGGGATAAAAAGTATCCCATGTTTTAATCCAGGTTTAGAACTATCTGTGTTCCAAATTTCATCCAAATCCGTTCAGCAGGATGGATAATTGTCCCACGGGAACATACTATCGGGATAAAAAGTGTTCGGGATAAAAAGTATCCCATGTTTTAATACAGGTTTAGAACTATCTAGTTTCCAAATTTCATCCAAATCCGTTCAGTAGGATCGATAATTGTCCCACGGGAACATACTATCGGGATACAAAGTATTCGGGATTAAAAGTATCCCATTTTTCAATACAGGTTTTGAACTATCTGGTTTCCAAATTTCATCCAAATCCGTTCAGTAGGATCGATAATTGTCCCACGGGAACATACTATCGGGATACAAAGTATTCGGGATTAAAAGTATCCCATGTTTCAATACAGGTTTTGAACTATCTGGTTTCCAAATTTCATCCAAATCCGTTCAGTAGGATCGATAATTGTCCCACGGGAACATACTATCGGGATACAAAGTATTCGGGATTAAAAGTATCCCATGTTTCAATACAGGTTTTGAACTATCTGGTTTCCAAATGTCATCCAAATCCGTTCAGTAGGATCGATAATTGTCCCACGGGAACATACTATCGGGATAAAAAGTATACCATGTTTTAATACAGGTTTTGAACTGTCTGGTTTCCAAATTTCATCCAAATCCGTTCAGTAGGATCGATAATTGTCCCACGGGAACATACTATCGGGATAAGAAGTATCCCATGTTTTAATCCAGGTTTGGAACTATCTGTTTTCCAAATTTCATCCAAATCCGTTCAGTAGGATCGATAATTATCCCACGGGAGCATACGGGATAAAAAAGTATTCGGGATAAAAAGTATCCCATGTTTTAATACTGGTTTTGAACTATCTGGTTTCCAAATTTCATCCAAATCCGTTCAGTAGGATCGATAATTGTCCCACGGGAACATACTATCGGGATAAAAAGTATCCCATGTTTTAATCCAGGTTTAGAACTATCTGTGTTCCAAATTTCATCCAAATCCGTTCAGCAGGATGGATAATTGTCCCACGGGAACATACTATCGGGATAAAAAGTGTTCGGGATAAAAAGTATCCCATGTTTTAATACAGGTTTAGAACTATCTAGTTTCCAAATTTCATCCAAATCCGTTCAGTAGGATCGATAATTGTCCCACGGGAACATACTATCGGGATACAAAGTATTCGGGATTAAAAGTATCCCATTTTTCAATACAGGTTTTGAACTATCTGGTTTCCAAATTTCATCCAAATCCGTTCAGTAGGATCGATAATTGTCCCACGGGAACATACTATCGGGATACAAAGTATTCGGGATTAAAAGTATCCCATGTTTCAATACAGGTTTTGAACTATCTGGTTTCCAAATTTCATCCAAATCCGTTCAGTAGGATCGATAATTGTCCCACGGGAACATACTATCGGGATACAAAGTATTCGGGATTAAAAGTATCCCATGTTTCAATACAGGTTTTGAACTATCTGGTTTCCAAATGTCATCCAAATCCGTTCAGTAGGATCGATAATTGTCCCACGGGAACATACTATCGGGATAAAAAGTATCCCATGTTTTAATCCAGGTTTAGAACTATCTGTGTTCCAAATTTCATCTAAATCCGTTCAGCAGGATCGATAATTGTCCCACGGGAGCATACGGGATAAAAAGTATCCCATATTTTAATACAGGTTTAGAACTATCTGGTTTCCAAATTTCATCCAAATCCGTTCAGTAGGATCGATAATTGTCCCACGGGAACATACTATCGGGATAAAAAGTATCCCATGTTTTAATCCAGGTTTCGAACTATCTGTGTTCCAAATTTCATCCAAATCCGTTCAGCAGGATGGATAATTGTCCCACGGGAACATACTATCGGGATAAAAAGTATTCGGGATAAAAAGTATCCCATGTTTTAATACAGGTTTAGAACTATCTGGTTTCCAAATTTCATCCAAATCCGTTCAGTAGGATCGATAATTGTCCCACGGGAACATACTATCGGGATACAAAGTATTCGGGATTAAAAGTATCCTATGTTGTAATACAGGTTTTGACTATCTGGTTTCCAAATTTCATCCAAATCCGTTCAGTAGGATCGATAATTCTCCCACGGGAGCATACGGGATAAAATTATTCGGGATAAAAAGTAGCCTATGTCCTTTCTCAGGCTCTAGGCTATCTGTGTATCAAATTTCATTGAAATCGGTTCAGTAGTTTTGGTGTGAAAGAGCGACAGACAGACAGATAGACAGACAGACAGACAGACAGACAGACAGACAGAGTTACTTTCGCATTTATAATATTAGTAAGGATAAAAGCACTAGAGACTTCTTTATACAATTTTGCAAAGAAATAGCCCGTAAAGTGGCATTAAGAAACAAATAGTACACATTATATAACTTTAACAAAATAACAGGCTTGCTCAGCAAATTAAAAAAAGACATAAAAAAGTCCCTGACTTCCACATCAGGGGAATATCAGTTAAAAAAAAAAAAAAAAAAAAAAAAGTACCTTTATTGTTTTCTTATATTTACGCGAATACTACACATTGAAATAAAACTATTTTTACGGATTATATCGCGTTTATTTAATTTTTATTTTCCCGACGTTTCGGTTGCTTTACAGCAACCGTGGTCACGGGGGGACTGAGGTGTTAGACGTCCTGATGTCATAGTTAAAAACTGGGTACCCTCAAAATTTAGTTGGTGTTTGCGGTCCGATCCACGCAGAAAGTGCTCACTGTGTCTTGAGGTCTTGCAATGGTACGCTTGGTTTTCGATTTAATTATATTAATTACTGGATCCCAAGTTGGTGGTAGCACCCAGCCATCTTCCCTATTGAAATTAGGATGTTTTTTAATTTCAATGGCCTCACGTATCATCCTTGGTCGGAATCGGTGTTCTATTGCGAGGATCTGTGGTTTATCAAATCTGATATAATGGCTGGTGCGGTCCTGTACATGTTCACAGATTGCAGACTTCGTGGAGCGCCGGTGTTTCACGTCAGCTATGTGTTTCGGTTGCGTTTCGGTTGCTGTAAAGCAACCGAAACGTCGGGAAAATAAAAATTAAATAAACGCGATATAATCCGTAAAAATAGTTTTATTTCAATATTAAGTACCTACTACTTATTATTATTCGTTATCTGGTTATGGAAACTGATATACCAACTGTATAGTCCCAAACACAGATATAGATTTACATAGACTAGCTGAGCCCGCGACTTCGTCCGCGTGGAATTTCACTTTACAAAAAAGCCCGCTCTCGCGTTCTGAACCCGCGCGACAGGTCCCATTTTTTTCAATTTTGTTTTTTTTAAATAAAAGTAGCCTAAGTTACTCCTTAACACATCAGCTATCTGCCAGTGAAAATCCCGTCAAAATCGGTCCAGCCGTTTCGGGGATTACCCGGAACAAACACACAGACAGACAGACAAACAAAAATTTATTAAATCGCGTTTTTGTTATAGGTGTCGTATGTACTTTCATAATATGCATTTAGTGAAAAGGTGTTATTTTGATATTACAAACAGACACTCCAGTTTTATTTATTAGTATAGATAGTTAACGCAAATGCATGTACTTCGCGTGACCGAACCCCGACCAAGCGTCAAGGTTAGTCGCCGCTAAATTACAGTCCGCGCGCGTCGATTGTTGCAGCCGGTCGGCCGTAAAAACAAAAAAAATGCTTCGTCGTGTGATAATTAAATGCAAAAGCCCAAAATTTCGAGTATTTTATTTCCCGTCACTAAATTTCGGCTGTGACGTCACAGTAGGTGTTAAAAATTCGGCACGCTTGGTTTTAATACAAATCGTGATACTTGCGTTATCTATGTAAATCTAGTATATCTGTGGTCCCAAACTATAGAAAGCTGCAGTAATGGGCTGGAGGGCTGATCCCAGTTACACCCAGACCCGGAAAAATTGCAATTGGACCACTCCTGGAGTCACTACTAGACGAATGAAACCTGGGGAGTACCTATTCACAATCAGCGGAAAATTTCCGTGTCGTGTTCATCTTTGTTTATAAGTGTTATTAGTGTATTAGCTAATTCATTTGTAAAAGAAGGATGGAAGCTGTCGTTTCCGACATCGGAAACTTTCCGTCAATTGTGAATAAGTACCCCCAGAATATGCAATAGCAGGTGTTGTGTTTCGATTGCGCACGTCCACTATGTCCAAGGCTTTGAAGCATGGTTAATAACAAATCCGTAGATAAAAACAACTTTAGTCCTTAATCATAAAGTTTTTGTTCAGAGTGCGTTTGCTGCCAAATTGCCCACAGCCAAATGCTTCCTCTGGCCCCATATATTTCGGTTGCCCTGGGCAAACTGTTTTGGTATTGGGGCAAACGTTGGCAAAGCAAGTTTTGATTTGTAACTAACATTTTAATGTGTGTAAGTGCGTGTAATTTGATCGCTTAGATTGGGAAACTTAGAGCCGATGTTGTAAAACCTTCCTAATTTTGATATTTAACGTAGGTATTAAATATTTATTAAGTTTATCGGACGACCGCTTGACGTAGTGGTTCGAGCGTAATCCACTCTGCTAACTATCCTGAGTGGTTGCGGGTTCGATTCCCGTCAGGGTAAATTTCGGAAATGGCATTTTCATAATTTGCCCTGGTCTGGGAGACACTGGGATCGCCACCAGTCTACTGCACGGTATATATAGTACATGTGTTGCTTAGTTTGGGACCATACAGTTGGTGTGTCCGTCTGGCGATATTTATTTATTTAATAAAACCCAACTAGATCTCGCGATACGGGTAGTGTCTGCTAAAATGCTTTCAATAGAGTAAGCGAGGTGAAGTTAAATGCTTGAAATATAGGTCTCTTTATTATCGTTACATTTTTTTGTAGAAACCTTTACCGGAAGATTTTAATTGGAGACTAGATATTGCACGCCTCAAAGCAAATTTGAGTCTGTTTACCTACAAAGCCTCCTATTCAAAGAAAGATAATTATGGTGTTTTATACCTTACGATAAATTGTTTTTAGTAGCATTTAAAGCATGTACTTACTATTCTGTAGCAGATGTTATAATTCACATGCATGACACATGACGTGTATTTCTATATTCAGTGTTTAGCATGGTGCGTATAAGAAGAATACTTTCAAGCAGATTCTGTCTAGTACCTAGCATATGACCAATATGTATTACCAAACGAAATAAGTTATACCTATTTCATATTTAATATCAGGACACCACGCAAGCATATTTTCGTAATTGACAACTCTACAAGTACCTTCTGACCTGTGGGTATTTTTTAAATAAGTAGCCATGAATCAAAGCTCACTGCCGCTACTCATGTGCACACAATCGCTGTACACACATACTAGAGGCTGCTTTATGAACGCAAGCCCAGTTTGTTCAAAAGTATATACGAGTAACTCTGAAGTTAAAATAGTAAATGTTTGAACGTTTGTACTGTTTATTTGCTACGGCGGAATACGTATGAACGTTGAAATTGTTGCATTAGTTATGATGATGTTGGCCTAAGCCAACATCATATTCTTAGCTTCCCAACCAAACTCCTAAGAGTTTGGTTGGGAAGCTAAGAATATGTTACAAATGATACATTATATCAGATCACGGGTTAAAACTATAAATAAGTAGTAAAATAAATAATTATCGCCAGACTGGCACACCAACTGTACGGTCCCAAACTAAGCAAAACTTGTACTATGAGTACCGTGCAATTGCCTGGGGGCGATCCCAGTGACACCCACACCTGGGCAAACTACGAAAAGGCCATTTCCAAAATTTTCCCCGATGGGAGTCGAACCCGCAACCACCCGGTGCAGTGAGCCGAGCGATCTACGTCCAAACCACACACAGATAGAGATAGAGATAATACCCACAAAGTGTCAGCATTTTAGATCATTACTCACATCATCTATAGATATGGTATGTGAAAAATTATTAAGGGAGTCGAGGATATAAGAGGAGTGGGACTAGGGAGGGGAAGGGAAAGGACTGGTTTTGACTGGTGTATTCTTTAACAATAAAAGAAAAGGTCTTCAAACAAGATATCGCTTGCGACCGGCCCACATTTTTTCTTTAGAACTCATATATACTAGGTGAAACAGAAACGGGAATCTATACAAATAAATAAAATTGGAGTGTCTGTTTGTAATATCATAATAACACCTTTTCACTAAATGCATATGAAAGTACATACGACACCTATAACAAAACGCGATTTAAAAAATTGTTTGTTCCGGGTAATCTCAAAAAACGGCTGGACCGATTTTGACGGGACTTTCACTGGCAGATAGCTGTTGTTATAAGCAGTAAGATAGGCTACTTTTATTTTAGAAAAACAAAATTAAAAAATGGGTCCTGTCGCGCGGGCTCAAAACGCGGGAGCGGGCTTTTTAGTTAAGATAAATTCCACGCGGACGAAGTCGCGGGCTCAGCTAGTAGGTACTATTTTTTTGCAACTTTACTTTGTAATTCTAAAACTATTGGCTTTGTGGGACAGTTGAAGTAGGTACTAAAGGTTTTGTAGACTTATAAAATCTGTCAACAGCTATATCCCTGTAATACCTTTTGTTTTTTAAGTTTCCACCAAAGCTGATAGATTTAAAATTTCAAAGTTAAGTTTTGAAAAAAAAAGTATACCCTTTATGTTTCAACCTGTAGATTTAATAAACATATTATGTACTAGTTTTTGCCCGCGACTTCGTCCGAGTAGACTTATAAACTATCTGTGTTCCAAATTTCATCCAAATCCGTGCAGTAGTTTTTGCGTGAAAGAGTTAGAAACATACATCCACACTCACAAACTTTCGCATTTATAATATTAGTAGGATCTACTGTATAACGTTCAAGATTCTAACCCAAACCAAAATAACAATCTGTCTCAATCATCTCAAACTTGCCCTCCATAACTCTCAAAATAATACCTATCTGCATCAATATCGAACGATCGACTGAAGTGGGGTCAAGTTTACCTATAGATAGCATTTATCAACATAACATCGGGTTATTGGGGTCAAACCGCTGCCGACAAGATTAATAATTAAAATCATTGGACAGCCTCCAATCCGGCTCTATTGACATATTAATTTCTTATTATTTATTTAATCCTTACTAATATTATAAATGCGAAAGTAACTCTGTCTGTCTGTCTGTCTGTCTGTCTGTCTGTCTGTCTGTCTGTCGCTCTTTCACACCAAAACTACTGAACCGATTTCAATGAAATTTGATACACAGATAGTCTAGAGCCTGAGAAAGGACATAGGCTACTTTTTATCCCGAATAATTTTATCCCCTATGCTCCCGTGGGACCATTATCGATCCTACTGAACGGATTTGGATGAAATTTGGTAACCAGATAGTTCAAAACCTGTATTACAACATAGGATACTTTTAATCCCGAATACTTTGTATCCCGATAGTATGTTCCCGTGGGACCATTATCAATCCTACTGAACGGATTTGGATGAAATTTGGAAACCAGATAGTTCTAAACCTGTATTAAAACATGGGATACTTTTTATCCCGAATACTTTTTATCCCGATAGTATGCTCCCGTGGGACAATTATCGATGCTACTGAACGGATTTGGATGAAATTTGGAACACATATAGTGTAAAAACCAAATGCCAAATTGATGAATTTGCTAGCTGTGCCCGCGACTTCGTCCGCGTTGAATTTAACTTAACAAAAATTTTATTTAACAAAAAATATTTGTCTAGTTCGCAGAGTTTACGGAAAGTATTTTTTTTAATAAAAGTAGCTCACGTTACTTCTTATAACATAAGCTATCCGCCAAAGAAAGTCCCGTCAAAGTCGGCCTGGCCAGTACTTTAAATACCAGAAGTGATAAAAGTATATATTTTGATTTAAGGATTAATTTGTTACTACCAAATGTACATCCTAATAGTAAGTCGTAGTAGTATAAAAGGTAATAAGACTCTGCCACCAGCTATTTCAAAATAAATTATCAATTTTCATTGTATTTAAGGTTCACTATTTTGGCGATAATGGCTTGCACATAAAAAATCACGAAAATCTCACAGCATCGCCCTCATGGTTTTCGATAATTGTCCCACGGGAACATACTATCGGCATATAAAATATCCCATGTTTTAATCCAGGTTTTGAACTATCTGTGTTCCAAATTTCATCCAAATCCGTTCAGCAGTATCGATAATTGTCCCACGGGAGCATACGGGATTAAAGGTATTCGGGATAAAAAGTATCCCATATTTTAATACAGGTTTAGAACTATCTGGTTTCGAAATTTCATCCAAATCCGTTCAGTAGGATCGATAATTATCCCACGGGAACATACTATCGGGATAAAAAGAATTCCATGTTTTAATCCAGGTTTCGAACTATCTGTGTTCCAATTTTCATCCAAATCCGTTCAGCAGGATGGATAATTGTCCCACGGGAGCATACGGGATAAAAAGTATCCCATGTTTTAATACAGGTTTTGAACTATCTGGTTTCCAATTTTCATCCAAATCCGTTCAGCAGGATGGATAATTGTCCCACGGGAGCATACGGGATAAAAAGTATCCCATGTTTTAATACAGGTTTTGAACTATCTGGTTTCCAAATTTCATCCAAATCCGTTCAGTAGGATCGATAATTGTCCCACGGGAACATGCTATCGGGATAAAAAGTATCCCATGTTTTAAAACAGGTTTAGAACTATCTGTGTTCCAAATTTCATCCAAATCCGTTCAGCAGGATCGATAAGTGTCACACGGGAGCATACGGGATTAAAAGTGTTCGGGATAAAAAGTATCCCATGTTTTAATACAGGTTTGGAACTATCCGGTTTTCAAATTTCATCCAAATCCGTTCAGTAGGATCGATAATTGTCCCACGGGAACATACTATCGGGATTCAAAGTATTCGGGATTAAAAGTATCCTATGTTGTAATGCAGGTTTTGAACTATCTGGTTTCCAAATTTCATCCAAATCCGTTCAGGTAGGATGGATAATTGTCCCACGGGAACATACTATCGGGATAAAAAGTATTCGGGATAAAAAGTATCGCATGTTTTAATACAGGTTTTGAACTATCTGGTTTCCAAATTTCATCAAAATCCGTTCAGTAGGATCGATAATTGTCCCACGGGAACATACTATCGGGATACAAAGTATTCGGGATTAAAAGTATCCTTTTGTAATACAGGTTTTGAACTATCTGGTTTCCAAATTTCATCCAAATCCGTTCAGTAGGATCGATAATTGTCCCACGGGAACATACTATCGGGATAAAAAGTATCCCATGTTTTAATCCAGGTTTGGAACTATCTGTGTTCCAAATTTCATCCAAATCCGTTCAGTAGGATCGATAATTGCCCCACGGGAGCATACGGGATAAAAAGTATTCGGGATAAAAAGTATCCCATGTTTTAATACAGGTTTAGAACTATCTGGTTTCCAAATTTCATCCAAATCCGTTCAGTATGATCGATAATGGTCCCACGGGAACATACTATCGGGATAAAAAGTATCCAATGTTTTAATACAGGTTTTAAACTATCTGGTTTCCAAATTTCATCCAAATCCGTTCAGTATGATCGATAATGGTCCCACGGGAACATACTATCGGGATAAAAAGTATTCGGGATAAAAAGTATCCCATGTTTTAATCCAGGTTTGGAACTACCTGTGTTCCAAATTTCATCCAAATCCGTTCAGTAGGATCGATAATTGTCCCACGGGAGCATACGTGATAAAAAGTATTCGGGATAAAAAGTATCCCATGTTTTAATACAGGTTTTGAACTATCTGGTTTCCAAATTTCATCCAAATCCGTTCAGTATGATCGATAATGGTCCCACGGGAACATACTATCGGAATAAAAAGTATTCGGGATAAAAAGTATCCCATGTTTTAATACAGGTTTTGAACTATCTGGTTTCCAAATTTCATCCAAATCCGTTCAGTATGATCGATAATGGTCCCACGGGAACATACTATCGGGATATAAAGTATCCCATGTTTTAATCCAGGTTTTACACTATATGTGTTCCAAATTTCATCCAAATCCGTTCAGTAGGATCGATAATTGTCCCACGGGAGCATTCTATCGGGATAAAAAGTATTCGGGATAAAAAGTATCCCATGTTTTAATACAGGTTTAGAACTATCTGGTTTCCAAATTTAATCCAAATCCTTTCAGTATGATCGATAATGGTCCCACGGGAACATACTATCGGGATAAAAAGTATCCAATGTTTTAATACAGGTTTTGAACTATCTGGTTTCCAAATTTCATCCAAATCCGTTCAGTATGATCGATAATGGTCCCACGGGAACATACTATCGGGATAAAAAGTATTCGGGATAAAAAGTATCCCATGTTTTAATCCAGGTTTGGAACTATCTGTGTTCCAAATTTCATCCAAATCCGTTCAGTAGGATCGATAATTGTCCCACGGGAGCATTCTATCGGGATAAAAAGTATTCGGGATAAAAAGTATCCCATGTTTTAATACAGGTTTAGAACTATCTGGTTTCCAAATTTAATCCAAATCCTTTCAGTATGATCGATAATGGTCCCACGGGAACATACTATCGGGATAAAAAGTATCCAATGTTTTAATACAGGTTTTGAACTATCTGGTTTCCAAATTTCATCCAAATCCGTTCAGTATGATCGATAATGGTCCCACGGGAACATACTATCGGGATAAAAAGTATTCGGGATAAAAAGTATCCCATGTTTTAATCCAGGTTTGGAACTATCTGGTTTCCAAATTTCATCCAAATCCGTTCAGTAGGATTGATAATGGTCCCACGGGAACATACTATCGGGATACAAAGTATTCGGGATTAAAAGTATCCTATGTTGTAATACAGGTTTTGAACTATCTGGTTACCAAATTTCATCCAAATCCGTTCAGTAGGATCGATAATTGTCCCACGGGAGCATAGGGGATAAAATTATTCGGGATAAAAAGTAGCCTATGTCCTTTCTCAGGCTCTAGACTATCTGTGTATCAAATTTCATTGAAATCGGTTCAGTAGTTTTGGTGTGAAAGAGCGACAGACAGACAGACAGACAGACAGACAGACAGACAGACAGACAGAGTTACTTTCGCATTTATAATATTAGTAAGGATAGTATGTTCCCGTGGGACCATTATCGATCATACTGAACGGATTTGGATGAAATTTGGAAACCAGATAGTTCAAAACCTGTATTAAAACATGGGATACTTTTTATCCTGAATACTTTTTATTCCGATAGTATGTTCCCGTGGGACCATTATCGATCATACTGAACGGATTTGGATGAAATTTGGAAACCAGATAGTTCAAAACCTGTATTAAAACATGGGATACTTTTAATCTCGAATACTTTTCATCCCGTATGCTCCCGTGGGACAATTATCGATCCTACTGAACGGATTTGGATGAAATTTGGAACACAGATAGTTCCAAACCTGGATTAAAACATGGGATACTTTTTATCCCGAATACTTTTTATCCCGATAGTATGTTCCCGTGGGACCATTATCGATCATACTGAACGGATTTGGATGAAATTTGGAAACCAGATAGTTCAAAACCTGTATTAAAACATTGGATACTTTTTATCCCGATAGTATGTTCCCGTGGGACCATTATCGATCATACTGAAAGGATTTGGATTAAATTTGGAAACCAGATAGTTCTAAACCTGTATTAAAACATGGGATACTTTTTATCCCGAATACTTTTTATCCCGATAGAATGCTCCCGTGGGACAATTATCGATCCTACTGAACGGATTTGGATGAAATTTGGAACACATATAGTGTAAAACCTGGATTAAAACATGGGATACTTTATATCCTGAAAATAGTATGTTCCCGTGGGACCATTATCGATCATACTGAACGGATTTGGATGAAATTTGGAAACCAGATAGTTCAAAACCTGTATTAAAACATGGGATACTTTTTATCCCGAATACTTTTTATTCCGATAGTATGTTCCCGTGGGACCATTATCGATCATACTGAACGGATTTGGATGAAATTTGGAAACCAGATAGTTCAAAACCTGTATTAAAACATGGGATACTTTTTATCCCGAATACTTTTTATCACGTATGCTCCCGTGGGACAATTATCGATCCTACTGAACGGATTTGGATGAAATTTGGAACACAGGTAGTTCCAAACCTGGATTAAAACATGGGATACTTTTTATCCCGAATACTTTTTATCCCGATAGTATGTTCCCGTGGGACCATTATCGATCATACTGAACGGATTTGGATGAAATTTGGAAACCAGATAGTTTAAAACCTGTATTAAAACATTGGATACTTTTTATCCCGATAGTATGTTCCCGTGGGACCATTATCGATCATACTGAACGGATTTGGATGAAATTTGGAAACCAGATAGTTCTAAACCTGTATTAAAACATGGGATACTTTTTATCCCGAATACTTTTTATCCCGTATGCTCCCGTGGGGCAATTATCGATCCTACTGAACGGATTTGGATGAAATTTGGAACACAGATAGTTCCAAACCTGGATTAAAACATGGGATACTTTTTATCCCGATAGTATGTTCCCGTGGGACAATTATCGATCCTACTGAACGGATTTGGATGAAATTTGGAAACCAGATAGTTCAAAACCTGTATTACAAAAGGATACTTTTAATCCCGAATACTTTGTATCCCGATAGTATGTTCCCGTGGGACAATTATCGATCCTACTGAACGGATTTTGATGAAATTTGGAAACCAGATAGTTCAAAACCTGTATTAAAACATGGGATACTTTTTATCCCGAATACTTTTTATCCCGATAGTATGTTCCCGTGGGACAATTATCCATCCTACCTGAACGGATTTGGATGAAATTTGGAAACCAGATAGTTCAAAACCTGCATTACAACATAGGATACTTTTAATCCCGAATACTTTGAATCCCGATAGTATGTTCCCGTGGGACAATTATCGATCCTACTGAACGGATTTGGATGAAATTTGAAAACCGGATAGTTCCAAACCTGTATTAAAACATGGGATACTTTTTATCCCGAACACTTTTAATCCCGTATGCTCCCGTGTGACACTTATCGATCCTGCTGAACGGATTTGGATGAAATTTGGAACACAGATAGTTCTAAACCTGTTTTAAAACATGGGATACTTTTTATCCCGATAGCATGTTCCCGTGGGACAATTATCGATCCTACTGAACGGATTTGGATGAAATTTGGAAACCAGATAGTTCAAAACCTGTATTAAAACATGGGATACTTTTTATCCCGTATGCTCCCGTGGGACAATTATCCATCCTGCTGAACGGATTTGGATGAAAATTGGAACACAGATAGTTCGAAACCTGGATTAAAACATGGAATTCTTTTTATCCCGATAGTATGTTCCCGTGGGACAATTATCGATCCTACTGAACGGATTTGGATGAAATTTGAAAACCGGATAGTTCCAAACCTGTATTAAAACATGGGATACTTTTTATCCCGAACACTTTTAATCCCGTATGCTCCCGTGTGACACTTATCGATCCTGCTGAACGGATTTGGATGAAATTTGGAACACTGATAGTTCTAAACCTGTTTTAAAACATGGGATACTTTTTATCCCGATAGCATGTTCCCGTGGGACAATTATCGATCCTACTGAAAGGATTTGGATGAAATTTGGAAACCAGATAGTTCAAAACCTGTATTAAAACATGGGATACTTTTTATCCCGTATGCTCCCGTGGGACAATTATCCATCCTGCTGAACGGATTTGGATGAAAATTGGAACACAGATAGTTCGAAACCTGGATTAAAACATGGAATTCTTTTTATCCCGATAGTATGTTCCCGTGGGATAATTATCGATCCTACTGAACGGATTTGGATGAAATTTCGAAACCAGATAGTTCTAAACCTGTATTAAAATATGGGATACTTTTTATCCCGAATACCTTTAATCCCGTATGCTCCCGTGGGACAATTATCGATCCTGCTGAACGGATTTGGATGAAATTTGGAACACAGATAGTTCAAAACCTGGATTAAAACATGGGATATTTTATATGCCGATAGTATGTTCCCGTGGGACAATTATCGAAAACCATGAGGGCGATGCTGTGAGATTTTCGTGATTTTTTATGTGCAAGCCATTATCGCCAAAATAGTGAACCTTAAATACAATGAAAATTGATAATTTATTTTGAAATAGCTGGTGGCAGAGTCTTATTACCTTTTATACTACTACGACTTACTATTAGGATGTACATTTGGTAGTAACAAATTAATCCTTAAATCAAAATATATACTTTTATCACTTCTGGTATTTAAAGTACTGGCCAGGCCGACTTTGACGGGACTTTCTTTGGCGGATAGCTTATGTTATAAGAAGTAACGTGAGCTACTTTTATTAAAAAAAATACTTTCCGTAAACTCTGCGAACTAGACAAATATTTTTTGTTAAATAAAATTTTTGTTAAGTTAAATTCAACGCGGACGAAGTCGCGGGCACAGCTAGTATAATATAATTTAGCCCTTTTGACGTCCCACTGCTGGGCACGGGCCTCTCCTCACTACGAGGGAGATTCAGGCCGTAATGGGTGGCGGATTTCACATGTCTTTCCAAAATTGGTTAAATTTTCTAAGATATGCAGATTTCCTAACGATTTTTTTCCTTAACCGTAAGCAAGTGATAAACAGATAAATTATATATTTCGCACGTATATTTCGAAAAACCCAGAGGTGCGAGCTGGGGTATGAACCCAGGACCTGGTGCCCGCAAGACGCGTGTCTAACCTAGGCTATCACTGCTATTGGCATACCTTTCTAAATTAACAAAGATCTATAAATATTAGGTAGATGTGCTAAAATTTGATTGTGACCTATTTTATAATAGTACTAGCCTGTGCCCGCGACTTCGTCCGCGTAGTATTTAACTTAACAAAAATTTCGGGATTATCGGGATAAAAAGTATCCTATGTGTTAATCCCGGTTATAAACTATCTATTTTCCAAATTTCATCCAAATCTGTTCAGTAGTTTTTGCGTGAAAGACTAACAAACATACATCCACACTCACAAACTTTCGTATTTATAATATTAGTAGGACTTATGTTCGACTAAAATTGCAATAAATAAATAAGTAATAATAATAATGGCAAGAGCATGGTGTAACGCATTAATCCGCGTTAATTAATTAAGTATCGCACAAAAAATTTCATTTCACCCGCGGATTCGCAAGCGAGATATTTATGAGTTTGTCGTTACAGATTAGTAGGTACTGCAAGTTGTATGAAGAGCGTTGTGCAGAAGCTTGAAAAAATACTCTAGTAGCGTCAAGCTCAATAACAAAAATCGATATTTCTTTAGGTATATCACAAGACTCAGTAACATTCGGCGTTCGATATTGAATTTTCTTGTCATCCCTTCCCTAAGTCTGTGAAGAGAGTGTATTGAAATATGAAATGACATTATTCTTCTACGAAACCATTTGAATGTATTTTCAGGGGACAAAGCTAGCAACCGGTTGCTAAATATGTTGGGCGACCTTTTTGTCGTCACCCGAATACGTATCTCAATATAACTGTGCCTATAAAAGCCGTAAATATCTATGTATTGGAACATGCAAAATGTGTAGACACCATTTCTTAGTTACTTATTAAATTATTGAAGCGAAGCTTCTAAACGGACTTTCGGGGCGCTCGCCGCGCGCCACTCTATCCATGCTAAGCGTCAGTAGTATTACACGATGACGTCAGTATCGTTACACGATATATAGGTACCTATACTGAGTGGCACCTGCGGCGCCCTACGCTTTCTACTATACAGCTTCGTTCTATTTTTCTTTTCTTATTCAAGCACTTCATACAAACAAGTTATGATGATCAATGAGGTAAAGACCCCAAAAGCTTGCAATTTAAATAAAAAAACGCGTTTTAATGTTTTTTAAACCTCTATTTGGAAAGATCCGCAATGTGACATGAACTACTAGAGATACGCCTTATATAAGATCTGCACCGTTTTAGAACCTACTGGCTTTTAGCTTCAGTATCTTGATATACATCGTAAATGGCGACCGCTTGGCGCAGTGTTTCGAGCGTAGGCCGCTCGGCTCACTGCACATGGTGGTTGCGGGTTCGATTCCCGCTGGGGCCAATTTTTCGGAAATGGCCTTTTCGTAATTTGCCCTGGTCTGGGTGTCACTGGGATCACCCCCAGTCCATTGTACGGTACCCATAGTACAAGCATTGCTTAGTTTGGGACCATAGAGTTGGTGTGTTCGTCTGGCGATATATTTTTATTATATTTATTATAAATGGCCAGGGATAATTTCCGTGCGTTCAAGCGCTTTTACAATACCTATTATTGAAATCAAAATATATAATCAGCTCACGATTTTAGGTCCAATTAGTCTCATTACGATCCATGGTGCCTTACAACTGGTCTTCAATCAGCTGTAACAGTCTTGCTTTGATGGCAATCAGCCCATACCAGCCATTTACCTACCTACTGCTTAGGCAGTTTGGTTATTTGATGTTCCAATTGTCTAAGCTAGATTTTATTGATGCACTTTTTAGCCTGTGTCACCTGCAGTTAAAATCATATTCTACTAAGTAGAATCAAAGTATAGTTTCCTATGTTGTTATCTCGCCATGATTCGGTGTAGTGTGAATTCTTCAATAGTGCAAACGAGGCGTTCAATAGTCTTACTTAAATAAATTCATCTATTAGCTGGAAGTCATCCACGGTTTGAGATATGGATTTAAATAAATCGTATCTTGCAAACGAATAATATTGGTATATAATATATAATATATTATTATAACATTGGTATTGGTAGTTTGTCAGTCATCCATGGTACCTAGGTATATAACCTGTTTTAATGCCACAGCACAATTGTGCAATAAAATTAAACCTTTCGCATTTAACTCCTGAATAGCTTTGATTACGAGCGGTTAATTTTAATACGCCAATGCAATTAACTGAACGTGTGTTTTAACTATTTTAATAGGTTACATTTTCATAATTTGGTTTAATAAAAATGCAAAATACTGTTTCTATATCAAAAAAGGAAAGTAATTCATTTTACAGAAAGAAATAGGCTATGAGAAGTGTATGAAAGAAGCTCGGATAGCTACTACCTACGAGTATTCTCTTCAGTGGAAATAAAGACTATTATGAGGAGAAACAGGTTCCATCTAGTTTTCAATAGACCTGTATTTGAATAAACAGCGAGTGTTCATCATAGAGAAAGATTTTGATTGGTCAAGATAGGGGCGCTGCCAAAATTTTGACAGCTGCGGAAACGGGATACACACGCGTATACTTGCGTTAGTGTGAATGGGATAAATAGAGTTTCTTATGTCTTGCTCTGTGTATTACTTTTTAATTCAACAGGCACCAAGTTTATGGTGCCAAACATGATTAGTTTCAGTAGTATATTTGCATAACAATATACAGAATTAAGTATGTTTGACATCAATATTTTTATTTATTAAATTCTTCTGTAAAAGTCATTTTCATTACTCATACTCGGAAAGTAGGTCTGAAGTTGTCTGAGGAGCGGGTTGAAAGTAATAGGTTTCAGCCCTAGGGAAAATCGCTTTCAACTGACAGCAATCAAATACTAGTTCTATTTTGACATTTCTATTGAACCAGACCAACGAAAAAAAACAAAATAGGCGGCAAATGGCAATCCAACCTTCATTAGTTTTTTCGAGTTGTAGAGTATTGTCCATACTTTTTTTTTCTTTAGCTAATTCCTGTTTTTATTTTTACTTTCCTTATATTCGTAATGAAAAGCACAGTGTTTACCTCGGGTGAAAGATTATTTTGTCCCTCGAACTATTGGCGCCCTCACTTACCTTCACCCCTAGCGTAATAATGTACTATTAAAAATGGTTTGCTTTTCGCTAATTGGTACTTCTGTGTACTATTGCTGTCCCTTACAGGTTTACGCAATATTACGTTTCATGATTCCATGTTATAGTTCCATGATTTTCGTCAATTATCGTCAAGCATACCATGATGTAAGTTGTACAATGATTTTCCGCCTGAAGTCATTCGATTGTATGACTTTTCACTTCATGAGGTTCAATAATCGGACGACGGACTTACGGTACTGAAGTATCTACCTAACTTAAGGTGAAGGCGCCTGTCTAGACCGCGAAGTTCAAATTTTTTGAGTTCTTTTGGAAATTTTTCAAAATCTGACAATAATAAAAGACAAATTTTGTAATTCGCGAAAAAGACCGTGTGCAGTGCATTTATTAATACATTTATTTTACTCTAAATACTATCACGGTGGATATGATACTAGTAAATCACTAAATATACAAAAATTGCCAGATTATCTGGATAGCTGTCGTTCTTGAAATGTTTTAGAGTAAGTAAATGTTTTAGAGTAAGGATATATTAATAAATGCACTGCACACGGTCTTTTTCGCGAATTACAAAATTTGTCTTTTATTATTGTCAGATTTTGAAAAATTTCTAAAAGAACTCAAAAAATTTGAACTTCGCGGGCTACATGGGCGCTTTAGCCTTAAATCAAAAATGCAATGTACATTTTTGTTGAGTTTTCCAATGAGAGTTACAGCAGATGGCTTTCATATTTCCTCCCACCCATGTCTGCTCAGAAACATAACTGTATTTCACATTAATAACAGATGTTCGGGCATTAATTGCTTCCGAGAACCCATCATTTCTGGATTTTCCTCCAGACTACAAAGTCTATATTTATAATAAACATGGTGTTTTTGAGACTTTTTGTCGGGAAGTTGTACCTAAGTTATATTTTCTTAACTTTAACGTCTAAGAATAAAAGATCCTAGAAAGATGTCCAGCTACCACCGGCATACGCATAAAAATACTAAAGCTATAAAAAAGTCAGCATACAAAAAGTGACTGTCGCAAATTGTAAATATTGAGTTAGCAAACTTTTTAATTTGAAACCACTCAAAGCATTTTGTGCATATAAAAAACTCGTCTGAACCTGACGAAATTCCTGCATGTACGTTGTTTAAAATAAATAAAAAACACAGCTCCACAGAAGCCTGTACTGCGCTGTACTGCGCAGTGGTCCATTTCTCTCGTTCTAGTTAGGGAGACCTTGCTCAGTCGGAGCTCACGTGTCGAGTGCTCTCGACCTTTGCCGAAAGAGTAATCGACACGAATACGCTTAAAAGGGCTTTTTACCCTACACGTTCCAAATTCAAAATAACCGCGAATAAAAATGTGACAAGTGATAATTTTTTTTTAGAGTAATTAAAAAATATGCCAGTGTTTGTTTAGTTGCCAGCTATAAAAGTGCGGAGCAATGATCAAGAAAACTTATCAAGGAGTATTTTTGAGCTTCGTTTCCATCTCCTTTTGCTGCCAAATAACTGAAACTATAGCGAAGAGCGCGAGTAGATTTATAGGTAAGTCTTAAAACTTTGGGAGCTTTATTCTAAAATAAATCGCGAATAATCGTGAATTATAGATTACCTAGTAGGCGTTTCGGGGTTAAGTCTCTGCAGCGTAAATCATTTATTTACGAAAAGGTCGCATGCGATTTAAACCCCGATATTCCTGTGAAGTCAGACAATTTACCTACTTGGTGTTCAGGGAATGCGTTGTTCAGCGGAAGTTTTATTGTATCAAAACAATAAAAGTACACTAAAAAGTTTTTATTGACGAGCACTCGAGAGCCATACATACGAGTAATAATAATATAGTCGGGATTTTGCTTTGAATATTGCATATAGTCCCCCCCAACAACTATTCAATAGTATGGAGATTTATTTGAGACTAATTTATATTGGCATAACTATAAATTATTTGAATATAATTAACATCCATACTAATAAATAAAATTGTAGTGTCTGTTTGTAATATCAAAATAACACCTTTTCACTCAATGCATATGAAAGTACATACGACACCTATAGCAAAAACGCGATTTTTTTTTTTTTTGTCTGTCTGTCTGTCTGTCTGTGTGTTTGTTCCGGGTAATCTCCGAAACGGCTGTACCGATTTTGACGGGACTTTCACTGGCAGATAGCTGATGTTATAAGGAGTAACTTAGGCTACTTTAATTTTAGAAAAACAATATTTAAAAAAATGGGTCCTGTCGCGCGGGCTCAGAACGCGGGAGCGGGCTTTTTTTTTAAGTTAAATTCCACGCGGACGAAGTCGCGGGCTCAGCTAGTATTTAATAAACTGAAGGAGTTCTATAATCCTTGATAATTTTGTTGCCAAGGTTTAACTCTCATCCATTTATAAAATGTAGAGTAAGATAATAATTAGTAAGACATTTTACTCAAGTAATTAGTTTAAACCTTCAGTGACAGTGAAATATGCCCAGGTCTCAACTCCCAACGTAAATAACATGCAAAACGGTCCAAATTACAAGTACTTTTTATTCGTCAATATTTTTTGCCGACCTTTCTATCTCCAGACGCTCCGAGACCCGACAAATGATAAAGACGGATGAAAACATAATTACTTACTCAACAAAATAGTAAATAACAAAGGTACCGAACGGTGCTGCGACATCAAAGGGTTCGCCGGCTGCCTGAAGTTATTAATATTACAAACGGGAGCCCTCCCTGGGCGATTTTGCCGAGACGCTTTAATTACTCAGACGCGGAAGGATTTTCGGTGACTGGAAGGATATCTTTAATGATGCCCAGACTCTTGTGAGAAGGGCGTGGGTATGTGGGCATCTTAACCACTAAATCCTCCCCGGTGGAGGCTTTTAGCATGTCGAATGGGCTCCGGGATATCCAAACAGAACGCAAGGGTACCTGTTATTTGCCGCGCTCCTTGTGCGGGGAGTAAAGTGAAGCCAGTTACAGTTGATTGTATGCTGTCATTATCGGATCCACAACTCAACAGAGAAAGACGAAGCTATGACATGAGACGCATGGCAACTGCCCTTTTATTTCCTATAGGCATACATTATACATATTTTTCGAATCCATGCTTGAAAGAAACTACTCGGTCTGTTTTCTTGGCATAGGTACCAAGGGTTGGCGTCGTCCACACATATCAAGGAATATATTTTTCCTGTAACATCTGTCGTATTTAGTTAACAACCATGGAGTGTCTTTTCAATATGTAACTTTTATATAACTGTTAATTATGTAAAATAATATTTAAATGACGAATTACATTAAAATATATTTAAAAATTGTTTACTAAAACGATAAGTAAGAAAAATAAGTTTAGGTGGCCGTATGCTAGGTACTATGAACAAGGCAAACTTTCTCACAGTAAGCCGTCATGTAGAATTTATTAACAGACATATTCAAATTAACTTCTCTGAACGCCCTTAGGCAGACTGCGCGCGCGACTTAACCTGTACGCAAAACTTTTTACGCAAATAGACCTTTGAAACTCCATGACTTCAAGCAAAATGGCAGGAGGGTATAGCTTTAAGTAGGACCTTCACACAATACCGCTTGGAGGTACACACAACTTCAAAGACTTGAGTTTAAAGTTTTAAAAGTGCTTCGAGCTATGTTCCCTTCGATTGACTTTCACAATTGCGGACCAAAAAGCTAATAATGTAAGTTTTTCATTCTCGTTACACTTTCATAAGTATTTTAGTTTCTCTACTTTAATTACTTCTGGTAGAGTCAATATCGAAGGTAATTGTTAAACTGTTTTAAAACTCATTACTTACTACACATACTTATACTGTTTACTCCAAACAATGTAGAAGTACTTACTAATAACATAAATAGAGTTAGTTGTCTATTCTTGTCATTAGATTTAATTACAAAATAGACTCTAATTAATTACTCAGGAGACCAAAGTTGACTTAATTGCTCCATGAAACTTAGGAGATATCGATAAAGTTTCTTAGGACAGATATAATGAACAGGCTCCTACTTTTTCATTGTATTTACCAAGATTGTCTAGCCTTCTAATTATAAGGACGTAGAAAATGAATGCGATAAGTTTCGGAGCTCTGATAAAGAAGGCAATCAATGATGCCTATGAGAATCGACTGTTTAAGAATGATCGCCAAAAAGCTCGTCAACAACTTTTGTAATATGATCTCTTATTTCATGATTATATTGGTAACATTGTTTGATGGCCATCTCTGAGGCCCGTATTAATAAATCGATCTCAAGTCTGAGAGCGATCTTGAGTATGCTTTTGATATGTCATTTTGTACTGGTGTGACATAAGAATGGCATTTCCAAGATCGCTCTCAGACTTGAAATCGGAGTAATACAGGCCTAAGTAAAAATAAAACTCTTTCTGTCATTCTTACGTCTGAATTTAATCTTGCATTTCTGCCATGCAAGATACTAAATTCAGAACCTGTGACGTCAATCTACTCGGTTTCTATCTGCGCCACGTCAGCGTTACAAAATCAGAATTCTATTCAACTTCGCGGTGATTGATTGAAGTTAGGTAACGACAGAAACACTAGCGAAGCAAAGTAGTAGTTCACACCTGGGGCAAACATTAACTTGACTAAATTTACACCTGAATTCTGAAGGGAAATATCATACATACTGACAAACATCAAACCATAAAATATCATTAATTATTATCAGAAAGGCCACACCAAATCCTCCGTGAAACCACTTTAAATAGACACAAAATTAGCTCCTATATCATAGGTATTAAGACACAAAGCGACACAGAACAAGCCATTAGACCGCAAACTATTTGCCAGTTCGCCCGACGGCCATCGTTACGAGAGCCACAAATCCTCCGCTTGTCTTTTGCATTCGAGACTATTGCGAAGACAAAGGGTAGGTAACAGTGTCTCGGGAGTCGGTGTTAGTATCGATGGTTTGGTAACGGAGAGGTTTATCGATATTTTTTAACTTTATCGACGGCGGGATCCAAAACTTTAAAAATATCGTACTCTGACAGCTATCACGAAAATTACTGAAAATATAATTTACCTACTCAGTACTTATCCTAAGTACTTACCTAAAAGAGTCTGATTTTAATAGCATAACTACAAGTTGAGGTTCAATTATTATCATCACCATAATCAACATTAGTCCGGAATGAGGAGCATCTTAGGATTTATCGATACAATGTTTGAACATAATAGCTCATATACCTATCGATATTTTAGACCCAATACTCGGTCCCTAACTCTATCATATTCACTGAAAGCGACGTTCCAATTACCATTATTCTGAATGCGCTTTTGAGTTCGCGGTTCAACGATTGAACGGTTCAATAGATAGAAAATGTCAACCTTTTCGCTAACGTACCTACTGACTTTCTAATTTAGAATGTCGAAGCGACATCAAAGCCGACAAAGCAATTGTTTGAATTTTTTAAAGTTGCGGGATTCCACCCTCTGTGACATGGTTTATGGATATTATATTACCTTTTTGTATGGAACCTCTTTAGCCGTGTTTCAATTTATGATAGGTATCAAGGCATTACCCACAACATTTCTTAAGGCTAAAGCGCCCATCTAGACCGCGAAGTTCAAATTTTTTGAGGTTTTTTAGAAATTTTTAAAAATCTGACAATAATAAAAGGCACATTTTGTAATTCGCGAAAAAGACCATGTGCAGTGCATTTATTAATATATCCAACTTACTCTAAAACATTTCAAGAACGACAGCTATCTAGATAATCTGGCAATTTTTGTATATTTAGTGATTTACTAGTATCATATCCACCGTGATAATATTTAGAGTAAAATAAATGTATTAATAAACGCACTGCATACTGTGTTTGTCGCAAATCACAAAATGTTGTCTTTTATATTTTTTAGATTTTGGATAAACTATAAAAATACGCGAAAATTTTGAATTTCGCTGGCTAGACAGGCGCCTTCACCTTAAAAAGGAAGGAAATTACTGAAGCGGATTATCAAATAGTTAGGTCGCTCACAGCACTATTACCTAACCACTATAACCTATTTGGATAGAGACTAGTACATAGTGCTATTCTTTCAGCTTCTCTTTCTGTGTGTTCTAGTGCCGAGAATAGATAAGTATTCCTACTAAAAATGATAAAATTGATATCTAGAATAGAGTTAGAGCATTTACAAAAATACAACACATTTGAGTGAAGACAAAGAATACAAAATAAATCCTTTTAATCTTGAACAATTTTCTCATTCACTTCTTTGAACGATTGTTCACGTAGGTAGTAGGTACGGTTGGTTTGTCTAATACAATGTGAGTTCCATACTGCCGGCTCAAACAGGTCGTGTGGTTAATGTATCGTTAATTAATCACCCGTTATGTACGTAGTGTTTGCCTGTAATCGCTAATGGTGGAAGTTTGCTCTTGAATTATTCCGTGCAGATAGTATAATTGTTTTAGTAAGTACCCTTAACGGTTTTAAGAATAAATGTATCTTAAAATTATGATTAATTATATAATTATAGAAGATTCGAATAAAATAGAAAAAAAAAATCGTTTTACAGACTTAAGAAGGCTCTATTTTCTAGAATATTCTATACATTGGCGGACCTCATTCGAGAGTTTAGTTTACAGAGGTCTCGCTCAAGGGTGGCAGCTTTTAGTAATGCATAGCCCGGTGTCCCAGACCTCTGTTAATTATGACGCCCTCCGTACACTCGAAAATTGAGTATTTATTGTTTAATAACAAATGTAGCAGTATTTTATGTAGAATTTATGTATTTAAGTGGGCTTTATATCAGACTAGCTGAGCCCGCGACTTCGTCCGCGTGGAATTTTGATCCTTTCTTAGGGGATGTCTACGTCATAGTAGCTTTATGCGTGCAAAGTCTCAGCCCGATCGGTTTAAAATTTACAAAGTTTCATACAAACTTTCATCCCCTATTTTATCCCCTTGGGGGTTGAATTAATCAAAATCCTTTCTTAGCGGATGCCTACGTCATAACATCTACCTGCATGCCAAATTTCAGCCCGATCCGTCCAGTGGTTTGGGCTGTGCGTTGATAGATCACTATGTCAGTCTGTCAGTCAGCCAGTCACCTTTGAGTTAAGTATATATATTTAGATACTCACCTACCTTCTACTCGCTAGACTCTGCCACTAGAATGATTGCAGTAAGATTGAAAATACGGTTATAATATCGCCTATATAATTTCAACAACTCTTGTCCCAAGGGTCGCACATAAAATAAAAATACCATAGGTATAAATAGTAGGTACCTACACTAATTTCGATGAGTTGCTCCCAACAGAACACAGGCCCAATAAATAACAATATTGTGTTATCTGTTAATCGAGAATCAGATTTTTCAATTATAATGTGGCTATACGAATTTTTCACACAAAAAATGGTGACGTAATAAAGGCTGTGCTGATGATATCGCCAGACTGACACATCAACTGTATGGTCCCAAACTAAGCAACGCTTGTACTATGGGTACCGTACAATGGACTGCGGGCGAACCCAGTGACACCCAGAGCAGGGCAAATTCCGAAAAGAACATTTCCGAAATTTGCCCCGGCGGGAATCGAACCCGCAACCACCATGTGCAGTAACCGAGCGGCTTACGCTCGAACCACTGCGCCAAGCGGTCGTCGAACATAGCTCGTCATAAAAAACATACTGTAAAGCATAGAGCTATCAGATAAGAGTTATTTCACTAAAAATATCTGTCTAAAGCTTCATTTTATATTCTGGCTTGAGATAGCGCCCTGAGCGTAGCCGATTTACGTGTAAATCTCTACCACGCCGTGGCCGTGTGAGGCTGGGTCTTATGTAGCGGTACACAAGATCGAAAATAAACACGTCGGATTTACTTTGAATACGCGTACGAAAATCAATGTATGCCGGTTTATTATCTACTAGCTGAGCCCGCGACTTCGTCCGCGTGGAATTTAACTTAACAAAAAAGCCCGCTCCCGCGCTCTGAGCCCGCACAACAGAACCCATTTTTCATTTTTTTTAATTTTGTTTTTCTAAAAAAAATTAGCCTAAGTTACTGCTTATAACATCAGCTATCTACCAGTGAAAGTCCCGTCAAAATCGGTCCACCCGTTTCGGAGATACTCTTTGATTTCACGTGTTTTTTATTTTTTTACGCGGAACCCTAATAGTTTTTCAAAAATTAAAGTAGCCTAAGTTACTCCCTATTACAACAGCTATCTGCCAGTGAAAGTCCCGTCAAAATCGGTCCAGCCGTTTCGGAGATTACCCGGAACAAACACACAGACAGACAGACAGACAGACAAAAATTTTTTAAATCGCGTTTTTGCTATAGGTGTCGTAAGTACTTTCATATGTATTTAGTGAAAAGGTGTTATTTTGATATTACAAACAGACACTCCAATTTTATTTATTTGTATAGATAATTGAAAATGTAGAGATAGAGTTAGTATATATTTATGTATCGATCGAAGGTGATCGAACAGTATATTAGGTACTATGGTAATGTGTCTGTCACTTCCACAACAATTAGGATTGTATATCAGTGCTAAATGAAAACCTGACGAGAGTATATTTAGATTAGACCCTCAGGTCTAGGAGAAAACTTAATTTTAAAGTACTCCATTCTCTCAATTCCAGAACATGAGATAAATAAAGACCAGAAAGACCTTAATTAAGGAATGAATTACCTGTTCCTATAGAAGACACGTTACTTGCATATGAAAGTTGATGACTAATGGAGATGTGACCACTCTTAGTCCAACACTTCAATTTTGAAATTTAATTAATCACAAACTACATTTAATTTTAGTCATAACCTTAAAGTGCTAGGATTAATACCGTTTTATTATGGTGTCAACAATAAATTCCTATTGAATGAAAACTCACAAAACAAGTTATTATCTTCTGCTTTTTGTATCTTTATAAAATTGGTAGGTAATAAAAAATATGGAAACATCTCAAAAAGGACCAAATTTCGCGGAACGTGCTGGAGGGTCCAATTTATTGCATCTTAGCTACTCTATAAACTCTCTATACACACCATACAAGGAATACGTCGATTTCCTATTAACACTGTAAGTATACTTTGCTTAAGTACCAACTTATCAGTTAACATAAACAACCTATGTGCTCTCAAACTGACACCCCAAAGATCCCGCAGAATCAAAAAGTACCGTTGCACTAAATTGCGTAAACTCGTATTGTTTACTCACCTCCATTGAATGGCGCAAAGAAAATTAGGCTCTTTTATAAAGCAGTAAAAGCCGTAAAAAGGCCACACTGAAGTTGGATACAGCGGTACGTGAGTCTGCAACTTTTCACCGAGAATTTTATATTAAACTAGCTGTTGGTATATTAGGGTATGGGCACAATGGCAGGGAACCCATAGTTAGTGAAAGTACATCACTTTGGTATCCGCCGAATAGTCTAAATAAAAGCGCTGCTTTATTTTGATGGTCCATATACAACATGAAAGGGTTAGTATGCGTTTTTAGCGTATTCAAATACCGATCGAGCGATCAAATGTATTAAAAGCTGCACGTTTCCGATAATGCAAAGTATTGCAGTACGAACTTTCTCTTGAGCTTACTGCCTTTTGTTATCTGCGGAATGAGGAATATTTTTTTTTGATACCGTCCGTTAGAAGCGCCGCCGTTCTACGCAAACACGCAGACTAGAGTGTATGCGTTACGCTATTGAAATAGGGACACCCGAAAGAAGCAAAGCTTTATAGCGTGAAGCGTAGGACGCCGCAGCTGCCTCTCTGCATACCTATATATATCGTGTACCACTACTGACGTCATCGTGTAACGCTACTAACGCTTAGCATGGATAGAGTGGCCGCGCGGCGAGCGCCCCGAACGTCTGTATAGAAGCTTCGCTTCAAAATCTCGCACTAGTTCTGTAACGCTGATAGATCAATGCAATGTTACATAAACCTTCTCTAAAAATACTATTTTCATGCAATTTGTCCTATATTTAGTACCTGTTATTATTTAGGAAAATAAGCTCCCGTCATTACTACCTTGCATTAGCAGAGTAACGCTCATTAAAAATAGCCTGCAAGACCACTATGTTACTTAGTCGAACACGCCCGCATTTAACTGCGGTGTGCCGCTTGCAGTGTGTACCTAACCTAACTGAATTTTCTCATTTCAGCAATTCCAACTTTTCTATTGTTTTTATTTTCTATTGTTATGGATTATTACACTTTTGCCATGGATGTAACTTTCAAGAATGAGTGGAGGAATGAGTTTGTTTTAAATTGTGTTTAACCGCAGTTGTTTTTCTTATTGGAGTGGTCATTAGATAGCATACTCGTAAATAGACCGTTAGGTTTATTCTACTGTTGGCATTTTTTTAACTAAGTAATATAAAACAGATCATACACTGTTATTAATAAAGTCGATCCTTCATCGTACTTTTACTATTAGAAGGTCAGAATTTAATGTGTGTTTTATAAAAAAAAACAGAACTGTATTACTATTTTTATTAGTGCTACATTTGAATTGCATAAAGGGGTCGCAAAAGTCGACGATACTTCGGCAATTACCTTCTAAAAGCGGAATAGTTAATAGACCGGGAGTAGGGACAAATAAATAATTAACTAACACGTCGACAGTGAGGGCTAGTTAATTCAATTTATTTGGATCGGCCACACGAACCGCCCGCCCAAGAGAGCTTTCATCATGTTTGAAGTCGAGAGTACTGAGTGCTTCTAATATATTTAATTAGTGCTAGAAAAGAAATGTATGAAATATGAATGTTTGCAGAAGTTTTTTTTTCTTATTTCCGCAGTCGGCGTTCGGTTCGTACGGGCAGGATTTATGTTCCTATTGTTCTCGATTTGTTTGTTTGGGAACACAGCATGGCTCATGCTTCGTTTTGTAAGTACAATATAAATCTTAAATTCATAGTCATAGTATCTGAGAGTAAATTACCATAATATAATACCAGTTAAATATTTTTATGTTTGTGGTGGCGCAGATTTAGTAGGTACATACTTAGGTATATATTTTTTATATCTGATACGTCACAGGAGTGTATCAGCAAACTAATGTAGTATTCAAACATGGCGAAACCATAAAGGTTACGTATTTATTTTGACTGTGGTACTCTACAAATGCAATATCACATTGAGTTGGCATTAAACTCATTTGCGGATTTTTTTTATGAGTTTGCGTTTCCAACTTTTCCGATCCTTGCGGGTCCTATGATTACGAATGAATGCTATTATTATTTTATTTCAAAACAAAGCAAATCATCCGACCACCCAATATCTTGTATATGTTATTCTTAACATTAACTAAACGCCTCCCAGAACCCCAGAATCATAAGTCGCAGTAACTCTGCAAACAATTCTGCAGATGTAGCCGAAAACCACAGTTACCTAACTTCGCCCACAAAATTGTCACATAGTGTTACACAGCCCGGGGAAAAGTCCTAAACTTGTGCCAAAGTTCAGTTTTCGAGCTCGTTTGCGCCAATTTAGAATTGGCCTGGATGCGGCCTGAGGAAATTAGGTTGTGTTGAGATACGGGCTGGACGTGAGCCTATTAGTATAGGGAAAGAATTATTGAACGACCGAGTCAGTTGTTCAACCAATTTGTAGCGTTGTTGGATGTAATTGTGACGAATTTGTGTTGCGGTTTGTAGTTTTGTTGAGTTTATGTTGGACTGGACACTGTTGGCTTTTTCATGTTGTTTTGTTACATGGATAGATATATTGCAATGAAGAACGATTCCAATTTCCATACTAATTGGCTTGTTCTGCGCATTGGAATTGTATGTAGAATCGATTTTAATTCCGGTCGTAAAAGATTTTTGTATGTAAATTTAAATTTACGCTCTGTGTTTTGTAGTCAGTCTGTTACTGCTTTAGAGTGTTCCACATTGCACATTAATAAAAGACTAGGTACAATTGTAATTAGCTGATTACCAAACCCAATCTAAATATATATAACTCAAAGGTGACTGACTGACTGACTGACTGACATAGTGATCTATCAACGCACAGCCCAAACCACTGGACGGATCGGGCTGAAATTTGGCATGCAGGTAGATGTTATGACGTAGGCATCCGCTAAGAAAAGATTTTGATTAATTCTACCCCCAAGGGGATAAAATAGGGGATGAAAGTTTGTATGAAACTTTGTCAATTAAATTCCACGCGGACGAAGTCGCGGGCACAGCTAGTTAAACTATAAACGCTCTACGATTCAATTTACTGACACCGATCAATTAGCAACGACATGTTAAATTGTAGCAGTAACAGATGAGCATTATCGATATTGATTAAATTTTTTACTTTTGCATGAACAGAACTGAATAAGAAACTATTCCTTTAGTTTTCAATTAATATTTTACAACTGCCGTTCAAGTAAAACTACAAGATAGCTTGCCGCAAGACTATGCTGAAAGAATAAACTTGTTAAACTATGTTTTAAGTTTGAACTTTGTGAATAGCGGACTCGTTCTGTTGGCAAAACTTTTTACTGTAAGTATTTTCACGTTGTAATAATATCCTTGTTCATGTTTATTCAAATAATTTAGTAGGTAAGTTTGTTTGACCTGCGATTAATTATTACAACGTCTTTTACGTACATAAGTTTACTTATGTTAAAAATATTATTTTTTATTTTACTTAAATCCATAAAGTTATGACAAACTTGTTAAAGGGGCACGCTAAAGCCGTCGAACGAATGACCATAAATTATTATAGTTTAGGTACCTAGACGATATCAAAATTTAATAATAGCTTACAATTTTGCGTTTCTATTAAAATGTCTTGCACAATGACAAACTTGAAAAAAAAGTCTCACACTCCCGGCCTGTTAGTTGTCAACTAGCCGCCGAGAGCGATGGCGCGAGTAATCCAATTTGAAAGTTGTGCTCGACCAACCGCACTCCCCGTCATAATTAACTGTTGGCTGGGGACAGCGGCCATGAATAACTGAAGCCGCCGACAGCCACGAAACACCGACCAAATATAATGTATGCTGCGGTCGTATGAAAGACTCACGCCTATCTGATAATGGGTTATTATCACAGACTTTAAAATACTACTTAAGGCTAAAGCGCCCATCTAGCCCGCGAAGTTCAATGTTTTGAGTTCTTTTAGAAATTTTTCAAAATCTGACAGTAATAAAAGACAAATTTTGTAATTCGCGAAAAAGACCATGTGCAGTGCATTTATTAATATATCCAACTTACTCTAAAACATTTCAAGAACGACAGCTATCCAGATAATCTGGCAATTTTTGTATATTTAGTGATTTACTAGTATCATATCCACCGTGATAATATTTAGAGTAAAATAAATGTATTAATAAACGCACTGCATACTGTGTTTTTCGCAAATCACAAAATGTTGTCTTAAATGTTTTCAGATTTTGGATAAACTATAAAAATACTCGAAAATTTTGAATGTCGCGGGCTAGACAGGCGCCTTTATACAATCGTACGACCCGCCTGATGTTACGCAGTTACCGTTGCCTATAAATGCTTGTAATTCCAAAGCTATTGCAAGCATTTAAGTAAAGGCAAGCTCTCTTTGCTAACGTGGAGCGGTGTGGGATAGGGGGAGCGGTAGAGAGGGGCTAGGCCTGCTTAAGAGGCGCAGTTATAATAGCGTACTTTGCGACGACCTTCTGTGACAGGGTGGTACTACCCTGACTGAGCCAGGCCATGTATACCTATGAGCAGTACTTAACTGGCCACAGAGCTTAGCTCTACCACTGGTGTAAATTATACTAGACTAGCTGAGCCCGCGACTTCGTCCGCGTGGAATTTAACTTAACAAAAAAGCCCGCTCCCGCGTTCTGAGCCCGCGCGACAGGACTAATTTTTTAAAATTTTGTTTTTCTAAAATAAAAGTAGCCTAAATTACTCCTTTTATCATCAGCTATCTGCCAGTGAAAGTCCCGTCAAAATCGGTCCAGCCGTTTCGGAGATTATCCGGAACAAACACACAGACAGACAGACAGACAATTTTTTTTTAAATCGCGTTTTTACTATGGGTGTTGTATGTACTTTCATATGCATTTAGTGAAAAGGTGTTATTTTGATATTACAAACAGACACTCAAATTTTATTTATTTGTATAGATGGGGGTTTAATTCTACCTGTATAGAAAAACCCTTGTATCCGTCAAATGTAAATAGTTAGATCCTTTTCTAATGAGGCCTTTATTCTAAGCCATAGTATAGTGTCAAATCGTTCGAGAAAGCTTGACTGCCCGCTAATTAGCATTTCTCTTTCTTCAATCAGATTTAAAACTTTTCAAGGCAATATTAAACATCTTTCGAAATACTCGACCGAAGTTGAAAGGAAAACTATAAGAAACTTTGTAACCTGGATAGGTAAGTAGGTATATTCGAGATTTTCAACGTTGCTACACAATTTTACCTCTCGCAGATTTGTATTTCATAATTAAACGCTCCAAAATAGTGTTAGCGCAGTGAATTGTGTTATCATTCATGCGGGTTGAACGTTGAACTGCAATTCGCGAGAATTTTGCACCAACAAATGTAGGAATCCCGCTGTACGAAAACCCAGCTACATAGCAGCTAATTATAATTTAGGTACTTACTCAGAATTATTCTACATGTGAACATTGCAAGCGAAATGTGAAATGAGTTCAAATACGGAAAAGAAAACATTGGCAAGCGTTGCCGGCTTTTGTTAAAATATTTAGAGCCCATGTTTACATAACTTTCGCTTAGACAACAGGTAGGTATAATAAGGCATAATATAATGAAATAGGTAAAACAATTGAATCGTAGAAAATTACCGTATAAATACAAAGACAGTTCATCATTTTGTGATAAACATGAAAGTAAAATTTGACATTTCAATCAGGTTTATCATTTATTTAACCTTTATTCTAATAACACCGTCAGTGTTTACTTCAATCGATAAATATTACCTAAGTACCTATCGTTATACACAGGTAGGGTAGTTAACTCGTTAGACCAGCCTTGATCATATCATTTGTATTCGGCTCAGACAAAAAGAAAATTTGGATAGGTATAAGAAATACGAAACCCAAAATGATCTCGTGTCGATCATAATATTACGCACCGAATTCATATAAGGAAAACGTGTAAGCTACAATATTAAGCCCCTTTTCAATATTTCGCGAAACTCGGTCATTGATCATCATTCCATATTATACCTTATGTTGCTTATTTCGCTTAATTCAATTGTCTAGTTTCCTTCGGTTACGAATCTAGAGCTCCTTGAAATAACGAATTCTTGAGAATGTTAGTTCATTTGTTACGTTTGCCTTCTTAGTTACTTCTGCACGGGCAGTTTGAAATATTTTTATTTTTATATTCAAATGAAGATATATTTTAATTTAGAGTAACTTATTACAAACCAATATGCTACTTAATTTGTAATTAGTTAGGGCATAGGTCGTCGGTATCACGCGGGATCAGTATTAATCAAAATAAAATAAATTATTGAACTTAATTTAAAGGTGCTGAATTAAGGGCAACCCCTGAAGTTGTTTAATATTTGGAAAGGATCCAATGAGAGGATGAGAACACACACATTGATAAAATACCTAATTGGTTTCGTTACATCAAACGCATGAGAAAGTGAATGTATAAAGCCAGCATAAGCCTAGCATGCAAAGTAGCAAAAATCCATAAGAAAATTGCATCCTGTATTTCGGAATACGGTTCGGCAATTTAAAATAATGTTACTTTACTCTCGTATCCAGTATGCAGACGTGAACTGGAATCTCTTATAAATATTTGATACAACCGAGCCGAGATATTTGCTTGCCGGCACCACCTTGAGGCAATAACGCCGAAATTTCAATACCTACCTACAGCTAATAGAATTTTCATTTCAATAGCAAATCGTTGAATAGGTAGAGGACGGGTAAAAGGTATAAATGGGGGTAGACAAAAGTGTTCCCGAACATTGTTGGCTGGAGGCCGATAAGCTTGTGTTACCTTACTTGTTTTACTGTTCACGTCTTTTGGTGAAAGAAGGTTTTGCGGTTGAACGCGTGGAGCTTAAATAAATTATTTTCTTTTGGATTTTGGATTCTCGTACCTTAGCTATACTACTATACATACCTATACAAACTTTACCTACTTTGATAAATTCCGTTTCTTTGGGATTTTTAAGAAATCTCAAGAAAATATGCGATTCCGAAACAAATGCCCACATTAGTCGATGATGGAGATAGTAGGAATGGTCATCGCGTCCAAAACGATATTTTTACCTTCCTGAAATTGAATGGGGTTATAGACCCTATATATCCCCCGTAAAATTGGCGTCGGTTGACCCTAAATATTTTTTCTAAAGGAAGCAATATAAAGTACGTAACTTTGGATTTCAAAGGCAATCTGATTTACGTGACCAGGAGGCTGAAAAGCAGGAAACTGTTATTGAGTGTCACTAGCTGAAGACAAGCAGTCGATATATCTATGTCGCTCCTAGACTTCACAGGTTCTTCAAAGATTTATCGTAGTACGTGCAGCTTTTCTTACGTAGTTTTCCTTCGCCGTTGAATCTTGTTATCAATCTAAATTTAAATTGCCTTAGGACCTTTTTTATGATTTATTGCTAGATATATTCAGTACCTACCTAACCTAGCAGTAGTTTTAATAGCAAAGGCCTAGTAAAAACTGTGCCAAATAATTTACGAAGCGCCGTGTCTTATATTTAACTTTTGATCATTAGGTACCTACAGGCCGAAAGGGATCAGTAATTGGTTTTATTGGTATTTTTATAAATGTAGGGAACGACCCTATAGATACTTCCTTTAATACTTGCGGGTTTAGATACTACGTGTTTTTAAAGTATGTAATTGAAACGAATTTTAATACCTATTGTAATAAGTGCGAATGTATCAGAGTTGTGAACACATCACAGGCTTATAAGTAGTCTGTGGAACACATTAAATTGTATGTAAATGTAAATAATTTCGTATGTTTTACAGATAATATTCAGGCTGTGAAAACATTGCCGAGTTCATTTCAGCAAGGCTCCACGTGGGTGTAAATAATTAATTTGTTTTTGCACACACAAAGAGGGGGTGTACTTGAGCGTTGAGGGTTAGAAGCCAACTGTTGAAAATTTCAAACAGAACATACGGCCCGTGGCCTGGAGGCGTTTGCAGCGGTTATGAACCATGTTTGCTGTTAGGTGGGCTGTTACTAAGAACACCGCAGCGCCAAAAGAACCTTATCCTCTTTGAGATTGGTATTCTTTTCTTTTGTATCGGGATTACTTCATTCTGTATTTTTGTATTCCATAATTATTTTTAAAATTTATGCCTTGATGTTTTCTTTTTCAAATGTCCTATTTCCATTCAGTGACGTCCAATGTGTTTTGCCAGTGTCGAAGGTCTGGTTAATTGTTAATCTATGAATTAGGTACCTACGCGAACATATTTATCGACTAAAATAGTATCTCGAGGAGTAACCACCCGCCATTACATCACGGTGTTAGGGGTTTCCAGAAATTGGAGCGAAATCTAACTCGTTAAATTTAACGGGAAATCGACTTGCTTTTGTTTGTTCATTTAATTACATTTTTAATTACTTACCTACCCTACTGCGTGTGTTACTCAAATTATCCTCAGTCAGTAAGTACTCAGTTGCTAACATTTTGCGGGATAGCATAACAAAGTTGTAAATTTTGTTGCAGACTAGGATTTAGTTTGAGCAATAAAAATCTTAGGCGCCTTTAGGGACTCATAAAATTGGAATTGAGTTGCAGTGAAATTGCTTACCTACCAAATTTTTGATCGTTAGAATGGAACTATTGAAAGTTAGCACGAGAGGTTGGGCTTGATAATGACGTCAGGCAACATTCGGACTTGCTTTTATTTCCTATTCATTTTTTTCTTGTTTAGCCAACAGATAAGCAAATGATACATCGTCTCTATCCGCCATTTACAAGATATTTATATAATCCTTGACACTTATTTCTTAGGATTATTGTCTGCTATTTATTTATTGCTTCCGACACTATGTATTCTGTCGTCAGAGATGTTGCGTCCTTGGACAAGCTTTACGGAATTTTATCCCTCCTTGTGGAAGTTTCTTCCCTCAGTGTGAACAGTGGCGTGCCTAACTATCAATAATCGTACAATATGACCCAAAATCCGACCAATGCAAGAACCAAGTTAATAGGTACCTCATGACTAAATTTAAATTTAAGATGACTGCTTACCATTCAACAGGTCCACTCCCAGACTAAGTACCTAATAAAGTTTTCATAACTCCAATCCGAATGTTGTTTCCCTGCTACGCTATGAAAATTTTACAGCTTTTCAAGCAATCAGGCTACATTGCATGATATGCTGTAATACCTACCTTCTGACACATTGAATAAGATGCAACTTTGTCTAGTGTAAACCTACTGGCAAAAAGTCCGTATACTTACTTATATAATATTATTATAGGTATCTAAATGACATACTTACCTATCTCTCCAGCTCTATCTTATCGCTTTAAGATTTCGTCTTCATTAAAAGGTCCACCTTCCTACTCATCGCCATTGGATCGAATGTAAGTACTTAATTAGCCTTGACATGGTGACAGCATAATTCTGAATAAAAAAATTGTTAATACCTACATGTAGAGTCAGGTGTCAGTTAGTTCAAAAGTTGCACCGTTTTTAATGTTGCTTTAAATTTCATAACTCCGCTAGCAATTCGTTTCCCATATCGCAGTGTCGTGTAATATTAACAGGTTTTCGCGCCAGCGGCTATCCACTCAGTTTTATTCTCTAATGGCGGGTTTTTTGCGGCTGTTGTGGCGCACTAAAAAACCTGGGCTGATATTTCTAATGAACATTTTTATGTGTATACATAAAATGTTACCTTTTTAAAAATCTTAAAGACAATGCTTTAGGTGTAGGCTTCATTCATTGTGTAGGTAACTATTTAACAAAAAAATATGTAGAAAATTGTGTAATTAATTACTTAAACTAAATCTTATAAGAATATGCTATTTGTACGGCATGAACAAGACGAATAAAATAAATTCGACACATCTAAACATATTTATGTCCTGCTCTTATGTTAGTACAAGCATGAGAAGGCAGTAATATATGTCAGCCAATAGAATCATCGCTATTACCGTTTTTGCCAATTTCCTAGTTCTCCGGAGGGTTTTTATTCGCAGCCTACAATTACTATGTAGATGTGATGTTATCGTGAGATATGTATGTAACAGTATTCCTCTCCTCATGTCATTCATGTCTATCCTAAGATAGTGTCAATTCGTGTAATGGGTGAGAATGAGAGAACAGATTTTTCTCTCTTAGTCTGCTGCAGTCCGTGCGTGTCAGTCAATCCGTGCTATGGACGGTGCAGGGCCGGATTTAGTTTTTCGAATCGGTCACTTCATTTTATGCCGCCCTTTCCTCCATCCTATCTACCGTACCTAATAACACACTTATGGGTAGGTTAGGTAGGTATTGAAAAGTGAAATGTCCTCTGGAATTTGCCGCCCCTAGACCGCTATTTTCAAATCCAGCACAGGGGTGCTAGCTATGAACCAACAGTAGGTACCAACTTACCTGTGCAGCGACACTCACTGCCTGAGCCAAGGTGTGATCCTATGACAAATTAGGAAAAGACAAAGGCTATAAAGATTGACAGGCTATATAGACAATCAATTAACAGGCAATAGACAATAGAGATGGAAAATTAATCTGATGATTTGCTTGTTGTACAGTCTGTACGTCGTCATCCTAAGTAATAAGGTACAGATCATACGCATAACAATGGCAGAGCAATAATAATGATACGTAAATCATGACGTAAGCCCAAACCGCTGACCGCACCACGGTTATAAACGCATCTATGTAATCAGCCTAAAGACTATTCGGAACACCGGGCTTTACGAAGCTCCCAATCTGATCCTTTAAATGAGTTTCCACGATGCCTAGGTCCGGCCGGTCGGAGCGTTATTTTGTTATGAAATGTTTGTAGAAATGAAACCTAATTGAAAATACTGAGCTAATTTTGGAAATGTACATAAACCCATCTTGGAAGAAAGTAATTACTTTACGGTGGCTGTCGGTGATAGAGCCAAGCTGTAGCCAATTGACTACAGCTCATATACAGGCTGGCTCGATTGGGGTAGTACCACCCTCACACAGTAGATACTCGTAAAGTAGCTATTATAGCTGCGTTTCACATTTAAGATGTATGAGAGAGCCGGAAGCCAAACCCCCTCATTGCTCTTCCCTCTGTCCCACTCTTCTTTAGGTCGGCAAAGTGCGAGCAACGCTTTCAATATCGCAAGCATCTATAGGTTGCGATAACTGCTTAACATCAGGCGTATCGTACGCTTGTTTGCCGAATTTGTCATAAAAAAAATATGAACTCAAAATAACTATAGAATAAATTGAACGATATAATTTTATTCAATTAAAAAATATGTATGTATAATTAACATGATATAATAGGCAACAATAGCGTTGATTAAACATTACTTGCTCACTTCATATACTCACAAAGTATTAAATTTATAATGCCTCAATGGAAACGCTATAATAAGAACAATCGTATAGTTTAACACAATCAATACATTTCTCAAGCCAGTCCTTGTAGACGTGTCTCACATTTTCGGGCACTTTCTTGGTTAGCTTCTTGAACTTTTTAAATTCGATACTTTTACTGTTGTGTACAACGTAGTCGACATCCATTGCGCGTATAGACTTAACAATAACACCGCCGTACGCGATCCAATGTCGCTCGAAATGTTTCCTTTCCTCTTCTGAAAAACTTATAAAGTCCGGATAGAAACCTAACCTCAGACCTTTGAATACATCTGGCAAAGGGTTATCAGGCAGCCATTGGTATTTCACGTCGTCAGAATCAGTTTCATCAACACTCATATTACTGTTATCGTTTTGCGATGAATTAGACTTTTCGAGCTTTGTCACATCTGATTTTTCCTTTTTTATTTCTTTTTTGGTGAAAAATTCAAATATTTTTGCGGGTTTCTTTGGGCTGCCTTTATTTTTGGGGCTAATTTTCTTCGGGCATTCATCAGTTGTTGAGGGGCTACCTTTAATTTTTTTCTTCGGTGGTTCGTTCTCTTCTGACGCTGTAGCCGCCAGTTTGTTTAACAAGGACACATCAGTCTTCTCCTTCGACGTTTTGTAGAGATGTCTCAGCTCATCCAGGTTAGTGGCCGTCTCCCAGTCTTTGTCGTTTCGTATTCTCGTCACTCTTGGGAACCTGACCGATATACCATCGGCTGTGTGTAGGTTGGCTTTTGTTATTTCAGTCCCTGCAAGAAACAAAATAAAAAAAAATTGAAGTAAAATTTTACAACTTCTTGGCGTAGAGGTTCGAGCATAGCATAGGCATCTCGGCCCACTGCACCGGGTGGTTGCGGGTTCAATTCCCGTTGACTATTTCGTAATTTTCGCGACCGTCTTACAAAGACGAGGAGTTTCTATGTTCCTCTGTGTTTTTTTATGTATGTTCTCCGATTAGCCCGACAATTGTGGAAACAATTTTGAAAATTATTTTTGTTTGACAGGTTACCTATACTTTCCAGGCTTTCAAAATTGTATCAAAATCGATTAAGTAGTTTTAGAGATACGGATGATTTCCGTCACCAGGAACGGTTACCACTAATAATCATGAAAATGAAATATTTTAGTAAAAAAATTAAACCAACTTATAAAAAAACCTGGGTACCTTAAAAGCTAAACATAACTAGGGATCAGTTTTTAGGAGTTAAATTTTTATATAAAAAAAAGATACACATTACACCTCCATCTAGGTAGGTAGGTAGATAGGTAGGTAACCTACCCGTAATTTCCCAAACTGGTTGATTCTTCGGATCCAGAGCTACAAAATCCGGCACCATTCCCTTATTACAGTCTAACCACGACGGCACTTTGTTGTAGTCCTGTGATATCTTCGCCATTAGTGGCGCCAATTCCTTCTGTAGCCTCTCTAGTGTGCTGTCATCGTGGCCTGTGTGGACTTTGGTGACGGTGACCCAGCAGTTCCGGCGGGTGTCCAAGCAACCCATTAGGAATACTGACATCATGCCTCCTTTTTTGCCGGTACCTGGAAAATATTTCTCCATAACAGAAGGGCAATCTAGCACAATGACGGTACCTTAGAATGTACCGAATTTGAATATGCCCTTGTGTGAGAACGCCGCAAAAGCGAAACCATATGAAAAACACCATGTTATTACAATAAACTAGATTATATAAAATAATAGATATAGAAATAACTCTAAATTGTAAAATTTAAATACCCCTGATGCGACGACTTTTTAAAGTATAAAAGAGCTGATAATTTTTAGACGGCTGAACCGATTTGAAGAACACTCGATCAAATTACCTTACTAACAAAAAAAAACAAAATTAAAGTTGGTTCATCCGCTTGGGCGCTACGATGCCCAGATACATATGTTGAACTTATAACACCCCTCTTTTTCGTCGGGAGTTAAAAAAGGCTTACCAAACCAAGCTCCAAGAACCACCAGATCAGCAGTGTCAGCCATTGCTCCATCAAATAGGTAGTCTTTCTTCACTTTCAACCAATGCCTCTTGCCTGGCTCATAAGCAGACTCCAAGTCTTTCAACACTAACCCTTCTAGACCGAGTTGTAATACCTGAAAATATATATTGTTCATTACTATACAAAAGTTTGGTTATGTTCCCTGAAAACTGTTACCAGTTAGAACATCACCGTTTTTTAAAAAGGATTCATAATTATTACACTTAAATGTTATTACACACTTTATCGGGTCTTTAAATAATGTAGATATTAGATTTCCCTATACTGTTAAAATCAACTGGCTGATAATAAAACAAAAGTTTCATTGAGAAGCATGCTTTGAGACACTATGAATTTAAATTAAACATTTTTTCTCACTTCTCCATCTGAAAATTAAACTAGAAGTATGCGATATTCAATTGTTAAATAGCCAAGTTTGAGAATGAACCTGGAACCTCTCAGTTGCAAGGGTGGCCCTTTAACCACTGGACTATTGACAGTTTCGCTAGCGAAGATTTTATTTTCTGGATAACAACAACAGTCGTCACCAACCGGGTTTAACTATAGCTAAGAACCATGGAGGTGACACCATAAGTAGAAAAATAACATAATTTCTCCAAAATCGGTCAAGCCCTTTAGGGGGAGAAGAAATACATACACACACTAAAATTTTATAAAGTATAATTATGTATATGTTATGAAAATATTTAATCATTACCTCTGCAATCATATTTGCCAAATCAGCAGGTTTCTGAATCAATTTTTGCTCAGAAAACATAACGTGGTTTGTTACTTCCACCATATTGTCATGCAATATCTGTCTTCTTTTACGTATCGGCATATCTATTAGTACCTTATCATTATAATACAAACAATCAAATACGTACAAACAGACTTGGGCATCCTTGAATTCAGATTGCTTGTGGATACCCAATGTACCGAACGGTAATGGTTTCCCTGTGTTTACGTCAACCATTAATACTTCAGCATCTAATATCATATCCACACCTTTTGGAAATGCTTTCGGTAGATATTCCTTGAAATGGCTGACTTTATGTGCCATAACCGGCTTCAGAGCACGTGAGAAATATTTAAACTCATTACCCTTTTTATGAACTTGAACCCTTTCGCCATCATACTTAATTTCGGAGAACATTCCATTAGGACATTTCTTCATAGCCATTTCTACTGATTTGCAAGCTTCAGCCAACATGGGTAACACCGGAGTCATAAGGGTCAGTTTTGCTTGCACAGTCTTCTGCATAGCATCTTTATGTTTCACTGTACTGCTGCCAGATAGTACTCTATTCAGAACCATGTTTAAATCCTGTGATGTTTGGAATATGCTGTACGCATCTGGATGAACACCTTCCAATATATGTTTTGGTCCTGCATTTATGCGTAGATCACCTTTTATTAATCTAATTATCATTTTCATATCATCTGCTGTACATTTTCTTATGATTTTTTTGAACTGATATATTTGTTCGTCTTCTTTCGTCAATGATGATAACTCATTAAGGAAATCTTCTACATTATGTATTGTTAATGTGCTATCCTTAGCTGGTTGATACGGTTTTGATTTTAAAAAGAAATTTTGTATAGTATCGGCTATGTCGCCTTGTTCTAAATATGTTAACATGTCGTCATGATCTGTGCCTAGTATCTTCGAAAACAGCTTTACTAGTTGCTTACTTTTTAAATTATACACTCTCTTAGTAACTTGGGGTAGTAATAATTTACACCATAATGCTAGATCACCTTTGAAAGCGACGTCATCGGTACCTTTAGTGAAGAAATGATTGACAACAGCAGTTTTTCCTGTATAGGCATCGACTCGGGAAATTTTCTTACACAATTTGATGAAACTTGAAAACTTATTATCATCTGTGATAACTTCTATGGAATCTGTGCTATCTTTACTAGTAGATGTGCTGGCTTTACCTGGATTAGACACATTTTTTATCACCTTCGCGATGTACTTTCCATTGTTTTTCTCGGCGTAAAGCTTCTCAGTTTCGTTCAATTTCTTCAATATAAACTCTTGGTCTTCTTTACTTATGTTCTCCCAGTTGCCGATATCGTCGATGGAGTCAACGCGTTTCGTGGCAGGACGCTGTTTGAGTAGTGCTGTCATTAAGCAATCCACATGATACCATGATTTCATCTGTTGGTTATCACCATATGGACTGGCGACTAGCTTCGCTATTCGCAATTCGCCGCTTGGGCAGTTCGCCTTGCACCCTTTACACGATGCTCGACCTCCCTTAGCTCGATCCACGTAAAAAGGCGTGAATTCCGACATTATTCAGTATCTAAAAATAAAAGCATTCAATCAGTTTTTAGCCACACGCACTCAACAATAACAACAACACAACAATGAATTAACTGTCAGTTTTTCTACTGCTGTCACTATGACAAGCAAGACTGACTTATGTGACACTGAACAACGTTTTGTTATATTAATTTCTAGTAAAGGTGATGAAAAGGATCACACTGAAGTCACTGGGTATATTATTCAACTATAGGTCTACCAGAATCTCATGGCATTAAAAAAATATAAAAAAATGTGATTTTCATATGGCAATGTCAATTGTCACCTGCCAAATCAAAGTACAAGGTTTGTCAACCGCTGTTGAGATTTTGTGATATCTTCTTGGCAATTTATTGTTTTTGTGAAAATGTCGAAAAAGCCACTTCGATCTCAAGCGAGAAATATTGTTTTCAATGTGTATCGTAAAATAAGGGAAGAAGAAGGCGTAAATCAAACTCAATCTTTGATTTTAAAGCGCGTCGTAGAGTTGACCGGTAAGTTGGACTGAGTTGTTTTGATACTTTTAGTTTATTTTATATTTATCTTACTTAATTATAGCTTCTTTATAGGGGTTTTCAGTACTACTATACGGCGAATCATAGGTGAGTGCACATCGAACGATGGTGTATTTTCCACGCCTGGTAAAAAGAGGAGAGCGGGGAAGAAGAAAATCAACTTGGACAGTTTCGATTTACAGTTGATAAGGAATAAAGTAAATGAATTTTATACAGTTCGGAAGGAAATTCCAACAGAAATAAAACTGTTAAAAATTCTTCGACAAGAAATTGATTTCAACGGAGGGAGAGAATCTCTGAGGTAAGAAAAATATTAAGTAATAATCCTTCTCACTCGTAAGACGAGGCCTGTGCCCTGCAGTGGGACGTACGAGTATTTAGACTGATGTTGATGTTGATGATTGACTAAGCTATCGTTTCAGTAACATGATAAATTTTATTATTTTTTACAGACTTATACTTAAGGAGACAGGTTTTGAATATTTTAAATGCCAATCAAAAAGGATCATTTTGATCATTTTGTGTACGGAACTCAAGTAAGCGAACGAAAAGCAATTATACCAGTGACCTGAGCGATAATATTGGAATACTGCGAGTCTGCTAAGTGATTCGGAACGGTGCTTGTTGTGTGTAACTAGTCTTAGTGAACTAGTGTACTAGTAGTGAACTAGTACTGTGTATTTGTCGAGTTTGTGGAGAGCGAAATAAACCCTTTTTACACGTTTAACGGCATTAATTGTACCTACCCCTGTACGTGTACGTAACATTATAATAAATTAGTACATAAAGTAATATATGATTGGATTTATTTTTTTTGTCATATTTTCCTATGTTAAGAACCCGATGCATAACAACAATTTCATACACATACCTAGTATACTTTATGTTAATTAATGACTAAATATATAAATAAAAATTAAACAGTATCAAGATCGTTTAATCCAATTTCCCCAGTATTGCACACAACAAATTTTTATTTCCCCATTTGCCATGAGATTCTGGTAGACCTATATCAATACGTCGTATGTATAGTCTTAACCAAAAACAAACAAAATGTAGTTTACAGTGCGATACATTACACTTCAGTTAAACTACCTATAATAAGTTATGGCAACTAGAACAAAAAATAATAAAATACAAAAAGTGACAAATAACGATTACTAATATCGAATCAAGTTTTCACGTTACTCACTCTTATCTTTCTTCCGTATGCAGGTATTTGCCTCTATTATTGACGTTTCGTTATTGCACGCACGCGCATTAAAGCGGTATGAGTGTTGCCAGAATTGCTGCAATTTTGGGAATCCTTCGTTTTTAGATTTAGCTCAATGTATTTTTACTTTTTGTAATATTAATATAATTAAATTTACTTAGTATTTTGTTTGAAAAGTTCAAATTCAACAATTAGTAATTATTACTTGATGTTCTAACACAAATAAAGGCATATGATAAAATTAAGGTGCTGATAATTAAAAATTAATTGGTTTTTGTCTTCTTTTTCAGCATCATCGTGTCATCAGGAGTTCAATAGTGACGGCTCAAAACACGGCACGCTGACATCACCTCATTACCCATCACCTTATCCGCCGAACACTCACTGCCACTACGAGTTCTTTGGAAGAGGAAAGGAGCGAGTTAGATTAGTGTTTCAAGAATTCTACTTGTATAAATCTCCTGATGGATCTTTAGGGTGAGAACATTTTTGCAAAAACCTCTGTTCACCTACCAACGTTATACAATTTAAACTTTCAAATGACACTAACGCAACGTGATCCTAAAACCATAATACATATTCAGAAACTAAAATAAGAGGAAATAATCCCAACACGATGTGCCATGTTACGACCGCTTGGCGCAGTGGTTCAAGCGTAGGCCGCTCGGCTCACTGCACATGGTGGTTGCGGGTTCGATTCCCGCCGGGGCAAATTTCGGAAATGGCCTTTTCGTAATTTGCCCAGGTCTGGGTGTCACTGGGATCGCCCCCAGTCCATTGTACGGTACCCATAGTACAAGCGTTGCTTAGTTTGGGACCATACAGTTGGTGTGTTCGTCTGGCGATATTTATTTATTTATTATTTTTATTTTTCTCAACTCCAAAGAAATTAATTGAACGGTTGTGAGTTTGACGCTTTTTTCTGTCTATAACATCATAACGCCGAAACTCCAAAAGGGATGAATTATTTAGATAAGTTTTTTCGTTTTAATAGCTGCATCGGTGTACGCATCGTGGAAATGTATTTTTCTACTCTTATTTAATACCAATTAAATTGTAGTTAAGTATGGCCAAATAAAGCAACGTTAATTAACATTTATTTTTAATTATTTACAGTTGTACAAATGTGGATTCACTGCAAGCGTTCGTTTATGTGGATGGACGGCTGGAAAAAGTGGAGACGTACTGCGGCATTGACCTCCCAAAACCAATTATGTCGAATGGGCCGAAACTGATGTTGGAGTTTCGGGGCACTCAGTCTTCGAGGTACTCAAGAGGATTCAAAATATCATATTCATTTTTAGAAAGTAAGTTCTCTTGGTAACTGTTAACCAACTATCATGTTTTTAATTATTGATCCTATTTCTATAATTTTCATCATCCATCCATCCTTCAGCTGGAAGACGTCCATTGCTGAACATAGGCATTACCCAATGATCTTCGCACATGACATTCCTCTACCATTCGCGTCCACCGGTTTCTTGCGGTGCGTGCTATATCATCTATCCATCTTGTAGAGGACAGTCCTACACATTCCGACTCGCGGTCGCTCACCATTCCCGAGCAATCATTTTTGTCAGCTATATGTCCCACTTACCGCCACTTCAACTTTGCAATTGGTTGAGCTATGTCGGTTACGTTTGTAAGCTACCTCATAAAACGTATTATTTTTACATTTACTGAAACTAGTCGACTTTTTGCTGATTACAACAGTTTCACTACAAGTAGAAGCAGCATTATCATGCCTCATTAGAGGCCATGATGGTAAATTATCTAGCCTATCAACCTGGTAGACTCCTTTATATTAAACGTAAATAAAGTTTAAAATGCTAGGGCATTATGGCTCACTGCCGATTGCTACCATTTCAGTGTGGATCGATCCTTCATATGAATGTTAGTGCGTTCTTCAAGTTAAAATACTATTTTCTCATTTTTCAGATTTCGGTATCAGCACAGGGAAGCAGCTAAAGGAGTTTCCGTGCGCGTTCGTGTATAATAGTAGTGAGTCACGGAACGGCACCTTCGCTTCACCCAACTCGCCTGGACCGTACCCTCGAGATACAGAATGCACGTACTTCTTCCACGGTGGTGAATCTGAGAAGGTCCACCTTCACTTCACGAATTTCGATGTGGAGGGAGTTTTCCCGTAAGTATTTTGCAACAACCATAAAACTGAGTAAAACATACAAAATAAGGCGTATTATACGTAGCAAAATAAGTATTACCTATGTCTGAAATTGCCGTCACGCTTAAATGTAGCGAAATAGGTCGTTGACAGTCTCCATTTTCATTACCAATTTCATGTCCTTGACAAATATTTTCAAGCGTCGGAATAAAAACATTTTAATATTTTTTTCAGATGCCAAGCTGCCTCGGCGAGCGATTACGTCGAATTTTCAAACTATATGACAGAAGACAGTGGTTTCGGTAGATATTGTGGACAAATGAAGGAGTTCGACGTAGAGTCCCAAAGGAATTTCTTCAAAGTAACGTTTCGGTCAAACGACCGATTAGACGGTACGGGCTTTAAAGCGATTTACCAATTTCTAGAAGCCACTGATGAATACAGAGCGCCATCGCTAGAAAAGGCTTCAAGTTCTCCATGTAAGTGCAAAGGATTTTTTATATTGAGTACCTACTATTATGGAAACTATTGGAAACAGTGTACTTCCCCAATAAAATGATATTATATTATGTAAAGTACGCTACGTATATAATAAGTAAGTAACTATACGCTGCAAAATTATAAATGCGGTACCTATTAGATAAGTAAGTACTTATAAACAACATTGGTACTTATGGGTGTTAAGCCTTGCATAGATTGCAAGGCAATGAGCTCCTCAATAGGAGCTCATTGCCTAGCAATCTTGCAATATTTTTGCTCAATAGCAAAAATATTACTTACGCATTACGAATATAAAATATGTGTAATCATTAACAATTAATTCTTATTCTTTTTCAGGTATATTTGATAATTTACAAATGCTGATCATCCTCGCAATACCGCAGCTGCATCACCAACTATATCATTAAAATAAAGTGATATTAGATTAATAATAGTTAATATTCCTGTATATTTTGTATTATAGTATGTGCCATACACCTGTAATTACGTAGATACTTATGCAAAATTTTCTATGATGTTGCGATTTAAGTTATCCTCTATTACCAACTTAAAGCAATAACATTTGAACACAATAAAGATTTACTATTAAAGGCACGTCGTAAAAATAAAATAAATTATTTGAATTGAATGGTGTTTATAATGTTTCTCCTCTTAACACTGGTAGGTAAGTGTTTAGTGTACTAAATTCTTCATAATTAGATGACGTCTAAGGAAAAATATGTTTTTTTGCACGTGTCTCTTGACTAATAGTAGTTTATGCACACAGAACATACCTGGATAGTGGAAAGTATAGCGAACAATAGATCCAAAAGTAAGAGTAGGTGTCGAGTTGGTAAGTATTAAATACTAATTTGTTTAGGTATCTCAGTTCACTGAGGATGGAAATTTCAATAGAATAATTAAAATAAAACGTTGAATTGATTAAAAGGCAATCATTATAATACTTCAACATTCAACGTCATAGTAATGATTTGTAAATTGTAATTTTTTAATTCCTATTTCTAGTTGATAATGTCTATTTACTAAATCATCTGACTAATGCAAATTCAGTATAACTAATAACCGTGTTGTAACTTGCAACACTGGGTAGTTAGCTACGGCTGCATAGGGTGGTACCTAAAAGACGAGAAGAAACGCAAGCAAGAAATACCTAACTTATTTAAAATAAAGGTTTACCCTAAGAGTATGTAGGGTTTACCTACCTGCACTCTGAGCTACCTACTTTTAGATCATTATTTCCTTGCTAGCTGCGGTGACAGGTGCAGCGCGGCGGCGCCACTGTCGCTCGCTTCAACTTCACTACCGAGACCGACCGTGCCGTCCATCGCCAGTCAACCCCCACTCCACTTACTTCAATCGTAGTTCGCTCGCCGTTCTCTTCGGTGTCGGTCGGTTGGCTGCGCGCGTGTTCTTGCCGGAGTCCGCGAAACTATTTTTCACGAAAATAAGGGATGTGACAGAAAATAACGATATATTGTTAATATTGTGAAAGTATACAGTGTGGAAACGTTATTAAATAACGTAACTTAATAAAGTGATAAGTCCTTGTGGTACTGTGAATGTGATTGTGGTCACAGGTGTCGCATTCCAAGGGGGACGCCGACGCAGCCTCCGTGCTCGATACAAGCAGGTGCACCGCTAGACAACCCTATTTATTTGTAAGTACCTACCTACAATATTACCTTGGTAGAGAGGGCGGTACGCAGATACCTATTTTAAAGCGCTTCGTTATTAACGAAACGATGTTTATTTAGATTAAGTACTTAGGTACATGTACCTACCTAGTCCCGTAAATCTGGGAGTGCGGAGCGAGTAGGTAAGTACTACCTATATATTATACTAATTTAGTATTCTAGAAATAAAAATATCGGGTATGGGTTTAAAAAAAACCATAGGTACCCGACAAAGTAATCGAATGTTGTCTTAGTTAATTGACGTTGTCCATAACTTGCTTGCTGATCTCACCTTTCAAAACAAAAACTAACAATTATTTTTATTGCATTTATCATCAGCAATGATGATGGATCATAATAGGTACCTACCTACCTACTTACTATTGTCTTAAAAAAAAGCAACAATGGCTATTTATAGTAGCATTCAATCGTTCATTACTTAATTGAGGGTTTTGTTCAATTAAGATTGGTTCCCTAGAAAAGTTCTAATGAATATTCCCGCGAGTACCAACCTGTACCTTTTATAATACGGTTAATTGTGCAAATAGCATTCCTTTTCACGATAATTACCTATTTAACTCGTAGATACTATTAGCAAATAGACATTTATTAGTACACAGTTGTCCTACTTAGGTATTTCCAGTATTTTTAATGCATTCACCGAGACTTGAGCGTAAATTATTCGCATTTTTTGTACATTAGTTAGGTACCTACTTTGTAAGGTATTTTAATGGTTTTTTATTGGTTCGATCATTTGAACATACCTAACTACCTGTCTAATTTGCGGGTAGTTGACCAAATTTATTTGCGACAAGTTTTAAAAGTAAAAATCTTATTTTCATAAGCGAATTTTATGTCGATGCAACTACCTAACAATTTGAGGACTAGGGTTTGCGCTCACTAGGCGGCACAGCATTGTAGGCAAAGGGTTTTGTGAGCGCAAATAGTTTTAATACTTATTCGAATAATCTTAGAATCTCATTTGGCATGGAGCTTGAGATTAAAAATCCAAAGCTTCTCAGTGCTGGGCCATGCCGCTCAGTGCGCGGCGGTCTTTATACAGCGGATGTCGTTGACTACCTATTAGAATTGGATGTTATACAGTAAGTAAGTATAATTATGATAGGCAGGCTATAATTACTGAATATTTTATTTCCTTATATAAGTACTTTACCATCCACATAATTCCAAATGTACTTACCTACTTACATAATAAGTTTTTTTTTTGTTTTTTAAGGTAGGTATCTTAACATTTTGCAACGCACCAAAAAGTTACTAGGCAATCTGTCACATCCCTAAAAAATTGGAAGAAGATGTCGGATGGCCTATTATGTTTGGACATTGGCCCCCAGACATTATTTCTTTCATTACTTGGGTTCCGTAAGAATATTGAGGATGCGTAATCCGTAAATACTAACATTAAGTATTTTTCAAAATTCTCTGTCGTGATTTTGGAGTTCAGGGGCTCTAGACGGGTGTAAAAACGGATTATACAATCTAAGAAGACTCTGATAAGATGTAGTTAATTAAATAAATAATGCCTTATTATAACTTATGAATTAAGTAAGAAATACATTATGTATGGTGTAACAAAATCTATGAGAATGGTCTTTTGTTTTGGTTGGTACGAGCGCTGTAATCATTTTTGAATATTTAATACTTGCCTACTTTACTCTCTAATACCTAAATACCTCATAAAATAAGCAGATTAATATGACATTACAGCTATCTGAAAATATTCATATCAGTAACCGCCATAGTTAAATTGTGTGCGGAACTCAAACTAGCGAGAGTCAATTCAGACTGCCTCTGTTTTGTTTGACCAACTGTGTTTGTCATCTCACCGCGACTTTTTATAGAGTCAACACCGTGGATACCATGCCTAATTCATATTTTTGTACGAGACGCTTGATTTTATGAATTATTTGCCAGTACTTAAGCACTTTGTGTAGAGACGTGAGCAGGTAAGTACTTATTGCTTAGAGATTATAGAGAATTTATTCCTCACGGAGTTTAGTAGGTAACCGGTGTAGATTACATGATAACCTTGATATTAGTAGGTGTGTTTGACAAAGCGAGAGAACTATGGAATGCCTAAGTGCCTTATGTTAGGTACCTACTCGTTTATTGAACACGACCCGAGAGAACTGAGTTCTCAGAAACACCTTTTTATTTTTGATTTAGATTGACAAGAAATTAATGCACAACCTCCAAATCCAATTGAAGCAAATTGGACAAAAACTTCATAAGTTATACAGAGCGTTACAAAAGCCCAAAGTGCTTATTTTTTAGTACATTCGATTACGATTCGTCTATTTTCCTTTAGAACCCTAGTGGTATACGGTAGTTGATATGTAGCTTCCTGCCGTATGCCTCCTGAAACTACACCTGAACTTTGTCTTCGTTACTTAAGTAACTATTTGCCGAATTACGGTCCTTTGAATATTGGTCACTAATTTGCGGCCTTAGAACATGTCCATGTTACAGCATTTACGAGAAGCAGCCACCAGCAGCACCAGCAGTTTTTCTTTAAGAAACACAAATTAAAAACTCTGCCTACTTACTTGAGATATGACGATTTTGAATTACGGGGAACAGTATTCGAAAATAAGTGTTCTCAAATAACTATATACTATCGATATTTTTGATAAATTAAATATTTTGCTGATCGATACACGTAGTCAAAGAATTACATGATCAATTAAACCTCTATATCTCACGTCTTCATACTTCTATTGTTCTGTCAAGTTGAGGCCATGATTCGTTCGCGCGTTCGTCGTCGCCCTTGCACTATATTCAACACTTCGAAACTCTAACGTGACAAATAACAATGCGACTTATTATAAACTAGCTGAGCCCGCGACTTCGTCCGCGTGGAATTTAACTTAACAAAAAAGCCCGCTCCCGAGTTCTGAGCCCGCGCGACAGGACCCATTTTTTTAATTTTGTTTTTCTAAAATAAAAGTAGCCTAAGTTACTCCTTAAAACATCAGCTATCTGCCAGTGAAAGTCTCGTCAAAATCGGTCCAGCCGTTTCGGAGATTACCCGGAACAAACACACAGACAGACAGACAGACAGACAAAAAAATTATAAATCGCGTTTTTGTTATAGCTGTCCTATGTACTTTCAGATGCACTTAGTGAAAAGGTGTTATTTTAATATTACAAACAGACACTCAAATTTTATTTATTTGTATAGATGTATAGATTCGTTGCTAACATTTACGAATTAGGTATGCGTAGTCAAGCTAAAGATTGCGCTACGGCGCGGGCGATCAGGGTAGCACTTACTTACGGAAATCAGAATTTGCTAGAAGAAAATCACCAGTCAGTTTGAATATATTTTTTAGACGAGCGCAAGACGAAGTCGGTGCCTATAAAAGCACCGAATTAAAGAGAGCTTAGATTATGCAAGAAATGTTCCCTAAGCGGTGGTGATGAACGTACCTAAATAGTTAAATTACATGGACAAATAACTGCCAATTTAACATTTATTACTTATGTCCCTATTAGCATTAGCCGATTACTACGTAACATTATTATAACAAAACTAAAACATACAACAAAGCTTTCTAAATACTACACACTTTTCTGAAGTAGTAAGGACCTACATATTTTTGGATAATTTAGATATCTTTAATCGCGTAGAAGCCGTCAAACACTCTAAAAATCTTCACCTTTCTCGTTGCTTGCATTTATAACGAATACGTCAGCAATCTACATAGACTTGAATAGGGTTTTTAAACACTGAAGTAAAAGCAAAAACCCATAAACAATAAAATATTAGAAATATTTTTTGTTAGGTACAGATAAAATAGAGATGAATATTGGGTGCATTATCTCTGATAATAATATAGATTTGACTTTACCTTCTTTGTCTACTCTTTGTTTACTAGGTACTAGCAGGTACCTACCTAATTTAAGTTATAATTTGTTGATAGGAAGAATGGTTTTTATTTAAATTCTAGATCCTCTGTGACCTTTCATAGAATTTTTAATAATAATGTCTTATTACTAAATATTCTTTGGTGAACTTTGCTTCAGTCTTCTTTTTCTTATATTAAGTAAGTATTTGTAAATGATTTCTTGAATGCTGCATAACCTTCAACGCTTAGTAAAGGATCGGCTTCTAAATTGTCTGGCCATTGTCAATTTATCATCTCGATGCAATGATGGAATGTTGCAATCGCATTGTTTTATCTAAGCATGAAATAATCTCACCTGTTGAGGAATGTCTGCGGTGTTCTGTGAGGCACGTAGGACCTCATTTATCTGATACGAGAATTGCGCAAATGTTTCGCCTACGTTTGGACATTCGAATCCTTTGGGAGGGTGACAAATTATATAATTAGTTACGGATCATGGTTCTCACATTATTTTGTATTCAACACATTGCATTAAGTATTACACAAGCTTGAGTATGCAGAGCTTGAAGACTAAGGTCTTCAATCAGTGTGTGTTGCCAGTGATGACCTACGGAAGCGAAACTTGGTCCCTTACAGTTGGCCTACTGCATAAGCTCCAAGTCACGCAGCGAGCTATGGAGAGAGCTATGCTCGGAGTTTCTTTGCGTGATAAGATCCGGAACTAGGATATCCGCAAAAGAACCAAGTCACCGACATAGCTCACAGAATCAGCAAGCTGAAGTGGCAATGGGCAGGCCACATCGCTCGTAGAACCGACAACCGTTGGGGAAGAAAGGTTCTCGAGTGGCGACCTCGAACCGGAAGACGCAGAGTTGGACGGCCCCCCACTAGATGGACCGACGATCTGGTGAGAGTCGCGGGGAGCCGTTGGATGCAGATAGCGGGCAACCGTCCATTATGGCGTTCCATGGGGGAGGCCTATGTCCAGCAGTGGACGTCTTCCGGCTGATGATGATGAAGCTTGAGTATTATATACTTTAGTTACCTAAGTGGTTTACAAACCATGCTGTGTAAAGGGCTGTCTTTGAAGTAAGTATTATTATTATTTGTGTCAATACTTTGATAATATTATTTGCCTCCATTCAATGCTCCTAATCCACGAAATACAGTTTTAATCCATTCATTGACTATGATCAATGCAAAATGAACTCAAATCTCCGTTAAGCTGAATAATGGGCTGGAAGTCCAGCGCGCCACGACTTCTGATTTCAATGTGCCCCATAAATCTAAGAACGCGCGTTTGTGTTAACTTCGGCCTGTATTGGAGCGGCTAGCCTTTACTTGTTGACGAGGTCGGTTCGCGTTACGTAGGCAGTTATAAATAGGGTTGGTTGTCAGATATCCAGGGAAATAGTATACCTTCGTCTATTATTCAGGTTTTTGACTACATTGAGACTTGTATTATGTGAGAATGATACTAAAAAGCTCTAAATAGGTACTTATCTTAGCAACTTGCTTGTAGTTCCTTAACACATTTGGTCTCAGACAGATTACTAGCAAGTGGCACTTTTAATAGAATTAAATTATATATAGCAGACATTAGCTAAGTGAGAGCCGGCTATAGGATTTTTAATATTTTAGAAGCCTTGTTACATGAGACAAGCCTCGTAATTTTTATTCTATTCCTTAAATCCTTGTTAATTTTATAAGTAAAATGTATTCGTCATTAGGGTCAAAATCTTACGCAACCTGTGTCAAAGGTGCGAACAATTTGCACGCAATCACTGCAGTGACAACACAAACACGAGATATGTCACTTTTGTCACAATATTTACGAGTCTCGTGACTGAACACAAAGTGTATTACTTACGGTAGTTTATAGACAATGGTGAGTTTGTTGGAGCTGGTAATATTCGACTTGTAATCTGGCGACAGAGGTGGTCTACCTGGCAAGCGACAGAGGTGGTCTACCTGTCAAAAATTATTGTTTAATTTAATTACTTACCTGAATTACACACACAAGCACAAAAACAGCAAAATATTGAATGTTGCCGAAAAAAATAAGGGTGTTTTGCCCGTTGCGGATTTCGTAGACACGTTTCTGATAGCTTTAATCGTAGAAAAAAATGTATAAACTTTTTTAACCGGTGTTGAATAATACATTAAATCATTCGCGTATTCATTAATAAATAACTGTCACTGTGTCAGAACTTAAATCCCATCCTTTGTATCAAACAATTTATCATATCGGATATTCTACGCCCACTATTGATGCCAAATCTACACAAAAACAATCCGGGTATAATTTTAATTCGAATTTAGATTATATCTAAACTAAGACTAGATACTCGTAAGAGCCTTTCTGACGAAGTAAATTATAAATTTTAGCACATTTGAACTTATTTTTTATTTATTTATATACAGGCGTCGTAGTCCCATAGATACGTACGTTTATACCTTATAATCTAACATACATATTAATAATACAAATAACAACAACACTTAACTAATAAACTAACTATGGGTGGAGCTGGCGGTGGAATTTTAATCCCTAATGAAAATTTAACTGCACTGGGTACTTTTGTCTAAAGAAATAGTCCAATCTAACCATTTATTGGTTTGGTAGTTAACTTGAATTTTATGATCCGACTACAAGTTGCATTGCTGGTTTGATTTGTTAAAATTATTAAAATATTTAATTACTTAATTCAAAATGGAATATTAACTAATTGGCTCAGATCGACACTGTGGTATCTGTAGGTACTAGGAATGTGGTGAGATAGTTGTTCACCTCAACACCGAGCGAGGACGCCCAGTGGTGAGCAGTATACTTTTACAAAGAACGATTATTTAATGTATTAAGCGTTGAGGAAATGTCGTTAATGGTTAAACATTTAAACTAGACTGATTTATTGGGTCATTACTTTGGTTACGTCCATCCGTCATACAACCAAATAAACAGACAGATTTTTCATTTCCTAGGAAGGAAAACAATTGTTTAGTTTTTATTACACTTGTGTATGTTGACGACTTCTTCACGTAGTGGTTCGAGCGTAATCCACTCTGCTAACTATCCTGAGTGGTTGCGGGTTCGATTCCCGTCAGGGTAAATTTAGGTAATGGCCTTTTTGTAATTTGCTCTGATCTAGGTGTCACTGGGATCGCCCCAAGTCCATTGTACGGTACCCATAGTACAAGCGTTGCTTAGTTTGTTATCATGCAGTGGGTGTGTTAGTCTGACTATATTTATTAATTTATCAATTCAATCGTGACTCTCGTAACCTTGTTCCCTGTCAAATGAGCGCTAAAAGTACGCTACAAGTCTCAAATACGACTAATGAGTTATATTGAATTTGCACCTCCAAACGAAGACAAATAGGCCTTCCGACTGAGATCTTTTATATCTGTCGACATCCACTCCGATGGTTCCAACTCTGATGATGGCAAAAATAAATGTCAAAGATAGTGCATTTGTATCAGAACACAGAACATTTAAATAAGTATGATGATATAAAAGTTTTCATAACTATAAAAGGAACAATAAGATCACTTAGAGGCCTCACTTACAGGCCTTTGAAGTTGAAGTTGAAGCTCCTGAAATTTCAGGGAAATTGTAAACCATTTAGTATTGCTTCATGTAATGTACCGTTCAGCGAACGTAAAATAAGATATCAATTCCTTAGATTTTACAAATAGATCCACGAAATACTGTTGTAGAGTACGTTTGCCCACTTTTTTTGCAAATAATACTTTCTAACGGATGCCTGTCTTCAAGTTTACGTGTTAGGTCTAAATTTGTATCTTGAGAACGTAAAACGGGAAAAAATATACTTAAAGGTAGATTTTATTTCTTTTTGCCTTTTATTACACCTTCAATAGTTTCTATAAAAACCAACCTGCCACTATATCAGATTCCAACAGATGGCGTATTTGTTGCTTCTATTCATCTCTTTTCTTGGCCAGTGCTTTGAATCTTTTTATCCTTTTCTGTCTCTTGTTCTAAGCGTGAGCCTTGTTTGTATAGGTGTATTTATCAGAATCACCACAATGTCTGACATAGACATTTTTCTCAGAGCTTGAATAAACACAATCCAAACTAGAATCAATAGCATAATAAGGCCGATTGCTGCACGTACAGTCTTTTAAATGTGTCTACTTGGAAAGCAGGTTGAATTCTTTTTCTTTGGGAATCCAGGGTCATAATGACATTTTTGTGGCTTAATTAATGTGTTCTGCCCATAGCGGGCTGGGCCTCTTTGTTCCCATCCCAAGCCGTCTTATTCAACTGCTTTCAATGGCCATTGCTAGCAGTTATTACCTGAACATGTGTAATTAATTTAGTTCTATGATTAAAGTCAGTGTCTACATGTTAAGTGTCAACAATGTTTTGTTAGTGTCATTGGCTCGCTTGAGTAAATATGAATTGGTACTTCCTTTACTTCGCTGAAACCTGTCTTCCAATAGATTGACTTCCTCTGATAATTAATATTAATTGAACATTCAAAACAGGCGTCATTTACTTATAGTATGGTGCGTGCGGTTATGTTATAACACCTGTTGTATTACTCGATTCGGTATCTCTAAAGAATCTCCAATTCGACTCGCTCAACATTTTTTCGGTCGAGCGGCCATTATTTCTGGACTCGAAATCCTTTTTATTCCCCAAACGTCTTTATTACGTGTCATTAGAGTTCACAAAATAGAGTAAAACAACGGAATCTTTCAATTAACACTGACGACAAATGACATTCGCGGCTCATCGGACAGGAACACGGGCACGGAGAGACGGTCGCCTCTACTTCGATCTGTAGAGTTAAGAAAGTAATTTAATGGACATTATAAAATAATGTTTAAACGGTGTGTATTGTAATCTACTGTTGTTGTATTTCTGGTTGAACTATTCAAATTCAAATATTTTTATTTCAAATAGGCCAGATTAACTGGCACTTTTAAAAAGTCAAGAGCTAGGTGCATGTTCCAAAACAAAATCCTATGGAGAATAACATGCAAGAAACTCCATGGATACATTTTTTCTTTTCTATAGTATTGCTATACTGTAACAATTATCGATTATGGCTGGACGCTTGACATCACATATCAAACATCAACTGTGGGCACCTACCTAAGTCCAGGTATCATAAGTAAGTACTTATGACTTTTCTGGATTTTCAGCTTATTGTTTTAATATATAAGTAGTTAGTTCAACCTACAATTTCCCAGATCTATAAAAAAATTTAATTTGTAACAACGTGGAACAAAATATAATATCCTGTCGCCTCTGACCGCAAAAGCTCTATCCTGCGGCTTCTTTGAATGCGCTCGCGCACCGTGTCGTACCCCCTCTCCCACCTGCCCGCCCCGCACACCCGAATCCTCCGAACCACGGCCAATCGCCTTTTGTTTGTTAAACGCGGTACAAAACCAACACGTACACGGAATACGGCCCGCCTTTTCTACCTTTTTTGTTACATTCGATGTTGATTTTCGTGTTGGACTTTACCGTCCGATCGAACAAATAAAAAGAGTACCAGATTGATATCTTTGTATGAAATGAACGATCACTGTCTGTGTCGCAATTGTGACTTGCTAGAAAGTCTGATGTAATAGCAACAACTGGATGAAAATATTTCAATGACTACATACCAGTCAAAAATCGATTCGATTTTACTTGAACAATATTTACAGTGTCAAAATTGTAACCTATTAGAAATATCACAAGTTTCTTTGAAGAATTTATTAGATTATCACAAGTTTCTTTGAAGAATTTATTGGATTATCGAGTGCGGTCAACCTTGCTGTGTTTAGCTAACGCAATAGGCAAGTTCTTTTTGTAGATAAAAAAAATATTTACCGCTGTACATTAACGGGGATCCGGTCAAAGCAGCCGTCGAACCGAATAATCGATCTAAATAAAATAACCCGACGATTGAATGAACTTTACAATACTTACGCAGCTTTTGAGGAATCGGATTTTTTATAGATTGCGAAAACAAGTTGTCTGAATGTATATTACAGCTTGTCCAGAATATTTTATGTATTGAAATAGCCAAAAATACATACTGTCTCCAACCACTTAGACACATTGAAGCTATTGAAACTTGCTCAAAATTAATATTTGAGTTATCTATATCTATTCAGTTCTCTTTCAATCACGTTTTAAAGTGATCGAATTTTAGATATCGAGATTAATTTCAAGTTTGTCTGATATGTCCATGTCTAGAAAAATCATTACCATCATTACAATTTGAATCTTAATCATTAGTAGCTATGATTTGTTTTAAGAGCTCACTTGCAACGAAATTAATGAGCATCTATCGATTCAATTTGATGACTTTTAAAGCAGGATTCGAAGTTGACCCAAACACCTGCAGTAATGACTAACTGTTTTTATGTTGGCTATTATATGAATTGACTGAATGACATCATTTTGGAATGTCTATATACTTACATTTATTGCTTCAGGAATATTGTCTACGTAAATATAATTTCTAGGTTTTACAGATACCAATATTGCTTGAACAATTAAGTCTGTGGCACTCACCGTCATCATTTTCTAGTGCTTTCTTAGTAGGTCTTCGTGAATGTGTTATTTCCTCCAGTAATTGCTAACATCCCCATTACGGCTGGGGCGGGATGACTCCCGGCGAGGGACCTTATCTTGCTGGAACATTGAACAAAAAAATTGGGCTTCATAATCGTGAGAACAGATGGTTACTTCGATCAGTATAAGTTGGTAACTTTATTCAAGGGTGGTCCATTTCTCAAAGCCAGTCAATATTCCCTCGCGGTTGAAATTAACTTTTTATCTCTTTTTATATTTCCAATTTCAATGTCAGTAGGTTTTGTATCTATGATTCAATACAGGTTTAACAGTAGGTATCGTAAATTTTCCTTGCTACTTAGTACTTATATCTTTTTGTTCAATCCAGAAATACAGAACGTTTAGAATATCCGGTATTGGTTCAAGAAAATAATTTCACGTATATTATTAAATTTTCGTAGCTTCTGAAGAAACATTGGCTGTGCTATTCGATTCGCGATTTATAATGCCAAAAATTGTTGCTACACCTGAGAAGGGGACACATCGTGTTTAGGATCTACGGAAGGTTTACTGTTAAAATCCGGTATAAAAGTTTCCAACTCATCAAGTGGAACTACAGCCATCCGATACGCATGCGTCATACCTCCGGATGTGGGTTGTGTCCTCATACATCTGTAAAACCAGTTTCAAGACACCGAGCTTTTTGTCTCACTTTATCTTGTCCATTTGTTTGCCATCGGCGGCTGAGCCATTAGGTGCAAGCTGATGTTGATATGATAGAGCATTGGGTGGGGTTTTTGTGGCCAGACGGTGTGGTCTTGCTGTTTTCGGGGAATATAGGAGGACCGTAATTAAGCTGAGTCGTGCACGTTTTTGTTAGTATATATTTACTTAAGTTGATGTACTGTGGTTTATGGACCAAGATTGCGGTCAAGATATGAAATCTGAGAAGTAAAATGAAATTTCTGAATTTTCTGAAACTTGAATTAATTCTCACCGAAATAACTAATAATCTTATCATAATAAAGTTCAAAATCATAATTTTCATACAAAACAATTACGATTATTTTTTCATACGATAATAAGAAGACTCCTTTTAGGCAAACATACAATTGAGAACATTATATTTGTAAACCCTCCGCACTATGCTAAGTTATATCCTGTGGAAGGTTTAAAACATTAATTTCAAAAAATTTCCCAGTCCGTCACTCATGCTCGCGCTACATTTCCGTGTGTAAACGCACTATTACAACGTTAACTGAAACAAAGATAGCTTATAAACGGTGATTAAGGCACGATTCACATGTTCCATATCCCCTTTCTCCCACGTCAGTGCTGCATGTGCCACCATCAATCTCGCGCCGGAACAATAGGTTTCGACGCGTTCCGTTTTACGCTATGCCCGTTGCAAATTCTTCAAACCGAACCGTATACACGTGTGAAATGGTGTTTAAAGTCGCCTTATGACTTTCGATTTTATTGTTGTGAAAGCTTTGCTGCATTGGTAATGGACATTTTGTGTTTGGATAGCAAGAATAAATAGTGTTGTTGGTATAACGTGGGCTATTGTTCGGCGAAAATTAGAACGCCGTCTTTTGATTTCGCTTCGTTGTAATTTAGTCTATTCATACAGCGTTATCGATGTCATTGTAACTAATGATTAAGAGCATTTATGTAATGGTAAACTCTCTTTGGATATTTATCTTACAAATAACTAGTCAAGCAAATAAAAATCTAGCATCTGATAAAATATCGGTACCTGTTCTCTACAACATGGATTGTTATCACCTTTCTGCATTTAATTAAACACCTGTATAACTTTTGTTATTTAATTTGTTGTTCGCAGAATGCAGTTCTTTGGAGTTTTATAAAAATAATAATTTCCGTGAGGTGCTTTATAAAAACCTGTTAGGTACCCACACCAAAGATATCCCTGTCTTGGCAACCGAGCAAGAATAATATTATACATACATAAAACAAGAATTAAAGACATAAATATTATACAGTCAGTCGTGCTTATGGTAACAGTGAATTCGTTCCAACATTTGAATAGAAGCAATGCCTTTGTTTAGTTCTCCCACGAATTGCGTGTAACGGAACGCTACAGCTAAATGGTCGTAAGAGATGTCGCTACGTGCGAAATTCCGTCGATGCAGCATTATTTGCTCGCGAGAGAAGCAATAAACGGTGGATTTGTGACACTTGAATGAGCCTTATTTTGTAAATAACAATTGTCAAGCAGCCCTTAATACCTGACTGGCATTTTTATTGCTATTTAAATTATCCAAATTATTTTTGCACATTTTTTACATGAAATAAGTAGTAATAATGTTGCTGCTACTGTCTTATTCTAGATTAACCAGTTCTTAGACTTAGTTTTTAGAAAAAAGACATTTTGACTCTAGTCACAGATAAAAATATTCAAATTAAATCCTCTTATTCCTCGCATTTTGCGTATTTTATGATTTCCGTAAAAACATTTATTTAACGCGACTATTTCAACAGAAGCTGTATACTGAGCGCTTAATGTTTTTAGATTCATCGAGATAAAATGTTGCTACATTTTGTAACAATAAAATGGAAATGATGAATAAGGTAAGAGTACAAAAATTTAGTTATTTTAATAATACAATAGGTACGAGATAATAAATAATAGAACTGATTTCACATCTCGCGTAAAATCGTCCACTGCAGATAAAAGTTGATTGCATAAAAGCATTTCTTCGACCTTTTATTTTTTATTGGTTCTCTCTTTCATAATAAGTGTGGCATTTGCTGTGGAGTAATTTCGGTTGTTTTTATTTATTAATTTATTTACTTATTTTGTTAATGTATTCACTTTGTATTACAATTTGAAATGCAAGAAGGGTTGCTGCTTCAATGCGTTCTCGTGAAGTGCCAAGCCGGGCATAAACAATGAAAAAGTTACTTCTTTTGCAAAATTGATATCTATACAGCATACTGTTTACATTGGTTTGGTACTATAATAGTTTATATGCAATTTTATTTATTCATTAGATCATAAGAAAGCCATCTGTTCTCAAAATAAACATTTAATAGCTATCTCTCTTCGTTCGGAAAAAACCGTATTGCAATACCAATGCTATGCACTGTAGTTAGTAGAAAACATGTTTCGTCTAATAGAGATATTATTAAACGCTATTTACGTACACTGTTGCACACCCATAATGATGGGTTATTCCCTCAAAATTATTGTTTCGATCGGCAGTTTCGTAACGTCGAAATTGGTATGTCATTTCATTACACCGGCGTATGCACAATACTGGGAATTAATGAGTTCTTGAGCGGAATATGTCTTGTTTAATCTTGTCGCAGGTTGATACAGATTGGAGTGAGCATTAAAAAGTTTTGTGTAAAAGTTTCGGTGCTTGTGGTTAAAAATTGCAAATCAGACAAAATTGATTAAGAAACTGGTTTTACCCTTAGGTTATTATTTTCGCTTATTAGATCTCGGATATGGGTGCAAATATATTTTATCAGCTTTAAAGCTGATTAACTTGAAGCCAAGCTCGCTGCGTCTAGACTGAAATACTACCTGAATACACATAAAAAAATCTTAAAAAGTGGGGAAGTGTGACTTTTTGCCAAATAAGGTTTATTGGTTAGCGTGCCGCTTAGCAACGTTCTTCCGTATATTTACAAAATGGAATTAATCATTTAAGGCTAAAGCGCCCATCTAGCCCGCGAAGTTCAAATTTTTTGAGGTTTTTTAGAAATTTTTCAAAATAGAGAATAATAAAAGGCACATTTTGTAATTCGCGAAAAAGACCGTGTGCAGTGCATTTATTAATATATCCAACTTACTCTAAAACATTTCAAGAACGACAGCTATCCAGATAATCTGGCAATTTTTGTATATTTAGTGATTTACTAGTATCATATCCACCGTGATAATATTTAGAGTAACATAAATGTATTAATAAACGCACTGCATACTGTGTTTTTCGCAAATCACAAAATGTTGTCTTAAATGTTTTCAGATTTTGGATAAAGTATAAAAATACTCGAAAATTTTGAATTTCGCGGGCTAGACAGGCGCCTTCACCTTAAATAGTTCAGTCAATCACTTCTCATCTGTCACTTCAGCCCCATTCTCTGCCAACACATAAGGTGACGGCACCAATCTGATTCCCTCACGGCCTGGTATTTTATCGTTTCCGCCTGAGCTGCGCGGGCGCCGCACACCCAAGTAATAACAGCCTTATCTGAGACAAAAGAGCCGGTCGCGCCGTGCCATGTTTTGGTACATTTACCCTATTTATAAGATGTGATATTAGAAATATTATGTGGATTGGTTCCCTGTATTCAGATAATAATGTCTACTTATGTTATTTCAGGCCATATCTTTGCCAAATGTAGCTATAAAGTTTATAGCTGTAACAGTGCTTTAATTATTGTATTTGGTCTTTAATATTATGAAAGGTTTTCGTGTTTTTTTTTGTGTCAAAAAGCTGATTTTGTTACCTTTTCTTTTCAGGTAAGTACACATTAAACAACTGTGCCTCCAAAGCAAGTTGGCCGATTCGGTATGTCCATGAGTTATATCATTCGTTTATCAAAGATCATCATGCTGTTTATTATGTGAAGAAATTATAATATCTTCAACTTTTATTTATGGTATGGTACAAAATGTTTGAACAGCTGTGTTATCTATCGCGAATACAGGGTGTAAATTAACAACTGTCTTTTTTAAAATAAACGATCCAAGCAATTGTTTACACCAAGCTCATTTATTCAAGTCAAAGTCACATCGAGCAATGTCAAGCGTGCATTATAAGCAGTTACCGTTGCATTCATAGCTGACTAGCGATCGGCTACATCATCTAATGCTTTTATACAACGCGATTCTCGCATAAGGGCTGCATTCATTGTTTATCGGAAATCATTGGCAATAGTTCTGTGATCACGTTGTAAATATTCTATGAAATGTTCTTGAGTTGTTATAAATTGGGTATTTTATTGCTTTGTCAGCGGTTGTGCGAACACTAAACACGCAAGCATAGATTGAGATTTCAATTATTTTATTTGTCTATATACATATATTTTAACTAGCTGTGCCCGCGACTTCGTCCGCGTGGAATTTAATGGACCAAGTTTCATACAAACTTTCATCCCCTATTTTATCCCCTTGGGGGTAGAATTAATCAAAATCCTTTCTTAGCGGATGCCTACGTAATAACATCTACTTGCATGCCAAATTTCAGCCCGATCCGTCCAGTGGTTTGGGCTGTGCGTTGATAGATCACTATGTCAGTCAGTCAGTCACCTTTGAGTTATATACATATATATATATATAGATAATCTTGGAAAGGCAGATTGTGAAATATGGTATCATGTTCGGTTACAACAATACAGTCCTAACAACTACATCAGCATACTTTGAAATAGCTCTCATACTAGACGAACATGCAAAGAAATCTGTGGACGGCTGCCGCATACAACCTAGACGCAATTGCGAGTGTATTTCACATTATTCACGTTGTCACATACAGTGTATCGAATAAACATAGTTGAGAGTGGCTAAAGAAGAAATGGTCCACAATAAAAAAATCGCCTATGTATTAGGTATATACAATTTTTAAAACACCCAACTAAATGATTCTCTACCTTAGCATTGGAGAAAAAACCCTTTGCACTTGCAAGCAACTGGAACCCTTACTTTATATTATGTTTTCTTTCTTGGTTCACATCGAAGCAAGGCAATGACAAGCGCTCAAGGATCATCTGTTGTCGTAAAATGATGTAGAGACAACTTTGCATCGCGCATTTGTCTGCTGCAATGCTGCAACATAATCTCGCTGAATCAGGGAGTCGAGGCACGTGCTAATTTTGTCATGCAAGCCACGCAACGCACGCATCGGATAACATCACGAGCATTGGTTCTTTGGCTTGTAAGGATTAACTTTATAGAGATATGCGTGCAGATATCATCGCTTATTAGTTCAGGATTGCTTTTTTGTGCCAGCAATTTTAATTTGCCGATCGCTTAGTCCTATTAGGGCTTGTGTAGTGGCTTTTGTATTATGTGGGTATCAAGAACTTGTATGTTTAAATGTCTTCTTTGAAAATAAAGATTTGTTACCTATAGCGGAAAGTCTTACTTACATGAATCTGGATTTTATTCTTATATTTAAGTTCAGTAAGGTATTTTAATTCGCTTGTTGACTATGCTTTCTTATTTAACAAATATTCAAGGTTTTTTGTTTAACTTGATATAATATTCGAATTGCAAGTTGATTCTAATTGCCGTCAGATAAAAAATAAAACTATGTTAATCGGTGAAAACAATTCGCTGAACTATCTGTGTCTTCCGCATTCCTATTCAAAACAGCAATTAATGTAACTTACTGTTATCAAGTTTCGATCGCAGTTATAAAAAGAGAAAATGCCAAGGAACGTTAGTCTAAATCGCATTCCATTGCCATTTTTGGTTTGTTCTGCCTTACATTATCATGACGTGTTACAAAAGGCAGTTCAGATCAAATCGGTTGGTAGTGGCTTGTGACGTCACGGCCCCTGACGGTTGTTCGGGTCAGTGCCCGTGAACTCGTCTGCATTTCCTCTATTTACTGGTTTACTGGTGTACTAACCTCATGTTCGGGCTTATTCGGGGCGTGAATTGAATATGCATTGTTTAAGGCAACCCGTGTAACAGAAACGTTAGACGACTCTAATAGATTTAGTAATCGTCTAATAAACCGTTGTTTGTGTAGACTGATCGCCAATCAAGTATGAATTATTCAAATCGCCGGATATTTCGAATTTTGTCCATGAGCCGTAGCAAATTTGTCGGGTTGATTAATCCATGGTCCGGAACAATATTATATTTTGATTAACGACTCTATTATTAACATTCATCAATTTTAAGAATAAGATTATTCAATGGCAAATCAGTCTAGCCAGTCAATTGATTAGGGATGTTTATTGCACAGGAAACATTAAATTTTATGTAGGTATTATACCTTTAACGCTCCGCACCGCGTCTGGTACCCTTGGTTTGCAGATGTTCTGGGCGAAGCTTAATACTAAACATACTAGGCAAAAAAAAAACTATTTTTTTGTATAACTATTAACGCTTACACAACATGTAAAATGCCATCGTTATCTGTATGTATTTTGCCCCAATTATCTTTGTATTAACCAGTTCTTGCATCTAACGATCGCGTGCAAAATAATCCACTCATCTCCTTGTGGTGAAACCTGCGCGCGCGCGACCTTTGACACTAAATCCAATATGGCCGCCGAGCTGTCAAACTAAATGCTCTTACTTTCCTTATCTGCTAACGAATCGTATTTACCGTTTCGTTGCCGCATTTGAAGATTCATTGTATCGTCGATGCATAGATACGATTGTGAAATCTTTTTAAAAGAATTAGCACTTTTTAATTCGAGATAAATGCGACTACCGGTGCGGTGGGCGGTGTCGGTTGTGTAATTCTCACCTAATGCCTTTCTGAATGGTATGAGAAAGATAAAGTAACGAAAATTAACAGCCGAATTGTGTATCCGTAGACTCGGGTTGGACTTTACAAGCATCTCTAATTCGCAAATAATAGCCATTTTGTTCCGGATAATGATAAAAGTACAGCGTGTTATTTAATATAGTGAATGTTAAGTAGCGTTGCGAATCATATGGAATATTCAAAGGCTCGCATTATTAAGTTGAAACTTCATCGAGATGTATTTATTGCCCAAACATGACACTATGCGGAAATTATACCAAGTCAAATGTTACGTGATTTTATTGTGCTGGCTACAGAGTTCTAAGCTCACGCTATGATTCATTCGTCATTGGCAGCCTCATTTCGCCCGGCACACCGTAGCACCACATACACCGAACTATAGTTTCCTTATGGGTTTTAAGTTTGATCGTAACTCATTACTTGTCTATTCAATGATTCATTAATAATTGTACGTCATTTTTGGTCGGCTGCTTTAATTAGAAGTTTTAAATTACTCCTGAACGGTAGGTAATGATTTCATCAAGCCAAAACTGGCCTTACCTAGGTAATTTACTTAATTGTGTTCGATTAAAATTACAGGATTTAAAAGGACATACTTATATTTGACCCTGGCAAATAAACAAATTATCTGGCGCCGCTCAAAAAAGAAAAAAGCATTCAGATTCGAATTCCGAATCCGCAAAGAACAAGTTTTTGTTGCGCTTACCTCATCATTATTTATAGAAGCTACATATGATGAAGGCTAATGATGCACATAGCATTATGGTAAACATCAGTAGTTATATTATATGATTGTAACGGAGAAAGTGTGTACAAATAGAAAGAGAAAACAGGGGTCGTGTTTGCCGAGGGTCTTCGTTCAACGTTGAGAGGAATTGTTAATTATAATATATCCTTTAAACATTGGGTATAAGGTGTAATAATGTTTGTAGCAAATAGTGACATGAAAATAACGCAATAAACTCGTTAGAAGGCAGGTTTTACAAGATAAATACATATTTTTTCTTCTACAAAACAGCTTTCTACCTACTTATTTTCCAAGTTATTTGTTGTAAACTATATTTTCATACTAATTTGTGTGGCTTAAAGATTGCCAATTGAAAACCAGTGGTCATTCATATTATCTTCGTGAATTCTTCATCCTAAATCATAAATTCTTGTGTTGACATATAGTCTAAAGGCTAAAAGGACTGCTATCAGATTGGGGTCCAGAAAAGTTGAATAATAAACTCGAGACTCTCAGTCTTATTGATTTGTCAAGTCATAACCGTCAACCTTGTCCAATTGTACCAGGTGTTGCGGATTGTTCTGTTGTAAGACAATACTGAACTGCATTTACAAGTCTATAGGCCTGCCTATCGCACAAGACCTTAGGAAGATTGTTAACATTTTAATGTACCTTGTTCTATATTACGGGGTACTGGGAAGTTGATCCACTTTCTATGGCTTGGTTGAGTCACTTATAAAGCTTGCCTGCATTTACCTCAGAGAAGGGTCAATCTTTAGTATATTTAATGTGTTTTGTAGACCTTAGCCCCTTTATTAATAAACTTGATTAGCGGGCGTATAGTTACACACCGAGCTATCTCTTTCTGTCATCAGTAATTTGTCATTCGAAAGAAGGGTAAGCATGGTTTAACTATACAACCGCTAATCCACGTTTATTAATATAGGGGTTGGTGTCTACTGTCTATACTTGTATACAAGTATAGTACTTACATATATATATATATATATACTTACTGTCTATACTGTATACAAGTATAGACAAGACAAGTATAGGCACCAACCCCTTTATTAATAAACGCTTGTATACTTGGATAGTAGTAGCTTTCAATTTATACTAACTTAGCATTCAAATAAGTTATATCAGCATTTTGGATACTTGGTCGCTTATATTTAGATGGTCTAAAGAGAAATGTTACTATAGGGCATAAAATAAGTATCATAACTAATAACAATATCGGAATTATGAAACTGCTACAGTTCGCTTGCTTCGTCCATGTCGGGACCATTCATATTGATAACTTGTTAGTTACGCAGTTACAGCTATAACAAGCAATGGTAAAATGAATAGAATAATCGCGACTGTCCAAAATTAAACGATATATTATTAATAATCCATGTATGCACTTTGTCGAACCGATAATGTTGAAATGCAGCGAAACATTGTCCCTAATATGGTATTAATGGACAGTCTGATCGTGTCCCATAAATCTCTTCTAATCTTTCGAATATTGAAATGTGAAACGCTACTCAAATATTTCCAACATATTGTTTTCTTATATTTACGCGAATACTACACATTGAAATAAAACTATTTTTCGGATTTTATCGCGTTTATTAACTTTATGTTCCCGACGTTTCGGTTGCTTTACAGCAGCCATGGTCACGGGGGGACTGACCATGGCTGCTGTAAAGCAACCGAAACGTCGGGAACATAAAGTTAATAAACGCGATAAAATCCGAAAAATAGTTTTATTTCAATATTTCCAACATATTCAATTTTCGAAAGACATGTGAAAACGTCAAAACGGAGCGTTTGCGGAGCGTTTGAAACGTAATCGCGAGCGTTTGATTTTCTATTACGATTTGAGTAGCTAGCCTGGTTAGGGCCCTGAATCCCCCGAAGTGAGGGGAGGCCCATGCCCAGTAGTAGGACGTCAAAAGGGCTGAATTATTATTATTATTTAATACTCAAATGTTTAAGTCCCACATACTCCCGCAGTTGCAGGGGGTTCAATTAACTCTGTTCTGTAATCAAAGCAATCTGTAGTCGACACTAGAATTTAAACTTTATGAACATTAACTTTGGACTATAAATCTTTAAAATGTGTTTCGTTTAAGTGCGCTGGCTCGTATTCTAGTTTCATCTGGTTAGGTTTAAAGCTCTCAGAAAAAAACGTAAGTAAGAGTTACTTAACTAGCTTGTTAGACTTCACGTTCCGTGTAACAAGTGACTTGCTTAAGGCAAATAGTTCGGGAGATTACGACAATTTTTAAAGCAGGATAGGGTTGTCAGTAATTAATTATATATTTACTTAGAAGAAGCATTGCCAACACACTTCAGAAATTTTCAAGTTAAAATTTGTCGTTAATTTTTTAGGGATAATTGCAATTATCATTATCCTTTAATGCAACTACACTATGTGTCACAGAGAGATGAAATAAACAAATCAGTTTAATAATTACAAAGTATAACAATACACTATGACGGTAAGATTTTTTAAATAAGTTGTATTATACACACGAAAACAACTTGGTTACCATTATGAATCTCCGTTACCTCCATTTGTGTTTTTTACTTTGCCTGATTGGGATGCAAGATAAATTGTAATGGTATATTGTTTTTCTATAATTTGACTTCGTTTCCCATCACCAAACCCAGTCACGCAATGGATGCATTAATGTACGCAACCAAAGACGCAATCAAATTGGCTCATTTTCGAAATATTGCACTGGTGTAAGGGTTTATTATCCGAAATCAAACTAATTTCGTTGATAGAAATGAATTTTAAACTTTTTTAAAAAATATTTAATCTTTTAAGTAGAAACGTACAGGTTTCCGCAGTGTGAATAATCTTTACAAAGATAACGTATACGTGCAATTTTATAAACTGTTGGTTGTCAATTTTTTTACCGTAACGGACCATTGTTTGACGACCGCTTGGCGCAGTGGTTTGAGCGTAGGCCGCTCGGATCATTACTTGCGGGTTCGAATACCGACAAGGTAAATGGCCTTTTCGTAATTCGCCCCGGTCTGGGTGTCTGTGGGATCGCCCCCAGTCCACTGTACGATACACATAGTACAAGCATTGCTTAGATTGGGATGGGACCATACAGTTGGTGGTTTCACCATCGTGTTGGCGATATTGATTTTACGAGTAAATAGCCATGCAATAGCAGATGAAAAAGTGTGCGATAATTTTGTTCATTTGTTAATTTTTCACTGGCAACCCTCAATTCGATACTAGCAGCGTGTGATTTTCTAAAAGACACGCCACTGGCTACAGAGTTTCTGAGAAGATTTAAAGATTGCGTCCCCTGCGCATTACATTGAGTCAGTTGCTTATTTACCTAATACAGCATGAGAACATTGCGTTTTAGACCAATTTTCAAACGGTAATTGGCGATTGTTTTGCGGTTCAATTTATTGCAATTCAATTGCGTGATATTTAAGCGACCAAACCCTGGTTCAAAAGTCAAACGGCCCGTAGATAATAGAGTGGCGTAGGTACTATAGTATTTGCTGTTTAAGTATCTATAGTACAACTTGTGCGTGAATATGCCAGATTTAAAAGGTCAGCAAAGGTCAGAATTAATTTAGCTATTTTAAAGATGGTTAGCCTCAGCTTTTTGAAACGATATAACAAGTTAATAACGTAAATGTTTATCATTGCATGTGTTGTGCTGTGCACCTCTAAAATCCAATTATTAAGAAAGTTAAAAAAAAGGACGTCATTTCACGAGACGATGGCCACAAGTCTCCTAAATTCATACGTTTCCATTCTATCAGAAAACCACTGGCCATTAATAATATCTTTATGTTAAAATTCCGTATTCAACATGTTGGATAGTGGACTAATTTATTGTTTTTTGTTAAGTAGGTAATATCAACGGCTTTTTGGTGAGGTGACTACTAAAACTGTCCACAGTAACCAAAGCCAATGTTGTTTAATTATATTACGAGCTATTTGATTAGCAGACTTGGAGACCAGTCCTCGTTTATCCATTCCTACCATATGCGTGTTTTGTCTTGATACCAATGGCTAGTTTTGATCAAAGAAGGTTACTATTTGCAGGTGCTAAACATTACCAGATATCTTTACAAAAGCGGAACACATCAATGTCTTGCTATCTCGACTCCAATTTCCGGTTCTAAGACTGTTCTAAGACTGTAAGTTCTATTTCTTATGTAAACGCAAGAAAGCCATTTTAATGTCCTGTTTATTAGATTTCTCACTGCCGTGTCGATTATATTGCCGTTAATATCTTCGGAATGTATACACACGAAGTCGAAGGTATAATTTAAATGGTCTGGTGGAATATTTATGATACTACTTGCGTGAGGTACCGCAACTATTTATGTTATAATCATTCTATGCACGATCGGTGCTTGTCAAAGTAGTGGCCTAACATTTCTTCTAATGCCAAATCGTGAAATAGTTTAGTTGGTAAAGTAATATTGTTATTCTGATATCAGCAAGTATGCCTTTATCACAGCAGGTTTTTGGTTTGGACTCTGAATTATGCAGTTTTTATTGATTCTCTTTATGAGTCTTTTGGAACTTTTATTACGGTGACCAACACCAATAAAGTTAGCGTCACAACGTTAGCGTAGCGTTAGCGTAGCGTATAATTTGCCAACTTTACGACTATTGCTGATACTTTAAAATCTTTTTAATTTCCAATGTTAATATCGTCAGACAAACACACCAACTGTATGGTCCCAAACTAAGCATCGCTTGTACTATGGGTACCGTACAGTACAATGGACTGGAGGCGATCCGGGGGGGAGACGAGGGCAAACTACGAAAAGGCCATTCCGAAATTTACCCTGCCGGGAATCGAGCCTGCAACCACCCGGTGTAGTGAGCCGAGCGGTCTACGATCGATCCACTGCGCCAAACGGTCGCCAAATAATAAATAATGTTAAAAAGTACTTAATATAATGTTATTTCTTGAAAACTCTTCCTTCCTACCTTCAATCCTTATAACTAGTAATGACTAGAATATACAAATTCTTTTAAACATAACCTCTTTGTCTGTATGTCTACTTAATGGAGTGTTAAATGGAATCTAATTGACCGTGAAATGGCAGCCTATTTCAATGTGAGTGCGGATGAATAAAATATTTCTTTTATTCCTTCTTTACATTATTTTACTATCAAATGTATAACATTACTAGCTGTGCCCCGCGACTTCATCCGCGTAGTATTTTAACTTAGCAAAAATTTCGGGATTATCGGGTTAAAAAGTATCCTATATGTTAATCCCGGTTATAATCTATCTGTGTTCCAAATTTCATCCAAATCCGTTTAGTAGTTTTTGCGTGAAGGAGTAACAAACATACATACATCCACATTCACAAACTTTCGCATTTATAATATTAGTAGGATTACAGTTCGTCTTGAGTAAAATGACATAAGGACACTTAGGTTTATTTTATAAAGCAGTCAAAATCATCTTTATCTATCAATCAGTTACAAATCAATGACCAAAATATATCGTCGTATCCATTATTATCTAGGGTCTAGTTTGCTACAACCTGTTTTCAATCTACATTTAATTAGAAAGTCAATTTATAACACAACATATTGTACAATATTCTACCAGATTAAGATTTGCATTTTTTGTTTTGATCAGTGGCAATTATATACATAAGATAGGCGGTGTGCGTTTATTACCTATCAACAATGTCGTTTATTAGCATATTACACGCGGTGCAACATAATTTAACAAGTAGCCAAGGTGTTCAAATGACCGTTAAATAGATAAAGTGAACACTTTATTATTTCTTCGTTCAATGTGTATGTAATGTGTATGCTGTTTACAAGACCCTTTCAAACGCGAATCAGTGTGGCATTCTATTGGTAACTAGCTGAGCCCGCGACTTCGTCCGCGTGGAATTTTATTTAACAAAAAAGCCCGCTCCCGCGTTGTGAGCCCGCGCGCCAGAACCCATTTTTTTTTTTTTTTTTTTTTTTAAATTAAAGTAGCATAAGTTACTACTTATAACATCAGCTATCTACCAGTGAAAGTCCCGTCAAAATCGGTCCAGCCGTTTCGGAGATTACCTGGAACAAACAGACGTAATTTCATATGCATTTAGTGAAAAGGTGTTATTTTGATATTACAAACAGACACTCCAATTTTATTTATTTGTATAGATATCTTCGAATCGTTCTGGTATATGCTATTGCTTATATCTTAAACCAAAACATGGTACACATATACACTCGGTGTAAGTTCCCGTTATGGGAAGTAAATCACATTAAATGTGTTTCCTACGCGCTGCCAGTCATACGTTAACATGTGGTTAATTGTGTTAGTAACATTTCCTATGGTTTCGTAAGGGTGTATTCAGTTGATTGTACCGATGTAGGAATAGAACTAAATAGATTGACAATGTGACTAAAGGAATAAGATAGACATATCACATTAGGTTTTGTAGAGAACTCAATGTGGCACAAGCCCAAAAGATGATGATATAATTTAAAATAAATAAATAAATTTGTCCCTTTGACTTCCCACACTTCCCACGGGCCTCCCCTCGCTTAAGAGAGGGATCCAGGCAGTAATCCACCACGCGGGCGGGTGCGGGTTGGCGGACTTCACATGTATTTCGAAATGGTATAATTATTTAGGTATAAATACAAGACCTTAATATTGATGTTTTTATAGGAATTATTATTTTAATGATTTATAGGAGTTTATAGGAGTGTTTGTATTTATAGGAGTGATGGAGAAACATTAGCTTGCTTCTAATCTGATCATAATTTGTGGACAGTTAACAATATATGTAATGCAAACGACACCTAGCAAGTCAGCGTTATCTGATCGGCTTCGCCCACTTCATCCACATACGCAGCAAAGTATTCTAATCTCGGAATGTGCAACTAAATCAAAATACGGGTCCAAGTCAAAACAAAGCAGCTAAAGTTGTCGACAGCGTAAAACGCAGTTTCTGCGAGCATCGTTCATCGTATCACATAAATTATCCGTGTGCTCCCATACTGTGAAGGCTGCGTGTGCGCAGTCCTGCAAGGGATAAGAGAAGAGCGGCAGTTATTATGCAACTTATTGTTTTGGGTATCCATGTTTTTTTCGGACTGCTCCAAATGCTAAATTGACTTAGTAGTTGTGGTCAACTGGGATTGCTTAAATAATTGTGAGTCAATTTTGCCTTCCATGTCTAAGTCATGCTATCAAGTCCGAGGGTTCTACTTTAGCTTATTTGTATGCAGATTCTGCCGTCTATGCCTTCTAGAATCAAATTACTCAAATATTCGAGCTGACTATGAACTCGAACTATCATTAATATTAGTCTACCTATCAGTAACTGGTTCTGAATTACAGATAAATACTTATACTGTTAATTATACAGTTATATACACTACATCCTTTGCTAAATAAGAGGTTGAAGTTATGAAATTTTAACAACTTATAGCACAAGACTTGTGGGCCATTCGCTATTCTTTAATTCAGTAATTCATCCTTCATAAATTATCTAATAACATTAATTGCTTAATGTAAACGTATCGTACTTCATTAGATCTGTTATCTTTGTGATTCTTATCGCCACCCACTTCTGACTTGGTCTATAAATATTTTATCTAATGCCCGCCCATTCGCTGTCAGCCTTCCCAAGAGGTGTGCAGATACAGAAACTCGTTGACGTATGTTCAAAGTTATTAATTATACCCAACATAGGTGTGCTTTCGTATTCAGAATCATGGGAAATTTATAGGGAAGTATAGAGATAGTTTGATGCAAACGAGCGTATTGCTCTGTATTTTAATAAATGGTGCTGGCATGTCCTCAAGTCTCAAGTGTTATTGAAGCGAGATTTGGTTTTGTTAGGCGGAGAATACGAAAATAAACGACAAAAACTTAGAAAGTCAGACGCGAGCCTATAACATGAGGCCAATATTATAGGGTCGTTACGTTTGCTTGTTGCAAGGAATTATAGATACGCCTTATTAATTGCAATGTCCAATTTCTCTCTCCAAAACTCTCTAACTTCATCTTTTACTTCTCCAGGTCATCTGAAATTTAGCACGTTTTGCATTGATTTCTTATTTTCAGAGGCGTAAATCAATGCTGCACACAAAACTATGAAAATAAATTCTTAAACATTTTTTTGTAACTAATTGTTTATCCACGTATTTGATACGGCTCACCAATGAAAAGTTAATTAAATATTGTAAAGCTTTACTCACGTCATCTTTGGCCGTGGCTCACCGCTAAGACAACGAATGCTGCAATCTGAAGCACCGCGCCTATGTGACTTTTACGAGTTTCACGACTATTAATAATCACACAGTCTGACTTTTAAAGACTATAAAATGAAGTAATAAATTGTGTAGATCTTATGCTCGAGGTAAGTAGGATACTGATAATATAAGGAACACAATTTTTACGACCATTCTACAGCCAGCTTCATAATTTCGAGCTAGTACTAATACAAATTATGATTACGGTAAAGTAAAACAACATTAGATTAATTCTCTCGCGTGGGCTGGGTTAGACTTTCACTACGCCTAGTATTCTCATCGAAGTTCGGCCAATGAATTCAAACCCCGTTTAACAAAGGTTTAGTTCTCATGTTGTTTGCTAAACAAAACAATTTTCTATGCTGATACATGTTATGTTAGTACAATTTACACGGCAACATGAAACACTTACCTTACCATATTTCAAACTCGTTCAAAAGACGTGAGCCATATGATTGTAGCGTTTTCGAAATTACCCGCTCGTGACACGGTGTAATAGCTATGTAATGTGTCGTTATGGTGTTTAGTGCCGGGAAATATGTATTGCGCACGCTTTGCTATGTATGGGGTAAGAGTTTTAATGGTGCCAAAATTGGCTATAGGTTCATACTTGCGAGGTTTTACATCGCTTTTATACATCTATCCACCGGGATTTTGGCCTCTCTCAGCGTTCAAACGTCGTCGCAATCTTTAACCAATCATATCCCTTAGATATCTGTGAGTCGTGCGAGTTCAATTATCTGTATTGTCGTAGATATTAATGTTTCATGTCTCTCGGCTCGTCGTTTCGCTCTTGAGCATTTCAGCCTCAACTGCTAATTTTATACGAACTATGAAATGCTCTGCTCATTTTCTCTTAATCCTCACACGTTTAATTTGATAAGGTTTCTTTAAAACAACCTCCAACAGATCCATAAAATAAAAATCAAATTGCTTTTCAATAGTAAGTAAGCTATAAGAGTTTGTTTATCTGCCGTAATAGGAATAAACGTCTCCGCATTCGTTCCGGTGATGTAGGTATATGTGGTCGTGCGTTCGCTTTCAGATTCACGGCTTTAATCTCGAAACCACGCTTAGATAAATAAAATATGGTCTATTAACATTGTGGAGCAGGTGAATTAGAGTGTGAATGTGTAAACAAACATAATGGTTATGATGGAATATTGTGTAATCTCGGATTAAGTAAACCGGTAAGAAAATTATAAATTAATAAGTCACGTTGCTGCATTCTGCGATACTCGATATATATTTTGACAACTTTCAAGCAGTGTGGATGAGATTTTGGTGCATTTTTGCACAAAATGTAATCCGAAGAATCTTTGTAGATATAATAATCTATAGATATAATCTATATATCTATAATTTTATTTATTTGTAGATATAATCTATACAAATAAATAAAATTGGAGTGTCTGTTTGTAATATCAAAACAACACCTTTTCACTATGTGCATATGAAAGCACATACGACTCCTATAGCAAAAACGCGATTTAAAAAATGTTTGTCTGTCCGTCTGTCTGTGTGTTTGTTCTGGGTAATCTCCGAAACGGCTGGACCGATTTTGACGGGACTTTCACTGGCAGATTGCTGATGTTATAAGGAGTAACTTAGGCAACTTTAATTTTAGAAAAACTAAATGTTAAAACATAAAGAAATGGGCCCTGTCGCGTGGGCTCAGAACGCGGGAGCGGGCGTTTTTGTTAAGTTAAATTCCACGCGGACGAAGTCGCGGGCTAAGCTAGTCGATAAAATAAATCCTTTGTACGCGAGCCATTCAAAGACACTGCGATGATTTTAACTATGCTAGTTGTACAGACTAAAACCATACATACAATACATTTTGATGCACTAATCTGTCTGACACAGCCCCGAGTTGTCTCATGGATTTGTAGACTAAACTCCGCAATAAATTAAAACGACTTCAGTCATTTTCCTGTTATTGGAATATCATATCTATGCCAATATTGGTAAAGCTTTATTTTGCATGGGCTGGTTTTAAATGTTTTAATAGATGCATCCACGATACCCTCATGCGGTGTTCCGTTAGCCGCTCACCTGCGCCCGCGCTTCTCTAGTTATGCAAATACCTGAGGCCGGCGCGCTTGCAGTACTAAGAATCGTAGAAATAAGTCCACTGGAAGATTTAGCAGTCGTATTGTCTTTAGTGTTCGCGAAGTTGCAATGTTTTCTTACCGAATCGGTGCTTCAACGCCTGTTACACGGTCAGCATCTTTACGCAGTCGTACGTATTCAATTGAAGCGCAAGTTTAGATAAGGCTTCTCTCACACACGTATTTTATGTTCGTGGTGTTGATAAAGATTTCATTTTGAAGTCGATTTCTGTGTATTGTGTATATCGATTTTATTAAATACGCAAAACTGAGGCTAAATATTACTTATCAAATTTATTGATGTTATTTTGTTATATAGTAAATATTCACATTTAATATCAAGCATGGATATACGCTGCGCTAGAAAAGGGTCCGTGGGTGGATGCGAGTGTCGAATATCGATACATTTGTAAGTGTTTGAATCAATTTCTCGACACTGAGGTTAAGTGTGTACGCATCGAATAAGTTATTTCTAAGTTTGGTTTAATACACGCGAGTGGACAGCATTATGTACATTATTGAGTTTATTTCATGACTCACACGCTTGAATTAAGCAGCTTGTCTTTTTAATCAGACTAAATAATAGAAGTACCGTAACATTAGACAATTAATCGTTTCCATTAAAGATAATTGACACTAATTGCAACATGTCACGTTACGAAAACAAGGCTTTCTAAATGCCCGATGTATTCACAATAAAATTTAACAAATCATCACTAATAATTTTTTGCCGCCGCTTACATCGCTCAGCGCAAATTGCACCTCTAATAACAATTAAAGCTGGACAGAAGTCATTACACTTCACAAAGGCGGCTATTGTATGAGGCAACAGAAGCCGTTAGCGCAAGCGTGAGACATCTTAATGGATCGTCCCGATTTCGATTATTTTGTCGTATGCATCGAGAGCATCGCGTTGACTCGTGAAATCGATCACTGCCACACAGCCGAGCCGATCGATTCGTGACGTAACTTTTTACGCTTCGCGGTTTTGTCATGAGATCCGCAATGTTGATTTATTGCTATGACACAAACAGCACTTACCTATGCTATTGCTGTAACATGCATGATGTATGCTTCATCCGTATGCAGGTGTTTCTTGAAATGTCATAAATATAATCGGGTTTGCTCGTCACTTATTTATAATTTTATTGAACGTTTAATGATATTTTCTTATTGCTTGGCCTTTTCTTGGAATGCCATGCTTCTTGCAGCGATCGGGTGTATTAAGATAATTATCAGAACGGCATCCAGACGCGATTGTAACTGAGTCATACTAGAACGTATTTTTTTCAATACCATTTAAATGCAATTAAGGTGGAAATAAGTCAGGTAGCTTTAAATTGTTCTTGAAGTTTTTATGTAAGATACTTTTGAACTTGTTCTAGATTTATTTTTAAATTTTTGCTTTCCATTCGATGGTTTCATCTTATAATTTGATTAGCGGTGTCCACATCTTGAATTGGTACCGTTCAGTCGTCTCGATACGCACTAGCAATGAGCAAATTGCGTGATTCAATAAATCAAATTAAATATCGCCAGACTGACACACCAACTATTTGGTCCCAAACTAAGCAACGCTTGTACTATGGGTACCATATAATGGACTGGGAGCGATTCCAGTGACATCCAGAGCAGGGCAAATTACGAAAAGGCCATTTCTGAAATTTGCCACACCGGGAATAGAACCCGCAACCACCATGTGCAGTGAGCCGAGCGGCCTAAGCTCGAACCATTGCGCCAACCAGTCGTCATTCGCGGTAACGTTTAGGGATTTCGTGATTCGAATATTTCAAACCACACATTTTAATGAAATTAATTATGATTTACTGTTATTTACCATGATGTGATAACATTTACCCAAGTATAGGTACCTATTTAACTAGGTATATTAATTTTTGTTTCTGTAAATATTAATCCCGTTTTTAATGTATGACTTCAAGCAGGTTTTTATTGTGACACCCGGGTGCTATTAGCGATATATACAACTTTTTTATTCCACGTGCATGTATCTGTTACGAAGGCTCTTATGCCTTGGGCGAGCTTAGTTTTTGTATAAATCCAGTGGTTGGTTGCGATAGATCTCGCTTGCTATATTTGCAAATTGGTTTCCAGGAAAACATTAGTTCGTATCTTGGAACATTGCGATTTGTAATGTTTAAGATTCTTGTGTTCGTTTACTTGCACTGCTCTTTTAGACATTACTATGAAAGATCTGTTGTTTCCCTGAAGTTTTTCACACTATAACAGTATGTTTACAATAATCTAGAAACAAAAGACCTTAATATACCAAGAGCCAGCGATAGCCAGACGTTCCATATTATATAAAGGCTCTCAATTTCTCAGAGCATGTCCCCAACACAGGTAAGAACGATCATCGAGTATGGAGTTTGGATTGTGGTTACTTGGGCAGTTAATAGGTAGTAAAGGTGTATAAAATAGTACCTCAAATTCGTTATAGTATAAAGCTTAATTTTTATATATTTCCTTCGGAATAACATTAGAAATCACGCCATCCATTGCCGGACACTTAGTGCGGTTTCAACCCCCTGCCAGACACCCCTAAACTTTAATAAATTATGAGTATACTTTCGTGATAGTATAAAAGCTGGGTTTTACATATGTTACTTGGGAACCCATAAAAAAATATTACTTCAACAGCCGGACAGTTTTAATGGTTTTAACATCTTGCCAGACACATTTAAATAGTTATTAAATCATCCAAGTATGAACGCAATAAAACTATTTTTCATTGGGTTTCTTGTGCAATTTCGATACACTAAACTCCCTATCTTACTTACTGATAAGTCAATTTGCAAAATATCACCATAATATCTGACATAAATGGCCGTATCTTTTGATTGCGTTGAATAGAAGCCTATTTTTTTACATCTCCAAGGGATCATAGCATTTGATAATTGATATTAATTTTTACTTGATTACTTTATCCGTTTCCGAGAAAAAGGGTCTTGATAAACAGACAGACGGACAACAAAGTGATCTTATAAGGGTTCCGTGTTTTCCTTTTGAGGTGCGGAACCCTAAAACTATATCCTGTACTGCAACTACATCCAGTGGGAGTGCAGTCGCTGGCACAACGAACGGACTACTATGCAAAATAGCCTGTATTTCCTTCGGAATAACATTAGAAATCACGTCATCCATTGCCGGACACTTAGTGCGGTTTCAACCCCCTGCCAGACACCCCTAACTTTAATAAATTATGAGTATACTTTCGTCATAGTATAAAAGCTGGGTTTTACATATGTTACTTGGGGACCTCTAAAAGAATATTACTTCCTCAGCCGGACAGTTTTAATGGCTTTTACATCTTGCCAGACACATTTAAAGTCTGTAGGTGCGAGCGCGAGGTGACAACTGTTCAAGCGGATGTGAGTAAGATAGGGCGTTTTGTATATGCCATCTATTACTGAGTATCATTTGACTGTATTATATTATGACGCTCATCCTGTGCAACAAACTCACAATTGCATTTTTTTGCAATTTTAAGGTAATAATAGCAAAATGCCCCCAATGCGTAGATGTGTCTAGTTCACTTGTCAGAATTCTAACTTACGTATTTAAGCTAGACGGCGGCAGTATCGTTGTTGCATTAGCGCCTTTTTTTCGCCGCCTAGTACCATCAATGACCGAATAGCCACTTGTGCCTCAGCGTAGGATCGTATCCAGGTATCACAACAACGTTAAAAGTAAGTTATGACATTAAATTGCTCTTGGTAACAAATTTGATATTGTGCGTCTGTAGTACCTTCAATGACACAAATGTATTTTATTTATTTTTAATATTTTTTTCGTCCCATAACATTAAATTTTAAAAATCTTCCCTGAAGTATATATGCAGCTTAGTTGCTTACTTAAGTACAAATAAACTTAATTACGATAAGATATTGCGTAGATCTATGTGAACCCTTACAACTTACTATAAAGCGTTTGAAAGCTAATTAGCGTTCAATCGCTTGCATTTTCTTTTCTATATTATAGTAGCTAACGTAATAAGGGCCCAGTTGTAAGGCACCACGGATCGTAATATGACTACTTGGACCTAGCCTCCTGAGCTGATTATACTTGATTCCAATAATAGGTATGGCTAAAGCGCTTGAACGCACGGAAATTGTCCCTGGTTTCCACAAGGTCTGTGTAATAAACTGCTCCAGATGTCACTTGCAGGCTATTTAGCATAGTAGTCCGTTCGTTGTGCCAGCGACTGCACTCCCACTGGATGTAGTTGCAGTACAGGATATGCTCAAAAGGAAAACACGGAACCCTTATAAGGTCACTTTGTTGTCCGTCTGTCTGTTTATCAAGACCCTTTTTCTCGGAAACACATAAAGTAATCAAGTAAAAATTAATATCAATTATCAAATGCTATGATCCCTTTGAGATGTAAAAAAATAGGCTTCTATTCAACGCAATCAAAAGATACGGCCATTTATGTCAGATATTATGGTGATATTTTGCAAATTGACTTATCAGTAAGTAAGATAGGGAGTTTAGTGTATCGAAATTGTTCAAGAAACCCAATGAAAAATAGTTTTATTGCGTTCATACTTGGATGATTTAATAACTATTTAAATGTGTCTGGCAAGATGTTAAAACCATTAAAACTGTCCGGCTGTTGAAGTAATATTTTTTATGGGTTCCCAAGTAACATATGTAAAACCCAGCTTTTATACTATGACGAAAGTATACTCATAATTTATTAAAGTTTAGGGGTGTCTGGCAGGGGGTTGAAACCGCACTAAGTGTCCGGCAATGGATGGCGTGATTTCTAATGTTATTCCGAAGGAAATGTATAAAAATTAAGCTTTATACTATAACGAATTTGAGGTACTATTTTATACACCTTTACTACCTGTTAACTGCCCAAGTAACCACAATCCAAACTCCATACTCGATGATCGTTCTTACCTGTGTTGGGGACACGCTCTGAGAAATAGAGAGCCTTTATATAATATGGAACGTCTGGCTATCGCTGGCTCTTGCTCTATAAGAATATAATATAATAGACAAACTCTTTATTGTACCACCACCAGATTTAGAAATTAACATAATAAAAAACAGTAGTGCACATTTGGCGGTCTCATCGCAGGCTGCGATCTCTTCCAGACAACCTTTGGATGGAGAGAAGTCTGTCATGTTGTCAAGGTATTAGTCAACAGTGTATTCATAATTCTCATATCTTCTTATTATCATATATGCTTACTTACTTACTCATGTAATTTCATCATAACCCGATATCATGTGCTTGTTCCTGTATACCGCTATACCGTGACCACGAAAATAGAAGCATCAAAAATTTTAATCAAGTTCCATGAGCCACTTGACGGATGCTCCTCCAGCGGCCCTTCGGCAATGTCCGGCAGGTTCTCGTCAACCGTCGTGACTTGTTCGCTGGGTGTCGTGTCCGACCAAAGCCCACCCAAACGGCGCGCGCGCTTAACAGTTACACAGACATTAGGAAAGATGGACATTATAAATATTTAGAATTATTTTGGTTATGAAAGTAAAAGAGATTTTGAATTGATTAAAAAGTGGATTACCATGAGTGACTTCGGTTATGAAGACAGTAAATTCTGCTTTGACCTCACGATCAACATGGTCTCGGTACCAGCCCACTCCCTTTACAAGCCTTTGATAAAGGATGTATTTGTTAATAATTAAACCATTGTCCTAACAAGTAATGTAAGTACTGGTTCTATGTAAATATTCCCACTATTTTGAGGTTTATCAAGCTTTGGTTTTCATCATTTTGGTTCCAGGTTGTCCAGTAATTCTTGCTATTTATAGTCTTAGCTTTGGTTTTCATCATTTTGGTTCCAAGTTGTCCAGTAATTCTTGCTCTCCTTTTTGCTATTTATATGTGTTATCTGTCTCTCTTTAGTTTTTAATCAACAGTACTTGATGCTGTACCAATTTTAATGCATGATCCTACACCTTCCAATCAGACTCCTCCATCAGTATGTCATATAAATCATCTCTGCGTTACCTTCGTGTTTTATCTTACCCTTTAATAGACAGATTTACTCCGGTCTGTAAACACTCGAGGACCGGTTCCTCGGCCCAGTTTCACTTCACGGAATATGAGTGGGAACTACACTGACAGTCTGACTGCTAATAAATACATTAATTTATGGGTTCAGTCAATTACTATAAAGGTAAATTATTGAGTCTTAGTTTACAGAAATTTACAATCTTCTACGAAATTATAGGAGAAATTAATTATCCCATTGAAATTCTGAACTGTTTGCGATAATTTTTAGGGTTCCGGACCTTACAAGGAAAAACCGGAACCCTTATAGGATCACTTTGTTGTCCGTCCGTCTGTCTGTCTTTTATTGTCCCTTGTAGGTGTAAAAAAATTAGGCTTCTAAGTCAACGCAATCAATAGATACGGTGATTTATGTCACATATTTTGATACAGTTTGCAAATTCACTTATCAATACAAAGGAATCAACGCACAGCCCAAACCGCTGGTGTTAGAATCATGAAATTTTGACAGTAAGTACCTTATACACCGCAAGTATCCACTAAGAAAGGATTTTGGAAATATCCACCCCTAAGTGCATAAAATAGGGGGTGAAAGTTTGTATGGGGTAACAAAATTTAATGAACGAAGGGACATGAAAATAAGTATTGAGGCTACTTATTACAAATAAAAAATATTAATTTCAGCGTTTTGCAAAATTTCACCCCTAAGTGTGTAAAATAAGGGTTTGTATTGTAGTTTGGTTGCAGTTTGTATTGGGTTCCCGAATTTGTTTAAGCATTTTTGGGAACTATTTATTATTAAAATATCTTGCCGGTATCGATATTGGAATCCAGAAATGAAAAACTATCTAAATCATAATAAAATGTTGTACGGAACCATCAGGGTGCGAGTTCTACTCGCACTTGTCCGGTTTTTTCTTGCTGTTCCTGTTCAAATAACTTTAGGGTACTTTCTCATACTAGCCATATCTTGCGATGGATAAACTTTGTATTAGCCTCAAGTTACGTAGATACTCGTATTAGATCTATTGACGACTCTTGGCCAAGAAATAGTATTACTTTATTTATCAGTAAACTAGCTGTGCCCCGCGACTCCGTCCGCGTGGAATGTGGACCACCCTTAACATTTTTCCTGAATTTTCTTTGCTATAAACCTCACGGAGCCCGAGACCTTTCCAACGAATGCAAAACTATGGAAATCGGTTCGTGCGTTCTGGAGTTATAGCGTCAGGAAGGAAAACCCATCAATGAGTTATGCGTACTATTTCATTCATTATTGTATCAACAACATTGCGCATTGTTTTACTATTTCATCACTATTTAATAAAAAAATGTGACACAGTTTCACTATTTACAAATATCACAGCAATTGTAGCGGCGATTGTTATTTGTTTTTATATGCAAATGGCTTTATTGTGTTGAGTTCATTCGTCTTATTTGTATAATCCTAATGTTTTGTTGATTCGGACTTAAATATTCCTGTCAGGTTTTTCGAAGGATTTACATTTTAAGTAGTTTTAGTATCATTGAATATAACTGAAGCTGTAGGTTGGTCACTTGGAATACTAGCGGTATTTTTATGACTACCAACGTATCAAGCCTCGATATTTGGATCTCTCGTGACAACGCTGGATCCGTTTACGATTTTAATTTTGACGAGGATATTTCGTCATGTTGGCTGATTTTTATACTATGTAATGTAGAGGTTCTATATAATTCAAATACAATACCTGTGATTAAGAAAATACAACATATTAAAGTTGTGTCCTGGTACACTGAAAACCAACCCGATTTCTGAGCTTACTGAGCTATGTTATATACAACCCATCACGGTAAATAACGATCTATTTAACCTGACCGACTTTTGGCGGTTGCATAATATGCCTGGTCCCAATTTTACATTTGAATCATTCCTGCTTAGTATTACTTACCTACGGAAAAAAACTTATTTTGTCTTCAAAAGACACTGTCAAACGTTTAACTGTTTTACAAACAAGAGATACAATCAAAATCCAATATAATATTTAATCTTGAATAATACGTATCATCACACTGCATGCAATCGATTTGAAATGCGAAAAAACATCTCGCATTGTCGAGTACGAGATGCGACCGACTCCTGAGCACGCCGGCTGTGCCATTGACCCAGTACGGCTTTTTGTGTGTACGTATAACGGAACGGCACACTTTATCGCGTATTGATCATCCAGCTTTATTATTTCCAACGCAGACTTTAATTATTTTCATTTCCATTGCGTAATTCATTTTTTAACGTCCGTTCACACGATAAACCGTTTTGTCGTGTTCGTAAACAGTTAATCATTACAATTATAAGCGTAGATTGATGGATATGACTCATAACTTTTTTAATTTTACCGTCGTTAAGAATAAAATTAATGATCTCATCGGTTCATCGATTATGATTAATTAATATGAATAGGTACCTACTTAATTTCTTAAACTAATAATATAAATTGGAATTAAACTTATTAAATCAGTACCTACACACGTTACTGCAATTTACAAATAACATAAAAAACTATATATTTTTTTTTTATGTTATGTATGTAGTTATTAATAGAATGTTTATAATGAATATGCTTCTTTGCCAGCGATCTAGAGTTAATTAATAGAGACACAGAGAAAAAAAAAACCTAGAAAAACATAAAATTACGATGATACTGCAGTAAAGTCTCAAACAGTGTCATAACTGAATTCAATTTGCCTTGCATCAGGACCAGTAGCCATAAAACGTAACTCCCTATTTGTCTATACACCTCGTTTTGATTGGTGTTCGCGTCTCTTGACATTAAGTAATGAGGTATCTCCATATTTGTTACCTCATTTCCTTCTCAAATTGGATGGCGATCCATCCAAAGTGGTTTTGTTATTGGTGATTTGACATCGTTTTCCATTCAACTGTTTGGCCACCCGGTGTTACGAATCGAAGAAGTTAATTTGGAAACATTTCATGGGACCATTTCTATGCTTTGCAATACAACTATTTGGAAAATTGCTGAGATGGGAACCAACTTGAAACATGATACTGAGTAGGCAATTATTATGGATAGAAAAGTGGATATCAAACAGGTTTTTGAATTTATTTTTCCATAGTATCAATTTTATGTCAAAATAAAGTTTCGTAAGCGGTACTTAAATCTTTGATCTCAACTTTTCATCACAGGTAATGGTGATTATTGTTTACCGTTTTAATTTTGAAATTAACAAGCAATTTAATTGGTCATAATGTCCCGTTAGCTCCACCAACTAAGCTGAATACTAGTGTTAGGAAGGGTTCTCGAACAATATCTCAAATTCCAGGAACAACTGATACAGTTCGGTACAACATGTTCAATTCATGAACAGTTATTTATTAATATTCTATGGGGTATCATGTTGCTTATTCAAATGAAGCTGTATACTAGGCCCCGAGTTCACCTAACAACTTGTGTAGGCAGTGCATTATGCGCTGCCTTATTAATTTTAAGCGCTTTTATATTTCGCTGAATAACTGTACGTATCAACATAATCTTCCCTATTGCTACAAGATTAGGCATCAATTTCCACATGGTAATAAGTGCTATTTTTAAGCCCCGATGAAAAACGTGGGGTCTGATGAGTTAAACATGTGTATCTGTGTGTCTTTATGTGGCATCGTAACGCCCAAGCGGATGAACCGATTATAATTATTTTTTTTGTTAGAAAGGTATTCTGATTGAGAGTGTTCTTAGCTATGTTTCATGAAAATCGGTTCAGCCGTTGGAAACTTATCAGCTCTTTTGTAGTTTAAAAGTCTTTGAATCGGGTTTTTTTTTAATTTTCAATGCAGAGATGCTATAACCGTTCGCAGTTTTATCAGTCTTTATCATAAGTATATTCTAGAATTATCGGAGTCTTCATTTACCGTTTTTGTATCCACATTTATTCACAGTACTTACTAACTTTTGTCGCAATCTCTGTTCGAAATGTTGGTGCTAAGTTGTGTTGGTTGCGTAGTCGGGAAACCTGACCACGACAATCGTGTTCACATCTTTATAAACGACATTATGAACCACCAATTGACATTTACAAAATCCACTTTAACTCCCATTAATAATGACCATTTTTCATTGACACCCCAGCCTTCGATATAAAACCTATTAATAAAGGAAATTATGCTCTGTAAAACAGTGTTAAGGATCATTTTATGCTGTAGATTGTTAGTCATGATAATAGAGCCCTGTGAGAAAGAGACGCTCTAAAAACCGCGGATTTACTTACGGTGTGCAATTGTATAGGAAACGTCGTAGGTAATAAGAGTCCGCTTAGCAGGGTCGCTGCATCACAATTATAACCCTTGGGAATTTGTAATTGTTATCAAGAATAATCAAGAAACACTAAACGGGGTGAAATTAAATTAAATGCCAATTTATACGATACGTAAACATATCTGCGCGTGTCTTTTAGAGATCTGTAGCAAGAATCGATAATGGGAGCCTGTTTCCTTTCAATCAAGTATCTATAACTTTTTAGAAAAGTTCGGGCATTAACTACTTATGTTACTCATTTAATGTATTATAAACTATACAGCAATTATTTAATGGTATTTGTTCCGGAATGCTTGATCATCATAAAACCATTTTAAAGTTTGTTAGACTCAAGGCTCAACAATACGTGGTCAGGAAATGCCGCGAGAAAACTTAAAGAATGCACCACACTAATTCTGCAAACATTCCGAAAACGTTTGCCGGTATTTATAGTGTAGGCACCGTAGGTAGGTAATTGTTGTCATTCGTTTCAGTCACGTAATAGTTATTACGAACACACGGAGTTCCCATTTCTCTATGGTTTTGCAATATGCAGCTTTATTTGCACATGTTTAAGGTGCAAATAAATTGAAAATTTATCCTGGAATAGGATTGCGTTAATGTCAACTGTTGTAAATTTTAACAAGCGGAGGAAAGCGAAGCGATCCTATTGGCCAAAGCGAGCGGGCTAGCTAGCCTAACCAGCCCGCCCGGCTCAAGTGGACGGGCACCCTAAATGTAAATGAACGTACCAGCAAACATAAAACTGCCGCACCCTTTTATTTAAAGGGTAATATTTAATTCAAAGAGGCTACGGACCTTATATCAACCGGTAGATATATTGCAACTGATATAAGCAACAATGAAAGGATGGCCTTTAAAAGTGCGTTCGAATGAAGGTTTTGTCCCTATTTATTAAGACTTAAAATCCTATGAGGTTTTTCTGAAATATCATTTGAAAATGTAAAACCAAACTCACGTGTCTGCGATGGAGACGTGATTGGCAAATAAAAGAGACATCCTTTATATTCTGAGTGTTTTCTTTGAAATAGCCACTCAATTCTCATTATAAAGAAAAAAGCAGAGTAGCGTAGAATTATTTATTGCGGCAAATAGCTATGAGGTTAAATTATTATACTTCCTAACTGAGTTGTGAATTATGGACTCAAAACATCTCAGGTTGCGCTATTTGAAAGAAAGGTTATTTAATATCAATTTTCACACGTTTCTTCCATCTAATTCTATGGTCGTTTATGGGGTGATGGCATTCGATGTATATGGTTAAATCAATTGGTATTGCCTCTATAAAGCCGAATGCGGGATCGCAGATAGATATGCTTGTTAGAATTGATGCGTTTATAATAGCGCAGGAATGCGGAGTATTTTCTTCTTTAGGCGTTTCTAACTTACACTCGAGAGGTCTGTTTCATATTTTATAGACAGATTCATACTCTGAAAAATATGTGGCAATTTATTTTACAGAGTAACTATTTATTAGTGTAAACAAGCAGTGATAGCACGCGTGGTGCGGGCACCAGGTCCTGGGTTCAAACCCCGGTTCGCACCTCTGGGTTTTCGAAATCTATGTGCGAATCGTAATTACAGTAATATGATTGTCACTTGCTCACGGTGAAGAAAAACATCGTGAGGAAACCTCCATGTCTAAGAAAAACTTACTAATTTTCGAAAGACATGTGACATCCACCAACCAGCACTGGGCCAGCGTAGATTGTAGCCTGAATCCCCCTCGTGTTAAGGGGAGGCCTGTGCCCAGGAGTGGGACGTTTAAAAGGGCTAAATTAATATTATAGTATATATTATTATTTTTGCTATTAGAATCAGTATCTTCCAAACGTGGTTTGAAATGCAATACCAAATTAATATGTACACAAATCAATTTAATCTTAAGCAGCGGGTTAGTATTCGACCTGTGTATGTATCTTGAGAGTATAAATAAGTTATGAACTGAAGCCCATTTCCAACGTTTATACATTTTATTGTTCACAGATTCAAAGATGGCGGTGCGATTATGAGGTCGAACAGCGTGCGACTTTTAGGTGAGTCCAGAATGTAAATGTACTATGCTTATAAACGTGCCGCAAACACATAATGGACCTATTCTGACGCCTAATCGACTATCTATATGAATAAATGCTCTCTTGCTTAATCGAGGGGTGTGGTTACTCTAGAGCAGGGGTTCCCAACCTTTTCTTGATCAGGTTATTCTTGTTAGCAGGGACCTCTGTGAAGGGATAATTAAAATAAAGTGAAATAATCAAACCGAAACTTAAATCACTGCACGGCGACCGCTAAGCCGTTACCGCCCGCCAAATTTAAAATCATTAGCGGACGATATTTTAGCTTCTGGGGACCACTGGTGGTCTACGGACCACTGGTTGGGAACCCCTGCTCTAGAGCCACAACCCACGCGTGTTTGGTGACAAAATAAAGTCATAAAATGTATTTAGACAAGAGGCCGGTTTGACGATGATTTAGTGCTAGTCCACATTCCATGTTAAGCTTACAATGAATTGCTTTACAGTTGCGAACGACGTGATATGTTGCCGTGTCTTAGTGCGTCAATAAATTCGTAAAGTAAATTCGATGTGGTCAATATACAGACCGGTAGGGAATTGCTGTCCGTAAATCTTTAAAAGAGAAATGCTTTCTGGAAAAACTTCCTGTTTGACTTGCTTACGAAGAAAACACGTTAATAGCTATAGGCAGTGATTTCAGATTATTTCAACAATAATTTCGATTTTATCTGTTCTGCCCGGCTTCAAGTGTTGCAAATGTATTTTCTAGGATTATTGTGTACTCTGTAAACGTACATTAAGTATAGTATTTTCCCATTAGGCCCAACGGTTTGCGTCGGTAAAACGTTCTAAAGATTAACTCAACAGGTTGTCTGGATGTAATCGACAACTCATAACCGTTAACTTTGCATATCTGAAGTTTTACTCGACCAGAACGACTTACTTTTAGTAATCTATATTTTGAATCGTACTGTGCTTAGTTACATTTCTATTTGCTAGATTGTATTTAATGGGAAACTGCATTTCAATATGGAGTAGACTAATTATTTTTAGTAGACTAATTTTATCATTCTCCTTTTGACTTTTTTCCTTATCATTCTTTCTTATTCGTTCACACTGCTAATACATGTTTTCTAGATAAATAGTAGATATAATCAACCAAAATTTTTAGTTTTATATTTGAGATCCAGGTATGTAGACACTGAACGGTGATTTACTAACAATTCTATCGCAGTTTTCAAGAAGATTTAAACATAAAACTCCAGTTCTACCTAGGTTACTAGCTATGTGTGTATTGGCTATTTGTTTTTATCTAAGTCTATAAATTTGTTCCTTATCTCCTTTGCAATCCAGTTTCTTCCCAGTTATTTTGTGAGAGGTGTAACAATTTCTGCCTTTAGGCGCCACGGTAACAATACCCCATGTTCACACTTGTGTACCGTATAAATTGGTTCCGCCAGTTAGCGGTTGCGTCTACTGAATAAGTAATACTGACTGCCGTCAATACGGAATGCTCAAATAATGCAGATTTTAATGTTAATGCTGCTTAGTCATTGCCGAAGAATTCCTCGGTTTATTGTTATGTACTTAAGGCATATATTAAGTTGCGATATATGGGAAAGACAATTCGGAATATATAGGGTAATTCAAAAGTTAATATTGACGAAATTGTACTTAGTGCAGACGTGAATAAAATTTGTTTTTACTTGACAAAGGAACTAACTACTCATGCACAAATTTTTTGGAGCCTTTAATATTCAAAAACGTACAGTGCTTACAATTTAAATAACAGCCCAAAATCGTGACAGTTTAACATACCCTACACTAAATATACAACAATCAAAGCTACAAGCAAGGAATTAAACTCACACGTCCACGCAATAACATTAACAAATACCTCACGCACCGTTATTCAAAATTTACCAAAGATGACCACAAGTCATAGGTCAGAGTTCACGAACCTTACATTGAAATTGACGTATGTATATGTTCTGTACTTTCGCGTTACATGTTCAATTTAAATAAATGTACAATGATTTTACGATATAGGTACTTGATCGGAGGTACAAGGAGACCGCTACGATCAAAAGCGTGAAAGACATTAGTATTGAGAATGCGTTGTATGATGCCATTATTTTGGTCTCGAACATTGTGGTCATCAGATTTTTATTTACCTTTTCCGATGTCGAGTTTTTAAATAAGTATTGATTTTTGTTCTTCGTGTAGCTTTTGTAACAATTCTCAAATATTTGTAAGTAATTTCTTGTAAAAATAAAATAACGTCTGTGTCTCCATTAAACGTATAGATTGTATTTTGGTTCAGTATAAAATGAATTATAACGAGGTTATAAGAAAATACAAAATATTTCACCATATTCGTGCTTCAAATATTTGCCGTCCTTATAATTTTCCCTGTCTAGACGATAAGTCTGAAATAACGATTGATATAGGGAGCATGCTACTGTAAACTACTCCAAAGTCTCATTAAGTGAATCTGGCCCATTGAGCTAATGAGGCCCTTACAATGGTCGTAATAATCTCAACGGTTTTGGAAAATAAGGGATCAAATTATGCTCACAAACGCTGAAACTGTTTAAACGCTTTTTTTCTTACTTAAATATATTCTAATTGTTAACTTGTATTAAGCAAACTCATGCCATATTTGCGTGAGACGACTAGACATTCGAATGAGCTAAGTATTGGAATAATCCACTTTATTAGCTACATTACATTTGGTTTGCGTTATTTCAGAATTGCTTGCTAAGTTATTGGCATATTTGCTGCCAAGTGCCAAAACGTTTGGCATTACTTAAACCAAATATTTTTTAATAATTTCTTATTATTATTAAAAAAAACCTGAATTTCTTAGTTAAAATTCTTTGACTACCTATTGGTACTTATCGCTTATATCAAAATCAGTGTAAGGTCTATCCCACGGCCAACGAGAAGCGATTCAAGATGATAATAATGTTCGAGATCTTGTTGGTCACCAACGTGTTCGCCAATATCCTTTTAAATATATTAAAAAATCCACTCATTGTCAGAATCAGTAACGGTGTCAATAAACATCCGTGTGTTTCCATCTTCAAGTTCTCCGTAACGGTAGACCGGGGCGGCCTCGTTCCGAGGTGATAATGCTTCTGTAACAGATAGCTGATTGGTCCAAGGAGCAGAGGAAATATATAATTGGGCCGATAAATTGAACGGTGAAAATCGCTAGCGCGCAACCAATCTGACAATTATAAAATTTCTATAGGTACACGTAACTATTACAGCCTCGATTGCAATTCTTAATTGAAACGTAGTGGCAAACGTAAAGGCAGTCGTAATTGTTTAGGATGTTTGAGTACACTACAGTGAGAACACTGAAAAGTTTAAATTAGTATACAAACTTTGATTTGGAATGACGTTAAAGAAACAAATGACGATCTCAATCCAAGCAATGAAAGGTACGCAAACAGTGTGCAAAAAACTGGCTCAATCGTTGCGTTTTTGCGTGTGGCAGGTTTCAAAACACCTATTGTAACGGTAGCCTGAATACCTCCGTATTTTATTGCCAAGATCAATATTGAGCTAAATAAACCGCGTGGCTTCGCCATAATAAGTGTAATTTCAAAAACGTGACTCATTTTGTCTCAAGTCTATCACTATTTGTAATTTTTGTAGAGCAAAGTATGTGAACTCGAAAGTGCATTGTTCTTTTTAGCATAATTTATTCTGCCGTGGAGATTAATCTACTAAGCTGCCTACTGTATTTTATCTGAATTCTCATTCCCAGGCTTCATTACAATATTGTAATCTAATGTATGTACATTTACAATGTATTTGTACATCAGGGAACATGTCCGTTTGTAATTCACAATCGTACATTTTGTATGTAATAGTTACTGTTGCAATAATTATTTGTATACCACTCTATATCTATACTATTAGATTATTTTCTAATAGTATAGTCTTATCATGTTGAGATCTGTCGTCATAGCTTAAGTATATTTCGTATATTTTTAGGTTAAAATGCTTGCTAATACAATTTTATTAATAACTTTTAAATGTCTCCAATTTCAAATTATAGCTACACGATTATTTCATTTGGCAAACCTAAAATGTTACGTAAATTACGACGGTAATGGCATTATTATACAGACATAGTGAGCTGTCATGGAAATGGCATGAGGTCTATCGTTAAGTGTTTGTCAACCCACTTTCTTGCTTTTTACCATATTCAAAAACATGTTCGAAGTCTGATCGTGTTTACTCGATCAGAACACAGGTAGCTTTTTGCAGCGTAAATTGCGCAAGTTTATTTTTATTTTTTGAATCTATAGATTGCAATAAAACTAGCCTAAAGCTTCTACCGTTAACGCGTTATGATCTTCGGTCGACCGTTATAGATTGGCGGGTTCGTCTACCAGTTTTTAATTGGGATACAGTTTGATGGCCTTTGAAACATGCTCTTGGAGTGTTTCCAAGCGATGAGGTAGTTAAAGTTAGTGAGCTCAAACTTAGGATTGTTGATAAGATTTATATTTGACCTTCCTGCCCTAGGCACGTCGTACCCTATATATATAATAGGTGTTCATAAAATTCTACCGCAAACCACACTATCGCTGCTGAAAAGCAACATTCGTGCTTGAAACTTTACTACTTCAGTATTATTCTGGTGAATAACAACGGTTTATTTGAAACATGTCATTAAATAATTTCACAAGCGTATGAATGTTGGGAGATGAGTTAACTTTATTATTTATAGACGTTTAATTTAGGTAATTGAAATTGATGTTTGCAGGCCGCAGTTGACGTACATTGCATAATTACATTTCTGGGCCATATTGTGCATATAATTTGGCTATCCGATTGCAATAATTGCGTAATTTTGAAGCGATTGCATATATCTGATACTTTCACTGAACTGGTTCATAAGCTGAATTTTAATTTCGGCAAGTGTCTGTTATTCTCAGACTCAATCAATATATGCTACATACTATTCTTTGGTGTGTCAATTCTCTTAACGAAAAACGACTGCTCTCAAATAAGCGTAACCCTATAACACACCTCATATTTGTAAATTCACAAATTTCTATAAAAAAATTGAGAGAGACCACTATCAATATTACCTTTTTTATTATGTTTCTGCTAATTTGCGAATTATGGTTCATTGATTTCCAATTTGTAATAGATCATGTAACGTTTGTCACGTAAACATTTTAATATTCATAAACTTGATAGTGTTCGTTCGCGTTGTATGTAATGAGTTCAATTGCACACGGAAAATCGCACACGACATCGTGTCGTACACGTTTTAAATTTAACACTTCTTAAATATAGAGCATGCTTTCCTACATTTGATGTGAAACACTACCGTCTTCTCTCTTAGTTGTGTTTCTTTTAAAATCATTATGAGCAAAAGAATATGTCCCTTTGAAGTCCACGCAAAAAAGAAAAGGAAAGACAACCGTTGTTCTTAGTTGGTTGTTTAATTATACTAATTGATGCCGTGCGGGAACTCGTCCGGCGACTTCGCCGTCCCAAATTTGGACGAAACCTGTCCACGGGACACAAAGATAACCGCTACTCGGTGTTTGCCGTTTTTGGCTCGACACGTGTTCTCATACCGCCTTTTGAATTATGAGTGGGTTTTTGCTTTGTGAATTCCGCGTCCGATGATCGTTTCAATACGTGTATGGGATTCATAATTTTTGATGGGTATTTTACTGTTATGCTGATGTAAGTATGTAGATTGTTAATGTTAATTAGTCACACCCCTTAGTAAATTGCCATAGTTACGAATTTAGGTTTTTTGTACAAATTTGGAAGAAAATATTTGTTTTTCTTCCTAGTACCTACTTACTTATTCTTAAGTTTTGTCGGTGTCTGCTTTTATTTTGGACCTGCCATCGTCTGTAAATACAAGTATAAGAAACAATTATATTTCTAAATCTCTATATAATTGCTTATAAAAACCATTCAGGTCCAAAATGGTCGTATTTCCAAATAACTACTTTTTCGAAAACCAAAATGGACACTATATTTTTCAATAATGCCCACTTTCCCAAAATAACAGGCTTTCTTGGGGTCAAAGAAGTTACTCATTATAAATTACCTTACGAGTAGCGCATCCGCCAAAGGGTTATCTTTGACAAAGAGAATATCTCTATCAGCGTACGATGTGCCGCACAGATTGCTGTGTTCGAAGCCGGCCCTAAATTCCGATCGTGGCGATTCGCGATAACCGATACGTAAACGTTCTCGATTGTCTAGTCCCGTTCTAGAGGTACTATCGTTAAATTATCGCTCACGTTTCGCTACTGAGACGGCGCCCTAGTATTACGGTATCGCTACGAATGGCGACGTTTTAGCGAAAGCCTCTATGACACAGCAGCGAACGCCAACCTTTTCAAAAATGGAAATCATTTATTTACAGGTTTTGCCAGTTCGTTAGTTCACTTGCGTTGTCGACAGTTCCCTTGTCAGTTGATTCGCGTCAGTTAAAGGGTAAATCAAAGGTCGTTAGATGCTCGGTGTGCGTGGCTTTAATGAAATTAAGGGTCGTTTTATTGCGTTAGGAATAGTTTATGTGAAACTGTCGACTTTCTTGCGGATTTTACTTACCTTACCTTATCCGACTTACATTTCCAACTTCACGACATCATCTTGTCTTATAGTGTTTTTTGTTTTGCGTAGTAGAGGCAATTTTTTTTTAAGATTTCTAGTAATGTGTGTTTTTCACACATTGCTAGAAATAGTATTCCCATTAGCCCCTCCAGCTAAGCTAATGCTTGTGCTAGGAGTGGGCTCACGTCAAAAGTTTAATGGCCAGGATGGGGATCGAACCCGGAACCTCTCAGCTACGAGGACGGCCCCTCTAACCACTAGGCTATTGACGCTTCAATTCAATTCATTCATCACGAGTGCTTTAACAATGACAATATTAACTTATCTCTTAATCTAAAAACGCCTTGAATCCATTATGTAACACACAATTGCGAGGTGTCTAGCTCTTAGCTTGTAAATCTTCACCCACTTAATGGAATTTTCATGTAACCCGTCGGTGTAACACGCGGACACTTGTTACAATAACAATGTTCATCTTGTGTTCATTTGGTGGGCGTACATACTGAAATTGGCCAACTAAACCATAGATTAATTATAACTGCGCAAATTATTGAGATGATCGATTGTATGGCTTTACGTGTACAGTCGCGATGCGATATAGTTCTTAACCTTGTGAAATAATTTCCTTTCTGATGACTTGCCTTTCGGGTATCACATCAGGCTTCAAAGGAACGTCTACATGTCCCTAAAAGCTGACTGACGTCTACACCCCTAAAGTTGTCGCTCGACTCGATTCACACTCACCCTTTTGACAGTTTTGCTACAGAACAAATGTCAAATCTGACGTATTCATTTACGCGATACGTCAGTTTTGTCGGTTTGCGAGTCAAGTGTGAGTCGAGTCGACTGACAGCGCTTAACAGACTTAGGTCCCTGGGTGACAGTTACCAGCTCAACATCAGCTGGACCTCTGTCAGTGTGTCTTCCTAGGTAATATAAGAAAAGAGTTCTTTATGTTAATCGATTTTGTGGTTAGTTGCCCATTCCCCATCAGTATTCTGTGATAGCACCGACCAAAGGATAACATTACCATTCAATTACACACTTAGCTTTTATAATTCCTACATAGTCATAGCAAGTGGCTTGCCATTATGGGCAAGTTGTAATCCCATGGCATCTACGTTGTGGCACAGGAGTCGATACCTGCCAATTAACCCTTACTTTATTACTTTCAATAAGTACTTTCGCTTCAGATTGGAATCATAAATCGTTACTTTACTGTTGATGTAATAAAATTGACCGGTTCTCCGTTCTAAGGGAATTTTATAGATTTACCGTCTACGTGAATTATCTTGAAGCTGAATTACGATCGATACCGATAAGATAATCTCTATAAGACTTACGCCCGTAATATTAAATTGATCTCAAGTCTGAGAGTGATATAGGAAACAAAATCATACTAATATTATAAAGAGGAAAACTTTGTTTGTTTGATTGTAATGAATAGGCTCCGAAACTACTGAACCGATTTGAAAAATTCTTTCACTGTTGGGAAGCCACACTATCCCCGGGTGAATAGGCTATAATATATTTTCAAAAAAATTAGGGATTCTTACTAAAACTCGAATAATGTACCCGTGCGAAGCCGGGGCGGGCCGCTAGTGATATATAGAGTGAACTCACGACAGCTCTCAGCCGTGAGAGCAATTTATTAATACGGGCCCTAGTATCGTTACATTCGTAACAATCTTTCTAAATAGCAATTATTTGATAATGGTTGTGTAACGCATTTAATTATTTTGCCAACAATGCGTCTCTACGTCTACTAATAAGGAGCCGGACACCGTTGCAAAACCAATAATTCGTTTCTGTCTCAATATAGTATTAATAAAAACTCATTATATACACCGTACAAACTGTGTCTGGGCTAAAAAATCGATTAAGTTCGATTGCAAATATCGGACTAGGCTGTATCGATTACGATCGATTGGTCAGTTACGATGCAGTTTTTCGGACAGTTGCGATTCCGTGCCACTCGATAGACTCGCATAGGATTTTAACCACTTATTTGTACTCATTACGTAAAGTACTCGTAACAATATCATATTTTTTTAATCGAATGAACGGCCTACTTCTAAGAAGTAATTATTTGATTACACGCCTTGAAATTGGTCTAAAGAAATTATCAATGTCTTTTTCTTTTTAAGAGTTATAGTATTACAAAATTTTGTTATTAAATGAAATAGCTTTTTATCTATTTTTGATTTCCACGCCTCGTTCCCTTCAATGTTTTGTAGTGATTATGTCAGTAGGTATTGCGTATTTTTTTTTAAATGTAGGGCTTGCAGCTCTCTTATTCATCGTAAGAAAAACAGTATTATAGCTAGGTAATTAGGGTAGGTACTTAACGCCGATTTCCTGGAAGAGGGCGGGTGGTACTAGCTACCCGGGGCGTTCCAGCCGGTATATAACTTTTAGTTAATTGTCTACAGCTTGGATCGACCACGTCAAAACTAAATTAAATAACTTAACTAAATCTATACAAATAAATAAAATTGGAGTGTCTGTTTGTAATATCAAAATAACACCTTTTAACTAAATGCATATGAAAGTACATACGACAACTATAGCAAAAACGTGATTTAAAATTTTTTTGTCTGTCTGTCTGTGTGTTTGTTCCGGGTAATCTCCGAAACGGCTGGACCGATTTTGACGGGACTTTCACTGGTAGATAGCTGATGTTATAACTTAGGCTATTTTTATTTTAGAAAAACAAATTTAACAAAATGAAAAAATGGGTTCTGTCGTGCGGGCTCAGAACGCGGGAGCGGGCTTTTGCGGACGAAGTCGCGGGCTCAGCTAGTTCGTTAATATAAAAATATGTCTGCCTTGTCAATTCGACCTTACGACCATGGGAATAATAGCCATATCGCAATTTTGTTTGTGTACGAAAAGAATCCGCTCCAACGTCGAATATTACCTGCTAGTCTTCTAATTTATTTTTGTCGTTTAACTATCGTATTTATGAAGTTAATCTTAAGGTTGAAAATTAATTATGCAGTTGTATATAGTTAGGAAGTTTAATAAACTAGACGCAGACACCGCGAGCTTGCGCATGGCTCGTAAGCACAGAAGTGGGCCAGTGTCTTCTCTCTCTAGCTAAGCGAGTTCTACCGTTATGTTTAAATTGTTTGACAGTACTACTATGTTCTAGTATTATTAATGTTGAAATCGTTCTCTATCTACATTCAACTTCGTGAACACTACCACACTAAGGGTGACCATCTACTTGACTGTGCTATATGAAGTTGTCCCGCCCGCTTTGCCGCTTGGTACCATAATGTGTTACTCTGCATAATGTCTGCACCTGTCGTTTTGATTAGTCCATTCAAGTTCAAGCCTTTAACGGACCAATCAAAATTTGCCGTTTTGCCCGATGCCAACTTATGACGATTGCATTTCATACAATAGTGGACGTAAGTGACGTCTTACCCTATTAGTCTGTGGTCGTTTCTCTTTCTGTTATTTATCTGATCACTACTAGTGGTCTGTCGCTTTTATTCTCCATTAATTTGCCTGCATAGCGCCTAGTAGGAGTTAATTTACTGCATTATAAATATTAATGCGAATTAATAAAAGCAATCTTTGCAATTACCATTAGTAAGTACATGGAACAAATAGCTACGTAATTCTAGCTAGCATGTAGATGCAAATAAGAGTCTTATCTAGACATGGAAATGATTGCTACTTTCAATTCATTTTCATTTCGTGAAATTATATTTTTCTTTCACTGCTATTTCACCTGTGATTTTGCACAGGAAATGATTATATTCATAGTGAATTTTCACTATGACACGTAATCCTATGAAGTCACAGGTCGATGCTTTATCATAAAAACCGTGCCAGTACCGAACGCTTTACGATTTCATTGCAATGATTTTTAACAGTTTTTACCTATGTCGGTAGCAGGTGCTACTTATGAAATGTTCCATCACTAGTCTTATCCAGTATAAGATATCCTGCCGCGTTTCACATATTAAGTGTGCCGTACTGTACAGGTATACGTATGTATAATGTATACTAATAGTAATAGGTAATAGAAGTTTTCGTTTTTGTTAGCGGTAAACTATTTACTATCGTATTGTATATCAAAGTCGGCAAACAAGCGTACGACATGCCTGAAGTTAAGCTCTTACTGTAGCCTGTAGTTCCTTGCAGTACCAATGGTATTGCTCGCACGTTGCTGACCTGAAGGGGACCGCTTGGCACAGTGTTTTGCGCGTAGGCCGCTCGGTTCACTCCACCGGGTGGTTGCGGGTTCGATCCCCGTCGGGGAAAATTTAGAAAAGGGCCTTTTCGTAATTTGCCCAGGTTTGGGTATCATTGGGATCGACCCCAGTACATTGTACTGTCCCCATAGTACAAGCGTTGCTTGTTTTGGGACCATACAGTTGGTGTGTCAGCTGGCGATATTTATTAACAGAAAGGAAAGGGGACAGAGAGAAGGATTCTTCCGGCTCTCTCGATATAAAAAATACTTACTTTACGCCGATCTTCTGTGAGAGGGTGGTGCTACCTCGTTCACGCCAGCCTGTATATGACCTGTAGTCAACTGGCTACAGCTTGGCTATACCACCGAGCTACGTCACATTCCATTTCCAAACACATTTCCTATTCCATCGCGCTTAATCGTTCCCATACATATATGCCCAGCTACATTCACATGTAGACACCTTATCCGCACTAAGATATCGTGTCCCGTTTTGCATATCGCACCGGTATATCTGAGTTTCAGGTTAATCAATACATCTAATGAATCAATTTAATCTCTAGTGTGTAGGTGCCCTTTTACGCTGTCTTGTTGCAGATAAGTGGATACTGGTGTTTAGATTGTTTCCTTAGCTGTTGATAATGACATGTGATAACGTGGCTTTCGTTAGAAAGTGCTATGAGCTGTATGATATGGGGTTAAAGGTTATATCGTAATTACTTAATTAAAATCATATGTATGTTCATAATACTTACTCAATGAATTAGTAATACTCGATCGCAACTCAAATTTGAGCTGCTTACATTTGACGCATCATAAAAATGATAAATAACGACGGCTCAAAGAGATTGTAACTGCGGTATAATCAAAGATTTTTTAATAAGTCTTATTATTAAAACTCTTTGGGTTTCAAAAATGTATTATCCAGAACAAATAGACTATTCTTTACATTTTATTCTTCTCACAGGAATATTTTTTGACCACTAACTCTTTTTTAACACAATTACAGTGACATATCAAAACCTCATGACATATGAAGTGTTACCAGTATCACTAACTAAATAACAATAACACAAAATTAATAAATCCATCATTCGAAATATATACCTAGATGTTCTAAAGATGTTATCAGCATTGCAGAATATGGAAATGCTCACTAATTCTGGAATACATACCGAAAACTAATTAATAAATCCCATAAAATTTAACATCAGCCGCTTCGTTTAAAAACAGGATATACAGAAATGTTACGAATTAAAATCTCACTTGCTTCAGTAATGTCTGGTCTGGAATAACAAATCATCCTAGGGAATAAATAACATTTAAAAGCGAACACCGCCTACGTGGTTAGTAATGTCGTTCTATAAATTGTACTTAGTTATGCTAAGATGCGGAAGGCAGGTGGTCCCGACGTACTTTCCTGTAATTATTGACGATGTTAATACAAATAAACATCGCCAGACTGACACACCAACTGTATGGTCCCAAACTAAGCAACGCTTGTACTATGGGTACCGTACAATAGACTGGGGGCGATCCCAGGCACTCCCTGACCAGGGCAAATTGCGAAAAGGCCATTTCCGAAATTTACCCCAGCGGGAATCGAACCCGCAACCACCATGTGCAGTGAGCCGAGCGCCCTACGCTCGAACCACTGCGCCAAGCGGTCGTCAAAATCAATCTTGATTAATCTTAGTAGAGTAGTTTTCTATAAAATTAGAATTCAAATGCAAGGAGAAAAAAAACTAACGACTCCAAATGATTTTGCGTAGTTCTTAACTAGGTCATGATAAAAATACAACATTATTTTAAATTGAAATAACACTATTTTACGGATTCTATCGCGTTTATAAAACTTTTTTATGTTCCCGAAAAATGTAATCCGTAAAATAGTTTTATTTCAATGTGTGTGTAGTATTCGCGTAAATATAAGACGACAAAATTATTTTTAATTTTAAGAATAATCTATTGGGATTTATTACCGGCACTTGTCGGGTGGTACTCAGTGGTTTCACCGCGGTGGTAAATTCCCAAACAATGTTTTTATGTAGATAATATCAATTAATCTAGCTATAACTAGGGTAAGTTTATTCAATTATTCAATACCGCTTGCAATTATCCGAATTGTTCACGTTTATTGTGATAGCTATAATAAAATGTTTATTTTCTACGAACGAGTCGGTTTTAATCAGTATTTCGTAATCTATTGCAGGCAGGCGCAATTTTCTTCGTTATTGGAATCTAGGGAATAAACATATCCAAGGCACAAGTGATTAATATAAAATTCAATGTGATTAATGTCGACAACTAGTCAACATTTCGGTCCCTTTCTCGAAATTTACTATAGCCATAAAGTTCTAAATAAATCCACAATTTTCTCAGGTATCTAACTTTATAGAGGCAATTAACACTAAAAGTAATAAATCGTTACCCCGTTACACCATGTTTCTACATAGAAAATTAAACACGGTTTGGGGTAAATAACTAACTAAAACTTACCGAAACATTGAAATTGCTAAATCACCTGGTTTAAAATTCGCTCAGATTTAAAAGTGTTGACTGGAACTAGGCGTGGAATAAACGGTAAATTTAACATAGGGAGTAATGATGACGGGAAAAGCAAATTATTTCTTGATTTATAACTTGATTTAACTTCTCAGTAGCTCTCAGAAACAGTTTATGATTTTCCCCAACTCTACGAAAGGTACAAAAAGCAAAACAGCAAAACTATACTAAAAGCAGTGATAGCCGATTGGTTAAAACACGCGTCTTGCGGGCATAACCCGGTCTCGCACCTCTGGATTTTTGCACCTCTGTGCGAATCATAATTTTTATATGGTTATCACTTGCTTACGGTGAAGGAAAACATCGTGAGGAAACCTGCATGTCTTAGAAGATCTAACAAATTTTCGAAAGACATGTGAAATCCGCCAACCCGCACTGGGCAAGCGTGGTGGATTATGGCCTGAATCCCCCTCGTGTTGAGGGGAGGCTCGTGCCCAGGAGTGGGACGTCAAAAGGGCTAAATTATTATATTATTATTATACAAAAAGTGCTACCGATGTAACAAGTAAGAAAATAATGTTGTAATAACTTTTCATTTGAGACCCGCATTTATATCGATGTTACCCAAGCAATACTTTATGGCCCTGTTTATCTCGTAGCGGTTAAGCCCGCATCGGTGAACGCACAATGCTCTGTGCCTTAGTAATATCTATTATTTATTACGTATTTACTGTATTTGTGATCAGCCGTGGGTGTAATTAATTTTCTCGATATTAAAGTTACTAGTTATTATGTTATTTATTAAGGTCTTCTTCCCTTTGATTTCTATAGCAGTTTACCCGGACGGGTTTGTCTCTTATTCTATAAGGTATGTTATATTTGGCATTTTGCAAGACTATGTAATTGCCACGTTAGATAAGTTATGAAGCTATCATCTATGTGCCACTTGAGTCTCTTGTTCTGAACATTGAAGTTATGATACTTGCTTTCTCGTTCCAAGAAAATGTTGCAATATTGAACTGTAGTTTCTGTAATGGCCTTCTTCAATAGCCGGCTTTGAATTATTGAATTATGAGCAGGTGTTCAGTTGTCAGTGATTTCTTGTGATGTGACTGCAGGAAGTCTTAGTAATAAATAACAATAATATAATAAGTAATAACTGTTATGATTATTATAGCATTAAATCGGGTTTACTAGATAATATTTCATATCCCTCGATAGAAGATGACTGCCTCGAATTGACAAACATAAAACGTGGACCCGAGAAAAACTGGACTTCTAAGGCGAAATCAGTGCTATTGAGGATCAAACGCAATGATAGATGATTAGAACCAGTAAATTAAAGAGATACATTACGTGTATCTATAGCCGATCTTCATCTTATACTAGGTGAAACCATTCTGGTTATACTATTTATTTTCCAACTTTACTTTGTAAATCTAAAAGTATCTGCTTCGTGGGACAGTTGAAGTACCAAAGGTTTTGTACACTTATGAAATCTGTCAACAGCTGTATCCCTATAACACCTTTTGTTTTTCAAGTTTCCTTCAAAGCTGATAGTTTAAGAAATACAGAGTTAAGTTTTTTTTTTTAAAAGTATACTCTTTCTGTTTCAACCTGTATATAAAATTCTCGTGTCACAATGTTAGTTACCATACTCCTCCGAAACGGCTCGAGCGATTTTAATGAAATTTTGTGTGCATATCGGGTACGTCTGAGAATCGGCTACTATCTATTTTTCATACCCCTAAATGTTAAGAGTGGTCCACATTCCACGCGGGCGGAGTCGCGGGGCACAGCTAGTAATAAATAGAATTTGCTCGTGTCATGGAGATTTCAAGTGCTAGGTCCATCGAATATGCATTTCCATGCATTGCTTCTAGTCTTGGTATTATGATTTATAGCATCCAGCTCCCATGTTTGGTTGTCCGTTCCCGGTGCTGTTTCTGATTTAGCGCTATTGTATAACATCAGGCTTATTACCATAGGTTCTTCTTTAACAATACTCTTGGAGCTACACGATGCATATCTATCCAATACTTCAGGTGTATATTGTAGAGTATGGATTTTAGCACTGGTGCAGGATTCTGATCTGTGTGGTTCTGCAAATATAGTTTCAATTTGTATACCAGTGGTTATTGAGATATATAATTGAAATGAATTATTATTTGAAGACGGTGTTTGAGAATAACGCAAAAATGGTTTGTATCTGTATCCTAGTCTGCTAAAAGTTGCAATACAGTTATGAAAGAAAACATGTTTTCAAGTCCAACCCTGTAGTCAGACCGTTCAAAATTACTGATTTCATTTGGTGTCTCTTCTCTGATAGTATTTGAGAAGCAATTTTACCTGATTTCACTTACGCTTTTTGCTAATGCTACCTATTTAACAAGATCTTCTTTCACAAGACTTCTACTGTTAGTAATGTTGAATGCTGAAGACTTTGTCTTTGGTATGCTATTGTGTTACGACCGAGGTAATGATCGGGGTCAAGTGTTGCGTTCTGTGTTAACTTTTTTTTACTTCATAATGTAAGAATAACAAGTGACGCGTTTGCATAAAGATGAGTAGGCACCTCTTACGTTACCCAGTTCATTCGGTTTCGAACTCCTTTTGTTAAATTACCAGCTAGGGTTATTCTGGCAGTTCAATGTCCATTAAACGAAAATCAATCACAAAATTGATCATCCAATCATTGCGTTTCTGACGTAACAGAAGGAGTTATCACAGCAGGTGGCAAAAACGTTCCGCAGTTAAACTTATTTCACAATACCCAGTTAACTGCTAATGATTTGAAACGCGATATGGGCCACGTTTATAAGCCTAATAATAGTCTAATTATAGCAATAAAGGTGGCGCCTCGGGTGTAGCCAGCTTTGATAGTGAAAAATTGTTAGATGTCGATTATTTATTCGCATTTATTATATAGCCGATAGCCGATTGGTTAAGCACGCGTCTGTCGGGCACACGATCCTGGTTTCAAACCCCGGCTCACACCTCTGGGTTACTTGAAATCTATGTGCGAATCATAATATAAATATCTTTATCACGTTAAGGTAAACATCGTGAGGAAACCTGCATGTCTTAGAAAATTTAACAAATTTTCGAAAGACATGAATCCGCCTACCGGCTTTGGGCCAGCGTGGTGGATTATGGCCTGAATCCCCCTCGTGTTGAGGGGAGGCCCTTGCCCAGGAGTGGGAAGTTAAAAGGGCTAAATTATTATTTATTAAAAAATGACCTGACTTTAGGCATTTTCCTTAATAGTGATTAGCTTATGAGGTTTAATAACTAAGTTGCTAGTTTAAAATTTGTTATTTGTTTATTTTTGAGATTTTCAGTATTCCCGATTTCGGGAGGACTAATGCATTCGTTGTTCTTATGACATATTGCCTCCTTACATCGTTATATTGTGGTGCCTATCATTCTCTTCAGTGTTCTGACATAGTATTTCCGGATAAAAAATGCGGTTAGCCTTTGCAAACGTTATTTCAACAGCATACTCTGGCAACAGTAAAAAAAATCAGCTAGAAACATTTTTTTTTATTGCACTTAGTAAAGTATCTGTATTCTATAAGTGGTAAGTGTCTGTGCTGAAGCATATTGAAAGCAATAAACAAGTGAAGCGGCGGCATTCTTTGATTTCGCAGTATATAGCCTCCGAGAACTTAAGAATGTTCTGTAGATTAATCTCTGTTTTAATTCAATTTATCCTAACACTTTTTTTAACCAATTCCGATTCGCAGATTCGTTGTAAGGTATTGTTAACCAATAATGATTACAGTTAAGCGGATCTGTTTCTCTGTGTCTCCTAATTGCTATTTAAGCACAAATCTTAACGGTTTATAGTAAGTATTCGCATACCTTTTGATTTCAAATTGAACTCAATTCAATTTAGATAAACTTTTTTCATATTAGATCAGTTTTCTTTGCGTAAATGTTTTCCCATTCTCCAAATAATGCATCCAAAATAGGTTTTGTTGACAGTTTTTGTGATGATTTTTTCTCCGCAATCTCGACCTGAATTTAATTCTGTAAGACCGTTTTCTGGGTTATTCCGCTATTCATTCATTTTAACCTAGTTTACCTAGCTCTTCAAAACAAATTGTTTACTCTACTTTTTGGTGGACCCAAGATCTTGGTAAAAAATGTTTTCCAAGTGTTTTTGCTACAACCATTTTAGACCAATTCGCACTTTTTTCGTCTACCAATATAACGGCACTGTGTGAGTAGTCGTGAATTCAATAATAGATTGGAATGTTTGCGCCATTACTCTAGTATGTTCAAACTTAAGTATCGACAACTGTATTTCATAATCAAACAATAAGTAACTAATTAACTTTGACCTTTCATGGAACAAAAATCAAAGGAACGAAAATTAAATTAGATACAGTCATTAAATAATAAGTATACTAAATGACATAAAGAACTTGGCTCAGCATTCGTGGTTTCGTACGTGGGCGCATCATTTTGTCTACGGAGCCTTAGTGAACATCATAATTATGTACCTTCCACTTAAAATAATGACTGCTCAGTCCCATTGAAAATTCTTTACAAACTACTTTATGTAATTAACTGAATGTCTGTTATGCTTGCAGCGATTGGAATACCAATATTGACAATTAAATTTGATTGTTGATCTGCTATAATATAATCAATAAAATACTTTAGCCTTGATTCAACTTATTGAATTCGATTAACGAACACATAAGTAAACAGGGTTACTGTACAATTTGACGTATTACTTGCAGGCGGGGTCATCCATGAGGTAAAATGCAACAAACCTGACTCCCTGCATCTTCCGTGAAATTGATTTGTTTTCCACATTTCCATCAGTATTTATGTTTTTAAAATTACCCAAATAATGAGAATATATATATTTCTTAAAATAAAAACTTATTGAATGAGTTTTAATTCAATTGGATTTTATTATTGAAAATATAATAAAGGAGGAGTAAAAGTTTAGCTCCTTTATCACACTCTGTATTGTAACCCTGTATTGTAAATAGTACTAGATATATTATTAAACTGTTCTGCCTTACACAAGGCCAGGTTAGATTTTTACACATTTGCTTGGTTTGTCCAAGTCATTTCTTGTCCCTATATATGTTTCAACGAGGAGCTGTCAATCCTTGTATGGTAATGTCAACAATATCCAAATAAACTCAGTACTATCAGCAGTCATGTTTTACAAGCATTTCGACTTGAACGAGTCAAGTTATTTTATCTCTATTTGGTCAGTCGGCATCTCTGAGGCCAACTGTTTTCGTAGGTAATAATGATACCTTACGTAGACATGGTTTTCTAAAAAAAGTGTGCAATAACTAATGAAGAGCTAGGAAAGCGTAAACTCGAGAGTTGTCGTTATAGAGTCATTAATTAGTTCTAGTGACAATCTGCTTTCTTACATTGCAAAATTTGTGTTTCTAAATCAATCGTGTGTTATGCTTGCTTTGCAATACAACGTGTTATATGAGAAATGAGAATAGATCGGATCTGAGACACCTGCTGCGATGCGTCTTGTCACTGGGATACCAATTAAAAAAACAAATTGTTTGCTTAATTTTGCCCTTTGTAAGGACCAACAAAGCTTTCCCTTTGGTTACAAAATATTGTTTATTGTTTGCACTATGACCTCCAAGGCTTCGTGACTGCGTAATCGGAAAATTTTAGCAAAAAAGTGTTAGAATTTCGCCATTAAGTAATTGTGAATTATCCGCCAGAGTTCGGTCGTACTGCGCGAATTTGATCTAGAGCGAGCCGCGTGACTTTCGCAATCGAGTGACATTAAAGGTTTCGTGTCTGGCCAAAAGTTAAACGTGAAACTGACCTCGCGGCTTAGGCGGCGGTTCAATAAACTGCTCTTTTTGTGGGAAATGAAAATGAATTAAGCAACAGTTCGCTTGAGAACATTGGGCTACTTCCTTCAAGTCAAATCGAAAAGCTCATGGATTTAAATTTAATGCTTTACTGCTAACGTGATTGTATTCAGTTTGCAGTTGTTTCTACGTTTTATCTGCCTGGTGTTTTTTTTTTCTTTTGAGTTGCAGCCCTGTCGAATAAGTTTTAAGTCGAATGAGTATGCTTAGAACAGTCTTGCTAATTAATAAGACTCACAAAATCAACTTACCTGTTACCGGCTTTTGACTACGTTTTCTGCCTTAACTATTCCTATGACTTTATTGTATAGGGGTCGACTTTAGGTAGACTGAGGTTTTCCCTGACATGGCTGAATGAAATGGACAGATGGCAATCGTCTTAATACCGAATTTTGCTGTTTATCCATTTCACCACTCTTCGACTCTTGTTCCTTCGAGTTTCACAACTTTTCAATTTATACTTATCTTTAGATCACTTCGTTTACTATATGATCAGCGTAATCGCTATTATTTCGTACTAATAAAATGTTTTGAACTGCCAACCAACAGTCTAATCGTCACTAACCATACATGGTATAACCCGGTTGGTCATTACTTGCGATTTCATTTGAAAAGATTCCAATCTCGCTCCATTATCGTCTATGCTCGTACTAGAAAGGCTATCGAATCTATGTTGGCTTTATTTGGTTGCTAAAATCGATATTAAATTCGCGGACTTACGGCTATGGAGCGATTTGTGGATAAATTGATTATGTTTGTGTGTATTAATGAGTACGAGCTATAAATTGATAGTTAACAACTCATATCACCCTGGTACTCAATTTTAATAAATTAATGTTAGTAATTTAATTAATTAAAAAAGAAATAAATACAACTAACATAAAATTTTGTCAAAAACTGCTTCTAAAGTAGCTTACTTTAGAACACACAGTCATACGAGTATTACTTCGTCAAAATCTACTGTAACCAATCAATTTGGAGCTTACCTAATTACTCCAGATCCATCTTAATGAAGCCAAGACAGTTTTTTCGCCAAATAAATTTGTTATACGTTTAGATTAACAGATGACAAAAAGAAACAGGCCCTTAATTAACATCAGCTAACTTCTTAGTCCGCTTCATGATCAAGTCATGCCGTTCGTGACATTGCCAGTGTTCGTTTCCATTGCCAACTAGCATACCGTCAGTGGTATTGACGATTACCTCACATTCACTTGATTGTCCGTTGATACTGCCCCAGATTCTGCAGTACATAAACTTCTAACGTTACATATAGTCTTGAGACAAGAAGACATAATTTTGAAGTGTAAATTTATCTCATCTATACAAATAAATAAAATTGGAGTGTCTGTTTGTAATATCAAAATAACACCTTTTCACTAAATGCATATAAAAGTACATACGACACCTATAGCAAAAAATTTTTGTCTGTCTGTCTGTCTGCCTGTCTGTCTGTGTGTTTGTTCCGGGTAATCTCCGAAACGGCTGGACCGATTTTGACGGGACTTTCACTGGCAGATAGCTGATGTAATAGGGAGTAACTTAGGCTACTTTAATTTTTGAAAAACAATTAGGGTTCCGCGAAAAAAAATAAAAACACATGAAATCAAAGAGTATCTCGGAAACGGGTGGACCGATTTTGACGGGACTTTCACTGGTAGATAGCTGATGTTATAAGCAGTAACTTAGGCTACTTTTATTTTAGAAAAACAAAATTTTGTAAAAATGAAAAAATGGGTTCTGTCGTGCGGGCTTAGAACGCGGGAGCGGGCTTTTTTGTTAAGTTAAATTCCACGCGGATTAAGTCGCGGGCTCAGCTAGTCTAATATAAAAATGAATCTCTCTATTTCCTTCGTCATCGCATCCCGCGTGAATGGATGGAACGATTTCGCTAATTCTTTTTTTGTTGTGTTTATTATTGTCAGGAGAAGGTTCTTGTGAAAGAAAAAAACTAAGAAAGTTGAGCGGAACAATTTGAATTCAATATTCAAAGTTAAGACAGGACGACGTCTGTCGGGTCAGCTAGTATCACATAATACACAAAGCTAAAAATTATCTTAACGGAATGCGTTGTTCGTTGTGTGTACATTCTAAAACTCAATAGGACTTTTAATAATACTCAGCTCAGTATCAATCTTCATAAGATAAAGCTTCAGCAAGTCGTGATGTGGCCCTTGTCAAAATAAATCCTCCATCAACATCGCATTTCCAAAAATGGTATTCTAACCCCGGGCGTTCTGTTCAATGGAAACCTGTCGCACCGTGCATCCGTACCTTGGATAGCGATGCTCGTCTCGTGACGTCTGTGTTCCGATAACGGCATCAGAAAGGCCTTGGCTGCTTGAAGCGTGGATTCTACTAAACCCATGTCATACAGCCTTAATGGGAGGTATAAAACAAATTTTCCTTCATCAGCATTTCATAGAGTTCTAATCTGTCACATTTTTTAAATCCTGAATGCTTTTGTGTTTTTAATCTAGATGCTTTCTACCTTAATTTACATGACACTAGTTGCTGCACGCGACTTCGACCGTGTATACTTAAGTAAAGTATTCTATGTTTTAATCCAGGGTATAAACTATCTGTGTTTTAAATTTCATCCAAATCCGTTCAGTAGTTTTTGCGTGAAAGAGTAACAAACATACATCCACACTCACAAACTTTTGCATTTATAATATTAGTAGGATTATGAAGACTTGTATGACTCTTTAGTTACCACTGACCTGAAATTTCATTGAGTTGCTTTTACTTATCATGGTACATAATTTATTAAATACTCCCTGTATGCTTTTCCATGAAGCACAGTAGTGCATTTATTCATTTTAAAATTTGTAGGTACAACTTATAGGATGTCGGTACTCATTATTATGCTATAGGAGCTGCATAGCTTGCTTTATGGTTTCACCTACGACGTTGCTAAATATTCGTAATATAAATTGACAATTTGTTTATTACTTTGTTTAATATACTATTCTGTTTCACTTCACATAGTTATAGCTGCAAAGACCTGTTTAAGCCTGAATATTTATGCAAATTGATACTTGTCACCATCTGCATAATATTCAATATTCAATTACACTTGATAGCGCAACTTAACACCTATAGTGCCAGCAATTAGACCGGCAAGATACTGTATTTCATAGGGATAGAATAATGGTGTTCCTACGCGGATAGTGTGTCAAAAGGTTTCCGCTTGTTCTCAAATGTCATTGCAAGTCGGGGCAAATACGTGGGAGTCTCGCATTGTGCTAGCTAATCACGACTTAAGATTTAATAACGCTTTTGTTAATATCGTTATTTTAATTTCGTTTCAATATCTATAATGTTGTCTTTTTCTGACATTCTATTGCCTGTTGTGTGTAATTAGTAAGTGGTAGATAGTAGTTGATTTTTGTTAAATAATTGAGGATGTTTATGTTAATTAGTACCTACTGCTCTAATGCGGTTACGTTATTCTTGAAACTGCAATCCTTACAATATTAATAGTTTCTAAAATTTGACTTGCTCATTCTTCTCTATTTGAACCGGTGATTTATGCAATTCTTTTTTGCAATAACTGTCTAAATGATTTTGTTTTTTTTTGCGTAAGTATCAACATTTGATGACCGCTTAGCGCAGTGGTTTGAGCGTAGGCCGCTCGGCTCACTGCACCGGGTGGTTGCGGGTTCGATTCCCTTCGAGGAAAACTTCGGAAATGGTATTTCCGTAATTAGCCTAGGTCTGGGTGTCACTGGGATCGCTCCCAGTCTATTGTACGGTGCCAATTGTGTTGCTTAGTTCGGGACCATACAGTTGGTATGTCAGTCTGGCGATATTTGTTGTTCATTTGTTCTTTATATTTTTGCCATATCGTTCTGTGGCAATTTTCTATTACACATTCCATTTAATACTTATGAAAATTCTTTAGAAATTTCATCATCTTAAATCAAATTTTATTGTAGTTATGTCGGTGATATTTTACGGGCTTCCATCAACGTGGCAATTATTTTCTATATAAAAGTGTTGTTAAAGGCAATCGCTGCCTTAGCAAACAATAAAGAGCAGGAATAAGTGAATGGACAAGACGCAAGACACGTGTTATCGACAAAAAAGTGAGCGGAGTGAAACGGACCAAGATATTTAGGTAGATACATGTACCTATACTATAAGCGTTCTGTAGTTTTTTTGCCGATTCGAAATGTCGATTTTACGCAATAAACTGGATATTATTTTTTCTTTTCAATGGTCAAGACTGTGTGTCATTGTATGAACATGACACACAGTGGCTTTGTTTTGCTTGCAATATATTGATCAAGAGATGAAAGTTTCATTACCTATTGACAGATGAGTAATGACCATTTACGCGTTTAGTTGAAGCTTCGAAGGTACACCATTCAAACGATAAAGAAATAAAGATGTCGAATACGACGGCCGCTTGGCGCTGAGTGGTTCGAGCGTAGGCCGCTCGGCTCACTGCACATGGTGGGTCCGGGTTCGATTCCCGCCGGGGCGTTGAAGCGTTGCTTAGTTTGGGACCATACAGTTGGTGTTTTCGTCTGGCGAAGAAAAAAAAAGATGGTCTATGTTGTGCTATAAAGAACATAGCTTGTTCAGGCACTATAGGGCCTTCGCCAAAAGGCGAATTCCGTATCTATCAGCACAACCATAGGTACATAAAAAATGTTTAACCCAAATAAAGAACCACTATAATTATATTCTTATCACCTTGCTTGTTAAAAAAGCGTGCCCGTAGACCAATCGTTGCAGGACCAAACTAAAGGACAAGAGAATGGCTTGATAACATTCCATTTGAAGGAAATGTCACTTGGATACTTGCAGAATTCAGTGTGGAGACATTATTTTTTACAGTGCGCGATTGTACGATTGTATTATATAATGGGTGGAATTTAATGGGTACAATTGGGTACAACAGACGCAGAAGAAATCAAGTATCCTCAGATGCTCAAAAATGTAATGTAACGCTTGGTAGCCGCAAGCTGTCATTCACACGAAGAGGACGGCACCGTGCTGTCTTTACATTTTCGATCAATAATGGCAATTATGGCCTGAATTACCCTCGTAGTGAGGGTAGTCCCGTGCCCAGGAATGGGACATCAAAAGGACATTTTTTTAAATGGCTATTGTGTAATTTATGGTCATTATTGTTCACAGTAAAATATATTAAAATTATCGGTGCTGGCAGTGATAGCCGATTGGTTAAAGCATGCGTCTTGCGGGCACCACGTCTTGGGTTCAAATCCCGGCTCGCACCACTGGATTTTTCGAAATCTATGTGCGAATCATAATTTCTATATTATTATCACTTGCTTACGGTGAAGGAAAACATCGTGAGGAAACCTGCATGTCTTAGAAGATCTAACCAATTTTCGAAAGGCATGTGAAATCCGCCAACCCGCACTGGGCCAGCGTGGTGGATTATGGCCTGAATCCCCCTCATGTTGAGGGGAGGCCCGTGCCCAGCAGTGGGACGTCTAAAGGGCTAAATTATTTATTTATTATTTTTATCGGTGCTGGGCTAGCCGTGCGAATAACCACAAATTCTAATTATTTTTGGAACAGGTTCCTTACCGCGGATTGCGGTAGGAGTTAAATGGCCGAAGTCGTCACGCTTGAAAAGCGTTATACGTAACTTTGTAACGTCCACTGAGAAAAAGTTCTCTCAAAAATTAACTAGATGGCGTAACTGAGTTATTCACGTGACTGGATAGTGTGACATCTAAAAACACTTGACAGAGAACTTCGTTCCTGACGGAAGTCCCATGACCGCACAATTGTTTTTTATATTCATCTTTCTTTAGTGTGACAATGAACTCATCATTATCTATTCTTTAAAATTGGGTAAGAAGCGACTTTCCACATTCAAGATACCTAATCTTTGCCTTACATAATAGGAAACAGGCAATGTTTGCGTCATTAGCTGTCTAAAGAGAGGTTCATGTTACACGACTCTGCGTTTACTTAAACGCTGCGGTTTTATTTGTCTTCACGCCACTCCACTGTTTTGCTGATGAACGGTACACATAAAAGCATGAGGATTAAGCCAGACATGGTCTTGTTAACCCGAGATATTGTTCATTACGTTGGTATCGATAATTTGTTTTTGTTAATAAAGCTCCTGATGTTCTTTTATTATGTGTAGTTGATTAGAATAAGCAAAGGAAAGGATATAAAATGGAAATGATAAAGTTTCAACGTAGCAGAAGGCACGCTAGAGCTTCTATCGATGGATCGCGTAAACTTATCCTTAACAGAATACATTCACTTCTTATAACGAGAAGTTTACTCCGACTTATTCAGTCAAATATAAAGCATAAGTAACCCACATCATGCTAACATTATAAATGCGTTTGGGTTTGTTTGGTAAGTTTGACCGAGGAACGCTGAAAATCTGCTGAAATAATTTAAATGGAATGTGGTATAGAAGGAAGTTATACACTCCAATAAAGTATAGGGTAGGTTCATTTTATTCCCGAAGCCCACGCGGGCGGGGCCGCAGGTAAATGCTAGTCATCCGTAGAACCGGCTTCCCTCGCCTCGTCAGGTGTGTATCTTTTGTACATGTTAATTGGCTTTCATAACGGCTTTTACGACGAACTGAACATGTAAAAATTCATGGACACGATGCACTTCAAATAGGCTCATTGTTTACGCTGTGTCGTAAGTAGGACGTTCGGTAACTTTACTATTACTGCTTGTTACGTTATTGTGGTGTTGGAAACAATTTGCGGATAACTTTGTAGCGACCATAGCTGAGTGGTTAGAGGGGTAACTGTAATCGAGAGGTTTCAAGTTCGGTCCCCACCCTAGACATTAAAGTATTGAAGTTAGATAAACTGACTGATAAGACTGATAAACCCTTAGGAATCTTGAAAAAAAAGACTACCGTCAATTTACGAGGCTTTATGATTGGATCTTCAAAAATGAAAAAAAGTGGACAAACTGTCCATTGGCCTATACATATCTAGTTTCTAAACCTCATCAAATCCATATCGACTTGCAATCGATACGGACTTGGCTAATAACTTATTACAAAATAATCTAGTTAGCACAAAATAGTTGAATAATCCCACAAATCTGTTCCACGGAATAGTCGAATTCGGGTACTGTTATTCAATGCTTATTTATTCAACCTGTCTCTACTTTGTGACCGATTTTGGCTGCAGTCACTCCCATCGCCCACGCGATGGAAGCGAAAGCGTACGGTAACAAGAAACTTTATTATCTTTTTCTTGTTTTGTGTGTTCGCCCCCTTACATTACAATAACGTTCGATGTACCTATAAATCGATTTCGTATACAGTTACATCGATTTCGAAAGATCAAATCGATTGTTGCGATTCTCAAATATTCCGGTGGTCCCATTTTTTGATTAGTAGAATGGTGTCAAACCTAATGGTTTAGCATTTTTTCTTAAGATTTCGAAGTATAATGCATTCTCCAATGTTCAAATAAGGTACTGTGGTAGTTTTTGCTCCTGCAAGAACAAAATTATTGTGTGTCATGTTTCCTTGTTTGTATTAATATCCTTTATCAGATTGTGGTTCATACATACAAATTTGCTTACAACACCGAAACTCCGCAAGGCTCATTTTTTAAAGTCCTGCCGCTAAATATTCAAACTCAACTTAGATTTGAGATTTGCTCACATTTAAACATTCGAAGAGTGTTCCAATATTCAGCAAACAAGTCTTTCCTGATTTCATCACGCAATCACTATAAAAGCGATATCAATTAATTATCCAATACTTCAACCACGTCATAAAATCATTACCAAACAGGCAATCACCTATAAATTTATATCTGATACTTTACTCGACTTGGTGCTAAACTGTTTGGGCCAATTAAACTAGCTGTAAAAAGGAATATATTATAAACTGTTCTAATATAAATTACTAGTTGCTGCCCGCGACTTCGTCCGCGTAGACTTAAGTAAAGTATTCTATGTGTTAATCCCGGTTATAAACTATCTGTGGTCCAAATTTCATCCAAATCCGTTCATTAGTTTTTGCGTGAAAGAGTAACAAACATACATCCACACTCACAAACTTTCGCAATTATAATATTAGTAGGATTTTAGTGTTTTCAATGTGTTATCGAATATTCCGTGATACGAAAACAATTAATCTCACCGTTTTTTCACATTGAGTATCTGTCAAAAGATAATGAGCCAAAATCCTTACTAATATTATAAATGCGAAAGTAACTCTGTCTGTCTGTCTGTCTGTCTGTCTGTCTGTCTGTCTGTCTGTCGCTCTTTCACACCAAAACTACTGAACCGATTTCAATGAAATTTGATATACAGATAGTCTAGAGCCTGAGAAAGGACATAGGCTACTTTTTATCCCGAATAATTTTATCCCATATGCTCCCGTGGGACAATTATCGATCCTACTTAACGGATTTGGATGAAATTTGGAAACCAGATAGTTCAAAACCTGTATTACAACATAGGATACTTTTAATCCCGAATACTTTGTATCCCGATATTATGTTCCCGTGGGACAATTATCGATCCTACTGAACGGATTTGGATGAAATTTGGAAACCAGATAGTTCAAAACCAGTATTAAAACATAGGATACTTATTATCCCGAATACTTTTTATCCCGTATGCTCCTGTGGGACAATTATCGATCCTACTGAACGGATTTGGATGAAATTTGGAAACCAGATAATTCAAAACCTGTTTTACAACATAGGATACTTTTCATCCCGAATACTTTTTATCCCGATAGCATGTTCCCGTGGGACAATTATCGATCCTACTGAACGGATTTGGATGAAATTTGGAACACATATAGTTCAAAACCTGGATTAAAACATGGGATACTTATTATCCCGAATACTTTTTATCCCGTATGCTCCCGTGGGACAATTATCGATCCTACTGAACGGATTTGGATGAAATTTGGAAACCAGATAGTTCTAAACCTGTATTAAAACATGGGATACTTTTTATCCCGATAGTATGTTCCCGTGGGACAATTATCGATCCTACTGAACGGATTTGGATGAAATTTGGAAACCAGATAGTTCAAAACCTGAATTACAACATAGGATCCTTTAAATCCCGAATACTTTGTATCCTGATAGTATGTTCCCGTGGGACAATTATCGATCCTACTGAACGGATTTGGATGAAATTTGGAAACCAGTTAGTTCTAAACCTGTATTAAAACATGGGATACTTTTTATCCAGAATACTTTTTATCCCGATAGCATGTTCCCGTGGGACAATTATCGATCCTACTGAACGGATTTGGATGAAATTTGGAAACCAGTTAGTTCTTAACCTGTATTAAAACATGGTATACTTTTTATCCCGATAGTATGTTCCCGTGGGACAATTATCGATCATACTGAACGGATTTGGATGAAATTTGGAAACCAGATAGTTTAAAACCTGTATTAAAACATGGTATACTTTTTATCCCGATAGTATGTTCCCGTGGGACAATTATCGATCATACTGAACGGATTTGGATGAAATTTGGAAACCAGATAGTTTAAAACTTTATTAAAACATGGGATACTTTTTATCCCGAATACTTTTTATCACGTATGCTCCCGTGGGACAATTATCGATCCTACTGAACGGATTTGGATGAAATTTGGAACACATTTAGTTCAAAACCTGGATTAAAACATGGGATACTTTTTATCCCGATAGTATGTTCCCGTGGGACAATTATCGATCCTACTGAACGGATTTGGATGAAATTTGGAAACCAGATAGTTCAAAACCTGTATTAAAACATGGTATACTTTTTATCCCGAATACTTTTTATCCCGATAGTATGTTCCCGTGGGACAATTATCGATCATACTGAACGGATTTTGATGAAATTTGGAAACCAGATAGTTCAAAATCTGTATTAAAACATGGGATACTTTTTATTCCGAATACTTTTTATACTGTATACTCCCGTGAGACAATTATCGATCCTACTGAACGGATTTGGATGAAATTTGGAATACAGATAGTTCAAAACCTGGATTAAAACGTGGGATATTTTATATGCCGATAGTATGTTCCCGTGGGACAATTATCGAAAACCACGAGGGCGATGCTGTGAGATTTTCGTGTTTTTTTATGTGCAAGCCATTATCGCCAAAATAGTGAACCTTAAATACAATGAAAATTGATGATTTATTTTGAAATAGCTGGTGGCCGAGTCTTATTACCTATTATACTACTACGACTTACTATTAGGATGTACATTTGGTAGTAACAAATTAATCCTTAAATCAAAATAAATACTTTTATCACTTCTGGTATTTAAAGTTCTGGCCAGACCGACTTTGACGGGACTTTCACTGGCGGATAGCTTATGTTATAAGAAGTAACGTGAGCTACTTTTATTAAAAAAATACTTTCCGTAAACTCTGCGAACTAGACAAATATTTTTTGTTAAATAAAATTTTTGTTAAGTTAAATTCAACGCGGACGAAGTCGCGGGCACAGCTAGTTCATAATATTTCTCAAATTGGGTCCTTTCCTGATGACACCTTAAGGTACCTATTTATTTTTTGAGCCGCATTTGTAGGACAGCATTTAATAATCACTTCAGCAATTTTGCGTGGAGCCATTTAAAGTGGAGCGCGTCAATTATACATCAGTAAGCTGTCATTTAACCAATAATTTATTACCGTGCAAGCCTCGGGCAGTTTTAAAATATTATCTGCAAAAACTTAAGATGTGTATTTAATAGTAGGTTTTTAAAAGTATGTCGTTTAAATTATGAAAGACGGCGTAGTCTAGAATCTGAACATGCATTTCGAAATTTACATTTCATCTTCTACGCGAAGGAAATATTAATATACGAAATCTAAAATCATTTTCACTAGGGATTTTATCACAAAATCATCATAAATCTATCATTAAATTGACAATCAACCCTTTGGTGACCGATAAACATAATGATGCAAGTGTCGTGCACACTAAATTATGGTCAAATAAGTGAGTCACTGGACCGGTTCCCACACCCACTGTGCCCACGCACCGGCCGCACCAGCAAAGTTGACATCACTTATGCAAGGGTTGATCTATACAAATAAATAAAATTGGAGTGTCTGTTTGTAATATCAAAATAACACCTTTTCACTAAATGCATATGAAAATACATACGACACCTATAAAAAAACGCGATTTAAAAAAAAATTGTCTGTCTGTCTATCTGTCTGTCTGTGTGTTTGTTCCGGGTAATCTCCAAAACGGCTGGACCGATTATGTCGGGACTTTCACTGGTAGATAGCTGTTGTTATAAGCAGTAACTTAGGCTACTTTTATTTTATAAAAACAATTTTTTTAAAAAAGGTTCCTGTCGCGCGGGCTCAGAACGCGGGTGCGGACTTTTTTGTTAAGTTAAATTCCACGCGGACGAAGTCGCGGGCTCAGCTAGTATTATATATTTTTTTACTTTGTAAATATTGCATGGTTAGGTAAGTAACTAGTTCCTTTTTATCATAGATTTTAATAATCTTTTAACTATTAACCAGGTAAACGAGCTGTTACAAGATTTTGGATAATTTTTGGTTTGATTGATTATCGCGTTCATTTCGTTATTTAAATTTAAACCATGATTTTTATCTACCCGCCATATCTTATTGTTATAACTACGATATGCTATTTCATAATTATTATGGCATTTTTAATTTATCATCAGCTAAGGGAGATGTGCAATTATTTGGATTGTCATCTTCATCCTCAGCACCGATTGGTGTTATCATACACGTTAAGATTTTCTTCTATGGTGTCTTTGGTTTCTTGTTGTATTTCATTATGTGATTGGTTCATCGCTTTGTAGTATTGGCGCGAGTATTTTTGTCCTATTGTGCTTGTCACGGCTAGTTTATATTTATTTTATCTACTGTTCAACCAATTAAATCTCGTTGGAAATTGAAAAAAAAATCTGCTAATAAGATACAATGTTAAAATATACATTTTACCATATAATGGATTATAAGACTGATTTGTGGAAAACCGGGATGATTTCCTCTCCAAGTTACAACCGGGAATATTTTGTCTGGGTGTGAAAATTAAGTGAAACTACTTTATGACTTTATGGATATCAATAGTATGACAACAACATATTCAGCTTGTATTTATAATACTTTCTTTTATACAATCACAGATTGATGATTAGCATTGTTGCATTAGTTGATCATCATAAAACTGTTTATAACATAATTATCATTCGTCATCTGTTTTGAATTTCACTGATGCATCTTTTGTCCTGCTAATCGAACAACAAACAATACATTATCTTAAACAAATATTTAATTGGAATTGCTAATTGCTGAGGTGGTTCCATTGTTGATTCGCGGTTCTTTCTCACAATTGCCATTGTGGTTAACAATGTTGGGAGCTGACCTCAGGGATCGTGATGCAATCCTTTTTGTGCGTCTCTGTCGGGGAAGCGTTCGCTATCGTCTGCGGAACGTCGGCTTCGGTAGTTCTATCTGGTAATTGTTCTTCATTGTCATCGCCAATTCTCTCATTAACTCCTGCGAATTCATAAAATTCTTCTATCCAATGAAGAGATTGCAAAAAACATATCTATAACAAAAACTACTTATTGTTCGAAAGTTTATTGCTATCTTCAATTAACTGGGTTTAAAAGTGCATAAAATTATGTTAGTTATTTTATATGTACTTTATTATAGCCCTAAATCAAATAATAAAGAACTAATTCAAATAATATTTTTTGTTTCAGATGAACGAGTCGAAACCCTAATTTGAGTAATGCTAATACACCGGTGTAATAATTTCTGCGTAAGTACAGTTTTTTTTTACGTAACAACATTTTAACACGCTGTTTAGGGTCTGCACAGACAGTGCAACTGGAAGCTCGACAAACAGTTAAATCTAGCTTGTGACTATTATACTTGGTGCATTAAGTTACGGTAAATGTTTTGTTATTGCTCTTATATCTTTATGTAACAGAAGTTAGTTCTTTCTTGACCATAAACAAAACGACCTTCTAGCCAGAATGCATTCAGCCTCAATATTAGACGCACATTGTCTTGATCATTATATTTGTGGTCAAATTTGCAATACGGCTAGCATAGCATTACAATACTTTCACATTTTTTTAGTGATCATTATACTTTAACTTTTGATTGGCTGTTGATTGTAATACCAAACTATAATCTTACGCCACCCTCCTCTTAGTCTTAAATGTATGAGCAAGATAGCAATATTTTTATAAAAAAAATAATGATATACAGGACTAAGATGAAAAATTACGCTAGGTACCCTTTAGGGACCAGTTGCGAATAAGTAGCGACTTGTCTACAGTCTGCACAGGTCCTGACTCCCACATCGTTATTCTAATCGCGTAGTTAGCGGAAATTAATACTTCATGTTACCGTTGATTTATGTCGATATTAGTGGTAAAAAGCTGGTCCGCAAAGCATGTTGATCTAAACTTGATATCATATTGATATAATTTTGATCTGAATACGTGTTGGATCAGACATTATTTTTTAATTATTTTATGTTTATATTACGTATATCTTTATGTCGCCTATTAAGGAGCAGTTGGTATTTTAAAATCATAACACTATCTGTTTATGGTTTTTTATAAAAATCTTAACAACTTTGAATTAAGACTAAAACCTGTGATATTTAATAGTTACCATTTCATTATCTGGTAAATCTGTCGTTTCGTTTTTATAAATAAAGTCATAAATACAATAAAGATATTTCACATTGATTTGATGGCGCCGACTTAAAATTCTTGTGGGATATCAAATTTTATATTTTTTTCTAGCAACTGCTTAAGCGAAGGTTGATCAAATTTAAAGATTACATAGAGTTGTGGCTTAAGTTGTGAACATTATGACATTGATTTTGACTTTTAAGATTTCTTTATTATGGTCAGAGACACCTCCACTTACATGGTTACCTTCAAGCATTTTATGTCTCAATAAAGGATGATCAGATTAGTATCGCTCTTCTTTTTATTTTCTAGCATCTTCATTTTATTTAATACTATGAAAAGTATCGTCTTTTTAGCTAAGTTTTAATTGTTCATGAGCATAAATAACTCTGATACATTAGCATTATGAGTCGTTTCAGCTTGCTTATTAAATTATTGCATCCATTTATATTTTGTATCCTCCAAAGTTTACTAGGTTTCAGTTTATTAGGTTTGCAAGTAAAAAAGATCTGCATTTTCAGATATTCTATTTCTAAACCTCATCATCACACACACACATCACATCATCAGCCTATGCTTGTCCACTGCTGGACATAGGCCTCCTCTAATGAGAGCCATAGCGCTCTGTCTTCAGCTTGCCTCAACCTCATCATACTTCATACTAATATTATAAAGAGGAAAACTTTGTTTGTTTGATTGTAATGAATAGGCTCCGAAACTACTGAACCGATTTGAAAAATTCTTTCACTGTTGAGAAGCTATACTATCCCCGGGTGACATAGGCTATAATATATTTTCAAAAAAATTAGCGATCCTTACTAAAACTCGAATAATGTAACCGCAATGTACCCGTGCGAAGCCGGGGCGGGCCGCTAGTTAATAATAAAAAGCTTAATTGATCCCAGATGAAATTACTTGCTTCATAATCATGATGTAACCTAAGGAAGAAAATTAAAAATCCCACACCCAGAGTTAGGCACTAACTCATATTACCACTTTTCCAAAACAACTACCTGTCTGAAGTGATAAATTTTCCTTGACAACAACTTAGCGCGTTATTTATCTCTCCCGTCACTTACCAGTTGCAGCTAGATCACTGCAAACCCAATTTTCCTTTTTCTTCTCCTGCAAGCGGTGTCCAGAAATCAAATTCTTGTATCTGTTAGAAGGTACGTTAAATACTCCAGCCATCCGATCCCCGCCCGTAAATTCCCCGGTGCAAGCTTTAATTTGCAATGAAATGCAAATAAAACCTTTTTGTTACTCAACCTCGTTCATTAGAAATAACTTGACGCCCACCTACATCGATCGACGTTCGCTTATTCTGGAGTAATGTCGCAATTATGCTACAATTTGTTTAGTAAACCATATTTTGTATTAACACAGAGATAATTCCGCTTAAACACGATCATGAGGCTGGAATTTAATATTATTAGTTAAATACATGATTTTAATACTACTAGGTTGAAATTAAATATACTTAGTACTTACTTCTTACATTGATGTTGAGTTTATTGATCTCTTTTTACAAGCAGGCTGATATACCTTTCTATGAGTTAAATATAAATATTAGCAGAAAAAATCTGGTCCGGAACTGGTCTGGTTAAATTAACTACTGCTCATATATACTGGCTCGACCAGAGTAGTTTCACAGAAGATTGAATATCTTTGGTATTGCTATAGGCTACGGTAACTATTTAATATCAAGCTGGGCATACACTTGATTGCCAACTGTTACATAAAAAAAGTATCTGAATTGGCATCTTGACTGTGCCATCTCGCTATGTCAGATCCTAGCTGCTCGGGCAGTGTGTTGATATGTGAGTAAATCAGTCAGTTTCCCCTCTTATATACCTACAGAATAAAAAGGTAGCCGCGATATAATGCCATGTAGATATTTATACACAATTATTAATTGATGACGCGGTTTCTGATGGATGGCACACAATCCCACTGGCGTGGCAAAATGTTTCCTCACAAACAATTTACATACTTATTTTATTTATTTCAAATACGTAATGATTAACGGACAGCTTGACAGACGCACTTTAACCTTTCCCATTTTGTTTTTCTGAATGCTTAATTAAATGCACAAGTAAATTGATAGGCATTTAACTTGATGAGTTTTTTTGTTGCAATCGATTATGTAAGGTTACCTATAATAGGTTAGATGTGAATAAGTGCTGATGAATACTGTGGTTGGTGGATGAACAAGCGTTTTTACTATCACTGTTATGTATGAAGATACGAGTATATGAAAATTATCTGTGTCGGGTTGATTGCAGTGATAGCCGATTGGTTAAAGCACGCGTCTTGCGGGGCACCAGGTCTTGCGTTCAAACCCCGACTCGCACCTCTGGATTTTTCGAGATCTATGTGCGAATCATAATTTCTATATAATTATAACTTGCTTACGGTAAAGGAAAACATCGTGAGGAAATCTGCATGTCTTCTGATCTAACCAATTTTCGAAAGACATGTGAAATCCGCCAACCCGCACTGGCCCAGCGTGGTGGATTATGGCCTGATTCCCCCTCATGTTGAGGGGAGGCCCGTGCCCAGGAGTGGGACGTCTAAAGGGCTAAATTATTATTATTATCATTGTCGGGTTAATAATGTGAATGATCACTAACACGATTTAAAACTTGTATTCTTGTCAATCCTCATAATAATACTTTACTGAGTGTTATTACAGGATTATCTTCATTAAACGAACTATCGTAGGTACATCAAATGGGTTTACAGCCACTAATAAACTCGGAATACCGGGCTGCAATAAACAAAGGAAGCGTATACACCTGTCTTCCGTGGGCAGTCTGCGTCAGCGCACACGACGGGTGGTGCAAGGCGCTGGGATTGGCTGGCGTTCAAAAATAGAAGGCTTGAATAAAAATATAAGGTCTCATTTTATTAATGTACAATACATTCTTGGCGTTTTTGTACATTCTATAGTTGATATATGTTTACCTAGCACATTTTTCATATAACAAAGCGTATGGCCTGCCTAATGTTAAGCAGTAACCTTAGTCTATATATGCTTACAATAGTTACAATACCAATGGTATTTCTCGCACGTTGCCGAACTGAAGGGGAGTGGGAATTGGGATAGACTTAAAGATTGCAAACAAGCGTATGGCCTGCCTAATGTTAAGCAGTAACCGTAGTATATACATGCTTGCAATACCAATGGTACTTCTCGCACGATGCTGAACTGAAGGGGAGTGGGAATTGGGATAGACTTAGAAGGAGAGGGGGGTTAGTCTTCCGGCTCTCTCACTCATCCTACGAAACCCAGCTATTATAGCTACTTTACGCCGATCTTCTGTGAAAGGGTGGTGCTAACCCGCCTATATGAACGCCTATAATCTCAAGCATCAAAACACTGTTCATTACCCGCGCCCGACACGGCCTTTACATTTCGTCACACCGGGACCGCATTCCGCAGTTCACTCGGATCCAGCGTCGCCTTGTCTAACAAACATGTTGATTTATATCCTGATCTGTGCTAGTTTTGGAATCAAACGTCCAATTAGGTACCGAGAAATTAGTGTTGAAGATTTAGGAGAAGTCGGTCGCAATTTATCTTGGTTCTAAGCTCGAGTTTGGATTTGCAGATTGTTAGATACGGATGTCGAAATCGTTGGCAATATTTTGAATTGTGACTCAACATAGATAGAGTCCAGATTGTGTCAAGAAAATTATTCAATGGTAAAATATATACTGAAATAAGGCAAACACCTCGACCGGCGTAGTACCACCCGCTCACAGAATATCGGCGCAAAGTTGCTATAATAGCTGCGTTTCGTACGATGAGTGCGAGAGCCGGAAGCCCTATTATCCTCCCTCAATCCTTATTCCCACTCCCCGTCAGGTCGGCACCGTGCGAGCAATGCCATTGGTATTGCAAGTATCTACAAGGTGAAACATAATGGGTATACTTTTTTTTTCAAAACTTAAGTTTGTAATTCTAAAACCATCAGCTTTGGAGGGAACTTGAAAAACAAAGGGTGTCATAGGAATACACCTGTTGACCGATTTCACAAGTCCACAAAACCTTTAGTACTTCAACTGTCCCACAAAGCCGATAGTTTGAGATTTACAAAGTTAAGTTGCAAAAAAAATAGTATACCCTTTTTGTTTCACCTAGTATAGGCTACGGTTACTGCTTAGCATCAGACGGGCCGGAGGATTGTTTACCGACTTTAATATATAACAAAGCCTACTTACACATACTAAATAATATATTTACGAACACTCCCAATCGTTTATAAGTATTTTTAAAATAATTGAATTCGTAATAAAGTGTCATAGCATTAAATATTGTCGTCGATTTTGAAGTCGCTCGAAATTCAGATGGCCAACATCTCGATCGGAAGATAAGGTGCTATAGAAATAATCGGAAAATATCAAACTGCGAATTATTATAGTCTGCTATGAAATAGATAGAGTCAAATATCCAAGACATTACAGTTGCAACGCAACAATTCAATTAGCGCATTGCTTCATTCAGACCATTTTACTTTCATACTTTTTTACGATTTCAACATTCGTTAATATGAATACACGAAGATCACGAGTCTCCAATTTGATGGACCTTAAAAAACTGATGGTTTTTGCTATGGAAAAAGTGGTGGATTGAACTCACGGCTCGCTCTGTTTCGTGTTAGTCGCTCGGGACTAGATGAAAGCGAAAACGTGAGGTAAATAAACTCAGGGCTGACTTCTGTAAGTCAAATAAACTTCGCTAGAGCAACACAGCCTCTGTTTGGTACCAGACTAAGCAATGTCACCCCAGTGACACCAGACCAGGGATATAAGAATACCTTACCTCCTAGCCTACGTTAAAGTTTAATTTACTTAATCCAGAGGCCGTCCTGTTAATTTTGTGTAAAACCAAATATTGTTAGGAAAGTAAATAGTGACGTGAAGTAAATAATGGTAATTGTTTGTTTTTCGATCATTGATCGATTATCGACCGACGGTTTATCGATAATCGATCTATTGGTACTACACCTTTAGGTACTCAGTTTACATAGAGTATGTTGAATAATTTCATACTTCGTGTTAAGTATAGTAAAGTTGTTAATGCATGTGTCTTAAATCTTTCACATTACTAATAAGTGTAAATTGGTATTTGCATCAACTATGCCTAAACTAATTAGAAGCTCGTTTCGTTACGACGTTAGCGCAGCGTATTTAAATTTCAGCTATTATTAGAATTCCAAACAAAATGTTAACGGTTCTTTGTTAAATATCTGTTAATTAAAGGGAAATCGTTAACCTTAAGGTCAGATTGCATGGAGATAACGTTTAATTAACTTGGCATATTGTAGACATGATGTATATTATCAATATTGTTTTTTTTTGTCGGTTGTACAAGAAATCTTAACCTAATAACATCACTTATGTCTTTGCAAAATCAATTTTTTTTTATTGCTGTCAAGTGCACTAATAGAACTGGATTAAACTTGTGTATTCCATCCATCTCATAAAAGTAATGTGTAAGCAAAACAGCAACATGTTTGGTAGTGGGAAAATTAGTTTAAGTTACTTACCTACTCGTTATTTGCAGACAACAGAATTGGCACCAATGATTTGTTTAGCTGTATTTTAAAACTCACAATTTTTAAAAATTGGAAATTCCATTGCGCCGTAACTTTTAATACCATCAGACCATAAGCCTACCTGTGGAATATTACTTACTTTTTTATGGCCAACCCTGATCTAAACGCTCTGACCTCTTGACCACAATGCCATTGTTTTTGTGTGTTGAAAAATGACCGCATGGTTATTATAATACTTATTCTATTCGAAGTTGCATTTAGTGAAATTTTATTGTTGTGGTCTCTATAAAATTAAAGCGCGCCTTTTAAATGTGGCAACATTGTTGGGTAAATAAAGCGCATGGTGGTTGTCTGTTATATCACCTATTTTTAGGGTTCCGTATTTGAAGAATAAATCCATGTTGGCATGTAGATCCAGGAGTATAAAATTGTGAATTACTTACTTCTGTTTTTTCCAGTTTTTCAATTGTTTTTAGTGAATACTCGTATTTTTATGTGTCGGCTCAGGATTGTCAGTGCCTTCCTTATGTGCTTCAAAAATAGATCGAAATTCCGAAATAAAAATCTCAATAATGGTTTTCATTACTGTCGTGGGTTCGTTGCCTATTATAATATATTTCCATTCACAAATATGTAATCAATAAGTTGTGACATTGAATATGCATGAGCAATCACGCAACAAGGGAGAAGATTAAAATAATTGCTCAATTAAATTGTGTTGTTTTAACAGCTTGACGTCGACAGCTAATAATTATTATTTTGTCTCAATTTATTAATGTGACATCGCCCTTTTATTTTATTTTTTTCCTTCACACTATTCATAATTTTAAAATTAAATACGTGAATAAAATATTAAATTTTCTGTATTTCAGTTGAGATATGGCTTTTATTATCACTACTCAAGTGAAAGTATAGTCGTAATCGAAAGAAACACTTAATTTATAAAAACTCGCACTTTGTGTAGGTACAGAATGTTGAAGGGTGATCCCCTGCCTTGTTATATGCGATAAACATAATGGCCAACTCGTCCAAATATGGTGCCAACAATGTAAACTTTATTGTTATCTAAAGTAAGATCTATTGCATATAAAATGGATGCCAGCAGTAGCTTTTACGATGGTAGGCTGGTTTTATGTGTTAGTACCTAGTTAACTACTGTAGGTAACCAAATATTGATTAGATATCTACGTTTTATCTATCTATCTATGTCCTGACCACCCCAGACACTGACCTCGTCGGCGAGGTCAAGGTATCCCCGCTCCCCCCTAACAGGTGCGTCTAGACACCTACCCTACCTTGGTAGTCTGCAAGCCCACTGAGTTTCATGCCGGATTTTCTCAGTTGAGGTCGCGTCCCGATTCGAAAGATTTACCCCCACTGTCTCACTACGTAGCAGCCCCATATGGCGCCCTTCCTTGATCTACCTACCCTGACTCTGGCTGAACCGCACTCAGCGCTCGCCCTTCGTTCGCTGAAGTTGTTATGGACACTTACGGCTAACAATGTTGGTATAGTCAATCGAAAAATAACTGTATGTTATCCGAATATAGGTACTTTTTGGGATAGAAAGAAGCACGGCCAGAGTATCGGTGCCATTAACAGCGGAATGTTTATTATCGCAGAATCTAAACACCTATATACAAGCCAGGTTTAAATGTCGCAGAAAACAAACGATTTCCTTATTCTACTATCTGATAATATCTGTTAAGTAAAGTGCAGTATGGTATCAAATGACTGAATCCCATTTTCACTTGAATGCAAATAAATTGTCGTTTAAATACCTCTCTCACGTGGGTTAGATTACACGCTTAATATTTTCTATGGATACATATTTTCGTGGGCAGGTTAGTTTCCTAGGGGAAATGTTTAGAATAGACTTACTGCTGAACGCTCTAATGTTTAATATAGACGCGTCCTCTAAAAATTAACAGGAAACGTATGTATCACACAGCTTTTACTGATTCGGTTGTTTGTGCTAGTATATAATTCGCCGTCATGTGTTTGAGTATTTAACTAATATTAGGAAACGAATATGATCATTACATTGTTGATAATTACTGAAGAGGAGAATGGAGATTGTCTATAATTAGTATAAGAAATAACGACGGCTACCTGTGCCTATCTAGCGCTGAGAACACTTCGCAATATGCTAATAGAGTTGGCCGAATTCGTGGGCTCGACTATCGATATCGAGGTCGAAAGTATTAGCAGTTATTATTGACACACGCCCACCCAACTTCCTCGAGAAAGTTTATACAAATGTATAGGTATAGGTACTTCTGTAAGCTTCTAATGAAGCTATTGACAATTAATGATGCGAAGCGTATGAATTATTGTTTATTAGTAGGTACAACAGGTTCGATTGCAGCGTACTACATCACTGTTGTAACTTGTAAATGAGCTATGAGTTTTCGTTAACTGTTAACTGTGCAAAGTTCAATAAACCGTTTATTCTTAATAGTACATTACTTAAAAATCGGACAATATTTTTATTATTGTAATATTAATAATAGAAGAAGAAGAATATTAATAATATTAAGAAGATTAAAAGCTCTTGCGTAATTTAAAAATCACAATCACAGGATAGCATCCATCATCTGAATAATGAATGAATAAATGAATATCGCCAGACAAACACACCAACTGTATGGTCCCAAACTAAGCAAAGCTTGTACTATGGGTACCGTACAATGGACTGGGGGCGATCCCAGTGACACCCAGACCAGGGAAAATTACGAAAAGGCCATTTCCGAAATTTACCCTGACGGGAATCGAACCCGCAACCACCCGGTGCTGTGAGCCGAGCGGCCTACGCTCGAACCACTGCACCAAGCGGTCGTCGCAATATCTCTACCGCAATACTAGTTTAGAACCAACATACATCTTCATGATTTATGTTGTAAACGCGGAAAACAATTAACAGTAAATAACGAACAATTTCACCCGACGCCAGATGAAAGATACAGATCTGCCTATACTGGTAGTACCAATCAACTGTCCATATAGCAAAATTGTTGGCCCCGGTTTAGATTTATCGATATTATTGCGCAAATGCGATGCACGACCGCTAAACATGTGAAATTATTAACGTGTAAGTATTGGGATTGCAATGCAAACTTCTTTCTGGAGGTCACTTTCCATACGCTGGACTCTCCTCGATGTAGCTAGTTTATTTATAAATTAATAGCAAAATGTATCTACATTTAATGGCATGCATTTTCTAAATTATGAGACGTTTTTAAGGTAACTTATTATTAAGTTAACATTTTATTGGTTGACCCTATCACTACATTAGTATAAAACAAAGTCGCTTCCCGCTGTCTGTCTGTCCCTATGTATGCTTAGATCTCTAAAACCACGCAACGGATTTTGATGGGGTTTATTTTAATAGATATAGTGATTCAAGAGGAAAGTTTATATGTATAATACATGCATAATATAGTAGAGAAACACTGATAATTTTAGAGGTTTCTAAAGACATTCTGTATTTAGTATCAGCATTGCACCCGTGCGAAGAAGTTATAAGTAACTGTTTGTTAGTGTTACTGTGTTATTTTCAGTCTGATTAACTTAACTCGTTAAAATACCTCGAGCGCTTGTTAGTAGTTAAATCCTTATGCACAGTCCAATATTCAAATTACTGCAATTTGAATTGTGGTGTGGCACTATTACAATTGGATCGTTTGATTGTATCATAAAGCCTATTGGTAATTTTACTGTTATAATTTAGATAAACATAGTCTTATGAAATATTTTATAATATGCAGTAAGAATAAGGAAGCTTCTAAAAATAATTTAATCTCTTTGAAGTAAGTCAGTATCAGAATCTAAAATTCTCCTTATCAGAGAAATAGGCATACTTGTTCCCTTTTATTTTAAGAACACATAAATTCATAAAATTACACTCTAGTGGGAATACAAGTGGATGGTCAATAGATTGTATCGTTCGAGTTATTTAAAACATTGCAACGCGTAGGTGAATGCCACGACACAACGGAACAATAAATTTTCTGTCGACTAGTCCAGTCCCGACCAGATTATCGATAATATTGACGGGCGACACTAGCCGGTGTTCTTCTTTTTGAAATTTAAAGCAGACATTTTGAAGTTAAATATGCGCATATGAACATCTACTATTTTACAATGATTTATCAGTGCTCGCAAAACACCTGGGCTTACTTAATGTTATTCTAAAAAAACCTTATAAATATGGTCTCACGTGATATTTTATAGCTGGTAACACTATATTTCACTGGCACGATGCTCTGTAGGAACTGGTTGCAGCAAATTGTACATGTCGCTCTGTATCCGGTGCCTCTTCTTTGCTGTAATTTATAGCAAATGATTTGTGTACCCTACGGTTAGCTTGTGCATCGACCTGTAGCTCAACGACCGCATTTCATAGGGTGTTTTATGGAAAACATGAGTGTACGCATAAAAAATAACAAAAAAAAAAATCTTCCGAAATATTAAAAACATTAAATTAAAGGCATACATGTTGTTTTTTTAAATTATTAATAAGAAGGTAACCTGTAACTATCATAATATATTTAAAACACCAACTCCCAAGAAAATTTTCACGTAAATATTTTTTTAAAATGACGCTCTATTTGTGTATCACATAATAGTAGCGCAACATAAAGAAAATGAATTCCTACTGGAGCTACCCTATTTTGCAAGATAATCTGTTCTGTTACCTACCATACACGTAAAAGTAGTTTAAGACTACTGCCTCAAAAAACTACTACTATTTTTTATCGAGATCGCGATTCTCATAATCTTGTAGTCTAGCTGTAGTCTGGCAACACAGAATTTCTCGTCTCCGAGATTATTACGTGAGATGGATACTAAGTGTAGTCGAATTAAGTACTTACCTATGTCATAGGTATGTTGGTTTCGTATAAGGAATACAATGTATTTCTTTTTTAATTTTATGACTTTGTTCCTTATTGTACTTTTTCAACTAGGTACTTATATTGTTAAGTTAGCATTTGATACCGATCCTGTTGTCGTCAAATCGCGACCAAATAAAAATAGACTCGTCTTAAAATATTTATGTCTTGCTTACACGTTACGAACATGAGAAGGATGGCTATACAGGCAGGTTTAGTTTGTGTACCACCACAGGCGGATGTGACAAGACAAATCGTGAGATAAATCGAATTTATCTCGTTCTCTCCTACGCTTCAAGAAAGAGAGAGAGCGACTCGGCGCGACATCATTTGTGTCAAAAGTCTTGTCTTTGCTAAATCAGCATTGTCGTTCCTGGTTATTAATGTATTTGGATCAAGAGTGATATTCAGATAAGTAGGTAGGTAGGTACTATAAAACCCGAGAGTTGGCTGACTATTTTGAAGAATCGTTAGAATTATAATTTTTATAGCCTGTTTGTGAGTCCCACACTCCTGAGCAAAGGCCTCTCCCTGAATTCTCTACAAAATACGGTTTTGTTCTGTTTCGGGCCACGTATCTCCCGCAAAGGTGACCAAATCGTGCCGCCATCTTTTCCTGGGTTCATAAAATTAACACGGAACCCGATCTCACAATTTGATAAATCGTTCATTTGTGAGAGCTGTTTTACAAGATTGTCTCAGAAGAAATATTATTAATATGTATTTAGGTCTCCACAAATCAAAATGTCTTAACATTTTGACAATAGCATCATTCAACAAATACTGGTTTTTCTTTTTTGCGCCCAAAGACTTAATTTGCATAACGTTTGCTTAAACTGATTTAATTTAAATTATTATATCATGCTTGAAACTTTTTTATTTGTTGTCTTTCAAATCATTTTCAAATTCTTATTTTCGATCGGATGTTATGTCATTAGTTAAGAAGCAGCTGTGTTGCAATATTTGCATATTAATTAAAACTTGCTGATAATTAGAACGTTTGCTTTTAAGTGCCGATTCTGTAATCTTTATTTTTGATTACGTGGCGTTTCTTAACTATTATAATGATGGTCATATTTTTCTTCTTAATTGCCAGTGAATAAGTGTCATTATTGTTGTCTAAACTTGCAGAGTCAAGTACATGGGTCAAAATTATATTAGAAAATAAAATTAATACTTCTTATATTTGTGTAAGCATTAATTAATAGTGTGAATACGACCTTGTTTGAAATGCTGTTTTCACTGAGAAGATCTAGCAAAAATACAATTCTCCCGACTAAAATGTCCATTATATTTATTCGATTATATTGTACTAGCTGTGCCCCGCGACTTCATCCGCGTAGTATTGGATTATTGGGTTAAAAATCTATCCTATATGTTAATCCCGGTTATAATATATGATCAAACGAACTTCACAAGCGAAGTTCGATCATTATTATATGAGTAGCTCCATTCGAAGATATAGGATAACCAGGTAGTTTCCTTAACCTACAAGGTAGCGTCGCACTTTTTTAGATTTAATCGATTAATCGAATGAATCGATTTACAACTCTTAAAACATCCACGTCCCTACAGTCACGCTGTGAGTATCTCATTCCTTTTAGAGTATATCCAAAAACTTGTACTTAAGGGATTGTGGTGGGTGGGTTCCTATATCTTCGAATGGAGCTACTCATATAATAATGATCGAACTTCGCTTGTGAAGTTCGTTTGATCATATATTATATTTCCTAGCTCCATTCTTCGATATAGGATAACCAGGTAGATGTTCAGAGCCTAGCTGCATTTGCTAAAGTTTTTGGTAAAGGTTAAAACATACCCACATTGATCATAGTGTGTTTATTAAATAACAATGAAAGTAACAAAATTATGATTATACTCAAGTATATCACTTATAATATAACAAGTTTTCTTAATAATCAATAAAATCAGATCTCTATATCCTCCTTATTATTCTTATAATTAATTAATTTTATGTTTCGGATCTAGGTTCAATAATAGATCTCGCAAAACTATCAACAATAATCGGACGATTATAATGCTTTGCAAAACAATGTGAAGTTTGTGTCCAGCCAGCTGTTTTACGGATTGTCTCTACAGAAACACCAGCGGCACGCGCGTTTGATGTGGCGGCGTGTCGCGTGCTGTGCGCGCTGAATGTTGCTACATCAACGCCGCTAGTCTTTAGCACTTCCTTTATCCAACGACTAATAGTTTGTGTCGTGGCCGGCCGGTGTGGCCGTTTATGTGTTATGAACAAATTTCGTAAGTCGTTTGACGATCGAATGTTTTCTGTGGCAATCAAATAATCTTCTAAACATTTAGCGGGACATATGTTAGGCTTATCAATGAAATAAGGTAACAGCAGGGTCGGTTGTTCGCGACCTACTGCTGACGTTTTAATGAGATCTGTAATGGTGATTATAATTTGATTTTGCGAAAGGATTATATTATCTACTTTCATGACAGAAAGTGTTTGCACGCGATGAGCGGTACACAAAGCGAGAAGCACAGCAAGCTTTTTCGTTAACTTTTCTAAAGGTAAACTGTTATTAGGATACCAAGCTGAAATAGAATCAAGAACAATCTGTGGGTCCCATATATAATTATATTTGGGTAAATTTGGCCGTTGTCTAAAGGCTCCCTTCAGCAAACGCGAAATCTTTTCATCTGAGCCCAATTTATTGCCTAGCAGTAATGACAGCGCAGAACGATGACTATTGAGAGAAGCGTAAGAGGCTCCCTCTTGAAATTGTTCAGTTAAAAATAAGATGACAGCTGTGGTAGTGCATTCCAAATAGTTAAGACTTATTTTCAAACAGAAAGACCACCACAATTTATAGGTGGTATTGTACTGCTTTAAGGTGCTTGGCGAAAGAGAAGAAATCATCAGGTCTGTAGATACTTCTGGGATGCCCCGTCTATTGAACGCTTGCCTGAGACAATCGCGGCCCCCAGGGTAATGTTGGGGGGCAGGTGCACACTGAAATGATATTTCATAGCGTTATTAAATAAAATAATTTCAGATTCTAATAAGCTGTTGAGAAGAGGAAACCATGCTTGCGAAGGCCAGTGAGGAAATACAATAATTCCGGTTGATCGTTCGCTAATTATTTTTCGTAAACATTTGAGAGTCATCGAAAACGGTGGGAAGCAGTAAAAATAATAAAGATGCCAAGAAAACGTGAAGGCATCAACAGCAATTGCATCAGGGTCTGGCCTCCACGAAGCATAGGTAACGCATTTGGCATTTGTACGAGATGCAAACAAATCTATATTGGGTTCCCCAAAATGGTCAACAATCGTCTCATAGGCTTCTGAACTGAGTTCTAATTCAGTGTCAGGATTTAGCCTTCTAGACGCCTCATCGGCTATATTATCTTTCGTATTTATGTACGAAGCAAATAACCAAATCGCCCGCTGCTCGCACCACTGCCAAATTGATCTTGCTAATTCATTTAAATGGGGAAACTGTATACCACCCATTCTATTAATGTAGCTTATGGCTGTTGTATTGTCGATCCGCATCAATATAGCGCAATTGGATCTGTCTCGACTGAAACATTTAAGACCGAGAAACGCAGCTTGAAGTTCCAAATAATTTATATGGAACTTCAGCTCGTTTTCCTTCCAGCTCCCATTAGCGCGCATATTGTTGCAGACGGCTCCCCAACCTATCCGTGATGCATCTGTAAAGATTTCAAGGGCATAGTCTAAAGGGACTAGAGTATTTTTAGTTGTGAGGATATTTTCTTTCCACCAGTATAAATCTGGTAATATTCTCATTGACGGTTTGAACGATACATCATAATCCGCATAGTTTTGGAGTGCAATAAATTTTTCATGCTCCAAAATCTTTGTGTATAGCCAGCCATACTTAACAGCTGGGCAGGCTGCTGTCAATATACCAATGAACTGTGAAAATTCACGAATAGTACACTGTGGTAATTTTAAATATTTTTCTGTTCTCTGTAAAATATTAATACGTTTCTTTTCTGGTAACGATATTGTCATGTCTATTGTATTGAAAATAAAGCCTAGAAACTTACAGTTTTGTTGGGGTTCTAGCATACTCTTTTGGTAATTTATAACAAACCCTAGACATTCCAGAAGCTTCACAGTTTCCTTGATATTATGGAGACACTCTTCATACGTATTTCCTATACAGAGGGTATCATCTAAGTATGACACTGAACTAAGCCCGCGACCTCTTAAATAACTAACTACCTCCTTCATTATTTTAGTAAATGTTCTAGGTGCTGTTGAAAGACCGTAGGGCATTGCGTTAAATTCGTATGTTACAATATTGCCCCTATTATCTCTGGATTGAAATCTCAGATACTTTCTTTGTTCCAAGTGTATAGGTACTACTAGATACGATTCTTTTAAATCAATTGTACCAACGAAACCGTTTTTTGGCATTAAGTTACAAGCAGTCCTATAATCCTCCATTTTGAAGTGCTCCTTACGTACGAATTTATTAAAGGACTTTAAATTTTGGATAAATCTAAAAGTACCGTTGGGTTTGGGTGCTAAAAAAATGGAAGACAGATACTGGGGTTCTTGGTCTTTACATATCGATATAGCACCTAAATCTAATAAATTATTTATACTGGCTTGAATATTTGTTTGTTCAGTTTTAGAAAAACTGTGTATAGGAGGTATGTATGACTGTTTCACGAAGTCATTTAATGGAATACGATACCCATTAAGTATGCAGTCTAAGACAAATCTATTTTTCGTTATAGCTAGCCAACAGTTATAAAAGTAATGTAACCTTCCGGCATGCACCTGCACTAATGACGTGTTGCAGCACGCTGTAGTCTGGTTGATTCTCTGGTCTGTGGCGGTTGTACCGGAGGCAGTGGCACTTGAGGTTTCCTGTAGCTGGTACCCGGCGCCTGCCTGCTTGAAGTGTACATCCCTCCCCGCCCCCCCCTTTTCGCTGACGAGGGATAACGAGGAGGGTTCGACCAGTTTCCCGGCTGCCGAACTTTGGGAGTAGCCTGTTGATGTATGGGTTTGATCGAAGCAGGTATATTCCGTTTGATTTGCAAACCCTGTTTTTCTATTGTCTTAGCTACTTTTATCTTTTCTGACAATTTATTGCCGAAAAGTGTTTCGTCTCTTTGTTCGTCCTGTATAATATTATAAAATACTTTATCCAAACAAGGAGTTATTAATTTGGTGCGTGCTTGAGTCTCCAAGAAGTGGAGGTCCGACAAAATTCTGCAACCCTCTGAGAGTAATTTTATGACATCAATTTTATTACCATCACTAATTAATAGTGAGATTCCCCTAGATATAGCCGTAATCCCTAAACCCAATTGGCCTTGTTTAGTTTCTATTTTCTTGTCTCTGGCGCGAACCACTTCGGCGACTGCTGCTGCGATTTCAGGGTTCAGACTCGGAGCCTTTAGAAGCCTGCAATTGTCTGGGATATTATGATCTCTCAGTAATTTTTCCCTGACTTCTTTCGTGAGGCCCTTTCGAAGTATAGGTAACCAACGTTGCGCTATATCTGGAAGGATATTATCACCATAGGTTGGCATGTCCTCGGCATGATCTCCCAGTGCTAACCGTATCTCTGGGTCTAGTACTGACGTTGAGTTATCATCGTCTGGCAAAATAGGGTTTATGTTGTCAGGCACTATATGGTCTGGTGATGCCGTATTCTGTGATTGTTCGTTGTTCACGGTACATTCTATATTCAAATTATCACCTGGAGACTGAACCGTATGTGGTGTTTCGATTTCTGTAAATAGGTATGTGTATTATTTTTTTTTTTTTTTTTTTAACTTTTGAGGGTACTTTTTTTTTTTTTTTTTCGTTAGGGTAAGTATGCTTGATTTATAACTTTCTATACAATATGACCTTCGTGTATGACCCACAGTCATACCACCCGGTTATTAAAACATCATGTCTTGCCTTCGTGTAGAACCCGCAGTTAAACCTCCCGGCAGACTTAGAGATGTTTCGTGCATAATTGATATTCAATAGGTGCACGTAGCAAAATTTAAAAATTATTGGATAATGAACCAACCTTTATCTGATTCGAAATCAGACGAGTCTGAATATACAATCACGCGACGACGACGACGTTCCTCTTGCTGTTTTTTAATTTCCAATTTCTTGATTTTTGCTTTGTAACATTTAATTAGTTGGTCTTCACTTTTCCTTTTGGACATGATTAATGGCGGTAGGTACTAGGTACTTACAAATAAGCGATGCGTGCGTTCGCTACCTCGCACGAAAAAGGAATGAGATACTCACAGCGTGACTGTAGGGACGTGGATGTTTTAAGAGTTGTAAATCGATTCATTCGATTAATCGATTAAATCTAAAAAAGTGCGACGCTACCTTGTAGGTTAAGGAAACTACCTGGTTATCCTATATCGAAGAATGGAGCTAGGAAATATAATCTATCTCTGTTCCAAATTTCATCCAAATCCGTTCAGTAGTTTTTGCGTGAAGGAGTAACAAACATACATCCACACTCACAAACTTTCGCATTTATAATATTAGTAGGATGTGACGACCCCGTTGAACTCTATTAAGTGTACCTAGTTATGTTGTAGACTCATGATCCTTAATTATTATGAAAGCAGTGAACACGGCAGGTACTAAAGTGCTCCTTCCGACAGCATTCTTCATAGTGCTGCCCTGAAATTACAAAACAGCAGCCATTAATCGCATATCCACACCAGGCTACCTGTTTCCAGAGCATAATGAGTCTAACTGGAGCTCTGCGCTTAGGCTCTGTACAGCCAGAGTATGTCCGCCATATCTTGGGTATTAAGCCGGATAATGTTCGGAATAGTGTTGGTTTAACAATGATTGGGGTATAGCACGCAATGCTTTTAAGATTATCTTTAGTGTAACACACCATTTTGTAAAGACCTTGTTTATTATTAGGTGATAGGGCGATAAAACAGTTTGCTGTAAGCATGTTTATTCATTTATGAATGAAGGTTTAGCAATAATTGCTTGACCTAAAATTACAAAATCGATAGCATAAAATTGCCTAAACAAAACGTACAATTCTGTATTATTATTTCGTTTTAATAATTATTATTTTTGATTAAGAAACCACATTAAATTCCGCACAATGAACCTGTTATCAGTTTATCTATAGAATTTTGAACGTTTTTAGTTACTACAATTACCTCGCCAAAATGGTTTGGGTAGGTTTTACCTATAATACATATTATGTGTATTTATATTTTTACACTAAATTAAAATAAAATATTTGTGGAAGGAAAGCGTGGTTACCCTACAGTGGCTTGGCTAAGAAGGTTTTCTTGTTACGTTTATTCCTGTTGTGTTTGTGATCGAATCGTAATTGATGGCATTTCATTGCAGTCGGTCTGTTTATTCTTCAGTTGGGAAAATGTGTAGGTACCGACGAAAAGCACGAAGATAAGAAGTAAATTACCAATTTCTTCTCGAGATGTAACTATGTATGTACACTGCGATTGAATTTGCTATTGTGCTTGTTAGTTGTTGGATTTTGTATAAAAAGTATGATTGTTATACGGAAAGATTTACGAGTAACAATCAGTCAGTAATTTTTCTGTAACAAACCGAAAAAGAAGTTAAAATCATTTAAAGTAGGTTATAAAGATCCTGCCTTCCAGTGGTGGAAGACAACTGATTCGGTGATTTCGAAAATTTGTTAATCTGTCGTTGTATTTTTTTTGTCTTTTTTACTACCTATCCTTTTTGTGTGTCCCACTTCTTAGCAAAGGTTTCTCACTAAATTCTCCACAAAATAGGGTTCTGAGCTGTTTCGGGTTACGTATCTCCCGTTTAATTACCCTCGTGCATGATAATTATTTCATACAGTAATTATCATTTTCGGCTTATACAATTTAACGTATAATTGGCGTATCTCTACATTTTATTCAAATCGATTACTTTACGTAGTTACTTGTCTATTTGTAAATCTGTTTTACGACTAAGTTAATTATATTTTTCCACCACAATAATATTTCAATACAATTACTCCGTATATTTTCTTTTTCAGACATAATACCCATTTCACCCGATACCACCTATTTTATAATCAGTGCCTTCACTACAGAACGTAAATCCCGTTTCTATCTTCATGTAATAACACTAATCCCGGCGTCTAGGAAATTCCTCGCTCGACTCACTAAACATAGTACCGATGCCCTCGCCACGAATTAAAACTTTAATCGCGTTTACACTGCCGTTTCAGATTTGCGCACTGAATATGTAGTTGGAGGTAAAATGTTAATGGATTATCGCCTTAAACGGCATGTTTATGGTCGCTCGAGTTGCATGGGAAACTGGGGCCGGCCGTATCTGAATTGGTGTTTGACAGAACAATTGGCTTCGGTTAATATTCATGGGATCTGTCAATTATTTTCTCTGAGGTTAAATGCGTTTTCTGTTCATTTGGTCAGGTTAAAGGGCTAGTAGTGCTATGTTTTGGCTAACGGTATTTTTCAAATTTGATTTCAGATGGCTTTGTAATAAGTATCTTTTTAATCCGATTCAAAATATTACTTAATGGACTCATAAACTTAGACACTTGACAGTAGTATTAAATGTGTTAATAAACTTGAAACGCATTTAACTTGACTGCTATACATTACCGAGTCTTTATGTCAACTCGCTTCCCGCTTCATAAATTCCAGTATTACCCTGCTTGGATAAAAGGTGCTCTTTATGATCGCGATGGTTAGTCATTATTTCCTCTTTGACATTTTGCATCGTTTAGGCTAGTGCTACAAATTTAAATTTACTATCCACTTGAGCGTCTTGTATTCTAAAATCAACTTTAAGTCATCCTAATAACGTGGTTTTGCGTCTATACGTGTCCGCTTTAACAACTACATAAATATGTTCGAATGTATTCACAGACACATCGCCTGAATAATGGTTATCCGATATCTACAGGATGGTTCGCTAAATCGCCGATGCAGGTGAAGACGTAATGTGTTATTCGGTTTCGTCGTGTAAGCGCGATGAGCTATGGTTAACTTTACTGTTATTCTTGATGACTTTATTATAGCTGGTTTATGCACGATATTTTCCATTTGCCTTTGAATATTTCTGTAGGGACTAATCTTTGAAATTCTAGCTTCATTTTCCATTCTAATCATTATGAATATATAACCTTCACATTGTAAATTTGAACATCGTCATCTACGCATTGTCGTAAAAAGGATTAAGTTAATTTGTTTATTCTAAAAATTAACCATGCATTAGTGGAGATAAACCATTGAAAAGTAGTTTTAATTTAGAATATCAATGGTACTACATATTGTATTAATTATGTAGAGGCTAACACCTGTGCTAAGTATTCGTATATTAAATACCTCTAAGTAGCCAGCTTCAAACTTAAGTCTACTTCAAGATAACAGTGTTCACTCCAACTTTATTCATAGGTAACCGGTTCAGCAAGAAAAATAAATCCAGGCCTAGATTTATTCTAAGGGTTTTGGTGGCGATGTTTCCATGATAGCATCAAGATCGCATCTCACTCGCGTGCCGATGCCATCTTAAGTCACTGCTTTAATGAGGCAGCCTCGCCAGGTGATTCAACGTCTTTCATGGGAGCGGCTTCGCGGGGAATCGTACATTTTTATTATTCATTCGCGTTGTCAACTATATAATAACTTTAGTTTAATACAAAATCGTCCTGTGGAAATTTATGACCGAGGTTTTATGGATTTAGAAATCAGTGAAACTGTAAATCTCACAAGTTTTCTAGTGTTGCTGCAATAAGCTTCTATAGATTAGCTCATTGTACTTGTTAAAAATCAATTGAAAATGATATCTGATTTGTTCAGTTTCACCAACAATTTTGATTGAATGTTAAATAACCTTGAAAATGTTGACCGCTTTTGCCAAACTGCTGATATAAGTAGTTAATGTTTTTTATCCAATCGTATTTTCTGTCGTTTACGCTTTAATGCAGAAAATTGATTTGCTTTATGAAATAATGTGAATCAAATAGCATTTTTAGAAAAATAATGTTCGCACTAATATTAATTGCATAAAATCGAACTAGATATGATCTGAAAGAGTAATAACTGGCACTTCCGTTGTTGTTCATGTCGCATCCGGTTTTACAAGCTTTTTATCGACGGGTTTGTTAAATCATCATATATAATCAAACTGATTTAAATCAATGATAAACGAATTAAATATGGACCTAGTTGCTTAAGCATTCATACTCAATTCATGTAATAATTGCATTGATAAATACCTATACAAGTTTTGTTATCTATATCATATCTATCTTGATGTGTGTTGCTACAAAAATGTTAATTAATTCCATGCACATCACAGAATTAACATGTCTAGCGACTCTGACTTGTGAATCGTGTGTACCTATCACCTCACATTTCATGAATCGTTTATTTATTTCCACCGCAACGTTCCGAACTAATACATCATACGGAATTGCCGACATGAGTACTGTTAATTCCGATCGGTCACGACCGCTTGCATTAAGTTACCGACCTGTTGAACTTTAGCAGGTGTTACGTAAAGTTATGCGAATCCAAGTTGAGGATGCACCGCAAACGCAGTGTTTATGTAAACACTTTCACGTTTCTGCTAGACTAATAGGTGTTTATGTTAGTATAAATGTCTGTATATTGTTTTATGTAAGGTTTTACCAGCTAATCTAAGGAAATATGTACTATTTCGTTCTAACGCTGCGCCGGCGGCTGCAGCGGCACGCTCACTTCGCTCGCTCGGCTCGCGCATTGTGGTCACTGTTCCAACTTAACCAAACATGTTGAAAAGCCTGAAAAAATCGTATACTTTAATATTTTTTATAATTTCTTACATTTAACAACTCTTTTCGGAAATCCAAAGATTTACTGTTAAAACCTAAGATTAAGCAAAACAGTAACATTTATAATGATTATTTGCATAATGTAAGGAATTGTAGAATCGTGGTGCATTAACTTCGCAGATTGGTTTATAATGTTACGAGTACCTTACTCGCTTTTGTGTGTTTAAGACAAGTCACGTACTTTATTCATTGTTAAAATTACAAATATTATTTTTTTTTTACTAAAAAAAATCACTATTAATAAGTAGGTACCTTCTTTTGAAATGTCTGTCAAATCCTATATGATAACAGGAACCAAAATCTTTTCAAGTCGATTGATATATCAATTCGCAAGTACAATTTTAAAGATAGGAAAATGTAGCAGTTGTCCTTATAAGGGCCTTTTATTGCTTGTACTTATAAGGGCCTTTTATTACTTGTATGTGTCAAGAATGTATGCAGTTTGTCGCAGTCAAGATAGTATCGAGGGCTCAAAGGCGGTTGATAGAACCTTACAGGTTCAGATAACCTAAGCGAGCGGTTAAGCTTTGTTTACCTACTTGACTTTTCTATAGTGCATGGATTTTACGACAAAGTAAATGCACCTATTAGTAAATAAATTTCCACATTTTTCGTTGGGAAACAACATCAACTAGTTACTGACGAAATCGCCCAGGAGTTTGCTAATAAAAGGGAACTTAAATCATGTCAAATAAACACACTTTAAAATCCGGCCTTATTCCCACGATATAAGACACGATTTTGAATGTAATAGCTCTACCGTGTGCTACACCTGTCTCGCGAAGGATCAAGAAACTTTAATCAGCTCGTGACTCTATTTTCTTCTGAAAGAGCTTATGTTGCTTTAAACGCTGGCGTACTTAAGGCGTTGTTCGTTTAATTTAATTAGATCGTCGAGATAAAACTAAATGCCACGTTACACGATACTCGTTTCTGCGTTCGACACTTCCATTTCCAATATCACGACTTTATTACATTTCGACTTAGTTTTTCAGTCCTGATGCGTTTATACTTCTGAAAAGTCCGCCCCTACATTTATTAAGTGATTAACATCAATAGCTGTTCTATCAAACGGTTCTGTTTCTTGTAGGAGTTATTTCCACACGTTCCAATCAAGAAATAATTGTATTGATTTATACCATTAGGTATGTATTGTGAAATTAAACCATGAGAGATAAAGTACAGTAACTGACAGCTGACTATTATAAAACGAAATGCTTCACACACAAGATCCACGTACAAGGTTATCTATCAGTTCTCAGTCGTGTTCATCGCATTCCGTCAGTGGTATGACGACTACCTAACCTGCCGTAGGTTCAGTTAAATTGTATTCTGTTATCTGCGATGGACTGAGAAAGACACTTGGTAGAGCTAGTGTAACGGTATTTTGTACTTAACTCTGAACCACAATTGGCGGAGAAAATGAAGCTTGTTACATTTCTGATCTAACCTTTATATAAGGAATCCATAAAAAAAATGCTTTGGCTTAATAGTATTAACTAATAAGTCTTATTTTTAACTTCACCTTAACCTCTCAAATTTACGATCAATTCCAAAATTATATGTCTTGCAAAGAAATGCTGGGTCTGAATTCCAAACCGTTCCAACTACAGTGTTGCAGGCATCTCGAGATTGATACTTTGCCTTATAATCCAATCAATTGCTACCGAGCCTGCCTGGTAGGCATACAGTGGAATAGCTATTCATTAGTTCGTTCTCAGCCGGGAAATCTTTATGATACTGAATTTCTAATTAACCCTTTTGAGTAACAAAGTAATTCACAATGCGCGCCTTTGTCACGATAACGAAATGTATTCTTGCTCTTGCGCTGTTTATTATACTTCACTAATAGATTCATATGCGTGTGGGCCATTACAATAAAGCATCAATCATTTGAGGCTGCACCGGCGTACAATCACCGCCGTTAGCAAAATAAAGCGAGAGGTGGATGCGGAAATAGATGGAATAATGCGCGATGCTGAAAATCTAATGAGTTCGAGTTCAATGGAAGAGCTTTCGCTGTCGTTTTGTTGGCAGATTGTGTGAAGGTAATTAAGATTTGTTCAAAATCCCATAATGAATTTAGTTATAAGATATTACAGTATGTAATATATTTTAATTTAGTTTGTTATTTATTTAATTTTGGTATTTTTTGTGGGCGATGAACTTAAATAATAACTTGGGGAATTATTGATTTTATTTTCTCGTATTGTTTTTAGAAGCCTTCCAGTTGTCCACTTGTTCAATTATTTTCCTAGCTAACCTGTTGATAGGCCAGCATCCAAAGACTCTGTAGCCCAACGTGCGCAGAAGTGCACAACCGCAGCTCCGTTAGAACAATGGGCGATGGGCAACGGACTTGTATTACAATACGAATTCCGAACTAAAATTATACCCATATTGTTTTCGCTAGTAGTATTCAACGCCAGGGTATTCTATGTTCTTCATTGTTCCGTGTGCAAATTGCCGATAGGCTGTTCAACGAGGTTGTTTAGGTTATTGCTAAAGCGTGTCAAGATCTGAAGTCGACTTGGGATCCAGAAAACTCCGTGTTATTGTGATGGTAAAATGTATATATTATTTATTGAGATTCTCTTACACAACATTTTGGTTTTATTGCAGATTATGAAATATTATTCTTGCGGACCTATATTTGTAGGATATGCAACATAACAAGGATGTTGGATGTGTAATTAATGTGATCGCGATGAACTATTACGATGCTAATGATAAAATAGTATCTATGTCCATTACAAGATCGCTGCAGGCTGTGAATTGTATTAATAACAGGTACTTACGTTTCTGTAACTACTAGTATCGCAATAATGATCTTTTACTTAGAAAAGAAAAGATTACCATAAAATCGCATAGAATAGGTAGAACAGTAGCTTAGGAGTGTAGTGTAAGTAAGACTAATTATCGAGTCTAGACTAACCAGTGCTTTCTTAAACTACGGTGCTTGGCTAAAATAGAAACTATTGAGATTGATGTTTAATTAATTGGATTGATTTTTATATTCTTTGAATGTTAGCCGGAAAGTCTGGTGACACTAAAAATACAGATTCCTGATCCATTAATATATGTGACACAATTTTTGGACCGGATAATCGGATTACTACGGACATCAAGGCGGCCCAATTCGTAACTCTTTGTAATACTATTAGCGGATTATACACTTTGTAATCAAGGTCTACACGAAAAAGTAGTCATTTGATTTGTTAGGTTCATCAAAATCGAATGCGAATATCTAGATATTAATTAATAACTATATGACGTCCTTAATAAGGCGTAAAGTTTACCATTCATTTGCAGTTGTTTCATCATCATCAGAATAACGATTATACGTGTTTTCTTAACTACTTGTGCCATAAACTATTCATCTTGTATATTGATAATTTTACTACATTTATAAGACTTTATATCGATGTACAATGAGATAGGGGCTCTGTTCACACTAGCAATATCCTCCATGAATACAGCGTCATCAATTTGCTATTACTTTAAACGGGCAAGGGCTAATCAAGATTCCATGTACATCTTTAGGGCGTGTTCATGCGAAGACGTTAATTCATGAAACACGCCAACTTTTATGTCCCGTCGCTAGGGGGCCTGGGCCGGCGTACATGGCACGAGACGCAGAGTCCCTATTCGGATGCAAATGCGAACCGTGACTTATTAATGCTATGAGTCCGGCTGTTATTTAGAACAATTTTAATGTGTAAATTTATTGGAGGTTGGAGGCGATAAATATGGAAAATTATAAAATTTTTAGTACAGTTTGGTTATAATGAAAATTAATAAAAAATAGCATGCAAACTGATTAATGACCAGAAATTAATACTGACCAGTAAGTAAGCATATATTTTTTAAACATTAATATAATAAAGGTACTTACTAATATTACGCAATAAATATACTGGACTAATAGAAAAGCATTTCCGATAGTACCATGATTATTCTGCAACGATTGTAAGACATTTCCAAGTAAAAGTTAAGTAAACTATCTAAGATGAAGCTTCCCTCCTAACGCGATTCCTTTATATTATTTATCGTAGACTCCGCCCACAAGTAGACGTTGTGTAAGGTTTAACGATTTCTCATGAACTAGCAAGTCTTGTAGATAGTCTGAGTCTGCATCCAAGCTAGTTTTTGCCAACCGGTCAGTTGTTATGTTTGTTACTCATATATTGCATTAAGGATAAACTTTCATGCTGTATGTTTATGTAACAATGAACCCTCAGACAAAAGTTTTAAGTCTCATATTTTGTTCCTAAAATTTTAGCAAAGCTTACATTGTATAAGGTCCTATTTTAATAGGTAATGCACGATAAGAGAATTAATTTCCAAAAACCCTGGTCTTCTTCTTCTTTGTCGTTCACTAATGAGGATCGTGACCATATATGATTAGTCTCCATTTGCTTCTGTCCTGCGCCAGTTCAATAGATCGTTGTAGAGTTTCTCCTGTTGTCTCTACAATACTTTTACGCCATCGTATTGGAACTCGGCCCCTGGAGCGCTTCCCCTGCATCTGTCCTACGATCAACTACTCCTCCAACTCATGCATATGTGATTGCATTATATGTATGTCTAAATAAGCTTAGTTGACGTTCTCGGCATAGAGTGGTAAGTTGTTCTTTGATGTGGAGCTCTTGTAAAATCGATCCGTTTGTCCTCATGGCTGTCCATGGTAAAACCCTGGTACAGCGACATACACTTCAAAAGTGACGAACTTTAATACAAACTTTGGTCCCCTATTTTCCTTGTGGTAGGTACCTACGTCATCATTAGTGTTTACTTGGGCGCCATGCTAAATATCGCCCATTATTAATACCTTATATACAAACAATTACATTAAGTAGATGTGCAAACGTTGCATTATATTGTTATTTTTTTATTGGTTTAGACGACCCAAAATAGCGTCCGAACGCTATTTCAAGAAGGCTTCTGAACACACCAATGCCTTAATCGTCGCCGTCGCCGATTATGCACCTACACACGCGCCAGTTGCATGCCGCCGCAGGCCGCGGCATGTGTTGCTGGACCCCCCCGACCCCTAGACTCAGATGTCGAGGAGAACGACACACGCACACTCCCCACCAGACACCGACCTCGCCGGCGAGGTCGACGAACCCCCGCTTCCGCTAGAAGGTGCGTCTACTTACCTAGACGCACCTTGGCACCCGACAAGCCCGCTGAGTTTCTTGCCGGATCTTCTCAGTCGAGGTCGCGTTCCGATCCGGTGGTAGATTTACCCTCGCCACCTCTCCTGGCAGCGGCCCAAGCCGAGGTCGTGTCCCTTGTGGCGCCCTTGAGCTAGCTGCCCCCCTGCCCCTCTGGCTGGAGCGCACTTGCGCTCGCCCTCTGTCCGGGTGAAGTTGTTATGGCCACTCAGGCCAACAACATATAGTCAATTAAAAAAAAAAAAAACAAAAAAAAAAAAAGCGTTGCTTAGTTTGGGACCATACAGTTGGTGTGTCAGTTAATGATTAATATTAATTATTTATTAATGATTGAAATTATACAATCTGGGTCTATTTTCATTAATATGAAAATTATGTGCGTAATACCATTCGTCATCGTACATTAGATTCACATTAATACAACCTGATTTGAGCTTTGTCATCAATACAATATTATTTTTTCTACATCAGCTTTGGAATTATACGATTGTAAATTGCGTTAAACCGATGTAAATGGACCTGTAAGGCGTTCCCAAGGTTATTTCAACAGGTCGATCGTGGGAATTTTAGGTACGACTGCTATGTTAACTGTAATCCCATTAATAGTTTTGGTAACTATTATTTATGTATCTGAAATAACCCTATTTCATCGGTAGTCGTTTATTGAAAAGTAGGTTATTTATTCATTTTGTTTTGAAGTAACGTTGTATTTTATAAATTATAGCGGTTCGCCCCGGCTTCGCACGGGTACATTGCGGTTACATTATTCGAGTTTTAGTAAGGATCCCTAATTTTTTGAAAATATATATGTTACCCGGGGATAGTGTAACTTCCCAACAGTGAAAGAATTTATCAAATCGGTTCAGCAGTTTCGGAGCCTATTCATTACAATCAAACAAACAAAGTTTTCCTCTTTATAATATTAGTATGATTAGCCGTGTGCCTGATGGGATTTCCCATCTGTAACATCTCAGGAATCATCCGTCTTATCTCAAATGTGAGTGTCTGTGACTCTGCCCATACTCTCTTTTTTACACTTTGGTCCTGGCGAGGAATTAGTTCCGCGTAAAGAAATAATGTGTTACATTGATTTCTGAATTGATTTCTTCCACATCAATTAGATGAGTGTTTTTTACTTTTATTTTAACCGTTTTTTTATCCGTGTCATTTCCCCTATTATTTTCGTGACCGAGAGGAATTTCCAATTTACTGATATAGCAGATTTGTACTAATTAACAGAAGCCTAAGCACCATTTCCCATATATACTTAAAACTTTATAGGTACAAATTTTGGTCACAAATGATGGTCCTCGTCCTCGTCGGTCCTCGGTATTCAGTTCGACTTTTTTTGTTATTAATATGGCTTTACGTTTGTTACAGTGAGATGGCGCGGTGGAGCGCGCTCCAGCATGGAAGATCACCAGTTTGGCTTCTATTCCTCTGTCTGTTGCACCTGGCAAGGGCGACACCTGGTGAGAAATTAATAAATTTATATCTTTGTAGTTCCACACGAAAACCCATTTAATCCTAGAAATCCATTGATTCATTCAGGTATTTACAATGATGACGTACTAGCTGTGCCCCGCGACTTCATCCGCGTAGTATTGGATTATTGGGTTAAAAAGTATCCTATATGTTAATCCCGGTTATAATCTATCTGTGTTCCAAATTTCATCCAAATCCGTTCAGTAGTTTTTGCGTGAAGGAGTAACAAACATACATACATACATACATACATACATCCACACTCACAAACTTTCGCATTTATAATATTAGTAGGATTTCATTAACAAGCATCAACACTGAATCATATTATGTTAGAACACAAAGTAGAATTGATCTGTTGGGCACAATAACACGATCAATGATTTCATCTTGTTATTGTAATGCCAAATGAAGGGCCATGGGCAAATAAGAACGAATCACATGCGGTATTATTTAGTTTATTTAAATAGGAGATGTAGACATTGGTGAAAAAGGAATATTTGAGTGACATATAGTTTTCTTCTTTTCTTTTCATAGATATAAATAAAAACTCAACACTAGCCCTTTATACTATGAAAAACACTAGCCCTTAACCTAAGCATAGCTAGCACTCAAAACAATTAATCATAGCACACTAGTTCTTTCAAATAATATCAATAATATAAATAAAATAAAAAACTAGACTATGACAAACACAGACACAAATCATTGAATTAAAAAATACAAATAAAACAAACATACTTTGTTACATGTTTACCTAACACGTCAACGCATCTTAAATAACCTAGATACAAACTTAAAATGTTTTTCTCTAGTTAAAGGTTTGGTCAGTACGTCAGCTAACATTTCTTCAGTACCAACGTAACTTAAACATATAACTTTCTTATTTATTAAGTCCCTAATAAAATGGTGTCTTATGTCAATGTGTTTGGTTCTCGAATGAGACACAAAATTGTTGCAAATCTTTTGCGCAGATTGATTGTCGTTATATAAATTTATATTGCATAGGATACCCATACACTCATGCACAAAAGTCTGTAAGAACATGGCTTCCTTACTAGAATCTGAAATCGCCATGTATTCCGCCTCGGTACTGGAAAGAGCAACGGTACGCTGTTTACGACTTTCCCACGATACCAAAGAGTTTCCTAGACTAAATACATATCCAGTATATGACTTGCGATCGAGCATGTCTGCACCCCAATCAGCGTCCGTAAAGCCTGTTATTGACATTTCGCCTTTCTGAAACACTAGTTGATAGTTCATAGTGCCCTTTAAATATCGTAGAACTCTTTTCGCAGCTTTCCAATGAGTTTCGGAGTAGCAATTGTTAAATTGACTTAAATAACTCACACAGTGCGCAATGTCCGGTCTGGAGCACACTGCTAGGTACATCAGACAGCCAATTAGACTTCTATAATCAAAATTATAATTATTGACACTCTCCTCCCGTTGTAATTTTAATCCAACTTCCATAGGAGTCTGTGCCGGTTTACTGTCTGACATTTTAAACTTATCCAGAAATTTACGGATATGATTAGACTGATCTAGCTTGAATGTATGATCACCAGTTTTTGTAATCTTCATTCCTAAAATATAATGGGCATGGCCCAGGGGGGCAATTCCACTAATTTACAACGTTTAACAATCAGTCCAGTTTGCGCAACGGTGCAGTTGCGATTACGTTTTCAAGATTACTCAAAATCGTATTCTACTATTGTTAGGAACGAACCGCAATTACATTACAAACGCATCGCAACTGCACCGCAACCGCACCCCAGCTAAAGTCCTGTCAAACGATTATACCAAATTGTCAACTACTTCTACTACTTACTACCATAAATTAATTTTAGGTTTTAAATCGGATATACGTAGTTTTAAAATATTTAAACTGTAAATAAATTCTTATATTGAACACGGGGTAATTTATTAGATTAAATATTGATTAAATAGCCGACATATTTATTTTGTTAATAAAAACTCAACACTACGGATACAATTTTTGGTGTTCTCTGTCAAAAAACAGCATAGCATACCAAAGAGAATACAATACTATCATACCTATAAGAGACGAAACCTAGAACATATATAATGTTGTTTATAAATTCGTATGGAATTGCAGCTTTTGCAGCCCTCAGTTGCAATATAAGAATATAACTCCATACATTTTTTTATACTTCGAAGTTTCCACTATTTCGCAATAGTATAATTATATATAATTATATGATATTCATATATCTACATAATTTATATTTATTGGTTATGCATTTTATAAAGAAACCTAATAATAGTGCTAGAAGAAGACTAATGAGTAGTAGAAGTATTCTGTGGTAGTACATTATTTTTAGAGAGAATCCATTTCTGTATACCCCGAAGGGGTATCCACGTGTTGTACATGGTCTTCAAATGGTATTTTGGTGAAAATGCCAATTTATAGAGAGCAAGAGGCGAACCTATTGGAATTTTACTGGGCACATCGTGCTTTATTTTGTGTTATTAGTCATTTTTTATTTGCTATGTCAAGTAAATAAAATACTGTGTAACATTGTTTTTATCATTATTATTAAGTACTACACACAGTTGACTATACTACATCATGAGAATTAGGAAGAAATTACATTTTACATTGGTAGATATATTCAACTAAATTATCACAATGTAAAGATATATTTTCTACTAGCTGTGCCCCGCGACTTCATCAGCGTAGTATTGGATTATTGGGTTAAAAAGTATCCTATATGTTAATCCCGGTTATAATCTATCTGTGTTCCAAATTTCATCCAAATCCGTTCAGTAGTGAAGGAGTAACAAACATACATACATACATACATACATACATCCACACTCACAAACTTTCGCATTTATAATATTAGTAGGATAGTAGGTATCTTGCACCAATATCTGAAACAAATATTTGCATTGAGTACCTACTATTTATTTATACAATTATTTAGGTAATTTATTTGTACAACATCACGCCTGTAGGCTCCCAAGGAGTAGGCAGGTGTGCACTACAGTGCACTCACATTTCAGCAATGGTTTTTGCGGTCCAGATGTAATAGAGGGCGAGACTAGCTACTATTGTGAATGGGATTCGAGCCATAGTAAACGCTGACCCAGTGCGGGTTAGCGAACTTCACATGCCTTTCGAAAGACGACCCCCTGATGTTTTCCTTCACAATTTGGTAATTTGATGTAATAGTAATCTAGTTAAAATTGAAGGTAGTTAGTACGGTGATAAGCGGGTGCCTTACCTCTCGTCTCTATGCAAATCCCATCGGAGACTACTTAAAGATCTTTGTCTGAACCACACGACGAGAGATGGGCAATCTCCTCAAGACGCTGCTTAATCAAGACCTAGCTAGGCTTTTGATGGGTTTGTATGCCTGTCCGGTGCCTCAATACTTCATCACAAGCGTCTTCAACCTAATATAAACACGATTTTATTTAAAACTAGCTGAGCCCGCGACTTCGTCCGCGTGGAATTTAACTTAACAAAAAAGCCCGCACCCGCATTCTGAGCCCGCGCGACAAGAACTAATTTTTAAAATTTTGTTTTTCTAAAATAAAAGTAGCCTAAGTTACTGCTTATAACAACAGCTATCTACTGGTGAAAGTCCCGTCAAAATCATTCCAGCCGTTTCGGAGATACTCTTTGATTTCATGTGTTTTTATTTTTTTACGCGGAACCCTAATTGTTTTTCTAAAATTAAAGTAGCCTAAGTTACTCCTTAAAACATCAGCTATCTGCCAGTGAAAGTCCCGTCAAAATCGGTCCGGCCGTTTCGGAGATTACCCGGAACAAACACACAGACAGACAGACAGACAGACAGACAGACAGACAGATAGACAGACAGACAGACAGGCAGCCAAAAAAAATTTAAATCGCGTTTTTGTTATAGGTGTCGTATGTACTTTCATATGCATTTAGTGAAAAGGTGTTATTTTGATATTACAAACAGACACTCCAATTTTATTTATTTGCATAGAAGATGCACCAAAAATCGTGCAACGATTCGTAAAAGATGCTTTGTATCAATATAGACCGCTATTTTTGACAAGTTTCTGTCACTCGAAGGGTGCGTTCCACTTAGCGTTCACAACGATGAAAATGCTCCTTTAGCCGATCCATATAACGACCGACGAAAAGGTGTGTCGTAGTGATCGTTGAGAAAATTATCGGGATTTTCAAAAGTGAAAGCATTAAAAATGGCGACCTTGACGTACGTTATTTCATGCAGAAAGATATATTTTAGTAGAAGTTAATGTTAAAGACATTTTAATTACATTTGAAAATAAATTAATTAAATACATAATTTATATTAATTGTAAAAAAGTAAATTATATTTTTTTGCAATATAAATCGATTTAAACAATAATTATTTAAGTTTATTTTCAAGGCTTATAGATTATAACCTAACCTCTTAAATCTTTTGCTTTCATTTACTCACTAGCTGTTTTTATTATTTACCTCCACGCTCAAAACGCTCTTTAATCCATTACGACTTGAATTTACGACAGTAACGCTCACAAGCTAGTGGAACGGGAAAAACTGCGGTCGTGAGCGTGCCCGTTGTGAACGCTAAGCGGAACGCACCCGAAACGTCAACTTGCGATCGCAGTGCAATCCACACATCTGTCAAAATTTAGTAGAATACCAATTAGCATTATATACCAAGAGCCAGCGAGAGCCAGACGTTCGTTATCTTATAAAAGCTGAAAAATTCTCAGAGCATGTCCCCAACACAGGTAAGAACGATCAGCGAGTATGGAGGGTGTATAAAATAGTACCTCAAATTCGTTAAAGCATAAAGCTTAAGTTTTATATATTTCCTTCGGACTAACATTAGAAATCACGTCATCCATTGCCGGACACTTAGTACGGTTACAACCCCCTGCCAGACAGACCCCTAAACTTCAATAAATTATGATCATACATTCGTCATAGTATAAAAGCTGGGTTTTACATATGTTACGTGGGGACCTATAAAAAAATGTTACCTCAATAGCCGGACAGTTTAAATGGTTTTTACATCTTACCAGACACATTGAAAGTCTGCTGTAGCTGCGAACGCGTGGCCACAACTGTTCAGGAAATGCAATCAAAAATAGTTGTATTACGTTCATAGCTATCTAATATATAGTACAAAATGTTATTTTATTATTATAAACGACAAAAAAACTATTATAACATCCATGAAAAAAAATAAAAATGCTCCTCGACTTCAAATATTCATCGCATTCATTCTATGATGTAAATTAAGCTTTTGACCGGAAGAAGTTGCGGAGTTTTGACTTTAGCAATCGATGTTGGCAATCGTCAAAATAAATTACAGCACACCCCTCGTCCCCCAGTATTAATGAATTTTTCGTACTTAATTGTATGAATTAAGTAATTTTTTACTGAAACTGATGAAGAAGGTGATGTTGACGACGATCAAACCACGGACCGGAGTAGTAGTGAAAATATTGACGAAATTGATGAAAATCATAGAAATGAATAAATATTTTTTTACATGTAATAATAGTTTTTTTGTGTTTTATAATAATAAAATAACATTTTGTACTATATATTAGATAGCTATGAACGTAATACAACTATTTTTGATTGCATTTCCTGAACAGTTGTCGCCACGCCCTCGCACCTACAGCAGACTTTCAATGTGTCTGGTAAGATGTAAAACCATATAAACTGCCCGGCTATTGAGGTAACATTTTTTATAGGTCCCCACGTAACATATGTAATCCCAGCTTTTATACTATGACGAAAGTATGATCATAATTTATTGAAGTTTAGGGGTCTGTCTGGCAGGGGGTTGAAACTGTACTAAGTGTCCAGCAATGGATGACGTGACTTCTAATGTTATTCCGAAGGAAATATATAAAACTTAAGCTTTATGCTTTAACGAATTTGAGGTACTATTTTTTACACCTTTACTACTTGTTAACTGCCCAAGTAACCACAATCCCAACTCCATACTCGCTGATCGTTTTTACCTGTGTTGGGATATGCTCTTATACATTTTCAGCTTTTATAAAATAACGAACTTCTGGCCATCGCTGGCTCTTGCTCTATTACGTTCTTATGCGATCGAAATAGCGGAATACGATTTTTGACACATTCGATTGCTCGTTACTCGCAGCTAAACTTTGACCGCAATTGAATCGCAGCTGCACCGTTGTTGATTAGTAGAATACGAAAATTGACAAAAGCTGTGATGCAGTTGCGATGCAATTGCAATAAGTCATATTAAAATTAGTGGAATTGGCCCCCTGATCCTTCATCTCAAAGTTAGCCATGAGTTGTTTCTTTATAACATCCTTCTTTAGAGATGATTTTGACGAAAATAGTATGACGTCATCAACGTACAATGCTATTATTATTATTTCATCATCCTGATTATAAACATAAACACATGGTTCTGAAGATAATCTTTTAAACTTCAATTTATTGGTTAATAAAACATCATTTATTCTGTCATACCATGCTTTCGCCGACTGTTTTAAGCCATAAATTGCTTTGTTCAACTTATATACCTTCCTTTTATTATCTTTAGTAATAAAACCTTCCGGCTGTTCCATGTATACAGTTTCTTCTAAATTTCCGTTTAAAAATGCTGTTTTCACATCTAGATGTTCAACTGTCATGTCATATTGAGCAGCCAGTGCTAGCAGTATTCTTATTGATGAGTATCTTACAACTTTCATTGAATAGCAAATTTTGTTTTATCTGACATGGCCGATTTAAATTTTTCGCGTGTCATATTAGAAAAACTCCGCGGTGCTGAAGATTACAGTACGTGGAAGTTTATGATGAAAATGTTGCTTATTCATGAAGATCTGTGGGATGCGGTGGAGACGAAAAAGGATGCGGATGACAAGATTCAGCGTAAGGCGTTAGCACGTATTTGTCTTCTAGTGCAGCCTGGAGTATTAACGCATGTGAGGAATGCGAAAACTGCACACGAGGCGTGGGAAAATTTAGAAAAGGCGTACGAAGGAAAGGGCTTAAGCAGGCGCTTAGGTTTACTACGTACACTTTTTAGTCTCAAAGTGTCAGGATTTCCAGATATGCAGTCTTATTTATGCAAAATTACAGAAATAGGACAGCAGCTGCAGGACATAGGCGCTGGAGTGGATGATGATTTTTTAGCCGTAGTCATGTTAAGCGGTTTATCTGCAGACTATGACCCACTGATCATGACCTTGGAGAACTGTACCGAGAAACTGACAACAGAGTCAGTAAGGTCAAGACTAAGTCAAGAATACCAACGACGAGTCGAAAAGGACGACAAAAGTACGACTTCTGCATTGGCTGTAAACAAAACTAAGTGGAAAGGTTTTCGCTGTAGTAAATGTAACAAGCCCGGTCACAGCTATAAACAATGCAAGAGTAAAGAGAAGAGCAATGACAAAAATGAAAAATCCTTATTTTGTGCTTTGTCGGTCAACCTAAACAACGATATATGGTATGTGGATTCGGGAGCCACCAACCATATGTGTAATAACAAAAATATTATACACGATTTTGTATCTGACACACCTGTTGCCGTAAAAGTTGCAAATGGAGATAAACTGATGTCATCGGGCAAGGGAAACGTAAAAATCCCCTTGCGTAACACTATAAAGACTGTAAGTGGAGTGCTATATGTACCAGAGCTGGCTGTCAATCTTCTGTCAGTTAGTTCTATGACAACTAAAGGTTTTACTGTAACATTTCAACACGATTTATGTAAAGTGTACGATGGTAAGGAAGTTATTGCCATAGCTAGGCATTTCAATGGTGTGTACGTACTAGATAAGGTAGGTGAGGCTGTATTCGTAGCGAGAGATGCGCCATGTATTCCATCTGGGTGTGGGGAGAGCGATGTCATGTCTTTGTCCACAAAACAGGTTTCTGATAAGATGGAGCAAGCGACTGTATCCGGGGTTTCCGGTGTGTCACAAGAAGTCTGGCACAGGCGCCTTGGGCATCTTAATGCACGAAGTATGAAGCAATTAAAAGGTATGAGCATTGGATATAAATACGATAATTTGTCTTTTAAAGCTTGTATCAGTTGTATTCAGGGAAAGCAAACCAGACTGCCATTTCCTAAGGAAAGTCATACTAGAGCTGATAAGATATTAGGGCTGGTGCACACGGATGTGTGCGGTCCTATGCAGCAAGCGTCGCATAATGGTGCACTATATTTTGTAACATTTATTGACGATTTTTCTAGGAAAACTTTTATTTATTTTCTAAAAACAAAATGTGAAGTTTTTGAAAAATTTAAATTATTCAAAGCTCGGGTTGAAAATGAAACCGAAATGAAAATAAAAGTTTTGCGAAGTGATAATGGCGGAGAATACATGAGTTCTGCATTTCAGAATTATCTGATGAGCTGCGGCATTAGACATCAGACTACAATCCCTCACTGCAGTCAACAGAATGGTGTGGCGGAGCGAGCTAATCGAACTATAATGGATAAAACTCGCTGCATGCTTCAAGATTCAGGGTTGGATAAACGTTTTTGGGCTGAAGCTGCTAATACGGCGGTTTATCTGAAAAATCGTATTCCTACAAAAGCTGTAAAAAGAGTGACACCTGAAGAAAAATGGACTTCTAAAAAGGTAGATCTAAACTTTTTACGAATATTTGGATGTATAGCATATGCTATAGATGAAAATTGTAGGAAATTGGATCCGAGAAGCAAAAAGTACATATTCGTTGGATATTGTGATGATAGTAAAGGCTATAGACTTATAGACCCTGAATATCCAAAGAAATGTATAAAAGCAAGACATGTGACATTCTTAGAGAATTATTTTTCGAATAAGGGTGTGTCATATGATGACAATGGAAACACAATGGTATTGTTGGAGAGTTCATCTAGTCCAACTAATGGCAACGAAGAAACTGAATGTTCAGAATCTTCTCCTCAGTCCGGTTCTTCTGATATTGAGTTAAATTCTGATACCACAACAAACCCTCGCCGACGAACTATATTCAGTCTGGATGAGACAGTGGAATCAGGATGCACAGATGATCCGTTGGACCATACTTACGTTCCAGGCAGCTCCAGCAGCAGCAGTGAAGATTCAATGCTGTCATCCTTCGAAGACGCTGAAACGGTAACTGAGTTTGCCGGGTTAACAGAAAACATGGATGAGGACGATATTCCCAGATCTGTGAAGGAAGCAATGCTGAGCCCTGAAGCGGAGCAGTGGAAGGAAGCCATCCAAGATGAATATAACTCCTTTATAACAAATAAGTGTTGGACATTGGTTGATTTGCCTGAAGGGCATAAACCAGTTAAATGTAAATGGGTGCTTACCAAGAAAAGAGGTCCAAATGGTGAGTTACTCAAATATAAAGCTCGTTTAGTAGCAAAAGGATATACTCAGAAATATGGAGTGGACTATTACGAAACGTTTTCGCCAGTTGTTAGATACTCATCAATAAGAATACTGCTAGCTCTGGCTGCTCAATATGACATGACAGTTGAACATCTAGATGTGAAAACAGCATTTTTAAATGGAAATTTAGAAGAAACTGTATACATGGAACAGCCGGAAGGTTTTATTACTAAAGATAATAAAAGGAAGGTATATAAGTTGAACAAAGCAATTTATGGCTTAAAACAGTCGGCGAAAGCATGGTATGACAGAATAAATGATGTTTTAACCAATAAATTGAAGTTTAAAAGATTATCTTCAGAACCATGTGTTTATGTTTATAATCACGATGATGAAATAATAATAATAGCATTGTACGTTGATGACGTCATACTATTTTCGTCAAAATCATCTCGAAAGAAGGATGTTATTAAGAAACAACTCATGGCTAACTTCGAGATGAAGGATCTGGGCCATGCCCATTATATTTTAGGAATGAAGATTACAAAAACTGGTGATCATACATTCAAGCTAGATCAGTCTAATCATATCCGTAAATTTCTGGATAAGTTTAAAATGTCAGACAGTAAACCGGCACAGACTCCTATGGAAGTTGGATTAAAATTACAACGGGAGGAGAGTGTCAATAATTATAATTTTGATTATAGAAGTCTAATTGGCTGTCTGATGTACCTAGCAGTGTGCTCCAGACCGGATATTGCGCACTGTGTGAGTTATTTAAGTCAATTTAACAATTGCTACTCCGAGACTCATTGGAAAGCTGCGAAAAGAGTTCTACGATATTTAAAGGGCACTATGAATTATCAACTAGTGTTTCAGAAAGGCGAAATGTCAATAACAGGCTTTACGGACGCTGATTGGGGTGCAGACATGCTCGATCGCAAGTCATATACTGGATATGTATTTAGTCTAGGAAACTCTTTGGTATCGTGGGAAAGTCGTAAACAGCGTACCGTTGCTCTTTCCAGTACCGAGGCGGAATACATGGCGATTTCCGATTCTAGTAAGGAAGCCATGTTCTTACAGACTTTTGTGCATGAATGTATGGGTATCCTATGCAATATAAATTTGTATAACGACAATCAATCTGCGCAAAAGATTTGCAACAATTTTGTGTCTCATTCGAGAACCAAACACATTGACATAAGACACCATTTTATTAGGGACTTAATAAATAAGAAAGTTATATGTTTAAGTTACGTTGGTACTGAAGAAATGTTAGCTGACGTACTGACGAAACCTTTAACTAGAGAAAAACATTTTAAGTTTGTATCTAGGTTATTTAAGATGCGTTGACGTGTTAGGTAAACATGTAACAAAGTATGTTTGTTTTATTTGTATTTGTAATTCAATGATTTGTGTCTGTGTTTGTCATAGTCTAGTTTTTAATTTTATTTATATTATTGATATTATTTGAAAGAACTAGTGTGCTATGATTAATTGTTTTGAGTGCTAGCTATGCTTAGATTAAGGGCTAGTGTTTTTCATAGTATAAAGGGCTAGTGTTGAGTTTTTATTTATATCTATGAAAAGAAAAGAAGAAAACAATATGTCACTCAAAGATTCCTTTTTCACCAATGTCTACATCTCCTATTTAAATAAACTAAATAATAACGCATGTGATTCGTTCTTATTTGCCCATGGCCCTTAAATGCCATTCTATTGTGTATTTGTTATTTAATTTTGTAGTCTTCGCTGCACATGAAAATATATTATTATGTAAACATAGACAGGTAATCATGGGCAGAATCCAACTTTTCTACTTTAGGGTGATAATCCACCTTGGAGTTTATAGAAAATTACAATCCATTTACAATGTAAATTACAAAGCATTTTTTTTCTTTAAATGCTTTATACAACTTATACTAAACTAGTACTTCGTATACCTACCTCCTTCTACAAAAAGAGTTACTTAACTACAAGTTTTTGTTAAACATTCCGGATTCATGTATAGACTAATTACATTACTTAATACGAAATGAATGGGCTATGTTAACCTAATGATCACAACTACGCCTGTGATTTACAAGAATCTAATACAGTTACCAAAACAAGCATGGAACTGTCCCTTCTAATTAGAACAAGTACTAAAAAGGGAGCTAGTACCCGTTGATGCCATTACTGGCTTATACAGAGCATGTGTAGCTACTTATTAAATGTTATCTTGTAAAATCACAAATATTTAATAATGTTTACGTTATTTTACCGACAAAATATATTTTTAATTAGAAGTTTCTCAGGCACAACCTAATTTTAATGAAATCAGTTTTGTCATAAATCTTGAATCACTTTTTCATAAGTATAACAAAGTCGGAATACATGCGTACGACCCGCCTGATGTTAAGCTGTTGCCGTAGCCTATAGATGCTTGCAATAGTAACGGCATTGCTCGCACGTTGCCGACTTGGGGGAGTATTCACAATTGCCGAAAAGTTTCCGATGTCCGTAAATGGAGAAGAAGTATGAAAGCTGTGGTTTCCGAGACGGAAACATTCCGTCGATCGTGAATAGCTGCTGAGGTGGAGCTGGACATTGGGAGGGAAGGGAGAAGGGGTTAGGCTTCCGGATCTCTTCTCATCGTATGAAAGCAGCTATAATAACTCTTTACGCTGATCTTTGAGATGGTGCCCAGTGTCGAGCCAGGCTGAATAAGATCTCATATTCGAGCTGGCTCGGTAGTCAATTAGCAACTGATTGTTTCTACCACCATTAATGTAATACAGGTTGAAACAGAAAGGGTTTACTTTTTTTCAAAACTTAACTTTGTAACTCTAAAACCTATCCAGCTTTGGAGGAAACATGATAAACAAAAGGTGTTACAGGGATACAGCTGTTGACAGATTTCATAAGTCTACAAAACCTTTAGTACTTCAACTGTCCCACAAAGCCGATAGTTTTAGATTTACAAAGTAAAGATGCAAAAATAATAGTATAATACCCTTTCTGTTTCACCTAGTATATAACTTTGGGTTAATTAGCAATGACGATCGCTTGGCGCAGTGATTCGAGCGTAGGCCGCCCGGCTTACTGCACCAAATAGTTGCGGGTTCGATTTCCGCTAGGGCTAATTTCGGAAATGACTTTCTGTAATTTGCCCAGGTGGGGGCGATCCCAGCGTACAAGCGTTGCTTCCTTTGGGACCATACAGTTAGTGTGTCAGTCTGCCGATATTTGTTATTATTAAATTTAGATACGTAAAATCTGCGTGGGAATGTTCTACCCAATAATCATTGGATAGGTACTTTTCCTCTCAGCATAAGATTACCATAGAAACACATTATATTACTATCTCGGAACTGTATAATGTGAAAAGGAGAGGCGATGTAAACCTTAATTAGTTTAGCATAGTCTAACGAAGCCTCGCAAAGTTGCACCTGTCCATTTTGTTATTTATTACTGTTTATTTATGTGTGAGCTCTCTATGCCTTTGTAGAGTCGAGGCAAGTTGTATATCTTATGTATTCGTCTCACTCCTGAGCAGGGTCTCTTCTATGTAATAAAACAGATGATACTATTATAAGTTTAAACTATTACATTTTATTTTGCAGGTCCATGTGAAGTGGAAACGGGACAGTCTAGCATTATAGTTGATATCGAAGAGAGCAGAGGAGATCGTAAGTACAAACCTTTGAATTAAACATTATGTTTTTAACCGACTTCAAAAAGGAGGAGGTTCTCAATTCGGTTGTTTTGATATGATACCTATTGGTTTTGAAATATAGACGTAAGCACTTAAATTATATACGGGGGAAGTGTTAAATTTATCTTAGTATTCGCATAAATTTAATCGTAAGAAGTAATAGGAATGAGAAGAAAATTATCCAAGCAATACCCGCTTAGATAGTTTTCTTCTCTTTATTCCGTTGCGAAGCGGAAGATAGGTAACTAAAAATAACTGCATATAACTTTATCGCCACAGTTATAAAGATTCTTATAACTGGACTAATCCTAGTTGTGAGGCATAAGTTTGTTGTGAGTCGCTTCCAATAATAGGTAAAGCAAAATCGCTTGAACGCACGGAAATTGTACTTGTTTTCAACCTAGGCCTAGAGAGAGACTTTACTGAGAAATGAAATAACGATAAATGTTTTATGTAGTTCCCAATACCTATTTATACCTTAATATAGTATAGAAAAGTAAGAGAAACACTACAAAAAAAAGGTATTAAAATAAACCCAACCCGCGCGGGTGTTGCCAAGAATGCTGGCTACATTTCCATGTCGAATCAATAATCCCTTTTAGTACTTTCTACTAAACCTTTTGTAATTATAGAAAATAATAATTCATGGGAACGAGGCAATAACAGGCTTATATAAATCATTTGGTGTCGCAATTTCGTTTTCAGTATTCGATATAACCCATAATTATTTGTCTCTACAGAAGTGAACCAAAGCACAACGCCGGCGGATCTGCCAATAGTTGGCAATCCAGATGTAGATGTGGTGTTGTCGACCGTCTTCCCGAAGGGTCCCACGTTATTCCAGCTCGATGGAAAGCGCTTGCAGCTGCTTCAGCCGCTAGATAGAGATGCTGAAAACTTGTCGCATATGGTGTTCCAGGTATGAACTCTATGGTGAACAATATTAAACACTATTCACCATGGCACCTACATTACTATCTGCTTGGGAGTCCAAAACTGGAACCTAGTGTTGCCAGTTTGATAATTTTAATTGTTTTTTAAAGTATCGTAAATATGTTAGATCTTCTAAATTTTAAAAATGGTTTTCATAAAGCATGTGCATCATTACCTTAATCTACAGTACGAGATGCTTTCTTAATTAATTCGATACTCACAACCGAAATATATTGTCCCTTTAAAATCATACTTACTACAATTTATCTTTGATAAAAAAGAAATTATCTATCATCAAATCATCTCATGGCTATTTGTCAAATATACGTCACAAGCAAGCAGTAGCCATCTGTAAGTTTTGTTAACAGGTCAAATTTATACTTCAAAATTTAGCAAATAGAGTTCAAATTGAATGTCAGAATATTGTGCCGGTTCGACCTAAGTCTATGACAATAACCCCTCTAGGTGTTTTGGTAGTTATTAATCGATGCCAAAACTAATTTGAATGGTAATTAATGGCCCGATGTTCGCAGTTGGTGTGTCAAGTGAAAGCGACGAAGAAGCGGCGCACGATACCAGTTATAGTGAGAGTATCCGATATAAACGACAACGCACCGGTTTTCCAAGGGACACCGTACGAAGCCAATGTGTCTGAGGTTAGTGAGCTTTAGCATCTGTCAATAACCGTGTAAAAGAACATACGTTTCCCATATCTTGTAACTCTTATCCACTAGAGTGTCACGAGCAACTGTGTAGGTGTATAAGATTTGAATGCTCCAAGTGTCGCGTTCCCCTACGGGTGGGTATAAGACGCGAGCCGCAATTGTTTGTTGATTTTTTACGTTTAGTAACACGCCAAAGATAATAGGGTCTCATAGATCGATTATGTCAAAGACTATCTATTTTTAGTATCGATTCTTGTAGAAAATCGTTACTGATCGGCACGAGAAAAAAAACAAAAACAAAATTCGTACTTCCGAAATATTGCGACACTTGGGGCAGAGGGCGCTCGGAGGATCATTGGAAGGGTTATGGTATTATTACTTTTTGTGGTTTTGGCCGGCTGCATATAAGCATGAATGGACTCTGATTGGACTGGGAAGACCAATGAGTGCTCTTAATCAATCTTACTCAGGCCACCAAAAATAACTAGGTTGTACCCAGCCAGAAAAACTGGTTATTTGTTGTCTACCCAGAAATCCTCCCTGAGAACCTTCTAAATGACGTGGTTACGTGAATAGAAAACCGGAGCTACATAAAATTGTGAATTATTTTTTAGATGAGACTGCTTAATATAAGAACTATTATTGTACCTATCACAGATCTTAACACAGATCTTTAACATTGACTAAGGCGCCTCCCAAAATATCGTGAATTATTTGAATAAGATCTTATATGTTTTATATTCCATTTTGTCTTCCAGTTGGTACCAATAGGCACTCCGATATTCGACGGTGTCCGGGCTGTAGACATCGACGCTGGCGTCAACGGCTTAGCGGAATACTTCGTAGTACCAGGAGATAATAAAACTCTGGAGGAGGCCAATGCGGTCGACGGGTACGGCTACTTCACCATCCCGCTTCCCCATCAGGGGCAAGTCACTGTGAACAGGAGCCTGGACTACGAGCGCACGCAGAAGTATCTAGTCACTATTCTTGCTTCTGTAAGTATAAAAACATAATAAAATAAATATCACCAGACTGACACACTAACTGTATGGTCCCAAACTAAGAAACGCTTGCACTATGTGTACCGTACAATGGACTGGGGCGATCCCAGTGACACCCAGACCAGGGCAAATTACGAAAAGGCCATTTCCGAAATTTTCCCCAGTGGGAATCGAACCCGCAACGCCCGTCGTCTTCAACTATGACAACAATATTTGTACGGTTAACAATTATTCAGATTAACCGCAAAATGCAACATTGATTGAATTCATTGCCACAATTTTTTTATTATAATATTTCATCGACTAATGTGTAATTCTTTCCCGGAGGGTATTCACAATTGACAGAAATGTTAGCTTCCATCTTTCTTTTACAAATTAATTAGAAGAAGGATGGACCGTCTTAGATCCTTTGCGGAGTAAATGTTAGAACAAAAAGCTTCCGTATTTTGGCCTGGTTTGGGTGATTCCGGGGCCGTTGTACGGTACAAATAATAAAAGCCATACTTAGTTGAGACCACACAGTATGTGTGTTAGTCTGACGGTATAAGCTTCATTTTAACCTAAGAAGCGGTCATACACAGATACTAGATAATAGATAGTCTGGTATTCGTTATACAACCGAGTCTATATAAGACGTTAAATGATTCCATTTAACGTCTCGTCTCGTCCAATTCCAGGATCGTGCTCGTGAAATGAAGAAACGTCTATCCAGCACCACAACTCTCACTGTCAACGTAAAAGATGATGATGACCAGGACCCGTCTTTTATCTACAAAGGCTGCACCCTCCACGAGGGGGCTTGCTTCAATCCGGAGTATTCCAGCTATGTTAGTATTGATTTGAATTTGAAATGATGTAAAGCTCTCGTACCTCAATAGTTGAAATCAAGTTGAATAAGCAAGGTTTAGTGAACCCCTTTTTTCAGCCCAATGGATGCCACATCTTCCCCCTGGAGTGGAATAAAGGGAGGGGCCTTTATTCCACTCCCCTATAGATTGGCAACGAGTGCGAGCATTGACATTGATATTGAAAGCTTCTTGTTGCATAAAAAAAAAATATTTCTTATGTTTATCAGGTCAACAGCGGTGTCCTAGCCGGTATCCTAACATTAGAACCAGAGAAAATACAAGCGGTTGACATGGATACTTTAGACGCCAGAATAAAGTATACCATCGAAAGCGGAGAACCCGACTCCTGGGCCACATACTTCGCAATAGATTCTAACACCGGTGCAGTGAAGCAGCTGATGCCCGTGGACACTGGGATCGCTAAGAAATTCCAACTCGTTATAAAGGTAAGGGAATTACACACGTCTATTCGTTTCAGATTGGAGAATCGTAAGAAATTTAAAGCTGAAACACCTAGCTGAGATGTAGGTATTTATTTTGTCAATAGTGACTAATAAGCAAGACCTCAAGTAGGTCATTGACGAAGATTGAAAAGCCTTAAGGTTGCTACACCGACTCGATCAGGACGTTAAAATTAAAATAGTAGAACCATAGATCCAATAAGCGACTTTGTTTTCCCATTACATTAGGACCAAATTGCCAACCCCTGAAATGTGGGTGTACCTCTGTATACCTTTTAGGGGAATATAAGCGTGATGATGGTGGTAATTTTGTTTCCAGGCCGAGGAAGCAACAGAAGCCCATCGGTTCACAACAGCGAAGTTGATAATAACAGTGCGTCCGGTGGACGCGAGCCCGCCCGTCGTGGAAGCTTCCTCGGACGAGGGCCAAGTCGAGGAGAATTCGCCGAAAGGCACCAAAGTACTTGACGCAGAACACCAGCCCATCAAGTTGACCGTTTCTGATCCTGATTTAGTAAGTATTTTAGGTCTTAATAAATCGATATCTTAAGTCTGAGAGCGATCTTGGTAATGTTGTTCTTCTGTCATACCAGTACAAAAAGACTCATCAAAGGCGTACTCAAGATCAATTTATTAATGTCCGGGCCTTAATGTCGAAAATTAGTTCATTGATTGTGTGAACGCTCTTTGGAAGTAGGTTCAGGAAAAGTCATTTCATGTTTTTTTTTGTGTGTCTTAGGGCCTATGAACACCACGTTTTTTTAACGTTTTTGTTTTTTTATCCTACAGACCAGTTTGTTGCAGTTTATATCGATACACACGCGCGTCGACGGCGCGTTTAAAAAACGTGGTGTGCATAGGCCCTTAAGGTCTTAATAAGTTAATTACGGTGTTTGTTCAATTTGCAGGGCCCCGGCGATCTGATACCCAAGTACACGTTTGAACTGACGACGAATTTCTTCGACATCGATAAAGATGGGTATTTGGTCGTGAGTGACGAAAACCTAGACCGAGATCCGCCGAATCCTGGCAAATTCAGATTTCAGGTATGTCGTCATCATTTCAGCTATTTGATAGGTCGGTTTTGGCAGTTGGCTATAGGAAAACTGTCAAAACAGACAAATCGCGTATCTGCATATGTCGGTTTTGGCAGTTGGCTATAGGACAACTGTCAAAACTGACGTATCGCGTTTCTGAATACGACAGTTTTGACATTGATCTTCTATGAGGGGGTGGGGTGGCTTCTACTCCGGTACTTCTACGTACTACTACTCGTATGTGAGCCGTAATCAATTGGCTCTACATCAGCTAAGCTCTAACTCTACGACTAAATAATGTACTTACTGGATACTTTAGTCCCCATAATCAACGCGGGGAAGGGTGCCCTTCCACTTGAGCCGGGTGAGCTAACTGCTAGGTTTGCTTAATTTTAATGAGCGCCAAAAATGAAGCTATCCGAAAGCATGCTCAGCCCGCCCGCGCGACTCAAATGGACTCTAAACGTTACAGGGTAAGTACTAAATTAATTTTTATGTTCAGGTCGTCGCTCGCGAAGCGAACGGCGGCGCCGCCTCCGCTCCGTACTCGCTGGCGGTTCAGCTGCTCGACCAGAACGACAACGCACCGATCATACCCAAGACCCAACCAATTATAGTCCCAGCCAGTTTAGAACCCACTCCGGTACATAAGGTACGTCTTATATACGTCAGCAACATGAATTTAAAGTCCTGTCAAAATCTGTCAAGCCGTTTCGGAGATTGGCCGGAACAGAGGATTTGTTTTTTTGTTATAAGTACCGTACCTATATATTTTCATAATATGCATTTAGTAAAAAGCTTTTATTTTGATATTATAAACAGACATTTCAATTTTATTTATTTGGTAATAATTATAAAACTAGTTAAGCTCTGGGCTTGCTAGCCCGCTCGCTTCGACCAATTGTTTCATTTTAACCCCTAGAGTGTCACGAGCACCTACGTCGGTGTATAAGATTTGAATGCTCCAAGTGTCGCGTTCACCTACGGGTGGGTATAAGACGCAAGCGGTCATTGATTGTCTATTTGCTACGTTTAGCAACATGTCAACGTTAAGAGAGTTTCATTATATCTGTGTTTAGTATCGATTCTTGTAAAGAACGTTACTGATCGCCGCGACAAAAAAAAAATAACATAAAAATATAATACTTCCGAAATATGGCGACACTTGGGGCAGAGGGCGCTCGGAGGTGGATATCATTGCAAGGCTTAATCGGCGGAGGCAAAGGAAGCGTTCCTATTGGTCGAAGTAGTACTAAATATAGTATATCACTTTCAGGTGGAGGCAATAGACATCGATGAGGGTGAGAACGCTCGTATTACGTACAGCATATATCACGTGTCTAACAATGGCGGCAACAAGTTCACAATAGACCCTAACACCGGAGTAATATGTAAGTTGCACCCTATTCTATATGCAATTTCTTATTTCAAGGTATTAAAGTTCATTTTGTTATTATTTATGTGTGTTGTCACTCACTAGCATTTGATTTGCACTGATATTGCACCTGAATGGACTTCTTATTCGTGATTAGTGGTACTTTTAACCTTATGTATTAAATCTTCTTATCAAAACACTGCTAACAGATGGCCGACAATAAGGCGACCTCCAAGAAAGTTGGCATACAAGCGTACGATCCGCCTAGTGTTAAGCAGTTACCGTAGCCTATAGAGGCTTGCAATACCAATGGCATTACTCGCACGTTGCCGACCTTAAGGGGATTGGGATGGATGGACGGGAAGGGAAGGAGTTGGGTTTCCGTCTCTCTTACACGTCGTACGAAACGCAGCTATAATAGCTACTTTATGCCAATATTTTGTGAGAAAGAGGTACTATCTAAGCCGAGCCGGCAAGTATTTGAGCGGTAGTGTATTTACGATGAAATATTCACGAAGAAAGCGCTCGCTTGTAATTAGAGGTGGGTTAGATTAGGTTGGTACAGAAAGTGATGCCTGCTGACATTTCCCGCCCCTGAGTCGAGCCTATCTAACTATCTGCGTGGCTAACGACCGCTTCGCGCAGTGGTTTGAGCGGAGGCCGCTCGGCTCACTGCACCGGGTGGTTGCGGGTTCGATTCCCGTCGGGGCAAATTGCGGAAATTTTATTTTCGTAATTTGCCCATGTCTAGGTGTCACTGGAATCGCCCCCAGTCCATTGTGCGGTATCCAGGGGTCTCACTCTGTTAACCGCTGGCATCTCGATCGACTCGCAATACGACAAAACTGACGTGTCGCGTGAACCCAACCTTGTGTTAGTGGTTCTAGGGTGGTTTCAGTTTGCACAAGTGTGTGTGGGTTGGACCCATTTTGCAAGCTACGTCCAAATATTGATTGGGTTGTCCCCGCAGCGAGCACGGGGCGGCTGCAGGCGGGCGAGCAGTACAGCGTGACGCTGCGCGCGACGGACGGCGCGGGGCTGAGCTCGCAGGGCATCGCGGAGCTGGCCGTGGCGCCCGGCCCCAACACCAGCCCGCCGCTCTTCTCAGCGCGCGACTACTTCGCGCCCGTCTCCGAGGGCGCCGCCATCAACTCCACCGTCACCACCGTCACTGTGAGCGGACTCGATATCAGCTCTATTACACTTGTACAAAGTGTAAATTGTATTGCCAACGCGCGACCACAGCGTCCCATATACCGGACTTCGTATGTGAAATAGACTAATTAGACTCGTACGAGTAGTTTACCACTTAGTAGGGCCCTTATTAATTAAATCAGTATGCTTTTGATGTGACCTTTAGTACTGAGATGACATTACGATGACATTTCCAAGTTCTCTCTCAGACTTGAGATCGATGTTACCACGTTATTTGAGGCGTCAATAGCCTCGATAATCGGCATCGTTTATATTGTGTCAACTTTAGTATGACGCATAATTTCTAGAAAAAATATGAGAAGCATTCTACCTTAAAAAAGTTTCAATGAACCCGCTAGATGACCGTTTGAAATTACCCTTGACGGTTTTGAATTATTGAAAACGATTTGAGTAAGTATAATGGCTGCCATATTTAAAAATAGTTCTATGAAATCAGGATTATGACTGGATTTAATTTTAACCATTTTCACTCCTCCAGGCCAAAGACCCAGAGAACGAGTTAGTGACGTACTCCATTGTATCCGGCAACGATCTGCGGCAATTCGGGATAGGATCCAACACGGGCATCATCACTGTCATCAGGAGTTTGGACCGAGAGGTGCTCACCAGGTATCAGTTGGTAAGTAACTGAATATCATGTACTGTCTATCTATACATCTATACAAAAATTGTGAAGCGCGTTCTACGTTTTTAGAAAAAATTCAATTACTGACTTACGTTTTAACAATCACTGCAAATTAATTGTATAAAGCGTAGGGCGCTGCAGTTCTGACGTCATCGTGTAACGCTAGGTCAGTGCTGACGATTTGCACGGATAGAGTGCCCGCGCGGCGAGCGAACCGAGCGCCCCGAACGTACGAATAGAAGCTTCGCTGCAATCAATAAAATGAGAGTGTCTCTTTTTAATATCAAAATAACACCTTTTCACAAAACGCTTATGAAAGTACATGCGGTAATTATAACAAAAACGCGATTTAAAAATGTTTTGTCTGTCTGTCTGTATGTTTGTTCCGGGTAACCTCCGAAACGCCTAGACCGATTTTGACGGGACTTTCACCGGCAGATAGCTGATGTTATAAGCAGTAACTTAGGCTTTCTTTTATTTTAGACAAACTAGCTTTTCGTAAACTCTGCGACCTGAACGAACTATTTTGTTAATTTTTTTTTTTTTTCATTTAAATTCCACGCGAATGCTGTCGCGGGCACAGCTAGTCAAGAATATTATTATCGGTGATTGAAAGGTGCAGGCATTGGGCAGCCGTATGGTATTGGTATGTGTTACTGACACACCATTTGTTTGAACAGATGGTGCGAGCTGAAGACCCGGGAAAGCTGTCCAGCACAGCGACGGTAAACATCAAAGTGACTGACATCAACGACAACAATCCCAAATTCGATGAAGACGCATACTTATTCCATGTGAAAGAAGGTAAGTTCAAACGTGGTAACTATTATTTATAGGTTGCTTTATAAAGCCTCTAATGGGATACCATAGAAGAAAAGATAGGATGGAGAGATACTTTTGCCAAGTACTGTGGACCATATTGGTTGATGACAGGCATGAGATAGAGTAGTATGGAGAGACATAATGTTCTGGCAACAGTCATCTTGTCCCGCTCTTCCGATAGAAATCAGACGCGGTAGATCATCGGGTGAATGACCCCAGGCGACGAAAATCTAGTTTTTAAGATACATCTAAATTAATACTTAAATTGTTATATTAAATTGTATACTTAAATTCAGGCATACAAGGCGAGTTGGTGGGCTATGTGCACGCTACAGACGTTGACGAAGGCGCAAACGCTATGATCAGCTACAGCATCCCCGCCCATCTCCCGTTCAGCATCGACAATGCCACGGGAATGATCAGCACCAACACCGAACTGGATTATGAGCAGACTAAGGTACTTACTTACGAATACTTTTTATATTTCGCGGTGAGAGCCAAGTTGTAGCCAGTTGACTACAGCTCATACACGGGCTGGCTGGACCGGGGTAGTACAACCTTCTCACGGAATATCGGCGTAAAGTAGTCTTTATGGCTGCGTTTCGTACAATGAATGAGAGAGCCGGAAGCTCAAGCCCCTCTTGTCTCTCTGTCCTCCCCCTGTCTCCTTTGCTCTTGCCCTTAAGGTCGGCAATGTGCGAACAATGCTACGTTTGCTGCTTAATATTAAGCAGGCGGTACGCTTGTTTGTAGTCGTTGTTCTAAAAAAAATATTTTTTTTACCCTCCTGATTCTAACTTCATCCTGATGACCGCTTCGTGCAGTGGTTAGAGCGTAGACCGCTCGTCTCACTGCATTAGGTGGTTGCAGGTTCGATTCACGCTGAGGCAAATTTTGGAAATGGCCGTTTAATAATTTCGCCCAGGTCTGGGTGTCACTGGGATCGCCCAGTCCATTGTACGGTACTTATAGTACAAGCGTTGCTTATTTTGGGACCATATAATTGGTGTGTCAGTCCGGCGATATTATTATTATTATTCAAAATGACGAACCGTCATACAAACTGCCACCCCCAATTTAACCCCCTTAGGGGTTGAATTATAAAAAACGTTTATTTAATGCTCACCCACATTATGTAAGGAATTCTCGTGCAAAATTTCATGCTTCTAGACACATTGGCTTAGGCTGTAGGTATCTATGTGTAATATCCAGGATTACGCGTTCGTGGTGACGGCGATGGACGGTGCCATCGACAGGCGGCTCGGCACGGCCTCTGTCGCGGTGCAAGTGCAGGATGTTCCGGACGAAGTGCCCGTATTCGCGCAACCCCTCTACTCTGTGCACGTGCCTGAAAATGCACCCAACTACCCCGTCGTTAAGGTTCAGGTTGGTATAATCACTATGTGATATCCATTCATAAATCAACCTTGAACGCATCAATCAAAATTCGCCGTCTTTGGAGCATTGCATTCTTATACAAAAGTGGGCGTAAGCGGTGTCTTATATTATTGGTGTGTGTTTGTCTATACTAATATTATAAAGAGGTAAGATTTAATTGTTTGTTTGCATTAAATAGGCTGCTGGGAAGCTACACTAGCACCGGGTGGCATAGGCTATGTTATATTGTCAAAAAAATTTGGGATCCTTACTAAAACTCCAATAATGTAACCGCAATGTACCCGTGCGAAGCCCGGGCGGGCCGATAGTTATCAATAAAAAATCTTCTTCCAGGCTGAAGACCCAGATACAATGGCCGAGATTACCTACACGATCATCATGGGAGATACGGACTTGTTCTCGATAGACCGCAAGTCCGGTATGATCAGAACCCTGAGGGCATTGGACCGGGAACAGGACGCGCGTCACGAGCTGACCGTGGGGACTGAAGAGAATGGAGACGACGGGCCCGGGGCCACCACTACTGTTGAAGTTATTGTTGATGTGAGTGTCTTTTTTTTGGGAACTCCTTGTGGGCCAGCCGTATAGCGATACCCTCGATATTTGGGAATGTCTTGTACTTTACCTCAGGCCAGCCTGATGGATACGGTTTGAGTACACGGACAGACATGATATTATGTGTGTACCCAGCTTTTGGCCTTGGGGGGGAATCAGAGGTTTTGGGTTAGGATGCAAATCTGGAATTTCCTGTAGGTAAAGGATAATGTCTGAGTTCTGACCAATATAAGGCAGTCAGGATCAGGGGAGGCACATTACTCTCTAGTACTGTTTAGTGGCATTAGTGTTGCTGTCCCTGAGAATGTAGACCATATTTTATACATTCTCAGTTGAAGCAGCGTCTCAGTCTATCACAGTACCATAACTTCTACAGTTTTTGTCGAAAGTTGACGCAATTTGGTACAGATACACCGTAATAGATCCCACTTTCAAAAATATAAAACGTAGCAAAATTACTTTTATTGAGGTACCTCCCCGAACATGGAAAGACATTTTTTTTTTTACTTACCCTTTCATGTGGGGTATCGTTGAAAAGTTCTTTTTAAATGAAACAGTGTTTCCATACAACATTTTACTATCAGAAATTGTGTTTGCGAGATTTTTATCTTTTAAAGATATCATCCTAATTTACGTAATCAATTCCGACTCTTCCTACATTTTTATATTAAGATATTCCACATATGATATATAGTCGAATCGAAAACTAGTTAGCCAAAAATATCATTTCGTTATTGAACTGGCTACGGAGACCTACATTGTGCGCCGCACGACACGCACTTGGCCAGTTTTTTAAATAATATATTACTTATTAAAATATACCTACGTTATAATCCCAGGACAAGAACGACAACGCGCCGGTGTTCACGACCGCCGCGCGGCCCGTCACCATCGAGGACTCGGCGGCCATCGGCAGCCTGGTGCGGGCGGTCGCCGCGGCGGACGCGGACGCGGCGCCGCCCAACAGCCGCGTGCAGTACCGGCTGGCGGGCCGCGGCAAGGCCTCGCTGTACTTCCACGTGGAGCCCGACACCGGCGCCGTGCGCGTGCGCGACGACCTGCGCAAGGAGACCGACAGCGAATACACTGTGAGCTAATTTTCTTCCAACTCCTCATATTCTTTGTTTTGATTAAATTCGTGCGGGTTCTAAGACGACCGCTTGGTGCAGTGGTTCGAGCGTAGGCCGCTCGGCCCACTGCACATGGTGGTTGCGGGTTCGATTCCCGCCGGAGCAAATTTCGGAAATGGCCTTTTCGTGATTTGTTCAGGTCTGGGTGTCACTGGGATCGCCCCCAGTCTATTGTACGGTACCCATAGTACAAGCTTTGCTTAGTTTGGGCCATACGGTTGGTGTCTGTCTGGCGATATTTATTTATTTATTTAATCCCCGGGACTCGTCGAGGGTTAAATTTTGGCGTCATCATTGGACACCATTGTCGATTCTGGATTACAGGAGTAACTGCAAAGTACTACTAGTCCCATTGTCTAGTTGATTGTATTTTTTGAACTACGCATGTAAATTTGTATAGGTGCCGCCCTTGTGGTACGAGTAACATAGTTAAGGCTAAAGCGCCCAGCTAGCCCGCGAAGTTCAAATTTTTTGAGTTCTTTTAGAAATTTTTCAAAATCTGACAATAATAAAAGACAAATTTTGTAATTCGCGAAAAAGACCGTGTGCAGTGCATTTATTAATATATCCAACTTACTCTAAAACATTTCAAGAACGACAGCTATCCAGATAATCTGGCAATTTTTGTATATTTAGTGATTTACTAGTATCATATCCACCGTGATAATATTTAGAGTAAAATAAATGTATTAATAAACGCATTGCATACTATGTTTTTCGCAAACCACAAAATGTTGTCTTAAATGTTTTCAGTTTTTGGATAAACTATAAAAATACTCGAAAATTTTGAATTTCGCGGGCTAGACAGGCGCCTTCACCTTAAGCTCTTAAATTTGTAGTAGTGTAGGTACCTATTGTTTTTTATATCCTTGGCTTTGTATAAAAATTCAGAAAGCGAGTTAAACATGAAAAGTTTATATCGATTAAATACTCGTTTGACAAGTTTGCGTAATTGAATGTGAGTCACTAATTACGGTTAGTTAATTAATTAATGATGTTCACACGGCTAAATACCAAGCTGTAAAAACCAGTATATGCTGGTCTTGCATTGTATAGGATTTTAGAACAATGTAATTATCCTTACTAATATTATAAATGCGAAAGTAACTCTGTCTGTCTGTCTGTCTGTCGCTCTTTCACACCAAAACTACTGAACCGATTTCAATGAAATTTGATACACAGATAGTCTAGAGCCTGAGAAAGGACATAGGCTACTTTTTATCCCGAATAATTGAATCCCGTATGCTCCCGTGGGACAATTATCGATCCTACTGAACGGATTTGGATGAAATTTGGAAACCAGATAGTTCAAAACCTGTATTACAACATAGGATACTTTTAATCCCGAATACTTTATATCCCGATAGTATGTTCCCGTGGGACAATTATCGATCCTACTGAACGGATTTGGATGAAATTTGGAAACTAGATAGTTCAAAACCTGTATTACAACATAGGATACTTTTAATCCCGAATACTTTATATCCCGATAGTATGTTCCCGTGGGACAATTATCGATCCTACTGAACGGATTTGGATGAAATTTGGAAACCAGATAGTTCTAAACCTGTATTAAAACATGGTATACTTTTTATCCCGAATACTTTTTATCCCGATAGTATGTTCCCGTGGGACAATTATCGATCATACTGAACGGATATGGATGAAATTTGGAAACCAGATAGTTCAAAACCTGTATTAAAACATGGGATACTTTTTATCCCGAATACTTTTTATCACGTATGCTCCCGTGGGACAATTATCGATCATACTGAACGGATTTGGATGAAATTTGAAACACATATAGTTCACAACCTGGATTAAAACATGGGATACTTTTTATCCCGATAGTATGTTCCCGTGGGACAATTATCGATCCTACTGAACGGATTTGGATGAAATTTGGAAACCAGATAGTTCAAAACCTGTATTAAAACATGGGATACTTTTTATCCCGATATTATGTTCCCGTGGGACCATTATCGATCATACTGAACGGATTTGGATGAAATTTGAAAACCAGATACTTAGTTCAAAACTTGTATTAAAACATGGGATACTTTTTACCCCGAAATCTTTTTATCCCGATAGCATGTTCCCGTGGGACAATTATCGATCCTACTGAACGGATTTGGATGAAATTTGGAAACCAGATAGTTCTAAACCTGTATTAAAACATGGGATACTTTTTATCCCGAATAATTGAATCCCGTATGTTCCCGTGGGACAATTATCGATCCTACTGAACGGAATTGGATGAAATTTGGAAACCAGATAGTTCTAAACCTGTTTAAAACATGGTATACTTTTTATCCCGAATACTTTTTATCCCGATAGTATGTTCCCTTGGGACAATTATCGATCATACTGAACGGATATGGATGAAATTTGGAAACCAGATAGTTCAAAACCTGTATTAAAACATGGGATACTTTTTATCCCGAATACTTTTTATCACGTATGCTCCCGTGGGACAATTTTCGATCATACTGAACGGATTTGGATGAAATTTGGAACACATATAGTTCACAACCTGGATTAAAACATGGGATACTTTTTATCCCGATAGTATGTTCCCGTGGGACAATTATCGATCCTACTGAACGGATTTGGATGAAATTTGGAAACCAGATAGTTCAAAACCTGTATTAAAACATGGGATACTTTTTATCCCGATATTATGTTCCCGTGGGACCATTATCGATCATACTGAACGGATTTGGATGAAATTTGGAAACCAGATAGTTCAAAACCTGTATTAAAACATGGGATACTTTTTATTCCGAATACTTTTTATACTGTATACTCCCGTGGGACAATTATCGATCCTACTGAACGGATTTGGATGAAATTTGGAAACCAGATAGTTCAAAACCTGTATTAAAACATGGGATACTTTTTATCCCGATATTATGTTCCCGTGGGACCATTATCGATCATACTGAACGGATTTGGATGAAATTTGGAAACCAGATAGTTCAAAACCTGTATTAAAACATGGGATACTTTTTATTCCGAATACTTTTTATACTGTATACTCCCGTGGGACAATTATCGATCCTACTGAACGGATTTGGATGAAATTTGGAATACAGATAGTTCAAAACCTGGATTAAAACATGGGATATTTTATATGCCGATAGTATGTTCCCATGGGACAATTATCGAAAACCACGAGGGCGATGCTGTGAGATTTTCGTGTTTTTTTATGTGCAAGCCATTATCGCCAAAATAGTGAACCTTAAATACAATGAAAATTGATAATTTATTTTGAAATAGCTGGTGGCCGAGTCTTATTACCTATTATACTACTACGACTTACTATTAGGATGTACATTTGGTAGTAACAAATTAATACTTTAATCAAAATAAATACTTTTATCACTTCTGGTATTTAAAGTACTGGCCAGACCGATTTTGACGGGACTTACACTGGCGGATAGCTTATGTTATAAGAAGTAACGTGAGCTACTTTTATTAAAAAAATACTTTCCGTAAACTCTGCGAACTAGACAAATATTTTTTGTTAAATAAAATTTTTGTTAAGTTAGATTCAACGCGGACGAAGTCGCGGGCACAGCTAGTAGCTTGATATGTAGAGGTACCAAAGTGAGAGGTGGGGATTTCAATTAGTAATATGGTTTGTTGCAGGTTGACGTTCAGGCATACGATCAGGGAGAGCCCGTGATGTCATCAGTTATTAGTCTCACGATCTACGTCAGTCACTCCGCTACAGTGCCTCCAGATGTAAGTACCATTATATAGTTAATTAATTATCTAACTAATACACTAAAATAATATCATATTTCTGAGACGACATCTTCGGGAAATATGGACATCTTCTACTATATAAAAATAAGTCGAGTTTTCCTTCCTGACGCTATAACTCCAGAACGCACGAACCGATTTCCACGGTTTTGCATTCGTTGGAAAGATCTCGGGCTCCGTGAGGTTTATAGCAAAGAAAATTCAGGAAAAATTTCAACAGAACGCGGAAGGAGTCGCGGGGCACAGCTAGTAGTTTTATATATAAGTATGCATGCAAGGGATTTTATTCACTGTCAACAAATTCGCTTGAAAAGTACAGATTAGGGTTGTGACACTTGTGACACGTCTCCTAAACTAAGTATTGCTATGCTAAAATTACTTTATGTCGAACAATACAGTTTCCATTACCAATGTCTGCTTATGGATGACCGTTTAAAGGTCCATCTTGTAATATCCTCATCTGTATTTAACTAAACTGGCTTCTTGGAACTTGGTTCCTACCCATATTAATAAATCGATAACAAGACTAAGAACGATAATCAGTATGCTTTTGAAATATCATTTTGTGCTAATATGACATAAGAATTACATTTCCAAGATCGCTCTCAGACTTGAGATCGATTTATGAATACGTTCCGGCACGAAATCTCAATCTCAAGTCTGAGAGCCATCTGGGGCATTGTCATTCTTATATCATACCGGTACAAAATGCCATGTCAAAACACAGACATACTGACGATTGTTCTGAGTCTTGAGATCGATTTATTATACGGAAATTCTTTACGGAACTATTCTTTATGGATACGGTCGTAAATGGCTTGCAGGTCGGGCTCGGATTCGCGGACACCGTCTACACGGAGCACGTGGCGGAGAACTCTCCTAACGGCACTTTGATCAGGACCCTGCCGCTGCTCAACAAGAGGGAGCATTCTCCCGACACGCCGCTCAAGTGCAAGCTCACAGAATCCTCACAGAAAGGTACCTAGCTATCCCTTCTGGCCTTATTTCACTGATTTAGAGCGACTCTCTTCAGCCCTTTAAGTAACTACAGCTACACTAGTTCGTAACTAGTGTAACTGTTAGAATATTTCAGGCTTTTGGGTTCTGAATGTGTGGATGTTCATGATTGAGATTGAAAGACAGGTGAATAAAAAGATGACAGTGTGGCGTATGTTTATTTGGCAGTAGATTCGTGTAGTGTATAATCGCAGGTGATTCTTAAGTTTTTTGCCAGTCTAATGAAAATTACTTCAATTTCTTCCCAGGAGCATTTTATGTCAAGCTAACAGAAGAAAGAGACTGCGCAATCTACCTCAACACAAGTTCCTTAGACTACGAAACTCTATCAGAATACTCACTAGAAGTACAACTAGAGTCTATCCAGGGTCTTATAAACCCGGAAAGCAGTAAAGCTGTGATAAAAGTGCACGTGACCGACGCTAACGATAATGCCCCGGTGTTCGCATTCCCGGAGCAGTCGTCCATTGCGGGGGCGAAGGGGAAATATTTCGCGATCGTGACGAAAGATATGCTGTTGGGCACCAATGTATTGCAAATTAAGGTAAGTGATGTTTTGTTCGGCAAAATTGTGACTAGAATGTAAAAGTTATTGGTTAGAGTCAAGGGTTTTATAAAAGACCAACTAGTAATAGCCAATCACAAACACAGATGGATAAAGAGAAGACTGTCTTAGCTCACGACATGAACATATTACAGCAAGATATTGGGACAGTCCCACTCCCAGGTTTATAATTCAACGAGACAAGGATTTATTCCGTCGATTTTCTCACACCGTGTGGCTCTCTCTTTCTTTATTCGTAGGAAAGAATATGTAATATCATGTCACAACCGGCCGTGTATACTACCGTTATGTTAAGGTTAAAGCGCCCATCTAGCCCGCGAAGTTCAAATTTTTTGAGTTCTTTTAGAAATTTTTCATAATCTGACAATAATAAAAGACAAATTTTGTAATTCGCGAAAAAGACCGTGTGCAGTGCATTTATTAATATATACAACTTACTCTAAAACATTTCAAGAACGACAGCTATCCAGATAATCTGGCAATTTTTGTATATTTAGTGATTTACTAGTATCATATCCACCGTGATAATATTTAGAGTAAAATAAATGTATTAATAAATGAACTGCACACGGTCTTTTTCGCGAATTACAAAATTTGTCTTGTATTATTGTCAGATTTTAAAAAATATCTAAAAGAACTCAAAAAATTTGAACTTCGCGGGCTAGACAGGCGCCTTCACCTTAACCAAAAGCAGTAAAGCATGCACTTATAAAAAAACTTAATTCCAGGCCAAAGACAAAGATGGCGGTGAATTCGGCAAGATAGAATACCACAAGAACTCTTGGACTAAAGCCACCGAGGAATACTTCAGTTTGGATACAGACACCGGTGTCATCAGTAACATTCAGACGTTTGAGAACGTGCCCAAGGGCGTTCTGCCGTTCAAGTTCAGTGTAACAGCTAGGGACAACCCTAGTTCTGCGCAGAATTACAATATCGCAAGGGCTTCTGTTGTGGTAAGTGATCATTACTGTCAGGAAACTGAAAAATTCCTGCTCGCATCTCAACCATTGGATTGACAATGGTGTTGGTTCTGTTGGTACACAAACTAAACTGTGTTGCCATCGTTCACATGTTCGTAACGTATGAGGAAGACAAATTATTATATGTGCGGTCAAATCCGAAACTATGATGAATAGGGAAACATATTCATAGGAGTCTCGGGCCCAATTTTGTTGAAATTAAAACTACGTCCCTGAATTTTTGAACTAACAATACGCCTTACCAGGAATCGACCCATTGATTTTGAAATAAAAAACTTACTGTACCTATTATTATACCATTCGATAGTGTCGCTAACATGGATCTTATTCTGGGAAATAATAAGTAGCATAATGATCTCAAACTAAATGAAAGAAGCTAATTTTTCATCACTTTTATGAGTGTTTTCGATTTGCTCTAGTTTGGATGCCACTGGGATCCCTTCCAGCTCATTGTATGGTACCCATAGTAGGAACAAGCGTTGCTTAGTTAGAGCCCATACATTTGGCGAGTTGTTCTGGCGTTATTTGATTGATTTAAAACATTTGCAGATAAATTTACTACAAAAAGAGAATCAGTTAGTAGTGGAAGTGACATCCCTTAACGCGGATGCCATGCGGCGCCGGTCCCGTAGTGTTATCGCTGCCATCGAGGAGCGCAGCGGGCTCGTCGCCGGCCTGGAGAAGCTGACCGCCAGGCACTACCTGGGGGAGAACGGGACCCTGGAGAGCGACACCAAAGGCACCGATGTATGGCTCTACTTAGTGGACCCGAACACGGGCGAGATTCTCACGAGGGAATCGAAACCTGTTCAGAAGTGAGTTTAATTCTACGGTGACAGTTGTTCATACCTGCCCTAAACACCGGTTTTCGCCGCCGGTAGAGCTCATATTATCTAAATATATATAACTCAAAGGTGACTGACTGACTGACTGACACAGTGATCTATCAACGCACAGCCCAAACCACTGGACGGATCGGGCTGAAATTTGGCATGCAGGTAGATGTTATGACGTAGGCATCCGTTAAGAAAGGATTTTGATCAATTCTACCCCCAAGGGGATAAAATAGGGGATGAAAGTTTGTATGAAACTTTGTCAATTAAATTCCACGCGGACGAAATCGCGGGCACATGATATATACAGAGCTTGGCCGGGGTAGTACCACCCTCTCACAGAAGATCTGTTTAAAGTAGTTATTATAGCTGTGTCGTACGACGAGCGAGAGAGCCGAAAGCTCCTCTTTAGACCTGCTGGAGGGGGAACCCGGTACCTCGGTCACGAAACCGACCCCTCTTATCATTTGACTATAAACACATGTATCTATCCACAGGGCCATAGAGAACGGCGTTCATAAAGCATTGTCTGCGCGGCTGCAGTCCCCGGTGAGCTCGGTCCGCGCGCCGCTCGCGCCCGCCGAGCTGCCTCGCAAGCCCCACATCGCGGCAGCTCCGCTGGCCTCGGCGCTGCCGGCCGCTTTAATCGCTCTGGCAGCGGTGGTATTGGTCGCAGCGATCGCTGCTACTATCTATATTTGCGCGTCTTGGAACAGGTATGGAATGTTTTGAATATTTTAACGATAAAGATAATATACATAATAAGCAACGGGCGATAAAAAAATACAAAATGTAAAAAGACAAGCCCACTGTGTTTCCTGCCGGATCTTCTCAGTCGAGGTCGATTCCGATCCGGTTGTAGATATACAAAAATGTAAAGATGACAAATTGTAAATGCCCTGCAGGCCTAAACAAAATATACGCTTTAACTTTGACTTAACTTTGAAACGCTTACGCAACCCCAAGAATGGTGTTATCAGTTGCCACAGACTAGTAAAACAAGGCGCCGATTACGTCGAATATTGTATGAGAATGCAACCATCAAAAGTTAACGGGGTATCGGAGAAGACGGCAAATTGTGATTGGTCCGTTCAATGTCGAGCCGAGAATAGACCAATCCAAATGTTAGGTACGATCATAGATATGCAGTGGCTATGTATTATCTTAGACGAGCGGGGGCGCCCGGCTATGCGGCGTCTTTGGCTTAGTCTGTGCTTACATAAAACTTTGGGTAGATACTACCCGCGATACAATAAACTCTCAACATAGGTACCTAGGTATATACTGTGTCAAAACATCATACTACTTGTACCTATAACGATAGGTAATAAACTTTATTAAATTAGGTCTATATAAGCTCACATAAATGAGTTTATTGGTATAACCCTGTGTAACCTTGCTTTTTTTTAATGGGACTGGTCCCGCCACACACTACCACCACTGTTACTCCTGTAAACCAGGACAATTGTGACCAATAATGACGTCGAGGTTTGACACTCGACGAGTCACGGGGAAAAGTTAAATTGTGTAATTGTAACCATGCTTATAAATTTGCAGATACAAGAAACATAAGGAGCAAGCCTTACAACAGTACGGTACTCTGAGCATGAGTATGCCGCCGCCCCGCCCGCCCTCCGGCTACGAGTCGAGCGAAGACGAACCAGCGCCGAGATACGAGACACAGGTACCTACTTACATACCTTTTCCGTGCTCTGAGATAATGGGGACCAAAAATGTCGCTGGGCGGCGCCACATTGGCGTGGGCGTTGTTGTGACACTGACAGATTCGAAGTGAAAGCTGTCAACACACTGTGTAAAAAATGACCACATATTATTATTTAGCGAACATTTTATAATTACTTACGGCCCTCCATTTTGGTTTTCCAAAGTGGACGGTCACATTTTTGTATTGTATTTTTATGAAATGTGGTTGTTATTGCTATCTGTTACTTGACTCTTGGGGAAATGCCTATTAAACTGGGTGAGCAATATTTTTAAAGAAAAAAGAAGAAGACAATTTATCAATACGAGGCATTGCATTAGTTAGGTAAATATAAAACGATACAAAAATAATACGGAACTGGAAAATGTTTAAGGAGTTAGTGTGTTTTAGACTCATCATTATTTAATTTCATTTCAGGTTTTAAACATGGCCGTGGATGATGCGGATTTGCAACTGGATTTCAGTCCTAAAAATCACGCGTTCAATATACACAGCGTGCAATATATGTCAAAAGACAACGGTAAATCATTACAATCTTTCACAAAATTGATCTTTAAGTAGCAATAAAAAAATATCACCAAAAGTTACCGTTCCAGTTTTAAGAATGCCCGTCCAATAAAGCCGGTATTGCTGGGTGGGCAGGCCTAACGGACTGCGCAGTAGGCTTCTTTAATTGAATTATCTTAACTTTGTTTTATTCAATCATCAATTTTCTACTATAAAGCATAGCAAACAATTGAATTTCCAAACCAGTTTCCTCTTTTGTGCCTCCTTGTCCATATAACTCTTATGCCACTCTGATGGTCATTCTAAATAGTGTAGATATGTAAGGATTTTTTATTAGATGGCAGTTTGGCGCAGTGTTTTAAGCGTAGGCCCCAGTCCATTGTACGATACCCGTAGTACAAGCGTTGCTTAGTTTGGGACCATACAGTTGGTGTGTCAGTCTGGCGATATTTAAAGATTAAAATAATAATATTTTTATAGGTGAACGCAGTCCAACGCTCTCCGAAACCGCGACAACCGCACGCGCATCAAGCGTCAACGAAAACGGCGGTACCATGAACAATTTACACAACAGCCAGATGTTCGAGCCGGTCGCAAACAACGCGTCCATTGCGCGCAACACACAGACGTTGAACAGACGAATGCCCACCTCGCATCCATTGAACAACGCGCTCGGAACATTGCCGAGGGTGAATAATAACAATTTGGGGTTCGGGTCGCTGGCCACCACGCTCGGGAGGAAAATAAACGGCGGAAATAATCATAAGAAAAAAGCTACGCACCCTATAATGGCGTACGATGAGATACCAGGGTTGCAGAGGTTTGTATAAGTATATTATTAATTTAATGGTAACGAGTAGATATACTCCATTTAAGGCTAAAGCGCCCATCTAGCCGGCGAAGTTCAAATTTTTTGAGTTCTTTTAGATTTTTTTCAAAATCTGACAATAATAAAAGACAAATTTTGTAATTCGCGAAAAAGACCGTGTGCAGTGCATTTATTAATATATCCAACTTACTCTAAAACATTTCAAGAACGACAGCTATCCAGATAATCTGGCAATTTTTGTATATTTAGTGATTTACTAGTATCATATCCACCGTGATAATATTTAGAGTAAAATAAACGTATTAATAAATGCACTGCACACGGTCTTTTTCGCGAATTACAAAATTTGTCTTTTATTATTGTCAGATTTTGAAAAATTTCTAAAAGAACTCAAAAAATTTGAACTTCGCGGGCTAGACAGGCGCCTTCACCTTAAGACACCTCTGTAATGTCGTTAGGTTCCTCTAATTTGACACTTTTCCGATGCTCTTTCCATTGGTTTAATCATCCTAGTCTTTCCATCATCGAGGTACCTTTGCACTATTTCCTAATTCTTAATGTATTATTTTAACCGACTTCCAAAAAAGGAGGAGGTTCTGTGTAAATTGTTATGATATATTTTTATATAAGTATGTTCACCGATTTCTCCGTCAATTGTAGACCGATTTTAAAAGAAAATCGACTCCAAATGTAATAAATTATAAGGTGCCTGGTTATTTATATATTTTTAGTGCACCCAGGTTTTTCGAAGTCAGTTTATTTTTTTATTTTGTAATCAGGTCTTCGATCTTTGTACTTTAAAAAAATCTAAGGACCAAATTTTTTGAAAAAAAATCATTACAGCCCTTGTGAGAAGATCTGAGTAAGGGTATTTTCTTAATTCTCAGTTAAAAAAAATACGTTCTATTTATCTATGTGTTGTTTCAGGGCATCCGAAAACGATAATGTTACCTTCGGCAAAAGAAACTTCACGGGATACGGGTATGACCGGTCGCCCGTTGAAACTACCACAGAATTATAAATAACAATTGTAAACAATGTTCTAACATGAAGTGATTAACATAATTAACGAAGTGAAGTGACTTGAATTCGAAGTTAAATACCTCGAACGTGAATGAGACTGGCAACAAATTCCGTCCGAAATGAAAATATTTTTTTATAAAATGTATTATTTTTTAACACCTGTGTTCAACGAATGTAGAAATAATCGGAGGAGGTAACGCGACTGAAGAATATCAATTAAATAGTGTTTAATTGTGAATAACGAATTTTTAGATGATTATACTTTTTGTACTTATCAATGTACTTTCTTAGCCATGGCTAGTCTCGATTATGAACAAATTGTGCATAATAATTAATGTAAATAATATGGCATTACATGATGATGTAGGTATATTTTTAGGGTACCTGATTGTAAAAACAGGTACGGAACTTATCTTTAATTTCATCTTTTTTACTTTTTACCATTTATTTTGGCCCAATGTGCCATTTATAAATTTCTTAGAATCTTGTAGGTACCTATTTTATCGTAATCGTCCTTGAATATTATGCTAAAGGTACCTGAGCACCTTGTTTATCATATCGGAAGAACAAATAAATTGTCTTCTTTTTAGCCTATAACATCTTTTGTTCTGCACTACGAACAATTTTACTCCTAAGAACAAACTATCTTCGTAGTACTTCGTACTGTATTCTTCCATTTGTTTCCTTCATACGAATTTTGTGCCAGTTACTGTTAAAATGTGTATTATAAGGGTTAATATGCTATGACTGCACTTGCATCTATCTATATACTACTGAACCCTACCTAAGTATTACTTAAGGTGAAGGCGCCTGTCTAGCCCGCGAAATTCAAAATTTTTCGAGTATTTTTATAGTTTATCCAAAATCTGAAAACATTTAAGTCAACATTTTGTGATTTGCGAAAAACACAGTATGCAGTGCGTTTATTAATACATTTATTTTACTCTAAATATTATCACGGTGGATATGATACTAGTAAATCACTAAATATACAAAAATTTCCAGATTATCTGGATAGCTGTCGTTCTTGAAATGTTTTAGAGTAAGTTGGATATATTAATAAATGCACTGCACACGCTCTTATTCGCGAATTACAAAATGTGCCTTTTATTATTGTCAGATTTTGAAAAATTTCTAAAAAACCTCAAAAAATTTGAACTTCACGGGCTAGATGGGCGCTTTAGCCTTAAGTACATATTTTTTTATTGATTTTCACTTAAAATATAGTAATTCGTAACACATCGCGACTTATGCGATTGCAGTCATATTATAATTAATGAATTAGCATAATAAACAAAAATGCTCAGTTTTTATAATGTATTATTATTTCTTTATTTTATTTTTCTGGCTTCAAAATGTGATTTGTGCCAAACGGATACTAAAATAAATTTTAAACAATTGTATTTATTCGTATTAAATTTGTAAAGTGTTACCTAATGTAATTCACATTGTATATCTTGTAATATAATACAAATAAAATGTTAATTTTTCATTGTGAAACAGATTTGTAATATAATATTTTTTGGAATAAAATTGTTAATATAATTTTGGAATAAATTAATTTTTATTATCAAAAATATGTTTTAATTTTTATACTGATAGGGACCTTCCTAAAACAAGTAATACTACATACTGGTAGTGAAGTATGTAGAATGGTTTCTTCAGTTTTATGAACAGTTTGGTCTGCGTTTAAATATAAAACCCCACCGTCCCTCAGTCCGAAGGCGGATCGTAAAATACAAGACCACCTTAATGGTACCGTTAAAGCCCCTTTAGGGTAGAATATAAGACACAAAAACCCTTTAAACCATTTTGAATGGCCGTGTCAAATTGAATTTTAATGATGACGCCGAATCCCTTCCGAGAAACCCGTGAAGCAGGTAGGTAATAAACCTACTTTTGATAAACTTAATGATGGTAGATCCAAGCTACGACCAGCCTGATGTTAAACAGTTACCGTAGCCTATAGGGATGTGAATGGAGGGCGAGTGGACTTCCAGCTCTCGCAATCCTCGTACGAAATGCAGCTACCTATAATGTCTACTTAACATCGATCTTCTGTGAGAGGATGGTATATTGGTTACTAACTAGTCCGTTTATAAGCGGTAGTCAATTGGTTAGAGCTTGGCTCACCAAGTCACCACCGTAAAAAAAGTTGAGTCTTGCTGTATGAATGAGACGCATGTAAAGTCACCAACGAGGCGCTACATAGGTACAAACATATCATAACGAGTTGTTATAACTAACATTGAACATTTAGAAAACCCACGATGCGAAGACTTTTAAAACTACAAAAGAGCTGATAATTTTCAAACCGGCTGAACCGATTTTCATGAAACATAGCTAAGAACACTCTAGACTAGATACCTGTCTAACAAAAAAACAAAATTGAAATCGGTTCATCCACTTGGGCGTTACGATGCCAGATACACAAACACAAATACACATGTCATACTTATCCCTCTTTTTTTGTCGGGGGTTAGTAAACTTATAACAACCCTCTTTTTTGTCGGGGGTTAAAAACGAAATATTTGCTCTTAAATAGTGCATAAGTTATTATATGACTCAATCTCGCATTTAACATTCAACCCTTCAGCGGCGAGAATATCCGCAAATATTTCCAACGTACACACACTACCGTGTAGGGTCACCACAATCTACCAAGCACAAAAGTAGGACTCAAAACAACGAGATGTGAAAATAATAATTCATCAAAAATATTATTCTTACTTTTCACTCATCTGTCCTATAATATAATCTGTACTGCTAACTACATTATCCTACTAATATTATAAATGCGAAAGTTTGTGAGTGTGGATGTATGTATGTATGTATGTATGTTTGTTACTCCTTCACGCAAAAACTACTGAACGGATTTGGATGAAATTTGGAACACAGATAGATTATAACCGGGATTAACATAAAGGATACTTTTTAACCCAATAATCCAATACTACGCGGATGAAGTCGCGGGGCACAGCTAGTGTAACAATATAATTCTTATACCTAGTTTAGATTTATTTATCTGCGCACATCTAGTTCCACAGGATACATTGAACGTTTGTATGACAAATCTTTGCAAAAATATGCCATACAAGCGATGTAATCTGGTGCATCTCAACTGTACATATGTATTGTATATACAATCGCCACGAAATTTGGTTACGTCGGTATGTAAGCTATAAGTAGGTATATAAGTTTATATATTATGTATGCACTGTTCCATAATATGACCTACTTAATTTATTTAATGATACGAGTCAAAACAAACTTACAAAACTTACTAATTATTTAAAAAATGTACCAAATTTGGCCCATGTGCAAGCGTACCCAAGATCCTAGCCGCATTCCCTCGCTGGATGGCTAGAGCCACTCGCTGAGCGAGGAATTTATTTAGAATTTAAATTGATTTAGAACATAATGATGACTTATGATAAAATTACGGAGTTCTACGAGCGCAACCCGGAGCTTCGGCAGTGCGTGGAGCAACGCCGATTTTATGGCGACCCTACACACGTGCCTCGCACTGAGCAATCTGCACTGGTACATTTTTAAATTTAATATCTCTTTGTGCCGCGGTCCTCTGGGAATATTGCGCCGTATAAAATTACAGAAATGTCGAATAATATAAAATTCTATGTTGCTACGCGTAATGGCTTATACCGTCATTCATTCATACATTCACAAGATATTCGTGTACCTACATAATTTAATGGTCGTGAAATTGTACTTTCTTACTGCAAACATTTCTCATTCTACGACTTCGTTCGCTACCGTTGACCGCCTTGCATGATAGATTCGTAATATACAAGAAAAATGGGTTAGTTGACGAGAGCAATAAGTAATATTATTTACCTACTTATTTTTTTTCATAATTCGTCGTAGCGTCATGCTTCCTGCTGCCATCTATTAGTCAATATGTAAACTACTTTGTATCGTCCACTGCGACAAAGTTCATTAAAAAAAATCAACTAAAATTCAAAAGGCTAACCGTTACCGTTATATTTACCGTTGCCTGCAGATCCTTGCAATACCAAAGGCTCGCACGTTGGTTACCTGAAGGTGAGTAAACAAAGCGGTAAGGAAGGGATTAACTAGATGTAGATGATTAAACAGTTACACTAGCCAAAAGATGCTTACAATTCCAATTAGAATTGCAAGCAAGGGTAGGGGAGCAGGCGTTTGGTTTTTGGGTCTCGCATTCATCGTACGAAACGCAACTATAACAGCTACTCATCATCATCATCAGCCGGAAGACGTCCACTGCTGGACATAGGCCTCCCCCATGGAACGCCACAATGGACGGTTGCCCGCTATCCGCATCCAACGACTCCCCGCGACTCTCACCAGATCGTCGGTCCATCTAGTGGGGGGCCGTCCAACTCTGCGTCTTCCGGTTCGAGGTCGCCACTCGAGAACCTTTCTTCCCCAACGGTTGTCGGTTCTACGAGCGATGTGGCCTGCCCATTGCCACTTCAGCTTGCTACAGCTACTAACGGCCAACAAATATAACGGCAGTAAAGGTCTATATAATGAGCTCTAAGTCAATTTGCTACAGCTTAGCTCTGCCATAGTCAAACACCCTTTATTTACAAACGTTACACACTGAATTATCAGTCTGTCCTCATTCATTTGACATTCGAAGGAAGAAGACAAAGCATGGTGTAACTGTGCAACCGCTAAACCGCGTTTATTAATAAGGATGACTAGGGATAACCGATAGTAATAATAATTAATAATAATTTAGCCCTTTTGACGTCCCACTGCTGGGCACGGGCCTCCCCTCAACATGAGGGGGATTCAGGCCATAATCCACCACGCTGGCCCAGTGCGGGTTGGCGGATTTCACATGTCTTTCAAAAATTGGTTAGATCTTCTAAGACATGCAGGTTTCCTCACGATGTTTTCCTTCACCGTAAGCAAGTGATAATCATAATAGAAATTATGAATCGCACATAGATTTCGAAAAATCCAGAGGTGCGAGCCGGGATTTGAACCCAAGACCTGGTGCCCGCAAGACGCGTGCTTTAACCAATCGGCTATCACTGAACCTGAGCCTGAATCGGCTATAAGCCGATATAGTGTCACTATAATTTTAATGAGAGGGTATTTTACGACTCTTGTAATTTGACGCCGCGATAAGGCATACGAGCTGCGAAAATTAACATACGAGCTGTCAAAAATTAACTAAACATTCAAAATGGCCGACCTTGTCAGCATAAGTAAAGGACTTGAGTACCAACATAACACTACAAAAACATAAAAAATCAAATATACGTAGTCCGCGGAAATTCGAAATTCGCGATACTTTTTGAACAGACTACTATCATTAATATTATTTATGTATTTATCTACTCCAAATAACATAGTAATTTTTAGTTTATATCTAACTTGTGTTTGTTTTTCGTCTCATTCCAGTTTGCCCAACTGAAAGCAGCGCGTTCCATCTACCGGCTATCGTTCCCTACCGTTTAATAGTTTATCTGTACTTTAAATTGTCCCATAAACTTGTCGTTGGCAGAATCATCGGTAGTCGATGGGGCCATAAACTTTAATTGGAATTGGAATTGAACAGACTACGTATGTCAACGGTTCTTGACAGATGTAAGCGCATAAAGTTACGTACCTGCCTACTTAATAGATACCCACCCTTACCTTTGGATAGGATACAATAAATATGAGTGGCGATGTGAAGTAAACACAGTTGTATTTCAAAGACTACTATTGTATACTGGTTGTATTCGTTATGTTACCGATATCATTACTTTTATTTGTTTTTGCTGCTCGTGGTGCTATAGCAGAGCCTTCATGTGGAACTGAGGGTATGTATAAGTAATTTAAATTTAAAAATAAATTAAAATATAGAAAACACCGTTTATATGTACCTAGTCCAGACGTTTTATCAATACGAGAGACTGATTTTCTGAGAGACTGATTTGAGAACAAATTTAAATTCATGATGGGCAAAGTTAACTCCCCTAATTGTAGCGAATGTAATATAGTAGAGGATGTTTATCACATTGTTATGGAGTGCGTCAGGAATGAAAGCCTTAGACACAGCGCAATAGCACATGATTTAAATGTAACGCCTTGCAATGTTGGTTGATGTAATAGTATCTTGGCTTATCCTTCATCGAAGGAGGCTAAAATACGATATAAAATTGTACAATTCGGTGTTGGGTAGAACATATAAGTAGGTACTTAAGATTTAAGATGTTATGTATTGTAAGTGTTTTTTTTCCCGTGTACTCTATGGGAATGACATGTCCAATTCTGAACAAACTCCCTTTTTTTCCTTAATAAAGATAAAAAAAGGTACTTACTTGAAGTGCATGTCACTTATCGCCTCACCTCACCAGTGACTAACACTTTAGTCTTAGACATTTATCCACATTTCAGGAGGCGGAACAAACTAGGTATTTAGTTTAGTAAGTAGGTACTTAACTAAAAATCATCAGCGATAAAATATAAATGATAAAATTGTAAATAAAATAAGTGACTACCTACTTAATAATTTTAACCTAGGTATGAGGATAATCAGTTAAGGCTAAAGCGCCCATCTAGCCCGCGAAGTTCAAATTTTTTGAGGTTTTTAGAAATTTTTCAAAATCTGACAATAATAAAAGGCACATTTTGTAATTCGCGAAAAAGACCGTGTGCAGTGCATTTATTAATATATCCATCTTACTCTAAAACATTTCAAGAACGACAGCTATCCAGATAATCTGGTAATTTTTGTATATTTAGTGATTTACTAGTATCATATCCACCGTGATATTATTTAGAGTAAAATAAATGTATTAATACACGCACTGCATACTGTGTTTGTCGCAAATCACAAAATGTTGTCTTAAATGTTTTCAGATTTTGGATAAACTATAAAAATACTCGAAAATTTTGAATTTTGCGTGCTAGACAGGCGCCTTCACCTTAGTAAGTATATTTTGGATTTTATGAAGCGAAATATTGACGAAAGATTAACTTAACAATGATGGCAATCCAGCTCCTTACTAGAGTACATTTGCACATTGTTTCGCAGTAGGTACCCACCTCCCAGGATACGGCTATTAATTTAGACGCCTTCGACCAATTAAGTAAAAGAACTGGCCAAGCGTGTTGAGGCCGCGCATATTGTAGGGTTCCGTGGCCATTTCGGCAACGAAAACTTATCGCATCAAACTAAATTCGAGACACCTAACAACAACAAACAAATAACAAGCTTGTGGTTGATTTTGTTCAGAAACGACGGGGGTTAACTGCGCTAACTTGGTCAGCTAAACAGCTCGTGAGATTTTTGCCAGATTTTTCTGCAGATCAGCTCAGGCGTTACATTAGACAGATGTCCTAAAGGTTTATTCTACGGCCTTAGGTCAACCGACAGCCATTATTCATTCTGTGAATGGCAGTAGACAAGCAGAATAACAAAGTTTAGACATGGGGCATTTATATAAATTACTAGCTGTGCCCCGCGACTTCATCCGCGTAGTATTGGATTATTGGGTTAAAAAGTATCCTATATGTTAATCCCGGTTATATTCTATCTGTGTTCCAAATTTCATCCAAATCCGATCAGTAGTTTTTGCGTGGAGGAGTAACAAACATACATACATACATCCACACTCACAAACTTTCGCATTTATAATATTAGTAGGATTAAAACCTATTATTTGATTGCTGTTGTTTATACAATATTTACTTTAATTACAAATGAGCCAACTACGCACCTGTCTATTGTTAATTAATAACCAGCAAATTGTTATTTTTTTTCTTTGATTGTGTTATGTTGAGTATAACAATTATATCTATTAAACGTGTACCTGCAGATGGTCTGCTTTTATTAGCCTTCTCACCATTATCCTTATGAATAAATAATGACGTTATATGCAAGTAGCGCAACAAACAATTAGTTCAACCCTACGATTAAATGGAAAAAATAACCTTACCAAACCACCAAACCACCTAGATTGTTTTGCCTGACTAGGATTTATGGGATTTCATTAGGTACCTACAATCTTTCAAACGCACCATCCTACTATCCTACTAATATTATAAATGCGAAAGTTTGTGAGTGTAGATGTATATTTGTTACTCCTTCACGCAAAAACGACTGAATGGATTTGGATGAAATTTGGAACACAGATAGTTTATAACCTGAATTAACACATAGAATACTTTACTTAAGTCTACGCGAACGAAGTCGCGGGCAGACACTAGTTTTATTATAAATAATCTGTTCCCACATCATGATCTAAAAAATATAACTTTTAACTAACTACTTACGGAGAGGTACCTCTCTCCTCTCTTGAGATCGCTCTCAGACCTAAGATCGATTTATTAATGCAGCTTAGACGGTCGGACTGGATAATCTAATAAAGGTTATTATAGAGACTAGATACGCAACTCTAATAATTAAAAAACCTAACTAGCTGTGCCCGCCGACTTCGTCCACGTAGTATTTAACTTAACAAAAATTTCGGGATTATCTGGATAAAAAGTATTCTATGTGTTAATCCCGGTTATAAACTATCTGTGTTCCAAATTTCATCCAAATCCGTTCAGTATTTTTTGCCTGAAAGAGTCACAAACATCCACACTCACAAACCTTCGCATTTCTAATATTAGTAGGATTATAAAGGTTCCGTAGTCCCAACGAGGCTAAATACATTTTCGCGATGAAGCTTCCTATGTCTGGGGTCGAGATGGATCCAACAATTTTTTAAATGGGTGATATCTACTTTCCAGAACATTATTGCCCAAAACACCAGCACAATGTTACGGACGATACACAGTGTCCCAATACTTGCGGGAATCGTTTAATACCTGGACAAAATGCGGCCGAGGCGTGCAACCCATTCTCTGGATGTGTTTGCGATGAAGGCTACGTGAGGCCCTATGACAATGCTACGGGAGCTTGCATATCTGTATGCGAATGTCGTAAGGAATTTGTAAATCAAGTCATATTTTTATATAAGGGGGGTTTAAGGGGTATCGTAACGAAAACTGATACCGTGGATTCAACTCATCAATCTGGACCCTCCAGAGTTGGAATTCTCCGTCGATATTTTCACTGGACTGTTAATGACTGCATTGACTGCAATGTTAATTAAAACTCAATACGCTCGAGCGCCCATTAAGTTAAATTTAAATAGTAATTATTGATTTATTTATGTAAAATTTTTATATCAATTTAAAAATGCTGAAAAGTTTGAGCGTAATTCATGAAAATATCAACGGAAAATTCAACTCTGGGGAGTGCAGAATCATGATTTGAATCCATCGTATCAGTTTTCGACACGATGCCGCCTTATATCCTATATAACAAAGTCGATAAATCAGTGATAGCCGATTGGTTAAGCACGCGTTTTGTGGGCACATAGTCCTGGATTTCTAGATTATGATTATCAATTGCTTACGTTGAAGGAAAACATCGCAAGGACACCTGCATGTATTAGAAAATCTAACCAGTTGTCGAAAGACATCCTCATGTAAAATCATGAATGATCATCCAAGCCGCATTGACCCAGCGTGGTGGATTATGGCCTGAATCCCCCTCGTATTGATGGGAGGCCCGTGCCCAGGAGTGGGACGTTAAAAGGGCTACATTATTATGATTATTATTATTTACAATTTCAGCCCCAATACCCGAGGATTGTGGTGTTAACGAGGAACCATCTAGCTGCACAATAATTTGCCCACCGCAGACATGCGACAGTATCGGGACTATTTTCTTCTGCCCGCATTTAAAATGCAAGCCCGGATGCAATTGCAAAAACGGCTATTTGAGGAACGACCATGGAGTTTGCATACCGTCTTGTGACTGTCCCAATGGAGGAAGATGTATGTATTTTGTACTTTTACCCCCTGATTAATAAACTTGGTATAGCGGGCGAATAGTTACACACCGAATTATCTCTTTTCATCAGTAATTTGACTTCCTAACGATTCTTCGTTAGAATGTCTTCTGACAAATCATGAAACCACATTTATTTATAGTCTACTAGCTTTTCCTCGCAGCTTTTCTAGGGTATTTTTTAGTTTTTAAAACAGGCGTATGTCCCGCCTGATGTTAAGCAGTTATCGTAGCCTGTACATGCTTGTAATACCAACGGCATTGCTCGCACTCGCCGACCTACGGGAAGTGAAATATAAGGAAGGGAAGGGAGGGGAGGGGTCTTTCGGCTGTCTAACTCATCGTACGAATCACAGCTATATTAGCTACTTTACGACGATTTTGCTGACACTTGCCGGTTCCAACTACAGTTAAGAACTATTCAGGTGGAAAAATGTAATCAAAATCGGTCACGGAGGAGAACCACGAATACACACAGAGACCTTTAAAAAGTTATTGACAAGTATTTTTTTTATTTTAACCAAATGTAACCCTGTATAACCTATGTTTAAGTTGATTGCGTGAGGCACAATGCGACGTTTACTGAATGTCCCACGCGGTGTCCGGCGACTTGTGCGGATCCCAAAGCCAACACCAAACGTTGCAGTCGGATATGCGCTCCACCTGGCTGCGTATGCAACCCCGGATATGTACTCACCGAGGCTGGCGGACAGTGTATCCTTCCTGGGGATTGTCCAGGTAAAGTACAAGTGGAATAACTCTGAGAACAACTGAACTGAAATACAAGAATATAAATGGAAGTTGCGTCAGAAATACGCAAAAAAATATGTTTTAGATCGATGGTACCTGCCCATAGTGGTTTCTATCTACCCCCAGGGGCCGTTGCCGATCCATAATGGGTTTACGTGGGCGAAAAAATATGGGGGTCTGTGAGGTGTAAACGGGGGTCCACAATAGTCGCGATTTTAATTCTGTCCTTCCATTAATGGCATTAATACATTTCATACAGACGTGAAGTTAGTAAGATAATCGCTTTCTGGTCGCGATAAACTTTGAACTTGCAGAAACTTGCACGCATGTAGGTACAAACTACAAACGTCCTACCTAGGTACGTGTGTTAGCCAAGCAGGGGGTCATAACATAGCAAGTGGTCTACGAGACAAAATAGTATAGAGACGTCTGTTTTAGATGAATGCGAGAAGCACAATGCCACGTTCACTGAATGTCGAACACATTGTCCGGCGACTTGTGCGGATCCGGACGCCAACAATAAACCTTGCATTGAGATATGCGACCCACCAGGCTGCCAATGCAAGTCCGGTTTTGTTCTCACCGAGGCCGGCGGACAGTGTGTCCTTCCTGAGGATTGTCCAGGTAAGTCACCGGTCGAATACCGACATGGAACTCTAAGAGATCGACCGAACGAAAATACAATAATATCCACTAACTAATGGAAGTTGCGATTAATGTAAAAGTTTTGATTGTCAAATATAACAGAATATAAAACTATTTTTCAGGCAACACAACACAATAAATAAATTCATAGAAAAATAATAGAGGTGTGCGAGTAGGACTCGCGCCCTGAGGGTTTCGTACTAACTTTATTATGTTTGTAGATAGTTCTTCCATCCGGGGATTCGAGAGTCTGGATGATTTTTGCCTGTTTTCAACACTAGGAAATATCGGTCTTATCCCTTGTTATTAAAATATCTCCTATATTTTAGTTGATTGCGAGAAGCACAATGCGACTTTCACTGTTTGTCGTACGCGATGTCCGGCGACTTGTGCGGATCCGGACGCCAACAATAAACCTTGCAGTGAGATATGCGACACACCTGGCTGCCAATGCAAGTCCGGGTTTGTTCTCACCGAGGCCGGAGGACAGTGTGTCCTTCCTGAGGATTGTCCAGGTAAGGCAATCGAATACTGATATACAGGTGGAAACAGAAAGGTTTTACTTTTTTTTCAAAACATAACTTTGTAATTTTAAAACTATCAGCTTTGGAGGAAACTTGAAAAACAAAAGGAGTTATAGGAAAACAGCTGTTGACAGATTTTACAAGTCTACAAAACCTTTAGTACTTCAACTGTCCCACAAAGCCGATAGTTTTAGATTTACAAAGTAAAGTTGCAAAAAAAATAGTATCCCTATACCCTTTTTGTTTCACCTAGTATAAATACTAGAGAAAGATGCGTTATGGTAATTAATTATAAAGGGTAATCAATTATAAGTCGACGTATTCCTTGCTGGGAGGGGGCATTAGCAGGAATAAAATGCAACAACTTTCACTACACCACTTTGTTATATGAAATTCAGTATATAATTTTTTTTTAGATCCAATGATCCATCTTGCATTACGTCTTCCGACTAGTGGTTGCCATTTTCGAACCTCAAATAGAGTTTTTATTGTTTTTCAGTGCAAACTGCGGCCCCTGAATCCTCGCTCGACACTATTCGATGTTCTTGTCCCCGGAATTCCTGGAACATTGATGACGTAGTGTGCGATAATCCCGATTGTACGTGCAATGACAAATAGGCACGTCTCAGGTCCTGGTGATAATACATTTTACTTATTGTATAGACAATAATTTTACCACGCCTTGGATACCATCAAAACTTCAAACTTAATTAGCCTCAAAAAAAATCTGACTGAAATTTGTACTTACTGAGTAAATGAAATGAAATAAATATGATTATGACTAACATTTTTTACGTATAAATAAAGAAATTTAAATAAATTGTGTTTTCTTTACAATACACATAGGGCCGTGTTAATTAATCGATCTCAAGTCTGAGACCGATCTTGGAAATGTCATTGATTATCTCAATAAACAAAGCGGCAATCAGATAAAAACCTTTCGCACCAGCAAGGCCATTATGTTTTTACGAAAATTTTACGATTGTGCTGGAATGTGTCTTATTATCTCAAAAAACATTTTAGTAAATAAAATCACATATTAATTTAATTGTAATAGAAAAACAATGTTTCATCAAGTTTCATGTTGTGCTGACTTAAGCTGGTTGGTGCTGCAATGTGCCGCAAACCGTGTTTGATCATCTCAACAAACATAGCCGTTATCGTCAAAAAACTAGATAAAACATTATTTTCTAGTTATTTAAATCAGATAAATTATTCTTAAATTAAAAAAATCTAAGTCTCATGTTGTACTGACTTGTGCTGCAATATACCGCAAACCGTGTATGATTATCGTCGCGACGCCACTATGGAAAGCGTCGCGACGCCACTATGAAAGCGTCGAAACGCCACTAAGAAAAGCATCGCGACGCCACTATGGAAGCGTCGCGACGCCATTATGAAAGCGTCGCGACCCCACTTTATAAGCTTCGTGACGCCATTATGATAACATGGCGACGCCACTATGGAAGCGTCGCGATGCCACTATGGCAGCGTCGCGACACCACTATGGAAGCGTCGTGACGCCACTATGGAAGCGTCGCGACGCCACTATGGAAGCGTCGCGACGCCACTATCTATTTTGTCCTTGACTGGACTCGGTCGCATTAATGAGAAACAATACCTTAACTCAAGGTAGAGAGTTAAGTAAGACACCAAACATTGGTGTGAAAACTTTTTTTTTTTTTTTTTTCAACATAATATGGTCAGTTATAACAAATGCGTGGCATCGCCACTATTGAAGCGTCGCGACACCACTATGAATGCGTCGCGACACCACTATGGAAGCGTCGCGACGCCACTATCCACTATGGAAAGCGTCGCGACGCCATTATGAAAGCGTCGAAACGCCACTATGAAAGCGTCGCGACGCCACTTTGTAACCTTCGTGACGCCATTATGATAACATGGCGACGCCACTTTGTAAGCGTCGCGACGCCACTGTGAATGCGTCGCAACGTCACTATGAATGCGTCGCGACGCCACTATTGAAGCGTCACGACGCCACTATGGAAGCGTCGCGACGCCACAATGAATGCGTCGCGACGCCTCTATGGAAGCGTCGCGACGATGGCATGGCGCGTGATAGTGGCGTTGCGACGCTTCCTTAGTGGCATCGATGCTTCAATAGTGGCGTCGCAACGCTTTTCTTAGTGGCGTTTCGACGCTTTTATAATGGCGTCGCGACACTTTCCATAGTGGATAGTGGCGTCGCGTTGTTTCAATAGTGGCGCCGCGATGCTGCTATTGTGCCGTCGCCATGTTACCATAGTGGCGTTGCGATGCTGCCATAGTGGCGTCATCATGTTACCAAAGTGTGTGTGTGAGGAATGGCGATGAGTTGTCAAGTGCGCTACTTAACCTTAAGTGATGACCACGACCAAACGCCGAAGAAGGAGAAGAAGAATGTAATGTTTCTTAAAAATAAAAAAAATATTGCCTACAACCTGTTGGAATCTGAAATATAAGCATGATCAGTACTGTACTGTTGAACTTTAGACCAAAGACTAGGGACGCACTTAGTCAGTTTTGTCAGTTTTTCTATATAGGAAGAAAACTGACGTTTTCAGATACGCCTCGCGAGTGAGCTGAGCCGAGTGTCAGCGGTTAAAAGAGTTGTAGCCTTTTAATTTACCCATTATAGTAAGAAATCAGCAAAACATTAATCAATGGTGAAACAGGATATATGCCTAAAAGCCGCCAAACGGATGTAGCTTTAGGATCTCTCGACCGACATGTGAAAAGGTCACGCACGCTTTCATCATCAAACCCTTTTAAAACTCACTCAAAGCCTTTTACGATTAAATGCTCTAGCGGATGGATTCACGAAGATAGCTACTAAAATAATTAAAATGTTGAGAACTTACATACACAGCCCTTTTAATACTTTTGCTCTTTACAGCAATGATAGCCCAATAGATAAGAAGCACGCTTCTTGCGGGCACAAGGTATTGGGTTCAAACCCCGGCTCGCGCCTTTGGGGATTTGAAATCTATGTGTGAATCAAATTTAAATATTATTGTCACTTGCTTATGGCGAAGGAAATCATCGTGAGGAAACCTGTGTTTTAAAAAATCTAACCAATTTTTGCGAGACATGTGAAATCCGCCAACCCAGACTAGACCAGCGTGGTGGATTATGGCCTGAATCCCCCTTGTATTGGGAGGAGGCCCGAACCCATGAGAAGGACGTCAAAAGGGCTTAATTATACATATATTTATGACTCTACGCAAGCGTTTATAACAGAACACGCTAAAGCATAAATAAAATAAATTTTATTACTAACATATACCGATAGTCCTTTGTTAAAATTATATTCTGTTAACCACGACGACAGTAAACATTTTTTATTTATTACCGACCGGTTAATTGTTTTCAAATAATGATACAATTAGGTATTTACTTAATTTGAACAGCTGCATTAATGTTTTAAAGGTAAGTATTAACGTGTTGAATAGATAAGAATATTGTAAGGATGAACGCCCACTTTAGCTTTGGGTTATTGCGGGCTGAATTGTTTTCGGCTGGAACGAGCGAAGTAAAGATTTAGGTTCAGTTAAGAAATGTGAATTGAGATGACATATAAAAATATTAAAAGTGATGAAACGTCTTAGGATTAATGTCAAACACCCATCTCGTAAGCTGTTCCATGTTGAGAGCTGATGATAACCAATTAATAAATCACAAATGTTGGTAGGTTTTTTTTTCTTGGAACCCGCACGAATTTTATCGAAAGAAATAATAGGAGGAGTTGGAAGAAAATATTTCCACTTCCCTCCGGTGCAAAGCGGGAGACAAAATATATGTAGCTGGTATGGGCTAATTGCCATAGAAACAAGACTGTTACAAGCTGATTGAAGACCAGTTGTAAGGCACCACGGATCGTAATATGACTAATTGGACCCAAACTTGTGAGCTGATTATACTTGATTCCAATAATTTAACAATTTAACTTTTCCCCGGGACTCGTCGAGGGTCAAACCTCGACGTCATTATTGGTCACCATTGTCGATCCTGGCTTACAGGAGTTACAGTGGTGGGAGTGTGTGGCGGGACTAGTCCCAAAAAAAAAAAGGTTTTTTTCTATTATGAGAACTAAGACGACCAACAATAGCCTATAGATGCTTGCAATGCCAACGGCATTGTTCGCATGTTGCCGACATGAAGGGGAGTGGGATAAAGGGGGGGCAGAGGGGGAGGGGTTGGGCTTCTGGCTCTCTTACTCATCGAAAGTAAAGCCAGCTATACTAGCTACTTTACGTCGATCTTCTGTGAGAGCCAGCGCGAACCAGCGCGAAGGTATAGTGAACCAGCCCGATGGTATATTGAACCAGCCCGATGGTATATTGAACCAGCCCGAGGTTATATTGAACCAGCCCGATGGTATATTGAACCAGCCCGATGGTATATTGAACCAGCCCGAGGTTATATTGAACCAGCCCGATGGTATATTGAACCAGCCCGATGGTATATTGAACCAGCCCGAAGGTATATTGAACCAGCCCGAAGGTATAGTGAACCAGCCCGATGGTATATTGAACCAGATCGATGGTATATTGAAGCAGCCCGAAGGTATAGTGAACCAGCTCGATGGTATATTGAACCAGCCCGAAGGTATAGTGAACCAGCCCGATGGTATATTAAACCAGCCCGATGGTATATTGAACCAGCCCGAAGGTATATTGAACCAGCCCGAAGGTATAGTGAACCAGCCCGATGGTATATTGAACCAGCTCGATGGTATATTGAACCAGCCCGAAGGTATATTGAACCAGCCCGATGGTATATTGAACCACCCCGATGGTATATTGAACCAGCCCGAAGGTATAGTGAACCAGCCCGATGGTATATTAAACCAGCCCGATGGTATATTGAACCAGCCCGAAGGTATATTGAACCAGCCCGAAGGTATAGTGAACCAGCCCGATGGTATATTGAACCAGCTCGATGGTATATTGAACCAGCCCGAAGGTATATTGAACCAGCCCGATGGTATATTGAACCACCCCGATGGTATATTGAACCAGCCCGAAGGTATAGTGAACCAGCCCGATGGTATATTGAACCAGCTCGATGGTATATTGAACCAGCCCGATGGTATATTGAACCAGCCCGAGGTTATATTGAACCAGCCCGAGGTTATATTGAACCACCCCGATGGTATATTGAACCAGCCCGAAGGTATAGTGAACCAGCCCGATGGTATATTGAACCAGCTCGATGGTATATTGAACCAGCCCGATGGTATATTGAACCAGCCCGAGGTTATATTGAACCAGCCCGAGGTTATATTGAACCAGCCCGAAGGGTTGTAGTTAATTGGCTACAGCTCGGCTCTACCACTGTTATTTGATTTTTTTAACTCTAATGCATAGTTGTTCATAACTGATGTTTATTGATAAGTTTTATATATTACTCGTTTTTGAGAATTATGTAATTATACAACCTGTAATACTTTTTTAAATAAAAACTACAATAGTACAGTTGCCCGAGCTAAGTCGCCAGTACCACGCACCCTCACAGCCCTTAACGAACTCCTGGATTCCAACGCATGCATGGATTTGTTTGCGGATCAATTGGCGAGGATTATGTTGGTATGTTTGAGGTTTTGTAAGAAAGATGAATGATTTTTATAACTTATAATGTATCTATAGTTAGTTAATTAATGTAATTGGCCTCTGGCCATTCTATTTTAACATTAAAATATAAAAACTTACAATGCACATTTAAGTTTATTAAGGTGATTGCGCCTGTCGAGCCCGCGAAATTCAAAATTTTCGAGTATTTTTATAGTTTATCCAAAATCTGAAAACATTTTAGACAACATTTTGTGATTTGCGAAAAACACAGTATGCAGTGCGTTTATTAATACATTTATTTTACTCTAAATATTATCACGGTGGATATGATACTAGTAAATCACTAAATATACAAAAAATGCCAGATTATCTGGATAGCTGTCGTTCTTGAAATGGTTTAGGGTAAGTTGGATATATTAATAAATGCACTGCACACGGTCTTTTTCGCGAATTACAAAATGTGCCTTTTATTATTGTCAGATTTTGAAAAATTTCTAAAAAACCTCAAAAAATTTGAACTTCGCGGGCTAGATGGGCGCTTTAGCCTTAAGTTCTTTGAGCCCCATGTCAGAAGAGTTCGCGGGCCGGGCCATAAAGTGGCCGGAAAAATAAAAAACTATAATGGATACTCACCTTAACCTTTGAACATGATACAATAAATATCCGTAGCATTATGAAGTGAACACAGTTGTAGTCGTTATGTTACCGATATCATTACTTTTATTTGCTTTTGCTGGTCGCGATGCGATAGCAGAGCCTTTATGCGAAGTTGAGGGTATGTCTTTATAAATATTTCAAAAGTATCTAACATGAAAAGTAAACAAAATTTATCTAAATTTATTCGACCAAACGCTTCACTTAACAAATTAACATGATAGAAATTTCGTTTCTATTAAGTTGCTCATTGGATAATTGTCTTCTTTTATAAATATGTCTCTTAACTAACAAAATAATCGCGCTCACCGTTATACCCAGGTTCTTATATTTTATAGTTTTAGTTAGATCACAGGTTCTCAAATTTATTTCGACCATCGCCTACTTCGAGAGTTCAGAAAACCGGTGCCCCCATATTTTTAAGTTCGCTTTTTATTTTACCCTGTATTGCGTATATTGAAAATAGTCATTACATATATATTTTTTGGTCACGCAACGCAACGGGTACTAGTAATGAGGTAACCTCACATTGGAAATAGCTAAAATAAAAAAAAAATGATTAATTAATTTATCATTAACGATATGTAAAATAGAGGTAAGATTTAATGGTATATACTATAGGTAAATATTATGTACTTTATATAAAGCACTAGCTACTATGGTATAAAGCTATATATGGCTCTTAGGTATTAATAAATCGATCTCAAGTCTAAGAGCGGTCTTGAGTAAGATTTTGACATGTAATTTTGTACTGGTATGACATAAAATTAACATTTCCAAGTTCGCTTTCAGACTTGAGATCGATTTATGAATACGGGCCTAACTATTATTTGAAGAGGAAATGTCATGATATCATTGGAAGTGGTCTCTCCAATATAATGTAAATGTAGTTGTCGCAGTCAATCAATCGTAAAATTCGTTGTTTAAGAAAACAGGGCCCTAACCACGCTAGCTACTCAAATCGTAATAGAATCGCGATTACGTGTCAAACGCTCCGCTTTTGACGTTTTGCTGACACGAGCTTCACGATTTCTACTGACATTGATATGCTATGGTGACAGCAAAACGTCAAAAGCGGAGCGTTTGAAACGTAATCGCGAGCGTTTGCATTACAACTACGATTTGAGTAGCTAGCGTGGTTAGGGCCCAGATTATTTTGTAAAACAGCTTAAAACGCTCAGCTGGATTGCCTAACCTAGATTGTTTAGCGCAGGAGTTCTGCGTAGATATAAAAAAACCCTAAACCTAAACCAAAGGTGTAGGCAATAAATAATACAATAATTTATAAGACATATAATATACTTATTAAAACAGCTAATAATACCAGCCTTCTTCGACATAGTCATGGTAGTATGGTTAGAAATTCAATAATAGGTAGGTAGGTAGGTACTTACCTATTATTTGATCGCTGTTGTTTCTTCAATGTTAACTTCAGTTACCAATGAGCCGAGGATACACCTGTGTTGGCACATTGTTTTACATGTTTTCTTTGATTAGGTGCTTGTATTATGTGCGTAATTACAAGTGTTATTTGCCATCTGTTATCCTTATAAATAAACAATGACTTAATACGTAAGTAGCGTAATAGACCTCATTCGCAATAACAGAAAGAAATCAGTATTTTTAATCTCTATAATGTAATGGAACAATATCTTCCAGTATTTACCTATAGCAGTTACTTATTACCTATACCTTTTCTAGTTGAAGATTACTTACTATTTATCGAACAACACATTTTTTTATTATTACCAACAGGTAGGTATAGGTATAGGTAGGTAATTCTAAGCTGATACTAAACAGTCAGATCTTGAAATTTGGAACTTATGAACTACTAGCCTTTTCGTCACCTACCGGTTCTAACTATACCTAAGAATCACCCAGGTAAGTACAAAAAAATGCATCAAATTTTATATTAATAAAAACATTAAACCGATTTTAAAAAAACCTGGGTGTTCTAAAAGCTATAGAAATAACTAGGGACCTTATTATCTTTCATTTGGTGTCAATTAACCAAGATAAGTTGTCCTAGCATTGTGTAAAGATAGTTTTCAAAAACGGTCCACAATTGACAGAGAAATCAGTGAACACATAAAAAGACTTGCTCTTTACTTTTAAGTCAGTTAAAAATGATTTGACTTATGCGTGTGGCCGAGATGACTCCAACGATTTATAAAATTACTCATACTTTTCAGTATACTATTGTCCCAAGAATGAGCACTATGTTACGGATGATGTACGGTGTCCCAAGACTTGTGGCAATCGGTTGATACCTGGACAAGATACGGCAGGCGCGTGCCAGCCGTACACCGGATGTGTTTGCGATGAAGGCTACGTGAGGCCCTATGACAATGCTACAGGAACTTGCCAACCTGTACATAAATGCGGTAAGGAAGGGTTTAATAAATAAATATCGCCAGACTTACTCACCAACTCCCAAACTAAGCAACGCTTGTACTATGGGTACAGTACAATGGACTGGGGGCGATCCAAGTGACACCCAGACTAGGGCAAATTACGAAAAGGCCATTTCCGAAATTTACCCCAGCGGGAATCGAACCCGCAACCACCATGTGCAGTGAGCCGAGCGGCCTACGCTCGAACCACTGCGCCGAGCGGTCGTTGAAAACCCACAAATGTATCATTTTTAGGGTTCCGTACCTCAAAAGGAAATAACGGATCCCTTTGTTGTCCGTCTGTCTGTCTGTTTTTATGTTGTACAACCAACTTGATATTAAACAGTTATACCGCAGCCTTTAGATACTTGCATTACTAATGGTATTGCTCACACATTGCAGACCATAGAGGGAGGGGAAGTAAGATGGAAGGTTGGTGTTCCAGCTGTCTCACTCGTCGTGCGAAACGCAGCTATAATAGCTACCTTAGATTTTCTGTGAGTGGGTGTTATTAACCTGTTCGAGCTTTAGTCATTTGTTTGTCTAGCCTGTGAGCCTGGCTCGATTACCGTAAAAAAGAGTGTACTTTGAAAAGATAAGATAGATAATAATATCCATTGGATATGGCTTAAGAACATTTCTAACTGATATACTTACTACAAAATACGTCAATATTGACGTTGAGTTTGGTCTCAATGTAATACGTGGTAAGAAAATGGTTAGATTTTCTAAGACATGCTGGATTCGTCGCGATGTTTTCCTAGCAATAAAAATTATAATTGTAATTGTCATGCGCAAATAAATTTTGAAATACCTTAGATGTGCGAGTAGTGATTTGAACCAAGAACCTTGTGCCGCAAGACGCTCGCTTAGCACTGCTGCGAAAAAAGATTAAAGAATAATGCTTTTTTTTTATTTTAGCCCCAATACCTCAGAAATGTGGCACCAACGAGGAAGCATCTAGCTGTGCGATACTTTGCCCACCGCAGACCTGTGACAGTATTTTTACCTCTTATTTATGTCTACCTGTTGAATGCCAGCCCGGGTGCAATTGTAAAAATAACTATTTGAGGGATTCCAATGGAGTTTGTATACTATCGGAAAATTGTTTTTCTACAGAAAGTGAGTATGGTCACCTTTGTTGTCATCTTAATAAATAATATAAGTGGAAAAGGGATATACGACCACTTGGCGCAGTGGTTCGAGCGTAGGCCGCTCGGCTCACTGCACATGGTGGTTGCGGGTTCGATTTCCGCTAGGGTAAATTTCGGAAATGGCCTTTTTGTAATTTGCCCTGATCTGGGTGTCACTGGGATCGCCCCCAGTCCATTGTATGGTACCCATAGTGCAAGCGTTGCTTAGTTTGGGACCATACAATTGGTGTGTCAGTCTGGCGATATTTATTTATTTATATAAGTTTTACGGTGGTATAGGCAAGCTGCTTGATGACATACAGCTCATAATATTGTACCACCCTCTCACAGAAGGTCAGCCTACGCCGAAAAGCAGCCGTAATAGCTATAATAACTTTACTACTAAAGTTATTATAGCTATTACGGCTGCTTTTCGGACGATCAGTATGAGAGTCGGAAGCCCAACCCCCTTATTCCCCTGCCTCTGTCCCACCCCCTTCAGGGCATTAACGTGCGAGAAATGCCTTTGGTATTGCAAGCACCTGTAGCGGTTACAGAAACTGCTTAAGATCAGGCAGACTTTGTTACATTGAAAAGCATTCTGTGCCAATATTAATTTATATTTCAGCAACGCCACCTCCCAAGTGTGGGCCAAACGAAGTGCTCTCGGATTGTGCGAAGTCCTGTCCACCTCAATCCTGTGAAAGTCTTTACATTAAATATATGTGTGCTGAGGAGAACTGTACCGTTGGTTGTGTTTGTGCTAGTGGTTATCTAAGGAATTCCCACGGGAAATGTATACCGAGCAAGAACTGTCCCAAAGGTACCTATGTCCTTTTATACACTACTTATCTAATAATGACAGTAATTTACTTCGCAATACTTGTGAAGTTCGTGATCTATAAAATATAGTTGAAAAATAAAATGAATCATAATAAGTACAGGCTGTTTCAAAAGTCCGAAATAATACTTTGTATACGGCATAAACAGTACCTTTATAAAATAGATCGAAATGGGAGCCCTTTTTATTTATCCTGCTAATTTGAAAAATACCTATATCAAGCACTATGCAATACTTTACAAACAACTTATTTAGGTAATATTGGTAGCAGCTACTCGTAAATGCAGGTTTACACTGTATTATACGATTCTGACGCAACACGAAAGATGTAACAAATACCTAAGTATACAAAGGCATATAACTCAGAAAAAATGTGGACACTTTTAGTCCGTTTTCACTAGGCATCTACTCACATATCAGTAGGTACTTTAACTATTATTTCGGACTGTTGAAACACCATTTAATCTAATTATATTGAATACTCGTGAATACTTGCAGATTTTTTATTACTTATCTATTACTTATTTATTCCACGTTCGCCTTTTATGTTCATTAATCATACTTGTACTTATATATTTTTTTAGTTTGGGATGCCCCTGTCATCGAACCCCCATACCAGCGACCTGGTATTCCAAGCAGTAACACACACTCATCATCAAGTTCTCAATCTTATTCTTCATCACGCAGTCATAGTAGTGCATCTTCATCATCATCATCATCATCATCCACATCAATAACCAGTTCTGGAGGTGAATATACTTTATGGAACTTACGGAATTAACTTGCTTATCTATTTATCATTATTTCTGTATTACCTTGAAAGTGTTTTAAATTATCTATTGTATTTACGATGGAGTATGGCGTGTGATAATAGTAATGATTATAATTACTTATATTTTAGTATTAATATTTACACACGAGTAGGTACGAATTGTTTTTTTGAGAAATTGTGAAATAATCTGTAAGAAATATTAAATTATAAATTCAAAGATATTCGCTATTAAAATCTGCTAAAACTACTTAGCTATATTGTCCACTAGTTCCATTTTCAAAACATTAAACATCTTTAATTAAAAAAATATTTATTTACCATTCATACTTAATTACGCAATATAAATTAACATTTCGTTTCCCGTTTCTAAGTTAACATAGGAACCTAGACATGTAGACATTATTAATAGATTATTAGGATGCACGTAAAGAATGTACAGACCTGCAGAATCTCACTCCCTCTGCAGCAAACAACCAATAAAAATAATGAAACCATAATCAGGAATATACAGCAACAATTTGTAATCGTTTAATATATTACAGCACAAAAATGCAAGGATAAGAACGCAGTATACAAGGAATGCCCCTCTGCATGCCCTCTTACTTGCAAGGAACCAAATCCAAGGATATGTACGAAGCTATGCCTTAAAGAAGGCTGCGAATGCAAGCCTGGCTATGTTCTCTCCGAAATCGGTGGCAAATGCATTAAGCCGGAACTTTGTCCAGGTAGAAATATTTTTGAATTTATTTTAAACCCATCGACCGACCATACTCAGGCACAAATGTACAATCTATTTTTCAGCATAAAATCTGGTATATCAACGACGCGACATATATTAATGGTCTTAACACTCGTACGGCCCTTACTATCCAACATAAAGACAATCCGACGGAATTATTTTAGTAAAACTACATCGTTTTATCCAAATTGAGTTTAATGGGAGCATCCAGGATTTCTTGCTGCCAGGGCGCCGCCGTTTTGTGTGGGGTGACATTGACAGAAGTGAACTGACAGATAACGTCATCCCAGTCCAATCAAGCGACATCTGGTAAAAATGATCGGCCCTGTCTGAGTTTCTTATAAATTATTTTAGACTCTTGCAAACATTTTAACGCATCATTCAGAGATTGTCTCGGATCATGGCCAGCCACTTGCGATGACCATAACACTAATAAAATTGCATAGAAATATGCCTCAAAGCTGGTTGTGTCTGCGATCACGGTTATTTGCTCACTCAAATGGGTGGATACTATATCCAACCTGAATACTGTCCTGGTACTAATTAAAACGATATTTAGAAGCTTTAGTCTCTTGTCCAAACTTTCCATACTTCGGTGCCGGTAACCATACTGATTCGGAGGAGTACCAGTATTTATACAAACAACCGATTTCTAGCTTGTATTGAGGCCACTTGTAAGAATAGTCGAATTTCCGTATATAACAACTACCTACCATTGTTAAAACAATCCTAGAACTACGAGCTCAACAGGCGTACCTAATGCAAGGTGGAGGTTCAATGTCGTCATATTAATGAATCGGTCTCAAATCTGAGTGCGATCTCGGAAATTCCATTCTTGTATCATACCAGTTCAAAATTACATTTCAAAAGCACACTCAAGATCGCTCTCAGACTTGAGATATATTAGTTAATACGGGCCCTTATACCTTATCCCAATTCTAGGTGGATCATCAGCATGTCCAAAGAATGAAACATACGCATACTGTAAAGTTGGTTGTCCAACTAACTACTGTCCGGTCGATGACAGCCGCGCAATAATTGCCTGCGATCCAATGCATCCTTGTCCCTCCGGCTGTGTGTGTAAAAGCGATTATTTAAGGATAAGTGAACGAGATAAGCGTTGCATCTTGGCTTCAGAATGTCGTAAGTGTACTTCACACTTAAATTATAAATAAATTAGATATCACTGGACAAACAATTGTCATATTCGATGACCGCTTGGCGCAGTGGTTCGAGCGTAGACCGCTCGGCTCACTGCACCGAGGTGGTTGCGGGTTTTATTCCCGTTAGGGTAAATTTCGGAAATGGCCTTTTCATAATAAACCCTCGTCTGGGATCGCCCCCAGTTCATTGTGCGGCACCCATAGTACAAGCGTTGCTTAGTTTGGGTCCATACAGTTGATGTGTTCGTCTGGCGATATTTATTTATTCTTTGCTGTTCAAATTAAAACTTTTACTCAAGACATATAGACGATAACTTTCTCACCATTTTCAATAGACGTAAAAAAACTGTTTTAGAGCATTCAATTCCATACTAGTTATAGAGGGTGAAGCAATATTACGACGGTTTATGATTAGGTACTTATAATATCGTTCATATAAATTAAAGCAATTCTATACACTGATTAATAGGTACACTATCTAATAAACACAGTATCATGAACAGTTTATTGTCGTATTTACATATTGTTTTACTCCTAGCTCCAGTAAAATGCACCAGAAAACACGAGGTTTGGGACCCTCAACCTTCAAGTTGTCGCGCGGAGAGATGCGAAGACCTCATCAGTCCAACGGAGTGCAATAAACCGTATCCCTACGACAGACCAGCTTGCGTCTGCGAACAAGGCTACTATAGAAACAAGAACGATGTTTGTGTGCATGGTTCAGAATGCCGTAAGATATTTTTATTTCTTAGAATGCAAAGAGTCCTAACCCTTACGTCCAAATAAATTTATTTTAAGTTCGCCTAAGCCGTTTTATACGTCATTATTTGATTTGTTAGCTTTTAGCATTGAGTTGTATTTGAGGGTAATTTGAAAAATTCACTTTTGAGAGTATTATTCATTCAATTTAGAAATGGCTTAACTGCTCAAACTAAACCGGCTTCAAAAATAACAAAATAACTTGAAAAGGAGCAACCGATTTAATTAAGGAAGGTTTTTTTTTATTTTTTGTGATGCAACAGAGATGGTTTACTTAATTCAAAAGTCGTATACTTAAATAATCTATACAAATAAATAAAATTGGAGTGTCTGTTTGTAATATCAAAATAACACCTTTTCACTAAATACATATGAAAGTAGATACGACAACTATAGCAAAAACGCGATTTAAAAAAAAAATGTCTGTCTGTCTGTCTGTCAGTGTGTTTGTTCCGGGTAATCTCCGAAACGGCTGTACCGATTTTGACGGGACTTTCACTGGCAGATAGCTGTTGTAATAGAGAGTAACTTAGGATACTTTAATTATTGAAAAACTTAGGGTTCCGCGTAGAAAATAAAAACACATGAAATCAAAGAGTATCTCCGAAACGGGTGGACCGATTTTGACGGGACTTTCACTGGTAGATAGCTGATGTTATAAGCAGTAACTTAGGCTTAGGTTAATTTTATATTAGAAAAACTAAATTTTAAAAAAAGAAAAAATGGGTTCTGTCGTGCGGGCTCAGAACGCGGGTGCGGGCTTTTTTGTTAAGTTAAATTCCACGCGGACGAAGTCGCGGGCTCAGCTAGTATTGTAAATAAAATAAAACAATGTAAGGAAATCAAGCATCTGTAAGAGGTTATACAATTTTAAATTAACCCTGTATATCCTACGTTTTAGTTCATTGCGAGAAGCGCAATGCAACGTTTACTGAATGTCGAACACATTGTCCGGCGACTTGTGCGGATCCGGACGCCAACAATAAAGCTTGCGTTAAGATATGCGACCCACCAGGCTGCCAATGCAACTCCGGGTTTGTTCTCACCGAGGACGGCGGACAGTGTGTCCTTCCTGGGGATTGTCCGGGTAAGTTACTAGTCGAACACTGATACACAATATAAAAACAGCGACTTAATGAGAATAAAATAACGCTTGTGGAAATGGCATTTTGTCGAAAAAAATGTAGACATCGGAAATACACCACAGTCCACATTTAAACATTCGTTTGAATTCGGAACTATGAGGTCTCTCAGTACACGTTAACACAGCCCACAGGTGTCAAACATTCTATTAGAATTTTTCCCTTACTGAGACAAGTACTCGTATTGTTTGTAAATACGGCCTAACAAAAATGTAGGTTCTAACTATAAGAGTATGGAAGAATAATAAGTATATCACGACCTTAGGTTAAATCACTTTAATTTAATTCAACGTTAAGTTTACTTTTTTTTCAAAAATCTAATTCGTAACCGTCTATGCTGTAAATTAGAATTCTTATTTTATTAATCATACTAATAATAATCCTTACTAATATTATAAATGCGAAAGTAACTCTGTCTGTCTGTCTGTCTGTCTGTCTGTCTGTCTGTCTGTCTGTCTGTCTGTCGCTCTTTCACACCAAAACTACTGAACCGATTTCAATGAAATTTGATACACAGATAGTCTAGAGCCTGAGAAAGGACATAGGCTACTTTTTATCCCGTATGCTCCCGTGGGACAATTATCGATCCCACTGAACGGATTTGGATGAAATTTGGAAACCAGATAGTTCAAAACCTGTATTACAACATAGGATACTTTTAATCCCGAATACTTTGTATCCCGATAGTATGTTCCCGTGGGACAATTATCGATCCTACTGAACGGATTTGGATGAAATTTGGAAACCAGATAGTTCTAAACCTGTATTAAAACATGGTATAATTTTTATCCCGAATACTTTTTATCCCGATAGTATGTTCCCGTGGGACAATTATCGATCCTACTGAACGGATTTGGATGAAATTTGGAAACCAGATAGTTCTAAACCTGTATTAAAACATGGTATACTTTTTATCCCGAATACTTTTTATCCCGATAGTATGTTCCCGTGGGACAATTATCGATCATACTGAACGGATTTGGATGAAATTTGGAAACCAGATAGTTCAAAACCTGTATTAAAACATGGGATACTTTTTATCCCGAATACTTTTTATCACGTATGCTCCCGTGGGACAATTATCGATCCTACTGAACGGATTTGGATGAAATTTGGAACACATATAGTTCAAAACCTGGATTAAAACATGGGATACTTTTTATCCCGATAGTATGTTCCCGTGGGACAATTATCGATCCGTCTGAACGGATTTGGATGAAATTTGGAACACAGATAGTTCGAAACCTGGATAAAAACATGGGATACTTTTTATCCCGATAGTATGTTCCCGTGGGACAATTATCGATCCTACTGAACGGATTTGGATGAAATTTGGAAACCAGATAGTTCAAAACCTGTATTACAACATAGGATACTTTTTATCCCGAATACTTTTTATCCCGATAGTATGTTCCCGTGGGACAATTATCGATCCTACTGAACGGATTTGGATGAAATTTGGAAACCAGATAGTTCTAAACCTGTATTAAAACATGGGATACTTTTTATTCCGAATACTTTTTATGCGGATAGTATGTTCCCGTGGGACAATTATCGATCATACTAAACGGATTTGGATGAAATTTGGAAACCAGATAGTTCAAAACCTGGATTAAAACATGGGATACTTTTTATCCCGATAGTATGTTCCCGTGGGACAATTATCGATCGTACTGAACGGATTTGGATGAAATTTGGAACACATATAGTTCAAAAACCTGGATTAAATCATGGGATACTTTTTATCCCGATAGTATGTTCCCGTGGGACAATTATCGATCCTACTAAACAGATTTGGATGAAATTTGGAAACCAGATAGTTCAAAACCTGTATTAAAACATGGGATACTTTTTATCCCGAATACTTTTTATCCCGATAGCATGTTCCCGTGGGACAATTATCGATCATACTGAACGGATTTGGATGAAATTTGGAAACCAGATAGTTCAAAACCTGTATTAAAACATGGGATACTTTTTATCCCGAATACTTTTTATCACGTATGCTCCCGTGGGACATTTATCGATCCTACTGAACGGATTTGGATGAAATTTGGAAACCAGATAGTTCTAAACCTGTATTAAAACATGGGATACTTTTTATCCCGATAGTATGTTCCCGTGGGACAACTATCGATCATACTGAACGGATTTGGATGAAATTTGGAAACCAGATAGTTCAAAACCTGTATTAAAACATGGGATACTTTTTATTCCGAATACTTTTTATACTGTATACTCCCGTGGGACAATTATCGATCCTACTGAACGGATTTGGATGAAATTTTTGGACAATTATCGAAAACCACGAGGGCGATGCTGTGAGATTTTCGTGTTTTTTTATGTGCAAGCCATTATCGCCAAAATAGTGAACCTTAAATACAATGAAAATTTATAATTTATTTTGAAAGAGCTGGTGGCCGAGTCTTATTACCTATTATACTACTACGACTTACTATTAGGATATACATTTGGTAGTAACAAATTAATCCTTAAATCAAAATAAATACTTTTATCACTTCTGGTATTTAAAGTACTGGCCAGACCGACTTTGACGGGACTTTCACTGGCGGATAGCTTATGTTATAAGAAGTAACGTGAACTACTTTTATTAAAAAAATACTTTCCGTAAGCTCTGCGAACTAGACAAATATTTTTGTTAAATAAATTTTTTGTTAAGTTAAATTCAACGCGGACGAAGTCGCGGGCACAGCTAGTAATATTATAAAGAGGAAAACTTTGTTTGATTGTAATGAATAGGCTCCGAAACTACTGAACCGATTTGAAAAATTCTTTCACTTTTGGGAAGCTACACTATCCCCGGGTGACATAGGCTATAATATATTTTCAAAAAAATTAGGGATCCTTACTAAAACTCGAATAATGTAACCGCAATTTACCCGTGCGAAGACGGGGCGGGCCGCTAGTGTATGATAAAGTACTAAATTGACACTATTATTGTTCCACCGATATATAAACAAAGTTGGACTAAATAAGTAACGCCGCATCATCTTGACTTTCAGGCCGTTGCGACGACCCTAATGCCTCGTTCAGTGAGTGCCCATCTCAATGCCCCAAGATGTGTGGGGACACTGGCGACACAGTGTGCATACTATCATGCGCGGAGCCCGGCTGTGTCTGTAATACTGGATATGTGCTCAGCGGACCTGGTGGGACATGCGTTTTACCTGAAAATTGTCCAGGTACACGTCTTAAACACTATATAATACAGTTCAAAGTTGTTGCATTTTTACTCTCTGGCACGCTCTGCAAGGAATACGTGGAATTACCAGTAACTCTGTATATATCGCCGCCACTAGCTTAATTAGCCCTTCAATCAACAGCCTGGCCTCTTCTGAATGATATTCAGCCGTAGCGTCTGTTATATAACACTTAATAAACTGGCTGGCTAATGCGTAGGCCACTGCACTGGTGTATGTTGACATTTAAGTACTACAAAATTTTTCAAAATACTACCCAAGCAGAGCGACCCAGATGGATTTAGGTTAGGGTTATTTTTATGACCCCACAGAAATTCCACCCGGTAAGTAGGTTCGGTGGATCTACACAATTTCGCAAAATACCTACCTAATAAAATGATTCTATCAAGGTTGTTGTTTGCCGACGCCATATTGACAGTTTGGTGAGTTTCAGCGCTAGGTGGCAGAAAGTGGAACTAAATTGAAATGAACAGGCTAGGAAATTAATTAAACGTCATCGATCCAAGTCATTTGCCTAGCTGTTTGATCAAATGGCTGAATAGTATATAGTATAGTTGAACGGTGCTGTTTAGTAAAGAGGCTAGGCTGTTGATTGAACGGTTAATTAAGCTATTTGGCTGCGACATGTAGATAATTTGCTATTGATCGTGTTTAATGTACTTATTCATGTGTTTCAGGCCGTTGCGACGACCCTAATGCCTCTTTCAGCGAATGCCCAAGTGCATGTCCCAAGACATGCAACGACTCTGGTGATAGAGCGTGCATAGTAATGTGCATGCCTCCAGGCTGTGTATGTAATGAAGGATATGTGCTAAACCCTGATGGAAAATGTGTTTTACCTGAAGATTGCCCAGGTTAAAAATAAATATAACATAAATTTTTATTTCATTTTTCATATTTTTTATGTAGCTATTTGGCAAAGAAACAAACGACTTGCCTGCTGTTCAGCAGTTACCGTAGTCTTTAAATTCTTGCAATACCAAAGGCATTGCTCCCATGATCCCAACCTGAAGGGGAGTGGTACAGGGGAAGGTGAAGGGGGTGCAAGCTTCCGTTGATTGCTATTAATTACATTTTTTTATTTCGTGTGTGCATTATAACGTACTAATATATCAATTTATACTTTCAACAATAATATCGTTACACCCTGTACATAAACCTGTAAAAAAGTGTGACTAAGTAAGTAACACCGCATAATCTTGTCTTTCAGGCCGTTGCAACGACCCTAATGCCTCGTACAGTGAGTGTCCATCTCAATGCCCCAAGATGTGTGGGGACACTGGCGACACAGTGTGCATACTATCATGCGCGGAGCCCGGCTGTGTCTGTAATTCTGGATACATGCTCAGCGGACCTGGTGGGACATGCGTTTTACCTGAAAATTGTCCAGGTACTGGTCTTGAATAGGTACTTTGTGATACAGTTGAAGGTTGTTGCATTTTTAATCCTCTCACACACCCTGCAAGGAATACGTGGAATTACCAGTAACTCTGTATACATAATTTGCTATTGATCGTGTTTATTGCATTCATAATTGTGTTTCAGACAGTTGCGACGACCCTAATGCCTCTTTCAGTGAATGCCCAAGTGCATGTCCCAAGACTTGCAGCGACTCTGGTGATAGAGCGTGCATAGCAATGTGCATGCCTCCAGGTTGTGTGTGTAATGAAGGATATGTGCTGAACGCTGATGGAAAATGTGTTTTACCTGAAAATTGTCCAGGTAGACGTCTTGAATACTATGAGATACAGTTGAAAGTCGTTCCATTTTTACTCCTTTCACATATCCTGCAAGGAATACATGGAATTACTAGTAACTCTGTATACATAAAATTTGCTATTGATCGTGTTATTGCATTCATCATTGTGTTTCAGGCAGTTGCGATGACCCTAATGCCTCTTTCAGTGAATGCCCAAGTGCATGTCCCAAGACTTGCAGCGACTCTGGTGATAGAGCGTGCATAGCAATGTGCATGCCTCCAGGTTGTGTGTGTAATGAAGGATATGTGCTGAACGCTGATGGAAAATGTGTTTTACCTGAAAATTGTCCAGGTAGACGTCTTGAATACTATGAGATACAGTTGAAAGTCGTTCCATTTTTACTCCTTTCACATATCCTGCAAGGAATACATGGAATTACTAGTAACTCTGTATACATAAAATTTGCTATTGATCGTGTTATTGCATTCATCATTGTGTTTCAGGCAGTTGCGATGACCCTAATGCCTCTTTCAGTGAATGCCCAAGTGCATGTCCCAAGACATGCAGCGATCCTGGTGATAGAGCTTGCATATTAATGTGCATGCCTCCAGGCTGTGTATGCAATCAAGGATATGTGCTGAACGCTGATGGAAAATGTGTTCTACCTGAAGATTGCCCAAGTATGAGATAAAATAAATATAATATAATTATAATTTTTAATTTTAATACGTTTATGTAGTAACTAGCTGTGCCCGCGACTTCGTCCGCGTGGAATTTATTTGACAAAGTTTCATACAAACTTTCATCCCCTATTTTATCCCTTTGGGGGTAGAATTAATCAAAATCCTTTCTTAGCGGATGCCTACGTCATAAGATCAACCTGCATGCCAAATTTAAGCCCGATCCGTCCAGTGGTTTGGGCTGTGCGTTGATAGATCACTATGTCAGTCAGTCAGTCAGTCAGTCACCTTTGAGTTATATATATTCAGATTCGGCAAACAAGCATACGACTCGCCTGGGCCCTAACCACGCTAGAGCTACTCAAATCGTAATAGAAAGGCAAAAGCTAGCGATTGCGTTTCAAACGCTCCGCTTTTGACGTTTTGCTGACACCATACCATATCAATGGTCAAAGACTCATAAAACGGAAGTTCTTTACTTATTAATATGAATGAAACTTCTATATAAATAAGTTTAATTTATTTTAAGGTTTTAATTAAATTTAGAATTTTATTGGTGATCAATTGCAAAAATATCTATGAAAACATTGAATTTCGCATACCAAAATGGTGGAGTGAAAGTCGTTGCATTTTAACTCCTCAATCAGAGTCTGCATAGAATAAGTCCTGTTACCAGGAAACCCTGCATACATAATTTTCCATTGATAGCCTTCATTACATTCGTAATTGTCTTTCAGGCCGTTGCGACGACCCTAATGCATCGTTCAGTGACTGCCCATCTCAATGTCCCAAGATGTGTGGGGACACTGGTGACACGGTGTGTATAGAATCGTGCGCGGAGCCCGGCTGTGTCTGTAATTCTGGATATGTGCTCAACGGATCTGGTGGGAAATGCGTATTACCAGAAAATTGTCCAGGTACACGTCTTGAATAATATGTGATACAGTTGAAAGTTGTTGCATTTTTACTCTTCTCACACGCCCTGCAAGGAATACGTGGAATTACCAGTAACTCTGTATACATAATTTGCTATTGATCGTGTTTATTGCATTCATAATTGTGTTTCAGGCGTTTGCGACGACCCTAATGCCTCTTTCAGTGAATGCCCAAGTGCATGTCCCAAGACATGCAGCGAACCTGGTGATAGAGCGTGCATATTAATGTGCATGCCTCCAGGTTGTGTTTGTAATGAAGGATATGTGCTGAACGCTGATGGAAAATGTGTTTTACCTAAAGATTGCCCAGGTAAAAGCCTAAAACCCGCCTAATGTTTTGACATTAACTGCATACAGTTAATATAGCCTACAGATTTTTGCAATACCAAAATTATCAAAGGAATTGCTCGCAAATTGCCGATCTGAACGGGAGTGGGAGCAAGGTAGGGGAAGGGCGGGGGGATTGGTCTTCCAGATCTCTCACTCATCGTACGAAACGCAGCTTTATTCGCTACTTTACGTTGATCTTCTGACAGAGGGTGGTTTTACCCTGAGCTAGATCGTATAAAGCTGTTGTCAGGCTACAGTTTGGTTCTACCACCGTCAAATAATGTTTATAAAGTAAATTATGTTTGTATCTAGTGTAACTCACTACATAATAAATAGTTAGGTAGTTATTACTACTTGTACATTTATAATATCTCAAAACCTACTAAATAATAATAATAATAATATCGCCAGACTGACACACCAACTGTATGGTCCTAAACTAAGCAAACCTTGTACTATGGGTACCGTACAATGGACTGGGGGCGATCCCAGTGACACCCAGACAAGGGCAAATTACAAAAAGGCTGTTTCCGAAATTTGCCCCGGCAGAAATCGAACCCGCAGCCACCCACCAGTGAGCCAAACGGCCTACGCTCGACGAAAATCAGACGAAATTGCTATCATTTTATGTCATCAACAGCATAATGAAAATGTTTTCAAAATTAAGTTTAGTCGTAACTTGTAGGCAATTAAATCGATTTTATTACCATTGTATAGGAGAAGTCTAAAATAACAACTTCCTAATTTTAGTGGATGAGTTCGATTGCAAGCCTCATAACGCGACGTACAAAGAATGCCGGTCGGCGTGTCCCGCCCGCTGCTCCACGATCAACAGTGGCCAAAAATTATATTGTCCAGCGGTTTGCCGCGAACCGGGCTGTGAATGCAATACCGGCTTTGTACTAGACGATAACGAAAGGTGTATAAAACCAAAGGATTGTCCAGGTAAGACACACGCGGTATAAGGAATATCCTGTAATAGAAGTATAATATACCTAATTGCGGATTACGTGGGATCCCTACATATTTCGTAATATTGTCTTGTAATTTTGTTTTATTGAAATTTACTCTCTGAGTTGATTTTTCTTTTTCGAAAAAATTATAGGTCAAAAAAATTTTAGTTCAACAACTTTGCATGTTTTAATCTATGTATTATATTCTTGAATGAAATATACTGGATTGTAAAAATGTGTTGTATTTATTCTGTCCTTGTAACTTGCTCCCATTTTCAATAATAAAACCATTACTCTGATTATGTCGTTACTTCTTTAAGCTATCACCTATCACCAAATATAATTTGTTTGAAAAAGAGGAAAGAACAACATAAATCGGTGTTAATTTGTGACATTACTAACATTGCTATTATCATTACCTACTGATAAATGGTTGATTGACATCGCTCATATTATCATAACAGCCTCCAACTGAGTCGCTGATTTGAATATACGGCCTCAAGTTACACACGCATAAACTACTTAAGAAGAAATTAAATTATTACGTTCTAACAAATATTTGAATGCGTGTAAATATAAATTAATTTAAACGAGAATACTTAGGTATTTGTATCATATCAGCTTACAAATTGACTGACTCAACTGTTCCAAATTCGAAATCACTCGGGGAATCTTAAGTTCTGTGGTGAGTATTATGTTCCATTGTTTTCTTTGGCATAATAAAATTTATGTCAGATTTATTCAGTTCTGATACAGATATCGCATAGTCTTATGTACCTCTATTTTGTTACTTACATGGGAAAGTGCTCATGGATGTATGCTTCGAAGAGAGCGAGTAGGTGATGTCAGACTCCAACAAACTAAAATCCCACAGTAGACCTATCTTCACATTGTGATGGGGCCAAAGCAACGCTTGCGCACACATCTGTGACGAGTAATGTCTTACCTCAGCTAAATACTGAGACATACCTAAGTAAACTTTTTCATCGCTCATTGTTTGCCAGTACTACATAATTATGCTATCAATTTTGTAATATAAATAATTACTGTTCTTTGAAACGTTGGTTACCTACTTACAATTGTCTACTGGTATTCGACCTTTTGAAATTAAATAAAAAACCCTTAAATAACTAGTGAGATAGCCCTAAAATAGTCATTTTCATCCATTAACAAAGCACTGACAAATCTAAATTGCTTTGTAATATTATTCTAAATTGATAATCGATAGTGTCATTTACACTTAAGTTACTAAATCTTTAGGCTACGTTTGATTATTCGTATGTCACTGGAAATCTTGCTCCAAAAAAGCATAGTAAGGATTTATTGAAATGGCTAAGCCAAATTTTACCACGAGTGTATGCGAAATAAATAAGTCGGTTAAAAAGTTGAGTTATATCATTGAAGATACTGGAATTTTGAGAACCAATTATGGTTTTTTTTATAGTGGAAAATGCCAAAAGTGATATAAAAATGAATTTTTAAATTTTCTAGCACCGGAAACATGCTCCATCCCCAAGAAATGCAGAAGAACCTGCGGTTCTCCAAATCCGCCGGACTGTCCGTACACGCCAGCGAAGACTAATATAGACGGATGCGAATGTCAAGAAGGGTACATCCTGTCTGAGGAAGGAGGGAAATGTATAACGATAGAAGAATGTCCTAGTAAGAACCTTATTTTTATCTTCACTATATTCAAAGGTGAAAGGAGGTGAAGGTGAGGTAAAGAAGGTGAAAGGTGAGTTCACCTCTCAGTAGGACACTTATTCTACTCAGCTTTTGCCAATGGTCTATCAGCGCGCCTTTTGTTGTGATCGAGCACTTCAATTCTTCTACTTAGAATATCTTAACTGCAGTTTTTCTAAGCTGTACAGTTCAATTTACACTGGCAAAAGCAAAGATTATGAAAAACCCATGTCAATTGATAAATAGGTTAATGTCCAACTATTATCAGAGTATTCGTGGACTAATGGGACTGGTCTGAGACTGACTACTGCTCTTGCAATTTTTCTGCACACACCTACACTAGCTTTTTAATACTGGATGCCTTCTCGCTATTCTATTTCTATTTCTACAAATATTTCCGTATCAGCCAATACAAAACAATACAACCTATGGTATAGCATATTGACGCCATTTTAAAAGATAAATGTGCAATAACGTCATTGGTTCTTTCAACGCTTGACCTTGAATGGACCAATCAAAATGTCAGGTGCGGTCACACATGCAGTGGTAATGCATATTATGGTAAGCGAGTGGGGGTCCTGGCTATGCGGCGTCTGTGGCTTATTGGTCTAGGCAATACTCACAGACTCACTCTCGCAGATATAGATTTACAAAGATAACGCAAATGCATGTACTTCGCGTGTCCGAATCGAAGCTTCAAGGTTGGTCGCCGCTAACTTGTGAGCCGAGCGGGTCTTTGAATCGGTTTGGATTTCCCGTCACTAAATTTTGGATGTGACGTCACAGTAGGTGTTAAAAATTCATTAAAAAAATTCGGCAATGGTGGTTTCAATACAAATCGTGATTCTTGCGTTGTCTATGTAAATCTATATCTGTGCTCACTCTAATACTTAATGGTGGTTTGTAGATGATCAGTCCTGCAATGGCGACCCTCATGCAAGAGTGAAGCAATGTCCGCCACCGTGCCCTTCGACCTGCAGTTTCCCAGATCAAACTCCTTGCAAGAAAATGTGCGAACCGATAGGTTGTGTGTGTGAATTTGAGTACATATATTCCGAGGAGCAGGGGAAATGTGTGCTGCCCAGTGATTGTCCAGGTAAGGTTAAATTTTGAATACATTTCTTAGTTACCTCTCGTATGTTATTTTGTGTTGTTTATCTTATTGGTATGCAAAAGAGATACCTAATCTATATTCTGATCACTTACTGCGACATATATACTTGTAGTTTAAAAAATAATAAACTGTAGAATGAAATAATAATTTCTAACGATTTTTGTGAAAAAAGGTTCTAAAGGTTGACAAACTGTAAATTCCTGTTGTAAGTTTGTTTCTGCATCATGTTGGCAATCTCTGTTATGTGTATATGTATAAGGAAGAAACAGTGCCTTCTAGAGATGCCCGAAGCTCTGTAGTATAAAGCGTAAGAACTAATCGTTAAAAACAGTCACTATGTATACCTATATAGTTATATGTCGTGTATCGCTAGCACAGATAGAGTGGCCGCGCGGCGAGCGCCCCGAACGTCCATATAGAAGCTTCGCTTCAAAACAAATCGTTCGATTTCAGGTGGAGATCCCTGTGGGCCAACCGCCATGTTTTCCTCCTGTAACTTCGATTGTCCACACAACATCTGTCCGCAAGACGATAGCAGGGAGATCATTCTGTGCAAACCCCCCCGCGACTGTCCCTCTGGCTGCGTTTGCAAGTTGAATCATAAGAGATTGAGTTATGAAAACCGCACTTGCATAATATCCTCGACATGTCGTAAGTCATTACCTGTCTCTATTCATTATATGATTAAACTAGAACTGGGCTGAACAATTGTATGTTCGAGCATCATGGAAAAAGCTGACCACTAGGCCGATTTCTACGTGGTTTTACTATAAAAAAGAAGATAGATAGAAGATATCAATCACTGGGGATCGAGTTAGAGGACAAAATCTAAAATTGATAAAGTACTTATCACAAATTACAAGCTACTTTTTATCTCGAGATATGCGCAAGCGCAACTGCGGGTAATTGTAATTTATAATCGATTCGTGACGTACGCACATGAGTTCGTTAACCCGCATTTTTATTAAAACCTCGGTCATGCTATTTTGTACTGTAATACAATTGCCGTTAAGTTATTTCTTATGTGTCATCGAAATTTGCGCGCTCTGTCTGCATTAACCTTGACAATGTTGACATTTTACTAGAAACTCATCCACATCAACCAAAATAATAGATTAAACGGAAATCTATACAAATAAATAAAATTGGAGTGTCTGTTTGTAATATCAAAATAACACCTTTTCACTAAATGCATATGAAAGTGCACGACACCTATAGCAAAAACGCGATTTAAAAAATTTTTGTCTGTCTGTCTGTCTGTCTGTGTGTTTGTTCCGGGTAATCTCCGAAACGGCTGGACCGATTTTGACGGGACTTTCACTGGCAGATAGCTGTTGTGATAGGGAGTAACTTCTATTTTAGAAAAACAAAAGTTTTCAAAAATGAAAAAATGGGTTCTGTCGTGCGGGCTCAGAACGCGGGAGCGGGCATTTTTGTTAAGTTAAATTCCACGCGGACGAAGTCGCGGGCTCAGCTAGTAAAAAATAAAAAAATCCGTTTGAATTTACTTAGGTACAATAAACGCCGTATAAGTACCTTGTCACCCGAGTACCTATGTCACCTTTGTATATCACCTTTAGATGTCTACAAAATGGCCACTATCCTAAAATTTACACACTCGTGTGACGCCTTAGCTTGTAAGGAAAGACAATGATCAAGACACTACGTCTTCTAGTAAGTAACTAAATTAATAGTACATTTTAATTATATCACAGCTCCTGTGGACTGTACAAGGCCTCACGAAACTTGGAACGATTGTCCTTCAGAGTGTCTAGCTGAGAACTGTGAGGATGTAAACAATCAGCCGACTACTTGTAACACGTTCGTGTTGAACTGTCAACCTAAATGCATATGCGAGAAGAACCATTTTAGGAACGGCAGCGATATTTGTATCCCTGCTGCTGATTGCCGTGAGTACAAACATACTACCTACATAGGTTTCTTTTTGGTGTCTTTTTGTTTCAATGAGCTATGGCCAACTTTGGTGTCGTCATTTTCTGACCAATCCTGGTCACCAATCTCGGTGTTTGCTGACACTCGAGCACCTTTAATTTTACCACGTGGTGCGTATGCGTAATTTTGTTTTCAATCGCTACCGTATTTTCATCTATTCTCACTGTGAGTTTGTTCACTTAATAACTCAAAAAAGATGTTTTGTTTTAATTTTAAAGAGACCTTTAAAATATAACGACAGCAAAAATCAAAACAACATTTTCGTATAATTTTCCATTCTCATCAATTCTGATTTTAAACCGCTTACGACTCGCAAAACGGAAATTAATTTGATCCGAATTATTTTGATGAGTAATTTCAGCTAACTATTGTAAAGAGAATCTAATCTCACCAGAGCCGTAGCTGTGTACCGTGAATCGCTTTGTCCAAATGCTTTTGAACGAATACCTAGCAGGGAACTGAAAAGTGGAAATAAATCCCGTCGCTTTAGAAGGAAATTCGATGGCTCAGGAAACCCGAGCGAAACAGGTTTCCTCGACTTAAGTGAATCTTATAGAAAATATTTCGGACTTGCGGCTCGGACTACAACGGATTACGCTGGTTAATAGTTCGGGGCCATAAGAAGTAATCTTTTCGGGGCTATTATCACCTTTAGGAAAAATATGACAAATCAAATGGGAGATCTCATCATAAGTATCACTTACTTGTAGTTTTTAAGGTTCAAATTTCCTTTATAGATATTGTTCTGTCTTGCTCTTCTGTCTTACTTGTAATAATACCTCAGGACTATAAGGAGAATACCAATATGTAGTTGAATAAGTTTATTTTACGTGCTAATAGAAACGGAACGCGTTCGACCGCGGTGTATCAATACATACTACAGATAAATAGAGTTTACTCGTCGCTCAACAGTGGCCCAATTTCGTAGGCACCTATAAAAACACTTTATTACTTAAGTACTTTCTTAACTATTATTTATGTAGAATTGCATAGTTTGATTGTATATCCGAATACGCCTCCTTGATTAATTATCACTACATAGTATAAAACAAAGTCGCTTCCCGCTGTATGTATGTCCCTATGTATGCTTAGATCTTTAAAACTACGCAACGGATTTTGATGCGGTTTTTTTAATACATAGAGTGATTCAAGAGGAAGGTTTATATGTATAATACATTCATAATATAGTAGAGAAACACTGATAATTTTAGAGCCGTGCGAAGCCGTGGCGGGTCGCTAGTAATCAACTAAAACGCGTCAATCAACGTTCGTTTTCGCCGTATAGGTACTCTCTTTTCATTTCTTTCTCGGTCACTCTCCTTCTCTTTCACTCTCCTTCTCTTTCACTCATTCGTTATAAGTAGCTCATCATGTTCGGATACACAAACATTGCATTCCCACTTTATATTCTGTCCGTTAGGTACTTAAGTACCTACCTCTACAAAGACAACATGACTGACATTGGTTTTATGGAAACTAAACAACGTAACATCATTTTTACAACCAGTTAAATACAGAATAGGTTATCTCATCGTATAGATACTTATCTTAGATAGACAGGTACCTATCAATCTCAGATAACTATAACGAAATAAGATAACTATAAGGTATGCGCAACGTTAAATTTTGTTAAAGTAGGTAGGTACATTAAATATATTTCATGTTTATTTAAGCTGAACTGTCATTAAACTAAGTACCTATCATTTAACGATTGTTTGCTGTATAAGTACATACGCTTATTGGCTGTATAAGTAAGTAGGCACATACGCAGGTAGGTAGGTAGGTAGGTAGGTGGGTAGGTAATTAATTAGTTTCATGGTCCACTGCTCGACTTGTTTGTTCAGATGGCTATTATCAACGTTTCGTAATTTCGTATTATATCGTGAATAATGTAAATATTCCAGACAATTTAGTGAAGCAGTAACAAAGCTGCCAACTGACCAAACAAGTTTGTAGCGTAATGCAAGGTGTCCAATAGACGCAAGTAGTCGAGTCGAATCGAACAAATGTTCGAATTTCAATCACGGTTTTTGAACCATGAAGTTAGGTATTATTTCGCACTTTTGAAACACTCTGTATTAAATTCCTAGTAGGTACTGCGATGCAATAGCGCATATTCATAGCTGCAAAAAGTCGCTATGTGCACCCACCTTAATGAGCGGCAAGAATATTTGGGGCCCAACTCTATTAACCGCTGGCATCTCGATCAACGTGCAATACGTCAAAACTGACGTATTGCGTATATGTATACGTCAGTTTTGTCAGACGTTTATAGAATAACATGAAATTGAAAATTTAAAAACCCTCGATGCGACGCCTTTTTAAACCACAAAAGAGCTGGTAATTTTCAGATCCTCGCAATAGAACACCGATTCCGACCAAGGATGATACGTGAGGCCATTGAAATTAAAAAACATCCTAATTTCAATAGGGAAGATGGCTGGGTGCTACCACCAACTTGGGATCCAGTAATTAATATAATTAAATCGAAAACCAAGCGTACCATTGCAAGACCTCAAGACACAGTGAGCACTTTCTGCGTGGATCGGACCGCAAACACCAACTAAATTTTGAGGGTACCCAGTTTTTAACTATGACATCAGGACGTCTAACACCTCAGTCCCCCCGTGACCACGGTTGCTGTAAAGCAACCGAAACGTCGGGAACATAAAATTAAATAAACGCGATATAATCCGTAAAAATAGTTTTATTTCAATGTGTAGTATTCGCGTAAATATAAGAAAACAATATAATATGCATTGCCAGGATATGCCGCATCTGTAATTTTTATAGGTCGACCTTGAACGCACCAATCAGACTTCGCCATCCCGCCAACTTTTGACGATTGCATTCTCATACAATAGTGGACGTACCTACGCGGTGTCTTTTCTTATTGCTCTGTGGTTTATCCGGGTCACATTGCGTGCACGGTATAAATTGATTTTATCTGAGTTTATTTACTAGTTGTGGACGGTGCACGATGTCGGTCGTGTTGTTTCTTTCTGTGGTGTGTTTAGGCGGCTGTGTCCTGGGGCAAGTGGACAAAACCGAAGGTATTGTTACGTTTTTCTTTGTTATCTGAGCACGAAAGTACTTATCACTAGGACTACCTTCGCATATAATCAGGGCCATTAATAACTTGAGAATCTCTTTTAATAGCACCTTATAGGTATGTTTCTATCAATATTTTTATATGAAAAACATATCAATACTTATTATTAGTAAAAACACCTCATAATTTTACTTATGATTACAATCTGAAATCTCGTACCGAGCGTAGGTAGCCTAATTTCATTTACGAAAAATATAGTCCCAACAGTTACATCGTTTCAATACAAAATTACCACTGGACTGTTATTAAAAATTTACTACTTATTTAATCCAAAATCAGAACACATTATATACAATTAAGGACCCAACATTGAACTCTAAACGCCGTTAGAGCACCGCTAAACCCACTTGAATATCAGAGTTTCTATTATTTTGGTCGTTATCAGACCGCCTTTATACACCGCTGAAATGCGTTAATGACAGCCTCTGTGGATGATAGTGAGGTTCAGACGGCTTAACGGCCCTTTGGAGCGAGGATTTGCTATAACCGACCCGGGGAATTGATTTGACGGTGTTATTTTGCTGGCTATGTTTTGCAGGCGTTTGATTTTTTGTATCAGTATAAATAATGCTTGGTAGTACGTAAATGGTGATACATAATCATTCTAATGGTTCTGATCGATGGTGATGACCAACGACATCGGGAGCGTTTAAGTTCGATCCCCTTAACACCTGTCAACAATAAATAAGTAATGTTTAGCAGTTGAAGCCATATTTGCAATAAAAGAAAGAAGAAAAGTCTGTCGAAATAATACAATTAACATAAAATCATATTTAAATTTGTAATAAGTAAATTAACAAAATAATAATACTGATTAATAATAAATATGTAAGCCTTTGCCTTTTTAAAATAATTTTTCGTAATTTATTTAGTAAGTATCGCATGATATACGGAGGTATTTTTGAGGCGAAAGGCCTTCACGTCGGCGATGCTAGATTGAACTGAGGTGAACCCAGCGACCCTACCACAGACCTCATAGGACCTATCTACCTATTTATCTATTACTTTAATCTGAGGTGATGACCTTAAACACCTACTTAGTATTTAATCTTAAAAAAAACAATCGGCAAAACAAAACACTACTAGCATGGCGTCATCGAAATAAAGAAAAGAAATATAAATCTTTCTGCTATTTATCTTCAGCCAAACCGGAACAGCAATGCGGCCACAATGAAATAGCTGTAGACTGCAGAACAATATGTCCACCACAGAATTGTGAAATAGCTTATACTGAGTATGCATGTGGTGAGACGAGGTGCGAGCCAGGATGCGATTGTCTGCCAAATCACCTCAGAAACGGCAGTGGCATATGCATACTGAATGATGATTGTCCTTGTAAGACGTTTTCCAAAAAGCATATCGCTAATATCACGCCTTGTTATAAAAAAAATATATACAACGTGTTAAGGAAATTGCATAAAACCTGAAATAAGTTTGTTCAGAATCGAGAATAGAATCGATTTCACTAATATAATTTATGTAAGGGTCAGAATTTGTAACAAAATAGAACAACCACTTACGCCGCTTTTTAGGGCCTGTGCACACCACGTTTTTTAAACGCGCCGTCGACGCGCGTTAGTAGCGATACAGACTCGACACGCACGCGAGTCAGACGCACGTTTCTAAAAAGCGCGTCGACGGCGCGTTTAAAAAACGTGGTGTGCACAGGCCCATAATTTAACTCTATCGTCATCTTATCAGAGGTGCATGAGCGTTGTTGTAATGTAATATGCGACTCGGTGACATTGACTTAGTTCGGCCGTTGCGTCACGGGCGCACGTGTTTGTTTTTTTTTCAATTTCAAATCCAATTTCAAATAACATTATACTTATTATTTAATAATAAAAATAAGTTGTGGTGTGCCATTTCATTAACACGTTGTATTCAATTGATTAGGGAGCAGTCATGGAACCAGTTTTTCGCTTAAAAACCTTTACTGTTCAGGGTTTGAAAAAAAAGCAGAGTGTAGTTTGAACAGAATTGCTTTCAAAATAAAATTGCACTGCTTTGATACACAGACTGTTTGACACAGTTTTCGAATTTCGCATTTATGGCCTCGGGAGTTTTGGCTTAAGTAACCATTCGAAAAATTTTAGATCCCACCTATCCTATTTGTGGTATTAACGAAATAGCGAGAGACTGCAGGAGAATATGTCCACCACAAACCTGTCAGAGCAAGCTTGCTCTGTATAGATGCATGGAAAATATACCATGCGAAGCAGGCTGTGACTGCGTTGCTAACTATTTGAGGGATGATAATGGAGTGTGTATTCCTAGCGAAGAGTGTTTTGCGAGTATGAACATTTTTTAAATTAAATACACATAAATTTAAGCTTTCTTTACAACTAGTACATACAATTTCTATCCATAAAGAAGCTAATATGCAATCGAGGAAAATATGAGGATCTATAGAGTTTTGTAGAGTGAACTAAAGCTTGATTAAAGTGTGTAAGTCTGAAAAAGAAAAAAACACATTACACGTACGACGTTTTATCAGAGATAGACAAATGTAAAACAAAATGCTGCCATCAAATTACAAGTTTAAAATGTATCTTGTTACAGCGCCAACATGCTCTGTTCCTCCCGAATGCCAACGAACCTGCGCGTCACCGATTCCACCAAACTGTCCCTACAAAGCGGCAAACACAAACATAGATGGATGTGAATGCCAAGAAGGCTACATCCTGTCTGAAGAAGGAGGCCCGTGCATCAGAATTGAAGATTGTCCAAGTAATTATTTTGAATATTATTATCACCAGCTTCATGCTTCAGCCTTACTCTACGGCCTAGGGTGACCAGATATTTGTATTTTCTGCCGAGTTATGAGAGCACTTTACATACATCGTTTCTTTTTTCTTACAAACGTCTTTACAAAATATTTATATTTTTTCGATATGCATAAAAACACTTTCTGTAACGACAATTTATAATGATAATTATGGTTGGCCCTATAACAACTTTGTCTATTAAACAAATCTTGTAATTAATTAATAACGAAATTTCCTATTCTAGATGATGCAGGTTGCAACGGTGATCCTCACGCAAAAGTAAAGCAAAGTCCACAATCCCGCCCATCCACCTGTAGCGCACCGGACGCTGTATATTGTGAAAGCTCATCTGTACCGCTTTCCTGCGAATGTACCGGCGGTTACATACTGTCTAAAGATGAAGGCAAATGTGTTCTGCCTGAACAATGCCCAGGTAGGTTAACATATGTTAAAAATACCTTGCAAGAAATAGGCTAAACCAATTTTGAACATCCCAAATGTGATAAGTAACACATTATCATTTTTGTGCAAATGATACTTGACCTCTATAAAACTAATTTAATATTAACTTATGTTAGTAGATATTTTTACTGATAGATAATATTATAATTATTAGATATTGAGGCCAATTTGGTTGTTATCAAATCACGACTGAAGTAAATCTGTACAGTCAACTTGAGCTAGGTCAGGTGAGGCTACGGAAATGAAGCGATCCTATTGGTTGAAACGGGCCGGCCCGCTTCATAGCATAGCCAAGTGGAAGCGGTCACCCTCGAGATCATGAGAAAGATAGTTCAGTCAACTTTAGTTTAAACGATACGAAGAGCTATTGACACAGAGAACACAAATACAGGTATACGAGTAAGATATAGAGCCTTAACATAAGATTTAAAAAGCTTCAAATTTGTCAACGTTTTTAGACCTGGTACAAAACAGAAGTATGATTAAGGTATTTTGAGCGTTAAGGTAGATTATAATAAAGATCCTTAAAGACTGGCTGACGTTTCAATTCTTCTAGGTGGAAACCCATGTGGGCCTAACAGCCGTTTTGTAGAATGCGTGTACAACTGTCCAAGTGACTACTGTCCGGTGGACGACGGCAGCGACATTATCGCCTGTGATCCAGTACCGATCTGTCTGTCCGGCTGCATTTGTGAATTGAACCACAAGATGTTGAGCTATGAAAACAATACGTGCATAGTGTCTTCTGATTGCCGTAAGTGTTTCAATCTGAAATCTAAATAGTATCACGTAGATATATCTCAGTATCTGTAGAATACTATTGTAACTTCTCCTATATACCTAGATTTCAATGTTGGCAACTTCATGATCGAAACTTACTGATAAAATATATAATAATGTATGTAATAAAAAATAAATAATAATTTAGCCCTTTTGACGTCCCACTCCTAGGCACGGGCCTCCCCTCAACACGAGGGGGATTCAGGCCCTAATCCACCACGCTGGCCCAGTGCGGGTTGGCGGATTTCACATGTCTTTCGAAAATTGGTTAGATCTTCTAAGACAAGCAGGTTTCCTCACGATGTTTTCCTTCACCGTAAGCAAGTGATAATCATATAGAAATTATGATTCCCACATAGATTTCGAAAAATGCCGAGGTGCGAGCCGAGGTCCAAGCCAACCCAACCCTGGTGCCCGCAAGACGCGTGCTTTAACCAATCGGCTATTACTGCTATGTAAATGCTATATCTATGTAAAAGCGAAAAAATAAGCTGACTAACCCATTAATCACTACATATTATCTTTGAAACTGTGAGACCTACGGACTAGGTGTTTGTTCAGATTAGCTTTTACCCTGAGCACACGCAGTTGAGGGGCCCAGCTAGATTTCAGTTATCGGATAGTAATCTAATAAGGCTTCAAAAGCCTGTTTTGACAATTTATTGACCATAAATGTTTTATGAAATCTAAGTGATATTTTTCAATTTCAGCTCCCGTGGAATGCACAAGGCAAAACGAAGTTTGGAGTACATGTCCCGAGTGCTTGGCGGAAATGTGTTCAGATGCTAACAATCCACCCAGCGTTTGCAACACATTAGTGTTGAATTGTCAACCCAAATGTATTTGCAAGGAGAATTATTTCAGAAACTCAAAGGGACTTTGCGTGTCTCGTGAAGAATGTCGTAAGTAACTACCTACGTATGCTACAGGTAGATATCTGTAGGTATTGATATATTTAGGTAGGTAAGAAAGGGAGTCAGTTGTTTTAACAACGGGTCGAAAGGTACCGTAATATCACCGTCGCAGATCTTAAAACAAAAGTCCTAGATTTTATACAGGGTGAAACTGAATTTGAAGGCCACTTGGGTTCCGTAACTGCAACATAGTCGTAATAAAATGTCAAATCACAAACTTGTATTGTACACAATAATAGGTAATGATTTTATCGTTTGAAACCATGCCATGTCGTTAACTAATCAGTTATTTCACACACGTTCTTTATCGTGTATTTTTCTTATTCATTCATAAAATAATAAAACGTGAGTAATAGCAAATACGTGCAATAATTAATTTGAATCTTATGTTATTTGATTGTGTTAATAATATCACAGGGATCAATTTATATTCCTTAGTGATGTTCTCTAAATCTTCTTTGGTACAAGAACGATCACTGATCACTGTTTGGCTAATGAATTCAATTTCATCCTGTATAGAGATACCTAGATTTTTAGTAAAAGGCGTATTATGAAGGAACGCATCTCGTATGGTGTACAAATATGACAGCACAAAATAAAAGATTTACCAAAGTAAATAACATGACAAAAGTAAATACTATTTACTTAGGTATAAAAGGCAAAACATAGGTAATTAGAAGTAAACATCGTATTGTTTTAGTTTCAGATTCGCAAGCTTAAAGAAGTTTTGGAACCAAGCCAAGTGGATTTACTTTAAGATTTGAATATTCTAATTTAGTGTATTAAGAAATTTGGTTTAATGTCAAAATATATGTAGTAATTATTAAAATTTATGATTTAAGATAGTTGTTTCTCTATTTAAGTATCAGACTTTTCAAAGTCAACTATATAGGTACCTAATGCTCTGAAGTGCATTATGAAAGAAAACTGACACAGGGACAAGGTAATGAAATAGGGAGCCAGCAGCCCGTGACTTTTGTTTTCCTCGCTCTTTGATAGACAAATATCTTTTCTCTTGTCTCCAGGACATTAAATTCTGGAGAGTCTATTCTGGGATCGCAGCAAATAATCGTTTTGAAGTTAAGCTTCTTTGATATTTAGCGGAAAAGGGAAGATCTTCCAGCCGGGCGGATGTTATGCCTGGCGGGGCGGCCCCTATGCCCCGCTGGTTATTCTCGGTATCTTGTATATATAGTCACGATGCTTGCGAGTCTTAATATCGTGATTCAGTTTTTCTATGAAGAATCCGTACATTGTATTGAGGCGCTGCATTTAGCGCCACCTGTCCGTTGTGAGGTCGCCACAGGACTCCCCTCCAAGGCCGGAGGTCGATAGTCTTTGTAAGTAGAGAGACTGATGAGCGTGTGTCGTAGAACCAAACCTGGCACGGTGAGTCGGCTGTGGTGTAGTCCTGTGTGACACTTGCTGGCGTGCTGTGTGCGTTGCAGAACTGGCAGCGCGGTGAGTCGGCTGTAGTAGTCCTGGGTGGCACTGGATTGTTTTGTGTGAGCGTGACTGTAGGTGCTGACACCATCGAATGTAGGGCGCGGTGATGTGAATGTGAGGTCGCCACAGATATATATTTTTTTATATCGCCAGACGAACACCGACTGTATGGTCCCAAACTAAGCAACGCTCGTACTATGGGTACCGTACAATGGACTGGAGGCGATCCCAGTGACACTCAGACCAGGGAAAATTACGAAAACGCCTTTTCCGAAATAGCCCAGGGCCGAGTAGCCGAGCGGCCTACGCTCGAACCACTGCGCCAAGCGGTCGTCAATTTATTACTTTACACAATAGTAGTAATACTGATTTTAATTTTGACTGGTAGAGATTCTGCTCATTATTCATGTTCAATAATGACACCTCTATTCCGGTACGATATAACTCTCAAATTCAAAAGTTATAAAACTTTCAGTCGAAATTACGGCCCAACTCTGCCGGACGTTACGGCGTAAAATTGATATTTTAATATTCCTTTGTCAGTCGGAATCAAATTTCAAAGTAATCTTGGTATTATTTAAGTTTACTCCTGAATTTACAAGGATTTAACACCTGTTTGGCGTTTTGAAATATATTTTCGAGGCGAAGGATTGGTAAGGTATTTCAAATTCGAGGATTCGGATTTTTGTCTTCGCAAAAGAACAAAAACATCTGCATCCTTTGTGAAAACTCACTCATTCTATAAACCATAAATCAATGTTACTGGAACAGTATTTCATGTAGTCCGTGTTCATCATTCAAGGTGTTTCAATAGCCTGAAATAATATAGGGGGTTTGGGTGAGTAAAAGGGAAAGAATAAATTGGTATTTATTTTTTTCAAATTACAGCACTTTTTAATATAGGTATTTGAAAAAAGTGTTCACATTTCCTATTTAGAGTTACGATTGCCTTGATTTAAGCTAACTTTATTGATGTCATCTTCTAAATTCCACACCATTTGTCAATTTACTACATTCGTTTGATTTCCTACTTGTTAGCAGACTAAGATTCGTATTAATAAATAATCTCAAGTCTGAAAGCAATCTTGAGTACGCTGTTGATATGTCATTTTGTACTGGTATGACATAAGAATGTCATTTCCAAGATCGCTCTCAGACTTGAGATCGATTTATTAATAGGAGCTTAGGAATCACTGTCTCGCTAAATTTTCTGCTTCATTTTATTATTCAGTTCTCTTTATCGATGTTACAATCTTTATTACTGGTCAAATAAATCTTTCGGCTTTCTACGAGTATGTACAGTAACGTCAACCGAATAACGTCTGATTAATTTGTCTTGCTAGTTCCTTTCCCTTGTGATTGGTTAACACAAACTAAATAATAGGCCCGATAAATGTTATTCCGCGAACTGTAATTACATTCGGCCGGTCCTGTTTGTTTGTTTTCGGCCGCTTTTGTTTTATTCCTTTGTTTGTTTGATGATTGTTTGTTTGTTAACGTGTTTACTTTCTTGTCGCCATAGCAACCGCTTAATGAAAAACCCCGACCTTAAGCAAAATTTAGTAACTTTTAGTTTTCATAATTTAACGATATCATTCTAAACTATGTTTTTAATGGTTAGTTTTTGGTCAAGCTTATTTTATGATTTGTTGTCCGATTCTGGGTAAGCATTGGATCAATTATTTAGGCAAATGATAATGTATTTATGACGAAGTTAAATAAGCTGGAATTACGGACATGTCCAAACGTTGTCGTTGAGCGCTCGTGTTACAACAATTGTTCAGAAATAAGAACATCAGTTCCACGCTGTTCAAGGTCATCAAGGTGAACATGTGGTGATGAAATCACACAATAGCTGATAAGTATGTGTTACGTCATCGTTAATATTTCGTTTGTTTATAATATCAGTGCGATAGCTACTAGTAACCAGTCACATTAAAACCACCGTGCAAGCTACACGTCTCGTAATTTATCATTCCCTACAGTCAAACCACATTAAACCTTATACACATCAACAGTATGGAATTACTATATTTTATTAAAATTATTTTATTTGAATTTTACAAAGTAAGTACTTATACATTATGTATTTCGGTGGTCAGCCTTCACTTTACCCTCATGGGAATTGGAGCGATATTTACAATTCATCAAAATTGCTTATCGTGCATCAGCTGTAAAAAAATAAGACAAATTAGATTATTATTTCTAATAAATATAATTACATTAAATGTAATCAAATTAAATTATAATTTATTTACACCTATTTAATTTTCCAAGGAGTCGCGGTTCATCTCCTCCGAATAACTCGTAACACATACAAAATGATTTCAACAGCATAACGCCATCCTCATCAATTTACCTTTACAGCAGGCACTTAAACGTACGAATTAAACTCGCTCATGGCTCTTTATAATTGTTTGCAAAAGGTCAGGCTGTTAGCGGCCCGCCATCCGAACGATTTTACGGACACGAAACACTCATTTAAAGGCACAACGCAATTCACTAATGCAGCTTCCCGTGTATAATAAATACTGATTTATCGCCCTTTTTAATTTTCGTAATGGCTTTTTATTGTGAAAATGGCTTCGTATAAATATGACGGCGAAATATAAAGCGGATTATGATTATGAGAAGAGAATAAGTAGGTAAAGCGATGTGAATCCACGGATAACACAAACTGTTATAACCCTTACTAATATTATAAATGCCAAAGTAACTCTGTAAGTCTGTCTGTCGCGCTTTTACGCTGAAACTACTGAACCGATTTAAATAAAATTTGGTACACAGATAGTCTAGAGCCTGACAAATGACATAGGCCTTAATGCGAAAAAAGGGTTCTAAGGGGTTGAAAGGGGGGGATGAAAAGTGTATGGAAGTATCGTCATTTTTAGGGCTAGAAGCTTGAAACTTATTTTTTAAGCTGTTGATTCGATATACCTACATAAATATACAAAGTTAATATCATTAAAAATGCTTCCCAAAAACACTATTCCACGCGGACGAAGTCGCGGGTACTTACAGCTAGTATATAAATAATTTTAAAGACGAGGCAGCACGAGCGTTTCCTTCGACGAGGAATGACCTGATTGAACGAGGCACTACAGCCTCGCGAGGCTCCTCTATCAGTCAGCACAAGGCTAATTAGTTGTGTAACGGGTACTTACGACAGTTATCGGGTGAGACGCATTTATTCAGGGACTCGTGGAACACATAACCAGTTCTGCAATCACAGCTGTTGTACCGACAACCGCTGAAGCAGGTCTTATTGGTCTGTTTGTAATCGGAGCAGCTGTTTCCACAGTGGTTGCCGCAACCAGTCATCGCGTTTGGGTCCCCTCCGCAATCAGCTGAAGTAGAAACAGATACAAATAAAAGCAAACCTTTATTAGGTTTAGTGGTAGGCAGAGGTGTACTTAACCTCCTTCAAAAGGCTTACAAGCATACATAAACACAATACAAGGTATTGCAAACATGCGTACAAGGTGACACATCGGTATGTTCAGAAAATAACACTGTTTTAAAGTAATCTAGTAATTAATTTTATTTCCTTATTATTCCAAACAATAGCATCGCAAGTAGGTACTTTCCTGTGACTAACTTTAGTACGACCACAATTCGTAATGTACTTCTTACAACTTACTTTTCGAAATGCGGGTAGGTATACAGCGAGAATTATGGGTAATGCCCGCACCCGCAAACCGCAAACTTGACTCACTTCTCTTGAGAGTTAGGAAGTCGACTTCGAATAAACTTAGCTGCCAGCAAGTTTCATTGGTATTCCGAGTTTCGACTCCTGTTATCTATGTGACTTTAGACTTAGTCTTACTGTTAATGACATTGATTACCAACTACCTTCACTATCTACACAAATCAATAAGATTGAAGTGTCTGTTTGTAATATCAAAATAATAGCTTTTTAGCAAATACATATATAATGAAAGTATATATACGGTACTTATAACAAAAAAACAATACAAATATACTTTTATCTGTCTGTTTGTTCTGGCTTATATCTGAAACGGTTGGACCGATTATGATGGGTCTTTCACTGGCAGATAGGCTACAATACTACTTTTATTATATCAAGACATTACACATGCAGAGCCACAGACATCAGCTCTGTTGTTGTACAAACGTTGAGGTCAATAGATCTCGCTTATATCCGAAACATCAAAATAGATAATCAACACACAACCGGCATTGAGGAGACTGCGGATGTCCTACTAAATACTCTTATTCCCGACGATGTAACGGCAAGCGACAGCGAATACCACCGCCAGATTAGAGCGTGGGCCGCGGAGCCGCCGCTCGCCCCCGAGTCCGATACTCCGTCCCGCGACGAATTTGAGAACATTGTGCGAGCCCTGCCTCTTAATAAAGCCTCCGGTGAGGACAAAATATCTAACAAAATGATTAAAGAAGCGTGCAAATCAGCCGGCGACTCTATGCTATATGTTTTTAATCGTTGCATCACAGAAGGCATTTTTCCACGAATATAGCGCCGTGGCTTTATTAGAATCATCCCGAAAAGTGGAGATAAACCTCCCGACGATCCCAAGTCCTATCGTCCAATAACATTGCTACCATCGTTAGGTAAACTACTAGAACGACTGATTGTCCCGCGATTGCTCCCCGGTGGACCAAAATTTAATCAAAAACAGTTCGGTTTTACGCGTGGCAAATCGACAGTTGACGCGGCTTTATCGGTAAGAAAAACTGTAAATTCATCTACGTCTGAATACGTATTGGGAATTTTTCTTGATATTTCGGGCGCTTTTGACAACGCATGGTGGCCGATGCTACTTCTCAAGCTAAAAACGCGTGGTTGCTACAGGAACATCTACTCACTTATTTACACATATTTTGTACAAGGAACAGCAACACTCAAACTTGGACATTATGCTGTGTCAAAGGCGCTGACATTAGGTTGTCCCCAGGGATCGGTACTTAGTCCATATTTGTGGAATTTAGGCTTCGATGACTTCCTCGAGCTACCACTCCCGTGTGGTTGTTCACTAACTGGATATGTGGATGACGGACTCCTGTTGATAGAATCAAATACGAGGGCCGGACTCGAGAACCTTGCGGAGTCATGTCTGCGCTTAATTTCTGAGTGGGGCGAGCGAAATCGTCTCACGTTCGCCCCCCAAAAAACCTACCAACTCCTCCTAAAAGGGAATTTAAAAGCGCCGCCACGTATTAAGTTTAACAACGCAACAATAAAGAGAAAACAATCGGTTTGCTACCTCGGATTAGTATTAGAAAGGAATTTCCCATTTATAGAGCATATTAAAACTGTTGGTGAAAAAGCGAAACGTAATTTTTATGCGCTGACGAGAATATCTACGGCAACTTGGGGACTTTCCTTTAATACGCTAAAGATTATATACGGGGCTACGTACTTAGGCTGCATGTGCTACGGCACACCGGTGTGGGCCGACAGGGCCACAATAGGGGCGGCACGGCGTAAATTACTACAAAGCCAACGTTTGGCGTTAATATTTCTATGTAAAGCATATCGCACGGTTAGTACCGAGGCCCTGCCAGTTCTCGCTGGTGTGCTCCCAGTAGACCTGGAGGTCCAAAGACGCGCGGCAATGTACTACTCTACTCGAGAGAGCATGAACACCGAGTTCCTTAAACCGCGAGACCGCTCTAAAATCGCTAGATTATTTAGTCCGATATCTGTCGTTTACGAAGATCTTCTGACCGAATGGCAATCCAGATGGGATACAACAACTAAGGGCCGCCACCTCCACCAATTCTTTCCATGCGTTCGTGAACGTCTGGAGAGTGCGTGGTTGGAGGTGGACCACTGTGTGGCTCAATTTCTGACTGGGCATGGCAACTTTAGGAGCAAATTATTCTACTTCACGTTAGTTCCTTCACCTTTCTGTCAATGCTCGACGCCGCAAAACAATCATGAACAATCTGCACATCACATCCTGTGGGAGTGCAGTCTCTGGCACAACAAACGGACTACTATGCTAAATAGCCTGCAAGTGACATCTGGAGTAGTTTATTACACAGACCTTGTAGAAACCAGGGACAATTTCCGTGCGTTCAAGCGCTTTTGCCATACCTATTATTGGAATCAAGTATAATCAGCTCACGAGTTTAGGTCCAATTAGTCATATTAAGATCCGTGGTGCCTTACAACTGGTCTTCAATCAGCTGTAACAGTCTTGTTTCTATGGCAATTAGCCCATACCAGCTACATATATTTTGTCTCCCGCTTTGCACCGGAGGGAAGTGGAAATATTTTCTTCCAACTCCTCCTATTATTTCTTTCGATTAAATTCGTGCGGGTTCCAAGACAATTTAACTTTTCCCCGGGACTCGTCGAGGGTCAAACCTCGACGTCATTATTGGTCACCATTGTCGATCCTGGCTTACAGGAGTTACAGTGGTGGGAGTGTGTGGCGGGACTAGTCCCATAAAAAAAAATTGTACAAACGTTGAAAAAGTTGTATTTACCTACTCGCTATTATTTAGTATCCGGTCTTTATTTAGTATTCTCCGATTTAAAGTCAAGATTGGTATCAATATTATGGGTACTACACATAATTATTGCTGCCATTCTCATGTTCCTATTATTTATTGGATTACGAATAACGATATACGACTACGATTTCTCCCATTTTATCATATCGTAAGCCCCATAAAGGAACGTCGTTCCAAAAAACATGATTCAAAATAACGCCACCCAGACTTCGTCACACAATCGTCTCATCATTACTTGCATTGGAATATTAAAATATTCAAGTCACGACGACTCCCAGTAGCGGGTATGCAAGTACGATTAAAGTCCGCACATAGCTGTGGCGAGGAGTTTTGATCCGATTCGTAGAGGGATAGAACGCAGTTGGGTCGTGACAGCATACCTAAGGGTCTTTGTTAGTTATATTTAATTAGTTATAGTTATAAGTAGTGATGCACAAGTAGTCCAAGCACAAGACACCTTAATTCCAAGAAAAAGAATCTTCGATATTCTAATTGAAATAAAATGGAATTCAATATAAATAAATATCGCCAGACTGCCACACCAACTGGATGGTCCCAAACTTAGCAACGCTTATGGGTACCGTACAATGGACTGGGGGCCATCCCAATGCCACCCAGGCCTGGGCAAATAACGAAATTCGCCGCGGCCGGAATTCGAACCCGCAACACGATGCCGTGAGCCGAGCGGCCTACTAAGCTCGAACCATCGCGGTCGTCAGAATATACCCTATAGTATTACTTACGACATTCTTGTTTAGGTATGCATGTTCCATTGACATCGCGCGCGAACCCGTCGATACACACACACTGTGGGGTGCAGGGACTAGTGGCGCCCCCGCATTTGATGGGGTGGCCCAAGTCTTCGCAGGTCTTCGGGCCGCAGTGCGCACACTCCACATGCTGTTCATTCACTCCACATGTGGACCTTTTGATGGCTACAAAGTGAAGATATGTCAAAGTCAAATTGTTCATTTTGTTTAGACTTCCAGGGCACTTACAAACTGTCATTTTTAAACATTTTTCTTATATCTACAGCCGGAACGGAACGCGACCTCGAAGGAGAAGAGCCGGCAAGAGACTCATCGAGCTTGTCTTTTTGCGTTTTGTAATATATTTTTTTTTAATCGCCATTTGATTTTTTAATTAATAATTACAAAGGATTGTAGATATTAATATAAATATAATGGTGAATATAATTAATATTTAATTAAGTATGTAACAAATTAAACCCGTTCCTAATTTGAAGTCAAAAACATGCAGCGAATGCCAAAATTAAAAAAGAAGCAACAGGAAAATTATAGGTTGTAGATACAAGGACATTCTTTGACTTTAGCTCGCGCGCTGATCCTTCAAGATAGGCAGGCAGTCCAGTATTTTTTTTTATTAAATAGACATCCTGTTTTATAAAAATACAATGAAGTTAAAATAAAAAGTTGTCATCAAAATAACTATACATATAACAAAACTGGTGGAAAAGGTCATATCTTTAGTATGAAGGTAATTATTTTCTTAATGGGACTAGGCCTGCCACACACTAGTACCACTGTGACTCCTGTAAGCCAGGATCGACAATCGTGTCCAATGATGACGCCGAGGTTTGACCCTCGACGAGACCCGGGGAAAAGATACACTGTCTTGGAACCCGCACGAATATAATTAGAATAATAATAGGAGGCTGGAAGAAAATGGTCCACTTACCTCGGTTTCAAAGAGGGAGACAATGTAAATAGATTAACGGGACCAACAACTCGTGAGCTGATTATTCGTGATTCCAATAAGAGGAAAGTAGGTACGTATAGTAAGCGCCTGAATGCATGGAAGTTATCCTAGTCTATTTTAGAGACTGCTCCAGATTATTGGTAGGTAAGTATATAAATTTCTAGAGGTAAACGTGGGTAGTTACTAAAATGTAAATTGGCAACCGTTGCAGTTCGTTTATTTCACGAAAACGCGTGCTGTGACTCTGATGGCACTAGTATATGGGTAAGTTTGCAATAATTCACGCGTCATCATGATATGAAGTGATTGTACACGCAGTCACTATATTTAATTGAATAACAAAACAGGAGAAAAAAGTTTCTCACCTGTACTGTTTATGAAATAAATCCAATATGTAGATACCAAAGCAATCACGATTAATTTAAACATTTTCACAGCCAACCACTCCCGATGGTAGCCTCCACACAAATGGCAACTCAAAATAATTTGAATTCTGTACACAACTACCTACTACCTTTGACATTCGATTCTTTTCCTTTTGATTGACTCATGTTGCATTACTCAATTATAGAGGAAATTTCCTTAATGTCTTGAACACCGTACGCACTTCGCTCGAAGAATATTATTTGAAAGGGTTACTTTCAACGAATTATATTTTAATATTATCAATATATTAAGCCATTATAAGCTTATATACAGGGAATCTACCGTACATTCGCGGTCCTATCAAACCGGAATAGGTCAAATAAAAATAAAGGAACCAACAATTTTTCCGAAGTAATCTCTATGCTAAGGTGAAAACAAACATTACTTAATTCCACACTGGGCACATTTTCTTAAAAAATCCCTAGAATGACAAAATGTGGAAAACAATACGGTTTTCCGCAGTTAGTCATTCTATTACATTTTTTTGTCACAGAAAATTGATCTTTATTATAATATATAATAAAGATCAATTACACATAACATATTCATTGATTGTATTTTGAGTGGGGATAATTTCCAATAATTCTCATTTGTGAATAAGGAGGTAAGTACGAGTAATTAAGCACACTTGAACGATAGAGTAACATTTTCGTAATCCCGAGATGAAAAAGTTATGTATAGTTAAACTTAATCTATTTCCATCGTGCCTATACAGGGTGAAGATTAATTAAATGGCCTAATTGACAAAAGAGTTTCAGTAAATGCAAAAATAATCATTATAAAATATGTCAAATAAAAACTTTATTTCCGCTTGAAACCATGTCAAATTGTTTATTGAAGCTATACTCCGTACTTTACTTTTACACACGCGCTTTATTGTATCCTTATCTTTTTTGTTCATAAAATAATAAGTCGTATTTTATTAAAACATACGTTTAATTGTTTACGTTTATTTTGTTTTAGTGATATTATTATTTATATTGTGATATTATTACTTACTGATGTGCGTTAAATCTATATGGGTATAAAAATATCACGATCGAAATTTGAGGAATAAATTCATCTTCATCCTGTATAAAGTAGTCAAGAGCACTGAGGATAACATCAAGGAAAATAAATATAGTCGAATAAGAGTTGTTCGGAAACTAGCAAGTTGCGTTTGAGAGTAGTTCGGAATATACGTACAGTGTTCGTATAGTGCGAAACACGTACTTGACTTTACTCCGTATCGTGGAGGTTTCTGATCCGGTTTTATGTTTTAAACATTTAGGTACCTAAGTATATATCACTAGCGGCCCGCCCCGGCTTGGCACGGGTACATTGCGGTTACATTATTGGAGTTTTAGTAAGGATCCCAAATTTTTTTTTAAATATAATATAGCCTATGTCACCCGGGGATAGTGTAGCTTCCCAACAGTGAAATAATTTTTCAAATCGGTTCAGTAATTTCGGAGCCTATTCATTACAATCAATCAAACAAAGTTTTCCTCTTTATAATATTAGTATGATATTATACTAGTGGCCCGCCCCGGCTTCGCACGGGTACATTACGGTTACATTATTGGAGATTTAGTAAGGATACCTAATTTAAAAAAAAATATAATATAGCCTATGTCACCCGGGGATAGTGTAGCTTCCCAACAGTGAAAGAATTTTTCAAATCGGTTCAGTAGTTTCGGAGCCTATTCATTACAATCAAACAAACAAAGTTTTCCTCTTTATAATATTAGTATGATATATATATAGTATGAAAAATAAATTTGTTTTAGGTTAGGCTAAGTGCTATGATTCGGCATATTTAAGCTGTAAGCATCGTTTAGTATAAGTAATTTAAGACTTCAGTGCGGGTTGAGGAACTCCACACGTTTTTCGAAAGACGGTGCAAGTTTATTCACGATGTTTTTCTTCAAGGGATACTCTTTGTTGGAAATGAAATTGGCACTTGAAATCTGAAAATTGCAGAGGTACGCGCCGTGGTATGAATCCGCAAGCCTTGCGTTACAAAATTGGCATGGCATTAAACCACTGGACTTTCAATAGTAACTGATGGATAACAAAATAGATTGAACAGTTCAGTGTCTGTGCTACAAAAGCTACGATCCATCACTAACAACTTAATAGTCTTGATTACGGCTACCAGGGCCCTAACCACGCTAGCTACTCAAATCGTAATAGAAAGGCAAAAGCTAGCGATTGCGTTTCAAACGCTCCGCTTTTGACGTTTTGCTGACAACATTGATATGGTATGGTGTCAGCAAAACGTCAAAAGCGGCGCGTTTGAAACGCAATCGCTAGCTTTTACCTTTCTATTACGATTTGAGTAGCTAGCGTGGTTAGGGCCCATAGCCCGTACCACGTTAGCTACTTAAAACGCAATAGAAAAGCAAACGCTCGCGTTTGTTTTTCAAACGCTTGGCCAAATATTTGGTACTCCACTCGCGTCTGATTTGCGAGTGGTTCATATGCCATCGAACGCTTGGTAGTTTTTTTAATGATGTTTTATATCCGCTATCGTATATCGTAAAACGTAATTTGAAAACGAAATTACTCCAATTACATTATGCACCTGGCCTCAAAATTTACTGGAAAAAACGAAATCAGTCGCAAGGTCAAACGCTAACAATCGCTTACGTGGTACCAAATCAATGTCAGTAGAAATCATGAAGCTCGAGTCAGCCGGTGGTTAGCAGTTTACGGAAAAACGTCAAAAGCGGAGCCTTTGCTTTTTTATTGCGTTTTAAGTAGTTAACGTGGTTGGGGCCCTGTAATGTAATTCCCAACATTTCCATTCAAAGTCGTCGCTCCAGCCACAAAATTGCAGAACTCGATGCAATTAAAGATGACTCTGTGTGAAAAACTCTGACTCAGCACTGTCAATATGAAACTTTGTTATGAGGAATGGCAACTTTAATAATCCCGAGCGACAAGCGTCGCGCGCGTCCGAATCCCGATGTCACCTCATTTCACACCGGATGACTTTTATACTTTTTTTAAGGTGATAACTAACTTTAAAATTAATGGTGGTCATTTATTTTTGCGCCTTGATGGCATTTGGAGCTGGATCATGGTGAATTAAAAAAACGTTATTTGATACTTTTGTGCTCGGAAATGAGTAGATTATTTTACTTGAAAACGAATTAGGGAAAGAGGATAATAGTATAGTAAATATGGGCCAGTTGCTCACCACTTGTTCTAGAAGTAGGTATAAAGCTGCAAAACATTTTCAAAACATTTGGGCGATTTAACCACTAGCAATTTCAGTGCAGTGGGGAACTGGCACGCTGGCGAGATTTTTAAAGTGCCAGTTGCTACCTAAAGTCTTGCAACTGAGGATATAGGATGTATAACAGAACGCAATAGTATAACAGTCTTATTCATAAAAAGTTATGAAACAGATAAAGTCTTCGATAAACTCGTTATAGGAAGATTGTCAAAAAGTCGTATTCATAAAAGCATTTTAGCACTAATCAGTTCTATAAACCTGTTATAAAGTTATAGAAGGCAGAACCCTACTATAACAGCGCTATAAGGTACAAGATGGCCGACTCTCGACAGCTGATTATCAAGAAACTGACATTTGATGCGAATAGTTGTATCACTGGGTACCCAATGGGTAGGTACCTAGTAAGTTTCGTAAACAATTATTAGAATTTGCAGTAATTGAATTCTAATAAGAATATATTAAGTACACTAGTGTTTACTAATTTTATCATTATAATGCAAGCTTTACAAAGTTTAGATGCCATGGAAACGATTGAACGCCTTGTAAACCATACGCATCGAATAAAGATAATACAAATGCAGGAGTGATCCTTTTTCATTAAAATTATGTTTCCTATAATGTACGCTTGCTATTGAAAGTATTGACAAAGAGTATGTAATCACTACGTTTAAGTATTGACACGGTTATGGACTATAGACAATAAAATATAATTTTAGTCCGTAATATTGTCTATGCGCAGCCATATTAAGTAGGTGGACGCATAATATCTGCGGGCGATTCGTAACGTTGGCAACATATTTGCTTATAACATTATTTAGTTATAGTAGGTTTATAGAACGTTTATGAATAGACAATTTTATCGAATGCTTTAAATGCCTATAGAGCATTTTAACTAATGAACGTTTTAAACGTTCTATAAGCTTTTTTATTAATAAGACTGTAAGTATATATATATAGGTGAATAATTATATAATATAAGTATGTATAGAATAGAAGAGTTAATATAAGAAGTGTAACCGAATAAAAGAAGAGGGCATTTATATTGAAAAAAAATATAGAATGTTTACGAAAATTATCAACTGTAAGTAGTTTGAAGTAATAATGAAAAAAAAATACTGACGAATGGAAATCATTGTAAAACGCTTGTGTCGAGTCTTCCATAAATGGATGAAATGTCGGAGATCTTGAAGTGATAGTTAAAGGATAGAACCGTTTTTTAAATTTATCTGCAACATTATTAAAATTCACCCTGTGTGTTACCCAGAAAGCACAAAGTTGGTCTGAATGATGAACTTAAGAACGGTGTACTGTTAATACCGGTAACTCGCCCGCAGACTGCTACTCTCAGTGCCGACTGGGAAAATATTTTAATGTTCCAAGTTGCCACCATTTCTAGAAACTTCGTAATAGCAAATAATAAACTGGGTTTTATTGTGGATAATATTTTCGTTGGATGTTCTGAAAACGTCGTATAGGTAGGCACAATTTTATATTACTTACAACCGAACACTCAAACGTACCTCAAATTTAAGAGCTGCATTATTCTATCGCGTCATAAAAAAGTGCTGATACTGACGTCTCAAATTACACATAAGCGAATGCAATTTTTAATAATGGAAACATTATAATGCTTGTGTCAAGTGAGTGATTTTCATCGAATATGGTTATTGACACAGTTTGAGGCAGGTTCATTTTTATTAACAAATGTGGAATATGTTCAACAATGTGTGGATAACAATAACGAAACCACACATAAGAGCCGCATAAACACCGCCACACCGCCGTTGGTTTTTATCTTATGTACTACTTACGACAATAATTTAGTTTTTGTGACAAGTAGAGATGTTACCACAGACCCTTGTCTTGACTTAAATGTGGCTGTTTATTTTTTCAGTACATTGTACTTTACCTACTTACTAAAAGTTTGTAAGTTGTTGTTATTCATAATAGAGGCTTAAAAATCCACACTAGACGACGAATGTTCTTGTAGTTTTAAATCTTTTGGTATTTTTTAGTAATGGTTTTAGAATTGCAGCAAATAATTTTTCGAATGTCGAGATATCGATTATCGTTGCTAAGAGTAGCACCCCTGGCGTCTTTGAGGCGCCGCAAGCGGGCGGCGTTCAGCGGCGTCTCCTAAGACCCTGCGGCCGTGGGTACCGCACACCTTGCCCCATAGCTAAAGCCGGCCCTGGCTGTGATGGAGCCAAGTGTGTGCGCAATAACTGAATTACTTCACCTGTATCATAATGAACCAAGAACTTTGATCATATATTTATGAAGTACGTACAGCGACAGCCAGTCATCCAACGACTCTACAATCGCGCAACACTTGCTATAGTATTGTCGCCCCAAAGATATATTAAGAGGCGTACCTATCAATAAACTAAGCAATGGAGCGTTATTTATAATAGAAATAAAACATGCATGCCGCGCATGCGTCGGTAGCGAAAACCAGCGTTCCAGCTATAACCTATTATGGTGTAGCAATTTGTTTTATATCATTGTGTAAAAATGTTTTACAATGTTCATAAATGGTGTCTTGCGTGTACAACCACCTTCCATTATTTTTGCAATAAAGGTGAAGGAAATAAATAACACTTCAATAAATTCCAGAAATAAATTGATTGCTTGAAATTACTAATATTTAAACAACGGTTAAGCACACAAAAAATACTACATTTTGAATTTACTTACAAATAAAATAAACAAAAGATCTGAATTTTAATCCCTATTTTTTTGCCAAATGTTTTGTTCCAAAGTTTAATTAATATATCAAATATTATTATTGTTTAAAAAATTGCATGATACCGCACCGCTGAGTCTGAAACAATATAAAGACAGAGTTTTTAATCAATTCTACCATCACAAAATATACATTCATTTCAGATTAAATATTATGGTTTCATCCAACAGATTGTAAGTGACTGCGAAATCGTTGACAATATTTCAAACTACAATAAGTAGGTATATACTTATGATAAAAAATAAATAAATAACATCAATCAAATAATAAATAAATCAGAAAATAACACAGAAATGACATTATATATTGCTAAGGTAGACTAAAAGGTACACATAGGTACGCTAAAACTATAATTGTATCATTCTTAATATTTAATTAAAATAATGCATCCAGGAATATTAAAAATACTAATTTGATGTAAATTCTGTGCAATTTTCAGGTATTTTACCAAATTTTCAATCAATCGATTTAAAAGTCACCCGTAGATCTATCGTCGGCGGCCATATTTATATCATTCGAATTGATATCGGAAACGGATACTGAAATATAAATCGTTTATATTTTTGACAATTTTGAAGTTATTTTGAAAGCCATTGCATTTTTTTGTAATCTTATTATCTCTAAGGATTACTAATAAAGATAACATTTTCAAAATATCTTTAAAAAATATTTATTTTTAAGTTTTAGATAGACATAGATAGATCTAATGTATGTAATTATTGATATAATTGGTCGTAAGACACACAAACGCCTTACGAGTTCCTAGTGTAGTCGCTAATGCATTGGCAGCCGGATCATTTGCAGACGGCAGGGCACGGGGTTAGGGTCTTCAGATCTACCACCGGCGTTAACATTGGGCATTCGAAATATACATTTTCATTTGTAGGGCAACCTGTAAGGCGCCGTTCCGTATTAATAAGATTCAGAGTAATACTGAAACTCTACTCAAATATTAAGTCCTATTCGACTGTTTTTAAGGCGTTAAAATTGAAGCAGTAAGTACTCAAATTTGTGTTACGGCGATTAGTCTCTTATGTTTTTTTATGATTTCGAGCAATGTAAGTTTATCACACTACACAATAGCTTAATGACCAGGGATTGAACCCGGAACCTCTCGATTGCGGCAGTTGTTCTTCTACTCTTGAAGTTTAATTTTTAGTAATTATTATTGTATTTGAATATTTTGTAAAACTTTAGCGTCGACTCTGATGATAGTCTCTTCAGAGACTTCTGTCTCAGCTTAGGTTATATGTTAGAGAAATATTAGTCCAGTTTAATAAATTGATCTCAAATCTGAGAATAAACTTAAGTGCGCTGTTGAGATTTCATTTTAGTAGAAAATTACATCAGAATCGGAGAGCTCCTCGACTCAAACATTTTAAAACAAATTTGAAAGAAAAACCGGAAATAATGAATAAATTTCACAATTGAGGATGCACCTATTTAAGTTTAGACTTATACAATCTTAATTGGTTTCATAAGATAAAAAAATAAAGAAAAACACTTACCGCAGTCAGCGGATGACTCGAACTTGATTGGGGTTACTAAAACAAAGAAGTAAAGAGTTATAACTCGATAATCCTTGTTTGTCTACTGAAACCACAATTAATATTTTTTTATAATGATGGTGGAACTGTAATTATACTGAACCCAAAATTAAACTCTCTCTGTTGTACTGCACTGCCATTCCTCTCAAAGTCATAATGTATGTGCAGTGTCTTAGGTAGCCTTTTATGAGCCCGGTGCGAGCTCCTACAACTGCGCCCTTGAATACTTGGTCCCGCTCGTCGACTCACTTCTGACCCTTCCAGGGCCTTTGTTTTTAATAAGAATTACGGTTTCTGACACTGAACGGGTAACTAATGTATAAATTGGCAACACCCGGTAAGCAAGCCCGACGGTGACCGACTTGAACTCGAACATTACCATGTCTTCCTGACCGTCGGCGTAAAATTACTTACAATCGACTATGCTGGTGGGATCAACTGGTGACGCAATTACAAATGTAACGTATAATAATAAAACAAAGAAGCAAAGATTTATGCTCGAAGCCATGTATTAGTTTGATGATTGGGAAATGAAAGCACTTCTATTTATGTATTTATGAAGTGATTTCGCATAGGAACTACTAACCAAGCAATAATTTGATATTTATTCAATGGTTCCGCAACTAAATTATTACCTCAGTCAGTTATTTTTCTGAAACATTGCTATAAATATTTATAGTAACCTACGCAACAAAGATATAACATATTAAGTAGGTAGTATTTTCATGAACACTCGTATTTCCTAGTATCATTTCATAGTACTAAACGTTTTATAATGACAGAAAATATGTATGTAATGCCTCGGAATTGAATTTGTAATTCAAACTGGAATCCATAAATATAATTTTTGTCGTTATTTTTTTCAATGTATTAGTATAATAACATGATCTAGCGATTTTTCAATTAGAAATAATCCTTGCAAGCTCAGGTTGGGCCGCTAGTATAGCAATGCGTAATATTGCAAGGAACCCTAAATACATTTGTGTCAATGCTTTAATCGTGATTCGTAAATACAATAACCTGGGGTAATAACTAAATTTATTGGAAAACCACACAGTTGTTAAAAATTTAAACATCACGTAATTTATGTACTTACCTAAATGTATGGAAAATACCTTTTTTTTTTTTTTGAATTGACTATATGTTGTTGGCCAGAGTGGCCATAACAACTTCACCCGGACAGAGAGTGAGCGCAAGTGCGCTCCAGCCAGAGGGGAGGGGGGCAGCTAGCTCAAGGGCGCCACAAGGGACACGACCTCGTTGGGCCGCTGCCAGGAGAGGTGGCGAGGGTAAATCTACCACCGGATCGGAACGCGACCTCGACTGAGAAGATCCGGCAAGAAACTCAGCGGGCTTGTCGGGTGCCAAGGTGCGTCTAGGTAAGTAGACGCACCTTCTAGCGGAAGCGGGGGGGAAAATACCTCTCACTACTTAAATACATACTTTAGAAGCCACGCCCCTTATTTAATGTGTTTAGTCCCGGCACACACTCCCACACCTGTTACTCCTGTAATCACCAACTTCAAATAAAGGAAAATACAAGGCCCCTAGTTATTTCTAGCTTTTTAGTGCACCCAGATTTTTTTAAGTTGGTTTTATTTTTCTATCAAAATGTTCTTGTAGTTCTAAGTCTTTAAATATTATTTAGTAATGGTTTTGTAATTTCTGTAAATAATTTATCAACACAAGGCGTTATATTAATATTTGAAACATTTAGTAATAAAAAATATGTTAAAAAGGAATACTAGGAACTATAAATACTATCATTTGGTATCGTAATTTGCTTATCAGTAAACTTATGACTATAGACAATTTGGACTATTTAAAATACGAGTATAATTGGATTGTATTCCTGTAAAATATCACGGAAAATTATTACGACACATCATCATCAACAAAGCGCATTGTCCATTATTGAAAATCTATATACACGGCTTGTAATAAGGAATATCGAGATATAATCCAGACAACCAAAATATTTTGCAACGGCACACCATGCGAAACGATTTTAAAACTTATTTGCTTTTCCATCCGAAACGAGACTACAGTTATAACAGCAATTATATTGCCCTACATTACAGATGTCATCTGAACCAAAACTATTTAAGCCCAAACGAGTAGCGTAGGGACTCTCTTGCATTTTAAAGTACTCATTACCGGCTTAAATGGCCGGCTTATAATGATACGCGCAGAATACAGCCATAATTGTGCAAATAAAATTGTCTCGTTACGACTAAAATAAGTACAGAATTCCCTAGTGTAATTCTATTTGAATTTGAACTATATGAATATTAAGATACGGTTGGGTTTAATATGCGAAGGTTTGGAATAACCTCTTACAAAAAGTTTAGTAGAGCCGCATCTCACGTAACAGTACTTTCGAGGTCAGAACCTGACACTAGCTTACTTAGGTACACACCAAAAGTGCCAGGACTTCAGTGCACTAAGCACTATCCACCAGAAAGTTTTTTAAATTACTAAATTTCACTCTTTCCCGAACCTAAGTTAAATGTTAATTTTAATCAAACTTCTTTGTCACTGAGATCATAAAAAATCCGGTCCTCATTTTCGGAGTAAACTGTTTCTTATTTACTTCCAGTTTCCTGCCGTTTGAATATAATACTTATTTCATCAGGTGGAAGGATTTGTATTGCGTGTAGACGTTTAATTCTGGAGGTATTGTTTTGTTTTGATTAAGTGGAAAGGCTAAATAATCAGGGGGAGCGTCGTGGTTGATTTGATGTAAGATACTGAAATGTATGGATACGGAAATATTGGCGTTACATCTACTGAAGTTGATACTCAATTTGAGATTTACTGTAACTGATAAAGTCCCTATAATCCGGAGGTACCTATACGAGAGAGATATGTTTATGTGGGTTATAATGTTTGCGAATGTAGAGACAAGAATTGTGTAGGAATATTTTTAATCCACTAATTCTGCTGACATAATTATCGACACCTAATTACCCACAATATACGGATTGCGGATTTGACGACCGCTTGGCGCAGTGGTTCAAGCGTAGGCCGCTCGGCTCACTGTGTGGAGTAGTTGGGTTTGATTCCCGTTAGGGTACATTTTGGAAATGGCCTTTTCGTAATTTGCCCTAGTCTGGGTGTCACTGGGATCGTCCTCAGTCCACTGTACGGTATACATAGTACAAGCGTTCCTTAGTTTGGGACTATACGGTTGGTGTGTTCGTCTGGCGATATTTATTTATTTATTTATACTAGACATACTCCAAAACTAAAGAACTTACCTGAAATGTACCAGATATGTGCAGATCGAACCTATTCACTCATGGTCGGGCTACATAATATATCATAATAAACCCGGAGACCGCGTGAAAGTTTCCTTAGTTAGTTACAACAATTTTTCTTGCCACGAGTTACAATTAAACTATTTTTCTTGACACGAGTTGCCACTAAACTATTTTCCTTCTTAAATTTTATGAAAAGTTGGAACCGCCTCGCCGACGAACTGAAGTAACTTTGTAACAAGTATTCCCATAGAATTTTTCTTTTGCCCTCAAAGGCACTGAAAGTAGCGAAAATGAGCCTAAAGCCTTGAAACTTCAAACGTTGTCTTTTAATTAAGTACATACCAAGTTATACTAGCGACTCGCTGATTTTATATTATTAAGAGATACCTTTGGAGGCCTTTGTCCAGGAGTGGGACAGTATAACAGGCTCAAAAAAAGAGATTTAGATTGTAATATGTATCAAATTGATCAAGATAAAAATATATTATCTCATCCAAACAGAATATCCAGAAATAAATTGGGTGCTATTATTAAAATTGTAAATCAACTTTATCTTGAAATTTGTCGATTTCTTTCTTCTATTGTTTGCGAACACCAACGCTTTGTCAACTATGAGAATGGTTTTGATTTCCTTATGAAAACACCAACGGAAACTGAACTGTGAGATCACTGGTGGAGAGTCCAAAATATATTTTTATACCTGAGGTGTAAAATATTCGGTGGCTACTGAACCTTCCGTATAAAGCTCGACAAATATTGGATTCCACGAAAAATGGTTTATGACGAGTGCCAATAGAATTGATTGAGTCTTTCCCTTTACTGTTTGTTTATTTCAATTCAGGAAATGACCAATAACCCCCTTTTCGTGGTTTCAACATTTATAAATATTGCGTTATACAGTAAGTAGAAACTGTAAATAAGTATACAAAATAAAAAAAACCTTACTAAAATATTCATTTATCTCATTGTAAGTACAAAGATTTGATTAATTACAACGATTGGTCAAATACCTAGAACCCACACCCTTTTAAATCTCAGATAAATAAACATACCAAAACGTAAATAGTAGTTAATTCACGTAAAGCCAAGATAAGTAAATGTCCATGACATAATTTAAAATGTCTGTTGGTTTCTAACTCAATATATTTTCTATGGTGCCTATTATTGAACTATTGTTTGTGCATAAAATGTTATAAAAGTTTAACACAAGTTTTATTTACAACGTCTTGTACTTAACAGTAATAATATTTCGCATAAACAGCTGATGTACAACAAAAAAAAACACTCAGGGGATGTTTTTGTTGTATCATGTTTTTTATAGACACACCTACATATAAACAACGGTCCATTAGTGAAATGATATTCCTCTTAATGTGTCCATGGGGCGACGAAATTGTAGCGTATGTTGCACGGATATAGAGTTACTGGATATTATACTTTATATACACACGTTACAGTGTAATTTAACACCGCGGTAGTACCAGCCTCTCACAGAATATCGGCGTAAAGTGACTATTATAGCTTCGTTTCATACGATGTGTGCGAGAGCCGAAAGCCCTCGCCTCCTCTCCCTCTGAACCACTCACTCACTCACCTACAGGTCGACAAGCTGATCTGACGCTAATTTGCCGACTTTTTATAAAAAAAAAAATAGCTGAGCCCGCGACTTCGTCCGCGTGGAATTTATCTTAACAAAAAAGCCCGCTCCCGCGTTCTGAGCCCGCGCAACGGGACACATTTAAAAAAAAATTGTTTTTCTAAAATAAAAGTAGCCTAAGTTACTGCTTATAACAACAGCTATCTACCAGTGAAAGTCCCGTCAAAATCGGTCAAGCCGTTTCGGAGATACTCTTGGATTTAATGTGTTTTTATTTTTTACGCGGAACCCTAATTGTTTTTCTACAATTAAAGTAGCCTAAGTTACTCCTTTTAACATCAACTATCTGCCAGTGAAAGTCCCGTCAAAATCGGTCCAGCCGTTTCGGAGATTACCCGGAACAAACACACAGACAGACAGACAGACAGACATAAAATGTTTGAAATCGCGTTTTTGTCATAGGTGTCGTATGTACTTTCATATGCATTTAGTGAAAAGGTGTTATTTTGATATTACAAACAGACACTCCAATTTTATTTATTTGTATAGATGGGTATATATTATTGACACTTCCAGCAAAACAATACACAACAACATGTCATAACACTAATGGATTTTGCGAAAGAAATTGCGAAGTGATACCTAAGATTTCGACGTTACGCATTACTGTACCATCACTTGACAAGATTGCAACTTTAGCCCCACAAACGAGGTTGCCATTATGTTATTACGATCATATAAAGGGGAACTATTAAACGCCGAACTCCCTATGGTATATCTGCTGGTTTTATTCAGAAAAGGAATGTCCGGTGTTTGGCATTTTAAATTCTTGGCGCGTAGAGTTTATTAAAAAGATTATTATTACATTATCCAATATAACTGGCACACTTCTAGTGAAGTGGCGCGTTTAGCTTTTCCCCGGGACTCGTCGAGAGTCGAACCTCGCCTCAGCGTCATCATTGTTCACAGTTGTCGATGCTGGCTTACAGGAGTGACAGTGGTGGGAGTGTGTAATAAATTTATTGCTTGAAACTACGAATAAACAAGGGATGTAAACTACAGCACACAAATAAATTTACTACATTTTGAATTTACTTAATAAATAAAAAAAAAAGATCTGAATCTTTATCCAGATCTTTATTTGCCAAATGTTTTAACCCAAAGTTTAATTAATATATCTGAAGTTAATAATAAAATAAGTAATATAATAATTAATAATAATTTAGCCCTTTTGACGTCCCACTCCTGGGCATGGGCCTCCCCTCAACACGAGGGGGATTCAAGCCATAATCCACCACGCTGGCCCAGTGCGGGTTGGCGGATTTCACATGTCTTAAGAAAATTGGTAAGATCTTCTAAGACATGCAGGTTTCCTCACGATGTTTTCCTTCACTGTAAGCTAGTGATAATCATATACAAATTATGATTCGCACATAGATTTCGAAAAATCCAGATATGCGAGCCGGGGTTTGAACCCAAGACCTGGTGCCCGCAAGATGCGTGCTTTAACCAATCGGCTATCACAGCTTGCAATATTCATAGTATTAATTTAAATTTAAATTTTAAATTTGAGTATCACTGGGTTTGCCAACAATCTTTAATGATGGAGCCAGATAAACTCAAAGAAATAAATAACAGTAACACTTCACTAAAATCCAGAAATAAATTTATTGCTTGAAATTACGAATAAACAACGGTTTTATACACAAAAAAATAACACAAAAAATACTACATTTAGAATTTACTTATAAACAAAATAAAATAATGATCTGAATTTTTACCCAGATCTTTTTTGCCAAATGTTTTAATCCAAAATTTAATTAATATTGATATTATTCTTGTCTATTTTTTTCAAGATACCGCACCGCTGATTCTGAAACAATATAAAGACAGAACTTTTAATAAATTCTACCATCACAAATTAAAGATTAATTACAGATTAAATATTATGGTTTCATCCAACAGATCGTAAGCGACTGCGAAATGGTTGACAATATTTTAAACTACGATAAGTAGGTACCTATACCTATACTTATGATAAAAAACATTTTAATAACATCAATCAACGAATAAATAAATCAGAAAATAACACAGAAATAACATTATACATTGCTCAGCTATACACATAGGTAAGCCTAAAACTATAATGTTATTATTCTTTATATTTAATTTAGATAATGCATCTAGGAATATTGATGTAAATTCTGTGCTATTTTCAGGTAGGTATATATTCAAATTTTTAATCAATCGATTTAAAAGTCACCTGTAGATCTGCGGGCATATTTAAATCATTGAAGTTTATATCGGAAACGGTTACTTAAATAAATCATTTATAATTATGACAATTTTGTAGTTATTTTGAAAACCATTGTATTGTTTGTAATCTTATTATTTCTTACGATTACTAATAAAGAAATAATTTTCAAAATTACTTTAAAATTTGAAAATAAAAAAATGTTTATATTTTCCTAAACCATTTCCGATATTGATTCGCTGGAGGCGCCTCTGTCAAAGGCGAATTGCGCGTAGTCTATCCATAGATAGACATAGATAGATCTTATGGATGTAATTATTGATGTCATTGGTCGTACGGCACACAAACGCCTTCCGAGTTCCTAGCGTAGTTGCTGATGCATTGACAGCCGGATTCTTTGCAGACAGTAGGGGGTACAGTGCACGGGGTGGGGTTCTTTATATCTGCGCCCGTCGTGTAGCTGCACACCTCCATTGAGCAGTTGATATATTTTTCATTTTTAGGGCAGCCTGTAAGAAGCCGTAACTTTGAGTTTTCTCTATCATTAGAGATTCACACTGCTAGCGGCGTAATACTGAAACTCTACTCAAATTTTGAGTTTTACTTGACTGTTTTTGAGGTGATAAAATGAAGTAGTAAGTACTCAAATTTGTGTTGAGGCGGTTAGTCTCCTTATGTTTTTTTTTATGATTTCTATCAATGTAAGATTTTTTTACATTTAAATTCTCGAGTGGACTCTACCAATAGCTTAATGGCCAGGGATCGAACCCGGACCCCTCGATTGCATTTGTCTACTAGACTCTTGAAGTTGAATTTTTAGTATTATTCAATTTAAATATTTGGAATACTTAAGAGTCGACTCTGATGATAGTCTCTTCAGAGACTTCTGTCTCATCTCACCTTATCTTAAATGTTAGAGAAATAAGAGTCCCGTTTAATAAATTGATCTCAAATCTGAGAATGTGCTCTGTTAAGTGCTCTGTTGAGATTCTATTAAAGTAGGAAATTACATCAGAATCGGAGTGCCAGACATTAATTCTTTCTTGACTCAAATATTTTATAACAAATTTTAAAAATATAATCGTAAATAATGAATAAAGTTCACAATTGAGGATGTACTTAAGTTTTAACTTATACAAATTTAATTGGTATCAAAAGATAAAAATATCACAAAAGAAAACACTTACTATTGTCAGCGGATGACACGAAGTTAAATGCGGCTAGTAAAACAAAGAAGCAAAGAGTTATAATACGATAATCCTTGTTTGTCTACTGAGACAATTATGGGACTCCACCATGGGATTCCTCCCAAAGTCATAATGTATGTGCAGTGCCTTAAGTAGCCTTTTATGAGCCCGGTGCGAGCTCCTACAACTGCGCCCTTGAAAACTTAGTACCGCTCGTCGAGTCATTTCTGAGCCTTCCATGGCCTTTATTTTTAATAAGCATTAAGGTTGCTAACACTGAACGGGTCATGAATTTATAAATTGGCAACACCCGAAAGTAAGCAAGCCCGACGGCGACCGACTTGAACTTGAACATTTTTACCGTGTCTTCCTGAACGTCGTCGTAAAATTACTTACCATTGAATATGCTTGTAGGTTCAACGGGTGACGCAGTCACAAATGAAACGAAGAATAATAAAACGAACAAGCAAAGATTTATGCTCGAAGCCATGTTTCAGTTATTGATGATTGGGAAATTAAAGCAATTCTATTTATATACACCAATATGAAGTGATTGCGCATACCAACTACTAACAAACAATTATTTAATATTTATTCAATGGTTCCGCAACTAAATTACTACCTCAGTCAGTTATTTTTTGAAACATTACTATAAATATTTATAGTAACCCACGAGACAAAATTATAACATATTAATATTTTAATGAACGTTTTTTATGTTATTATATTTTATGTTATATACAAGGTGACACATAATGGGTATACTTTTTTTTTCAAAATTTAACTTGGTAATTCTAAAACCATCAGCTTTGGAGGGAACTTGAAAAACAAAAGGTGTTATAGGAATACAGCTGTTGACCAATTTCTCAAGTCTACAAAACCTTTAGTACTTCAACCGTCCCACAAAGCCGATAGTTTGAGATTTACAAAGTTAAGTTGCAAAAAAAATAGTATACCCATTATGTATCACCTAGTATATGTTATTCCTAGTATCATATTCTATAGTATTTTTACTAAACGTTTTATAATTATAGAAAATGAAAATATTTATGTAGGTAATGCCTCGCAATTGTATTTCTAATTCAAACTGGAAACCACAAATGTCGTTTTTTTTTCTAAGTGTTAGTAGAATTTCATGACTTAGCTATTTTTCTATTAGAAGTAATCCTCGCAAGCTCAGGTTAGGTCGCTAGTATTCCGCCGGGGTGCCTCGGAACATTTCAGTGGACCCCATGGCGGAGGGTGGTACATCGTTGGTTTTTAGTGGGTATACTGCGCCCTTCTGGCGCAGGGACTCTCTCGTCTCCCCCGAGGCGGGAGGGGACCCATAAAGGGTTTTCCAACGAAAAAAAGGGTCGCTAGTATAGCAATGCGTAATATTTCAAGGAACTCTAAATTCATTTGCGTCAATGCTTTAATCGTGATTCGTAAATACAATAACCTGGGGTAATAATTAAATTTATTGGAATACCGTACACTCGTTAAAAAGATAAACATCGCGTAATTTATGTACTTACCTAAATGTATGGAAATTTCCTCTTACTACTTACTACTTAAATCCCTACGTTAGAAGCCGCGCCCTTTTTTTTAAATGTGTTTTGTCCCGGCACACACTCCCTCTTGTAAGCCAGGATCGACATTATAGACTGTCAAGTATAAATTGGCACTGGAGAGTGTCGCTACAAGATTGTCAAAATGAGTTATTTATGTAAATAATATATTTTAATGTTCCTCTTTTGGCCACCGGTCAAATAATGTTTGTAACACTATAGTGTCCGATGATGACGCCGAGGTGAGGTTTGACCCTCGACGAGTCCAGGGAAAAGCTAAACCATTAGTTTACTGTATATGTGTCAGTGTATTAAGTACCATTATAATAATAATCTTTGTAGTAAACTCTACGCGACAAGTAATAAGAATATTTTAATGAAAAAATTAAACCGACTTCAAGAAACCTGGGTGCACTAAAAAGCTAGAAGTAACTAGGGACCTTGTTATATCTTTCAATTGGAGTCGGTGCCAATTCAAGTAGAGGTCGGTAGTTACCTACCAAAGAAGTAATCCCATCGTAGTGTAAAGATAGTGGAAAACAAATCTCAATCAAACATCCCTTATGTTTGATGTTTGAGATTTATTTTAAATCGCGTAGTATTAGTGTCTAACATAGGTATTGGCACATCTCTAGCAAAGACGCGGGTTTCGCTTTTTTCCGGGACTCGTCGAGGGCCAAATCTCGCCTCGGCATCATCATTGGTCGCTATTGTCAATCCTGGCTTACAAGTAACAATGGTGGTGGGGGTGTGCTGGGCCTAACTCTGTTTTTAATTCAGGAGAGTCAAGTGACAAGTCACTAATGTCAAACATGAAAATAATGTTACCACATAGTTTTCTTTAGAGTCGTCCCATCCACAGGTTTTTGTGGTTCTGATAATAGAAACCAAATATTTTTAAATTTAGGGCTTTTATTTACTTCGTAATATTAAAAACTAAAAAATTATATCTAACTAGATAGTAGATACTTATTGTAGATAACACAATAAGGACTAGATACATAGACTCTACATATCTGTTATCATTATATTGACTACGGTATGTTCCGCGTGCTGGACATGAAATTTAAAAAATCCAATAGCCTAGCAACACAGGCAATGTCAATTTACTCTCCGGGAAAAACCGAGTTTAGTCCCATTCAAAAAACGTGACGGGTTTCTACAGTAGGTAAAGAAGACGATTCCATACATGAATTACGTGATGTTTGTATATTTTAACGAGTGGATTAGATTCAAATAAATTTAGTTATTACCGTAGGTTAATGTTGCACTAATCACGATTAAGGTGATGACGCAAATGTGTTTGGAGTTCCTTGTTACATTGCAATACTAGCGATCTAACCTGATCTTGAAATAATTATTTATGATAGAACCATTGCTAAGTCATGAAATGAAGAAATGAAGAAGCAACATTAAGAATAAAAAACAACAAAATGATTATTGTAGTTTCTAGTTTGAATTAGTAGTTTGAATACGAGGCATTATGTAAAATCTGTTTCATTACTCATACTCGGAAAGTAGGTCTGAAGTTGCCTGAGGAGCGGATTGAAAGTAATACTTTTCCGCCCTAGGGATAATCGCTTTCAACTGACAGCTGTCATATTATAAAAAAAATGTGATATTACTTCAAGTGCATATAAACAGCAGCCATGGTCACGGGGGGACTGAGGTGTTAGACGTCCTGATGTCATAGTTAGTAACTGGGTACCCTCATATTTAGTTGTTGTTTGCGGTCCGATCCACGCAGAAAGGCTGCTGTAAAGCAACCGAAACGTCGGGAACATAAAGTTAATAAACGCGATAAAATCCGAAAAATAGTTTTATTTCAATGTGTAGTATTCGCGTAAATATAAGAAAACAATATATAAACAGAATTGTTATCATTGCTCCATTATCAATAACTTAAACAGGGCTTTACGTATAAATCTTATTTTCTTCGTTTTATTTGCTGCATTTGTATTTGTATCACCTGTTGTATCTACAAAGTCTGTCGAGGTCGCGTTCCGATCCGGTTGTAGATATAAGAAAAAAAAATAATGTAAAATTGACAATTTGTAAGTGCCCCCGTAGGTCTGACCAAAATAAACGATTTGAATTTGAAACACATGTGGTAAGTAATCATACTTTTACCGCGGCCAGGAAATAGTCCCTGTGAGTGGCTCGCAAACTTTCGGGTGTTGACAATTTATATATTCACGTCTTATTCTGTCGGAAACCTTAATAATAATAATCCTTTTTTTTTTGTTTTCGCTGGGAAATGCTGTTACGCATTCCGCCTGAGCTCGGGGGAACCCAGACGGATATGTGGGACTCCTGGACGACTGTCCAGCCTACCCACTAAAACCCAGCGGTCTGACCTCGCCGCTGCTAATACGAAGCGCCACAGGATCTTCGTCAACTGTGACGCCCCAGCGGCTGGCCTGGCAGTGAGCACCAGGCCGCAGACATCAAGATGGGTGAGACACCCCCGTCCGTCCAGGGACTTGGCTTGACCATGGGGCCCCCCGACCCCATAGCCCAAGCCCCTCCCTCCACTACGGCGGCGGCAGAAGATGCGCATAGCGCCTCCGACGACGGCCCCGCCGGACTCTACGGATCGGGTCAGCGAGGGCATCCTCCTCTCTGACCCTCTCCGCGGCCTCCTTCTCTAAAAGCACTGCTTCACAGAAGGAGACCATTGCCTCCCAGCAACCTCTGCTCCCAAGCATGGCCTGGACTATGCTTCGGAGCGAGAGGTCTCCTCCCACCACGCTCATCAAGGCGTGCCTCTGAACGCCCCACGCCGGGCACTCCTCCACTGTGTGGCGCACTGTGTCCGACGGCGCCTCACACGCGTGGCAGACGGGGGTCGCTTCCCTCCTCGCTATCCGGTGCAGGTACTCACCGAAGCACCCGTGCCCGGTGAGTGCCTGCGCCAGTCTATACGTGACACTGCCACGCTTCTTCAGCCAACCAGACAGATTGGGGCGGATCGCCTCAATCGTGGGACGACCAAACTCAGATGACTGAAGTTGTTCGTCCCACCTCCGCACCACCTCTTCCTGGGCCCTCCGTCTCATGCGCAGCATCAACTCCCAGTCTGGTATGAAGCCCCTCTCCCGCTCACTCTCACGGACACGGAACACCGTAGCCATCACCTCCGCCTGGAGCTCCCAGGGAGGGTCTCCCGCCAGGAGTGTCGCTGCCGCCCAGGAGACTGTGCGATACCCTCTTATAGCCCTAATCGCTATGATCCTCTGCGGTCTCCGCAAGAGGGTCCTGTTCGGAGCGGTTAGGGCATCCGCCCAGATGGGGGCCCCGTACAGGGCCATGCTCCGGATTATTCCAGCGTATAGGCGCCTGCACGTGGACCTGGGTCCTCCAATATTGGGCAACAGCCTCCCCAGCGCGGCAGCGGCGGACACCAACTTCGGCGCAAGCCGGACAAAGTGGGGCCCAAATCCCCATCGACCGTCAAGCACGAGGCCCAGATATTTCATCTGAGCCCCCACCTTTATAACCTCACCGTGGATGACGATTTGCGCCCCCCTAGGCGGTCCCCTCCGAGGCCCGTGGAATAGAAGGGCCTCCGTCTTCTCGAGCGCGACTTCAAGCCCTAGTAGGCGGATGCGGTCCACCACCAACGTTGTCCCGACTGTCGCCCTCCTAGCCACATCCTCCCAGCTCCTTCCCCGGACTGCTAAGAGGGTGTCATCTGCGTAACACAGAACCCTCGTTCCGGGGAGGAGCGGCCCTCGAAGTAGCCAGTCAAACCCGATGTTCCACAAAGTAGGTCCTAGTACCGAACCCTGTGGAACACCTCGTTCGACTCGCCGCCGGCCCACTTCTCCGTCCTTTCCCTCCCATACGACGTGGCGGTCCCGCAAATACGCCAGCAACAGCCTCCGGAGATAGGGAGGCACCCCATGGTACCGGAGAGCCTCCCCTAACGTCTCGAACGGAATACTGTTGAATGCGTTCCGCACATCCAGGGAAACCGCCAAGACCACCTCTCCCTCCTCCACTGCCGCCTTGGAGAGACCCTTCAGCTGGTTCAGGGCATCAATCGTCGATCGACCCGCCCTAAATCCCCACTGCGCATCTGACAGTCCAGGCCCGGACTCCTCGAGGTAATAATAATAATCCTAATTTCGCCCCTTTTTGATGTCCTACTCCTTGGCACGGGCTTCCTCTCACTACGAGGTGGATTCAGGCCGTAATCCACCACGCTCGCCAAATGCGAGTTGGCGGATTTGAAATATCTTCCGAAAATTGGCTAGGTTTTCTAAGCCAAGCAGGTTTCTTTAAGATGCTTTCCTTCACCGTTAGCAAGTGATAATCATAATAGAAATTATGTTTCGCACAAAGATTTTGAAAAACCCAGAGTTGCAAGCCAGAAACCGTAATGCTAATAAAAAAAATAAAGGTGAACGTCAAGGTCAAAATAAATACTCGTAATAATTACACAATTCATTTTGTTGGTAAAGTTGACAAAATGTACTTATTACAAATTGTATGAATAAATTCGGAGCTGCATGTGTATTGTAATATACAACATCACGCCAGACATCGAATGGGATAGGCAGGAATACACCGAAATTCACTTACATTTTATCGATGGTTAAGTGCGAGCTTATTATTACTTCGGATATACTTGTAATGCAAAAAGTATTAGAGTCATAGTTCACCACACTGGCCCAGTGACCAGTTGGAACTACTGGTTTGGACTAGCCGCACCGGCTTTTGGTGAGTAAAGGCCTTTGTACTAACACACACTGTAAGGTCCTTACAGTGTGTGTCAGTTAGACAATATTTGGGTTTTAGGTGAGACAGTAGCCAGTATTTACTCAATGAGTAGAAAAATATTTCAAAAAAGGTTCTACTTATATTTTAAGTAATTGTTTATCATGGAAGTAACCGGCTGAGTTATTGTAGACACCTACGATAATAATGAACAAGTACCGAATGCTTAGCAAGAACTGGTCAAACAGGTATCTATATATATATAACTCAAAGGTGACTGACTGACTGACTGACATAGTGATCTATCAACGCACAGCCCAAACCACTGGACGGAACGGCGGAAATTTGGCATGCAGGTAGATGTTATGACGTAGGCATCCTCTAAGAAAGGATTTTGATTAATTCTACCCCCATGGTAGAATTAATCAAAATGAAACGTGTTCTTGAGTGGAGACCTCGACTCGGCAAGCGTAGTGTAGGACGCCCTCCGACCAGGTGGGATGACGATCTGCGATCTGCGAAAGACTGCAGGCAGATGCTGGATGCGGCAAGCAGAAGACAGGGCGCTATGGCGCTCATTAGAGGATGTCCAGCAGTGGACAAGCATAGGCTGATGATGATGATGATGATGATGAAAGTTTACATGAAACTTTGTAAATTTAATTCCACGCAGACGAAGTCGCGGGCACAGCCAGTCAAAAAATAAAATAAAAAAAGCTAAATATAACATGGAATTTACATCGATAAAGTTTTTATGACCTATTCCTCATTATTTTAATTGAATACTTTTAATATTATTTTTAGGCATATTTAATGGACACAGATGGTGTTATTTTTAGCTTTATTTATTACTTACTAATATTATAAATGCGAAAGTAACTCTGTCTGTCTGTCTGTCTGTCTGTCTGTCTGTCTGTCTGTCGCTCTTTCACACCAAAACTACTGAACCGATTTCAATGAAATTTGATACACAGATAGTCTAGAGCCTGAGAAAGGACATAGGCTACTTTTTATCCCGAATAATTTTATCCCGTATGCTCCCGTGGGACAATTATCGATCCCACTGAACGGATTTAGATGAAATTTGGAAACCAGATAGTTCAAAACCTGTATTACAACATAGGATACTTTTAATCCCGAATACTTTGTATCCCGATAGTTTGTTCCCGTGGGACAATTATCGATCCTACTGAACGGATTTGGATGAAATTTGGAAACCAGATAGTTCTAAACCTGTATTAAAACATGGGATACTTTTTATCCCGAATACTTTTTATCCCGATAGTATGTTCCCGTGGGACAATTATCGATCCTACTGAACGGATTTGGAAGAAATTTGGAAACCAGATAGTTCAAAACCTGTATTACAACATAGCATACTTTTTATTCCGAATACTTTTTATGCCGATAGTATGTTCCCGTGGGACAATTATCGATCCTACTGAACGGATTTGAATGAAATTTGGAAACCAGATAGTTCAAAACCTGTATTAAAACATGGGATACTTTTTATCCCGAATACTTTTTATCCCGATAGCATGTTCCCGTGGGACAATTATCGATCCTACTGAACGGATTTGGATGAAATTTGGAAACCAGATAGTTCTAAACCTGTATTAAAACATGGTATACTTTTTACCCCGAATACTTTTTATCCCGATAGTATGTTCCCGCGGGACAATTATCGATCCTACTGAACGGTTTTGGATTAAATTTGGAAACCAGATAGTTCAAAACCTGTATTAAAACATGGTATACTTTTTATCCCGATAGTATGTTCCCGTGGGACAATTATCGATCCTACTGAACGGATTTGGATAAAATTTGGAAACCAGATAGTTCAAAACCTGTATTAAAACATGGGATACGTTTTATCCCGAATACTTTTTATCCCGATAGCATGTTCCCGTGGGACAATTATCGATCCTACTGAACGGATTTGGATGAAATTTGGAAACCAGATAGTTCTAAACCTGTATTAAAACATGGTATACTTTTTATCCCGAATACTTTTTATCCCGATAGTATGTTCCCGTGGGACAATTATCGATCCTACTGAACGGTTTTGGATGAAATTTGGAAACCAGATAGTTCAAAACCTGTATTAAAACATGGTATACTTTTTATCCCGATAGTATGTTCCCGTGGGACAATTATCGATCATACTGAACGGATTTGGATGAAATTTGGAAACCAGATAGTTCAAAACCTGTATTAAAACATGGGATACTTTTTATTCCGAATACTTTTTATACTGTATACTCCCGTGGGACAATTATCGATCCTACTGAACGGATTTGGATGAATTTTTTGGACAATTATCGAAAACCACAAGGGCGATGCTGTGAGATTTTCGTGTTTTTTTATGTGCAAGCCATTATCGCCAAAATAGTGAACCTTAAATACAATGAAAATTTATAATTTATTTTGTAAGAGCTGGTGGCCGAGTCTTATTACCTATTATACTACTACGACTTACTATTAGGATATACATTTGGTAGTAACAAATTAATCCTTAAATCAAAATAAATACTTTTATCACTTCTGGTATTTAAAGTAATGGCCAGACCGACTTTGACGGGACTTTCACTGGCGGATAGCTTATGTTATAAGAAGTAACGTGAGCTACTTTTATTAAAAAAATACTCTCCGTAAACTCTGCGAACAAGACAAATATTTTTTGTTAAATAAAATTTTTGTTAAGTTAAATTCCACGCAGACGAAGTCGCGGGCACAGCCAGTCAAAAAATAAAATAAAAAAAGCTAAATATAACATGGAATTTACATCGATAAAGTTTTTATGACCTATTCCTCATTATTTTAATTGAATACTTTTAATATTATTTTTAGGCATATTTAATGGACACAGATGGTGTTATTTTTAGCTTTATTTATTACTAGCTGTGCCCGCGACTTCGTCCGCGTTGAATTTAACTTAACAAAAATTTTATTTAACAAAAAATATTTGTCTTGTTCGCAGAGTTTACGGAGAGTATTTTTTTAATAAAAGTAGCTCACGTTACTTCTTATAACATAAGCTATCCGCCAGTGAAAGTCCCGTCAAAGTCGGTCTGGCCATTACTTTAAATACCAGAAGTGATAAAAGTATTTATTTTGATTTAAGGATTAATTTGTTACTACCAAATGTATATCCTAATAGTAAGTCGTAGTAGTATAATAGGTAATAAGACTCGGCCACCAGCTCTTACAAAATAAATTATAAATTTTCATTGTATTTAAGGTTCACTATTTTGGCGATAATGGCTTGCACATAAAAAAACACGAAAATCTCACAGCATCGCCCTTGTGGTTTTCGATAATTGTCCAAAAAATTCATCCAAATCCGTTCAGTAGGATCGATAATTGTCCCACGGGAGTATACAGTATAAAAAGTATTCGGAATAAAAAGTATCCCATGTTTTAATACAGGTTTTGAACTATCTGGTTTCCAAATTTCATCCAAATCCGTTCAGTATGATCGATAATTGTCCCACGGGAACATACTATCGGGATAAAAAGTATACCATGTTTTAATACAGGTTTTGAACTATCTGGTTTCCAAATTTCATCCAAAACCGTTCAGTAGGATCGATAATTGTCCCACGGGAACATACTATCGGGATAAAAAGTATTCGGGATAAAAAGTATACCATGTTTTAATACAGGTTTAGAACTATCTGGTTTCCAAATTTCATCCAAATCCGTTCAGTAGGATCGATAATTGTCCCACGGGAACATGCTATCGGGATAAAAAGTATTCGGGATAAAACGTATCCCATGTTTTAATACAGGTTTTGAACTATCTGGTTTCCAAATTTTATCCAAATCCGTTCAGTAGGATCGATAATTGTCCCACGGGAACATACTATCGGGATAAAAAGTATACCATGTTTTAATACAGGTTTTGAACTATCTGGTTTCCAAATTTAATCCAAAACCGTTCAGTAGGATCGATAATTGTCCCGCGGGAACATACTATCGGGATAAAAAGTATACCATGTTTTAATACAGGTTTAGAACTATCTGGTTTCCAAATTTCATCCAAATCCGTTCAGTAGGATCGATAATTGTCCCACGGGAACATGCTATCGGGATAAAAAGTATTCGGGATAAAAAGTATCCCATGTTTTAATACAGGTTTTGAACTATCTGGTTTCCAAATTTCATTCAAATCCGTTCAGTAGGATCGATAATTGTCCCACGGGAACATACTATCGGCATAAAAAGTATTCGGAATAAAAAGTATGCTATGTTGTAATACAGGTTTTGAACTATCTGGTTTCCAAATTTCTTCCAAATCCGTTCAGTAGGATCGATAATTGTCCCACGGGAACATACTATCGGGATAAAAAGTATTCGGGATAAAAAGTATCCCATGTTTTAATACAGGTTTAGAACTATCTGGTTTCCAAATTTCATCCAAATCCGTTCAGTAGGATCGATAATTGTCCCACGGGAACATACTATCGGGATACAAAGTATTCGGGATTAAAAGTATCCTATGTTGTAATACAGGTTTTGAACTATCTGGTTTCCAAATTTCATCTAAATCCGTTCAGTGGGATCGATAATTGTCCCACGGGAGCATACGGGATAAAATTATTCGGGATAAAAAGTAGCCTATGTCCTTTCTCAGGCTCTAGACTATCTGTGTATCAAATTTCATTGAAATCGGTTCAGTAGTTTTGGTGTGAAAGAGCGACAGACAGACAGACAGACAGACAGACAGACAGACAGACAGACAGACAGACAGACAGACAGAGTTACTTTCGCATTTATAATATTAGTAAGGATTTGATTGATGTAAATAAAATAATTTTAATCATAAAAATAGTAGTTTCAAATATTATCAACGATTTCGTAGTCACTTATTGTCTTGCTTGTGGAGGAAACGAAGATAATAATATTTAATGCGAAATATATTTTTGAAGCGAAGCTTCTATACGGACGTTCGGGGCGCTCGCCGCGCGGCCACTCTATCCGTGCTAAGCGTCAGTAGCGATACACGACATATACCTATATACTATATATATATCCTACTAATATTATAAATGCGAAAGTTTGTGAGTGTATGTTTGTAACTCCTTTACGCAAAAACTACTGAACGGATTTGGATGAAATTTGGAACACAGATAGTTTATAACCGGGATTAACACATAGGATACTTTTTAATCCGATAATCCCGAAATTTTGGTTAAGTTAAATACTACGCGGACGAGGTTGCGCACAGTTGAGGCACAGCTAGTACCTATATAGGTATACAGAGTGGCAGCGCGCGCCGCAGCTGTTTTTAACGCTTAGTTCCGTAGTCCTTAGTCCTTAGTTCCTAACGTTAGCGTAGGCTTACTATAAAGTACTATAAAGTTTCGCTTCTTTCGGGCGTCCCTAGACGGCACTGTTTTTTAGTTATTTATATTATTGTTTCAGAATTATCGCTGCAATATACAGAAAATAATGACCAAGTATAATAAATAATATGAGATATTAACAACACGTTGGAATTTATACACATTTGGAATGTTATTTTTTTTTACATTTAGAAGTAAATTCGAAATGACCTATAGTATAATGTTATGTTGTGCTATATAGTATTAAACAGTTGTTTATTCGTACTTTCAAGCAATACATTTATTTTGTGAATTTATTGAAGTCATTATTTTCCTCGATTCACATTACAAAAATATAGAAGCTAATGGAATACCACCATAATCATAACATACTATAATTATGAACATTGTAAAAACTTTTTATACCATAACAAATTTATACGATTTTTTTTTCAGAGTCGAACGTAGAACCTTCTCCTTTTTAGGGTTCAACAACCTGAATAGTCCGGGTGGAACCCTTTTATTGTGCTGTCATTATCAGTCAGTATAGTTGTTAAACACAATGTGATAGAAACTGGAAATTCAATTCCAAATCTTTTATTTTGTTAAGGCCCACGGGGGCACTTACAAATTGTAATTTTTTTTTTTTTTTCCTATATCTACAACCGGATCGGAACGCGACCTCGACTGAGAAGATCCGGCAAGAAACTCAATATATGTATGTAAATCGTTGGCCGCACTATAAACAAATATTTAAAACAGTTAATTATTATATAGAGAGGGTACTCATACATGTAACCAGGGCGCCCATACATGGGTCTGAGGACCTTCATGATTTCGACCGTCAAGGAGATGACTGGGGTGGTACCAGGTCGTCTCCCTCCAGCGGCAGTGCCCCGGCAACGTCATTCAGGGGCGTCTTCCCAGGGCGTCGCGGTGCATGCTAACATGGTCCCGTAGCGCCCCTCTCATGGAGATGAGTGGTACAACATTGTTTAGTTGGTGTACCTGTGCGTTCAAAGCTAGGGTCTCCCACATACCCCTCCCGCCTCCCCCAAGGTAGAAGGGTACCCATAAAGGGTTTCCGAAGGTAAAAAAAAGTGTACTGGTGACCCTAAACCCAGAAATGGGAATATGGCCGCTACACACCAACTGTATGCAGTTGGTTTTAGGTAGCTCAGTGGTCAGTAATTACTTAATCATTATATTAATACGTGAAACAAAAACTTTGTATCCCTTTTTACGAAAATTGCGCGGATGGTGGAGTATGAAATTTGGTACTGTTAAAGTTTATATGGAGAAGGAGTGCAGGAAGGAGAGCCTGGTGTATGCTCTTTGCCGACGACATCGTACTTATAGAGTAGGATGGAACTTTGTTACAGAGCAAACTGCAGGATTGGTGGCGCGCACTGGAGACTGTTGGCTTGAAAATCAGCAGAACCAAAACTGAACACATGTTCTGTGATTTCGGCGGTGTCTCTAGTGCAGTGCCGATTAAATTGGATAATATTGTAATACCAGTTTGCTATGATTTTAAATATCTCGGTTCGTTACTCCAGCATGACGGAAAAGTTGACCGTGACATAAAACGGCGAATCAATGCAGTATGGCAGAAGTGGAGACTAGTTACCAGCACTACATGCGACCCAAGAATGGAAAATCTACAAATCGATTATAAGACCGGTAATCATGTACGGCTCGGAATGCTGGGCGGCTAAAGTGTGGGAAGAGAAACGTCTCCACTCTGCCGAGATGCGAATGTTGAGATGGATGTGTGGAGTGACTCGAATGGATAAGGTGGAGAATGTGTATATAAGAGTTAGTGTTAGGGTAGCGTCAATAACAGATAAAGTAAGAGGTAGGAGGCTGCAATGGTTTGGACACGTGATGAGAAGGGATGAGAAGCATGTGACTAAAAGAGTGATGAATATGAATGAGGAGATACAGTGGAAGATGAAGGCCCAAGAAAAGATGGATGGATTGTATGTGTATTAAGAGTGATGGATGGATGTGTATAAAGAGTGATATGAACGAGTGGCTGTAAGTATGACAGGAAAACACGATGAATGGAAGGAAAAGACATACTGCGCCGACCCCAGATAATGGGAAAAGGTAAGGCAGATGATGATGAAAGGTGAAGGAAATAAATAACACTAACACTTCAATAAAATCCAGAAATAAATTTATTGCTTGAAATTACGAATAGGCATATAAACACAAAAAAATTAGTGCATTTTGAATTCACTTATAAGTAAAGTAAATAAAATATCTGTCAATTTTTATCCAGATCTGCAGTTGTTGCCAAATGTTTTATCCCGAAGTATAATTAATATTTCTAATACTCTACCATCACAAAATAAGGATTAATTTCAGATTAAATATTATGGTTTCATCCAGCAGATCGTAAGCGACTGCGAAATCGTTGACAATGTTTTAAACTACGATAAGTAGGTACTTATATACTAATGATAAAAAAATATTTTAATAACTTCAATCAACGAATAAATATATCAAAAAATAACACAGAAATAACATTATACATTGCTCAGGTATACGCATAGATAAGCCTAAAACTATAATTTTATTATTCTTAATATTTAATTAAAATGATGCATCTAGGAATATTAAAAATACTTATTCGATGTAAATTATGTGCTATTTTCAGGTATTTTATCAAATTTTCAATCAATCGATTTAAAAGACACCCGTAGATCTGCGGGCATATTTAAATCATTCAAATTGATATCGGAAACGGATACTGGAATAAAACCCGTTTATATGTTTGACAATTTTGAAAGCCATTGCATTTTTTGTAATCTTATTATCTCTTTGGATTACTAATAAAGATATAATTTTCTAAATAACTTTACAATTTTTTTTTAAGCTTTAGATAGACATAGATATATCTAATGTATGTAATTATTGATATAATTGGTCGTACGACACACAAATGCCTTACGAGTTCCTAGTGTAGTCGCTAATGCATTGGCAGCCGGATTATTTGCAGACGGCAGGGCACGGGGTCTTCAGATCTGCCTTCGGCTTTGCAAATGGGCATTCGAAATAAAATTTTTCATTTGAAGGGCAGCCTGTAAAAAGCCGTATCTTTGATTTTTCTCTATCATTTGAGATTCACACTGCTAGCGGCGTAATACTGAAACTCTACTCAAATAATAAGTCCTATTCGACTGTTTTTTAGGTGTTACAATTGAAGCAGTAGGTACTCAAATTTGTGTTACGGCGATTAGTCTCATTAGGTATGTTTTTATGATTTTTAGCAATGTAAGTTTGCCGCATTAAAGTCTCGAGTGGACTCTACCAATAGCTTAATGACCAGGGATCGAACCCGGAACCTCTCGATTACGGCAGTTTGTCTACTACTCTTGAAGTTTTATTTTTAGTATTATTCAATTTGAATATTTTGAAAACTTTAGGGTCCACTCTGATGATAGTCGCTTCAGGGACTTCCGTCTCACCTTACCTTATATGTTATAGAAATATTAGTCCCGTTTAATAAATTGATCTCAAATCACAGAATGAACTTAAGTACGCTATTGAGATTTCATTCAAGTAGAAAATTACATCAGAATCGGAGTGACAGACATGATTCTTCCTCGACTCAAACATTTTATAACAAATTTGAAAAAAAAACCTTAATGAATTAATAAAGTTCACAATTGAGGATGTAACTATTTATGTTTAAACTTATACAATTTTAATTGGTTTCAAAAGATAAGAATTAAATAAAAAAACACTTACTACAGTCAGCGGATAACTCGATGTTAAGTGCGTCTAATAAAACAAAGAAGAAAAGAGTTATAACATGATAATCCCTGAGACCACGATTAATATTTATTTATAATGATGGTGGAACTGTAATTATACTCACTCTGTTGTACCCAAACTAAACTGAACTAAGCTACTGTGCTGCCATTCCTCTCCAAGTCATAATGTATATATGTGCAGTGTCTTAGGTAGCCTTTTATGAGCCCGGTGCGATCTCCTACAACTGCGCTTGAAAACTTGGTCCCGTTTGTCGAGTTATTTCTGACCCTTCCAGGGGCTTTATTTTTAACAAGCGTTACGGTTTCTGACACTGAACGGGTCACGAAATTATAAATTGGCAACACCCGAAAGTAAGCAAGCCCGACGGTGTCCGACTTGAACCCGAACATTATTACCGTGTCTTCCTGAACGTCATCGTAAAATTACTTACCATTGATTATGCTTGTAGGTTCAACGGGTGACGCAGTTACAAATGAAACGTATAATAATAAAACGAACAAGCAAAGATTTATGCTCGAAGCCATGTTTCAGTTTGATGATTGGGAAATTAAAGCAATTATATTTATATACACCAATATGAAGTGATTTCGCATACCAACTACTAACAAACAATTATTTAATATTTATTCAATTTATTCAATGGTTCCGCAACTAAATTATTATCTCAGTCAGAATTTTTTTTGAAACATTGCTATAAATATGTAGCTACGAAACAAAATTACAACATATTAGTATTTTAATGAACATTTGTTATTCCTAGTATCATTTTATCGTATTTTTACTAAACGTTTTATAATTATAGAAAACTAGCTGTGCCCGCGACTTCGTCCGCGTGGAATTTAATTGACAAAGCTTCATACAAACTTTCATCCCCTATTTTATCCTCTTGGGGGTAGAATTAATTAAAATCCTTTCTAAGCGGATGCCTACGTCATAACATCTACCTGCATGACAAATTTCAGCCCGATCCGTCCAGTGGTGTGGGCTGTGCGTTGATAGATCACTATGTCAGTCAGTCAGTCAGTCACCTTTGAGTTATATATATATATTTAGATATTCATGTAATGCCTCGCAAATGAATTTCTTATTCAAACTGAAAACCACAAATATTTTTTTTTCTAAGTGTTAGTAGTATTTCACGTCTTAGCGATTTTTCTATTAGAAGTAATCCTCGCAAGCTCAGGTTGGGTCGCTAGTATAGCAATAATATTTCAAGGAACTCTACATTTATTTGCGGCAATGCTTTAATCGTGATTCGTAAATACAATAACCTGGGGTAATAACTAAATTTATTAGAATACCGTACACTTATTATAAAGATAAACATCGCGTAACAGATGTACTTACGTAAATGTATGGAAATTTCCTATTTACCTACTTTAGAACCGCGCCACTTTTTTGTGTCCTTTCTCGGCACACTCTCCCACCAATGTTACTCCTGTAAGCCAGGTTGATATTAGTGTTCCAATCTTAGACTAAACTGTGGTCCCAATGATGACGCCGAGGTGAGGTTTGACCCTCTACGAGTCCAGGCGAAAAACGATACCGTTGCTTTTAAAGTGTGTCAATGGATTAAATACCAAATAATACCTAATAAACTTTGTAGTAAAATCTACGCGACAAGTAATATATTTTAATAAAAATATTTTACCGACTTAAAAAAGCCTGGGTGCACTAAAAAGCTAGAATTAACTAGGTACCTTGTAAATTATTTCATTTGAAGTCGGTGCCACTATCAACTTCTACTACTTGTTAGTTAGGTAAGGTACCTACCTACCCCTACCTGAATGGGCACCCACTCCAAATAAGGAAGTTACAAGGTCCCTAGTTATTTCTAGCTTTTTAGTGCGCCCAGGCTTTTTTTAAGTCGGTTTAATTTTTTTAATAAAATTATTATTTTAACCAAAAATACTAATATGTTATGGTTTTATTGCGTGAGTAGGTACTACAAATATTTAGAGCAATTGGTTCAGAACAATTGTTTAGCAGCAAGCTGAGGTTATAATATATTTGCGGAACCATTGAACAAATATGAAACAATTCTTAGTTAGCAGTTCCTATGTAATATAATTTCCAGCGGGTGTAGGTATATAAATAGAATTGTTATCATTGCTCCATCATGAATAAATTAAACATGCATTTGTATTTGTATCACCTGTTGTATCTACAAACACATGTGGTAAGTAATCATACTTATACCGCGGCCAAGAAATGGTCCCTAATAGTGTGCGAGTTCAAGTCAGTCACCGCTAGGCTCGCAAACTTTCGGATGTTGACATTTTATTAATTAATGTCTCATTATGTGTCGGAAACCTTAATAATAATAATTTAGCCCCTTTTTGACGTATTACTCCTCGGAACGGACCTCCCCTCTTTACGAGGGGGTTCCAAGCCGTAATCTACTACGCTAGCCCAATGCGGGTTGGCGGATTACATATGTCTTGCGAAAATTGGTTAGATTTTCTAAGACATGCAGGTTTCCTCAGGATGTTTTCCTTCACCGTAAGCAAGTGATAATCATATAGAAATTATGTTTCGCATAAAGATTTCGAAAAATCCAGAGGTGCGAGCCGGTAGCCGTAATGCTAAATAAAAATAAATAAAGGTGATACGTAAGGAACAAAAAAAAGATAATACACAATTCATTTTTGATTCTTCTTGTCAAATTTGGCATATGTTTGAGCCGAGGCAGAATCGTACCTATTAAGGCTAAAGCGCCCATCTAGCCCGCGAAGTTCAAATTTTTTGAGTTCTTTTAGAATTTTATCAAAATCTGACAATAATAAAAGACAAATTTTGTAATTCGCGAAAATGACCGTGTGCAGTGCATTTATTAATATATCCAACTTACTCTAAAACATTTCAAGAACGACAGCTATCCAGATAATCTGGCAATTTTTGTATATTTAGTGATTTACTAGTATCATATCCACCGTGATAATATTTAGAGTAAAATAAATGTATTCATAAATGCACTGCACACGGTCTTTTCGCGAATTACAAAATTTGTCTTTTATCATTCTCAGATTTTGAAAAAATTCTAAAAGAACTCAAAAAATTTGAACTTCGCGGGCTAGACAGGCGCCTTCACCTTAAGCAATCGATTACTGAACGAACAATACAAAAATATCGTTCGTTCAGACGAAATACGACGATAAAAAAAAATGGAATTTAGAGTAGGATTATACAATACGAATGTAACGATATATCGATTATCGTTGCTAAGAGTAGCACCCCAGAACGCTTAAAGATTCTGCTTTATACAGACTGCCCTCAATATGAGAAATACCATGAGTGCATATTGGAGGTATGTTACAAGAAATGCGATGATCTGAAAAACCCACCCCCGTGTCCTGCTATCGCTGCCGGCTGCTACGAACCCGGTTGCGAATGTATAGACGACTACCTTAGGAACTCGGAAGGTGTTTGTGTGCCGACCGATCAATGCTGTGAGTAAATACATCTATGCTGAGACTACCTGTTTGCTTTAGTAGAGGTGCTATCGCTCCTCTAGCGGGTATTACCAGTCACTCGCATCAATATCATAACCATTTAGCATTTATTTTTTTCCACGGTGAGATGAGATGGGATGAATGAAAGAGATAAGTATAATTCGATCAAAATTACATTAAAATTTACAAAAATACAGACGATTTAAGTTTCCACATCCGCTTCCGATATCGGTTATTTTAGAAACATGAATCAATCACTTAAATAAAAAAAGCCAAATATAACACGGAATTTACATCAATCAAGTTTTATATGACCTATTTCCTAGAATAATTATTTTAATTGAATACTTTGTTAATTAACTAATAGTTATTTTTATGCTTATTTAATGTACCCTCTGTTGTATTATTAGCTTTATTTATTAGTCGATTTATAAAAATAAAATAATTTTAATAATAAATATCGAAGTTCAAATTATTTTCAACAATTTCGCAGTCATCTGTTGTCTTGCTTGTGGATAAAACGATGTCTTTAATCAGAAATGAATACAATATTTTTTAAGTTAAGTATTTATATTGTTTCAGAATCATCGGTGCAATATCAAGAAAATAATGTCTAAACATAATACTCGTAATATCAGATATTAACAAAAATTTGGAATAAAACATTTGGAATGTTTTTGTTTTATTTCATTTAAGTAGAAGTAAATTCGAAGTGTAATGATACTATGGGTAGATACACTTCAAATTTACTACGAATATCTGATGTTGTGCTAAACAGTTGCTTATTCGTAGTTTCATGCAATACATTTATTTTGTGATTTTATTAAAGTCATTATTTTCCTCCATTTATATTGCAAAAAATATTGAAGCTGGGTGAAAATCATCATAATTATGAAAACCACCATAATTATGAACATTGTAAAACATATACATACGATTACGAATACGATTTATATTTAAAACTGGTGAACATACATAAAAAGTTATATAGAGTGGAACATGGAACCTCCTCCTTTTTAGGGTTCAAAAGCCCGAAGTGTCCGGGTGGAACCCTATTATTGTGCTGTCGTTATCCGTCAGTCAAGCTGCTAAACGGAATGAGGTAGAAACATGGAATTCCAAAAAAATATATGTAAATCCTTGGCCGCCATAAAAACAATTATTTAAAACAGTTAATTATTATATAGAGTAGAAATGGTACTCATACATGTAACCAGGGCGCCCATACATGGGTCCTGAGGACCCATCACTATTTCGACCGTCTAGGAGATGACTGGGTTGGTACTAGGTCGTCTCCCTCCAGCGCCAATGCCTCGGCAACGTAATTCCGGGACGTCTACCCAGGGCGTCGCGGTGCATGCTAACATGGTCCCGTAGCGCCCCTCTCATGGAGGTGGTGGTACACCGTTAGTATTTAGTGGGTGTACCTGTCCCATCGAGGCTAGGGTCCCCCACATACCCCTCCCGCCTCCCCCGAGACGGATGGGGACCCATAAAGGAACAAACGAAAAAATAAGTTTACTGGTGACCCCAAACCCAGAAATGGGAATATGGTTGGTACACACCAACTTTATGCGGTTGGTTGTAGGTGGGATTGTAGTCAGAATTATCTAAAGTAATTGTTGTTTATCATGGATATGACCGGCTGAGTTAATAATGTTACTGTGGATACAGACCTACGAATTAATGTTGAACAACTGGTAGGTAGGTACTCGTATAAAAAGCGGATAAAATAGTTCCACCATCATTATACTTACTGAGATCATCAAGGAAACATGGATTCACGAGTCATAACTCTTTGCTTCTTTGTTTTAATGGCTGCTTTTGACTTCGCGTCATCCGCTGAAACTGGTAAGCGTTTTTTTTGGGCATCAATTAAAACTTGTGTTAGTTTTAAACTTGTATACATCCTTTTTTTTGCTGTTATTTCTTGTAAAATTTTGTAAGTTTGAGCCGAGGAAGAATAATGTCTATCTTGCAATATCAACAGCGCACTTAAGTTCGCTATCAGACTTGAGATCAATTTATTAAACGGGACCAAGATTCTTACACTAGAAGGTGAATATATTAGGTAGTAGTATATGAAAAGACTATCATCAGAGTCTAATAATGTTTTAAAAACATTAAAATTAAAAATATGAACACTTCAATAGCCTAGTTGTTAGATAAACTCAATGATCAAGAAGTTCTGGGTTCAATCCCAGGCCATTAACTATTAAAATAGTTCACTCTTAGCACAAGCATACAAACATTGCTAGTAATCATAAAACAGCATATGAGACTAACCTCCGAACATTCAAATTGGATTAGGTACCTACTGCTTTATTTTAACGCCCCAAAAACAGTCAAATAGGACTTAATATTTCAGTAAAGTTTCAGTATTTTGTCGCCAGCTGTCAATGATGAAGCCAGGGGACTAATAGATTCTGCTTTTCTCTTTCAGAGTCTGCAAGGAATACCTCGCATTACTCGTACCTGTAACCCTGTATACATAATCGTGTTTATTGCATGCATTTGTGTTTCAGGCCTTTGCGACGACCCTAATGCCTCGTTAAATGACTGCCCAAGTGCATGTCCCAATACTTGCAGCGACTCTGGTGATAGAGCGTGCATAGCAATGTGCATGCCTCCAGGTTGTGTATGTAATGAAGGATATGTGCTGAACGCTGATGAAAAATGTGTTTTACCCAAAGATTGCCCAGGTAAGAGTCTATAACCCGCCTAATGTCTTGACATTAAGGCTAAAGCGCCCATCTAGCCCGCGAAGTTCAAATTTTTTGAGTTCTTTTAGAAATTTTTCAAAATCTGACAATAATAAAAGACAAATTTTGTAATTCGCGAAAAAGACCGTGTGCAGTGCATTTATTCATATATCCAACTTACTCTAAAACATTTCAAGAACGACAGCTATCCAGATAATCTGGCAATTTTTGTATATTTAGTGATTTACTAGTATCATATCCACCGTGATAATATTTAGAGTAAAATAAATGTATTAATAAATGCACTGCACACGGTCTTTTTTGCGAATTACAAAATTTGTCTTTTATTATTGTCAGATTTTGAAAAATTTCTAAAAGAACTCAAAAAATTTGAACTTCGCGGGCTAGACAGGCGCCTTCACCTTAACTGCTAACAGTTACTGTAGCCTATGGATGCTTGCAATACCTAAATTACCAAAGGAATTGCTCGCATGTTGCCGCCCTGAACGGAAGGGGGGAAAAGGTAGGAGAAGGAACGGGGATTGGTCCGATAAAAAATCGAATGATTAAAATATTCCCGCAGATCTACATGATGACTTAGAAATCATTAAAGTATTTAAAAATATGTGATTGAGATTATTTTAGAAACATGAATCGATTTAATTTAATATAAAAATTACTGATTATAGCACGGAATTTACATCGGCCAAGTTTTTTATGATATATTTTTTGAAGTATTGTTTTAATTGAATTAATTTTTAATGGTTTTTTATTTTGTTTCAGAATCTTAGGTATCATGAAAACAATGTCCAAACGTAATAATATCACATATATTTATAAACATTTGGATTAAAACATTTGATATTTTATTAATAATAAATAGTTTAGATTTTCTAAAACATGCAGGTTTCCTCACGACGTTTTCCTTCACCCTAAACGAGTGATAATCGTAAGACATTATGATTCGCACATAGATTTGGAAAACCCAGAGGTGGGGACCGGGGTTTGAACCCAGGACCTGGTACCCACAAGACGCGTGCTTAACCAATCGGCTATCACTGCTTATATATTATTTATCAAGAAATTTTCTTTAGGAGATGATATTTTTTATTTAGAAGTCATTTCAGAGTTTAGCATAATTGTTTATTTGTAGTTTCGAGTAATAAATTTATTTTGAGATTTTATTGAAGTTTTTTTCCTTCACTTACCTCTATTGCATAAATATAATAGGTGGTTGGAACACGTTAGACACCATAATTATGAACATTATAAAAATATTTTTTTTTACAATGCTACGGAAATTGCCACACGGAGACGTATATAATAGTAATCTCACATGGCAGTATTAAAGTGTTACATATTATAGAAGATTATTTGATAAAACATGTTATTTAATGTTATAAACAAATTGCAACACATTAACATAATTTATATTCGAACAAAACCGCACTTAGATATACGATGTTATAAAAAATTATAGATTTTTTATGAATCGTAGCAAAATGTGTGTTATATTTATTATGGTGTTATACCTATTACATAACTTAGAAGTATTCACTGAAGTTATAAAATTTTATGAAACTCACTATGGAAGTACCTACTGTACAGTCAGTGACATCAGTCGCTAAACATTCTTAGTTGTTTGACTAGCTTACTCACTATTGTAACGAAGAAATATTTGAATGTGTTACTAATATTTGATTTGGAAAATATTCATAACCTTTTATAAAATAAAGAGTAATACCGGGTTTCAAAAATTGCGAATTTTCAGTGGCTTAAGCCGCTGACTATACCTACCGACGCAAGCGTCGTGCGGAAAATTGTGTTTTACGAGCGATTGCATCAACAGCATAGAATATAATTCAACAATCGCACGGTTGTGTAAAGCAAAACAAATTCTTTGCTTCTCTGTGTGGGTGTAAAACATGTCAATATACCGACACTTTTCAAGAAGTCTTGCAGAGACATTGGTACATCGTAGACCATCTGTGTAAATAAAACTATTTTTTAAATTCTATAAAACTATAGAGATGAAACCAGCAGTGGTGTCAGACGCATCTTTCCCAATGCGTGGAAGGAGGCAATAGTCATCGGCATTCATAAACCCGGTAAGCCCCGCAACGTCCCTGCGAGCTACCGTCCCATTAGCCTCCTCAAGGCCATTGCCAAACTCTATGAGCGCCTGCTATTAGCAAGACTCAAAGAGTATATCTTTTCAAATCATCTTCTCATAGACGAGCAGTTCGGCTTTCGGGCTGGCCACTCTTGTGTCCACCAAGTACACCGCATCACGGAGTACGTTCTCAAAGGTCTCAACTCCTCCCCCGGTCGCCCCCTATCCACGGGAGCTCTCTTCTTTGACGTCGCTAAGGCGTTTGACAAAGTCTGGCACAACGGCTTGATTTACAAGCTGTACCTCTTAGGCGTGCCGGACAGTCTCGTGCTCATCTTACGAGACTTCTTGTCAAACCGTACCTTTCGATATCGAGTCGAGGGCACGCTCTCCTCACCCCACCCCATCAGGGCAGGAGTCCCGCAGGGCTCCGTGCTCTCCCCCCTCTTGTACAGTCTGTACACCAATGACATTCCCCGCACGAACAATGTGCAACTCGCCCTTTACGCGGATGATACCGCGCTTTATTTCTCCCATCGTAACAAGGCTCAAATCACACGCGTTCTCCAACGCGCTGTCAATTCTCTCGGAGAGTGGTTTAGGAAATGGCGAATAGAGGTGAACCCGGACAAAAGCGCAGCCGTGCTTTTTGCCAGGACCACCTCTCGACGCCCCTCCAAACGCCACACTCGCTCCAACTTAGGTACTGTCTCTTTGTACAAGCAGCCTATCCCTTGGTCCAAATCAGTTAAATATCTCGGGGTCACTCTTGATGGCTCCATGACCTTCGGTCCTCACATTAGAAACGTCCGCAATCGAGCCGCCTTTGTGCTCGGTCGCCTTCATTATCTCTTATGCAAGCGGAGTAAAATGTCCCTTAGAAATAAGGTGACACTATACAAAGCTTGCATACGCCCTATCATGTCTTATGCGAGCGTTGTGTTCGCTCACGCGGCCAACTCGCACATTAGTCGCCTCCAGGCCATTCAGTCCCGCTTCCTTCGCCAAGCCGTCGGAGCCCCGTGGTTCGTAAGGAACGTAGACCTTCATTCTGACTTACGCCTCGATTCTATCCAGAAGCACTTCAAAATAGCGTCCGAACGCTATTTCAAGAAGGCTTCTGAACACACCAATGCCTTAATCGTCGCCGCCGCCGATTATGCACCTACACACGCGCCAGTTGCATGCCGCCGCAGGCCGCGGCATGTGTTGCTGGACCCCCCCGACCCACTCACCGCTCTCCTAGACTCAGATGTCGAGGAGAACGACACACGCACACTCCCCACCAGACACCGACCTCGCCGGCGAGGTCGACGAACCCCCGCTTCCGCTAGAAGGTGCGTCTACTTACCTAGACGCACCTTGGCACCCGACAAGCCCGCTGAGTTTCTTGCCGGATCTTCTCAGTCGAGGTCGCGTTCCGATCCGGTGGTAGATTTACCCTCGCCACCTCTCCTGGCAGCGGCCCAAGCCGAGGTCGTGTCCCTTGTGGCGCCCTTGAGCTAGCTGCCCCCCTGCCCCTCTGGCTGGAGCGCACTTGCGCTCGCCCTCTGACCGGGTGAAGTTGTTATGGCCACTCTGGCCAACAACATATAGTCAATTCAAAAAAAAAAAAAAAAAAAAAAAAAAAAAAAAAAAAAAAAAAAAAAAAAAAAAAGGTGTCAGACTTACAGTAAAATATTCGCAATATGCTTCGGATGCTTGCAATAAAAATCAAATTGTTGTAGGTTTGACAAGATAATTGCAATGCTAAATGTGCAAATGTGTTTCATGATTATGTTAACAACAGTATGGGTATTACGTGCAGAAGAAACACCACTTGGTGAGTTGGTACAAGTTTTATACAGATGACGTTGTTGACTCGCCCACGTGTTCTGTCCTGACGCGATTATCGTTATCGCTGTGCCACCGAAGCGAAAATCTCTAAAAGGTCTTTGACGCCAACACTCCACACATAACTTACTACCATATGCTTAAATGTTCCTCCACTATAATTTTAACTTTGATATAATATACTTAGATGTCGGAGAGTTGGTCACTAACTCATACGAGAGTATAAAGATCATAATTAAATAAATGTGGGATTGGAAGTTAAAGAGACAACGTGAAAGGGAACGGTGTATTTGAACAGTGTGGGTTGGTGGAAAGCAAAGGACGAAGAACGAATGAAGGAATGAAAGGAAAGATGAAACGAACAGGAGAACGAAGGATATAAGACAGACGAGAGGACGTACATTAAATAACCTATAAGATGATTCTAAGTAAAAAGATAAATAAATAGACTATTGATATATGAAGAAAGTAAATTGGTGTTTAGTATTAAATAAATCCACCCAAGCTACATAAATATTCATATAAATAACTAGCAATACAATAATACTTTGGGTAGGTACTTATATGTGGATGCCTAGTGAAGACAGACAATGTTACTATCATATTTTTTAACCGACTTCCAATAAAGAAGGAGATTCGATGTTCGCCTGTCTGTATGTATGTTCATCGAGTACTCCGTCTTTTGAGGACTGTATTTGGAAATTATTATTTGTTTGAAAGGGTATAAGTACTCTCCAAGTGGACCCGTATAAATTTTATAAAAGTCGGTCCAGTAGTTTAACACTTTAAGAGGGCCGATGTACGGTCACCAGGAATTAAATCAACTATCTTGACCCTATGTTAGGACTAATTCTAAAAAGTTTTAGGGTCCGTACTTCTAAAAAGTAGGTAGGTTTCAAATACTGTGACAGACTGGGACGGACGGATGGATGGACGGACGGACGGCCGGCCTGGATGATCTTAAAAGGGTTTCTCCTAGGGACTTCGGAACCCTAAAAAACATTTTTTTTAACAGAATGTCCACCAGGGGAGATATACTACAAATGTTCAGCGGAAGTGTGTTTCAAAACGTGTGCGCAACTGACGAAGCCAATACCTTGTCCAATGCTGGCGTCCGACTGTTACAAGCCCGCATGCTTATGTGATAAAGGAAATCTAAGAAATGATGCAGGGAAATGTGTACCTCAATATCAATGTTGTAAGGACTTTTTTTATTACGCCGTAATTAAAGATACGGTAAAATAAAATATAATATACTATAGTCCTCGAACAAAGTGATGAGTTGAGATGTATTATGATTTAGTATCTAATATTACACATATACGTACGATGTTGTATTTTTTTGTTTCAGGACCATCGAAGGAAAATCTCTCAGAAATTGAAAACAAAATTGTTATAAATACAAATGAAAATGAAACGAAATATCTATTTTATGTTTTTACATAAATATTAACTATGATAATATTAATATTTATGTAAAAACAAATGGGTGCAAAATAAAATTTAATACAAATATGAAATCATAATGTGAAAGAATTAATGTGTGCAGTAATTTGCGACTGTCTGATGCACTGTGTTCATGAAATCGCTCCACAAAATTTAATGAAAGTTATTTATAAAATGAACGTTCTGCACAATAATTATGGCTTGCTTTCGCATAGACACTGGCGACAATTCTGTAAATTGTGGTCAAAATACGACTAAATTAAATGAGACACACCTAACAGCATTTCTGTTTTACTCATACATTACGAGCATGAGAAGGATGGCAATAGTTTAGAATTAGGAGGTTAAAGGATTAGACAAGTTTGGTTTACATAAGTACCAGCAGAATCAGGACCTTTACCGTTTGGTTTAACGAATTTTTTTTTCATAAAGATAGATACATTATTTTTTTTATGTGATTTATGTTCCTTCCTTTATCAAAGGATTTATGTGTCCTGCCACACACTCCCGTCACTGATACTCCTGACCAGGATCTACAATGGTCAACAGTGAAGACGTTGAAGTTCGACCCTCAACGAGTCCCGGGGAAAAGTTAAATTGTCTTGGAGCCCGCACGAATTGAATCCAAAGAAATAATAGGAGGAGTTGGAAGGATTTTTTTTCCGACTTCACTCCGTTGCAAAGCGTGAGACAAAAATAGTTGATATGGGCTGATTGCCATAGAAACAAGACTGTTACAGCTGATTGAAGACCAGTTGTAAGGTATCACGGATCGTAATTAGATTAATTGGACTATATTCGAGAGCTGATTACATTTGATTCCAATAATACTAGGTGATACAAAATGGGTATACTATTTTTTTTGCAACTTAACTTTGTAAATCTCAAACTATCGGCTTTGTGGGACAGTTGAAGTACTAAAGGTTTTGTAGACTTGTGAAATCGGTCAACAGCTGTATTCCTATAACACCTTTTGTTTTTCAAGTTCCCTCCAAAGCTGATGGTTTTAGAATTACAAAGTTAAGTTTTGAAAAAAAAAGTATACCCATTATGTGACACCTTGTATAGGTATGGCAAAAGCGTTTGAACGCACTGAAATTATCCCTGGTTTCCACAAGGTTTGTGTAATAAACTGCTTCAGATGTAGATATAAGACTGTCTAGACTGTTTTAGGTGGAAGTGGCCAAGTTTTAGCAAATTGACTTAGCTCATATACGGTCTAGGTCAACCAAGGTAGTATCACTCAGTTTGACGACCGCTTGGCGCAGTGGTTCGAGCGTAGGCCGCTTGGCTCACTGCATCGGGTAGTTGCGGGTTCGATTCCCGTCAGGGTAAATTTCGGAAATGGCCTTTTCGTAATTTTCCCTGGTCTGGGTGTCACTGGGATCGCCCCCAGTCCATTGTAAGGTATCCATAGTACAAGCGTTGCTTAGTTTGGGACCATACAGTTGGTGTGTTCGTCTGGCGATATTTGTTATATTTATTTATTATCAACCTCTCACAGAAGATCAGCCTAAAGTAGCTATAATAGCCGGGTTTCGTACTATGGGAGAGAGAGTCGGAAGCCAAATCGCCCCTCTTCTCTCCATCCCAATTCCTACTCCCTTTTAGGTCGGCAACGTGCAAGCAATGCCATTGGTATTTCACGCATCTATACTAATCTGAAGACTACGGTAACTGCTTAACATCAGATGGGTGGCACGCTTGTTTGCTGACTTTGTTAAATAATAATACAATCATAATTCAGCCCTTTTTGACGTCCCACTCCTGGGCACGGGCCTCTCTTCACTACGAGGGGGATTCAGGCCGTAATCCACCACGCTGGCCCAGTGCGCGTTGGCGGATTTCACATGTATTTCGAAAATTGGTTAGATTTTCTAAGACATGTAGGTTTCCTCACGCTGTTTTACTTCACCATAAGCAAGTGATAATTATATAGGTAAATAAATTTTGATTCGCACAAAGATTTCGAAAATCTCAGAGGTGCGAGGCAGGGCACCCAGGACCTGGTGCCCACAAGACGCGTGCTTAACCAATCGGCTATCACTGCTTTGTCTGATTTTGTTAAGGGTAATAAAATAATAGTAATAATAATACGTATATATTATAATCCTAAACGCAAAATATGGTAATCGCGAAGTACCCCAACGCGTTATATACGAGTACTACCTGTGCCCGCGACTTGGTCCGCGTGGAATTTAAGTTAACAGTCATCCCCTATTTTATCCCCTTGGGGGTAGAATTAATCAAAATCCTTTCTTAGCGGATGCCTACGTCATAACATCTACCTGCATGCCAAATTTCAGCCCGAGCCGTCCAGTGGTTTGGGCTGTGCGTTGATAGATCACTATGTCAGTCAGTCACCTTTGAGTTATATATATTTAGATAGATAAGTCGTAATCGCAACAAGGCCCCGTCCTAAACAACAAACAAACTTGTTTATTGTATTCAACCACTTCCATGTTTTTTTTTATATTTTTTTATTTTTATTTTTGAAACAGCAAAAACAACTTTCCCAAAACCGCTCGGCATTCCCGTGTCAGAAACTCGGAATTTCACTGACCAAAGCGAATTTTTGTGTACATCCGTGAGTGGGCCAGTTTAATATTACGCAATATTCATAAACAGCCAGTTGTAACGGCGAGATGTTTTAAATTGCTTCATGAATAGAGAACGGAAGTTATGAACTATTAGGTACATTTTCGCGTTAAAATTTCATTGGTTTTCCTGTACATACTAAGTACTCAGAAAATAGTATTTTTTTTCAACTACCTTGTATCCCTGAAGGATAAGGCAGAGGTGTACTGTGTACACTCACATTTAACCGACGGTATTTTGATCTCTATGACTATGAAATAGGGAACAAGTGGGGAACAAGCCTTAACGACCGCTTGGCGCAGTGGTTCGAGCGTAGGCCGCTCGGCTCACTGCACATGGTGGTTGCGGGTTCGATTCCCGCTAGGGTAAATTTCGGAAATGGCCTTTTCGTAATTTCCCCTGGTCTGGGTGTCACTGGGATCGCCCCCAGTCCATTGTACGGTACCCATAGTACAAGCGTTGCTTAGTTTGGGACCATACAGTTGGTGCGTTCGTCTGGCGATGTTTATTTATTTATTAATTATTATTGCTATTATTAACAGCGGTATAGCCAAGCTGTAGCCATTTGCCTACAGGAGGCATGCCTTTTAAGTTCTGTCGTTTCCATAATTCCCGGCAATTTTGAATTTGGAACTGTTCTATATTCGAATGTGTTTAAATTTCGAATCTCAAAACAGTTGAATGTATTAGGATTAATGTTATTGTTTAGTCACAGCGTCGATTAGAATCTGTCAGGTTACGTACGAAAATGAATCTTTCTAAGGAAAATGTTCGTGCAATAATTTTCTACAACTTTAGAAGAGGCCTGACACGGCTTCAGTGTTTTGAAGAGCTAATATCTGTGTTCAGGGATGAAGCCCCATGTCTGCGGACTGTCGAACGCTGGTATTTAGAATTCCAGCGTGGACATACTAGTGTTAGTGACAAATCTCGCGAAGGTCGCCCAAAATCTGCATTCACTGAACATCATTGGAGTGAGACAACTAATTCTCGAAGATCGTCATGTGACGTATCGAGAGATAGAGGCTCTATTAGGCATCTCAGGGACAACCATTCAGAAGATCTTGCATGAAGCGCTAGTTTGCCGTTGGATACCGCATCTGCTTTCCGACGATCACAAGGCGGCCCGCGTCAGATGGTGTAAGAAAACTCTGCAAAGGTTCAACCGAGGAGAGTCAAATCACGTCTACGACATCATCAGTGGTGACGAATCTTGGATCTATGCCTACGATCCTGATTCCAAACAACAATCTACAATCTGGGTCTTTCAAGACGAGCCAAAGCCGACTAAAGTTGTTCGTTCTCGAAGCACTTCAAAGAAGATGGTGGCCACGTTCGTTAGAAAAACCGGCCATGTTGCGACTATTGCACTTGATGATCGTAGAACGGTTAACGCAGAGTGGTATACCACAGTTTGTTTACCACAAGTCATCGCCGAAAATCTAACTCAAAGCGACGCATCATCCTGCACCACGACAATGCAAGTTCACACAGCGCTCGTCAAACGATTGAGTATTTGAAGCAGGAAAAAGTAGAAATTCTTGACCATCCTCCATACAGTCCTGACCTAAGCCCTAACGATTTTTTTACATTTCCTAAAATTAAGAAAAGTCTTCGTGGTCAAAGGTTCCAGTCCAGTGAAGAAGCAGTCGACGCTTTCAAGTCAGCCATTTTGAACACCCCCACTTTAGAGTGGAATAAATGTTATAATAACTGGTTTGAGCGAATGGAAAAGTGTATTAAGCTACGTGGTGAATACTTTGAAAAACAATAAAAAGTACTATAAGGTTCTAGTTGTGTTTTTTTCTTCAAACGACAAAACTTAAAAGGCATCCCTCGTATACGAGCTGCCTTGACCGGGAGGACCGCCCTCTCACAGAAGATTGTAATAAAGTAAGTGAAAGAGCTGAAAGTCCAGCCCCCTCAAATCCCTCCCCTATCCTCTGTCCCAATCCCATTCAGGTCAAGTCCACCATAACCAGCAGGTACACGATGCTAGTTGTTTAACAACAAAAACAAAGTTAAGAAGTCTGTGATATGTCGTCAAACAATAATGATCTTCGAACTTTCTTCCCCATATCACACTTCAAATTGAACGTTCACTTGTATTATAAATTATTCTCCTTTGCACATTTTCAATTGGTTCCAAATTGACATCACTTCGATTTTCATTTATCAAAATGACAGCTGTCAAACACATAATTTCCCGCGAACATTCAAAGGCAATGAAAGCGTCAGAAAGCGTCCTATTCAGCCTACATTCAAACTCGCTTCCACTGCCTAAATGGAGTTCCGTAATTTGCATAAGCAAAGTTGAAAATTAAGGCACAATGGCTGCATTATTCGGGTTTGCATTGTAAGTACACGTTATGGCGGCGCTTAGTGGTTCATTAGGCATATTTCATGCTATGTTATGATAGGTATACTTAACTTATGGTGTGTGACTGAGATTATTATGGGTGTACATATTGTTTCTTGTACGCGATTATTCGTAGCAGATTGGTATTTTTGTAATGAATAACAATTACAATAATAACCATATTTCGTCTATAAAGGTTTTATCGATTACTCAAACTCATCGAGCAGGTTTCGAAATCGATTTCTGCGAGTTTTATTTTTTAAATAAAAACTTCTCACAAGCGATGGGGCTCTACATTAGTAGTACTCCAAGCACAGTCGCCTGCACCTCTCAGGAAACATTTCCAGCATAAGTCGAGCTCTCTTCTTTACGGATGTCAATGATAAAGGGAGCTCAGCTAGTGCAGGAAATGTTCCCTGATTTCCAATTAGTACTTAATTTAGTGGCCAGGGTACGGATCCAGCAACCTCCCTTTCGAATATAAGGCCGGTACTTGTAACCCCTACGGCTAGGCTATTGACGACTAACTCTTGGTAGATTTTTGTAACATTTTCGCCAATCAAGTCATTCGTAGTGAGGTCACCCACAAATAATGTTTTTTTTTTATTTTTTTATTTGACTATATGTTGTTGGCCAGAGTGGCCATAACAACTTCACCCGGACAGAGGGCGAGCGCAAGTGCGCTCCAGCCAGAGGGGCAGGGGGGCAGCTAGCTCAAGGGCGCCACAAGGGACACGACCTCGGCTTGGGCCGCTGCCAGGAGAGGTGGCGAGGGTAAATCTACCACCGGATCGGAACGCGATACGACGAGATGGAACATGAGGGAGAAGTTTGAATAATGTAATTTGTTTCTTTATACACATCCGTAGGCATGTTGTATGTATGTTTGTTGAGGAAAATGAGGGCTGACGCAGTTTTGCCGTGATGTCAGAAAACATAATGCATTTGTTTGTGTCAACATCACCGCGGAGATGTCTGGATTAGTTCTTCTTCTTTCTTTATAAATATGGGCCACCCAGTTTAATAGTATCGCCAGTGTCACTTAACAAATAGCAATAACAAACACATTTAATAACAATTTAATACAAAAATGTGACCGTCCACTTTGGAAAACCAAAATGGAGGCCTCTGGATAAAATAGGAAATAGAAAAGACTAGAAAGGACACTGCGTGCTGAATACTGGAACTCTTCTCAAATGTTGAAGTCCTACTTAGCGTCTACTAGCTGCACCTTGTCACATCAAATTGAGTCACTTATCTTTATGCGTAAGGTATAAAATGGCTATTAGGTGAATCACTACCCGGCTTAAAGCAGTCATGGACCCAAAAAATAAACAAAATTAATCGAACTAGTTGATATCTAAGTTCAAATAAAATGTTAGCAGTTTTGAATTTTTTAACGTTAATTAACTTTGTGCTTAGTTTTAAAAATATTGCAACGCCATGTACTTTTGTAAGTACGTTTATTTTAATAGTTGCTGCCTCAACGTAAATTGTTTTTATTGGATATTAGTTAAAAAAGATAATTATATTTTATAAAGATGTATTATAAACTTTAGCAGTAAAATGGCAGATCCTTTACTGACAAATTTCCATAAGTACTGCCTGGGGATTCAGGAAAATATGATTCACCTCTTTTGTTCCAATTGCCCACAATGAACATTAAATGGTTCCTATTCTTTTAAAACTACTCATCATACAAAGAAACACATTTTTTAAAAAATAAAGCTAGTCACACTATTTTCTATTTCCCGCACGAAATTCCTCTATTTGTTCTCTTGTTTTTCTTTAGTAGGAATAATATGTGATAACAGTAATTAATTTTCTCACTAAAATAAATAAAAACACATAAAAGAACATCCTGCATTCTCAATTCAAATAAAATCAACCACGTTCGGTCGGAACATAAACGAGTGATATAAAACTGCAATATAAATTAAAAAACTTCAAAATAGAGGTAATAAAAGTGGAGATAGGTAGCTATGCTAATAACTTTTGACCCACGTACGATTTATCGGGACTTTTCGCGTAGCTATTCAAATATTACGGCACTAATTTCAGAAGAAAACCTCTCAGCGCTAAAGGAGAAACTAATAACGACCGGTAATAAAAATGCGTATCCTTCCATTTTTGAATTACTTTAAAAATTGTAATGCGAGATGCTAAATCCATTGCGTCCTTAATAAGGTCGTATTATAAGTACCACTGAACTGAAGCAGCAATGAAAACCATTTTTGTTTATATTACTACTGTGTTTATAATAAGTTATATTATAGTGTCTGTCATTCCTTTGAACAAATTTCTTTTGAAGTAATAAATAAGTCCACGTGTGGGTAGCGTCAAGACAAGATTTATTCATGATTTCTAAAGAAGTATTGAAAGCAGCTTTTATAGATTCCGAATGGGTTTGACTGCGTGATTGACTGCATTACTTTTCTGAACCCATAAATTCTTGACCCCAAATCAATACATTAAAAACGTAACGTATGGACTCAATGATCTGTTATTTTTTTATATATATTCTAGAAATCCAACGAACTTTAGTAATATATTGTTGAGTTAAATCATAGTGAGAGATTATAAGATACGTTTCTTCGCGCAACATGAAAACGATTAATGGGTAGGTACTTAAAAATATCAATAGGCCGCCTGGCGCAGTAGTTTGAGCGTGTGCCGCTCGTCTCACTACACCGGGTGGTTGCGGGTTCGATTCCCGTCGGGGAAAATTTCGGAAATGGCCTTTTCGAAATTTGCCCAGGTCTAGGTTTCAGTGGGTTCACACCCAGTCCATTGTACGGTACCCATAGTACAAGCTTAGTTTGGGACCATACAATTGGTACGTCAGTCTGGCGATATTTATTTATTTGTCACTAGCTGTGCCCGCGACTTCGTCCGCGTTGAATTTAACTTAACAAAAATTTTATTTAACAAAAAATATTTGTCTAGTTCGCAGAGTTTACGGAAAGTATTTTTTTAATAAAAGTAGCTCACGTTACTTCTTATAACATAAGCTATCCGCCAGTGAAAGTCCCGTCAAAGTCGGTCTGGCCAGTACTTTAAATACCAGAAGTGATAAAAGTATTTATTTTGATTTAAGGATTAATTTGTTACTACCAAATGTACATCCTAATAGTAAGTCGTAGTAGTATAATAGGTAATAAGACTCGGCCACCAGCTATTTCAAAATAAATTATCAATTTTCATTGTATTTAAGGTTCACTATTTTGGCGATAATGGCTTGCACATAAAAAAACACGAAAATCTCACAGCATCGCCCTCGTGGTTTTCGATAATTGTCCCACGGGAACATATTATCGGCATATAAAATATCCCATGTTTTAATCCAGGTTTTGAACTATCTGTATTCCAAATTTCATCCAAATCCGTTCAGTAGGATTGATAATTGTCCCACGGGAGATACAGTATAAAAAGTATTCGGAATAAAAAGTATCCCATATTTTAATACAGGTTTTGAACTATCTGGTTTCCAAATTTCATCCAAATCCGTTCAGTATGATCGATAATTGTCCCACGGGAACATACTATCGGGATAAAAAGTATACCATGTTTTAATAAAGGTTTTGAACTATCTGTTTTCCAAATTTCATCCAAATCCGTTCAGTAGGATCGATAATTGTCCCACGGGAACATACTATCGGGATAAAAAGTATCCCATGTTTTAATCCAGGTTTTGAACTATATGTGTTCCAAATTTCATCCAAATCCGTTCAGTAGGATCGATAATTGTCCCACGGGAGCATACTTGATAAAAATTATTCGTGATCAAAAGTATCCCATGTTTTAATACAGGTTTTAAACTATCTGGTTTCCAAATTTCATCCAAATCCGTTCAGTATGATCGATAATTGTCCCACGGGAACATACTATCGGGATAAAAAGTTTACCATGTTTTAATACCGGTTTTGAACTATCTGGTTTCCAAAATTCATCCAAATCCGTTCAGTAGGATCGATAATTGTCCCACGGGAACATGCTATCGGGATAAAAAGTATTCGGGATAAAAAGTATCCCATGTTTTAATACTGGTTTAGAACTAACTGGTTTCCAAATTTCATCCAAATCCTTTCAGTATGATCGATAATTGTCCCACGGGAACATACTATCGGGATAAAAAGTATACCATGTTTTAATACCGGTTTTGAACTATCTGGTTTCCAAAATTCATCCAAATCCGTTCAGTAGGATCGATAATTGTCCCACGGGAACATGCTATCGGGATAAAAAGTATTCGGGATAAAAAGTATCCCATGTTTTAATACTGGTTTAGAACTAACTGGTTTCCAAATTTCATCCAAATCCGTTCAGTAGGATCGATAATTGTCCCACGGGAACATACTATCAGGATACAAAGTATTCGGGATTAAAAGTATCCTATGTTGTAATACAGGTTTTGAACTATCTGGTTTCCAAATTTCATCCAAATCCGTTCAGTAGGATCGATAATTGTCCCACGGGAACATACTATCGGCATAAAAAGTATGCGGGATAAAAAGTATCCCATGTTTCAGTAAAAGTTCAGTAAAAGTATCCCATGTTTTAATCCAGGTTTTGAACTATATGTGTTCCAAATTTCATCCAAATCCGTTCAGTAGGATCGATAATTGTCCCACGGGAGCATACGTGATAAAAAGTATTCGGGATAAAAAGTATCCCATGTTTTAATACAGGTTTTGAACTATCTGGTTTCCAAATTTCATCCAAATCCGGTCAGTATGATCGATAATTGTCCCACGGGAACATACTATCGGGATAAAAAGTATTCGGGATAAAAAGTATACCATGCTTTAATACAGGTTTAGAACTATCTGGTTTCCAAATTTCATCCAAATCCGTTCAGTAGGATCGATAATTGTCCCACGGGAACATACTATCAGGATACAAAGTATTCGGGATTCAAAGTATCCTATGTTGTAATACAGGTTTCGAACTATCTGGTTTCCAAATTTCATCCAAATCCGTTCAGTAGGATCGATCATTGTCCCACGGGAACATACTATCGGCATAAAAAGTATTCGGGATAAAAAGTATCCCATGTTTTAATAAAGGTTTAGAACTATCTGGTTTCCAAATTTCATCCAAATCCGTTCAGTAGGATCGATAATTGTCCCACGGGAACATACTATCGGGATACAAAGTATTCGGGATAAAAAGTATCCCATGTTTTAATACAGGTTTAGAACTATCTGGTTTCCAAATTTCATCCAAATCCGTTCAGTAGGATCGATAATTGTCCCACGGGAACATACTATCGGCATTAAAAGTATTCGGGATAAAAAGTATCCCATGTTTCAGTAAAAGTATCCCATGTTTTAATCCAGGTTTTGAACTATCTGGTTTCCCAATTTCATCCAAATCCGTTCAGTATAATCGATAATTGTCCCACGGGAACATACTATCAGGATAAAAAGTATTCGGGATGAAAAGTATACCATGTTTAATACAGGTTTAGAACTATCTGGTTTCCAAATTTCATCCAAATCCGTTCAGTAGGATCGATAATTGTCCCACGGGAACATGCTATCGGGATAAAAAGTATCCCATGTTTTAATACAGGTTTAGAACTAACTGGTTTCCAAATTTCATCCAAATCCGTTCAGTAGGATCGATAATTGTCCCACGGGAACATGCTATCGGGATAAAAAGTATCCCATGTTTTAATACAGGTTTAGAACTAACTGGTTTCCAAATTTCATCCAAATCCGTTCAGTAGGATCGATATTTGTCCCACGGGAACATACTATCAGGATACAAAGTATTCGGGATTAAAAGTATCCTATGTTGTAATACAGGTTTTGAACTATCTGGTTTCCAAATTTCATCCAAATCCGTTCAGTAGGATCGATAATTGTCCCACGGGAACATACTATCGGCATAAAAAGTATTCGGGATAAAAAGTATCCCATGTTTTAATACAGGTTTAGAACTATCTGGTTTCCAAATTTCATCCAAATCCGTTCAGTAGGATCGATAATTGTCCCACGGGAACATACTATCAGGATAAAAAGTATTCGGGATGAAAAGTATACCATGTTTTAATACAGGTTTAGAACTATCTGGTTTCCAAATTTCATCCAAATCCGTTCAGTAGGATCGATAATTGTCCCACGGGAACATGCTATCGGGATAAAAAGTATCCCATGTTTTAATACAGGTTTAGAACTAACTGGTTTCCAAATTTCATCCAAATCCGTTCAGTAGGATCGATAATTGTCCCACGGGAACATACTATCAGGATACAAAGTATTCGGGATTAAAAGTATCCTATGTTGTAATACAGGTTTTGAACTATCTGGTTTCCAAATTTCATCCAAATCCGTTCAGTAGGATCGATAATTGTCCCACGGGAACATACTATCGGCATAAAAAGTATTCGGGATAAAAAGTATCCCATGTTTTAATACAGGTTTAGAACTATCTGGTTTCCAAATTTCATCCAAATCCGTTCAGTAGGATCGATAATTGTCCCACGGGAACATACTATCGGGATACAAAGTATTCGGGATAAAAAGTATCCTTTGTTGTAATAGAGGTTTTGAACTATCTGGTTTCCAAATTTCATCCAAATCCGTTCAGTAGGATCGATAGTTGCCCCACGGGAACATACTATCGGGATAAAAAGTATCCCATGTTTTAATCCAGTTTTCGAACTATCTGTGTTCCAAATTTCATCCAAATCCGTTCAGCAGGATGGATAATTGTCCCACGGGAACATACTATCGGGATAAAAAGTATTCGGGATAAAAAGTATCCCATGTTTTAATACAGGTTTAGAACTATCTGGTTTCCAAATTTCATCCAAATCCGTTCAGTAGGATCGATAATTGTCCCACGGGAACATACTATCGGGATACAAAGTATTCGGGATTAAAATTATCCTATGTTGTAATACAGGTTTTGAACTATCGGGTTTCCAAATTTCATCCAAATCCATTCAGTGGGATCGATAATTGTCCCACGGGAGCATACGGGATAAAATTATTCGGGATAAAAAGTAGCCTATGTCCTTTCTCAGGCTCTAGACTATCTGTGTATCAAATTTAATTGAAATCGGTTCAGTAGTTTTGGTGTGAAAGAGCGACAGACAGACAGACAGACAGACAGACAGATAGACAGACAGACAGACAGAGTTACTTTCGCATTTATAATATTAGTAAGGATTAGTAAGGATTTATAGGTATAAATCTAACGTATAGTATTGAATGGTATAGTATTGAATGACGTCACAATTGAGTAGTTTTAGTTGACTTACCTATAGCGAATATCTTTGCATGTATTCAATAATCAATATCATATCCTAAACTTGTTTCACAATGATAAAAAGTAATAACAAATTCAATGTTAGTCATCTTCCCTCTTTTCTTAATTGTGCAATAAAACAAACTGTTCAATTTGGCCGAATTTTATTCATTATTTCAATTACTACAATTAAGGTTCCACGGTGTTATAGGGTTGTTTGTACTCGAATCACGTACCGAGTTCTAACATCTTGTTGGTGTAGAGCCTTTGCCTAATGTAGGCAAATGGGGGCTCGCCCAATTTATATAGAAACTGGTAAGTAATGAAAATTAAAATATTAGTGGATATGGTTATTAGTTTTGCAGTCGCCTTTTTATAATATTAATGTAGGTTATATATTGACGACCGCTTGGCGCAGTAGTTCGAGCGTAGGCCGCTCGGCTCACTGCACATGGTGTTTGTGCGTTCGATTCCCACAGGGGCAAAATTTCGGACATGGTTTTTCGTAATTTGTCCAGTTCTGAGTGTCACTGGGATCGTCCCCAGTCCATTGTACAGTACCCATAATAAAAGCGTTGCTTAGTTTGCAACCATACATTCAGTGTGTCAGTCTGGCGATATTTATTATTATTTTAATATTTTTAATGTAACAAAGTCGGCAAACAAGCGCGAGCCGCCTGATGTTAAGCAGTTACCGTAGGCTGAAGATCTTCGCAATACCAATGGCATTGCACGCACGATGTTGCTGACCTGAAGGGGAGTGATCCCTCTATCCAGAGGGAGGGGAAGGACGTGACGTGGAGCTTCCGGTTCTATCAATCGTCGTAAGAATAATAATAGCGAGTATATATCAGCCAATATCAACCCTAACAGCTATTTTATACACCCGTCTAACCATCCATATGAGATAATGGCTAGAGCTTGACTCTACCACCGTAATAAGATATCATAAGGTCTTGGGTTTGACTCTTGAGTCGTTCAAATAAAAGCGTTTCTTTCAGTAGGCCAGTCTGGGTCATATTTTCCTACAACGCATCTATTAGTTAGTAATTAGTCTTAAAAAAGTCTGTTCATAATTTCCTGTGTTTGGGTTTCTTACTCATCATTTTGCTTAGGTAATAGTACAATATGCGGAAATTATTTAAACGCTCAATTAAAAAAATATATACAGACGAACATATAACCTTCTCCTTTTTTGAAGTCGGTTAAAAAGTATATTCAACAACAAAAATATGATTGTTTTACTCAACAACAATGTAAAACAAATTAGGTATATAAATACTTACTCGAGTATTTACATCCTTTATTTCTTTTTTCCTTGATTTCCTTATTTGCATTTTAAAATTATTATTTTAATTTGAATAAAAAATTAATATGAAAGTACCTACTTCCTAACCTTCACTTTAAATTTTATGATAACTGATGACGCTAATTATTAATTGCCACGGTTCAGTGTAAACTATAGCCGCAGTAAACGTATATCAACTGCTTACTAAAGGAGGAAACTTTAAAAGAGCGAGTTTACAACAAGTTAACAAGTTAACCAGCGTTATTTAGTTTGGAACTGTTTTGTAACAGTTTTTGACAGAGAGCAAGGGACGGCCTTTGTGCCTATTAAGCACGCAACAATGAAATGTGCCTGAATATCGTAGGGTCCAAGAGTTATACAACTTAGTAACTTTGCTTATGTTTTATTTACACCGAGTAACCTCTACGTTCACTGCATATAAGTTATTATTTATTTAATTACTTATTTAGTAACTAGAATGCCCTACACTACTAAATAACTTTGTTGCAGAGAAACAATAAAAGGTAAAATTACAAATAAAATGAAGACAATAATTAATATGAATTTGTAATTTAATCCTTTTAAAATAACAAATTATTAGACTATTTTATTGTTATGGTGGATAGATGTCGCTTAATAATATTTAAACATAAGTACATATAAAATATACACCTACCTCGGACAGATCATATCTCCAATAGACCTAACAACGAAAGAAATTAATAACAGAGTCACTTTGGCATGGAAAAGATACTGGTCTCTTAAGGAAGTAATGAAAAACCCACTCGTACCAATGAAAGCGAAGAGCAAAATATTTAACTCGTGTATTCTGCCTGTCATGACATATGGATGCCAAACCTGGAGCTTAACAAATCATAACATACATAAATTAGAAACTTGCCAACACAGTATGGAACGAAGCATACTTAACATCAAATTAAAAGACAAAATAAAACTAGATACCATAAGGAAGAACACTAAAATCACAGATGTTACTTACTGTATAAGAAAATTAAAATGGAGGTGGGCAGGACATATGATCAGGAGTGATAAGGACAAATGGTCCAAGGACGTGACAGAGTGGTGCCCGAGACAATGTAAAAGAAGGAAAGGGAGACAGCGTCGCAGATGGGAAGACGATATTAAAAATATAGCGGGACATACTTGGAAAAGACAAGCGCAGAATCGCATTCGATGGCGAACTCTAGGGGAGGCCTATGCTGGACAGCAAGACAATCTTCACGTACCGGTGTCAAACAATTAAACAAGATTATTGTAACTATATTGTAAGACTGATTGTTAAATAAAGGCTATTATTATTATTATTACATATAAAATATTAAGTATGTAATACTACACCACTGGATATTAATGTCATATCGCAACACAGTTAAAAGAGGACATAAGTTAGCTCCTGAATTTAATTGACTTGATACCGTATTACATACCACATACGGTATATAATATTACTAATAGCTTTCTTCGTAGTAGCTTTCTATATTCAAACATTGACTGATAATGTATTCGACATCGTTACACAATGTTAAAATGTAATTACACCGAACTAAATAACATTTAGATGTAGAACATTTCACTAAGTAAACACGGTGATGGTAAATTCTGGGTAAATGTTGCTCCTCTATTCGTCTTCATTATTTATTCAAAACTTAATAAACAATTCGATGTAGGCACCACCAGAGTTTGTACCTGAATTCTCTTGACTGCCTGCCCTTATAAGCTGAGAAACTAGCGGATGTATATACCTACGTTAAAAGGGTTATCAACTGTGTATTTTTTTTAAAGATTACTAGCTATGCATAGCTAAGCTAATTGTTTTGGCAGTGGGTCCACAACAATAGCATAATGGCCAGGATGGGGATCGAACCCGGAACCTCCAGGCTACGAGGGCGGCCCCTCTAACCACTAGACTATTGACACCTTGGTATTGATATTTATAAGACACGTCTGTAGACGAAACAAAATTTTAAGGTACCTTAAAATTTAGGTACGATAATTAACAAAAAGATTTAATAAATAATAATAATAATTAAGCCCTTTTGACGTCCCACTCCTGGGCACGGGCCTCCCCTCAACACGAGGGGGATTCAGGCCATAATCCACCACGCTGGCCCAGTTGACTGATTTCACATGCCTTTCGAAAATTGGTTAGATCTTCTAAAACATGCAGGTTTCCTCACGATGTTTTCCTTCACCGTAAACAAGTGATAATCATATAAAAATTATGATTCGCACATAGATGTTGAAAAATCCAGAGGTGCGAGCCGGGGTTTGAACCCAAGACCTGGTGCCCGCAAGACGCGTGCTTTAACCAATCGGCTATCACAGCTTCAAAAAGATTTAAATTAAGAAAATTACCAAAGCCAAATTAATTCTAATATGTACTAAACAAATGGAAATTACAAAAATCTGACATTTCATTCTGAATTCATAACGACGATTGTTTCTATTAATAGGTACCTACTGCTAGCTTGGTTGGTTATGTACATTTTTGTTTTATTGAAATAGTGGAACGAATTCTATTATTCTGAAAACAAATTTGACGTATTATCAACAAGAACAAAGCAATTCAGCTGCTGTTTTGAAAAAAAATCGGATATGGAGGTATTTTGTATTTGTTTGGTATACTTTGCAATAATATTTACCTACTATTACAGCCCACAGATGGGGCTAAGTCAGAGTCAGTGCCAAATCGTTTATATTGTTCAGCCTTACGAGGCACTTACAAATTGTTATTTTTATACTAGGTGATACAAAATGGGTATACTATTTTTTTTGCAACTTAACTTTGTAAATCTCAAACTATCGGCTTTGTGGGACAGTTGAAGTACTAAAGGTTTTGTAGACTTGTGAAATCGGTCAACAGCTGTATTCCTATAACACCTTTTGTTTTTCAAATTCCCTCCAAAGCTGATGGTTTTAGAATTACAAAGTTAAGTTTTGAAAAAAAAGTATACCCATTATGTGTCACCTTGTATAAGTGTACAACCGGATCGGAACGCAATCTCGACTGAGAAGATCCGGCAAGTAACTCGGCAGCCTTGATTTTTTTTTATCGGTAGTTGTTTTTATTTCATAGTTGCAAGCCTTTCCTTTTGCAAGGTAAATGCTAGTAAAAAATAAAATATATTTATTGCTGAACTTGCTGACTAAAACCTTTGGCCGTTAAGCCCCAATAAAGTAATTTGTTGGCCAATAAGGTTCAGCAATAAAATTATCTCCGAAAGAAAAAAGAGTTTTCCCCTAGCCTTGTGTGAAATGCAACGTTTATTGTCTTCGCTGTGATTGAGTGTTTGTTGAAGCACATAATGTGGGCAGGCTATTAAATCTAGAGATGTAAATATACGTCGATAAACTTATCGAATTTATTCCAACTGCAAAAAAGATTATTGTGTTGATCGTGATTTTTTTTTTAAAATATCTCGAATACTAATTAACATAAAAAATAATAAAATAAAAATAATAATAAAATAAAAATATAATACTAATAAAATTCCCACCGATTTACTCAAAACGTTAAATCAACGAAGAAATTGGCTGATATTATAATCAAGTTACTTCAGCTAATTAATTTTCATAATTAAGTATGTATGTTTTCGGTTTTCTAACAGTTCTAACGCTAGGTTCCGCTTATGGAGTACGATTTATTAATAATGAGCCAGACTATAGACGATAGTACTTTCTTATCGATATTTCTGCCCATCCCTTCACACCGACCATTCAGAGTTGTTTGTGCTGACGGAAATAGAAAACCATAAGTGTATTGAATCTATTTCCTGTTTCAGATTAGTTGTGGACAAAGGCAATTATTTTCGGATTTTGCGTTACACTTGTTTTACTATTTTTCTATTTTGCTTTTCTCTGAAGATTTTCTTGTTGTAATGATAATAATAAAGCCCTTTAGTCAGACCAACTTAGTATCTATTTACAAAGTATTAAGAACTAAAAACTATGAGTAAGGATATAAAATATTTCTTTTTTTTTTGTAGCTAAACTAATCTTAATCTATTCTAATACTTAATTATTTCTGTAGGTCTGTTTGCCAATCGGCAAAGGCCTCCTCCAACTTTTTCCATTCCTGTCTATCTTGGGCCACTCTATTCCACGTTACTCCTGCTACTTGCCTAATGTCATCATCCCACATTTTCTGTGGTCTGCCCCATTTCCTTTTCCTTCTCTAGGGTACCATCGTGTCACAATTTTGCTCCATTTCTCTTGGCCCCGTATCATGTGCCCTGCCCATTGCCATTTGAGTCTTCTGATTTGGGATGTTATATCTATGACTTTAGTCTTTTTCCTGATGGCAAGGTTTTCATTCGGTGTTTTAGTAGGTTTGTAAAAAAAATAGTAATGCCTTGTGAATCTGTTATGAGAATTGGGACTACTAATAAATTGTAGGAATATTATAAGATTATAAATATAGATCATCATATTTTGCAAAAAATCACAAACTAATTAAATCGTAATTAAATGTTCCTATATAATTGTGTTAATCAATAAGAAGTAGGTACCCAAGGAACGCAAAAAGTAACTCGGCCGATTGGTTAAAGCACGCGTCTTGCGGGCACCAGGTCTTGGGTTCAAATACCGGCTCGTACCTCTGGATTTTTCGAAATCTATGTGCGATTAATAATTTCTATATGATTATCACTTGCTTACGGTGAAGGAAAACATCGTGAGGAAACCTGCATGTCTTAGAAGGTCTAACCAATATTCGAAAGACATGTGAAATCCGCCAACCCGCATTCGGCCAGGGTGGTGGATTATGGCCTGAATCCCCCTCATGTTGAGGGGAGGCCAGTGCCCAGCAGTGGGACGTCAAAAGGGCTAAATTATATTATTTAGTAAGGTAAGAACAGAATAATGTTAGTAGATTATTAAAAGCATGTTTCTTCATTACATGAGTTGCTATGCATTGAAATGTATTAAAATTTTCACGACGTAAGCAACATGTTAGAACCATCTGTCTCTTATACATAATTAATGCAAACCATATACCTACAAGTCGTAATTTACATACGACAAAATGTGCAGACCCGTAGAGGAAATGTGACTTTATTGTGCAAATTTTATACATCATTTTGCAAAATTATCCGACTTTGTACAAAATTTGTGTAACGGAACGTGCCTACTATTAGTACTCTACAATTCTCTCTATAACTCTATAATAGAGTAAGTGTTTTTGGTTTTTAAAAATATTATCTTTAAGCTGCTTCTAAGAGTTAAATGCTAGACCTGTTGTCTATTTATTATCCTTCTAACTTCACTTCGTTAGCTGACTTAACTGTTCGTTGTTCAACCCGCCACAGAGTTGTTCGTCGCTTAGCTAGATTATCGATTCCAGAAGTCGCTTAGACTCAATGCTTATATTTGTTGCAGTTTTTTTATCCTCATTTTCAGCTTGGATGTTCGTGATGAAGACTGTCCCCAAAATGTAAATTTCCTTTGCGAGGTGTGACCATTATTGTAAAATGACAACATTTGGATCAAGGACTTTTAGTAATGACCCTATTAGGATGGCTCGTTTCTTTACTTTCTTTTCTCAGTTTCCACAATGAGAACGCGTTGGAAATAATTTCATCGTAAAAAAGAATGCTTAATTTAACGTGCGGTTTGTTTTATCCTCAAATGTCTGAGGTTATTCCAATGCGACACTTTTTGTAGATTTCATTACAAATATGAACTTAACGCCTCCATCCGCTCTGAGGGATGTCACTTACTGTTAAAAACCTATGACGCACTTCTGGAACCCTAATACGTCGAAGAATGACATATTCATAGAATATTGATCACGTGAAGCAGAATTTTTAAGTAAGCTGGAGTAAATAGCCTTCTTGAAATGTATTTTTTCTGTGAGTTCCAACAAAATATATTTTATTTATATCTCAAATTGATATCATCTAATATCACCTGTCATTTTAATACAGCTTATCAAAAATTTACGTTAGAATTACGCACGGACGTCTGCATACATATGTCCAAAATAAATTTCGTACGCGCAGCGCACAAAGTAAAAACATTAGAATACTCGGAATATCAACGCAACTGTAACGGAGTTCGTTAAAATCGCGCCGCGTCGCTTCACCCCGGAAATGGCATGAGAATAATTCCCTTTGATGCGAATGTTAACTCTAGCCAGTGGATACGACGAATTGACGATTGCATTTTGAGTGGTAACTACCTCTTCCGATTATAAATTTGATACTCACACCTAGTTTTTAATCAAAAAAAATGGTTACTAATATTAATGGTCAACAGGTGTCTTTTGCATAAAATGAACTTTACGACCCCAATATTAACTGTACCCAAATTAAGGGCGCCAACTCAAATCCGTTAAACTCTTGTGATTAAGACTACCATTTGCAATGACCGTTTTGTAGGGACTCCGGAACTTTTTTAATAAAATCCACTTTTTCATTCGCTCACTAGCTCTGTCCGGAATAAATTTGGATAGGGAATGGAGCTTAGGAAAAATCCGGGTCTTGCAAATAATTTATGTTTACAAAGGACAAAATTTCCATAATTAAAGAGTTGAGCAAACATTTGATAGAATTGTTTGAATTTTGGTATATTTGTGTTTATGGAAGAAGTGTCTGTGTTGTTTTTAATAAATTATTGTACTTAGAAGGGCTAATTTGGTTTATAAATTTTGAGCAATAAAATTAAAATTACATTGCTTTTACACGGTTTCGTAAACCAAACTTGTAAAATAAAATTCTGTATAAGCTTATTTTAATTCTAAACCGTAATTCCTCTATCTCTATCGAGTGGGCACCGAAAGTTTTTGTTTCGATCAAAACGATATTTCACACAGACTTAATAATTAGACGGATAAAGTTCCTTATTCTTAAGAGGATACACTTCCGTAAATTTAAACTGTAAACTTTCTGAAGTATAAATTTAAATGAAGGTAGATTGAGTGGTTTGAGTTAAATCAAGTGGAACGCAATATACTGTTACCTGCGTGGTTAGTTACCAATATTATGAAGTATAAAGAGCTTATGCCTAATAATAAATAGTTTTTCTTACTGATTTTTGGAATATCACAATACTATAATTTTGTGCCATCCACCTTGTCATTTATTAATTTATTTATTTATTATCATATGCTTGTTGCGCTTACAGCTTAGCCAAGACGCACAACAAGCTAAATTACAGGAGAATAATTAATTACTACTGCTCGCTCAAGAAGCTTATACATTCAACTTTGTATGGAATAAATGGAAGTCATGGTGTTCGTAGCCCTTACTCGCTAAATAATAGAAGCCCAAATCCGTCTCCCACTCTTCCTTAGGACGGCAACGCGCGAGCAATGCCTTTGGTATTGCAAGCATCTATAGGCTACAGTAACTTGTTAAAATCCACAGCTAAACATTTACGATCGAAATAGTACCTCATTCCACTTTATTAACACATACATTGCAATAACAAAGTTCTCGCAAAGTACGTCACTTACTTTAATGCAACCGCAGAACTTCAGTCAATTTCCTTAGGGGATGAAAGTTTGCACAAAACATCTAATGCACAGTAATATAATATAAGGTACCTACCCTATATAGGTACCTTAAGTACTGCGAAATTCGAAAGTAAGATACGTTTGTATTGGTTTCGTTTAAAACTCTTATTAACCTGAAGGCGCCTGTCTAGCCCGCGAAATTCAAAATTTTCAAGTATTTTTATAGTTTATCCTAAATCTGAAAACATTTAAGACAACTTTTTGTGATTTGCGAAAAACACAGTATGCAGTGCGTTTATTAATACATTTATTTTACTCTAAATATTATCACGGTGGATATGATACTAGTAAATCACTAAATATACAAAAAATGCCAGATTATCTGGATAGCTGTCGTTCTTGAAATGTTTTAGAGTAAGTTGGATATATTAATAAATGCACTGCACACGGTCTTTTTCGCGAATTACAAAATTTGTCTTTGTGATTTTGTAAAATTTCTAAAAGAACTCAAAAAAATTGAACTTCGCGGGCTAGATGGGCGCTTTAGCCTTAAGTACTCGTATGTATAGTTAATCCACGAACTAAAAAACCATGTGTTGTGCTAAAGTGTATGAACACGATCACTAAGCAACGCAATAAAAAACACATATTTTTTTCACGAGATTTTAAAAAATGGCAGAGTAACACAGACGTACTCATGTCTTCCTAGTCATTAAAACCTCATTATTGTATTATCCATTTCAGTTCCCCATTTATTAAAACAATAATCCCCATAGTAATAACATTTGAATCATGATAGCCATAATTTTGTTTTAGTTATCCCGTGAGTTTGCCCTGCTTTTGTTCCACCCTGAAATTAGATGCTATAAAAACGGCCGCTAAAAGTTTTATTAGGTCATTGAAACCTGAGGTAAAATGTTTCACACCTTATATCAAGGAGAGTAGGTTCTAATATTTCTTAAAAGTGAGAACAGGTAGGCGAACTGCGTGGTTTCAAAACCTCTCTAGTACCTATTCTGTACACAGAATCCAATGACCTACTGGTCAATAGTTTACCAGCGGAAGAGAGCTAAGCATCTTTAACGAATGCGGTCCAAATTAGTTCAACTGTTTAGAATATTTCTCCATGCTTCAGTTAGGAGGCATCCGTCATTTATTTCTCTAATTATCACCTCATGGTGTACTATTTGAATTTTATTTCATCTTCACCAAATTATGTGAACGTTATTCTTTGAAAAAAAAGCGGAAATAGACTTAGTACTGAGTGAGATTTGAATGGACTCTAAACCCATAGCTCCTTATTAATAAACGTGGTTTATCTATTGTATAGTTACACCATGCTTTGTCTTTTTCTTTCGAATGTCAAATTACTGATGACAGAAAGAGATAATTCGGTGTGTCACTATTCGCCCACATTTATTAATAAAGGGATTTAACCAATTCAAACGCTGCGACGCGTTTACACAATACTTATTTATCCCACTTTGTTCACACGTAGCACAGAGTATATAACCACTACGTGTATACGTAACGTAGGAGCAACGGCCACGTATACACAGAGAGGTGTTTTCACAGAACCCATTTGAAAATAAGATTTTTGTTTTTGGACGCTGACTAAACATGATGCGTACCTATTGTTTGCACAGGTCAGTTAGTCCATAAATGTCAGCTATAAATCGGGACAGGTTTTCATTGTATTGTAATCTCAATACCAGTTCAGCTTAGCTTCATAATATTATGAAGTACGTATTTTATTTCAAAAATTGTAGATAGATTTTATCTCCGAAATATTTGCCAACTGAAAACCCGAAGCGGCATGTGTAATGTAGTTTAAAAGCGAAAATAACTCTCAGAAACGGGTATTATAATAATAGAAAAGAATTTTGTTAGCCGGGTTTTATACCCAAACGAATGGATTTTACAATGTTATTTTAATCTCATCACGAACTTCGAGAAGAAAACCCGAGATGAGCATCCGATAATCCAATTAACGAAAGAAAAAAGTAACATGGCTCCGTAAAAGCTAATTTTAATAAAGTGCCTGAACAACTTCTGAATATTGTCAGTAGAATTGAAAAGTATACTTTTCACTCAGACTAATTGGCGATTCTAGAGATTCAGCATTCTATAGGGCATCACTTTTAATTTTGAGAGAATTTCGATGTTTCGAAATGTTCGAATTATTTTCAGTTGGGACGGGTCACAGTGTTGGATGTTGAAACAATTATAAACCAACATAAAAGATCTACATAATTTATGTATGTTTGAGTAAATAATAAAATAAACATGAGTTTATAATTGATAACGAACTAATGTGATTCGTTTAAAAAAATCATATGTTTATCACAGAAATCTAAATTTGATTTGCTAGATTGCTAGATAAACACCTATTAGGTAAGTCCACATGTACCCAGGAGCTCGTCCAAACAATCAGTATTAACGTCTAACCGTACGTGGTTATGACGTAAATTATTTGACGTCTATGGCGATACTTCAGTCAGTTATGACATTATATGAGTTACCACATTATTATTCTGGCACGGCTGATCCATACATTTGGATAAAATAATACAGTACTCAGAATTACTTTTTGTAACGCTTTACGCTGTCAATAACACTCGCTCTTATCGGCTATAGATATAATTTCGAAAGGAATCCAGCTTTTATGTACACAGTTATAAAGGAGCTTTTATTTGAACAAGTTTATTTTTCTCACAAAAGTTGCTTTCAAACGCTGGATCTGTGAGGTATTTGAAATGAAATAATTAATTACAGTTTTAGTAATATAATGAAAATAAGATTAAAACAAAAAGGAAAATGTTATTTTTGGTTTGAGAAATACCGACTAAGTTTCGTTGAAGCTTAAATAAATCTAAAAGAAACGCTGTTTTAGCAGCTCATAATGGATTTTAGGGACAAGTATTTCACTAAGTAACTGTAAATTAAAGAATAAACAAGGCCTTTAAACGAAGGCTAATTAATTTAGTTCATAAATCAACAACGGCTTTAGAGGCTACTAAAAACTATTTTTATAGTGAAACATCTAATAAAAATATAATTTTTAATTTTGTAAAAGAAAATAATTTTATTCGTTTTCTAAGCACGAATAAACTCAAAACCATTGCCGGGAGAATTTTATCACTTCGACCGGAGGTATCTCAAAAGTGATACCTATTTGTACGTGAATAGAATTGAAAAGTGGTGGAGAATTAATAGCAAGTTTCACGATGAAATAGGTAGTCGGGCTGGACTTTATAAGTTGTGGGAAAGTCTAGATATATCGTTTTAGTTAGGTATTTGTTTTTAGTTCAATAACAAACGTCGGTGAGTCAAATAAATACCTATCGTTATTTATGTACGCGACCCAAATCATTAGCTCTACCATGAGTTTTTAAGTTCGTTAGAGTCGCTACAAAGTGTCTAAGCTCTACGTGAAATATTTGTATGACAAAATGTTTGTTCTTACGAAGGTACAATTTAATTCACAAATATTCTACGGAGAGGTTAGCGACAAGCGAGCGTAAAAATCGTGGTAGAGTCACAGATTACCGTGAACTGTGTTATTAAAGCCACAACTTGGAGTATTATACTGTAATGGGCATGATGAATAACATAGAATACAATTAATTTTATAATAAGTTTTCAATAATATTAAGTAGTAGTAGTCGCTGCTAAACCTTCCCAGTAATCTCATTTCACTATACTGGCTAGTACCTACTGTTTTCGCAACCTTTTACGTTTGTTTTTTTTCCTATTTCAAAGTCAATTTTAATAATTATTTCACTGTAGTAATCGTAAGACATACATAATAGTAGGAATCCCCATTGCTAATTACTCCAGTGCAGGCAGGTTTTATTCAAACCGTTCGTGTAACAAATATAATTTAATACATGATTTAATTCATTAATATGCAACTTACCGTGCAACCACAAAAATAAACTAATGTAAGCGTAATTAGGGTTAATGTTGGTCAAATTCCGTCCGTCCGTCCGTCTGTGGTTAACCTGTACACTACCCGGTTAGATTTATAGGGTTTTCATACAAGATTTACGAGCATCATTTATTATTCAGTATCTGCGGCACAATCAGGATTTATGACACACTTTTCGGTATTGTTTTATGCGAATAAATAAACTATTTCATGGTAATATCTTGGAGGGATGCATGATAAGTGTTTTCGCGGGGCTACATCAAATGTTTTAGTTATGAAATGCTTGGGAACTTACATTGGAAATTGAACAGGTATATTCTGAAACTACATAGGCGTTTATCCAGTAAAATTGTCATGTAAAGTAGAACGGTTTCATGATGTATCTACATACAATTTTGATTTCTAAATTATTCAATAATGAATTATCAATAATTTAAAAAAATGCTTCCTACTGAGAAAATAAATACAAGAGCACATTATTTTTGTAGTTCCTAGTATCCCTTCTAGTAGTCTTGACTAAACGTTTTTAATTGCAGCAAATAAGTCATTTATGAATACGAATCATTACATATAATCTCTGCTGTAATTGAAAAACGTTTAGTAAAAACTATTCAAAATAGATTATTATTCTTAGTAGGTACACGGGCATCTCCTTAACACAATGGGGATTTAGCCCGCCAGGCATGCCCAGTGCGACAGTTGCCACAAATAACCAATTAAAATAAATTGAAATAAAACTATTTTTACGGATTATATCGCGTTTATTTACGATTATTTATGGCTGGGTGCTACCACCAACTTGGGATCCAGTAATTAATATAATTAAATCCAAAACCAAGCGTACCATTGCAAGACCTCAAGACACAGTGAGCACTTTCTGCGTGGATCGGACCGCAAACACCAACTAAATTTTGAGGGCACCCAGTTTTTAACTATGACATCAGGACGTCTAACACCTCAGTCCCCCCGTGACCACGGTTGCTGTAAAGCAACCGAAACGTCGGGAACATAAAAAGTAAATAAACGCGATATAATCCGTAAAAATAGTTTTATTTAAATTCGCGTAAATATAAGAAAACAATTAAAATAAATCTGAACCAAAAAATACTAGGTCGTCTTTACTCCAAACGACAACAGTACTATGTTTTAATTCACAGCAAAATATTTAACGCACCAAAAAACGGAATGCTGAAGTCGCGGATGATAAAATAGGTATTGAATTTCTGGCAGTCGATTTAAAAACATGCCTATTTTATGGTATACAATCTACTCGTATATATATATAACTCAAAGGTGACTGACATAGTGATCTATCAACGCACAGCCCAAACCACTGGACGGATCGGGCTGAAATTTGGCATGCAGGTAGATGGTATGACGTAGACATCCGCTAAGAAAGGATTTTGATTAATTCTACCCCCCAGGGGATAAAATAGGGGATGAAACTTTGACAATTAAATTCCACGCGGACGAAGTCGCGGGCACAGCTAGTTCTAAATATATAACCGTAGTATTTAGTATAGCTCTCCATTATGATGTGATTGGGAAAGTGTGAAACTAAAGAAATTAATATTGGACGAATTTTGAACAGCGCAGTTTGGTGCGGTCTTCGATTGAAACCCATTGTGCATGGTCCGAATAGGACAATCCATGTTTAGTTTCGGGCTATACGACGGCTTGACGACCGCTTGGCGCAGTGGTTCGAGCGTAGGCCGTTTGGCTCACTGCACATGGTGGTTGCGGGTTCGATTCCCGCCAGGGCAAATTTCGGAAATGGCCTTTTCGTAATTTGCCCAGGTCTGGGTGTCACTGGGATCGCCCCCAGTCCACTGTACTGTACCCATAGTACAAGCTTTGCTTAGTTTGGGACCGTACAGTTAGTGTGTCTGTCTGGCGATATTTATTATTATTATTATACGATACTATTGTTTGGCTACATTTGTTTGTTCAATCAATAACAAAGATTACATAGCCCAAAAACTAGGCAAGTGCTAGAGGGGCTCGCGCACTGATAGTTGACTATCCTACTAATATTATAAATGCGAAAGTTTGTGAGTGTGGATGTATGTATGTATGTTTGTTACTCCTTCACGCAAAAACTACTGAACGGATTTGGATGAAATTTGGAACACACATAGATTATAACCCGGATTAACATATAGGATAACTTTTTAACCCAATAATCCAATACTACGCGGATGAAGTCGCGGGGCACAGCTAGTAGTTTATATACGGGCTATCGACCAAGGTAGTACCACCGTCTCACAGAAGATCGGCGTTCAGTAGCTATTATAGCTGCGTTTCGCACGATGAGAGGGATAGCCGATAACCCAACCTCTCGGCCATTCCCTTCTCTCTGTCCCACTTATCTTAAGAACGGTAAAGTGCGAGCAATGCCTTTGGTATTCCCGCATGTATATACTACAGAAACTGCTTTCTTAAAGTCATTAAAACTAAACGGCTGGGCTACCTAGCCCAGCAAGCCTACCCGGCTCCAGTTGACGGGCATACTTAATACGTTTTACATCCGGTTGTGACATCGACTCGTTACGGTTTAAAAACCATTGAAATTCCCCACGTAATTCCTGTTCAGGTGCAATAATAAATATTTATAGTGAAATAAAATTGCTCGCATCTCGGCAAATCCCAGTGGAGAGGAGGAAATCAATTGATAAAGCCGGCATGTGGATTCCCCGGCAGACCGATACGTTTTCATTTGCTTGTCGCATCTAGAACCTGTGATACGGAACTCGGATAAATAAATACGAGAGGAAACATAAAAGTGGGGGAGAGTTTGGCATAATATACCAAGAGCCAGCGATAGCCAGACGTTCCATATTTTATAAAGGCTCTCAATTTCTCAGAGTATGTCCCCAACACAGGTAAGAACGATCATCGAGTATGGAGTTTGGATTGTGGTTACTTGGGCAGTTAACAGGTAGTAAAGGTGTATAAAATAGTACCTCAAATTCGTTATAGTATAAAGCTTAATTTTTATATATTTCCTTCGGAATAACATTAGAAATCACGTCATCCATTGCCGGACACTTAGTGCGGTTTCAACCCCCTGCCAGACACCTCTAAACTTTAATAAATTATGAGTATACTTTCGTCATAGTATAAAAGCTGGGTTTTACATATGTTACTTGGGAACCCATCAAAAAATATTACTTCAACAGCCGGACAGTTTTAATGGTTTTAACATCTTGCCAGACACATTTAAATAGTTATTAAATCATCCAAGTATGAACGCCATAAAACTATTTTTCATTGGGTTTCTTGAACAATTTCGCTACACTAAACTCCCTATCTTACTTACTGATAAGTCAATTGGCAAAATCTCACCATAATATCTGACATAAAGGGCCGTATCTTTTGATTGCGTTGAATAGAAGCCTATTTTTTTTACATCTCCAAGGGATCATAGCATTTGATAATTGATATTAATTTTTACTTGATAAGTTTATCCGTTTCCGAGAAAAAGGGTCTTGATAAACAGACAGACGGACAACAAAGTGATCTTAGAAGGGTTCCGTGTTTTCCTTTGAGGTGCGGAACCCTAAAACTATATCCTGTACTGTAACTACATCCTGTGGGAGTGCAGTCGCTGGCACAACGAACGGACTACTAAGCTAAATAGCCTGTATTTCCTTCGGAATAACATTAGAAATCACGTCATCCATTGCCGGACACTTAGTGCGGTTTCAACCCCCTGCCAGACACCCCTAACTTTAATAAATTATGAGTATACTTTCGTAATAGTATAAAAGCTGGGTTTTACATATGCTACTTGGGGACCTCTAAAAAAATATTACTTCATCAGCCGGACAGTTTTAATGGCTTTTACATCTTGCCAGACACATTTAAAGTCTGTAGGTGCGAGCGCCAGGTGACAACTGTTCAAGCGGATGTGAGTAAGATAGGGCGTTTGGTCTATGCCATCTATTACTGCGTATTAGTGATGTAACGAATATTCGCATTCGCATTCGCATTCGCGAATATTCGCATGTTTTTTGACATTCGCATTCGCATTCGCAAGAATCTATGCGAATGTTTGGCGAATGTTTTTGAAAAACAAAAAGGAAATTATTTATAGACGATAATGGAATGCTAACAACTAGTAAGAATTATATATTATTTAAACAAACTTCCTCATAGGTTGGCCCTTATTTCACCGCTTTTAGGTTCATAAAGCAGCTTATTACGCACTATTGACTTTACATTTTTTAAATCTTAGTAAAGAGTTATCTTAAAAATAGTAGACATTAAAAAAATAAATAAACGATGTTTATTAAAATATTATACATAAATACATTAACTATTCAAATAAATTTCTTTCACATTCAATTTCGTTGTAAATAAAACATATGATAAACATTCGATTTATTATATTTCAAATAATATAATATTTGTCACCGGCTTTGCCAGACCCATAGATAAATTTAACCAGCCAAATGCATGTCGGACTACGCATACTCTAGAGTGCCGCAGATATCCTGCCACTTTTCGATACTACGGAACTCATAAAATAAAAGTGATGTTTTTTTATTTATATAACACACCGAATACGGCGGCGCACGTAACCTATAAATTTCTGCGAAATTAATTAACTATTAGTCACCTTTTAAATAAAATAGTAAGAAATTCTGTTACTAAATTTATCATAGACATCAAAAGTGACATAAACTTTTATTTTCTTTTTGGACTGATGAAAATTCATATATGGATTTTTAATTCAAATAATTAAGTTGTGATTAGACTGGGTGCACAATTAGTGGTGCGTGGTTTGAGACTTCATTAAGATTTTTTTTTAAATTACTTATTTTGATTTTGAATAGTAGTAAATAACTATTTATTTCCTATAATAACCCATTTATAATGTGGTTCTAATTTAAATGATGAATCTTGCTACTTAAGTAAAAAAAGCCACAATGAAGCACAATATTTCGTAAACGGGAATTAATATTGAAAAACTGTCAAAGAAACCTTCAAATAATTTTAAAATACTACTGAACAATACCTCAAAGGAGGGGGTGTGTAAACATTTGATTCACTCCCCTTTCTTAAGTACGGGAGGTACAATGGAATAACTTTGCATTCAGTCAGTTTTTTAGCGGTACACAAACTAATTTTTTTGGCTAGTTTGCAGTATTTTGGCCCTAATAGTCTCTGTATAAAATTACTGTGATTGCAAACGGACGTGCCGAAACTATAAGGGTTCCTGCAATTCTCTACGTCTTAGAAAAAAATCGTGTATTGTGATTTTTTTTCAATTAAGATTGTATTATTCTAAATATTTTTTACTCGCAAGTAAGTTGTAAAATATCCTATGAAATGCGTGAGCATTGTTAATTACACACCTTGGCTCCATCACAGCACAGCCCTCGTGTTAGTCTCTGGCTGCAAACCAGCCTCGATCGTAACTTAGCTCACTTGCACATAATGCAATTATTTACTTATATTTGAATTAAAAAAAAATGTTATTGAGGTAGGCAACTAAATTATAAATAGGATCTTTCTCTATTGCTCTTGTTATGTTAGTCTAAATAAAATATTATCTCAATAAAATTTGAATATAAAATAAATTTGATTAAAGAAATAATACTAAACTACCCTCAAATCAAAACAAATCTCTTCGAATTAACGTTATGTGACTAACTTCGTTCTTTCAACCTATGGGTTCGGCTATGTTTGGCCGACACGAAATTTCAATCCAGTCTAACATTTTGCGCGCTCTTCATTAACCTCCGAGAAATAGGCGTGTTATAAGTTTAACATGTGTATTTTTGTGTCTGTCTGTGGCATCGTAGCGCCCAAACAAATGATCCGATTTTAATTTTGTTTCTTTTTTAGAAAGGTGTTCTGATCGAGAGTTTTCTTAGCTATGTTTCACGAAAATCGATTCAACCGTTTGAAAATTATCAGCTCTTTTGTAATTTAAAAAGTCGTTTAATATTTTTTTTTACTATTTTTTTAATTTTCAATTTAGGGTTTTATATTTGAAAGTCAACATTCGCATTCGCATTCGCATTCGCGAATGTTGAAGCCAAATATTCGCATTCGCATTCGCATTCGCGAATGTCAAAAATCCAACATTCGTTACATCACTACTGCGTATCATCTGACGGTATTATATTATGAGGCTCATCCTGTGCAACAAAGTCACAATTGCATTTTTTGCAATTTTAAGGTAATAATAGCAAAATGCCCCCAATGCGTAGATGTGTCTAGTTCACTTGTCAGAATTCTAACTAACGTATTTAAGCTAGACGGCGGCAATATAGTTGTTGCATTAGCGCCTTTTTTTCGCCGCCTAGTACCATCAATTACCAAATAGTCACTTGTGCCGCAGCCTAGGATTGTATCCAGGTATCACAACAACGTTAAAAGTAGGTTATGACATTAAATTTCTCTTGGTAACAAATTTGATATTGTGCGTCTGCTCGTACCTTCAATGACACAAATGTCTTTTATTTTTTTCGTCCCATAACATTTAATTTTTAAAATCTTCCTGAAGTATATATGCAGCTTAGTTGCTTACTTAAGCACAAATAAACTTAATTAAGATAAGATATTGCGTAGATCTATGTGAACCCTTACAACTTACTATAAAGCGTTTGAAAGCTAATTAGCGTTCAATCGCTTGCATTTGCTTTTCTATTGCAATTGAAGTAGCTTACGTAATAAGGGCCCAGTTGTAAGGCACCACGGATCGTAATATGACTAATTGGACCTAACCTCCTGAGCTGATTATACTTGATTCCAATAATAGGTATGGCTAAAGCGCTTGAACGCACGGAAATTGTCCCTGGTTTCCACAAGGTCTGTGTAATAAACTGCTCCAGATGTCACTTGCAGGCTATTTAGCATAGTAGTCCGTTCGTTGTGCCAGCGACTGCACTCTCACAGGATGTAGTTACAGTACAGGATATAGTTTTAGGGTTCCGCACCTCAAAAGGAAAACACGGAACCCTTCTAAGATCACTTTGTTGTCCGTCTGTCTGTTTATCAAGACCCTTTTTCTCGGAAACGGATAAAATTATCAAGTAAGAATTAATATCAATTATCAAATGCTATGATCCCTTGGAGATGTACAAAAAATAGGCTTCTATTCAACGCAATCAAAAGATACGGCCCTTTATGTCAGATATTATGGTGATATTTTGCAAATTGACTTATCAGTAAGTAAGATAGGGAGTTTAGTGTATCGAAATTGTTCAAGAAACCCAATAAAAATTGTTTTATTGCGTTCATACTTGGATGATTTAATAACTATTTAAATGTGTCTGGCAAGATGTTAAAACCATTAAAACTGTCCGGCTGTTGAAGTAATATTTTTTTATGGGTTCCGAAGTAACATATGTAAAACCCAGCTTTTATACTATGACGAAAGTATACTCATAATTTATTAAAGTTTAAGGGTGTCTGGCAGGGGGTTGAAACCGCACTAAGTGTCCGGCAATGGATGGCGTGATTTCTAATGTTATTCCGAAGGAAATATATAAAAATTAAGCTTTATACTATAACGAATTTGAGGTACTATTTTATACACCTTTACTTCCTGTTAACTGCCCAAGTAACCACAATCCAAACTCCATACTCGATGATGGTTCTTACCTGTGTTGGGGACATGCTCTGAGAAATTGACAGCCTTTATAAAATATGGAACGTCTGGCTATCGCTGGCTCTTGCTCTATAAGACGTATAATGGCATTGGAATCGCGTTGTTTGTACGTGCGAATGCCGTTGCCATGGTGATGCACGAAAAATAGGTATATTATGATTCTTATGCTGTTCTTATAACCAATTGAGGCACGGATGTCATTGGCCATATAATAGAAGGGAGCAGATGGGCACTGCGCACTGTTATAGCTTTAGCATGATGTGCTTACCTTAGATAATGGTAGGTACTTAAACTTAGTTTAGGAAATTTTAAGGTATGAACTTAGTTCTGTGAGGTATTTTTGTGTTGTGTCAAATTCTTTAATTATCGTAATATAAACAATCCTACTAATATTATAAATGAGAAAGTTTGTGAGTGTGGATGTATGTATGTATGTATGTTTGTTACTCCTTCACGCAAAAACTACTGAACGGATTTGGATGAAATTTGGAACACAGATAGATTATAACCGGGATTAACATATAGGATACTTTTTAACCCAATAATCCAATACTACGCGGATGAAGTCGCGGGGCACAGCTAGTATTTAAATATGTTGCCAATATTTGGTTTTTACTGTAGTAGCCAACGCTTAAAATTAATTACGTATTATCAAATAATAACGTTAAGCTTAATAACTTATGTTGCTAAATCAATCATAGACGCAGTCTAAATATTATGACGTCACAGGGCAACCAAAATAAAACACAACTATGTAGGTATTAGGTAGTTGTTGGTGAGAACTTGAACAGTTCTGTAGACACTGAAATATTAACTAGATATTAAATACCTATTATTGGAATCAAGTATAATCAGCTCACGAGTTTAGGTCCAATTAGTCATATTACGATCCGTGGTGCCTTACAACTGGTCTTCAATCAGCTGTAACAGTCTTGTTTCTATGGCAATTAGCCCATACCAGCTACATATATTTTGTCTCCCGCTTTGCACCGGAGGGAAGTGGAAATATTTTCTTCCAACTCCTCCTATTATTTCTTTCGATTAAATTCGTGCGGGTTCCAAGACAATTTAACTTTTCCCCGGGACTGCGTCGAGGGTCAAACCTCGACGTCATTATTGGTCACCATTGTCGATCCTGGCTTACAGGAGTTACAGTGGTGGGAGTGCGTGGCGGGACTAGTCCAAAAAAAGATATTAAATATTTTCATAAATGTGCGTGAGGGATGCAAGTGGTGATGCAAGTGGTTCCCAAGAAGACTAGTACTGTGTTCATCACTAGGGTTTAGGGAGTATATTAGTCCTAAGACTTTCGTATGCTTGATGCAATAAAAAAATATAAAATATCTTTAACTTTAAAAAACGAAGCCGTAGCGGAAAAAGAACTATGTATTACCAGATCATCGCTATAAATAACTGACAGTCTACTAAATGCAATTAGAGGATCGTTTCACACGTATCTTTTTTACTGCAAAGAGTTGGATCGAACGTGAGATAAATGGGTAATATCGGGTTCTAATACTTGACCTGGCAGTTTCGTATTTATTGCAAGGAAATAGGTATGATTATTATTTGGTGCTATCGTTTCTGTATTCCATGCCCAACAAACATGTGTTATGATTGCGACTAATCTATCATTACAGCGTAATAACTAGAATATATACAAATAAATAAAATTTAAGTGTCTGCTTGTGCTTAAAGTCAAAATAACAGCAATTTACTAAATATTGTTGCGACCTAGAAACTATTTGGTCAAATACCTCGAAGGATCCTTATTTTATCAGCTTAATACAAAAACGCATTGTTATTCTAGATGAACCCCATCGAATAATTACGAAGGATCTCTAAAAGTTGAATGTTCGAGACTGTAGGTATGTAGGTATAAAGTAAACGCGTTATCGGCGCGGCGACGGCTGCGAATACCTACTCGCGAACGAATACAAAGGGAAGCCGACAATGGGTCTCGAGATCGTTCGATTCCGATTATTATTACCTACATACCTACCGAGAATGTTCAGGAAAATACCAGCTCGCATCTTTATTCCGTATATAAGGTGTTGACGACGGGCAGCTAGTTAGTTACTTCTTGGAAGCGACAGTGTACGGAACTTAAGTAAGCGAACGAAGAGTGATATACCAGTGACCTAGGCGATTATATTGGAATACTGTGTGACTGCTAAGTGATTCGGAACAGTGTTTGTTGTATGTAACTAGTGATAGTGAACTAGTGTAGTAATATTTATTGTCAAGTTTGTGGAGAGCGAAATAAACCCTTTATACACCGGAACGGCATTTAGTGTACCTACCCCTAGTACGTAACAATATATATGAAAGTATAATTATACTGAATTTATAACATAAGAACAATTTTATTTATCTATTTCTGCCTGATGACTGTTTGTTCCGGCTAATATCAGAAACGGTTGGACCGATTTTGACGGGACTCTCCAAGCAGATAGCTGATGTTATTTAAATAAGTTAAAATGCTTTTTGTTGTACTAATGGCATGTGACCTGCATCATCAGGCTGTCATCAAATGGAGAGGGATCACTTTTATCCAAAGTCCTTTTAGAAATGTTCGCATCTATTCTTTTATCCATGCATACCATACAAAATACTTCGGTTTTTTTTCGTTTTGAATCGTAAGATAAAAATAATCCGCTCTTAATATTGTCAGACCACACTATTCATACATATATTTATCCAGCGATTTTATCTACTGCCGTCAGCTAGATTAACTAGATATTTTCTCTATTTCTCTATGGTTTATTATGGAGGGACAGTTGCCTTGCTCCTTATTTCAGAAAAGGTTCAACGTCTTTGGAGATTGACTCTGATAATAGGGTCAATAGGCATATTTTTACAAATTAATTTACCGGTATTAATAATGATAAATTCATGTCATCAACGTTAACAATTCTAACACTATCCATTTCAATCAAGGTAATCCATTATCAAAACGAGGAGTCAGGTAAAAGCCCACTCTTCTATTGTAAATCTGTTTGGTTTTCTAATCGGTGAAGTTGTCAACCATTGTGGTGACCCTTACCCTAGCCCTCACCCTTATCACTGTTTTGACACTTTTATCATTCCTTTGTTAGAAAATGTCTAACTTCGTAAAAAAATATTTTTTCTTGAATACATTCCTTTCATTGGGGATTAGTGATATGTTTTTCTTAAAAATATAGGGGAAATTTGGAACTTAGGACCATGTCGGATTATTGAGATTTTTCTTCATATTTCCCGGACCGCCGAATCATATGTGAAGACGTTAAAATCTAAAATTGCATTCGTACCGAACACTTTGTTATTTTGAAACATTAAACAGAAAAATCTGGACTATCGTATTATATAGCGTGTAACTACATTATATGTGCCTAGCAGGAACTCCTGACGTGATCATATCGCCATTGAGAAAGCATGCTGTCACCGTCATTCTCATTTATGAAATCTTTCATGTGAGTGGGACAGCACGATCTTACACGTTAAGCTATAATAAATTTAAATGTGGAATTTATTTTAACTTGTTACTGTTACAAAAGTTTTCATTTAATCTATTCTGCAAACCAAGTCTTTAGTACCAGATCGCGTATTAGACCATTCAATTGCCATAAAAAATCTAAAAAAAATACATTAGTGACGCTCATCCCCTGTATGCTCCTAAAAAAAATTTACGTCTCGAGTATGAGTTAGTATAGTCACCACTGACTGTCGTTAGTCGCCTTTCAAAACTATTCTAATTCAGTCCATAGGGATTATACTAAAGTACTAACGAGAACTCGAGTGTATTGAATACTCATGTAACTCTATCACTAAACTTTTACATACCAACCGCATGTAAATCTTTTAACATGTTTTCTATTATGATGACACACTTTTGATATAGTTCAAGTGAGATAAAAAAGACTTAAGTGTTATGAATGAGGAAGACCAGAGAAGACTTTTAATAACTGTGGTATAGTTGAAAGATAATATACTTTATTAATCAATCAATAGAGCATATTGTGATATTGATAAATGATAGGTTGTTGAACCAACATTATCAATTGACTGCATATACTGGCTGGCTCAACCGTACCACTGGTACCAAACTCTCATATACCGCTGCGTTTGGTACGATAAGTGCTCTGTCCCATTCCTAGCCCATTCATTCCTGTTGAGGTCGGCCAAGTGCGAACAATGCACGCTTTGCACGCTTATTTACCGACTCCTTTATACAATATACTTAAAAAAAAGTTCTTACCTCATTATGTTGTTAACAATATATTACCTGAAAAAAAACAAAAACATTGAATAATAAAAGAAAAAGTAAATTTCCATCCTTATTTCTTAATTTTTATGAACTTCACAAAATGTACTAAGGTTCCCCGCAATGATGCAAAACCGCATGCATAATAAACCCCTATTTTTTACATAGTACGATAATATAAAGAGCGTTTTATATTCGGCCCCAATAAAAAGTTACTTAATGACTCCATATGAATATTTTTTTTCTCTTCACATAAAGCGTACAAGAAGTGTCCGAAATTAAGTAACAAAATGTGAAATTTACGCTTAACATAGCCGAAGTCATTGTGGCTACTCGTAGCTGGAGGGTTTAGCCAGTGTAGCGGATATGCCTACGGGAGGCGGACGTCTACGGCGTAGTAGCTTCGTAGCACCGTGGATCGCGCTACGTATACGTGGTAGAAAATTAAATCGAGTACCTTTAACGTGACTGAAAATACCGAACAGTTCGTTAAACTAATTTGTGTTGTGTTTTAGTACAGTTTGTGGCATCGGAAAAGTTTTTACTATGTGGAGTTTCGTTTACTTAGGTATCTAGTAAAAAGCAGAAAGTTTAAATTTTAGGTAAGGGTAAAATTTATTTATTTTCATATCAATTGATCATTTTATTTTGCACATTTAATTAATTTCTTTTTTTTAATACAATTATGTTCTAATAATAATTTACTTTCACATTATAGAGTTCCACGATTTAATCAATCACTTTATCGCTTAAATTATGTAGAGTTTAATGAATGATCGGCGTTAGTGGTTCATAATTGAGTGATGCTCCTATTCATAGTTCCATTTGATGCGCACAATTAAGCTATATACTTATAAGGTTGATGGAACATACTATGAATACATCGTTTAAATCTTCTAAACATTTGATTAAATACCTATTAAAATGCAAAACTTTTAATTTTATGTTGTCATATTATTCATGTTAATGTAGATTTATACAGGTTGAAACAGAAAGGGTATACTTTTTTTTTCAAAATTTAACATTGTAATTCTAAAACTATCAGCTTTGGAGGAAACTTGAAAAGCAAAAGGTGTTATAGGGATACAGCTGTTGACAGATTTCATAAGTCTACAAAACCTTCAGTACATCAACTGTCCCACAAAGCCGATAGTTTTAGATTTACAATTTTAAGTTGCAAAAAGAAGTATACCCTTTCTGTTTCACCTAGTATAGCACTCAGATAATTATCATACTAATATTATAAAGAGGAAAACTTTGTTTGTTTGATTGTAATGAATATGCTCCGAAACTACTGAACCGATTTGAACAATTCTTTCACTGTTGGGAAGCTACACTATCCCCAAGTGACATAGGCTATAATATATTTTAAAAAAAATTTAGGGATCCTTACTAAAACTCCAATAATGTAACCGCAATGTACCCGTGCGAAGCCGGGGCGGGCCGGTATTATCTTAATTTGTAAAAACTATTATACCTATTTGTATTTGCAATAAAATATACTGACAGTCTAAATAAATGAATCTTAAAATGTTTGGGTACCGAGCTAGTTCAATAAACCAGATAATAAATTAGTATTATAGGCATAAACCTTCTTGGAATAAGTCGGCTGTTTTCCCATCCATTTTGCTCTTAGGCCAGTATGGAAATAAGCGGATTCATAATATAATTATTTTTCGGCCGGACGGCAGTATCCACAAAAATTGATCCATTTAGGAAATACGGCCAAGTCACGATGAAATTAGGCGCACCCTGTAGCGTTATTAATGAGTTTCCGATATTGCCTCCACTCTGCCTCTGAATGACCTAGCCTGAACTTGAGAAATCGTCCTCTTTTTACTATCAGAATATTTCAATATATTATTTACACTTAAGCTTGATATCTTACGAGTAATTAAGTACTAGTGTATTTTGGTACCTCTTTTTTGGTCTATCTATACAAATAAATAAAATTGGAGTGTCTGTTTGTAATATCAAAATAACACCTTTTCACTAAGTTCATATCAAAGTACATACGACACCTATAGCAAAAACGCGATTTAATTTTTTTTTGTCTGTCTGTCTGTTTGTCTGTCTGTGTGTTTGTTCCGGGTAATCTCCGAAACGGGTGGACCGATTTTGACGGGACTTTCACTGGTAGATAGCTGATGTTATAAGCAGTAACTTAGGCTACTTTTATTTTAGAAAAACAAAATTAAAAAAAATGAGTCCTGTCGCGCGGACTCAGAACGCGGGAGCGGGCTTTTTTGTTAAGTTAAATTCCACGCGGACGAAGTCGCGGGCTCAGCTAGTACAGAATAAAATTTAATTCATTGACCAAACTTCGATGAATCATCCTTCGTTATCCAAAGAAGATTTAAAAGACAGAGCACAATTCATCTGATATAACTAAAAAGTTTCTAATTAATTATTGCACTATGTAATTATGTTGTTATTACGTGTTGTTGTCACTTTTCACTCTGATTAGCCAAATAACCGAGAAGCGATACAAATAATATATTTAAACAATTACTAAAAAAACACGTTAAGGAACGTGTGTAAGTACATGTATGTGGATATAGTAAAAAAACGTGCCATGGTTTTAAGTGACAAAATCAGTAATATTTTTTATTTGAAATTTTGTTATAATTATGTTGCAGATACGTCTCGTATCATATTTTGACATTGAATTAAATTTCACCCTGTATGTCGAAATGTCTCGGTTACCGGTAACACTGGATACGACCGGATCTCGATTGAACTAGATATCATGGCGCCTATATTAAGCAACTAGCTAAGCCCGCGACTTTGTCCGCGTGGAATTTAACTTAACAAAAAAGCCCGCTCCCGCGTTCTGAGCCCGCGCGACAGGATCCATTTGTTTTTCTAAAATAAAAGTAGCCTAAGTTATTCCTTAAAACATCAGCTATCGGCCAGTGCAAGTCCCGTCAAAATCGGTCCAGCCGTTTCGGATATTACCCGGAACAAACACACAGACAGACAGACAAAAAACAATTTAAATCGCGTTTTTGTTATAGGTGTCGTGTGTACTTTCAAATGCATTTAGTGAAAAGGTGTTATTTTGATATTACAAACAGACACTCCAATTTTATTTATTTGTATAGAAGATTAACCACTACTAAGTAGGTAGATTTATCTATATCTCAATTTGCCTTTATCGCAATGAAAGAGTGACGTGTATCACTGTTTATAGTTTCTTAAAGGCATAGCAAGAATGCCGACCCCTAATGGTATCAATTTGACCGAAGAAATCTTTAGTAGTCAATTTCTTTCAGAATTCCGAATTTATTTTCGAGTAGGGTATTGGATTTTCAGCTGTACGATGTTTAATGCTTTATGAATGCGTAGGTACTAAAAATAAAATAAACACTACATATTCATCTCGAGTAATCTCGTAGGTACCGTTTTCTATAGTAGCATTATAGTTTATGAGCCCAGACTAGAGTAAGTCTCCAAATTCAATTTCTAAGAAAGTACACGAAGCCGAATTGGAAAATATAAATTTCAATTCGCAAACATTTCGTCTAGGAAAATAATATTGCAATTTGTATGGATTCTGTTGAAAAAAAAATTTTTTGTAACTGTCCCTATAATGAAAAATAAATGATTCAATTTTAAAGTCCCACTCCTGGGCAATGGCCTCTCTTTAATACGAGAGGGATGTAGGCCATAAATCCACATGTCTTTAAAATAATTGGATACATTTTCTACAGATGCATGTTTCCTCACGATGTTTTCCTTCACCGTAAGCAAGTTATAATCACAATATTGAAATTGTGATGACTCTTTTAATTTAAATTTGTTCATGTATTTATGATCTTCTAAATCTAAATATTCTCGTAACTTTAGGATAGGGGTTTAGGAAATTGATTTATGAGATTGATATAAGTGAGATGATAAATAGGGTATTCTATAAATACAGTATTGCAAGCAAAAGTCGACCGTAACACGTAAATAATAACTACTAGCATACTTTTGAGGTATCTATAAGATTATTTTTTAGAAGTATCGTTTTAACTAAAAAAAACATTAATGTATAATTGACCTAAAATATACCTTATTTAAGTCGTTTTAAAGTCGACAGTTTAATTTTTAATGTTCCCCTTCCACCCGGCCTTCAAAAGTAGGTAACAGTTTGAAACAGCTATTAACTTTGAGATTAATTCAAGACTGTTAGATAGTGTCCAGCCTTCATCTAAACTCGCTATGTCGGTCAAAGGTCCTCAATTAATGAGAAGGCTTGGGCCGTTATGGCGGGCCTACACTAAAATCTCTGTACCACTTGATAAATCTTTCCTGTAAAACAAAGTACCCATTGTATCCTTAGCTTTATTCTCTGAAGATCTATTGAGAATGTAGCTTTTTAAATTAACGTTTTCAGCCCCTTTGTGATAGCTATTTAGAACGAAAACGTTAAAAGGCGCACATGAATTCTAATAGCTGTTTACTGATAGCTTCGCGAGGCTGTTGGATCGGGTTTACCAGAGCTATCGTAACGGGCTGACAAATGACAGCGCTCGAGCGAGGCATCGCAAACGTTTACCTCGGTCGAGGCACGTCCTTACTGAGCGAGGCAAAGCAACGCGAGGACGCTCGGTAGGTCGGGACGCGCCTAATGATAGTCTAAACAGATCTAAATATCTGAGTGGGAAATAAAAATAGATCAACTAGGCACCGCGTAAAAAGTCCGCCATATTTAAAATGGTTTATCAATATTACTAGATTGATATGTTCTGATTTTTAAGTTCCATAGTAAAGCAATAGTCTGAATGCCATACTCTTACATTTATTCGTAATTTTCATTCATTTCATTTTCATTCTTTTCGTAATTTTCCCTGGTCTGGGTGTCACTGGAATCGCCCCCAGTCCATTGTACGGTACCCATAGTACAAGCGTTGCTTAGTTTGGCACCATACAGTAGGTGTGTTCGTCTGGCGATAATTATTATTATTATTATACCTCCTTAGATTTCCAAAGGCATAATTTATCTATTTTGTTTTTGTTTCAGAATCGATATGCAGCAAACTTTAGAATATAAAACTATGAAGGTAAGCCAATTATTATTTCTAAAGCTACGCCCAATTTAACTGGCTAAAGTAATTTATTCGAAAACATTGTTTTTTAGTTGAATTAAAATACTGCGCCAAATTTAAATGCGATTTTACAAGGCAAAGTGTTTATGCAGACGTAGCGTAAATCACTTTTATCAAAGGTTATACATCTCTGAAACGTAATTACGCTAATTACGAGCATAGATGTAAAAATATTAATTAAAGTAGCGCGTTAATTACCCATGAATTATTTAGCTGAAGATACGACAAATACGATGGCGTAAGTACACTTCATTTAAAGTATTTTTTTAAAGAAGCGTCAATAGCCTAGTTGTTAGAGGCGCCATCCTCCGAGCGGTTCCTGCTTCGATCCCCATCCTGGCCATTAAACTATTGATGTGAGCCCACTCCCAACACAAGCATTAGCTTAGTTGGCGGGGCTCAATGACATACTAGTAATGGGATAAACACACATTGGTAGTAATCTTTCTTTAAAAAAAGGTAATGTTGATAGAAAATAACTAAACTAAATTTGACATTTTGACACGTATTTCTGTCATTATTATGTTTTGCCAGTATACGAAGGATGGCAATAGAACTAGTTTAAATGACGTCAAGTTTTGGTGCCAAAAGAATCAGTACCAGTTTAAGTTTGGACATTACTGAAGGATGACCCATCAATACATTTTCAAATATAGGATAGACTTAATCAATTTTCAACTTTAATATTAGAGAATAAGGTGGGAATGATTTTTTGGCGTTGTACGGACTAGATTTCTGAATTTATTTACAAGACATGTTTATAATTCAACTGAATAATAATGCTACATTTAAATAACTCAAAATAAATAAAATACAAGTGCAAAAAATTACTAAATTGTAGTTTAGAATATCTAATAAACCACCCAACAGGTAAATTCATCAGGTATAAGGGAACCTAAACGTTACTTAAATTATAATGAAAATTGAATTTTTGTATCTACATCACTCGTTCGCATTTTCATAATAGATATGAATATAACCAAATTATTATAAAAACGAAATCAATTTTCGTTCATAATTTCTCAAAAAGAGAGTCATGCATATCGAATGTTCTCTGTTATTGACAGCGTGTTAACTGGTGTAGGTAGGTATCGTTCATTAGGTTCCTAATCACTTGAACAGTTTTAGTGGTATGCAAATAAAAGAAAGAATTTTTTGAAAATTTTACATCAACTTCAGCAAACGAAATATTCGTTCGAAACTTATGATTAATAATAATTATTATATGTATATTTATAACGTTTGTTATTTTTTGAATAGAAGTTCGCGTATTGTGAGTGCATAGCAGCGCATACGACGGACTACCACTTGGGGGAAATAAATGCCTAAAAACCCTTGATTAATTATTTAAATGTACAATGAAGTATATTATCCTCACCGTTAGACGAAAACTTTAGGAGATAATGGAGAATAGAAGGGAGCATATCTGCGCCTTTCAATGCCTACATTACCAAAATCTAAGATCTTATCGTTAGTAACAAGAAAATCGAAAGCGTCACAAATTAATCAAACCAGATTTCAATTACCATCGGACACAAAACCAGACGTAGGTATCTTATCAGAAAGCAAACACGCCATTGTTTTTATAAGCACCGTCATCCACCAAGTTTGGAAATTTCCAAGCATTGACGTAATATAAGATCATTGTTCCGTAGGAACACCGAACAAAGTTAGGAGTTCGCTCCAACAGTCCGATAAATGAGGCCCATCCCCATCAACTGTTTACTTTGAATTCTCATCAAAATTTGCCGAGTAAGTGACTTGTTCCAAGATATTATGATATCGAATGCCGATCGTCCATTGTAGCCGTAACTATCAAAATGTAAAGTTTGATACTTACCCTTCAGATTACGAGCGGGTGGTTTTTATTTGTATGAAATTAATTTTGGAGGTTAAACCATAATTGGTTTATATCAATACTAGTTGCTGCCCGCGACTTCGTCCGCGTATACTTAAGTAAAGTATTCTGTGTTAATCCAGGTTATAAACTATCTGTGTTCCAAATTTCATCCAAATCCGTTCAGTAGTTTTTTCGTGAAAGAGTCCACACACATACAACAACATACACATTGAAACATACATCCACACTCACAAACTTTCGCATTTATAATATTAGTAGCATTATTTTTAGTATATGATTCCTTCCTTCTTTAAAAATATGGCCCACCCAAGTTAATAGGTATTTCGCCAGTGTCAAGTAACAAATAGCTATAACAAACACAATTAATAACAATACAATACAAAAATGTGACCGTCCACTTTAGAAAACCAAAATGGAGGAGAGATTCTCGTATATGATTGTAATATGAGGAACAAGGACGTCAACTTTGACTGTTTTCTTATAGAAAATCTGTCATAACTGACGTATTCATTTACGCGATACGTCAGTGTTGTCGTGTTGGGAGTCGAATGTGAATCGAATCGAGGCCTCCATTTTGGTTTTCCAAAGTGGCCGGCACATTTTTGTGTTGTATTGTTATTAATTGTTTGTAATTGCTATTTGTTACTTGACACTGGCGAAATCATCGATAAACGATGGAAGCCATAAACTAAATTGGAATTGAAATTTGAATCGAATCGAGCGACAGACGTTAACAGAGATGGGCCGCGGCTCCAGGCCGGTGTTTAATGTTCTATATGTCACCTTTTTAGAATACTTTTAGCCCTTACTCTGAAAAGAACATAATGAGGTCTCATCGACCTTCAGAAATACCATACAACCTCCAAAATAGTATGCTTACTTAAGGTGAAGGCGCCTGTCTAGCCCGCGAAATTCAAAATTTTCGAGTATTTTTATAGTTTATCCAAAATCTGAAAACATTTAAGACAACATTTTGTGATTTGCGACAAACACAGTATGCAGTGCGTTTATTAAATACATTTATTTTACTCTAAATATTATCACGGTGGATATAGATAGTAAATCACTAAATATACAAAAATTGCCAGATTATCTGGATAGCTGTCGTTCTTGAAATGTTTTAGAGTAAGTTGGATATATTAATAAATGCACTGCACACGGTCTTTTTCGCGAATTACAAAATGTGCCTTTTATTATTGTCAGATTTTGAATAATGTCTAAAAAACCTCAAAAAATTTGAATATCGCGGGCTAGATGGGCGCTTTAGCCTTAAGCACAATAAGTGACAAACCTAGCGCTTCAACTACAACCTATGGCATCATAGGGCTCCCAAAATGTGATGTTTTATTTAAACACCCCTACAAAAGCAGGAAAAATGTAAACAGGCTTGTTTCCCTTATAATTTATATTGTTATCATTTCCCGCAACTTCGGGCTTATAACTTCTAATTTGTAAAAATATAACGAAAAAAGTGAAATTATTTTGTGGTTCTACTATGGCGTTTTCAATTCAGAAGTTATTTCATGAGCGGTTTTTATTATCAGCCGTTGGACTCCAGTCAGAACGCCAGTTTGTGGTTAGTGTCCCCTCAGACAGGCTGTCAACTTTCATGCAGGAAGACTACTGGCCGAAGGGTGTGGTGTACAGACGCTTTCAGGGGAGATTGCCGCCGTCACCACCTACAGTTTAGTTTAGTTTTTAATAATATGTATGTTAGTTTATAAGGTATGTATCTATGGGCCTGCGATGCCTGATCATAAATAAAAAAATAAATAAAAAAAATATGCATAATATTTTTATTTTAATAGTACTACTCATATACGGGCTGGCTCGACCGGGGTAGTACCACCCATTCACAGAAGATTGGTGTAAAGTAACTATAATTAATAGCTGTGTTTCGTACGATGAGCCAGAGAGCTAAAAAGCAACCTGGGTGGGTTCGCTTCACCTGCCTTCGTCCTACTCCCGTTCAGGTCGGCATCGTGCGAGCAAAGCCTTCGGTATTGCAAGCATCTATAGACTACGGTAACTACTTAGCATTAGGCCGGTCGTACGCATGTTTGAACAGTTACAAAAAAATATGATTTGTCTAGGTTATTTTATTTAATATAAATAAAGTAAATTTACATAAATTAGTTATGCAATAAACGAATACGGAATATAAATTAATAAATGTAAAATATTTTTATCAGTACGTACGATTTTTGCACAATATTATAAATTTATTTTACTTTGGATAACTTTTTATCACATACATTATTATAAGTACCTAGGTTTAATTATTATTCATATAAAGTGTATACAAAGTAGACCGCTTATTGTTATTTATTTACTTAGGCACTCTCTTTATTTGAAGTCGCAAATCTAATTTCACCTTCAATTGTTTAAATGACGAAACTTTAATTAAAGAAACCACAGTACCTATATCTCGAACGTCAGATGTTCTTCTTCTTTGACATTCAGTTAGACATTATAATTAACGTGTTGTAAAAATCAAATGTGTAATTTATATGTCGTATGTTTGTCTTAATTGGTTAAATCATGTTTGTTAGTATATTTAAGAGGCATCTTTATTTAGTATATTTTATATGATCTTAATTTATTTTTCTTCAATTATAATTCATGTACACTGAGAAAAAAATTTATGACGTTAAATGATTGCTAGTTTCTAGTATTATTTTTAGTATTTTTATTATACTGATTTATGTTTTGTAATGACAGACTTTCAGCAACGATTAAAAAAAAATGCTTTTATTTCAAATAAAACAAAATACAATCGAAAAGTCTAATTATTAAAATCAGCTAGTCTATGTTCCCGAACAAAAATATTGTATACCAATCTACTTTGTTATGAAAAAAACAAAGTATCAATTAATAAAATATGCAGTTTCTATAAATGTTGCGTGTTGCTTGGACTTTTCCGATGTGTGCCTAGATACAAAATATCTTAAGCCGTTTTACGTAAACCAACCAACTAATGTCTAGGAATGTACTTACTAACGTCTTTAGTATCTTCGAGGAACCGAACTTACGTTATTTATTCACCCAAACTTCAGGTCCAACTTTTAAAGTACTTCGCGTCGTGTAACAAAGGTAGTTGGAACAAGTTTAGTCTGCGAGTCTGACAAATGGGCATCGGACGAAGCGACCAAACTAAATGGTGGGGAAATCTTTTGTTATGCTAATATCTGACCTGGGAATATGACGAATTGTGATGCATTCAAAAACAGTAACGATAGAATGGGTGACGAGAGTAGACGCTTGAATAAAAACCTTTCGTTTCCGATGACTCTGTCCTTAAAGCTTTTTAAACTATAAGACATTTTGATAATATCTTGGTGGGATTCTGGTATTTAGATCCTACTTTAAAATAAGTGCCTACTTTAAAATCAGTTTCGTCAATCGTACCCACAAGCGCATTTTCCCACGACCCGCATCGTGCCAAATTTCGTCATCATTGTTATAGACCACTGTAGATTCTGAATTACAGAAATAATAGTGGGTTTGGCCCAAAGTAAATTGTAAGCCCTAAGAAATACGTGGTTAATTACAAAGTTTAAAAGTCAATAAATCTTGATAAATGTGCATGATGTAATAGTTTTATCGCAACGTGGCTAGTATACTAGTAATCTAACCTAGATAAAATAGTAGCTACGTTCGCATTTCTAAAACATTTATTGTATATAAAGTCTTTGCTAGAATATTATTTACGGTTCTTACAAAAATATGTTTATACATGTAAATTTACGGCAGGTATTCTTTGTAGCTGTACGCAAAATGTCGTATTACACAAGAATAAATAATAAATCTAAAGATAATAATAACTACATAAGGACGCATGTATGTGGGTTCTTACTTCACTTAGCTTCTGAACCGAATGGAATTGGTTTCGCATGGAGTCCGAACACATTCTTTCGTGATTTTTATTGCTCTATGCACCAGTTAAATCCAGTGAAGGAAAATACAATAGTCGGGGCACGGAATAAGCCCAATATGCCGACAGAGCTAATTATACTCGAAATTGTACTTTCAATGATATTAGATACGAAAAAAAAAATTCATTGCATCATTTCTAGCTTTCGTTGCGTTCATATTAATTGTCTGTAAAGATCAGAAAATCACAATACTTAAGTCCTAAAATTACCGTAACAACTACAAACATTTTCTGAAGCAGCCATTTTTTTTACATTGCCATACAAAAATATAGTCTGGTTTCTTTGATTCACAAACACCCAGATAGAACCTCTCAATATATCAGGTTGTAATGGAAAATTTCGGCTGATCAAAGTGTCTGCAAAACCCTTGAAATGTTACCAATTTGTTTCTCTCGCTCGATTTCTAGTACTGTCTTTGCGTATTTTTTCGAAGGTACACTTTTTATTTGGTCGGATTTTATTGGATTGGTAAAGATGTTGTTAAAGTACCTATGAGTATCAAAGTAAGTGGGAGTATGCCTATTAATAAACGCTCGCATTTTAATATAAGATTTATATTTGCGTATAGCCTTTAAACAACATAATCTTATAATCATTGCACACTCTATTGATAGGTAGTTATTTAATTTAGTAGATATATAGATACCTTTTTAGACAATTAAGCATTTTCCCGGAACTCGTTGGGATCAAACCTCGGCAGCATTATTGAAATTTGAACACGATTGTCGATAATGATTTACTGAAGAACTGGGTTGGGAGTGTGTAACGACTCTAGTTCCGTAGGCCCTACAAGGAACTCCTATAAGATCATCCAGTCCATCCGTCCCAGTCTGTCACAGTACCATAACTTCTACAGTTTTTGTCGGAAGTTGACGAAAGTTTGTAGAGACATTAAGAATAGATCTCACTCTGAAAAAATATTTTTTCTGAGGTACTTCACCGAACATGGAAAGAGGGCTGTTTTTTAGTTATTTCATCATGTTTCCATCCAATATATTACATATTATTTACAAGCATTCCGTGTGCGAGTTTTTTAACGTTTTAATATTTAATCTTTATTTACGTAATGAATTCCGACACTTCTTACATTTTTATAATAATCGACAAAACTAGTAAGCCAAAAATATAATTTCGTTATTAAAATGGGTACGAAACCCTACATTGTGCGTGGCACCACATACACCTGGCAGGTTTTTCATCCATTGCATAATTATTTATTACATAAATATACGAGTAAAATGGTCTCAGTATACTAGGACATAAAAACAGTGATCGGGGCAGCAATTTGAAATACTATTTATTGTTTTTCTGTGCCAAAATTTAACTAACTTCCAAAACTATAAAAATATGACACTGTGATAGTCTAGGACGGACGGACGTCACGGATGATTTTAGTAGGGTTCTACATAAAGACTACAGGACGTTAAAATCATAAGTAATATTATTCTCTGCACTCGGTTACCGTCGTTGTGTGGTGACCATAAGACCTACAACCGCTACAGTTGGTATGATATCCTATTTAAATGCCGCAATAATAAAATATTCAGGACAATGTCGAGTGCTTAGAATACCTGATGTGTAGTTTACCTACGTTTGTTTTCACAACGCGTTTCGCGGTGGTGTTGCAAACTTTCATATTTAGGGGACCTGCCGTCGTCCGCTACGGACTTTATTTTAGGGATTATCTCTTGAATATACTTTTATTCATAAAAGTTCTAATTATTTTTGCGTATTTGTTGCTTAATGCAGAGATGACTTGAAGTAAACATCAATCATACTAATATTATAAAGAGGAAAACTTTGTTTGTTTGATTGTAATGAATAGGCTTCGAAACTACTGAACCGATTTGAAAACTCTTTCACTGTTGGGAAGCTCCACTATCCCCGGGTGACATAGGCTATAATATATTTTCAAAAAACTTAGAGATCCTTACTAAAACTCGAATAATGTAACCGCAATGTACCCGTGCGAAGCCGGGGCGGGCCGCTAGTATTAAATAAAATGGCCTACAGGGCCCTAAAAACAGGCCCTTGCAAATATCCTAGATGACTCGATCTATAAACAGAACAAGCAGCATATGAGGTCAGATTTTAGCGAAGATCTCATGACCACAATTAAAAATCTGCCTGACTTCTCGCTGTGTGCGATGTTCAGTGGAATGTAAAACATTTTTTTTTTCTTAATCCGCAGTAGTGACAGTGGTCACGCTGTCAAAGAAGCTGAATGAACTACTAACAAACTAGACCAGACCAGAGTGGTAGATTATGGGCTGACTCCTCCTCGCACTGAGGGCAGGCCCGTGCTCCGGAGGGGAATAATTAAATACCTAATAAATTTAAACCCATGAACTGTGTAAAAGGTTTCAACAAGTCTCTACATTTTCTCATAATCTAAATGACAAAATCTAAATACCTTCTAGTCTCCATTGGGACATTTCTGCGTAAAAAGGGAAATGCTGATGAAAAACCAGAGATCTCGAATCAAGGCTTTGACGCGCAACCCGACACCAGACCGTAATCCTCTTAACTTAATATGAGATGCTGGAAACCTTTTTATATAAGTACCCCGGTAGAATATACTGTACACTGTAGCCATCAGGCATAAACAAGTGTATCTTGAGTCTGCGTTATCCTGGGTTTAAGTAAGGATTGAAATCGTGGGTGGTGGTTGATTGCGTAAAATGTAAATTTCATTTTTTAAAGTAAAATAAAATGTAAGTAATGTAATAAAGTGTATGTAATAATATTTCTTTAAAATGCGTATACCTACCGAAAAAGTTTTAAGTATAAAATGGTAAATTAACAGTAACATCAAATAAAATGTTAGTGTACAAACTGCTTGAATTAAAAATGTCAGGAACTACAAATAAGAAAATGGATGAAGTAAGAATATTTTTAAGCATTACATTTTCTCGCGCTGCTTTGTGAGTTCAGTATAAAGAACTAAAATTATAATCAGTACATATACCTAATGCGAAGTTCTAAAATAGCGTTAGCAAAATAAGTAAACTTTGATTAGTGACGTGTGAGGAAATAGAAAAAAATGTTAAATTTAATTTGGTCAATACAATTCCTGAGTTGTGTCAGTACAAGATTTATTACATTTCCCACTTTTTGAAAGTAAACGCCGGTTTGTCCGTTACATTTTATCAAAAAATAAAATTTCAAAAATAACATTTTGATCGAAACTTAAAAAAATAACAATTTCAACACTAAAGTTATTTATGATTAATTTAAACCGCACAAATTGAGTTACGTACTATCAAAATTCCCTGTGATCCCTGACCCGTCGTCACTGTAATAAAGTTAGACAAGGCTCAGTAATTAAATATTATTTTTAACGAAAAGGACGACACTCGAAAGCATAACAGAGGGTATTATTTTACCGGAGGGAGGAAATTTACCTTACAATTTCCCAATTAAACAGCAAATTGTCAACATGGATCTAATTCAGGCACCTTTAGTAATGACCCGATTGATAATAAATGAATAATAAATAAATATCGCCAGACAGACACACCAACTGTACGGTCCCAAACTAAGCAAAGCTTGTACTATGGGTAACCGTACAATTTACATCTTTTATCAAAGCGTACAATGGACTGGGGGCGATCCCAGTGTTACCCAGACCTGGGCAAATTACGAAAAGGCCATTTCCGAAATTTGCCCCAGGCGGGAATCGATCTTATAAATTACCAATTATGTTTACGCGATCCAAATGAAAACCCTTTGGCACATAGCTTCTTGGACTTAAAAGCCTTGTACACAATACTAATTTAAAATGTATCCTCGAAAAACATGAGCCGTCTTGTTTGTGTTCCATTGAAAACTGTTAAATCGTCAAATTTATTTAGAGAGTAAACTTTATCTGGAGATTTTTGAACAGGCCCATGTAATAACTTTTTATTAATAAATAAATAAATGTCGCCAGACGAACACACCAACTGTAGGGTCCCAAACTAAGCAACGCTTGTACTATGGGTACCGTACAAAATAGACTGAGGGCGATCCCAGTGACACCCTGACGGGAATCGAACCCAAAAAACAAAGTTCATCTTATACCTACTCGTAGTATCTGGATAAGGCTATGGCATGCAAACCTATTGAAAGCTACTTTCAGTTGGTAAGTATACTTCACACGTATTTAAAACACGCGCAGGTTTCCTCACGATGTTTGTCATCACTAATTCCTTAGTACACCTTCACACGTGATGTTTAAAAAATACCATTTGTGAAGTATTCGGATAATCCTCATTATATCATCAGAACGTACGCAATAGACAATACAAACTATTATTTGTTTAAGTACTTCTTCTTGCGATGCCTTTCCACAACTAGAAGTTGGTTGTCAGCTCCACATTTTTGTCTCTATTCCTTACCAGGTAAAACAGGTCTGCTACGCTGGCTATGTCTGTCCACTTTATAATATTATGGAGCCATGATTTCCTTCTTTTAACGTGGTGCTTCCCCTAGAGCAAGTCAATCATAATAAGTTCAAGGAGATAGTACCTACTCCTCGTGCCTGATCACATGGCACAAGGTACAGTCAAGGGCAAAGATATGTATACAAGTATTGTTATTAAAAATATGTAGTCATAATAAGATGCACAAAATTGTACTCATCCAAATGATCATAAATATGTACACTAGTGATGTAACGAATGTTGGATTTTTGACATTCGCGAATGCGAATGCGAATGCGAATATTTGGCTTCAACATTCGCGAATGCGAATGCGAATGCGAATGTTGACTTTCAAATAAGAAACCCTAAATTGAAAATTAAAAAACTATTTAATAGGTAGAAAAAATATTAAAAAATATAAAAAACTTTTAAAGGACTACAAAAGAGCTGATAATTTTGAATCGATTTTGGTAAAACATAGCTAAGAACACTCGAACACCTTTCTAAAAAAGGAAAAATTAAGATAGGATCATTAGTTTGGGCGCTACGATGCCACAGATAAACACACAAATACACATGTTAAACTAATAACACTCCTATTTCTCAGAGGTTAGTAAAAACATTTGACATTTCGTGTCGGCCGAACATAGCCGAGCCCATAGGTTGAAAGAACGAAGTTAGTCACATAAAGTTAATTCGAAGAGATTTGTTTTGATTTGAGGGTAGTTTAGTATTATTTCATTAATCAAATTTATTTTATATTCAATTTTTATTGAGTTAATATTTTAATTAGACTAACAAGAGCAATAGAGAAAGATCCTATTTATAATTTAGTTGCCTTCCTCAAGACAGTACATTTTTTTTATTCAAATATAAGTAAATAAGTGCATTATGTGCAAGTGAGCTAAGTAACGTTCGAGGCTGGTTTGCAGCCAGAGCCTAACACGAGGGCTGTGCTGTGATGGAGCCAAGGTGTGTAATTAACAATGCTCACGCAGTTCATACGACATTTTACAACTTACCTGCGAGAAAAAAATATTTAGAATATTACAATCTTAATTGGAAAGAAATCACAATTCACGTTTTTTTTTAAGACTTAGAGAATTAAAACAACATGGCGCGCCGTAAGTTTTTAGGGTTCCGTAGTCAAACTCGGAACTCTTATAGTTTCAGCACGTCCGTCTGCAATCACAGCAATTTTATACAGAGACTATTAGGGAAAAAATACTGCAAACTAGCCAAAAAATTGAGTTTATGTACCGTTAAAAAACTGTTTTTAAATTTTGAAAGCAAAGTTATTCCATTGTACCTCCCGTGCTTAAGAAAGGGGAGTAAAGAAAAATGTTTACACACCCCGTCGATTGAGGTATTGTTCAGTAAGTATTTTAAAACTATTTGGTTCAAATTCAAATCGTTTATTTTGTTTAGACCTACGGGGGCACTTACAAATTGTCAATTTTACATATTTTTTCTTATATCTACAACCGGATCGGAACGCGACCTCGACTGAGAAGATCCGGCAAGAAACTCAGCGGGCTTGTCTTTTACATGTTACATTATATTTTTTTTATCGCCAGTGTGATGGTTTCTTTGACAGTTTTTCAATATTAATTCCCGTTTACGAAATATTGAGCTTCATTGTGACCTTTTTTACTTAAGTAGCAAGGTCATCCTTTAAATTAGAACCACATTATAAATTGTTTAATATAGGAAATAAATAGTTATTTACTATTCAAATTAATATAAGTAATCTATACAAATAAATAAAACTGGAGTGTCTGTTTGTAATATCAAAATAACACCTTTTCACTAACTGCATATGAAAGTACATACGACACCTATAGCAAAAACGCGATTAAAAAAAAATGTCTGTCTGTCTGTGTGTTTGTTCCGGGTAATCTCCGAAACGGCTGGAACGATTTTCACGGGACTTTCACTGGCAGATAGCTGTTGTAATAGGGAGTAACTTAGGCTACTTTAATTTTTGAAAAACAATTAGGGTACCGCGTAAAAAAATAAAAACACATGAAATCAAAGAGTATCTCCGAAACGGGTGGACCGATTTTGACTTTCACTGGTAGATAGCTAATGTTATAAGCAGTAACTAGGTAGGCTAGGTAGGATACTTTTATTTTAGAAAAACAAAATTTAAAAAAATGAAAAAATGGGTTCTGTCGTGCGGGCTCAGAACGCGGGAGCGGGCTTTTTTGTTAAGTTAAATTCCACGCGGACGAAGTCGCGGGCTCAGCTAGTTTTATAATAAATCTAAATTGAGTCTCAAACCACGCACCACTGATTGTGCACCCAGTCTAATCACAACTTAATTATTTGACTTAAAAATCCTTATAAGAATTTTCATCAGTCCAAAAAGAAAATAAAAGTTTATTTCACTTTTGCTGAAGATGTCTATGATGCCGGTTTAATAAATTTAGTAACAGAATTTCTTGCTATTTTATTTAAAAGGTGACTAATAGTTAATTAATTTCACAGAAATTAATAGGTTACGTGAGCCGCCTTATTCGATGTTTCATTATCAATAAAAAAATATCACTTTTATTTTATAAGTTCCGTAGTATCGCAAAGTGGCGGGATGTCTACGGAACTCTAGAGTATGCATAGTCCGACATGCATTTGGCTGGTTATATTTATCTATGAGTCTGGCAAAGCCGGTAACAATTATTATATTATCCTTACTAATATTATAAATGCGAAAGTAACTCTGTCTGTCTGTCTGTCTGTCTGTCTGTCTGTCTGTCGCTCTTTCACACCAAAACTACTGAACCGATTTCAATGAAATTTGATACACAGATAGTCTAGAGCCTGAGAAAGGACATAGGCTACTTTTTATCCCGTATGCTCCCGTGGGACAATTATCGATCCTACTGAACGGATTTGGATGAAATTTGGAAACCAGATAGTTCAAAACCTGTATTACAACAAAGGATACTTTTAATCCCGAATACTTTGTATCCCGATAGTATGTTCCCGTGGGACAATTATCGATCATACTGAACGGATTTGGATGAAATTTGGAAACCAGATAGTTCTAAACCTGTATTAAAACATGGGATACTTTTTATCCCGAATACTTTGTATCCTGATAGTATGTTCCCGTGGGACAATTATCGATACTACTGAACGGATTTGGATGAAATTTGGAAACCAGATAGTTCTAAACCTGTATTAAAACATGGGATACTTTTTATACCGATAGCATGTTCCCGTGGGACCATTATCGATCCTACTGAACGGATTTGGATGAAATTTGGAAACCAGAGAGTTCAAAACCTGTATTACAACATAGGATACTTTTAATTCCGAATACTTTGTATCCCGATAGTATGTTCCCGTGGGACAATTATCGATCCTACTGAACGGATTTGGATGAAATTTGGAAACCAGATAGTTCTAAATCTGTATTAAAACATGGGATACTTTTTATCCCGAATACTTTTTATCCCGTATGCTCCCGTGGGACAATTATCCATCCTGCTGAACGGATTTGGATGAAATTTGGAACACAGATAGTTCAAAACCTGGATTAAAACATGGGATACTTTTTATCCCGATAGTATGTTCCCGTGGGACAATTATCGATCCTACTGAACGGATTTGGATGAAATTTGGAAACCAGATAGTTCAAAACCTGTATTAAAACATGGGATACTTTTTACCCCGAATACTTTTATCCTGTATGCTCCCGTGGGACAATTATCGATCCTACTGAACGGATTTGAATGAAATTTGGAAACCAGATAGTTCAAAACCTGTATTACAATATAGGATACTTTTTATCCCGAATACTTTGTATCCTGATAGTATGTTCCCGTGGGACAATTATCGATACTACTGAACGGATTTGGATGAAATTTGGAAACCAGATAGTTCAAAACCTGTATTACAACATAGGATACTTTCGATCCCGAATACTTTGTATCCCGATAGTATGTTCCCGTGGGACCATTATCGATCCTACTGAACGGATTTGGATGAAATTTGGAAACCAGATAGTTCTAAACCTGTATTAAAACATGGGATACTTTTTATCCCGAATACTATTTTTCCCGATAGTATGTTCCCGTGGTACAATTATCGATCCTACTGAACGGATTTGGATGAAATTTGGAAACCAGATAGTTCAAAACCTGTATTAAAACATGGGATACTTTTTACCCCGAATACTTTTATCCTGTATGCTCCCGTGGGAAAATTATCCATCCTGCTGAACGGATTTGGATGAAATTTGGAACAAAGATAGTTCAAAACCTGGATTAAAACATGGGATACTTTTTATCCCGATAGTATGTTCCCGTGGGACAGTTATCGATCCTACAGAATGGATTTGGATGAAATTTGGAAACCAGATAGTTCAAAACCTGTATTAAAACATGGGATACTTTTTACCCCTAATACTTTTTATCCCGTATGCTCCCGTGGGACAATTATCCAACCTGCTGAACGGATTTGGATGAAATTTGGAACACAGATAGTTCGAAACCTGGATTAAAACATGGGATACTTTTTATCCCGATAGTATGTTCCCGTGGGACAATTATCGATACTACTGAACGGATTTGGATGAAATTTGGAAACCAGATAGTTCAAAACCTGTATTACAACATAGGATACTTTTAATCCCGAATACTTTGTATCCCGATAGTATGTTCCCGTGGGACCATTATCGATCCTACTGAACGGATTTGGATGAAATTTGGAAACCAGATAGTTCTAAACCTGTATTAAAACATGGGATACTTTTTATCCCGTATACTTTTTTTCCCGATAGTATGTTCCCGTGGGACAATTATCGATCCTACTGAATGGATTTGGATGACATTTGGAAACCAGATAGTTCAAAACCTGTATTAAAACATGGGATACTTTTTACCCCGAATACTTTTATCCTGTATGCTCCCGTGGTACAATTATCCATCCTGCTGAACGGATTTGGATGAAATTTGGAACAAAGATAGTTCGAAACCTGGATTAAAACATGGGATACTTTTTATCCCGATAGTATGTTCCCGTGGGACAGTTATCGATCCTACTGAACGGATTTGGATGAAATTTGGAAACCAGATAGTTCAAAACCTGTATTACAACATAGGATACTTTTAATTCCGAATACTTTGTATCCCGATAGTATGTTCCCGTGGGACCATTATCGATCCTACTGAACGGATTTGGATGAAATTTGGAACACAGATAGTTCGATACCTGGATTAAAACATGGGGTACTTTTTATCCCGATAGTATGTTCCCGTGGGACAATTATCGATCCTACTGAACGGATTTGGATGAAATTTGGAACACAGATAGTTCCAAACCTGGATTAAAACATGGGATACTTTTTATCCCGAATACTTTTTGTCCCGTATGCTCCCGTGGGACAATTATCGATCATACTGAACGGATTTGGATGAAATTTGGAAACCAGATAGTTCAAAACCTGTATTACAACATAGGATACTTTTTATCCCGAAATCTTAGTATCCTGATAGTATGTTCCCGTGGGACAATTATCGATCCTACTGAACGGATTTGGATGAAATTTGGAAACCAGATAGTTCTAAACCTGTATTAAAACATGGGATACTTTTTATCCCGATAGCATGTTCCCGTGGGACAATTATCGATCCTACTGAACGGATTTGGATGAAATTTGGAAACCAGATAGTTCTAAACCAGTATTAAAACATGGGATACTTTTTATCCCGATAGCATGTTCCCGTGGGACAATTATCGATCCTACTGGACGGATTTGGATGAAATTTGGAAACCAGATAGTTCTAAACCTGTATTAAAACATGGGATACTTTTTACCCCGAATACTTTTTATCCCGTATGCTCCCGTGGGACAATTATCGATCCTGCTGAACGGATTTGGATTAAATTTGGAACACAGATAGTTCGAAACCTGAATTAAAACATGTGATACTTTTTATCCCGTATACTTTTTTATCCCGTATGCTCCCGTGGGACAATTATCGATCCTGCTGAACGGATTTGGATTAAATTTGGAACACAGATAGTTCAAAACCTGTATTAAAATATGGAATACTAGCTGTGCCCGCGACTTCGTCCGCGTTGAATTTAACTTAACAAAAATTTTATTTATCAAAAAATATTTGTCTAGTTCGCAGAGTTTACGGAAAGTATTTTTTTTATAAAAGTAGCTCACGTTACTTCTTATAACATAAGCTATCCGCCAGTGAAAGTCCCGTCAAAGTCGGTCTGGCCAGTACTTTAAATACCAGAAGTGATAAAAGTATTTATTTTGATTTAAGGATTAATTTGTTACTACCAAATGTACATCCTAATAGTAAGTCTTAGTAGTATAATAGGTAATAAGACTCGGCCACCAGCTATTTCAAAATAAATTATCAATTTTCATTGTATTTAAGGTTCACTATTTTGGCGATAATGGCTTGCACATAAAAAAACACGTAAATCTCACAACATCGCCCTCGTGGTTTTCGATAATTGTCCCACGGGAACATACTATCGGCATATAAAATATCCCATGTTTTAATCCAGGTTTTGAACTATCTGTATTTCAAATTTCATCCAAATCCGTTCAGTAGGATCGATAATTGTCCCACGGGAACATACTATCGGGATAAAAAGTATCCCATGTTTTAATCCAGGTTTTGAACTATCTGTGTTCCAAATTTCATCCAAATCCGTTCAGCAGGATGGATAATTGTCCCACGGGAACATACTATCGGGATAAAAAGTATCCCATGTTTTAATACAGTTTTATAACTATCTGGTTTCCAAATTTCATCCAAATCCGTTCAGTAGGATCGATAATTGTCCGACGGGAACATACTATCGGGATACAAAGTATTCGGGATTAAAAGTATCCTATGTTGTAATACAGGTTTTGAACTATCTGGTTTCAAAATTTCATCCAAATCCGTTCAGTAGGATCGATAATTGTCCCACGGGAGCATACGGGATAAAAAAGTATTCGGGATAAAAAGTATCCCATGTTTTAATACAGGTTTTGAACTATCTGTGTTCTTAATTTAATCCAAATCCGTTCAGCAGGATCGAAAATTGTCCCACGGGAGCATACGGGATTAAAATTATTCGGGATAAAAAGTATCCCATATTTTAATATAGGTTTAGAACTATCTGGTTTCCAAATTTCATCCAAATCTGTTCAGTAGGATCAATAATTGTCCCACGGGAACATACTATCGGGATAAAAAGTATCCCATGTTTTAATCCAGGTTTCGAACTATCTGTGTTCCAAATTTCATCCAAATCCGTTCAGCAGGATGGATAATTGTCCCACGGGAACATACTATCGGGATAAAAAGTATCCCATGTTTTAATCCAGGTTTAGAACTACCTGTGTTCCAAATTTAATCCAAATCCGTTCAGCAGGATCGATAATTGTCCCACGGGAGCATACGGGATTAAAATTATTCGGGATAAAAAGTATCCCATATTTTAATACAGGTTTAGAACTATCTGGTTTCCAAATTTCATCCAAATCTGTTCAGTAGGATCGATAATTGTCCCACGGGAACATACTATCGGGATAAAAAGTATCCCATGTTTTAATCCAGGAATAGAACTACCTGTGTTCCAAATTTAATCCAAATCCGTTCAGCAGGATCGATAATTGTCCCTTGGGGGCATACGGGATTAAAATTATTCGGGATAAAAAGTATCCCATATTTTCATACCGGTTTAGAACTATCTGGTTTCCAAATTTCATCCAAATCTGTTCAGTAGGATCGATAATTGTCCCACGGGAACATACTATCGGGATAAAAAGTATCCCATGTTTTAATCGAGGTTTCGAACTATCTGTGTTCCAAATTTCATCCAAATCCGTTCAGCAGGATGGATAATTGTCCCACCGGAGCATACGGGATAAAAACTATTCGGGGTAAAAAGTATCCCATGTTTTAAGACAGGTTTTGAACTATCTGGTTTCCAAATATCATCCAAATCCGTTCAGTAGGATCGATAATTGTCCCACGGGAACATACTATCGGGATAAAAAGTATCCCATGTTTTAATCCAGGTTTCGAACTATCTGTGTTCCAAATTTCATCCAAATCCGTTCAGCACGATGGATAATTGTCCCACGGGAACATACTATCGAGATAAAAAGTATTCGGGATAAAAAGTATCCCATGTTTTAATACAGGTTTAGAACTATCTGGTTTCCAAATTTCATCCAAATCCGTTCAGTAGGATCGATAATTGTCCCACGGGAACATACTATCGGGATACAAAGTATTCGGGATTAAAAGTATCCTATGTTGTAATACAGGTTTTGAACTATCTGGTTTCCAAATTTCATCCAAATCCGTTCAGTAGGATCGATAATTGTCCCACGGGAGCATACGGGATAAAATTATTCGGGATAAAAAGTAGCCTATGTCCTTTCTCAGGCTCTAGACTATCTGTGTATCAAATTTCATTGAAATCGGTTCAGTAGTTTTGGTGTGAAAGAGCGACAGACAGACAGACAGACAGACAGACAGACAGACAGACAGACAGAGTTACTTTCGCATTTATAATATTAGTAAGGAAGTAAGGATTTTATATGCCGATAGTATGTTCCCGTGGGACAATTATGGATCCCACTGAACGGATTTGGATGAAATTTGGTAACCAGATAGTTCAAAACCAGTATTAAAACATGGGATACTTTTTATCCCGATAGTATGTTCCCGTGGGACAATTATCGATCCTACTGAACGGATTTGGATGAAATTTGGAAACCAGATAGTTCAAAACCTGTATTAAAACATGGGATACATTTTACCCCGAATACTTTTTATCCCGTATGCTCCCGTGGGAAGATTATCCATCCTGCTGAACGGATTTGGATGAAATTTGGAACACAGATAGTTCGAAACCTGAATTAAAACATGGGATATTTTTTATCCCGAATACTTTGTATCCTGATAGTATGTTCCCGTGGGACAATTATCGATCCTACTGAACGGATTTGGATGAAATTTGGAAACCAGATAGTTCAAAACCTGTATTACAACATAGGATACTTTTTATCCCGAATACTTTGTATCCTGATAGTATGTTCCCGTGGGACAATTATCGATCCTACTGAACGGATTTGGATGAAATTTGGAAACCAGATAGTTCTAAACCTGTATTAAAACATGGGATACTTTTTATCCCGAATACTTTTTATCCCGATAGAAAGTTCCCGTGGGACAATTATCCATCCTGCTGAACGGATTTGGATGAAATTTGGAACACAGATAGTTCGAAACCTGGATTAAAACATGGGATACTTTTTATTCCGATAGTATGTTCCCGTGGGACAAATATCGATGCTACTGAACGGATTTGGATGAAATTTGGAAACCAGATAGTTCAAAACCTGTATTACAACATAGGATACTTTTTATCCCGAATACTTTGTATCCCGATAGTATGTTCCCGTGGGACCATTATCGATCCTACTGAACGGATTTGGATGAAATTTGGAAACCAGATAGTTCAAAACCTGTATTAAAACATGGGATACTTTTTATCCCGAATACTTTTTATCACGTATGCTCCCGTGGGACAGTTATCGATCCTACTGAACGGATTTGGATGAAATTTTGAACACATATAGTTCAAAACCTGGATTAAACATGGGATACTTTTTATCCCGAATACTTTTTATCCCGTATGTTCCCGTGGGACAATTATCGATCATACTGAACGAATTTGGATGAAATTTGGAAACCAGATAGTTCAAACCTGTATTAAAACATGGGATACTTTTTATCCCAATAGCATGTTCCAGTGGGAGAATTATCGATCCTACTGAACGGATTTGGATGTAATTTGGAAACCAGATAGTTCTAAACCTGTATTAAAACATGGGATACTTTTTATCCCGATAGCATGTTGCCGTGGGACAATTATCGATCCTACTGAACGGATTTGGATGAAATTTGGAAACCAGATAGGTCAAAATCTGTATTAAAACATGGGATACTTTTTATCCCGAATACTTTTTATCACGTATGCTCCCGTGGGACAATTATCGATCCTACTGAACGGATTTCGATGAAATTTGGAACACATATAGTTCAAAACCTGTATTAAACATGGGATACTTTTTATCCCGAATACTTTTTATCCCGTATGTTCCCGTGGGACAATTATCGATCCTACTGAACGGATTTGGATGAAATTTGGAAAACAGATAGTTTAAAACCTATATTAAAACATGGGATACTTTTTATCCCGAATACTTTTTATCACGTATGCTCCCGTGGGACAATTATCGATCCTACTGAACGGACTTGGATTAAATTAGGAACACATATAGTTCAAAACCTGTATTAAAACATGGGATACTTTTTATCCCGATAGTATGTTCCCGTGGGACCATTATCGATCATAATGAACGGATTTGGATGAAATTTGGAAACCAGATAGTTCAAAACCTGTATTAAAACATGGGATATTGTATATGCCGATAGTATGTTCCCGTGGGACAATTATCGAAAACCACGAGGGCGATGCTGTGAGACTTTCGTGTTTTTTTATGTGCAAGCCATTATCGCCAAAATAGTGAACCTTAAATACAATGAAAATTTATAATTTATTTTGAAAGAGATGGTGGCCGAGTCTTATTACCTATTATACTACTACGACTTACTATTAGAATGTACATTTGGTAGTCACAAATTAATCCTTAAATCAAAATAAATACTTTTATCACTTCTGGTATTTTAAGTACTGGCCAGACCGACTTTGACGGGACTTTCAATGGCGGATAGCTTATGTTATAAGAAGTAACGTGAGCTACTTTTATTAAAAAAATACTTTCCGTAAACTCTGCGAACTAGACAAATATTTTTTGTTAAATAAAAATTTTGTTAAGTGAAATTCAACGCGGACGAAGTCGCGGGCACAGCTAGTTTGAAATATAATAAATCGAATGTTTATAATATGTTTTATTTACAATTTAAATGTGAAATAAATTTATTGAAATAGTTAATGTATTTATGTATAACATTTTAATAAACATCGTTTATTTATCGTTTATTTTAGGATAACTCTTTACTAAGATTTAAAAAATTTAAAGTCAATAGCACTGGTGCGTAATAAGCTGCTTTATGAATCTAAAAGCGGTGCAATAAGGGCCACCCTATGAGCATAATAATTAAATAATATATAATTCTTACTAGTTGTTAACATTCCATATCCGTCTATAGATAATTTCCTTTATGTTTTTCAAAAACATTCGCCAAACATTCGCATAGATTCTTGCGAATGCGAATGCGAATGTCAAAAAATATGCGAATATTCGCGAATGCGAATGCGAATGCGAATATTCGTTACATCACTAATGTACACATTACTGAACCCATAAATATGTACACTTATCAAGCAAAAATGTTGTATATTTAAGTTTAATGTCATTTTTAGGGTTGCGTACCTCAAATTAGAAAACGGAACCCTTATAGGATCACTTTGTTGTCTGTCTGTCTATCTGCCTGTCAAGACCCTTTTTCTCGGATGTTAGCATGGGTAAACAAAAAAACAGTGCCGTATAGGGACGCCCGAAAGAAGCGAAGCTTTATAGTATAGAGCGTAGGGTGACGCAGCTGCTACACTGTATACCTATATGTATCGTGTAACGGTACTGACGTCATCATGTAACGCTACTGACGCCATGGTGTAACGCTACTGACGTCACGGCGTAATGCTACTGACGTCGTCGTGTAACGCTAATGACGCCACGGCGTAACGCTACTGGCGCCATGGTGTAACGCTACTAACGTCGTCGTGTAATGCTACTGACGTCACGGCGTAACGCTACTGACGTCATCGTGCAACGCTACTGACGCCATCGTGTAACGCTACTGACGTCCTCTTGCAACGCTACTGACGCCATCGTGTAACGCTAATGACGTCGTCGTGTAATGCTACTGACGTCACGGCGTAACGCTACTGACGCCGTCGTGTAACGCTACTGACGTCATCGTGCAACGCTACTGACGCCATCGTGTAACCCTACTGACGTTGTCGTGTAATGCTACTGACGTCACGGCGTAATGCTACTGACGTCGTCGTGTAACGCTACTGACGTCGTCGTGTAATGCTAATGACGCCACTGCGTAACGCTACTGGCGTCATCGTGTAACGCTACTGACGTCGAAGTGTAATGCTACTTACGTCACGGCGTAACGCTACTGACGTCGTCGTGTAACGCTACTGACGCCACGGCGTAACGCAACTGACGCCAAGGTGTAACGCTACAGACGCCACGGCGTAACGCTACTGACGTCATCTTGCAACGCTACTGACGCCATCGTGTAACGCTAATGACGTCGTCGTGTAATGCTACTGACGTCACGGCGTAACGCTACTGACGCCGTCGTGTAACGCTACTGACGCCGTCGTGTAACGCTACTGACGCCACGGCGTAACGCTACTGACGCCACGGCGTAACGCTACTGACGTGGATCTTCTCAGTCAAGGTCGCGTTCCGATCCGGTGGTAGATTTACCCTCGCCACCTCTCCTGGCAGCGGCCCAAGCTGAGGTCGTGTCCCTTGTGGCGCCCTTGAGCTAGCTGCCCCCCTGCCCCTCTGGCTGGAGCGCACTTGCGCTCGCCCTCTGTCCGGGTGAAGTTGTTATGGCCACTCTGGCCAACAACATTTAGTACTTCACTAAAAAAAAAACGCTACTGACGTCATCGTGCAACGCTTCTGACTGACGCCACGGCGTAACGCTACTGGCGTCATCGTGTAACGCTACTGACGTCGCCGTGTAATGCTACTGACCTCACGGCGTAACGCTACTGACACCATCGTGTAACGCTACTGACGTCACGGCGTAACGCTACGTGTAACGCTAACGACGTCACGGTGTAACGCTACTGACGTCACGGTGTAACGCTACTGACATCACGGTATAACGCTACTGACGTCACGGTGTAACGCTACTGACATCACGGTATAACGCTACTGATGTCGTGGTGTAACGCTACTGACGTCACGGTGCAATTATTACCAATGTTCTATCTAACCTTCATCTATATATATAAAAGAAAGTCGTGTTAGTTACACCATTTATAACTCGAGAACGGCCGAACCGATTTGGCTGAAAATTGGTGGAAAGGTAGCTTAGAACCAGGAGAAGGTTATAGGATACTTTTTATCCCGTTCCAGTGGAACTTGACATAAAACGTGAAAACGTGATATTAATGAAAATGACAGCCAATGACAGCAAAAAAAAATATGAATGAAAAAAAAGTCTAGCCGTTGATTATTTACAAATGGTATAAAAAAGGAGAACCAACAGCTAAAATGTCGTCTATAGTTAAATATGGTTGAATATTTGATAATTTGAAATTTTGAAGTTGACAGTTGATATGTCAGTTTCGAATTTCTATTAGCTTATTGTACGGATATTATCATTAGCAATATGATGCCGCGTCCAAGACAATCTGATCTTTTGAGACAAAGCCGTAATGCAACTAGGATTCGAAACATTGCGAATGAAAGAACTGAAGAACAAGAAATTGGAAGTGAAGAGCGCCGCGGTAGTATGGCTCGAATTCGTGCTTCTCAATCACAAGAGCAAAGAAACGTGAAACGGCTCGGTTGGCAATGAGGAATCGTAGAGCAAACCTCAGAGATCAAGAACTAGATAACTAACGACGCACAAGAAGAAATTTATCAAGTAATGATTGTGGCATGTTCACGGGTCGGAAGACCATCTGCGTTATTTGTTCTTGCGCCTGATAATAAAACGAAAAATGTAGTCTATCACAAGGTGCTTCAATGAAGAGTGAAAACGAAGCACCAAAATACATGGCAAAGATATTGTTACCTAAAATACACAAACCCGAGGACCAGCTGCGTCCCATTGTAAGCCAGATTGACACACCAACATACAGTCTGGCCCAGCACGTAGCGAAGGTGCTCTCACTACTAAGAGGACACACAAGAGCACATACAAAGGATTCATAACATTTTGTAAGTGAGATTAAACATATACATCATGCTAACAATTAAACCATGGTCAGTTTTGATGTTCAGTCTGTGTTTACCTGTCTACCTGTAGCAGACTGCATCACAATAGTATCAAAGAAGCTAGAGGAGAATAACATGCCAGAGGAATATGCTGAATATACTTAAACGGTAAATCTAACCACAATCCAACACAGTTAGCTACAGTGGGTATATCTTTGTTTCAGTGAGCACAAGGGATCTGAGATCAGCAACACCTGGCTGACGAAATACATCATGTCAAGCAAATAGTTGTCAGATACTGTGAGCAATTTCTGCGTGGATAGGACCGCAACCAACAACTAAATATGAGGGAACCAAGTTAATAACTTTAACATCAGGAAGTCTAACACCACAGTCCCCCGTGACCATGGCTGCTGTAAAGCCACCGAAACTTCGGGAAAATAAAAAGGAAATAAACGCGATAAAATCTGTATAATAGTTTTATTTGAATACATTAGATGGCCAATAAATAATCTTTATATTTGTATTTTAAAATGAATATTTAATTAATCATTTTTTAAATCAGCACATTTATAACCACAAAGGCGAAACAAAGTTTGCCGGGACAGCTAGTTTAGTATAAAGCTTAGAGCGCTGTAGCTCTGACGTCATCGTGTAACGTGTAACGCTACGTCACAATTTGCACGGATAGAGTGCCCGGGCAGCGAGCGCCCCGAACGCCAGTAAAGAAGCTTCGCTTCAAAAATAAATAAATTCAAATCGGTTTATAAATGACGGAGTTCTGAAATAACAAACAATAAAAAAAACAGAGACACGAATTGATTTCCTCCTTTTTGAATTCGGTTGAAAATAATCTTTATAATCTGTATAATAAAAGAAATATGTCGAAATGAATATCACTATTATTTGAATAGCTCTCCTTACTGCTGGCCACTTGGAAATGAAGCATTGCCGCACGTCTTGTCGCCTATAATGATGTATACATATTTTTGAATTTCATGGTGTTTCTAAATTTATGCGTTGATAGATGAGGACATAATATTGCACCTTTTGATGTTCCCTAATTTATGATCTCACTGATGACACCATTTTGTGAGATTTTGTGGTGTATACATATCTTTGCCCTTGACTGTACCTATCCTATATTTCTTCTCTCTATCGCAAAACTTAATATGAGATGCTGGAAACCTTTTTATATAAGTACCCCGGTAGAATATACTGTACACTAGAGCCTATTCATTACAATCAAACAAACAAAGTTTTCCTCTTTATAATATTAGTATGATTGATGTTTACTTCAAGTCATGAGTTCCCAGAATTTGTTGACAGTCAGTCATTTAGAAACTCTTCCTCTACTAGTAGGTACAAATTCAAACTGGTATTCTATACCCTAAACAAACAGGCTTCAAACTTTGTTCAGATTCTGGGACAGACAAACAGACGCACATTAAGAAATCCACACACGCAGGGGTCAGATTCGTATTCAACTCGTCTGTAGAGCAATGAACTAACAATGTGTTAGTTAGACCCTTCGCCCTAAAAGGGATTCGGATATAAGACGCGGTTACGAAGTGTCCTTTATCTAATAAGAATAAGAAATGGGGCAGTTGATTGAGAGGTATTTGACTTTTGAGGTCAAAGTCGTATCATAGAAAAGAAGGAAACGTGAAGACATTTCGTAATTTTGGAACGAAAATGTCCACTATTGGAAAACCTTATCCCTGGAGTACTTAGGAAGAATCTTGAGTTAGATAGAGATGGGTCTGAATCTGAAGTCTAAAAGGGATAAAATATCAATGGAAGAGGTGCGGACAATTTTCGATAGTGTTACAAAACATTTGACAGTCTATATCAATGCTAAAGGATGTTATTCCGAGGACAAAGGAATATTAATGATCAAAAACTGTTTTATTTTTATCACTTGTACAACTTGTCAACTTGTCACTTGTCACTTGTCAACGTTATTTTAAGCCTCCCTGTCATTTGGCACAGCCAACATTTGCAAGAAACTTTGCTAATGTTTACAATTTACTTTTAACTACACTGCTAGTAACAGTAGACTTTAGTCACCTTAAAGATTCTTATACAATCATTGTCTCACTGAATGCCGCCCTCGTGCATACAGCGAAGAGCATGAGACACTTACTGTTCCCTACCTATATATGGGACTATTACATCTATAGCATACAATCTATCAAGTCAACTTCTAATATACCTATTGCAGAGTCCGCTCGTTTAGGGTGATGCCAGACAACTATAAAGGGTTTTTGAACAGTGATTCTTCTGGTTTATGTTTGCCATTTTAAAACCTTTTTACAGCAATGGCAATCACCTCTGCAAGCTCCAACTGCTCGCACATGCAAGCGTAATTTACACCACTTAAATTGAGTTGCGTAACTGCTAAGTACGATACATTCCCTTGGTAGCACAATTTGGTTGACCAATGACCGTTGGAACGGAAGGGTTTTTGAAGTCGGGCGTGAGTTACAGTAAACCAGTGGATACGAATGGTGAAGAATTGGTCCTGGGTTAGGAGATACTTAAGTCCAGCAGGGACGGTGGTTGAATGAGGATGTAAAAGAAGAAGATGGGATGTTGCGTGGTCAAGGTGTAAAATTAGTTAAAATATTCTGTCAACTTAAATTACGCGACTAATATTACGTGGTGCAATGTAGCGTAAATTCTGTTAGTCTGGCCTGACACTAACCCCCGCTATACCAATAGTCCGATAACATCAAGAAACGGTAGATACACGACTAATGCATTACTTCGCCCGACGAAGCCTTTGAAATACATGTGCTAGATAGGTGTTTGCGAGTACCTTAGTTTGTTAGTTCAGTAATCATTTAATGGGATTATTGTTTAGGGGACGGAGCGTTGTGAAAAGGGTGTTGTCGGTATAAAGGAGTTAACTAACTCACACTGTGAAGGTGAAGGTAACAGGGTTTCGGTGTCGAAAGAAAATACCTCACTTTCTCAAAACAAAATTCATGTAGGTACTACGAATTTTATAAAAAGTCCTTGTAATGTTTTTTTTATAAATTTTAAGAATTTGGGCCAAATTGACACAATGTGAGTTGTTTCTTTTGGTTCCAAAATTCAACTCGACCACACCGAGTTTATGGTCAACTTACCTTATAACAAAAAACACGCACTTTTTAACATTTTGAGTTGTACATTCACTAACTGGTCTCCATTAAAGATGAATTCCTTTTTTAATCTTAAGTAAGAGTAAACCAAATATTTTTTCAATATGTCAAATTTTAGTGGTGCGTTGAAAGCAACAAAAATATTACATAAAACCGAATATACATCAATATTATTCCTGATTATATTACGAAAACCAGATTGTCACTGAAACTTTGATCATGAAACCATATTAAATCACTTACAAGTACTAAAATAATATATATTATATTGAAATCTCACAGAACAAACACACTATAACCTACCAATCGATGTGATAACCACCTGCGAGTCAGAATACACTGCCGTAACAATAGTTAATTAAATCAGTTAATTAATTTAAGGACAGACGCGGTTTTGAGAATATCTTAGTTGAGGGGCCCTTTAAACCTTTGAGATCAAGAGTGGTTAGATTAGCGAGGTTTGAATATAAGCAAAATTTATCATTTGATTCAATAAGTTTGTAAGTGACACTTGTCATGATACTGAGAAAACATAAATTAATTTTATTGGATGGAGATGTTGAAACGATTTGAGTGAATTAAAGTATGATAAGAAGCCTTGATTAATGGAAGAAATAGACTCCAAATGTAGGTAATGATTTTTTTGGTTTGGCATAGATGTAAATGCAGTGAAAGGAATGTGCGTGCACACATTAAAATTTAATAAAATAACACATTAATTTAAATATGTAAGTATAAATATCGCCAGACGAACACACCAACTGTATGGTCCCAAACAAGCAATGCTATCTATGGGTACCGTACAATGGACATGGGGCGATCCCAGTGGCAAATTACGAAAAGACCATTTCCGAAGTTTGCCCCGGCGGGAATCGAACCCGCAACCACCATGTGCGAGCAGCCTACGCTCGAACCACTGCGCCAAGCGGTTATCAAATACGTTAGTTTGTCCACCAATGGTAAATTTGTATGAAAAATAGCTTTTAATAGACGTCTATATCCCGCAATGAAACATACTGTATTATTAAAATTCGGGGATACTATTTAGGGCACAAGAGGATAACAAAAAATATTTCAAAATTAATTATCTTTTCCATACAATAATCTGATGATATTTTATTTCGCAGACGTCAACGACGCTTATCCTGCTCCTCCACTTATCTCTTCATACAGTTGACGAAGGGCACGCCATAAATCCAAGTAAGTATAAAAGTACTGTTACTTTGTTGGCTTATTATCATTTTGTTTACTGCGACCGTAATTTGTAACTTTTGTAGCATAATAAACGGGATTTTCGCTTCTTTGAATGTTATAAATCGTAATCTTGCGAGACCTTCAACATCAATGTTGTCTGAAGCTAATACTGTAGCTGGATCATATTTTGCTTCAATGTTAATATTTGGTGAATTATCATCATATCGCATTCTTCTTCATTCATTTTATATCATAATCAATATTTTAGAATTACACATATTTTTTCTTACCAAATTCTTTGTTATGTAATACTAAACGATTACCAACCATTACCATTGCCTACATCTGCAGGCGAACCTACGCCATATGTATCTACCTATTTTAACTTTATTTTTTTATTTAAAAAAAAGGTTGAATCAAAATAACACTGGGTTCCAGCATCAAACAATTTTATAGTTTGAATATTTACTACAAATTGCGGGCAAAATTATTTTGTCATTTTTGGGTTAATTATTAGACCCAAATAAAATTTCAGTTTTGAAACTTCTCTCAAACAATACAGTTTTAATGAGGTACAGTCATAAATATAGTTACTGAATACAATATCGTAGATACTTTGCTGTGAGCCACACTGGATAATGATGTGAATATAAATGCATGGCCAAAATTAATGTCATTTGAATACTTTGTACAATAATTTCAAAAAATCTGAATTAAAAACATAGAACTCACTGTTGATAATTAGTGTGAGGTTCTGGCATTCACCAATAGGCCTTATTTATTGGATGCAAAATTGTATAATATGTAACGCTAAGGTTCAAACTACAGTAAATACTGACTAGCACATTACAGTAGCACTACCAGGATAAGTAAAGTTTTATTAATCAATGGCTTGATCAATTCCACCTGATTTATATCCTTGAGCGCTGGATATAAATCCTAAAATAGATTAATTAGGCACCCATTCATCAAAATAACGAAAACAAAATTGTAAGATTAAGAGGAGCTCTGTATATTATTTTCGTCCAATCAAACAAACTTAGTGTTTTAATACTTCTGAATTCTCATTCGTTACACGATTATACTGTTGGTGTGGCATCAAAATATCAGCGAAACGCTCACTCACGAAATTATTCCGCAAATAAAATTTATGTAACAGAAGTTTATCTTCAATTTCGTTCAAAATAACGTCTTGAATATCTCATTTGACATTGCTGAAGATTACCGTGAACTCACAGTCGGTACAGGATTTTTACATAAAATATTCATCATCGTTAAAGCCTCGAATCGCGTGCTTCGACCCTCACCTCTTTTTCTGACACTTTATTCCATTCCCCTGTTTCATTAAGCAATGCCGTTATAGCTTTTATTATATCGTGGTAAGGTAATTACCGCACACAATGAGGACCTTTTGTGTTTTTTGTTATTTTATTCGCGGTGCCAAATGTCACGTGTATTTGGGGAACAATGGGTACCCATTTTTTGGGTTAGGTATATTTGTATTCGATTTTGTTTCCGTTCGCGGGGTGTGCCATTAATTTGCCGTTATGCTGCTGAATTTTACGTAACATTACCAGTTTAATTAGAAGCAATATAATTTTGAGCGTAAGATAATTATTTGTAACATTTACAGCAGTAGCTGTAGCACTGTTTTAGACCTAATCATAATTATGTAAGAATGAATCTTTTCTGCGATATCTCTAACGAATCTACTTTATTTTTATACTTTGATGGGCAAAGTTATTGAAATGATCAAGAAAATAGATTACCTCGTAAAAGCCGACCAGACGGCAAATAAGTTTTTTTCGCAGGTGAATTAAGGTCACCGAGTGTACTCTTAATTTAGGACTACTTTATCGTCTGTCATACTTCATTTCCATTTAATACAGCCTACAATTTATTTTTTCTCCTCGAGTTTATTCCAAGATTTAGTGGCAGAGATGTTCTTTTGAATTAAAAACAACAAGTTTACTTCTAATTTCATATCTTCTTGCGTTGGTAAGGTTTCATAAGGATAACTTTGAAGAGTAGATTAACATGAACTCATTATTTCACAGAAGAGCCGTAATGAGTATTCATGATAAATACCACCTTAAGTCTTCTCTCTCTTCTTCGTTTTCTATCCCAGTTTTATTTTGGGGTTTTTTATCCTCTGCCATCTGCAAAAGCAAGGTAGCTTTTCATACGTCTGTAGTCTATCTACTCTACATTTAATAACCCCTCACCAGGTTGCACGTGCATCCGCTTCACGTCGACGTACGGCAAGGAGCGCGGCACGTTCAGCAGCCCCGACTACCCGCGCGCGTACCCGCCGCGCGTCGATTGCCTCCTCTACACCTTCGTCGCGGCCGCGCACGAGATCGTCGAGCTCGTCTTCACCGACTTCGACATCTACAAGGAGCATCTTGAGTGAGTATCTTTTTTATAATTTTGTCTTATTCATCTATCTATACATCAGTTTGAAGATGCCCCCTATCTAGATATATACAGGTTGAAACAGAAAAGGTATACTATTTTTTCCAAAACTTACTTCGTAATTCTAATACTATCAGCTTTAGAGGAAACTTGAAAAACTAAAGGTGTTATAGGAATACAGCTGTTGACATATTTCCCAAGTATACAAAACCTTTAATGCTTTAACTGTGCCGATAGTTTGAGATTTACAAAGTTAAGTTGCAAAAAAAAAATTGTATACCCTTTTTGTTTCACCTAGTATAACTCAAAGGTGACTGACTGACTGACATAGTGATCTAACAACGCACAGCCTAAACCACTGGATGGATCGGTAGATGTTATGACGTAGGCATCCGCTAAGAAAGGATTTTGATTAATTCCACCCCCAAGGGGATAAAATAGGGGATAAATAATCCCGAAATTTGTGTTATTTAAACTACACGCGGACGAAGTCGCGGGCACAGCTAGTCAGACATAGTCCTCAAGACTCAAATTAAATACTTCTGCGTATCACTATCCTTTGCCATTTAGCTCCACTGGTTGCCTGCGTTGAAAATGAGGTTTGACTAATCTTGTGTCAAAATTGTGAATAGTTTTTATGTGACATGTGACATTTAACAATATTGCCTCCGAACTATGGCCCTGAAACTACCTGAATATTCTATTGATTAGATTTCTACTTGGTGTCTTGAAAATTTTATTAAATTTATTTACTTTATAATGTAACAAAGTACTAATACTAAACTATTCTGTGTATACTTAGTAATACCACAGTTTAAAAATAAAAACAGTAATCTATGCTGAGCTTGTTAAACTACAGGTCGCAGTGATGTCAGACATCAACCATCAGGGTAGGCCAGTGACCTCAATTTGTGGTTAAGCATCGCGCGACCAACATAAATTGAAATGCCATTTCAGAGAGCCCTAATGACTCCGAAATATCTACGATATTTTCAATCGAGAATTATGACGGATGTCCACACTGTCCAATTTGTAAAAGGTTCAGGGATTAAAAATACTTTTGCAATGAATTTGGGACTCTAAAGAATTTAGGGACAAATCTACTATTTATGGAGATTAATAACATAATTTTAAACAAGCGACAAATGATGACTCTGTTTGGAAAGACCTGAATACGCAGGTCAGGGAGTGTCGACACATGCGGACAGTGTGGTTAGTAAAAACTGTTTGCTAAACACCACGCTGAGTAGTATTGCATTTGAAGAGTCAAATCCTGTAGACACCAACACCCCGACATTTCATACAAGCTAAGCGATAATACCCACTACAACCCCAGAAATGTTAATACATGTGCTGCTGTTAAGCAAGTGTCGCTTCTTAACATAGTAACATTAATTGAAATAAAACTATTTTTACGGATTATATCGCGTTTATTTACTTTTTATGTTAATAGTTTTATTTCAATGTGTAGTATTCGCGTAAATATAAGAAAACAATATAGTAACATTAAGTTTACTTTGGCAAAAACTGATGATAAATTCTTGTTATAATGTAATATTTATAAATAACTTTCTTTTACCTACTTACTCTAAATGCATGGTATTCTTAATTTAACAAATACGAAGTGGAAAAAACATGATTATTACCGTCCTTAACTTGGCTATAACCTGCCTGAGTGTTCTAAGAAATGAATGTAAGGGCCCATTTACATTTTCGTCACATTTGTAGCAATAAAGTTGCCTATGTTAACGTTTGAAGACGGCCGTTCGTGAGCGCAATAATGCTCATTTAAGTGTAAGGAATCCCTGAATACGCGACTTTCAAATTATACGACCGAGTTTATTATTCGTGTTTTTACTTCGCCCTATGTACTAGATAAAACGGCTCAATATGCTTTAATAAAGACTGTAAACCATTGTATGGATTTCAGTAAAATATTCTGAATATCGGAATTTCGCGTTAATACTTTGGAATTGTTTATACAATTTATGTGAGCCTCGCTCGTTGAATATACATTCGACTAAAATTGTTGTTATTAGTGAAATATTTTAAATTTTAGATATTTTTTTTTTTAATATCAGGGTTAATAAAATGCCTTCACACTGACAAACAGAACAAGCAATATTTTACCGAAACCCATAAACCTGTTTGAACAAAAGAAGATACAACTAATTCACTTCTTTGCGGAAGTGAAACGAAAAGTAAATGAGCTCCGAATCTAATTCTTAATTCCGATAATGACCCAATAAGTAAAGTGAGGCAATCAATGTAATTGCGAACCAAGAATTTGTGGAGGAAAATCTATCCGTGCTGCACTCCGGACGGTCCGTGTTATTTTAATCCACCTTACAATGGATATATCGAGAGTAAAAAAATCTCATCTCGAAATTGCTCCATTCACTTCGTATCCCGAACCAATTACGGCGAAATTAATGTTTCCAACACACATAGTGTTAGGTGGAGTTTTACTATTGGTTCTCATTTTAAACTCACTCCTTACGCATAACTTCCTTTTGTATTTTGAGTCTTAATTTGATCTTTCCTTATCTAGACTAGCTTTGAGCACAGAAATAACAAATTGGTTTGTTATTAAATTATATTATTAATAAAAAAAAATAGTTTCATTACATATCTCCTTTATCATCTCTTATTACCTTCTGACCACCAAAGCTTACCACTGCTCGTCTAGTTGACAATGAAGGACATTGAATAAAATCTCTTTAGAATAAATAAATTATATATGCAAAAAGTATTTATCAAACACTGCGAACAATCCATTAATCTCAAAAATGCAAAATGAAAGCAGCTCTGGAGTTCTGTCCGTGTAATAATGCCATGGAGTCAAAACGAGTGCCCGTGGTAATGTTGGGTACTCACAAACTATCTTTTGTCTGGCTGTCGTTCGTCTCTGTCCCACGAATGCTATTGTTCGCCAAAAATATAACGTGTTCACGTGCAAGTAAGTGGAAATTGTTCAGTGTGACGGAGACAGGAAGATATGTTTCAGTTGACACTTTGTATTATTAACAGATTCGATAGATTTCCTTCTAGATAGGCAGACATTATCTGGTAATTTATGAACATGAGCAGACTTTTGTTTATTGATTTGAGATTTTTTATCTTTGCCTCTAAGTTGCTTGATTAGAAACATTTCGCTGCTATTATTAATATCCTCGCGAGTTGGCCTTTCTTTGTCTTTGATCAATTTTGTCCTTTGAGGCATAATATATTGACTTTTTCATCTTCACATCGACTTTGTTCGGGAACAGTTATTTGCAAGTACCTACACAGTAACAGAAATAACAAATCTTTCGTATATTTGCAGAGTGCTAAAGATATTTTGTTCATCGGAAACTTTTTACTTTAATAATCTATCGATGCTGCTGTCTCACGTACTTATTGGAGCAAAAACTATTTACACAACTTTGTCTTGTCATCAGTTGGTAGATTTATTATTGTTTTGTTTCATTCCTTTGCTGTAAGTAACAATGTTGGAGGAATATTGTAGTTACACCAACTTTATGTTATCGATTTGTAACATACTTTTTATCATTTTAGTTTTCTGGGTATCGATGTCTCTCTTCGTAGTCTACCGCTGTTCCATTATTATGATGTTATAAATGGAATACTATTTTATTTTTCATTCTATGTTTTTGAGATCTCATTGAAATAAATACCTAGGTATAATATTTAACAAAATATCGGTAAGAACTTCCAAAACATAATTTTCAAGCAGCAATTATCCTAAGCTTCTCATTAGCCGCGGACGCCATCAGTTTTCCCCATACATCCATTTCCCCCTTCCCTAATTACTAGGGGGAACCTTGTGATACGTGCCCGATCCTGTGACAAAATCAGGACGTCGTGCAAGCCTCGTAAATGGGACGGCTACTACAAGTCATGTGTATTAGGGTCTAACAAGTTAACGAGGCCAAGTTGAGAGGGCCACAGGGACAGGATCAAAGGCAATTCACTTGTCCCAATCGGGTGTGTCTAAATTGTCAGGAACTACTAATTTCATTGTATATGTATGGGCCATTAACGTTTATAGAGTACACCTATGATAGACCTGTTATTAATTTATGTACCAGATTTTAATTGGATAAATTATAAGATTGACTAAACATTTTTGGATTGCATAATTTATTTATATTATACATCATCATTAGTATGTTAGTTTCGCAATAATTATTTATTTTATTTTAAGTAACAGCTCACAGTTCCGGAGTGTGCCTGACAAATAACATTAGACTTGCTAATTAAGAATTCTAATGGGTACCTTTGACGAAATATGGGTGTGTAACATTACATCTCTGCCTATCCTTTCGGGTAATATAAATAATAACTTAGCTCTTTAACGTCTCACTCCTGGGCACGAGCCTCCCCTCAACACGGGGGGGGGGGGGGAAGGCCATAATCCACCACGCTGGCCCACTGCGGGTTGGCATATATCATATGTCTTTCTAAAATTGTTTAGATTTTCTAAGACACTGTTTTCCTTCACCGTAAGCAAGTGATAATCATATAGAAATTATGATTAGCACATAGATTTCGAAAAACCCAGATGCGCGGGCCGGGGTTTGAACCCAGGACCTGGTGCCCACAAGACGTGTGCTTAATCAATCGGCTATCACTGATATAATCACTACATACTGCTAAAATCGGGTAATATTTACGTGATAATATTTTTTCGGTATTCATTTATACAAGTATATCAAAGTTTGCGTCCTCCATAGATCACCAAAATATAGAAGTGAATCGTCTGTTCCGACTAATCGTGCGGCACTAACAAACGGCGCGGTGTTGAATAGAGGGCGTGCATGTCGCTATTGTGCGCTCTATCACGCTCGCTGCCTATGAAATATTGTCTATGTGCTATTCATTTAGGACAGGGTAGACATGTGACAGAGTATACATTAGATTGTGTAAAAATAAAAAACAAGTAGGTAGTACTGTAACTTACTGCAATCAAAGTTAATGATGCGTTTTTTTTTAATTTGACGGGCCATTTGTATGTGTAGTCTTAACAAAATAAACAATTTGACTTTGTGCCTCGAAGTCTTTTACGTTTAATGGCAAAGAGTTCAGTTGTGAGACTAGTGCTCAAGCTCTCACGTAGTTATAAGATTCACGGATTGGGCGTCTTTTCAATGTGTGTACATATAAATAAAAAATAATTTAGCACTTTTTAACGTCCCACTCATGGACACGGGCCTCCCCTCAATACGAGGGGGATGCAGGCCATAATCCACCACGCTGGCCCAGAGCTGGTTGGCGGATTTCACATGTCTTTAAAAAATTGGCTAGATTTACTAAGACTTGCAAGTTTCCTCACGATGTTTTCCTTCACCATAATCAAGTGATAATCATTATAGAAATTATGATTCGCACATTGATTTCGAAAAACCCACTCGTCGAAGGTCAAACCTTGGCGTCATTCTTGGTCACCATTGTCGATCCTGGTTACAGGAGTAACAGTGGTGGGAATGTGTAGCGGGTCCAGTCCCATTAAAGCAACCCAGTTGCGCGGAGCCGGGGTTTGAACCCAGAACCTTTGTGTGCCCGATACGCGTGCTCAACCACTCGGCTATCACTCGCTACATATAAATGTTTAAAATCCCTGGCCTCTACCCTGTTTTATTTACCTACCAATATAACGGTACTTATCAAATGCGGCCAGCGTAAATCAACATTGTTTAGAGATTATTACGAGACAAATTGCCAAACAACTGGCCGTGATTGATGAGTCCACAGTTTGATGTCTTTGCTTAGGCTTTCACGAAACGATACTAACCAAAATACAGAAACAGATTACCCTCAGTTGCGGTAATAAATGTGCACGAACTAGTTTTGCGAGAGTTTAGTCGAACGGAATATGTGGAAATATTTGACATTTACTTGATAGATATTATTGTCCTTTCCATAATGATAGTTTGTGATATTATAAATGCGAAAGTTTGTGAGTGTAGCAAGAACTTTATACACGTTCTAAGCTTCTTGGTGTAGATGTATGTTTGTTTGTTACTCTTAAAAATAACAAAGATTATTACGTTTAATATTCTACTAGTTCCGACACATTTTAATTATGATTAACTAACAAAGATATAAAAAGACAAAACACATTTTTAAACGTAAAACTAGGGACACATAAACCTATCCTAAGCCTCCCTTGCATCACTCTTGCATCAGCCAGTGAAAGTGCACGTACTTTCAACTGTCATTCACGCGTTCTATCCTCGACCACAAAACATGTCGTTTAACGCCTTTAATGTCGCAGAACACTTGGTTTACTATGTACCTATGTCATCGTAAGTTCGTTCCAGTTTTTTATAGTTCCTAGTAAGTTTCCTTTTTGGTGACTACAAATAATACGTTAAGTAAAAATAAAATAAAAACAATAGGTACTTACTGGGAACTACAAAAATCATTTGCTGTTGTATTTTTTTCTGGCTTTCGCTCTGCGTTGATAAGTGTTTCAATCAGGATTACTATATTATAATACCTCAGAGTGATACATTAAACATGTTTAGCCTCACTATAGTAACAATATCGTAAAAATCTATAACGCTTTAAAATTTTATATCCTACTTCATTTCCAATTTCATGAAGCTTGGGGTTTAAGCTCGATACGGACTTTGTGGTTAAGCATCGACGTATAAAATTTGAATGAAGTGGGCAATATTCAGCTGTGTATAAAGCCTAAAATAAGGCACATATAAAAATGGAGTTTGATAATATATCTACTTTAAATGATATTTATAGACAATATTTAGTAGTTATATTAGAATTTCAGATCAAGTACCTGTCTTAATTGTAAGTATAATAAAACACCAAGCAATTTAGTACCCTACTGTCTAATATCATGACTCAATTTACCTCGGGAGACAACTCTAAAAAATACAGCAAAAGGAAATATTTCAGCGCCGATTTCGACTTTAAAGGAAGCTTTACCTAATACAATAACACGGACAGAACGGCTTTTATCTAGTCTGCAAGGAAAATAAAAGGCAGAGCGTTGTGGGCACGGGTAGCTAACAAAAGCGCGGTCAACGTCCCTATTCCGTACATTAATTTGGTAGTTTTAAAACGATTTACGTAACGTAAATCCGCGTTTTTTATTGCTTTGTTCCTTTTAATTGCGCATTTTGCTGTAATAAATAAGAAAATTTGATAAAACTGAATAATTTTATGGCGTTTTAAAATTATTGCTTTCTTTAATTATATTTTGTTTTTTTTTATCTAACAAAGTCGGCAAACAAGCCTACGACCCGCCTAATGTTAAGCAGTCACTGTAACGTACAGATGCTTGCAATAGAAAATACATTGTTCGCACGTTACCGACCTTATCGGTAGACGAGTGGAAAATAGGGAGAGGAAGAGGTTGGGCTACCGGCTCTGAGACTCGTCGTACGAAACGCAACTATAATAGCTACTTTACGTCAATCGCCTGTGAGAGGGTGGTACTACTCTGGTTTAGCCAGCCCGTATGTGACCTGTAGGTTAGTTGTCTAAATTATTGTATTGCAGCGGAAAGCGTAGCGTGGACCGACGACCTGGGCCCTAACCGCGCTAGCTACTCAAATCGTTATAGAAAAGCAAACGCTCCCGATTACGTTTCAAACGCTCCGCTTTTGACGTTTTGCTGACACGAGCTTCACGATTTCTACGGACATTGATATGGTATGGTGTCAGCAAAACGTCGAAAGCGGAGCGTTTGAAACGTAATCGCGAGCGTTTGCTTTTCTATTACGATTTGAGTAGCTAGCGTGGTTAGGGCCCTGGTGAAGGTCGCGGGAACCCGTTGGATGCGGGCAGCGCTAGACCGGTCATGGTGGCGAACCTTGGGGGAGGCCTATGTCCGGCAGTGGACGTCTTTTGGCTGAGGTAATGATGATGATTGTATTGTTAACCACGATAAATTTGGACAAATTAACAATCTGAACAAGTTGCTTACTAATCTTACCGGCCATTGCACAATGTTTGCAACCGTACATTATAACACACTTAATGATATAGTCCACGAAAATTCGTTACTTTAAAATATAATAAATAATAATAATAAATATCGCCTGACGAACACACTAACTGTATGGTCCCAAACTAAGCAAAGCTTGTACTATGGGTACCGTACAATGGACTGGGAGCGATCCCAGTGACACCCAGACCAGGGAAAATTACGAAAAGGCCATTTCCGAAATTCACCCAGACGGGAATCGAACCAGCAACCCCCCGATGCAGTGAGCCGAGCGGCCTACGCTCGAACCACTACGCCAAGCGGTCGTCAAACATCACATTATATTTAATTTATCTTTTCTATACACATCAAAAGCATATATAAAATCGGATAACACTTCATAACTTTATTCACGTTTCATCCATTGTGTCTAAGCAATCAATAACACCACCGTTACGTTTTTCGTAGTTGTCCACGAGAGGGTTTGTGTATGAATAATTTGGCGTGCCGGCGTCGTTATCCGTCATACGTATACGACATCAATCATCGTCACTCACAGAATACACCTGCGGGGCCGTCATTTGGCTAGTGTTGAGACACGTTGGGTTTCAATGCTTAATTGTTTTAGTGGAAAGGTACATCACTACATAGTATAAAACAAAGTCGCTTCCCGCTGTCTGTATGTCCCCATGTATGTTTAGGTCTTTAAAACTTCGCAACGGATTTTGAGGCGGTTTTTTTTAATAGATAGAGTGATTCAAGTGGAAGATTTATATGTATAACTAGCTGTGCCCGCGACTTCGTCCGCGTGTAAATTATCTTAACAAAAATTTCGGGATTATTCATCCCCTATTTTATCCCCTTGGGGGTAGAAATAATCAAAATCCTTTCTTAGCGGATGCCTACGTCATAACATCTACCTGCATGCCAAATTTCAGCCCGATCCGTCCAGAGGTTTGAGCTGTGCGTTGATAGATCACTATGTCAGTCAGTCAGTCCAACCTTTGAGTTATATATATTTAGATACATTCTAATTAAATTTAAAGTAAAGAAAAGCCGTGTGAAGCCGGCGCGGGTTGCTAGTTAATTATAATTCGGGTCCTTTAGAAATGGCGTGTAGTAGATGTTCTCTTGTGAAGTGTAATTGGAGATAGTTCTAAGCCAGCGAGCTTTAGACTGAGTCGAATTGTTCACGAGAGAATGATGATGAAATTAGATTGAAGAGTGAGTAGTTATAATGGGCTAAAGTTGAAGGTTAAATTCTCACTGAGTGCTTATTTTTGCAATACTTCCTTTTTAATTGTGTTAAGCCTTATTTTACGGATTGTTTTTTTTTTATAATTCTTTCAGAACTTTCCTTATGAGTGGTATATTGTTCTAAATAAAATCACTTGTAGGTCTTCAGGTTTGTATATTCTTTTACCATCTACCCATATTCCCACCATTTCTACTGTCAAATCTATCTGACTGCTGTCACTCTTGTCAAGTCACGTTTCGTTAATACAAAAGCGATGTAAGGTTTTCACAAAAACTCATAAAATCTCAGAATTGTTATGTTAGCGGATTATTTAATATTCTTTACGTGTCAACACTGATTTCTGTATAAATTGTTTGAGCGCGGAAATTTGAAAAAACATGAAGCAATATACTTACATGAAAAGTTGTAATGTGTACTTGCGCTGTAATATAACCAACATTTTCAGCCGTGCGAAAATTACGGTTTAAAATATCTTTGCATTAATTTGAGAATTGTTAGTATGACGTGTGCAAAATATATTTTGAAAATTTATTAATAAACTTAACGGCCTTCTTTAAAAAACATTTTTATAAGTACATTATTAATATAATATCATAGTACATAATTATAATAAAAATAAAGAAGACTGCTCAAAGCTGGACTTCCAGTTTTTTAAGCAGACAATTCTTTATAATTCTCCTACATATACACAAAGTACCTAATAACTAAGCTAAATGTATTGTCATCTCATAGTCGTTATGCATACTTATAAGCAAGTTAGCAATATTTTTAGTTGTGTCAAATGATACGTAGATTTAGTTTAATAGTTTTATGTAAGTAGCTAACAGAATAAGCACAATTATTTATATAGAACATCACGCAAGGAGAAACTAACAAAACATTTTATTTTTAGTTGTACTTATAAGATTTAGATAGTCGTGATTTGTAGCCAACGGAATTAGCACCAATATTCAAATTGCGAATGAAAAATCATAAAGGTTACTGCATTTATTTCGCTAGGCGGAAAATCTTGCAATATAATATCCCAATTTCCCATAACGTTACATAACGCTAACTCCTTTCCTTTAACGTTACATAACGTTGAGTCGTTTTCCATAACGTCATCGTATTTCCAAACAGCCACTTTCGAGATATCCGAATAGGTGTTCAATGTGTCGCAACATGCTCGTTTCGCCAAATTATTGTCGGACAAGGAACGGGAAGCTGCGGCTCTTTGTTCGCGATTCCTCTTCTTTATTGTTCCAAAAGCAGTGATAGCGGTCGAATCGAACCACGCATTAGAACACAACGTGAAATAGTTCCAACCAGGTACACGTATGGAATTCACGGATTTTAATTTGCGAATATCAGTTCCAACAAAGAGTATTACTTGCTGAATGTTGTTGGATAACGTCGTGACGAAGATTGAATATTTTTAGAAAGACTGGTGAAGTTCACAAACACGCTATGGGCTAGCGTGGTAAACTATGGCCCGGATCCCCCTCACATTTAGGGGGGAATTGCTCAGTATTATGGCAATAGCCACACAGGCGAAATTTATGTGAACTAGTGCAACTCTGTATGCCCCTTCAAATATTACTGATCCTGACGAATACTTAGTATTAATATTTATTTATTTCATTAAAAAAATATTTCTTTATCTTCCACTTAATCAAGCGGTACACTTGGATTAAATGCCTACTACGTTTTGGCGTCCTAAAAAGGCTTAGAATGACCTCAATTAATTTTACGTGAATTTGCATAGACTCCTTTTTTGTTGTTTGTTAATTTCTTTAAAATGCTTAAGCCACTTTTTGTGTTGGCCGGCTTAAGTGGGCAGTCTTAACAATGAAGTGGAAACTTTAATTAAGACGAAATAATTATGTTAGGTTTTTGTTCAACGAAATTACCGACGTTGTCATTGTTCTTTCTAGGTAGCGAAAAGTGAAGAAAATGTACCCAAGTACAGATGAATAATTATTTTATAGGTAATAAAAATAATTATTCCTCTGTAATCATTAGTATTACAGGATTCTTAATCTTCACATTCACACAAGAAATCTGAATACCGATCTGGGGTTTTAAGCTGCACACCTATTTTCCAAAGCAAGCATTCTACCAATTAATAAACTCTATTCACTAGATTTGATAATCAATCTTAAAACAAGACACGCAGGTGTGTAAGTAACCTAAAATAACAATTACTTAAATCAAACCTCCAATTATTAATTGAAAACCTTCATACTACCAAGATGGAATGAAAACAGCAATTACGCATAAAAGCATTTCCGGGAAACTTTCATATTAGGATTTCAGAGGGCCCTTATGTTAGTGGGTTAACAATAGGTTTCAGGATCTGATAATTGTGGTACCTCCACAACGCACAAGTTTTTATCTCCGAAACCTCTTTGGGAATTTTCTGATAGTAGATCTTTTCATTGTTGACTGGACGCGAAGTTTCTAACAATGGGTACAGCATTTAGCTTAAGAATAATAATAAAAAACCCACTTATGGCCACGGTCCTCCCCTCACTACGAGGGGGATTCAGGCCGTAAACCACCACGCTGACCCAGTGCGGGTTGGCGGATTTCACGTCATTCGAAAATTGGTTAGATTTTCTAAGATATGCGGGTTTCCTCACGGTGTTTTCCTTCACCGTAAGCGAGTGATAATCATAAATAAAAATTATAATTCGGACATAGATTCCGAAAAAACCCAGAGGTGCGAGCCGGGGTTTGAACCCAGGACCTGGTGCCCGCAAGACGCGTGCTTAACCAATCAGCTATAACTGCTATTTAATTAGCTTGACACTATAATGGGTAATAGGTCCCTACTAGTGTCATCGCATATCCGGTTGGTTTAATAATTGCAGCGAGGGTGCTCTCTGACAAGTTACTAATTAGATGGAAGATTGATTACACGCGCATATCAACAGATATTATTACTTATTGTTTTCTTATATTTACGCGAATACTACACATTGAAATAAAACTATTTTTCGGATTTTATCGCGTTTATTAACTTTATGTTCCCGACGTTTCGGTTGCTTTACAGCATGACCATGGCCCCGTGACCATGGCTGCTGTAAAGCAACCGAAACGTCGGGAACATAAAGTTAATAAACGCGATAAAATCCGAAAAATAGTTTTATTTCAAGATATTATTACTTACTAGTTTTTTCCCGCGACTTCGTCCGCGTAGACTTAAGTAAAGTATTCTATGTGTTAATCCAGGTTAAAGCTATCTGTGTTCCAAATTTCATCCAAATACATTCAGTAGTTTTTGCGTGAAAGAGTAACAAACATACATCCACACTCACAAACTTTCGCATTTATAATATTATATATATATTACTAGCTGTGCCCGGGACTTCGTCCGCGTTGAATTTAACTTAACAAAAATTTTATTTAACAAAAAATATTTGTCTAGTTCGCAGAGTTTACGGAAAGTATTTTTTTAATAAAAGTAGCTCACGTTACTTCTTATAACATAAGCTATCCGCCAGTGAAAGTCCCGTCAAAGTCGGCCTGGCCAGTACTTTAAATACCAGAAGTGATAAAAGTATTTATTTTGATTTAAGGATTAATTTGTTACTACCAAATGTACATCCTAATAGTAAGAGCGTTTTCACATTATCCGATCCGATATCGGTGTCGGACGCCGATCCGCATATAAAATACCCCATGTTTTAATCCAGGTTTTGAACTATCTGTATTCCAAATTTCATCCAAATCCGTTCAGTAGGATCGATAATTGTCCCACGGGAGTATACAGTATAAAAAGTATTCGGAATAAAAAGAATCCCATGTTTTAATACAGGTTTTGAACTATCTGGTTTCCAAATTTCATCCAAATCCGTTCAGTAGGATCGATAATTGTCCCACGGGAACATACTATCGGGATAAAAAGTATTCCATGTTTTAATCCAGGTTTCGAACTATCTGTGTTCCAAATTTTATCCAAATCCGTTCAGCAGGATGGATAATTGTCCCACGGGAACATACTATCGGGATAAAAAGTATTCGGGATAAAAAGTATCCCATGTTTTAATACAGGTTTAGAACTATCTGGTTTCCAAATTTCATCCAAATCCGTTTAGTAGGATCGATAATTGTCCCACGGGAATATACTATCGGGATAAAAAGTATCCCATGTTTTAATCCAAGTTTCGAACTATCTGTGTTCCAAAGGGATAAAAAGTATCCAATGTTTTAATACAGGTTTAGAACTATCTGGTTTCCAAATTTCATCTAAATCCGTTCAGTAGGATCGATAATTGTCCCACGGGAATATACTATCGGGATAAAAAGTATCCCATGTTTTAATACAGGTTTAGAACTATATGTTTTTCCAAATTTCATCCAAATCCGTTCAGAAGGATCGATAATTGTCCCACGGGAGCATACGTGATAAAAAGTATTCGGGATAAAAAGTATCCCATGTTTTAATACAGGTTTAGAACTATCTGGTTTCCAAATTTCATCCAAATCCGTTCAGTATGATCGATAATTGTCCAACGGGAACATACTATCGGGATAAAAAGTATTCGGGATAAAAAGTATACCATGTTATAATACAGGTTTAGAACTATCTGGTTTCCAAATTTCATCCAAATCCGTTCAGTAGGATCGATAATTGTCCCACGGGAACATACTATCAGGATACAAAGTATTCGGGATAAAAAGTATCCTATGTTGTAATACAGGTTTTGAACTATCTGGTTTCCAAATTTCATCCAAATCCGTTCAGTAGGATCGATAATTGTCCCACGGGAACATACTATCGGGATAAAAAGTATCCCATGTTTTAATCCAGGTTTCGAACTATCTGTGTTCCAAATTTCATCCAAATCCGTTCAGTAGGATCGATAATTGCCCCACGGGAACATACTATCGGGATAAAAAGTATCCCATGTTTTAATCCAGGTTTCGAACTATCTTTGTTTCAAATTTCATCCAAATCCGTTCAGCAGGATGGATAATTGTCCCACGGGTGCATACGGGATAAAAAGTATTCGCGGTAATAAGTATCCCATGTTTTAATACAGGTTTTGAACTACCTGGTTTTCAAATTTCATCCAAATCCGTTCAGTAGGATCGATAATTGTCCCACGGGAACATACTATCGGGATAAAAAGTATCCCATGTTTGAATCCAGGTTTCGAACTATCTGTGTTCCAAATTTCATTCAAATCCGTTCAGCAGGATGGATAATTGTCCCACGGGAACATATTATCGGGATAAAAAGTATTCGGGATAAAAAGTATCCCATGTTTTAATACAGGTTTAGAACTATCTGGTTTTCAAATTTCATCCAAATCCGTTCAGTAGGATCGATAATTGTCCCACGGGAACATACTATCGGGATACAAAGTATTCGGGATTAAAATTATCCTATGTTGTAAAACAGGTTTTGAACTATCTGATTTCCAAATTTCATCCAAATCCGTTCAGTAGGATCGATAATTGTCCCACGGGAGCATACGGGATAAAATTATTCGGGATAAAAAGTAGCCTATGTCCTTTCTCAGGCTCTAGACTATCTGTGTATCAAATTTCATTGAAATCGGTTCAGTAGTTTTGGTGTGAAAGAGCGACAGACAGACAGACAGACAGACAGAGTTACTTTCGCATTTATAATATTAGTAAGGATTAACAATCTACCTCCTACCTTACGCGATTCTATTACGCCCAACAATATTAAAATAAAGTTAAAAAAACATTTCTTAAGCACCATGGTGTGTTAAGTTAATGCGTTTACCTAGTTCCATTTAAAATAATAAACTAGTTATTGTTACACCTTCGCATTATATTATATAGTTATACTTACCTACACTTAACTATTCTTCTTGATGTAGATGTTATAACATCATTTCTAAACCTCAGTGGCTTTTTGTATGTTATGTACTTAGACAATATTACATGTGTTTAAATGATAATAAATAAAAAAAAATAAAAAAAATAGCTCGATTAGTATCATAGATTAGTATAGTATAGTAGTGAGCTGATGCTCAAATATAAAATGATTCTTTATTGCCTATAAATTCTGATTGCTTGATAGCAAAAATCTCATTGTTACTTAACCGTCCCAAAAACACTCTTTTGAACCTACGCAAAAAGAGAAAAAAGACACAATTTAAAATGCGTAAAGAAGGCGGCAACTTCATGATAATATAACAAAGGGAGTAAACGGCTTTTAAACGAGAAAATAATATCCACCCATCCGCTTATTTCCGCAAGCAGAACATTCTCTTACAAAAACACCCATTATCGCGTGAAGGGAATCAATAATATTGGCGGCTTTATTAGGAAAGTTTCCAAATAGTTTCACGAACCGACCGACTACAGAAACTATTTGCCTTTCTTTTGACCGCAAAAGTAAGTTCTGATTACAGATCGGATTCTTCTATCTGTACGCTACTTAACTCTATCAAGAGCTGAGTTGAATAATTATTATCTGTCTGTTGATAAACTTCAATCGACTTCTAAACTAAAACCGTTAAGCTATCGATGTGGGTAATTAATAAACTTAGTATATTTTATTGTACCTGTTACAAAGTGGGCAAATAAGCGTACGACCCGCCTGGTGTTAAGCAATTACCGTAGCTTATTGCAATACCGAAGGTATTGTCCGCACGTTGCGGACGGACGTCAAAAGCGGAGCGTTTGAAACGTGATCGCGAGCGTTTGCTTTTCTATTACGATTTGAGTAGCTAGCGTGGTTAGGGCCCTGCTAAAATGTACGTATCGCTACAATAAACATAGAATTTGTGATGATTTATTATTGAAATGTTTCGGCACATTTTATCATATATTTTTATTATACACTTAAACTACTGTAAATTAATTAATTGAATGTTTTTTATAAAACTTACTGTACATCAATATAGATGAAGTATTTTTTAGGACACCTTCGATACAAATTTCGGCTCTGCTGTGTCCTTTAGATTGGTACCTAAATATAATCAGTATACTTCGTTATCTATTCCCCCTGGTGCACAGAACGGTACTCCATATATCTGGAGCAAGGTATTGGAATGGAGACCCGGTATCGAGACTTTATCGTATGACATACGATTCCGTAAATTGGCACGGGAGACTACAGCTAAACACGATATAGTTCGGTTGTATTCGCAAGGTGTTCTGCATAGCCTCGTACCTATATGTGATATTGAAACTAATTAATTTGAACAATATTAACTGTGTTAATGTCTTAGGTATTAGTGTTTGGACTTAATATCAATTAACTATGTAGTTGCGGCAATTCCAATTAATTTAAGCATAGTATTTGTCTCGGGATCTGCTTGTTTGTCTTGGTACCAAATTAATTTAATTTTTTCTATGTATGTAATATGTTCTATGTTCGCCCGTTTTGATTAATAGGATCGCATCGCTTCCTACCAAAAAGAGCTAAGCCGGGTGAGGAAATGAAGTGTTCGTAATAGTCGAAGCGGGAGGGGCCGGTTTTGACAAAAACTTCCCGCTACCAGTCCCTACAATGACCTGTCGGTCATTTAGATTATATATTAGTGATTAGAAATGCGCAGAATATATCACTGAGCTGAACCGATATATATATCTTTTCAGCTCAGTGATATATATCACTCTTGTATATCAGTAGCTCACTAGTGATATAAAGATTTGTTTGAAGACTGAGCGAACTAGCGATGTGTTTTTACAACGCTATAGCTCAGAAGACCCACTTGTAGGTAAAAACCAATACCGTCTATGCTAGTAATATGTTTAATAATAAAATGCGAAAGCGTGTTTGTTGGTTTGCCCTTCTTTTACTCGGCAAAAGATCACGTATATAAGACTAACAGTCTTTATCTAACCAAAATATATCACAATCCGATACACTACATACCAAAAACGAAATTACTATTACTCGGCTCAGTCATAGGCGTAATTCGTTAGGAAAGTAACTATAACAAAACGGTTTGAATTAATACAAGCATAAAGCAACTTTGAATGTTTACAAAAACAAAGTCTCAGAATTTGTACTCTATTAATTTGATTTAAAGGTCGATTTTCCTCCGATCTATGATCCATTAACGGACGGCCGGCCATGTGAAAAAATTAAAAATGAAAAAATATTTATTTATCTCTAAGTATACTTATTTATGTTAATTTGTTTACAAATGAGGTCTGTAGACTTGAGGAACATGTATCGCTAGTCTCTTTATTTTTTACGTCGTGTGCAATTTCTATCTCATCTGACCCAAAGAGCTAGTGAGCTATGTCACCTGTCTACTACATGTCAATCACTTAGTTCAGCAACTCAAATTGAAACCTTATCCGTAGAGATATAGATATATAATTTGAAATCATATGAGCTAAAGAGAGAATAGCTCTTTGGTACCGATATATATCATTTTTGTCATTAGCTCGCGAGCTACACAACTCTATTAGTGATATTTCGAACCCAATAATAAACTGTAAAAGTTTCCAATATATGACACTGTGACAGACTATGACGGATGAACAGACTGGATGATCTTATCAGGGTTCCTCGTAGGGACTACGGAACCCTAAACCAACATTGTTGTTTTAGTGGATAACCGAAAAAACCTAGCTAGCTTAAAATACATGTAATTTCCTTGAAAAATTAAATGACTACGGAACCCTTCATTGTGCATGGCCTGACATGAACTTGGGCAATTTTTATTTTCTTGAAACGATACCTATATTAAACATATAAGAGTCATAAATAAGGAACAAAACACTAAATTTAAAATAACACAATTTGTCCACAGCATCCAACACGAACAATAAAGCTTTTCCCATTGTGCCGTATGACGCTCAATAATAGCAATAACATGCTGAATAGCAGTCACAATACACTACGTATGAATTGTTAGCTTATGCGGCTAGTTATACGCCAGGAAACGGACTGAATACGCCAACAAGCTCGTGTCACTTGCCAGCTGACACAAGCTATTGGCACCAGCCTAATAAACCTACATTTAAACCAAGTATCGAACTGAAAAGAGTTGGTCGGAGTTTCCTAATAGTTGAACGCATGGTACCTACTGATTTTGTTGATACATGAACTAAACTAGTCTTAGCGAAATATACTATACTCATTATCGTAACGAATGAGAAAAACACCAATATTTTTTTGATATATCATTGTTTACGATTTGGATACCGTTGTGGAAAATACGTATCCCGAAACAGCACAAAACAGGCTAGTAAAAAAATAACAAATTTAATTTGGTCGTGATATGACGACCAAAGATTAATACCGATTCTTTTGTTTTTAAGAATTCTATAGTTGATCAGATTAAAACATTCTCTTTTCACGGAAATGGGGAAATAAAGAGAACCAAAAACGTGATAGGTGGTGAATCATTGGTATCTGTTATATTAGTTACATTATCAACCTGTATCACAATATCGTTATTTATCCTGATTCAATCGTTTTTATTGCGATACCGTTGTTGATTGCGCGACTCCCATGATATTACTGACGATGTGGTACCCCCTATCGCTGCAGTGTTATTTCTTGAGTCGACTACAACTTATCTTAAGTCTCATTTGACGCATTACGACATTCACAAAAATACATTTAGCGGACACTACACATAATGTTCTAATATTCTATTTAATAACCCTGAAAATGAGTTGACACAAATCACCTTTACGAATAATGACCGCACCGTCACACGACTTCAGACCAAAAATTCAGACCATAAAGAATAATGATTTGTTCCGTGCCACTTTATCGCCCTCATCTTTATGTTAACAAAGTTGAGGTGGCTATATAAAAGTTTACGCTCTTCATAGTCAACGTAGTTAGTACACACTTTACAGTCGTTTGAGGATACAATTGGGTCATATTTTTACAAAGAGTGTTGTAAAAGTGTGGTGGCAATGCATGTATTAGTGCAGATGATGGAAGGGCACACTTTCCACGGAATTAATGTGGTATAAATTACGTTAGATCTGGAGGACATAATCATGAACATACTGATTAAATAAATTAGTTTTTTTGTTTGTAGAATTACATGAATGAACAAAAAAAAATATGGCTCTTAAAAAAATGGAAAATTCACGGAAAATCAGTCACAAAAAAACCTTTCTAATTAAATGGCTGTTATTTACGACGTAAGTATACTTTTAATGGTTTATCGGCTGATCTAACCGTGTAATCCATTGAATAGCCTATATCTCTAACGTAACATTATTTTTAAATTTACTTCTTTGTTTTGTTCCAAATTATGTCTCTCTTGAGTTGTATTAAATCACTAAGATGTGACACAAAGACTTTGCTGAGGTAGGATTCATAGTTAGGGGCTTTATATTAAACTAGCTGTGCCCCGCGACTTCATCCGCGTAGTATTGGATTATTTGGTTAAAAAGTATCCTATATGTTAATCCCGGTTATAATCTATCTGTGTTCCAAATTTCATCCAAATCCGTTCAGTAGTTTTTGGGTGAAGGAGTAACAAACATACATACATACATCCACACTCACAAACTTTCGCATTTATAATATTAGTAGGATAAAGTAAGATACCAACATTAAAAAATACCTTTAAATTTGTAAATTAAATTAACCAGTTGCAAAGTCTGTACATGCCTTGCATCGACATTGATCAATTTCAGCACGCCCCGTATGTTGATTTATACGATCCCAAAAAACGTGTTGGAAATGAAAACGAACCAAAACCGCAAAATTGAAATTCCAATTTCGAAATTGTTACTTCTTTTTTGTAAATTCATTCCAATGAAATCTGGTTTCATGAAACCTTCTAATTGCATTTGGGTGTCCATTTGGAATGATATATCGAAATAGTACATTTATATGAATGCACAAAATATTAAACGTAGATAAAAAAATAATCCTTTTTTGTTGTGATACAAAACAAACTTTAAGAATCGCGAATGTTCCTGAACATATAGGTACTGAAAAGAAAAAATATACTAAATAAACTTACTGTATATCGTTTCCCTTTTTATCGATATCTCAAACAAGAGCTTTAAAACATCAGCGTACAATTTAACTGAAGTAATCAAAATGTGTTATTAAAATATCATTCAAACTTGGATATTAATTAGGGATCGACAGAGAAATTCATTAAAACTATTTCTCGATAGCCAAATATTTCCAACTTCTGAACTCCCACGACATTTTAATACCGAAAATGATTTTGCGTCTGTCCCAAACGGTGATTAAAATTGAGAATATATTAATTCATTGTTTCACTAGCTATGTGACCCGACTTCTTCTATAGTTTATCACTATTCATACTTCTATGACTAGCCCTCAAGCACAATCTTATAAGTTAATCGTGTACACATCGAGAAATCATACCGTTACAGTCATTTTTATCACAAAATCTTTCATGTGATCTGGAAGAAATATTGTCATCACGGGAACAAACGATGTCATTATGTAACAAATAGGTAAGCATTTAAAGTCTATACGAAACAATAACTCTACTAAGAATATAATAAAAAATACACACAAAAGAACAGTTCCGTCGACAATGACCTGTTGATAGATCTAAAGTAGTCCCTAGTCTAGACTTAAGAAAAATGAATCGCGCAAGAACTTCAAAGTAGGTACCTAATAACGTTCTAGACAATTTATTATTATCTATCTTTAACCCACGAGTCTCTACCCCATCCATACTTTAGACCTCATAAAAAAACTGCTTGCAACTAATAATTTCAATGTTATGTCTGATCTGGAAATTTCTCATGACACTGTTTAATCTGTGAGGGCTGTTTGGTTCTTAGATAAAATAAATACCTGTAAAATATATAAATATATATATCATTCGCTTATTTTCCTACTCATTACTTTGTTTACCACAATGGGCTTATTTTCCTACTAACAATATTTCCATGTGACATAGCCACGCTAGCTCCGGTCATAACTTTCAGCGCAGTTCCCTTACAGCTGTGGAAATTTATCCTAATGTATATCATTTGTCTGTAGTTTTCCACACGACCTGCACCGCTACCCCGGGGTTTTAATTAATTTGGTTCCCTTTATTACCGTGCTATAATGTTTCATACATTATTCCCTTTGTGTCCAGCGTTTGAGATCTCTCGTTACTGGTAAACGATGCTCGTTAATGTGTAATGGTACTGTGCAATGACGTCATTAGTTCGAATGGGTGTTTATTAGTTTCTTTAGGTAAAGAGTATGTTGAGGGCTGCTTGGAATTTCATTCTTGGGAAGAATAATGACAGCCATATTAATGAAATAGGAGTATGAATGCTGCAAGCACTTGTTTCAATGCACGCGGATCATGTTAAGAATATTTTATCATCATGATATGAAATCTTAAAAATCTTGGACGTTCAAGAAAACCTAATCATTCAAGCCAGTTAGCACAGTAGACTAAGGTCCGTATTAATAAACCGATCTCTAATCTGAGAGCTATCTTGGAAATTTCATTCTTATGTCACATCAGTAGAAAATGACATGTCAAAACCATACTCAAAACCGTTCTCAGACTTGAGATCGACTTTTTAATACGGGCCTGAGTATCTTTCTTTTTTGAGTATTTTCTTGCGCGACTCCCATGATATTACTGACGATGTGGTACCCCCTATCGCTGCAGTGTTATTTCTTGAGTCGACTACAACTTATCTTAAGTCTCATTTGACGCATTACGACATTCACAAAAATACATTTAGCGGACACTACACATAATGTTCTAATATTCTATTTAATAACCCTGAAAATGAGTTGACACAAATCACCTTTACGAATAATGACCGCACCGTCACACGACTTCAGACCAAAAATTCAGACCATAAAGAATAATGATTTGTTCCGTGCCACTTTATCGCCCTCATCTTTATGTTAACAAAGTTGAGGTGGCTATATAAAAGTTTACGCTCTTCATAGTCAACGTAGTTAGTACACACTTTACAGTCGTTTGAGGATACAATTGGGTCATATTTTTACAAAGAGTGTTGTAAAAGTGTGGTGGCAATGCATGTATTAGTGCAGATGATGGAAGGGCACACTTTCCACGGAATTAATGTGGTATAAATTACGTTAGATCTGGAGGACATAATCATGAACATACTGATTAAATAAATTAGTTTTTTTGTTTGTAGAATTACATGAATGAACAAAAAAAAATATGGCTCTTAAAAAAATGGAAAATTCACGGAAAATCAGTCACAAAAAAACCTTTCTAATTAAATGGCTGTTATTTACGACGTAAGTATACTTTTAATGGTTTATCGGCTGATCTAACCGTGTAATCCATTGAATAGCCTATATCTCTAACGTAACATTATTTTTAAATTTACTTCTTTGTTTTGTTCCAAATTATGTCTCTCTTGAGTTGTATTAAATCACTAAGATGTGACACAAAGACTTTGCTGAGGTAGGATTCATAGTTAGGGGCTTTATATTAAACTAGCTGTGCCCCGCGACTTCATCCGCGTAGTATTGGATTATTTGGTTAAAAAGTATCCTATATGTTAATCCCGGTTATAATCTATCTGTGTTCCAAATTTCATCCAAATCCGTTCAGTAGTTTTTGGGTGAAGGAGTAACAAACATACATACATACATCCACACTCACAAACTTTCGCATTTATAATATTAGTAGGATAAAGTAAGATACCAACATTAAAAAATACCTTTAAATTTGTAAATTAAATTAACCAGTTGCAAAGTCTGTACATGCCTTGCATCGACATTGATCAATTTCAGCACGCCCCGTATGTTGATTTATACGATCCCAAAAAACGTGTTGGAAATGAAAACGAACCAAAACCGCAAAATTGAAATTCCAATTTCGAAATTGTTACTTCTTTTTTGTAAATTCATTCCAATGAAATCTGGTTTCATGAAACCTTCTAATTGCATTTGGGTGTCCATTTGGAATGATATATCGAAATAGTACATTTATATGAATGCACAAAATATTAAACGTAGATAAAAAAATAATCCTTTTTTGTTGTGATACAAAACAAACTTTAAGAATCGCGAATGTTCCTGAACATATAGGTACTGAAAAGAAAAAATATACTAAATAAACTTACTGTATATCGTTTCCCTTTTTATCGATATCTCAAACAAGAGCTTTAAAACATCAGCGTACAATTTAACTGAAGTAATCAAAATGTGTTATTAAAATATCATTCAAACTTGGATATTAATTAGGGATCGACAGAGAAATTCATTAAAACTATTTCTCGATAGCCAAATATTTCCAACTTCTGAACTCCCACGACATTTTAATACCGAAAATGATTTTGCGTCTGTCCCAAACGGTGATTAAAATTGAGAATATATTAATTCATTGTTTCACTAGCTATGTGACCCGACTTCTTCTATAGTTTATCACTATTCATACTTCTATGACTAGCCCTCAAGCACAATCTTATAAGTTAATCGTGTACACATCGAGAAATCATACCGTTACAGTCATTTTTATCACAAAATCTTTCATGTGATCTGGAAGAAATATTGTCATCACGGGAACAAACGATGTCATTATGTAACAAATAGGTAAGCATTTAAAGTCTATACGAAACAATAACTCTACTAAGAATATAATAAAAAATACACACAAAAGAACAGTTCCGTCGACAATGACCTGTTGATAGATCTAAAGTAGTCCCTAGTCTAGACTTAAGAAAAATGAATCGCGCAAGAACTTCAAAGTAGGTACCTAATAACGTTCTAGACAATTTATTATTATCTATCTTTAACCCACGAGTCTCTACCCCATCCATACTTTAGACCTCATAAAAAAACTGCTTGCAACTAATAATTTCAATGTTATGTCTGATCTGGAAATTTCTCATGACACTGTTTAATCTGTGAGGGCTGTTTGGTTCTTAGATAAAATAAATACCTGTAAAATATATAAATATATATATCATTCGCTTATTTTCCTACTCATTACTTTGTTTACCACAATGGGCTTATTTTCCTACTAACAATATTTCCATGTGACATAGCCACGCTAGCTCCGGTCATAACTTTCAGCGCAGTTCCCTTACAGCTGTGGAAATTTATCCTAATGTATATCATTTGTCTGTAGTTTTCCACACGACCTGCACCGCTACCCCGGGGTTTTAATTAATTTGGTTCCCTTTATTACCGTGCTATAATGTTTCATACATTATTCCCTTTGTGTCCAGCGTTTGAGATCTCTCGTTACTGGTAAACGATGCTCGTTAATGTGTAATGGTACTGTGCAATGACGTCATTAGTTCGAATGGGTGTTTATTAGTTTCTTTAGGTAAAGAGTATGTTGAGGGCTGCTTGGAATTTCATTCTTGGGAAGAATAATGACAGCCATATTAATGAAATAGGAGTATGAATGCTGCAAGCACTTGTTTCAATGCACGCGGATCATGTTAAGAATATTTTATCATCATGATATGAAATCTTAAAAATCTTGGACGTTCAAGAAAACCTAATCATTCAAGCCAGTTAGCACAGTAGACTAAGGTCCGTATTAATAAACCGATCTCTAATCTGAGAGCTATCTTGGAAATTTCATTCTTATGTCACATCAGTAGAAAATGACATGTCAAAACCATACTCAAAACCGTTCTCAGACTTGAGATCGACTTTTTAATACGGGCCTGAGTATCTTTCTTTTTTGAGTATTTTCTTGCGCGACTCCCATGATATTACTGACGATGTGGTACCCCCTATCGCTGCAGTGTTATTTCTTGAGTCGACTACAACTTATCTTAAGTCTCATTTGACGCATTACGACATTCACAAAAATACATTTAGCGGACACTACACATAATGTTCTAATATTCTATTTAATAACCCTGAAAATGAGTTGACACAAATCACCTTTACGAATAATGACCGCACCGTCACACGACTTCAGACCAAAAATTCAGACCATAAAGAATAATGATTTGTTCCGTGCCACTTTATCGCCCTCATCTTTATGTTAACAAAGTTGAGGTGGCTATATAAAAGTTTACGCTCTTCATAGTCAACGTAGTTAGTACACACTTTACAGTCGTTTGAGGATACAATTGGGTCATATTTTTACAAAGAGTGTTGTAAAAGTGTGGTGGCAATGCATGTATTAGTGCAGATGATGGAAGGGCACACTTTCCACGGAATTAATGTGGTATAAATTACGTTAGATCTGGAGGACATAATCATGAACATACTGATTAAATAAATTAGTTTTTTTGTTTGTAGAATTACATGAATGAACAAAAAAAAATATGGCTCTTAAAAAAATGGAAAATTCACGGAAAATCAGTCACAAAAAAACCTTTCTAATTAAATGGCTGTTATTTACGACGTAAGTATACTTTTAATGGTTTATCGGCTGATCTAACCGTGTAATCCATTGAATAGCCTATATCTCTAACGTAACATTATTTTTAAATTTACTTCTTTGTTTTGTTCCAAATTATGTCTCTCTTGAGTTGTATTAAATCACTAAGATGTGACACAAAGACTTTGCTGAGGTAGGATTCATAGTTAGGGGCTTTATATTAAACTAGCTGTGCCCCGCGACTTCATCCGCGTAGTATTGGATTATTTGGTTAAAAAGTATCCTATATGTTAATCCCGGTTATAATCTATCTGTGTTCCAAATTTCATCCAAATCCGTTCAGTAGTTTTTGGGTGAAGGAGTAACAAACATACATACATACATCCACACTCACAAACTTTCGCATTTATAATATTAGTAGGATAAAGTAAGATACCAACATTAAAAAATACCTTTAAATTTGTAAATTAAATTAACCAGTTGCAAAGTCTGTACATGCCTTGCATCGACATTGATCAATTTCAGCACGCCCCGTATGTTGATTTATACGATCCCAAAAAACGTGTTGGAAATGAAAACGAACCAAAACCGCAAAATTGAAATTCCAATTTCGAAATTGTTACTTCTTTTTTGTAAATTCATTCCAATGAAATCTGGTTTCATGAAACCTTCTAATTGCATTTGGGTGTCCATTTGGAATGATATATCGAAATAGTACATTTATATGAATGCACAAAATATTAAACGTAGATAAAAAAATAATCCTTTTTTGTTGTGATACAAAACAAACTTTAAGAATCGCGAATGTTCCTGAACATATAGGTACTGAAAAGAAAAAATATACTAAATAAACTTACTGTATATCGTTTCCCTTTTTATCGATATCTCAAACAAGAGCTTTAAAACATCAGCGTACAATTTAACTGAAGTAATCAAAATGTGTTATTAAAATATCATTCAAACTTGGATATTAATTAGGGATCGACAGAGAAATTCATTAAAACTATTTCTCGATAGCCAAATATTTCCAACTTCTGAACTCCCACGACATTTTAATACCGAAAATGATTTTGCGTCTGTCCCAAACGGTGATTAAAATTGAGAATATATTAATTCATTGTTTCACTAGCTATGTGACCCGACTTCTTCTATAGTTTATCACTATTCATACTTCTATGACTAGCCCTCAAGCACAATCTTATAAGTTAATCGTGTACACATCGAGAAATCATACCGTTACAGTCATTTTTATCACAAAATCTTTCATGTGATCTGGAAGAAATATTGTCATCACGGGAACAAACGATGTCATTATGTAACAAATAGGTAAGCATTTAAAGTCTATACGAAACAATAACTCTACTAAGAATATAATAAAAAATACACACAAAAGAACAGTTCCGTCGACAATGACCTGTTGATAGATCTAAAGTAGTCCCTAGTCTAGACTTAAGAAAAATGAATCGCGCAAGAACTTCAAAGTAGGTACCTAATAACGTTCTAGACAATTTATTATTATCTATCTTTAACCCACGAGTCTCTACCCCATCCATACTTTAGACCTCATAAAAAAACTGCTTGCAACTAATAATTTCAATGTTATGTCTGATCTGGAAATTTCTCATGACACTGTTTAATCTGTGAGGGCTGTTTGGTTCTTAGATAAAATAAATACCTGTAAAATATATAAATATATATATCATTCGCTTATTTTCCTACTCATTACTTTGTTTACCACAATGGGCTTATTTTCCTACTAACAATATTTCCATGTGACATAGCCACGCTAGCTCCGGTCATAACTTTCAGCGCAGTTCCCTTACAGCTGTGGAAATTTATCCTAATGTATATCATTTGTCTGTAGTTTTCCACACGACCTGCACCGCTACCCCGGGGTTTTAATTAATTTGGTTCCCTTTATTACCGTGCTATAATGTTTCATACATTATTCCCTTTGTGTCCAGCGTTTGAGATCTCTCGTTACTGGTAAACGATGCTCGTTAATGTGTAATGGTACTGTGCAATGACGTCATTAGTTCGAATGGGTGTTTATTAGTTTCTTTAGGTAAAGAGTATGTTGAGGGCTGCTTGGAATTTCATTCTTGGGAAGAATAATGACAGCCATATTAATGAAATAGGAGTATGAATGCTGCAAGCACTTGTTTCAATGCACGCGGATCATGTTAAGAATATTTTATCATCATGATATGAAATCTTAAAAATCTTGGACGTTCAAGAAAACCTAATCATTCAAGCCAGTTAGCACAGTAGACTAAGGTCCGTATTAATAAACCGATCTCTAATCTGAGAGCTATCTTGGAAATTTCATTCTTATGTCACATCAGTAGAAAATGACATGTCAAAACCATACTCAAAACCGTTCTCAGACTTGAGATCGACTTTTTAATACGGGCCTGAGTATCTTTGAATACTTTTACCAGATTGAAGAAAATAATTACAGTAAAGATTAAATTAATTAATTTATTTATTTAAATATAATCAAAAGTAATAAAATTAAATGTAATTTTGGATTTGTATTCATAATTTTATTGCATTAGTCTTTAATGCTTTGACATTATAAATGGATGGTTATTATGTATTCAGTGTTTCTCTTTCTCAGTCAGTCATCATCATAATCATAATTTCAGCCGAAAGACGTCCACTGCGGATCCTGTGCTGCTCGCATTCAGTGGTTCACCGCGACCGTCACTAGATCATCCGGTCCACCGTGTCCATCAATTAGTCAACCCACTAGAATAATATTTTTTTCTTCTAGTTGCATCCGAGGTGATTACCTCAAGGTGTACTCCGAGGGCGGCGTGCACGGCCCTGGTCCGCCCGGTGTGAACGAGTACTCTGCTTGGTCGAGAGTACTGTGCGGCAGCCGAGCCGATGCCCCACCAGCTTTGTACTCCCATGGACCACTACTGGTACTGGAGTTCCATAGCGGACCCAAAGCGTCAAATGCTACTGGATTTGTCGGGAACTACAGGTTTATAGATAGACGTAAGTATTTTATCCCTATGGTCTAGCCCCACTATCTATAAACAAGGCATTATTGGTTCCTAAGGTTTTTTGTTTTGTTCTAGTATCTTACCTAAGTCATAACGACCGTTTAGAATCGCATTCTAAAGGCAACTACATAACGCAACTGGCAACTCTAGAGTTAACATGTATTTGCTTTAGTACCAACAATAATGGCGATTATTACTTTGCTAAGAATTCTAATTTGTGACGGCTTTACGGACGGAAGTACTTTTCACAATCATCTGAACTATATAATAAATTAGTGGCTTAGGTAATTACTTTTTTCAAGAACAAGTAATCACTCATCTCTGTGAGGGCTAGTGTTATTTTGAAGGTCCTTTAGGTGATGAGGAGATGCTAAGTTAGTAGATTAGTTTAGTATCAAATATCACTATTGATATACTTAGTATACTATCTTAATATATTAAAAAAAGTTCATTTAGTTTTTCATCAAATATCTAATTAAGTAATGATAAGTAATATTAGCTCCATCCAAGTTTCGCAATTGCAGGCGTTTCTCTAAATTCAAAGGGCACTTCAATCCAAATAACAATCAAACACAATCTAGATTTGCCAAGTTCAAAGCACTTAAGGCTAAAGCGCCCATCTAGCCCGCGAAGTTCAAATTTTTTGAGGTTTTTTAGTAATTTTTCAAAATCTGACAATAATAAAAGGCACATTTTGTAATTCGCGAAAAAGACCGTGTGTAGTGCATTTATTAATATATCCAACTTACTCTAAAACATTTCAAGAACGACAGCTATCCAGATCATCTGGCAATTTTTGTATATTTAGTGATTTACTAGTATCATATCCACCGTGATAATATTTAGAGTTAAATAAAGGTATTAATAAACGCACTGCATACTGTGTTTTTCGCAAATCACAAAATGTTGTCTTAAATGTTTTCAGATTTTGGATAAACTATAAAAATACTCAAAAATTTTGAATTTCGCGGGCTAGACAGGCGCCTTCACCTTAAGTGCTCCCAAAGTAAAACCAACGTTCGGGCAAACATTTTATAAACAATCGTTACGTTTCATTCGCAACGTTCAATGGGTTTTATTATTTAGTACGATCATTAATTCTTATTAGAATCACTCATTGTGATCCTTACCTCTTCGTCTTTGTCCGATCAAATCAGTGTCTAGTTCACTTACCCTAAATGTATCAATTAATTTGGATCCTTCGGGGAATAAATTGGGGCTATATTGGAGAGTAAATAAATGCTGCGTTTTGGGTAAGTGAGCTGAAAATTTGTTGATTTAATGGATGGTTTATCGCGACGACGGATATTATATTATGGAAGCGAATTATATGATTCGTTACTGTTTTAATTTGGCTATCAAGTGCGTGGTGTATTATTTGGCAGTATCTAGTACATATTCGTGGATTATTAAAATCCGGTATTCCGGATTCGTGAAGTGCGTGGTGTATTATTTGGCAGTAGGTACCTAGTATTTGTTTATTAAAATCCGACATCCCGTGTGGTACCAAGTTTATATGAATACTCGTACTGTAAAAGGCGCCTGATATCATCTAATAGGCATTGAATATTTGCGGCAAAATAGACTTACCACCTGTGATCATATTATGGTTTCTTGTGTATTATATCTGAATATATATAACTCAAAGGTGACTGACTGACTGACTGACTGACATAGTGATCTATCAACGCACGACCCAAACCACTGGACGGATCGGGCTGAAATTTGGCATGCAGGTAGATGTTATGACGTAGGCATTCGCTAAGAAAGGATTTTGTTTATTCTACCCCCAAGAGGATAAAATAAGGGATGAATAATTCCGAAATGTTTGTTAAGTTAAATTACACGCGGACGAAGTCGCGGGCACAGCTAGTTAGTAATAAGCAGGGGCGGATTTGAACTTTATGGGGCCCGGGGCTAAAATTGAGAAGGGGCCCCTTCACTGCTGCTGTCCACTTAAAGACAGCGAAAAAGGCTATTTATCATATATTAAAAAAAACATTTATTAATGTATTATAAATTATTTATTAACTTTATTAACTTATTTTCTTTGGAAAACATTTTACTTTTGTTCAAAATTCTTTGAAACAGGTTTAAAAAAAAATTTTGATTCGAGACCCCACCCAAGGTGGGGCCCGGGGCTATAGCCCCCCCTAGCCCCTCCTTTAATCCGCCACTGGTAATAAGTGTATACCCTATACCTGATATTCACTTTTTGGGATAACTAGTAACTTTTTTGAGGCATAAAGTAACGGAGTAAATTGGAGATGCAACACAGAATAGATTGAAATTTAATTGAATAGTTGTAATTCTAATCTCTTCTAGGGAATTTCGAAACCGACGGTGTGAAAGTCCCGGACACGTGGTGCGACTACGTGTTCCATTCGCAGCCGAACAGGCCCTCACACGGCCGTCTGTACAGCCCACGATACCCATCGAGCTACCCCAGCAACGTGAGATGCACTTACCATTTTAACGCGAGGTAAGGATTACTGCAACCTACTTTGTGTCAGTCGATAGTCGCTCGACTAAGCTAAATGTTGAAACCTACGTCGTATCATCAAAGCACTGGCCTGTTTTCATATCCTACTAATATTATAAATGCGAAAGTTTGTGAGTGTGGATGTATGTATGTATGTATGTATGTATGTATGTATGTTTGTTACTCCTTCACGCAAAAACTACTGAACGAATTTGGATGAAATTTGGAACATAGATAGATTATAACCGGGATTAACATATAGGATACTTTTTAACCCGATAATCCAATACTACGCGGATGAAGTCGCGGGGCACAGCTAGTTAACTATATTTAAATTTAGTATAATTTGTATTGACTATCGTTTGTACATTCAATTCTTTTCTGCCTGTCTAATACGAAGTACATACACATCTTGTCTGGTCTTCCTATATGTTTTTCATTTAATCAACCACGGTCTGCTACTCTGTATAGGACTCAATTTCCTACACTAAGTTTGTCACAGTACTCGTATTATATCGAAGAAATTGTCGCAATGTCGTTCGTCATACATTTATTTATTCGACTTGATGTTCTGTTTATCCGACAGACTTGAGAGCAAGTAAAGTTACATGGTTGGTTCCTTAAAATAAAATGTATCAAACACGTTCAGTACCTATATATAACCTCCCAAAAAAGGGAGTAGGTAGACCGACAATTATACGAAAGCCTTTATAAGGCTATATTTTCCAGTAACATGTAAAAACTAATTCGTTTTTAAGATAATAATCTTATTGCTTTAAAAGAAACATAATACAAACGAATATAGCACCTCCTCCTATTTTGGAAGTATTCTTACTTTTAATTATCAGCCGCTGAAAAAATCTTGTTTTATGAAATAATAAAAGAATAGAATAGAAGAATAGAATAACATTTATTTGTAAAACATGAGTTTATATACAGGTATGCAAGATGGACAATGTAATACAAGTGCTTCATGTTTAGCCTTTATGGCGTACAAATTTAAAATATTGAATTAATAATAATCTATACAAATAAATAAAATTTGAGTGTCTGTTTGTAATATCAAAATAACACATTTTCACTAAATGCATATGAAAGTACAAACGACACCTAAAAAAAAACGCGATTTAAAATTGTTTTGTCTGTCTGTCTGTCTGTGTGTTTGTTCCGGGTAATCTCCGAAACGGCTGGACCGATTTTGACGGGACTTTCACTGGCAGATAGCTGATGTTTCAGGGAGTAACTTAGGCTACTTTAATTTTAGAAAAACAATTAGGGTTCCGCGTAAAAAAATAAAAACACATGAAATCAAAGAGTATCTCCGAAACGGCTGGACCGATTTTGACGGGACTTCCACTGGTAGATAGCTGTTGTTATAAGCAGTAACTTAGGCTACTTTTATTTTAGAAAAACAAAATTTAAAAAAAATGGGTTCTGTAGCGCGGGCTCAGACCGCGGGCTTTTTTGTTAAGTTAAATTCCACGCGGACGAAGTCGCGGGCTCAGCTAGTAATATTATATAAACTTATATGACAATTATGAGAACTTATAATAATAATAAACGTTTTATAAGAGGTTATCTTCAAATAACTTATAAATGAAAATGTACTTCAAACCGAAATCCCATCGAAATATCGAACTTTGATTGTTTCAGACATAACGAGCGGATTAAGTTAGTTTTCGAGGAGTCGTTTCTTCAGAAAGGCGACGACAGGTATTTATAACTTTGTATCGCTATTGTGCCCTTGACGTTGACCTCTGGGCGTTATTTATTGCTTCTCCACTTCTCCATTTTCCAGTTGTCTCAATCGAGCGGATATTATAAAAGTGTTTGACGGGCGTGTTTCGACGGCGCCCGTTCTAGCGATGATTTGTAATGAAATCCTTGGTAAGAAATGGTTTTCCTTTGTCAGGTAAATGTAGAATTTTAGATAAAACACAAAATAGAGAAAATATTTGTTATTGTAATCTAAGTCATAATGGATTATGTTAGTCAAATATTTATAAAGCTGATATTTGTCATGTTTGTATGTAGACATGCTAAAATTCGTTAAGCAATAAGGTCGTATTTCAGTTGATACAATAATGAACATAACGAAACAATTCAATTAGCAGATAGAAGCAATAAATCACTGTTCATGTGGCTCGATTTGGCGAGTGCTCTGCCATCGAACAAGGAAAATCATTATCCGTTACATTTCAACTCTTGCATAGCCTTAGGCGGAAGCCTTATTATGTTTGTGTTGTAACAAACATGTTTTGTGCAGGTTACGAGATTCTGTCGACTGGGCCAGACATGTTGGTCCAATTTACGGCCAACTCCAATACGCCCGGCCAAGGTTTTAAAGCCAGCTACCAGTTTGAAATGGAGGACCATTCTAATACAGGTGAAGTTAGAAGAGGATTTTCCTTTTTGCTCTACTAAAAAGAATTATCAAGTTGCAATAACTGACATTCGAATTTATAACGTATCTAGCATAAGCTGAGCTCTCTTTATTAATGTAACCCGTGATAAATAGAGCTCAGTTACAAACTGACAAGACGGGTTATTTTTATATTTTATATCGATGCTCTTCTTAAACAATTAAATTATTTGACCAATTTGTGCGCCAAAGTAATCAGGCTTTATAAATTATAGGTAATAACCGACCTTATTTGTAAATTAAGCAAGCGTCAATAGCAAAGTGGTTAGAGGGGACCGTACCCGTTGCTGTTATGTTCAGATTCCATCCTGGCCATTAAACTATTAACGTGAGCCTACTCCTACCACAAGCATTAGCTTAGCTGGGTGGGCTAACGGTAATACTAGAACTTTGTTAAACCGACATTGCTAGTAATCTTTTAAATAAATATAAAAAATCGTACGTATAAAATAACACTGAATATCGACACCATGGTTTAACTTTACTGAAATTAAACTCTTCTATTTTAGATGGCGACATTAAAAAATCAGGCTCTACCGAGGCAATATCCGGCTTAGGGCCGGCAGTCAGTGCCGCCAGTAAGTACTTCCAGAATAATGGCTTGCCTTTAAAAACACTGCCTCCACGATTTTTAAGAGAAATCACCCAATATTTTAGAATGAGAGCGTGGGAATTGGCATGAATCGAATCTTGATAAGCGTCTCTACATAATGGTTTAATGGAAATTTAGTAATTGTCTCTTTTATAAAGAGCTTCTTTTCTCTACTATAGCTCTTATGTTATTTTTAGACTAATTACAGTCATATTTTTATGGACAATGTTTGGTCACTATGGTTTATCAAACAGACGACGTTCAATGAACGATACTAAGCCCAACTTTTATTGATTCCAAATTCAACACCACAGCAGTGTTAGCCGATTCGTTAAGCACGCGTCTTGCAGGCACCAGATCTTGGATTCAAACCCCGGCTCGCACCTCTGGATTTTCCGAAATCTATGTGCTAATCATATTTTTTATAATATGATTATCACTTGCTTACGTTTAAGGAAAAAGAGATGTGAAATCCGCCAACCCGCACTGGGTCAGCGTGGTGGATTATGGCCTGAATCCCCCTCGTGTTAAGAGGATGCCCGTGCCCAGGAGTGGGACGTCAAAAGGGTTAATTTATTATATATTATAATAAATTCAACACCAACGTATCGCTATAAGATTTCAAATACATAAGGTGTATTTCAGCGTCGTCATGCCATCAAGTATTCATCAGTGATAAGAGCAAGAGCGGCAAGTTGACCTCGCCGTTGTACCCTTCCCCGTACCCTCAGAAAACTCAATGTCATTACGACTTTCTGGCCCGCGGGAGGGAGCGAGTCAGACTCGTGTTCGAAGACTTCAACTTGCAACGAATAACTGACAATATCATCGAGTGAGTATATTTAAGAGCGCAGGCCGCTCTGCTCACTGTACCCAGAGTTGCGGGTTCGATTCCCGCCGGGGGAAGTTTTGGATATGGCCTTTTCGTAATTTGCCCCGGTCTGGGTGTCACCGGGATTGCCCTCCGTTCTATTTTTCGGTATAGTATTTCCTATGGTATGTAATAACATATGAGTTTATTACCTTACACACTCCTAGAATACGGATCAATTGGTTATCAAAAGCGGACGTAATTTTTTACTTTGGCTCTTGAATTATCGTCATTATTTTTGATAATCACAATGTCTTGATTGCAAAATATCTGCTCGGATATTTTTTTTCTAACTCTACCACAGATTACACTGTACGCTAAGTATACCTACTTATATACTGCGCCGAATACTTAAATGGAGGTAACTCAAATTTGAGAGCTGATTAATTTTGACGGACCACACCAACATTTTTAGATAGCAACCTCAAACAGTTAAGCGGGACTTAAAAATAGAAGCGATATGTTTTCCATTTCAATATCATCAAGAACTAGACACATGAGCCACTCCAAACAATATCGTAACCTAAACAAATTCCCCTTTCTTCCAGTTGCGAGAGCATGGATTCTCTAGACGTATTTTTGTATGTAGACGGCCGCCTTGAGAAGATGGCTTCGTTTTGCGGCCACGATACACCAAAACCAATAATGTCAAATGGACCAAAGTTATCTATTGAGTTCCGTGGATTGTTCTCCTCGATACATAGTCGGGGCTTCAAGATATCATATTATTTTGTTGAAGGTAAGTATTTTGTTTGACGTTTCCAGATATTATTTCGATTCTTGGTTATTTTATCGATTCTTGGTATCTTAGATAAACTACTTTATAAATGAAAAATAAGACACTGATACTTTAGAGAAAAAAACATATTTATATATGAGAGAGTTTCTATTTTATACTCAGAAGGAAAAGCTACAATGAGTTTAATTAAAAATAAAATGGGTGCTGTCTATTTGGGAGGTGCTATGAAGCGAGCCCGCCCGCTTCGACCAATAGGGTCATTTCATTTCCTGGCAACTTGAGCTAAGTTGGGTGAAACTGAGGAAATTAAGCGATAGCGTAGACAAGTGGACTGTCACCCTAAGGAGGTAATAGCAATACCAATTGCGCCTCTCGTTATATCACAACAAAAGTAATTAGATAGAATAAAAGAACTCTTTATTGCACACTAAAGTTCGGAATATATCTAATAACATTAAAAAATCAATAGTGTACATTGGGCCACCTGATACACCTTGAAGTAGGTATGTATCATTCGTTCTACTCATCAATAGTAATCACGAAAAGGATGCCAATATAGTTTTATTTTAGTTCGTGTAGTAGCAGTATCAGCACTAATATTATATTTCATCGAATAAATTTAAGATTTTTTTTTCCAAATATTGCAGAATCTTACCTCGTAAATCAGTCAAGGATAGATATCAGATCTATTGCTCTTTATACACTAGAAAACTTTATAAAAAGCTTTCCGAACCTCGTAAATTTATTAAGTTTCTTGAACAGATATAATTTATTCTATTAACTTTACTGAATTTTGAAATAGCTAAGTATGTTATCGATACTGTCTGTAATAATATACTCGTATATAAAAACTTTAGTAAGACGTAAGTGTCTAATAAATATTAAATTTATTATTATTTTAGAAAGTTAGACAGCTACGAAGATTAGCGGCTTTTATTTTTCTGTAAGTTTAACTTTTGAGTCATCCATTGCAATGGTCAAAGGATACATTCTTGGATAATCTAGAATTACTAAAATAATTACGTAATTGTACATAGATTACGTTGATTTTTGCATCAATAAAATACCTAGATACAAATTATTTGATAACAAAATCTTTAAAGTTCTGCTGTTTACAACATACACGTATGTACCTATCGGGTTATAAACGAGTTGTCGACTTTCAGATTACGGGATCGCGACAGGGAATCAACTTCTAGAATTTCCATGTGCCTTCGTATTTAATAGCAGCGAGAGGGCGCGGGGAGTGATGACGTCACCGAACCACCCTGGCCTCTACCCGAGGGACACGGAGTGCAATTATTTCTTCTACGGCAGCGAAAACGAGAGAGTTCATTTGCATTTCACTAATTTCGACGTGGAAGGTGTGGTGCCGTAAGTAGATCAATTTGAATGGGACCCACTAAAAACATGGGGTCCTATAAAGGGTCAAAATGTATAGAAGAATCTTTTCATCTTTGTAATGAAAATATTATTATAACATTACTGTTAACTGTAGACAGCAAAGGCAAAGGATGGCTCATTATGTTTTATAAACTGCCCACAATAAAGTTTAGACATTTCTTTATCTTCACTCAACATTACCTACCTAAGTATTTATTCATAATATTGAACCTGGAGACTTAATGACCGCTTAAAGCAAATATTCCACGCTTAATATTAAAAGAAAGATACTTAATTAGAATGTAAAATTAATCTCAGGTCTTATAAAAAGCGCCTTGGTTTTTCTCTGTCCCTTTAAACATTGTATGTTAATGCAGATTGGGATGCTGCATGCCAGCTGATAACAGAACCACTCCGGCATTAGATGTGTAAATGTAAACACGATATTATGTTACTTTTTTTACACCCTTTTTAGCTTACACACTTTTAAGGTGTATCAGGTGGTGTAAAAAAAGTGTGTAGGCTATATTATGTTACCTTTTTTAATATTTTCGGCAGCCGGACTGGCTAGCGTAGTGGATTACCTACGGCCTGTATCCCCTTACATTGAGGGGAGGCCCGTGTCCTTGACTGGGACATTGAAAAGGGCTAATTATTATTTTATTACATTTTATATTAATTATAATTATTATTTATTTATTTTTATTTTTATTTTATTACTTTGTAAACTAATGTGTTTAATAACTACCTACGAAAAAATAATTTCCTTATTAATTTTTTAATGGTCCCGACTGGTCCCGCTACACTCTCCCACCACTGTAACTCCTGTAAACCATGATCGACAATGGCGACCAATAATGACGTCGAGGTTTGACCCTCGACGAGTCCCGGGGAAAAGTTAAATTGTTTTGGAACCCGCACGAATTTAATCTAAAGAAATAATAGGAGAAGAAGGAGGATAATTTCCTTATTGAACCTAAGTACTTTTTCCTTTATGTTCAGATGTGAAGCAGTCTCAGCCAGTGACTACGTCCAGTTCTCCAGTCACATGATAGACTCCCAAAGTCAGAGATACTGCGGGCAGTTGAAGGAAATGCAGATCACTTCGGACAAAAACTTCTTAAGGGTCACGTTCAAATCAAACGATAGACTAGACGCCACTGGCTTCAGAGCTGATTACTTATTTCTAAGGGACTCTGAGATGCATAGTATAACTATGCCCAACTCTATAGATAACGGTAAGTACCACATATATAGATTTACATAGATAACGCAAATGCATGTACTTCGCGTGTACGAAACCCCGACCAAGCGTCAAGGTTGGTCACCGGTAACTTACAGTCCGCGCGACTACAGATATAAAACAAAAATGAGTATGAGCGAGATCACTCGAGTTAATCGTAGCGGGCGGAGGGGCATCGGCGGCATCGGTGTCTTTGAATCGGTTTGGATTTCCCATCACCAAAGACGTCACAGGTGTTAAAAATTCGGCACGCTTGGTTTCAATACAAATCGTGATACTTGCGTTATCTATGTAAATCTATATCTGTGGTAAGTACAGTTCATAACGGAACACTCAAATAATTATCTTGTGCTAATAATTATAATGTCTTAATTCAATTGTTTCAGGTTCAACGTATGAAAAAGCAAAATCGACGATAGCAATATGTTTGTTTCTAATATTATGGAGCAAGAGATAATACATCGAAATTAGAATTAAAGAGATATTAATAAATAAATTATCAATGTTATGAACATGTTTTTTATTTGAGTATGCGCACCAAGATGCAAATATTTATTTACTCATGTAAGCCAGGATCGACAATGGTGACCAATGATGATGACGAGGTTTGACCCTCTGCAAGATCCGGGGAAAAGCTAAATTGTCTGAGAACCCTCGTCTCTTGATGGTTTAGATTCAAAATTCGACCCAGTAGGTGACTTTGCCATCGGGTTCTATATAGGGCAAGACAAGGTCTGCCGGTCAGCTATTTCCATATAGCTAATTATTATATTTCCATAGCTAATACCATGGAGGTGTTAGAAGTATGGAGGACCCCATTTTACAAACATCTTGAAGACGGATTCTGACGACTTGGGTGACCAACGCGCTACAAGACGGTCATTGCGTGGTATAGCCATCTCCTTTTCCTTATGAGGTTATCCATCAAGAATAAAGAGTGAAGAATATACCTTCGACAAATGCCTTTAAATACGTGGTTTAGCGGTTGCATAGTTAAACCATTCTTTGTCTTTTTCTTTCGAATGACAAATTATTGATGACAGAACGAGATAATTCGGTTTGTAACTATTCACCCGCTATACCACGTTTATTAATAAGGTGGTAGAAGATCCTAGCTCTAAGTATAATATATAGGTCGACATCTTAGCTCAGTGAGATTTCGTCTAAGTCTAAGTAGTACATTCACTGAAGCCATTTTTCTCCGTTATCCGTGTTCCGCTCTAATGTTACGAGGCAAGCCTGTAGACACTGCGGATATTAGAAGCTTAGTCGCGCGGAGCTTAGGCTAAGCTAGAAACAGTCTCGGACCACTTGACGTTTCTCCAGGATAGAGTTGCTACCATAAAAACTCACTGTATTTTCGCGCGACTTTCTGGCTACAAAAAATTCCACTCGATCGTAAGGGCATCGTCCACTGACGGACTGAGGGTCGACGGCCGCTTGGCGCAGTCTTTTGAGTGTAGGCCACTCGACTCACTGCACCGGGTGGTTGCGGGTTCGATTCCCACCGAGGCAAATTACGGAAATGGCCTTTTCGTAATTTGCCCAGGTCTAGGTATCACTGGGATCGTCCCAGTGTATTGTACGGTACACTTAGTGCAAGCGTTGCTTAGTTTGGGACCATACAGTTGGTGTGTCAGTCTGGCGATATTTATTTTCTTGAGCCAGGCAGGCTGGCTGGGCTACTTTTCGACCAGTATAGTCGCTTCATGTTCATGAGCTGTGGAAAATTAAGCTAATACATCACGGCCAACGAGAAGCAATACAAAATGGTAATCATTTTCGAGTTCAAGTCTGTCACTCCTTAACATTCGGGTGGTATCTAATAATTTCTTGGTTCAACCTGTGTCGGAAAACGTAATGGTTTATTCAATAAAATGAAATGAAGCCGGAACGTTAACAACAATGATATTAATAAAATAATCTATACATTTTTAAATAGCTTCTCGTTAGACATGGTCGTAATATATGAAATCAATATAAAAACGTACCTTATATGCCAAGGTTATGGTTTGGGTCTGGATGAAGCTGATAATCTGTGGAAGAAGAACATAAATGTGAAAATTGGAACACAATAGCAAAAAATACAATAGTAGAAACCTAATTCGAGCACAGGTTGTTAGGTAAGTACCTTCGTGGAGATAAAAGAACCGTATAAAGGAATGCTTCGCTTCGTACCTATATTGAAGAGTCTGACCGAGAACATTTAAAAGGTTTAAGTACCTACTACTTATGTCACTGCCAGAACTTGATAACAGGTTTTTTTATAAAAAGGTAGATGAAAAGAAAATAAACAAACCAAACCAAACAAAGGGTTATAGAGTGGGGTTAGCAAATAAAACGTTTGTGATCTTGGCCAATTGCTGAATGAATATTTTCAAGTTCTAGTATCTGGTCTATCTAAACTAGGCTGTCAGATGAGAAACTGAAAAGGGTCTAATAAATATGAATGATTACTGCGAGAAATAAGGTAGGTTATACATAATTTATATTATGACTAGCTGAGCCCGCGACTTCGTCCGCGTCGAATTTAACTTAACAAAAAAGCCCGCTCGCGCGTTCTGAGCCCGCGCGACAGGAGTCATTTTTTTATTTTGTTTTTCTAAAATTAAAGTAGCCTAAGTTACTCCTTGAAACATCAGCTATCTGCCAGTGAAAGTTCCGTCAAAATCGGTCCAGCCGTTTCGGAGATTACCCGGAACAAACACACAGACAGACAGACAGACAGACAGATAGACAGACAGACAAAATTAGGTAATAGGTGTCGTATGTACTTTCATATGCATTTAGTGAAAAGGTGTTATTTTGATATTACAAACAGACACTCCAATTTTATTTATTTGTATAGATTATCACTTGCTAACGGTGAGAGAAAATATCGTGAAGTCTATCTTCATGTCTATCTTCATGTCTTAGAAAATCTAACCAATTTTCGATTGACCGCCAACCCGCACTGTGCCAGCGTGTTGGATTATGGGCTGAATCCCCTCGTATTGAGGGGAGGCCCATGCCCCGGAGTGGGACGTTAAAAGGGCATAATTATTTTTTTAATATATACATTACTAGCTGTGCCCGCGACTTCGTCCGCGTTGTATTTATTTAACAAAAAATATTTGTCTAGTTCGCAGAGTTTACGGAAAGTATATTTTTAATAAAAGTAGCTCACGTTACTTCTTATAACATATTTATACATATTATTATAACTTCTTATAACATATTCTTATAACTTCTTATAGCTATCCGCCAGTGAAAGTCCCGTCAAAGTCGGTCTGGCCAGTACTTTAAATACCAGAAGTGATAAAAGTATTTCTTTTGATTTAAGGATTAATTTGTTACTACCAAATGTACATCCTAATAGTAAGTCGTAGTAGTACAATAATAGGTAATAAGACTCGGTCACCAGCTATTTCAAAATAAATTATAAATTTTCATTGTATTTAATGTTCACTATTTTGTCGATAATTGCTTGCACATAAAAAAACACGAAAATCTCACAGCATCGCCCTCGTGGTTTTCGATAATTGTCCCACGGGAACATAGTATCGGCATATAAAATATCCCATGTTTTAATCCAGGTTTTGAACTATCTGTATTCCAAATTTCATCCAAATCCGTTCAGTAGGATCGATAATTGTCCCACGGGAACATACTATCGGGATAAAAAGTATCCCATGTTTTAATCCAGGTTTTGAACTAAATGTGTTCCAAGTTTCATCCAAATCCGTTCAGTAGGATCGATAATTGTCCCACGGGAGCATACGTGATAAAAAGTATTCGAGATAAAAAGTATCCCATGTTTTAATACAGGTTTTTAACTATCTGGTTTCCAAATCCGTTCAGTATGATCGATAATTGTCCCACGGGAGCATACGTGATAAAAAGTATTCGGGATAAAAAGTATCCCATGTTTTAATACAGGTTTTGAACTATCTGGTTTCCAAATCTGTTCAGTATGATCGATAATTGTCCCACGGGAACATACTATCGGGATAAAAAGTATTCGGGATAAAAAGTATACCATGTTTTAATACAGGTTTTGAACTATCTGGTTTCCAAATTTCATCCAAATCCGTTCAGTAGGATCGATAATTGTCCCACGGGAGCATACGTGATAAAAAGTATTCGGGATAAATAGTATCCCATGTTTTAATACAGGTTTTGAACTATCTGGTTTCCAAATTTCATCCAAATCCGTTCAGTATGATCGATAATTGTCCCACGGGAACATACTATCGGGATAAAAGGTATTCGGGATAAGAAGTATACCATGTTTTAATACAGGTTTAGAACTATCTGGTTTCCAAATTTCATCCAAATCCGCTCAGTAGATTCGATAATTGTCCCACGGGAACATGCTATCGGGATAAAAAGTATCCCATGTTTTAATACAGGTTTAGAACTATCTGGTTTCCAAATTTCATCCAAATCCGTTCAGTAGGATCGATAATTGTCCCACGGGAACATACTATCGGGATAAAAAGTATCTCATGTTTTAATCCAGGTTTTGAACTATCTGTGTTCCAAATTTCATCCAAATCCGTTCAGCAGGATCGATAATTGTCCCACAGGAGCATACTGGATTAAAAGTATTCGGGATAAAAAGTATTCCATGTTTTAATACAGGTTTAGAACTATCTGGTTTCCAAATTTCATCTAAATCCGTTCAGTAGGATCGATAATTGTCCCACGGGAACATACTATCGGGATAAAACGTATCCCATGTTTTAATTCAGGTTTCGTACTATCTGTGTTCCAAATTTCATGCAAATCCGTTCAACAGGATGGATAATTGTCCCACGGGAACATACTATCGGGATATAAAGTATTCGGGATAAAAAGTATACCATGTTTTAATACAGGTTTTGAACTATCTGGTTTCCAAATTTCATCCAAATCCGTTCAGCAGGATGGATAATTGTCCCTCGGGAACATACTATCGGTATAAAAAGTATTCGGGATAAAAAGTATCCCATGTTTTAATACAGGTTTAGAACTATCTGGTTTCCAAATTTCATCCAAATCCGTTCAGTAGGATCGATAATTGTCCCACGGGAACATACTATCGGGATACAAAGTATTCGGGATTAAAAGTATCCTATGTTGTAATACTGGTTTTGAACTATCTGGTTTCCAAATTTCATCCAAATCCGTTCAGTAGGATCCATAATTGTCCCACGGGAGCATACGGGATAAAATTATTCGGGATAAAAAGTAGCCTATGTCCTTTCTCAGGCTCTAGACTATCTGTGTATCAAATTTCATTGAAATCGGTTCAGTAGTTTTGGTGTGCAAGAGCGACAGACAGACAGACAGACAGACAGACAGACAGAGTTACTTTCGCATTTATAATATTAGTAAGGATTTAAAAAGAACAGTTAACACGCACGGGTGATTTTGCTTAGTCAGTGAAGTTTTGTTGTAAAAACAATACTTTGAACTACTAGTGCTCCCGTCGGCAAATCTACCCCTGACATCTTCACCCAAAACTGACTTCTCCCGATTTATTTAATTTCTCTTTATCAATCAGGTGGGTAGGTTATGGCCTGCTAGCACCAAATTTGCTGTTCTAAGTTATTATGGAAATGAATCTTCCAAACGACCCCTGACGTCAGTTCTAAGTTATAGTACGGTTGGGAATCTAGATTAAGTTTGAACTAAGCAATGTGAAGTTGACCGAATATTTTATCAGTCGTCCGAGCAGTTTGAAAGTTTGGTGTAGATAGTTCTAATTGAGAGACATCAATACATAAAACTTAGTCGCTGGAAAATTGTGAAAGTATTTTCACTTGAATGTTAGTTAGTATTTATATAATTAACTAGCTGTGCCCGCGACTTCGTCCGCGTTGAATTTAACTTAACAAAAATTGTATTTAACAAAAAATATTTGTCTAGTTCCCAGAGTTTACGGAAAGTATTTTTTTAATAAAAGTAGCTCACGTTATTTCTTATAACATAATCTATCCGCTAGTGAAAGTCCCGTCAAAGTCGGTCTGGCCAGTACTTTAAATACCAGAAGTGATAAATGTATTTATTTTGATTTAAGTATTAATTTGTTACTACCAAATGTACATCCTAATAGTAAGTCGTAGTAGTATAATAGGTAATAAGACTCGGCCACCAGCTATTTCAAAATAAATTATCAATTTTCATTGTATTTAAGGTTCACTATTTTGGCGATAATGGCTAGCACATAAAAAAACACGAAAAACTCATAGCATCGCCCTCGTGGTTTTCGATAATTGTCCCACGGGAACATACTATCGGCATATAAAATATCCCATGTTTTGATCCAGGTTTTGAACTATCTGGTTTCCAAATTTCATCCAAATCCGTTCAGTAGGATCGATAATTATCCCACGCGAACATGCTATCGGGATAAAAGTATTCGGGATAAAAAGTATCCCATGTTTTAATACAGGTTTAGAATTATCTGGTTTCCAAATTTCATCCAAATCCGTTCAGTAGGATCGATAATTGTCCCACCGGAACATACTATCGGGATACAAAGTATTCGGGATAAAAAGTATCCTATGTTATAATACAGGTTTTGAACTATCTGGTTTCCAAATTTAATCCAAATCCGTTCAGTAGGATCGATAATTGTCCCACGGGAACATACTATCGGGATAAAAAGTATCCCATGTTTTAATCCAGGTTTCGAACTATCTGTGTTCCAAATTTCATCCAAATCCGTTCAGTAGGATCGATAATTGTCCCACGGGAGCATACGTGATAAAAAGTATTCGGGATAAAAAGTATCCCATGTTTTAATACAGGTATTGAACTATCTGGTTTCCAAATTTCATCCAAATCTGTTCAGTATGATCGATAATTGTCCCACGGGAACATACTATCGGGATAAAAAGTATTCGGGATAAAAAGTATACCATGTTTTAATACAGGTTTTGAACTATCTGGTTTCCAAATTTCATCCAAATCCGTTCAGTAGGATCGATAATTGTCCCACGGGAACATGCTATCGGGATAAAAATAATTCGGGATAAAAAGTATCCCATGTTGTAATACAGGTTTTGAACTATCTAGTTTCCAAATTTCATCCAAATCCGTTCAGTAGGGTCGATAATTGTCCCACGGGAACATACTATCGGGATAAAAAGTATCCCATGTTTTTATCTAGGTTTTGAACTATCTGTGTTCCCACGGGAACATGCTATCGGGATAAAAATAATTCGGGATAAAAAGTATCCCATGTTTTTATCTAGGTTTTGAACTATCTGTGTTCCCACGGGAACATGCTATCGGGATAAAAATAATTCGGGATAAAAAGTATCCCATGTTTTAACACAGGTTTAGTACTAACTGGTTTCCAAATTTCATCCAAATCCGTTCAGTAGGATCGATAATTGTCCCACGGGAACATACTATCAGGATACAAAGTATTCGGGATTAAAAGTATCCTATGTTGTAATACAGGTTTTGAACTATCTGGTTTCCAAATTTCATCCAAATCCGTTCAGTAGGATCGCTAATTGTCCCACGGGAACATACTATCGGGATAAAAAGTATCCCATGTTTTAATCCAGGTTTTGAACTATCTGTGTTCCAAATTTCATCCAAATCCGTTCAGCAGGATCGATAATTGTCCCACGGGAGCATACAGGATTAAGAGTATTCGGGATAAAAAGTATCCCATGTTTTAATACAGGTTTAGAACTATCTGGTTTCCAAATTTCATCCCAATTCGTTCAGTAGGATCGATAATTGTCCCACGGGAACATACTATCGGGATAAAAAGTCTCCCATGTTTTAATCCAAGTTTCGAACTATCTGTGTTCCAAATTTCATCCAAATCCGTTCAGCAGGATGGATAATTGTCCCACGGGAACATACTATCGGGATAAAAAGTATCCCATGTTTTAATACAGGTTTATAACTATCTGGTTTCCAAATTTCATCCAAATCCGTTCAGTAGGATCGATAATTGTCCCACGGGAACATACTATCGGGATACAAAGTATTCGGGATTAAAAGTATCCTATGTTGTAATACAGGTTTTGAACTATCTGGTTTCCAAATTTCATCCAAATCCGTTCAGTAGGATCCGTAATTGTCCCACGGGAGCATACGGGATAAAATTATTCGGGATAAAAAGTAGCCTATGTCCTTTCTCAGGCTCTAGACTATTTGTGTATCAAATTTCATTGAAATCGGTTCAGTAGTTTTGGTGTGAAAGAGCGACAGACAGACAGACAGACAGACAGACAGACAGACAGACAGACAGAGTTACTTTCGCATTTATAATATTAGTAAGGATTAATGGCATATTCAATAATGTAGTTAGGTATGAATAAAATCTCATTTCCAACTATGATTTTCACTTGCTACATTGAGAAAATAATATAGTGAGGATTGCATGTCTCAAACAACTTAACGAGTTTTTGACAAATAAAAACGCATGCTTATAAATGAAATTCTTATAAAATGGAAATAAAGCCAGGCTATTTCTCAGTATTTAGAGTACCTTAAACGTATTTTCATCCTCAGTCAGTACCTATGCGATGCAATAGATTCGAAGTAATCATTTATTTAAATAACAGAATATATTCAAAACATACAGCAGTAATTCACGGTGGACATCCGAGATGATGAATTTCGTTGGTTACAGAATTTAATTACAAAAATCTCCTTTGGCCCTCGTTATCGGGTTTGGACCATGAAATTCGTTTACGAAACCCTTTTGGGCAAGTGAAAACCTTAAAGCGTTAAACATTTGGGAAAACGGGTAAATACAAGATTTAAGCACAAGTAAGTTCCTAAACTTACTATAAAAATGTCTTTGAGAAGATCTATCTTCAGCTTTGGGCGTGATGCAGTAGTATTGAAAGTCTATATTTAATTTCTGTAATCCTTAACATCAAACATCCTAATGTTGTATTTTTGAATCGATAAAAATCTCATCAATCCTAACGCCATTTCATTTTCTACAGTTTATTATTCAACGTCATATATAAGTGCAACGTAGTGATAAAAATATTTTGCAATGCATTCAATGCCTATACGAAATTTTAATCAGCCTACAGATAACTACAGGTACCGCTGACATATATTTTATATCTGTAATAGTACCAAGGTACCGCATCGCCAATCAATCACACCACACGATAATAATTTATGAAGGCGACGGACTTCGTTCACTGGAGCGCACCAGAGGGCCGAAGGATTGCGGTCTGAATTGTTTACTACCGTGATGTGGAGAAAACTGGCGCGGTTTGGGTAGGAGCCTTCCTGTGAGCGACCGCAAACTGGGATGAACAAGAATACGCTATTGTTTAAGGCATTATGAGAAACACGATGTTTGTGTATAAAACCGCTTGGTGACCACTTGGCGCAGTGGTTCGAGCGCAGATGGTGGTTGTGGGTTCGATTCCAGCCGGGGCAAATTTTCGAAATGGCCTTTTCGTAATTTGCCCTGGTATGGGTGTTACTGGGATCACCCTCAGTCAATTGTACGGTACCCATAGTTCAAGCATTGCTTAGTTTGTGACCAATAGGTACAGTTGTTGTGTCTGGCGATATTATTATTGCTATATTAAAACCAGTCTAAAATATAACAAAAACATTAACTTATGGAAACAAATCTAAGTGAAGGTATTTGTGGCGTTTCCTAAGAATTTTCACTTCGCCCGAAATATCTCCGAGTTGAGAACTCTAACTAAGTAAAATATGTTAAGTTCACTCAACAGTTAAATTTTAGGGTGGAATGGTCATTACAAACGTACCTACTCTTTAATCCATAACCTTTTTTACATACAGCGTAAATCAAAGTTGTAAAGCGTCGTTGCTTAGTAGGTAGGTATAACATCGTTTTTGTATCCTAGTCGATCCGGTAAGACGAGACCCACCTAGGTACCTAGGTAAATTCATGTGTTTTCTTTTAGATTAAAAAATACTCCCCTACGAGTATTTGGTACAGACTTTCCACAAACTGAAATACATTTCTCAGATGGATTAATTTTGTAAATTTCATTACTTTTTACGAGAATCCCTGTGTCTGCGGCTTCATTCGCAATTTTCTTTTGGCTGTTTATTTTTCATTTCGTCGTAAAACAAAATCTATATAAGGTCTCTGGTTGTTGTCATTTCCTAACACGTTCGCTTTTATCCGTTGTTTCGATCTACTTCAATATTACGCCTATTTTTTATTATAACATGGCAAAGAGCATCTATACATATCTATACATCTATACAAATAAATAAAATTGGAGTGTCTGTTTGTAATATCAAAATAAAACCATTTCACTAATTGCATATAGAAGTACATACGAGAACTATAGCAAAAACGCGATTTAAAAAAATTTTGTCTGTCTGTCTGTCTGTCTGTCTGTCTGTCTGTCTGTCTGTGTGTTTGTTCCGGGTAATCTCCGAAACGGCTGGACCGATTTTGACGGGACTTTCACTGGAAGATAGCTGATGTTATAAGGAGTAACTTAGGCTACTTTAATTTTAGAAAAACAATTAGGTTTCCGCGAACAAAAATAAAAACACATGAAATCAAAGAGTATCTCCGAAACGGCTGGACCGATTTGGACGGGGCTTTCACTGGTAGATAGCTGATGTTATAAGCAGTAATTTAGGTAACACACAACAGCAACTTTTATTTAAGAAAAACAAAAAAATAGGTCCAGTCGCGCGAGCTCAGAACGCGGGAGCGGGCTTTTTTGTTAAGTTAAATTCCACGCGGACGAAGTCGCGGGCTCAGCTAGTATATCATAAGTACAAAACTTTATAAAATATCGCCGGAGAAACACTAGCAGTATGGTACCAAACTAAGTAGCGCTTGATGTGTAGGTACTATACCTAATATTGGATTGGGTCAGACATATGGCTGTTTCTGGAATCTCGACTGTATCACCTAGAGCAATAACATCAAAGTAAATCATCCTAATTATGCTATGCATAGAAACCGAACCATTTTTGGGATTACTTAGTACCGCGTCACACTCCTAGCCCTATTAATTCTGTAAGTCAGGATCCACAATGGAGTCCAATGGTTTGGCTCTTCGACGAGTTCCGGGGCAAAGTTAAATTGTCCTGGAATCCGCACAAATTTAGTTAAAAGAAAAGAATACGTAGGAGTTGAAAAAAAATTATCCAGGATAGGAAGCGAACTACTAAACCATCCGATTTAGTGAGCCCCGAAGTAAAATCACTGAATCATATAGATGAGACGGTCCATGCACTATTCATTATATTGTGAAAACTGAAGAACACATCTACACAAATAAATAAAATAGGAGTGTCTGTTTGTAATCTATATTAATAATTCCGTTCAGGGGTACGGTAGAATCGATTGAAAACTTACCAGAATAATAAAACATAAAAAATAATGATTTCGAGTCGACAACATATATCCTAATGGTACAAAAAGCAATCGCCATTTTCTATGAACGCATTCATGTCAGTCAGTGTCAGTGATGACACAGTGTTATGTTTAAATGAGTCTTTATTCGAAAAACCTATTAAACTGGGTAGGCCATATTTTTAAAGAAAGATGAAGAAGATTGAGCTGTCAGAACAAACAAATTATTCAGTGTTTATGTTGTTTCCGTACGAGTATTCATTTCATTTAGTTTTGCTTTGCATAGTGATTTACTTTGTTTGGATTAAGTACACACATCGACACATCATGTCGAAAATCGAAAGTATTTCATAAAATGAATGCCTTTTTTGTATTTCATCATTCAGTAAAGATAAAGACTGAGTGCTGAAAACAGGGAGGTTTACAGAGAATAAACCTCTTAAGCTCTTTATTTTGTTAATTTATGTTAGTTTGTTTTGAAAGTTGATAGGTATCAAAATAAAAAATATTTGTGTAAAAACTTTTGCAGTTTTAGTGTATTATAATAATTAAACACAATGAACGATGCTATACGAATCTATGCCTTGCCTAATATTCCTGCAAAACCGATAACTACAAAAATATCTACCTGCATTTTGTAAAAGATTGTGTATTATGAGTCACATTTCACCCGAGCGAAGCCGGGATTTCATCTAGTATCAAAATAACACCTTTTCACTAAATGCATGTGATAGTACTTACGAGACCTATACCAAAAACGCGATTTAATTTTTTTTTGTCTGTCTGTCTATCTGTCTGTCTGTCTGTCTGTGTGTTTGTTCCGGGTAATCTCCGAAACGGCTGGACCGATTTTGACGAGACTTTCACTGGCAGATAGCTGATGTTTTAAGGAGTAACTTAGGTTACTTTAATTTTAGAAAAACAATTAGGGTTCCGCGTAAAAAAATTAAAACACATGAAATCTAAGAGTATTTCCGAAACGGCTGGACCGATTTTGACGGGACTTTCACTGGTAGATAGCTGATGTTATAAGCAGTAACTTAGGCTACTTTTATTTTAGAAAAACAAATAAAAAAGGGTCCTGTCGCGCGGGCTCGGAACGCGGGAGCGGGCTTTTTTGTTAAGTTAAATTCCACGGACGAAGTCGCGGGCTCAGCTAGTAACAAAATATTTCATGTGTCAACAAACCCACCATGGTGTTCTAATATTTATAACGGATAAACTTAACGGATTGTGAGACGTTAGGAGAATATGAAGGTTGCTCAAATTGTGTTAGAAACAAGACGCCAATGAAGTGGTCACGCCAGTTGTGTCACGGCTCACGCCATTATCCCATCACATTTCATCATGTCAATTATGATTTGTTGAAGAATCAAAGTACATGGGAGGGTAATTTAACAACCGTAGTATTTATATTAGGAAAAGCTATATTATAATATTATGCTGTAAAAAATCAGTGAGGATTAAATAAATTCATTTTGAAATCACGTCATTTACTACTTACACAAAACATACCTCAATTATTAACTAATGGATAATATGTTGTAGTAAAAATAATTAATTATTTTATACAATGTTTTATCATTTAAACTAGGATATATTTAAGTCGACGTAACATAAATATTTTTCATTAATAAAACTAGTGACTCAAAAAAAACAACTCGTGTACCTTCATAATATAATTGGTTTTTTTAGCTACGTATCTATGTGGAAGAAAATTAATAATAACCTTTTTTGAGCTTAACATCGTGAGAATAAGCTTTTACTGAGCGCGTTGATTGCTTTTCTCTATTTTAAACACTTAGCTAAGATTTTATTGCCTAGTATCGCATTACAGAAGGTAACCATTGCTTTAATTTATGTTAAGACATTACTTGTTAGAGCTTTTCTCTGTGGAAACGCCATTATGCAGATAGTTAACTGACAAAAGAAAATCAGAACATATGGAGTCTGATCATTTAGTCTGAGTTTATGATTTTTTATTTGTTAAAATAAATTTAATACTGATTTCTCTCCTAGTAAAGACAGCTGTATTTATCTCAGTACTTGAGTATGTTTTTAATAATTAGTCCATAATAATTTTCAAATAGAAATACTTCTATATGTATAAATAAAAAACCATTGCCTTACGTTATAGTCTCTCAGGACTCGAAAATGTCTGGACAAGTTTTGTTGTTATTTTGTGTGAGTTGGGTGGGTCCCTTGATGGTTTAGATTCACGATTAGAATTAGATTAACTATTGCATTATTATTCCACATTAATCTGGTTGAGAAATTTCAATGGTGGCAACCCTATATCTTCGTGCCTAATGGACCGTCTCAGTGTAAAGTATACCTGCATTACCAGCGTCGTTAGTGACGGGTTACCACCCCTAGAGTGCACTTACAGATGTTTTAGTTAACCTTTTTAGGTGACCTTAAATGTTAATACATCATGGAAAATAATTTTAAACGACTACGTTGCAAGGACCCACTAGCTTAATCTTTTAGAAATAGTCACGTTGTATGGGCAAGGATTTTTAACGCCGCGATGGTTCTATAAGAGCGTATAGGTACAGGATGAATCAAAAATCCGAAATAATAATTTAAAGATATATACGGTAGCGGCTATGTAGATGCTTAGTGAGGGCATACTAATACGTTATTATTACAGTTTCTGAGTCACAAGGCTTCGAATATTTGTCTCAACTTTTGTGTTGTTACAATTTAGTTCTATCCATGTTTAAAAGTATTAGTTTGGACTTCTGAAAAACACTGTAAAACGCTATATAGATAGATTTCAACTTGCCACTCCACTTGGCCCGATCGATTACAGCCATGTGTGCACGGTAGGTACTTGAATATTGTTTGCGAATGCTCGTAGTGTTTGCCATATAACAGGTTAGAGTTTACAACCCCGTCCACAAACCGGCAATACAGCAAATATTAGTATTTTGTAATATAAATTAAATGTGTATTGTTGGTACACAGGGTGAATTTCTTAAAGATGGTCCAATTCTGTACGGAATAGCGAAACATGCTCAAAGAAGTCTCGAGGCCGATTTTGATGAAAACTAAAACCGCGTAATTCGATGTTTGAAAAAAAAATAGCCATAATTCGATACGGTTTAAAAAACTGTAACCCGAAGTACGGAATTTCAATAATTATATTTAGAACTGTCAATAGATAGCGCTAGTGTATTAAACACTGAAAAATAATTATCTATATTATCTATATATATATAACTCAAAGGTGACTGACTGACATAGTGACCTATCAACGCACAGCCAAAACCACTGGACGGATCGGGCTGAAATTTGGCATGCAGGTAGATGTTATGACGTAGGCATCCGCTAAGAAAGGATTTTGATTAATTATACCCCCAAGGGGATAAAATACGGGATGAAAGTTTGTATGAAACTTTGTCAATTAAATTCTACGCGGACGAAGTCGCGGGCACAGCTAGTTTATATATATGGTTTTTCTGTACGTGGTATATTTTATACTGTACTAAGATTTATATTTATGAATTCTGAATTTTATCCTCCTTTATTAGACATCCCACTCAATACAATCGCAGTATAAAAATCAGGGATCTCACATTTTTGGATGTAACATCCGTCATTTTGATTTTGTTAGAGCCCATATCACCCAAATTATAATAAATAATCTAATTAGGTGTCATTCATTAAAGTTGGATGGATAATTTATGCGTTACGGTGGAACAAAAAATATACATACATAGACTGCTAAAAACATAACACTTCCTTTTGGCCTTGCAGTAGTCGGGTAAAAAATAATTATTACTATTCACCTGCTGTTAATCTTTCTCTAAGGATAAAAACGACCAAAAGAGTTAGGATATTTACTAGACAAGTTAAAAGGAACATTATGATGAACAAAAATATCGAACTCGAATATTTCAGAAAACATTGATTGATAAAGGTGAACATGAAAAAAATACTTCCTCAGAAGGTATTTGGTTCATTAAACAAAGGTGGCCGTACCTGCGAACTCCCAAATAAAATACAACAGCCGGATATTACCCAATTCCCATTTTCTACTCAGTAAGCCCGTCCACATGTACTCAGCCGCGCTCGAGCAATCAGTTATATCGTTATGTCAACGTCGACAGATGTCAAAACTGGTTGAAAATGCTGTTTAGTACACGTGGACGCGTCTAGGATCATTGGAGGAAGACTGTCAAGTTGAGCCTTTCTTATTCCCATAACTTGAACAAAACAACAATGGTGTGGAAATCGGTATCTGATAACTACTGCTGAAAAACTGTCGCGGAACAAAACACGACGGATCTAAATAAATAATCGACGTATAAATATGATCTCATCATACTTTACGACCAAGGGCAGTAATTACATATACATTAACTTTAGTTCAGTTTAGTTTAATCACGAACAGAATTAACGCCAAATCAATATAAGTAGGCACTTACTCTAAAAGCTGTTCTATTTTCAATTAGTCCTCATTTAAAGCATTTTAATAATTAATAGCCAAACCTCATTTCAACTCAAGCACCTTTGCAAAGAGAACATTTGGATGAGGTAAGTTTGTAGTACCACTTCGTGAAGTGCCAATTTGAAGCGTCTTACTTAAACTGCCTGGCAAAGTGCCCCTTGATTTACAACTGCGTTTGAAACTAGGCCGTAATATCTTACCGAACTTGAGTGAATAGGGGTGATAACGTCTTGAAGATAATTTATCACGATAGAAAATCAATGCTCGCAGTCACGATCTCTTCTAATACTTTTACTATGTAGGAGACACTATAAGCGTTTAAAAAACTTTAAACACGGTGGGTCATTTACAGCGGCCCATGTTTTTAAGGTACAGGACATTGCTGTAACTCAATTCGACACAACTTGAGTTCCGCAAAAATCAGCTGTCTAGATTTTTTTTAGGGGTTTCATGAAGGTACTACTAGTAATTGTGATAACCTGTGGTTGGTAATTCCTTACTTATCTTTAAGAAGTTATAACAATAGAGGCAAATATTGACATTAATTTGTACGTCACCAAACTTACCTAAACTTTACTGTCCTTTTTTTTTGAATGACCTAATGTTGTTGGCCAGAGTGTCCATAACAACTTCACCCGGACAAACTTTACTGTGCTCAAAGAAATTCAATCATACTAAATAATGCAGCAAGATTTCATCCACTTTTTGACATCTTAAAACATCTAAGCAATTAAATGACTCTATGGTATTAGTAATCATGTTGCGCATGCCATTTCATTTTTCAGACCACAGAGTTCAATATGTATCAGAAGAAGCACTGCTTTATTTTTTATAATTATGAGACCGCTTTTTGAATATTGTGCAACTACCACGTTTTTCAGTTACACGTTGTATATGTGTATAACAGTTCCAATATACCGCACGTCTGACTTCGCTCTTCATTATTAACTTTGCCGAGAACTCAATCCCTTGTGCGCGATACGTGTGAAAAAGTTTGGTATGCGGGCGCGATACGGGACATAAGGTACTCTACTCACACCCACCTCGATGCCTTTGTTCTTAATATCGTGAAATGGAGTATTCTTGTTCTTTGTGTCTTTGAAGAGTCATTATAAAGTTGAGATAGTAGATTCTGTAAAGTGGATTATTGTGTGCTGTAACGGGAACACAAATTTTGCTAAAATAAATACTAACTGAAAATTTTTAAAAATTTTTAGAGTTATTTTTAAAGAACTACTTATAAAAATTATTAGTTTTATTTATTAACTAGAATTAATTCGAGGGCATAAGTAGACTAATATAATATTTTATTGAATATCATAAATTACCTACTTAGTATCAAATTTCATTCAAATCCGTTCTGCCGTCTTGGCATGATGTTTCTTAAAAAACATATCGCTAAATTAAATAGTTAATTAATAAAGTAACCATGAGTATTGTAATAATAATAATAATTTAGCCCTTTTGACGTCCCACTGCTGGGCACGGGCCTCCCCTCAACATAAGGGGGATTCAGGCCATATTCCACCACGCTGGCCCAGTGCGGGTTGGCGGATTTCACATGTCTTTCGAAAATTGGTTAGATCTTCTAAGACATGCAGGTTTCCTCACTATGTTTTCCTTCACAGTAAGCAAGTGATAATCATATAGAAATTATGATTAGCACATAGATTTCGAAAAATCCAAAGGTGCGAGCCGGGATTTGAACCCAAGACCTGGTGCCAGCATGACGCGTGCTTTAACCAATCGGCTATCACTGCTATGAGTATTGTGTTATATAAAAATCAATAAACTCCATATGTTTGAATAATAAATAAATATCGCCAGACGAACACACCAACTGTATGGTCCCAAACTAAGCAACGCTTGTACTATGGGTACCGTACAATGGACTGGGGACGATCCCAGTGACAACCAGACCAGGGAAAATGACGAAAAGGCCATTTCCGAAATTTACCCTGACGGGAATCGAACCCGCGAATAAACATAAACACCATTGAAAGCGGACAAATATCACTATAAACGCCATCGAAAACAAATTACTGTTCATTATAATTCAAATGTGTCGCCATATAGTGTTAACCTGCATCAGTAAATTACTGAGAGCATTACCACGTCATAAATAATGTTTTATCCTATATAAAAATTAATCTTTATTTATCAGATTTATCACATTTTATTAAATAATAAAACCATAAAGCGCAAGTCGAAAACTAATCCGGAATTGAACATCCGGAAAAAAAATATGAGCTAACAAAAGAAAACTATACAAGAAAGCTTCCGCGAAATCTGGCGTCATAAATAACATACGCGTTAGTGGATGACGACAAAATAATAAAAGGTTCCGCACGGGCGTGGAGACAAGAAAATTGTGGTACAATATTAACGGATAGATTGATATTCTTTGGAGTCGCAAAACGAGAGATAGTTTAAGATGTTGGACACAATATTCTGATTTTGATAAACAAACTCGGTGAAACTTTGGGTCAAGCATTACTTACCTATTTTTAACTAGGTAGTAGTAACCTCGGCATCTTTGTTGGATAATATTGTCGATCCTGCCTTAAAGGAGGAACAGGGGTGGGAGAGTGTGGCGGGCCTATTAAAAAAGTAATTTTGGTCAATAATTAAGTATAGCCTTTCTAGTACAATATTCTAACCTAAAACCTTTTATAAATCTTCGCTTTGTTCTAACGTATTCGTATGCCACTGCCATTCTTATCAATGAAATCTGATAGGTATGTGAATGGAACGGTAAGCATACAGCATCACAAACCTATTTGTCCCAGTGGTCAAAAGAGGAACTATTTTTTTTCAAAAGATAAATATCGTTATCTGACAGTCTTGTATTGATACTAGCGACGCTCTCAGCAGGTCAGATTATGTTTGTGGCCCAATAAAAATATTGTGATCGGTGATGTAAAACTTAATGCTGATTAGGGTTGACGACCCCTCTCCTAGTTAAACTAGACTCAGATTATTTTTTTAATATTATTTTTAACACAAACGAAGTCACGTGCACACTTATCCGAAACTTTGTACATTACACTGAAACATATTACATTTGTTATGCATTGTGGAACGGAGTGCACTGAAACAAGCCTGAAACATTTTGAAATTAAACCAATCCCGCTAATGCAGCTAGCAACACGTTACAACACCGAGTTATATCCCTTTCATGTAGTTATTTCAAGTAAAACGGGATTCATCCCGCTGTTTCTAGGTGTTCTCTAAACAAACTGCAGAAAATACGAACATTAATGAATATTAAGCAAATATTTTATCGCAATATATTTTAATTAAATTTTTTCGTTGTAAATTACGACAAAATTTAATTAAAATATATTAGCACTATGTTTCTATAGTTCTAGTAGGCATTAACTCTTTTTTTGTGAATTTTAATAAAAAGCAAATTTGGATTAAAAATCATTTAGAATTGTCAAGTCTTATACTTAATTTTATTATCTTTATATTATACCAAGGACTGTATTAAACCAACTCCAACTCAGAGAGCGACCTCGAGCGGTCTCTAGAGAAGCGCAAGAGCACTCTTAAGTATGCTAAACTCTTATCGGATACTGCAAAAATTAAATAAAAATGTTCACATTATCCCAAATGAAGTTCAGTTCGAGTGTATTAGGGAGTGTGGGTAAAATCAATTAAAGCAAAATAAAAGATGCTTCTTCTGGCTCTGTGGTATTCTTCGGAAAAATGGAAACAAGGTAGTAATCCGCGAAAACCTCTTCAAAGACGTTCTGAAACTTTGAATATTTTCAAAGTTACTTGGAATTTCCCATCGTCACTTTAGCAATTAAGTAATATCAAAAACGGCACATTTCTCTCTTTATTTTAATACTAGCTGAGCCCGCGACTTCGTCCGCGTGGAATTTGACTTAACAAAAAGCCCGCTCCCGCGTACAACGCCCGCGCGACAGGATTAAAAAAAATGTAAAATTTTAATTTTCTAAAATAAAAGTAGCCTAAGTTACTCCTTAAAACATCAGCTATCTGCCAGTGAAAGTCCCGTCAAAATCAGTCCAGCCGTTTCGGAGATTACCCGGAACAAACAGACAGACAGATAGACAGACAGACAGACAATTTTTTTTTAAATCGCGATTTTGTTATAGGTGTCGTCTGTACTTTCATATGCATTTAGTGCAAAGGTGTTATTTTGATATTACAAACAGACACTCCAATTTTATTTATTTATATAGATTTTAGAAATGATAACTTCCATCATAATACTCGACCTAATTATTGGAAATCTATGACGTGTCACTTAAGCAATTGAGTTTTTATTATATTCTATCATGTTTGCTCATGTAGTCTTAATAAATTCTAGTGGGTACCTACCATTAACATTCAAAACCATTCGTATGTAAAGTTTAATTTCCTGGAACCTAGCTCCTTTGAGCGCTATCCTTTGTCTTTACTAGTCTTTGGATTCAACTCTTCGTTCTCCCTTTGTTCCAGTTTATCGTGAATATATGTGGAAATTTTCGCATTAAAACATTTAAAAATGCCCAAAAATTACACTAGATATATAAAAAATATACTAGATATAAGCTACGGCCAAGCCAAGGATAAACCAAGGCCAAACTAAGGCTACTTTCACAGAAAATTAAAATTATTATTACTTACTAAAAAGTCATGATGTTAAAACAGAAGTTCCTGAACAATAAAAAAAAACAGAAAAGCAAATGTCACTGGATAAACACTAGTATTTTACCATCAATCCCGTGAAATTCCAACCAACCATTACCTCTTCAGATTCAAAATGTTATTTTTTCCCAAAAATGAACACTTTCCACAAATGGTCACTTTCTCAAAATGCCTAAGTACTCTTCCAAAATGACTACTCAACCTAAATTACTCCTTTCCCAAATGAGCGAATTCCCAAAATCACCTTTTTCCTAAAATTACCAAATTTTCCAAAATATTTCACTTACCTAAAATAGGTACTGCCGTTTTAACATTGAACTAGTCCCTAGTTTAATGTTAAACCTGGCACAATTGGCTCGAAGCACTCACTCGCTTGCACTGTTCGCTGGTTCTAGTACTTTCTGCGCCTCTGTGGTGTAAATAGGTACCTAAATCTGAGTGAGATTTCATTATTATTTACTATTACTTATTTAGTGACAATGGTGTTGCCTGCTCATATTCTGTTGCTGTTCCTGAGAATGTACACCATCTTTTATTCATTGAAAATAGTAACCATTGAGTTTCTTGCCGGATCTTCTCCGTGGAAGCCGCATTCCGAACCGGTAGTAGATTCTGACTATTCATAAATGCTTTGATGGCTTACATGATTAAAAACAATTTTGAGTTTGAGTTTTGAGTTGTGTTCAAAGCATCTATCTCATACTGCGTCTAGTTTAAAAAGGGCACCATCCTTCATGAGACACGCGCCTTACAATATTTCGCGTACATTGCTCGGGTCATCTAAATTATTCATCGCACGGGCTACTACCGACGGTCCTGTCGCACTCAACTTTACTATTCCCCCGTGTATGGTACTTACAGAATAATGTATTATGTTGCGCCGTAATACGTATGTGGACAGAGATTATTGTAAGCCCGTGTGTAGAATGTCGATTAAATTTACACCTTCAATTGAAAATCTGAAGATATACGACCCTAATAAGGGTTGAATACATATTGATCAATTACTTCCAGAACAAGGGGAATTAAACTAAAATGTCTTTGACTTTACACGTCTTTTAGAAGCAGCTTGATGTTTTACATTAGGCTAATAATATTTTTTTAGTTACATATTTAGACAATATTATAGGTAGTCGTGATTTGTGCACTGAAAAGTGAAGGTTACAGTTCGGGATCCTATAGTATCTGCGCCAACACGTCTAAAAATAATACATTTTAACCTGAAAATGTTGCCAACCAAAAAGTTTTTATCCCAAAATTATGAAAGCACGCTGAAGTTGTCACCTTGGCAAGCATTATCTCGTCAAATGAGTCCCATTGGTTAAATATTCCAAAAGCAAAGGGGGTATGGGAAAAATTCAGAGATTGCAGCATGGATACACAAAATGTAATAACAGCCAGCTACGTTTATGTTAATACTAATCCTCATAAAAGCACAGAATCTCTAAATAATATCATGATGAACCCAAGATAAAATTTATGGCATACGCTGCTTTATTACAAAAATATATTTGTAAGCTTTCTTTCTAATACACCCTAGTAAATATTTCTTATTACTGGCCGTGTTCATATGGATATGATGGAAATCCATTTGACCACCTTGAAATGCTCCACATTTATACCACTGTAAGGTATAATGTTGCATAACTATCGATGGTTGATGATCGTTAGTATTGCAATACTATAAAGGCCTCGAAAACTTGTCATGATATCGATAGGGTTATCGCTATTGATATTTGCATGCGACAATACTATCGATACTATCGATAGCCCTTTCGATATTAATGGATAATTACAAGCTCAACTATCCATAGTTACCTAGTCAACAACATTAAGGTATGTAAGTACCTATATATATCCAAGATTACTTAACTTACCACAGTTCATGTACAATCAAGTTTCGACTCCGGGTACATATTGAGTTCTACCATAAACCCGCTAATCTGGGTTAGTTTGACTTTGTCAGCGGCCACAGATAAATAGATTTGGTTGGTGAATCGAAATACGGCACAATTTAAGTGTAGTCGGATTATTGGCTTGGAACGGCAACAGATGTCTTAGCATCAGTTTTGATATCAATGTCTGGCTAAGTCTGGGATAACGAGAGTGACTGGAATTATCCTAAGCCTTTGTTTATTGACTTCAATGGGTGCGATTATCTCAATAGCCGCAGAAGAAATATTTTCTAATGTATAACATTGCATATTTTATGTATCTTAATTTTTGATTTTTCTTATAATTATGTATTTATCAGTGACGTATACATGTAAGACCTGTGTAACTAACAAACAACTTTATGCCGACTTCCATAGAGTTCTAAATTTGAAGCACTCATTATGGCATTAATTTTAAGTATTCCACAGTATTCGTTTCGTTTTCATCAACGAGTGTAAATGTGTTTGGTTTATTTTTTATTGGACTAGTCCCGCCGTTCACTCCCACCACTGTTACTCCTGTAAGCCAGGATCGACAATGGTGACCAATGATGGCGTTGAAGTTCATGACCCTCAACGAGTCCCGGGGTGTACGCTAAGTAAAAATACAATTTAGGAGTCCTTCTTCAAAATAAATAGTAGGTAATATAATTAAATAACATTACGGAACCTATCAATCACAAAGTCACTGCAACTTATTTATCAAACTCAAACTCATCGGGCGTAATATCAGTAAAGTTTTCGGACGATTTCCCACTCTCATAAACATGGGTATGCAGATTAATTTCATCCTGAACCCCTTAAATTCGTTGTTGTAATTTTACAAATAGCTTCTTAATTTACATTCCATCGGCTAGAGGTCTTGCAAAGCATCTCGGCCAACTTCTTACTTTTATCATTCTAATGGAATTATTATTTTTGAAAATATAATTATGGGAAATACATACGTATTGCAGGCTATCATTGAACGCCTTTAGACAAGTTTATACAGTCTAACCCACATAAGATGGTGACGGAAAAAATATGGTACTTACGTAATTGTATAGGTAGGGTTTAAATTATCTATTTCTTTATATTTATCTTATCCTAACAATGCACTATTTAATTCATGGCGCCTAATACTAAACATGACGAATCTACTTACAAAAAATAATCTAATAAGTTTCTTATAACCTGGCATTTGATTAAAACATTCGCTACATCTGTATTATTCTAATTTATTTGCATGCTACCCACCAGCTGAACAATTCAAATATGTATAGATACCCGCCGATAAAATATTTGTTTCCGTATTTCAGTGTACCATACCTATCACTTTTACTTAAGGCTAAATCGCCCATCTAGCCCGCGAAGTTCAAATTTTTTGAGGTTTTTTAGAAATTTTTCAAAATCTGACAATAATAAAAGGCACATTTTGTAATTCGCGAAAAAGACCGTGTGCAGTGCATTTATTAATATATATCCAACTTACTCTAAAACATTTCAAAAACGACAGCTATCCAGATAATCTGGCAATGTTTGTATATTTAGTGATTTACTAATATCATATCCACCGTGATAATATTTAGACTAAAATAAATGTATTAATAAACTCACTGCATACTGTGTTTTTCGCAAATCACAAAATGTTGTCTTAAATGTTTTCTGATTTTGGATAAACTATAAAAATACTCGAAAATTTTGAATTTCGCGGGCTAGACAGGCGCCTTCACCTTAAGAAGCCTCTTTGACCACAACTGTACATTGTTGCTATAAAAATGAAGGGCGCTTCTAATTCAGAGCGGCTTAATTCAGTGCTAAAGGTCATTACGTTAGCGCCATTTGAGTCATTAAACTGTTTCGCTAACGACCATGTGTGGTCCGAATCAATTACATACGATCGCGACCTCTGAGTATGGGGTGCTTGTGTAGTAGACGCAACATTTACAGATAAAGTTAATACCCAACAATTTATTTGCGGTAACTGTTTAACATCAGGCGTATTGTACGTACGCTTGTTAAGCGACTTTGTCATAGAAAAACGCGGGTTATACTTCCGCATACAGCTTTAATAAACATAGCCGCAAGGTAGGACAATATTTGTCGCATTATTCTAAAAAAAGTTACACAATTATTCCGCTCCGGGTTCCTAATGATGGCAAATTACGAGATATGCTATGCAAAAAGACAAGCAATTAGGCGGACGCCGCGATATATCACGCTGGACAGGTAGCGACATGTTGCCGAGATGGTGGCTTGTCTAATGGCCCACGAGAAGCGATGCGAAATGGTAATAATTTCAGAGCTCTAGTCGGTCACAGCCGAGCTCACCAACATGTCATTTTATAAATGAAAAATGAAATGGTTACTAACAAACCATTTCTCCCTTTTAGGATACTTTTTGCTTTGGGTCACAACTTTTGAAATTAATATATCTATACAAATAAATAAAATTGGAGTGTCTGTTTGTAATATCAAAATAACACCTTTTCACTATATGCATATGAAAGTACATACGACACCTATAGCAAAAACGCGATTTGAAACATTTTTGTCTGTCTGTCTGTCTGTCTGTCTGTCTGTGTGTTTGTTCCGGGTAATCTCCGAACCGGCTGGATCGATTTTGACAGGACTTTCACTGGCAGATAGCTGATATTAAAAGCAGTAACTTAGGCTTTAGCAGTTACTTTTATTTTAGAAAAACAAAAAAAGAAATGGGTCCTGGCGCGGCCTCAGAACGCGGGAGCGGGAGCTGTTAAGTTAAATTCCACGCGTACGAAGTCGCGGGCTCAGCTAGTATATAATAAGTATATAACTTAGCATGTTATAATTAGTTCAAGAAATTGTAATGTCTCGATGACGGATTATGAAGGCGGAAATACCTATTACAAAATTGGTTACGTCGTGTACGTTCAGCGTAATTTAAAAAAAACATAATACGTCGCGGTGGAGATATAAATATAAATAACAAAGGTGTGCTAAAACGGCCGGTGAGAGATTGTTGCAATATTTCTTCGGCTGGAGAAGGGACCCACGGTTATGGCGATGAATTATATAATTTGTTATGCTTTGTGCCGCGGGACTGTTCAACTGCAGACCCCGCTATCGTTGTGTGGTTCGAGATATCCGAAGTATAATGTCCATGATTTTACCCGAGTAGGTTTTTATTAATACGGAACGCAAACGAAAATAAATAAGAATAAATAAATATCGCCAGACGAACACACCAACTGTATGGTCCCAAACTAAGCAACGCTTGTACTATGGGTACCGTACAATGGACTGGGGGCGATCCCAGTGACACCCAGACCAGGGAAAATTACGAATAAGTCGTTTCCGAAATTTTCCCCAGCGGGAATCGAACCCGCAACCACCATGTGCAGTGAGCCGAGCGGCCTACGCTTGAACCACTGCGCCAAGCGGTCGTCAAATATAATATATTATACTAGCTGAGCCCGCGACTTCGTCCGCGTGGAATTTAACTTAACAAAAAAGCCCGCTCCCGCGTTCTGAGCCAGCGCGACAGGACCCTATTTTTAATTTTGTTTTTCTATAAAAAGTAGCCTAAGTTACTGCTTATAACAACAGCTATCTACCAGTGAAAGTCCCGTCAAAATCGGTCCAGCCGTTTCGGAGATACTCTTTGATTTCATGTGTTTTTATTTTTTTACGCGGAAACCTAATTGTTTTCCTAAAATTAAAGTAGCTTAAGTTACTCTTTAAAACATCAGCTATCTGCCAGTGAAAGTCCCGTCAAAATCGGACCAGCCGTTTCGGAGATTACCCGGAACAAACACACAGACAGACAGACAGACAAAACATTTTTAAAACGCGTTTTTGTTATAGGTGTCGTATGTACTTTCATATGCATTTAGTGAAAAGGTGTTATTTTGATATTACAAACAGACACTCCAATTTTATTTGTATAGATAAAGTTTTTATACAGCTTGAAACAGTAAGGGTATACTTTTTTTTCAAAACTTAACTTTGTAATTCTAAAACTAACAGCTTTGGAGAAAACTTGTAAAACAAAAGGTGTTATAGGAGTATTCCTATCTAAATTTCTAATTCCTATCTAAAACTATCGGCTTTGTGGGACAGTTGAAGTAGGTACTAATGGTTTTGTAGACTTGTGAAATCTGTCAACAGCTGTAACAGCTGTTACAGCTGTTGACAGATTTCACAAGTCTACAAAACCATTAGTACCTACTTCAACTGTCCCACAAAGCCGATAGTTTTAGATTTACAAAGGAAAGTTCCTAAAAAATATACCCTTTCTGTTTCACCTGGTATTGAGAGGGCGTGAAACCCATCTCAAGTATTTATAAAATAAAATATAAATAGGTATGATTTCACTACCGCTCATATACCTACGGACTGGCTTGAACGGGATATTTCTACCCTCTCACAGAAAACGGCGTAAAGTTGCTATTCTAGCTGCGTTTCGTACGATAAATGTGAGAACCGGAAGTAGAGCCCCCTTACTGCCCCTTCCTCTGTCCTACTCTCCTTCAGACCGAGAACATACGAGTAACGCTTTTGGTATTGAAAGCATCTACAAGCTACGGTAATTGCTTAACATCAGGCGGGAGTACGATTGTTTGTCAACTAATTCGAAATACCCAGAGATGAGAGCCGTGGCTTAAACCTGAACACCTTGTTCCAAAGCGTCCACTTCAACCACTTGGCTAGTCACTGTTTAAATATCAATAGTTACCTATCATGTACAATAGTTTAAATAGGTCTATTAGCGAAGACCTGTACTATTATGATGTTGAATTTTATGAAAATGAAACCATCAATTTATTAGTAAATTTTCGTGGAACATAAAACGGTACCTGCACAATGGTTTACGGCTGTCCATGATATTTAATTGAATAATGACTGGGAGTAAACAAAGGCATGATACGCTATTAATCTTGGCGGCAGAATTGCTGATTGGTACCATGAGTTTTCGAAAAGTTTTCAGCTGAAACTCGATAGCGGACGAGACTCACAAAGACGCACACGAGGTACATAAACTGCTTTTGCGATACCCAATATTAGAATCAAAGCGTTAGAGTAGCCCAACTAAGATCCATGATTCCTTCCCACTGGTCTTCAACAAGCTGTAACAGTCTTGCTTCTATGGCAAGCAGCCTATACGAATATTTATGTCACCCGCTTTGCAGTGGAAGGAAGTGAATAAATTTTCTTTCAATTCCTTTCAATCTTTCTTTAGAGTCAATTAGTGCGAGTTACAAGACAGTTTAGCTGTTCCCCGGGACTCATCGAGTGTCAAACCTCGACGTCATCATTGGACACTACTGTCGACCCTGGCTCACTGAATATACTGGGGCTGCTCTGCTACTCACTGGCACAGTGGCGGAAGGGAGTGGCAGAGCCAGCCCTATTGAAAAAATGACATTAACACAATTTGACCTTCATACTCCTAATCAGTACTTTTGTATCGAGTTATATAAAATTATTATAATATAAGTATGTGAAAAATGATACTATGTATAGCTTCTCACAAAGCTTATCCATATTTGATAGGCATCCTTCCTTTAAATATCCTTTTAAATCTTTATCTCGATTCTTTTAAATCGAGCGCGATAATCCAATGAAGTTTCGTGGTGCCACCCCAAATCAGCTAATGAAAACAGATGAATATCGCACGCTTCTCCCATAACATTCTTCTGAATGAATACATTTTAACCATGGTAAACAATTAATTATTAATGTGTTACATGAAAATGTTATCGCTGTCGTATCCTACACCAACAAAAGGACCGTGGAATATATTTTAACTTAAAAATACTGCACATTTTAGAAGAAACATCTGTAGGTAATATTAAAAACCCGACTACTTCTGAATGACCAAAGAATATAAAGTATTTGACACTGCTTTATTCACTTCATACATGAAAATAGCGCGTGGTGAGTGAATCAAGCAAAATCGAATTATACCGATGTTTTTTCTAAGATATTATGCATGATTGTAGGTAAGGCTACAGATAGATAATTCGCAAAAATATTATATTATTTTATTTAATAAAGCTGGACTTCATTCGTCATCATTTTCTATATATAAATAGAATACAGCAAAACATAGCTCTATGTGCTCTATATAAAATGATTGAGGTTCATCACGAATATCGTTAATTTGCACATCTATAATGGGCAATCTGTTCACCGCTGCAGTTTGTATAACTATGTCTGTATAATTAGAACCGATGCTGGGATTCTGTAACAAAAGGGATTATGCAATTATCACTCAGATTATTGTTACGTTTCTAATAGTTGAGTATAGCTGCGTCTGGACTGATCGAGCAGCATGGCGAAGCTGCCTTGGACATACGCCGGGCACGGCATCATTAGTTCGACTCAATCTAGCACGAACTCTAACATGATCCTATCGTCATTCAAAAAGCATGCTGACACTGTCACTCTTATGTATTAAGTCTGTCGTGTGAGCGGAACGGCAAAGGCTTACGTACATACGTTTGACGCTACAATTTTTTTTTGTTTTGTGCTCGGGGCTGCGGAAAATATGACAGAATCACAAATACACACATATACCTGCTAAATATTCTAGAACATGAGTGGCCAATCATTTGCCTTCGATAAAACAGAGTAAAGCTGCGTGGTTGGTCAAATCACGTGACTCAATTTTAATTAATTAACTGCTTATAAGCAGTGATAGTCGATTGGTTAAGCACGCGTCTTGCGGGCACCAGGTCTTGGGTTCAAACCCCGGCTCGCACCTCTGGATTTTTCGAAATCTATGTGCGAATCATAATTCCTATATGATTATCACTTGCTTACGGTGAACGAAAACATCGTGAGGAAACCTGCATGTCTTAGAAGATTTGAGCAATTTTCGAAGGAGATGTGAAATCCGCCAACGCGCCAGTGCGCGTTGGCGGATTTCACAGTGGCCCAGTGGTCAGCGTGGTGGATTATAGCCGGAATCCCCCTGGTGTTGAGGGGAGGCCCGTGCCCAGAAGTGGGACGTCATAAGGGCTTAATTATAATTATAACTGCTTAGATGAGATATAAAGAAACAGGTATAAAGGAGTTACATACCGAGCATCCATCACTGGCAGGTGGTACTGAGTAAAATAAAGGAAAGGTGTCCGATGGATACGGGCCGACCACCTTGTCATTCCAGGTCAGCAGGCGAACGGCCTTAGTGATGTCACGTGCAGAATATGGCTTCGAATTATTGCAATGATATCGCAAAGTTTGTCTAATATATGTTGTGTTCTGTTTTAACCATTTAAAATCCGCGGCTGTTGACTGAAACACATGACGTAATTGATTATTTTTTTTGTTCGTACGAGCGTGTGGAAAACTTGATTGTAATGACGGAGTTTAATGATGAGGATATTAGAATAAGAACCGTCTTTAAAGTTGTGGAAGCCCGATAAGAATGCTTTTCTTTCGGAATAGAGTTCAAAAAACAGTGAACGTTCTCTGTCGAATGTTCACAGTGAAGATGCTCAAATTGTCTCCTTACCTAGTCGTTAAGATTTTTACTTTGATACGGAGCGGTTTATTCATTTAGACACTCTTTGCAATAAGTGTCTGATTAGCGCCGAAGTATAATAAAAGGTACATTCATATCTTTAGGCAGAAGATGTCTATTGTTGGACGTCATACGCCTCATAAATACTCCCACACACCAGGGTACTTCTCCACTAGCATCCACCGGTTCCTGCGAGGTGTGTGACGTCATCAGTCTACCTCGGGTCCATTGACCTCAATACTATTTCCTACTTCTAAATAAAAGGTACTTACACCATACATTTGTTTCCAATCCATCCCAATTTCACTTATCCAGAAAGGTTTTACTTTATCAGTGTAATCATATAGTGCTCCAGGTATATCTTTCTTGGAAATGCATATTTCTCTAGGATTTGGGCCACAATACGCCTGAAACCTATTACTGAGTGGTTTCAATGTGATAAGTGCTGAAAATCAATTAATTCTTTGTGAACTTTTGTCTATGTGTACTTGTTTTTTTAAAGTATATGTATGAAAATTGTATACTAGTATAATGTAACACTATTTCAAAATCTAGGTGAGAATATTGTTTTCTTATATTTACGCGAATACTACTTACACATTGAAATAAAACTATTTTACGGATTTTATCGCGTTTATTTAGGTTGTTATTTTCCCGACGTTCGGCCGCTTTACAGCAACCATGGTCACGGGGGGACCATGGTGGAAACGTCGGGAAAATAACAAACTAAATAAACGCGATAAAATCCGTAAAATAGTTTTATTTCTAGGTGAGAATATCAAGTATTTTATAAACACATATGGATACTTACTTTTATCATTTTTAGCAGGATTATCAATTTCGCATGGGAAATCTGAAGCATCTGTAAGTAGAACACAATTATTATGTACGAATATATCTAAAACTTCAAATATATTTCTAAAGTCTTCGCTATGATAATTCAAGCCAACATTTAGTAGATACACGGATTTGTCGCCCGCTTAGCGCAGTAGTTTGAGCTTTGGCCGCTTGACTCACTGCACCGGGTGGTTGCGGGTTCGATTCCCGCCAGGGCAAATTTCGGAACCTTCGAGGCCTTTTCGTAATTTGCCTAGGTCTCGTGTCACTGGGATCGCCCCAGTCCATTGTACGGTACCCAAAGTACAGGCGTTGCTTAGTTTGGGACCATACAGTTGGTGTGTAAGTCTGGCGATATTTATTATGTAATATTTCGGCCACTTCCTTCGAGGGGTAATTATTTTCATTTCAGATAAGCCTTGCGAGGCAAACGCTCATGCTGCCTCGCCCAAGCATGAAACTGATGGCTAAGTTCAAACCAGTGGCTTTCGCGGGTCACATAATTCCTATGCCTGAGGCAGTCACAAGAGTCTTCAGTCAGTCAGTACACGGCTAACTACGTACCTTCTTCGGATGAGCCAGCATTATATTTACCGGGAATACCGGGAGGTCCAGGGGGCCCCACAATATTGTTTTGAGGATCCTGAGAATGAAAGTCGAAATTTTCATTAGGTGACAATTAGGTACTTTTATAGAGGTGAAGGCGCCTGTCTAGCCCGCGAAATTCAAAATTTTCGAGTATTTTTATAGTTTATCCAAAATCAGAAAACATTTATGACAACATTTTGTGATTGTGTGTTGTTTTTTTTTTAAACCGTCTCTACATTTAGCAGTTAATAAAAATAATTTATAAACCGTTTTTTTTTTTATAAGTCTGCCCACCTTATCAATAGTCCGTACAAGTGGGTGGGTTAGGGTGGAACGCAGTCGCTCTGTGTTAATGTAAGTGAATAGGCCAATTTACTGCGGTAAAGTTAAGCTGTAGCGAATTGACTTCGGCTCTTATATGGGTTGGCTCTACTAGGGTAGTACCACCCTCTCACAGAAGATCGGCGAGAAGTAGTTACAATACGTGCATTTTGTACGATGAGTAAGAAAGCCGAAAGCCCAACCCCCCTACCCTTGCCCCCCCCTCTGTCCCACTCCTCTTCAAGTTGGCAACGTTCGAGCAATGCCTTGATAGTTACAAGCATCTATAGGCTACGGTAACTGCATAACATGATACAAGTCGTACGATTATTTGGCGACTTAGTTCTACAAAAAAAAAGCAACTCACATCTCCTTTTTCACCTTTATCTCCCTGTAAGAATAGATATGGTAATGTTAATCTATACAAATAAATAAAATTGGAGTGTCTGTTTGTAATATTAAAATAAGACCTTTACACTAAATGCATATGAAAGTACATACGACACGTATAGCAAAAACGCGATTTAAAAAAAAATTGTCTGTCTGTCTGTCTTTCTGTCTGTCTGTCTGTGTGTTTGTTCCGGGTAATCTCCGAAACGGCTGGACCGATTTTGACCGGACTTTCACTAGCAGATAGCTGATGTTATAAGGAGTAACTTAAGCTACTTTAATTTTAGAAAAACGATTAGGGTTCCGCGTAAAAAAATAAAAACACATGAAATCAAAGAGTATCTCGGAAACGGCTGGACCGATTTTGACGGGACTTTCACTGGTAGATAGCTGATGTTATACGCAGTAACTTAGGCAACTTTTAATTTAGAAAATCAATTTATTTTTAAATGGGTACTGTCGCGCGGGCTCAGAACGCGTCATCGGGCTTTTTTGTTAAGTTAAATTCCACGCGGACGAAGTCGCGGGCTCAGCTAGTTAAGTATATTATTAAATGTTACGATCAGTATTATCATTTGTGTTGCCAATGGAGTGAGGAAGATTGAATTAAAATGATTTACCATATCACCACTTTCACCCTGAAACAAAAGATGTAACGTACAGCTGCTGTATCATTTATCACAATATAATAATCTAAGTTCAACAACCGGGTGTATCAAATACGTGTCACGCCTACTTTTCATCGTGTCACAAGATTAGAATATAGTTCATTAGATTTTACGTAAAGAAAGAGGAAAGAAAGTAACATTTACCATTTTGACACAGCTCAAAAGACACAATAAAAAAACAAAAAATAAATACAATAAGTAGGGCTACTAAAATACGCGGAGGGCTTAAGGCTAAAGCGCCCATCTAGCCCGCGAAGTTCAAATATTTTGAAGTTTTTTAGAAATTATTCAAAATCTGATAATAATAAAAGGCACATTTTGTAATTCGCGAAAAAGACCGTGTGCAGTGCATTTATTAATATATCCAACTTAATCTAAAACATTTCAATAACGACAGCTGTCCAGATAATCTGGCAATTTTTGTATATTTAGTGATTTACTAGTATCATATCAACCGTGATAATATTTAGAGTAAAATAAATGTATTAATAAACGCACTGCATACTGTGTTTGTCGCAATTACAAAATGTTGTCTTAAATGTTTTCAGATTTTGGATAAACTATAAAAATACTCGAAAATTTTGAATTTCGCGGGCTAGACAGGCGCCTTCACCTTAAACGTAGTATTTAAAATTCTGTGATGGAGGGGCACTCGGAATATTTATAAAACTAAAAAAGAGGTTGTATAGGGTACAATTTTTGAAATTGGAAAGTTCGAATTTTTACTTATAAATAATTGTACCAACTTTTAGGATATATTTATATCTGGCCAGTGTTTCATACAGAAAAGATTCTATAAACATTCGGAGAGGCCTGGTAAAACATGAAAAGAAATAACAACAAAAGGGGGATGACCTTTGGGATGACACTGGTTTGTATGTATCTCACGGATGGGCCGAATAGATTCCCAGAGCAGCCTAATGTACTGTACTTACTACCACACGGTTTTAGTAGTTTTATAAGACTGATGCAACTTACCCTTGGTCCCTGAGGTCCTATCACACCCTGAAAACAAAAAGCAGATGAGATGCATAGAAGCCGTTCATCATTTAGCTAAGTTAGGGCTTACGGGAATACCAGTAATGTGATAACTTCTCATTGCTTATAATCTCAAAAAAAAAACCAACCCTTATAGCCTACTAGCTGTGCCCCGCGACTTCATCCGCGTAGTATTTTAACTTAGCAAAAATTTCGGGATTATCGGGTTAAAAAGTATCCTATATGTTAATCCCGGTTATAATCTATCTGTGTTCCAAATTTCATCCAAATCCGTTCAGTAGTTTTTGCGTGAAGGAGAAACAAACATACATACATCCACACTCACAAACTTTCGCATTTATAATATTAGTAGGATATACAGTGTATTTCAGAAGTCCGAAACAATATTTAAACATGAGCGTGCAAGAGTGGCGGGCGAACAACTAAATTGGTCAATTTTATATGAGCTAACCCATCTACAGAAGACTGCTTGAAATATACGGTATTTTGTATTTATTATGAAAATTATTTACAAAGTGTTTTTTTCATTTTGCGACAGAATGCTTTTACAGATTGTTGACAGATTTATGTCGCTGCCCCTTTCTTTAACCGCTTAAAAAAAGAGACAACGGTATTGTGTCAGTGTAAATGAGGATCTTTAATGGGCCACGACTCAATTTTGTTGACTCTACATAAGATATTGGACTTGTAATAGACTCTTTAAATAGCTTACCGGTGCTCCTTCCACCCCACGTTCCCCTTGAACTCCTTGCAGCCCAGTATACCCCTGTAATTAAGATTAACTTTTTAGAAGGAATGGTTATGTTTATGTATGTATCATTTTTATGTTCCACCATAGAGCCTAAACTACCCATCTGATTTTGATGAACTAAGTGTCAATCGATTCATTATTATGATCTAGGGGACATGGGCTACATTTAATATGAACGTAATCAATAATGTCCACTCGTCTACCCGTGTCGGCCGATTCTCGACTCGCCTCGACTCACTCTACTTGAGAAGCAGTCGTTAGCGGACTTGGACATTTTTGTAGCTATCGTTAATATATCGTACACTCGACTTTGAAAACCGACGTATTGCGAGTGAAGTGTTATTGGAACGCGCCCTGTTGTACAATGTACCGGCCTACTAGTGGTCCTGAAATATATTAATAATTATTATAGATGAGTACTCACTTCATCCCCTCGACCTCCCTTTGCACCTTTGGTAAATAGCGCAGGATCCTTAAACAATAAATTTGTTTTAAACAAAGCCTTCACTCCTTCTTCCGATATTTGAAATTAAGATACGTACCTACCTAGTTAAAATAATGTTTATCATGGTGGTGCCACCGCCAAATGTACACTACTGTTTTATTTTGTTATGTCAATTTCAAACTTGGGTGTAGGCACAACAAAAAGTTAATTATATTCTATTCTATTCTATTCTATTCTAGGTACATTATTAACTGACGTACATAAAGCAAAAGACAGATGATATAATTTTATTATATTACTAGTTGTGCCCGCGACTTCGTCCGCGTGGAATTTAATTGACAAAGTTTCATACAAACTTTCATCCCCTATTTTATCCCCTTAGGGGTAGAATTAATCAAAATGCTTTCTTAGCGGATGCCTACGTCATAACATCTACCTGCATGCCAAATTTCAGCCCGATCCGTCCAGTGGTTTGGGCTGTGCGTTGATAGATCACTATGTCAGTCAGTCAGTCAGTCACCTTTGAGTTATATATATATAGATACTATGGTATAGCCAAGGTGTAGGCAGTACCACCCCCTCACAGAATATTGACATAAAGTAGCTATCATAGCTATTTTTCGTACGATGAGTAAGGGTTCCGGTAGACCAACCCCATTCGCTTTCTCTCCCTCTGCCCTCAGGTCGACAACGAGCGAGCTATGTATTTGGTACTGCATCTATAGGCTAAGATAATTACGCTGATTTGCCGACTTTTGTCATGGTAACTAATTATCTATTACTAGTTTATGCCCGCGACTTCCTCCGCGTAGACTTAAGTAAAGTATTCTATGTGTTTATCCAGGTTATAAACTATCTTTGTTCCAAATTTCATCCAAATCTGTACAGTAGTCTTTTCTTGAAAGAGTAACAAACATACATCCACACTCACAAACTTTCGCATTTATAATATTAGTAGGATTAACTAACGTAGATACCTATAAACAAAGTAAACTATGTATTTATTTATTTTTATCTGCCACACCACCAATCACTCTTCGTTGAGTTTAATAGTAGGTATAAGGATAAAGTTACTTACAATGTCCAGTTTACAATATCCTGGAAAATAAAATTTGTTTTATTTTATTATCCTTGAATGTCCAACTTAAATAACTTTTGTGCTGTATAATTTAATTTAAAACCAACTTACCTATTGGTGTTTAAATTTAAATATTTTCCCCATAATATAAAAAATTTGGCCGTCACAGGACGCCCGGCATATGTGTGAGATGTGTAGTGTATAGTATGCGCACGCACGCATACAAGGGGGCTAAGAGCGGTGGCTCAGAGGGGGCATGACGGCATGAGAGAGCATCATGCCAATTGCCGTGACGGCATACTGGTCGATGTTGCACATCAAAAGTTATTGAAGTGTAAAAGAACATGTTTGTAATAAAAACATAGATACCTACTTAATTTAGTGGTCTGAATCCCCTCGCATTGAAAGCGGGTCCTTGGTATAATGGCAAAGAGGTTTCCCCCCTATAACATTGGCCTCAAAATATCAACGGCGAAGGGGCAAAGTGGTACACGGGTGCACGAAAGTGGGGGCAACTTCAGTGCACCCCTGTTTACCCCGTTGGGAAAAATAAGCATGATGATAGTGTCCACTTACTGAATTGTGGTGATGTACATGTGCCTGTCTGAAAATAAGAAATAAAAATCGTTTTCAATTCTTCTTATTTCCGCAGTTTTGCTCTTACGTCACAACCACGTTTGTCGAGTTTATAACAGACGATATTAGTTGATATAAGTTATAAAAAACATTATTCTTACCATTTCCTCGCAATCTGTAAGGAAAGGAAGAAAATATATTTAAAAACTATTAAAGGCACACAAACAGGGTCTAAGTCTACAGGGTCTAAGTAACAATTGAAAACTACATTCGAAATGTTGTCGACTAGATGACTGCTAAGACATGGTAACAATACATAATATGGACCACAAAGAATTTATGATTTCCGATAAAGAATTCACGAGGATTATATAAAACATCGGTGGTTTTAATTGGTTTTAAAATTAGCAGGCTTAGGGTTCAGGTGGCAACAAAATAATGCAAGCGGAATGTGGGAACAAACGTTCCGCCTCAGCATATTTCTGCTCAGCTTGATTTGGTACTCTGTCAGATCTTGATTGTAAGTGATGTGATGTTAAGTCAACAATAACAAAATTAATAACAATAAGTTGGTAGCGTTCTTTGTTTTGAATTATAACTTACCTATAGTAAGAACTGAAAAAAGAGCTAGCGACTAGCATTGTCTGAAGGAATTGTATAGTCCTCTAATCGCTTTTGCCAATCAAGTATAATCAGCTCGCGAGTTTAGGTCCAATTAGTCATATTACGATCCGTGGTGCCTTACAACTAGTCTACAATCAGCTGTAACAGTCTTGTTTCAGTCTTGTTGTTGTATGGCAATTAGCCCATACCAGCTACATACATTTTGTCTCCCGCTTTGCATTGGAGGGAAGTGGAAATATTTTCTTCCAACTCCTCCTATTATTTCTTTCGATTAAATTCATGCGTTTTCCAAGACAATTTAACTTTTCCCCGGGACTCGTCAGGGTCAAACCTCGACGTCATTATTGGTCACCATTGTCGATCCTGGCTTACAGGAGTTACAGTGGTGGGAGTGTGTGGACTAGTCCTCTAGTCACGCCCATGTCAAAAATAGATAGCAATCTGACTCGGCGATGTCGTCTACATGAAATAAGTGACTGGCGCTGAAATCTCTAGTCATTAGCTGGGCGTGTCCAGTCACTGCTCTCATGTAAACCGGGCGTTAGGAGAGTTGTACGCGAATAAATAACCAATTTAGAAATGTAATGGTTCACTCACCTACTTCATGCTGGAGTCCTAAACAAGTCAAAATCCATAATAATGATATCGGTGTTAACAAACTCATTGCTACAACGTTTGTGAATACTAAAATTAAACAGTATTATGTGGTGGTTTATTTATATATTTACCTTGTAAACTTCTTTCCCTAATGGAAACTGGCCATTAAATTTATCCTGTTATGAGTCAGTGCATAAAACTACATAGGAAGGTATACATTTTTGTTAGTATTTATGTTACTGTGAATTTCTGTATTTGGTTAATACTAAGTAAGAACTACCAAGCCTACTTAATCAACCTAGGTTGTTTTACCTGGGTAGGATTTGTTGGTGGTCATCAAATATAAGCCTTACTTAAACTACCTAGGTTGTTCTGCCATTCTAAAAAGGCAGTGTATCATTAGGTTAGCTTAGCTTGGTATACTCAATTACAAATGTATTATTTTGTGATTCTAGTAGTTTTAAGTAAAGTTGCCTGCTCACATTGTGTTCCTGTTCAAAAGAATGCCCACCATTTATTATTTCATTCTATTGAAAAGAGTAACCAACCTATTAAACTGGGTGGGCCATTTTTTAAAGAAAGAAGAAAATGTAACCATTGACTTTCTTGACGGACCTTTTCAGTGGAAGCAGCATTCCTAACCGGTAGTAGATTCTGACTATTCACAAGTGTTTTGTTGGCCTACATGAATAAAAATATTTTGATTACACTGCACTTGGAACACTGTGACTGTCAGCTTGAGCCGAGTAGGGTGGCTGGATTAGCTAACCCGCTCGCTTCGACCTATGAGTCTGACATGCTATTGCATTGCTTCATTTTCCTCAGCTCATTAAAATGGAGCAATCCTATTGGTCGAAGCAAGCGGGCCCAGCCAACCCACCTTAAGATAAAATTATTTGGGAGAAAGAGCCTCTAGACCTCCTTGGCTTATTAACCTCTAAAATTATATACCAATTAATAAGTTCATCGATAATGGAGTAGAGAAAATTGGGGTCCTGAAACTCATTAGAGACAGACTCTTGACTTATGGAGTTCGGTCTTGTTGGACTTTCAGTCACCTAAACCTTTGAGCCACAAATAATGTTTCATTGAACATTTCCTAACATCTTGTTAGGATCTGATGGCTATATTATAACCACTGTAAATGCTGGACTTACAAGAGTCATATAATTTATGGAAAAATGAAAGATAAAACGATATTTTAGTACTTTTTTTAAGTTTTTATTTAAACGAGATGTAAGAGAACATTTTTTTTTAGATAAAATATGCAACATTCTTCCGCAGAGCATAGGGATAAAGATGTTTTAGGTGAAGGTATAATGTATACCAAAACAGATTGTTTTGTTTTCTTTTGATGAATCAAATACTTGAAATCACTTTATATTATTATTATTAAATAATTTTATCATATCAGCAAAAAATTAATAAATTATATTAAAAAAAAACACTTAAAATTGTCGACTTAATAAAGAACGCTGTTACAGGGGGGCCCGGTCGCACATTTTTTTTATACGTCTTTATCAAAGGATGTGCCACGTCTAGTTGCAACTAAAGCAGAGCTCAACATGCTCTACATACAATGGTTGGTGCTCATTACGCGTATCCTTGATTCGTATATCTGTTATAGGTAATCGTCTTGGCACTGAACTGTTAATAATTATGTCTTTTATTCTTTCATTGTGGTCTGGTCCTTCTTTCTGCAATGAAAACGGAAAATAATGAGTTAAAGGAAAAATCAATAGTAAATCAATGAACTGCATAGCATTTTAATTAAATACCTATAGAATGAACTGTAATGGTCACATGCTAAGTGTTCTTTGGTACTTACAGTATAATAGACTTGAATATTATTTGTATACGAATAAGGTCTTATTTTTGTAATCCACTATTTTTATATGGTACCTTAGTAAATGATAAAGAAGATGCTACCACAAAAAAATCTCTTGGGTTTCCTATCTAATATCTCTCGCCACCAACCAATTATGTCCTCCAATGTCGTATTTTATGCGCCAGTCTGTTGGAACCTTAAATCGCTACAACATAATCTAAATATATATAACTCAAAGGTGACTGACTGACTGACATAGTGATCTATCAACGCACAGCCCAAACCACTGGACGGATCGGGCTTAAATTTGGCATGCAGGTAGATGTTATGACGTAAGCATCCGCTAAGAAAGGATTTTGATTAATTCTACCCCCAAGGGGATAAAATCAGGGATGAATGTTTGTATGAAACTTTGTCAATTAAATTCCACGCGGACGAAGTCACGGGCACAGCTAGTATATTATAAACTAGCTGTGGCCCGCGACTTCGTCCGTCCCCCCGCGACTTCGTTTTTGCGTGAAGGAGTAACAAACATACATCTACACTCACAAACTTTCGCATTTATAATATTAGTAGGATAGGATTGAAAGGTATTATATTAAAATTGGTAATCGTACCGAATTATCGAACTGTATTGGCATAGTATGTATGAACGAACTGTCCTTGTTATCCGGGTCTACTGCCACATCAGTCCACGTCATCAATATTATAGAATTATTGGAATATGGCTCCGGACTTTTGTAATGATATCTCAATGTCTGCTTGGCCTTTGTGGCCTTCTCCTGCAGCCACTCAATGTCAGCATCTTTATACTGTAACATATGAAAATAACATCATAATCACTTGTTCTCCAAACTTACTGTTTCTGGAACCAGAATTATTCACAAGTCCGAAATAACACTTATACAAGGTGACACATAATGGGTATACTTTTTTTTTCAAAACTTAACTTTGTCATTCTTAAACTATCAGCTTTGGAGGAAACATGAAAAACAAAAGGTGTTATAGGAATGCAGCTGTTGACAGATTTCACAAGTCTATAAAACCTTTAATACTTCATCTGTCTCACGATACCGATAGTTTTAGATTTACAAAGTTAAGTGGAAAAAAAATAGTATACCCTTTTTGTTTCACCTAGTATAAGTTATTCCTAGTGCGGAGCCTAAAGGGCGATTGATCCGTGGTCTACGGCATGTAAACAAATACTCACATTATAAATACTTTTCAAGTCTAACCCTAGTTCACTTAGCCAGAAAGGAGTTGTGGTGTTGTGTTCTAAGAATACAGGTGTTATCAATCCACCACGTAGTATGCACGTTTCCTTAGTGGTCTTATTGCAATGGACCTCAAACGAGTTCCACTTTGTTCCCATGTAATAGGTGCGACCTTAAACAATATGCATTATGTATTAATAATTAATTTATCCGCGGACCATGGTCCCATCCACATTTAATGCGACGGGGATTTGCCCTATACCCCACTGGGCCCCGCTGGACCCATCCATACTTATCGCGCATGCGTCACTTTGACAGTTTTCCTATATAAAAACTGTCAAAACTGACGTATTGCGAGTCGAATGTGAGTCGAGTGACAGTCGTTAATAGTGTTGGACCCCTGAACAGAATAAAAACCGTTGGGGTAGTAGGTAACACCCCTTCATATATAATATTCGGGTAAATAAACTATTATAGCTGCGTTTCTTGCACGATGAGTGAGATACCCCCCCCTCGTCCCTTCCTCTCCCTGTTCTCCACTCCCTTTCAAGTGGCAACGTGCCTGAAAGCTTTTTTTTTTTGATATGACCATATGTTGTTGGCCAGAGTGGCCATAACAACTTCACCCGGACAGAGGGCGAGCGCGAGTGCGCTCCAGCCAGAGGGGCAGGGGGGCAGCTAGCTCAAGGGCGCCACAAGGGACACGACCTCGGCTTGGGCCGCTGCCAGGAGAGGTGGCGAGGGTAAATCTACCACCGGATCGGAACGCACACCTGCAAAGCCTTTGGTATTGGTAGCATCAGTAGGCTATGGCAACCGCTAGACATCAAACGGGCCGCACGCATGGCACACTTAGTGTTATGAAAAAAATAACAATATTTTTATGATTTTGAAATTATTCAATTATTGCTTTTTTGCCGCTCGTGGTTCGGCTAATGTCTGTCTCCATTATGAGGCGACCTTTATTCAAACTTGTCGATCACTGCTTACCTAATTCAACGTCAGGAATCGAACAACATGTATCGGCAGGGTTGGTTTCAGATCCATAAGCAGGCGTAGGTGGGAGTGTAACGTCCAATTGAACAAAAACATTTTCTGAAGCACACACAAAAAAATAATAATTAAATGTTCACAATATACAGGACGTTACAAAAATCCGAAATAACACTTGGGGGTTAGGATTAAGTATCGTAGACCGAAAGAAATATGATTGGGATAAAATTTATATCTATAGTAAAATAATTAATAATTTAGCCCTTTTGTCGTCCCACTCCTGGGTCTCCTGGGCACGGGCCTACTCTCAACACGAGGGGGATTCAGGCCATAATCCACCACGCTGGCCCAGTGCGGGTTGGCGGATTTCACATGTCTTTCGAAAATTGGTTAGATCTTCTAAGACATGCAGGGTTCCTCACGATGCTTTCCTTCACCGTAAGCAAGTGATAATCATATAGAAATTATGAATCGCACATAGATTTCAAAAAATCCAGAGGTGCGAGCCGGGGTTTGAACCCAAAACCTGGTGCCCGCAAGACGCGTGCTTTAACCAATCGGCTATCACAGCTTTTTTGTATCATATCTCTTGTACCTACCTACTTTAAAATATTTATACCATCTTTTTGCTCAATATTATTTGATAAAAAGTCAGATTGAACTCGTTTATTTATTAGCAGTTTGCCGGATTTTCCGCGTTTTTCGTGACAACAAATCATTCAACATGTTCGTCAACCTGTTACGCACATCACTTACCATCCATTGTATTACTAACGCTACATGAGCATGCTGCAGGCAAAGCTGCCAATCCAGGCGGTCCAGGGGGCCCTGGTAAAGCCTAAAAGAAAAAACAATAATTAAATAAACAGACGAAGATGATGCAGACTCATTTTTATTGAATTGAATGGATCTAAAGGTCGCCATCTTGTTTTTTCAGGTATTTTCATATTATTAAAAGGCATTCGGGATCCATTTTGGTTTTCCAAAGTGGACAGTCACGTTTATTTTTTTGTATCATGAATAATTAATAATATATAATCCAATGAACACATTATTCATCTCGAGCTTTGTAATTGGGTCAAAAGTATACAAATCATGATAGTTACTGTACTATCTACCCATCTTTTATTGACATAGGTAGTAATATTACCAGACTGACAGACAAACTATATAGTTATAGACCGTTATAGACCATATGGTCCGAACAATGACTGGGTGCGATCGCAGTGACACTCAGACCTGGTCAAATAACGAAAAGGCCATTTTTTTCCGAAACATGCCCAGACAGGAATCATACTCGCAACCACCCGGAGCAGTGAGTCGAGCAGCCACGCTCAAACCACTGCGCCAAGCAATCGTCAAATCAATCTACAAAGAGTTAGTAAGAATGATTGTGAAAGTTAATAAAATTAAATAACTCACATATCCCTTGTCTCCCTTCAATCCACGCTCGCCCTGAAATTCCAATTCAAGCGCAATTTATTGGTTAAATCTTACCAAAAGTATCTTATCAGATTTAAAAATAATACAAAAGCCTTGTAGTTATGAGGGCATAATAAATCAGCTCACTAGGTGTCGCTTGATTGAACTAGCCTGACGTTATCTGTCACATCACTTCTGGCAGTGTCACTACGAAATAGGTAACAATTGTAGCATGCTCGGATACAAAGAGAGGTATTGTCAGCCAGAGTCAAACATCCCACTCCATCGTGGCGCGCATAGTGACAGAATTTCTGGATGCATCATTACTTTGATATTTAAAGATAATTATGAAATAGTTTATCCAACTAACCTTATCTCCTTTTTCACCTTGAGGGCCCTGATAGTGAAAAAAAAAAACATTTTAAAATATTAAATATATTATTATTTTATTGTTTTACTAATTATTTCAACCTATGGACTTCAAAATTGCTATGTTTGCATTCGGCATCCAGGTCTTTACTACGGAAAGATTTTTACCATGCGCTCACGCAGTCGCGAGCAACAAGTCAACTAAGCAAAGCTTGTAGTCCAGAATCTTACGTGATGTAGGAACTCACCGATTAGTCTTATCACGTTTTTATTATATTACATGTGCCGTAGAACTAACTGGAGTTGATCCCATGTTAATTTTTAACCTTGGAAAGAAATCCGTAAAAAATATGGGTAGATATTTTCTGCTAGGTGGTACAATAGGTTAGTAGCCCATACTTATTGTGGTAGGTACCTACTTGCCGTACATTATTAAGATCTTATACTTAAATCGGACCTTATTCCTTTTTAGACCTTATGTAAGACTTTATTCTCGTTTATCAATTTAGCTTTTCCCCGGATCTTATCGAGGGTCAATCCTCGGCGTGATCATTGGACACCATTGTCGATCCTGGTTTACAGTAGTAACCATGGTGGGAGTGTGTGAATCTTGCTAACAACGACATAATTTGATGTATCGTTTGTCTATTTAGTCAACTCACCACGGGTCCTGAAACACCGGTTTCTCCAAGTACGCCCTGCAAAATAATTGTCATATATATTCTTTAAATAAGTAGGTATGAATAGTTTGAAATTTAAAAAAGTATTTGTTTCGAACAGTTAACTAATTACCACATTACTATTTATCATCGTCATGGTCGATCGATTCTTAAATCGATGAGAATATATTATTACTTATGGCAACTGTGTAGGTAATCACGTTAAATTAACTCACTGGCTCTCCTTTCGGTCCGAGAACACCACGGGGTCCCTGTAATATAAGTATAATAAGCAGGTATCGTTTTTCATATTTGCAACTGGTTGCCAAAATTTTATACTAAAAAAAAATATTAAAAAAAAAATTGGTTGCGATGGCTGCCGGAGCTCCCACAGGCTCCATCCGACTGCCATGGGAAATTCATGCGAGTTATCCACAGTGATATCTGTGCCACAGCAAAAACAAACATTATCCACATCTACAGTAAGCAGATTTTCTAAAAAATATGATCAACGCACCGCCGCGGGAAAACCACAGATTCTTTTCCCGAGAAACCGAAACTTTATTCCTATGAACACATAGTACATTATCATTTATTTTGTTTTGAGTTCGGGTCATTCGCGCTAATTTTCCGACGGGCAAATTCTTTAAAAATAAGTAGTAAAATTGAAAAAAGTAATTGTTACTTACGGCATCTCCTCTGTCACCTTTCGGACACCTTATGACGGAGTCTTCCTATAGGAATAAAAACATTTAGAAATAGCTGATATATAAAGTTAATGTTCCCAGAAAAAAAGTAGACAACTGATATTTTTAAAACCAGGTTTGCACTAGGCAGCAACCTTCCATCTACCTAGTACAAACAAAGTTTTATTCATTTACGAAGTTTAATATTAGGTAACCTGGGTTTTTAGGGGATGTGATCTTTGATCTTGCTAATTTACAGATTAACCTTTTAAGATTTTAAGGGTTATCAAATATAATAATATCAAATTGTCTTAAAAGGGGTTTTAAGGTTCTGTTTTCAAACAAAGCAACTATTATGGAGACTTTGACTATCAGTGTGACCGCCTGTCAGTCTTTGTAAAATTTTAGTGCCATTTACTTTTGATGTTGACTGTCCTTTGTAGGTACATTCCCTACCAGGTACAGTCAATATCAAAAGAATAATAAATAAATATCGCCAGACAGACACACCAACTGTACGGTCCCAAACTAAGCACACCTTGTACTATGGGTAACCGTACAATGGACTGGGGGCGATCCCAGTGACACCCAGACCTGGGCAAATTACGAAAAGGCCATTTCCGAAATTTGCCCCGGGCGAGAATCGAACTCGCAACCACCATGTGCAGTGAGCCGAGCGGCCTACGCTCGAACCACTTTGCCAAGCATCGCACTATACGAGATATTGTGTGATCGTATACTTTAAGAGACCTTCTATGGTGCCATACTATTATGACGTGTTTAACTATGTTGAACATTTAAAATACCAAGCTATTTTTTGATATTGACTGTACCTACATGCTACAGGCTTATAAAATATTATTTATAAGCATAAAATAATAGTGAAAAATCAGACGAAGTATGAAAAACTCTAGCATACTCACAATTTCCAATGAACATGTATCTGAAAAACGGTAAATAAATATAAGTATTGAATAACATTGCTATTCAGTCATTTATCAGTGATTAAAGGAAAATGTGTTTTATTATTATAACCACACTGGTTATAATGGATTGATAGACTTCATAATAGTGTATTTTTAATATAAGTCACGCTTTTCCCACTGGTTTTATTTTCCCTCAAGCGATAAACGTTAGGAATAGCATTTTGGGAGGTAAATCCGAGTATAACAAGTTACGAATTTTACTACCTCTAAGGGTAAAGCGAATCTGATCGTTTCCACGCTTAGCTAAAAGTATTAAGTTTAATTATGTTCAAGATAGATATATTTTCTCACCATAATCCAATACATGTTGCTCTTTATTGGTATTTAGAGTCTGTGAATAAAATTACACACAATGTATAGTGGATATTTAAAGTACCTACCTACTAAGTATTTAAGGCCAGGATTTTCTAAAATTCGGTTCGGTTCAGTTTCGAACCACGTTTTATTCGGAACCTATAGACATTTCGAATCCAAAAAAGATTTTTTTTCACAAGAATTCTTTCACATCACTCCATCATAGAAAACCTCAAACATAGGTCTATATCGTACTTTCATTCTTGTATTATTATGGTAAATACGATTTTATTATAAAGTGTAAAGTACTTATATTCATCAAATTCATTTTGAATAAATAGGACGATTTATCCTACTAATATTATAAATGCGAAAGTTTGTGAGTGTGGATGTATGTATGTATGTATGTATGTATGTATGTATGTATGTATGTATGTATGTTACTCCTTCACGCAAAAACTACTGAATGGATTTGGATGAAATTTGGAACACAGATAGATTATAACCGGGATTAACATATAGGATACTTTTTAACCCAATAATCTAATACTACGCGGATGAAGTCGCGGGGACAGCTAGTCCGCCATAATCTTCATCTTCGTTCGTTGATTTTTATAATTAGAATCTTCATAACTTCATAGATTTCTACTATTAAAAAAAAAAAATATATATATAAAAAATATATATAAGTAGTAGCACGGCTCTAATTCCAAGCAATAAGGCCGATATTTGCACGGTCGAATTTCCTCGCCTTAAGTCAATGCAAGGCAAAGACGAAAAATCAACCGTAAGTGGGGATCGGCGGTTCATGCAAACAGAATGGAGCCGGACCGATGGGCAAGAATGTCAAGTGTGTGGGTTCCTTGCGATTTCCTATTTTTATACAAATGAATTAGAAGAAGGATGAATCTGTCATTTCCGATGTCGGTAACTTTCCGTCATTTAGAATTACGGGGGCTGAAGGCGGATAACGGCGCCGCGGAAGGCCTAGAAAGAGATAGCGGGACCAGTCTCCCTAATAAAATTCGATGAATTTTTTTATAAATTTATTGTATGCATACTTAGAAGACTTACCAATTTCGTCTGTTGCTTTATGCCAACAACCATGTTAGCTGAAACAAATTCATAAAAGATAAACTCATTAGGTAGGCACATAAGTACATCAACAATTAGATTTTTTTTTTTTGAATTGACTATATGTTGTTGGCCAGAGTGGCCATAACAACTTCACCCGGACAGAGGGCGAGCGCCGCTGCCAGGAGAGGTGGCGAGGGTAAATCTACCACCGGATCGGATCGGAACGCGATGATGACGCGATGATAATTAGAGATGCGTCTCAATTGCTATACAGGGTTAAGTAGCTACTTACTAGTAATTCGACGCATCCCTTGCAGGGTATGATAGAGTAGCTAAAATGAAACAAATCTGATACCCTTGCATGTTCCGCGAAACTTACTAGTCGTTCTCGAAATATTTCCAATTTGTAATTTGTTTTTTAATCACAAATATATAAAAAAAAACTTATTGAGTGAGTTTTATTTAATAAACTCGTTGTTGGCATCATAATAAGTAAAGCACTAATTACCTCGTCCGAAAATACCCAGCTGTTGAAGGTTATGACAAAATGTAGAATAATATTTTATTGGATCACAAATTTTTTAAATATGTCATAAACATAGGTTTACTGAATTTCGTATACTAAAGTGTTGTTGCATTTTAGTTAAATACCTAAGTACTTACACACACCCCACAAGGAATACGTCCGATTACCGGTAGCCCTGTATATTTCACTACTTAACGGTAATGAGAATTTTAATTAATTACGTTATTATTTTATAAGTAATCACAGCTGGGTAATCTTTTTACAATAAAATCATTTCTAATGAGAGCAAATAGGTACTTTCAAGTACGGTAGTTTCAAGAATAGATAGCTAATCAATCACTTACCCGAAACATAGTATACACTTAAATGTATTAGAATACTTATACAAATTAAAATCGTTGAGTACATTTTTGAACAAACTGTGTGAGCACTGTAAATAATATTAATATGATGGCACAACAATTTAAATAGCACTATGATTTTCCTTATAATATACCTACCCAGGCAATAGGTATATGCATACCTATATTTAATGATAGAGTTTCCTGTATAGTGAATAATTACGTCAACATCAAAAAAGGAATTCAGTTAATATAGGTAAGTACTAAAATGCACATTAATTTACTTGACTAACCATATTTTATGTCGCAAAATGCAAATGTGGCTACAACATGCTAAAATGCTCTAGCTGCCGATAAGAGGTCAAGAAATCATTAAATACAAAGGGCAATAAAGTTGCTTGTATACAGCATGACAAAGCCCAAATCCGCTTGTATGAAACTTGTAACACTGCGCCCTCTATTAGTAAGGAAAGGCAGTGTTAGGTAACTATGATATTTTAGTGTTACTAGCGTTAATACAACTAAGTGTTTACTCGACGAGTGAGTCTGCAATCTCACTTAGTACGGGTCAACTTTAAAAGATGGCGCTTATAACCATATGAAAAACAATATTTTACTTGCAGACCCAATAAAGCTAACGGCAATAAAACCTTTTTTATTTTTATTAGCCTAAACAACTTTCCCACTCCTGAGGCTATGCTCCATAGGCTTCCTCTTTTCACTTCTATAATGCTGTGATTAGGGAAATTTCCGGCCAAGATCACTTTTAAATTATGTCAAAAAATAACTTGGGCGAACTTCTGGACTTATAATGAAAATAACGTTCTCTATTGGGGGTTCATTGAATATATTTAGATCTTGATGGTATATTGGCTATAGAACTGCACCCTAAACGCAACCTAATTATCTATACTAGATACCTCTAGAAAATAGGGTGCAAGAAGCTATCTAAGCCTCTTGGGCAGGATAGAGTAAAGGTTTACAACTTTGATAACAGATGGCGCAGCTCTTGATTTCGGTAACTTGTAGTTTTTCTGTTGATCGTGTAAGTGATGAGCGTAGATCGTAGCCTGGGATCGTAGTTTAGTCGCATAGTACATAGCGTATAAAAAAAATATTCATTAGACTGTTTGGTGAGCCGATGAGCAGTATTGCCAAGCGATCCCATATTTGTGTTTAAATCACAATATGCTGCGTACTAATACTATTGTGACAAAATTTTGAGATTAGGCCTATTGATAATTGGCCTGATTATTATTAACTAGCTGTGCCCCGCGACTTCATCCGCGTAGTTTTTAACTTAGCAAAAATTTCGGTATTATCGGGTTAAAAAGTATCCTATATGTTAATCCCGGTTATAATCTATCTGTGTTCCCAATTTCATCCAAATCAGTAGTTTTTGCGTGAAGGAATAACAAACATACGTACATCCACACTCACAAACTTTCGCATTTATAATATTAGTAGGATAATGTAGTTTAGAACTTTTTGTAGGTATATATTTACCCTGTAAGGAACAATGTCCCATTTAATAGCGTCTAGTAAATTTCCAGTCGACGTAATTAAGTTCTCACTTTCTGTGTAGTGTCGGTGTGAACTTTTAATGGGATGGTTGGCTTCGCTGCCTTGTCACATTATTCTTACCGAGCTCATTCATCGAGATAATGGACGGCTCTTTTATCTACCATGTTGTGAATTAGGGGAGTTTTTGTAAGTCATTGCCTTTCAGCATTCAGCCCTTCCGTTTATGATCATTCTGAATTACATTGGTATGACCAATGTATAGTCTAGAACATCTTTCTATAGAAAGTGTTTCAAAAGTGCGAAGTAGTGCATTAGCATATTGCCAGTCAAAACTATAAATACTAAGCTAAAAATATTGAAAATACTAGATATATAATTTGTTGTTGTTATTTTTGTTTCTTACTGTAGACCTGAAATAGGTTTCAACATAATACTTCACCGAAATTGAATTAATTATTCAATTTCCACATACTTCGAAATATTGTCGGTGAAAAATTAAATAAGCTTACAATATAAAAGTGGCTGATCGAGACATTTTCGGGCGGGTGTACATTTATCACCGTTATCTTGTTCCGGTAAAATCGAATTTTTCCAGCACTTTAAAGGCCAAGGCTCGCTGGGAATGATAAAAAACCTTCAGGTTTTTGAATGGATAATTTACTGCGCTCGCCGCGCTTTGAATATTTTAAGGAGGTTTAAGTTTCTCCTTGGGAATCGTAATTAGGCAGATGTCTCCAGAGGATATGTTGCCATGTTAAAAGATCCTTCTATTCTTGTCTCTTACGATGAGAGACTTACTTAAGCGACTACTTAAGTGTAAAAGGTGCTTAGTTCAACCGGCACCAAAATTTTGGTGCCACACAATTTTTTCAGCGGTTTGGTACAATATCGCCAGACTGACACACCAACTGCATGGTCCCATACTAAGTAACGCTTGTACTATGGGTACCGTACAACGGAATGGCGATCCCATTGACACCCATACCAAGGCAAATTACGAAAAGGTCATTTCCGATATTTGCCCCAGCGGGTATCCAACCCGCAACTACCATGTGCAGTGAGCCGTGCGGCCTACGCTCGAACCACTGCGCCAAGCAGTGCATAACAGCATAAACAACAACACAGCCTACAACATTACAGGTATCGTTTCTCTTGATTACAGCTTTAAGTTTTATTACACAAAACACATATTGCAGTGCAGTCACGTCCCAAAATAATAGCTTCAACAACAGGTGTCTTAATCTATTAAGGGATCTCTGACGTAGAAAATGGGCGTAACAAATGTAAATTTTCTTTCCCATAGTCTAACTTCACTTACGGGTTTTTGAACTACGTCGTTCGATTTGGAAACACATGCTTTGCCTGGAAATGTATAAGTAACTACCGACTTTTTGCTAGTAAAAAGACTACTCTTACTGCATTAACCCTTCTAAGTATTATCATCTTAAATAAATTTAAAAATAACGTACGTAGGCAAGCATTGACTTTCTTGCCAGATCTTTCAGTGGAAGATCCGCTGTAAGATTCTGACTATTCAAAACAGCTTCGTTGGCTTACATGTGGTATTCTAACCTTCTTGGCTTACATTAATAAAAACTTTTAGAATTTTGTTATTTTTGAATACCTACATTTGAGATGGTAATACATAGAAGGATTACCTAATGCAGTAGTGTAGTAGTGGTCATAAGTGTTCAGAACTCAAATTAAACTTGGTTAAATGTATTGCCGTCTCTCTTATCTCATTGACGGAAGTCGTTACAATGAGCAACACAGTAATAATGTTTGCTTGGTAGAAGCACAGATTTTCACGGCTATTTTTAAAAAATATTGTCTCAAGTACTTTTACAATCTACACGGCAGCAGTTTTGTGTTTCAAGAGGCCGAAATAACAATTACGATACATGCATACCTTAATTATTATTTTGTAAATTTATAACGCCTTCTCCATAGAACAAAATCAGTATCTATTCACGTAGTAATAAGTACACTCGTTGGAGAAGAAATAAGATATCAGGCTTAAAGTTTAAAGTAATAAAAGTGGTGCACTTAATGTTCACTGGCATACAAGATTAAGTGTTTCCCAGACTTGTTTTTAACGTGCACGTTAAATGATCTAGCAGTAACGATTCTATAGACTTACTTTCATTAAGTATTTAGGTTATTGTGCTCCCAGCCTTCGTCGTAATGGAATTTTTTAGGACCTAATAATTTGAGTGAGTGGCATATACTTTCTAAATTTATAGATTAATAGGTTCGAAATCATTATTTAGGTAGATAAATATACGGAACTATCATATTATTTTCTTAAGGGTCTTATAATATTTTCCAAAACTATCGTGTTTTGCCATAATAACTCATTCAACAGCCTAGAAAACAATGTAAACTACATTTACAAGTAGGAGCCAGCATAAACGCAGAAAACTGTTGTAAAAAAATTGCATAGTAACGTATGTAATATATAAAAATGTGTTCGAATGTCGATTATATTTTTTCTACGACGCAGTTCTATGCCCAAAAATCATACAAACCCCCAAGATTTATTTCGGACTTTTGAGCACCTTAAATAACCTAAGTGTAAGTAATATAAAACTAGGTAGGTGCCGTTTGGATAAAAAATATATCGGACTTTTAAAATGAGCACTCGGTGTAAAGGTATAATAATTATAATTAAAATACGTCACTACGGTATAGAGAGAAAAAATACCTGAGACAACTCCCCTCTTCACAATGGCGTAATTTCTACGCAATGCAAAAATTACGCTTCATTTAAAATAGAGCAAGGACGCAAGGGCACTCTCTTAATAACGGAGTAAGTGCAATTTTCCACGTGGTATCACAACGACAATGGCATAATCCCCGCTATTCTTCCTCGGCCGGAGGAATGAACGAGTCCCTTTCGAGATATTTTTTTTAAGTTATGAACTAAAAATATTATCCACCTAGTTCCAATTAAAGTGTGGCTTAAACAATATAAAATACCATAATAGTGCCTTTCTCTGGGAATTTAAAAGCTCTGCTCTTTTCGTTGAAGCTTTTTAAAATCCTTTCTTCGTTTCTAATACGACACGAGAAATATGAAACTTAAATATTATAATAATATTTTCAAATAAATACATTTTAAGCGTCTATAGCCTAGTGGTTAGAGTGGCCACCCTCGAAGCCGAGAGGTTCCGTGTTCGATCCCCCATCCCGGTCATTAATTTATAGACGTGAGCCCTCTCCTAACACAAGCATTAGCTTAGCTGGAGGCACTAACAGGAATACTAGTAATGTGATAGACTCACATTGCTAGTAATTAAAAAAAACCGGACTCGTGCACGACAGAACATGCACAATGAAGGCTTGCCCATTTGAATAGCGAAGATTTATCGTAGCTATGACCAAAGCAGTGAAACACAAGAAACAAAGTTATATTTGCGGTTGATTTTTGAATCTCAGTATTGAGTTTCTTCCGAAACGACGGGGAATTAACTTGACCAAGTTAAAGTTAAGTAAAAGTCACCTACTGTCAAAGTTTCATGATTCTAACAGCGGCAGATAAAAAAAGATTTTGAAAAAAAAAAAAACAAAATATATGACATAAATGGCCGTATATTTTGATTGCGTTGTCATAGAAACCTATTTTTTTACACCTATAAGATAGCATAGCATTTGTTATTTGATATTTATTTCAACTTGATATCTACTTATATGCGTTTCTGAGAAAAAGGGTCTTGACAGACAGACAGACAGATGGACAACAAAGTGAGGGTGTCCTAAGAGCAGTAAAGTGAGTCCTATAAGGGTTCCGTTTTTTCCTTTTAAGGTCCAGAACCCTAAAAAAATATTATCCCACCCTTAATCACCGAAAGGGTTGATAAAAGTGTACCTACTGTTGTACACGTACATATTATTAAATCCCTGATATAGGAAGTGAGAAAACACCTCCAGGCTGGCTTTCTGTGTTTAGGAAATAAGTACCTACCTTAGGAATCTTCTATACAAATAAATAAAATTGGAGTGTCTGTTTGTAATATCAAAATAACACCTTTTCACTAAATGCATATGAAAGTACATACGACACCTATAGCAAAAACGCAATTTAAAAATTTTTGTCTGTCTGTCTGTCTGTCTGTCTGTGTGTTTGTTCCGGGTAATCTCCGAAACGGCTGGACCGATTTTGACGGGACTTTCACTGGCAGATAGCTGATGATTTAAGGAGTAACTTAGGCTACTTTTATTTTAGAAAAATAAAATAAAAAAATGGGTTCTGTCGCGCGGGTTAGAACGCGGGAGCGGGCTTTTTCCACGCGGACGAAGTCGCGGGCTCAGCTAGTTTATTATAATAATGACTGCTATAAGTACAATTTACCTACTCACTGATGTCTATAAATCTTCACAGGACTGTATAATTTATTTTAAACAAAAGTTGTCAAAAACTTCAGAAAGTAAACGCAGCGATTATACTAAATTAACTTTGCACACAAAAGAAGCTGAGTAAACGGAAAACATTTTAAGGAAAATCTGAAAGAAAGTCGCCTCTAAACATTAAATTGCCATTTTGGTGGCATAGGTACTGTAGCATGATTGTTTGGACAATGGTTTGGACACGTGATGAGAAGGGATGAGAAGCATGTGACTAAAAGAGTGATGAATATTAATGTGGATGGATACAGGGCGAGAGGAAGGCCCAAGAAAAGATGGATGGATTGTATTAAGAATGATATGAACGAGGTTGGAGTGGATGTGAGTATGACGGGAAAGCGCGATGTATGGAAGGAAAAGACATACTGCGCCGACCCCAGATAATGGGAAAAGGTAAGGCAGATGATGATGAGGTACTGTAGCATGCAATAATAATAAATGACTTATTATTGCTCACAGACTTGGATCTGAAGTTTAGGCAACGTGCATTCTATTATAATCATTATTGAAAATAATATAAGTATACAAAAATAATGATTTCAGGTTTTATGGCTCCACTAATACAGACTCAATCAACACAAGTTGTATCAACACTATGAGCTGCCGGGTGGTAGCGGGTTCGATTTCCATCGGGGAAAATTTAGGAGATGGCCGTTTTGTAATTTGTCACCCCAGTCCATTGTACGGTAACCATAATACAAGCATTGCTTAGTTTGGGACTATACAGTTGGTGTGTCCATCTGGCGATATCATGTTTATGGAGATAATATGCTAAATCACGTATTCAAATATATTTTATACTAGCTGTGCCCCGCGACTTCATCCGCGTAGTATTGGATTATTGGGTTAAAAAGTATCCTATATGTTAATCCCGGTTATAATCTATCTGTGTTCCAAATTTCATCTAAATCCGTTCAGTAGTTTTTGCGTGAAGGAGTAACAAACATACATACATACATCCTACTAATATTATAAATGCGAAAGTTTGTGAGTGTAGATGTATGAATGTATGTATGTATGTATGTATGTATGTTTGTTACTCCTTCACGCATAAACTACTGAACGGATTTAGATGAAATTTGGAACACAGATAGATTATAACCGGGATTAACATATAGGATACTTTTTAACCCAATAATCCAATACTACGCGGATGAAGTCGCGGGGCACAGCTAGTACATACATACATACATCCACACTCACAAACTTTCGCATTTATAATATTAGTAGGATCATTTTAATGAAAAGTAGGTGAGCCAAATGGGTTTGAAATAATATGTCTGACTACCATTTTGGGTATAACGGTCATAATATTATATGTAACGTGATTATCCACGATCCATATTTTTCTCATAAAACTTTAACTGATAACGAGGGTAACCTCGTCAGAACACAACACCTCACGCCATACGTCTTAGTTGTCTCGCAATTCTTCTTGGCTCAGATGAAATATTGCCTCCATCGATAGTTGGTTATCGCTGTAGAGATATATAGTCGTCTTGTTTTATTTATAACGGCTGTGTTACTCCATAATTGGCTTAGATATAAAAATACTATTTATTTTGTAAATATTAAATGATAGTCAATATTAAATTCCTCAAAATGCACAATATATTTTTATAATAAGAGATTATTTTTTTTTGGTCAAGATGCATAGTTAAGGATTAAATGTCCTAAAAGTCCTTTTAATATTAATTATATAAAAAAAAAACATTATTATTAAGGTTTTAGCGACATTATGTTAAGCACGTAAATTTCGCTGCCTAGATACACTGTTAATAATTTATTGCTCATAAGACTTTCGTCCTTTTATTATCTAAAAAATATTTCTTCATTGTACTTTGTGATATCAAAGGAAGATTCGAGAACACCACTCAGTAAACGAATAGGAAGTAATAATAGAAGACTGATACTACAATCGCGATTGAAATATAAAAGCCAACTCCCTTGAGGGTTTATTTCGTATCATAACAATAAATTGCTGTAAATGAGAGTGGTTTGAGGCTGTTTATAGAACGTTGAAACCGTTGAAATAATAATGCTGGCATGTATTAAAATCCCTTGTGATTATTATCTATTAGGTCTTATTTTAATGCGGCAAAATATTTTGTCCTGAATCCTGATGCTACCACAAAAAGTAAGTTAAGTATATCATATTTAGCATTTACTTAGACGACATGCTTTTATAAAATACGACCTTATAACATTTTTAAAAGAAGATTTAATTTGTTTATAAACAAAATAAATAGACCTAATGGTCTGTCTGCTATTATAAGACTTTCGTATTTATTTATCGAGCAAAAACTTAGAAAGCCGGTAGATTAGAAAGCAGTCCACAATATGTAACGCTTACTATTAACATAGTCATACTTATAGCCAAGGTTACTGTAATTTTTAACCCTCGACAAAAAAGAGGGGTGTTATAAGTTTAACATGTGTGTCTGTCTGTGGCATCGTAGCGTCCAAGCGGATGAACCGATTTCAATGTTGTCTTTTTTGTTAGATAGGTATTCTGATCGAGAGTGTTCTTAGCTATGTTTCATGAAAATCGGTTCAGCCGTTTGAAAATTATCAGATCTTTTGTAGTTTAACCCTTTGAGGATCGCCTCGTTCTAGAGGACGTGCACGGACGTGTTAAGTACCGTTACCCGATCCCCGAGCGGTTAAAAGTCGCCGCATGGGGTTTTTAAAAATTTACAATTTTAGTTATAATAAGAATATTTCGCTCTCATAAAATCTCTCAAACATACATAATCGTATTAAATTAGGGTTACGCTTATTTTAGGTACGAATTTTGTCCTGGTATTAAAACCATAAGGGGTGTAATTAATTGTTAGGAATTGCTAGCCGTATATTAGCATTAATTAAAAGCCACCAAAAACTTTTTTAACGCGGCCAGCTAAAATTATGTAGGTATTTGAAAAATGAGACCACCTTCTTTTTTAAAAAAAATATAAATTTGCATAAAAAGCTGTAGCCGTAGCCGTAGTATTAGGTAAATATTTTATGAATAATCAAGTCAACTTCAAGATTGGTACGCCTACGGACCAACCTCTTTGAACTCCGTACTAGAAATAACTTGCGGCAAAATATTTCCGAAAAAAGTTGCAAGGCGTGAGCGGGGGCAACGCAATATGATTTGTCCATTGTAAATCTTATACACCATATTAAGCGTATGTTTTGAGATCTTTTTCTTAGTATGCGTAGTCCAAGTAAGGCGATTGGTCCGCGATTCGGCCGAAGTACAAAAAATAGATATATTTATTTATTTATTTAAGCTTTATGCACAAGTAAAGAACACTATGTACAAAGGCGGACTTAATGCCTTAGGCATTATCTACCAGTCGACCTTAGGGTGGTGCAGAAACAACATGGCGGGTGCAACTAAAACGAGATAAATAGAGGAATTTATAGCAATATACATATATTCATAAATACATAGATACATACATACATATAAAACAAAATTGTAAAGAAAAAAAAAAGTCCAACGAATTACCGCTGTGACGATTCTACCAACTTCTTGTGAATGTGCTCTCGTATATATGTGTAGACAAGCCGCTTCTGCGCTACACCAATACACAATTAGTTTTTTTGTATTTGCTATCAAAAATATTCATGTCATCCTTGAGATGGTCAAAATCAAATCATTTATGTAGTGTAAACTTCTCACCTCCCCGTGACAGTTTGAAAACTACCTAGTGTTAAGTCAATTTACTTTTGAACGTATCTCGGCCTCTCAAGGACTTATCCTGTTATAACTTTTGGGGTTCAAAATGTTGACATCTAATCCAACAAAAAGGATTCTAGTTACTTTAACGGGTCGGTCTTGAATATTTATTGGATGTGAAATGGAAGATGTTTCAATTTATTTTAAACTTGAAATAGTCACTGTAGACCAAAATTCATTTTTGTTTAAGTTAATAGTTGACTAGGTTTTAGTTAAACACCTGGTTTTATTAATATGTTCCCATAATGTTAAAACTCTTGATGGTGCATTATTAAATATATTATACAAGAAAATGGAGTACCTAACATTTTTTTAACTTAAATTCAATTATGGTTTGGATTAAAACAATTCTTAAGTCCCTAATCCGATTCGGCCTCAGTCTCAATAAAATTAGCCCTTTTTGTTCCAAGCTCATGGACTCTACAATTCAATCGGCTTCTCGAAGTTCATTTCAGTAATATAATTCAGTTGTTTGGCTTATTTTAGGTGATGAAACATCGCAACGACATTCTAGTCACGATTCAAGTTGCTTTCTTTAGTTTCGTTATTTTTCTAACTTGCATCTGCCTTTTATTTCGTCATCTTATTTATCGCAATAACGATTATATTTAGATAAACCGAGTACCTACACAAAACACGTAATAGAAATTTCATAACTACATATTGAATCCACTTGTTTGCGCTCCTATTTATATCGATAATGTAAGTAGGTACGAGCAAAAGACAGCAGTGTCTATCTCAAAATCAATGTCGACTTCATAAACCCCATGTTGCTAAAATCCATCACATCTTTGAAAAGGAAAAGAGTTTTAATACGAGTAGCTCCTAAACTTATAAGACTTTCCACCACTTTATAGACCACTGTCACATAAAGAGTTCTATGTCTAGAATATTTGGCGCCTGGTGATTCTTTAATTTGTTTTAGCCTTAATATTTCTAGCCTTGGCCTCAAAATCTTTTGACTTGCTAAACTAACTGCACTAGTAAAGTACTGTTGCTTTTCTGAGTACTTATTTTGTTTTGTTTAATGTTAGTGGTTTTACAATTTTATTTCTAAAAACCTGCTTTGCATTTTAAAATAAAAAACCTAAGCAAAATTAAATAAACAAAATACTCTTAAGGGGCTTCACTCATAACATCTAGAGTCGATGCGGCGTCAAGGCGCAGAATTTGGGCGTCGTTTTGCTGCTAAAATTATAGAAAACAAGCCCACGCCTCGACTCTGTTAAAAACACGCCAAGACTATGTTACGACGCTGCCATGACTCCGCCACGACTCTTATGTGACTGAGGAACGCATAAATGAACAACTATTGACTGTTACTTTAAAAAAATGTTACTTAAATAAAAATAAAATCATAAGTGAGCGGGCGCACAAAGGAAAAAATTTCAGTGATCTTAGACCACACAAGTATTTGACTGCTCCATAATGACTGTCACTCTGACAAGTCATCATAATAAAGCAGACTTAATCAAGTGTATAAATGCATGTTAATTGAAATTAGATCCTATTGCCGTTAATTAGGGACATAACTGCGTATGGCCCATTGCCTCTGGCCGGCATTCAGCTGTGCTAGCCTGCTAATTAGCTATGTTTTGTCATAACATATCTCAAAATACACCTGATATTATATCTCTTTACTTAGCCTGGCTCTTTTAGATATAATTATTCAACATATTTATAGATAAGATACCTACCTCTAAAATAAAATGGTTCAAAATTCGAACGAATATAGAAAAAGAAATTTTCGCCTTATCAGCAAATCGTGTGATGTCCAATTAAGTCAAGACTAACAGACCGAAAAAGGCACCCAAAGGTATTGGCACCTAAGAAAAATCTGCGTGAATAGCCGCACGTCTCAGGCGAGGCGAGCGTGTTATGTTGGACTCCTGACCAAAACACTTAAGCCCTTGGACCTAAATTTTGTTAGTTCTGTATTTCAGATGCCGTCTCAAAAAAGTGGTGGTTCCGGTTAACATTCCACTTAATATTGTAATTATTTTGAAGTCAATAAGGCCTGTATTGATAAATAAATCTCAAGTTTGAGAGCGCTCTTGAGTACGCTTTTGACACCTCATTTTGTACTGGGATGACAATTTCAAGATCGCTCTCAGACTTGAGATCGATTTATTAATACGGGCCCACGTCTAACAATTCTGACTGCCATACATTAGGTCAGTATCGTCGAGTCTAGACCAAACAAATATATTGTCACAAAAAATAGATATAAAATTGAATTGGCCGATTTGAATACAATAAATCCGTTTGGTGACTACAAAAGGACAGACCTTGACGTCCTATTCACGGTGACGGGTGTATTCATTACTGATGGCTCCTATTGTGCGAATATTTTTGTCGCTTTATACATATATTATTTTGCTTTCTTACAGAAACTGCCAAAATATTTGTGAAAAAGAGGAAAAGCTCTCCAGATAATGAGTGTTATAAACGGCCAATACGTATATTTTTTCAAAATATTTATCGAAAACGGCTCCATTTTTTATTCTAAAACGTAAAAGAGGTAGTGACCTAAGTTGTAGAATTGTTACAACGATACTAGCTTTGGAAACTGCGTCAACGATGCGCAGTCAACGCTAAATATTTTTGCGAATTTGCTCATGCACGCGCATGTAAACGAAGGCAATATAATCAATACAACAAAACTTAAATTTAATTGCATGCAAAACAGAGAACTTGGCTTCTGACGGGGGTCAACAGACTCCACTTTTTGTTTTTTTAAAGATTACCAGACATGCTAGGTTATTAAATTACTAGTATTCTATTTTAGCCCCACCAACTAAGCATAATGCTTGAGCAAGAAACAGGCTAAGTATTCATATCTATCCGATAAGTATTCTTAATCAATTTGAATAATTGTAAGTATGCTCCTATTACAATATAATCCACAACAAAGGATCATTAACATGCAAAACCCGTGTGATTTGTAATGGAATATAGCAAAGTAAGTACTGCAGTAAACGAGAATTATTGCACTATAAATATCTGGTTAGTTTAGGTTGGATCAGATCTTAAGCCGTTAAATATTCGTCTTTGCATAGAAATTCAAATGCAATTTAAAAATATGACGCGATTTGTTTTGTTACACGTCGAGCTATAAGTGATGAATTACTAACCAGTTTGTAATGGTTATGATATTATGAGTATATTCTAGCAACTTATTAGTGAGTTTGTAACGAGTTTATATTGAGTCGCATCGCGGACGAAGGGACTTACAGTCCTTGACTTGCAAGACTGACTTACTTCAAATTCTGTTCTTGAAGTGTTTACTTCGTATATATTTGGTAAAATGAGTAGGTAATTAAAACAATACTTGTTTTTATTCCTTGACCTAAATATTGTATCAGCCCTGAATTGAAATTTATGAAGGATATTTTTGTAAACAACCAGAGTCAAATGTAGTGCAAGATCCTAAGTAATTAAATAAATTACTAACCTCATTTGGACCTGCGTTCTTTTCACATATGGCTTCATTTATTACCCACTAGCTGTGCCCGCGACTTCGTTCGCGTTGAATTTAACTTAACAAAAATTTTATTTAACAAACAATATTTGTCTAGTTCGCAGAGTTTACGGAAAGTATTTTTTTAATAAAAGTAGCTCACGTTACTTCTTATAACATAAGCTATCCGCCAGTGAAAGTCCCGTCAAAGTCGGTCTGGCCAGTACTTTAAATACCAGGAGTGATAAAAGTATTTATTTTGATTTAAGGATTAATTTGTTACTACCAAATGTACATCCTAATAGTAAGAGCGTTTTCACATTATCCGATCCGATATCGCTGTCGGACGCCGATCCGCATATAAAATACCCCATGTTTTAATCCAGGTTTTGAACTATCTGTATTCCAAATTTCATCCAAATCCGTTCAGTAGGATCGATAATTGTCCCACGGGAGTATACAGTATAAAAAGTATTCGGAATAAAAAGTATCCCATGTTTTAATACAGGTTTTGCACTATCTGGTTTCCAAATTTCATCCAAATCCGTTCAGTATGATCGATAATGGTCCCACGGAAACATACTATCGGGATAAAAAGTATTCGGGATAAAAAGTATCCCATGTTTAAATACAGGTTTTGAACTATCTGGTTTCCAAATTTCATCCAAATCCGTTTAGTAGGATCGATAATTGTCCCACGGGAACATACTATCGGGATAAAAAGTATTCGGGATTCAAAGTATTCCATGTTTTAATACAGGTTTAGATCTGGTTTCCAAATTTCATCTAAATCCGTTCAGTAGGATCGATAATTGTCCCACGGGAACATACTATCGGGATACAAAGAATTCGGGATAAAAAGTATCCTATGTTGTAATACAGGTTTTGAACTATCTGTGTTCCAAATTTCATCCAAATCCGCTCAGTAGGATCGATAATTGTCCCACGGGAGCATACGGGATAAAAAGTATTCGGGATAAAAAGTATACCATGTTTTAATCCAGGTTTTGAACTATATGTGTTCCAAATTTCATCCAAATCCGTTCAGTAGGATCGATAATTGTCCCACGGGAGCATACGTGATAAAAAGTATTCGGGATAAAAAGTATCCCATGTTTTAATACAGTTTTAGAACTATCTGGTTTCCAAATTTCATCCAAATCCGTTCAGTATGATCGATAATTGTCCCACGGGAACATACTATCGGGATAAAAAGTATTCGGGATAAAAAGTATCCCATGTTTTAATACAGTTTTAGAACTATCTGGTTTCCAAATTTCATCCAAATCCGTTCAGTAGGATCGATAATTGTCCCACGGGAACATGCTATCGGGATAAAAAGTATCCCATGTTTTAATACAGGTTTAGAACTATCTGGTTTCCAAATTTCATCCAAATCCGTTCAGTAGGATCGATAATTGTCCCACGGGAACATAATATCGGGATAAAAAGTATCCCATGTTTTAATCCAGGTTACGAACTATCTGTGTTCCAAATTTCATCCAAATCCGTTCAGTAGGATCGATAATTGTCCCACGGGAACATACTATCGGGATAAAAAGTATCCCATGTTTTAATACAGGTTTAGAACTATCTGGTTTCCAAATTTCATCCAAATCCGTTCAGTAGGATCGATAATTGTCCCACGGGAACATAATATCGGGATAAAAAGTATCCCATGTTTTAATCCAGGTTACGAACTATCTGTGTTCCAAATTTCATCCAAATCCGTTCAGTAGGATCGATAATTGTCCCACGGGAACATACTATCGGGATAAAAAGTATCCCATGTTTTAATCCAGGTTTCGAACTATCTTTGTTTCAAATTTCATCCAAATCCGTTCAGCAGGATGTATAATTGTCCCACGGGAGCATACGGGATAAAAAGTATTCGGGATAAAAAGTATCCCATGTTTTAATCCAGGTTTCGCACTATGTGTGTTCCAATTTTCATCCAAATCCGTTCAGCAGGATGGATAATTGTCCCACGGGAACATACTATCGGGATAAAAAGTATTCGGGATAAAAGTATCCCATGTTTTAATACAGGTTTGGAACTATCTGGTTTTCAAATTTCATCCAAATCCGTTCAGTAGGATCGATAATTGTCCCACGGGAACATGCTATCGAGATAAAAAGTATCCCATGTTTTAATACAGGTTTAGAACTATCTGGTTTCCAAATTTCATCCAAATCCGTTCAGTATGATCGATAATTGTCCCACGGGAACATACTATCAGGATACAAAGTATTCGGGATAAAAAGTATCCTATGTTGTAATACAGGTTTTGAACTATCTGGTTTCCAAATTTCATCCAAATCCGTTCAGTATGATCGATAATTGTCCCACGGGAACATACTATCGGGATAAAAAGTATTCGGGATAAAAAGTATCCCATGTTTTAATACAGTTTTAGAACTATCTGGTTTCCAAATTTCATCCAAATCCGTTCAGTAGGATCGATAATTGTCCCACGGGAACATGCTATCGGGATAAAAAGTATCCCATGTTTTAATACAGGTTTAGAACTATCTGGTTTCCAAATTTCATCCAAATCCGTTCAGTAGGATCGATAATTGTCCCACGGGAACATAATATCGGGATAAAAAGTATCCCATGTTTTAATCCAGGTTACGAACTATCTGTGTTCCAAATTTCATCCAAATCCGTTCAGTAGGATCGATAATTGTCCCACGGGAACATACTATCGGGATAAAAAGTATCCCATGTTTTAATCCAGGTTTCGAACTATCTTTGTTTCAAATTTCATCCAAATCCGTTCAGCAGGATGTATAATTGTCCCACGGGAGCATACGGGATAAAAAGTATTCGGGATAAAAAGTATCCCATGTTTTAATCCAGGTTTCGCACTATGTGTGTTCCAATTTTCATCCAAATCCGTTCAGCAGGATGGATAATTGTCCCACGGGAACATACTATCGGGATAAAAAGTATTCGGGATAAAAAGTATCCCATGTTTTAATACAGGTTTGGAACTATCTGGTTTTCAAATTTCATCCAAATCCGTTCAGCAGGATCGATAATTGTCCCACGGGAACATACTATCGGGATACAAAGTATTCGGGATTAAAAGTATCCTATGTTGTAAAACAGGTTTTGAACTATCTGGTTTCCAAATTTCATCCAAATCCGTTCAGTAGGATCGATAATTGTCCCACGGGAGCATACGGGATAAAATTATTCGGGATAAAAAGTAGCCTATGTCCTTTCTCAGGCTCTAGACTATCTGTGTATCAAATTTCATTGAAATCGGTTCAGTAGTTTTGGTGTGAAAGAGCGACAGACAGACAGACAGACAGACCGACAGACAGACAGACAGACAGACAGAGTTACTTTCGCATTTATAATATTAGTAAGGATATTTTAAATAGGTTTGACTCCATAATAAAGTAGGTATGTATCGCAAATAATTCCAAATTTGAAGATAATTTGGTACTCACCAAATTTTTTTACTTTTAAGATTTTGGACACCCTATATTTGTTGAATTTCCTATTGGTCAGGGCTTGTTTTTTTACATTTCATTAAATATAATACCGAACAGCGTATTGCCATTTTTTATTACTTACCTGCTCAGGTAAGCTTTCAATAATAAAAGTTACATTACCTACCAAATAGATCCGATGGATTCATAATCGTAAATTTCATTTCTACCTTTTAAAACTGGTCAGGTTAACCAATCTTGAGAATGCAGTGACGTCATCCGATTCCGACGTCTCATTACCCGCGCGTCTGATACAGAAACCTCCCAACCGAGGCCTAAGGGTTAGGCTATTACTGTGTACCTCGCTTCGGGCAATTGCTCCAAATTATTGAAATACATTACTTACTTATGAAATAACATATTCATATTATCCGCCAACATATCGTTTGCTCGATATCGTTTTATCCGGCACCAAACGAAGATTATGAAATATTCACTTACCGAGTAAGCAGTGATAGCGGAAATTGCTACTAACTTACCTGAAACAAAAATTGCATACGTACAGACTTTTATCAGACAACGACTGCTTGGCGCAGTTGTTTGAGCATAGGCCTCTCAGGTTCATTACACTGGGAGGTTGCGGGTTCGATTCCCGCCGGGGTAAATTATTATATTGTCGTAATTTGCTACCTACTATAGCTGCGTTTCAAATGATGAGTGAGAGATTCGGAAGCCCAACCCTCTTCCTCCCTAATTCTCCCTCTGCCCAATCCTCTTCAGGTTGGCAACGTGCTAGCAATGGTTTTGGTATTGCATGCATCTATAGCTAGTACTATAGGCTACGTTGATTGGTTAGAATCAGGAGGGTCGTACACTTGTTTACCTACTTTATTACACCTATAAATAATAATAAGAAAATAATAATTTGGCCCTTTTGACGTCCCACTGCTGGGCACGGGCCTCCCCTCAACATGAGGGGGATTCAGGCCATAATCCACCACGCTGGCCCAGTGCGGGTTGGCGGATTTCACATGTCTTTCGAAAATTGGTTAGATCTTCTAAGACATGCAGGTTTCCTCACGATGTTTTCCTTCACCGTAAGCAAGTGATAATCATATAGAAATTATGAGTCGCACATCGATTTCGAAAAATCCAGATGTGCGAGCCGGGATTTGAACCCAAGACCTGGTGCCCGCAAGACGCGTGCTTTAACCAATCGGCTATCACTGCTATGCTATTATTATACCTATACAAAAAAAAAACAAAATGCCAAATAAATTCGCAGTGTTGAAATAACGTTCTAATCAAAGAATTTTATTACAAATTCTTTGGTTCTAATAAATATTTGCTGAGGTACCTATTTAAACACGAAAACGTTCATGCATTGCTCCACTGGACCAAAATATTGCATTTTCTTTGTAGACTCTGTCGGCTGCGACATTCACATCGAATCTCCTAAGTGTATTAGTTTTGTGGAAAGCCGAGCGAGGCTTACTGCATGCTATGCAAATATACTATTCCAGGACGTACTATCATAGCGCTGCTTTTCGAAAACGGTTTTCATGTGCAAGTAGGTAAATTGGTTATATTAAGGGGTGCTACTCTTAGCAACGATAATAATCGATATATCGTGACACTCGTATTGTTGAAACCTACTCTAAATTAAATCTTTTTTGCCGTCGTCTCAATTACTGAACGAAAAATACAAAATTATCGTTTGTTCAAACGATATACGACGGCAAAAAAATTGAATTTAGAGTAGGATTCGACACTACAAATGTCACAATATATCGATTACCGTTGCTAAGAGTAGCACCCTAGATGTCTTCTATACTCAGATAGAGAAAGTACCTACACAAGTAATACAGGTGTTACAAAAGTCTGAAATAATTCATTCAGGTGGATACGAGCTACGGCACGTGTTAGTGATGACAAACTATCTACACTTAACAATATCATAATATTGTCTTATTACCTTTGAATATTTGATGTAACTTACGTATTACAGCCTAACAACACACACTTACAATCGCCTAGAGAACAATGCATATACAAATACCAGCCCTAAATATTCAAGAAAAAGTATGTTAACATTTTGCAATGAGTTAAGTACCACCACCGTAATTTTATCTTATCCTTACTAATATTATAAATGCGAAAGTAACTCTGTCTGTCTGTCTGTCGCTCTTTCACGCCAAAACTACTGAACCGATTTCAATGAAATTTGATACACAGATAGTTTAGACCCTGAGAAAGGACACTACTTTTTAATGAGAAAAAAGAGTTTTAAAGGGTTGAAAGGGGGGATGAAAAGTTGTATGGAAGTATCGTCATTTTTAGAGCTAGAAGCTTGAAACTTATTTTTTTGGCTGTTGATTCGATATAAATAAATATGACATTCAAAGTTTGTAAAAGTTTTACCCTCAAGGGTGTAAAATAACAATAGGGAATAGGGGATGAAAGTTTGTATGGAAATATAGCTCTTTGCAGTGAAACACTGCAAATAGCTCATTAAAGTATTTATACGTATGTGTCTTATTTGTAAAAAAAAATGCCTAAATATCTAAAAATGCTACCCAAAGACACTATTCCACGCGGACGAAGTCGCGGGCATAGCTAGTAAGTGTATATAAAATTCTCGTGTCTCAATGTTAGTTACCATACTCCTCCAAAACGGCTCGACCGATTTTCATGAAATTTTGTGTGCATATCGGGTAGGTCTGAGAATCGGTCAACATCTATTTTTCATACCCTTAAAAGACAGGACAACGTCTTTCGGGCCAGCTAGTACCTATATACTATAAAGATTTTGGTGAGAAGTGAACGTCCAAAATGTTTACAACTTTCTGTGACCGTCCCTTCGCAGATAGTCTTTGTTATGTACAGTGTGTATGAACTGAAAATCTATAACATGATAAAAATAACAATAGATGCTAGATAGCGCGGGAGTGTAAAACTCAAGAGTATTGTAACTTCTAGTCGAGATAAAGAAGCGCTTGTGTTTGTCTCAATTCCCAGGGTGTTTGAGAGAGGCGTGAAACTGAACGCCCAGATATTTTTCTGAAGATTTTTGGCGTGTTTTAACCACCAAGACCCATAAAGATTTCGGTCGGTTATAACAAGACGAAATATGTGTAGATATAGTCTTCTTATGAATACAAAAAGTGAGAATGCTCTTTGTGATTAAATCCGTGATATAACGTTTTGTTACCGTAAGTGAACAATGACGAAAAATTTACACTGTCTTTGTTTATTTATCGTTTTTGACAGCACAAAATGAAGACAACGTTATAAATGAGTGTAAATATATTTTAAACCATCTCAAAAGCTATATAAACCAGACTTAGTAGGTATCTGCTCTGATTTGATAGGATTTATCTACTTCGTCTTCAAAGTAAACGAAATTAATGGCCTCTATTCAGGAGTTACTAATTAAATGATTTGTTTGTTGGTTAAATATTTTGTGAGTAAAATTTTAATCAACAATCAGGGAAGTGAAATTTTTGGGTTGGTACGCTACTTATATTTTGTTTAAAATTTTCGAGTAAAGGAAAAACAAATCTGTGATTACGCGCAAAAATAAATTGCCATTCATTTTCAGTTCAGGAACTCGGCCCAAATTATGTTTTATTGCCAAATTGAGGGAATATTTTATACATTTCAGTGAAATTCTGTGTTGTACATTCAAATCATCTTCTTAAATAAAAGGCGATGCTAAAATTAAGTAGCCGCAAAGAAAAACCAAGTAAATTTATTTAATAAATCGTTATTTTTCCAAAAGTACAAATTCTGACAAATTAAATTCACGAAGTCAGATTCATAAAATATATTATGTATATAACTGTGTAAGAGATTTAACCACAGCTTAACTACTAAATGAATAATGCATAAATGGATAGAAAAAAATTACTAGCTTAAAATGTTTAGTAGCAGATTAGTAATCAGCTATTAGGATAACAACACTGACAATACATTTTTATGACAATAATTGATTTTTGTAGTAGGAACCACTTAATTTAAGTATAGTTTTCTAAACTTTTTGTAATTACATCAAATTACATATAAATACGAGGCATTACCTTAATCTATGTAGTAATTAATTATTTCCCAATAAATATTATTAACAACTAAAAAAATTTAAATTAAACAACAGCGATGTCATAAAATTAATACGCAGTAATGCGAGTGCGTGAAACGCAAGTTAAAGTTAAGGAGACGTCTGGTAAATTGCAACAAGTAAACATGTCCTCCGGAGTTTCCTCAGAAGCCGGAGCTTAATCGCGGACATGCAATTTCCCTCCAGCACCATATTTCCTCGGGAGTGCTGCATTCCTCTGAGGCGACTTTTTTCCGACTTTAAAAATTAACAACTGTTTGCACCATAACACGTCGCAAAACTTGCTTGTATGCGACTAACAAACTTAATTTCGCATGTTGCGAACTCATTATTTGTAATGCGTACTCCTTAAATACTAAGAGCTAAGGTTCATATTTGTATGAGCTTTTTGAATAATGTTCGTGTTTGCAGTACAGCAAAAGTGCTCGAGGGGTTATTTTTGAGCTGGTAAAACATTTCCCGGTTTACTTAATAACAGGACCGCTTTGTAAGAACATTGCTTTTTGTAACCTGAATACTGGGTCCTTTTTATTATGTATACTTACATAAGGCTTTTTGAACGTAGGAGATCATGATGAAATCATATTTTTAAATACACAGTTTTATATCTTTAACTCTTAAGTAGTTAACCCTGGGTTTATTTGTTCAGTAGAGTCACTAAATATTAGTGTTTACCTAATTAAAATATTCGTATTAATGTTTTTTTAGTTCTTCGTGTGTCCAATAAGGGAGCTGTGATATTGGCTATAATCCTTACTAATATTATAAATGCGAAAGTAACTCTGTCTGTCTGTCTGTCTGTCTGTCTGTCTGTCGCTCTTTCACACCAAAACTACTGAACCGATTTAAATGAAATTTGATACACAAATAGTCTAGAGCCTGAGAAAGGACATAGGCTACTTTTTATCCCGAATAATTTTATCCCGTATGCTCCCGTGGGACAATTACGGATCCTACTGAACGGATTTGGATGAAATTTGGAAACCAGATAGTTCAAAACCTGTATTACAACATAGGATACTTTTAATCCCGATAGTATGTTCCCGTGGGACAATTATCGATCCTTCTGAACGGATTTGGATGAAATTTGGAAACCAGATAGTTATAAACCTGTATTAAAACATGGGATACTTTTTATCCCGATAGTATGTTCCCGTGGGACAATTATCCATCCTGCTGAACGGATTTGAATGAAATTTGGAACACAGATAGTTCGAAACCTGGATTAAAACATGGGATACTTTTTATCCCGATAGTATGTTCCCGTGGGACAATTATCGATCCTACTGAACGGATGTGGATGAAATTTGGAAACCAGATAGTTCAAAACCTGTATTAAACACGGGATACTTTTTACCCCGAATACTTTTTATCCCGTATGCTCCCGTGGCACAATTATCCATCCTGCTGAACGGATTTGGATGAAATTTGGAACACAGATAGTTCGAAACCTGGATTAAAACATGGGATACTTTTTATCCCGAATACTTTTATCCCGATAGCATGTTCGCGTGGGATAATTATCGATCCTACTGAACGGATTTGGATGAAATTTGGAAACCAGATAGTTCAAACCTGGATTAAAACATGGGATATTTTATATGCCGATAGTATGTTCCCGTGGGACAATTATCGAAAACCACGAGGGCGATGCTATGAGGTTTTTGTGTTTTTTTATGTGCTAGCCATTATCGCCAAAATAGTGAACCTTAAATACAATGAAAATTGATAATTTATTTTGAAATAGCTGGTGGCCGAGTCTTATTACCTATTATACTACTACGACTTACTATTAGGATGTACATTTGGTAGTAACAAATTAATACTTAAATCAAAATAAATACATTTATCACTTCTGGTATTTAAAGTACTGGCCAGACCGACTTTGACGGGACTTTCACTGGCGGATAGATTATGTTATAAGAAATAACGTGAGCTACTTTTATTAAAAAAATACTTTCCGTAAACTCTGCGAACTAGACAAATATTTTTTGTTAAATACAATTTTTGTTAAGTTAAATTCAACGCGGACGAAGTCGCGGGCACAGCTAGTTACAAATATTTTAAGTAGGCACTAGCGACAGTGAAATGTAAAAACATGCGTAAAATTCATGACAGAGCTACTGTTTATGAGCTATGTCCGTGTTTTTCTTCATGATGTAAATAAATACTATTTCAATTTATTTCTTTGGTATGTATTCTACAATTTATTAAAAAACTAAAAAAATCTATTGCAGAGAGATGAAAAGTAGTGATAATTTTTTTCTTTTACGTTCATAAAAAGTTATGCCTCTTTGACATAAAGCTGTTTTAAAACTGACACAGTATACAGTCTGGTATCGCGTTACCAAAATAATGTCAAGGAGAAAATGTTAAGCAAAGACAAAGACGTTTCGTCTATCTAATTTTACACCAAAACTGGCGCCTGTTCATTATTAAGGAACTTTGTTCCAAGTCTCCAAGATGTAGGACAAACTAATCGCTCCGACGGTTTACTATATTTGACAACAATACAGCGAAACAAAGTACAAGATATTTCGGAACTGAGATTTCAGAATCAAATAAAACCTTATCTAACAAATAGAGATATCCAGAAATACGGGACTTATTTTCTACAAAGACACAGGTACGAAAGACTCGTGAGTCTTATATTTGAGGGTGAATTTCAACAAAGTCGTTTTTTCTTTCATTTCGGTTGAATTTTTTATTTTTAACTTTTTTATAATTGTATCTGTTATTTATTGTACTTCTTAATATAGTTAATGCAAATTTTTAATGTCATCAAAATATCTTAATTAACTTATGAGATATACGTGTTTAAACTTTTGATGGCACCGAAATGAAACAGCCGTTCACCGAAATGAAATAACCAGTCACCGAAATGATCTTTCATTACGGTGACTAGTTATTTAATTTCACCTGTCCACCAAAAACGTATACAGAAGGCTTATCTATACAAATAAATAAAATTGGAGTGTCGTTTTTAATATCAAAATAACACCTATTCACTAAATGCATATGAAAGTATATAGGGTACTTATCACAAATCCACGATTTAAAATTGTTTTTTCTGCCTGTCTGTGTGTTTGCTCCGGGTAAACTCCGAAACGGCTGGACTGATTTTGACGGGACTTTCACTGGCAGATAAGAGCGCTAATGAATGAATGATTTATTATGCTTGAAACATGGTGCAACAAAAGATCTTAAATTATTATAAGCTCGGCACAAACCACCATATGAAATGGTATGCAAATAATTATAATTATAATATTGACAATAATTCATTAAACACATGCAATTATAAAACTAAAATATTGTATTATCATTAAGTTAAAATGTCGTATATAAGTAATTCTAATTAAATGTCAATTTATAATTTGTCAGACAGGTATTCGCTAGCAGTGTAATAACCCTTTTCCGTTAATAAGCTCTTTACTTTATTTTTAAAGATATTGAGGTTTTAAATCTCCAAAATTGATTGAGGTAGGTGATTATACAATCTTTGGGCCATACAGAAAACACTTTTATTAACCCAGGCTGTTGTATTGGGTGGTAAACCAGTTTTTGGATAATGTCTTTTACTATTTAATTTAGAAAACATATTATTTAATTTTTTTCGGATAAATAATACAACTTCTAAGATATATATACTTGGTAAAGTAAGTATTTTTAAACTAATAAAGAAGGGTTTACAACTGTCCGTAATCTTCAGCTTACACATAGCCCTAACGCACCTCTTTTGCGCCTTAAATGCAAGTTCTTTATTCGTAGAATTGCCCCAGAACACAATACCAAACCTTAAGAGAGATGCAACATGACCATGATAGCTGATGATAAAAGGAGTAACTTAGGCTACTTTAATTTAGAAAAAAATTAGGGTTCCGCGTAAAATAATAAAATCACGTGAAATCCAAGAGTATCTCCGAAACGGTCGGACCGATTTTGACGGAATTTTGGATACTTTTATTTTAGAAAAAAAAACAAAATGGGTCCTGCCGCGCGGGCTCAGAACGCGGGAGCGGGCTTTTGCGATAGGTATATAAATAAAAAATAGATTAAACTTAGCATAGGTGTTTCTTTATCAACTTCATGCTTTTAGTAAACTATTTTTTTCTCATTTCAACAAAAAAAAATTGTTTAATTAAATTTTTGTTAAGTTAAATTCACGCGAACGAAGTCGCGAGCTCAGCTAGTTTAACAATAAAATTATCAAATAAGAAACAAAAAATTTTTTTTTTACAAAATAATAATTTTAAATATTTATTTTATTGAAATAAAACTAATTTACTGATTCTATCGCGTTTACGTCCTGATGGCATAGTTAATAACAGGGTACCCTCATATATAGTTGTTGTTTGCGGTCCGATCCACGCAGAAAGTGCTCAGTGTCTCGAGGTCTTGCAATGCACACTGTGGTATTTGACTCGATTTTCGGACATCGTCTTTTTATTCCAGAATTAGATAGTATTATAGATTTATAACATTAGAGTAGAACTCCCGTGTGTCAATTTCACTTATTTTCAGAATTATGAATTTTTAAAAAAGACGCTCTTTTTTTCGGTGAAAATTTTTAAAAAATTACTGCTCTCAAATTATATGATTATTTAATGATTTGATTTCAGTGTATATAAGAATGTCTAAAGCTGCATTTTTTGAAGTAATTTAGGTAATTATATATGCAGTGGAACGCGAGTAATTAATTATTTTAACATTTTAATTCTTATTTTTTTACTCCTAAACTAAGCTGTAGTAGCAAATAATTTTGATACATCTAGAATATATATGCCATGAGCAATATGTATAAAAAAAACCGAAAGCTAATCTCACTTGGTATAGAAGATTCAGTGACTTAAGTTTTTTGAAAATTTTCGGCGAAAGTTCGGATGATTTTCATCGAAAATTTTAAACAAGTTATTAACATGCAGTACTATAAAATAAGCTTTTATTACCTTTTCCTCAATTAATTCAGCACTGAGAAATTGCTGATTGTCTTCTGCCAAACCTAAGCGAGTGCTTAGGTAGGTAGATGAGTATCCAGCACCTAATTTTCAGCATCTGTCCTTGATTCTTTATTGATGTCAGTATCCATTTCTAAATGTTCTTCGTTGACGTTGCTGGCATCTAGTGGTTTTATTAAGGCTAATGCCTGCGGTGGTAGTGGTCATTTTTTTTCTGCCTGTTACGCATTCGTATATTTGAAATTAGTTGGTCGGACGACTCCAGAGCCCTGTTAAACAAATCGATGATAGTTGTCATGCGATTAATTTTTCGACAATGATGTTCTCGATCAAGTCTCCAGAATTGATTTCTTGGTTCGGCGGCTTGCTCGGATAACATGCCAATAGGTAAATCCGTAGATTTTATTATATTTGCGCCGTGGACCAGTATTTTATGTATTGTGACGGGCATGGGATATCATTCGTAGTACGAGACGTATTTATATGCAAGTGCGTAAGCCTGGTGCAAGTTATTAAATTGTGCGGCAGTCAAATTACAGTAAGGGCACCGCAACTGTGAAGGTGTGCCTAGAATTGCATTCAATACCTTCCTGTCAATGGCGGCCAAATACAGTTTGCATGAAGCCTTTATTTCATGACCCTTAGAAGTTTTGGCAGTCAGGGGTTCGAGTGGCTCCTTGATGATCTGCACACTATATTAATAGTGCTGTCTAGCGGCTTGCCGACAGATGGTGAAAAATTCAATCATTTCTGTAGGACACTTGCATATAAATACGTCTCGTACTACGAATGGTATCCCATGCCCGTCACAATACATAAAATACTGGTCCACGGCGCAAATATAATAAAATCTACGGATTTACCTATTGGAATGTTATCCGAGCAAGCCGCCGAACCAAGAAATCAATTCTGGAGACTTGATCGAGAACATCATTGTCGAAAAATTAATCGCATGACAACTATCATCGATTTGTTTAACAGGGCTCTGGAGTCGTCAGACCAACTAATTTCAAATATACGAATGCGTAACAGGCAGAAAAAAAATGACCACTACCACCGCAGGCATTAGCCTTAATAAAACCACTAGATGCCAGCAACGTCAACGAAGAACATTTAGAAATGGATACTGACATCAATAAAGAATCAAGGACGGATGCTGAAAATTAGGTGCTGGATACTCATCTACCTACCTAAGCACTCGCTTAGGTTTGGCAGAAGACAATCAGCAATTTCTCAGTGCTGAATTAATTGAGGAAAAGGTAATAAAAGCTTATTTTATAGTACTGCATGTTAATAACTTGTTTAAAATTTTCGATGAAAATCATCCGAACTTTCGCCGAAAATTTTCAAAAAACTTAAGTCACTGAATCTTCTATACCAAGTGAGATTAGCTTTCGGTTTTTTTTATACATATTGCTCATGGCATATATATTCTAGATGTATCAAAATTATTTGCTACTACAGCTTAGTTTAGGAGTAAAAAAATAAGAATTAAAATGTTAAAATAATTAATTACTCGCGTTCCACTGCATATATAATTACCAAAATTACTTCAAAAAATGCAGCTTTAGACATTCTTATATACACTGAAATCAAATCATTAAATAATCATATAATATGAGAGCAGTATTTTTTTTAAAATTTTCACCGAAAAAAAGAGCGTCTTTTTTAAAAATTCATATTTCTGAAAATAAGTGAAATTGACACACGGGAGTTCTACTCTAATGTTATAAATCTATAATACTATCTAATTCTGCAATAAAAAGACCATGTCCGAAAATCGAGTCAAATACCACAGTGTGCAATGGTACGCTTGGTTTTGGCAGCCGAAACGTCGGGAAAATAAAAAAGTGAATAAATAAAATCCGTAAAAAGAATCCGTAAAATAGTTTTATTTCAATGTGTAGTATTCGCGTAAATATAAGAAAACAATATATTTATTTTATATTAGCGATGTAATAAGAGGTTAAAGGAAGACTATTTAAGCAACGCCCGCCCACCTTCAGCTCATTATTTTGCAATTTCTCAACAAGCATCAATTTGTAGATACGTTCATCTGGTTCTTAACCGACGTAATGCTAACCTAGGAACCTCTGTTATGCTAAATTTTAGGTATTCCTCTGGGTAAAATACTAAAAAAACCACAATAAAAGGAGTAAAATAAAATAATAAGTAAAAAACTAATCTACATTTTTTAACTACTTACGGATATCTTTGCTTTGACTTTGTTCAAATGAGATTACAAATTACGTAAAGTTACATTCACCTATACAAATTCTTCGTTATCCTCAAAGCTTAGAATCCTAAGCATAATAACATCAGCGAACCTTGTGAATAAAAGGAAACTCTTCTATATTTGAAACTTTGTACTTTAACAAAACTAAAAAAAAAAAATTGCGTTGCTGCTTGTACTTAAAAATAGTACTTATAGGTGAAACATTTTGAATAATTCACCTGCTGGCCTTAATTTTCACTGAAATGAAGTAGTAATCAACCGGAATGATAAAACAATTCACCGAAATGAAAATATTATACACCGAAATCCAAAGCACTCACCGAGATGAGAATTTTTATCATTACGGTGAGATTTTTATCATTTCCATGGACAGTTTAGGCCACCGAATCAACCGAAATGAGAACACTGAAATTAAAAACAGGGACAAAAAATTGTATTACTAGAAAACTATTTATTATAGGATGTAGTGAATACTACACAAATAAACGTAGTACAATAAGCTTGCTCACGAATACTTAATTAAATGTACTAGATCATTGGATGACAAGTTATACCTATAAACGGAAATGAAAAGAAATTTGTCCCATCACACCGATATGAAATACTTTCGTATTTTTCGGGAGTAAGCAGGCTAGCTGCGCACGTCCTCTGACGATAAGTACATAGGCAGCATTGGTACGTAACTTTTAAGGACATGAGGGGGGAGCTAGAGTGGTTCTATACAAAAATATTCTTGACAAACTTTAGGTCACCGTAATGAGAGGACTTTCTAGGACACATGCATTTTTACTTACCAGTTATTAAATTGAGGAGATATTATTATAAAACCACTTTGTGATAATACTATCACTATTCACGATTAAAATAAAAGTTGCCATCAATCTGAATAACCAATAGTTTTTGTTGTACAAGGGAAATTACACTGAAAAATGTAATGCGGACAGCTACCGAAATGAAAAAAACAGGGCTTTACGATTTTTTTTTTCTAATTAACTGCAACCCTAATGACGAAATAATTTTGCCTCGCATAGGCACACACCTCTTCTAGCTAGAAAAAAATAATAGAACTGTATAATAATGTTCCACACTACCGATTTCATCCGTGCCGCGTAAATTTTGCTGTTGGGAAATCCACCCTTGACTCTTGAGTCGAATAAAAGTTATCTATAAATGTGCGAGAGTGTGAACTGCTGACTTCACCTAAAGTAGACATTATGAAGTAACACACAGTACAGAAGTGACGTCGACGTGCGAACATTTAAATATTTTTTTAAATATCGCCAGACATTATTAGACATATCGAAATAATTTAAACATAGTATTTTTTATAAATTAAAAAAAAATACAAAAATAAACTCTCAATAGCAATCTGTTACAGTCTGCGAGTGCCTCGCAATGGGTCGAATAGTTTCAAGTACAAGTTTCGTCTCGAATTCGGAGCTTGCCTTTTGTTTGCACGGATCGCAAACAAATTGACTTGTAATTGTAACTTAGTGGTGGTGTTCATATTCATATAAGCGAATCATACGCTTGTTTGCCGACTTTGAAATTAGAAACCTAACTTACTTACTCCTTACTTCGTTACTTACTATTGAATCGATGCACCGTCTTTCTTCAAAAGAAATGACTTTCCTTTTAATGGAATTTCTCCATTCTAGCCTATTCGAGGCCCGCTCCTCCCATCTAAAAGGGTCTATATTGCACTTTTTCATGAAAATTGGCTACATTAGCCTCATGCGAGCGCACGAACGAGAAATCTTGCAAAGGAGTTGAAGTTGTCGCCATGACCTAAATCGGTCGGATCACATCATCATCATCATCATCATCATCACTATTGAATCACATCACATCACACATCATCAGCCTATGCTTGTCTACTGCTGGACATAGGCCTCCTCTAATGAGCGCCATAGCGCCCTGTCTTCAGCTTGCCGCATCCAGCATCTGCCTGCAGTCTTTCGCAGATCGTCATCCCACCTGGTCGGAGGGCGTCCTACACTACGCTTGCCGAGTCGAGGTCTCCACTCAAGAACACGTTTACCCCAGCGGTTGTCGGTTCTTCGTGAGATATGGCCAGCCCACTGCCACTTCAGCTTGCTAATTCTTTGAGCTATGTCGATAACTATTGAATAGGATTTACTTATATTCAAAACTCTAATATGCCCAGTTTGCTAAGGTAGCTACCAAATGGAGCAAAGATTAAGCCGTGGATCCTTGGAAAGGTCCTGATTCGGATCAGACATTGATTGATGAAGCACCTCTGAGTGTTTTTATGAGAATACCATCCGATTTAAATTTTACGAACCTGTGGAATATTCCTAAAGTCTATAACGACGTAGTCCGTTAATAGGTGTCTAACAACTATATTTTGCTGATTTATGTCTTAACAACATATGTATTTTCAAATAATTAATTTTGTTTTCCAAAATCATTGTTCGTACTCTAAAAAATAAAATTAGACGCGGAGGAAAAATATGCGACTACAAACAAATTATTCTTTACAAAACGTTTTGAAATTATAGTAAACTAGCTGAGCCCGCGACTTCGTCCGCGTGGAATTTAACTTAACAAAAAAGCCCGCTCCCACGTTCTGAGCCCGCACGACAGAACCCATTTTTTCATTTTTACCAAATTTTGTTTTTCTTAAACAAAAGTAGCCTAAGTTACTGCCTATAACATCAGCTATCTACCAGTGAAAGTCCCGTCAAAATCGGTCCACCCGTTTCGGAGATTACCCGGAACAAACACACAGACAGAAAGACAGACAGACAAAAATTTTTTAAATCGCGTTTTTGCTATAGGTGTCGTATGTACTTTCATATGCCTTTAGTGAAAAGGTGTTATTTTGATATTACAAACAGACACTCCAATTTTATTTATTTGTATAGATAATCATTTGTTACAGTACTCTTTTTTCAGAGAACCTCGCACCAAGATTCAATAGGGCGTTCTACTAAGGTATGTTCTAACAATGACAAACGGTAATAGCTAGTCCATAATTCAAGCCAAAATGTAAGCATGCAGTCGCATAGGTAGGTGATTTGGCGCAAAGCCCAAGAGTGGGGTTACGCCGCCGGCAATATAGTCCACACTATTGTGGCCTATAATGCCGGCGGCAATAAAAGGATCGCAATAGGACATTCTTATCAAAAGGATTTTAGTGTACATATTTTGCTAAGCAAAAGTTTTGCTTTTTGATATCGATTAAATTAAAAAAAAAATAATGTGTAAGTATCTAATATTAAATGGGTGGAGATTATTTTCTGCCATGGGAATATAGCCTTACATTACTTTGCGTAGGCAAACGAACTAGAATACTTTCACGTAACTTTTACAGCAGTCTTAAAGTAGGTACCTATCTCATATGTAAGTATACAGTGTGTAAAGGGCATCGTAACGAAAACTGATACCATGGATTTAACTCATGATTCTGGACCCCTCGGACTAGGAAGTTTCTGTCGATATTTTCATGAACTATGCTGAAATTTTCCACCAGTGTTCAATTTTGAGCATTAAATGCGCGCTCGAGCGTATTGAGTCTCAATTTACATTCGAGTTTATTTATAAATAGTAATTATTCATTTATTTATGTAAAATCACCCGAGATAGATTTGTATAATAATTTCATGCTAAAACAAATTAAAAATTGCTGAAAAATTCTAGCATACGTAATTCATGAAAATATCGACAGAAAATTCCAACACTGATGGGTCCAGAATCATGAGTCGAATCTATTGTATCAGTTTTCGTTAAGATGCCCCTTACACCCTATGTAGGTACCTACTCTCTAAAAGAATACACATTCAGTCAGCATCGTTCAGTACAGTCTACTCCTGACATCACGTCGGGGCACAAAGGATTTGTCCCAAATTCCACATTAATATTTATTTCGTTAGCTTACCTTTGTTCACATTCGGACAAATAAAATAAAGTCACACCTACGTGTCCCTTTGATTTTATTTAAGTAATTCGTATGCTTTTATATATTGTGGTCACGCCGATGTTTAAGTTAGGAGACTTAAAAATAGAAAAAATATTAAGTCGTGCGGTATTTTAACAGACTTAAAAAAGATAAGGGTCTCAATGCGGAACGTATATTTTTTATTCGTATGTATGTTACCGCATATCTTCGGTATGTAACCGATATACGCATATAACCGATTTCAATTATTCTTCCATAAAAATGTATTTTTGAATTCATTTTGCATACTTTTTATAACAAACTAGCTGTGCCCCGCGACTCCGTCCGCGTGGAATGTGGACCACCCTTTAAATTTTGTCCTGAATTTTCTTTGCTATAAACCTCACGGAGGTTCTAGTTACAAGTGCACTGACAGGGCACGGCAACTTTAACAGACACCTTTATAACTTAGGTATCACGGACAGCCCCCTATGCAGAGCCTGCATGAAGGCGGAAGAAACAGCTGCTCACGTCCTGCTGGAATGCAACGGAGTAGCCACATACCGGGCAAGCTACCTGGGCACACCGGGTAGCCTTCAGGAAGTCTTCAGTGACATCAAGAAGCTGGGGAACTTCCTGTCTGAACTTGGATGGCTGGAATGACCGGCTCACCACCCTCCAACACACAAAATAGGCGCAATAGTCGTCGAGTTGTGGAAACCGCCCGTAGAGAAGAAGAAGAAGAAGAAGAAGAAGAACCTCACGGAGCCCGAGACCTTTCCACCGAATGCAAAACCGTGGAAATCGGTTCGTACGTTCTGGAGTTATAGCGTCAGGAAGGAAAACCCGACTTATTTTTATATAGTAGATGTGGAAATGCAAATTGTGATTATTATTATGAAGTTATTTAAGTATTCAAGTTCGCATGAGTTAATTTAAATCTATAATATTCGTGAGGTTTCTAAGGCAATTGTAAAGTAAAAACCTAAGGATCGTTCGGATACCAGTAAAGTTTAGTAGGCCAATGATTAAAACAATGAAATCGGCGCTGTCGCCACTAATCACCAAGTTTGTCTAGACAGAATACTAGAACACTGTTAAAATTGTATCGATAAAGTTTGTACAGTTGTTATTCCACCCAAAACTTTGCGTAATGTTTTATAAAATAAAATAAACTTTTGCCCATAATTTTACTAAAGACATGTCGATTTAGTAATTCTGCTCTATCTTTTTCTGGTTTAATTACAATTTGAGGAGAAGAAAAGAAACGGAATAACTCAAATCACATAACACCGAAAGGAACTAAGTTCCTCGATAATATCCCCAACTCTATTCAAGAAACCACTTACAAACTTTTCTGAGTCAATTCTAAGCGATTGACCCCGACTTAACAATCTAAGTTCAACTGTTCTCTCGTTCTTAGCCTACATTACTGAATGCTTTATAACACCTACTATGACCTTAATGATTGGACGTAAAGGGCAATAACCGTAGGATAAGTATCACGTTATTCTGAGACCTAAGAATGCTAACAATGTTATAATATAAAGTACTGAACGACTGACGAAGAAAAATATATTTACGTGGCGTTACGTGTTCGCTGACGACAAAAAGTGAGGGGAAGGTGTGATGACACTATGTCCGGAATTTTAATTTTGAATGTTTGTCTAAAGATTTATCTAGAGGCACGGCAGCGCATGGGTCTGGGCTTATATAACATCGTTGTTGTTTCCTAAAAAAAATTCATTTTGGTTAGTTTTTCATAGAAAATAAAGAAATATCACAATAAACTGAACACTCAACTCTCGACTCAACACAACAAGATAGGTATTATTAAAACAATAAACACGAAAACTGAAACGTTTTATGGTCGCATAAACTTTGAAAAACTTCACACTGTTTTCCTCTAGCGAGTCCAGCGACCGCCAGAAATGAAAAATTAAATTTGCATTTAAAAGAATTTTGAGGTAAAAGGGTCATTATTCAGGGGAAAAATTCACGTCAGGGCCAGTAACAACTTTGAAATGAAATGTGCAACCGGATTTGTATGCAGCGGAACTTGAAACTGATGGATGGAAACAGTTTTTGACTACAAAATAGACGTTGTTTACAATATTTTGCTTTTTCCTTTGCATGATAAGATAAACTTGCAAAATTATGCTAGTTTTTGTATAAGATAAATAAGTAGGCAATCTAAATCAACTCATTTATAATAATAGGTGCATTGAAATGCTGTCCTTACATTGTATAAGCACAAATAGTAATTTATTTTGGGGTTTTAATTAAGGCTTAGACGAAAAGAATAAACTAGACGGAGTGCGTAGAAGCGTAGAAGTGAAGTGAAGCGTAGTGAGTAAAGCCAGCAAATATATTAGGTACCAAGTACCTAGTATCAACCCAGATTATTTTTATAAGACTTTCTGATTGCTGTTCCCTAGCCGCGATTGCGAGCGTAGGGCTAATCACATGTAAAAAATATCATTATTATTTGTGCCACATTGTGTTGTGAAAAATGAAAAAAATATGTTGACTAAAATACTTTTGTTTTCTTATATTTACGCGAATACTACACATTGAAATAAAACTATTTTACGGATTTTATCGCGTTTATTTAGTTTGTTATTTTCCCGACGTTTCGGCCGCTTTACAGCAACCATGGTCACGGGGGGACTGAGGTGTTAGACGTCCTGATGTCATAGTTAATAACTGGGTACCCTCATATTTAGTTGTTGTTTGCGGTCCGATCCACGCAGAAAGTGCTGACGGTGTCAATTGCAAGACCTCGAGACACCGTGAGCACTAAATAAACGCGATAAAATCCGTAAAATAGTTTTATTAAAATACTTTTACTGGCTTCACTTAAGCAACTACTTAGTAGTTTTACGCTACGTCTGCGTTATTATTTTCATCTGAATTCTAGAGTCAGTTACTTATCCTCCGAATTACCAACTGCAAATGCCAGGCGTCATTCGCTATTAGCTATCTCCGCATACAAACAAAAACAATCCTCCCCACAAAATTATAAAACAAAAGTTTTTTTTCCGTAATCAATCTCCGTACACCTCTGTGTATAGTGAACCGTGCCATTTCCTGAGGCGCACAAATGTCATAACAATCTCTTCATCTCAGATGACGGTGTATGTCGCCTGCCACACTGGAAAATTGCGGCTTTTTATTTTTTCTTTTGTCAAACCACAATTTGCTGCAAACAACTGTGTGGGGTTTATATTACGCATGATGTTTCCTTTTTAATGCGTACCTAATGGACCTTGTAATAAGGAAAAGAAGACATATTATTAGGCAACACAAACACTCGTCCAGAAAAAATCTCATGTTGCTTAAAGTAAAGAGCAAACTCGAGTTTGGCGTAAACGCTGCAGTACCAACCAAACAATTTGTAATAATAAGACATTAGACGTGGCATATCCGCGTAATCTTGGCACTAAGTTTGGTACCAACCTACACACGATAAAACTATGATTATTTCCTACTAATATTATAAACGCGAAAGTTTGTGAGTGTGGATGTATGTATGTATGTATGTTTGTTACTCCTTCACGCAAAAACTACTGAACGGATTTGGATGAAATTTGGAACACAGATAGATTATAACCGGGATAAACATATAGGATACTTTTTAACCCGATAATCCAATACTACGCGGATGAAGTCGCGGGGCACAGATAGTTATTGATAAAAACATGATATGGTGTATAGCGCCTTAATAAATGCTAAAGACTCTTACTAACCAGCTGTACCTACCAACCAACAAAAAAAATATTTATACCGTTAGAATATTTTTTTGTGTTAGTTACTTAACATTTACTTAAGGCACCACGCAAAATGTCTTGCATTATCTCTCTCTAACTTATATAAATTGTCGTTCTCTACGTTTAACATTCATAATGCGGTAATTCGTGAGCTGCGGTGAAATACTGGAACAGCTCTGAACGCTCACTCGTAACTGATGGAAATTTGTCTGCAGCAGAAAGTTAAGCGCGTTTAAATTTAATATTAACCTGTCAACTAGTTACAATTCAGTAGCTAACTACTAAAATAATTAAGTCCTTCAATAAACGATTTATTAGTAGTAAATGAAAACAAAACACGTGTTCAAAACCTAGAACACAGTGCAAAGAGGACCTTAAAGTTTTAAAAATGTATTATAAGTACTTATTGCTCGACTGCCACGGCTGATCCGAGAACACGGCAATGCCACTAAGGAAACATATTTTGTACAAGCATTATAAAATATAAATAAAAAGTGTAAAGTCTATTCGGTATTAATAAAACGACTTCCAGTCTGAGAGCAAAATTGGAAATGACATGCTACTGTCATTCCTGTACAAAATTGAATCTCAAGTCGCTCGCAGAATTCAAGTCCATTTATTAATAGGTACTAGCCTAAATCTTCTTCTCTTTCGCTGACGTTTCAAGAAGTCCCTTATAAACTTTTAACGCATTACATGCCGTATTAATTAATCGAACTCAAGTCTGAGTGCGATCTTAACGTACGCTTTTGACATACCATTTTGTACTGGATTGATATTTCCCAGATCGCTCTCAGACTTGACATCGATTTTATAATACGGGCTTAAGACTCCAAAATGAACCTTATTCTTATATCACACACAGCATTATGGTGTCAGTCAACAATAGTAGTATATCCGCCAGTCCCGTCAGATGGCCCAGGCCATTTATTTCGGGCCAAATACTGCAGCTTTTGTGTGCCACGACCATCGTCACGCGGACTTTCCGGGGGCTTAGGCTAGTCACGTGCTGAGTTGATAAGCTGAGCTCCAAATATTATTTCGTCAAGTAAAGTTTATGACGTCACTATACATTTTCTAAATTCGATAAATGTACTAATGGAATTGGTTAGTTGCCTGTTTTTGAGGAACCGGTTTATGTTAGATATGTCCTTTCTCAGACTCTAGACTATCTGTTTACCGAAATTCATGTAAATCGGTTCATTAGTTTTTGCGTGAAAGCGCGACAGAAAGACAGACAGACAGAGTTACTTTCGCATTTATAATATTAAGTAAGGATAATCACTTATAATGAACATTAATGTACTTACACGATGTAATTTGCAAACTAAATCGCACCAAACTCTCATGGCATCTTTTATGCTGCCACACGCGCCTCGCAAAACAAAATAAATGTTCACTTGAATGCTGCAGCTTTTTTTAATTACTATCTGACGTCATGCGCTCTTATTGGTGTTTTATGTCACGAGAACAAGGGTTTCTTTTATAAGTACTTATTTTTGAAAATATTAAAAAACCTTTTATAGATTCATCAATATTTTTACCTCCAAATTAATTTCAGAAAACAAAATTATATTTAGATTTTCCTAATTGGTACCTTTTATAATTATATTTACACTATTATCAAAAATATGTAGTTAACGATGTTTTTATTTTATTTTATTATTTGGATATTTTGATACACATAGAATGATTACTTCTTCCTTCAGACGCTGTTGGATCTAAGATGATTCTCCCAGGTCATCAGGGCTGTAAGACTTTTTCAAATCCCCGACTGTAGTCTGAACATGTTATAGCATTTAAAAGCATATGCAAGCTTGTTACATTCAAATGTAAGTGTAGGTCTACCTAGACGTTAGCTCTTATCCGTAATGTTCATTCGATAAGTGCTACAGTGAATGAAATTGGAAGCAAATGGTCCGTGTTGCTACACACCCTTTACGACCCTTTTATTTCTTTAAGATGTCGTCGTTTGAATGTTTTATTGTAATATGTTGTTATAGGTATAGATAGGGCGTGATCTACCCGAAATAGGTATCTGAAACAAATGCTAATACATGGCTACAAAGGACACAAACAAAATAATTAAGTACACATCAAAAAATATTGGCCCCGAGACAAGGGACATGACAGACCAACACTATTGAAATTAGCACCACTGGTTGAAAAAATCGAAGAAATCCGATTACTACCAAAAGAACAAAAACCCCTGAAGAGAACAAAAACCGTCTAGGTAGTAGGTAACACCCCTTCATATATAATATTCGGGTAAATACACTATTATAGTTGCGTTTCTTGCACGATGAGTGAGAGAGCCCCCCCCCTCGTCCCTTCCTCTCCCTGTGCTCCACTCCCTTTCAAGTGGCAACGTGCCTTAAAGCTTTTTTTTTTTGATATGACCATATGTTGTTGGCCAGAGTGGCCATAACAACTTCACCCGGACAGAGGGCGAGCGCAAGTGCGCTCCAGCCAGAGGGGCAGGGGGGCAGCTAGCTCAAGGGTGCCACAAGGGACACGACCTCGGCTTGGGCCGCTGCCAGGAGAGGTGGCGAGGGTAAATCTACCACCGGATCGGAACGCACACCTGCAAAGCCTTTGGTATTGGTAGCATCAGTAGGCTAAGGCAACCGCTAGACATCAAACGGGCCGCACACATGGCACACTTAGTGTTATGAAAAAAATAACAATATTTTTATGATTTTGAAATTATTCAATTATTGCTTTTTTGCCGCTCGTGGTTCGGCTAATGTCTGTCTCCATTATGAGGCGACTTTTATTCAAACTTGTCGATCACTGCTTACCTAATTCAACGTCAGGAATCGAACAACATGTATCGGCAGGGTTGGTTTCAGATCCATAAGCAGGCGAAGGTGCGAGTGTAACGTCCAATTGAACGAAAAAATTTTCTGAAGCACACACAAAAAAATAATAATTAAATGTTCACAATATACAGGACGTTACAAAAATCCGAAATAACGCTTGGGGGTTAGGATTAAGTATCGTAGACCGAAAGAAATATGATTGCGATAAAATTTATATCTCTAGTAAAATAATAAATAATTTAGCCCTTTTGTCGTCCCACTCCTGGGTCTCCTGGGCACGGGCCTACTCTCAACACGAGGGGGATTCAGGCCGTAGTCCACCACGCTGGCCCAGTGCGGGTTGGCGGATTTCACATGTCTTTCGAAAATTGGTTAGATCTTCTAAGACATGCAGGGTTCCTCACGATGCTTTCCTTCACCGTAAGCAAGTGATAATCCTATAGAAATTATGAATCGCACATAGATTTCAAAAAATCCAGAGGTGCGAGCCGGAGTTTGAACCCAAAACCTGGTGCCCGCAAGACGCGTGCTTTAACCAATCGGCTATCACAGCTTTTTTGTATCATATCTCTTGTACCTACTTTAAAATATTTTGGGTATACCATCTTTTTGCTCAATATTATTTGATAAAAAGTCAAAGTATAATATATAACAAGGAGTTTAAAACTCCGGATTGAACTCGTTTATTTATTAGCAGTTTGCCGGATTTTCCTCGTTTTTCGTGACAACAAATCATTCAACATGTTCGTCAACCTGTTACGCACATCACTTACCATCCATTGTATTACTACCGCTACATGAGCATGCTGCAGGCAAAGCTGCCAATCCAGGCGGTCCAGGGGGCCCTGGTAAAGCCTAAAAGAAAAAACAATAATTAAATAAACAGACGAAGATGATGGAGACTAATTTTTATTGAATTGAATGGATCTAAAGGTCGCCATCTTGTTTTTTCAGGTATTTTCATATTATTAAAAGGCATTCGGGATCCATTTTGGTTTTCCAAAGCAGACAGTCAGGTTTATTTTTTGTATCATCATGATAATAATATGTGATTGTTAATGCTGTTTGTTACTTGGCACGTGCGAAATACCTATTTAATTGGGTGGGCCAATTTTTTAAAGGATGAAGAAGAAGTAGCATTCGACTTTAAGACAAGTCTTATGATGCAGGAATTATCAAAATCAGACAATGTTTTTTTGGCTCTAGAGTGTAAAATGTGTCAAAAGAACTTGACACACTAAATTAATAATATATAATCCAATGAACACATTATTCATCTCGAGCTTTGTAATTGGGTCAAAAGTATACAAATCATGATAGTTACTGTACTATCTACCCATCTTTTATTGACATAGGTAGTAATATCACCAGACTGACAGACAAACTATATGGTCCGTACAATGGACTGGGGGCGATCCCAGTGACACCCAGACCTGGGCAAATAACGAAAAGGCCATTTTTTTCTGAAACTTGTCCAGACAGGAATCATACTCGCTACCACCCGGTGCAGTGAGTCGAGCGGCCTACCACTGCGCCAAGCAATCGTCAAATCAATCTACAAAGAGTTAGTAAGAATTATTGTGAAAGTTAATAAAATTAAATAACTCACATATCCCTTGTCTCCCTTCAATCCACGCTCGCCCTGAAATTCCAATCATATTCAAGCGCAATTTATCGGTTAAATCTTACCAAAAGTATCTTATCAGATTTAAAAATAATACAAAAGCCTTGTAGTTAATAGGGCATAATAAATCAGCTCACTAGGTGTCGCTTGATTGAACTAGCCTGACGTTATCTGTCACATCACTTCTGTCAGTGTCACTACGAAATAGGTAACAATTGTAGCATGCTCGGATACAAAGAGAGGTATTGTCAGACAGAGTCAAACATCCCACTCTATCGTGGCGCCGCATAGTGACAGAATTTCTGGATGCTTCATTACTTTGATATTTAAAGATAATTATGAAATAGTTTATCCAACTAACCTTATCACCTTTTTCACCTTGAGGGCCCTGATAGTGAAAAAAAAACATTTTAAAATATTAAATATATTATTATTATATTGTTTTACTAATTATTTCAACCTATGGACTTCAAAATTGCGATGTTTGCGTTCGGCATCCAGGTCTTTACTACGGAAAGATTTTTACCATGCGCTCACGCAGTCGCGAGCAACAAGTCAACTAAGCAAAGCTTGTAGTCCAGAATCTTACGTGATGTAGGAACTCACCGATTAGTCTTATCACGTTTTTATTCTATTACATGTGCCCTAGAACTAACTGGAGTTGATCCCATGTTAATTTTTAACCTTGGAAAGAAATCCGTAAAAAATATGGGTAGATATTTTCTGCTAGGTGGTACAATAGGTTAGTAGCCCATACTTATTGTGGTAGGTACCTAATTGCCGTACATTATTAAGACCTTATACTTAAATGGGACCTTATTCCTTTTTAGACCTTATGTAAGACTTTATTCTCGTTTATCAATTTAGCTTTTCCCCGGATCTTATCGAGGGTCAATCCTCGGCGTGATCATTGGACACCATTGTCGATCCTGGTTTACAGTAGTAACCATGGTGGGAGTGTGTGAATCTTGCTAACAACGACATAATTTGATGTATCGTTTGTCTATTTAGTCAACTCACCACGGGTCCTGAAACACCGGTTTCTCCAAGTACGCCCTGCAAAATAATTGTCATATATATTCTTTAAATAAGTAGGTATGAATAGTTTGAAATTTTAAAAAAGTATTTGTTTCGAACAGTTAACTAATTACCACATTACTATTTATCATCGTCATGGTCGATCGATTCTTAAATCGATGAGAATATATTATTACTTATGGCAACTGTGTAGGTAATCACGTTAAATTAACTCACTGGCTCTCCCTTAGGTCCGAGAACACCACGGGGTCCCTGTAATATATAATAAGCAGGTATCGTTTTTCATATTTGCAACTGGTTGCCAAAATTTTATACAAAAAAAAAAAATTTAAAAAAAATTGTTTGCGATCGCTGCCGGAGCTCCCACAGGCTCCATCCGACTGCCATGGGAAATTCATGCGAGTTATCCACAGTGATATCTGTGCCATAGCAAAAACAAACATTATCCACATCTACAGTAAGCAGATTTTCTAAAAAATATGATCAACGCACCGCCGCGGGAAACCCACAGATTCTTTTCCCGAGAAACCGAAACTTTATTCCTATGAACACATAGTACATTATCGTTTATTTTGTTTTGAGTTCGGGTCATTCGCGCTAATTTTCCGACGGGCAAATTCTTTAAAAATAAGTAGTAAAACTGAAAAAGTAATTGTTACTTACGGCCTCTCCTTTGTCACCTTTAGGACACCTTATGACGGAGTCTTCCTATAGGAATAAAAACATATTAGAAATAGCTGATATATAAAGTTAACATTCCCAGAAAAAAAATTGACAACTGATATTTTTAAAACCAGGTTTGCACTAGGCAGCAACCTTCCATCTACCTAGTACAAACAAAGTTTTATTCATATACGAAGTTTAATATTAGGTAACCTGGGTTTTTAGGGGATGTGATCTTTGATCTTGATAATTTACAGATTAACCATTTAAGATTTTAAGGGTTATGAAATGTAATAATATCAAATTGTCTTAAAAGGGGTTTTAAGGTTCTGTTTTCAAACAAAGCAACTATTATGGAGACTTTGACTATCAGTGTGACCGTCTGTCAGTCTTTATAGAATTTTAGTGCCATTTACTTTTGATGTTGACTGTCCTTTGTAGGTACATTTCCTACGAGGTACAGTCAATATCAAAAGAATGCATCGCACAATACCAGATATTGTGTTATCGTATACTTTAAGAGACCTTCTATGGTGTCATACCTTTAAAATATTTAAAAACATTTAAAATACCAAGCTATTTTTTGATATTGCCTGTACCTACATGCTACAGGCTTATAAAATATTATTTATTAGCATAAAATAATAGTGAAAAATCAGACGAAGTATGAAAAACTCTCGCATACTCACAATTTCCAATGAACATGTATCTGAAAAACGGTAAATAAATATAAGTATTGAATAACATTGCTATTCAGTCATTTATCAGTGATTAAAGGAAAATGTGTTTTATTGTTATAACCACACTGGTTATTATGGATTGATAGACTTCATAATCGTTTATTTTTAATATAAGTCACGCTTTTCCCACTGGTTTTATTTTTCCTCATGCGATAAACGTTAGGAATAGCATTTTGGGAGGTAAATCCGAGTATAACAAGTTACGAATTTTACTACCTCTAAGGGTAAAGCGAATCTGATCGTTTCCACGCTTAGCTAAAAGTACTGAGTTTAATTATGTTCAAGATAGATAGATTTTCTCACCATAATCCAATACATGTTGCTCTTTATTGGTATTTAGAGTCTGTGAATAAAATTACACACAATGTATAGTGGATATTTTTTTAAAGTACCTACCTACCTACTAAGTATTTAAGGCCAGGGTTTTCTAAAATTCGGTTCGGTTCAGTTTCGAACCACGTTTTATTCGGAACCTATAGACATTTCGAATCCAAAAATGTTTTTTTTTCACAAGAATTCTTTCACATCACTCCATCAAAGAAAACCTCTAACAGGTCTAAATCGTACTTTCATTCTTGTATTATTATGGTAAATACGATTTTATTATAAAGTGTAAAGTACTTATATTCATCAAATTCATTTTGAATAAATAGGACGATTTATCCTACTAATATTATAAATGCGAAAGTTTGTGAGTGTTGATGTATGTATGTATGTATGTTACTCCTTCACGCAAAAACTACTGAATGGATTTGGATGAAATTTGGAACACAGATAGATTATAACCGGGATTAACATATAGGATACTTTTTAACCCAAAAATCCAATACTACGCGGATGAAGTCGCGGGGCACAGCTAGTCCGCCATAATCTTCATCTTCGTTCGTTGATTTTTATAATTAGAATCTTCATAACTACATAGACTTCTACTATTAAAAAAAAAAATACTAGCAACTCGGACGGTCGCGCTGCGCCCGCTCTAATTCTCTAATTCCTTTGACCTTTGGCTCTAATTCCAAGCAATAAGGCCGATATTTGCACGGTCGAGTTTCCTCGCCTTAAGTCAAGTGCAAGGCAAAGACGAAAAATCAACCGTAAGTGGGGATCGGCGGTTCATGCAAACAGAATGGAGCTGAACCGATGGGCAAGAATGTCAAGTGTGTGGGTTCCTTGCGATTTCCTATTTTTATACAAATGAATTAGAAGAAGGATGGAATCTGTCATTTCCGATGTCGGAAACTTTCCGTCATTGAGAAATACGGGGGCTGAAGGCGGATAATGGCGCCGCGGAAGGCCTAGAAAGAGATAGCGGGACCAATCTCCCTAATAAAATTCGACGAAAATTTATTATTAAATTATTGTATGCATACTTAGAAGACTTACCAATTTCGTCTGTTGCTTTATGCCAACAACCATGTTAGCTGAAACAAATTCATAAAAGATAAACTAATTAGGTAGGTACATAAGTACATCAACAATTAGAGATGCGTCTCAATTGCTATACAGGGTTAAGTAGCTACTTACTAGTAATTCGACGCATCCCTTGCAGGGTATGATAGAGTAGCTAAAATGAAACAAATCTGATAACCTTGCATGTTCCGCGAAACTTACTAGTCGTTCTCGAAATATTTCCAATTTGTAATTAGTTTTTTTAATCACAAATATATAAAAAAAACTTATTGAGTGAGTTTTATTTAATAAACTCATTGTTGGCATCATAATAAGTAAAGCTCTAGTTACCTATTAATCATCAAGCGTCCGAAAATACCCAGCTGTTGAAGGTTATGACAAAATGTGGAATAATATTTTATTGGATCACAAATTTTGTAAATACGAGTATGTCATAAACATAGGTTTACTGAATTTCGTATACTAAAGTGTTGTTGCATTTTAGCTAAATACCTAAGCACTTGCACACACCCCACAAGGAATACGTCCGATTACCGGCAGCCCTGTATATTTCACTACTTAACGGTAATGAGAATTTTAATTAATTACGTATTATTTTATAAGTAATCACAGCTGGGTAATCTCTTTACAATAAAATCATTTCTAATGAGAGCAAATAGGTACTTTCAAGTACGGTAGATTCAAGAATAGATAGCTAATCAATCACTTACCTGAAACATAGTATACACTTAAATGTATTAGAATACTTATACAAATTAAAATCGTTGAATACATGTTTGAACCGACTGTGTAAGCACTGTAAGTAATATTTATATGATGGCACAACAATTTAAATAGCGCTATGATTTTCCTTATAATATACCTACCTAGACAATAGGTGTATGTATACCTATATTTAATGATTGAGTTTCCTGTATTGTGAATAATTACGTCAACATCAAAAAAGGAATTCAGTTCATATATGTAAGTACTAAAATGCACATCAATTGACTTGACTAACCATATTTTATTTTGCAAAATGCAAATGTGGCTACAACATGCTAAAATGCTCTAGCTGCCGATAAAGGGTCATGAAATCATTAAATACAAAGGGGAATAATGTTGCTTGTATACAGCATGACAAAGCCCAAATCCGCTTGTATGAAACTTGAAACATTGCGCCCTCTATTAGTAAGGAAAGGCAGTGTTAGGTAACTATGATATTTTAGTGTTACTAGCGTTAATACTACTAAGTGTTTACTCGACGAGTGAGTCTGCAATCTCACTTAGTACGGGTCAACTTTAAAAGATGGCGCTTATAACCATATGAAAAACAATATTTTACTTGTGGACCGAATAAAGCTAACGACAATAAAACCTATTTTATTTTTATTAGTCTAAAGAACTTTCCCACTCCTGAGGCTATGCTCCATAGGCTTACCCTTTCACTTCTATAATGCTGTGATTAGGGAAATTTCCGGCCAAGATCACTTTTAAATTATGTCATAAAATAACTTGGGCGAACTTCTGGACTTATAATGAAAATAACGTCCTCTATTGGGGGTTCATTGAATATATTTAGATCTTAATGGTACCTTGGCTATAGAACTGCACCCTAAACGCAACCTAATTATCTATACTAGATACCTCTAGAAAATAGGGTGCAAGAAGGGCTATTTAAACCTCTTGGGCAGTATAGAGTAAAGGTTTACAACTTTGATAACAGATGGCGCAGCTCTTGATTTCGGTAACTTGTGGTTTTTATGTTGATCGTGTAGTCTAGTGATGAGTGTAGATCGTAGTCTGGGATCTTAATTTAGTCGCATAGTACATACATAGCGTATAACCAAAATATTTATTGGACTGTTTGGTGATCCGATGAGTAGTATTGCTGAGCGATCGCATATTTGTATTTAAATCACATGCTGTGTACTAATACTATTGTGACAGAATGGTCTATTAGGTAATATTAAAATTGACCTGATTATTAATAATTGGCCTGATTATTAATAGCGTTGTTTAGAACTTTCTGTAGGTATTTATTTACCCTGAAGGAACAATGTCCCATTTAATAGCGTCTAGTAAATTTCCAGTCGACGTAATTAAGTTCTCACTTTCTGTGTAGTGTCGGTGTGAACTTTTAATGGGATGGTTGGCTTCGCCGCCTTGTCACATTATTCTTACCGAGCTCATTCATCGAGATAATGGACGGCTCTTTTATCTACCATGTTGTGAATTAGGGGAGTTTTTGTAAGTCATTGCCTTTCAGCATTCAGCCCTTCCGTTTATGATCATTCTGAATTACATTGGTATGACCAATGTATAGTCTAGAACATCTTTCTATAGAAAGTGTTTCAAAAGTGCGAAGTAGTGCATTAGCATATTGCCAGTCAAAACTATAAATACTAAGCTAAAAATATTGAAAATACTAGATATATAATTTGTTGTTGTTATTTTTGTTTCTTACTGTAGACCTGAAATAGGTTTCAACATAATACTTCACCGAAATTGAATTAATTATTCAATTTCCACATACTTCGAAATATTGTCGGTGAAAAATTAAATAAGCTTACAATATAAAAGTGGCTGATCGAGACATTTTCGGGCGGGTGTACATTTATCACCGTTATCTTGTTCCGGTAAAATCGAATTTTTCCAGCACTTTAAAGGCCAAGGCTCGCTGGGAATGATAAAAAACCTTCAGGTTTTTGAATGGATAATTTACTGCGCTCGCCGCGCTTTGAATATTTTAAGGAGGTTTAAGTTTCTCCTTGGGAATCGTAATTAGGCAGATGTCTCCAGAGGATATGTTGCCATGTTAAAAGATCCTTCTATTCTTGTCTCTTACGATGAGAGACTTACTTAAGCGACTACTTAAGTGTAAAAGGTGCTTAGTTCAACCGGCACCAAAATTTTGGTGCCACACAATTTTTTCAGCGGTTTGGTACAATATCGCCAGACTGACACACCAACTGCATGGTCCCATACTAAGTAACGCTTGTACTATGGGTACCGTACAACGGAATGGCGATCCCATTGACACCCATACCAAGGCAAATTACGAAAAGGTCATTTCCGATATTTGCCCCAGCGGGTATCCAACCCGCAACTACCATGTGCAGTGAGCCGTGCGGCCTACGCTCGAACCACTGCGCCAAGCAGTGCATAACAGCATAAACAACAACACAGCCTACAACATTACAGGTATCGTTTCTCTTGATTACAGCTTTAAGTTTTATTACACAAAACACATATTGCAGTGCAGTCACGTCCCAAAATAATAGCTTCAACAACAGGTGTCTTAATCTATTAAGGGATCTCTGACGTAGAAAATGGGCGTAACAAATGTAAATTTTCTTTCCCATAGTCTAACTTCACTTACGGGTTTTTGAACTACGTCGTTCGATTTGGAAACACATGCTTTGCCTGGAAATGTATAAGTAACTACCGACTTTTTGCTAGTAAAAAGACTACTCTTACTGCATTAACCCTTCTAAGTATTATCATCTTAAATAAATTTAAAAATAACGTACGTAGGCAAGCATTGACTTTCTTGCCAGATCTTTCAGTGGAAGATCCGCTGTAAGATTCTGACTATTCAAAACAGCTTCGTTGGCTTACATGTGGTATTCTAACCTTCTTGGCTTACATTAATAAAAACTTTTAGAATTTTGTTATTTTTGAATACCTACATTTGAGATGGTAATACATAGAAGGATTACCTAATGCAGTAGTGTAGTAGTGGTCATAAGTGTTCAGAACTCAAATTAAACTTGGTTAAATGTATTGCCGTCTCTCTTATCTCATTGACGGAAGTCGTTACAATGAGCAACACAGTAATAATGTTTGCTTGGTAGAAGCACAGATTTTCACGGCTATTTTAAAAAAATATTGTCTCAAGTACTTTTACAATCTACACGGCAGCAGTTTTGTGTTTCAAGAGGCCGAAATAACAATTACGATACATGCATACCTTAATTATTATTTTGTAAATTTATAACGCCTTCTCCATAGAACAAAATCAGTATCTATTCACGTAGTAATAAGTACACTCGTTGGAGAAGAAATAAGATATCAGGCTTAAAGTTTAAAGTAATAAAAGTGGTGCACTTAATGTTCACTGGCATACAAGATTAAGTGTTTCCCAGACTTGTTTTTAACGTGCACGTTAAATGATCTAGCAGTAACGATTCTATAGACTTACTTTCATTAAGTATTTAGGTTATTGTGCTCCCAGCCTTCGTCGTAATGGAATTTTTTAGGACCTAATAATTTGAGTGAGTGGCATATACTTTCTAAATTTATAGATTAATAGGTTCGAAATCATTATTTAGGTAGATAAATATACGGAACTATCATATTATTTTCTTAAGGGTCTTATAATATTTTCCAAAACTATCGTGTTTTGCCATAATAACTCATTCAACAGCCTAGAAAACAATGTAAACTACATTTACAAGTAGGAGCCAGCATAAACGCAGAAAACTGTTGTAAAAAAATTGCATAGTAACGTATGTAATATATAAAAATGTGTTCGAATGTCGATTATATTTTTTCTACGACGCAGTTCTATGCCCAAAAATCATACAAACCCCCAAGATTTATTTCGGACTTTTGAGCACCTTAAATAACCTAAGTGTAAGTAATATAAAACTAGGTAGGTGCCGTTTGGATAAAAAATATATCGGACTTTTAAAATGAGCACTCGGTGTAAAGGTATAATAATTATAATTAAAATACGTCACTACGGTATAGAGAGAAAAAATACCTGAGACAACTCCCCTCTTCACAATGGCGTAATTTCTACGCAATGCAAAAATTACGCTTCATTTAAAATAGAGCAAGGACGCAAGGGCACTCTCTTAATAACGGAGTAAGTGCAATTTTCCACGTGGTATCACAACGACAATGGCATAATCCCCGCTATTCTTCCTCGGCCGGAGGAATGAACGAGTCCCTTTCGAGATATTTTTTTTAAGTTATGAACTAAAAATATTATCCACCTAGTTCCAATTAAAGTGTGGCTTAAACAATATAAAATACCATAATAGTGCCTTTCTCTGGGAATTTAAAAGCTCTGCTCTTTTCGTTGAAGCTTTTTAAAATCCTTTCTTCGTTTCTAATACGACACGAGAAATATGAAACTTAAATATTATAATAATATTTTCAAATAAATACATTTTAAGCGTCTATAGCCTAGTGGTTAGAGTGGCCACCCTCGAAGCCGAGAGGTTCCGTGTTCGATCCCCCATCCTGGTCATACATTTATTGACGTGAGCCCTCTCTTAACACAAGCATTAGCTTAGCTGGAGGCACTAACAGGAATACTAGTAATGTGATAGACTCACATTGCTAGTAATTAAAAAAAACCGGACTAGTGCACGACAGAACATGCACAATGAAGGCTTGCGGACCCATTTGAATAGCGAAGATTTATCGTATCTATGACCAAAGTAGTGAAACACAAGAAACAAAGTTATATTTGCGGTTGATTTTTGAATCTCAGTATTGAATTTCTTCCGAAACGACGGGGAATTAACTTAACTTTAACTTCACCAAGTTAAAGTTAAGTAAAAGTCACCTACTGTCAAGGTTTCATGATTCTAACAGCGGCTTGGGCTGTGAGTTGATTCCTTTATTTTGATAAGTGATTTTGAAAAAAAAAATAACCAAAATATGCGACATAAATGGCCGTATATTTTGATTGCGTTGTCATAGAAACCTATTTTTTTACACCTATAAGACAGCATGGCATTTGTTATTTGATATTTATTTCAACTTGATATCTACTTATATGCGTTTCTGAGAAAAAGGGTCTTGACAGACAGACAGACAGACGGACAACAAAGTGAGGGTGTCCTAAGAGCAGTAAAGTGAGTCCTATAAGGGTTCCGTTTTTTCCTTTTAAGGTCCAGAACCCTAAAAAAATATTATCCCACCCTTAATCACCGAAAGGGTTGATAAAAGTGTACCTACTGTTGTACACGCACATATTATTAAATCCCTGATATAGGAAGTGAGAAAACACCTCCAGGCTGGCTTTCTGTGTTTAGGAAATAAGTACCTACCTTAGGAATCTATACAAATAAATAAAATTGGAGTGTCTGTTTGTAATATCAAAATAACACCTTTTCACTAAATGCATATGAAAATACATACGACACCTATAGCAAAAACGCAATTTAAATTTTTTTGTCTGTCTGTCTGTCTGTCTGTCTGTCTGTCTGTCTGTGTGTTTGTTCCGGGTAATCTCCGAAACGGCTGGAGCGATTTTGACGGGACTTTCACTTGCAGATAGCTGATGTTTTAAGAAGTAACTAAGGCTACTTTAATTATAGAAAAACAATTAGGGTTCCGCGTAAAAAAATAAAAACACATGAAATCAAAGAGTATCACCGAAACGGCTGGACCGATTTTGACGGGACTTTCACTGGTAGATAGCTGATGTTATAAGCAGTAACATAGGCTACTTTTATTTTAGAAAAACAAAATAAAAAATGGGTTCCGTCGCGCGGGTTACAACGCGGGAGCGGGCTTTTTTGTTAAGTTAAATTCCACGCGGACGAAGTCGCGGGCTCAGCTAGTTTATTATAATAATGACTGCTATAAGTACAATTTACCTACTCACTGATGTCTATAAATCTTCACAGGACTGTATAATTTATTTTAAACAAAAGTTGTCAAAAACTTCACAAAGTAAACGCAGCGATTATACTAAATTAACTTTGCACACAAAAGAAGCTGAGTAAACGGAAAACATTTTAAGGAAAATCTGAAGGAAAGTCGCCTCTAAACATTAAATTGCCATTTTGGTGGCATAGGTACTGTAGCATGATTGTTTGGACAATGGTTTGGACACGTGATGAGAAGGGATGAGAAGCATGTAACTAAACGAGTGATGAATATGAATGTGGATGGATACAGTGCGAAAGGAAGACCCAAGAAAAGATGGATGGATTGTATTAAGAATGATATGAACGAGGTTGGAGTGGATGTGAGTATGACGGGAAAGCGCGATGTATGGAAGGAAAAGACATACTGCGCCGACCCCAGATAATGGGAAAAGGTAAGGCAGATGATGATGAGGTACTGTAGCATGAAATAATAATAAATGACTTATTATTGCTCACAGACTTGGATCTGAAGTTTAGGCAACGTGCATTCTATTATAATCATTATTGAAAATAATATAAGTGTACAAAAATAATTATTTCAGGTTTTATGGCTCCACTAATACAGACTCAATCAACACAAGTTGTATCAACACTATGAGCTGCCGGGTGGTTTCGGGTTCAATTCCCATCGGGGAAAATTTAGGAGATGGCCATTTTGTAATTTGTCACAGTCTGGGTGTCACTATCGCCCCAGTCCATTGTACGGTACCCATAATACAAGATTTGCTTAGTTTGGGACCTTAGTTGGCGTGTCCATCTGGCGATATCATGTTTATGGAGATAATATGCTAAATCACGTATTCAAATATATTTTATATCATTTTAATGAAAAGTAGGTGATCCAAATGGGTTTGAAATAGTATGTCTGACTACCATTTTGGGTATAACGGTCATAATATTATATGTAATGTGATTATCCACGATCCATATTTTTCTCATAAAACTTTAACTGATAACGAGGGTAACCTCGTCAGAACACAACACCTCACGCCATACGTCTTAGTTGTCTCGCAATTCTTCTTGGCTCAGATGAAATATTGCCTCCATCGATAGTTGGTTATCGCTGTAGAGATATATAGTCGTCTTGTTTTATTTATAACGGCTGTGTTACTTCATAATTGGCTTAGATATAAAAATACTATTTATTTTGTAAATATTAAATGATAGTCAATATTAAATTCCTCAAAATGCACAATATATTTTTCTAATAAGAGTTTTTTTTTTTTTGGTCAAGATGCATAGTTAAGGATTAAATGTCCTAAAAGTCCTTTTAATATGAATTATCAAAAAAAAATTATTATTAAGGTTCTAGCGACATTATGTTAAGCACGTAAATTTCGCTGCCTAGATACACTGTTAATAATTTATTGCTCTTAAGACTTTCGTCCTTTTATTATCTTAAAAAATATTGCTTCATTGTACTTTGTGATATCAAAGGAAGATTCGAGAACACCACTCAGTAAACGAATAGGAAGTAATAATAGAAGACTGATACTACAATCGCGATTGAAATATAAAAGCCAACTCCCTTGAGGGTTTATTTCGTATCATAACAATAAATTGCTGTAAATGAGAGTGGTTTGAGGCTGTTTATAGAACCTTGAAACCGTTGAAATAATAATGCTGGCATGTATTAAAATCCCTTGTGATTATTATCTATTAGGTCTTATTTTAATGCGGCAAAATATTTTGTCCTGAATCCTGATGCTACCACAAAAAAGTAAGATAAGTATATCATATTTAGCATTTACTTAGACGACATGCTTTTATAAAATACGACCTTATAACATTTTTAAAAGAAGATTTAATTTGTTTATAAACAAAATAAATAGACCTAATGGTCTGTCTGCTATTATAAGACTTTCGTATTTATTTATCGAGCAAAAACTTAGAAAGCCGGTAGATTAGAAAGCAGTCCACAATATGTATAAAAGTCCACAATATGTAACGCTTACTATTAACATAGTCATACTTATAGCCAAGGTTACTGTAATTTTTAACCCTCGACAATAAAGAGGGGTGTTATAAGTTTAACATGTGTGTCTGTCTGTGGCATCGTAGCGTCCAAGCGGATGAACCGATTTCAATGTTGTCTTTTTTGTTAGATAGGTATTCTTATCGAGAGTGTTCTTAGCTATGTTTCATGAAAATCGGTTCAGCCGTTTGAAAATTATCAGCTCTTTTGTAGTTTAACCCTTTGAGGATCGCCTCGTCCTAGAGGACGTGCACGGACGTGTTAAGTACCGTTACCCGATCCCCGAGCGGTTAAAAGTCGCCGCATGGGGTTTTTAAAAATTTACAATTTTAGTTATAATAAGAATATTTCGCTCTCATAAAATCTCTCAAACATACATAATCGTGTTAAATTAGGGTTACGCTTATTTTAGGTACGAATTTTGTCCTGGTATTAAAACCATAAGGGGTGTAATTAATTGTTAGGAATTGCTAGCCGTATATTAGCATTAATTAAAAGCCACCAAAAACTTTTTTAACGCGGCCAGCTAAAATTATTTAGGTATTTGAAAAATGAGACCACCTTCTTTTTTTAAAAAAATATAAATTTGCATAAAAAGCTGTAGCCGTAGCCGTAGTATTAGGTAAATATTTTATGAATAATCAAGTCAACTTCAAGATTGGTACGCCCACGGACCAACCTCTTTGAACTCCGTACTAGAATAGAATAGAATAGAATAACATTTATTTGTAAAAACATGAGTTTACATACAGGTATGCAAGATGGAAAATTTAATACACGTGCTTCATGTTTAGCCTTTATGGCGTACAAATTATTGAAATTAAAAAAAAATATATATATGGAAAATAATAAAATTGTGAAAATGAAATCGTAAAATATTGAATTAATAATAATAATATTATATAAACTTATATGTCAATTAGGAGAACTTATAATAATAATAAACGTTTTATAAAATGTTATCTTTTAAATAATCTGTTATATTATAATATGCTTTGTTAATCAAAAGGCTTTTTAATTTGGTATTGAATGGCACAGCGTTAATACTAGAAATAACTCGCGTCAAAATATTTCCGAAAAAATTTCAAGGCGTGAGCGGAGGCAACGCAATATGATTTGTCCATTGTAAATCTTATACACCATATTAAGCTTATCTTTTGATAACTTTTTCTTAGTATGCGTAGTATTTGTTGTATTTGTTATCAAAAATATTCATGTCATCCTTGAGATGGTCAAAATTAAATCATTTATGTAGTGGGTAGGTGTCAAAAGTAAACTCCTCACCTCCCCGTGACAGTTTGAAAACTACCTAGTGTTAAGTCAATTTACTTTTGGACGTATCTCGGCCTCTCAAGGACTTATCCTGTTATAACTTTTGGGGTTCAAAATGTTGACATCTAATCCAACAAAAAGGATTCTAGTTACTTCAACGGGTCGGTCTTGAATATTTATTGGATGTGAAATGGAAGATGTTTCGATTTATTTTAAACTTGAAATAGTCACTGTAGACCAAAATTCATTTTTGTTTAAGTTAATAGTTGACTAGGTTTTAGTTAAACACCTGGTTTTATTAATATGTTCCCATAATGTTAAAACTCTTGATGGTGCATTATTAAATATATTATACAAGAAAATGGAGTACCTAACATTTTTTTAACTTAAATTCAATAATGGTTTGGTTTAAAATAATTCTTAAGTCCCTAATCCAATTCAGCCTCAGTCTCAATAAAATTAGCCCTTTTTGTTCCAATCTCATGGACTCTACAATTCAATCGGCTTCTCGAAGTTCATTTCAGTAATATAATTCAGTTGTTTGGCTTATTTTAGGTGATGAAACATCGCAACGACATTCTAGTCACGATTCAAGTTGCTTTCTTTAGTTTCGTTATTTTTCTAACTTGCATCTGCCTTTTATTTCGTCATATTATTTTTCACAATAACGATTATATTTAGATAAACCGAGTACCTACACAAAACACGTAATAGAAATTTCATAACTACATATTGAATCCACTTGTTTGCGCTCCTATTTATATCGATAATGTAAGTAGGTACGAGCAAAAGACAGCAGTGTCCATCCCAAAATCAATGTCGACTTCATAAACCCTATGTTGCTAAAATCCATCACATCTTTGAAAAGGAAAAGAGTTTTAATCGCTCCTAAACTTATAAGACTTTCCACCACTTTATAGACCACTGTCACATAAAGAGTTCTATGTCTAGAATATTTGGCGCCTGGTGAATCTTTAATTTGTTTTAGCCTTAATATTTCTAGCCTTGGCCTCAAAATCTTTTGACTTGCTAAACTAACTGCACTAGTAAAGTACTGTTGCTTTTCTGAGTACTTATTTTGTTTTGTTTAATGTTAGTGGTTTTACAATTTTATTTCTAAAAACCTGCATTGCATTTAAAAATAAAAAACCTAAGCAATACTAACTAAAAAAAAAATACTCTTAAGGGGCTTCACTCATAACACCTAGAGTCGATGCGGCGTCAAGGCGCAGAATTTGGGCGTCGTTTTGCTGCTAAAATTATAAAAAACATGCCCACGCCTCAACTCTGTTAAAAACACGCCAAGACTGTGTTACGACGCTGCCATGACTCCGCGGCGACTCTTGTGTGACTGAGGAACGCATAAAGGAACAACTACTGACTGTTACTTAAAAAAAATGTTACTTAAATAAAAATAAAATCATAAGTGAGCGGGCGCACAAAGGAAAAAAAATCAGTGATCTTAGACCACACAAGTATTTGACTGCTACATAATGACTGTCACTCTGACAAGTCATCATAATAAAGCAGACTTAATCAAGTGTATAAATGCATGTTAATTGAAATTAGATTCTATTGCCGTTAATTAGGGACATAACTGCGTATGGCCCATTGCCTCTGGCTGGCATTCAGCTGTGCTAGCCTGCTAATTAGCTATGTTTTGTCATAACATATCTCAAAATACACCTGATATTATATCTCTTTACTTAGCCTGGCTCGTTTAGATATAATTATTCAACATATTTATAGATAAGATACCTACCTCTAAAATAAAATGACATGGTTCAAAATTCGAACGAATATAGAAAAAGAAATTTTCGCCTTATCAGCAAATCGTGTGATGTCCAATTTAGTCAAGACTAACAGACCGAAAAAGGCACCCAAAGGTATTGGCACCTAAGAAAAATCTGCGTGAATAGCCGCACGTCCCAGGCGAGGCGAGCGTGTTATGTTGGACTCCTGACTAAAACACTTAAGCCCTTGGACCTAAATTATGTTAGTTCTGTATTTCAGAAGCCGTCTCAAAAAAGGGGTGGTTCCGGTTAACATTCCACTTAATATTATAATTATTTTGAAGTCAATAAGGCCTGTATTGATAAATAAATCTCAAGTTTGAGAGCGCTCTTGAGTACGCTTTTGACACCTCATTTTGTACTGGGATGACAATTTCAAGATCGCTCTCAGACTTGAGATCGATTTATTAATACGGGCCCACGTCTAACAATTCTGACTTCCAACTGGTCAGTATCGTCGAGTCTAGACCAAACAAATATATTATCACAAAAAATAAATATAAAATAGAATTGGCCGATTTGAATACAATAAATCCGTTTGGTGACGACAAAAGGACAGGCCTTGACGTCCTATTCACGGTGACGGGTGTATTCATTACTGATGGCTCCTATTGTGCGAATATTTTTGTCGCTGTATACATATATTATTTTGCTTTCTTACAGAGACTGCCAAAATATTTGTGAAAAAGAGGAAAAGCTCTCCAGATAATGAGTGTTATAAACGGCCAATACGTATATTTTTTCAAAATATTTATCGAAAACGGCTCCATTTTTTATTCTAAAACGTAAAAGAGGTAGTAACCTAAGTTGTAGAATTGTTACAACGATACTAGCTTTGGAAACTGCGTCAACGATGCGCTGTCAACGCTAAATATTTTTGCGAATTTGCTCATGCACGCGCATGTAAACGAAGGCAATATAATCAATACAACAAAACTTAAATTTAATTGCATGCAAAACAGAGAACTTAGTTTCTGACGGGGGTCAACAGACTCCACTTTTTGTTTTTTTAAAGATTACCAGACATGCTAGGTTATTAAATTACTAGTATTCCATTTTAGCCCCACCAACTAAGCATAATGCTTGAGCAAGAAACAGGCTAAGTATTCATATCTATCCGATAAGTATTCTTAATCAATTTGAATAATTGTAAGTATGCTCCTATTACAATATAATCCACAACAAAGGATCATTAACATGCCAAACCCGTGTGATTTGTAATGGAATATAGCAAAGTAAGTACTGCAGTAAACGAGAATTATTGCACTATAAATATCTGGTGGTTTAGGTTGGATCAGATCTTAAGCAGTTAAATATTCGTCTTTGCATAGAAATTCAAATGCAATTTAAAAATATGACGCCATTTGTTTTGTTACACGTTGAGCTATAAGTGATGAATTGCTAACCAGTTTGTAATGGTTATGATATTATGAGTCTTCGACATTCTAGCAACTTATTTGTGAGTTTGTAACAAGTTTATTTTGAGTCGCATCGTGGACGAGGGGACTCACAGTCCTTGAGTTGCAAGACTGACTTACTTCAAATTCTGTTCTTGAAGTGTTTACTTCGTATATATTTGGTAAAATGAGTAGGTAATTAAAACAACACTTGTTTTTATTCCTTGACCTAAATATTGTATCAGCCCTGAATTGTAATTTATGAAGGATATTTTTGTAAACCCCCCCTTTTGTAAGCAGTGATAGCCGATTGGTTAAAGCACGCGTCTTGCGGGCACCAGATCTTGGGTTCAAATCCCGGCTCGCACCTTTGGATTTTTCGAAATCTATGTGCGATTCATAATTTCTATATGATTATCACTTGCTTATGGTGAAGGAAAACATCGTGAGGAAACCTGCATGTCTTAGAAGATCTAACCAATTTTCGAAAGACTTGTGAAATCCGCCAACCCGCACTGGGCCAGCGTGGTGGATTATGGCCTGAATCCCCGGCATGTTGAGGGGAGGCCCGTGCCCAGCAGTGGGACGTCAAAAGGGCTAAATTATTATATTATGATTATTTTTGTAAACAACCAGAGTCAAATGTAGTGCAAGATCCTAAGTAATTAAATAAATTACTAACCTCAATTGGACCTGCGTTCTTTTCACATATTGCTTCTTTTATTACCCATATTTTAAATAGGTTTGACTCCATAATAAAGTAGGTATGTATCGCAAATATTCCAAATTTGAAGATAATTTGGTACTTACCAAATTTTTTCACTTTTAAGATTTTGGACACCCTATATTTGTTGAATTTCCTATTGGTCAGGGCTTGCTTATTACATTTCATTAAATATAATACCGAACAGCGTATTGCCATTTTTTATTACTTACCTGCTCAGGTAAGCTTTCAATAATAAAAGTTACATTACCTACCAAATAGATCCGATGGGTTCATAATAGTAAATTTAATTTCTATCTTTTAAATCTGGTCGGGTTAACCAATCTTGGGAATGCAGTGACGTCATCCGATTCCGACGTCTCATTACCCGCGCGTCTGATACAGAAACCTCCCATCCGAGGCCTAAGGGTTAGGCTATTACTGTGTACCTCGCTTCGGGCAATTGCTCCAAATTATTGAAATACATTACTTACTTATGAAATAACATATTCATATTATCCGCCAACATATCGTTCGCTCGATATCGTTTTATCCGGCAGCAAACGAAGATTTTGAAATATTCACTTACCGTGTAAGCAGTGATAGCGGAAATTGCTACTAACTTACCTGAAACAAAAATTACATACGTACAGACTTTTATCAGACAAAATGACGACTGCTTGGCGCAGTTGTTTGAGCATAGCCTCTCAGGTTCATTACACTGGGAGGTTGCGGGTTCGATTCCCGCCGGGGTAAATTATTATATTGTCGTAATTTGCTACTATAGCAGCGTTTCGATTGTTGAGTGAGAGATTCGGAAGCCCAACACCTCTTCCTCCCTAATTATCCCTCTGTCCCACTCCTCTTCAGGTCGGCAACTTGCGAGCAATGGTTTTGGTATTGCATGCATCTATAGCTAGTACTATAGGCTACGTTGATTGGTTAGAATCAGGAGGGTCGCACACTTGTTTGCCTACTTTATTATACCTATAAATAATAATAATAAAATAATAATTTGGCCCTTTTGACGTCCCACTACTGGGCACTGGCCTCCCCTCAACATGAGGGGGATTCAGGCCATAATCCACCACGCTGGCCCAGTGCGGGTTGGCAGATTTCACATGTCTTTCGAAAATTGGTTAGATCTTCTAAGACATGCAGGTTTCCTCACGATGTTTTACTTCAACGTAAGCAAGTGATAATCATATAGAAATTATGATTCGCACATCGATTTCGAAAAATCCAGAGGTGCGAGCCGGGATTTGAACCCAAGACCTGGTGCCCGCAAGACGCGTGCTTTAACCAATCGGCTATCACTGCTATGCTATTATTATACCTAGGTATACAAAAAAAAACAAAATGCCAAATAAATTCGCAGTGTAGAAATAACGTTCTAATAAATATTAGTTTGAGGTGCCTATTTTATCACGAAAACGTTCATGCATTGCTCCACTGGACCAAAATATTGCATTTTCTTTGTAGACTCTGTCGGCTGCGACATTCACATCGAATCTCCTAAGTGTATTAGTTTTGTGGAAAGCCGAGCGAGGCTTACTGCATGCTATGCAAATATACTATTCCAGGACGTACTATCATAGCGCTGCTTTTCGAAAACGGTTTTCATGTGCAAGTAGGTAAATTGGTTATATTAGGGGTGCTACTCTTAGCAACGATAATAATCGATATATCGTGACACTCGTATTGTTGAAACCTACTCTAAATTAAATCTTTTTTGCCGTCGTATCAATTACTGAACGAACAATACAAAATTATCGTTTGATCAAACGATATACGACGGCAAAAAAATTGAATTTAGAGTAGGATTCGACAATACAAATGTCACAATATATCGATTACCGTTGCTAAGAGTAGCACCCCAGATGTCTTCTATACTCTGATAGAGAACGTACCTACACAAGTAATACAGGTGTTTCAAAAATCAGAAATAATTCATTCAGGTGGATATACCTACGGTACGTGTTAGTGAAGACAAACTATCTACACTTAACAATATCATAATATTGTCTGAGTTATAACCTTTGAATATTTGATGTAACTTACGTATTACAGCCTAACAACACACACTTACAATCGCCTAGAGAACAATGCATATATACAAATACCAGCCCCAAATATTCAAGAAAAAGTATGTAAACATTTTGCAATGAGTTAAGTACCACCACCGTAATTTTATCTTATCCTACTAATATTATAAATGCGAATGTTTGTGAGTGTGGATGTATGTATGTATGTATGTATGTATGTTTGTTACTCCTTCACGCAAAAACTACTGAACGGATTTGGATGAAATTTGGAACACAGATAGATTATAACCGGGATTAACATATAGGATACTTTTTAACCCAATACTACCTACCTACCTACTACTTTTTAATCGCCTAGAGAACAATGCATATATACAAATACCAGCCCCAAATATTCAAGAAAAAGTATGTAAACATTTTGCAATGAGTTAAGTACCACCACCGTAATTTTATCTTATCCTACTAATATTATAAATGCGAATGTTTGTGAGTGTGGATGTATGTATGTATGTATGTATGTTTGTTACTCCTTCACGCAAAAACTACTGAACGGATTTGGATGAAATTGGGAACACAGATAGATTATAACCGGGATTAACATATAGGATACTTTTTAACCCAATAATCCAATACTACGCGGATGAAGTCGCGGGGCACAGCTAGTCCTTACTAATATTATAAATGCGAAAGTAACTCTGTCTGTCTGTCTGTCGCTCTTTCACGCCAAAACTACTGAACCGATTTCAATGAAATTTGATACACAGATAGTTTAGACCCTGAGAAAGGACACTACTTTTTAATGCGAAAAAAGAGTTTTAAAGGGTTGAAAGGGGGGATGAAAAGTTGTATGGAAGTATCGTCATTTTTAGAGCTAGAAGCTTGAAACTTATTTTTTTGGCTGTTGATTCGATATAAATAAATATGACATTCAAAGTTTGTAAAAGTTTTACCCTCAAGGGTGTAAAATAACAATAGGGAATAGGGGATGAAAGTTTGTATGGAAATATAGCTCTTTGCAGTGAAACACTGCAAATAGCCCATTAAAGTATTTATACGTATGTGTCTTATTTGTAAAAAAAAATGCCTAAATATCTAAAAATGCTACCCAAAGACACTATTCCACGCGGACGAAGTCGCGGGCATAGCTAGTAAGTGTATATAAAATTCTCGTGTCTCAATGTTAGTTACCATACTCCTCCAAAACGGCTCGACCGATTTTCATGAAATTTTGTGTGCATATCGGGTAGGTCTGAGAATCGGTCAACATCTATTTTTCATACCCCTAAAAGACAGGACAACGTCTTTCGGGCCAGCTAGTACCTATATACTATAAAGATTTTGGTGAGAAGTGAACGTCCAAAATGTTTACAACTTTCTGTGACCGTCCCTTCGGAGATAGCCTTTGTTATGTACAGTGTGTATGAACTGAAAATCTATAACATGATAAAAATAACAATAGATGCTAGATAGCGCGGGAGTGTAAAACTCAAGAGTATTGTAACTTCTAGTCGAGATAAAGAAGCGCTTGTGTTTGTCTCAATTCCCAGGGTGTTTGAGAGAGGCGTGAAACTGAACGCCCAGATATTTTTCAGAAGATTTTTGGCGTGTTTTAACCACCAAGACCCATAAAGATTTCGGTCGGTTATAACAAGACGAAATATGTGTAGATATAGTCTTCTTATGAATACAAAACGTGAGAATGCTATTTGTGATTAAATCCGTGATATAACGTTTTGTTACCGTAAGTGAACAATGACGAAAAATTTACACTGTTTTTGTTTATTTATCGTTTTTGACAGCACACAATTAAGACAACGTTATAAATGAGTGTAAATATATTTTAAACCATCTCAAAAGCTATATAAACCAGACTTAGTAGGTATCTGCTCTGATTTGATAGGATTTATCTACTTCGTCTTCAAAGTAAACGAAATTAATGGCCTCTATTCAGGAGTTACTAATTAAATGATTTGTTTGTTGGTTAAATATTTTGTGAGTAAAATTTTAATCAACAATCAGGGAAGTGAAATTTTCGTTTAGGTACGCTACTTATATTTTGTTTAAAATTTTCGAGTAAAGGAAAAACAAATCCGTGATTACGCGCAAAAATAAATTGCCATTCATTTTCAGTTCAGGAACTGGGCCCAAATTATGTTTTATTGCCAAATTGAGGGAACATTTTATACATTTCAGTGAAATTCTGTGTTGTACATTCAAATCATCTTCTTAAATAAAAGGTGATGCTAAAATTAAGTAGCCCCAAAGAAAAACCAAGTCAATTTATTTAATAAATCGTTATTTTTCCGGAAGTACAAATTCTGACAAATTAAATTCACGAAGTCAAATTCATATAATATATTATGTATATAACTGTGTAAGATATTTAACCACAGCTTAACTACTAAATGAATAATGCATAAATGGATAGAAAAAAATTACTAGCTTAAAATGTTTAGTAGCAGATTAGTAATCAGCTATTAGGATAACAACACTGACAATACATTTTTATGACAATAATTGATTTTTGTAGTAGGAACTACTTCATTTAAGTATAGTTTTCTAAACTTTTTGTAATTACAGCAAATTACATATAAATACGAGGCATTACCTTAATCTATGTAGTAATTAATTATTTCCCAATGAATATTTTTAACAACTAAAAAAAATTAAATTAAACAACAGCGATGTCATAAAATTAATACGCAGTAATGCGAGTGCGTGAAACGCAAGTTAAAGTTTAGGAGACGTCTGGTAAATTGCAAGAAGTAAACATGTCCTCCGGAGTTTCCTCAGAAGCCGGAGCTTAATCGCGGACATGCAATTTCCCTCCAGCACCATATTTCGTCGGGAGTGCTGCATTCCTCTGAGGCGACTTTTTTCCGACTTTAAAAATTAACAACTGTTTGCACCATAACACGTCGCAAAACTTGCTTGTATGCGACTAACAAACTTAATTTCGCATGTTGCGAACTCATTATTTGTAATGCGTACTCCTTAAATACTAAGGGCTAAGGTTCATATTTGTATGAGCTTTTTGAATAATGTTCGTGTTTGCAGTACAGCAAAAGTGCTCGAGGGGTTATTTTTGAGCTGGTAAAACATTTCCCGGTTTACTTAATAACAGGACCGCTTTGTAAGAACATTGCTTTTTGTAACCTGAATACTGTGTCCTTTTCATTTAGTATACTTACATAAGGCTTTTTGAACGTAGGAGATCATGATAAAATCATATTTTTAAATACACGGTTTTATATCTTTAACTCTTAAGTAGTTAACCCGTGGGTTTATTTGTTCAGTAGAGTCACTAGATTAGTGTTTACCCAATTAAAATATTCGTATGAATGTTTTTTTAGTTCTTCGTGTGTCCAATAAGGGAGCTGTGCTATTGGCTATAATTACAAATATTTTAAGTAGGCACTAGCGACAGTGAAATGTAAAAACATGCGTTAAATTCATGATAGAGCTACTGTTTATGAGCTATGTCCGTGTTTTTCTTCATGATGTAGATAAATACAATTTCAATTTATTTCTTTGGTATGTATTCTACAATTTATTAAAAAACTACAAAAATCTATTGCAGAGAGATGAAAAGTGGTGATAAAATTTTTCTTATACTTTCATAAAAAGTTATGCCTCTTTGACATAAAGTTGTTTTAAAACTGACACAGTATACAGTCTGGTATCGCGTTACCAAAATAATGTCAAGGAGAAAATGTTAAGCTAAGACAAAGACGTTTCGTCTATCTAATTTTACACCAAAACTGGCGCCTGTTCATTATTAAGAAACTTTGTTCCAAGTCTCCAAGATGTAGGACAAACTAATCGCTCCAACGGTTTACTATTTGACAACAATACAGCGAAATAAAGTACATGATGTTTCGGAACTGACATTTCAGAATCGAATAAAACCTTTTCTAACAAATAGAGATATCCAGAAATACGGGACTTATTTTCTACAAAGACACAGGTACGAAAGACTCGTGGGTCTTATATTTGACTTTTGAGTCGAATAAAAGTTCTCTAGAAATGTGCGAGAGTGTGAACTGCTGACTTCACCTAAAGTAGACATTATGAAGTAAAACACAGTACAGAAGTGACGTCGACGTGCAAACATTATCAGACATATCGATATAATTTAAACATAGTATTTTTTATAAATTAAAAAAAATACAAAAATAAACTTCCAATAGCAATCTGTTACAGTCTGCGAGTGCCTCGCAATGGGTCGAATAGTTTCAAGTACAAGTTTCGTCTCGAATTCGGAGCTTGCCTTTTGTTTGCACGGATCGCAAACAAATTGACTTGTAATTGTAACTTAGTGGTGGTGTTCATATTCATATAAGCGAATCATACGCTTGTTTGCCGACTTTGAAATTAGAAACCTAACTTACTTACTCCTTACTTCGTTACTTACTATTGAATCGATGCACCGTCTTTCTTCAAAAGAAAGGACTTTCCTTTTAATGGAATTTCTCCATTCTAGCCTATTCGAGGCCCGCTCCTCCCATCTAAAAGGGTCTATATTGCACTTTTTCATGAAAATTGGCTACATTAGCCACATGCGAGCGCACGAACGAGAAATCTTGCAAAGGAGTTGAAGTTGTCGCCATGACCGAAATCGGTCGGATCACATCATCATCATCATCATCATCATCACTATTGAATCACATCACATCACACATCATCAGCCTATGCTTGTCCACTGCTGGACATAGGCCTCCTCTCATGAGCGCCATAGCGCCCTGTCTTCAGTTTGCCGCATCCAGCATCTGCCTGCAGTCTTTCGCAGATCGTCATCCCACCTGGTCGGAGGGCGTCCTACACTACGCTTGCCGAGTCGAGGTCTCCACTCAAGAACACGTTTACCCCAGCGGTTGTCGGTTCTTCGTGAGATATGGCCAGCCCACTGCCACTTCAGCTTGCTAATTCTTTGAGCTATGTCGATAACTATTGAATAGGATTTACTTATATTCAAAACTCTAATATGCCCAGTTTGCTAAGGTAGCTACCAAATGGAGCAAAGATTAAGCCGTGGATCCTTGGAAAGGTCCTGATTCGGATCAGACATTGATTGATGAAGCACCTCTGAGTGTTTTTATGAGAATACCATCCGATTTAAATTTTACGACCCTGTGGAATATTCCTAAAGTCTATAACGACGTAGTCCGTTAATAGGTGTCTAACAACTATATTTTGCTGATTTATGTCTTAACAACATATGTATTTTCAAATAATTAATTTTGTTTTCCAAAATCATAGTTCGTACTCTAAAAAATAAAATTAGACGCGGAGGAAAAATATGCGACTACAAACAAATTATTCTTTACAAAACGTTTTGAAATTATAGTAAACTAGCTGAGCCCGCGACTTCGTCCGCGTGGAATTTAACTTAACAAAAAAGCCCGCTCCCACGTTCTGAGCCCGCACGACAGAACCCATTTTTTCATTTTTACCAAATTTTGTTTTTCTTAAACAAAAGTAGCCTAAGTTACTGCCTATAACATCAGCTATCTACCAGTGAAAGTCCCGTCAAAATCGGTCCACCCGTTTCGGAGATTACCCGGAACAAACACACAGACAGAAAGACAGACAGATAGGTGTCGTATGTACTTTCATATGCCTTTAGTGAAAAGGTGTTATTTTGATATTACAAACAGACACTCCAATTTTATTTATTTGTATAGATAATAATTTGTTACAGTACTCTTTTTTCAGAGAACCTCGCACCAAGATTCAATAGGGCGTTCTACTAAGGTATGTTCTAACAATGACAAACGGTAATAGCTAGTCCATAATTCAAGCCAAAATGTAAGCATGCAGTCGCATAGGTAGGTGATTTGGCGCAAAGCCCAAGAGTGGGGTTACGCAGCCGGCAATATAGTCCACACTATTGTGGCCTATAATGCCGGCGGCAATAAAAGGATCGCAATAGGACATTCTTATCAAAAGATTTTAGTGTCCATATTTTGCTAAGCAACAGTTTTGCTTTTTGATATAGATTAAATTTAAAAAATAAAATGTCTAAGTATCTAATATTAAATGGGTGGATATTTTTTTCTGCCATGGGAATATAGCCTTACATTACTTTGCGTAGGCAAACGAACTAGAATACTTTCACGTAACTTTTACAGCAGTCTTAAAGTAGGTACCTATCTCATGTGTAAGTATACAGTGTGTAAAGGGCATCGTAACGAAAACTGATACCATGGATTTAACTCATGATTCTGGACCCCTCGGACTAGGAATTTTCTGTCGATATTTTCATGAACTATGCTGAGATTTTCCACCAGTGTTAAATTTTGTGCATTAAATGCGCGCTCGAGCGTATTGAGTCTCAATTTACATTCGAGTTTATGTATAAATAGTAATTATTCATTAATTTATGTAAAATCACCCGAGATAGATTTGTATAATAATTTCATGCTAACACAAATTAAAAATTGCTGAAAAATTCTAGCATACGTAATTCATGAAAATATCGACAGAAAATTCCAACACTGATGGGTCCAGAATCATGAGTTGATTCTATGGTATCAGTTTTCGTTACGATGCCCCTTACACCCTGTGTAGGTACCTACTCTCTAAAAGAATACACATTCAGTCAGCATCGTTCAGTACAGTCTACTCCTGACATCACGTCGGGGCACAAAGGATTTGTCCCAAATTCCACATTAATATTTATTTCGTTAGCTTACCTTTGTTCACATTCGGACAAATAAAATAAAGTCACACCTACGTGTCCCTTTGATTTTATTTAAGTAATTCGTATGCTTTTATATATTGTGGTCACGCCGATGTTTAAGTTAGGCGACTTAAAAATAGAAAAATTATTAAGTCGTGCGGTGTTTTAACAGACTTAAAAAAGATAAGGGTCTCAATGCGGAACGTATATTTTTTATTCGTATGTATGTTACCGCATATCTCCGGTATGTTTTCCCATAAAAATGTATTTTTGAATGCATTTTGCATCGTTTTATAACAAATGTGGAAATGCAAATTGTGATTATTATTATTAAGTTTAGTAGGCCAATGATTAAAACAATGAAATCGGCGCTGTCGCCACTAATCACCAAGTTTGTCTAGACAGAATACTAGAACACTGTTAAAATTGTATCGATAAAGTTTGTACAGTTGTTATTCCACCCAAAACTTTGCGTAATGTTTTATAAAATAAAATAAACTTTTGCCCATAATTTTACTAAAGACATGTCGATTTAGTAATTCTGCTCTATCTTTTTCTGGTTTAATTACAATTTGAGGAGAAGAAAAGAAACGGAATAACTCAAATCACATAACACCGAAAGGAACTAAGTTCCTCGATAATATCCCCAACTCTATTCAAGAAACCACTTACAAACTTTTCTGAGTCAATTCTAAGCGATTGACCCCGACTTAACAATCTAAGTTCAACTGTTCTCTCGTTCTTAGCCTACATTACTGAATGCTTTATAACACCTACTATGACCTTAACGATTGGACGTAAAGGGCAATAACCGTAGGATAAGTATCACGTTAATCTGTGACCTAAGAATGCTAACATTCTTATAATATACTGAACGACGGACGAGGAAAAAAATATTTACGTGGGGTTAAGTGTTCGCTGACGACAAAAAGTGAGGGGAAGGTGTGATGACACTATGTCCGGAATTTTAATTTTGAATGTTTGTCTAAAGATTTATCTGGAGGCACGGCAGCGCATGGTTCTGGGCTTATATAACATCGTTGTTGTTTCCTAAATAAATTTCATGTTGGATTTATTTTCATAGAAAATAAAGAAATACCACAATAAACTGAACACTCAACTCTCGACTCAACACAACAAGATAGGTATTATTAAAACAATAAACACGAAAACTGAAACGTTTTATGGTCGCATAAACTTTGAAAAACTTCACACTGTTTTCCTCTAGCGAGTCCAGCGACCGCCAGAAATGAAAAATTAAATTTGCATTTAAAAGAATTTCGAGGTAAAAGGGTCATTATTCAGGGGAAAATTCACGTCAGTGGCAGTAACAACTTTGAAATGAAATGTGCAACCGGATTTGTATGCAGCGGAACTTGAAACTGATGGATGGAAACAGTTTTTGACTACAAAATAGACGTTGTTTACAATATTTTGCTTTTTCCTTTGCATGATAAGATAAACTTGCAAAATTATGCTAGTTTTTGTATAAGATAAATAAGTAGGCAATCTAAATCAACTCATTTATAATAATAGGTGCATTGAAATGCTGTCCTTACATTGTATAAGTACAAATAGTTATTTATTTTGGCGTATTAGTTTTAAGGCTTAGACGAAAAGAATAACCTAGACGAAGTGCGTAGAAGCGTAGAAGGGAAGTGAAGCGTAGTGAGTGAAGCCAGCAAATATATTAGGTACCAACTTGTATCAACCCAGATTATTTTTATAAGACTTTCTGATTGCTGTTCCCTAACCGCGATTGCGAGCGTAGGGCTAATCACATGTAAAAAATATAATTATTAGTTGTGCCACATTGTGTTGTGAAAAATGAAAAAAATATGTTGACTAAAATACTTTTGTTTTCTTATATTTACGCGAATACTACACATTGAAATAAAACTATTTTACGGATTTTATCGCGTTTATTTAGTTTGTTATTTTCCCGACGTTTCGGCCGCTTTACAGCAACCATGGTCACGGGGGGACTGAGGTGTTAGACGTCCTGATGTCATAGTTAATAACTGGGTACCCTCATATTTAGTTGTTGTTGTTAGCGGTCTGATCTACGCAGAAAGTGCTCACGGTGTCGATTGCAAGACCTCGAGACACCGTGAGCACTAAATAAACGCGATAAAATCCGTAAAATAGTTTTATTAAAATACTTTTACTGGCTTCACTTAAGCACCTACTAGTTTTACGCTACGTCTGCGTTATTATTTTCATCTGAGTTCCAGAGTCAGTTACTTATCCACCGCATTACCAACTGCAAATGCCAGGCGTCATTCGCTATTAGCTATCTCCGCATGTATACAAACAAAAACAATCCTCCCCACAAAATTATAAAACAAAAGTTTTTTTCCGTAATCAATCTCCGTACACCTCTGTGTAGTGAACCGTGCCATTTCCTGAGGCGCACAAATGTCATAACAATCTCTTCATCTCAGATGACGGTGTATGTCGCCTGCCACACTGGAAAATTGCGGCTTTTTATTTTTTCTTTTGTCAAACCACAATTTGCTGCAAACAACTGTGTGGGGCTCATATTACGCATGATGTTTTCTTTTTAATGCGTACCTAATGGACCTTGTAATAAGGAAAAGAAGACATATTATTAGGCAACACAAACACTCGTCCAGAAAAAATCTCATGATGCTTAATGTAAAGAGCAAACTCGACTTTGGCGTAAACGCTGCAGTACCAACCAAACAATTTGTAATAATAAGACATTAGACGTGGCATATCCGCGTAATCTTGGTACTAAGTTTGGTACCAACCTACATACGATAAAACTAAGACTATTGATAAAAACATGATATGGTGTATGGCACCTTAATAAATGCTAAAGACTCTCACTAACCAGCTGTACCTACCAACCAACAGAAAATATTTATACCGTTAGATTTTTTTTTGTGTTAGTTACTTAACATTTACTTAAGGCTCCACGCGAAAAGTCTTGCATTATCTCTCTCTAACTTATATAAATTGTCGTTCTCTACGTTTAACATTCATAATGCGGTAATTCGTGAGCTGCGGTGAAATACTGGAACAGTTCTGAACGCTCACTTGTAACTGATGGAAATTTGTCTGCAGCAGAAAGTTAAGCGCGTTTAAATTTAATATTAACCTGTCAACTAGTTACAATTCAGTAGCTAACTACTAAAATAATTAAGTTCTTCAATAAACGATTTATTAGTAGTAAATAATAAATCAATAAATAAATATCGCCAGACAGACACACCAACTGTACGGTCCCAAACTAAGCAAAGCTTGTACTATGGGTACCGTACAATGGACTGGGGGCGATCCCAGTGACACCCAGACCTGGGCAAATTACGAAAAGGCCATTTCCGAAATTTGCCCTGGCGGGAATCGAACCCGCAACCACCATGTGCAGTGAGCCGAGCGGCCTACGCTCGAACCACGTCGTCACTGTCGTCAAATGAAAACGAAACACGTGTTCAAAACCTAGAACACAGTGCAAAGGGGACCTTAAAGTTTTAAAAATGTATTATAAGTACTTATTGCTCGACTGCCACGGCTGATCCGAGAACACGGCAATGCCACTAAGGAACCATAGTTTGTTCAAGCATTATTTTCTGAAAATATATCGAAGTTAAAACTAAATAAAAAGTGTAAAGTCTATCCGGTATTAATAAAACGACTTCAAGTCTGAGAGAAAAAATGGAAATTACATGCTACTGTCATTCCTGTACAAAATTGAATCTCAAGTCGCTCGCAGAATTGAAGTCCATTTATTAATAGGTACTATCCTAAATCTTCATCTCTTTCGCTGACGTTTCAAGAAGTCCCTTATAAACTTTTAACGCATTACATGCAGTATTAATTAATCGAACTCAAGTCTGAGTGCGATCTTAACGTACGCTTTTGACATGCCATTTTGTACTGGATTGATATTTCCCAGATCGCTCTCAGACTTGACATCGATTTTATAATACGGGCTTAAGACTCCAAAATGAACCTTATTCTTATATCGCACACAGCATTATGGTGTCAGTCAACAATAGTAGTATATCCGCCAGTCCCGTCAGATGGCCCAGGCCATTTATTTCGGCCCAAATACTGCAGCTTTTGTGTGCCACGACCATCGTCACGCGGACTTTCCGGGGGCTTAGGCTAGTCACGTGCTGAGTTGATAAGCTGAGCTCCGAATATTATTTCGTCAAGTAAAGTTTATGACGTCACTATACATTTTCTTAATTCGATAAATGTACTAATGGAATTGGTTTGTACTACCCTTTTTTCGCATTAAAAAGTATCCTATGTCCTTTCTCAGACTCTAGACTATCTGTGTATCGAATTTCATTTAAATCGGTTCAGTAGTTTTTGCGTGAAAGCGCGACAGAAAGACAGACAGACAGAGTTACTTTCGCATTTATAATATTAAGTAAGGATAATCACTTATAATGAACATTAATGTACTTACACGATGTAATTTGCAAACTAAATCGCACCAAACTCTCATGGCATCTTTTATGCTGCCACACGCGCCTCGCAAAACAAAATAAATGTTCACTTGAATGCTGCAGCTTTTTTTTATTACTATCCGACGTCATGCGCTCTTATTGGTGTTTTATGTCACGTGGTTGTCCACGTGACATAAAACACCAATAAGAGCTAACGTCTAGGTAGACCTACACATACATTTGAATGTAACAAGCTTGCATATGCTTTTAAATGCTATAACATGTTCAGACTACAGTTGGGGATTTGAAAAAGTCTTACAACCCTGATGACCTGGGAGAATCATCTTAGATCCAACAGCGTCTGAAGGAAGAAGTAATCATTCTATGTGTATCGAAATATCCAAGTATAATAAAATGAAATAAAAACATCGGTAACTACATATTTTTTTATTATGGCGGTGGTTAAATATAACTAACAAAAAGTACCAATTAGGAAAATCTAAATAGAATTTTGTTTTCTGAAATTAATTTGGAGTTAAAAATATTGAAAAATCTATAAAAGGTTTTTGAATATTTTCAAAAATGAGTACTTATAAAAGAAACCCACAAGGGTTTTCCTATTTCCTATTTTCCTATTTTCCTAATTGGTACTTTTTGTTAGTTATATTTAACCACCGCCATAATAAAAAAATATGTAGTTACCGATGTTTTTATTTCATTTTATTATACTTGGATATTTCGATACACATAGAATGATTACTTCTTCCTTCAGACGCTGTTGGATCTAAGATGATTCTCCCAGGTCATCAGGGTTGTAAGACTTTTTCAAATCCCCAACTGTAGTCTGAACATGTTATAGCATTTAAAAGCATATGCAAGCTTGTTACATTCAAATGTATGTGTAGGTCTACCTAGACGTTAGCTCTTATCCGTAATGTTCATTCGATAAGTGCTACAGTGAATGAAATTGGAAGCAAATGGTCCGTGTTGCTACACACCCTTTACGACCCTTTTATTTCTTTAAGATGTCGTCGTTTGAATGTTTTGTTTTAATATGTTGTTATAGGTATAGATAGGGCGTGTTCTACCCGAAATAGGTATCTGAAACAAATGCTAATATATGGCTACAGAGAACACAAACAAAATAATTACACATCAAAAACTATTCCTCAAGAGAGGGACATGACAGACCAACACTACTGTAATTTGGACAACTGGTTGGCGAAATTCTAAAAATCCGATTACTACCAAAAGAACAAGCTTATTAATGGGTGCAATATTCTACGGAATAACAAAAAAATGGAATGGATTTTGGCAACCGACTAGATTAGTAGGTATGAAAGTCTGCCTCTTTTAATACAAGCCTCAAAAATAATTGTGGCTATTTCTTTTAGTAAAACATCATTAAAAAAAGTTTGAAAAGATGTAAATAAATAAGTGTGCCTCAGCCAGATAAAATAGCATCGTTAATAAAAAAATGCTCAAAGAAAATTCGTATATTTTTATTCAAACTTATAAATATTTAATGGTTGTTGGCAAGCGGAGCGTGCACCGCAATATCTAGAGATTGCACTCTATGTAAGTCTATGTAGGTACTTATTTGCGCGACATAATTTATAGCCAGTTGCTGGCTAAACTATACTACATTAAAAGGAATATTTACTGTTCACAATAAATCAGTTGAATACAAAAGAGAAGGATGAACAAGACGATATGGAAATGATAAAACTGAAACAAATGAGTTTCAGTATAATTTTTCGGTCAGTGCAAACTTAGGGATACTTAAGCATGTTTTGTTTTTGAGTAGTTACCTACCTACGGTCGATAGGGTTATATATCCTACTAATATTATAAATGTGAAAGTTTGTGAGTGTGGATGTATGTATGTATGTATGTATGTATGTATGTATGTATGTATGTATGCATGTTTGTTACTCATTCACGCAAAAACTACTGAACGGATTTGGATGAAATTTGGAACACAGATAGATTATAATCGGGATTAACATATAGGATACTTTTTAACACAATAATCCAATACTACGCGGATGAAGTCGCGGGGCACAGCTAGTTCTTATATATATTTGTTGATTAATTATGTATGAAATCAAGACGAATGTGAGACAGAATATTTAGTGAAGCGAAGCTTCTATACGGACGTTCGGTACAGCCACTCTATCCGTGCTAAGCGTTAGTAGCGTTACATCCTACTAATATTATAAATGCGAAAGTTTGTGAGTGTGGATGTATGTATGTATGTATGTATGTTTGTTACTCCTTCACTAAAAAACTACTGAACGGATTTGGATGAAATTTGGAACACAGATAGATTATAACCGGGATTAACATATAGGATACTTTTTAACCCAATAATCCAATACTACGCAGATGAAGTCGCGGGGCACAGCTAGTGATTATATAGGTATACTTACAATGTGGCAGCTGCGGCGCCCTACGCTTTATACCTACTATAAAGCTTCGCTTCTTTCGGGCGTCCCCAGTTGTTTAATATATAAAGACGGTAAACAGGCTTAGGACCCGCCTGTTGTTAAGCAGTTACCGTGGCCTATATATGCTTGCAATACCATTGCTTGCACGTTGCTGAACTGAAGGGGTCAGTAACAGAGGGGGGGGGGGGGGGAGAGAGGCTTCCGGCTCTCTCGCTCATCTTCTGGGAAAGGGTGGTACTACCCCGTCGAGCAAGCCCGTTTATAAGCTGTTGTCAATTAGCATACAACTTGACTCTACCACCTCTATATAGTCCCAGTAATCTCGCTTCCATATTCATAAACAAGATGCCGCATAATTCTCGATGGGCATCGGCATCTGCCCAAGCACTCCGACATCTTGCGCATCAGCGTGACCATAAGTCACGTGACGTCACGCGGGCGCCATGCTGCCCGCCGTTCCAAATGATTTGATTGATGTTCCGACTGCAAACACGCACTGGTTCAATGATTGATAGAGTTATGGGGAGTTAGTTTAAATATGACTGAAAGGTTTTCCGAAGGAAGGAATTCGTCCAAAGGAAGTTAGAGTTCTAGAAAGTAAAGGTAACAGTTCAGTGGACAAAAACTACTAATCTGAAATATGAAATTTGGCACATCTTATCATACTAATATTATAAAGAGGAAAACTTTGTTTGTTTGATTGTAATGAATAGGCTCCGAAACTACTGAACCGATTTGAAAATTCTTTCACTGTTGGGAAGCTACACTATTCCCGGGTGACATAGGCTATAATATATTTTCAAAAAAATTTGGGATCCTTACTAAAACTCGAATAATGTAACCGCAATGTACCGGTGCGAAGCCGCCCGGGCCGCTAGTAGTTTATATAGAGAAGGAGTGCAGAATGCTAATATTTTTATATTATAATACTTAGAAATAAATTAAAATCTATCCAAATAAATAAAATTGGAGCGTCTGTTTGTAATATCAAAATAACACCTTTTCACTAAGTGCATATGAAAGTACATACGACACCTAAAGCAAAAACGCGATTTAAAACAAAAATTGTCTGTCTGTCTGTCTGTGTGTTTGTTCCGGGTAATCTCCGAAACGGCTGGACCGATTTTGACGGGACTTTCACTGGCAGATAGCTGATTTTATAAGGAGTAACTTAGGCTACTTTAATTTTAGAAAAACAATTACGGTTCCGCGTAAAAAAATAAAAAACAAATGAAATCAAAGAGTATCTCCGAAAGGGGTGGACCGATTTTGACGGGACTTTCACTGGTAGATAACTGATGTAATAAGTAGGAACTTAGGCTACTTTTTTTAAAAAAAACAAAATTAAAAAAACGGCTCCTGTCGCGCGGGCTCAGAACGCGGGAGCGGGCTTTTTTGTTAAGTTAAATTCCACGCGGACGAAGTCGCGGGCTCAGCTAGTCAATAAATAAAACATTACACACATTACCATGAATTGACAGAAACACATTTGTAACCTCCACACCGACTGACTGTCTGACTGACAAACGGTGACAGTTTTTGGAGGGCGGGACTTCCATAGTGCATTCCGCGTACCAGTATCAAATAGCCTTTGACAATAAAACCTTAATGATGTTTAAAATTAAAATTTAAATTAATTATGGTAAAATTTCGAACATTACAACGGGAATACTAGTTACCTAGTTAGTATAATTACGATCCGTGGTGCCTTCAATCAACTGTAAAAATCCTGATTCTGTGGCAATTAACCTTTGTATCTCCCGCTTTACAACGGCGGTAATGGGATAATAATATTCTTCCGACTCTTCCTTTTAATTCTTTCGATTGAATTCCTGCGGGTTCCAAGACTATTACGCTTTTCTCCAGGACTCGTTAAGAGTCAAATCTAAGCGTCATCGTTGGACACCTATGTCGGTACTGGCGTAAAAAGTAACAGTGATGAGAGTGTGTCACGGGCCTATGCAGACCAAAAAAATAACAAAAATGCGTAGTACTTTAAGATAGAAGAAGTGTTAGCTGATTGGTTAAGTAAGCGTCTTGGGGTCACAAGGTCCTGGGTTCATACCCCTCTGGGTATACGGAGAGAAGGAACTTATCTGTAAAAGTAGTGAAGCAATATGTTTTCATGCTCCTTGTAAAATATTGAAAATAGTTTCTAAGTTCGATTTATTTTACATACGTTCACGTACGAAGAGATTGCGCTTTTCACGTCGGTCGTTAGTTCCGCTCCGTTACTTGTGTCCGCATATTCCATCGCGCCCGCAAATGTATGTATTTTATGCAATACAATTTTTAAGTTTATAAGATGATTAAAATCGAAGTTATATTTATTTTAATAGTTAATACTTACCACTCGTTGGTAGGTAGGTAGGTACCTACCAAAAAACCTTGCGACCAAAAATATTCTATTTGTTTTGTATTTTATTACATAAACGTCATGATTTAAGATTATAACTAACTAGAGTTATTGTTTTTTTTTTTTAGATTCAGATTAAAAAATAATACTCACTAAAGACTTTACTTACACCCAATATAAATACTAAAATTGCATATTGAAGTCAAGAAACTGCAAAATTTTAACACTATACGACAATCGTCTGTAGCCTTTGAAAGTAGTGGATTCAGCCACGTCATACTAGTGCTGGGACATGCTCAAGTATCTGTCTTCAACCATGCCGACCATAACCGATGTCCGCAACTCGCTTTTGGAAATGATTTATTGGTACTACTAGCTGTGCCCCGCGACTTCATCCGCGTAGTATTTGATTATTGGGTTAAAAAGTATCCTATATGTTAATCCCGGTTATAATCTATCTGTGTTCCAAATTTCATCCAAATCCGTTCAGTAGTTTTTGCGTGAAGGAGTAACAAACATACATACATACATACATACATACATACATCCACACTCACAAACTTTCGCATTTATAATATTAGTAGGATGTTATTGGAAGTCGATAACTATTTAAAGTATTCATTTATCTTTATTGATTTGTTTATATATTCACTGAACTCCTCCTAAATGGATGGACCGATTTTAACAAAATTTTACCCCTTGATGGTTTAAATTGGATCCGCTAGGTGTCGCCGGTAGTGGTTCTAGGTGGGGCAGGACAACATCTACATGGAACACTAATTACTTGTTGTAATTAAAGTATAAGTACACGAACCTTATGTCTGAGTATTTGTCAATAACACCTAGATAGTACCTACAGTTTTTAGAGGGACCTGTAGGTACCTAATACAAATAGGTAGTCAATAGTCAATACTTTATTGCATTCCATATGTATTACAAAGATGGTATAACAAGGTGAAAGATCAATATGGACCCTGTCGGGCACAGCAACACGGGTACGGAACAGATACAAAAAAAAATAGCGATGTTACATGGAATTCTGATATCAAATCTGTTATAATGGGTTATCTGTATTATTTTACTGCCGATGGAAATGAACCAATGAAAGCTTTGCTGCAGATATTCTATAACCAAAAACAAGCTACACACATATAACCTCAGCGATAACAATCAAATGCAAAACAATTGGTTTGAGTGCCTCCCAAGTGACACGACGAAGCTAAAATTTTAGAGGATCAACTTGGTATCGCTGTTACAAAGGTACCTAATATTTGGAACGATCCGAAACGCGCACGGAATAGATATTGTGTTATTTGTAAATTTCGTCTGGGTTTTTAGTTACAAAATTTGACGAAACCAAATAAGTACCTAATGTTCAGGTCTAGGTTCAGACTTATCGACAGTTTATTTTCTCTACATATTTATTGAAGTGTATACTGGCAGAACAATGGTCGCAAATAATAAAAATAGAGTAGGGAATATACATATTATGGGAACTTATATTCTGCAGTCAAGATAATTTTTATATCGTATTTCTTTGTAATTATTTTTGAAAAATTTATTCAATAATGTACAAAAATGATTTGGTACTTATGAGTTAATCGAAAAATATACTAAATTCAATATTAATCATTATCTCCATTGCGATCTCAACTATTATCTCAGTTGATATATTCTGTTGGGGCCTAAGTAAACCAATAAAATAGGCTGAAGAATGTATTGTACGCCATAATAATTGGGGATTATATTGTTATCCAAGCTTTTATATAACCGACCTAATTATTCCTATTGTGTGTAATTCAATAGAAGTTGATAGATATCCTTAGTAAACCATCCCCTATTACTGGAAATGTTATTATGATACTCGCAATGCATAATATCGTACATTATTAAAATAAGACTTAAATAATGACTTTATATTTTAACTAGCTGTGCCCGCGACTTCGTCCGCGTGGAATTTAATTGACAAAGTTTCATACAAACAATCATCCCCTATTTTATCCCCTTGGGGGTGGAATTAATCAAAATTATTTCTTAGCGGATGCCTACGTCATAACATCTACCTGCATGCCAAATTTCAGCCCGATCCGTCCAGTGGTTTAGGCTGTGCGTTGATAGATCACTATGTCAGTCAGTCAGTCAGTCACCTTTGAGTTATGTATATATAGATAATGGCAATTTGTTTATATTATGTGGAAATATTAAGGGTTAATCTTAATACTCGTATTTTTTGAAGTCGGTTAAATATTGCTTCCATTTCGAATCAAACTTCGTTACCTTCAATCATTCAGTTAATTAAAACGAATCGTAACTTTGGATTCCAATAAGTTTCAATACGACGCTCATTAAATGTTGGAATGAACTCCCGGCAAACGGAAAATGGCGCTATAAATAAATAAGCAGCCGAACCGCATGGTGACGTAGTAATTTTAAACTTACTATCAAATCTTGAAGATGAAATGTGGCCACATTAATAAATCAATCTCAAATCTGAGAGCCATCTTGGAAATGTCATTCAAATGTCATATCCAGCACAAAATGACATGAAATACCGTACTCAAGACCGCTCTGAAACTTGAGATCGATTCATTAATACGGGCCTTCACTGCACAAAATAGAGCACGACCCGACCGATGTTAAGCGGTTACCGCAGCCTATATCAATTAGCAGCATTTGCTTGCAATACCAAAAGCTTTGCGGGCATGTTGCCGACTCAAAGGGGGGGGATAGAGGTAGGGGAGGAGAGGGGAGTATGGTTTTAGCTCTCTTACACATCGTAAGAAACGCAGGTATAATAGCTACTTTAATTCGATAAAATTGGAAGCGTCAATAGCCTAGTGGTTAGAGGGGCCGTCCTCGTGGCTGAGAGGTTCCGGGTTCGATCCCCATCCTGGCCATTAAACTATTGACGTGAGCCCACTCCTAGCACAAGCATTAGCTTAGTTGGAGGGGCTAAAGGGAATACTAGTAATGTGATAAACACACATTGCCAGTAATCTTTAAAAAAAAAAAAAAAAAAACGATCCCCTGTAATAGAGTGGTACTACCTTGGTCGACATTCACATAATTCATTTTTTTCTTTTAACATTCACGTTCACAAGCTTAGGAACCTACCATAAATGTATACATTCTAGCGACTACGTAAACTACATATTTGTATAGCAAAAACCTCTGCTAGTCCGCTTGAAAAGTGTCAGGTAAATAAATACCTGCTATCCGAAAAATCAGCCTTAAAATTTAATTGAAACATCCTATTTCTGTAGGTAGATAAGTACTTATAGAAATAGAGCGGGCGATGTGAAACAATCTCCACAAATCCCCGCAAATCGACATCGACAGGATAAAAGTATTATGGTTACATGTATGACAACATCTCATTTCGATGTTGCGGCTTGTTTTTGCACAGTCAACATCAAATTGGTATCGGAATGTTCCAAAAGATTCACATTATTAAACACATCTGGAAAATCATCAGAAGTACGAAAGATTATTTTGTGACCCCTCATTACTAAAGCTGTACACCATCTTTAGCATTTACTTAGGTGCCATACAAAATATAGAGCATTATTTAAATAATACCAAATATATAGAAAGAAGTGTTGAATTTATAATCTACTAAATTATGAGTCAACCCCCAAAAAGCCACCGGATCATCCGTTATTATAAATTCCATCACAAAGTTTCTCAAGCACTTACACCAGCGTCGTTTTGCCGCGAAATATTTTTCATTCGTTTTCATCTTATAAATATTTACAAAGGATCTATTCTTACTCTCAAACATTATTCTGTTAGTCACACATAATATTTTAAATTAAAAGTACAAGGTAGATTGAGTGATAAAATGTATAAACTTTAGTGACAAAACATTCTGATAACACATGATAACACTAAAAATATTACCCGTTGGTACCTCCGTTACATAACGAAGGGACAAGGTTTGCCAAGATTAATAAAATAAAATAATAAACTATCACAGTGAGCAGCCTAATCCTGGCTGATACAATTTTAACAAGATCCCAACGTCTAGACTGGAACTTAGATTATCTGTTATCAACGTCCCTAAATATGCATCAGATTTGCCTCAATTTTAATAATCTGGTACCTCAAAGCTCTTGTTTGTGACCATATCTAAAATAATGAGTATATTTGACAGATTTCTTGAACATACTAATAGACATGAAAAGTAGGCTGAATATTTTTGACAGACAGAAAAAGTCTTCAAAATGTTGAGTCTATTGTAAGTAGGTATATACTACTATGAACGTTAATCCTCAATAATGATTAAATGGGTACTCTGTCTGGAATGGAATCATTAGGCATGAAGATTGAATGTTTAGCTCAGGATAAGTTATTTATTGTAGTTTTATGTGAATTCGTTGCTTTATATTACGTAAAAGTTTTTATTAAAAACCAAAACACATTCGGTACTCGTTAAAAACATCGAATATAAGCGTCCATCAACAGACATAATAGACTATATTATTGTTCTAAGTTCACCCAGGTGCATACACGACTTTAAGGCGTACGTCCACATGGCTGTGGTCTAAAGCAGGCACACCCGCTTGAACCATTACGATCGCGTCGCGATACGACCTTTATCTTCATTTGGCTGAGCTTAAGGCTTAGCTGGACATGAAATGAAGTGATCCTTTTAGCGAGCGGGCCCGCATCAAGTGAACAGACACCATGAGACGACCGCTTGGCGCAGTGGTTCGAGCGTAGGCCGCTCGGCTCACTGCACATGGTGGTTGCGGGTTCGATTCCCGCCGGGGCAAATTTCGGAAATGGCCTTTTCATAATTTGCCCTGGTCTGGGTGTCACTCGGATCGCCCCCAGTCCATTGTAAGGTACCCATAGTACAAGCGTTGCTTAGTTTGGGACCATACAGTTGGTGTGTCAGGTCAGTCTGGCGATATTTATTTATTATTATTTATTAAGAATAATGTAGAGGCCTTACTGTAAAAAATATTCTAAATTTGCAAAGTAGCTACATTTTAATTACCATCAACTTAAACTCACTAAACCGTAACATTTAAATAATAGCCACTCAGTAGCTCCGAAAACGATTGCTAAAAGCGAAAGTGAGCGCTTAAAGTAATGAAGAGAGCTCACCGCTGGAAAGCGCGCAACAAACGGGAACAATGAAAAGGAAAATAGAACGAATCATACAAATTGACGCTCAAACGTATTGCGGGTAAATACAAGCGATTAATCGCACGCCCGACGAGAGATCGATACGGCTCTGATCTCGGTTATGACGTAATTTACAGCAACTAATTGTACAATAGTTCTGAAAGCCTTGACAAATTGTGGTACTTAATACCGCAAAGAAGTCTGGTCTCTGAGATAAAACGGTGGCAATTTGTCTATAGCCCTTATGACTTGAAGCCAAATATATGAAGGTAATTTCTTGCAGCTTTATTTTAAAGTCTTGATATAAATATTAAATTCCATTATACTTAGTTGAGTTGATCTGCAACTAATCCAGAATCGTAATGGCATACAGTAAAAGGTTAGTGAATGTTTTTGTTAGCAATTAGCAATAAGCTGATTTTCTTCAGTATGTTTATCGAATAACATTAAAATTTGGCTCGTATCATTGTTTTAGGTTGTCTTACCTTTCTCTTGCCAGATAATTTACAGATCCTTGTAGTCTAGAACAATGTTCGTTAATTTATCGTAATCCCAAAAAGGGATGTTTGAATCCCTTCGGGTAAATTGTAACGGTATTGTCCATTTAATAACTGAAGTTATATCTGATAGAAATAGCCATGAAATTTGTACGTAGGCATACACCTTTTACATAAATACTTTAAAATTCTCGCTTCACACCTAGCTTCTAAATATCTATTAATATAATTTTTAGGTACTCACCGACTTGAGGTCAGCTTAACCTGCAAAGGAAAAAAAAGGAATAAGTAACAAAAATAACAAGAAAGTCGGTAAGTTGTGAAGATATTATATTAACAAAAAATATTATTTTCCGTTAGCCCCTCCAGCTAAGCTAATGCTTATGTTAGGAGTGGGCTCACGTCAATAGTTTAATGACCAGGATGAGGATCGAACCCGGAACCTCTCAGCTACGAGCGCGGCCTCTCTAGCCACTAGGCTATTGACGCCTATATTAAAGCTAATGAATAATATTTTAAAGCTTGTCTTTAAATTTGGAAATTCAGGCTTCACGGACGCACAACTTAGCAATGTTTGCCGAATATTGGCCAATCTATATGCCAAGTCACGCCAACTCTGATACTGACACATGTCTGGCGAACATTGAATTGGTAATAAGCTGGCGAAGTGTTGACCTATGTTAATCCCGCGTTGTACAATTTGCATGATTTGCGATTCCACACCGTAATGTGTCCTTGTTTCTTGTGTAACATCGACTTCCATTTTAATGGCTTTAGAATAATTATTAACGAGGGAATAACAAGATTCTTAAAACCCTTTTGAAGTTTATTATTAACGTTATTATTATGATACCTATAAGAGTCCTTAAACCAAACAAACTTTTTCTTGTGAAGCATAATATTTTTTTTTATGAAAATTGAGAAATCAACCCTGTCTTAAACTTCTCTTGTGCCTACATAGCCCTCAACTTTGAGTTACATTTGAGTAGTTGCCGATCAGAAATTTCGGCCAGATGGTGCTTTGTATTCTTAGTTTCAAAATCATATTTCATTAATTCCAGCCTCAAATGAAATTTTAAACAGCTGCGAAAATTTGACGTAAAGCAATTTAAAGTTTCGCATCAAAAGTGGGCGTATTAAGGGTTATATTGCAAGGCACGCTGAATGTCGGCAAAGCGGAGACGCAAGTCGGATGCATCGTTAAAACTTGCAACTTTTTCGCAGTACAAGCAACTTTATATTTGTTCCCAAGACGAGGCAGCTAACATATAGTTACAGGACATTAAATACATACATACGAGTACATTGACGACCGCTTGGCGCAGTGGTTCGAGCGTAGGCCGCTCGGCTCACTGCACATGGTGCTTGCGGGTTCCATTCCCGCCGGCATACATTTCGGAAATAGCCTTTTCGTAATTTGCCCAGGTCTGGGTGTCTCTAGGATAGCCTCCAGTCCATTGTACGGTACCCATAGTTAAATCTTTGCTTAGTATTTTGGAAGCATATAGTTGGTGTGTTCGTCTGGGGATATTATGTTATTATTATTATTTTTATATTATTTAAATCCATCACTCAGTAGAGTAACATACAAAAACTTCACTCTTACAAAACTTTTTCATCCTTTTTTTATCACACGAAACACACTGATTGGTTCAAATCTGTTATCAATCTATTCGTTTTGTGAACCAGGTAGGGAGTACTGGAAAGGAATTCTTAAGTAAAAGTTGTGTAAAATAATATTTTCGTCACGTATCGAAAGAGAATGGGCAACATATGAGCACGCGTTGGCAATGCGGTCACGGATACACCTGAAGAAGCCGTTGGAAAAATCCTTTGTTTTGTAAACATACGGCAGGCGGGTGTGGACGAATACGTTCCGTGATGCAGCTGTCGTAGCATTTTAAAACTTAAAAGCTATTCGATTTACTAGACTATAGACCAGTAGGATTATTTTCGTTCTTTTGCAACTTAAGATGCTCTTAGTGTAAGGTCCTATCACAAATTATGATTACGAGAAGTATTGTTATAATTATGATTCTTATTGCATCAGTTTATGCCTCATTTATTCAGGAAAAGTATATTTCAATACCGGTTTTAAGGTAAATCAGTATTTAGGGCGTCAATAGCCTAGCGGTCAGAGGGGCCTCGTAGCTGAGAGGTTTGGGGTTCAATCCCTATCCTGGTCATTAACTATTGACGTGAGCCCACTCCTAACACAAGCATTAGCTTAGCTGGAGGAGCTAACGGGAATGCTAGTGATGTGATAAACTTATATTGCTAGTAAACTTTATGAAAATACAAATAAAAAATAATCGTGGCAGGCAGGTACAAAATGTAATCCCGTATTTTCACTGTATTTCACACTTGACAAGGCATCGTCTGATTCTATACACGTAATGCAGTCTCGTTTATATCGACACTTTATATATCCTAACCCTCTATATCTTTCAGTGTTGTGTTTATTTTCATGGGGACATGTCTATGGGTCTTGATTCGCCATATCGTCACGACCCGTTTGTGACCCATATGTTTTTCCGTAAGCATATTTACAATTTATTTTTATGGTGGTGCTTGAATAAAATATTTTCTTCCTGACATGTTTTTTTTAGATGATTGAAGTAGTAAACATAAATAATGCAAACCTATGTGCGTGGGTTAGTTATTACTATTCTTAATGGCTTGACCGATTTGGATGTTTTCTTTTGTACTTATCATCTGGATGTATCTTATCTATACTTGCAGCCGATAGGTGGCGCTATTTTGGACATCCAAAAAATATGCTAGCAGAGCTATGGGCTAAAGCCTTACCTTATATAGTTACGCAGTAATCATTCTTAATCGAAAATTCAAAAATCTTCGTACGGATGAACCGATTTTCATGAAACAAAGCTAAGAACACTCTCGATCCAAATACCTTTCTAACAAAAAAACAACATTAAAATCGGTTCATCCGCTTGGGCGCTACGATGCCACAGATAGACAAACCGGTACACAGATACACAGACATACATATACACAAGTACACAAATACACAAAAAACACGTGTTAAACTTATAACACCCGTCGTTCTTCGTCAAAATAAAAGTGTCTGTCATAATGTGTCAAATTATGATAAGTAGTGGAGAAGTTATGAGTGAACAGATGAACATAATATACATAGATACCGGTCAAAATCATAACCCTCCTTTTTGCTTCGCCGTAGTAGTACCTAACATATTGCACACAGATGACAGACACAAATACTTGAAACTAGTTTTATCCCAACGGCAATCCAGCAACATCTAGTTGCAAGTCAATTTGTTTGCAATCCGTGTAAACACAGAAATAGTCTCGAACTCGGGCCCAAACTTGTACAATAGAAACTATTCCGCCCATTGTGGGGCGCTCGCAGACTGTAACAGATTGGTCTCTTTGGTATACTGCGCGCGGTCTTGGCAAAATTCATTTAACACCACAAATACCTATAATAATAATAATGAGAAATATTGCCAGACTGACACACCAACTGTATGGTCCCAAGCTAAGCAATGCTTGTACTATGAGTACCGTACAATGGACTGGGGGTGATACCAATGACACCCAGACCAGGGCACATAACGAAAAGAACATTTCCGAAATTTGCCCCAGCGGGAATCGAACCCGCAACCACCATGTGCAGTGAGCCGAGCGGCCTACGCTCAAACCACTGCGCCAAGCGGTCGTCAATATATTATTTTATACTTCTAGGAGACAATAGAACATCAAGAACACAATAATTACTAAATGGTGATAGAGCCTAGCTGTAGCCTGGGACTACAGCTCATATATACGGGCTGTTTCGACCAGGGTAGTACCACCTGGTCACATAAGGTCGGCGTAAATTAGCTATTAGAGCTAAATTATGATGAGTGGGAGAAACGGAAGCAATAGCCCTCTTCCTTTTCCCTCCCTCGGTCCCACGCTCAATCGGGTCGGCAATGTGCGAAGAATGCCTTTGGTATTGCAACCATCTATAGGCTACGTCAACAGCTTAATATCAGGCGGGTGGTACGCTTGTTTGATAGCCAACTTTGTCTTATAAAAAAGAAATTGCAATGCGGATTGGCACACTGCGCGTTAATAATACACAGACAAATAGTAGTTTCTTTTGTTCTTGATGTTCGGTCGTTTCCTAGATTCCTTCAGAATTAATAGAGACGTTGGTTTATAGGTTCCCAATGAAGCATAAGTAATCTCTTGCGTTTAGTTTCATCTCACGTCTTCGTGAACGTTAGGTATTTTTACGCTCTACAGTTGTACAAAATATTGTCTTTATTACGTTTGGTTATAGTGACTGTAACTATCTACTGTACGTATGTATTTCTGATAATAATATAATTATTGGAAAAAATATTACCGTATAATGCGTTTTTTTTTTGTTTTGTTTTATTTATTTTTTTATATTTTTTATATGACTATATATTGTTGGCCAGTGTGGCCATAACAACTTCACCCGGACAGAGGGCGAGCGCAAGTGCGCTCCAGCCAGAGGGGCAGGGGGGCAGCTAGCTCAAGGGCGCCACAAGGGAGCGTATGCGTAATCTATAATCGGAATCCGTTCGCTTTATTTTCCCGCATCGGGATGAATTATGGAGGCGGTGCAACTATCTTTATACTACGTTAGGATAGGACTAATTCTTAGGAAGGTACCACCTACCCCTACTTACTTGAATTGGCATCGACTCCAAATGAAAGCAATTAAAAGGTCCCTATTTATTTCTAGCTATTAGTGCACCCAGCACACCGTGAGGAAACCTGCATGTCTTAGAAGATCTAACCAATTTTCGAAAGACATGTGAAATCCGCCAACCCGCACTGGGCCAGCGTGGTGGATTATGGCCTGAATCCCCCTCATGTTGAGGGGAGGCCCGTGCCCAGCAGTGGGACGTCAAAAGGGCTAAATTATTGTTATTATGAGTGCACCCAGGCTTTTTGAAGTAGGTTAAATTTTTTAATCAAAAAGATTTTTTCTTTTAAAGTTCTAACCAAAACAAATTTAACGAAGTGAGTACGGCGGTCAACAAATCAACGTATTTTTATATGAACCGAAACAGCTTTTGAAGAATTTTTACTCCAAACTAACCTGAGAAACGTCTCTTGAGATATTCCAATCCTATCTCGGTTTCCCCAGCGTCTGATGTAAGTAACTCTCGAAGAGAATTCTTTATCAGAGCGAGACTTTAATGCCATCAATGCATTTAATATGGAATATGCTTGACGGAAATTTGGGTATAGGATACAAGGTTACTGAGAGCGTTACTGAATTTTGAAATACACCAAAATTCGGAAATTATAATTCATATTATTTACTAGTATTTAAATTTGGATTCTAAAACATTTATGATGCTGTTGTGATTACTCGAAGATAAATATGTAAATCGTGATAATACATGAAGATAATTATTCCTTGCTATACGTAGGGTAAAAGCCGGATAGTTGCCTCGGACGGATACATGCCCCGGTTTTTAATACACTATGTTGGGAACATAAGTTGTGATTGCGCTTTACTCCAATAAGTAGGGGCCCTCCCACAGGCCTCAGTGCCGTCTAAGCCATCAGAATAGGTGCAAGTGTTTTGTCCATGTGAGCAAAAACCTTCCGCGGCGAAACTTTAACGGGCGTTATAATTATATTGGTAAGTAATTACTATTGAATATTTTTATTACTGATCGTGGTTTCACTCAACTTTTTGTTTCTTTGCATGCATTAGAGTTTAAATTACATTGTTTATTATGTTTTATAGCAAAATATTTGTTATTTACTTCGTAAATAAAAAGGGCAAGTATCCGCATCAAAAAGGATAGTCGCCCTACTTACTTTCGCGGATAGTTGCCCCTAGAGTGACTAAATATTTTTTAACAATCAAAGACAGATTTTATTTTTTGTTGTTTTTTCCAATGAACTGTGACTCTAACTTGTTGTAAATAAAATAAATATCTACTTAACTGTTTTATATATTTATTCCAGATAAGCAAAATGCCTCTCAAATATAAGCGAAAACCAGGCGTGGTGCCACGCAACATCAACTGGACAGAAGATAGCTCAGCACTTGTCTTGGAAGAAGTGAGAGTGAAAAAAATATCAATAAAATTTTTCGAACATGCATAATATCCTCTCGAACCTTAAGAAGACGCTACGAAAAAAGTAACCAGCAACTGCTAACTCAAGAAAAATAACCATGTTCTTGCCTTCGAGAATGAAAAAAGACTGGTAGCTCATATATTGAAGCTCGGAGACGCCGGTTTTCCTCCTGACAGAAGTAAATTATAAAGAAATAATTAATAAAGATTACTTTCATTGATATAATTTTTTTTCAATCCAAAATAACAATCATACCGAGGTTACTATTCCCCGCACGAGGCAAGTATCCCGCGAAGCATTTTCCACGCTAGGCTACTATCCGCCATAGTAGGCAACTATCCCTTTTCTGAGAGGTGTAATAAAACAGTATTTATTCAAAACCCTGGTTAATTATGTATACAAAAATAGGCTATTATGGAAGATAAAAGACCTATGTTTTGAGATATATACTCAATAATTTTCAGAAAGTTCATATTTTTTTAAATAAAGCTTTTTCGAAAAGTGGGGCAACTATCCGGCTTTTACCCTATAGGTACTCATAACACGAAATAATTGAAACGCATAAGTAGGTACCTCATTAGTACATCCATTTTCTTCACATAAAAGTCATGTATACATACACCTACTACATAGCTACGTTACACCTACGAACATACCTACATAGCCTTCACAAAGATCCCAGTATATTTATACAAAGGATTCCATCTATTTGTTCTAGCGATATCTTGTTCAAACATTCGTAATCCTACGAGTTTCTAGCTCAGTGTAGCCTCAGAAATGTAATACCAACAATTTCAGCGCCTATGATTACTTTGCGGTGGCTACAGTCTCACAGTCCCTCGTGTAAGTGATCAAAGTCGTGCTAATGACAAGTTTAGAACAGTTTTGTTGGAAATGTAATTTACACAGAACCTAGATTTCAGGCATAGTTTAATAAGAACGGTGTAATCACTTGAGTCCGTACTGCCTTTACCAGTCCGAACTGGTAATACACCTAGAAGCAGTGATAACTCATTGGTTTAGTACACATTTAATATATTTAAGGTCCATGGTTCAAACCATCATCCGTACATCTGGACATTTATAATAATAAATAATTTAGCCCTTTTGACGTCCCACTGCTGGGCACGGGCCTCCCCTCAATATGAGGGGGATTCAGGCCATAATCCACCACGCTGGCCCAGTGCGGGTTGGCGGATTTCACATGTCTTTTGAAAATTGGTTAGATCTTCTAAGACATGCAGGTTTCCTCACTATGTTTTCCTTCACCGTAAGCAAGTGATAATCATATAGAAATTATGATTCGCACATAGATTTCGAAAAATCCAGAGGTGCGAGCCGGGATTTGAACCCAAGACCTGGTGCCCGCAAGACGCGTGCTTTAACCAATCGGCTATCACTGCTAGTATCGTTTAATTTAGAGATGTTCGGGTGGCTTGTAATTCTTTTGGACATTTCAGGTACAGATTTACTTTTTATGTGTTCTTTGAAATTAAGGCCATATATTTTCCATCTCACTTGCTCAGTCTTCATGTCTATGGCCCGTATTAAAAAATCAATCTCAAGTCTGAGAGATCTTGAGTAAGCTTTCCTTGAATGACATTTCCAAGATTGCTCTCAAATTTAAGATTGATTTATTAATACCAAATTCTTAGTTAAAATATTTTCTCCAATATGTACTTTCATATGAAAGAACATCTTGGAGAAAATATTTTAACTAAGAATTTAGGAATGAAACGTCGTGAACTCGTGACATAGGCGCGTATTAATAAATCAATCTTAAATTTGAGAGCAATCTTGGAAATGTCATTCAAGGAAAGCTTACTCTGTATTAAGGTACCCAAACTTTATTTTATTTTTTTACAAAGTCGGCAAGAGAGCGTACGATTTGCCTGGTATTATGCTGCTAACGTAGCGTATAGATGCTTGCAATACCAAAGACTGCTCGCACGTTTCCAACCTAAAGGGGAGTGGGACAAGGTGTGGGGAAGGGAGGGGGTTAGTCTTTCGGCTGTCTTTCTTATCGTGCGAAATGCAACTATAATAGTAAATGTGTGTCGATCTTCTTTGAATGAGTTCTTTATAATATTAGTTTTTTGACATTTTTAGGTTCATATACAAGGTGAAACATAATGGGTATACTTTTTTTTTCAAAACTTAACTTTGTAATTCTTAAACCATCAGCTTTGGAGGGAACTTGAAAAACAAAAGGTGTTATAGGAATACAGCTGGCGACCGATTTCACAAGTCTACAAAACCTTTAGTAGTTCAACTGTCCCACAAAGCCGATAGTTTGAGATTTACAAAGTTAGGTTGCAAAAAAATAGTATACCCTTTTTGTTTCACCTAGTAAAGAGATAGGTGGGTTTTAGAGCTGCAAATGAACTAAATTATAAGAGAGCGACTGAAGCGAGAAGATAGCCCGAGGCAGCGCTGACCTAATTAGAACGCCTAGCTTAGTTCCCGCTTTTAAATGGCGGACTATGATATTTATCTTTAAAATAAAGTTTTTTACGATCAGCGTTGTGATATTATTAAATAATTAACATTTTAGATGTGCACACCAAAATATTTTTAGCTTTTGGTAACATTAAATGATTTTGACTTTGGGTACCGACAAATTCAACGTTTCTCTTTTTAACCCCCGACGAAAAAAGAGGGGTGTTATAAGTTTAACATGTGTATCTGTGTATCTGTGTATCTGTGTGTCTGTCTGTGGCAACGTAGCGCCCAAGCTGATGAACCGATTTCAATTTTGTTTATTTTGATAGATAGGTATTCTGATCGAGAGTGTGCTTAGCTATGTTTCATGAAAATCGGTTCAGCCGTTTGAAGATCATCAGCTCTTTTGTAGGTTAAAAGCCACATTCACGGCTCGAATCCGTTCAAAATTTGGGCTCATTGGAATAATATCTTTGCATCACTTGAGAACGGCTGAAACGATTTCGCTTTATTATATTTTTAAATGATCGTAATAGTCTGAACTGGCTTTTTACAATATTATAAATTTGAAAAGTTTCCCGGATTCTGGAAAAAATTGATATTTTATCAATTTTTATATGAGATTTGTGTATGAACTAAAGACGTTCCATAAGTCACGTGTCAAATGAGGGATACGCGCATGCGTTAAATTTTGTATGTTCTGTCATGGAATATTACGCAATAAAATGGGCGCTGCTCCGCCATTGAGAAAAATACAGAAAAACAAATCTAATTTGAAATAATTTTAGCGTTATTGAAAATTCTTCCCCTGGGCTGCCCCCGTCCACCTCAACCAGAGTTATTACATCAAATTGAATCATAATTGATAATCTTATACTAGGAATTAAACCTCTGTGGCATCAATATTTAGATTCGTTGTCTCTTGTCTATTCTAATGTCAATGATTATAATGTCATAACAAGATAATGTCTCATATCTTACGTAGTATTGTATTCTCTTTGATCTCATACTTTAACACAAATTTTCTGTTGATTATTGTACATTGCATTGGTTATCTTAGATTATAAATGAGGAAGCCAAAACGAATGATGTAAATGGCGCTTTCAAAATCTGGCATCGAAACTAGTTGTACCAGATGAATTTGCGAGATGAGCTATGAATACTGAGCTACGGGAGCTACGCAAAGCTCGCTATTATAACTTAATTATTTGGACGAACTAGGTAAAGTATACATTTGATGAAAAGGTCGTCGCATCGGGGGTTTTTAAATTTTCAATTTAGAGTTATACTTTATAAAAATAATAATAATCCTTACTAATATTATAAATGCGATAGTAACTCTGTCTGTCTGTCTGTCTGTCTGTCGCTCTTTCACACCAAAACTACTGAACCGATTTCAATGAAATTTGATACACAAATAGTCTAGAGCCTGAGAAAGGACATAGGCTACTTTTTATCCCGAATAATTTTATCCCGTATGCTCCCGTGGGACAATTATCCATCCTGCTGAACGGATTTGGATGAAATTTGGAACACAGATAGTTCGAAACCTGGATTAAAACATGGGATACTTTTTATCCCGATAGTATGTTCCCGTGGGACAATTATCGATCCTACTGAACGAATTGGGATGAAATTTGGAAACCAGATAGTTCTAAACCTGTATTAAAACATGGGATACTTTTTATCCCGAATACTCTTAATCCTGTATGCTCCCGTGGGACAATTATCGATCCTGCTGAACGGATTTGGATGAAATTTGGAACACAGATAGTTCAAAACCTGGATTAAAACATGGGATACTTTTTATCCCGATAGTATGTTCCCGTGGGACAATTATCGATCCTACTGAACGGATTTGGATGAAATTTGGAAACCAGATAGTTCAAAACCTGTATTACAACATAGGATACTTTTAATCCCGAATACTTTGTATCCTGATAGTATGTTCCCGTGGGACAATTATCGATCCTACTGAACGGATTTGGATGAAATTTGGAAACCAGTTAGTTCTAATGCTGTGTTAAAACATGGGATACTTTTTATCCCGAATTATTTTTATCCCGATAGCATGTTCCCGTGGGACAATTATCGATCCTACTGAACGGATTTGGATGAAATTTGGAAACCAGATAGTTCAAAACCTGTATTAAAACATGGTATACTTTTTATCCCGAATACTTTTTATCCCGATAGTTTGTTCCCGTGGGACAATTATCGATCATACTGAACAGATTTGGATGAAATTTGGAAACCAGATAGTTCAATACCTGTATTAAAACATGGGATACTTTTTATCCCGAATACTTTTTATCACGTATGCTCCCGTGGGACAATTATCGATCCTACTGAACGGATTTGGATGAAATTTGGAAACCAGATAGTTCAAAACCTGGATTAAAACATGGGATACTTTTTATCCCGAATACTTTGTATCCCGATAGTATGTTCCGGTGGGACAATTATCGATCCTACTGAACGGATTTGGATGAAATTTGGAAACCAGATAATTCTAAACCTGTATTAAAACATGGGATACTTTTTATCCCGAATACTTTTATCCCGATAGCATGTTCGCGTGGGATAATTATCGATCCTACTGAACGGATTTGGATGAAATTTGGAAACCAGATAATTCTAAACCTGTATTAAAACATGGGATACTTTTTATCCCGAATACTTTTATCCCGATAGCATGTTCGCGTGGGATAATTATCGATCCTACTGAACGGATTTGGATGAAATTTGGAAACCAGATAGTTCAAAACCTGGATTAAAACATGGGATATTTTATATGCCGATAGTATGTTCCCGTGGGACAATTATCGAAAACCACGAGAGCGATGCTATGAGTTTTTCGTGTTTTTTTATGTGCTAGCCATTATCGCCAAAATAGTGAACCTTAAATACAATGAAAATTTATAATTTATTTTGAAATAGCTGGTGGCCGAGTCTTATTACCTATTATACTACTACGACTTACTATTAGGATGTACATTTGGTAGTAACAAATTAATACTTAAATCAAAATAAATACATTTATCACTTCTCGTATTTAAAGTACTGGCCAGACCGACTTTGACGGGACTTTCACTGGCGGATAGATTATGTTATAAGAAATAACGTGAGCTACTTTTATTAAAAAAATACTTTCCGTAAACTCTGCGAACTAGACAAATATTTTTTGTTACATACAATTTTTGTTAAGTTAAATTCAACGCGGAAGAAGTCGCGGGGAACAGCTAGTATGTAATAATGGAAATCGTTAATGACAACAATACGCAATAGGAGATAAAAAATAATAGCCCAGCTTATTGAATATGCCACCTTTATAAACAAAATCAAGAATTACCTACCTACATGCACAGAGCAATTAATAATCACCATAGACACCGTTTAGCCATTTAGTATAATGTATGACCGCACTCACGGCTCTACCATGAACGAACCAATCAAAATTCACCGTCTTCCCCGATACCCCGCCAACTTTTGACAATTGCATTCTCATAATGGACGTAAGCGGTGTCATATCTTATTGGTCTGTGCCTAATTGAGACAAATAAAAGACTAGGTTGGTGTTATGTGATATAGAAAGGGGAAATATGCCCTAGACAGAGAGATAATAGTAACACCGACAACGGTCTTAGGACTCTTAACCCTTTGGCATCCGTGACGTTTAAGTCGCGCACATCCGTCAAGGCCCGCGGTCATATGCCTTATCGCGGCGTCAAATTACAAGTGTCGTAAAAAACCTTCTCATTCAAATTCTATTGGCACTATCGCCTTTCTGATGACCTTTTTTTATTACTGTCCACGTACGTGTGGAATATAATGCCAAACAAGATTAACATTACTTCAAGCAAAAATATACCACAGATTTTTATAAAAACGATTTTAATTAGCCTGCGTCCTGCAAACACAGTACTGTGCCACCGGGAATTGCCGGTATTAGCTAATAAAAGTAGCATTAATGTGCCACCGGGAACCATGAGGTTAAATAAGCAGAAGGGAGAAAAAAATAATTATGCAATAAAATTATAAAAAAAAAAATATAATTTATTCTTATTTTAAAATGACTTTTTTATTCATAAAGTATTCTATCAAATCTAAACACTGGCATTAATTTTAAAATATTCCAACTCTTGCAAAAATATTCGGAAATATTCGTTAACATTTTCTTGCAATTAATTATCCTCTCTAAGTGACAAGCGAGAGGTGAATACGTTTGAGTCTTTTATTCACAAAGCTGTTTAATATAGCTATTAATTCACATATTATGTTAAACAAAGGAAAATAAATTATACTGCAACTATTAAAAATACGGCCTTTTTAATTAAGCACCTGCATTTATTTTTATGGACCAAGCACACTGTGTAAACTGGGACCTAGTTCATAACATTTTTAATTGCGCGAACCATGAGTATTTTGTGATTGTTTATTATAACCTCATAGGTATACTTAAATCTATATATATATAACTCAAAGGTGACTGACTGACTGACTGACATAGTGATCTATCAACGCACAGCCCAAACCACTGGACGGATCGGGCTGAAATTTGGCATGCAGGTAGATGTAATGACGTAAGCATCCGCTAAGATAGGATTTTAATTAATTCTACCCCCAAGGGGATAAAATAGCGGATGAAAGTTTATATGAAACTTTGTCAATTAAATTCCACGCGGACGAAGTCGCGGGCACAGCTAGTACCTGATATAATTATTTTTGAAATGGCTTAATATAAGTTTAACGGTAGTAGAGCTAAGCTGTTGCCAATTGACATTAACTCATATATATACACACGGGCTGGCGCAACCGGGGTAGTACCGCCTTCTCACAGAAGATCCATGTAAAGTAGCTATTTCAGCTACGTTTCGTACGATGAGCTAGTCAGCCGGAAGCACAACCCCTCCTTTCCTCTGTCCCTGTTCTACTCTCTTTCAGGTCGGTGACTTGCGACCAATACCTTTAGTATTACAAGATCTATGGGCTGCGGTAACTGCTTAACATCAGGCTGGTCGTACGCTATCAATAGAATGATAAACTAGACGCAAAGAGAATGCAAAAATTGTACCACTAGAAAATTTACGCCATTACGAACAAAACATTCTATACAAATTTATTCGTCCCCAACTCTACAATGACCAATTGTAGAACGTTATCCAGTCAAGAAAGCCAACGGTACAGCTAAGGCCGCACTAAACCGACTGTTAGTTGCCGACGTTTTATATTGACGTTAAACATTTACTTAACAACGTGGCATTCCGGGTTTTACAGACTTACTTCCAGCGGACGCAAAATATTCCAACGACTTCGAACTTACTACAAGCAAGTTGGACGAACTCTATTTAGGGAGAGTGAAAAAAATTGTCTTCTTACTCCCTAGAGTGGGGTATCGTTAGATAGGTATTTTAAAATTATTTTAAGGTTTCTTTGACTGTTGTTCAAAATTAATTTCCGTTTACGAAATATTGAGCTCCAAAGTTTCATTTGTTGCGTGAGTTCCAAGATTCATCCTCTAATTCACATTATATTGGTAGACAACAAAAACAGCTCATTCTTGTAATCAACTGTTTTTCATCGTAAGTCTTATCTGGGGTTTCTAGGAAAATTATTTTTCATAGATTCTATTCTACTTAATGTCACAGATCCTTTGGCCAAATATACCTCCTACCTTGGAGAGGATGACCTAGATTAGTGGGCAGGTTAGAATAGTGGACGATATCGTTTAAAAAAGCTGTCAGTATGGGATACTAATTTTAAGCTCTATCTTATTATCTCTATAATTACATATCCATAAATGAATGGAGCTTGGACTTTTTTACATTAATAAATGTAATGTTGACAAATATTTCGTGCAGTGTGTCAGTAAGTGTGAAGGCTGTCTGCTTCACCGCCTGGATTTCTTGAATTTTTAAAAAGGCTTCCTGCGATTTCAACGCCGTACAAATTTAAATTATATCAGTAGTAGCTTTTTACGGCGTTTCGTTGTCGTTTAAACAGTGTACTTATAGCAATGTAACCCGGTTATGGCCATTTATTTTTCCTCTTCCATCTACAGTCCCAAATCAATGTCGAGCCATCTTCTAAGAACCTATTATTGGCATAGGATTAACTAGAAAACATATACCCCAGTGCATTCAATTAAAAATAAATTAAAATTAAACATCACAAAGAACATAATTAAAATCGGCAAATAACTAAACTCAGTCGCAAAACAAACCTCTGCCGAGAGCATTGCAGGTAAATAATTCCGTCGGCTTCATAAAATTGTGACCGAAACTGGCTAAAATAACTCCAAATTACAGAATATATTGCGATTGGCCCAGAGAGGTTTTTTTATTGCCTAGGTAGGCACACTCGCAGATGGTACCTGGTTGATGGCAAGTGGTTATCTTCGCCCAGGACAACTTGGGGGAAGCAGACGCATTGCCGGCTTTTAAGGACCTTATAAACTTGCCTTTTTAAGGATCCCATATTATAGTGCAATGGATAGACTTATCAGAAAGAGATCATTCAACAACTTTTACGTGCGCAGAAGGAAGGGCTGCCAGCCCCGATCTGATGAAATGAACTGGAATTGCACAAAAAACAGTAGTGTACAATAACCCAAAATAGAGTCGAGTGGAGGAAAGGGATGACTTAGTTCAACAATAAATAAATAAATATCGCCAGACTGACACGCCTACTGTATAGTCCAAACTGAGCAGCGCTTGTACTATGGGCACCATACAATGGACTGGGGGCGATCTCAGTGACACCCAGACCTGGGCAAATTACGAAAAGGCCATTTCAGAAATTTACCTTGGCGGTAATCGAACCCGCAACTACCCGGTGCAGTAAGCCGAGCGGCCTACGTTCAAACCACTGCGTCAAGCGGTCGTGAAATAGAACATAACAAGCTAGAAATAATAATAAAAAATACTAAAAGTTCCCACTAAAATGACACTCCAATGAAAGAAACCCAAAAAAATAAGCCAAATTCTCTCAATTCTTTTATGCTTTATACGACAGTGTTCATAAATGAAATGGGAAGCTCACCAAAGTGGTCTAAATTGCCGAAATTTGTCAAGAAGTTAAGATGAAAGTTATGGTATCCATTGCTATGAGACTCGTGGGGCGTACGGCGCACTTATCAAAGCTTAACAACGATTTATGATGTGACTTTGCTCTTATCCAATGGTATTTCTACGGGGAGAAATCTGGATTATTTTTATTCGTACCTTATGCTCGTTTCGGATGAGAGTTTTTTATATGTTTATAATATTTTCACATTAATCTTTTTTTTTAACTTTCCATCATTTTCTGCTCACAAAATCCTTGAGAAGTGAAATTCTTTTGTACAGGGTGTTAGGTTAAGCAATGGGCGTATTCAAACCTACAATAAGGTGATTACATGTAATAAATAAATATGAAAAGAAGCGAATAAATCACAGGGGAAACTTAAAAAAATACTGTAAGTCGCCCAACTATTTACCTTATGTATTTTTCAAAAATATTCTTTTGGATTTCTGAAGCAACCTCTAGAAAAGGTATAGATGATGATGATGGTAGAGACCTTAGGCATTTTAGTTCTCATTTGCAATATTTGTGCAAATTTTTTGTAGTTCTAAAGCCAACTTAAAATAAAAATTCAATAACGAAGCATTATTCAGTTAATTTATTTCAAAATTATTCATTGTCATCTTGGTACAGCTAGAGTCCCCGCAAGTATAAAGGCTAGAACTAATTACGTCGTGGAACACATAAAAGTGAGGCTTTGATAGCACTCGCTGACGTTATTACCTCCTGAGAGGGCTCTCGATTGACAAGCAAGTGACTTATTGGCTCTACCTTATAGAGCTTACTCTATATTGAGGATAAATAAGTGCTCGCTTTAAAGGGAATTGGCTGCTTGAAAGTAAATTAATCGAAGTGTTTACGGCTTATGGCGCTACGTTGCTTTTATAGTTCTATGCAACTTTAATAACTTTGGAGCGGGTGGGTGTTGGTATGGATAAGGTTGCGATGAATGTTTTAAAACTATTAATTAAATAAAATAAATAATTAAGAAAAAAATATTTGGGAGAACAATTTTGAACTGAAAACACAGTAAGTAAGTATTACAGATGGGTCCTAAACAAACACTCATTACATTTTATTTTATTGATATTTAAGGCAAGCTATTAAACGCTGGTTGCTATTATTGGAAACTAAAATATATATAGATACTTAAAATATATATAGGTATCTAAAGAAGTACGGAGAACAGGGATGCATGAAGAAGAAAAGAGGATGCCTTTATCAAGGAGTGGGACGTCTAACGGTTATTCTAAACTCAATTTAATTTAATTTTACTGAGCAGTTTTTAAGAACTTCATCGTAAAAATATATTTATTTACTTCAGTTCTTTTTTTATTGGATCTCGCAAAAGTTCATAAAAATATCACAAGCTAAATACTTAACTAACAATGTCGTAATAAGTGACACGCAAAACTTCGCTAGCGTAATCACATTCAGTGGTTTATATACTTAATGTGCAAAGTTTTTGTCAAAACTCAACAACTGCCCGAGTTTCTTGAGGGTAACATTTACCTCTGTGGAATAAACTTTTCAACAAGGTTATGAAACTTTATACACGTGCATAAGTAAGTAACTACTTAATTTAATTCAACACACAGGTATCTAAGAGCTCTCGCTGCTATAGATACTTTGAAAAATATGAAAACATTGTTTGACTTTTCGTCATATCACATGGACATAATGTTTGTCCTTTGCATTTTTATGCAAAATAAAATAAAATCCGTCATATTCAAATTCCGTTTGACAGTATCATCATATAATAATTCAAACTACTTTTACCTACACAAAAATATTTCAACATTTATTTTCTGAACATAAATTTAGCCCCAACCACATTCAACAGTTTTTGTATGAAAACTATTGAAAATTAGCACAATTGTTCTAGCATTCGTTATCCTCTAATCGCTCTGAAATTGGGACATGTTTTAAAAGAGTTTTAAATTAAATTCCATACTTCGTTTGAGATTAAATTTTGTAAAAGAAATAAATTTCAATATGTTTTAAAAACATGTTTTTTTTTTACATTCTACTCTCAATTACTCGAGGATTTAATAAAAAGGAGCGTTAGCAAACACAAACAAAATAATTACCTACTTTATATCCAAAGATCATTCAGAATACAATTTAAAAATACACAAAAATATTGTGGAAGATACTGAGGTGCTCAAAGAAAGGTATCAGTTTGGGACAAGTTACAAAAGAAATAGATATTCTATATAATAACTGTTCGTCGATAACTGTTACTCAAATTATATTTTACAGTACGACCAGTTACCAACACATAAAATGCAGCAACCAAACATTGTCTTTAAATGCCAGTAGCTTCCCGAGATAAGGTAGAGCCATGACAATACAAAGATTTTATGTTCCACGTCGCTGACTATTATAGTCGGTGGTAGTAAAAACCACTCTTAAATCTTCTATAAACAATGCTACTGGATAATGCATGGCACTTTTAGTGCGGTGCGCTCTCTTTGTGATTGTGTAGAGTAAGTGTGATGGACGTAAAATAATTTTTAAGTTGGCTCTTAGTACTCTCTTTAGTTTGTTTATATACCAAGCTAGTTTTATTTTCTAAAAATATTGACTACAATATTTTTTATAATTCCTCTTTTTTAGTAAGCGTTTAGTAATTGTAGCAAATTATTTATCAATAGATACGAGGAAGTACATGAATCTTTGCTGTAATTCCAAAAAAATACTAGGTAATAAGGATACCAGAAACTATAAAAATAATCTGTTGTAGGTAGTGATACCCGATTGGTTAAGCACACGACTTGCGGGTACAAGATCCTGGGTTCACACACCGGCTCGCACCTCGTGGTTTTTCGAAACCTATGTGCGAATCATAATTTCTATATGATTATCACTCGCTTACGGTGAAGGAAAACATCGTGAGGTAACCTGCATGTCTTAGAAAATCTGACTAATTTTCGAAATACATAATAATAATATGAAATCCGCCAACCCGCACTGGGCCAGCGTGGTGGATTACGGCCTAAATCACCCTCGTATTGAGGGGAGGCCGGTGCCCAGGAGTGGGATGTCAAAAGGGCTAAATTGTTATCATTATTATTTATTATATTATTGTAATTATTTTGAGTTTCATAAATTAGTAGAGGCACAGATAATAGAATATTATGTAAGTATCTCCATCCTTTTATGTTGCAAGAATTGCCAAACGACCACTAGTGTTTTATTTTATGAGACATTTACCTTTCAGCATTAAACCCAAGCGACGAAAGAGTAAAGAAGTACGAATGTTCATCTAAGTAGTTGGAAAACAAAACTATTCCAGATAATAAAAAGGTTAAGGCCATCCTCATTTCCCTACCCGTATAAAAACTGTCCTTGACTTCGTCGGTATATTCACTAATTTATTTCCTTGTTTTTCTTTTCATAGGTGCGGTGGCATTGAAAACTTATAGATTACAATATCACCCTTATTACACCCGAAGTTGGTAACAAACAAGCAAAGTTTTATCTTTTCAAAACTTGCTAGACAAGGGAGCACGCTGGGGTTAGGGAATTCAATTTGAGTTCCATCACTCACAGTTGTGGAATAATGATACTTTTTCTTTTGAGTTTTTTTTTAATATTTAAAACTTATTACTTATTATTATTATTTTATAATATACTAGCGGCCCGCCCCGGCTTCGCACGGGTACATTGCGGTTACATTATTCGAGTTTTAGTAAGGATCCCTAATTTTTTTGAAAATATATTGTAGCCTATGTCAACCGGGGATAGTGTAGCTTCCCAACAGTGAAAGAATTTTTCAAATCGGTTCAGTAGTTTCGGAGCCTATTCATTACAATCAAACAAAGAAAGTTTTCCTCTTTATAATATTAGTATGATATTAGGTAGCGTAGTAGCAGTAGCCGATGTTTATGTCAAAAGGATAGCTGGCACGTTGTTTATCTGAAGGGATGAGGGACAGATGGAGGAGAAGAGAGGGGCGTTGGGCTTCCGGTTCTCTCACTCATCGTACGCAACTTTACACCGATATACTGTGAGAGGGTGGTACTACTCCGGCCGACCCAGCCTGTATGAGCTGTAGAAAAGGCTGTAGTCAATTAGCTTCGGCTTGGCTCTACTGCCTAGTATAAATTTGGAAACGTATTTGTTTATTGTTTTCTTATATTTACGCGAATACTACACATTGAAATAAATCTATTTTTCGGATTTTATCGCGTTTATTAACTTTATGTTCCCGACGGTTCGGTTGCTTTACAGCAGCCATGGTCACGGGGGGACTGAGGTGTTAGACGTCCTGATGTTATAGTTAGTAACTGGGTACCCTCATATTTAGTTGTTGTTTGCGGTCCGATCCACGCAGAAAGTGCTCACAGTGTCTCGAGGTCTTGCAATGGTACACTTGGTTTTGGATTTAATTATATTAATTACTGGATTCCAAGTTGGTGGTAGCACCCAGCCATCTTCCCTATTGAAATTAGGATGTTTTTTTAATTTCAATGGCCTCACGTATCATCCTTGGTCGGAATCGGTGTTACTAACTATAACATCAGGACGTCTAACACCTCAGTCCCCCCGTGACCATGGCTGCTGTAAAGCAACCGAAACGTCGGGAACATAAAGTTAATAAACGCGATAAAATCCGAAAAATAGTTTTATTTCAACGTATTTGTTTGTTTATTAATTTGCAACATTTGACTGAGCACCACGCAAGAACGTCTCAACCAATTTGAATGAAATTTCGCATGGAGGTAATAACTTAAACTTTTGGAGTTATATTATCTTCCTAATACTTTTTATCTTATAAGACTACATGGGCAGGGTTTCGGGTAAACAATAGCAATCAAAATGTTAAACAAACGGATTGAGGTTTAGCTTGTCGTCTTTTGAACACCCGGGTTGTCTTTAAAACAAAATTGAATACCAGCAGGTGGTTTAATTTCATGGGTCGACAGTTTCCCCATGTCTCGGCCCGCGGTTACCTTTACAAGTTCATTTTCACGCTTTGCATACCACTAACAAGTCTTTTGTAAGACCGTTGCTGTTCACCTGTTTCTGATAGGTTCAGTGGAGTTTAAACAGACAATTTCGAAGGTAATTTTGGTGAAAAGGATTCGTTTAATTTAATTATAGTTAACTCTTTTGCTGAAAAATTATTTGAATTACATTTTGAATTGTGTCGTTTTCTCTACTATTTTGTCGTTAGTTTTTCGCATATAGCCAGTTTCAAGTAAAAATATTTCCCATTTGATTTTTGCCTTAAGCACATAAAAGTCGGCCCCCAAACCCCATATCAGTAAAGTTGATGGATACTTACTTTATCGACATGTTTCTGTTCATATTTCAGACTCCCCGTGACTTTAGATATCTATATATTAATACGTGAAGGAAAAACTTTCAAACGCTTAATACGAAAAGAAGAAGGACGAATACGCGGAAGAGTACGGAATTCGGCACACTTTTAACTTATATAGAGGAGTGCAGAATGCTAATATTTTTATATTATAATACTTAGAAATACATTAAAATCATTAAATAAAACATTACACACACTAGCATGAATTGACAGACACACATTTGTAACCGCAACACCGACTGACTGACAAACGGTGACAGTTTTTGGAGGGCGGGACTTCCATAGTGCATTCTGTGTGCCAGTATCAAATAGTCTTAGACAATAAAACCTGAATAACGTTAAAAATTAAAATTTAAATGAATTATGACGAAATTCGACCATTACAACGGGAATACTAGTTATTGTAAATGGCCAAACATTACGGAATGCAAAAAACGTAAAAATATTTCCATAAATCTCAAATAAAAATCTCAAGCAACATTAAATTGAAATAAAACAATAAGAAGCCGAATCCCAGGTATTATAACAGCTCCACGACTTTGATCAATCGGCCCCCAGAGTCACGTATAGAAATAATTTCATCTTTACAATTGATTCGTTCTTTTTTGCGGAACCAAGAAACCTTTCAGTGAACTCAATTTCTAAAGTAACAGTGGCCAGAAAAGGCGACCATAGACTCATTTGAGCCAGCAAATTGGGGGCACGTGACTAGATTTTTTTAACAAACCTTTTTTGCCGATGTAAAAAATTGAGCTAATGCAATTAATGGAATTGGGTTGAAATGCGATTTCAGGTTTTTTTTTATTGGGTCGGTATGTTCTACACATATTTCGTGCGTTGAAAGTATGAAGGTAAAATTTTTAACTACTAGTAAAAGTAAATGCTAAAAGTAAGTTGTTATGTAAAATCAATTGCTCATGAAAATAATTTTCTTATATACACCTAAGTTCAGAAAATGTTATATACAAAAATAGTCAAAAGTTAAAGTACTTAGCCGAGTAAAAATCGACTCTCATTTTGTTATATTACTTATTTGTTCATTGTTAATTATGAATATTTTGGATATAATGAATGGAATATTTTTTTATTCATGTAGGCAAACTAAACAGTACTCTGAATGTATGGATTAGCAGTATTTGTACCTCGAAATGAAAAGCCAAATTTAATGACGTCATGGCATGTTAGAATGTAGACATGTAACGAAATGTGTCCACTAATTGTACCTAGTTATCGATCTATACATATAAACTCAATTATAGTAACAATAAGTGCTCCAACATGTTGGCGGACGTCCGACGCGTTGACACGGCCATTAGGCGACGCCAACTTGTTACAGAAGTTGTTCAATCGTGTCCACTAATTTGGCGAGCGCTCCAACTTATAGAGATGTGGATTTGACGCGTCGCTTTGTTTTTGTTGGCGAAACTTTACAAAGGATAATAATGTTCAATACTTATGACCTAAATTTAGGCTGGCAAGAGTTCTGCAGGATATAAAATAAGGCCAATTCTAAACTTCCAGCTCTCATTCAGCTATTATAGCTACTTTACGCCCATCTTCTAGTAGAGGATGGCACTACCCCAGCCAAGCCGGTCCGTAAATGAGCTGTTGTCAATACGCAACAGCGTTAGTTAAGGATGAGCATAATACATTTGTCGCTAGGCATGTGCATTCATAATATATATCGAGTAGCTGCGACCAAAAAATCAGGGCCCTAACCACGCTAGCTACTCAAATCATAATAGAAAAGCAAACGCTCGCGATTACGTTTCAAACGCTCCGCTTTTGAGGTTTGCTGACACGAGCTTCACGATTTCTACTGACATTGATTGTGTGGTTAGGGCCCAGTTTGGACGTCTATACAGGGTGTCAGGAGCATCGTAACGAAAACTGATGCCTCGGATTCAACTCATGAATGATTCTGGACCCCTCAGAGTTGGAATTTTCCGTCGATGTTATCATTCATTATGTTTAAATTATTCAGCATTTTTAATTTTATTTTAGCATGAAATCAATTTTCAAATCTATCTCAAGTGATTGTACAGAAATATAAACTGCAATGTAAACAAGTACACAATACACTCGACCGTGCATTTCATTCTAAAATCAAGTTAAAAATGTTAAAAGTATTAGCATATTAAATGAAAACATGGGCGGAAAATTCCAATTCTGGGCGGTCCATAATTATGAGTTACTTTCATGGTATCAGTTTTCGTTACGATGCCCCTTACATCCTGTATATACGTGGTTATAACTGATTACTTATGCGCCTATTGAACACTCCGTTCGGTATGCGCCTATTGAACACTCTGTCCCAGCACACACCGCTGGAGGCGCGGCGGAGAGCAATTGAAGACAACAATTTAATATAAACCTTAACTACCTTGACATACGGTATGTATGAGCAGTCGCGCGTATGCTCTTGTAGTAGCTTGAGGGCGCTCCGATAACCGCGTGCGAATTTATTGAAGCGACCGTATGTCAAGGTAGTTAAGGTTTATATTAAATTGTTGTCTTCAATTGCTCTCCGCCGCGCCTCCGGCGGTGTACGCTGGGCCTTTACCTAGTACTACTGTGGGTAAATTCTTAAGAAATATGGCAAGTTGGAAGTTCTTCGAGTGACTGACGGAGGGGGCGCTGTACAGTTTGTCAGACAAATATTTAACGTAAAGGAGTCTTAGACTGCGGAGCTACTTCAAGACGCCTTTCATAGGGTTGGTTAATGGTATGACATTTCGTAGTAAGCCGCAAGCACTTAATATAGTTTTAATTTCCTCTCACGACAAAATGAGGAGCAACTAAGTTCGCAGGTGTCGCGACATCACGCCGCGGTTTCTACGCCGCGTGTGTATCATATTAATATTTTCATTTCATGAGATATTCACGCATCGCAGCATCTTATACAGTGTGCTGGTAACACGAGCATCCTTTTGTGATCATGTTATTCTAATATTATCTGATGATGACTCCTTTGGTAAGCGAACAAGAAAATTAATTTATAAATTAAATCGAGCTACTTTGAAATATACTAGTAATTTGTAAAATAAATTAAATATCGCCAGACTGCCACACCAACTGTATGGTCCCATAGTAAGCAACGCTTGTACTATGGGTACCATACAATAGACTGGGGGCAATCCCAGTGACACCCAGACCTGGGCAAATTACAAAAAGGTCATTTCGGAAATTTGCCCCCGCGGGAATCCAACCCGCAACCACCATGTGCAGCCGAGCGGCCTACGCTCGAACGACTACGCCAAGCGGTGTGATTCGATGTAAGCGGCACAATACTTTTCTATTTGGACCTTGAAAAATAACAATTGTATGCAAAGGACCGTGTCAGATAGACCTTGATCCTTAACAAAATTAAAATATATTTTATTATAGTAAAAAAATAAAATTATGTAGAATCGGCAAAAAATAATCCCCAAATATAGGTATTCAAAGTAGGTAAATAAATTATAAAGCTTTTTGTGAATGGATAAAAAAAATTAACAACAAGATGTCGTTAAATATTTAATCAAGCGTGTTTCATTACGAATAGATGCCAAAGACGTCGAATTAGCTCGTGAAAAATCAAAATTGCAGGAAGGAGCGTAAAACTTTTGCCGCGATAGAGTCACCGCTGACACCGCAAATTGTTGAACTTAAGTACGTAATAAGAGGATAATAAAAAGTCTAAAGTGGGGAGTGCAATCGCCAGACATTCTCAGCGACGCGACGTTCCGACTTTATCTCGTAGTATAAGCTAAGCTTTCCTGGGTTTAAGTTTAATGCGTGCCTTGTTATTTATTATTGTTATTTATTACTGTGGCTTTACGGAAAAACAAGATTATCGAAAGTAATATATTATATTGAAAAGCACTCCGCTACGACCGCTTGGCGCAGTGGTTCGAGCGTAGGCCGCTCGACTCACTGCACATGGTGGTTGCGGGTTCGATTCTCGCTGGGGCAAATTTCGGAAATTGCCTTATCGTAATTTGCCCGGGTCTGGGTGTCACTGGAATCGCCCCCAGCCCATTGTACGAATACCCATAGTACAAGCGTTGGAACGACACAGGTGGTGTGTTCGTCTGGCAATATTTATTTATTTATAACAATCTAATCACTCACCTTGGTCTCACCTCTAAAATATAAACTAACGACAAACAATAGGATAAGGTATTTATTTTATACTCGAGTAAACAAGGTTTTCTTACGCTAAAGAGTATTCACAAACGCGAATAAATCACGTAGATGCAGCATGAAGACCAATTGCTATTGTTATAAGGTAGATGGAAGGTGCATTGTTAGATGCTTTATTCATGGCTTTTCAGATGAAGCATTATGATTTGCGACATGATACTGTTTAAGTACCTATTCACTAAAAGACTAAGATAAGAGAGACATCGAGAAAGTCGGAAGTGAAAGTCGCCTCAAGAAAACCACTGCTTAATTTCCATTGAAATAATTAAATAATTTAAATTAAATTTTGTAGAGAAAAAACAAAATCCAGTACAATAAATATACTTATTAGGTGGACAGCTTGTTTGAGCTTAAAACTGTGGCGCGAGGTCAACGACCACCTCTCCAAACACACGCTACGTTCTATTCATAATTAAGACCTTTAGATACTACTTGTATTACGGAGCAGCATAGAATAGTATTGAAATATCATAAAATAAGTTGAAATAAAACTATTTTACGGATTTTATCGCGGGGGTCAGTCCCCCCGTGACCATGGTTGCTGTAAAGCGGCCGAAACGACGGGCAAATAACAAACTAAATAAACGCGATAAGATCCGTAAAATAGTTTTATTTCAATGTGTAGTATTCCCGTAAATATAAGAAAACAATATAAAATAAGTTTCTGCAGATAATCTAAATCAATAAAATAACCCTTTATCTATGAAGAGCATTAAAAACTCTGACACGAGAGTTGGCCACATGCTTATGAGAACAAAATAAAGGTTTAAGACCCGTGTTAATAAATCGATTTTAAGTTTGAGAGTGATCTTGGAAATGTCATTCTTATGTCATACCAGTACAAAATGGCATGTCAAGAGCGTGCTCAAGGCCGTTCTCAAACTTGAGATCGATTAATTAGTACGGGTCTTAAAGTCACGGTGCACACACGACTTATAAGTGGTATATACCAAACAAGTGATTGCTCTATTCGCACTCTGTCGAATTCTCTTTGAAACGGAGCATTATTTCGAGGATATTTGTTCGCGAATATAAAAAGAAAAGAGAGGAAATGAACACTCGTGTTTCAACTCTCGCTCGTTGTTCGTTTAGTCTGACTGCACCCACCTTAAGATCAGATTTGTTATAGCTAGTGCTTATTGTCTGGTGTTTTGTCTACAGAACCTCATATATTTTTATTTAAACTAATGCCAACTTATTAAAAACGAAATTATAAAGTGTATAATACATATTATACACTAAGTACATACTTACTAATCATATTATGATCAAAATAATATACATTATGTACTAGCTGTGCCCGCGACTTCGTCCGCGTGGAAATTAACTGAAAAAAAAACAATCACAAAAAATGTTCGTTCAGTTCGCAGAGTCTATGAAAAGTTAATAATTATGTTAATAAAGAATTAAGTTAATAAAGAAATACCTATGCTCAGTTTAATCTCATTTTTCTTTTTTGCGTGTCGATGTTTCGTGTTTTATATACCCACCTATCGCAAAAACGTATAGATGTATAGATAGTCACGTTTAATTTTCAGATAAATATCTCTGGGCGGCTCGAGCCGCGGTGTATGATGAAATATTCATGAAGTCAATGTAATTTGTTACCGATATTGCGCCTGCGACCTGTGTCGTTTTACTTTGTGCATCCACCGAGCCGTAAATAAGTATTTAAATAACTCTAGTGCACCTATTGGGGCGTTATTGCTTGTTCATTGGTGGTAGAGCCGATCTGTAGCCATATGACTACAGATTCCGTATGACTACAGATTCCATATGACTACAGATTCCATATGACTACAGATTCCATATGACTACAGATGCCATATGATTACAGATTCCATATGACTACAGATTCCATATGACTACAGATTCCATATGACTACAGATGCCATATGATTACAGATTACATATGACTACAGATGCCATATGACTACAGATGCCATATGACTACAGATTCCATATGACTACAGATGCCATATGACTACAGATTCCATATGACTATAGATGCCATATACTACTGATGCTATATGGGCTGGCTCGACTAGCGTAGTATCACCCTTCCACAGAAGTTCGGCGTTAAGTAGCTATTATGGCTTCGTTTCGCACGATGTTTGAGAGAGCTCACAGCCGAACAGCCCTTCCCTTCCGCTCCCTCTGCCGCAGTCTTCTTCAGGACTCGGTCGGTAACGTGCAAGCAATGCCTTCGGTATTGCAAGCATCTATGGGCTACGTTAATATTGAGACGTACGTTTGTTTGCTGACTTGTTACTAGGTGAAACAAAAGGGGTATACTATTTTTTGCAACTTAACTTTGTAAATCTCAAACTATCGGCTTTGTGGGACAGTTGAAGTACTAAAGGTTTTGAAGACTTGTGAAATATGTCAACAGCTGTTTTCCTATAACACCTTTTGTTTTTCAAGTTTCCTCCAAAGCTCATAGATTTAGAATCACAAAGGTAAGTTTTTGAAAAAAATAGTATACCCTTTCTGTTTCAACCTGTATATATAAAATACATTTTATAAAGATCCAGTACATTCATCGCAAGACGATGGTGGATTTCGAGGACCTATTATCAACCAAAAATCTCACCCACGTGTACGCAAGTAGATGAGACATTTTTTTCACCACATAAGTACTTAAGTAGAAAACTTTATTTATCATTATGTATGTCAACATGTTTTTTTGGTGCGACGACGGAAAAAAGCAGAATGGAAATTTTGTTAACAAGCTTGTAAAATCGTTTAACAATCTACTTTAGGGATCGGCTTTGCGTCAGGGAAGTGAAGAGAATGTATCGATAATAAATATAGTATCGATACTCAGATACAGTGAAAAAATATTTATACCTATTATACGATATTGTTCCCAAGGCCAATATTTATCTAATAAATGATCAAAATAAAAACTATGAAAATTATCATCATTATTAACCTCACAGAGATCCCGCTCGTATACACACACACACACACACACAGTCAAATATAATAAAGACCACAAAACAAGTGCTGGGCTGCGTTCAAATAAGTATTGAATTTGAAACTCGAAATAAAATATATAGATTTACATCAAGATTAAAAATAGCGTGAATTGTATATGCTTTTTTTATTTATTTGTATAACTAGCTGAGCCCGCGACTTCGTCCGCGTGGAATTTAATTTAACAAAAAAGCCCGCTCCCGCGTTCTGAGCCCGCGCGACAGAACCCATTTTTTTTATTTTGTTTTTCCAAAATTAAACTAGCCTAAGTTACTCCCTATTACATCAGCTATCTGCCAGTGAAAGTCCCGTCAAAATCGGTCCAGCCGTTTCGGAGATTACCCGGAACAAACACACAGACAGACAGACAGACAAATTTTTTTAAATCGCGTTTTTGCTATAGGTGTCGTATGTACTTTCATATTCATTTAGTGAAAAGGTGTTATTTTGATATTACAAACAGACACTCCAATTTTATTTATTTGTATAGATTTCATACGTAGTAAGTTATGATATAAATGTAAATTACATTATTATAATTATTTTCATTCAGTGTATGTAGATCACCACTTTAGTCATAATATTTTGTATAAAATACTAACTTCTCATAATTGGATTATTTCATAAAAAATGACGATATTTAAGTAGCCTGCTACTACTAAAAGCCTACTTTGCATTTCAGGGAGAGGTTACTGTTGCCTGCAATATTTCTATCAAGTAACAACGCTCCCGAACTAATAGGAGTGTGCGTTTGCGATTTTCTTTTACGTGTTCGCTGTTTACAACTTAGATTTCTTGTTAGGCAGGAAATAGGGAAAATAAGGGAGAGTATTTATGAGACTTTTAATTTTGTTTTTCTTTTCCAGGTCAGTGCATCCAAGTGATGTTATGTACATGAGTTTTTATATTTATGTTTAACTACATTGACTCGACGGAATACAAGCTATATTGCTGTGATTTGATTTGCTGTGGATTGGCAATTATGGCAAAAAATACTGGATAAATTAAGAACCTCCCTCTTCTTTGAATTCGATTAAGAACATAAGTCAGAAGACAAAGCCTATATTTAAGTAGGTATTTCAGTTTGAATGTATTTCTTACAACTTAGGTAAGATAGAAATAGGAAGAAATAAAATAACATTTTATTGATACAAATCAAAAATAGAAAATAATAACAAATAATACTATTTATTTAATGATTAGGAAAATTAATACCATAATATGTTACTCTTGTATGTACGAATTACAGGTTAAATAAAATAAAATCCACTTGTACAGAAGCCCAAAGGCATCAGTATGAACTTCTCTGGACCAGGGATGCTACTTTTTCACCGAAAATCGATATATCGTCATATTTGTCGTTTCAAATTCTACTCTAAATTCCATCGTTTTTGCCGTCGTATATCGTCTGACCCAGCGATAATTTTGTATACTTCGTTTAGTAATAGATACGACAGCAAAATTATGGAATTTAGAGAAGAATTCGACAATACAAATGTCACGATATATCGTATATATCGTTGCTTAGTGTAGCACCCCAGGAATGCGTATAATGTGAAACTGAGGGATGCCAAGTATCTTTGATTTGAAGGATTGTGAGAAATGAGGTCCAATAGCCCAATACCGCAGGTTGACTTAATCAATCTGTACGAAATGCTTGTTATCAAAACATAAAAATCTTATCTAAATAATATCACGAGCTCACTGAAATTCGTAGAGTATTTATTATGTTTGACCCAATTTGATTGTCCGACCGCAGTGACCTGTCGATCCGAGACAGACAGACGAATAGCTCTACTGGGAATTTGCCATTACTCTACTATAAAAAATGACACAGAGAGTAAATTGCAACACTCAGGTTTATGGCTTATAGTTACATTTTCACATCACTGAACCTAGAGTTATACAGGGTTAGTGGTAATTCAAGATATTCCCATGTTTGTTCCAAAGTTTGTTTCTTTACAAATACCCAAAATACTAGATTTAATGACTTGTTGTAAAGAAATTACCAATTAAATGAGTATTGATTCAATAGTAACTAGTTGTTAACACCATAATAAAGAGTTAATAAATATAAAATGTCTAAAAATAACTAGGAGTTTAAGGATAAGACAAAATTTTGAATTATTTTGGTAATCAATTGGATCACTAAATCTGAAAACATTTTTAAAAGTACTGAATTTCAACAAAATGGTAGAGTATAAGCCGTTGCGTTTTAGCTTTGTTGTTACACCCTGCAAGGAATACTTCAAATTCCCAGTAACCCTGTATGTTATTTAGTCTAAGGCTTGTATTAATAACACTATCTTAAATTTGAGAGCGATCTTGGATGTGTCATACCAGTAGAAAATGTCAAGAGCGGACTCAAGATCTATTTATTAATACTTTGCCTTAGAAACAAAACCGAGTGCTGTGTACCTCCAAATTATGGTATTCTGGTAATTATCTATTATATGGTTTACTTCGCGATACATCTCAGTTTTATGGGATAGTTCGATGGTAATACAATCTCGCTGTGTTTATTATATAGAGCATTTATTTTTTGAAGCGGAGCTTCTATACCGAAGTTACGGGCGCTCGCCGCACGGCCACTCTATCCGTGCTAAGCGTCAGTAGCGTTACACGATATATACCTATATAGGTATACAGCTACACGCGCCGCAGCTGTTTTTGACACTTAGTTCCTACGCCTTATATTATATAGCTTCGCTTTCACGCGTCTCTAGACGGCACTGTTTTTTTCTTGCTTGAGGATAATTTCAGCTTCCATTGAACTTAGTATTATATCGTGGCTATAATTGATCGACCTACCGTCTCTCAGTTTTGACATCTTATCCATAAGACAGTACCCGTTGGGAAATCACGAAGCCTTCAATATGGCTATGGGAAATGGATTATCCTTCCTCACTACGATATGCCGGAAATATCGCGAATCTGACTATAATGTGCGATGTGTTGTTTTGAAATTCGATGATACGTAATCGTATCGACTGGCGCTTGATTGTCTATTCGTCTCTGAACTGTGTATGCAATACGAAATGGAAATAATGTTCGAGTTGAGTCGGTCACCGCCGGGCTCGCCAACATTCGGGCGACCATTTTATAAATTCGTCATTCATTCTGTGTCGGAAACTTTGGAATAATTGAATAAAATAGTCTACCTATTCATTTTGATATCGTTTGTCGTTGAACGTGGGATAGTTTGCAAATTGCCGTTTCCTAATGACGGCGCCCAAATTCGGATAAAAATCATGAAAATCCGCTTTCTTATTTGCTGTGTGAATGGTATCTTAGAGTTCACCCTGTCTGGTCAATATAATTATAGGTACCTAGCTACACATATTAATATATTTTATATATATGACAAAAAAACAATGTTTGTGAGAAATTATCGGTGTCTACCTGGTGTCAGCGTTAGAATTTATTTGTTTCTAAGTACTTATTTATCGCCTCTAACATACAATTTGGATCGTCTCCCGCAACAAAAGCTTATCTATACAAATAAATAAAATTGGAGTGTCTGTTTGTAATATCAAAATACCACTTTTTCTCTAAATGCATATGAAAGTACATACGACACCTATAGCAAAAACGCGATTTAAAAAAAAATTGTCTGTCTGTCTGTCTGTCTGTGTGTTTGTTCCGGGTAATCTCCGAAACGGCTGGACCGATTTTGACGGGACTTTCACTGGCAGAAAGCTGATTTTATAGGGAGTAACTTAGGCTACTTTAATTTTAGAAAAACAATTAGGGTTCCGCGTAAAAAAATAAAAACACTTGAAATCAAAGAGTATCTCCGAAACGGGTGGACCTATTTTGACGGGACTTTCACTGGTAGATAGCTAATGTTATAAGCAGTAACTTAGGCTACTTCTATTTTAGAAAAACTAAATAAAAAAAATGAAAAAATAGGTCCTGTCGTGCGGGCTCAGAACGCGGGAGCGGGCTTTTTTGTTAAGTTGAATTCCACGCGGACGAAGTCGCGGGCTCAGCTAGTTTTTAATAAGTCACTGAATAAGGAAAATAATTCTATAAATTCCTCATCGGCTCGTGAATTATTAGTCGTTCACTTTGACCTAAATAATTATAGTACGCACGGTAATTCATTTGGCTCGTTTTCCTTTGGCTCTTCCGATATTAAACGCGTCTCTCCCTTACCTTTTGCCAATTGTGTTTTTTTCCGTTAGAACTGGGGCGCGAGGACGAAATTGGAAAGGTGGGTACGATTGTAGAGCCCTCCTAATGTGATTGTATTGAGATTTTCCGGGACCCTAAGTTGATTTTGCGGTTAACATTATTATGATAATTGCTAGCTACGGACACTGTTTTGCTGGACTCTTATGTTTCCGAAACGCATTAGCTTAGAAATGCGTATAAAATTTGCGATCGATCAATCACCATCCATTATTATTTACGATAGACCAATCACAATGCGTTGCCTCCGCTCAAGCCCTGCAACTGTTTTCGGAATTATACAAAGACAAGAGGCATTTTTTATTTATTTTAGGTATTTTTTCCTTCGTCAGCGTGGTGGAACTAAGGCCCAGGTTTCTTTGTCCGCGGTACTCCGCGTAAAGGCAATAGACTCTGCCCCTATAAATTTCGAGAAATAGTCCTACTAATATTATAAATGCGAAAGTTTGTGAGTGTGGATGTATGTTTGTTACTCCTTCACGCACAAACTACTGAACGGATTTGGATGAAATTTGGAATACAGATAGATTATGACCGGGATTAACATATAGGATAGGACTTTTTAACCCCATAATCCAATACTACGCGGATGAAGTCGCGGGGCACAGCTAGTTGATACTAAAGTTCAGATAATACAAACATGATAAGGCGTCATTCTACCTAGGTCTAGTGGTTAGAGGGACCGCCCTCGTAGCTGAGAGGTTCCGGGTTCGATCCCCATCTTGGCCATTAAACTATTGACGTGAGCCCACTCCTGACATAAGCATTAGCTTAGCTGAAGGGGCTAACGGGAATACTAGTAATGTGATAAACTCACATTGCTAGGAATCGTTATAAAAAAAAATATGATGGTGTATAATTTTGTACTTTTATTATACACACATAAATACACAAAATTAAAATCTTAAGGCGCAGATTTTGATTTGAAAATTGTGAGCCGTCGTTCACAAGCTCGTTGACCTCAAATTACACGTCAAATAATCGCTACAGCGCCGTTTCATACAAAAAATAAGCTGAACGAGGGTCGTTGGAATAAGTGCTGATTTTTTTTTTCTTAGAGTACAGTTATGGAGGTTAAATGTTGCGTGTAATGTAACGACTTCGCTATGGGAAGCAACATTGTATAGATACACATATTGTATGTATTTATGAAACTTATCTCGTATGTTTATCGGTTCTGTGTATAGAAAATTGGAAAAGACAGTGCACATATTGTTTGGGAACAAACCAAGTACTGTTTAGGTAACTTACTTCTAACTAAAAACTTTCGAGTGATAACAGAGGCTACATTGTAAACAAAAAGAACAGTGCCGTCTAGAGTCGCCCGAAAGAAGCGAAGCTTTATAGTATAAAAAGTAAGGCGCCGCAGCTGCCACTCTATACCTATATGTATAGTGTAACGCTACTGACGCTTTGCACGGATAGAGTGGCCGCGTGGCGAGCGCCCCGAACGTCCGTATAGAAGCGTCGCTTCAATAATAATAAAATCTTGAGCATACTTCTGCCCACCCTGGACAGTTATTTGATTAAAATATATAATAATACTAGCTGAGCCCGCGACTTCGTCCGCGTGGAATTTAACTTAACAATAAAGCCCGCTCCCGCGTTCTGAGCCCGCGCGCCAGGACCCATTTTTTATGTTGTTTTTGTAAAATAAAATCAGCCTAAGTTACTGCTTATAACATCAGCTATCTACCAGTGAAAGTCCCGTCAAAATCGGTCCAGCCGTTTCGGAGATACTCTTTGATTTCAAGTGTTTTAATTTTTGTACGCGGTACCCTAATTGTTTTTCTAAAATTAAAGTAGCCTAAGTTACTCCTTAAAACTTCAGCTATCTGCCAGTGAAAGTCCCGTCAAAATCGGTCCAGCCGTTTCGGAGATTACCCGGAACAAACACACAGACAGACAGACGGACAAAATTTCTTTAAATCGCGTTTTTGTTATTAGTATCGTATGTACTTTCATATGCATTTAGTGAAACGGTGTTATTTTGATATTACAAACAGACACACCAATTTTATTTATTTGTATAGGAGTAGTCCTTTGAATGTGGGTGAATTCCACGCAGGGGCTCGGGCCTCCCCATAACGCGAGTGGGATACAGTACAGGCCGTAATCCGCCTCGCTGGCCCAGTGCAGGCTGGCGGTATTCGCTTCTTTCGAAAATCGGTTAGGATTTCTGACATGTGACATCACGATATTTACCTTCGCCTAAGTGATATCGTATTACCTTTTATTCTATTACTAGCTGTGCACCGCGACTTCATCCGCGTAGTATTGGTTTATTGGGTTAAAAAGTATCCTAAATGTTAATCCCGGTTATAATCTATCTGTGTTCCAAATTTCATCCAAATCCGTTCAGTAGTTTTTGCGTGAAGGAGTAACAAACATACATACATACATCCACACTCACAAAAATTCGCATTTATAATATTAGTAGGATGATCTACACATAACATTTAAAAATACCCATGTAGGGGGTATAAGGGGGTATAAGGGGGTATAAGCCCTGGAACTCGTGCACGAAAGACGCAACAGCAATCTGATTTGATTTAGTTCAAAGAAGAAAATCTGATTCTTAATTGCGGACGTATGACATTCGAGTGTCATAATTAAAAGAACAGTGTGACAACTCTACTGACGTTTTTTCCTTCAAATACCCCAATTAAAAGTGAAGCTTTGTCCAACCAAATTAAAAATACAAAATTCCTTGTACATTACGCTAATGTCCAGTTTAGATTCAGGCGGCTCCGTGGTCTTCGCATCATTTCGGTTGAAGGGTCCAAAAACAAACGATGTTTGTATTTTCCAAACGTGACTCGTGTCTACGATGGCAAAAACATTGCGGAGTAAACATTCCCAGAGAAGCATAACAGTTTTTTGATACGCACCTTACTTTCAAGGGGAGGAAAACATTTCGCTGGCTGGGGCAGTTTTTTAAACGACACATGGACATGTTTCCTTAAACTGGAATCAAATTTTTGTGGCGTGAAAGATTTAAATTATTTCCGCTTAGCGGTCTTTCACACGGTTAACTCAGCACCGATAATTACATCCATACATTTTACTGTATCCAGATGTGAAATACGGCCATTATCTGTCATAGATAAACAGATAAAACAATGTGACCGCTAACAGAACAAGTTGGTGTCACAAATATCTATACAAATAAATAAAATTGGAGTGTCTGTTTGTAATATCAAAATAACACCTTTTCACTAAATGCATATGAAAGTACATACGACACCTATAACAAAAACGCGATTTAAAACAATTTTGTCTGTCTGTCCGTCTGTCTGTCTGTCTGTCTGTCTGTCTGTCTGTGTGTTTGTTCCGGGTAATCTCCGAAACCGCTGGACCGATTTTGACGGGATTTTCACTGGCAGAGAGCTGATGTTTTAGGGAGTAACTTAGGCTACTTTAATTTTAGAAAAACAATTAGGGTTCCGCGTAAAAACATAAGAACACATGAAATCAAAGAGTATCTCCGAAAAGGCTGAACCGATTTTGACGGGACTTTCACTGGTAGATAGCTGATGTTATAACCAGTAACTTAGGCTACTTTTATTTTAGAAAAACAAAATTTAAAAAATGAGTCGTATCGCGCGAGCTCAGAACGCGGGAGCGGGCTGTTTTGTTAAGTTAAATTCCACGCGGACGAAGTCGCGGGCTCAGCTAGTGGGTAATATAATCTCATATCTTGACGGTACCTATTATGTACGACGAATAAATCATTAGATTTATGTTTACAGTTCTAATGCCTTCACCTCGAAATCCGACGAAGCTTGAATTCAAACCCTTGTTTAGACAAGTTTGTTTGTCTAGTAGAAATAGAACGACAACCTAAAAGAAGATACATCTAACCAAAAACATTGTTTGAGACCTGCTTTGTGGGATTACTTCAGGCACATAGAACTAGGATGCCACGGAACAAATATTACGCACTTTAACCCGTAAGACAAAAACAAGACATAGAAATGGCAGTTAAAGTAAACCTAAATAATTTTAATGACTTTCACAGAATCAAATATTGATGTTACACACTCTTTCTTCATTCTGGTTATTATTATATGCAAATAATTCACCGCACAACAAATGAAACTAATTGCGATTACATTTAAAAGTGGTGTCGGTTTAACTAAAAAAAACGATAAATTGAGTAAGACATAAAATAGTACATCTATACATACAAATAAATAAAATTGAAGTGTCTGTTTGTAATATCAAAATAACTCCCTTTCACTAAATGCGTATGAAAGTACATACGACACCTATAACAAAAATGCGATTTAAAAAAAAATGTCTGTCTGTCTGTCAGTCTGTGTGTTTGTTCCGGGTAATCTCCGAAACGGCTGGACCGATTTTGACGGGACTTTCACTGGCAGATAGCTAATGTTTTAAGGAGTAACTTAGGCTAATATAATTTTAGAAAAACAATTAGGGTTCCGCGTAAAGAAATAAAAACACATGAAATCAAAGAGTATCTTCGAAACGGCTGGACCGATTTTGACGGGACTTTCACTGGTAGATAGCTGTTGTTATAAGCAGTAACTTAGGCTACTTTTATTTTAGAAAATATATATTTTTTTTTAAATCCTGTCGCGTGGGCTCAGAACGCGATAGCGGGCTTTTTGTTAAGTTAAGTTCCACGCGGACGAAGTCGCGGCCTCAGCTAGTACATCTCTATTACTCTGACACAAAGTTGAAAATTGCTAGTTTTGTGCCATTGATCTCTCCTAGCGTAAGATCTTTTGCTTAGTATGTACCGCTAAAAGTCAGGTTTTCGAGGAAACTTATTATTTTTGCTATAATGTAGTCAAATACCTCTACCTACCCTTTAAGAGTCTAAAAGCGTGTTATTATTTATCTCTAGTGAATTCGCATAATTGATTTACTTTTCATTATATTTCAGCGCAGCGCTGGATATGGAATATTTTATAAACATAACATTTTTACACAAGTTCAAAGGTTGCTGAATGGTATCGTTTTGAATTTTCATGCTTATTCTCACATCTGTCAGAACTCAGTCTGACTGTCTGGATATTCAGGGCATGTCACAGAAAGCGCGAACGTAATTAGTTAATGGTTCTGTCATGGGTCACATTACCGTGATTACAGTTGTGTAGGGGAATGCGAATCATTTCTGAAATATTTGTTTGAAATAGGAATCGGTGCTCGCTTTTGAGATACGTTTCGTTGTAGACAACATTTATAATTTTGAACGATATTTTGGCTCGGACGCCCGGCTCATTCATCGTACGAAACGAAAGTATAATAGCTACTGTAGGACGACTTTCTGTGAGAGGATCGTACTACCACTACTAGCTTAGCTCTACCACCGCATAAATTCCAGATATGGGTCCATCGTTATTGTTATAGGTAACCCAAATAACTGAAATGTCACATTTATGTAGCCATATCGGTTTCAGAATATCATTTTTATTCTATTACGATAATAATTTCTATAAATTTGCCAAATATCGCTGCGATACACGTGAATTATATTTTACGAGTCTGGACGAAGGACGGTTGTAAATTTAATCTTTACTGTTTTGGGGCGAGTTGGTACTGAGGTCTTATGTGTACACTTCATTGTGCTTCAAACAATTATGGCCTTTATGGCAAATTGTCATACTTAATCAATTTTAGTACCATTTCACAACACATTTTAGGCTTAAAATTCCATGCAACTACATAAACCAATCTCTAGATTGCAAAGGAAAGTAGGTAACTCACAAACACGTTTTAATAAATTATACCTAGTCACAATTTTAGGTTGACAAGTCAAAGTTGCGGTTTGTTAATGAGTCTTCTGGGACTAACTAATTGCTCTAATTGTTACAGATGACTGATCCTTGGTTTATTCCAACTTATCACTGACTAAAGCCCGTATTAATAATTTTATCTCAAGTATGAGAGCGATCATGAGTACACTTCTGACATATAATTTTGAAGCGAAGCTTCTACGCGGACGTACGGGGCGCTCGCCGCGCGGCCACTCTATCCGTGCTCAGCGTCAGTAGCGTTACACGACATATACCTATATAGGTATACAGAGTGGCAGCTGCGGCGCGCACACTTAGTTCCTACGCTTTATGCTATAAAACTTCGCTTCTTTCGGGCGTCCCTAGATGGCACTGTTTTTGTACTAGAATGGCTTTATTATGACATTTCCAAGATCGCTCTCAGACTTGAAATCAAAGCTAAATATATAGCTTTAGTCCGCGAACTAGCCCACGTGGTACACAGAACGGAAGTTAAATACAAACATTAACCGTCTACTCTCCCTCGTTAGCGGTGGAAATTCCTAAAACACTTTCTAAGTGCCATGCCCACGGATAATGTAATTGACAAGTTACTGTTTCTTCACGTACACAAATCTCTTCCTCAATACTCTCAGACAATGTAATAATTAAATCACATTCCCCCTACCGATCCGTAAAAGAACCCCTCTCATGTGTTTACTGCGCAATGATTCATGACATTTCTTCACGTAACGTCGGATCTTGTTCGGATAATACTATCTATACAAATTTAGTACACCCCTAGGTAGTACGTATCTGTATTTTATATAAAAGACTGGTGTGCGTGTGTTCGTCATACATTTTCTCCTAAAAGAATTGACCGATTTTGATGAGAAACATCTATTGGCGTACTTTCGCGTCAAATGGCATGACGCTGCCTCATGCCGTCATGCCCCCTCTACGTCACCGCTACGTACGGACTTTTTAATCACTCGCTACTCGCACAAACCAAAGAAAATAAAACATTTATCAAAAGATAGATCCCGTCCACACTCCGCCCGCCCTCGAGACTTGTTCATATTTGAACATCGTGAAAATTGGAACTAAAATAACAACGGTTGGAGTAGCGCAAACTTGGCCTTATTGTGGAGTTGATTTTATTTACTCGGCAAAGATTTATTAGACCCATAGTGACAGGTGATCAAAACTTTTCGCACTTTTCTTTTTCTATATTATTGTCATTGGGCAAACAAGCATACGACCCGCCTGATGTTAAGCAGTTACCGTAGCTTATAGATGCTTGCATAACCAAATTCACTGCTGTGGAACAGAAGAGGAGTGGAATAGAGGGAGGTTGGACTTCCGGTTCTCTAACTCATTGAATGAAATGCAGCTATTTATATAATTCCCCAACCTACTTTACCAGATTTTCTGTGAGAGGGTTGCCGGTTAATCCAGCCCGTATATGAGCTATAGTCTTTGAGCTCGTTTTTCTTTCCGATTCTAATCGCAATATATAAAATTTAATTATAAACATAATAATTATAAATACGCACACAAGATGTAGTCAAATTTTGTCCGTTCGGTAACTACATACAAAAAATGCAATAAAATTAATAAGTAGGTACCTAATACGACATCAAAAGCGTTGGCTGTTGATGTCGTATTAGGTATTTTGCTATATAGGTATGTTGTTGAGCAAAATATAAAACTTTGTTTTATTACAATTAAAAGTCTTCGAGTTAGTTTAAAATATCTTCAAGTGTTAAAAATAATTGGCGTAATCTCGTCTCTTAACACCAGCCAGCGAGTAATTGGCATAATCATACGACGTTTCCGTTGCCGGGTGTCTAAAGGAAAATCAAAATACACTCAGCTAAGAGTCTCGCTAACGAGGCGACATCGCAAAAACTTAACTACGGTACATTTACCGAGAGCCAGCTTAGTTTTGATGCAAAACTGTTTAATCTACTAGCAAATTAATGAAGCACATATTTTATATATAACATTAAACTTGTAATCGTAAAGTATCTCTTAAAATAGTTGTAGATCACGTGGGTGTCTTCACAGTGTAAATAGTAAGCACAAAATCTTATGATATGACAGTGTGATATCAACTAAAACACTTTGTACTTAGGTACATGGAACGTACGTAAAAAAAACATTATTACAATAATCTTTAATCCAAGCATGAAGTGCTGGATAATCTAAAGGAAAACGCGTTTTATTCCAATAAAGGTAAAATACATTTTCAAGCACCTACTCTATTAGCGCAAAAAAATCCCAGCTTTACCTAATCTAGTGCATTTTGCAGTAACACGGAAGTGGTGTATGAATTACCTAGTCACGAAGTGCGCAACCCTCAACACGGTAACGAGCTCTGTGCAATTTGTTGAATTCAACAATCGTTGTTGACTTCGTCGACCCGTGAATTCAACAACTCCGTCCTATTGTTCGCAAATGCAATTGCTGGAAGAATTGTTGCGTCTCATTGTTGAATAAAAATTCTTGAAATCTTTAAACGACTTGTCAGAACGTTGGAATTTAATTATATTTTTTATTATAGTAGAATGCTTGGTCATTAATTCATTCGAACTTTTCGTAACTATATTTTTTCTGTATTGTGTTGTGAAAATAAGGAAAAGTATCAACAGTAGGCACAGTGTCTGCATAGTAACAGTCATACCTGTTAATAGATACATAATGTTCCTTTCGCGTGACCTTAGATAATAATTGTTTATGTATTTTTCCACGTTTCCATTAGCTTCATAAATTAGACATTGTATCAAATGTTAATATTTACAAAATTACCTCAAATGTGTTGAGTTCGTGTAAATGAAAAAGTTTGAACGGGCAAAAGAAAATTAATATCAGAATCAGATGTTACGCACGAATTCGTAATTCAGTATCATGTTAGATGTTCAAAAGACATACAATATTTTCATAATATTATGATTTACATTACTCAGACTAATATTAAAACGAATTATTAATCTTGTTAAAATCAATTTAATAATGCTGAAAAATTTGAGCATAATTCATGAAAATATCGACAGAAAATGCTAACTCCGGGGGTCCAGGATCATGAGTTGAATCCATGGTATCAGCTTTCGTTACCATGTCCCTGTATACCTTATGTCACTTCCACACTTACGACAAATCTTACAATACCTCAAATGTGAAAATCCATCAAGCCGGTTAGGCTACAGAGCGTGCCAAAGAAATAGATATAGGGAAATTTAAGTACTTATTTAGTGTATGTACATTCGAAAAACATTACCCTCCTTCCGGGGCCGTCGAGTATTAATATAAATTGTACATACCTACCTTTAGAAATGACTTAAGTACTTAGGTACCTGCTTATTTTACATATCCCATAAACCTTAACAATAATTTCTACGACCAACATGGAAAACCCATCGATTTCCTCCCGGAAATAAGTTATGGATAAGTCAATTCCTGTACCGACGGCGACGCCTGAAAACCGGCTCTGAAAATTACAGCTTAAAACTTGTACTTTATGTATTGGGAACATAAATTATTCCGATCGCATAAAACATAAATGAATCCGAAAAGTTTATTAACGGGCATTCTGAAGGTGGACGGTTGCTCTCCTGAAAATCGTGTGCTGAATTTATAATAATTCTTAGTTATATACCCATTGCTGTTGAAGCATTAGAACATAATATTATATAGATTCATATTCATCAATCGGCGTAAAGTAGCCAGTATAGATAAACCTCCGAATGATCATTGCTATTTGGAAGACAAAGCCTTTGGAAATACAGCTAGCTATCTGTCAACATTTGTAGGACATTTTAATACAACTTGAAGATCAAATAAAATTACCAAACATTTTAATCATAATTTTTAGGCTAAGATAAGCAAGAAAACCGGAATTCAACTTCTTGTATTTTTGTAAACAACATTCACATACTTGAATGATGAGCCTTAAATTTAAATGCCTTTCTGTTTCCACAATTTTTTCCCATATAGAAAGCTACCTTAGGACGATTTTGATTTTGTATTATTGAGATGAAATGCGAAGACCTTAACAGAAATATTTTAATCTTATTCCCGTCCTGTATGAGCCAAACGAAATAGCTCTGTATGTCATATATTCTTAAATATATAAACTAGACGCGAGCAAAGTTATGACTCCTTACGTTTATCTACATTACAAGAATATGTCTCTCTGTAAGCTGAGATAAGCTACATACATCAAGAATATATATATGACGAGACAGATGGCTCATAAAATATGAAGTCAGAATGCTATATATCTTTACAATTTTTTCAAGACAAATAAAACTCAAAAAATATTTATTTTATAAATTTTGTAGAAATCTCAAACTAATGTAACACCAAACACTTTTATTATTATCATTCCTAATTACTAAATTATTTAATTTATTTTCAGATTACATTTAAAAATCCAGTGGATAAAATAAAGCAATTTGAATTTAACAATTGTTCAGAACAGTGTGTGACCGCTCTACTTCAAATGCATCTGACACGCCACGGATATGAGGTGCCAGCGTCCAAAGGATATGAACTCTACTCTAGCTCAGACCAGTGCTAAAGCATTTTGAATTTAAATGGAATATGTCCATAAGTCTAATAAAGTAGGTAGAGTTTACAATTATTGCTCCGGAAATTATGATATCAAATATTCATAGAAAATAACACTAATTAAAGTTACTTTTGAAATGAGTGGTGAGTGTTTGGGTGACTAACTTCACTTATTGTATGGCGCAAATTCTGTCAGTACACTAACTAAAAATTACTAAACTAAGTTTATTATCGACCTGAGTTATAATGTAAACAAGAAAGCAACATTTTTATTTATGGAAATATTAGTTTAGTATTATAAATTTATTTACGAGACGAGCAGAATCACTATGTCTACATTATAAATAAGGCAAACGTAGTTTTTAACAGACAATACCTTATCAGAATTCTGAGAAGCTTTGATACTACTGTAAAATCTGTCTTGTCTTGGTACTAATTAAAACATTCGGCAGCTTTTGTTTTTCTTTTGTAAGTGTTGCGTTATTTCTTAATTAAGAAGTTAAATGTATTTTATTATTTTCGTCTTAATAATCTCTCCTAATTGTTTGACTTTGATGTGTCTTCTAAGGCCTACATTATAAAGTATGTTTTATGAAAGGTCGGTCATTGTTTGTCTCCTGTTAATGTTTTCTCAAACTCAAAACTCAAAATTGTTTTTATTCACGTAAGCCAACAAAGCATTTATGAATAGTCAGAATCTGCAACCGGTTCGGAATGCTGCTTCCACTGAGAAGATCCGGGAAAAACTCAATGGTTACTCTTTTCAATGAATTAAAGATGGTGTACATTCTCAGGAACAGCATAAAAAAATAATATGAGCAGGCAACAGCATTGCCACTTTATAACTAATAGTAAATAATAATCAAATCTCACTGAGATTTAGGGATGTAAATAAAATGAGAAAGCTTTTAATGTTAAGTGTAGAGTAATAATAAACTTTATCATAGTTAATAAGACGTCACCACTTCATATTAATTTAATGTAGCTATCTGTCACAAAAATCTACCGTTTTTATTTGAGACTTTACTACGATGTAACAACATACATGTAAAACTCTTTGAACGGGCACGATCAAATATCGAGCGTAATGGAAATTTTCAAGAAACAAATCGTAAAACAACCGGTTCATACTCAAATTCCAAAAAAATACTAATTCCAATGTTAGGATAATTTTTGTGATCAAGAATTCTACTCAGAGATAAATAATTTATTCTAGGAATTAACTATAAATGTTTTAATTAAACCTTACACGTTCCTATTTTAAGAAACTCAAGTGTCGCAAGGGTAATTAAAACTTGGTGAATAAACTCAGTACAATAGGGAAATAGAGCAATAAATACGCAACGAGGTCGGTCGCGTGCGAGTCTGTGAAACGAAAGGTTTTCACCGCGGTGATTATTTATAGTTAAGTAGGTGTTTCCTTTGATAATGTTCATATACAAGGTGTTTCAAAGTCCGCAATAATATATTGGGGGTTTGGAGAGTATCGAGCATAGAGTGAAACAATAATATTAAGTATTATGATAAAAAATTGAATTTGGATTTTTTCGACACTTTTACAATATGTAATGTCATATTTCAAGTACTATTGGTGGTTGCTAGGTACTAGTACTCATAAATATAGCATACTAGCTGTGCCCCGCGACTTCATCCGCGTAGTATTGGATTATTGGGTTAAAAAGTATCCTATATGTTAATCCCGGTTATAATCTATCTGTGTTCAAAATTTCATCCAAATCCGTTCAGTAGTTTTTGCGTGAAGGAGTAACAAACATACATACATACATACATCCACACTCACAAACTTTCGCATTTATAATATTACTAGCTGTGCCCGCGACTTCGTCCGCGTTGAACTTAACTTAACAATAATTTTATTTAACAAAAAATATTTGTCTAGTTCGCAGAGTTTACGGAAAGTATTTTTTTAATAAAAGTAGCTCACGTTACTTCTTATAACATAAGCTATCCGCCAGTGAAAGTCCCGTCAAAGTCGGTCTGGCCAGTACTTTAAATACCAGAAGTGATAAAAGTATTTATTTTGATTTAAGGATTAATTTGTTACTACCAAATGTACATCCTAATAGTAAGTCGTAGTAGTATAATAGGTAATAAGACTCGGCCACCGCCCACCAGCTATTTCAAAATAAATTATCAATTTTCATTGTATTTCAGGTTCACTATTTTGGCGATAATTGCTTGCACATAAAAAAACACGAAAATCTCACAGCACCGCCCTCATGGTTTTCGATAATTGTCCCACGGGAGCATACTATCGGCATATAAAATACCCCATGTCTAATCCAAGTTTTGAACTATCTGTATTCCTAATTTCATCCAAATCCATTCAGTAGGATCGATAATTGTCCCACGGGAGTATACAGTATAAAAAGTATTCGGAATAAAAAGTATCCCATGTTTTAATACAGGTTTTGCACTATCTGGTTTCCAAATTTCATCCAAATCCGTTCAGTATGATCGATAATGGTCCCACGGGAACATACTATCGGGATAAAAAGTATTCGGGATAAAAAGTATCCCATGTTTTAATACAGGTTTTGAACTATCTGGTTTCCAAATTTCATCCAAATCCATTCAGTAGGATCGATAATTGTCCCACGGGAATATACTATCGGGATAAACAGTATCCCATGTTTTAATCCAGGTTTCGAACTATCTGTGTTCCAAATTTCATCCAAATCCGTTCAGTAGGATCGATAATTGTCCCACGGGAGCATACGGGATAAAAAGTATTCGGGATAAAAAGTATCCCATGTTTTAATCCAGGTTTTGAACTATATGTGTTCCAAATTTCATCCAAATCCGTTCAGTATGATCGATAATTGTCCCACGGGAACATACTATCGGAATAAAAAGTATTCGGGATAAAAATTATACCATGTTTTAATACAGGTTTTGAACTATCTGGTTTCCAAATTTCATCCAAATCCGTTCAGTAGGATTGATAATTGTCCCACGGGAACATGCTATCGGGATAAAAAGTATCCCATGTTTTAATCCAGGTTTAGAACTATCTGGTTTCCAAATTTCATCCAAATCCGTTCAGTAGGATCGATAATTGTCCCACGGGAACATACTATCAGGATACAAAGTATTCGGGATAAAAAGTATCCTATGTTGTAATACAGGTTTTGAACTATCTGGTTTCCAAATTTCATCCAAATCCGTTCAGTAGGATCGATAATTGTCCCACGGGAACATACTATCGGGATACAAAGTATTCGGGATTAAAAGTATCCTATGTTGTAATACAGGTTTTAAACTATCTGGTTTCCAAATTTCATCCAAATCCGTTCAGTAGGATCGATAATTGTCCCACGGGAGCATACGGGATAAAATTATTCGGGATAAAAAGTAGCCTATGTCCTTTCTCAGGCTCTAGACTATCTGTGTATCAAATTTCATTGAAATCGGTTCAGTAGTTTTGGTGTGAAAGAGCGACAGACAGACAGACAGACAGACAGACAGACAGACAGACAGACAGACAGAGTTACTTTCGCATTTATAATATTAGTAAGGATAGCTGTGCCCGCGACTTCGTCCGCGTTGAACTTAACTTAACAATAATTTTATTTAACAAAAAATATTTGTCTAGTTCGCAGAGTTTACGGAAAGTATTTTTTTAATAAAAGTAGCTCACGTTACTTCTTATAACATAAGCTATCCGCCAGTGAAAGTCCCGTCAAAGTCGGTCTGGCCAGTACTTTAAATACCAGAAGTGATAAAAGTATTTATTTTGATTTAAGGATTAATTTGTTACTACCAAATGTACATCCTAATAGTAAGTCGTAGTAGTATAATAGGTAATAAGACTCGGCCACCGCCCACCAGCTATTTCAAAATAAATTATCAATTTTCATTGTATTTCAGGTTCACTATTTTGGCGATAATTGCTTGCACATAAAAAAACACGAAAATCTCACAGCACCGCCCTCATGGTTTTCGATAATTGTCCCACGGGAGCATACTATCGGCATATAAAATACCCCATGTCTAATCCAAGTTTTGAACTATCTGTATTCCTAATTTCATCCAAATCCATTCAGTAGGATCGATAATTGTCCCACAGGAGTATACAGTATAAAAAGTATTCGGAATAAAAAGTATCCCATGTTTTAATACAGGTTTTGCACTATCTGGTTTCCAAATTTCATCCAAATCCGTTCAGTATGATCGATAATGGTCCCACGGGAACATACTATCGGGATAAAAAGTATTCGGGATAAAAAGTATCCCATGTTTTAATACAGGTTTTGAACTATCTGGTTTCCAAATTTCATCCAAATCCATTCAGTAGGATCGATAATTGTCCCACGGGAATATACTATCGGGATAAAAAGTATCCCATGTTTTAATCCAGGTTTCGAACTATGTGTTCCAAATTTCATCCAAATCCGTTCAGTAGGATCGATAATTGTCCCACGGGAGCATACGGGATAAAAAGTATTCGGGATAACAAGTATCCCATGTTTTAATCCAGGTTTTGAACTATATGTGTTCCAAATTTCATCCAAATCCGTTCAGTATGATCGATAATTGTCCCACGGGAACATACTATCGGAATAAAAAGTATTCGGGATAAAAATTATACCATGTTTTAATACAGGTTTTGAACTATCTGGTTTCCAAATTTCATCCAAATCCGTTCAGTAGGATTGATAATTGTCCCACGGGAACATGCTATCGGGATAAAAAGTATCCCATGTTTTAATCCAGGTTTAGAACTATCTGGTTTCCAAATTTCATCAAAATCCGTTCAGTAGGATCGATAATTGTCCCACGGGAACATACTATCAGGATACAAAGTATTCGGGATAAAGAGTATCCTATGTTGTAATACAGGTTTTGAACTATCTGGTTTCCAAATTTCATCCAAATCCGTTCAGTAGGATCGATAATTGTCCCACGGGAACATACTATCGGGATACAAAGTATTCGGGATTAAAAGTATCCTATGTTGTAATACAGGTTTTAAACTATCTGGTTTCCAAATTTCATCCAAATCCGTTCAGTAGGATCGATAATTGTCCCACGTGAGCATACGGGATAAAATTATTCGGGATAAAAAGTAGCCTATGTCCTTTCTCAGGCTCTAGACTATCTGTGTATCAAATTTCATTGAAATCGGTTCAGTAGTTTTGGTGTGAAAGAGCGACAGACAGACAGACAGACAGACAGACAGACAGACAGACAGACAGAGTTACTTTCGCATTTATAATATTAGTAAGGACTAGCTGTGCCCCGCGACTTCATCCGCGTAGTATTGGATTATTGGGTTAAAAAGTATCCTATATGTTAATCCCGGTTATAATCTATCTGTGTTCCAAATTTCATCCAAATCCGTTCAGTAGTTTTGGCGTGAAGGAGTAACAAACATACATACATACATACATACATACATACATACATCCACACTCACAAACTTTCGCATTTATAATATTAGTAGGATACTGTCCTAGGCAATTAGATGTGTTATAATGCTACAATATTAAATTTGTAATAAATATTCAAAGGGCCGTAATTCGGAAAATATTGTAGTTACATAGAGCATGTGTATAAAGGCATCTACATATCAGCTGGGTACCATAGATACAACTTAATGAAATATATAAATATCGCCAGACGAACACACCAACTGTTTGGTTCCAAACTAAGCAAAGCTTGTACTATGGGTACGGTACAATGGACCGGTGGCGATTCCCGAATTATCATGACGGATTTCAGAAACATTCTGTATAATGTAAAAATACATTAAATACAACGGTATTGTAAAACGTCTGTCATACTTCTCAAACTTGTACGACATAAAATATAAATGACCACAACTTGTTTATGTTTAGAAAACATTCAAAGAAGGAAATGTACAGAATTGTATAAATACTTTCTTAAAGTATTATTAAACTGTGATTAAAACAAACACAATTTCTTGTAGGCATGCGAATATTTGAATGTTAAACATAACTAACTGTACATGAAATATATTTTTCTTCAAATTAAAATATATGATATATGTATGAAATCTCTGTCGAGTAATGTAATGAAAAGTCAACAGAGCTTGTCTGGATGTGGTACTAGACAAGAGCGACACGAGCTTCACGATTTCTACTGACATTGATATGGTATGGTGTCAGCAAAACGTCAAAAGCGGAGCGTTTGAAACGTAATCGCGAGCGTTTGCTTTTCTATTACGATTTAAGTAGCTTGCGTGGTTAGGGCCCAGGGCGCATGTGTACAAAAGAGTGTAATTTATTAATGTAACATATTTTGGTAGACTATTTTTTGTAGGTACAATACGGTAAATAAAATTTGCGCTATCGCAAGCTAAACAGATATATCGTTGGCACCAAAAGGTACACAATGTATTCTATGCTTTATGGGAACTCTTTGCTTCGTTTCATATTTGCTCTGGGATTCATTAGTATTCGTGTTCCGTATCTCATAAATAATATTGTATGTTTTATTTGCAGAATTATGCCCACTGCTACTTATGACTGCTGAGTCGTGTTTACCTATTTTGGGACGAACCCTCGCAAACGATCTCATATACCTACTACCAGGTATTCTCTAGTAAATCATCTTTTTTATTAATAAACATATTTTATCATTTATCTATACAAATAAATAAAATTGGAGTGTCTGTTTGTAATATCAAAATAACACCTTTTCACTAAATGCATATGATAGTACATACGACACCTATAGCAAAAATGCGATTTAAAAATGTTTTGTCTGTCTGTCTGTCTGTCTGTGTGTTTGTTCCGGGTAATCTCCGAAACGGCTGGACCGATTTTGACGGGACTTTCACTGGCAGATAGCTGATGTTATAGGAAGTAACTTAGGCTACTTTAATTTTAGAAAAACAATTAGGGTTCCGCGTAAAAAAATAAAAACACATGAAATCAAAGAGTATCTCCGAAACGGGTGGACAGATTTTGACGGGACTTTCACTGGTAGATAGCTGATGTTATAAGCAGTAACTTAGGCTACTTTTATTTTAGAAAAACCAAATATAAAAAAAATATGAAAAAATGCGTCCTGTCGTGTGGGCTCCGAACGCGGGAGCGGGCTTTTTTGTTAAGTTAAATTCCACGCGGACGAAGTCGCGGGCTCAGCTAGTCAAAAATAAAAGTGAAATATTCTTTATGCAGCGGCCTTCTACACTAGGCTCTGGGCCTGTATCGCGGAGACCACAACTAATTAAAAAATTCAATTGGCGACAGGTTCTTGACAAATATCATTAGTCGGAAAAGTGGTTTGACGTAAGCTTGCAAATTCATAAAAAAATGTGTGTATAGTGTATGTGTTGGGGGGTGTGTATGAGTGTGTGGCATATATGTGCAGGGTGGGAGTGTGTGTGTGTTCGTTTAGTCCCTTAGCGGTACATAAATATACCTATAGGATAATGAAAAAGGAAACCCGTTCGAGCTTTTTTTAAATGATGTATCTCATATTCAGGATTAAAGACAATCTTGGATTACTGTATTGCTTGATTGATGTCCTACTCGTGAGCCAACGCAAATTAGACTTGCGATTGGTTATTGCTAAAGCCTAGCATCATCCATAAAATGGACTGTTACATCAACGTTGGACAGCAATTGTATCAGGGACGAATTCATTGTACGGTACCCATAGGACAAGCTTTGCTTAGTTTGGAACCATACAGTTGGTGTATCAGTCTGACGATATTTAATTGATTGACTCAGGCGTTACTTGGCGGAAATCCATTGTAAAACAATTTAGGATAAAGACCCACCACTCACCCTTGGCTTGTTAACCTCCAAAATTATAAATGAAATAGGTTGGTCGATAATGGAAGAGGTCAACAAAACTTAACTCCGTCGGTCGAGTTTGTCAGTCATGAGTGTCAGGGACCCTAATAATGTGCAATTTTCCGCGGAACAAAGCGAATTAAAAATAAAATTCGACACGTGTTTCGCCTCTGAACGAGACATCCTCAGGAAAGTTGGGCTACGAATGAGCCCAACCTAAATGCCGAATGAACCTATTTGATTTATAATTTTGGAGGTTAACAAGCCAAGGGTGAGTGGTGGGTCCTTATCCTAAATTGTCTGACGATATTTGTTTATTATAGTGATAATCCTATTGGGTCAGCCTCTCACACTCATTCTATGAAATTTTCATCTTTACGATATTATCTGTCGTAAATATGGCAGCCCCCGCCCACATCACATTATCGACTGCGACATAAAGGCATATGAACAAAAGGCTCTGGAACATTAACTGGTGGTTACTCTGACATAAACTGTTGTATACGTCCATTGAATAGTTCAGGAAATAGTTTCTTTCATTTTATGACATTGAACGAATTGCCGAGATATTTTTGTGCGTTAGACCTTTGAAATAATTCTGAGAATATATTTATTAGGTAATATATTTTTCCTTCTGAAACACGTATGAGGTCAGGTGACAATTCTACTAATATTATAAATGCGAAAGTTTGTGAGTGTGGATGTATGTATGTATGTTTGTTACTCCTTCACGCAAAAACTACTGAACGGATTTGGATGAAATTTGGAACACAGATAGATTATAACCGGGATTAACATATAGGATACTTTTAACCCAATAATCCAATACTACGCGGATGAAGTCGCGGGGCACAGCTAGTACTATATATTTTTTATTATAACGTAGTCGGAAAACAAGCGTACGACCCGCCAGATGTTAAGCTGTTACCATAGCCTACTATAGATGCTTGCAATGCACAACGCATTGCTCGCACGTTGCCGACCTGAAGAGGAACGGGACAGAGGGGGAAGAGGGGGGAGGGTTGGTCTTCAGGCTCTCTCAATTAGCTACTTTACGCCTATCTTCTGTGAGAATCATCATTATTTTCTGATTTAATTGAAGTAAAATACTAATTAGTATGTGAATACGAAGCACTACTATAGGCACAATTTTTTGGTGTAAGTAACGTTTAGTCAAAATACTAAACACATCACCCTCCTTTGCGTCGCGCAGTCGGGCAAAAATAATACAAGGCACTACAAAAATATTTTTTTTATCGCCAGACTGACACACCAACTGTACGGTCCCAAACTAAGCAAAGCTTGTACTATGGGTAACCGTACAATGGACTGGGGACGATCCCAGTGACACCCAGACCTGGGAAAATTACGAAAAGGCCATTTCCGAAATTTGCCCCGGGCGGGAATCGAACCCGCAACCACCATGTGCAGTGAGCCGAGCGGCCTACGCTCGAACCACTGCGCCAAGCGGTGGTCAATATTGATTGTCGTGTTATATTTTTTTCAGTTAATTGTAGATAATGAAAATACATATTTACTTCATAGGACTGAAAACGAAGGTACCTATAAAAATATTACACACTAATTGAGTCTTTGCAGAAATATTTCAAGCATTAAAATTTACATCATAATTAATTATTTAACGTGCTAACATATTCTAAAACAGTATGCCATAATGACCTAAGTTTAGTCTTTAAACTATTACCATCAAATACTGACTGCTAGAGCAATTTTGGTGGGTTATGGATAGCTCGTGAGTAAACAGTTTTCTTTTTCTTTAAATTAAAAGTTGAAAGGAAAATACGCTTTATGTTTTTAATATCTAAGAAATAAAGTAAACAAGAACTTATTTTATTTAGAAAAAAATATAAAAATGAAAGGTCGCAATATGAATAAAATAAGTATCGCCGCCCTACTCCCACACTAGCGTCCTACTCACGCCCACACAAAACACTTTACAATTTACAGCTACATCTAAAAATAAGCTCCGACAAAAGTAAATAAGACCACGGATTCGTCAACAAAACCCACGAAATTAAACTCTACCATAACGACGATTTCAAAAGAGGCTGTCTCTTCAAACACGAGCCGACGTTTTGTTTTGTTCATGTTAAGCCCGAGTTAAGGTTTCATTATATCGTAATAACGAGGAAAAACACGGTGTATTAAACTTTCATTTGTGTTAAGATAAGGTTTTGAGAATTATTCAAGGTTTCTGTTTTCAGCTATTCTTGAAATATTTGTCACAATTATCAAATAACAACGATCGGTAGAATATATTACTTGACTGGAAACCTGATAGATTTAGAATTAGTAGATCCAAACTATATTTTTTTTCTTTAAGCCCTCGAACCTGGTACTATAGGCTGGCAATTATAGGCGGCCCCTCCAACTCATCAATTTATAAAATGAAAAAAAAAAACAATTTTCCTAACCGTATTATTTTCTTAATATTTTTCATACAGAACAGTTTTTTTTCACTTTAGGTACGAATTTAAATTATTCAGGACATAAAATACTTACCAACAGTACGTACGCATAATTTATCAGTTATCTTTAAAAAAATTACCCACTGGAAAAAATTGAATGGTAAAATCTCCAGTCTAAATTCTACATAATGTGGGGACACCTACCGCGGCAATACTGACTTCGGAAAAGTTACCATTTCATTACGAGAAGGTAAACTTGAGGATCTGGTGTTTGGTTACACTCGGCTCTGCGCTGAGATACTTGACTTTCACTGTGGAACAAACGAGGTTTCGAATATCCAAAATTCTATAAGCATTATCTCTTTTAGTAACATGAGAACAGGCTGTTATTTCTGAGATGGCAAAATAGGATTCGTCAAATAAATTTTTAATAGTCTTATTAACAAATTCTTTGGATTCCACAATTAATGACTATTATGTACCCATAACCGTACCGCCATATGCTGGATAGTAAGTATGATAAATATTATAATGTATCTTAGAATACTATAAGATAACGCCATGCATTGAGTTTTATACAAAGTATTCATATATTTATAATACGCGGCTTGAAAACATTTCAGTAATGTGCTTGTAATATTTGGTTTTAAATAATTATATAAGCAGACGCAAGTAGATTATGCCTTTGCGGTGTTACAACTGAAAAATCTACATTCCGCGCGGCCGCACTCCATAAACCACTGAAAATACGATTACACCAAATAAATCTCGGACGGACTTTGTTATTTTATTTTCAGGACACTGAAACCGTGTGTTCCGGATGCACAAACATATGTTGTGTCACATTTGCTTTGCTCTACATCCTGTTATTATCATTCTTTGGTCTTATCCACTTCAGTATTATTTATTATTCCATGGTTATCTCGCTAGCCACACAACATATAGGTACTCGTATCATAGCTTATACAATCCTACTAATATTATAAATGCGAAAGTTTGTGAGTGTGGATGTATGTATGTATGAATGTATGTATGTTTGTTACTACTTCACGCAAAAACTACTGAACGGATTTGGATGAAATTTGGAACACAGATAGATTATAACGGGGATTAACATAAATAGGATACTTTTTAACCCAATAATCCAATACTACGCGGATGAAGTCACGGGGCACAGCTAGTAAGTCCATATTTTCAACATCCCTCGCAGGTTAAATATAAATTTAAATCCTCGATCGCGTATTTAAAAACTGTAATTTTAATGGTGATAGAGCCAAGCTGTAGGCAATTGACTTCAGATCATATACAGGATGGCTTGACCAGGGTAGTAGGTACCACCCTCTCACAAAAGATCAGCGTAAAGTAGCTATTATAGCTATAAATATAAATAAATATCGCCAGACGAACACACCAACTGTATGGTCCCAAACTAAGCAACGCTTGTACTATGGGTACCGTACAATGGACTGGGGGCGATCCCAGTGACACCCAGACCTGGGCAAATTACGAAAAGGCCATTTCCGAAATTTGCCCCGGCGGGAATTGAACCCGCAACCACCATGTGCAGTGAGCCGAGCGGCCTACGCTTGAACCACTGCGCCAAGCGGACGTCGCTGTGTTATCGTTGAGGAATCCCACAGCCATTCCACTTCCTCTATCGCCTTCAAGTCAGTAAAATCCGAGCAATGAGTTTGGTATCGCAAGTATCTATAGTTTACAGAAACTGCTTAACATCAGGCGGGTCGAACGCTTGCGTGCCGACTTTGTTCTATACTAGGTGAAACAAAAAGGGTATACTATTTTTTTTGCAACTTAACTTTGTAAATCTCAAACTATCGGCTTTGTGGGACAGTTGAAGTACTAAAGGATTTGCAGACTTGTAAAATCGGTCAACAGCTGTATTCCTATAACACCTTTTGTTTTTCAAGTTCCCTCCAAAGCTAGATAGATTTAGAATTACAAAGTTAAGATTTGAAAAAAAAAGTATACCCTTTCTGTTTCACCTTGTATAAAAAAATAAAAACAATTTTAATAAGGTTTAAAATCAAAGATTTTTCTAACATATAATAACCATGTCTATATTATTATATTTTTTTTGTAAGAGTCGACCACAATAAAATTGGAAGGTTACCTAGGTATAAGGAAAGAACTAAAGAGAGTTTTAAAAAGCCCATTCTCGTAACATGAAATGTTCAGCCTCATTACACGAGGCTACAATATAATTAATGTCGGTGTAATAAAATAAATTCAAATTTACCTGTCGCTATATTGCGTGCCGGAGCCGGGAGGGGAAAATAAAAACTGTGTTGTGGAACGTAGGCTTTTATAATAACCAGCCAATTCAAGGAAAATTCAATTTTAAATTCATGTATTATTTAGGATAATTTTCGTGTGGGAATATGTTTGGGATCGGTATTCGGAAAACTGAGTCGTGGACGGTAATGTTTAGAAATGATGATGATGGGGTTAAACATCCCGCTGATTGTTTTTTTCATAATTGTTGACTGGGCGATCATTCACACGGTTTACTCGGCACCGATTATTTCTATACATTGTACTGTATCCACGAAGTCAGAACTAAGAATTTCACTGATTTGCCTCATACCCAGTGGATGTGAGCAGCAAGGAAGGAATAGGGAAATAGATAAGTAGGTGATATTATTAGAAAACCTACGGATTCCTTTTCAAAGTGAATAGAACACACCCCAAGAGAGAAGTTCGTTACAGGTTCTTTAACAGGCAAACATACTAGGTGAAACAGAAAGGGTATACTATTTTTTTGCAACTTTTATTTGTAAATCTTAAACTATCGGCTTTGTGGGACAGTTGAAGTACTAAAGGTCTATCAACAGCTGTACCCCTGTAACACCTTTTGTTTTTCAAGTTTCCTCCAGAGCTGCTAGTTTTAGAATTACAAAGTAAAGTTTTGAAAAAATAAGTATACCCTTTCTGTTTCAACCTGTAGTCATAAATTCGTTTCGTTTTCAAAACGTAAAATGCAAAATTTTCTTTTCCGATTTTTTTTAACTATACAGAACTAAATGTGCTCGCGACTTCATACGCACGCGGCCTAATTATAAAAAGCTATCTAATCTAATTGTAACTACTACTTTTCAGCTCAAATACTGGCTGGCTCAATCGGGGTAGTAACACCCTCCCACAGAAGATCTTCGTGAAGTAGTTATTATAACTGGGTTTCGTACGAGGAGTGAGGAGTGGACGCCCAACCTCGCTCTCCCCTTAAGTCTGTCCCACAGTCCCACTGTCCCACACACTAAGTGGGAGAAATGCATTTTGTATTGCGAGCTGGTTTCAGTAACTGCTTAATATCAGGCGTGTTGTAAGTTTATTTGGCGACTTTGGGATACATAAAAATAAAATAAAAAGTTCGTTAGTATAGTCAGAAAAACTGTTTCTCTTCATTTATCGTGATAAAATATAATGTGTTTGTCTACTACCCACGTATTTCACAAAATATTTCCTGTTTCCGTTTAACATATAGGTACCGGCATATAGATATATACCTACCTACGTTGGCTGTACTACTCGGAGCCCAAATTCCAAAGGTTAAAATACAACACTGCATATTTCTCTTCTCCAAGGTAAAAGCCAGAACAAGTGTTCACTCGTGTATTCCTGGGAGACAGTTATTTCAATAAATAAAATTCAGTATTCGCTCTTGTAGGTATATTTTTGTGTAACGTGGTAGGAAATCTCTGTTCCGTAAATTTTATAGGTGGGTAGGTATTATTTTGCGAAAGTTATAGGACGTTTTTGAAATACGTAATCGAAATAACAGTTCAGAATGAAAGAACAAACGTGACGTAATGACAAAAAAAAACATATTTGTTTTTATTGTTTTCGGTCATTTCTTGAGACTTGGCTCATCATATATATCAACGTCAACGCTATCAACGTCTCTTCTATACCTAAATGAATTCCTTTGTTATTTAGTGGTCGCTATCATGCATTTGTGATATGATCTGATATTCAGAAAAAATCTAAATGATCAAATCAAACTTTTTTGGAAAACTAAAACCTTTCTGCACGGGAATGTTTACCTTTAAAAGTATCTGGTGTGGACCGAATTCACAGCAGCTTAGCCAAGCGCGATGCGACAGCAATTTACCTAGAAGCTTCGCTTTACTTAAAGCTAAAGATCGCTGCCAAGAGGTAGACTGATACAGAAGGGGATTTCTAAGAAAATTGAAAAATGTTTCTTTCATTACAGATTAATTGCTGTCCTGGTTTCTTAGGGGCTATTGGCTCGATGCGCTCGGAATCTCTTTTAATAATATCCAAGTATTCAAAGTCTACTTGATAAAATAGACTAAAAATATATAAAAAATCAGCTCGCGAGTTTAGGTCCAATTAGTCAAATTACGATCCGTGGTGCCTTACAACTGCTCTTCAATCAGCTGTAACAGTCTTGTTTCTATGGAAACCAGCCAGTACCAGCTATTTTTGTCTCCCGCTTTGCACCGGAGGGAAGTGGACATTTTTTCTTCCAACTCCTCCTATTAAGTATTTCTTTCGATTAAATTCGTGCGGGTTCCAAGACAATTTAACTTTTCTCGACGTCATTATTGGTTACTATTGTCGATCCTGGTTTACAGGAGTTACAGTTGCGGGAGTGTGTGGCGGGACTAGTTCCATAGAAAAGACTAAAAATATTTATCTTTTTTTAAATCTGCTTTTCATAAAAGTCAGAGAGATAGTAGAGAATGAAAATAGTACAGTCCATGAAACAAGCAAAGAATAATCGAATCAGATAAGCAAGAATACGACAAATACTATTTGTAGATTTATATGCTATGTTAGTTTGTTTCTATCGATTGGTTAAAAACAATTTCTAAAATAAGATCTCATAACATACATTTGCTGAATAAAAAACGATTTAAACCAGACCGGCAAAAATCGGGACGAGTTACTACTATGTTTTCGTCCCACCGACGAAAACTTTTTTAATAACGGGCCCATTATGCAAGTTTGGTATCACTTTCTATTCCATATTTGAAAATGCCCCCAGTTTATGCTTGTTTTCTCAATAATTCTTTTCCATTGCACTGGAGCTTGTCAAAGTTGAACAAGTTCTGGTAAAATGTCGTGTGTGTCTTCTCGACTAAATCGCAGAAATCATGAATTTATAGCAAAAAAAACAAAATGGCTTCCAAAATGGATATGCTCAGCAAATTGCGATAACAGATAAATTATTGAGTTCTCTTACCAAAGAAATTCAATTAACACAATTTATTTAGCTCTAACTGAAATAGATACTGCTTGGCTCTGGCGCTTCGCCGTCCAGTGCCGCGACACGCTCGCTTCGCTCGCTTGGCTTGTTCGTTCTAACATAACCGAACGCTTCGTAGTTGTTTTTTGGAAATATTTGGATCTTAATAATATGACAAAAGCAACATAAATGGATAACAAATAATAAATAAATACAATTTACTATACCTATTAGCGGAACAATGTTTTATAGTATCAGCATTTTTTTAGTTTTGGCAGTAAAATAATTTATCAAAGATTCTAATTATTATTTTTAGCGAGCGTATAAATATAGATACCTATTTTATAATAATCTGATATTTTAATTTTTACATGGGAAGGTTTTAACTATTTAAAAATCAAGAATGTAACTTTGTGATTGTTGGGATATTTAATAAATAATTTAATAACATACTAGAAACACTAGTAGCGCGGTGTTTGATTAAAAAGCAACACTCGAGTGAACCCAAAACTCTTTCAGTAGGTGCTATAATTATATTCTTCGTTATTTTTCTTAATTAAATTAAAAACAGCACAAAGCTTTGTTTGGCTGCTAAATTAATACGCACGGTGTAGCATAAAACAGTATTAACTTCAACGAAAACAACAACTAAAATGGTTAGAAAAAATATTAACTGTGAGTGAAATTTCCTTGTTAAGAATAGTTTTCAACATTACGCAGTTCCAAGTGAAATTTCCAGGAAAGCAATCCACTCAAATTTCGCTAATGTCAAAAGTATAAATGTAGGAGACAAATCGTATTGGACTGACTAAACTATACTTACTAAGCTTACCTGTTTTATGAATTTTGAGATCTTAGTTTTAAATACCAAAGAATATTGTCTCATAATAATCCAATATCCATTAGGATATTAGGACATTTTTATTAAAAAAGCATGTGTGCACAAAAGTTCAGTCAATCAAACTAGAGTTGAAAATATAATAATGAATTCAGCTAATCAAAAGTAACAAAAAAAAGTTAATAAGTAATAATCCTACTAATATTATAAATGCGAAAGTTTGTGAGTGTGGATGTATGTTTGTTACTCTATCACGCAAAAACTGCAGAACGGATTTGGATGAAATTTGGAACACAGATAGTTTATAACCTGGATTAACACATAGAATACCTTACTTAAGTCTACGCGGACGAAGTCGCGGGCATAAACTAGTAAATAAAATAAGTTAGTAAGTTTGATTTCATTTATTGCTTAAAAAATATTTTTAAAGCCATTTATGAAAATTAACCCGTCGCTCATTTTAATTCGAGCCCTAATTGTGTTTACCTTATATCTCCTTCCCATTTGATTGTTTACTCTAACGTATGAACAACAAGGTGGCAACTCGAACAAACTGACAGTACCAATTAAAACTTCTGTTAACTTTAATTAATTTGTTGTCACTTTCACTACGGTTATACGGGTCAGCGACGCTAGACCCTTTCTCTGTCACCCATATTAAATAACAGGTTTGATATAACGAGATAGAAGAGGGGTAATAAACATGTCATCAAAAATTTTGTCTGCTTTTGAATGATTTGTTTCAGTGACGTTGTTTATTGTAAAAAGACAAGCCCGCTGAGTTTCTAGCCGGATCTTCTCAGTCGAGGTTGCGTTCCGATCCGGTTGTAGATATAACAAAAAAAAATTGTAAAATTGACAATTTGTAAGTATGCCTAAACAAAATAATCGATTTGAATTGAATTTCTAAAAAATATAATTAAGGTGTAAGTATTTGGAATTGTTTTTTTTTTTATTCTTCGTACCTACATTATAAGAGTTTTTAAAGATCACCAACTGATTGACTATCTCCGTAGATTTGTCCTTTGTAAAGGCAAACTTCAAATTTTCCGTAATAACCTACATCCTCTAGCGGTGTCCAGGGAATACGATAATAAATAATAATATTGTCAATAAGGTCAAAAGGTGAACGTTAAACCGCCATCTAGCGGCCATGTCTAACGCATTAAGAACATCGTTTAGCATGTTATGTCTCCCATAGACGTGATGCCCTCACTTTATGGTCCGTAAAACATAAAATTTTAACCGCTTTTAATGTAAGTCTCAGACCGTAGTCTTGGCGGTTGTTAATTAAATATGCAATTAATAAATAAATAATAAATATCGCCAGACGAACACACCAACTGCATGGTCCCAAAATAAGCAACGCTTGTACTATGGGTACCGTACAATAGACTGGGGGCGATCCCAGTGACACCCAGATCAGAGCAAATTACGAAAAGGCCATTTCCGAAAATTACCCTGACGGGAATCGAACCCGCAAACACCAGGTGTAGTGAGCCGAGCGGCCTACGCTCGTACTACTGCACCAAGCGGTTCGATCAATGGTTGAATGAGATCAGACGACAGTCAATAGTTTCTATATTCAAATTCAAAGCGTTTATTTTGTTTAGGCCAACGGGGTCACTTACAAATTGTCAATTTAATTTTTTTTTATCTTACATCTACAACCGCATCGGAACGCGACCTCGACTGAGAAGATCCGGCAAGAAACTCAGCGGGCTTGTCTTTTAACATTTAGTAATTTTTGTTTTTATTATAGAGCAACGTTCGATCGATTAACGATCGACAGTCGATCAGATCGTGAGGTAAACCCTAAGGCTACGATTTACAAGGGACACTTTTTTAAAGAGTCGAATTTAGTCGTCCTTAGTTCAGCGATAAGCGAAAAACTACAAGGTCCAGTAATAAAGTTACCGAGTGAATTCATCTCCAACACCAGATGGTTCACTGTTATTTGCGTTTGATTAATTGCTCCCTTCACCTTCTTCTACAAATACTAGTTAAGTTGTCCGCGTTTTGTATTTATAAATTATTTATGGGGCGATTTGTTAGACGCGCTCACATGTGGTAAGATTTTTATTTAACCTACTATATTTTGGTTTAAAAAATACTCTTTGATTTCGAAGAGAAGTGGTAGATTTTTAGGTACTACTAGTTGAGCCCGCGACTTCGTCCGCGTGGAATTTAACTTAACAAAAAAGCCCGCTCCCGCGTTCTGAGCCCGCGCTACAGGACCCTTTTTTTTCTTTTTCTAAAATATAAGTAGCCTATGCTACTGCTTATAACATCAGCTATCTGCCAGTGAAAGTCTCGTCAAAATCAGTCCAGCCGTTTCGGAGATACTCTTTGATTTCATGTGTTTTTATTTTTTTACGTGGAACCCTAATTGTTTTTCTAACATTAAAGTAGCCTAAGTTACTCCTTATAACATCCGCTATCCGCCAGTTAAAGTCCCGTCAAAATCGGTACAGCCGTTTCGGAGATTACCCGGAACAAACATACAGACAGACAGCAAGCTAGCCCAGCCAGCCCGCTCGCGGCTCAAGTTGACGGTCTCCCTAAAGGGATCTACACAAGCATTACGTTTACTCACACATACACATTATTTTAAGAATAATCGAATTTAAAAGCTTGTTTCTCCTATCAATTGATTTGGTACCAAAAAGCATACAAATTTATTTATAACCATTTTATTTTCGTACTTAATCTGTAGCTTGGTAGGTAGTAATCCCCAACGTATAATGTGGTTTTCCAAGCCTAGTGTAATTTAGAACATTGCTACTACACGTAACATTTATTAAAAGCCGGTCTTCGTCCTAGGTTTCATGACACGTCGTCAGTCACACAGACCCTTCCAATTACAAGGGGCTCGGTGGGCGGGCGCGTCCCCGCCGTGAGGAATCACTAACACCACATCTATACTTGATGACAATTATTAAACGTTACCCTGTAAATTCACATAAATCTTACTAAGGTATGACTTAATCATTCACATCGGTATATGGTTCACCATTAATGTACTAACATATTTACTCGTTACAGCATATTTCTATGCTATTTTGTGGGCACCTTGGTCTGAGAATCGAATTTAGATATTCTGAAACGAGGTACCTAGCAAGCTTCAGGGTATCAGAATAGGTAGAAACATGGACCTACGCATAATTTTAAGAAATGTACCTATCTACTCTACCTATAACCAAACTGTGGAGGGAAGTATTGGATAATATGCTATCTTAATTATAGTTACAACTAGCTGAGCCCGCGACTTCGTTCGCGTGAAATTTAACTTAACAAAAAAGCCCGCTCCCGCGTTCTAAGCCCGCGCGACAGGACCTATTTTTTAAATATTTTTTTCTAAAATAAAAGTAGCCTAAGTTACTGCTTATAGCAACAGCTATCTACCAGTGAAAGTCCCGTCAAAATCGGTCCAGCCATTTCGGAGATACTCTTTGATTTCATGTGTTTTTATTTATTTACGCGGAACCCTAATTGTTTTTCTAAAATTAAAGTAGCCTAAGTTACTCCTTAAAACATAAGCAATCTGCCAGTGAAAGTCCCGTCAAAATCTGTCCAGCCGTTTCGGAGATTACCCGGAACAAACACACCGACAGACAGACAAAAGAAAATTAAATCGCGATTTTGTTATAGGTGTCCTATGTACTTTCATATGCATTTAGTGAAAAGGTGTTATTTTGATATTACAAACATACACTCCAATTCTATTTATTTGTATAGATAACTGGCTAACAAAGATTTCAATCTTAAGTACTTCCGAAATGATATGACGTAAAAAATTATGCACTTCAAATAAAGGATACATACACTGTAAAAAGGAAAAAAATATTCCCAATAACTTGCTCTAACTTATACAGACAGATTAAGGAACACGCTCATATTTTTCGTTTTGAAAGAATCCATCAGCGAACAAAACTTTCATGTTGAGCTGAAAATTGATGCCTTAATCGCGAAGGCATACAACATCCGGTTTCACTGCGTGAAACAGCCTCGAAACTTTTTCATTAACTAAGCAATGGTGTTTGGGGAATTTTCACGGTAAACATTTCGGTTGTCGGACAAACTGAATCAATTGATTTCGTTGTTTGACTTCGTTCAGTTGGGCAATTGACTTGACGGATGTCGTAATCAAGTTGTTATTCTTAGTACAAACTTAGAACTTAGTAGGTATTTAACAGCAATTAAGAGAATACGGCAGTATTGGATCAACATTTCATATTGCATAGAAATATAATCATAATATTATTTTCAGGATAATCAACAGTGACATGATACTTTAATTTTGAAAATAACTTTAAAATCCCTTTGACAGGCACTGAATAAAAAAACATAGTAGGTAGGCAAGCTTACCAAGACAGCAAATTTCGCCAATCTGTGGAAAACACAAAAACTACGTTTTGTACCTTGCTCCTAATTTATAAAATCATAAAATGGAGCAACACTGAGAATTATCATACATTTTAAACGACCGCTTGCCTCAGTGGTTCGAGCTTAGGTGGCTCGGCTCACTACACCGGGTGGTTGCGGGTTCGATTCCCGTCAGGGTCAATTTCGGGAATGGCCTTTTCGTAATTTTCCCTGGTCTGGGTGTCACAGGGATCCCCCCCGGTCTATTGTACGATACCCATAGTACAAGTGTTGCTTAGTTTGGCACTTATATAGTTGGTGTGTTAGTTGGGCGATATTTATTATTTATTAAATAATTTACAATACATTTTTCAGAACAAAACTGCTTTTCAAAGCCATTGTTAATCAATTTTAACATTCTATACAGGTAGTTAGTATTATTATAACGTAACAGCGACTATAACTTTTATTTACATATCGTTAGGGTCCAATGAGGAGGAACTAAGGTAACAGGGTTAACTACGGCGGTTCATTCGAAAATAAATTACAGTACAGGCCATTAGTACGAACCCATGTAGAAAGGTCCAGAATGATTTTGAGGATAGGGTTGCCGGAGCGAATATTTTGAATCCGGATTAATATAAAAACGTTCGGAGTATGAACGTTCAAGTGGCACAACAATAAAGGTACTTTGACAATTGATTACAGCTGGACAGGGATAGCTGGATAGTACCACTATTTTACAAAAGATCAGTCTAAAGTAGCAGTTATATTGTCCGATGAGCGAGAGAGCCAAAAGCCCAACCCCTCTCTTTGTCCCATCCCCTTGAGGTCGGTAACGTGCAAGCAATACCTTTGGTATTGAAAGCAACTTTATGTTATGATAACTGCTTAACATCGTACGCTTTGTTTACCGATTTTGTAATATAGTTACATATTATACAGGTTGAAACAGAAAGGCTATACTATTTTTTACAAAACTGAACTTTTTAATGCTGTCAGCTTTGGAGGAAACTTGAAATACAAAAGGTGTTACAGGGATACAGCTGTTGACAGATTTCATAAGTCTACAAAACCTTTAGTACTTCAACTGTCCCACAAAGCTCATAGTTTTAGATGTACAGAGTAAAGTTGCAAAAAAAATTATTGTATACTCTTTCTGTTTCACCTAGTATTATAATTAAAGACAACAGGCAAGCGTGTCACTGAAACAATCTGACACTTAATTGTTGCCACTTCAATTAATAGTGACAGTTCTATCGATCATTATATTACATTGATTTGATTGAAATTGGCACTCATTATTGACGTTAATTAGTACGTGTCTCAAATCAAATGAAATTAATTTATTCTGCATATATGGGTACTAACAAATGGTCTTACAATTAATTTATGTGGCGTCTGTACAACTAGTTCGACTAATTGTTATACTACAGAAGAAATATTGGGCCACAATGGAGCATGTGTTTCTTTGCGTTCTGGCAACACTTTGTCCCAGAAACAATCTCCGAATTATGAAATAAGGTCACAGAAATAAGGTTCTTTACGCAATCCCTTTTTGTTATAACGATGTATTTTTTTGTTGACTGCACGACAAATATTAAAATATTGATATGTAGAAAATTTGCCATACATCATTGATTGTCTACTAATACATAATAGTAAGTCAAATAACCGTAAAAATGTATGCGTTCCGATCCGGTGGTAGATTTACCCTCGCCACCTCTCCTGGCAGCGGACCAAGCCGAGGTCGTGTCCCATGTGGCGCCCTTGAGCTAGCTGCCCCCCTGCCCCTCTGGCTGGAGCGCACTTGCGCTCGCCCTCTGTCCGGGTGAAGTTGTTATGGCCACTCTGGCCAACAACATATAGTCATATAAAAAAAAAAAAACCGTAAAAATGTCTACTAAGTATACTGATGGCTAAATGAGAAAAGTTTAATGGCAATATTAAGTCACGTATACTGTAATAATAGTAATATTTCGATCTGAAAATAAGTATGTTTACTTAGTGAACATCTTAACAAAACTTTTCTTGTAAGTAGCCACTTATCTAACTTAAAATATTTCACTATCAGAAGAATTAACCTATAAAAAACAAAGTCGGCAAACAGTGCGATCTGCCTGATGTTAAGCGGTTATGCGAGCCTATAGATGCTTGCAATACTTACCTTGCAATACTTAAAAGTTATTTTTTATTTATTTATTTAAACTCTATGCACAAGTAAAAACACAATGTACAAAGACGGACTTAATGCCTTAGGCATTATCTACCAGTCGACCTTAGGGTGGTGCAGAAACAACATGGCACACACGTTGCTACCCGGAAGTGGGATGGATGGAGGGGAATGGAGCAGGGGGTTGAGCTTCCTGTTCTCCAACTCATCGTACGAAACGCACCTTTTATAGCACTTTACGCGGATCTTCTGTGATAGGGTGGTACTACCCCGGTCGAGCCAGCGCGTATAGGAGCTGTAGCCCAGTGTCTATAGCCTGGCTCTACCACCTCTGGTAGCAAAGTGCCAGTCAAACTATATAATTTTTCATTGTTAAAGCAGGTGTTTCAGATCTTGGGTTCAATCCCCGGCTCGCACCTCTGGATTTTTCGAAATCTATGTGCGAATCATAATTTCTATATGATTATCACTAGCTTACGGTGCAGGAAAACATCGTGAGGAAACCTGCATGTATTAGAAGATCTAAGCAATTTTCGAAAGACATGTGAAATCCGCCAACCCGCACTGGGCCAGCGTGGTGGATTATGGCCTGAATCCACCTAGTGTTGAGGGGAGGCCCGTGCCCAAGACTGGGACGTCAAAAGGGCTAAAATGATGTTTGTATTAAGTAAATTTATGTTGCTTAAAATTCGTAAGGAGTATTTATATTAACAGCTATAGGTAAAAATAACACAAGTATGGTACCCTCACCCGTTGCCACTTTTGTAATAAACCGATCACTTTCAAGATCGATCGATCAACAAATCTGTGAACTTGTTGTACCTACCTACAGACGTACGTGTAAAGGAAACTAAACCACCCCAGTGCGACAACATCCCTTAACGTATTCAACAAACAAAATAATAGCATTTTATAAGCCGTTCCCTTCATAACAAAACATCATAAAAACAACCGAAACGAGCTCCTTAACGGGAAGCCGTGAAGATAAATCTGGTTTGTACAAACACTTATCGGAATAATAAACTGTTAAATTAATATAGGTAGTATAGTAAGTTCACGATGACGCGCAAGTTCTAGCAAATTGACCCATATGCCAATGTAATAAGAGCCAAAGCACCCATGTAAAGTTGGGCTAGCGTTGGTAACAGTAGGTAATGTGGGTGTACCTACAACAGTACCTTTGCCTAACCCTTTACGTGATATAATCATAATAGGTATGATAAATGGACAACTCTTCCATCTCAGCCGAAAGACGTCCACTGCTGGGCACAGGCCTCCCCCAAGGTTCGCCACAATAACCGGTCTTGCGCTTCCCGCATCCAGCTCATTCCCGCGACCTTCACCAGGTTGTCCCCCTTGTGGGCGGCCTACCCACGCTAGGTTTCCCGGTGCGCGGCCGTAAGACTACTCTTGCTAAGTATACAGGTTGCAACAGAAAGGGTACACTTTTTTTTTCAAAACTTAATTTTGTAATTCTAAAACTATCAGCTTTGGAGGAAATTGAAAAATAAAAGGTGTTATAGGAATACAGCTGTTGACAGATTTCACAAGACTACAAAACATTTAGTACTCCAACTGTCCCACAAAGCTGATAGTTTTAGATTTACAAAGTAAAGTTGCATAAAAAATAGTATAGCCTTTATGTTTCACCTAGTATATTTTGCTAGGTAAGTATCTTGCTAGGTACTACCTATCTAAATATTATTTCGTATTTGCAATATAGATATTACATAAAATAGATTTCAGATTATGCTAATGTGAACAGCGGTCGCAATAGATTTGTAACTTGGAACGTAGGAACAGATGTAGGTAGTTTATTCGAAATATTTACTGATCAAAAATATTTGCCTAACCTTATTTTGAAGGCATATTTAAAGTCTAAACAAAATGTCTACTTTAAGAAACAAAGCATAAAACTTACATTTGAATGATCCATCGTAGGGCGGTGCGAAGGTTATCCGGCATTTTCACTATACACACTTAACATCACACTTCACTTCACTTTTACTCAAGTACCTATTATCCAAAACATTTCACCCGCGTAATTATTGAGATAACCGAAAATAAACTTGTCTTGGCCAATTTTAGATTCAGGCTACATTTTACGCTCGCTCCAATAAGTAGAAAACAAGTCAGAATCAAGGAAATAAATAAAACTACCTACAAAAGTTTTGTTATTGTACAACTCGAGAAATATACCTGCGGAAATTAAACGTCACATATATTATTATTTCTAACTGAATTACTATTATCACCGTTCAGGGCATTGTCATATGAAGCCAGTGTGCCACCAAACTCATTGGAGTTAGGAATGATTGGAGCGACTAAATTATGTACTGACTGCTATGATTGCTATGAAATACTGTCCAAACAAACCAAAAACAAAATAATACGAGAGGTAGAAAAATAAGTTATTTTTTTATATCTACCCCCAGAAAAAAAAACATTATCTTGCAGAATGCAATGATATCAAGTTCTTTTCTTCAAGTCTGATACCAATTTTTAGGGTTCCATTGTTCATTTTGAGGTTCCTATATAAGATTACCCAGTCCGTCCATCCGTCTGTCATAACTACCTCAGTATTTGACGAAAGTTAGTGTCGTGGGTATCGTAACGATGTCGTGTCGGTGTCGTTATCCGCCAATCGAACCCCAAACCACTTCAAACCCTATGTGGAGACGTCGACGTTTGAGATTTCCGTTTTCCCGTACCTACTCCTTATCAACTGTTAAATTCGCAACTACGTATTTCCTAGTAAAAGTTTTTGAGTAACATGAATGCGATGAAAACACTGGATATTCCGGAGCTATACATTGGAATCCTTTGTGTTCGCTTCCTTTTCATATCTCAACTCTTGGCTCATCGCCAATGTAAGGGTAGCTACTAGTTATTGTATCAGATTGAAACTGCTTTGCTCTGTTTAATATATGCTCATGTTTTGAAAAAAAAACGTATTTTTGGTTGTTTGTCTAAGAAAGATTACCTTGTATTTTTTCTGATTTTATCATTTTCGCCTTCGCCGTAAGAGGTTGTGAGTGTAAATTATGGTACAAACCGTGCCTCCTAATTTTGGGCCAGCCTAGTCATCATGTGGACATCTAATTCATTTTGACTACCCCAAGCTAGCCGTCGTTGGCTTGAACTCAAGGGCGATGTCTACCTCGCTTTGTTTCAAGTATCGGTGTACGGCATTTGACTTTCTATCGCTAGACTGGAACTAAGAGATGGTTACCATGCAGATAGCTCATTTACGCCATCGTCAGCCACTATTATCGGTTTTTTTATGGCCACGATTGGTCCATCATATACATCATGTACCATTAGAGCCGTATTAATAAATCGATCTCAAGTCTGAGGGCGATCTTAAGTACGCTTTTGATATGTCAAACAAAATGACATGTCATCTTGTACTGGAATAACATTACCAAGATCGCTCTCAGACTGGAGATTGATTTAATAATACAAGGGGTGCAATTATTCAAAAGGCATCTCAACGGGGTTCAGGAATAGGCTGCAGTCATGAGACGTATGGCGATTGTTTAAAAATGTACCGAACATGACTGCCGTTAGTGTCATTGTACAGTTTCTATTATAAGCTGTTTCGCTCCAGATATTGCCAGTTACTTTTTTATCACATAATTTACCTGTCTCATAAAAGCGTGCGATATTTGCCCGTTCAGCGCATAATGTGGTTTTGTTATGTAGAAACATTTTCTGCTATATTAAGGTCGTATTTTATTTAAATTGCTGCGATAGTGCAAGTAGATATTTATAAGTTTGATAATATCGGTACTACCTACATCATTATTATTTTATAATTTAATTATTTAAAAAAATGTTCTTAATAATAAATTTATTCCAATGAATATTGGATTGTTTTAATTCGAATTGAATTACAGTAATTGGGAAGTAAACAAAACCAATTTTAAATATTCCAAACGTTTATTTTCCGCACTCAATGTTGATACAACTCCACTAATACCGGCTTTACAGAATAAAGCTTTTAGATGACATAAATAACGATACAACAAATTAAAATACCTATTTGGTTCCGACAGGTAAAAAGTAGAAATATTAAAATACAACAATATACGTAGGTACATTGAGTATACATGAAACGTAAATTCATCAAGAATTGGTCGGAAATTTCGCAGCCGAGACTAAATATAGAGATTTTATAAAATTACATAGTTATTTTTATACAAATCTGATAATAACTATAACTTATCCATCCCCCAAATTGATGCGAGTGATTCGATCGCGCCGATCGAGCCAATTTGGTGTTGCATTGAGATTGACGCGACATTTCAAATTGGTGTGAGATAATTTTGCAGGGGGACCGGCGGCATAATAGCAAATTCAACAACTGAGTTTTTAATGTCTCTGATTGGTTGATAAACTATTTGTGAGACGACCAATGAGCGCCGAATTAAGCCTAACCAGCGTAACTAGGTTGTTCTTCCTGGGTGGTTTAGGTGACGGTTATTTTGTTACCATCCAGAAACCTTCCCAGGCATAGCGACCTCAAACTCAATTGGAGGGTTTAGCAGAAAAGCCCACTATGAGATTTTATCGACCAATCAGAGAGGGCAATAAAACTCCTTGATGGAGTTTACTTATACGCGAACCGGCGTGAGCGCATCACTCACAATCAATCTGGGAAACACTTTATGCATCTTACTTATTAGAAATTGAGACGCTTAAGGCACAGCGAAATTACATCTAACTAGAATTTATACACTATTATAGACACTCTTGGTAACAATCTTTAAACTATCCCGCAAATTGTGATATGTACAAAAATATTTTATTCCATCTTTACTATCTAGCATTATTCATAATTTTATTAAAATTGAAATAATAAATACAAAATGTAACGCGATTAATGTAAACGATACAGAAACAATAAATAAACACAGCTTAACATAACTTAAGACTTTAAACGAAAAGCAGATTACACATAATGCTACACTGAACCAAAATACGTCTTTTGAACTCCACACAATTGTATTGGCACAACTTCACAAAATTTTAGTGTCAGCATTCATCGGTCCTACTAGAACCGATATTCCTCAAATCAGGCACGCGTGTTATCTCTCCTTTGCCTCTCCAGTTGTTTCCTATGGTTGTGTCGCTTTCTCGCTATAATCGCTATTAGTATTACAACAACCGCTAGAGCTACAGCTATTCCTATCCACCAATACGTGTTGTATGATGCCTCTTTCGTTACTGCCCCATCTTTTTGGTCGCCAGCTATTACCGGGTTCTTAATCTCTAAAACACCGACAGTGGAAGTTTCGATACCGAATTTCGAAATTGATTCTCCTCCCGTATCAATGACGTTCTCGATTATATCTTCGTGTGTTGTTCCTACTTCTTTCGTGTTCTCGGAGCTAGGGATCTCATTCTCTTCTGGTGGTGGTTCATTGTAAACTGGTTCAACGTAATCATCAGAGTTATCGGTCTCTGCTGACGGATCAAGTTGATTGTCCAAGTACTCGTCTAGGAACTTGTAGTAATCCGTAATGCCGGTGTACTCGAGACCGTACTCGCGCTTCGCCAGAAGATCACTGACCATTTCGGGCCAGATGGCTCCGTAGCCTTGCATCATTGCGTCCCTGAAACAAAAATTGAACAATGTGAGGTTTGCAACAGTGATGTTACAACTAGCTGTGAATTCCCTAAGAGTGTTTTAGTAGTTACTACTATTCCACTTAGTATAGCATTGGACAACACTAAATCATAGCTTATATGAGTAGCAAGGATTGTGTGATGAGCCTAGTCTTATAAAATGACTACCGAAGTTCTTTAAGTCTAACATTTTAATTAGGGTTGTCGTTACGAAAACTGACTTATTGGGTAATATTGAAAATGCAATAGCTATCCTACAGATTCTCAGGCTGTACATTAAAGTAGAAAAACATGAGATACTTACACCAAACGGTCATTATTCTCAGCGACATGTTGCACCAAATCAGACTCATCGGACATCTGCTCTTCGGCAAACGATTGGTAAATTTGATACTTCAAAATTAGACCCATGAATTTTCTGAAAATAATTAAATTAGGTTGAATAATACATTTGTATTCGGACGAATATCTGTGAAATATGTTGATTTATGTACAAAAAAAATCAGAAATGTGTACTTAGTAGATATTATAATCATATTTAAGAAAACTTTTTTTCCTTGAGGCAATTTAAAAATAATCAAACTATTCAAAATTCAAAATTCAAAAATTCAAAATTGTTTTTATTCATGTAAGCCAACAAAGCATTTATGAATAGTCAGAATCTACCACCGGTTCGGAATGCTGCTTCCACTGAGAAGAGCCGGCAAGAAACTCAATGGTTACTCTTTTCAATGAATGAAAGATGGTGTACATTCTCAGGAACAGCATAAAAAAATAATATGAGCAGGCAACACCATTGCCACTAAATAGCTAATAGTAAATAATAATCATATATGTAATAATGTAAATAAAATGAGAATGCTAGTTTAGTGTGATGTGCATACCTACTCATACTTACATCAAATGAAACGTTTACGAACCAAATAATAATTGATAAAACAGGGGTGGATATTATGATAATTGCTTTGGTGTGATGCCTTCCATGCTAAGTAAATAAATAGTATTTAACGACAATGTTGTTAAGAGGAAAGTGAGTGGACCAATCCCCGCAAGCAGCGCCCGCGCACGAGCATGACTTGAAAAGCGGCATCACTCTCCTCAACCATAATAGAGGGAAGAGGGTGACCCGCTCCACAGAGCCACCGCAAACAAGGACATTGAAGTGAGTTATTGGACATTGAAGAAGTAATTAGTATTATTAAGTCAGTCAGTGTTTTTGGGTCATTTTTCTTACTTACCCAATAAAAGGCTTATTGAACACCATATATGGATCTCCAAGGAAATCAACGTTTGAAGTTTCTAAGTAAGAGAATTGTTTACGGAATTCGCTCCAGCTGCTCGGTATTTTGGCGTACGGGATTGCTCCCGATAAAACTTTTATTCGCCATTCATCAGCTGCTAAATAAAAATTCAACCTGAAAAAATATGATTTTAATATATAGAACGGATAGCACAGACAATACTTCAAAAATATTGTAAGAAGGTAAGCAAACACACTTACTTCGGTAGATCTCTCAATGCCATAATCAGTTGCAGCACAAGACGATGATTATTCGGATTGTAGTTAAATATCTCCAACGGGAACAATCCAGCTCTATTCAAAGCATACGGATTCAGAGAAAGCAATGACACAAATCCGGGGATCGCCTCGTACACAGCTGAAAATAAACAATGCAATGAATTTGTAAATTCTTAAGCAATACAATCCGAGAAAATATTTGTGATTCTTACCGGAGTAACGCGAAGCTTCTCTTAGAATGTAAGTATTATTGCTGTGTAAATTAATGGTTTGCTTGTAAACAATCTTTGCGACGGCCTCGTGAGCCTCGATATAGTTGGATATACTGACGTCTTTGCAGGTTATTACTCTGACTTTGTTGGGTTGACACCAGTCCACTAAGTTGGTGGGACAGGTGCTGTTGAATATTGATTGAGGCCATATTTCTGGGTCAGCTTCTCCTAAATTTAACGCTTTCACAAGTTTTGCAGCTTGCTTGAAGGCTTCTAGTCCACCAAGTTCCTGAGAAATACAGTCAAATGTTATTGGTTTGCCTTATAAACAAAAGAAATCATTACAAATAAAAGCTCAGTCAAGTGTTATTTGGTTTAATCGTATACAAGTCCTTAAATTACCTTTAACTGAAGATTAGCGTGAACTTTTTGATATATACCGGCATGTTTCGGCAGTAGATTTTCAATAAGACTAGACCAATCGTCTCCTATTAAAGATTCTGAAAAATAATAAACATCATTAGGTACCTGCATACTAAATATTTAATTAGCTATTTTAATTATCTTACGCACGCATGACTAACTAACTTCATAAATTACTTGCATGTTTATTTACAATTCGAATAAGCTTTTGTTCGCTATCTCAGTAAGCTCTGTTATAAAACTAGGCATAGCTTTCGTCGCATAGTCGCAAAACAAAACAACTGAAATTGCCTAGGCTTAACTTGATACTATATTTGTTTACTCACTGCAGTAAGTTTCTGGTTTTAATTTTAACTTGAAGCCAAGTTTAAGCGAAAAACTTGTGCTATGCGCTATTTTAATCTTAATATCAAAGGTATACTTTTGATGCGATTTTATGATAATAGAAAGAAGACACTTACTAAAAATGTGTACAGGCAACGGTTTTCCAACAGCCTCAGCGCCTTTCATTCTGAGAGCTATGTATTTATGCAGTTTCATATAGAGAGGTTTTACGTGTTCCCACAATTCTCGGGCCTTCAGTGTAGCTCCTTCGTACTCCCCCAATGAGTCCCAGTAACCTTCCACGCTATTATAACCTGTAGACATTTGAACATTTTAATTTTATATTTTTTATTAAAATTTACTGTAAATTAGTTTAGAAGTATTTGTTATACTGAAAATATTATTTAAATAAAAATTATTTTATGAGCATTAGAAAACAAAGTTGGGATAAACGCAATGTCGTTTTATGAAGTTTTTTTAAATAAAATGTATAAATAAATACATTAATTATTGAACATTTTGACGTTATCTTTCTAAAGTAGATGCGGATGAATACACTGTACCACTACCAAAGTCCAGAACGTAGTTAATTGCAATAGATGATGGCATAGTAACAATTACATAAAAGTTTTAAATTCAGGAGCTTATAATTGCAGATTAAGAGATTGCGAACATTGTTGTCGAGAAAATGAAATTGAATTTCGAAATTATTATTTGGAAATTTAATTTAATATAGTCGAAAATAAATTTAATATTTTCATTCCACAGTTGTCTAGGAAGGTAAATATTTATAAACATGTTAAATATCTGCCTTAACTCTGAAAAGCTTGACTAATTACATATAGAATATCCATTCCCTGCGAAGTTATATTGAACGAACTCTGTCTTATTAAATTTTCTAAATGTTTATGCTTCTAATCATAATTTACCCGCATAGCAGAAGTTGCTGAAAATTCTTAATCAGAAGGGATTATAGCAGTTAAGAATTATAATGTATTTTTTACGAGATAATTATGAATGATCCATCTTTAGGATTTAACGGTCTTTATCTCTGTTGATGCTGATGCAATTATATTTTGTATAATATAACCTAATGGTTAATATAAAACAATATAATTGTTGTAAATGTTTAATTGTTTTACATAATTTATCCGCTGAAACATTAAATCACAACACAATATATTGGATCACAATAATTTTCCCAATGTACAATTAATGTTATTACTAAATGTTGTCGCTATCATGGTTGGGACCAGATTTGTATGAGTGATAAAACCTTTCTAATAAAAGTTTATATTCTGAGGAAAAACTAATAAGTGGTAAATTGTTTCATTGTCAGTATTTCGAATATGTAACCTTATTACTTGTTTCAATTCAGCCATTACTTTGTTTACCACAATGGGTACATCTGAATGACCACCAATTTAGACCAGCTTGGTGGAACTGGCTTCCCTTGAGGCGACTGACTGAATAATATGTAACCAAAGATCAAAATCACAAACTTACAAAATTAACCAATTTTTTATGCTATTCTACAACCTTTCCCCATAAACCACTGAACAGCAGCAACCGCTCATAGATAGGCTACTAAAGCTACTAGATTTATAATTACTTACCGTTCTGTTTAGAAGCGTTCCTGAGCAACGGAAGTATATGCTCCAAGTAGTCATGTAAATCCGGAAGGTTCCTTTCCCAGGATGATTTCATACGTAGCAACGTCTCCTCATCTTGCTGCCTCGCCAAATTGTAGTGAAGTTCTGTCAAATCAAATTATAGTTTAAATTACAATGCCAAACACGGACGTCGTTTTCCGAGATCATTTGGAACTTAGGTTGGCAATGGTTTTGTTTGTTTTGGAAATGGCAAGATATTGATGTTAATTGCCTTAATTGAAATAAGTTTGGGGTTTTTTTTGATGAGTAAGATATTCTTAGGTCTATTTATAGGTATTACTCACGAAATAATCAAAATAATAATCATTAAAAAGAAGGTATTCGTTCAATTTTACAAAGTCAAAGCGTTTATTTTGTTTAGGCTTACGGGGCACTTACATATTGTAATTTTTACATATTTTTATTTTATCTACAACCGGATCGGAACGTGACCTCCGGCAAGAACTTAGCGGGCGTGTCTTTTAATATTTTGTAATATTATTTTTAATCCCCGACAAAAAAAGAGGGGTGTTATAAGTTTAACATGTGTATTTGTGTATCTGTGTGTATGTCTGTGGCATCGTAGCGCCCAAGCGGATGAACCGATTTCAATTTAGTTCTTTGTTAGATAGGTATTCTGATCGAGAGTGTTCTTAGCTATGTTTCATGAAAATCGGTTCAGCCGTTTGAAAATTATCAGCTCTTTTGTAGTTTAAAAAGTCGTCACACCGGTGGTTTTCTAAATTTTCAATTTTAGTTATTTAATACTGTTTTTTACAAGCTTTTATTTAACTTGCAATGTATGTTTAATTATTTTAATTGAGAAAGACGACTGAGGAACGTTTAAATGTGCATCGTCTCGCAAACATAAATCTTACATTTTCACTCAAGCGTACCACTTGGGCGATGTTTTTTACATAAAAAATAAGTACTAAGTTCTCGTAAAGATGGATGAGAAATTAACTTTTAAGGAGAACATTCGTCTCCGGCGTGAGTTTATTAAAAGTTTTGCTGTGCCTTATGAAATTTGTAATGACTTGTGAATTTTATTTTCAGGAGACAGTGGTTCCTGTCGGTTTTGTCTTTCGACTTCCTGCGCTTCCGGATTAGCCCGGATTCTCATTTATTTTTCAGATGGGGAAGTTTTTTTTGGCTCGAATTAGATTTTAATCAGGAATTTTAGAAGGAAAGATAACATTGCAAAAAGGGATAACGAAACTTCATAACTCAAAGAGAAAATGGCGATTAGCTATTTCCTCAAGTACTATTTTCTTCTTTAGAAATTAAGGATTATTCAAATTCATACCTCTCAATGTACAGTTTGTAGATGTTCCACAGTCGTAGTTAGTTGCGGATCTTATTTTATTTAGTGCGTTGTCACCGAACGTTACGAGCTGAAATAAAATAGAATGTTTAAAACTTAAAAAAAAATAGGTTTTTTTATTCGGTCTGTTTGGACCAGCTGTGGATAGCCGTAGTCTCCCTTCCGCTTTCCAGGTTAAGCCCATAGACATGAAAAAGAGGTACTTGATATATTAGGTTTCGATGACTGATGTAGTAGACTGAACTTCATACAGCGTATGCTGCTTGGCTTACTACACTGGGTGGTATGTGCTTAATTTCCAGTGTAGGTCAAATTTTGGAAATTATTTTTATACTGGCGATTTTATTTATTTCTTGATAGCCGCACACTGGCCGTGGTAAGTCTGACCTGATCATAGGTGACAACCGTGGTTCAGGACATATACCAAGTGCGCATTCTGCAAAAATTATCACTGGCCAGTAGTGCTTCGACAAACCGTGATTCGGCCAAATGAACTTCAGAGTAATAAGGTACAAACATTTCTTCATATGTGTATGTAATATCGCTAGACTGACATACCAACTGTATGGTCCCAAACTAAGCAACGCTTGTACTATGGGTACCATACAATAGACTGACGGCGATCCCAAAGACAACCAGACAAAGGCAAATTACGAAAAGGCAATTTCCGAAATTTCCCCAGTGGGGTTCGAACCTGCAATCACCATGTGAGCCAAGCGGCCTACGCTCAAACCAAACCAAGCGGTCATCACATAGTGCAGTATTATGTATTTGAAGCTATCACCATACCCTGATCCACTGTTCAGTCTCCAGCAGCGTGTCTCCCGGCTGCAGCAGAAGCTTCACCTTGCGCCGGAGCACGTTATCGTCGGCGGCTAGCGTGTGCGCTGTCAGCGCGCTTTTCACGTCTGTCGTTTGCTGGTATACGAACATGCCAAATGCCTTGTCATGCTCCAACTGGTAATAAAGGTATATTAAAATTAATTATTTCCTGTCAACATTAGTATCAATCGTAATGGGCAGTTAATAGCCTGATATTTTTACAGCTGGTCCAAAATTCAGGGTAGGTTATTATCACCAAATTACGAGACAAAAATCTGTGGGAGAAACCGACATTTTTATTTTATAAAAAAACTAACTAAAACAACAATAAAATGTAAATGAAGATTTTATTTGTCGTACTCATATTACAGAAATCATAAAAAGGACTAGACTATGAAATCAGAGCCGAAATGTTGTGAAAGTTTTAATTTTTTTTGAGTCATATACATTCAGTCAAGAAAGTATCGGGAATGGATGATTTATTTATGGTTCTAAATTCAAATTTTAGTTTTTTTTGTTGTTGCTAGATTGGCACAACTGTTTTCCATTTTGGTGCGGAGTTTGAGTTGAATCTGTTATTTATATTAAATACAGTGCTGTTTTTAGTTATATCATATCTAGTGTGTATTGCGAATTTCATAATGGACAAAAACATCGAGCAAAGAGTTTGTCTTAAATTTTGCATCGCCAATGGAATTTCGAGTTCGGAGTCACTGAAAATGTTACAGAAGGCTTACGGTGAATCGATTTTATAAAACACACGTGCTTATGAGTGGTACAAAGCGTTCAAAAGCGGTCGAGATGTGATGGAAGATTTGCTCTCTGGTAGGCCATCAACGTCTGCAACTGAAGTTAACATTGCAAAAGTGAAGGAAATAGTGACTGAAAATCTTCATTCAACATTGAGAGAGATAGCCGCCGAACGTTCTGTGTCTCACGAGTTGATCCCTACCATTTTGAACAATGACTTGGTTATGAAACATGTTTTCGCTCGGCTAATCCCAAAAGACCTGAATTTTCTCCAAAAACTCAATCGCATGAGAGTCGCTGAGGACATGCTAGAACGAGTCAATTCCGACCCAACATTCATGAAACGCATTGTTACTGGTGACGAGACGTGGGTTTACGAGTTTGACATGAAAACTAGTGAACAAGCTTCGGAGTGGCGCCTTCCAACTGAACCGAAACCGAAAAAACCACGCCAAAGTCGATCAAAAGTCAAAGTCATGTTGACTGTTTTCTTTGACTATCGCGGTGTTGTGCACTCGAAATTCTTGCCGGAAGGTCAAACGGTAAATAAAGAATATTATTTGAGCGTTATGTGGCGTTTAAGACAGCAAATTCGACGAAAAAGGCCAGATTTCTGGACAGAAAATTCTTGGATTTTGCACCACGATAATGCGCCTTCGCACAAGGCCATCATTGTGAACGAATTTTTGCCCAAACGCTCAAAAATACCATCGAGCAACCACCATATTCACCAGATATGGCTTCAGCCGACTTCTTTCTTTTTCCTAAACTCAAATTACCACTTCGTGGCACCCGTTTTCAATCGGTAGAACACATAAAGGAGAATTCGCGGTGAGAACTGAACTCAATTCCGGAAACAGCGTTTAAAATTTTTTTTTATGATTGTATTATAAGTTGGCGTAAGTCTATCGTTTCTGAAGGAGCATACTTTGAAGGTGATAAAATAATTTTGGATGAATAACAAACATTTTGTGTATTATTGATCTTTTCCCAGTACTTTCTTGACAGAGTAGTAACTATGTAATTTCGATTAAATGTACGATGGAATAAGTACATTCATTTTAAATAAAATCAAACGTCGTGAAATAATATAAAGTCTACTCTAATTTGTCTAAAATTCTTGTCTGTAATGAAAATAAAGTTACAGGAACAGTCGCGATTGAATCGTTTAATACTTCTCAGTTTTCGCACGCCAGAAGAAAATAAGAAAAGTTCAGACCTACAAAATTATGCAAATCGACCGTACTTCAGTGACCGGTACCGACCCGGTCTGACACCAATTTTCAGAGTTTACGCGCTCATGACAACATGTTATGCAGATAAAGAAAGTGTTATGAAAGCGTGCTTTTATTGCAAAATGTTATCACTAAATTATAATTTTACATAGCTTATATTATAGGTACTTATATTTACTCAAACGCGAATAGATTTTGGAATTGCCTTTAAGCGCTTCATTCAAAAAATGCAATGATGATTTTGAAACTCTATAAGACTTAAATGTGTTATCTCATGACGTCAAAATAATTCAAAAGAAAATGTTTGATTAACTTGAAAAGTTTTAAGAAAAAGAAATGATAATATTATTATGATTCCCTAGAGTCGAAACCCCTAGTCAAAAAATACTAAAAACCCACCTTCATAGACAACCCTTCGCTATTTCCATTAAGCTCGTCCCACTCAGAATTGGCCCTCTGCTCGCAATGATCGACATAGTCTAACTCGACCAGGTCCACCAGTGACACCAGCCATCTTCTGTCATCCCCGCTTGATGACGTCCCGCACAGCAATGGACAGAAGAGAGCGTAGAAGCAGATGGATAGAAGAGTGATGGGTTTCATTGTTGATCTGTGGAAGAGAGAAAAATAATAAGGACATACGATAAATGCTCTTGTGTTGAATTAGAAGAAGTACCTAATAATGCAATCACCACAATGGGCAATAGTTCGACCGAATCCGAAACACTACTAATTAGTATGACATAGGCGACACAGATTAGTGGTGAAGATTTCATAACTACTCCCTCTCCATCTGTACCACTCCCCTTTAGGTCAGAAAGAAAGTCACCAACTCGAAATGGAACTGAGTCGGACACATCTGGAGCATGTCATACGATCGATGGCAATACAACTACAAAGAAGATCGCCAAAACTACCAGAGGACATCCCCGCAGGTAGAAGGAGTTTGAGGAATGAACTGGACTTGCGACAAAAAGTGTGGGTCAACATAGTCCAGAACAGACTGTAGTGGAAGAAAGGAAGTCCTTCGTCCAGCAATGGGTTTTAATAGGACCATAATACTCTAATAATAAAAGCGTAGCAAAATAAATCTCTATGTATTTATTCCCCTCTATCAGATGAATATTTTCGTTGATAACAAATGGCACTAAGAATTTTTTATTCGAATAATATCGGAAACTTCATTCAACCTACTATTCAATTGTAAGGTCATCAAGTTTTTTCGCACATAAGGCAGCCGGATAGATCGGCTCGCACCTTATTACTGGTCCATTAGAAAGAGATTTGACGAAAGACCCACTAATCTATATTGGATTCGCGTGGACTTTGTAAAATCCCATCTCATTTGGGAAATCCGCCCTTATTATAGAACAGACCATCAAATAAATGGAAAAGTAAGCGCGGAAGAACCAAGTTTTTGCGTCAGGAATTGTAAGTGTTGTACTATTTTATGGTTCCATAAAATATAAAAGTTACAGGTAGTACAATGCTCGATGGAAGAAGTCAAACAATATATTTCATGTTTACCACTGTCCCTTTCAATTTTTATAGTCGCTTCCCTCAGAAATGGTCTACTTCTACTGATTAAGTTGTATTAAAAACTTGGTCACGATCCAATTCATTTTTTGTAAACAAAGGTTAAAAACTTTTGTTATTACCAACGTAGAGGAGCGTACAAAGATTACCATTTAAAAGGCACGTTTCTTTTAGGTCAACATTCAACGTAATTCCGAAATTTTTAGCGTTTAGGAAATTCAAAGTCCATTCAAACAAGTTGCGGTATCAATTATTTTTGTAATAACGGGTCTCTCCTAAAGCGGCGGATTAATGAGGAACCCGCGAAATTAAAGATTTTTTAACGTCCACTGTTAGAATGTCAGCCATTCATCCTTTATTTCCGTGAAAGGGTAACGATGTTAAAAAAGAAAATTAAAGAGCGGGCATTCATAAAGCGATTGTTGCTTTCATTCAACTCCTCTCAGACGAGATATTAAAACCAAATCAAGCGGAGAGAGAGAAAAGCAAAGATTTTTTTATGCAAATTACATTCTGAGTTATTGCTGCAAATCCCCAAGGGAATACGAGTTTTGGAGGATATAAAATTAAATCATTTGTTTCACATGTGAAAGGGTAAAACCACTGTGGAATAAAATATTTTTGTGTGTTTATTTAAATGAAAAATATATTAAGGAACAATAATACTAACTTATTAATAAAAGTATAAATGAAAAAATGTAAATAAATAAAAAAATACATAAAATATATAATTGTAAATAAGTTTTTTGAGACCTAAAAGAACTTCAAACTTTAGCCAACCTAATTCCTGTCCAATTTATTAACTCATTAAATACGAATGAGAAGCTTAATTTCATCAAAGTTTTCAAAGTTTACGAGCACATTGAAAAGCTGCTGTAACAAACTCGCTCATAATTATGTAAATGTCCTTGAAGTTTCTCTGACGAACATTGCGGGTATAATAACTCAATTTCCCAGGTTCGTTCCGCTCGAATGAAGGTGTCAAGTTGTGTGACCTATTTCAACAATATTTGCCTGTTATACGCCACGTCAAAAATCAAATTTCAGTTGTCAATCGGGCGCAGCGGTAGAGGCAGGAAGCTACTCCTATCATTATGGGTCTTATCAGCTAGAAATATGACAGTTTATTGAATGCTAATGACCCTATCTTGGATTACAAGTATTATTGTATCGTACAATTGTATTTTATTAAAACAAATATTTATTTCAATTGGCAGATCAATATTAACCGTAAATTCATAAAGGTAAGAGCTGTTGTCTCAAAAATATCTGTCATTAGGTATACTAAAATGTTAGCTATTTTGTTATAAGCATATTCTAAATGTACAAATTTTGAGAACTAGGGTACAGTTTAACTAGTAATTGAAAAAAATAATTATATAAATCTCTAGTGAACGAAGAAGGCAACACGACACTCTTCTGCGCGTAAAAATGCTATTTTTAACCTATATGTATGCTGAATTTTGTATTTTATAGCAAAAATAAGTTTTAAAGTTCCAAACGACCACAATGTTTGAAGAGGGAGCATTAGCTAGCCTCACGCGAATACTGATATGACTTCAAAAGTTTCTCTTGAAGACGCGCTAACAGCTGACGTAGATGACTAACATTATGCTATAATGAATAGTGCTATTAAAGTTTTAGATGAGATGGATAATAGTAACATAAGTTCGACTTTCGTCTGCAATATCAACTCTCTACTACCTACTGTAAAATGTTCAACAGTGATCCCTTCTGTTTAGTACTTTTTTATGGGACAAGTCCCGCCCACACTCTCCCATCACTGTTACTTCTGTAAGCCAGGATAGTCAGTAGTGACCAAATATATCGCCAAGGTTCGACCCTCGACGAGTCCTGGGAAAAGTTAAATTGTCTTGGAACACGCACGAATTCAATCGAAAGAAATAATAGGAGGAGTTCGAAGAACATAATCCCTCCGTTGGAAAGCGGGAGACAGAAATACTGTACTGTATGGGCTGATTGCATTAGAGCAAGACTGTGTACGCGTTCCGATCCGGTGGTAGATTTACCCTCGCCACCTCTTCTGGCAGCGGCCCAAGCCGAGGTCGTGTCCCTTGTGGCGCCCTTGAACTAGCTGCCCCCCTGCCCCTCTGGCTGGAGCGCACTTGCGCTCGCCCTCTGTCCGGGTGAAGTTGTTATGGCCACGCTGGCCAACAACGTATAGTCATATCAAAAAAAAAAAAAAGCAAGACTGTTACAGCTGATTGAAGACTAACTGTAGGGCACCACGGATCGTAATTATACTAATAACTCCTGTTTTGTTTAAAGCCTTATTTATAACACGACAAAATCAGTAATTACAATAACCTTCTATTTTTCCTAATCAACGGTATCAACTTTAAAGCCGCCCTAACTCCTTACTATCTTACCTACCTTCCTTAATTTGCATACTTGGCAAAGATTACGATTATACTACCCTATTAATTTTTCAAAGGGTAGTTAAGTTCTTGTATTAAGTTACCTTGTTACAAGGGGCGTGTAGGCCGCGGCATTCCAATCACGCATGCGTTCAATTACTTTCTTCACAGACGGATAAGCGCGGGCTTTGTTGCGGCGAAACTTGTAAACCGGTTATAAGGGCTGGTACGCTAAGTATAAAGTTTTGAGACAACTTCCATCTATCTAGAGTATTGTATAATATATTATTGTGCTTCCAATAGGGACTATGCTTTATTCCTTTTTTAAAACTCACCACAGGTATGCTTCTTTGTAAAAAAAAAAAAATGATGAAAACATAAATATATCTAATCATTTCAGTCGAAATATAGAACGATTTATTACATAATGGTTGCCTCCTAAGTTCAACGCTTGATTGACAAGCCTACATGGAGAAAGTCATTAGTATGCCTTCGTTCAAACACCATATTTAACAAGGGATAAAAGGTTGGCGTGTATAAAATCTCGAGCTTGCGTAAAAACGCAAAATTGAATTGGTTTGACGCTATGCGTGTTGGTTCCCCTAAGAGTCAGTGAGTGTTTTTATTTGTACGACTTACCGTAACGAATCAACATGATAAAGATTTATCGTAAAAAAACTAAGTAAACAGACGAAATACAATAGATATGCATATTTTGGTAACTCAATTTACTAGACGCATAGACATCTCTATGCGTTCGTAAATTGTCCACTTAGCTTCGCTTGTCTTTACTACGGCGCTCTATAAAAAAACTGACAAGTATGTGTATTTTGGAAAGCAGTTCCCTTACGTGGCTTGCGATAGGACATAAAAGGCACAAATAGTCACGCTTGAAAAGCGTTATGTGCCCTCCAGGCATCCGTTAGTAATATTGTAAACCACTTTGTAACGTCCACTGTGAAAAATTTCTCTCAAAATTCGACTAGGTGGCGTAACTGACTTATTCGGGTGACTGGATAGTGCAATATCAAAAATATTAAAATTATTTACTTACTAGCTGTGCCCCGCGACTTCATCCGCGTAGTATTGGATTATTGGGTTAAAAAGTATCCTATATGTTAATCCCGGTTATAATCTATCTGTGTTCCAAATTTCATCCAAATCCGTTCAGTAGTTTTTGCGTGAAGGAGTAACAAACATACATACATACATACATACATCCACACTCACAAACTTTCACATTTATAATATTAGTAGGATTACTTAGATCGTGATACGCTTTTGGTTCAAATGCAAATCACACAAGAAAAAACAAATATAACACCTATTAATTAGTATGATGTGCAAGTAAATGCCATTTCATTATGAATAAACCAATTCATTCCACATTAGAAATCCCCACAGATTAACAACCACAGCTTATCGTGGCTAAATACTCATATAATCAGAAATTATTGTACTAAATTAGTATTACCATATCTAAAGCTACGGTTACATGGCCAGCGGTCGGCGTGTGTGAAACGATTTTGGTAGAGCTCTTTCCAAATTCCGAGAGCAGAAGTATACACTGAAAATTGCAATGAGGTTGAGAAAAAAACAATTGAAGTCAGTATTTATATGTTTAGATTAAAACTATCTCTATCGACCAGGAATACAGTGTCGACCCACTGGTCGACACTAGCGAAACACTTGTCATGAAACCCCGCAAGACGTGACAAGTGACTTTAAAAGAACAAAGTTCTAAAAGGCCTGGGAATTTGCAACTTGCGGTAGGATGAAAAAATAAATCCTTGAAGGTTTCATTCCTACCAAAAATGTATGAATGCGAACATTTTGGTTGGATTCTCAGCCTTAGACGCATGATTTAGAACCTATTGATGGCGAAAAGCCACCACAAGTTAAGAAGTAAATTAGGTGTCTGTGACGAAGCATTATAAATACAGCCCTATTGTTTTGACTCGCTTGCACAGTGTGAACATGCAACCTTAATACTTACTACACATTACAGAGTCACTTAAGAAGACTGTCTTAACCATGTCTGAGAACGCGAGCGGTTATTGAACCCCATTAACCTTTACAGAACTTTCATTAGCCTGTGTGAAACAAGAATCTTGCATGTTTGACTTGAATAAGCTTGCGAATGATATGAAAGTCTTTTAACAGGTGCAGAGTAAGCTTTCAGTTTCAGTTAAGGTTTGTTTGTTTTATTAAGTTAATTACATGTTGATGTGGCGAGTTGCGAGTTAGTTTTTAACCTCCAACGAAAAAAGAGGGGTGTTATAAGTTTAACATGTGTATCTGTGTATCGGGGCGTATGTGTGTTTGAGTGTGGGGGGTGTGTCTGTCTGTGGCATCATAGCGCCCAAGCGGAACCGATTTTAATTTAGTTTTTTTTTTTAAAAGGTATTCCTATCGAGAGTGTTCTTTCTTAGCTATGTTTCATGAAAATCGGTTTAGCCGTTTGAAAATTATCTGCTCTTTTGTAGTTTAAAAAGTCGTCTATTCGGGGGTTTTATCAATTTAGACTTATAGTTACTGAGCTGCACCTCTAGATGGATCTAATGGTGCCTACGGCTCTTTAAGCGGCAATGTGTGTGAGTGACAGAAGTCATGAGACCTATGTCACGGCCAAGGAGAAGATATACGAAAATGAATAGATTATTTTATTAAATTACTTATTTTTAACGATCCATCAATACTCCCCATTAGCTTACTAGTCATTTAGATTATATATGTGTCTTGATTAGAGGCACACCTTTAGGTTGATCGTCTACTTGGCTGTGCTATGAAGCGGGCCGCGGACCAATGGGATCGCGTCATTTCTTGTTAACTTAAACTTAGCCGGGTGAAGCTGAGGAAATGAAGCGATGCTTCTTAGCATTATTTGATAACACAGCCCAGTGGATGGTCACCCTAAAATCAGTTCGACAAAAAAAATATATTTTATTCTAGTTTTTTTTTAGAGTTTGATTATAATATTAAATGTACCTAGGTGCCTATTACTTAATTGGTCATTCCACATCCCGGGAAACTTGTTTCTTACAGTACTTGAAGGAATACAATACACAATTGTACCTTTAATTTACATGATATAAACAGTCTTAGAACCTAATCTCAGACCTTCCCTTTAACCATTCAAACATACTGAGTATTCTACACTTAATCCAATTTAATCTATGGCACAAAAAGGCCTTACAAATGTGCGATAGCAATCACTTAACTCTCGCCATCTCCCTCCACAGCTCTATTTTCTAATTCCATTTTATTAAGAGTGAGTGAACAAACCCTTGCCCGAATGTACATGTTTCGGTATAAACGCCCGCCGATGTGCAGTAAATCAAGGTCTTCGAGAGCATGTATTGAGCATGGGTTCTAATCCTGCTATGTATTAAGAGGGAGGATAACCGTTTCTCTAGTACGAATAACGATACTGTGACTGTGTGTGTGTCGATAACAATATTTTTATTCTATGGTTGGAGTCCGATTCTGTTTCCGAGAATTAACGCCATTTTTTTTCTATTGGAATTAAGATTAGCCATTGATTTTCTTGCCGGTTCTTCTCAGTGGAAGCAGCATTCCGAACCAGTGGGTGATTTCTAATATAGTGCTTTGTTGGGTACTTATATGAATAAAACGATTTAAATTTTCGAATTGAATTTTTGGACCCCGCTTTATGGTCACGATGTCATTGTTTTCAACCCCGCTAGGGGGTGTACTATGTTGCTAGCTATGCTTTTTCAATTAGTAATGCATCCTTCATGATAAGTAGATGAAAGAGGCCGAAAATAGATGCACATGAAGGGATGCAATGAGAAAAAAAATTATGACAACAAACAATTTTAGTCCAAGTATTAGTCCAAGTCCTAGTATTATTTTCTGTATTAAAAACTATTAAAATGACAGCAAAGTCTTATGACATGTATTATTTGATGAAACTTAAAAAGAAAACCTTTAGGTTCTAAAAATACTAAAAACTTAATATTTTCTGCGTGTGGAAAACTTTAGGTTGGTTAATGTTTAAAAAACTATACGCCTATACAACATATTTTTATTGTATTTCGGTTAGTTTTTTATTTTATAATTTGTAGGTATTTCCGTACATATTTTTTTATCGGCACAAGCTGATCTTGTCGAATGCTTTTAAGCTTACAGGGAATATAAACCAATTTCACTGCGTTGAAAAAGTTTTCATTGTTAGAAAAGACCACACTCGGATGTTGGTACGAGCGGCGATATATTTCAAGGCGGGCAAATCTCGAGGCGCACGCTAGTTATCTGTGGGGTTAACGGCGCGTCGTTAACGGACGTTCAGTATAAGGATTACCGTGTAACGGAAACAGGTATTTTTCTCATTAAGCCTTTCTTTGAGGGTGGCATTAATTATACGGAATTCTATATAATCTATTTCATGTCTAATTATATTAGGTACTAGCGACCCGCCCGGCTTCGCACGGGTGCAATCAATTATTAGTGTTTCTCTACTATATTATGCATTTATTATACATATAAACCTTCATCTTGAATCACTATCCATCTATTTAAAAAAACTGCATCAAAATCCGTTGCGTAGTGTTAAAGATCTAAGCATACATAGGGACAGACAACCAGCGGGAAGCGACTTTGTTTTATACTATGTAGTGATTACATATTTAATTACTAGGGAACTGTTTTTTTCGGTATTTTTATAGGTAGCTAAATAAATAAGTAAATATCGTCAGAGTAACACCAAATGTATGATCCCAAACTAAGCAAAGTTGTAAGTACTATGGGTACCGCATAATGGTCTGGGGGCGATCCCAGTAAAGATCAAGGAAAATAACGAAAAGGCCATTCTTATCCTACATAATTTGCACCTGCGGGAATCGAACCCGCACACACCGGATGCAGTGACCGAGTAGTCTATGCTGTAATCAGTACCTTACACCAAGCGATCATCGATATTGCATTTCTTTTCAAAGGAACTTACATTTTATGTTGCTAAAACGAAACAGTATAATAATATGAAGGGTTCTTCCCGCAAACAGGTTTTGACAAGATAAGAAAGTAGACACAGAAAGAGAAATAAAACTGAGGTAATCGTATCACGATAAATACGTAGACGAATAAACTTCGCACAAACAAGCGCCGGTATTCGTAAAGAAACCAACTTCGGCGGTAACTTTCGCACGGGCGAACGTAAATTCGAACCGAGGCGCTATCGGACCGCAGTCGTTCGTAGTAATGAGTTCGGAAACTTACCTGTAGTGCTGAACTTGGTGGAGTACAGTACAATGATTTGATGGGTCACAAACACCCTACTTATATGAACAATGTACAAGTTTGTAAGTTTGTTACTCGATCGCTCAAAACGGCGCAACGGATTTGGATGAATTTTCGCACCCAGACAGTTTATAACCTGTATTAACACAATATAATAGTTTAATTAAGTCCACGCACATGAAGTTGCGATCAGAAGCTAGTGGGGTATAAATAAAATATAGGACAGATACGTATTGTTTCTGCAACTCTGCGTTTGCACTGCTAGGACATTTACAGCGCTTAGTTTTGTTTCTATTTTTTACTGTCATAAATAGAGACAACAACATAAGTCGCTGCACTTAATGTTTGGTCAGTGCGAAGCGAGGGGAAAGTGAACTCATTTTAGACCTAAAATGAATATTGGTTTAAAAAACATTCAGCTCTTTTAACAGATATCTTATCATCTACCTTCACCGGTAGGTTCCTTTTTGTCAAAGAATAAAACTGTTTCTTTTTCGGTTTTCTTTATAAAACGCGTTATGGATTGTAGGTATATAACTCTTAATAGCCTAGGTACTCTTATTTAGATAAAGTTAAGCCCCAAAACTCATTACACTAACTCATTAGGAAAAGCCATTAATCAACACTGGAGTATTTCAAATTACAACACCTTTCCCTAAGTTGTTAATTTCATTAATCCAAATCTAACTTTCTACACGTAAGTCCGACCTGGCTTGAGTTTTGACATAGACCAATTCTTTATAACAAGAATATATATTCAGAACATTTGAAAATACGTGTAGGTTGTGTTTCTTTTTTATTTTAATTGAATCTTAGTTGGGTATAAATAAATATGAAGAGGTATTAATGTTGCCAGACTATCACACCAACTGTATGGTCCCAAACTAAGAAACCCTTGTACTATGGTTACTTTACAATTGGGTGGGAGCGATCTCAGTGCCACCCAGACCTAGGGCAAAGAAAAATTACGAAAAGGTCTTTCCAAAATTTTACCCGAGCGGCATACGCTCGAACCATTGCGCCTAGCGATCGTCCAATCATAACGACAGTTTAAAATTCCTAATAAGTAAATTGTATTCTATAGATAAGTCCGTCAAACTGAAATTCAAATTGTAAGAATAATGGCGATTTTTGCTTGGCTAATAATTCCAACTTTTGTCTGTTCTTACTGTTAAAGTTTTCTTTCGCCTTCATCCTATTTGAGAATTCTTATCGAAATAGGATTTCGGTGTTTTGATAGGTACTACTTATAAGGGCAGTATACCTACACGACTTGGAAGATGTAAAAATATTTTCTTATTATGATAGGGTCTTTGACAACTCCTCCCTAAGAAATACAGGGTCTTTTTCTGGGGAAATCCGCGTCCACATGTACAAAGCAGCCGCGCCCGTTCAATTAGTTACAGCGTAATGTGTACGTGGTCAGACGTCAAATTTGATTTTCAGACGCCCTGCTCCATACATGTGGACGCGTCTATTAGGTAACACACACATAATAATATCAGTTCGTTTCTAATTCTAATTTCATTTGACATCGGGGTGTTCTAAAAATTTCGGGTATCTTCTACTGTCTGGCTTATCTAAATACTTATTTATAAAATACTATAAATTGCCCGCAACTTCGCACGCGTGAACTTAAACTAAGTAGCGCATGTGTTATTCCATGTTATAAACTATCTGTGTGCCAAATTTTATGAAAATCCGTTCAGCCGTTTTTGCGTAATTGAATAGCAAACCAACATACAAACTTTCACATTTATAATATTACTTGATTAATAAAATCCAACAAACTATCGTAGAAATGGTACCTAACTGTAACATTTCTCTCGTTTTTTCTCACTTTACTGGCAGTTGGTACAATCCTCGTGCGGGTTTGTGCGGTATTTTCACATTCAAAGCTTGCCATTCCTCTTTTGTTTGCCGTTTTCGGTAGACCAAAGTAAAAGAGAATTTAGTGGTTCTGATTGACATTCGTATTATTCGAGATATTTTGCGAAATTGAGGTTTGTGAAATTCTGGTATTTGTTGTAACATTTCTTTGAAATTGTGTTTAGCTTTCTAACGTGACTATCTTACATTGATAATCCCAAAAGGCAACACACTAGAACTATTACATTTATATTAATAGGTATATACTTCCCTTTGTAATTATTAACTATATAGTTCTAGTTTCCAAATTAAAGACAAGTAAAAAAAGTAGTTAAAAAAAGTTTAAAGACAAGTCCGCTGAGTTTCTTTCCTGATCTTCTCAGTCGAGGTCGCGTTCCGATCCGGTTGTAGATATAACAAAAAAATGAAAAATTGAAAATTTCTAAGTGCCCCCGTAGGCCTAAACAAATTAAACGCTTTGAATTTGAATCACCCCTGTATTCTCAGATGGTAGAAGTTTACTGTAGTGCACCCAAATTGGACACAGTTTTTTTTTGGTCCTAATATAATAAGGGGCGCTGTTGCCATTATATCTACCGTAACTATATTCATACTACTTAAAAAAAGTTTTTTTTTACTTTTGCAACATGACTTTCAAACTTAAAAAATACTGGATTTCATATTACAAATTGGTAGAGTAAAAGTTGTTGCATTTCAGCTTCTCTACCCCACTCAGCAAGGACAGCAAATAATACAACGAATGACCATTAAATAAATAATAAATATCGCCAGACAGACACACCAACTGTACGGTCCCAAACTAAGCAAAGCTTGTACTATGGGTAACCGTACAATGGACTGGGGGCGATCCCAGTGACACCCAGACCTGGGCAAATTACGGAAAGGCCATTTCCGAAATTTGCCCCGGGCGGGAATCGAACCCGCAACCACCATGTGCAGTGACCCGAGCGGCCTACGCTCGAACCACTGCGCCAAGCGGTCGTCGAGCATAAAGCCCTGCAAATTTAACCCTGCATAAAGTAAAAATATCTTAGTTATCCGCGCATTTGATTAAGATCCCGACAAAAGAGGACTGTTCACGTGAAAATATCGGCGCGTCACCTGAAGTAATGTCGGAGCCCTTATGATGTGCGCCGTATAGGTGGGTTATTTCCTTATTATTGTTTTTTTCACGTGCCGGCCATCCATCAAACTTAAACGGATCACGCGACATGTTTGTTTACTACGCACGTCTACACTATAGTTTATGTATTACCGAAGTAGGTCACCAGTGACAAACCATTTCTAATACTCATCCTGAAAGAGGATAAGTTATATAGAGTGTTAAGTTATTCACTAATTTCAATTAAAAGTCTTTGTCAAAGCACTCAGCTCACTTATACAGGGTGTTATGTAATATATACGGTATCCAGCTTTTTATGTAAATGTCTAGTAAAGACACTCATCCGTGCCCTCGTGTATTATTTCGGACTTTTGAAATACCATCTACAGTAATAGTAAGTAGATACTTATAGGTCCCGAAAAATAGAAGTACCGAAAAATGACAAAAACTTCTTGAAAACCGTAAAGAATTTATCTGATCTGAAAATATACTACAATTTTTTGAACCTACTGTAGCTTGTAGATAAAAACGCATCGATAATATATTTGAAGGGTACTCAATATGTGCCTTCAATTATGTTAACAAATTATACCTCCGAACTAAGAAGTGATAGAAGTAAGAATTCTTAAATCAATAATAATTATATTTAGCCCTTTTAATGGCCCACTCCTTGGCCAGGCCAGATGGACACACAGGGACAGGTGGTCTTGCGAAAATTGGTTAGACTTTCTACGACATCAATAGTTAGATAATACAATATTGGGGATATCCTGAAACTATCCCTACGATTTGGGTGAGAAAATATACATAGTAAAATATTTCTCAATGCCCATTCCAGATTCGTTACTATATGTCACTGATATCATCGGGAGAAACCGATAATATCAGTGACATACCATTTAGAGACAAAGTCCAACAAATTAACTACAACTCCTAAACAAAATTAACTGCCTTGGCCAGACTCATCAACACCAGAATTCAATTAATGGGTAGACGCATGCTGAATAACAAACATTATTGCCCAGACATGGTCTGATATGACATGAAATTGTTTTATGTGCCTACTTGAAATAGATGCCATGAAGTCGTCCATATAAGATTTATATAAAGTTTTTGTTTCATTATTATATGCGGAAGTATCATATATCTATCTATATATATAAAAATGAATCTCTATTTCCTTGGTCATCACATCACGCATGAACGGAATTTCTTTTTTTGTTGTGTTTATTATTGTCAGGAGAAGGTTCTTATGAAAGAAAAAATAAGAAAGTTGAGCGGAACAATTCGCATTCAATATCCAAAGTTAAGACAGGACAAATAATATATAATACTTAATTCCAATTATTAATACGCTCCATTATTGACTTACGAGCCCTTATTTTTCTATGTACACTCACTTCGTACTTATAACCTCACTTGAGTGGTTCAAAACACTTCGAGTGGACCAATTTCGGTACCCGTCCGTTCCTTGGCATGGCCAAATTATATCCCTCTATTGTGAGCATGGCGTTGTACGAAAAAAAACATATTTCGAACAACAATAAAAGAGATTTTCTAAGCAAACGCTTTAACAAAACGCTCCCTTATATTCTGAGTCATAATAATATTTTTTATGATATTTGAAAATCGAATATTTTCGCTGTAAATGTTTATTAGTTGTTTTGCCCTCGGGTAGTCTAGGTATTGTTCATCACAAAAGGAACTGGTTATTGATAAAATAATGTGACCTATGGGACATGATACGTAATTGGATATTCAAGTAGGCGTTCTTCAGAGATCCACAACGGAAATTGGAAAGCCCCTCTGTTCATATGCAGTAGGTACCAACCAGATATTATTACGTTCTGAAATATTAGTTCTATATTTTCTGCCTGAAATTAATTTTGTTAATATTTCACACTTCAATACAAATAAGCCATTACGGGATCAAGCTTCTTAATCCAGGTAATTTCAGTGCCCAACATATTTTAAAAAAAACCCATTGTATAAAGCTCAACCCATGAAAGCAATTTCCCCAAAGATGTCTCCTTTAAAACTTTACGTATATGCGATAAGACAAGGTAAAAGTTACATGACGGTCGTTCTAGACATTATGGAACAAAGGTGTAAGTAATTTAACCCTACTCAAAACGTATTTAAATATATAAGCAAGACACGGTCAGAGTGTGCCGAAAATTAAGGATTATATTTCGCTGAAATATTAAATTTTGTGCTTCGAAAATGAGGCCTTTTAAACGTGTGTGACTTTTGTATTGCTATTGTTTTGACTGTGCTTATCATAGCACAGACGTATAAAGATTAGCAGACAAACCACCGCTAAAAATAATGTACATATTTACCCCCTTATTAATAAAGGGGGTATAGCGTGTAAATAGTTATACATATAAAGTTATATATACGAATTATCATTTTCTGTTATCAGTAATTTGACATTCGAAAGAAGAAGACAAAACATGGTGTAAAAATACAACCGCAAAGCAATAAGGGAATAATTGTCAATACTGGGCCACACTAATTATATCTTGGAACGATATTAAAACTCAACCAATCATACATTGACTGAACAACATAAAATATAAAAAACAAGGCTACGGCTCTGTTAGCTAATTTAAAGGTAAAGTTAATATTTTAAATACCTACAAAAATATAACTATCGAATCAATTGGTCTTTGTTTCTAAATCCGTCTCTGGCTAATTAGAAGCAGGTTATTTTGCTTAACAATGGCGGCGCGGAATAATCAAATTTAGTAAATGTGTAGCAACAGTTGAAAGAATGAGCTATTATTATAAAGTTGTCGCTAAGCCAAAAAGGATAATGAAACATGCTCATCTTCATGAATATAACTAAGGATTAATGTTTGGTCTTCTACTATTGATGTACTACATGGACGCTATATAGTCTAAGATGTACTACGCCTGTGGGGCTAAGCGAGGATGGCTGTTCTATCTACTAGGCCAAGGCCCGTATTAATAAATCAATATCAAGTAGACGAGTGATCTTGAATGTCATTCTTATGGCATTCCAGTACAAAATACATGTCAAAAGCGTACTTAAGACCGCTCTTAGGCTTAAGATCGATTTACTAATACAGGCCTAAGTATCCTAATGGTTAGAAGAGTCATCCAGGGTTCTATCCCCATCCCGGTCATTACCTATTAAACTTAACCCAGCATTTAGCATAGTTGGAAGGTATAATAAAACTACACCAGTAATGTGACTCATTGCCAGAAATGTTTAAAAAAGTTACCTTGGACTGGAAACGGATGACCGTGAAACATGAGAACAAACTTGCGTAATAGACGATAATTTATCCCGTGTTGAATTTTTTAAACGGTTTAGGTACAGAAGGTTCGCTCACACGATCTCTTTGAATGTTTCACGGGAACCCACTTTGTGCCGCCCTTCACGATAAATGATTCATGACCAGCCTGGCCTGGTGGGATGACGCTCAGTGCTGTTGAGAGGTACTAGAAGGGGTTGAATAAATCCACTTAGATCCTCGAAATATTGACTGATTTTTAAAGAGATACATTAAATAAATATCGCCAGACGAACACACCAACTGTATGGTCCCAAACTAAGCAACGCTTGTACTATGGGTACCGTTTAATGGACTGGGGCGATCCCAGTGACACCTAGACCTGGGCAAATTACGAAAAGGCCATTTCCAAAATTTGCCCCGGCGGGATTCGAACCCGCAACCACCATGTGCAGTGAGCCGAGCGGCCTACGCTTGAACCACTGCGCCAAGCGGTCGTCATTGTTTTCTCTTTTTGGTATATATTATGATGGGTAATTATTCTTTAGAAGAAAATATTTAGGTAGATTAGAAATGTGACATTGTTTTCAGCAAAGGTTTTGGTACAGTTGTTCTGATAAGTAGACGCCATAAGCCACTGAAGCTGTAATAAAGATTGGCTCTAAGATTGGAACTAAAATAAAACTACAAATTCAATTTCCTTGCAAACTATTGAAAGCACATGAGAGTAGGTACTCTTAAATTATGTAAACAATAATTAGCTCTCTCCTTGGCATGGGTCTCACCTATGCCAAGGACGATTCAGGTCCAGTACACTGGCCTAGTGTGGATTGGTACCTACATATGATATGTCTATCGAAAATATGAAAGATTTTCTAAGAAATGCAGGTTAAATAAGTAAATGTTGAATTTGAAAATTAAATTACCGACCTCTCAAAATTTTGAGTCCAAATAGAATGAAAATGTATTTTTTTTAGGACACTAAGATAAATAAATGTAACTTTTAATGCAACTTATGCACCATTCGTGTTCAAAGTTCTCTTTACATGATTTAGTTTTGTCCGAGGGAAAATTTAACTAACCTAGCGCGGGTGACGAAAGCCGTATTGCCCGAATAACTTTTTGAACTACAAAATCGGTTTTTCAGTAAACTCGTCAGCTTTACGAAATTGGGTTTCAAGTCTACGCAAGCCACGTAAATATTTAATGGGTCTGCGAAAATTTTGTAATTTGGTTTATTTGCAACAAAAGTCACTTTATTTACATGATGACAGGTCTCCGAACTTAAGTACACTTTTGTTTGAACAATATAAAGTGATTCTGATATAATATACATAATTGTTTAGGAGCCACTGGGATCACCCTCAGTCCATTGTATGGTACCTATAACAACAAGAGTTGGTGAGTTTGGGATTATAGTCATACAGTTGAATTGTTGGCGTGGCGTTATATTTTATTTATAAAGCATTCACAAGCAGATTCGATTCATATAAAACAATAGACAAAAATATCACAAAAGTGGCGAATCATTTGTGATAAATTAATAGCAAATCCATAACCTATTATCTAGATACTATTACTATTTGTCTGCAATATACGTATTGAATCACTGTTTTGACGCAAGTGTATATATTATACACTAGCTGTGCCCCGCGACTTCATCGGCGTAGTATTGGATTATTGGGTTAAAAAGTATCCTATATGTTAATCCCGGTTATAATCTATATGTGTTCCAAATTTCATCCAAATCCGTTCAGTAGTTTTTGCGTGAAGGAGTAACAAACATACATACATACATACATACATACATCCACACTCACAAACTTTCGCATTTATAATATTAGTAGGATAGTGTAAGAATGACAGACAACAGAAAATAAATAATCAAAGACCACATTCAAAGGTTTTGTTTACTCGAAATAAATAATCTTCCAGACTACTATGAGTTCGGTATTCTTTCTTCCAAAGTTGAAAAGTATTTGATCTAGCGCTTTAGAAATCTATAAGTCTTTGTACAGTATATTCGTTTAGATACCTATTGTTATACAATCTTGAAAAGAGCGGGAGGTTAGCGTGTAATGGACATGTTTGCGAAGAGAGGATGATCATGTGGTCAAACGAACGATGGGTATGAGAGTGAGCGGTAGTCGGGGTAGGGGACGTCCTAAAAAGACGTGGATGAACTGCGTGGAAGAGGGTATGACCGAAAAGGGAGTGAGTGCAGAGATGACGGATGATAGGCTTGAATGGAAGAAGAGAACGTGCTGCGCCGACCCCACCTAGTGTGGGATAAGGGCAAGGTGATGATGATGTTATACAATCTTGAGCCAGCTTAGATCGAGTAACTTATGTATTGACAGATCAAGCTTTAAGTAAATTAAGTGAGATTTTTCCTATGCTATAGAACTATATAATATATCTATATACCCTCCCCAAATTCAAGAACAGTGTAGCTATAGTCAATTCCTGTGTTACCCGCAATTTATATTAATCTGAATTTAAAAGTGTTAGTTATATCATTATATCTAAAACTACACTTTTAAAATAAAATTAAGATTACCCTAATGGGTAACTTTTAGATAATTTATTTTGTTTGTATATATATTTTTGAATGTTGTATTGTGTACCCAGTTAGGAGTCCTTAAATGAAATAAATATATAACCTAAATAAATATAATATAATCTAAATATATAAATATACTATCAATACCATCTTTGTTTATTTTAAAATGCATAATGAAAAGAATTTTAGTAGTCACAAACGTATTTTAAAAGTATATTTTCACTAGCTGTGCCCCGCGACTTCATCCGCGTAGTATTGGATTATTGGGTTAAAAAGTATCCTATATGTTAATCCCGGTTATAAACTATCTGTGTTCCAAATTTCATCCAAATCCGTTCAGTATTTTTTGCGTGAAGGAGTAACAAACATACACACATACATCCAAACTCACAAACTTTCGCATTTATAATATTAGTAGGATATTTTGTTACTTAAACATATGTCGGGCCATATCAAAAGTTTAGTGAAATGTACAATGTATCGCAGGTAATGACTATGAAATGTTAAGACCAGTCTAGACAGTAAAATTAACCAAAGTTTAACTGTTGAGTACCTACAGCAGACTGTGAAGTGTGAATCATGAAATTTGAAACTGGAATGGGATTACAGTTTCCAACTTGCATCGGTAATCGCTTAGCTTAACAGGAGATCAGTTTTACTGAATCCAATTTAGATAAGAAGATTAATTTAATTCACTTTTCGTAGCAATAAACGTTTGATCGGTTTAAGCTTAGAAGCCAATTAGATAAGTTTAAGGTAAGTATTAGTAAATAATACACATTTTTTTTATATTCAATGTAGCGACTAAACTAAGTATACCACAGCCAACGAGAAGTGAAACGAAAATGAATGGATTACTTTTTAAAAGAAAGTAACAATTGGTAAGTGCCCTCGTAGGCCTTATCAAAATAAGCGCTTTGACTTTGACTGTTACCAATGTTTTGCCTTCATTTATTTTTAAACAATAATGCCCCCCCCCCCCTTAAGGTAACAAAAAATTCAAAATTCAAAGTTGTTTTTATTCATGTAAGCCAACAAAGCATTTATGAATAGTCAGAACCTACCACCGGTTCGGAATGCTGCTTCCACTGAGAAGAGCCTGCAAGAAACTCAATGGTTACTCTTTTCAATGAATGAAAGATGGTGTACCTTCTCAGGAACAGCATAAAAAATAACATGAGCAGGCAACACCATTGCCACTAAATAGCTAATAGTAAATAACCGACTTGAACTCGTACATTATTTCCATTTCCTATCGCTTCTCATCGGATGTAGTAATACCAAAGATTGACTTAATACCTTAAAATCTATTTCAATATTCTTCATAGTCCAACTGGCAGACCGGGGCAATAATGTTCCATCAAATCTAATAGTTCTTATTGGATGAAATGAATAAATTAAATTTTGAAGGGTCGCCCTCTCGATATTGACAGCCCTTATTCCGAGGACACTTGTCGCTATAAAGTGTTTCATTAATGAAGCTGTGACGTGAAATAAATCAGATTAGTTTTCAATAATACCTGCAGGGAAATTGTTTTTTTAAAAGGGTTCACACATTTCTTTAATTTAGAGCAATACGGTAGAGCCATGTTGTGGTCAGTTGACTACAGCTTATATACGTTCTGGCTCAACAGGAGTAGTACCAACCTCTCACAAAAGATCGGCGTGAAGTAGCTATTATAGCTGCGATTCGTACGATGAGTGAGAGAGACGAAAGGCCAGTCCCCCTCCTCTATCTCACTCCCCTTTAGGTCGGCAACATGCGAACAATACCATTAGTATTGCAAGCATATATGTATAGGCTGCGGTAACTGCTTAACATCGAGCCGGGTCTTTGCCGAATGTGTTACATCAAATATGTTACAAGATTTCTCAATGTCTGTTCACACTTATAACAAGTAATCTCTGAAAGTGTTGTAACTTAAGTCGCATAAGTTTAAATAAGTTATGTAAAGTTCATTATTATTTTGTAGGGATCTAAAGTTTTTGTCATGTGTGTACATTGTCACATAAACTGGTGACCGAACCATAGAAGACCTTCACTACGATCTTCCATTTAAATTATGAATTACATGTTCTTGTTGAACTTAGTCAAAGTAGGCTACTACTTACATTTTAGCACAGCGAGCCCTGCGGTGTGCGGCCTAAATAAACTCACTGAGAGCGATAAAATGGGAATTAAAACGGCCCAGTGGTATATTTTGACTTGAACATTATCAAGCAGTAATGCTAATGAGAAACAAACGGTGTCCGCGAATGGGAGATAACAGGTGTGAATTCAATTAAATCAAGTTCATTATATTCCATATAACTAGCATGCAATGTGGTCCCTTCAGCACCCTAGAAAAAAATAATCGAAAGTTTAAAAACCCCCGACGACTTTTAAACTTCAAAAGAGCTATATAATTTTCAAACGGCCAAACCAATTTTCTTGCAATCTAGCGAAGAACACTCTAGATCACAATACCTTTCTAACAATAAAAAACAACATTAAAATCGGATCATCCGTTGGGCGCTACGATGCCACAGACACACAGATACACATGTAATAATAAATAAATAATAATAAATATCGCCAGACAGACACACCAACTATACGGTCCCAAACTAAGCAAAGCTTGTAACTATGGGTACCGTATAATGGACTGGGGGCAATCCCAGTGACACCCAAACCTGGGCAAATTACGAAAAGGCCTCTTATAAAACCCCTCTTTTTTCGTTTTGGGTTAAAACAGTAAATTAATATATTTTAAAGTTATTTCTTGGGTACATAAATAGGTACATTACGTTGAACAATAGCAGCCCCTTTCTTCATTACGAAATCACGAATATTATCTTAAACACGGCGATAAATATTTACGCAGTCAAACAAAAGGGCACGAGCGAAATCTTAGCACACATTACCTACATACATAATGTACGTGCTTAGATAAGAACGAATGTAAATACACGTTTAACATGAGTCTCTAATTCTCAAGGTCTTTGAGATGTTGAATTTCTTATAACTGTAACCTTTTACAGTCCCTTTACAGTCCCTTTTACAGACCCTTGTCTTGGTTGGGCGTTTAAAAAACCTGCCGAAGCTGGATGATCTAAAAGAGTTCTTCGCAGGGACTACGGACCTTTATAAGTAGGGCTAACATTAGTCAAAAAGTCACAAGCCATTGGAAACGTTTATTAATGAGTTGATTAATATTTTCTTCTACTCCCATAAACTATTCTGAAAACCCTCACTATTATTCGACAGCTTCATAGCGCAACGAACCGTAACAATCGATTTCCTCAAAGCAGAATTCAGTTTATAATAAAATAGACTCTTAAATATAACGCTTTAAGCTCCAGCGAAACCGTGAAGTATTTGCTGCTATTCGTATGTATCCTTTCGATTCGGTCCCCCGGGCAAAGTCCGCTTCGTGGATTACCCCGGATTTTTGCCGGGTCCGAGATCCGGCAAAGTTGGAAGTTTGCAACCCATCGAGCTACTTCGCTCTGGGTGTGACGGCAAATGTATGTGTTTGAAACTTTTTAAAACGCTCTTTGTGTGGAGAATCTATTGGGCATTCTCCTCTTTTCAGATTATTTTCACTGCACTCTCTGGCTGCTTGCAATTTGGTGCTGACGTGAAATAAGCCTTGGGGTGTTCAGTGAATGTGACCGTAAATTCTATTTAATCGTGAAAAAATAAATAAACCTCATAAACAATCCGATAACCGCTTTGCGCAGTGGTTCGAACGTTGGCCGCTCGGCTCACTGCACATGGTGGTTGCGGGTTCGATTCCCGCCGGGGCAGATTTAGGAAATGGCCTTTTCGTAATTTTCCCAGGTCTGGGTGTCACTCGGATCGCCCCCAGTGGATTGTACGGTACCCATAGTACGAGCGTTGCTTAGTTTGGAACCATACAGTTGGTGTGTCAGTCTAGCGATATTTTTATTTTATTTATAATTATTTGTTAAAGCATCGCGAAGGTTAGCATTATTATTTACATCCCAGTGGTTTGTTTTCACAAGTGACCGCAGCGAACCGATAAGATTTCTATGATTTAATACAACGTATCTTGTTACTCGTAGGGAAATTCCTGCTCTCAACAGTTTCACAAGAGAAAATCACTGCGACACAAATATTTATTACCTATTCCTATAAATCTTTAAATAAAACATAAAATTTTGGGTAGCTACCTAAATAATAATAATTTAGCCCTTTTTGACGTCCCACTCCTGGGCACGGGCCTCCCCTCAACATGAAAGGGATTCAGGCCATAAACATAACATAACATAAGGTAGGTCATAGCTACCTACTTATTTAATTTAAATTTGTTCTTGTTTGCCACGCAGACACATTTAATATCAAAAATACATTGATCCACATAATGAATTTCATGTTATTTCAGTATTGGCATCGCAAAACTTAGTCAACAATTTACTAAGGGAAATAAAGTTGCAAAACAATTTTACACCCGATCCCGAGTGATAGCCGTCGGTAGCGGAACTCGATTATCACCTTTGAAAGCGAACTTTTTCAACGTTCCAAGGGGTTATTAAACCCGTTGAAACTTTTTGGAGAAATAGGTGTCACGTATGCTGAATTAAAATATGTTATAAATATATAGAGTTAAGGCTAAAGCGCCCATCTAGCCTGCGAAGTTCAAATTTTTTGAGGTTTTTTAGATTTTTTTCAAAATCTGACTATAATAAAAGGCATATTTTGTAATTCGCGAAAAAGACCGTGTGCAGTGCATTTATTAATATATCCGACTTACTCCAAAACATTTCAAGAACGACAGCTATCCAGATAATCTGGCAATTTTTGTATATTTTGTGATTTACTAGTATCATATCCACCGTGATAATATTTAGAGTAAAATAAATGTATTAATAAACGCACTGCATACTGTGTTTTTCGCAAATCACAAAATGTTGTCTTATTAGTTTTCAGATTTTGGATAAACTATAAAAATACTCGAAAATTTTGAATTTCGCGGGCTAGACAGGCGCCTTCACCTTAAGGATAAAATTACCATGAAAATTTGACATGGACTAAAGGTAAACCTATAGTTATAGTGATATGCAAAACCACCAAACTCCCAAATTTAAGTTTCCTTATCAAAGAAAACTTCCGTATACTTATTCTTGCTACCGATAAATAAAGTTCAAGATTGCATGTTCGACATTCAAACATATGTTATCGGCGGTGGGATAAGCAACGATGGATGATATTGCAAAACTTGGAACACCGTGAACTCTACCTCGCACGTGTTTGAAACTTGCTCTACTATACGACAAGTTAGTTCTGGATTTCACAAAACCCCTATTTATTGTACATAAGGTTAGTAATCACTTGCATCTTGTGTAATACGGTCATTGAATGTTTAGTAGTAGTTGGTTTTGCTTGCAGTCCCGCAGGAGTGAACTTAGTTCTAGCTAACAGTGAATACTTACTTAGCTTTAGTAGAATTAGCATTTACTTAATAACATTTTATGAATATTGTTAACAAAATAATTATTTAACATGAAACTGTAATTCGACGCTTATACATTGATAGTATGATGTATGACGACCGCTTGGAGCAATGGTTCGAGCGTAGGCCGCTCGGCTCACTGCACCGGGTGGTTGCGGGTTCGATACCCGTCGGTATAAATTTCGGAAATGGCCTTTTAGTAATTTTCCCCGGTCTGGGTGTCACCGGGATCACCCCCAGTCTATTGTATGGTACCCAAAGTAAAAACGTTGCTTAGTTTGTGACCATACAGTTAGTGTATTCGTCTGGCGATATTTACTTATTAATTATTTTTTAATTATTGAAAATGCAAAAAAATCATATAGAGCATCTTAATTTAATAATATTAAATATTGTTAAATAAAATAATGCGATTTAGAAGGCTATAAAAAATATTTGCTGGTTTTGTGTGCCTTTACGCTGCAATTTAATACGAGTACCGTGCTGCGGTATCATCATAATAATGATGGATAAGTAATTTCTGCTAAATAACCTTCTTCGTATAATATATTTGGAGCGCGTCTAAGTATCTGCCAAGTTGTTTCAGACTAGTTCACACGAGCGGAAACCGATGTCTTGAAAATAATAACTGTACTGAGCGTTTCCAAAGTCCGAAATAATAATTCAGGTACATGCCGATAGGTATTTTATTTTAAAGTTTTTGGAAAACTTACAGCTAAATAATACAATAACAAGAAGCATAAAGTAAAGGTAAAGCCAATTATAAGCTTTCACATATAAGCAGATGAATAGTATCAACAGTTACATGTTCAGGCAGACAGAACAAGTGAAAACAAATAGAATATAAGAGTAAAATAATAAAATCATTTTATTATATTATTATTATATGCCTAATGAAGACAGACTATACGTAACTATCATATTTTCTGAGTTACGCCTTTAAATTTTTGTCACAACTTACTTCTAGCGGCCTCAAATGGTTTTCTTATATTTACGCGAATACTAGATACACATTGAAATAAAACTATTTTTCGTATTTTATTTATTTATTTTTTTAATAAACGCGATTAAATCCGATAAATAGTTTTATTTCAACACATCAAATGGCTCAAAAATCAGTGTAATTTTAATTTATGAGAGGCAGTCACTAATAAAAAAAAAAATATGCACATACAATGATACTGCAATCTACTCAAAATATGATGATTTTGCAAGTGTTTAAGTTTCAATTATTTTTATACCATTTCATTATATATCCGATACTCACCCAAACCCCCAAATATTATTTCGGACTTTTAAAATACCTTGTATTTAAAGGAGCAAGTCTGTTTTCACCCCGAAGGATCACTGTGACGATTGGCCGCATTCCAAATAACTTCCGTGGGGTTACTCCCGTTGGGTTGTTTAGTGTAGGAATGGGGCGTCATGCTGAATTGCGATTCTCGCCGCCATGTTGGTATTACCTACTGTCGGATCCCCTTTTCCTTAGATAGTGACCGGATACATTTACGATGGCCATACTGAAAACGACAACTTCCTTGAATAGAAGATCTTGGCAGTCGAGTCTAGAGAACATACGGCAATGGTATTGTTGAGTAAAACATCGCTTACCCAGAAAAATAGCAGCGTTAAGAGAATTTATTGGGAATTTGCACGAGCAAATTGTATAATCTTCTTAATGTTTGGTTCATTGGTTACTTTTTGTGAGTTTTAGTGATTTGAGATAATTTTTAAAAAGGTACCATGTTTTGTTTTTTATGGTTGCGTTCAATCACTTTATTCTTATTTTAGTTGAAATATCAACAACTAGCCAGAAACCAGTGCTTGCTCAGTTCTGGAAACCTCCACAGAATTATCTTTATCAGAATACTTTGTGAGTTTTCTAATAACGCGAGTATTTAAAGACGATCCCACTTTCTCTGAGATCCATTATGCCTCATCCAATAAAAATATTTGCATCAAGAAGATAAATGAGTTTCATACTATGATAACATAGCAATTTACTTAAGAAAAATGTCAGCGACTCAAAATAAAGAGGTCACCTTTATTTGAGTGCGCTCATCTATTTGAATAAAGAATGTGAAATAAATAATCCACATTTCTCTCAATTCATAATATTCATAGAGCACTAACTATGACACACAGGTGGATAAATTTTTTAGAATGCATTATAAGACTAACTTATTTATGCCTATACAGACATTGGCAATGTAAATAGGGTTTTCACATGTAGGTATTTTTTGTAGCATAAAAGTTTCAATTAACTAAATGCCAACCTGGTGTTTTTTTTAGATTCATGCCATTATTGTAAGTATTGATATGATATGTTTCTTTATAAGAAATCCCAAATGGATGATGACCCAAAAAATATCTACACTACAGCTGCATTATCTAAGCAATTAATTAGCATTTATTAATATTAGGTAATTTACTCGCAGTAGTTATTTTTTATGGGTGCGCTTGCTTTGTCAGATAAACTACTTCAATATATTTTCTGTTTAACGACGTTTGGGTAATGCCATATATCCAAGGCTGGGTGTCTGAGCACACCCATGGGTAGCTATGTAAAGAGCAAAGCGATGGACGCGACGTTGCATTTAATGCCAATCGGTCTGAGACTGAGTTCATCAACCAGCATGCCATACAGCGAGCTCTGTCGGGGAGCGACATTGCATGAAGATTTTTGCATACACTTTACTAAAAAGGTTGTGTGGAAAATCATAATGGGCATTCAATACATATTTGTACAGTAGGGGTTTGAAATCCTTTACCAGTTTTCAAATTGATTCATTTATCGTGTTGCGAGCACATATTACGTTTTAAAACTAAGTCATAGAGCAGACAGTTGCATAGAAAATTATGATCTTACAACAAAGTTAAATTTACTCAGAACAAAGTTTTTTTTTTTAACTTGTCTAATGCCTGCCATTAATATTTTTGATATACGTAGTAATTAAATCCTCTTTATATATTTTTTTTTATGTTACTGGCCTCTTTCCATTCGGTCAAGCCCAATATGATTCTGCCAATGTCGAGTAACGAATAGCAATAACAAACACAATTAATAACAATGCAACACAAAAATATTACCGTCCATTTTGGAAAACCAAAGCTGCGTGCAGATGCTAGTGGACTATATTAAATCAACGGTTTAACTTGTACTGTGAGTAAATGACTCAGAAATTGGGTGCGAAAATTATTTGCGGTTGCTGTCCATAAAAACCCTTATAAGAGCGTAGACAGTGCAATAATGGCGCGGCTGCGTAAACATTTATAACAATAAAATGGCACAGAATAGCCGAGTTATTTCATTATCTGTGAAGCATTGCAATGCCACTTTTTATGAAAATTAATTTGTATTTTATGCTTCGACTTTGATAGACTCTGTTTTCTCATTTAACTTGACGTTTGTTTTCACATGAATCGTTGTTAAAATTTAGTAATGGAATAATATATTCCAAACAGGTTTCATTAATAATAATAGGTAGTTATTTATACATATATTATTTATCTCACTGGGTCGACAGTGTGAGTGGTAATATAGAGGCAATATTCATTATGAGAGGCATTATGAGTTTTGGCTCAAACTAGTGTATTATTTACGACCGCCTGGCGCAGTGGTTCGCGCGTAGGCCGCTCGGCTCACAGCATCGGGTGGTTGCGGGTTCCATTCCCGTCAGGGTAAATTTTGGAAATGGCCTTTTCGTAATTTTCCCTGGTCTGGGTGTCACTGGGATCCCCCCAGTCCATTGTACGGTACCCATAGTACAAGCGTTGCTTAGTTTGGGACCATACAGTTGGTGTGTTCGTCTGGTGATATTTATATTTATTTATTTATTATTTAAACGATTTTTAATACGAATACTACGGAAACTACGCTCGAGGCGACAGTAAATAAAAACTGTAGCTTTAAATATATATTTGTCGATGTATAAATTTAAATGAATAGGTAACGTGATAAATATTTTGCGTTGCAGTATTTACATTCGTCCGCGCCATGGGACGGGTCGTCAACGGTATTTAGTGAAATAATATGCGAAAATTACAGGTAAAATTTTCAGGCCACTTGTAAATTAAAGAAAAACAATGAATCTATTAATTGGTTGCCTTTACTTGCCTTTTCGCAAATATTGTGATAACGATACGAACGAAATATATCAGTAATTATTATAAAATATCCATTATATTTGACAGGCTAACAATATATTACGGTCCACTTGGCTGTGCTTTGAAGCAGGCCCGCCCCCTTCGACCAATGGGATCGCTTCACTTCCTAAGCTTCACTTAAGCTTAGCTCAAGGTGACAGGAAATGAAGTGATCCTATTGGTCAAAGCAGTCGGGCCCGCTTCATAGCACAGCCAAGTGGACGGTCACCCTTAACGAGTCCAACGAGACCAGAATCGGTACCAATTACGTATAGATTCATCTGGGTTTAGCACTATGTAAGGAAAACCAAATCCATTTAAGCCTAGGTTTAGGGACGATGGACTCTACTCATTGAATTTTATTTTCGAACCGTAAGAAATTATTTGTTACATTCGGAAATTTGCTAATGTTTCGTAAACCAGAAAACATACGTAGGTTATGTTCATTAAAAAATGTATTTTCATTTATTTTTTAAAATAATCTGTACGTATAACAGCTCTTATACGAGTAATATGGGCAGGTGAATGGTGGCGAGTGATTTAATCAATGTTAAGCTTTTTTACGTATTAACATAATCATTACCATTTACTAAGGGGCCATGTATTGTGCATTGTTAAAATAAGACCTTCAGCATATATCGACAACCGCTTGGCGCAGTGGTTCGAGTGTAGGCCGCACGGCTCACTGCACATATTGGTTGCAGGTTTGATTCCCACCTGGGAAAATTTCGGAAATGGCCTTTTCATAATTTGCCATAGTCTGTGCAAATTACGATCACTGAGATCGCCCCCAGTCCATTGCTCGGTACCCGTAGTACAAGCGTTGCTTAGTTTGGGACCACTCAGTTGGTGTGTCAGTCTGGCGATATTCATTTATTTATAAGTATGTAACTACCTACAATGGATACATTTTAAACAAGAATAGAGCGGGTTCCGTGCCAAAAGCGATTGTTTATCTAACGTATCTCGCGAACGTGGAGGCCAACATTCTGTATGTTTATGTATTATGTTTATCTGTATTCCGACAAAAACTTGGAAAAGCAACTAAACAAAATTTTACTAAATTGAGTAAAATTTAGTTTAGTTACCTACTTTTTAGTTTAGTTACTTTGTTTAGTTTAGCAACTAAACTAATTTTTACTAAATTGAGTAAAATTTTGTTTAATTACATTTCTTATAACAAGTTATTCTTTTATAAATATTTATATTTTACATTTAATGGTGTAAGAGCCAAGCTGTTGCCTATTGACTACGTGCATCTTATGTACGGGTTAGCTCAACAAGGCTGGAACGATCCTTCAGAAGATCAGCGTAAAGAGGCTATTATTGGTACGCAAGGATACAATACTATAATAATTCGGTGTAGATGCGTTTCGTACGATGATTGAGAGCCGGAAGACCAACAAGGTAGGTAACACAATGTCACAGTTGGTACCTAGTTAAGAAATAAAAATATATTTAGTCTATACAAATAAATAAAATTGGAGTGTCTGTTTGTAATATCAAAATAACACCTTTTCACTAAAGGCATATGAAAGTACATAAGACACCAATAACAAAAACGCAATTTAAAAAAATTTCGTCGTCTGTCTGTCTGTCTGTGTGTTTGTTCCGGGTAATCTCCGAAACGGGTGGACCGATTTTGACGGGACTTTCACTGGCAGATAGCTGATGTTATAGGGAGTAACTTAGGCTACTTTAATTTTAGAAAAACAATTAGGGTTCCGCGTAAAAAAATAAAAACACATGAATTCAAAGAGTATCTCCGAAACGGGTGGACCGATTTTGACGGGACTTTCACTGGTAGATAGCTGATGTTATAAGCAGTAACTTATGCTACTTTTATTTTAGAAAACCCAAATAAAAAAAATATGAAAATATGGGTCCTGTTGTGCGGGCTCAGAACGCGGGAGCGGGATTTTTTGTTAAATTAAATTCCACGCGGACGAAGTCGCGGGATCAGCTAGTAAAAAATAAAATTAGTTTGAATTGGATGCAAAATACAATAATGTTGAAATAAATTGTTCACATAGATTGCAAATTTTAATAAGATTATCTAATAATTCTCTAGTCTAATACATTTTATTTTTGCATATAAAATGTATTAGACTACAAAGGCAAGTATTTTCTAAATATATTTTTTCATTTCTAAGTGGATTTATTGTGGTGAAGACAGCCTCAATTGGGGTCATGGAAAGGACACACAAGGACACACAAAGGCCAACATGCCTAATTGCAAGTCATACAACTGACTAATAGCCAGAGTTTTGACACCGAACTCGTATTATTTGACCTAGGCTAATACATCTTTATAGACCATAAACACAATATGAACCGTCCTTATAACATGCTCCGTCATTTGACACAGCGGTCACGGGGGTGACCAGACGTTCGGCTTTCGTAGAAATTGTCCCACTTTAGACAGGACATAATTACAGCTTATTCTCGATAAAGAACTGAGGGTTTGAAATATATTTTTGCAAAGTTATTCGGTCTTAAAATGCTTAAAACATCCTACTAATATTATAAATGCGAAAGTTTGTGAGTGTGGATGTATGTATGTATGTATGTATGTATGTATGTTTGTTACTCCTTCACGCAAAAACTACTGAACGGATTTGGATGAAATTTGGAACACAGATAGATTATAACCGGGATTAACATATAGGATACTTTTTAATCCAATAATCCAATACTACGCGGATGAAGTCGCGGGGCACAGCTAGTTTATACATATATCTGAAATTTGAAGACACGCCACGAGGAATTTTTAAATTTCAATCTTTTATTTTTCAAGTGTAAGATACTATTATTTATCCTGTTTTAATATATATAATAGAGGGGCCGTCCTCGTAGCTGAGAGGTTCCGGGTTCGATCCCCATCCTGACCATTTAACTATTGACGTGAGCCCACTCCTAGCACAAGCATTAGCTTAGTTGGAGGGGCTAAAGGGAATACTAGTAATGTGATAAACACACATTGCTAGTAATCTCAAGTAAAAAAAAATATATATATATATATAGGTAAGTAAACCTTTAACTAAATAAATGTTTGGCGATATTACCCAAAATACATGTAGTTTCGACGATAGCAATTTTAAATTATCTTTAATGACGGTTATTTTGTGCTAATATTCTTGGCAGCGAAACACTATTTGTAAAATGTGATACCTAAATGGTAGCGGGATAATGCCTAAATATTTAATATTTGCAAACAACATAGATTGTTAATAATTTAATGGGTCTACTGGAATGATTTAATTTATTTCATTATTTACCTATTTCATTTTAATAATTAATTAGGAAATGATTATAAAATAAAAATCAGTACCTAATCATTCATTTATTAATCATTCGAAGATGGTAAATGTTCGTACGATACGCCTGATGTTAAGCAGTTACTGTAGCCTATATAGGCTTGCAATACCAAAGGCATTACTCACACGATGCCGACCTGAAGGGAGTTGGTCAACAATAATAATTGATTCCATTTATTGTTTTGTTTACCATACGAAAAAGTAAGTTAACACCACGAATATATTTTGCACTAGCTGTGCCCCGCGACTTCATCCGCGTAGTATTGGATTAAAAAGTATCCTATATGTTAATCCCGGTTATAATCTATCTGTGTTCCAAATTTCATCCAAATCCGTTCAGTAGTTTTTGCGTGAAGGAGTAACAAACATACATAGATACATACATACATCCACACTCACAAACTTTCGCATTTATAATATTAGTAGGATTACCCATACTGATATTAATTTAAGTGGTTTAAACAACTTCATATGGAAACATTGTTTAGATGCTGGACGCATAGATTCTTCAGGGGTGTGAAGTCTTATAGCGTAGAGTGCAAACAGCGTTCAAAGACTCCATTGTACAAGTTTACTGCATCTTACAACTTGTATGTAGGCTACTGGCACAATGGAAAAACGCCTTCAGGTGCCCATTGTTGTTGGACGACGAGCAAATACCGCATTTTTTATTCCCTTTCCCAATGGCACAATAGCCCACTATTTTGTAACGAACTAAATCCGAGAAAAATGCAATTGTCTGTTTTTATTTAAAAAGTCGCGCCACACACAGTATGAATAGCCTGAATAAACTCAACTCGGATAATTTATCAGACTATGAAACTCATTGTAGAGACAGTTTGAATGCATCACTCCACAAATTACTGTCCGAATAATCGGATAACTAAAATTATAAATTTAATATTAGGCCCCGTTAAAGGCAAGCAAACACTTTTAAAACACTATATTCGAGCCAGCACCTATTGAAAAGGATCTCAAATCTGAGAGCGCCCTATAGGCGCTTTTGAAATGTTATTTTTGACTAGAATTACTATTAACATAAGCTCAGCTTATCACAAGCCTCATCTTAATAATTCGTCAATTCCCCAAAACCTGAAACTTGTGTCCTCAAAGAAATACAACGTCATCCTTCAGCATAATATAATTATATATTCCAAAACAGTTTTAGCACAATCGTAAAAGCTAAGAGGATAAACTTGAATGTAACCAGTGAACATCTAATTAGTTGTTTGAACTCGTATTCGGTAAACCTTAATGTGCAAACGTTAACATTAAAGTGGTTATTGCAATACACAAAACTCGTTAGGGAACCCGACGCTTTACGTTGAACATAAAGCGGCCATTTCAATTCTCTTGTATTTTCAATTAAGACCCACAGTAATGCCATACCTTAATTGCAGTTCGATTTGCCGTTTCACTTTCATCGTGTGTGAAATCGTTTGGAAAATTGTGAGTCGATGACGATTTTAGTTTGAACTGCGACTCTATTTCTATTTGTTAATTTGGACGATGAAACATACTATTTTGTTAATAAATGTGAAATTGCTCGAAGGATGTTCTTCATAGATTTTTATACCTAATTAAAACAAAGTACACTCACTCTTAACTTCATCATACATAAGTCTTCACGACTTCACTTTGACAAATTGACGTATCAGGTCCGTTGCAGAATAGAACAAACCCACCCACCATTCTGCAGACCCAAAACAACTCTAATGCTTGTGAGTGTAGGTTTGTTTCAGTTTGCAAGAGTATGTGTTAATAGGTTCCATTTCGCAAAACCACATCCAATTGCCAATCACCAAACTGATGATCTATTATGTTCAGATGCATGTCATTCGAGTTTAGACTCTAATCAACAATTTTGAAGGTCAATTTTCGTTGCGTTCGTGGTATTTGTTTTGTTCCTGAAATCTGATTGTTGCAGCTTTCAGTAGAAGATGCGATGCAGATGAAATCACGTTTAAATACGGTATGAAACATCAGTGGTGTGATTTATTTAGAACAGCAAAATTTGTATAGATATTAAATTCCAGTTTGTGCGCCTGTTCGTAATTCTACTCCTGCTAAATGGCTTGACCGATTTTGATGATTTATATTTGTACTTACAGGGTCACTTGGATGGTTCTTAGCTTTAGTTGGAACCAGTAGGTGGCACTGATATCGACATTGAGAAGAGTGAACGACAAAAGCTAGAATAGGTATAATATAATATAGGTATAATAAGTACATTTGAAACTTGATAATGAGTTTCTAACTAAGTCTTAGGACGAGAGGTGCTATTTGTACCTTGTTAAGATACTTAAAAGAAATACAACAAAAACACAACTTGTTAAAAGTAGATCAATCATCAAACGTCAAAATGTCTCATTATAACTATTTTGAAAAGTTTGTAAGAAAAACAGAATTCAACAATATGTTTGTAAAGTTTGTGAGAAAAATATAATTCAACAATATGTTATTGAAACTTGTGTCCGTGGATAAGAGTCGCAAAAAAATAAAATCAAGCTAGATAAATGTTTGGAACTTAGAATCAAATGTGAAAAAGTTTGAATGTCGTAAAATTCACATGAAAGCAATTTTTCGCGCAGTTATGTTCTATTACATTATATTCGTTCAAGTGACTTTGAAGATTAACACAAATATTTCAATTTATGATAAAGTAGCTTTTAAGGTCAGGTGAAAACGACATTGAACAAGGACAAAAATAATACAGCTAAGACAAATGCCTGTGTCTTATCAGAAGAAACTAGCAACCTATCCGCAGATTAAAAAAAAAAGATTTCAAACAATCATTTTAATATGCAATAATAATTAAACTTATGCATATTATTTCTGAGCCTAATAAACTTAATTGCGAATAAAAGCCAACAACAGAATATGAGCTATGATATTGGTTAGTAGGTACTTTATTGCATCCTTCAAAAATATATCAAATTGTATTAGATTTGTACACAACTAGAGTGATTTCATGATCTTATCTTTAATCAAATTACCGCCATGCGGTTTGCCAACGTTTTCTTCTAAATTTGATAAGGAAGGAAACTGAGCAGACGGTAAAAGACGAAATGATATTGAGGCGTGAGCGGACTTTGTTAACTGCATAGGCATTAAGGCTAAAGCGCCCATCTAGCCCGCGAAGTTCAAATTTTTTGAGTTCTTCTAGAAATTTTTCAATATCTGACAATAATAAAAGGCAAATTTTGTAATTCGCGAAAAAGACCGTGTGCAGTGCATTTATTAATATATCCAACTTACTCTAAAACATTTCAAAAACGACAGCTATCCAGATAATACGGCAATTTTTGTATATTTAGTGATTTACTAGTATCATATCCACCGTGATAATATTTAGAGTAAAATAAATGTATTAATAAATGCACTGCACACGGTCTTTTAAGCGAATTACAAAATTTGTCTTTTATTATTGTCAGATTTTGAAAAAATTCTAAAAGAACTCAAAAAATTTGAACTTCGCGCGCTAGACAGGCGCCTTCACCTTAAGGACTAATTTACTATCGTTATATTTACAAAAGCTGAACTGTGATCGATTTTGTAGGATTAATGTTCTATCCGTAAGAAGATCCAATTGTAGGCGCTCATGTGCGGTCTTGAAATATCGTGAGGTACTAGATTACATACCTACCGGAGATCTTAAATTTGATTTATTAATTATACTACCAATGTTTATTTGTTATTTAATTATATTTTCGTTAAGTAACGATATTCAGCGCTCCGCAGCATTTAATATGAATTGTATTGGCATTATTGTTTTCACAACAAAGGTATTCAAGTCCACACATAGCCAGCTTGAGAAAGTAGCTCTCCCTTTTGGCACAAGTGTTGCCAATTAAAACTTTACTTCGCACTCGTGCACTTTGTACTGAAAGTGGCATTTTAATTTATTTATTATACGATACTTGCTGGCATATTGAAAAGTTGTCACAACACTAGCTCCGAGCTTTGAAGAAAATTTCAAGCAGAATATTATGTCAAAATGCACAGTGTTGGCATAAAAAGTTCATAACAATAACTTGACACTAACAAATGAGGTTTGTACAAACGAATAATGCAAGGGGGATGCTGCGAATTGATCCGAGCGCCAAGAACCTGTCAGTATGGATATCATTTCAAATTCGCACTTCTCACACCCCACCCTATCGCGTGAACAATCCCGATAGAACATTTATAATCCCCGGATAAATAATTTATTTATACTGTTCGGTAGTCGTAATCCATTTGTATGCCATGTCAAAATTGAAAACACATATTAAGTTTGATATGTGTCAATATGTCAATATTTATGTTTACGGATATTGCAGTTTCCTCTAGAGTGATATACTCTATTTTGTTAGACGATAGTGCTTTTTTGGTATTGAAAATAAATTTGACTGCAGTGAATGTATTGCCTCCTTTTCATATTCATAGTGTAAGCAACACAGCTATACCTATAGCTATCTAAATATATATAACTCAAAGGTGACTGACTGACTGACTGACTAACTGACATAGTGATCTATCAACGCACAGCCCAAACCACTGGACGGATCGGGCTGAAATTTGGCATGCAGGTAGATGTTATGACGTAGGCATCCGCTAAGAAAGGATTTTGATTAATTCTACCCCCTAGGGGATAAAATAGGGGATGAAAGTTTGTATGAAACTTTGTCAATTAAATTCCAAGACGAAGTCGCGGGCACAGCTAGTATTTAATAATTGTCATAATTGTGACAACAGATAAAGCACCAAAAGATTGTTGGGCATAAGGCTCTCTCACTCATATACATAGTACGTATATATAGTACATATATATATAGTACGAAACGCAGCTATAATAGCTACTTTACGCCAAATTTCTGTGAGAGGGTCGCGCTACCCTGGTCGAACCAGCCCGTATATGAGCTGTAGTCAATTGGCTACAGCTTGGCTACAGCACCTTCAAAATGAGAAGCTTGGTTACAAAGTAATAAAATGTGTATCCTTTTATTATTCTAATCTACGTATAAATCAGAACGTGACGATATGACAGTAGTAAGCTTAATAACATATTATGGTTGGAACTGAATCTGAATTCTACGAAATAGCTCCCTAAGTCGAAACTTAATTGGCAACCATATCCAGTTTATTCCACGTGCTATTTAGTTCAAAAATCTAGATCTAAAATACTATACGTTCTCTTACAGTACAGTCGTGAACTAAAGTTGCAACAAACACAATTCCAGTTGTCTAAAAATGATATTAAAATAAGTAAGTTGGAATTGTGGAAACGAGTTTTGTTGCCAATTGTACTCGCTCAGGACTGGTAAGTCGTGGGAGATTCGGCAAGATTAAATGATACATCGTTCTATGACAGAATATTATACTTGGAGATTGCAATTTCGCTACAATGAAATATCAACGGAGAGAACTTTGTGATATTAAATATTATTTCCTGGGAACTACCGTATATATAATATATATATAATCTAATATATTTATCTAATATATTTTATTTGATCAGATTTCAGTATCCGGCGTATTTTATACCGAGTCTCGACTTTATAAGGCCCGTATTAATAATTTGATTCAGAGCGATCTTGGAAATTTCATCATTCTTATGTCATACTATTACAAGATGACATGTTAAAACCGTACTGAAGACTGTTCTCAGACTTGAGATTGATTTTTAATACAGGCCTAATTGTTTTTTTTGCTTCGTTATAATAAAAAAATATTACCCAATTTGGTATTTATATCCAAGTTTACTGATTGACCAAACTGATTACCTGGCGCGGCTGCTCGCAAGGTCTGGACGCGCCCAATAATGTTGCATAATCTTTTTTGGTGCTAATTCTAATAATACTTTAAGGACACTAAACTAAAGTAAGTAAATGTGTAGACAAGCCATAAATTATGTAAAAGAGAGAAGCAGAATAGTGTGTGCGGCAAACATGAATATTAAACTTTTCGCACACATCACACGTTTTATTACAATGACAACGTCATTCCCATAATTTTACCCATGTTTTTTTTTTACTAAACATAACATCCGTAACGGTTGTAGCGTACCGAAATACTTGCCAAATAGGTCAAAGACACAGTTTTACAACTAAACTATGTAAAACCAGTAAATAAATAACGGACATTCCGGCCGGATTTACGCGTTGTGTTGTTTTTCGATTACTTTATTACGCACGCATTTTGTGGGTAGTATGAGAATGTTCGATTTATATATGCTAGTGGGGAAGTCGACGAAAGTATGCTTTATTGTGGTAATGGATAAGGTCGTTATTGTGGTAATAGAATATTGAAATTTGGAGTGGTCACTGCGCAAATGGGGATTATTACTTTGTCGCAAGGTACATCGATGGGAGTGACGGAGAATCATGAAGTGTGTAAGTCATTGGAGAAAGTTCATATTCAAGGTGGTAGAACCAAGCTTTAGCCGATTGACAATTTAGCTCATATATGTACTGACCGGGGTAGTACCACTGTCTCACAGAAGAGAAAGGAGATCGGCCTAATGTAATTATTATAGTTGCGTGTTGCACGATGATTGAGAGAGCCGGAAGTTCAACTCCCTACTTCCTTCCCCTCCCTCTGTTTCACTCAGCTTTATGTAAACAACGTGCGGGCGATTCCTTTTTGGTATTGCAAGCATTTATAGGCTACGGTAGCTGCTTAACATGAGGCGGGTCGATGGCGTGTTTACCGACTTTGTTATTAAAAATAACATTTGTCAGTGGACCTCTATATTATAATCTTATTACAGACGACGACGACGACGCACAGCAGTATTGAGGATGTCGTGAGAGAAACTTCTGAATCGCGATACGATATACGAAACGATACGATTCAGTATCGTGATTCGTATTGATAACGTGTTATATTGAGAAACTTGTTAGATTAGCTTCATGCCAAAAAACATGTGAAAAATTCATCAATTCGTATGAGCGGAAATTAGCCTGTAATTTGATATCTTTCTGTAATATATATATATATATATCCCGCATTTATAAATTCTGGTAAAATTATAACAGAAGACCGTTCTTTCATTTACTGATATTAATAAAAATCACAATGATAGGTTGGAAAGCTTACCAAAATCTTCCTAAAGCATGTCATATCTCTACCCCCATTCGTAAAGGGGGAGATTATGCCGCCGTCACACAAACCCGGGTTTATGGAAAAATGCTTAAAAGGAAAAATCAGTATTAAGTAGAAATGTTACAACAGTACTTATGTATGTACATACGAATTGCTTTGTGAGGGCTTTTGTATAAATAGAATGGGAAAATGTAGCGAGAGGAGAGCGGATATAAGAAATAACAGTTTTGTCTTTTGTTATAAACGTAGGAGTGTTTATTTAGAGATATTTATTACAGAAATATATTTTGTAATGTGGCAAATGTATTTTACAACGAATTAATGTTACAAGTCTAGCCTAGATTTTTGATTTGATATTGTACGCTCCCAGATCAAGATCGTTTTGGTAAGAGTTGACAAAAGATGCCACAACAAAGAGATCTCAGAGATCTTAACGAAGGTTTGAGCGAAGGCCGCTCGTCTCTACACCGGGTTCCATTTCCCGTCGGGGCAAAATTCGGAAATGGTCTTTTCGTAATTTTCCCAGGTCTGGGTTTCACTGGGATCGTCCCCAGTCCATTGTACGGTACCCATAGTACAAGCTTTGCTAAGTTTCGGACCATACAGTTGGTGAGTCAGTCTGGCGATATTTATTTATTAAACCATTACGAAGAAGAGTTATGTTGTATTGTATGTGTTTACCCTTATGACGGTGACAACGACGAGCAAAACAACAAATATTCATTTGAAAAATATGTACAACTAGCTGTGCCCCGCGACTTCATCTGCGTAGTATTGGATTATTGGGTTAAAAAGTATCCTATATGTTAATCCCGGTTATAATCTATCTGTGTTCCAAATTTCATCCAAATCCGTTCAGTAGTTTTTGCGTGAAGGAGTAACAAACATACATACATACATACATACATACATACATCCACACTCACAAACTTTCGCATTTATAATATTAAGTAGGATGGTGGTAAAATATTTTACGGTGGTGAAACTAACCTGTAGCTAGATGACTACAGCTCATATACGTACTGCATTGACTGGGGTAGGACCACCCTCTCACCGAAGTGGCTATTTAGCTGCGTATCGTACGATGAGTGAGCGAGTCAGCAACTCAAATATCCCTACCTGTCCCTCCATCTATCCTACTACCCTTCAGGGCGACAACGTGCGAGAAATGCCTTTAGTATTGCAAGCATCTATACGCAAATGTAACAGCGAATCGTACGCTATTTGCTGATTTTGTTATCTACTATATAAAAATAAGTCGGGTTTTCCTTCCTGACGCTATAACTCCAGAACGCACGAACCGATTTCCACGGTTTTGCATTCGTTTGAAAGGTCTCGGGCTCCGTGAGGTTTATAGCAAAGAAAATTCAGGAAAAAAATCAACAGAACGCGGACGGAGTCGCGGGGCATAGCTAGTATGCCTATAAAAAAGCAAAAAAATTGTAAACCTCATCAAATATTGGTAAGTTAATCCCAGAGAGTACGTCACATAAGAGGTGTTGTTGTATAAACAACATAATTTCCCATTTCTGTAAAGTTGTTTTAATAAGCACGAAGTCAAAGTATGACAAAAATGTGGACCGGAAGTATTCGCAACACTGATCAGTTTTCATAAAAGCAGGCAAGATAGGCCGCGGGATGTTAATTTATTAGTACACTAATAAAATATTTCGATAAACCGGTCTCAATATATCAAATTGCCGAAATATTTCGCATGGCAAAGCCAAACTATAAATAAACAGGGCGAAATTGGGATCAAGGGCGAAACAAAAATGCGGCACAAGACCGGATATTATCGAAAATTGAATTAAACATGATTCATGGATTCTATAACGGTGCGCCTAATATGAAAAACGACAGAAATAAGCCTGCCTTTATGTTAAACACTGATAATAAATTGGGGTGTTTTATCAAAGAAGGGACAAAGTGACAAACAATTTTAGTTTTAATAAGAACCAAAATCGATATTTTTTTAATGGTGATAGAGATAATTTGTATATACTAGGTGAAACAAAAAGGGTATACTATTTTTTTTGCAACTTAACTTTGTAAATCTCAAACTATCGGCTGTGTGGGACAGTTGAAGTACTAAAGGTTTTGTAGACTTGTGAAATCGGTCAACAGCTGTATTCTGTATATAGTATTTTGTTTTTCAAGTTCCCTCCAAAGCTGATGGTATGAGAATTACAAAGTTAAGTTTTGAAAAAAAAAGTATACCCATTATGTTTCACCTTGTATGTATAAATAACTAGCGGCCCGCCCCGGCTTCGCACGGGTACATTATGGTTACATTATTGGAGTTTTAGTAAGGATCCCTATTTTTAAAAAAAATATCATATAGCCTATGTCACCCGGGGATAGTGTAGCTTCCCAACAGTGAAATAATTTTTCAAATCGGTTCAGTAGTTTAAGCTAAGTTTAAGCTAATTAAGAGCCTATTCATTACAATCAAACAAACAAAGTTTTCCTCTTTATAATATTAGTATGATTAAGAAAAATTGTGTATAGATATAAATGTTATTAATTAGTTCTATTAAATAGAGCTAATTGAAAACATCTCATATACGGGCTTATTCGAACGGGTTTGTACCATCCTCTCACATAAGATTGGCGTAAAGAAGCTATTATAGATGCATTTCGCACGACGAGTGAGAGACAGTCAGAGCCAGAAGCATAACCCCCCCTCCCCTTCACTTTGGTACCGTGAGAGCAATGCCTTTGGTATTGCAAGCATCTATATATCAAAATTCAAATTCAAAATTCAAATTCCAAATTGTTTTTATTCATGTAAGCCAACAAAGCATTTATGAATAGTCAGAATCTACCACCGGTTCGGAATGCTGCTTCCACTGAGAAGAGCCGGCAAGAAACTCAATGGTTACTCTTTTCAATGAATGAAAGATGGTGTACATTCTCAGGAACAGCATAAAAAAATAATATGAGCAGGCAACACCATTGCCACTAAATAGCTAATAGTAAATAATAATCATATATGTAATAATGTAAATAAAATGAGAATGCTAGTTTAGTGTGATGTGCATACCTACTCATACTTACATCAAATGAAACGTTTACGAACCAAAATAATAATTGATAAAACAGGGGTGGATAATATGATAATTGCTTTGGTGTGATGCCTTCCATGCTAAGTAAATAAATAGTATTTAACGACAATGTTGTTAAGAGGAAAGTGAGTGGACCAATCCCCGCAAGCAGCGCCCGCGCACGAGCATGACTTGAAAAGTGGCATCACTCTCCTCAAACATAATAGAGGGAAGAGGGTGATCCGCTCAACAATATAATATCAAGCGGGTCGTTCGCATGATTGCCAACTTTATTACTGATATAGTATAAAGATATACTAATATTGTAAATATTTCAGTGTCAGATAAAACATGAATTATATTTTTATTAATTCTTGACAATATTCCTCTTAATCAATCATATATTACTAGCTGTGCCCGCGACTTCGTCTTGGAATTTAATTGACAAAGTTTCATACAAACTCTCATCCCCTATTTTATCCCCTTGGGGGTAGAATTAATCAAAATCCTTTCTTAGCGGATACCTACGTCATAACATCTACCTGCATGCCAAATTTCAGCCCGATCCGTCCAGTGGTTTGGGCTGTGCGTTGATAGATCACTATGTCAGCCAGTCAGTCAGTCACCTTTGAGTTATATATATATAGATATTCCATGTGGCCTACTAGGACTATTAGATAAAGACGCACTCTGTTTTGGACGAATACCGCGGATCTTATATACTGTTCCTAAAAGAAAGTGGCAAAAAACGTTGACTTATGCCAAAGTAATATAGCACTTAGTAACTTTTGTTTAGTTCTCTAGAACAAGGAGGCCTTTAGTGGCAAAGATGAATTTACCGAAGCTAAGTAATGGGTTTTCTTCATACCTGATTGGGCAAGAAAAGAGGCTACGTTAACTTTTTCATGAAGTTGTTTCAGCCTCGATAGTGGACTTAATGAAACGACATTTGATGAACGATGGGCGAAGCAATTTATCACTGTGCCTACGGATGATTAAGTGTTATTTTCTCCTGTATCCTCTTGGTTTTGTATTATGATAATTAAGTAGATTTTATTACATTGTGAAATCCTTTACCAAATGTGTAAGATGGATAAAAATTATTGTGTGCGTGTTACGCTTCGGGGCTGCAGCTGGAAACCAGGGGCAGGTGGGATGCATCACACATGCACCTTAGCATATGCAAAGCTGTGGGCTCTTTGGCCATGTATGACTATACAAGACTGGCTGAAAGTATCCCATAAACTTTAACCCCGGCGAAAAAAAAGGGGTGTTATAAGTTTAAATTGTACGTCTATGTATCTGTGTAGCTGTGTGTCTGTATGTGGCATCGTAGCGCCCAAGCGGAAGAACCGAACTATGAGAATGATATATCTACTATATAAAAATAAGTCGGGTTTTCCTTCCTGACGCTATAACTCCAGAATGCACGAACCGATTTCCACGGTTTTGAATTCGTTGGAAAGGTCTCGGGCTCCGTGAGGTTTATAGCAAAGAAAATTCAGGAAAAAATTCAACAGAACGCGGACGGAGACGCGGGGCACAGCTAGTGTATTATATAATTGGTGCTGCCGTATGAAAATTATCAGCTTTTTTGTAGTTTAAAAACTGTTGTACCTAATTTGTATAGGTGTACTTTTGTAAAGTACTGCCATGGTACCAAAAATGTATTTTTTCCTGTCTTTCTTATGTACTTACTTAATTTTACAAGAAAAAATACTGTACAAGTTTAGAAAAATCCTCAAAGGATTTTTAATCTCTCTCAGATTCGAAATTGATGTGATCTTTCGTTAGAAGTCGCAAGGTAACCTTTTTAGAATACAGGTCTAGTTAATCTTTTAGATAGAATCTCAAAGATAAGCTTCTACATTATTTATGTGTTCATGTCTTTTTTTAAATCTTTGAATGCAGTATCCTTACTTTTATAAATTAAGTTATGTCTCCATGAAGCAAATTATCGTATCAACAATATTTCAAGTACGTCGCACCCTGTATATTCGTGCAAGAATGATATTTGGTCCATCACATTTAACTTCGACCTTAATTACGCATCTTCAACTGGAGTGGAGTATTTACCCGCGTTGCTCAAGCATAAAAAATATGCCAATTTGTAAATTGCGCAGACGAAACGTCAACAACCAAAGTAATAAGCAATTATTTTTATCTCAAAGTGTACCTGTTATAAATGTTATAATGTAAGTATATCGCCAGAGGAACACCCCAACTGCACGGGCCCAAACTAAGCAACGCTTGTAATATGGTTACCGTACAAAGGACTGGGGGCGATCCCAGTGACACCCAGACGAGGGAAAATTACGAAACGGCTATTTCCGAAATTTACCCTGACGGGAACCACCAAGCGTAGTGAGCCAAGCGGCTTACGCTCGAACCACTGCGCCAAACGGTCGTCAAAAAATTTTGTAATACGATATATATATGTACGATATTGGTGTGATATAGGAGTGTTTTGTACACTTTATTGTTGGCAGGTAGATGACGCTGTTCACGCAGCGCAGGGCAGACCAGACTGTGACACGTGACTGGTCCCGCCACACAGTCCCACAACTATTACTCCTGTGTACCAGACCGACAATGGTGACCAATCATGACGTCGAGGTTTGACCCTCGACGAGTCCCGGGGAAAAGTTAAATTGTCTTGGAACCCACACGCATTTAATCGAAAGAATTAATAGGAGGAGTTGGAAGAAAAGTAAAATCCACTTGATTGATTGTGACACAGAACAAGCACAGAACGCTGTGACGTAGGCACGTGAACGCAGACATGTCTGCCCTGTTCTGCTGCTTATTTTAGTGATAGCACAACGCGTGCACGTGGAGACATGTTTTTTTTTGAGTAAAGCAATAGTGACATTTGTCTAGTTGGAAAATCAAGTTGTTTAAGTCATTTCGCTGCGTTGCAGGCTACGCTCATGACCTACATCTGCGTCAACATGGCATGGTACATGTCTGCTCCCGGGTTTTGAAACCACAAATTTCGGAACGGAAGACAATAGTCGAATGGTTAGGATGTGTTTCGAATCCTGAATCATTTACGACAGCGCTTTTATAACCACTAGGATTACAGATCGTCCGAGTGAATTTTATTAATGGTATTTTCGGAATTTTCCCCAGAATAGGTGTAACTGGGATCGCCCTAGGCGGTATAGTACCCATAATAAGTAAGATAATGTACCATTAAACCCAACTCACTGTATGCGATCATTCACTTGCCATACATTTTAGTTTATTCGGATGTCAAATACGGCTATTATACAAAACGGTATTGGCTTCTTCGTGTGAATCACCGATATCTCTTGTAGAGTGACAGCTAGATCCGTTCAGACTGTCATCCTACTGGACTCGGAACATTCTATACGACGTTTTCCTCTACGTGACCTTAATTCAAACTATCTCCAAAGATTTTCCCTAAGATTGACGTGACCACTTCATTGCCTGTCACATTTAAAAAGATTAGTGGGAAATGGATTCGGCTCGAAATAGCGAGGGTGGGTACCTAAAATTGATTCGTTTTACCAATAATGCTGGATTTACTGAATTCGGCACGTTGGGACTGCCTTTTTTAAGTAAATTCTGTGAATTATTGCAGGACCGGGGTCATTATCACGACTAAGCCGGCAACCCGATAACTCCTATAAATTTTACTGTTTTATTGATACGATCATTAACTGTGAAAAATGTATAGACAGAAGGGTTTGGGAATCATCGTGTGATTGAGATTACCTACCTGATTATAAATATCAAGGTTTTATAAACTAATAAAATATTAGATATATACTATTGAAAAAGGCTTTTATAAGTACATTTTTACAATTTTACAGCCATGATTGTAATCGCATATTTGTCATTTTAATAGATTGATCGTGGTTTGCCATAAAACCAGGTTCACCGTTGCCCTGGAGATTCACAAAAATAAATCATCAATTATTTCTACATGTGGCTGTGTCGTTTATCGTGAATCGAATACGCGCTATCAGATTTTACGCGTTGATTTTGGTGAAGCCACCCGTTTTCCAGAAGATATGATATAACGTGAAATATGAGAGCAGGTTTTCAGGACGGTTTTATATCGAGTGACATACATACTCAAAACCAAAGAATTAAAATGTAAACTGAAAAGCGCACTCACAAGACAAAAATAGATTTCTGCTACAATTCCGTGGTGCCTAAGTATTGAATTGTATTGGTGTTGCAGATAACCCTTAGAATGTTTAGACTGAATTCTTCCTCAGTGTAAATTCATCGTATTAAATCTGCAAATATAAATAATTCTATATTCAGAATTTTTCGTAATCGTAATATGACAAACGTGAAGGTAAAGTAAATAAAATAATCCGCTTTTGGGGACCCGGAAATGAAACCCGCGACCTCTATTTCCGGTTCAAATGTACCCGTCAATAGTGTTCAGAAGGTCAGAGATTTCCAACATGTATGCTATATTTATTGTTTGAATTACTTTTCTTACAACATAAGGGGCTACGTAATAGCCTAATAAATAAAACAGGAAGGGACGTTTTACACGGATAAATAAACAAAGGGATGACAGTGTTCCTGATGGAACACGTGTGTTTATACAGACATCAGGGAACAAACATTGGAATATGGATTAGTTTAACGGGAGCATGTGCCAATAACTAATGTAATTCATTTCGAAACAAAATTTCATATGATTACTTTTACAAACATATACAAATCCAAAGATAGATATATATAGATCTCTATATATATATTTAAAAAATAAATAATGGCGACAAATTATTTTTGTGCTTTCAAGTATGCCTGAACGTAATGTATAACGGTTTTTATAAAATGACTCGGATTAATAAATGATTTGTTGTACCTAATTACAAAACGTTTGGTAAAAGTAGGTACTAAAAGGAATACTTATTGGGAAAGTCACAAATAATTTGCTGTCATAATGTTTTGAAGCGAAGCTTCTATACGGACTTTCGGGGCGCTCGCCACGCGGCCACTCTATCCGTGCTAAACGTCAGTAGCGTTACACGATATATATAGGTATACAGAGTGACAGCTGCGGCACCCCACGCTTTATACTATAAAGCTTAGCATCTTTCGGGCGTCCCTTGACGGCACTGTTTTTTTTTCTAAGAGTATCTTATTTTATTATCTGTTATGATAACACGCAATTTTTTTCGATAATTCTACATCATTTTGTGCACCTCTTACAAACAAGACGAATACTCACGAACAAAGATTTTGCATATCCCACGCTCTTCGAGTGAGTGGCAAAAGTTTTCTCAAGGAACTTAGGCGGGGCATACACAAGGAGCATCTCAATAAGTCCACAGCACGAGTGCCGCAAATACAGTCTTTTATTAAATAAATTCATGCCCTGAATAACTGCCATGCGGCATGAGAATGGGAGTTCCGTATAAAAATAACATAGGTCATGTCTATTATTTAATGTTATTTCACTAATGCAATAAGCATGAATGGGTTAGTTAGTTATTATTCAAACTTTTCATGTGGAATGTACATCAAAAGTAGCTTGGTATCTGAAATGTTCAAAGTAATGATTGCTGAACACATAATAATAGTGCCTATTATCAGAATTAGAAATGAGAAATTATCTAAAGTAGGTACCTTTACGATCACACAATATTCCGTATGGTGATCATGTACCTACTTCAAAAAACTTCTAGTGTCATAATAATGCGATTTATTTGGACAATTAAAATACTGACCTACTTTTAATATGGTCTTCCGTAATAAGCTAACTTTTGTATTTTTTTTGAATAATTAGTAGGTACAACAGATCTGCTAGTGTTTGTTTAACCTAGTAAACAGGTTGAAACAGAAAGGGTATACTTTTTTTCAAAACTTAACTTTGTAGTTCTAAAACTATCAGCTTTGGAGGAAACTTGAAAAACAAAAGGTGTTATAGGGATACAGCTGTTCACAGATTTCATAAGACTACAAAACCTTCAGTACTTCAACTGTCCCACAAAGCCGATAGTTTTAGATTTACCAAGTTAAGTTGCAAAACAAATAGCCTACCCTTTCTGTTTCACCTAGTATATACCTAGCCTACTATTATTTAAAATAACATGCTTGAAAATATAAACAACTAGCGGTCCTAACAGATGCAATCTTGCCCTACCTAGAAGTCCGTAGAACTCGATTGCAGCGCAACATATCCGGTTCAACTGTGAAACTAAACCATCATGGGACTCACTCAAACACATACAAAATATCAAAATCGGTCCAGCTGTTTAGGAAGGATTCAGTGACAAACACACATACAGAATATTTTTTATATATCAGTAAAGATATTTATGCTAATAATTTAACGATAAAGGATACCCACATGTTCTTAACAATATTATTTTACCAATATTGAACGTCACGCGAAATTTTTTATGAAGGATAGACACACATCCGATTGAGTTGTTGAAGATGAAAGGTCTTGCTCAGTCTAATAAAACACGATAAAACATGTGATTGGTTCAAAATAATATAAACTTTATTTATTCATTTAATCAGGTAAGTAAGTAATCGAGATACTAAAATTAGAATGATAAAAAGAATTCACTATTAATTAAATTTCACGACCACTTTCAGAAAGTACTATTACACTGTTTTAATATTATTCATTAATTCGTCATAAATTGTACATAAACGTATTTTAAATATGAGGTGTTTTATTTGAGATCGTGTTCATAGTTTGTAAAATTAACTCTTCAAAATTAAATGCGATTTTTTTAACTGCATTTATTTACTCGTTGTCGGTTATAAAAATAATATTTAACACTAATCGACGACCGCTTGGCTCAGTGGTTCGAGCGTAGGCCGCTCGGCTCACTGCACATGGTGGTTGCGGGTTCGATTCCCGCCGGGGCAAATTTCGGAAATGGCCTTTTCGTAATTTGCCCGGGTCTGTGTGTAACTGGGATCGCCCCCACTAAAACCCCTCGCTGTACCCTCTTTGCCGCGTGTGTCGGGGATACGGTACCGCGATAAGCTCCCGCGTCCCCGAACGGCTTGGCCCTTGTAGGCCTCCGCTCCTGGGTGGTGTAAAGGGCCACCCAGTCCGGCCGAGAGGCGCTGTGTTGGTACAGGTAACACAGCGCCCCCTCACGAGCCCCTGAACGGACGACAGGCACCCCCGTGCCTGCCGTCTTGGGCTCAAGGAGTCGAGACGGTCACCGTTAGGTGGCCATCTCGTCTCCTGCTGCTGCAGCTCTAGGAGCCGCGGGGCGGGCAGGCTTCGCCGGGGCTTCTGCCCTAGCAGTGGCCTTCGCCTTCCGCCTTCTAGCCGGCGCCGTGGCGCAGGCGGTGCCACCGAGCTTATGGGCAGCGGGCCTACTCGACGCCGCGCACACTATGCAGTGCGGCGCGGCGGAACATCCCTCGCTTTTGTGGCCCGACTGCCCGCTAACTGGGATCGCCCCCAGTCCATTGTACGGTAACCCATAGTACAAGCTTTGCTTAGTTTGGGACCGTGCAGTTGGTATGTCAGTCTGGCGATATTTATATTTATATATTTACTTATATTTATTTCATGACCGGGAGCGCAGAGATGCAACAAAACCAAAAATTCCACCAGCTACTAGATTGAAAGCGCTTGTACGGTATCTTAAGGCGTCACCCGCAAAGTATTTCATATAACTAGGGGAACGAAAAGGGGAGACAGTAATGAGACACCCATTTGTCTTCTTAAGGTTTCACCAAAACGTTCGTGAAGTAACGACGTCTTCGTCATCGTTCACAAGACGGGGATGAAAACATCAATTTAGCGAACTAGGTCTTGACTTTCGAGGTGGCGGAGATGGTAATGACCGTTTTTCAGTTAAGCATTCATATAAGAACATAACATTTTTTGGTAATAATGTCATGAAACGATGTCAAAAAGGTCCTCTAATTTTAAACCTTAGAATAAGGATGCCATAGAACTGCACCGTTGCGTATAACCGTAAAGGACAGCAACATAGTAATGTACACAGAAAAGGCAATAAAAGCAAAGCAACCTACTTTCGAATGACTTCTGTTGCAATTTAAGCGTCAATAGCCTAGTGGTTAGAGGCGCCGTCCTCGTAGCTGAGAGGTTCCGGGTTCGATCCCCATCCTGGCTATTAAACTATTAAAGTGAGCCCACTCCTAGCACAAGCATTAGCTTAGTTGGAGGGGCTAAAGGGAATACTAGTAATGTGATAAACACACATTGCTAGTAATCTTTTTTTAAAAAAATAATAATAATCAAAGTCTGAACTTAGGTAGAAAAACTCAAGGATGTTTAAAAAACTGATACTGGTTGGAATTTATAAAATATTAGGTATGTCTGGCAATTGAACAAAAGCAGATACAAACACACTTAATGCATCCAGTTCACTTTCTCACAAAGGTTTATGCACACGCATTTAAAAGTTTAAAACCAATTAATAAGTTATCTATCTCAATATACAAAAACCTTTAATTAGGTTGTGGAGCTCATGATTAATTGTAGTACCTAGGTATTTCTGACGACGATATTAAAATGTCGCAAAGTTTCCCAAGTGATCATTGTGAATTTAAAAGCCTCTTTGGGCAACAGCCCTCATCATTTAATGGTTACAACCGATTTAAGTAGGTCGTAATATGTTTGTATTATATATGACCGCACATAAAGCTATCTTTACGATATTGATGTTAACAGAATCTGGTGATTCCTCGAAGGCGTAAAGACCTATACTAAAAAAACGGGACAATAAAATTGATCTCAGACAGTCCGAAATAAAATTTTTGCTGATATATGTCTATCTATAACTATAAACTTTTGTATTTTTATTGCTAGCTGTACTAGATGTTCTTAAAAATATTAAACAAACATTACGGATGGTCCCAAGATTTTAGAGGTATATTGGAATTTATTGTACAGAAAACAACACAGTTCAAACTGCTTAACTGCTTAACATCAGGCTAGTCATACGCTTGTTTGCCGACTTTGGAATATGTAAATCGGTACACTATCAAAAAATGTTTCCATAAAATCTCATCAAGGCGTAACGGCCAGATCATGCCTAAAAGGTAACAAAAGCAAAACATTGACGATACAATGGAGTGCGATGAAGGGCTTGATGGCTCCACTAGATAGTTCTCTTGGATAGCTCTAGACCTAGATAGCTCTTGTTATAGACCCGGCAAATGGCGCTCTTGTCGACATCCACAAAATACGCTAGCAAAGCTGCTGCAACATTATCCTCCTCATCATTGGTTGTAGTGAGTACAGTATCTTATTTATCTAGGCCCGTATTAATAAATCGAACTAAAGTCTAAGAGCGACCTTATAAATGTCATCCTTACAACATCCCAATACAAAATGACATGTTAAAGCGTACTCAAGATCGCACTCAGATTTTAAATAGATTTATTAATACAGCACTAAGTGTCAGTGAAATGAATGATGGAGACAAATCTTATATGAAGATCATCATCATCATCAGCCGGAAGTCGTCCACTGCTGGACATAGGCCTCCCCCCATGGAACGCCACAATGGACGGTTGCCCGCTATCCGCATCCAACGGCTCCCCGCGACTCTCACCAGATCGTCGGTCCATCTAGTGGGGGGCCGTCCAACTCTGCGTCTTCCGGTTCGAGGTCGCCACTCGAGAACCTTTCTTCCCCAACGGTTGTCAGTTCTACGAGCGATGTGGCCTGCCCATTGCCACTTCAGCTTGCTGATTCTGTGAGCTATGTCGGTGACTTTGGTTCTTTTGCGGATATTCTGGTTCCGGATCTTATCACGCAAAGAAACTCCTGGAGCTTATGCAGTAGGCCAACTGTAAGGGACCAAGTTTCGCTTCCGTAGGTCATCACTGGCAACACACTGATATATATGAAGATATAATAACTAAATAAATATCGCCAGGCGAACACACCAACAGTGTGGTCCCACGGTATATTCATGTGTGCCGATTCTATCTTCATTTGAACATATTTCCACCTATCAATTTCGTGATTTAGGACATCTGGTTCACATTTAAAAATAATTTCTGAATAGCAATCCAAGCTTGAAATAGATCGATTCTTAATGTTCTACGTTCAGTGTTGCCTACAGAAGTAAATTTATAGATCTATATCGGTTACTTAATCACCTAACAACGCGACCATAAATGGGAGTTATGGACGATTTTATTAACTCTAAGAATAAACTATATTCGAATTATTATTGGAAGCGGTCGACCGAGGAACTCGGTCTTTGGATCGTTTCACTTCAATTTACATCGCCCCAAAGTATTTTATTGGAGATAATATCAAGTAGGAAACAGTGGGGCACTAAAATATTAAATTTGACGGTTCAAAGATAATAAAAGCTTCTCTGAATAATTTTCAGAACGATTCTGGAATGGTGATGATAATTATTTTAACTGAAAACATTCAAAATTATACTTATTTTGATCAACCATTTGAAGGTTTGGTGAATAGAAAGCATTTGCGGCTCACTCAAAACAATTTATTTGTGTTGAAAAGATTTTACACTGCAGACATTAAATACATAAATTATGATTCGTAACACACAAAGCGTCGTTGTCAAAACGTCTTAACTTTGGAGCGACGGAAAACAGATGTTAAATCTGCGACGGTAATACAAACTATCCGCCTGTATTTAGGCCATCGTGAAAACCTTAACATATCATAAAAAAAACTTGTTAATTTTTTGTTGAAGAAAATGTTAATCATAACCCAATTGTGCACAAATGTTTTCGTTTAGATATGGTGTGTTTTTTAACAAAGCAAGTTAAAGAGGTAATTGTATCTACACGATGTGTACTTAAAAAAGAGTAATCTACTACTTACCAAAATCTGAGCGATACCTAATTTGTTTGATATTTGATTGGTATAAAAATATTTTGGAAAAACTTTGTAATTTAAAAACAAAATAACGTTACTCCTCAGGAAAAACTAAGTTATGTTGCACAAAACAATTTTGTCAGGTCATAAAACAGTTTCAGAAGAAGACAGTAAACTTAAACATACGACCTAACAACGAGACGGGAAGTCGACCAACACGTCATAAAGTTACCGAAGAGTACGAGATGTGAACACCTAATAGAGAAGTGAAATATATCGGGTTACATTACCAGGGGGTAAGCAGGGCTCCGAGAGCTTAATTGTGTTTTCAAACTGCAGTTCGGAAGTCGTGTGCAATATCAAATTTAAGTGGATAACATAGATGTGATGAAAAGGTACGGAAGAAATATTTTTAATGTCTTTTCCTCGAAAAACGAGTTGATTGTTATTTAGAAATTGTTTAGGAATCGTGGATGTTTAGGTCCGTGATTATTAATATACCCGGATGAAAATTTTAGATAAAATAAATTAGTTTATTTTATTCTCTTATATTTTGTACATACTTACTGTACCCACTGGTGGTCTTATTTTAAAAATGCACGATATTTTGCGTAGCGCCTTCGGAAACGATAAAGATGATATAGGTAGGTACCTAACACAAAGGACTATCTGATGGGTTTCGTTATAACAGCTAACATTTGATTAAATCACAACATCAACCGGCTATGAATAGGAAAAATATATGTCGTCAGATTCTTCTGTGGTATTTATAACATCTTTATCGTTTATTTATTATGGCTCCATGCAAAATATTGTGTATTATTGAATTCATAATAATAAATAAATCCTCTCCTAATCTTTTTGCTTTTCCAAGCAAATCGCTGAAAGCTATCCATCATCAAGATAACAAAGAAGTCTTAACTATTTATTTTTAACATAGTGAATAAAATATGGATCATAACGTTTTCAAGTGCAACAAGGCTCTAAATTCTAAACCACACGACGCTTTGCGCATTAATTAAACACAGTGCAATTTTGAAGGTTGCAAAATTAAACAGTTGCATAGTTTACTTTGAACTTATCAGTGCTGTAATTACACTAAACCAGTTATGGTTAGTACAGAATAGTTGTGTTACGCCGGGGAAGGTTCAACTTGTTCACAAGATAAGCTGAACTGGAACGAAATTCGCTGAAACTTTTCGAAGACTCCACGATCGTTATAATTTAATTTGTGTTTCATTTTCATGTCATGCAGAATATTGTGTATTATTAAAATAATACCTAATATATTATAATCTTTAGGTTAATATATACATAAAATTCCGGTGTGCGTGTGTTTGTAAATCTTCTCTTTTTAAACGGCTTGATCAATTTTGATATTTTTTTTGTACTTATGGCGTCACATTGATGGTTCTTAGCTGAACTCGGAAGTGGCGCTGTTGTCGACACCTAGATAATAAAATCTGCATTACTGAAACCCCGCACAAAAGCTTATAGCCAATGATAATAAAGAGCATTTAAATCACAGATATAGATTTACATAGATAACGCAAGTATCACGATTTGTATTGAAACCAAGCGTGCTGAATTTTTAAGACCTACTGTGACGTCATTAGTGACGGGAAATCCAAACCGATTCAAAGACACCGATGCCGCCGATGTCCCGCCGCCCGCTACGATTCTCTCGAGTAATCATCTCGCTCATACTCATATTTTTTATATCTGTAGTCGCGCGGACTGTAATTTAGCGGCGACCAACCTTGAGGCTTGGTCAGGGTTTCCTACACGCGAAGTACATGCATTTGCGTTATCTATGTAAATCTATATCTGTGATTCGAATAGTCTTAAGAACAAAAATTTAAAAAAGCGATTAAGTTCCTATAGTTAGTTAGAACGTAATCGAGTGGAGCAAAAAATGATCCTACCCACATGAGAGCTTACGAATCCCAACCATAATGTGGAAGTTATTTATGGCTAACGGTGGAGATACGGATTTAATTAATGTGGCCACTTCTATAATAATTATAGCAAGAGCTGTTACATAAGATTCGGTTGGCTTTGGAATTAAAACGAGAGAGAATCTTCTTACATACTTTGATTTATATCATTTTCTTTATATATTTCGCCTAGAACGATCGACGGTCTGTCTGTACCAATTCAATCTGTCTATATTGGTTTTGAGTTGCCCTTAAAAGCTGTATAGTCCTGAACACATTCTATGGGGTTTTTTTGTATCGGCTCTACTGTCCAACACAAAAGATTTATTTTTTAAATGACAAGGTCGGTAAACGAGCCTATGACCCGTAGCCTACAAAATGCTTGCAAAATGCTGTTATGCTTGAAATACCAAAAGCCTGTCCGCACCTAGCCGACCTGAAGTGGAGCGAGAAGGGTAGGGAGGTAAAGGGGCTTCCGGCTCTCGCACACATCGTACGAAACGCAGCTATAATAGCTACTTTACGCCGACCCGAGCCAAACCATATATGAGCTGTAGACAATTGACTACAGTCTGTCTCTACCAACAGTACGAACGTACCAAAGATGATGATCATGATCTATACAAATAAATAAAATTGGAGTGTCTGTTTGTAATATCAAAACCACACCTTTTCACTAAATGCATATGAAAGTACATACGACACCTATAACAAAAACGCGAATTAAATTTTTTTTGTTTGTCTGTCTGTCTGTGTGTTTGTTCTGGGTAATATCCAAAACGGCTGGACCGATTTTGACGGGACTTTCACTGGTAGATAGCTGTTGTTATAAGCAGTAACTTATGCTCCTTTTATTTTAGAAAAACAAAATTTAAAAATTAAAGGGGTCCTGTCGCGCGGGCTCAGAACGCGGGAGCGGGCTTTTTTGTTAAGTTAAATTCCACGCGGACGAAGTCGCGTGCTCAGCTAGTAGGTAAATAAATATTGTTGTTTCAATTCGAGCTTTGTTTACCACAATGGAAATTGTTTCTTCCAACTCCTCCTATTATTTCTTTCAATTAAATTCGTGCGGGTTCCAAGACAATTTAACTTTTCCCCGGGACTCGTCGAGGGTCAAACCTCGACGTCATTATTGGTCACCATTGTCGATCCTGGGTTACAGGAGTTACAGTGGTAGGAGTGTGTGGCGAGACTAGTCCCAAAAAAAAAAAATATTGTTGTCACATTGTAGGTGATAGCCGATTGGTTAAGCACGCGTCTTGCGGGCACCAGGTCCTGGGTTCAAACCCCAGCTCGCTCCTCTAGGTTTTTCGAAATCTATGTGCGAATCATAATTTCTATATTATGATTATCACTTGCGTACGCTGAAGGAAAACATCGTGAGGAAACCTGCATGTCTTAGAAGATCTAACCAATTTCCGAAAGACATTTGAAATCCGCCAACCCCCTGAATCATCCTCGTATTGAGGGGAGGCCCGTGCCCAGGAGTGGGACGTCAAAAAGGCTAAATTATTTTATGTACATTGTAGGTAGATATATACCAAACCTTACAATAGTAATAAGTTAATGTGCAATACAAAACAATATATAAACTATTACAGCACAATTCTCCGGGTTCTACGAGATGAAAGGACCATTCATCTTAATTTACAACGAAAAAGCAATAGAAACAGTACTACAAATCGGTCTAAAAGACCGTGCGGAAGTATCGTAACAATGAGATACGCGATACATTTGTACAGAACGAGAGATATAACAATACACTTTGTCTCGAGATATGACTGAAATTTATATGCAAATAAAAGACACAAGTACACCACTTTGCTCTCGCTAGTACCCCGTTAACAGTATTTGTAATATTCGGGTTTATTTACCTATGCGGGATTATTATCTAATAAATTACAGAATAAGCAGTGATAGCCGATTGGTTAAGCACGCGTCTTGCGGACTACCAGGTCTCGGGTTCAAACCCCGGCTCGCACCTCTGGATTTTTCGTAATCGATTCGCAAATCATAATTTCTATATGATTGTCACTTGCTTACGGTGAAGGAAAACATCGTGATGAAACCTGCATGTCTTAGAAGATTTAACCAATTTTCGAAACACATCTGAAATCCGCCAACCCGCACCGCGCCAGCGTGGTGGATTATGGCCCGAATCCCCCTCGTGTTGAGGGGAGGCCCGTGCCCAGGAGAGGGACGTCAAAAAAGACATTTTTTTTTTTAAATTATAAATTACAGAATAGGAATAAAATTAAGATAGGTACATAAATTAACAATAATTGTCGTTTTCCGTTCAATTGCGCATCAGCCTTATAAGCATCGCTCGCACGAAACATTCTTACGTACTAAAATTTTTATGGAGTAGGTATTGTAGCTACGTTTCGTATGATGACTAAGAGAGAAGGTCAACCTCCTCTCCCTTCCTCATCCTCTGTCTCACTGTCCGGCAGCTCGAAAACGTGCGACCAATGTCTTTGGTATTGCAAACATCTTTAGGCTGCGGCAATTACTTAACATCCGGCGGGTTGCTGATTTTGTTATGTAAATAAAAGTTATAAGGTAGATCTCGTAAACTTGTCTCAATGGTATCGTGGTCAGTGAGAGTTGATGCTATCAAAAGGAGTGCAGTATACTCACAATGTTTTCCTTCACCGTGCTACTAATTATAATTAGAATACAATTTCGGAAATGTCATTTTCGTAATATCCGCAAGTCTGGGATCACTGGAATAGCCAGTCCATCGTACAGTACCGATAGTACAAGCGTGGATTAGTTTGGGACCATACAGTTGGTGTCGGTTAGTGTGGCGATAGAAAGCAGAGCTGTAGGAGCTTCACTTAAATTTCAAGCAAGACACATTACTTTAGACATAGCCATCAACAGATGTAAACTGTAGATATCAGATAAATCGATTTAACCTCTTTAACGTTAAACACAGACACGAAGTAATGGAAGCACACGTTTCCCCAACCATTTCCTGCGCCCCCCGCGAACAATACGCACATACTTATTTACTAAAAGCTTTTGTTGCCCCACCAATGTTCAGCGGAGCGATACGAAAATGTGTTTGACATCCACAGTTGCGAGCAATGATTTCACTTTTATATTTCTCGTCCTTCAATAAAGGTGGCTTCAGAAGTCCGACGATTTACAAAATATGTATTTTTGAAGTGAGTACTTCAATGAAGCAGGTTCATGGGGATGTAATACATAATAATAGGTATGTAAAACCTTCGACACTCAAGATTGTGTTGTTTTTTTTTTCTAAAATACACCAAGCAATTTGAGGTTATCGAATTCAAGTGTAATTAGCGTCTTCACCTAAGCTAAACGGGCTCACTTCACTAGTTCAATTGCCAGAATGAGAATCGAACTCGGAACATCTGTGTTACGAGGGCAGCCCTTCTTAACACTAAATATAAATAAATACAATTTATTTTACACATTACACATTTTATCCGTGTGAAGCGGCCTTTTCAAGAACCTTTTAAAATATCCTAAGTGCTGAATACAATAACAGTTATAAAAAAACAGTACAGAGATACGTTTTGTCATGCAGAAATTTCAAACAATTAATAGAAAATGTTCTTAAAAGCTATACAATCTTTGCATTTCAACTTGGTTCAAATGTCGGTTGGAAAAGTTAATAGCTAATTCGCAAACCGGGAATTTACTTTATATTACACATAATATAAGGACATGGTCTATCACAAATGGTCTTTAGTCTGGCATAGCTAAATATTCATGATGTATCTAGGAGCTGATAAGCCATATATAACTCATGTTTTAGTTCAGGATTAATGGAAGGGTTGTGTACCTAATAGTTCTGAACATAATTTATGTTCCAATTTAAAACGTCGATTTGCTCATATTTCCATATAAAGTCCCTTTGCCTGCCTAAATTGTAATTAATAAAAAGAAATATTCATGCTTGGTCCAGACTTTCCACACAGGATGGTTTAGAAGTCCAACATAATACTAACCTACGTAGGTATTTGCATGACTATCAGGAAATAAAAAATGCCGCCAAATTTAATTTTTTTATATATAATGAAGGCGGCAACAGCCTCTTAACTCGCCTGTTGTTAAGCAGTTGACGTAGCTTATAGATGCTTGCAATACCAATGGCATTGCTCGCACATTGCCTACCTGAACGGGAGTGGGATAGAAAGGAGGGATGATGGTCTTCCGGCTCCCTCACCCACCGTAGAAAAACGCAGGTATAATAGCTACTTTAGGCCGATATACTGTGAGATGGTGGTACTACCCTGATCGAGTATATTATGTTGGTTATATTATTATGATAATTTTGATTATATTATTATTATTTTTAGTAATATCGCAGGGTTTAATTTATACCTTTTACTTAGTGATGTGCTTTAAATCTTCTTCAGCACACGAAGGTTTTTGCAATTATACCCTGTACTCATATGCCTATAATATTAGGTACATCTGTACCTCTGCCGGTCTAGTTCGTCCATGTACAAAGATACACATTTATTAACCTTAATACGCTGTACACATGAGTGTAATCAATCAGTGGAATCATGGTAAACGTAGTTCCAGATTGGAAGCTCATCATGAATTCCGGTCGACGGCTAAAATCCAGGAATCGGATCACGAGATGCAAACAGATAGGTAGGATACACACGAATAAGTACAATAAATTAGGTACATTGTAGTAAATAAATATCGTTAGACTAGCACACTAATGTTATGGCCCTAAATTCATGGATGGGCGCCACAAGCGTTCGTCACTGAAATGTATGGAATTTATTAATTTAATTCAATTGACTAATTACCGTTTCCGTTCATATAGTTCCAATTTGATAGCGGGTTTTTCGTACCTACCTTTTCTATACAAATAAATAAAATTGGAGTGTCTGTTTGTAATATCAAAATAACACCTTTTCACTAAATGCATATGAAAGTACATACGACACCTATAGCAAAAACGCGATTTAAAAAAATTTGGTCTGTCTGTCTGTCTGTCTGTCTGTGTGTTTGTTCCGGGTAATCTCAGAAACGGCTGGACCGATTTTGACGGGACTTTCACTGGTAGATAGCTGATGTTATAAGCAGTAACTTAGGCTACTTTAATTTTAGAAAAACAAAATTAAAAAAATGAGTCCTGTCGCGCGGGCTCAGAACGCGGGAGCGGGCTTTTTTGTTAAGTTAAATTCCACGCGGACGAAGTCGCGGGCTCAGCTAGTAATAAAATAAATCTCTTCACTTTCGTATCACACTTCGGTAGCCGATATGGTCAAGAAATATTGCACTTGATTTTAAGTGTCCCGATGGTTTTCAATTCCTCAAAGCACCTAGAAACGAGCCTCTCATAAAACACGATTTTATCTATCGCTAACAAAGTAAACTAACGATACCAGTTCCAACCAGACTTTTAATTTAAACGCGGACGACCGCTTGGCGCAGTGGTTCGAGCGTTGACCGCTCGGCTCACTGCACATGGTGGTTGCGTGCTCGATTCCCGCCCCGGGGCAAATTTCGGAAATAGCCTTTTCGTAATTATCCCAGGTCTGGGTGTGACTAGGATCGCCCCCAGTCCATTGTACGGTACCCATAGTACAAGCGTTGCTTAGTTTGGGGCCATACAGTTGGGTGTGCCAGTGTGGCGATATTTATTTAAATAAAGGATTCGTTTCAGTGCAGGTAGTTTGTAAAAAAATATGTGGGTACTTACTCGTACAATCAATGTATGCCGCTCGCGGTCCTGCGAACAAACAGAGTTTGTATTACTAATGTGGAAAACGTGAAGTCGTGTCAAGTGGAGCATGGGGTTTTATTGCGGGCGTATAGGTTCACAAATGGTACTGGATTTACAATGATAAGAGGATTTCTTTAAAGATGCTATAAGTATACACCAGAAGAAGTTCCTTATTGGAACCGAGTAATATTATTTTCGTTTTATTGTGATACCTATATGTTTTTTTTTTTATTTTATATTACTTAAATTTATGGACACATGTTTTTAGTGGGTACAGCAACAACGTGGCCTACCTATCTTCTATCGTCGATCGATGCAACATCTTCGGGCTAATGGATAGATAGAAAGATTTAATTAGGTAGTTTCTGACCCGTAGAACGTAAGTACGTCCAGCCTTGGCGTTCCGAAATTCCTAACGAGACTTTTGAAAAAAATAAACAATTGTCACACTTAATTGTTTCAAGTACCATATTAAAAAGATTCCTCTTTGACAGATTTTGGAATAATTTTAATCTAGGTTGGCGTCAGAATCTAATTTACTAGCAGACTAACGAAAAGAACCTCGCCGGGCCTGGTATGTGAAACCGACAATACTGTTTTAATATTGAAGTGACATTTACATGCACGAAGTTTTCCTTGCATCTGGGGGCAGTTCACACTTAATAGCAATGGTTTCTAGAGTTTCAACTTCAGTCTCAAATTTTGGGATCAGGAACTAATATTTTTTCTCAAAGTTAATTAGTTAGTTTAGGTTAGACTTTTATATCTTTCCTATGACTCGTAGAGGGTTAAATCTCATTATCTGCGTTGGAAATTACTCCAAATTTTAACTTACAGGAAGAACCTTTAAATGTATATCGAACTAAAACAAATCATGTAGCTCATTATTAGAAACTAAAGCAACTTGAATTCACCCAGTCATCTCAAGTTATGTTAGTAGATACAAAGGATACGATGTGCAATTAGACATTCCTACAACATAAAAAAATGAAAGATTAAGTCATAAAATGCTTCCGGCTGGTGCTGGGAATCTGAGCGCTTGTTTGCGTAAATCTCCCGGCAGTCTTGGAGCCCACAACGAATTTATGTAATCAGGCACAAAAATATGGGCCACAATAAAAATACGTCATTCATATGTCTCGGGTTTTATTTGTGTTCATTTTTTATTTGCGGCTTCCGAATTGCGTCTGGTGATTAATGGAATCTACGAAAATAGCCATTAGGTACATACAAAATCAGAAACAAAGGTAAAAACAACAACTTACTTAGAAATAGACGAAGATATACCTGTTTTATTAACTGCCTACAATGTTCTAACAGCCGCGATATAAATTTTACTATATCTAAATGTATTTAACTCTTCTCTATTTAACTGGACTGGGCCCATCTCCAGGTACGTTCATTATTTATTTTCCAAAATCTGTTCGTGAATTTATAATGATGTCATGTTTTGCTGGTCAATAACCGTTCAGGGCACACAAAACAAGTGAGCGGCCTATTATCGCAATTACATCATGAAGAGCAATTAACTCAAGTAGTGTAAGTGACTAATTAGTTCGAGTGGGTACCGTACAATTCAACAGTTCAAGGTAAGGGGCAGGTGCCTAATCGTGTGGCTCGGCTACGGAGCGTTTAGTAGTTGTTAGGAGGTATTTAGTGTAGCTACAGACCTTGGTGGATCATTAAGTGATTATGTGCTTCATGTATCAATAAGATGAGGGGTAGCGGTCAATCACACGGTTAACCCGGCACCGATATTTTCTATAATTTTACTGTACTCAGAAGTCAAATAAGTGAATTGTCTTTTAAAAATGTATAGACATGGTGCCGGCTTTTCCGTTTCGATGACCGCGTACTTAACTTTCAAATAACATAATAAAATCAATAACTATATAGAAATTCTAGTTGAAATCATAGATACATGAAAATTAATATAATTAAATGGTTGATGCATAAAATAATACTTCATCAGATCCATTAAATCATTCAAAAGTAATGCAAGTTCATAATATATTAAAACTAATCAAAACTTCGTAAAATATGATGACGAGTCTCTGTATAAACTTCAATACGACTGAGATTTTCAACTTTTGTGAAGCATATAAAATAAAAATATCAAATATTAAGCATTAAGTTTCTAATTTTAAATCGAGAAATAATGAGAGTGGAAAGATGAAAGGGATCTTCAATGTAAAGGGAATAGATAACTGTCCAACTAAGGTCAGGTTTAATCAAAGTAATGGGTCCTGTGAAAGTTATTAAAACCAAGCTGATTGGGTCTACGGTACAGATACCAGACTTAAGATACAAGGGTTATAGCGTTTGAAACCTGAGAAAAGTTATTTAACTTTAATGGATGCTATATTTTATTTTACCTTTTCGTATAATTTAACTTTCCTAATGAATAGTATTATTATATTTATTATTATATTATTATACTATATTATCAAAGATCAAATTCAAAGCAATCTTCAAACTTTATATATACAAAATGGGCTGATAGAGTCGAAGAGTAAAGCTAAGAATAAGTAACATGAACCAAATAAAAGAGAGATGGTCATGAAGCAGATCTGGATAGGGGCGGATAGAGTGTGGTCCATCAGTTACACGGACAAGGGTCTCTATGCTATAAATTTGAAGAAGAAATTCGAACTTATTCTAGGTGAATTAATGCCCAAAATTAGATTTAAGGTTGTCTGTACCTATGGTCATCCATACTAGTGACGTCGACATTGTAACTATATTTGTCAATCTATCAAAGTTGCAACAATTTGCAACAAATAGGTCCTATGTTTCACACCTATCAGTTTAATCGATGTGCAAACTAAGTAGTAGAGTGTGTAGAGTAATCAGAAACTTTCGATGAGCGGAGTTATAACCTCAATAAAGTGTATTAAGTGTCATAGAACACTTTTTTAGAAAGTGTTAAGATGTATTAAGTGTTAAGTTAAATATGTGTTATTAACACCCCTCAGCTGGGCGCGGCGCGTCGGGTCATTGGTACAAGGCTTAAAATTAGTCCTGAACGCTGACATGGTGAATTTTATATATATCTTTTCATGTAACATTATTCTATAACATTAATAATGTTATACGTCCACATATTGCATTGTTTTAACAATGTTATACAACATGGGAAAGTTACACAACATGTTCAATCATGTGGATGTACAGATTCATTAGAAAGTCTATCCAAATACCCTATTAGCCAGATACTTCGTACATAATGAAATAACCCAAATTACCCACCAAAGCTCCTAGTTTGTAATATACCTACATAAAATACATAATACTCACTTCCGCTTCCGACTTATGTGGGCTTAGCGGCTTGATCCTGTATAGTTCGGAACTGTTTATGATAGGAACCATGCAGCTAAGTATAAACATAATGAGGTAGTTAACGCTAGCTTCGGAAGTAAGTAGTTTTGGAACTTCGTGGCACTAAGTTGTTGTTTGAAGTTTGTTTTTTCATCCATAAAACGTAAAGAAACCTGATTTAAATATCAATGTGCCTTGTTAGATTTATGGCGCTTATACACTTTGCACATTGGTTGAATAAAGGCAAGCATACACTCGGACTAAAATATAAGTCACTTTGCGAAACTATCTTCATTTCTTACCTAAGCGCCCTTCCAGTCATATCTACTTAGTTAATTTTCAAAGCCTAAAGGAGTTCAAGTATGATGCTTAAACATCAACACAAAACAAGTCATAAGTAATTATTTTAATTAAGTTTGATATAGTAAACAGTAGCATAAGCATTAAAATTTCAGATTTTCATTAACACTAATAATAAATCAATCTTCTCATTGAACTAAGTCAATATTATCTGATCCAACGAGCCCGAGAATACATCTTAATATTCATGTAAAACCGGCTTAAAGTGGGATTAATGTCAACCGACTTATTTAACTTTCATTCACTGAGGTTAAGTCAGGTTTAATTGAAGTATCCGCCCGATATTGGATATTACTTTAACAAATTAAACAAAACTAATTTTACGATCAGCAAACGTTTTTGAAAGCACAACTTTAGGCCATAAATCTTAAGCGAAATTTGGTCCATTTACAAATTGAATCTATTGACACAGCCGTTATTTGGTATTAAACATACTTTGCTATTTATTGTGTATGCAGTAGGAGCTATATTTCTTTGCATTTTGCGCTTAAAGACGCAATATTAAAAAATCAGTTGCTCATTCAAGATGGTTTTCCTAGTGAATTTCCTAAAAAATCCTAGTGAATTTCCTAGAAATTCTTAGTGAATAGTAGATACTGAATGGTATGCATAATAAATTTTTTTTTACAACTGAGGTTTTGAGTTCAACCAGGACCAATTTTTTTGTGCAATTCAAAATAATTTACCAAAAGTGGTTGTGACAGATTATTTGGACAATAACCGGAAGTGAGATGTGTCTTACGCCAATATAATACGAGTGATGTAAAAGTCATTCAAACATTGTTGGCGTTGAATGATTTGGTGTTTTTATGAGCTCCATTAGCTTTCAATGTTTTATTTCTACATTGAAATAATAGTCTGGGCTACTCATACTGTTATATGGATGAGGGATATAAACATAGAGATTTGTTAGCATACAACTGTAACATCGTAACATGGTGTAATAAAATATTAGCTAAGCTAGTGACCTCTTATCTTGGCATAGCGCCATGCGCCATGTTGCTCTGGCATATTTTACAAGCCGCGCTTTTGGATGCTGAGTCTCTATTTTTTAGGGTTCCGTAATCCCTACGAAGAACCCTTGCGTCAGTTATAGTCGGAAGTTGACGAAATTTGGTACAGAATACCTTAAGAATAGAACTCACTTTCAAAAATATAAAATGTTACAAAATTACGTTTGTTGATGAACCTCCCCGAACACGGAAAGAGGAGATTTTTTTTAGTTACTCCAATATTTTGGGTATCGTTGAAAAGGTTTTTTCATATTAATTAGTGTTTCAATACAACATCAAAAATTATGTTTGCGAGATTATTAACTTTTAAGGATTTAATCAAAATTTACGTTATGAATTCCGACACTTCTCACTTTTTTATGATAATCTCCAAAACTAGTTAGACAAAAATATCAATTCGTTATTAATATGGCTACAGAACCCTACATGGTACGTGCTCGGCTAGATTTTTTATATATAATCTTTTATCTCTATAGTAAATAAAGGAATAATTGCGCGGACATGGTAATAACACCGATCATGCATGTGTCAGGAACCACGACCGTCCCTAACAATTGGGTGGATTCTCAAGGGAATAGATTGCAACTGGATAATGTACCTACATTCTCGTACACAAGATTCATAACAGTGTGGTCAATTGTCTTCTGACCACCTAGCTTGAGCTATTTGCTTACGACTACCACGGTTAACCTATTAATAAAATGTTAACGATATTTTTATGCGGTTTTCTGTGATCTGACTTCCGATATTTTAACGGTTATGAGTTATAGATAAAAATGATTATGTGTAGAACAATATTAATATTATTTATGGTTTTGGTATCACCTAGTATAGTACACCGACATATTTATTGAGTATACCTCGTCATTTGCCAGTTCTGTAGTTCCTCTCCATCAAAAGGTTGCCTGGTAGAGTTCACTATTAGTGATAAGGCCTGGTTCTTCTTGTCCTTTATGGTGGAACAATAAAGAGACAAATACTTTTATAATATACTCTAATATGTAGAGTAATTGGTTACTTCAAGGTCAAGCCTTGAACGGACCAATAGGAATTCGCCGTTTTCCCTGATACACCGCCAACTTTTGACAACTGCATTCTCATACAATAGTGAATAAATAAATATCGCCAGACTGACACACCAACTGTATGGACCCAAACTAAGCAACGCTTGTACTATGGGTACCGTACAATGGACTGGGGGCGATCCCAGAATAAGGCAAATTATGAAAGGCCATTTTCGAAATTTGCACCGGCGGGAATCGAACCCGCAACCACCATGTGCAGTGAGCCGAGCGGCCTACGTTCGAACCACTGCGCCAAGCGGTCGTCAATGGCATCTTATCTTACTAGTCTGTGTTCACTGAAAATCTATATTTTAATTGAACATTTTGTCTACAACTTGAGCTAGACTTGTCGTTATTTTATAATAAAATAACTTCGTTGTTGCAAATGTATGATTGGAACATATTAAACGATTCATGTAAATCGCTTACGAGGCAATCCAACTTACACATCTGTATAATTTTCCCATTCAGAACAGCATTTTTTTACAATCCTAACATAATATGAAATCTAGGCAAATAAAATATAGCATCATTTGTAATATTTTTGCATGAACACGCAAAATAGCTTTTCATTTTATATTTTACAATATTTTTATTTTGTTTCGGCTATTCGTCAAAATAAATTAACTCAATTGAACTTGCCATGAAGCTAGTATATGTGAATAATGACTATATTTTTCGTGATTTTGATGCTTTTCAGTTTATTCCTATCAATCAAACGTCTGTCCAATTTAGTTGCAGTGCCTTAACTAGGGCGATTGCATCGGTACCCAGGCACAGGGCGCAGATCATGGAGGGGCGAATAAATTATTAGACCAGATCCTTCTTCTAATTTGTTTGTACGACAAAGATCGAAGCTGTCATTTCCGACAACCGATTATTTCTGTCAACTCTGAATACCCCTCCCTGGACCAAGTTTTAAAGTTTTCAAGGGCGCAGTTATAGGAGCGCGCATAAAAGGCTATACGGCACTGTTTATTTGGTACATATTTCACAGCTGCCTATCACAAAGCAGAATCATTCATCATAGTGCTGGGTTTTATTTTAGCCTTTTTGTTGTACTAAGTAGATAATAGTAGACCGCTTGGCGCAGTGGTTCGAGCGTAGGCCGCTCGGCTCACTGCACATGGTGGTTGCGGGTTCGATTCCTGCTGGGGTAAATTTCGGAAATGGCCTTTTCGTAATTTGCCCTAGTCTGGGTATCACTGGGATCGCCCTCAGTCCATTGTACGGTACCTATAGTACAATCGTTGCTTAGTTTGGGGCCATACAGTTGGTGTGTCAGTCTGGCGACATTTATCCTACTAATCCTACTAATATTATAAATGCGAAAGTTTGTGAGTGTGGATATTTGTTACTCTTTAAGGCAAAAACGGATTTTGATGAAATTTGGAACACAGATAGTTTATAACCGGGATTAACACATAGGATACTTTTTATCCCGATAATCCCGAAATTTTTGTTAAGTTAAATACTACGCGGACGAAGTCGGTGGGCACCGCTAGTTTAATATAAAAAAGGTAAATATGTCTAAAATCTACAGTCAGTTTTTCATTCGAAAACGTATCGCATTTATTTGGTACACCTAATGGATATGCTTTTACGATAAGCAAAATAAAAAGCATCAGATTGCTTTAAAATCAAAATAGAATATCATTTTAACAGATATTTTTCGCGTTAAAATTGTGGTATTGTGTTAATTTTAAGTGCATCTTTACCACAATACATTAGCAGTTAATTAATACATCTAAAATGTGGCGCTTCTTTTTTAAAGTGCGGCTTGAAAAAGAAGTATCATATCAAATAAAATATTGCGAGTTTATCTACTTGAGGACACTGAAACATAAATCACATAATAATAATAATTTAGCCCATTTGACGTACCACTCCTGGGCACGAGCCTCTCCTCACTACGAGGGGGATTCAGGCCGTAATACACCACGCTGGCCCAGTGCGGGTTGGCGGATTTCACATTTCTTTCGAAAATTTTCTAAGTCACGCAGGTTTTATCACGATGTTTTCCTTCACCGTACGCAAGTAATAATCATAATATATATTATTAATCGCACTTAGATTTTGAAAAACCCAGAGGAGTGAGCCAGGGTTTTTTAACCCAGAACCTGGTGCCCGAAAGACGCGTGCTTAACCAATCGGCTATCACTGCTATCACATAAGAAATAGTTTTTTCTCCTCCTTTGACACGATATTATCAACACGATATTATCACTACATAGTATAAAACAAAGTCGCTTCCCGCTGTCTTCAGTCCCTATGTATGCTTATATCTTTAAAATTACTTAGTGCTGTTTTTTAAATAGATAGTGTGATTCAAGAGGAAGGTTTATATGTACAATTAATGCATAACATAGTAGAGAAACACTGATAAAAATACCCGTGCGAAGCCGGGGCGGGTCGCTAGTTATCAATAAATACACGACCAAGTTATTTCCTAAATAGTTTTACCATAATACCATCTACGTCCTTCGTAGCTGTAATAATACGTGTATTATTAAAAGGAAAATATCTTGTTACACACGGTGCAATACGGGCCCGACAATGGCTCGCAATTAATTGCTTCCGATCGGAACTCATCGCATGGAAACAGATAGGTACTTTGTTTTCTTGTCTTAATGAAGGACCTATATTTTTTCTGTATTTGTTCTGTCATTTTTAGCTTATTTATACACTAGCTGAGCCCGCGACTTCGTCCGCGTGGAATTTAACTTAACAAAAAAGCCCGCTCCCGCGTTCTGTGCCCGCACGACAGAACCCATTTTTTCATTTTTTTTAAATTTTGTTTTTCTAAAATAAAAGTAGCCTAAGTTACTGCTTATAACATCAGCTATCTACCAGTGAAAGTCCCGTCAAAATCGGTCCACCCGTTTCGGAGATACTCTTTGATTTCATGTGTTTTTTTTTTACGCGGAACCCTAATTATTTTTCAAAAATTAAAGTGGCCTAAGTTACTCCCTATTACAACAGCTATCTGCCAGTGAAAGTCCCGTCAAAATCGGTCCAGCCGTTTCGGAGATTACCCGGAACAAACACACAGACAGACAGACAGACAAAATTTTTTTACTTTCATATGCAGTTAGTGAAAAGGTGTTATTTTGATATTACAAACAGACACTCCAATTTTATTTATTTATATAGATAATATTTGTCCGCGCTTAATTCACAAAATACTGAGCTTACTTTAACGAATTTTCCACTATTGAAAACAGATGGCTTAATTAGTAGTAGGTAAAGGATTAATTATGGTTGCTCAAGCACGGCCGAAGCAAAAGCTAGTTGTGTTATAAAGTACCTATATAGAATTTGAGATTTCCAGGAACAACTCATCCCCTAGAATTCCATATTTCGAGAATCAATAATTACAATTAGGTACTTAATAGACTCAGTACAAAATATTATTTTGAAGAACCGTGTATATTAGTCCGACCATTCTATCTCGTAGTTCAAGTAGTTGAAACCAGAAATTGCGCACAAATTAACCAATGAACGCACAGAAATACACATCTGTCAGGAATAGCGGTGTCTCTTCTTGAATAAGGAGAGACTAGAACAATCTCCTTTTTATCTCGCAATTTCTCCGAAGCGAAGTCCGTCTGTCACTAATTGGTTGCGTAAGCATCTGGTGTACATCTTTGGTGTACATTAGTTGACCTCAAGACCTAGTCTGTTTCATAAACGAACTGATAATTTAACTGAGCGTTTTAATTGCGTTATTTGTGGTTAGTTGACGATTCAGTTTATTTTTGAACGAGTTGATATAAATAAGACTGATACAAAATACCGATAAGTTACTATAGCGACCTTCGTTTATTAATATCCTCTTGTATTGGTAAGAAATATAGGGTATTCATTTAATAATGTAAAATATTATTCATGTCGCCTTAATAAATTTTAATACCTTACCCTAAAAAAACACATGTTATAAATATTTTATGTTGTGTGAATAATACATCTGGTTGTTAGAAAGACCTTATATAATATATGTGATTTCCAAAAGGTGATGAGTTTAAAAGCCGGTCACTGCTGGGCTCGCCAATATTCGGGCAGCCATTTCATAAATTCGTTTTTCACTCTGTGCCAGACACCAGAACTATTAATTTGAAATTTTGAGGGCAGGGAATTTGTGAATTCCATAACGTGGGATCTTTTCTGCGCAACCGCAAACTAATGCTTCCTCAATACTAATTTATGATACCGGAAAAAATACACGGAACCATAAGATGGAATGGCCTGATTCCAGTTATAAATTGTGAAGATAATACGGGGTTGCGGTGAACACGGAAAATAAATTATCCTTCAGAAATATACGCCGTGATGCTCATAATATATTCTATTAAGGCTAAAGCGCCCATGTAGCCCGCGAAGTTCAAATTTTTTGAGTTCTTTTAGAAATTTTTCAAAATCTGACAATAATAAAAGACAAATTTTGTAATTTGCGAAAAAGACCGTGTGCAGTGCATTTATTAATATATCCAACTTACTCTAAAACATTTCAAGAACGACAGCTATCCAGATAATCTGGCAATTTTTGTATATTTAGTGATTTACTAGTATCATATCCACCGTGATAATATTTAGAGTAAAATAAATGTATTAATAAACGCACTGCATACTGTGTTTTTCGCAAATCACAAAATGTTGTCTTAAATGTTTTCAGATTTTGGATAAACTATAAAAATACTCGAAAATTTTGAATTTCGCGGGCTAGACAGGCGCCTTCACCTTAAGACATAAGTGTGGTAGTTTTTGCATAGGATATTATGTGTGGGTTTATTAAACAACTTTGAAGATGTCCAATTTCTGTCACACAAGTCTTCTCCTTCTTCTATCTTTAAAAATATGGCCCAGTGGTATTTTGCCAGGATCTAGTAACAAATAGCAATAACAAACACAATTAGTAACAATACAATACAAAAATGTGACCGTCAACTTTGGAAAGAAAAGATTCACGGAGTGGCGGCGAAGCGACTAAATGTAGTAACAATCAAAATTCAACTTAATTTGCTTCAAATTAGGACTGCAAATTGGTCAAGTAACCGCACGCGCCTCCACCACGCATCACGGCTTTTTGAGGCCCCTTCGCTATACCATTGACAACCGTATGCAGAAGATTATAAAGTTGAATTTAAACTGTTCATAAATGTACCTAGTCACTTCACAGCCACTCTGTCCGTCTGCGCTGACCCATAAATTCGTTCAAAAGCTACAAAGAATCAAGAAGATACGCATCTGCCATAAAACATCAGCTCGTTGAGTAACCATTAGTCTATACCACTTCGCATCTCATCTATCCATCGCAAATCATTCGACAATAAAAGTGACTGCATCAATAGATCTCTGTGTAAGACACCTATTCATTGTAGGTAAGCGGTAGCGGACATATTATGTACACCTTAACTAAACTAAAAATAAAGAAAAGAAAACATGACGCACTCGATTATTTTGCAAGATTAATAGTAATAATAGGAAAAGCTTTGCATTCCCCACTGCTTATTAAAAATCATCTTGTTATTACTATGATAGCTTAATTAATTGTAAGAATGTAGTTTTGAAAGTGTCCTCTACATTATAAAGATACACTCATAACAACTTGATGGTATCGTAAAAGTTGGAATCATGCATCAATCAACAAATATTAAAATGACTCAAGAATCGAACTTTGAAAATGACAAAGAATCATTGATAAAGTTTTTATTAGCAATCGCAGATTGAGTCATGCTGACGTCATGTCTGAAGTATTTCGATACAAGATTTTAACATTACAATATCAGCCTTATTGTAAATATACCTTAAAGTTTGCTGTGCATATACCTATATATACAGATTGATACAGAAAAGTTGTACTTTTATTTTTCAAAACTTAACTTTGTAATTCTAAAACTATCAGCTTTGGAGGAAATTTGAAAAACAAAAGGAATTCTAGGGATACAGCTGTTGACAGATTTTATAACTCTACAAAACCTTTAGTACTTCAACTGTCCCACCAAGCCGACAGTTTTAGATTTACAAAGTAAAGTTGCAAAAAAAATAGTATACTTGTTTCACCTGGTACACCTATCATAAGGAGAATAGGACAGAGGGAAGAGAAGGGGAAGGGTTGTGTAGGCTTCCAACTCTCTCACTCATCGTGCGAAACACAGCTGTAATAGCTACTTTACGACGATCTTCTGTAAGAGGATAGTACTCTCCTGGTAGAGCAAGACCCTATAATAGGGAAACAAAAAGGGTATACAATTTTTTTTGCAACTTAACTTTGTAAATCTCAAACTATCGGCTTTGTGGGACAGTTGAAGTACTAAAGGTTTTGTAAACTTGTGAAACATTTCCACAGCTGTATTCCTATAACACCTTTCGTTTTTCAAGTTTCCTCCAAAGCTGATAGTTTTAGAATTACAAAGTTAAGTTTTGCAAAAAAAAGTATACCCTTTCTGTTTCACCCTGTATGAGCTGTAGTCAACTGGCTACAGCTTGGCTCCACTACTATGAAAATATATATTTACTAGCTGTGCCCCGCGACTCCGTCCGCGTGGAATATGGACCACCCTTAACATTTAGATGTATGAAGAATTGATAGTAGCCGATTCTCAGACCTACCCGATATGCACACAAAATTACATGAAAATCAGTCGAGCCGTGTCGGAGGAGTTTGGTAATTAACATTGTGACACGAGAATTTTATATATAAGATTTACATTGTATAGCTCTATCATTCTTTGTGGTATTAATTAATCTGTGGTTATGTATCGCTGTTCTCGTCACTGTGTTACCACTTCATAGCTATTACTGAGGTATTATACATAACACCGATTAAACTCGATATGATCGCCCTCGCCCAAGATAGCATTACTACTTACTTGTTTGTAAATAATTTCGTCTGAAGCACGCCTTTGTTCCGACTTCGTAGTAAGTGTTGAAATATTGGATTTCATGAAGCAAAAATAGTGCGGAAATTACGCGGAGGTACAAACAATGGAAGGGAAATTAAAAATAAACCTGTTGTTGTCAAAAGCTTTCACTATACAATAACAATTTGCTCATCCGCAAAATCATTCTGAAGATATTTATTATCAAACTGATTTTAATTAGAAACCTGTTTATACGCCTTGTATTTAAACGTGTTGGGAGTATATGTTGGGCGAGTGATCATGACTTTAAAACAAATTAGTTTCTACTCATGATAAGTATCAAAATGCTACACAAAATATAACACTCATAAAATAATTACCAAAAAAATTATACAATTTCTATGTCGTAAATAGTAGTTAGGAACCTCCAGTTATGTAGACGGCCGAAGGAAGTATATTTTTTGAGAAATATAAGCAAAATGAGGACTGTAGTTTATAAGCGAAAAACCTGTCTATACCTTTTTATCACGCGAAAAATGTATCATCCAACTTTCAGATTATTTTATGCGTGACTAAACATTTTTCTATACCATTTCCTAACCGATAGGTTCCAAAGTTATTTTAGCTACTCACCCACTGACCTTTACGAGAGAGCTCCATTCATTTCGTTGGTTAGTAACTGAACCGAGGGAATGAAATATTGAAAGAACCTGCCGAACTAAGTGATATGGTTCGGCATCCTTTGACCTACACGACATTGATGAAACTCACTATTTGCACTGTGTCCTATTGGAATCGCTTTCCTATTCGCTCCTAAGTCAATAAATTTATTTCATCAAAGGACAAATATAGGGACACGGAATAAGTTTTTTTTTCATATAACAAAGTGGGCAAACAATCGTACGATCCGCCAGATGTTAAGCACTTGTCGTAGCCTACAGATGCTGGCAATACCAAAGGCATTGCTTGCACGTTACCGACCTGAAGGGAAGTGGGGGAATGACACGGGGTTGGGTTTTTTGGCTCTTTACGCAGCTATAATAGCTACTTTACGCCGATGTTCTGTGAGAAGGTGGTACTACACTGGTCGGTCAGCCTGTACCTATATGAACTGTAGTGAATAGGCTACAGCTTGGCTCTACCAGCGTCAAAGTGTTATTCTTAATGTTCTTGTTAACTGTAATAATACAAGGTTATTTGTATTTCGACTTGCCTATTTCTTTGGGCTTTGATAGAATTCAACACAAAACATCACGCAAGCGTGGATTTAAAAGAATTAGATCATGGTCGTACGCATCTGTTCGATTAGACGCCTAAGCCGCAATATACTATGAACCTGCTTCAGAAAATAACAAGCCATTACATTTCCGAACAAAATAGCTAGAGATGATCTTTTCCAATTTTTATAGACCAGTAAAAACTAAATCCAATAAAACATTCGCCATTCCTTTTTTCTCATCGACCAGATTATTATTTCGGTTCCTAACAATTGTGATGAACATAAAACTATTTACTGTGCCTATAAAGTGTTTTATCGTTCACAATTCGGCCGAATAAATTGATTGGCTGTGTAACACCATCTTCACTTATTGTTTGACAACGGTCATCCGATCCGATATTAGAAAATGCCGAGAAGTAACTCGAGATTCCTGAAATCGGATTTTAATGATAAAGATGACTGTGAAGATTATAAAATTTTCAAAGTGAAACCGGATCACCTGGTGCTGGAATTAGGTCGAGTACCTATCCCTAAAACTTAATAAGAATATCCTACCTGTCCTGAATAAGTGAGAACAAATTTTAAAAGTAAAAACATTTATAAGAATTGTTTAGTATACAGTACAGTTTAATATAATTAGAAAAACGTTTTTGTATATTAATTAGGTAATTATAATTAGCCAAAATGAGAATTCTCTACGGCTTCTGTTGTATCTGTTCAGATCAGTGTATTATTTTTCTGGATAAATAAAGAGATGAAATAAATGGAGGGAGAAAGAGAGTAGAATCTTGTACATATGGACAAACCACTTTTATTAAGCTACAAATAACTCTACCATGTTAATACATTCGCTAAGATACTAATCTTCGTTAAATATTCGACATAGCATACGTCATGACTCGGATAACCGATAGAGTCACTTTACAATTTGTCGCAATACAATTTACATAGATGCTAGCGACTAGCGAGTGTTTAGACTTGGTCGTAGAGCTCATGATAGAGTAAACTTAGAAGATACATCTAAAACATGGCGATGCTTATTTTAAACTATTTTTTTTTACATTCATGGAACTCCGATCAACATTCTTCAGTTTCTACTATACCTATCTACATGTGATATGTGTGTACTATGAGGAACTCTATCCTTCTTTTATTATTTTTAAATATATTTAATATCATATTTTTTATTTCCAACAAATTCTCCGGCCCAATCATCTATTGCAGGTTAGGTCTCAGTTAGGTACCTTCCCTTATCTACCATACAAAAGAACTCGGGTAGGGAAATATATAAAATAATGAGGAAATATAAGGGGTCCTAACCGAACCCTCCGATATTGACCTTAAATATCCGGATCATTAAAATAGGATAAGGATGTCGGCACAAGATTCTCCTTGCGAATCCGAGTCAGCGATTCTGAAAATGCTGGTAATAAATTTCTCGAACCCGTCGATTTTGTAAGTCTTTTAACAATTCTTTTGGAAACAGTATTTTTCATTTTCGAAATACGCAAAAATTGTATTGATAAAGGCTTTTACACTTGACTAATATTTACCCGTAGCCCCGCCAGCATTCATATCAGGGATAAAATGTAGCATACATATATTAATTGAAATAAAAATGTAGCATACATATATTACCAAAGATTAGTAATTACAAGTTTATTTTAGTAAAAAGAATAAATATTATTTTTTATACAGCAAGGTTTTCGATGAGAAGCGATACGAAATAATCATAATGATCGAGTTCAAGCCGCTCATTCTCCGGGTTCGCCAATATTCAGGCGGTCATTTCTAAATTTGAGGTTCATTCAGTGTCAGGAACAGTAACTTCAATGAAAATAAATGAAGGCGAAACGTAAAAAACAACTCATTAATTTATAAAAGCAGTCTATTCATTTGCGTATTTGCGCTTCTCGTTGGCTGTGGTCTGTGGTATAACCTAAAATTACATTTCAGCTAGTCACAATTCAAAACATAAAAATGTATTCATCATCATCATCATCAGCCTATACTAGTCCACTGCTGGACATAAGCCTCCCCTAATGAGCGTCATAGCGCCCTGTCTTTAGCTTGCCGCATCCAGCATCTGCCTGCAGTGAAAAATGTATTCAACAATAACACAATTATCAAACACATAATCCCTTTAATCCAATTAATTTTATAACGCAAATGAATATTCACCGACACTTAAGTTATACGCGGATACGACTTCCACGGCCATTTTCTTACATCGCATGGCTCTACCCAGCACTGGGACTCTACATAACTTTTTACTGTCTGCGTTTATTACCATTGCAGGGGTCATAGGGGACCACTGATTAAACGGAGCCCACTCAACGGACTAGATAAGTGAAATTGTACGGATTTGTGTATTTTATTCACTTATACAGGAGGCCTTGGAAATCGTTGGAAGCATTTTAAATTTCTTCTGACTTTGAAATGGTTTAGATTATTTTTGGAACGTTGATTACCAAATAATAATCTGAAAATAGCACGGAATTTATGTCAACCAAGGTTGTTACTATAGAAGTAGTATGTTCATTACATACAATCGAAAATCATATCATTATATTTTTTTTCATCATTCAAACCATTGCATCATTTTAATGAGCAAAAATCTTAAAAAAACATTATCACATTGCACAATGAACATGAGTGTGATTTCATTTAATTTAAAATGTATTTTTATAATCAAACGATTCATTGATTAATGATGATAGATGCATCTGAATTATGTGTAGCGTCATAGTATAATATTTCCAACGACTCCAAAGTCACCCTGTACTCGTATACGGATTTAGGACGTATTTTTGTTTTTTTATTTGCTTATGCGCCGTAAATTTTTATGTGAGTCGGGGCGAATCCCGCGTAACGATAGCCCAGAAAGGGATTAGTTTTGGTAATTTACATAATTGTATTAATTAATACATTTCGTTTAAATTGCGTGAAACGGCAAACGAACTACGGCTATCTACAAATGGACGAAACGTGGTAATTTTGACTAAATTTTATGTATGGTTGGGTAGCAAAAATTACAAAGTCGTAGCATTATTGTTATTCACTGGGCATATTAGACATAAGTTGCATTCACATGTACCGTGGAGCGCGCCCGAGCAAGCTTCGTGGCCAGCATGCTGTCACTATCATTCTTATTTATGAAATCTATCATACGAGTGGGACGGCACCCACACGCTAACGAGAAAGATTTGACGTCTTGTAATTGCAACAAAGATTTACGTAACACCTCATTTTTTTTTGGAATTACAAAACATTTTGTAATAAAACCTACTAGGAACTATAAAAATCATTTTATGCCTTTATTTTTTCCTCAGTGTAGTTTTGTTAGGTACTGTACACTAAACCCTTTTACGCGGCGAGTTTATTTCACTTTGCTAAATTAAGCTAAGTTGCTAATATCCAGGAGTTTCCCCCAAGATTAGCTGATGGGAGCCTTACACAAACAACTTACAAGTAAAATAGGACAGATAGCCGCACTCGTACGCATCGGCTAAATTACGGTCCGTAAACATGAAACTTCAAGTTACAAGGTAAGGAATTTTGAATAATTTTATGTAGGTACACGCGTTGGGTGGGTTGTATTACATGACCTTAGAGGCAGTCGTCAAATAAAGCATAAACGAACCCGTTTTACAGGTCGGCTGTAACATGAGCGGAACTTATTTTATGAAGAATCAAGAAGATTCAAGACTAAATTAAATATTTCAGAGAAAGAAGGATGAATCGTCTCGTTATTTTTCGGGTTGACGGCGTCCTGTAGGACTTTAACGTTGTGCTAAGCCATCTTAATGGCATGAAGACGATTGCTGATGAGTGTTGACCGTTCGACGGTACAAATAGTAATGTGCTCACAACTTCATCAGCTTCACCTCAGCTTAAGTTGACAAAAAATGAAGCGATCCCATTAGTTCAAGTTAAATTTTCAAGTTTAATGTCATAAAAGTTGCCAATTTTTCATTAAAGTACTAACCTCTTAATATCGTAATTCGTAGCTTTTCACATGACATGATCTACTTTGTAGGTCCAAAACCTAATAAGATGTTACAGAATTTCGTACGAGACAGTATACCGACCGGGTTAGTACCACCTTCTCACAGAAGACAGGCGTTAAGTAGCTATTGTAGCTGCGTTTCGTACGATGAGTGAGAGAGCCGGAAGACAAACACTTCCTCTCCCTCTGTCCCACTCTCCTTCAGATCAGCAACGCCTTTGGTATTGCACGCATCTTAAGCTATGGTAACAGCTTAACATCAGGTGGTTCGTACGCTTAATTGCCAAGTTTCTAATAAATATATAATAGTGTACAACTATGCTATAAAACTTTTCCGCAACTTAAAATAACTGGTCTCAAAGTCTCATAGTAAGTCACTACCGTACTTAAAATATTTTGTGAATAACCTAAGAATGTTTTTTGAGTTCCATTATAAAAGCTCACCACGAAATTGTTTCCTGCTGAAAGTGATAATAAATGCATGAAGCATAAGTGCTTCAACGGTTCAATCATAGTTTTCATTCATTTCACACTCAGTGGTAATAAATCATTCAAATCGTTTCAATGCAAAGTGTTTATGTTTAACCACGGTAGAATGCACGTAGTGCTGGTTTCAATCGAGTAAACATTCGTATTTATACTTACTAATCGAATGTTTTGATCACAAGTGCAGGTAATATTGAGTCAATAAAATTATTCAAAACAAATGTGTTTAATTTATTCATCATGATAGGTTTTGGATTTATAAACATTAGATTCTTTGTTGTTCAACATTTCTAGGCTAACAGTTTAAATAAGTACAATCGAGGCGAAAGTCCAATAGAAAAATTGTGCGCCTGTATTTTTTTAATTTTAGGAGCATTCAATTTTATTTAAAAAATATTTTTTTTTGGAATACAATAGATACACAGTAAAGTTTTCACTATAAATTAATTTATATTATTGCCCCCGGCAGATGAGGTATGTATACAACTTATTTTATTTTTCTTGTTGACAACTGTCACCTTTTTTTAGATCAAAATAGTGTAACGGGTTTATCTAGATTTTATTTTTTATTTTACATTAGGTAAATAGTACAGGCATTCCTTCTCCTTTTTTGGTAGGTACAGTAATTATTATGTAGGTACCTACAATAAGTTTGCTTCTAGCACTGAACAAATATACACCGATTATTCGCAGTTCGTACGTGAGTTTCATTCAACAAAGTTAATTAAGCCCATGCAATAGTCGACGATATCTTTAGTGTTAACACGTCATCGATGTTATCTACTCGAAATTATGTAGTACATATATTGAATGGGCCATGATCGAATATAAAAATATTTAGGTGACTACACTAGTAGGTTTACCTACGACTTTGAGGCGTCAATAGCCTAGTGGTTAGAGGGGCCACACTCGTAGCTCAGAGGTTTCGGGTTCGATCCTCATCCTGGCCATTAAAATATTGACGTGAGCCCACTCCTAACACCAGCATTAGGTAAGCTGGACGGGCTGACGGCAATACTAGTAATGTGACAAACTCACATTGCTATTAATCTTTAAACAAAAATATAATATATAATATCTTTTGCCGTCATAGTACTTTGTTTGTGAATTAACTCAGGAATAGCGGAAAGAATTTGGTGGAATTTTTAAAACGAGAAAACAAAATTATGTAAGTATATGAAATTTCATTCAGCCCGAAGAAGTCTACAGCTAAACATAAGCCTACACACACTACCTATTTACCACTAGAAGTTGCTCTGCAAGGGTATTTCAAATAATCTAAACCGATATCGGAACCGGACGCTAAAACTAATTGCCTGTGTTTTTGTCAATTTTGAATTTATTTTCATAAATATTTCAAAATTATAATCGAATTATGACAATGAAATTATATCAAGAATAAAAAAATACAGGCGATTAAAGTTACTAAATTCGTTTGTGATATCTATTCAAATTATTCAAAACTAGCTGAGCCCGCGACTTCGTCCGCGTGGAATTTAATTAAACAAAAAAGCCCGCTCCCGCGTTCTGAGACCGCACGACAGAACCCATTTTTTAAATTTTGTTTTTCTAAAATAAAAGTAGCCTAAGTTACTAATTATAACATCAGCTATCGACCAGTGAAAGTCCCGTCAAAATCGGCCCAGCCGTTTCGGAAATACTCTTTGATTTCATGTGTTTTTATTTTTTTACGCGGAACCCTGAATGTTTTTCAAAAATTAAAGTAGCCTAAGTTACTCCCTATTACATCAGCTATCTGCCAGTGAAAGTCCCGTCAAAATCGGTCCAGCCGTTTCGGAGATTACCCGGAACAAACACACAGACAGACAGACAGACAGACAGACAGACAGACAGACAAAAAAAAATTAAATCGCGTTTTTGCTATAGGTGTCGTATGTACTTTCATATGCATTTAGTGAAAAGCTGTTATTTTGATATTACAAACAGACACTCCAATTTTATTTATTTGTATAGATGCTTTGGACTTATACTAGGTGAAACAAAAAGGGTATACTATTTTTTTTGCAACTTCACTTTGTAAATCTCAAACTATCGGCTTTGTGGGACAGTTGAAGTACTAAAGGTTTTGTAGACTTGTGAAATCGGTCAACAGCTGTATTCCTATAACACCTTTTGTTTTTCAAGTTCCCTCCAAAGCTGATGGTTTTAGAATTACAAAGTTAAGTTTTGAAAAAAAAAGTATACCCATTATGTGTCACCTTGTATACGTTAGTATACCAGTTAGTATAATAAGTTACGTAGACGTACATAAAAAGTAGACACGTTCCGTAAGCATCTATATTAGTAAATCCAAGCAGATTTACTTCTATATTTATTATTAAAAGAAATCCAAGGCCTTCCAGACATACGAGTATATATCCAATGATTTCATTGCGTAATTGTGACGCCGCCGCCGGTCTAGACGGAACACGCCATATATTGGATTTACTAGACCGTTTTAGATTAAACTCGTACAGTAAGGTTCATATTATTATCCTTTTTATCTTGATGTATCCATAGATTTCATTAATTAATTAATATAATAAATCGCTTGACTTTATTATTAAGTACATAAATTATATATACGGGTACTGTACCTATTAAAAGTTACTGTTTTTTGTTTTCTTTATGATGTTACAGAGTAGAAAATGAACTAGCGCGGTGTGATACCTTCTTTGTTTCTTTAACTAGGTATTAATTGGATCAATAAAACCTATTTCCTTTATTAAATGATGGAATATTAACAGTAAACAAGCTTAAAAACTATTTGTAATCTTGCCGTTTTATATAATTGTCTGATTTTTTTGTTGAAAAAAAGTGTTCCATATTGTTTTCTTATATTTACGCGAATACTACATATTGAAATAAAACTATTTTTCGGATTTTATCGCGTTTATTAACTTTATGTTCCCGACGTTTCGGTTGCTTTACAGCACAAAAAGTGTTCCAATTTTGATATTTTTTTTATTCCTTTTAATTAAATTCCCGATACTCATACAAGTCCCCAAATTTTATTACAGATTTTTGAAACATTCTGTATGCTAGAAAGTTCGTACAACTTCCGCGCACAGAGCCTTCACCAATAAGGTGAAACAACCTTAGCTTGTGTATAATATATAAGTGAATACTTATATAACATTATACAATCCATATGACGCTCTCATCAGGCACTTACTTAATTGGTAAGAGCATTTAGACGGTACAATGAAAGGCTCATAGCTATTCCACAGGAGTATAATTGGGTGATTACACAAGATATAATAGGTGTACGTATCAGTAACTATCATCTAGTAAAGTTCTTGAATAATTTATGAGATAATTACGATGAAGGTAGCTATCGTCTATATTTGATATTAATTTTGAATCAGAGTATATTAAGATTACATTATCGCTAGTTCTGTTACGAACTAATTACGACTACGCTGTCTAGCTTACACATTACAAGCATGAAAAGGAAACAATATATTTAGGTTAATCAAGTATATAACCTGATTGTATAAATCTTTCTGTTGGTTGTTAAACCTGGTTAGTAGCAAGTAGTTTAAAAAGAAGGATCAGCTATAAGAAAGAAAGCCATTTTTTTATTTGGAGTAGGTATATAGTAGTTACGTTATCTGTAGCATGTTTTAAAGTAAAATAAGACCTGAAATATGATCCGCAAGATTTTTTAAAAACACCAATATTATAATACAATACTCAGAGAACTTTTCCGTACATTTTCCAACGCACAGAACATTATAACCAAAGGTTTGCTATATCCCAGATCATATTCCAAATATTCCAACTCCAGCTCTCCAACAATAGAATACCTACGCATTCCATTATTGGAATGGAAACCAGTAATTGGAAAGTACTCGTGTGATCACAATGAGAGCATTCGTGGGTTCCGAGGTTTTTGTTTGCTATTGTGGAGACTGGGAGCCACTACAAAACAGATACACCTGAAAGAGAAGATAATTATCAATAATGATACGCGAATGAAAGGCGATTCGTATTGTTTGTTGACCTACTTAGTCTGGAATGTAATGAATATCACGAGTCAGCCTTGTTAGGTGGAATTAAAGACGAAACTTTGCTACAAAGTTTATTACGCCGCCTAATTATTCTCCACAGGATATCTCATTAGTCCAAAATAATACTTAGGAATCAAGACAGAGAATTAAATCGTTAACTTGTTTTTATCGAAATTCAAACACATTTTATTAATTATTTTTTTCCGCTATTTTCCAAAAATATATGTATTTCAAAGTACTATGCAATTATTTAACAAACTACAAAATCTGTGTAATAATTTGTATATACTCGTACTAAATGACTTGACTTCTGTCTACCTAATAATATTGAAATTGTAGTAAATAATAAGAAACAAAGTACCTACATCAACAGCAACGAATCTCCCGACACGTGATACCCTGAACACTGATAACTTTCAGCCAGCTTTTCACCTCGTTGTTTGATTTTAAATTCATAATAATTATCTCAAAATTAATTACAATCTGTCATCGGTTTACAGTATTGATAATTAACCCTATACCTACTCTCAAATAATAATAATAATAATACCCAAAATAATAAACTCATTACTCCGGTTAAATGAACAAACAACTCCATTGTTTTAATGTCAATCAATTCATTTATACTGGAATAATTACATTCGTTATCGCGAACATCGGTCATTAATCAGAAGTAATGGTTTTGCTTAATGTTCCAAGTTCGTTGGTACAGATCAAGATGGGCGAAAATTGACTGATTTCATAAGAGGGCCATCTATCAAGTTCTTTGATAGCTGCTTCTTTCTCCATTGTATTTTTGAATGTTACAATACTAGAGGATTTCGTAGCCTGGTCAGTGAAAACGCCCGATAGATCTTCGCGTAAAGCCACGATGGGTTACCATCCAAGGTTCAACTGACCGCCTTCGTGCTCCGGAAATCGTAATTTACAAAAATTAATTTACAATAATCTATGAATTATTTTACACTTTATTATGGCATAATATTATGTTCTCCTTCTAATACAAGTAGGTATAGATAGGAGCTATGGGAGCCTTAATGAGAATAGCAAGGATCACGTAATGAAAATAACTAAGCGCCCACATGTCGATAAATTCCAACGCGTACCACTTAATGATAAAAGGGACAAAATCCACGCTGAGGGTACGGTAGAATATTTCAAGCCTGCAGATTTTCAATAGGTTGTCCATTATATTGGTTATCAATAGGTTATCCCATATTATATTGAGTGAGTATTGAAAACCTACATATTTCATAGTGTTATTTCGATTTAGCTAAAATAAATTAAACTAAACTGAAAAAAAAAAATTGACATGTCATGACAACTAAATTTGACTGAAGGACAGATACAGGTACAATTAGTTTAGTCAAAGTTTAGTGTATGTGAAAACACAATTAGCACCAATCAATTTGTGGCTATCGATACAACAAAAGTTTGACACTGCACTGACTTCAGAAATAACTTTCAAAGTGAAGTAGCCATTAAAAGTTTAATACTTAGTTTCTATTAAATATTTGGACGACCGCTTGGCGCAGTGGTTCGAGCGTAGGCCGCTCGGCTCACTGCATCGGGTAGTTGCGGGTTCGATTCCCGTCAGGGTAAATTTCGGAAATGGCCTTTTCGTAATTTTCCCTGGTCTGGGTGTCACTGGGATCGCCCCCAGTCCATTGTACGGTATCCATAGTACAAGCGCTGCTTAGTTTGGGACCATACAGTTGGTGTGTTCGTCTGGCGATATTTATTTATTTATTTATTTATTTGAAACTTTTTAAAAGTTTAACGCATAAACGGCGAATGTACAAAGCTTTATAATGCCTATGAATGAAAGAGGATTATGTATCCTAAAAATGTGTACCTAGTTAAAAGCTAAGAGGATGATTGAGACTATAAAAGAAAATGGTATAAATTTTATGATATACTAATAATGTTATCTAAGTATTATTTAAACTAAAGATAAAAAAATAAGTTAAGATTTTTCAGCATTAATATTGAAAGTTTACTTGTCTGGTCCAAAAATTGCACTCGCAAAACAAAACCAAGAATTTAATAGAACAAAAATGTTTATGTAGTACATAAAATACAATTTAAAATTGGCATAAAGACATAAAGGAGCACATCGGTGTTCATAAGACTGTTAGTGGTTTCCGGAACGCGCATAAAAATATTAGTCAAATTGCAACAGTAACATTATGATAGACACTAGTCCCGCCACACACTCCCACCACTGTAACTCCTGTAAGCCAGGATCGACAATGGTGACCAATAATGACGTCGAGGTTTGACCCTAGACGAGTCCCGGGGAAAAGTTAAATTGTCTTGGAACCCGCACGAATTTAATCGAAAGAAATAATAGGAGTTGGAAGAAAATATTTCCACTTCCCTCCGGTGCAAAGCGGGAGACAAAAATAGCTGGTATGGGCTGATTGCCATAGAAACAAGGCTGTTACAGCTGATTGAAGACCAGTTGTAAGGCACCACGGATCGTAATATGACTAATTGGACCTAAACTCGTGAGCTGATTATACTTGATGATAGACAGCGACGAAGATGAATAATTCATAAAGTATATCGCGTTATTTTAACGTTATATTGATATGAATAAATTGAGGAAATTACCAATACCTATCACTCGTCTATAAATAATATCGTGATAAATATTTAGCTGGATTATCCCCTTGCGTCAGCAGGAAGTTGGAATATTTTGTGGTTATGCTTGCCTATAGTCATTTTTGTACAACATTTTCTTATTCTGGCTTACATGAGTAACAGTGGTGGGAACAAGTAAAGTGAAATAATTTTTACAATTTCTTTGGGTGGGAACGAGTAGCGGACCTAGTCCCGAAAAATATACTGTAATTTTTTTATTTTCAGACTGAGATAGACCGTAATACAGCTCATAATCTTTGGGATGTTTGTTCTAAGCTACCGCGTAGGTCTGTCCGGTAACCTCGCCTCGCTCAGTCAGTACGTGACCAGCCAGAGGCAAACCTTTAAACTGCCTCGAACGAGCTTTATTATCTAAACACAATTTCGCAAGAACTGATTGGTCTTACTTATTAAAAATATATAATATTATTTTCTCCCGCCTGAAGGGTTCCTAGGCGTTGAACGCCTACGACGAGACGGCGCCGACGGCTATCAGAATCCCTAATAGTTGGAGATTGCTTTATTGGTATTGCAATTGCTGCGGTCGTGGAATTGAATTATCTGAACATTATGTTAATACAAGTAATCAGTAAACTGTAATTGATGGGATTGGAGAACAGCAAAGGATGTATTTTGGTCACTTTGACAATGAAATGGTAAAGAGTGACGGGGTTTGACAGTGGTAGAGCCAAGCTGTAGCCAGTTGACCACAGATCATATACGGGCTTGCTCTACCGGGGGGTAGTACTCTCGCAGAACAGCGTAATAGACAAAACAGCGGCCACTCATTTCCATGAAATTTTAATAAATGTATATTTTAATAAATGATCTCTCTAAACAAAAGAAATACAGTTTAGACTAGTAGTAAAAGGTCAGCAGTCATTCAATATCCCAACTTCGATAGCTTTACACAGCAACCCACATTTATATTTCACTTCTACAAATGAAGCGAATATGAGAACGAGGCCACATTTCATTTTCAGACAAGATACCCACAAAACATGTCTGTACAAACAATGTATCCCCAATTTATCTAACCAAGCTGTTAATTTGAAACTGGATTAATTGAAGAAATCTGGATCAAAGGCCTCTTTCCAATTAAAGATTATCTTGCTTCGACGACCTTGCATTCGGGGCAGCTAAATCTTAACATTAATAGATCTTTTCAATTAAATTGTCATTTTCTCTTCAATTAAAAACTCCGCAGAATACATATTAGTACAGAAGAATCACTCTGCAAAGATACATACAAATTAAAACTACTCTCGCTACACGGCAATAAGGTGCAAACTCGACTCACTCGATTACCCTCGATAAAATACTAGCTAGGTATTCGTTAGAAATACTAAAAGGAATACTGAGAACTGCATAAGTCATATTACTGTAATTATTTTTACTAGTGGTCGCCCGCGGTCAAAATTCGACCATAATTCATTTAAATTTCAATTTTAAACGTCATTAAGGTTCTATTGTCAAAGACTATTACGTAAACCCAAAAACCTTCTTGATTGATACAGGCACGCAGAATGCACTATGGAATTCCCGCCCTCCGATAAAGAAAAAAAAACTGTCTTCGTTTGTCAGTCATATAATCAGTCAGTTACGGAGTTGTGTGTGTCAAACGCATGTTAGTTTGTGTAATTACTTATTTATTAGTTAAATGTTTTTCTCTCAGTCCCCTCGCGTTGACGTGGTATAGGTACCTCTACTGTCTTTAGCTACAGAGCCCCAAACACGAAAAATACCGTAGCTTAACGCTAATTTCAAGCGTTTGTCGTCCCGCTCACATAAATAAATAAGAATAACAGTAACAGCAAACAAGAAAAAAATATAACAAAATGTTAAAAGACAAGGCCGCTGAGTTTCTTGCCGGATCTTCTCAGTCGAGGTCGCGTTCCGATCCGGTTACGGAGATTGATGAGAAATCAGGAAATTATTTAACATAATGAACGAAGGTTAAATTGCGAGCAGTGGTACCCTACCCTCGTTAATAGAATGAGTCCCGAATCTGTTTCATCCTTCTACAGGATTGCGTAAACAGCCAGGTTTGTGGTCTCATTTAAATGTGTACTTATAAAAATAATCAACAGGGGCCAAATAAGGTCTCGATTTGCATAATCCTACTTGTGACCCCATTTTTGAAAGCACGAAATGGTTGTTAAGCCTTTCCTTTCCCTATTTGTCTTAGTACTTAGAAAAAATAGTCCGTTTAGCGAGTCGCTTCTACGCTTTTAAAAATATATAAAATGTTTGCATAATATATCTACCTACACATAGAAATAAAACAAACAATATATTGAAAATATTGAGCAAATAAGTATTAAGTTATTTCAATGTTGAGTGCTTTTTAAAAGTTAAATGATTGTATCTAAAAAGTTACAAAATAAATCCAGGAATATAATAAGTTACAATCAGCGTTTTAAAGTACAATACGTAGAGTGGTAGATAAAATAAATTGTATATTTTATTATTAAATAGGACTTTCTAGTTAACTACTTAGTAATATTCTATTGGTAACAAAAAACATAAAACGTACCGTAATACAGATGAAGTTTGAAGAGGTTCAAACACGATTTAATATTAAAGATAACGTAAATATTTAACTAAGATTAGGTGTCGAATAAGGTTTGGGCGAAAATTGTTAATTAGTGGATAGATAAAACATAATTTATTATTCATTATTAATTAACTTCACATTATATATTGAAGTTAGGAGTATTTTATAAAGTTAATTCGGAAAGGTACCTATAGTACGTAATATGTTATAGTAGGAATTTAGTCCTTAATACTGTGATAAACCTCAATACTGAGAACACCTTTGTTGCAACATTGTGCCACGTGGTAAGTCATACAACAGCCGCAGCATGAGCAACGTAGACATAGGTTTTATCGCGTTCAACTGTCAGTTTTGTCGCGCAAATTACGTGAGATTGGTGTCTCAACAGGCCTTAGCGCGAGCACCGAGAGATAACCCAGAAAGGAGTGGCGAACAAAGAAGAGGCCGTTGCCCAAGAGTGCAGTATTTAGGTTGGTTATAAATAATATGGGTAGGTACACAATAATTGTGCCAATTATACCTATACATTTTCGATAACGTCTAAGTTTTACTTAAAAATCAAAGCTGCTCTACGCAGAAATAAGGTGCAAACTCAACTGAATCGAATGCCCTCGAGGAGGCAATCCGCTGTTGATGGTTTGACCAAGTGACCCAGGGCATGTCTGTAGCAATAAACCTACTATTACCACTTCTCCAGAAGCCGTCCTAAATTCAAGTTGATAACCTGCCCTATATAAACGACCCGATTGCAACATCCAAACACTGGGCAGAAAACTCGCACTAAGATCACCCCACACGTCGATACATTAACCTCAATCAATTTAATCGTAGTACTCGCAGATTCCAATGTGAAGCTTCATCAAATTGTACAATTAGAATAATGTGAGTTTCAAATGGTTTACGTATGGTTCTAATATAAAGTAATAATAAGTTACACAAACTCGAATAAGTGTTTTGCCGCCCTGCTCATGTTCAGCAACATGTGAGCAACACAGGAATATTAATTTATTTATTTAAACTCTATGCACAAGTAAAAACACAATGTACAAAGGCGGACTTAATGCCTTAGGCATTATCTACCAGTCGACCTTAGGGTGGTGCAGAAACAACATCATCATCAGAATATATTTAGATGTGTCAAATTTAGTAGAGTCATCCTTTGGCGACAACAGTATTTTCATCGTTAACTTACTGTAACTCCATCTCTAGAACTATGTATATTTTTTTCTATAATAAATATCCAGATGTTCTTCTGATCGTGGGTTAACTAGAGCTATTAAAGCCATAGCGTTTTATAATATACTAATATAATTCAACACTTCTGCAGACAGAAAACGAGCCGAGCGAGATGCTCCTTCCTGGTGGGACTGTGTTCCTCTCACTCCAAGTTGCCATGCAAAAATACTCCTACCGTCCTCCGAGGACAACCCATTAGAAAGGAACATAGTCCCACTTGAACTCTCACACCCGGCACGGTTTTTGTGCAACAGTGATCCGTCTTGATACAATAACACTTTATTAGCTTCCAAAATTGGGGAATAAATGGTATCGTATGCTTTGATTTCATCTTCGATAAGAGATGATAAAAAAATAAGGGTATAATTTAGTGATCGATTTTATGCCCGAAGGAACAAGTATTGGTAAATTGTAAACGGAAGCGGTTTTATAACAGTTTCAAAAACCAGCTTGGAAAAAATGAAAGAAAATTATTGTTTTTCGGAATTAAGTTAGTTTGATGCTCTTTTAAGGAGTGTACATGGTTACATCAGTTAGTACATAGTTAGGTTACAGGTTGCTTATAAGTTGCGTTGTGACTTGTGACATTTTTATTTTATAAATACAAAACTATACTTACGTAATCACAATTAATATCTGCAATCAAGTTGAACTCAAAGATTGGTTGGTACTTACCTGTAAGAAAAAAAACGAAATTGTTAGTCAATGTGTAGAGGTAAACGAGTAATTCATGCCAAAAATGCAAAATGAACCCAATAAATACATTTTCAATGGGTTCCAAAATTCAAAACTTCGGACCTAAAATTTGGAAACAAATAACCTTACAGTCAAATCGTGGTAATTATAATATTGTCTACGTTTTTTACGGTTACAATTAAACGGAGTTCATTACTTTTTATTGAAATAGGATCAAACGTTGTAATTAATAATCGAAATGGATATTAAATATCTAGAACTTGGATCGTTCATTAAGCAAATGGAAATCAGTAAATGTGCCCGGATATGAAAATTTCAATTTGAATTAAAAGCCAATAATGGGATCACTTGGGGCCTTGGAGCTCTCATATTTTATTTGGTTCTCTATTGGATAATACCAATCCAATTATATAAATAAATTGTCTGCCTTCTTTTAAAAAAATACGAAATCCTATCTGAAACATTCAAGAAGCATGTTAAAGAAGAAATATTGATCCCATTATTTCAAGATAAGTCAATGATCTAAGACGTCCTATCTTGAGATTATACGGGACCCAGCCTACGTCGAGTCATGAATTGTATTACCTCTATAACATATTTTTCAAAGTACCTACCAATAAAAAAGCCTTATAAATATTTGGTAAGATACCTATTATGAATTAAGATTCTGAGAGATAAAAGTGAAAGAAACCTTAACCCATTTAAAGCGTGGAAATGTTTAATTCGAGCGATATACGCGTCTACGCACCTAGGACGATTTAACCACTGGACGCTAGATGTACATGCGTGAATACACTTCCACCCAACTTTTGCGGGAAGAGTGCTATTACCTATTACAATATTCTAGCTTGAATTAGCTAGAATATATTTCGTACAATGAGTGAGATAGCCAGAAGCCCACCCTTCCCCTATCCATTCCCTCTATCAATATTCCTACTGCCTTAAGGGGGGGGGGGAGTTCACAATTGACGGAATGTTTCCGCTAACATCCTTCTTTTACAAATGAATTAGATGAAGGATGTAAGCTATTGTTCCCGACACGGAAACTTTCCGATGATTGTGAATAGCCCCCAGGTAGCTGTGCGAGCAATCCCATAGGTATTTCAAGCATCTATTGGCTACAGTAGCTGCTTAATATCTGGCGGGTCGTACATTTGTTTGTCCATTTTGTTATGTTTAAAAAGAAAGTTCATTCCACGCCTTAGTAATCAATCAGATTTAAAAACATTATCTCAATCGCCCCGTGCCCACGCATTCGGCTGAAAAATTCATCTAATCGTCTGTCGGATGATTGATTCAGGGTAGGGTACTGTCTAATAATCCTCTCTGATATATAACTAGGATTTATCTCGATCATTCGCCTACACAATCTTGTAACATTTTGAATAATAACGTATCTTTTCATAAAATGAATATGAAGTAGGTACATAGTTTCATAGCATAAAGAAAAACCTCACAGTGATAGGTCATTATTAAGCAAACAATCCACCACAACCACCGCCACTAATGTCTGCCACTGAACAAGACAAAACATAGTCAATGCATCCCGTTCATTCTAATACAAATGTCTATGCGGGTATCTCGCTTCCGCACTTGGCAAAATGATGCATTTGTCTCTATATTTCATTAATTATCTTTGATTTGCGCACAGTATCTCTAGTTATTATGGTATAGAGATAAGTGATAGCTATCAGTTTATTTTATGACAGCTACCCAAATATCAGATTCATTATTTGACGACCGCTTGGCGCAGTGGTTCGAGCGTAGGCCGCTCGGCTCACTGCACATGGTGGTTGCGGGTTCAATTCCCACTGGGGCAAATCACGGAAATGGCCTTTTCGTAATTTTCACTGATCTGGGTATCCCCTAGTCTCTTGAACGGTAACAATAGTACAATCGTTGCTTAGTTTGGAACCAAACAGTTGTGTCAGTCTGGCGATATTTATTTATTACTAGTTGCTGCCCGCGACTTCGTCCGCGTGGACTTAAGTAAAGTATTCTATGTGTTAATCCAGGTTATAAACTATTTGTTTTCCAAATTTCATCCAAATCCGTTCAGTAGTTTTTGCGTGAAGGAGTAACAAACACACATCTACACTCACAAACTTTCGCATTTATAATATTAGTAGGATTGTACGGTGACGAGTATTGTGAAATATTCTAATCTTAACCAACTATTCCTTCTTAGAACAGCAAGTCATAATTATACGAAATTCCATCAAGGATGTTTAAATACCGTTTTTAACTATACCCTGGATATGACCAAGGCCGTCGTGTAGCTAATTGCTGGTTAATGAGCCCTCTTATACCCGATTAACAATCACGTGTCAGTCACTTGCCTCATTATAACATGATGTAAACATATGTATGTCCGTATAGTTAACGTAAGACTCAACTCTAAACTGGTTATTAGTAAACCGTAATCAAGAATCTTAAGTTTATAGAAGCGTTCAACAGATAGCGTGTAATATTAATTGATTGATTATCCTTTCCGGTTCGAAAACAACATTTAATCAGATCACTAATACAGCTAATTGATGACTATCGGTAGCTTATGAAGCAACTTTAGGGTAAAATGTGTAACCGGTTGCTGCCACTTTAATAATGATCTTGAGTTAATCACGTTTAGATCTATTTCAGCTAAAAGCTACTTTCACACCTACGGTGGATATCGGCAGGCCGCACTGAAGATTGCACAAAATGAATGGATTTACCGAATAATGGTTAAAGCCTCTGAAATATGGCACTGAAGGACGATGCAATAAAACAATGTGGAATGTCGAAATGACTTATTGCTTGACTGCTTTACATATGAATCTAAAAGTGCTTAGTGCTCATCTTGTTCTAGATCAGATAAAGTGATTTAGACAAAGATGAGAGATGAAGTATACTAAATTGGTTACTATAATAATCAGGTAGGTACGTACATCTATACAAATAAATAAAATTGAAGTGTCTGTTTGTAATATCAAAATAACACCTTTTCACTAAATGCATATGAAAGTACATACGAAACCTTTAACAAAAACACGATTTAAAAAAAAATTGTCTGTCTGTCTATCTATCTGTCTGTCTGTCTGTCTATCTGTCTGTGTGTTTGTTCCGGGGAATCTCCGAAACGGCTGGACCGATTTTGACGGGACTTTCACTGGCAGATAGCTGATGTTTTAAGGAGTAAATTAGTTACCTCTATTTTAGAAAAACCAAATTTTAAAAAATTAGTGATCTCGCGCGGGCTCAGAACGCGGGAGCGGGCTTTTTTGTTAAGTTAAATTCCACGCGGACGAAGTCAGCTCAGCTAGTAGTATTTATTATAAGATTGTAAATGTTCGTGCGGGTTTCAAAAACAATAAAAAATATCCCCCGGGACTCGTCGAGGGTCAAACCTCGGCGTCATCATTGGACACTATTGTCGATCCTGGGTTACAGGAGTAACAGTGCTGGGAGTGTGTGAATAGGTTCCAAAAAAAGTTTCTCTCTCTATTAATCTCTCTCTCTTATAATAAGCTACCGTAATGGTACGTCGTAATTTTCTTCTTAAACAAATCTTTAAGGTTGATTTCGTATTGTTATTAATAAAATGCGTAACCAAAATTACCAAATATTTGTTATAAATATCACAGAACACTTTCGAAAGCAGCTTGTTATGAACAGTTATTTTTCAATTTATCGATTCCCTTTGTTTCGTGCCGACACCGCACCGTACCCAAATTGAAATTTTCATCTGAACGCGATGATAAGTTTCAATAATATTAAAATATCCGTTATTTTATTTTGAGCTTTGTACTAAAAATAACTAGCAGTATTGTCAAAGGTGTGAATAAAAGATAGATTTTACTATAATTAATACACAAAATATTCAGTGAATAAAAGATACCTAACTTACAAAGGGAAAATAAGAAAAGTAAAATGTCTACAAGAATAAATTACTAGTACAATGGGTCCTCCAAATCTTCATTAATTAATATACAAGGAAGTTTCATCATTCCGAGGCAATTGAAACCCTTTGTCGCCAATTGATCCCGAACCCGAAACCGTGACAAAACCTAAATTATTTAAACTCCAAGACTGAAAATAAATTAAAAACTTGGCAGAATTATTTGCCCACAAAGAAAAAAATATTTAATCCCAACGAAAGTTAAATTTTGTTCTGTTTACTCTTTTAATCTTTATTTTTTACTCCATTATTGTTTGTAAGATTTCTGTAATCAAAATCTGTTGGGGTTTTCGAAAAAAAAAGTTTGGAAGATGAGCTTATTACCTTCAGAACAAATTGAGGGATAATTTCAATGTTTGGAATACTATCGAACTTGAGAACTTTATGGAGAAATTTGTGCTAACCTGAATATCTTGAGGTCTCAAGTAGTTAGGTAGTACATTTCATATGTAGGTAGGTACTGATTATAATGTTTATACTTAATAATAATAGCAAACTACAAAGCTACGTAGAACTTAAAGATATGAAATATTTTATATTTCATATAAGCACTCCATGATTTTTATAGCTCCTAGCATTATTTTTAGTATTTTTACTAAACGGTTCGTAATCGCAGTAATGTTTTATGCAATTCCTTGTATGCATATTAGTAAACATATTTGCTATAATTACAAAAATTTGCTATAAATACTAGGAACTAAAAAAATAATTTCATGTCATTATTATTTTTCTCAGTGTAGCTCTACCTTAATTTTAAGTGAATTAAACGTTCACTAGTCACTAGCATATACTATTTGTATGACAAATAGTACAATGCCCCCCCCCCATCTGCCATCCGAGGATCGAATGTTTGCTATATAAATATTTTACGAAGACGCTAACTACTAACAAGTCCCAGGGAACGTATTAACGCTTGATAGAGACCTACTACAAATATACTAATAATGAAATTAAACAACCATACATAACTCAAAAATATTTTTGGTTACCTGCGGGAAATAAACGCCTTTTTTCATTTAATTTCATTTATTTATGCATTAGAAATTTAATATAGAAATACCACAAACGGACAAAGCCGTCAAACGGGTTAAAAAGTAAACATCTGGCGAAAACATAATTTCGCACATTCCGCCCACCATTTGCTCTATGACGTCACAGCAGTCAACCTCCACATTTATAACAAGCTTGAATTTCATGAATCACTCTGTTATTACCCGTATGACGTCAGAGCCATTCATAACTGAAGTTCCATTCTACGCATTTGCCATTGAAAAAAAACCTTGAAATTAAAGTTTTACTTGTGTATATTTTATGAGTTGTTTCTCTTGTACAGGCTTCTCTATGTTAGTAGAGTCAAAAGCAATGGACCAGTAATAGTATTTCAGTGGCTAATATAAGACTAGTATAATACCAGCATATAGCAGTGATAGCCGATTAGCTAAGCTCGCGTCTTGCGGGCCAGGTCCTGGGTTCAAACCCTGGCACCTCAGTTTTTCGAAATCCATGTGCGAATCATAATTTCACTTGCTTACGGTGAAGAAAAACATCGTGAGTAAACCTGCATGTCTTAGAAAATCTAAACAGTTTTCGAAAGACATGTGAAATCCGCCAGCCCGCACTGGGCTAGCGTGGTGGATTACGGCCTCAATCGCCCTCGTAGTGAGGGGAGGCCCGTGCCCAGGAGTGGGACGTCAAAAGGGCTAAATGATTATTATTATAAATATACTAGCTGTGCCCCGCGACTTCATCCGCGTAGTATTTTAACTTAGCAAAAATTTCGGGATTATCGGGTTAAAAAGTATCCTATATTAACATATAGATTATAACCGGGATTAAAATCCCGGTTATAATCTATCTGTGTTCCAAATTTCATCCAAATCCGTTCAGTAGTTTTTGCGTGAAGGAGTAACAAACTTTCGCCGTTATAATATTAGTAGGATTAATTATAAAACATTTTAACTGTATTGGTAGAACCGGTAGATGGCACTGTTATCGACAGCCAGAAGGTTAAAATCTACGCTAGCCCTAACGACCAATGCAAAATATCCATCAGCCATTTCAATAATTAACTAACCGAAGAATGTTTCATCATAAAAACATTCCTACATTATTATCATGTGAGTAATTAGAAATTTCATCAGTATTATCAGCATTATCAACAATGTTATCTGACCCAATTCGGGCGTGAAGCTAGTTCCGGCATGCAGTCCTTATCTAACGAATCGCAACACAGCAGTACATCTTACGATGTCGTAAACATAGCTTTATGGCGGTAAATAATAGATTGTAGTGAACCGGATAGCGTACGTTTTACGATGTAAATATTTGGCAGTATTTTTGGATTGCCAGATCAAGTGGGAGATCAGTTTGATTGAACAGATGAGACCTGGGCCCTAACCACTTTAGCTACTCAAATCGTAATAGAAAGGCAAAAGCAAGCGATTACGTTTCAAACGCTCCGCTTTTGACGTTTTGCTGACACAAGCTTCACGATTTATACTGACATTGATTTGGTACCACACTCGCGATTCTTAGCGTTTGACCTTGAGCTTGCGACTGACTTAGTTTCTTTTAAAGTAAAGTTAATTTGCGATGATTTGCTTTACGCATTTAGCCAATGTCGAGTAAATATAATTTTCAAGTTTTATATGAAGGTCTTTGTCTAGGCCTAATATTACCAGACTTATTGGGGGAACTCGAATTATCATCTTTCACTACTATTCATCCAATTGCCCCCACTCACAGATATATTTTTTTTATGAACATTGGCATAAAGCCAAACTTAGTTACCAACGCAAATCCAAATAAAAAAAACTACAAAGCGTTCGATGGCATAAGCCACTCGCGAATGAGACGCTAGCGTGGTACCAAATATTGGCCAAGCGTTTGAAACATAATCGCTAGCTTTTGCCTTTCTATTACGATTTGAGTAGCTAGCGTGGTTAGGGCCCTGATATGATGGCAGGGCTTAGGATAGAGGAGTCAATTTTTATTGTCTTCATTGCGAACAGGCTGGCTCCCTAAATTATGTAGTCCCAAAACAATGAGGCTCCCATTGCACATTGTGCTATACTTATAGTGTTATAATAAAAATAGTGTCGTCAAGGGCCGCCCGAAAGAATCGAAGCGTTATAGTATAAAGCGTAGGGCGCCGCAGCTGCCACTCTATATACCTATATACGCTACTGACGTCACCGTGTAACGCTACTAACACTAAGCACGGATATCGTGGCCGCGCAGCGAGCGCCCCGAACGTGCTGATAGAAGCTTCGTTTCTAAAAGATAAACACGGGATAAACACGAGTAGAGTCAAATTTTATTGGGTTAATGCGTTTTTATCTCGCATTTAACTTTTTTTTAATAACCCGGTGTTAGTGTCACTTTTATCGATCTTGTAGAATATCACAGACGATTGGCGTATAGTAGCTTAAATAGCTGCGATTCGCACCATGAGTGAGAGCTGAAAGCTCAAACCTTCTCTCTATCCCAACTACCACTACCTTTTAACTCGGCAACGTGTGAGCAATGCCATTGGTATTAAAAGCATCTAGGCTACAGCATCAGGCGGGTTCGTAAGCTAGTTTGCCAAAATTTTTATGTAAAAAAAATGAAAAAAATCTCAAATGTTATCGCCTAAGAAGTTATAAGTTCGTTGTTTCAAAATACCACTGCTGATCGAATATGGCAGCAATGCTTTTGCGCATAAAGTCTAAAGTCCAAGTCAAAGTCAAACCTTTTATTTTGTTAAGGCCTACGGGGGCACTTTCAAATACATATTTTTCTTATAACAACCGGATCGGAACGCGACCTTGCCTATTTACATTTTGTATTATTATTACTTTTTAAATCGCCAGTTTCTTATATAATTAATAATTACAAATGGTAGTAGATAATAATGTAAATTATAGCACAGAAGGACCTGACCGTTTACAACATAACGAAATAATGAAGCAAGCATGCTCCAGCACCGCGCAGTTACCTCGAATAAAATACATGTATCTCAGTAATAACTTTGGGACATTGAAAAGAGGTACCCATAGGATATAATTTCACGCAAACAGAACTGACGAACTTATATCGTTTTCCTCATTTCTGCTCATTCTTAACATCGACCTTCCAAATGTTTCCTTACAAATTACAATCCCTTTCATTTGCTCTCCATTCATTCACGTTAGCACTTATTACAACGACTTCCTCCGCTATGCACTAATGGAGGAAAATCAAATGTCTAAAACGAGGTCCTTTCATAATAATCTGCTTAACGTGATGAAAATTAATTTTCTGATTAAAACTAGACTTCGGGTTTCCTCCTACTTTTATGATGGCATAAAATCCCTAACGATCCTTGAGGTTGGTAAGATATTCCATCAATAGAACAGATTTAAAACAACCAGGATTCACCTAAATTATACCGTCCAACTACAGCTAATAACCATCCATGAGTACACAAAAAAATCATCAAAATCGGTCAAGCCGTTTAGGAGGAGAAGAATTACAAACACACGGACACCGGATTTTTATACACTTATAACTTTTATACACTTATAACTTATAACAAATATAGGATGCATAGAAGTATCAGTATTTCCAGAGGAGACCATTTAAAGTCTTTATTCAAACAAAAAAGCATATCCATAGTAACCACATTCTATCATATACGTACACTCTATCTGATAGAGGGAGCAGAGTACTCCAAACGGTCAGTGGCGGGGAGATTTTCCTTATTTTTACAAAAAACTTCAAGCCAGACGCAATAAACTATAGAACGGCGCCTGCCGCACCCACTTTCCTAAAGAAAAACCCTTAAAAGCTTTATCGAACCCTTATATTGCATATATATCAAATGAGCGATAGTATTGCGGTATCAGATATATAATATTTTCGGATTGCACAAATACTTCTACTTACTAGAAAAGAAGGTAAATCTGTGCTTCAATAAAGGATATTATGATAAACACTCGGATGTTTACGAAACGCGCGATCTTGGGTTTGATAAATTACGAGCATATATTAATATTTCAAAGATAGTCTTTCTTTGTGTATAAGTTCGTTTGTTTATAATAGGAAGCGAGCTTATATTCTCATCACATCATTTCCAATATCCTATGAAAAATCTGTAGCTAAGTAGGTACTGACACAAAAACAAATAACTGTCTCACTATACATTTTCGCGAAATTGACCCTTGACCTTTGACCCTTCTTCAACTCCATTCTTGATACATTGTGACGTATGGTGGCTATAAGATTAAAGAGCCCATACAAATATGTTTCCCTGTTCACGGGTCGTTTCTAAAATCCTACTGCAGTGGGGTTTCAGAGAGCTATTCCGTTAAATCTCCAGCAATTTGTCATAACGGCCGGGCTATTTGACTTGCTACACCGGCGACCAGTTACCGTAAAATGTTTCGAGTCTATCGCTTGAGAGGCTGTGTATGTAAGCATTGGTTTGGAGTATCTTTGCGCTCCATTTTATAGAATGGATCCGATCTACAAAGGTTATTATCTTCATACCGTCAAGATTTAATCTAAATAACTGTTCATTGTGACCTTAGATAGCCTAACGTGATGAGATCACGAGTACTGCGGTCTATAAATTAAGTACAAAGTGATACTATGTATACTAGGTAAAACAAAAAGAGTATACTATTTTTTGCAACTTTACTTTGTAAATCTAAAACTGTCGGCTTTTTGGGCCAGTTGAAGTACTAAAGGTTTTATAGACTTGTGAAATCTGTCAACAGCTGTATTCCTATAACACCTTTTATTTTTTAAGTTTTCTCCAAAGTTGATAGTTTTAGAATTACAAAGTTAAGTTTTGAACAAAAAAGTATACCCTTTCTGATTCAACCTGTATAGTGCAGTATTGCCAGAGTAAGACATGGCTGTAAGAGGAATGCGACTAGCTCAATGATGACAGGTAAATACTTCGGTTTAGGCAATCAAGGCGTAAGAGCATTGTAAGAACGTCATTCTTATTCTTTAATTCTATACTGATTGCCCAATTGCAATACGAAGCACAAGACGAAGCGAAGCACACTCAAAGAGCACTATGATCTATTACTGTCAATCTTCGGTATAGACCGTGGTATGTTTAAACTAATGCACCCGCATAGAGGCAAGGCGACAAATCTAGTATAATCATATTACAACGCAGTACAACTTACGAGTACAATGATAGTATCTCCTCACTAAACAATCTATAACTCATCATCAATGTAAACACAACCAATTGATCCTGGGTGACGCTAAAATCCAACTCAACGATGATTAATAAACCCTCATTCGAACTAAAAAAGGTTCTAAATGAATCCTTATTGAAAAGAGATAAGACTACCGAAGTCAAGGAACCGATCTCGTGAATCGATATCAATAATTCATCGGACGAAATTGTCGCCACACATGCAGACATCATAAATAATGTGGCGTGACTTGCATAAGTGTGTATTTATGTGTCTCATGTTGAGGATATCACGAGTGGAGTTTGCACTTTACTTGTACTGACTGGCAGAACCATTGATAGAGTGATATCAGTATTCAGTAGTATATTACTTACGTAACAAGTATTTTGAATAGCATGATAACTTTTGTGGGAATTTCTAGGACACCCATAGAAACAGACAACATTATTATTTACAAAAAATATGATGTCGAAATTATTATTTTGGGCAAAAAAAATAAACTAGAGCAAGATCAGATACAAGGAAAGCTATAAGTAAATCAAAACATCTGTTGTATGTCCTCAAAACATTCCATCGTAGTGAATATGGTGAGCAAAAAACTAGATCAGATTATTGACCTCAGAGTTCAGAGTAAGCTCCGTTATTACTGCACTTATGAAGCTGTAAAGACTATTCATGGTTTTTATTATACCTTTGTAGGTATAATAAAAAACGATTCTAATAATGTTTTGAAAGTAAATTAAGTATCCGTCTGACAAAGTTTGTTGTATAACAAAAACACTTATTTAATAAAATAGTTTTTGAGATAGTTATTTCATGCTAACATGAACATCATATTTAAAATGTTATACTGTCTAGACTGGTCTAAGCCTTCTTCCATCTTTGAAATTCCAAAGATTAGGGCTCAGAATCGCTTTAATATGAGAAAAAAATAATTGAAATTAATAATAATTGGCTGTCCTTTAACAAAATGTCAGAAGAAATAAGATAGACAGAAGATATAAAATTGAGTTAATTGATCTCAAAACTAATCTAGTACTCTTATAGGCTCACAGTGCTTGTACAAATTGAGAACTAACAAGCTCTATAAAGTGTTGCCGCCATTATCTTATGCCATTAGTTTCAAGTGTCGATCACATGAAACCAGCAATTGAGACCTCCGATGACGCAACTGACCAGAGACTAGATGCAGAACAAAATTGCACATAAATTTAAATCCCCTTTGTTTATTTCTTCTAAATAATATTTATAAATACGGGAATGGCGGGGGTTAGTAAGCGGAGCGGAGCGAGCGAACTAAGCTTCTTGTTAGGTTACTGGTGACCCTGAACCCAGAAATAGGAGCGAGTACCGCCGACCTAGTCACAGGGAGTTACAGCTGACGAGGTTGAGGTCAAAGGTCAGCCGAAGTTATTGTCAAATTAATGACCTAAATGCCCTATTTCGGAAATACATATTTTATGTTCGTCGATGTTCGGAACCCCAATGTCTGACATGCACTTGGCTTTTTTTAGAGTATTACTCTGCAAATAAGACTGCATTCTGAGGGATGAATTATTTTTTTTTTCTTTGCTTTTTTTTATATTTACGTAGTGAAAGCAAAATTTTGTAATAAAATATTCCAACCCTATCTCGCAGATTTGTACCCAGGTACTGTCGCCAACAATTGTTCTTCAATCCCCACATTTTTTTCGCCGCCGTCATCTCCGTAATCAATCTAACTTTCGGCACATGGCAATGTTCTCGGCTTCGATTCATCACTTTTGATTCGGACGTATCTCGGCTGAAACGTTCCTAGGCAGATAGGTAATCTGTCGTGAAAAATACGTTTGTACACCAGGAGGATTCTACTTTCGCATGTGATAAAAGTTTAGTTAAATCTATATCTCTGAAGTAGAACTGTTTGAATTTTATGGTCCTTCACTTGCGGCGGCGTAATAGTTTTTAATTCCGCTTTTACAAAGTACTTATACAGTTAATTTAAAAAAATCTTATGACATTTTTGTTATATTAGCCAATCAACTTTTTAAACCCGATGTGTAATATTTACTGCCCTGTACTGACTGCACCACAAACTCAATATCAAACATTTAAAGCACGAACATTCTGAAGACACATTTCTATCATAAAAAAAGTTTTAGAATAGGTTAAAAAACATTTGATAATTAGCGATAGTTGACACAAAACTAATATTATCATTTCGAATAGATTCTGTCCTTTGATGCTCAACCCTTGTTTCAACAAGGTGCCAGGTGATGATACAAACCAGTTCAAACAAGTCGACGCTATATCACTCTACATCGCAGACTCCTAATTGAGATTGATTCTATCTAGTTTATGCCTCTTATATCACTTGTCTTCAATATTGCCAATTGTTTTACTTTATGAATCAGTGGTCATACCTATGATTTGCTGACGTTATTTTCTTATAACTTGAGTTATTTAATGAGCAATTCATTTGGAAGAAATGTAGATAATCAAGAAACTAATACCTATGTGGCGACCTCACATTCACGTCGCCGACAGAAATGGACAGATGGCGCTAAATGCAGCGCCTCAATACAATGTGCGGATTCTTCATAGAAAAACTGAATCACGATATTAAGAATCGCAAGCATGGTGACTATATATACGAGACCCCGAGAATAACCAGCGGGGCATAGCGCCCGCCCCGTCTGGCATAACCCCCGCCTGGATGGAAGATCTTCCCTTTTCCGCTAAACCTAGGTATTTTAATAGGTAGCTATAAATCTCAAGATACTAGAACTCACAAAATATTTCCAATACGTCTGATATAAGAAGGTGCCAGTTTAAAATTATATTATACTTACAACTTAATTACATCTTATCTAAAGTTAGTTTTAAAAGAACAGCAGCTGTGAGTCAATACATCCCGTCTAACTGTACTGTGACAAACATGATCAGTCTCAAAAGACACCGACAAGTCAAGGTTAATCATGATTTATTGCGGCGGTGACAGGATAATCTCGCGTAACTAAACAATTACCCTTCAAGGACAATCCAATTTCGTAAAAAGAAACATTTCAACACTACCAAAGGAATTGTTAAATTTCATTGGTATGTCCCAATTTTTTATTGCATCTGCAATCGTATTACGTAAAGATTACATACGGATGCAGATATTAGATGAACAAATACAAAATACAGTAGTAAAGCATGTAGCTAGCGACATTAGTGTGTCCGAAGGCCATTTTAATTTAAACCTGTGTTTATTGACAGTATTAAGACGTGAATATGATAAATATACTATTGTTTGTATATTTATAAATGATAAATTGCTAGTAGTAGAAAATTCTGAACACTATAATTGATTGAATCTCTTTTAAACACTTAAGGAAGATTCTTTATTGGATAAACTAATTACCTATCCCTTTGGTTTGTTTCGGGAAAGGATAACAAGGAATGAGGCGAAGTCTAGCAGCTGTTTAATTAGGCTACTTGCAGAATTAGGATAAAACTACGATTGCGGCGGCGCCCTTTTCCTCACCTGTCTCACAACTAAGTTTTTCTCGGCTTTGTGCCAATCACAAGCAACGGGATTACTCAGATTTATTCCGTCGAGATACATACCTACATGTATGTACAATGGTCTGAAAGAAGTCGATTGAGTTTTAGCCTGTGAAGATAGTATGCGGGTTGCGAAACTAAAGTGGAAATGACTTGGCATCGATGGGAACGTACGCAGAGAGGAGGACCATGAGTCAGATCAAAAAGGAGACCGGTATTCTAGACTAGAGAGAGACAAAAAGAGAGGTCTGCGCCTGACAGGTGGATTAATATGGGCTGTAATAGAGGAAGATTTAGGTAAATTTTACTGTCTGGACACGTTTAAGGTTGTTTTCGCATAGAATTACCACAGTCGAAATAATATACCTAGTCAGTCACAGTCTCCCGGGAGTCCCGGGAGACTGTATAATGTGGATTATGATTTTTGGAATCCATTTCATCGACACAACTTGTCACTACTGTACTTCTATCAATCTACTATCCAATCTACAATATACTATCTACAACTAATATTGAGTGTGAAGGGAGTATGGACACAGTATGGACATTGTGAGTTTTGAAGTCGAGTCTAAAAAACACTATTTACTTTACTCAAGTCGTGAACAAAACTGGAAAAAATCTCATTTAGATTAAAAGTTATGCGAAAGATCTTTCAACATTCAGCTGAATTTGCTAACCCTTTTGATCCTCTAATTTCAAAGGATCTGTGAAATATAAAGTGAAACACCCCTTCGTAATTTTTAAGGGCCAATCGTGGTACGATCTAAGCCTCTACGCAATACGGTATTAATATAGGTGTATATCAGTCTTAGGATCCTCTTCGAGACATTCCATCATACGCGCGTGCTTACTTGAATAAGTTTTTATTGAGATTCCACATACTGACACTTGGATGATTTCATTCAGATTTATAATGAAAAAAAATAGACTCTAATTGTATCTTTCTTCTTTAAGTAGCTTTTAACGACGACGTCATCAAACAACTAAAAATTTGTTGGAAACTTGACTAAACTAAGTACCTATTGCCGTTCTTCTTACAGTCGTAAAGTAAAATATAGACATAAATATTTTAAGATGTGTTGAAATTAAATTAGAGCTAATTTTTCAACTCAGTTAAATATAAATACATGAGTTAATTTATTTTTATTGTTCAGTGAAAAACTTTTAGCACAAATAATTGAATCAGATTATTCATATAGAAGGTAGGAAGGTGTTATAAATTATTTGCTTTTAGAAATCGGCATGACGAAACTTAGTAGTTCTAAGAAAAACATTATAAGCTTGTCTGGTTAAATCTCAAAAACTCTCCTCGCTGGGATAGTTTTGTAAAATATAGTCTTAAATATATGGAGTTAAAAAGGAAAATACTTAACATGACCAATCTTCAAACATTTAAGTTCCTATAAAACATACTTCTAATATCAAAATCTGAACGTATAAATAAAACGTATGCTTAAAAAAACATAAATGTTCCCACTGATGTAGAATTTAATGGCACTTAAAAATTTAATGTATGATACCAAAACAAACCATAAAATAAACTCACCCGATTAATTCAAACTGCAGTAACACTTACTGTATGCAGGTCAGACAATAGTGATAGGTGCTTTCACCGGAACAACATCGACCGTATTTTTTGCAACGGAACAATTACTTCATTTTACTGTATATTATGTCTATACATGAAGCGCTTTAACCTCACAGTAGTCACATTTGGTATGTTTTCTTTAACATTAAATAGTTTTAAAGATAATGGAACAAATACATACAAGCTTGATGGAGAAATCACGTAGGTACGTCCCAAAATCTTTTTTCAGCGTACTATTCCTGGCACTCTTAAATACGAGTAGTCCTCGTTTATATTTAAACTTTTCTGGTGAATCTAGTGGAAGAAGACCCCAACAAAGTTTAATACTAGTAAATTCAATTTAAAACCAAAAACTAAATAAGATTCCGCATCACTAACTTCCATTCAGTAGAGATAATCGAATGCAGAGTCAATTGTATTGGATGCCGAGCAATTGAACACGAATGCAAAATGTATGTTAGAAACTCTTTGTGATTCACACACGGCGCGGTCTGATCCAAACGCTAACGAAGTACTGGCACGAGAGCTGCGTACAAAATTTCGTATCAGACTATTTTCATTAGTTTCACTTGATAGAACTTGACATGGTTATCAAGTTGGTACAAATCCTTAATATTTTCACGAAAAACTTGTGAAAGTGCATAATATGAATTCACTAGGATAACTAAAAGTCAATTCGCTCTATTAAATTCATTCATCAATTCTATTAGAATCATTTTGAAGTACCGAGACAAATATTTAAAATAATAGCTTTAAAATAGCGAACTGATAATAAAACACTGTAGAAAATTTTAAATCAATACCCCCATTCCCGCCTACTATACCAATTCGTGCTGACGCGACGAAAGTTAAAACCATTACAATGAAATTGCAATTAGAATTTTTTGCTCCCATCTCCTGCTCAATGGTCGTGCAGAGCAAATGGGCAACGCACGTCATTTCGTTAATTGGGACAGAAACCAAGAACAGATGTGCAATATAGGAAGCGATTTTTACCATAATGGGTGAAGGGGTTCCACACGAATTAACCCGAATTCTGCCGTCGTCTACACTTTGGGTTCGACCTGACATAAAGGCAATTTTCTCACCCTGCCTCCGTCTCGTTTTGATCTTATATATAATGTTAATAGAGAATATGTATGCAAGGACCGTTATAATCTCACAGTTTTATCTTTAGTGGGAGGATATTATGAGTCTGATTGATGGTTATTGAGTTTCTAGACAAGAATCTGGAAATAACATAGTACGAATGCCTAGTAACAAAGACAACGCTATTTTTAAATTTTACTATTTTTTAAGACTACCAAGCTTCTTTACGAGAAGAACTATGACGTTCGAAGGAATTTAATTTTATACCCCAATTTTCACTTTTCAGCGTAGCATAATATGGATAATCCTCCTCACTGCAAAGCCTTATACTCAGTCGCTATTGAGAAACCTAAATCATATTTATTGGCTGGCTACACGCGTATTTTGTATGTCAGTTTATGTTCTTGGCAGTGGACCAGAAATAAGAAAATTTTCAACTTAGTGGCGTCATTTATCAGCTTGTGAACAGGGTTCTGTGACGTATGGTAGTAATTTTCTCCCTAAAACGTTAGTAATTGGGACTGGAATGATTTTCTTAGCAAGGAAATGGCCTCTACTGCTTGTTTTTTTAATCTTATGTGTGATGCTACGTCCATTTCTACTTCTACAAAGAGGCATAAAGTTTCAGTTGGATCTATTAAGGTTACCGATTGATTCTCGACTTCCACAATTGTTGCTCAGACTAATAAAAAATATCTAAGGTTACAAGAATCTTATATCACTTGAGGAAGCTATCACTGAGAATATAAAATATGAAGTTTCACCGTCCCTAATGATGATGTTCATGTGTCTGATGGATGGATGCTCATTGCTGACATTGAGTTAATAAACATAAACTTGGTAGCAAAAAGTATTTTATCAGCTACAGACGTGTGATAAATGTTGAATACATTTTCTTTTACCTTTCCTCATAATATTTCATCATTTTTGCGTAGGCACCAGGAACCTACGTGCAAAGCGCCTTCCAAATTTTATGATGATTATGAGAAAAGCATAACCTCATTAACTTCAGATATGATTTACCTATAATCAACCTTATACTGTAGTTTAGGGTGCGTCAAGAAGGTTAATAAACAATGAATTCTTCAATAAAGATAATTATAATTTTTATACAAAGTTCATTAAGGTAACCAGCCACACTAAGCGGAGTTTAATAAGGGCAGTATCATTCTCAGATGATTTTTGCATAGTTAGTGAGCATATTATATTCCTAAGATATGGCGCTGTCTAGCCTTCGGCAAGCCCATCTAGCCCGCGAAGTTCAAAATTTTTGAGGTTTTTTAGACTTTTTTCAAAATCTGACAATAATAAAAGGCACATTTTGTAATTCGCGAAAAAGACCGTGTGCAGTGCATTTATTAATATATCCAACTTACTCTAAAACATTTCAAAAACGACGGCTATCCAGATAATCTGGCAATTTTTGTATATTTAGTGATTTACTAGTATCATATCCACCGTGATAATATTTAGAGTAATATAAATGTATTAATAAACGCACTGCATACTGTGTTTGTCGCAAATCACAAAATGTTGTCTTAAATGTTTTCAGATTTTGGATAAACTATAAAAATACTCGAAAATTTTGAATTTCGCGGGCTAGACAGGCGCCTTCGCCTTAAATATGTAAAACGTAATATTAAATTGTAACTGTCATGCCACCACAGTCTTAAATCAAATAACTGTCGAGATTACGTCTTCATGCTGGAAAAGAACGTTGTCAAATTGAATAAGCATACATTTCCTCAAGAGGACATCATCATTCAGTGAATTCCATTGTCAATATGAAGGTAGAATAAAAATCTGAATACCAGATGCTGCAGTGAGACGACGTCGTCTTGTGTTTTACAACTTTGAATTGCACCTGGTTTTTAAATATAATAATAATAATATGCTTTTTAGGAATAATGAGACATGAACGAGAGATATTGACAGTTCAATGTTCTAGTAAATATGACTGATTTTGTTTCGTCTCCAAGTTTATATAAATAGAACTAATGTAATATACTACATAGTAAAAGCACATTTACACATGTGATAAAAACAGATACTTATTGTATTGATTTTGGTTCTAATAGACATGTAATTTGTCTTGCGTATAGTTATGCATAGAACATAGTCTTCTGTTAAAGCGAGCGTACTAAAATAATACCTAGCACTTTTACCAGCGCAACTGAAGTTTGTGGGGCAAATGCTTTTAAGTAAACTCGATAATTACGTCAACAAGTCTGACATGGATAGCCTTAATTTTATTTTTATTTTTATTTATTGGGACATAAAACAATTATACATTAAAGTGTACATTTAAAAAGGAAGTAGCTATTATTACAGTCTTAGATAAATGTATAACCCACACTAATGTCCACATATTAAACTATATAATATGTTAAAATATGAGCACGCGTTGAGCTAAGTGGCTCAATTACAGTAAGATTAAATACTAAGTGGAATTTGAAAGTCGGATTCTGAATATCACAATAGGATTATGTTACATGTTCAGTGTTACAAGAGTACAATTTTACAATGGACATTTTTTAAAATTTAGCTTTTGATAGATTAAAGAGGTCAAAATCTGTGAAGTGTGTATTATACGTTTCTACAATGCGTCGCAGTGGAGCGCGAACGTTAACTGTGACCTTTGTACACTAATGTTTTTCACTTGTTATCTGTTTCCACGTTGATTACCCTCATTAGAGCGTTTCCAGTGTAAATTTATTTGAGTTTCAATGAAATAGTGTACTTATTGACTACTGATTCGTTTTTAAATAGGTATCTAATTTCGTTATAATGTTTCAAATATAGCCAATGTCAACCATCTTTTCTAATTAATGGTTGGATTTTTTATGCTGACTTGGCTCTTTATTATTATCAAATAAATTTAAATTATTGTTGTCTATTTCAGAGTTTATGAAGGCGTGATTGTATTTACTTGTAAAGGTTTGCCAGGACGACATCCCAATTTAACGAAATTGAGAGAAGTCAATGCATGGTTAATGGAATATAGTCACATAAGGGCAACGATATGAGCTAAATTGAGGGCTCCTTCATATCTGCCATCACCTGTTTGCTCTATAACCTAATCCATCTTAAAATCCATTTAATCTCCAAATGTTTGAACTTCACGCGGAACTCAGGTCGTCGCATTCTTGATCATAATAAATTTTGTCATGCATTTAATACTTTGCGAATATTATAATCCCTCTTATCAAAATCCTTATTGCTTATGCTATCGTGACATAGCGACTGGGTGTCGGTATTATGTAGTTTTATCCCTACGACCTTGGAACAAGGTCGGGTATTAACATATACAACTAAGTTTATGAATCTTCAAGGCGTTCAAGTTATTGAATAACTTATTAGTAATCCGTGGTTACAAGTTTAACTTGTGTTACACAGTGACGCAATACTACTCAAGAGCGGGTTTGGCTATCACTTCTCTTTTCTATCGACTCAATAAGTACTGAAAGCTTTAACCGCCAAATACTTTAACGTAACTCAAAGGAGGATGCTTAAGTATGCCCCTACGTCTGCACTGGGCGAAACTTGTTCACGAAACATGTTGTTGTCGCTATTATTTGTTGTCATAAAATAGAGACAACAGTATGTTTCGAGAACATGCTTTGTCCAGTGCGAACTCATGGTAAGATAACGTTTGAACATGAAAGAACGGCCATTGCAGATACATCAAATAGCTTTTCTACACAATTTACTGTATTCAAATGTCAAATACGGCCTCCTTCATGAGAATCAGCGCTCAAGGGTCATACTTACAATTACGTACGTGGCTGAAAAATACATAAAAAACAAAAAAAAACAAGCCATAAAACATACCTAATATTTCGCCATGTGCGCAATGGAAACCATTAATAATGATAAGGTATCCGCTACGCCTATTCCACCACGGACGGATGGAGGTGTCCGGATTAGAGGGCGTCTGATTACGGAATGAATCACCCTCATATCATCGCTTCTGAACATCATTTAACTATACGATAGAGTGTGGCCTACTCTCTACCCGAATTTATTAGAAATTCCAAATTAAACTGGTAGCTGTAAATAATAAGATTCGAGACGAGAAATGGCTGAATTAAACGATAGGTACTTATTTATTTTCCTTAGTCATATTTAACGTTTTGGATGTTTAAAATGAGAGCGTACAGAGTGTACATCTTGGTTTATTATCAGGGTTGGCACCAAAGATTTTTTAATAACTGTCTTATTATTACAAATTCTTTGGTTGGGACCAATGCGTGCCACCAAAGTGGAACAGAGAAAAGGTCTAGGTTGAATCTTAAGGTACAGTTCGGTAGGTAAAACAAAGATACAACCTATGTATATATGAATAAACTTAATATGTAAGTGTCTCATAACATCATTATTAATGTAACACCTAAAATACATTCCATTTCGTTGGTTCTAGAAATCACATACCTAGTTCATGTGGCAAATGGGTCGTATTTATTTAGCCTAGGAGTCGTGCGCGACGTTAAAATCCAATATCCTCTGAACCACATGAATGGTTCATTACTGGTGATAAGAATTATGAATTTAAGGCTGAAGCGCCCGTCTAGCCCGCGAAGTTCAAATTTTTTGAGTTCTTTTAGAAATTTTTCAAAATCTGACAATAATAAAAGACAAATTTTGTAATTTGCGAAAAACACCGTGTGCAGTGCATTTATTAATATATCCAACTTACTCTAAAACATTTCAAGAACGACAGCTATCCAGATAATCTGCCAATTTTTGTATATTTAGTGATTTACTAGTATCATATCCACCGTGATAATATTTAGAGTAAAATAAATGTATTAATAAACGCACTGCATACTGTGTTTTTCGCAAATCACAAAATGTTGTCTTAAATGTGTTCAGATTTTGGATAAACTATAAAAATACTCGAAAATTTTGAATTTCGCGGGCTAGACAGGCGCCTTCACCTTAATACACTATTTCTGTGAAACCTATGACCTTATTAGAAAACGTGGTATAGCGGGTGAAGTTACATATAAAATTATCTCGTTCTGTCATCAATAATTGACTTCGACTTTTTTTATTTTATTTTATTTGACTATATGTTGTTGGCCAGAGTGGCCATAACAACTTCACCCGGACAGAGGGCGAGCGCAAGTGCGCTCCAGCCAGAGGGGCAGGGGGGCAGCTAGCTCAAGGGCGCCACAAGGGACACGACCTCGGTTTGGGCCGCTGCCAGGAGAGGTGGCGAGGGTAAATCTACCACCGGATCGGAACGCGACCTCGACTGAGAAGATCAACATTCGAAAGAAGAAGACAAAGCATGGTTTAACTATACAAACGCTAAACCACGATTTTAAATAAGGGGGTAAGTGATTCTATAAAGCAAGTACTAATTAGTTGTTTTCTTGCTGATTTATTACCTACCCCTCTAAGGACCCCTTCGGGGAATGGAGGCGTGATGGTGTATTTTCTAATTCAAAGTACACTCTGATTGGTTTCTTTTTTGGTAAGCCAGTTATGCATGAAAGCGACTGTAACAGCTTTGGCTGAAAATTAGCGCTGGAGAAACCCCGTTCACCTCCAACACGTGCTGACCTATATATCTTTTCGGGAGCGTTCACACTGACTGAATAGTAACTTACATATATTTCCAGTATTTTTTAATTAAGGTTGTATTTTATGGTTAAGTTGTATCATTATTTGAGTAACTGCTGAATAACTGTTTTTTTTATTTTGTTTCAGCCAAATAACGATTTGTAATTATATTTAAAGTTATTTGGTTAAAGTATTTAAAACTTTCCCATTATCATTAACACTATCAACAGAAAATGTGAACTTTCTAACACGATAAAAGTGTAAGTAGCTAAGTAAGACAGCAAATAATACAAGAGTTTCGTACTAAAACCGTAGTTTGTTTGACAAGTTTATGCAACTGTGTCAACACAGCGCGGTGTCGTCGGGTCGATGAGATTAAATATTTGATTAAAGATTACTTATACTTGTGCAAGCGAACTAACATTGTTAGTGAAATGCGGGTAGAATACTACATTTATATTTACTAGTATATATATACTTTACATAGGTACTTACCTACTACCTTCAGGGTTACTTTTAATGAAACTAATTTGTTGCAGAGCGTGATAGAGGCGCTAAATGCAACAACTTTTACTACAAATTGCAACAACTTTTTCTATTTAAAAGTCTTGTGATCGAATTGATCACCAAAATAATTATTTATTAAGTCATAACCTTAAACTGCTATGTATATTTAGACATTATAATGATTCAAAAATGACTCAACAATTAGTTCTTGCTAAATTTAAACTTATTCAATAGGTACGCACGGCCAAATATTAAACTATACACTTCCAGTATAAGCTGACCTTTAATTGAACCAAAATCCTGTACAATGCGAGAACGGCTTATACTGAAAATGTATAGCTTGATAAGTAGCCATATATACGTTTTTCTTTTCAATAAGTAATTACGCTTAGTTATTGGGTATTTATAAAGAAAAACACAAATATGATAATATCTCGTAAAATACAAAATTTTGCGGAACATCCAGGGTGGGTCAGATTTGGTCCATTCTAGCTTCTAAGGATACGTCGAATTAACAGTTATCCTGTATAATATACCTACAAAAGATTTACTAAGATCTTTTTTTTGACGCCCTATGGACAACAAGGAAGTTCGTAAGGATCTAACAAATGGCAAGGGGGTGAAAAAATTGATGGTGCTGTTCCTGTCGGGGATCGAGAGGATGTTTGTTTCATACAAGTTGATTGATGTAATCCTTGAGACCATCCTCTTGGACTTAAGGCGAAGAAAGTTCAAAGGTAAAACTTTGAGAACAAGGTTAACTGTCAGAACAAGACAAACACTTAGTTCAAAGGTCAAAACACCTCAGGCGCTGCAAAATTACATGATTAATGAAAGTTCACAGTCAAAATTACTGTGTATTATTATCATCAGTACAATTTGCTTGGTATTTTAAATATCCAAAATAATAACATTGTTAAACATGTCATAATATAATGATACCAGAAGTCTCTAAACCCATTTTTAATAAATTAGGTATAGCGGGCGTATAGTTGCACACAGAACAGGGAGGCGCCATAACAGCTCGAAAACCAATACTACCTTAATTGCTCCAATTTTTTTTCTTTTTAAAAATATTAGTAGCAATGTGTGTTTATCATATTCCTAGTATTCCCTTTAGTTCCTCGGACTAAGCTAATGTTTGTGCTAGGAGTGGGCTCAGTTCAAAAGTTTTGTGGCCAGGATTAGGATCGAACCCGGAACCTCTCAGCTACGAGGACGGCCCCTCTAACCACTAGACTATTGACGCTTCATATATTGCCAAATAACATACAACGGAAGATATAGCAACAGCCGAAACAATTTAACTTAACATTCCATTAAAACGTTAACAGTTAGTTTCATTACAGAAATCGCTCAATGAGACACTGTAATTTTCCGGGTACTTTTGGTTGATTAATTAACACCCGCAGGGCGAGTGGAATTTCACGGGTCATGTCTGTGCATACATTAAAAAGGAGTTGGCTTATGTGAAAGAAACATTCTATAGTTAGTTTATTTCCGGGTGTGGCATGAAATATGGTATTAATTATAAAGTTCGGAGGTTTGAATAGTTAAGAGGAAACTATATTCCTGTAGATAGATACTTTATTATCTAATACAAATACCAATAAAGAGATTGAATATCTCCATACATTCATCAGTAAAGCTGCACGTTTCCGCTAGGGGTGCTGCTGTGCTATGAAAGCTTCTAATAAATCAAGATTCAAGATTATAATCATTATATTCATCCGTGGAGCTGGTCTTTGAGCTTTTAATTGTAACAAGGCAATATTGGTTTAACTCATTATATTTATAACAAAACAAATCTGTTTGATCTTTAAGTACTAAAAATTTGTAAAATCATTTATTTAGATAGTATATCAGCCGATATTTTAACTGCATAGAAATGAGAATCTTGAATCTCGTAAGTTACGATTTCAAAAGGAGCCCTTTGCGATCGGGCCTCAAATCAGATCTATAGTATCATGTAAATGAATCTCTAAAATGCTATAAGTAGGTATCTTGTTTCTAATAAATTTTAAGTAATCAGTTCAAATTTTATCACCCAGAAACCGTTAAAGATATTTATTAAAACACGCTCCATTCCTAACCAACGCGGCACAAATTAATTCAAGCAGAATAATTGAAGAGTGGCCTAACTCACCGCGTGAAATTCATTTAATTACAGAAGTAGTTAATTCAAATTAGGCACTTTATATTGTCAAGGACAATGGGCATTATTTAAATGGCCCTAGCTTGTTTCAATGCTCAAACGATAGCGAAGTGTCACTGGATACAATACATGAATGTTTATAACTATAAAATGAAAATTTAAAAAACCTCGATTCAACGACTTTTTAATCTTCAAATAATTTCCAAACGGCTGAAACGATTTTCATGGACCGTAGCTAAGAACACTCTCGATCAGAATACCTTTCTAACAAAAAAAAAAGAAAATTAAAATCTATATTAATATATCTATCTAATCTATCTATAGGCTACAGTTACTGTTTAACATTAGGCGGGTCGTTACCTTGTTTGCAGAGTTTGTTAAAAAAAAAGGTTAACCATTTTAATAAGAGCAAACTTTAAACAGAACAGAAGTCATAACCAGCTTTCATTAAGGAGGTAGTACAAAACATAACCGTTAAAACAGTAACTAAGGAAAACAATATTAGAGGAATAACCCCGAGAGACGAGACGACTTTGATCAGCGCCAGACGTTGAACAGTTGTTTAAAGGTGTAAAAAACTATGCTAGTTATCTTACGGGAATAATTTTGAACTAAGTGGAGTTGTATCAGCAGAACCAAGCTCTATCTAGTGAACACATATCTTATATAAAATAATGTTTTAAAATTTTCGAACACTAAGCGGCATTCACGAGTCCTTCTGTGACATTTAAGTAGAAGCTTAAATGTCACGAAATCATGATCATCATTATTTCAATATGATTATCACGTGCTTATGGTGAAGGAAAACATCGTGAGGAAACCTGCATGTCTTAGAAAATCTAACCAATTTTCGAAAGACATGTGAAATCCGCCAACCCTCACTGGGCCAGAGTGGTGGATTTCGGCCTGGATCCCCTCGTAGTGAGAGGAGGCCCGTGCCCAAGAGTCGGGCGTCAAAATGGTTAATTTTTTTTAAGCTTCTACCGCAAGCCGCGTAAACAACTTCGTTCCAAAAAACCCAATTGTAATCGAACCCGCATATCTCATGTTTCTGGGTAAATTGGTGGCAGTTAGCGCACACCGGAACCGGCACGGCGCAGGGACGTCATTGTATGCAAATACCGCGACCGGTCGTATTGAGAACGAATCAATCAACCGAACTGAATATTTTATGGGCATACCGACGCGTGGTGTTTCTTTAGGAGATAGTGTTACACTTTCTCATTTAAGGCTAAAGCACCCATCTAGCCCGCGAAGTTCAAATTTTTTGAGGATTTTTAGAATTTTTTCAAAATCCTAGAATAATAAAAGGCCCATTTTGTAATTCGCGAAAAAGACCCTGTGCAGTGCATTTATTAATATATCCAAATTACTCTAAAACATTTCAAGAACGACAGCTATCCAGATAATCTGGCAATATTTGTATATTTAGTGATTTACTAATATCGTATCCACCGTGATAATATTTAGAGTAAAATAAATGTATTAATAAACGCACTGCATACTGTGTTTGTCGCAAATCACAAAATGTTGTCTTAAATGTTTTCAGATTTTGGATAAACTATAAAAATACTCGAAAATTTTGAATTTCGCGGGCTAGACAGGCGCCTTCACCTTAAAGGACATGCGTATTCTAGTACCAAACCGACCTTTTTAATCGTCAATTCATATTTCTAGACATGTGCGAATAAATGTCAGTGTCAGCCGATAGGATGAGCAACCGCCAGAGGCCATTAACACAAAAAAAAATCACGTAGCCCGTTTTTGTTGTGGGTGGTCGCGGATTGGTGCTTATCACGTGTGCATATTATCACAACGCTACAATTATTGTAGAGGACCACAAAGTGAAGTGATGACTCACGCGCATGTTTGCATAGTCGTGAAGAGTGTGTGTATTACTAAAATAGATATATTTCTTTAGGAAACGGATATCCGCTAATAAAGCATTAACTCTAGCTATATCGAGCTTCGCAAATTTCAAATACGTGAAGTATGTCATGAAACGAAACTTAGGTTGGGATCCTTATTTAGGCGCAAGCAATTTTTAGGGTAAAGGAAATTATGTCAATGAATTAGTTTGTGCTACTTTATAAGTAAAAGGAATTAAGTGCTTCTAACAGGAAAAATATTTTCAAAATCACTAAAAAGGCAATGACTACGTCATAATGATAAGTATGTAGTCTTTTTCTAATAAAAAACAGGAGTTCTCTTATCGTATGAAGCTGTGGTCAACTCTTGTGTCAGACAAAATGTTGATAGAAATAAACTCCCGGGTCATAACGGTTAAAAAGGAAGCTACGCATAGAATTCCAACTATAAATTTCAAAGGCTTCACTTGACAGAAGTAGACTCCTATGGGAACAATGAGAAAATGACTGAGATGGAAAAACTTTGTTAATTCAAATAGAAGGACTGTTAACTTGAAATTGCTAATAATTTTAAGTTAAGTTCTACTTCACGGGAAGCATTTCACAACAACCTTATAGCTCAGATTTCTGGTAGTAGTACAATCGTCACAAAATCAAATTCTAATGGCAGGCACCGACTGCAGATGAAACACAAGTTAGCAACATAATATATTTATTGAAAACATGTGACGATCGCGAAAAATATTTTAGTTCTTTTGATCCGGCTCCAATCTTACACGGTTTAGGAATAGATTTTATTACAAATTTGAATTTTTAGTCTAACTGTTGTAATGCCTTACAATTTTCTACTGTTTTCTAATGTGTTGGCTTTCTGTCCTATTTAACTACACGCAACCGTGTTCTAGTTGTAGTATCCATCCCTTTTTCACATAATGGTGAGACGTGGTCCATATGATCCCTTCTATCTCCGGGCGCATCGCAAACCTTTTGCTCGCTTGAATGGTGAACGATCTCCTACGATTTTCCGGATTCTGGACATTTGCAACTAAAAGCAATCCCTTTTTGGAGTATCAATTGATATTGTCATGGGATCTAGAAGGTGCTCGATGAAAATGTTGAAAAGGACGTTACAGAAAATGAAGAGATGGAAAATGGTCTTTTGAAAAAAATTGCAATTCTATATCGTCAAAATATAAAGTTGATAATAGAATATCTACAACACACTCAAAACTTTGACTAAAGAAAGGACAGCTGGCGAAATAAGTACAGTGATTGTTCGCTGATGTAATATGCGTGTTTCGTAGAAACTGCGCCATTCAATTTGCAGTTACCTTGACAATAAACACAGGCAAGTAAATTTCGTGTCGCAGAGAACATATAACATCGTAATATGCTGCACAAAGATATGGTAGATACTACTAGATGACGGTGAATACTATGGAGTACCTGTAAGCAATGATAAATTAATTTTGAGTAGTTTTTATACTCAAGGGCATCAAGTAAATTTAAAACCAAAATAAAATAAGTCATCATCTGACATCATCATAATATTTTATTTTTGTCGTAAGGACAAAGCTTTATAGTTACTTTAGGTAGATTTGGGATATTTTCTGGTTTAAAACTGATAAATTCCACAGTATCTCACCTAAGAACTCTCTAGACCGCAATGAACAATCGCAGTAGTCTCGCTTCTAGGACGATGCACATCGCTGAGGAGCATAAGTAAAACGACAAGATGTGGCAAATAAAACATAAGCAGAGGAAGCAGACAAAACATAGTGTACCTACACATTAAAGTAAGCAAAAAAAATCATGACAAGTTTTTAAACAAAAACAAACTGAAACTCCTACAGAATAAAATCTTTTTTTTCTTCATCGAAGGTCACGATACGGGCAGTGAATCACGCGACATTGGATCGTTGACGGCATCCAAAACAACACAAGGTTTATTTTATTTAATAACCTTTAATTCGCTGGGTATAATAATAGCCTGGTCGGCAATCATGTCTGTTTATAGTGGAGACACTGCAATTATTGAAGAATCGTTTAATGAAAGCTGTTATATTGGTGAAATAAATAGTACTACTATTATGGGCAATGCATATGGCGGTTGAAATGAAATAAATCCATGTTTAAACAACGTACATTAGAAGAAACATATCGACTGATAAACGCAATCAATTTTACGGTCAGATAACTACTGAATGGAATTGAAACATACGCGCGAGACCACTATTTAAAAATGTATGTTTTCTACCTTAGTTAAAAGTTCATTATCGATTGCTTCACACGGGCTACGCCCGACTCTTGGGCACGGGCCTCCTCTCACTACGAGGGGATTCAGGCCGAAATCCACCACTCTGGCCCAGTGAGGGTTGGCGGATTTCACATGTCTTTCGAAAATTGGTTAGATTTTCTAAGACATGCAGGTTTCCTCACGATGTTTTCCTTCACCATAAGCAAGTGATAATCATATTGAAATAATGATGCTCATGATATCGTGACATTTAATTGTTGGTAGAGTCAATAGCTGATATTTTATGTACTAACTCATCTGTAGGTGTACATAGTGTACATATTTAACAAGAGGTAGTAAATATCTGTGTCACTCGATAACTTTGGTGATAGCCCAGTGAACTCTCGTTTCGAGAACAAAGAATCACCAGGTCGACCTTTGACGTAATCCGGAGTCATAATTATTTTAATAGCACTGAAAATGTATTAAATAAAGCAGCGATAACCGATTTGTTAAGCAAGCGTCTTGGGTCCTTATCCTGTGCTTAAAAGTCGAATTGCGCCTCTGATTTTATTTAAAACTATGTGCTAATTTTACCTCATTGTTAAATGCTTCTCACTTGCTTAAGGTAAAGGAAAATATGGTGACGAGACACCCTTATCTTTGAAAATCTTAGCAATTTTCGAAGGATATATACTCGTATTATGAATTCCACGAAGATGCACTAAGCCAGGGTGCTGCATTATGACCGGAATCCCCCTCGCATTGCGGGGTGGCTCGTTCCCAGGTGTGGGACATTAAAAGGTGCTAATATTTTTATTTTCAAATGCTGCTTGTAACACAAACAAACAAAATCAAACACATTTTCGTTTAGTTTTATACATAAGTACCAACAAAAAACAGAAAATTTAACCTTCAAACCTCAAATTCTACTAATTGCCGCGGAACAAGATAATAGTTCGAAACATGATACAGTTTTATCTAATGGCATAACTACAGCACATAAAGGACCAACAAATATGGGAATGTTAACAATTGCTTTATCTATAGGTCGTTGCATGATTTTTGTTTAGGCTTAAATATTTGAGCGATAAGGACTATTTGTTTCATTATTGAACCTTATTTTTTTTTTGGGTTCCGTACCTCAAAAGGATAATATGAAACCCTTATAGGATCACTTCGTTGTCCGTCTGTCTGTTTCTCAAGATTGTCCTCAAGATTCTCAAGATTGTTGTGTTGTTTGTCCTATTTCTCGGAAACGGATAGAGTTATCAAGTTGAAATTAATATAAAAAATAAATGCTATGGTCCCTTGGAGGTGTAGAAATAATGGCTTCTAAGTAAACGCAATCAACAGATACGGCCATTTATGTATTTTGATACATTTCTCCAATTATTTCGCTATTGAAATGGGTATGGAAGCCTTCATTGTGCATGGCCTGTCGTGCGCTTATCCGGATTATTTATAAGTAAGTTGTATTAATGAAACTGTATTTTAACAGTTGGGAGTACTGCTGCATAAAAAACGAGCCGAGTGAAAGGATCCTGGTGGGACTGTGTCCCTCTCTACTACAATGTTCACGGAGGACTGTAGGAACTGGGACGGTAGGGGGGGACGGGATTTAGACATGGCAAGTAGGAGTCAAAGTTCCACTGAGAGCCTCTCACTCAGCCAGTTGTTCTGTTTACAGAAGTATTAAAGTAAAATATACCTGAATCCATGTCAATAGAGCACAATATCATGTTAACATAAAAATCATAGAAATCCTATAGGTACAGTCGTGTGCTGTTTTTTTCTGTAGGCTCATTAACAACATATTCCTTATCAATAAAATTTCCGGTTGGTAATTCCCGTTTCTCATAAACAATAGTAAGTAGTAAAGAGGAAGTAAGAATACAACTATTGCATAATTAAAAGATTAAAATTGGCAAACAAGCGTACCACCCTCCTGATATTACGCAGTGACCGTAGCTTATAGATGCTTTCAAGACGACCGCTTGGCGCAGTGGTTCGAGCGTAGGCCGCTCGACTCACTGCATCGGGTGGTTGCGGGTTCGATTCTCGTCAGGGTAAATTTCGGAAATGGCCTTTTCGTAATTTTCCCTGGTCTAGGTATCACTGGGATCGCCCCAGTCCATTGAACGGTACCCATAGTACAAGTGTTGCTAGTTTGAGACCGTACAGTTAGTGTGTTTGTCTGGCGATATTTATTATTATTTATTAAGGCTAAAGCGCCCATCTAGCCCGCAAAGTTCAATTTTTTTGAGGTTTTTTAGATTTTTTTCAAAATCTGACAATAAGGCACATTTTGTAATTCGCGAAAAAGACCGTGCGCAGTGCATTTATTAATATATCCAACTTACTCTAAAACATTTCAAGAACGACAGCTATCCAGATAATCTGGCAATTTTTGTATATTTAGTGATTTACTAGTATCATATCCACCGTGATAATATTTAGAGTAAAATAAATGTATTAATAAACGCACTGCATACTGTGCTTTTCGCAAATCACAAAATGTTGTCTTAAATGTTTTCAGATTTTGGATAAACTATAAAAATACTCGAAAATTTTGAATTTCGCGGGCTAGACAGGCGCCTTCACCTTAATACCAAAGGCATTGCTCTCACGTCGCCGACCTAAAGGCGAGTGGGACTGAGGGAGGAGAAGGGATGGGGGGTTTGGCTTTTGGCTCTCTCAGTCAACGCATAAAACGCTGCTATAATAGTTACTTTACGCCGATCTGCTATGACAGGGTGGTAGTACCCTGATCGAGCCAACCCGTATATGAGCTGTAGTACTCTACCTCAGAACTCTACCACCTTTTCGGATTATAATAATAACGTTTGCGACTAAGTTTTCGAGATACACTCAGTCTTCCAACTATCCTGCGATAGCCCTTTGTATGTATTCTGGCGTAGCTCTGAACCCGAGTGGATTGCGTAAGAAATAAACTGTAGGCCGAAGTCTGACGTCATACCGAATTTCTTTTTAAAATATGTTTGGCACAGTTATCATTTTCCCATATGCCGTAACGACCAGTGTCTAATGACGCTGAATCACTAATGGGTTTCGTACTTTGATAAAAGTTTATCAAAGGTTTCGTATCATTCACCTAAATTATCGTATATAGAAGTACGTTTATGTACTCTCTATTAATATTGAAAAGGATTTCGAAATAAAATGTGATCTGGGGGCACGGCAGTGCCCCCCCAAGTCGAGCACGGCACGTCGAGCGCGGCACGGCCGTACCATCTTTTCTCGAAGCAGTTCAGACCATTTTCGACCCCCTATAACTTCGTTGTGGATAAAACTAGAACCCTGAATTTTCAGATACCAAGCAGGCATTGTATAAACACGGTATATTTCAAATTTCATTCAATTTGAGCCAATAGTTTAAGAATTATAACTAGTGAAAATTCGTAATTTTGTCACTCACTGACTGACCGATCATCAAAACTCTAAGGCACTTCTAGCAGACACAGAAGCTTCAAATTTAGAATACATTTAGTGTTTAGTGTATAAATCAAGGAAAAACTAAAATATTTTGACATTTCGGTCCAGTTTCCTAGATACACCAACTGCATAAATAACTTTGTAATCCCATATAAATGTATAGGATAACAAATTTACATTTGCAGTTAATGAATCAGTGTACATATTATGAATATTATAATGGAATAGGAATGGAATATTAGGTGTACATTGGTACCTAGATATAATTATGTTCAAAGGTAACTTGTAAAATGTTCAACGGAATGAAAAAGCAAGAATGGGACATGTCTTACTTATGATATGAATTGTACCAAAATCCCGCAAAAAAGTATTAAGTAGACTGAATTGCCCGAAATTGCCATGAAAGAAAGAAAAATGTCTACAAAAAGAAATGAGATCCCATCAAAAACAAAACTTGTAAAAAAACCCAAGTCTCGCAACTCAGTTCTCTATCGTAAAAAGAGGTGAGATATAATATGTAATACCAAGTCGGTTACTTAATTAAGTCCCTACTTAAGGGACCTTCTGTCTTCATTCAGTGTTACGTATTACATAACTTGCTAACTATTTCATGCGATGTCCAAGTCAATATATTAAAATTAAAACATAAAAAAAAAAAAATATTGATATGGTCACAATAAGATGTTGTTAGGTTAGCAAGTTATGTAATACGTAACACTGAATGAAGACAGAAGGTCCCTTAAGTAGGGACTTAATTAAGTAACCGACTTGGTATTACATATTATATCTCACCTCTTTTTACGATAGAGAACTGAGTTGCGAGACTTGGGTTTTTTTACAAGTTTTGTTTTTGATGGGATAAGAAATATCCAGTGCTAGACAGAAATCTATTCTCATTAATCTTTTCGTGTTGTATCACGTTCAGACACGTTTAGACTCTACCAAGGAATTATTTTTACTGTTCTTATTGGAAAAATCTAGTATAGACAATACAATACAACCAGCCACAGTACTATAGATACCATTTCCTCATTATATATACCAACGCAAACCCGAAAACGTTACTCCTAAAACACTTTCAGACTTATTATTACTTCAAACTAAATTAGGAGGATTCAATACAAATTTAATCAATTTCTTGGTCTCTTACAAATACTTATGCGTAATGGTATAAAATTGTCTTCAAAAGACAAAAGGAAAACGGGGAGTTTAATTTAGCAATCTGGCCGAGCCCTTTGTTAGGACAAATTAATCCTTGAAATGAATTAATCCTACAAGTTATTTGGGGCCCGAATAACATCTACTAATACTGTTTCTGACAGCTGGTCTTTAGTAGGGTGATGGGTAATTTGATGTTAGCACCGCACCTCGAGTTTTGCGGTCTCGATTCAATCTGGAGGATTTGTACTAAATTGGTACTACGTGGGTATTTGTATCGATTTGGCTGGAGTTACAAGGCTTGCACTATTGGTACCCTATAATGGACGCGGGGTTATCCCAGTTATACCTAGAGCATGGCTAATTACAAAAAGGCCACTTCGGAAATCTGCCCCGACGGGAATCGAACTCGCGACCATCCGATGCAGTAAGCCTAAGCTGGAACCACTTCATTAAGCAGTAATACAAGACAACATGAGCTACCTGTTCATAAATAACCACGGGTTTTCGAGTTACTTTCTTTATTTAATCAAACCAACCTACATACCAATGAAATAAGAAAATAATTATTATCACAGTAAATATTTCAGTATATAGGTTTACTTGCAAAGCCTACGCTAGCTATAAATAATTGTTACCCAGTGGGCAGTAAGTAATGACTGAATTTATTACCCTAATCTTAACACTGTCGCAATAACTTATTATAACATTATTTCAATTTCTGTTACTGCTATAATAGATAACTTATTTTGCGCTCCAAAATATTCTTACGAATACTTTATTTTAAATAGAACTAGGTGATCAGGGATGCCACTGAAATTTAACCCTTGACGACTCCCGGGGAAAACCTTAATTTTAATGGAACCTTTACCTTTAACCTTGATTAAAATAATCAATAGGATGAGTTTAAAGAATATTTTTCACTAAACCCCGTTGCAAAGCGGGAGACAAAAAGAACGGCAAAGGCAAATTGCCACAGAAACAAGACGCTTACACAACATAATGAAGCCCTTTACCTAATACAGTAATCCAAGGGTTTATCACAAATACCAATTGGAAGCATTTTCTGAAAATCTAATTACGACATTACAGAGACTTGACATATCCCCAACGTGATTAAAACTGAATTGAAAAACCGCTCACCAAAAATGTGTTCAGTGAATTAATTAAACAACTCCAATATTTACAGTAACAAAGCGGGAAGTTAACGAAGTCCTCAGTCACCTCCTGTGAATAAACCGAATACAAATATAATTACCGCCGACTGGCAACCGATGTCGAGGGATAATTATAACGGTGACAGTGACAAAATATTTTTTTGTTAACAACGTGATTTGGGAAATTGCCTACGGTCTATTTAAAGCGACTCTGGGTGTAGCAAACGTCTCCATACTGATCTATGATGACAGCCGTTCGATGTTTTGAAGATGATCTCATCAATATAAATAACGATCACAAGGACCCTAAATATGTCGTCTGTGACAGAGAATACGGAATTTGTCACATTGAGTCTCTAAATCTTTTATTCTCTTTCTACGACAAAGGGCCGTGTTAAACCATCAATATTATTGTAAGTATCACGGATGATCCTTGTTATAGCAGTATTGACGGTATCACGTTAAAAATGTATAGATCAATCAGGATAGTAAACTTCTTCTTCTTTATTTAAAAATATGGCTTCACCCAGTTTAATAGTTATTTCACCAGTGTCAAGTACAAGAACTAATAGCTAATATTAATATATATATAACCTACCAAACGTATTGACAAAAGCTACACGTACAATGATGTACCATTTCGTCTAACGGTAAATGTGATCAGCGCCATTGAAGAATTTCCTAAGTGTGGGAAACCGAGTGTTCTATAGTAATTTTATTCAGAACACGGCTTTTCAATTTGATTCGTCTTCCTTTAAAGTTTACTTATTGTGGTTAATGTTATTATGTGGATACTAGAATAACTCATTTAGCCCTTCAAATCGACCACAGAAAATTCATATTAAAAAAAAAAACACCAAGTTTTGTCCTGGAATATTCGCCCTAAGATAATAACTGTTTAAATATTCATGTGATTTTAAATGTCTCTAAGAGAATTTAATCTTAACATTGAAAATCTCTCATAATATATTAGCTACATGTATAGATTCTGATAATTTATGTGCAAGGCACAAAGGAAAGCAGTTTTCCAAATTAAAAATGATGAAAGTGAGGCCGAACACGTTTGTGTAAATCGTAAAATACGAGACGAAAACATAACTATTACGAAAGACTCGTTCGTAAGGACCTTCGAAATACAGAAGAGGTTAATGACACGAATAATGAGTGCAGTAAAGGAGAATGCACAAATAATCTAGGACAAGGTTCGCTCTTTATGTGCTAAGCGAGTCACGTTGAATACTACCTACACGCCGAAACACCTCACACCGGGGATACTGAAATATCTCTCTTCTGAATTTTATAATAAACTAGCTGAGCCCGCGACTTCGTCCGCGTGGAATTTAACTTAATAAAAATCCCGCTCCCGCGTTCTGAGCCCACGCGACAGGACTCATTTTTTAAATTTTGTTTTTCTAAAATAAAAGTAGCCTTAGTTACTCCCTATAACATCAGCTATCTCTCAGTGAAAGTCCCGTCAAAATCGGTCCAGCCGTTCCGGAGATTACCCGGAGCAAACACACAGACAGACAGACAGACAGACAGACAAAAAAAATTTAAATCGCGTTTTTGCTATAGGTGTCGTATGTACTTTCATATGCATTTAGTGAAAAGGTGTTATTTTGATATTACAAACAGACACTCCAATTTTATTTATTTGTATAGATTCAATAAATATCGCCAGACGAACGCACCAACTCTATGGTTCCAAACTAAGCAACGCTTGTACTATGGGTACCGTGCAATGGACGGGGGGCGATCCCAGCCCAGGGCAAATTACGAAAAGGCCATTTCCGAAATTTACCCTCACGGGAATCGAACCCGCAACCACCTGGTGCAGTGAGCTGAGCGGCCTACGCTCAAACCACTGCGCCTAGCGGTCGCCCAAAAATGTGTTTTTATTTAAATCAACTTTTGTTCATTCACGACATAGTAAATATAGTCAGCCAAATATTTTCCGAATTGAAATATGAATAATTTCTCAAGTCCCTTTTAATACAAACGGAGGAACTGGCGATGCATATAATATTAAACATTTTGTGTGTATGATTATAAAGGCTGGTCTGGTTTTGTTACGAGAGAGATAATGTAATAGAAACGACAAACAGCCTGCAGATTCGGGGTTCAACCCGCAGCTAACAAGATCACGTGCAGCCGACGCGGCGCCGCGTGCCTCTAAATATTCTATTAGTCGTACCATCAAAAGTCCACAGCAGGAATTGATTGAATCAAGTTTTACTTCGATAAAATCAAATAAAACAATTGGTTGAAGAATCCAGCCAACTTGCAAGCCGCAAGGAGGAAAAATACGAAAGAGATACGAGATATGATCATCATAATTATACAAATTACCTTCTTGATATAGGTATCGAGAAAGTAAGGAGTGGGCTCCTTAATAACGATCAATATTGTCTTCATTCATATTGTCACTATTTGTATATACCTATGTCACATGGTTGGATTTCCTTTCTATACAAATATTATAAATTATCGTTCCCTTTTTCATGGCACAATACATTCTTTTCAAAGGATAACTTGAACATGCGATTTAATATTCAAAGCTTACAAATTCTGTATGCTTATGTCCTTGAGAATATGTGAGAAGCGCTTTTATAAAAGGGGTTAATCCGAAAGATCCGAAGGCACAGCGCCGTGATCATTTTGATTTAGGCTTATCTAAAGTTATGTATTCTACTGAAAATGTATTAAAGTACTAGTAAAAATGGTAGTAGTAGCAGCTAGGTACCTTTAATTATATTAAAATGGAAGCAAAAGTTTAAAAAAAACACCTTAACCCTTCCTAACACGACAAGAACTGACCTCTGCGTTTCAATATGAATAGTATTTGTTTTGTTTTATGAATCGCATAAAATACTAGATCTTAGTGAAACAACTACTTACCTAAGGCCATGTTTTTACTGAACTCTTTTATGTACTTACTACAGGTGGAAAATATGACCAGTCTAACCTAATTTGTACAAGGAGCCCACTATTTAAACCTCTACTTGATTTCTCGTCAAATGAACTAAACAAAATCTTCTCCACCATCGACATCCAAGATCCTCGCTCTCCCCTAAAATTGAGAACTCAAACTTGATTACGTTTGTAAATCCATGTACGTAATAGTTTCATGTAGTAAATTTGAATTATGGTCATGCCTTACTCCAATTGTAACACGTTCATCCTACTAATATTATAAATGCGAAAGTTTGTGAGTGTGGATGTATGTATGTATGTTTGTTTGTTACTCCTTCACGCAAAAACTACTGAACGGATATGGATGAAATTTGGAACACAGATAGATTATAACCGGGATTAACATATAGGATACTTTTTAATCCAATACTACGCGGATGAAGTCGCGGGGCACAGCTAGTATAATATATAATGTCCCCAATGACGAAAGCTCGATTACATTACATAAGCTAGGTAAATTTCAAGCTTCAGAATAAATAGACACTAATAGGATAAGATTCATCTTATCTAAGAAAATTTTTAGTGAGCTATTCCTTAAAAAAGGGGAAATATATCAATTTGTAAAATGTGTCATGTTAATCGACGTCTGTGATTTAGATATTATAATAAAACAGCTTTCTTAAATTCACATAAAGTCATCTATGTAATGAAAAGATATATATTATGTATATAATCCAGCAGCTCTGCGCTTCAGACAGAAGAAGTACTATCTCCATCCGTTTTCATATTCTTTTCTAGACACTAAAATATGCAGTCAGGGTTAACTGTGACAGTATTAAAATCCACCGATAATTCACTTGGGGTTTTCAAAAAGCTTTTGCAAATCCTTGCATTTGATATAGGGTCTAGTGTGAATTGGGAATAAAATCTCGCAATTTGCTACAGTGAAAAGTTTTTTGTATTGACTTCATGTCTGCCTATTTACAAGTTATTTTCAGACTGATCCAATTTTCAGGTTACCGGTAGTCTTACTAGTTGGGCTTCGTAGGGCATGTGCTACTTGTCCGTGAAAAAAATCAGTAATCAGCCCAAACAGAGTAGTATCGATCCAAAATTGGAAATAATTACAAATTATGATTAAACTGGTCAAAGTATGTACAGTCAATATCAAAAGTAGCTTGATATCCGAAATGTCTGAAAGAATCCCTTTGCTAAAAAAGTGATTCTATAATATGACTAGCTGTGCCCGCGACTTCGTCCGCGTGGAATTTAATTGACAAAGTTTCATACAAACTTTCATCCTCTATTTTATCCCCTTGGGGGTAGAATTAATCAAAATCCTTTCTTATCGGATGCCTACGTCATAACATCTACCTGTCAGTCAGTCACCTTTGAGTTAGATATATTTAGATACAAGAAATTCTCTAAACTATACGATCACACAATATTTTGTATTGTGATCTACTATTTTTGAGACATTCCCGCGTCATACTATTTTGACATGTATAAATAATGTGTTTCTTTTTGACATTTCAAATACCAAGCTACTTTTGATGGTGTCTGCACCATCTAGCTTAATTTTAATAGGCACTGAATCGCTCTACTTTTCACGACTGTACCACCAGAGTATTAAGTGAACGAATTTATTCATTAAAAGGCGGGTACTCTCGCAGTACAATTGCACATTACGTACGGAACCACGGCAGCGTGTGCCGAGTTTATTATTGCCGTGACGTGAATTTACGATTTACATTAAGTAATATGACGCGAGCAATTTGCGAGTTGTATTTTGCAGGCGATTGGCGGGTGCGTAGCTACTTTGATTTTCAAATGGACTGGTTAATGAATTGGGGATTGCGCGTGGGGGAATTCGAGACAAGTGGTATTAAATATTTAGCCGATCATCGTTATGAGTAATATATTGTTAGACTATTAGTCTAAACGGTTCTAGAGTGGCGGCCAGGAGACAGAAGACGTACCTACCCAGTGTTGGACGGCGCACAAGGAGGAATGATAACATCACACGTGATATGCAGAAATCATTGTGGATAGGCTTTGTGTAGCAGGCCGATATAAAGATAGATTACTTGTAACATAAAAACAAGGCTACTAAGTTATTCAATTCAATTGACAATAGGCGGAAGTATTCAAATGCGTACATTTCTAAAGGTATGTCAACACGCTCGAATTTGCATTTGTTATATTAAAATGTATCGCTGTGTTAGAGTTTATATTAAATAATACATACATCCTTTAAAATGGGTATTTTAACCAAGTTGCTAGACATTTTGGATTAAAAACACTTGAATACAATCTGTAGGTACGCACCTAATGAATATTGTGAATTTGAAGCATGAATTCAAAAGTAAAACTAAGAAAATTGATCTGGAAATGTCATGGCCATCAACACAAATGAAAATAGCACAGCGCGCGTCTTCGAAATGAGGAAAAATACAAAAGCCTATTCACATTATTTACATGACGTCATTGCGCGACAAACAAGTTCATGACATTATAAGTATTCCCTAGAAACCTTGTAAGTGATCTTATAGGAGACCACGGATGAAGTCAGTGCCAAAGATGTATGACGTCCAAGACATGATTGAACAAGTAACGGAGAAACTGTGAATTAATTCGATACTTCGAGAGTTGATCTCAGACATGCGGTTAGCGAGAATAATGAAATTCCAGTAATAGTTGCCTTAACCTCGGCACAAAATGACATCAACACATATTGAAAAATAGTTAATAACTTAAATTTAAATAATGGTACAAGTAGGTAATGCTATTATTGAAGCCTAACTCGCTACAGAATGTTGATCAAAAAAGCATGTTTAAGGCTAGAGCGCCCATCTAACCCGCGAAGTTAAAATTTTTTGTGGTTTTTTAGATTTTTTTCAAAATCTGACAATAATAAAAGGCACATTTTTTAATTCGCGAGAAAGACCGTGTGCAGTGCATTTATTAATATAGCCAACTTTCTCTAAAACATTTCAAGAACGACAGCTATCCAGATAATCTGGCAATATTTGTATATTTAGTGATTTACTAGTATCATATCCACCGTGATAATATTTAGAGTAAAATAAATGTATTAATAAACGCACTGCATACTTGTTTTGTCGCAAATCACAAAATGTTGTCTTAAATGTTTTCAGATTTTGGATAAACTATAAAAATACTCGAAAATGTTGAATTTCGCGGGCTTGACAGGCGCCTTCACCTTAAGGTTTTGATTGATTTTCTACTAAATATTTTAATACTATCACCATTTCCTATTAATGTAATACAATTTTACTTTCCCAGCATTTCTGAAACGTACTTACATTGACAACCAAACGTGTATTTACTAAGAAATGTTTTAAAATAAAATAAGGTTGCTGACAAATATTCTGTATCGAGTTCGGCTTTAATACAGATCACAAATCTTATATTTTATTTGAGGAAAACTACAGACGAAGACTAATACAATATTCCAAAGTGAGTTTCTGACAAAATATAAAAACTGTTGAGTATTTTGTCTACCAAAAGCTGAGGGGCCTACAGTTGAAAGACAATTTGGACGCCTACAAGATCAATTTTTTTTGCTGCTGGATAAATGCCAAAATGAAAATACAACATTTAAAAATAGTTGGATCACGCAATCCATGTACACAAACAGTTTAAAGGAAGTGATTACGCAACTTTTTAAATTAAATATTATATAAAAAACATGTTTTTACAAAACAAAGAAAACACTTGTAGGTAACCTAAGTATCTCAACTGAAGTATTTATGTCTTTTACAGAGGATTTCCGTCAATTGTGTTTTAAACAACTCGATCAATAGGAGTTGAAAGGAAGTCTGTTAAAGATAATCAAAAAATTGGCATTGAATATTTTTTATATAATACCGTTGTTCGGTTCGGTCTTATTCAAATCTATGCCCGAAGGTTGCGTCAATCTCGTTCAGAAAGACTGTTGACTCCGACTTCACAGTTATCAAGCTCTTTTAAATAATAAAACAGCTGTAAATATTAGATTGTTTCATGAATCTCAATGGAGTGAAGTTTTTTATAACACGACCTGCTCATAAATTAACAACTTAATTTCCTTATTTTACAATTGTGTGTAGGGAAATACGTGAATATATAATTAATAATGTAATAATAGTTAATCATATGAGTAATCATTCCATTATAATTGTATCAACAAATTATTCGTGAAGTAGTGTACTTTACTTACCCATTTTATTATTATTTGTGTTAAGTTTTATTTATATATATACATGTATCAATGATCGATCGAGTATTCCGTTAACCAGTTTCTTCTCCAACTATCAAATATTTATTATTACCTACCTACCTATTTCAGATAAAATACAATTGGCAAATAAATTCGAAGGATTTTCAGACACGATTCTCTTGAGGGATTCGCAAAGGAAAACCAAGTTTGCCGCAGCGGTCCCACGAAATTAGATACACGGAAGACGCACCATAAATATTCAACTGGTGCCCAAGTTATGTGAGATGACATGACATGCTGTTACTAAGAAATTCAGGAAAACAATTTTCTAAACGTGGACTGAAGTAAAGTTACTTGGGCGACTTATCTAACTTAATTCGTAGAAGCGTCTGTAAACTAAACCGTCACCGCTCATTCCGCCGTCATTTAAAACTGAGCGTTTCTGTTAAGCCCTGTCGGAAGCATTATGGTGGCTTTAAGCCACTAACCTATACAATAGTAAGAACAAAATGTCGCAAGTAAAGGATGAAATGCAGGGATTGCTATTTTAATATCCTCAGGCATTTAATTCAGTGCCTGATTATATCATATCACTACAACATATAAATCACCTAGAAGCGATATTACTCTGACTGTGGTTTACGAAACAATCCGAATTATTTATTCAATTAACTTTGTACTCTTGTGTCAACAACAAATAAGTGTAACATGCCTCTTGCAAAAAAGTAATTAGATCATTCAGATTAAAGTTGGTGAATCGAGATTTGAAAGACAGTAAGACTTATCTATTATATACAGCAGGATGCACAGTATTTAATAACTGCTAACAAGATGTAGATAAATAAAAATAGTCATTCAGATGTCCCCATTGTGGTAAACAAAGGTCAAATGAAAACAAGTAATGAGTAAAATAAAAATAATATTCAATCAACATTTCGATGATGATAACTTTTCCTAATTCCTTCACAACAACAGAACTTGAATTAAAACAAATGCATACGACACTGTCAAATCTTATTTACAAGTGTTACGCTTACATGAAATCAGAAAGGTCGTATCGCATTTCTTTAAGTAGGTAGGTGCGTAATAATAAGAATCAGAAGAAAAAAGTGTAATGCGAAAGGAAACTGGTAATTGTGTTGGTCTGTCTAGACACGACACGACGACAAGACGAGCTTGGTCATTTTATTTGAAGATTGATGTGTTAGGTACGCAAAACAAGCAAACACAAAAACATTTACCTAATTGGTTTTTTTTTCTATACGATGCAATTACCAACGATTATGACTCAAATTCACTAAAGTCATTAGTACCTACCACGTAATTAAAAACGAATTAATTACATTGCAAAGTTTATCAAAAAGTTTTTAAATTGTACTAATCAAAGGCAAGTAAGCTTTGTACTAGCTTATAATTTTAATGAGTTGAAAATTTGCCTTGATTAAAAAACAATAAAAGTTTTCATTACTACTACTAATAATAATAATTTAGCCCTTTTGACGTCCCACTGCTGGGCACGGGCCTCCCCTCAACATGAGGGGGATTCATGCCATAATCCACCACGCTGGCCCAGTGCGGGTTGGCGGATTTCACATGTCTTTCGAAAATTGGTTACATCTTCTAAGACATGCAGGTTTCCTCACGATGTTTTCCTTCACCGTAAGCAAGTGATAATCATATAGAAATTATGATTCGCACATAGATTTCGAAAAATCCAGAGGTGCGAGCCGGGATTTGAACCCAAGACCTGGTGCCCGCAAGACACGTGCTTTAACCAATCGGCTATCACTACTAATTATTATTATTAATATATCGCCGGACTGACACACCAACTGTATGGTCCCAAACTAAGCAATACTTGTGCTATGGGTACCGTACAATGGACAGGGGGCGATCCCAGTGATACCAGATCCCAGTGAGCGATACGAAAAGGCCATTTCCGAAATTTGCCCCGGAGGGGATCGAACCCGCTACCACCATGTGCAGTGAGCTGAGCGGCCTACGCTCGAACCACTGCGCCAAGCGGTCCACAAACACAAATAAACAATTTGATGCTTTAATTGTCCTCGGGACACTTAATGTTTGCCTCGATTCAAAAATTCAATGTTCGTTTTCCTACATCAGACCTTTCATACCAATAAACTTCTAAACCGAAAAGGATTTAAATTATTATAAAAATAATATTATATTTTAAAACTAGCTGTTGCCCAAAGCTCCGCCCGCATTGCAGTTCGATAAAATAAAAGTAGCCTAAGTTACTTATTATAACATTAGCTATCTGCCAGTGAAAGTCAGGTCCAAATCGGTTTAGATAGACGGAGAGAAAGACAGACAACATTTTTAAGATTTTTTTTTTATATATTAAGTAGGTGCCGTATATGTATACTTTAATATGCATTTAATAAAAGCTGTTATTATGGGGCATTACAAACACACTTCAGTTTTATTTATTTGTATCCTACTAATATTATAAATGCGAAAGTTTGTGAGTGTGGATGTATGTATGTATGTTTGTTACTCCTTCACGCAAAAACTACTGAACGGATTTGGATGAAATTTGGAACACAGATAGATTATAACCGGGATTAACATATAGGATACTTTTTAACCCAATAATCCAATACTACGCGGATGAAGTCACGGGGCACAGCTAGTGTATATATATATTGAAATAACGACATCGACCTTGCCTTGTTACTTCACACCTCGTCATTGCCAGTGTTATCTGCGTTGGAAATATCTGCCCATTATCTGCCTCACATACCTATTATACATAGGTAGTAGGTACCTATGTTTCGTTTATCCATAACGGTTTTTGGAATTGTATAGTTAGTCCAATAAATTTTACAGCGTCATTCTTTGGTCAACATAAGTTATTACGAATCTTTTCTTTTGAATAGTTTACATGATTACATTTTCACGATTATATTTTTTAATAAAAATATATTATAAAACAGCAATGTCCAGTTTCTAGTTTAATATCGATTCGCAATAAGTATTTAGTAAAATAAAGTTTATAAAAACCCTTTACTCAGGCCATTTAAGTAAATATTCTAAGAATACCTATTTCATTTCAGTGGTTCAAATTTTGTTTTGTGATTATGTTTTTTTTATAAATCTAATTATCTCTCAAGATATTCTGTGGGAGTCGGAAGCTTCACCAGTTCCGCGAAGTGTAGCTGAAATAATTTCAGTCAACAAATTCAATTCTTCTTGGATCGATAGGCCTAGCAGTTTCTTTACCTAATTATCTGCTTCTAAGCGGAAACAATGTATGATTAGCGATATGGCAGTGGGATTTTTCCAAATTGGTTCGTCATAATGTCAATGGATGTTACGCTTATCTTTCCACATAAAAAAAAAATTATAAAATGCTTTCCATGTATACTTGTGTTGAGAATATGGAAAAGTTTCCATTTTAAAATATTTCCTCTCTGGAATATTCAATCGGAAAACATTTTCAATGCTATATAAAAATTGAACACCGGAACTATCAGATCACGAGCTCAGTGTCTATTCTTATCATTTTTTGCTATGATACTAAAGATACTCAGCTATAGAGGAAGTTTAGCAAAAACTGGGGTCAAGCTCGCAATCTGGGCACACAATCAACAATAACCAAGGGCGTGTTATGGTGTTATGTTAACATTTCCCTGCGCTGGAGCTACTGGAGGTACCCAGTTTTATGACATCGTAAAAACCTTCGCATCCTGTGGAATACTTGGGGCTTTTGTGATGGAAGATCTTTGATAGAATGAGGACTGAATATTTTTCCTGTTTGTGGGTAGTTGTAACGATTTCATATGTTTCATAGAATATCTTTGGAGATTCCTGGAGGTGGATATCGTATCCTTGATCAATTCATCTCGATTTTGTTTGCTTGCAAGAAGGTTATTTGTTTTTGTTATTTTGTTTTTTTTTCCGTACGACATTTTGTTTTCAGTTGCTTAAAAAAAGGCTTGATCATTTTTAGTAACTTCCTATCATTACTCAAGAATTTCTGCATATAAATGCAGTCATGAACTACCTATACTTTTTAGTTGGGCTCGATTATTAAGAACGTAGGTAAGAGTTTGCTACCAACTTGAAAATAAATTATACAGACAATACAACCTAACCTAAAAACAAAAAATAATATAACAAGGAATAAAAGTGAGAATACACGATGCCTCATCATATCAAGCATCTGCATTTCTCCATGGGCAACACAGTAACAATCTTATCGACTAAGCTAAGCTGATAAGACGTGATTCGCGAACCAACGTTAAAAAATGCAATGTGTACTTTACTCTGTCTTAGCTCATCCGGTTCTTAGTTCATTCAAGATAAACTTGTTATGAATAGACATCTTGGTACCCAACACGTCGCGATAACTTCGAGGTCTTATGATTTACAACGCAATCTAAAAATAATTACCGTTTAAGTCCGTCTAAGTCAATTTACAATTTAAATCACATCAAGTAGTATAACGATGTATAAAACTTTGCCGAAATACTCACACGGAACAAAAACGCCGGCGAAGTTGCAAATCCACTTCTGACGTAAAACAACTTCACAACTCCGCAAACACAAGGAAGTAGCACTTGTTATACGTTTATCACAAATAGTTAACACATGAAGGCGTCATTTTTAATTCACATCACTGTTTTAGAAGTTATTTTACGAATTTTTAACGCTCGCAATGGCGGCAAAGTCACGTGGACGAGAGCAACACTAGACACCCGCGTCCTACGGCGAATGCCCGCAGACTGAATGAAATGAATGAATCGGAATCGCGATTACGTTCGAGTTTCGTTCGAGACGTGCGTAAAAACTACTCGATACAAAAAAGGAGGTATGGTCCATGATAGACAACCTCATACCAGTGTGAGGTCATAGGTAAGTGCCTACTAATAAAATTATCACTAACTAGCGGCCCGCCCCGGCTTCGCACGGGTACATTACATTATTCGAGTTTTAGTAAGAATCCCTAATTTTTTTGAAAATATATTATAGCCTATGTCACCCGGGGATAGTGTAGCTTCCCAACAGTGAAAGAATTTTTCAAATCGGTTCAGTAGTTTCGGAGCCTATTCATTACAATCAAACACAGTTTTCCTCTTTATAATATTAGTATGATGTGCGACTACAAATTTCATTTTTGTCTCTCGCTTTTATATCCTATACCTCAATAATTCATATTCAATTATATACCTCAATTATTATCAATAATTTATTGGTATGAAATTTACATTACTTTATCAGAATTCCGAGGTTGTGATAAGTAAGCCTACGTCACGGAGGTACCTATTACGTGACCTACAACCTCTTCTAGAGTTAAAGCAAGTCTGTAATCCTTTACATTTTATTCCTCAGGCAGGACTCAAAACCATTTGGGATTTACGCAAAAGCCGCGTAACTTACTGAATTAATCGTACCATCCAAACGTGCGTCAAGGATTTAATTAGGCATACTCTGACGGCACTTTATTTTTACTCGAATTATGATAATAATATGTAAAACGCGATTTGACGTTATGACAGCAGAATTGGCATCGATATCGACCGAGGGCAATAAAGTACCAGATTTATTTGCATTGATAACTTAGCAAATGTATTTAATTTACCATTTTTATTAATCAATGATAAATAATTGAATATTTATATTTATTATGACGATCGCTTGGCGCAGTGTTTCGAGTGAGGGCCGCTCGGCTTACTGCACATGGTGGTTGCGGGTTCGATTCCCTCCGGAACAAATTTCGGAAATGGCCTTTTCGTAATTTGCCCAGGTCTGGGTGTCGCTGGGATCGCCCCCAGTCCATTCTACGGTACCCATAGTACAAGCATAGCTTAGTTAGCGACCATACAGTTGGTGTGTCTGTCTGGCGATATTTATTATTTAATGATAAATTATTCTTCGACAGAACTAAGTAATTTACATTACATAATCATTACGGAAACGCATCGGTGATTTTGTTAACGATTGCGTTAATTCCAAAGGTCAAGTAAATTAATTAACGTTTGGAAACCAGTTTCTTACGCGGCAATGGGCAAATGATTTGGCGTATAATTATTTTATGTTGTCTGGGTGTAGTTTTAGACCATGTCACTATCCAACACGTAGATAAAAATAAAATTGTAGGTAATTACTTACTTAAGTAGTAAAATAATACGTTCGCATGTAGGTAAATGACATTTAGTTGTTTTTTTATTAGCCTACTAGTTGCTGCCCACGACTTCGTCCGCGTAGTATTTAACTTAACAACAATTTCGGGATTATCGGGATAAAAAGTATCCTATGTGTTAATCCCGGTTATAAACTATCTGTGTTCCAAATTTCATCCAAATCCGTTCAGTAGTTTTTGCGTGAAGGAGTAGTAAACATACATCCACACTCACAAACTTTCGCATTTATAATATTAGTAGGATTAAATTTCCCGCTGCTGGACAATGGCCTCCCCTTTCCCCTGCACAGGTCCCTATCCTGGTCTTGTTTTACCCGCAAAAGTGTTCAACTCGTTGCACCATCTATGTATGTCGGGGCAGTACCACCATCTCACAGAAGATCGGAAAATTATAGCTTGCTTATCTCTTTGTGGTATGTACATCATCCTTATCATTTACGAAGGCGCCATGCTAAATTTCGTGCATTATTAAAAGAATACCTGACATAAGGTCTAATTTCGTTTGAAGTTTATTGAGGCCATAAGGTATATTGTCAATAAACAAGCACATGCTGGCCTGAATCACCTACGCAGAGCTAATTTAACATTCAACAGGTTAAGTTCGTTAACCCCGGCGCGTTTACGACTTTTGTGGTTTCAGTTTCAGTTTCGCCTCCAGAGGTCAAAGTCTTGGGTCGTAGTTTACCTCTCTTCTTGCATAGCATTATTGTTTATATAAGCATTGTGTAGTAGGTATTTATGTACACTTGAGATTACCTTTATCAAAAGCACTTATGAATAGTCAGAATCTACCACCGGTTAGGAATGCTGCTTCCACTGAGAAGATACGGCAAGAAACTCTATGGTTACTCTTTTTAATAAAATAAAAGATGGGGCACATTCTCAGGAACAGCAACACAATGTGAGCTGGCAACACCATTGTCACTAAAGAGTACTAGAGAGTAATAGTTTAGGCATTCAGTGTTACCAAGCTAATTAAATCTCACTCAGATTTAGGTATTTAAATTAGAAAGCTAGTTCATTAAGGTGTGCATACCTACTAAAAATGCAATATGTACTTATTACAGTAATAACTATTACCCACATTACAGTAATTTTCAATTTTTTTAAACAAATTAATAAACATAAAGATAAAATGGATAAAGATATGCAGAATGGATCCAACCACCAATACTTCTGCAAACTGAAACCAACCTACAATCACTTCAACTGGGGTTGATTTTAGTCTGCAGGAGGAAGTGTCGGTTGGTTATTTTTTGCAAAAATAGGTCCAAATAATATGAAAATTAATCGCTTGGGTGTGGGTACTGCCGTGCTAAATAAATGAACAAAGTTGAAGAACAATGTTGTCAACCACAATAGAGGGAAGAGATTTAATCCACCAACCTTTTTGGTACATTATTAAAATTAACAAGACCTTATAGAGATAGACAGAAAAATATGTTTCATGTAAGTATATCATTCCTCAGTTACGGTACGCGGGTTATTATTTTGGAAAAACACGCCCTAATTATAATGTACTTAGTAAGCTTTCCACGCATATTAGGTTTTCAAACATAACGTCCTGCTTCCACTCATTAATCATTCCTATACTACGGCGTTAGTATAGGAAGGCTCGGTCTCAAGGGCTCCGTATTGAGATTAATAAACTTTGATTAATTAATTAAGTGAGTATTAACGAAGTTGCTCGGATGTGTTTGCGGCTGCCGAGTTATTCCTGTGAATTAGATTGAATTCAATTAACTCGTTAATTCTGTTTGCAAACGAATACAATTTGTTAGCAATAATTGAATCAGAATTTCAGAATCTGATGCGCCACGACACTCTGTTGACGATAATCTGAGAAGAAAATAAAGGAAGAGGAAGATCGGGAAGAAGTCATTTTAACCGGATAAAAAAGTATAGTCGTTTCAGATGGTTAAAGAGAAGACCGAAAAATCAGTCCACTGATAATAGCGAAGCTGAATTTAAATCCTTATAGTAGAATCATTAATAGGTAACCTTAAGGCTGAAGCGCCCATCTAGCCCGCGAAGTTCAAATTTTTTGAGTTCTTTTAGATTTTTTTCAAAATGTGACAATAATAAAAGACAAATTTTGTAATTCGCGAAAAAGACCGTGTGCAGTGCATTTATTAATATATCCAACTTACTCTAAAACATTTCAAGAACGACAGCTATCCAGATAATCTGGCAATTTTGTATATTTAGTGATTTTCTAGTATCATATCCACCGTGATAATATTTAGAGTAAAATAAATGTATTAATAAACGCACTGCATACTGTGTTTTTCGCAAATCACAAAATGTTGTCTTAAATGTTTTCAGATTTTTGATAAACTATAAAAATACTCGAAAATTTTGAATTTCGCGGGCTAGACAGGCGCCTTCACCTTAAAAAATATCGGGTGCACGCACACTATGACAGTAGCTTATATACCTTTGAGAAGTAAAGGAATGATAAGAAGTAAATTGTTTTTAATAAATATAAATCCTGTTCAAATCAATTAGAGATTAGCATTTTAACAACGTGTACCTACAAGAAAACGATGCTCGTTGTATTATTTCGAAAATATCTGAATCAAGTAAGTTAAAATTGTATAATTATTTTATTATCTATTAAAAAGAAAATGTCATACATCGAACTTCCTCCTTATACTCGTATTGTTCTAGGGCGAACCAAAAGAGGAAGCGGGATGAACTGGCACCTTTGTGGAAAAGACGTGGGCGGAAATTGCCTTATGGTATGGAAAAGGGGAGACCTTTGCCCAGGAGCGGGAAAGTCCCAAGGCTAGTCAACAATACTTATATTATGAGTTCAAATTAAAACAATAAGATCGTTCAACAAATTATAGTGACGTCTAAAGATTTAAGATAAACTCAACGACTGAGAAGCCGAGTAAAAATCATCCCTGAAGTTAGTTCAGAACAAATAATGGCTGTGAAAAAGTTAACCCAACTAATTTAGAAACTTCGAAGTTGTCGGAATATTAATCATCTTGTTGGAACACAGGTAAACAGGGTCGACAAATCATTTTTTTTTTGGGCTTTAATGAATTTTGATGGTTATTGTTGTTTATGCTGATAGCTTAAAGATACAAATCAAATATGACCAGTGGAGTTTTGATATCATGTAGATGGTCTGATGACTAATAAATTATTACATATGGAACCAATTAACAATGAAAGAGAGCAACAAGCAATCAAAATAACAGATCATGTCAGTGATGATGAAAGAGATACAGTAATTAATTAAATATGATATGATCATAATAAAGCAGTGCCAAATTAAAATAAGAAAGTGAAATGAAACAACCTGGAATAATATACCAAAGCAACAGAGTGGAAGGGAGATGAATCTTTAACAAACTATTTATTTCGCCTGCAAGAAGTAATGCAAGACAGGTACATACCACCCTCAACTCATTCATTATACATTCGTTTAATATTAATTAATAAATACCTGGGTTACCAGAACGTGAACTGAAAAATACTAAACAATTTCTTGAAAATATGAATGGAATTGCAATTGACGTAAAGGAAATATCTACCTATAAAATTATAATATTATACAGATAACAAATAATATTAAAATTTAACATTAAAGTCAAGACAGTCTGGGTTATCTGAGAAGAGCATTTGGGCTATAGTCTACCACGCTGATCTGGTGCAGGTTGGTTAAAGATAACTAAGCATAAATTTTTCGCAACAGATGTAAATTACCTTATGATATTTATTTCACTGTTTGAAAATAATATATTTTTGAATAAAATATACCTACATATAAACAAACAAGCATCATACAAAGTATTGATATTAATTCACCCAATTTTATGGTAGATATTACAGCCTGGCAACTAAATACCAGCAAGCGGGGCCGAAGTTCTTTACGACTCAGAATACGTACGCTAATTGCTGATTAGATGTGGGAATTGGGGAAAAGTTTCCCAGTTGGAATATGTAAAATCTGGCGCAAGGCACTTAGGCATGAACTCTCGGGCGAGCGATTGCATCGAGTAGGGATATCGTTAAATATGTATGGCAACATTGAGTTACTGTTGAAAACTTTTTCAACATTCTTGTATCGCAGCTTTCCTTAGAGAATTTGGAATTTTTATTTCAAGAAGTTTTGAACTATTAAAACATAGAAGTACTATAAAACCATCTACGAGTATATATTAATACGTGAAGGAAAAACTTTCAACCGCTTAATACGAAAATTGCGCGGACGGAGGATTATGAAATTTGGCACACTTATAGTTTATATAGAGAAGGAGTGCAGAATGCTAATATTTTTTATTATAATACTTAGAAATACATTATAACGGGAATACTAGTTATTAAAACAAATATATAAAAAATAGGTAGACCCCACTCACTACATGTACAGTGGTTTACCAAGAATAACCTAATTCCCAATGCTGTTAGTCGCCCACACTGTCACTGAATACGTCAGTTTTGACGTACTGCGAGTCGAATCGAGTGTCAGCTAATAACAGACTAGGGCCCCTGTTAGGGTGTTACCACATATATTGATCGACAATTAAGGGATCCATCGATCGACGTCGAATGAGATGAGTCGCCGTGAATCGACAGTTTCTACATATAGAAACATCCAATCCAATGAAATTGTAGTAATACAAATAATACAATATATTTGGTCCGATCGATGGTTTTTCGACAATTGATCGATTGGTGTAGTATAACTAAAGACATTGTACACCTTGAGTACCCTCAGTGGAATCTTGTCAGCAATCACATGATACTATTTGATGAACATAGGAAGAAAGAGGAATATGAATAAACAAAATTCTTATTAATATCCAAGACACTCCCCAAGACATGCAGAGCCCGCTGTGCTAATTTATTTCAGCAATTAGCAGAAAATGAATTTTTCTCCCTAGAGATCGCTGGCAGAATACACACTGTACAAGATTTTATGTTATTCTCTTAAATTATAAATTGTCTCTTCCGTGGCGGTCCTCGGGGCCCGTTAGATGACAAAAGCGATGTAGAAGACCTTAACTTGAGATATATATTTTGTACATATAATATCAAGGGTTTGAGGAACTAATTTTTCCATTTATTTCATAAGCGAGTGTTCACATGAAACTGATTTTGTCAGATATCGATGATGTGAGATGATTCTTGGCTATTTTTACAACCGGTTCTTCTTACCGACCGATGCTCGGCATACTTAGTATCATTCAATTCAATTCTTAATCCCATATTTACGCCTTAATCTGTCCGTATTTACGCCTTAATCTGTCCGTATTTACGCCTTAATCTGTCCGTATTTCCACTAAAAGCTGTAAGACTGCGTCCAAATATTCTAAAGCCGTTGGTACAAGCCTACACGGACATGTCACAGGAACTTGCCACTAAATCTCAAGAGCGGGCTGTTTGCGGCGAGGAGGCCGGCTTGCAAGACATCCTAGTCTTAGCCCAGTTGAGTGGCACGAACATGGCAGTGTAATTGCCTGCCTGTAATGGTTGCTAGTTGAAACTAAGCCCCTTTCAATTTTGAAAAAGGATCCTTTAGTACCTACTCAATTTTACTTACCTATTTTTTAGTCCTACATTGTGTTCCTATGTTATCTTGTACTGACTATTATTGATGATAGTATCTGTCTCTGAAATGAGCCGATATGATTTCGACGAAAACCAGTGTGCCTAGCATGCTGTCACTGTCGTTCTTATTCATGATAGAACCATGTGAGCAGGTTGGCGGAAGCTTTCATAGCGTTACGCTACGGTAAATATTTCGTGCCTGGGGCTCTGGTTTAATGAAACTGCATTCGTAATTATGGCATAGTAAACAGTAGGAAATAAGTACCTACATGTTTGGTACCGGAAACCACAGATGTAAGTGTCATATTTTACGTTATTCAGTACATTGACTATCGATCCTGAAGTAGTTTTTTTGTGACAGGTCCCGCTCACACTCCTTCCACTGGTACTGCTGTAAACCTGGATCGACAATGGTGACCAATGATGATGTCGAGGTGTGGCCCTCGACGAGTCCCGGGGAAAAGTTGAATTGTCTTGGAACCCGCACGAATTCCCTGAAGTCGTAAATATATCGCCAATTCGCAAATTAATGTTAATATACTATGTTGTAACATCACTAAACTAGAGCTGAGCATATTTCTATCCAAAAACTCGAGTGTACTGAAACATCACTACGTTACTACGTTACGGTACTGAACTGGAAGTTAAATTACTGAAAGACGATACAATACTAATGACAAATTCGTATTGCCTGGTACAACTGCAGGGTAATGCTATGAAAATGGGATAGAATATAATAAATATGGAATGGAGTAATATAATCAAGAGTTCATGGTGCCCTCCGCAGCACAGAGTCGGAGGTCAGGCATTATTAAAAAGACCCGTCTGATTATATCAGTCTGCGGTCTGTACGAGATTGCAACACAAATCAATATATTTATCTACAAAAAGTATAAATAAGTAAGTTTTCTCGCTGTCCATACAAAGGAGTAAAATAGCACTAACAACACACCTAGAGGGGGATTCTTTATTCTGACTATATTAAGAAAGTGAAAAAGTTCACGAAGCTGTTGAATTTATTAAAAATTCAACTAAACAGGATGATGAAATAAGTATGCACGGCTTATGCTCTCGAAAGATGAATATTTTTTATACTTCACGGAATATTTTGCGATGGTTCATCAAAATTTGGTATTTCCAATAACAGCCCACGGACATTTACCTAACTTGATGCAATAAAATTTGAAAGAAAATTATCACGTTCAATATTAAATGGACTAGAATCTACTTATTGCTTTAGATAGGGTAGATACCCACTTACTTCTATACATCTAGGGATCTTGCTACTAAAGGAAACTGGTGGATTATTGTTTAAGTACTGGAAACTGTTTTATCATTTTTATTATGCAGATAATAATTTCAGATTAATTTCATTAATAAATTGCTGGCGAAATTAAAAATTCCAACGGAGTCACCCCCACCTGACCAGCCTACGGATATGGACTTAATTAATATTGCCACATCACAATTAAATTACATATATTTATATATGTAGAGGTATGCTACGTGTTGGATTTTGATTATCAATAAAGACTTTGGTTTGCACATGAGAAAACCTTCACAAAAACATATTGTTGTCTGTATTTTATGACAACTAAAACAGAGGCAAAAACATGTATTCTGTGAATGTTTCGCTCAGTGCATACAAAGGGTTATGATGCAGTATAAGTTAAAAAAGAACTTGAGATTATCAAGGTCATTGTCTTGGTCTTACATATTACATATTATAAGGTACCTATTGGAGCACCATTACTTGTTAGAAACCATATTGTTTCTAACGTGAGATTTGGAATTATTTGAATATTCACAGAAATTCACTCCGACAGCTTTCGTCAAATCACCGACCTCGTCCAATTAGTGAAGGATTGGATTCAAAACTGAACAATATTCATTGTTCATTTGTACAAGGTCGTTATACCATTCAGTGAAACGAGCAAGAATTATAATTTCTTACAGTTTTGTCAAACACGTTTAATCCCTTTTAGGGCTCCGTGAATTTAATTTTCGTCTGGGTAAACTTCAACAGACTGTTTATTCTGTTTTTTTTTAATATACTAAATGAAAATTATACAATGTTCCTTAGCAGTAGTTTTAGTTTTATTTAAGAATCATTTGGAGCTACGTGCTAGGCTTAATTGAATATATACATTAATATCAATTGGTTAAAAATAAAAAATAAGTAAATCTCAAATTATTTGGTAGGTACCCTATAAATTCCTGGTTCTCAGTTTATATGTGTTTAATTTTTCTTTAATGGAAACTCGTGGCACAGATTGGCTTTATAATTGCTTTTTTCGTCTAAAATAGACTACGTTTATATTCAAATCCAATCAAAATATTGTACCAACGTCATCTCAACTAAAGCGATTCAACTAAAAAAGGATGTCCGTTCACTTGAGACGGGCGGCTGGCTGGGCTAGCTAGCCCACTCGCTTCGACCAATGGGATCGCTTCATTTTCCAGAGCTCAGCAAAATTATGCGATCCTATTGATCAAAGCGAGCGAGCCAGCTAGCCCAGCAAGGCAGCCCAGTTCAAGTGGACAAGCTGTCTAAGTCTCCATTAAAACATCCCCATTAGATACTTAACCCAAAAACTTTGCATAAAATAATTTCATCCTAATATGTATAAATGCGAATAGTTGTATATTATCGGGCACTCGTGAATTGCGTGTATATTTCCACCGCTACGCGCGGCTTGGCGCGGAGGCTCACTTGATCACGATGCGGAACGGATTCCACCACATTGCATGCACACGTTCATTTGAATTTAACAGCTACGTACGCATACAGGGTATCTGGTAATTTTTATGTTTCTTTCAGGGTGTGATAGAGGAAAATGCAACAACTTTTACTCCACCACTTTGTTATACGAAATGAGCTAGTGCTAGGGGTGCTACTGTTAGCAACGATAATCGATGTATCGTGACATTTATCGTGTCGAATCCTACTCTAAATTCCATCTTTTTTGCCGTCGTATCTCAGTAATCATCGATTGCTGAACGAACAATACAAAATTATCGTTCGTTCTGACGATATACCTAAGACGGCAAAAAAGATGAAACTTAGAGTAGCATTCGACAATACTAATGCACGATATATCTATTATCGTTGCTAAGGTTCGTATTAATAAATTGATCTCAAGTCTGAGAGTGATCTTGGAAATGTCATTTTTATGTCATTCCAGTACAAAATGACTTGTCAAAAGCGTTAATAAGACCGCTCTCAGACTTGAGAGCGATTCCTTACTACGGGTTTAAGAGTAGCACCCCTGTTCCCATGATATCGGGCACATTTTCGATTGCCATATTGCCTTGAGGAATGCGAAAGGGACTTGGGTCATATCCACCAACATTGGCCCAATGCGGGGCGGCGTACTTGATATGGACCTCCAATGGCGTCCAAGTTCCTCAAAATATTTTCCTTCACCGTTAAGCAAGTGTATCGTGCGAGTCGTTATTTGAACCTGCGCACCCAGTGTTACAAAGCGTACGTCCGACCACTAAGCCACATGCTGGATAAGTAAACATAAAACGTTTTCATATTAAATTTCAATCGCATTTTCGTTAAAGTTTTCTATACCTAGTGGCTCTTTAAAGAGATTAGAATTAAAATGGCTCTCAAGCTCAGACTTCAAAGATAAATCAAAGTACGTAATTACGTTTTTCATGAAGGGGTTGAATTTTGATTAGAGCCAATCAATTGGGAATTCCAATAAAAATCATTTTGATGTTGCTACGAATACAATGAAATCTGTTTACGATATTATACTTATCAATTTTGTACAACATCAATTAATTGCTTAAGTAATGTTAATTAATAATAATACATAAATATCGCCAGACTGACACTCCAACTGTATTGTCCCAAACTAAGCAACGCTTGTACTATGGGTATCGTACAATGGACTGGGGGCGATCCCAGTAACAATCAGACCAAAGCACATTAGGAAAAGGCAATTTCCGAAATTTGCCACGGCGGGAATCGCACCCGCATCCACCATATGCAGTAGCCGAGCGGCCTACGCTCGAACCACAGCGCCAAGCGGTCGTCTAGCAACCGATTACACCATCAATAATATCACAAGTATCACGCATATCGCGGCCTGTAACATGATCGTGATATCATCATATTAATCCGGACGAATTCTGGGAATTGGGCTGCAATCATGTCGCCCATCAAATCTCGCCCAATCGAATCGACTAGCTTAGGTACTGTGAGTTGATGTATCAATAAAAAAAATCTTCTATTAGTACCCATAACATCATGTAAGTTTGTATTAAATCGGTATAAAAGTTTCGTCAATGCAAACTTTGTATGTTAAAAAATCGGTGGCACTTTTAAAAAACTTATATATTTATGGGTGAAACATGTTCCAAAATAGCGTAGTGTACCCAAACTCTACCAAAGCGCTGTAAGATCAAAAACAATCATTATTTATTATCTAACCAATTTTTTCTAGGGCCACTAATATGTATTGAGAATTTCAATAAAGTCCGCCGCACGTGTTGATCTTTATTAATGAGTAACCTTAGCACGTTCGCTTTCGGAATACCACACACAGCATAGAAGAACGTCGTGGCTACTTTATATGTATTAATAGGAGGAACGTGGCATCTTTATGTCCACCTAAGCTTTTTATAGACCTCACTTCTGTTTTTATCGAAATCCATGTGCGAATCAAAATTTCAATATGATTCTCTGAAGTTATGTAATCTAAACTATTTTCGAAAGACATGTGAAATCCGCCAACCAGCGCTGGGCCAGCGTGGTGGATTATGACCTGAATCCCCCTCGTATTGAGTGGAGGCCCGTGCCCAGGAGTGGGACGTTAAAAGGGCTAAATTATGATATTAATATGTATTTTAATATTTCACGATATTTTGTATAGCGCCTTAGTAATTTAACATTTACTGATGATGTACATACGAGTAGGTACCTACATCTTCTTCATCTTCTTAAGATTGGTAGTACGGCTTAGCATAAAGGGAAACAAACCATTTAATGATTATTTTTTTATGGGAGGTATATCCTTCCTTGGGTATATTATCCTAAGGCGTCATGTAAAATGTCGTAATAAGACCTTTTTATGGAAAAACAACTAGGGATGATGGCCCTAGTTCTAGAACTAGAATCACGCACAACTTCTCACAGTAAGGAAAAACAAGTTTACAATAACAAACGCCCGTACCATATGAATAACGAAGACCATGTAGAAGTGACTCTCGTGTTATTTTCTTTTTGAAATTCATTGCAGGCAATAAATTTTACCAATTTCTCCACCTAACGGAACGCTAGCAGCAACGGTTGGGGTTCCTTGTTAAATTTTACATACCTAAAATTATTATACCTGGAATTCTACGTGTCCTGGGGAGGCCAGTGCCCAGTGGGACATTAATAGGGCGATTTATTTATTTTTATTTTATTAATTGCACCTATTAACCTTATTTGAGGCTTTGCAACGAACTAATAATTGCAATGTTTCTAAATTAAATGACAAGTTACGCTAGGTAGAACGTTACAGCTCGACAAAGCCGTTATGACAATGACAGACTTGACTTGAATGAACTCTTATTTTCTTTGAAAAGCATCTGAAAATCAAGAATTTTTTTTTAATTTTAGACGTTCTGCTCGTGTTTCGTGTCTGACTTATACTAGGTGAAACAAAAAGGCTATACAATTTTTATGCAACTTAACTTTGTAAATCTAAAACTATCAGCTTTGTGGGACTGTTGAAGCACTAAAGGTTTTGTAGACTTGTGAAATCTGTCAACAGCTGTATTCCTAGAACACCTTTTCCTCCTAGTTTCCTCCAAAGCTGATAGTTTTAGAATTAAAAAGTTAAGTTTTGAAAAAAATGTATACCCTTTCTGTTTCAACCTGTATGCTGGAGTGTCATTTCTAGTAGTTACCTATTTTTCTCCACCCCTACACCCCTCCATTCCCGCACAAATGGAAAAGCTGAGAGGAAATAGAAAAATAAACATTATTCAAAGTATTCACATACAAAATGGAACTCGCGGTGTGTTATAATGAAATGCCATTTTCGCTGTGTTTGTTCTTCTTTGAAAAGAAATGAAAGGTGAAATAAGCGCATGGAACAGCATGTGGAAGGCCATTGTATTCAAATGTGGATATTGGATATTGATTTTATGATAATACAAGTCATAGACTTGTTCTTTGTGAGGTTTCGGATCTAAAATGCAAATAGACGACATCAATCCAGTGCACATAGTGAATAAAGGTGTGAAAAATACTTAAACTATTTCGTATTGAGGGTTGTAAAACATCAAGTGAAGATAGGCAGGACATCTGGCTTATAGAACAAATATGACACAAACTTAATACTTACTACTGTGATTGTGTTAAAATTAAGACCTATCCTGAAAACTATTGGAAATATCTTGTAGATTATGGTGAGCTAAACAAAATTATTTCAGTACGTATACTTTTTAATATTCTATAGACTGGGGAATAAGGGTAATTATTAAAGACCAAAGATTTCTTAATTTATAATCACTTTTTAGCTTTTACAGTTTCGGTAAAAAGGGAACCTTCAAATGTTTTTACGAAATAAAGCCATGCTAAATTGAATAATAATTTCTAACAAGAAATATAAACTTTATAATAATGGTTTGGTTCGTTGATCTTTACTTAAATCAATGTGGGTACTTTAACTTCCCAACCATAAAAGACCCCTCGGGGGTCATAGATGACTTAACGAAATACCCTTTCTCAGCAATAGAATATAATATCTTGATACTATTAATAAACGCGCTCCTACGAATTATTTCTACGAAGGACTTCGCACAATATGCTGTCGTAAGGTTGAAGTTCAATTTGATTAATTTAATTACTTCAAATAAATTCTTTCAAACTCGGAATGAAGCTTATCTATGAAGAATAAAATAATTAATAATTTAGCCCTTTTTGACGTCCCACTCCTGGGCACGGGCCTCCCCTCAACATGAGGGGGATTCAGGCCATAATCTACCACGCTGGCCCAGTGCGGGTTAGCGGATTTCACATGTATTTCCAAAATTGGTTAGATCTTCTAAGACATACAGGTTTCCTCACGATGTTTTCCTTCACCGTAAGCAAGTGATAATCATATTATAGAAATTATGATTCGCACATTGATTTCGAAAAATCCAGAGGTGCGAGCCGGGGTTTGAACCCAAGACCTGGTGCCCGCAAGACGCGTTCTTTAACCAATCAGCTATCACTGCAATGAACTCATCTGTGGCGACCTCACATTCACGTCGCCGACAGAAGCGGACAGATGGCGCTAAATGCAGCGCCTCAATACAATGTACGGATTCTTCATAGAAAAACTGAATCACGATATTAAGTCTCGCAAGCATCGTGACTATATATACAAGACCCCGAGAATATCCAGCGGGGCATAGCGGCGGCCCCGCCAGGCACAACACCCGCCTGGCTGGAAGATCTTCCCTTTTCCGCTAAACATCTATGAAGAATATACATAAAATTTTTAGTTTTGTTGTTATTCGTTTGAGGAACCTAATGGTTTATTTCATCCAACAAGCTTGGTTCCATTGTTTCTCTGGATTGATTACGAACGGTTGGATTTTTGTTTTAAACCATGACGGGACGCAACCATCCAAGGGATTAACTTTCAATGCGGTTGTTTCGGAAATTGGCTCTGTCGTGTGAGATTCACGATTTAAAACGAATTTTGAAGCGAAGCTTCTTTACGGACGTTCGGGGCGCTCGCTGCCCGGGCACTAAAACGGCGAAAAGCGTTACGCGTTACACGTTACGCGTTATACGATGACGTCAGAGCTGCAGCGCCCTAAGCTTTATACTAAATATCGCTTGAAGGTTAGATAGAACATTGGTAATAATTTAAATATATCTAAAAATTTAGAATATTTCACAATTTCGCGTGTCATCAAGCGTTCACCCATCTTAGTACTGACCGCGCCCGACGTTGCTTAACTTCGGTGATCGGAAGAGAACCGATGCATCCAACGTGCTATGGACTTTGTTGATAAAGGTTCCGAATAAAGTAACCCATATCTACAATTACAAACGATATTTTAGTTGCCTTATAGTGGATAATTTCATCATAATCTCTAATGTTTAGGTGACCCAGTTGGTAATAGGTCTGGCCTAAATAGTAACAGACGTGGGTTCAAACCTTCACACAAGCAATTTATTCGCTTCGCTTCTTTCGGGCGTCCCTAGACGGCACTGATTTTTTATTTATTAGTAATTATTCTCTATATAGCAATAGCGTATAGCAATAGAGAAGTACAATAGAGTCTTATGCAAACACTTAATAGCACACAATACCTAGAGTTACCAGAACTAATTACCTGCGAGTATTAAAGGACAATATAAATCAGAAGTTATAGGAAGAATTAAAGGTTTAGCTGTGTTCTTCCTTGTTTACTATTAGTACCTAACAAAGGGCTCAAAACAAATGACATTAATCTATTATAAACTAGGTAATAGATAAATGAAGAAATTGACACGATATCGTGCTTAAATTATACAATCAAAATTATATTTTAATTTTAACAGTAACTTTAACAAATTCGCCCTACGACTCTACACAACGCGAATCCCAAACAAAATACCCAAGTTCCCAGATCAATATTAATAGTTGGGCTATGCCTACATGACGTCATGACTGTTGGCACGTCGCCAAAACGCGTCAACTGGGAAACGGTAAGGAAATTTATAGTCACGCACAAAAGCGTTTTAGTAGCGAGTGGCCGCCCGCAAAGTTGGCCCCCTAGAAAGTGGAGTGAAATAGGAATTTATCGATATTAGTAAAAACATTCATAATGGATTGTACTTAGGGATGTTTTGATAACAAAACTTCTAACTTTTGTGGACGCATCGAAAATCGCACACATGGAAATAAGTGACAAAAATGTGCAGAAACTCCAACTCAACATTGTTTTTATTTATGTAAGCCGACAAAGCATTTATGAATAGACAGAATGTACCATCGGTCCGGAATGCTGCTTCCATTGAGAAGACCCGACAAGAAACTCAAAGGTCTCTTTTCAATTAATAAAATACTTTGTACATTCTCATGAACAGCAACAGAATGTGAGCAGGCAACACCATTGTCACTAAATAAATAAATAGTAATCAAAGCAAATTAATAATCACTACATAGTATAAAACAAAGTCGCTTACCGCTATCTGTCTGCCCTTATGTATGCTTAGATCTTTAAAACTACGCAACGGATTTTGATGCGTTTTTTTAATAGATAGAATGATTCAAGAGGAAGGTGTATTTATGTATAATACTTGCATAATGTAGTAGAGAAACACTTGGACCTACTTTATCAAAATGGAACCAACCCACACACACTTTTGCAAACTGAAACCAACCTAGAACCACTAACACAAGGTTGGTTTTGATCTTCAGTAGTGCATGTGGGTTGGTTCCATTTTGCAAAAGTAGGTCCACATTAGTATCAGCACTGCACCCGTGCGAAGCCGGGGCGGGTCGCTAGTATAGTAATAAAAGGGACTAAATGGTACATTTAATATAACAAAGCCGATCGTCTAAAAGACTAAATCAAGATGTTTTGATATAAATATCGATGTCAACACTTTCCCTTCCCATCGAGATAGCACTTGTCCAGCAGGCTCGCTGTGAACAGCGTGTTACGGCTCTTGTTTTCGACCCCAAAAGAATTCGAAAGTGTTATATTTCATACAGCTTTACGTGAAACGGAGATCACTTCCGTATTATACGAGATGGGAACCAAAAAAACATAGTAAACACGTCTACAAATCCTATGGCATCTAATTTATGACCATAAAAAGATAGCGCGCTCTAGTAAATATAGCATCAACAATGAATGTATGATAATATAACTATAGAAAGTTATGACACGAAAATATCGTAATAATATGATAAAATATGTATATATGTAGGTATCCTCATTCATTTTCTCAAGGTTAGGTCATAGTTGTAAATACTACAATAATTAACTATAATTATTTTCTAGATTTTAGTAGCACCCCTTATCTGAAATACTAGTGTTAATTTCAAAAGATTTCTTTCTAATAGTATCTCACAAGACGACCCTTCTAGTAAGTATATTATTTAAAGTACTCCGTGGATCTTTCGGAGCAGTCCTGTCCCAAATTTCTTTATCATATTATAAAGTTTCTCCAATATTTTTGCAAAGCAATTTCCTGCCTCGCTTTTTAAGGCTTCATTGGAAAAGTTCCAGAGCAGCCATTGATTAACTCGATACGTGCAAATAGCTGTTTGAAATCGTTTTTGTTCATTCCCCATTGGTCATTTTGAAACTGGAATGAGTTTTCATTGGGCGATACAATCCTTTGTAATTAGTGGAAGGGCTTATGAGGATTGGGGTTCGTTATGCCCGCTTTTGGGTCAAATTGGAGATTTTCTAGTTGTGTACACAATATCGTTTTGATTATGTGTTAATCGAGAGTTTTACTAACTTTATTAATATTTATTTATGCTTTGTTACGAGTATTAGGAAAATGTGGTTTAGGGCGCCATCTGCGGAAAGTGGCATGCAAAAACTCGCACAGTGGGATGTACCTATTCCCATCAGTGGGAAGCCCATGTCCAGCAATGGACAGCAATAGGCTGATGATAGAAGCCATATATCAATATCTATCATATTTAGTAGTGGTAGAGCCAAGCTGTACTATTATAGCTTTTTTTCGTACGATGAGTAGTTGCTAGAAGCCCTCCCCCTTTCGGTTGGAAACATGCGAGCAATGCCTATGGTATGGCTAGCATATATAGACTACGGTAACTGCTTAACATCAGGCGGGTTTCACGCTTATTTGCCAACTATACATTAAAAGTAATAATAAATAAAATAAATCTTTAGTTATTTACTTGCGTTTATTTATCTACAAATGGTGTCAAAAGGGAATTGTCGGCATTGTACTCGTATAAAGTACGCAGTGTCAATGGCCCCTGTGAAACTTCACGCGTGGGACCAATTTCACGAGTGTAAAGTTACACAGTACATGCTGTGATGTTGGCATAACACAAGTAGAACACAATAGTACCAGTATGAAATTTGCTAAAAATATTATCACCTTTAAATTTCGAATAAAATCATTTTAATTAAAAAGTGAATGAAAATAATTTTCGGGTGTTTTTCTGTAAGAAAATTTAACAAATAGAAACTTTACAGTTCTCCTTTTTCTACACAATTCAAAAGAAAATAATTTATTTGGTATTCATTCACAAATACTGCAACGTAATGTGGACTGGCAATACCATTGTCGCAATACTAAATAATACTCAATCAATTCAATATTAGGTACAAAATTCGATGATTTGAGTCAGTGGTTAGAAATACCTACTACCATTAATAATAACTAATATAACTTAGCAGGTGTTATCATACTAATATTATAAAGAGGAAAACTTTGTTTGTTTGATTGTAATGAATAGGCTCCGAAGCTACTGAACCGATTTGAAAAATTCTTTCACTGTTGGGAAGCTACACTATTCCCGGGTGACAAAGGCTATAATATGTTTGCAAGAAAATTAGGGATCCTTACTAAAACTCGAATAATGTAACCGCAATGTACCCGTGCGAATCCGGGGCGGGCCGCTAGTATTTTATATATAGGTTATTCTCCCAATTACCTACCCCCTCTTTATAAGTAGGTAACAGTTGCAAAGTCAAAAAGTAAGTGCTGTAATCAGCATTATGCGCCATTGTGGACTTTTTTCACCCTTTACATCGCAAACAAGTTCGTTTCGAGGTTCTTAAAGGATTTTCACTGGGCATTAGGGCCTCGTGAATTGGGGAATCGGGTCGTTCAAAGTATTAGTACTTTGGTCCCCGATTTGGTTCACCTTTGAAATTAGAGGTCGTTAACTGGTTGATGTGATTGCTTTTAAGATGTTTTGCGTTTATCGGGGATACTTTTTTTAAACTACAGTGATTACAACCTCTTTTGAATATATTTAGTAGAAAAAAGGTTGCTACTTATGTTTCCGCTGTAGCACGATTGCTGGCCAGCAATAAAAGGCAATTTATTTACATTTCGAACACCGCTGAGAGCTTTATGCAGCTATTTTTGACAGCTGCTCTTTATGAAATAGTCATAGTGTTGAGGAATATTTTTTAAATTATTACGAGGGATTTACTTGAGTTTTTTATTCGATGTTTTTGCTTATTAAATAAAATCAATCATGCAGTCTGTAGTGACGTTTGAGAAGCCTCTGCCGCATTTGAGTTTGGCTGACTGGGATGCTCGGCTGTACGGTTTGCAGGTAAAATGAAAATATCGATGATTTATACTAATGTATAGTCATACAATTTCCGTAGCTGTGTACGTTCATGTCATGGAAGTTTGTGAGAGGATCTCCAGATGGTACATTGGTTTCATCGTGGTTGTTATTAGCTTGTAATTATAGAGGACTGGGGGCCTTATATCGCTCTGAAAACCCCGACTTACTTACTTATTAGTAGTAAGGTCAATGTCTCTTATAGGGTAAAGTAGGAATCGGTATTTGGTATCAGTTTTAATTTCAATTGGAGGTTCACTAGAATCTCAACATCAAGTAGGCGGCTAGGTAAATATGTAGTAACCTGCCTAACCTCGTTAAACTTTCGTCGTGGGTTGTGGGTGGTGGGTCCTACAAACACGTCTCGACCAGAGTTACAAGGTAGGTTTCTAATACATTGCTTAATTACCTACAAGCCAGATGTACTACCTACCTTTATCGTAAACAAAATGATGCGCAAATGATTTTATGACTCGGCCCGTTGCTGCTGGTAAATTGCAAAAGTTTTGTCTCTGCATGGTACCGAAATTGTCTGGTAAGCCTATCGCGAACAATCAAATACCTGTCGGCCTGGCACTTTGAATAATGGACCTTAAACTTGTATAACAATTTAGGATACCATGGTAAGATATTCATAATTTGTACCTATGAAGCAGTAATATGGTTAGCCACTGATAACCTTTAAAATATTCTTACCTAATTATCCGCAATTTTTTTGTTAGGCACTCTCCTATTCCATCACTTATAACTCCTATTTACACACTTATTAATACATACATACTAACAGTTAGAGTTTTCCAAAGTTTACCACTAGAAATATAATCACTATTTTATTATTGATTTCATCTTACAACACAATTATCATAGCACTCACAATAACTCGCAAATCATTGCTTTAAAATTTGTATAGGCATCACTGAGGACCTATATATTTATATCTTCAATGTTTACCCATCCTCAATGCTAAGGTTTTTCTTAAGGGCATATCAGTGGGTGGAACTTTTTGATTGATTGCCTCTTAACGTCATTCACCCGAAGACCCGAATAAAGCCAGTTTTTATAACATACCAAGAACACGTTTAATATTCGATGTCTGGTTCCAGCACGAAGCTTTCGTATTCAAATCTTAACATATTGTCTCACATAATATTCGATTAGATAAATAAATACGAATTCAATTAACATTCACTAAAGAAGTCTCACTTTTTTAAGCGAGTACGATCGCTTAAATTTAATTATTGTTTCAACAATTATAAGTTACTAGTTTATGCCCGCGACTTCGTCCGCGTAGACTTAAGTAAAGTATTCTATGTGTTAATCCAGGTTATAAACTATCTGTGTTCCAAATTTCATCCGAATCCGTTCAATAGTTTTTGCGTAAAAGAGTAACAAACATACGTCTACACTCACAAACTTTCGCATTTATAATATTAGTAGGATATACTGAACTAACTTTTGATGATAAGGAATGTCATCTACAGCTTATTAGGTATACCTGCTCTTATCGCCTGAGAATGAATTATGCGTAAATCGGTCCTAACTGCTGTCCTGTTGGATGGTATAGGTACCCAATAAACTGGAAATAATTAAAATTATTTTAATAAATCCATCAAACTCGATAGGATTATGGTATTATAATAAATCACACTCTTATCCTTTGCGCAGTAAGGAAATCGCCGTGTCTAACATTAAATGATGTTAACATATGCATAAATAAATTACAACTTATTAAATATAGCATACTAGCTGTGCCCCGCGACTTCATCCGCGTAGTATTTTAACAGAGCAACAATTTCGGGATTATCGGGTTAAAAAGTATCCTATATGTTAATCCCGGTTATAATCTATCTGTGTTCCAAATTTCATCCAAATCCGTTCGGTAGTTTTTGCGTGAAGGAGTAACAAACATACATACATCCACACTCACAAACTTTCGCATTTATAATATTAGTAGGATAGAGTAAGTCTCTATCTAGGCTCTATATGTAGTGTCTATTGATATAATGTTTATGTAGAGCGCATAAGTTTTATATGTCTTGAACAGGTGCGCATCTGTAAAGAGAATAAGTATGGAGCCTACAAACAAAGTATCATAATTTTTTTTTAACCTAAAAAGCAAATTTCTTATCCAACACCAGAATATAAACATCAGATTTTGTATGCCGTGATAAAGCCAAGCTGTTGCTAATCGACTACCGCGCATACTGGCTCGACCGGGGTAGTACCAGCCTCTCACAGAAAATAATTGTAAATATAATAGCTGCGTTTATATGAATGAGAGCCAAAAAACCAAGACTCCTTTCTCCTCCCTCTAAACTAATTCCCCACTTCGCTTAAGGTCGGTAAAGTGCGAGTAATGCAGTATTGCAAGCGACGGTAACTGCTTAACATCAGGCGGGTCATACGCTTGTTAGCCGACTTGGTTATTAGTATAAAAATTAAGTAAATAATTCTTGAGAATATTATCCAATTATATTATGTTAATATTATTGTAAGGTCTTGTTAATATTTGTTGTATGAACAGGTGACAGCTGATACCAGACGGGCTGATGCTTTCGATCTACGTCACAGCGCCCATCAACTCCGCAACGAGACCCGCATCAAAACTGACTGGGACAGCTACCACAACAACAATCGCCTCAGTGCTAGGTAATTTGAACACACGAACGTTTATCTAATAGTAGTTATACTAACTACAAGTAAATATAATAATCTACTATATAAAAATAAGTCGGGTTTTCCTTCCTGACGCTATAACTCCAGAACGCACGAACCGATTTCCACGGTTTTGCATTCGTTGGAAAGGTCTCGGGCTCCGTGAGGTTTATAGCAAAGAAAATTCAGGAAAAATTTCAACAGAACGCGGACGGAGTCGCGGGGCACAGCTAGTCTATATATATAAAAATGAATCTCTGTTTCCTTGGTCATCGCATCACGCGTGAACGGATGGAACGACTTCGCTAATTCTTTTTTTGTTCTGTTTATTATTGTCAGGAGAAGGTTCTTATGAAAGAAAAAAATAAGAAAGTTGCGGAACAAATTCAATATTCAAAGTTAAGACAGGACAACGTCTGTCGGGTCCGCTAGTAATTAATAATTTAGCCCTTTTGACGTCCTATTCCTGGGCACGGGCCACTACGAGGGGGATTCAGGCCGCCTTGCGGGCACCAGGTCCTGGGTTCAAACCTTGGCTCGAACGTCTGGGTTTTTAGAAATCTATGTGCGAATCATAATTTATATATGATTATCACTTGCTTACGGTGAAGGAAAATATGGTGAGGAACCTCGCATGTCATAGAAACACTAACCAATTTTCGAAAGACGTGTTAAATCCGCCAACCCGAACTAGGCGAGCGTGGTGAACTACAAGTAATAATAGAAATTTCAATGGTAAATGTAACACGAGAAGGCAACAACATATCGATTATCAGCCTAATTAAAGTAGACATGAAGCCAATTAAAAATAAATAGTACAAGTCCAGGATGAATACGAAGATATATGACGACCGCTTGGCGCAGTGGTTCGAGCGTCGGCCGCGCGGCTCACTGCACCGAGTGGTTGCGGGTTCGATTCCCGTCAAGGTAAATTTCGAAAATGGCCTTGCCGTAATTTGCCTGGGTCTGGGTGTCACTAGGATCTCCCCGAGTCCATTGTACGGTATCCATACTAAGCATTGCTTAGTTTGGGACCATACAGTTGGTGTGTTTGTCTGGCGATATTTATTTTATTTTATTTATTTTATATAGGTACATTAATATGTACCTATATAGAATTACAGATAATAACTATAATTAGTTATTATCTGTAATTCTCGGTGTTAGTTAGCTATCAAAATATTACCAAACTCTTAATGCATGCAGTCTAGAAGCTACCTACTTCTAAATGTACCAAACGAAATTTATTTTGGAATTATTTGTTAGACATTTCTATTTCCATCAGGGTTTACGAGATCGAGCAATGGAAGTCGACACTTCAAGAGCTTTTGGACCTTTTGGACCGGGAGATGGCTGCTTTGAAAGAAGAAAAGGCATCTACTGAGAGGGAGTTGGAACAACTGAACATGCCACTGCTCGTCTGCTCCGAATGCTTGTCCAACAGAGATGGAAGAAGGAGCACAGAGTTGACATATGATCTTGCTGACACTGAGTTGAAGAAGGTATTATTTGCTGATTAAAATACAACAAATATCGCCAGACTGACACACCAACTGTATGGTCCAAACTAAGCAATGCTTGTACTATGCGTACCATACAATGGACTTGGGGGCGATACCCAGTGACAACCAGACGAGGGCAAATTACGAAAAGGCCATTTGCGAAATATGCCCCGGCGGGGATCGAACCTGCAACCACCATGTGCAGTCATCCGAGCGGCCTACGCTCGAACCACTGCGCCAAGCAGTCGTCAAATTTCTAAACGATTACTAAATTAGTATTAACCTATAGAGGTACTTCTAAAGATTGTTTACCATCTGCCATTGATCTGTAAAGGTTTACATCAAAATATGTTTTAGGTACTTTAATTTACTTACTTTATTTCTCAGGAACTCTGCGTGACCGAAAGCAATAAGAAGATGCTGATAGACCGCTGCCAATCAGCCTGGGAGAAGATAAACAAACTGGAGGTTGTTAAATTCAAAATACAACTAGATCTGAACGACAAGACCGAAGCGCTTCAGATTGACAAGGACATGCTCAGCCTGGACAAGGACTGTGCCAACATCACTTACAAGACAGACTCCTTGAAAACACCCAAGAGGTAAACTTTGCCATTACACCGTGTACCTACATTAGAACAATTAAATTTTCTCCAAAGTTACGCCACTCCCTTGCGGCTGACTGCACCTGCGTCTCACTTAAAAGGCACAACACGGCTAAAACACAACATCCTAGACTCATTAATAAGGCAAAGTACGACTTATATGCTTACAAACTGTGTAGTAAGTTGCCTGGTATTACGGAGCTTTTTTAACTATAATCGTTAACAGCTGAAAACATTGAGAATGGGGTAAATGTGTCGTTTTTTGTAAAGAAAAACTTAAATTGAACAACTTAATAGCCTCAGCGTAGAGTTCGACTTGTTTTAACCAGCTTCTAAGAATTAACATCAACTTTAAAATACTATAGTATGGAACGATCTCAATTTCATCGCACGCACCTGATCCAAAATATAGAGCATTCAAAGAAGTGGAGCTCCTATGGAGATTTGTATAATTTATCATGACGGTTTTGTTATAGGATGATAACCAACGAGCAATGGCTAGATAAATGTGAAGCTACAAAGAAGATGGCAATAGATGAACTGCAAGATACCCTTCGTCTCAGGGAGTCCTTATTCGTGGCCCGTGGTCGCGCCAGGAACGCTCTAAAAGCCCAGACTGATGTCACTAACTATATGCTGCGTAGGCGCATTTATGATACTCAGAGAGCTAGAAATGAGTTAGACTGGCAGAAGTTGAAGGTAACAAACAATATTTAAAAGGTTATTTAATGACGCTTGTGTGCTTAGACTGCATTCAATTTTATTTCTTGAAGCGTTACTATCATGATGTTTCTCCATTTTGAATTTTCAACGCCAAATATTTTTTAAATTAGAGCCTTAAAAAATTTGGTTATTTAGATGCACTCATAAGACATCGGTATATTTGCTTAGAAAGTTCACACGAAAATAATATCTTGGATAAACTTTATCCATATCCCTAAGGTCGCGAGTAAGACGGATTGTTATTAAAAGTTTGATATTGGCATCTTAGCTTGTTCTTTCTTTGGTTTTTTCTGTCATACGGCTTCTTTTTGTTCTAACTCGATTAATTTCAACGACGATATTAATTTTCTTTGTCTTTAATTTCAATTCAGTTTTCAATCTCATGAGTTTATTTATAGCTGTCTATCTATACATTATATTATTCCGATCTGGCTACAAACCACAATCCTGCCATTAAGATGTTAGTCAACATGACTTCGAAGGAATATCTAGGTACCACTGAATAAAGTTTATTTTAATCCCATGACCAAAGTTTATATAATGCATAGCATGTCAACAGCAGAAACAATGGGAAATATGCATGTTTTTTTATATATTTAGCTCATCCTATGCTACACTGTTTGAAAAACAAACTTTTAATTATTTCGATAAGTTAAGTCTAATTGTTTCTGGGATAAGTATATAATTTATTTGACACATCGACTCGACTTAATTTATTGTGAAATTATAGCTAAAGCTTTTATAATGGCTAATTCACGAACTAGTAAATGATGTGTATTAGAAGTTATTTGCATTCTCCTTAACTGCTGCTATTTTACCAACATTCATAATATTTATTTTTAAACGTTTTCAGATGGAAGAAAACATGGACAAATTAGCCGCGGAATTGAAAACTATGGGCGAACAATTTGCTGATAAAGTAAATGCTCTTAAAGTGGCCGAGACTCGTTTGGAAACCAGGGGCTATCGTCCTGGTTATGAGCTCGCATCTGACGAGGCTGATCTCGGTCTGAAGGAGGAAGTCCGAAGCTTGAGAGAGACTATTCGCCAATTGCAAGAGAAGCTGGATTGTGCTAAGTAAGTTTCAAAATAAAATAGGGGACAAGTTGAATCACCGATTATTATCGACATTTTTCAAAATCGAATACCCGACTGGCTCTCTTGATTAAATCATTGTCTATAATTTCTGCTAATAATACGCCCAAATACAATAGAAGGACATAAAAATACACTTTAAATATCTAATTTTTATTCTTTAACAGAGCTACGTACAACGCTCTAGAAGCCGCATCAATCAAAATCAGCATTGACTTGAACGACAAGAATCAGTCATTGGAGACTGATACTCGGGCTTTAGAGATGAGATCAGCTTTGGAGCCGAAGAAACTTCAAGGCACTGACAAGAACCTAGTGCTGGCTAGCATGGCTGATGAAGTTCCTAAAGTTGAGGTTTAAGGTGTCATAGAAGGACCAAAATTCTTAGTATGGAGATAATAAGTTTTCTAATTGTTTGGTTTTAATTTCTTAAAATCTGTTCTACAATTTCTTGCTGAAGATGTTGCTTTGTAAACATATAGAAAAGATGGCGGTTATAAATTAATTCGTATTAACATTATTTCAAATAATATTTTCTTATCTAAATCAATTTCAAAAACCGAATGGTTTGAGACGCCGCTGTAATTAGCTAATATTTGTCTTTAATTTTAATTAAAATGAATGACTGCCTTTAATTTTACGGTTCAATTTTAATATTACGATTTAACTTTAGATAACTTTTCTGTGATAGTTCTTTAATAAAGATTAAAACCTAGATGCTTCATTTTATTTACTGCATATCAAAGACAATACTACTTAAAAAACAACATATTATATTTCTTACTAGCTGAGCCCGCGACTTCGTCCGCGTGGAATTTAACTTAACAAAAAAGCCCGCTCCCGCGTTCTGAGCCAGCGCGACAGGACCCATTTGTTTTATTTGTTTTTCTAAAAGAAAAGTAGCCTAAGTTACTCCTTAAAACATCAGCTATCTGCCAGTGAAAGTCCCGTCAAAATCGGTCCAGCGGTTTCGGAGATTACCCGGAACAAACACACAGACAGACAGACAGACAGATAGATAGACAGACAGACAGACAAAAAAATTTTAAATCGTGTTTTTGTTATAGATGTCATATGTACTTTCATATGCATTTAGTGAAAAGGTGTTATTTTGATATTACAAACAGACACTCCAATTTTATTTATTTGTATAGATGTATAGATTTAGTATTCGATTTAAAACTCATCAGTAAGTATATTATTCTGAAAGGTTGAGAAAATATTTTCTATGACAATAAACACATTTGTCTTAACTTACCAACAATCTAAACTTTAGTAAACATTTCCAGAAACACAACCGCCTACAATACCGAAAACAGCGTCGGGAAACTTCCCCAAGATCTCTTTAATGCAATGTCTCTTAAGACGTTCCTTAAATCTAATTATCAGATCCATATAGATAATGGACGGGATTGTTTCCCCGCTGTGTTTAGCCACGGTTGGTTTCCCTGGCTTGTCGGGTTTTGGTATAAAACCGGGGTATTACGGTCCATCCTCACACTTCGCCTTCACTTCTCAGCATTCCACATTCGGAACTAATCCACTAAGTAAGTATAAATGTTGACAATTTCTATTTGTCCAGTTGTTTGGCCTAACACGGGTAACAGTGACTGCAGGATTTTATTTGCCTTGAGATTGTGTTGTTTCTGTTTGAATTATTTCTTTATTATTTCTGGAAAAGCTCCCATCGACGTTATCTTTTCATGTTTAGTTTTATTCTCTTTCCCATTCACCGCTTTTATAATTGTTATTATTATCTAGTTTATCTAATTCTGTACCTATATGTACTGTATTCTTTTAATTTAGTTTTGCAGACTTTTTTAGTCCTGTCTTATATTATAGATTTTAAACATTATCACGTTGCATTCGTCAATGTTGGTGTGTGACTAACCCCATATAGCAATATTTACGATGTACTTGCGCATCAGTAGACAGACTTATCGAGTACTAAAATTAATTATACCTACCACTCCCGTTTTGGAACTTGATCGTGTATTTTACATACTGATCTTGTATCGACATGATTTCATACGCGGAAACATTATTTTTTTTCGAATGTTTAGCGTATCAATCATCACGTCACGCATCCGGCAGGATCGAGAATCGTTAATTTCAAACTTAGGAAGTTGTATTAACAATAATTGAGATTTAAACCGATCAAGTGATAACAAGATCCGCTTCCTAAAACCGGTAAGGAACGTGCGGTCGAACATTTTCATCTAGGACATTTTCCATTGCGCCGTGCACGCACACGCATCGAAGGCTCACCAACTGTATGGAGCTATGTAAATATATTAACGAAACAATCGGTACTATCAGCTACTTAGTACACGAACTGTGTCTAGAGGTTATTTACATTTGACTTTTGTCCGTCGGCACGGAAGTAAAATTGCTTTTGTCCTAAATGTTGGACTATTCTGCAACATTTCATGCCTATAAATTATTTATATGGGTTACAAACAAACGTGACACCATGTATTAGCATAACATGCAAATTCTGTACATAATATCAAAGTCGTGCATAACTGGTTTGGAACGAAAATATTGGGCTCTTCATTTTAAAGGAAAACATTGTAAAACAAAATTAATGTGAGACAACAGTCGTTACGTTCCGGGTTATTGGAAACTTTCCGAGCATTAAAGCCGATAGCAAACAGATCACTAGAAATATTTCAATTATTGGGTTCCAGAATTAATTTTACCCAGGGAATCGATGGTACGGAAAAGCATTATTGAATAGCCCCAAAAGTATCATCCACGTACAAACATTCAGGCGCCTCGGGCTACTGCTGAAGGCGATCCGGTTCGTTTCGATCCAGTAGAATATCATGGATATGCCCCAGAAAATATGTATTGCATAATAATACTTGTTTTGTACTTTGGACCAGAAATACCGCATGTTACAAAATGGAACACTCAAAAATGTGGTTTTGTCTAGATATTTTGTAAAAAAAATATTTTTAATAGAATAAGTAAGTGTCGAGATTACTGACGACACCAAAACAATATTCAATAATATCGATTCTATATAAATTTCATTTAATTTTCATTCATTTACAAATTATATTAAATACAATTAGAAATAAAAACAAATAAAATAAAAACCTACCCCTAATCAAAAAAATCCCGTCCGCGTGGGATGGTGGCAAGAATACTGGCTGAATATGAACATCGTAAACTCTCATAAACTAATATAATGTAGATAAGCATAATACTCTATAGCAAAAACTTGTCTCTAAACCCATAAATGCCAAGAAGCATTGAGAAACACGTGTTTGCCACACCTCTGCATTGATAATTTCAATTAAACCGGCCTAACTCACGTGTTCAGACATCAGGTACTATCAAATAGGAAAATACGTTGCAATAATAATAACGCAATCGTGAATCATACTTTCCTTGAAAGAAATCGGCCAATAGTTTCGTTGTAGAATCCAAAATACCTTGGTCTACTTTGCCAATTACATAAGTCCTAAATGCGGCTACAGCCTTTCCTTTTCGTACTAATATTTTTGTCAAAAATAGAATTGATTCAATTATGCGGAAGAAATTGTTTAGTAATTATAATAATCAAATGTGACAATAGAACTGGTTATGGTTATTTATAACCAGTTTAACACGAGATCACCTGTATAAAATAGGAAAACGAAGTATCTAACATCCTTTGTTTCTCTAGCACTGGCCTGTTTACACACTTGCGTCACTAGTGCGGAAATTCAATAAGTTCAAAAAGTTAATAACTTTTTAAAATTATACTTTACTAAATAATAGATATGTATTAATAATGCTATAATATTTTTAATTTAAATTAAATGAACAATTAGACGATCCACGTTAATATTGCCGCGGAGTCGTCGACTTCCTACTTAGAACTTTCGTCTTTCGCAAAGGTTCAGATCCGTTTCCTGGGATATCCCTTATGCGCGCGCGCGCAGCCTGCGCCCCACCTCGAAGCTTGCAACCATAGTCAAGTGATTACATATTTAAACAAGTTCCATATACGTACGGTCGTCGGCAAGACGAATTTTCCGTAACTATACGTACCGTTCCGTTGCGGGTTTGTGTATCGTGTCGTTGTTATCGTTACGTTAAATGCATGTTATAATGAGCTTAATTGTGAAAAGTGTAATAACTATTTTGCTTTGGTGATTTTATTTTTTGCAAATGTCGGATTTTAGTGCTGGGTTTGTGTAAGAGGTGAGTTTTTCGTGTTTTTTTATTACTATTTGTGTTATTTAAATATTTACTTGTTCTTAAATCTAAGAAACAAAAGCTGGTAAGAATCCAAAATATATCCGATAAGTACATATTCTTGGAAATAGAGTTTAATAAAGTTTATATACAAGTACTTAAACTTTCGAGATTTTATTTTTCTTTGACCATAGTTACCATACCTTGATATTCTTCAAACTGGTAGGTCTATGTTGCTATCGTCCCTAACAATAATATTTCCGCAGATCAGAAAAAATGGCCGGAAAAATGACCGCAGCTTTCGTCGCCTTCACCGTCATCGCTTTCGTCGCGAACTTCGCATGCGTCGCGAGCAACCCAGCTATCGGTAAGCAATGAATTCAGCTACACGAAGAACTATCTTAACACCCCTAAAGTAAGGCAATGAAGGGTGTTATAAACTTGACGCCTTTATCTAAACGTCGCGTATACCTAGAGGACGGATAAATAGTTAAAGATTTTTTTTACAACGTGGCGGTGAAAGAATTTTGCAAGGAAGTTAGAACTAAGGTATAAGGTTCACGTAGTTTAACTAAACTCCATCTAATCTTCGTAATCATCTAAAAATTGTACAAACCAGGAATATTTTATTATTCATAAGTTTCAAAGATTGACACGTGCTTCACGAGCGTTCCCTGTAGGGTCAAGCCGCCTAGGTAGCGGTGAACTTTAAATGCACCTATAAATAAACAAACAAGTTGACTCACCAGTCGTGACAGTCGGAACTCAATACCTGTTTACAACTTAGTCGTCGGGGAATTTACCTGAGATAATAATAAACACCATTTCCTCAGTTCGATAGATGTTATCCTGATTTTTTCTTCTCACCCAGAAGTTATCATGAGAGCGAGTGAGTTGCCTGTGGTAAATATTTCTTAAGGAGCTACAAGGATACAAAGGTGACACCTTTTTGCTTTGCGTTAGGGGTCAAATCACAGATATTTATAGACCTTCTTAAGGTTGCTGTGCTACTAATAGGTATAGTGCGAGTCCACCTTTTGGAATTTTGAAATTATGTACCTTTATAGGTAGGTACCCCATAAAAACCCTTTCAAAGAATACTATGTAAGTCTTCATAGAACTTCCCACTTGTACATCTAGACGGTTATTTTAACTCTTTTTCCTCATCATTTGTATGCAGATCCTATGATTGCATTTCTAAATACGACATTCAAATATGTCGCAACAGTCGCCACGTGTTGTCTGTGTTGAAAATACTGTTAGATCCGGATTTTTCCTCTTTATGACCTGTTAGCTATTTACGCAATCCTTACTAAGGCTCCATGGGTGTTTGTGACCCTGTAGTCACTGTATGCTGCCGTAACTTACCGACGCATAGAGATATCAAGTTATTTAGGAAAAGTTTGTCATTTCGACTATGACAGCCGTTACGGGCTGTCAAAAAGCCTCAAAATATATGAAAATCGGTAGTTTGACTATAGGCATAGTGCTTAAGGTGAAGGCGCCTGTCTAGCCCGCGAAGTTCAAATTTTTTGAGTTCTTTTAGAAATTTTTCAAAATCTGACAATAGTAAAAGACAAATTTTGTAATTCGCGAAAAAGACCGTGTGCAGTGCATTTATTAATATATTTATTTTACTCTAAATATTATCACGGTGGATATGATACTAGTATAGCTGTCGTGCTTGAAATGTTTTAGAGTAAGTTGGATATATTAATAAATGCACTGCACATGGTCTTTTTCGCGAATTACAAAATTTGTCTTTTACTATTGTCAGATTTTGAAAAATTTCTAAAAGAACTCAAAAAATTTGAACTTCGCGGGCTAGATGGGCGCTTTAGCCTTAACTGAGTAGATTCCTGCGGTAGGTAGTGGAGCAGTGCGGCAGGGGTTATGAAGTGACATATGTACACCCCCCGCACCGCTGCACTACCCCTCCCGCACCGAACAACTACGGAAGTTTTATTTCCGCACCGCTCCACTACCGCAGGAGCCTACTCAACTAAGGGCTATGTGTATAGTCATGACCCGATTGGAGAGCAGACTGCAGCGCTCCCTTGCGGTAATACTCAAAATCAGTGTAGATTGGTACGCATAAATGACAACATGTAATTGTTTCAAGTCCATTGGCTTCGTTATTTTAATAAAACGCAGGTAACAAGCCTTTTCCCATGTCGCGTCGAACTTTTTCGTTAATTGAGCGTGATTTATTACACAACGGAAACATACACAATATCGTAGTTAACGAATGTTACAGTGTTATTATTATTTTTGAAGTCTTAATGAACTATGAACTGGTTGAGTGCGAAATAAAGTTATTTTTTAAAAATTAAGTATACATATTGTATAATAAGTAACACTGGACACGTTTGAGGACGTAAGTCTGCTAAGATAAATAAATAAATATCGCCAGACTGACATACCAACTGTATGGTCCCAAACTAAGCAAAGCGTGTAGGTACTATGGGTACCGTACAATGGACTGGGGGCGATCCCAGTGACACCCAGACCAGGGCAAATGACGAAAAGGCCATTTCCGAAATTTACCCCAGCGGGAATCGAACCCGCAACCACCATGTGCAGTGAGCCGAGTGGCCTACGCTCAAACCACTGCGCCAAGCGGTCGTCAGATTAACATAACGTCGCGAACACAAGACATTTTTCTAATTTAAATTGAAAATAATAAGTACATCAATACAAATAAATAAAATTGGAATGTCTGTTTGTAATATCACAATAACACCTTTTCACTAAATGCATATGAAAGTACACACACCACCTATAGCAAAAACGCGATTTAAAAAAAAATTGTCTGTCTGACTGTGTGTTTGTTCCGGGTAATCTCCGAAACGGCTGGACCGATTTTGCCGGGACTTTCACTGGCAGATAGCTGATGTCTTAAGGAGTAACTTAGGCTACTTTTATTTTAGAAAAACATTTTTTTTTTAAATGGGTCCTGTCGCGCGGGCTCAGAACGCGGGAGCGGGCTTTTTTGTTAAGTTAAATTCCACGCGGACGAAGTCGCGGGCTCAGCTAGTCCTGTCATAAAAAATAAGCAAGCTCTACCTTTAGGTTTTATAATCTCTAAGGAAAAAACTATTGAAATATACAGAAAACTCTTAACGCTCAAAGCGATGCCGTAACTTAAGTAAGATTTAGAGAAGATGTGTGATTACAGTATGAAATTCAATAAAATTACCTGCTTAGTCACGCATCGAACTAAAAAATATTTAAAATTTAAAAATATCGCGCAAGTAGATGATTCATCGGTGCGAACCCTAACACGAAATTGAATAATTTTAATACGAGACGCGTGCGTCTATGAATTTAAATGTATAACGACCGCGATTAAGATTAGACGTGACTTGCAAAGATTGACAAAGAATAGTATGTCGGACGCCGACGCTTTGTTTTCAAATCGTCTTAATCGAATTGCTTGAAAAAAAATCTACGCAGAAGATTACTGATTCTAACCTTCGTTGGATTTTGGTACATTAAAATTTTCCGTCAACCCTCGGCCATTGTACCATCATAGTCCTACTTATATATAATATTATAAATGCGAAAGTTTGTGAGTGTAGATGTATGTTTGTTACTCTTTCACGCAAAAACTACTGAACGGATTTGGATGAAATTTGGAACATAGATAGTTTATAACCTGGATTAACACATAGAATACTTTACTTAAGTCTACGCGGACGAAGTCGCAGGCAGACACTAGTACTTACATATATCAAAGCATTCATCTTAGGTAACGAGGTTGCACTTCATACTCTTCAACCTACATGCCAGATTTTCTCATATCGTTACCTAGGTCTATCAATAGATATTCATATTATATTTCCTTTTATTGTACTACGCTCTACTCTGTTATCTCTTAAAAAGCTCTACTGTAGACACTACTACTGCCCTTCTAGCCAAGATAACAATCTACAAGCGTTTCTACAAATCGTAACGCTTATATGTATGGACCTGACATTAGCCACGTAGACAGCTAACCACAAAAAAAATAGAGGCGCTGTGAAAACTAGATACTCGCATATACCTTGTCGTTAGAGTAAATGGGATACATAGAACATCGTCTTGCTCAGCGATATCTGTTCTGAGTTCTCAGCTGGGACCAATTTTGGTGCCAATGAAAATTAGTTCCAGTTGTTGTGGTAGATTATTTGCATGTAGAGTGAAATGTGTGCATCATGGACATTTTGATTCTGTACCGTGAATCTTTATAAAATGGTTGCCTTTACTTTAATTCATATTACTATACAGGTTGAAAGATAAAGGGTATACTTTTTTTTCAAAACTTATGTATGTAATTCTAAAGGAGGAAACTTGAAAAACAAAAGGTGTTATAGGACTACAGCTCTTGACAGATTTCACAAGTCTACACAACCTTTAGTGCTTCAACTGTCTCACAAAGCCGATAGTTTTAGATTTACAAAGTTAAGTTGCAAAAAAAATAGTATACCCTTTTTGTTTCACCTAGTTATAGGTACCTCTCTTAGGTGTACACAATATTGTTACCATGTTGTCTTAGCTCCGTGACTAATCAACAGTTAATTTCATTTCCATACATTTGAGAACCGCGATCAAAACTTACCGCGTGATAAGATCGCCGATGACCGCGGCGATCGCATCAAGGCAATGACCCCAATTCTGCGATTTGGACGACTCACTTTCGCCGTGTCATAGTTACGCAACCCCACCTTACCCGCTTACACTTGACCTCTTAACGACAGCCGAAGTCCGGCACCAACACTGAATCTTATCGTCTATTGCGTCGAGTAGAGTGATGGATGGGAAATTTTGTATCAATTGATTTGGTTACACAATTGTGTGGGCACCTGCACTTGACCTCGAAATATATTTCGTGCATTGATTGATTGGTAGGTAACTACATTGTTCTCGTAGCTTCGAATGCGTGGACGAATCATTTGACACCCTATTTTGTGCTGTCGAAAAATGGAGACAACAACATAAATCGGTGCAACGAGAAGTTTGATTGAATGCTGACTTAAAGACTTCTTCAAGAAACCAGCCATCTAATCGGGTAGCCATTCCACAAAACGATAAAGTCCAGTACCTAACTGATGTACTTTTGTGGCTGTATGTACTAAACTACTCTTTTTATGTACGACCGCTTGGCGCAGTGGTTCGAGCGTAGGCCGCTCGGCTCACTGCATCAGGTGGTCGCGGGTTCGATTCCCGTCAGGGTAAACTTCGGAATAGGGCTTTTCGTAATTTTCCCTGGTCTGGGTGTCACTGGGATCGCCCCCAGTCCATTGTACGGTACCCATAGTACAAGCGTTGCTGAGTTTGGGACCATATAGTTGGTGTGTTCGTCTGACAATATTTATTTATTTAATTATCTCTTTTGTTTAGAACAAATTTTCTACAAGATAGGAACTTCAATTGACACCAATATTAACCTCACCGCCCTTGTAGTTAGTAGCTTAGGGTTGGTAGGTTGGTAGGTGCAGCGGGCTAGGTAAAAATGGCGCCTGAAATTACATTATTTCCTTCCACAGCCTCCAGCTACGATCAGCTCGAGATCTGCATCGAGAACTGCGCTCAATGCAAGAAGATGCTCGGCGCGTGGTTTGAGGGCCCCCTCTGCGCGGAGTCTTGCATCAAGTTCAAGGGAAAGCTGATCCCAGAGTGCGAGGACTTCGCCTCTATCGCGCCTTTCCTCAACAAGCTTTAAGGAATTTAAAATACTCGGAACAAATGTATGGACGACAGCTGCGCTAACCTTATGAAGCATAGGAAACTTCGAGGCTATATAATGCAAAATGTATAGCGCTTGTGTTGTAAGTATTAAAATGGAAAAATCTAGTCAAATAACTTTATAGCCTAATTATTGCGAAGATAAAGTTAATTTTTGCACACATTGAACTTGCGATCACAAGTATAGGTGGTAAGATACAACGACATAATTTAGCTAATTTTACTTTATCTTTTGTTGTCCGTATATTTTATTATAATCGAACATTCCAACCGACATGCCAAAGCATTTGATACTCTTTAAGCGTAGTTTTAAGATACATTATTTTAGATGTTATACTCAATATTACAGGGATTAATGTAAGACTTGTTATTGAATAAAAACGATATTGTAATGGAAATTTTCGTATTTTATTTAATGTTATATTTATTTTTATTTTAGAGACTACAATGCTTAAATGCTTAGCATGTATAAAACTAATTCTAAAGTACAAAATCTACTTAACTAAAGCAGACTCTGTGTTCTTATAAATCGCAATCTTTATATAAGTGACCCTCAACATATATTACGTAAGTACCTAAATTTTATTAATATAATCCATTCTAGAAACATTATAATAATAATCTTAGCATCACAATTTAAAACACATAGGGTCATCTAATATTATACGATTTCATAATGAGCATATTCGTAACAATTCCGTTATTATTATTATTAAAGTGCAAATAATTTATAAAACACGAATGTTTAAGTGCATATTTAGTTTGAAATCCGAATTCTGTATTAATTTGTCTTGCCAAAAGTTTGCACTGATCAAACATTACACTGAAATATGTCTTTGTCTTTATTTTAGAACCACAAAACTTTGAAACCAAGAATATGCTTATGAATCAATGTTAAGTCAGTGCAAACCTAGGGTAATAATAATTTATAATCGATGTTAATACTGACGGAAATAAAGTAGCATTTTCCTTAGTGTATGTGATACAAAGCTCATAAACAACACACACACGTTAAGGTCTAATACAGAGAAACAACCAATTGGGTTGTTTGGACGCATTTTGTAACCGTGCGGTCTCGAAAAACGCCACAATCTACACTAACAGCAGCGTCAAGCGAAGTTCTCTATTGTCACAAAATCGACTCTAATCTATGGAAAATACGGTTGATAATTGGATTTAGTTTTGCAGAATGGAATCAACCCACATGTACTGCTGCAGACCAAATCCAACCCTAGTGTGAGTTGTTTTAAGTTAGTTTCAGTTCGCCGAAGTATGTGGCTTGGTTCCAGTTTGCAAAACTACGTCCAACTTATAACACATTTTGTATATTTCATTTTGACGGTCGCAAATTTTTACATACATTGAATTATTGATATTTGACGATGCAAGTGTGAGGCGTGACAATTTTATTGACCGCGAGGTTCAGCTTTATATTCACCTCCATACCTATATTCTAGCTTTATTGCAGTTTATTTATAACCCTCTTATAAATAAACGTGGATTAGGGGGCGAATACTTACGCACCGAACTATATATTTCCTGTTAAGGCTAAAGCGCCCACCTAGCCCGCGAAGTTCAAATTTGTTGAGGTTTTTTAGAAATTTTTCAAAATCTGACAATAATAAAAGGCACATTTTGTAATTCGCGAAAAAGGCCGTGTGCAGTGCATTTATTAATATATCCAACTAACTCTAAAACATTTCAAGAACGACAGCTATCCAGATAATCTGGCAATTTTTGTATATTTAGTGATTTACTAGTATCATATCCACCGTGATAATATTTAGAGTAAAATAAATGTATTAATAAACGCACTGCATACTGTGTTTTTCGCAAATCACAAAATGTTGTCTTAAATGTTTTCAGATTTTGGATAAACTATAAAAATACTCAAAAAATTTGAATTTCGCGGGCTAGACAGGCGCCTTCACCTTAAATAATTAATTTGACATTCGAAAGAAGAAGACAAATCATGGTGTAACCATACAACCAAATGTTTAATTCTACACCGATATCGATAAGTTATAATACACAACACTACAAAATAGCATGCGTTATACAACACTACTTCATTGATATCATGCGATATAATCATCATTTCATTAAAATGGTTCCTCTTATTGCTTACAAAGTACGACGCTCGCAATGTTTACGATCAGTAGTCGCTACTACTAGCGTTGTAGAACGACGGTCAGTTGACCGGAACATCTATGGGCTGGGTCTCGGGCTCTGAGGCTTGGGGCTCAGCCAACTCCATTTGTACTGGTACTGAAACAAAATTCCATGTTAGAGATCGATAATTTTAGGCAATTGACGACCGATTGGCGCAGTAGCTTGAGCATAGGCCGCTCGGCTCACTGCAGGATGGATGCGGGTTTGATTCCCGCCGGGGCACATTTCGGGAATGACCTTTTTGTTTGCTCAGGTCTGGGTGTCACTGGGATCGTCCACAGTCCATTGAACAGTACCCATAGTACGAGCGTTGATTAGTGTGGGACCTTACAGTTCGTGTGTCAGTCTGATGATATCATTTTTTTTTATTATATTATTTAGTTATCAGAAACTTTTCGCAATACAAGTAAGTAGCTCTGCGGTCACGAAAAGACGCGACGCTCTACGACTCTACAGTCTGTCGAGAAAGTCGTAAAAACAAGAGAGTGCTGCAATCGTGTCACAGGATAACACTTTTGAAGGAATTATGCAACCCTTTAGGTACTAACTAATAACATATTTATACTTTTCAAAGTAAAAATGCAAGAGTCTCTACACTACTATATTTTCACTACGTTAGGTAGGTACTTAGTACCTACCCCAACTTACTTGAATTGGCACCGACTCCAAATGAAAGAAATTACAGGTTCTTTAGTTATTTCCAGGTTTTTTAGCGCGCCCAGATTTATTTTAAGTTGGTTTAATATACATATTTTCATGATTTTTAGTGGTAAACTACGTATTCAATTCCTGGTAACCTTTAATCGCTCATATTATCTCAATCTACTGAACAGATTTTGATAACAATTATATGGGACCATCTGGAGTATATCCATTCAAACCAAAAAATAATTTTCAAAATCGGTCCACAACTGACGGAATAACCGAAACATACAGACAAACATAGAACCTCCTCCATTTTTGGAAAGTCAGTTAAAAACACCCCTCAGTGCGGAAAAATTTCATAAAAATTACCTTCAGTCTGCACAGCCGGTAATTCCTCTTCAATCGGTATTTCTGTATCTGGAACTGATTCGATTACTTCCGGAGGCAACTGAAAAAAATAAAATTAGGTTTTTCACTCTCACACAAGGTTCGAGAAATCAAACCTGCTCTCTCTTTACTGGTACTAGAAAAAAAACACTACCTACCACATAATTTTATTCATGTAAGTCAACAGAGCACTTATTAATAGTCAAAATCTACCAATTCGGAGTCCTGCTTCCACTGAGAGGCTTAAACCAATAAAAAATTGGTTTATATTCTAAGAAACAGCAATGTAATACGAGCAGAAAACACCATTGTGACTAGAAGGTTCTAGAAGATAATACACGAGTAGTTCCATATTACCAAGCTAAACAAGTCTCACTCCGATTTAGGTATTTAAATTAGAAATCTATCTCAGTGAAGTGTGCATACCTGCTCCACTTTACAAACAGTAAAATTTAACACAAATTATATTTACGATGAAGGAAAACATCGTGAGGAAATCTAACCACTTTTCAAAAGACATGTGAAATCCGTCAACGTGTTCTTGACCAGTGTGGTCAAGTAGGTACTAGGCCTAAATCCCCCTCGTATTGAGAGGAGGTCCCGTACAAATTAATGAGACGTGGGTAACATTATTCTTATTATATTAACCTCAGGAGCAACTCTGGCGATTTTTCCAACGTGATGTCTCACACTGAAAGGTGCACACCGCTCATAATAGCCGATGACGAAGTCAGGGAAAGCTTGGCCCAGTTCGTGACCCGGCACCACATCGAACTCCAGACATCCTTGCCTACAAGAAAAATATCTTATTAGAGGTATTGGCAACAAAAATTGGGGCATGTTTTTAGTAAGAAAAAATCCTTCAATCCTCGCAGTAGGTACCACTATTCAGGCCCACTAGTGGTCAACAACATAAGTCACTAAACCATTTTTTTTTAGTCAGTAATCATTATATTATTATTAATATGTGAAGCAAAAAACTTTGTACCCCTTTTTACGAATATTGCGCGGACGGAGGATTATGAAATTTCCCACACTTATAGTTTATACTAGGTGAAACATAAAGGGTATACTATTTTTTTTGCAACTTTAGTTTGTAAATCTACAACTATCGGCTTTGTGGGACAGTTGAAGTACTAAAGGTTTTGTAGACTTATGAAATCTGTCAACAGCTGTATCCCTAAAACACCTTTTGTTTTTCAATTTTCCTCCAAAGGTTTTTCCATTTAACAATATTGAAATCTCACCATTTTACAAGGAAAAAAAGTGTGCCATGATACAGTTGACCGGCAAGAATCTTCTCTGGCGGCAAACCTCGGGCTAGTCCCCGAGGCTTTTCGATTTCCTGAAAAATACAGTTTTTTATGATCACAATCTTTAAAGTTTCGTAGAGGCAGCATCCGCTATAATCTATATGCCCCTTTTTACGAAAATTGCATGGATGGATGGGGTAGTATGAAATTTGGCACAGTTAAAGTTTTTATAGAGAAGGAGTGCAGAAGCTTCCATAGTGGATTCTGCGTGCCAGTATCAAATAGTCTTTGACAATAGAAGCTCAATGACGTATAATATAAAAAATAAATTAATTATGGGTAAATTTCAACCACATGCAACCTTAAGTCCAAATTATTAGGCACTATAAACAGGACCTTTTGAAATTGTCAATCAGCTATATAAAATTGCCTAATAGCCTGGCCCAGGCCATGTGATGGTGAGGATGATAATGATGTCACATTATATAATAAAAAATATTATTTCTTGCAGTCATATCAATCATAAACAGTATTAACATAGACATAAGTGTTTTACTTGGACAAAATACTATGCTAGGTTGCCTTCAAATACCACACATCTTACCTCAATCTTTTTCTTATTCTTGTCACCTCTTCTACCTCTTTTCCTAGAGGTCAATGACTCTTCACTAAGATCTGGAGCGACTACTGATGCTTCCTTCTCTCTCTTGAGCCTGGCTTCCTCATAGGCTGATATTAGTTCTGGACAGTCAAGATTATCTTCCGGCTCCCAAGTGTTGTCTTCACTGGAATTATCAATTTAAACAGAGTTTTATAAACTGCAAGCAATATCAATACTTCATACCTGGACAGAAGGTAGGTATTTGTATTTATTCTTTCTCTAGCTAGGTATGAACTGACATCAAGTACTTATTGTGAAAACCATTTACTAACCAGGAGGTTTCAGCAGTGGGTGTCAACTGCTGGACATAGGTCTCAATGACTCCCATACATCATGGTTCCCCTACACACACATCTACCAGCTTCCGATGACACATGCTACATCATCCAGCTCTGGCTGACATTCAACAAGTTCACTTTCACCACTATTTTCACAATGTCCTAAGCCCCCCCTCCTTAGTCCTATCATATAAAGACTGAGACCACTGAGAACTAATATAAAAAATAAACATGTCTGATGCATTCTCAGCATCTAGAGAAAATTTACTAGAATTAAATTGTATTTTGGCAGCATTGAAAAAGTAATTTTATTATTTATTAGTTACAGTCTCATTTGCTATTAGTTCTGCAATCACTGTGACCTGCCTACTGCCACTCTTCAACTTTGCAATTGTTACAGCTAAGTTGGTTACTCTACCTCACCTATTTTAACATTTTAATAAAGACTTAATATATCATTTGTTCAATATAGGTGCACTTAGGTATCAACTTAACAACTCAACACTGGTTAAATCTACACTAAGAACTATAGACATTGTTAAATGTTGGGTGTGTTTATTCCCCAAATAATGTCAGCATTTTGATAGATAAGTACTCAACGGAATAACTTTATCTGAGGATTGTTAGCTAAGCCCTTGGAGTGACAAAACACTAGTTAAGTACTTACTCAGAATATCCATTCCATTTCAAAAGATACTCTACTTTTCCATTCTTTACTCTACGGTCCAGAACTTTCTCCACTGAGAATTCCTCATGTCTTCCACTCTGAGGGCCAACAGTTGCCTGCGGTATTGAGGGTTCTATAAGCCCTGTCTCCATCGGCTGACTGGATTGCAAGTTTGGCGTAAAGCTCAGGACGCCTTGCGACAATTCCATGGATTCCTCCATTATAACCTATAGGATGACAACAAAACATTTAATGGTTCACATACTCATAGCTTAATATTGACTGAACTTCCATTGTAATCTTCAATATTGATATTTAAATGTTATCTACCAGACTATGATGTGAACATAAATTTAAGCCAATTTTCATAGGTAGCGTCTTCGGTCGTAGACAGACGCGGTAAAACCGGCGTCCAAATAATAATGACGAAAGGAACTTACTGAGACTGAAGCTAAAAGTTTCCACTATATTTGAATTACTATTGAAGATATACGATGGCTTGTTAGTATTATTATCAAAAGAAATATGGAAAATTACCTCTTTTGCACTAGCAGCACAACACAAACAAATTTTACAAAAATAATTATGACAGATAATAGATAACTGTTTGGAGAATGGCAAAGAGAATACAATACTACGTAATAAGAGAGAATGGCGTTTTTGATTTAACTGACATAAGGTACTGAACTGACATAAGAATCAAGCAGACGAAGTACTTCACTAGTGCTGTAGCCCCCATATTCACAGTAGACGGAAATTTACAGCAAGGAACAGCTTCCATCCTTCTTTTAGAAATGAATTAGAAGAAGGATGGAAGCTGTTGTTTCCTACACGGACACTTTCCGTCGACTCTGAATGGGGGTATCCAGTTTAATACAATAGGTACATACATCAAATCATAATAATATTATATATGGGTAAAAAAATAAAAAGCGTTTATTGAATATAAAAAATCTATCTTCCAGGTACGATTATGTTTTCATTACTAAAATGGATACATGGCCCTAGATTTTTCCGCTGTTCGTTATTGGACGATTATTAAGAAAATTCTCTTGCAGTTAATTGGTTTACGATAGGTCAATAAGTTATCATAGTGGACTAGTGTTATAGTCGGCAAACTTTTGCCATACTTTGGTGGATTTTTGTAAAAATATTGCTGTAGGGTTTGTTAGTAGAAATTTAAAATTAGTCATCTAGTTCGTGGATGACTAGACACTTCCTGGCTCGACGCGCACTTGGCTTGTTTAATTTCTATTAAAATTCAAGTAGTCAGTATTTTAGCCCGTATTAAAATGAACGGCAAGCCTGAAAGCAATCTTGGAAATTTCATTCTTATGTTATACACTAGTACCTACTGAAATACATGTTGAAAGCTTTCGATCGCTTTTAAACTTGCGATGGATTTATAAATACGGGACCTACGATAATTATAACCAATACGCAACCCCGTATTGTCAGTGTACTCGTTACTAGTAACTAGCCATGGCAATGATTACCACTTTAAATTCATTTTCATTACGTGAAATTATGGTTTTTCTGTCACTGTTATTTCACGTGTGATTTTTCACAGTTAATGATTTTATTCGTAGTTAGTTTTCACTATATCACTTAATCCTATAAGGTCAGTGGTCGATGATTTATCATAAAAGCTGGAATGGTACTGAACGCTTTGCGATTTAATTTGAATTATTTTTAAGAGTTTCTGTGTCGGTAGCAGGTGCTACCTATGAAATGTTTCGTCACTACTAGTAACGAATATAAGTACCTTCAATCTTTTCCCAACCCTAACGAAAGGTAATCTAACCTTCAAATCCAACGCCAACAAACGTAGTGATTACATACTCTTTGGCCAACAATAACATAACCTCAAAGAAACTGAAGGGGTTTGCTTCATAAATTAGTTCTACAATTGATACAACAGAGAACGTAGTAGTGTATCCACTTTGCGGACTAAGTACTTACATTTATAACTTTGATACGCTGAAGGTCAACTTTCATCAATATTTATTTCCAGGTAAATACCCTAGCTTTTCCCTTATAAACAAGAACTGGGATCGCTCATCGCCCCCAGTCCATTGTATGGTACCCATAGTACAAGTGTTGCTTAGTTTGGGACCACACAGTTGGTGTGTTCGCCTGGCGATATTTATTTATTTAAATCATCTGGATAACATGCCCCACCAATTTTTTTTTCAGCCTGATAATGTCAAAAGGAAGTCCGTTTTCCAGCAGCACAGCATTTTGCCCGCGGTGTGGTTCCATATTGCCACTGTTACAAGAATTTGGATCAGTCAAATGTTATGCCTGCAAGGCTTATTATGACGCCGAAAGTAAGTTTAAGTAATTTATATAACAAGTACTTAAGTAATTACCCATTAAACTCATACAAATAAAAGATAATTGCCAAGTTCTATACAAAATAATAATGTTTTAAACAGTTTTCAAATTGCAAATGTCTACCCGAGTAACATTTTGTATCATTCTCAGATTTCAGCGACCTCAAGTTTAAATACACAATCCACTTCAACACAGTATCGGTGGTCACCAATGAGAATATATTGAACACGGATGGTCCCGAAGGCCCCGTGGTGGAGAGGAAATGTCCCAAGTGCGGTAACGACAGGATGTCGTATGCCACGTTACAATTGAGATCCGCCGATGAGGGGCAAACTGTGTTCTACACTTGTATATCTTGCAAGTAAGTATTTTTTTTTTAATATAAGTAGGTACTTATAACAAAGTGGGCATACAAGGGTACAGCCGGTCTGATGTTAAACAGTTACCATGACCTATAGACAGCACTTTGCAGTACAAAAGGCATTGCTCGCACGTTTGCGAAATATGGAGCGTTGGGGCTTCCGGCTATAAATCTACTTTATGCCAAATTCTGTGAGCAGGAGGTACTACCCTAGTCGAGCCAGCCTGTATATTATGATATGAAGTCAATAGGCTACATATTGACTTCACCACCACAATGTTGACAAGATTTCACCAAACTGACGACCGCTTGGCGCAGTGGTTCGAGTGTAGGCCGCTCGGCTCTCTGCACATGGTGGTTGCGGGTTCGATTCCCGCCCGGGGCAAATTTTGGAAATGGCCTTTTTGTAATTTGCCCAGGTCTGGGTGTCACTGGGATCGCCCCCAGTCCATTGGTCGGTTACCCATAGTACAAGCTTTGCTTAGTTTGGGACCGTACAGTTGGTGTGTCTGTCTGGCAATATTTATTACTTTATTTATTTATAATAATCCTGGTAACAGTAGTGGGAGTTTGTGCTGGCTGTGCCTTATACATTAGAAATAAGGCACCCTCTCTTTGTTGGAGTTAATATTATTCTAATAAATATTTATTTCATTTCCAGGTATAAAGAAACTGAAAATTCATGAATATCTTTCATAAAACTATTGTTAAGAAGTATGTATATAAATAAATTGTTGCATATAAATTTTGTATAAGTATGTTTTTGTATTGGTACCTATATGTTTTATTTACACCACATAATAGTCACAAAATGTAGATAGGTACTAGGTATCTGCAAAAGTAAAAAAAAACGTAGTACCTTCTGGTACTTAATTTACTTAAACATCATGTATAAGTAATATTGATAGATTAAATCTCTTCGTATGAGCCAGTGGCTAACTCTAGTGACAGGCTGCCCTAAGGCCTTCGACAGGGCTTAAGGACTGATATCCGAGACTGATAACTTAGTGTGAAGTTCTCTGAAGTCTGAAGTACGAATGGCAGCGCTCAATTAAATAAAGTTATGCAAAAAGTTACCACGCACACATACTTTTGCAGATCAGATAGCGATATATTTACACTGACACGCAATACGTCAGTGTTGTCAGTTTTCCGTAGTCCACTTACTAAAGGTAACTAGAGGTAGCTAGATACTTGAGATCTATACAGAGTTGCAGATGATGGGAGAGAAGACCAGTTACGATAATAATGATATGTATCTACTTCGTATTAGATTGACAGAATATAATTGAATATAAAAATATTAGCCCATACAAATTATGATAATTTAAATATAGTAGATAACTCTCCAAATAGGCCAGTGCTCTGATCGATACCCAACGTAGGTTTCAACACCACTGACCACTCGCCCGCGCGCCGGTACCGAGCGATTCTCGACTTGACTCAAGAAGCAGTCTTTAACGGACCTCAAATTTTTGACTCGATCCTAAACATTCCGTCTCGATCCTAAACGCCCATTTTGTGCACATACTTAGATTATTTCGTAAGAAAAGTCCTTCGGTGCACTCTATTGCAGGGATTTGAACCCAAAACTTTCGGAACGCGAGCCGGGACCATTCCTACTGCGTTACCACGACGCAACGATAAGACTAATAAAGCGATCGACTATCTACTGTCTCGAACTATGGATATTGATTTTTATTTACGTTCTCTAAAAAATCAGCTGCCAGCGATAACGGTACGCGCGCACCACCAATGAATGTAATTCGATATTATGTAAATATTTACAAGCAACAGAACAACCGCAGAACTAGTTACGTAGGTACCTACCTGCTTAGATATAACAGTTATAGGTAACCCCGTCAATCTACCAAAAAATATATAAATAAATAAATAAATATCGCCAGACGAACACACCAACTGTACGGTCCAAACTAAGCAACGCTTGTACTATGGGTACCGTACAATGGACTGGGGGCGATCCCAGTGACACCCAGACCAGGGCAAATTACAAAAAGGCCATTTCCGAAATTTACCCTGACGGGAATCAAACCTGCAACTACCCGGTGTAGTGAGCCGAGCGGCCTACGCTCGAACCACTGCGCCAAGCGGTCGTCAATATAAGTAGGTATAGACCATTTTATATGAATGATCTAAGCCTTAGGCTAGGTACTAATGCCTATTGAATTTTGTCCCAAGATAGAATCAGTTCATCGACTTACTTTGTAAGCTATTGTGTGTCATTACACACCACCGTGGTTACGCTCAGCCGTTCATTCAACAAACAGGTGAAACCTTACAGTTTTCACATTTGGCACGGCGCACGCGCTGCTGCCGAAGAATCTAAGCTTTTTTTAAGTCGGGCGTGTGTTTGAGATGAATCGTGCGTTGGAAAGAGAAAGATGACGGTTTTTGATCGAGAGCGTTGTAGAGTCGAGATGAGGCGGTAATTAATTTGATCAGTAGGTACATTGCCTACGTGTGGTTAGTGATGTTCCATGACAGTATCGATATTATTGTCAATATTGTCGATATTATAATGATATTACTCGTACATTTTAATAAGTATCTCATCAGACACTAACACTGCTACTGTAAAGTACCTACAAAATGCAAAAAAGGTCTCGCAACTATTACGTACTTAATTGTGTTGAGTAAACAATACTTAGGTACCTACTTAACTTTTAAATCCTGATAATATTAGCGGCGGGTAGTTAGGTATTAGAGAAATATGTAATACTCTTAGCAATTAGCCTCAAAAAGTATTTCATACAGATGCTTAGGTAGGTACCTACTACTACTGTTTAATATTCCGTACTATGAGTAGTTAAGTTGTATGTCTCAGATTCATTCTCAGATTTATTGCAACACATTTCTACCCAACAAATAGTGAATGCAGTGAAATAAATTGGTCACCATATATGGATGTAAGGAGATCGAATCTTATTCTGTGGTCACCTAGTGTTGTTAATGTATTGTTGGCATACAATAATAATTCAAATAAAGATAATTCCCGAACTGGAAATTCAGAAATTATGGGCACCGCCGGAAACCTAAGTCACGAGACTTAACTGCCGTTAGGTATCTTAGTTGGGTGTGCCCTCCTAGGAGAGGCTTAAGAGAAGTTTACACTTTCAATGCCGTACGCACCTTGTACTGTACGTAGTTCCAGGCGCGAGCATTACGGTCTATTTCACATAGGAAGTCCTGCGGAAAAATACGGAACAAAATAAAATTGTACACATTGTAAATTGCATTGCCGACGGCGCCCCATCCACGGGACTTCGTATGTGAAATAGATAATTTTAATGGAAGTACCGCAAAGGACATCGTGAAAATTGTTGTGGTGGCAGTGACAGTGTTAAGAGCTTCGGTCTGTCATTCACAAATAATGCTATTCTTGAAATGCTCAATTGCGAAATATCACAGAATAGTAGCTGGTGGAAATGGAATGGATAATTATAGATGAGCAGCCGACTCAGATGACACAGTTCTGAAACAAAAATGTTCAACACATCCAATATGACATAAACCTAAAATAACAATAATCTTGATTTTGCTGTGCTTGCTTTGCACCATTTCATCTATTGAGGTCGCCTACTTAAATATGTTATCCTCTACTTGCACCTAAATAGCGCCCTAGTTATGCAGAAAGGTTCCAACCCTCGAAGTGTGAAACGAAACTTGCTATCGTAATCGCACCTTGCCAAGATACCTCCTTAGGTGGCTTTTAGCACCAAACCATCGATATCGACACCATTTCTCCACCTGTCACTATTCGCGGGGGCCGGGCGGCAGGTGTCGGCCAGACGAACCGGCGCGCCAGTCTCTCGCGACCGCCGCATCGACCACACGTCGCGCGCTTCAACACATCACTATCATCGACACGTGCGTGGCGCAACCCTATCGTTGTTCTAATTTTAAATATTGTGTTGTGTACACCCTGTGTTCACCCGGGATATTCCAAATCCGAATCGGTAAGTCGTTTATTTTGATCGATTATTTTATTAACGGTAAACCTATGTTTTGGTAATTCAGTTGTGATAATTCAGAAATGCGTTACCAATTGATACAGTAACGTGTTTTGGAACGTTCGCAACGGTGGGAATTTCGGATTTTCGCTTCGGTTTTTAAGTGTGTCAGTGTGTTAGCAGTTTTCTTCTAAAGAGGAAAAATAAACCATTTGTATAAAATGTTTTCTTCACTTCGGGTTTGCTTATTGAGCTAGAAGCAATTAATAAGCGCCGTTTATGCATTTCTTAATTTTACAATAAATGAATTCGTCCCACATTTCGATCGTATCTCGAGTCGTTTAACACGCAAAGAAGCTTTTTATAATTAATGTTTTAAGATTAACAAAACATTCTCATTTCGCAGTGCAATGATATATTTTGTGGAAGATAAAATGATAAGATAAAGCCAACAAGGGGGAAAACATGGCACATTGAAAGCCGCGTACAAAAGACATCAACGTGCGCCGCATGCGCAAGCGCCGAGTCTTAATTCAGTGTGTCAGCGGTTTCTCAGTCATGTACAGTTTTGTGTACAAGATATCATGGGAAACATCATGAGTTGTGTATGTTCCACACAACTACTACTTATAGGAGAGTGTTATTATACAAGATATTAGACAGGTACTCTACTAGTCGTTCCACGCAATTGCGTGGGCGCAGTCAAGAAGCCTTTCTTAGGATCACCTTAATGCTGGAAGGAACACAATTACTAAATGTCATGTTCATAGGTCTTATAGTTTTAGATAGGTAGCTATTTAGGAATGGATGGGTCAGATTTTCTCTTTTATAGGTACCTGCTAGTGTAATAACTACAGAAAATTATATGAAGATATTTTCCATGAAAATAACCCCGTAAGCCTTTTAAATGTTCACAAAGCAGATTGTTTTGATGACACTAATTCTATAGAACCTAATACAAATGATAATAAACCTAACAATAATGTATTTGCAATACGAGAAGTTTCCCGTCCCTGTACTTATAAACCGTTGGTCCTTGGTAAATGTAGAGATTGTATTACCAGACCTTTGCTCTTTTTATTGCTAAAGGAACTCTGTTTCACTGTTATTAGAATAAACCCTGTGTTATTTCAGATATTATCGTAAGGTAGATTACCTAAAGGTAGGTAGAGCGTGTATATACTGCTAATCCACACTAGAATTAACTACACTGAAAAAGAAAGTATCACATAAATATAGTAGCACAACTACTAAGTACACTTCATCACTCATTAAAGGAAAACAATTCAAGCCGATGTTCTTACCGTCTAAACTTGGAAATGATGTTGCCAACAAATACACAGAGTACACGGATCCACCTCGTTTTGTAAACATCCTGTTTGGTAAACCCCGTTTTGCGAACTTGATAAGTAGTCAAACACAATGAAATGAATATCCATAGAATAAAAACCCTAATGATACCTTATATAGCGAGTTTATGGATAAACATAAATCGAGGAATTTTGTAGACTAAGCCCTAAAATGTATGTTCAATGTGTTTAACTACTTTACAAGTTCTAAAACGAGGTTTAACAAACAGGTGTTCACAACACGGGGACGATATTCAATAGTTGGTAATGACCTATATTGCAACATTCTATAACGTTACTATATTAAAAAGAATTTGAAAATATCTGGGATATATTTTTATACTAATTTAAGAGGTAATAAGATGGATTTAATGAAATTAAAGTACTTAATGTACATAAGTATACATATATAATGCTGCAATGGTTCTCATGTACATCGTCAGATTCTCATATTTCAGAACCAACTCACTCAAGTGTGCCAGAGTTCATAGGTGCATGATTATTTACTCAGAACCGGAAAAAATGCTTGATTATCTGCTTAATTGATTGACCCAATCAATAAATTGTTAATTGAGATAATTGACGGTTTAGTGAGACTCATTTATCAAGTGATTTGCTTATCTAGCTAATAGAATAGGTTGTTTCCTAATAGGTATAGAAGCCGGCGGGTTTCTATTCTCGTTCCAACGTGGATTTTAGTCCGAATGCTTGATTTTCCATGCATTCTCCGAGATACGATTCCACTGTATTTGGCTAAATTTAGATACTATAATCTGATTGTGTTTTTACTGTTGATTTCTTGAGACGCTATGATCTTGAGCTATGATCGCAACGCGTTATTGACTTAAGAATTTTACAAGGAAATACTTATTGCATTCTGTATAACGAGTTAATGGAACACAAAGTTAACTAAGGTAGTTAAGTTAACTAGATATTTAACCTACTTATACGATTAATGAAAGAATCAGAAAAACAACACACTCTCCCTTCCCCTGCCCCGATTTCATTCGAATCCCCTTCAAGTGGGCAACGTGCTTGCAATTATTTTGGTATTATAAGCATCTATAGGATCGTCATATATATCATCACATCTATCTATAGACGTGGATGAACTGCGTGGAAGAGGGTATGACCGAAAAGGGAGTGAGTGCAGAGATGACGGATGATAGGATTGAATGGAAGAAGAGAACGTGCTGCGCCGACCCCACCTAGTGTGGGATAAGGGCAAGGTGATGATGATGAAGCATCTATAGGCTACGGTTAATTATTAAAATCAGGCGATTGGATTTTTTGACAACTTTATTATACAAAAAAATACTAAAAAGCAAACACTTGCTATGGCGAGTGTAACTGTGATGATTTTTTTTTAATAAATCGTCTCGTTGAGAGCAGTAGGTGGATTATTCACACGTAGGTACGTATACTGCGCATCTGTTGCCAGAATAGCGGAATATAAGTACTTACCTAACTAAAACATAACTAAATAATTAGTGGGTTAGATCGGTAGATATGTATCTTGTTTCGATGTTTACCCGTTATTTTGGCATAATGATATACACGTAGGTATGATGTCCAAGTTTTTATGTCAATGTATTATTGGATTTCGTCCGCCTCGCTTTTACTCTATAATCTAGGATCTACAGTAGCGGTATCCAGTGAAGACGAGGTTTGACTCTCAGCGAGTTCCGCAACAAAGCTAATTTTTAATAGTAAAATTTCGTATAGGCGTTTTGTAAGATGGCTGAGAGAGGCAATCCGCTGCCACTCCATCTGCCCCACTCCTCTTCGGGCCGGCAATGTCCGAGCCATGCTTTTGGTTATTTCAAGTGTCTATAGCCTACGATAACGGCTTAACATCTAGCAGACCGGTCGCTTGTTTGCCGACTTTGTTAAATAAAAAAGAGACTTTCCGACCGCTCGATCGATTATTCAAATCCAACGGCGGTCTTAACAGTTTTTTTTTGCTAAGTTATTCACTTAACCCAGATTTGTTTTACTTAGACGCTCATTTTCTCGGCTGCGAATCGTTCTAATTGATTTAACTTGGCTGAGCTCTGAAACAGCGGGCGGTTTTCATAAACGTAATTAGGGATTTAAATAAGTGAAAGCTATTTAATAGATTAATAGTAGATTATAGTGTTAAAGGTAAGGTAGTTACACTAATATATGCGGATGTTTTTTAATAATATAATCATATTAATCGTCATTACAAAGCAATCTTTTTAAACTGCGGAATTCTTACGTTTGTTCTTTATTATGTTTTTAAAAACTGATCATAATTGTTTTGCGATCCTTTATAAAACTCATTTAGCTTTGTTAATTTAGGACAGTGACATTTGGGTTTAATGAGGGTTCGCTTGTAAGCCAATTAACCCAACTAAGACCCTAACTAACGGTTCACGGCAAGAGGTCAACTAACATAGGTATCGCTCCTAATATTTGCAGGTTTGCAAAAAACAGTAAACTCTGTGGATAATATTCTGAAGAGCATCACTTCACACCCACAAACCTACTCACCGCAAATCTATATCTATAATATAAAAATGAATCGCAAAATGTGTTGGTAAGCGCATAACTCAACAACGCCTGGACCAATTTGGCCAATTCTTTTTTTTTAATGTTCGTTGAAGTTCAAAGATGGTTTTTACGGCGAGAAAAATTCGAATCATTGCCGGAAAAACCCTAAAAACAGCCCTTTTCTTTTTCCCATACTAACGTTTTCTAACTAAAACGAGCTTTATTGCTATTGTATAAAGTTCATATTGAATTAAAAGCACTCACTGTTGTTTAAACAATGTAGGTATGTTCCTTACGTCAAAGAGTCAATTTGCACTTTATTAACTATGTACAAAGTTCAAATTCAATCATATCTATCAAATTTATGATCTCAACACTTTAAAAGAATTAATTCAAACGAATCTTCCACTGTTGAATGAACAACAGAAGTATGTATTTGATAATTTTATGAAAGTAATAAATGATGAAACTGGAGGGATTTACTTCTTAGATGCACCTGGTGGTACAGGAAAAACTTTTTTGATTTCATTAATATTAGCAACGATTCGAACACAAAATAAAATTGCACTTGCACTCGCTTCGTCGGGAATCGCAGCAACTTTGCTTGAAGGTGGTCGAACAGCCCATTCAGCATTAAAATTGCCATTAAATATGCAAAGCAATGAAACTCCGACCTGCAACATTTCTAAGAACTCTCCAATGACAAAGGTCTTGCAGCAATGTAAATTAATTATTTGGGATGAATGCACGATGGCACATAAAAAAGCTTTGGAGGCTTTAGACAGAACATTAAAAGATGTACGGAGCAATCAAAACCAATTCGGTGGTGCAATGATTTTATTAGCAGGAGATTTTCGTCAAACATTGCCAGTGATTGATTCCACGATCAACACCAGCTGATGAACTCAATGCATGTCTAAAGTCCTCCAATTTGTGGAAACATGTCAAAGTACTTCATTTAAGCAAGAATATGCGTGTCGAGTTGCAAAATGACTAATCTGGAAACATATTCTCTAAACAACTCATTGACATTGGTAATGACAAATTTCCTATATACATGTTGACTGGCTGCATTAACATTCCTCAAAGTTTTTGTCAGTTAACTCGATCAGAAGATGAACTTATTCAGAAGGTGTTTCCAGATGTTTCTCAAAATTACAGAAACCATGCTTGGTTGAGCGAACGAACTATATTGGCTGCAAAAACCATAGATGTAAATGAATTAAATTTAAAAATACAAAAACAAATTACAGGCGAATTGAGGATATATAAATCAGTTGATTCGGCAACCAACCAAGATGATGTAGTAAACTATCCACAACATTTTTTAAACTCGCTGGATTTGCCAGGATTGCCACCTCACAATCTTCAATTAAAGGTTGGATCGGTAGTTATAATGTTGCGAAATGTCAACCAACCGCGTCTTTGCAACGGCACACGGTTAGCGATAAAAAAATGACTAAACAACGTGATAGAAGCAACTATACTGAAAGGAAAGTATCAAGGAGAAGACGTTCTCATACCGCGCATCCCAATGATTCCGAATGATTAGCCGTTTGACTTTAAACGATTAGAGTTTCCAGTTCGGCTTGCTTTCGCTATGACCATAAAGAAGTCCCAGGGGCAATCATTAAGTGTTTGTTGTATTAATCTGGAAAACCCATGTTTCTCACATGGTCAATTGTATGTTGCCTGTTCCCGTGTTGGAAAACCATCAGATTTGTTTGTCTATACGCCAGATAATCAAACAAAAAACATCGTATATCACAAAGCACTACAATGAAAATAAAACAGATTTTTGTTACTAATTATGATTCACATGATTAACAATAAAGAGATTACTTATTTTTAAATGCTTATAATATATGTTTTATTTAATTATATTTATTATTCACAACGCCCTATCACCAGGGTGACGGTTCTGTTCAGGATAAATTTTTGCCCCGACTATAAAAAATGTAGGAACAAAAAAATGTCAAATTACAAATCATTTTGACAGGACTTTATTGTAATTTAATTAGGCAGTACGAAGTCTGCCGGGTCAGCTAGTATATAATAAAAATGAATCTCTATTTCCTTGGTCATCGCATCACGCGTGAACGGATTGAACAATTTCGCTAATTCTTTTTTAGTTGTGTTTATTATTGTCAGGAGCAGGTTATTATGAAAGAAAAATTAAGAAAGTTGAGCGTAACAATTCGAATTCAATATTCAAAGCTAAGACAGGACAACGTCTTTCGGGTCAGCTAGTTAATTATAATAATATGATTACCGTACCGTATAGATGCTTGCAATACCAAAGCCATTACTCGCACGTTCCTAACCTGAAAAGGGGTCGGACAAAGGGAGGGGGCTTTGGGCTCTCTCATTCATAGTACGATACTCAGCTATGCTTGTTTAGAAGCTTGGGACTGAGCAGCTCAAATATCCACAGCCAATAATAATGTCAAAGCGTAGCGAGTCTTGCCCTACGTGTCCAAATTACTTTATGTAATTCTTGGTAATCTCAAAAGGCAACACACTGGAGCTATTATATTTACATTAATATCTACTACCCTTGGTCATTATGATTTATGGGCAAATTTATGACCAACTGGCGAATAAAAAAAAAACTAAATGTAAAAAGACAAGCCCGCTCATTTTCTTGCCGGATCTTCTCAGTCGAGGTCGCGTTGTACATATAAGAAAAACATGTAAAATTGACAATTTGTAAGTGCCACCGTAAGCCTAAATAAAATAAACGCTTTGACTTTGACTAGGATTGATACTTTACGTCGATCTTCTATGAGAGGGTGGTGCTACCCCTGTCGAGCAAGCCCGTATATGCGCTGTAGTCAACTGGCTACAGCTTTTTTAGTAGCCTATTTTATGTCCCACTGCTGGGCAAAGGCCTCCCATCTTTGGGCTTGGCTCTACCATCGTTAATTAATACTTGCCATAAAAATTTGGATTACCCAAATACCAACCGCCTGTAACCGGTAACCATCATAACATAATCCCTAAGTGATTTATATCGAAAAAACTTGATGCGTACAATATTTCATTGAGATAAGTATAATTTATTGACGCATAGAGTCAATAGTATTGGTATGTATGTGGGATTGGAACGTAAAGAGACAGCGTGAAAGGGAACGGTGTATTTGAACAGTGTGCATTGGTGGAAAGTGAGGAACGAGGAATCAAAGAAGAAGGAATGAAAGGAAATAAGAAATGAACAAGAGAACGAAGGATATAAGACAGACGAGAGGATGTACACGAAATTAAAATATTATTATAAGTAAGAAATTTAATTATAACTCCATATTGCAAATTTAAAAATTCCCCGATGCGACGACTTTATAAACTACAAAAGAGCTGATAATTTTCAAACGACGGAATTGATTATCATGAAACATAACTGAGAACACTCTCGATCAGAAAACCTTTCTAACAATAAAAACAAAATTAAAATCGGTTTATCCGTTTGGACGCTAGGATACCACAGACAGACACACATATACACATGCTAAACTTATAACGCCCCTCTTTTTCGTTGGGCGTTAAAATTACGATTTGAAAAAAATTTGTTGGTGGTTTTTGTTTGAAAAAAATCCACCCACGCTACATGTATGGGCCTGATAAAGTAGTCAGCGTATAAGTGCACCTACCTATATGTTATATTTGTAGGTATTACTGTTATCTCGTTGTTCTGCTCGTGGTTGGGTTTGGTCTGTCACCGCTAAAGCAAAATACATTATTTCGCTTAATTATCTCTACGGGCACAATAAGTACAAACCTAATAGTTAACGATATGAAAACTATTCCATAGGGACCATAATCATAAATATTAATTAAAATGTTAATTTATGGTTCATTAATGAAAACCACTGGTCCGTTATGCGTTTGCATATGTGAAGCAATAATCATTTACAGTATTATATATTATGAACAGTGGTGAAGTCAAGCTGAGTCAATTGACTACAGGTACAGCTCATATACGGGCCGGCTCTTCTTGGGTAGTACCATCCTCTTACAGAAGATCGGCGTAAAGTAGCTATTATAGCTGCGTTTCGTACTATGAGTGGGTGAGACGAAAGCCCACCCTTCCCGCTATGCTAATTCTTACTCCACTTCAGGTTGCCAACGTGCGAGCAATGATATTGGTATTGCAAGCATATTTAGGCTACGATAACCCAATAAGCGGGTTATTTAATAAAAAGGGTATTGACAGACAGACAGACAGACAGACAAACATACAGAGAACAAAGTGATCCTATAAGGGTTCCGTTTTTTTACTTTTGAGGTACGGAACCCTAAAAATATTTTAACCCCAATTTGATTATGTGCTGTAAAGATCATTCAAATATGGTTGGCTTTCCTTTAATTGGTATTTATGAGTACTGTTCAGCAACAGTACAGCTGTCCCTTACACCCAAAACTGACCTTTTATTAATATTCTTTTTCTACGCCGTATTTGTTTAATTTGGATGAGTGTTCTAGAAGCCCGTTCTACTATTGGGTAGAATTTTTAGAAGTCTGTAAAATTGGGTATCTACATGATTACCGTAATATCCAGACGTGATCATTATAAACGCTCAATAAAATTCATTTGTACAATGTAAAATATTAGACGGACATTATTCCTACTCTTTCGAAAAACTCTCACTCGCGGAATGTCAAGTTAGTGCTGGAACTACTTGCTGTGTGGGTTCTGTGATGTAATGACTACGTTTAAGAAAGTTTCCACCAATGAAATAAAATATACCTACTTATTTCTGTGCTGATAGAGTTTTTAATGCTATTAGCTCACAACACAACTTGTCACTTCTCTTATATTTCTAGTTAAAGAAAGGCCTACAAATTCTGAATCTATTTGAGATCTACCTCTATGCAAAAGAAGATGTGTAGTAATATACATAGAAGTTTATGCTGTTATGACACAGAAAGTAAAAATATTCAACGTCTATTTGTTATTTCATTACGGTACCCCAAATATTGCGGTGTTGCCGCGTCGAGCTAGCGGAATTCCATAAAATCATGATTAATTTATTAATGTTATACAGCTCATCTCGGCGCTCTCTCCTCTAAATGGGGCTTACGCTTCGGTGACCAGGCTTGTGCCGTATCCTCCACTTGGAAGATTCAATAGACATGCATTGGTTGCTTATATGAGGTTGTAATGTTTCGAAGAGAGAACGAAATGAGCGCTAGGAGAAAAGTTACAGAACCGAGTATTTTGAGGCTCAGGCAGGCTTTGAGATGGAGAACCGTTAAGTACTCATTTAAGATTCTACATAACCCCGGATTTAAAAGAACATTATCTACTTGCGTACGTATTAGATTGAGTGAAATTTTTTTTTCCTCAGTTGACTACGGGGACATAATTGGCATCACAATGATGGCATGAGGCCGCTACTTCAGCCGGTAGGAATTATATTTTATGATAATCTATAATATAAAAATGAATCGCAAAATGTGTTGGTAAGCGCATAACTCAACAACGCCTGGACCAATTTGGCCAATTCTTTTTTTTTAATGTTCGTTGAAGTTCAAAGATGGTTTTTACGGCGAGAAAAATTCGAATCATTGCCGGAAAAACCCTAAAAACAGCCCTTTTCTTTTTCCCATACTAACGTTTTCTAACTAAAACGAGCTTTATTGCTATTGTATAAAGTTCATATTGAATTAAAAGCACTCACTGTTGTTTAAACAATGTAGGTATGTTCCTTACGTCAAAGAGTCAATTTGCACTTTATTAACTATGTACAAAGTTCAAATTCAATCATATCTATCAAATTTATGATCTCAACACTTTAAAAGAATTAATTCAAACGAATCTTCCACTGTTGAATGAACAACAGAAGTATGTATTTGATAATTTTATGAAAGTAATAAATGATGAAACTGGAGGGATTTACTTCTTAGATGCACCTGGTGGTACAGGAAAAACTTTTTTGATTTCATTAATATTAGCAACGATTCGAACACAAAATAAAATTGCACTTGCACTCGCTTCGTCGGGAATCGCAGCAACTTTGCTTGAAGGTGGTCGAACAGCCCATTCAGCATTAAAATTGCCATTAAATATGCAAAGCAATGAAACTCCGACCTGCAACATTTCTAAGAACTCTCCAATGACAAAGGTCTTGCAGCAATGTAAATTAATTATTTGGGATGAATGCACGATGGCACATAAAAAAGCTTTGGAGGCTTTAGACAGAACATTAAAAGATGTACGGAGCAATCAAAACCAATTCGGTGGTGCAATGATTTTATTAGCAGGAGATTTTCGTCAAACATTGCCAGTGATTGATTCCACGATCAACACCAGCTGATGAACTCAATGCATGTCTAAAGTCCTCCAATTTGTGGAAACATGTCAAAGTACTTCATTTAAGCAAGAATATGCGTGTCGAGTTGCAAAATGACTAATCTGGAAACATATTCTCTAAACAACTCATTGACATTGGTAATGACAAATTTCCTATATACATGTTGACTGGCTGCATTAACATTCCTCAAAGTTTTTGTCAGTTAACTCGATCAAAAGATGAACTTATTCAGAAGGTGTTTCCAGATGTTTCTCAAAATTACAGAAACCATGCTTGGTTGAGCGAACGAACTATATTGGCTGCAAAAACCATAGATGTAAATGAATTAAATTTAAAAATACAAAAACAAATTACAGGCGAATTGAGGATATATAAATCAGTTGATTCGGCAACCAACCAAGATGATGTAGTAAACTATCCACAACATTTTTTAAACTCGCTGGATTTGCCAGGATTGCCACCTCACAATCTTCAATTAAAGGTTGGATCGGTAGTTATAATGTTGCGAAATGTCAACCAACCGCGTCTTTGCAACGGCACACGGTTAGCGATAAAAAAATGACTAAACAACGTGATAGAAGCAACTATACTGAAAGGAAAGTATCAAGGAGAAGACGTTCTCATACCGCGCATCCCAATGATTCCGAATGATTAGCCGTTTGACTTTAAACGATTAGAGTTTCCAGTTCGGCTTGCTTTCGCTATGACCATAAAGAAGTCCCAGGGGCAATCATTAAGTGTTTGTTGTATTAATCTGGAAAACCCATGTTTCTCACATGGTCAATTGTATGTTGCCTGTTCCCGTGTTGGAAAACCATCAGATTTGTTTGTCTATACGCCAGATAATCAAACAAAAAACATCGTATATCACAAAGCACTACAATGAAAATAAAACAGATTTTTGTTACTAATTATGATTCACATGATTAACAATAAAGAGATTACTTATTTTTAAATGCTTATAATATATGTTTTATTTAATTATATTTATTATTCACAACGCCCTATCACCAGGGTGACGGTTCTGTTCAGGATAAATTTTTGCCCCGACTATAAAAAATGTAGGAACAAAAAAATGTCAAATTACAAATCATTTTGACAGGACTTTATTGTAATTTAATTAGGCAGTACGAAGTCTGCCGGGTCAGCTAGTATTCTATATTTTAATTTTTGTCACCTGACAAAATTCTTTAGAGCCAATTCCAGGTTCACAGTAAATTTATTTATAACTTTTTATTGTACTCATAGTTCCTGTATTATTATTCAACCTCGCTTGTACGCCTAATATTCTAACTGCCTACAACAGTAAGAGCTACCGTTTGACGTATCTCTACCCGTAGCCGCGGCCGCCGCCCGCGCAGCCGTAGCGTCCAAAACTAGCGGTATACCGTATAATTAGTAGGCATTAAACACGCCGACATGTGCCAGATATGTTGACATTTGGAAGAGATTCCGATCGACATTCGCGAAAGGTCACGAGGAATAAGACATTGGTATCTGACGGCATAATCTTTGATTCGTATTGCTGGTCAAAGTCAAAGCGTTTATTTCGTTTAGGCCTTTGGGGCACTTACACATTGTTATCTTTTATATATTTGTCTTAAATCTACAACCAGATCGGAACGCAACCTTGACTGAAAATATCCGGCAAGAAACCTGCGGGATATCTTTTAAAATTTTGTAATTTTTCTTAAATCGTCTGTAGCTTATAATAAAAAATACCAATAGTATGTATTCATGTTAGATATAATAAGCTCCAGTGTCCAGTGTGCGTCCAGTGGCCAGTGATTTTGGTCCAATGTCTTTAGACCAAAATCGGTTGGACCATTGGGCCAAAATGGAAGCATCCAGGATATTTTTGCCGCCAGGACGGCGATGGAAGACCTTTGTCCAGTAGTGGGTTGACGCAGGATGGAAACGAGCAATAAAAAATAAAAATGAAAAATATATTTATCATAAAAGGCATATAAATTATAATATAATGCGCATTAGGTGGCCTTATCGCGGACTGAAATTTCTTATAGGCATTCTTTGGATGGGACTTCATCCGCCTGATTAAATGAGAAGATCCTCACACAGGGATATGAAGTGTAGATTTAATAATTCGACTCTATTAGTAAGAACTTAAAGAATTCAGGTTAAGTAAAGGTCAATTTAATGTTATACTGATTTTTCACATGACTGTTTACGATTACCGATCAATGTCTTCTTCTCTCAAAATGTCACCATCTTTTAACATCGATGTAATTTAAAAATCTGCCAAAATTCGATTTCTATTTCACGTGGCATATCTAAAGCAATAATGTCAGCTAATTATTTTGTTATTTATTAATAAGCCGTTACAATTTTCAAGAGGTATTTGTATGTTGTGTTAACTCATGTCTGTCTCTCTATTTGTTATGCTTTCACGCCTTAACCGCTGAATAAATTTTAATACATTTTGGTATAGAGATAGACTGGACTTTGGAGGAGGACATAAGCTACCTATTGCTGCGACAGTAAAACTTGAAGGGGTTAAATAAGGGATGGAAGTTTGTATGTAAATTCCGTAGGTACCGAGATCCACGCGGACGAAGTAAACTGAACCATTACCCTAAAATCAAGACACAACTGTTTTCTACATCTTCATAAATCATTACTTTTAAAACTCTTGTAACTGCTTATAAATCAAAAGACATGTGAAAACATTTACATAAGTATTTATAGTTTCGCTCGTTCGATCGGATATGTAAAGCCACGCGTGTCGCGTGATCATTAAAATCGTAATGCTTTTAATACCTAATTAATATTTTTTACCTCATGATCTCAATCAGATTTACGGCGTGAATGATGAATGATTTATATGAAGAGATGGAACGACTGAAACATGATGATTGAACAACATAATTAAACACTTAAGTAGTTACATAATATAAAGTAGAGAACTGTATACCTAAGTACTAAAATGAAATACATAAAACTAGGGTACGGCCTTTTTAAATGCTCAACCATTTAAATTGAAATTATCTACTTATTTAAGACATTAATAATAAATTTTATTTTCATTTTGATTTATTTAAATGTTTACGCCACGTCTTTGATTTCAATTGATTAATTTAGACGCCATTCAGTACATATAACTTTAATTAAAACCCTAATAACTTCAATTTATCATGAGCTCTGTTAATTTTGATTGATTAGTCAATTTAAATATGCCGTAGGCTTAATGTAAGGTAGTGATCTCATACATAGCGATAAAACTATTACATACAATTATATTCAAAATACTGACGAGTCACTAGTTTGAGTTTGTAATATCAGTATGTAGAGCTAAGCTGTAACTAACTGACTAGAGCTCTTATACAGGCTGGTTCGAACAGGGTAGTACCACCATCTCACAGAAGATTACGGCGTAAAGTACCTATTATTATATATATAGAGTTACAGAACCGGAAGCTAAAACCCCCCCCTTCCACTCCCCTATGAGAGAGGAGAGAGTTACGCTTGTTTGCCAAACTTTTTGTATAAAGATAAGGTCTCAGTAATTTCAAAGTTTTACATTTTAATTTTAAATGTAATAGAATAGAAGATGTCATCCAAATCGCTCAAAGCTATCGTTGATGCTACACTTGAGAATTTTACCACACATCGCAAACGTGTAGGAGGCGAAAGAATGGTATATCTACCATTGGTTTCGAATTCGATTACAAAGCGATATAGGCCCGGCCGAAATGAAGACATTACAGATATAAATGATCCATACCGACAATAAATGAACCAGAAGTATGGAACATTTGTTAGCCGACCTCCGAGTTCCGAGTTCAAAGACGGATAGTGGTCTTATGGAGAAAATTCTTCTGATTATTTATCATCTGATATTCTTACATAGGAAGTAACGCAATATCTATCGGATATTTCATAAAACATGCGAAATATATCTGTTGTCCTAAGTCTCTGAGTGTTCTCAAGTTACAAAATCTTACGGTACATCTGTTCGGACGTCGCGTGTTACATTATTATGTCGCCACTCTTACGCACGATATTCATTTTCCCATAGTTTTATTATAAACTATTTGCTGCCTGCGACTTCGTCCGCTTAGACTTAAGTAAAGTATTCTATGTGTCAATCTAGGTTATAAACTATCTGTGTTCCAAATTTCACCCAAATCCGTTCAGTAGTTTTAGCGTGAAAGAGTAACAAACATACATCCACACTCACAAACTTTCGCTTTTATAATATTAGTAGGATTAGAGAACACTACTTTAGCGATATTCCGCCGTGTATTTATTGTGGTTTTCAGTAGTACATATTTTTTATGGAACAAAATCGGAAAACAAACTGATATTACCTGTATGATGTTAAGCACATAATGTAGCCCATAGATGCTTGAAATACCAAATGCATTGCTCGCACGTTAGTTCATAATAACGATCGAGTCTAGAAAATGTAGGTACCTACTATACTACGCATTTGACATACTACTTACTTAAAATAAATAAATAAATATCGCCAGACCGACACACCAACTGTATGGCCCCAAACTAAGCAATGCTTGTACTATGGGTACCGTACAATGGACTGGGCGATCCCAGTGATACCCAGACCTGGGCAAATTACGAAATGGCCATTTCCGAAATTTACCCCGGCGGGAATCGAACCCGCAACCACCATGCGCAGTGAACCGAGCGGCCTACGCTCGAACCACTGCGCCAAGCGGTCGTCAAAGTTAATTTTAACCGACTTCAAAAAACTAGGAGGTCTTATGTTCGTCTGTATATTTTTTTATGTATGTTCACCGATTTCTCTGCCAAATGAACCGACTCTAAATGAAAGAAATTATGAGGTCCCTAGTTATTTCTAGCTTTTTAGTGCACCCAGGTTTCCGAAGATTATTTATTTAACGTTATCTTAGTTCCCAACTTTCTCCCTTTAAGTATGCCTCGGTAACTTGTAGATCATTATCACAGTAAGCTATCTTATCTGCATTCCCTCGAGGCGTTGAAAAATCTCATTCGGTGCATAAATGTTACCTTGTACTGAATTCTTCTGTAATTATTGTGTGTTGTAATAAATTAATGAAACTGGCTGTTATAGCAAAGATTATTATACCTACCTATTATAGATATGATGTGAAACATGGTAGGTATCGAAAAAGAAAAGTGCATACATTCGAATTTGTGAAATTTGTTCATTTTTTTTTATTTTATCATTAAGCTGTCAAACATGCAGGCGTACTTCCTGATGTTAAGCAGATATCGTAGCCTGCGAATGCTTGCAATATCGAAGGCATTGCTCCCACGTTGCCTACCTGAAGAGGAGTACACAGACAGGGAAAGGGAAGGGTTGGTCTACTTTACTCCAATCTTCTGTGAGCAGGTAGTTTGCCCGGGTGGAGCCAGACGCAATACTAATAATAGACAATTGCTTACAACCCTTCCACCAAATAAATGTTAAATAAGTAGTATATATAGGTAAGTATAATAAGTAGTAAGTAGTGTATTGTGTAGGTTTAGTCATAAACGTTATAAATTTTATTACATGCAAGATACAAGTACATAGTTGCAAGTAGGCATAATCTTGAATACTAAGTCGGTTATCAATCTTGAGAGATTAATGTTTAGTCGTACTAATACCCAAGAGCATATATGCCTATATCATGTTAGAGATCCTTATAGGTATAGGTAGGTAGTTAGGTAGGTACCTACTATTACAAAAGTATATTCCAAATACTAATTACTTTTTGGTATCTGAATTCTCATCAAAGCATTTGATCTCTGACCAAAGAAATGCTCGCTAAATGAGACCAGCCACAGAACAAACTCGTGTTTCTCAATTAAACTAAGCTTTGTTGCTCTTGATTTATGTTAAGACAATACTGTTTGTTCAATAATTTATCCGTCCAATGCTGTTTCTGTATTGTTAATGGACAATGTATTCCTACGCTGAACAGTAATGGATAATACACAGAAAGTATTAATTCTCAGATCGTGAGATATTAACGATTATTGATATTGTTCGTAATGGAATTTCATTATTATAATTTGTATCGATGAAAGCGTTTCGTGATTCTCGTATTAGGTATAATTATTGTATAGTTGTTTGAAGATAAATCATCTTTGCAATTTATAAAATGTTAGGTCTGATGATAAAATATATAGGGCGCGTGAGATATTATCTTAGTTCACATAATTAGGCAATGTTAAGTAAATTTCGATATTCTTTTTATATAGGAATAAGGTGATCCTCAATTAATTTATTATTACACAAAAAAAATATATATTTGGTTCACTTTTTGCTTTTTTCTCAATCACAACAAGACTCTACCTATACGCAAACTACTACTATAGCAAACTGGACTTAGACACATTTTAATAAAAACCAGTTTACAAAAAAAGCCTCATCTGTTATACATTTCGTAGACCAACATGGTCGAGAATAGCACAAATCAATTGATATTACCGCCGGAGATGTTCTTGTAAATAATGTAATGGCAATTCTATTAATAAATTACAGTCCCATTGGTTGCTAATTCCTATAAGCGATGTCCACAATGGAGCTTATCAGTCTTATCACTCTCCAATCCCAACTCGATTTTAACGAGCCGCTCCCGCGAAAACGTTTTATAAACGTCCATAATTACAGATATTCACACAGATAAGGTACTTCACGCCTGTAATAGATCGGAAATGTTCGTGATGTGTGCTACTGTGCGGATTTATAGGTTCTATTTCTTAAGTGGCAACTATTGTTTTCCAAAAGGTACGGAAACTTTATTAGCTAACTACTCTTTGGACATCTTCGAACGTATTCCCTTCAATATGTATCTACCACGTTTGGACTACTCGCAAGAAACAGACAGCTAAACACTTTGTGATAAAATTAAAGATTCCCACACGTAACAAGTGCGTTTCTCCAGAACTTTGTTGTTTAAATTATGCGTCGGTTCACATCATTTACACAATATTGTTATTTTCAAGATCTGAAACCCGCGTGATTTGTTTACCTTGTTATTTTTTTAGAAACTGGCAATTGATAGGTCCTCGATTTGTAACTAAAATAGTAAATACTTAGGTTCAATAGAACCCATAGCTAGATAATAATCTGCTCTGTTAATCTTGCATCTCCGCTTTCTTGTATTATAAAGTGTTATTGGCACTAACCGCGTCATTTTAAACAATGACTAGCGCTCATTAAATGATAGAGCCGTTTTAGTGAAAGCGGGGACTGTCATCTTGTTTAACATACAAAATAGTTTTTGCTATAGTTGCGGTTTAGTTCATCGTGGAGTATATCACTTTATTTTGACATTAAATGTTTACTCGCTGGTATGTCATGAAAATAATATGATTTATCATTTCATAGCCACATAAACCACATAAATATATACTCAGAATTAAATGTGCGAAGCAGTAGATGACTCTCAGATCGTGTGGAATTTTCATTACCGAAAACTATTCACATATACATTTAACAGCGCATTACTTTAATTACGTAGTGTTAAATACTTAATATTACACAGGAAGCCATACCTACGTGTTTGCCTGACATAAAACATGGGGACACATGGAAATTACTTATTTAATTCATGCGTAAAGTAGTCATCATACCTGCGTTTTATATTAAATCCTATGTAAAATATGCAGAAAAGTGGTATTTACTGAATGAAGAGATCCGGATATAAAGAACTGCTGACGGTTATTTTATTTCCGGTTATTAAATAAGGAATTACTTAACTGATGATACACAAAAATAAATAAACTAAGATTTACTCAAATTCAAGACCTATTTCAAAATAAGTACACCCGGCGCGTCAAATGCGATTTAATAATGGGACAGGTACTAAAAATCGATAAATTCAACTCTACTTCCATCAATATACACCTTATACACGTATCAAAATATCAGCCTACGTGACGTTATAATTCTAGATAAAATATCTCAAAAAACCGTATGTAAGTCACAGCACGGCGGCGCGGCACGGCGCTGCTCTACCTCGCGACGAGACATCGTCGCCGTCACATATGTGTACCGTTACCGGTGCCCCGTCCATACGGTCGCGTTCACTCGCCGCGTTCCTCTTCTCGCTGGCCAGTGACGATTCTATAAAATTGATTATCGAACTCGATCATTCGATTTTTCGAAATGTCTACAAGTTCTTTTTTTTTTTGAATCGTCGGGTTGCGTGCAGACCTTTTTACCTTGAATTAAAAATCACATATTGCATTTCGAATAAATTTCATTTTTTAATAAAAACGTGTGTAACATGTTTACAAAGTGTGGTTTGAAATTGAAATAAAAATGCAAAAGTCTTTCAATTTACTATGGAGGTGTAACATAAAAGCTGTAAAAAGCCTGCACGCAGCCACAAACTACATCGTCAAGGGAAACGTTTCGCAATCATTACCTACATTTAATTTCACAAAATTACATGCAATAAAAAGGCGAAGGTATTCGCAAAGAGCCTATTATAAGGCATTGCGGTGCTTGCTCCCTTCTCAAAAATGTTTGAATGGCTCATTGTTATCCGCTTACAGCCAGTTACCGTGTTTAGTGGTGCTAAATATTTTCCCAGGTAGTGCTGGTAACTTGTGTTTTTACCCTAATGGATTGTTAGCACTAAAGTTGTTTCACATTAAGGAACCTACATAAAGTACCGATAATAAGTACCTTGCTGTAAAGAAAAAGCCGAACTACTTCGACAAAAGGGTAGTAATACCTTTTAATTTTGATTTGGCGGAGGCACTATGTGCTCTGCTATCTAATAGGTTTGAAATGCAATAGACGGTCTTTCAAAAGTCCAAAATTAAACTTAGGGGTTGAGATATCGCGCATAATATAATTAAATGGCGAACCTCGAACCCAAATATTCAAGTATTATTTCCCGATAGTTTTGAAAAAAGGTGATTATTTATTTATTATTCCCGACGTGAAACACCCTGTATAGATGAGTATTCACATGATACTCAGTTATTTTTTAACTTAAAAATAGAATCGATATAAAATGAAATTAAGAATAAAATAAAATAAAATATTAACAAATTGAATAGCTAACTTGAAAAAAAACGTATCTTTACCTTGCATTATGATATGGCATCTGATTATGCTCAAATTATTATTGGTTTAGGAACTAAAAAGACAGACCAAGTTATTGGTCTAATAAATATTATATACTATCCATAAATATCTCTACTATAAGCCATAAACAAATCACATGCAGGTATAATTTTTCACATATTTCAACACAAACCAACTTTCCATCAACGAAACGAGATTCTCTCACGAATCGAATGCCTATCGATAATCGATATCAATATATCTTTGTTTACCTCATATCGATTGTGAATTAGAAAGTCTATTCTAAAAATGGAAACTATTGTGTTTTGTTTATTTGTCATTGCAGTACTGTTAAATTATTTACGAAGGTCACCTCAAAAAATTTAGGTACCTATCTACAGACTTTTTGGTCATATGGAGTATGAAATTGGAGTTTTCTTTGACATTGTAAGGTAACTGTGGCTTTAAAGATACATTGATCACCCGAACGAGACTTCTAGTAATGTGAAACCTCACATTGCTAGCTGGTAATCTAATAAAAAAATCTCCATAAATAAATAAATAACAAAAGGCTCACATATCACGGTTCTAAACAAAGTACCGCTTTACTAAAGGGATTGGGGCGATCCTAGTGACACCTAGACCTGGGAAATAACGAAAAAGCCATTTCTGCACTTTGCTCTGAACGGACATCGAATCCACCACTCAATGCAATGAGCCGAGCGGACCACGCTCGAACCACTACGCAGCGCTCTTCAAGATTCGCCATGTTTTTCATCTATTCAACTTTGATTGTTTTTGGTAGCGAAGCTTCTATACGGACGTTCGGGGCGCTCACCACGCGGCCACTCTATCCGTGCTAAACATCAGTAACGTTACACGACATATACCTACCTATACAGGTATACAGAGAGGCAGCTGCGGCGCGAAACACTTAGTTCATACGTTTTATACTACAAAGCTCGGTTCTTTCGGGCGTCCTTAGACGGCACTGTTTTTATTTCTGTAGCACTAATTAATAGTATTGTTCATTTGTTACAGACAAAGCTACGTGCGAAGGCAAGTGCAGTGAAGTGTGTTCTGTATTATGTGCCGTGACAATAATTGCGTGTGCGCGGGCGACAGGTGACATTCGTAGAGCAGCTACATGCCAGTGCTGTGACTTTAACGATGCTCGTTTGGCGAACGAAGAACACTAGTCGGCGGAAATACGGGGGCTGGTGAGTTTCACTGATTTCATCATTAAGTATTATAGTGTAAATTAAAAAAAGTTTGCCGTCACGGGACGCCCGACAGATGTAAACATGTGTAGTGTATCGTATGCGCGCGCACACACACAAGGGAGTAGAGATCCGTGGCGCTGAGGGGGCATGACGGCATGATAGAGCGTTATGCCATTTGCCGTGACGGCAAACTGGTAGTTCTTACTGCCATAATACGCCAATAGATGTTGACAAATAATCATGAAAGCCATCAAAGCACTTATGAATGGTCGGATTCTACCGACGGATTGATGCTTTCCAATAAGACAAGCTAGTAACGCAAAGAAAAAATCCACGATATCTATAAGGATTGCAGCAAATCTGTTAGTATGTTTTCTCAATCCCGCTAAACACGGACTGACCTGAAAAGGGACAGAGGGGTACTATAACTCCGTCTTTCTGATTCGGACGTCAGATCAAAACACATGTACCTATATAGCGGATGTCTCGCTTTGTTCCATTATATACGCGTACAATCAAAATTATTCTTCCAAACGATTATCCACTATTCTTGGTTATCTATTCATATCAGTTATCCTCTCTACTAGATCGTCCTCTCTACTAGACAGAAATTCCTCATCACAAAACACTTATGAATTGACAGAATAGCATATCGGTTCGGAATACTGCTTCGACTCTGAAAAGTTTTTTTCAATAGAGAAAATGTTGGTGTACATTCTCAGAAACAGCAACGCATTGCGAGCAGGCAACACAATAGTCTAGCAATTGTTGTCCAAAATATGTATTTTGTCGTAATTTCTACCACGTAGACTGCAAACCGACTATAATATAATGTTCGTGGGTATTGTTTAAAACCACAGGATCTCAGTATAATAGCCCTGGATCACAATGATTGGTACTTTCTTATGAACGAACATTAATACGGACACGGGCTGCGGTCAACCCTGATGTGGTTAGGCTGTTTCACACGTGGGCTGACGAGGCAGCGAAGGCGAGGCGACCGAGATTTTTTTTTTTACAAAAGGTCACTTTTTTCATTGTCTGTAGGTAAATGTTTCTTCTACGTAGCAAAGCTAAAGGAATGTATTAACATCTGACCGTGAAAAATACCTGAGTAGAAAATTAATAAGCCAAGATAAAAGTCCAATAATTCCTAACAAAATTATAAGACTTATCCATAAAAGCCGCAATCCGAAGATATTTTAATGTCTTTGACCAATCAGATAAATTACTAATAATTAAACAGAATATGAAACAGAGCATCAACATTTCAGGCAAATCATAACCTACCCATTAAACACATTGGTAGGTACATTAAAAACGAAACACTATGAAATACCTTATAGTTTGAGGCGAGAATTTGTATCTCTTTGAGTACTCGAGGCGTACTTTGTGTGAACTGGCTTGAATGGGTCGGGCGTCTACCTAAATATGATTGATGAAATCGTCCCGCATGCCGACCGAACTTAATAATTCAAGGAAGAGGTTGGACAAAAAATAATAATATGGTTTTTAACCCTGTATATTTGGACTGGGTTCTGCCCATTAAATATTAATTTCAATTTTTTTAGTAAATTATGCTATAGATTATAACATACCTAGTGTTAATTAATGGAGGCTTTGCTTTTCTCTTTCAATTAATCGCATCAAAAATTAAAATCCACTTAACTCCAGAATTGATTCTGCAGAAATTTTCTCACATCACCACAAGCAATAACTTGGTTAAACAGGTCAATAGCAGACACAGACTTGTTGTTATACACGAGAATTTCGCTCGGGTCAAAGGTTAGGCGTTGAGGATAAGGGCTACTAGGCCGCTGCCATATCTATAGCTATACGAGTAATCTGAGTTGGGTATCGTGTCGTTACCCTGGCAAATCGCAAATGATTCTGTGGAAGTTGTATTTTAAGTCGTTTGGGGTAGAGACTCTGGGATCGTGGGGCCCGGACGCGCATCGCATTTTTAGTTATTTGGGAAAGCGCGGGTCGGGGCAATTGGTGACCAGAGCTGGCACATATCCCGGAAAGAGAATCAGCATTGCCAATCAATGTGGCAATGGTGCCAGCCTTCTGGGCACTTTGCTAAGCCGTTTTTTGGTCTGTCTGTCTGTCGGTCTGGCGGGTGAATATTTTTATAATGTTTAAAATATATAGTAGGTCCTTAGTTTTTTCTTTTTTTATATTTTATAATTAATTTTAATAATTTTGTTACTTATCTAAATAAATCTATTAATGGGTAGACATACTTTTGAAGTCGTAGACGACAGAATGGCAGTCGCTCTGTTGAAATATTGGTAATTATCATAGGCAAGAATACACCCAAATTACCTAGTCAGGAAAATAAGATCACAGTTGGGTAATCGGGATCACAGTTGAGTAATTGGTCATTATGTATGACCAAATATTATTTAATCTGTGGTGACTGGTGATGGCATAAATATTTGTGGTTGGCTGGAAACTGATTTTATTACTTACCTATACGCATTGGCAGCAACGATAAAATTATTTACGAGTTTTTTATAATACTGAACCCTAAAACCTCAGTTGCGGCAGCCATTCAAAGGAACTCTACAAAACTGCGATAAGGCAGGCTCTCCGGCCCCAAACCGCTAAATAATAATTTATCCAAAAACCCGGTACAGCCTTCACCATCGCACTGGGAACTGGCCAGCTTCATTGCTTATACAGAGTGTTATTTTAATAATACACAATGGCACCTTACACACACAAGGCGCCGTAGTAAGTGGTGAAGATGAACATCCTTTACTACAAAAAAAATCCGATGTGTTTCTTGTTAGAACTGAGCTTAGATGAACACTCGGTAGCAAACAGCTGTTTAAATCATCAGAAATATTTATACCGTATATTTTGTTCCAATAAAATATTCAGACATGTTTTATAGGTATGCAGATGACCAACTCTCTATTAAACAAACATAAGAGGTCGTCTGAATGTCACGAGAGCCAACTATGACAAAAACCTTTCCTTTATCACGATTTATGTAAAATATAACATTTGAAATTCCACGATTTAAAATCTATGCCATGTACAATCATGTACGTATTTCAGTTTACATGTATTCGCATTAGGTGAAATTGGATCGATGTATCGATTTGCGAACTAATCGAGCGAGATGAGTGCGCGTGCGACGCGAAGCTTGACACGCATGCGCACACGGCACACGGCCGGCGGTATAACGCACTTTCATTTTGAGAATAACCAGTTTTTAAGGAAATATTTTTGAATTTCGATTTGTTTAATTATGTGTTTGAAGTTCAAATGCTTCTACAACTAAAAAATATTTAAAATCTGTAATACAAAAACCAACTTCCTCTAAATAAAATTCCCCTCCCTAAGTAACTATTTTTTATTGATTTTTTAATAAATGAAATAAGGGAGTATAAGTAAAACAAAATAATCTGAAATATACCTACTTAACACACAAGTAGAACAGGATATTAAAAAACTATGTAAGTAGATAAAGCCAATAATACTACCTAGTACAAATATTTGAATAAATCATAAACGAAGCGCATTAAGACCGTTAACTAATCGCGTGTTGGTGATAGACCAACTATTTGCCATACGTACCAACTACATAGCCAGTACCGCCAGCAAAGAAAGTCGTAGACCAAAAATGTTTGCATTGATGTACTAAATGCTGAAACTATGAGTTCCTATAGGTATTTTACGGACCAACATAGTTACCAATAATTTTGTTGAAAATTGTTACCGTCTCGGTACCTACCTACCCAAAATAAAAACATTGGAATTTTTTGCATAATGATCTTGATATGGTACCTACTTACTATTTATTTATATGTCACACTCATTGACTTCATATCCAGTAGACACCTAGTATAGGACAAACAATAGTATAGGATTATAAGGAGACAGATCTTTTTTTATGGGACTGGTCCCGTCACACACTCCCACCACTGTAACTCCTTTAAACCACGATCGACAATGGTGACCAATTATGACGTCGAGGTTTGACACTCGACGGGAAAGGTTAAATTGTCTTGGAACCCACACGAATTTAATCGAAAGAAATAATAGGAGGAGTTGGAAGAAAAATTTCCACTTCCCACCGGTGCAAAGCGGGAGACAAAAATAGCTGGTATGGGCTGATTGCCATAGAAGCAAGACTGTTACAGCTGATTGAAGACCAGTTGTAAGACAGAACAAGCCAATGCACATTTAGCACACCGCGCCCGCGCACCTCAGTTTGAAAACTTTGACTGAAAAGTTTGAATTTCGAGTTATTAGGTACTAGGCGTCTACAGAGTATGAAATCTATAGTTGTACAGATAAAACACTCTTCTGAAATGCTTTAAAAATTGTTATTTATTCACTGAATTTCGCTGCCAACCGTACCTACCAACAATTTACTTGAATACTGATATTTGATACAACCGTCACTTACAGTAACTGACTTCACTTATTAATATGACACAGACACGTGGTGTTTGTGTCCAAGACCACTTATTACACCGACCTCTTATACATTTTCTAGGATGCGAGAGTTGAGTTAACTGACATTATCTTGTTCCGTCTATAAGGTCCACAGGCTTTTTTTTTGCTAGGGTCAAACAGGATGTGACAGTTATGATAGATGTGTGAGTAGGACACACGCATTAGTGTTGCATTAGTGTGAACGAGATATATAGAGTACTAGCTGAGCCCGCGACTTCGTCCGCGTGGAAGTAAACTTAACAAAAAAGCCCGCTCCCGCGTTCTGAGCCCGCACGACAAAACCCATTTTTTCATTTTTTTTAATTTTGTTTTTCTAAAATAAAAGTAGCCTAAGTTACTGCTTATACCATCAGCTATCTACCAGTGAAAGTCCCGTCAAAATTGGTCCACCCGTTTCGGAGATACTCTTTGATTTCATGTGTTTTTATTTTTTTAAGCGGAACCCTAATTGTTTTTCAAAAATTCAAGTAGCCTAAGTTACTCCCTATTACAACAGCTATCTGCCAGTGAAAATCCCGTCAAAATCGGTCCAGCCGTTTCGGAGATTACCCGGAACAAACACACAGACAGACAGACAGACAGACAGACAAAAAAAATTTAAATCGCGTTTTTGCTATAGGTGTCGTATGTACTTTCATATGCATTTAGTGAAAAGGTGTTATTTTGATATTACGAAAAGACACTCCAATTTTATTTATTTGTATAGATATTGTATCTTACTCAGCGTATTGGTGTGTTATTTCAACCGACACCAATATTTTGGTGCCACCCATATGTGATAGTGACGTGTCTTCACACGGCACCTACATATCAGCTACTGTATCTGTAACAAATAATTATTTGTGACTTTTGTAACTGGCTGTACATTCACACTGTAAAGTCAACCGAGCACAAAGTTAGTGTAGTATGAAAGTTTATGGTTAGACTTTTCCACTGCAGCGTACTTAACTGTTATGCGAATTGATATGTAAGGAATATAATTCACAGACAGCGCTACGACCCAAACAGCTGCTACGGTTTATAGTGACAGGTGGCAAATTTGTGCTATTTGCGAGGTCGCAAGTACCACGGTTCGTTGGCATACGTAACGAGCTTGCATAGATAGAGTCATTATTGTAGACAACCTTGTATTATGCTAACTTCTACTTACATTTGCTGCTGTTTGGAACATAAACTTGAGTTATGTTGCACTGTTCACGGTGGTAAAGCCATATACGGGCTGACTCTTCTGTGAGAGGATGGTACTAACCACGCTCTCACAGAAGATTGCCGTAAAGTAGCTGTTATAGCTACGTTTCGTACGATTACTGAGAGAGCCGGAAGCCCAAACAATCGTCGGTCAATCGATTCAGGTTTCAGGAAACGGGCGAGCAATGCTTTTCATATTCCAAGCATCTATAAGCTATGATAACTGCTTATCATCGTATGCTTGTTTTTTAACTTTGGTATATATATATATATAAAATAGCATACATTTAATGCATTTCTTTATAGCATTATATTGGACAATTTCGACTTCACCTCTTAACTCTCCAAATCCTTAGAACAAAAGCTCGGTCTGAGAACGAATGATTATCCATCAATGACAGGCATCGTTTCCGAGAAAGCGAATTGTAGACGCCTGCGCTGCGTTCATCCAACGATCTTTGAAAACTAGTTTACCCATTCGCGCATTTTCACTTATGTAAATTATAATATAAATTCCATATCTCCTGTGAACTATGTGTGCGTCCGGTTGGAATATTCATAAAAAAATTTGCCGACAGATTGGGGAGTGTCTGTAGTTAATGTGAAGTTCTGGGTTAGGCTTACAATATTCTTCTGTGAAATGTACTACCTATGCACTGCTTAAACCCTTGGTAAGATTTTCCAAATTCATCTTCGTTTGAGGCATGAATAGCCTATTGGTTAGGGGGGCCGACCTCGTAGCTGAGAGGGTCCGAGTTCAAACCCCATACTGGACATTAAACTATTGACGTAAGCCTACTCCTAAGACAAGCATTAGCTTAGCTAGAGGGGCTGACGGGAGTACTAGTAATGTGACAAACTCAAATTGCTAGAAATCTTAAAAAAACTAATTGTGTTCGTTATTCCTCTAAACGGCTTGTCAGATTTTAATGTATTTTTTTCTTATGTCATATGTATATATCTTTCTCAGCTATATTTGGATCTGGCAGATGGCGCTCTTGTCGTCCAGAAAATCGCTAGTGAAAGTTCGGGCAAAAGCTAGTGGTCCATAAAACATCTCTCATTCAATACATACAACTTTATCATCAGAAATCGGAGCTACAATGGCTTAAGATTCGCGATTAGTGAAGTCGCGGGTTCGAACCTAACCTTACTTTAAGATCGTGGCTTATTTACCATTGTGGCCAGCAGTGGTATTTTAGAATAAATGGTGCTAACAAAACATGTTTTCCTTGGTTAATAATATAAATAACAAAATTCCTGCGTTAGTTAGCAATCATCTATACAAATATTTTTTTGTAACGGCCTGTGGATTTGTTTATTAGATCTCCATATTCATTCTTATGCAAGATGTAGATAAATAGGCGTCTTATTTAATAATTTTTACACAACAAGTTGCCAAAATCGGATAAATTGACCTGCCTGATTATCGTCAGACAGGTCAATTTATCCGATTTTGGTAACTTGTATTTACTGCTTATCAGCAGTCACCGTAGCCAATAGATGCTTGCAATACCAAAGGCATGGCTCGCACGATGCTGATCTGAAGGGGAGCGGGACAAAGGGTGGGGAAGAGAAGAGCGATGCACTATCTCACTTTGAATATTATTTGGTTTTAATGTTTTGTTTTCTTTTTGACAGGTCCAAGATGGCATCTGATGTTGCGTCACAAATAAGAAAATCGACGTTTCTATGGCTCATCCTTGCCTTGACCAATGTAAGTAATCAAAAACTACACAAAACAAATAGATGGTTAATACACCACACGTTGCCGGACTTTAGCCGGACTCTCCGCCGGACTCTCTGATTCATTACACGAAACGCAGCTACAATAGCTACTACTTCACGCCGATTTTTGTTAGAGGGTGGTACTGCCCTACCCGAGCTAGCCCGTATATGAGCAATTAACTACAGTTTGGCTCTACCACCATCACCTGAAATTTGTTTTTACATTCCCGCATTCATAAAACAGCTCTCCAAATGTAAATAAACATTAGAACGGTTTCATCATATCATATAATGATCGATAGCATACGTATATTTTCTAACGCAAAAAATGTCATTAAGGATAAAAATCCGATTAGAAACTTATAATTTCACGATGACTCCATGGTTTTCTGTAGTCTAGACATTCGCTGTGTTTATCACTGTTTTATTACGTTATACTAAAACAGCAAAAGTTCGATTGCAGTGACTTGGCGGAAATGTGATTTCGAATATTGGTACCTGTTACAGTTATTACACGCTTTCGTTTTCCTTTGTAACGTGAGAATAAAATTGTTTTACAAAAAGCTTTGGTATTTATTACTGGACTCAGTATTTTTGCATTGAAAAGAATGACTCATTTTATTATACCGAAATTCGTCACGAATTGATGTGTCTTATTTTATTTTAGATTATCTAAAGTCTGGTTGCAACAGAACTTTTTGTGATTTTGCAAAAAAAGTTACCGAATTAGGCTGCAAAAAAAAGTTTAGTTCGATAGAAAAAAAACAGAATTCAAATATCTAAATGCAACAAGCTCCGTATCTAATAAAAACTCGACCTAGTGTAGCATTGAATAAGCAGAATCGAACCTCCGTCCTTGGTGAGGTCGGCATTACAAACCGACTAAACGACGATAGTACAACACCTCGTAGAGTACCATGTAACCGCGTGACTTTCACATTTCGCTGGATTACTGGCCACAGTGTCCGCTCCATTTGATGTGGTCTCGGTGCGCATGCGCGTCCGGTGGCACACATAGCACACATATCGCACAACAAATGGACCACGTTTGTAAAAACATACGGATAGAGTTAGTGCAATTCGCAGAAGTAAAAGCGTGGCTCAATTAATTTTCAATTGGTACGTTTGTCCTTTTCCTACTTCGCCGGTTACATAGAGATAATCTAGACATTGAGGATTGACATGAAAGTGAACTGTTAACTTCCCTGTGACAGACTTAAACTAAACATTTTTCGATAAGTACTTATAGTCTAGAATTACCAAAATAATTTTGAAATAACATGTAACATTAAGGCCAATTTGTGATAGATATCTTGTTTAATGTGTAGATGTTTGGTTGTATTTTGATAACTAGTACTTAAGCTACTCTAACACACGTATGTAACGTTATGAATTGTTCGTTTTTAACATTAATTACATTTTAAACAGACGTAACTGCATTTACTTACATTTTTGTTATCCCATATAAGTTACAAAGTGTCATTTCAAGTAATTATTTTAAAATGGATTCCTTAAAAGCCTAGTTAAAAGCTTATTGTATCATTATTTGTAAACTTTTGACCCGGTGCTTTCTTATTATTTGATACTTGGCATAAATATTTTCTAAATAGTTCTGTGGGAAATAAAAGTACAAGAAATAAAATTTTCTTTCATATTAGTATGGTAATCAAATGAATTTATTTTATGATAGAGAAGTGAACTGCAAAAGACTCTACAGACGACTAGGTGAGATTTTATAGAGGTCATTCTGTGTCGCTGTATGTATCTTAATTCCATATTTGACTACCAGAAAATATTAATATAATATCAAAACTTATTAAGTACTCCTCAGAATACATAAAATAAATTAACGTCTAATAAACGAATACCTTTTTAATAATTTATTTTATGATGTAAGTATAATTGATTACGGAAATATTATTATGTTTAATAAAACTCCTAAAAAATAAGGTCTTAAATTTATTAAGACAATCTATATATATAAAACTCAAAAGTGACTGATATTGTGATCTATCAACGCACAGCCCAAACCACTGGACGGATCGGGCTGAAATTTGGCATGCAGGTAGATGTTATGACGTAGGCATCCGCTAAGAAAGGAATTTGATTAATTCTACCCCCAAGGGGATAAAATAGGGGATGAAAGTTTGTATGAAACTTTGTCAATTAATTTCCACGCGGACGAAGTCGCGGGCACAGCTAGTTCAAGCATAAAATCGTTGGTAAAACCCTAGTAGGTAACTTTAAGGCAAATAAGACAATAATTAGATTGTGATTTTCACATTAAGTTAATCTTCAATACGTAAATAGCTTGTTAAATTTATGACACATCAGTACCCGGTCATTATGGTTAACCAATTGTTAATAGTTTGCTAGGAACTTGGAGTAAAGATTTAGCAATAGTAAACGGACTGTTTACTGTCTAATGTCAATAAACTTTATGTTAACGTGTCAGTTATACCATTTTAATGTACTAACTGCCTTTACCACATGCCACTGCCTTTACCACATGTCAAGGTGTATAATTTAAATTTAATGTAAACTTTATATATTATTAAATATTTTAAAAAAATATTCTTAGTCCAGATATCACGAGGCAAGACACAGCCTGATTGACGTCTGACACCATCAATATGTTGCAGGGAATTTATGAAAGTAGAGCTTTGATCAATTACCTAATTATAAGTGAGTTTTAGGTTATCACTAAAACAATTAGTTTTGATAAAATCACTAACTTTCTTTAGGGAAACCACCCCACGTTTTTAGGTAACATTATCCATGAAGTTATAATTTACCTAATGGATTTGACCTGCGACGTTATCTAGAGCGAGACAATGCATTTACGTCGTGCGGCTGCCCGTTATATGTGGACGCACCAAATTCTAATGTTACACAATCACTGTGTTATTGCTCCGCACTAGTGGATAATAACTTGCATCAAAATAATTATGAAAAATGTTGCGGGCCGGGAGCGAAGGCAGCGTATTGTGATTGGTCGATCGTCAATCTTATACACCTTAATTAGCGTATGCGATGCGTATTCCCAAACTATTGGCCTAGAGTGCGGAGTCCAAACAAAACTTAATTATTTCAAGCATCTGATAGCAAATTTGCAGTTTGAGCTATCATCCATCATCTTACCAAAAGTGGAAGATGTGTAGGTATTGCAAAAACTGCATATTAAAATACAACAGTAAATTAACACACCTAGAATTTATAAGTAATTAATAAGTATTCCGATTGTGTGTCAGATAAGCGACTGAATTTATATCAAAACATTTGAGACAAGTCGGGTCAACAGATAGTCGAGATTTTAATAGATGTGCAGATTGGATTCAGAGTGCTCGCTCATTTCAAAAATTGCTTTTGTAAGCGTAACTAAACTTCTCATATCTCATTATTTCATTTTAGGTTGTAAGGGGTCCCTATTCATGAGCATTAGACATATATCCAAAATATATCTAAATTCAATTTTCCTTTTATTTTTAAGATTTAATAAATTGACGTAAGTCATGAACTTTCTATGTAAAATGTTAACAATATTTTTCTTGAATATTGCTAGCTGCTACACGTAAATGCAGCTTACACAAATATGTCTTAATACAAAAGTTGTGGCAAATATTGAAAGGTGCGTAACTCTGAAAATATGATAATACTAAACTATCTTCATTCAGAGTCTACATACATACCAGCTGGAGTTTACGTACACGTAAATTATTGGTCAAGAGTTTTGAAAACATTTTTCCAAAATATTCGAGCTTGAAACAGAAATGAATTTTATTTTCGGAACAATTTCTATGTTAATTCCACAATTTGAAATTCTGCTCATATTTTCTTTGAAAACATATTCGTCTTCAGATTCCGCCGTCTTATCTTCCATCTCGATGCGCAAGATTGTTGCATGTCGGCCAGCCCTCGCCTCTCGTCACGTCTGCCTGGCAGGCGTCCACTCCTACACGTCCTGGCTAGCGTGTAATGGCTTGTGAAAGCCGTGTGAACCCGACAACATGTGGCCCATTGTATCCGTCACGTACGATCACCTCGATCGACCACGACTAATTACTTACCGACCGAGTTTAGAATACCAGTAGCTTCGTGCGCTAATGGGGATTATGACTTATATTGAATTTAGTATTATTTTTTTATATTTACTCTTCTCCAATTATTTTTTTGACATATTGTGAAGTTATCTTGACGACCGCTTGGCGCAGTGGTGCGAGCGTAGGCCGCTCAGCTCACTGCACATGGTGGTTGCTAGTTCGATTCCCGCCGGGGCAAATTTCGGAAATGCCCTTTTCGTAATTTGCCCAGGTCTGGGCGTCACTGGGATCGCGGCCAGTCCATTGTACGGTACCCATAGTACAAGTGTTGTTTAGGTTGGGACCATACAGTTGGTGTGACAGCCTGGCGATTTTTTTTTATAACGTTTCAAAAATATTACTGAATACAGAGACACTAAGTAGCTATTAAAGTTTTTAAAACTACTCAGTTATGCCGTCATACTTTTCCGGCTTCTTCAACGACTGTACTTTTGCCAATTTGAAAGTTACCTATTTAGATAATTATTTCATTGACGACATAGAGTTATTGCATACGTGTTTAAAGTTTATCTTACGATTACTGTAAGATAAACTTTAAACACGTATTCAATAATTCTATGTCGTCATCGTTTTCAGTGTGGCTAGCCAATCAAATTATTTGCCGTAATTAATTTGTTTCTTCAATCTACATAGCAATAGATAATTACAGTGCAATTTACATCGGATGTGGCTAATAGGACATTTTTATGAAGGTGTTAAATTGCCTTCCAGTGAATGAATCTTGATTGAACTAGTTCCGAATACATTTTTTGCTAACACGTCCAACAAATTAAACTTTCAACGAACGTTAAGATAGGTCACCGCGATAAGGTCCGCTTTAGTAGCCACCACCGAGAAAAGTATTATTTTGAATCGCCGGAGACAATCTTCATGATAAAATTCAGTATTTTTGCGAAAAAGAAGGTGGATATATAATGAGACAGGTTGATTCTTATCGTGTCAGTGCATCACTACTTGTGTGACTTGATTCTTTGAGCGAGGAAAATCTGAGAAGTTTTTCTCTAGTAGGTACCTATTTATTAGGAACCTGCTTTACTAAGTTGTCGGTCGCCCATTCAAGTTTCTCTACAATGACATTCCTTCTGTATGAATGAAAGTCCGCAAAGCTTTATACATATCTATGTTGGCGCTAACTAGTTAACACTATTCACTCCAAGGTTACAAGGTTTATTAGTTGTTAATGCAGCAGGACCTGCATTTTCCCATGAATAAAAGATTAGGAGAGACTCGCCAACAATAAGATGTCAGGAGCGGCCGTGAGTGGAATCACGGTACTATAACGGTAACAAATTTGCCTATCCACGGATTCTGATGAATATGCAGAAGTCATGGTGGCGATGACGCGTCGTCTTGGAATGCTAACGGTTGGTACACTTCGACAATGAATCTTGTCACATAGGTTTTACTATCGAAAGTAATATTAATCCGGTTTGGGATGTTGTATGAACGCTTGCGCCGGCCGCATAAACAAGCAAACATGTGAGATGAACTGACGCCGCGAGCCGCTCTGAATATGCTTGAAATTTCAAAGGAACCGATGTTTTCAGAATAGATAGTGAATGCGTAACGAGGTGCAGGGTTGATTGGTATTATCATTTTGTATAAGCATGTCAAGTAGCAACTAACAGCTTTGCAACGGTTAAATTTTTGTCACAGACTCTTTTCTGCTTATGTTTTGTAGCAAAAGCGAAATCTTGTTATATTTAAAGTATAATTCTTTTTTTGTATACTTATACTAATTAACTAACACTATCGCTCTTTTATTAATAAGTAGCTGTGCCCGTGAATTCGTCCGCGTGGAATAGTGTCTATGGGTAGCATTTTCATCCCCCCTATCAACTCCATACAACCCTTTTTTCGCATTAAAAGTGTTGTACGCCTATGCCCTTTCTTAAGCTCTAGAATATCTGTGTACCAAATTTCATTTAAATCGGTTCAGTAGTTTTGGCGTGAAAGCGCGACAGACAGACAGAGTTACTTTCGCATTTATAATATTAGGAAGGATTTAATTTAAGTTGCACATTGAATAAATGTAGTTCTTTAAGCTTTTCTCATTCGCGAGTAGATATCAATGCGCTAGTGCACCTTTCCTTGGATTTTCAATGAACCTTATTTAGCTGTCCAATGCGCTTTCGCACCGTCTAAAGGCTTATACCTAAACTAGATTTCAATATTCCATATTCATATAAAATATCCCGTAACAGACTACGTCACAATAGATTTATTATTAAAAAGGTTTTTTTTCTGCTTTTGCGGTTGAATGTTTATTTAGTAGAATAGTTGTATTTATGTAAATTATTTATTTTTCCAAATTTCTCTTAATTATTTTATTTTCTGCATTTTTATTTACGTCCTAAATTTGTCTTAATTTTATTTATAAAAATTCTATAAGCATCTTGTAAGTATATATACAGAAAATCAAACTCATGTTCTTTAACATTGCTAGCACTTTATTAATTTATATTATACATCAACTCGCGGGATATCCTCAACTAACTGCACTTCAGACATCTTTAGATTAGAAGCAATTTGTTTTAAAATTATTCTTTTTTTCAGGTAATATTTAATTGGAATCTGTAACGTGAAGGATAATTAGTTTGAATGTGTTCGGTCACCTATAATTACAGTATAAATCACGTGGTCATTTATTTGCTCTACGGTAATTTATAATAATGATCTCTGCAAATGTAGTAGGCAATCGTCCCTAAAAAGTATGTATTAATTAAGCCATCAATATCAGTCTTCCTTTACAACACTTAACAATTAATAATAACTAGAGGATGGTACATAAGTACGTGTCATTAATTTGCCTGCCAAGCACGACCATGAACCTTTTCATAAGCGGTCTCGACCCACAACTCGAACCTCTTTTGGTTTGAGTTGGGTGGAGTTAGGTTAAGTCTCCTTAGACTCAATCACAAGAGTATAATTTTTATTTTGGAAAATCCTTATATCTGTACAGCGCCATAAAATCGTAAAGTTATATTCCCCACTCCAAAGTCATCAAACTTGAATGAACGGCGCAACGGAACATCGGAACCGTCAATGAACGATCGGATTCCGTAATAAAATATTCGAGATATCTCCTCATCGGTCGGTATAAAATCTAAAGCGTTTACAATACCCGAGGCCTCAATTTGTACGTGATTATGAAACCAATACATCGATAAGACAGATGCCCGGGCCACACGAACATGTAATTTAGCTCATAACAGCGGGTCGGCGAGGTATAAATAGAAGAAATAGAATGATAATCATCAAATTATAGGTGGGCGACGCGACGTGCGTTTAGGTACTGGGTCTGTGGAAAATATGCCGTCAATTTGGATGTCGTGCAAAAAAGTATTCGTTAATTTTATGCTACTTATTTAGTAGCCGTTTTTATATCACGTTACGTGTGGGGTTGTTACTAACTGTGATGACATCAAATACTGACACACACACACAAAAATATTGACATAATTATTTTACGTAGAGGCTAGCGAGCTCAAAAGATTGGTAAATCGAATGGTAGAGCTACTAAACCGATAACTGTTGCGGTATCATCGTCGACTCTACTGGTCGTGTTTCAATGGTTTTTGCGATTGAATAAATTGATTTATAGGCACCAAAATTGAATACCATTTTGACAAACTGTCGCGATAAAAGATAAATGACAGTGCGCGCTTTTGACACTAATTAATAACTTTAATTTTATTTAATGATGTCTAGATCGACATCGCTTCTGCGTAAAGGCGGCCGGAGCGATGCGCTAGGATTGTAAACCTACCAATAATTAAACCTGTAGAAGTTTTGCTAATATGGCTACCAAGCTTTCTGGTTTCTTTTGAGGAATGTCATTCCGAACTGGTCGCATAATGAACGATTCGTGAGTAGGTGCTTCGGAATAAAAATCTATGGCTTTTTAAGAAATATAGGTGCTTCGGAATAAAAATCTATGGCTTTTTAAGAAATACTATTACTTATGTTTGAAATTTGATTACAGTATTAATCAGCAAATTTGTTGTTATAAAGATGAAAATAAAATAAAATGGAATCGATTAATTAAAAGTTGATTAACAATCATCTGAATACCTATCTTAATTATTTCGTATGTATTAATTAAAATTATGGTTATTGGATTTAAAACACTAGGTCTGTGAATGTACATAAGGTCTGTTGTATTATACTTAGGTAGTTCTTTGCCTACTATGTGTTAATAACTTTTAAGGTTTTGACTTTTGCTTATGTGGTAATTATCATAACAAGCTACTGATTTACCGCTTAGAATATTGTGCACTATTATTGTTACATGTTGTATATTTCGACACAATTTTAGAAGTCGCCAAACGCACTCATGCGACCCCGTTGATGTTAAGCAGTTACCGTAGCTTGACATTCTTGCACGAAAGGTATTGCTCGCACGTTGCCTAGCTGAAGGGAAGTGGGACAGAGGGGGGACTACTATGTAGCTTACAGTAGACTTTGTAATAACTATGTCAACAGTCGTAAAGTATAACGTTACTGCCGTGAATTAGTTGAGCAGAGTTTTTTATGACTTTCACTTCATAACTTCAAAACATGCCGTTTCATGGCCCCACTCAAACATCGTGGCTATTCTAAAACCGTAATCGTCATCAACACGGGGCATAATTATCACGAAATCAGGTAGACATTTACATTTTTTGATGAAAAATACCTTAATTTGAATTTATAGGGCTTTAAAATGCGGTTTTTGAGATAATGAAACAAATGTTCACGTTTAAGATCGTCGTGTATGATGATTTTATGGTGGTGACAGACCTGAATCTCTTCTTCTAGCCACATAAAAAACAAGTGTTATTACAGAAAATTAATGTAAACTTTTTTTCTAGCCGCACTTACCTAAGTTTCGATTGATAACATATCTGTTTATTTGCTTATCGACCCATCAGAAGATTATGACTATTTTTTATTTTTTTTATATGACTATATGTTGTTGGCCAGAGTGGCCATAACAACTTCACCCGGACAGAGGGCGAGCGCAAGTGCGCTCCAGACAGAGGGGCAGGGGGGCAGCTAGCTGAAGACTAATATCCTAACAAAATAATATTACAATTAGAATTGGAAGCGAAATTCATTGTCAATGGCAGAACTAAATCATTTTGAATAATTACTAATTCTTTAGTCTGAACTAACCGTGAATTGACGAATGCTTGGCGCAATGGTTCGAGCGTAGGCCGCTCGGCTCACTTCACATGGTGGTTGCGGGTTCGATTCCCGCTGGGGTAAATTTCGGACTTTTCCTAATTTGCCCTGGTCTGGGTGTCACTGGGATCGCCCCCAGTCCATTGTACGGCACCCATAGTACAAGCGTTGCTTGGGTTGAGACCATACAGTTGGTGTGTCAGTCTGACGATATTTATTTATTTAATTAATAATCTGCACTGCAAAATTACATAAGAGCCGATCAAATATATTCAAATCATTTTGTTCTGATAGTCAAATGTTTTTTTTAAGAATATTTGTAGGTTTGATCGTGGCTTAGCTCAAGGGCCCAAGTCTGCAATTTTAAACCACCAAAAACTTGCGATTTACGATGAAGAATTCACGACGGTTTTCAATTGGTTTTAAATAAGTAGACTTAGGCTCCTGGTAAGTTACCACAGCCCTCCTTTGCGAATGACGACACAATTCAAGGACCTAATCGGCGTGTTAAATGTGGAATAATTAGCTATCTTGCGCTATCGTGCGAAAATGACATGAATACCGCCTAAGCCCGGCGGCGGTTTAAAGGTATCATTATGATTATAATCCGCGGCGGATGTAGCCCGTGACTGGATGTGATATATACGGAGATAAATAAAGATGTAAGTGAACGCTGAGGGAAAATTAATTAGAACTGTGCTTTGAGTAACTTTTTTTTAATCTTCGCGGAACAGATTAATTTGGCAGGTGCGAACACCTGTTTCGGATTGCGTTATTAATGACGATGTTTTATCTTTATTAATTGAAATGGTATATTAAGTATTTATTATCAACACTTAAATGATTCGTGGAATTGATGGAAGGTCCTTGATAAAAAGTGAAAAATGTATAAGATTTTATTTAAAGTTTTTTGTATTTTTTTATCCACTAATATCTTAGATAAAATATTAGCCTTGGTTCCAATTCTATTGGTACACAACTAAACCTTACAAAACGAATGTACGCATATAGTCAAAACGTATAATTACGTACCTACAACAAACATTTATTTCATGCATGCCGAATATTCATCATTTTTACTTTAACTGTCATGAAAAAAACATAATAAATTATAATCCAATTATCATCAACTACGCTTGACATTATTGTATTTCCCCGCTCACTTTTCTTCACTTCCATTTTCACTAATTCTCCTTCATCGCACCACCTGGCTGATGCCATGGGCATTGAAGCTCGACATACCTACTACGAACTTACACATTGCCAAAACGAACTGTTCCGGTAGTCAAAACAAGAACCAACATTGTCAATAATATCCTACTAATATTATAAATGCAAATGTTTGTAAGTGTGGATGTTTGTTACTCTTTCAGGCAAAAACTACTGAACGGATTTGGATGAAATTTGGAACACAGATAGTTTGTAACCGGTATTAACACATAGGATACTTTATATCCCGATAATCCCGAAATTTTTGGTAAGTTAGCACGGTGGTCGGGCACAGCTAGTATTAAATATCGTTTAGTTCAGTACTATCTCTTTTATCTATGGCATTTAGTATCTACATCTACCGGGGCGACGTCCGTGAAAATAATAAGTTTTCGGTACATAGAATTCGTGTAAGCGGGATGGCATGCTGTTAATTGCTAAGCATTTGAATAATACAGACAACATAAATTACAAAGATGAAATTGTCTTAACCTTACAGAATTTATAGGTAATATAACTGGTTAGTTATCTTCTCATAAATAATGGGTTTCGATCTATACCTGCCTTTTTATAATTAGGTATATGTTGTAATTATGTAGGTTTCACAATTTATATTCCTTATTTTAGAAACTGCTGTCTTAATTTCATGCCCATTTTAGACCATTCTAATTGCCTGACCTGATTTGCGTGTTGGAAAATTATTTATTACCTAATTAAGTAGCTGCCTTTATGAACCTAAGCGACCATTAAACGATAAAGATACAAAATATTATACTATAACTAGGTTTATAGGTAAATTTTAATTAATACCGCATAATGCGCCACTATGTCTAAGAAATACTAAAAAGTAGGAGTCTAAATAATTACTGTTACAATGACGTAATTCAACACTTGTGCCCACAGTAACTGCCCACAGGTGGTCATCGGAGAGGCCGCCGCCCAACTCAGTGTAATCGCGTTTTTTGTGGCATCAAACGCACACGCATAAACGAGTGGACGATATTCGGATGACCAGTTGTTGCTACGCGAAACTTTTTATTGCGTTCTCACTTAAGCCTAGATACATCTATCTCAAGTGTGAGAGCGTTCTTGAGTACGGTTTTGACTTCTTCTTTCTTTAAAAATATGGCCCACCCAAGTTAAAAGGTGTTTCGCCAGTGTCAAGTAACAAATAGCAATAACAAACAATTAATAACAATACAATACACAAATGTGACCGTCCACTTTGGAAAACCAAAATGGAGGCCTCTCCGCTTTTGACTTGTTATTTTGTATTGGTAAGAGGTATGACTTGAGATTGAGTTCTAAAAAAGGTTCCTAGATAAATATACTTATAACTAAACAGATATTTTCTTAAAATTCAGTTGAATAGATAAGTACTTAATGGTTTCGGTAATTAAAATGTATAAAAAATATTTCAATGCACCAAAGTCACACAATACTATTATTATCAGTGGTCCTCAAACCTTGTTGCCAAGGAACATGCCAGAATTGCCAGTTGGATTAAATTACACATATTTAATTACATTAACGTTTGCACTGACGAATCAATAAGGTACACAGTTTTTTTATGTCGTCTCTATTTTGTGCAGTCAAACAATAGAGACGGCAACATAAATCAGTAGGTATATATGTTACGCCAGTGCAAACTTACTGTAATGTTCGCCATTTATTAGGCTTTCTGTAGATTAACCTCAGTTCACCTTTATTTTCACAACTTTCATATACCATCAATTGTTATTTAGCGAAAACCATCATTTTAATGTTGTTTACTTGTTCCGGAAGAAATTCACATTCCTCACATACCCAGCCTCCAGCGCGAGGCGTGTGTTTAAAGCCTTATTTTATTGTGACTCATTCGTATAAATCGCTTTCTTTTATCATCCGCCGGCTTTGAATGTCTTTTTCACAAGTTTATTTCTGTCTTTAGCGAGTTTTGTTTATTGTACTTTCGATTTTTTGTACCTACTGTACCACTCCATACTCCAAACTAATATTTAATTAATTTAATTTAAGTAGTGATCTATTACTGTAATATATAATAAAATCCGTTGCGAAGTTTTAAAGATATAAGCATACAAAGGGACATACAGACAGCGGGAAGCGACTTTGTTCTATACTATGTAGTGATACGCTTTTTCTCACAGCTTCGTTAGCGTAGATTTTATTTTCTGGACATCAACAACAGTGCCATTTATAACGTCAAAATATAGCTTAGAACTACCTGTATAACTCCAGAAGTACCTACACAAAAAACATCAAAATCGGTCAATCCATTTAGAAGGAGAAGAATAACAAACACACGCACACCGAAATATTATAAAATATAAAGATTCCGATATGGTATATTTTCGATAGCATTTATTATGAATTATCTTGTAATAGAATGGGTAAATAAGAGCTTTCTTTAAAAATATTAAGCACGACACTCCTTTAAAACCCAACCATTTCTAGTACAGGTTACTACTTATTAGTTACTAGCTGAGCCCGCGACTTCGTCCGCGTGGAATTTAACTTAACAAAAAGCCCGCTCCCGCGTTCTGAGCCCGCGCGACAGGACCCATTTTTTTGTTGTTTCTTAAATAAAAGTAGACTAAGTTACTGCTTATAACATCAGCTACCAGTGAAAGTCCCGTCAAAATCGGTCCAGCCGTTTCGGAGATACTCTTTGAGCTCATGTGTTTTTATTTTTTTACGCGGAACCCTAATTGTTTTTATAAATTTAAAGTAGCCTAAGTTACTCCTTATAATATCGGGATTTTTATGTTTCCGGAAGTCCAAAAACACTAGACGCCGCATATTTGAAATATTTCGACCCAACCCAACACAGATCATGTGAATGACGTCTGCGCGTCTGTATGCTAATAGAACATGAGTAATGCTGAATGAACCGGTGAAAGTGGGTTTGCGTTTGATTAGGAACTTTTTTAGAAACGTAGAGGACAATTATCATGTGTGTGAATGACAGACCTTCCAAAGGCTTTATGCGAATAATTATAGTTATTTTTAGATGGTTTAGTGTGTGGATATCATTCTTTGTTGATGTAATACATCTATAAGCGCACTTTGGCAGTGAAATCGTCCAGTTTGCCGTTACGGCTATTCGGCATGACGCTCTATCATGCCGTCATGCCCCTTCTACGCCACCGCTCTTGACTCCATTGTTTATGTACGCACATACTACACATGTTTCACATCTACCGAGCACGTCCCGTGACAGCTAACTTTTTTAAATAAAATAAAAATTTCTCAGAACTGACTGTCAGAAATCGCAGAGGGGGTCTATAGTACTATGAAATTATGTTCAGGAGGTTCTTATACATATAAGGGTGTTCCCACGCCATTTTATTGACTGTCGACCGATGATCGATCGAACGTTGCTCTGTAGATCTGACAATCGATCGTCGACCGGTTGGTGTGGAAACACCCTTACGTGGGTGAGTATTAAGAAATAACTTTTGATTTATTGTTTCTCCCACAAGGGGGTTAATTGAAAGTTTGTATAGGATTCCTATCGGGCTGCGTGATTTAATTATTGCGGCAGTGACAGACATGAGTTAGGTAAACCATGAGCAGAACAATGTATGTTGGCAACCCAAGAAAATCTATTAAAGCATTTTCATGTTGCTGGCAACACTTTTTAAAGATCAGTTGACCGGGTCATTACTGGTCAATATTTATTAACCTTGTGATTTACTGCGATTTTGAGTGTGTTTCTCACCAATTAATAATACCAAATATTTTTAAGAAACTTTTTATATTTTTTTTCGTGTTTTGTTTTTGCGCATCAATGTTTTCTGTAATCAATGATTAGTATGCTTTGGTAGAACAATAAGTAACAGTACGCTGGTAGACGGTTACAAATCTTGTGCTTTGTAATAACTCCTGACAGTATCCAATATTTCTCATTTACTTCCGACCTCTTGAACCATCTATTAATGAAAGCAAGTTATCTAAAGTGCATTTGCATATAGGTACCATAAACAACCTGTCGGCGGTTAACTTGCGAAATTACATGCAAGGAAATATTTTACAATAATTATTATAAGCGGCTTTCGTTTTATCTAATTTTGTTGATGGAATATAAAATAGTGTTGTGCAAATTTGGCATATCATACATAAATAACTTTTATCTTTGCGATTGTTTTCATAAAACGATGGTAAATAATGATTATAAAAATACATTTACAAATTTAATTAAAATCAATTTTAAGTCACAATAATACTTATTTGTGTATTTATTTAAAACAAGCTCTTTCCCGAAGCTTCGCTGGTGTAGAATTTTCTGAATGTCGACAACAGCGCCTCCTAACGAGTCTACCGAAAACTAGAAACTAACCAGCTAACCTCATAAGCACAAAAACAACAATAAATCGGTAATGTTGTAAGGAGAAGAATTACGAACACCGGAATTTCAAAGACAAAAGTATAACTGTCATTATATTATATATTCTTATGAACCGCTCTAAAATGAAATTATTCCCATACATCGTTACCAGCGAAAATAATCACCAGTTTCCCTCGTTACCGTAAGTACACAATCGCTGTGACACTCAATGTAATCTAACGCAGTTTCCAACCAATCGTACCTCGTGTAATGACAGTCGATAGAAGCGCAGCTGCGCGTGATTGCAGTATACTCTGTACAAGTGCGTCATTACCCTAATAGTGTACGGCACGCGTCAGATCCCAGCTTCTAGTGATGCGATATTAAGTTACAGACATGAGGTATCAAGTAATGACTTAATTAGACTGTAATAAAATCATGCGATGTCAAAATTGCTGTTTTGAATAAGGTTTATATTCGCATGGCTGCGGGCAGTAATACAAGGGCTACGTAATATTTCTCATGTCGGATACATGATTGCCTTATTTGATTGAAAAAAACTTAGATATTTTGTTAAATAAAAACTATGACGAATATAAAAACATTTATTAAATACTAGCTGTGCCCACCGACTTCGTCCGCGTAGCATTTAACTAAACCAAAATTTCGGGATTATCGGGATAAAAAGTATCCTATATGTTAATCCCGGTTATAAACTATCTGTGTTTCAAATTTCATCAAAATCCCTTCAGTAGTTATTTCGTGAAGGAGTAACAAACATACATCCACACTCACCAACTTTCGCATTTATAATATTACTAGCTGTGCCACGCGACTTCATCCGCGTAGTATTTTAACTTAGCAAAAATTTTGGGATTATCGGGTCAAAAAGTATCCTATATGTTAATCCCGGTTATAATCTATCTGTGTTCCAAATTTCATCCAAATCCGTTCAGTAGTTTTTGCGTGAAGGAGTAACAAACATACATACATACATACATACATACATACATACATCCACACTCACAAACTTTCGCATTTATAATATTAGTAGGATTGAACTGGCTACTTACATCTGTGATTCCTCTTAAAAAATATGAAAGTTAAATTTCAAGAATAGCAATTAATAATTTCCATTGAAAAATGGAAAACAATATAACCGATTTTTATTACGTTTTTTTAAACTACACAACACCCATCACTAGTCATTGCTGTATTCACCGCGGTACAGTCGCGAGCGCAGCGGCCACCGCATGTACTATATTACAGAAAAAAGTAGGTAATTGATTTAACAAGCTTCTCTCGTACCACATTATTTTACAGTTATTTTACACTACTACCGTAAATCCTACTAATATTATAAATGCGGAAGTTTGTGAGTGTGGAGGTATGTTTGTTACTCTTTCACGCAAAAACTACAGAACGGATTCGGATGGAATTTGGATCACAGATGGTTTATAACCTGGATTAACACATAGAATACTTTACTTAAGTCTACGCGGACGAAGTCGCGGGCAGCATCTAGTATGATATAAAATTTGGTTTCTGACTTCATTTTCTATCTAATACTAGTATTAGTTCGCAGCTTCATTTACTGGATTGGATTTCATTTACTGGATGTCAAAACGCTATCTAACAAAAGCCAAGAATCAGTTTAAAAAAACCAACAAAATTGGTCGATTCGTTTAGGAGGAGAAGAGGTACGAACACACGGATACCCAAATTTTATAATTATGTATATTTTATAAATGTTAGCAAATATAAATAGGTACCTACCTCATGTTCACTAACTCGAACCATTATTTTAAACGGTTAACCATTTGCATAAACCATACTATTCAAATGGTAGCGAACACAACCAGTAACCCTAAACAACCACACAGTTTCATTAACTCGCAACCATAAGAACGGTTAACGTAACGTGTATGCGGAATATAATCTTAACTAACGAGCATCTTAAGGGTGTAACAACGACGATTCGACGTAGTAGATCATACATTATAATTGGGTATTTGACTAATATCTAATTCAGTATACTTTTTAACTCCGACGAAAAAGGAGGGGTGTTATAAGTTTAACATCTGTGTCCTGTGTATCTGTGTATCGGTGTATCTGTGTATCGGTGTATCTGTGTATCTCTGTATCTGTGTATCTGTGTATCTGTGTATCTGTGTATCTGTGTATCTGTGTATCTGGGTATCTGTGCATCTGTGTATCTGAGTATCTGTGTATCTGTGTATCTCTGTACCTATCTGTGTATCTGTTTATCTGTGTATCTGTGTATCTGTGTATCTGTGTATATGTGTATCTGTGTATCTGTGTATCTGTGTATCTGTGTATCTGTGTATCTGTGTATCTATGTATCTGTGTATATGTGTGTCTGTGTATATGTGTGTCTGTCTGTGGCTTCTTAGCGCCCAAACGGATGAACCGATTTTTTTTTTGTGAGAAAGGTATTCTGATCGAGGCTGTTCTTAGCAATGTTTCATGAAAATCGGTTCAGTCGTTTGAAAATTATCAGGTCTTTTGTAGTTTTAAAATTGTCGCATCGGGGTTTTATAAAATTTGCAATCTAGAGTTATATACTTATTAACATATAAATATAATTATTTTTATTGATATACGTATAGTAATTAGTTTTTTCTGAAATTTTAAATTAATTCAAATTTATTCGCTACGAAAGTTTGCTAAAACTACTAAGTTATAACGTGATACGGACTCATACACGCTTGTGTTTTCGAAATGTTGGAGTTAAGTATTATGAAAATTATCACACTGTTGGTAATTGTGAGACACAATTTATATAATTTTATGATTCCATAAAAATAATCAAAATACCGGATTATTTCAAATTAAGCTTATGTTATAGTGGTGACATTTCTATTGATCCTACTAATATTATAAATGCGAAAGTTTGTGAGTGTGGATGTATGTTTGTTACTCTTTCACGCAAAAACTACTGAACGGATTTTGATGAAATTAAGAAACACAGATAGTTTATAACCTGGATTAACACATAGAATACTTTACTTAAGTCTACGCGGACGAAGTCGCGGGCAGAAACTAGTATTAGATATTGGTGATATTTTTTCAGATTTTGAATACTGCGTCTGTTAATTTTGCTGATGCACTCAGTACGTCATTTATGGCGTTTTGTTTTAAACACATCTTTTACAAAATATTTAAGATCTCTTTTCAATATCTCGGATATGTTTCGACTTGGTGAGTACAGTCATATCTTGTAATAAGTACCTGCCTTGAACACCTCGCCGCTGCGCCCTACTTTCATTCATCGCGATACATCGAACGCAATTAAACCCTGTAATTTCATTATTATATGAACGGGTGTTATTGGCCACGCAATGTATCGACGCACGTGTGTAATTATCACTTTGTAACATAAAGTGGTGATTTGTGAGATAGACTTCCCGCTCGAGTTTAAATTAGGCGTCGGATGTGGGTATATTTTTTTGGTGCATGTGACGATAAAGCCGCAAGGCTTTTGCAGAACATAGATAATGATGATAATGGTTATAGCGCCTAATTCCAAGTCTTATTTTTTATTAGTCCTAGATATTTAGGCAGTTCGGATTCCGGTTTTAATTGTATTAATTGTAGGTTCTGATAGGATATAGGTAATCTTTACCAAGTCTGTATACAGAATTGTTGGTGACAGATAAATCCGAAAAAAAAGTTAACACATCTGAAAATATTTATGTCTTGCCCATATATCGCCACCGAGGGAGGGGTAGCAATATTGTTAGTTTAATTAAGTTTCGTTTTTATGCCAAGAAAATGAACACCAATATCTCTGTACCTCCGAAATAATTTAAGCGCTTCGGCAAACAATAATCAATATCCCAAAAAGTTCCTACGCTAAAATGTAAATTATAGGGTACACCAAATTCCTTCTACTTCCGTCTCTATCATACTCGTCCAATCTGCTTTCTTCCATCCTGCTTGTGAATTCCTGATGGGCGCGTGGGAACGCAATGCGATTGCGCAGCCGTTCCTGGAACGTGAGCCAGCGAATCATCAAATCAATTTTGCAACATAGAATAGTTAATTCAAAACAGATTAGCAAGTTTATTATTATTTTAATAATAACATCATTACCTCTAATTTTTAGGAAAGATTTTGAGGTAGATAATGTTGATACTGAAATAAAATAATAAAGTTACTTAACTTTAGAATTACTTATTCCAAAATAACATGGCATTAAAACTCTAAAACATTAACTAATTTATTGAAATCGGATTCTAAGTTGGCCCTATATTGATGGTTATTTGGAAAAGGAACTTGCTGTCTTTGGGTTTACGTTAGGCACTGAATTGCATAATATTCTGACTGTTAAAAGCAAAGCTGCTTTAGCACCACTTGTGTGGACATTGGGAATTTACAATTATATTAGGTACTTATAAAATAATTACGTATATTACACCGACTGCATGCCCGCCTGCACAATTTAAGTTTTCTTTTACTAAATACTGTCGATTCTATTCTCTCCACTCTATGGTAGCAATCGTCCGATCACCAATCATCCAATTTTGGTGGAACAGTTCCTTTCCAAAACGTTTCTTTGACCATTTATTATGTTTACACTGTACTCTTTCGCGGAAACCTCTCGTTAAACGTTCGCGGCTGCTCAGCGACTGCACAGGAAATAATCAACGTATTTGCCTTACAGCTAATGTTAGAGCATTCAATAATGACCCGTCATTCAGTGGAGATAAGGCGCTTGTTATGTTTGTGGTGCGGTAAATAGTATTTGTACTTACATCTGGAAGGACTCATTATGCGCTTTTACATAGCGCTTTTAATTGATGTTGTCGTTTTGAGTTCTGTTATTGTTTTGTTTGTTATCACCATAATACAGTTAATAAGATAATATTAAACAAATATTACGTAGTCCGATAAAATAAGTGGATACTTCTGGATTATATTTGCATTCTATTTTAGGTCTTTCCCACAATTTACTTCAATTTTATCAAACCTAATTAACACCATAAACCACTAACCTTGCTCATCTATCAGGGTATGCGAATCTTGGAAAGCTTTATTTCCGAAATCTGTTCAATTGTTTGAACGTCTCTTACCATCTCTCATGTCATTTTTATCCAACTACGGAATAGCCAAAACAAATGCATGTATCATTTCTATGTTCCACCTAAGCGCCTAAACTACCCATCTGAATTTGAGGAATGAGGTGCCAATTAATTCGTTATTATGGTCCCAGTGACATCGGCAACACTCCCTGAAATAGTTTAGGCCTGTCATTTTGGCAAATTCTTAGTTCATATTGTACATCCTACTAATATTATAAATGCGAAAGTTTGTGAGTGTGGATGTATGTATGTATGTATGTTTGTTACTCCTTCACGCAAAAACTACTGAACGGATTTGGATGAAATTTAGAACACAGATAGATTATAACCGGGATCAACATATAAGATAATTTTTAACCCGATAATCCCGAAATTTTTGCTAAGTTAAAATACTACACGGGGCACAGCTAGTTATAAAAAATGACCAAGACACAGAAAAACAAATTTGATTATTATATTTCAACGATTATGAATACTAGCGCTATCTATCGGCAGTTCTGAATGTATGACGGTCGTGTCCGTAATAGCGCGGATTTTTCTGCAGTCGGATTAAAGAGTTTTTAACGTTTTAACTTTTTAATTTGAATGCTCACCTATTCCTTTGTTGCACAGACGAGGGCGCGGGCCGGCGAGCTTTGGCCGATAGACCGGCCGGACGGCATGCCGGTCATCCAATCCCTGGAGGTGATGTGTGGGAAGGATCACATGGACGTCCACCTTACTTTCTCGCACCCCTTCGAGGGGATCGTTTCGTCGAAAGGTTGGTCACAACGTTTTTTTATAAATATATTATTATACTAGGTAAAACATAAAGGTTTTAGAATTACAAAGTTAAGTTTTGAAAAAAAAGTATACCCTTTATGTTTCGACCTGTATACCTAGGTAATAAAGATTGCAACCAAGCTTACGGCCCGCCTGATGTTAAGCAGTTACCGTAGCCTATAGATGCTTGCAATACCAATGGCATTGCTCGCACGTTACCGTTCTGAAGGGTAGTGGGAATTGAGGTGGAGGGAAGGGAGAGGCTTCCGGCTCTCTCACTCAAGCGTACGAAACGCAGCTACATTACGCTGATCTACTGTGAGAGGGCCGAGCAACCACACCCCGGGCCGAGCCAGCCGGTATATTTATAACTAGCTGTGCCCGCGACTTCGTCCGCGTGGAATTTAATTGACAAAGTTTCATACAAACTTTCATCCCCTATTTTATCCCCTTGGGGGTAGAATTAATCAAAATCCTTTCTTAGCGGATGCCTACGTCATAACATCTACCTGCATGCCAAATTTCAGCCCGATCCATCCAGTGGTTTGGGCTGTGCCAGTCAGTCAGTGAGTCAGTCACCTTTGAGTTATATATATTTAGATGATCTGTAGTCAACTGGCTATAGATTGGCTCTGTTACGGTATAATTATAACCGTATAATTTTAAGTATGCAGTAGCACTATTGTCTTAGTTGTATTTCACATTAATTAGTCAAATATTTAGAAGAAAACAATAACTTGTTAAGTTTGTTGCGATTTCACGCCTTAACTACTAAAGCAATTTTCATGAATTTTGGTATAGATATAGATTGGACCTCGGAATAGGACATGGGGCACCTGGTGTCGCAAAAATAAAACTCGAATGGTTGAAATAGGGGAAGAGAATTTGTATGTAAATTCCTTTCCGAGATCCACGCGGACGAAGTCATGTCAGTAATGAAATAATTACTGATTACAATCACATTAATTTAATACACACTCTATACATAAGCCTACGGTACCTACCTACTATCATGTAAAATATGGAAAATCTGAGTGTGTACGCGCGTCGACTCCGGCGCAGTATTCAGACCGCCACTAATTGCGGTGAGTAATTGCGAGGGGTTTCACTAACAATTATGACGGATACATACTTACTGAATTATTAATAACGCGGTGTATGCTCTACTTGCTGAGTTTCATACGTTACTGTTACACGGGCCGCGGTTTTTTGTTTAATTAAATTTTATAGTAAAAGTGAGTAGTTTCGAAACGAAATTAGCTTAGTGGTGTACGATATGTATGTTGTGATAACGTGTGATTAAGTGGGATACTGGCCTCGATTCTAGAGCTCTGCTGCAAGTGTATACGTTTGAGAATAGTCTCTTATACTGTTGGCAATACACAATTTTATTTTTTGTAACAACATCTGCAAACAAGCGAACCGTTACGTAGTCAACGCGATCTATAGAAGTTGTTACCAAAGTTATTAAACAAACAAATATCTCCAGCTTGACACACGGTCTGTATGGTCCCAAACAAAGCAATGATTGTACTAAGAGCACCGTACAATGGACCGGGGACAATCCCAGTGACACCCAGACCTGGGTTAATTACGGACGGGCCATTTCTGAAATTGGAATGGAACCCGTAACCACCCTGTGCAGTGAGCTAACGTCCTACGTCCCAAGCTACGTCCCAAGCGGGATCGAGGGAGTCCCCCTCCCATTACATCATGCCGAAGTGATATTATATATTGCATGCAAATATCAACCGAAAATAATTATAAAAATATCCAGGATTTTTATTAAGGTTTGTTAAGTGCGAGTTGATATTTAATCGGCCTACTGACAAGAAAATTCTTAGAGTCTTATATCTAGTAATCAAAAAGAATCAAAGAATCCAACATTTGAAGATAGAACAAACCACCATTCAAATCCATTTCCATGATAAAATGAGATGAATCGACGTCGATCGTAAATTTTTACAACGGGCTACGTTTGATGTATCAATTGACGGCCAATTGATAATCGATTGATAGTCCATCAACGACGCTCGATAGATTGGTGTGTTGAAACCCGTAATAGTACGTACATTTATTATTACAAAGCGCCATGTTTCGCACCGGCGTGACAAAATCCACTACAATGCCATTAGCGCGCGGTAACGGTGTTGGAAATGCAATGTGTTTTAGTACTGTGGTCTGTGGCCTTATATGGAATGAGTTTTCACTTGAATAAATAGTTGAGAAATTCTTTAACATTAGTTATCTAATGGAACTTTTTAATACATATAACAAAGTCGGCAAACAAGCGTACGATCCCTCTGATGTTAAGCGGTTACCATAGCCTATAGATGCTTGCAATACCAATGGCATTGCTCGCACGTTGCCGACCTGAAGGGGAGGGGGAATTAGGTTAGAGGCAGGGGAAGGGGGTGGGTTGGGCTGCTGGCTCTCTCACTCATAGTACGAGACGCAGCTACTATAGTTACTTTTCTCCGAACTTTTGTAAGAGGGTGGTCCCCCGGTAGCTTATTCTGTTGACAACAAATTATGCATAACATGAATTTAACATAAAATTGCTGGCATTCACACTAAGAAAATGACACTGTTGATTAAACAGACTACATTCTACATCTGACAGGTAATTGTCGTATTTGACACTCGGACACTGCAAAATGTATGAAAATTATCAGTGTCAGGTTTACTGTGTGACCGCTTACTCATGCATTGCCACCAAGAAAATGACTGCAATGCATTAAGTTTAATTAAGTTTAGTTTATGACAGAATTATCACCTATCGATCCTCCCTTTATTAATACTTTAATCAAATATATAACACCCACAACATTAGATTGTAACATTTTAATAGTAGGTATGTAGTAGTATTCGCATTGTGACTATTCCATTTCGTATGTGTTATTTTGTGTTGTTCACGGTAGTTTTCAGCATTAACCGGCCAATCTCAACAAAAAGTCCACTTTGGAATAAGCACCGATTGTTCAATGAATCTCCATCGTGTCTCCACTACTACGTCGACATTGGCAGAATCACATTGGGCCTGACTCAATATAAAGAGATTGAAATAAAACTATTATACGGATTTTATCGCGTTTATTTACTTTTTTTATGTTCCCGACGTTTCGGTTGCTTTACAGCAGCCATGGTCACGGGGGGACTGAGGTGTTAGACGTCCTGATGTCATAGTTAATAACTGGGTACCCTCATATTTAGTTGTTGTTCGCGGTCCGATCCACGCAGAAAGTGCTCACAGTATCTCGATGTCTGGCAATGGTACACTTGGTTTTGGATTTAATTATATTAATTACTGGATCCCAAGTTGGTGGTAGCACCCAGCCATCTTCCCTATTGAAATTAGGATGTTTTTTAATTTCAATGGCCTCACGTATCATCCTTGGTCGGAATCGGTGTTCTTTTGCGAGGATCTGTGGTTTATAAAATCTGATATAATGGCGGGTGCGGTCCTGTAGTTTTATTTCAATGTATAGTATTCGCGTAAATATGAGAAAACAATCCTTACTAATATTATAAATGCGAAAGTAACTCTGTCTGTCTGTCTGTCTGTCTGTCTGTCTGTCTGTCTGTCGCTCTTTCACACCAAAACTACTGAACCGATTTCAATGAAATTTGATACACAAATAGTCTAGAGCCTGAGAAAGGACATAGGCTACTTTTTATCCCGAATAATTTTATCCCGTATGCTCCCGTGGGACAATTACGGATCTTACTGAACGGATTTGGATGAAATTTGGAAACCAGATAGTTCAAAACCTGTATTACAACATAGGATACTTTTAATCCCGATAGTATGTTCCCGTGGCACAATTATCGCTCCTTCTGAACGGATTTGGATGAAATTTGGAAACCAGATAGTTATAAACCTGTATTAAAACATGGGATACTTTTTATCCCGATAGTATGTTCCCGTGGGATAATTATCCATCCTGCTGAACGGATTTGGATGAAATTTGGAACACAGATAGTTCGAAACCTGGATTAAAACATGGGATACTTTTTATCCCGATAGTATGTTCCCGTGGGACAATTATCGATCCTACTGAACGGATTTGGATGAAATTTGGAAACCAGATAGTTCAAAACCTGTATTAAAACATGGGATACTTTTTACCCCGAATACTTTTTATCCCGTATGCTCCCGTGGGACAATTATCCATCCTGCTGAACGGATTTGGATGAAATTTGGAACACAGATAGTTCTAAACCTGGATTAAAACATGGGATACTTTTTATCCCGATAGTATGTTCCCGTGGGACAATTATCGATCCTACTGAACGAATTGGGATGAAATTTGGAAACCAGATAGTTCTAAACCTGTATTAAAACATGGGATACTTTTTATCCCGAATACTCTTAATCCTGTATGCTCCCGTGGGACAATTATCGATCCTGCTGAACGGATTTGGATGAAATTTGGAACACAGATAGTTCGAAACCTGGATTAAAACATGGGATACTTTTTATCCCGATAGTATGTTCCCGTGGGACAATTATCGATCCTACTGAACGAATTGGGATGAAATTTGGAAACCAAATAGTTCTAAACCTGTATTAAAACATGGGATACTTTTTATCCCGAATACTCTTAATCCTGTATGCTCCCGTGGGACAATTATCGATCCTGCTGAACGGATTTGGATGAAATTTGGAACACAGATAGTTCAAAACCTGGATTAAAACATGGGATACTTTTTATCCCGATAGTATGTTCCCGTGGGACAATTATCGATCCTACTGAACGGATTTGGATGAAATTTGGAAACCAGATAGTTCAAAACCTGTGTTAAAACATGGGATACTTTTTATCCCGAATTATTTTTATCCCGATAGCATGTTCCCGTGGGACAATTATTGATCCTACTGAACGGATTTGGATGAAATTTGGAAACCAGATAGTTCAAAACCTGTATTAAAACATGGTATACTTTTTATCCCGATAGTATGTTCCCGTGGGACAATTATCGATCATACTGAACAGATTTGGATGAAATTTGGAAACCAGATAGTTCAATACCTGTATTAAAACATGGGATACTTTTTATCCCGAATACTTTTTATCACGTATGCTCCCGTGGGACAATTATCGATCCTACTGAACGGATTTGGATGAAATTTGGAACACAGATAGTTCGAAACCTGGATTAAAACATGGGATACTTTTTATCCCGATAGTATGTTCCCGTGGGACAATTATCGATCCTACTGAACGGATTTGGATGAAATTTGGAAACCAGATAATTCTAAACCTGTATTAAAACATGGGATACTTTTTATCCCGAATACTTTTATCCCGATAGCATGTTCGCGTGGGATAATTATCGATCCTACTGAACGGATTTGGATGAAATTTGGAAACCAGATAGTTCAAAACCTGGATTAAAACATGGGATATTTTATATGCCGATAGTATGTTCCCGTGGGACAATTATCGAAAACCACGAGGGCGATGCTATGAGTTTTTCGTGTTTTTTTATGTGCTAGCCATTATCGCCAAAATAGTGAACCTTAAATACAATGAAAATTGATAATTTATTTTGAAACAGCTGGTGGCCGAGTCTTATTACCTATTATACTACTACGACTTACTATTAGGACGTACATTTGGTAGTAACAAATTAATACTTAAATCAAAATAAATACATTTATCACTTCTGGTATTTAAAGTACTGGTCAGACCGACTTTGACGGGACTTTCACTGGCGGATAGATTATGTTATAAGAAATAACGTGAGCTACTTTTATTAAAAAAATACTTTCCGTATACTCTGCGAACTAGACAAATATTTTTTGTTAAATACAATTTTTGTTAAGTTAAATTCAACGCGGACGAAGTCGCGGGCACAGCTAGTATCAATATAAAGAGGTCATTAACAAAAAAAAGAAAGATTATCACCACTAGGATGTGATCATTTAAAAGAAACTTGCCAAGAAATAGAGGGAATGCCACCTTTAAATAGTACCAATTTACAATTTCCTACTATGGCCGAACCTTATAACACTAATAATCCTTATAGAAATTTAAGAATATTGTAAAACGGGACCTGCCGGGTTTATGATTCAACAGAGTTGTTGATTATGATTTCGAGTAGTATACCTATTCTGTAGTTTAAATAAATCCTGCCAATGTCTAAATTCATCTCTTCGATTAATTGCTCAACCTTATCAAATAAAACGTAGCATTTCCGAGCTCGCAAGTGGGACGTTCATCTTGCTAATGATATCGCAATTAATGTAGCAGACCTGAGATGTTTGTGGCCTGATAATTAGCAATTAGAATAAACGGCGCGCCTTTATGTACTAGTACCTACCTACTTGACGTTCTATTTGTTAATAGGGACGTGACAATTAGTTGCGTGTGTAGTCGATTGTAATGGAAAGTTTTCTGTAGTCGATTATAAATTTAATCGAAACAAAAATATATTATTTAATATCCACTAAAGCTGCAGGTGGTTTGATCATTTATTTTCCACTGTTTGCATTTGGGATTCTGTATTTTAACCCCCAACGAAAAAAGAGGGGAGTTATAAGTTTAACATGTGTATCTGTGTGTCTGTCTGTGGCATCGTAGCGCCCAAGCGGATGAACTTATTTTAATTCTGTTTTCTTTGTTGGATAGGTATACCGATCGAGAGTGCTCATACTTATGTTTCATGAAAATCGGTTCAACCGCTTGAAGATTGTCCGCATCGGGGGTTTTTAAAATTTTCAATATAGAGTTATGTTTAGCGACCTACTAAATAAAATGCGTTTTAGTTTATGTGGGTTATTTTACATAACACTGTTTTATTTGTTTACAGGTCAGCACGGCGACCCACGTTGTGTCTACGTACCTCCATCAACGGGCCAGACGTATTTCTCATTTAGAATCGCATACGCGAAATGCGGCACGAAACCAGGTAACTACTTATAAAAACACATGCTTCAAATTTACATTTCAGTTAAAATCGATTCCTTTAATTAATCGGCATCATCATCGATTAAATAATAATTTATAGTCGAGTAGGCAGTCATTAGTCGAATAGCATAATAAATGAAGTATTTAATAAGTACACAAAAGTGCAACTAAGTAGTGATTGGCGGACGTGTCCTCCCTCATAATTTATATTTAAATTTTTATTTTATTAATGGCTTAAAAGACCATACGACAAAAGAATTTACTCAGAGAAAATTGAACAAAAAGAATATTAAAATCCACATAGTGCCAGTGATTAAATCGTGTTTCGCTTTGATAAGTACAAATAGACCGTGAATAGGGGCGTGAAATCAATAAATATATTCGATACCTAATGATGTGAACTCTGACTGTTAGTCGATTAAATAATCGTTTAAAAAATCGATTTCTTACAGTAGATCGTTTCATGATTATTTATGCTTATCTTTATAAAGACAAAAAGTCATATTCTAAATATGTGGATACAATATTAGTGGAGTTTGAAAGTGTTCCGAAATCGACTAAAGAAACTCTCGCCCCAGCACCAGGACATTGAAACTTGATTAACTGACAGACAAAATGTTTACGATTGCATAAATTTAAAATTGAACAAAGCACAGGCACTAAAGATGTCGAAATAAATGATTTACAACAGAGCGAACTGTCGAAGAGGATCGAGTCATTCACAATGATTGCAGTGCTATAAATTGGACCAAGTTGTGAATAAAATGACTTAGGATATTTAGGTGAGATATACCTAATAAAAAATATTAAAATGTAGAATAATTTTGAAACAATTTTTGCTCAGGAACTACGAAAAACAATATTAAATACATTAGTCATTCATTTCTTGCTAACTTTTACACTTAGCCATCACAGCATACAGATTTTATCATCGCCTTGGTTCTGATTATAGTTAAATGCATATTAATGTTCATATTGTCTCAGGGTCAACGGTTAACCGAAAAAGGAAAGATCTAACAGCCGGGAGTGTATGCCTGGTGAGGCCACCGCTACTTATTCCTCAATGTTCCCGGGGTCTTGTATAATATAGTCACGATGGTTGCAAACTCTTATATCGTGATTCAGGTTTTCTATGAATAATTCCACATTGTATTGGGGCGTCCCATTCAGCCCCATCTATCTCCGTCGTCGTGAATGTGGTGTCGCTAATATCAAATCCATTATTTTATGATGTCAAATTAAAAGCACAATTAATTTCATTTTATTTTAAAATGTTTATTACTTACTAAGAATTTATTCCGCATTCATGATTTATGTTTCTATTTATAGTAATGCCAGTCATGATTATATTTTAAATAGTTACGGCTAACATTTAACTTTCATTTAAAACAACCGATAGTGGTCTTAATACATTTTGTTTACATTTATTCGTTTAGAAATTTGTTACGTTTTCTTTGACTCTTCAAACGTCTTCGATGAAACATGTGCTTTTGTTTTATCATTATATGCGTTAGGTATTTTTCATAGCAGTTCTTGCCTTTTATGACCTCTTTGTAACCAGTAGGAACCTACATCATCTGTGAACTGACTCATGGCCCTTTCAAATTAACCATCAAAGCCAATGAAATTTCACACGGTTCGCTATTATTGTTTTCACCATCGTTGTATTCGTTAATCTAACAATCGCAACGTTCTTTGTGATCGAAAATTAACCAATCATCGACTTTCATTATACGCGTTTAACGGTAAACTTTGATTTTCTCATGATGATCGCGTGATTTATTGTTATGAAACTTATAAAAACGAGGGTCGATTTTTATAATTCTTTCCATTTTATTGTTCATTGCAGATTTTATCTGTCCGTGTTGTTAACTGTTTAAAGATGTTACAAAGGTATCCTAACATCGCAGATTAACTTTAATTACAGGATTACATTTGATAAGGATTTCAAAACTTTTTTGCTGCAGGAAATTAAACAGTCGTGTTTTAAAAATATTTCAACCTAGACTTCAACATATTAAACTTATTAGCTTCATGACAATTTTATACAACATTATAATGAGCTATATGGAGAAGCTTTTGAATAAACAGTTTCAAACGTACTAATAAATAAAGCTAGGTTCTAAGTAATTAGTCAACGTCGCTATTACCATGCAACATTAGATGAATCCGGCGGCATTCAGATTCTCGGTAACCATCGGTAATTCCTAACAATTTCGCAATAAATCGTCAACGTACAAGTTTTACGGCACATCGGTCCCATTTCAACAAAGTCAGTGAGTTTTTCTCATGCCGATTCCTAGTCTCGTCCACTATGGCTGGTGTGGAGTAACGGACGGCGCATGCGTCCCGCTCCTTCTGTGAACGTTGCGCGCGTGCATTGTTTCTTGGAATCGCCACCAGCCGGACCGCATAACACCGCGTTTAAAGCTCATTTTCCCCTACCTTCCCGACACGGAGACGCCATCCCTCAATCCACTACTTTCAAGCGTATTTCCTTCCACAAATGATGCTGTACTTTCGACTTTAAGTATTTCCACAGAAAAGTACAGGAGGTGATAATGCGAAATCGGTTTTAAACCGTATGATATAGGGTCTGAATATGTGAGAGTCGTGTAAAGTCGGAAGATTAATGTCCTGATGGGTCGCCGTTCTGAATGGGAGTTAGCTGGGAGCCTTTAGGAGCGAGATTCGTTTGTGCATCGTCGACCTGAGACCACTGGCTCGATCCGCGTTCTTCAGGCGGCTTCCAGTTTTTGCGACAGTACATCTGCGAAGGCCTTAGCAATAATAAGGATTTAAAATTTTAATCTTTTAGTTTGCAATCATCGAAGAAAACTCATTCAAAATAAACGTTCTAATGGCAATTTATTCATGTCTAATATTACATAGTCTATAGGCATAGGTACTTTGCACTAATGACTCTGTATTCCATAAAAATATGATTTTATCAACAATCAACTAAGTTTAAATTGGATTGACAGGATGTACTCAAAATTTAGTCGAGCCAGCCATTAATAAAATTGTGTTCCATAAATAGTGGGATAGTTTGCTCTGCCTAATAAATCGATGGTATTGGAATAAAAAAGTGGTATTTCTTTGAAATAAAACTATTTTTCGGATTTTATCGCGTTTATTAAATTTATGTTCCCGACGTTTCGGTTGCTTTACAGCAGCCATGGTCACGGGGGGACTGAGGTGTTAGACGTCGTGTTAGTGGTATTTCTGTTCATTTTACTGTACCTAACATAACAAAAATCTTTGGCATTTTACAAGAGTCCAATTATCACTAAAAGTATTATCAACCATTACATCATTCCAGATCTCCACGGCCAGTTCTACGAGAACACAGTAGTGGTGCAATATGATAAAGACCTGCTCGAGGTGTGGGACGAGGCGAAGAGGCTCCGATGCGAATGGTTCAATGACTACGAGAAGACTGCTTCCAAGCCGCCTATGGTCATCGCTGATTTGGAGGTGGTACAGTTGGACTTTAGAGGTGAGAGTTATGGAATTGACAACCTTATAATTATTAGCCATACAAACGAATGATGAGCATTAATTAAAGTAAAGCGGACTTTTGAAAGCTTATGCCGTGGAGCAGGAGAAAATTTGGCTTCCAATAATATAATAGCTACCTACACTAAATTCTATTCGTATTGAAATTCTGCGCTTCATCCAGAGAACAAAGAACCTAAACAGAATCCTTGAAAGCATATTTTTCATTGTACAGGGGACAACGTGGATTGCTGGATGGAGATCCAGGCTGGGAAGGGTCCGTGGGCGCCTCCAGTGTCTGGCATCGTTCCTTTAGGCTCCACCCTCACTCTCGTTGTGGCCATTAACGATTATAGAGGTAAGATTTCTAGTTTGAACCTGAGACTAACTGATAAAAGAATATTGAAACGATACTATTTTTTTTAAGTCCGACGTAGGTATTTGAAACGTTATTGTTTGTTCTCAAATTTGAGTTGCGTTTGAGCGTTTGAGCAGGTCATCAATCATTATTATGATAAATAAACGCGATATAATCCGTAAAAATAGTTTTATTTCAATGTGTAGTATTCGCGTAAATATAAGAAAACAATATCATTATTATGAGTTTTTTTAATATCAGTTCTACTTTATCTTTTTATTTAGCATTATGTAATCAAGCCTTACTATCTATAGTTTGCAATAGACTACTTAAATTTAAACTACTTACTCATTTTAACAAAGTCACAGTCATGATTCGAACGATGAATAAAATTCAAAATCCCTGTCCTGAAAAATTGGATTTTATAAATTGTGAGTGTCTTGCACCGGATAAGCGATACAATTGACGATCGAGTGTGAGACAAAATAATTCAGAAAGAGACAGCGAAAGCAAGTTAGCATCTGTGGTCGTTTGTTTTATGTTGTCGTATGAAAGTTTTACTGACTAATTATTTTTACATTTGATAGCGTAGGCGCAATATAAGTAACTGCCGTCCAATCCAAGCAACTATTTGCATACGCACCTGTTTAGATATAATAAAATTCAAAACAAAGAAGATACTGGTTTTCAAAGCGTGTCAAAACCGTGTCCTAATTGAAAAATGAACTCTTATTTCTTTTTTAACCAAGTACCATTGTAATCACCGTGTTCTTTAGTTGTGCCGGCTTCACGAAATTGCCTATTGTTTTCTTAAAAAAAAGACTTTTTTTCTACTTTTGTTTCATCAATGTTTTTAATGACTCTCATGATTTGGAGAACTTGCGTGTTATTTTTTATGAGTGCGTGGGACGAAGGTTAGTGAAGAAATGCCCAATAGTATCAAATATGGCGATATGTCGGCAAATTAAGATGTTTAACGCAATTTAGCACATATTTCACGTCTTGTGTTATGACCGGATGTGTTTGATTGATGAATATGTGAGGTAGGTTTTTTTGTCATAAAATATTTATGGCTCTTCATTTTAAAAGTTGAGGTCTAATTGAAGAACCTGTTCCTAATGGTGTAGTAATTCATATTTTCATTTGATACATTTTACCTATCCACAGGTAGGCATAGGGAAATGGGTTCATGAGTACAGGGGTGCTACTCTTAGCAACGATAATCGTGATATTGGTATTCTCGAATCCTACTCTAAATTTCATATTATTTTATGCCGTCGTATCGATTACTGAACGAATAATACAAAATTATCTTTCGTTCAGACGATATACGACGGCAAAAATGATGAAATTTAGAGTAAGATTCGACAATACGAATGTCACGCTGTATCGATTATCGTTGCTAAGTTTAGCACTCCAGGATTCATAGCGATATTTTACCTTTACCGTTCAGAAAGTGATAAGCTTGGAAATAAATTTATTTAACTACTTATTCATTGAGTTAAATAAAATAACACTTAAATCGCGCAGAGACCTAAGTAAACTTTAATCGCAGATGGTGTTCATAATAGTTAGCGTACTAGCAAATAGCCCGGCTAGTGGGGGAGTCGGTATAATGAATGACTAGCGCACCGGTGGCCTGCTGCAAATGTAAATAAACTATTGGAAAACTTAGAAGAGGATGTTGTTAATTAAACGAGGCAAATGCCTGCGTGAAAAGTGATACGAACATTTATCTTTTGATGCTGTTTTAGTAAGTATATTTGAACAACATGAAATATAAGTTATTTAAATTATACCTGTGTGAAGATTATTTGATGTCGCTTCATAATTGCTCACACTACTTGAGACCAGGAAGCAGGGACCAGGAGGACTTAGGCATCATTTGCAGCAAGATAATAATTGAACTCTATGGTCAGGTTAGGTTGATGACATACATAATATCATAAAAAAACAATTTTCTTCCATCACTTGACTGAAAACTCATTCGAGTGTGCGAAGAAAATTGTATAGAACAATAATTATTTGCTTGCAAAAAGTTGTATTTCTTGCTAAATTCCTCAGTTCGTACATTCTCACTAATACCGAAATATATGTTGCTACTATGTAAGTAGGTAGTTACATAAAACACACAACAAGCTTGGAACACTATAAACAACACAAATTCATCAACAGCGGTTAGCGGTTGCCCAGTAACTAAATACATAGTTAATGTTTCAATTTTACCAGTTAAAATACTGCGGGTTGGTGGTTACTGTTAGAGTTTACTGCTACCGGCGACATGGGTGGTTACGGTAAACATTAACTGATTGCGGAAATGTAGTAACTATGGGCGTAACCAGCATTTAACCTGGGAGGGTGGTTAAAATTATAACTTTCCTATATAAATACATTCCGAATCATAATTATGAAATGGTATTTTAGACGCAAGTCTGTTGTGTGTGTACCTATAGTTTGTTACTGAAATCATAATGTATGGCTTGAATCCACTTCGGATTTAGGGGGGGGGGGCGTGCCCAGGAGTGGGACTTTAAAAGGGCTAAACTATTATACTCGTAATGTCCTGAAAACCTGACCTAATATCCCAGGATCCAGATCAACTAGACGTTGGCTTTAGGCAGAAAAATATGAAATCTTGTTTTCTACAGCAGTGGTCGCCAATTGCTTAAGCACGCGTCTGGCGGGCACCAGCTCCTGGGTTCAAACCCCGGCTCGCACCTCTGGGTTTTTCGAAATTCTATAATATGATTATAATTGCTTACGGTGTAGGAAACCTGCATGTCTTAGAAAATCTAACCAATTTCCGAAAGACATGTGAACTCCACCAACCCCCCTGTGCCCAGGAGTGGGACGTCAGAAAGGACCAAATTATTATGATTATTATTCTTGTTTTCTATTTCAAAAAGTTGGAAAATATCCAAAATTGTTTTCCGACAAGCAAATTAGCGCAAAAAGACGCAGGATAATGTCGGGTGGGTGGAGGAATAATAATTTATTTAATAGTCAAGTAAGTTACAAATTGCTTAGCAAATGATAGCTTGTTTCGACAAATTACTATTGCTACCGACGCAGGCTCAGGTGCAGGTGCAACCGGGTGGTCCGAACAATAATTTTACGAACACGGAACATTTGAGGTAGGATGGGGTATAGGGCCCCTTACACCATGTAGGTATAGTTAGTAGGTATATTCGAATCATAGTTCATTGCTAATAAATTACATTCGAATACATAATGCACAAATACATTCTTAAAAATATCCTCATTTCCTTGTTAGAATGGTGTAATATAACATGAAAGCGAGACTATTAACACCGCCCACGTGGCTCGGTTACGCGTGTTAGTATTCGTGAGATCGTCACTAAAGATCGGCAAGTATAGATAGAAGTGCTATGCGATACAACTCGCGTATGCTTCAAAAATATTAGTAAGAAATAACATATTTTAATACTATTACAGATTATGTAAAAGAGGTATTTCTCTGTTACTATGCTATGAGTACCTATTTTGATTTTTTTAACGACTTTTTAACAATTAAAATGTTTGTTGTCAATCTTGGCAACGTCAGACCCGATTTCACCAACAAGCTAGCCAATATCCGTTGTCTGAAGGAAGAGAATAGGGATAATTTGGTTGGAACGATTTATGAAAACGTCATTTGGTTCATAATACCGTAAATATATCAATACTTTTCGGCTGTCGCTTGAGTAGTTCACTTGTATTAGAAAATAGGTACACAAGAGTTTTTTATTAAGGTTCCGTATCATTCATTAAACCTAGTACACGGTGAAAATAATAATTGTTTTGTGCTAGAACCTACAACTCATACTCCGCCTATAGTCCACATATTATCGCTTTCGGTATTTTAATTACCTTACACACGGTAACGGTTGTACCGATGGTAGTTACTGATAGCGGTCAGTATTAACGTATAATTTGTTTGAATACACGCCTTGTGGGCAAAGTGTGTGACATATTACGACATGTTTGTAACCTGGTATTCAAAATATTCAAGAAAATACTACTTAATTCATATTTACGAATGAGAGAGACCAATCCCCCCCTCCCTCTGTCTCACTCCCCTTTAGGTGGTCACGTAATGCCTTCGGAGGGTCCTATGCTTGTTTGCCGACTTTGTTATATTATATTATATTATATTATATTATATTATATTATATTATATTATATTATATTATATTATATTATATTATATTATATTATATTATATTATATTATATTATATTATATTATATTATATTATATTATATTATATTATATTATATTATATTATATTATATTATATTATATTATATTATATTATATTATATTATATTATATTATATTATATTATATTATATACTTACTCCATTTGACTCTATAGTTCGTAGTCAACTAACTAAGGTATTGAAAGCGTATATAGGCAGTCTCAAATATCCCGAATAATAATTCTATACCCCAGAGGAATAAGTAGAAGTATCAGACCTATACTTCGTAGGCATTTGGAGAATCGATTACGTTCTCACAGCCACGGGTTTCCTTATGATATTTTTTTCTTCGTTTTAAATGAAATCCTACTAATATTATAAATGCGAAAGTTTGTGAGTGTGGATGTATGTATGTATGTATGTATGTATGTTTGTTACTACTGAATGGATTTGGATGAAATTTGGATCACAGATAGATTATAACCGGGATTAACATATAGGATACTTTTTAACCCAATAATCCAATACTACGCGGATAAAGTCGCGGGGCACAGCTAGTTTAAGATAAAACTATACGAATATATCTCTAAAACGTGTTGGTACATATAGTTATACCACGTATAATCGTTAGACCTCGTAAAATCAAGTGGGAAATGACATTGTTTACACGCGCTAACGGTACGCGGCGATAGTAAAAAGTGATCTGAACAAATATGTACGGATGGGTTTGCTTAACGGACCCCGATAGACCAGGCTGGACCAGAAACGGGCGACGTGGACCGCTTTATGCTTGTGCACATAATGTTTATGAGCGAATATGTTTTGTGGACATGTGTGGAAACATAGGTAGTTTCATAATTCCCAATTCCTTGAGGAGTAGATATGAATGGATTTTTTTTCATGAACAGACCTGTATAAACCTAAGTATGTACCTATGCGTAAATATATATTCAAGAGTTTCGCAGATAAGTACAAGTACAGATTCTCTAAAATGTTTTAATGTGGAACTTAATATTTTAGCTCATTTCTATTATTTATTTTGCAAGTGACTCTATATGTAGGTACGGAAATTTTGTTACTCAGAGGTACCTATAGAATATGTACTCTCATTTTTCCAAATCTTGTTTTTTGCATCAATAATATGGTGAATATGTACCAGTTTTGTATACTTATACAAGGTATTAATTAAGTAGCTACTACTATAAGAAACGAGGGAAATTACCAACGGTATATGATACCAAGTCTTACTATTCAACTTATTCCTCCGAGGTACAGAATTCTCAGTCCGGATTTTTGAGACACCCTGTATAGGTACGTTGTCAATACAATGTTGTTAGTAAGTTGACTACGCACCATAGAATCAAATGGAGTTCATTTATATTACAATACGCACGCTTGGTAACGCGGGTGAATGAGGTAAGTAACATACATTTTTGTAAAAAACTTGTTTTTACCAACTCCAATGTAGGCATCGTTCAAAACGTCACAAAGCCATTAATACCCATAATAGCCACTCTAAAGGTATTCACACTTGCCTCAAACTTTCCTAATTTAAGGGTGGCCTTCCACTTGGCTGTGCTATGAAGCGGCCCAGCCTGCTTCGCTGCATTTCCTCAGCTTGCCCCAGCTTAGCTCAAGTCGACCGGTGATGAACTGAACCTATCGGTTGAAGTGGACAGGCCCGCTTCATAGCACAGCCAAGTGGACGGCCACCCTAATAGTAAATTTGTTTGCTGGTTTCCATCTGTGTGTCCATCATTTACTTCGAAACGTTCCGTGTTTGTTTATGTTATTTAGTCTTCACTTGCTCGTTGATGCAGGAACTTGTTGGAAATGTTTATGCCATATAATTTATGTGTAGATAAGCCAGATATTTTACTGGATAAACGATCAACGGTTAAGTGTTTAGGTCTCACTGCAAACTGTTATTCTAATGTGAATATATGACTGTATCTACTTGGTAGATAAGTAAACGATCTTTATAACGGAACTTTACGCATTTCTTCGTCTATTAGGTACCTACTACTTTCTTTGTCCTTGTCTTAAGATTAATGTTAAACATGGTGACGTATACACACACCAAGTTTTTTTTGTGGTCACTTCATTCAGTTAGGCATAAAAAATACTTATATCTACTAAGCTTTTGTGTACACACAGGTAGACATTACCAAGAAGCCGCTCCATTCGCCTGGTCAAAGAGACATAGCGGTCCTAATTACATTCAGATCAGGGAAAATTACATAGACATATTGACACACGTTTATCTCATCCAGTTAGACCCACCAGACATTAGGTTGATCAGTCTATTTGTTCAATTTCCAGGTGAATTCGACATGCGAGTGAAGTCATGCGCAGCTTCTGACGGCTCTGGGCACGTGATCCAGCTCTCGGATGAGTACGGATGCGTGTTGCGGCCTAAGATGATTTCAAGGTACGGTACCTTACTGCCATGCTTCCTACGAAGACCTTACCGATTATACCTAATGAATAAGATGAGCCAGTTGAGATAGTTTCATATAAGTTGTAAATATATCATTTTTAATAGCCTTTAATTTTACAACCTTAAAACAAAATATAGTAAAAGATACCAGGTTTTCAACAATTTGTTGCTTGAATGGTGATGAAAGCAAATATTATGGCAAACTTATATGTCTGTAAAAACCTGATTCAACACATTTCTGGGCCAGTGTGGGGCACTCTGGCTTAAGAGGAGAATATCCAGTCATCGGAACTTTAAGAGGACTTTCATTTGGGACTGGTCCCGCCACACACTCCCACGTCTGTTACTCTTGTAGACCAGGATCGAAAACGGTGACTAAAGATGACGTCGAGGTTTGACCCTCGATGAGTCCCGGGGAAAAGTTAAATTGTCTTGGAACCCGCACGAATTTAATCAAAAAAATAATAGGAGGGGTTGCAAGAAAAAAATACGAGGAATTAAGAGGACTACGGCTAGTAATATAACTTCTGCTCAACTCCAGGTTCCTCAAAGCAAAAGCAGCGGACGAGCGAGCATCAGTCATCACGTATGCGTTCTTCCACGCCTTCAAGTTCCCTGATGCTCTGAGCGTGCACATCAGGTGCAAGGTGGAGATCTGCCGGCACGGCTGCCTTGATCACTGCCAGCTGGCAGGCTTGACCCCGCAAAGACACAGCGCGCTAGATAGGAAGGATGATAGGACGCATCAGGACCATAATGATATTAAGTAAGTATTGCTCTTTCTGTAGATTTGGGAAATAAATGGTTTTCAACAGCGGCTATATTGTCTTTGAATTCATTTGTCTGATCGCTTATGATGGGGAAAACATTAACGGTAAAGTGATATTAATGTGACTTAGAATCTGCATGATAAACTAAAATAAATAACGCCAGACTGACACACCAACTGTATGGTCCCAAACTAAGCAACGTTTGTACTATGGGTACCATACAATGGACTGGGGGCAATCCCAGTTACACTCAGACCAGAAAAAATTACGAAAAGACCATAGTTTGATAGGTGATAGTTTAGTCATTCGATTCATCTAAACTCCAATGCTAGAAGTACGTCTCCTATAGAGACTTTCACACATTACGATCCTGGGACGTGTGCTTCTTGTCAGGCCCGTGCTAAACAACGCCTTCCAGCTTTTAAATCGTGTTGGGATATAAAGCATAAGTTGTATATTTAACAAACGACAGTACTTATCACCGCCATTTTTGACGTGGATAGATTTTGTATTATTTTAATGAGAATTGGACCTTATACCTTAGTAAGTATTTTACCAATTTAATATCATTTACTTCTGATATAATTTCATAATATCTTTCTTTCCTTCCAGCGACTCAACAGCAGAAGACTTAGGTTTATCCGAAGAAACTCGTCTTCCACTCGAAGAGGCGTTCGGTGACGAAGTGTCAGGTGATGCGGTGGCCGCGCCCGCGCCGCTGCCGCAGAGGGCACCTGCGCCCGTCATGGAGCCAGACACCGACCACATGGAAGCTGTTGAAGAGCTGGTGGAGGCTTTAGCAAGGCCATTCACTGTGCGTATTAAGTTGTTCAGTCGTTACAGACAATCAAAAGCATGTTTCGGACGTTAGTAACTCACTCACTCACACACTGGTGTAAGAAGTGATCTAAGACCATGATATTCTAGGTTGGATGCTTAGAAGTTGTCCAATAAATTTAAGAATGTTTGTGGAGAGTGCAAATTGACTTTTTTTTTCTGAAGTATTATATTTTATATCTATCTATTCTCAGTTAATTTGTATATTGAAAGTCAACGCCTCACTTTTTAATCTTACCAGGACCGTCCAACCGACCTCAGTGACCGCGATCGCTTCCCCCACGGTCCCCGTACCTTCGGGAACGCTCGAGAACCGATCAGTGACAGTGTAGTCCCAGCTAAGACTCCCGGCCCAGCGGTCGCTGGCCCCAGGTCGTTGCGTAAGAGACGTGCGATGAAAGAAGGCAGGTCTGAGGATGTCGGAGTATCAGGAATCTATGAAGTTGTGTCGGAAGCCGATTTAGACTTTGGACCTACGAGGGAACCGGTTACTGTGTTTAGCGGAAGGATTCGTGAGGAGGTGAGTGTAAATTTGAAGAGTAGGTAGCCGGTTGAGAACTTGTAATCTGATTATTGCATAGGGCTGTAGAGTGCCCGAAGCAAAGCAATTCATTTAGGATGTACCACAATTTTATTGTTCAAGATTACCTATCTCCTTAAAAGCTGTCAGTTAGTCCACAAACTGAAAATATTTTCGCTCGAATATTATCACAATATTATTAGCCACGTTAGCCGCATTAAGTTAAGGGTGGCTTTCCGTCAAGTAGATATGATGGTAGAAACAATACGGATAATGAGAATCTGAAGACCAGTTCCTGTAAGATAATATTTTAACCAAATTGACCAAATTTTGCCTGGAGCGCATAAAGTTTAAAGAGTCACTATTGTTCATCAGGTGGTGTACGGCATCTGCATGGGCGCCGTCAGTTTCGGCGCCCTGTTCGCGTCAGCGGCGGGCGCGGCGGCGGGCGCGGCGCTGGCGGCAGCGGTGCTGCTGCACAAGCTACGCTCGCGCGCGGCGCGCCTGCCGCCCGCCGCTGCCCCTCCCGCGCCCGCCGCGCACTCGCTGGCCGCTTGGATGGCGCTGCGGCTGCTCGGCGAGCCCGCACACCCGCACCATTCCCGGGAAGGCTGAGTTTATGCTGCTGCTTATACAGGGTGAAATTGAATTCAATGGCCAAAGTCATTGAAACATTCAGTAACTGCAGGATAATCACAATAAAATGTCATCAATCACAAAATTGACTACTACTTACTTGAAATCATGTAATATTTTTTTGTCTTAATTATCTAATAAATAAAAAAGAGCCAAATCAAAACAAAAAATTAAAATAAAACGAAAACGTCTATCTTTTATACGTACTTATTATATACTTACCTACAGAAGTAGAGCAGCAACAGATCGATATTAACTTTGTTATTTACTATTGATTATTGTGCAGTTACTAAACCTCCCACAATATCAATTTGGTCACTGAATTATACCTCAACCTGTATGTATTACCTATATAACTTGTTTGAGAAATAATGTGAGACGTTACGTTAGTTGTAGCAACTTTGGTTGAATCAATAAAATTGTCAACTTTTTACAAGATTAGATACAAAACCAGACAATCAAAACTAGCAACGAAAGACGTTTTGGTTTGGGCAGTACCTTAAAATTCAATGAAAATTGCTAATTTCGGGTTGCCAGTTGCCGAAACTCTGATTATGGTACGTTTTAACGGCGTCATAAATCTAGTTCATTTTAATTAAAATGAGTTCAACTGTATAGGTGTTCGTTATTTCACAAATACGTTGTATAGGCGACATGATCTGATGATTGAGAGATGACTATAAAGCTATACAAGAAATGAGACATGAGCCTGATATAGCTGCCTGGTTTTTCGCTCCCGTCAGATATCAGAACATATCGTCTGTATAGGGTCAATTTTGTATGCAAACTGAGTGATTATTTTTTTTAATCGTTTCTCTATATCTATAGATAGTTTTTTGCTATCAAAAATAATGCTACTATCTATCTAGATAGTAGCATTATTTTTGATAGCAAAAAACTTCACTCCAGTTTGTATACCAACTGAATTTAGTGTCGAAAACGAAGACTGTTTTTAGAATCTAACCTTCCAATGATCACTTGATCATTTTGTAGTATATGAACATTATTATTTCGATAGAGTTAGATACCTGATTAGAATTCGTCCCATGATCGGAATCGCGAGGTCAGTATCGATACCTACAATCGATATATTGCTTATTTATGTAGTGATTAAGTAGATGCATTCAAACGTTGGTGCTAGGTCGTGCTACGGACGGTGGTCCTATAACCTGATATTGAGTTTTCACTTTTGTGAATATTATACATTGTATACAATTAAGTATTGTACAGTTCATTTTCTATTTTAACTAACTTGATGTGTGCATTTACACTTGGCGAGTTTTTGCAGCGATGAAATCGCGCGTTTACAAATCTGGTATTTGTTCAGGGTTTCATTCAATCTCACAAATTTTAATATTTTAAGAAAATAAATTTAAAGATGGTGCCTTTGCCTTACGTCATTCTCAGTCTGTTTGAAGTAATAAAATAAGTTTGAGTCCCTAATGGTAGATAGTATTAGAGAAATTACTCCTTGCTCACTAAACTAATGCTTCGTCTAGACTAGACGATACATTATAAAGAGTACAGGCAATACTGCAGAGCTAGGGCTAACTATTGCTATGTGAAAATGACCTTAAGTATCTTGGCTGTAATGTCCTATTGGTTGATCAGACAGTATCGCTGCGAAAATACGCCGCACGTAAGTAAACGCGCACTTAGTATTTAGCGCATAAGGAACGTCGAGTCATGCCATTAGTATAAGAATTAGTTATTTCGTATGTCCGCGTTTCAAATAGTTTAATACCATTTCAATAATAAATGGAGTACTATTGTAAAAATAAATGGAATTAAATAACATCGATTTTGATCATTTCGAAATCAGTGTTATTTGGCTTGTTTTTTGTTAGGTAGGTACTTTAACTCGGAGGCTTATGCACACTACATCTGTTGTGTACCTGCTCAATGACAGTTTTTGTATTTATTTATAAGTAGGCATAGTTGTTGTCTTATTATTTAACACGATTAAATGTAGAGATTTCATTTATTAGTAGAGATAAATGTAACAGGTTGGTTGATTTTCTAGAGCCGGAAGGTGACATTACATTTTTATTCATAAATGTAAACAAATATTATTTTAATCGCTCATTAGAAATAACAGTAATTAGGTTCACACTATAACGCGACAATAATACCTCCTATAATAACGTTTAGTGACGGGAAGTGTACGACCCAAGGCTCATTTTGGTAAAGCACCACTGGCAAAATATGGATTTATCTACCTACGTTTTGGGGAACAAAGGCGTGATGATATTGGATTGTAATCATTGTGTGTTTATTAGTTTTAAAGTTGTTATGCCAGCTCATACCTTACTGTAATCTAATATTTTTAAAACACAGTTCTACCAACTTCATTTGAAGTTAATAAAAATAAATGTTATTTATTTAAATGACTTCCAAGTTGGTTTATTATTTAGTTGGTTTATTTTATTATTGTAAATTAATTTAGGTTAATTAAGTTCATTCTGTATCATACGATAGTTGAGACACCAATGAGTTTTAAATGATAGTTTATTTTTTCAAATGAAAAATTGCATTTATCTACTATGCATTTACTTCTTGACTTGCTCAATTTTGAATGTATCCATTAAGCTATTATTTAAAATAATTAGTATTAATTAATAGTTATTTAATGGTAGAATATGGTTTGAGGGATTTACCTTTATACTTACGGGATGACTGCGAAAGAAATAGTGAATACCCGAGGTCTCTATGTAGTTTTTTTTTACTTTGACGATACGAAATATAATAATATTATTTATTTATATTGCCACCATAAAATCTGTCATCGTTAGTGCGGGTCTTCATAATTAACTATACAATTTAACCGTAGATCTCTCAGCCATTCTACAATATAAAATGCCACCCAAAAATCTTGCATTTATCATAGAAAAAACTATTATTAATTAAATAAGATAGGGTTTTCGATAGAAAACTGTCTCCCTAAGTGCAATTTTATTTTGTATTATTACTTAATTTAAAAAAAAAAAAAAATATTTATTACTTTTATTTTTTATTCCAAATAATTTATTTCTTTCGTGGTTGTGGTACTATTGGTGTAGAGTTTTTTCGTGTGGCACTTTGACACTTCTCTAAATGAATACTACGCTCGGGCGAGTATTTATTTTTGTAACTTAGCATTAACTTTTAAGGTATCTGTGTATGGACGTGACGATGTGGTTTATCGCGTAAGCACCTGTTAATTTGTTTAATGGATTAAAATGTATGTTGAAACATAAGGTTTGTGGTCGTTTTATTAAGCTATGTTACTGATTTCTTAGTCCTACCAGAGTCGGTCTGGACGCGCTCACACCTTAGGAACCGATACCGTATCCTAAAGTAGTACGTAGATTATTCCAGATTTGTTTTATAATAAATTCGGCGGAATCAATAATTTGCCCATCGAAAAAAATCCGTTTATATTTCTGGTGACCTTATCGTGGCTTGATAATATAAAATTGGAAATAGGTAGGTATAATCTAAAATAATAATAAATTTATAGTGTCGTCGAGACATTCTTAATTTAAAGTGGAGTCGCGACGTGTCAAAAACTTTAGCGTCCTGACGCTCTTATAATTTTTATAGTGGCATCCCGACGCTCTTATAATTTTATTGTGGCGTCCCGACGCTCTTATAATTTTATAGTGGCGTCTCGACGCTCTTATAATTTTATAGTGGCGTCCCGACGCTCTTATAATTTTATAGTGGCGTCTCGACGCTCGTATAATTTTAGAGTGGCGTCCCGATGTTCTTATAATTTTATAGTGGCGTCCCGACGCTCGTATAATTTTATAGTGGCGTCTCGACGCTCGTATAATTTTAGAGTGGCGTCCCGATGTTCTTATAATTTTATAGTGGCGTCCCGATGTTCTTATAATTTTATAGTGGCGTCTCGACGCTCTTATAATTTTATAGTGGCGTCTCGACGCTCTTATAATTTTATAGTGGCGTCTCGACGCTCGTATAATTTTAGAGTGGCGTCCCGATGTTCTTATAATTTTATAGTGGCGTCCCGATGTTCTTATAATTTTATAGTGGCGTCTCGACGCTCTTATAATTTTATAGTGGCGTCCCGACGCTCTTATAATTTTATAGTGGCGTCTCGACGCTCGTATAATTTTAGAGTGGCGTCCCGATGTTCTTATAATTTTATAGTGGCGTCCCGACGCTCGTATAATTTCATAGTCGCGTCCCGATGTCCTTATAATTTTATAGTGGCGTCTCGACGCTCTTATAATTTAATAGTGGCGTCCCGACGCTCTTATAATTTTTATAGTGGCATAGTGTTGTTTATATAATTTATCGGCTACATATATCGTTATCACCTGTAGATTTGTTAATAAAACAACGAATATTCTTCATAATAGTTTAATTTTTTCCCAATTTATTGTTACAAATTTTAAATCCATCAAATATCTGCAATTATGGTACACATCTTACTCAATACATTTTATTATCCTTATCTATATGGAACACTATTTGTAACAAACATAAACTTTAATAAATGTGCGAAGAAAAACGATAATAATAATAATAAGAGGAAGAGGTACTCAGGTAGTGTAAAATAAATAAATCGCTATACGTACTCGTAAAAATGACTAAAACGATGCCTTAATTAAATAAATAATATTAATACTAATGACAAGTTATTTATAATTACACGCTAGCGGTTCACCTAAGTGTTGATATACCACTTAATTATTATTTTCCGTTGCCTCTAATTCAAATTACCATTCGAAGAGAGGTAACAGAAGATTGTACTTAGGATATTGTAATACTACAATTTGTGTTTATCATAAAATTTGTTCTAACATTGTAAACAACTGGAAAATAAACTCAAATAGAAATGAATAAGCTCTACATGATGTCACAAATGTACGACATAATTGGATGTAGCATTGAAAAATGGAACCAACCCACCCACACTTCTGCAAACTGAAACCAACCTAGAACCACTAACAGAAGGTTAGTTTTGGTCTACAGCTGTGCATGTGGGTTGCTTCCGTTTTGCAAAACGATATCCAATTATGTACTCGAATGCATGAGAAGCTATCACGCAAAGAACAACACAGCAAAAAAAAGAACATAAAATTTTATACCTACTTTACTAATTCTTTCTTTCTCGAGTTCTAAGCATAATTTTCACGTTCTTCAGGGGCCGCTGTTCTATAAATGCAGTAAACACTATTTTATAGGTATTTGGCTGGTCTAAGGTCGCAACACAAAAGTTGTGACCGCAAATATTCAAAGAGTTGTAACTCTGAAACTAGAACAGTTAAGTACTGTCTGTCTTCACTGAGCTGATATGCATAGGCTTCCTCATTTACTTAAAATATTATTTCTAAATTCTGATAAATCATTAAAAAATGTAACACCTAGTATCTCTTTCAGTATTTTGCTACACATTTTGTAGATACAGCAAATAATTTATGAATACAAGGCATTACAAACAACTTTTTTCTCAGAGTAGTTGAATTAAATTTCATCTCAACTTCCTCGATAAAAGATTCAATACATATAACCAGCTGAAGCTTCACGATACACTTATCATAACTTTTAATACTAAATAAGAGTTTCCAGTTTAACTACAATCGTTTGAGCACTCATACAACACGCAAATAAATAATTGGCATGGTCTATATAAGTCAGTCTCATCACACTAATATGTACAAAATTGAATCATACGCTCTGTTACGAATAGAAGCGACTTTTGGAAATTACATGTGCAGTCGGTGGGTGCGGCCGCGCTATCGTGGTCACCGCAGCGGTTTTCTTCTTCAGAGTAGTAATTGGCCTTAATTTTAGGAACAAGACAGCTGATACAGCACAAGAACATAATAATGTGCCAAGTAGAGCTCCTAGAGTGGCGGCAAATCCGGGCGTTGTCATACAAACGAGCCCTGGTGTTGGGATGACTTTCGGTGCGGCGTTTTCCTCTGAAGTGTCCATGTTCAAGTCCCCAGCGGACACTACGCGGATCACTCTGTTAACGCCAACTTCCTTTTCCGGAGACGTAGCTCTTCTCTGTCTTCTTACTCTCCTTTCATCCCTTCTCGCCTCGACACCGACAGTGTACGCATCAATCTGAGGTGGTCCGTACTCCGCGTGGGGCGCAATCACATTCGGTCCACCCTCAGAACACTGCTCGGGACATCTGTATCTACAGATCTGAATAGTACACTGGAAGTGCACCTCCATGGAGTCCGGAAACTTGAAAGCCTGGAAGTGTGCGTACGATAGCACACTCGCACTGGCTCCGAAGTTCTTGATCTTCGTGAATCTCGACATCAATTTCGGTCTGGTAACACAGCCTCGCCTATCGACTAATTGTATAGGAGCGCGTTGACCATCATGGGCTACGCAATCCCGGACCAGCATATCGAATTTCGCGTCGTCATCCTTGATTGCGAGCACCATCGTCATCGTTTGTCCGATCTTCACTAATCCTGAAACTTCGGAAGCCCACGGCCCTTTGCCGACTTGGATTTGCATCCAGCAGCCGACATTGTCACCCGCGAAGTCTGCTCTCACTACATCGAGCATGTCAACAGGGAATGGTCTGAATGTGACCGCTTTTTCATATTGGTCGTGCCACGTGCATCGCAGTTTACGGGCTTGGTCCCATACTTCTTGCACCTGAGGGTCGTACTGTATAACGATGACGTTTTCGAAGTAAGTACCAGCTGCTGCGACGTCGCCTCTGTATCTGGGGTCTCCACTGCCCGCGGTGCCGCACGCGTGGGCACCGATTTCGAATGACGCTGAAGACCTTCCAAGATTGGGAGGTAAATGTACGCACTGATGGTTAGAATAATGACCTTTGGAGAACACGATACCAAAGAACGGCTTGTCGAAGCTGAGGAAGACTCTCATCGCGTTCTTTTCGCATTTCACGTCTAATGACACGATTTTGGGCATGTCAGGCGCAGGAGCCGGCCAGACATCTCCAGCACCGCTGAAGACCTTGTCGCTTGCTGCAGTTTGTGAGTCAGTAGGCGGCGCGGGTGGCGGCGGGGGCCCTCGGAAACTAGGGCCGATGTCGTTCTTGTGATGGTTCACTGGGGGCCCAAGCGCGTATGGTTTTGAATGGATCTGGTGGTGATTCGGAATTCGGGGCATGCCTGAAAGTAGCAAACAATATTGTTGTATTAGTTGTTTTTCCAAATAAGAAGACAGTAAAATTTTAAAGTGATGATATATTTTATATCATTATTTAAAACATTTCTAATGTTATTTCGCAAGTTACATGGTCCAGAATGTATGGGAAATGGTACGGTGTAACACGTAATGGTGTAGTAGGTTTCTTTGTTTGTTTAACTTCTCTCCGGAATATCAAAATTGTACCAACCTAACGGATGGTGTGCCTGATGATGGGGCGGATTCTGCCTCCTATTATGCGGTGGTGGGGCCGGCGGTGGTGGTCCGTTATAGGCATGGCTCGGGGTGTCTCTCTCGGCAGACTCCATGGCGAGCTGGTCGGGGGACGGCTCGGCGGCGCTGCTAGAGTCCGACCCTGACCCGCCCCCGCCGCCACCACTCTCGTTGGACGACTGGTCACTGAGGGTGCCGCTCTGAAAAAGGCGATTTGAAAATGTTGAAGGTATTGATGTCAGATAGATAGATTTTGTATCTGGGTATGACAGCTAAAAGTGAATTGGAGGATTACTTAGGTGTTCTAGAATATGGACATTTATTTATGGGTTTTCGTAGATAAAAGATCATCTGAATATTGATATTATTTTTAATTTGCAAGCTCTTTCTGTTGATATACCTATTAACTTCATCATCTTTAAAACGTTGCTATGAATTTATTAATTCATAATCATACTTCTAGCCATTTTCTTTTTGAATTAAGGTCAACTCCCAGACTATACTCTAATTTGGCTGATTGCTGATATTGACACGGAATGATTACAATCTGCGCTCCGAGATCTCCATAAAATAAAGCCTGCGTGGAATTTGAATACTAAAGTCGTTAGAGTCAAGAGCTAAATTTACTTACATCTTTAAAAATGTAGAGTTAAAGCAAAGCTAATAAAGTAAAACTACTAAAAAAAGCATGTTAACAGCACATACACACTCGTAAATCTTATAAGATATTCCGACACAGAAAATTTCTCGTTTTTTATCACACCCAGCTTTCACTGGCGGATGTGTTATTTTAAACGTTATTTAATACGACACACTGACCGTTTTCCTATCAGAGGTTATGAGGCAGGTTCACCCGTGCTCTAGGTCACATAGTGATAACACGATGGAGTGGTCGGTCTGATATTTATTTATCTATTTAAATCAAGTTATGTTACATGCTAGCTATGTTGCTAGGGTTACTAAATTAAATTAACATATTATTAAGGCTATTTAACTTACGTATTTTACAAACTCAAAATATTTTATTTTATTATATTACCCACTTCAAAATTATTATTTATAGAATAAGTACGTTCTTATTTTTTAAATTATAATGCATATTAATAGGATGACGGAGCCCTCTTAATTATCTATTCTAAATAAGGTCAATTTTTTAAAAGATTATGTAAAATTAAATAAATCTTGCAGATTTTTTTTTTTTAATATTTTAATCGTCACTCATATCTGTCACACAAGATACAAATTTAAAAAACGCTAAGATAGTGTCTAAGTGGTATGATTGTTACTCGGAAATTTTATCGGCATCATCGTGTACAACGAAGGTGGTTTCCTTATTAAATTCTCCCTTCACAAATAAGTATAAGCTAGAAACATTGGTTATGATACATACTCAAATTTGCTTAGTCCAACTTAGAAACGAAAGTTGTTCCATTATTTGGTTCCCGGCCAACTTAAATCATCGGCCGCTCCGGTTCTGAATGTTTTCCGAATCAACTGGTTTCGGAAATTAGACTAACCGGAATTCGAATGATAAGTGATTATAATGTGTATAGTCTGCGATTTTAGGGGTGTGGCGCTAGGTATGTAGGTTCCAGGTCACGGTTAATTATTTAAATATAAATAAGAATACAAATATTTTATTATCAGAAACAGGCCATAGAAAGCCCAAAACGGAATAAATAAATAAATATCGCCAGACGAACACACCAACTATATGGTCCCAAACTAAGCAATGCTTGTACTATGGGTACTTGTACAATGGACTGGGGCGATCCCAGTGATACTCAGAGAAGGGAAAATTACGAAAAGGCCATTTCCGAAATTTACTCTGGCGTGAATCGAACCCGCAACCACCCGATGCAGTGAGCCGAGCGGCCTACGCTCGAACCACAGCGCCAAGCGGTCGTCAATAATCCTACTAATATTATAAATGCGAAAGTTTGAGAGTGTGGATGTATGTTTGTTACTCTTTCACGCAAAAACTACTGAACGGATTTGGATGAAATTTGGAACACAGATAGTTTATAACCTGGATTAACACATAGAATACACTTTACTTAAGTCTATGCGGACGAAGTCCCGGCAGAAACTAGTATAATATATTTCACTATTTGTAGGATAGGTATTAGGTATTAAGTTTATATCATAACTAGCTGTGCCCCGCGACTTCATCCGCGTAGTATTGGATTATTGGGTTAAAAAGTATCCTATATGTTAATCCCGGTTATAATCTATCTGTGTTCCAAATTTCATCCAAATCCGTTCAGTAGTTTTTGCGTGAAGGAGTAACAAACATACATACATACATACATACATACATCCACACTCACAAACTCTAGCATTTATAATATTAGTAGGATTTTGCTTTTCCTATACCTACCTAGAGTTGAGTTCCTATCTAGGTGGGCGTCTCCACATATTTCCAATTGCATTTTATTGAGCTGATCGTCAAGTTTATAACTCTCATTTGTTTTGCCTGCAGCAATGAAATTAGAAAGTATTGGCCCCAAAGATATGTACGAGGGCTCGATCCAACCCAAGCTTCAAGTGGATCCAGCTATTATTTCTCAATTGGATAACGCGGATAAACGATTGATATGCATTATGTAACGAGATTGGAGAAAGTTTGTTCGGAGTGTTTTTTTTATCGTGTAATCATTTGGGCCTATGGAAACAGATTATATAGTAATGGGTCTATAAATCAACTCACCTATAGGTCAATCACCTAATCGTATGGAACAAAAGGAACGCTTGTATCGACTAAAGGCTTAAAGTAGGTAATACTTTGACTATATAGGAAATAATTATGAAATAAAATGTCGCATAAGACAATACCTATGGTATTCGCAAGAAATTACTTGATCCAAGGAGCCAAACTTCCTACGCTCAAAAGGCTAAACTAGATAGAGCTAAATAAATGTAAGTAATTTTCTTTTACAAATATATTAGAAATTTATTGTATAAATACATTTATAATGTTTACCACAAATGAGGTTTTGTTTAGATTTAATCTAATGATTGACCTAAATTAATGAAAATCTGTTATTAATATTACTGATATAAAATCTTTGAGACCAGTGGCCCTATGTGAAAGCCTATAATAATATTTATAGTGTGTATACGCCTAACGCCGACACCCAAGTGCAGTGTGTCAGCGTGCGGTCGTTGAACCGGGCGGACTCATTTTACTTTCATTTAATTGCTGAAGACGCCTTGACGATCCGTCTACTCCTTCTAGATGCTAACTCGAGGTAGGTACATAGGCACTTTATTATCTGCGCTCGAGTCTAAGAATCTCATTTGTAAACGCCAGTGAAGTTATGACAAGATAATTAGGGACATTTCATTTTGACAACGAGGTAAGATGCCTAGATGGGTTCATGGGTTGGCAGTGCATATTAATAATTCTGGTTGTGGGTCTAGAGTCAGTTGTTCTGATTGACAAAAAGATTTATAATTACATAGGTAGGTACTTTTAATCTATACAAATAAATAAAATTGGAATGTCTGTTTGTAATATCAAAATAACACCTTTTCACTAAATGCATATGAAAGTAAATAAGGTACTTATAACGAAACCGCGATTTATTTATTTTTTGTCTGTCTGTCTGTCTGTGTGTTTGTTCCGGGTAATCTCTGAAACGGCTGGACCGATTTCGACGGGACTTTCACTGGCAGATAGCTGATCTTATAAGGAGTAACTTAGGCTACTTTAATTTTAGAAAAACAAAAAAAAAAATATTGCAGGTTTTTTAGAAACTAAAAAACGTACTTATCAACACAAGTTATTATTTCTTAATCTTGTTAATCTTCACAATCTAAAGAAATAATGATCATAATGCAAGTTGGCATTTAATTACGGATCAGCTCATAGGGACTGAATTAAATTAATTTAAAATCAGTGTTCAAAATTATATAAAAGTACTGACTTTAATTTCAAATAATGTTCTTTATTTAATAACAAAATTAATAAAAAGTACATTATTAGGTACCTAAAGTGACCCTCGAGAACTGTGGTGAAAGAGCCAATTGTCGGAAATAACAAAGCTGAGCAGGATTTCAAGTTCAATGTGTGTCGTCGCTGTAGGTCGCCGGGTGACCGGCCGCGACGCGCCCGGGAAAGCCAGCTTTTACTCTTTCCACGACACGTGTCTGTTGTACGCACTTGTTTATGTTATGAGACGTCCGGTCTCGAAGTTATTGAAGCTGATTTATCGTGTCGTAAAACTTGCCTCATTTTTACAATATTATACGATGACGCTGTTATAATGATGTTGGTACGAACGCCCGTAATTAATAAATCAATCCAGGTTCAAATTTTGCTATTTACGATTGGTATTACAATCTTTCTTTTGGGGTATCAGTTGTAATATTTGTAGACAATCGAATCCACACGTGTTATTACTAATTGAATATAAGATTATCAGCTTATGAAAGTTTCTTGCGACTACTTACACACGGTAATAACTAATAATATTAGCTGCTTAATAGTTTTCATTTCTTGGAAAAAAACTCCAATAGAATTTTAGTTCCTTGGACTAGAATTTTCCCAACAGAGACGTTTCTTCTGTGTTTACATTGTGATCGGGTTCAGTAGCCTTCTTACTTTCCACAGTAGGGTAAACAGGTAAATAGTGGACGTAGACGGAACTCGCCACGTCCGTCAGCGCAGTGGGTCGACGTGTGCCCATATTTGGCGCTTCTACCCGATAACCGTATTAGATTCTGTATCGTTTCCTCACTCTATGATAGCTTGTGATCTACTGGACTGATTTGAATACTGATATGTGAAATAGATACTAATTTGGCAGTATAATAATTATAGGAATGCACTTTTTAATTTAGTTGATTAATAACTTCAGTTGGGGTGGCCCCGTTTGGATTCTACTACATAACAAATGGTTTAAGTGCAAATGTGATAGGCTTATTATAATCTTTTTAGGAATAACTAGCTGAGCCCGCGACTTCGTCCGCGTGGAATTTAACTTAACAAAAAAGCCCGCTCCCGCGTTCTGAGCCCACGCGACATGACCCATTTTTTTAAATATTGTTTTTCTAAAATAAAAGTAGCCTAAGTTACTCCTTAAAACATCAGCTATCTGCCAGTGAAAGTCCCGTCAAAATCGGTCCAGCCGTTTCGGAGATTACTCGGAACAAACACACACACAGACAGACAGACAGACAGACAGACAGACAGACATACAGATAGACAGACAGACAAAAAAAAATTAAATCGCGTTTTTGTTATATGTGTCGTATGTACTTTCATATGCATTTAGTGAAAAGGGGTTATTTTGATATTACAAACAGACACTCCAATTTTATTTATTTGTATAGATAACTCAATATTTATTGAACTGAAATAAATAGTGTGTAGTATCGGTTAAATCCAAATGATCTCCTTTTCCAACAAACCCACAGGAAACGGCAGCAAAAAAAGCGCTTACTCATACAACTGCCGATTAGAAAAGCTTAACTAAACGATTCGAACAGATTATAAGTAATTTTCGCGAAAATAGTACGCAAACAGCCGGTCGGGTGATTTCTTTGCGGTGCCAGTGATGTCCCATAAATGGGTAATGTGCCGATTAACAATCATTAACTTTCAAACGTCGAGTAATTTCCGCCAATGGATTGTTTGAAAAAATTGTCGGCAATGCCCGGTTCTTACCATATATCGAAAAAAAACTGGCCAAGTGCACGTCAGACTTGGACATTGAGGGTTCCGAACGTAGACATACAAAAAATAAACCTTACCGAAATAGGGCATTTAAATCATGTGACTTTCATATGACAATAACTTCGGGTAACTTTAGACCTCCACCTCGTCAGCTGTAATTCCCTGTTCAAATTAAATGTTTTATTTGTTTATATTGGGGCCAAAGATTTACATATTTTGTGTGAACTTCAAGTCCCTCACTCTTTTCTATATCATTCCGTTTATCAGCTAGAAGCCTCTGACAGACGGACAACGTGAGCACAACAATAGGGTTCCACCCGGACCCTTCAGAGTTCGGAACCCTAAAAACAAATCGTCATGCTAACTAGACGTTGCATTAATCGTTAGTTTAAAATATTAACATAGGAATATTTTTTTGTCGGACAGTAGCAGTTTAATAATTGCTACAATCTATTGCACCTTTGTTATCTCTACCAGGTGTAAACGTTAATTACATGTTATGTGCAGCGCAAATTCCATAACCAGAACACAGGCTTCCTACCACAACTTCATGACTAATAACAACCCATTGTAATGTAAAAGGTAGGCAACCATTACCGCGATTTAGTAAGTGAGCTCTACAATTTCTGAAACTCTATCGTGAAATTCTGCTCACCTCGTAACGCGTAGAAGCGTGATGATACGCACAACTTTCGACGGAGCGCTCTACTTCACATCCGCTACGATTAACAATTACAATAATATCTAAAATGATTGATGATGAAACGCTTTTATGGAGATTTTCATGAGAGATTTTTAAAAATTATTGAAAACTAGCTGGTGGGGGGGGGTATGCAAAATTGATGTTGACCGATTCTCAGGCCTACCCGATATGCACACAAAATTTCATGAAAATGGGTCGAGCCATTTCGAAGGATTTTGGCAACAAACACCGCGACACGAGAATTTTATATATTAGAGAATTTTATATATTAGCGGCCCGCCCCGGCTTCGCACGGGTACATTGCGGTTACATTATTCGAGTTTTAGTAAGGATCCCCTATTTTTTTGAAAATATATTATAGCTTATGTCACCCGAGGATAGTGTAGCTTCCCAACAGTGAAAGAATTTTTCAAATCGGTTCAGTAGTTTCGGAGCCTATTCATTACAATCAAACAAACAAAGTTTTCCTCTTTATAATATTATATAATTATTAGTATGATGTAATCATTGCTCGGTAGCTTCTGCCAACAGCTTCGCTAGCGAAGATTTTATGTTCCGGAAGTTGACAACAACCCCACCTACTATGCCCAACATAGCTAAGAATCATCAAAGTGATTCCATCCTATACAAAGTACAAACGATTTCAGGTGATTCCATTCCAAGTACAAAGAAAAATCATCACAATCGGACTAGCCGTTTAGAAGGAGAATAATTACGAACACACCGGAATGTTATATAATATGAAGATTATAGCGGCAGAGAAAATATTTTAAGGGTTCCGAGATAAAACTGATGCTATGATTTTTTCATACATTTTGACCCAATTCTGGACCTGGAGATATGCAAAAGTTGTTGTCATTTTGCCTTATGGCTGTAGTAAAAGCTATAATAGCTTTTTATTTATTTTTTATTAAAATTGTTAGTTCATAAGTCGTTGTTATACTGTAAATATTATAAATAATTTAAATGTTAACATTAAAGAATCCTTACTAATATTATAAATGCGAAAGTAACTCTGCCTGCCTGTCTGTCTGTATGTCGCGCTTTCACGCCAAAACTACTGAAACGATTTAAATGAAATTTGGTACACAGATAGTCTAGAGCCTAAGAAAGGACATGAAACAGCTTATTATTTAATCTGTGCCAGTACTAATTGAATAGATGGTGTCTCTGAGTGTGAAGAAAATGAGACCTAATTGTGACTCAGAAATAGTCTGTTTTCGCTTTATCTATTTAGAACTTCTAACCAACCTTTCAGTAATTCGTAGGGATTGCTTGTAACACAACGATTTCTTCTCATCTATGAGCCAATAAATAAGGTATATTCAATAAATCTGCGCTCTATAATAGAGACTACAATACACTACACGGATGTTATTATCGAAACCACTGTGCTCCAGATGCGAATATATTCAATTTGTGTAGCGTTACAAGACCGCGTGAGATCAGACAGTACGATGAATTTTATCGATAAGTGGACCGGATTATCTAGAGTTTGTTTAGACGAAGTTTAGTCAGCGGTTTGGGTTCGGATGGAGAAATCAATTATCTGATTTTATACTTTTTTGACGACCGCTTGGCGCAATGGTTCAAGCGTGGTGGGCTCACTGCACATGGTGGTTACAGGTTCAATTCCCGTCAGGGTAAATTTCTGAAATGGATTTTTCGTAATTTGCCTAGATCTGGGTGTCACTGGGCTCGTTCCCAGTCCATTGTACTGTACTGTACCTTTAGTACACGCGTTGATTAGTTTGCGACCATTAAATGGAATACGAGTTATAAAAGTCTACTTTTTTGTGGGAATCAGCTTACCTATAAAATTGTTTGTTCCATAAGTATTTCGCAAATGAAAACTTTCGAATTACTTGCGGTCCGAAAATCAATGCTTTTCATTAATTTTCATTCAGTATGTTGTTATAAAACTTATAGATTAATTGACTGATATTATTTAATGAGTAAAGGCGCCATAGCCTATAAGTCACGCCTTAATATAGATTGAATTAAGAATCATAGTCCGACATTCACAGCCTTTCTAGCACTCTATTGGTGGAAATAATTTGGTTGTCAAGTACGTGAATGGTTTATTTTTAATAAGCAACTTTTTATTGGGGTTCTTTATTTATGTTAGGCACTACCGACCAATCGTTGCTTTCTGGGAAACGTGATTCGAATGCCGATTGTGCGGCGCCCTTATTGGTTTACGTATTTCGCTTTTATTTTGTTCGTTATTTGAATATTTAAATACCCCTTGATATAATTAAAATAAATAAATAACTTCATAATAATAATATGAGAGGGAACCATCGGTAAAATACCTAAATATTGTGATTGCAAGATTTGTTGAATTTGGAATCCTAAGCAATTTGCAATTAGGTTTAATTTGGAGTGTCAATGTAATATCCAGGCTGAATAGAAAAATGTTTGATATGCTTACCATGTGTAGTAAAAGCAAGACGCCTACAGCCAAGCCCCGTCGCAGCCGCATCTTCAACTGTGGACAAATAAATCTAAATCAAACAAAGTTTAATTATTTTTTTATTAAAAAAAATCGCAAAGAAGCTTACAAACCGCCTAATGTTAAGCAGTTATCGTAGCCTATAAATTAAAGGGAATGGGACAGAGGAAGGGACAGGGGGTTTAGGTATTTTAAATTCAATTGATGAACGGGTTTTTAGCGATATACGGCCAGATCCATAATGGACAATTAATCATCTATTGTGCCTGCTTATGAACCCTACTTACGGTGAAGGAAAACATCGTGAGGAAACCTGCATGTCTTACAAGATCTAACCAATTTTCGAAAGACATGTGAAATCCGCCAACCCGCATTGGGCCAGCGTGGTGGATTATGGCCTGAATCCCCCTCATGATGAGGGGAGGCCCGTGCCCAGCAGTGGGACGTCAAAAGGGCTAAATTATTATTATTATTATATGGACCCTCGCTGGCTTAAATTAGTTTAGAAACCGCAGAATCCTGCAATTTAGATAGTCTTGTTTTAACAAAACTATTTATTATAATTAGCGCCACACATATTGAATGCTAGCACGCGACAATACCAGAAGTGCATTCTCGCGTGCTTCCACTGAATGATTTTTGGGCATCCGATAATTCGCCACTGACCCAGTGAACGCAGACGTGGCAATTTATAGAATAAACATCAATAAAACGTGTCACGACCATAGAATAGAAATATACATTTGAATGAAAAAAAATACGTCACCAAAATATTTTTATAGAGTTCCTAGTAAACCTATGAATAGCTACGAGGCACTACATAATAGGTACATCTTTTCTGCAATTACAAATTTTGCAATAAATACTAGTAATAATATCTACTATTGTAACTCGGTCATACCCATGTGTGGGAAATAATTATGTAAGGTTTTTTGCTTTTAACAGTTTTAAAAATTATCCCAGTCCCCAATCTCATTCAATTGACAACTTGTGAGAAATGCATTTGGTATTGCAAGCATCTATAGCCTACGGTAACTGCTTAACATCAGGCGGGTCATGGGCTTGTTAGCAGACTTCGTAATATAAAAAAACAATCCAGGTGCAATTAGTCATATTACGATCCGTGGTGCCTTACAACTGGTCTTCGATCGGCTGTGGCGGTCTGGTTTCTGTGGCAATTAGCCCATACCAGCTACATACATTTTGTCTCCCGCTTTGCACCGGAGGGAAGTGGAAATATTTTCTTCCAACTCCTCCTATTATTTCTTTCGATTGAATTCGTGCGGGTTCCAAGACAATTTGGCTTTTCGAGGACTGGACTCGTCGAGGTTCAAACCTCGACGTCATTATTGGTCACCATTGTCGATCCTGGCTTATAGGAGTTACAGTGGTGGGAGTGTGTGGCGGGACTAGTCCCATAAAATAATATAAAAAAACAATTACCTACCTACTTAACAACAATCTAATTAACAACGCTTAATTAAGAAGAGCTAATTAATTACCACTCATAACCACCACGATCGTCATTTACGAGTATGATATCTTCTGTCGTAAAACAATCGCATCATTATCTCGTACGTTATATACCAGTTCACAGCCGTCATCAATAGTGCCCCATGAACCGACTTTGTCACAAGAACCCACGCCTACAGAAACGGGCTTGTCACAAATAGTGGTACAGTTTCTAACGCTATTTAGGACGGAATCCGGTGCATTTTGTGTTTTTGTGCGCGTGGGCACAGTTGGAATTCTAGATAAGATATTATTTATGATACAATTTTAATTTTCGAATCAATATAGTAGGCTTCATTTACACGGCACGGAGGAAACATGTTTTTTCAATACATTTGGCCGCATTCGGATTCAAATGCGATGGCGACCACAAAACTATAATTCCATATCGTAAGTATATCATAAGATGTGATACTCACCCGAGACAGAGACCAACCATTAGGACCAATCGAAGTACCTACCTGTCTTAAGCCATGTTTTGTAAAGTAGACACTCTTGGTGGCTATAATTTCTAAGAAAACATAACTCTTCCTTTTGGCTTTGTCGTATTGTCGGGTAATAAACAGTAAGCGATCATTCACACTATGAAGACCGTGTTTGGCACTCGGATACATTCTAATTTTATGTAAATTATCGGGGTTGACTTTAACTCTGTACTTACCTACAGGACGGCGTATCTTGTTATTTGACTTTACAACCAACCAATAAACCACCAATATGACTATTAAATTAAGATTCTGCTATTTTAACCGAAACAATAATTCGTTTGAAAACTAACTTAAATGTTCTAATCACTCAGACAAGACTTATTTGCATTATAAATAATGATGTTCGATGTCGAGTCCATAAATCAATGAGTGTACATCCTTATCTGCATGCCAATCTACCGCGCACTTTCAAAGCCTCCCAAATGTACCAATATTGTGAACGTGTAGACGTAAGCAGCTTCTAGCATTAGAAATTGTAGTTCAAGGGTGAGTGGGTCAAATTTCTGCGATCCGATCGCTAAGGAGTTTACCCACTTATTGCCCTTTCGTTTTCACATGATAGGGAAAGTTTGGGAATATTGCGAGCGATGTATAGTTGATTCTGAATACGGAAGTTGTATACTCGTAGATGTAGAAGATTTTTTAATACGTGTTGGTCGAAATGCAAAATATTTACTGATAAGCCACATTGATCAGCTGACCGAAACTACAAAGTAGGTAGTTTTAGAACTCTTTAGAACTCAAACTTTTTAAGATAACTGTTGTCAAACGTGCCCCTTTGTACATCGATTTTGGACTTGCATTTAATAAGTACAAATTCAAACTCTGTTATATAATAAGAATGTTCTTCAATATCTTACAACTTTTTCTACGTATACCAGGAACTCATTATCGGTAGAGGTTGAGACTGTTGAGATAGTTGTAATGAACAACGGAATGTTACATTACATATTTAGTTTATGTAATTAATCCGCTTGGAGCTTTCATTTTTAATATTAGCATTCACTGAAGTACTGTCTAGAAGCTTTCTTACTTTCATAACGATAAGTATCGGATTACCGACTCTCTGTCGTATGTTTATATTCTTTTTAACTACGGGAACAGGATGAGATTTCATTGTGTCTTTCATGTTTTTATTGATTTTAAGTGTTGCAAGTGTAATTGAAGTCATTTTGTGCGTGGGTAAACCAGAGAGTTCATTCATTTTCATTTCCTTTCGCATTTGAGATAATGATTTACTCTGTATATGAAGCTGTTTCATCTTATTAATACCGTCGTGACTTCTACTATTTATTTTGCATACGATTTTGTTCGTAAAGATGGTTTTTGTTTTCATCTAAAATAAATAATGTTCACATTTGTATGTTGTATACATTAGATTAGAATATATTTTTTGTTTACTTTTCCTACGTTTACCCTAGCTAACTCGGCGGGCTCGTTATTTTTATCCCAATATTGCCCAGCAGTTCGCAAAAAAATGGAAATTGAACACGTTGCTTACTCGTTGATTCGTGAAATAATTGGCTAGTCCCAATCCTGTCGTTTAGCGCTTAAACAAAAACATCGGCTCCGAACTCGCGATCTTAATTGGCGGGATTTGGCCCGCGAAAGTAAAGACGTACTCACACCGCACTTTAATCACACAATTTTGGGCGTTCCTGACGAACGGGTTGGGTGATTTCGGGCAAGTGGGCCGTGGGAGAGCCGGGAGAAAGTACTGAGGCGTATACGGCGACTCTTTGTGCATGCCACTTTAGAGTTTTTGCGGCGATTTTCGCTTGTGAATTATGCGGTCGCAGTGGCCATTGTATAATTACAGGGTGCGGACTTTATTGCGCTTTTGATGATACGGAACGTTCGGGCCCCGATGTCGATTTGCAGATTAACAATTAATAAAATGAATCATTATCTTTTATCGTTTCACGGTTGTTGCGGGTAATGTTCGCATCTTTTGGGGTGTTCGATTATGTATTCCATCCTGAGTTTATTTATTGCCGAATCAAATATTTTAGCTCGTTGAATAATACTTTTGAGGAGTGATTTAGTAGGTACTTTTATTATAATTAATTATTCGACCATAATTTTATTTATACATGATTCACAGTAGTTTTAAATCCATTGTTTTAAATACATCAATAATAAATAATTTAAGTAATTAAAGTTTTAAATGACAATTGATAAACACGTTCGCACTATTAGGCTATCTGAGAATAGTGAGAAAATTAATGCAAATCTTGGAAATTAATTAATTTAGCGACACCACAACATACAATTTCCTAACCATCTCAAAAATTATTAAAGCAATGATCATTAAAATAACGCAATTAAAATCGCACACGATGTTCAATTCAAAGCGGTCACGAATACGACTTATTCAATTTCGGTAAGTCATCATTACCGGTGATTCACGGAGCGAGGGCATGCCACTCAAACCGTTTCGGTAAGTCATCATAGAAATCAAACAGTAGGTACCTATATTTATATAAACAGAAGATGTTGGATTTTGTTCATGTGTGTTAATAGATCAGAGCAAATTTCAGAAATTTTATTATTATAATATGCCTATACAACTGGCAGTATGTTTTGGTGGGTAGGTCTGGGTGTCACTGGGATCGCCCCCAGTCTATTGTACGGTACCCATAGTACAAGCGTTGCTTAGTTTGGGGCCATACAGTGTGTGTTAGTCTGGCGATATTTATTTATTTATTAAGTACTAGCTGTGCCCCGCGACGTCATCCGCGTAGTATTGGATTATTGGGTTAAAAAGTATCATATATGTTAATCCCGGTTATAATCTATCTGTGTTCCAAATTTCATCCAAATCCGTTCAGTATTTTTTGCGTGAAGGAGTAACAAACATACATACATACATACATACATACATCCACACTCACAAACTTTCGCATTTATAATATTAGTAGGATGTGCAACATCGATATTTGATTATGTGCTTTGAAGGTCATTCAATAAAGATATGTTTCCATTGCATCCTAGTTTCATTCACAAAAATAATCCGATCTGTTCTTCTCTCAATACGTCATTACCGTCAGCTCAGCGCACGCGCAGTGGATCACGCGGGGCGCAAGCGCACCCACTCGCGCTTACTTTCACTGCGGACTTGACACGATTAGTCGGCCCTTCGACGGAAATTATTTGTGAAAGAATTTCATGTACTTATTCATTCCTTAGCGGTAGTGTAAATTACTAAAACTGTCAGATTACAAGGAGATTCAACCGAAGAATACTCAGTCGTAACTTAAATTCATGGCTGAATAATTTAAAATCCTAATAATTATAATATTTAACTTATTTTTAATTGTATACTTAACGTAAAATCTCGTCTTGATATAGCATAATTAAAGATGACAGTTCCCAGTGTACGATTCTTTGCCAGACCCTTAAAATAATAGCACAACAAAGGTGTTTCAGAAAAGACTTTACTATCATTATGTAGTGACTCACTTACATAATCGTCTCCGAATTCTAAAACCGTAAGCACGATAAGATACTTGCAACAAGAAAGAAACTGTTCTTAATTTATTATTCGAAAGTGTGTAATAATTAAATCATATTTATTTTACATTAAAGTCATACTCCCGAAGACCATTCAGATGCATAAATCAAAACACTTATGTTTATACTGAAAGCAACAATATCGGAGGTAGTTTTGCAATCAGTGCACTAGATCTTGCGGTTCATTGACCCTGCGCCCGCGCAACGAAACTGAAAGTATTGCGACATTGTTTGTATAAGGATATCGGATATAATATACTGTATGATTATGTACATATTTATAAATAGTAATCTGCAATACCCTTGTCATCTGTGCTACGCTTGGCAACAATAATTTGTTGTGTCGAATCCTACTCAAAATTTAATATTTATAACATAATTTGTTTTTTTTTTTGATATGACTATATGTTGTTGGCCAGAGTGGCCATAACAACTTCACCCGGACAGAGGGCGAGCGCAAGTGCGCTCCAGCAAGAGGGGCATTGGTATCGTTCAGTAATCGATACGTTGGCAAAAAGTATGGGATTTAGAGTAGGATTCAACAAAACAAATACACGATATATCGATTCGATTATCGTTGCTATAAGTAGCACCCCTGGTTAGTTTGAACAGCATAATGTTTCCTTTGGATCAGCCTAAACGACAAATTGTCTAAGAAGATTTCTTAGGGAGCAGCTTACTCACATAATTTACTATCAAAATATGACAGTATGGCAGTTTGGAGCAAAGAAATCACAATAAGACACGTACTCCATAAACATCTATAGAAGCTAAGAGCAGCAAGATATATCACAGGGTCAAACTAAACTGCACTAATGCCTCCATAATGATCTTGTATATGGAGGCATAAGTGAACTTGACCTTATGGCTCTATCCACGTGGATACTACGTGAGGTTACTTTAAACAAACTTAAGTACCAGTGTCAACAAAGTCAAGAGTTTCGAAAACGTGTCAGTCGTAAAAAAAAATCGAAAACTAACTTTAAAACAACATAGCGCTCACGAAAGTAATTGTTTGCACTTTCACCGTAACTAACAACAGGATCTCGAGGATCTATCTCCATACGTCAACTTGTCACTGAACACGTCACACGTGTAATAAAAACTGGAAAGAGAAAGACACACTTGCCGAAATTACCCAATCATGCGTGTGAGCGGTACCGATGCATGTTACGTTTTCAGCGTTACAATTTTGACGGCCAAATGTTGCGGTCAACGACATGCGATATTCCATACTTTTGCTTTCGCACGGTTTTGTGGTCACGGAAGTTGTTAATTGGTTTATTCATTTATAGTCTGACGTCAGGAGATAGTTGGTTGTTAAGATCCATATCGCAGGCATGACAGCTACGACATAACAGTGTGCAAGGTAGCTTACGGAGATAGAGTCAAGCTTAGATTACAGCTCATATACGGGCCGGCTCGATCGGGGTAGTACCACCCTCACACGGAAGATCGGCGTAAAGTAGCTATTATAGCTGCGTTTTGTACGATTAGTGAGGGAGCCGGAGCTCTATCCTAATTCTTACTCCATTGGTATTGCAAGCATCTATAGAGTACGGGTACTTAAGATCAGGCTGGTCGTACACCTGTTTGTCAACCTAGTTACTTATGTATACTAGGTGAAACAAAAAGGGTATACTATTTTTTTTGCAACTTAACATTGTAAATCTCAAACTATCGGCTTTGTGGGACAGTTGAAGTACTAAAGGTTTTGTAGACTTTTGAAATCGGTCAACAGCTGTATTCCTATAACAACTTTTGTTTTTCAAGTTCCCTCCAAAGCTGATGGTTTTAGAATTACAAAGTTTTGAAAGAAAAAGTATACCCATTATGTTTCACCTTGTATATAAAAAAAACAGAGGTCTTTTTTAGACTCATCTGCTTCTTAGATCACATATAAGATGTGGTTAAGTAGGTATCGTTTATATTAATATTATTTCTTCTACTCTCTCGATATTATTTCCTTTCATCCAACAGATGTTTACTCACAAAGGTATACGATTTTGGTAATGTATAATAGTTTGCCTCGGTCCTACAAAATCTTTCATGTTGAAAATGAAATTTAATATGCCCGTAAACCCTAATATTTACTGTCAGTTAACTTAGAAAGCTTGTTTCAAAACCACAGCTGCGCTTAGGACGTCTAAGTGATTGCAGAAACTGCATACATTCTAAAGGAATGCTGTAATTGATGGGGCAGTAAAACTTATGCTGCTGTGAATGATATCTTCAAGCGTGTGATTTACAATATCGTAAGTGGTAACAAACTGGGCCATCACCACGCTAGCTACTCAAATCGTAATAGAAAAGCAAACGCTCGCGATTACGTATCAAACGCTCCGCTTTTGACGTTTTGCTGACACCATACGCTATCAATGTCAGTAGAAATCGTGAAGCTCGTGTCAGCAAAATTAAAAGCAGTAACTTAGGTTACGTTTATTTTAGAAAAAACAATTTAAAAAAATGGGTCCTGTTGCGCGGGCTCAGAACGCGGGAGCGGGCATTTTTGATAAGTTAAATTCCACGCGGACGAAGTCGCGGGCTCAGCTAGTACAATATATATTTTAAAATGTTATTCTAATCAATGACGTCAAATTACTAATACTCCACTGATTTGGACCGAACAATACAAAACAAACCAGATAAACAATATTATATTTTATTATTCTTATTTCTAATTTTATTTAATATAGTTTGTATATATTATATATAAATAATGTAAATACTCAGTTTTCATATCATTAGCGATAAACAATTATAATAATTAAACAACAACAATTCCTATTGATACGGCGTTCACATGGAATCCTAGGAAACGTTGACAGTTAGGGTTAATTGCTGCACACAATGAGACGGCACCCACATGGATGGGAACCCGCGGCTCTGCATCGTAAACCCACATCGAAGACCTGCTAGCACACATCGGGTCGAGGTCGGGCCATAGAATGAGCGAGGCAAAAACATCGCATCTCAGATTAGCTTCCTAATGGAATTGTTAGCGGGAAATGGAAGAGGAACTTTTGCCTCGGATTTATTGAATGTGGCACTTGGGCAGGTACTTCAGAAACGTCTTGGTTGCATATAGTTCACTTCATTATATACACATTTGTAGATATGCAATACTAGGGGCCGTAGGAATAAATCGATCTCAAGTCAGAGAAAGATCTTGAGAATGCCTTTGACATGTCAATGTCATATTTTGTACTGATATGTCGTAAGAATGTAATTTCTAAATCCGCTCTTAGACTTGAGATCGATTTATTAATACGGGCCTAGTTATATTTTATGTTTATCGTTAAAAGGTAGTAGGTATTTATTTTGACTATAAATCACAAATCAATTAACATCGTCATCAGACGTTAGACGACACTGATATTGTTCATTCAGACTGTTTTCCGGTGCCGCAATCTGTCAAAATGTATAGAAAAATCGTTGTTACATTAACATGACGATGACGATCGGCGTGTAAATGTAGCATTTAGCTCCCTTTGTAACACATGCACGCTCATTTATGACAGCTTATCAATTATTTGACAGCTCAAATAATTGAAAAAATGTTTGAGCAAAAAAACTTGTTAAATTTGTGTGTGTGTTGTTACATAAAAGGTACCTTACAAGTTACATAAACATGTTCGGTGTTATCTTACAAATGTCTTACCCATTGACACAGCTTTAACTGAATAAAATGAGATATTCAAGGCGTTCTTGTGTTGTCATCTCATAATAGTATTTCTTTAACACGGTGTAATTACGCTTCTCGTATTTATCATTTGTTAAGTAACTTCCGTTTACCGTATTTAGAACCAAAGACCGCATAAATTACATCGTAAAGTTGGTTAATAAAATTTCATCGCTGTGTTTATGGCCCAACTGCAACAAACGCCTTCACAAACTAATCACTTGATGGACTTTTTGGTTATTTTGTCGATTTTTTAATCGACTGTTATTCATGTTCGATTATTAATGTTTCTACAGTTATATGATCAATTATAATATTTTAAAAAAAAACTTTTAACTGTCTTGAATATTGTAGAGGACTTCACTGACACGTCTCATATGTTTTTGGCACTTTAAGCTATGAACCTATTTTAGTACCTACATTATGAGCAATGTAGCCTACTGAAAAAATCTCCTTACAAAGTGTTACCTTTATTAATACATTTTGTAATAAACTCTCTTATATATCCAGATGTAATCACTGATGGGTTATCGATGCGAAGTTAAGCAACGCTTGGCAAGGTTAGTCAGAGATGGGTGATCATTTAGTAGGAATTTGAACTGGTGTATGTTCATGCCTCCGAAGGTTAACAATCGGTCCTGCGCCTGTCCTCTCTCCGATCGTGTCGGATCGTCCTCCCATCGGACTGTCAGAATGAGGGAAAAGAGATTGCAACTTCCGCTTGCGCAATACAAGGTGACACATAATGGGTATACTTTTTTTTTCAAAACTTAACTTTGTAATTCTAAAACCATCAGCTTTGGAGGGAACTTGAAAAATAAAAGGTGTTATAGGAATACAGCTGTTGACCGATTTAACAAGTCTACAAAACCTTTAGTACTTCAACTGTCCCACAAAGCCGATAGTTTGAGATTTACAAAGTTAAGTTGCAAAAAAAATAGTATACCCATTTTGTATCACCTAGTATAATATCATCTGCGTAGTTATCTTAGACATCGTCGATATTGGCCACCATGACAGAAGTTCGTTCAGGAAGAGGATGATTTATGTAGTGATTATGTTCATTAAACTTATTATGATTTTTCAGACGCAATTTATAAGTATAGCTCAAAAACCATAGGAACTAGATGAACTGACTCCGCTGCTTTCACTTAAGCACCATTAATAAATGTAGGTACCGACAGTTATTAACCCTTAAAGCAACAAAGCTCTGTACACTTCTTGAATTCAGAATTAGTTTTAGGTACTCCATCTGAACCAATTTGTTTTCTTACACTCCTTAGTTTCTATTAAAACATTGAAAGCAAGTAATAACTTTTGAGTTTCAGAATACAAAATACGGAACTCGTTAAAATTAGAATTTGCTAATTCGTTACAAATATAACCCTCATATGGGTTATTCTGAATATATCTTAGAGAAGCACAAACTAGAAGTGCGTGAATAAACTTTGAAGATTTTTTGGTCAATTCCGAAAAAAAGAGAGGCTAAATAAAGGTTTTTTTTTTCAGTTTTTTTATCTAACATCATCAAAACATGGAACTTTAAAAAATAATATAGGTATGTAATACTTGTTGTTCAGCTCTTGGTTCGGCTCATATCATTGCACCTTTACCAACCGTCTCTATAAAGTTTATTATGTATGCAAATACTCATGTACCGTGAGTACGGAATAAATCATACAACCTGCGTAGTGAGCGGTAAGTAAGAGTAGTCAAAAACGAAAGTAGATTCGATCTAGAATCGGGACTGCCGAAACATCGGGCCCGTCGGATTGTGGTCAGTCGGTCGTTTACTTTCACCGGCTAATTAGAGATACCAAGTATCGATGTTTACAAGACCACCGCTGAGAATGCCGATATCGATATTAGCACGCCATCTATCGGCGGATGACATTTCATCTGATTTGACGTGGGAAATCATGGTCCGGAATGTGACTAGCAGCGGGCGGGTTATTTGACATTAATGACATAAAAATAGTGAAGATTGATTTTAATTTGTGACAAGTTCAAAGGTAAAAAACTTAATTAAGTAATTTAGTAAATAAGATTGATACCTTTAGCATTCCATTCACTCCAATCCCGTTTTGAAATATAAATAAACTGCACAACTAACTAGACTATTATCACATAACGGTAATATTTAATTCATAAAAATCAATTTCAAAACCGCTAACTACACACTAACTAATAATAAAGTGCAAACATCGACATAATATCGATGAAAATAAAAATGAATTGCACGTCACTATCAAAAGCTTGCCGCCTCTGCGCTGCGCGTACGCATGCGACCGAGTCCGCCTTTAATCGATTGGGCGGGCAGTCAAAAGATACATGGTTGAATACAATCTGTATATTTATTATTATTTTATGGTTATAAATTAAAATATGGTGCCTTCATGGTGGTAATTTTTTTAAACTCTCGTCCTGCAACAAATTTGCGTCAGTATAGAGGCGTAGTTATCCTACTAATATTATAAATGCGAAAGTTTGTGAGTGTGGATGTATGTATGTATGTATGTATGTATGTATGTATGTATGTATGTATGTTTGTTACTCCTTCACGCAAAAACTACTGAACGGATTTGGATGAAATTTGGAACACAGATAGATTATAACCGGGATTAACATATAGGATACTTTTAACCCAATAATCCAATACTACGCGGATGAAGTCGCGGGGCACAGCTAGTTAATTTATAATTTTGTAAGTTATTAACTTCGATTTGTTAAAATAGTGGATTTGTTATCAAAAGGCAAATCTCTCAAATATTTTCCCAAAAGATTTCGGCTAGTTAATTGGCTCCATTCTATTTCAGACAATTTTTTTAAGGTAAACGATGTTGTTTTCGTAAATAAGTAAGCATATTTTACGACTGCTTGGCGCAGTGGTTCGAGCGTAGGCCTCTCGACTCACTGCACATGGTGGTTGCGGGTTCAATTCCCGCCGGGGCGAATTTGGGAAATGGCCTTTTCGTACTTTTCCCTGGTCTGGGTGTCACTGGGATCGACCCCAGTCCATTGTACCCATAGTACAAGCGTTGCTTAGTTTGGTACCATACAGTAGTGTGTTAGTCTTGCGATATTTATTATTAGATATTATTTATATTTTTTTTTTATAAAACGAAGTACTCATTCATAGGTAATCCTACAATCCACATATCACAGTCTAAGGAACCGGTCAACAACAACATTATGAAACAATCGAAGCACATAAACACATCGCTAGATAAAAATAATCGGGCGTCATCAATTACAGCCAACACGATGTCATTGTTCGAGCCGATACGAGTTACGGCATCCGAACGAAAGGTGCTATGTTAATGTCAATTAGAGGCCAGCTTTCCCCTCGGCAATGCAGCGATTCCCATGAAACTGGTGTAAGAAAACATCTTTATATTTTTAAAGTTCCGTGTAAAGAGAAACTTGATTATTCTAATGTGTGCGGCGCACGAGTTTTTACGACAGAATTTTTTTTTATTGCTCTCGCGACATTTTCTTTGGGGAAATTCTGTTTTATGTAATACTAGCTGTGCCCGCGACTTCGTCCGCGTTGAATTTAACTTAACAAAAAATTTATTTAACAAAAAATATTTGTCTTGTACGCAGAGTTCACGGAAAGTATTTTTTTAATAAAAGTAGCTCACGTTACTTCTTATAACATAAGCTATCCGCCAGTGAAAGTCCCGTCAAAGTCGGTCTGGCCAGTTCTTTAAATACCAGAAGTGATAAAAGTATTTATTTTGATTTAAGGATTAATTTGTTACTACCAAATGTTCATCCTAATAGTAAGTCGTAGTAGTATGATAGGTAATAAGACTCGGCCACCAGCTATTTCAAAATAAATTATCAATTTTCATTGTATTTAAGGTTCACTATTTTGGCGATAATGGCTTGCACATAAAAAAACACGAAAGTCTCACAGCATCGCCCTCGTGGTTTTCGATAATTGTCCCACGGGAACATACTATCGGCATATACAATATCCCATGTTTTAATACAGGTTTTGAACTATCTGGTTTCCAAATTTCATCCAAATCCGTTCATTATGATCGATAATGGTCCCACGGGAACATACTATCGGGATAAAAAGTATCCCATGTTTTAATACAGGTTTTGAACTATATGTGTTCCTAATTTAATCCAAGTCCGTTCAGTAGGATCGATAATTGTCCCACGGGAGCATACGTGATAAAAATTATTCGGGATAAAAAGTATCCCATGTTTTAATATAGGTTTTAAACTATCTGTTTTCCAAATTTCATCCAAATCCGTTCAGTAGGATCGATAATTGTCCCACGGGAACATACGGGATAAAAAGTATTCGGGATAAAAAGTATCCCATGTTTAATACAGGTTTTGAACTATATGTGTTCCAAATTTCATCGAAATCCGTTCAGTAGGATCGATAATTGTCCCACGGGAGCATACGTGATAAAAAGTATTCGGGATAAAAAGTATCCCATCTTTTAATACAGATTTTGACCTATCTGGTTTCCAAATTTCATCCAAATCCGTTCAGTAGGATCGATAATTGTCCCACGGCAACATGCTATCGGGATAAAAAGTATCCCATGTTTTAATACAGGTTTAGAACTATCTGGTTTCCAAATTACATCCAAATCCGTTCAGTAGGATCGATAATTCTCCCACTGGAACATGCTATTGGGATAAAAAGTATCCCATGTTTTAATACAGGTTTGAACTATCTGGTTTCCAAATTTCATCCAAATTCGTTCAGTATGATCGATAATTGTCCCACGGGAACATACGGGATAAAAAGTATTCGGGATAAAAAGTATCCCATGTTTAATCCAGGTTTTGAACTATATGTGTTCCAAATTTCATCCAAATCCGTTCAGTAGGATCGATAATTGTCCCACGGGAGCATACGTGATAAAAAGTATTCGGGATAAAAAGTATCCCATGTTTTAATACAGGTTTTGAACTATCTGGTTTCCAAATTTCATCCAAATCCGTTCAGTAGGATCGATAATGGTCCCACGGGAACATACTATCGGGATACAAAGTATTCGGGATAAAAAGTATCCTATGTTGTAATACAGGTTTTGAACTATCTGGTTTCCAAATTTCATCAAAATCCGTTCAGTAGGATCGATAATTGTCCCACGGGAACATGCTATCGGGATAAAAAGTATCCCATGTTTTAATACAGGTTTAGAACTATCTGGTTTCCAAATTTCATCCAAATCCGTTCAGTAGGATCGATAATTGTCCCACGGGAACATGCTATCGGGATAAAAAGTATCCCATGTTTTAATACAGGTTTAGAACTATCTGGTTTCCAAATTTCATCCAAATCCGTTCAGTAGGATCGATAATTGTCCCACGGGAGCATACGGGATAAAAAGTATCCCATGTTTAATCCAGGTTTTGAACTATATGTGTTCCAAATTTCATCCAAATCCGTTCAGTAGGATCGATAATTGTCCCACGGGAGCATACGTGATAAAAAGTATTCGGGATAAAAAGTATCCCATGTTTTAATACAGGTTTTTAACTATCTGGTTTCCAAATTTCATCCAAATCCGTTCAGTAGGATCGATAATTGTCCCACGGGAACATACTATCGGGATACAAAGTATTCGGGATAAAAAGTATCCTATGTTGTAATACAGGTTTTGAACTATCTGGTTTCCAAATTTCATCCAAATCCGTTCAGTAGGATCGATAATTGTCCCACGGGAACATGCTATCGGGATAAAAAGTATCCCATGTTTTAATACAGGTTTAGAACTATCTGGTTTCCAAATTTCATTCAAATCCGTTCAGCATGATCGATAATTGTCCCACGGGAACATACTATCAGGATACAAAGTATTCGGGATAAAACGTATCCTATGTTGTAATACAGGTTTTGAACTATCTGGTTTCCAAATTTCTTCCAAATCCGTTCAGTAGGATCGATAATTGTCCCACGGGAACATACTATCGGGATAAAAAGTATCCCATGTTTTAATCCAGGTTTGGAACTATCTGTATTCCAAATTTCATCCAAATCCGTTCAGTATGATCGATAATTGTCCCACGGGAACATACTATCAGGATACAAAGTATTCGGGATTAAAAGTATCCTATGTTGTAATACAGGTTTTGAACTATCTGGTTTCCAAATTTCATCCAAATCCGTTCAGTAGGATCGATAATTGTCCCACGGGAACATACTATCGGGATAAAAAGTATCCTATGTTTTAATACAGGTTTGAACTATCTGGTTTCCAAATTTCATCCAAATCCGTTCAGTAGGATCGATAATTGTCCCACGGGAGCATACGGGATAAAATTATTCGGGATAAAAAGTAGCCTATGTCCTTTCTCAGGCTCTAGACTATCTGTGTATCAAATTTCATTGAAATCGGTTCAGTAGTTTTGGTGTGAAAGAGCGACAGACAGACAGACAGACAGACAGACAGACAGACAGACAGAGTTACTTTCGCATTTATAATATTAGTAAGGATTTTCGCAATATTTACCCGGTTCTGCTGCATATACGAGGTAGGCTCGGATGCAGCTGCTTGGTACATATTATGGACACGCTTATTACTAAACCTATAACCAAAATATATTTTATTAATGTTAACTAATATATTTATGAATCGTCAAAATTATGTTATGATAAGACTACCACCCCTTCTGAATGTAATTCCTTTATTTAAACAATTCAGAACTTACCGCTTCGCAATTAGCTTAAAAGCAAATAAAGTATAATTTTATAGTGCTCCCTAACTACCTATCCCTCGTATCCGATACAGTACAAGTGCAGGTACTCACTTATAGATAATAGTGGCAAAGATTATCGCGTCTGTGGCAAAATTATAGCCAGTTATCTGCGAATACATAATAATGTCTAAACGATTAGCGACAACTTATGATAATAGCCTTTATTACAAGCTCACTAGCTTACAATGTTATCGCCTTTTTGACACGAACAAATAGTCAGCAAAGGACGTCGGTCTCGATCAGTAAGTAAATTGAAACACTTTCGCTGTCAGCGGCTGCGAACTGGTTCCGTGGTTCCGGCTGCGCTAGGCGCGATTGTCCTTTCAATCAGTGATGTAACTGCCGATTCTAGCTGCCTGTCAATAGGCCATTGAACTTTCTTGACAATTTATAGCAAGTGTAGTGGAATTTATGTAACGAGACTTTATTTTCGAACAATTTATCTATTTGATTTTAGTACGACATTTATATTTACCGTATTATGATATTATGTTTCATGTTCAGCTCGGTTCCCATTAGTTTTTTCGGAGACATACATAATAATGAACGGATCTGAAAAGTATATCCATAAAAATACGAAGGTACATGTTGAATAAGAACGAGTGCACAAACGACCCAATTATAGGAACAGCGGGACCGTCCCGACATTTTTCACCGTCATTCTTTGACGTAGTAATATATTTTGATTATTTTTATATGGACCGTATAATTAGTTATTGTCAAGCTTATGGACTTTGACAAGACATTGTCATTTTTATTCATAATCTAAGGATGTGACTATCGAGGACCTATACTAGGTGAAACAGAAAGGGTAGGTATAGGTACTATTTTTTTTTGCAACTTTACTTTGTAAATCTAAAACTATCGGCTTTGTGGGACAGTTAAAGTACTAAAGGTTTTGTAGACTTATGAAATCTGTCAACAGCTGTATCCCTGTAACACGTTTTGTTTTTCAAGTTTCCTCCAAAGCTGATAGTTAATTTTGTTTAGTCTCGTCAACGTAGGATTGCCACCCCAATTACTGTCAAAGTGATTTATGTTACAAATTAAAGCACAATTCACACTTGTTCCGTCAATACACAATACGTATACATCAACATTTTTAAACATATTTTTAACACAACGATGTATAAATTTTATCTATCGACATAAATACCGCGTCAGATTTATCATTCTTCCACTCCAATTGACGCGAATGACGTTGACGTAATTCGTATTGACGTTGTGACGGTGCGACAAGTGCGACAAGAGGATTTTTTTTTTAAATAATCGTTATTTGTGAGCTGTGATTGATGATGTTTCGTATAAGGAAAATATATCCGAGGTCTATAGTCTCTATAAAATAATAGTCGCGGAACCATACCTACAAGTTTTCATACGTATCTAACATAAATACATTTTATCGATTTTCATACTGTTATTTAACCTATAGATGGTGTTGGTTAAATACTAATCATATTTTACGTATTTTATCTTTTACCGAACAAAAAAATAAGAACAATCAATTATTTTTGTGGTTCCCAATTATTCAATTAACCTTTTTTAATTACAGAAAAACTATTTGCTGGATTTACAAAACGATTGGTACAACTTACTAAAGGGTATTTTTTTTCAAACTGACTACCATTACAACAATTAAGTAAGTTTATAGGGTTCAATACAGAATTTGCGTTATAGCCATCAGTTTTATAAATCCCTAGAAACTCACAAAGATAATCTATTAACACGGATAATATTATAATGTCAGCTCATACGTCGCGGTGACCCGCGATGTGTGGACTTTCTCCCGAACACTGGTTCCGTGACTCTATCTAGCTTTGTAGGTATACGGACACGTCTTCATTTTATTACTATTGACTCTAGAATCTTAAGAATTTGTAGGTGAGGCCAGTTTTACAAGTTTTTGTACAAGACTCGCTAATATGAGGTATTCAAAAATCCATGTTCATTTTTACAAATGAATTTAAGATCCATATTAATAAATCGACTTCAAGTCTGAGAACGATCTTGAAAATGTCATTCTTATGTCATACCAATGCAAAATCACTTGTCAAATGTATACCTACTCAAGATCGGTTTCAGACTTGAGATAGATTTATTAATACGGGCTAAGAAACATATTATATGTGTGAACTGTGAACTAAGCAATGCTTGTAGCATTTTTATTGGGTGGTACATTATTATGTATGTACATAATATATTTTTATTACAAATTCTTTGGGCTTATATAAGGGGGCGTCCATTAATTACGTGAGGCATTTTTGAGAATTTATGTTTTGGCTGTAAACGTGTTGGATTATTGAGAAAAAAAATTAGGAAAACGGTTGACCCTAAAGGCCATCCTTGCAACTTCCCGCTAATTCACTGCTCTGCGGGGTTCGGACGAACACGACAAACACTATTGACTCAGATTTAGCCATATTTTATTCTAGAAATAATTGTTCACGCAATTTTACAACGTTTTCTGCTAGAAAATAATTACGTGATATTTGCCAAGACCCCCCCCCACCCCTAAGAGAGATTTGGAATGATTTAGCGTGATACCTCCGCCCCTATAACACCTCACGCAATTAATGGACGCCCCCTAAAGGACACACCACCACATATTCTAGAAAATATATGTATAGAAATCTCATCTGTGACCCGATTCTTCTTACGACACACAAGACCTCGGACATAAATGAATTTACTGCATTCTTTTAAAAATATTGTTTTACTACGAACTTTCCATTTTAGGGCGGCACAAAAATCGTAAAACAAAGGTTGCTCACAACATTTATTTTACGAGTGAAAAAAAACAATAACGTGTTAAGCAGTCAAGATACTTTCGCTAATTTAGACTTTATCACACTTAGTTAAAGTACGAAATGTGTGTGACAAGTAGTCGAAGGTAAAATTGTTATGTATTCAAACAGAAATTAATTTAAATGAGTCAATTTCCCACGTTCATAGAACACGCCTACCGTTCCCATTGGTGATGGGCAATAAAAACGAAACTTTTACTAGTTAATTAAAATCGTACGTACCACGTTACACTAAGAACTGATTAGTATCAGTTGAGAGATGAAGGTTACTTAACAACGTGTTAACTAGATGTTGAGGACATTTTAATGGGGACTTGAACTGTGGAGATTTTACGTTGAATTTAAAGTGTTTCTTGTAAATTTTAAAGGGTCAAAACATCTTTAGTATCTAGTAAAATTGCTTCAAGATAGATGATTACTATTTTTAGGGTCCCGTACTTCAAAAGGAAAAATCTGAACCCTTATAGGCTCACCTTGTTGTCTATGTGTATCATATATCTGTTTGTCTATCTGTCAATACCCTTTTTTAATTACAACAATTCCAGGTCGTTTACTGTACGAACAATACAAAATTATCTTTCGTTCAGACCATATACGAGGGCAAAAAATATGGAATTTAGTGTAGGATTCGTCAATACGAATGTCACGATAATATCGGTTATCGTTGCTAAGAGTAGCACCCCAGGACACCCCAGCCCTACGAGATAACGAAGAAATAAAATCTAAATACTTAAATCGATTTCAATTAATTTGTAACTAAGAGAAAGTTCGGATGGAACAACGGCGCGGTCAAGAAGAATACCGATGCGACCGGAGACGGGTTTCACCGATTAACGTGACGATTAAACTCTGATTAGATGAATACCGAAGCACGAGTAGCGCGTACGTTTCCTGCTTACTTAACGTGTCTGTACTATTGTGGGTAATTGTACATCTAAAGATCTCTCACACAAAAGATTAGTGTGTAAAGTAGCTATTATAGCTGCGTTTCGCACGATGGGTGATGGAGCCGCAAGACCAACCCCTTTGACTTTTCTGCCTTCTCTCCCGCTCGCCTTCAGGTGGGCAACGTGCGAGTAATACCTTTGGTATTGCAAGCATCTATAGGCTACGATAACTGGGAACATCAGGGAGATATGAGACACACCAACTGTATGGTCCCAAAGTAAGCAATGCTTGTACTATGGGTACCGTACAATGGACTGGGGGCGGTCCCAGTGACACTCAGACCTGGGCAAATTACGAAAAGGCCATTTGAGAAATTAGCCCCGGCGGGAATCGAACCCGCAACCACCATGTGCAGCGAGCCGAGCGGCCTACGCTCGAACCACTGCGCTAAGCGGTCTTCAAATGCTCAATGGAAGTTGTGGTTTCTAACTCTGTTTGGAACACAATAATGAGAATCTTCGTTCACGGTATTGTAAATTGCTTTACATCCAGCTGAGATGGTAGATACTGGCTTATTTAACTCCTGTGGTGACCCAAGATATGAGAAGCTACTTAGCAGAGGTGTGTTCTAAACTCAAAGTGTTATTTTAGGCATAACATTTTGGCTTTTTGAATAATTATTATGATATCGGAGATAACTGAAAGTTTCGGTAGAAGATAAAACAGTGTTGTCTATTTTCTCTCCATTGTTCAAAAGATATAGAGATTAAAGGGCGGTCCACCATTCCTTTAACCCAATTAAGTGGGGCTCTCACTTCGCGGTTCACTTTGTGTTTTTTTTTCAAGACAGCTTTTGAAAACTACTTTCTCTGAACAAAATATAAAGCAGTAAATATTGATTAAATCTAATTGTTTAAATAAAATAAGCATTATCAAATACATCATAAGGGAGAAGAGGCTCCACCCGCTTTATAGCATACCCAAGTGGGAACTTTATATAATTTTTTAATTTGAAAAATAGTAGTCTAATAGTAATTTACTTAGTTAAGTAAGAAGTCTACAATACTAGGTAATCGATTGAATAAGAAGTGCCATTGTGAATGAACTCATGCGTCTAACCAATTTCTATTGCGGAATTGACCGTGTCATTTGGTTTATTGAAAATATCACTTGCAGAGCGTGGTATTGATTACATGGATTACGGGGATATCTCGGCGTTTTTAGTGATGCAAAAACGTTTGACCTAACAATGGTAATTTTACAACAAAATGTAAATAAAAAAGTGAATATAGAGGTAAGAGTCTTAGCCGGGAAAAACACGAAGGAGATGTTTAGTTTTCTGGAATAAACGATCATAAAAACTAGAGTAGGTATAACTAGAGTTTGATGTCCACACCTGGCCAATTTTATATTTTCATAATATAATTTGCCTAAAGCCATGGAGCAGGTTGCGTTTTATATTAAATATACAATTTCATAAGATGGTGCTTCATAACTTCCGGTAGCCCGGGAAGATGAGAAAATATGAATGAATAAGCACTTTCCGCGCTTTATAAAAGCAAATATTTCAAAGTCTACGTTGATGTAGAGTTTAACAAAAAAGTCGTGATTCAATCCTGCATTCTAAATATTATAAAAATGTTTATATTTCTAGAAGCAACGGTTTGTAGACACGTTTGAACGAAAGCTCGTTAGCGTTATTTTTAAATTATAATCGGGGTTACGTAGGTCGGCTCCTCTGAACTTTAATTACATGCCGCCCGTTTGGAAATGGCACCAAACATTATATTTATAATGAGCATTATTGTAATAGCAGTGTGGTAAGGAAATATTGACGGTGTAAATCGGGTTAAAAACTATCTTCTTTTGTTGTTTGTTCAGTTGGACATACACAATGCTATCTACTTCTTTAGTGTCTATCTCTATGTTTATTAAAAAAACACCGAACTGAGTACGAAACAAAATCCACTACAGATGGATGTGAGATCAGTCTTCAGCATAAACATAATAAGTAATGTTACGGCAATACCAAAAGCTTACTGAATAAGGTTGCATTCCATTTGGGCATCGTTATAATCAGTATTTTTCTACTACATTAGAACTCGGATCTGAATTCCCCCTATCTAAAAGATGAGTGTACAGAATCAGACAGACGGTAGCCAGACGAGACTCATTAACCGTTTTAAGCTAATCGCCTCGCTTAATGATCCAAAGTCAAGGTCAAGTGCATCGAATCACGGTGTCAATGCCTCCGCGCGGTTTACGCAATGCGCCCGCGCACACGTTGCGCAGGCGGAACGGAATCCCGGGCGATTGGCTCATTGAGCGAAATGAATTAATAAGATTATGAATTAATTAGTATGACGGTTATGGGTATGGGTTTGTTTGGATTTTAATTTGGCTAGAAATTAATTGTTTTTTTATATTTTATTTGGGTACCTATATGTAATTAAAGTACCGCAGCAATAGGTGGACCGACTGTGAATGATCTATTAAACTTTGCCCTATGTAGAAATTGACAAACGACGTTGGTTCTGAGATCATTTTACCATTGATTGATCTTTATATTTTAAGGTTGCCTAGGATGGTAGGCTCTGTCCCTTTTTCCCCACTTTGTTGTCAGATCAAGTGGTCTGGGAGGCCTATTAATCCATCATCAATGTCATGTTGACGGAAGTCGCCGCGCGAGGGCGGGCGTGGCGGAGGCGCCCGCGCACCTGACTGACCCACATCGCGCGATCCGCTCTGAATACAGCGAACCAGCGCCCGCCCGTTCCGCACCGGACGACGCACGCGCACCAAGCTCGACTTAATCTCCGCATTACCAATGATTTATTAGCAAGTGCTTAGTTTATTATAGTATTTATTATCAAGTCGATCGTAATTAGTCGTTTTAATACCGTTCACTCATGGTTTTAAAGTTCTTCATATAAGTAGGCGGGACTCAGTTATCCCAATTCCTTGTTTAAATATTTACCATAGATTAGTTAGCTTTTTTCACCAGTTTCAGTTTATATCTAAGAGTTATGGGACTATTAGTGATGTGATAACATTAAAATTACATGTAGGTAATGTTAAAAAAAATTACGTAAATTACAGTTAAATTATAAATTTGATTAGGAAATTAGTTATTCTATATGAAACCTTCTTACTAAAATAACATTGCATGATCCTCTAATAACAGCTCTCTGTGCGATTTACTTAGAATGTTTATCAGTGAGTAGATAATAATAATAGCCTTAACTTCGTTTATTGTAATTATGTGAGCATGTGCGTAAGTCTCAAACTAGTTCAATCATGTATCATGTAATTAGTCTACAGATGATTCATACATAATTTACCTAGCTATAAAAGATCATTCATGCTTCTGTGCTTCGAGTAAAAAATATTCTTACAATTTTCTTCGATAAAAATACGGGATTTATAACTGAACGAGCGTTCATAAAATAGAGCATGAAGATGAGCGAAATGTAAGTACAATAACCAACTATTTTTGTTTCTAAAATCTTAGGTATTTGAGATTAGAACATCTAAGTAAATAAATCTTAGCGGGTGAACAAATTTCTGACTACACTTATCACGTATCTACCCCAGTCCTCTGATGTGTAGTGGGATACCTAAATGATAATTAATTAATACCTAATTACGATAATTGTTCCACACCCATCTTAAATCAGTTTTAAGTGTGCATAATATATGATCATAGATAATTAGACAACATGACATATACTTAGTCATACTTAATAACAATTAGTCACTATTATAATCAATCCAATTAACATACCGTTTGATCTCCAACCAAATCACTGATCAGCAAAAGTCAAGCAATGCACCACAACACAGTTCTCACACAAAAACGGTCCCACAATTTAAAAAAAAATCTCGAACACGTGCGCGGGCGACCCGTTTATTAACGCACGCGGCGGTGCTCGCGCTTCAGTGGGAGAGTGACAAGTGGTTACTGCGCAGGTGGCAAGCCAACCTCCCTCTAACAAGGTCGCGCCCCCCTCTTCAACATTTCACCCGGAGAAAGTCTGCCTACATACATACCAAATTTTCGAGCCGATTGAGCTGACTGAATTAACTATGTGTGGTGATGATGAATGAAGTGCGCGGAAGGTCACCGTGTGGCATCCCGGTATCTACCAATCGTTACGCGTCAGTTCGTATTACATTCATCTTTGTATTGATAACAGCATATTCCTTTCGCATGCTTGTTAAGTCCAAAATCATGCCATTCAAAAGTTGCTTGAGTAAAATCACAGTGATAAGCCACCTGATGCGGATATTCCTATAATCCTTTGAAATATTTTTTTTTTATTTAGTTATAACTGGAACTAAATTTAAGAATGATTTTATAGGTAAATATTTACAATACTGATATAATTTCTTCTTTGAATAAGTACCTGTTCCTGTTCTACACCATCCAAGGTGTTATCCTGTTTTGGTTGTTCTTTCTTTTGAGTCATATTGAAAAACGTTAATATACTTCAATATTTTTCGACAAGAGTTTCTTGCCGTTGACTGTCTTCTTTTACTATAATGTGACCATTTAGCGATGTTGTTATCTAGAGAAGTAAAATTGAGATTTCATTCGGTCTCCTCTCGTTAAATATTCATTAGGAGTTGGCATTTTCTGTTAAATACTGCAGGAACATCACAACCAGTGTTTCAGTTAAAGGTTCCCAGTAGTTTCCGGAGTACTAAGCAATTTTAGTGAAACCAGGTAATATACATTATTATATCTATGTGTTTAATGATAGTTCTGATCAAATTGTAAACAAATGTTTACTAGTACATTGGTAGAGCGGCGAAAATGTATTTAACAAAAGCCAAGATCAATCATTCAACACCGCAATCAGACAGTTGCCGCAATTCATATTACAGTGTAATCAGCGTCCAATCTACATCTCAGTAGCCTTTCAAACTCTGATTGTAAGCTCTCCACTGAGACTCATTTGCATACAAACACATACGCGACTCATACAAAAGTGTTGAGAGACAGTGTTCATTGAAATGTTGAAAAATATAGTGAGCGATGACTTTTACTTAATGTATGACTACATATTTTATGGCTACTATTAATAAATCGATCTCAAGTCTGAGAGCGAACTTTAAAATGTTATTCTTAAGGTGAAGGCGCCTGTCTAACCCGCGAAATTCAAAATTTTCTAGTATTTTTATAGTTTATCCAAAATCTGAAAACATTTAAGACAAAATTTAGTGATTTGCGAAAAAAACAGTATGCAGTGCGTGTATTAATACATTTATTTTATTCTAAATTTTATCACGGTGGATATGATACTAGTACATCACTAAATATACAAAAAATTGCCAGATTATCTGGATAGCTGTCGTTCTTAAAATCTTTTAGAGTAAGTTGGATATATTAATAAATGCACTTCACACGGTCTTTTTCGCGAATTACAAAATGTGCATTTTATTATTGTCAGATTTTGAAAAAGTTCTAATAAACCTCAAAAAATTTGAACTTCGCGGGCTAGATGGGCGATTTAGCCTTAATTTAAAAGCGTAGTCAAGACCGCTCTCAGATTTGAGATAAATTTATTAATACCGGCCTAAGAATTAAAATTACCTATTGGCAGCAAAGGGCATTCACACTATGTAGCCTTTTTTAACAGAACTGACCATATTTAACACTCTGATACTTTAAATTTTTTGGACATTATCAGTGTCGGGTAAACCGTGTGAATGACCACTGTGTATAATGAGTCGTCAACATTTCACGATGAAAGGTGTTATAACATTATTTTGTGAAACTTTTCATGAGTTGAGTCTGAACTCTACCATTCGGAATTTAATTCCTATGGAGAAGAACGGGAATGAAACTCCACACCACAGCCGAGTGGGTAAGTAAGCTGTCATTCACACAGTTAACCCGACACCGATAATGTCCATACATTTTATAGTATACCAAATACGGCCAGCATCTGTCAAAAATGTAGAGATAAAACGGTGTCGTCTTCTTCGTGCGAATGGCCGCTAATTCAAATGGGCTTTTAATTTGAAGAGCTAGCTGAATATAAATTGCAATTTGCTACTTTTTATAACCATCGTTAGTGATTTTATAAATTAGAAAAAAATGTATTCCGGTGTAGCCGCGGTCAGAAACTAGGCCATAAAATATATACTTTATCATGAGTTAAATTATGATAATTTTATTTATGCATTCCCATGTGGGTTATAATTTATAAGTTTTCTTTTGTTTGTGAAAGGAAAAGTAAATTCCGATATCATTGAAATAAAACTATTTTTACGGATTATATCGCGTTTATTTACTTTTTATGTTCCCGACGTTTCGGTTGATTTACAGCAACCGTGGTCACGGGGGGACTGAGGTGTTAGACGTCCTGATGTCATAGTTAAAAAACTGGGTACCCTCAAAATTTAGTTAGTGTTTGCGGTCCGATCCACGCAGAAAGTGCTCACTGTGTCTTGAGGTCTTGCAATGGTACGCTTGGTTTTCGATTTAATTATATTAATTACTGGATCCCAAGTTGGTGGTAGCACCCAGCCATCTTCCCTATTGAAATTAGGATGTTTTTTAATTTCAATGGCCTCACGTATCATCCTTGGTCGGAATCGGTGTTCTATTGCGAGGATCTGTGGTTTATCAAATCTGATATAATGGCGGGTGCGGTCCTGTACATGTTCACAGATTGCAGACTTCGTGGAGCGCCGGTGTTTCACGTCGGCTATGTGTTTTTTAACAGTTTTTTAACTATGACATCAGGACGTCTAACACCTCAGTCCCCCCGTGACCACGGTTGCTGTAAAGCAACCGAAACGTCGGGAACATAAAAAGTAAATAAACGCGATATAATCCGTAAAATAGTTTTATTTCAATGTGTAGTATTCGCGTAAATACTCGTATAAGAAAACAATAAATTCCGATATCCTTGGGCTGTTGCGGAAGAAATGGAGGATGTTGGGGAATTAGTTATATTTTAGGATGGATCCGTTTATAGAATAACAAAAGTGCTACGTTCATTTTTCTTTAGCAGAATTATAATTTAATTTGTGTACAAGCTGTATGATTAGTGAAGTTATCGGTATTTATTGAAAATAAGAAAGAACTAACAAATATATGACTATGTACTATCTACAGATATGTACAGATATAAAATAGCTTAGGTCTAGTAATATAACATTATATTCAACCTTTTATGACATTTTGTTCATTGATAGCTACCTGCAGAAGACTTCTTCTTTCTTTAAAAATATGGCCCACCCCAGTTAATAGGTATTTCGCCAGTGTCAAGTAACAAATAACAATAACAAACACAATTAATAACAATACAAAATCTGTTTCACTATTAAATCGGATGACGAATCGTTTCAATTCTTCACAATATCAAAGTTGATCACCCAATCTAGCATGACATATATAACCCTGACCTACGCGTTTAACATTCGTTGGTCGCTAGCGTCTACGTAAACTGTTTCTATTGAATATTTTCTAAAGGCCTATCGGCTAACCGAGGAACAAACATACGCCATACAATTACTTTATAACTACAGTGGACAGTTCTATGGCAATTAGCCCATACCAGCTACATATATTTTGTCTCCCGCTTTGCACCGGAGGGAAGTGGAAATATTTTATTCCAACTCCTCCTATTATTTATTTCGATTAAATTCGTGCGGGTTCCAAGACAATTTAACTTTTCCCCGGGACTCGTCGATGGTCAAACCTCGACGTCATTATTGGTCACCATTGTCGATCCTGGCTTACAGGAGTTACAGTGATGGGAGTGTGTGGCGGGACTAGTCCCATAAAGATTTTTTTGTCAATCTTCGCTAATGTACTTAGATAATGCATGATTGAACAGGTTACAACTTTTACGCGCCACCACTATGGTACTCGACGCGTAGGTATTGTTTTGATACTGATTGCTTAGTTTCAAAAAATCGATACTTACATAATTACCTATATTGGATCTGTAATTTGTCGGATTACAAGGTACTCTTTTGTAAAAAAATCCGGACTATAGGGGGGACCTTAGGCAGTACTCTATAATCAGACAAATTCGATAGTCCGACACTCCCCTGCAAAACGTTTGTCGGATTACCGCGGGTCTACTGTACTTATAATTATTTTTTACGTAGACGATTAGCGACTGCTTCAAAACTCAAAAACTCGTGGTAATGCAAAGAGTCACTAACTACTTAGACGTGTGCAATGACGAAGACTAAGGCCGGGCGCACATGTCTGGATTTCGCGTCGGGTTCTCCGATGCGGTTATTGAACCAGAAGACGTCAATTCTATACTACGAAACATTGCATCGCACACGCAATAAGTATTAAGTCCGATCAGAACGCACGGGCGCGATGCGTTGCGTCGGGTCGATCCCAACAGTTAAGCAACCGAATCAGTTACCTGAAACCCAGCAAGCCCTGTCCCAAGCACGGTTCAGGAGCCTGGATACAGATTGTAATCTCCTCTATGTCTAGGCGGTGCTCAAATAGGTACCTAAAAAGATAATCAGATCAGGTACCCCTGACATGTGCACCTAGCCTTAGACCCACATCCAGGCCTGGGCAGACCACCCGCCGCGTAAAATATGCGATATAACTGAACTCAGTACTGTTCTTCACTCTTCTATCCCTTTCTATGGCATATATTTTTTTGTATGTGAAAACGGGAGCGGGTGACCTGTGATTTATTGGAGCCATGTATGGGCAGTTATTGAGCGCATTAGATATGTTATATATTGGTTTAGTGTTATATAAATCGGTTATTTGTTTTATTATAAAGACTCTCAATCCACTGTTATAAGTGGACCTTTTTAAGTCTTGCCACTGAACTCATTCTTCTAGAAAACTTGTATTCAGTACTACCTGACCCGACAGACGTGGTCCTGTCTTAACTTTGTATATTGAATTCGAATTGGTCCGCTCAACTTAGCGAAATCGTTCCATTCGTTCACGCGTGATGCGATGATCAAGGAAATAGAGATTCATCCTTACTAATATTATAAATGCGAAAGTAACTCTGTCTGTCTGTCTGTCGCTCTTTCATGCCAAAACTACTGAACCGATTTCAATGAAATTTGATACACAGATAGTCTAGAGCCTGAGAAAGGACATAGGCTACTTTTCAATGCGAAAAAAGAGTTTTAAGGGGTTGAAAGGGGGGATGGAAAGTTGTATGGAAATATCGTCATTTGTAGAGCTAGAAGCCTGAAACTTATTTGTTAGGCTGTTGATTTGATATAAATAAATATGACATTCAAAGTTTGTAAATGTGTAAACCTCAAGGGTGTAAAATAACAATAGGGAATAGGGGATGAAAGTTTGTATGGAAATATAGCTCTTTGCAGTGAAACACTGCAATCATTACTAATATCCTTACTATTAAAACACTGCAAATAGCTCATTAAAGTATTTATACGTAGGTCTTATTTGTAAAAAAAAATTGCCTAAATAATTAAAAATGCTACCCAAAGACACTATTCCACGCGGACGAAGTCGCGGGCATAGCTAGTTTATATCTATACAAATAAATAAAATTGGAGTGTCTGTTTGTAATATCAAAATAACACCTTTTCACTAAATGTATATGAAGGTACATACGACACCTATAGCAAAAACGCGATTTAAATTTTTTTTGTCTGTCTGTCTGTCTGTCTGTGCGTTTGTTCCGGGTAATCTCCGAAACGGCTGGACCGATTTTGACGAGACTTTCACTGGCAGATAGCTGATGTAATAGGGAGTAACTTAGGCTACTTTAATTTTTGAAAAACACTTAGGGTTCCGCGTAAAAAAATAAAAACACTTGAAATCAAAGAGTATCTCCGAAACGGGTGGACCGATTTTGACGGGACTTTCACTGGTAGATAGCCTATGTTATAAGCAGTAACTTAGGCCTAAGGCTAACTTATGTTTATTTTAGAAAAACAAAATTTAAAAAAATGAAGAAATGGGTTCTATCGTGCGGGCTCAGAACGCGGGAGCGGGCTTTTTTGTTAAGTTAAATTCCACGCGGACGAAGTCGCGGGCTCAGCTAGTATATATATATATAGATTATACCTCGTTTACACTGACAAACCATTTACACTGATTCAATATGTTGACTGTAGCTCATGGGTTGGCTCGAGTAGTACCAACCACACAAGAAATCGACGTAAAGTAGCTATTACAGCTGCACTTCGTGCGAAGAGTGAGAGAGCCGAAAGCCCAACGACCCTAACTTCCTCTCTTTTTGTCCCAGTGGTCTCTCTATGCGGTTACCGGTGGTCGCATATAAATAAATAAATATCGCCAGACAAACACACCAACTGTATGGTCTCAAACTAAGCAAAGCTTGTACTATGGGTACCGTACAATGGACTGGGGGCGATCCCAGTGACACCCAGACCAGGGAAAATTACGAAAAGGCCATTTCCGAAATTTACCCTGACGGGAATCGAACCCGCAACCACCCGGTGCTGTGAGCCGAGCGGCCTACGCTCGAACCACTGCACCAAGCGGTCGTCAATATATTATATCATATGGAGTAGATTAGTATTTTCAAGTACATTTTGACGACTGCTTGGCGCAGTGGTTCGAGCGTAGGCCGCTCGGCTCACTGCACATGGTGGTTGCCGGTTAGATTCCCGCCGGGGCAAATTTCGGAAATGGCCTTTTCGTAATTTTCCCTTGTGTGGGGGTCACTGGGATCGTCCCCAGTCCAATGTACGGTACCCATCGTACAAGTGTTGCTTAGTTTGGGACCATACAGTTGGTGTGTCAGCCTGGCGATTTATTATTTAAATATCGTTAGCCAATGAACGGGAGCCGGCATTGATGGGATTTGGAAAGTTCAGTAAGAAGATTTTTCAGTTAAAAGCAATTCATCGCTACGGCTCCTAAGTCAGCATTTACAATACGTATGTGAAATCACATTGAATCAATTAGAGGAGCTATCATATCATAACTTTCTTAAAGCAATAACAGTTCATTCCCATTCAAATTCAGTATTTATGTACATACATACTTACTCAAATAGTTTAACATTTAAATAAATGATTTAGCCATGCCATGTTGTGGAATCGATATGTACGCTTTCAGGTGATTCTACGTATTTATAGGCAACATACATAATTGTGAGAAAAAATTACGATAACGCACCTACTAATTTAAGTTTTATATGTTTGGATAATGCTACAAACACACAATGCTGATAATATGAAAAAAAATAGCCCTTTCAACGTCCCCCTCCTAGGCCTGGGCCTCCCCTAACTCCGAGGGGGATTCGGGCCGTAATCCACCACGCTGGCCCAGTGCGGGTTGGCGGATTTAACATGTCTTTCGAAAATTGGTAAGATTTTCTAAGAGATGCTGGTTTTCTCACGGTGTTTTACTTCACCGTAGGAAAGTGATAATCATATAGACATTATGATTCGATCATAGATTTCTAAAAACCCAGAGGTGCGAGCCGGGGTTTGGAACCCAGGACCTTGTGCCCGCAAGACACGTGCTTAACCAATCGGCTATCACTGCTTTGATGCTATGAATGTTTTTTCTTTGCTATGGTAGGCACTTTAAAGATAATGAAGTATTTACCCACAAAATCATAATGTTTAGATAACAGTGCACCTCTGCATACCCCTTTAACGGTCGGTGAAGTACAGCAAGAGCTGTAGTGGTCAAGTGTAGTGCTCGAGTGGTACGTACTACCCCGGTTAAGCCAGTCCGTACAAGAGTACGGACTGGCTTAACCGGGGTAGTACGTACCACTCTCTTACAGGAGATCTGCGTACAGTATCTATTATAGCTGCATTTCGTACGATGAGTAAGAGAGACGGAAGACCAACCCCCGCCCCTTTCCGCCCTCTCTCCCACTCTTTTCAGGTTGGCAACGTGCGAACAATACCTTTAGAGCAGTGCTACGGTAAATCCTTAATATCAAACGGATCTTACGCTTGTTTGCCGACTACGTAACTGGCTTCTTAAATTAAATTATACGGAAACGGAAGAAATTATTCACACCTAAACTCACACACACTAACTCAATCCCACATACACACACTCTCACCACACACACACACACACACAGTTTTTTACGGACAGTTACGGACAGTTTTCCTTTTAAGGTCCGGAACCCTAAAAAAGAAATGGAAGGAGCTTGTGTAATTTATTTATTACTAGCTGAGCCCGCGACTTCGTCCGCGTGGAATTTAACTTAACAAAAAAGCCCGCTCCCGCGTTCTGAGCCCGCACGCCAGAACCCATATTTTCATTTATTTAAATTTTGTTTTTCTAAATTAAAAGTAGCCTAAGTTACTGCTTATAACATCAGCTATCTACCAGTGAAAGTCCCGTCAAAATTGGTCCACCCGTTTCGGAGATACTCTTTGATTTCATGTGTTTTCATTTTTTTACGCGGAACCCTAATTGTTTTTCCAAAATTAAAGTAGCCTAAGTTACTCCTTTTATCATCAGCTATCTGCCAGTAAAAGTCCCGTCAAAATCGGTCCAGCCGTTTCGGAGATTACCCGGAACAAACACACAGACAGACAGACAGACAGACAAAATTTTTTTTAATCGCGTTTTTGCTATAGGTGGCGTGTGTACTTTCATATGCATTTAGTGAAAAGGTGTTATTTTGATATTACAAACAGACACTCCAATTTTATTTATTTGTATAGATGCAGTAAACTTTTTGAGTAATCACTGAACTCAAATATAAAAATATAAGGCCTCTGGGACAGAAGTGTGCATCAACAGTATAACATTTCAAAGGAATTTCGGAAGTTGTGAAATGACTCAGCTCCTACAATCGCGACAGACGATGGGAGCGGTCGATGTAACATGAGGAACCATTTTCGCTTTCTCTGTTTATGAGTAAGATGTACCTAAGATAACGTAGGTACTAATTCAAACACCACGCCTTCTGGAAGGTTCAGTCGGAAGGCATCGATTTGTAATCCTTAGCATTTAAGACCTTAATGAGACAGCAATAGCTCCGTAAAATGTCGGTAACTATCACAAGAGGAAACCGGAAGATGGCGTCGTAATTTGGTGATGAAGAGATATAATTAATAAAATCAAATAAATAGATAACCGATTGTACTCTTATCAGCATGTGCGTACTATGGAGGGGTCGGTGCGGTTTCCGGTAGGGGAGGCACCCAGCCTTTTTGATTCTGAACTCATATTTGAGTCCTACTTACCTTGTCCTTCAAGAAATTCCTCTTTCCCCTCCCCAAAGCTAAGAGCTGGGTACACCTCTATGCATCATTCATGTACCTAAGCTACGAGTAAGTTTCTTCAATCACGTCTCCACATGAAAGTTGGAGATAAGTTAGCTAGGACCGGCAGGTAATTATTTGTTTAAGCTCATATTTTCCCATCACTTGAGGACGTTTTACATACATAGGTACATAATGTTTGTTTAAAAGTTTATTTTCCTACACATACCATACTCGTCTAATGTGAATAACAAAGATATACTATGGTATCTGAGAGTGTTGCAGGTATAACTTCCTGAGTCAGGATAAAATTACTGTCTTCCCACTAAAAAATAAAGACTAGAATAGAAAAGCACACGAACTCGGATCAGACTGTCCCGAAAATGCTGTTATACCACTGAGTTATATACATAGCGTTTCCTTTTCGTGCGCATTGCTTTTCCATCTTAAAATTCATTTCTGTTTTTCTATTTTTATCAGATTACTAATAGTCCCGTTTGCTCTTCCAACTAAGCTAAAAGATTGGGCTGAATCCTGGATATTCAATTAATCAAACCCAGAACCTGTCAGTTACTAGTGTGATCCCTTTAACCACTAGGCGTTGATTTAACAGAAGCAAACGCGATGCGAATTAATGAAATCTTAAAATAATTTATCAAGCAATCGCTTTTTTTCACGGCCATCATTTAAAACTGTCCATAAAAAACTTCAAAGCGAATCGCCGGGCTTGATAAATTTTTTTTCCACACGCGTCAAACTCGAGAGGAAGTGAAATCTGTGGACGCATGTCGGTCGGCAAGGTCGCTAGTAGGATGCGCGCGCGCAAGTGGGCTGTTGTCACTGCTAGCCAATAGCAATGGGTACTAGACGTATAGTACACGCGTTAGTACTGCGCACTCGCTCCAGCCGATTGCGCTTTATGAATGAAATAAAGACTGATACCTACATTCTCATTGTATTCAATCATCTTATAGCATTGAAACAAGCTGTCAGGTTCTTTTATTTTGGTACTGAACAATAGAAGCCTAAATCCAATATAAATAAATAAATAAATTTCGCCAGACATACACACCAACTGTATGGTCCCAAACTAATCAAAGCTTGTACTATGGGTACCGTACAATGGACTGGGGGCGATCCAAGTGCCACCCAGACCTGGACAAATTACGAAATATAGCCACCAGATGGAATCTACATCCCGTAATTTATACCTTAGTTTATTAGTTCAGATAATGTTCAAAAATAGTGTTTCATAAATAAGAGAAAGTACTTAAAATAAGGTAGGCCTTTTATCCTTTCAGATTTCTCATCTTGTAGAAAACATGAATTCAATGGAAAAATCAGAGATTCAGTATTTTTTTATAAAAAAAAGAAAAAAACTATCGCACTTGTCCGTTACGAATGGGTTGTATCGCTAAGTGCGCGTGCGCGCGTCGCATGCCCGTCGCCCCGGATGCGACACATGCTTTTCTAGGAGAGATGCAATTTATCCAGCGCCCGCGCCGCCGTCATGGAGCGCTGCACTTATTTATTTATGCTGAACTTCGATGCAACTTTGCTGCGGCAAATTGGTTTAATCAACTTAACGACTACATTAGCGACCTATGCCAGTTTTTCAGCAAGCTACCTCTGCCCAGTACTACAAGGTACTACTAGGTACGAGGTCAACAGTGTACTATTATGTACGGTCGACTAAACTGAACCTTGACCCAACTGAACAACGCATATTGTTATTTGATTTGAAACTGTCACTTTAGATAAAGTTTCTGACCAAAGAAAAGTGTAAGAGAAATCCGTACTCATGATATCAGAATTGCTGCGCAGAATGAGCGTTGTGCTGGAGCACGATAGGGGTTAGGTAATATACCCAGCTCCACTTATAAACTCTAACTCTAAGATCGGCTTCTAGTCTGCCCTAGATTTCTTTGGTTACGTCTGTAACAACTAAGGTTGACTAAACCAGATCAGTTGTCAGAATATTTCTGATCGATGAGCCGCAACTTGAGTCAAATTTATTACTGATATTGATATTTTGATTTCTGGAATTATAACCGCAAACACTTTGTGTTACCCTCCGAAGCATGGAGCAAATCAGGTACTCAGCGATTTGTAATTTGACAGAAATATGATTACCTACTGTTTAATTGCTTGATGTCACTCATAATATCACGCCAACACTTTATAATACCATTAAATCCTTGATCATGTTTTATTACAACAAGTATATAAGGTTTTCTTATATTTACGCGAATACTAAACTATTTTTCGGTCCCCCCATGACCATGGCTGCTGTAAAGCAACCGAAACGTCGGGAACATAAAGTTAATAAACGCGATAAAATCCGAAAAATAGTTTTATTTCAAAGTATATAAGGCTTATTATGGCATGATTTAAATTATTTTCATGTTGAGCACAATTGAAGTCTGTTCAGCTTAAATTGAGACTTGTTCAATTTGCAGTCATGTGTTCTAAACACCACTTCTTCTTGAAGCCATCAATTCTTAAATGGGACTTGCTTATAAGAACCTTAGTTGATAGGTGAACTCGCTAGATGGAGCTTCAATTTACGTAGACAACATAGCCTTCTGCCTAGCTGTGCCCTTGAAATGAAATAATCTTCTACACAACTTTATTATTATTACTAAATTGAGTTATGCACGTAACAAAAGTTGGTTGTAGGTTTGTTTTGAAAATGAGATTATCGATGGTTTGCCAAATCGTTGGCAAGTTTTAACGACTAGCAAGACCAAAGTTTTTGTTAAATCCAATTTGATCAAGTCATTTTAAAGATACATGCGTTGCAAATTTGGATAATTTTGGAACTATATTCACGGTATTTTTAAAACACATAATAGGATAGATATTATTTTCATTTTCAACAATTATGCCCAACTACAACCAAATAACCCTTACCAAATTAGCATATTCTGATTAGGTAATAAACTGAAAGGCCCTGTATGAGACAAGCCTCTACCGCAGTAAGAGTAAATAATTTACTTTAATTATTAAAGCAGGCCTAATTGATCATAATCAGTCAGTATTTTACCACTGCAACAACGCACCGAAAACTGTGTCCATGGCTACCTGGAAGGGAATGGAAAACAGAGAGAGTGCCAACCGTCGCATGTCGGTAATCGTTATGTCCACGCAAGTTCAACATACATTTTGTCGCAGGCAGGCTTCAGTTACCAGACAGCTACACACACATCTATGTTATTATAGAATCTTTATAATATAAAATTTCCTATGTGCTATATTCCTATAAGCTGTGATAGCCGATTGGTTAAAGCACGCGTCTTGCGGGCACCAGGTCTTGGGTTCAAACGCCGGCTCGCACCTCTGGATTTTTCGAAATCTATGTGCGAATCATAATTTCTATATGATTATCACTTGCTTACGGTGAAGGAAAACATCGTGAGGAAACCTGCATGTCGTGGAGGAACCAATTTTCGAAAGACATGTGATATCCGCCAACCCGCAGTGTGGGCCAGCGTGGTGGATTATGGCCTGAATCCCCCTTGTGTTTAGGGGAGGCCCGTGCCCAGAAGAGGGACGTCAAAAGGGCTAAATTATTTATATTATTATTATTATATGTGCGTGCGTTCGTAACTCGTCTCCTCCTAAACAGCTTGACCGATTTTGATGTATTTATTTTTTGTACCTTTGGGGTCATCTGGATGTTTCTTAGTTATGGGGTCCCGGTAGGTAGCGTTAATGTTGAAATCCAGAAAATTAAAACGCGTCTAGCGAAGCTGCGGGCAAAATATTTTACAAAATTTAAAGAGCATTTATTTTAGTATAAAAATAACATTTCATAAAATATTATAAAAAAATTGAGAAAATAAAACGATAACTGAGAATACAATGAAAGCCTAAAATACCTATACTATACCGAAATCTTCATACTTTTGATAGAATATAACGAAGAAAACTAACAAAACTAGTCTGCTAAACTAATAGCGTAAATGCTATTGCGAATTGCAAGCCTGTTTTCAATCTAAAGAAACAATTCATGATAACTGTTAATATGATTTATTGGATTTGAAATCGAACAAACTGTTCTTAATGGCGTTGCAATATTTCCTGTAATTCAGCAGTTTTTTGCGTGTACCTCCTACATATCCTTGAGTATCTTTAATCCTTGGTTAGTGAAATATGCTTGAGTAGATAAGCACGATTCAATAACATTATTAAAATGCCTTTTGCTTATATACATTTTAGGCTGTTTATAATTTCTAAATTAAATGGCCAACGATATTAAAGTGGGTGACTATTAGGCTGTACACTTATCTACATAAGGAAGATCTATCACAATTTGACATTGTAATTCGAAATTGAAGAATTGTTATTATCTATCTGGTCTCTGCTTTGATAAATTAGTTCTTTAAATTTAATTCAGTTGTGTCAATTTAACTGCCAAGTTAAATTAGCGATGAAATGGACCTATCCAATGTGATCTGTCAGTGAATCTCCACTTAGGATCCGGTTTAATAACGACGTTGATGCGACCAACTTTTGTTTTAGAACGAACCTCGTGGCCGATATAAACTGTTAGATGGACATCAGAGGCCGTAACTCATGAGCCACGTCCAAGTGAAAATCACTCTTAACTAGAAAACATAACATCTTATATTGCAATGTCAATATTAAAAAGTCCGTCGATGAAGAAATGGCATAACCCGTTGGATGTGTGAATCGAAAATGTGCCGTAGAGAAACGGATAAAAGTGATATATTTGTCTGCAAAACGTGTTATCATTGCAGCTGATACAAATGCAGTGACGGCTTTTGTAAAGATGGAACATGTTGAGCTAACAGGCAACCTTGTTGTGCTGGATTGTAACCGCCCGCGGGGGCAACGCTGGCTAAATATTTTGCATGAAAATAAGCTTTTGTCCAATAGAAATTAAATGAAGTGTGCAAAGATAATGTGATGGAAAATTATTCTACGTTCCAAACCTGAATAGTCACCGGTTAAGAATGGAAACGTTTTAATTTAGCGCTTATGTAAATAGCAGAATACTGACAAGATTTCTAAATGGAAGATTCTGATGGAATTTAAAGAAGCAACTATGTTTTTTTTTAAATCGGCACCTCGTTCGAGTGGATACGGGATGTCGCAAAAAGATTGATGCACCCGAAGAAGAAAACATGGAATTTTATTGACACACACTCAACCCAAATGTCCAATAGGCGATAAGGTCCGCCTACAGATTGATGTTGGGCGACCAACATAAAACGTACCATTACCGTGGTCTTAAACACATTAAAAATAGAGATCAAAATTGATATGCGGCTCAACACGAAAAAAATGCAGGGTCTCCCAAGAGCGGCTACTTTCCAACGTGTCAATAAGAACTTTCGCTATCTGTGACCGAAACGTTCGCTTTGTTTGTTTTACTTATTTGAACATTCTTTTTTCTGGTTCCTCTTGATATAATATACCTATGCCGCGGTACATTTGGTAGATGTGTTAATTTATTCGAGTCGTGACTACTTTGTAAGGGATTTTCGTGCGGCGCATGGGCTCGTCCATAAACACTGGCGATAATCATACAACGAACTCACACAATTGCATAGAAAGTAATATCTTGGAAGAACATAAAAAAAAAACAAAATAATAATTCATAGGCTTGACATTCACCGTTCATAAACCTTATAGTATTAATTAAAAACTTTTTTATATTTTTCATTAAACATGAGTCAGTTTTTCGAATAAAAATATAAAGATGTATGGCTATCTGAAATCGAATCAGCATTCAAAGAGCCGAGATAAAAATTTACGACATTAATTGACATTTAAAACGAAAACCTGATATAGTTCGTTCATTTCACGGAGACGCGTGAATCATTGCAATTTGACCCTTATGCCAGTGTCATAATAGTCACAGAAGGCGTCTTCGTGAAATGAATAAACTATATACTATGGATGTACAAGTGCGTTCGAAACGAGGAAAATCTTATGAAGTGATACCAAAATAATAGGTAGTAATTATGATCAAATTGATTAATGATCTACCTCGATGCTTCCAGTCGATACAACACTGTATTGATTGCATATCAATCATTTACTGAAACATTAGTGGCTTTGTAAAGACGGTCTCATAATAATATTGTGCCTAAGAACCATAAGAATAAGCTATAATATGCATGAATTAAATTTATTTATCTATTAATTTAATTTGTAGTAGTTAATAATAATTAAGAAGATTGATTAAAATACTCGATTTACGGTATATCAAATGCAGACTTCAATAATTAGGATGAGATTGAAAGTGTCATAAATTGGAGTACATTTCATAAAGTACTAGTTTTTGCTCGCATTTTCGTTACCGTAGATTTCATTTTCTGTATAATAATATCAACAACAAAGGCACCTACCGGGTCCAACTATAGCTAAGGACCTCCCAGGTGACCCCATCAGTAGGAACAAAAAATCATCACAATCGGTCAAACCGTTTAGGAGGAAAAGCATTACAAACACACGCACACCGGATTTTTATATAAAGATAATAATAATGTTCATTAAATGGAGTTGAATCTTGCGCAATGTTTACAGTGGATTTTGTAAAGGCTACAAATTGAACAGGTGAGAATGAAAAGACACTTGAACCTCTGTTCTTAGGCATATCCCCGATAGGGTTGGCACTTGGCTTGACAGACATGCGACCGAACACACGAGCAAAACAACTATTATTCACTAACGAACAAATGAAAATCAAGAAAATAAATTTAATATTATTTTTTCTACAGTCGTTCATTAGGTCGTGTTTTTTTTTTAATGTATATTAGCAAATAGGTACGAGTTTAAGTAACGTAATCGTCAGGCATTAGCTCGAGAACGGTCTTAAGGGCGACATAGAAGTGAACCCGTATCAGTCGTACAATATTGCAATACGTACTCAGGTACGTATTACAATATTGTGTAACGTCCTTATATTACTTACTAGCTGTACGCCGCGACTTCATCCGCGTTGTATTGGATTATTGGGTTAAAAAGTATCCTATATGTTAATCCCGGTTATAATCTATCTGTGTTCCAAATTTCATCCAAATCCGTTCAGTAGTTTTTGCGTGAAGGAGTAACAAACATACATACATACATACATACATCTACACTCACAAACTTTCGCATTTATAATATTAGTAGGATTATGAAGTTAATACACTTGAATCACAGTTTAAAGAGGTATAATTTTATCATCAAAATCGACAAAGTCGAACTATGAAATTTGTTTATCTATATATAAATGAATGTTTGTCTGTATGTCCTTTATAGAATCGTAAACTATGCATTTGATCATGTCATGATCTTCAGCAAAGTGTTGTGCATGAGCCCACAAAGGTTTCTGAGTTGGTACGACCAATCTTTGACAGCGTAGCAACGCGCGCGGGGTACAGCTAGTTTATTTATAAAGAATAGCTGGAAATAAATATCATATTATTTTATTTTTAAAAGCCTGTCAGCCCTCCGTGTCTCCGAACATATCGAACGCCGTCCGCACTCAACACACTGACACACATTTTTACAGCCGCGCTCGCGCACAATTTTATTTATATTTTACACTTAGTTAAGTACTCGCCGCTCATCGCGTCGCGATTAGCTCTTGATGGATGTGATTCCATTCGATTTCGGGCTTATTTGAATTTAGAACGATATTGACAAAACCGCTTTTCTTTTGTCTATTTTTTTAATTTACGCCTATTGAGGTTAAGGTGAAGGCGCCTGTCTAGCCCGCGAAATTCAAAATTTTCGAGTATTTTTATAGTTTACCCAAAATCTGAAAACATTTAAGAAAAAAATTTATGATTTGAAAAACACAGTATGCAGTGCGTTTATTAATACATTTATTTTACTCTAAATATTATCACGGTGGATATGATACTAGTAAATCACTAAATATACAAAAATTGCCAGATTATCTGGATAGCTGTCGTTCTTGAAATGTTTCAGAGTAAGTTGGATATATTAATAAATGCACTTCACACGGCCTTTTTCGCGAATTACAAAATGTGCCTTTTATTATTGTCAGATTTTGAAAAAAATCTAAAAAACCTCAAAAAATTTGAACTTCGCGGGCTAGATGGGCGCTTTAGCCTTAATTTGCATATTTATTTGCCTCTAGAACGGGCTCAAAGAATTTGATTATTAAAATTCTTTGAACGGGCTGGTAATAAAACTTTTTTTAATACTTTGTTTTAAAGTCGCTGACGGTAAAACGGCAAAATAGTGTCACTAAATTGAGAGATTTAAAAATATTAGGTGTTCTCTTCCCTTTCTAGCAACCATAAGCAGCTACGATAGACAATCTGTTGTTTGATATACACCCGGGTGAACAAAAAAAAACACAAGACACTTACAGTCATACTTATCTCTATTTCTCAAAAGGCTTACCCACAATTCAATAAAAAACTCATTCATATTTTGGTAATACTTATCGCAATATCGCGATGAATATAAAAACGAAATCCGCCTAATCATCTGTTCATATCACACGCAAAATAAATTATTATCTTCGATTACAACCTTTATCCTAAATCTTTAAGCCATAACAGTTATACTAACCTCTAATCATTTTAAACGCGCTATCATATAATCAATAGTTCGATGAAACGTCGTAAAAATTGCGATCTCATTACATACGGAACCTGTTTGTGGGTATTCACAAGAGAATCGTTCACTTTCTCTTAGAAAAGCTTCGGAGTACCCGACGCGTTTTCAAATTGGGTGGTTATCATTATTTTGATTTATTAATGTTGTGAAAACACCTACATTCACCGTAGATTTTTTTGTACAGATTAGTAATAATAATAATAATATCATTTATTTCCAAGCCTTGCTTTACCTACTGTTATATCCCAATGAAGGCGGTTTTAAAATAATACAACCAATTTCCATTAGGTAAGTACTGTACCCTAAGTACTCTATACAATGATCGCGTTATTACTTGCTAGCGAACCGCCCCGGCCTCACGCGGCTTTTCCGTACGATTTTTAAATTTCATTAAAATGTTTTACAAAAAATCCCTTTCGGAAGAAAATTCTCTAAATAATAGTGATGACCGCATTAAAATCAGATGCGTGGTTTCATATATAACTAAGCAGACAAACGGGCAGACAAACGTGGATAGCTACTTTGTTTCAAAGGTACCTACTATTTATTTATTTCTAATGGGACTAGTTTAGTTTCCACCATACACTCCCGCCACTGTTACTCCTGTAAGACAGGATTAGTGTTGCCTAACTATTCAATTGTCTATCGATAGTATAGATACTATTGATTTATCGAAAACCAATCGATCGCTATCAACCCCTATCGATATTATGACTAGTTTTAGAGGTCAACTATCGATACATTAACTATCGATAGTGAGACAACACTAGCCAGCATCGACAGCGGAGTCCTATATAACAAAACCAATCTGTTTTGTTAAGTACTTTACGTTCAACAACACTGTTTTGAACATATTTTTGCAAAGATCTACTACATAAATACTGCTTTATCGTACTAAATAATTATAGTAATATACAGGTGAATTGATATAATCTCCGTCAATATTCAAGAGCGCAGTCTCCGCACGCGAGGTCTTCCCACAATATCAATTAAAAATGTTCCATACAAATATGTACTTTCTACTCCCGCGACGGTGCGGTGTTTAACTGCCAGTTTTCTCGTTTGTTTTAATTTCTAACCACAAATAAATGGTTATCAAGCGGGTGTGATGTCTCCACGAACAATATTTGCCGTCAAAATAGAAGATTGGCAGTGATTTCCTTTTTATACTTTATTTATTTTATTTATTGATCGAGCGGCAAATATCTGAAAACGCCAGTAACAAATAAAAAGGAGAAGAGGGTGAAATAGTGGATAGTGATAGATAGTAATTTCATAGTGTTCTAACATCATTTTTGTCAAATTAAAGAATAACCCTTTTTTACATCGTACATTATTCTGATAATTGTTACCCCTAACATCATTCAGTATTGTTACGTACAAATGAAGAATTACTAAATCACCATTCCGCTCTCGAACTTTAAACTGCAGAAACTGCCTGAAAACTGGTTTCAAGAAAAAAATAAATAAAAAAAAACATATTAATATTGAGTTCTGTTTCGCATTAAGTACTTACTTACTTGAGGCTAAAAATGAGATATAAAAACACTAAACGCTGAACACACGATCATAAATAACATTTGAGGGGTGTTTCATTTAGAAGCGTCACACAAAAATGAAAAATAAAGACGTCTCCAGCAGTTTACTAATATTCGGCCTCAAGAATTATATTGGCATGCTCAATGTAACTGAGTCACGTAATAAAACAAGCCTTCGCAATAACAGAAGTATTTTTCAATTTCCATCATTCCTACTATCTGAACAACCCTCGCGAGCTTTCTCGTAATTCTTTTATGAGATTCCCCTTTTGTATAGGCCATTTGACTGACTTATCTTACCATCATCGTGCTAAACAATGCGTTATCACAAAGGTTTTGAAAAACAAAATGTTCTCAAAGAAAAGGCACCCACGCATCGTCCAAACTTAATTACCCAGTGGATTTTGTTAAGAATGCAAATTAATCTCTCTACACGCATGCCAACCTTGCCCTAGTGTCGATCGCGTTTCTCCATTACAGTGGCGGTCGTGGTAATAGGCCAGTGTCGATGACGTTGAGAAAATAATGATTCCGTCCACAGCACATATTAATACGTGGTTTTGTTATAAAATTACGAGTTCTGATGTGGGTCTGAATCGGCATGAACGTTATTATACTTAAAATAAGTAATTAAGATTTGTCGAAAATGTACTTTGGTGTACACAAGTTATAAGACAACCCAGGACAAGCGTAGGTAATTTAAGACATGATATTCAGTAGCTAATCTAAATTCAGAGTATTGAGATAAGTTGGAAACCTCTTGTTGTTTACCAGGGCCACAAAAACGGTGTTTTCATCGATGATGCTACACAATATCCAAGCATTTATTTAAAGTAAGCTGTAAAGTTGCAAGATACACATAAAATGTATACTTAAGTTATAATCATTGACAGGATTGACGGGATTGACAGGATTTACTGGCGAGAAGTGTAAATACATTTGTAAGTACTTACTTGAACGGGTTCATTTGTTTAGTCTCATTGAGATCGTTAATTAAAAAAACGGGAGAGAATTTAAACTGAACACTTCCAATGGGCATTGAATTCAAAGGAATTTCCATAGCATTTTCATATTTATCTTTAAGGGGATAAGACATATAATTTATTACTTAACACATGATGCAAACCTCATTGACTTAGAAAGATTATGACAAGATGGCAACTGTGTTTACGCATAAAGTTCGGTTTCTGCTTTACTAATTCCAATTATCGCACGTAATTTTTTTTTCTGATAATTTAAACTAACTTTGAAGCATCTACCTCCTTCACATCTGATTTAGTATTACTGCTTCTACAAACTCTAAGGCAGTGTCGTAAACATAATCGCCATAAAAACCAGTAAGACAAGAGCCCAGCGTACATAAAAAAGATTGGAATGGGAATGCTTGAGACAGGTCAAGTTGAGCTGGTTGTTTTCTTAACCTGGATTGCCAGGTAAGTACGCCCGGATACTTCTAGGTGTCAATCATCTCTAGAGAACTAACAAAAAAATTAAAAAGCAATATAATTTATAGGTAGATAGATTTATAGATACTTTACATTTCGGTACAGAATAGTCAGTACCAAAAGTAGCTTCCAAAAAATTATAAGTGTTATTTCTTTAGCTATTTTTTAAATGTAAACTCTATCGCTATAACCCAAAAACCGTTGTCCATTTAACAAAACGCGGTATGAAAAATTAAGGTATGTCCTCTGAACAAATTGAGTCAAACTATTGCACTGACATAAGCAGCACCGGGTTAAATAGGACTCATCTAAAGGAATGCCGTATGGGCCGGAGCAAGCAAACGACTCAATGACAGAATACCGCTCCCTTCATCCCCGGAATACCGCACGTTCCCTGCGTTTCAAATTTCGAAACGCTAAAGCTTCTGGCATGTTCTGACGTTCAATTCATACAGTGAAATATTATAAGCACGCTTTGGGCATCAAACCATTCATTTTTGGTGTTCGAAGTTCAAACCTATAGCAATTTGAGCATCGAAATCTAGACTAAGAAGAGTTGACACCCACCTAATGTTGAGCAATAACCGTAGTCTTAAGAATGCTTGCAATACCAAAAGCGTTACTCGCATGTTGCCAGCCTAAGGTAGAGTGGGACAGGGGAAGGGAGTTGGTCATCCGGATCTCACACTCATAGTACGGAACGTAGCTGTAACAGCTATTATACGCCGATATTCTGTGAGAGTGAGGTACTGCCCCGGTTGAGCCAGTATATGAGCTGATATCAATTGGCAATAGCTTGACTCTACCAACGTTATTATTTGTTAACAAGGTGGGCCTATCTTTTGTTACTGAATAGATACATTGCGTTGAAGTGATACCTAGGGTCGGACTCGGACTCGTCTGTAGTATGCCGCGCAGCATGCCCCGACAGCCCAGGCTGTACATCTACTCAACGCTTTGATTGCGAACCAACCAGACGTTGATATGTTCAACATCAAATTACACATGTTTTTAAATGACTGCATTAGATTTTTAAGTACCTAAATATACGCCACTGTACCTTATTAGCTCGTTGTGCGTCTTGGCATTGCTGAAAGCACAACAAGCATTCTATAATAAATAAATAAATATATGTACTGGAATGTCATTTCTAAGATCGCTCTAAGACTTGAGATTGATTTATTAATACGGACCTTAATGGACCACGATAATATGTTTGGCGAATTATTTTAGCGATACCTTCGTATCTATCAATTTTAACCTGGAATTTATTTCATAAACTTGGTGGGGGCACTGCTCTGGCCACTGCCTTTTTAATGTCAGTAGTTCAACTGTTAAACTGTCGCCCGACCTTGTGCCACTATTCAAATCAACAAATTCACGATTGACCCAATGTCTTACGGATTTTGGTCGTCGTTTGGTCGTGTAAACTCTAATTTATATTCTTGTTGTGGTGTGACTTAGAATAAAAACTAGAAGTGTTTCGTGTTAGTTCCGTAGTTTGTTTTTTAGTTTACGCCAAAGTAGGGTAATATATTTCACACGCCTGTGTTAGGTATATTTTAAACTTTCTTTGTATGCTACTAATAGTTTCGCTAATAAATATTCAGAAATTATAGTGCAGAATTATTTTATGAATGCCAATTCGGCAGGCTTGTTCGTCATAAAAAGTATTAGAGATTGAGTCAGGATTTTTTAATCCGTGCATGTTCCGTATACGTGGGTACGTACAGTCACTGTTTCTTTTAATCGTATTTCGTTTTAATTTTAAAAATGGTACTATTTACACTTTGCCGAGCTAGAGGGTACAGAGGGGAAGGGAACTCCACTGGGGGCGTGGAGGGGGGTGCACTTCCAGCTATCTCTCTCACTCATAATAGCTCTTCTGTGTAAGGGTGGTACTACCGAGTATAGGTTTGAGCTGTTGTCTGTACTCAATAGGCTAAAGTTTGGTTATACCACCGTAGCATACCTAATAGGTAATCTATAAACGAAAAAAATAACACGGACAACTCATAACTATAATATGACTAGCTGTGCCCCGCGACTTCATCCGCGTAGTATTGGATTATTGGGTTAAAAAGTATCCTATATGTTAATCCCGGTTATAATCTATCTGTGTTCCAAATTTCATCCAAATCTGTTCAGTATTTTTTTCGTGAAGGAGTAACAAACATACATACATACATAAAAACATACATACATACATACATACATACATACATCCACACTCACAAACTTTCGCATTTATAATATTAGTAGGATGAAGGACATAAATAAACTAAGCGTGCAACTGTCTCATACGCACATACAAAATACAACACACTTAATAAAATAAAGGTCCGCGTTCACATACAGTTCACTTTTCAAACTCGACATCAATCATCATTGGAAACTAAAGTCTTCACGTATCTCAGGAATGCTAGGAAAGTGTGCAAGTAACCGCGGGACGTGCTCTGTTTGCGCAGGAGATGGCACACAAACTTGGCCATTGTGATTCCCGGCGCGCAAACTAATTTAGATTCGCGGGAGATTCTCTGGCGAAGCCTGCGAATGGGGCAGACGTGGCATCGCGAGATTAATCAAGAAACTTCATATGATTGGATCATTTACTTTATTTGCTAAATAATAATGAGCCCAAAGATATACTAAAGGCTAGTTCTGTGTGTATTTTTTTAAGTCTAGGATTTAAGTCTTTATTCATAACCCCAATACATTTATTAATAAATTGGAAAAGTGCAATAGCTCATTTGAAATAATAGGCAATATGAAATTCAAACCAATGAAATGAGATATTCATTTATTAATTTAAATTCAGAATATTTAATTGATGAGCTTTTTTAAAAAATACCCGTTGATAAAAAATACAAATGCCAACGAATGCGAATAAAATAGAAATTAATAAACAACCGTTTTTGAAGCGAAGCTTTTGAAGCGAAACTTCTTTACGGACGTTCGGGGCGCTCGCTGCCCGGGCAATAAAACGGTGAAAAGCGTTACGCGTTACGCGTTACACGATGACGTCAGAGCTGCGGCGCCCTAAGCTTTATACTAAACATCGCTTAAAGGTTAGATAGAACATTGGTAATAATTTAAATATATCTAAAAATTAAGAATACTTCACAATTTCGCGTGTCATCAAGCGTTCACCCATATTAGTACTGACCGCGCCCGACGTTGCTTAACTTCGGTGATCGGACGAGAACCGATGCATCCAACGTGCTATGGACTTTGTTGATAAAGGTTCCGAATAAAGTAACCCATATCTACAATTACATACGATATTTTAGTTGCCTTATTAAATTGAATATTTGTTTTATATAAGATTTCAATATTTTCCCTTAGAGATTTTGCAATTGATATTTATATTATTTATATAAAATATAAAATTGCAATTTATATAAAATTTTAGTATAATTAATTGAACACCAACGTATAATGGTTTAATTTACCATAGAAAAGGACGAAAAAAAGGTACAACGATGTACAACTGCAGATAGGTACATCAACCAATCACTTTAGATGTCTGATATGGCCAAATAGGTACTTACTTACTAACAACAAAAGATGTCCCATTTCGTTCAATAGGTACGATAACCTAAATGAAAATCTGGAATAAGCTAGCGAGACATAATTCAAGGTACCTACCCAGGTAGGTGGGTACCTATGCCTTATTTCATTTATTTTATGTTACACTTTGCCTACCCTGTTTCAAAAATTTATGTACGCCACTAATAATATACCTAATATCTTCTGTAAAGCTTCGCTTCTTTTATTTTAAAAAGTTTAAAACTATTTTGTGATAACACCTTAGTAGGTATATGTTTAAAAATGTTAGCAAAAGTATGTACCTACTATACCTACCAACATAAGGAACCCTACAATATGCACACAACGTTATCTCATCGAATTGTTGCAATTATAACGCCTTTGATGGTTAATTGTATAAGCGTCATAAAAAAACCGTAAAAAAACTCTTTTACCAAAGCCACCTCTGAACAATTTCATCGCATTTGAATGCAAGCAGGAGTACAAAATGCACATAGAAGCGCCATCTTGAATAACAAACTCAACGCTCCCCTGACCGCGTTGAGATAAAGACGAATCGGTGAAAACTTGTACAATGACCGAGAAAAGTAAAAACACTTTCTGCGGACATATTGTTAGCGTCCGGTTCTTTCCGGATTTCTTCGGTGGAAACACTAATTTAGTACCTACGTCGTAAAACAACCGTGGTTAAGCTAAGATAGGCCATCTTTACATTGGACAGGTGACGATAACAATGTTTCTTTAAAATCTTGGTATCTTTGTTGGAAAGTATTATGTTCGCTGGCTTATACAAGTCACAGAGGTTGGAGTGTGTAGTAAAAGTGTTTACTAAGCTTTCTAAAGTTGTCACAACAAATCATATCCCCTTAAGTTTTTCTTCCTTTGCCTTTACCTCCCACCACCACTAGACTAACTAGAAATATACTTTACTGAAAGGTTATTAAGGAAATTTACCATTAATATTTTATTCTCCGAAAACTTTGTAATATACGAATCCATCAGTTTAAAACGTGCAATTTAAAATCAAGTCACGAGTATAGTTCGTCCATTTCACAAAGTCGTGTGCTGTGACTCCTATGACACTGGCATATGGCTCAACTTGCAATATTTCACGCGTCTCCGTGAAATGAACAGACTATATTTTGTTTTGATGTACCTATTCCAACTTTGTGATGTTTATGATGCATCAATGATATCAGTGCAATAAATAACTACGACACTGATATTGTGGATTTTAAACTATCAATACAATAGAGCAATTATTACAAAAATTTAGATGCATCCAACATTATAAATCAGTAGCTGTGCCCCGCGACTCCGTCCGCGTTCTGTTGAAATTTTTCTGAATTTTCTTTTCTATAAACCTCACGGAGCCCGAGACCTTTCCAACGAATGCAAAACCGTGGAAATCGGTTCGTGCGTTCTGGAGTTATAGCGTCAGGAAGGAAAACCCGACTTATTTTTATACAGTAGAAGAAGATTGTGCTGCTGACACACGTAATTTCATTGGCTTTTGTCTATGCCAAATAGGTAAATGACATAAATTAACATAGGAAGTAAAGTTACTACGAATACAAAAAAAAAACATATTTATCGTGTCATAATTTTATTTATGATTTTATAATACCTTAATTAAAAACTGATAACAATAACACTTTCGTGCATTTGGCATAACTACCGCATCCTGTTTAGTTTTTTCCAGAATGTATTTTTTTTCTGATCACCATCTCTTTCGACGACATCGATATCTATCTCTACAATCACAACTCAAATGTGGGTTATCGAAACATGTTATAACGGAACGATTTTTGCTAATACCTACAAATAGTAACCAGTCCCCACTCACACCTGCTAGGAGTATGTGGCTCAAATAATTAAAACACGTTTCTTGGGTACCATATATCAATATTGATGTATTAAATACCATAAGAAATTGTCTCAATCAAGGTTAAGTGTATATCGATCGTGACAATAAATTGGAACACTTTTCTTTTTGACTGTCTCTCTAAGAAGATTGGGTACTTTAATATAATTTTGAAGGTAGTTTAGTTTAATTTTAAAATAACTAGGGAGCATTGCGTAGTTTATGATACCAGTCTCTTTTATCTATACCACATGGTGAAACATAAATCCACTTATTAAAAAACGTGGATTAGCGGTTGTACACCACGCTTAGTCTTCTTCTTGCTTCGAATGTCAAATTACTTATGACAGAGAGAGCTAGTTCGGTGTGTAACTATTCACCCGCTAATCCATGTTTTGTAATAAGGGATGAAAAGGTATACATTTTTATTGTAGTAAATCTCAATGTACCGTCTTTGTGAGAAATTTTACGAATCAAAGGTGGCTAGTATGACACAGGTGGCTTAGACTTATGAAATATTTATACAGCTATATCCGTACAAACAATTTGCACTTCAACTTTCCCCAAAGTTCTTTAAGATTTAAGTAGATACTACAAAAACATAATATAAGTACTTACCCATTCTGTTTCACAGTTAGGTGCAACCCTATTAATTATATAAGAATCCAATATCATCTCCCTCAGTGCAAGATTTGTCCTTATTTCAATACTGCATAAGGATGTCAGTTGCGTGCTTAACTTTAATCACCCAAGTCTAGTCATTATCTAATACTTACTTCAAATAAACACTTTCATTTGCTTATACAAGCAATAGATTAACTCTACGAATAGATAATCAAACATTACTTACCTACCTTAAATCTCATTACTGGGTTAGTTTTTCAGTGAAATTATCGCTTGCTTATTTGGTTCTTAGGCATTTGTTAATTATAAGCTAAACACACTTCGCTAAACGCGAGGACTATGACATGTAATTACAATAATAAAAATAAATATGGCCAGACTGACACCCCAACTGTATGGTGCCAAACTAAGCAATGCTTGTACTATGGATAACTTACAATGGACTGGGGGCGATGCCAGTGACACCCAGACCCGGACAAATTACGAAAATGCCATTTCCGAAATTTGCCCCGGCGGGAATCGGACCCGCAACCACCATGTGCAGTGAGCCGAGCGGCCTACGCTCGAACCACTGCGCCAAGCGGTCGTCAAAGCAGTATTGCGAGTCAATCGAGATACCAGCGGTTAATAAAAGTTAAGCCCCTGGTGGACCTTCTGCCAATGTGCCTTCCGAGGCAATTAAAAAAAAGGTACGCCGTTAGCAACCCCCATGACCATTAAGCTAGGTATATCTTCTAATATATAAAATTCTCGTGTCACAATGTTAGTTACCATACTCCTCCGAAACGGCTTGACCGATTTTTATGAAATTTTGTGTGCATATCAGGTAGGTCTAAGAATCGGCTACTATGTGTTTTTCATACCCCTAAAAGGCAGGACAACGTCTGTCGGGTCAGCTAGTCTTATATATAAAATTCTCGTGTCACAATGTTAGTTACCATACTCCTCCGAAATGGCTCGGCCGATTTCCATGAAATTTTGTGTGCACATTGGGTAGGTCTGAGAATCGGTCAACATCTATAATTTTATAGCAAAACAACGTTTGCGGGGTCAGCTAGTATTTATGTAGAAGAAAGTTACCATTGGTCTCAAAACTCAAAATGCAGAATGTGTAAACTCTGAATAGTGAAATGACAAACCAATGAATCTTATGGAACTAGTTATTTTTGCAAAAAACCCATTTAGTCTCATTCTGTATTTATTGATACATAATTTTGTTATGTTTTTAGAGAGTAGGTACAGACTACGCGAACACTAGAAACCAATCATTTTCAATTTTGATTTTCATAACGACTGACTGGAATTATATTATTATGCTACCATTCATGTGTTTCATACCAGATTATTAAGTCATTAAAACAAACGGCAAATACTTTCAGTAACACGTAAGAGTTCGGTCTGCGTTACTGAATAACATGTACCTACCACAGATATAGATTTACATAGATAACGCAAGTATCACGATTTGTATATAAACCAAGCGTGCCGAATTTTTAACACCTACTGTGACGTCACAGCCGAAATTTAGTGACGGGAAATCCAAACCGATTCAAAGACACCGATGCCACCGATGCCCCTCCGCCCGCTATGATCCTCTCGAGTGATTAGCTCGCTCATACTCATATTTTTTATATCTGTGGTCCCGCTCGGTCACAAGTTTGCGGCGACCAAACCTTGACGCTTGGTCGGGGTTCGGATACGCGAAGTACATGCGTTATCTATGTAAATCTATATCTGTAGTACCTACTAACCCGCCATTGGGGTTTGTTAGGAGACGCGATATGAAATGGTTATAAAATTCAAGTTTAAGTCAGTTCCAATGCCTTCGGTATTGCGAGCATCTAAAATCTGTGGTAACAGCTTAATATCAGACGAGATGGCTTGTTTGCCGACTTCGTTCCAAAAAAAATTGACTTATTACAAATCATTATGTTGCTTGATCTGTACAAGTTCTTTGATCTGTATATTATAATGCTTAATCCATTCGGTGTTAGCATATAATATAAGTCACGCTAAAGGTGTTTATCGGAAATTTATAGCTGAAGCTTGTGTGCCTTTAGAGAAATATTCTTTTTTAAATTATACTGGCTTTGGCTCAGATTTTATACGGTAAAAAGCTTAATTTACTTATATATTTTTATTAACAGTAGATAAATGTATAAATATCGCCAGACGAACATACCAACTGTATGGTCCCAAACTAAGCAACGCTTGTACTACTTATCAAAGGCCATTGCCGAAATTGACCCTGACGGGAATCGAACCCATCCGCTGCAGTAAGCTTTTTTTTTTTTTTTTTTTTTTTTTTTTTTTTTTTTTTTTTTTTTTTTTTTTTTTTTGAACTGATGTTCCCCTGATGTGGAAGTCAGGGACTTTTTTATGTCTTGTTTTAATTGGTATTCTACTATTTGTTTCTTAATGCCACTTTACGGGCTATTTCTTTGCAAAATTTGATAAAGTAGTCTCTAGTGCTTTTATCATTAATTAAATGTTTTATTTCGTGTGTTGTTATTTTTATTCCAATTATTGTTTCCAGTTCCGTTCTTTCTTTGCAGTGGACCGGACATTCCACGATGATGTGCAAAACGCTTTCTTCGATCTCCGGGTCGCAGATGCACGCCGGGCTCTCCTTGCGCTTGAAGCGATTCAAGTACTCGGAGAACCCGCCGTGTCCTGTCAACACCTGCGTCATAATTGGGTCGATCTCTATCTTCCTCACGATGCTGTAGGCGTCTATCGCGTCGGGGAAGAACACCTTAGTTGTTGACGCCGTTTCTCCTGCCTTGTAGCGACTGTTCCATTCGTCAAGCGACTCCAGTCGGATTTGTCGCTTGACGAATGATACAGGACACCGGTTATAATCAGGTCTTCTTTTTAATTTTAATGCGGCCTCCTTGGCTAGCTGGTCTGCCCTCTCGTTTCCAGTTAGCCCTGCGTGGGCCTTGATCCAGAATAGCGAGACACTCTTATTTTGGAGCTCGCAGCGTCTTATGGTGTCTCGCGCTTCTACGGCTAAGGGATGGGAGGAACGAGGGTCAACTATGGTCTGTAGAGCCGCCATGGAGTCGCTGTAGATGCCAAAGTTTGATTCAGGATGGTTCAAGGCTTCGATGGTTGCCTTGTTGAGTGCCAGGAGTTCTGCCTGGTAGACGGTACAGCATGATGGTAGCGCAAGCTTGAGGGCCCTGATTTCTGCGACGCTATTCCATATCGACAGCGCCGCACCAACCCCTCCCTCAATCTTGCTACCATCGGTGAATATGCGCACATCGAAATTGCTGTGGTTGTTGAGTTGTTCCTCGTCTACCAGGGTTTCGAACACTAGGTCAGTTTGCTCTGCAGGGTGTAGGGCCTCCATAGCTGAGGTCATTTGCTCTATCTCCCGGTTTCCTAGCGCCCGATGGGACGCCCCCCTCTTGATCTCGTACAGCGCAGCCGCTTCGCGAATTCGAAGGTCGAGTGGGAGCATCCCAGCAAGCACTAGGGCCGAGTTTAAGGACACTGTGCGGTACGCTCTACAGAGTTTTTGGGCAAATCCTCTTTGGATTATAGCCAGTTGTTTTCGGACTCCTATTTTGTTTGCAGCCAGCGACCATGCGCTAGCCGCATACAACACGATCGGTTCGACTGCTGCTGTGTATATGGTTCTAATTACCTCCGGATGCAATCCCCAGCTCACACGCGCCGTTCTGGCTAGTTGCTTGTAAATATTTATTGCCTTTTTGCAGACGCTAACTAAATGGCTATTGAAGGTCAATTTTGCATCTATTACAAGTCCTAGGATCTTGATTTCTTGGGACATGTCAATGTCGATCCCGCCCATGCTCAGACGTGGTGTAACATAATTTACCCGCCGTGTTATTACCATCGCACAAAACCTGGCTATAATCCAAAGAGGATTTGCATGATATTTACCTACATTACAAAGTCCAAATAAGGGTAGGTACCTTTTATGTAAACCTACAAAATGTAAATATCGTTACCCTTGCCTACTATTTAATGTACCCTGGTGAAGTCCTTTATTAAAAATTAAACGTGAACCCGAACTGAACCACATACCTACGTACTACGAAACGGTATTTTCATTTTTTTTTATTTCTTTCCAACGAGATGCGATACGAAGATGAATAGATATTTTTTTTCTGAGCCAGAATGTACCATGAATTTATAAAATGGCCGCCCAAAGTTGGCTAGCTCGGGGTGACCGACTTGCACTCGAACATTGTTGCCATTCCGTATCGCGTCTTATTGCCGTGGTATGTATATTTCGTATAGGTAATTGTTTAGACAGGCGATCTACTTCCTTATTCCACGAACATCATTAGGAGTACCGGTTAAAAATAACAAAGCGGGCCCATTAAATATTTATAACAAAACGAGGAATGAGTCACTGGCCCGATAATGGTATGCCGGTGGCATTCCCGATGAGCGCCCCATACAAAATGATAACAATTCCCTTTTGTTAGTGTGATACCAACATTTGTTGCAACACAACGTACTTATCTACACTTCTTATTTCAAATCAAACTTTTGAATTCCGAAATGTCAAAGACTGTGTTTTGTTTCTTAGTGATGTGCCTAACGCTGATGAGTGTGGAATCGAGAATCGTTAATAAGAGGAAATGCCCAGAAGTGAGAGCGGTGCCCCATTTCGATTTGCCACGGGTTAGTTATTTGTGCCTAATTATGAATAGATAAATGTCGGTTTTAGTGATGTTTATGTGGTTTTTTAATGAGATCGTTGATTAATTGCGTGGATGTTTCTTGTTAGTTAATTTGAATGAGTTTAAGTTTTAAATTGTTGTAGGCTAGTCTCCTACGATACTTTGTTCTCAATTTAATAATGTTTTGTTTAATAAATAATTCTTTAATATAGTGTTCTAAGCACGGTATGCTGGTCGTGAGGTTCAGGGTACGAATCCTGGGTTGTCCACAGGTATAATTTAAACGTATCGTGTTACGATTGCTACTTATGAATTCAGTAAAAGCCTAAAAGTATGAAGTCAAAAATAAATCTGCACTTCGATGATCTTATAGGTAGGTCCATACAAAAGAACAATACTTAAATGGAAAACTGTTTGTACACAAAATCAATAGGTAAGTACCTATAGGTATTGTTATAAAAGTTTTAGTTTCAAGCGATAGGTACACGCCATGCGTGGGCGCCGCCGGACGAAGTCACTGATAAACGGACATTATTATGAATACACTTGGTAGTTACAGTGAAGTTAATATGTTCTGAACTAAAAGAATTAATCTAGCTTTTGCCGCAACTTCGCTGCCGTATTCTCTGGTTGTCGACATCAGCGGAACCGCACATATAAACCTACTCACACCGGAATTTTGTATACATATATCTACCTACCTAAAGAAGATAAGTCACTTAAGTAAATACTTTTCCTTAAGGTGAAGGCGCCTGTCTAACCCGCGAAATTCAACATTTTCGAGTATTTTTATAGTTTATCCAAAATCTGAAAACATTTAAGACAACATTTTGTGATTTGCGAAGAACACAGTATGCAGTGCGTTTATTAATACATTTATTTTACTCTAAATATTATCACGGTGGATATGATACTAGTAAATCACTAAATATACAAAAATTGCCAGATTATCTGGATAGCTGTCGTTCTTGAAATGTTTTAGAGTAAGTTGGATATATTAATAAATGCACCGCACACGGTCTTTTTCGCGAATTACAAAATGTGCCTTTTATTATGGACAGATTTTGAAAAATTTCTAGAAAACCTCAAAAAATTTGAACTTCGCGGGCTAGGTGGGCGCTTTAGCCTTAAAAACAATTAATGATTGTCTAAAGATACGGAGATTAGTAATGAGTTAATTTAGGTCTTGGTGAAAATTGACATACCTAAGTGATTTATGTACCACCCTCTCACAGAAGTTTGGCGTATAGTAGCTGCATTTCGTACGATGAGTGAGAAAGCTGGAAACCCAACCACCCCTCCCTTCCCTTCCCCCTGTACTCTGTCTCTTCAGGTCGGCACCGTGCGAGCAATGCCTGTATTGTAAGCTTCTACAGGTTGAAACAGAAAAGGTATACTTTTTTTCAAATCTTTACTTTGTAATTCTAATTCTATCAGCTTTGGAGGAAACTTGAAAAACAAAAGGTGTTTATAGGTATACAGCTGTTGACAGATTTCATAAGTCTACAAAAGCTTTAGTACTTCAACTGCCCCACAAAGCCGATAGCTCTAGATTTACAAAGTAAAGTTGCAAACAAAGTAGTATAGGTACCCTATCTGTTTCACCTAATAGGTATAGGCTACGTTCACTCTGGCTGGAGCGCACTTGCGCTCGCCCTCTGTCCGGGTGAAGTTGTTATGGCCACTCTGGCCAACAACATTTAGTCCAGATCGAAAAACTAAAAAAAAAACTACAAAATAAAAGCTACGTTAACTACGTTTTTTTTTTTTTATTTGACTATATGTTGTTGGCCAGAGTGGCCATAACAACTTCACCCGGACAGAGGGCGAGCGCAAGTGCGCTCCAGCCAGAGGGGCAGGGGGGCAGCTAGCTCAAGGGCGCCACAAGGGACACGACCTCGGCTTGGGCCGCTGCCAGGAGAGGTGGCGAGGGTAAATCTACCACCGGATCGGAACGCGACCTCGACTGAGAAGATCGTACGTTAACTACTTAACATCAGGCAGGACGTAAGCTTGTGTGCCGACTTTGATCTATCAAAAACAATGTGAGATTTCCCGTTTATCTACGTCATCATCGCCAGATTGATCAACCAAACAATCAGCAACCACAAATAGCCTGCAACACAATATGATACAAACGATAACATTACGGTGTGTATTGAATATAATCGCAGGTGCTACGAGACAGACATCTCAATACAGATCGTTTGCATATTGAATGCAACTTTGTAATGTTAGCTTTTAATATCATTCGATACTACTGCATTGAATCGTACAATTTTGATTTCAAGTTTCGAAAGCAATAAATATCAGTAGGTAAGTAAGAATAATATAGGTACAGTACTTATGCGGGGTTACAGTTGAAAAAAATATATCACTTTGTCTCAACAAATATTTTTGGAACGAAGTTCCCTTACGCGATTTGCGGTAGGAGTCTAATGGGAGAAATCGTCATACTTGAAAAGCGTTATGCCCCCACAGGCATCTGTTACAAGTTTTGTAAGTTACTTGTAACGTCTACTGGGAAAAACTTCTCTCAAAAATCTACTAGATGGCGTAAGTGAACTACTCTGTTACGTCCACCTTGAAAAAGTTATCTCAGTCATTGCCGTAAGTTAGTTATAATTCAGATGAGTGGATATTGCGATACATAAATAAAACATACAATTTTGTGCATGTAAAACATTTAACAGAGGACTACTTACTTCCTGACGGAGGCCCCTGACCGCACCATTTTTTTCCATACTAAGAAATGGATCACTGGAAAACTTATCTACGCCTTCTACCTTGACACAGAATAATTATCGTTAGGTTGATTCCATGCGAATAACTATTCTAACAAAGGTACCTAGGGTCTTGATTTATCTAGGGACAGATTTTGTAATATCGGATCGGTTGATCTAAATGTCTTAACAGATTCCTTTCAAACTCATATTTGTTTGAAGAGTCAATATGGTAGGTTCTATTGATTTCACTTTCTAATCGCTAAGGAAAATAGTGTTTTCTAATAGATCCATAGCGTTTACATAATGGGATTCATACCGAGACTTAGCTGTCGGATTATAGTCTCTTACATTTGAAATTCAAAGTGCGATTTTTATTCAATTATGTCATTGCAAAACTTTCGAATCGCTATGTTGACCGTTCTAGGATTAATAAAATCTGCAAGCGTTTTTAATCCGATTTCATAATACATACGTATACTTGTTCGTAATGGATTATGTTGACGTTCCGCCTGTCTAGATAAGATTAGATAAGATAAGTAATATGTTTAAAAATGTTATGGCTATGATCTAGAAATAGACATGTTGGCGCATTTGTTGACAGTCTCGCCTCGGATTAATATCCGCATGTCATTTTGCTTGAAAATAAATAGGTAGTAAAACCACCACCCTGTCGGCGCCTAAGAGCCAAGCTTGAGTACATCCATATGTAGAGAATACGTCTTTACTCCGAGATATTTAATCCCTCCCCTGTGTGATGAGAAAACTTAGATAATGAAGAGCAAATGCCTTCCAATTCGGATCACGACTTAATTACAACTATCACAAATGAAACGAACTTTTTTACCTAAGCCTACTGTAGGATTACAATAAGTATATAAGTAGGCAGGTACTTTGTAAATAGGTACCTACAACATGCAGGTTAATAAGACAGGTGTCTTAGCATTAAATTTTAGTTAGAAGAGGATTACTTAATTATCACTTAACTTAATCATAAGATTATTAATATTTGGTAAGTAAGTATTCTCTTGATATCCAAATTTTTTCTCTTTATGTGTTGATATTAGGTACTATTTACTTGAATAAAACGTGTTCCTTTATTCTAAAATCTAATAAACATAAAAACTCCTAGGGTTCATAACGATTTTCTCTGATAGTTTTGATAGCCTTGATAGTCAAATAACGAAGACGCCTATCACTTTGACGATAGCAAAACCCCTTCACGCAGAGCTATACATAAAATAGTAGGCGTCGACGTCTTCCCTTTATAATCAACCGAAAGTAGACCTGAAAGTTGAATGTATTTAAAAATCATATTCCTTTGCAGATGCTTGGAGACTGGTTTGTTGTGGAATACTATGCAAGTGCTGAGGAAGCTTTGTCCTACAGTTGCATGAAAGCAGTTTTTACTGAAGACGACCATGTGGCAGCAGCAGGTACCTACCTACGTTTACCTACTTTTCAGATGATAAAATCGATTATTTGGCGTATCTTTCGTACCAAGTTTGCAGAGTGTACCTAAGCACTTACCAACTTCAGCTCACAAGATAGTTTGGTAGCGACTCTCAAGTTGTATCTAAGGGCCTGTGCACAACACGTATTTTAAATGCGCCGTCGACGCGCGTTTTAGAAACGTGCGTCGACGGCGCGCTTTTTATTACAAAAGCCTACAGGCTACGTCTGACTCCCGTGCGTATCGCGTCTGTATCGCTGTAAACGCGCGTCGACGGTGCGTTTAAAAAACGTGGTGTGCACAGGCCTTAAGGTATTTCACTGAATTGATTCTCAAAAAAATTGTGTTACCTTCAGTCTGTTGTAAGCTGCAACTTAAAATGCTGTTCCCTTTACAGATGGTACAATAGAATGGACTCCAGGGGTGACTATGAACTTCACATACCGCTTCGCTGACGACCCTCTCGGCGAGAACCTGCTCGGCAATATCACTTGGCGCGTCGATCTGAACCAGCCCGCCCATTGGATGCATGCAGAGAAAACATGTGAGTATAAAGTGTCAGCACGACAGACCATGGCAAATTTTGTTCAATCAAGATTGGTAGCAACAGAATTCGCATAATTGAAAGTATCATCTTTCCATCACCAAACCATTTCTACCAATCAGATGACGGTATCTACAACACGTACGTGCTGGACACGGAGTACAAGACCTGGGCGCTGCTGCTGCACTGTGCTGAGCAGACGGAGGGCGCGCGGTACCTCAGTGCCTTCGTCCTCTCCCGGTCAACCGCGCTGCCGAAGAACGTGATGGCTTATTTGAGGGACAAGTTGCCTAGGTCAGAATTTTTTACTCCTTAAATCTTGATATAATCGGCTAAACACGAACGCAATACAAATTTGAGAGGCTGCTTGATTTTGTACCTTATAATGTACGTAGTAGGTGCCACGCTATAATTAATGTACCGCTGAGAAGATTATGCCCTCCCTTTCAACGCACAAAAGCAACATACCATTATCAATTACAAAGCAATTACCAAGCAGTTAATAAATAATGGGTAATTAAACGTTTAACTTTGCTAATAAACCAGGATTTAACAGAACCTCTTATAGACTTCGTAATTACAGTTCCAAACATTAATTAATTAAGAATTAATGAACACGACAACAACTTTCGCTAATTATGGAAATGGTGTTAGAGCTTTGGTTAAGAATACTGTGTTAAACTTTCAATCTGTGGTGCAATAGAATATTCTTAATAAACCAACCTTAGCAACATTTGCAGTATCCAAGCGCTGCACAATATCCCACTTTAGAGCAGCAAAATGCTGAGGCAGAAACCCGTTAGCTTATTTATTTATTTAGGTCTACCAACGACTGTTACAGTAAAACTTACAAGCTAAGTTCAAATAAAATATCTTGCCAAATGCACAGCCAATGAAAGGTAAACACCCAACGCACAGCCAACAAAAGGTAGTTCCAACATTCCGCTTGAATTGTCGTGCTGTTTGTATGTTAGTTTAATAGAGGAACAAATAATATTGACACAAAACTTTATTCCAGATACGACGTGGACATCAATTACGTATTCCCTATCCCTCAAAAAGACTGCTCATCCAAGCCAGCGCGACCGGACTTCTCTCCCATATTGGTGGAAGTCGGCAGCAAAATTCCGAAGCGACCGGGCGTCAGCTACAATGTCGCTTTTGGACATTAGGCTGCACATTTTATCAACTGTATAGAAACTGTATATTGTTAAGCTTTATTATTATTCCCATCTAGAAGCCAATCGACAAGAAATCTATTCTGTCTTATAAAATCGGTAAACCCAAGAAGTTTACGGCTTAACATTCCTGTTTTTCGAGTTCCAACTTCAAATTGGACATATTTCTTGTACCGTTATTTGTAGTTTCTATAATATAAAATTATAAATAGCAATACAATTAGAAATTATATTTATATATTTTCTTTGCATTATTACGAAATTAAATATTTTCTTATGATTTTTATATTTTTAACTAGCTGTGCCCCGCGACTCCGTCCGCGTCCTGTTGAAATTTTTCCTGAATTTTCTTTGCTATAAACCTCACGGAGCCCGAGACCTTTCCAACGAATGCAAAACCGTGGAAATCGGTTCGTGCGTTCTGGAGTTATATCGTCAGGAAGGAAAACCCGACTTATTTTTATATAGTAGATATTCATGTATGACGACTTTAGGCATACACCATAGCGGCATACATTTTGGAATATCATTTCAATATCTGCTAGAATCACGAGCATCTCAACACAGCTATAGCTAAAAACTATTGAACAATGGAATATTCTAGCTATCGCTTAGTTAAGTTTTATAGTTTCACAGTCAAATGAATATTGGAAACTCAATGTCGAACGTCTTCAAAGAACTGATAGGGCATGCACATATGTTACGTGACATAATTAGTATGCTGCAGACATTCGACTGTATACACAGCACAATAAGCGGGCACAGTCATACGCCACGGTTAGTGTTACCAAGTAATGGTTAACAGAAGACACGGTAGGAAATATGGTATTTAATAGTCAAAAGATACAATAAAAAATACGTCAAAAAAACAGGCTGCTAAGAATCTGCATTTTAAATGAACACATGCAGAAAAAGTTATCTCTGTAATTCTTCCAGGATTTGTCATTTAATCAGCCTTCTAAACTGATGATCCGTAACGTTTTATAGTGAAAAGATTACAGGGAGGGAATTAAAGAGTGAGGAGGATAGTCGGATTCTTATAGGATCTATAAACGCTATTAGAACAGGGACATTTGATCTCCCGTGAGAATTGCAAACTACAGGTAATTCTGTCGGAAACGTCTCTCAATAGCGAAACATCTGGTTATACTATGACACTCAAACTTGACCGTGGCTAACACGAACTACAATAGCCAAGCAAAATTAATACCTCATATGGAACGACAATTGGCATTGTTGTGCTCTACTTAATTAGAATTTCCACAACATACAAAGTCATAGTTTTGCACAGATTAAATAAATGAAAAATACTGAAAAGTGGTGATATTTTAACGTTTGAGTTTCCTACCGATTATCTTCTAATATCTAAAACAATCTAAATTGCAATACGACGCCATTAGCAAGCAAAGTATTCATAATTGGGATACCTTAAGAATTTCTGTTATCCAAACATTTGTGCCATTGCCTTAGCTATGCCATTCGTCATTCAGTATTTCTGAGCGAGCTGCCTTTAGCTTTGTCCACGGGAGAATGGTTTTAGGTTCCTAACCTATCCCCTCTCTCCCCCTATCTATATCTCCTCTAGTAATCCTGATAATGGTTTTCGATTGATATCAATTGCTTACAATATTTTGTCTCTTAAATTTGAGGAATGTAATTCAATTAAAAACAAGTCTACACATATGAGGTTCTATGCATATTTTTGTGGACACTTTCAGGTTTCTGAATAAGCATTATTTATGAATAATAGCACCAATAGTTCAAACGCCGCACCTTCATTACATACGACCCTGAACGATTTAAGCCTCGTCCTTAGCGCATAGGTACTCTATGTGGGTAACGTATACATGTGTATTCTTTGCCAACGTGTTTGTAATTCAGGCGTCTTGCGCAAAAGCCTTCGTTATAAGTATGAAAGGAACTGCCCGCGCGTTTTTCATGATAATATCGGAAACATGGTTGAGGTGCGAGCGTGTCTTTATTTCACTGTGATAATTTTGTGCTTCCATGTTATCGCTGGAAAGGTTTGTGATTTTCTGCTCATTTGATCAGATTTGCCATATAGTTATCATGCTAAAGTAACAAACAAATTTAGGAAATAAAAATTAACAAAATATGAACATGATAATAACTTACGACTACGAATGATTCCTAAACTAGATGTTGAAATTAATATACCAATTGTTTTAGCCCATATTCGATTTCCTATGGTGCGACTTTGCATGCGATGATGACGATGTCTCTACCTCTTCAACCACAAGCACAGAGGACTACGATTGGTTCTCGTGCGACAGCTGCCCTGGACGCCGGAGAACTACAACACCAACACCGATCCCACTGACCACTGGGATGCAACAGCAACAGCAAGGCCAACAGCCAGTCAATTTGATGATACGTAAGTTCAATTTTAGAACCGGGAGTGTTTTCTGGCAAATTTTAGCTCTTTCATTATTAATTGTTGAGACTCCCTCTCCATAGTCATCTTTTTGTATGTTTTTTGCCTTAATATATCTAATTTACTTTCCTTCAAAATAATTCTCAGTAACTATCAGGTTAGTCAATGAATTTATTTACACTTGTATAAGAATTAATGCTCTGATAACGTATTTCAAATTGTATTTTCATATTACCTTGACATTGTTTTTGAACGCAAAAATAATAATTCACGAAAATAATAATATAAAACCTCCTCCGAAGATTCTTTATACTCGTATTCTATTAGTAACGACCTATCTACGTTTAACTTGATTACTATAATCATCGGATCATTTAAAGATGTTATCTTAATTATTGATGTTTCCTGCATGCTACTTTACCAGTGATTTTACTAATCACAGCGTCATCTAAGTATATATTTATTTTTTAATTTTGATCCTAATATTTTATTTCTTCTATTACAGCACCATCGAACGGTATGAATGTGACGATAACTAACTTTGGTGGTTCTTGGTGGTTTAATTTGAACCCCTGGGCCGCTCCAGATGCCACCACTCCTAGTGGATCTGCAGGTGCTGCTACCACGACTGCTCCTGCGACGACAACAGCGGCCGGTGCAGCGACCACTGCGGCCGCAACTACAGCAGCTCCTGCCGGATAGAACGTTCCAAAACCATCTTAATTTCAGTGTATAACAGAACCAAAATCCAAGAAATTGGAAATTCCAATGACTCCTTCATCTCCTCTTGTGCTTGATGTTATGATGACTGGATACACTAAGATCGCATTTCTCATATTATATTGATTTCAAACATATAAGTTATGCCCTGTCTCCTAAATTATTTCGTATGACTTCGGTAATTAGGTATATACACTTTTAACTGAACTCTCAAAGTAAGTGTAGTGAGTACATTGTGGACGTGTCATAAATACGTTTCTATGCCAATTGTATTAATTGTTTGTATCAGTCATTAGTTTTAACTGGTATAAGTTAATGTTACACCAATAAAAAAAAATGCAATTTTTAATATAAAATCTGTATTTGTTTGTCACGAACAATAATGCATCTTGTTTCGAAACAAAAAGTTTTTTTAAGTTATTTTGTACTTAATGCCAATTGTGACCTTATTCGCATACCTTTTGTGAGCGGAAGTAATGCATGTAACTTCCAGCGGTCCAGCATTCTGCAGTTTCGATAGCCACGCTGCGGATGTAACTTTTTTATGTTTCAACTGTTAGTAAATGTTTGTGTTTTCGTATACACCTTTCAGCGGTAATTTACACGGTTCACCAGACTCCGATACCTACTTTGACAATTTACTGATAATTTACTGTATCTGGAAGTCAAATACGGTCATCATCCATCTAAAATGTACCGAATAAACAGTGTCGTTTGTGGGAATACACAAATTAATTAATTTGACCATGAATTTTTAAGACTTTTCTCCAAACAGGAATAGGAAGTAAAACTGAAGATCGTTTAGGATTCTTCGTGAAATAATCATGTTTGTTATCACAGAACACGTGTAGTCGTAAAAACGAGTCTTTTAGTTAGCACCTAATTGCCTTATAAGTCACTAAATGAATAAAAATGTTTTCGTAAAGAGTGTCACGTACACGGTACAACAGGTATCGTCTATTTGTTTTTACTAACCAGATGGCGTTGCGTATGTTGTCAATAGAGTCTGTTATCAATATTGAATACGGATAACGTAATAGGAACTATGCAAACCCGTACTAGTAAAAAAGTACTAGTCCGAAAAAACGTTACCCCGTTAGTTATTTTCGTAAAATTCGTAGTTGTACTCATACAGCGCAGGGAAATTTACGAACGGTAGAGATTTATGTTTTCCGCCAGTCGGGATTTTATTTATATCTCTGGTAGGTACTTAAGTACGTACTTGATACTTTGCGGAGAAAACCTATATAGGTAAGTATCACGGACCAGGCCACCTAACTAAGAGATTCCACAAGTCGTTACGCTAAAATGCATGCGAATGACATTAGCAGACGATGACTAGATCACGTGACTTAACGTTTCTACAAATCGTTACGCTATGTAATTAACATACATAGCGTAACGATTTGTAGAAACGCTCATTGACTTCTATTTTGGCTAGAGGGGATTAAAGACCAATTGTAAGTAAAAGTTTACTTATATGAATTAAACCTGAAAATAATACATCATCATCATCATCATCAGCCTATAATTGTCCACTGCTGGACATAGGCCTCCCCTAATGAGCGCCATAGCGCCCTGTCCTCAGCTTGCCGCATCCAGCATCTGCCTGCAGTCTTTCGCAGGTCGTCATCCCACCTGGTTGGAGGGCGTCCTACACTACGCTTGCCGAGTCGAGGTCTCCACTCAAGAACACGTTTACCCCAGCGGTTGTCGGTTCTTCGCGAGATATGGCCAGCCCACTGCCACTTCAGCTTGCTAATTCTTTGAGCTATGTCGATAACTTTGGTTCTCTGTCGGATGTATTCATTGCGAATCCTATCCTTCAGAGAAACTCCGAGCATAGCTCTCTCCATAGCTCGCTGAGCGACCTTAAACTGGTGGACCAGCCCTACCGTGAGTGTCCACGTCTCGGCTCCGTAGGTCATGACGGGTAGGACGCACTGATTGAAAACTTTCGTTTTCAAGCATTGCGGTATGGACGACGAGAAGACTCGACGTAGTTTCCCAAACGCTGCCCAGCCTAGCTGGATCCTCCTCTTGGCCTCCTTCTCAAAATTGTTTTTACCTAACTGCAGAATCTGCCCAAGGTACGTGTACTCGGAAACAATTTCAAGAAGGTGGCCATGTACGACCACCGGTCCCGGATCAATGTGGCCATTGATCATGACTTTGGTTTTATCCAAATTCATGCCAAGACCGATGCGTCGCGAGGCTGAAGCTAGGTCGTCCAGCATCCGGTTTAGCTCCTCCAGCGTCTCTGCCATTAAGACTATGTCATCAGCGAATCGCAGGTGTGAGATGTACTCACCGTTTATGTTAATGCCCTTACCTTTCCAGTCCAACGTCTTAAACACATCTTCCAGCGCGCTCGTGAACAGTTTCGGGGATATCACATCCCCCTGTCTCACTCCCCTGCGCAGTTGGATGGGTTTAGACTGCTGGCCCTGTACTTGGACACTCATGGTAGCGGCGTCATAGAGACATCTCAACACCCTGATGTAACGATAGTCTACTTGGCATCGCTGTAAGGATTCCAGAACAGCCCAGGTTTCGACAGAGTCAAAGGCCTTCTCATAGTCCACAAAGGCCAGACACAGAGGCTGATTATACTCTTCGGACTTCTGTATATAATACGGTTTTAAGTAATTGCTCAGGTATACAGGTTAGCTGAAAAATAACCATGACATCCCATGTCTTAAAAGCAAGTATGTAAATAAGTATATTTTTGAAAATTATTTAATCAATCGATAGATTTATAAATTTTATGGAAAAAAAAATAATTCTTGCAACTAAACTTAAAACTATATTTGCTAAACTGTTTAAGGGCACCCTGTAGAATTGCAGTCAGTCTACATGCAAGTATTCAGTAACAAAGTTGCACTTGTAAGACTGGTGCCAACTGGCTAACTAGCTCTCCTTCCAAGCAACCATAACGAGATTCTCACGTTACCGTCGCACACTGCTCTAATTGTTACATTCAGGAAAAGTTGTGCATAGACCAGTAATAATAATAATAGATGGTTAGATAATACTGATTATGGCAGGTGTCCGATTCCTTTGCAGTAGCCCAATCCCCAGTCCATCGCAACTCCATCAATAAAACCTTTTCCTCTTTCCATATTTGCAATAGTACCTGCACCTGTTGGGGTCAAGTCGCTCTATATATCCCATCATTTGCAGCGGTTGATCTCAACATGTGCCTTACATGAGAATAACATTCTCACAAAGGGCTACATGTTGGACTCATGTCCCTATGCAAGCCTTCCAAAGGACCGGACAGAGCCCGTGATACAGAGAGACATAATAATAAATATCGCCAGACTGAAACACCTGGGTGTTATACAGTGGTATAGGCCCAAAATAAGCAACGCGTGTATTATGGGTACCGTACAATTGACTGGGGGCGAGCCCAGTGACACCCAGACCTGGGAAAATTACAAAAAGGTCCGAAATGTGCCCCGACGGTAATCGAATCCGCAACTACCCAGTACTGTGAGCCTAGCGGCCTACGCTTGAACCACTGATCCAAGCGGTCGTCAAAGTGCATACGAAATAACATCCCTATTTATTTATTTTATAACTAAATCGCAATCAAGCCTATCAGTCTGATCTTAAGTATCGTAGCCTATAGATGCATGCAATAAGTACTAAAGCTATTGCATGGATGTTGCCGACTTTTAGGGAGGAGGAACAGAGGGAGGGGATCCTATCTCTCTCTTTATTTTTATTAAAAGTACTAACTGTACCCTGCGCGCGTTGCTACGCTGTCAAAGATTGGTCGTACCAACTCAGAAACCTTTGTGGTCTCATGCACAAGACTTTGCTGAAGATTATGACATGATCAAATGCATAGTTTACGATTCTATCAAGGACAAGATAAACACTCATTTTTATATATACTCGTATAGAAGAAGAAGATGGGTCAATAGTCTAAATACAAAAGTCATAAATAAGTAATCGCATACAGAACAGTGGCTCCATTATAACGAATAAGCTCGGATTCATACAATGTCACCTTGGGTTCAACGAATTATTGTGTTTTTTGCTGCACAAGAGCTGTTATTGTCCTAACTGATATCAGATATATAACTGAGAGTGGTTTTGATACAATGGCCGATAAATAATTCCTTGACAATATCTAATAGTTCTATCAAATAAGGTGCAGTGTCCGAATGCGCTGCAATTCAATTGGATATAGGTAGTTATGGAGAAATAATCCACCCTCACATAGTTCTGAAGACCAAAAGCAACTGTAGTCCATGTGGTTGCATATTGGTTTCAGCTTGCATAGGTATGGGTGGTTATTGTGCATCAATAAATCATTTTTGGAGAGAAGATAAGGTATTCGGTACGGATAAGTAGTAACAGTAATGAGTTACCTACCTACACGTAAGGACTAACATTTTCTAAAAAGCACACAGACAAAAATCACGAAAATAGTCTGCGATATTATTTACAATTAATAAACTACGTCATTATTTTTTCTGACCTTATAGGGATCAGGGATTTTTGGAACATATTGTTTCATCAAATTATTTAGAACACAAAATAACGTGTTGTGTGTAGGAATAGTGATATATGAAACCAGTATGCATATGTCTCCTCAAACACTTGTAACGATAATTTTGACTCCTCAAGATGGATTGATAAAATAATAATTTCATTCAAAATCCTCACACTGCAAAGCTAAGCGATAAACGGCGCTCGTAGTCAAATTCGAAATGGAGCCACGGATTTATTGATTTCTTCCTCATCTGATTCGCTAAGCTTATAAGATGAACTTATATAATGTTCGTGAGTTCACAAAAACGTTGCATTTTCCTTGTTCTATTGTTAACCATGTTAAGCTTTTGTATTGTATTTCCTATTTAGAGTTTTTGCTGTTACTTTTTATGTATGAAAGAGTAAGCTCCAGGATCGCTCTTTGTTGATTATAAACACTGCTTTGTATTAATGTCTGCTGGCGATTTATTTTGGTCTTGGCCTTTGCAGTTGTGCGAGATTATTTTTGGATGAAGATGACTAAAGGATGTTTGAAGAGAATGATGGGATGAACATTCAGATAATACTAAAACGAATTAAATCTGTCTGACACGAGACAACATGTCTCTTGAGTAAGTATAAACCCATGGTAAAAGCTAGTGAATGTATTTTGGGCTCTAAAGTTTTCTATTAGTTATTTATAGTAGACGCATTTACCTTACAAAGTACAATACAAGTACTATGAAATGCAAGTAACGTCAGCAATCAATGGATAGTTAATATTCAAAAACAATAAGGGACCTGTTTGAAATACATTCCACGTTTCATAACTGGATCGTGGTATGCATTGATTGACCGATTATGAAAGAGTAAGTAACGATATGCTAATATGAACAGAATAATAACTGTTTAGCAAATATCTATATTATTTACTGTGTTTGGAAATTGCATTGAACATTTATTAGTAAAGTGTCGCCGTATTCAAACGAAAAATAATTTCGTGGGAAGCATTGACCATGGTCTTTGTGCTCAAACGCTCACGGTGTCTTCACCGATCTTTTACCAAAACTTCTCAAAGGCGTGAATTGCTTCCTAGATCTACCGGAGCTGTATTCTTATAGTTATAGGTTAGATAAACTAAAGTTATTTACGAAATAGGCACGTTAGTAAATAATAAATAGTAAAGGAGCCAGGCTTAAAGTGCATCAGATAATTCATACGCGGACGATGGTACACCGTTGGATTTTGATACACCCATAAAAGGTTATTCAACGTTAAAAATGTCATAAATATCGTCCAACAAGCACACGAACTGGATGGTATAAAATGTACAAGTTCTACTTTCACATGCGGTGAGAAGACGAAGTTTTCTTCATACACATTGATTGCATTTGTGGCTGCTGGCCACCCAATGCAAATAACGAAAAGGGTTTTGGACATTTATTATAATATTGCACTTAAATTATAATTTAGTGTATCTAGGCTTTTTATTACTTACCTGTTTACCTGTATTCATCGTCCTGGGTTTTAGTACTCATGCAGATTTAAATTAAACCATTTAGTGCCATAAAAGCGTAATGTGAAAACCCTCGTTTGCGGCGAGTCTTTCAGTCGTGATCTGACATTAAATATGAAATATGATACGGGGTTGTTAAAGCCTAGTAATTTTTAAAAACGTAACTAGAGAATAACGTGTTTAGCAATCCCCAAGATTAGATTTTTAGTTAAATGTTCTGAGCGCAGGCAGTACGGTTTGCAGGAAATTTAGTTCCAGAAAAGTATTTTCAATCTTCTTCTTAAGAGGACACAGGCGTGATTATTTATTTATTTTTAATAATACAATTCAGACATAGATGAGGCCATAGAAACCTGGAAACTAATTTGTCCCAATGACGATATCCCGAAGGAACTAAACCTGCAAATACTTTGGGACGGGCCATTGGTACAAATTACCCAAACATTTCTGTTCGCAAATTTAATCAGTGACCGTGACCACGCACGGCTATTAGCGTTATGCGAAAAGGAGTCCGGACATTGGCTTCTCGAAATTCCTTCATCCAATCTCGGCACCTTCCTCGACCACGAGAGTTTTAGAGTCGCTGTTGGCATTCGCTTAGGGGCTCCTGTATGCACTGGACACAAATGTCCGTGTGGAGTGGAGGTCGATCAGTCTGGTCTCCATGGGCTCTCATGACAAAGAAGCGGAGGCAGGTTTTCTCGCCATGGCTCCCTTTACTACATAATCAAAAGGGCTCTTGCCAAAAGGGGTCATTCAGATGTACCCATTGTGGTAAACAAAGGTGGAATTGAAACAAGTAATGAGGGCTCTTGCCACTATCAGCGTCCCATCGATCCTTGAACCCTCCGGGGTTTTAGGGATGATGGCAAGAGACCCGATGGCATGAACTGGTTCCCTGGGAGCGGGGTCGTCCACGTGTGTGGACACTCTGGCCCCGTCCCATCTCAGGGAATCTGCGTCTGCAGTGGGAGCTGCGGCTGAGAAGGCGGACCTCGGCAAGCGGCGCAAATATGCACTGTTAAATAGCAATTAAGTGTTCGTGCCGTTTGCCGTGGAGACGCTTGGCCCATAGGAGTCATAGTGCTAAAGTGCTATTCAACAAAATAACCCCCAGACTGGTTACCGCCACAGGTGACAAGAGGGCTGGCTCTTTCCTCGCTCAAAAAATTTGCTTGTCAATACAGCGAGGAAATGCAGCCAGTATTCTTGCCACCATCCCACGCGGACGGGATTTTTTTGATTAGGGGTAGGTTTTTATTTTATTTTATCTTATTTCTAATTTAATTTAATATAATTTGTATATATGTATAAATAATTTAGAAAAATTGTGTATAGATATAAATGTTATTAATTAGTTCTATTAAATAAATAAAAATGTATTCAGACAATAAATGTCCAAAATATATATAGTGGGGACGTTAAAAAGAAATCAGTTTTTAAAATGGTTTTAACATTCAGACACCGTTAGGTTCTATTTAAATGCGTATTTTTAACAAGCATGTGTATTCGCTCGCGTTAATCACCAGTACATCAACGTTTATTCATGTAGAGTGCAACAGAAACTCTAATTAAGCATTCGAAGGGCATCCGGCGTGGCTACCCGAGAGCAATCAACCGGTCGTTGCATCCCCAGCTTCTTTGTCGACGGTTCATCTTTGCCATACTGTTTTATTTTACAAACAGGCGCCTAATTAGATCGATGTTTTGGTAGGATTCGGTGAAATCGCGTGAACGACTCTTCTAAGAATATTTGCTAAATTAATAAAGTGGTTCGGGATGGTTTAAATCACAAAGAGTCTGGCCACAGTAGGTAAGGGATCTTGCGAGATTATTTCAGTTTGGAATTCGTTTATATCCAGCCATTGAAAACTTGTTATATTGCACTAAATTACTCTGATAATGTAAACGAGCAAAGGGGAATAACTAAGACAGGGTAACCTTTAACGATTGATAATCAATGTTTTCTACATACCTATTACATTCAGAATAAATACCAACCTATTAATTGGCTGTGTAATGAATACGTTCGATATTTACTTACTTACAAATAGGTTTATAGATAATTCACGAAACAGAGCAGACGATCGCCAAATAACAACTGCATAGTCCAGGAAGACGCCTACCATTTTTTAATTAGGAAACCGGATTAGTAAAAGCAGCCTTCCGTCATCGGCGCACGGACAGGAAAGCATCACCGGTGTGTATTAATGAACTCGACGCACGAATCGGCCGGCTATGCGCGCGCGCACCAGTGTTACCGCGCATTTCAAACGATACGCTCGCGAACCGCGAATGTATCCCCAAACCCACGAGGTCGATGACACAAGTTCGAAAGGACTCGACTATGTTACGGTTCTAATCGATTCTCGGATACAAACGATTATCGATTTGTTGCGGTGAATTTTTGATTGTCAGTGTTTTGTTTTGTTCGGATCGAATTTAATTGGTCAGAACGGAGAATGCGCAATACTTTTACTTAAGTATAACACATAACTTGAGTTGTTTAAATTTATGTTTGCGGAACAATAAAAGGGTTCTTTGCATTTTTTTTTGTTTTCCGAGAGTAGGTACTTAAAATGATTTTAATGGCAATTATATTAAGAGTGAGTTTTACTAAAACGAATAAATAAATACTTAGGTTTAACTTAGCAACAGCGTTACACTTTTTCGTGAAATTATAATTACGGTTATCAATTACGATAACCTTTTTATTGAAACAGTTAACAAAAATTGATATAAGAATATGTTAATTAATTAATTAAAATTAATTATTGCTCAAATTATTATGCGATATTATAATTAACAAGATAATACTTACAATATAATAAATGTTATAATATATAAACTAAATCAAAGATAATTATAGAAGAAGCTCCCACTTAATAAGATACAATACCTATTTCTAAATTAGTTTTTAACCCCCGACGAAAAAAGAGGGGTGTTATAAGTTTAACATGTGTATCTGTGTATCTGTGTGTCTGTGTATCTGTGTATCTGTGTATCTGTGTATCTGTGTATCTGTGTATCTGTGTATCTGTGTATCTGTGTATCTGTGTGTCTGTCTGTGGCAACGTAGCGCCCAAGCTGATGAACCGATTTCAATTTTGTTTCTTTTGTTAGATAGGTATTCTGATCGAGAGTGTTCTTAGCTATGTTTCATGAAAATCGGTTCAGCCGTTTGAAGATCATCAGCTCTTTTGTAGGTAAAAAAGCCACATTCGCGGCCAAAACGAACTTCCACGGCTCGAATCCGTTCAAAATTTGGGCTCATTGGAATAATATCTTTGCATCACTTGAGAACGGCTGAAACGATTTCGCTTTATTATATTTTTAAATGATCGTAATAGTCTGAACTGGCTTTTTACAATATTATAAATTTGAAAAGTTTCCCGGATTCTGGAAAAAAATGATATTTTATAAATTTTTATATGAGATTTGTGTATGAACTAAAGACGTTCCGTAAGTCACGTTTCAAATGATGGATACGCGCATGCGTTAAATTTAGTTTGTTTTGTTAATGGTCATGGAATATTACGCAATAATAATTCTAGAGGGCGCTGCTCCGCCATTGAGAAAAAATACAGAAAAACAAATCTAATTTAAAATAATTTAAGCGTTATTGAAAATTCTTCCCCTGGGCTGCTCCCTTCCACCTCAATCAGAGTTATTACATCAAATTCAATCATAATTGATAATCTTTTACTAGGAATTAAACCTCCGTGGCATCAATATTTAGATTCGTTGTCTATTCTAATGTCATAACAAGATAATGTCTCATACTTTTACACAGATTTTCTGTTGACTATTGTACATTGCATTAGTTATCTTAGATTGTAAATGAGGAAGCCAAAACGACTGAGATGAATTTGCGAGATAAGCTATGAATACTGAGCTACGGGAGCTACGCAAATCTCGCTGAGTTATTTATTTGGAAGAACTACTAGGTAAAGTATACATTTGATGTAAAGATCGTCGCATCGGGGGTTTTTAAATTTTCAATTTAGAGTTATATAAAACCTCTTACCGATCAGTGGTGCAGCAGATAATGAAACAATATATTAATAAAAAACTAGAACCATTAACCCGAACGTAGATAACACGAACATCTTACCCATAATTATACAGGGTGTGTCAGATATGCGATATAATTCTTGAGGTGCAATATGGTCCTCGGTAGACCGACTGTACGATTCTTAGTTTCTGAGTCACAGGGCTTTGAATATTTGTCGCAATTTTGTGTTGCGGTCTTATAGAATGGGGTGGATGTAAATGTTTTTTATTACAGTTATATAGAGTATGGTTTACTACCAGTGAACGGTGACATAATTCTAAAAAAGACTTTAATGTTGGTAAAACACAGATGTTTAAAGTTTTTCATTATTCATACTCTGAAATTAGGTCTGAAGTTGCCTGAGGAGCGGGTTGAAAGTAATACTTTTCCGGCCCGGGAGAATCGCTTTCCACTGACAGCTTTGTGAGGTGAAATGGTATCTATTAATTAATTTAAAAATACATAGTAGACATATTAAACCAGTCATCATCACCATGACTGTAAACTACTTACATGAATGAGGAGCTAGTACCTACTTTCTAAATAAGTATGTACGTATAGCATGTAAAAAATTCCGACAAGACTCGAGTTAAAAAAGGTCAAAAAAATTGTGTCAAAAATAAGACAAAAAAAAGTAGTTTTTTTCTGTTTATTTATTTACCCGACTATCTGAGACTTCTGATACACCCTCTATATAGTAGCAAAAGCTTGCGTAAAGTCTTACAAGTCTACGACTTACTTGCACTTCGTTTCCAGATGTTAGGTGAGTTACAAGTGTAGAGTTGTTGAAGCGAGAAATAAAAACAATGAAAATGTATGTGAAACTGTTGGTTGTGATAGTGGTGGTGTCCCTGGTACAGTTGGTACAGGCGAAGACAAAACGGTACTCGAAGGTACAGTCGAACACGTTGTACAGAATCCGCTGTGATTTGATGTGTTACGACAGGAGTAAGGAGACAAAGCAGATGGTAAGTTGGGGCATTAAAATGATCTTTATTTTCTTCAAAGCATAAATTGGACCAAACTGCATACGAAAAGATAAATTAGGCAACTTGAAAACTGAGTATCCTACTAATATTATAAATGCGAAAGTTTGTGAGTGTGGATGTATGTATGTACGAGTATGTATGTATGTTTGTTACTCCTTCACGCAAAAAACTACTGAACGGATTTGGATGAAATTTGGTACACAGATTATAACCGGGATTAACATATAGGATACTTTTTAACCCAATAATCCAATACTACGCGGATGAAGTCGCGGGATACAGCTTGTTTTAAAATAAAGTAATGTAGTTAATTTTACTGCGGTTAAGTATTTATAAAGTTATTAGGTATTCTATTGATATACATAACATGTATTTTTATAGTCAGATGTATGAACGTAACCAAACACGTCGGTAATAACGGTGCGTGTGAACTCATTCTAAATAATTAGGAATTAATTATAGGATTAAATAGATCTTAATTCTTATAAAATAATAATAATTAAATTCTGATCTCCTCAGTAGGTATTCGAGGAAAGTTAATACACACTTATAATAATTTCCATCAAATTTGGGAGTTTCTGGCGTATGTTCGATATGGCTATCTACTCTACTTACAATCTATGCTCAGAACATGCGGTCGTGGTTTTTTTAATTTATAGTAGCTAAACAGTTAATTTGCAGTATACTTAATTATATATCATAGCTTTTGTCTGCAGCATCGCTAGCGTAGATTTTATTATCTGGTTATCGACAACAGCGCCACTTGGTCCTACCATAGCTAAGAAAAATCCAGGTGAACTGATAAGTACCCACAAATAAGTTTCAAGTAGTTTAAAAGGTGAGCTAGGCTTTGTTTCTACGTAAGCATATGCGCTAAATAGCTTCAATTCACAACATGTATTTAAATCAATCGTACAAACAGCGCAATCAGGAAACTAGTATTAAACAATCACATTTTATGTCACGGGGAAACCCAATCCTGATTGGAAATACCTACACCCGGCACTTGAAAATCATACTCTCCTAGTAAAGTTCAATGAGCTAGGTGCCTACGTAACAAAGTTAGGTGTATCTTGACATTTCTGTTTGCACTAATAGTTTGATATTAATCCGCAAAAAAAACAACGCTTGGAATATATGTCTTACTAAAGTATAACCACAGTAAAAAATGTTTACCAAGATAGCTGTCACAATGATCACGATTTAACAAGTCCTCGGCACAGACATACAAACGCGTCGTAAAAAAATGAAAAGGAACGTAAAACGGAATACAATCATGATTGCAGCGAGTTAGTTGGCAAAAATGTTTCTGCAGTTCTCAAATTGTTTATTCAACCAGAGAACAACTGGTCGGTGCCTAAAAAGGCGGCGTTATGGTAATTCTGCAAACGCAAAAAGAACTGCCAAACTGCTTTGGAGTAAAAACGTCTGAGCAAGGAGAGGTAGTGATGAAAGACAACCGTATTTTGATCGCACGCATCGCAACTTATGAGTTAACAAGATCCAGAACCAAAATCATCAAGGTTTACCATCATTTTTTGTTCTGAGTTGTTCTCGATTTATCAGATGGCTTGAGGTCAAAAAAGTACTTAAATTTGATAACAAAGTCAGTGATGATATCTAAACAAGTTACAGGCATGATAATAATAAAAGGTACACATCCTGTAGTACAAATTGTATCACAATCATATCCACTGAGAGAATTGTAAAATTTCGCCCATAACATAATAGACGACCCCGGTTGAACTTCTCAGTAATAATTGGTATAGAAAAATTAAGAAAATTAACGAACCTTTGTGAAATTCTTTTCACATCCAATTTTCGCCCGTATTTCAAAATGATAGAGTGAAAAATAAGTAAACTTTTACGTTTAAGCGATAAATCATTGCGCTTCAAAGGAGTATTTATGCTGTAACTAGTGTACGGACGCTAATTACCTTAGGTTACTAATGAGACTGACTGAAGTAACAGAACTATACTAAGTGAATGCCCTGTTTATAAAATAGTACGTTCCTGTAGCAATAAACGTGGAACGTTTTAATTGATGTGAGGGTAATCCTACTAATATTATAAATGCGAAAGTTTGTGAGTGTGGATGTATGTATGTTTGTTACTCCTTCACGCAAAAACTACTGAACGGATTTGGATTAAATTTGGAACACAGATAGATTATAACCAGGATTAACATATATTATACTTTTTAACCCAATAATCCAATACTACGCGGATGAAGTCGCGGGGCACAGCTAGTAAGATATAATTTTATCGATTCGTAATTTTAAATTATGAAATAACCATCACCATCACCTACCCCATCTATGTTGGCACTTGATTTGAACAATCAACATATCCTTTCATATGATCAGGCATATGTTTAATCACGTTTTGTGGCTCATACCAGGGTTTATACATGAACTATCTATTCAAGTCATATTCCCATCTTAATTGGAAATCAACTCAACAGTGCAAATCACAATGCCGCTTGCGAGAGAAGAAACCGGGAACGTGTCCAGTAACGGACACACCCAAGTGGGAAGCGGCGTGTGTCGAGGCTTGCAATTCAGATTCACAATGTGACGGCATTCAGCGATGCTGCCATCACCGCTGCGGATCTACCTGCAGCGAACCAGTTGATCTTTTGACAATACCAGGTAATGGAGAAGTAATAAAACTATAACCCTGGATACCTAATCACAGATAAATTGTAGAAGCTACCGAGATTTTCGAAAATAATTACTCTTTAAAGCTCGTAATAAACACAGCACAGACAGCACTCACCTGCCACTGTTTTGACCCGAGAAAAGTTCCTAGGAAAAGCTGAATTGCCTTGGAACTCGCACGAATTTAATTAAATAAGGAATTAGGATTTGGTAAAGAAAGAGCAATTATCGAAAGTGCTTTATTTATTGCAAAAACTGGCTTTATCGAACCATTAAACGTTTTTTATCACTGACTTAATTTATCAGGAGCTCTGACAGTTATAATAGGCTGTTGTCAGTCTCTCTGTAGGTCAAAGCCATTAATCATTCAAAATAATACGCAAAATTGAGTAGCTAAAAATAATATGGCGCCTCGAGAACAAAACAAAGGAACAGTATTTTTAGAACTGTATTAACATTCTTCGTTTCTTATACAGGTTTGCCAGCGTTACCTGCGATTGAAGAACCAAAAGAGAAACGTAGATCAGTAGTCCTCTCTTGGTCCGATGGTGTTGGAGATGCGGCCAGAGCAGTCCCAGGACCTGTCTTCTATGTTCTAGAAGAGCAACATCATTTGGGACCTAAGTACGAAGAGATGAGACTTGAAGAATGGAATCTTCTATTAAGAACGAATAAGTAAGAAAATCCTCTATTTAACTCAACATTAGATAATCCTATGTGTCCTGTCGATTCTATAATTTTGATGGATGGATCCACTAGGATTAGATTACGATTAGTCTTTATTTGAAAAGTGATTTAAAAATCGAATCACTTTCGATGAGACAATTATGAACACACTCAGTTTCAATTCATGTAACGTTCGTTGTTTATTACATAGCAATGTGTCGGTGTTCAAGAGAAAGTAATCGATTTATGTACATGCATTACGCTTTACCTACTATAAATATACGGCAATTTATAATATAAGTACATAGTCTGTCATAGAGTTGATTGGTAGGCGAAAAACTTTAATTCAAACCCAAAAAACAGTTTTGAGTTTGAGTTGAAATTTAAAACTTGTTATATTGATGATTGTTATTAATTACCTATTTATTTATTATTTATACTCCCCGTTTTGTTCACGACAAATTAAATACAGATGATTAAAAATTAAACTGAAACTAAGTATATTAGGTATCTATTCTGTTGAACCCTACTAACAAATGCGAAGCTAACAAAAAACGAAGAGTTGTTAATTGCCGCAGTATGCAATACAACGGGATAAAAAATTCCACAACACAATGTGTTGTGTAAGAAAGTAGGAAACCATTTTTATTTATTGCATTGCTGTTTATACTCAACTTAGGTATATATTGAAAATATTGTTTTAATGAAAGAGAAATCTGGACACACCTAGGTACTGTTTTAAGACTACAACTTTTTAAAATCTGTGCCTAGCCTATGTCACGAGAAGCATCTATAATACATCTTTCTTCTACTTCATTCCATTTAGATACTTTGAGTGTTGAGTTGGTTGCTATGTCCAGCAGTCCTTTCCTCGGATGTTCATTGAGTTATGTTACGAGGTAGCACCATGACGACAGAAGAATACGTATTAAGTACCTACACTCGACCGCTCCATTTAGCTTGATCAAAAATCCAGAGCTATAAGAAAATACACTTCCCTAACTAGTACATTTCATTTTTTGCACATCGCTTTGCCGCGCGTCCATTCAGGCCGTGCGTGCGCGGAATTTAGTTTAGTTTAGTAATTTCTAAATTAGTCGCCTCAATAAAGAATATAGGGTAGACAGGTGGTACGATAATAATCTCGTCTTATTTTCCCAACAGAACAAAGGTGTCACTCCGTAATGCCTTAAAGCCAGGTCGCTGGTACCGTTTCCGCGTAGCAGCAGTCAGCGCGTCTGGTACCAGAGGGTTCTCGCTGCCAAGTCCACCGTTCACACCCCGACGAGGACCCAGACCTCCTCCGCCACCCAAGAAATTGAAAGTTCGAACTTTACGAGTCGAGAATGGTATTATTTCTAAACATTTTCTAGTAATGACGAATGGAAAGTACTTACCTTGTGGTTTAACTATATGAGATCAATCTATTATACAAAGTATTTTTCATTACTCATACACTGAAAGTAGGTCTGAAGTTGCCTGAGGAGCGGGTTGAAAGTAATACTTTTCTGGCCCGGGAGAATCACTTTCAACTGACAGCTGTCAAATTATAAAAAAAAAACTAGTTCCATTTCTATGGAACCATGTTCAAACTTTTTCTACAGTCACTCAATTACAGCACGATGTAAAATTGAAATAACATAAAGTTGAGTATTAAATAAAGAATATATACTTTTAAATGACTTAATTATAATTTAGTTTCAACAATTTCTTTAAAATAACATAGATTTGGTCAAAATATTTAAAAATGAAAATTAAAAATACTGGCTAAATAATGAAGTTGGCCGGCCAACGAAAAAAAACAAAATAGGCGGCAATCCGATCTTTTTTTTTTCGAGTTGTAGAGTATTGTTCATGCTTCCTTGTATTATTTCTTTAGCCAATTCCTGTTTTTATTTTTATTTTCCTTGTATTCGTAATGAAAAGCACAGTGTTTACCTCGGGTGAAAGACTTATTTTGTCCCTCGAACTATTAGCGCCCTCGCTACGCTCGGGCGCCAAACCCCGTCTCGGGAAAAATAAGTCACTTTCACCACTCGTGTAACAATGTACTATTATTACTTAAGTAATAATGAACTATATTTTACATGACGCCTTAGTAAATGTTAAGGATGAAGTTCCAATACCAAAAAAAAACAAATAGTACGAATCTTAAGCTTAATAAGGTTCGGGACATTAATATTACAGCCCCTAACTGAGGTATCGCTTTAGATTCAGTTTTACCCTTAAATATAGGTATTATACCTATCTACCTAGTCGCTCTTAAATGAGCACGTCTCTAGAATAGTAGGCTTCCTTAAAAATTGGGACAGAGTCTAATGACTTCCAGTTTAACTTGAGAAGTTTGGTGATTCTCCTAAATTGTAATGGAATAAGTTTCGAGCTCTAATCAGGTTTCCCAGGAGTTTTAAAAGTTGAAATGGAATGAGAAAGTCTCATAAAAGTAATTGAAATCAAAACAACCATGTAAATTTTGCAATGTTTCAGCTGTTATGTGTCATCACTTACGAGCGTAAAAATAGTACCTGCTTCCCTTTTTAGACTTTTATGGCTTTTTTCTTTAGGTATCTAAGAAATAATTCCTTCACTTCTTTTTTCGAAATGTTCTAACGATAAAGAATATACCTAATGATGAATCAATTTGAACTTTATTCACAGGCACGGTGACAGCAAGATTGGAGTGGAAGGAGCCCAATTCAGACTTGCCAGTGATGCGTTACAAGGTGTTTTGGAGTCGACGTGTTAAAGGATTGGGAGGGGAACTGGACTCTGTGCTTGTTAACCATCAGAGGGTTCCTAAGGTACGATTATCGATCGCTTTTGATTAATAATTAGGAGTAGTAGTGCTTAGGCAAACGTTACCATAGCTTCTATCCTATAACAGCGTCTAGCTTATAATCAGAAGTTATCTATATAATTACCTACTTGCCTGAAGATTTACTAAATAGGTATATTAGGTTATTATCGTTTTCAGGACCAAAACCACATCGACATCAACGGCTTGCTACCAAATTCTATGTATTTTTTGCAAGTTCAAACAATCAGTCAGTTTGGTACTGGCAAGCTGCGCAGCGAGAAATCTTCTATATTCTATAATACAACCAGCAATGCACGAAATGGTTTGTATTATTTTGAGTATCTACTTGAAAGTCATGGCCTTTTTCCCGTTTTATTTTTTATTGGTTTGACCGATTAGGTAATTTAGGTAAGCAATATTTACATAATATGATTTCCTTATGCCCTTAAGACATATCGGACTGCAAGTAACGAGAAGAACATTTTAAGAAGTACAGTTAGGTACCTAAGTGCCGTCAAAAAAGATTAACTAGGTACTAGCTGAGCCCGCGACTTCGTCCGCGTGGAATTTAACTTAACAAAAAAGCCCGCTCCCGCGGTCTGAGCCCGCACGACAGAACCCATTTTTTCAAATTTTGTTTTTCTAAAATAAAAGTAGCCTAAGTTACTGCTTATAACATCAGCTATCTACCAGTGAAAGTCCCGTCAAAATCGGTCCACCCGTTTCGGAGAAACTCTTTGATTTCATGTGTTTTTATTTTTTGACGCGGACCCCTAATTGTTTTTCAAAAATTAAAGCAGCTTAAGTTACTCCCTATAACATCAGCTATCTGCCAGTGAAAGTCCCGTCAAATTCGGTCCAGCCGTTTCGGAGATTACCCGGAACAAACACACAGACAGACAGACAGACAGACAAAAAATTTTTAAATCGCGTTTTTGTTATTGGTGTCGTATGTACTTTCATATGCATTTAGTGAAAAGGTGTTATTTTGATATTACAAACAGACACTCCAATTTTATTTATTTGTATGTATAGAATGTATAGATATTTTTTTTCAGATTCTGTCCCAGAACAACTAATAAGGCGTGACAAACGAATCAAAGGCCTCAAGCTGAACAAGATTGTATGGTACAACCATAAACTGCGTGCTAGGATCTCATGGGAGCCCTTGCCGAGCATCTATGAGTGGAGTGGGAGGTAAGTAGTTAACTAAGTACCTAAGTACTTTCTTTGATGACTTAAGTACCTACCTATTAGGCAAAAATAATTTCAAGGATCATTCGCCTGTTAATTATTTTCTAATATTGTTTTTTTTTTATTGTGAGATGGCTTTAAGCATTCCCCTTAAATATTGTTAGTAATTATAGTATTTCAAGTCAATGGTTTATATTGTATTTAAGTCACAATTTCCTAGCCAAAAGCATGGCTTAGACATCGCACCCTTGGCGTAATTTTGATAATATCTTTTAATTCAAGCCACTCACCTAGTCACTGGTTTACATACAAATTGGGACAAGAAATAGTTAGCTAGTGTTACGTCATCAAGGGATACCTACATTTGTCTTTCATTTTAAACTATGTTATTATTACAGGTATTTCGTCCATTGGAATACTATCAAATGCCGCAATTTAAAAAATACGCATAAGCAAGGCTTATCGGCTTCTACTCAGGTACTACAATACCCTTATAAGTATACCACATAATTATAATATCTCATATCAACTTATGTATAGTTATAACTATAATTATGTATTTCATTTTGCACGTTTTCCCATTATTTATTTACTTCAAAAATGACCGGGAAAACCATCTCTCCCAAAATGGCAAATGAAGTTAGCAACGGATCAAAAATTGCGGCAAAATGCTGTGCTGCCTTATGGCACAATATAACAAAAAAATTGTCTCTACCGTTTTATTTATACCACATTACTGTTTTTTAGCGGACATCATTTGAACTCTACGAGCTTGACTATCAATGCAGTTACAGAGTGAGCGTCAATGTATCGCCTGTATTGAAAGCTGCAGACTCAGAACTTACCATCACGGTTCCAGGTTGTGATTATTTTAAACGAAGAGTGAATAACACAGTTATAAATTGCATAAATTAATCAATAAAATGTTTCTTATCTAATATGAGGATCTAAGAAATCAATAAAATTAAATCTCCTGAATCTACGCCAAAATAGGTTGCGTCCATCTTATTTAAGTTCAAACTTAACATTAAATAAATAATGCACTATAAATAGTAATTATTACAATTTAAGAAGGTATGTGACATCCTTGCACTGGTAAAATGGATTAATATTTTTTAAATTAAAATTTTGGAAAACAATAATAAAATTCTATTCATTACTTGTGTACGAAGTAGTATTATATGTACGTAATTTAATTATTGTAATTATTACTTAAATTAAAAAACGTATCTCACTTAGAATGTTCTGTTTTATTTCTTTAGTAATGGGAGGCATAAATAATATTTATATACAAGCAGATAAAAAACAAGTGGACTGTAAGTATGATTTACTAAGTCACCTTTGCGTGTCTGACTAGTAACAAAAGCACAAGACCAGAGTTTTATAGAGATTTATTTATTTCTCTAAAGAGATCTTAAGCAGAGGCCTTTGCGCAAGAGTGGAACACGATAAAATATTTCTGTAAGTAAATATATTAAATGTTATATTAAATTAGAGGTTCCTATTAAACTACTGATAGCAACCTAGGGCCTAACTAGGTACTAATATAGGTCTACCAGAATCTCATGGCATTAAAAAAATATAAAAAAATGTGATTTTCATATGGCAATGTCAATTGTCACCTGCCAAATCAAAGTACAAGGTTTGTCAACCGCTGTTGAGATTTTGTGATATCTTCTTGGCAATTTATTGTTTTTGTGAAAATGTCGAAAAAGCCACTTTGATCTCAAGCGAGAAATATTGTTTTCAATGTGTATCGTAAAATAAGGGAAGAAGAAGGCGTAAATCAAACTCAATCTTTGATTTTAAAGCGCGTCGTAGAGTTGACCGGTAAGTTGGACTGAGTTGTTTTGATACTTTTAGTTTATTTTATATTTATCTTACTTAATTATAGCTTCTTTATAGGGTTTTTCAGTACTACTATACGGCGAATCATAGGTGAGGGCACATCGAACGATGGTGTATTTTCCACGCCTGGTAAAAAGAGGAGAGCGGGGAAGAAGAAAATCAACTTGGACAGTTTCGATTTACAGTTGATAAGGAATAAAGTAAATGAATTTTATACAGTTCGGAAGGAAATTCCAACAGTAATGAAACTGTTAAAAATTCTTCGACAAGAAATTGATTTCAACGGAGGGAGAGAATCTCTGAGGTAAGAAAAATATTAAGTAATAATCCTTCTCACTCGTAAGACGAGGCCTGTGCCCTGCAGTGGGACGTACGAGTATTTAGACTGATGTTGATGTTGATGATTGACTAAGCTATCGTTTCAGTAACATGATAAATTTTATTATTTTTTACAGACATATACTTAAGGAGACAGGTTTTGAATATTTTAAATGCCAATCAAAAAGGATCATTTTGATCATTTTGTGTACGGAACTCAAGTAAGCGAACGAAAAGCAATTATACCAGTGACCTGAGCGATAATATTGGAATACTGCGAGTCTGCTAAGTGATTCGGAACGGTGCTTGTTGTGTGTAACTAGTCTTAGTGAACTAGTGTACTAGTAGTGAACTAGTACTGTGTATTTGTCGAGTTTGTGGAGAGCGAAATAAACCCTTTTTACACGTTTAACGGCATTAATTGTACCTACCCCTGTACGTGTACGTAACATTATAATAAATTAGTACATAAAGTAATATATGATTGGATTTATTTTTTTTGTCATATTTTCCTATGTTAAGAACCCGATGCATAACAACAATTTCATACACATACCTAGTATACTTTATGTTAATTAATGACTAAATATATAAATAAAAATTAAACAGTATCAAGATCGTTTAATCCAATTTCCCCAGTATTGCACACAACAAATTTTTATTTCCCTATTTGCCATGAGATTCTGGTAGACCTATAACTACAAGCATGATGCAATTTTTTGTGTTATGTAACAAAAGGTGCAGAACACACAGAACGCCTATCAGGTATCTGGCAACAATGTAAAAACGATTAGTGCCTGGAAATCGTAGTAGTATTTTGAGGCACAGTTTTAAATCAATAACAATAATAAATATAATGCAATAATATTCAATTTTTTACCTCTCTCATTTTAATCTACTGGCAACATTTTTACATTATCAAAGCCAATTGCAACTAACTTCACTCGGGACATTTGGAACCCTCAGATGTCAAAAGTAAATAAAAAGAATATTTTGTGAATTAAATTAAATTTACTGCAGTAGTCGCAATTTATGTCATTTACATTATTTTGCACTTATTAATTTATAACTTACTATCTACAAAATCTACAATAGTAACCGGTAGTGTCTTTTACGAATCTTATTGGAAAATATTCGCAATGGAATATTTTCCAGAGTAAAATGTACATTTCAAGTTTAAAACCTTATTTTGGTGTCAAATTGTGTTCCGAAGTGCAGGTCTTTGAAGATAAATATCATTTGGTGTTCATTTAATATTCAGTATCTACGCAAAACTAATAGTGAACAGTGTCGGGGCGTAACCACACATCGGGCGTTGTGAAGGCTGTTCTAAAATGATATTTTTTACCAATTTCTGAAACGTAGCAATCAGTGTTTGTGTGAAAAATGGCCGAGGATGAGGTGCTTTTCGACGACGTGTACGAGTTATGCGAAATTATTGGCAAGTAAGTATTGCATGGAATTTACTTTGCGTGCTCGAAGTGTCGCACGCCGCGGCACTCATGGAATAATAATTTATAATTACGTATGATAGACTACAAGCTAGGAACTATGTTAAATGCGGACTTTACTTATATTTTTTCTAATTTTTAGGCGGGTTTATTTAGTGCATAATAGTAAAGTTTCATGCAAAAATTTTGGCAGGTACGAAAATGTACTTTAGTTTTGATTTTGCATGTCCAATGTCTTTTTGTAGAATTAAAAGTAAACTACTCAGGACCTTGGTACCTTATCTACCTATTCTACTATGTGTTTTAATACATTTTGTCCTTACTCTTTAAACCATATTTGGTGTACAATCTATCTATGAATGTCCGTACCACAGGTTTATGTTTATACTTATAAAATTATTTAAATTAATTACTATGCAGGAAACTTTTCTTCCTTCCTTGTATACAAATAAATAAAACTGAAGTGTCTGTTTGTAATGTCCAAATAACAGCTTTTTAATAAATGCATATGAACATAATAAAGGTATGTTTAAATAATATCATTTTTGTCTGTCTGTCTGTTCACTGTCGATTTTGACCAGACTTTCACTGGCAGATAGCTAAAGTTAAAAGTAGTAACTTAGGCTACTTTTATTTTATTGAAGTACCACACATTTAGAGCCCTAGGAAACGGCTAGTTATAAATGTATAAATAATACATTCTAGGGGTCCATTCAGCCTGGTCCGTCGCTGTGTACACCGGCAGACAGGTCAGCAGTTTGCCGTGAAGATTGTTGATGTGGCTCGGTTCACTGCCAGCCCTGGGCTCAGTACTGCAGGTAAGAAGAAAATTATTTTACATCTTTCTATTTAATAATTGTATATTTCACTGGAGTATACCTATCTGTGAAGATAGATACAGAGGAAGGGGTTAATGGTTTGATCAGCCTATGTAAAATTATTGACGAAAGTTATTTTTAAAACATATCCATGTAATAAATTGTACCTAATAATTTTAAAATAGGGATGAGTAATCTGATATTTAAATCGTTTTCTAACTTACAGTTTATACCTATCTTGTAATCTACCTTAACATTATAATTCCAACATGGAAAATGGTTGTCTGCCTTTCAAAAGTTCTTAATTCTATTGTCTATGAAATAGAGCTAAAATAATAATTTAGCCCTTTTGCAGGTAGTGCAAGTGCACCGTAAGCAAATGATAATCATTTAGAAATTATGATTCGCACATAGATTTCGAAAAATCCAGAGGTGCGAACCGGGGTTTGAACCCAAGACCTGGTGCCCTCAAGACGCGTGCTTTAACCAATCGGCTATCACAGCTAAAATAAGTTTGGTTAAAAAATATTTCTGCCGTCCTTATGATAATTGAAATGACAACACTGTTTACTAGCACCAGCATTAAAGTTGTCTATTGATTTGCAGATTTGAAGCGAGAGGCAACAATATGCCACATGCTGAAGCACCCTCATATTGTGGAGCTGCTGGAGACATACAGCTCGGAGGGGATGCTGTACATGGTGTTTGAGTAGTAAGTCAAATTCAAATCGTTTATTTTATTTAGGCCTACGGGGGCACTTACAAATTGTCTATTTTACATATTTTTTCTTATATCTAAAACCGGATCGGAACGCGACCTCGACTGAGAAGATCCGGCAAGATACTCAGCGAGATTGTCTTTTTACATTTGTCATATATATTTTTTTTATCGCCAGTTGCTTATTATCGATAATTACAAAGGGTAGTTAGTAGGTATAATATAAATATAATAGCTTCAGTGTCAGTCAGTGAGTAAGTCATCACTCAGTTGTAGTTAATCTACTTTGGAATGTGTAAGTGGTGGTTTCATAACAAATTGCTTCTATTTCCAGCATGGATGGTTCCGATCTCTGCTTTGAAGTGGTCCGTAGGGCCTCTGCTGGATTCGTCTACAGTGAAGCTGTTGCTTGGTGAGTCATTGATACTTTAGAATATGTAGCTTGTTATTTTTAAACTGTATAGTGAAGAATGTGATGTATTGGTTAAAACAAATGTTTGACTATTTGATTAATGGAATTGATGATTGTTTATAAATCATTAGGAATGCGCAATACATAATTAATTGTTTTGATTGGTTTTAATTTTAAGAGAAAATGTCAACCTATAGTGCGAACTAGACGTATTCTGAATTATGTGCAATTTAATAATAATAATATCGCCAGACTGACACACCAAATGTATGGTCCCAAACTAAGCAATGCTTGTACTTTGGATACCGTACAAAAGACCGGGGGCGATCTCAGTGACACCCAGACTAGGGCAATTAATGAAAGGCCATTTCCGAAATTTGGCCCGGCGGGAATCGAACCCTCAACCACCATGTGCACTGAGCCGAGCGGCCTACGCTCGAACCACTGCGCTAAGCTTCATGTTAGTGTGTGTAATGTTTTATTTATTGATTTTTATGTATTTCTAAGTATTATAATATAAAAATATTAGCATTCTGCACCCCTTCTCTATATAAACTATAAGTGTGCCAAATTTCATACTCCTCTGTCCGCGCAATTTTCGTACTAAGCGGTTGAAAGTTTTTGCTTCACGTATTAATATATAGATATAATTATATTTGCAGCCACTACATGCGTCAGATCCTGGAGGCGCTGCGCTACTGCCACGAGAACGACATCGTGCACCGCGACGTGCGGCCGCACTGCGTGCTGCTGGCGGGGCGCGACAACTGCGCGCCGGTCAAGCTCGGCGGCTTCGGCGTCGCCGCGCAGCTGCCCGCGCCCACGCCGCACCAGGCGCCGCCCGGTACCTGCTCTTTATTTTCAACCCCCGAAAAAAAAGAGGGGTGTTATAAGTTTAACATGTGTATTTGTGTATCTGCGTGTCTGTCTGTGGCATCGTAGCGCCCAAGCGGGTGAACCGATTTCAATATTGTTTTTTTGTTTAGATAGGTATTCTGATCGAGTGTTCTTAGCTATGTTTCATGGAAATCGGTTCAGCCGTTTGAAGATTATCAGTTCTTTTGTAGTTTAAAAAGTCGGCGCACCGGGGGTTTTCTAAATTTTGAATTTTAGTTATTTTAAACGTAGCTTCTATACGGACGTTCGGGCGCTCGCCGCGCGGCCACTCTATCCGTGCTAAGCGTCAGTGTTACACGATGACGTCAGTGGCGTTACACGATATCTATAGGTATACAGAGTGGCAGCTGCGGCGCCCTACGCTTTATAATATAAGGCTTCGCTTCTCTCGGGCGTCCCTAGACGGCAGTTTTAATCATTTTTTTCAGACCAAGAAGAAGGGATCAACACTGGGGAGGGAGAACCAAGAGAGAGATGTTTCTGAGAAATATTATTTACTTCAGATTTTTGATGTAATATCGATCTTTATTTCGTGTTTGTCGAACTCTGGCTTATAACCGAGATAGTAGCTAAGCTATACAAAGTACCTGACAGTAGGTTGTCTTGCGCAGAACTGGTGATCGACAATCGACCGCTAATGGGTCCGATGGGCCAAGCGTATCTCAAATCAGACGAGTACGGTAAGAGATACGACCGAGGTGACATCTTAACTGCATGGCCGTGTGCGAGTACTAATCGTGCGCTATATGGATGGGACCGCGATATTGCTGTCTCTCTTTATAAGGGTCACAGCAATCGATAGATCGACTGTTGATCGATGATGGATCGAACGCTGCCCAATGTAGAAAATGTCGATCGATTTCGATATTCATAATAAATATTGATGTAGGCACGGTGTCATTGGCTTAATACTAATTGCTATAAGCATTGCCATATTACAGCTGGTAGTAGAAAAAACGAGAAAAAAACAGTAGAACATACTGACATAAGCAATAGTACATATAGGCTATGCTATTATTTATTCTGTGGCAATAGGCAAAAATAAAAAGTATACTACTCACTACTTTCTGTGGCATCCCATCCTATAAGCGCATAAAATGTAATCAAGCACATCATTCGCCATCACCACGTCTCACACGACAGACGTTCCGTTTCCGTACACCGTCCAACTAAATATTTATGTATTGGCACCGTTTTATTCACGTTAATCATTTGTTTTTAACGTTCCTCTTTATTCCCGTGTCATAACGTTGATTTTTACCAACATTATGAATTGAAAATTACTGGGCAAATAATCACCAATTATATCTTTTCATTTCCCATCGCGATCCTATTGGTGGATTTTTATTGTAGTTGTCTGTTCTCTAGTTACTTGCACATTGGTGAATATTCACTTAGTATAAAATAAATGCTATGTAAAATTTATCGATAAATATCTAACCGATGGAAATAATGTTATAAATAGCAATAAAACCGTTTAAAACACTCATTTTCATCCTTTGACCTAGATGTGTATCTAGTTTTATGTGTGAAAATAATACATTTAACTAACTGAAAATATAACGATAAGTCGTCAATAATTACACTTGTTTAATGTTGTTTTCGTAAAATACACTTTCAATAAATACTTATTTTGGCACTGTTCAGCATTGTTATTTCATAAATGCACATTTTTACAAACTTTAAAAATGTTTGATGGTTTTTTTTTGTATTAACATTGTTTATGTCGATGTTCAGTATTCAACTTTTTGTGTCAATCGCTCTGTGATGGGTTGAATGTTATTTTGTAGCCTAACTATGTGAACCTCGTATGTATGATGGTAAAAAGCTACAATACTCATACTCTCACTCCTAGTGATCATGGCTAAATACCCTTACTGTCCACCATGGATACCCTAGAAGAAAGGGATAAAGTCCTGCCAGAAGATTCTCAATTGGCTCGTGTTTTATAAAACAGTGAGTGAACAGGATCATTACCGTGACAGGAGGTCCAGCTAGAATAATGAACCATGTTTTATGTCTATTGGTATTACATAAGAATGATATTTCCAAGATAGATTTTAAATCGTATAAATTTATGGCCCGTATTAATAAATAACGACTCCATAGAACGGTCAGTTGTACAGGGCCGAGTGGAGGGTACCAAACCACGTGGAAGGGCACCCATGCGATGGACCGATCAGATTAAATCTGCCATTGGCGATCCCTTGCACGAGTGCACCAGGATGACGTCCAATAGGGAGAGATGGCGAGACATCGTGAGGCGAACAACATCTGCCCCGGAAAACAATACATGACGACCACGACTGCTCTGTCAAGAGCGTAACGACTTAGAAGAAGAATTAATAAATCGATCTCTGAAAGCGATTATGGGCCTCCATTTTGGTTTTCCACTGTGGACGGTCACATTTTTGTTTGTCGTTTGTATTGAGTGCTATTTGTTACTTGATACTGGCGAAATACCTATTAAACTGGTTGGGCCATATTTTTAAAGAAAGAAGAATGGAGCGATCTTGGAAATGTCATTCTTATGTCGTACCAGTACAAAATGATGCGTCATAAGCGTACTTAAGATCGCTCTCAGTTTTGAGATCGATATATTAAGATGGGACTGTGTCGTTCTCTTACTTGAGATAGATTGATCGCAGTACCGGGATTAAGTCATGTCCGATGTTACTCAGGTCGCATCGGAACGCCGCACTACATGGCGCCCGAGGTGGTCTCCAGCCAGCTGTACGGCAAGCCGGTGGACGTGTGGGCGGCGGGGATCCTGCTGCATGTGTTGCTCGTCGGGTACCTCCCCTTCACTGGCACCAGGGAGAGGCTGTTCGAAGCCATTTGCCGCGGGAGATTGAAGGTAACAATTAATAATAGGGTTTTGCAAATCGTGTATGAAATTCCGCATTTTTTTATTTTGTTTAGTTACAGTACGGTTCGATGTAATAATATCAGTGTATCGATAATTTGTGGCGTCAGTATTTTACAATAAAATCAGGTCCAAGGATGTTTTACAGGCTGTTAGATGTAGATATAGAGAAAAAGAAATATAGAGATACCTAAGTAAAAATTTGAAGAAATTAAAATTACCAAACATTTTTTATAGTTTCGGAGATACTTGGTATTGTTTAAAGACTTTTTTCTCATTATTGCTTAATTCATTTAAGTATGCTTTTGTGAATGACTTTACATATTGAAAAAAGTCATCTTAAAAGAAAATATTTATGGTTTATAATATAAATAAGTCTTGTCATTTATTTGTAAATACATATTATATTTTTTTCGTCTGTAGTTCGATGCACCTCTCTGGGATGACGTCAGCGATGCCGCTAAAGATCTCGTCCAGCGGATGCTCACCGTGGACCATACTCAGAGAATCAACATCCAAGAAGTGCTCAATCACCGCTGGATAAGGGTAACTTGAAGGAGTCATCGCTTTCTCTCTTAAACGTGTACCTCATACCTCGCCTATTTAATTGTTCGTACGTCCGCGTCCCACTGGTCTAAATTAATTTGTTTGTGCCTAACAGTGAGATGTTGGCCAAGCATCCAAATGCTTTCTTCTTATTGGCCGTCGCGTCATGCGAAATTTCTCGCAAAAGTTTTGGTCGCTAATCGCTCAAAATTTTGGCCTGGTCGCCTAGTGCTCAAGTAAACCATAAATTATTATTATCTCCCTAGGATCGTGAGAAACAGAACCGTATCCACCTGTCCGGTACAGTGGAAGAGCTGAAGAAGTTCAATAGCCGGCGGAGGCTGCGCGCCGCGACCTTAGCCGCCGCCGCTGCTGATGACGAGGAGGATGAAGAGCAGACCCCCAGGAGACAGGTGCTGCTTGAAGAGGCTAATGCTGCTGGTGAGTTGGTAGACCAGGGACCCAACTCTGTTAACAGCTGTCGCTCGACTCGCAATACGTCAAAATTGACGTATCGCGTAAATGGATACGTCAGTTTTGACAGGTTTTCTCGTGTATTGACCTCACTTGACATTGGCAGAGTTGTCCAAAAGGACAGAGCCATATAATAAAAAAAAAAAGGAAAACTGTCAGAAGTGACGTATTTAGATACGCGATCCGTTAGTTTTGAATCAACGCGCACTTAACTGGTCTAGCTCCGGCAATATGGGTCCATACCTGTAGGCTAGATCTTAGGTAGGTCAAATCCTGGGATATACACGCTTTCCAGGATGTTCGAAGGTCAGCTGGACCTGGGCTGGATCGCGCGGTATGACCGGTGCGGCTTTTTTATATTATTTATACACATATTAACAAATAAATAACACCAAAAGTCAACAAAATAAAAAGGCACTGATTCTATTTCGATGGACCTTGTGTGTGTATGACACTACGGGTGGCGCTGCTGTACTTCTAATCACTATTCATAACTAGCGACATCTATCAACGGATCCCCCAAATAGTTGCAAACAAGGTTCAAATAGAAGTCGGCCGGGTCTGATGATGTTGTTTGTTGCAGCTGTTAACTTAGTCGTGGAGTCGCTAGATGACGTGGCGGTGCTGCAAGACGGGCCGCTCTTCATGGACCCGGATTTGTTCCACAGCGTGCTCGATGATTTACAGCTCAGAGCTTTGCTTGAGGTACCTAATTATACGGCAAACAATTATACGACTAATGGCGTTGCTTGCATGTTACCGACCTCAAGGCAGTGAAAATTGGAATAGAAGGAGGATAAGGGGAGGAAGGGGGTCTTCCGGCTCTCTCACTTACGAAACACAGCTATTATAACCACTTTATGCAAATTTTCTGTGAGAGGGTGGTACTATCCCGGTCGAGCCAGCCAGTTAATGAGATGTAGTCAATCGGCAACTTGACTCTACTACCGTTAAAATAATTTGGTTTTGATGTACCCGGTAGTCAAATCGTTTATATCGCTTAGGTCTACTGGGCACTGTCAAATTGAAATGTTTACAACATTTTTCTTAAGTCTACCGGACCGAATTGGAACGCGAACTCCACTGAGAAGATCGGGCAAGAAACTCAGCGAGATTGTATTTTTACAATTCGTAACTTTACAGTTTGTATTTTTACAATAGGTATGGTTACACCCGCGACCTTTGACTAAAGAACGGGGCCTTCTTCGCGTAGCGCAGATAACAACAATATTCTACGTATAACCATAACTCATATTTTCTTGTAACCAAATAACAGCCTATCACAATAATAAGTTAGAATCACCTAACAATCAATAATGAAAAGGTTACTGTTAATATAGAATACTGCGCAATCTGTGGTATTTTTTTTAAATCGCTGTGTCTTAACGAGTTATGTCCGGTGCAGATCTACGACCGCATCGCGTGCACGGTGGTGGTGAGCAGCGGGCGCGCGCCGGCGGCGGAGGGGCGCGCGCGCGCGCGGCACGCGCTGGAGGCGGCCGCGCGCGCGCGCCCCGCCCCCCCCGCCGCGCCCGCCCCGCCCGCGTCCGCCGCCGCGCCGCCCCACACCGCCGCCGCCATACACGAGATGAGGCGGCTGCTCGCGCTGCCCCATATCAAGGTAACTACTCCCACCCTGCAACTTTAGATACAAAGCTCCTGTCCGCGGCTTGCGCTGCGGAAGGAGGAAAATGGCCGAAATCGTCACGCTTGAAAAGCGTTATACGTGACTTTTGTAATGGCCGCTGTGAAAAAGTTCTCTAAAGATCGACTAGATGGCGTTAGTGAGTTATTCGGGTGAGTGGGTCCTCCGACGGCACGATTTATTTTTTTATGTGACATCTAATGCGTCGCCACGCGCTCATTACGGTGGGACTCTCTGTCAAATAGTTGATAATTTAGCCATATTTATTGTCCAAATGGTCCAAGTCTAAAAGGCCAAATTTTAAATGTATCCAATGAGGTAGTTTTGGTTTTCATCAAAACTGGGACCGAGATTCCTTGGAGTATTTTTCTTTATTTATACATCATCGTTTCTAATTTGGCCATGCAAGCCCACGTGAGAAATTCAGCCTGTGTATGAAATTGTTAATTTAATTCAGTTTAAAGAATCAGTTTATTCTACGCAAGACATCTGTCTAGTGATCATACTAAAATAATAATATATGATATATATAATTATGTGATAAAAACATACCGACTACATCACTACATAGTATAAAACAAAGTCGCTTCCCGCTGTCTGTCCCTATGTATGCTTAGATCTTTAAAACTACGCAACGGATTTTGATGCGGTTTCTTTAATAGATAGAGTGATTCAAGAGGAAGGTTTATATGTATAACACATGCATAATATAGTAGAGAAACACTGATAAAAAATACCCTTGCGAAGTCCGAATATAAAGAAGATCATCATAATACTATTATCCAACTTTACACAAAATCTAACAAGACAAGGCCCAAATCGAACAGAATAACACCGTATCTTCAGAGAAAGAAGGTTTCTGATAACATATCGTACAAAGTAACCGATAAAAAGCCCACCAGGAGTCACAAACTTTACGTTCACATCACGTTCTGCCCAAAAATGTTGTACTGAGCAACCAATTTTATCGATCCTAACGTTTATTTACAAAATATTTCATCCCCCTTACAAAAGTTTTATTACACCACACGTGTAGGGAATACGAAATGCGAAATGAGGTTGGTCTTATTCAAACAAAATTCAATATCCATATCGTTCGTTGTTTATAACTTGGGGTATAAACAAACGGGATCTCGGAACCTACGCCGACGGCCTCTGAGGTAACTATTCCACATAATAGAGGCAAGGAATAATACACCATATTTTTATTTACCAATCAAAAAGTGTGTAATATGAATCCGCTACTGATCCGTTATAAACATTAATTAAAAGAAATAAGAATTAATGGTCAAATAAAACAACTATTTGTACACGCGCTGACAATCTATTAATCCAATAAGACATCAATAGACGCGCGATAGGCAGTCAAAACTGGTCATTTTCACCCACGCGCGGGGTTTGCGTGCCATTTGGTAGATAATAGGTAGTCCACATAGTTGCAATAGTGTTTGAACTACTACAGAAGTTGTGTACACAATTTTATGCATTTTTATAACATTTTAAGAAACACAACTTACTGTTTTATACCATTGAAATAAGGAACTTCTTCTGAATCTGCCCTTAAAATTTGTATGGTGAATACAATTTGTTGGTGTAAGTATTATTCTATAGAAACACCACACTCCGCTCTGTTACTTATGTCAGATCTCCGCGCCCATTCTTTGGCGTATTAAATGCATTGTGAATCGAACAGTTGATATGCTAACAGTTATATTACCCTGGTACTTCTCTAGAACATCTATTATAAGAAGCATCTGTTATTCAAGTGACCTACTCACTTAAAATCTGTATCATCATCAACATCAGCCTATACTTGTCCACTGCTGGACATAGGCCTCCCCTAATGAGCGCCATAAATCTGTATAAGTGAGATTATATTTGAGAGTCCTTGAAGGATAAGTTTAATATTAGTTTGATGTATGTACATTGGTCTATACAAGGTGATAGCCCCTTGTATAGACACTTGTAAACATTTTCCTAGAAGTTTGTGTGCTGGACTCTTTGATAAAGGACTTCTTTTATCAAAGGCTGGACTAGACACAATAGATAGTCTCTTGTCAGTATACATAATATATGACACGAACGATTAATGTTTCTAATATAATGTGAATTATAAGTAGAGCAGTAGTATAAAATATTGCTAACGAGTTTGTCACACTAATTTGACGACCGCTTGGCGCAGTGGTTCGAGCGTAGACTCACTACACCGAGTGGTTGCGGGTTCGATTCCCGTCGGGATAAATTGCGGAAATGGCTTTTTTGTAATTTGCCGTGGTCTGAGTGTCACTAGGATCGTCCCAGTCCATTTTACGGTGCCTAAAGTACAAGCGTTGCTTAGTTTGGGACCATTGTAGTTGGTGTGTTCGTCTGGCAATATTCATAAATTTACTAGTTGCTGCCCACGACTTCGTCCGCGTAGTATTTAACTGAACAAAAATTTGGGGATTATCGGGATAAAAAGTATCCTGTGTGTTAATCCCGGTTATAAACTATCTGTGTTCCAAATTTCATCCAAATCCGTTCAGTAGTTTTTGCGTGAAGGAGTAACAAACATACATCCACCCTCACAAACTTTCGCATTTATAATATTAGTAGGATTAATAAATATCACCATATACTTTTGCATAAAAGAACATCTGTTCATTTTATGCGCTTGTTCCTTGTCATCTGCATTATTCAGTAGGGTGACCCACCACTAGCTCACAATGACGGACAAGTTTCACGGATGCTGAGTTTTATTTATTCATCACCATACGGACTGCACAAACGGAGACGTGGTAAAGTTTTACATTTGCCTCCTTTGGTTTATTTTATCTTTTTACCCATAGAGGTAGTCTTGTCTCGGGTTCTACAGGATGTCAGAACACCGAAATGATTCGCATACATTAGTTCCGGGCCAACTACGATAGTAAAAATATTATGTGATCAAAATTGTAACTTTTCTTTTATTTTATTGTATGGCCCTGTCCTTTTGGACAATTCTGCCAATGTCAAGTGAGGTCAATACACGGTATGTTTTTCACATGTTCTGTGACTCGAATATTACCTGTCAAGTACACGTTTTCTTCACTGATATTATGGTTACTCTACTAGGTGATACAAAATGGGTATACTATTTTTTTTGCAACTTAACTTTGTAAACCTCAAACTATCGGCTTTGTGGGACAGTTGAAGTACTAAAGGTTTTGTAGACTTGTGAAATCGGTCAACAGCTGTATTCCTATAACACCTTTTGTTTTTCAAGTTCCCTCCAAAGCTGATGGTTTTAGAATTACAAAGTTAAGTTTTGAAAAAAAAAGTATACCCATTATGTGTCACCTTTTATATATTTATTTTAAATATTATTTGGAAAATTTGATATACTCGGTCTTTTGTTGGTTTTGAGACTCCACTCAATGAGAGCGTCTGCCCATCGTCAGCTAGAGACCAAAAGGGCTATGTCTGCTTATTTGATGCTAGAGTGGCTAGAGGACTACTAACAAATGGCCGATAACATGCCGACTGCGCAGAATTTACGATTTAGTATAAATAATGGACAAAGAATATTAATTACCATTGGGTTTTAATCGGCTTAAACGTAGAAGAAATTAACAGACCAGTGGAGACGAATTGTCAAGAGTACAACTTACCAACTTCAAACGTGACCACGACTTACTATACGTTTAGTTTCTTTTTTTATTCGGAGCACTAGGTTTAAGCAGGTATACGTTCTTCCGTGAAATTGCATCCAATCAGAGCGTGTTTCGCGCTATTTTTTATTATTTTTTCCTATCTATTTGGAGTCCTGTCTATTGCCACCTATGTGACGGCGATCCCTTTGATTGCCTCTGTTCGTTTCGTCTGGCTGAAAGCAACGTTTATTTTTTTTTGCCTTTATACAGCATTTTTCGTTTAGTTAAATACCTAGGTACTTTTGTGTTTATTCATTGATCCTGGATCATTATGTTCCTAGACGCCTGATATTAGCTCTTTTATGAAATAAACAATATTCTATTCTATTCTATTCTAATATTGAGCTCTATGTGCACCGTTGAATCGAAAAAAAAACTAGGCAAGTAATCATGTCGTCGATATTAGCTAAAATTTTTATTGGGTTTCCTATAGAATAATACATTTCAGCCACTGAAAGGCATCATGTTCAAATTTACTTAATTCAATCGCTACCATAAACAATTCACAAATAGATATGAACGTAGTTGGGTCTAATACTGGTTCGCATACAATTTGAATGATAGTTTCCTTTGTTTTGTTGGTTCTACGCAAAAAGGTACGGATATAAATTGAATACGACCGTATTCGTACGCTCGTAAAGCTCACTCAATCCTTGGTTGATAAACTGCCGGAATGCATTACCTTAATAATATTATGTATGCTCGTACCAGGTGTCTGAGGCTTTGTATTATACTGTGAGTTAGTTTATGCATCATACTCAAGTATACATCGATGAAACCGTTCATAACTCACACTAACCCCTGAAGTAGAATCAATAATAATAATAATACATATCGCCAGACTGACACACCAACAGTATGTTCCCAAACTAAGCAATGCTTGTACTATGGGTACCGTACAATGGGCTGGGGACGATCCCAGTGACACCCAGACCAAGGCAAATTACGAAAAGGCCATTTCCGACATTTTCCCCGGCGGGAATCGAACCCGCAACCACCATGTGTAGTGAACCGAGCGGCCTACGCTCGAACCACTGCGACAAGCGGTCGTCAAAAACTGTATTTACTGTTTGTGAAATGTTTACATTTCATTTACAAATCGGATATAAATTATATTCACAGTAATTTAAATGCAATAAAGGATCCAGCACCGCGAGCGTCTGTCCCCGCATCCACAAAACTTAACACATTATTAATGAATAGTGCACTCGTAGCCCGCAAATATAATTTATCTCTACAAACTTTCCAAAGTGTCAACCCTCTTTCATTTAATGAATGGCTTCAAGTTTGGAGACGGTCTTATCATTTGATGTTATTTGGTGTTTAGGCATGTTATTTTGACCCTATGTATAGAGGCCGTTATATCATAGAGGCCGTTTTTGTAGGGTTATTGTCATTTGACGTCACAATGCGCTTTAGTCAACAACAAATGAAGGAACTCCATAATTCAATTTACTTCGTTTAGTTTTTCTCACAAAACTAATGTCAAAGTCACAGCGTTTAGACCTCCGGGCAATTACAAATTTTCATTTTTACATTATTTTCTTAAATCTACAACTGGATCGGAACGCGACCTCACGACCTGTGAAGATCGGGCAAGAAACTCAGCGGGCTTGTCTTTTTACATTTTCTAACTTTACACTTTGTCTTTTTACAATGTGTATGGGTATATCCCTGACCTTTGATTAAAGGACGCGGCCTTCTTCGCGTAGAGCAAGAAACAACAATGTTCTAGGTATAACCATAAGTCATAATTTCTTGAAACCTAATAACAGCACTTCACAATAATTAGCTAGAATCACCTAAGACAACATAATGCCAAAGATTCTAGAATATACTAGAATACTCTACAATCTCAAGAACTGTTTTAAGCTCAAGGGGAAATTTGGATCAGCCGCATCTGTTCCCAACACTTCCACGAGAAATATGTTTGCGTCACATGCTGTCTTATCATGTAGCCGTTGCATTAAAAGGAGTTGAAAAATGCACGAGCGTGTTCCACTGTGTTACCGCTTTTTATTGTTTCAAATTTAGTTCCGCGTATGTTTTGCGTTTATATTTTGTGACATGTACACATAACATTTATGGCTACAACTCATTGCTTTTGTGTTTTTATTTTTGTCATTCCATGTTTTTGATGTTTATCGTTGAAAACTTTTAATTATATTTTGGACACGTTCGCAATAAAGATACTGCAATTTCGTTTGGTACCGAATATGTGTTTTGAACAGTTTTCAAGGAGTAGACGGTATAAAAATATTTTATAGGTCTCTTTCAAAGGATTGAATGCGAAAAAGTTTTTATTACCGAGTGATACAAACTTTAAATTCATCCTTAGAAGTTAATTTCACCTATTTAATATTCAACCGACACGCGCCATCTCCTGAATTAAGCATGGAACTCCCAACTTTCGCCGGGTATTAATTTTAAAACTTCCCGAAAAAACGACGACTTGGACCTCGTTTATTTTGAACCGAGATAGGTTTTTTCGGAATTAGCGCATAATCCCCACTCTCGTCGGCCCATTAATTAACCCTTAATGACTGAGGATGTGTGTTTGAACGGGTTGAACGTTGACCAAGCCTAGATACTGCGCTTTCCTTCGGCTGAATGCATTTCGTGATTACTTGCCGAGTTGAATCCTTCACAATTCTGTTGAGTATTCAAATGGTCAATATTCTCAAACCATTGTTTTAAAATTAGTCAACGTGGTATAGCGGGCGAATAGTTTACACACTGGAGTATTCCTTTCTGTCATCAGTAATTTGACATTCGAAAGAAGAAGACAAAGCATGGTGTAACTATACAACCGCTAAACCACGTTTATTAAAAAAGAGGGCAGGTATTTCAACTAAAAATTTCAAAGAACTAAATTGTAACAAATATCTTAATAATCTACCATCAACTGACATATCTTAATGTTGTCTTTAAGACAAATATTATTATTAGAATGAATCCTTCGCCTGGAACCTTCTACAAGTTGTGACCGTAAGTAGTCTGGACCCCTATCAATAAATTGAATTGAATTTGAATAACGTAACAGAGTAGAGGCAACTGCCATCTCTCATTTAATTGTTCCTCGCGAACTTAAATCTAATTTTAATTGGATCACCGTTCTGTCATTGTTCGGGTAGATATGAATTGGAGCATGATGAAATTTCTCTCGGATCTAGAGTAAACCTTTGTCTCTTTCCTAACAGATTGAACACTCAGCGTATCTTAGGTAATGTCGGATTTTTGGTAAGAATCGGATTTATCCGATCGGGAAAAAATACAACCGAATTGAAAACCTCTTAATTTTTGAAGTCGGTTAAAAATGTTGCGTCTTTGTTCCCAAGTTCTGTAGGCAGTAGGCACTGATGAGTGTTACGTTTATGAAATAAAATCGTATTAAACTTAAATCCCGTTATTAATAAACGTGGTTTAGCGGTTGTATAGTTAAACCATGCTTTGTATTCTCCTTTCGAATGTCAAATTACTGATGTCATAACAAGATAATTCGGTGTGTAACTAGTCACCCGCCATACAACGTTCGAGATATAATTGTATGTCTTACACCTGTTTTTTAACGCATACCTATACCAACTAACTTTTACTTGTAACTTGTAACTTTTCGTATACGAACGCCCACGAAGAACGACGAACGCTTAATATAAATTTTCATCAAGTTTCTGACCGCCACAACATGCCGGGACGGGTTTCTATGTAATAAAATTGGAATAGTACAAAAGTGACGTCAAGGTTGCGTCTACTCCTCAACAATACAGCGTCGTTAAATAACAAGCTTTGTTCGCGGACCATGTTGGGGGCTAGCTTCGACATGATAAATTTCAGCGCGGGACAATACAAGACCTATTTCAGTGGCTATATGTCTTCAAATAAAATGAAGCGTAACAATTTGCCACAAAATCCTTAAACGGCTGCAGTCCATCGTTACTAAGTTTAGTCTTTTGTATTTAAGAAAAGTAACTTTCCTTCTATACCATAAAAGAGAGTTTTAGATAAGTAGGCCAAATTTTAAAGACTTGGCAGTTCTAGAAACTCATGTTTTAATTGCAAAGGAAATATTATTCACAATGAACGATTTGCATGAGATTCTCGTTAAACACAGCCTCGCAAGTAATGAAGTGACTGGAGCAGAGTATGTCATACACAAAGCTTCATAACAAAGGCAAGGAATGTGAAATCACGGGAGAAAAAAACAGAATTAGTTAAACAGAATTGGGAACAGGTAATATCAAGATATTGATATCCTGCTCTTATATATCAAGATATTGATATATAAGAGCAGATAAGTGTTAGAAACAACTGTAATCTTTCCAGGTCATCGAGATGGAACTTATACTTTTTGAACGGAAGCATTTAGTGAAGTTTTGTGTTATGGTTATGACATTAAAATTAATTTCTAACTTGTCCTTATCAGTCTGAATCACGATAACAGTTTCAATGGAAGAAGTTTAAGACAATTTTAGGGAACCGCGGGATAATACCAACTAGATTGCTGACCGAAGAAATACTGAAGTGATTTCATACCACAGGCAAAACTTTTCAAACTTTCAACTTCGTTAGGAACATTTTTAAATTTGCTGCTTTGAATTTGGGGCGACAAAGTGAAATAAATCTTGTCTTTTATAAGTCTTGGTATTGATTTTATATGGGATAACTTATTTATAAGCTTAATTTATTCTTAATGAGCAAAGGCTAGTCACAATAAGGTTTACAATAAGCATTTTTAGCTTTTTACCACCCGCAATTTCAACTTTCTATTTAATTGTTTATGTAGTTATTTTTGTATCATTTACGATTACCTAATTAATATTTTTCTAATTATGGGGTAAGATTCTTGTTACTGCAGCCTCTTGCATTTAATTACATTGCGTTGAATTTATGACGTCAATTTATTCAAATTTATGTCCATGTTCATTGTGCCTAACTCACCCTGCGGAAGATCCCGTAATCACAGCTAACACGATCGGAAGAAGACATTGTGTTATTAATACACGGGAGCATTGTTCCTAGACAAGCCAGTAACTAGATTCACCATGATAAATGCACCGCACTAGACACGCGCCGACTCCTAACGAGATTAGCGTTCATTAACCGAACAATATAAACTGGGTCGGGGAAATTTAATTTTTAAACTTACCACCTATACCGAACGGCTAATGGAGACTGGATGATTGAATTATGAAATGAGAGTTCAATATCTATACAAATAAATAAAATCGGAGTGTCTGTTTGTAATATCAAATAACACCTTTTCACTAAATGCATATGAAAGTACATACGACACCTATAGCAAAAACGCGATTTAAAAAAAAAACTGATGTTATAAGCAGTAACTTAGGCTACTTTATTTCAGAAAAAAATAATAAAACAATGGGTCCTGTCGCGCGGGCTCAGAACGCGGGAGCGGGCTTTTTTGGTATGTTAAATTCCACGCGGACGAAGTCGCGGGCTCCGCTAGTAATTAATAATTTTCTATACATTGTACTAAACCTGGACCCAATTTTGTGTAGGTAGAAGCAAAGTGTGATTGATTAATGTTGTAATGTATATCACTAAAACATTGTATTTCAGTGGCTCTATGTACCTGCTGAAAATATAAAGGGTCTCTATTGAATGTTACGTCGAAAATTTTATCCCAACAATTACCGCTACAGCAGAAAATACTAGCTATTTGCCGTTCCGTCTTGTCGCACCGTGTCGCGTGCCAAATCGCTCAGCCCTCCTACCCTCACCGCACTTAACCCTCTTCTGATAACATACCCTAATCTTGACGTGAAGATGATCTTGTATATTTGAAATTTTTCATAAACTCTGTGTGCCTGTTTTGTCTTTTAGCAACCGTAAATTGCCATGTGGCCGTACTATACTAGGTGATACAAAATGGGTATACTATTTTTTTTGCAACTTAACTTTGTAAATCTCAAACTATCGGCTTTGTGGGACAGTTGAAGTACTAAAGGATTTGTAGACTTGTGAAATCGGTCAACAGCTGTATTCCTATAACACCTTTTGTTTTTCAAGTTCCCCCCAAAGCTGATGGTTTTAGAATTACAAAGTTAAGTTTACCCAAAAAAGTATACCCATTATGTGTCACCTTGTATAAAGGAAATAAATCAATAAAGGGTTGTGTAATCCGAACGAAAAAGTTCTGTGCTAATCGGATCCAGTTGCTTGTTACGTTCGGATTTCGATTTTTGTTGTTCACGCGAGAGTTTTGCATGTTATAACATGCAAAACTCTCGCGTGAACAACGTTTGTTATCAAAAGTATTTTGGATATGTACCAGCTTATGTTTGGATGTTTACACAATTATTTCACTCCTGTTTTTGAGAGATAACTATTTATACTCTTTGATTACTTTAATAACCAGACTTGGTATTTTTTTAGTTACAGTATCTATGTTCACCATTTTTTTAATTCAATTCATGATGAACCAATTTAATTACATAGTAAATTGGTCGCTGGTAAAATATATAATATATTATTTATAATGTATTATGATGTTTATTTTCATTAAATAAACTATCATTCTCGCTCACTCAAGGCAGATACGATTGATGCTGATTGCAATCCCGTGTACAGGTTACTATCGCATGAATTATTAACCACACTTGATTTGGGAACAAAACCTGCCATCAAGGGTCTCGGAGGACAATCGCTTCACGTGAGGTATTGAGCAGGTGGGACGTAATTGAAATAACGATCAATTAAACAAACATGGTCTATTAACGACCCCATTATCTGTAACAATACAGGAGAACAATGTCTCAGAAGAACATGTTTGCTTTGGAAGACGTTACAAGGACGATCTTCCTTGTGTAATTGGTGAAGCTAGATAAAAAAGGCAAGATAATGTATTTTAGAAATAGTCCTTAGAGTTATAATTCGTACAGAATCAGTATATTCGACATACAAATATTATCTATTTTCAACATATTCCGTGTCAGTAAGATTATTCTGACCGGAATCACATTTGCTGGCCCAAATATTGATACGAGGTTATCTACAACTTCCTTGTCCGTGTTACTTACAAAATAGTAGGTACTTATTACCATAATACAGGCCCCGACTTGCCAATATAACGTTAGTAGCTTTATATCAGGGATCCCCGAATTTTCCTTTGACATGCGATTATAGGCGTGCGAGGGGCAAATATAAGCCATCTATTGATTCCCCACGTACTCGTATAAGGAATAGATACTTGTTCCGGCAAATTTCTTAATTGAATCCATTTCTGGATGTATTTTCATCTCCGCGTCTACCTTATCGATAATTACTTACATGGCTTCTTATTATTTTCTCCTAGGTTAATTAACTTTTATCTCTATATATGTTGGGTTGAGAGTTATTTTAGGAAGGAGAACTACATGTTTTGTCTGTGGTTTGTGTTATTCCTAATTGTCCAGACGTATTGCCTTTTGGCTGCCTTTTGGTCTTCAGTCTTTGTGTCTGTAGTTGGTAATTCCGAGTTATTTTATGAGTATCACGTTTTTCTGCGCACAAAATGATTTCGCGGGAATGTATTTTTATTCTATACGACAAATGTTGTTCTAAGTTCAACTTATCTTTATCTAACTTTATTTTGGTAACAAAGCGAGCCCTTTTCATTTCAATTCAAGGAACTTCATAATAATAGCGCCGCGCTCTTATTTAAAATGAAGTCGTAGTCTCGCTTAAATTTCTTTACGTTTCCGTTTGAGCTTTATTATCTTCACAGTTACCATTTCTGCGAGTACCTTTGAAGTATCCAATACGTAGATTTTGATATTAATTTAATTTGCCTTCCATTTGCGGCAGTTTGGTGCAGAATACAACCTAAACATTAAAAGCTTGTGCGGTTGACATGCTAATTATTATCTTCTGAAATAAGTGTATCTCTGATTCTAATACGAGGCATGCCTTTTAAGTTCTGGCGTTTCCATAATTCCCGGCAATTTTGAATTTGGAACTGTTCTATATTCGAATGTGTTTAAATTTCGAATCTCAAAACAGTTGAATGTATTAGGATTCATGTTATTGTTTAGTCACAGCGTCGATTAGAATCTGTCAGGTTACGTACGAAAATGAATCTTTCTAAGGATAACGTTCGTGCAATAATTTTCTACAACTTTAGAAGAGGCCTGACACGGCTTCAGTGTTTTGAAGAGCTAATATCTGTGTTCAGGGATGAAGCCCCATGTCTGCGGACTGTCGAACGCTGGTATTTAGAATTCCAGCGTGGACATACTAGTGTTAGTGACAAATCTCGCGAAGGTCGCCCAAAATCTGCATTCACTGAAGATAACATCATTGGAGTGAGACAACTAATTCTCGAAGATCGTCATGTGACGTATCGAGAGATAGAGGCTCTATTAGGCACCTCAGGGACAACCATTCAGAAGATCTTGCATGAAGCGCTTGGTGTAAGAAAGCTAGTTTGCCGTTGGATACCGCATCTGCTTTCCGACGATCACAAGGCGGCCCGCGTCAGATGGTGTAAGAAAACTCTGCAAAGGTTCAACCGAGGAGAGTCAAATCACGTCTACGACATCATCAGTGGTGACGAATCTTGGATCTATGCCTACGATCCTCATTCCAAACAACAATCTACAATCTGGGTCTTTCAAGACGAGCCAAAGCCGACTAAAGTTGTTCGTTCTCGAAGCACTTCAAAGAAGATGGTGGCCACGTTCGTTAGAAAAACCGGCCATGTTGCGACTATTGCACTTGATGATCGTAGAACGGTTAACGCAGAGTGGTATACCACAGTTTGTTTACCACAAGTTATCGCCGAACTTCGAAAATCTAACTCAAAGCGACGCATCATCCTGCACCACGACAATGCAAGTTCACACAGCGCTCGTCAAACGATTGAGTATTTGAAGCAGGAAAAAGTAGAAATTCTTGACCATCCTCCATACAGTCCTGACCTAAGCCCTAACGATTTTTTTACATTTCCTAAAATTAAGAGAAGTCTTCGTGGTCAAAGGTTCCAGTCCAGTGAAGAAGCAGTCGACGCTTTCAAGTCAGCCATTTTGAACACCCCCACTTTAGAGTGGAATAAATGTTATAATAACTGGTTTGAGCGAATGGAAAAGTGTATTAAGCTACGTGGTGAATACTTTGAAAAACAATAAAAAGTACTATAAGGTTCTAGTTGTGTTTTTTTCTTCAAACGACAAAACTTAAAAGGCATCCCTCGTAGTTTATTAAAGCACGATTAATTTAACCTTTATCATTGGTCAATTTATTTTTGTGTTTTTGTTAAAGTAACAGTATGCAGTAGGTATTCATGTTCGTGAGCTGGCTGACCTTTCCTTTGCCTCGTGAAAAGCTGCTCTTTGCACCAAAGCGCTATGAAGTATTCAGAATATGTTCAGTTAAAAGTAAAAAAAAAATATTGCTCCGCGCTATGAATGAAGTCAAAGCGGCAAATGGGAACAATTTTATTTTGTCGTTTTTCTACAATAGAACTGGTTCTTTAGAAAAAGCTGACGTTATGGTCTTGGATATTTTTGAGGTTTCATTTGATTGGACGACTTTCTAATGAATGAGGTTGAACGAGCGATTTATCTGAAAATTTCAAATTGACTTGGTACCTAATTTGTGTTAAATAAAATGCTTTGGGTGTATTCTGCTGGAGTTGTCTATTAAAGTGAAAAGGTTTCATTAATTTTAAATACTTTTATTTATTTTCAGGTAAGATTCTCAATGGACGTAGATATGTAAGTATACTTATCGTAGCATTCATGCAAACTGAGGCGCTGTTGTCTTGCGTTGAAAGCTCACCATTATGGGCCTATTATTTTAAATCACACCAAACTGCTGACTGAATAGATTTGGATGCTTTATTTATTAATTTAATTTATTTTATTTTAAAGACCTGATCATTAAGGCACCGATACCTAAACGCGATTAAGTTATTTTCACTGATGTTGTGGAATAAAATGTACAGAATTTGTAGTCAAATATAAAAGATAATGTGACGTTATTTTTATGAACGAACGAGTCATTTTAATAACACTTATGAAGTGTTCTTGTCTGAATACTTTAACATTTACTTCTTATAGTGTCTCTTATTATTTTTTTAGAAAGCGTTTTGTAGTTACAGCAAATCTATACAAATAAATAAAATTGGAGTGTCTGTTTGTAATATCAAAATAACACCTTTTCACTAAATGCATATGAAAGTACATACGATACCTATAGCAAAAACGCGATTGAATTTTTTTTTGTCTGTCTGTCTGTCTGTCTGTCTGTATGTTTGTTCCGGGTAATCTCCGAAACGGCTGGACCGATTTTGACGGGACTTTCACTGGCAGATAGCTGATGTTATAAGGAGTAACTTAGGCTACTATTATTTTAGAAAAACAAAAAAAATGGGTGCTGTCGCGCGGGCTCAGAACGCGGGAGCGGGCTTTTTTGTTAAGTTAAATTCCACGCGGACAAAGTCGCGGGCTCAGCTAGTAATATATAAATACGATGCATTACATGGATCTTTGCTGTCGTATTTTTTATCTATAAAATTGGAATGCTGAAGGCCCCAAGGCTACAATTTGATGGTGTTGTGATACATTGTTTAATTCACGTAAATCACCTGAAGTGGCGTTACCTCCCCAGTGCTGATTAAGAATTAATATTTATGAGGTCATAACGAGGAAGATTAGTTTGTCTTAAGCTCGCGACTTTATAGCCTCGTTAATGTATATACAAAATAGATTAAAAATCCGATACCATTATTGTTGTTTACCTTAGGTTTGAAATACATGGTATTGCACTTAATAGACATGGTAAATCAAACTGTTACACAGTTACGCTAATCGTAATTTCTTGTTGAGATGGTAAATTATACGTCTTGAGCGAGATAAGGGAAGCAAAATCCCGACAAGTCAATGCTAATTCAACACAGAAATGCAATTAGTCGTTGAACGTTAGTGTCATATTTATGGATACTAGTGATCGCCCGCGGTCGAAATTCGACCATAAATCATAAAACCCAAAAACGTACGGATTGATACTGGCACGCAGAAAGCACTATGGAAATCCCGCCCTCCGGAATAAAGAAAAAAAAACTGTTACCGTTTGTCAGTCAGACAGTCAGTCAGTTACCGAGTGGAGGTTACAAATGTGTGTGTATCAATTCATGCTAGTGTGTGTGATTATTTATTGATTAGTTTAATTAATATATTAAAAAAAAAATATCCTTCACTCATTTTCTGTATAAACTATAAGTGTGGGAAATTTCATATTCCTCCGTTCGCGCAATTTTCGTAAAAAGGGGTACAAAGTTTTTTTGCTTCACGTATTAATATAATGATGATGTGTTTTGTTTTATTTTTTATTTCGTCTGCAATAACAGCTACCTCTCCGCTGCCAGTACATTTTAACTCTCAATGTGAATAGGAGTATTCATTTCGATTCTGCAATATCGTAAATTTGTATAACATTGTTTACTATTATTTTCGCGTGTTCCAATTTGACTACACGAAGAAAATATATCGTCTTCGTAAAAGGTTTGCGTTCGCGGGGAAAATGACGACCTGCAACCCGGGGCGGTCGCAATTCAGTCTCGGCAAACACACGGCCCTGTATTCAGGCCTCCGAACTCAACGGCTTCAGAAATATATCGATATTGCATGTACCGAGGCGTCCTAGCGAAATGAGGCCTTTGTTTTACAGCGTATTGTTTCTGCGGTACTTTGCATGCTTCATTACCGAAGGCGCTCGGTTTTCTTTGTACATTTTAATTTATTATTAGGGAGTCTTTGCAGCAGTGAACTTTATGGTTTTCTTTATGTTTTAAGTATTATATATATACTAATGTATGTACTTATTTACCTACTATTACTTTGACAATTTAGTGTCCATGGATATGAAGACGCGTTTCCAGTGATAAAATCGTTCACGATTAACGTTTGTTATTATTTTGTCTACTTTGAGCGAAATTTCGATAGCCATAGCATCCCTATTAGACCTCTCAACTATGGGCACTGGATGTAACACTCGGCTGCTCCTTTCTCTGCTGTGTGCACGAGAAAGTAAAAGTCACTGTTAGTAAACGGTGGGCTTGTGCTTCTGACGGTAAAGTTATTGCTACTACACAAGGGAAATTGATTGGCTTTTTGCCAAAGATGTTTCCTTCAAGTCTGGCGATATTGATATTAGATAACAATGGTTTCAGTGAAACCAGGGAGCATAGATTGAGAATAGATTATTGCTTAGGTAATACGTTATGGCACACAAAATTATCGTAATTTGCTTTGGTTTACCCGATTACTACATACGCCTGTATTAAATTCGATTTCATGGCTGAGAGCAATGTTGGAAATTTCATTCTTATGGCTTACCAGCATAAAATGACCTGTCAAAATCATACTCAAGACCGCTATCAGACATGAGATCTTTTCAATATTACGGGCATTAGTCATCAAACAATTGTATGTGAGGTCGGTATAATATATTTTACGAATATAATAAAAATACGAAGAGAATACAATTTAAGAAAAGTCTGCTGCAGTATACAGTACTCTTCTAATGATACGGAAATTGCTTTTCTCAATATAGAGGACACGCGCATACATCCACATTGAAATGCTATTTGATTCACGATGCGAAACGTCAGTTCAACAAAAATACAATGTTACTTATATTTAAATATTGAAAACAGGTTGAATATGGTATGAGTTACCGCTGACATTTCTATATTTACCACGGATAAACCTAATTTGTATACCTGAATTATTAATCTAGTATATTCTTCACTTGACATGCAAAGGTTTCCCCTGTGCTACGTGATCTCGGGTGTAAAATGCATCTGAAACTGGTCCAAGTGATGCGAACGTAATACACGCCCGAGGCTAGTTTATCATACAGCACTTTAAAATGTCTCCCTAGATTGCTTTTACATTTGTTTTTCATAAAATGTTATGCAAAACATCGTGCATTATGAAAATAAGAACTTTTATATTCAAACCAGTAAACAGTTACGTTCCCGTGTGTTACGTTTTGCGAACGGCACAAGGAATTATGACATTAAAAGCTTATCACTGTGAACTAAAAGTCAGCCTCTAATGACCTCATGGTGATCCGAGGCTCGAAAGCTTTTTATGTATTAAGGGAATCAGTAAAGGTTCAGGGTGATTAAGGGGGGCGTTAACATCGTTATTCGATCAACAGATTAATGGAAACGATTTGTTGGGACGCTCTTATTTGTCCTTTATACTCGCTTTGGGAAATAAATAAATATCGCCAGACTGACACACCAACTGTATGATCCCAAACTAAGCAACGCTTGTTCTATGGGTACCGTGCAATGGATATGGGGCGAGCCCAGTGACACCCAGGCCTGGGCAAATTACGAAAAGGCCATTTCCGAAATTTGCCCCGGCGGAAATGGAACCCGTAACCACCATGTGCAGTTAGCCTAGCCACCTACGCTCGAACCACTGCGCCAAGCTGTCGTAAAAATATATTTTATCTTTGTGTAACTTTTGGTACTGGTGAGTAGTAGTGATGCCAATATCACCCAATAAACTATTGCATATTATGGTAGACATAGAAACGTATCTTTTCCGGTGTAACGTCTCCACTTTCAATATAATTATGCAAACAAAATGGTAGAGCTACATTCACAAGTTACTGTCCTTAATGTTTTGCAGTATCCTTGTCTTTTTATTTCGTACAGTAATGAGTGAACTAGGTGCATTACAAATTGCGATGCACTTACTCGCGGATCGCATTGCTCGCCATTTTGTGGGAACTTTCGCGAACCACAATGTTCGCCATTGGTCCTTTCCCTGTAAAATGTAGGTCGCGACCTCAATAGTTTCCTTTTTCATACTCATTTGTGTTGCCACTTCGAAGTTTTTGAAGTGATTTAACATTTCGATTTGCGTTTATAATTCACTAGCTGTGCCCCGCGACTTCATCCGCGTAGTATTTTAACTTAGCAAAAATTTTGGGATTATCGGGTTAAAAAGTATCCTATATGTTAATCCCGGTTATAATCTATCTGTTTTCCAAATTTCATCCAAATCTGTTCAGTAGTTTTTGCGTAAAGGAGTAACAAACATACATACATCCACACTCACAAACTTTCGCATTTATAATATTAGTAGGATTTGGGGCTGCCTCGTAAAGCTTGAACCGTTTCAAAGGGTAAACGGCTTTGCAAAAATTCGGTGGGATGTTCTATTTCCATCTGTTTCCTATGTTTCTATAAACTAGGTGAGTTACCTCTGAAATTAATTTCACGGTTACTTATTCATTATTTGTTCATTGCTAGTAATGCATTTTCAGGCTTAGAGTTATATACCTATGCTTGTGTGTTTGCGCAAATTTACCGATATAGCAGATTATAGTAGCCAGCTGCCGAATCCGAGCGGATTTTGTAATTAATTTCATGTCCATCATTGCTTTTGGATGACTTTCGCGACCATTTTATTTCTGTAAATATCAGTTTTGACTGCATTCACATCGACTATCTACGTGATTTATCAAAACAGATATACCCAGGTGCAATAAAATGGCCAGACTACCCGGTTCGGTTATCCCTGGTATTTTAGTTGAGTTAGTACCGCAGGCTTTGACCAGGATTAATGAATACACCCGAAGAACGGAGACTCTATTTCACTTTAAACCACTAGGATGAGTTGATCCGTTGCAAATAAATATTTTGTAGTCTTTCACGATCTACAAACTCTATAAATCGAAAATATGTACATATTTGATTCTTTAACGTAATAAGATTTTAAATTGATTTTCGTCATCTAGGTAATAAATATGTTCATGTGTATCTAAAAAAGACTCGTGTATACTTTATGTAATTCATGGGTATTCACATCGATATCACTAAGAAGCAGTCAAATCGATCGCACATCAAAATCCAAGCCGAATATTCAATTACAGTAATACATTCAAATGAGTGCGGGGTTATATTAAGACCGATAGGTGTAGCAATCAAATCCGATATCTGAATTGGTTTTCGATTATGGAAAGTGCCCATTAAACATCTTCAGGATGTAGGCGGAACTTTCCTTGGAGTTTTATGATCATCAATTTACCTTTTTTTTACGTTGGTCCACAAAAGAAAGTGCCCGTATTGTAAGAGCGGACTTTAAAAGTCGGTGATTAGCTTAAGTAGAACGTTTAAGAGCAACAACACTTATTTTTATTTTACTTTCAGTAACTAGAACCTGCACGTAAATAAGCTTTTATTTCAAAACGTATACTGAGATTCTAAGTTAGGAGGTCAGTATTCCCATTGCTAGGGGACCATCCATAAATTACGTCACACGTAAAGGGGGAGGGAGAGAGTCGACGAAGTGTGACATTGTATGACAAGGGGTGGGGAGGGGTCCCAAATGTTGTGACATCACATTTTCTTTTACGTTCGTTTTATTGAAAAATAATTTAAATGGAAATAAAAATAATTTCGGAACTGCTGTTTTAATTTCTATATGTAAAATTGCAAAATATGCGACGTCTCACTAGGTAGGGGGGGGGGGGGTCTCACAAATGTGACCAGCTGTGACAAGGACGGGGGAGGGGTCAAAAAATCATGAAATTCGTGTGATGTAATTTATGGATGGTCGAATTTACGTCCAGCAGAAGTTAGCATTATGTACACTCAATTTCCGTCGCTCAAGTTGCAGCGCTGAGAATAATTGATTAGTGAATGATGTTATGTATGCAGCACCGGTGCTACCTATTAGTTTAGGGTCAGATTAGCCAAAGCCGAAGTTGAGGCTTACATAATTAGTTTACGGCTTGTTGTTTCCGCTTCAAATCGAATTATACTTATGGTATATTATATTATCAAATAAGTAGCTGTCTCGCCTTTCGAAAGAGTTATCAAGTTCGCGAACCCGTACCCAGCATGTACTTTGTACCAAATTCCTCTCGCATTAAGAAAGACGTGTCCAGTTACAAATTGCCCTATTACATTATGACTAAAATACCATAGCTGAAACTATGGTGTATTGAAGCGAAGCTTTTGAAGCGAAGCTTCTATACGGACGTTCGGGGTGCTCGCCGCGTGGCCACTCTATCCGTGCTAAGCGTCAGTAGCGTTACACGATATTTATAGGTATACAGAGTGGCAGATGCGGCGTTCCTAGACGGCACTGTTTTATTATTACCTTAAGCTGTTTAAGAAGATATATTACAGCTTAATGTCACCCACCCCATTACGTCTCCAATCGTCACATAAGGCACTCAAAATGGTAGAATCTGTCATAGTGAAATAGCAACACTACTCCCCGTTATTACATCTAGGGTGCTGCAATAAAACAGCTAAAAATTTGTAGGTAGTTACTTTTAGACATATTTTGGATGTTGACTTGAAATTAAGAAACTGGCTGTACGTATGTAATTTTTGTTCAGCCACTGCATATTTATCTTTTAAGGTTTCCGTAGTCACTACGAGGAACCCGTAATCGTGCATGGCCTGACAAGCTCTTGGCCAATTTTTTTTTGTTTCGTATCGAGTTAAATGTTGCTATATATTGTTATTTTTCATGTTTTTTTATATTAAACTAGCTGACCCGACAGATGTTGTCCTGTCTTGACTTAGAATATTAAATTGGAATTGTTCCGCTCAACTTTCTTATTTTTTTCTTTCATAAGAACATTCTCCTGACAATAGTAAACACAGCAAAAAAATAATTAGCGAAATCGTTCCATCCGTTCACGCGTGATGCGATGACAAAGGAAATAGAGATTTAATTTTATATAAATATATTAGGTAATTACCTACGTAATTGTGTATAGGTATTACATCCAGAGACGTCGTCCCGTGATAACTACCGCTGTAACTGATGAGGGTCTTGACCGCCGGAGACACGGCAAAAGGCCGCAAAGCCATGGTAGTGTGAAATGTATAACAGTTATGACCGGCCTGTCTCAGATGTTGACACTCTTATTGTATTAAGACTCATTTTGGGTGACGGAAGGAGCGGGTAATGGATTCAGTCGTTCTAAGTTGCTTATCTAAATTGAAATATAAACAAGGCTAAATAAGCTTTAATAAGTCTAGACGAATAAAATAACCCGTTAGCGGTTCCCGAAATACTCGAGCAAGTAGTTGTACCAGAAATAGCTAAGTGCCCTTTTCTCTGGCTTTTTGGGGCACCGCATTAAGTGCTGTCGCATTATTTAAAAGTAGCTACCTTATCGATTTTATATATAGGATAAACGTACTCTTTGTTATTAATGCCGTTATTGCATTTATTTACGATTTTTTCCAAGATATTACAAGGGTTTTAGAACAAACAGACGATGTTATAATTGAATGTATTTCAAGTTTGGGGATGACAAGCTCGAATCATGCTGAACTTACTGTTAGAAGCGACCGAAAAGTTATCTAAAAAATACAAACTAATTAAAAAACCCAGATGTAGGAAGGGCCCAGCTCTTGCATAGAACGCCTTTAGAATCAGGCTCTACCTAGTAGAATGTGGCTCTACAATGATAATAATCAACTCTACTTTTTTATTGTTTACTTTCCATTACTATCAACTGTGAGGTCCTGAATATACTTTTCGTACAGGAGGTCGCCTTGCCTCAGGGGTCGGGAATAATGCATAGATTTACGACCAACAATAAATATGATAATTCACCTGTTCGCGCCTCTGTCGAGTGGGTTTCCACATGAAAACACCCCGCGAATATGAGTTTTGCTTATGGGTATTTTATTATGATTGTATTTTTTTTTGTTCCTTGGGTATTCGGATTTCAATGGATACCTTGATGGTATATTATTTAGGTCTGTATTTACGTTTAACGAAGTACGTTAAATTATTGAAAATAACTGAATACATTATTCATCATCATCTCTCACGATTGTCTAGCATCTAGAACTAATTGGCGTAAGCCGATTCATCATACCAAGTACAATGCTCCGTGAATATTGATTAATGAGACACAAAATTTACGTTTAGAAAATTTTTTAAGTCTCGTATTTATTCTTGCAAAGTTAAAGTTGAGTTGTTAAAATTCTGACTTTTATTCGAGTATGCTACGCTTAACAGAACTCTTAGTATGTGTATCTTGTGAACTCTACAGAACACTTATATAACAGAGAGTTTCTGAGAGAAAATATGTGTAGTGTATTCTAAATTAAAACTCCTCTAGGCTATAGATTTGGCCACTAATAAAGCATGGTGGGTATTCCTTACAAAACATAAAAACGCAACACGCTTATATTTAAGTCAAGTAAAATATTTTTCCTTTGTACATAATTTAGTATTTACATCAAAACCTTTACGATATAAATAAAGCAACGCTCTCGAAAAATTATAGGTACTATTTTCTCACACAAAATCTTGTGTCACATAAATATATTATTAATCTTGCGACTTGGTCGTTTTTACATTCCAACCATTAATTCCGGTCTTAAATCCGGCTAATGTAGCGACATTACTTACGACTCTACTGCTGTACCAGCAAAAAATTCGTACGAAAGTATAATGAACTTAGGTAACATCTCGTGAGGCTAACTGGGACGTAGTTAACAAAAAAAATTGCCGCTTGAACTGCAATCGTCGGCGGAGTTGACCGTAATAAACCGACCAAACGGAAAGTAATTTTCATTTGATATTCCATTTTTATGCGGAAACTTGGCCGCTGTTACCAAAAATATCGTTACCGAGACTGAGGTGTGTGTGACGGCGTAATGACGATGGTGGGGTACTTTAAGCCCCCACTCAATTTAGATACGTACATCCGAAATAAGAGCTATTGAATATTTGTCAGAACATTCGTGTTACGGCCTTAGAATGCATCATACATTTAATGCCCTAGAAGACTGTATAAGCTGAATTCACGATTAGCAACCACCAATACATGAACAAGTTAATAAAAATTGGGTAAGTAGGTACCTACTTGTCATATTACGATTTCAAATTTGACGGGGAAATGGTGTCCGAAATTTAATCAATTTTTGAAACCAAATAATCGTATGCCAATTACTAATTCGCAAGTAATATTTCCGACTTAAGATACATTCTGTACATAAATATATCTCCTACGCCTACGATAGAAAGTGCGTTTTTTATAAATGTATCGCTCGTCGCCAACAATCGTGGTCCCCCTTTACGCCATTCAGAGCGGAGTAGCGGAGAGAGATTCCACTAATGTCGCTGTATTTTCAATATCGCTTATGTTATGTGATAACATTGTTCAGGGTACGTGATGCTGGCGAAATATACGCTTTTTGAGGATGGTGGTATTTCTTGGTAAAAGTCACACAGTAGTTCATGTGCCGTATCGCATTACAAAAAGGCTTGAAGAATTTAATGATCATGCTTAACGGTGTTCGAATTCTTTTTCATTTAGGATGTCGAATGAGATCTGGGTATGGTGAGGTTTTATAGGTGTGTGTGATCATAATGTCTATTGTTAACTGTCTTTTCTATCACTTGTGTAACTGATCATGTAAGAATTTATATTCGTAGATGTAGAGGCTACCGTCCGATTACGTATCTACGCCCTAGAATATCGAACATAATAAGCATAGGTTGCCCAGTAAATATGGTCTACGAATTTCAATTTATATTAGTCCATCTCGTAATGGAGGTAGGTTCAAATGATTGACATGAGGTTTAGTTATTTGAGTTTGCCTGACAGGGGTCGGGTCTTTGATAGTGTTCAATATAGCACACCTAATTCTGCGATAACCTCAGTTACATAAACCTTGAAATCGACTTGATACGAATTATGTTATAGTATAGTAACATACATTTAAATATAAATACTGTGGATTTTGTATATTCCCAACATTTTCATATTGATGAAGCCACACTTATGCCGCGTTCACAAAAGTTCAAAACACCCGTCGAATAGAGTTATTTTTACGAGACAAGTTTGTGGTTCATACAAGCCATTGACTGTTGTTCTTTAAATTATTATAACCTTATTTTATAATTATAACTATTAAATAGATGCTATGACATTATACTATGCTTTTAGGGATTAATGGTTCCAGTACGGCGTTTATGTTGAATCTATTTTATGTTCAGCTTATTGTTTCTGATATTATATTACTTTGAGATTTAGTATCTGCAGCAGATGCGGTCACGTGGCTTGCTTTATGCGTGCTGTTTTCTGTGTATCATGTTTTGTAACTGTGGACGTGTGGTTTTGGATCTTTTAAATTAGGTATCTGAAATGTTTATGTTCACACAAAATATAATAATATTGTTGGTGTATTCTTTAAATTTGTGTTTTATAAGAACACAATCTTATGAGTTTATGCAGCTCGCGATCGGGTAATATGCTTGCAAAATAATATAACAACAATCTTCATAAATAAAAAAGGATATTTTAATAAACAACGTCCAATTTGTTGCCAGAATAAACTTTAATATCGTGCAAAAACGACTCGTATCTACTTAATAACCTCGAAAGATAACCCAGGCGAACTAATAGTAAGCCAAGCGTGGAGTTTAAAGATAGTTGTTTATGCTAATCCCCAGTAATCAGCTTAGTAGAGTAACGTATTAAAGCATGAAATAAAGGCCGATTTGAGTAAAGATTATGACGCGCCGATCTAGTGGATCTCAAGGGTTTAATGTTAGCTGAAATTTAAATCGTTGGCCAAGTCATTAGTTATGTTCACATGTTTACATGTCACATGCTCAGGGTAGTATTATTATTTTTCAATCATTTAGGATAACATAAACCCGTGTAACATACCGACCACAAATGTCAACCGTCTAGCTGTTTTAAACTATGTTAATAAATGAATTTTGCTATTTGTGCAGGATAAATTAAAAGGTACTTCATGTATCATTTTGTCGCGTTGGAAAATGAAATTAATTACAGGGAAGTATTAGTACTATACTATAAGCCAATGTGTGTTAGAACCTTACGAATGGTGACCTCATTAAGAATCCCCTTCCCTTACGAATTGTATCAAGCGCATCGCAAGCCAACCCCATAGTCCCCAGATTATATAGGTCAAGGTAACGGCGCCCCCTTACAATCGTATTCAGCGTTCGTGGTTTGGATATAAAGGAACTTATTTTATTCGAATATAAGAATATAATCTTTGGGTCGGGAGACTAATTCAGTTAAATATTACATAAGAATGGCATTACCTGTTAAATTGCTGAGAAACACTCGATGAAGCAGTAAATATTTGTTTAAAATCAGTAAGTAAATTTATGAAATGATATGTTTTTATCACAGCTATAGATGTAAATCTATATCTGTGGTTATTATTCATGAATGTATAGGTACTTCTGCAATGGCAACAAAGAGACATTGTGAAAATATTTTGCAAGTGACGGCAATGAAAATGCATTTGATTTGTAAAAAAATATTTCCTTATTTATTCATTGATGAAATAATTACAATTCGATTAATTCCTCATGCAGTTGCTCACACAAATATAGCCTTATCTATATATAGGATGCGTAATAATCTCAATACGTTACTGAAGGAAACAAATCGGCATAGTTTTCCAACAACACAACGTTCCAAGTGAAGTAAAACCTTTCCCATTAGAAAACAGTGTCGAACGTCTGCATACATATAAAATTAACTCTAGAACAGTGCTATCTTGCAAAATCCAGAGTGTGCAAAAACAACGGAAACTTGCGGCGTTTTGTGGGCGTAAGAATGAATTATAGGATATTTCTGCCAAATGGAATGTATTCCTTATTGGTTAGGATTACTCGTCCGAACGAATCCCTCAATTTTAGATGTAATAGTGTAGTGTACTCGTATAGATGCGTGCGGCTCCGTTGTTTTATCTATGGATAAATTGGTGCCTGCCCGTACGATGGGCCCTAAAATTGAATTATTTCCAGCACGGTTCCCTCTCTTCGTTGATCCCAAAACGTCGAACCTAGTATCCGCAATTTGCATTTACGTAGTGTTGTGGTGCAGCAGCCAAAATTTGATTTATCTAGACGTGAAGCGAGTATCATCGTATTTTTTGTTCTCTTGTTCGACACAGTTTGTTTTAATAAAGTCGGCGGAAAATGTTCCCTTCGTTTTTGGTCAACTAACAAAATGTTATATTGTTTTATTATAGCTTTATGGATGATTGTTTGATGTTGGCCGTGGTATAGTTATTTTCTTGGTGTTTAATGTTTCCCAATTCTATACTTAATAATATATTTCATTGCAATAGTAACATGCGTTGCTTTACTTGAACAATGGGCGATGTTAATTAGGTAATACTTATTCGGGATCTTATTTTATATTACCTTTATCTATCTTAAACCATCACACATACACATCCTAAAGAAAATGCTCCGCGATAAAAACATTTACGAGTCAGTCTGGTTGCTTTAACCCCGACGAATTAGGTTAGAGTCAGTAAATTACTGTGTACACGTAAGCTGTAATTACATTTCTCACGTAAAAAATGTTTTACGTGTGTCATTTGTCATTTCATCGTTTATTAAACCAACTGGCAAAAAGAAACTGACATAAATCAGTTCACTATCTAAGATTTAAATTCGCTTCGACATCATGACCCATAGAGCCTCGCCCTATTCTAAATCCTTTTCTAGCTGATTTTTCTAATGCTGACACGAGTTGGACCCCTGTTTTGTGTGAAAAGAGCACATGCCGCATTAAAAGTCCGGCTGTTTTGAGCTGGGCCTCGGCAGTGGTGTGTGAGTGAATGAAGGCGGGGGCGGTTGGTCCGCGCAGCCTCCGAAGCGCCCGGCCGCCTGCCAGTCGACGTCGCGCCAAGCGGGAGCCACCACGCGGTACCCGCTCGAAATACGGTCAACAACTAACCAAATAGTGGTCATTTTAAGTGCAAAACTTCATCATTGTAAGTAAGGTTACACACGCGGCCACATAAAATAGACCACCTATCGCCAGTTTGGATCCAACGTGAGATTATCGCCAAATCGACCTTTCCAAAAACGCCATGAATTCAAACGTTGATTCCGGCGAATGTAGCTTGTAGCTTTTTTATGCAGTTAAATGGTAGTTACAGCCGTCATTGTGACGGTATTTTGTATTTTCTATATTAGCTGTATGCGTAGTCACCTGCGTTGTCTAGAGGTCGTGGGGTTGACGATACCGCGATGTCAGTACGTCTGTGTGCGCGCCAATCACGTGTATTGTGTAGTCTCCCTGGATTATATTCCATTTAATAACACCAATATTCTAACAAAACTTTTAACATTTTTACAAGAATTAGTAGGATTTTTTTAGAAGATGTCTCTTTAATGACAATTATTGCAGAAATCTTGGAATCACTAATTTATATGTCAAAACCTGGAGTGTATAATTTGTTAAATTCAGAAACAGCGTTGAAGCTGATATTGGTCTACGATAATTCAGCCAGTTGGCAAGCCACTGACATTCGGTATTCTCTTTGTAGATCGCCTACATATCGAATGGGATTGCCCCTAAGCTCTGTTAACTGTCGTAATCCGGCCGTATAAGCTCGCTTCTAGTTTACATTAGAATCCAGTGCGTATTTGGGAGCCTCTGTATTCTTTGCAATAATAAAATCTGACCGTATAATTCAATGTGTGGTTTTGAAATGAAAACTACTTGTATTGTGGTTGTTTCTTGTTTCGTTACCCATTTCAATATATTCAACATGCAGAAATTTAACTCTTATCACTTTCTCACTAGTAACGTACTCCGAGGTAATCTTCTCCTTACTGTGCGCCAACAGTAAAACATTAACTTGAGCCTTAACCCTAAATTAATTTGATTAGAATGAGCACCTTAAATTTCTAAATTAAAATTCCCCAAAGCAACTTAATTCAGCTCGCAAATGTATAACCTCATTACGTTACCCTCTTCATGGAAGCTTTCGTTGATACGTTTCCGAGGTATAATCTAATGCTGACCCGTCTCGGTCCTCTCATTTTCTAAATTTCACTGCTGAATGTGTAGAGTCCAGTCAGGGTTCAACTCAAAATTACTTTTTGCTCGGCTGAGGAAACTGTCTACCGGTTGATGGGTATGGAGATGGGGGCTTTACTTGATCATCAGCTGTGTTTTAAGTACCCTAATCCATTCACGTGGGCCACCCCCTAAATTTCTACATAAATAATGTGAATTTGTAGGATTGTGGTTTTGTTCTATCTTATGCCACTATTTTTACGCTACGTTAGGACAACTCCTTAGGCACCTACCTACCCCTACTTACTTGAATTGCCACTTACTCCAAATAATATAAATAATAAAAGGCCCCTCGTTATTTCTAGCTTTTAGTGTACCCAGGTAGTTTTGCAGTCGGTTTAATTATTTGTTTTATTTTTTTCACGTTTTTTCATATCATTTTTAGTACCTACATGTATATTATTGAGTACTTATTATATCGTTGTGAAGTTTCTACCAAATAGCTTGAGATTCAGTTTCAATTGTTAGTTTTGATCGTACAAATTACAGTTTTAGGGTAACCTAATACTAACCACGTTTGCTCTGTTTGCCACAACCAAGCGCTACGCTGGAGCGATAAGCGTTCGAGAAATTGAAAAGGATTTAGACAGCGCGAGTGAGCCCGTTTGTAGGATTAAATTGGCTTAGTTTGTGAACCGAGGGTTGCTGGATAGGCTGAACACAACAAAATAATAATTTTAAAATCAGTTTTTACTCATAAACCTGCTAAAAATTATCTTATTAATAATACATATTAAATCTGTTCGCACTACTTATACAACGTTGTGCAACAATTGCGCAGCCATTAAACATATTGATCAGTGTATTTTTAGTACCTGCATTATTAGTATAATTTGAATTACTCCGACGTTACGGTTGAACACTCGTTGGTTACGGGATCCCCGGCTGTAGGCGTTAAGGAAATAATAATACCTATGACTATAATAAGTTATTTGTCTTGGGTACTTGTACATGGAAGATTTATTTTCAAAGAAACAGAAAAGACAACAATGAGATTAAGTGTTAGAGGCAAACAAGCGTACGTTACCGTAGCCTATAGACACATGCAATACCATTGGCGTTTCTCGCACGTTGTCGACCGGAAGGTTAATAGGATAAACGGAAAAGAGGTTGGTCTTCCGGCTCTCACTCATTGTAAGAAACACAGCTATAATAGCTACTTAACGCCGATCTTCTGTGCGAGGGTGGTACTACCCCGGCTCGGCCATCTCGTATATGAGCTGTAATTGTTGTCTTATTTTAAAGGTCAGTAAGTATTGGGTAGGTAAGTGTTTTTCCATTTAGTTGCTGCAATTGATTACCTACCACAAGACCGTGACCTATTTGTTCTGCCGCTGGTGACACCCAGTTTAAATACACGACCGACTAGAATGTGACTAAGGCATTGTTGTAGAAATAAAAGTTTCCTATGTACCTTTACGCTTAATATTTTTTTTATAAGCCACAAGTGTTTCACTTCCAAATTTCATTTTGTAACAATATTTTATGCGACCTTTTTTTCGTTCAAATATCTATATTTATCTCAATTCCATTTCCATTTCATCCATGTTATTTTGTTCATAAGTCTTATTAGGTATAGATAGGCTTATAAGTTAGTATATTGTTAGATTTACGGCTATGTTATTTCGACCTATTGAAACTAACCCACCTACAAAGATGAAATCCTGAGCCCGCATTTCAAGGATAAAACAAATAAAGGATAAACAAAAGCCCTCCCGCATCATTTTCTGGTACGCGACCCAGAAATAGAGGTACCTCGTATTCCTATCCGTATTATGTTTCCATTAGAGCTTGTTGACTTAACCCTCGAAGAGAGAACAGTGACTCTGGCTTTTCCGCGTCTCTGGCTAGTGGCCGGAGCACGTATCAAGGTTTTACGATGCAAAGGCACGCGGCGCTTCTCTGATTTATTTTCATTATCGTGTTCAGCTGTGCCGCTGGCGATATTTTTCATCGCCCCAGATTGGGAAGGGTGCCGTGACTGAAATTAATAAACTCATGGTGTTGCAGATGAATGGGGCGTTTTTGGAAGAAAATTTCACATTCATCGTTGCCAAAACTGACTCGGATTTTTTCTTTAACTTGGACGCCAGGAAAATTTGGTAACGGACAACTGATGCTAAGCCGGTCGGCTCTGCAGAGATATCTCATTGTATGACAGCAACTGCGAACTGATGACCCACTGACCCAATTCTGGACTGCAGCAGTCAGCGATCTGTGTACCTTACTATTTGTTTCGAGTTCTGGCAGTGATTCCCCGCTAACTTATACATATTCATGTGGTCGTACAATTCTTGAGTGAATTTTCCAGTGTTTTGGCGTTAATTTCAACTAGTCCCTATAAAATATACATCGTGTTTGTTTGCGACGGTAATCGATAAGTCCTTTTGTTTGTTTTCTATGCAAATTTGTCTGTTGATTTGATATGTTAGGTAACTTGGAGGGAAATAACTTGAAGGTTCCAGATTTTCGTTTCATTTAATGTAAAGAGAGGTATTTCCAGCTACCATCTTGTAAACATGTTTGTTTCTATGAATATTATTATATCTCATGACTATTATTTCTTAGTATTTTTGATTGATTACTTCTTTGGTCATTTTTGACCCTTTCGGTGTAGACCTTTTCAGAGTCCTCCATTTTTAGGGTTCCGGACCTTAAAAGGAAAAACCGGAACCCTTATAGGATCACTTTGTTGTCCGTCTGTCTGTCTGTCTGTCTGTCTGTCTGTCTGTCTGTCTGTCAAGACCTTTTTTCTCAGAAACGGGTAGACTTATCAAGTTGAAATTAATACCAAATATCAAATGCTATGGTCCCTTGTAGGTGTAAAAAAATTAGGCTTCTAAGTCAACGCAATCAAAAGATACGGTGATTTATGTCACATATTTTGATACTTTTCGCAAATTCCCTTATCAATACATAGGAATCAACGCACAGCCCAAACCGCTGGTGTTAGAATCATGAAATTTTGACAGTAAGTACCTTATATACCGCAAGTATCCACTAAGAAAGGATTTTGGAAAATTCCACCCCTAAGTGCATAAAATAGGGGGTGAAAGTTTGTATGGGGTAAAAAAATTAAATGAACCTAGAGACATGAAAATAAGTATTGAGGCTACTTATTACAAATAAAAAATATTAATTTCAGCGTTTTGTAAAATTCCACCCCTAAGTGTGTAAAATAAGGGTTTGTATTGTAGTTTGGTTGCAGTTTGTATTGGGTTCCCGAATTTGTTTAAGCATTTTTTGGGAACTATTTATTATTAAAATATCTTGCCGGTATCTATATTGGAATCCAGGAATGGAAAAACTATCTAAAATCATAATAAAATGTTGTACGGAACCCTCAGGGCGCGAGTTCTACTCGCACTTGTCCGGTTTTTGTTTATCTTGTGTGACTTGGATACATTTTTACGGCCTTTTTGACTCCTTCTTCCATCGTTCCTTTTCATTCGTCATCTTCCATCCAACGCACTTGCGTAGTCTGAGCTACTCTGAGAAACTCGTATTTACAGAAGAACCTATACTTTCAAATTATGTAATTTTAATATTTTTACATTATGGGCTAATGAAACACGTTTAACCATTACTCATATTTTGAATCTTCATTTTTGAATTTTTTTAGTGTCATCTAAATTTGTATTCGAATATCCCATAAAAGAGGAGTATAAGATAATTAAAAAATACTGTTTCCATCCTGCCATTACCCCCAAGGTTCCCTTTAATTGTCATTCAGCAATTGGCATAAGCGAGGCAGTGAAATTTAATGAACCACATTCAGGTCAAGGCTGTCTGTAACCCTGCCTCAGCCACAATGCTTCAGCATGAATTTTGAAATATAGATAATTGGTTTAATTGGAATACCACTCTGGGTTATTTTGACCTGTCGCTTTAACCTTTCCAGATATAAGCAGAATATTTCAGGTAATTTATTGTATAAATTTGAACAAAGTTTCTTCCAATATTGGCTGATCAACAAAGCTTTACCGTGCTGCTGTTTCCATCAATTTGTTTTCTCGCTTGGGGTTTTTTAACACATCACTGGCGGTATAGCGCTTAGCCTACGGAAATTTACGCCTCGAATTCTGTCGATCGTTAACTAGCCGTATTCCTGCATAGGCCGGTAAACGTTTTCTTTTTCCAATTAAAAACGTGCATTGCTCGCAAATTCTTTGCACGACTTGAATATTTCATGCTTGCAGCCTCGCGGGAAATTAATTCTTGGTGCACTAAACCATTGTGGTTAAGATTTTTCTTCCTCGCGATTCGTTGGGATTTCAAAATGCGATATCGTGGTTAGCGCCATATTAATTAGTCCTAATTTTTCTGCATCCTTATTGAATAGTATCCGCATTTGTTCATATTATTAATAAACCATTTTGCAAGGTGCTGGGTGCCTCGATGGGTGCTAATAAAATAGATGCTTATATTATAAACCCTGATGTTCTCTCATTAAACACATCTGGACATTAAACTAATGACGTGAAAGCACTCTTAGCAACTCACATTGCAATTAATATTTTTAAAAGCCACATACAAAAGCATACAAATCTAGCCTTTCTGAATTCAGAAAGATATTCGGTTGGTCTAAATACTATCCTTGTACTATCCTTGTTCCTATTTAAGGAAAATTACGTTTAGAATTAAACCGATTAATAAAGATCAGCAGATACCTGAGACAAATGCTAAGGGGAAATTGGATTAGTCTTTAGGCGTCACCTTGAGGACCTAGCCACGCGCCGTAGGCTAGTCGAGCGCCTGAGGGAGTCTCGTAACTCCGTACCCTATTATTCCACTATCTCAGTTGCTGCGTACGTGAGACCCTTATTTATTGACTGAACCTGATGTAACAACAATTTCGTGCGTAAACTACGTGCCACGCAATCTATTCCTCGCTAAGATACATTTTTAAGGGTGATACGAACTTATTGCATCTTTAAAAAGGTACGCCGGATAAAATCTGGGAGCTACATAAAATCTGGGAGATTTTGGAGGTAATGTCGTACTTTCATTTACATTTTTAGTAACTCGGATTCTGTCTTCGTCATCAAATTGGACTGTCTGTCTCTTTAACATTATCATACTGTGAGGTGAAAACAATTACTGAATATTTTTACTTATTTTGTTATAAGAATTTATCGTTTGTTAAGGAATAGTATGAAGGATTAATAAAAATAATAAATCGATTTAAAGAAAAAACTGGGTGCATTCAAATGCTAGTAATAACTAGGGACGAAATAATTACTTTCATAAAAAAAAATCGGATCACAGTTGTCGGAGAAATCGGTGAATATACATAAAAATACACACAGACGAACATATAACCTCTATCTTTGTTTTTAAGTCCGTTTACGAGGGATGCCTTTTAAGTTTTGTCGTTTGAAGAAAAAAACACAACTAGAACCTTATAGTACTTTTTATTGTTTTTCAAAGTATTCACCACGTAGCTTAATACACTTTTCCATTCGCTCAAACCAGTTATTATAACATTTATTCCACTCTAAAGTGGGGGTGTTCAAAATGGCTGACTTGAAAGCGTCGACTGCTTCTTCACTGGACTGGAACCTTTGACCACGAAGACTTTTCTTAATTTTAGGAAATGTAAAAAAATCGTTAGGGCTTAGGTCAGGACTGTATGGAGGATGGTCAAGAATTTCTACTTTTTCCTGCTTCAAATACTCAATCGTTTGACGAGCGCTGTGTGAACTTGCATTGTCGTGGTGCAGGATGATGCGTCGCTTTGAGTTAGATTTTCGAAGTTCGGCGATGACTTGTGGTAAACAAACTGTGGTATACCACTCTGCGTTAACCGTTCTACGATCATCAAGTGCAATAGTCGCAACATGGCCGGTTTTTCTAACGAACGTGGCCACCATCTTCTTTGAAGTGCTTCGAGAACGAACAACTTTAGTCGGCTTTGGCTCGTCTTGAAAGACCCAGATTGTAGATTGTTGTTTGGAATCAGGATCGTAGGCATAGATCCAAGATTCGTCACCACTGATGATGTCGTAGACGTGATTTGACTCTCCTCGGTTGAACCTTTGCAGAGTTTTCTTACACCATCTGACGCGGGCCGCCTTGTGATCGTCGGAAAGCAGATGCGGTATCCAACGGCAAACTAGCTTTCTTACACCAAGCGCTTCATGCAAGATCTTCTGAATGGTTGTCCCTGAGATGCCTAATAGAGCCTCTATCTCTCGATACGTCACATGACGATCTTCGAGAATTAGTTGTCTCACTCCAATGCTGTTATCTTCAGTGAATGCAGATTTTGGGCGACCGTCGCGAGATTTGTCACTAACACTAGTATGTCCACGCTGGAATTCTAAATACCAGCGTTCGACAGTCCGCAGACATGGGGCTTCATCCCTGAACACAGATATTAGCTCTTCAAAACACTGAAGCCGTGTCAAGCCTCTTCTAAAGTTGTAGAAAATTATTGCACGAACATTTTCCTTAGAAAGATTCATTTTCGTACGTAACCTGACAGATTCTAATCGACGCTGTGACTAAACAATAACATTAATCCTAATACATTAAACTGTTTTGAGATTCGAAATTTAAACACATTCGAATATAGAACAGTTCCAAATTCAAAATTGCCGGGAATTATGGAAACGACAGAACTTAAAAGGCATGCCTCGTATAACGGGGTTATACTTAGCAGTGGAGTTGCCAGAAAAAAAGCAAAATATCGAATTCTGATAGATATCATGCACTGTCTGATCTAATAACTAGTTGCATAATCTTATCGCTTTGAATTGTATCTATAGGTACTATATTTCTTCGAGCTCTATGTAGGAAGGTACCTACGTGTGTATTGTGCGCAGCTGCCAGATCATACGTGGCATCCTTGATGATTACAACGCGAGCGTGCTCCTTCCGTAGAACTGTCGGGACTGCGAGTTGGATTGTCTCGATATTGTATGAAGTTAAGACTGAATTTCAAATGAATTATTGTACTCTACATGATGGTTTTAACCCTTACTTGTACATTCATGTCTAGAATTATTTTTTGTTATACTCACTATGGTAAAATGTTATCATGTGACCTAATTACTCAGAATCCTTTGTTCTTTTGTTTTTCGTTCTAAAGAGAAAACTTTCGCATTTCTCCATAAGTCATTGCGAAGTGAAGCCAATTAAGAAGAAATAAGTAAATGCTAAGCCAAGTCTTAGCCAGAATTCTCGTTTGTGAAACTCTAGTTTCTGTATAAATGCTTTATATTCATCGCACCTGTATGCTCCACATAAATAATTGTGAATTGCCACCAGCCGAGCGTAGTACTTACGGAATTATTTTTCTTTATTATAAGCTAGAACCCTCGTAAAAAGATTTTCTTCTGCATATTTTATTATTTCTCACCTGAATTTAAGTTTTAGTTTCTAAAACGGCAAGTGTTTTTTTATTGGCACTCCTATTTGTGAAATTCAGTCGTGCATTATCTTAGAGAGGAAGTTTGAAACCACTATAGCGGATAATGTTTGCCCCCGAATTGGAGCAGGTCTTCGCGGTTACTTGCCGAGTGAAAAGACAAACTTGAACCATTGTGACCATTACAATTTATACCTCCATTGCAATTTGCAACTACCTGCAAACTACCTGGTACTTGGTACTTGCTACCTGGTCTTTGTTTGCATCGTTTATGAAATTGTTCTAACTTGTTCCACTGCACAAATTAGAACTGAAACTGCAATAACTATCGTTTTTGAAAAGGTCGATGCGGATAAGAAATAGGTCGAGTGATGGAGTCTTGTGAATATTGTTGCGAAAGTTGTCGCGCAATAAAATGCGAAGCTAGTGAGTGGACCCGCAATTGAGAAACTCAGTGAAGTGATTTATACGTATAGTGTGTTATCGGTAAAGGAGACGATCGGTGTTGTTCTGGCGTGCCCGTGCGGATGAGAGGATGCGCGGCTGGCGGTCGTCGTGGAGACGCTAGCGGTAGAAATCGGAAAGGGTGTCGGGCCGCGAGCGCGACGACTGGTGCCCGCACGAGGCGCGCCGGCATGCGCTGACGTGCGCCCGGCGCTGCGCTTGCTGCGGCGCGGCGCGATGCCCCCCTGGGCCTGACATGGAGGAGGGCGGCTACTGGCGGCCATCTTGTTCGACGCTGTCGCTGGCCGAGCACCATGGCAGCTCGACACACCTGTGCGCGCGGCACGCGCCCCAGCCGGCGCGCCTGGCGCACCGGCATCCCCCCCACCACCACGCGCACGCGCACCAGCACGCGCACGCCCACCATCTGCAGCACGCGCAGCACCCCTCGTGCCCTGTGCACAGCCCGTTCAGACAACCCACGCCTGAGTACTGTGCGGCTCATTCTCAGGTAAATTACACTACAAGATGCGTCAAAACTCCGAAATTATGCTTGGGAGTTTGAGTCAGTATCGGGTATCGAATTAAACACAATAGCTACTTTTTTATCGAAATTTCGTTATAGTTTTTTTAAATATTTCTTGCTCGCCAATTTTGAAAAAGTAAGTATTTTTGTATCTCAAGTAGGTAAGTACTATGCATTTTTTCAATCCTTTTCTTGGATATTGGTGGCTGCTACGGTTCACATTTTATTAGACTCAGGTTATGTAGCCGTAACTTGAAAGTTGACCGAAAGTTGTCAAAAATATTCACAAATACGTATAGTCTGTCTTCACTGGGCATCTACATATCAGTTGCAGTAAATGCACCAAGATGATTATTTCGAATTTTTAAAATACCCAGTATAACACCTGTTTTATAAAGTGGTTCCAAAGTTACTTTGTATGACATTTTAATTTCACGAAGTCACCCAATTTAGCTACGGCATCATCTATATATTATTTACAGTAATCACGAGTAGAACTTATCTGGGGCAGACACAGGCGAAAAAATTACATATACCCTGATTTTGAAGCCTCCTGATTGATGAGCCCTTTAAAAGGGAAGAAGTGCTGACGTAGTAATCGACGATATCAGACAGACTAGGTCGTACGTGCGAACGATTTGCGAAACCGAGTCACGAGGTGACGGCACCTGCACCTGATTTATTACAAGTGGGTGCCCCCGACCGAGGAGGGCACATTTCAATGACGCTGATTTGCATTTCGCGATTGCTCTTCGCCCGTCGGCCGCGATGACGATAAAAAATAAAAAAGTGATCTGCCAAGCATCGGTAACAAATTTTCATCCTGTTTCTGACATTGAGATCATAAATCGAATGATTTATGAATCACCGATATAAGGTATTTTGCTCGTGACAAATTCATATTTTATAGGCCCGGTCCGGCCTTGAAACGGTGTTTATTATTGGTGATCCCACTGAAACGTGATGAGAATGAAACGACCGAAAATTTAGGAGGAATTTAGGAGATGTTGAGGAAATTGCCAGATGCCGTGCGGACTAACATTGATTAGATTAGTGCAATTACGTTTGGGTTTATTCGACCTAACACAACCTTTGGTGAGTAATGAGTATTAAAGCCAATATTAAATAAATAGATATACTTTTCTGCATAATTCCCATGAAATCTCGCTGAACATGATATAAGTCGCGTCATAATTGACACAATATGAAGCCTGTGAAAGCAGTTAAATCTGTCTCAGTGGTGGGAATAGTGTCAAAATACGTGTTGAGAAGCGGATAACTAAATGGCCGGCTACCAGCTCAGATCGGTACTCGTAGGCGCTTATCTACACTGGTTCGGGCATTGCATGTGCCTATTATCGGCGCCGATCAGCGGCTATAAGCACTGGTAAGTCGGTGCCTCTTTCAAGCTTTCTTCGTGAATACCCACATAGTTTCACATTAGACTATGCCAATCAGAAATGAAATGCAACATCAAGTACTTACTTAGTTTAGAAAAGTTTGTTTCAGTGGTTTCCATTAGCCGCACGTCAGAATAAGAGCTTAAAATGTAAAACTTACCTTGATTCGTAATACTGAACTTACTTAATAGTTTAAACTGCTTCATCCAACCTAACTTTCACCACCCGTCTCTCAAGCTATCCATACTATATCATCATATAATTATGATACCAAAGCAGTACCAGCTGCTGTTGATTGATGGGAACTTAGTACATAATACGCCGTAATAGGGGAGATTGATCTATTTAGGAAACCATTCAGACTGTATGAGGATGGATGACTGCGAGATAAATTCGGAAAGTATGATGATTGTGTGTGTATTTTATTTGTTATCACTTTGGGAATTGCGTGTGAAGATTCTCTATTCCACGTATTTTTTTAAACGCAATAAGTTAAAACAAAATAGTCCACCCAGCGCCCACAGTTTGAAAGCTTGCTTCCTTATTAGAACTATCAAAATGATATATAATGGTTATAAAACATTGGACGTCTACTCTTTCTGCTAATAGAGATGACATGATACTTACCTGGGAATAGATACGAAGACAAGATGGTGATGATGGTTGAATTTATAATATCAATTATTTAGGTCAAGTTTTCGAATACGTTATACCTACCCAGTTATATCAAATTCTAAGAACCCCCGGATTTAAGTCGAACGCACAGGTAATAAAAAGTCGTTGGGTTGAAATAATGTTTTTTTTTACGTGACCATGAATACGGAAGCGCGTTTGACAATGGCGGATGAAATCCAAATTGCTTTTGAGGGAGATACGGAAAAGTCACGCATGAAACTTTGAAGACAGCTCGCGTCTCAAGCGTAATTGAATCAATTGGAATAATAAAAAAGAATCGTAAATCAGAAGGGCTTTTATTCGATTCATTCTATTTTAAGTCCCAAAGCCCTCCACCTGAGACAAAATAATATTGTACCTTAGGCCCGTATTAATAAATCAATCTCAAATCTGAGAACAATTCTAGAAATGTATCTACCTTATTCCTATTCTTGGTTTGCACTGGTCGAAACATGCACAAAAAAGATTTAGTATTCTCTATTTTAAGACTGAAAAAAATTGAACTCAAACATAAAAATATGTTTCAGTGTAAAGTTTTGGTAAGTGCAAACTAAAGAAATTGCATACAAGTGTACAAGTGTATTACAAATGTTGTAAACCTAGTGTTATGTTATACCACTAGAAAATGATGTCAACAGCGTAGGTCTAATTAATATCGCTTTTAGACATGAGATCAATTTATTAATATTAGGTTTTGAATAAACTTGTAGATGATATTTAATTCATATATTCTGTTTTAGAATTTTGTTTTAGATCAGAATTAGAAAGCTGTTTTCGTTGTATTATTATTTACAAATGCATTAGGTACAGTAATTGTATACGTTCCATCTAACACTCTAAAACTTTAAAATAACATCCAATGTAGCGGTCTAAAATAATTGATTCGTGGAATTTTGATTCTATTCTCAAATCTATATTAAATTTCAATCGCCTTGGAGCCATCAATCGACATTCCGTATATTTTCCTTTTGCTTTTTTAATCTTCTCGATTGAAAGCAAATTAAACATTTCACTGCGCGTCAGCACCTGACTACAATTTTTCTGAAATCTTCCTCTAACCGAGAATAAACGGGCACTTTGGGTAATCAATATTTATTACTTTTAGATTGAAGAGACGCAGAAAACAATTTAAATATTTGAGATTCAGAGCTTAATTCAATTTAGTTATACGTTTAATATAATTCCTTTAATATAATTCAGCAAAGTTGTAGAACCTACCTTATTACCTATTGATTTAGTGACAAATTATCATGATCTTTTTGAGATTGATCTTCTACACTCGTGCACTCTTACAAACTAGATCAACGTGTTAATATTTAACAAAATTGAATTTAAAGTTATAGGATTTTTTACAGTACAGTTATTTGGTACATTTTGCACGAATTGTAACAACGCACCTTCAATAAAATGGTCGTTAACAAATTACAGTGTATCCCCACGCTGGGTCAGCGAATAAATGGGGAATTCCTAGGCTAGGTGAAAATTTAATGTAGCCGTATGTGGCCTCGCGGGAAATTAAAAATCTGCGTGCTGTCGTCTCTCAGATGTACCCTTCCTTCCTTTTATTTCAATGCCTGTTAATCGGATTTCGACCTTCGGTGCTTCGCGGTAAGGTGAAGTATGTTACCTTCTGATTTGATATTATTTTAATAACCTGACTAATCAGTACTTAAGGGAAGCGAAGATGTATACTTTGCATAAACTCATTGCAGGTGGGGCCGCAGCACAAAAAATCGGAATATGCACGGCAAGAAGTGTGGGAAAATGCTTCTGCTAATAATAATGATAACCCTATTAAGTTAAATGCCCAACGTTTAAAATATGGCCTATAAAATGTACCTATAAAAGCAACCTCAATATTTAATCCCAATAATGAGTTTAAAGTTAACGAAACTCCAAACTCAGTGACTGTTAAATGAAATCAGATGTCATCTGTTGATATTTTGATCCCTTAAATCCGCAGTGCAATTAAATTTTAATTAATAATTTTATGTTGAGATCTTATTGCGGTTTCCGTTAACGTTTCGACGATAGAATAATGTACAGCGAAACGCTTTACCAAGAAATATGGGTGCTTTTATTCAATAAAAAATATTAAAGGAAATGTGCGGATTTTTTTATTTCGTGCGTACTTCGATTCTACTTCGATATTTTATCACGTGTTCTGTATTCAAAACTTAAAAGCATACTTTTGCAAACGCACTGCAGTGCTAGGAAACAAAACACTTCCTTGGCAACCTAATATCGCAATCTTGTTCTGTAAAATAGAAGAATAGAGACGTCCAGATAAAATAAAACTTTTGGCGGACGTGAGCCAAGATTGCACATTAGTTGATACATGACGACATTATTTCTCCAAATGGCCTTAAATGACGTCGGATTAGGTTTAATTACCCCGTTTGTTATGATGACATTTACAGGGCACGTTTTCAACTGATCATATAGAGACCGGTACATACAAAAGTAGAAGTCGATTACGAAATCGCAACATTATAAATAAATAATAAATATCGCCAGACTGACACAACAACTGTATGGTCCCAAACTATGCAATGCTTGTACTATAGGTACCGTACAATGGACTGGGGGCGATCCCAGTGTCACCCAGACCAGGGCAAATGACGAAAAGGTCATTTTCGAAATTTGCCCCGGCGGGAATCGAACCTGTAACCACCGTGTACAGTGAGCCGAGCGGCCTACGCTTGAACCACTGCGCCAAGCGGTCGTCAAACATTGAATTAATTTAAATCGAAAATTACAGATGTGTAAAAATCTAGCCTTTTCTCTTACCGTAAGCTGATTATTGCCCACGAATCACGCAGCTTGACACAACGACCGCCATACTGTGTTCCCAACTGTTTCACATATTGTCTATTAAATAATTCATGTCACGCAAGACGAATTCGACGTGTTCGCATTGGAGAATTCGCAAGAGACTCCAGATGTAACATTATTTTGTAATTAAATTGTATTGGAACTCCCTTGTTGTGTAGTCTTGTTGAGAATTGTTTTTGTAGTGAAGTGTGTATACTGACTAAAGGGTCTAGTGTTTTGATTATTTTGAAATAAATGTGCATATATAATAATATTATTGCATAAATATGTATCAGTTCAAGGGATACAATCTGAATATTGTGTTAAAATAAAAAACTACACAGTTTCTGAATGATTTTTAAACAAAATTTAGTTTCGCTCAATAATATAAAAGACCCGAAAATTAGACTTTAGTTACATTGTCATTAAAACAATTCGTCTCTACGTATAAAACTCCAACTCCCTTGTACTTCAAAAATACTTACAGTTTTATATATTTGCGCCAGTTGTTCTGTATGTTATCTAGAACATTCACATTTAGGTCACGATTTTTATTGTATTATTTGGGTTATTTGCTGTGGTCTCATGAAGATGTATATCACAGGCAATTTGTACAATATTGTGTAAATACCATCCAACTGGCACTAGACAAATAGCTTATGTTCCGCTCCAGTAATTAGTGTCGCTTCGTGTCTCCGGAGACGCAGTCATTTTTCTGCTTTACTTCGTCTTGATAGTTACTCTTTCCTTTGTGTTATTTCTATGAATATTTAAAAGGTTTTAGTTGTTTGAATAACGTCAGATGTTTTATCACTTGTGATAAAAGCGCTGCGGGATTAATTCCCTTTTATATCACAATAAATCACTTAAAACTCTGAAATTAATGTGGTCTATCATCGTTTGAAAGGTATCGATGTCGACCTTTTATTAAGCCCTTTTAGAACCGGTAAATCTAAAGTTAAAAAAAATCTTCTACAGGTTTAGCTAATTCTGTAACATATAATGGTCTGAGAATAATAATCTATACAAATAAATAAAATTGGAGTGTCTGTTTGTTATATCAAAATAAAACCTTTTCACTAAATGCATATGAAAGTACTTAGGACACCTATAACAAAAACGCGATGAAAAAATTTTTTGTCTGTCTGCCTGCCTGTGTGTTTGTTCCGGGTAATCTCCGAAGCGGCTGGACCGATTTTGACGGGATTTTCACTGGCAGATAGCTGATGTTATAAGGAGTAACTTAGGCTACTTTAATTTTAGAAAAACAATTAGGGTTCCGCGTAAAAAAATAAAAACACATGAAACCAAAGAGTATCTCCGAAACGGCTGGACCGATTTTGACGGGACTTTCACTGGTATATAGCTGAGGTTATAAGCAGTAACTTAGGCTACTTTTATTAAAAAAAAACAATTTAAAAAAATTGGTCCTGTCGGGTGGGCTCAGAACGCGGGAGCGGGCTTTTTTGTTAAGTTAAATTCCACGCGGACGAAGTCGCGGGCTCAGCTAGTCATAAATAAGGTTAGTCGTAGTAACACCATTATAAAAATCCGAGTCGACCTTCATCGGGATGAAGGATTGGTAATATATCAGTAGACGATAGTATCACCCTAATATCGATTACAATAACAAAGAAAATTATAGATGATCACATTATTTACAATCAGTCTGACAGATGTAGGCATGTCTATCGCAAATATTGATATTTATTTTTTACTAGCTGACCCGACAGACGGTGTCTTGTCTTAACTTTGAATATTGTTGAATTCGAATTGTTCCGCGCACCATTCTTAATTTTTTATTTCATAAGGACTTTCTCCTGACAATAATAAACACAACAGAAAAGAATTAGCGAAATCGTTCCATCGGTTCACGCGTGATGCGATGATCAAGGAAAAGAGATTCGTTTATGTAATATATATATATATATATATATTACATTATTTAAAATCAGACAGACTTATGTAGGTATGTCTAAATATGTTTATTTTATACACTAATACGTTATATCGAATTATTTCGATAGTTACTTAGAATTTGCGAAACTTTAATATAGTAGCAAGTTCCGATCGTAAGACATTTACTCCAGAAATTGCACATGTCTTGATTCCATTCAAATCTCCATGAAAATTATAAATAATGAGTCCACGGCGTTGCAATTGTTTGATACCTTGTTTGCTTTCACGACAAAAACTCTTGGCCTGCGCGTTCGTTATTACATTTATCTGATAACTTGCCAGCTTTATATACATTGTAATAAATTAAAAGATTTTTCATATGCAAAATTTGCGGCCAAATTCCTCGATGTTACGACGAAACGAAATTCGACTAATTGGCTACTTTTATTTCTATCCTAATATCCTAACTGCTGGGGTAAATGAGGCAATTATCATGCTAAGTAACAGGAATTAATTTAGGTAAGCTTTTAGTAGGGACGGGATTAAGAAAAATGTTTATATATTATGTTCCTTTTCCGGTACTTGAAAGGCGTTTGTGTTAGGTATTGCAAAACTCTTTTCTTTTGTAATGATTCTTCTGAAAGTTTTTAGCCATCACGTAATGTTACCAAAAAGAGAAAAATAACATTTTTGAGGCGCTCTTGAACGGGTTGGCTCAAGTTGGTTTGTGATTTTTTCTTGTGTAAATTCTCATATGACTTACTATTGCTATGTAATATTGTTTTGTTGATCGGTATGTGTATTTCAATATGTTTCGTTATCAGAACTTGTTTTGTTCTAATTTTAAACGAATTAATTTCATATCTTCATCCAATTGGAACTGATTTCCATTATCTAGAACAACATATTGTTATACATTTCGGGCGCAATTTTCAAAAGGCCGAAATTCCGTGCTTATCAAGTTTCCGTCTGATTAGCTTTAAACGGATACACATTGTCTAGCTGTTGAGTTATCTTGGTACATTATTTGTGAATGACGCCTGGGAGTTCGGCTCTACAGATGTCAGTATTGATTCCGGCGTGGCGTTATATTTGTGTGTCATGTCGCAGTTGCGTTGTTCCATTAAGATACAGGCTTTTGTAGTGTACCTAACGTAATTTCCTCTTCCATCTCCGTCTTCCACTGATGGTCTGTGTACGCCGACAGTCTAATAAGTTAACCTATGTTTTGATTACATCATATTTGTGAAAACGCACTGGATATTAACTTTTTTCACCTGCTGGGTACCTATAAGAAACAGTAAGATAGGTTATTCCTTTACAACAACCTAACAAAAATATCACGAAAATGTAATTATTCACACCTTCGTAATTTCTTGCTGTTCTTCAAAGGTTCTCGTGTAATTACTCACCCAAGTAATAATTATTTTAGAAGGCAGTAACATACCAATGGAATATTTAGTGCCGATTACAACAGGGTTCGACCCTTATAACGATATGAATGAAAATTAATGATCCTTGAACTGTCGGGCGGCAACCGAGAGAGTAACTACTGTGATAAGGGTGATATTGTGGGGGCATATGGTTTTGTAACATATAACTCGTAAAAGTACTCCTACGGTATGAAATACTTTCAATTTAAATTATAACTTTTTCTTTGACGTCTTATTTGCAATATTATATTCAGTTTTGTTGATAAATGCAAAGGAATGATTAGTTAGTAGAAAAAGTTATACCCAAAAGTATGTAAGAGTCTTAAGCAATGTTTTTGACGATTACTGACTTACTGCAGTGGTCTACATCTACGAATCAAATAATATTATTCTGTAACGCTAAATGCCTTTTTTTTATTAAAACGCAATGAAATAAAGTAGTCAGTTAAATCTAGGCGGGTAAGTAAGTATATTATTTTTAAGAAAGAACAAGAAAATATTGAAAGAAGAAAATCAAAGCCATTTCGTTAATATTGCCCGCTCGTTTGATCGCCAAGACGACCCACTCATAGTCGTGGGCGGTTGGTAAAGGCAACAACTTATAACTAACTACAATTACGTCATAAACTGGGAATATTTCTCCTCGAACAGGTAACGGTATTTGAGACGAAAACTTTTAATCACTACACTCGTGTATCATGATCGGTTACGATTTAATTTGTACATTTTACTTTTAGTCGTATAGCCGTCGCCATGGCGACCGAAGCGTCGGGTCTCTCTGTCTTATTGATTAATCCCTGTGTATGTTACCCTTGATAAACGGTTCCGTGGTGTTCTTGTGTCTTGTTCGCTGCCAGTTTTTGCTGAATCCGCTTTATTATTGTGCGAGAGAATGTTTCGGGCGCTTCAAATACAACACGTTGGTCAACATCTTTGTTTTCGTGTAGATTATGGCGGATGAATGTTTGTTACTCGTTTGCTTACTTGGGTATTTTGGGTAGTGCTAAATGCGACACAGTTTCATAGAACATGTACTTAAATAATCCCATTTATAAGCAGTAAGTACCTACATTATGAATTTGAGGCTCAGCTAGCTGATAGTGCATTTCCTGAAGTATTGACAAATTTAGTACGTAATCCATCATGATTCACGTATTTAAAGTTCTTTAGAACTTTCATTAAGTAATGGCAGAGAATTTGGTGGACAGATTGAAAAATGATCTGTTGCGATTGCTAGTTGTACAAATATGGCAAACAATAAAAGCGCAATCTTACGTTATCTAAAATTCATACGGATTGTGGCAATAAAACTGGATACATCAATACAACGCTTGATTGTTTCTGATTGCGTACAGGGCTGGCGTGTTCCGAAAAAATAAATAGTTATACATTGTTATTGGTATGTGATAGGATGGTAGGTGATATAAATTACGTAACGAATCGTTACGTATTATAAACCTTTTATGTAAACGTATATTTACGTATCGTATCATATTGCATTGTTTGTGCTTTAATTTTATACGGCGTGTTTTTTTTTGGGTAAGCTAAAAGTATCACAATACTACTTCAAGTTACTAATACTTGAGTACTAATATTATTTCTGATGAAGATGCCATAGAGGCTATGAACTCGATTTGCTTAAATATCCGTACAACAGACTTCAGTAGTTATAAAACTAATTTAGTACTTAATTATGTAAAACTGCTACACAAATCAGCTCATACAACTGAGATATTTTAGACAGTGTTAAAACAATTTTCCAAGCCCAAACTTATTGTCAATACTTGTGCAAACTAAAATGAACTTACATAAATTTTAAAAAAACGTGTTCGTCTCGGGGCGCTCGACAGAGCTAATAACTTAAACTGACAGAGTAGCGCCGTAACGCGTTACGTTACGAAGCGGTTTACCCTCCATAAAAAATAATCACTTCAAAAATACACATGAATTGAAAACCTCCTCCTTTTGAAGTCGCTTGAAAATCTGTCAGTGCAGTCATCATAACAGTTCCACTGACAACCCTAATTCCGTGCACATTTTGATTGCAACGGCCGCCATATTTGAATGACGTAATCGTTCAAGACAAAATCAGATTGGACAATGCGAACGCTACGCGTATTATTTTGTTTATTAACGATCAGTGTTGTACGGGCCAATAATTTCCGCAGCTATTTGCACAATTATGTTAAAGATGGACGTAAGTTTTGTTATTAATAATAACTTTCAGTAGAAAATACTTATACACATACATATTCCATACTAGCAATATTCATTCGCGTACACTTTGGTACACCACACCTGTAGTTGCAACTGAACAGATGCTAATGTGAAAATAATTTATTATAGTATTAGTTTTAGAAACGTTAAATATTCAGATATTCATATACGTATTCTGTAGCAGTCTTATAATCAGTCTAAGTGAATCAAAACCGTTGAATATTTTAATGTAAATTTGCGCTAAACCAGTTATGAAAGCAATTCTCGCAACAAATAGAAGACAAATAGATTTTACACGTAAAATTGTTTTACAATAGCCTCGAATGCAATTTGCTTTTCGCATATTATTAGGTTGAATATGAAATTTCAAATTTATACTCGGGAGCTGTATTCAGTAGGTACGGCGGCGTCGGGCTACGCGAATTCCGACCACGAGTCTGGGGTCAAGCAAAGCATATATATATAAATTTTCTGAACGTAGTTTCCGGGCTTTAGTTTAACTTGCACACTCGTGCAAATACATTACGGCGTGAGAGTTTAATAAATTCCAGTTTAGTTACACCTTTATTATCTGTAACTGTGATGCAGACATCACAGTTACGTTTTTTGTGAGAGGGTCGTACTACCTCGGTGGAGCCAGCCCGTGAATGTGTCTGTTGTCAATTGGCTACAGTTTGGCTCTACTACCAATATACACGTGCATATAGGTATGCTTCATTTTATAATTTTGATAGAATGAAGTTCATAAATACTTCAATTTTCAGGTCCAGTAGACGGTCCCTTTCCCTCCAGTCTAAAGAATATGCCGTATTACTGTTACCAAGTGCCTCTGAAAGGTCCATGTGATCGCATGTATCTGGTATGGTTCTTCGACGTCATAAGGCGCAGATGCGAGAAGATGTTCTACTCTGGTTGCGGCGGGAACGAAAATAGGTTTATGAGCAAACAGACTTGTGAGCTTCACTGCGAGACCAGTAGGAAGATATAGGAATTGTGAAGAATAATTTGAAAGCATCCATTATTAAATTATGAAAATACTCTTTAAGATATATTTTTGCTATTACCTGTCATCGCCATTCATTCCCAAAATAGTGTAGGTATGTTTTTGTGTTCTAATAGCAGTGAAAAATATTAAAAGTTTGTGTTTGTAGCTATAAATGTGTTCGTCATGTTTCTATGTAAGAACAAAACGTCTCATGAAAGGCTTTTAAAAATGTCTCAACTGCGCATTATTTATGGTAACTTTATTATAAGCTTATTTTATAGCTTTATGACTTTATTGCGGTTGATATTTTATAGTCTCTATAAAATGCTCGACATACTCGCAAGGTTTATGAAATTCAAATCTCAAACGTATAAATTCATTTCAACATTGAACTGAAAAAATGTCTTCGAAATAACCATAATTGCGGACAAAAGGGACGACGTAAGGCTTGGCTGCCACTTTTCTTTGTCAACGTAACACCATGGCGTTAATTATTAAGCCACTCTACTTGCGTAGAGACACTCAAATTGCGCAGAAAAAGAGCGCACGCGAGGGAATGTGAGGTGGTGTCAGACGGCAATCAGTCATCATAAAGTACTCGCGCAGCTCAAATCCCCGCAAAGCCGTCTGCCTCTGACTTGCAATGGCTAAAGAAATGATTTATGGCAAGTCGCATGCACGGGAGGTATCTCGAAAAATATTAAGTTGTTTCATGGGTTATTTGTCTTATTCATTGAACACACGTATCCTTGGAACTGTAAGCTGCTAGCCGCCAAATACCCAGACGGAACTCATATTTTAAAGGTTCTTAATTTTGACGCCGCATACAACAAAATACTTTGTTGTGTCTAAGACGTATCAAACAGCTAAAGGCCTTATTTATAAATGGATCTCAAGCCTGAAAGCGATCTTGAGTTCGCTCTTAACATGTCATTTTGTACTGATATGACAAGAATGACATAGCCAAAATCGGTCTCAGATTTGAGATTGATTTATTAATAAGGGTCTTATAGTGCAGCAAGTTTGATCTCATCTGTGTCCAATTCACCTGTGTGTGTGATCTCATAATGCAGCACGTAATTCCAGACTAAGAAAAATAATACGATAGCAAATTATTTTTGTAGTTCCTAGTATTCTTTTTAGAATCTATGTATCTGTACAAATAAATAAAATTGGAGTGTCTGTTTGTAATATCAAAATAACAACTTTTCACTAAATGCATATGAAAGTACATACGTCACCTATAGCAAAAACGCGATTAAAAATTTTTTTGTCTGTCTGTCTGTCTGTCTGTCTGTGTGTTTGTTCCGGGTAATCTCCGAAACGGCTGGACCGATTTTGACGGGACTTTTACTGGCAGATAGCTGATGTTATAGGGAGTAACTTGGGCTACTTTTATTTTAGAAAAACTAAATAAAAAAATGAAAAAATGGGTCCTGTCGTGCGGGCTCAGAACGCGGGAGCGGGCTTTTTTGTTAAGTTAAATTCCACGCGGACGAAGTCGCGGGCTCAGCTAGTTTTATACTAAATCTTTTGTAATTACAGCATATATTTTTGTAATGCCTCGTATTCATAAATGATTTCTTGTAATTACAAAACAGTTAGTAAAAAATACTAAATGGGATCCATTTGTAGGAAAAAAAAATGTTAAAGTTTTTTCATTCTCTGTGTGTCTACACGGAACTGTTTAAGTAGGAACCCTGTCTTCTCCAATCTGAGATTGATCTTAGTTTGCTCTTTAATTGCACACATTAAAAGGTTTTTCTTTCCACAAGTTTTTAAAGCAACAGAACTAGGTATATGTTCATAGTTTTATTATGCTACTGCTATATTTATTATCTACCTGATCAAATGTGAGGGTTTATGATTGGACGGACCTCATAAAGCGGCCCTCCTAACTAGTGGTATGTCAATTTGCAAGGCCAACTTATCGAACAAGCCGAAACATTCAACTAACTTACGTAAACCTAAGTTCCGAGCGATTATGAACCATGCTATTTATAAGATATGAATAACTTAGCAGCTTGATTAATTATTCCAATTAATTTTCATGTATGTAAGCACTTTAAGTGCTTTGCCAATGCCGATACCTACACCGTTAGACTTACCGATAAAGGTGTATCATGTATGCAATATTATGACAGACTAGCTGTGCCCGCGACTTCGTCCGCGTAATATTTAACTTAACAAAAATTTAAACTATCTGGGTTCCAAATTTTGTCCAAATCCGTTCAGTAGTTTTTGCGTGAAGGAGTAACAAACATACATCCACACTCACAAACTTTCGCATTTATAATATTAGTAGGACTAGTGTTTGCCCGCGACTTCGTCCGCGTAGACTTAAGTAAAGTATTATATGTGTTAATCCAGGTTATAAACTATCTGAGTTTCAAATTTCAACCAAATCCGTTCAGTAGTTTTTGCCTGAAAGAGTAACAAACATCCACACTCACAAACTTTCGGATTTATAATATTAGTAGGATTCTGTTCTGTCGGTACGCAATGTTAACTAAACTAAACTAACTCTTTTCGTTGGAAGTACCAAGCTCTAGCCAATTGACTACAGTTCGTATGGCTGGCTCGAACGGGGTAGCACCACCCTCTCAGAGAAGATCGGCGTAAAGTAGCTTTAATAGCTACGTCTCGCAGTATGAGTAAGAGAGCTAAAACTGCTCTCCTTTTCCAATCTCCTATCCCTATTCCCACTGCTCTGCATCTGCAAGTCGGAAATGTGCGAACAATGCCATTGGTATGCCTCTTTCTTTGTCCAGGCGATCTTCCTTTGGAACGCGCTCCCTCTGAATATCAGGACGGCAAAAAGTCGGTTGTCTTTTAAGGTGAAGGCACGAGAGCACATTCGCAAGAAGTTGGTAGAATCGTCACAGCGCTAATTCGTTGGACTTTTTTTTTCTTAACAATTTTGTTTTATATGTATGTATGTATCTATGTATTTATCAATATATGTATATAGGTATAAATTCCTCTATTTATCTCGTTTTAGTTGCACCCGCCTTGTTGTTTCTGCACCACCCTAAGGTCGACTGGTAGATAATGCCTAAGGCATTAAGTCCGCCTTTGTACATTGTGTTTTATACTTGTGCATAAAGTTTAAATAAATAAATAAATATTGCAAGCATCTATAGGTTACAGTAACTGCTTAACATCCGGCGGGTCGTATGCTTGTTTGCAGACTTTGTCATATAAAAACAGACCTTATTGCCGTCCTTCTCATGATCCTCTTGTATAAGGAAGAGAGCAATATTGCTTGCGTCAAATCTATACCACGGTTCACGCGCAGTGATACAAAAATAAATACTAAATGCGTTTGCTTACCCCTCGCTAGATTCTAAAACATGGTTATTAATGATCATTACCTGCACGAGTTATTAAGGAATAATGACTGGGCAAAATCTTACGTGTTGTTGTTAAATAATTGGAAAATACCTACCGAAGGGAGTAGCATTGAGTAAGGGTTATCATTCACTCAATACGATTTAGTTATTTATTTATTTGTCACACTATATGTAGCTGACAGCGTAAAACCATTGTAGGTAGTTACGTCAAAAATAAAAACAAATATAACGGTTAAATAAAAGTCTACATAAGCAATACGATGTTTTTATTGTTCTGTTATTGTGTACACACGCACGTGTGTTCAGTTAAAACTAGTAATTTATATGAATAACCAACACATTTTACTACGAAATAATTCAGCCTAAATCAACATCAATATTTAATTTAAAACATGTGGTATGTAAAACGTGTTCATAAAAAACGCAATAATATTGTGCTACTAATATTATAAATGCGAAAGTTTGTGAGTGTGGATGTATGTTTGTTACTCTTGACGCAAAAACTACTGAACGGATATGGATGAAATTTGGAACACAGATTGTTTACAACCTGGATTAACACATAGTTTACTTAAGTCTACGCGGACGAAGTCGCGGGCAGAAACTACCTTTAAATAAGTACCTAATCATTTTAAAATTGTCTGGTCATTATTTTCTATTACCTTTAAATTGTAAGTAGTCTTCAAGTACTCAAAATAGAGTGGTATTTACAATACTTACGCAAACATTTACATATATATGTCGAATAGAAGCCAGGAGACTACATAAAAAAATCCAGAACCGCTATCTATATTCTAGTTATCGGTTCTGCTATTCGTGAATTCCCATAAGAACACCTTTTAATAGATTTTGTATTAAAATCATAAAGCAATTTTAAGCTATCTGATCACTTTTAAGCCAAAGGAATGCACCACAAGGAAATAACTTTAAAGTAATTATTATTTTTATTCCGTAAACCAACAATAGAATAGTCAGAATCTACCACCAGTTCGGAATGCTGCTTCCACTGAGAAGATCCGGCAAGAAACTCAATGGTTACTCTTTTCAATAAATAAACGAACTCAAACTTAATTTCTAACGTTTTCTCTCCAAAATCCACTGCGAAACTATCCTCCGCGCTCAAGTCACGCCTGTTTTATCAAATCGTTCGCCCCACCATAGGCGAACGTCAATCACACAACTCTTTAACATTACAATTAACAAATGAAGTTACAATCACTGGATTTATACAATTTTAGGCATTACTATTTTACAAAACAATGTTCGTTAAACAATAATGATTTAAGCAAGCTACTTTTAACATAGTCAATACTTATTTTTATTAACAGTTATTAAATTGGAGTCAAAATCATTACTAATTAAACCAGAGTTATTTATACAGAGGCACTAAGCTTCTCTAAATATTGGCAATGATTTAACAAACTTATATTGAGATCTAGGGTAATTATTTTATGGTTACTAAATTATAATAAAATCAACATAATTAAAGGTCGAATAAATCTTCGCGGCGACATATAATATAATATTATTCACATGAGCCCACGAGTTTTTTAAGATACTAAGAGTAGGTATTTTAAGGCTAAAATCAGAAATACACTCAACAAGTTACAACCCTTATTTCCCTTTATATCTCACCTCTAATTACAGTACCATTGAGTGCAAAGGTTCCGTTTGCCGTGTAAACATTTGCCTAGTTTCCTCATATATTTGCTTTGAGACTGTTGGATTGATTTATTGGAGTTCAGTTCAACCAAAGAGAGTGGAGGTGCTTAACCTTCTCGAGAGGACATCCTAACCAGAATCTTGGAGATTAAACATTTCCAGCGAATGCCGATTTAAATTTATTTCCTTAGGTAGTTATATTATATTCTTACTAGTTTATGCCCGCGACTTCGTCCGCGTAGTATTTAACTTAACAAAAATTTCGGGATTATCGGGATAAAAAGTATCCTATGTGTTAATCCCGGTTATAAACTATCTGTGTTCCAAATTTCATCCTAAATCCGTTCAGTAGTTTTTGCCTGAAAGAGTAACAAACATCCACACTCACAAACTTTCGCATTTATAATATTAGTAGGATCCCACTGTAGATAGTGTTTTTTTTATTTATATCTATCACCAAATCTGCAACAATCGTACCACCCGCCTGATGGTAAGCAATTACCGTAGTCTATAGTTGCTTGCAATACCAAAGGTTTTGCTCTCGCGTTGTCGACCTGGGCCCTAACCACGCTAGCTATTCAAATCGTAATAGAAAGGCAAAAGCTAGCGATAGCGTTTCAAACGCTCCGCTTTTGACGTTTTGCTGACACCATTGATATGGTATGGTGTCAGCAAAACGTCAAAAGCGGAGCGTTTGAAACGTAATCGCGAGTGTTTCCCTTTCTATTACGATTTGAGTAGCTAGCGTGGTTAGGGCCCTAAAGGGGAGTGGGACAGGAAGTGAAAGGGGAGGTTGGGCTTCCGGCTCTCTCACTCATTGGACGGAACATAGAGGGTAGTACTACTCTGTTCTAGCCAGCCCATATATGAGCTGTAGTGGATTGACTCTACAACTGTGTATGTATCAAAATAATAAATAAATAATAAATATCGCCAGACGAACACACCATCTGTATGGTCCCAAACTAAGCAACGCTTGTACTATGGGTACCGTACAATGGACTGGGGGCGATCCCAGTGACACCCAGACCAGGGCAAATTACGAAAAGGCCATTTCCGAAATTTACCCCGGGCGGAATCGAACCCGCAACCACCATGTGCAGTGAGCCGAGCGGCCTACGCTCGAACCACTGCGCCAAGCGGTCGTCAATATCATCAATGTCCCTTCGATTTCCTACGATTAAAGTCTTTGAAGTTATAAATAACAGTATTTGCTCGTCGCCTGCATAAACACGATACCTACACGAAATAAACAAGTATTATAAAACTCTTATAACATTCGAACTCCCATATTTGAGTAAGCGAATATGTGTATCGTTTCGCAGTAATTCCTTTCAGTTGGGAACTTTCAACTCAAGATTATCCTTGTCGTCTGGAAAGTTAAAAGTTTATAACATTTCACTGCTTAGTCATCTATATACATATACAAATAAATAAAATTGGAGTGTCTGTTTGTAATATCAAAATAACACCTTTCCACTAAATGAATATGAAAGTACATACGACACCTGTAGCAAAAACGCGATTTAAAAAATTTTTGTCTGTCTGTCTCTGTCTGTCTGTCTGTCTGTCTGTCTGTCTGTGTGTTTGTTCGGGGTAATCTCCGAAACGGCTGGACCGATTTTGACGGGACTTTCACTGGCAGATAGCTGATGTTATAAGGAGTAACTTATGCTACTTTTATTTTAGAAAAACAAAATTTAAAAAATGGGTCCCGTTGCGCGGGCTCAGAACGCGGGAGCGGGCTTTTTTGTTAAGTTAAATTCCACGCGGACGAAGTCGCGGGCTCAGCTAGTTTAGAATATAATACCTAGAATAACTTTTTTTCCGACTGGGTTTTAAATAAATAAACAAATGTCGCCAGACGAACACACCAACTGTATGGTCCCAAAATAAGCAACGCCTGTACTATGGGCACCGTACAATGGACTGGGGGCGATCCCAGACCAGGGCAAATTATGAAAAGGCCATTTCCGAAATTTACCCTGGCGGGAATCAAACCAGCAACCGAGGTGTACTGCGCCAAGCGGTCGTCATGCATCTATTCATCATCAATAACGTCTACTTCACTCAAACAGAGCCTTATCGTTCAATAATAATAAACGCAATATTTATCTGAATCATTGATTTTTCACTGAAATTTCCTTTATACAATCTTGTACCTAACTAATTATACCTCCACAATATAACTCGCATCATCTCACTTGTAGCTAGCGGAGGCGACGTTAACATAAAAGTAATTTGATTCCACGTGTGCCGTGCCCGCGAGTGGAACAAGCAACCTCGTAAACTTTATCTCCGTGACGCTCATAATGAATTTCATGACTGGATTTTCAGCGTATGCGACGTAAGGACCGCCTTGTTTCTGTTTTGTTAGGGATCATGTGTACGATGAGATTTGCTGTAGGTGATACGAGACGGGGTCTATCAAGCTGAACAAATATCATCAGGAAAATAATATGATCCACTAGCTGTATTTTTCGTATGTTATTTTCTTTTTGTCTCCGGGTCGATTCGAAAAGGTGTCCAGAAGTTTATAAAACGCTAGCTGTGCCTGCGACTTCATCCGCGTGGAATTTAATTTTGAATTTGAATTTAATTGTATTGAAATTAATAAGCTTTCATTGTAAAAACTGCTCCTGTATCTGCACAACCTACCGTCATTAAATAGATACAGAATTTATAATTCCAGCTTGATTAATATTAATCTCCCTATACGCAATTATCGTGCCTGTGTGAAGTTATTTCACGCGTTAACTGTAAAAGGTTAAATAATAAGAAAAAAACGTGTTTGCAAAAGTTGCTACGTAATTGGGTTTGGTAAAAATAATTGCGTTCTGAATATCGAAAACAATACACCTACAGATGTTTCAAAAGTCCGAAATAATAATAAAGGTACCTAAGTAGGTACATATACGGTAGGTAGTTGATATGTAGCATATTTCCAGTGAAGACAGTCTATTCTAAACTATCATATTTTCTGAGTTACGGGCGTTTCATTTCTTGTCACAACTTTTGTGCTGCGGCCTCAGAACTCATCCAACCAAACGCGCAAACTTAAAAATTGTGAAACTGAATTTATAAGTAGCAGCATGTGTTGTAGCAAGCATAAATCTGTCTATATATATTAAACTCAAAGGTAACTGACTGACTGACATAGTGATCTATCAACGCACAGCCCAAACCACTGGACGGATCGGGCTAAAATTTGGCATGCAGGTAGATGTTATGACGTAGGCAAGAAAGGATTTTGATTAATTCTACCCCCAAGAGGATAAAATAGGGGATGAAAGTTTGTATGAAACTTTGTCAATTAAATTCCACGCGGACGAAGTCGCGGGCACAACCAATTTTTATATAAGAATAAAAGGGCGAACAATATTGCATAGTACGTAAATACTTACTTGAGTTGTGCCTTTTTTAATATGGCTTGAAAATGTAAGTATTTAAAAAAGACGTTCCAATTTCGATATTTTAAATGCTATTTAATTATATCTTCGATATTCATCCAAACCCTCGAGAATTATTTCGAACTTCCCAAATCCGCTGAAAAAATGTAGTTACTTTGTACTTAAAACTAATCAAACTTGTGAGTGAGCTATCTTAAGTTACTTAAGATAGCTTTAAGTATACTTAAGATAGCTTAACAGGTTAATTCCTAGAGAAAGCACTCCGAGCTCACCACACTCTAGGGGTGAACACATGAAGCTCAAATAATTTCCGAGACAAATTCCCCGGAATCACTGCTTCCGTACTAGCATCTATTTGACAACTCTGCTAGAGAGTGTCACAATGTCGCCCGAGATTGTTGTCCTGCTCACACTTGTATGGTGCACATGGTTTTCAAATATTGGAATCGAATGGAATCGAATCCATCTGAGCCACACTACGACAGGATCTGTCCATTGTTGAGACACATTACATTCGGGTGTAAATCTTGGGATTTGTAGCTTCATTCTTGCTCTTTGGTGTTCGTATTTCGCAGACATCTTTGAAAGTTTGATTTTGTATGATAGGTAGATAGATAGATAGATAACTCTTTATTAATCCGCCACTAGAAAAAATAAAATTACAAATAATTACATAATTTACACAGAAAGTGGAAAATGGGCGGCCTTATCACTAAAAGTGATCTCTACCAGGCAACCTTAGGATGGAGAGGATCTAAAGAAAAATAATACGGGTGTGTACTTACATAAATTAACTTATAAACATATACATTACATTAAATAAACAAGAAAATAATATGACATATACTTATATCACTACATAATGGCTAAATGAATATAATAGCACGTAACAGTTACAAACAAAATAAATAATTAAAAAATAAATAAGAAGCAGTAATTATGGAGAAAGAAGGAATTTCTTTACCTGGTCTTTGAAAATGTGTAAATAAGGAGCGTTTCTGATAGAGACCGGTAAAGAATTCCATAGGCGGACAGCTTCGACAGTGAAGGAACCATCATAGAAGGAACTGGTGTGGGAAGGCATAAGGCAGGTACTTACTTATCTTTTTATTTTTGGGTCGACACAACATATATTTCATTTCATTCTGTTCTGCTCCTAGTATAGCAAGTATTTATTCGATTTTGTATCAGTGATACCGTGCGTGATTTGAAGTTACCATAGAGTACAAAGCAAAGTTTTGTATCTATTGTAATGATCTTTGGCATGACTGCCAATACCTAGTCCAGTGTATTATACAGCTGAATATTGAGTATCGCATAAAAACCATAGGTACCTACTTACATTAGAATTATCCCTATCCGAGTTATAGGATATCGGGGTTCAGTTGCCAAATCAATTTAACTGATTTGAATTCCGAGTAAAACCCCTAGTCGCAGTAATCAGCAATTCTTCGTGCCCGCAGTAAAGTTGATGCTTCTTGCCAATTATTTATGTATAGTCCATCTTTGCTCTGTTGAAATATAGCTTAAGTATATTTCCCGTACAGCGATTTAGCTGTTACTATAATGAATCCGCGCTCCTCCCGAGGACGCTGACGCCGTGACTCCGTGACCCAATTCTGCGCTCATTAACGTGTGGCCACGTTGCCCCGGACACCACAATGCAATGGTTTACTTATTCAGTGCGCCGGTTTAGTTTTTCGATGCAAAGCAAAGCGGACGGCGGATGTGACTGCGGTTATACACGAATATAAAATCATATCGAGTTCAACGAGGCCTCTATTGTTTCAATTCCCCGATTGTAGGAATACTGCTGGTCTTTGGAAGTTTATTCGATAATAGTACGCGCTTGCCTAATTTGTTGTGATCCCGTAATTAACTTTTTTATCTGTCTTCCACAATTTTCTTTTCGAATAAACCGCGACCTCATAAAATGCGCCTCAAAAAAAAACAGTAAAGCATAGAATATTTTCAAACAATCTGTATTTTTACGATATAAATGCCGGTTGCTTCGATGTAACCGTTATTTATGATATTTATAATCTGTGTATGGATATGATAACATAAATATTAGCATCTTCTAAACGTGTCTGAAGAAAACAAGTCCGCAAGAATAATCAACAAAACCTAACGCACTCACGCCCGCGTTCAGATACCATAATCTCTAAGGCTAAAAATAAGCAACCACTAATCCTTATGAATTATACTAAAGCTGTAGGTACTGATCGCTTAACGTGTTAGGAGAAATACACCCGATAGATGAATTCTGACTGCCGATACTCCGTTAATCAATTAACATTTTAATAAAATATATAACATCTCATAACATTAGATTGTTTAGATTGTGTAGACGTATGAAATTGCACAGGAATTACTTATATTAAGTAGGTGAGCACTAGGGTTTTTGAAAATTCAGCCCTTAGGGGGTTAAATAGGGGATGAAAGTCTATATTAACCTCCCATTGGGCAAACGTTTACTACTTCTATAAATTGTATTATATCCTATTTTTTAGGTTAGACCTTATACTCTATTAGAGACACCATTATAATCAGCCATTCTAGATGTTCATACAGACTGGTGATATAGGTTTAATATATTTTTCTCGGGACGAGAATATTCTATATGAAAACACAAACTCTTGTATATTTTAGAATATTTTTACAAACAATTTATAACGTGATGTAAAGCGGGGGAGTGTAACATAATTTTTATTGTTTGTTGCAGGTAATGGCGCGTGGCAAGTCTCACTTGCCGTTATTTATGTACGTATTGGTTGCTTAATTTCCTGCTCGGAAACCAACGTTGTAAATAATATTCATGTTTTTGTTATATATTTTTAAACTAATTTCTGCCCGCGACTTCGTCCGCATAGACTTAAGTAAAGTGTTCTATGTGTTAATCCAGGTTATAAACTATCTGTGTTCCAAATTTTATCCAAATCCGTTCAGTATTTTTTTGTGTGATAGAGTAACAAACATACATCCATACTCACAAACTTTCGCATTTATAATATTAGTAGGACAGACCTCGGAGGAGAGTACCTGTACCTATTCATAACAGTCTACTCAAAGTCATCTACAATTTTATATTTAAAAGGACCTAAAGAGATTCTTAGGTACCGTGTAGTACTTACCTTATACACGGAATTTTTAAATTTCGTTTGCTGAAATAGTTCGCCGCCGTGCCATTGTACCACTGAAAATTTAATCGTATTTGCCAACAAGCAAAGGCTGCTCCGTTTAAAGCGTACCTTGTATCCTTATTTACCACACAGATTTATTTTTATTTTTATGCCCTCTTTGATAGTAACCTTTACCTTTAAAGTATCGCAACATCTGCGCCAGAGAATCTTTATTTATAACTCACGAGCAGTAAAGTAACAAATTTTTTATTCATGATTACGCCCCCATAACCCGTTATCCATATTGTGCTTCGACTTTATATATTATCGTATAAGTATAGGAACATAACGTCGCAGGAACTTTTTAAATATGACCTATAAAATTGTCGGAAATGAAAGTTTATTACGGATCTCGTATATATTAATGTAAAAGATCTTTTGATCTAAACGAAGTCCTAAGTAATTTGTGAAAAATAAAAGGAAAAAGGTGCTTTGTAACAATCATGATATTTAACCTGTAGGGGGCGCTCGTGTCCTTCAATTTATTAGACGGCTTCCGCAACTTTTCCGGGTGGACGATCGATTTATTTTATAGGTGGTCACTTCTCCCGTCACGAAATTGTCGGACAGTAAACTTATGATATGAGAAGACTGCTCCACACGATTCACTGTCGCAAGTTTTGTTGGTTCTTACCCCTCGTTTACACTGACGCAAAACTTGTATCTAAATATATATAACTCAAAGGTGACTGAGCCGTTGGATGCGGATAGCGGGCAACCGTCCATTGTGGCGTTCCATGGGGGAGGCCTATGTCCAGCAGTGGACGTCTTCCGGCTGATGATGATGATGATGAAAGGTGACTGACTGACTGACTGACATAGTGATCTATCAACGCACAGCCCAAACCACTGGACGGATCGGGCTAAAATTTGGCATGCAGGTAGATGTTATGACGTAGGCATCCGCTAAGAAAGGATTTTGATTAATTCTACCCCCAAGGGGATAAAATAGGGGATGAATAATCCCGAAATTTTTGTTAAGTTAAATTACACGCGGACGAAGTCGCGGGCACAGCTGGTTGATTTATATAGCTGTCTCTATTTGTTGATAACTCAAAATAGGTGACAACCAAATAAATTGATACGAGACTTGCGTCAGTGTAAATAAGTGGTTAGGTACATCGGGAATCTTTGAAATTTGTTTTTAAACATTTTCATCAACTATACTACAACCTTTTTAATATCCAAAAACGCTTGAGCATTTTTATTCGATCTTATTCAATCTTTCCAAATTGGATCATTTCGATAAAGCTCGTCACAAAGGACACGATAGCAAGTTGGGCGGCTTGGGGGTGAAATAAATAGAATCTTTGATGGAAATCTGTTTGATTTATTGCTTTATTAAAAATCAAATGGAAGCCAATTTTCGGGTTAAACGCTTTTAACACATTGGTCTGTATACAATTTCGGTCACGACATGTAATGTTTTTATTGCATTTTGTTTTTTTTTTGTATAAAAGTAACAAATTCTGCAAAAAAAGTTTTGACCCGTCTAATGATGAGAAGTTACCATAGCCTAGGTTATAGATGCTTGGAATACTAAATGGCGTTTCTTGCATGTTGTCAACCTGAAGGTGAAAAATAATTGGGATAGAGGGAGGGGAAGGGGGGCTTCCCCAATTTGGGCTTCCCCAATTTAGGCTTCCCCAATTTGGGCTTCCGGCTCTCTCACTCATCGTCTGAAACGCAGGTAGTATACGACGACCGCTTGGCGCAGTGGTTCGAGCGTAGGCCGCTCGGCTCACTGCATCGGGTGGTTGCGGGTTCGATTCCCGTCAGAGTAAATTTCGGAAATGGCCTTTTCGTAATTTTCCCTGGTCTGGGTGTCACTGGGATCGCCCCCAGTCCATTGTACGGTACCCATAGTACAAGCCTTGCTTAGTTTGGGAGCATACAGTTGGTGTATTCGTCTGGCGATATTTATTATTTATTATTATAGTTACTTTACGCTGATCTTCTGTGAGAGGGTGGTATTACCCGGGTCGAGCCAGCCCGTATTTACGGGTATTTACGGGCATTTGAACGGTAGTCAATTGGCTACAGCTTGGCTCTACCACCGTAATAACTTTGTGTTTCAAAACTCTCTTTTTATCTATGATTTCATATACATTTAACTTTGGAAGTATAATATTGATTACGCATATTTAGATACCAAATCCTTACCTAAAAATTGGGAAATTATTGCAGTGCCTGTAAAAAAAATGCTGCAGTCCAAAATTGTAAAGGATAAATAATTAAGATCACTGAACCTAATATTTGAATTGAATCCGTACACGAAACGCGAGTGAAATCAAGACAATTGATTGGAATAAAGCTATGTGTATACTTGTCCCAGTCAATCAGGCCTGGGGTAAGTCTTTCCGGTAAGTTTTTAGAACGAGACAAACAAATTAACATAAGGTAAGAAACTTCCCGAGCCTTACGGACGTAATAACTGTATATAAAGTGAATGGCTATGCTAAACAGATTGCGTATTCCTCGTATCGATTTGGCGATTGGAAACTGGTGGCTTGTTAGCTTTATATACCTACAGATTTAATACTTCTTCATTACTCATACTCGGAAAGTAGGTCTGAAGTTGCCTGAGGAGTGGGTTGAAAGTAATACTTTTCCGCCCATGGGAGAATCGCTTTCAACTGACAGCTGTCAAATTATTAAAAAAAGACTAGTTTCATTTTCACATTTCTATGGAACCATGTTCCAACTTATTCTGCAGTCACTCAATTGAAATGCGCGATGTAAAATTGAAATAACATAAAGTTAAGTATTAATTAAAGAATATATATTTTTAAATTACTTAATTATAATTTAGTTTCGACCATTTCTTTAAAATAACATAAAAAAAATAGATGAAAATGAAAAATAATGGCTAAATAATGAAGTTGGCCGGCCAACGAAAAAAAAACCAAATTGACGGCAATCCGATCTTCATTTGTTTTTCGTAGAGTATTGTTCATACTTCCTTGTATTATTTCTTTAGCCAATTCCTGATTGTTATTTTTACTTTCCTTGTATTCCTAATGAAAAGCACAGTGTTTACCTCGGGTGAAAGACTTATTTTATCCCTCGAACTATTGGCGCCCACGCTACGCTCAGGCGCACAACCATGTCTCGGGCCAAAATAAGTTACATTCACCCCTCGTGCAACAATGTACTATTACACATTCGATTGTTTGAAATTCAGTCTGAAATTCCAATGAATACAATGGAAACAAAGGATCGGTCCTTCTGCTTACATATCATCAACAATTGCAGTTTTGTAGAATGGAACCAACTTACGCATCACTTTCTGTAAACTGAAATTAACCTACGATCTGTCGCACTAGGATAGGTTTTCGTCTGCAGGAGTACATATGGAATGCCTCCACTTCTGCCTCCAATTGTATTTATAATTGTGATTGAACGTAGTTTTTTGGAATATTATCGCTTTTATTTATATTTAACTGCTTACGTTTCAATCACTTTGTAGTAACCATATCGAAATTATACCCAGAGAAACATCTTCTCGTTTTTACTATACTATTTTAATAGGGCGATTTTCAACTTTCATCACTTACTAGAACTCTAATATTTCTTAATAGGGTATATTCCGTCTTGCACCACATTGTGTTCTGTGAGGAGAGTTAATGGGCCGGAAATGAGGCTGACTAACTGCTGACTGCGCCACATGTCCCTGTGTAGGCAGCATTTTGCGCCCGTCACAAACTTGAACGTTCTGATTCAACCAACAAATCGCTGTTCTCCGTAAACTTTGGTATGTATCAAACAATCCGTCCCATCTATTTGTATTGTGTGCGCTTATAATTGCTAAAGTAAACGTAATTAATCGTCCGTATTACCCTTGTTTGTTGTATGCCGTACTCAAACTTTAGTCTTTAAATGTGAATAAATGAAACTCTTTGTCTCCGTGTGACTTGTATTGTTATCAAAGTTTTGTTTTGTTTAAACAGACAATTTTTTTGTTTAAGTAGGTACTTATTTCAACTAAAGTTCTATTCAGACGGACTGCAGCGGGACTGGCAGTCCTGTAGTCAAACTCAAACTCAAAAATGTTTTTATTCACGTAAGACAACAAAGAATTTATGAATAGTCAGTATCTACCACCGGTTCGGAATGCTGCTTCCACTGAGAAGATCCGGCAAGAAACTCAATGGGTACTCTTTTCAATGAATAAAAGATGGTGTACATTCTCGGGAACAGCAACAATAATATGAACAGGATACAGTCAGTGGGCAGTATTGATATATTATATCAACTACATCGTCACCGCATCCAAACTTAAATTTTCCAGTCGGCTTGCGGTCTGGATGAACTTCGTGTGAATATACCCTTAAGTAAACTTAAAAAAAATTGTATCCATAGAGCTGTAATTTTCAATGTGACGTCACATAAATTTGCCGAGGCCCATAGGAAACTTAATTTCAATTTGTGTATGTAATAGCTTAACTACCTATTGTTCCGGCTGCAGCGTATAATAAGCGACTCTTGGTGCAGACGTGGCTCGCTCATTAATAATTCGGGCCGAACGCCCCGCTACTGGCACGTTCCACTTCTTAGTTACGGTAAACGTCAAATTTCCTTTTGCTAGTGTGAAAATTAAATACATAAAATCGGAATTCTAAAGCTCTTTGCAGATTTCGACTTTTATTCGAGAGTTGTTTTGAAGAAGTTGTATTACGATTTGAAACGATCATACAAGGTAGATATTTCATTCGTGTGAGCTGAGTGTGTAGCTAAATATTTAATGCTGGCAGCCCTACACTATAAAATTTATTCGTTTACCAAGCTGATGTAGTTTTGTGGGATTCGGTCTATAGAACCTTATTGTATGCTTACTTATTTGAATAATAATGCAATATTCGACGGTAAAATTGTATTTTAAGTCACTGTACATTTATTCTAGCCATTCGTAGGTACTTATATCAAATCCTCTAGCGAACCCTACTTAATATGTAATTCAGATACTGAATGTACATAAATATATTGTATTTCATCTTAAAATGAAATATTTTATTTTCGATATTTTTGGATCTTCTTAAATGAACCGGACAGCGATTCTACACTTCTTAAATGTCAGTCCGCTATTCTTGTATTCGTTTGAAATTAAGTATAACTAGTTTATGCCCGCGACTTCGTCCGCGTAGTATTTAACTTGACAAAAAATTTGGGATTATCGAGATAAAAAAGTATCTTATGTGTTAATCCCGGTTGTAAACTATCTGAGTTCCAAATTTCATCCAAATCCGTTCAGTAGTTTTTGCGTGAAAGAGTAACAAACATACATCCACACTCACAAACTTTCGCATTCATAATATTAGTAGGATTTATTAACTGACCCAAAGCATCGTGGACATCAGTGGCATTTTATTACAAAGTAACGTTTTTCTGAAAAGCATTTTCTAGTAAAAAACGTACAATGATAATAAAAATGTGATTATAAAATCTAATTCAAATTTCATTACCGTTTTTCTACAACCACGAAATTCAATTTACGTAGAGGAAAGGTGTTAAACATCAAGTAAATTATATTTAAACCCAACGTAAGAACAAAGGATTGTGGCGGCTACCATTGTTTGCGCCAACTGATTTCTTGTTGTTTTTCTCGAAACAAAACTGTTGCGCCCAGTCGGCACTCGAGTTTAACAGAATTCTTTCTCGTGAAAAACCTTTCCGATACATTAGGTCTTAATTCAACGAGTTTTGCAAATGATCAGCATTATAACTTGTGTAATACATCATTATACCTGTAAGTAATCCCCCAGGGCCCTAACCACGCTAGCTACTCAAATCGTATTAGAAAAGCAAACGCTCGCGATTACGTTTCAAACTCTCCGCTTTTGACGTTTTGCTGACACGAGCTTCACGATTTCTACTGACATTGATATGGTATGGTGTCAGCAAAACGTCAAAGGCGGAGCGTTTGAAACGTAATCGCGAACGTTTGCTTTTCTATTACGATTTGAGTAGCTAGCGTGGTTAGGGCCCTGGACGGTAGAGCCAGACTGTAGCCAACTGACTACAGCTGTTATAACTACGGACTGGATCGACGGGGGTAGTACGACCCTTTTTGTATGAGACTGGTCCCGCCACACACTCCCACCACTGTTACTCTTGTAAACCAGGATCGACAATGGCGACCAATAACGACATCGAGGCTTGACCCTCGACGAGTCCCGGGGAAAAGTGAAATTGTCTTGGAACCCGCACGAATTTAATCGAAAGAAATAATAGTAGGCGTTGGAAGAAAAATTTCCACGTCTCACGTGCAAAGCGGGAGACAAAAATAGCTGGTATGGGCTGATTGCCATAAAAGCAAGACTGTTACAGCTGATTTGAGTCCAGTTAGTAATTAGACTAATTGGACCTAAGTATGACCCTATTAAGGTGAAGGCGCCTGTCTAGCCCGCGAAATTCAAAATTTTCGAGTGTTTTTGTAGTTTATCCAAAATCTGAAAACATTTAAGACAACATTTTGTGATTTGCGACAAACACAGTATGCAGTGCGTTTATTAATACATTTATTTTACTCTAAATATTATCACGGTGGATATGATACTACTAAATCACTAAATATACAAACATTGCCAGATTATCTGGATAGCTGTCGTTCTTGAAATGTTTTAGAGTAAGTTGGATATATTAATAAATGCACTGCACACGGTCTTTCTCGCGAATTACAAAATTTGTCTTTTTTTTTTGTCCGATTTTGAAAAATTTCTAAAAGAACTCAAAAAAATTGAACTTCGCGGGCTACATGGGCGCTTTAGCCTTAAGGAATATGATCGGCGTAAACTAGCTATTATAGCCGCGTTTCGTACGATGAGCGAAAGCCGGATGACCACCCCCCCCCTCCCCCCCTCCACCCCTCCCCGCCCCTTTCCCGCTATCCCAGGTGACAGCATTACTCCCACATTTTGCCGATTGTATTTTAGTACCAATTTAAAATGGGCCGACCATAAATGTCTATAGGCTTGCCCCATTTTAAATTAATGAGGGAGAATGTACTCGATATAGTGGCTATACTATAGCCACTATATTACGATGTGTTCATGGTGTAATTTGTAAGTTCAGAATTAGTATTTGTCATAAAACCGGTTTGCTGTTTATTTGATTAGGTAATATATTTTTTAAGATTACTAACAGTGTGAGTTTATCACGTTACTGGTATTCCCTTGAGCCCCTCCAGCTAAGATAATGCTTGAGTCAGGAGCGGGCTCACGTCAATAGTTTAATGGCCAGGATGGGGTCAAACTCGGAACCTGTCCGGCGCACAAGCGCGGTTCCTCTAACCGCTAGACTATTGCCGCTTCAATGTATCTATTAATAATTACACTGTAGGTGTCCCTTTCATAAAGTAAATGCTTAAATGTAATAAACGACCGTCATATCTAACCTTTTACACAGTGCCCACGCCAATCATAGTAACAAAAGCGTTTTAACGTCATTACTTCTAAATAATGTAGCGCCCACTGCAGCGGTCGTTTCAAAGTGGTTCGCTCCAAGAGATGTTGAATTTTATTGCTCTGGCGTTTTGTTATTGTCCGTTGGGTTTGCAATAATCTTGCATTTTGTTTGTACTCGGCTGCTTTGTAGTGCTTTTTATTTGTGGATTTTGCAGTTTCATGAGCAACTCGGGTTTTTATTGAAATATTCCCATCTGCTACCCACATCCAAGCGTCATTAATCCAACTTAATAGCCTATACCTCACCATGTATCCTCTAGTAATATATCAACTGAATGGTTTTTAAACATTTTTAATTATGATATTTCTACGTTAAAGTTATGATGTATCGATAGGTTGAACGAACGCCTTGGGGTCCAAGATGGAATACAATATACTATCGACGAAATGTGGGTGAACTCGGAAAATTCTGAGGTAATAAAGTATTATTAGGATTTGACCTCTTTGCGATTAGATTATGAATGAAAATTTTATGACGCCTCGTCCTCATTTAAGTTCCTGTGGAAACAGGTCCCCGTCTTCAATATCAAAGAAACCGACTCTCCAAATTTATGTTCGCAAATTATTATTAGTCAGGCGGGCCGGGAGTCAGGATATTCATCTTAAGGACACCAAAGCAAATATCGCCGGGCGCCATCCTGCAGCAACATTCATTTAGCACGACGAACAACTTAGTTATCAGGGAAACACTTATCTCGCTTTGCAGACGGACGTTAATTAATAACTTGTTGTCCGTTTCCGGTTTCCAGGCTTCTGTTTCTTACGACTGCTATTTTTGTGTTAACATTGTTTTTAATTGTATTTGAAATTAGTTTTCACCTTCGCAGTGGGATGCGTATTGTTAATGTATAGTTTTAATTGGTTACTAACACGAGAGGCCTATACTTTAGATACTTTATTATTAGATACTACTACAAATCAAAACAAACTTACTAATTATTTAAAAAATGTTCAAAATTTGGCCCATGCGTTAGCGTACCCAAGATTGTAGCCGCATTTCCTCCCTGGATGGCTAGAGCCACTCGCTGAGCGCGGAAATGCCCAGCCCTTGGGTCGCCGGTTGCGTCGACCAATCTTTTTGAGTTCTCTTGAATGAGATCATGCGTGCTTGGACCCCATGGATCTAGGGTCTCGACTCTTACGAAAATGTACTCGGAGCCGATAATTACCTTCTCTATAAAAAAAAAATTGTTTTACTTGAGATCAGTTTGTAACTTAAGATTACTCCAAAGTTTTTGTATCATTTTGATAAGCTGCGGGCATAATTTTGTGCCGCCGTTTATAAGATCTGAATAATAAAGTAGATTACATTATTAACTTAATTACATTATAACCAATATCTATTAAATGTCCCCTATCTAATAACATAGTTTTTTGCACTGCGGCCGCTGAATTCGTAATGGCGGTCCATTGGACGTTCCGCAGCCGGCGTGGGTATTGGAAGGAAACTAATAAAAATAACGCCACATGAAACGGAACCGGGGACAACCATTCTGTTGTTCTTGTAACCCTTTTATTAATAACCCTTTTGGGGGTATCTTGTTGCTGAACTCGTGTAAAATACTTAGAAAACACTTGCCAGTCTATAGATGCATAAAGTTATGTATTAGCTATTGTCATTCTCCATTACTTTTAGCCCAAGAAATATCCGTCCCGTAAAAAGCTAAATATGAAATTAGATTATATAATATAATAGGCAAATAGATAAAACGCTTGGTCCTCACTTCCTAATCTTATTAAACGCTGGTGATTTTTTTATTCTTTATATTTTGAATGCTCCAAGATATCTTGTGAGATAAGCTGTCATAATCACAAGCGTATTGTGCCTTGAAATAAAAAGGAATAAATATAAATATGACATTAAAACATAAGCAACTTATCATTTAATAATCCGCTTACTTTTTATGTTTATTCTGAGTTCTAATAACTACCATTAGGGTCTGCGACATCTATACAATCTTACTATATGTTTATTGATATCAGAACCCGCCTAATGTTAAGCAGTTACCTTAGCCTATAGATTCTTGTGAAGCTAAAGGCATTGCTCGCCCGTTGCTGACCTGAAGGGAAATGGGTCAGAGGGAAATAAAGGGAAGGGGGTTGGGCTTCCGGCTCTATCGCACATCTTGCGAAACTCAGCTATAAGATATACTTTGCGTCGATATTCTGTGACTGGGTGGTACTACCTCGGAAGAGCGAGCCCGTATATGAGCTGTAGTTAATAGGCTACAGCTTGGCTCTACCACTGGAAAACATAAACACACATTACTTCTAAATATATATAACTCAAAGGTGACTGACTGACTGACATAGTGATCTATCAACGCACAGCCCAAACCACTGGAAGGATCGGGCTGAAATTTGCCATGCAGGTAGATGTTATGACGTAGGCATCCGCTAAGAAAGGATTTTGATTAATTAAAAGGAAGGGGTAGACCCCAAGGGGATAAAATAGGGGATGAAAGTTTGTATGTAACTTTGTCAATTAAATTCCACGCGGACGAAGTCGCGGGCACAGCTAGTTAACTATAAAATCGAATCGAAACGCCACCTTTATCGACCATTTATCACTGTTTCCACTCTTAAATTGAAGCGGTTTATTTACGATGGGCAACAAATTTACCAACGCCATTGTTTAAAATCTTCAACAGCCACAAAGGCTTATAAGTCTGAGTAGCAATTAAGTGAATTATTTTGTCGGCCTCAGTCGTGTCTCCACAAAGAGTCTGTGACTCGCCTTGATAACGCTAATTAGACAACTAGCGGCAAACAAAGCCACCCCCGGATTCAGACCTTAATGGAATCCGTGAAATGGCACGCTCAGATGTCATTTTAACAAATAATAATGAGCAGGTGTCAGGTAAACGTGCACCTATTTTGTATTATCCTTGCAAATTGTAGAGCCCGGGAAGGAGTGTTATGATCATCCCTTTTAATAGGAATATTTTCATAAACATTTTAATACCCCTGATAAGAGCGAGTCTGCTTCGTGATATTACCTTGAGAAATGTTTATTTCGTCAAGTTGTTTCCTTATAAAAGATGATTGAAGCGGAACGGCCACTCCAAACGTACTTTTTATTACATTTTCATATTGTTATTTGCTCGAAGTTCAACATCATTAGAAGTTTTATTCCAAGTTGTTATTACGACTCTATTTTCTCTTTGCCTGTTTTCTTACCTACTTCTAGATCACGAGTTTAATAATGGCGTATCAACTAAGTTAATCAATTAAGTTATTGTTGTTAGTAAATGCCAATTTGCCAAAAAATTATCCCTGAACAATATTTTTTGTTAGGAAAAAAATATACCAAACATCTGCGTTCGGGCCTTCTTGATCACAGCCATTTACGGGACATTACAGCTAATTCCTACTAATGATATAAAGCTTAGGCCTTATCAATCATTCGCTGAAAGAAACTGTATTCACAGAATTACAAGATAGTTAATCCTTACTAATATTATAAATGCGAAAGTAACTCTGTCTGTCTGTCTGTCTGTCTGTCTGTTTGTCTGTCTGTCTGTCTGTCTGTCTGTCGCTCTTTCACACCAAAACTACTGAACCGATTTCAATGAAATTTGATACACAGATAGTCTAGAGCCTGAGAAAGGACATAGGCTACTTTTTATCCCGAATAATTTTATCCCATATGCTCCCGTGGGACAATTATCGATCCTACTGAACGGATTTGGATGAAATTTGGAAACCAGATAGTTCAAAACCTGTATTACAACATAGGATACTTTTAATCCCGAATACTTTGTATACCGATAGTATGTTCCCGTGGGACAATTATCGATCCTACTGAACGGATTTGGATGAAATTTGGAAACCAGAGAGTTCTAAACCTGTATTAAAACATGGGATACTTTTTATCCCAAATACTTTTTATCTCGATAGTATGTTCCCGTGGGACAATTATCCATCCTGCTGAACGGATTTGGATGAAATTTGGAACACAGATAGTTCGAAACCTGGATTAAAACATGGGATACTTTTTATCCCGATAGTATGTTCCCGTGGGACAATTATCGATCCTACTGAACGGATTTGGATGATATTTGGAAACCAGATAGTTAAAAACCTGTCTTAAAACATGGGATACTTTTTACCCCGAATACTTTTTATCCCGTATGCTCCCGTGGGACAATTATCCATCCTGCTGAACGGATTTGGATGAAATTTGGAACACAGATAGTTCGAAACCTGGATTAAAACATGGGATACTTTTTATCCCGATAGTATGTTCCCGTGGGACAATTATCCATCCTGCTGAACGTATTTGGATGAAATTTGGAACACAGATAGTTCGAAACCTGGATTAAAATATGGGATACTTTTTATCCCGAATAATTTTAATCCCGTATGCTCCCGTGGGACAATTATCGATCCTGCTGAACGGATTTGGATTAAATTAAGAACACAGATAGTTCAAAACCTGTCTTAAAACATGGGATACTTTTTACCCCGAATACTTTTTATCCCGTATGCTCCCGTGGGACAATTATCCACACTGCTGAACGGATTTGGATGAAATTTGGAACACAGATAGTTCGAAACCTGGATTAAAACATGGGATACTTTTTATCCCGATAGTATGTTCCCGTGGGACAATTATCGATCCTACTGAACAGATTTGGATGAAATTTGGAAACCAGATAGTTCTAAACCTGTATAAAAATATGGGATACTTTTTATCCCGAATAATTTTAATCCCGTATGCTCCCAAGGGACAATTATCGATCCTGCTGAACGGATGTGGATTAAATTTGGAACACAGGTAGTTCTAAACCTGGATTAAAACATGGGATACTTTTTATCCCGATAGTATGTTCCCGTGGGACAATTATCGATCCTACTGAACAGATTTGGATGAAATTTGGAAACCAGATAGTTTTAAACCTGTATTAAAATATGGGATACTTTTTATCCCGAATAATTTTAATCCCGTATGCTCCCGTGGGACAATTATCGATCCTGCTGAACGGATTTGGATTAAATTTGGAACACAGGTAGTTCTAAACCTGGATTAAAACATGGGATACTTTTTATCCCGATAGTATGTTCCCGTGGGACAATTATCCATCCTGCTGAACGGATTTGGATGAAATTTGGAACACAGATAGTTCGAAACCTGGATTAAAACATGGGATACTTTTTATCCCGATAGTATGTTCCCGTGGGACAATTATTGATCCTACTGAACAGATTTGGATGAAATTTGGAAACCAGATAGTTCTAAACCTATATTAAAATATGGGATACTTTTTATCCCGAATAATTTTAATCCCGTATGCTCCCGTGGGACAATTATCGATCCTGCTGAACGGATTTGGATTAAATTAAGAACACAGTTCAAAACCTGTATTAAAACATGGGATACTTTTTATCCCGAATACTTTTTTATCCCGTATGCTCCCGTGGAACAATTATCGATCCTACTGAACGGATTTGGATGAAATTTTGAAACCAGATAGTTCAAAACCTGTATTACAACATAGGATACTTTTAATCCCGAATACTTTGTATCCCGATAGTATGTTCCCGTGGGTAAATTATCGATCCTACTGAACGGATTTGGATGAAATTTGGAAACCAGATACTTATAAAACTGTATTAAAACATGGGATACTTTTTATCCCGATAGTATGTTCCCGTGGGACAATTATCCATCCTGCTGAACGGATTTGGATGAAATTTGGAACACAGATAGTTCGAAACCTGGATTAAAACATGGGATACTTTTTATCCAGATAGTATGTTCCCGTGAGACAATTATCGATCCCACTGAACGGATTTGGATGAAATTTGGAAACCAGATAGTTCAAAACCTGTATTAAAACATGGGATACTTTTTATCCCGAATACTTTTTTATCCCGTATGCTCCCGTGGGACAATTATCGATCCTATTGAACGGATTTGGATGAAATTTGGAACACAGATAGTATCGATCCTACTGAACGGATTTGGATGAAATTTGGAAACCAGATAGTTCTAAACCTGTATTAAAATATGGAATACTTTTTATTCCGAATACTTTTTATACCGTATACTCCCGTGGGACAATTATCGATCCTGCTGAACGGATTTGGATGAAATTTGGAATACAGATAGTTCAAAACCTGGATTACAACATGGGATATTTTATATGCCGATAGTATGTTCCCGTGGGACAATTATCGAAAACCACGAGGGCGATGCTGTGAGATTTTCGTGTTTTTTTATGTGCAAGCCATTATCGCCAAAATAGTGAACCTTAAATACAATGAAAATTGATAATTTATTTTGAAATAGCTGGTGGCCGAGTCTTATTACCTATTATACTACTACGACTTACTATTAGGATGTACATTTGGTAGTAACAAATTAATCCTTAAATCAAAATAAATACTTTTATCACTTCTGGTATTTAAAGTACTGGCCAGACCGACTTTGACGGGACTTTCACTGGCGGATAGCTTATGTTATAAGAAGTAACGTGAGCTACTTTTATAAAAAAAATACTTTCCGTAAACTCTGCGAACTAGACAAATATTTTTTGATAAATAAAATTTTTGTTAAGTTAAATTCAACGCGGACGAAGTCGCGGGCACAGCTAGTGTGTTATACATGAATAAATTTCGCCAGATTGACTCATTAACTGTATGGTTCCAACGTACTGAACTAAGCTACGTTTGTTTGTACTATGCCTAATGCGGATGTTAAATTGACTACCAAACTAGATACCCTACCATTTGTTTTTTTTATTGATATAAAATCTTATAAGACAGTTCCAATCTAGCGTAATATATATATTTTTATTATATTACTTAAAAATATTACCTGTTGGCTTAACAAGCACCTGCAGACATAACAATGTATTCCATGTACATTTAACCCTTAATTGGCCCAGTAAGGCCGCGTCCTTGGACAGCAGTGTCAGCAGTGCGCCAAACGACACCATCGTATATACAATATATAGAGTCGTTTAGAACCCTGCCAACCGTGTTCCGTACCTTAGAATTGATAATTATATTAGTTGTCGCCGGCGCTAGGCTTGTGTTTATGACGCAAGAAGCGATACACAAGATTGTTTGAATTGTTGGATATTTTTAAGGGGTTCCTATCATAATTACGTTGATAATTAAATGTTTTATTATCTAAAAAAAATATATCGGAGTCCCAATTCAGCGAAGATCGACTGTTTGCTACCAAGAAGAAACGCTCTTTTTTTAGTGGCTTAAAATAGCTTTAACCGTTCCAATGCTGCCGATTTCATGCACATTCTTATTTAAGAATACTGAAGAAACAAATATCTTCAAATTATGAGCAGTACTGCTATACAATAATGCAGTAATTAGGATAGCATGCTGTTTAGTTCTCCGCTATCCGACATTATTTAGGTAATAGCTCATATTAGATATGGAATTAAGGAGGTAAACAAATAAAAAATAGGTAGGTACTGTAACAACCTCTTCATAGGGTTTACCGTGTATCAATAAAATTATTAATTATTTATATATAACTTTAATTACTTATATTATTATATTTTTAAAACACAACTTTGTACATCGGTATCCCGGTTGTCACTGCCAGCGCACCGCAATTCTTTCAATTTCAAACCCTTTTTATTTTCTTAAATTCATTATTTATCGTCGGCCAGGAACGTTTATCGCTAGTGGCCAGTGCGCCGACATGGACTTTACAGTACTTACAATTTATTTGATGGAAAGATAGTTAAATACATAAATACAAAGTCTTACAAAGTCACTCGGAAACAGACGCAGCAGTAAGGTACCTAGAGTCAACCACACGTTAAGCACTCGACATTGGCAGCGATATCTTTGGATAAAAGGATAATTGCCAAAACTGAAAAAAGAAAAAGAAGAAGGTCTACTTATAGAAACAGACCATTAATGTTGCTCAAAATTATTATTTTTACATAAACAAAACTTTATTAATATCAAACGACTGAATATTTCGAGTCGCCGCCAAACGATGGATATCATTTTTACGTTATTAAAACACTATATTTCATAAAAACAATTTAGGATAAGGACCCACCACTCACCCTTGGCTTGTTAACATCCAAAATTATAAATCAAATAGGTTGATCGATAATGGAAGAGGTCAACAAAACTTAACTCCGTCGGTCGAGTTTGTCAGTCATGAGTGTCAGGGACCCTAATAATGTGCAATTTTCCGCGGAACAAAGCGAATTAAAAATAAAATTCGACACGTGTTTCGCCTCTGAACGAGACATCCTCAGGAAAGTTGGGCTACGAATGAGGCTCATTCGTTCATTTTGACAGTCCCAGAGCGAAGGTCGTTAATCAACTCTCGTTCAGTTATAATTGCTCAAAAGGGGATTCCACGAATACTTCGCCAATTCGCCGCAGAGTTGAACGAAAATGTTCAAAATTACAATATGAAATATAGTTAATTGATTGACTCAGGCGTTACTTGGCGGAAATCCATTGTAAAACAATTTAGGATAAGGACCCACCACTCACCCTTGGCTTGTTAACCTCCAAAATTATAAATCAAATAGGTTGATCGATAATGGAAGAGGTCAACAAAACTTAACTCCGTCGGTCGAGTTTGTCAGTCATGAGTGTCAGGGACCCTAATAATGTGCAATTTTCCGCGGAACAAAGCGAATTAAAAATAAAATTCGACACGTGTTTCGAACGTGGCTACGAATGAGGCTCATTCGTAGCCCAACTTTCCTGAGGATGTCTCGTTCAGAGGCGAAACACGTGTCGAATTTTATTTTTAATTCGCTTTGTTCCGCGGAAAATTGCACATTATTAGGGTCCCTGACACTCATGACTGACAAACTCGACCGACGGAGTTAAGTTTTGTTGACCTCTTCCATTATCGATCAACCTATTTGATTTATAATTTTGGAGGTTAACAAGCCAAGGGTGAGTGGTGGGTCCTTATCCTAAATTGTTTTACAATGGATTTCCGCCAAGTAACGCCTGAGTCAATCAATTAACTATATTTCATATTGTAATTTTGAACATTTTCGTTCAACTCTGCGGCGAATTGGCGAAGTATTCGTGGAATCCCCTTTTGAGCAAATATAACTGAACGAGAGTTGATTAACGACCTTCGCTCTGGGACTGTCAAAATGTTCGCTTGGACGTTATCTGCGTCGACACTAGGTTTCTTCGTGTTATGCTATGACTATGGTCAGTAGCCTTTGTTGGTATGGCATGCAAGCGGCCGTGACAATTTTATTTTTACAAGCGTTTTATGGCGTGTTCCTGAACTGGCGGAAAACCGGGAGTATTTGCCCTACTACCAAATATTTTAATGTCAAACGAGAAAACGTATCTAACATTACTAGTTGCCTAGGCGTACCTACTATTGTTTCTAAAATTGCTTGTACACTTACATGTATTCTGAAATCAATAAATTAACTATGAGAAATGGTTTTCATTGAAATTATGCTTGTTGCTAAAATTAACAACATATTAATTACACGTTCAGATCTTATATAATCACCCCTACTTAACCATACAGTTAAAGTAGGTACCTACTTACCTGGCATTATACCATCTTCGTTCTAACAACCGATTACAGTAATTAATGCTTTAAGAATCAACACTAGTAAGTTATAAATTAGATATGTATATTGTAATGTCCAGACGATTAAAGAATAACTCAAGTTCGTATACCCAAATATACATTTTTTCTTGTGAAAATCCTTCATGGATTCCCTCTTGCCTCTCGCCTCACAGGAGGCGGGAGGGTTATGTGGGAGTCCCGGCAGGACCTGCCCACTAAAAACTTAAGGTGTACTTACCATCCTCTGACTTTATATGGGGCGTCACGGGATCGAGTTAGCATGCACTGCTACGAGATAAATTTTCCTAATATACGTACACAAAAAACACCGATATCCGAACTGCAGTAAACTACACTAATCTAATCGTTTTAATCTGCAGTTAGCCCGGCTGCATACGGCGCTTAATCCGACACTCGCAACTGCTTAGTAATTCAGCTCTTTAAAATGAAATCTATCCGAAACTTGAGGCAACTTGAACTGTTCCAACTGATTCGAAAAGTTTTGCACCAGTCAGCACTGGAGATCTTCGTTTATTCTTAGTATTACAATGTTGAATGCTTTTGTGAGTTCTGAACGAAGAGGAGCGCGGATTATTATGATATAGGTATTCAGTCCTGGGCAAAAACTTTATTCACTGTAAAGCTTTGCTAACTTGTCTCTGTTGCCTTTGAAAAGGGAATCAGAAAGAGAACCCAAAAGTTGAAGTAGTTAATTTTCAGTTTCAGATGGTACGAGGGCGGGATGATAAGTAACTAGCCTAATAAGAAAACACTTAACTTTCCGTGATAAAATTAATTTTATTTTTCGACATAGTCTCCGTGAACCTCTACGCACTTATTCCATCTTCGTTCTAAAGCAGTAATGCCTTCCATAAAATGATTTCTTCGAGGCCTGCAAAATACTCCTCTACAGCGGCTATGACTTCATAATTTGTGGCAAATTTCTGTCCGCCCAAAAAAGTTTTGAGCTTAAGGAATAAGTGGAAGTCTGATGGCGGTAGATCAGGCGAATAAGGTGGGTGGGGCAGCAAATCATACTTCAATTCGTTGATTTTTGCCATAGCTTTTTTGATCGTGCGTAAGCAATCGCGGCACCCAACGGGCCGATAACTTTTTCATATTTAATTCCTCACTTAGGATATGATGTACCCGTTCTTTTGAGATACCTGTAGTGTCAGCTATTTCAGATAACTTCAATCGTCGATCTGCTAAAACCATATCATGTACTTTCACGACCATTTCCGGAGTCGTGACGCTTTTTGGACGTCCTGGGCGGGCTTCATCTTGGACACATGTACGACTGCGTTTAAACTCAGCCACCTAGTTTTTTACTGTGGCATAAGAAGGAGCACATTCACCCAAAACATTATTTAACTCGTCATAGAGATCTTTCCCCTTCATGCCCTTCATATGAAGAAACTTTATCACCGCTCTTTGTTAAATTTTATCCATTTTGAAAACAATTGACGGAATATATTTTCAAATGACAAAAATACAATGAAATTTTCATGCCACCAAATTCAAATTTAGAACACAGGTGGCTAGAGATACGAATTTAAAAATGAGTATATATTTTTTTATAATTTTAACTTTTTAAATAGCAGAGGCTAGTTACTTATCATCCGGCCCTCGTACTAAACCCACATTGTTTGGTACAACGCGAGTCAAATAGTTTTTTTATGGATATTTTGGTTACACGCTGAAAGAACTATCAACAGAAATTATACGTAACTACTGGGGTTCACGGTGTTGCTTCAACATTGAAATTAACTAACATTTTAATATTGCCTACACTTCGACAATCTCGAAATAAGTTGTACTTTTTTTTCTAAAAGCATATTTCAAAGTGCTCAGCATATTTTACATTTACGAGAGTGGTCGCCTTGTAAACCTTTTAAATCAAGTAGTCATAGTAGAGACGACTGTCGTAGAAAATACAAGACAGAAATTTCTCCGAAATATTCAATGAAGAGGAGCTACCTTTATTTTATTTGAATACATTTTCCCTCTGGCCGCATCGCCGTGCCAAGATCTGATTCAGAAATAAAGTAAAATTATACGGACATACCGTCTACATAATATTGCGGTATGTTTAACGATGCTTGCAAGAAAGTCGTTGACGTGGCTAGTTATTGATTCAGGGAAGACAAATCTGAATTTTACGATAACGCGATTATTATTTCTAGTACTCTCCTATCAAAATGGAATTGATAGCGGAAACTGAATCAGAAATCACGCACGCATTTACTATTTACAGACACATCGACCGCGTATTACACTAATGGCATCGACTATACAAAACAATTTGCTACGTAGGTACTTATACGATTTCATTCGTAATACTATTGGATAAAATAAGTACCTACTTACTTAGGGAGTAGGTAATTAAATTTACACCTACAATAGAAATCCATTATTACACAAATCAACTCATAACAGTTAAACCGAAAAGCGATTCCTGCCAAAAAAATACAATCGCCAATTTAACCTCGCAATTGAGTCGCGTAATTCTAAAATCTCGACGCAAACAGGTGAGCTCGATTCAATGAATTATTCCACCCTCCTTTTTATACTTTCGCCGTGGGTTAACTGGGTCAAGGTGGATGAAAAATTATACCACCGCGCTGAGCTCCAGGGCTTTGCAAATAAGCAGCCTTTTTCCAAATGTCACGGTTTTCGTTGGTCGACTGAGATTGTAGATTGTCGGTTTGCTGACTGCTGTGAAATGGTAATGAATGCGAAGAGTTGGGTATTAGTTCTGATACGGCTGGCAAAATAATCATTCTGGTAGGTATAGTATAATCCTTTTGTGTTTCAATGGTCAAGGCTTGTCTTTTAGGTGCTAAATTTCTAGACTCTAATATACATAAGTTAGATTATTTTCATCACAGCTGGATATTTTTGCTTGCACTGTTGAATTAAAATGTAAGAAACAAAATATTATATAACAAATTTCGCTTGCGCCACGAGAAAGCTACTATCGATACTGGTATCAATAGTAAAAGAAAGCGTGACCTTGTTGCCTGTTTCTATACACAACAGATAACACATGTTTATGTAAATCGGTTGCCTAAACTTTATCATTCGACTATCAACGAAGGAAATACGTGACGCAGGTCCGTTCTAACGTTAATAAAACGTGATCGAACGGCGATAGAGGTGACACCTGTCAAGCGGACCTTAGAACTCGATAAATGATTCTTTTTCGTACATTTTTTGTGAGATTAGTATAGGGGGAGAGTGAACGGAGTTTCCTTTTTTACTAAAAGGAGGTCCTATGCTATCCTAAAAAATGTGAATGAAAGGTATTTAAAGTAAATAATAGTGACGTCATTGAAATGTGTTACATTATTATCAGTGGAATGAAACATCAAATCGATTAACATAAGTTAGCCACAAACAAGTAGGTATTATGAATAGTCGAGTTTATGCGATAACTACTGGTCATAATACCCGTGGAATGAAACATCAAATCGATTAACATAAGTTAGCCACAAACAAGTAGGTATTATGAATAGTCGAGTTTATGCGATAACTACTGGTCATAATACCCCAGTCTACATTCCTCTCCACAACAATACTGTGGCAATAGTTTGAAAGAATATAAAATATTCCTAAAAACCACCTTATACCTAGTATTTTCGAAAATAACTTCGTAAGCCATGACATTTTGGGTTCCAGAACAGGTAGCTTGTTGGGAATCCATCAACATGTACGCGCGGGAGGAGACGCGCGGGGCGGACGCCGCGGCATCATCATCGGCGACCAACCGCAGCGCATCACGAGCGTCGTCAATGCAGACCGAGCATCGACGAAGCGACCCGAGGCGACAGGGAGGGAGCCAAAAGCTTCGACACCAACCCTCACTTGCTTTCCGATACCACCATCATCGGTCGACCTTTTATATTTCTTGTCCGCGCCATTACACATGTAATTTCTTGTACGGCAATACAGCCCTATACATTTACAGTCCACGCTTTTATTTACGTCCCCAATAGGACCCTTTACATTGGTCCTTCGAGCCGGATTGTGCTTCGATGGTACGTAGCCCCACGTGTGACCTTCGGTACTCTCCTGAATTTCGTGAACGCGGTTACGGACGAAACTTTTAAGTTGTAGTGGGGGTGTCTTTAACCACCCCAATACAATAGTAGAGTCACACCAGAATCGACACTTTCTTATCGGAAAGGTTAAAGAGGACAGTACCTTTGTACACAACCTTGCAGCCAACAACGCTCCGCTCAACTCTAGACGCGGAGTTGTCGTAGGTTTTAGAGGTGCTATCCTACTTTTTGAAGTTAGAAGTCGTACCTTTACTAACCCTACTTCGTCTACTGAACGTATGTATATACAAGCTCCGTATGCTTGCTCTGATGCATCTGAAAAAACATGGATTTCGTGAGCGTTACAGTCATTGCTAAAAACCCAGCGAGGAATTTTTAAATGGTTGAGCGAAGGTAACGTGTTAGCAAATGAGAACCACATATCTTTTATTTCCTGTGATACCTCGTCATCCCAGGCGTACCGATCAATCCACAACCGTTGCATTATGATCTTTGCCTCGACGATGCATGGGCCTACGAGACCTAGGGGATCGAAAATCTGGCTGATTACCGATAGTATGTGGCGTTTTGTTACCTTGTTGCATAGGTTTATGTTTATGGCAAATGAGAGAGTGTCTAAATCACAAATCCAATACAGGCCAAGAGTCTTGGAAGAGGTGATTACGTTAGCATCTGAAAATTCTAATATATTGTCTAATTGCGAAGAAGTCGATATTTGTTCTAGGACTAATCGATTGTTAGATTTAAATTTTCTTAAATTAAATTGTGCTGATTTTAAAGTGGATATGATAAAAATAATTTAGCCCTTTTGACGTCCCACTGCTGGGCACGGGCCTCCCCTCAACATGAGGGGGATTCAGGCCATAATCCACCACGCTGGCCCAGTGCGGGTTGGCGGATTTCACATGTATTTCGAAAATTGGTTAGATCTTCTAAGACACATAGGATATGATACCTTTACAAATATTGATGGTTTTCTTTATTGATGATGAACCACCTAAATAATCATCAACATAGAAATCACGTTGAATCGACTCTGCTACGTCGTTATTAGGAGCGCTGGATGCTAAACTGACCAAACATTTTGTGGCTAAATATGGGGCAGATGCCGTGCCATAGGTCAATGTAAAGGATCCTATTGGGGACGTAAATAAAAGCGTGGACTGTTAATGTATAGGGCTGTATTGCCGTACAAGAAATTACATGTGTAATGGCGCGGACAAGAAATATAAAAGGTCGACCGATGATGGTGGTATCGGAAAGCAAGTGAGGGTTGGTGTCGAAGCTTTTGGCTCCCTCCCTGTCGCCTCGGGTCGCTTCGTCGATGCTCGGTCTGCATTGACGACGCTCGTGATGCGCTGCGGTTGGTCGCCGATGATGATGCCGCGGCGTCCGCCCCGCGCGTCTCCTCCCGCGCGTACATGTTGGTGGATTCCCAACATAGGTAAAAAGTCATATCCGACACAGCAACGTCGTTATATGTTACGTAGTATGATATATTGCCAACCTTGTCACGGCTCCGATGTTCGCGAGGATAGTAAGCAAATATAAATCTATATATATATATGACTCAAAGGTGACTGACTGACTGACTGACATAGTGATCTATCAACGCACAGCCCAAACCACTGGACGGATCGGGCTGAAATTTGGCATGCAGGTAGATGTTATGACGTAGGCATCCGCTAAGAAAGGATTTTGATTAATTCTACCCCCAAGGGGATAAAATAGGGGATGAAAGTTTGTATGAAACTTTGTCAATTAAATTCCACGCGGACGAAGTCGCGGGCACAGTTAGTTTTATATAAAAGCTAATACGTAAGTGCAGTGTTAATCTAGGGAAGTTGTGGTTTTAAAATAATTATTTTATAACAACGAACATGGTAGGTAACAGAAGGTCTCTGCCTAAAGTTTTATGAAGAAATTATGAAGATTATCTTATGATGATGAATGATCATCACGCGAAAGAACAATTTATCTCAGATCAACGCTTTTATGCGTAAAAATAACTGTTATTTTTTCACTTATACATAAACATAATAGTTAAATGATTTGTATTTATGCATCGAACACTTTTAAATACAGCAACAGAGCTATAATTTCGCAGGTTATTTTATAAAAAAAAACTAATGAAATGAATAATTCCCAATATTAGGGTATAAAGTCGGGTAGTTAATTAGTTTAATTAAGTACTTTGATTATTCGTAAAAAAGGCACAACAATACAAAAGAAAAGAAAACACGATAGAGGCGATTAAAGAGACCCGGAAGCGGCGCATTATCACAGGAATGCAAGGAAGAAAGTTAATCCCATTGGAGCAAAAGGGCCCGACTGAATCCTGAGTAGGGTACCCATTACTGCAACTAGAAACACTTGCTTCCATTATTATTGTGTCTCTCAAAGCCTACACCGTAAATGTATACCTAACACTTTATAGTTTCTCATGCGGGTGTAGTTCGAGATATCATTTCGACCCCTATTTGGCGATACTGCATAAAACTTTAATCTATGTTGAATTTAGACCTTTTTGTTGTGTGCCCTTTTTAGTAGATGCCAGTAAAACACGGTTGGTTAGTAAAATTATGAAAAAATAAACCTTTTGTTTTATCCTAACTAATATTTGCAGATTATGCTAATACTTCAGCTGAATGTAATTAATTTTTTACATTGAAATATCTTCATTTTTATGCACCGTAATAAACTTTTTAATTAAAATGTTCTTTAGAGTTACAAAATTTGCTGTTTTTTTATCAAAGTGCTTAATGAGAATTTTAATGTTGGGACATGGGAGAGAGATAGTTAGGTATCAAAAAGGGTCTCTAGATTTTGCAATAAAGTAATACACTGGGTATAAAGGAGGTAAATGAGGTAATAATCAAACAGCAGAACAGATTACATCACAATGAGATAGGTACTTTCTTATAAAAAAACTGCGTACCCACGCAGAGGTTCAATTAGTTGGTTCGCTGTTTATGGCATTTACAGACACCCCAACCGCCAGAAGTGGTGCTAATCTTACCTAGTCTCTTCGGATATTACCCAATCCTGAAATACCCGCAGTTTTGTTCGAACCTCCTATTTGGTTTTGTCGCTCTCCAGTACATTATTTGTAACCGCATTACTTCGGGGGTTGGTGTTTTAGTTTAGAACTAATGAGATTGTCGTGTGAATCTCCCGCGGGGTGCCCCTGCCCCGCCCCCCGCCACAGGAATTTGGCACTGCCTAACTTCATGTAGTTGTGTGTGTTCGTACCCCGTATTTACCAAGGTTGAAGTCATGTGGCTTTGTCAGTTTCTGCAATATTGCAACGGGGCATAATTATGTATTAAAACCAGTAAGTATTGCTTATCGTGTAGCATTATTGAGCTCATAATAATCAAGTTTAATAATTTATAGGAACTAAGAGTTAAGCCCATCTGCCTACTTATTCTTTATACAAATATCATTATGAGCAAGTAGAAAAGTGAGCAAACAGGTTAGGCAGCAAGGTTGTTCCACTATCTACAAATAAATACAATTTCTCAAATATACCCACTCCAATTTAAACGTCTACATGCGTACTCCCAAAGGAAATATCAAATGGCTTTGCACTATCCTGAACCACAGAGGCGAAACTTACGGTGGATTTAGCATGGACACACACTCATGCAATTATTCCAATTGTTTCCTTTCACTTGCCGAAATTCGGTTAGATGCATTCTAAGTACCTCAATCCGAGTAGATTTATTATGTTCTTGTTGTAACTATTTTGTCTAATATTTACATATGTGTATGCTATCTACTTATTACTTCATATTACACTTACAATAATATAATGTTATCATGTTTATAGATTTTTAGAGCTAATACAATTTTTGTTTGCTGTTTCTATGCAACACAGAACTGCTCATTGGTAGTGGATTTTATCCATTGGCCTTGCTTTAAACGTCGAACACTCATTTCCTGGCAACGATTGGCACTCGCTAGTCAACAATCACATTAAACGCTCCAGTTTTATGATTCATTTTAGCTTATCACTCACTGCACTGCCTCCTAATGTCGTATTGAATGTCGTAAACGATACAACGGCACAATATTTCATTTTATTATGATGATGACGGCGGACTGACTGAATTAAATCATTTTCAGCATGCCATTGCTTGACCTCACTTGTGAAACCCCTTTTTTTGACAAGTCGGTTGTAGTTTAAGATCGATTACAGTTTTCTTCAATTTCTTCAATTCCTTATTTAACCTTCCTATCATCTTCATCGTGTGTTTTTGGAAGAACTAAGGTCATCTACCCACACTGCACGCGTTATCTATTTATATGGTTCTAGCTTCCATGAATATTCGTGTGACATTCCATCAATCAATACACGCGTCAAACAGCCGCTAATCCGTTGATTGCAATAACGGAATGCAATGGTGGATTCAAACAAGCCCCGCTAAGGGTATAATCCGATTACAGCGCGATTGCGATGCGCGTTAGACGGATTAAGCGATTGGACGAGGTCGCGGTCGGTGCGCACTTTGCGATTCATATTCATAGTGTAGATTGTGGTTAAAGAAAAGTGTGTTAATAAAGAATAGTAAATACATATTGATGAGATAAGGAGAGCGATACCGAGATTATGAGTGTAAGAATTGAATAGCCGAGTGAATGGTAATGCAGTCCCAAAGACAGAAGACTTTTGCAATATAATGTTTCATCTAGGTATTTGTAGACACCGGTTCTATATGTTCGGAGATCCTGCAGCCTCTACGATTTGCTGAAGGTAGGAAGGAGGTTTAAGTGAGTAACAATCCCACATATCCCAGACTGGTTCCACAAAAGGTCTGGGCATCCTTCAAAGATTTCCTTCCCGACAAAAAATGAATTATTATAAAATTAAGAGTTTCGGGAGGTTGTGATAATGCCTATGGTTGTGTGGCATCTATTAGATCATCGTTAAACCCTTAACCCGTCCATCACATGTTGATATGGAATTGAAATAGAACTGCAAATTATACTTTTTGGCAACAGTGAGAGTTTTCAATGCCTTTCGTTATCGGATTGAAATAAACCCGAATTTTTCTGGACAATAGTCGACGAAATTGATTTGCAAAATCAATGCAATACTTCTGCAATTTGTAATTTTTTTGTTTGTTTTAGATACCGTTGAATAATTTATATTTTAGTAACGTAGACACATAAATCGTACATCATTCTTGGTATAAGTACCTCCCCCCCCCCCTCTATAAGATGACGAGCGATGTTACCAAATTCTAGAAAGTCTCAAGAGTTTGTGCTTTGTAGTGTTCCATTTTGCGTAATTACGAACTGCCGCTGTTCCGCTTTAAACATTAAAGGCGCTCTTTCAATATAAAACGGAGTGAGTAGTTTGTTCGGCGAACTCGTTAGTCGCCCCTGAAACCTGGTATTGGCACAGAACAAACCCATTAACGTGTACCTTGGCTGCCTCTTATTTAAGAAAGGAACACATTAAATATGTACGTACCCTTTTGCGTCGAGAAAGCTAAACGAATTTAGATTTGGTTTATTTTGGGCATGGTGAATATTACCCCCTTTTCCTCCCTCTATCTGACTCCTCTTCAGGTCGGCAACGTGCGAGCAATGCCATTGGTATTGCCAAGATTATGTGTTATTTAAGTATGTAGAGTTGAGTCATGCATGCCATCGTCTAGGCGTTCCGATCCGGTGGTCGCGTTCCGATCCGGTGGTAGATTTACCCTCGCCACCTCTTCCGGCAGCGGCCCAAGCCGAGGTCGTGTCCCTTGTGGCGCCCTTGAGCTAGTTGCCCCCCCTGCCCCTCTGGCTGGAGCGCACTCGCGCTCGCCCTCTGTCCGGGTGAAGTTGTTATGGCCACTCTGGCCAACAACATATAGTCAATAAAAAAAAAAAAAAATGCCGTCGTCTAAACATAACGTGAACTCATAAAGATAGTTTAATTAAATCTTGTTTAACAAGATATTCCAATGATCCGTTGTAGCCAGAGGTGTAGTATGAAATATTTTCCACTGTGAAACAGCAGCTCCCGACGCGCTCTCTGAACCTTGGTATTGACAGGCAACAAACCCATTAGCGCCCGACGATGTTGCACCTAGATGATCCGCATTTGCGTCTAGCAAGAATGTTATAGCTTTATTGAGTTAAAAGTATTATGTTTATTATCTCATACAAATATAATTTAAATATCGCTACATTTGTACGTACCTAAATGAAAAGATAGATTACACTTTTTTCGTAGCAACGTGCTACGACGTAGCATTGTCGTAGTCTCCAAACCGTAGCTGACCGATATAAGTTCCTTCTTGGAAAATACATTCTAATATTATTGTGGTCTCATCAATATTCTTACGAGGACATGATAAGTTCTAAGTCTCAAAGGACATGTCCAAGGTCGTCGAAGTTCCTATCGACCAGTTTCCTATCTAACGTCTTCGTTTGAATCCATATCAAAAATGACTGGCTAGGAAAATTATTCGTTCCCGCTCGAGTAGACTGGAATCAGTAGCCGCATACGTGGAATATAATCGTTTCATTTCATACAGCGTCTGCCGAGTTTACATAGCTCGTATATCCACAGAATAGTCGGGGTAACGTATGAATTTACATATTGCATTCTAAACAAGGGGCGACCGCAAATATAACTTCTCTACGCAAATATTTTTACTAGTGTTGTGAGACGCATAAGTTTTCCTTTTTGATAGTTTTCGTGTATAATGAACCGTATGTACCTATCTATACAAATAAATAAAATTTGAGTGTCTGTTTGTAATATCAAAATAACACCTTTTCACTAAATGCATTTGAAAGTACATGTGGTACTTATAACAAAAACGAGATTTGATTTTTTTTTGTCTGTCTGTCTGTCTGTCTGTGTGTTTGTTCCGGGTAATCTCCGAAACGGCTGGACCGATTTCGACGGGACTTTCACTGGCAGATAGCTGATTTTACAACATAGGCTACCTTATTTTAGAAAAACAATAGATAACAAATGCTGCCTGTCGTGCGGGCTCAGAACGCGCGAGCGGGCTTTTGCGATAGTAGGTATATAAAACACGAAACATCGACTCGCAAATGTTGAATTACATATTTGTTAAGTTAAATCCCACGCGGACGAAGTCGCGGGCACAGCTAGTCTAGAATATGTAGGAAAGAACACTATTGCTCTCATTCAGGCTAAAGTATACCAAATACCAAATCTTATAAAATATCTAGAGTATCAAACAAAGTTACTAAGTTGTCAGAAATATCAGGAAGTATACTTTATATCAATACTACTAGATTTGCCCTAATGCACAAAACCATAAGAAGTATTATATATATATTATATAAAGCGACATGTAACTCTTGTACCGAGACACGAAAGGTCAAAGGTTCTAATACAAAGATATTTTATAAGGGTTCAACTTGTACTAATAGTTTAGGGGAGGCGTGAACAAGCTTCGAGTGGACATTTGGGGATATGGGTCGGTCAGTAAGCACCTACTTAGGCATTAAATATTTTATTTTTATACCTCACTAGTTTCTGCTAAAACCTATCCCTGGTGGATATTGGAACCAGGGTTTATGCCGACACGTGTACACTGTAAATACTGAAACAGAAATGGTATAATTTTTTTTTTTGCAATTTAACTTTGTAAATCTGAAAGCATCGGCTTTGTGGGACAGTTGGAGTACTAAAGGTTTTGTAGACTTATGAGATCTGTCAACAGCTGTATTCCTGTGACACCTTTTGTTTTGCAAGTTGCCTCCAAATTGATGGTTGTAGAATTACAAAGTTAAGTTTTGAAAAAAAAAGTATACCCATTCTGTTTCAACCTGTATATAATTATTTAGATTTCGTTGTCCTAATTTATGAAACCATAGTGTGAAATCAAAATTATTTATCACCTTATTTTAATGGGAAAACCATCGGCGTTTTTATAATAAGACTAGCCTGTGCCCGTGACTTCGTCCGCGTAGTATTTAACTTAACAAAAAAAACGGGATTATCGGGATTAAAAGTATCATAGGTGGAAGGCAAGAGAGCACGCGGTCGAGTACCAACCCGCTGGATAGATGTCATGACAAAGGCTACCGAGTCCACCATGGTCCAGTGTACTCGCGACGCCTCTAACCGTCAGAAATGGAAGCACATCGCCTGGAGAGCCACACTCGGAAATGCTAAGGCCTCACCAAACATTCCACCATATACCTCGTCAGCGCAACCACGACCACTCCGACAAGAGTGCCCGACTGAGAAGAAGATGTGTTAATCCCGGTTATAAACTATCTGTTTTCCAAATTTCATCCAAATCCGTTCAGTTGTTTTTGCGTGAAAGAGTAACAAACATACATCCACACTCAAAAACTTTCGCATTTATAATAATAGTAGGATTTACATCACGACCGTGTACGTATTAAGGCTAAAGCGCCCATCTAGCCCGCGAAGTTCAAAATTTTTGAGGTTTATTAGATATTTTTCAAAATCTGGCAATAATAAAAGGCACATTTTGTAATTCGCGAAAAAGACCATGTGCAGTGCATTTATTAACATATCCAACTTACTCTAAAACATTTCAAGAACGACAGCTATCCAGATAATCTGGCAATTGTTGTATATTGAGTAATTTACTAGTATCATATCCACCGTGATAATATTTAGAGTAAAATAAATGTATTAATAAACGCACTGCATACTGTGTTTTTCGCAAATCACAAAATGTAGTCATAAATGTTTTCAGATTTTGGATAAACTATAAAAATACTCGAAAATTTTGAATTTCGCGGGCTAGACAGGCGCCTTCACCTTAAGCAGTGGGTGTAGGGCTAATAAAATATTTAATTTTGTTAATTTATAAGTTAAGAACTCTTCGTATAACATAGAGTGCTAATTTGATTAAGTGTTGAGCAATAAGAGTCAAAGCAACCGAACATATAGTAGGTAAAATTTCTAGAAGCATTAGTACACACACTACTTAAGATTTCATGCCTCTTAAATAATAAGAAAAGTTTAAATTTCTACTTGATCCTCGATCCTCTAATCTTAAATGTTAATATGAAAAGTGTCTAAGTAATAACCAGAATGTGGTAGTGTAATTGTTCTTTAATAATGCAAACGAACCACTGTGAAATTCCTTTGCACCAATTAACGTTAGCAGCCCTCGCAATCTCTAGAACGGTGTTGTGTATAAGTGTTCTGCTAATGTGTGTTTGTACTAAACAGGAGGAGCACTTACAGGTAGACGCATAAGTACGATGCAGGCTGTAGGTAAATAATAATAATAATAAATAAATAAATATCGCCAGACTGACACACTAACTGTATGGTCCCAAACTAAGCAGCGCTTGTACTATGGGTACCGTACAATGGACTGGGGGCGATCCCAGTGACACCCAGACCAGGGCAAATTACGAAAAGGCCATTTCCAAAATTTGCCCCGGCGGGATTCGAACCCGCAACCACCATGTGCAGTGAACCGAGCGGCCTACGCTCGAACCACTGCGCCAAGCGGTCGTCTATGATACTATATTTATAGTTTAAAATGGTAATCCACGAGTATGTAGTATCCATTATGTTGCCACTCATTCGTGATTGCTGAAGCATTTTCCTGTTTCATTTTTCTAGATTTATATCATAACGGTTTGTCTTCAAATATGTTTAAGATATCGCCAAAGTAATATCGAACGCATGGCTGTGGACTGAGGCCACAAATAGTAACACTTTTGACTCCCCCAGATTCGACAAATATACAAGAAAATGATTGAGGGCCTGTTGAATTTCAGTCCGGTCTTAGCTTAGACAGCTTGTGAGAACTTGTGAAACATGTGACGTTGATATCCTCAAGCGACGTCTTAGAAAACAGTTTTTTTTTTTTTAAGATTTCTAGCATTGTGTGTTTATCACATTACTAGTATTACCTTTAGCCCCTCCAACTAAGCTAATTCTTGTGCTAGGAGTGGGCTCACGCCAATAGTATAATGGCCAGGATTGGGGTCGAACCCGGAACTTCTCAGCTACGAGAAGTGCCCCTCTTACCAGTAGGCTAATTCGCTTGGAAAGATAATTTTTATGTATGAATATAAATTAACTTCCACCGTTCTTATTTGATATCTCTGATCTATACACGTCACTATACAGTACACAGTGCACTAGACACAGTAGATACTGCACAGTGACTTTATTTGTTTAAACTATATCTTAAATGCTAGTTGTAGTAGACACAAGGTATGAACGGTACCAATATTTGAACATAAATATATAATGAATCGAGTAGTACTTACCTACTATGATACTGCAAACAGTGACTTTCACATCGACACATCGCATATGAAGTCAGTATCGAAGGAATGTTATATTAAATCCAAGGGAATGTGTCCGGGACCGCATGAGACGAGTTTACCTGGCTCTTCTCGGATGTAACATGTTATTTGTTCGTCTGGTATTAGATATGTCCGCTCTTGCATTGTCTTACCGAATCTGATGAAATATCTCACGAAGATATTGATTCTTTATGCTGAGTAAAAGTAGCAAGGTGGAAATGAAGGTGTTTCTTATAAGGTAACGATTAAATCATCATTTTGTATTCGATATAGGACATCACCTAGTCGGTTAAGCGATCGTGTGTGGCCTGCCTTATTGATAAGGAATTGGGTTAGATTTCCAAATCGTTTAATTAAGTTAGGGATGAATTCTTTAGTAAAAGGCCCTTTACGAACGAAACGAAGATGCAAAATAGTTATCTACAGTCTATTATCTTTGGGGTTTATTCAACAAAGTAAATAGTATAGAGGTGCGTATTAAATTTCTTTCTAACTCCAACGTACCTATGTCATAATAACCCTGGAGCATATGAATAATTTACATTTTCAGTGCCTACGCTTTCACATATCCCGAAGGTGTCATCATGGAAAATAACCGTGTGATATTATTCACAGAACAAAGTTTAAAGTTTTGCAAAATAGTTTTATTCCTTGTCACAATTACTACTACCTACATGCTCCTTACTTTATTGTCACATTATATTATAGTCATTATTTTCTCTGATTCTAAAATATATTTTTTTTAAAGAATATTAACAATGTGAGTTTAGCACATTACTAGTATTCCCGTTAGCCCCTCCCGCTAAGCTAATGCTTGTGTTAGGAGTGCGCCCACGTCATTAGTTTAATGGCCAGAATGGGGATGGAACCCGGAACTTTTCGGTTACGAGGGCGGCCCCTCTAACCACTACGCTATTGACGCCTAGGATTATTGTTATAAGTATGTATTATTTGAAGTCATTGTTATTCTTAATTTTGATCCTTCCCTGTTCCCTTTTATTTGGGGTTATTACTGTTATTCAATGTCTGAATTTATCTTGTGTCATTGTATTCCATACAGGTCCACCAAATCATCTTCTCCTTGTATCTCTCTATATCCATTAATCAATAAATATTTTCATAGAATAGTGCATAATCCCTGTAACTTTTTGGATTCATTAGACAACTTCGTTGCACGCCATATAATCTGCAGCCATACAGCTCATCAACTCTGCTGAATTATTAAACGGCAATCTCTGAACCGACCGATTTTAATTAAACCTGCACCTAAGTACCGAACACGTCAAATGAAAGTTGTTCTAACTTTGTTCAGTACTTTCGGTACTTGGTTTCGTCAATTAGTTAACTTTGTTTAACCTCTGTAACGAAAACGTTTCTGTCGTTTATTTGGTAAAAACAATTATTATGTTTTGAATTAACATAAAACAGGTATACGATATATTCGACTTTATATTTGAGCGTAATATATGTGCATTAGCTTCACTGCACTAACTTTGTAGATCATGATCTACCATACATTTTCCCATTGCCGAGTGTCGTCGGCGCAATATGTATCTTTCTTCCAATCATTACGCTTCTCTTTTATACTAACAACTCCATTAACAACTCTTTAAGGCTAAAGCGCCCATCTAGCCCGCGAAGTTCAAATTTTTTGAGTTCTTTTAGAATTTTTTCAAAATCTGACAATAATAAAAGACATTTTTTGTAATTCGCGAAAAAGACCGTGTGCAGTGCATTTATTAATATATCCAACTTACTCTAAAACATTTCAAGAACGACAGCTATCCAGATAATCTGGCAATTTTTTTATATTTAGTGATTTACTAGTATCATATCCACCGTGATAATATTTAGAGTAAAATAAATGTATTAATAAATGCACTGCACACGGTCTTTTTCGCGAATTACAAAATTTGTCTTTTATTATTGTCAGATTTTGAAAAATTTCTAAAAGAACTCAAAAAATTTGAACTTCGCGGGCTAGACAGGCGCCTTCACCTTAAATACAATCCAACCATATTTTCCTCGGACTGTATTCATCCATTATCCCTCTTTTATTCGTGCTGCACTAAATTACGTTGCCGTTCGTAAGCTTTTTTTTATCGTACGAGCGGGTAGTCTAACTGTAGAAGATTTTGTTGTGTGGTAAGGACACATCATCATTATTATTTACTAAAGCGCGACGCAGAACATCGTGCATGATTCAGTTAAGACCTAATATGACCCAGCACAAACCTTTAAAAGCCCCGTATTCACAAAGACGGATTTCCGTGAACTAAGACACCTATTAGAGTACTCCCGACACTCGGCGTGTGAACAGCCCGTTATGTCGAGGACGTGGGCTTCGCGTTCCATGCGACATGGCGGGAATTATTTGCGATGTAGGTACTCACGAAGGTGCTTATGTGTAGTGATGTGAACTAGATAAGCTATCGATAGTTGCAAAAATAACATCAGATGCGAGGTCTCTTGACATATCCTAAGGCAATCACATGTACTGAAAACGTCTTGGTTTTTAAAGCTACAGAAAAAAAACTGCTCAACTCTTAATATAATTTAATGATCAGCCATATTATTTTTTTAATTTGCATTCATAGAGCGTTCATTGTATTTTTAAATAGTACGGAGTCAGGGACGAAGTTTTATACAATACGTTTAATAGCAACGCTCCAAGATTGCATCTTTTATGCAGGGCATTAGGCATCTTGGTTTAATAAAATGACCAAGCGTTGTGTGTGTATTCTTCTTTTCGAGTCGACGTTTCCTATAAAGCCCCTGAAAATAGTTACTGTGACTGCATCGTAGTGTAATTAGCAGTAATTAAACAAATTTTATTGTTTAAAAAAATGTTTCAAAAGTGCCAAGCACGGCAAGGAGATTGTTATTAAAAAAAATCACTGACTCAAATCTCAAAAGGAATTAAGGATCGGATTCGCAGTGAAATAATTGGTTCCACCCTTAGACCATTTATCTATGGACTACACTTACATGATCATTCCCCTCTGCCAAGGTATAAGAACAAGAAGTTCTAACACGTTTATAAAAACTGTTTGTGGAATCGATTTAATCAAAGTCAGTATCGTTTTTGATGTGAAAGGTGCTCCATAAAAAATGCCGACCTGCGCTATAAACCATTGCAAGAAGAGGTCAAACACCACTAATCTACAAAAAAACGGAGTAACGTTTCATATGTAAGTGTTTTTGGAGTAAATAATCCCATATTTCTAATAAAATAATTAAAATATAAAATGTCATAAAAATCGAAAACATTATCGATTAAACAATCGAGTACGAAATAATTGAAAAGTGTAGTATGGTATCTCGAGTTCGCCATTTTGAATAGTGTTGCGGCAGTGATAAATTTATGATTGTGGACGTGTATCGATAAAATTATATTTTTTGGAGTTTTTATTTTATTTTACTTTAAATTATATATAGTAAAAATATAATTACTTATTGTTATTTTTTAACTTATCATTATTCCACTATTTTTCCAGATTTCCCAAATACCCTTAATTAAAACCAAATGGGAAAAATCTTGCAATAGAAAGAGGAGTTGGGAACCTACTCGCACAAGTATTATTTGTTCAGTACACTTTGATTCGTCGCAATTCCAATGTTTATCTAATAAACGACGAAAAAATAGTAGATAATGCCGTACCAATATTATTTTTTAGCTAATGCCGTAAATATTTTATTTATACTTCTACTCACATGATTCTAAAAAAATATTTCACTGATATATACACGTGTAGTATATATAAGTGATGCAGTAGAAGTTTCACCTTGTATATTGTCGTAAAATATTATTTATTTTAAATGTTTCATTACCACAGCGAGGGATTTTTTTAAAGTATTGCATAAACGATAAACCATCGTACTGTATAAGATACCATAATATACAAAATAATTCATATTTTGTATTAGATGAAGAAATGCACACGTCTATGCAATATTTTTGTGATGATGAGCAAGTAAAACTATCGATATATCTAATTAGAAATATCGATATTGGTTTCTCCCTATTGCACTTAGTGTCTTACACTCGTAAATTCTTGCATGTTGACGTATTTGACCGATTAGTGTGCGTAAAAGTTACTAGTGTTGAATATTTATTTAAGTGTGCATTCATAATGACACAATTTTTTTTTTAGTAATTGTGCATCATTTCTTTGTAGTGGTTACCTCGTCCCCCCCAAAATCTGACAGTATTTTTTATTAGTAAAATGAAGCACGTCACGCCTCCTTTAGTTAACACCTCTCTGGTTGCACCTAACTGATGAAAGATGACATTTTATCGATTTCTTAATTCACACATCACTGCGTTCACGTTTCCCATCGATTTTATTCGTACCCAGTGCATGAATTCGAATGTGATACTTTTTTTTTTTTTTTTTTTTTGAATTGACTATATGTTGTTGGCCAGAGTGGCCATAACAACTTCACCCGGACAGAGGGCGAGCGCAAGTGCGCTCCAGCCAGAGGGGCAGGGGGGCAGCTAGCTCAAGGGCGCCACAAGGGACACGACCTCGGCTTGGGCCGCTGCCAGGAGAGGTGGCGAGGGTAAATCTACCACCGGATCGGAACGCGACCTCGACTGAGAAGATCCGGCAAGAAACTCAGCGGGCTTGTCGGGTCGGGTGCGTCTACTTACCTAGACGCACCTTCTAGCGGAAGCGGGGGTTCGTCGACCTCGCCGGCGAGGTCGGTGTCTGGTGGGGAGTGTGCGTGTGTCGTTCTCCTCGACATCTGAGTCTAGGAGAGCGGTGAGTGGGTCGGGGGGGTCCAGCAACACATGCCGCGGCCTGCGGCGGCATGCAACTGGCGCGTGTGTAGGTGCATAATCGGCGGCGGCGACGATTAAGGCATTGGTGTGTTCAGAAGCCTTCTTGAAATAGCGTTCGGACGCTATTTTGAAGTGCTTCTGGATAGAATCGAGGTGTAAGTCAGAATGAAGGTCTACGTTCCTTACGAACCACGGGGCTCCGACGGCTTGGCGAAGGAAGCGGGACTGAATGGCCTGGAGGCGACTAATGTGCGAGTTGGCCGCGTGAGCGAACACAACGCTCGCATAAGACATGATAGGGCGTATGCAAGCTTTGTATAGTGTCACCTTATTTCTAAGGGACATTTTACTCCGCTTGCATAAGAGATAATGAAGGCGACCGAGCACAAAGGCGGCTCGATTGCGGACGTTTCTAATGTGAGGACCGAAGGTCATGGAGCCATCAAGAGTGACCCCGAGATATTTAACTGATTTGGACCAAGGGATAGGCTGCTTGTACAAAGAGACAGTACCTAAGTTGGAGCGAGTGTGGCGTTTGGAGGGACGTCGAGAGGTGGTCCTGGCAAAAAGCACGGCTGCGCTTTTGTCCGGGTTCACCTCTATTCGCCATTTCCTAAACCACTCTCCGAGAGAATTGACAGCGCGTTGGAGAACGCGTGTGATTTGAGCCTTGTTACGATGGGAGAAATAAAGCGCGGTATCATCCGCGTAAAGGGCGAGTTGCACATTGTTCGTGCGGGGAATGTCATTGGTGTACAGACTGTACAAGAGGGGGGAGAGCACGGAGCCCTGCGGGACTCCTGCCCTGATGGGGTGGGGTGAGGAGAGCGTGCCCTCGACTCGATATCGAAAGGTACGGTTTGACAAGAAGTCTCGTAAGATGAGCACGAGACTGTCCGGCACGCCTAAGAGGTACAGCTTGTAAATCAAGCCGTTGTGCCAGACTTTGTCAAACGCCTTAGCGACGTCAAAGAAGAGGGCTCCCGTGGATAGGGGGCGACCGGGGGAGGAGTTGAGACCTTTGAGAACGTACTCCGTGATGCGGTGTACTTGGTGGACACAAGAGTGGCCAGCCCGAAAGCCGAACTGCTCGTCTATGAGAAGATGATTTGAAAAGATATACTCTTTGAGTCTTGCTAATAGCAGGCGCTCATAGAGTTTGGCAATGGCCTTGAGGAGGCTAATGGGACGGTAGCTCGCAGGGACGTTGCGGGGCTTACCGGGTTTATGAATGCCGATGACTATTGCCTCCTTCCACGCATTGGGAAAGATGCAATTCGTCATAGCGGCATTGAAAATAGCTACTAGGAGACAGATAAGTTGGGCGGGTAAGAGTTTGAGAACTCTGTTGCTAATGCCGTCAGAGCCCGGGGCCTTTTTGGGATTGAGACCTTTAATCAAGTCCTTCACCTCGGATTCGGTTACCGGTGTGAGAGTGGTAGTGAGGGGTAAGGAAACCCTGCGCTCGACTTCCCTATCAACGAGTTCCAGGTGGTCGGGATCAGAGGATTGGGTGCTAGGGGAGCACTGGTTCTCGAGAGCGGAGGCTAGAAGCTCGGCCTTTTCGTCGTCATCGAAAGCAGGGGGGTCACCTGAAGGGCGTAATAGGGAAGGCATTGTGACAATGGAGTCGGACTTTAAGGCTCTCGCCAACTTCCAGTAAGCTAGATGCGATGGAGAGATTCCTTCGAGAAGGTCACCCCACCGCGCGTTCCTAAGCTCGGCGATGCGACGCTTTACATCACGCTGTAAAGCGCGCATGCGAACACGGTTAGCTTCGGTGGGGTAAGAATCGTAAGCTCTGATGGAGGCATTCTTAGCTCGGACCAGTTCTTTGATATCGTCCGGCAGGACGAAGCGGTGCGAGTCACCTACCTCGACCTGCTTAGACGAGTGGCTGATGGCCGACTGGAGATGGTTGGAGAAGGCATCTACAGCCTGAGACGTGTCCTGAGGGGACGTGAGGGGTTCAGGGATGTTAGCGAGGTGTGGGGAAGAGACATCCGCTAAGGAAGTACTTAGCTTTTGCCAATCCATCACAGAACGCGTGGTCGGTTGAGATGGAGGGGGAGGTCCGAGCTGCATGAGAACGGGACGATGGTCGGAGTCGAGCTCTTGGAGAACTTCCAAGGAGCGCAACCTTAAGGTTATGCCCTTGAGGAGGGCAAGGTCTAGGACATCAGGGCGATGTGCTAGGTTGTTCGGGAAGTGAGTGGGGTGCATGGGGGCGATGACGTCAAAGTCGAGCTGATCGACTAGGGCGTCAAGACGCCTCCCATTAGGGGTGGTAAGGAGGCTATTCCACCTGACATGCTTGCAGTTGAAGTCGCCAGCCAGTATGACTGCGCTTCCCAGATCAAGGAGTGCTTCGATGTCACTCCTAAGCAGAAGCTTGTTAGGTGGAAGGTAGATGGAGGCTATGACCACGGCAGGATGGCCAGTAAGGGAAAGACGACAGACCGAGGCTTCTATGTTCGTGAGCGCAGGGGGGTCGAGGGGGATGCAGTGGAGGGACCTCCTGTAATAAATGGCAGTCCCACCCCCGCGGGCTGTGAGCCTGTCATTCCTTACAAGATTATAGTTTGCGATTTTGGGATCGCGACGGGACGGCTTAAGCAGGGTCTCCTGCACCAGCAAGAGATCAACCTGATGATCCCGAAGGAATTCACCAACCTGATCCCTCTGCTGGGAAAGGCCGAAAGCGTTGAAAAACGCTAGGGATAGGTGATGGGGTTTGGTCCGTTGGATGTGTAAATCCATTACGGGTGCAAGAGGGAGTCAAAAATGGAGAGGGAGTCGTACACATCCATGTACGACTCGATGACGCCAATCCTCTCAAAGGGATTGGTGACGTTACGGAGGTGGTGCGCTAGTGAGCGAATTCGGTCAACGTTGACGACGTTGAAAAATTCGTTCACCAGCGCAAAGTCGCTAGCCAAGTTGGTGGCGGTGGTAGGCGCAGAGGGCGTGGGGCGAGGGCGGGGGGCAACAGGGCGCGCAGGGGCAGTCTGCACCGGGAGGGAGGCGGAGGCCGTGTATGGGAGCGGTTTGCTCCATACATTGGCGCGTGGGGATGGGCGCGCTGGGAGCGCAGGCTTTAGCGCTGAGGGCGCGGGGGCGGGGGGTGCTGAGGGCAGACAGGGGCGGGGCGCAGAGGGCGCAGTGGAGATCGGTGCGAAACACACCGGGGGAGGCGCAGAGGGCATAGAGGGCTGAGAGGCAGCCCGTGCAGACGCTCGAGGGCGTCCACGCCTCGCCACCCCGCTGCTCCCCTTTGGGGCCTTGGGGCAACCGCGATAATTCGCGGTATGCCCCTGAGTCCCGCAGAGGACACAGCTTGGCGGTTCGGTCGCGGTCTCCTTCGAGCGCGAGCACCCACTAGTGGGATGGTCACCGATGCATTTGACGCATCGGGGACGGGCGTTACAATTACGGGCAGAGTGCCCGTAAAGTTGGCAGTTGTGGCACTGCGTGGGAGTGCCACTTTTGTGAGGGGCCTCAATAGAGAGCCCCGAAATAAAGCAGACGGCCTTTAAATTAAAGATTTTCCGACCTTCGTCGGAGCGGGAATGTGATACCATGTTTATATTTGTTTGTATGAATAACTTGCAATAATATCATAAATAATCGACGACCGCTTGGCGCAGTGGTTAGAGCGTAGGCCGCTCGGCTCACTGCACATGGTGGTTGCGGGATCGATTCCCGCCGGGCTAAATTTCGGAAATGGCCTTTTCGTAATTTGCCCTGTTCTGGGTGTCACTGGGATCGCCCCCAGTCCATTGTACGGCCATAGTACAAGTGTTGCTTAGTTTGGGACCATACAGTTGATGTGTTCGTCTGGCGATATTTATTATTATTATTATAATAACTTAACTACTTCTCTCGTACTATTTACTTTATGCTTACCATAAATGTGTATTTTGAATTACAAATGAAATTTCCAGTAGAATCAATTAACATAATCCAAAACCAGTAATGAAAGAGATGTAAATTTGATTCTCATCTCTAGCATCACCCTTAACACCAACAGAATCAACACAAAGGGTGTTAAACAAAATTTACTGTTTAGCATAAGTTTCTTTCGGGCGCATTAGGGATAAACTTTCGCAATAGACAGACAATTGTAGTAAAGTCGCGCCCATAATTAGAGGGGCCTCAAACATGCCGGGAATCAAAATTACAAAGGGTCTGGTGTGAAGCACGCATCCTAGATGAGACCGCAAGGGTCGGGACATATATGGTGATTACGAATAAGTCTGCGGCACGATTGATGTTTCCTTAGATTTGGACAACGAAGGATATGACGTAAATAATTCAAAATTAAGCGTTAAAAGCTGCACATGTATTAATTTCAGTTACGAATTTGTAAAGGATTTGTTAAATATCAGGACGGGTAGCGCATATACAAGAAAATAAAACACTCAAATAACTATTGTAAAAAAAAAATTGAGGTATACCAAACCATTTAAACGCCCACATAAGTCGAAGATACCAATGCTAAAGTAAGTCTAGAGCCTGTCAATTTCCTTTATTTGCGCACCAGCTTAGACAATATTACGCCAGTGAATTCCATACCACTGAAATTATCCTGTCTCGTCGTATAACACAGACGTCACTCACATTTCCATGCTGATCTAGGGAGCAAAGGGTAACAAGACATGAGCTGTTTACGTTCCTTCGCAAGTCATCGAGTCAACGCAATATGGTGCTGTGTGTTGTTTGCATGTTATTATCGTGTATGTGGCGATAAGGCTTAAAGAAAGACAATGGAAAGGCTTGTCGCTTTTTGGGATTTGAAAAATAATGTACAGAGTGTTAAAGACTAAAAATAATACTGGCATAATTAAATGTTATAAAAAATATCGATTTTTGAACACATCTTTTAATAAAAAATCTTTAAATAAATGTGGTATCTCATGTACTATTCAATAAATGTTCCAATCTTTCTCTTGGATATTGTTAACTGTGATTATGTGGTCGATTGTCAAAATATAAAGATATAGCTACAGCAAATAACACCTATATCAATATCCATTCAACTTAGATCCAGCTTAATTATCCCGTTGTTTTGCTTGTATATTGTAATTTGCGTTTTGCCGCCTCTGTTAATACGATAGTTTATCTTGCTTAAGGGTTTGTTTTGGCATACTAATGGGACACAAATTGAGTTCAAGTAAGTTGTTTTGTTAAAATCCTGTGACTGTAATAATTTTCGCTTTGTAACTTAAGTTCAGACACCCTGATTGATTCAAGAAATTATAATTCGTATTATGAATTTGTGTCATCACAATATTTTTGGTGCAACTTCCTAGTTCCCCCCAACAGGAGTTTTACTCTGCGGGTACGATATGACCTCAAAGTATGCAAATCTTCTGATTGTCAATTCTCCTCACGAGTTTTTCATTCGCCAGTCCAACATCCATCTGCATTTGAATACTATTCACTATTTTCTTTAGTTTTTTTGTTGGTGAATTTGCTTTTGACTTTACATATGAGCAGACTAAGTAATATGAATAACTCAAATTAAAATCCCTATCATAAGTATTTGCAGTTAATTTAACACTAATATTATAAGATTTTCTAAGACCTCTTGATTATGCCCCAAAATGTAATTTACTCGTGTGGACAAAGCCTCTTCTTCACTGTTCCACCCACACTTATCTGTCCTAGTCTATTTTTATACTTACTTTTATACTGAATATTAGTAGTACAAACATACGCTTAGTAGTAAGTCAAAATTGTAAAGTTATATTTTAACCGACATAAACTAAACCTAATTTCGTTTGAAGCCATTTTAAAGTTTTGAGCAAATATTTCGTTCGTATCTAACTTTGTAGAAACTTGAAAAATGGTTACATAGTCAATTTAAACCAAGTTGCTATGGTCCGTTCGCTGCTTTGCATTTAAATCAAGTTGGTTATTTCTAGTATGGGGTTTGCAGAGTGGACCACATTGGCCTTTACAACTTGCCCGTGTGACAGAATAATCGATTAGAAAACTTAGTACATTATTCTACCCGCTCTGAAACAAATTTTATTTGCTTTACTTTTAAAATTGATTCAGAGTACTTCGGGAGTTAGTGAGTTCTGAAGAGCGCTGTCGTGATTTCTCCTGAAGAATGCTATTTATTTTCCAGCTTTTATTTTCAATCACAAACCCTGTCTTTAGTGTGTTGAATTTTATTACCTATACTATACTCATCATACTTTCTGGTATTATGTGTTCTGTTATTCTGTAACTTACTTTGATTCCGGAAAAATTAATGGTGTATTATACTTCACGAGATTTTATTAATTAAATTTACCCGTCGCCTCCATACCGTCATATCTTGCCCTCAACAAAGGATAGCGTACTATTATTATGTAAATTTTTACCACAAATTTTCACTACGCTTTAAGTTTATTTTTTCTTTACACACCTCAATTTTATGACCGTCCGTCGTACCTACATGGTATTCTGAAGAATTTAATAAGTATGCAACGTTATTAATAGATCCCCCAACCCTTTTTAAACGATAATATTGACAGATAAAAGCAGCATTTTAATATAAAATCAAATTTCACAAGTTAAATTTGTGAAATTGCATGTTTATTTTCAAGAATTACAAAGCAAGCTCGATCCAAATAAGAGTTTAAACAAAAATAATTCTGTACATTTCAATCAATCGCGACGTCAGTTAGTCAATCAATCCGGGAAATAAATTTCTTTTGGAATATATGAACAACAAATGCTATTTGTTACTTTTATTTGTTATTTTTTTGTTATAAGTATTTTAAAATTGTATCATGTAGTGAAATTAGTTCTTGAATTCTGATATTAGTAAATAAAATTAAATTTAAATTAAATAGGTTGTAACATTATTTATATTTACTACATACATTACTTATATTATTGGATTTGACTTTTGCTTTATAGATATTGGAGGTCAAATGTGGTCATCGATCCGCCATCCAAATCGTTTTACACGAGATTAAAAACATTTAAGTAGATGTTACAAATATATTTTTTTACAAATAAGTATATAATTATTACGCTACTCGGCTATTTGAACCCCAATAAGTAAAAAAAAACGAATCGCTTCGCAAGATTATTTCAGTCGAGCCAACCGCTAACAATTGACTTCCTTCGCTGAAGCTTTTAAGGAACAATCTTGTGGATTAGCCCCTGCTCAGATCGCGCGGTGAATGCTAATGGTTTTGTATCTACATCGTTGCTTACTATGCTTGTACGGATAACCCAGTTGTGCTATTGGAACTTCTTAACCTTTAATTGCAAGTAAATCTCGGTGTTTTATTCGGTGACCTACTGGAATACAGTCTGACAAATTCTTACGGGTTGTGTAGTTAACACTTTGATTCCCGGTGGCACATTAATGCTAGTTTTATTAGCTAATACCAGCAAGTCCCGGTGGCACATTACTGTGTTTGCAGGACGCAGGCTAATTAAAACCGTTTTTCTAAAAAGCTATGGTATATTTTTGCTTGAAGTAATGTTATTCTTATTTGGCATTATAACATACGGCCCCTTTATTCAAGAAACTAAAACAGTCATCAGAAAGGCGATAGTGCCAATAGAATTTGAATGAGAGGGTTTTTTACGACACTTGTAATTTGACGCCGCGATACGGCATATGACCGCGGGTCTTGACGGATGTGCGCGAATTAAACGTCACGGATGCCAAAGGGTTAACTATATTTTTAAAGATAATCAATTAAACCTTTTTAGTGTTTTTTATAACAATGTTGATGTTAAGCAGTTACTATAACCTATAGATGCTTGAAATACCAAAGCCATTGCTTCCACGTTGCCGACTTGGAGAGGAGTAGGGCATAAGGTTACATTTGGGGTGGGTTGGCCTTCCGGTTCTCTCACTCATCGTACGAAACGCAGCATTTATAGGTACTTCAGCTTGGGTTTCGCACAATTAAATACTACTTACTATTGGAATGGATAGAGATATAAGATTATATAGGTCTACTATCGAAACCTGCTTGAACTATAAGTATCTGCTGAAAGATTTCATCTTGAGGATCACATTAAATAAATATAAATAAACTAGCTGACCCGACAGACGTTGTCCTGTCTTAATTTTGAATATTGAATTCGAATTGTTCCACTCAACTTTCTGATTTTTTTCTTTCATAAGAATCTACTCCTGACAATAATACACAGAGCGAAATCGTTTCTTCCGTTCACGGGTGTAGCGATGACCAAGTAAATAAGATTCATGTTTATACTCGTATATAGACAAATAAATATCGCCAGACTAACACACCAACTGTACGGTCCCAAACTAAGCAACTCTTGAAAGCTGGGTACCATACAATGGACTGGGGACGATCCCAGTGACACCTAGACTGGGGCAAATTACGAAAAGGCATTTTCCGAAATTTATCCTAACGGGAATCGAAGCCGCCACCACTCGGTGCAGTGAGCCGAGTGGCCTGTGCTTGAACCGCTGCGCCAAGCGGTCGTCGCACATTAATGGCATACGTTCTCACAGGCTATTTGCTAATTAAAACTGTTCAGAATTTTATGACGGTGCATATTGTGTAACGATTTCAACTTAATTCCAGGTGCTAAAATTACTGTGTACGTATACAATACAGGTGATTACCCCTCATAATTTCGACATAAAAGATTGGTGTAACAAGAAACTCGCTCGAAATATAATTAACCCTGTCAAGTTATTTAATGCGCATTAAACGTGTCTTTGTTTAGGATTACGTTTAATAAACGCCTGAGTCGAAATTGGTCGGACCTCAGGCGACAAACACGTTGTTTTCCCTCGTGACAAAATACAGGCGAGGTTAATAGCTTTGCTACAATTTTTTATGTAAAGCAAACATGTTGCCGGGATAAACGATTACCTAAGGACATATTTTAAATTAGGAGAACATACAGTGCTGACCTGGTGAGACCGTTTTTCATATATTTTTTTAAAAACTTTTTGTCATTTCCCTGGAGACACGCTACTGAAACTGTGTAGGTATTTATTTTAGAAGGTAATTTTTAAAGCTTTCAGGGCTTTATATAAAAATAAGTTATTTCTAAGTCAAATGTTTATTGTATTCTAGAGTCAATTTTCTATTTTCAAAGTAACTTATTTAATAATAATGACTCAATATGAAGACATTCGGAAACAATAAAACAACCTACTTTTCTCATGGCGATAGTACAACTTATTCGTGTTTATAAATGGGATCTCTTTCAAATGTAAAAGTTGTTCTGCCACATTCCTTTGTTAGTGTCTAGGTCTGCGGTACGACCTACATGTTTTCATCTGTAATATCTGAATAATTCATAGACTGCTCTATTTTGCAATGGCACTGTTGGTAACGTATACTGAAATATGTCATAGCTGCTCGACAAATAATTTTCTTTTGGCAACAATACAGTTTCGTGGTTATCGCCCGATATTTAAATAACCGACTTCAAAAAGGTGGAGGTTATCAATTCGTGTGTATTTTTTTATTATTTCTAATGCCATATTGAAACGTTATGGTCCATTCGTTGTTAGTGGTTTAGGCAAGATATTTCTGAAGCTGTCACCCCCAAACATAATGATTTTCATATCGCATAATTTGTTCTGTTCTAAAATCTTCATAGCGTTCGTTGATGACATGAAGTCTGAATTTCGCACGTCGTCGATACAAAGTAAGAAAAAGAAATAATTTTATTTCACACAGCCAACACACACAAACAAAGTGTACCTATAAATCCAAGTGCACGTCGTCTTGTGAAATAAGGCGGCCACTCAGCTCGATGCCAGAATACAGCGCGAGCCGCAACGTTGCAGTTTCGGCGTGATGGTGGCTGGTAACTCCACAAAAATATTTCCGTTAAAATTGGCATTGTTAAAAGAACATAAAAGGGGACTAATTAGCATAATTAGCGCTCCCGTCACAACACACTCTAATTACAATGCACGGAACCAAAGGAAAGTAACAATGGCTGATAGGATTTTTCCATTAATGTTTGTAATTTAGGAGGAACGTTGTTTTTTGTGCTTATAATAATAATTACAATCATGGTGATGGGTGAGTAGGTACCTAATACTTATTTTGTGATCCATGGGACATGGGAATTATATGACCCGCTATATACTAATAAATAATATAAAATATTTTCAATTTTCATAAATAAGAAGGTTCTCAATTAGCGTGTATTTTTTTAAAGTTTGCTAAGAAAGTTCTTACAAGTTCGTTACACGTTCCTACAAATTAAAATAATAAAGCTGAACGAGGCGAAGTGAAGTTTTTTACGACACTTTGGTAAAAACCTGTCTCGTGGATGCCTCCTTAAAATATTTACCAATCACAAATACGTTACCCGAGATCGATATAACGCTAATAATTAGCGTTATTATTACGATAATACAGTCCACCCAAACAAATTGTAATTACTGGATGTATATCCTATTACCTTCTATGTATATAGAAGGTAATTAAAATTGGATTCATATTACCACGGCTCCCTTATAACGTTCAAATTCAATTTCTAAAAGAAATCGGTATTACTTTGAGAAAATAAATTAAACGTATAGAACAAACAAAAGATTTTGCTGAATTGAATACATCACAATGCGAAATAAATGATCTAACATTAGGTCATCGTATCGAAGTCCTATCGAGCTGCATAAATATAAATCGAAAAAGGCAGCGATGCGATCGACTCCGGCCGTCTGGAGTCCGACGGACCGAATATTTAATTCTTCGCCTGCGCTACGTTTTCGCTTTTTACGAACCTTTTTTTTCTTTATTCTCCAATTTTAATTGATCGCTAAAGCGTTATTTGCGCGAAATCTTTCGGCGCGGAGTTCTGCTAATTTGGTTTCAAGGGATAAAGATGTTTATCTTTTCGAAGGTTCAAGAAAATACAGTACAGTCGTTGAACTTAATGCATTAATAGTCTTAGTGGTAGAGGAGCCGCTCGCGTTCCTGTTTGATTCCGTATTCGATCACCATCCTGGTCAGGTAAAAACATAAACAACATTTTTGTTATGCTATAGTGAACAAATAGCCCCCAACGACGACGCAGAATAAACTTTTATATGTTGCCTTTACCTTGTTCAACAAAGGAAAATAATATCCATACTAAAATTTTATAAAAAAAAAACATTAAGTTAATTCAACACTAAATAGGCACCAATAATAAAATAATAGGTCTCGACAAGACACAAGATGTTGAAAATTCTCGAGAGTTATATAAATAAGAAAACTGAATAAGTACCTTCTACCTTATCAGCCTAATATACCTTTCTAAGTGGATATTTCTTAAGCTTAAAATTAGGTATCTCCATCGTTTAAGCTTAAAATCCAGAATTTCTTAACTCTTGAAATACATAATGAAGAAATGGATGAGCGAGCCGATCTACTTCAAGAACTATCGTTTTCCAATACCATAAAATTTAAACAAAGTTTCTCACGCCACGCCTCGATCATAGAGTTCGATCTTTTGTTCCATTGTGAGTGTTGGATCGCACAATTCAACTTGTTTTTAATGCTTTATTCAAATTATTTTTCTTTTTTATTCTTAGTTATTATGTTACGTATTGCTGTAACTTACGACTTGTTGTTCATAATAATGCAATCCTACGAATATTATAAATGCGAAAGTTTGTGAGTAGATGTATGTTTCTTACTCCTTCACGCAAAAACTACTGAACGGATTTGGATACAATTTGGAACACAGGTAGTTTTCTTGCCGGATCTTCTCAGTCGAGGTCGCGTTCCGATCCGGTTGTAGATATAAGAAAAAAATATGTAAAATTAACAATTTTTAAGTGCCCCCGTAGGCCTAAACAAAATAAACGTTTTGAATTTGAATTTGAATTTGAATATAACCTGGATTAACACATAGGATACTTTTTATCCCGATAATCCCGAAATTTTTGTTAAGTTAGATACTACGCGGACGAAGTCGGCGGGCACAGCTAGTACGTGATAATAATAATAGTAATGATTAGGTCTCTCAAACTTAATTAGACATTCGTGAAAATTTCTGAAACGTATTTAATTGCTGCCCTACTTTGCCATCACTGATCTACTTTTGATGTAATCTTGCAAATATGATTGATAGCTTACAGCTGCTGCGTTATAATTTTCATAAAATGACATTTTACGCAATGACATATTTCAAAGTCATTATCAGAACCTGTTTCCATTATTAAAACCTCGCAGCCATGTCAGACTTTGATGTTACTATACATATTTTAGTAAAAGGTAACCTATATCAACGTGCTTTCAATGAAATACTTTCAATAATGAAATTCCTCTCGGCATCATAATTTTGTGAGGCGTGAGGTGAGCTTGGCTCCGTGCCACTCTGTCAGTTTTGGCCCAGACTCCGTCCTCTAGGAAATTAAACAGTAAAAACTAACTTGTCCGAAATATATTGCATCTACTCGTATTAAGCGCTGAAGTCTCGACGGCGCGGCCAAGTGGGCACAGTATCAGGAGTTCTTATTACAAAAGGAAGGATGCTTGTGCATAATTACTACTCTGTTTAAGATAGGCACCGCTTGATGACCTTTTCCTCGGTATACTTTAATGCTGATTTGTTGCAGTAAAATGTGAAATATCTGCTACTCGTCCCGCATAGTCATTAAAAGTCGATTGAGAGGAAAATATAGCAATGGGATACGCTTCTGACCTTCCTATCTTTGTATAGAACTTAAAAATAAAATTTTGAATATTTTCGCATACCCATCTTAGCTTCTTAAGAAATTTTAATGCGTTGCATAACTTTTCATATTTTAGTCTGTTTGATTTTTTTGTGAAATGACCCGAATGCTCACAGCCCTAAAAACGCCGCGTACAAAAGACAGGTTAAAATAAGCTTGAAGCTTTCAATCAATTCTCAGTTATGCAATTTTCATGGTGTGGGTTAAATTTTGGGCATCGTATAAAATCGGGAGGCAGAATTGCCGAACCAATAAGGGCCACAGGTGCGACTCGAGCCAATAGGCTTCGAATGTAATTATTTCCAAAAAGGTATTTATTTTACATAATGATGATTACTGCCATTTCATTTCTAATTTCCAGATTGTTAAATGGTTACGATGTTCTACAATTGTAGCCTACGGGTTATTCCAATCTGATTTGCGTCTAAATTCGAACATAATGTGTATTGATTTATATTTAATTATTTATCATTCCTAATACGCATTAATGAGCATCTGATTTTGTATTTTCTGTGTGATATTTTTACTTTGAAAGTATTACATTATTACGGATTCATTTAAGCGTTTTATCTCCTTCCGTCTGCTACGTTCAAGCCTACAACGAGTCTTATTAATAAAACATTACTCAGGTTTTTCATGACAACAGCCACGAATGCTAAAACAGACAATGACTGATGTGCTGAGATAGATCTACGCTAAAAGAAAAACGTTTCGTGCTAATTCTCGTTTGTCTGTTACCTACCTATAGTAGCGGTTTAACAAATGTAATAAGTTTTTTTTATCTTAAAAATACTGAAGGAATTCGGTTATGATGAGAGGTTAAGGGACTTTTGTCTATTGGCAGCATTAGTGTTTATCTCAAGCATTAGTGTCTCTCTCTCAGCATTAGTTTTTTATGGTTTTGCATTTTCCTTTGGAACGGCATTCAGTATTATTTAGCTCATTACCATCGTGTTAACATTTTGAGCTTTAAGTAGCTGAGTACTATCCTAAAAATAATATATTCAAACTTATTCAAATGTGTGTTTCATCATGTTCATTAATACAAAGGACATTATCTTAAGAACTAAATGAATATTTCTCATTCATTTTATGAATCTATCGACAGAAACTCATAGAAATCTGAATCTCATTATTATTAACAATTTGAACGAAAGATTCAATATCCAATTGGCATATTCCGGCTTTCCCCTTTCATTTGATTCCTTCCTAGTGCTTTCACCGGACAATTCTATTTCATCCTCAGTTTAATTGGCTTTCCTAAACAACGGGGTTACCAAAATGTTTTTTTTCTTTAAAAAATAGAAGACATTCCACTGTCCTAACATTTTGTAATTTCATTTGATTATGTATCTGTTTCTGTATTTTGCAATCAAACAACATCTAAATTGACAAATTTATATGACCTGGATGTCGTGTAAATGGATTTTACCTAATAGCTACTTAACTGATTGACGGCTGTAAACATGTATCACGGTTTTGACTGAACAAATGTTTGGAATAAATGCACGTTTGGAACCAAGTCCAATATGAGCATTATTCCTATTCGGTTTGTATATCGGTTGTTATGAAACTGACGTCAGGTTAAATCAATGTTTGCTTTAATTCTGTCCAATGTATCACACGGGATATTTACATTTATGTAGTCTGCGTTTAAGGCCCACTTCTGGATTATTGATTTGTGAATTTTAACTAAGTTTTTTTTTATCTGACAAAGTCGGCAAATAAATTTACGACCCGGCTGATGTTAAGCGGTTAACGTCGACTGTAGATGCTTGCAATTTAAAAAGGCTTTCGTCGAACGTTGCTGACTTAAAGCGGAGTGAGTTTGGCTTCCGGCTATCTCACTTATTGTACGATATGCAATACTAGCTTGGCTCTACCATCTTATAGAATTGAAACATGGACATTTAAAAATTGACTAGGTATACACATATACATACCTACATTTTAAGAAAAGAAATATATTAAACGTTTTCGGTCGGGGCATCGCTAAAATTTATCGTCGGAAAATGTGAAGTAGCAAAATTGTAGAAAACATAAAGTACTTATTCATCATTTCATGGACAGGGTAGGTGATATTTCAGTCGTGCACGTCGTAGGAAGGAATACAGACTCAGCTTTCAAAAACATCATCTGGTTTTGACTTGATGTATTTATTTATGTACCTAGGTATGTAAAGTATCTGAACTGTAGGTATATATTATTTTTTACATTCTCAACTAGCTGCCCATTTGGAATTTAAAATTGATTCATTATCATACCTATCTTTATTAAAACTTTGTTCTGAATTATTTATTTTATTATCATTTCCAAATTCAAAAGACCGCAACATTATATTTAGTTATCAATGGCCACTTCAATTAGAATATTGTTTTCATGAAACAGTCATTTCGTGCCTGACCTCTCATTTCACTTCAGCATATAATGGAGCCCGTCCCACGATGGCCGTAACGCGCCCAGTTTCAAACTAGTAACAAGTTTATAAAATAACTTTCTACCTCCCCTTTTCTAATATTCACAATGTTTCGTATTCTGTTCGCGTTTACGTTGCGCATCGAGCCTTACCATAGGAAGTCACCGTCGATTCGATTACTCGCATCCTCGAAAAAGTACGTGACATCGCCTGAAATATTACATACAACTCTTAGTGTACCATGTTCGTGCAACAAATAAAAATGTGAAGACTCCTTTCATCCAAGGCGTGAAGTTTCCGTCTCAAAGCCGCTTTGACTGTAAAATATTTCTTATTGTGCTTACGTTTTACTTGGGCACAAATCTGAAGATGTCAGCCTTTGTGATTTCTCGCCCGAGCGCAAAAGGCAAATGTTGTGATTGCTGGAACGTATAAAAAGAGAGCTCTAGTTTTTTTGGGTTTTTTCTCCAGCTTTGATATTATTTTTGTAGGCACGTTAGACAGCCTAAATATGTTGAAAAAGAGTTTACTTTATCAATATATATTCGAAAAATTGTATTACCTATCTACAAATAACTGCAATATAATAAATGAGCCTTGAGGTTGATTTGTGTTAACAAATGTGTAAATAATGTACTAGGGTGCGCTTTCCAAGCTTTTGTGTGTTATGTTGATAGATTTTCTTGAACGAGAAAAATGTTCACAACCACAAGCACATTTATCTAAACAGTAGGTAAACGAACTGCAGTTTTCATACCAACCGTTATATTCAAGCGCTATTTGAAATTGGAAACGAATTTGAAAATTGGGTCTGAATTCGCTTGCAGTTTTGAAGTTTAATGAAAATGACGGCCGCTTGGCGCAGTGGTTCGAGCGTAGGCCGCTCGGCTCACTGCATTGGGTGGTTGCGGGTTCGATTCCCGTCAGGGTCAATTTCGGAAATGGCCTTTTCGTAATTTTCCCTGGTCTGGGTGTCACTGGGATCACCCCCAGTCCATTGTACGGTACCCACAGTACAAGCGTTGCTTAGTTTGGGACCGTACAGTTGGTGTGTTCGTCTGGCGATATTTATTATTATTATTAAATTAATGAAGGCGTCTCTACCAACAAATCGATGGCCACGAAGCACCCACAAACATTTTTCTCTGTTTGGGTATCGGGCCACACAAATAGACTGCGGTCGGAGCATACAGTACGTTGAAAGCTCTTTTGGGTGCCATTTATATACTTCCTTTGCGAAGCTTTGTTGATCCGAATTTAATAGCAGTACTCAAATGACATTAATGATTGCAACTCTAAGAGATTTAAATCCTGGGAAATACTCGTTCTTAGGTGCTGTCGAGTTTTTTGTATCGTAAACCATAGATGAGTGTGTTAGTAGAGTTTAATAGTTGTAACAAATTTAAAAAAGATAGACACCTTTACATTGGTATCAAGTAAATTAAGTCTGAAATTGTTATTATTTGGAGTGTGAACAAAGACTATTGAAATTACTCGATTAGGTATGCTAATCCCCAAACACGGCGGACTAAATTATATGTACTGAGCCCAAATCCTATGTGAAAACTAATACATGTCTTATATGTAAATCACCGCCCTCGATTTCAATACCTTTACGTAGCTACGTAAACCACATAAGTGTTATCGCCGTATATATTTTCTGTATCGATTCTCATGTTTAGTACGTAGAATCGATAAAGCTTGCAACTAACCTATAAAAATATCAAAGAACGTAGGACGCTGCATTGAATTTCTAACTTTAACGATCTGCGTATTGAGTTTGAAATCGGCGATGCGTTCGCTCGTTTTAATTTCACGGTTCGAGTAAAAAGATACGTTGTTAGCCGCGCATCTACTACACGTCAGGAACACACTGAAAATGTCAAAAATTTATGTACTCACGTGTTGTGAATATTGTACGATATTTTTTAATATTTTAAATGAAAGTATAACCCTTCGTTTACAGATGAAACATTTATAGGTATATCGATTGATGTTCTCTCCATTTGAAACCTTAAAAAAACGACAATAAAATGAATCACTTGTAATCGCCGGTCAAATTTACAGCAACGAAAACTTTGCATGACTTTTTTTTTATATATATTTTTTTATTTTGTTATAGGCAAGTATTTGACCACAATCTCACCTGATGGTAAGTGACGTGCGGTCTACGGTGGTGCATACTTGCCTAGAAGGTACCTGTTCACTCTCGAATTGAAAACATCCAACATTTTGTACTGGTATGTCATAAGAATGTCATTTCCAAGATCACTGAATTGAGATCGATTTATTAATACCTTAAATACTTAAGTAGTTATTAAGAAAACCGCCACACACTCCCATCTGTAATTTACGATCGACAATGGTGTCTGACGATAATTTTAGTTAGCCGAGGTTTGACCCTTGACGAGTCTCGGAGAGAAGCTAAATTGTCGAGAAATTCACAAAAAAAACAAAAAATTGATTGGAGGATTTGAAAGAAGTTTGTCGATAGGTTTTAGAACAAATGGATCATTCCAGCTATTGATAATGACGATAATAATATAATATGCACTTTAACTAAACGATAACAATATACCTTCCGCTCAAAAATACTAGAACCTCATAGCCCATAAGCGGTGCATCCATAAAATGAAGAGATCCACGATACATATAAAAGTTTCCTAAAAGAGAAAAGAAACCCACCGATTTTGACGGTAACTTCCAACTCCGGACAGCCGTTGAAAGTTATGGCGCTTGACACGCTCGGAAATTGGGAGACCGTAAATATTCAGCCCTTCATTTACCAGAAGATAATAGCAGGGACGCGAGAACCACTGGGTATGCTATAATAGTAAATATTTAAGTGGCAAAGGAGAAAAACTGAGGTCTGTAAAACGAAATGGTCGATATATCTTGCGGAGTTCAATTTGCGGTTTATCTAAACACAAGAAGATTTTCTCTTGCTGTATATAAATTATGAGAAGTAATCTTCTAAGTTTTTTAGATCACCTCCCGATCACCAGAGTTACCTGTATAATTATAATATTAACTGGTATAATTTACTAAGTTGTCGTTTTGTAAATTTATGATTTTATTGTTACAGGTAAGCCATATAAGAGGTTCGAGTTTAGAGCAATGTACTGAAAAACCCACCTATTGTAAGTGCATTTAAACAACTCTCTGTTTCAAAGTTATTACCTATATCAACTTGAAAATTAGTTTAGGTAAAGCTGTTATTGTCGAAACTAATTTCTAAAGGTAAAAGCCTTATTTTCATATTCCTAGACAATCGTAAAAATAAATATAATATAAGTGACGTTTATTGACTTTTTGTGCTTGATTAAAACGGATGATAAAGTTTTAGCCATATGCACATAAAAAATACTTTTATGACCTATGCCAACAGATGAAGATAAAATATGAATTATAAACTGCTTAGACAAAATATAAGATAGACAAAATACGGCCGAGGTGGTTCTAAACGTTTGCCTCTGTGCTAGAATGAATAATATCATTTCGTTTGTTTTGGACTTACAAGAAAGGTATTAGAGCTGATTTATGTGTTTCGTTATTGTGGATCGCAAATCGATCGCTCTTCCAGAAACTCGCCTCATTATCTTGGATTGAGTGTGGGAGTTTGAAGGCTTTTATTCAACTTCGGTCTATAAATCTAGTTTGGTAATTTCCTTGGAAATATTATTCATCGCTTGCGAAGTATAATTTATGTGGAAGGAGTACGTATGTTACGTGTTCCAACTTTATTAAAGCGGAAAAATAATAAAATAAAATTTAAGTTCATTTTAATTAAACCGACCACTTTGAGTAATTCTGTTCGATTTCATTCAAAAAGTTGAATCGATTTTAAAATACTATCCAAGTGTCGAACTAATGATCCGTTACAACGGCTATGGAAGTATTGCGTCCGGGCAGAAAATCTCCGTCGTATTTTATCCCATCATTTCTTTGTGAATGAAAGCATAATTAAACAATTTTATTTGCCGTGTTTAATCAAAAAGCCTTTTAATGAATACGGTCAGCTTCACTTCGTCGGTCGCAATTAATGTTGCCTTTATTTCACATCTGTGGTTAAGAATAATACTGTGCGGAAAGCGATAAAACGCTTTAATTTCAATTGTTTTAGAGTTTGCATTGGCAATATCGGATTGTTACCGTCTCTTTGTATTTCTGTGGTTTCAATATTGATTTCATTACATCTTTGTTAAAGTACTTATTAGGTTCTTAATTTTATTACTTTGATTTGCTGTCCAGATAAATTTAAAGATTAATGTTGAGAGATATATTTATGTTATAAAATAAATAAATATATTTTTCCAAAACAGTTAATTACTTATTGTAAAAAACATTGGGTATACGTATAATTAGACGACCGCTTGGCGCAGTAGTTCCAGCCTAGGCCCCTCGGCTCACTGCACATGGTGGTTGCGGGTTCAAATCCCGCAGGGGTCGGAAATAGCCTTTTCATAATTTGCCCTGGTTTGGGTGTCGCTAGGTTCGCCCCAGTCCATTGTAAATTGTAAGGTACCGATAATAAAAGCTTTGCTAATTTTGGGATCACACAGTAGGTGTTTCAGTCTGGCGATATTATTATATTATTTTTTTATTATATTATTATTATTAATGTGATATTTGAAACTCGTACGTGTTCCTCATATTTTATTGTAAATGGAACCGAATTTGTTAGATTACTTTAACATGTTGTAAGTGGAAGTTTGGTAACGAACGTGATATCATGAAAGCGGAATGGCAAAGCACTCTCGAGCCAGAAGTAGGAACACTCGAATCACATTGTTGGCAACATGACTTTGTCTCGTTATATGAGGAATTTTTTCCCATGCTTTTGGCATAAAGAAGGGTTTTCGATGCGAGTAGATTGTTGACTAAGTATTTTTATCAGTCTTTACCCCGCTGCTTAGTATCGCTTTAATCAAACGCTTGCGAAAATACGACGGCAAAGTTCTAGCAAGATCTTTTTAAGATGTCAGAAAAGAAAAGAATATTAAAACAGAATCCTTCTTCAGCGAGCGGTAGGGCTCTAGAATTTTGAATTAAGCACTATATTAATCTGATCGCCTTGCTCGCTGGACTGTAATCCTAGAAATTTATCTAGAATCTTAAAATAATAGGTAATAGTCAGTCTTATAAATTTCAAGTTGTTAACTACTTCTGAAAAAATGCTGCTTTTCTTACAAATAATTGGTTAAAATCGTATTGGTAATCTTGCAAACTGAGCATCTAATTTCCAAGCTTATTTACTTCAATAACATAACATTTTCTCATAATGGCCTGTATCACCACGATCTTAGCAAACCATCATACCTGTCTACATAATATACCTAACACAGGATTACAGGCTTGGCGGGATTATTGCTGAAAGTAATTACTTGGACAGTTCGCCCGCTTGGCGCGGACACGGCACGAGTTTGCAGCTGAAATTAGTTAAAATTAGGAGAACACAAATTTTACGCCACGGGTGCGCGTGGGTTATCTACCGCTCCTCTTTTGTTTTGATGTCAAAAAGGACCTACGCAAGCGTATTCATTTACGCTTTAGTTTATTTTCAACATGGAAGTCACTTAATGTTTTTTGAAAGAACAGCTACCTATATATGACATTGTTATTTCTCATTATTAAATGAGTCTTAATCTACGTTTTATGTTTTCTCATTTTTTGAGGTTCTGCTAGTAAGCATTATATTTATGGTCACTAGCAGTTGTTTTAAGAGTTCTGTAACGCCAAACAATGCTAGACAATGTTTACTATTCATTTATTTTATATGAATGGTCTCCTAAAAAAATGTTTTTAATTAAAAAGTGTCAGTTGCCATGTTCAGAACTTGGTGTTAACGCCCGTCATTAACCAAAAGTGATGTACGTTGTGTAAGGTCCTAACATCTCAGAATTTCGTTGGCAGTTGGTGAGATTTGATTAGCCGGACAAGAGCCCTGACAGAATTCGATTAAGAGAGCCTGTGGCCCTTGAACGGGAACACTTGCTGAACATGTTCTGGCTGAATACGCCTAACTTGTCCTCCAACTCCTTCACTGTTTATTTCGATCTTATAGATATCATCACTTCCTGTTTGTGCAAATGTCTAGATTTAACAATCGTTTTGTCCTCTGTTCTATTTATGTAGCGGTCTCGTCAAAAAGTTTATGAAAAGGTAGTTATGGTCCGGCCCTTTCAGACCAAAGGATGTAAGTATGCGCGTTCAAGTTTTAATGTATTATAACAGTTGGTTGGAGTTGGTCTCCTTTTTGTCCCATATTTGTGTTTGCAAAATTTCCGACATTGATGCATTATGGGTAACTCTTCTTAAGAGACAACACGTCATGGACGAAAGTTGCAAACTGTCCTTCGCTTGTTATTTTCAATTAAATTCAGTGTAGTCCGACGGCAACTTGTAACAAATTGTATCAAAGATGATTTGAGACATTTTGGATTCCACGTAGGATTAGGTGTACAAGAAAAGATAAAGCATCGAACTTTAGAAGTAAGTACATACAATTCTACGTACCTACCTGGATGTTCTTCGAAAAGGGAATCATCGTAACTTTAACCTAATTTGATATTGTTTTTGTTTATTTTACTACCGAGGAGCTATATTTTCCAAAAAGATTCGTTCAAAAGGGTTCATACATTTCTATTTAAATAGAGCCATGAATCCGTCAATCCACTCTCTTTCGCCGGCTCCATAAATCGATTATGCGTGGAATTTGAACGTTTTATTTCCATCATAACTTCTCCGCTGTTACTAGGAAAAATAATTTATTCTTTATTCCATTTATCATGTGAAATTGGTTTGTGGCTTATTTAGGATAGGTATACGATTATTTTAAGGAAATACCTAACGGTTTAAATACGTATAAAATTGTGATTATAGCGTAAATCAAAATAAAAAAGAAAGGGCGTACTAATAAATCAATTATGTGTCCTTATTCGATTCAGAGATAAAATGTTATGGATAGATTCCAAACTTCCAATCATTTTCAAAACACTTTCTGCAATGTTAGATATTTCAATAGGTATAATATAAACAAATAAGCTATTTTAGTTCTGTATTTTCCGAAGTACATTATACTAACATATCCACTTTATACCCAAGTATCATTTATTCAATGTCGTTCAAGATATCTCGGTAACACAATATTTCATCTGTCTCCTGAATGGTGGAAAGTATCGAGAGACAGCTTCTGTTTCATTACTCAGTATCGTTTTTGACGTATCTTTTTTCTTTTTTGATAATCTGCGAATGTCTCACTGTGTGACGGCTGTGGTTCCAGATTAGGTTCTAATAACACCAGTACATCAATTAGTCAGGTGAATATACCTTGTTCCATAAGCCGGTTTTTGTTATATATATTTGTTTTGTATTTTCTTTATTGCTTAGCTATTTAATTTAAGGACTAGGTAAGTTATTATACGATGTTAGATATTGGTACACGTATTTCTGGCAAATTTATCGGTTTCCTGTCCTACTTACCCGCGAAAAACAAGCCGCATGGCACCAAAATATTTATAATGAGTATTTACATCCATACCTATATTATGTAGGCATCTACTTTTATGCGACCAAGTCTATACAGCCTGGCGCTACCATGGCGACCGTAAATTAACACACGTAGTAGGCTTGGCTTTGTCTGATTTTCGAGATATTTAAATTCAATAAACATTATTATTCATTGACTTACTTATTCAACATTTTCTGAAATACCATTTTGGAGCAGCCTATGCGTAAATAACTCTAGCGCAGAGATCACCTGCCGAGGTCACGGATAATAACATTTCTGAAATGAAATTAAAACGTAAAAGAAATACTATTAGAAATAATAATAATACTATTAGCTCGCCCCGCTCCGAGTAGTAGGTAAGAGCGTAAGAGTAGCTGAATGAATGAGATTACAAGGGTTATGCCAATTTGATTACTTTATTTAGTATCTATTTTGTTCGAAAATTATTTTTTTTCTATTTACGGACTTTTTTTAATACTATTATGATTATTGACCACTAGCCCTACCTGTGTGTTAAATTAAAGTCGCCATGGTAGCGCCAGGCTGTATAAATGCTCGGTTTACAGCCCTACAGTAATCGGCAACCTATGACCTGGTATTCAAATGCCAGTGTTAAGGTCGATCAATGGCTATTCGTCTACTATACGCTTTGATACTCGTTCGTAAATTAACGCGATGGATTTTACATTTCATGGTGGGTATGCTGATTTATTTTTAGCGTAACTCTTTTTCATTTCAGTACCCAGTATTCAAAGCTGCCGTTTGATGACTGTATTACTAGTGAAAACATCGTGTTTGACTCAATATGATCATAAAATGTAATTACTGCACTCGAACTATTTTCAGGCGATGTACTTTAAAAAACATGTATTTCTTTGTTAATCCCTAGTAATGTAAATGATGCAAATTCCGTTATAAGAAGCAATGAAAACACTCGATGACAGGTTATTCAGTCACATTACACTTCACAAAATGTGTCCTTAAAAATAGCCTTAATTTTGACCATCTTTTTTCTAAACTCGTTCATCTTAAAATACGTGTATGTTCGATATTTTACAATAGAATCGTTTCAATAGTAAATAATAGTTGAATATTCGGAATCGATGCAATAATGAATTATTATTAATTTAATTTATTATTCCGGCTGTTAGTACTCGCTTTCTCTATCATTTTCTTATTAAATCTTTTAACTTTATCATTGCATTAGGTATGTGACATTTGGATAAAATTATGTCGGTTGATTGGTTGATACTTTCCATTTGCGTTTCTTAATCTATTTCAAACTTTTCTCTTTCATATATTTTTGTTCTTTGTAGCTTCAGAATTATGTCATAATTCATGTTATTGAAGTGTAATTTAATGTCTTTCAATAAAGTGTTGAATGAAACCGTTTTCACTTTGAATCTTCCCAATATCGACGCGTTTGGAAATATTGCATGCCAATGGGCTATAAACTCTTCGCGTGGGGCCTAAATGGCTATTAGATAAGACCGAACGGCACTTAGGGTGCATTTCAGCGTTCAATGATGACGGGCGTATCAATTGCTATTGGAAATATTTTCCATGTGTAATGGATTTTGGTATGGAAAATATGCTTTTTATATGGACTACCGATTAATACGCAATAGTTGTGTGATTATGTTGGAACACACTATACTTACTTCAAAAAAAAATGTCTACGGTGGTAGAGCTAAACTATACCCAATTGACTACAGGTCATATACGGGCTGGCTCGACCGGGGTAGTACCACCCTCTCACAGAAGTTCGGTGTAAAGCCGCTATTATAGCTGCGTTTCGTACGATGGGTGAGAGAGCCGGAAGTCCAACCCTCCGTCCATTCCCCTCCCTCTGACCTCACTCCCCTTCAGGTTGGCAACGAGCGAGCAATGCTTTTGGTATTTAAAGCATCTGTGCGCTACGATAGACTTACGCTTGTTTGCCGACTTTGTTTATAGATACAAAATACTGTCGTCCTTTTAACTAATGTTAAAAAGGCAATGAGCGAGACAAAATATTTTGTAAAAAGTCGTGATTTGACGTCAACAGAATTGCGACCAATATAGTGTTGTATTACAGTCGTAAGTTAAATGTACATTGTTTTCCTTAACATTTCTTTGACAGTCTGAAACTATTTTATGTGTCATGCGTATTTTATTTTATTGAAAGGGATACATCCGGCGTTTGGATTTATAAATTCGCCAAGGCAACCGGTGGCCTTGTCCGCTTCCTTCCTGCCTCCATTGTACCGTGAACATTTTATCTCTTCATCTCTTCACTTTCTTCCGAGAACGGCTCTAGTTATTCTAAAAATAGAGTTTTACGACTGTCCCCTTTGTGACCCTTCTAAATGATGGCATTTCCAATTTGTAGCAATTATTATAAGTGTGTCTCAATTTTTTTACTTTCATGTTCCTTATCTATCTAATAGTAGGTTAAAGTTTCTTACCCTGCAGTACTCACAGGTTTAAAATTGTAGGTATTAAAATATAGGTACATAATTTTGAACTAATTCTGAGGATTTTACGGTGTATTGTGAAAATAAAAATAACCATTATGTAGCCCACACTCTCTTCCTGATGAATAATTTAGCACCTCTCTAGACGTGACGAAAATGTAAGAGTACTTCCAAGATTTGTAAAGCTTGATATAAAAATCGCAAAACCCTTCTTGGGGAACAAGACTCGAGCTTCGGAGTGCTCTTGAAATATTTGCAGGTCATTCTGCGTCATGCCCTTTTATTCGTTGTACTTTATGTAGTACCTACCTACTGACTTTACGCAACTGTTGAACGAATTTTGACATTAGGTACTCTACAAAGGATCAATATCCAGCCGTTCTAGCATGTTGAAGATACATTCTTCCTTGCATAGACACTTCCAAACCCAATAGATCTAAAATATTTCCACCACGAATGGATTTTCTCATATATTTATGGTAACAACGCCATCTGGTCACACAAAAACTTGTATATATAAATATTTCTTCGTAAACAATTGCGTTTCTAAATCACGATTTGTTCCCCGACCCCCGGTAACTGACGTTACTCATTGTATGTATTGTGTCGTCTGTCAAAGGAGGTCCTGTACGTGCGGACAATAATTTAAGACCGGCCCATTCAATTCCTTCTGATAGTGTCGGCGTATGTAGGTCAGTTAGTTAGACACGTATTCTGTCCTGTCGCACCTCTGCCGCCATTTGGTGTGACTTTAGTTAGTAATCTTAATTTAGTACTCAAGGGCAAATTGGTTCTAATGAGAAAGATAACTATAACTATTAAATTGGCAAAAGTACAGACTTTTAAAATTTCGAAAACATACAAGAGTAGCTATAAGTAAGTATGACGTCGGAACATAGTAGCTTTAGCTAACTTTAATAACGTATATATATATAATGTATTTAGAGAATTGTTACCTACTTATGAATTAATGAAAAAAAAACCTACTTACTAATTTTTTATATTTTATTATGGTGATGTTCTAGACATCATGCCCAATCTAATGTCTAGTCTTAGCTGAATTTGACATACCTATCTAAAAATATAATAAATATATCTGCCTTGCTTAAAAGCAAGCTTACGTTACGATCATGAAAAAGTAGGCAATCCCTACCCTTATTTTACTTGGTAAATTTTAGTTAGTATACCTACCAACAGAATTAGCACCTCAGTTATGGCAATAACCCATATTGTGTCCCCAAAAGTAAAGTTTTTCACCTAAGTCAATTATGCCCCTCTTTGTGTGCACGACCTGATTAAAGTTTTCCTTTAACTAATTTTCTGCTAAATTATTAAACTAAACAAAACTTTCTAATTAAAATTCCCGACGGTCGTCTACGTCTTGAGCGTGAAATCTTTTTGCCGATCTTTCAAAACCTGTTTTTCTTTTCTTGCGAAAATGTGTAAACAGAGCTTCGTATTTAGCTTTTTTAACGAACAACAAGGAAAACGAAATTTCGTTCCATTTTTAGCGGGTCCTTGTAATCTACGAATTAATTTGTGGCAATTAATTTTCGTAGTACCTACATAATACGCAAAATTTGTTAATTAGGTACTTTAATAATATGTTTGAACCCTACCTAGATAGCTATTAAATATAAATAGATAGTAATTAAATATTCCTCAAGCCTTGTTCACGATTTAAAAATCGCGACTCTATTCAAGCAATTAATTAAGTTCAAAATTAATGGTTTTTTTTTAATTCTAAAAGCTGAATCTATACAAATAAATAAAATTTGAGTGTCTGTTTGTAATATCAAAATAACACCTTTTCACTAAATGCATATGAAAGTACATACGACACGTATAACAAAAAAGCGATTTCATTTTTTTTTGTCTGTCTGTCTGTCTGTGTGTTTGTTCCGGGTAATCTCCGAAACGGCTGGACCGATTTTGACGCGGCTTTCACTGGTAGATAGCAGATGTCTTAAGGAGTAACTTAGGCTACTTTAATTTTAGAAAAACAATTAGGGTTCCGCGTAAAAAAATAAAAACACGTGAAATCAAAGAGTATCTTGGAAACGGCTGGACCGATTTTGACGGGACTTTCACTGGTAGATAGCTGTTGTTATAAGCAGTAACTTATGCTACTTTTATTTTATAAAAACAAAATTTAAAAAATGGGTCCTGTCGCGCGGGCTCAGAACGCGGGAGCGGGCTTTTTTGTTAAGTTAAATTCCACGCGGACGAAGTCGCGGGCTCAGCTAGTTAGAACTATAAATTGCGATGCGTGATTATATTTTCAATAATGAATTAATTATTGTACCTTCTTTTATATGATAGAATGAGCGTATATTTGCAGAATGGAACCAACCCAACCAATTTTTGCGAACTGAAAACCAATATTCAATCACTTACACCAGGGTTGATTTTAGTCTACCATATCCTGTTATCTTCGCACTGGCGTTCAGTAGAAAACTACTTTCATTACCTAAGAACAAAAACCAGCGTACATAAGTGTGCTTTTTCTTCACTCCCTATATCTCCTTAAAGGTTTTATCTTCAGCTTCTCTAGATAACGTTGTTCCACGCAATAAATCTCTAGCATAGCGCTATCAGTCACGTCATATTCCGATGTGGCCGACAGCGCCGCCCCTTGGCAAACAAATGAGCCGTCTAGGATAGAATGTCTAGATGCGATAGGTCAAATTGGATGGAAAATTGGCGATCGTTGTGGGCACCTGTTGGTGCAGATTTTGTCTGATAGGAGTGTGATAAGCGTTTGTGATGATTTTTAACCCCCGACGAAAAAAGAGATTTAACATGTGTTATGTGTATCTGTGGCAACGTAGCGCTCAAGCGGATGAACCGATTTTAATTTTGTTTTTTTTTCTTGTTTAAAAGGTATCTTGTTCGAGAGTGTTCTTCGTTATGTTTCAAGAAAATCTTAAGATTATCAGCTCTTTTGTAGTTTATGAAGGGATATGAGCAACTTCCATGGGTCTGATCAATTCGAAAATTGGTACCCTGTTTCTTCAATGATATTGCAAGGTCATGACTTTAACTGATGCTGCAGCGTCACCTGGAATCCGTAGGATAACAAAATTTTCACTAACTTATAGCCGATATAGGTATCGTGTTGGGGCTAATTAGAATAATTGATAAAAGACTGTCGGTCGTAGCGTGTCTAGTTAGAGTTATTAACCATTCCTGTAACACGTATTAGCGTGTAGTATTAACTTTTCAACGCTAAGACATTGTAATAATAAGAGAGGTTCAACGATTCGGTACAAAATCTTATATTAAAATTTATAAGATTTTGTAAAAATATCATTAGTGTGTCGAAACGTGGTGTGCACAGGCCCTTAAATATGTCATTCTGATGACATTCAAATATAAAATTACATGTCAAAGTGTACTCAACACGGCTCTTAGAGTTGAGATTAATTAATAATTTAATTATAACCACATTTGGTTTAGATCTAAATAGATAGTTCATTAAAAAAAAACTAACACAGTTCCCATCTGAAACGTGACAAATGTATCCATCGCATCGCCATTATAACATTAAAAAGATCGATATACCCGTCTAAATAGTTTCAAAGGTAATCAAAACTGTTGCCCTGAATTTGTATCTAGAATCTAGAATGATGAATGTAACAGTTAGCCCCAGCAGTAACATTCGCCGATTTACATTTTACAAAGAACAGGAGGGCAAATAATTGATAGTCCCGAAGAGTCAACGATTAGGCCTCCAGTTTAAATTAATTTGCAGCAAATAAAAGAGGCGGCATTTACTGAATACACCCGATTTCCCTGTAGAGCGCTTACTGTCTGTGGTTACGACTTTTTTGTTATTGTGTAGAATTAATATAATACTTATCGGATTGTTTCTTCCTAGAAATAATATTTATTGATGCTCGTATACAGCTTTGCCAAGGTATTTATTTTGTATAATAAGTTTTGCGTCGTTACGCATCAGTGCATATTAATCAATCTTGGTTCTTGGAAATGTCAGTCTTATGTCATTCCAGTACAAAATGACACGTCAAAAGCTTACTCAAGACCGCTCTCAGACTTGAGATTGATTTATTAATACGGGCCCTAATAGTAAAAACATAATATTGTAATAGTAAAAACATTTCTGCAGTAGTTTCGACGACATTCATAAAATTTATGCGACTTTATCGTTTTCATTACCTTCAATGTAATAACATCCAAGGACAAAATTGGTTCTCAACCCCTAATGTACCACTGATAGAACAAAACAATCTACATTCCAACTAAATCTGGCAAAGTAAGTCCGCTAACATGAAAACATTTATTGGTACACATATAGATATCTTTATAAATGGCATCGGTAAATTAGCGCTGTCTTGCGCCAAGATATATTATAGTGGGGTGACCGGACCTCAGACACTATTCTAAACTGCCTGGTGTTGCCAGCTATAAAATGGATATTGTATTGTAAGTGGGATCACGGGAATTTCACGTTTTGCTGTAAACTCTTACCTTTTACAGTTATCAGACGTTTGGTTCCAATGAAAAATTAAGTCCTTTTATGATTGCTGGCTTTACAGTCGACTAATTTCGAAGTCTTTCCATTGCCCTACAACATGGGGTTTGACAAAAAGCAAGTTGACAAGTCCCTTAAAGGCCGGCACCACGTCTGCTCCTTTCAAGTTAAAGATGTCCTGAGCGACGGTTGTCACTTACCATAACGTGGACAAACTGCAAGTGTGAGTATTCAAGCAACAAAAATAAAATAATAATTCAAGACCGTATTAATAAATTGATTTCAAGTCTCAGAGCGATCTGAGGGCCTGTGCACACCACGTTTTTTAAACGCGCCGTCTACGCGCGTTTTAGAAACGTCAGTCAGTCATGGTTCTTCTCGCGCCCCCTCCAGATGTTGTTGGGGGGAAGCGGGGATACTGTTACAGGGCTGTGCCCTTTTTCAGTGGATTCTTCACGCCGCCCACATCTGTGGGCGGGTCATTGGTTGACGGCGTATAGGATGCCGTGTTTATATTTATTCCTCCGGTTGGGAGTCTGTGTGTTTTCAGTAGTGGCGGTGTTGTGTTCGCTAGTTTAGGCGATGAGGCTTCTGGCGAACGGGCAACGTGTGGCGTCTGGCGGGCGGGTGTGCAACGGTGCGATTCCCCTGAGCTGAGGGTGTAGCGACGCGTCAGCCCTCTTGAACATTTTAGTGGATAGTCTTGAGATGAATGAGTCCAAGCTTTCGATGTTGAGGTCTCGCGCGATGGTCGCGTTCCTCACAATTTTGAGAAACGTGCGTCGACGGCGCGCTTTCATCCTACAAAGGTTAACAGGCTGCGTCGTACTCGCGTGCGTATTGCATCTGTATTCACAAAAGTGCGTCGACGGCGCGTTTAAATACCGTGGTGTGAACAGGCCCTTAAATATGTCATTCTGATGTCATCCAATACAAAATCATGTCAAAGTGTACTCAACACGGCTCTCAATCTCAATTAATAATTTAATTATAACCACTTTTGTTTTAGATCTAAATAGATAGTTCATTATTAAAAAAAAAGTAACACAGTTCCCATCTGGAACAAATTGTGCGAATGGTTTACGATTATAACCAAGTACCTTTTGACCTTTTTTAGGTTTAGGGGCTTTGTATTTAAGGGCTTTGTATCTAAGAGCGTACACTTAAATGTATTTGAACGATAGGATAGCAGTGAAAAACCTTTTTTGGCAATAGAATTAAACCCAAAGTCGATTCTTAAATAGCTTAATGTTATCGAACTAGCGAAGGAAAAAATAATGTCAATGTGTTTTAACCTATATTCTAGTTTGCCTCTTGACATCTTTAGCCACTTAGGGCTGTATTAATAAACCGATCTCAAGTCCTGAACGCGATCTTATGTTCGCTTTTGATACGTTATTTTGTACTAGTATAACATAAGAATGGTATTACCAAGATCGCTTTCAGGCTAGAAAACAATGTCCATACAGGTCCATCTTCAATATTTTAGAAAATAATTTTGAATAAAAACACTTTGATAGATTAATTAAAAGTAATGTTCAATCTAGTGATCCAAGATGCCCTTTCAAGATAAAGGACTGGTGCAAGCACTTCGTGGTTTAGCTCAAACAAAATTATATCTTATGTTACCCAGTAACAGTACCCAGTATCAGACAGTCAGTCATCAGGTATTTTATATTCCTGATTATACGAAAAACACAATGTATTTCAGCGTCGATATCAATCTTATATAATAGCTAGCTGTGCCCGCGACTTCGTCCGCGTGGAATTTAACTTAACAATCATCCCCTATTTTATCCCCTTGGGGGTAGAATTAATCAAAATCCTTTCTTAGCGGATGCCTACGTCATAACATCTACCTGCATGCCAAATTTCAGCCCGATCCGTCCAGTGGTTTGGGCTGTGCGTTGATAGATCACTATGTCAGTCAGTCAGTCACCTTTGAGTTATATATATTTAGATATCGCTAGACCACGAAGAACTCTTAACACTCTACAATCGGCGACATGACTCGCAGTTTTGATTTTTTAAATGAATAATATTCTTTATTTTCCAAATGCTAGTGAACAATTGAACCTACTTTTGCAAAATGGAACCAACCCACGCACACTTCTGCAAACTCAAACCAACCTAGAACCACTAACACAAGGTTGGTTTTGGTCTACAGTAGTGCATGTGGGTTGGTTCCATTTTGCAAAAGTAGCTCCAATTTTATTGTCAGAATCAGAAAAGTATAAGCAATACATTCAAATATTGTTAAGAAAAATATGTGATTTGAAAAACTGAGAATGTTCAGCGACTTACTCGTATGTTACTGACCGTACCCAGACACTATTTCCTATTTCCCGCACAATGCGCGCGACCTTGGTAGATTTCATTCGATACATTGAGCAAGGCCTGGCTGGCAGGGGTGCCAACTGTCGGTTCGCCGCAACTCGACGATAAATAACACTTAAGCGCCGCGTGTACCCAAGTGTTGTCATTAGTATCATATTTATTTGTGAAACATCACTTTTTTACTTCTTACCGTCCACCTTGAGCTTCAAAGTTCTGAATTTTGAAATCAAATAAATGTATTTACATTAATAGGTCTTTAGTCAAACAGGTTTACTAAAGGCAAATCTATAAAGAATTATGAACCTATTAAAATGTTGTGGATAGCAGCCAGCTTCATTACCCGGCAATATTCTTGAGATGGTCGTGTTGAAATTCTTATTTTGCATCTCGGTGTCCACACTGGCGCCGATCCAACAAGATCTTGAAAAATTCAATTTCCAATGCCAGAAAACGATGAGGCATTAGTTTCCTTTGACAGTGCTGTGAAGCAGTAAATAAAGGTTAGTTGGGGAGAGAGAGAGATTATCGATAAACTTATTTGGCTTATAATTTTGGAGGTCGATAAGCCGAAAGTAAGTGATGGGTCCATCCAAATATTTTTTTAAATTAAGTTTCTTTACGCGGCTTGCAGTAGGAGTTAAATGACCGAAATCGTCACACGTTATACGTAACTTTGAAACGACCACTGTGAAAAAGTTATTTAAATATTAACAAGATGGCGTAAGTAAGATATTCAGGTGACTAGATAGTGCGACATCGAAAAACTTAAAGTTTTAACATGCCAAAGACTTAACAAAGAACTTCGTTCCTGACTTTGCTAGCGATATTTATTTATGAACACTCTTATACCCTCAATTTTATACCCAAACCCATATCGATCACATGAAACTACTGAAAGGTAAGGTAGTTCTGATAGACATTCATCCCCTACGCTCATCAATTATATGGTGGTTCGGCAGAGGCAGTTTGCGGATTGCCAGTTTCTTTGTTTCTGTCAGCGATAACCCCTTCGTTTATATCGCTCCCCCTTCATCCTATTTATGGGCAATTTGTCACGGGACATTCTCCGCAGTGGATTACCCACCGTGAAGAAGACCATTCGCCTAAGCTTCAAGTATTAGTGGTGATTGCGGAACCCTTTCCGCATCTAAAACCCCAAGACCAAATTAAATTATCAAATTTTGTTGATATAATTAGACTTAAGATGCGAATACACCTAGTTGTCATGTTTTTAGAAAAATATGTTTTACACCATACAATAATTACCACCTTAAGATTAAACTGTATCGTCCCTAGATACATTTAAAAAATGTTACTATTAAGTTATTAACGTCGCATACGGTAAAATTTAACCAAAACGTAATTAAAACGATAATTACATTGTCATTATAAAGAGTTTAAGTCAAGAGTTTGAGGATTACAACAGTGTAATAAGGTTTGAAATGAGGCCTGGCTCTTAAGGTTGAATTCGAGATTCGAGAACCACGCCAACAGGCCTTAACAACTTGATGATGGGTAGGAATTGCGGGCACGTGATCAAGAGGCCGTCTCTATGCTAGAGTCGCGGTGGTGCAATTTGGAACGAGTAGAGTGCAATTTTGCAACGCTTTACCCCTAGTCACCTTGCCAATTGACTACTATAGGTATAGCTCATATATACGAGCGGGCTCGACCGGGGTAGTACCCACCTCTCACAGAAAATTGGCAAAAAGTATCCATTATTCGTACAATATCAGTCAGAAGACCATCCCCCTCGCCCTACCTCTTTCCCACTGCCCTTCAGATTGGCAATCGCGAGCAATGCTTTTAGTGTTTGGGGAATCTATAGGCTACGGTTACTGCTTGACATCAGACTGGTTGGTTGCTGACTTTGCTCTATAAGAGAAGGTAGAGCCTTCAAAATGCTAACTCAATTTGCCATTATCCCTCACTTTCCCTCTAATACCCAATAATTCTAAAATCCTCTTCCAATAACGTCCCGGCGGCGGTGATTCAAAAGCGTGCACTTCACGTATTACAGACAGCCATTGTGGGCGGTCGGTGTTCAGGCTGTATTTGTTGTAGCGCAGTGCACAGACAGAACAAATGATGAAGGCTGCATTGTGCCCCTTGTGCGCGAGGCAATCTGCACTAAACACCACCCGGAACATACATGTCTGGGATCAATGTTTTTTTTTTTGTAATATATATATCACAGTCGGCAAACAAGCGTGTGACCCGCCTAATGTTAAGCCTTAGCCTCTAAGTTGCAACCCCCAGTGATGGCCATCGAAAGCACAGTCAATACCTACCTAAATTAACCAAAATAAATAAATATCGCCAGACTGACACACCAACTGTATGGTCCCAAACTAAGCAACGATTGGACTGGATTGGACGTACAATGGACTGGGGGCGATCCCAGTGACACCCAGACCTGGGCAAATTACGAAAAGGCCATTTCCGAAATTTGCCCTGGCGGGAATCGAACCCGCAACCACCATGTGCAGTGAGCCGAGCGGCCTACGCTCGAACCACTGCGCCAAGCGGTCGTCATATTATGTAGTTAGTATAATATATAGTTGTAATAGTTGCTTAGTTCATGGAATATTGTTGGCCTTTATTCTGGAATACTCCGTTCTCTAGGACCATCTTAGGTATTCTTAATAAACCATTAACGTCGTCATCTTAACTAAAGGTAATACACAGTTGGATCTTTAGTTCAATCTATATAGGTAAGTAGATGATAAAGGAAATAATAGGGAAGGCGGAGAAACTCATCGTATATAACATTCCGCACCAAAGCGCAGTCTATTTGCCTCATTGAGCCGAAATTTCGAAGTATAAGGAATCCACTTTGTTATATTTGTGGGTGAAATCAAGTGTGCAGTTGGAAGAACATTTTTAAATATTTCCACGAAGTTACGTAGAAGTATGTTGTTAAAATTTTGTGGAGAGAAAGAACCCAGAATTCCCCAGAAAACCATCGCATTTCAGCTATCCCCAAAATAACTGGTAGCTCCCAAATAATGAAATAAATAACATCACTTGAACCAGTGGTTAGAGATTTATCGACGTGACCCGGTGCTGTGCAATTCATAACGGCTATTGGTCGTAGCCAACGTCTTTCATCACGTCGCTTTTGTGTAGAACCCCCCTTATATTCATTTAGATTGCAGATTCGAAGCAACAGCTGAATCGATTCTATTGGATATTTTATGATTTATTTACTTTAACCAATTTTCAAAAGACATGTGAACTCTACCAACCCTCCCTGGCTTTGCCCGGAGTGCTTAGGAGTGAGATATAAAAAGCGCTAACTGTAACTTTTTTCTGCTATTAATTAAAGATCCGTATGAAGCAGCTGCCGAGGTACCTCGACACAATGAATTGCTAAAAGAAATATCAGGCAATTTCTCATTCGTTATGTAGCCTTTAAGGTGAAGGCGCCTGTGTAGCCTTTAAGGTGAAGGCGCCTGTCTAGCCCGCGAAGTTCAAATTTTTTGAGTTCTTTTAGAAATTTTTCAAAATCTGACAATAATAAAAGACAAATTTTGTAATTCGCGAAAAAGACCGTGTGCAGTGCATTTATTAATACATTTATTTTACTCTAAATATTATCACGGTGGATATGATACTAGTAAATCACTAAATATACAAAAATTGCCAGATTATCTGGATAGCTGTCGTTCTTGAAATGTTTTAGAGTAAGTTGGATATATTAATAAATGGACTGCACACGGTCTTTTTCGCGAATTACAAAATTTGTCTTTTATTATTGTCAGATTTTGAAAAAATTCTAAAAGAACTCAAAAAATTTGAACTTCGCGGGCTAGATGGGCGCTTTAGCCTTAAGGGTTACTTATTTACATACTTAAAACAGTTTATAGATCCAAAGAATTTGTAATAATATTATTACAAATTCTTTGCCTAGATCCCTTTTTGGGCTTGAGTAGAACAAGTTTCTCAATACGAAGAGGTATAAACCTAAGAGTTCCTTTGTGCGCAATATTGAACTTCAGTCCCAATTAGGGGTGTTGTAACCTATAAGACAATAACCTAACCTATAATGGACTTGTAATTGGAACAGAAATTAACTCGGGCGCGTGCCTGTGCGGTCACGGTCCAATCTACCGTTTGATAAGGCCCACCAAGCATTTGGCGAAGGCACAATGATGGGTCTAATGGAGGTTACCGATATTAGTAACGTGTCACGGTTAGTTACAATTGTATTGAGTAAGTAATGTTAGTACCAATCGCAAAAGGAAAACATAATTATAATCAATCAAAAATATTCACACGAAACAAAAGCCATGAAATTTCAAAGCTTCATTATTCCACGCATGGAAATATACAGAATTGATTGCGGTCACCATGAGTTTATAAGTACCTACGTTAAGAGTCACTAGTCGCTAGCATCTACGTAAAATATTTATATTGCTAATTGTCATTTACTTAGGTGACAGCATCATTAAAAAATATATTATACATTTTCCCTTCAAATTCCCTGGGAAACTTATCTGTGTATGTATACCTTGAGTTACGTACCTTGAGTACCTTGGTTACCTTGAGTAACCAGGAAACTGGAAGCGACTTGTCATCATGATTCTGAACGCACAGGAAGCGATCGAGTCTGCCAATAACCGTGCTCCTTTACCCATAAATTGTTGCCGTGGAGCTTAATACGGAGAAATATGTGAATATCGTAAGTCTTTTCCTTGGGAGGAAATGTGTTTGGTTAAATTTATGCGCAGACGAATAAACAGTGAGAGATGCAATGTTCGCGAGGTGTATTAGCTTCGGCAAATGTATGTTCTAAATACTGGTAGATGTTCCCATAGATATAGTATAGCATCAGTCGCATATTCCAGATATTATACGTTAAATATTGTTTCACCCGTCTCATCGATCTGAATTCTGAATAATATATAATTTTATAGTTAAGTACACAGTTGGCTTACGTAGGATCATTTCGGTTAAATTATGCATAATATAAGTAGTGAATTTGTTTAGGATATCATTTTGTCTCGTGTAAACGATATATTATCTTCGGATTATTAAATTTTCTTCCACCCGCATAATCCCGCCTCTGAGATCAACGTGTAAACAATTTTTGTCTGAGTAATCTAATCAATTATTTACATACAATATTATAGAATAGTACCTCGGTACCTATTTAATTAGTTAGGATAACAAGTAAGGTAAGCCTACATAAGATTCATAATTAGTAAGCACCTGTTATTTGGATGATTAATTATCCTAGGGAGAAACATAAAATATTCAATTTGAAGTGAAAATATCATTACTATACTTTACGCGTATCCTATATCTGTGAGTAATTAATTAATATTTCTATTATTTTTGTTACAGGTAATTTAATACCAGTTTCCTCTTGCCAGCGATATGGTATGGTAAAAATATGTACAAATTGAGCTTTGTGACTTGCAAGCCTAATTGATTCCATCAAAGATTTCATGAAATTTATCGTTGAATATTTAATATTGCAAGCACCACTCTCCATAAGAGCACTTCCAACATTCACATTTTATACTTACCTAGATTATCTGAAGAAGAAATATGGATTGTGTCGGCCATATATTATAAATGTGTGGAGTGTTTAGCTAGATGTCTGCGCTGATGGAGACCTCTGAGGATAATAAGGAATTACTTTTGCGATACGTCACCTAACGGCCAAAGGAAGGACGAAGATTTGCTGGTATGAGGGTTGAATAGTCTCAATTATATTGTATCATTATATGTTTTTGTATTTTATATGCAATATCGTTGACTAGACCTCAATACTTTCAGACAAAATTGGCACTCCAAATTAACGCCATCTACATTCAAGTCGCGACTTCACCTTGTTACGTTCCGCCCTCTTTTGTTCGTTCGTGTCGTCACTGGGAAAGGGTAGCGCCATCTATGCTCTGTAGCAGCTTTCGTTATAAGAGCTTACGAACAGGGGTTGGTTTAGTGGTTGAACCATAGCTTAATGTATGGTAGTGATAGAAGTGTATGGAAGAGATAGAGGGTGGGTACTTTGGTGCAAGGTGCTTTTGAAGCAACCTCACAGGTGGCGTTGCCCTAACTGATGTAGAAGGGTAGTTTTGGTGTCCATTCGATGAAATAAAATTTCTGTCTGTAGGTGTGCAGTCAGCGACGTACCTACGCTCCTTTATTAAAGGGCTGAACATTCCATTTGTGCATATCTGCAATACTCTTTATTTAACATTAAATTATCAATCCAATTAACACGTGTTTAACTAATTTGGATTAACAATTGAAATGTGTAAGCTTCCTCTTTAATTTTAGTTCGGATCAATTGCCTTTTCTTTTAAAACATAAATCTTATCCACTAGTTTGATTAAAACCTCCTACCAATATTAATTGCGCAAATACTTCAAATGTATAGTTAGGTACTTACTGGACATTTTCTTTATTCTTAACTCTAGTTGGATCATTACCTCATGATTGCAGCTATCACAGCCCGACGTTTATCGGAGTTGATGACGTAAAAGCAATAGAGGGGAATATGGTTGTGTGAGGAACCCGCTGACCTGTCTGTTTGCAAACGACAACACATTTCCCTGTCGATATCAGATTCTTACCTCACTACCCTCACCGTATGGGTTCTCCTCTCAGACATTTATTTTATTGATTCCGATAAATCTGGACTTATATTATGTATTTGATTTCGTAAAGTGAATAAATATGAAATGTTTGAAACGGACCAAACACGTATAGCCGGGTGTTTCTTTCATTCAGTCACATTCATCAGTATAAATATGCAACTAGGTATACCACGATCAACGAGAAGCGTTACGAACTGTTAATAATGGGGTCATCAATATTCGAGCGGCTATTTTATTAATTTTTAGTTTGTCAGAAACCGATATTTTAATTAAAAACAAATAAAGGTGATTATATTAAAAACTAAAATAATACTAAATTAGTCTAATTATTTTAGAATCGCTTCTCGCTGGCTGTGGTATGACTAGGTACCTACCTGTTTAGGTAATATTGAGGATTAAGTAGGGAGATAAAAGAGTTGAAATCGAAAGTAATTCTAGTTTGTAGGTTTGTTGGTCATTATGATAATGATAGCGGTCTCGCATAGGTACGTTTACGTCACACATTTTGTAACGTCGTAAGCCAATTTTATGTTTTGTCGTCAACTCGTTCTTAGGTATGTATTTTTATATTTAAGTACGTCATAAAATCATTTACGACGATGATATGGAGATATGAAGCTACAAATATAGGCGCGACATGATAAAGTATATAGGCATATAATAACTTTCACATAGTATAATATTAATGATAATTTAGGAGTATGGTGAGCGGGTGTAATCCTAGAATACTGATAGTTAAAAACTTGCAATTTTCCGCAGAGATCGTCCATATTAAGACATAAACATAAACTGTAGATACTTATTCATGCTATAGTCAGTTAATTTCACGAAGACACGTGAATTATTGCACATTGACCCATATACCATTGTTATAAGAGTCATAGCGCGCCTTCGTGAAATAAACGAACTATAAATATAATACTCTCAAGGTTATAAACTGTTCTTTTGGCATCAGCATCATACAGCCTAGATGTATCTTGACACTGGCTTAACGATTCTGTAAATAAGGGTTGTCGCGGCCACTTAAGCACGTTCGAGACGACCGCGATCACTTCTACTCGAAAGATCTTCGAGAATCGATATCAGCTCCTCGTCTGTATAATCTCAAGTGTTCTTGATCACTCGGCCTGTCTAATTCAAGGGATTAACTAACTTCATCGAAGCTTGAGTGATGTTGTAAACACTATGTTAAATAAGACAAAACATACCGCCATAAAATGACATAAGTATCGTAAATCATTTCTGGCTGCGGATTTTACCAGCAAACGGTAATCCGATTATAAAGTAAGAAAAATTCAATCAAACTTTAGGAAGTGCCAAAATAAACCACTTCAATCTTAGTTTAAAAGCACTTAAATGGTTTTCGTAGTAAGTTATCTGATTAGTTTAGGTCGATCATGTTTTGGATTTAGAATATATCGCGATGTTTTCGTGCCGTAGATAGATCTTTCTAGTAAATTTACTCAAGTTATTGTCGTTATTGTCGTATATAGCAGTGATAGCCGATTGGTTAAGCACGCGTCTTGCGGGCACCAGGTCCTGGGTTCAAATCCCGGCTCGCACCTCTGGGTTTTTCGAAATCTATGTGCGAATCATAATTTCTATAATGATTATCACTTGCTTACGGTGAAGCAAAACATCGTGAGGAAACCTGCATATCTTAGGAAATCTAACCAAATTTCGAAGGACATGTGAAATTCGCCAACCCGCACTGGGCAAGCGTGGCGGATTATGGCCTGAATCCCCCTCGTATTGAGGGGAGGCCCGTGCCCAGGAGTGGGACGTTAAAAGGGCTAAATTATTATTATTATTTTATTGTCGAACCAGTTGTAGTATTTTGCATATAAATGTTGGGATTTAAGTCATTTCAATTTATGTATTTTATCACCCAGTTGCAAGATATTTCGGAGAATACAAGTAAACGACACGACGCACGGCACGCCAGCCCCAAAGCCCGAGCCACTAGGTGTTACATCGTATGAAATATTTAGGGCACGTGCCGGCGAATTCATGATACGTGACAATAACTTTGCATCGCACATGTTTTATTTAATGCTCAAAACTCGTGTGTATTGTTGAATTTAATTTACAAGTTTCCGCTTCTCAGAATTATTAATTGCCAAACTTTGGACCTACTGCACAGACAGAGACGTTACTAAGTCTCGCTGTACTGCCCAAGTTGCGGTTACAATGTACTAGAATTAAATTTGCAAACTGTAGACAGTCGTAAAATGATATTTCAGTTTCCTAATTTTAATAGCAACCCCGGAATATAATTACCTCTCATCTTTTGTGAAACTTCCAGCTTTTAGGTTTTTCATCTTGTCTTTTTATATGAGTTGACCCAATGAATTATTACGGTCACTTAATTAATCATTGCCCCAGAGATTCTCTGCCCTTTTAAGTGTACTTTGCTTGACGATTTATTTCCCATGCGGAAATTCATTCGTTTGATAATTCTGTCCCTAAATTTGTATTCAACTTCTATCTGCGAGAGTTGTTCTGATTTTCGTCGTCCAGTTGGTGGTTACACCAACATACCAGCGTCCGTGCATCGTATGACAAATGATATTGCTTTGTGGGCTGTGTTACAGCTGCAATGCTATTGCATTGTTCCATCTCTCGTTAAGAGTTCCTGACATTTCTGTTCGCTGGGTGTTCTATTGTTGCGAAAATAGATCGTTCTAAACTGGTTTGTGTTATCCCTCGTTTGCACCGCGCGAAACATTAACACAAAACAAGTTGGTGTCAAGGTTTTGTCTAGTGTAAACGTAGGGTTGAGTTAAAAAAACATTACGTGTTCTAATAAATATTTTTTCTTTTATAAATACCCAATCTTTTGTGTATGTGAATATGGAGCTAGTCGTTAGGTATCCCATTTCCATTTGGTAAATTTCCATAAAATTAAAATAAAGGTCAATAAATTACTCGGTACCCAGATTACCACCGACAAATGAAAATGTCTAGCAAGTAATCTTAATTATAGTTAAATTGTTTTCGTGTCCTTTTAATGAAGTAAACGTCTTCGAAAGACGATGTTCATTAACACACAGCGAACAGTTAATTATGGCTTACCCCAATGAGGTACATTTGTGCCTAAACCCTTCTGTAGGTACAATGTTTATTGCAAACCACTTATTTGGTTGGGTGTTTTACTAGGTCTAGACAGAAGTTAGGTTTCTCAATTAATTTGTGTTAAATTCTTTTAATTTTGTATTTTGTACCTAAAATAAAAAACGCGAAATGCGTATCAAGATGCTACATTTACTTATATAAAGTGCTTTTACTAATGCAAATTACTAATGCAACTATAGTAATGCGGAATAAAAACCATTATTCTCAAAGTGGATTCGTGATAAGCCATCTACAAATCCTTTAATAAGGAAGACTCCTTGCTAAGGGAGACCCGCAACAAACAGAACATACATAAACACAGCGCTACTCCTAGGTACAGATGCAAGACATGCAAGACATGTTACCAAGAAAAGAATCCCCGTTGAACCAATTGCAGTTTCCTCCGCGACGCGAACCTTTGACGGTAACAGACTGCATGAGGGCGAAGATTAAACGCATCCTTTTTCTTAGATGCAAAGAGAAGAATATTCTTTACGTTTGCAGACAAATGAAAAACTTTTTTATATGCATGTTCTGTACGACGTATGGGTTGAAAGGTTGAAAGTAAGAGCGTTTTCACATTATCCGATCCGATATCGGTGTCGGACGCCGATCCGATATCGGGGTAAGTAAAATGTATGAAATATGTACCTGTCTTTCATATTGTCCGGCCCGATATCGGATATAGACAGGTACATATTTCATACATTTTACTTACCCCGATATCGGATCGGCGTCCGACACCGATATCGGATCGGATAATGTGAAAACGCTCTTATGGATGACATGACTTATAGGGTGACCGTCTGCCTAGCTGTGCTATGTAGCGGGCCCCCCCGCTTCGTCCAATAGGATCGCTTAATTTTCTGTGAACATTAGCTAAGCTGTGTGAAGCTGCATATCAAAGCAAAGTTGACGGGCACCCGTAACTTCATATTGTTGCGGAAGTATTACTGACGTCTTAACAGACTTTGTTTCCTTTTAAACATCCATGATTGAATTCAATTAGGCCATAAACTTTAAATTGGGATTGGATTGGAATTCAATTTGAAATTATATATTTTTTAATTTAATTAGGTCTTTAACTACTTTACTATTTATTTATATATGTTCAGAAGCAATATCCATGGGGCAATTCCTCGAGTCAAACTTCAAAACTTTTGCAAAGTTGAACTCGATTCGCATTGTACGTAGCCGTAGTAATTGTGTTATCTACAACCGAAGTCGTATAAGAGGTTTTATTGACTCTGTTCCTATGTTTTAATGCATTTTTATTGCACTAGAGCTGTGCGTTTTGTTGTGCGCTTTAGAATTTATTTATACTCACACTTGCAATTTAACGATAAGTATTAAAATTCGCGCCATTCATGTTTGTATACGATTAAGTTATTATAATATACTCAATCAAGTATTGGGTTAAGTTTTGCAACTAAATAGTGAATATTGAAATGTGTTCCTATGCATTCTATTTAGTTATTTATTGTCAATATCACTCATACTGGAGTAAGACCGGATTATCACCATACCTTTGCCATATTCAAACACTAACTCAACATTGTTTGTGTTTTATTCATGTAAGCCAACAAAGCATTAATTAATAGTCAGAATCTACCACCGGTTCGGAATGCTGCTTCCACTGAGAAGATCCGGCAAGAAACTCAATGGTTACTCTTTTCATTGAAAAAAAGATGGTGTACATTCTCAGGAACAGCAACAGAATGTGAGCAGGCAACATCATTGTCACTAAATAAGTAAAATAGTAATCAATCTAAGTAAAATAGTAATCAAAGCTAGTTTAGTGAGGTGTCCATCTTAACAATGATTGGTTGGTGGTGTTGAACAAAACACACAATTTCGCGATGTAGACCTACCGGACGTTCAATACAAATTGTTCGATCACTTGTGATAGATAGTTGCGGAAAACGGCGAATTCGTCTGAAATACGCTTACCTACTTTGTGCGCAAAAAATTGATGGTGATGCAGTTCATCAATCGTCTGTTCTCCGCTCGGGTCCATCTATTGTAACAGCTATGATGTAATCTATATTTTTAAGTAGGTATGTTATTCTTCATACTTGTGACGACCGCTTGGCGCAGTGGTTTGAGCGTAGGCCGTTTGTTTCACTACACCGGGTGGTTGCAGGTTCGATTCCCGTCGGGGCAAATTTCGGAAATTGCCTTTTCGTAATTTAACCAGGTTGGGTGTCATTGGGATCGCCCCTAGTCCATGGTACGAGTACGGTACCTATAGTTACAAGGTTTGCTTATTTTGGGACCATATAGTTGGTTTGTCAGTCTGGCGATAAATGATTTATTTATACTTTTAACATGATAAGCATACAATTCACATAATGCGTACAATATAATATTAAAATAATGTTACGTTCGTAAAGCATGCTGCGGTAAAAAAAGTTTTTTTCAAAACGCAATAAAATTTGCCTAATTATTGGTAATTGAGGACATTTACCCCCTTATAATAAACGTGGTATAGCGGGCGAATAGTTACACACCGAATTGTCTCTTTATGTCATCAGTAATTTGACATTCGAAAGAAGAAAACAAAGCATGATGTAACTATACAACCGCTTTGGGTTTGGATTTAATATTCTCTTTCCAATTATAAATTTAATTAATACTAGGCACGTCAATTACAGTCTATTAATAATCTAATGGTCGATTAATCGAAAAATCCAATTTGCCGTGGCACACGTGTCGCAAACAGTATTGTAGAGCGGCAATTCGAAAAGCAATAAGTTCTAAAGCGTAGTAGTGCATGCCCGGTTCAAATTCACTGAATTGAGTTGACAGTGTCATATGTGCGCATAATAGTACATTGTTACACGAGTGGTGAAAGTGACTTATTTAGTCCCGAGACGGGGTTTGGCGCCCGAGCGTAGCGAGGGCGCTAATAGTTCGAGGGACAAAATAAGTCTTTCACCCGAGGTAAACACTGTGCTTTTCATTACGAATACAAGGAAAGTAAAAATAAAAACAGGAATTGGCTAAAGAAATAATACAAGGAAGTATGAACAATACTCTACAACTCGAAAAAAATAATAAAGATCGGATTGCCGCCTATTTTGTTTTTTTTTCGTTGACCGTAAATTAGGCCGGCCAACTTCATAATTTAGCCATTATTTTTCATTTTCATCTTTAAATATTTTGCCAAAATCTATCTTATTTTAAAGAAATTGTTGAAACTAAATTATAATTAAGTCATTTAAAAATATATATTCTTTAATTAATACTTAACTTTATGTTATTTCAATTTTACATCGTGCTGTATTTGAGTGACTGTAGAAAAAGTTTGAACATGGTTCCATAGAAATGTGAAAATGGAACTAGTTTTTTTTTATAATTTGACAGCTGTCAGTTGAAAGCGATTCTCCCGGGCCGGAAAAGTATTACTTTCAACCCGCTCCTCAGGCAACTTCAGACCTACTTTCAGAGTATGAGTAGTGAAATAGTACATTGTTACACGAGTGGTGAAAGTGACTTATTTTTCCCGAGACGGGGTTTGGCGCCCGAGCGTAGCGAGGGCGCTAATAGTTCGAGGGACAAAATAAGTCTTTCACCCGAGGTAAACACTGTGCTTTTCATTACGAATACAAGGAAAGTAAAAATAAAAACAGGATTTGGCTAAAGAAATAATACAAGGAAGCATGAACAATACTCTACAACTCGAAAAAAAAAAAGATCGGATTGCCGCCTATTTTGTTTTTTTTTCGTTGGCCGGCCAACTTCATTATTTAGCCAGTATTTTTAATTTTCATTTTTAAATATTTTGACCAAATCTATGTTATTTTAAAGAAATTGTTGAAACTAAATTATAATTAAGTCATTTAAAAGTATATATTCTTTAATTAATACTCAACTTTATGTTATTTCAATTTTACATCGTGCTGTAATTGAGTGACTGTAGAAAAAGTTTGAACATGGTTCCATAGAAATGGAACTAGTTTTTTTTTTATAATTTGACAGCTGTCAGTTGAAAGTGATTCTCCCGGGCCAGAAAAGTATTACTTTCAACCCGCTCCTCAGGCAACTTCAGACCTACTTTCAGTGTATGAGTAATGAAAACTAATTTTATATACTTACCTAGTATACTAAAAACACATGTTAACGTATTTTGTTATCTGTACTGCAGTTAAAACTGGTTCATCATCGCTTTTTCTCCGTAGATAATAAAACTAATTCTAGGTTATAATTAGTACTAGCAACCCCTTCTTGGCTTAGTACGGTCTTTCAATAAGTACTATAAACAAGACTTAAAATTATTTATATTTATAAACCTTCGCGCAGGAGTATTTTAAATAAATAAATATCGCCAGACGAACACACCAACTGTATGGTCCCAAACTAAGCAACGCTTGTACTAGGATGGGTACCGACTGGGGGCGATCCCAAGCGGAGCTCCCCGCGGAGCCTCTGGTGGCAGGCACGGGCGTGCCTGCCATTACAGCATGGGCTCGAGAGGGGGCGCTGTGTTACGTGTGTCAACACAGCGCCTGAGGTCGGAGTGGCGCGTCCTTTGACGCGCCCCCAGTGAGGGGGGGCCTTACCAGGCCAAGTCGCGTCGGGGATGCGGGAGCTTATTGCGTTACCGGGTCCCCGACACATGCGACCGAGAGGATACACCGTTAGGGGCGATCCCAGTGACACCCAGACCAGGGCAAATTACGAAAAGGCCATTTCCGAAATTTACCCCGACGGGAATCGAACCCGCAACCACCATGTGCAGTGAGCCGAGCGGCCTACGCTCGAACCACTCGGTCGTCAATATTTTGAATATATCTCGGAAACAGATCCGAAAATGTCGGTTTTCTTTTTAATTATTAATTTGTAAGTTAATTCACTGTTAGTACTCGTAAGACATAATTCCGTCCAATCGCACCATGATATTGTAAGTCATCTCTTCTCCACTAAAGAAATTATCTAAATGGTAAAAACCTCATCATAATCGGTTGCGTAGTTTAGAAGATATAAGGGACACACTGATACGGATATCAACTTCATTTTCTATGAGGATATCACATTTTATTTGGTAAATATTCCTGATAACTGTATCTTTATTTTCAACAAACTTTCTTCATCGTTACTTAGTTTTACTTAACGTAGGATAAATTGCACCCGCCTTGTGTTGATATCAAATCCCTATCCCGAGTATCCACATCCCAGTCGGGCTTTGTAGTCGAGCGGTGCGGCCGCGTCGCGCGGTTTGCGACGGCAGGAATATCGTAAAACTTATAGTACAGTAAAGTAGTATTGACCCATATACTATTGTTTAAAATAATAAACCTCATTGATTATTGTAAAAGTTTAAATAGTGTTTGACACATAAATGGATGTTGATCGGATTAAATAAATGCTGTTTCCGAAATGCTTTGCTATGTAAGTATATTTCAATTTTCGTTATGATTAGACATATCTACTCGTACGCATTTTATGATCATTTTTTAGGTTCATCATAGCAATTACCATTTTTTTGAGATTCAAAAGTGAATGTGTATATTGATAGCCGGAATGTATAATCTAACATAATCTTTGTTTCAATTAAAAGCTCCGTTAATTTGTTTAAGTTTTTATTCAAACCCATTACATGAAATACAACGATTATCGATACCTCAAGGAAATATTATGAATTTATTTATCTTAATCGTGTGCATAACCTCATCTCGGAACCCACGTTCATTCTAAATTGTAATTTCATCCCAGTGGCTCCCACCACGTGAACCATATATTACGATACAATAAATCACATTGTATTAAGTTTGTACCGTGTAACAGCTAAGTATGAAGTTTGACAAAGCGTTGTTGACTTTAGTTCTGCAAAATAAAATATAGAAATAAGTATTTAGGTACTTAGCCAGCGAGCCAGGTCGAGCCAGCCCGTATATGAGCTGTAGTCAGCTGGCTACAAGCTTGGTTCTATCACCGTTAAACATAGACACATCTATACAAATAAATAAAATTGGAGTGTCTGTTTGTATTATCAAAATAACACCTTTTCACTAAATGCATATGAAATTACATACGGTAATTATAACAAAAATACGATTTAAAAATGTTTGTTCTGTCTGTGTGTATCTTTGTTCCGGGTTATCTCCAAAACGGTTGTACCGATTTTGACGGGACTTTCACTGGTGAAAGCTTTCTTTATTAACAGAATTACTAACATTTCGTAAACTGCGAATGGAACAAAATTTTTTGGTGAAATAAAATTTTAGTGAAGTTAAATTCCAAGCGGACGATATTGCGGGCACAGCTAGTCTTTAATAATAAAACACGTGTTGTTTTATAGGTTTTCCATCCCCATCGTTAAAATATATAGTTTTTTATTTTATTAGGTATGTATCGTACAATAAAAACGTGTTTCATTTTATCGTCGAAATAGGTTCAGCGTTGATGTATCGCGCTCCCAATCTATTGTTTAGGATAAATCTCATTATTTTTATATTACATCCGAACACGTGTTCGTATAAAAGGATCAGCACTCAATACAAGTATAAACGAGAAGTAATTAGGGTATTTCAGACTTAGTCCTATCATCCTGCGCTTGTAAGATATTATTTATAATATTAAAGATTGAGGATTTTTTAAATATCATACCTTCTGTGTCTATATAAGTACCTATAGTATTAGGGAGGTATCCTTTTTGTTTATAGCACGACAAATATTTTGATACTTGAAGGAGGTAAGTAGGTTACATTTGGAATGAACTTTTCCTATACACGATAGCTTTACAGGGTGTTTCAAAAGTCCGATAAATACTTGTAGATTTTTGGTAAATAAGTAGGATTATGAAATAAAATGGTTAGAATAAAAATTTGATCGAAATTTGGATATAATTTTTCTATACCAAATTTAAGATATTGTTATAGGTGGCTCAAGGAAGTACTGCGCATTTTTTTTCAGATGTTTTCTTGAATGTTGGTTTCTTATACCTTGTAAATGCAGTTGACACTGACTTTTGAGGCCATTAGATGTTGTCCAAGGCCGTAACACGAAAGTTGTGACTATTAAAAGGCCAGTAACTAATTAATTAATTCTTCTAAATCCTAACCCAGACACCGAAATGGGATAAAATTGTATACAGTTTCATACGTTACAGACACCATCAGTAGGCATCGTTTCTCGACGAGCATCGATTTGCGGCTAACGCTTATTTATTGCGACCAGCAAATTCGATGCTAACGATCAATTTACGATACACATACTCAGGTGATTAAAAACAGTTGCCGGATTATATGCACTGAAAGCCTGTTGTAATGGTTCGGTTTCAGAACAGACAGTGATTGAGCGTAGAAATTAAATAATAATAATAAAGGTGATATACAAATTCATTATTAAATACGTAAAACTAAATTGCGATGTGATCCCTATAAACATATGGGGGTGGCAGCATCACTTAAGCGAGAAATGTGTGCACAAATGGCCGTCGTATCGCAATCGGATTACCGGAAAACTATGAGAGAAATGATTTATTATTATTATTATTAGGAACCTGTGGTGTCCCACTGCTGGGCAAAGGCCTCCCCTCCCTTCTTCCATTTGTCTCGGTCTGAGACCAATTTGCTTCGTATGAGTCGAGCTCGTCCCGCCATCGCCTTTTGGGTCTGCCGCGTGGTCCGGTGTTTTGTGCGACCCACACTGTGGTCACTTTCGCCCTTAGGTTGTCGGGCATGCGGCAGAGGTGTCCCGCCCAGTTCCACTTTAATTTGGCAGCTGAGTGGCCTACGTCTGCAGTTCTACAATATCTAGTATAGGCCATGGCTAAAATAAGGTCGTGTTATATAAGTACCAAATAATAAAAAAAATACTACTAACTAGAAAACAAATCGGAAATAATGATCTGTAAATAGATCTTAAACGAAGGAACGGATATTGAATTTCTTTAAACAAAGGATCCCGTAGCTTAAGGAAATCCCTTTTAAGGTCATCTCAATTTTTTATAACAACACCGGGATCTTCAAGTTAATTAGAAACTAAGCATTCTTTAAATAAACACGTATTTTATTGTAATAAAATCCACAAACAACGTCACATTTTTTTATGTGTCCAGTGCTTCTGAATAAAGTTCGTTTTTACTTTAGCAAAGAAGCCGCGTATTATACGCGAGTATTTTACGCGCGCGTTGGATATCTTGAAGATCCATTTTATTTTTAATACAACCACAGGCATAATAGACTACGGGATTTGTCTATTAATTTGCTTGGAACAACGAAAGCCGTAAAAAATTAAACGAAAAATATTCCTGAAAAGGAAATGATAATACTCAACATAGCTTACAGTTATTATAGAATATCAAGTCAAGGACTCTAAGGTGTGACTTGAGTCCACTTCGGTAGGTAATTTCGGCTCGATTTTTTTTTGTGGAAACATCTTTGAATATGGGTCTTGAAATGAAATACTCTACTAAAGACGAACACCTAAGGCTATCTAAGCCTTAGCATTACGAGGGATGCCTTTTAAGTTTTGTCGTTTGAAGAAAAAAACACAACTAGAACCTTATAGTACTTTTTATTGTTTTTCAAAGTATTCACCACGTAGCTTAATACACTTTTCCATTCGCTCAAACCAGTTATTATAACATTTATTCCACTCTAAAGTGGGGGTGTTCAAAATGGCTGACTTGAAAGCGTCGACTGCTTCTTCACTGGACTGGAACCTTTGACCACGAAGACTTTTCTTAATTTTAGGAAATGTAAAAAAATCGTTAGGGCTTAGGTCAGGACTGTATGGAGGATGGTCAAGAATTTCTACTTTTTCCTGCTTCAAATACTCAATCGTTTGACGAGCGCTGTGTGAACTTGCATTGTCGTGGTGCAGGATGATGCGTCGCTTTGAGTTAGATTTTCGAAGTTCGGCGATGACTTGTGGTATACAAACTGTGGTATACCACTCTGCGTTAACCGTTCTACGATCATCAAGTGCAACAGTCGCAACATGGCCGGTTTTTCTAACGAACGTGGCCACCATCTTCTTTGAAGTGCTTCGAGAACGAACAACTTTAGTCGGCTTTGGCTCGTCTTGAAAGACCCAGATTGTAGATTGTTGTTTGGAATCAGGATCGTAGGCATAGATCCAAGATTCGTCACCACTGATGATGTCGTAGACGTGATTTGACTCTTCTCGGTTGAACCTTTGCAGAGTTTTCTTACACCATCTGACGCGGGCCGCCTTGTGATCGTCGGAAAGCAGATGCGGTATCCAACGGCAAACTAGCTTTCTTACACCAAGCGCTTCATGCAAGATCTTCTGAATGGTTGTCCCTGAGATGCCTAATAGAGCCTCTATCTCTCGATACGTCACATGACGATCTTCGAGAATTAGTTGTCTCACTCCAATGATGTTATCTTCAGTGAATGCAGATTTTGGGCGACCTTCGCGAGATTTGTCACTAACACTAGTATGTCCACGCTGGAATTCTAAATACCAGCGTTCGACAGTCCGCAGACATGGGGCTTCATCCCTGAACACAGATATTAGCTCTTCAAAACACTGAAGCCGTGTCAGGCCTCTTCTAAAGTTGTAGAAAATTATTGCACGAACATTTTCCTTAGAAAGATTCATTTTCGTACGTAACCTGACAGATTCTAATCGACACTGTGATTAAACAATAACATTAATCCTAATACATTCAACTGTTTTGAGATTCGAAATTTAAACACATTCGAATATAGAACAGTTCCAAATTCAAAATTGCCGGGAATTATGGAAACGACAGAACTTAAAAGGCATGCCTCGTATTTCCACCATCAAGGCGCCAAATAGTATTCCCTGACTAGGATTACTAACTTAAGTAATTGATCAATGAGAAGAAAAAATAAAATAATAGTGAGTACTGACTGCTTGCTTTTCATAAACATTTTTGACTAAACTTTTGGACTTTGAATTCGTCGTTTTTTTACAATTTATATTATATCACTTATAGCCTTTGAAAATCACCACTTTTATTTCGAATATAATCTGATAAGCGTCTATCGTTCGATAAAGTCATGTGATTTTCATCAGTAGGTAAGTGAGCACTTAAGAGGAGGCATTCGCAATTTTTGGCTTTTTAATTCGAAATATTTCTATCATTTTATAGATTAAGAAGCTTATATTCAGATATGTGTTATTCAAAAACATTAACTAGGATTACATATATAGGAAAACACGATTAAGTGAAATTTCCTCGATAGAAAAAAAATCCAATGTTGGCTGTTATTGCTTTTTATTTTCGTTTCATCCACGATATTATTACGAATTAGATCACGATTTTTTTTCTAAAACATAGTAAATGATAATATCTAGGATCAGGATAACCGAAAATTTTAATTAATTCCCTAGTTTTGTTAAAAACCAAAGAAATATTGTTTAGCGCTTATGTGGTTTAACTTCCGAGCGCGCGGTCACTAGTGTCATCTCATATTTTCTATACATGAAGTCATTGCATCACTGTCATATTCTAACTAGCTCAGTCGTCTGCGGACGTCATCGAGGTCGGACCTATGCCGATTTTTTTTAGATCCGAATTTAAATAAATTCGACGTAACCATTACGTAAACGAAGAGAGTGGAAACTCCTTTGGTCAAATAAAAAATATGTCAAGTGCGAGTCCGATACTATATGTACTTGTATATAGTAGTAATTTGACAGATTTTCAGACTTTTTTTTAAAGTAAATTATTATATTTCCATATAATTTCCAACGTAAATTTTCACTTGCTGAACGGCGAAGGGAGACATTATGAGAAAACATACGTTTATTTAAAGACATGTATTTCAGTAGACATTGCTTTTGCATATTAAGTACTTAACGATATGGTTACCTATTTAATTAATGATTTATTAATTATATTTTATATTATAATCATTGTTTATTTATAACGTCGTTCAGGGGGAAGGGGTATTCTAAATGTCAACTTATATTTTTGACTATTTAAAATGTACTAAAAATATAATTTGGCCGCCGCTTGGCGCAGTGGTTCGAGCGTAGGCCGCTGGGTTCACTGCATCGGGTGGTTGCGGGTTCGATTCCCGACAGGGTAAATTTCTAAAATGGCCTCTTCGTAATTTTCCCTAGTCTGGGTGACACTGGGATCACCCCCAGTCCATTGTATGGTACCCATAGTACAAGCGTTGCTTAGTTTGGGACCATACAGTTGGTGTGTTCGTTTGGCGATATTTATTTATTTGTATGTTAATAATCGTATGACATAGGTATTCGTATGACGTAATCGAATATGTCATAACATACAACAGTGAAAAAATATTCAAAATATATATATTTTTTTTAATTGACTATATGTTGTTGGCCAGAGTGGCCATAACAACTTCACCCGGACAGAGGGCGAGCGCAAGTGCGCTCCAGCCAGAGGGGCAGGGGGGCAGCTAGCTCAAGGGCGCCACAAGGGACACGACCTCGGCTTGGGCCGCTGCCAGGATGGTGGCGAGGGTAAATCTACCACCGGATCGGAACGCGACCTCGACTGAGAAGATCCGGCAAGAAACTCAGCGGGCTTGTCGGGTGCCAAGGTGCGTCTAGGTAAGTAGACGCACCTTCTAGCGGAAATAAATTTTAATTTGGCATTAACACAGACGTGTAAGTGATCTTATCCGTGTCCGATATCAATTCGAATAATTTAAAATACCACCAGTTAGAGGTGATTACGTGAAAAAGGCCATTGCGGAGCTAAATATTTAGTAAAATAATAGTTTCAGCCCCTTTGACGTCCCACTCCTGGGCACTTGCCTCCCCTCAACACGAGAGGGATTCAGGCCATAATCCACCACGCTGGCCCAGTGCGGGTTGGCGGATTTCACATGTCTTTCGAAAATTTAAATCCTCTAAAACATGTAGGTTTCATCACGATGTTTTCCTTCACCGTAAGCAAGTGATAATCATATAGAAATTATGATTCGCACATAGATTTCGAAAAATCCTGAGGTTCGAGTCGGGGTTTGAACCCGAGACCTGGTAGCAGCCCGCAAGACGCGGGCTTAACCAATCGGCAATATTGAATCAATGGGATTTATTTTTTAAAACTGGTAACCTACCCTATAATTATATTGCTTTCAATATTTAAACAGTTTTGTAGCGGTACCAAAAATCCATTTTAGCGCCAGTTTGCAGCCTTCTAGCCTCTGAATAAAAGGACTGTGACGTCGGGCGGTCGGACAGAGTGACATAACCAAATTATCTGGCGAACCATAGATATAGGAAGAAGCGAAAACTAGGACATAAAACATAGCTTGATTGTTAGAAATAAAATAAGGTTTTATTTTAATTTCATATTTGATTTCTTTTTCTGGATTTATTCTCTGTCAATTGTTTAAAAAGATCAATTGTCACTCTCTTGTAATTTTTCGTTCCTTTATGTGTTAAATAAATCTACTAACTAAATTTATTATATACAAGCTGAGCCCGCGACTTCGTCTGCATGGAATTTAACTTATCAAAAAGCCCGTCTCGCATCCTGAGCCCTCGAGACACGAGTCATTTTTTTTTATTTTGTTTTTCTAAAATAAAAGTAGCCTAAGTTACTGCTTATAATAACAGATATCTACCAGTGAAAGTCCCGTCAAAATCGGTCCAGCCGTTTCGGAGATACTCTTTGATTTCATGTGTTTTTATTTTTTTACACGGAAAGCTAATTGTTTTTCTAAAATTAAAGTAGCCTAAATTACTCCTTGAAACATCAGCTATCTGCCAGTGAAAGTCTCGTCAAAATCGGTCCAGCCGTTTTGAAGATTACCCGGAACAAACACACAGACAGACAGACAGATAGACAGACAGACAGATAGACAGATAGACAGATAGACAGACAGACAGACAGACAAAAAATGTTTAAATCGCGTTTTTGTTATAGGCGTCGTATATACTTTCATATGCATTTCGTGAAAAAGTGTTATTTTGATATTACAAACAGACACTCCAATTTTATTTATTTGTATAGATATCATTTCCATCCCACTGAGCTCTGCAATAATTAGTCATAAAGAGATGCCATGACTAATATTGATATCTGCGACTTAAGTCAAAGTGATATTTATAGGGTTGTCAGGATATAAAAAAATGTCGATAGAAATGATGGATGTTTCTTGCTATAATCAATGCTAAAAACTAATATTTTAATATAAAATTACATTTATTCTCTTAAAGGAGTACAACCCAAATCCATATCTCGGTCAGTTTCTGAATCGCTAAAACAATCTTGTAAATTAATTATGAACTCTTGTTCGCAAATATTATCAGATCGGACTATTATTTTTGATCCAGTATGCACAAATGTAAATAATGTTATGATATTAAAATATTGCTTACGGTGAAGGAAAACATCGTGAGGAAACCTGCATGTCTTAGAAGATCTAACCAATTTTCGAAAGACATGTGAAATCCGCCAACCCGCACTGGGCCAGCGTGGTGGATTATGGCCTGAATCCCCCTCATGCTGAGGGGAGGCCCGTGCCCAGCAGTGGGACGTCAAAAGGGCTAAATTATTATTATTATTATATTAAAATATACAATCAAATTAAAAGATAAATTAAGTTTTATTTCAAATATCGTCTGTGGTCACGATTATTCATCGCCCATCACTAATTAGATCGGAATGCCCATAAAGTATGACATTGACAGGTACTGTCCGTACTATTATGAAATTCAAGTCTTCATAGGCATGATTTTACTGACAGTTGTCGCAGCGATCAAGCTATATTTTATGAAGTAGGTATAACTATGTGAATTTTTTAATCCCAAGTTGCGGACTTCAAATATTTAGGAAAATCTGGCATAGGTTTTTTGCGTGCCGATTACGATTATGACGTAAATTTTAGATTCCAAGATGACAGACGACCGACCTTACTATCGGACGTTTATAATCTAGCTAACAACCGAATTTAAGAAAAATACAAATTTTCGCCATAATTCAATTTGTAATTGCCTTTGTGTTAAAAGACTTATTACCGGTTTTTTTTTAAACGGAACATCTTTACTTCGACTATGCCGCGGGCACATGGAATCAGTATACTTGACGCCCAAATTTTTGTGTAATGGGCGACTAAGGAATTAAAAAAAAATAGAACTGACTTAAATAAAACCTGCACTAAAAAGCTAGAAATGACAATTTATTTCATATGGAGTCGCTGCAGTGGTGGAATCTTTACTCTACGTTAGGATAGCTTCTTAGGTACCTACCAACTCCTACTTACTTGAATTGACACTGACTCCAAATTAGGGACCTTAACATTTCTAGCGTTTTATTTAGCGCACCCAGGTTTTTTTTGGAGTCGATATTTTTTTAATAAAGTTTTGGTCATGTTTTTAATGGTAAACTACGTATTGAATTGCTGGTAACTGTAAATAGTCCATCTCCCAAAGTACTGAACCGATTTTGGTAACATTTCTATGGGTCCTACAAGTATCAATAAATAATAATATAAACAATAAAAATATCTAATAAATAAATATTCTTTCAAATTGGTTTATAAATGACGGAGATCTGAGGTAACATACATAAAAAAACAACTGAACTGAGAACTTCCTCCTTCTATTTTTAATTCTGTTAAAAAATAACTATTTAGGCTGCTCCATAGATTTCAGTAGTGCCGACGTCATGACGTGGCTAGCGAATGCGAGTGTCAGATGGCCCGAAATCGCGATTCATTTTTCTGGCCACAGCCCCTTAACTGTCCATACGTGAACAGCATCTCGTGCTCCTCGGATTACCTATAAATAACTTTGAACCCACTAAACTTTCGGTTTTAGGATTGCTTAACCCCTTATAGAAAAAACGCACTTTGATCATTGATGTTCTATTTTTGCAATTACTTTAATAGAGGTTATTGGACCTAGTGTCAGGTTCCTGAATACTAAATCTTTGAAAATCTTAAATTACCTTTTATCTGAACCTTATTAGTCTTATTGTACTTATTGTAATAGTACTTATTGTAATATATCGTCCAAAATCGACAATATGTATTATGAGTAGGTACCTACGTACCTAAGTAATAAATCTAATCAGGGTTTCGTTGTGTACCTAAATGAGGATACCGCCACACAATAGAACCCTCGATGCTTAAAGGTTTCTGTTAATAAATCAGCGCTATCAGCTTATATTTTGAGACTCTATTCTTATAATTATAGAATCCGAAGTTATATTCAAACAAAAGGCAATCCACAAAAAAAAGCAAAAGACAAAACAAACAATAACTACTTAGTAGAGTTCATAAAACATTGAACACTAAATCCTTTTCATATTACAGCTGACTCTACCCCGATGCAGCTCGGCCGGGATGACACTCAGTGACAAAGTAATACCGCTCCGATAACAGTGTGGCACTCAGCGCTAACAAGTCAGATGTTAATAAACTCCCGCAAGAGCGAAAAAGCGATGCATATGCTTGACGTGGTGGATGAAAAATTGTTTATTGCGGTGAACGTAACATAATAGCGGACGCACAAATGTGGTTTATGTACAACACAGCCAGTGAGGTTGTGTAGATTTTCCAATATTAATTCTGCAAACATATAGGAATCGTCTAATAAGTAGGTACTCAAATTTTAGGATTATTTAATAATGGGCGTCAAGCCCACTCAACAACTAAATAAGACTTAAATATTTGAAAAACGTGTACACTTCGGGCGATAAAGTAAAGCTAATTTTAATAAAATGTTGATCCGCCTCATTGCACACACATTGCGCCTCATGAAACATTTTAAACGAATATCGCTACCTATGGTACATGTTAGTGTACAAACCTAATAAAAATTGCGTGAAATCTGAAGTAAATAAGCTAAAGATAAAATGTGAAATACGTAGGTATCATTTACTGAACATAATCGACAGGACTTGATAAAATACTTGTTCAATAATATTATTATTTTTTCTCCAAAGGGCGATGTTTATCACGCGTAAATAATAAATGAAGTTGTATAATCATTGGTATAACACAAAAGAGATAAATATCTACAATCAACACTGATCCAGGTACAGTCGGCATGTAAACAATGTGCAAATAAATCCTTGTTCCACAGCTTAGTTGTTCAATTCGGCCGCCGTATGTTGTGCCCAAACATTGGATATTTACGGGAGCGGGGTGTTATAAAAGCAATTTCGCGTCATCAATTCATTCAATAGGCTTAAAGTGGACAAAATGGAATTGAAACAGCATTAAGATGGATTTAATTAGGTAGTGTTCACGCAAATGTAATGAGCGGAAAATAGAATATTTCCAACAGCAAGCTATATACAGGTGGAAACATAAAGGGTATCCTTTTTTTTTAAACTTAACTTGTTATTCTAATACCGTCAGCTTTGGAGGAAACTAGAAAAACAAAAGGTGTTACAGGGATACAGCTGTTGACAGATTTTATAAGTCTACAAAACCTTCAGTACTTCAACTGTCCCACAAAGCCGATAGTTTTAGATTTACCAAGTAAAGTTGCAAAAAAAGTAGTATACCCTTTTTGTTTCACCTAGTATATATGTATATATGGTTTTGTACCAGTACACTTTCATAAAATAATACAATGTGCATGGATCTCATAATAGCTTTCAACGCAATGGGGCGCCGTCGCAAGGTGCACAATAAATAGTAGAAGTCGCAAAATTTGGCAATAAAAAAATTATCCCGTAGTATATCAATTCAAAGTACCGTTTGCGTTGCGATCCTGGGTCTTTTTATTTGTGTGTATGTATAAAAAGTGAGATATTTCTTTGTTTAATGGGTCCTATGCGCCTTCTAAAAGGGTAGTGTAACAACAAAAATAAACCTAGTCTAATAGTTCACAGATTTTTTCTCTTTTAATTTTAGATATTGATAAAACCATATTATATCCCAAGGTAACTAAAAATATTTGAAACATGTGTGTTGACCATGGATAATTTAAAGTCAATCATTAATATTTTTATAACACATGTAAACTATTATAGATATAGCAACATGTATTAAAACTATACAAACTTAGATATACTAAGGACTGTTTAGGATTACTATAGCAGATGAGATATGTTATTTTTAGACTTAGATAAACTACTTAAATAGTAGTAACGCTCCAGTTTACGTAGCTATGATAATTTCTTCTTTGGGCGGAACACTAATCTGCCATCCGATTTCTAAGAGGAGTTAAGTGTGTATTCCATTTTGAGCTTTAAGCAAATACACGGGAAATAATGTCCCTAGAAATTGTGAAAGCATACATATTTCTTGTTAAAGCAATTAGCAACCAATAAATGATATATAGGAAAATAAAACCTAGACTGGCCTATTGAGAAAAATCTGCCCTTTCACGTAGTAAATATAACTCAAATTTGGTAATCGGACGGCAGCAATATCGAAAAGGTCTAGCTAGAGCCAGCATACATAGGTTTTATTAATAAGTCAGACTGACTTCGGGATCTACTGTTATATTTGATGGATTCGCTCATTTATCTAGTCAGTAAATCTTCTTAAAAATGACCCTACTTATATTTTATAAAGGATGATAAAATTTATTGGCTTCTTAAAAGACTTGCGATCGAAAGTGTTTTTGTTATATATCCAAGGTTCGAGATTGAATTTATGTTATTACATGTTTCAGACGTTTCGTTCTCATTAACATTCTCCAACTTTGTTTCTTTGCCGAAACTGTCTGTCACAGATGTTTTCATAACTATCAGCGGGAAGGTACAATGTATGCTTTTATGTTTTTCAACATACAATATAATCTACGAAAAAATATACGGATAAATAGTTGTCAGGGCCACTGAACCGATTCTGGAGATTTATTAATGTGTTTGTGAGCCGCGACAAAGGCTTAGATGACGCTTTCATGTTGTTTGGTACAAAAAAAAAACTGCCGAAAAACAGTTGTTCCCGAAAGTTCACGACGAAGCGCAGATGTGTGAGACCTCTTTTTAACCTCACACAAAGGTGAAATATGGTAAATCCAAAAGGGAATTATGGGTTTTGTTACCATAAAGCGATCGTGACTCTAAGGGAATTTCATGCACACCTGAAAACAGTTACTTCAACAATAGTTGAAGCATATTTTGTAACATCGATCAGAATATCCCAATGATAGTTTGTGTGTGAACCATTTTGTAAGAATTTAACTATTAGGATGCTTATACAAAACTATATTTAGTCCAAAGCTTAGTCAATATCCACTGATTAATAATTACGAGATTTGGAAACTATAGTCAATCAATATGCCTACTAATTGTGCTAAAAAGTTCCGAATTCTCGGGCTCTTGAGCATCCTCTTCAAAATAGATGTCGGTATAATTAATTTTCAGATGGTTCAGTTGTAGACTTATTTTTTAATGTTAAACAGTGTTTTTTGGACATAAACAAGCCTTAGCGACTATAATACTCGTATGTTGTATACTTATCTTTATATTTTAAACGTTTTAGTAGGCCCGCTCACATATTTTTAGATGAATAAATGGTCCATCCATTTAACTTATCGTTTTGCTTAGTAACATAAACATTTGTAACTGCCCATTAAATCGTACTCTCGAGTATTTACATATTTTTTTTAAAGAGACAAAAAAACCTAGATAAATATGTCTGCCACCTAAACTGTTACAAGGGATAAATTACATAAATATTTCGGCTGAAAGGTCCTAAAGAATATTAATTGGGGTTCCATTCATTAATCTTAAAATACTTGCAGTATGTTCTAGTGGTCAGCGAAAGTAGATTGTTTAAACAGACCTCGAAAAATAGTTCGCTTCTTGAATCTATGGTTCAAACTGGTAGTTTTTATACGGGCAAAGTTTAATCTCCGGACATTAAGATTAAACTTTGGACTACCATGAGCAAGCCTCGTTGTGAAAGAGGACTTTCTGTGTACCTACTTTAGTTAACGCATCAAGCTTACACACCATATTCTTCAATAGTGTATTATCAGTACGTACACAAAGACGCTGCTAAATTGCTTGTATTATATCAAAGCCAATTAAAATGGCAATTAAAACTTGATATTTTTTATTTCATTATCCGTGAGTTCGATATTATCAGAAATTCGTTACGAATGTTTATGAACTCGTTACCGAGTTTTATAACGATATTATTGATTTCATAATTAAATGCCGTACGCTGTGTTCGTGAGGGTTCAAACTTGATAGACTCTAGGAGGAGAAACAATTTAGTAGTATCGCAATTTCTTCTATACTATCTCTTGTCTTAGGTCTAAATTAAATAAAGAATACTTATAATATACTGGTTGAAACGGAAAGGTATACTTTTTTTTTCAAAACTTAACTATGTAATTCTAAAACTATCAGCTTTGGAGGAACTTGAAAAGCAAAAGGTGTTATAGGGATACAGTTGTTGACAGATTTCATAAGTCTACAAAACCTTCAGTACTTCAACTGTCCCACAAAGCCGATAGTTTAAGATTTACAAAGTAAAGTTGAAAAAAAAATAGTATTCCCTTTCTGCTTCATCCTTCCTTCTTTCCCCCCATCTCCATTCTACCATCGGACGATAAGACGGACGCCCTACGAGCGTCTTTGTTTCCCGCTGACTGTAATCTGGATGTTTTCAAGTTGAGAGTGTACGGGTACTTTCTAGGTAAGTATACTCCACCGTCGAGCACATCGTCACTTACCAACAGGTGAGATCGTGGTAAAATATTTGCCTATATCGTAATAAAAAAAAAAAAAAAGTTTTCATCGAGGCATGAAAAATAATTTTAACAATTCACAAAGCATTACGTTTTACTACCAACGTTTTATTAAAAAAAACACCACACTTCTACTTGCTTGGGCCATTTCCGAGAAAATCTGTATCCGTCCCTTTTTCGACTAAAGTCCTCTAAATAGAATAGACTATTATTCGTCTCCAAATTGCTCTGTGTTACCTGCCAGCAGTTTTCATAATTTTAAGTGCAGTAATTTAGATACCCTAGCATTAGCGGAAATTTTAAAAGCTCGTCATCTCGTAACTCTCTCGCGACCTTGTATCTTTATTTAACGATATGAATTTTTACTCGAGACAGTTTTATTAAGAATTATAGGCCTACTTATTTCATGTTCTAAAAAAAATTCAACACAGTTCTCGCTACATTTTATTGTGATAATGCTAATAGAAAAGTTACTCACGGTACATTTACGTTAGTAGATACAGTTTGTCTCTTATATCACGCAAATGGCAAAAGTTTCGGCATATTTATATACCCCTAACACAAACATCTGAAATGTCTATCACAAAGTCAATTTCAGGAGTAAATAAATTATGAAGGGCCCCCGGTGAAGTTGTGGTGAGAAAGATCAGAACTGTGCATATAACTCGTGCAAATTCAGAAGTTTATATAAACGACGCTGTCACAACTTTGTAAATAGTTTATAGACACCATTTTTGGAAGTTCAATTTTGTTTGAGAGGTGTAAATGAATGTGTCCTGTCTGAATAATTACAGTCTAGTGAACCGCCCCGGGTTTTTTCCTATCATTATTAATTCAATATAAATGTATTATACTAATAAACCGGTAGAAATTCTCTAAATTATAGTGAAAATCGCATCAAAATCCGTTGCATAGTTTAGAAGAACTAAGCGGGAACTAATAATATTTAGAAATTATACAAACTAAATAAAGTCATAAGGCGTTTGTTGATAACCCTTTATTAAGTTACAACAATTCTGTCGTGTGTAACATAGTCTAAATACTCATACAAACAAACAGTAGCAAGTAAACAAAGTCTTAAACGGGGGGATGGTAAAGCACCCGCATTTATTAAGCAAATAGAGCCTTAAGTAACCAAAACATGTTTCATACAGCCCAAAACATGATGTAGCTACCAATATGAGCTATTCACATTTGTTTTTCCACTCTCCTTGGCTTTGCAAAGGTTCAGCACAATGGGAACACTTCTGCGCTTAGCGCGGCCGACTCTACAATAGTGTTGCTATTCAAGGAACAGGAAAATGTTTGGACATGAATTAATTTTTCCTTTGTCACATAAACTTGGATTTAGCAAATTATCTTACAATAAATGAAGCTGTTTTAAGATCTAGTTGTATTCAAGACCTTATTAAAATAGGGCGTTTACATATTTTACTCGCTTCCATGTATTGCATACGTTTCACTGATTTACAGATAATAATCTTTTAATCTTTACACCTTAAGTAGTTTTTTCAACGACAATCCGCAAATATTATTGAAGATCCAGCAACACTGCGCCAAATAGGTACTCAGACTAGTGAGTTAGCTCGTGGCCCGAATGTGGGGCACTTAAATGTGAAACTGTAGAAGAACTGAGAGCGTTGTATGTGGACAAACTTTCCTCACAAAGTGAATGTGTGCAAACATTTGAATTGGACATTTCAGTTTATATAGATAAACTGGCAAAACAGTTATTAAAACAACTTATGAGAGAGAGCGTTCAATTATTAGTATGGAAGTTCTTGTGCAAAGTCAAACAGGAATGACTAACTTAATTAAATATTTTCCGAGAAAGCAAAACATAATATATCACTAAACGGGTTAACAAAGGAATACCCAAACTGTACAACCTTTGTTATTCTCAGAGCATATTTTGCTTCAGATTCCACTACGTAAACTAGCTGCATACTACTAGACAGAAATTAATAGATAAATATTTTAGGAAGAAGAAGCAAGTAAGACCCTCGTACTGAAATATAAGATTAAAGGCGAGCCTTTGACACCAAATTATTTCAGCAACTAGATAAGCCTGCTCATTAAACTAAATTCGCGACGAAAGTTATGGCGACAAGTAGTGAAATGAGACGGGAATTAATTATCCGAGCCGTGCACTGAAACAGTGGTTTTGATGTCAGAAGCCATTCCATTGTCATTAATCTTTTGGAATTGCCTCCCGTGGCGCTGGCCCGTCTGACGAAAACTATGGGCCGAATTGCTTTTTGAATTGCATCGCAGCAAACTGTTAACGGTAGGGAAATTATAGCCTTGCATCTCGAATATTCACGAGCAATACATTATTTGGCAAAGTTATTGCTAATATGTTACATAATATAATAATATATCTATATATTAAAACGTAAAGCGAAAACTTTCAACCGCTTAATACGGAAATTGTGCGGACGGAAGAGTATGAAATTTCCCGCACTTACAGTTTATACAGAGAAGGAGTGCAGAATGCTAATATTTTTTTATTTTAATCCTTAGAAATACATTCAAATCAATTACATGACACACACACACATTTGTAACCTCCACACGGTACTGACTGTCTGACTGACAAACGGTGACAGTTTTAGTATTTTCGGAGTGCGGGACTTCCATAGTGCATTCTGCGTGCCAGTATCAAATAGTCTTTGACAATAAAACCTTAATGACGTTTAAAATTAAAATTTAAATGAATTATGGTCGAATTTCGACCATTATAACGGCAATACTAGTAAATATATAATAGACTCGGAACGATGTCATGCAGTTGCAATCGACACAAAACTATAAGGTTCGAATCTGAACTTTGTTAAAACGTAACCTAGTAGTAAAAGTATCTAGCTATTGCCCGCAGCTTTGTTAGCATAAATTCTGGAGGTTCACAATAGCGCCACCTACTGTGTTCAACTGTTACTAAAAACCATCCAGGCAACCCCATAAGTATACAAATGAACATCAAATCGGTAAAGCCGTTGTGGAGCAGAAGATTTTTTTTTATAAAATTATAATAATCTATATTATTTTACTTGAATTGATTCAATAGGAACCAAAACTTAAGACTTCACCTCAAGAATAGGAAATAAATGAGTCAATATTCAATTTAGAAGATGAGACATACTCCAACTTTGATGAGGCTGCACGAGGAAGCGTTTGCAGCGCGGATTATGTTTGCAGGTATCAAAATATTCAGATTGTTTTTTCCTTTGTTTTCCGAATTTTATATAAGCCAGAGTTATAAGTCGGCGCTGCGAAGTGTCAGGTCAAAGAGATTTAGTACTATTCGACGATGTGGAATTTTAATGAAGTTGCCAACTTTTGAGTCCCTGAAAAACTTTTGGTATATTTTGACGACCACTTGGCGCACTGGTTTGAGCAATTTTCCCAGGTCTGGGTGTCTCACTGGGGTCGCCCCCAGTCCATTGTACCGTACCCGTAGTCGAAGCGTTACTTAGTTTGGGACCATACAGTTGGTGTCAGTCTGGCGATATTTATTTATGTATTATTTATATAGCTTCACAAGCTTCTTAAATAAACAATGGTAGTTTGAACCAAAACCAAATGCAAAATACGTACTTTGCTGATGCAAAAAGGTAAAACTGTACATGTGCAAGGTAAAACGCTAAGCACTTAAAATAGGATTTGCATAGGATATGTCAACCAGTGTGCTAAAATGAATCAATATCGAATACCAATAAACCTGGCAACTCCAACTAAACAGAACCACAAATACTAACTTTTCGCGCTTAATATAGTCATGTTGATAGCAGATAGTTACCTACGTGCTGTTACGTCATGTAATATACCCCTAGTTAAGAAATGTGTGTTCCGTTACGCTTGTTAATTGAATTAACTAATCATCATCAATCATTTAATTATTCTATCAGTTCAAGCTTCCGTTATCTGCACCTAGTTTTAGCTAATCAGTTTATCGGATTTTAATCTCACAGTATCTATATTTAACTGCTGGTTTTCAATTTATCTGTTTATGTTTACAGTTCCAATATTGTAATACAACTATAATCCGAATGCTCTCGTATTCGAGTCTACTGGCATTATTTCGGATATGAAATGCGGCGAGTTGCGTGCTGGCTTATTGCTTTTGAACGCATTTCATCCGCGCTATTAAATTGATTACCAACGCCATTTTGTTGATTTATTAGCAGAACTGTATCATTTCTTTAAATTAAATCCTGGATGGCATCATTTCGTCAATAAATTAATACACAAAAGTACCTCCGTATTCGCTATGTGAGCTGAGAGATACTAATATACAGATCACAATAACAATTCCAAAGCTCTCTCTCTAGTTTTCGATCGAAGACCTTCAAACATTGTGCTTATTTGCAGGCTTATTATAAGTTTTATTTATAATACTTAACTGACTACCAAAAAGGGGGAGGTTCTATGTTCGCCAGACCGACACACCAACTGTATGGTCCCAAACTAAGCAACGCTTGTACTATGGTAAATGTATAGGTATTATTGTATGTTGGTATATGTTCGTCTCTATGTATCTTTCTTTGTAAATGCACATTTGATGTACTTACCTACCTATCACAAAAAAGAAATTATAAGTTTCATTCTCACAGCTCGGCGTTGATAAATAACTCGACTAGACAATATATTATTTGGATACATATTCAACTTAAGTCTTGCTTTATAATAATAGTGCTTTGAATTTTCTGTGATATCACGATTATATAGACAGCTATGATAGACGCTATTTACAGAATTTACGAAACTATGCTTTCTCGCATTATACCGCATATTCTACTTTGTTACAGGAGTATTTACTTTAGCAGCGAAATATAATTAAAACATTCCTTGTTCAATCTTCGTTAGAGTACTAAAATCATGTTTGAGCTTACTCATGCTGTACTTATACCTGATTTTCAGCCTCAAATATCAAAATCATAGCCTGATAATCTTAAGTAACAACTCAAGACAGTCAGTTTATGATTTGAAGACGCCTTCCACTTAATTAACCACAAAATAATTGATCAAGAAAATTTAATGAACCAATATAAACACAAAAATTAGCGTTTGTAAAGTAGCCAAGTGCTAAGTAATGGATTCAATTCTATCAACTTTATGTTTTTTTTCTCTCTGCTTCTCGGTTCATTTGCTGCATTTTACGGACATCGTATTATTTTCTCGTTAAGACACTGTTCGAAAGGACTTTTACCTCGTGCTAACTACGCTACAAATTTAATGGGATACAGTTACTTACCATGTCATTAATTTATTTTATGATAAACTAGTTTGTTCCCACGACTTCGACCGCATTAATAATAAAGATAAGCCGCTATTGTATCGGATGAATGGTATCATCCGCGTGGACGACATGACTTGCCAAAGCTTGGCCAAGCTGTAATCTCTGGTTTATCTCACCGGAATTAGATAAAATGTGACTTAGATTTTAAGTTGGACCCCAACTACTAAAGTGTGAAAACCTCTTCAAAATCTGTTTTGTATTTTGTGATGCGCTCATTAACAGATAAATATAACAGAAAAACAGACAAAGATTGTACAAAAATTTGAGGTATGATTAGATACATATTGCCGCCGAGTGTTTTTCCTTGAATATCTTTAATGTACAGACACGGCTTCGGATACAGTTTTATAATGATTTTATAATTAGGTGTATCCACCTAAGACACGAATGTTTCTTCATATAGGTACACACATCAACAAACATCGCACGTCAGCGCGCGTATAATTCTCATTTATCAAAACCAGAAGGAACTCCCACGCATTATCTTAATATGGGGATGTTGCTTAAGGTCGATGAAAAAGATGAATCAGAATTTTGTATGAAAAGCGTGTCTTATGGAAACAAGCATTCAAATATTTAAATAAGTACAGATAAAATCGTAGACGTTACATCTTTTGTACAAAAGCTTTGTTTACAAGGTTTTCAGTTGCATCAGTTTTCAAAGGCCGTTCTACTTAAATAGCAAAATAATAATCGGGCGACTGACTTGAGTGTATGAGGTTAAGACTTTTAGGGGGTAAATATGTCTGGAAAATTGTTTATGAGAACCAAGAAGTTTATTCAATATCAATTCGGTATATATTGCCAATTTTTAGTTAGTCCTATCTAAAATAAAAGAAAAAATATGAACCCTCTTTTTTTTTCTTTCAAGTAACGAATGTTTGTGTACCTTAACCGGCACAACAACGTTTATAAATTGGAGAGAGAACAGACACGGCAGTGAATAACATCGGGGCGTGATTTAGTGGCGACACGAGAGACGGCGACAGGAAAACTTGTCGTGTCTCCGCTAACAGAAGCGACGGGTCTGTCATCGCTGGTGACGTATGATCTCGCCTAGATAGTGCTCAGAATGTTGTATTTCATACGATGAAGAACCAGTATCGATATTCGTATAGAAATGAAATGTAAGAAATACAAAACGACTTCAGAAAACACATAGGACACAGCCGTGGTACTTTGATAGAAAAGGTTGAAAGAAAATGCAGGATTTTTTTTATATTTCCATTTTAGCTCATTCGATAGTTGATATGGTTCTATACTTATATATCTTTCTATGAATGAATATGAATACCTATCCTACTAATATTATAAATGCGAAAGTTTGTGAGTGTGGATGTATGTATGTATGTTTGTTACTCCTACTGTTAAAACTACTGAACGGATTTGGATGAAATTTGGAACACAGATAGATTAGAACCGGGATTAACATATATGATACTTTTTAACCCAATAATCCAATCCTACGCGGATGAAGTCGCGGGGCACAGCTAGTAGAAAATAAATTTAAAGCCGGAGCTTGTCGGAAATATTATGCGTGCGTTGTTTATATAACTCTAAATTGAAAATTTAAAAACCCCCGATGCGACGACTTTTTCATCAAATGTATACAATAATCAACAGAAAATCTGCCTAAAAGTATTTTGTTATGACATTATAATAATTGACATTAGAATAGACAACGAATCTAAATATTGATGCCACGGAGGTTTAATTCCTAGTAAAATATTATCAATTATGATTCAATTTCATGTAATAACTCTGGTTGAGGTGGATGGAGCAGCCCAGGGGAAGAATTTTCAATAACGCTAAAATTATTTTAAATTAGATTTGTTTTCTTATATGTTTTCTCAATGGCTGAGCAGCGCCCTCTAGAATTATTATAACGTAATATTCCATGACCATTAACAAAACAAAGTTTAACGCATGCGCGTATCCCTCATTTGACACGTGACTTATGGAACGTCTTTAGTTCATACAGAAATCTCATATAAAAATTGAAAAATATATTTTTTTTCCAGAATCAGGGAAACTTTTCATATTTATAATATTTAAAAAGCCAGTTCAGACTATTACGATCATTTAAAAATATAATAAATCTAAATCCAATAATCTCAAATTTCGATTGGATTCGAGCCGTGGAAGTTGGTTTTGGCCGTGAATGTGGCTTTTTAACCTAGAAAAGAGCTGATGATCTTCAAACGGCTGAACCGATTTTCATGAAACATAGCTAAGAACACTCTCGATCAGAATACCTATCTAACAAAAGAAACACAATTGAAATCGGTTCATCAGCTTGGGCGCTACGTTGCCACAGACAGACACACAGATACACAGATACACAGATACACAGATACACAGATACACATGTTAAACTTATAACACCCCTCTTTTTTCGTCGGGGGTTAAAAACTACCGAATGTTTTAATTTCGATACAAAGGTTAGATACCAATTCGTGAAAACAACTTGAATGTGGAACGTCTCAATCCTGCTGCCAATACTTGTGACTTGTCACGCAATGCGAAAAGGGTTCCCGACAGCGGTACAATTTATGTAGGCACTCACATTCCAATTCGGCTTACAAATGTTGGCCAATTCCAGGCCTGCACGCACCAGTGCAAGCAAACATTTGGCCAATGTGGTATTTTCCGCTACAAGGCCATCCCGCAGACGAACACGGAAACACTGTTAATTTAATGAAATAATCCCAACAAGCAAAATGCTCGTCCTCGTCGGTTTCATGTTGTATCATTATAATAATTATCATACACGCGAATATGTTTTTGGTGGATATGTACCATCTACTTTGCCTGCAAAAAATACACAAATATATTTTCCTTCAGTCATTCTATGCCTCAAATAAATACAAGCAAAGTGTATTGTATTTTTATAACAGAAAATGAACGTATAAAAGATTTATTTCATATTTACCTTGTATATTTATATTTTTATTATATTTTATTTATATTTAGATATTATAATAATTGTGATGTAAGTTTCTGTTTTTCTATGTAATATTCAGATCGCCTATGTTATATTCACTTCGAAATACGAACAAACCTATTTGATAGGTATATTCATCATATTAGATAGGTACCTAGTAGAATAAAATTGGCTCATACGAGTAGAGGTATGTTTTGATGGTTGACTTCCACGAATTTGTTTACTACATCTAGCTTACACGTGCTATTCAGGTATTTAGATATTTTCAACACGCATATAATACCTACACTTGAATATTTTCGGCTACCTTCAGTACCTACCTAGAAAGAGTAAGTTCGATACAAAAGAATATGAAAAGTTTCAGAGGATTTTTTTGATGACGATTCGGTTAAACTTTATATAGGTAAATTCAAAACTATCCAAGTAGAAACAGGCAAAAAACTTTTACAAAGGATTTCGGATTACTCTTTAAAAGTTTTATCATTCATTTCATCCGATAAGATTGAGACAGCTGAAGAGTAATCTACTGCACTAAAAAGTTAATTAAAAGTAAGCTTCAAGGTTTTCCTCATCGCCACGGTAAACTCATAAAGTATAAAAGTATCAAGTCGTCGTTAGCTATTATAGAGTTACCGGAGTTCGTAAAGGGTCTACATACAATGGGAATTATACATTTCCGAGTTAACAAAAAAATAAGCTAGCTTGTAAAACAATACAGTTTTTCGCAAAATCCTCAATTCGGGTAAAGTTTCGCTGCGGATACATCATGTTGGGTGAACTGGGCTAGTGGTCAACCGGTCGCTCTGTTCGCCCAAACATGCTATAGACGATTTACATGCATTGAAGTGAGCGTTCATCTATGGTCGACCAACATGTCGACAAACATGTAAGCGAAACTATCCTGCCAATAATGGTAAACTTTTTAGAAACCTAGTTTTGATGTGATGTAAATCAGAAATAGGTATGAAATGATTTCAAATATACTGTGAAAAGACATATATCCCTTCCAGTTTAATTCAACCTTACGGCTAGAATTTGACGGCCGCTTGGCGCAGTGGTTTGAGCTTAGACCGTTTGGCTCACTGCACTTGGTGGTTGCGGATTCTATTCCCGCCGGGGAAAATTTCAGAAATTGCCTTTTCGTTATTTGCCTTGGTCTGGGTGTCACTGGGATCGCCCTCAGTCCATTGTACGGTACCCATAGTACAAGCGTGGCTTAATTTGGGACAATACAGTAGGTGTCAGTCTGGCAATAATAAAAAAAGAACTAGGCCCTCGATCACTCAAAATTCGTGATAGCGTCGGGGTTTGGTGTGACGTGATTTTTAATAGACTCGAGACTATGCTCTCCCGCATTCCACCAGCAACGCATCGCACGAAACAAAATTACAAAATGGCGGCGGCGGCGTCGAGGTGCGAGCACACTTATTGCGCTTCGACTCTTGAGCGTGTGAGCGAGGCACTTTTGAGAACACCAACGTTGTAAATTTCAAGCTTCTAATCAGACGGATTAATTCGCAATAAAGTTTCAGGAATGAGATACGGTTCGCAACCATTTGTCAGCGGAGAGACGCAACCAAAATCCACATCCGTTTACAGACCATTCGGTCGTGGCCCCGTGCAAGTGCGCTGATTCCGAAACAACGGCGACAATAAATCTCAAGTCAGACTCGGAGTTGTATCGGAAATTTAATCCGGACAAGAACTTCTAAGCTTTCAGGTTGAGGCAATTAGAACCTTAAAGTCACTTAATGTGATTATGGAAACAAAACGATTCCAAGACTGTATGTATAACTGTCACTGTCGTAACGATTTTAATGTCATGTGCATCACACTATAGCTTTTATCGATAGAGAAAATATCTCAGAGGCAAAATCTTAAGCTTTCTCGGTGTTGAGCTTGCCAGAATATTGTCAACATAAATATGTGATATCTCTTTGAAAGGAGGATATCCTTTACCATTGAAATGTTCGCTAGTGTTATCGCGAAGAGCTCAGATCCTACAAGTACCTACGTCAGATTTAAGAACACTTTCCTGGAAAACTGTATAACATATTTATGAGAATGTAGCTCACAAATTCTCTAAAAAACATGTATTTACCTATAACATCTTATACTCAACTTATTTTCGTTTCTTGCCTAGTTGTCTTATCATAACAGGTATCATGTTTTTTTTTCGAATGAATTGATCGATTTTTCATCATTATGCATGCCCACTTTTGCCTGTTCTTGCATTGTTTCCATATCAGTATTTTTTTAAATTAATACTAAATTTTTTCTTATCATGTTTAAGAATCAAAGGTATTTAGAGCCTTAGATTTTGTGCTGTTGCTACATTTATATGTCTATGATACATTCAATTTCATATTATTAATGATGTTCGCAAGAAGCAAATTTCAAGTTATCATATTATCATTTGTATCGGAAACCCAATATTGGGTCTGTTGGAGTCCATTGAAGCGTAACAATAAGCTGAAGTTTACGAATGAATATATTGGATCATCACTTTTAAGGTGATATGGTGATGCATTCCGAACGCAACTGTATAGGACAAACGAGTACAATGCTATTTCACATTTTCATTCGTATTTAGTGTATGAACTATTGCCCAAATTTTTCAGTCTGTTTTGGTAGGATCGACGTAGCTGGAGCACTTTCATATTGGTAAGTGTTTATTTCTATTCATCTATTAATATTGGCGAAAGTAAACTAACGAACAAGCTTCGTTCCATTAGGCAATTCAATTGTAAGTAATTAGATTGTGATCACATTTCAACTACTATTTCTTTGTCTTTACTGTAAACTATGTCTCAACTTTCCTAATATTTTGCTACAAATTTATTACGCGCAATTTATTTTAATACCCAGAGTTTTACATTCAAAATTGAAATTTAAACATTTTGTAGTATCTGCTTCAGACACTTTTCATTTTTCGTCCATATTTATCCCATCTACAGTATATTTTACGAGTGCGACATAGTCCATTAATTCACTGCTTATTCGTGCCGAAATATCAATCTTTATGTAAATTTCTTTATCATCTTCACATGTGTGTTCGTTACTTTCATAGCGCCCTAAATCTGAAAATTAAGCGTCAGAATTTATAAGAGAATTTCATGCAAGCATCGTCGATGCAGTTTAGGCTAAAAGTACATTAACAGTGGCTAATAGCCTGAAAGTGCTATTTATCTTTATTCTATTAGGTTTAGATCACACTGACTATATACATAATTGGCGACTTGCAAGCTTGTAGTTCCGCCTGAAAAAAATCGCTAACAGACGACTCACCAAATAATTATGAAATATTATATTCCCACACATCCAACTATGATAACCGTTCCGCCCATGACGTGGTCTCTCATAATGTCGTCAAGTAGTCTACTAAATTTAGTATCCATATTAATTTAATTGAATCATATCATGCCTACCTGTAGGGAATGTAACGAAATTCGATTTTAGCGGCCCCTCATATTAAATCTATTTCGCCTCCCTGAGCTAACAGTTCGACTATCAGAATTATTAATTTATATTACTTGGCAAATTGTATCAAATTTTAGGTTATTGGTTTCGAGTATTAGTTCAAATCAAATGTATTATCCTTTATAATAATGTTATTTACTACTGATCAATATTTTATTTTGTCATTAAACTGTAGGTATACAATAGAATTGCTTAGGTACTTTAAGTCATTAATTCAATTTTTTATGTCAGGCACCAAGTCGGATTTGTTCATGTTTGTTTTGTTTCAGACAATATACTGTTGAATATTCTGCTTCCTGTTTAAAGCAAAGTTTAAGGATTTCGTAAATATTTATTAAATTGTACTACTGTAGTATCTAAATAACTTTTTGCTTTCAGCTTTAAGTACAATATAGTACTTTTAGCAACTTATTTCCATGTTCTCTCACATCCTACTGCAAAAGCTACTTTCATATTGTCTAGTTTTGTACCTATTCTAAGTTTTCGACTATACAAGGTGACACATAATGGGTATACTTTTTTTTTCAAAACTTAACTTTGTAATTCTAAAACCATCAGCTTTGGAGGGAACTTGAAAAACAAAAGGTGTTATAGGAATACAGCTGTTGACCGATTTCACAAGTCTACAAAACCTTTAGTACTTCAACTGTCCCACAAAGCCGATAGTTTGAGATTTACAAAGTTAAGTTGCAAAAAAATAGTATACCCATTTTGTATCACCTAGTAGATGTACAAGACACAATATCGTTTAGAGCACAAGAATATAAAAGTACTAAAATAAATCACGCGAGAGCAAAATAACTACTTAAGACATATATCTCTAAAGGACTAAATTGTGAACCGACATTTTACGTCGACCCCTTTAGCATCTTTTGTGTTATTTTCCTAACACAGAAGAAACATTCCTAGATCTCAGGATTTTTACATATATACATGTGTTTTACCTACTTTACTCTTTATTATTTTCGTTTTTATTGCCCTTTGTTGTATACAAAATATACCGTTTTATTTATTTTTCTTGTTTTGTGTGAGATTTTAGAAAACGGGGTCCAATGAAAACCGCAGAAACCCGAGCTGCTCTGGACGCCGTATAAACTTCTAATTAGCAAAGTTGCGCAACCTAAGTGAAAAACCCCCCCTGCTTCTGTGTTATCGCCTCAGTGTTTGAATCAAAATGGTTAAAAAATCATTGTATCTTATAAACTTTCCTGTTAAACATAAGTCTCATATCCCCCTTAGAATTTACTATAAAGATTACTGAAAACGATTTCCTTTACAAGAAAAATGTTTGGTATTTGATCGTTCATAAAAGCCCAGACGGTATACCGTCAATCATAATACCAAAAATACGTCAAACATAATAATGTTTGACGTATTTTTATGATGATGATGTATTAAAGAGGAACAAGTGTCACAGAAAACGTTGCAACTAATACAATTCTCCACCCATCTTTACACAAAGATGCTCAATAAAAACTAACACTCTGCAAATTATTGTTATAGCGAAGGTGAACACGTAAGGAATAAGAATTGGTCTTGTTACAACTATTCGTTGTTTTTGAATTTCAATTCCTAATATACACATATCCGTAGATATTCCCTTCCTTATGCAGGGTCACTAACGGAACCGGCGGATAAGTTTCAACTACGTTTAGTTCTAAAGTTTAGCGCAGAAGTTAGCGCTTGTCTCAAATTAATTTACGGTACAAATCCGGGCCTAGCTTTAGATTCACCGCCTACGATGCTTCGGAAACGGCGTACTCGTATGAAGCCACGACCGAGAGGTCTGTAAATAGGGGATGTGAATTCAGTTGCGTCTTCACTGACAAATGCTTGTACCGGATCGCATTCCTCCAAGTTTACCGTGGGTTAATCCAATTGATGAACGTGGAATTGGAAATCTCTGTGGGTTCGGTTGGATTGTGTTGGATTCGGTTAGTGGGTCGACGATTGATTATTCCAGGGGCCCAACTCTGTTAACCGCTGGCATCTCGATTGAATCGCACTCAACCCGCATTACGTCAAAACTGATGCATCTTGCCCCTGAAAACGTCAGTTTTGACAGATCTTCTATAGGAAAACCCCAGTTCAGATGTTTTGGGTACCCATCCAAGAAATGTTGTTAGTTATTCAAACTTTCATATCATGCCTAGTCCTGTGTCCTAATGATATTTCTGAAACATGCAAATTTTTGATTGAACTAACGCCAATTCTAAAAACATGGCAATATTTTTTGGTCGGTACAATGGGAACTACTAATAATGCCCCACCATTAAACAATCCGGCGATTGATAAAAGTAATTCCTTATAACAATCAGCCAAAGTGCAACGTCTCTACGTTAATGAACGGTATTTCCCTCGCACCATGACCTTCCATTACTTAATCTCATAGCATTCCGAAAGTCTTACGAACTGGGAAGCTTAAACGATCACGGATTCTAATGAGAACCGTAGGAATACCTACATTATTCTAAATGTTACGGCCCAAGAGGCTGGCTGTTGACTGAGCCTGGCTCCTTATAGGCCAGATCCAAATTGTAAGCCGTCGGGAACTTCCAAAAGATGTAGTTCAAAGTAGACTCTAAGCTTTTACGAACTCCGGGGACTCTTTTGAAGCTCGAAATGTCTTGATACTTTAATTATTTATACAGGCCAGACGGCAAGATGTTCTGTGCCAAGAGGACTCTATTTCCGTTTCTAATTAGTTAACTGTTTTTAAGCTTTTAATTGTTCCTCTTTAACTATTTTCTATTGCAAAGTGTTTTTGTAATGGCACCTTAATATTAGGTTGAGGTCTAAAATAGAAATTACTTGGAACCAATTTAGGCCATCAGTGGGTACAGACTCATTGTTTTGTTCTTATCGCATCCCATTCTAGTTAATAAAGGGAACAAAGTTAATTTAGAGATGTCGTTAAATCGCGGACCTTTAATCACCACAAATGCCACAGCTCAATATAAGTATATCGTAGTATATTGCTACAGTATTGTAAAATAATAATCTTATAAGGCGTCAATAGCCTTGTGGTTAGAGGGGCCGTCCTCGTAACTGAGAGGTTCCGGGTTCGATCTGCATCCTGGCCATTAGACTATTGACGTGAGCCCACTCCTAACACATGAGCTTAGCTGCAGGGGCTAACAGGCATACTAATTCAAATTCAAATAGGCCAGATTAACTGGCACTTTTAAAAAGTCAAGAGCTAGTAATAGTAATAGTAATTATGTGATAAACTCACATTGCTAGTAATCTTAAAAAAAACATACAAGTAGGTATGTACCTCGGTTTTATTACAAAAGTTTTAAAACTAGATATACTACAGCAGTACGTTTATATCACACAATTTGAATAGACTGCGAAAATGAATGCATTCGGAGAGATGCACACGATATAGTAACATTGGTATCGTCAGTTGAAATAAATCCATGAATTTTAAAATGAGCTTTTATTTTGAAAGCTCCGAAAAGTAATCAGGAGCTCTAATGCGGAAATAAAAAATAAACAAACCATAGAATTGAGGAGTTGATTGTGGAAAGTAATTTTCTGAGAGAAATATGGAAATAAGAGATGACTTTAGAAAAGAGCGGAGTTGGCTAAATTAATATTAAATATTCATTCATCGTAGTGGGTAAGGAAACGAAATAAAAAATATGAGATTTCAAAACCGCAGAAGGATAAGATTAGGTAGGTACCTATAAACTGGTAGAGTTTAGTGTTTACAACCCTAAATATACTTTGATCCAATTGTTTAATCCCTCCATTATCAAAAAATTGTGTATAGGTACTTGCAAACTAAAATATTCCAATGCTGGACTTAATATATTTATACAGGGTGAAATTTAATTAATTGGTGAAACTTCGGTGAGTGATCCTTCGGGTACCAAACAAGATGTAGAGCACACCACTAAATAGTAATATAAATTAAACCCTGTGATATTACTAAAACAAAATAAAAGTTTTTACGAGTAACCCGTCATCAATCGGCTTATTTATATTCCACACTAAATTTATATCCGGGCCTGCTTAAGTGGTGCGAAGTGAAGGCACTAACTTTTAACGATGCATTGTGGCGGCGGATATCCGTACAACGATTCCAATATTACTCTCGTTTCAGTACTCAAATATCGAATAAATGGGAACAATCCCACAAGTCGTACTAGATCTTCGATTATTTTAACCTGAATGAAATTACTCTGTGTTCTATGTAATATCTGCGATAGATTGATTCTTTGATGATTGATTTGACCACGTATTACTCATATGTGTCCGACCCCCACCCACCCCACCACAATTTACGTCATCTTTTTCAGGCAATGATCTCCGCACTAGCCTCTATCCATTAAACGCACACATCCATCAATGTAACGCGAAACCGCTTATAAATAAGCGGCAAAAGCTCCGGACAGAATAAATCCGGCCTCCGACCGCGAGGATACAGTATCCTCGAATTTATCCAAAGTGGCTTCTTTAGTGAACCATTCCTGGCCCATTGAGCCGTTTCCAATATAAGACACTTAAGTACCAGAAATTCTTCGAAAAACGAGATAAGTTTTCATAAATACTAAATTATTTACAGCTGTGTTATGCCTTATTGATCATTGAGTGTATTATGTTAGAATTTTTGATTATACGCTACGTTCTTCACTAATTAATTACTTACTCAATCTGGCTAATGCATACGATTGAATTATAATATAGTTGATCTGACACAAATCAATTATATTATTGATAGGTATAAAAGCCATACACAATTTCTAGCACAAAATCCAGGCAAAACTATGCGTTACCAGCGATGACAGTCCCGTCGCTTCTGTTTACTTTCGGCGAAGACAAGTTTTTCCTGTCGCCAGCTCGTGTCGCCACTAAATCACGCCCCGATGTTATCCATCGTCGTGCCTGTCCTCCCTCAAGTTTATAAACATTGAGTAATATTATTTTCATAAGGTTTATATATTTTTAAAAGGGTATGAGACGTTCATACAAGGTCGACCCTTGTTTCTTCCAAAAACGTGTGAATTATTTTATGTTGAAGGTAGTAATTTAAAACCCCTCACGTTCTGGCCAAATGTTTATCATAAAAATTTTAGCCTTGTTATTTTAGGACACTAAAATTCTAGTCGTGTTTAGGCCTATGTAAGCGGACACTATAGCTTCTTTTTTCAAAGCAAAGTCTGTAGAAAAAATGCTACATTTACTTTGAGAAAAATGTGCGACAACCTTGTTGCTAACTTTAACGTTTTTTTTTTCATAAATATACGTGTTTTAATATACTCACATATATGTATTAGTTAGTATAATATTGTATCTGTGGATTCACAGTGTGTAGGTCGAGTTAGCATTTTGCAAATAGAAAACCGTTTGACTGATTTATAATATTTTTTTACTAATGTACTATTTGGTATTCCGTTCGTACCATACGTATATGTGCAAAAATATGTTTATGTAAAACCAGATACCTACTTAACAACTTTTACGTTATCAAACCTTGTCTGACATCGATCGAATACGAAGGGGAACGTGTCCTAAACACACATCGCTATGTACAGCGATATATCACGTGATTGGAATCCAACAAGATGGGTGTATCCAAAGGTGTATCTAATCAGGCCTAACTAATCAACGTTCCATCGCCTTTGAAGGCCTACTGCTTGTAACATCACATAAATAAATATCAAAGGAAAAGTGTAGCTAACTCGAAGGTTAAATTATGTGCCAAATTACGCTCTTTTTAACTCGCGTAATTTGAATGAAGAAACAAAAAAAAATGCTGATTAAAATATCACCTTTTGTTTTCAATGAAAATTGGTGAACAGAAAATTTGTTTAGCATTTTTAATGGATTTTCAAGTCAGCTTAATTAGTGGGTTAATTTATTACTTTGTTAGTAATTAACGTTTCGTCCTTCTATCTTACCTTCAAAAGACTAATCATGCTGGATATAGACTTCGAGTAAGAGATGGTAATATCTGATGTGAAGAAGATATAAGTGAACTCAGATAGTGTTCGATCTCGTTTCCACAAAACGCAAAAATAGGAAAGGAACCGTTAAAAAATAACAACATAAAAGTGCCTCTCACAACTCGAGCAAAAAATGTACACACTATCATTTAGCTGGCACAGAATCCGGCGCGCGGGTCCGAATCGTTTAATCTCCTTTTTTCGGTAGTTTCATGTTTTCTGTTAAGTTTATGGACCCGATGGGCCTAAGCGGCCAACCCAATCGATCATTATTGCCTCTCTCGGTCGGTTTGGTTTAATTTCGTCCTTCGCCAACCAGACTATTTGAGCGTCAAATTGTTACCAAAAATTGGTAAATCTATCTCACTTGAGACGTTCATTCATTTATACGCAATACGTGTATATTGGAGTACGTTATTTCGTGAGAATTTAATGCTTTGTATTCCATTCATTTTTACTATTGCTTTATTTATAGGCGATACTGATTAGAACTTTAATTCTTTTGTTCGCATAAATAATATATTTATAATTTAACTTTACGTATTGAAGTTAGTTCTATACATATAAATTACTTTCGGACGTCCCCTAGACCTGGAAGATAGGAATACTAAACTGACGTAAAGTATACCTACTACTCGAGCAAAAAATTAATATGAAAGAGCATTGCAAATCTAGGTTAATAGTAGCTTAAACGTAATTTCCAAATTTACTTTACTGGAACTTTGCTTATTATATTGATGTCCCTGGTAATATAGACTATGTTCTTGTTCAGCAGACACTGTGTCTGAGAATAAAAAAAATGATCAAGTAAATTATTTCTTTATAAATTGTAATAGCCTACTTTAAAGTATATGTTCACAAGCAAAATGTTTGCTCACTTTTCGTATCTCAAAGATTAACAACACCGTCTGTTTTACAGTATATTATTTAGCGCAACAAAATTACCCAAACGGCGTTCATTAGTTCGTACGTGTATCCACGTTTTGTCGTCCCCAAAACTTTATTTAGACGCGGTACAAAGTTCTCAACTCGCGCCGTAAACACTCGTTAAATGACTCGCGTACACTTCGCCGTCGGGAATTGCCGGTTACGTACACTTACTTCTCAACTAATTAGTTGTGACTATAGATCCGGTTTATGAAGAAGTGTGGTAAGTTTCAGTACTTAGTCCAATACTGTTATGGCGTCAATTGGTAAAAAAACCTTAATTATTAGCAGCGTTCACACATATCGACAGCCGCGCGAGACTAATGCGTTGCCTCACGCCGGAAAACATTATGTTTACGTGGTAAAATGTCTAACAGATCGCTCGGATATGTCCTTCTCAGTCTCGCTCCGCGATATTGGGACCGGCCATTGCGTTCGATCAAAGCATCTTGCATCAGTAAAAGTACAGAGAGATATTCATCATTAATTTATAAATCAAACATCAAGTTCAACCTAGACCGCTTAACCCCTTAATACAGAATTATGCAAAAAAAGTATCACGAAGCTCTACCCTTGTTGCATCTTTAGTATTTGATACGGCTAATGCGTCGTCGCTAATAAAATTTGCATAAGATCGCCTCCGCAAATGCTCGCCGTCCCTCGAATGGCGAACCAAGCTTACTGCTGCAAATTTTATCAGCTCTTACCTCAAGTGGAGACACTTTCCCACTGTATCTAAGGCTTCTGTCTACTCAGTGTTGTCAAAACTTTTTAGATGTATTTTTGGGCGTTACTTTACCAACGCCGTTTTAATATCGTGTTATGTTATGTGTCGGCTTACCATTGGCAACGTTAAGACGTGTGCTAAAGCTAATACGTGATTTGGTGTTATCAGTAATGGCAGAAGTGATTAAATCGTGATTACCTGATAGTTTTGGTCACCGTTACTTATGTGACTATGGCTTAGCTTTTTTGCTCCTTCATCTTTGTAAATAAGCCTTTCGAGTTTGTAAGAGTTTGAGTACTCTTAAAAGACGCTAAAATCATTTATTTATTTTAAAATTCCTTGTTGTTGAGAAGCACTAAATCTCATCGCTGTCCCCGCTGTGCCATAAAACAACCTAGACAAATAAAGTTCTGCAGAAAAGACACAGAGGAAACACGACTGAATATTGAAATAGGTACCTATTTGCTAACCTTTGCCCCAGCCCGGAAAACTTTCAGAGTTCCGTGATGTAATCGTTTAAATTATCTATTTTTTTTTTCTTTTATAGTTCGACTTAATTTTTTTATACTTTTAAACTTATATTTTACGGAACGCACAGTCAGACAACATTAATCAATTAGGTATTCACTTTCCATTTTGTGTTTAATATGTCGTAGCTTTGTAATTTTATATTTAACATTTTTCCGACATACATTTTAATTACTAAAGCTTGTAGGGAAATTCGGTTACTCGATATTGCATTGGCTTGAATCCAGACAAAGCGCCTGGTAAACTCCCGTATATTTATGCCCATTGACGTATTTATGAATGGGATCACGTGCCAGGACATTGTCTGCTTTGGAGAATTTCAAACGTTTGTTTGTTTGGTATTATCAATTTCAAGAAACAAGATAGTAAAAATTGTATTACTATAAGCTAAGTTTGGTTTCGTCAATAAAATTATTATTTCTTCCTCTACCTATTCTCTATCGTCTCTGGTTTAAACTTAGTAAAGGTTATTTGATAGCTATGTTATTATTAACACGTTAAATCTTACTCTGGTATAGCTTCCTTTGATATCGTATTAATAAAGAGTTCTTCGGCGGGCACATAATATTGGTTTAACTTTGCTATGTGAATATTTTGTATCATTTAAATGCATTACCTAGAGCTTTTTGTTGAAAGTTCATTTTAATAAATGTATGTTTTAATATTTTATTCCGCCCGCAATTCCATGCAGTGCTATTATGATTACATTTTTAATGCTGATTACATGTTTCCAATGCTCTTTTTGTCTGAAATGTTCCGTTCCGTTATTATTATAACGTGGATTTCGATTTGAGGGACAATTTTATCTTCATACTCTTTTGTGTTCTTTATCGCAGTAATTCGGGCCACGTGATAAGTGGCGAGTTTCTCGTTCTCTACCTACCTTATTCAGCCTTTCCTTGAGATCAGTCCATCTTCACAAGATGTCTTTCACACACGTTTCTACAAATCGCTATTGGACTTACGATGAAATGGGAGTCAGGATCCAAATCCATTGCTTAAAACACTATTCATAACGCTCGTATGAAAGCTCAGCTTCAAAAAATATGCCGAGTGTGTGAAAACTAATTCAATTATCTTGATTGTTGTGCCGGGGTCGTTTGTATGAACTTCTGAATTCGCCTGAGTTTATATTCAGTTTTGATCTGTCTCATAGCAAAACTTTGCTGAGACTCTTAATTTACTAGGTGTTCAACCTTCAATCATTTTGTTATCCTTTTTGCTATATTTAGGTCGGCTACTTACTTTCTCTGTTGATAACATTTTTTTCATACCTACATGGTACCTCTAAATTAAAGTGAGTCAAAGTAGTAATAACATTTATCGGTAAGTACTTACTACTTAGTGGTTTCCTGGTTCGTGTCTTCTGTTTGTTTGTTCTCCTTTCTCTACTAACTTACTGCACTTAAAACTTGGAGGACATGCCGTATTCTTGAGATAAGCTCATACAATTTTAACACACTGAACACACATTCTGTAGAGTGATTCCTTTTTAGTATTCGTTCGTTTCCCACGTACCATTAGTCGAGACATTTGAGTACTCGTATGTTTGCAATACCTAGTCTTAAAAAACAAAATGTGTCTTTATTTGAGAAAACTTAATAACACTCCGTTACTTTCGCCCTCTAGACAATTCAAGAGCAATCTTTATTAATTTTTCATGATATTTTATTGCCACTTAAATTAATTAGAGAAAGCACATAGGTATTTTTTATGAGGTTATGGATAAAATATTAATTATAACTAAAGCGGTCAGTAACAAGAGAATTCCTATTTTATGCTTGGGACAAATGATATGACAAAAACTTCCGAGCACCAGGCATACAGAACCCGCCGAGACCTGAATAAAGAAAGACAAAAACTAGAATATTAGTTCGTGTTCTATTGTTCTTCGTATGAACAACGGCACTCGTGGATCCTTCATTGTCACGTCCCGTGACTAAATTCCCTAAAATTATTTGGTGATAACGCAGAATTATCTCACACCGTGACAAAGATGCTCGAATTTGATAACGTCACGAAGTCCAATAAACTAAACGCTGCGAACATTCGGTTGGTTATAATTATGTTTATGTGACTACATTACTTTGTGTTATTTAGAAAAATAGAGAGACGTTGTAAGACATGTAAATTATGTTTTGGCAATTACGATCTTATTTGTATAGACGTATTTTCATACGTCTATACAAATTACTATTTAGCATTAAGATGGCCAATAGTCCAGTGGTTAGAGCATAAGCCGCTTCACTCATTGCGCCGATTGTTTGCGCGTTCGGAGAAAATTTAAGAATTTGCATTTTAAAATTCTCTAGGCTACGTGTCACTGGTATCGCCCTCAGTCGATTGTACGATGCCCATAGTTGAATCGTTGCTTAATTTGGGATCCTATAGTTGATGTACGATTTTTATTTATATTACTTATATATTTGGTCACCATTGTCGATCCTATAGTTCAAATTAACTAAGGTTAACCCTTCTAATATCCCGAAGACCATTTCAATCTAAATAATCAGAAGCATTAATCTTATTACCTCGTAACTAGATCACAAACTAGTTCACATTGAATTAATTAATTTCGAGGGAAACTTCAAATTTAAAAAAAGTAAAATAGTAGGTAAAAGAGATTGGATGAAGACGAGTCTAATAAAATTTGGTATTCCAGCGTTGTTTTTATCTCATCACGAATTCCAGATTGAACTTCTAATCAATGTAATACGCTGCATGTAATTTATGAAATCACCAAAAATAATGAGCAAATACTATATTAATATATTCAGGCCTTTCTCCCACGAAGATATTATCGAATATAGGTACCGTCGTAGTCGAATTTGGGTTGCGTCGTGTACGGATCGGTTTCTGACGCTATCCAAATTCGGACTGCACCTATTCGATTCTTTTCCGGACTTTATAGAGTAGCTTATCAATTGGCGATCTAATCGCATCTCATTCGCGTAGATTATGAATATCACTTTAAAGGTAAGCCTTTAAAGTGATATTCACAAGCTTACTATAGCGATATTCATCAACTTACTATTAAAGAGACTTTTAAGAAAACATTGTGTAATATTACTTATATCAACATTTATTAACTTATTTGTATTTGAATACAATTGTCTTTTAAAGTTGCTAAATCAAATTATACCCTTGTTTAGATAACTTCTTGTATAAATATGTCCCTTGGATGTATTTAGGATGATGGTGTAAATCCACATATTTTCGAATTCATTTTCAAAGGTTCTTTGTTTCGAAGCAATTTTATAGGCAATTAACAAATTTTATTGCGGCACGCAACAAGTTGAAATATTTGCTTGTTCTTAATATATATCTTCTGAGAAAATATTTATTTAACATACCTACCCATTTCTCAATTACCAGTTCGGATTTTTTTTATAGACTTGCTTTGTGTTAAGTTTCGATATTTGTCGGTGAATAAAAACATGTTCGAGTCGTCAGATAAATAAATAATAATCAATGGATTCCACGTTCAGTCATCCACACTTTCACATGTATTTCGGCTTTTGTCAATATCCAGTTTCCGGAATAGGATATAGACGATCATTCAACCGTGTATGCTAGAGTGATATAAGTAGACTAGCGACCCGCCCCGGCTTGGCACGGCTTTAAACTTATTTACGTTTCTCAACTATATTATGCATGTATTATTCATAATATAAACTTAATAATATAAACTTCATAATAAAAACCGAATCCAAGTGCGTTGCGTAGTTTTAAAGATGTAAGCATACATAAGGACAGACAGCGGGAAGCGACTTTGTTTTATATTATGTAGTGATACCAGCTTTAATTTTAGTCGTTTACTACCTTTACCGTTTACTTTTGTACCATGGTCACTTTTATGCGTACTTACCTACTGGATGGATATAGTCATACGACCATTATTTAAAAGAAATCTTAAACAATTACATTTTGAACGACAAGAATTTTCTTTGTTCCATTTTGACCTTTAATATTAACAGTCCTATACTGATTTCGAGGATTCTTCTGCCTGTTTGAGAACTTCAAAGAGATCTCGAGTATTTGCGTACACGCGAGCTTTCGAGGTACTTCAACTGTTTTTAGTATCAAACGATATAAAAGCGTCATCGAAAAAATTTCAAAGCTCACAAAAATATAACAGATCGGGTGTAGATTGCATTTTGATATTATGACAGCAATACGGTTCCCTCCCCTGGGGCGCAATCTTGGCGGCCCTGGACCACCACCGGGTCCCATTCTACCTGCGTCGATTGGTGTCCAACTATCTCTCGGAGAGAAGCATCACGTTCCCGAGCAATGCGGAGTGGTGCCAGAAGGAAATAAGATGCGGTGTTCCACAGGGGTCGGTCCTAGGGCCACTCCTGTGGAATATCGCATACGACTGGGTCCTCCGCGGTTCGCTGGTCGCTGGTGTCTCCCTCACCTGCTATGCGGATGACACCTTGGTAACCGCGAGGGGCAAGACCTACCGCCAGGCGACCATACGGGCTACAGCAGGCGTAGCCCTAGTTGTAGGGCGTATAAGGAGACTGGGCCTTAATGTGGCCCTAAACAAGACCGAGGCGGTGGCCTTCCATGGGCCCCGAAATGCGCCGCCTGCAGATTTGCACATTGTGGTGGGGGGCGTGCGCATCAATGTGGGACGAACGCTTAAGTACCTTGGGTTACTCCTTGATAGTCGCTGGTCATTTCGTTCCCACTTTGAGGCGCTCGCTCCCAAACTAACTAAGACGGTGACGGCATTGTCGTCAATCCTCCCTAACCTGGGGGGACCTGACACATCATGCAGGCGGCTATATACAGGTGTTGTACGTTCCCAGGCCCTGTACGGTGCCCCGATCTGGGCTGAAGCTCTGTCCGCCCAAAATGTAACGCTCCTGAGGAGGCCTCAGAGAGCGATGGCGAACAGAGTGGCCCGGGGGTACCGTACCATAGCATTTGAGGCAGGGACGTTAGTGGCGAGCACGCCTCCCTGGCACCTGGAGGCGAAGGCTCTCAATCGCCTTTATCAGTGGCGAAGAGGCGAGCTCGAGCAGGGACATATCGTCGACCTGCTCGACATTTTAACGAAGAGGAAGGAGTCGCAAGACGCTGTCATAGAGGAGTGGGGCGAACTCTTAGCCCACCCAAGCTCGGGCGTCAACACCATTGCCGCCATAATGCCGGTCTTTAGGGAGTGGTTGGCACGTAGACACGGTGCCCTCACGTTCCGACTCACACAGATACTGTCCGGACATGGTTGTTTCGGGCGGTATCTGTGTCGTATCGGACGTGAGGAGGAGGAAGGGTGCCACCATTGCGCTGCCCCTGAAGACACGGCCTTGCACACACTGCAGGCGTGTCCGGCTTGGGATGAGGCGAGAGGCGAACTGGTCGCCGCTATTGGAGTGCAGGCGCTCTCGCTGCCGGCCGTTGTCGCAAGCATGGTCGGGAGCGAGCGCGCTTGGGAGGCAGTAGCCTCATTCGCAGAGGCCGTGATGGCGGCCAAGGAGGCAGCAGAGAGGGAGAGGGAAGCTGCGTCAACGCTCCCCTCCCGCCGCAGACGCCCAGGGCGTCGACGAGCAGCCCACTTAAGGGACGATTTGCGTCCGCCATAGGGCGTGGCCTGCGGGCGTCGGGGAGGGCAAGCCGACGTCCGACCAGCAATAGGCCGAGGAGGTAGACGGGCTCGCCGTGTCCCGCGGGCCCGTCCCAGTGGAGGAAGGGAGCGGAGGCTTCCTGAATCGAAGGGGACTGCAGTGGCAGTCCAGGCCCCGTCAGCGCCGTGGTAGTAATGCCACCAGCGGTACCTGCGGCGCGGACACTCAGGGCTGAGAAGGGACACCGAGGGTTGTTTTAGTGGGTGAGAGCCCCACATAACCACCGCGCCATGCCCTTGTCGCGGTGGTATGCGGAACGACATTTTTTCCCTCGTTAAAAAAAAAAAAAAAAAAAAGCAATACGGCTGTGTATCTATATAGTGTAATGGCTAAAATTGAGAAATATTACCGGTATTGTAGATTTTAAGGGCTCAAAATTAGCAATACAAAATGCGTATCTTGTAGAAGGTCACAGGCGTAGATAAGGGTTATGTTCCGTGAATTATGGAAACACTCTCCACCGCGCTCCAGCGTAATGTCAGCGCAGAGTAAATTACATCGCCTTCGCCCTTGCATTAGGGATCATTTATGCTATAACCCGTATTATTTCGCTAACATCTAATCTTTTTTATGGATATGTTTTTTCATATTTACTTGCGAACAGCAAAAACCCTAGACAAATAGCCTTTGTTGTCTCCGTTGTCATTAATATGTTTTGTTTACTTTCTATTTATTTTCATGATATAGCTTTAACATGCTATCAAAATTTGTGACTACAGTTTCTTTAGACACAAAGTTCAGTGCCCCGGTACAAAAAAAAAACCAGTTTGTTTTGATATACCGCAAAAGTTTTGGCATTATTGTTAGGTTCTGTGACAGCTGTTGTTTATCGTGTACTTTTGGTAACAAAAATTGAGTTGCAAGTAGTTCAGATTAACGTTTGACTTGTTAGTGCTGGGTTTCACACAGCTAGCGAGGCGGTATTACGTGTGTCACACTGGCTCGGCTGCATCGGGGCTAAGTCAACTGTAATACGAGGGATGCCTTTTAAGTTTTGTCGTTTGAAGAAAAAAACACAACTAGAACCTTATAGTACTTTTTATTGTTTTTCAAAGTATTCACCACTTAGCTTAATACACTTTTCCATTCGTTCAAACCAGTTATTATAACATTTATTCCACTCTAAAGTGGGGGTGTTCAAAATGGCTGACTTGAAAGCGTCGACTTCTTCTTCACTGGACTGGAACCTTTGACCACGAAGACTTTTCTTAATTTTAGGAAATGTAAAAAAATTGTTAGGGCTTAGGTCAGGACTGTATGGAGGATGGTCAAGAATTTCTACTTTTTCCTGCTTCAAATACTCAATCGTTTGACGAGCGCTGTGTGAACTTGCATTGTCGTGGTGCAGGATGATGCGTCGCTTTGAGTTAGATTTTCGAAGTTCGGCGATGACTTGTGGTAAACAAACTGTGGTATACCACTCTGCGTTAACCGTTCTACGATCATCAAGTGCAATAGTCGCAACATGGCCGGTTTTTCTAACGAACGTGGCCACCATCTTCTTTGAAGTGCTTCGAGAACGAACAACTTTAGTCGGCTTTGGCTCGTCTTGAAAGACCCAGATTGTAGATTGTTGTTTGGAATCAGGATCGTAGGCATAGATCCAAGATTCGTCACCACTGATGATGTCGTAGACGTGATTTGACTCTCCTCGGTTGAACCTTTGCAGAGTTTTCTTACACCATCTGACGCGGGCCGCCTTGTGATCGTCGGAAAGCAGATGCGGTATCCAACGGCAAACTAGCTTTCTTACACCAAGCGCTTCATGCAAGATCTTCTGAATGGTTGTCCCTGAGATGCCTAATAGAGCCTCTATCTCTCGATACGTCACATGACGATCTTCGAGAATTAGTTGTCTCACTCCAATGATGTTATCTTCAGTGAATGCAGATTTTGGGCGACCTTCGCGAGATTTGTCACTAACACTAGTATGTCCACGCTGGAATTCTAAATACCAGCGTTCGACAGTCCGCAGACATGGGGCTTCATCCCTGAACACAGATATTAGCTCTTCAAAACACTGAAGCCGTGTCAGGCCTCTTCTAAAGTTGTAGAAAATTATTGCACGAACATTTTCCTTAGAAAGATTCATTTTCGTACGTAACCTGACAGATTCTAATCGACGCTGTGACTAAACAATAACATTAATCCTAATACATTCAACTGTTTTGAGATTCGAAATTTAAACACATTCGAATATAGAACAGTTCCAAATTCAAAATTGCCGGGAATTATGGAAACGACAGAACTTAAAAGGCATGCCTCGTATCAAAAGGATTTATTGTTTCACGTAGTGCAACGTCGGCCAGCTCTTCCTGTTTATTATTTTACCTGTCTGACGTTTGTTATCCTTGTTTTATTACTGTACTAGTTGGATAATAAATATCGCTGTCTTCATTTTGCGTTATACAGGGTGTGTGGGGCATTGTAACGAAAACTGATACCATGGATTAAACTCCTCATTCAGGACACCCCAGAGTTGCAATTTCCTGTCCAAATTTTCGCGATGTATGCTCAAATTTTTGAGCATTTTCAAATTGATTTTAGCATGAATTGCACGCTCGAGCGTTTTGAGCCTTAATTTTATACTGCAGTTTATGTCTAAATAAAATTACTTTGAATAGTGATTTAATGCTTAAGAAAATTTAAAAAATTGGGCAAAATTCATGAAAATATCGAGTAAAATCATTGCAAACACCCGCAGACTGGATTTTTATACATATGTGTATAAATATTATCACAGCAAGAATCAGTTTATGTAGAGTTACCGAATATATTTTTATTAAATCTATGGGAGGGAATTATCATGTCATCACCATCTGTCTTATTTTTTGCCATTGCCCCCAGGTCAGCGTAGATTGTCTTTTTCTTACATACTGCTTTTCTGCCATACTTGCATTCACTTCTCAATAATGTTAACTTTACATTTTTTAACTTTTTTTCTCTATGATCAAACAATAATAAAATGACTGTGACTGTCTTCTCTTTTTACGAAAATGTTGCTGAAAGGAAATTTAACATCCGTTGCTTTATTTAAAAGCATCTTTCGAAGCTATTGCTTTTGCTTTGGTTCAGATTTTTCATCGACTGAATTTTATAGACTTCTCTGTAAATTACAGTTATTTGTTAAAAGCGTTGGATTGTTTGCTTCATTTGTCTCCGACGGTATCTGCAGTTTTTCATCCAGTTTTGCTGCCAGCACTTTATCGCGTTCATAATTTGGATTTTAAACTCTTATTGTTTCAGATTCATAAGTTTACTGTTGGTACTTGTGATTTTTAACGTAATGGGATTTCTTGATGCAATTAGATACTCGCGCAAATTAAGTGCTGTAATAGTGTTAATTATATTTTAAAATGTATATCTTTATTATTATCATTATTTACAATTTACAGTATTAAAACTACTTATCAACTAACTTACAGTAAATATATATAAAACAAAAACAAAATAATAATTTAAATTATATATACAAAAGTGCTACATCGTCGTTGATGCCAAAAGTCCCTAGCAGGCTGGCCGCATTTCCGCGCTGAATAGCGTGGCTTATTCGTTGCACGAAAAACAGACCAGCCCGCCGGTCACGTGATGCGGCGATTATATTTCGATTTTGGTGCTCTTATATGGAGCGTATCCCCACGTTGGTTAATTTTATTTATAAGGCATTTTAAAAATACAGGCTCTGTGGTTTCTTCTATTTCATGGATGATCTTTGGACGTAGATAAAACTTCCAGTTTCCATTCACAATTTTCAGTCTCATGTTACAGCGATGCTATCAAGAACCAACTCGCCCCAAGAGGCTAATTAAAAAAGAAATTTCATGTCGAGAAGCTAGACGGAAAGCAATTACATTATAATAAAGGATTTTCACTTCGTTAAGCGCACTCGACATGTGTAACGGGATTTTACTTTGGACTGAACATAAAACATCCTTTTTAATAATAAACGTAACAAAGGAAGAGATTTAAAAATAATAAAGCAAACATTTTTTAAGTTAGTATATTTTTAGATTATCATTTTCAAAAAAAACCCCTACCTACCGACCATCAGTCTCATAAAACTCAGTTGTTGGCAAAATCATCGACTACCTAACGATGACAGCCGTATTTTTAAAAACGTGAATTGAAAGAAAAGTTATTCCGTTTTATTGTGAACCTTAATTTGTCTACGGATTTAGGTTAAAGTGAAATAATATGCAATATTGCCAGACAGTGATTTAATTAATAACAGCCCTCAATATGATAACGTAATACCCGGAGCAGCTGGCACGTGGCTTGATGAACCGAAATGGCTTACGCCTGCACAACCTGATATAGCAGGATGTCATGTTCAAATTAACATACTGGTGGACGACCACCGCTCGTCGAAGCGAATACCTCAGAGGAATTCAATCAAAATCTGATTGATATCAAATTGTTACAATGTCCGAATTGTATGCATTAATTAGTTATAGATAATTTTTTTGCGCATAGTCAAAATAGTTAGTAGGAAGATGCTTGAGCATTGGAGACAGATGTTGCCAAATGATTTTACTGTTATATAAGTACGTAGCCTCCACTCTTGTTCCACGTCTGAAATGATGAAATTGCTAATAATAAAACATAACTTATAATTATAATAATAAAATAAGTATTGTAGTTTATACGCTACGTCCATTTCCTTTAATCTCGATCGAGTTAAATATATTTTTAAAAGGTTATCATATCACCGTTTATATCGAAAATTCGATATCGGATTCGGCCGGGCTCAGTGAAGCTTGGCATTAATCTCAAGTTTCTGAATAAATAATATTGGGGCATTGCTGTCATGGAAAATTGGGATGCATCGAATTTCATAGATGGTCAAGTCAGTGAGTATACAATCTCTTTCAGTAAATATCTGATTGGTATCCAACTAACCAACGCACGGTGAACTATGACGTAAATATTTTTGTACCAATGCCTTCAGAATCAACTTAGATAGTGTAGAGCCTTTATCTATACAAATAAATAAAATTGGATTGACTGTTTGTAATATCAAAATAACACCTTTTCACTAAATGCATATGAAAGTACATAGGACACCTATAGCAAAAACGCGATTAAATTTTTTTTTGTCTGTCTGGATGTCTGTCTGTCTGTCTGTCTGTCTGTCTGTGTGTTTGTTCCGGGTAATCTCCGAAACGGCTGGACCGATTTTGACGGGACTTTCACTGGCAGATAGCTGATGTTATAAGGAGTAACGTAGGCTACTTTAATTTTAGAAAAACAAAACTTAAAAAATGGGTTCTGTCGCACGGGCTCAGAACGCGGGAGCGGGCGTTTTTGTTAAGTTAAATTCCACGCGGACGAAGTCGCGGGCTCAGCTAGTGTAATCTATATTTCGAATCACGTTACTATGTGTCATAGAAATCTTACATTTGGTACTGGTGGCACGCAAGGAGCAGAACCTTTGCTGCCTTTGTAAGTAAACTATCTGATTTAAGTCCCTTTGTGTCTCCATTAATATTGTGCAGAGTTTTAATACTATACAATTATTGGTATCTCGTTTTTTTTCTGTTCAACACAATTACATTTATTTACTTAGGTACTACCCATTTCAGTTCAGTTTGTAAGTCGCTAATTATATATTATAATATTAACATATTTCCTTTTCTAGCTAATTTAGAGATTTGACTTGATTGTCACAGGTAATTTAGAAATACGAAATATTCCTCACAGTCTTCGCTAGTTTTAGCTCGACATACAATATAGGACTAAATGGAAACAAGTCCATGAAAACAACTGAACATTACCCTCTCTTTCATATGGAAATTAGATGAACTATAACGCGGCTCAGTAAGGCAGATTTGCAGCATCGCATTAGCACCAAAACATTCAGATAAAACGCAGATAATACTCAGTGTATCTATGTTTAGTGCAAACAAACACGGCACAGCTCGGCTGCAACAATAATGTTACCAGTACAGTCACTGCATTACCATACGAATGGCCACTGTTGTTTTTGTCATAGGAATTAATGTTTGCTGGTGAAATAAAATCGTTTGCGTATTTAGTACTTCGGGCTTGTTGAGATTTGATAATAAACCTTCTCTCTCTACCTTTACAGTTTTAACTTAGTTTGTCTTCAAAATTATGAGAAATGTTATTAAAATCGATCCCATAAACTCTATAGTAGTGGCATCTTCCATTTGATTTATGATTTCTGGAAGCTTTAAACGTGTGGTCTATGGCTTCAATGAACAAGTAATCATCAAATTAGCATTTTGCGGCGAGCATAGTTTAATACATTTTGTTGGGTAAGTAATATTGGCAGGAAACCGTCGTGTCGTAGATTAGAATATCATACACGGTCGTAACTCTCAGATATTAACCGGGTATGTGGCGCTCCATACATTTCTGCTTGGCGTTTAAACGGCAATTTGAGATTACACTAAAATTTGTTCCATGTTAACCTGAATTAAACGAATGTCTTAGTACGAGGCATGCCTTTTAAGTTCTGTCGTTTCCATAATTCCCGGCAATTTTGAATTTGGAACTGTTCTATATTCGAATGTGTTTAAATTTCGAATCTCAAAACAGTTGAATGTATTAGGATTAATGTTATTGTTTAGTCACAGCGTCGATTAGAATCTGTCAGGTTACGTACGAAAATGAATCTTTCTAAGGAAAATGTTCGTGCAATAATTTTCTACAACTTTAGAAGAGGCCTGACACGGCTTCAGTGTTTTGAAGAGCTAATATCTGTGTTCAGGGATGAAGCCCCATGTCTGCGGACTGTCGAACGCTGGTATTTAGAATTCCAGCGTGGACATACTAGTGTTAGTGACAAATCTCGCGAAGGTCGCCCAAAATCTGCATTCACTGAAGATAACATCATTGGAGTGAGACAACTAATTCTCGAAGATCGTCATGTGACGTATCGAGAGATAGAGGCTCTATTAGGCATCTCAGGGACAACCATTCAGAAGATCTTGCATGAAGCGCTTGGTGTAAGAAAGCTAGTTTGCCGTTGGATACCGCATCTGCTTTCCGACGATCACAAGGCGGCCCGCGTCAGATGGTGTAAGAAAACTCTGCAAAGGTTCAACCGAGGAGAGTCAAATCACGTCTACGACATCATCAGTGGTGACGAATCTTGGATCTATGCCTACGATCCTGATTCCAAACAACAATCTACAATCTGGGTCTTTCAAGACGAGCCAAAGCCGACTAAAGTTGTTCGTTCTCGAAGCACTTCAAAGAAGATGGTGGCCACGTTCGTTAGAAAAACCGGCCATGTTGCGACTATTGCACTTGATGATCGTAGAACGGTTAACGCAGAGTGGTATACCACAGTTTGTTTACCACAAGTCATCGCCGAACTTCGAAAATCTAACTCAAAGCGACGCATCATCCTGCACCACGACAATGCAAGTTCACACAGCGCTCGTCAAACGATTGAGTATTTGAAGCAGGAAAAAGTAGAAATTCTTGACCATCCTCCATACAGTCCTGACCTAAGCCCTAACGATTTTTTTACATTTCCTAAAATTAAGAAAAGTCTTCGTGGTCAAAGGTTCCAGTCCAGTGAAGAAGCAGTCGACGCTTTCAAGTCAGCCATTTTGAACACCCCCACTTTAGAGTGGAATAAATGTTATAATAACTGGTTTGAGCGAATGGAAAAGTGTATTAAGCTACGTGGTGAATACTTTGAAAAACAATAAAAAGTACTATAAGGTTCTAGTTGTGTTTTTTTCTTCAAACGACAAAACTTAAAAGGCATCCCTCGTATTACAATATACGAGTACAAGTTAATTGTGATTTAGAGGTGTATTAAATATATAGCTCTAACTGACAAACACACATTTTCAGAAAATTAATTGATATTTGACATTCACATACAATTTTAAATCAATGATTCTGAAAATTAATCCCTCTCTGAAACGGTTCCATGGTCGTGCAATTAAAAACAAAATATCAAGCGGATTTTGTTGCGGTCAATAGTACATTTGGTGGATTACCGGATTGGCGCAATATCGGCTTCGGATCCTCTGGATATTCCACTCGGCAATCGAGGCCGTATGCCAAAAGCACTCGGACGTAAAATGAAAGGGGCTTCCGAGTGTATTGGTGCACGAAAGTAGAGAACACGTTAAAACTACCCGTTATAGAATGGAGCACGTTGTTGTTGAATTGAATTTGGACGACAGTGTTGAGAATGTTTAGCTTGTTGAAATGAGCGCTATCATAATAAAACACGATGACTTAGGTAAATTGTATACACTTGTAACTGCTTTCAGCTTACAATTTAAAGTTCTTTCACGAACTTATGAGAAATAGAAAACACGTGATATACCTTAATTTAAACATTTCTTAATTCTTTTCTGATTTTTGCTGCATTTTTGAGTTCGAAATTTTTGAATGTTTAAAATCCGGATCAATTTAGATTTTAGGTTGCGGTAATTTTGGTGGGGACGGCTGTAGTACCTAGTGCTCTTACAGATCTCACTTTTTACATGAATGAGATGAGATGACATTTAAATTTAGACCGTTAACAAAGATGCATTTTTTATAATGAATTTTGATATAATAATGTATTGTTGCAGGCCCTACTACAGGCGCACGACGTGGTCGCTCGCGAGGTGTACGGCGAGGAGTCTCTGCGGGCGTCCCCGCCCCCGGTCAACGGCCGCACCACCGCAACACCAGCGGAAGATGAGGACGACACCGAGCCGGAGTTCGAGAACGTGACCAGGGTGCGCCTCGTTCAGTTCCAGAAGAACACTGACGAGCCAATGGTGAGGATATGATTTATTAGGAACCTAGCCATGTCTGCCCGATTCCAACTGCAAAAATTACGAACTTTCATACAAAGTTTTAATCCTTTCTTAATGCTTATCTATGTTGTATATGTTGTATAAGGAACTACTGTGCAAAATGTCATGCTTCTAGGCCCACCGCTTTAGGTTTTGCATTTTCTGTCAATCAGTTTATTATTGATCAAGTAAACAGAGTTAACAGAGGTACACAATATTGTTGCTCCAACGGCGAGTACTTTCAATGCATCTTGATTCTCCTTTCTCGTGCCTTGTCAGCGAAAGAATAGGGTCTGTGTTAGGTTTTATTAGTTGCATTCGTTTGTCCTAAGCACTGGTTGCAACTCCGTGTGCCGAAATATAAGTTTAAGGATAACTATTGACATGATTAGGAAAACCCACTGATCGACAATATATGTATACCTCTCAAATATTTAAATTATTATAAGTGTCTATATAAGTCATCCAGAATCAGGTTATTCACCTTGTTCCCCTTTGTACGTGACAGCTTGTTTATGATAAACCTACAAAGGTTTACTTTTCAGATACTTTTAATTGGATCTGTGTTGGTTTGTGTTCTTAATCTTGCTTTATCAAGTAAGAACACAAACCTGAACTCCGCCCAAGGGTTTCTAGAAATACATACATATTTGCACACAGCTTATATCGACGGAGTGGTTGGACACGGAACAAGATAATGGAACCTTCCATTATCTTGTTCCGTGTAAACTCAACAGTCGACTGGGATTTGTAAGGCAAGTGGTGACAGATGCGTGCCTTCAATCGTTGCAGATCAATGATCAATTATATTGTGGGCGCTGGAGGCAAAATCTCTTTGTGAGCCAAGCAGAATACCCACCCAAGAGTAATAATAAAAGAAAAGAGACTATATATCTGCCAAAAATTATACATAAATACATCGTTATTGAAATATTGAATAAACAACAGCCACTTGCGTGAACAATAATTGCTTTCATTAAAGTTATTAGGTACTAATAAAGTTAGCTAACAAGCCAATTAGATAAATTTTATGTTATATCATTAAAATCTGTCGTATATAACCCGATCAATTATAAGTACAATTGAATGATTATTATTTCAATTATTACAATTTATTTATATAACTGACTTCGTTGTTCGGTTTCTCAATAGGTGTTGTAATTGCATTCATATTTATTTATTTTATAGATTGAATTGATCCCAATTAATTAATGTATACTTTTAAGCACACAGTTATCCAACTTTTAAAATAATGTGATTCCAAAATCAAAACCTAAATTAAATATTTCACCTCCAGGGCATAACGCTGAAGCTAGCTGATGACGGTAGATGCATTGTCGCCCGCATAATGCACGGCGGGATGATACATCGACAGGCGACCCTGCACGTGGGTGACGAGATCAAAGAGATCAACGGCACGCCCGTCGCGAACCAGTCGGTCGCACAGCTGCAGAGGATGTTGGTATGTTTTCCTTTGAGAGATCAGCATTGCCTTTAATTAGGGAGTTATTTTTTATATTTGAATTATGATGGCATTTGATGGCCTTTACAGGATCATGTATCGATACCTTGAGCACTTTTAGTGGTCAAGCTATAACATTTTTGGTGTGTCTAGTAAGATGTCAATGCATTATTAGAGCAATCTTTAGCCCCAATATTCACTTTTACATAAAAAAAACCGCAATAAGTGTCTTCAGAATCATTGAGCAAGATCGAGCGACGTCAGCACACATCTTGTATCACGATCTTTTTGGTCCACATTTATACCTTTAGCCATGATGTCGCCAGACATTTCGTGCGAAATAGGATGGCATCGTATAATGCCGTATAAAGTCACATGTCGTGGGAGATTTGTCCCCTAGTGAATACGCGGCTCGAACTTTGGAATATACTTACATTAGTAACGAGACATATTTCATTATGTTGGTCCGCAAACTGAACAAAGTTCTGAATGGATTACGGTCCTAATTCAAATAATCGATAATCGAAACTTCAATATTTAATTGAATGAGGATTATATTTTTAGGTCAAGTTCATTTATTAGTCAATGGGAACTACGAGTATACTTATAAAACTATCAGATCATCAATGTAAAATGTTGACTATATAATGTATGATTGCTTTATGTTACAAAATAAAATTTACAGCGTGAAGCTCGTGGATCGGTGACGTTTAAGATCGTGCCATCCTATCGCTCAGCACCACCGCCTTGCGAGGTAAAAGATACCTTACATCCTACCCATACAATTCCTATTTGGTGATAATTATATCCTTTTTATGTTTAAAAACTCTTAGAAGTAGTGTCAGTGTTAACGCTAGTATCAATTAAACACTTATTGAAAAATGTACATTAATATTGTTTATATTAACACAATAGAAAGTAGTGTGACTCTAACGCTTGGTTTTACACTAATTAAGACAAGAATGATCGCAAAAAGTGACGACAAGCGCACACGACACATTCTCTACATTGGATGCTTGTCCTCAAAGCATAAACTGATTGGTATTAAAAAAGAGATTTCTAAATTTTTGTATTTTTCTTCTAACTAGCTTTTCCGGATAAAGCCTTCGCCCGTGCTAGTAAGTAGCGAGACGAGACCCATTGCTACTATGTTATGTTTATGTTGTCTGTTTATGTTATGTTATGTTGTATTATCACCTGGGCATGGCTGCGCGTCCCCGCGATCTCCTCGTTTCTGTGCGCTTGTTGTTCTTTTTTCAACGCTTCACAACCAACTCTCCACATCTTCAGATTATCTCCAGTTCACTATCACTATCTCACATTCCATCAATTTCATAATTTTTTGTTAAGTCTTTTGTTGAAATAATGACGGTTACTGAATTGTGATGTTTTATCGGAAGTACTTGCCTTATTATTATTCTCATTACACTTCACCATCATAAATTCACTTTCCAAAATTCATCCCTGCAAATTAAATGATCTCATTATGTTTGCAAAGCAATATTCTAAAAATATCGTTTCCCTTTTAGATATTCGTAAGAGCTCAGTTCGATTATGATCCATTAGAAGACGAACTCATTCCGTGTGCTCAAGCTGGTATTGCATTCAACACTGGCGATATACTACAGGTACCAATCGCACTTAAATATTTCATATTATTAGCTCTAATTTCAGAATGTATATAAATTGTAACAATTTTCAGATTATAAGCAAAGATGACTCGCACTGGTGGCAAGCTCGTAAAGATGCATCCGGAGGGTCGGCAGGCCTCATACCAAGCCCTGAACTTCAAGAATGGCGAGCCGCGTGCGCTGCTGCTGAAAGATCAAACACAGACCAAGGTAACCACAGCGATAGTTAACCTTTTGTAACATTATTGGTTGCAAAATATTTAGGTTGCGAGTCAAAATTTATGAATATATTTTGACTCGCAACCTAAATCGCTAAACCTTCGATTAGATGATTCAGTTTCAGTGACTAGCAGCTTTATGTGTTTTGTAATTTATTTCCCGTTTATTAATATAACTGTTATGTTCGTTTTCTGAGTTAAATCTTCATATTTATTTAATTACTCTAAAGGATATAGTATGTCTTATTTTGTAAGCTAAAGCATTATTATTTTCATGTTGTTGTGGCATTTTTCTGAAGTGACTTGTCATTTTAGTACAATGTGTATGTTTCCCATTAGCTGGAACATGGCATCCATGAATTGGTGTTTTAGTAAATATTGAATGATATTTGCAGAAGACCGTATATTTAAAAAAAAATTATGTTACATTGTCAGCCGTAATGTTTACTGTACAAATTTCATTATCAATATTGATTTGGGTTTCAGTAAAGATAATCTGCGAGCATTCATCATTCATCCATATTAGACTCTAGGTAGCATTGACATCTATTATATGTTTAACTTACATTGACATTTCGTGTTGTGCTTTCAAAATCATCTATGGACGAAGCAGTTGGTATGTAAACTTGCTGTTACTTTGAGTAATACAAGCTCCCGCGTGCCTTTCATATCTTACACCTAATTCAAGTGTGCATGGTATATTATTACCAGGCAATCTCTTCCTATACATCAATTAGTTACTAATACTCTCATGATAGTCTAAGAACCTTACGTACTCGTATATTATATACCTTATAATGTAAATATACTATTCCAATATATTGTAGTCTTTCCAGGAGATATAACGTTTGATATTCGTCTATACCTATTATAGGGAGTTTGTGTAACCCTTATAAGTAATACCAGTTGGAAAATGTTTTGTCTATGAATTTTGACATTTAAATAACCATCATTAGTAAATTCATATTTTATACATTTCCTTTCATTTTATAACTTTCTTGCAAATCGCGTCTCGGCCAAAAGGTTCACGATACCCTTGAATTTCTTTGACAAAATATTTTCATCAATGAGTGTATCCCGAATATCTAGTAGTATTTATCCGACCATCCGTTCCGTTTGCATGAACCGTGTTGTAATGTTGTGCGGCTAGGAGCCGAGGGCTGCGTGTCGCATACTGACGGCTGTGAGAACACAGGTATCAATATTTACGCCTATATCGCTTCATAGCGAGTATTTAGATAGTGGTATGTAAAGCTGATTATAATAGTAATTGTATTGTAGAATTGCAAAAGGAAAGAGTACGGGTCCTAGTGTAACTCCTTGTGGAACATCTTTTATAGAGTATGAGCTTTAGAAATAAATTTTAATGTTCACTGGCTAGTAGTTACTTCAAACTAGGTATATAATTATTTAAATTATGTATTTATATTATGAGATGCTGAGATGAGATAAGATGAGATGAGATGGGCTGCTGAGATGAGATAAGATGAGATGAGATGCTAAGATGAGATGAGATGAGAAGATGAGATGAGATGAGATGAGATGGGATACTGAGATGAGATGTGATGAGATGAGATGCTGAGATGAGATGAGATGAGATGAGATGGGATGCTGAGATGAGATGAGAAGATGAGATGGGATGCTGAGATGAGATAAGATGGGATGCCGAGATGAGATGAGATGGGATGCTGAGATGAAATGATTTGAGATGAGATGCTGAGATGAGATGAGATGAGACTCCATGAGATAAGATGAGATGAGATGGGCTGCTGAGATGAGATAAGATGAGATGAGATGGTAAGATGAGATGAGATGGGAAGATGAGATGAGATGAGATGGGATACTGAGATGAGATGTGATGAGATGAGATGCTGAGATGAGATGAGATGAGATGAGATGGGATGCTGAGATGAGATGAGAAGATGAGATGGGATGCTGAGATGAGATGAGATGAGATGGGATGCTGAGATGAGATGAGAAGATGAGATGGGATGCTGAGATGAGATAAGATGGGATGCCGAGATGAGATGAGATGGGATGCTGAGATGAAATGATTTGAGATGAGATGCTGAGATGAGATGAGATGAGACTCCATTTCTTTCTTAACACAAAGAAAGAAAATCTCTTATATTTATTGTGTTTTGGCGGTGCAAGTAAATAAATACATTTCGTTTGTTGGATCACAATTTTTAGCGTGTTATTTAACTAGCTCTTAAATTTCAAGTTTTTTTTCTCAATATAAGACTACTTATAACGTTATCGTTATAATTATTAATTTCATAATTTTAAGAATATTATTCAAAATTATGTGATTAAATATTTGCATGACTTTGTTTCCTGAAAAAAAAAGTTACCCATCTGATTAAATTACTGAATCAGTCTGATTGGCACTTAAATTATACGCAAGCATGATATAAAAATAGTTCTTACTTAAATCAAAACTTTAAATAACATAATAGAAACTTCATTGTGCTTCACACCATTTTTGTTGCTGCATCGGCATTCTAACACAAAAGTGATATTTGAATTATTTTGTTGCAGTAAATTGTTCTATATTTGGACGTAAGAAGAAGCAATCCAAAGACAAATATCTAGCGAAACACAACGCCGTGTTCGACCAATTGGACGTCGTTACGTACGAGGAGGTTGTGAAATTACCATGTGAGTTTTTTATACCAATTTATTGTTGTTGTTGTTTTATAGATCAAAGTCGGCTATCAAGTCTAAAGCCTACCTAAGGCCTATTCACCGATAAACGGTACTCAAATCTGACAGTGGTCTTGAGTACGGTTTTGACATGTCACTTTGTCCTGGTATGACGTAAGAATACGATTTCCAAGATTTCTCTCAGATATACGAGCCTAAGACCCTGCCTAATGTTAAATAGTCACCGCAACCTATAGAGATGCTTGAAATACCAAAGGCATTCTTCGCACGTTGGCGATCTGAAGAGAAGTGCACCAGAGGAATGGCAAGGGAAGGGGGGTTTAGGCTACCGGCTCTCCTACTCATGGTACTAAATATATAAATATCTACTTTGCGCCGATCTTTTAAAAGTAAAACAATCCAGAATTCTTCTCTTTTTTTGGTATTTATAAGGAATGTCTCAAGACCTGATTTTAAGTCCGAATACGGCCCGTATTAATAAATAAATCTCAAATCTGAAGCGAAGATCGCTTCAGATGTCATCCTTATGTCATACGATTAGGTACAGAATGACATGTCAAAAACGTACTTAAGATCGGTCTCAGACTTGAGATTGAGTTTTTAATATGCCACTAAGTCCAATTAAATCCTGAACTTGCCCCGGCCCGAGTTTTCCTAATAATTTAGATTTTTAAACCAAAGCGACCCCAGTTATTTTATCACAAGACTCAAGGTTTCCTTACTAATAAAAATGTGTTAATCATAAATGTATCGTTTCAGCATTTCAACGTAAGACAGTAGTTCTGCTCGGCGCGCACGGGGTCGGTCGCCGCCACATAAAGAACACACTCATAGCTCGCCACCCGGACCAGTATGCCTACCCTATACCGCGTAAGTTTGTTTGATCCTCTTAGCCCCGTATTAATAAATCAATCACAAATGTGAGAGCGATCTTGAGTTCGCTTTTGACATGTCATTTTGTACTGGTATGACATAAGAATGACATTTACAAAATTGCTCTCAGATTTGAGATTGATTTATTAATACGGGCCTTTGTAATATAAGAGCAGCTCAAATATCTACAGTCAATAAGCGTAGCGTGTCTGTCCTTACTAGTCCGAATTAATTGATGTAATTCTTGGTAATCTCAAAAGGCAACACACTGGTGCTATTATATTAATATTATTATCTACTACCCTTTGTATTCATTAATTATATAAGCAACTGGCGATTTAAAAAATATAATATTACAAAATGTAAAAAGACAAGCCCGCTGAGTTTCTTGCCGGATCTTCTCAGTCAAGATCGCGTTCCGATCCGGTTGTAGATATAAGAAAAATAAATAAAAATTATACCTAATTTGTAGGTGATCCCGTAGGCCTAAACACAATAAACGCTTTGACTTGACTTTGATAACATTTTAACCCTCTTTCCATGTCCCACTCCTGGGCACGGGCCTCCCCTCAATACGAGGGTGATAAGTGAAAGTGAAATGAGCTCGCTACACAATTACTATTCGCAATGGTCACCACAGTAGTAAACTCCGGCTTAACAGCCGTTCAACATGGTCGTTGGTCGTAAGGCTATCTCTTTTTTCTTAAGAGTATACCTTTGTTCCTACTACAATTGTGTACTTGTTTCTTCTTTGCAGATACAACCAGACCATCGAAACCTGACGAAGAGACAGGCAGACATTACTACTTTGTGTCACATGAAGAAATGATGGCTGACATCGCCGCCAACGAATATCTGGAATACGGTAAGAATATATGTACATATCTAAATAAGTAAAATATCGTTGGGTTATAAAAATGATGACTCTTTCAACTAAATAAAAAAACGGAATATTGTATAGTTTTCATAATGCCTTATGTAATTGTAATCAAAAATAATAAAAAAAAACATTTTTATACTTGTACTTTTGTTATCTGTGTACTTGCATAGGATGGACACCATAGACTATCTATTATTTAATATCGCCTGTCTATTCCAAACTAGTGCGAGGACATCGAACTTTAATAAAATAGAATAGTCGATTATTGTATAAAGTGTAATATAAATGCTTTATTATTTGTCAGGTACCCACGAAGACGCAATGTACGGCACGAAGCTGGAGACGATTCGGCGGATCCACTCGGAGCGGCGCATCGCCATCTTGGACGTGGAGCCGCAGGCGCTGAAGATCCTGCGCACCGCCGAGTTCGCGCCCTACGTCGTCTTCATCGCAGCGCCGCCGCTCAACAACGTCGCCGATGTGAGTACTACACTAAATTAGTCGATTTATTGTTAGTAATAATCGATTTCAGATTAGGCGATTTATTGTAGGTAATGATCAAATGCAGATTAGTCGATTTATTGTAATGATCATATGCAAAATTTCAATTGAAAGATAATTGATATTATATCCTGCCAGGACTGTTGTCTTGTAAAAATGATGAAGTTTTTTTACTTATGTGGTCATCTGGGTGGTTCTAAGAGTTGTAAATATTGGTGGTGCTGTTGTCGACATTCGGGAAATAAAATCTACCTACGCTAGCGAAATTTCGGGGAAAAGCTAGTTTCTTAGTAAAATCGTCCAGTCCACCATAGCATCATGAAGTCCCGATACTTGTTGCGATGCATGTTAGGTACCCATAGTAAATAATATTTGGGTGTAATATACAGGGTTAATTTTAGAAATACCAGAAACCTCCTAGGACTACATTTCTAACATCATTATAACCTACGACGTTAGTTCTACGACTTTGGATAAAACTACTTATATTTTACCAAATAAAAGGTTTTTTGTTGGTACTTGATGTGCCTAATTGTTAGATATTCGATAGTTTTAGGCTCTATATTTTGCTGTGAATATAATAAAATTACCTCCGCGTATCGCCTGAAATATTATTTTATCCTTCTTTATTTTGCAATGAAATACAGAAGGTGTTGAACTCTTAAAATAAATATTTTTATATGTTGTAAAGATAGAACCAGTAAAAGGAAATTAATATTTTTTTTAATTAATCCTGTATACCTGTGTTCTATTAGGATCTCTGCATGTTACCATTTTTCATTATTTACATCGTTGTTACAGTACGACGGCTCCCTAGAAGTCCTAGTGCGGGACTCGGAACAACTGAGACGCACTTATGGCCACTACTTCGACTTGAATATAGTGAATAATGACATTGACGACACTCTCGCGCAGTTAGAAACGGCGCTCGCTAAACTACGTTCCACGCCGCAGTGGGTGCCGGTCTCGTGGGTGTACTGACAATCTGATTCCGTTTACTTGTAAAGTAACGATGTGGCATTTGCGATGTAAAATGGACTTGGTTTTCTAACGTTTTTAGAGTTGAGCTTGGAGTACCTAGACACATTTTATTTTTTGGAGAGGCATAAGTTAGATAGAACTTCGTTTTGTTGGAGAGACATAAATTATATTTCTTATTTATTTAGCCAGTATGTCATCTTTATGAGAACACGTTTATATAATTTTATATTTTCGATTTGGATTTGTCTAATATAAAATTATAAGGGCAACTAAACAACATAGTTATGTATAATATTACATTTAGTCGATTTCATAGTTTCACAAGAAATCGACTAACGATGTGTTTGGCGACTAATTATACAATGCTCTTTATTTAAAATGTTTGAAGATAAGTTGGCTGACTAAATTGACTGAGTTTGAGAAGTCCGTTTTACTCCGCATTTAACGTAAAACATAACAAAAACGCAGTTTAAATTTAGACCAAAGATCGAAGCGTTATTATAAAATGTATCTTTAACTATCATCACAACGTTCTACAAGACACAATAATGTCTATAAATGACTTAAACTTAAGTTTTAATTTATAATGAATAATTCACTACTAACAAGATTCAGTTTATTATACCTAAATAAATGCAATAGTATATATAACTTAATGCTAGTAAGTATATATATATCATTTCACGTTCAAATCATCTTTACTATTATACTTGGTAATCAATTTTTAGTTAAGTTAAGTAATAATTACTTATTAAGGAATTATATTAATTTACTTAATTATTATTATTTTTTTATATTTATGGATGTTTTTCGCTTATGAACGGGTAATATCGTAAATATTGACGGAGGTAATGAAGACAAGATTAAAAGTTTTCAATATTTTGACAATGAGGGATAAATTTAGTAACAGGAATTAGATTTAAACTGGAATTTTATTTATTTGTAACAAATAAGATAATATTATTCGTGCTTATCTTACTTAGGGTACCTACGTCATAAACAAAATTTACTTACTAGCGCGATTTTGTTTATGGAATAACAACTTGGATTTTTTAAATTTTAAATCTTTTTTTATTTGAGTCTATGATTTTATTAAAGACAAAGATCATTATAATAATGTTACTTAAATTGAGTTTTGATTTTGATTATTGTGATTAAGTTACCTAGTCATTTATTCGATAGAATAACACTAACAAGCAACAGAAAGTCTTAATAGCTTGCATACCTACTTTATTTGGTGCATCAACGCTCAATTTCACATTATGTGCCAAATGTGTGAGAAAAATAATATTAAATAACAGTTGAAATCACTACACCACACATTAATGGGATTTTTGGAACAATGTACATAATTATACATTAGTAATCTATATAACATAAAAAAATAATTCTTTAGAGATGTACCGTAGCTCAAAATGTTTACTTCGAGATATAAACTTAAGATCTATTCTACTATTAGTAATCTATCGTAAATCTTGTCGATTTCCAACTAATGAAATACATTTATTGCACTATGTCATAGTTGACAGTTACTTTGGAGAAAAATAAACGATTGGAAATTTCTAGATGTCCTGATAAAAATGAAGGACGCATAAAGCAGTAGTCGTTCTAATATCCATGACACTTGTTACTGGCAGTATAATAGGTAACAAAAAGTTACCTATGTTAACTTGTCTACATTTTGATGATCCCGCCAGGTGGGTTTCATTTGGACGGCAGATAGCGGTTCCTCTGACAGCCAAATCAGGATGGAAGGAAACCCAACGGCAACAAAATTGAATGAAAGACCGGACGAAAAGGAATATCTCTCAAAAAGGTCAAACCTTTCTCAAATAAAGTTTCTAAAACTATCGAACATAGTGCCACTCATTTCATAATTGGAAACCGGTCTATTGACTAAGTATATCACAGGATTAGAAATCACAGGGTTGCAAGGATCAGGAATAGACGTTCTTTCATTATTTATAGTTAACCTTTACGACACTTGTACACGGTACTTATTGCTTTTACTCTGAGCGTTACTTGCATTATTTGTAAATAATAAGAAGTTTATTTATTTTCTGGTGCCATGGAAAACTATTCTGATTGATTAAAATATTCAAAGCACATTATTCGTGATAATCAGTAAATTGGTAAATGTTTTGGTTTTTAAAACATACTTCAAATTTTCATTACGTGCCAACTCTAATTGATGCGTAAAATATTTATTGCTTTTTTTTGTGAGTTCAATGACATAAGCTCAATGTAAGCCAGGCTGGGTCTTTCAAGAGAGCCGGTTTATTTATCGGTGCAAACTTTGATAATAAATAATCTTCAAAAGGTGGAACGAATATGGTATGAAAACGGTCATATACCAAGGGCTCAGGTATGCGACTGTTTTGCTGAAGTTTCCCGTGGTGCCGTATGCTATTAATGGATTTTTATTGTCAGTGTTTTGTAGTTTACATCTTTGAACATTGATGTGGCAAAGTGAAAATATGAAATAAGCTGACTGAAGTGAACATTGGATAAATCGCTTAATACAAAAACGTGATTTTTGTCGAAAAAAAAGGGCACATCAATGTTTCTATCATGAGTTTTTCTCGCCTGCACTTAAAACATTCCTGTATAATATAATAATAATGAATGAGTAGTAGAATTTTACTATCTTACTCTCACTGTTTCACTATTTTTACTTTTAAAATATAGTTAGGCTAAGTAGGATTTGATGTAAGGGTTTTCTTGTTAAGTTAAATTTTAATTTATGGAATTACAAGTAAGTCTGTGCTCAAAAAGTGCTCATAGAAACACCTACGGAAACAGGGATAATAAAAATTGGTTGCTAAAGTTAAGCTGCATAAAGTTATGTGGTTAAAATGCCTTTTAAAAAATTAAATCAGTTTTTTCAGTCTGTGTAAGTACTTACTTAATTTAATTTTGCACACTACTTAATTGATTAGTCATATTTAAATATTTTCAAATGTAATACTTAGGACTAAATAACGTGAACAACTTGTAATAGATACTTGGTAGGTAAGTACCCACTTTTATTATTTATGTTACCCGACAGGTTTTAAATGTAGGTATTTATTTAATGTTATTTCTTACTTGAAATTCCATAAAGATTTTTATTATTTTTATTTGGTTTTGCTTAGGTTATTCTTAGTGAAAAAGTGTAATAAGTAAGGAAGTTATTATAAGTCAAAACTTAATACGAGAAAATCTTATTCAGTTTTAATTGGTGGAATCTTTTCATTTATTTTTATTTGTTGCAATTTTATTGTGTTGTATATAACATCTCGGAAAATTTCCTAAATGTAAGAAAATCAATAGTGAATGAATGTAGGTAAATTAATCATACAATATTGAATTTAAATTATTAATAGTTATTTATTGTAATGATACAAACAGGAACTGCATACGAGTGGCACTTGTTTATGTTTTGTTGAATAGTATTGCAATAAAATATTGATGATTTAAAAGGTATCTACTTAAGTGAGTAGAATTCGTTGCTCATAAAAAAATGCAAATTTTATTCTTTATGAAAGATAAAATATATTTATTTATTCCCAAAACTGATTTGTTTTTGTGATAAATAGTAAAATTTACATTATATTTCACATACTATGTGTACTGTGTGACGAGTAAGTAATATTATAATTAATTAAATGAAAATATATTTGTTATGCATTTATGATACATATGCACTTCAAACAATTTAATTTATTGATATTTGACGACTTCATTTATTATTATTGAATGAAATATTTTTTCTTAGATAATGTAAACGTAAAATTTGATTCTTTATAGTATTTTTTTTTATTTTTTGAATCGTATAAGTAATAAGTACATATTTAATGTTTTAGAATAAGGTTATTGTTTTTAAAAATTATATTGTGATTTTACAACAGTCTTAGACTAATGTGTTTTGATGTTTATAAAAAGATGCTTATCGATTTATTGTAGTATTTAGCAAACTTGTTTTTTTTTCTTAAATATCAGGTGGCTAGTGCTGCTCTTGTTTGATTGGGTGTTTAAGAGATTATCTCATATTTATAATAACTATTATATAACGTAAATAACGATAATTTATCTGAGAGTATTTTAATGTTATAAGCATCACAAATACCAACGCCATGATCCCTAAACATTCCATTGTGTTTTTGTTGTTAATTTATAAATATTGTGCACCTTTTAAGTAACATTCAATTGTTATATTTATACTAATTATGTTGTTGAGTTACAAGAATTTTAATTATTTAGTTTAGTACCTAAGTCATCTTTTATTGTGCTCATTTGTTTCAAAGCACTAACAGGTAATATAAAGATTATTTTCTTGTGGTTTTATTTTTAAACTTATGTAGGTAATCTTTGTTCTTCTTCCAACTATAACTACTATAGGAATGGGATTCCAAAAAGTACATAAAATGATAATGTATTAATATTAAAAGTTTAAATATAAAATCACATGAAATCGAACGAATCTTAAACTATAGTTAAAACATGATAACTAACTACTAATTTAACTGCTAAAATAATTTCGAAGACAAGTTGATTTAACTTACGGGTTATTTTTTCAACTGAACTAAGTCAAATTGTCTAAGAAAGAAAACACATTAACCAAAAATGATAAAACAATTAGCATCAGTACGAAAACATTAAAAATATTTGTAACACAATAATGGACAGTGGTTTTTATCAAGAACTAAAGATGACTGAAGTAAAATCTTATTATAATAACTGTTAAAAATTGAATAAACCGCACAAAATAATATTGTTGGTGTTTTATTTACTTCTATCCTCCATGAAAAATGATTTTTGGATATAAATAAATGGTTATCTGAAAAAGATCGCAGCCTGCGATAAGACCGCCCAATATGATGCAGGTACCTACGTTTTTTTTTTTATCATTCTATTGGGGCTTTTGGCCAATTAGGGTACCTACCTTCTTTTTCTTCTTCGTCGTTCCTTCACTGCTGAGGATCGTGACCATATATGATTGGTCTCCATTTGCTCCTGTCCTGCGCCATATCAATAGATCGTTGTAGTTTCTCCTGTTGCCTCTACAATACTCTTAACCTATCGCGTTGGAATTCGACCTCTGGAGCGCTTCCCCTGCTTCTGTCCCACGATCAGCTGTCTACCTACCTATTTGGAATACTGGTGTACAAATGGGTTATTCTATTATATATATAAGTCTGTCCGGCGGTAATAAGGACCATGTCTGGCTGGTATATCTCAGGCTTAAGTTATTAAATAGGTAGGTAATCCGAAGCTGATGAGCATAAATTGTTTACGATGCTGGACTTGCTACAGTGCTTATGCTAAAATGTACAGACTTCCGCATTTTTGAAACAGGTAAGTAAGTACATAACCCCACCTTCGCACTGGACGAAACATGGTGTTGTCTCTATTTTTTGTTTTCATATAATGGATATAACAATGTTTCGTCCAGTGCGGACGTAGGGTTATATTTAGTAAGAATTCAGGATTACTTACTAAAACAAATTGTATACCTAACTAGATCAAGGGTGGCCAACACGCGACCTGGCCGGGAGGATGGAGATATGTTCGACCGCGCAGCCGGGTCAAATTAACATTTATGTTAACTTTATCGTACATAAAGTACCTAAGTAGGTAGGGTCGGTTGTTGAACAGTGAACCAACCTGATACACTGAACCACCGCCATATTGTCAAAACTGTGACCTTGCCAATTGCACCGATCATGTTAATACTTGCCTCGTGCGTGGGCACCCTTCCCCGCTCCCGTAGTGAGCCGGCGGCCGCGGCTGGAGCATGACGTGTGACAGCGGCTTGTTTGTTTCCCGCCAAAAAAACATAATACTCTCACGTAAGTGTCTCGATTTTTGTACATTTTGTTTTTATTTATTAGAACTAATGCTGCATGTAGTCTAAATTGCTGTAGTTTTAGTCGTTTTATGAGCATATTGCGTTGTGATCATTCAAATAATTACCATTTTTTTAAAAAAATTATACGTTATTAGTCTGTGTATTGAACAGTGAACCATGTCCGCATAGTACACAGTGAACCGGTTCACTGTGTACCATACGTTCCCGGTTCACTGTTCCTTGATAGTGTAATGTTTAAAATCAATAATTATTTTGTTTTTCTTTAGGATGCCAAGACCAAAAATTAAAGAACGAAAAATAGGTAAACACACACAAGACGACATGATGTCAGCTTTACGAATAGTAGAAAAAGGTAACTCCATTAGGACGGCGGCAAAAACCTGTAAAATTCCGTACCCTACATTGCGCCGTTACGTGAAAAAAAAACATGAACATGGTGATAATATATCACTTGTACCTAGGTATGATATTAATAAGGTTCACTCAAGAATATGAACAAATATTGTTAAAATACTACAAGGACTGTGCACTAATGTTCTACGGTTTGACCGTCAAAGAATGTAGGAAGGTGGCGTACGAAATGGCAAAGGTTAATGGGATTAAAATACCAAGCTCATGGGAAAGAGATCAATTGGCAGGTTTGGAATGGTTTCGTTTCTTCAAAAAAAGACATCCTGATATTTCGGTGAAGAAACCAGAAGCTGTAAGTCTCGCACGAGCTACCTCATTTAACCGTGAAACCGTGGCAATATTTTTTAATAATTTGGAAGAGTTGCTGAAACGGGAGCCTAGATTCGCGGATGGAACTCGAATATTTAACCTTGACGAAACTGGTACAACCACCGTCCAGAAACCTCAGAAAGTTGTGGCTCCAGCAGGGGCTAAAGTGGGTAAAGTAACAAGTGGAGAAAAGGGCATTCTTGTCACTACATGCTGTATAGTTAGTGCTACAGGCCACGCCCTGCCCCCTGCTATAATATTTCCTCGGAAAAACTTTAAAAATTTGATGATGCACGGTGCACCTTCAGGTAGTTTAGGTCTCGCGAGTCCTTCAGGTTGGATGTCTAGTGATTTATTCGTAGAGGTAATGAAACATTTCATTAAGTGTTCAAGTACGACACCAGAAAATCCATCTATGTTAATAATGGATAACCATGAGTCACATTTGTCCATTGAGGCTCTAGATATAGCAAAACAATCTGGTGTTATAGTTCTTACGTTTCATCCCCACACCACTCACAAACTGCAACCGTTAGATGTGGGTTTGATGGGCCCTTTAAAGACCTATTATTATTCCGCACTTGAGTCCTGGATGCTACAGAATCCAGGGAAACCAGTAACAATTTACGAGATAGCAAGATTTATTGGTCATGCTTATCCCAGATCTATGACTCCACTAAATATATCTGCAGCTTTCGCAAAATGTGGAATATTTCCATATAATAAGGATATATTCTCCGATGAAGACTTCATGCCAAGTAGCGTGACGGACCGCCCCGTTCCTGTGGTGTCACAAGAACTGCCTGATGCTGAAGCTTTTGTAAATGTCGACATGAATAGAAGCAATAATCAGCAGCTCCAGGCTTCCACTCCTATAGAGACATGTCGTTCCAGTTATGATCCCGTTGTTACTCCTGATCGAGAAAGTCCATCGATACTATCTGAACAACATCATAGTTACTATCAAAACGTGACGCCAAAGAAACCAGATGAAGTATCCACGGATGAAAATCATCCAACAAAGTCGGAGCATATTATCACTCCACTAATGTTCCGTCCACTGCTAAAAGCTGGCCCTCGTTCCAACAAACGGAAAGGTAGAAAACTGGGCAAAAGCATGATAGCAACGGACACGCCAGACAAGGATAGAATAGCTGAAGAACGTAATGCTGCTTTAAATAGAAAAGGTGTGTATAAAAGAAAAGTTCTACAAGATTGTGGAAATGAAGTGCTTCCATCGACAAGTAAGATTAGAAAAGCACCAAATAAGAACAACAAAAAAAGAAAAGTTGCACCAGCTGAAGACAGTGAAACGAGTGAAGTAGAAGATGTAATTCTTGAAAGTGAAACAGACCTAGAATCGGATGAGGAAGATGACCAAGGATATAAAATTATAGATGAAGATTTTCCTGATTTACAGCGTAAGCCAATAATTGACGAATATGTCCTTGTATTGCTGAAAACTAAAAAACGGGTTGTTTATTACATTGCGAAAATTCTGGATATAGTAAGTGATGATGAATATTGCATTTCGTACCTAAAATTAAAAGATCGTCCTAATAAAACCTTTATGTTTCCTTTAGAACCTGATATGGCAGATGTAAAACTGAGTGACATAAAAATGATTCTCCCTCCTCCTTGTGTGTCAGGTACAAAACGTCTGATTAAATATTCCTTCAACGTGAACTTATCTTTACTAAATATGGCGTGAATATTGAAATTGAGCTAAGAATTTGAGGCATTTTGTTGATTTTTTTTCGCGCTTCCTTGACTGGTAGGTTAATTATTGAAGACTGTTTATTATATCATCGAAAAGACTGATTGTTAATTATCTAAAAATGTTTATATAACTTACATTCATAACTTTAGGATTATTAAATAGAAAACGATTGATTTTAAATTTAGTTGAAGTTACATAAGCTGTGTATTTTTTCTCGTTGTTATAATTGATTGGTAAAGGAATGAAGACTGTTTATTATACCATCGAAAAAGCTGTCAAGATAATTATCTAAAGCGGTTTAGCGTTATTAGCGGTTTAACCTAAGCAACCACTGAAAATTAAACTACAAAAAAACTAATTTTTAATTGAAGAATAATTGACATGGTTATAAAGAAGTTTTTAAGTTTTTTTTTTAATTTGTATTTTTTGTATAAAATTAAAGATGATTATAAGAAAATCGTTTTACTTTCCACAAATAAGCATTTTATTGGTAATGAAATGATGGTTCACTGTTGAAATACGGGTGGTTCAGTGTAAACTACCCATAGTACACAGTGAGCAAATATTCATTTTTTTTAAAAACCTCATTTATAGTCTTAGTTTATTTCTCTGGCTTTTTGAAACGTGAAACTAAGAAACCTTATAAAATTACCTAAACGTTGACACCAAAACTAAATTCTTAGCTTTATTTTCTAGCAAGTGGTGTGACTAAGAAAAAAGGTTGGTTCACTGTTCAACAACGCACCCTACACTAAAATAACATGATGTTTAGATCGTGAGAGAAAAGGTCAGGTGGCAAATCGGCAGCAATATTGATTCTGAGATCTGGCCTGACTGCGAGAAAGATGGGCGGTTACGTGGACTCACCGACATGTCCGCATTGTTCTGTGCTATCTTCTAGTTATCCATGAACCTGTTCATAGTATACTATGTAGATATTTATCTAATATGTGACGTGTTCGATTAATTGATAATTATTATAATAATTATTACTAATGGCTATTAATAGTTCTTCTTATAATCAACATTTTATGGTTCTTACAAGATGCATAATAAGTAAATCGACTAAATAATCTAACATGGAGACTTCCATTGGTCATCACTAAAGTATCTGTCACTATTTCACGTCTAACTGACGTACGATGTCACATATCAATTTGTTTGACATTGACACTTGGCTTTGTTATGGTATGGTTGTGTGTGCGTCGTGCGTACGGAATTTCTAAATTATTTCCATTTAATGACAATAAATCTAACAATTTACATCGAAACAATAATTTCAGTCATATATCAGTGAGCTTATCACAATGACCCAAAGGGAGCGTCGCTCGAATGCTGGCAATCGCATGGCAAAACTGTTGGATGAGGAGGAAGAGGATGATTTCTACAAAACAACATACGGCGGCTTCCAAGACGCCGACGAGGACAACGATTATGTGTATGTTTTGAATTAAAACTTGTCCTGATGCTTTTCAGCTTCTCTATCTTTTAATTAGGCATATCTAGGCTTCAATGGGTTCATATATCATTCGTAACATAACATCAAGGGCACTGGATCCGCGAACACCTAAAAGATGTGAATAGTGGGCGCTGAGCACTTATGACCATAGACTTAATTAAAAACTGATTAGTGATCTGCTTTGGATGCTATCTTTACCACCTCAACCACAGTGCGGCAAGACATCCATTTCCTAAAATTGTACTTACATTATTTTATATATTCTCTGTGTCTCTTGAAATATACTATAATTAACTACCAAACATGCATTTATACACTATGGAATACTTAAAAACAACTAGTTTCGTTTATAAACATTCCATATCAAGTATAGTGTAATTAGTGTTGATTTTCACAATTATATAGGACATATTGTTTTCTTATATTTACGCGAATACTACACATTGAAATAAAACTATTGCTGCATGGCTGCTGTAAAGCAACCGAAACGTCGGGAACATAAAGTTAATAAACGCGATAAAATCCGAAAAATAGTTTTATTTCAATTATGTAGGACATTTATTTGTCAGTCGGTAAGTGATCATGAACACCTGTAGGGTTTTCTCGAAGCTTCTGCATAACAAGTGTCTTCATCACTACATAGTACAAAACAAAGTCGCTTCCCGCTGGCTCTCTGTCCCTATGTATGCTTAGATCTTTAAAACTACGCAACATATTTTGATGCGGTTTTTTTTAATAGATAGTGTGATTCAAGAGGAAGGTCTATAAGTACACAATAGAGTAGAGAAACACTGATAATTTATTGCACCCGTGAAAAGCTGGGGCGGGTTGCTATTTTGTCAATAAATCAATACAATGTTCATGTGTATCCTTACTTTATATGTTTACCTAGAAAATGTGTTTGAATCTGTTCTCTATATAATACAACTAAACATAATTGGACACAATTAGGAACATTGTTGTCTTGCTTTTCCAATAAGATCATGTGGAAAACATCAGTATTATTTTCCTGAGTAGGTCCCTGCATGTATTGACATGCCATATGTCATTTCCTTCCATTCATCACGCTTTCCTGTTATACTCGCATCCACTCCAACCTCGTTCATATCACTCTTAATATAATTCATTCATCGTTTCTTGGGCCTGCCTCTCGCTTTGTATCCATCCACATTCATATTCATCACTCTTTTAGTCACGTGCTTCTCATCCCTAAAATAGTGATATATAGTCTATGTAGATACCATTAGAATTACTTTGAACAACTCTTATTAATCTTAATACTTTCATGTATTATTTTTCATTTCTAGACAAGAACGGGAACTGGATGATGTAGTTGACTCTGACTTCGATATAGATGAGAATGATGAGCCCGTGTCCGACAATGAAACTGAGGATAAGCAGAAGCGAAAAGTTGGAACTAAAGCTTATAAGGTAAGATAATACATTGAGCTAAAGCTATAAGTATTAATTGTAAGCCTGACCTATCTATACTAATAAATAAATCTATACAAATAATAAAATTGGAGTGTCTGTTTGTAATATCAAAATAACACCTTTTCTCTAAATGCTTGTGAAAGTACATACGACACCTATAAAAAAAACGCGATTTAAAAATTTTTTTTGTCTGTCTGTCTGTGTGTTTGTTCCGGGTAATCTCCAAAACGGCTGGACCGATTTCAACGGGACTTTCACTGGCAGATAGCTGATGTTTTAAGTAACTTAGGCTACTTTAATTTTAGAAAAACAATTAGGGTTCCGCGTAAAAAAAAAAACACATGAAATCAAAGAGTATCTCCGAATCGGCTGGATCGATTTTAACAGGACTTTCACTGGCTATGAGCTATTGTTATAAACAGTAACTTATGCTACTTTTATTTAAAAAAACTAAATTTTAATAAATGGGGCCTGTCGCGCGGGCTCAGATCGCGGGAGCGGGCTTTTTTATTAAGTTAAATTCCACGCGGATGAAGTCGCGGGCTCAGCTAGTACATCATAAAATCCCAGGTGTGATTAATGAGTCTAGAAAATTGATTGCTTATTATTACTGACTAGCTGAGCCCGCGACTTCGTCCGCGTGGAATTTAACTTAACAAAACAGCCCGCTCCCGCGTTCTGAGCCTGCGCGACAGGACCAATTTTTTTATTTGTATTTTCTAAAATAAAAGTAGCCTAAGTTACTGCGTATAACAACAGCTATCTACCAATGTAAGTCCCGTCAACATTGGTCCAGCCGTTTCGGAGATACTCTTTGATTTCATGTGCTTTTATTTTTTTACGCAGAACCCTAATTGTTTTTCTAAAATTAAAGTAGCCTAAGTTACTCCTTAAAACATCGGCTATCTGCCAGTGAAAGTCCCGACAAAATCGGTCCTGCCGTTTCGGAGATTACCCGGAACAAACACACAGACAGACAGACAAAAAAATTTAAAATCGCGTTTTTGTTATATGTGTCGTATGTACTTTCATATGCATTTAGTGAAAAGGTGTTATTTTGATATTACAAACAGACACTCCAATTTTATTTATTTGTATAGATTTTGAATTTATAAATGGACATAGTTTTGCAGAATGGAACCAACCCACACTTACTTTTGCAATGTGGAACCAACTTACATAGAATTGCACTGGGGTTGGTTTTGGTCTGCAGATGGACTGGGTTATGGGTTGGTCCGTTTTGCAAATCTATGTCCAAATTACTATGATGATTATACCTGCTCTCTTTTACACTGTGACTTATTACCACTGGTAAATAAAACCTCTATGGTATACACCAAAGCACACATACATATTAGTAAGGTACCTACTACTTACGTACTGAAGCGTCACTCTGCAACAAGAAAGGTACTCTTACTATGCATCAATAAGGTGCAAACTTGACTGATTATGACCCAAGAAGGGACACACCATAGATGTTTTGACCAATTAAGCCTTGTCATGTTTAGCCGCTATTAACTCATTTCTTAATCCCAGGACCCTAATCAAAAGAAAAAAGCTTCCACTGGTGATAAAGGTGATAAAGTGAAAAAAGTTATTGAAAAGAAGCCTAAAGAACCGAAACCTAAGACAGAAAAACATGAAAAAGCCGAGAAATTGGATAGGTTCCTCCTTGATTCATCTATAGGTAAGAAATAATTGTTGTCGTAATACAAAAAAAAATAGAATAGAATAACACTTTATTGCACACTAAAGTTCGGGATATAGCTTAAGCTCTTATTGGTGCCCTTGCTTTAGCATAAAAATAATTAAACCAAACCAAAGCCTTGCTTTAAAAAATAATCAAACCTCATCTCTAGCAGCTGTTGATAAACGTCCATTCTATATCTATCAATACTAACATCATGTAAGCATGCAAGTGTTTGGCATGTTTGTAGGAGGTAATCTCTGGAACTACTGCTCTGATTCTGAAACTTATTTCATTGATAGAAAGCTGCACTACCGATAAGGGCCTGTGCACACCACGTTTTAAAACGCGCCGTCGACGCGCGTTTTAGAAACATGCGTCGACGGCGCGCTTTTATCCTACAAAAGTCTATAGGCTGCGTGACTCGCGTGCGACTCGTGTGTGACTCGCGTGCGTGTCGCGTCGCACTACAAACGCGCGTCGACGGCGCGTTTAAAAAACGGAGTGCACAGGCCCTAAGTGACGTAGGTTGTAGCTTCAAGTACTATATACTAGTTATTGTGTTTAGAACGAAAGTCAATACGACAGAGCACAGCAGTAAAGTCAGCGGAGACACAGCAGAGGATTAAGATAAGATCAGAACTGAAGAAGAAGAAACCCAAGAAGGTGGAAGAAAGGGTGCTTACACAAGAAGAATTACTGGAAGAAGCTGTTACTACTGAAAAGGAGAATCTTAAAAGTTTAGGTAATTATCACAGGCCTGTTAATTTCCGTGCGTTCAAGTGCTTTTGCCATATCTATTATTGGAATCTCGTATAATCAGCCTACGAGTTTAGGTCCAATTTGTCTAATTACGATCTGTGGTAACTTACAACTGGTCTTCAATCAGCTGTAACAGTCTTGCTTTAAGGCAATCAGCCCATACCAGCTAGCTTAGTTGTTTGGAACTACACTCGTCTCCCGCTTTCCGCCGGAGGGAAGTGGATTTTTTCTTCCAACTCCTATTATTTATTTCGATTAAATTCGTTCGGGTTCCAAGACAATTTAAATTATCCCCGGGACTCGTCAAGAGTCAAACCTCGACGTCATTATTAGTCACCATTGTCGATCCTGGTTTACAGGTAACAGTGGTGGGAGTGTGAGGCGGGATCAGTTCCATTAAAAAAAAGGCCACTAGCTTCCTTCCCTTGTAATATCATATGCTACCTTGTAGAGAACCCCACACGACGTCTAGAAGGATTATTAGTCGCCATTCATTCTTCATCATCAGAAATTAAATTTGATGCATGGCTTATCGATAATATTGGGTAAAGTTAATTATTGTCTTTTTTTTACATTTCAGAGCAATTCGAACAGATTGAACTGGAGAGGAAAAAAATCAGGCCAACAAAGAAAACTATTACTGGACCGGTTATAAAGTAATTATCAACTAAGTCCTTATTGAGGACTGCTTGGCACAGTGGTTCGAGCGTAGGCCACTCGGGTCACTGCACATGGTGGTTGCGGGTTCGATTCCTGCCCGGGCAAATTTCCGAAATGGCCTTTACATCATTTGCCCAGGTCTGAGTGTCACTGGTATCGCCCCCAGTCCATTGTACGGTACCCATATTACAAGCATTGCTTAGTTTGGAACCATACAGTTGGTGTGTCAGTCTGGCGATATTTTTTATAACTTCTAACCCCCTCCTGCGTACGGGCCACCTCACAATGCGAGAGGGATCACATAATAGAATATGTAGTTGCCCACCATAAGGTTCATTTTGCGTAGCAATTCTGATACCATAAGGTCGAATTTATCTTTGGTTATTTAGAGTGACAATTTCAAAAATAAATTTGTGGATCTCGATTTTGTCCATTGTATTGTACATTAGCTTCCCCTCGATGCGAGAGGAATTAGTGAGGATCACTTTCCGAATATAGATCTTCTTCCCTCGGCTTCTATATTTAGATGTTTTGTGTTTTTAATTGTAGATATCACTCGTTCACCGTGCCGGTAGTAGAAGAAGTGACGGTAGATGATAAGACTACTCTTACACCGTTAGGAGATATCAATCTGAGCGATATAATTAAAAGTGAAGGTGAGTAACAATTCAATAAAATAAAATATAAAAACATTGTATTTAAAAAATGCACATTTTAAATACTACACAATTCAATTTTGATTTTACACCCAGAACTAGGTTAGGTTATGTGATTGAATATAAACTCATTTAATTTAAACTCTATAATATGATAATATAATAGGTTGATAGTTCACGAATTCTATTCGACGTCGAATCCTCCGTGAAATAGAGCCAGTGTTAGCCGTAAATACTCCGTAAATATTCGACCAGTAACTCTACCATTATTATATTTTTTACGGATTTTTTATTCGATAGTTACTGTCGCTCTATGCATTTTTTAGTAGCGCCAGTCGCAGTCCTCTGAAGAACTAACAATTTTACGTAATAGAAACCAGCAAATGTATAAACTTATCATTGAGCTCACAGAAGACTTATACTTATACTTTAAAAACATATTTTTTTGTTATTTTTCAGGTTTTTTATTTCCAGGTGACTTGGACATGTCTGACCTGAAAACGGAAATGCATGACGATTCAGTGACTCCGAAGACTGAGCTGGATTCAAAGATGGATATCGACTTTACTGGACCTGATGATGAGATCAATATTGATAGTGTTAATACGTACGTATCCCAACTCGGCATTATATTGAACCTTTTTTTTATATGTTTGTGACGCGTCAATAGCCTAATGGTTAGAGTGGGCGCCCTCGTAGCTGAGAGGTTCCGCGTTAGATCCCCATCCTGGCCATTAAACTATTGACGTGAGCCCAATGCTCACACAAGCATGAGCTTAAACTGGATGGTCTAGCGGGAATACTAGTAATGTGACAAACTCACATTGCTAGTAATCTTTAAAAAAAAAAAAACCGACTTCAAAAAACCTGGGTGCACTAAAAAGCTAGAAATAACTAGGGACCTTATAATTTATTTCATATGGAGTCGGTGCCAATTCAAGCAAGTAGGGGTAGGTGCCTAAGAAGTTGTCCTATATCGTTGTGTAAAGATAGTGGCACCGACTCCAAATGAAAGAAATTATAAGGTCCCTAGTTATTTCTAGCTTTTTAGTGCACCCAGGTTTTTTGAAGTCGGTTTTTTTTTTTTATAAAAATTTTTTTTTCACGTTTTTTTGCGGTATACTACTTATCGAAATGCTGGCAACCGTAAACAGTCCATATCTCTCAAACTACTGAACCTATTTTTATGAAATTTCTATTTGTCCCACTGAAAAGTCACAGGAAAGCAAATGACGTAATTTCGTTTACTTGCATGATGATGAATTTTTTCAGTTATTTTGATTTTAATGCCAAACTACTGAACCGATTTTGATAATAATTTTATGGGACCAATCTGCACGGACATCCTTTCAAATCCAAAAAAAAAATTCGAATCGGTTTATAAATGACGGAGTTATGAGGTAACAAACATTACAAAAAAAAAACAACATACACACGAATTGATAACCTCCTCCTTTTTGAAGTCGGTTGAAAATAAAAATCAAGGTTTGTAATCCTAGCGCAAAATCAGCCAACGAGAATGCAATCTAATGGGTATGTGCTGATAAACAAATGTCTCTACATTTTCAGCAAAGAAGAGAAACCAACAAGGAGGGATTATGAAACGGTGCGACGCTACGAGCGGACGATACTGTCGTTTGAGAACGATATAAAAGACAAGGCATTCAACTCTTGCTTCCCCAAGACACAGCCTAAGAGACGAAGACAACTTCTGTGCGCTGTTACAAAGTATGTACTTACCTTTTTTATGGGACTGGTCCCGCCACACACTCCCACCACTGTTACTCTGCTAAACCAGGATCGACAATGTTGACCCTTAATGACGTCGAGATTTGACCCTCGACGAGTCCCGGGGTAAGTTAAATTGTCTTGGAACCCGCACGAATATAATCGAAAAAAATAATAGGGAGACAAAAATAGCTGGTATGGGCTGATTGCTTTAAAGCAAGACTGTTTAAGCTGATTGAAGGCCAGTTGTAAGTCACCACGGATTGTAATTAGACAAATTGGACCTTAACTCTTGAGCTGTTTATACTTGATTGCAATATTAGGTATGGCAAAAGGGCTTGAAGAATTTACCTATCTATACTAGGTGAAACAAAAAGGGTATTCTATATTTTTTGCAACATTACTTTGTAAATCTAATCTGTCGACTTTGTGGAACAGTTGAAGTACTAAAGGTTTTGTAGACTTGAAATAAAACTATTTTACGGATTTTATCGCGTTTATTTAGTTTGTTATTTTCCCGACGTTTTGTTTTTCAAGTTTCCTCCAACGCTGATAGTTTTAGTATTACAAAGTTAAGTTTTGAAAAAGTATACCCTTTCTGTTTCAACCTGTATATACCTTCATAAAGGTGGTAGAGCGAAGCTTTATCCAAATGACTACAGCCCGTATACAGATTGCCTCGACAAGTGTGGTCCACTCTATAACATAACATCGATGTAACGTAACTATTATAGTTGCGTTTCGTACGCTGAGTGAGCAAGCCGGAAGACCATCACAGGTCGGCATCGTGTGAGCAATGCCTTTGGTATTGGAAGCATCTATATGCTACGGTAACTGACCATCAGACGGGCCATACGTTTGAAAGTCGACTTTGTTAAATAAAAAAATAGTACTATTAATGTCAATTTTCCCATACCCGCCGATCAGTGGGAAACTTCCTTGAGTGGTATATTTACCGTCGTATACTTAGCAGGTGTGATCAATTTATAAAGTGCCAGGTACCTAGGTGTAGTCAACACCGAATTTGTGATCGATGTATAAAGTGCCGGGTACGTAGGTGACTACACCGAATTTGATATCAATTTATGAAATGCCAGTTACCTAGATGACTACTCCGAATTTGTGATCGATGTATAAAGTGCCAGGTACCTAGGTGACTACACCGAATTTGTGATCGATGTATAAAGTGCCAGGTACCTAGGTGACTACAGCGAATTTGTGATCGATGTATAAAGTGCCAGGTACCTAGGTGACTACACCGAATTTGTGATCAATTTATAAAGTGCAAGTTACCCAGGCAACTCTACACTAAAATTGTTATCCACAGGCGACCAGCGCGCTACATAGACCCAATCACGAAGCTCCCGTACAGAAGCGTAGACGCGTTCCGCATCATCCGTGAAGCATACTACCAACAGTTGGAAGCTCGAGGAGACAGGAACGACCCGCAGATAGCCGCCTGGTTGCAATGGAGACGAGCCGACGCAGCATCCACTTACGTACAGATTCATATTAAGTAAATGTAGCCAGATAACTAAAGCGTATTTTTCCTAACCTGTCGTGTATTAAGTAAATAATCTTGGCATGTTTCAAATCAACTTTTTAAAATGTTTCCTATTTTCCTTTGATAAAATAAGGAAAAATATTTATAAAAGTTATTTCCCCACACGTGAAAAAATGTTCATCCGTAATGTAAAATTGATCATTTTGAATAAGCAATGACATTTACAAAATCTTTCCAAGATTGTTTACTAAGTATCTACGATAAGTCAGGAAAAACAAAGTGTTGTCATGACTCCTTCTGACGAACAAGACGTACGTTGTCGTACTAGTATTATGGGTAACGCATAATTTAGTTAGACGGTCACGAAGATAATCTTAGATTGATTCTACGGTGAAACAAGGCGGATTTATCAAATTAATTTTATTTGATTTTGTTAAAAAAAACTATAAGTTTAGATAAGTTAATAGCACAATGAAGTATTGATATGAATTTAAATTAAATTCTTAAATAATATTTTACTATTGTTTTCTTATATTTACGCGAATACTACACATTGAAATAAAACTATTTTTACGGATTAATATAATCCGTAAAAATAGTTTTATTTCAATATTTTACTATTTGCTTTTATTAATTTTCCATGTGCCTCACACACTAGGAGACACGGGCCTACCCTGATCCTTTGACAGGCTTGCATAGGGGCATGGGTCCAACAGTAGAGGCTCTTTGTGAGAATTGTAATGTCATCTAAGGCACCTGCTGGAGTCAACCGCTGCGGGTGATCAGACATTACCGCGGTTTAAATCTAGCAGGTACCTACAGGAATTATTGACAATATATGTTGGAGTTTGTGTTATTCCTTTTACTTTTCGTGTAATGATTTGGAGTGTCCTATAATATGTATTCTGGTTACTTACTGTTATATTATAAGCTACAATAACAAAATCAAAAGGGTTTGCAGTTAGTCTTATGATAATCATGACAATAATAAGATTGAAGAAATAATAATTTTATTTAATAAAGAATAAATAATTAAAATGAAATCTTAATGCCTAATGTTTAGATTCAATAACTGTACAAAATTGTACAATGTTAATACAACTTTAGGACTTTTAATATTATAAGTACATGCCATACGAATTTCAATTTGATGCACGCTACAAGCATATCGTTTCAAGTTTACATATTTTTAAACAATATTATCCATTACAACAACATACTGTACTCATAGAAAAAATGTAACCAGTATAAGATAATCCGGAAAAGAATTAAATTCGATAATAGCGCTCAGACACACAATGCATGATACACATTAATTTAAAACAAAATATATGAGTATTAACTAAATTATAGGTACTAGCAAATACTGTATTCTTAATCTTAAATATTATGACTTAATTTCTTATTTTTTAAAAATACTTTAAATTGCAATTTGTACAGCACAACTCAAAAGAAGCTTTGGTGAGTGGTTCGTCTATTGGTTTATCGCTCAGAAGCGTTAGGTTAGTATATTTCTAGGCGAATGTATTTCTGTTCGGTATAATATGCTTCTTCTAAGGTGTGCTGTACTATATTATTTATTAAATTTGACGTGATTGGGTATTCTAAAGGTCTTCAGTGAATTTAGTGTTCAACCTCAAATCAGGCACGCTGTTCCTTCTAGGTCTCTTTTCTAACAACTCTTTGAAGGATATCAAACCAGAGGCTTTCGTGTCCATCCTTGAATGATACTTAGATGGATCAGTCGTCGGCAAGTACGGATACTCAGTCAAATAAGTCTGTGCATTTTTAACTTTATACTCTTCAGCGAAGTCCGTCAGTTGGGATTCTGCGAATTCGTAGGAAGTAATATTAGTAGTATCTGCCACGTTTTCCATAGACCTGAAAGTTTCCAGTACTGCCTTTTTATGTGGTATGCCTCGTAAACTGCCTTGCCTACTCAATTTCCCTTCTGTTACATCTGTGAATAAGTCTTCTACGTTAAATTTCTCGGAAATCTTTATCAGTTTTGTATCCGCATCATTTCCTTGACTCTCTTGTAATTGGCTCCATACTTTTGATATTTCAGATGACGGCAAAGAATGTGACTTAATGTTTTTCTTCACCCGTTTCTGGGGTCTTTCGTTTTCGAGAGATTCAGTCGATTGTTTTCGTAACAGTAACTCGCATTCGTTCAGTTTGCGAGATTTCTTAACGTCAGGGTCCCGCAATTCTTCTAAAGACTGGAAATATTCCTTTGCCGATTTAAATCGAGATTTGTAATCTATATGCGCACTTTCAGTCTTTTTTGCTGGCGATGACTCAATGGATTTATCTGGACTGTTTTCGATTATTTCCAGTTCAATATCGGAAAGGCTCAAGTATGTCGTTTCTTTATTATCGTTTGATATTATTTCAATATCAGTGGAATCTGATGTTGTTGTTTCGAAACTAGCATTGCTAACGGATTCCGTGTCTTTACTTGACCAACGCTTTTTCGGAGTTGATTCTGGAGTTGTATTATTTGATTCAGAACTTGGAGTGCTTGGATCCTCAGCTCTAGGGAGGGCCTTCGCTCTTTGTACAGCATCTGTAAATGAATTCAATGTATTAAACCATTTTCTATATTACTAGTTTATGCCCGCGACTTCGGCGGCGTAATATTTAACTTAAAAAAAATCGGGATTATCGGGATAAAAAGTATCATTTGTGTTAATCCTCGTTATAAACTATCTGTGTTCCAAATTTCATCCAAATCCGTTCAGTAGTTTTTGCCTGAAAGAGTAACAAACCTCCACACTCACAAACTTTCGCATTTATAATATTAGTAGGATTTTAGTTTTAATAATAAGTATGAGATTTTCTATACAGACCTGAAGTTGTGCTGATGTTTTGTAATTTTTTCTGTGAATCTACAGAAGCCGTTCTGTGTATCCTTTTTACTGGACTCGGCCCTACCGCAGGTTTGGAAACGCTCTCGTACAGTGTAATAAAGCTTTTCACATTTATTTTAAGTAGTTCGTCACATGACTTGTACTTATCTAAATAGTCATCTGTTGGTTCATTTGGAATTTTATTAAAAATGTCCATTTCCGACTTGCTGAATGACTTTTTACGAAGAATTTCTCCTTTGAATTCATCAGGTTGAATATCATTCTTGATTAATGAATCATCCATAATGGTTTCATAGGCATTTTGACTTATGTCTGTAGTCTCGGTTGCCTTTCGGTCCGGGGTTAACTTCTGACATTTTACTTCACCAAAAGATTTATCGTTATTACTGCGCATCATTCTAGCTCTCTTATCTTTCAATGATAAAGATTCTGAAATAGGGTCACTGGTTCTGTCCATACTGATTTCAGCTTCTCTTATGATTACGGGTTGAGTACTCTTACTTTGTTCTGCTCTAAATTTTTCATCCACATAGCCGGTACTTTTTTCACTTTCTTTCTTGTGTATGTCATATAAAGATAGACATTTCCTCCTTGCCCACGGTAAATCTTCCGTGTTTGACATGTTATGGAACAATGATATGCGACTGGATACTAAACCACTTTCATGACAAATTTTGTTTTCAGCAGCTGGCGATTTGTCAACATAGACTGGTTTGCCTAAAAATGTTTCTATTTTATTCAAAATGTGATTCCTAGATGTACCGAAAAATCTCTTAGGACTTGTTTCGAATGCTTTGAAGACTTCTTCAGGTAATTCTTGTTTGACTGGCTGTTGCTCATTACTTATTAATGACTCGTCTTCATTATGGTCACCCATGCTGATTTCAATTATATTCAGAGTTTGATTAATTGGATTTGAAGATTTTGTATTTGATATATTTTGCGATGATTTAGTCCGGGGTAATGTAGATTCAATTATTTTATGTTCGGATTCCAGCTTTGTATCCCAATATTTCTTCCATTTACCTACAAGCTTCTCATCTGAGTTGGCTGGTTCATCTGTATTTGAATGTGTGTTAGAATCTTTTGTTATTATTTGTGATGTGTTTACATCTGCTAGTTCTCTGTCAACTTCACTGTTATTTTTCACTTGACCATAACCTCCAGCATTCAAGAATTTTTTAATCATATGTTTCCCTCTTCTCTTGCTTAAAGAATCATGTTTAAGTTGCTTAGAAGATATTCGTTTCTTCTTTTGCAGTGTTGTAGTTTCAGCTGACTTAGCTTCTATTTGACGTATCCTTTCATCCCAATATCTTTTCTTTTCTAGTACGATATTACTGTGTGTGTCACCGAACTGTGTTTCGTCTTTATTTTGATTGTCGTATTCAAAGTCGGTGTTTTCATCGCGAAGGGTCTGACTTACTGAAACAGATTCAGTGACATTTGTCTGAACCTCAGAAGTCTTGCCTTCCAAATCTTCCTCGCGTCTTTTCACATCTGATAGTTCAGACGCAGAATTGACACGGATGTCCTCAGTTTGCATCGCAGAGTCCACTTCCATGCTATGAAGCTTGTTGTCTTCATTTGCGACGGTAGTAGAACTGGTTTCCGATTGAGGAAAATATTCTTGGTACATTTCATTTAGTTCAGCAAATGCCACTGATACAGTTTCAGTTTCATGTTTCATGCCTACGTCAGACCTAGAAAAATCCTTTATGCCCGATGACATACTTCTGTCACTCTCTTCAATAATAGGTGTGAATATTGGTCGTTTGATTTCCCATTTGTATGCCTTTGTATCTTCTTGATTCTTATTTGTATCACACTTCAACTCATTGCATGTTTGCCATAATTCCCTTTCAGCTGGACCCATGTTAGTCATTTCCTCTTGCTTCAACACGAAATTATCGTCACTAGAAGAAACCTTCTGTTTACTACTCGTCTCACCCAATGTTGTACTTTCATTGTTATTAGTATCCGGAGAACTGTTATTATCATCAATACTTACATATGCCGAATCCCATATATCTTTTCGAGGTGTAATATTTTGTTCGGATCCATGATATCCTTCAACATTATTGTCGCTAGATGTTGATGCGGTTGATGTGTTTGTAAAGTTTGATTCTAGACTATGGAATGTAGACGACTCAGTAGACTTTCGACCCTTTTTGTTGTCTTCTGGTACATTTAAGTCAGTATGCACAGGCGTTGTAAATACTGATTCACTATGCTCGTCAACTTTCACATTTTCTAACTTATCATCTTTTGTTTTGAATGTATTTAAGTTTTCGTTTTCAGTAATAATGAGAGACTTTAACACTGGTTCTGGAGATGGTGCCCTTATTATCGGAGGCAAAGAGACTGGTGCTCCTATGATGAAGTCAGTAACAGGAGTTTGGTCATGTTCATTTGATTGAAGGTGATGTACGAAAAATGGATTTACAAATTCATTGGCAAATGTTTCTTCACTTTCAGATTCAGATTTTCGGTCTATGTACCCTGAGTCATCACGATTTAGTTTTGCACCAGAAATAATTTTGAAGACTGGAGTCATTGGCCTCTCAAACTCTAACATATCAGCGTCAATAAAAGGATTATTTTGTTGTGATATTGGTTGGGTGATGGTGGGATCTATAACGATTTTAATAGAGCTTTCTCTAGTTTCCTCGTTTTGGAGATTATTCTTTTCATATTCAGAAGGAACGAATGTACCAAAATTCTTTGCAGCTACAAAATTATCTTCATATATATCATTTAAAAAGGGATTGTTAGTGTTTGATGGTGTCGTTCTGTCAACAAAAATATTATCATCTATTTGTTCTTCGAGTGATTCACTTTGTAAACCAGTAGAGTTATCAAGTTCTGTAAATTGTTTCGGTGTACTTATCGTAGCGTTATCAATCTTAACAACAGTATTATGTACTTCCTCATCGTCTAAAGTTTTAGATTTTTCAGTTCTCAATGAAACAGTTATACTTTCAGGAACTATATATTTGTCTCGTTTTTCTGGTAAAACGTAAGAATTAACGTTCAATTCATTTAGTGTCGAATTGACGATGTCTGGAATATCCTGTTGACCTTTTGGTACATGGTATTCTTTCTTAACTGATTTCATTTGTTTTTCGTCCATCAGATCATTGAACACTTTGCAAACTCTGTTCATAGCCAGAATTTTTTGAGCTACAGTGTTGAATTTCTTTCTATGATCGTTTATTGACTTTCTTTCTTTTGTAAAAGTCTCGCAAATAGGTTCACTCTCAAAGTTAAGAATGTCATTTTCAGTACTTTCCATTGTCATTAAGATTTTAGCTTCATCATCACTGATCTTTTCCAAAGTTCCGTTATCTCTTAACAACATTTTCTCCGTAACAAAATCAACTATTCTTAATACCACTTTTCGATCTGTCTTAACATCAACAATGTCTATTTCTTCGCCGTCTTCTAAGCAAAAACTATCCTTTTCCAGAATACTGACTATATCGTCTGAAGCGGTCATTACAAACGGTGATCCAACAATATTTAGCCCCCTGCTCGTTATTGATACTTCATATTTCCCTTCAAGATTTACCGTGTAACATATTTTAGCATGGTCCGTTCGAATCTCTACATTTATATCAATATCGTACTTAGTTTTGGGTATGTAATATGTTTTTTTCATGTTATTTTTACCGTACGATCTAAGATATGTCGCTCCTTGTGTTATTGGTAGAATGTTCTCCGTAAAATTCTGTTTTGATTGCAAGCCAAGCAATTTTTGTCGTATCATCTGCGCTTTTCCCAATACTGGAGGCATCACTGCCATGCCATAAGTATCTTTTGGGCCTCGTATTAAGATTGTTATTTCACCTGGGTCCAAAGCCTGTTGGGCAGTTGGATAAATCTTAAAGTATGCTCTATTATTCACTTGAGCTGCTGATAACCCTGAACCCTTGGCTACGTAATCGAGGGTGAATTGTGATGTTTCTGGGGATGTTCTTTGGGAGACTGGTTTGGAAACTGGCGGTGTCAACTTGGACAGAGCTTGGCGGATTCTGTCCAAGTACGTCGCGAGCTTCCACTCTTGGTGTCTGCTTAACGAGTCGTTAGACTCCAGCTCTTGGCGGGAGAAGACCTGGAAAGATCGGTACGTATACATTTTAATCCAAAACAATTTGTTTTGAGTATTGGATTGGAAGGTCACATTTACAAAGTTTTTCTTAAAGAAACAATCTGATTTTATCATGTTTTTAGAACTGCTATTGAAATTGCATATTACGTACCTATAAAAAAATCCAAGGAATCAACGCGACTTCTCATACACGGTTATTAATAATTCTAAAGTTTAAAGTTTTGCTCGCAGATAATAATAGATTTGTTGCATTATAGCCCCTCTGTCACACCAAGGAATGCGTCGAATCACCAGGAACATAATATTGTACTCACCGGTTCAACACCGAGGTAATGATCAGCGATGGCCTGCGCGTGCTTGAGCGTGAGCCTGGTGGGCGGGTGGCCGGCACAGGCGCCGGGCAGCGCCGCGTCCAGCACGCCGCACAGGACCCACCCGTGACGCCACACCGTCTCCAAACGCTCCACCTTCACGGGACCCGCTGCCGCCAGCCATTGTAGGACTTCCTGCTTCTGTTCTTCGCTTGAGAATACTACTGTAAATTCAATTTAGGTTAGAAGGTAATCTAAATATACTTATATAACTCAAAGGTGACTGACTGACTGACATAGTGATCTATCAACGCACAGCCCAAACCACTGGAAGGATCGGTTGATAAATTCTTACCTATCTATAAAATGTATAATCATTATCAACTATTTAATTAACTTTAAACGTACATTCTTTCATAGTATTAATGTTCCGTAATCGCCACAAAGAAATTATTAAATTAAACTAAAACCTCGCTTATAAAAAAATGTTCTCTTCGAATAAACTCGAGATGAAAGTATCAAAATGTGAGTCGCACGTACATATTAAGGCTAAAGCGCCCATCTAGCCCGCGAAGTTCAAATTTTTGGAGGTTTTTTTAGATTTTTTTCAAAATCTGACAATAATAAAAGGCAGATTTTGTAATTCGCGACAAAGACAGTGTGCAGTGCATTTATTAATATATCCAACTTACTCTAAAACATTTCAAGAACGACAGCTATCCAGATAATCTGTTTTTAATCAATTTTTGTATATTTAGTGATTTACTAGTATCATATACACCGTGATAATATTTAGAGTAAAATAAATGTATTAATAAACGCACTGCATACTGCGTTTGTCGCAAATCACAAAATGTTGTCGTAAATGTTTTCAGATTTTGGATAAACTATAAAAATACTCGAAAATTTTGAATTTCGCGGGCTAGACAGGCGCCTTCACCTTAAGCAGAAACTGTTAAGTGAAGTGAGGAAGTGGATAAGTGTAAAACAATTTTATATGCACTTGATAAACATCGTGGCAAAGGTTATAACGGTGGCGTACAGAGAGCGGCTCGGTAAAAGTAGAAAGCGATAATCCAGTGCAAGCCACGCTATACCACGCTACCATGACCTTAATTAATGCGTACGTACCTACAGCATTACTATAGTTAGTAGTATATAGCAGCACAGTTGTAACTGGTTCTGCTAAAGGGACCTCTTTCCATGTAATAGTTTTGCTTTAGTCAGACAATATGCTACAGGTGGCGCCATTTATAGGACACCAGACAGGCACTTTATTTAGGGTTGGAACGTAGTAAACCAATTCTGAATCGGTAGACCTGCCTAGTTAGTGAATTTAAACATGCAATAGGTATCGTATGTTATCTATTTAAGGGAAGTTTTGTTAAGATCATCAATTTCAAAGCGCTCATATGCAAAATACATCTAATAATGCTCGCTCGCGGTGGATTGCAGTCATAATTCAAACGACTTGCTTTCTTCAGATTTTAGGTTAAGATAAAGTCTGCACTTGTTTTTTGTGCAATAAATACACACGCTGTAACTACTTATTTAAAATAATTTAAACAGAGTTCACACGAAAGAATCGAAATAATGGAACAATAGATTGAGATATCTGGGACAGGCAGTAAGATAGATAAAGCTTTGACCAGCTGTGTGTCAAGGTTCAACACTTTTTTTTAAGAAAGATCACTAGTTCTGAAAGTTTATCATATTACTAGTATTCCCGTTAGGCCACCCTGCTAAACTAATGCTTATCATGGGAGTGGGCTCAAGTCAATAGTTTAATGACCAGGATGGGAATCGAACACGGAACCTCTCAGCTACGGGGGCGGCCCCTCTAATCACTATAGGCTATTGACGGCTTATATTGACGCATATTGTATTCTAGGAGTAGTAGGTAGGTAGGTAGGTACCTATCTAAAATTTAAAGCTAGTTTCTTTCCAGTATTTGAATCAAGGAGAATATCTACCTACCACTAGGGTTGCCATCTGTCACTTCTTAGTTTACGGGTGACCGAGCTCGAAAATTAAGGTTTTAGATTTTTTTTACGAGAGACAACTAAATTTATTTTCTAACACTTTCCTCACTCCTTCACTCACTGACTTTAAGCAGGGTTAAGCGCGTTCGCCCATCATTACCTAACTACTTATAAAAACGCTTATTCAGTGCTTTTTTCTTTTCACGCACAGCAGAAAGAGCTATGGATCAGTTTCCATACCTAACTCTTTTCCTGTGTGTCCGGCTCGAAGGCGAATGGTGTGCTCTGGTTGCATATAATAGCTGGATGTCGCTTCATAGTCTACACAAAACTTACAGGTTTTTAAACCTTTCTGGCTCTAAAAGCATGAATAACTTCAGCCTATTTCAAATACAATGTCCCGTAGATGCGGCGTTGCAGTCGCGTGTCGGCAATACAATTTATACTGTGTTCCTACAATTTAGTTCTCAGTCGAGGTCGCGTTCCGATCCGGTGGTAGATTTACCCTCGCCACCTCTCCTGGCAGCGGCCCAAGCCGAGGTCGTGTCCCTTGTGGCGCCCTTGAGCAAGCTGCCCCCCTGCCCCTCTGGCTGGAGCGCACTTGCGCTCGCCCTCTGTCCGGGTGAAGTTGTTATGGCCACTCTGGCCAACAACATATAGTCAATAAAAAAAAAAAAAAAAACCTACAATTTAGTTCCGTATTTTTCCGCGGGACTTGACTAAAATTGACTGTAAGGGGCCATCCATAAATTACGTCACACGCAATTCATGATTTTTTTGACTCCTCCCCCGTCCTTGTCACAGCTGGTCACATTTGCGAGACCCCCACTTCGTAGTGTGATGTCACATATTTTGCAATTTAACATTTAGAAATTTATGAAATTAAAACAGCAGTTCCGAAATTATTTTTATTTCCATTTAAATTATTTTTCAATAAAATGAACTTCAAATCAAACATAGGCATGAAAATTAACAAAATATAAAAATGTATAGTCATGCAGACAGAGTTGCAACTATTTTTATGTTATTCTTTAGTAGGTATGTAGTATAAATTTAGTGTTGTAATACTTAGATATAAAATATTATATTTCGAAAAAATGTGATGACACAAAATTTGGGACCGTTCCCCACCCCTTGTCACACAATGTCACACTTCGTCGACCCCCTCCCTCCCCCTTAAAGTGTGACGTAATTTATGGATGGCCCCTAATGGCTTTAAAAGGAGTCATAACTTACTGGCTCTAAAAGCAGAGTCAATGTGCTTCAGAATCTTGAACAAGAAGCTCTGCTGTCCCCAGAACAGTGTGAGTAGCGTCGCAGGCGCCAGGTACCGCAGGGTTGTCAGTATCGCGTCCAAGGCAGCGGACCACATGCCTCGGCCCGCCTCCAGCTCGGGATACTCCGGGATTGTGAACAACCCTGCAATTGAAAATGTTATTTCTAGTTAGGTAGGTACCTACATCCTGTTGCTGCCTACCCACAGGACTTATATTTTAATCATTTTTATTTGATTGTATAGTACTACCTACATAAATACTTTGTTTTAAATCAGTATACCGACAATTTGATTTCAGAAAAAAAACGAGGGTAGACAAATATTTTTTCCGATGTGATTTTCTCTATGCAGTAGGTACTTAATTCAGTTTATCGCGTTGACTCGCAGAGTGATCCCGTCATTACTGTTCCATTTCTAAAAACTGGTGGTTATTTAGATAAAATAATAATTATGTTGGTATATGATGTTGTTTGAATATTAACAATTATGTTCTTTGAATTGTTTTATAAAAATGTGACGTGTGTGTGAAATGTGCTTCAATACTGCCAAGAGGATATCCCCATTTTTTATGGTCAGCAATCAACCCGCTGATTTCCAAGATAAAACCTACAGATCATGTGAATGTTTCAAGATATTATAAGGTAGGTACCTACTACTTAAGTACATTTTTATCGAGTTTCCATAGATACCTACGAATACTATGTTACGAAATTTCGCAAGTAGGTAGGTATTCGACTATTGGTCCATTTTGAGCCAAAACTTACCTAATGCTTTACCAGTTATTGAGGAAGGTAGGTAAGGTATGATTGAAATATTGACGTTGCAATTGTGTAGATATTTTCACAATAACGAAATGAGTTGGCAGTGTTGGCACCACCTCGCTCGATCAATGCAATACGCATACGCATACGCATGTGTTATGTTAGGTTTGTTATTTAAAAAGTATTTCTGATAAAGTGTTAATTAACACGCGATTCGCGATAATATTATCAATTTCATTATTTATAATCACAACCGTAACAATGTCAATCAAATTAATTAGGTAGGTACCTACATATTTACTTAGGTAGGTAGGTACTACAATTTAAATGCTTTTATTTTAATTTATAATCGCGTTACCTATAGAAATTACTACTTACTTAGACAGAGTTGGGTTGGAGTGTAGCCTTAGGGGCGCTATGACTTAGGTTTAGGTTTAGGTTAGGTTAGGTTAGAACAGTGACCAAAACGCGCGAGCCGAGCGAGCGAAGCGAGCGTGCCGCGGCAGCGGCCGGCGAAGCGCCAGAATCTGAATGTGTCATTAGGTTATGTTAGTTCCCAGTTACGGGGGCTATGGAGCCAGGACTTAGACGAATTTTCGAGAAAAAATTTTTTTTCGGTTTCTAACCTAACCTAACCTAAACCTAAACCTAACCTAACCTAAGTCATAGCGCCCCTAAGGCTACACAATGACCCAGAGTTGAATGAAACTTAACATGTGGATCAATTATCTTAAGATATTTTTATGCCAGTAATGTCCAAGTAGGTAATGGTAAAAATCATGATTTAGTCTCATATAGGGTTATACAGAAAGTTCGTAATAGTAAACAGTTGGTATTTTTCGATCTCTAGCAATAGAGCAGTAGTTCTGCAATGAGTTTTCCTTTACTAGAGCTAGCCTGGAGTCGCTTATCATGAGCGTCTATGTGTTATTATACGTCTATGTATGTATACGACCAAATCGGATTTTGTACTTAAATATTTTACGTAGACAGTAAGGGTGACAGTCCACTTAGTTGAGCTATGAAGCGGTCCCGCCAGCTTCGAACAATAGGATCGCTTTATTTCCTGTCAACCTGAGCTAACCCGAAAGCTGCAGATGTAGTTAAATATCAATCAAAATATACAAACCAATGCTTCGCGGGTGCTCTGCTTCGTGGACATTCTTCTCGTAATATTGTACTATATCTTCAATGCTATCCGACATTTTTGTTATTTGTCAGCCTCCATTGTTTTTACTCCATAATACCTATTCAGATTTCAATCGAAATGCATCGACATTCGTTAACATTGATTTATCAATCGAAAAATTTCAAATGACAAATCGATTCGTGTTGATATTTAGGTTTTCGTTGTATTGAATTCCCACAGGTTATCCTAGTGTTATCTTAATAATAAATACCTAGGTAAGCAATTGAGTAAGTACGTGTTTAAGTGAAGTAAGTAATGATAATTTTATGGCCCTTCTATTGCATTAGGTACCCACCTGTAATGATAGTTTAAGGAGTTGGTGAATAAATAAATAAAGTAGCTACTTATAAGTACCTACCTTCCTTCTTGCACATAGGTAGGTACATAGGTACCTATCTTTACGCGTCGAAATGTAATATCTAGAAGTACTTATAAAGGCGAATTTAAATTAACTGTAGCATGAATTCGAATGGAAATTTTACTTATTTATTCATCGGCTATTATCGATAAAATTATATTGCGTATCTACTCACTCTTGATCCATTTTATCACAAAACTCATGTTGCAATATGCACAGCACTAACAATACGTAAAATAAAATACGGAATCAAAATCACATCGCGGCACCCGTATCTATCAAGGCGAGGTGACCACAACACTATACGTTACTTTTTATTATCCGCCTGTTTAAATGTCTTATCTCTTATCTTGGCTATGAGTGCATGCTATGGCTATGCTGTCATCTCCGTTATCGCGAAGTGTAACGATTGTCCGTTTGTTACAATATATTTTTTATACACATCGAAGAATTGGATTGAGCTTATTGATGCAATCTTGATTAAAAAAAATCGGTGCGCGTGTGTTAGTAATTCTTCACCTCCTAAACGGCTTGCACGATTTTGATTTTTTTTTGTAGTTATTGTGTCACCTGGGCATTTCTTAGTTGTAGTTGGAACCGGCAGGTGGTGCTGTTGTAGACATTCAGATATATGCTAGTGAAGCTGCAGCCAAAAGCTTGTATTTTTCTAAAATAATAAGCAATATGTCGCAATAGTCTATTGATTAAAGGGCCCGCCCTTGTAGTCGAGAGGTTTGGGGTTCGATCCCCATATTGATCACTAGGTAAACTATCCAAGTGAGCTCACTCCTAGGTACTAACAATTCTTGTACCTCATATAATAAACATTGATAGGATAGTGGTCAATCGACAATTCAAAAGTGCATTGTAAAAAAAATGCATTTATTGACATAATTATAACAGACATTTTGACGAACACTTGGCGCAGTGGTTTGAGCGCTGGCAGCTCGGCTTACTGCACCAGTGGTTGCGGGTTCGATTCCCGCCGGGGCAAATTTCGGAAATGGCCGTTTCGTAATTTGCCCAGGTCTGAGTGTCAGTAGGATCGCCCCTAGTCCATTGTACGGTACCCATAGTACAAGCGTTACTTAGTTGGGGACCATACTGTTGGTGTATTTATTAATTAGGTTTTATAAAAGTCTGATTATTGATATTAATATGGATATTCGTATGGTATAGCTGTTTATTTAATTCAGTACTAACTCTATAATTATAAATGCGAATGAAGCCAGGCCCGCTTCTAATGGGCTGATAAAACCACGGTTATTAATGATTCAGATATAATACTGTAGGTATATTTAATCTGTAAATAAACATTCCACACAAATACGTGTGCGTTACTTAAATATTTGAAAACAAATAACTAAAAACCTGTTCATTTCCTACTAGTGTTCAGTTTAATTTATTTTATAAAAATATTTAATAAAATAATACTCATTATTTATGTGACAAAGGCGGCAAACAGGCGTAGGGCCCGCCTTATGTTAAGCTGTTACCGTAGTCTATAGACGCGTGGACTGAGGGACGAGACGGGCATGGGGGTTGTGGGTTCGGGCTCTCTCACTCTTGTACGAAACGCAGCTATAGTACCTAGTTCTTTACGCCAATCTTCTGTGAGAAGGTCGTACTACCCTGGTAGAGCTAGCCCGTAAGTATATGAGGTGAAGTCTATTGGCTTCAGCGTAGCAGAGTACCACCTTTGAAGTGTGATTACATAAAACCGGAAAAATATAACAAGTGGGAAATTAAGCAAATAATGAATAATATATGAGATTATACTAGGTAGGTATAGGTATTACCCAGTTTGGAACCCTGATAAGATAAGATACGGTTATTCATTAACGCTGTTTACTCTGGAATGATTGCATTCATTTTGGATTACGGAATATCCTTGGGTGTTATATTACCGTTACGGTACTCGACTATGGTTTATGCACCTATATTTAGGTAATAAGCAATAGGTATCTGGGATTAAACTCAGTAAGTGGTCATTCACACGAAAAAGCACCGTTCCGTCTACACATTTTTGACAGCTATAATGACCGTATCTGAAATTTGGATATGTATAAGACCACTTGACTCAGTGGTTCGAGTCGAGCGTAGGCCGCTCGGCTCACTGCACATGGTCGTTGCGGGTTCGATTCCAGCTGGGGTAAATTCAGAAATAGCCTTTTCGTAATTTGCCCTGGAGTACAAGCGTTGCTTAGTTTGGGACCATGCAGTTGGTGTGTCAGTCTGGCGATATTTATTTATTTGTTTATTAACTATCGGTGCCAAGTCAACCACGTGAATGACCATTTAGGTATGTATCTACATAAGTTTTTCTGGATGGATATGATTCATTATGCATAGGTAAACAACTAAAATACCGTACTGTATTGTCATCCTTTGAAGGCCGTGACGAATGAGCAAGCCATACTAAAATACTTTGAGAGGTGTGTCAAACTTAGTTCAGGTTAGATTTGACGACAACGTTATCTACTTGGGTTTGTTTTAAAGTTAATACTCAGTAAAGGAATGAGTAGATACTGTAAGTACTAAGTAACAGAGTTGTTTAGAATTTTTTTATGTATTACTAGCTGTGCCCCGCGACTTCATCCGCGTAGTATTGGATTATTGGGTTAAAAAGTATCCTATATGTTAATCCCGGTTATAATCTATCTGTGTTCCAAATTTCATCCAAATCCGTTCAGTAGTTTTTGCGTGAAGGAGTAACAAACATACATACATACATACATACATCCACACTCACAATATTATATAATAACACTCATAATATTAGTAGGATTATCATTGTGAGTACCTACCTACTTATAAAAGTTAATCGACGAATCGTGCACAGGAGCACAGGCCTACCTCTTTTAAGGATCTGTGATGATATTATTTTATATAAAATGTAATTTTCAACACACATCACATCACATCATCAGCCTATGCTTGTCCACTGCTGGACATAGGCCTCCTCTAATGAGCGCCATAGCGCCCTGTCTTCAACGTCTATCCTATATTGGGTATCAAAAAAAATATAGGTAAATTAATAAAATCAACATTTTAGTAGATGGTAGAGTCATTAACATGCAAGTGTAGCGTCTTTATTATCGTGACATACATGACACTGATTCCGTATCACAAGTTGATCTGCGTATCAAGGTGTTGTACATAATATACAACAACCAAAAATAAACGGACTGTCCTTGTATTTAAAACACAAAATTCCTGAACAAAAAATCTGTTTGGCTACGTATTATATTAAGTGGGGAAGATCGTTATATATATCCATTGTATATTATATGGTTTCCGTCATCCTTGAGCTAGATTTCATTTTTTTTATTTATTATATACCTACCTACAAACAATACTGAGAACGTGAGAACTTCTCAAACAATGCTGTATGTAAGTATGTACCTAATCTTTTATTTTTACTGTTACCTATCTTGGTATCCCCGGACGTCATCTAGACGGATCCATCTATATTACTTGAAATCTATTAAAGCGTGATTTTATCATCAATTAAATAAAATAAATATATTATTATCGCCAGACTGACACATCAACTGTATGGTCCCGAACTGTGCAATGCTTGTACAATGAGTACCGTACAATGTCCTGGGGGCGATCCCAGTTAAACCCAGACTGAGGCAAATTGAGAAAAAAGCATTCTCAAAATTTGCCCCGACGAGTATCGAACCCGTAACGACTCGGTGAAGTGAGCCAAGAGGCCCAGACCACTGTAAGTTTTAGAATGAGTAAAAACAAGGGTGTGCCCTAATCTCGACACTTTGTGTGAATAACTGCGACTGTGTAAATACAAGTCAATAAATACTTAAAGTGAGCAAGCCGAAAAAACTGGTGATATTGAAAAAAAAAACAAGATACTAAAGGTAATGTAATATGTTTTCTTTTTTTAATACACATACATTTTCACCGCTTTTGATTATTATAGGGCTCTGTCAAATATTTCAATTTCCTAAAGGCTTCCATCGCCAAACAAGGTTGAGAACCGTTTAAGGTTTAAGCTATCTTTATCCAATCGCTTATCTTAGGTTTTGGCTATAAATATGCTAAGTACTGCCAGAAATTTTCTTTCTCGCGGAATGCTATATTTATGCACACATTATACCAACCTCGAGATACTCGTACATTACGATAAGTTGCCCTAAAAACCATATTTTCAAGATTTCCGATATTTCCCACCTTCAAAGGCCAAACATGAGATAAAATGTGATAAACAAAGTTTGAATTTTAAACCTTAATGTTTAAAGTATAGAGTTCGATAATTTTAAGGTAGAGTTCTTGGTACTGACGTTAAAAATGATAATAAATTGAGATAATGTCGAGAGATGAATGATTATTTAACAGAATATTGAAAATCACATGTTTTTCAATACTGTTGTACTACTCACATGATTGGTTTTAAAATTATGTAACTCTTGTAAACGTAAGTAACAGTTATATTTGGTAGTTTGGTAGATTCGCTAACCGTGGTTCAGGATGACATTGCTTTGAACTATAATAATTATCAGTCGGTATGAATTCTATATATCAGGTTGTATAAGGTATTTAGTTACGTGTTTAGATCAAAGAAGATCCTTGTTTGTTGCCCGCAGGCCGATAAAAGTGTTAGACCGATCTAGATTTAGATGGGGTACCTGCAGACCTTTGCTATCATTTTAACATAACAGTCTGAAAAAATCTGACAACTGGGCCATCTGTGAGCTGTCCTCTGACCGACAACATGACGAAAGCCACGTATGTAATATACGATAAAGAACTCACGAAATAAATATAATCGTTTTATATTCCTTTTAAATTAGTAGACTTAGAGCCCTGGGTTTATACTCTTCAATTACTATTGGTAGGTATATTACATACCTGCTGGTACCCACGCTGCCTTAGAAGGTTATCCTTTTGTAAATATAGGTAATCAGCTAAATCGGAATGGGCTAGAATATGTGATGAAAATTGACCCTTAATATAGAAAAAATAAAGCTGAATAATAAAGGATTCGTTTATTGTAATGTTTGTAAAAAATGACGTTCTTAATTTACCAATTGCAATAAGTACGTTGGGACGTAAAATATGGGATTTAAAAATGGGAGAGTCAATGCAAATAACTACCGATATGTAGTCTCTGAGTAAATCAATGATGCGACTCTACAATTGAATAATTAAGGGAAGAATGTGAAATCACTTTCATATTCATATGTCATGCAATTCATTCTCATAGATATGTTTACCAATATCCATGAGCTGTGATTATTGAATCTATCCACCATCGTTATGGATGTTAATAATAATATTAGCAAAAATAATTATTTTTTATGGTTTCTTTTCTTTGAGGCTCCTAACAAGGTTAGTATAGTTAGGAACGATTTGAAAATAAATGTAATTTTATAAATCCTTATAATTGTAAGTATTCAAGTTATTAAATTAAATAATAACATTGTCTAAATTTTAAATGCCTAGGTTGTACGTTAAATACATGTATAGTTAAAATTTAATGGAGGCTTTATTCCGGAAATTGATGGCACCGCTCCCGCATTTGCTTTTAACAAAAAATCTTATCAATGAATTCGCAATCACTTACAATTTCTCACAAATGTGCAAATCATTTGTTATTTTTACATCCGGATCAAGTTGTCCGATTAACGTAATAACGCGGTACTTATGCATATACCAAAATCACTTTACGCTCTCTTTACGTAAGAAAGACGGACCACACTATTTATTTTACATACGCATTTGTAATACTTTCACTAGATACATAACAAAATACACGTATGCAAAATATGTGCGGAACCATAAAATACGTGAAACCAAAATATCAACACATTTTTTTATAATTATTTCATTTTTTTTGAATTTTTCGGTCACTACACCTCACACGCTTGTAGAAAGAGCACTGAGGTGTTCTATGGCTATCACTATCAATTGTTTTATATCAGTAAGCTTGTTCAGATAATGGCGACACTGCGCATATCTTAACACTGAGCAAAAGAGACAACAAAATAATGTTTGTACTTACTTCCCAGTTTCCCTTTGAGTATTATTTTTACAAAACGTTTTGTAATTACACAAAATTATTGATAAATACGAGGTGTTATATAAATAATTTATCTAATTACAAAATGTTTAGATAAAAAATAGTATAATGAATACCAGGAACTACAACAATCATTTGTCGTCGTATTTTATTTTTTGTGTAAGTCAGATTAGGCGCCGCATACTCGCATAACTCAAATTTTTGAGTTGTTTAATCTTGACGTGCCATAAAAAAACGTGAGTCATGACGGAGAAAAAATATTATATGTTAAGTTAGAGTCGCTGTAAATATTTTCAAAAGTGTGGAAAAGAGATAGGTCACACGCATAGGGATACCTTTTCGTTAGAGTGAATAGGATGCATAGAGCATATTTTATCTTGCTCACCGTATTGGATTTTAGTTCAGCCGGCACCATTTTGTTGGTGCCAATTAAAATTATTTTCAGTGGTTGTGGCAGATTATTTCCAATAATCAGAGTCACGTGCGTGTTTCTATTTACAAATTTGATTATGTGCTTATCAAAGTCATACAAATATGATTGACTTGACGGGTATACGTATAACTGCACTTCATTTACTTATTTACTTCAGATAACAATAAAATAATTAATAATTTAGCCCTTGTGCCGTCCCACTCCTGGGCACGGGCCTCCCCTCACTACGAGGGGGATTCAGGCCGTAATCCACCACGCCGCCCCAGTGCGGGTTGGCGGGTTTCACATGTCTTTCGAAAATTGTTTAGATCTTCTAAGACATGTAGGTTTCCTCACGATGTTTTCCTTCACCGTAAGCAAGTGATAATCATATTGAAATTATGATTCGTACATAGGTTTCGAAAAACCCAGAGGTGCGAGTCGGGGTTTGAACCCAGGACCTGGTGCCTGCAAGATGCGTGCTTTAACCAATCGGCTTCAGATAGCAATGATCCAATTAATATAATTAAATAAAATTAAGTTGAATTCAACTTCTACGGCATTCTTTTTCTAAGGTGAGTATTATTTCTGTATTCGGTTTAAATAGGACAAATGAAGGCCCTCTCGTTGGGTAAAATTTGTTTGAAGTATTAAAAAAAAACTAAAATTTCCTAATAAAATTAATGTGTGTAGTTCATAATTTCAATGCCAGTAATTAAAACTACACAATAAAGAATAAGGTTAAACTGTATATTGCCACAGTAATGAATGGGACTATTACATGAAGACAAAAGTTCATAGATGTTACAATAATAGCCGCTTTGTTACTCGCCCGTACCGTGCGAGCGGTCGGTTATGAAATTTTTAATTTATCTTTCCATTAACATGTATACCCCTCCAGTTAATATTTTGAATTGAATAATAGTAAAGTAGTAAAACTTATGTTAAAGAGACAAGCCCTCTGAGTTTTTTGCCAAATCTTCTCAGTCGAGGTCACGTTCTGATCCGGTTTTAGACTTAAGGAAAAAAGAAAGACAATTTATAAGCGCCCCGTAGGCCTGAACAAAATTAATGATTTAAGTTTAAGTTGATGTGTGTATTTGGTATTTGCTATCACTATTTATACAGGATGTAAGGGGCATCATAACAAAAACTGATACTCATGATTCTGGACCTCCCAGAGTTGGAATATTCCATCGATAATTTCATGAATTTTGATCAAATTTTTCAGCATTCTTAAATTGATTTTAGCATGAAATCACGACACAAATCTATCTCAAGTGATTATACATAAATGATAACTATTTTATACATAAACTGAAATGTGAATTAATACCCAATAGGCTCTTGCGCACATTTCGTTCCAAAATCACTTTTACCATGCTGAAAATATCGACTGAAAATTCCAACTCTGGTGGTCCAGAATCGTTAGTTGAATCTATGGTATCAGTTTTCGTTACTATGCCCCTTACACCCAGTATATTTTCTATTTAATGGTTTATTTATAACTAGCTGTGCCCCGCGACTTCATCCACGTAGTATTGGATTATTGGGTTAAAAAGTATCCTATATGTTAATCCCGGTTATAATCTATCTGTGTTCCATATTAAAATACATACAGACATACATACATACATACATACATCCACACTCACAAACTTTCGCATTTATAATATTAGTAGGATTTGTGATGCATAGGCTAAAATAGGTTAAACGCATGCACAAAGTAAGGCTTGCGACCTACATTATAATATTTTAAACCAATTATGTCTGCTGAATACGCTTACAAACTATCTATTGAAAGACAAAAGGTTTAAAAAGTACCTTAGTGAAGAAACTATAACGGTGGTATTAAAATACTTTTACTTTTAAGTAAGTTAGTTTTTCCAGTAATAAGATTATCCATGCTATTTTAGTAGTAGGTAAGTATTTAGAATATACTTACCTACATCTTTATTTAATTGTTTAGAAAATAAAAGGCCAGTCTCTCAGAAGATACCAGCGTTTGATTAAAGATGACACTGCCAATTAATAATCTTGCCAGATTTTTGTAAAAGGACGTACCAAAACTGGTTTATTTGGCCACATGTTCAATGGATGAAAAAACACCATGTTCCATGGGAATAATAAGCTAAGCTGTAACATAAATATTTACGTAATGTATCTGATACAATTATATATTAGGACTAGGTAGGTAGATAGGTATATTAAGGCGTTCGTCTTAACATAAAGAACTCATCTACTTGCTTATGCATTTTAGCCCTTAACACTATCGCAAATACGGATGTTTTCACATAAACTTGTTTAACGTAGCTCTACAAATAAACCTATTTCAATGTTTTTGTATGTTTCATACGTATCTGGCATCTTCGAATAGTCCTTACCCACGTTACGTTTTCAGATACACGTAATTTTTTTTAAATTGCAATATTGAATACTTTGAAAATAATTCAGTACCTACCTAATATTTTTTATAAAATGTATGTAGGTAGGTAGTCACAAAGTCATCACAGCTGACTGTACTCGCGAGAAAATTATAACAACCATTATAATAATAATAGAGCTAGGTAAGTAAACACAGTTTTTCATTGGTTTTTGAAATTGGTCTAACTTTCTCCAGTGAAATAAAAATGTTATGCATGACTGGACTTCGCTTCGGTTTTGTAGAAAAACAACTGAGTGCTTTGAGATAAGACTTGAATGGTTAAGTGCCGATCGGCTCTGTGAAATCTAATCAATTTCTAATGAGACATTTTACAGATAGTATGAACACATAACTTAACTTAACTTAACAAAGTACGTATTCTGCGTCATGGAGGGCACAATACGTTTCCGTTTTTTTTTTTAGTTTTTTTTTTTTTTTTTGATGGACTTTATGTTGTTGGCCAGAGTGGCCATAACAACTTCACCCGGACAGAGGGCGAGCGCAAGTGCGCTCCAGCCAGAGGGGCAGGGGGGCAGCTCGCTCAAGGGCGCCACAAGGGACACGACCTCGGCTTGGGCCGCTGCCAGGAGAGGTGGTGAGGGTAAATCTACCACCGGATCGGAACACGACCTCGACTGAGAAGATCATGCGTTTCCGACTATAATCCTTATTTCTATAACTATATAGCTTTCACTCGCAACATCGCTAGCGCAAATTTAACATTTTGTTCTGCAGCTCAATCCCTATGGTATGGTATCGGTGTTCATATGTACTCTATTTTCCATGTTTATACCATAGGCTATGGTATATTTTTATAGATTACTAGTAACGCGTGTTTTTCACATTACTAGTATTCTCTTTAGCCCCTCCAACTAAGCTGATGCTTGTGCTAGGAGTGGGCTCACGTCAATAGTTTAATGGGATCAGGATGGAACCCGGAACCTCTGAGCTACGCAGACGGCCCCTCTGACCACTAGACTATTGACGCTTCAAACATTCTAATAGAGAAAACTTCTTCTTAAACGTTAAACTGCTCGTCTTTTAAAATTTTACCAAACACCTGATTTTATATCGGAGGCTTTCAAAGAGCCTATTGAAGACATTTTTTAAAACACATCTTCATTGTTCAGTCAGTCACAGTTCAGTTAAGGTTCTATTACAGCACACCTGTCTGATGAAGTCCAAATAAAATATCAGCCCCATCTCTCATTCCCCTGTCTTCATACATTAATTTACACATCAAGGCTGTGTTCGTACAATACCCGTAAATAATGAATCCACATCGTACGTAGATAATTGATGTGTCAATAGCAGTCGGAGTGACTCGCGTCGGACCATCCGCACAACACAATGGACCGTGGTGCGGATAATGCACAGATTGTTACTTGGGGACAGATAAAACTGACCACTTTTTGTATCATAATTTAAATAAATTAATATCGCCAGACAGACACACCAACTGTACGGTCCCAAACTAAGCAACGCTTGTACTATGGGTACCGTACAATGGACTGGGGCGATCCCAGTGACACCCAGACCTGGGCAAATTACGAAAAGGCCATTTCAGAAATTTGTCCTGGCGGGAGTCGAACCCGCAACCACCATGCGCAGTGAGCCGAGCGGCCTACGCTCGAACCACTGCGCCAAGCGGTCGTCATAATATAAATATTCATTTATTTTGTTTTTCTAAGTATTTACGTTTTTCTGACGATGAATGAGAGACGGGAGCTCAACTTCCGAACCCTCCCTTCATCTCCTTGCGTGCGAGCAATGCCTTTGGTATTGCAAGTATCTATAGGCTACGGTAACCGCTGAAGATCAGGTGGGTCGTATGCTTGTTCGGCGAATTTAAAAAGAAACGAAAAAAAATATGATATTAATTTTCCCTTATAACGTCCCACTCCTGGGCTCAGCCCTCCCCTCAATATTAGGAGGAATCAGGCCATAATTACATTTAAATATTGGAATTTATTTTACTTGCACTTACAAAAAACACGTTCTACAATCATTTTGCAGCGTAATTATTATACCTACGTAAATTTTATGAGTTTCTTGCCTTTATTTTTACAGTTATAAAAATAATAATACCTAATCCGTATCGCAATCTAAATTAATAATCTCCAGTCACGGAATTGTGCACTTTTTCTCGCCTGCCATATCACGTCCATAGCCTAAATACGTGACGGTATAAACATTGGGCATCTGTACATATTGCGGTATGTACGCGAACAACTTTTTTAACCTATGTTAAAGACAAACTCGTTATTCAATGTTTGTCAACAAATCTAGTTTTATTCTAAGGTATTTCTAAGTACTTAAATACATGTTTGGTGGTTAATATACGTGATAACGTGGAGAAAGAAACATTTTATGTTATCAACTAGGAGAAGTGGTGATAATATTACAATTTTAAACAGAAAATTAATCCATTCCCGAACATCCCTTTAATATTATTTGCTTTTGCTTTACATCAATGTATCTATTTGTTTCTCTTGTATTCACAAACATAGCTTTGAGGTCTCAAAATGCGCGCGAACGTACAGGACATTGAGAAATGTTAAACTTTCTATAGGGTTTATTTTTCACTTAGACAAATATTTATTGTGAATACCGCCGTATAATTTCATTGCACCGAGTGTTGTGGTAGATTTTTTCCCGGGAAATAGGTAGGAATAGGAAAAAAAATCTGGCTTAAAGTAGGTAGCCAGAATGTTTTGTACTGACTGTACAGTCAATTATACTAGAACATAAAAGTCAGAGGTACAGTCAATGTCAAATACCTAAAAGTTGCCAACTTAAACCATTTAAAATATATATTTTTTCATTTAAGTAGGTAAGTACTTAGTAGGTATAGTAAATTTGAAAACAAAAATCAATGGTGGTAATATTCTTGGACTTCTGTAAACCGTTGGATTTCTACTATAAATTAATTCGTATGTTGGTTAGAAAGCCAGATAAATAGCATATAAACTTGTTTCTCCACATAGCCGTTATCGTAAGTCGTAGTTAACTACTGTTTCCATGTAAGCAGTGAAAAGAGACAATAATTGCGACATAATTAAAACAAGATTAATCATCCGATCTCAAACGGATTAACATTAATTAGTTCGTTCTCCATACAATCACCGCAAGTTATATCATTCTTGGAACTGTTACGCCATATTATAAAGTCAATACGATTCAAAATGCATTAGCAATCACTTTCGGTTTCAGGATCGCGTGCGCGAAGTGTAAACTGGACGGATTTTAGCAATATAATGTCGACTTAGTATTACGATGATTACTGCAAGCTTGAACTTTATGTAAGTTTGATTAAAGTTTGATATCGAAGAAACGGATTGAATTAACGGGATTGGAGTTAATGCATTTTTGTTGAATAAAAATGCAGATTTTTTGTAGTTTTTTAAAATTCATAATCGCATTTAACATGTAACACGTTATAACTAACATTTTTATAGGCGCGTTTGTTTTTCTTGTCTCCAGGCATTTCCTTTGTATTTGTCATTATAATCAAAAATTCGTTTAGTGGATCGGAACGTTGTAACATAATATAATATAACTTTTTTCATGCAGTATACTTACCTGACGGAAGTGAGAGAGATATTTTTATGTTCTAGTATAATTAACGTATAAATTAAACCATTTACTACCAACAAACTGGCATATATCACAGTTAACTGATTGTAATTGTGCCCCATCTTAAGGCTATTATTGCGTAGAACTGCTTGTTACATAAGGTTGACATTCCTTGAAATGTTTTCTTGGTTACAAACTGTTTTCACGATCCTCATTAGTGAGGAAAAGGCGAAGAATAAATAAAAACTAAATATCGCCAGACGAACACACCAACTGTATGGTGCCAAACTAAGCAACGCTTGTACTATGGGTACTGTACAATAGACTGGGTGCGATCCCAGTGTCACCAAGGCCAGGGCAAATAACGAAAAGGCAATTTCTGAAATTTATCCCGACGAGAATCGAACCCTCAACCACCCGGTGCAGTGAGCTGAGCGACCTACGCTCGAACCACGGCACCAAGCGGTCGTCAAAAGAAGAACAAATGGCAGATAAAATAAGTAGTGTTGATACTGTATCCCTTTTATACACTTCCACCTATTACCATTGTCCATTGTATCAAGTTGTTCTTCGTAACATTGCTAGCGAATGCATTTCCTATTTATCGCAATACTATTTACCTACTCTACCTGAGTGTAAATAATTGCTATTGCTATAATGTGAACATTTAATGAATGACAACGTTTCATTTTATTTTCGTAACGTAACGTTCTATTGCCGTAATGAGGTTGGCATTTATGTTGTAACGTATTGCTTCGCTACGTGGACTGACGGATAATGATATTACGTTTCCTTGTTTATTTTCTTTTACGATTTTCTTAACTTCAATATATAATTGTTATTGGCAATCTCTATTAAGAAGAATTACCTTGGTACGTTACTCAATAAAAAATATTTTATTGAAAATAAAATCCATCAAAGTATTTAAGTAAATGCTTTTGCGAGAATTTAAATTGTGTCAACATATTAAAGTAAGCAATTCTTCCCACGAAGAACCCGACACTGTTCTGTCCATACCTACATTTTGGAGATATAAGTACTTAATGGCCGCATTTGACATCTCAAATACAATAAAATATATTGGAAATATCGCTGCTGATTGTGGGAACAACCGCTTACGGTGTCCGACATAGAATGAGTCATGAATTTATAAAATAGCCACCCATACGTTGGCGAGCTCGGCAGTGACTGACTTGAACTCGAACATTATTACCAATTCGTATCACTAATTGTTTTCTTATATTTACGCGAATACTATCTACACATTGAAATAAAACTATTTTACGGATTTTATCGCGTTTATTTACTTTTTTATGTTCCCGACATTTCGGCTGCTTTACAGCAACCATGGTCACGGGGGGACTGAGGTGTTAGACGTCCTGATGTCATAGTCAATAACTGGGTACCCTCATATTTAGTTGTTGTTCGCGGTCCGATCCACGCAGCAGGTGCTCACAGTGTCTCGAGGTCGTGCAATGGTACGCTTGGTTTTGGATTTAATTATATTAATTACTGGATCCCAAGTTGGTGGTAGCACCAGCCATCTAAATAAAATAGAATCCGTAGATAAAATAGTTTTATTTCAATTTAGTATCACTTCTTATTGTCTGTGGTATACCTCATAATCTACTATTGTTGTACCTATTCATTTCTTAGATTTGATTCATATAATATAAGTACCTACGAATTGCATACTCTATCGATGCGATTACGAAATCAGAGCGGATCTAAAGAATGAGGAAAATGATCTCAATCTAGATTTATTAATAGAAAGTCATATTTTATCACTTATTGTTATTGTTATATTTTATTGAAATGAAAGTAACTGAAAAATTACGTTAGAAGATACCTACTTGGGTGCGTCCGAATTAGATGAAAGAAAGTATCTATAAAAGACATATAATAAATAAATAAATATCGCCAGACAGACACACCAACTGTACGGTCCCAAACTAAGCAAAGCTTGTACTATGGGCACCGTACAATGGTCTGGGGGCGATCCCAGTGACACCCAGACCTGGGCAAATTACGAAACGGCCATTTCCGAAATTTGCCCCGCGCGGGAATCGAACCCGCAACCACTATGTGCAGTGAGCCGAGCGGCCTACGCTCGAACCACTGCGCCAAGCGGTCGTCCAAATATATACCCATATAATAATTTTACGCTATACCTTCATTACACACCTCACAAAAAGTTGGGAACGTCAATTGGTACCTACAAACAAGAATTCTAACATTTTTAGGATGTCTAGGTATATTATATTTATTTTATTACATTATTACGAACTCTATAAGGTAGAAATAGAGTCGGTTTTAATAAAGCGGCTATAAAAACCAATAAATTAATATTCATCGGCGAAAAGAAGCCGAGGCTTATCATCCTATTATTGAAAGTTGTGTACAGACGCGCGACCAGATAGTAGCCAGTCCCAAAATTAAATTGCAATTCATCATAATAAATAAGTACTAAAGTGTACAGCGACCTGATTAGGCTTCTCACGGTAAATCTTTCTAATTCCATCACACTGCGAAAATCAAATTTATTAATGAACCTAGCTTCTGATATTAAGCCTTATTTATATAACCACAGGATGCTTAATAGACAGAACAACAGACAGACATATTTTGGATCGAATAAGTACCTACTTTTTATTTGTTTACCGAGCTTATTCATTTGTGAGTAAAGGCAGAGGCCCCTCCTTCAAGTTCCAAGTACTTTTCCGCGATAGGGGTGGTGGGTTTTCCTTGCAGCGATGTTTAAACCTAATTTGTGCATCAATTCGTAGAGTCTGCTTCCTGATAGTCATTTACACAAAATTGCAATGTCCAATAATGCCCATAGGTAAATATATTTATAAAAGTGCCGTATTTCAAGCTCTATTCGCTAGAACTAGAGTCGGTTTTAATAAGAAGATCATAAAAAACAATAAATAAAAAATCATCCTCAAAAAAACGCCGAAACTTATCATATTATAGTATACCTACTAGCTGACCCGACAGACGTGGTACTGTCTTTTAGGGGTATGAAAAATATTATATAGGGGTATATAGTAGCCGATTGTCAAGCCTACTACCTACTGAATAGACATATAAAAATTCATAAAAATCGGTCAAGCCGTTTCGAAGGAGTATGGTAACGAACATTGTGACACGAGAATTTTATATATAAGACTATACTTAAAGTACCGACTACATAAAACGATTTAGAATTAAAAAAACCTAGTTGATATCAAGTCGCTCGTCTGCCGAACCCCATCTACATTACCTACCTTATTAAGATGTTAAGAGGTTATTCAAGTTTATATTCAGTTAATTAAGTTTATTTTGTACGTCTTCTTAACATAAAATGTACAAAACGAGATCAAATAAAGCTGGAAATTCCTATTAATAAGTATTGAAAAGTTAAGTGGATTTAACTAATGCCCCAAAAAATATATAAAATTGTTTTTGATTTAGTAATTAAATGTTTTATTCAAACAGGTCCCTTGAGGATATCAAACCGGATTAAATCATTATTATTATTTTCGAATAGATTTTAAAATAATATCATTTTTTTTTATTGCTTAGAGAAGCCGCAATTTTAAATTTTGAGCTTCTTAAATTTTATCGCAAATTATAAGAATGTCTCGATTTAATTTGCGACAAGTGTCTGCAACAATGTAATATGATATTAGATAGAAAGTATTGTAAAAAGTCATCGACGACCGCAGTGGACCAATGACCTTAATGATTATAATGACTTTCGTTTTGTAAGACCGGAGATTATTAAAAAGTAATGGATGTGGGTCATAATAGTTTGATTTTATGCAAGTCTGGGAGTGTGAAAAAAGTTATATACCAGGGCCCTAACCACGCTAGCTACTCAAATCGTAATAGAAAAGCAAACGCTCGCGATTACGTTTCAAACGCTCCGCTTTTGACGATTTGCGGACACCATACCATATAAATGTCAGTAGAAATCGTGAAGCTCGTGTCAGCAAAACGTCAAAAGCGGGGCGTTTGAAACGTAATCGCGAGCGTTTGCTTTTCTATTACGATTTGAGTAGCTAGCGTGGTTAGGGCCCTGGTGGCACGGCCAAGCTGTAGCTCATAGACTACAGCTCATATACGGGCTGAATCGACTAGGGTTGTACCACCCTCTCACAGTACATCGGAGCAAACTAAAGCAGGGTCGCTGAGCACGAAGAATTTCGTACAATGACCTGTTATTACCTGTCTCTGTCACTCGCGCGTAAATCTAATACATCTCGCTTACACAGTTGCCGTGAACTGCGTGTGAATGGAAACTGTGTGAGCGAGACGTATTAGATTTACGCGGGAGTGACAGAGACAGGTAATAACAGGTCATTGTACGAAATTCTTCGTGCTCAGCGACCCTGCTTTAGCTGTTTTAACTGAATTCAATACGTTAAGTGAGAGAGCCGGAAGGTCAACCCCCCTCCCTCTACCACCCTTCCCTTGTCTCAGTCCCAAAATATGCACCTAACTAATCGTGTAAAATACTGAGGTCCAATAACCACAGACGAAGATTTCGTCAGCGGCTAAACCAATTTTGTGGCTTCATTCTCTCGTTCATTCATTCGAACCAATTGATCATCCGTCAGGTCTATTTTCAATTCAGCTAACTGTTCAGTTCATTCGATTTCGTGTAATCCGTAAAATTGCATTGCCGATTGCGTGGAGCGGAATTATTTTAAATAGGTAATAATAAAAAATGTAGGCCTTGTTTTGTTGCGTATATATTTCGTGACTCGATGAATAAAATGGGGTGCTGAAATCATTGTCGGTCATACCAAAAAATATTCTATGAAATATTGTGAGTTCTTAAAAAAATCAAGTACTTGATAAATTAAAGTTAATGTTTGAGTAATGGAGGCTGAAAAGTCGCAATAATAATGATCGAATAAAAATACCGACACTCTAGCGTAGCGACGTTTGTTCAAATTGAACTATAAGTATTTCTTTGTACTTCTGATGAGAACTTAGAAAATACCTCTTACATAATGCGGACAAGCATTAGGTATAAACTCATATCACAGGCAAAAACGACCACGCTCTAGCATATTTAGTACGGACAGTAACTAGCAACCTCACCTGAATATTGGAAATCTGTTCCACAGTCAGTATCTCCTCGTGACGTAAACAGTACAATAATAATGTCTAGTTTATACGACTATTTCCTTCGATCTAGCCAGATATGGATATTGTTCCGACGAAATAAGCGAGACATGAAAACCTGTGGTGACGACTATAACGTCTTACGACTGTGGTTTTCTGTAGATATAAATAATTAAATATCGCCAGACTAACACACCAATTTTATAGTCCCATACTAAGCAACTCTTGTTTTATGGGTACAATGGACTGGGGGCGATTCCATACCTAACCTAACCGAATTTTTCTTTCCTATACATTTTGATATTTTTTACTCATATACGGATGTTGTACAAATGGATAACGTGTATTGTGTAAGTACTTGCCTATAAATAAACTTGCTGTAAATAATACACGACAGTAACAAACATAAGAAATAAATTAACTTTAAACTCAGTTCCGTAGGATAACTAAGCAGTATAATAATAAATATCGCCAGACGAACACACCCACTGTATGGTCCCAAACTAAGCAACGCTTGTATTATGGGTCGGTACCCATTGTACGGTTACAATGGACTGGGGGCGATCCCAGTGACACCCAGACCAGGGAAAATTACGTAGCGCTAGCACGTTACCGCCCTGAAGAAGAGTGGGACTGACGGAGGGGTTGGGCTATAGGTATAGTTATATAAATATAAGTATAAGAAGATTCTGATGTTATCGTGTGATTCTAACTGCAAATGATAAATTGATGGTGAAATTAAAAATCTCTATCCCTTCAATTATTCATTAACTTCGGAACATTACGCATGTTCTCATTTCGCTTTCGACATTTAACCCACTTTCACATCGTTTCCACGGACACCAAGAATTTAATTAACAACAACATACTATTTTATACTATTTTTTTATATTTTTTGTTAATTAATTATCACACCAATCAATACACAGAACAAGACCCAAACCCAAGTACCTACAAGGTGAAACATGATGGGTATACTTTTTTTTTCAAAACTTAACTTTGTAATTCTTAAACCATCAGCTTTGGAGGGAACTTGAGAAACAAAAGGTGTTATAGGAATACAGCTGTTGACCGATTTCACAAGTCTACAAAACCTTTAGTACTTCAACTGTCCCACAAAGCCGATAGTTTTAGATTTACAAAGTTAAGTTGCAAAAAAATAGTATACCCTTTTTGTTTCACCTAGTATACAAGCCCAGCTAAAATAGGTATAGGAAAAACCAGACACTGTTTCAAAATTGACAAAAAAGTTTAAACAAAAATGTTGAAGGTTTAAAAAGGACAAAAGTGATGAGAAAAAAATACCTGTAAAATAAATCCTATGCCTTCCTAGAAATCGGCCTACACAGAGTGACATGGATAAAAAGAAGAGCTTTTGCTTAAAAGTGGGCTAATCCTATGGGATTAGCCCACTTTTAAGCAAAAGCTCTTGGGTATGCCCAATAGCAATAGCCATGGGTATAGCTAACCCATGCTTAGTCTTCTTCTTTCGAATGTCAATATTTTTGCTGACAGAAATAGATAGCTTTGTGTGTACTTAACTATTCGCCCGCTAATCCACGGATAATAATAAGGGGATTAGTCTATAAAAAGTGATAAGATCCATACTAAACTCTCGCTCGCACTTCCTACTAGCCGGCATTTAGACTTATTCTTTGGATTTTATTACTTACGTCTTAAGCATTATTTTCCTATAAAAAACTTAGCTTGGTTAAGGTAATAACAACATCTGCGTGTACAGAGTCGATTAAAATTGTATCGTTACATAAAATATCATTCAGTTCCGATTCCGATAACGATTCCACTTGATCGAGTGCTGATTCGATTTCTTAATTTGAATTTCATTCTGCTTTTTTTTCTTAAATGTCAGCCACGTTCTATTTTCAACGTTATAAATAAGAACTAAGTGTTCTACTGGTTGTGTAACTTGTTGCTCAACATAATTAAGTATTAGGTATACTTTTAACCCTCGATGCGCTCAGGAAGAGTATTTTATATTTAAGCTAGTGATATGTGTAGTACCCTTTTCAATCGTTTAAGATCACAATCGAAAATAACTATAACTTTAAAAATAACTACAAAAACTTGAAGTTACCACATCCGGAAATTAAAACTTCCTGAAATGACTACTTAAATCGTAATTAGTTCCTGAACATAAAAGCCAAAGAGGAGAGAGGAAGAGACTTCAACGCTTTTGTTCATTGTCTATAAACTCTATCATTATAAAGAACATTACCAACTATAATAATTAGACAGTTGCAATTGTCATTCTAAAAGCCCTTCTACACGATTGGATGAACCGGTCATCTCACAGAGATGTAGCTGTATAAGCAAGTCTCATTCATTCTTATGTTTTTTTTTTTTTAATTGACTATATGTTGTTGGCCAGAGTGGCCATAACAACTTCACCCGGACAGAGGGCGAGCGCAAGTGCGCTCCAGCCAGAGGGGCAGGGGGGCAGCTAGCTCAAGGGCGCCACAAGGGACACGACCTCGGCTTGGGCCGCTGCCAGGAGAGGTGGCGAGGGTAAATCTACCACCGGATCGGAACGCAACATTCTTATGTCCGTATTAATAAATCTATATCAAGTCTGAGAACGCTTTTGACGTGTCATTTTGTACGGTATGACATTTTGTACTGGTATGACATTTTGTACTGGTATGACATTTTGTACTGGTATGACATTTTGTACTCGTATGATATAAGAACGACATTAATTTCCAAGATCGCTAATACTCTAAAAACGGGCCGAATTTCTACTTCTCTCTCTTGAGTGGCCGTGAAAGATACTTATGCCTCCCAAGTACTTACAGTTTCGCGCTACCGGGCAATGGCACAAAAAGTGATGTGTGCGTTTGTCTTAACATAACGGCGTCGGCTTTTTATCGGTAAACAACCTCACCTCGACAATTTATTGCGAACGTATTCAAAATGGCGGGTAATGCATCCAACTGTACATTTTATTATACATAATGTTTCAGAAGTCCGAAATAATAATCTCACTTATGCTCGCGTATCGGGCGAATACAAATATTTTACAATGTTCAATTGTTTCAATACACATTTTCAATGTTCAGCGTGCCTATCAATATAAGCCTATTTATTATTATCAATTTATCTATAATAATATAAACACTCAACAGATTTTAGAAAAAGTTGGATATCGTTTCCTTATTACAGAGTGTTAAGAAATGACTTGAATCATCGATACTTATTATAGATACTTACATTTAAGTAGTGTTAAAAATATGTAGGTAGGTTTTCAATTTTTATGAGGATGTAATTTAAAATAAAAATAAAAATCAGAATAAATGACTACTACTGTTAGTATTTTTTGGGAATTCAACTATTGCATAGCGAAATAAAAGGTAAAATCTAACATAACATCGAGAGCTATAACTTAACGGAATGTAATTCAAAATGGGTCCAGCACAATACATGTCTTTGTATAAATTTTAGTATCACGTAGCTTTCAAAAGAAACTACTATCTATATTTTTGTCTGGATGACCACCGGAACAAACTTGAGAAGTTCATCGAATTCACGTCAAAACAAATACTAGAGTTAGGTTGAACGTGTTATCAGATTCTGCGGGTTTCCAAACGGTCAATGACACGCCTCTTGCGCTATTGACCGATTCAGAAGAAAGTTCAAGCTAAGTCTGGCTTTTTGTCACAAGTAATTGTTCACAGTTCACTTTAGTCGAGTTAGTATATAGATACTGCATTGTTTGCGTTTTATTTTTTAAAATGTGAGAGACAAAATGATTTCACAAATGTATTGGTACAATCGACATCAAAAGTAGCTGGGTATCTGAAATGTCCAAAAGAATCTCGTGGTTAAACACGTCATAATATATATAATAATAATTTATCCCTTTTGACGTCCCACTCCTGGGCACGGGCCTCCCCTCAACATGAGGGGGATTAATATAATATAATAAAATATAATAATGTATATAATTTAATATAACACTAGAACGTGTATGAAGTAAAGGATCGCAATAACAATATTATAAATCTGAGCTGAGTTCTTCTGCAAATCCATGACGACATAGCCATAAGGATCATTTCAGATTGACAAATTTGTGTCCATCTTAGAGATAATGTTTCCTAGTATGCACACAATACACATCTGATTATTTACTTTAGTTTCTTTTAGTTCAATTATTTCTAGCTCACGCACTATTCGATGGCAACCAAGGTTCCGAAGGCTGTTGTTGAGCTATGTTAGGAGACGACGTAGGGTTGGCACCTGAAAAAATGGTGTTTCATAGTTGGCCCACATCGGTGCATATAACAAAACATAATTTATTACGATTCTAACAATCACAACATTTTTCAGTGATGATGGCTTAACAATTATGTGACATCAATGTTATTATACTTTGGCCAAATCTGTATTTTATATGATATATGTACTCGTTTGTTACATTACTCCATCGATATTCATTAATTTTATCATAGTGATAGTTTAGGTACCTACAGGCAGGGAAACTATTCTGGGTACATGACTATGTACATGTGGTACATAGTACCCCTGCCTGTAGGTACGCCTGTAGTTTTGACTAAAACTATTCATCCTACTAATATTATAAATGCGAAAGTTTGTGAGTGTGGATGTATGTATGTATGTATGTATGTTTGTTACTCCTTCACGCAAAAACTACTGACCGGATTTGGATGAAATTTGGAACACAGATAGATTATAACCGGGATTAACATATAGGATACTTTTGAACCCAATAATCCAATACTACGCGGATGAAGTCGCGGGGCACAGCTAGTTCATTATAATAGTAACGAAGGTGATTGAAATGTTTTAATACAAACGAACGTATCGTAAATAAGTATTTAAATAAATTACTATTCTTAACTTGCGCTGTACATTTCTAAGATTATCTAAATATAATATACGAATATATAAAAATCCATAAAAAGGAAATAAGTTAGTGTTTAAATAGCGCGTTGGACAACCCTAGCCAAACATCGATTAGCGTAGATAATCGTGTCGTGACATCACAGCGTATTGTGTATACGATTACCGATTCGGTTTATACTTGTTATGTGCGGCCGTCGACGTGACAAGATGAAATTGTAGCTGAAAAACTTCAGGCATCTTGATTATGTTAGGGATCGATGCTGAACAACGATACAATATCGATACAAACATCGATTTTACTACAAAGATAAAATGACGGGCGCTGATCTACGAAGACATTTAACTGTCCATGATAACAGATATTTGTAGCATAGCATATTTGTAGCCCAGAAGTTGCGCGACTCAAAGTTATTTACCCAATATATTTTTCTATTTTTAGTTTGTTTAAATGTTTCATCGCGCAAAACGGAATACGAAAACATTTGAACTCCGCAGTTGCTAAATTCAATATACTAGGTAATATTAATAACAAACATTACATTACTGTACTATATATACAGTAGATAAAACTATTTACGCTAAAAATATAATGTACCAACCAGCATTATCGACTATGTAGGCAAGCATCCGTTAAATAATTTGAAAGATGTCCTACCTAAGAATAACAATAACCAAATTGTTACAACTAAAAAAACCTGTTCAGATATTAAGTTTTTGCTACATTTGGTGTCTTCTAAAGTGGTGTTATTATTTATATTTTTTGTTTTGTATTTCCATAAGAAACATACGTCATACTGTTTATTTATTTAACTCTATGATGGCAAACAGATTATCAAAGCAGTATTATAATAATACTTGCATAACCTAAATAATTTAAAATCAATAAATTAACTTGTTAATTAAAAAGAAGATCTACAAATAACCACAGTAAATTATTGAAAATGAAAACAAAAAAGTTTTAGCGCCTAACATATCGTCCGAAGTTCTGAACACTGGATGCCAAGAACAGAGATATCTCTAAACGCCGCCCGCCGCGTCTCACCAATGATCTTTTTCCAAACAAAACAAAAACAACCATTAATAAGAAACAAAAAGCATCCCAACTTACCTTTTCGTTAATGACACTCCATTTTCTCACAACAAAATCTCACATTCCCCCATCGCTCACAGAAAAGTTACAACAAATCTTATCGGCCACGATAAGAGAACTAACCGCACGATACGTAAATACGTAAGCCGGCACGTATTTCAGAACGATACGGAAGCGAGCAGCGCACGCGCCCGCGCCTCTCTCATGTTAGAACGCGAATGGTCGCCGGCGTCCGGAGCGCTACAGTCGCCAACCAGACGTCACAAATGAAATTAAAAATGAAGAAAAAGGATGTAAGAAGAAGCTCCATTAGATCGATAGAACGTTATCGGTAACATGTCCGAGTGAAAGTACTCAGACTTACTTAGTCATTTGATTCGAAAGTGCAAGTGTCTTTTGCGAAATAAGCATAAAAACATCAGTTGTAAACAAGTAGGTAAACGTAACGTAAACGGGCATGAAAACGATTGCGACTTCCTAATTTTTGCGTAATTTTGTCTAACATTTCTTTGTTGTGTGTTGCGTAACGCGTGTGTACACTTTAAGACTGCTATTACCGTTTGTTCTCATTTATCATTACTTATGTCGTATTATGTAAGGGCCGTTTAGAAGCGTTTGTTTCCCAGGCCTATGGTCAGTCCGTATAGTGTGCTAAATACTCTCTCCTTTTGTCTATTATGTGTTCTGTGAACTCTACCTCTATTGTAAGTGTGCTCTAAATCTTAGTACTCGCTAGTGTCTACATTTATATTTGTCCAGACATTGTTAGTTCTTTAACTTAAAATTTGCCATACTCATATTTTACATTATATTTACGTACGACTGTATAGAATCAGCGTCTAACAAAGTGAATCACATCGTAGAGCTACTGAAATCCAACTCGCTCAGCTCTGGTTTCTTAAGTCTTTCATTAGGTATACCACGGGCTCATCAATTATTTATCTTAAAATCTGCGCAGACGAAGTTGTGGGAAAATTATTGTTTTTTATACAATATCTTATTTTAATATGCACATATATTGTACTAGCTGTGCCCGCGACTTCGTCCGCGTTGAATTTAACTTAACAAAAAATTTATTAAACAAAAAATATTTGTCTAGTTCGCAGAGTTTACGGAAAGTATTGTTTTAATAAAAGTAGCTCACGTTACTTCTTATAACATAAGCTATCCGCCAGTGAAAGTCCCGTCAAAGTCGGTCTGGCCAGTACTTTAAAAACCAGAAGTGATAAAAGTATTTATTTTGATTTAAGGATTAATTTGTTACTACCAAATGTACGTCCTAATAGTAAGTCGTAGTAGTATAATATGTAATAAGACTCGGCCACCAGCTATTTCAAAATTATTTATCAATTTTCATTGTATTTAAGGTTCACTATTTTGGCGATAATGGCTTGCACATAAAAAAACGCGAAAATGTCACAGCATCGCCCTCGTGGTTTTCGATAATTGTCCCACGGGAACATACTATCGGCATATAAAATATCCCATGTTTTAATCCAGGTTTTAAACTATCTGGTTTCCAAATTTTATCCAAATCCGTTCAGTAGGATCGATAATTGTCCCACGGGAACATGCTATCGGGATGTAAAGTATTCGGGATAAAAAGTATCCCATGTTTTAATACAGGTTTAGAACTATCTGGTTTCCTAATTTCATCCAAATCCGTTCAGTAGGATCGATAATTGTCCCACGGGAACATATTATCGGGATACGAAGTATCCCATGTTTTAATCCAGGTTTCGAACTATCTGTGTTCCAAATTTCATCCAAATCCGTTCAGTAGGATCGATAATTGTCCCACGGGAGCATACGGCATAAAAGTATTCGGGATAAAAAGTATCCCATGTTTTAATCCAGGTTTTGAACTATCTGGTTTCCAAATTTTATCCAAATCCGTTCAGTAGGATCGATAATTGTCCCACGGGAACATGCTATCGGGATGTAAAGTATTCGGGATAAAAAGTATCCCATGTTTTATTACAGGTTTAGAACTATCTGGTTTCCAAATTTCATCCAAATCCGTTCAGTAGGATCGATAATTGTCCCACGGGAACATACTATCGGGATACGAAGTATCCCATGTTTTAATCCAGGTTTCGAACTATCTGTGTTCCAAATTTCATCCAAATCCGTTCAGTAGGATCGATCATTGTCCCACGGGAGCATACGGCATAAAAAGTATTCGGGATAAAAAGTATCCCATGTTTTAATCCAGGTTTTGAACTATCTGGTTTCCAAATTTTATCCAAATCCGTTCAATAGGATCGATAATTGTCCCACGGGAACATACTATCGGGATACAAAGTATTCGGGATAAAAAGTATCCTATGTTGTAATACAGGTTTTGAACTATCTGGTTTCCAAATTTCATCCAAATCCGTTCAGTAGGATCGATAATTGTCCCTCGGGAACATACTATCGGGATAAAAAGTATCCCATGTTTTAATCCAGGTTTCGAACTATCTGTTTTCCAAATTTCATTCAAATCCGTTCAGTAGGATCGATAATTGTCCCACGGGAGCATACGGCATAAAAAGTATTCGGGATAAAAAGTATCCCATGTTTTAATCCAGGTATTGAACTATCTGGTTTCCAAATTTTATCCAAATCCGTTCAATAGGATCGATAATTGTCCCACGGGAACATGCTATCGGGATAAAAAGTATTCGGGATAAAAGTATCCCATGTTTTAATACAGGTTTAGAACTATCTGGTTTCCAAATTTCATCCAAATCCGTTCAGTAGGATCGATAATTGTCCCACGGGAACATACTATCGAGATACAAAGTATTCGGGATAAAAAGTATCCTATGTTGTAATACAGGTTTTGAACTATCTGGTTTCCAAATTTCATCCAAATCCGTTCAGTAGGATCGATAATTGTCCCTCGGGAACATACTATCGGGATAAAAAGTATCCCATGTTTTAATCCAGGTTTCGAACTATCTGTTTTCCAAATTTCATTCAAATCCGTTCAGTAGGATCGATAATTGTCCCACGGGAGCATACGGCATAAAAAGTATTCGGGATAAAAAGTATCCCATGTTTTAATCCAGGTATTGAACTATCTGGTTTCCAAATTTTATCCAAATCCGTTCAATAGGATCGATAATTGTCCCACGGGAACATGCTATCGGGATAAAAAGTATTCGGGATAAAAGTATCCCATGTTTTAATACAGGTTTAGAACTATCTGGTTTCCAAATTTCATCCAAATCCGTTCAGTAGGATCGATAATTGTCCCACGGGAACATACTATCGGGATAAAAAGTATACCATGTTTTAATCCAGGTTTGGAACTATCTGTGTCCAAATTTCATGCAAATCCGTTCAGCAGGATGGATAATTGTCCCACGGGAACATACTATCGGGATAAAAATTATTCGGGATAAAAAGTATACCATGTTTTATTACAGGTTTTGAACTATCTGGTTTCCAAATTTCATCCAAATCCGTTCAGCAGGATGGATAATTGTCCCACGGGAACATACTATCGGGATAAAAAGTATTCGGGATAAAAAGTATCCCATGTTTTAATACAGGTTTAGAACTATCTGGTTTCCAAATTTTATCCAAATCCGTTCAGTAGGATCGATAATTGTCCCACGGGAACATACTATCGGGATACAAAGTATTCGGGATTAAAAGTATCCTATGTTGTAATACAGGTTTTGAACTATCTGGTTTCCAAATTTCATCCAAATCCGTTCAGTAGGATCCATAATTGTCCCACGGGAGCATACGGGATAAAATTATTCGGGATAAAAAGTAGCCTATGTCCTTTCTCAGGCTCTAGACTATCTGTGTATCAAATTTCATTGAAATCGGTTCAGTAGTTATGGTGTGAAAGAGCGACAGACAGACAGACAGACAGACAGACAGACAGACAGACAGAGTTACTTTCGCATTTATAATATTAGTAAGGATTGAGCTTATCCAAGAGTCTTCATATTCACGACAAGCCCTAAGTTATCTGAGGAGACAGAAAGCGATTGCCTTTGCCCAGCAGTCGGACATTTAAAAGGCTAATTAAAAAACAGTAGTTAAAATACATGCAGTAGGTAGTCTTTCTTTCTTTTATATATTTGCTTCAACTTTTAAAATTTCATTTCAGTGATTAAACTATTTTATGAGAGAAATTTCAATACGCACTGACGTCCACATCGAATTTACGATTAAACAAGGAAATAAAGAGTTAAAACACCGAAATCTCCACTTTCATTTATCATGAGTCGTAATCTATACAAATAAATAAAATTGGAGTGTCTGTTTGTAATATCAAAATAATACCTTTTCACTAAATGCATATGAAAGTACATACGACACCTATAACAAAAACGCGATTAAAAAAAAATTGTCTGTCTGTCTGTGTGTTTGTTCCGGGTAATCTCCGAAACGGCTGGACCAATTTTGATGGGACTTGCACTGGCAGATAGCTGATGTTATAAGGAGTAACTTAGGCTACTTTTATTTTAGAAAAACAATAAAAAATGGGACCTGTCGCGCGGGCCCAGAAAGCGGGAGCGGGCTTTTTTGTTAATTTAAATTCCACGCGGACGAAGTCGCGGGCTCAGCTAGTTCAATAATAAAAATGAATGCGGCTTGCATAAAAAGCTCTTAAATCCGTTTTAAGAACAAAAAAATTGGCGATTTCATTCATTTCATTTAGTTTAGTTCTGTTGTTTGTCTTTTCAAATTGACTACTTGCCTGACTTAAGGTTGAACGATAGCAAGGTCAGATTTGTTAATAATTAGTCCGTTATCGTGAAAAACAAATAGAGAACTATAATAATTGGTTCCTTGACGGGGAAATTGTAGGATTCACCGATTAAACATTGAACCATCGATCGAGAAGCATTTAATAATTTAGATAAACGTTTTGTAATTATTGGAGAAGATTACTTATTGTTTTTCTAGGTAAAGAAAAATAATCAGGCCTCTAATCATATTTTTTTTTCAAAATATAGTTTGCTTACATTTGAATGCTTACCATTACTTCGGTACTTACTTAGAGCCATATCTAGGTATTTTTTAATATAATCGTACCTGTAATACACTATAATATATACCTATATATCTATGTATAGGATAAATATTTTTACATTGCTCTTATATCTATATAAGTATATTGAAACTATATATATATTGATCCATCCCCCATTTTACCTGAATGTTATTTTTCAGATATTCAGCCTTTGATTATACTAATTGCTCCTTTGTACTTTGCGCCGTTCATATAGGAAGACACGTTTCTGCCTTCAATTACACTCCCCTCAATTTAGAACCGTTGCATCACAGAATGCTCATGCATTTATCGCAGCATTATGTGGCTCAATACTCGCATTAATCATTCTAACGCACTAATATGTCAGTGAGAACCCGATGCGCTAGCGTTGATTTACGATCGCAAATTGATAATTTATAGCACATAGTAGAGTAGAAGACTCTTTAGACTAGGTATGGTTAAAAGCTGTTCAATGGCCATTAACATTACACCGATGGTTGAACGTGGTGTGATGGTTAAAGTGTGTAGGTATGCACACCTCACTAAACTAGCTATCTATCTATTATTTAAATACCTGAATCTGAGTCAGATTTGATTATTACTATTTACTTATTTAGTGATAATGGCGTTGCTTGCTCACATTCTGTTGCTGTTCGAGAGAGTGCACATCTTTTATTCATTGCAAAGAATAACCATTGAGTTTCTTGCCGGCTCTTCTCGGTGGAAGCAGAATTTCGAACCGGTGGTAGATTCTGACTACTTTTAAATGATTTGTTGGCTTACATGAATAAAAACAATTTAGAAGTTGAGTTGAGTTTGAACATAAACTCAAGAAAAAATATCTCAAATTTTCTCTTTGAATCTGTGTTTATGGCAGTGACAGACATGGGCCGAAGATTTTAAAATGCTATTCAGTGTAAATTAGGTAGTTGGTTTGCTTGTCATTCGTCACACACAGGTCTGTCGCCGCCATTAGACTAGAATCTCATCAAGATGTCGTCCCCAGTAAGTTTCATTAACTATACAGACAGGCTATGTTTATCACGGACTGTGAAGAGAACTAATTAATCGATAAAAAAAAAACCCCGCATTGTTTTATTCTCGACTTTTCCCGTCGTGTTGCAATTAGAGACGATGATTGTGACTAATCGCTTGTAACGGAACAATGTGTGCGGGCACGCCATTATGCAAAACGCGATTCACTATCGAGATTCCGTCGATGTAACGAGAGCAATCGATTTTCAGTAATCGATATATAAAATCGATCTGTTTGTTTCCCGTCACAGCGCAGATAAATTATCAATTTTAAGACTGACACAACAACTGTATGGTCACAAACTAAGCAACGCTTGTACTATGGGTACCGTACAATGGACTGGGGCGATCAATTAAAAGTGGATCTACATTTAGTTTGTACCTACGCATTGATAGGTGACAGCCGCGTTCCAATTTTCAAACGCGGTAGATAATAATGACAGTGACGGCTTGAATTTTTTTTTTTTTTATAGAACTATGCCAGAAAACATGCGTATGACTTGCCTCATGTTACTAAAAGCATGCTTGCACGTCGCCGACATGAAGGGGAGTGGGACAGGGGAGGGGAAGGGAAGGGAGTTGGTCTTCCGGCTCTCTCACTCATTGTACTAAACGCCGCTATTATAGGTACTTACCTATTATAGCGTACACGAGCAATTGAAAGTAGACACAGTTAAGGAGACAATTGGGATTATAGAAAATACCTACAAGTGGAGACTTGCGATCCACCCAAACCACCTAGCCGTGCAGCTGCTGCAACCAAACCCAAATAAGCGCCTCAAAAGGCATAACATCCTAGATCGCAATAAAAATTTGCTGTGCCTCATGTGACATGCTCATTGGAGTCATGCACACCATGTTATAGCAAATCAAAAACATCTGCTTATAGCTAGAGGGCTGAATGCAGATTCATAAAAGAAAAAAAATAAAAAGAAAAACCTATTATAGTGTCTACGTTTACAGTACAGGAGTTTAAAGTAGTTACTTAACTACTTTAAACCGATCTTTTGTATGAGGATGGTACTACCCGGCGAGCCAGCTCGTGTATGAGCTGTAGTGAGCTACATCTAGGCTCTAACATAAAACTTCTCGTTAGCGAAATATTATAAAAATTGAGCTATGGTCGTTGAAGTCTGCTGTCGGTTTGTTTAACAGTCAAACAATTATGAGAACGGTGCGTGATTAGAGAAAGTTTAACACATCCGATGAGTCATCGTAATCAATATAAAAGTGGACTGCATATTGTTCATTACATTCAATAATGCCACTTGTATCAAAGACGAAACCGGGTGATTAAATGAGTTGTGATTAATTTTCGTGTTCGCGTTATAAAGACGTTAGTTACTGGTGAGGCTTGAGGCAGATCTGTGGTTGTGAACGAAGTCTTTGTTGCATCATGTTTGACACAGTTCAATTCGTACCAACTTTAAACTCTCACGGATTGGATGTAAATTTAAATTTTCGTTACACAGATTCTATTTAATTCACGATTCAATTGTATAAGGTATTTTTATTCAATAACTTTTTTATACTAAAAATATTACTAAAATTGACGAATAAATATTCAATTTCATTGATTTGAATTACATTTTAATATTAATTATATTTAAATCACAATAACAAATTAAGTAAGCAGTCACTGTAGCATATATTGCAATACCAAAGGCGTTGTTCGTACCTCTCGCTCCGAAGCATAGTCCAGGCCATGCTTGGGAGCAGAGGTTGTTGGGAGGCAATGGTCTCCTTCTGTGAAGCAGTGCTCTCACAGAAGGAGGCCGCGGAGAGGGTCAGAGAGGAGGATGCCCTCGCTGACCCGATCCGTAGAGTCCGGCGGGGCCGTCGTCGGAGGCGCTATGCGCATCTTCTGCCGCCGCCGTAGTGGAGGGAGGGGCTTGGGCTAAGGAGTCGGGGGGCCCCATGGTCAAACCAAGTCCCTGGACGGACGGGGGTGTCTCACCCGTCTTGATGTCTTCGGCCTGGTGCTCACTGCCAGGCCAGCCGCTGGGGCGTGACAGTTGACGAAGATCCTGTGGCGCTTCGTATTTCAGCGGCGAGGTCAGACCGCTGGGTTTTAGTGGGTAGGCTGGATAGTCGTCCAGGAGTCCTACATATCCGTCTGGGTTCCCCCGAGGCAAGACGGAATGCGTAACCGCATTTCCCAGCGAAAACAAAAAAAAAAAAAAAGGCGTTGTTCGTACGTTACCAACCTAAAGGGGAGTGGGGCAGAAGTAGGGGAAGTGAGGGGTTTGGGCTTCCGGTACCCTCACTCATCGTGCGATATGCATCTATCATAGCTAGTTTATGCTAATCTTCTGTGAGAGGGTAGTACTACCGAATATGAGCTGTAGGCAATTAGCTACAGCTTGAGCTTTAGCAAAGGCAGTAGACCACCTTTGTGGTATCAGAAAAGTGAAATGATAAACAAAAAACTGGGTAGGTACCCAGTTCTTTTGTGCTCGACATAGATTTCAATTTGATATCTTGTGTCTTATGTTTGGTATCTATTGTTACTCGGAATTAATTATATTTCATTGTAGTGGAGTGACTGCTTGATTGTTGGATTTAGATCAGTCGATAATAATAAAATATGGTAGATATATTGTGTTTTATTAACATAGTTTTTCTTCTTCTTTTTTGCTTACCTGAGCAATCATTAAGGTAATGTGTTAATTTCAGGTAAATGTCACTTAATTTATTTTTAACCAATCGATTCCTTAGAATAAAATCGGTGGGGAGGCTTTCACTCTGCAGAAAAGGTAATTCACACGGATAACCCAGCACCGAAAATCCCACCCGACAGTACCCAGATGTAATAGATGGTAATTATCTGTCTAAAATGTATCGGGTTCTTCATCTAAAAGTCCTTACCGCTGAAAATTTAATAAAATTTAAAATGAATCGATTCGATGTTTAATATAGTTGATTGATTCTTAATGTTTTTTTTTTTTAATTGTTTGTTCTTATTATGTTTTGTGGATATTGTTAATATTTAGCAGTAATTATGGCTATACTTTTGGGGTATCCAGCCTGTAACACAGCTTATACATAGCTACCACAGGCTGCAGTACTCCATTGTAATTGTACGATGCCCTTTTTATGAAATAAACAATATTCTATTCTATTCTAATGTTGTTAATTGAGTCTTAACTTAATCTGTGGCATGTAGTGTATTTTTAATATCAGAATTCAGGTATCGCTACCTGTTTGTTTTTTTTTAAGAGAGCCGGATGTCTACCCCCCCCCCCCTCCCTTTCCGTCCCTCGGTCCCACTCCCCTTGAGGTCAGCAACGTGCGAGCAATGCCTTTGGTATTGCAAGCATCTATAGACTATGGTGACTATTTAAGGTGAAGGCGCCTGTCTAGCCCGCGAAATTCAAAATTTTCGAGTATTTTTATAGTTTATCCAAAATCTGAAAACATTTACGACAACATTTTGTGATTTGCGAAAAACACAGTTTGCAGTGCGTTTATTAATACATTTATTTTACTCTAAATATTATCACGGTGGATATGATACTAGTAAATCACTAAATATACAAAATTGCCAGATTATCTGGATAGCTGTCGTTCTTGAAATGTTTTAGAGTAAGTTGTATATATTAATAAATGCACTGCACAAGGTATTTTTCGCGAATTACAAAATGTGCCTTTTATTGTCAGATTTTGAAAAAATTCTAAAAAACCTCAAAATATTTGAACTTCGCCGGCTAGATGGGCGCTTTAGCCTTAACTTAAAAAAAACTGACCCACAATCTTCTACACTCTCGGGCAACGGGTTTCCCAACTTGTTGAGCAAATTGTTGTCCAATACATCAGTGTACAATGTGAGACTCACGTTGCAATGACTAGGCTTTCATTGCCGCTTTCAAACCGTCACATGTCCAATCATTCGTTGCATTTCAAGTAAGTCACAGTTTCACGCTGTGTATCTTTGTATGTAGAGATATTTGTATTGCGCAAGTGACAGTAGAAACTACGGGCAGATCTCTACCGCCGCGCCGCGCCGTCTCTACATGATGACGAGAGCTTTTGTTTGTGTGTTTAAAGTACCTATTCATTTGGTTTTTGTTTCGGTAATAGTAATTATTTATAGAAAGCCAACACTCCGGTTGGTAAATCCGGTTATAAGCGAGGTATAAACAGGCGCGCGAGATTCATTCACACGGCAAAGGACCGCACGGTTGTTGGAAAAATAAACTAAAAATGTCAATTATTTTAGATACTCTTCACTATATTGTGTAAGCTTTTGAGCAATAATAAATTATGATTTTATTAAATTGATAGGAAACTACAAAACAAATCGTTACAGTAAAATATTCCATTCATTATGCAAATTCGGAGACAAAATAGGTGCTCGCGCGTGACCGTTCACTGCGATGGTGGTTTATGCATTATTAATTGGGTAATTCAAATCGATATATCGTTATAAGCAGTGATAGCCAATTGGTTTAGCACGCGTCTTGCGGGCACCAGGTCCTGGGTTCAAACCCCGCCTCGCATCTCTGGGTTTTTCGAAATCTACGTGCGAATCATTCTAGGTCGTGAAGGAAAACATCGTCAGGAAACCTGCATGTCTTAGTAAACCTAACCAATTTTCGAAAGACATGTGAAATCCGCCAACCCGTACTGGGCTAGCGTGGTGGATTACGGCCTGAATCCCCCTCGTAGTGAGGGGAGGCCCGTGCCCAAGAGTGGGCCGAAAATTATTATTATTTGTTTAGCTACGGTTATAAAAAAATAGAATTGAAGTGCACAATTGCAAACAGTAGAACTTATAAGGCTTGCATGCTGTACCTATATTATTATAATGCAATTATGCGAGGAATCTGTTTAGCGTGCTCTGGAAACCATAGTAATGGCGCTATTGTATTGTGCATCGCGATGTCTTCGGCTGGTTATATAAATGTAAGCCATTGCCGTTTATAACTTAATTATCAATCTTCGTTTGTACGAAGTGTGGGAAAATCTGTCTTAGGACGACTTTGGACGTCCTTGGACGTGGATGTTTTTTGCCTGAGATGATGCAGGAAAATATTCGAGATGTGAATAGATGGGGAATCAAGAAATTGATGTGCTTGGAAAACGCTCAAAGTACACATTTCGGAGTAGTCCGGGACGGTTGCATAGTTCAGAAACCAATTCCGGCATAAGCTGAGCTATCTTTATTATGGGTGTCAATAGTAAAGATAGCTTAATTTATGCTGGTAATGTTACCTTAGATATGCAGCCGCGCGACTTCAGTAATTAATTTCGACTTTAAATAATGTAGTTTTTAAGAAGTATCGCGTTTAAGCAGCTTTTATTTATTTATTTATTTGAAAAGAAAACCAACAGCATCAAAAAAAGTTTGTACATAATAGCAGATTATATAAAAATAAAGCCAATAACAGGTTTTCCTTAATTAACTGATAGTAATTAACAAAGCGAGGTGCTAGGCAGCGAACCACTCAGCTTTTTTTTTTTTTTTTTTTTTATTTTTTTTTTTTGAATTGACTATATGTTGTTGGCCAGAGTGGCCATAACAACTTCACCCGGACAGAGGGCGAGCGCAAGTGCGCTCCAGCCAGAGGGGCAGGGGGGCAGCTAGCTCAAGGGCGCCACAAGGGACACGACCTCGGCTTGGGCCGCTGCCAGGAGAGGTGGCGAGGGTAAATCTACCACCGGATCGGAACGCGACCTCGACTGAGAAGATCCGGCAAGAAACTCAGCGGGCTTGTCGGGTGCCAAGGTGCGGCTAGGTAAGTAGACGCACCTTCTAGCGGAAGCGGGGGTTCGTCGACCTCGCCGGCGAGGTCGGTGTCTGGTGGGGAGTGTGCGTGTGTCGTTCTCCTCGACATCTGAGTCTAGGAGAGCGGTGAGTGGGTCGGGGGGTCCAGCAACACATGCCGCGGCCTGCGGCGGCATGCAACTGGCGCGGAACCACTCAGCATAGACTATATCTGCAAAGTATTACATAATAATGAATGTGTAAGTATACAACATAGAAATAATCAAATTATACTTGAATCTATACAAATAAATAAAATTGGAGTGTCTGTTTGTAATATCAAAATAACACCTTTTCACTAAATGCATATGAAAGTACATACGACAACCATAGCAAAAACGCGATTTAAAAAATGTTTGTCTATCTGTCTGTCTGTCTCTGTCTGTCTATCTGTCTGCGTGTTTGTTCCGGGTAATCTCCGAAACGGCTGGACCGATTTCGACGGGACTTTCACTGGCAGATAGCTGATGTAATAGGGAGTAACTTACGCTACTTTTATTTTAGAAAAACAAAATTTATAAAAATGGGTTCTGTCGCGCGGGCTCAGAACGCGGGAGCGGGCTTTTTTGTTAAATTAAATTCCACGCGGACGAAGTCGCGGGCTCAGCTGGTTATTAAAATAAAAACTTAAACATATAGCTTTATTATATATTTATTTATCGTTTCCCCTTTCAAACAATTACGTGCCCAATAGTTCGTCCTCAAATAAACTCCATTGAGCCCACTCGCAAACTCCAAACCATTGACAAAACGTAATAAGTCGGACACTGATGTTTGCCTTTAATATACAACAGAAAAAAAATAGAGTAACAGAAATTATTTTGTGTTTCAAATTTGCACTTTGTCCCAATGATTTTAAGGTTAAAAATGTATATTTAGAAATACAGAAAGGCAAAGGACTGAGAAAAAGAAGGAATAAGCAAAATAACTTTCCTAATTAAAATTTCACCGCCCACTGGCAACCGTGTTGAAAGAATGAAAACGAAAAAAACTTTTTCCGCTTTTTGTTCCGACTGTACCTACCGGCAGAATAGAGTTAATTCCCTTTGCACGATAAATTCCATTTGTTTCGATAATATTTAATTTATGCGTGAAAATGCAGGTTTTCTTTGTCATTAGGTGAGTACAGAAATGACAAAAGTGTTGAGATTTTTTAAAGTAAACTGATATCGAAACTATAATTTAATTAGTACCTAGTATATTTTTTAGTTATTCCATTCTGAATCATATTTTTAAACAAATACTTCTCTTCCTTTTCGACTAACAATAAATAAAAACATGATATGCCTAATCTTATATTGGTACTTTGAATACCTACTTACAATATTAAATATATCATACTCCAGCGTAGGGCGCTCGGCACTGAGCGATTTCGGGTTTGATTCCCAACAGGAACATTTTCTGAAGCGGCTTTTTCTTAATTTACACTGGTTTGGGTGTCACCGGGATTGTACGGCAGGTACCTATAATACAAGCGTTGTTTAGTATGGGCCATATCTATATACTTACCACATCCCATTCTTCATCAAAACCTGATTCCAATTCACGGTAAAAAGTTTCCGAAATGTGCTCCAATGTTGCGGGCCCTGATTCTGACCTTATTCAGAATGAATAGTCAGCACAAGTATCGATTTATTAAGTTTGAGAGCATGAAATGTCTGCTTAATTGTAACCTTATTTAAGTTCTTAATTAAGTTAATAATAAGTTTTGAAATTCAACTGAATAGTGGCCCAAGTTATATGTAATGTTACAAATAAATTATTGGAAATACTCACTGAACCTTACTATTAATGCTTACAACCAGTATTAATTTATTTACAAATACTATTTTTTACAGCAAAACGTATACATAATGTATTTTACCCGAATATCAGTACAAGCCTCCCACATAAACATTAATTTTACTGCAACATGGATATGTTATCAGCCCGCTACTGTTAATCTAAATTAAAAATCTAAATTTCAATTAACTTAATGAGACAGATTTAAATGGCTGCCGCTGGTGACGTGAAATTCGTAATATCAAGAGCCCTATTCTGTAAAACTATTAATTTTGTTAAGTACTTGTCTAAGTCGTAACTACTAAGTAAAGGAATGCAATCTGCGTGCATAAAGTTGACGTAGTATTAAATTATTCAATAAAAATACATGAATTACTGCGAATTACTTTCTTATCGATAAGTGAAAACGGAATCGAATGATGAAAAATCATTTTCATTAAAAATGTAAAGTAATTAATAATCTAGGTACCTAGATTTTTTTAAGTAAGATTAAATAAACACATACTCACATTTTGTAAGAAAAAATAAGAATTCTAGTACTACTTAAGTAATCGAAATTCATCAATAACGAAAAGTCTTTATGTTTCAACACAAATAAAACTTCGTTTGAGTAATGGCTTCAAAGTTAAGGTTCCTAAAAACAATCGAATCCCAGAATACGGACCCGCGACATTGGACCCCACTTTGTAAACTTAGACCGTAAATCGCGGTACCGCTTTAATATAAAAAAGTTAAGTGGGAGTTTCATATTTTAGACCTTACGGGAGTTAATATTGGAAGTTCTGTGCTTCGTACTGTGAAAACTTCTGTAAACAGGGTTATTGGTAAAACACAAACAAATTTACTAACATCATAAACAACAACTTTAGGTCCATGAACTACTTACAAAAAAACATTCATATTCCAAAAACAAATTTTCAATCTTAATTTTTTTTATATAACACATTTTAATTCTTTACATTCGCATTATTACACATGACGCGTAGAGTTCGCAACATTTAAAGCGTTGAATTTAAATATTTCTTTATTTGTTTGAAAGTGAGATATATTAAATCTTTGATAAATTATTAATAAATCATAGAACAAAAGTTGTTGGGTATTTATGATGGTAGTAATTTTGTACTGAGGGGTTGGTAGTGTTTTACCAATAACCCTGTATACAATTGTATTCTATAATAGAGTTAACTGTACATTAAATTCATCGCTTTATTTACTGTCAACTTGAAACTCAGGAAATAAAGCGATCCTATTGGTTGAAGTCGACGTGCTCGGTTCATATCACAGCCAAGTAGATACTCGCCCTAATCGTTTAAACAACATTGAGAGTTTAACAGCATACTGCTCCCGTTCTACTACATAGATAAGAATAAAAACAATTTTACTAAACTAAACGGGCCTTAAATCCGAGGTTTGTGCAATTAAACAAAATTAGAAGGAATTAATTCGTCCGTATCGCGGTCGTGTGCCGCGCATGGCCTCATTTGCATTTCAAGTGTTAATCCGGACGCGCGATAACAAACACTGGTGGCTCTGATTAAGAGGGAAGAGAAATATAAATGTTGTACATTCTGTTGGGTCACTGGATAATTTTGCAGATTTCTACCATATGTACTACATCATTACATAGTATAAAAGAAAGTCGCTTCCCGCTGTCTGTATGTCCCTATGTATGCTTAGATCTTTAAAACTACGCAACGGATTTTGATGCGGTTTTTTCGAAGAGATAGAGTGATTCAAGAGGAAGGTTTATAATGTATAATACATGCATAATATTGTAGAGAAATACCCGTGCGAAGCCGGGGCGGGTCGCTAGTTTCTGTCACAAAACGGTGGTAGAGTCAAGCTGTGGCTAGTTGACTACAGCTCTTATACGTGCTGGCTCTACCAGGTAGTACTATCCTCTACCAAAAGTTTGGCGTAAAGGAGCTCCTTTACGCCAAACTCGCCAAACACCGTTATAATAGCTATTATAGCGGCGTTTTTTTCGATGATAGCGAGAGCTGGAAGCCCAAACCGGGAGGGGTTTGGGCTTCCCCTTTCCCCTTCGTCTCTCCCACTCCCTTTCATGTCAGCAATGTGCGATGAATGCCTATACCTACTACCGTGTATTAGTAGTAATGTAGTATGTCGTCTAATTGAATACCGCTTGGCTCTACCACCACTCTATTTTCTCACGATAAAGTTTTTTTCGGTTCGTTTCATTTTTCATTATGAAAAATAATATTTTTCTTTTTTCTTTATTCCATATTTTAACACAAAGGATTCCTAAAACACAACGGCTGCTCATTTGGGATTCCATCGGGCTTTGTTGAGAATAAACTAAAAACTGTTTCGACTGCAGTGTAGAGCTAAGGGAATATTTTGTCGAAATTAAACGCGCGGGTCGCTCTCCTTGTTAATGGTTGCGGAAGATGTGAATTGCAATGTATAATACTGTAGTGTTATGGCCGTTGGGATCTATGTCTATACTACAGCCGACAAGAAAAATGAAAATTAGTAACTGATTATATAATTAAATAAGTGGTTATCACACTTCTTCTTCATTTGTTTTTAACATTGCGGTTTCGGAAACCACGATTTTTGACAGTTTATTCTTAATAGTCAGTTTATTCATCTATTGAGGAATTGACGACTGCTTCTCTCAACATTTCAACCTCACCAATTGCCCCCTGAGATAAATAAGTAATTACCAAGTACTCAGAATAGATTACGTGTATATAATAAACACTTTCTTTTAAAAGTGAATCCAATTAATTAAAAAAGAAAGATATGCGGCGTAACACACAGAAACCGTTCAGTTACCCGAGTAGTCGATGATAATTTTAATTACCTATGAATGCATGAACCTGCTTCTAATCAATGTGTCATGGATCTCAATCAAAAGTAAAGAATTCTCCTTTCATTTGGAAGGTAAAGAAAGAATTATTATTTTAAAAATATTCACTAGCAATCGACTGCGTTCGAAATGAAAATGTTTATCCTACTAATATTATAAATGCGAAAGTTTGTGAGTGTGGATGGATGGATGTATGTATGTATCCTACTAATATTATAAATGCGAAAGTTTGTGAGTGTGGATGTATGTATGTATGTATGTATGTATGTATGTTTGTTACTCCTTCACGCAAAAACTACTGAACGGATTTGGATGAAATTTGGAACACAGATAGATTATAACCGGGATTAACATATAGGATACTTTTTAACCCAATAATCCAATACTACGCGGATGAAGTCGCGGGTCACAGCTAGTTAACAATAATCCTAGATGATCACAGTACCAACGGGAATGATTGAAATCGGTTCGTAACTGCCACAGATATGCGGTTACATAAATATATAAAAAATCTGGCTTGCATTGAGGGCCTCCTTCTTTTAGAAGTCTGTTAAGAAATAGTTAAATTCCAGTACGAAGATGAGTCAAAAATTATGATAGAAATCGATCTTCATTTCTTCGTATCCTTTATCATAATTCAGACAGCTAGTAGAACAGTATTCACAACATTGTATGATGAACAAAAAAAACGAGTAATCAATTTGCGATTGCAAGAACATCGATATGTATCGATAATTACTCTCGATTGGCACGCATGGATCGTCTTTATACAGCAATTTGTAATTACGTGTGAGACACGAATTCTTGTTATCGAATTAGCGATAATCGATATAACTGTAAGGGTTGTCAATTTATCTAATTGTGCGTGACTATAGAATAGAAGGGTTATCTCATGAGTATTTATCTATATATATATATAAATGAATTGCTGTTCGTTAGTCTCGCTAAAATTCAAGAACGGCTGGACCGATTTGGCTAATTTTGGTCTTGAATTATTTGTGGAAGTCCAGAGGTTTAAAAGGTGAATAAATATGAAAGTCCACGCGGACGAAGTCGCGAGCACAGCTAGTATAATAATAAATATACTCTCCACTGAATAACTATCAATAGTGCGTGGCATTATTACCTAAAGTGGGTTTTTAAAATTTAAATGGATAGATTTTCCTTTTACTGTTGTAGTGTTAAGCTGTAGTAAATTAACTACAGATCATGCAGGTACGGGCAGGCTCGGCCGGTGCTAAGGCGTCAGGCACGGGAGAGCCTGACGCCCGTTCGGGGGCTCGTGAGGGGGCACTGTGTTACCTGTACCAACACAGCGCCACTCGGCCGGAGTGGGTGGTCCTTTAGACCACCCAGAGCGGAGGCCTGCAAAGGCCAAGCCGTGTCGGGGATGCGAAACTACACTTGTTTTCGGGTCCCCGACACATGCGGCACAGAGGGTACAGCGTTGGTTTTTAGTGGGTATACTGCGCCCTTCAGGCGCAGGGACTCCCACATATCCCTTTTGCCTCTCCCGGGCCGGAAGGGAACCCATAAAGGGTTTTTCAACAAAAAAAAAAAAAAAAAAAAGGCTCGGCCTGTGTAATAACACCCTCTCACAGAATATTGACGTAAAGCTGCGTTTCGTACGATTAGTGAATGTATGGAGGTTTAGATTCGGGCTGTTGAAATTGATTTCGGACTATTTTATTATTAAGGGTATAATGACTGTTTTTAATTTGGTATATTTTTATACAAACTTATAAACGTATCGATTATTTATTGATATATTTATTGTGAAATACTTTTTCAACGATATTAAATAACATATAAGGTATAATATATTTGATAAAAAGTTTGCTTAAACTACTCATTTATGACGTCGTGTCACGCACCGTTATAGAAAATTAAACGTCCGAGTTTTTTTAAAATTTAAAATTATTTTGAAAATGGTTTCACTTGTTTGCATCAGAGAGTTTGCCACGGCTTGACTCTACCTGCGTCAAATACATCTATCAATTGAAATATATCTGGGCCCTAACCACGCTAGCTACTCAAATCGTAATAGAAAGGCAAAAGCTAGCAATTACGTTTCAAACGCTTGGCCAATATTTGGTACCACGCTAGCGTCTCATTTGCGAGTCGCTCATGCCATCGAACGACGAACTACAAAGGTAGTTTTTTTTTATTTGGATCTGCGTTAGTAACTACGTTTGGCTTTATGCCAATGTTCATTAAAAAAATCTCTGTGAGTGAGGGCAATTGGATGAATAGTAGTGAGACATAATTATTCGAGTTCCCCCAATAAGTCCGGTAATATTAGGCCTAGACAAAGACCTTCATATAAAACTTGAAAATTATATTTACTCGACATTGGCTAAATGCGTAAAGCAAATCATCGCAAATAAACTTTAATTTAAAAAAAACGAAGTCAGTCGCAAGCTCAAGGTCAAATGCTAAGAATCGCGAGTGTGAGTGGTACCAAATCAATGTCAGTAGAAATCGTGAAGCTTGTGTCAGCAAAACGTCAAAAGCGGAGCGTTTGAAACGTAATCGCTAGCTTTTGCCTTTCGATTACGATTTGAGTAGCTAGCGTGGTTAGGGCCCTGGACTACTATGTAATGGTAACTCTACCTATGTGGTGTTTTATGGTCGAATTAACCAGTACGTGACCGCCATAGAAATTTACGGTACATTAAGATTATCTGTAAAATTTTATGGACAAGTCCACAAGCACGCCATGTCCTTAGGTTAACAAGCGTTTACCCATGACACGCTTTCATGATTTCTACTTATTCATAGCTATTTGTGTGTTGCAATGCAATAGTTTTAACTACCAAACAATGAGCATAATGACTATTTTATATTGCATTAATATTTCAGACATAAAAACTTATGTGTTATGGGCACAAGAAGTGAAATACTTTTTAATAGTACAATGTTACACGAGTGGTGAAAGTGACTTATTTAGTCCCGAGACGGGGTTTGGCGCCCGAGCGTAGCGAGGGCGCTAATAGCTCGAGGGACAAAATAAGTCTTTCACCCGAGGTAAACACTGTGCTTTTCATTACGAATACAAGGAAAGTAAAAATAAAAACACGAATCGGCTAAAGAAATAATACAAGGAAATATGAACAATACTCTAAAACTAGAAAAAAAAAATAATGATCGGATTGCCGCCTATTTTGTTTTGTTTTCGTTGGCCGGCCAACTTCATTATTTAGCCATTATTTTTCATTTTCATCTTTAAATATTTTGCCCAAATATATGTTATTTTAAAGAAATTGTTGAAACTAAATTATAATTAAGTCATTTAAAAATATATATTCTTTAATTACTTAATACTTAACTTTATGTTAGTTCAATTTTAAATCGTGCTGTAATTGAGTGACTGTAGAAAAAGTTTGAACATGGTTCCATATAAATGTGAAAATGGAACTATTTTTTTTATATTTTGACAGCTGTCAGTTGAAAGCGATTCTCCCGGGCCGGAAAAGTATTACTTTCAACCCGCTCCTCAGGCAACTTCAGACCTACTTTCAGAGTATGAGTAATGAAAAATACATTTATATTTGGAAAACACAGACTTCAAATTTCAAAAATAGAACGTGTCTGGACGTCATAACTGAGCAGTTTTAGCAAACAGTGGCATTTACATCTGAGCGCTTCCGGATCGTGCTTCATAGTTATATGTCCCGCCCGGCTATCCAAGTCGTTAAGCCATGTTAAAGGCCGTTTGTCGGCCTAAAAACACTGACATCAGAGTTGACTAGCTCATACCATAAGAAGAAGAAAAAGTAGCTACCAATGTGACAATTCAGTAGAGGTCTAAAAAATGAGTTTTGGGGATTTTTTTAGAACAAGCTGTAAGAAATAAACTTATCTTGATTACCATGTCACTTAGGACATCAGGTCTGTGGGTGAAAGATAGCAAATTTGCCCCCGATCTCCCAAAAAATTGTGTCGGTTAATGCACCAAACACCCTGTACTCTCACTACCTATACTACTATATTCTAATCATCATTGGACACCATTGTAAATCCAGTCTTACAAGAGTAACAGTGGTGGATATGTGGCGGGACTAGTCCCATAAAAAATATATAATGTACCATAATCAAAACGTAATATTGTAACCTGTTATTGATGGTATAGCGAATTGATGGAATAGTCTAAAGTACAGATTTGTCACAGGTAATTTTATCATTACCCAACAAAGTCGCTTGCATTCATTTTATGTGATTTTCTCAGCCTATACAGTAATACGCCTTAAAGTCTTTAATATTATGGATTCCTGATACAGGTACCTTCTTTGTTCTAGTCTTTGCACGATCGGGTCCACTTCCTATATACCTTATTTTGATTGGGGTTGAAAGGTATTGAGTACCAACAGTACCAACGGTATTTTGACCAATTTTCGGATATTTCAGGTTCCTTTGATCTTATACCGGTTGCCTTAGAGTCAAAAATAGATAGGATTAGACCTCCTTCCTTCTTAATCGTTACATTCTTGGCAGAGTGGTTGTGGCCATCATTTAAGGATTAAATAATAAATAATAATAAATAAATATCGCCAGACTGACACACCAACTGTACAGTCCCAAACTAAGCAAAGCTTGTACTATGGGTACCGTAAAATGGACTGGGGGCGATCCCAGTGACACCCAGACCTGGGCAAATTACGAAAAGGCCATTTCCGAAATTTGCCCCGGCGGGAATCGAACCCGCAACCACCATGTGCAGTGAGCCGAGCGGCCTACGCTCAAGCCACTGCGCCAAGCGGCCGTTATTATCACGTTTGACGATTCGTCGCCATTTCTCAAGCGTTGCTGCGCTTCTGGTACACTCCTAGAATTGACGATATCATTTATTTGACGGTGGCAGAGCTAAGCTGTAGCTAATTTACTACAGCTCATATATGGGCTGGCTCGATCGGGGTAGTACCACCCTCTGACAGAAGATCGGTGTAAAGTAGCCATTATAGCTACGAGAGTAAGAGAGCCAGAAGCCAGTCCCTCCTCCCTTCTGCATCCTCTGTGCTACTGATACTAAATTTTCTCTCTCCAGGAAATTAGTGGATTGACATATACCTACACATTATTTCCATTCTTTGACAGAAAGTAATAACCTAAAGTGTAGTACGGTGAAAATGTGGAATCCCATTTAAATATGAAATCGTTACGTCTGTCCGATGCCGACAGACAAAAGTTGTAATAGTAATAATTTCACATAACGTTTATTATTTCACTACGCGACTTCGAACTTTATGCCTACGGGAATAACGATTGTTGGGATCGCAGAATTTCAATTGAGGGTAGGCAACTTTATTCAACAGTTCGCACACTCGAATATGAACCCTAAATTTCTGTGCATAGAGTTTACTTGTATCGCATTTAGGAGATGATAAGTTTGCGAAATCTCACACTGGGCTTACCTCAAACCGCAGACACCTGCTCGGGCCTGACACCTTTGCCTATATGAGATATTATTGTTGTACTGGATTTGGTATGCTTTCCACGCTTTGTTCCCACGATGTCAAGATTTTAATGGAACATGGGAATTAATTATTAGAGCTGTTTAAAATTCGGACATTATGAATCTGACTCCACATTCACACCGACAGTACCTAAACGTAGATCTGTGGCTTCGGTTTGTTCCCGATCGGAATCTGTTGCATTTAGTACGAGTTAACACTGTAAGCTAAATACATAGAGGTAGGCCTAACGGGTCATAACTGATACCTACTTACCAAATGTTCCATATGTGTTGTAGTGTAATGTAAGTAGTCGCAGTATGAATGAAATTGCATGAGTACGGTATGGATACGAATTTTGTGGATACTTATTTTCTGCATTGAGTGTACGGAATCTACGTTTGAGGTGGTTCTATCGCTCTTAAGCTTGCGAAATGAATAGCAGTAAGTATACCACGGTCAATGAGAAGTGATACGAAATGGTAATAATGTTCGAGTTCAAGTTGATCATCAATACTCGAGCGACCATTTTATAAATCCATTGTTTATTCTGGGTCGGAAACCGTAATGGTGATTAATAATAAATGAATGTTAACAATTAATTTAATAGTTTAATCTATTTATTTTCGTATCGCTTCTCTTTGGCCGTAGTTGAAATATAGCGAATTGCAAATATAGTCCAAAAAGATTGATTTTATATACCTTATTTACTTCACATTACAGTCTATAATTTAATTTAATAATTTTATACTAAGAAATGTTGCTATTCCAGTATTATTAGTACTAACAAAATCAATTGTATCGTTCTGCATTATCAGATCGACGACCGCTTGGTGCAGTGGTTGCGGGTTCGATTCCCACCGGGGTAAATTTCGGAAATGGCCTTTACGTAATTTTCCCAGGCCTGGGTGTCACTGGGATCGCCCCCAGTCCATTATATGGTACCCATAGTACAAGCGTTGCTTAGTTTGGGACCATACGGTTAGTGTGGCAGTCTGGTGATACTTATTTATTATTTATTATCACATGGGTTACATAGGCTTAACAACTTTAGTAGTTTCCGCTCTAAACCGTTGTCGCGATAGAGTTAAAACATCATTTTAGTTGGTAAGCTGCAAAGTCCCGGTTCATTCCCGTGGATGGTTCACATTTTGCATAACTTTACCCAGGTAAAACTTTTCACTGCGGACCGCAGGTTGCTGCGAGCTATAATGGACCTTGTCGACAGATATTATTAGGTCGTAATTCGACCATAATTGATTCAAATTTTGGTTTTAAACGTCACTAAGGTTTTATTGTCAAAGACTATTTGATACTGGCACGCAGAATGCACTCTGGAAGTCCCGCCCTCCAAAAACTGTCACCGTTTGTCAGTCAGACAGTCAGTCGGTGTGGAGGTTACAAATGTGTGTGTGTCAATTCATGGCAGTGTGTGTAATGTTTTATTTATTGATTTTAATGTATTTCTAAGTATTATAATATAAAAATATTAGCATTCTGCACTCCTTCTCTATATAAACTATAAGTGTGCCAAATTTCATACTCCTCCCTCCGCGCGCAATTTTCGTATTAAGCGTTTTAAAGTTTTCCCTTTACGTATTAATATATACATAGATTACGGTGACATGTTTATGTGTTTTTTTTCTGTTTCTGACTAGTTCTCTTTTGATATGAAGTGTGTGAGTCGTATTTGAAAGTTATTCATTAATCAATAACACAATTCGTTCTAATTTGCAACTCCCACGCACAAACGGTCTCAGAAAGATTATAATGACGAATTCCACTTTAGCATTATTAGCGCAGTACTCAATAAAATCTAATTGACAGGTATGAGTGAGTAATATGATGGTATGTGGGTGTAAGCATAAAAGCCGTACAAATATATAAATAAACTAGCTGTGCCCCGCGACTCCGTCCGCGTTCTGATGATTTTTATCCTGAATTTTCTTTGCTATAAACCTCACGGAGCCTGAGACCTTTCCAACGAATGCAAAACCGTGGAAATCGGTTCGTGCGTTGTGGAGTTATAGCGTCAGGAAGGAAAGCCCGACTTATTTTTATATAGTAGATATCGCCAGACGAACACACCAACTGTATGATCCCAAACTAAGCAACGCTTGTACTATGGGTACCGTACAATAGACTGCGGGCGATCCCAGTGTCACCCAGACCTGGGCAAATTACGAAAAGGCCATTTCCGAAAATTGCTCCGGCGGGAATCGAACCCGCAACCACCATGTTCAGCGAGCCGAACGGCCTACGCTCGAACCACTGCGCCAAGCGGTCGTCAGATAAATAAATAAATAATGAACTTCTAATCTAATCTTCTAATAATTAATATTGAACTTGTATTCTACTAATTCTTCTTCTTCTAATGAGGTGACAGTCGACAGAGATGGAGGTCGTGGTGGACAAGGAGGTCGATAAATGTAGGGAGTTCATGTATAGTCACAATTATCCGTGTATCCCTGTGCTCCCTAAGGGACCCGAGTGTAAAATTGAGTATCTGTCCCAGACCAATGAGAAAAGACACCGCTTACGTCCACAATTGTATGAGAATACAATATACAAACTTTTGTGGGGTACCAAAATGTCAGGTGCGGTCATACACATACAGTGACAATGCAATGTTACGCGGCGTCTATAGCTTATTAGTCTATGGTATCTGGGGACCCTTTATGCAATCCAAAAGCCGAAACCAAAAGAGGTAGGGTTAGTCTTCCGGCTCTCACACTCATAGTACGAAACACAGTTAAGGCTGAAGCGCCCACCTAGCCCACGAAGTTCAAATTTTTTGCGGTTTTTAGATTTTTTTCAAAGTCTGACAATAATGGAAGACACATTTTGTAATTCGCGAAAAAGACCGTGTGCAGTGCATTTATTAATATATCCAACTTACTCTAAAACATTTCAAGAACGACAGCTATCCAGATAATCTGGCAATTTTTGTATATTTAGTGATTTACTAGTATCATACCCACCGTGATAATATTTGGAGTAAAATAAATGTATTAATAAACGCACTGCATACTGGGGTTTTCGCAAATCACAAAATGTTGTCTTAAATGTTTTCAGATTTTGGATAAACTATAAAAATACTCGAAAATTTTGAATTTCGCGGGCTAGACAAGCGCCTTCACCTTAAGTAAGTATAATAGCTACTATATGCCGATCTTCGGTGCGAAGGTGGTATGGTACTGCGTTTACTGCCAAAAAGATTTTCCTTTTATTGTAACTACCAAAGTATTTGAACTAAAAGTACGTACAACCTGATTTATAACGTTTATACACGTTAGTTATGTTCGCGCGTCAAATAATGTAGAGCCCCACAAATCATGAGCACCGAGCACACGTACGGAATAAATGTAATTCATATATTTGAACACCACGACAGTTACCTTCGAAAGGGTAGTCAGAAGCGTTTCAAATAAAATTTTCATTTATTTTGTAAACTGAGAATAACCTACTGTGGGGCATAGTGAATATCGCAAGATTGATGCGAAATAAGGTACCTACATGAGAGTCACTTCAACTCGGTCTTCATTATTACGTAATATTCTACTCAAGTCAAAATAGAAGTTGCATTAACGCACCTTTCTTACTAAAACAACTCAACAAAAATGCTTAGTTTCACCAAAAATATCGTAAATTTTCTTAGCAATACCTGTCGGTAGAGGGAATACATTGCTTGGAGGGGTGTGTCAATGGCTCTCCATGGATTTATGTCAAATTACCTATCCCATAGCGCCGCCGAAGCCCATTGACCTCGATTGTTTTACTAGCGCCTCGAGGTGTGAACTTATGGGAATTGTGATACCCCATTACGTCTGTCAATTCCGATGGGAAAGGCAGAGGTACTTTGGCAGTGCACCTAAATATAATTGATGGTATTTTGGTCATAATGTAGCAGTGCGTATTTACTTATTTTAGTGACAATGGTGTTGCCTGCTCACATTCTGTTGCTGTTCCTGAGAATGTACACCATCTTTTATTCATTGAAAAGAGTAACCAATGAGTTTCTTGCCGGATCTTCTCAGTGGAAGCAGCATTCCGGACTGGTGGTAGATTCTGACTATCCATAAATGCTTTTTTGGTAATGCTTACATGAATAAAAACTATTTTAGAGTTTGAGTTTTACAGGCGATCCTATTGTCATTAAGGTGACCCCATCAAAGTATTGGTCAAAACGGGCGAGTCAGTTTCCTACACCGCTAAGTACACGGTCACCCTTAGACCGTCTACGTTAAGTATTGAAGTAATTTTCGATAGGAGTTAGAATCTATATTGCCCTACGTTTTCTCTATACGAATCTTTCACACAAAACATGTTTTTGTCTCTATTTTGTGTTTTCGTATAAAACAGAGACAACAGTAATCTAGTTCAAACGAGCGGTTAGGTTCTGCAACATGATCCCCAGACCGACTAACTTTTGTACCCCAATGATAAGTCGCCAAATACTTATGACTTGAAATGTTTAAGCATGCTGATTTCTTTTATATTTATAACCGGGAAGGAAGATGATTTATATAATACCTATGTCTTAGATTCGTCTACCCAAACTCAAGGGGAACCCTCAAGGAATCTCGTCAACTTCATTTTATCATTATCATTTCCTTCACCGGCCTTGCTAATAATAAAATGCCGAAAATGAAGTGTTAATTTCCTTTTTATTAGTTATTTGCAATGGATCTAATAATCTTGATTTTGTTTTGAAAGTGTTTATACAATAATAATACTACGCGTACCTATTGTCTTCTCACGATGGTCCAAGACTACGTCGTGATCGACATGACTTCTTCAATACAAATAAGGTTCATTATTAGCCGACGACTTAGTCTTGAGCCCAATCACGTGATCAAGCTGCTACGGGGCGAGAATACTTGTTTATATCATAACAATAAGCGTTAATTAAATATACGTACCAAAATAATAGAATTAACGCTGGTAGAGTTGGCTCTCTCGTTGGTCACGCTCGACTGGTGATAACACCCTCACAGAAAATCGGGGTAAAGTTGTTATTTGAGTCCCACATATCCGTCTGGGTTCCCCCGAGCCCAGACGGAATGCGTAACCGCATTGCCCAGGGAAAACAAAAAAAAAAAAAAGTTGTTATTATGGCTACGTTTCGTACGATGATTGAGAGAGTCAAAAGCCCCACCCCCGGGACATTCCCCTCCTTCTGTCCCATTTCCTTCAAGTCGGCAACGTGCGAGCAATGCCATTGGTATCGTAAGCATCTGTAGGCTATATTAACTACTTAACATCAGGGCCTTAACCACGCTAGCTACTCAAATCGTAATAGAAAGGCAAAAGCTAGCGATTGCGTTTCAAACGCTCCGCTTTTGACGTTTTGCTGACAACATTGATATGGTATGGTGTCAGCAAAACGTCAAAAGCAGAGCGTTTGAAACGCAATCGCTAGCTTTTGCCTTTCTATTACGATTTGAGTAGCTAGCGTGGTTAGGGCCCAGGCGGGTCATACGCTTGTTAGCTGACTTTTTTCATAAAAAAAAAGAATAATGACGGATAAATTAACCTGTTATCCACACATGTGCTACGATAAAATCCCATTATCTCGGTTATATTAAAGCCACCATAAAATTGGCGCCGAACGCAAACGAAACATATATGGCGGTCGTCTAGATATTACCTGTACCAAAATTTCCCCTTTCGGGGCTAGAGCAGACGAGAGTCTTTATAAATTCTGATGATGTTTGAAGTAAAGGCAGAAGGTAAATTTATTGACTGTCACGTATACGACGTATACGACACATAAAAATATATAAGTAGGTAGATAATACGGGAAGAATTTCTTTATTTCTCTAAGATTACAGTAAATCACTTACGAGAAATAGTAGTAATAAGTTAGTTACATAAAATAACACAGTAATAATCTATAGGTGTCCAATTTAGCAGTAACAGAGACAAAAACCAAAACAAAAAATTATAGCACAAAACACTCAATAATGCAATAATACAAATAGTCACAAGAAAAGAGGGTAGTTAGTTAAACATTTGTTGGCCCGCCGGGGCTAAAGCATTCTAATGTGGAGTTTACACTACATGACTCCTTATTTTTATTAATTTTATAACTCTTGTTTAATTTATATTTATAAAGCCTTTAAAAATGTGCGTTTTTAGTAGTTTTTTAAACAAGACTAATGTTTTGCTTTCTTTTATATTTTGTGGTAATTTATTATACATAATATAAGATAAACCTAAAGTGTTCCTGCGTCTCGCGTGCGCAACTGCAAACCATAGGGTTGATCCTACAGCATTATTATTGAGGCCTTGAGGCAATGCAATACATGCTATATTGTTTGAAGTATAATACCACTTCGCCTGAATTTCCTGCTGGGTAGGTTGTAGAAGAAGAAGAAGTTCAGGGGCAGAAGTACAGTGTTGGCAATATCACATACGGTCAATTCTAATTTGAAGCGTCAATAACACAACAATAGACTATCGTTTCTAGTTAAATATACCTTTTCTTCAAACTTCCTTTTTAGGCTTCCGGCTCTTTCACTCATCGTATCAAACGCGGCTATTATAAATGCTGTTCTTCTGTGAGAGGGTGGTACTACCCGGTGGAGCCAGCCTGTATGTGAGCTGTAGTCATTTGGCTACAGCTTGGCTCTACCAATATCGTACAGTTTTTTTTTTTTTTGATATGACTATATGTTGTTGGCCAGAGTGGCCATAACAACTTCACCCGGACAGAGGGCGAGCGCAAGTGCGCTCCAGCCAGAGGGGCAGGGGGGCAGCTAGCTCAAGGGCGCCACAAGGGACACGACCTCGGCTTGGGCCGCTGCCAGGAGAGGTGGCGAGGGTGAATCTACCACCGGATCGGAACGCGACCTCGACTGAGAAGATCATCGTACAGAGATACACATCGCAAGTCGTTCGTGTGTGATTCCCGTTCGAAATAAGACAACGCCTGAAAGTAGGCAGCGGCAATTTGACATAAATGTAATGCGAATGAAAATCATTTAGGCGTTCTAGTATGTACCTATCCCTGTTATTGTTTTTTTTCAGTTATAAACACGTGGCCTCATTCGCACGGGAGCTTTTTTAACGTCCGTTAAAAAAGCGTTCAAATAGAACAAATGCATTTTTAAGTATAATATGTTCATACGTCAGCGCTTTTAAAGCGCGACGCTGTTTTATCGAGCAGTGTTGCATTTTCAGCGCTAGGCGTTGGGCGTTGGCTTTAACTATGCATTTGTTATATTTGAACCCTTTTTTAAAGGACGTTAAGAAAGCTCCCGTGCGAATGAGGCCTTAGGTAATGTAAGGTAGGTTCTATGTACGTCAGTATGTTTTTTTATCACATATTTCTCCGTCAATTGTGGACGGTTCTGGTTTCTTTTTTACTATCTTCACACTACGTTCGGACAACTTCTTAGATTACCTAACCTACATCTATTACTTGTATTGGCACTGACTCCAAATGTGATTTCTAGCTTTTTAGTGCGTCCAGGCTTTTTAGAAGTCGAAATATTTTTTATTATTATAAACATGTTTTAAAAACTTTGGTTAAATGTCTGCTTACAATTTGGCAAGCGACACCTAACCATGAGACCATCTGTTAGGGTCAGAGTAACCACAGGGCTACCCGCTCATATATTTTGCTTGCGCAATACACCAAATGTGCTGTTTCAGTGTTATAAATCTTCATTAAATGAGAGTTTGGATACAATTGGCGAATAATTAGGATTATCGTTTTTATTAATGTGAGGTATGTCTCTAAGTGGTGTTTCTTAAAGCGTATATTATAATATATACAGGTTGAAACACAAAGGGTATACTTGTTTTTCAAAACTTTGTAATTCTAAAACTATTAACTTTGGAGCAAACTTGAAAAACAAAAGGTGTTACAGCGATACAGCTGTTGACAGATTTCATAAGTCTACATAACCTTCAGTACTTCAACTGTCCCACAAAGCCGATAGTTTTAGATTTACAAAGTAAAGTTGCAAAAAGAAAGAAAAGAAAGAAAGAAAAACTTTATTGCGATTAGCAGAAAATTGATATAAAAGAATATAATAAATGGAACTAAAAAAAATATGAATAGTTTTTCTGCTCGCCGCAAACGGACCCAATTCAGCATGTGCTGGTTGACAAGAACCAGCGCTGGTCTTCCATCGGGCCCGTTTGGCGATTTCACGGAGGCATACCACTAAAACTAAATAAAAACTAAACTAAATTAAGACCAAAAGGGCTCGCACCCAAAACTATAAATTAACATAAAATAAATAAAATGAAAACATAGGTAGTCGGTGCTGTACGACCATTTTATCAAAGTGTACGACACATATAACTATAAGTCTATGGAAAAAAAGAAAAGAAAAAAGATAGTATACCTTTTCTGTTTCACCTAGTATATTGTCTGGGGCTAGTATTATGTTTTCATTTATTGCTCAAGGCGTGTTCAAGGCGTCAATAGCCGAGTGGTTAGAGGTGCCGCCCCCGTAGCTGCGAATTCCCGGGTTATCCTGACCATTAAAACTATTGGCTTAAGCCCACTTCTAACACAAGCAATTAGCTTAGCTGGGGGGCTTACGGGATTACTAGTAATGTGATAAACTCACATTGCTAGTAGTCTAAAAAGATATAAAAATTGAATTGACACACCGAGAGACGATGCACCTGATGGTAGGTAAGTGGTAGCCATTGCCGAGGACAAGTGTAATTTAAGGGGAATATATGCATTTCCGGCCTTTTAGAGACCTTTTAAGAACCTTTTTTTTGGGCTCGGCTTTCAGTCTGTCCTGTTTGGGCTGATTACCAATATATGCACGGAGCGAATGTTATCTGCCTTCCGCGGTTCAACTGGTGGGACAAAAATGGCAATAAAAACATTTTCGTAATTTTTTTATTAGTAATCTGCCTAGCTGTAATAACTTATCTTATCTCGTGTATTACCTTTATAATAACATAAATAATATTACTTCCACTTTTTATACAATAAAATATGTAAGGTATGTTACCTATTTGATTATAACTTACCTAATCCTATATTGTATTCAGAATTTTCACGCAAAAATCCCAAGCTTTTGGAATATTATAATCCCGGATTATCCGTAAGTACCGAGGCGAGTTTTTGCGGGCTAGATACAACATGTTTAGGTATGATAGCTTATTTCTTTGAAACTACATTAAGAGTTCTGAAACTTGTATGTCTGAAATTTAAGGAATAGTAGAGTAGCTCGTTAGGCACACCACCTTGTATTTCAGGAATCCTATTAGAATAATAAATTTCTGCTTATTTTAAGATCATTTTTGGAAGAATAAGATAGTTATCTTATTTTTCCAAAAAATAATTTTACGGACAGACGGTAGAATGTCTGGACGGACGGACGGAATGTCTGGACGGACGGACGGATATATTGACGGATTGATCTTATTAATGCGAGTCAAAGGAAGTTGAGGTTACAATTTGAAAATCAATATAAAATATGGCTACGGGTGAAACCTAGTTCTTTCATAAATAACCAGCGGAGTGATGGAAATGTTTTTCGTTCCATGTAGGCGATGTACACACGGACAGCCGTCCATTAGTGAGGGTAGCCGTGGGAGCAGAGTTTGTTAGCCAGTGTTATGGCTGTTCAGCCGTGTTACAACGTTTTTAGAGCACATGGGCAAAATAATACGTAGGCACCCACTCACAGCTTTTTCAATTTAGTACCTACGTGCCTGCCGATCAAGGTTGATAATAGGCTGAAACAAACAGCTTCTGCAAGCTCAATAGAAAACTTGCAACTGTATTATACACACTTTTTTATAAGTTTGAAATCACTTCTAATAATGGCTGCTGTAATAAGCATTACTGCAACCATTTGTTCGTATTCAGCCTAGTATTCAGCATTCGACAACCAGCATTCATTTGTTTTTATAATTTAATCTAAGCATTCACTTAAAAAACCTACGAACTCTTAAAATCTTTCCGTCGCTCTTTGTATGGTAGGTATTCCATAAAAAAATCTAAAATCTGTCTTCAAAGAACAAAAACAACTGACATTTTCTTTATCACTTTCTTTATTTATAAGATAATAATGACTATAATTCGCAGAACGGAACCAATTCTATTGGGAGTGGTTGTAGATAGTTTCATTTTGCAGAGGTGTGTGTTGGTTAATTCAATTTTGCAATACTCGTACTACATAGAATTTTATTTTATTACAGAGTTGGAGTGCTGCGCAAGCGGGTAAGTTTTAGATATAATTGTTCCAATACTATTCTAATTATTTCCATTTCAGTGTTTAAGTATAGCTTGCTCCCAATATTCACTGGTTCCAGTCCGGCTGTGCCATATAAAGTGCAATGTAGAGCGTCCGCATGACACTGCTCTGTTTCAGACAAAACAGTTTCCGGTTAAAAGCATTAATTAGCGTTTGTTTCGGAAGTAAACTGGTTTGCATTCGCTGGTTTAATTTACGGGTGGAATAATCGGGAAATAGCTTTAATAATAAAAACAAAAATACTAAGTATCTTTGAGAAATACTTTCTATTAATTACTTCTAAGGTATACTTAAATAACCGTTACAATGGTTTTCCTACTGATAACAATTATACCAAATACATTGTAATAAATTATTAAATTTTCAATTGCCATTACTAACTGTGGAAACTACTTCCATTATGTTCTAATCTGTATCAGGTATTTTAAGCGATACTTAAAGTATCAACAATAATATAGCGTACTGTTTCTTTACGAGGAAAAACCGAGTAACTATACAAAATTCCATCAGCATAGATGAATGCAGAAGGCCTTATGCCTTCAGGAAAAGAAATCACTTTCATCTGAAATGATCAAATATGCACCCTAAGCCCCTATCTTACACTATCTATTTCTTGTATACCATGACATCATATCGCAAACATCATTGTACGAGCGTTCCATTCAATCTTAAAACCATTGCGGTGTTTGTTTGACAGTATCCAAATTTGTTAGTTATAGTGAGCGTCAATGGATATTGCAAATTTAGATATTGTCAGGTTTTATGTGTGCCATTGGTGCGTATAGTGACGTGACACGATGCTATCGATAATATGTGCTTTCAACCGTAAGGGTGACAGAGACATTTTCGATGAAAAGCGCCGAGGATAATGTATTGTGGGACCCGCCATTGTTTAGCGCGTCTGGGCGTGTGGTATGAAAGGGTTGGTTATTCGCTCGCCTGATTGGTTCGCTTTGAAACCGCTGTCCTTTTGATGAGCTATTGTATTTGTTTAGTTTAATTTGTTCTGGTACGGCGAGGTGGTGTTTTAAATGTTTTTCGGTAAGATAATGTTTTATAGTGGTGAGAGGTAACTACCTACCTGAGTGAAGAGTGGTCTTAGTTCAAACCCTTTGCTAGGGTATTACAGGAATTACTACTGATAGTATCTACTAGGAATTACCTAACATGGATACATATCCATGTACAAGAACGTGGTTTTAGGTACATACCTAAAACCACGTTCTTGCACATCTTAGATACGTGGCTATTCCATCAATTGCCTGTACCGAGATCTTTGTGAATAAAGTAACATCAGTCGGACAACCATTTAGTATAAGTAGTAGTTCTTATGACGACAATTTCAATAGAATACCTACTCCGTGGTTCAAATTCAGTACAACGATTTAACTAAAATTGAAAAAAAAACAAAATATTGCTGTTATCGTGGTAGATCCAAACTGTAGCTCATATACGAGCTGCCTTGACCGGGGTAGTACTACCTTGTCACAGAAGATCGGCGTGAAGCAGCTTTCATAGCTGAGTTACGTACGGGTGAGTGAGAGAGCCGGAGGCCTAACCTCCTCCTTCCTTCTTTTCGCCTCTCTCTATCCCACTTCCCTTTAGGTCGGCAACGTGCAAGCATCTATAAGCTACGGTAACTGCTTAACATCAAGTGGGACGTACCTACGCTTGTTTGCTTTTTAATATAAAAAAATATGTAAGTATCTATACAAATAAATAAAATTGGAGTGTCTGTTTGTAATATCAAAATAATACCTTTTCACTAAATGCATATGAAAGTACATAGGGTACTTATAACAAAAACGCCATTTAATTTTTTTTTGTCTGTCTGTCTGTCCGTGTGTTTGTTCCGGGTAATCTCCGAAACGGCTGGATTGATTTTGACAGGATTTTAACTGGCAGATAGCTGATGTTATAAGCAGTAACTTAGGCTACCTTATTTTAGAAAAACAAAAAAAAATAGGTAGATCACAAATGCTGCCTGTCGCGCAGGCTCAAAACGCGCGAGCGGGCTTTTGCGATAGTAGGAATATAAAACACGAAACATCGACTCGCAAATCCTTAATAAAATTTTTGTTGAGTTAAATTCCACGCGGACGAAGTCGCGGGCTCAGCTAGTATTAAAATATATTGAGTTAGTTAATTTTACTTTGTGTACCAACATCGTTATTACCATTACTTATCTTATACATATAATAATCTCAAGCATTTGCTTATTCTCTAATAGGCTTTGTTTTTGATATTACTTATATAACTTAGAAGACCGAGAAAAAAGAAGTTATTACATTCTCTGGGGGATCTAGGTTATCTAAACATATTTTCCCACAATGTAAACAAGTACTAATTTAGTATAACATAACAAGTTCTTGCTGTACTAATAACTTCTAGTTTTCTCATCCCGTTCCAAGCAATAACGGTCCTAATAAACAAGAGTATTTTGCGTTAACTGCTCTCCGATTATCAGAACGGTGATTAGTCTGTCCCTAGAATGGGCAGGAATTTATCGTTAGACCAAATTGCGTAGCCATCTATGTGTGTTTAATTACACTGAGATAAAGGACTTTTCGAATTCCAATAATTGCTCCTAGGGAATCTAGTTTAGAGGAAAATGTACTTATTTAAAAGGAATTGTTTGCTGTGATCAAAATGTGTTCAGCGAAACTAGTTTGGTACTTTTACATTTTTTTTGCAAACACATAAAAAAGTGAAGTCTTTGACCACAAATCGTAATTTTATACAATTAATGGTGAGGTGAGATATTAATATAACTGGCTTGATCTTATCTATCACATACTACTAATTAGGACGATGTTTCTGCTTTGCCCATAAAAATACAATGGGAATTATGTTTTATTAAGTAAGTATGTCTGCCAGTAAAATAACATAAATATTTTTTAATGATAAAGACGTTTCAAAAAAATTCAAATAGTAATAGCTAATGAAGTTAACACTAAGATTCATTCACACGTTATACCTACCTATCTCATTAAAAATAATGAAATAACTAAAATGAAACTGTCTTTACGACCAAAACTAAAGGGTCACGAAATAAATGACCGTCCTTTGTGTCAATAAAGTTTTAAAGCGGCCAAAAACCGAATGTCCTACTAACCTAACGACGAACCCCACGACTGCCATCAAATATATTGCGGACCGATTCATTCATTATTCGCGAGGTCCACAGGTGTTCGGGTCAGTATATTTTGCCGACAATTACTTAGGAACGGTATTACTTACAACGTTGCCACGACCGAGGTACCGGGCAAATAAACAGAGTCCTTTTACTGCTTAACCACTTAAGGACTGTGGAGAAAATACCCGGGTTTTGTCAGTGCTGTGTGGCAGCGAATACATGTTGTGAATGATGATGACCTGGGTACTTTTTACCACAGAAAATCAAAGTAAATTAGTAATTATAGCTGCGTTTCGTATGTTAAGTAGGATAGTCGAAAGCTCAACCCCCGTTCCTTCCTCTTCCTCTGTTCTACTCCCCACCAAGTCGGCAACATGTGAGCAGTGCTTTCGATATTGCAAACGTCTATAGGCAACGGTAACAGCTTAGCATCAGGCAGATCGTACGCTTACTGGCCGACTTTGAGGCATAAAAAATGAAGAACAATAATATTCTACGCCTGGTATTCTCTTCCCTCGATGGCCCAAGACTACATCAGGATCAGTGGTGTACTTGAATTGCATTTTCAATACAAATTATGTTAATTATTAGCGGATTACAGTCTTGTTCCAATCAAGGGGAGATAATACCCTATTATGGGTCAAGTTCGTTCATCAAGAATTGTATAACCTCTACATACGTAAAATGACCACTCAATGTACTGTAGTCGTAACGAATGCTGCAAAGAAAGGGCGGAATTATATTCGCTACAATTGGCACCCCGCCCGCGGGCCGCGGCGACACACAACCCTGCGTAATTTACGGCACAGTAGTTGGTTGCGCCCAAGGAAGCGCTTTATTATCGCTCCGGGGAGCGTGACAACCCTACACCGCTCCATCAGGCGTTTTACCATCTCTTTGTTTATTTATTTGAGATGGGAGATGCTTATTGCTGTGTTTATTGCGTACTTCTTTGATGCTCTTAGAAAATTTAAGCGAAGTTACATAGCAACGGTTATATAGTTACATGTAAGTAACTACGTAATATTCTATTTTCAAAATGAACATCATCGAACCATGGTTATGAAATGTAGGTATTTTATATGCCACCTTTGTTGATCATGTACCAAATGGTTGTGTGATTCCCCCTCGTGTTGAGGGGAGGCCCGTGCCCAGGAGTGGGACGTCAAAAGGGCTAAATTATTTATTTATTTTTATGGGAGACTGTATTGGGCTATGGTTTGGGGCTGTAATGACCATTAATTTATTCGAAGTACCACAAAAGTTTTTCTGTAGATAGTGGGAAATAACACTATATAAAGACTAACTTATAGAGATATAGAATTATGCTGTATGTTATTATTATTTAATATGAATTGGAAGTTCCATGAACGTCTGACCTTTATGGATTATGGACCTTATTTTATACAGTTTTGAGCTTAGTTTTAAGTTTATACTTACTTGCACCAAAGTCGAAGATTGTAGCCGCGATGGCGTCCAGCTCCGCTGCCTCGAATTCATCATCGGGGACTAAGCCTATGCGTTTTCCGATGTATCTGATGACTATGGATTGGTAGAGTACCTTATCGTCTACCTCCAACACTGGAAGCTTGCCGAAGGGAACAGCTGCAATACAAAAGTTTTATTAAAGCCTTCTTCACCACGTCTCGTTACTCTGAATCATGTAAACTTCACTTGGTTTTAAAACTCCTGTCACACTGTGAGTCTGTACGTTGGCTAGTAGCGTTGATAGCTGTATCTTTGAGGGGCATGCCATCAGGAGATCCCGAAGCCCCTCCAATATGCTAAGGGTGGCCATCGGGGAGGTTTTAGTGGGTAAGACGCGTCTCCCATAAGATGTCTGGTATCTTTTGATGATTTCCTCCCCGGCAACAAAAACAAAAAAAAGGTATTTAGGTAAGATATGTAGCAAGGCTTTACACGACTTTTACAATGCATTGAGTTTCAAATAAATGTGTTTTGTGTCACACGGTGACGCATAATGAGTTATTCTAATTTCAACAAATTGAATTACGCGATTTATTATACGCGCCTTACAAATAAAAACAATGGCTTCTTTAGCCGTGAGGTTTAGCCTAGCCTTAGGCCCGCTTTAAAATGTATAAAACCTCTTTGGGTTGACTTTGTGGCATACTCACACTTCTTTAACTCTGTCCAATCTGCTTTCTCAACAATTATGTTCTCGTAAGGAATCTCACAGAAGGCGAACAGGTATCGAATGGGCTCAGCAATGCCCATGAAATCGAAGAACTTCAACTTATAAACCGGCGGCGTTGTAAAAAAAAGGCTGTGTTCGACAACAGCATCCCTTTTATAAACTTTCATCGCATTTAACTCTATTAACAAACACATGGTTTATTTTTAATGATTCTTTTGTGTTGATAGAATTTTAATTGAATTAAGTTTTAATCGAAAAACTAAATTGAATTATGTTTTTTATATACAAAAAAACGGCAGGCAAGCTTACGAAGCATCTATAGATTCTCGCAGTATTAGTAATATGAGTTGCTGTCAAAAATCTCTGTCCGGCTGCTCTTTAGGTCGGCAACGTGCGAGCAATGCCTTTGGTATTGCATACATGTATAGGCTACGGTACTTGCTTAACATCATTCGCGTCGTACACTTGTTTGCCATCTATGTTACATGTGAAAAAAATAGTACAATCTATTATCCTGTACTATACTCGTCACTGAATCCGCGCTGCGATAGCGAATGAGTATGAGTTCACAGAATAGCATTATAGATCTTCTACGGGAAGACAGCACTCAATTATTGCGAGATAAAGTTCTCTCGGCAAACATTAGAACTCTTTGTTGAAACGACAAGCATTGTAGAGAATCCAAAATTAGTTTTGTTCTAATTACTTTCTGAAAGTTTATTTCGTTGGCTTTTCGATTCATGAACATTTCAAACGATTATAAATAAAATATAGTTAGGTGAGATAAATATAATTTATCTGAACATAGAGGCACCTATGTGAAAGCCGATTGGTTAAGCACGCGTCTTGCGGGCACCAGGTGCTGGGTTCAATCCCTGCCTCGCACCTCTGGGTTTCTCAAAATCTATATGTGCGAATCATAATGTCTATATGAGTATCACTTGCTTACGGTGAAGGTAAACATCGTGAGGAAACCTGTTTGTCTTAGAAAATCTAGCCAATTTTCGAAAGACATGTGAAATCCGCCTACCCGCACTAGGCCAGCGTGGTGGATTATGGCCTGAAATCCCCTCGTATTGAGTATAGGCCCGTGCCCAGGAGTGGGACGTTAAAAGGGCTGAATTATATATTTATTTTAGAGGCGCTTATAGCTTGGAAGGCCAATCCAAATCTAACTTTTTAGTCCTAAATCTCATAAAATTATGCTCATTGAAGTTAATTTAGTTCAGTAAGTAATTTAGTTTTTAGCACCCACCGGCTTAAAATGCTATTTTTACTACACATTTTATGGAAACAATCTCTCGGTGAGATGACTGTTTTAATAAGCTCCCTTTGTTAAGGAGAATGACGACATCACAGAGATTTCATTTCGATGTTGATGCCATCTTCAGACTAAAATATTTCAAAGTAGTCCCACGCGAAATTACTCTTGGATTCTTGAAGCACTTTGTGTGATTGTTTGTATTCTCAGAAAATTTCAATGATCTTTTTTGGTGAGTGATTTGTGAAGCCATATTTATTGGAACGAAATCACTTTAACTGTTTCTGGGTTATCATAATCTATGGGAGTTTATACCTCACCCTCTGTTAACTTAATCTACTCCATGCTTTCTACAATTAAAAGTATGATTACCAACAACATGAAGGCAAAAACCACCATCATCAAAGTAAAAATCAGTTCTATGCCAATTCAAAGCACAGATTCAAAACAGTGCCAATAAGGTCTTCTTCACAACTTCGCCTTATTAAATTCTCTTATTAAAATAACAGCAGACTACGTTAGGGATGCAATATTTCAACCCCCGCTGAGATTATCAACAGGTGTTTTCACCTCCACCCGTGGTCGTTCAGTCACTAGTTTTGATACTGAGAAGCTATCCTTTATTAAATGTATCTAGGCATTTTAGATTGCGAGTACCTATACTATAGGTACAGCACAATTGAAAATGAAAAAGCCAGTGGTAATTGGCACTAATTAAATCAGCAGTGGGTTAGTTATGCCAGCTCCAAGATTTCTCATAATAGAGGATTTTACAGCCTATTTGAATATAATAAATCTCTCACTACTAACTTGAAAAATTAAAAGTATGAATTGAAAACAAACTTCTTTCAGTGCCAAAATGACGATTACCTAAATAAAATAATTCCTGGTATTTCTGAGTCATTTAAAAATGAATTAATTTGAAGATCATCATCATAGCAGTTTATTAGGAGCAAGTTCTTTATAATCTTACTTCATTCCATACTGATTGATGTTCAAATAAATACTTACCTAGAAAAATATTCACAGTTCACAATCAAATGTCAATCACTACATATTATAAAACAAAGTCGCTTCCCGCTGTCTGTATGTATGCTTAGATCTTTAAAACTTCGCAACGGCTTTTGATGCGGTTTTTTTTAATAGATAGAGTGATTCGAGAGGAAGGTTTATATGTATAATACATGCATAATAATGGAGAGAAACACTGATAAAAAATACCCGTGCGAAGCCGGGGCGGGTCGCTAGTTATTTATAAAACCCTTTTGTTGTTCACTCTCTCTCTTCCACTTCACCCAGCCTACGAACGGGTCGATATTTCGTCGGTTAAATAATTAAATGATATTGTGCTGTGTACAAATATAACTGTTGTTCCTGATAACAGTGATTTTATTAAGTGACTAATAACTGCACACCTCTCCATACACAAACATTTATTTACATGAGTTCAATCCACACTCTATCAGTGGATATATTTAAAAGCATATTCAAAGAATGCTCGCCCAACACCAATGGACTAGTTCCGAACTTCTGGAACAGTTTACAGGGAGAGTTCATTAAGAACGTCGTTACTTTGACGTCTGGTACAAAAGGCAGGCGTAGGCTGTAATAAGGCTGTTTTATGACTTATCACAATACTAAGTGTCAATTTTGAGTGAGAGTATTTTATAGGTAGAGACACATTAGATTATAGGTTTGGGTACATACTAATGTTAGGTCTGCAAGCGTACCTACTAATAAACAAATCAATCGAAATACAGAGTCGTAGCTACCTAAACCTAATTGTAATTATTGTTATTAATACTAAACAATATACAGGTTGAAACTGAAAGGGTATACTTTTTTTCAAAATTGAACGTTGTAATTCTAAATCAGCTTTGGCGGAAACTTAAAAAACAAAAGGTATTATAGGAATATAGCTGTTGACAGATTTCATAAGTCTACAAAACCTTTAGTACTAACTATCCCACAAAGCAAAAAATTGTATACTCTTTTTGTTTCACCTAGTATGTGACAATATTCTCACGCAAGAAACAATCGATAAATGCCAGAATATATAAAATTACGAGTAGTTATAAAGTAATCGCTTCTGATTTATCCCACACTATATCACAGTGGAAATACTTCAGTTTCTATAAGTAAGAAAATTTCGTTCTACCCACTCGAGAGCTGGTGAGTTCACTGTAATTGGACTTAACTTGGCATTGTTTGATGCCAGTTTCGAAGCACTCCTGTTAGTCTGATGACATTTTCTTGTAGGTTTGTTCGAATACGTTTTAGAAAGTATTCTTCTTTATCTATGGTTTAAACAATGTGGTGGACTAACATCTACCGGATTAAATGCCCCTTGCATTGAAGAGAAATTCGTTCCTAGAAGTGGGACAGTAAAATGGGTTATTATTTTTAACTGACTTTACCCAAACTAATCAGACATAAAAGTCTTCATAAAATTTAATATAAAAATTGAACCGACTTCAAAAAAACCTAGATGCATTAAAATGATAGAAAAAACTAGAGACCACATAATATCTTTAATTTGGAATCGGTGCCACTATCTTTACTCTAGGACTTCTTAGGTACCTACCCCTACTTACTTGAATAGGCACCGATTCCAAATTAAATAAATTATATGGTATCTAGTTATTTTTAGCTTTTTAGTGCATCTAGGTTTTTTTGAAGGTGGTGAATTTTTTTTATATTATTTTTTTCTTGATTTTTAGTTGTAGACTACTTATTGAATTGTTGGTAACCGCAGATAGTCCATATCTCTCAAACTACAGAACCTATTTTTATGAAATTTCTATGGAACCACCAAGAGATCCTGACAATCAATCAAGGCCACATACTATACGACTTATACCAATATATGGCATTTATAGCCAGAATGCATCTCATGACTATTCCAATAAGCCCAAACACGACTAGATTACATTGTTTTATTACGGAGTTCCGGCGCTTACCATCTAAGGTAGGCAGTTTACTGAGACTATTTTAGTGACCGCAAACACCACTGAAAATTCACAGAAAGCAAATTACAGAATTTATTTTCCTTGAATGACGTGTTTTTTACAGTTATTTTGATTTAAATGCCAAACTACTGAACCGATTTTGATGAAAATTAAATGGGACCAGCCGAAGGAACAACCTTTCAAATAAAATAATATTTTTTCAAATCGGTTTATAAATGACGGAGTTCTGAGGTAACAAACATAAAAAAACATACAGACGAATTGATAACCTCCCCTTTTTGAAGTCGGTTGAAAATATGTTTTTTTCCGTTTTTATTGCAGTTATAGCCGATTGGTTTATTACGCCTCTTGCAGGTACCAGGTCCTGGGTTCAAACCCCAGCTCGCACCTCTGGGTTTTTTTTACATGTATTTATAGCCTGAAATCTATTATTTAGGTGGTTTATTATGGCCCTATTCCCCCTCCTCCGTCCTTTCTCTTCCTCCTTGTAGTGAAGAGACCCGTTCCCAGGAATGGGACGTCAAAAAGGCTAAATTATTATTAATATTTTTTTTTTCAACCTGAATAACCAACATTCAAATTTCTCGTCTTGTCTCTCAATAAATCGACATCTATTAATAAAATGTAGTCCGAGAACCGGACGAGCAATACCAACCATTGTTTCCCGCCCAACCTAATATCTGTACAGAAACCTATTCACTTGGGTAAAGATAATAATCTTATTAAGATAAGTGCTGCAAAGTTAATCAACTCTATTGTCCGACTCCAAGCACTGAGAAATCAATTACTGATTCCATTTCACACGAATAACCGAGTAGTTCGATAGTAACAGACGTCTCAGGAATAATGTTGGTTAAATTATGTCGTTTCTTTCAGTTTTCAGTAATATTAGCTGCGGCTGCAATAACTGGTATGTAAATTTAATCATATTGAATACGCCTTTATACTTAAATACTTTTTAAGTATAAAGACGGACGCTTGGCGCAGTGGTTCGAGCGTAGGCCGCTCGGCTCACTGCATCGGGTGGTTGCGGGTTCGATTCCCGTCAGTGTAAATTTCGGAAATGGCCTTTTCGTAATTTTCCCTGGTCTGGGTGTCACTGGGATCGCCCCCAGTCCATTGTACGGTACCCATAGTACAAGCTTTGCTTAGTTTGGGACCATACAGTTGGTGTGTTCGTCTGGCGATATTTATTTTATTTATTTATTCATTTATTTAAAAGGTACTAAATAGCAACTTTATCACTCACTACTAGGTGCTAGGTTACTGCAGCCCATAGGTATATGGTACCCTCTCGCAGAAGAACTGCGTAAAGTAATTAGAGCTGCGTTACGTACGATGAGTGCGAGAACTGGAAGTAAAATCCCTCCCACCCTTCCCCTTATTCTATCCAACCCCCCATCAGGTCAGCAACGTGTGAGCAATGCCTTTGGTATTGCATGCATCCATAGGCAATGTTAACTACTTAACATCAGGAGATGTAATATAAACCTTCATCATCATCATCTGCCTTAACTTTTCCCATTATCCGGGGTCGGTGCAGTATGTCTTTTCCTTCCATTCATCGCGCTTTCCTGTCATACTCACATCCACTCCAACCTCGTTCATAACACTCTCAATACAATACATCCATCTGTTCTTGGGACTTCCTCTCGCACTGTATCCATCCACATACGAGTATAAACCTTATTCCTATATTCTTACAGTAGCAGAAATCAGTTCAGATTATAACTTGGGCGATACTTTACGAACTGACATATTACGGCAGTGCGGTAAAAAGAAGGGGGGAACTTGCGAAGACGAATGTGGTCCAAGATACGTGATTTGGTTTGGGACGTGCCTCTGCGCGCTTAGGAAAGGGAAACCTTTAGATGAAGGTAATAAGGACGTATTAATGATGAAAAACTAAACATTATTGTTTTAATTTTATATGATAAACTACTTTTAAATAACTTCCATACTTTTTTAGATAGTCAAGACGAAATTGAAAAAGACACAGAAACAGACGACTCATTTAGTAACTTCCAAGATTATACAGAAATGACTCGTAAGCCCATTGACTTTTAAGTTTATTTTACATTAAAACATTTGCCTTATATATTACTTTTTCTTTCACACTCAAACTCTAATACTTGAATCTGTATGTATACCTATGTGGCCTTGTATTACAATTTCGCGACTATGTAAGGTAAGTACACACTACACACCACACCATCTTCGAGGATTACTTGAGGAACCTGTAACCCTTGAGCTAGCTCAATGCTCAATGCATCTAGATGCACACCATATGACAAAATTTGGATGAGGTCAAATAAACCTCGCAATTGAAAATGACAAAACTAAAAAAAAACATAGACGCACGTCCAAAGAGGTATAACAACAAAATGTTTTATGGTGGTAGAGCTAAGCTGTGGCCAAGTGACCACAACTCATACGGGCTGGCTCGACCGGTGCAGGGGGGTACTACTTCTCACACAAGATCAGCGTGAAGTAGCTATTATTGCTGCGTATCGTACGATGAGTAACAGAGTTAGAAGCCCAATCATCCCCGCTAACCCTCTCACTGTCCCACTCCCCGAGCAATGCCTGTGGTATTGCGAGCATCTATAGGCTACTTAAATGCTTAACATCAGACGGGCAGTACGCTTGTCTACTAAATTTGCTATATAAATAAAACCCCCGATGCGACGTCTTTTTAAACTTCAAAACTTTTGACGACCGCTTGGCGCAGTGGTTCGAGCGAAGGCCGCTCGGCTACACCAGGTGGTTGCGGGCTCGATTCCCGTCAGGGTAAATTTCGGAAATGGCCTTTTCGTAATTTTCCCTGGTCTGGGTGTCACTGGGATCGCCCCCAGTCCATTGTACGGTACCGTTAGTACAAGCGTTCTTAGTTTGGGACCATACAGTTGGTATGTTCGTCTGGAAATATTTATTACTAGCTGTGCCCGCGACTTCGTCCGCGTTGAATTTAACTTAACAAAAATTTTATTTAACAAAAAATATTTGTCTAGTTCGCAGAGTTTACGGAAAGTATTTTTTTAATAAAAGTAGCTCACGTTACTTCTTATAACATAAGCTATCCGCCAGTGAAAGTCCCGTCAAAGTCGGCCTGGCCAGTACTTTAAATACCAGAAGTGATAAAAGTATTTATTTTGATTTAAGGATTAATTTGTTACTACCAAATGTACATCCTGCAAATGTAAGAGCGTTTTCACATTATCCGATCCGATATCGGTGTCGGACGCCGATCCGCATATAAAATACCCCATGTTTTAATACCGGTTTAGAACTATATGTGTTCCAAATTTCATCCAAATCCGTTCAGTAGGATCGATAATTGTCCCACGGGAGCATACGTGATAAAAAGTATTCGGGATTAAAAGTATCCCATGTTGTAATACAGGTTTTGAACTATCTGGTTTCCAAATTTCATCCAGATCCGTTCAGTACGATCGATAATTGTCCCACGGGAACATGCTATCGGGATAAAAAGTACCCCATGTTTTAATACAGGTTTTGAACTATCTGGTTTTCAAATTTCATCCAAATCCGTTCAGTAGGATCGATAATTGTCCCACGGGAACATACTATCGGGATAAAAAGTATCCCATGTTTTAATCCAGATTTCGAACTATCTGTGTTCCAAATTTCATCCAAATCCGTTCAGCAGGATGGATAATTGTCCCACGGGAACATACTATCGGGATAAAAAGTATTCGGGATAAAAAGTATCCCATGTTTTAATACTGGTTTAGAACTATCTGGTTTTCAAATTTCATCCAAATCCGTTCAGTAGGATCGATAATTGTCCCACGGGAACACACTATCGGGATACAAAGTATTCGGGATTAAAAGTATCCTATGTTGTAAAACAGGTTTTGAACTATCTGGTTTCCAAATTTCATCCAAATCCGTTCAGTAGGATCGATAATTGTCCCACGGGAGCATACGGGATAAAATTATTCGGGATAAAAAGTAGCCTATGTCCTTTCTCAGGCTCTAGACTATCTGTGTATCAAATTTCATTGAAATCGGTTCAGTAGTTTTGGTGTGAAAGAGCGACAGACAGACAGACAGACAGACAGAGTTACTTTCGCATTTATAATATTAGTAAGGATTATTATTAAACCAGCTGATCAATTTCAAACAGCTGAACAGATTTTCATGAAACATAGCTAAAACACTCGATCAGAATCCTACTAATATTATAAATGCGAAAGTTTGTGAGTGTGGATGTATGTTTGTTACTCTTTTACGCAAAAACTACTGAGCGGATTTGGATGAAATTTCGAACACAGATAGTTTAGAACCTAAATTAACACATTTAATACTTTATTAAGTCTACGCGGACGAAGTCGCGGGCAGAAACTAGTACCTTTATAAAAACAAATCGGTTCATCCGCTTGGGCACTATGATGCCACAGACAGACACACAGATACACATGTCAAACTTATAAAACTCCTCTTTTTTCGTGGGGGGTTAAAAAGACAAGCATGGATCTTTTGAATGAAGAACGTTTTCCTCTATAAGGGTAACCTCCACTTGGCTGTACTGTGAAACAGTCCCGTCTACTTCAACCTCAGCACATATCACAGCCACTTGGAGGTCACCCTTCAAGTATGTTAATAAAAACTGCTTGATGAAAGTCGCTTGAAATAGATCCTTCAGTTTTAAGTCAAATCATCCCAATATTGTAACTAAAGATGGCCGAGTGAAAACTATCAATTTCAATCAATTAACTGTTTAATTAACGATTGTAATTTTATACTGCAAACGGATCGTCCTGTTATTAGGCTTTCCGAAACCCAATGGTGTAATTATATTTTGATTAATTAAAAGATACGAGACCTTAGATTTACTTTGATATTTGAGACGTATTTTCGTTCATAGTTCAAATATTACATAATAACTATAAGCAATTATCAACTGATCACGCATTGTTAATTTCGTCTTATTTCATAAAGTCAATCACTTATAATAATCACGAGTTTTGTAAAATTTTATTAGTTTAAGTGTTTATCGCGTGTTTATCTTTTTTAACCCCCGACGAAAAAAGTGGGGTGTTCTGTGTATCTATGTGCCTGTCTGTGGCATCGTAGCGCCAAAGCGGATGAACCGATTTTAATTTTGTCTTTTTTTGGTTATTTTTATTTTATTTCTTTATTTTATTTATTCAGGACAACAAACAATTGCATAATAAAAGCTTAAGTATAGATAACTAGCTGTGCCCGCGACTTCGTCCGCGTTGAATTTAACTTAACAAAAATTTTATTTAACAAAAAATAATTGACTAGTTCGCAGAGTTTACGGAAAGTATTTTTTTAATAAAAGTAGCCCACGTTACTTCTTATAACATAAGCTATCCGCCAGTGAAAGTCCCGTCAAAGTCGGTCTGGCCAGTACTTTAAATACCAGAAGTGATAAAAGTATTTATTGGATTAATTTGTTACTACCAAATGTACATCCTAATAGTAAGTCGTAGTAGTACAATAGGTAATAAGACTCGGCCACCAGCTATTTCAAAATAAATTATCAATTTTCTTTGTATTTAAGGTTCACTATTTTGGCGATAATGGCTTGCACATAAAAAAACACGAAAATCTCACAGCATCGCCCTCGTGGTTTATGATAATTGTCCCACGGGAACATACTATCGGCATATAAAATATCCCATGTTTTAATCCAGGTTTTGAACTATCTGGTTTCCAAATTTCATCCAAATCCGTTCAGTAGGATCGATAATTGTCCCACGGGAGCATACGGGATAAAAAGTATTCGGGATAAAAAGTATCCCATGTTTTAATACAGGTTTAGAACTATCTGGTTTCCAAATTTCATCCAAATCCGTTCAGTAGGATCGATAATTGTCCCACGGGAACATACTATCAGGGTACAAATTATTCGGGATAAAAAGTATCCTATGTTGTAATAAAGTCTTTGAACTATCTGGTTTCCAAATTTCATCCAAATCCGTTCAGTAGGATTGATAATTGTCCCACGGGAACATACTATCGGGATAAAAAGTATCATATTTTTTAATCCAGGTTTGGAACTATCTGTGTTCCAAATTTCATCCAAATCCGTTCAGTAGGATCGATAATTGTCCCACGGGAGCATACGGGATAAAAAGTATTCGGGATAAAAAGTATCCCATGTTTTAATACAGGTTTTGAACTATCTGGTTTCCAAATTTCATCCAAATCCGTTCAGCGTGATCGATAAATGTCCCACGGGAGTATACGGGATTGAAAGTATTCGGGATAAAAAGTATCCCATGTTTTAATGCAGGTTTAGAACTATCTGGTTTCCAAATTTGATTCAAATCCGTTCAGTAGGATCGCTAATTGTCCCTCGGGAACATACTATCGGGATAAAAAGTATCCCATGTTTTAATCCAGGTTTCGAACTATCTGTGTTCCAAATTTCATCCAAATCCGTTCAGCAGGATGGATAATTGTCCCACGGGAACATACTATCGGGATAAAAAGTATCCCATGTTTTAATACAGGTTTAGAACTATCTGGTTTCCAAATTTCATCTAAATCCGTTCAGTAGGATCGATAAGTGTCCCACGGGAACATACTATCGGGATACAAAGTATTCGGGATTAAAAGTATCCTATGTTGTAATACAGGTTTTGAACTATCTGGTTTCCAAATTTCATCCAAATCCGTTCAGTAGGATCCATAATTGTCCCACGGGAGCATACGGGATAAAACTATTCGGGATAAAAAGTAGCCTATGTCCTTTCTCAGGCTCTAGACTATCTGTGTATCAAATTTCATTGAAATTGGTTCAGTAGTTTTGGTGTGAAAGAGCGACAGACAGACAGACAGACAGACAGACAGACAGACAGACAGACAGACAGAGTTACTTTCGCATTTATAATATTAGTAAGGAAGTAAGGATTTAGTAACACATCAGGAGTGATTACGCAACCAGCACCGTTATCCACAAAATAATAGTTAGAAAGATGGTTAGAAAGGTATTCTGATCGAGAGTGTTCTTAGCTATGTTTCATGTAAATCGGTTTAGTAGTTTGAAATTATCAGCTCTATTTTAGTTTAAAAAGTTGTCGCATCGGCGTTTTTTAAATTTTAAATTTAGAGTTATTGTACAACACTGTTGGTAGGTATTTTGACTAATACTGCATTACACTCAAAGGACCATTGTATGCATAAAACATAACATTATTTTGAAGATCATATCCAAACTTCTCTTCTTTATAATGTACATACTTATATATAATCCGGTGTGCGTGTGTCAGTATTTCTTCTCCTCCTGAACGGCTTGACAGATATTAATGTTTTTTTGTACTTCACCTTTATGGTATTAGCTATAGTTGGACCTGGTAGGTGGCGCTCTTGTCGACTAGAAACTAAAATCTGAGCTAGCGAAGTTGCCGGCAAAACCTAGTAACTTATACAGGTTGAAACAGAAAGGGTATACTTTTTTTCAAACTTAACTTTGTAATTCTAAAACTATCAGCTTTGGAGGAAACTTGAAAAACTAAAGGTGTTATAGGGATACAGCTGTTGACAGATTTCATAAGACTACAAAACCTTTAGTACCTACTTCAACTGTCCCACAAGGCCTTTACACAAAAAAATAATATATCCTTTTTGATGCAACTAGTATGAGTAAATGACATGCGTCATGAGAGTCCGCTGCGATCGGGAATTGTTGCATGCGCTTAGAGATTACTAGAAATTCCGATGGGTTGAAATTAATCAGGATACAAGATAAAAAGAAAGGTCTTTGCCCATCTGTCTATGGTCTTATAAATTAACCTCTTTTTATTAATACAGCGAATCTGCGCGATCAAATGCCGATAGCCATCTACAAACCAAAACCAGCATTGCGGCATCACATTGCCCACTTCTGCCCAAACTTAGAAGTAGCACGGCAATGTATACGGACGTGCATGAAGCTTGGCAAACCGGCCTTCTGCGGCAAGGACCACGTGTGTTACTGTGGCCATAAATATGATTATCCCATTGATGATGCGCAAACTGTGGACCCTGCTGATGCCTATGCCGAATTCAAGGACCTTTACGAGAAATACTTCGGAGCTCGAGGTACCATTTAATATGATTAGTAGTTAAGCAGGAAGAAACCAAAACCAAATTTTGCCAAAATGGCCGTTTTGGCAAAATTTTGTGTGTTCCTAATGGTCTCTTTCCTTTTGAAACCCGGATTTGATGCCGTTTCGTAAACTAATTTTTTTTTATTCTAGTTTGATGCACATTTTTTACATACGTTACGCATTGAATTGGACGTAGTTTTGCAAAATGGAACCAATCTACACACACTTCTGCAAACTGAAACCGACCTACAACCGCTTCAACTGGGGTTGATTTTAGTCTGCAGGAGTAAGTGTGGGTTAGTTTATCTTTGCAAAACTATGTCCAATTACAAGATTATGTCATGACGGCCATTAAAATAATACTCCATTTTCTCTATGTATGTCTTCCTTTACAAAATACATAATATACTTACTCGTATTCTGTACATTTATGCTGCAGAAAACATCGAAGATTTTAGTTGCATTGCCCCCAGTCCATTGTACGGTAACCATAGTACACGCTTTGCTTAGTTTGGGACCGTACAGTTGGTGTGTCTGTCTGGCGATATTATTATTTATTATTAATAATTACTTAACGCCGATCTTCTGTGAGAGGGTGGTACTACCCGTGTAGAGCCAGCCCGTAGAGCTGTAGTCCATTGGCTACAGCTTGACTCTACCATCAAAAATTAAACGCAGGCAGTTTAATCTCGTATTGCTTATTATTTTACGTTCTCAAACTTGTAACTTAATCAAACGGATGATTATAAATTATGCAAAACGTAATTTGTAAAAGTAACTTAATCAAATGCAATTTAAGAGTTTGACAAAGTAAGGCGACTTTTTCCATAATATATCTTGCATTAAAATATGGTGAGCTCAGGTAAGATCGGCCATGGGTGAAGACCGGATGAAATTAATTCCCGGCGAATTTGGCCATGTTTTATAATGTTGTCAACACTGTACAAGACGCCATTTTATCCTGCCGCGACCAGTAGTTTAGTTCCCGCTAGTCGCTCCGACAAGTTGGACGTGTGCTACGCGCCAAAAAAAAATGTTAATCCAATCTTTCCTTCGCCAAATGTTAGTCCGATCTTCCCTGAGCGCACCTGAGCGCACTTACTCTCCATTATTATAATTTTGCTCTACGTAGAGTAGATGTTCTAGCTATGTGTATTTTCGTTTAGATGCAACCAATGCTCCTACCGGAATAATCGAAATGACGACATATGCATCGTCAGAATCCGTGGAAGACACAACAACAGCAGCTCCGGCATCATTGGAAGTCACAACCTCAACATCAGAAAAATACGATGAAGTGATTATTGGGGAATAACTGAATTCCATTATTCCAACGGGGTTGACAAAAACCGGTTTGAAACTGTTTCTTAAAAAAAATATTGATTTTAAACTTTTTTCGGGCGTATTGATTATAGAAAAAAGAAAAAAAATACTATACTTATGACAGTACTCACAAACAATACTTGTAAGTAAGGGACCAACTTGCCGTTCGCGCGCACTCTGAGACTTCATAGTAACGTGTGAGAATATGCTATAAACTTAGGTACCTACTTATAATATTAATATTTTAAATAAAGTTTCAAATTAGCTTTGTCAATTAATTCATGAGAATACAATAATTCAAGCCAAACACCTCCTTATATCGGTAACAGTAGCTACTAAGGGTGACCGTCCACTTGGCTGTGCTGTGAAGCAGGCCCGCCCGCTTCGACCAATGGCAACGCTTCATTTCCTCAGCTTTACGCGGATTAGCTTCAGTTGACTGGAAATTAAGCATTCCTATTGGTTAAAGCGGGTACGGTACCCTAAAAGTCACCACTCACAAGCTGGTTATTGATCAATAGCATCAAAATAAGAAAGACAGGAAGATTCTACGGAACATCAGTTAGCGAAGTCCACATAGCATTTTCAGCCTTGAATATTTGACTGACAAGGACACAAATGGATACTAACTAGTGTTAGTAATTTTCGTGACAAGGATTGAACGACGAAGTTTGTCATTTTTGGGATTTGGGAGCAAATAGTTCTAAGGTAAGTTCACCATAAGAGGTTACCACCAATCCAACACAGAGCAGGATGTTGTAAGTTTGACACCATCTCTCCGGTTCTGGGTTCGATCCCCACCCTGGGCATTAAGCTATTGACATGAGCCCACTCCTAACACAAGCATAAGCTTAGCTGGAGGGGCTAACGGGAATACTAGTAATGTGATAAACTCACATTGCTAGTAATCTTATTAAAAGCAAAAAAAATCTACACAGACACATACATACACAAATAAATAAAATGGAAGTGTCTTTTTGAAATATCAAAATAATAAGTTTTCAGTAAATGCATATGAAATTATGTACAGTACCTATAACATTAATACTATTTTTTTTGTCTGTCTGCCTGTCTATTAGTTCCGGCTAATAAATAAATAAAATAAATATCGCCAGACAGACACACCAACTGTACGGTCCCAAATAAGCAAAGCTTGTACTATGGGTACCGTACAATGGACTGGGGGCGAACCCAGTGACACCCAGACCTGGGCAAATTACGAAAAGGCCATTTCCGAAATTTGCCCTGGCGGGAATCGAACCCGCAACCACCATGTGCAGTGAGCCGAGCGGCCTACGCTCGAACCACTGCGCCAAGCGGTCGTCTAATCTCCAAAATGGCTGAACCGCTTTTGACGGGACTTTTACTGGCAGATAGCTGATGTTATAAGGAGTAACTTAGGCTACTTTACTTAACTTTAGGCTACTTACAATAGCATATGTCTATAGTGTATATGAGCTGTGGTATCTGTCTGTCTGTTTTTCTAGTATTCTAGTATTGTGCATGACAATGGGGTTTGCCTGCTCACATTGCATTACTCCAACTTTTTGTTACATTGAACAAGGTAACCATTTAGTTTCTTGCTGGATCTTTTGAATGGAATACTAGATGTGAAGTTGTAACAATAGTTATTAAAATGAGCGACAAAATATTCCATTTCCATGCCAAAATGTTCCCGCTATCGGAATCTTAGTAAACCCGAGGTCTCTATCTATACATTTCATCCGGGATTACGCGGGAGCACACAGAATCTCAATAAACCCCGGCAGAGGGCGCCAACGACGCTTGTCTGTTCTGATTTATATGCCGCTAACAGAACCGCAGCCCAACTGAATTTTAATTACGTACAAACCCTTTCGGAAGAGTTTTGGGATGGATAAGTAAAAAAAAAACAAGAATGGATTAGAAGCGTATGATGTAAAAAGTTTACCACTTGCGATCTGAATATTTTTCACGGAAAACATATTTTACAAAGATGCCTATTAAAACAAGAATTTAAGAAATAATTAAAGTGTAATTACACCACACTTTCGTTGTAGAATTCAGGTGTTTACCTCCCTTTAGTCTGTAATTATAATTTATCCTGTTAGGGAAAGTGGAAGAAACGTCCAAATTGACAAACTTTAAGAAGAAGTCGTCGTTAAGCTTATGTAAATACATTTCCTGGCAATTTAAATGACGCACACATTCCAAACTTTAAAAATAGAATAAAAATATCCGAAAAAATCAAATTACATTTAATTTCAAAGTAGACAAATAAATATTAAATTATTTGCAATCATGTTTTTAGAGGCATGGATTCATGGCAAGAGGGAGACCTAGGAGAAGCTATTTTGACCAAGTGAAGGAAAAAGTGAAGGTCGTGTCGTATCAAATGGTCAAGGAACTGGGAGAAAATCGCAGTGAATGGAAAAAACTCCACCGACATGAGCATCGCTCTTAAGTTGATGATGATGATGATGTTTTTTTCAATGTCAGGGGAATGACATTGAAAAACACATTATTGCAATTATGAATTCTGTAGATTTAATAACATTTTGGACCATATTCTTAGTTCGCACATGATTTATGTGGCTAAAACTGTATCTAGCTTTACATTTAGAAACTGTTGTTCTTTTCGTAAAGGTAAAGTAGCAATTATGTTATATTGCGGTACATTCATTACAAACCGTTTTAACATATATTAAGGAGCGAAGGTTATTGTTAGTCAGGTTTAAGTATTTATATTATGTAAATTTTGACGACTGCTTGGCGCAGTGGTTCGAGCGTAGGCCGCTCGGCTCACCGCACATGGTGGTTGAGGATTCGATTCCCGCAGTCCGGGGCAAATTTCTGAAATGGCCTTTTCATAAATAATTTGCCCAGGGCTGAGTGTCACTGGGATCGCCCCCAGTCCATTGTACGGTACCCATAGTACAAGCGTTGCTTAGTTTGGGACGATACATTTGGTGTGTCAGTTTGGCGATATTTATTTATTATATACCGAAAAATATATTTTTGTGTCCGCAAAACTCATAAAGTAAGTAGTCGATAGATTGACTTGAAATTTTTACCAACGTTGCATTTCTAGATTATAAAATAGTGTTTTTATGTCCCGAAAATCCCATGAGAACAAGAATGCTATCAGCCTGAGCCACAGACCACGCATGTATCATATTTATTGCCACAAATTGTACATAATTTGCGCACATATCCATCAGAGGAGTATTTTTCACACAAATCCAGGGTCTCATCTCTGGGCAGCAGATGTTCAGAGTGAGTAATGACGCGGTACCAGTTTAATTTATAAGAGCCGATGAGTAATAAGGGGCTATCTGTTTGATGGTCAGGCTCATGTGGAAGCTGAGCTAGGCTGCGCGACCGAAGCTAGGTACGAGGGATGCCTTTTAAGTTTTGTCGTTTGAAGAAAAAAACACAACTAGAACCTTATAGTACTTTTTATTGTTTTTCAAAGTATTCACCACGTAGCGTAATACACTTTTCCATTCGCTCAAACCAGTTATTATAACATTTATTCCACTCTAAAGTGGGGGTGTTCAAAATGGCTGACTTGAAAGCGTCGACTGCTTCTTCACTGGACTGGAACCTTTGACCACGAAGACTTTTCTTAATTTTAGGAAATGTAAAAAAATCGTTAGGGCTTAGGTCAGGACTGTATGGAGGATGGTCAAGAATTTCTACTTTTTCCTGCTTCAAATACTCAATCCTTTGACGAGCGCTGTGTGAACTTGCATTGTCGTGGTGCAGGATGATGCGTCGCTTTGAGTTAGATTTTCGAAGTTCGGCGATGACTTGTGGTAAACAAACTGTGGTATACCACTCTGCGTTAACCGTTCTACGATCATCAAGTGCAATAGTCGCAACATGGCCGGTTTTTCTAACGAACGTGGCCACCATCTTCTTTGAAGTGCTTCGAGAACGAACAACTTAAGTCGGCTTTGGCTCGGCTTGAAAGACCCAGATTGTAGATTGTTGTTTGGAATCAGGATCGTAGGCATAGATCCAAGATTCGTCACCACTGATGATGTCGTAGACGTGATTTGACTCTCCTCGGTTGAACCTTTGCAGAGTTTTCTTACACCATCTGACGCGGGCCGCCTTGTGATCGTCGGAAAGCAGATGCGGTATCCAACGGCAAACTAGCTTTCTTACACCAAGCGCTTCATGCAAGATCTTCTGAATGGTTGTCCCTGAGATGCCTAATAGAGCCTCTATCTCTCGATACGTCACATGACGATCTTCGAGAATTAGTTGTCTCACTCCAATGATGTTATCTTCAGTGAATGCAGATTTTGGGCGACCTTCGCGAGATTTGTCACTAACACTAGTATGTCCACGCTGGAATTCTAAATACCAGCGTTCGACAGTCCGCAGACATGGGGCTTCATCCCTGAACACAGATATTAGCTCTTCAAAACACTGAAGCCGTGTCAGGCCTCTTCTAAAGTTGTAGAAAATTATTGCACGAACATTTTCCTTAGAAAGATTCATTTTCGTACGTAACTTGACAGATTCTAATCGACGCTGTGACTAAACAATAACATTAATCCTAATACATTCAACTGTTTTGAGATTCGAAATTTAAACACATTCGAATATAGAACAGTTCCAAATTCAAAATTGCCGGGAATTATGGAAACGACAGAACTTAAAAGGCATGCCTCGTATTCATAAGTAAAGAAAAACTCTTGCACACCACTGGACAAATTAAGTGGCATGACAAGCGAGTGATAGCGCAAAAAGATCCGTGGAACTCTCAAATGCAACTCATATTTGAGAGCTGCTTAATTTTGAGGCTCCATACAAAAAAGATAAATACATCTGATACTGATACTTCAATAATATTACATACAGCATTTACATCTTAAATATTTTGATAAACTGTGAGTTATTAGACACACTTCATATAAGGACAATAGTATCTGGAATAATATCTATACGAATACAATAATCGTTGAGACATGCGTCTAGACCTTCAATTCTCTTTCATTTAAAAAATCGTTGGTATTTGTTAGATTTTATAAAAAGTTAGTAACTAAGTATCATCCATCAAACACTTTTACTACGTTCTTCGTTAACTTTTATTTCAGTTTGTATCAAAAGGTCTTGTTTTCTTAACAGCTGTTTACTTAGGTCGATGCGTCTAATCCGTCACACTTGTTACAAAATCCTAGCTTTTCATAAATCTTGTGAATTGCCTTATTTATATTTTGATGTGGAACATTTGCTTTACGAGAATAACAGAACGTTCTAATTCTAACATAGGTCTAAGGTTTTCGTTACTCCAGACTTAAGTAATAACACTTAAAGCACCAATAGCCAAGGGGTTAGAGTTGCTGCCCTCGTAACTAAGAGGTTGCGGGTTCGATCTCCATCGTGGCCATTACACTATTGATGTGAGTCCACAGCTAGCATCCTTTTAGCTTAGCTGAAAGGGGTAACCGTACCACGAGTAATGTGATAACGTTAGATTGCTAAAAACATTTTAATTTCTAAGAAAAAATAAGAAATGAAATATAATAGTTCAGCCCTTTTTAACGTGTAGGAATACTCCCGAGCACGGACCTCCCCTCAACACGAGGGGAGGCCTGGCCTCAATACACTCTTCAATATTTTTTTTGTACTAGCGTGAACTTAAATAAAGTATCCTATGTGTTCATCCAGGTTATAGACTATCTGTGTGCCACATTTCATCCGAATCCGTTAAGCCGTTTTACCGTGATTGGGTAACATACAAACATACAAACTTACACGTAGTTTTAATTAGTATTAGCGGCCATTAAAATCATTCTGAGATACCTATAATTATACGCTATCAACAGAGATTCTAAATGGTTGTAGATCTTACGTGGTTGAAACTTAATCAGATGCGTACCAGCAATGTTTCTCTTTCATCTCATTGAATAGACAAATACAGACAAAAACACATCCTACTAATATTATAAATGCGAAAGTTTGTGAGTGTGGATGTATGTATGTATGTATGTATGTATGTTTGTTACTCCTTCACGCAAAAACTACTGAACGGATTTGGATGAAATTTGGAACACAGATAGATTATAACCGAGATTAACATATAGGATACTTTTTAACCCAATAATCCAATACTACGCGGATGAAGTCGCGGGGCACAGCTAGTACTTCATATTACTATCAACACTGAATTCGAGTAGCCTATTGTTTCACACCACCCGAATACCAAGATAACTGTCCATTCAATACAACTCCTATTACAACTACATATGGTTTATTTTGAGCTAAAAGAGAGTCAGGACTATGTTTGTTACGCTCTACACGGTGTAAGGGCAAGTTAAGTTGATTTGATTATACATTCCGTTTCTATTTGGAACATCTATTGGTTTTGTATACCTACTTCTTATCTGTAATCTATAGTGTCATATTTTGAAGACTTAAAAACAAGTATCTATCTATCTGTGTAGTATAGTAATCTATGTTCGTCAATGTATTTTTTTGTATGTTTACTAATTTCTCCATTGCTGTAGCTGTTGCTGAAGCTATAGTCAACTAACTACAGCTCAAATACGGGCTGGCTTGATCGCCGTAGTACCATCCTCTTACCGAAAACGATGACTGTAACTATTGTAGCTGCGTTTCGTGCGCAACCCCTTTCCTATTCCTCCTTCTGTCCCACTCCCCTTTAGCATATAAATACTACGGTACCTGCTTAACATTAGGAGGGTCGCACGCTCGTTTGTCGACTTTGCTGTATAAAAAAGAACCTAGTATTTTTTATATTTCGGTCCAACATAAATAATACCCCATTTAATGGGAGCAGTGCCTTTACTAAGGTAACTGCTTAACATCATGTGGGTCGCACGCTCGTTTGTCGACTTTGTTATAAAAAGAAACTAGTTTTTTATACATTTCGGTCCAACAGAAATAATACCCCATTTGAGTGTCTACTACAAATTCTAGAAGGTACCTTTAATACCCCTTATTGGATGTCATTGAACGAAAAGTGAGGTAATGCAATTTAATAGCTGACAGCTCTATACGTCATGAAAGGCCTGTAAGAATGACGTCTGACAGGCCACTGACGGACCCTCTAATTCCATCGGCCCTGCGGGGGGTCGGCTGTCAGGAACATTAATAAGCTTACAGTTGGTGCGGTTACGGCCAATGTTTGGCCCAATGTTGGATCGGTGATGTGAACGATGTTATATATTCTTTATAGCTTATTGAGCAATGTTGGAAAAAAGTTTTTTTTTATTATTACCAGCTATGTGCCTTTATCACATTTCTAGTATACCCTTTAGCCCCTCCAACAAAGCTAATACTTGTGTTGGGAGTGGGCTCACGTCGTTTAATGGCCAGGATGGGGATCGAACCCGGAACCTCTCAGCTACGGAGACGGCCCGTTTAACCGCTAGGCTATTGACGCTTATGTGGAGACTTTCTGCTCATAAATATTTAAATTGTACCTCCTCAATTCAAATTTAAAATGTTTAGATATCGCCTGATCGCAAGCACCTTTTTTACACCATAGACACGATGGGACTACCTACGAAATATTTTCTTAATTCCAAATTTAAATGTTGAATTAAAGTTTGAATATATAACTTTTGCAAGACATATGGACTCCTTTGCACATGAAAAGGGGTTAAGTTTATCGTCAAAACATAGGTAAGTAAGCACCTAGAGTTATCATTAGATCAACTACCTCGAAAATGTCGTTCAATCCATTGATGTTTCAAACTTAATTAATGGAACTGGAAATATTTGAAAAGAATGCTTTTTCAGGTAAAATTAAGTAGCTACCTCTCCGGTGTCGGCTAAGTCTATTAGCAAAATATAACACAATTCATTCGAATATTTCATAAAAGAAACTTTGCCGTTTTTAGATGTCCCTCACCTTAATATATCTGTCCCTTATCGTGCTTTGGATAGCTAGATAAGTTTGTCTCGGTCTAATACATGCAGTGTATTGCTCAGCATTTCTGTGTTATCTCGTTTCTATGCTTCACAAAGATCGTGTATTGCATATTGCTCTATCTTAAAACATGTCACACTCTTATATATTTGTTTATGTATTGCAAGGTACCTACTTCTTCTAAACACTTAGTAAAAATAGTGTATTTAGCTGATAATTTAAAATACATTATGTAACAGAATATATTTGCAGAAAAGTCAAAGAGAATAATAATCCGTAAAATCTTCCAATAAAGCAAATATTTTCTGTCATATTTTATCATCTCTACATAAATATGAGATGACATTGTGAAGTCAGTAATGTGTTTGCCCCAAATATTCTACGTAAAAAGTATAAAGAAAATCCCCATAACCCCATAATCCGGAGCCGTGTAAAATAATCCAAAATATCCAAGTAGAGCACACTCCCATTCCGCGCAGCTTCACTTCGATTGGCTACGGATCTCCCCTCGTAGCCCGTAGCTCGTAGCAACGCGAGCTGTCGTACTGGAGCCCCGCTACGGAGCGGACGTCTACGCTGCTCCCGAATCGAGACCTTGACACGTTTGTCACACCCCACGAAATTTCGTCTTCGAATTTCAAATTCTCAAATTGTTGAGCCATTTTTCGTGAAATGTAGTACATTGTACACTGGCCGGCAAATCGAATGACAGCTTTCACTTTCGAGTGTTTGTTTAGTGTGTGTAGACATTGACTGTTCGAGTTTGCACGTGGAGTTCGTACAGCAGGTGAGTGTTTAATTTATATTCAACTTTTTTTCGACTATTTGTCAGAATTCGTTTTTTTTTTATTTTGAAATTTAAATGCGACGAATGGTATTTTTACGTCAGATGCGGTTTTCTCTGCAATTGATTTCACGGATTCTGTACTAATGTGCAAATTTATTTATATTTGTTTAAGATTCTTATTATTGATTTAAAAACAAAACATTTTGGTTTGAGTATTTGGTTTTTGGAACAACGAAATTCAATGTAAGTAAATACGTTTTGTAACTCATATGAGAAATTCCGTCCATATTTTGAATCCATAGTACAAGGGTTCTGCATATTATTCATGTCTACTGAATGAATGAATATTTAATGCGATACCCAAATAAGATACGATGCACGATCCTTTCTAGGAAAGGATGCTTTTCAGGATCATTCAAAATGAACATTACTACGTTTCGTTCCCTACAAACCTAAAATAAATCACGTTTTCGTTAATTTGTTAACTTATTAACCACCGAAGTCTTATCTCTACTTATAACGTATTTATTTACAGTTGCGTAGTTAAAAAAATAATTGCTCTACCTTTTATTACATGTGTAATAGTGTTTTAGTAATTCAGGTATAACGGTGTTAGCCAATCATATAGGAACGAAAGTAGTTACTTATATCGTAATTTCATCGTATAAACTCTTTTCTTAATTCTAAAACAATAAAGATAAAAATATTAGTTTAACACACTCACAAAAAACAACCCTATGTACTCCAAAATAGGAGGCTATCTCCTTTAAAACCTGAACCATTTACATACGCATACCATTCTGGACACTTAGTTCGTCTAGACATCGTAATGGGTTGTTGCTTGCACCATCCATGGTGCAAGCAACATTACGTCATCGATGATCCCATGAGGCATGCGATAACCACGATTTTTTGTTGTATATTTCAACATTGAAAAATGGAACACATTCTAAAGAACCCATGAGCCCAAATCTGCTTATAAATAAATATCGCCAGACTGACAAACTGACAGACTGACTGTATGGTCCCAAACTAAGCAACAAGCAATGCTTACTATGGGTACTGTACAATGTACCGGGGGTGATCCCAGTGACACCCAGAACTGAGCAAATTACGAAAAGGCTAATTCCGAAATTTGCCCCGGCGGGAATCGAACCCGCAACCACAATATACTAGCCGAGAGGCCTACGCTCGAACCCCTGCGCCAAGCGGTCGTCGGTTATATATAACCAAATAAAAACCTGATTATCTGAATTAATTCTTCATAGTAGGTAAATCATTAATTCTTGGCAGTCGACATGTGGTCAGGCAGAGGACCACAAAAAGTAACGATTTACGATGAAAAATTCAACAAGATAATATTGAGGCACGGGCTGGGCTCCCACCGGAGCTGATTTCATAAAAGATCCCCAAATATCTCCAGCAGATTGCCTTTTGGAATAACCAAAAAAATTTAAAAATAGTATTTAAATGTTGCGCGAAATGGGTAAAGCATAAAATATGTTCAGGTAATATGCAAATCTTTAAAAAATATATTTATAAAACGCTGGAGTACATGTGTTTGAACATTCTTCCCCGACTAAGCGGCTTGAACGGTTTTGATGTTTTTTTTGAGTCGTTTCTTTGTGTTTCTGTAGGACCCGGTAGGTGGCGTTTATGTCGACATCCTAAAAATAAAATCTACGCTAGCGATGCTGGCAAAAGCTAGTATTATTCAACATTTACATAAGGAGGATATAGATAAGGAAATAATGTTCGGCACACAAAAAATAAGAAAGAACTCCTATTAGAGACAAAAGGAAAATTGTTTCTGCTCGCGAACATTTCCGATATGAACTGGAGTATCAGGAGTTCTATGGGGAAAATGGAAAATGGTAATGGTACGTGGTACGTTCGACCCATCTGATGTCAAGCAGTTATGCCTTTTTATTTATTTATTTATTTAAGCATTTTATTTTACATTAACTTATCTAAGGTTACACTTAATATATTTAATTTATATTTCATCCCACTGCTGGGCGAAGGCCTCCCCCTTCCTCTTCCACTCTTTCTTGTTATAGGCGGTGCGGGTCCATAGTGCTCCTTCATAAGCCTCAATCTCGTCTCTCCATCTTGTCTGTGGTCTTCCTTTTTTCCTTTTTTTGTCTCTTGGAAACCAGTTGGTTATTATATTGTTCCACTTTTCATTGCTGTCCCTTGCAATATGTCCCGCCCAATTCCATTTCCCTGTTTTTGCTATATGAATTATATCTTTTAATTTACTTCTTTGTCTTAGTTCTTTCTTCGTTGTTTTATCTATTAGTCTTAATTTCAGTAGGTTCCTCTCCATGTTTCTCTGTGTGACTTTGAGTTTCTTAACTTGCTTTTTGTTAAGTGCCCATGTTTGGCATCCGTATGTCAGCACTGGAACAATGCAGCTATTAAATGTTTTAGATTTTAGACTATTGGGTATATCCTTATTTTTTAAAATGTGTTTTAGGGCCCAGTTATGCCTTTAGATGCTTGCAATACGAATGCCAAAGCTCGCTCGTTGCCGACCTGAAGGAGAAGAGAGGGTTGGGCTTTTGGTTCTCTAACCAATCATGCAAGATGCAGCTATAATAGCTCCATTAAGCCGATCTTCTGAGAGAAGGTATCTGGTCATACTAGTCTGGTCATTATCAGCTTGGCACCACCTCCGTAAAATGCTGGTCGCTTTGACTCATCTAAGGCATAGCCCTAACAAATGCAATATCGATCAACCCGCAATACGTCAAAACCACAGTATCGCGTACCTGAATGCGTCAGTTTTGCCAGATTCTCATTAGGAAAACTGACGTATTGCGTATATTGAATACGTCAGTGATTATTTAAAAATCTTTCAAAACTGATGCATTCAGATACGCGATCCGTCAGTTTTGACATATAGCGTGTCGATCGAGATGGCCAGTGGTTATCAGAATTGGGCGCCTAGTCGTCGAGAAAGACTGGTTCTGGGAGTGGCGGCCGCGATCTGGATGACGTGAGGTGGGATGAGCCCACAATAAGTATGAACCGATGACGTCACATGCGTCGCAGGAAGCCAGTCGATGCCTGAGCCCGTGAGGACGAATATTACAATATCTTTGTTTGTAAGAAATTATGCATTATTTCATTTCTAATCTCTTATTGTTACAATTCCTTTCTGAGGATGTCATTGTATTTCTACAGTGGACGTTTTCTAGCTGACGGATGGATGGCAGTTAAATTAACACCCTTCAACATAACTATTACGGTGAAGGAAAAAATCGTGAGGAAACCTGCATGTCTTACAAAATGTTATCAATTTTCGAAAGACATGTGAAATCCACCAACCCGCACCTGGATTATGGATTATTGCCAGAGTCCCCCTCGTATTGAGGGGAGACCCGCTCGACATTATAAGGGGTCATTATTATCGTTATTATTCAGTATAAGATTACTATCTTTAGGGTGTTACGATACCGACTGATTGACTATCGATCGATTTTCAATCGATTGACGATCGACATACCAAGACGTTAAGGTCCTCAATGACATTTTCCAATAGGTATATAACAACCTTCTACCAAGTATCGAGAAACAAGTCGATAAATGAATCGGGTGTACTATTCGCATTTGATTTATGGCTTCACCTGAATCGGAAGGAATCAATTAACCACTGATTGTTGCCGATCCGTTCGCCGTGAACTTATCCCGGAGATGCCGCAAAATGGAGATGTTATGATTGATCGCTTCCTTGTTATGTAAGAACTTGCGTTTGTGCATGTAACGTAGGGATGTGTGAGAGATGGCACCATGGGATGATATTGATGATAAACAATGGCTACTTTTTGCAATGTACCTACTATTTATTAGTATTTTGGAAGCTTTTTCTCGCAGTATATGAGGCTTTGGTATACCACTACCAACGAGAAGCGATACGAAAATTAATACATGCTTTCATTGAATTAGTTGTTTTTAACGTGTCATCTTTATTTTAATGAGCTGAGGAAAATGAAGCGATCCTATTGGTTGAAGCGAGCGGGCTAGCCAGCTCTGCCAGCTCGCCCGGCTCAAGTGGACGAGCACCATTACGTTAGTGTTGGTGAACTAAGCCCTTAGTATACACGGTTCCCATGTAGTGCCAGAAAAAAACTTGTTTCAAACAATTTCCTTCTTCAAACATCACCACCATTACGGAAGAGATGTGCATTTGCTTTTTGATCTTTTTTTCAAGAGGAAGTAACAGACCGTATGCGATTAAAAATTCAAAGGACCTCTGAATACGTTGCGTTGTTCACAAGCCGGGGTCTTGACCCACCGTCTGATGTTACGAGCTGTTGAACAAAGGACCTTAGATGTGAATATACTAGGTACATTGTTCTCTACGAACCTACGTCGTATCTCGAGATCTAAAAACAACTTGGTTTGCGTTTTGTTCTATAGTATTTAGACGGCTGCATAATGAAATTAACCTATGTTAGTTACAAAATGTCCTCCAAATCTGTATTACGGTTTAGCATTTTTTTCTTGTCAAACATACAACCAAACACATTTTACATATATTATTTTCGTATATGGGCAAATCGATATGTTCAACTGTTGACGATAAATTAAAAAATAAATAAATATATTGGTGAAATTAATTGGAATTTAAATTTTTTAAAAATATCTAGGTTCTTAGATATAACATTTACAGTATAGGTAGATTCAATACGCAGATAGTAAGTACAGGGTGACCTATTTTAGCCGTTGATAACAATTATAAAATATAATGTTTTTCGAAGTTAAATAAAAAAACATATTTTAAGGATTTTCTAACGGTAAAATGAAAACAGAAGTGTTTGTTATGTTTGTAAACAAAGGCTAATAAAAAAAATTCTAGGAGAGGAAGGTTGTTTATACAATGCGAAGTAGGCTCAAAAAGGTAGCTACTCCATAATAACATTTATATCATTTTGTTAGAGTCTAATTTGGGAATTGTTTTAAAAAGCTTTTGTAGAAGTGCTACCTCGGTCAGATTTATTGGGATTTTTTGCGAACAATTTTGCTTATATTCCCTTTGGTACTTAAGTAGTAAAATACATTGAGGTCGCGTGTACCTATCAAACAAAAACAAGCTTAATGTATTTGTACTTACGATATTTTATTGGAATTTCAGGGTTAAGGTAAGGTCTCGGATCAAACAAACTCTTACTTCGGATCACTCTATAAACTTATGAACATTGTGTTATTCCAAAAAAGTTACGTAAACATACAGATATTTTTATACTTAATTCGTTTTAAGCTAGCTTAGGTCTAGACCTATACAGTGGCGGATTTACCAGCAGACTGAGTAGGCTTGAGCCTTAGGTGGCAGATTTTAGGGACGGTAAATTTGGGGACAAACTGCAACAACCCCTTTAGAACCTTTGATCAGCTCAGAAATATACCCCAAAAACTATTTCATGTGCATTTTGAAACACATTGTTGGATTGTAAAAATAATCTAGGAACTGACAATTGTGGACTTAAAGGCGGCACAACTTGGGAGATGGATTAATACCCCACTGGACCTATACTAATAGGAAAATATAAAATCAACTGTTGAATGAATTATAATAAAATTAATAAGTGCGACCATGACTTAGGTATAGGTCCGAGGAGTCATAGTCATTATCGCAGGGTGGCCAAACCTTTTCAGCAGACTTTGGGTCGGCAGCATGCGAGAAATCCTTTTGATATTGCTAGTAACGGCTTAACATCATACGGGTAGTAGGCTTGTTTGCTGGCTTTGTTGTTTAAAGAATCTTACAATAATTCTTCGTCTACAGAAATAAAATAAAAAGTTAAATCATCCATTAACCCTCCCACTGCTCGCGTCATCAAAACAAACGCATTTCACTCAACTTTCACATCAACCGAGGGCCATAGTTAACCGACACGTAAAAAATTCAAAACTCACCGTGAATATAAACTAGGCTCTACTATAAAGTAGGGGCCCAAGTCTGTAAGCGGTCGAAATTCGCTCAACTTGCACTCGACCCGTTTTGACCATAATTTTGCAAAATGGGCTAGTTTTGTTTTATTTCATTTTATATGATTTTTTTTTTGGATCAGGCTGTGGCTCCCTGTCATTATGGTAACTTTGAGAATGTTATTTTTTTTGTATATGTATATCATTCCAATTTTATTTTGTATACCCAGTTGGGATTCCTTAAAAATAAATAAATAATCTCTTATAATTAATAATGCCTTATTATTACAATGTCATTGGTTTTGTTTTCCGTAGTCCGCTAACCATTCGCCCACACGTGTATACCGATTTCTAGTAATGTGGTTAGTAGACAGCGGCAACTGTCAAAACTGACGAATTGCGAGTCGAGTGCGAATCGAGCGAGATTCGTGCGGTTAACAAACTTGGGCCCTTGGTAGTGCCTCAGTACGTTTTATTAATACCACGGCCCTTGTCAGCGGTGACAGCGACTTGTGTGTTTGGGTACTATCTGCAGTGAAAATAGGGCAGCAAAATCTATTTTAACCCGGATGGAAAGTAAACACGAGTTTTTATCTACTTTATATTCTAGCGGCATGCCTTGACTCCTAGTCCTCAAAAAATATTAGCACGATGAAAAAAACCAACTTCAAAGAACCTAGGACACTTAAACGCCAGAAATAATGAAATTATTTATTACTTGCAGTCAGTGCGATTATCTTATTACAGTACCTATATTAGCAGTTATACCTTTTATTGCTATTGTTTAAGCATGCGTCTTATGCGAACAAGGTTCTGGGTTCAAACCCCGGCACGCACCTATCGCTTTTTGAAATATATGTCGAATCATAATTTTGATATGAATAACATTTGCTTACGTTGAAGGAAAACATGGTGAGGAAACCTGCATGTCATGACCCAGAAGACGTCCACCGCTGGATATAGGCCTCTAATAGCCATGCTAAAATAAAACTTGTTCGGCACCACCTATGACTTGGACATCCAAACGCCCCGAGCCAAGGTCCACGTCCCAGTAAGATTTTAGAAATCGCCCCAAGAGTCCGAGGGTTCCCGTTAGCCAACGGTCGCTGCCGTTACTTGATTATCGTTTCTACGTAAACGGGCGAGTGTTGTGAATTTTCTTGCTATTTTCACGGATATAGGACGATTTCGTATAATTTAACAAAAATCTGCCATTTCGACGTGAGGTCAGCGAATTCTTTATTTAAAAAACTAGCTTTTGCCTGCAGATTTACTTGCGTAGATTTTAATTCTGGATGTCGACACCAGCACCATCTACTGGGTCTAACTATTGCTAGGATCCATGTTTGTGACCCCATGTACAAAAAAGTCATCAAAATCGGCCAAGCTGTTTAGGAGAAGAATTACAAAAACACGCACACTGGAATGTTATATAAGTACATAGACTAGAGCCCCAAGGTTAATCTCCACAAATGAAGAAATTAAATACCATTATCCTCAACAAAGCACATGAGTACCACAAAAAAGAAACGATCTCCTGATGCGTGCAAAACGACCCTTTAAGAAAACAATAGATACCTAATTAATTTTCTTTTAGAACAACATAAAAGAGAATGGAAAGAATAGGATAACGAAACAGACATTAGCAGAAAAGCGGATTTAAACCGATGCAATATCACCGTCCAACCAAAAACCAACTTTCTTCCAAACAGGATAGAGTATATTTGGGGTGCATAAAGAAAACAGGGCTATTACACAGACAATGAATGTTAGGAATGCCCAAAGGGATATGTTCGCAGTAATTATGGTGGGGTAAGTAGTAGGTGAGCGCATATTTTCCTTGTTTATGTGAGGCAATGGCGGGTTCTTCGAATAGTTTTGAGACCACAGTAGTCAGTTAAGTGACAGAACAAGAAGTTTTATGGGACCGTTGTCTGAACTTAAATGCTTTTGTAAATAGTCGAAGAACTTATGGGTTAACGACAGCTGTCTATTTTCGATTGGCTTCTATTGACACATAATACTTATTAGTCATAATCTGTACAGAAGAGTCACTCTGCGGAGACACAAAAAAATAAAAGCTACTCTCATCATGGGACAATAAGGTGCTAAGTCGACTGATCTTCGAGGAGGGTGCCGCCGTAAATATTTTGACCAAATAAGCCCGTCCTGCTCTTGATATATTTGATACATCGATAATCGACTGGCGATCGAAGATCGATCTTAGATTAAAGTGAAACTGTCAATTGACGTCATCACATATCATTCCATCATCGATCAATGGATCTATTGATGGTTTGTGGATTGGTGTAGCTACACACTTACTCTTTAGTTCTAAAAACTACACAAGTACACAGAAGTATTTTTTCGGACTGTTAAAATACCCAGTAGCAAGGTACTTCCTTTTCTTTGTAATTATCTTCGAGAACTTTACTATTAACGAAAACGGTATAGTATTTTACGACAGGAACAACTCACACGAAACCAAAGCCTGTAATATCTTTAGTCGTGTATAGAAAACAAATCAAAGTTTTAAATCTTCGCAGCAATTTTGGACGAGGGAAACTCCTGAAAGTTGGAGCTACCGACACCGTTTCATTTTAAGTGGTAAGAGTTGGTGCTGTGTTTGAGTTGAAGATAGTACTGGATCTATATACTCGTAAAATACTGAAAGTACCGCAACAATGTTTCGGTTCCGTCTGCACTGAGATAAAATAATACGTTAGCAATTGATTTTTTCAGTTCCTGTTATTCGTTTAACCATTTTGTAATTACAGCAAAGATTTATGTAATGCCTTGTATTCATAAATGATTTGATGTAATTAAAAAAAACATTTTGTAATCATCATACAAAGATCATTTGTTCTAGTCTACTAAAAACATTTACAGATATTGTAGACGGAAGAAAGGCAGGATGAACCAAAATATCTTCTATAGAGTCAAAGAGAACAAAAAACAACTAGGTACACATAAAAAAATATTAAAATTATTCGGAATTATGAGTTTGAGGAAGTCTTCAGAATTACTTAAAACTTTATTCTCGCCAAAGACCTTGATGGGAAACTTAGCAAAGGAAGGATTTGTGCTACAATTAAAATGACAAAGGGATGACCTATTTACATACCATTTGTTTCACATGCATCCCGTCCTAGTAATTAAGTTCTTACTTTAAAAGACTTCCAAGTATGGGTTCACATTTATAATACTCTCTAGCAAGGACTATAGTTTAGATACATGGTGCATAGAATATTTTATATATTCTATGGAAAAAACGGGAGAATTCTGTTATTGTAATTGTATGCCCAATATCTCGAAATGATTTTCACCAAAAAATCAAGGACATATTTTTACAATTACACAATTTTATCCAATTAACTACAAATACTTGACTATTGGACTGAAGCTATGGCAGCTCTCTGTGAACCGTTCAGATGTCACTCGACACGTCTGGCCGAGCACTTCGGCACAAAAACCGATTTTCCTCGGAAGCTGTGTAAAGAACGCACTACAATTTAATGTGGCTTGGTTGGTATAAGTTATAAGCAAAGCAAATTATTAAAGAAAACATTCTTCGTTGTCCTATGTAGTGAAAATTGGACTCTTAACTCTACTGTATGATTTTGTCTCGATGTTATTTATGAGTATCTCCTTTTTCAGATTACTACACCTAATGTTAAACCACAGAGTTACAAGTGTTAAACCTACTGTTATATCAACCAACCAGCTTTACAAGCAGCGCGGATTCAGCAGTATTTTAAAAGCGTTAGCGTTCAATACATAACTCTACTTTTGCTATCATCATACACTTAGGGCATGTTTTCTCAAAAAAGTGATCCTAAGTATTGCGCCAACCTGCTTTGATTATAAACGCTCTATGAAAAATGAAGTAGCAGTACTATCATCTCTGCCTTTCCCTTGCACCACAGGAGAGCGCGCCTCATGAACAAAGGCACCGGATAACAAACAATTACACCGTTTTCGTGCGCTCCCTAATCTGGGTCTCTGTTTGTACGGTGTTACACCGCCGCTGTTACATAGCCTAACAAAAGCTGGATCAGTGGCATTTATGCTCCTTTTGTTTTTGGCAGTATAACCAGCTAATTGCGTCTCCTACGTACATCTATTGAAAAGCTCATGATCGTCACCATATTAAGGTTCAGCACCAGCCTTTTGTATTTGTTAATCCAACTGAAGCAGCTATAATCTAGTCTTAATAGACTTGGATTATGGGTGTCTAGCGCGTGTTGGAATAGATTTAATCTGATAGAAAGGAACTAATTTGATTAGATAAAACAAATAGAATGAGTCGATGGATCTAAATTTACGACAGCGACGTAGTGAGGTAATAAAATATATCAGTCATTCCGTGCGGTTACGTAATAAAACATTCTTAAATACAATTTATTGCAAAGACTTGTTTTTTGCAATAATTAAATTTATTTGGTTGTTCGGCAGTGTTTTTCGATACAGATGTTAAATTGAATATAGTATACATACAATGTAGCTGTGATGGTTTTAGTTCTGAATGAGTTGACCAAGGAAAACTATTCTTGAAGCTAGTATGCTCTTATTACTTATATTTTCCAATATAGCCTACAATTTAAAACACTAAAGCTAAAGGCTACCTATGTAAGTGGTGAGATTCTTTAATTTGATAATTTGTAAATCTTGTAGTCCACTCCTAATAATGAGTCCGTTGGAACAAATGTTGAAAATGTAGTAATTAACTTATATGAAAGTTAAGAGTGGCTAGAGAGTTTCAAAGCTGCAAATTAAAGCGTTAAGTGATAAAATCTAGGAAAGTTAGTGCATTTGTAGTGTTTCTACACACTTCGCTGACGCTATCCAGAACTCTATTAAGTTTGTATAGTTTATTTAAGCCTGAACGGGGAATAAATGAGAAAATCTTTATTTTACGCACGCTTCATCTCTACATATTTTTTTACTCTCACAAAAAAATCCAATACCTCCTTTAATAGCCAATTGAAATGCTCCTGCTTATTGTTCCATTATTAATATTTTCTTTTCTCTCGACAAATTGCGTTGCTTCAGCGAAATGTTTTGGAAAAGGTTCTTGATTAGCCTCCTGATTTTCTTTGTACGCTACCGTTTTTTCACTAAAACTTTTTCTCTCAGTTCGTTTACTTTTAAAATAGCTCGCCTCTTGTTCAAATACCCTATTACGGTAGGTGATCGACAAAATGGTGTCTTTAGTTTCTTTGATCCGTTAGTAAAAAGCAGTAAACGTTATTTTAAATAAAAACAGTACTCAAGAATATTTTAAGATATAGACTAGTCAAAATATTTTAGACACTGGTCCCCTTAAATGTATGAGCTCTTTATAATATAAATTATACAATAAATTTTCTTTATATTATAAAGAAAATTATACAATTCGCAGTAGTCATTACCATTAACCGGCCGCACACCCTAAAATGTTTTTAATCGATGGGACCCACACGATAATCATTCGGTAAAACATCAAAACTTTTAACCCTCCACTGCGCATGTTCTTATGTTAAACACAAATTGCGCGGCCACCTGTCGCGGGCTAATTGGATTCTTTATGCGAAAATATTTGTCCCTTCAGACCCAAAACAGACCAATTGAACGTGACCCCTCTACTGTTGTAAATCAAGTTATCTCACGCGTGATTCAATGGCGTACAGGGGCCACACTGGCCTGGTCGGTGACCCTTCCGCTTGCCTTGATTAACGTTTCCTTGCTTTTGTGTGAAACGTACCCCTTAATATGAATTAATACGATTTTCTGTTCATCTCATGTAGAAATGTGTTCGTAAGGCTATTTTGTTCGAGCCATATATTTTGGTATATTGTGAAGGTACCCCTATAAATCTGAATGAAATATTTACGAATGAATAACAAAGTAATTTCAGGTAAATATAACTCAATCTAGTTTGGTTTTTAACTATATAACAAAGTAGCGTAGGTAGGAACCACCTAATGTTAAGCAGTTACTGTAGCCTATAGGTACTTGCCACACCATAGGCATAGCTCGCACAGACAGAGATATGGGGAAGGGGTGGGGGTTGGGTTCCGGCTCTCACTCTCATCGTATGAAACGCAGCTTTAATAGCAAATTAACGCCGATCTTCTGTGAGAAGGTGGTACTAGCCCGGTTAAGCCAGTACATATATGAATTGTAGGCAATTGACTCCACAGTCATTTGATTCCACGGTTGAAACAGACCTCTAATCTGATACCTTAATAGGACAAAATGACCAATTTCTAATATTAACTGTATTTTAAGAATAAAATAAACTACATTTGAGAATCTATTTATTAAACCCATAAGCGACGACCGCTTGGCGCAGTGGTTTGAGCGTTGGCCGCTCGGCTCACTGCCCCGGGTAGCGGGTTCGATTATCGCCAGGGCAAATTTCAGAAATGGCCTTCTCGTAATTTTCCCTGGTCTGGGTGTCACTGGGATCGCCCCCAGTCCATTGTACGATACCCATAGTACAACCGTTGCTTAGTTTGGGACCATGCAGTTGGTGTGTCAGTCTGGCGATATTTATTGATTTATATAAGTACTACGCTTACGCTTAAAATTATGTTCTCCAATGAAGACTGATGTGGCAATTGTACGGGCAATCTTTCTGCTTACTACGAAGTAAAATAAGCAATATCACAAAGCGAAGGGTCTTTCTTTATTTTCTTTGAAAGACAAATTTCTTATTCGACCGATCCAAATTCCCGCCACGAATTTGCCAATGACGCCTTTCCAATACTCCTGCGAGTGTTTTCTTCTTTCATTTATTATTTTCTGTTCGTCTTTAGCCAACGTTCGTGGTTCGAAGTCGACGCAGGTTCGAAAAGTAATCTTCATTGGGTTTGGTAATATCTTTGTTTTTGAAAAGTCACTGCTAGCAATTGGTGTGGTTTTTTCTGCTTTTCGACGTAGAATTTGTATTTTAATAAATAATTTCATTTCACTAGGACCACTTCGATAAAACAACAATGTAAGCGATCATTCACACAGTTAACCCAGCACCGAAAATATATATTTATTTTACTGTATTCGGATGTGACCATTATCTGTAAAAAATGTGTCGTAACAACGGTGTCGGCTTCTTCGTGATAATGTCTGCTTAGCTATCGTTAAAATCATGCTACGTGTTGTAGTCACTACAGTGAAATATAATATGATCTCAAGGTATCTGTGTTATGCTTCGATAAAATAAGTTCTTATACTATAAGAGGGTTATGGTGTTGTGTCCAAAACCTGAGGCTTTAGCCGAGCTCACTTAGATCAACTATTTTTTAATCCAACGTTAGATCCATATCCGTCCATGTGTCGATGGATGGCTATTAGAACGTAGATCCCAGTGGATTTATTTTTAATCAAATCCGTTACACACGCCTGCAACGATAGAATTATGTCTGCTAAAATTCTGGTATATTCAATTTGCACGTGGATCATTTTGTCAAATTTGTTATTCATAAATTGTGTTCGACAGACGAATGAATGATTGACGAGTTTTTTATTGAGATTAATCACCTGATTAATAATTTAAAAATGTATATTTTCATAATTTGTGGATTAGCTCCTGTATGTGAAATATCAAATCGAGGTAGGTTTAGTGAAAGGTATTTGATAACTGATGATGATGATAACATAATAATAAAAACAAGTGCTTCTAGACCTTTGATAAATCCATGAATAATAGATAAAGATGCAAACACCTTATAGCATATTTTAAAATAAATAAAAATCTATGTCTTCTATATGCGCTTTTAGAGGAATATAAAACATTAGTATTCCCAGCTAGTTGAATAATAAATAACATTTTGAAGAGTGTAATTTATGAAACACGAAATGTGTGGCGGCCGCCACACAGTTTTGTAAAACAAATATTATGGGATAATGTTTGTTCACTGATGTAGCTTCGCGTCTAGTTGGAAAATGAATCAACTTGTTCCAAAGTAGCTGAAGCATCCTTTCAAGGCATTGTTTCCTTAAAACAATGTAAGAGAGATAAATGATAAAGTTTACAAGGTAGGTAGGTATCGCAGATATTATATTTCTTTCAATTACTGACCACAAAGAAAATTCATCCATGTTATTTTTGATAGGATGACTTATGTAAAAGCACCACGAGATTATATAAAATACTCTGACTACTAAAACTTAATAATTTTCGGCAGTCAGTAAATTTCCTCCAGCCTGTCTGAATGGAACATAAAAAAAATTACTTAAATGTAAAAAAAATCACGCAACGAAGAAAATTGCTAACACACACTACAACACATTGAAAAGAGTTATCTACTGCTGAAATGTTTCTCTATAAACGCAAATATAGCATCTCCCTTTACACCGCATTTGAATTCAAATCAGAAAAAAAGCGTATGCAATTTTAAAACTACCATCACTAACCGAGATGGGAGTAATCCTAATAACGTCTGACATTTTCATATTTCCATTCCGTTTTCCCTTAGCGAACTAATTTGCGTACATCCTTTTGATGGCAGCATCTAACGTTGCGAGCGCTTCAAATGGGAAAGCAAATTTGTTTAGCCAAATGCATTAGTCGAGCCATTTCGGTATCCACCGTTCCCAGGATGATATTTTTTTGTATAAAAAGTAGAATCTGCAATCTCGGCTGATATTGGAAAAGCACATTTATGACTGATGATTAGAGTTTAACTCTTCTTGTTGCAGCTAGTAGATTTTCCTCTACCTAAGTATATCGTATTATTAAAACACTGATCTTCTTTTCATTTGGCTCAAACACAACTAGCTAATTCTTTACCTTCCACGCTTTGCTTGCCACTTCTCAGATTAAGGTGAAGGCGCCTGTCTAGCCCGCGAAATTCAAAATTTTCGAGTATTTTTATAGTTTATCCAAAATCTGAAAACATTTAAGACAACATTTTGTGATTTGCGACAAACACAGTATGCAGTGCGTTTATTAATACATTTATTTTACTCTAAATATTATCACGGTGGATATGATACTAGTAAATCACTAAATATACAAAAATTGCCAGATTATCTGGATAGCTGTCGTTCTTGAAATGTTTTAGAGTAATTTGAATATATTAATAAATGCTCTGCACACGGTCTTTTTCGCGAATTACAAAATGTGCTTTTTATTATTGTCAGATTTTGAAAAATTTCTAAAAAACCTCAAATGTTTGAACTTCGCGGGCTAGATGGGCGCTTTAGCCTTAACGTTATTAATATTTTATGTCATAGTAAAGTGCATACTCTATTAGGTAGGTAAGTTAATTTAGATAGACAAGACGAATTAGAAGGTGAGGAAGTGGGCAGGATTAAAGACTGTTAAAAATCTATTGAAATAGCAAACTCAGGGTGCATTAATACTTAAAAATCACTAATGTAAGTGCAGCCTTCATTCCAAGTATGTGCCAGTTGTATAATGATCTCTTTCCTGAAGTCCCATTTCAGTCAACTTGTTAAAATATTTACTCAAAAATTCTAGTAATTTTGACATTATTTTGCAAACTTTCTTCGAGCAAAGTCGGCGTGGCGGCGCTACAAAAAAAGTGTCCCAAAATTTCTGTTGTAGCGGCCCGCAATTACCATTAATGTCATGTTATTAAATTAAGAATAAAAATCTGATTGGCTGGTTCAAAACAAGTTGGCCATGCCTTCGGTGCTGCTGATTAGTTGTTTGTTAAAATCGAGTTGGTCGTGGTCTAAAAATCAAACGAAAGAGTTCTCTTTGCGGTTTCAGTGCGGTTTCAGTGCGGCGTCGTGAGAATATTTCAATATTCGATAATTTTTCGTAAAAATAAAAATAGCATTGTAAAAATGAACTCTTCAAGTGACGAATCCATAAATTCGGTAGACAAGTTACGAAGACAGTGCAGGTACTGTGTTTTGAAATGATAATTCAGAAAGCGGTGGGTGATACACCGCAAGCATGTCTAAATCATTACCATCACACAGCTCAACATTGTTAGGCACAAAGTTAATCCATAGGCTGAAACGATTACGTCCGCTCAGTCGCGTCCCTCCGGATTGAAAAATGGCTGTGGGGTCCGCGTTTCGCTGGTGAACATTTGCATATTTAGACGACATTCTCGTTTATTCCGCTGTGATGCCCCCCCATATATCTCGCATTGTCTCATCGGTTTTGTATTAGAATAAGATTTTTCGTATTGTTCTGGGATGATTAGAGTTTCTTTTTTGAATTCTTGATTAGATTTAGTTTGGCTCTGAGTGTTTTGTTTGTTTATATTTTTTTCGCTATTGGTAAATGTTGTTCTAGGTTAATTATTTCAAATAACTTTTATTATAACACCCAGTGAGCTTACTATCTCCGACCAAAGAATACTACTACTTATGGTAATCTTTTGGCCGGAGATTAAGACGTGTGCTAATTCTGTTATCTCAAAATCACGAGTTACGACTGAACTTAACACGGCTAAACACATTGCCGACTTGCTCGTAAACTGTGAGCATGATAAGGATGACAATAGTTGCTTTAGCCACGATAAGTTTGCGTACCAACCAAATATAGGTCTAATATTGAACTATTTTTGACGATTACGATTCTTGCCTTTGTGGGTTGAGCGTGAGCCGGTCGGCTCACTGTACTGAGTGCATGGAGTGGACTCAGGATCCATTCCCGTCAGGATACATTTTGAAAATGGCCCTTTCGTAATTTTCCCTCGTCTGGGGTGTCACTGAGATCGCTCCCAGTCTTTTGTACAGTAGCTACAGTATAAGAGTTGCTTAGTTTGTGATCAAACAGTTGGTGTATTAGCCTGTAAATATTGATTTATTATTTACCTAATCAATCAGTTGGTGTATTAGCTTGGAGATATTGATTTATTCTTTACCTATAGCGTGTACAATAAGCTACATTTTTTATTACTTCTTCGGGAAATACAGCAACAGTATTTTTAGAGGTCGTTATAAATTCCCGAGAAAAACAGTGGCGTATCAGCTAATTTAACGATTTTATTATACATTTAAAATCGGGTCGCACAAATAAAACACATTCTGTAAATAGCGGACAGGCGAACGTACTCGGCCAGCCATTTATAATTCAATTGTCCACCCTCGGATTATGTTATAACAGGAACGAATCAATTATTCACGGCCGACCTGCATCTATTTACTGGTTTTATAAAAGGTCGTTGTTGAATATTGATAGGTATGTTTTATTAGCATTAAGGTACTTACTAGTGGTCTGAATGGACAAGTAGTTTGTACTTATACTAGGTGATACAAAATGGGTATACTATTTTTGTGCAACTTAACTTTGTAAATCTCAAACTATCGGCTTTGTGGGATAGTTGAAGTACTAAAGATTTTGTAGACTTGTGAAATCGGTCAACAGCTGTATTCCTATAACACCTTTTGTTTTTCAAGTTCCCTCCAAAGCTGATGGTTTTAGAATTACAAAGTTAAGTTTTGAAAAAAAAAGTATACCCATTATGTGTCACCTTGTATGTTATAATAGAACATGACAGGATAGATCTCGTGTTTGAGAGCGGTCTTAATAAGTACGCTTTTGACAGTTTGTATTGGTATGACCACAGACTTGTGGTATGACATAAGAATGACATTTTCAAGATCACTCTCAGACTTGAGATTGATTTATGAATACGGGCCTTTAGTGTATGGCATGGAATCTTTGATAAAAGATCAAAGCATGGAATAATAATAATAAATATCGCCAGACGAACACACCAACGGTATGGTCCCAAACTAAGCAACGCTTGTACTATGGGTACCGTACAATGGACTGGGGGCGATCCCAGTGACACCCAGACCAGGGAAAATTACGAAAAGGCCATTTCCGAAATTTACCCTGAGGGGAATCGAACCCGATGCAGTGAGCCGAGCGGCCTACGCTCGAACCATTGCGCCAAGCGGTCGTCTAATACTCAAATTGTATAAAAAATATTTTTATTTTTCTAAAAAGAAAGAGCCATCAATCGTCGGTGAGACAGGCGACTGGGATGGAAAGGAATGTCAATAAATGAGAAGAAAATTGGTCTCTTCCGTGCGGAAATTGAAATTTAAACCTCCACAAAGTAGGGAAAATGAATCGTCAGTGACACAATCATAGAATCAAAGTCAGGTCCAGAATTTAAAGGTTAATTTTTGTATATTGAATACATGACGATTGCGTGTCTTGTCAAATTTCATGTAAGATAAGTAATAGCCATATAACAACAGTTGCATACTCTTTCTTTGTATTGACATGGCTTGAAAAAACAACCGTATTATATCATATTATGGACCTACTGATCAAATTAATAATTATTATTGTGTTGCGACACTATAAACCAACGCTTTGAGTACTCGCCTAGAAGTAATAAAAAAAAACCTACCTCCACGGTTTTATCTATAGTCCAATAAATTTATTCATAGTCACAGAGTAAGACCGCAATTTATTTGCTCATTCTGCCGAATCCGGTCATTCGCATTACCATAGCTAAGGGCACGGTACAAAAATTCTCTCTCACTGTGTATTGGGGTACATAGTAAAGGCGGAAAGCGATAAAATACTAAGTCAGTGTACTGACAGTTAAATGGCCATATTTGGTCATATTTAATTTAGTATATTTTACAAGCTTTTATTTTTTATATAAACTCATAAGTAGGTGCAAATTATTTATAGGGTAATTGACTCTTGAGTGTATATTTTTGTACTTTTTGAATTCGAGACCCAAATTCCATTGGGTCTTTGCAGACATAATCTCCTTAAAGAGATTTCTAAAAGTTTAGTCAGCGTAACCGACAAACCAAGGGGTGGGCATTTCGTCGCTAAGCGAGCTTCAGGCTTTATCCATCCAGCGGGGAAATGTAGCTAGTATCTTGAGTGCCTATGCTTCCGCATGGGCCAAATTTTGTATATATTCTATTAATTAGTAAGTAGTTGTACATAATTAATTTATATTCCTTTTATCCTTGTGTAATAGTTTCTAAAGATATGAAATCAAACCAAATATATTACCTATTAAACTTTGCTAACTACTCATTGGAACGAAATAAGATAAGAAAAATATAATATTATTACATAATATTAAAAAATATACTTTTTTTTTGGTACTCCCGCTTCCTCCTCTACCTTGAACCACCGATCAGTGGCTTGGTTGACCTCTTTCAGTATCGAATGGAAGATTTATAGAGGTCGACATCCACTCTTTATACAAGACGAGGGCACAAAGTACATAGGCCGCAGACAAAACACTATTGATTTGTGACCGGAGAAGCATTATTTATTCGTTGTAGGATTATCAACTGCTTAAAGTAACGTACATTAATGATTTAAAAAGGGAGAAAATGTTTACATCATGTCTCCACTTTCACTTTCATGGATCTTTTCAATCCTGTTTTTTTCCTTTACATCGTTCAATATTGAATAAAAAAAACTTTTTTGAAGGGACTTTTTTATAAATGTGCTATAAAAATTGTATCTTGCTGGATTTCTTCCTGAATAGGTTAGCAAGTTGTATGATATAGTCGATAATTTATTGACTACAAAATTGCAAATATAAATTGCTTCAAATTAGTCCGTTTATAAGGAGGACCTTGAGTAGGTACCATGATAGAAGAAAAATAAAGTTAATGCTTTTCAAATTCATATTCGTAAAATTCATAGCTAAAAAACTGCGTACGACAATAAATGTATTGTTACTGAAACAAATGACCACTTAAACAATTTTTCAAAATCATGAAGTTGGTAACACTCGCTTTGGTAACAAAGAGAGCATGTTGTTTCAGTTTTCTGCATTTTATGTACTTACCATTGACTTGATTATCATTAACAATAAATATTACTGAACTATGTATATTTAGTTTAAAAAAGTATAAATGGTGTACACAGTGCTGTAATAGTACATTGTTACACGAGTGGTGAAAGTGACTGTCTTTCACCCGAGGTAAACACTGTGCTTTTCATTACGAATACAAGGAAAGTAAAAATAAAAACAGGAATTGGCTAAATAAATAATACAAGGAAGTATGAACAATACTCTACAACTCGAAAAAAAAAATAAAGATCGGATTGCCGCCTATTTTGTTTTTTTTTCGTTGGCCGGCTAACTTCCTTATTTAGCCATTATTTTTCATTTTCATCTTTAAATATTTTGCCCAAATCTATGTTATTTTAAAGAAATTGTTGAAACTAAATTATAATTAAGTCATATAAAAATATATACTTATTCTTTAATTAATACTTATCTTTATGTAATTTCAATTTTACATCGTGCTGTAATTGAGTGACTGTAGAAAAAGTTTGAACATGGTTCCATAGAAATGTGAAAATGGAACTAGTTTTTTTTTAATAATTTGACAGCTGTCAGTTGAAAGCGATTCTCCCGGGCCGGAAAAGTATTACTTTCAACCCACTCCTCAGGCAACTTCAGACCTACTTTCAGAGTATGAGTAATGAAAAGTAATTTAAAGCTTATAGCGATGCATGTGACGATGATGACATGTCCAGATGTAGACAATGTTCTACTGACTCAAGGGAACGTACACTTGAATATACGCTTGCTCACAAACTTTTTATTTCACAGCAACGTTGAAGAACAAACGCCATTATTAATTCAAAGACAATTTAATAGACTACCGAATTTCACCCTCTAACACGTATGAATATTTAGAATGTAACCCGCACAGTTAATGAGGTGAGACCCATTAATAGGCCTTTTGTGTTGAAATTTGCACACCTAATAATATTAATTTTCGTTTACTTTTAGGTGCTAGAGTTCTCTACGTAATTAAGTTTATATACTTAACCTTATTAAAACTTAATTATTGGGATACCGGATATAATACCATACGTTCCTATTTATTTCTGCCAGATTGCCCAGATTTTATGGAGCACAGTTTTTTCCATAGAACTTTGTAAAGTAGATAATCACAAGGTCAAACCACAGTCTGGTAAATAATATCTACATTCAGACATGATCTCCTGAATGACCATATTAAATATGGATATTTGGATAATGATTATCAACTACTCGGGCTTTCGACAAACGATTGTATGATTGATTAGACTGTGGCCAAACCATAAGCAAGCCTAGTTGTGTGCGTTTTTTATTGCTCTTGTGGCTTTGGTTTTACTCTGCGTTCGTGGAACGTAAGCCTTTTAACCGCTCGTATCTCGCCCGACTTGCAATCGACTAGACTCCAAATGAAATAAATTATTAGGTGTCTAGTTATTTCTAGCTTTTTAGTGCACCCAACATTTTTTTTGTCGGTCCAATTTTTTTTTAAATACTTTTTGTAGTGACTGTACTTTTTGTATTGTTACACTGTGGTGAAAGATTATTATACACCTATATCTTGTCGGTAAATAAAGGTGGTAATTTACCCGACTCACTTCCTCATTGTAGGTACCAACGTGTCTGTATAACTGTACGAATATTACGTTAAATTCATATGAAATAACATAATATAATTATAATTAACGTTATGTTGTATCGTGAAATTACTGGTTTTGTAATATCTGTACAATGTCTCCCGGGCATGATATTAATTTCCCTCCCAATGTAAATATAAATACACCATACCTATTATACTTACTTAATACATTATACGTAGTAATGAATATTGCTTCCGCTGTGATTAAGAGTTGGTCTTGGATACAATTTATGAATTTCCGTATTGAAAAAGAATGGTAGTATGTTATTATTTTATTTTATTTTATACCTATCAACTAAGACAACAAATGTGTTTTATTGTGTAAAAATAACAATACTAACAAAATTGTATTGCTAAGTTTTGCACAGATTATGTTCTTCTGCATTCACTTATAATAATTGTCAATTATTATTTTAATTATTATTTTTACAAAATCCTTTGGTACACAAATTAAAAAAAATCGCAATTTATAAACATCTTTGGCCTGGCGTGTTTGCAATTGTCATAGAATTCTAGATTCTTGCTGCAGTTAGCAAGTGAAATGTAAGCTCCTTTAACCGGCACGAGACTGAAACGATACGTGGGTACTTTTCAGTTTATATTTCTTACTTATTTACATATAATAAATTAAATAGAAGTAAGCCGAATATTAAATTTTATATTAACTCATCCTACTAATATTATAAATGCGAAAGTTTGTGAGTGTAGATGTATGTTTGTTACTCCTTCACGCAAAAACTACTCAACGGATTTGGATGAATCTTGGAACACAGATAGTTTATAACCTGGATTAACACATAGGATACTTTTTATCCCGATAATCCCGAAATTTTTGATAAGTTAAATACTACGCGAACAAAGTCGCGGGCAACAACTAGTGATTAAATAAATATTTTGTTAAAATTACATCTAGATGATAATGAGATGTGTTGTGTGAATAACTCGCTAAAGGGTGGTAACTAACCAATCGGTAAAACATCGATTAATGTACAATCGAACATTGTTCTATGGAGAATCTGTTGATCGATGTCGACTTATATAATTCTACCATCGATCGATAGATTGATCGATTGGTGTGACAACACTCTAAAGTATCATAGGACTCAAACGATTTCTACACTGTGATACCCATTAAAGAGTTGGACTGCTGTATACTTGTTGCCTAACTATCAATTGTTTATCAATACTATTGACATATAAAAATGCTATCGATAGTATTGATAGTTTATGTATCGAAATCTATCTATCAATGTTTTTAATAGCAGGCTTGTGCCTGCTATTAATAATTAGTATCAATAGTTTAGAAAACTAGCCACAGTAGGTATGGGTACTAACAATAGTATTCAGAACTATCGACAGTTTTGTCACACGGCAATACTATCGATATTATGACTTGTTTACGAGGTCAACTGTCGATATATCAATTATCGATTGTTAGGCAACCCTACTGTATACTTATATTGAGTATCTCGTTTTATTTATACCAGATGTGGGTTCACAAGGAACCGAGTTTAAGTTTCGCTGTGGAAGCTTTCAGTTTTCCTTAACGGTGATATTATGTACGTTTTACTATTCTGTTAAATATGCTTTGGTCTCTATAATATCCTACTAATATTATAAATGCGAAAGTTTGTGAGTGTGGATGTATGTATGTATGTATGTTTGTTACTCCTTCACGCAAAAACTACTGACCGGATTTGGATGAAATTTGGAACACAGATAGATTATAACCGGGATTAACATATAGGATACTTTATAACCCAATAATCCAATACTACGCGGATGAAGTCGCGGGGCACAGCTAGTAAAATATATTTTTAAAGTCCTGCTATTGGTTAAGCCTTCATGGCCCTAACCACGCTAGCTACTCAAATAGAAAAGCAAACGCTCGCGATTACGTTTCAAAAGCGGAGTGCGAGAAATCCTTTTGGTATAGGTATTATAAATAAAAATAGTATACTATCGCGCATGTACTTATGTCCAGAAGGTCTAAAATACCATTGGCGAAATACATCTCAGTCAGCTTCTTCGGGGTATTATACATTTATACATTATCGGGCCCGGGAGGCATAGTCCTGGCTTGAAAATAAAAAATAATTCTAAAACCCGATTGCAGCGCCACGAAACCAGTCCAATTGAGAGTGTACGCTATCATCAAACACACACAAAAAAATGCATCATAATCGGTTCAGCCGTTTAGGAGGAGTTCAGTGATAAACACACATATGCACAGAAGAATTCTATATAAAGATTTATATTGATTTTACTAGTTACTGAAAATATATCGAAAATAAAACTATTTTTACGGATTATATCGCGTTTATTTAATTTTATGTTCCCGACGTTTCGGTTTCGGCTCACTGCACATGGTGGTTGTGGGTTCGATTCCCACCGTGGCAAATTTCGGAAATGGGCTTTACGTAATTTGCCCAGGTCTAGGTGTCACTGGGATCGCCCCCAGTCCATTGTACGGTACCTATAGTACAAGCGTTGCTTAGTTTGGGACCATACTGTTGGAGTGTTCGTCTGGCGATATTTATTTTTATATTTTAACTAGCTGTGCCCGCGACTTCGTCCGCGTGGAATTTAATTGACAAAGTTTCATACAAACTTTCATCCCCTATTTTATCCCCTTGGGGGTAGAATTAATCAAAATCCTTTCTTAGCGGATGCCTACGTCATAACATCTACCTGCATGCCAAATTTCAGCCCGATCCGTCCAGTGTTTGGGCTGTGCGTTGATAGATCACTATGTCAGTCAGTCAGTCAGTCAGTCAGTCAGTCAGTCAGTCAGTCAGTCAGTCAGTCAGTCAGTCACCTTTGAGTTATATATATATATATAGAAGAAAGAAAGAATAGGCTAGTATAGGCTTTCTTGCCAACTTTGTGGATGTATGATAGATATGAAGTGATTTCAACGGAACTCATTCACATGTTTCAATAAAACTTTCTAAAATTTATTTGCAATGTTCACGGCCGTGTTGAATACATTATTCGTAGAATCGCATTATGCGCGATAGAACGCCACATTAAGCTTGGTGCAGATGCTCGGTGTTCCCGGTTCAACGAGCCGGCCGGGTGCTATTCCCATGTGATAAGGGTACATGCACACCGCTTCGCCCGGATACTCCTTAAATTTATTATGGCGGGGAAAGGTGGAAATGGGACGGAATATGGTCGTGTGCTATGTTCTATTTCTCTGTGGTATAACTTCCAGAAAAATATTACTGTATTTTCAAGTGCGAAGTACCACTATGTCATGTATTTTTTGAGGACTTTAGATGTATACTAGGTGAAACAAAAAGGGTATACTATTTTTTTTGCAACTTAACTTTGTAAAACTCAAACTATCGGCTTTGTGGGACAGTTGAAGTACTAAAGGTTTTGTAGACTTGTGAAATCGGTCAACAGCTGTATTCCTATAACACCTTTTGTTTTTCAAGTTCCCTCCAAAGCTGATGGTTTTAGAATTACAAAGTAAGTTTTGAAAATAAAAGTATACCCACACGTACTGAAGTGTATAAATTAGTGTATTAAAATATAATTCTATTCATTTGTAATTTTTTTTTTTTATATTTAAGACAAAAACTAAATAAATGGTTACTAAAATTTCAAGAAGATTTATAAATAATGCCGAGTCTAACCCCCGAACACCGATACAGTCGATGTCACTAAAGGTCAAGACCCAGACGGGTTAACCGGCGCGGCCCGACACCGTGACGGGCAGACTTTAAAGCCGTGAGTAAACATTACACAAAAACAACATTAAACGATAAAAGATTCGAAAGACGATTAGAAACGTAATGTACATAAAAACGCAAAGGTACATAAAAATATTTATACATTTTCACAATTGTTCCTCCCCATTCAGTTTTCGCGACACGTCGTTCTAATAATCAGTTATTTTATGGCATATCTTTTCGCTTTTTCTCTTTTTCTCTTATCAACCCTGTCTTTTTCTGTTTAAACAGTGTAATAAAATACCTCTTTGTCTCATGACGTGCCCAGGAATTCAATATCTCAATCCAGATAGAATAGTGTGGTATTGGATACAGATGGTATTCGGGAGATTTGCGCTCTCCTGTTCCTAGCTTTATTATAAATTCGTTGGATATTCCGACGACATTGAGGACTGGCTTAAGTCTAAGTAATGTCTTATTTTATAAATGCACGTTATTTTGAAAAGCCTTAGTAAATGCTAAATATGATGTTGGTATCTATCACAAAAAAACTGATAGGATTCTTTCTAACGGCTAACCTTTGATTAAATCATTCACCACCAACCAACAGAAAATACTATTCGATATTTTTTGTGGTAAGTATATCATTTTAGCATGTGCAAAATATAATGCGTTATTTATAAATATATAAATGTAATTTAGCCCTTTTAACGTCCCACTTTTGGGCACGGGCTTCCCTTCAATATGAAGGGGATTCAGGCCATAATCCACCACGGTTGCCCAGTGCAGGTTGGCGGATATCACATGTCTTTCGAAAATTTGATAGATTTTCTAAGACATGCACGTTTCCTCACAATGTTTCCTTCACCGTATAAAACCGTGTGTTATTAGGTATATTAGATATTTAGGCCCAAACGATGCTACTTTTATTTATTTACATGCATTTCATTTAAATGTCTTGTTTTTATATTTGGACCCAAGTTCGCTTAGGCACAATCCTTTGGTAATCTCATAAATAATCCACCATCACAAAATGTTAGTGACAAATAATAGTAACGCTCTCTAAAATTGTCCCAATTTATATTCAAGAAGCGGACGAACAAATTCTCTAGGGCCGTGACATTCCGACCACTTTTATTATTTACTTTGTAACACCACACACTGAATCCCCAATGATTTTCAAATAGAGATATCTGCGAGCGGGGATTATAGATGTGAATATTTTTATTGAAATTTCTAGGTCCCAAGTACTCAAGTTTGCCTTATGCGAATACGTGAGGCCTTCGTTGTGACTTGTTTGAAACGTGGAATACAAAACAAAAGTTTTGGACTTTAACTTTGAAAGTGAACTAGCAAGTATCATTATAATGTAATCCCAGCTCCTCTAAGCCGGATCAAGCTGAGGAAATGAAGCGATCCTTTTGGCCGAAGCACGCGGACCTGCAACATAGCATTGTCAATTGGCCGGTGACACTGAGTCAATACTTGCATCTATTTATGTACCTACTAGCTGTGCCCCGCGACTTCATCCGCGTAGTATTGGATTATTGGGTTCAAAAGTATCCTATATGTTAATCCCGGTTATAATCTATCTGTTTTCCAAATTTCATCCAAATCCGTTCAGCAGTTTTTGCGTGAAGGAGTAACAAACATACATACATACATACATATATACATACATACATACATACATACATACATACATACATACATACATACATACATACAGACATACATACATACATACATCCACACTCACAAACTTTCGCATTTATAATATTAGTAGGATCTCTGTTTTTTAACTGGGAAATTTGAAAAATCACGTGTTTAACTTGTTTGTAATAAAAACATCTGTATAATTAAACTGACCTTAACTCTATGGACTCTTCCACTTGGCTTTTTGAGAAGTAGTTATTTGTAATATGTTATACAGGGCATCGAAGTTGATCAGTTCTCAAATTAGTGTTACTTTCTTGTATTCGACGGTTTGTTACGTAATCTCATAATCAGTGTTTAAACCATGTCTCATTACCTCTAAACAGTACCAATTTTATCTTAGATACCGACGACGCCAATTTATCTTATTCCAGTGTTAATGAACCCAAATCCGAAGCTAAAAGCTAATTGTATCGGTCTGGAATCTTGAGTGGGTAAGATTAATAGACGTAGTGATCCCATCAGAATTCAGTACAGATGTCTATTTATCTTGCACCACAAAACATTTTGATAATCATATTGATTGATGATAGTTACCGAAATTTATCTCGCTTCATTCAAACGATGGAGAAGACAATGATTTTTCACTACACTTTTGACAGATAATGACTGTAAACGACATTCATGTTATAGATAAATAATATTGCCAAACTGACACACCAACCGTATGGTCCCAAACTAAGCAACGCTTGTACTATGTGTACCGTACAATGGACTGAGGACGATCCCAGTGACACCCAGACCTGGGCAAATTACGTAAAGGCCATTTCCGAAATTTGCCCCAGCGGGAATCGAACCCGCAACCACCATGTGCAGTTAGCTGAGTGGCCTATGCTCAAACCACTGCGCTAAGCGGTCGTCAAAAATGGTCTAAAATTCTTGCGATAATCTTATGGATTGTGCTCTGTCACAGCTTCGCTTAGCTCATCAGCGCTATGCGTTATGCTCAGATTATAAAAATAGTGTGCACGCAATCAAAAAATGTGATTGCTTAGTAAAAAAAATCTACCCTATTAGGTCGAATGTGGACCCTATAAATAAGGGGTTAAGAACAAACCATGCAATGTATATCTGCTTTCCGATAGAAAGCAAGTACTTAAATAAAATATAATATGTGGCTTTTTATTCTTTATCCGAATGAAGATTAATACTTTTATGGAATAAAAAGATGTAATTGTTATCGGAATTTAATTAATGCCTTTTCATTTTATCAACAACATTAATAATGCGGTATATTTATTCGGAATTGAGATCGTAAGAGGCTATTCGTTTTTTTATTTCCAGAGCTCGTACCGTAAATACATTTCAATTGTTCAGCAGATGGAAAAGTAAATTATTCTATGAAAATTTATGAGCAATATACTTATATGTTTTGTGGAGGGGTAATGTTACAGTAAAATTATATTATGTTATTAAGGTGCCTCAGACGTCTTAAATAATAATCAATATAAATAAATAATGACAAATGGCATTCAATAAAAATAATCCAAATTCGCAGTTGTTAAACATTATCCACCAATATTATGAATTGGTAGTAGTCTATTTCGACTCTTGAGTCATGTGCATAATACTCGTGTAAGTGGCCGCTGCTAGTATCTATACAGCCTGGCGCTACCATGGCGACTTTAATTTAACACACGTATTAGGCTTGGCATTTTCAGATTTTCGAGATATTTAAATTTTATTAAACATTGTTTATTAAATATTGCAACATTTTCTGAAATACCAATTTTGGAGAAGCCTGTGCGTAAATAACTCTAGCGCAGAGGTCACCTGCCGAGGTCACGGATAATAGCATTTCTTCAATAAAATTAAAACGAAAAATAAATACTATTAGAAATAATAATAATACTATTAGCTCGCCCCGCTCCGAGTTGTAGGTAAGAGCGTAAGAGTAGCTGAATGAATCGGATTTTAAGGGTGATGCCAATTTGAATACTTTATTTATGATCTATTTTGTTGGAAAATTTATTTTTTTTCTATTTATGGACTTTTATTTTTTTATTACTATTATGATTATTGACCACTAGCCCTACCTGTGTTTTAAATTAAAGTAGCCATGGTAGCGCCAAGCTGTATGTATACATACAGTTTACATCAAAAGTTGTGACAAATATTTAAACCACAGTAATTTAGACACCAAGACAGTTACGTAAAGTCTGTATTCGCTTATCAGCTCCCTTAAATTTCCTTTCATATTTTTCTTAATTCTGATGAAGAGGGTTTGATTTTCATTGTTATATTTACTAATAATTAGTTTTACTATTTATACTGGGATAGTAGTAAAAATAAGAAAAATCTAGATATATACTCGAGGACCATCCTCAAATGTAAATTACGTGCGGGCACGATCTCGCACACTCTTCTGAAAAAAATAGGTCAAATACATAAACTCCTGTCCAAAGAATTTCATCGAAGGGTTTATCTCACCTTGTTTCAAGCTTTGCGCGCAAGGAATGCTGATCGAGAGGAAATCTTCGCGTCATCGATGCATTCCAGTCACGCGCTCCACAAAGCGGATCCACCGAAACCGTTCCATTGTACTGGTTAATGAAGTAACACACGACCGGACAAATTCCATGAGCAACTATAAATTTCCGTAAGCGGTAACGGGACTGTAGTAAATTGGTAAATAAAATATCGCCAGACGAACACACCAACTGTATGGTCCCAAACTAAGCAACGCTTGTACTATGGGTACCGTACAATGGACTGGGGGCGATCCCAGTGACACCCAGACCTGGGTAAATTACGAAAAGGCCGTTTCCGAAATTTGCCCCGGCGGGAATCGAACCCGCAACCACCATGTGCAGTGAGCCGAGCGGCCTACGCTCGAACCACTACGCCAAGCGGTCGGTGGAGGAAAATTTCAAAATCATATCTTCACAGCTTCCGGTGTCATTTGATAAGTTTATTGTCCCTTAAATCTACAACCAGATCGAAACGTGATCTCGACCGGACATAACCACCTAAATGCATTTAAAACGATTAGCCAGAGATGTCCAATGGCATACAGGTATGGAGGGTTGTGAAGATCTTTTTCTAGGAGTGGGGGACATGGTAAGGACAGTACAGAAAAAATATCAATCCTAACAGCCAAATGCTACTTTCTGCCATCTTAAGACTTTATAAATCCCTTTGTAAACCTCGACGAAAAAAGAGGGGTGTTATAAGTTTAACACGTGTAGGTATCTGTGTTTCTGTGTGTCTGTTTAGTGTCTGTTAAAATTTTCAATTTAGCGTTATTTTTATTTTATAACATGATTAACCTGAGTTGTATCAAATTTAATGTGAAATTTGTAACGACTTTGGTTTATCAGATGTTTAACAACGTAACAGTTCAATAACTTGAAACGATTGTTAATTGAAAGACAGTTTTCAACAGCATAAAGGAAAAAAAACATATGTAGGTACCTGTATACCTAACACGGATTTCGCGAAGCTTACGTATGTAAATAATTTCAAAAGAAATGTATTCCGAGCTTATCCGGCGCATAATTTGAGTGTTTGAGAAAAGTTGTAGGTAAGTATTAGAAAATGTTAAGCCTCGTTCTGAATTTTTAGAACACTTGGAAACTTTGAATAAAAGAAACATGAGAACATGAATGAAAAGAATAGGAGAATTTGTAGAACAGACACTTCTGTAGGACTGCTGGTTGCAACCAAAGAAGGTTTTCAATACCGCTTTAATCTGGAATGGCTTTAAATATCGTCAGACCAACACACCGCCTATGCTCCCAGACGAAGCAACGCTTGTACTATTAGTACCATACAATGGACTTGACCTAGCGACACCCAGACCAAAGCAAATCTCGAAAAGGCCATTTCTAAAGTTTGCACCGGCGGTCATCGAACCAGCAACCACTGGGCACAGTGAACCGAAAGGCCTACGCTCGCACAACTACGCGAAGCGGTGGTTTCAAACGATAACACCGAGAAATATTTATGTACATTGTAGTATCGATAAAACCCCACTACTTGAGTACCGATCGCACAGTGATCTATCTCTGGGTATATCGATATTATAATCTATGGCGACCGGCATTGGCACGGGCGTCCACTTATAAAACTTAAATCATTCTGCATTGTTTACGGTATTTTCTGTTCATACGTTGTAATAACTCGTCATACATTAATAAAAAGTAGATGAATCAGTGTCATAAATGAAAGAACACTAGTTTCAGCAAAAGCTTTGATATGTAGAGTCTATCGTAATGATTCCTAAACTCTTCCTTCATTTCTTTTAATTACTTCGTCATTTCTACATGTGCGCGTATTTTCTCCAAAATTGTAGCGTCTTTACAAACGTACTCACGTCTAACCGCCATTATTTCATTCGTTTTTATCGTTTTCCTCTGGTTGGACCAGAATCGTAAAATGCGAGCGGGTTTGTAGGTGAACACTTGTTCCTAAATGCTTTTTTTTACGTGCGCAACGGTGAAAAAGGAAAATCTTCGTCAGCTTACAAAAGCGCAGCTTCTGCGGAGAGTGTTTTAGTAAAAGCACCGATGGTAGCTTGGTTTTCCGTTGAATTAATAAATTAACAGCTCGATTGTACAGAAAATATTACTTCTTTGTTTAATTAGAGTTTTAATGTAATTAAGTAGGTTAGAATTAAGTTTTCCAGAAGTTTTTGGGACTAAACCTGCCACACACTTACTACTGCCACTTCTGTAAACCAGTTTCGACAATTATGATGACCAATGATGACGCCGAGGTTTAACCCTCGGCTAGTCCCGGGAAAAGTGTTTATAAAAATAACAGTGCAGGCAAACTCGGGCATGTAAAGCCAGCTTTACTGAAGTATGTACGTTTTTATTATTAATTCATCTTATTCTTAGCCTGTCCGTCTATGTACAAAATCCGAAAAACTATACCAAAATTTCATTGCAAAGCACCTAAAACTTGACACAAACCGAAATCCTACTAATATTATAAATGCGAAAGTTGTGAGTGTGGATGTATGTATGTTTGTTACTCCTTCACGCAAAAACTACTGCACGGATTTGGATGAAATTTGGAACACAGATAGATTATAACCGGGATTAACATATAGGATACTTTTTAACCCGATAATCCCGAAATTTTTGCTAAGTTAAAATACTACGCGGATGAAGTCGCGGGGCACAGCTAGTAACAAATAATCTAATTTGCCAAGGCAGAACCAACCCTATCAAAAGTATAGAGCAATCAATAGGCGTGTTTGTGAAACTTCTAAATTTAATTAGATAGAAAAAGTTTTTTGCGGTGGCCGCTTCTGATAAGGGAGCGGCAATCGAGGCGGAATTTAATCAGAATCGCCTTACCAAGGGTTTCGGCGGTCCTTGGTAGGATCCAGTTAATGTATAGTTAATACAGTTTTTGTTTTTCGTATATTGAATGTGAGAATTTTATTTTCTGGTTTTAGGGATAGTTTTAGGAGCTATAATGTTTCTAACAAGAACTAATTATGATTAAAGCCTTGCTAATCATTTTATCATCAAACCTGTATTCAAATATACCTACTATCACTATTGAGTCTACCACAATATTTCAAGGCTATTTTATCCCTCTATCCAAAGGATATCTAAGAGCGATAACAAATTGCGATAGGACAGTCCATTATACACTGCAGTTTCTGTGTTTTGTTTCTGCTTGATTGTACCCATCTATACAAATAAATAAAATTGGAGTGTCTGTTTGTAATATCAAAATAACACCTTTTCACTAAATGCATATAAAATGAAAAAATGGGTCCTGTCGTGCGGGCTCAGAACGCGGGATCGGGCTTTTTTGTTAAGTTAAATTCCACGCGGACGAAGTCGTGGGCTCAGCTAGTAGAAAATATTAATCAAGAAAACTAGTAATGTGCAGTTCTTTCATCCAACTAAGCTAACATTAAATTTATTGAACAAGAACTATTATATAAATTAATAAGTGTTTGCCAGCCTACTGTGTTGTAAATCTATTTTATTAATATTATCAATTCGCACCAGCTAGTTGGTATCGATAATATATGGATGTTCTACAATGAATAATGCATCCGCTCTCGAAGACGGGGGGGGGGGGGGGCGAGGCCTGATTAAACATGCCCAACCCCTGCCCCACTTTAGCTTGTTAATGTTGAAATTTATTGGCTAATTTCCACAACACCGAAAACTGTAATTTCACATTCATTATAAAAGATTGACAGATTTATTGGTTATTAATTTGTTAGTACTATAACCACTTGATGTATTGGTTAAGCACGCTTCTTGCGTGCACTTTGGGGTTCATCGAAATCTATTTAAAAATCACTATTTCTATATGATTATCACTTGCTTACGGTGACGGAAAAACATCGCAAAAACATGTGAAATCCGCCAACCTGCATTGCGTGGTAGATTACGGCCTGAATCCCCCCTGTAATGATGGGAGGCCCGTGCCCAGGAGTGGGACGTCAAAAGGGCTTAATTATTGAATGTCGAGCTGCTCCAAAGTATCACCCTTTCACAAACCGAAAATTAAGCACAACGCTTACGCTTTGTTACAACTTATTTTACAAACCAACGAGCGAGTTCGTGTAACATTTCAATGAAGAGTAAGCGCAAAATGGAATGGAATGTTACAGGTGCTCACTTGCTCACTCACTCGCTTTGAGCATTGTAAAACACAGCGTCGAGCACTCACAGGAAGGTTTAAATGCTCAAGTCTGTACTCACCTTCATTTTGTAACAATTGAATGGTCGGTGAGGAAATAACTTGTGTGTGAGGCGAAATGTGGGTGTAACCTCTGACCATTCGGGAAAACACGTGATGGTATGACAACAGTTTTCAGTTCTCCAAAAAATCAGATTTAAATTTACGAATTCAAAAACCAGCCTTTTCTATGTTAACCTAAAATTTTGGGATACAACTCTCCGATCTTAATTTTACTATAAAATCAGTAAGTAATTACAAAGAAAATCCACTGAGGGTACCAAAATATACTTTAATATATAAATATAACGTCGGTACACGATCTCTTGGTATCATTTTCAAGCCGGCAATATCGACAGTAAATTTAAATTTTTTACCCGATGAACAAATCCTTATTGGTGCGGCTAAGCCAGATTTCGATGCTCGAGGCATTGTGCGGTTCAAACTTGATGGAGTGCACGGATGGTGAACGCAATCTTTTATTTCAATGCCAATAGAGAGCATATTGGTTCGGCATCAAGAGAGAATTTAGGTATATTTTTTAAGAAAAGAAAACTTATTGTTGTGTGTTTTTTTTGTAGTACTTATTTTAATCAAATTAAACTCTTATCCAGTAAATATTTCGAAAATGTACAGAATTTTAATGTCTATTCGTTTATTACAGGTAAGAGCAAAGATATCGAAGTTACAAGTAACTTTCGGCCTGAAGCAGTGAGTCCAAATTTATTTTACCGTTATTAAATTTCATAAAGACATATACATTTCATCATATTTACTGATATTACTCTACTTTACCGTATTACTCAGCGCTATTTGAAAATACTTGAGGCCATTGAAAAATATACGTTTGAATATTTCATTTTCTTTGCGAAGTAAGTAAATGTGTTGAAATTAGAAAATATTTTGTTGAGAAAACACTCCTACTTTATGAAACAATATCGCTGCAATAGTGTTTCGTGAGTATTAGAAAAGTTGTTTGCTGAATATGCAGTAAATATTCGATTATTTTTATGTTTGTAATAAAAATAACCTGTATAGAGTATTGTTTTCTAAAGATACACCTATTATACAGATAACTTAGACTTTATACGAGTAGAGAATATGTGTAGAAGATACAGAGTGGAGAATGGTTTTATTGGCATATAATTATTTTGTAGTAAAATTTGCTGCATTTACACGAATTGTCAATGAAGACAATTTTAACGATTAAATTGACACATATAATATTTTCGGCATATAATACCGTATATTTATAATTAATATACAATTTTATGTCTCTACAATTTTACCTTATTCTACGAATTACTTTGGGCTCTTGCTTTCTTGGCTCGTTTCCTCGAAAATATTAATTAATGGTCGCACTTAATAAAATCAAAATGCTATCGTTCCGTCGGCCTCCACTGTACCATTAAGTACTCTACCTATGGGCAGGGCGCCAAAACAGATAGAGTTAGTAATTGCTTAGGCAGCGGTTTCCTAAAATTATTATCTACAAACGAAACGGTCACGGAAAATATTTTCTGCTTACTAATCATTTTGTCTACTTAAAACACATTTTATATCTCAATGTGGTATTGTCCTGAATATTTTATCAGATACTAATCTAGATAACTCCGCGATAGGTACTCTACTGTGTAAATGTGTACCATTTACAATCACAGTCATCTCTCAATCTTTTCACCTCAAAAGGATATACAAATATGTTTTGCTTTCGTATTAAAAAGTCTTGAGTACAAGAGGACCGCTTGGCGTATTGGTTCGAACATAGGCCGTTCGATTCACTGCACCAGGTAGCTGCAAGTTCGATTCCCGCCAGTACAAATTTCGGAAATGGCCTTTTCGACACTTTTTCGGATAAGTATATCCGTCATAATAATTTTGTTCATGTAAAGTTTAGCCTATATCACTCGGACCAGAATACCGAATCGATTGATACCTAATTCATCGTAACATTGAAGCAGTTTCGGTGCTCCGGCGGAACATTCAAATGATAAAAACATAGATTGCTAGAAACATAAACCTTCCCTTTGGCTTTGCCATAGTAAGGTAACAAGGGACCAACACGTGATGTCATGGCATGGCATAAATAATAGGTAGTTAAGATTAGGACGGCTAACAGGACTTAAAAAATGTAGGTATACTTTGAGTATCTCTAAGGTACAAGAATACAATTTTCCAGGAAACTTTTATGTAACAAATCTCTCCTGAAAAGGCTCAGGCGTGTGAATAAAAATAAACTTTTCAGCGAGTATGGTGGGCTCCCGAGCCGCTTAAGTGTATTGCTCTTATTAAATATTGATACTTTAAACGAATGAACGCGTGTGGGCATAATACTATATATTTTACTAGCTGAGCCCGCGACTTCGTCCGCGTGGAATTTAACTTAACAAAAAAGCCCGCTCCGGCGTTCTGAGCCCGCGCGACAGGACCCATTTTTTTTTGTTTTTCTATAATAAGACTAGCCTAAGTTACTCCTCATAACATCAGATATCTGCCAGTGAAAGTCGGTCCAGCCGTTTTGGAGATTACCCGGAACAAACAAACAGACAGACAGACAAAAAATAAATAAATCGCGATTTTGCTATAGGTGTCGTATGTACTTTCATATGCAATTCGTGAAAAGGTGTTATTTTGATATTAGAAACAGACACTCCAATTTTATTTATTTGTATAGATAAGAATTTTGCGATGTTACTCGTATAAGAACCGCACATGGAAAACGAGACAAATATGTCAAAAAACGACGGCGATAAAATGCGATAAAAAGTGGCGATTATAAAGTGTAGAATTATTAGTAGTATATTATTAGTGTGTGTTTTAGTAGTGTATAGTATTAGTGACCGCTTGCTGAAGTAGTATGGTCGTAGGTCGCTCGGCTCACTGCACCAGGTGGTTGCGGGTTCGATTCCCGTCGGGGTAAATTTCGGAAATGGCCTTTTAATAATTTACCCAGGCTAAAGGCTTGGATGTCACTGGGATGCCCCCAGTCAATTGTACGGTACCCATAGTACAAGCGTTTCTTAGTTTGGGACCATACAGTTAGTGTGTCAGTCTAGCGATATTATTTTATTCGGTGCAGTAGTGCCATTGATCATATAAGTTATTATATTAGATTGAACTTATCTGTATACAAACACCGACTACCTATTAGCCGTCTAATAGAACTAGACGGCCGCTCTATTCGGAGGCACTCATCCAAAATTCGATTTGATGTTCTATGTTATCCCGCCCATACCAATTATACGTTCAAATAGGTTGCGCTGAGCTCCATACAGAGCCGTCTGGGCCTCTGCTTTTAAATAGAAGTGACTAAGCAGTAAATTCCCAGTAGGAAGAGATAGTTTGATCAGTGATAGGTACCTACTGTAAACTGCTTGCTGCTTACTTAGTTCTAGTTTTGCGTTTAACAGGATGGATTTAAATTCATCCTACTAATATTATAAATGCGAAAGTTTGTGAGTGTGGATGTATGTATGTATGTATGTATGTATGTATGTATGTATGTTTGTTACTCCTTCACGCAAAAACTACTGAACGGATTTGGATGAAATTTGGAACACAGATAGATTATAACCGGGATTAACATATAGGATTTAACTTTTTAACCCAATAATCCAATACTACGCGTATGAAGTCGCGGGGCACAGCTAGTACTCATATAAAACAGGATGGATTTAAATTCACTGGCCAAACTTCAATGATTACTTCTTGTTCTGCCAAATAATATTTAGAAAACATCTCTATTACTACTACACAAATCAGTACAAGGTACTACTAACAGTAAGTTTCCTCTTTGCAAGTAACGGCCAAAGTTATAGTAACGGTTAAATTTACTTATTTTCCGCACAATTTCAGCTGTTTTTGCTTTGCTTACTTTAGGTATTGTTTGTTCATGAAGATACTGGCCATAGGTACCTGATATTAATTAGATATTAGTAAAACAATCAAACAAAATAATTATTCCACATTAAGATAATTATATTTAATTTTAAATTTTTGAATGAAAATGATACTATAGGTATAGAACACGTGCAAGTACTTACTGATTAGGTACAATAAAATTACGTTGCATGTTTTCGAGCGGTAACATCAGTATTGTTTTTTTTTTTTTTTTTTTTAAATTGTCATTTTATTGACACAAGTACTGGAACTCTCATTTATCAATTTGACCATTTAATACAATATCAACCTATATAAGAAGTCGTATTGAAGTAGAATAATTAGTTACCTTAAGGATGGTATTAATTAATCAGTCTGAACTCTTGGTATTATGTCATTTTATATGAGAATAATGCTAGAACAAATTTGCAAGTTCGCTCTCAGTGTTAGGATTGACTGATTTATTAATACCATCCCGACAACTTTTATTCCAGTTAGTTACGCTTCTAGAGCCAAGCTGGAGCCAATTGACTTCTCATATACTTACAAGCTGGGTTGACCTGGGTAGTACCACCCTGTCACAGAATATCGGCGTAAAGTAGCTGTTATAGCTGCGTTTCGTACGATGAGTGAGAGCCGGAAGCCCAACCTCCCCCGACCATTCACCTCCCTCTATCCCACTCTGCCTTCAGGGCGGCAACGTGCGATCAACACCTTTGGTATTACAAGCATCTATAGGCTACGATAACTACTTAGAATCAGGCTTATTGTATGCTTATTTCTCGATTTACAAACTAAATTAAACATAAAGTTAGTAAACGCGATAAAATCCGAAAAATAGTTTTATTCCAACTAAATTAAAAGTAAATGAAGTCCAATAAAGAAAATCAAAAGCCTATTACAGTACAAAAGCACTTAATAATAAGCTAAAAAGCTTATATAAAATATAACAAAACGTAATTCAATTTGTAACGGAAAGTAGATTCACTGCGCAATTAATTGGCAACATTAACTGGAATTTGCCTCCTGTTCCCTAACCGCTGGAGACTTGAAAGAATACAAAAGGTGGTTCGTTAGCTTTAGGTTTCGTCCGCGAGGGGAGTGAAATTAACGTTTCTTATTGCTTTATGCAAGTGTTTGTCAGACTCTACTCTGGGGATGTGAAAAAATAAATTGTGAGCAGTTTGGATAAAATATTTGACTTTAAATGTGTACGTAGCAAGATACGGAGGAAAATGTTTCATAACTTATGCACACAAAAAGTGAAAAAGAAACTCGGGTACACACTGTGCCGAGTTAAAACCTATTGAAAATGGTTCAATTACCTATTATTAAATCACACACGAAAGTTTAACTACAGTTGATGCCGGCAGCAGAATATAAGCGGCAAAATCAAATGATTCCGCAGTCAAGCTACAAATATTTGTACAGCAACAGCATATTAAAAAAATCATCATCATCACCATCTCAGCCGAAATACGTCCACTGCTGGACATAGGCCTCCCAAGGTTCACCACAATGACCGGTCTTGCGGTGCCCGCATCCGGTGGATTTTCGCGACCTGAAGGTCGCGAGGTGGTCAGTCCACCTTGCGAGAAATATAAATAATAAAAAAAATGTAAAAGCTTTCTTCGCAATAACTTCAAATGTTTGTTAAAAAAAAGTGCGAAGAGAAAATATAATGAATAAATTGAAAAGGCTCAAAGAAAATAGTAATAATATTCCGAGCGTGGTCCCGCAAAATTTAATTGAAACGCAAAAAGGCATGGGGTTGCTTAAGGGGCCTTCCTTTGCTTTCATTAAAGCCACTTGTCGCTCCCACAATCCCTGTAGGTAGCTTCTGGGTTTTGAATTCACGTGATATTGTTTCGAGTTTAGCACTTATCTCTCTTGTTTTGGTTTGCTGTAAGCTTTTACAGTTTGTAAACATCTAAAAACCTAAGTTTTGGGGCTTAAAAATAAATTTGCATTTTGTTACTAACCAGATCTACTTAAATTCACATAATAATATAATATATTTAACTAATGGTTTTACCGTTATGTTACTTTCATTACAATAACCTTCACACCATGAAATTATTTCATTACTTTTATATTTAACTAGCTGACCCGACAGAAGTTGTCCTGTCTTTTAGGGATATGAAAAATAGATAGTAGCCAATTCTCAAACCTACTGAATATGCATATAAAATTTCATAAAAATCGGTCGAGCCACTTCGGAGGAGTATGGTAACTAACATTGTGACACGAAAATTTTATATATAAAGATTATATTTTCATAATGATTACTTCAACACTAAAATCGGGAAAACTTGTCTACACCTGCATTTACTACCCAAAAAGAACACAAAGCAACAAATAAAATAAAACCTGTATACTGATATGAAACACGTAGATGTATGTAGAATATTTTGTTAAAACCAAACACTGCAACCGCAATTTCCACGAGATAATCCGTGCGCCAAAATTTAAAATTTGGTATTCCATCAAAAGCCATCCTTTTTTGCCCGCTGTCAATAACCCAGCTACAGCCAAAAAGGCTTTGTTCACGAATCCACCACGCGTATCAGTATGCGTATAATATACCAACTAGTGGCAATCGATGTTCGAACCGGCCGATAAATATGTATGTGCTGGGCCAGACGGGCCGTCACCTGGGAACGTAATTTCGTCCCTGTTCCCAAATTATACATTATTTATTTTTGATTGAATCTGTTTGTTTTGGAATTTAGACGTAGCAATCAAACGTTGGTTTGATGAATTGATGTAAGCTGACCCTGTAACTAATTGGGCCGAATTTGTTACGGTTTTTTGTGATAATGAATTTGGACTTGGTTATTGGCAGTATAAAACGTGTAGACTGTAGTCCAATATTGAAATCAATTCACCTAATTATATTTTTACTTCTAAATAGGTATTAATAAAGAAATTCGTTCTAAAACTACACCTACTACAAAAATACAGACCTCAAACTAAAAGAAAAACGTAGGTGAAACGCTCAGAACTAGTGGATGAACCTAGCGAAAGTCAAGACTCAAAGCCAAATAATATCAATCCAGATTATCTTTTAGATTAGGTAGCTCATTTTCTTTATGACGCAATAAGGCACAAATTCAATTGAGAGGTTATCAAACGTTATTAGTTTTGATTTCAAATCTTCTTTTATCACAAACATTTCAATTATCACCATGATACGTAAGTTTTACGTGCATTGCATGCAAAGCTCACGTAAGCTTATTATTTTAATGTGACGAGAATAAAACGTCGCCTTTTATCACCTCTGCTATAATTCGTCGTCAAAATTGGAATTCTGGTGTTTTATGATCCGTACCTAATTGTTGCCTCAGGGCTCTTAACCCCTTCTAAGATAAGCAACGATTGGTAGAGCAGCCTTCATGTAAATTTCAACGATGTGGATTCGGGGTGAAATTGAATATTTTGCCAAAATTTCATTTAAAAATGAAATGGAGGCATGGAAAAGTTAATATCTGAATTACTGATAAATGAAATATATCTATATTTATTTTATTAATTATCAATAAAATAAGACTAAATTGAGCTGCCGTTGGAAAACAAAAAATAATTGATATTCCAATAACTTATATTTTTCTCTTCAGTTTCATTTATCTTCCACTACTTTATATTGGGATTAAGGACTTTTACACCTTGAAATTTATCTGGTCTTAATTGTACTCTGAAATACATTTTATGACTTAGAAAATGCTTCTAAAATGTGTGTAAGTGATGTAATGCGCCATAAGTCAGAATATACCTCGAACTTCGTTAATTCAACACTGGTTTACTATCGGCCAGAATACACTCAGCGTTTCCGAGCCCGGCGCCTGCCCAATAAATATGACAGACTGGGAAATTGGACAGAATTTCTGCTTATTCGGCATCCGCTGCGAACGGGGAGAGTATAGTTATTGGACGCTGACTGTAGCTATAAGTAGTGATAACGTGTGAAGATATTGCGATCGATCCCATGAACTTAGGGGCACTAGGGGAACTTGGAGTTGACGGTTATTTTTTGTAATAAGTTGTGATTCTAAGACTAATCAATAAAGAGTTTTTAGTCAGATTCGGGCAGTATGTCAAATTTATTTTATAAAGAGACTAACTACCTTTTTGGTAGAAAAAAACAGTGGGTGTTATTTTTTCAATACGATTATGATCCTACTAATATTATAAATGCGAAAGTTTGTGAGTGTGGATGTATGTATGTATGTATGTTTGTTACTCCTTCACGCAAAAACTACTGAACGGATTTGGATGAAATTTGGTACACAGATAGATTATAACCGGGATTGACGTATAGAATACTTTTTAACCCGATAATCCCGAAATTTTTGCTAAGTTAAAATAGTACGCGGATGAAGTCGCGGGGCACAGCTAGTATTATAAATGCGAAAGTTTGTGAGTGTGGATGTATGTATGTATGTATGTTTTTTACTCCTTCACGCAAAAACTACTGAACGGATTTGGATGAAATTTGGAACACAGATAGATTATAACCGGGATTAACGTATAGGATACTATTTAACCCGATAATCCCGAAATTAATGCTAAGTTAAAATACTACGCGGATGAAGTCGCGGGGCACAGCTAGTATCATTATAAAACTGACAATAGACTACTTTTTTCAACCCTACCCTATTATACATTTTATAGCAAAGCCAAAAGAAAAACATCTTTATACTAAAGGTTTTGAAGGAGCTACACTACGTTTTAAGTTACAAAAAGAACAATGGCTTTGTTCAAAAAGCCTGTGCAACAAAGGACTCAATTAAAAGTCTAACGTAAACAGAGTTATTATGATAAGGCAGGAGTCCCGTTAAAAATAGACTCGGCCAGATAACAGCTGTATACTGGGCCTTTATAAGTCGTGTCAAGTTGTAACGTGGTCTAAGTTATGGACTTATAGCAACTAAAGTGAACTTGAATAGTATAAGGGAGAAAGGTGGGTCAAAACGGGAAACAACAGAATAGTGAACTACACATTAATGCTATTTTGTACTGTAAAACAATCACTGTAAAGCTATTTATTAAGTGTCATCAAAAATTACACTTGTGAATGTTCAGCCCATGCTGGCTATGGCATTTCTGGTCATAAAAAAAGTTAGCCGTCACGGGACGCCCGGCAGATGTAGAACATGTGTAGTGTATAGTATGCGCGTGCACATACACAAGGGCGTCGAGAACGGTGGCGTAAAGGGGGCATGACGGCATGAAAGAGCGTCATACCATTTGCCGTGACGGCAAACTGGTCAATTTTACTGCCAAATTGCACCAATAGTTGCTTCACACCAATAATCTGACTGGTGATTATCAATTCAAAATGTTCTCCCCGAATGAATGAAGAATATACAAGCAGCAACACGTCACCCTTATAAATACCGATTGAAGGTAATCATTATTATGTAAGGCAAAAAAATACTATCTTCTAACGCTTATTTAGCGCTTCAACGCTTATAACTTGCGGTCCCCTTCCTCGCCGAGGACTTCGCCTGCAGCTATTGGCAATTATAGCAGCCTATCGCACTTCAAAGAGATGAAGGAGACGCTTTTCACGCGTTGGAGGCATTACCCTGATAAACACCTGGTGATTACGTGGTTTAAAATAGTGTATGATTAGAAACTGTTTACGTGGTTGAACAAATGACTTGAACTTATATACTTAGCTATTTTTCATAAAAAATAGGTAGCCCAAATAATCGCTGACGTCGTAGGAACATAATCGAGTCGATTGATAGACAGAAATTAAAGATAATATAAATAATTTGTTTAGCTAATCAAACGAGCAAAAACATCCTTAAACTTCGAGTTTTGATGATGCGAAAATAAACTATGTATGTAGGTGCCTATATCATATACTTACTTGAAATAGGTAAAAATTCACACACTGTAAGCAGAAGGCTTAATCTAATATTTACTACGACGGAGAAAATTCGATTTAGAAAAAAGCCAAAAACGCCCGCAGCCGCAGCACGTTTCGTGGGTTATTCGTTATACTCGAAAAAAGTTTTAAAAATACAAACTATTGATACAAAGTAATGTCAGACGGAGGTCGCAGACGGGCAACTTTGAAGCTTTTTAGCGGTGCATACATTATACTATTTACAGAATATATAATTTCAGCTCATCATAAAACACCTTCGTAAGTTAAAAGCCTTTTAGTTGTATATTATAATGAATCAGAAATGATTTTAATTGTAAATGTTTCGAGACAGAAGTTTATGTGTTACGAATGGAGTTGTTTAATTATGGAACTTTTTAATGTTCGAATAAAACTCGTGTTCATTGTTTATGACTGGTAATGGTTGGTGATATTGTAATAAAGGCGTAAGTACTACCACTACGTAAGCGCTACTTACTTATAAGTAGGTTTTAATTATTAACTAGTTGCGCCTGTTACTCCGTACGCTTAAAGAGGCGTTTTGTTTTGTGCGATTTACGCTGCGTCAGATGGATTGCGTCGCGCGCGTCTATTAAAACCATTTCAATTAACACGCCTTCCTATTCGCGATCCTACCTATCCACGATAGTCACAAATGTAATGCAAATAGATAACAGACAGATCCAAATATATCACTTTTATAATTTCACAAAACTTTAATACTGACATCCATAATGATAAATTTCATTGTTAAATTGTTTATAGGATCTAGTAAATGCAATATACATAATATAAGCTACATTTTCTCAAAATGCTTGCTTCTTACAACCTAATTAATTATCCCAACAAGCCCTGCCAACTAATCCTGACTGTAATCCCATAAGATACGGGCTCCGAACGAGATTCAAACGTCGGTATCTCTGGGGAACCAATCAGACGTCTGGAACCGAGTTCTGTGCGGAACTACAAACTATTGAGTTCTCTTCAGGATCTACTAAGTACATTGATAAGTTCAGTTTAGTTAAGCATTTTGATTTAAATGAAACGAACATATTGCTAGACAGCGGAATAAACGCAGAACGTCAACGAACGCAGAACGTCAAAACGCAAAATGCATGACATTTTGCGTTTTTTGACAAATAACGTGTTCGAAATTTTGCCTACCGATGTTGGCGTAAGTTTTCGTATCTACCGTTTTTCCCTTACATCATCATTGTTTTTTTTGCACATCTAATTCGCATAACTATGTTCTTTAATGCAAATATCATAAGGTTCATTTTTCTGGACATACAGCCCTCAATACTAATCACTCACAGCAACCGCAGCGGAACCTGTTTACACCCGTCGGTCGGTTATAGCTGACGGAACAAACAAACAATTGGCCCCTAACGAACCCCAATTAGCTCTTGTCCGATCCCCGGGGTTTACTTCTCGGTGTGCATGGAGTAGTTCTAGATATAGGTATTAATATCCTTATAGGTATTAGTAGTACTGGCCTCATTAGGCTTGCGGATCGTCCCACATTTTTTAAATCTAAGTGTAGGTATTTAAGCTATCATCATTCTCAGCATTGTTGTTGGACACTATTGCCAATCCCGGATTAGAGGAGCAAGTGCAAGTTTGCATTAATTACCTCATCAGGTTCTTCAAAAGAAAAGTCTACAGGTCCTTAAAAGGCCGGTACCGCGTCTGATCTCCTTAAGTTGCAGATATCCTGGGCGAAAGTTACCACTTACCATCAGGTGAACTGACGGCCAGTGTACCTACACAGGCAGTTTTAAAAAACCAGAAGTTACTACAATGGGTGTATGTGGGTTGGCTAGTCACATACAAAAAATCAGTGCCGTCTAGGGCCGGTTGAATGAAGCGAAGCTTTATAGTATAAAGCGTAGGGCGCCGCAGCTGCCGCTCTGTATATCTTTATATATCGTGTAACGCTACTGACGCTTAGCACGGATAGAGTGGCTGCGCGGCGAGCGTCCCGAACGTCTGTGTAGGAGCTTCGCTTCAAAAAAAAAGTACGGTCAAGGTACCTCCATCCGGAAAGAAGTTCTCTGTTAAGTGTTTCGCATGCATAACTCAATTACGCCATCTAGTCGATTTTTGAGATAACTTTTTCATAGTGGACGTTACAAAGTATTTAAAAAAAACTACTAAAACATGCCTGTAGGAGGGTGTAAGGCTTTTCAAGCGTGACATCTCTGCCATCGAACTCCTATTGCAAGCCGCTTAAAGGAGGTTCGTTTCGTTTGTACGATTGATCTAATTGAAGGTCCTCCTGGTTTCAACCACCCAGCCTGGAACATATTAACACCCTTAGAGGACGGAATAAACAAACAATTTACATGCAACGAACCCCAATTAGCCTCTGCCCGCACCCTGTGGCTCCTATATGGAGTTATAAACTTTGTTTGTTTAGTATACGTATGTCTTAGTTATGGTGAGTTTGGTAAATTGAATAGTTCCTATTTGAGCTGGGCTTTCAATATATTAACGAATTATTCTTTATCAAATATTTTTGCGTTACCGATATTTCGGCACTGTGGTAAACGCCATGGTCACGGGTATCTACCCGCAAATACGCAAGTTTACCGCGTTTTTTACATAAAAAATACATAGAGACAATATCATGTTTTGTGTGAATGTTTCGACCTGTGAAAACGTAGAGTTATACTTATATAAACTATAATTGTATATTAATTTGACGAAATCCTCGTATTCATACATTATTAATACAGAAACCTGTATTACAGGAAGTTTAGTAAAAAATACTAAAAATAATTCTATGAACTACAAAACTCAGTGCGCCTTAAAGCAATAATAATCTTAGTTGGAAATGAGATTCGCACATGACTAAATTTTATTTTACTTTATTGGGACATAAAACAATTAAACATCAAAGTGTACATATAAAAAAGGAAGTAGCTATTAATTACAGTGTTAAATAATGTATAACCCACACTAAAGACGAGATAAGTAAGAGATATAAGTATAGGATAAGAGAAATATGTATCTCTCGCTTTGATTAAAGAAAAAACTCTTTGGTTACCATGAACTAACTTCTAGTTAAAAATGCACTCAATAAATACCCATATTAAGTTGATTACTGGATGTAGTGTGTTTTACTACGCTAGGTACGGTACTTAGTTGGAGTAAACTGTGTTAAATTACAAGTTAAACATTAAACGCGAAAGCTTTTAACGCTTGCTTCGATAGTAATTTCTATGAATTTTGCATCATAGACAAATTGGAGAAGCATAAACTTAAATACGACTTAATTGTCTAGTTACGAAGGCAAAGTGCTATAAATTGTAGTTTAGTATGTGTGATATCACCATCAAAATAATAAGTACCCCCGTCCATGGATGTCATATACATTCCAATGTAGAGCAGTTGTAGAGTGACACACAGTCCACTTGACTGTGTGAAGCTGAGGAAATGAAGCGATCCTATTGGTCGAAGCTGGCGGGCCCGCTTCTTAGCAATTCCAAATGTACGGTCACCCTTATTGTTATTAGGACAGAATCGTGTTTGATTAATTATTGTTATTAGGGTTCCGTGTTTTACGTTATAAAAAACGCAATTTTCATGGGATTTAATGTTGTCTGTCTACCTGCTTGTCTGTCTGTCTATCAAGACCCGTTTTCTCAGAAATTATTTCTATGTTTATTTTTATATACATTCGTATCTTATGCCTACAAATTTGACTATAACCTTTACCTGTCGCAATCCGTCATTCAACACTCAACCTTAAACTACAGAAAATAGAGTTGATCTTATCAAATTATCAAGGTAATGTTTACAACTAATATTGGCAGTCTCTCTCGCACTATGTGGACAGAGTAAACACAAACATAGAGTATTGAGCTAATCAAACATCGTAAGGGTTTATAGAGTCACGTTAGTCACCGTTTTAACTGTTAATAGAAGTCGCTCTACACAGTAGTTTCAATTTGAACTCTATGCTGAAATGATAAGATTAGTTTTCCATGGTTAAATTTAATATAAGGCGTGTGCTCCAAATGTTGAAAATAGATGTAACAGCTCTATTTATTTATCTAATAAACCTTTTGAGCGAGTATTATGTTCGCTTTTGCTGAGATGGTATTCAAATAAAGTTACGACATTTGCGAGAAATTCTATATTCAATTTCGTATTTTAATTCCTTAACTCCTCTTGAGACAGAGGAAGGCCTAACATACTTAACTCGCACCCATATAAATTAATTGTTTTTGCCAATTATGGTAAATTTACGGTATTTTTAAACGAACAAGGTAGAAATATTTACAAAAAAAATAATGTTTATTGAAGCTGATTCGGACCCAAACTAATTTGACTAAACTAAATGTCACAAACGAAAACTAAATTAAATTAAAAAAATATTATTAAATAAACTAAAAGCAATCTAGATGTGTCCTTCATGCTCACGATGTTTGAGCATAACAACAATTTAGTCGCGTCAAATTGAAATATAGATATTCATTATTTCCTTTACTATTTTTTCATTTCGCAAGCATTGATAAGTTTAGTTTAGTTTTAGTCTCCAAACAACAGAATTGGTACCAATATATTCACATAGCAAGTCTATCCCACCAGTAAAATTAATATACACAGCACCTAATAACAATATCGTCACCACCGGAGGAAGTTAAGGAAATCCTGCGTCGCTTTGTGTTCGGAGGCGAAATGTTAATTAGTGAATTAATGTTAGGTCGGTTCCTTCATGAATACGTATGACTGTTTGCTTAAGTTATAATGTTATCTGGTGCAATTTAGAGTTCGGTTTAATTTATCTGAAATTGTTTAGATGTCTGCATACGGGTATCTTTTTATTAGTCCTTTAAATAAAGAGTCTATTAGATGAAGAGTCTATTAGATGTTTAATTTTTCAGCCTCTTTCGTCCTTTTCATAAAATGGTGACCACAGCCTGTCTGGCATTAATAGCAGGAGCTCAACAATGCCTTATTAATTTCTTAACAAAATTTACTAATTTCATTTTATAAAAAATAATAATTTCAATAATGCAAGTAAAAAGAAGTAGGTAAGCTATTATAATTTAAATTTGGACCATTTTAAACATATAATTAAATAAAATTTCATGCATGAAAAATTTTTGAAGCGAAGCTTCTATACGTACGTCGGGGCGCTCTCCGCACGGCCACTCTATCAGTGCTAAGCGTCAGTAGCGTTATACGATATACATAATATATAGGTATACAGAGTGGCAGCTGCGGCGCCCTACGCTTTATACTACTATAAAGCTTCGCTTCTTTCGGGCGTCCCTAGACGGCATTGTTTTTTACATTTATCAAGGACCTCTCAATGAGTAAAGGCCTCCTCCAACTTTTTCTAAGTACTACTATTCACTGTCTTTGTAAGCCACAAATTGTCAGCTGATTAGTTTAACCTCGTCTTACCATCTCTCTTTTGGTCTGTTCACAATGCGATTATACATTAGCTAAAGTCACTAGTCTGTACGAAAAAATATTTTTAATATACGTTACCAGTGCCGCGGGTGACCCATAGAAGCTCTGTACAATATACGCAGACGTAATCGAAAAGCGAGCGTAAAATAAATAGTAGAGCAACACAGAAAATACCATCAAGATGGTATTTTGAGCATGTTTCTAGCGGTCAACAACTTTCTTCATACTTCTGTAACAATGTTCGGTATCAATACATCATTCCTTTGACGCACAGTATCGATAGCGGCGGAATTTATGAGTTGATAAGAAGCCGCCTAATGGATTGCTTGCGTCACGAGGGTCGTTCGGAGAAAGGTCCTTTTTTCAGAAATATTTTTCTTCCTTAAACGGAAGTTAATTTAGTGCCTCAGTAGGGTTGTTATTAATTATTATATAGGTTTAATGGACGGTATTTTGTTGAAAGGATTTTTGATGAAAGAACGGATGTTATTTTTATACTGTAATTATTTTGATCAAAATAAGCAACGTAATTTCCGTTATATTTGACTAGCGGCCCGCCCCGGCTTCGCACGGGTACATTTCGGTTACATTATTCGAGTTTTAGTAAGTATCCCTAATTTTTTGAAAATATATTATAGCCTATGTCGCCCGGGGATAGTGTAGCTTCCCAACAGTGAAATAATTTTTCAAATCGGTTCAGTACTTTCGGAGCCTATTCATTACAATCAAACAAACAAAGTTTTCCTCTTTATAATATTAGTATGATAGAGATTATGAGATTGTAATACCCGTGATATGGTTTCGTATTTTACGAATTAGTATACTAGAGCTATAACAAATATCGCTAACAGTAATTTAGTTCCGCCACTATTTTAAACAATTTAAGGCGTCAATAGCCTAGTGGTTAGAGGGGCTGTCTTCGTAGCTGAGAGGTTCCGGGTTCGATACCCATCCTGTCCATTAATCTATTGACGTGAGCTTACTCCTAACACAAGCATTAGCTTTGCTGGAAGGGCTAACTTAAGCTAGAGCTAACTAGTAAATTAACAGTATATAATTGGTATTATCTTTGCTACATTGTTGGCAATACCTAATAGAATGCGACACGCCGGAACATAGGTAATCAGGTTAGTGTCGCATCCTACGCACGCAACTAGTGATGAGGCTATTAGATAGAGTGATATCGATACAAAATCAAATATATTTTTTTACAGTATCGTGCGAAGATCGTGCGGCCTTTGCCGTGTGAGAGAGACTGTCCACTTATTCCAAAGAATATTAAAAATCAAATAGCTAACAAATTCAAACTATGCTGGGAACCCACATCTAGCCCAAACATTTATCTTAATTAACAGTGGTTAGGTTAGGTTAGGTTAGTTCCTTGTAGCTAGTTCCTTGCCTTAGAGTGCTAAGGCAAGGAACTAGCCTCAATGCGAGAGGTATTTAAGCTATAATCCACCACGCTGGTCTAGGTTGGGTTGACAGTTTCAAATGGCTTTAGAAAATTGGTTAAATTTTCTAGGGCCCGTATTAATAAATCGATCTCAAGTCTGAGAGCGATCTTGAGATATGCTTTTGACATTTCATTTTGTACTGGTGTGACATAAGAATGACAATTCCAAGACCACTCTCAGAATTGAGATCGATTTGCAAATTTCCTCACGATGTATTGATGATAATCTTTTAAAAAGTAAATGTACAACCGTCACATACCTAAATTACCATTTCATAAACACCTCTAGAACTAAAGCAGAATATCCGGACAGAAGCATAAAATACAGTAACACATGCTCGTGCCTCGGAAACTAACGTAGAATGTGTTACAAGCGAACTTTACTGAAACTAGTCGGTGGCGGAAACCTAAATAACTTTGTTCCACCGGGCTCGCCTGGCTCGCTAAAGCAGAACAAATAAGTCAACGTGTCCCTAGCACGGGTTATTATTGTAGGGTGTAGGCAGTTCAATTATTCGTACAGATAATCGAATAACGGCTTTGTTGTTGCCAGTATAAAGCTCATAATCAAAAAAGAGAGATCTATCAACGGGTAAATAGAATATGAATTATTTTTTGAAAAAATAGAGCATCGCCATTAGTGGCAATTATACATGTTGATTTTATTCTTTCTTCCGTCTGATAACTCTCTGATCGGATTCACTCCACCCATACACATATTATTTCTAAAATATTCAAGAAACCAGGCAGCAGTGATAGCCGATTGGTTAAGCACGCATCTTGCGGGCACCAGGTCCTGGGTTAAAACACCGGCTCGCACTTCTGGGTTTTTTGAAATCTATGTTTAAATCATAACTTCTATATGATTATTAGTTGCTTACGGTGAAGAAAAATATCGGTGGAAAACTGCATGTCTTTGAAAATCTAACCAATTGTCGAAATACTTGAAATTCACCAACCCGCACTAGGCCAGCGTGGTGGATTACGGCCTGAATCCCCCTCGTAGTGAAAGGAGACCGCGCCCTGAAGTGGGATGTCAAACGAGTAAAATTATTACTTTTATTCAATAAATAGATACAAAGATATACACTATTAAAGTTTGCTAAAACTACTCAGTTATGACGTCATATACTTCTCGTACTTAGTCTTAGTCGTAAAACATACCTTTCCCGAAAAATAACAAAGTCCAAAATCTAATCCCGCTGAGCACAACCAAGTTCGGAGTCCGGTAACATTGCATTAGGCGAGTCCTGTCTGCGAAGACAAATGGTGTTTGCCGAACAAATTGACTTTGAGTTTGATACTTTGCCTAACTCTTGTGTGGATTCACTTCGGATCCGGGCAACATCCGTAGCGTGATCTATGTCCGGAATTACGGATGTTCTGTGATGTATAAACGTATTTGGTTGGATTTTCTCCGCATGAGATTTGTAGGTAGGTGTATTTGAAAGTCAAGTGGCCGAACGGTAGCTTTAGAACACGAAATGTGCGGGTTCAAACCAGAATCCCATTTCCAACTGAGATTATAACTTTCTGAATAATGAAGAAAACCTAGTGAGAAATTTATCACGTCTTGCCAAATACATTTACCGCCTTTTGTCTCACTCCCCGTTAGGGTGGTAACGTGCGAGTAATACCTTCGATTTTGCAAGCATCTATAGACTGCGGTAACGGCTTAACATCAGGTAGTTCGTGCTTTTGTTTGCTGACTTTGTTATATATATATTCTTAGAAACTACTCGCGTAATTTCTTAAAAAAAAATGAAAACAATCAACCTACCTAAAATTTAATTCTAACAATGATGTTTACTTAGACAATTTAATTGACAACGTTTAAATTAACTTTGACAATAGTAATAACGAAACATTCCATTCATATCACGACTAATAGGTCCGTCATGTCCGAAAGCCAAGCGCAGAGTGCCTCCCTGGAATAAATAAATTTTGAATTGACTATATGTTGTTGGCCAGAGTGGCCATAACAACTTACCCGGACAGAGGGCGAGTGCAAGTGCGCTCCAGCCAGAGAGGCAGGGGGGCAGCTAGCTCAAGGGCGCCACAAGGGACACGACCTCGGTTTGGGCCGCTGCCAGAAGAGGTGGCAAGGGTAAATCTACCACCGGATCGGAACGCGACCTCGACTGAGAAGATCATGCCTCCCTGGTTGTTTGACGCGCTTTTATATACTCTTCCACACGGTCCGGTTCGGTGGGCAGGAGAATTATCTAACAATATATAAAATCAATAGTTGCTCGTGAAGTGATGTTTTGTCAAAAATAACTTGCCGAACAACAGAGATCCATTAAGAACTAATTCGCAGCCATTAGCCGGAACAACCTGTGTCGCGTACGCATTAAATCGCGACGTCACTAAAGTTAGCGGCTGTCTTCCGGTACAATATCCCCGGAGAGCACATAAAGCCCCCACTTTATGCGTGTGTTATAACTGTCGCATTGCGCGAATTTAAATCATGAGTGAAGAGCGGGAAATAGGTTTGGAAACTTACAAACATTTTATCAGTAAAAGGTATTTACCATCGATTAATCAAAGCCAACTCAAATTTGAGATCAAACTGAGAGATAATGACGCCTCAAATACCTACATGGGATTTAAACATTAAAATTTTATAAACATTAGCATTTGGCATTAACTCTGTTGGTGCCTAAGCTAGGTGTACCTACCTATTGAAATCCTTATTACGGACGTACCTACGTGTGAGCCCGATAGAAATAGTATTAGATTTCAAATTAAGGTGAAGGCGCCTGTCTAGCCCGCGAAATTCAAATTTTCGAGTATTTTTATAGTTTATCCAAGATCTGAAAACATTTAAGACAATATTTTGTGATTTGCGACAAACACAGTATGCAGTGCGTTTATTAATACATTTATTTTACTCTAAATATTATCATGGTGGATATGATACTAGTAAATCACTAAATATACAAAAAATTCCAGATTATCTGGATAGCTGTCGTTCTTGAAATGTTTTAGAGTAAGTTGGATATATTAATAAATGCACTGCACACGGTCTTTCTCGCGAATTACAAAATGTGCCTTTTATTATTGTCAGATTTTGAAAAATTTCTAAAAAAACTCCAAATATTGAACTTCGCGGGCTAAATGGGCGCTTTAGCCTTAAGTATAGTCGTGACGACTATAATAGAATCAATATTTTAATATGGTGTTGTCAAAGAGTATTTATTATGTCAATGGGTTTTTATTATAAGAATGGTTTCTCTATGCACCTTTTTCTACTGAGGATCTTTGTTGGTGCAATGGATAAATCTTCTCTACCCGTCTTTCTTACTTACTTTTTATGTGGTTTTGTTTTAGTGATTCAGGTTTAAAAAGATTTTGAATGTCTTTATTTCAAAATATTTTTCAAAACTAAGTAAGTACCCTGTTTCTAATCTGTTTTAAACAAATTAGTATCTTAGGTAGGTAATAACAAAATAACGTTACAAATGAGATAACTGCTCACATTATTCGTGACGTAATAAAAGTGAGTTACCACCGCCGCTCCCCGGAACAATGATATCGCTGGATATCGCGTAAACCTGTCGGGTTTATGCACATATTACTACAACCGCTGCTATGTAGTTGCAAGTCATGCGTGCAAAGCGAGAAATGGATACAAACTAATTTAATTTACCGACAGATATGTGTGGAGCTGGCAAATTGAGGCCTGTGCCCAGGAGTAGGACATTCCGCACCTATGTTTTTAAAAACTGTACATAACTTAATTGAAATTTATCTAACCACGAGCTGGATAGTGGTGAACTTCACACGCCGTTTTCTTCACCGTTTAGCGAGTGATAATCTTAATTGTCCAAATACCCAGGTACCCATTTCATTTACACAACTATACAGTCCCGCTTCCGCGTATCATTTGCACCGTAACCGCAGCCCGCCTTTTCAGTAATTGGACACATTCTGATATGCAAAAAACAGAGGCTGTGCTCCAAATGGCCCCTTTTGAAAAATTTATGCTCTCGCGTTTGACGCGGACCGTGCGATCTCCTGGCACCCATTATTTTAAGCCGGAATTAATGGGTCTTTCAGATTGATGTTTTTATAAAGTTTCTGATTCATATTTATGCTTAGACTATATAGTTTAGCTACCTACAAAAAATATATGAAAGAGATTTTTGGTTGGTTTCAGAAGTATCATCATTGTATAATGCCTTTGTTAGTGCCTTAGATAAGGATTTTTAAGTTTATCATTATAATATGTCACCAAGGACTTGCCCTAAAATTGTCATTCCACTATAAATAATAAAGACAATCGAAATAATATATGTAATATTGAATACCGATTGGCATATTGGTTCGGTCGTAATTTATAAAATATACTACTATGTGTATTTGCCGTAATTACCAAAACATTTAAAGTAAAAAATACTAAACATCATACTGGGAACTATGATAACCATCTGACGTATTTGGTTTCCCAGTGTATTTATTTATCATATATTTTATTTTATTATGCACTTAATTTCGTAATAACAATATACACATTTCTATGTCTCACATCTTGTTTCACTGACCTAAGTATATCATAAATCTGAAAGCAATAGCTATATGTGGTCCACAACGACCTTCTATGCAAAATGCATGGAACGCATAAACGCAGTAACTCCATCGGTTTCCTCCATAAACCGGGGCCGGAACTAATCATGCGTCAACCTATACGGGTCAGGGTTCGCTCATACTTAATCGAGGTAATCCATTTGGCAGACAAGTTTTATACACCGTCCGTTGTAAGCTGGCCGCCGTAACCTCTCTGTTATCCAAACAACGCCACTATGATCGTACCACTGCGATTTGTTTTGAGGGACCAAGATATTCTGGTGAAGCTTTATCAGGTCGTAAATTTCTACGGGTATCTAGCGAGACGTCAACCTTCCGACGGTTGTGCAAAATTTTAGTGGGAAAAAACGAGTCTTGACGGTAGTTTCGCGAGCGGAACGGCAGTGTAGAAGACGGAGAATAGATGCATTATTGTACTATGCGGGTAAATTCTAATGGTTCATATATTTTCTGTACCACGGATAGTGTTATCTGAATGTAGGTGAAATAGGACAGCTGTACATTGTGTCTGCTTTATGAGCTGCTCTACTATGATTATTTTCGTTTGTCAGAGTCGCTACGTAAATTAGCTGAATGGCAGTGTGAGTTTCTCAGGTGACCAATGGCGGACTTTAAATAGAGATTTCAAGTGGTTATAGACCTTTCACCTTCATTCAAAAAAATGTTACCCAAACGTCATATCGATATATAACTTTGAAATGCAAAAACACGTATTAAAATAATGGAAACATAATTCGAATCATAAGAATATTAAAATATATATTTTTTTGGCTCACAAGTGTGACCGTGTGGGATACAGGCGTATTAAACTAGGATGAATGACTCATTACCCAGAGGTAACAAGTAGCCAATCACAATGTTTATCACTTTGTCTTGTGTATCGCCCATACTCATAATATTTTAAGGCCTTGATTCGTAGACGTTAGGTTCTAGTGAGCGTAAAACACATGGTAGAGCCATTGGTTTTGGTGACGTCACTTTGGATTCCGATAAGACATACCTAACTGCATAAGCAGTCAAGTTAAAATACCTTTTTATCCACGTATTTTTATCACTAACAGCATGTTATCTAAATGTAACAAATCCAAATTTATTCCGACTCGCCCCCTCTATTTTCGAGGGGCAATTATCGATAACCGTTATCTCTCTTACTCGTAATCGTTTATAGTACCTCTGCGTTAACAAAAGTCACCCCCAAATCCATCCACAGCCCTCTTAGGAATACCTTCGAACGTTTTAACAATACCGGTTGCTCTCGAACTTCAACAGCGATAATTTAACATTAACTCAGATTTATACAACATTAAAGTCTCCCTTTTTAAGCTACCATTCCGTTAATTCGATGTTAATTGTATTATACCAAGTTTTGAGACGTCAGAAAGAAATTATGCACAGAGTCGGGTGAGTAAGTATTGTCGCAAAATTGTTATGACGATATGAATGGGACTGAATTTATTATGTTGATCTCTCAATTATTTTGTTAACTTTTATTAAAATATATTATTATGCAATTAAATGTCAAATATATCAAAGGAGTTAGTTGCTGAACAATTACAAGTAGGTAAAGGGAAGTGTTAACGAAGAACATGCGTCAAATTTGTATGCCAGAGACATATCTTTAAAGATTAATATGTAGCATAGAGCTAATTTCAGAAGGACAGTTTCTGAGAAAGTCAATGGGACTAATTAATCATGACTCAGAGGAATCTGCACAAAATGGCGTACATCCCCTAGTAACCCCATTTACGTGCAACTAAGATTAGGGTTAAAAATTCTACATAGAATAATCATTTTTATCTGCAAAGCTCTAACTATCATAATCGCTCAAAACCTGTTTCAGCTACGCATTCAAACCTCAAAGGGGACTCGGGACTCGTATCGCATTTTATATGAGAAAAGGGTGTGAAAATTAGTATGTTTCACCGCACTAGACACAGTCTAAAGTGGTGCTTATCTCCGGTGAGAGACAACATATCCATAGTGTTGTGAAATATACGGAATAGTAAAGTGGACTGAACCGAGGCGGGTAAACCATTACTTTTAAATAACGTGAATGTTTTAAAGTTATCGTTATTTATGCGGATATCATATCCTTTTAATGCAAATAATGTGTTACACTGAAAATAAAATCTACTTCATAGACTTTTTGTGGTTTATTTATGTATTAAAGTTCATGTGTTATATTGAAAAAAATAAACACTGAGTACTTAATTGAAAAATAAGACTGCCTTGTCCCTTATATTAAGAGCTGACATAATAATAATATACGAAGTGCCCGTATAAACCAATAACACACTACAAACTATATCGACTTACAAAGCACTTAAAAGCTCAAAACTTACCACCTAATTACCATCTAGTGGCACCTGCGGACCGCGTCGCTCTATAACGGCACCCCGTATGTTTACACCATAAGTGTTAAACTTTGAATACTCCGTCGCATTGGGCCACACTTACTAAACCCAACAGCGCCTAAGTGTGTGTGGCCTACTTCTTTACTACGTTAATTCCGGACTTATTAGTTTTTAATGTTATTAAACTTTGTAAGATTTTATATTAGCACGTTGCTCCATTTTTTTTAAGAGCGTTTTAGTTTTTTTCAAAAAAACCTTCACACAAAAAAGTCACACATCGAAACCTTTTTTGAATAGGTGCCTTACTTTTCCCTATTGCGTAAATTTAAAATATATACTTATTTATTTATTTTGTTTGCATGAGTATGTGTGTTTGTGATTATTTTAGATATAACAAAATGCTTAGGTACTTAAATACATACATAACATTTCATTAGATGGCATGGTAACACAGCCAAATACTGTCAAATCAAGTAACAAAATTGATGATTTACAAAACAGGTTAGGATTATTTGTTCTGATTATCTATGTTTTTATTATATTTTTTATGTCAACTTTTGCTTTCATTCTCATGATAAAGCACTGAAAGTTTTTCCCTACATAATGACAATTTCAATAATTATATTTGCCTCCTAAATATGTACGATGCTTTCCCATGGAATTAGGCATGACGACACGACATAAGTAGATACATAGTAGGTACTAACACACAAAAAAAAACATTTTTTAAAATGTCATACCTCAAACTCCCCTTAAAAGAAGTCAGAGCGCCACCATCCCACCATTAGTCAAGAAAACTTCCCGTTTTTAACGGCCAAGTTAGGGCGCCATTAACTCCAGGGCTGGCCGCGGGACCTCTGGCTAATTAATAAGTGTCTCAAAAGTTGCCCCATAAATTGCGACACTGACACGACTGTGACGTCACAAAACGTTTTTACACCCCTCTAAAGGACACGCATAATGAGCAGGATCGCTTCATTAAGGCTAAAGCGCCCATCTAGCCCGCGAAGTTCAAATTTTTTGAGTTCTTTTAGATATTTTTCAAAATCTGACAATAATAAAAGACAAATTTTGTAATTCGCGAAAAAGACCGTGTGCAGTGCATTTATTAATATATCCAACTTACTCTAAAACATTTCAAGAACGACAGCTATCCAGATAATCTGGCAATTTTTGTATATTTAGTGATTTACTAGTATCATATCCACCGTGATAATATTTAGAGTAAAATAAATGTATTAATAAATGCACTGCACACGGTCTTTTTCGCGAATTACAAAATTTGTCTTTTATTATTGTCAGATTTTGAAAAAAATCTAAAAGAACTCAAAAAATTTGAACTTCGCGGGCTAGACAGGCGCCTTCACCTTAATGTTGTTTTTTTTTGTTTTATGGGTGCGAACTTGAAAAATTTATCAATCCTCCAAATTAAAAATCCAATATTCAAACCTTCTTTTGAACTAGATTATTCCTCGAATTGATAAATCCGCACTTAGAGTAGTGATGAATGACGATCGCTTAGCACATTGGTTCGAGCGTAGGCCGCTCGGCTCACTGCACCGGGTGGTTGCGAGTTCGATTCTCACCGAGGAAAATTTCGGCAATGGCCTTTTTTTTAATTTGCGCAGGTTTGGGTGTCACTGGTATCACCCCCAGTCCATTGTACGGTACCCATAGTAAAAGCGTTGCTTACTTTTGGTCCATACAGTTGGTGTCAGTCTGGCGATATTTATTATTATTTATTTAGTACAGTAGACACATTTGTAACGGATGACTGTTGCCGTAAAATTACATCGATATCCTTCAAACCCCACACTTCCTATAACAAGCATTTATATCTTGCTCGGGACGGCTAACTAGCTAGTGATGTGATGAACTCAAATTGTTAACTTATCTTGGCCAATTCTTAACCCAATAAAGATCATGAAAATATTTCAAACCCAACCTTGCCAAGAGAGTTATTAAGGCATCAATTAATTATCTCTTCATGGCTTCACCATCCACCTTATGTCGTCAAATGGGCCCGAATGGCACTCTTGTTATATGGGTCCCAAAGGGTTCTGCAATTTATGTTTTTACCTGTCTCCTGCAGCTGAGAGCGAACCCTAATTCAAATCTTCGTGCGGTCCGAGCATAAGGTAGAGGATTTAGTACAGAAGAGAGTGGCGTAGCGGAAATTTTTATATTGTTTTCTATTATTTGTATTAAGAATGTCGCTGCCCACATAGTTTCCTATGATATTGTGAGTCAATTTTTATTTATGTTTTAGTGTAGAACTCTGACATATATTGCGTCGCTAAGTTCTATAAATATCGAAAACCGATTAATAATTATAAACCTTTGATAAAACAGATAGATACCTAGGTAGCTCGCTGATACCAAAACAGCTATAAAAAATCACTTCGCTATCAGTCCGCTACAATGTAACCACAGTCTATTTGCTTAACACCTTCGTGTACTAAGGCTTATATAAGGGTGCTTTGCGCGAGGGTCGAACTTTGTATGAAGTGGTTTTCCTTCCATTATCTTGCGCAACGCTTTGAAGCATGATTCTGAACAAAATAAAAATGTTTTCCAGCGAAGAAGCACGTATTTTAATAGTAGGATTAACTTCAGAATTCGAAGTCCTTGAGGGGCTTAGATTCTTTTTTGTAGTTTGTCAAAAGGTGTTTCAAACATTAAGTTTAAAACAAAGATTGTACATTATAATTAGTTGGGAAATTCCTGTGTTAATAAATTAAGAGACTGTGAAAACTGAGTTGGTATATAAATAAGTAAAATAGTGAAATTAAATGCATAGTAATTTCAATGATCACATTGAAATAAAACCATTTTTCGGATTTTATCGCGTTTATTAACTTTATGTTCTTGACGTTTCGGTTGCTTTACAGCAGCCATGGTCACGGGGGGACTGAGGTGTTAGACGTCATGATGTCATAGTTAGTAACTGGGTACCCTCATATTTAGTTGTTGTTTGCGGTCCGATCCACGCAAAAAGTGCTCACAGTGTCCCGAGGTCTTGCAATGGTACACTTGGTTTTGGATTTAATTATATTAATTACTGGATCCCAAGTTGGTGGTAGCACCCAGCCATCTTCCCGATTGAATTTAGGATGTTTTTTAATTTCAATGGCCTCACGTATCATCCTTGGTCGGAATCGGTGTTCTTTTGCGAGGATCTGTGGTTTATCAAATCTGATATAATGGCGGGTTCAATGATCACTATAAACGTTCTGCGCCAAATTCAAATCTTAACGCAAAATATCTTATCAATAGAAATATCTTGTTGTTTTTTTATTCTGAGGTATAAAATCTTAACTAAAGTGAGTCCTATTCATGTAACGTCTATTCCATTATATTTGAAGATTACATAGATAGAGGATACGAATCCTCTAGAAATTGAATTGTACCTAGTACCTACGCACAATAGTGGTTGACGATCAGTGGCGGTATTGTTCCTGTGTTGAATTGAAACAGTTTGTAAGTGCCCATTGTTTTGGCTGATTACTTTCTATTCAACCTAGGTCGTATAGGTTAAGGTGTAACTATTAGACGCTATGGAAAATGTATGTTACTGGTGTGGCTTTATACAGTACTACCGACCTGAAGTGGCATGGAAAAGAGGCAGGAGAATAAGCTAAATAATTTCCACCAACACAAAGGAAAAGAGCCCTTATTTAATTCCCGCATATGATACACTAGCTGTGCCCGCGACTTCGTCCGCGTGGAATTCAATTAACAAAGTTTCATACAAACTTTCATCCCCTATTTTATCCCCTTGGGGGTAGAATTAATCAAAATCCTTTCTTAGCGGATGCCTACGTCATAACATCTACCTGCATGCCAAATTTCAGCCCGATCCGTCCAGTGGTTTGGGCTGTGCGTTGATAGATCACTATGTCAGTCAGTCAGTCAGTCAGTCAGTCACCTTTGAGTTATATATATATATAGATTATACCGTAAATAATAATTAATTATAAATTGGACGTAGTGTAAATCGCATCGATTTGAAGTGTCAAAGGATTGCAAAAAAAATAAAAATAAGGAGGTAAGTCAATACTCTTTATTTTGCATGTTACAACCCAGTCATGGTGCAATTTCCAATAATAATTGCTTGAATCTAAAATTCTAACATAAACGCGCAATTTTATAGAAACTTAACGCAATTAACAAAGCACCTAATCGAATAAACTTAAAAATAGATACATGACTATCAATTTATAGATATCATCCATGTATAAAACCTTTAATAATGAAACTGGTAAGTAATTACAATAATCCAATTAATTCCACCGTATAAACATAAATTGTATTCGTTAATTAGTCCCAGCATTAATGAGGGAATCACGCGGGATCGCGTTTATCACCGTTGCTCTGTAATTGTTCATCGATTTACCCCCATTCGGGGGTGTAATTACCCCATCAACCCCCCAACTTATTACAGTCGTAATAATTTACACCTTACCCAACTTCACCCTTTGAAGTTTGTGCATTTATTAATACATTTATTTTACTCTAAATATTATCACGGTGGATATGATACTAGTAAATCACTAAATATACAAAAATTGCCAGATTATCTGGATAGCTGTCGTTCTTGAAATGTTTTAGAGTAAGTTGGATATATTAATAAATGCACTGCACACGGTCTTTTTCGCGAATTACAAAATTTGTCTTTTATTATTGTCAGATTTTGAAAAATTTCTAAAAGAACTCAAAAAATTTGAACTTCGCGGGCTAGACAGGCGCTTTAGCCTTAAGTCGTAACAAGATTTTAATTACTTTTTTTATTAGAAGAGTTTTATGTAGAGAAATGTATGGTAAGTATTTGGAATTTTGTGCATTAGTCTTTAGGTAAAGAGACCAATAAATGTGGCAGATTGGCGCTTAGCTGAAGTGGGCTGACATTGACACTTGACGGTTCTGACATTGACTCTTCCTTTCTCTTTCCCTTCGACCTCGTGCTAGTTTGGACCTATCTTGACGTAGTAGTACTTATATTTTGATGTTTGTTGCACCTATTTGTAATGACAATGGAGACAACAATATGTTTTGTGTAAATGTTTCGTTCTGTGCATAAGAAGAAAGTCGGTAAACAAGCGTACGAAATGCCTCATGTTAAGCAAATACCGTAGCCTATAGATTCTTGCAATACCCAAGGGGAGTGGAACCGAGGAGAGTAAGCTAAATACATTTCACAAATACAGAGGAAATGAGCCTTATTTATTTCATACACGCATACCATACATTATATCGTGACCATTAGCGACGACTGTCCTTACTCCGCAAATTGCTTGCAAGCTATATTTTATGTATGACAATACGGTAGCCCCTTCAGAAGGTGTTTAATACACGTGTCACGTTTCGGATCTCGTCGAAATAATGTAAGGTCAGTGAATTGTTGGGGGTGTTTCAGATTCAGTAAGAATTCATTGCGGCTGCTAAAATATTTTGATTACAATGATATTGGTGAATAAGACCGAGACAAAATAACGAATGAACTATTCACACATGCACTTTTTATTTTTACTAGCGACCCGCCCCGGATCCGCACAGGTATTTTTTATCAGTGATTCTCTACTATATTATGCATGTATTATACATATAAACCTTCCTCTTGAATCACTCTATCTATTACAAAAAACCGCATCCAAATCCGTTTCGTAGTTTTAAAGGTCTAAGCTTACATAGGGACAGACAAAGAGCGGGAAGCGAAATTATTTTATACTATGTAGTGATATAAAAAGTAAACAAACAAGCGCACGAACCGCCCGGTGTTAAGCAGCTATCGTAGACTATAGATGCTTGCAATACCAAAGGCGTTGCTCGCATGAAATCGTATGCTGCTCACTTGTAAGTACTTTATGAGTAGTACTTTGTGAGTATGAGAAACCATTCGGTAATTTTTCTATGACTTTCACATGAATTAACTAAAACATGAATCTCAATACGTTCAATAAAACTGCAACGCTACAACCAATCTGAAGGACCATAACACTATCGGGTATTAGGTCAGCCGGTTCCACCAAGATATAAAACGGTTTATGTATCATAAATACGGCTTTAGTTACTGTAAGTGCTCCCAATATTGAACGGGTATAGGAACGCTTGCGTCACTGGTAGCTTGTATGGGGGTCGGTTATAAATCATGTTGTTGCTTGAACAAACAAAGGATTGAAACAAAGCTTTATATTTTTATTTATTATTTTATATTTATTTGTTGCGTTTTCGATTTCCGTCAGGGTCAATTTCGGAAATGGCCTTCTCGTAATTTTTGTATCGCCCCCAGCCCAGTCCATTGTACGGTACTCATAGTACAAGCGTTGCTTAGTTTGGGACCATACAGTTGGTTTGTTCTTTTGACGATATTTATTAATTAAGTTGTTTAGGTAGGTATTAAGGTAGGTTAAGCAATGATAGCCGATTGGTTAAGCCCGCGTCTTGCGGGCTACCAGGTCTCGGGTTCAAACCCCGGCTCGCACCTCTGGATTTTTCGTAATCTATGTGCGAATCATAATTTCTATATGATTATCACTTGCTTACGGTGAAGGAAAACATCGTGATGAAACCTGCATGTCTTAGAAGATTTAACCAATTTTCGAAAGACATATGAAATCCGCCAACCCGCACTGGGCCAGCGTGGTGGATTATGGCCCGAATCCCCCTCGTGTTGAGGGGAGGCCCGTGCCCAGGAGTGGGACGTCAAAAGGGCTAAAATTATTATTATAGGTAGGTATTATTATTACGTTTTCAAATCTTCCTAGTTTTAGAACAGTGTACCTAGCAGGTACTTCTGAAGTAATCGTATCGTTATCAAGAAGCATGCTGTCACCATCATCCTTAATTATGAAACCTGTCGTGCGAGCGGGACAAACGCTGACATTATAATACCGTTACCCTATGGTAAATATTTCGTGCTCGGCACTACGTCCTCAGATACGGACACGAAATCCGCACCAAGTATCTCTCAGATACAAATTAACCCTCCACTGCGAGTGTGACAATACAATACAATACAAATGCCCTGTCTTGTTGCAGATCCGGGCAATATCCGGCGTGAAAGGCGATGCGCTGACCTGGCTGGCGGTATGGCGGCTTTGGCAGCCCTGTTATTGGCGCATTTGGCGCTTGCCAGCGCTGGGAAATGTACCACGTGAGTATTGGAATGTATTACACACGAATTTACGATCTTTGTATAACGATAAAATGTCTAACCATACTTTTATTTTAATAATAATAGAAATATCGGCAAACTTGCACTGTGAACTTAACACATTACTGGTATTCCTGTTAGCCCCTCCAGCTAAGCTAATTGCTTGTGTTAGGAGTGGGCTCACGTGAATAGTTTAATAGCCAGGATGGGGATCGAACCGGGAACTTCTCAGCTTCGAGGGCGGCCCCTCTAACTACTTCATTCATCGTAAACCTCGGCCTATACCAAAGAATTTGTAATTTAATTATTATTATTTTTTCTGGCCTAAACCGTGTGCTTGCATAGGTATTCCTCCCAAATTGTTGACCTAAAGGGGAGTGAAACAGAGGGCAATAGAGTGGAGTTGAGCTTCCGGCTCTCTCAGTCATCGTAAGAAACATAGTCACAATAGTTACTTTACGCCGGTCTTCAGAGAAATGGTGGTACTTACTACCCACGACGAGCCAGCCCGTATATGATGAACTGTAGTCAAGACTACAGTTTGGCTCTACCATTGTAACGGTAAGATTACTAGAATTATGATGTACTAAGGCATAGGTCCCAAAAAATGTGTTAAGTATTAGAACTCTTCAGTTTCTTGTTAAAAACTGTGAAAGAAAATTTCAAAACCTCAACGTAAACCATTTCTCATTTTCACAACATTCAAAGTAAAAATATAACAGTCACTCGACCTTACGTGCAAGGAGTTCGCGGTTTAAATAGTATAAAAAAAACTTTCCCGCACTTGAAACCGCTCAGTTTCATGCGGGCAGTGGGGCATGGGAAGGGTTGTCGCTTTCATAATTCGAATAAATTCGTGATTAAAAAATCGATTATAATTTTTGCGGGATTTTAATATGGCCTTATAAAACTATCCATATCTACTTTGAAAATAGTAATGAGTAACTACGGCCCGTATTGAGTAATTAATCTCAAGTATAAGAGCGATCTTGAGTACACTTTTGACGTGTAATTTTGTACTGGTATGACATAAAGATGACATTTCCAAGATCTCTCTCAGACTTAGAACGCGACTACGTTTTATGACTTGTAAAACCCGAATCATGATTGTTGTTCAATGATTATGGGTAGGTAAGGTATTCCATTGGGTTTTTAATCTATTGGAAGCAGATTTCGCGGCAAATTTCGGAATCAGCCTTTCGTGGTCGGACGTTAGGTACTGGAAACGCTCCCCGAAGTTGATTAGTATAAACGTTGCTAACTTTGGAACCATATAGTTCACGTGTTAGTCCGGCGATTTGTATTTATTTACTAGCTGAGCCCGCGACTTCGTCCGCGTGGAATTTAACTTAACAAAAAAGCCCGCTCCCGCGTTCTGAGCCCGCGCGACAGGACCCTGTTTTTTTTTTTTTTTAATTTGTTTTTCTAAAATAAAAATAGCCTAATTTACTGCTTATAACATCAGATATCTACCAGTGAAAGTCCCGTCAAAATCGGTCCACCCGTTTCGGAGATACTCATTGATTTCATGTGTTTTTATTTTGTTACGCGGAACCCTAATTGTTTTTCAAAAATTAAAGTAGTCTAAGTTACTCCCTATTACATCAGCTATCTGCCAGTGAAAGTCCCGTCAAAATCGGTCCAGCCGTTTCGGAGATTACCCGGAACAAACACACAGACAGACAGACAGACAACAATTTTTTAAATCGCGTTTTTGCTATAGGTGTCGTATGTACTTTCATATGCATTTAGTGAAAAGGTGTTATTTTGATATTACAAACAGACACTCCAATTTTATTTATTTGTATAGATGAAGGTAGTTGTCTCAATTATTTATAGGATAACTTGACGTGGAAATCATTGACAACCCTATACTAGGAATGAGGCGAGTCGGGCAAAAGTGAAAACGTGTCAAGCGTCACACGAGTAGTAAATACTGCACATGTTAACACAAGGGTTAGGTTGCGGGACACCGGTATTATGACAGCGTGTAATTTTCATATATATTATAATGTTTTGTTGTTAATTTTGTTTAAGATGCTACGGAAATGTCCGATTATCCTATAAAAATCCTGTATCTGACATTTATAAAATGTGCCTGTTTAAGTATATCACATACATGTAAAACGCTGTTGGGTTTCTCATTAAAATTACTTTTAATCAGGAATTTTTGTCTTTTGATAATATTACATGACAATATTAAACATGTCTTAAATGTGCGTAAAATTTGAGAAAAAACAATCTAAAGAAAATCTACTTGATCCTGTGGTACTCACGGCTTTTTTTTTAAACAAATGAAAATTAATAAAAAATGTACCAGAAACATAAGTCGACAAAATAACTAACAATGAAAGCACCAGATAAAATTTAATGAACAGCGAAACTTTAACGATCATCGTTCTTCTAAGGGCCACGAAGATGTGGAACGACTTGCAAACAATGGGGTTTCAGTAGGGGCTAATTTTATTCTGTGCAGTCATTGAGTTAACGACTTTTTAACTTGGTCGGTTAGCAAGCCAGGTACCATTTGAAGATTAATAGGAATCTTGATCACGTAGGAAACTTTATAGAAACAGGACAGAAATGTTAGTAACTCACCTGATTTTAAATAACACTTTACTCTTAACGCCGTAACGCGAAGATAGGATTGGTTTCAGTTCCAATTGAACCCTGTTGACTCAGCAAATGAGTCTTCTTTATTTTGTAAAAAAGTTTAAAAAAATGTTATTTAAAAAGGTAGAGTGTATGTTGTTCGGTTTTAATTAAATTTTGTAAATTCAGAATAGCGTTTCAAGTGAATATAAAATACTTCTCAAAATACTTGAAATAATAGCGCTTACTGGGCATTCATAAAATGTTAAACATTATTTTAACATGGGTTCCAATTTTACTTTAAAAAAAACAGGCATGTAATCCCAAGCCCAGAGCACAGGACCGAGAACCCAGGACCTTGTGTTATAATATGTGAACTGGTTTGCGACTTTGTACTATCTATGCTAATCAATAAATTGAAAAAAAATTACTGTAACCACAAAAATCTAAAAAAATCCAACAAATATTGAACAACCTTGGTCAGTCAACGAAACGCTCTCATCAACGACACCAAGGCAAACGAAAATCGTATCATGACAATGCTGATCTCATACTTCCTAGGTACCTATTTATATATTTTTCCTTTGTTCGTAATTTATACCCGCTCCAGTCGGCGTTTCTCTATGATTGATGAACATTCCGCTAATGATTTCGGTACCGCTACTTACCGAGATGAGTTCTTTGAGCCGACGTCTCATTATACGTCTATTTGACATTTCGCTTACGTAGAATAAATAGCCTGTAGCCCTACCAAGAGTATAGTATTCGTTCGCTGAAGTTGGTAGCGTCTTCGTAAGATATTCGTATAGGCAATCGTTGGTTGGCAACGGTGAAGTTGTCAAACATTATGCTTCGGAAACTGGGGACAGATATAAAAGCAATAGGTTCGCGCCATATTACCTACACAGTGACCAAAATACTATGGTGATAAGTGATTCCACTATAGCGCACCTTTGCCCGACCTTCGGGGAATCCCCTCCCTGTACACCACTTCCCTAAAGGACGGCAACGTGCAAGAAACGCCTCGCGTATTGCAAACATCTATAGGCTACGGTAACTCCTTAACATCGTGCGGGTTTTGGTTATACTAGGTGAAGCAGAAAGGGTATACAATTTTTTTTGCAACTTTATTTTTGTAAATCTAGAACTATCGGCTTTGTGGGACAGTTGAAGTACTAAAGGTTTCGTAGACTTATGAAATCTGTCAACAGCTGTATCCCTGTAACATCTTTTGTTTTTCAATTTTTTTAGAATTACAAAGTTAAGGTTTGAAAAAAAAGTATACCCTTTCTGTTTCAATCGTGATAATGTAATATTAAGTTCTTCGGGTGCCAATGATAACACCGTAAAATTTTGTAATACAAACATCTTACGCAGATGCTAGCGGATAATGATCGTGGAAGCAATGGTAGTGCTGCTGGGGGAAATATCTGACAGTTATCAGGGTTCTCAAAAAGGACCGTGAGTTTCCAACTTTTATAGCCTTGACCTTTTTAGGAGAGACCCCTGTAATTAGGGATTATATTTTGTTGATGAATATGTTCGAAAGTCACCGGCAGGCAGAAGTAAAAGTACTTACATTTTAGTTTTATAAAGAGTAACCATTCAGTTTCTTACCATCTCTTTTGAGTGAAAGCAGTATAATATTCCGAACCGGTGGTAAATTCTGATTATTGTTGATACACAATTTATATCTAAATAAAAACAGTTAAATTATTTTTAATTTTTAAGTTTGCAACAATATCGCATTGGGTCTAGCATGTAAAGATATTTGTATGTATTGAGAAAATAAATAAATAAATAGATCTACACTACTAATCAAACTGTCTTGCCATACTAATCTTGGGCGCAACGTATGAGTAATTCAGATATATGTTAAGTACTTATAGGTATCTTAAATTTTGTTTAGTAGTAGTGTTTTGATGAAATCTGAACTGGTATCATAATTATATTGTACTCACAGCCGGTATTAATAAATCCATCAAGTCTGAGAGCGATGCGTTCCGATCCGGTGGTAGATTTACCCTCGCCACCTCTCCTGGCAGCGGCCCAAGCCGAGGTCGTGTCCCTTGTGGCGCCCTTGAGCTAGCTACCCCCCTGCCCCTCTGGCTGGAGCGCACTTGCGCTCGCCCTCTGTCCGGGTGAAGTTGTTATGGCCACTCTGGCCAACAACAAATAGTCAAATAAAAAAAAAAAAAAAACTGAGAGGGATCTTAGATATGGCATTCTTATGTCATACTTGTACATAATTAGGTATACGTCAAAAACATACTCAAGACCGCTGTCTGACTTGAGATCGATTTATTAATAGGGGAATTATTCTGCCGTTATGTAATGTAATATTGGCAACTTAAGTGTAAAAGACAAAGAAAAATAAATGTAGGGACTTAACATACATGTAATTAATTACCTATCTAATAAAACGTACCTCATTAATTTTAAAACTGTGACAACAAAATATCCAATAGAGCTAGTACTTACTTACCGTTTTCCATTTCACTTATCTGTCAAACGCTTTAAATTTAATCGAGACGAATCGTTGGCGACGTTTGAATTACTCTTTGACTATTTACTTGGCTTAATTTGTCTACAGGATGTTTGAATTAAGAAAAAGATTTTAAAATTATTTATTGTTGAAAACGTTTAAATCAATTTCGTTAACCTAGAGAGAATAGAGTTCATATTTAGAAGTGACTTTTCTTTTTAAGACTATTCTCTTTTTTCCTAATGTTTTTCTATTAATTTTTATTGGACGTCGGAGCAAATTATTTTAATTATACGTGCTGCCAAACTGACAACTCAAAAGACGTCCACAAACTATGTGAAAATAATTCATAAGTATGCTTGAATCATAATAATATTATCATAATATTTTACTTTCTCAATTCAAACATCGACTCGTGTTACCCGAGATAATCTAAATTATTACTAGTTTGTGTTACATTAAACGTTGTAAGTACTTACTATCCTACTAATATTATAAATGCGAAAGTTTGTGAGTGTGGATGTATGTATGTATGTATGTATGTATGTATGTATGTATGTATGTATGTATGTATGTATGTATGTATGTATGTATGTATGTATGTATGTATGTATGTATGTATGTATGTTTGTTACTCCTTCACGCAAAAACTACTGAACGGATTTGGATGAAACTTGGAACACAGATAGATTATAACCGGGATTAACATATAGGATACCTTTTCTACCATTTTTAACCCAATAATCCAATACTACGCGGATGAAGTCGCGGGGCACAGCTAGTAGGCTATATATCTTAATAAGTGCTTTATTGTTTAAGAGTGATCAAATTATAGGTAGGTATTCAGAGTATGGATATTGGAAAAACCATGTAAGTAAATCAGAAAAAGTATTCAAAGTACTTACTATACTATAGTATATCATCTTGGTCGTCAAGATCCACGAAGGCAGGCGCAAATATCCAACCATCAACATCTAAGCTGTCCAAAAGATTCCTTATGCTTATTTATAATATACTAGCTGTACCCTGCGCGCGTTGCTACGCTGTCAAAGATTGGTCGTACCAACTCAGAAACCTTGGGCTCATGCACAACACTTTGCTGAAGATCATGGCATGATCAAATGCATAGTTAACGATTCAATAAAGGACATACAGACAAACATTCATTTTTATATATATAGAAGATATCCAACTAATATTATAAATGCGAAAGTTTGTGAGTGTGGATGTATGTATGTATGTTTGTTACTCCTTCACGCAAAAACTACTGAACGGATTTGGATGAAATTTGGAACACAGATAGATTATAACCGGGATTAACATATAGGATACTCTTTAACCCAATAATCCAATACTACGCGGATGAAGTCGCGGGGCACAGCTAGTAAATATATATTTTATACTAAGATAAAAGACATTCGCGTCATCCTGTAGGAATTCTGTTTGTCATCCGTTACATAGGACGCCTCGACACAGAAAATCAATTAATCATTTTCCCGGGTGCTAATAAAATTTACTACTCGACGTCACTCCGCGTAAGGGCTTAGAAAACTCAATTTATTTTCCAAAGTCATCTATTTAATTGAAGCAACTTTGCAACTCGGCGAAAGGAGGCTTGCGAACGGGATTTCAGAACTTCCCGCGTAAGTTTTTTTATTGTTAACGACAAGCCTCGTGGAAGTTTTTCTAAGGTTGCGCGGCTCGGGTTGCGCTTTGATGTTAGGGGGTGTTAAGCGATGCTGGATTTGGGGACGTGGATGCTCCTTTTCTTGTTGAAATTTCCCATTTCTTTATGTGGATTGTGATATTACATTTTGATGTTTCTGCAGTGACATATTTATAAAAAATCTTAACTGTAATCACAACAGATTCAGTAAAAAATCTAGAAAGAAAACTACAAAATCGAACTTCAACATTCACTAGAACACAAAGGGGAGGAAAACTAACACGTTTAATGTTTGACATTAACCGGCGACATATCTCCTTGGGAGGTGAAACCGTATTAAAATAAAATAATAAACTTTAACAAAGACGTTAATTTAAATAAATAAGTACCTACCTATTCTCCGTCTTACATTAGTTTAACTGAATATGATAGATACACTGTTCTTACATTAAGCCAGATTGCCGCCTGAGACGGGTCTCCTGAAATGATTTTGACATTTAACAAATCAAAGCAAATTGGAAGAGATTTTACGTAGATTTTACCTTCAGAGCTAGTTAATAAAGACAGATGTGCCGGGCCACCTGAACATATTATCCAAATTATTTTGTACTTTTAGATTTTTTTCACATGTCTTTCGAAAATTGGTTAGATCTTCTAAGACATGCAGGTTTCCTCGCGATGTTTTACTTCACCGTAAGCAAGTGATAATCATAGAGAAATTATGATCCGCCAACCCGCACTGGGCCAGCGTGGTGGATTATGGCCTGAATCCCCCTCATGTTGAGGGGAGGCCCGTGCCCAGCAGTGAGACGTCAAAAGGGCTAAATTATTATTATTATTATTTATTATTTTATTTTAGATTTTTTTAAGAATAACAGATAATTAAATTTAATTATTACTTACTTTTCCTCGAATATTTAATTTTATTGCAGGTATTTAATCCTGTAGCCAGTATATTGGTATTTCTTGGTTACATTTCTTCTTCTAACATTCCCAAATTAAATGGGCAAATTAATATTTCATAAGAGGCCTGCTCCCTAATTTGGCTGATTAGCTACATTTACAAAGAATGTTTGACGTCTCATGTTCATGCATCAACACGTGGGATTACTAATAATCTTTGAACGTAGATTCTTAGCCTTCTTCTGCCTGTAACAACTGTCACAGATGTTAGGTAATAGGATAGAACTACAATTTTGATCGTCAACTCCATCTCACATAACGCTCTATTCTGTTCTATTTTAGAGATAGGAAATGGGAAAAAAATTATGAGGACTGGACATTATTTGCAATATATATGCGCTAGTATAGAAGACAAACTTCTATGAAATAATAAATATCATCTATTTATATAAAAATGCATCTCTATTTCCTTGGTAATCGCAACACGCGTGAACGGGTGGAACGATTTCGCTAATTCTTTTTTTGTTGTGTTTATTACTGGCAGGAAAAAATAAGAAAGTTGAGCGTAACAATTCGAATTCAATATTCAAAGCTTAGAATGTGCCTAAAGGATTTCGCAACTCATTCATGTCAAGACGCAAACACTACAGCCCCAGTCTATAAAACTTACACACCTACATACATATCTACAACGAAGAATAGTTAATATTAATTACTACGCAAGGTACTACGGTATCTGAATCCCGCTTACTAGGGATGCTTATATTTCCATAGAATTTGCATCGAGTTGCCCTCAAGTCTTGTTGGATAACCGCAACTAAAGTGGCTTAAATAACGGGTTAAATATTTAAGGCTATTATTTAGTATCATCAGCAAAATCTCTCTGACCGTGTTTATCTTCAGAAACAGTGGTAAAGATATTTTGTTGTGATTTTATTTGTACAGGCTGACTTGGAATCCTTGGTTATATTTAAGAATAAAGCCTACATGATTAATAATAATAATACATGGGAACATATTCCCTTTTGTAGAGTCACAATAGTTTTTTTTCCAATGATTTTAAAGTCTGGTTCTTGATGCGGAAAGAATAAAAACCTATAAAGATATTTGGTTTGATGAAAGTACTTTTCCAATTGAAAATGATATCAGAATATACAATAGAAATAAACTCATATACAATAAGTATTACTGTGATCATTTCTATTACGAGTAAGGTCTCTTCCGGTCCTTCAATTTCAATCAATATCCACTGGATTTAGAAGCACTGATACCTACATTGTCATTTGTTTCAATTGTGTGTATCGATGCTCGTGATTGGAGCAAATTTTGCTCAAGTGAATACGATCAATTCGTCCGTGTCTAAAAAGCTTTTTGTTCCGGTGAAAATTGGGGCCCGGTACACAGTACTGGCATTGTTTACCTTCTAGTATTCGTGGAGCGCTTATTGTCATTGCAAACAACGTAATTGATGCTCCTATTGAGTTCTATTTTCCTGGTATTGAGAAGTGTTTTTGACGCAGATACACCAACATTACATAAATATAAAGGCAATTATACCATTAGTGATAACGGATGGTATTTTTGACACAAATTGGTAAGGGGAAGGAATATTACCATTATATATGGTGCGTTCCCATTTGATGAAAGGGGAGCTATTGATACTTTGGGCCAATTGTCTACCACCATGGACTAGTGCGGGTTGGCGAACTTTACTCTTCTTTCGAGACGTCTCTCGCGATATTTTTCTTTCATAATCTTTATTTGAAATTAGATCCAAACTCGAATACCAGATATCGCAGAGGTACAATACAAACATTTGTTACACATACAATTTTTTCTGATATTTTGAAATATAGGTAACATCTAAAACGTGTCAATGAGCCCTCCATGTAAAACTTCAGGTCACTAGGCTTTCGGGGGAGGTGTGCGGCGAGGTGCGAGGGGGGTGACGAAGGCGCCAGCACATGAATAATTCATTACAACGTAATGAGCCGCGGGCAAGCATTCAGTCACACTGAACAGAAAATCTATGAAAGAAGCTGAAGCCGGGTATAATGATTTTACGAAAATGTGTCGGGGAACATTAGGCGGTCCGCGAGTCAGGAATTGTTGTTGTGTATTGAATGTGATGTGAATATTTTACGGGATGACCTTCCCTTTTACTGATTATGTCTTCAGTAAGTTTGACTACCAATCAAGAATTTCTTTTTGGATTTAAAAAAGGAGTAATTAGGTTAACAAGAGGTTATTTTCATATCACATTTATCACTGGTTTAAAAGTCAATGCAGGAGGTTTTGGTTGAAAATGACCGCTGGAGAAGGCTCCGTTCCCCTTTTGCGTATGCTGAACCAAACGCCGTTCGGCAGAAGCCTATTTTTTTCGTCTTTCTTTATTCATTTTCCTATATATGTTTAAGGTGTATGTATTTGTTATTTGTGTCTATGTGCAGTATTTTTTTTAAATGTATGGTCCGTGACGTAAACATTTTCATCTCACTTTATCTCATAACGATATGTTAACGAGTTGGTTGGTTGGTTGTTGTTGGTGGCCCTTAGAATGCAAAATAATAAATAAATAAGACGTTATCTAGGAGTTTAACCTATACATAGATAAAAATACAGCATGCTTATAAGACAATATAGTGCAGTTATAGGTTGATGACATTTAAACACTATAGTGGAAAAATGTTAAATTAAAATTCTGGAAAAATGGATTCAATAAACAATATAATTCCCTTTCATGATGTCGCCTAAAGTGAAGGCCATTAATGTATTCGGCGGGAAATTCGTGTAAGTATATTGGAATATCGTTCAATCAGTGTGCCTGGGGAACAACACCAGATGTTGCCATTACGTGCTTTTTTGCGCCCGTGCTCTTTTGTACGCCATATTTTGTACGTTTCTAATAATGCCATGGGGCATGTTGCTAAGCTTTTGTTACTATTAAAGTGATACAATATTTCATCAACAATTGCTGTGGACGTGTACTTATTAGTACTCCTTTTTTTGAGTTATTTCAAAACGTATGTGTGTACTTAACTAAATACTGTATTTTTAGAGTTGAAAAACTGAAATTAAAAAAGAAACCATTGTTATTGATTGAATTTGGAACATGTAATATTGTATTTTGTCCCAGGAAATATTACGTATGAAATCCTATATCTCCAAACGCATTAGTGACAGAGGGTAAAAAACCTCGGCTTGGATATCACGTTTGAGCCATTACCATTTCTATTTATTTTCAACGGACCCTTCCAACCCGCGGCAAGTATCGGATCACAACAATGGAGTCACGGACGCACTCCACTTCACTGGTAACCTTGGACTTTGAATCCTACTAATATTATAAATGCGAAAGTTTGTGAGTGTGGATGTATGTATGTATGTATGTATGTATGTATGTATGTATGTATGTATGTATGTTTGTTACTCCTTCACGCAAAAACTACTGAACGGATTTGGATGAAATTCGGAACACAAATAGATTATAACCGGGATTAACATATAGGATACTTTTTAACCCGATAATCCCGAAATTTTTGCTAAGTTAAAATACTACGTGGATGAAGTCGCGGGGCACAGCTAGTGTAACTATATAATTAAGTAAGAGAGCTTTAGATTTTATATTTACTATTTGCAAGAAAGTCGTCTACATAATAATTATGTAGTATTATGAAATTATCAGTAGTGAGTTGGTTAAGCTAGACATTCTGGTGAAATATGAAGAAATATGGAGTATTTCGAATTCCAAACGTTGACTAAACTGTATACTTATAGATAAACCTTTTGGTTTTGATTCATTTGTTTAGGATGGTTAGCAGTTAGCATATTTTGCACAAAACCAAAGCTTAAGTCCAGAAACGTATAGACAAAAGAAAATACTTTTTCAAGTATTTCTCTTGTAAACAAGCAATTTGTAAAAAGTTAATAACAAATTGGCGATACTTGTATCAAAATCCCACACTCGCAATACAGCAACGAAATTATACCCGTATAAAAATTCAGAACCTCGCCTGAGGGTTACAAATTCGGTAGAAAAATAAGACCTAAGCCTTAGTTTACCACGGCCACTTCATAAATAGCCTTTTTTGTAAAATAAACTCCAACTTTATTTTTCTTACAAATACTTTTCTTAAAAACTGAATAAGAAGAAAGATGGCATGCAAATAACTTTGAAATAACATTGTTACGTACGTAAGATAGAAAGGATTCCAAGGTAACAACTAAAATCACCTAGAGTGTTTGAATACATAAATTATTTATTCATTAAATTAAGTAGGTACTTGGTCTTTCTTTCCAATAACATAATAAAACAAACGGACGAGGCTTATAATTATAAGTATACCCGAGGATATACTAATTTTTATCAATTCCCAATAAAATCTTTAGTATGTTCTAAAACTTCAAAACGATAAGCTTTACTTTTATTATCTAAGCTTGAATAAAATTTGATGGTTCGAATTTACGATCCGTGAATCTAAAAGCGGTCATTAAAAAACTATCATCGTGTAGTTTACACAGATCTGAGAAGCCGAGAGACGGAATCTTTTCTGGAGCGATTCGTATCGATTCAGCTGAACGGGCGTTGGCAACTGTCCATTTGCGAGCCTTTGTTATTCGAATTCGCTCCAAAAGTATGTACATACACAGCCACATACTGAGTTTTTTGTGGGCGAGCCTGGATCGGCGGAATTGACTTTTTTGTAAACAGACATAAAGATATCGCTTCGTTTGCAGTTTTTTTATGTAGTTTTTTCTGTTGGGTTTGGAAATTTTGTTGTTAACATTGATCAACAGCAAAGTTGTGATATTGTACTTATTTCATAATTGGCTGCCGTTGTCTCCTAGAGAATACGCTTGAGCTCGAGCACACAGTAATGAGTAAAAAGAAAGATACAGAAGAAAAAAACTGAACACTGCTCGAAAGCTCAGCACAAAGCGAGTGCAAATAAACCAACCAACTTGTTCAGAGAACCGCAGTACACTAGTTTAGAATAAGTTCCGACCGTACCCTATAGTTCGTTCTAACTTAGTTTCGGTCCGACTTTAGAGATTCCATTTGACATGGTTCGGTTGACACGCGTTTGAATAGGATCATAATTTTAAGCCACCATTAATATGTATGTTCGAAGTTTTCTGCTGGTATAGAAAAGTAGGGTAATAATAATGGTTCCAAAACTAAAACACAATTTATTCGATTTGTTTTGTTTTGATTAGAGATTTTTTTGAGAGTAACAAAGACTGAATCAATCAAGTAAATATAATAAAAAGCATCATCACCTCATCATCACCTTACCCTTATCTAACACTAGGTGGGGTCGGCGCAGCACGTTCTCTTCTTCCATTCAAGCCTACCATCCATCATCTCTGTACTCACTCCCTTTTCGCTCATACCCTCTTCAACGCAGTTCATCCACGTCGTTTTGGGATGTCCCCTACCCCGACTACCGCTTACTCTCATACCCATTATAAAAATATTATATCCTAATAGAAATAAGCATTTTGTTTCATAATCTTTAACCTATTCCAACTGCTACAATAAAGGACCCTAACCCATAAATAACTACAATCGCCATAAATAGACCATTTGAATTAAGTAGGACGAAGCCAATAAAAAAACTACAAAGAAAGGTACCGAAATTCTAGGTATTGCTATAAAATCGAAACCTAAATTTCTCTATCGGTACAGATTTCATATAGGTCTTATATTTCTAAATATCGATACAATATTGAAATATATCGCAATGTATCTACCCTTGTTGAACGGCTTGTCGCTACTACGGACCTGTCATCTAAAATTCAGTATCAGCTATAAGTTGGCTCATGTATGGGAAATAAATAAAATCCTGTCTCGAAGGGTGAAAGTCCGATCTACCCGACATATCGCCTGCAACCCTTATCAAATGTAGACATTATGGGGCCATTCGTTTGGTAAATAAAAAATTACCGAAGAGACAAGACTATATCTACGAAAAGGTTTATCTTGCCAGTATTATGGTTTTATAGGAATCACTTATGGTACATTTATTTAATTAATAGTATTATTTGTTACTAAATGTTTGCGATATCCATTGATGTGAATAGATATGACCAAACATTAATTTTCGTGTGGTAAAAAACAATAGATAATGAGAGCATTCATTTTATTTCCAAGCATAGGTTAGGTTATGCATTTAGTAGGTATACCTGTACTTTTGAGTCATTATACCGACATTTATGGTACCTATTACAACAGAAATAATACAAAACAATTTAAGCAAACACATTTATGAACGTTTAAGTGGATTCCATAGTTTAAATCCAACTAAACAGTATCAGGAAGAGCAAACAAACGGCGTAGGCGTTCTTGCATTCAAACAGGATGTAGCACGAACAGTCTCGTCAAACAAGATTCCGTATTCACTGCACACGTAGGAGAATACAATAATTCGAACGTGTCCACACGATTTGTCGCAATGCAGACTTTTTGGTTGGGGCTTTTCAATATTTTCCCTGCGCTTAGAAGTGAATTTTATTGACCCATGTTGTTCAATGTTTGACTTTTAGCGCTCGGTGTTCGAGAATATGTGCAGCGCACGACACTATTGGTTGAATTGTAAGATTTGATGCAGAATATAAACATTTTGAGACGGTAGTACCTACTATGAAAGTAATAGAGGGTCTTGAATGGATGTTAGCAAGAGATGAAGTGAAAAAAGTGATGAAAGAAATAAGTAACATTTTGCATGATAACAAAAATAATATCTACTTTAAGAAAAATATAAATGAAATAAAATTGTGTCAAAGCAATTGAAATTCTAATTTCCAAATTGTCCTCGATGCTATGAACGAATGAACCTAAATTTACTTAGCTATAGATTCAATACAAACAGTAGTTGATTAATACTTATAAGATATTATATCCTTGATTATAACAGTATATTTACCTATTTTTTTCTATTATTTCGCAGTGGCTTCTCAGTTGTGGCACCTGAGGTGGCTGTGCCGGGAAAAACCACAGCAATCCTGGTCACCCTCCATGGCAGAGCCGGTGATGAAACACTGGATCCTCTGAACGTCACAGTGAGGCTGGAAACCCAAGATGCGGACAATGGTGTGAAGCTACTGACTACTGCTAGCCAAATGATAATGGGTAAGTCATATTCTCAATTATTATTTTTTTGGTAAATTCTGGCCTGCATCCCTCTCGTGTTGGGGGGAGGCCCGTGACCAGGATTGGACGTTTAAAGGACTTAATTATTATTATTATTACATAGAAGTGATTTAGAGGGGAATGAAATCAGTGCTGTAATATGTTATGCGGGTGGAATTAGGTAGAGTAGTTTCACAAAATTTTAGTTACCTTTCAAGGTACAATAATAATGAATTTCGTTTAAAAGAAAAATATCGAAATAATTAGCTCAAAACTCGTTTCAACTGGAAAATAAAATCTTTAATGACAGGTGAAAAATATCGAAAATCGATTAAAAATCCAACTAATATTCAATTCTACACACGCTCGCTCAGACTTTAATAGTAGCAATCAAATTGAGATGATCATGTACAATACTCGTACATCTCCAATTTACGAGTGTTTTTATAGTTGCATCGAAATCGTCGTAAAGAAAGCCCAATAATAAAATTGAAGGAAATGGTATCTAATATGATTTCGTCGCTTTCTATCTCAGCGAGTCGCGCCCCAGATTCGATCAAGTTATTACTACCGTAGTAAAAATCTCATTTCGTTCGCCAGACGGCGCTATTGAAAACTCGACTTATTGCCAAACAGATATAAACTGTGCCCGAACTGCACGTCCTCGGAAATATTTTCCTCACAAGTATCGTTGGTTATATGATATTTCTATAGGATACTTCGCGAACTAGGTGTATAAAGAGGAACTTTTGGGCCCAAACGCTCGGATATGTAAAATGCCCGCTCATGAAATTGTAGTACAAGTTGTACGAGTGGAATATTGGCTCAGTATCGCGAGTTATTTTAAATAATATTGCAATTCAGTTTCATTTAATGAAATGTTTTGAAATGAATGTCATATAAATGGGAATCTTTTAATGATGGTTTGAAGGCAAAAACAAGCTGTGTTATTGATTAAATTTAAAAATAAATCCCCTATAATATCCTACAGTGTAGGAAATGGATTAAAGCTCATATACGGGCTGGCTCGATCGGGGCAGTACCCTCTCTCACAGAAGATCGAATCTGTTATAGCTGGATATCGTACGATGAGTGAGTCGAAAGCCACACCTCCCCCTCATGACGGCAACGTATGACAAATGCCTTTGATATCGCAAGCATCGTTAAGGTCTCCTATACCGTAATAGATTTTACTACCACACTGTGCTACAGCAAATATTTATTCTACCGGTTGAAACAGAAAGGGAATACTATTTTTTTCAAAACTTAACTTTGTAATTCTAAAACTGTCAGCTTTGGAGAAAACTTGAAAAATAAAAGGTGGTCTAGGAATACAGCTACTGACAGATTTCACAAGTCTACAAAACCTTTAGTACTTCAATTGTCCCACAAAGCCGACAGATTGAGATTTACAAAGTTAAGTTGCAAAAAAAATAGTACACCCTTTTTGTTTCACCTAGTACCTATAGTAGTCAAAACAACATTATAAATAGTCTCTAAATTATACTTATAATAAGTTCATGGACTCGCTCCATGCTTAATACGAAAGTTTCATATAAAACTTATAAGTAGGTACATCTCGAAGAAAACATCCTAGATATTCCTACTTTTATACTAAGTGCGGTGCCGAGGGGAAATAATTCAGAATAAATATCAATTTAGTGCGTCCCGGGGAATCATAAAGACATTGCGAGTTCGCCAAGCAAACTCCAACTATGTCGCCATCTAGGAACGCTTGTGCTCCCAACAAAGTTTGCCTTCCTATATGTCGTAGCTTTTGTTTCTTGGAATCCATTGTTTGCTGTAACCTTTCCTTTAGATTGACCTATGCATTTTTTTGGTTCAAAACATATTTTAGCTGTTTTAAATTACTTTCACTGTTACCTGCCTATCATTAAGTCAGTTTCTGGGTGACTAACTAGCTGTAGTTCGCACGACGAAGCCATTGTCTAAACATTTTTGACAGATAATGGCAAATTTATTTGACGTCCGGATACAGTAAAATCTATAAAAATACCAGTGCCCGGTTAAACGTGAAAATCAATTATATTCTGCAAATAAGTTATATTCAATTTTGTTAACTGGCTTATGTAATATATGTTGGTGACTAAAACGCTTTCAAAGTTCAAGAAACACGAAAATTTTTGTGTTTTTCAAAAAGTTGCAGTATGCGAGCCAGGAGGACAATAATTGCTCGCTGCACCGTGAAATTCTAATAGTACCCGCAATAACTAACGCAAGTAACAGCAGTGGAACAATCTTAGTGGCACATCCATCTCTGTCTAGATAACGTCGGAACTATACCGGCTGCCTTGTCACTCTGCAATGTATTGAATACTTGCTCTTATTATTGTGAGTTGTTTTCCATGAATAGCTTTAAACATATAATAGAAGAATAGCACAATACGAGGAGATAATTATCGTTCATATTATTTTAATCGAAAGTTATTTAGGCACCTCATCTTTTGCGCCGCTGTAAAAAAAATAGGTATATGTGAAAATAGTGCCAGCCAAATTTCAATCTTGATTATATACCAATTAATACCAAGTTATAAGTGTTATTACATTCGTACTAAATGCATGTATGAGCAGGACGGAATTGAATTACTTTTAGATGAAAACACGGATTTCTACTCGGTCTAATCTTATTTCAACGCCAATAGAAATACATAAATAAGTAAGTGTAAACTATGTCTCGTGTATTTCATTATCCACAACCAAACGTATGCTAACTCTCAACACAAGTCGCTTCGAATTTCTTTTTAAAGAGAATGAGAAAATATTTTCAATTAAAACTCGACGACAAGACTGCGAGAAAAACTACAGAATTAGTTGGTAGTTCAGCAGAAAAACAACGGATGGGGATAGAAAAAAACTATTAGGAGAGTCGAGATACCCTTATCTCGACTGCCTGCAGCATTGTCTTTTATTCTAATGCCTGCCGAGCTTTTCCCAAGTCACTGAATTAAACGGACAAACCCAATTGTAGTGTCATGCGATGCCAAGAGTCTAATAATTTTATGCTGCTCTTATCTTGATTAAAATGGAAATAGGATCGAGAGACATCGTGTCATCTCGTAGGTAATAATAGTAAACTAATGAAATAAATGCTTCATTTGATTGTTTGTATTCTGAACTCCTCATGCTTTAACATTTTCTTGTTTGATTTGGTAAAGAAATATTTTTATTATTTTTTGTGAAGATCTAAAAAAAATTGCAACTGCAATTGACCGTCTGTAAACACGATTGAAAAACCTCCAACAATCAGGCATAAATCTCGGCACAGTGTGAATTGACCAGAAAATCTAAATAATAAAAGAATAAAAAAAAACAATTATACGCTACAAAATAGTGAAGGTGCGCTAATTATTCCGATTCCATTATTTCTTAATGACTTCGTAAATCAGTGTGTTAATAGCTCAAAGCGATTGCCAATCCTCATCAAAGATATCGGATCGTCGCTTAATGAATCATGATTGGAGGAGAGATAATGACATAGACGGTGCCATCGATAAATAGAGAGGTAGATAGTTTGCTTTGGACGCTTTCTTAATTAGTAATGTGTTTGCATTAAGTAATTGATGTTGGTCTTGCGAACGAAGAATTTGCTGATGAAATGCAAACAGTAGATTTAGATGTAACTGTGAAATACACATTCTACAGACAACTGTCTTTAGCTTATGATTCAAAATTGTTCTGATCTTGTGATGAAAAGATGAATCATAAAATGCAAAAGGTATCATACAAAAGGTGACTTCTCTCTGCTTAGCAAAAGTTGAAAGGAAATTAAGCGATCCTAATGGTCGAAGCGGGTGCCTCATAGCCAGGTGGACGGTCACCATTATGTATGCAGCACTATTTTGCTACTATTTTTAAACTTTGTTACGGACGGACACGGATGAGAGAGTCATTTCTTTGACACTGTGGGTGCTACCACATATTTTTTAAAGATTTAAATCTGAGTTTATTACACTACACTACTAGCAATCCCATTAGTGTTAGAATAATGATTGAGTCTATGAGCAACACTTATCCTATTACTTTTGTCTGTGGTGTTCTCTATGGTTACTCTGTAAGAAAAGATGTCTGCGCTATGTGTGCATATTAGTGAGAGAATAAAACAATTGTAACAATCAATCGAAGTTCCTTTATTTAATAGTTAGCTTCTCCGACTAAGCTAATGCATGTGTTAGGAGTGGGCTCACATCAATTGTTTAATAGCCAGGATGGCGATGGTAAATCTGTCAGCTACGAGAGCAGCCCTTCTAACCACTAGGCTATTGACGTTTCAATCAATACATACATTATGCATAGACAAAGTGAAACAGAAGAGCATTTGTGTTCATTTCATTTCTCGTCTTTGTAACCTCTTGTGTCTATGTAGGATAAATGATTTTCTTTCTTTCTTGTTTTCTTTATTTCATCTTTACTTTATGTTTAGTATAATATACTAATATGGTTAATGGTTAAAATTTCATAAAAGTACCCCGCATCATTTCGTGATGGTTACGGAATAAAACCCAAGGTCCCAAGGAAAAACATTAAATTGTCTTTATTAGCAGAGTACTTGTACAAAACTCGGAAAGAAACGATTGCGGGAGTTAGTTTGACGCCAACGCCATCTATGAGTGGTAAAATAAAACAAACACCTGAACTGCAATTTAAATAATCACGAACAGATCCTTTCCTATCTCCCATCATCCCGTCACCGCGTTTAATCGCGCTATCGCAATATCCAACATGAGGTGTTGATAGCTCAAAGTGATTGCTAATTTCATCTCAAAGAAATCCGATTTGCCGTGCTCTGCGGGAGCTAACGAAGCGTGCATTCAGTGTCAGCTGCGCCGCCTCCTGATGAAACGGAAATGTAAGGGAGCTGGTAGACTGCTGCGGTAATAAGATTTGTGCAAATTACAGTACGAAGCGACTAAACGTGGATTAGCGGGCGAATAGTAACACTAAGAACTATCTCTTTCTGTCATAATATAATTTGACATTCGCACTAGGTCACTATACAACCGCTAATCCACGTTTATTAGTAAGAATGGTCAAAGTTATAATGACGGTGTTTTTTTAAAGTTGTCAAACAAGCCTACGATCTGCGTGATGGTAAGCAGTTATCGTTGCCTCTATATGCTTGTAGTACGAGGAACTTTGCTCGCACGTTGTCGACGAATAGGAGTGATACAGAAGGAGGTGAAAGTAGGGAGGTCTGCCTTCCGGATCTCTCACTCATCATACCAAACGCAGCTCTAATAGTAACTTGACGCCGATCTACCGTAAGAGATTAGTTACCATTTCAATTGCAACTGAATCCTATAGAAACATTTTGATTTATAGTACATTGTTACACGAGTGGTGAAAGTGACTTATTTAGTCCCGAGACGGGGTTTATATAGTTCGAGGGACAAAATAAGTCTTTCACCCGAGGTAAACACTGTGCTTTTCATTACGAATACAAGGAACGTAACAATAAAAAAGGAATTGGCTAAAGAAATAATACAAGGAAGTATGAACAATACTCTACAACTCGAAAAAAAAAACAAAGATCGGATTGACGCCTATTTTTTTTTTCGTTGGCCGGCCAACTTCATTATTTAACCATTATTTTTCATTTTCATCTTTAAATATTTTGCGCAAATCTATGTTATTTTAAAGAAATTCTTGAAACTAAATTATAATTAAGTCATTTAAAAATATATTATATTCTTTAATTAATACTTAACTTTATGCTATTTCAATTTTACATCGTGCTGTAATTGAGTGACTGTAGAAAAAGTTTGAACATGGTTCCATAGAAATGTGAAAATGGAACTAGTTTTTTTTTTATAATTTGACAGCTGTCAGTTGAAAGCGATTCGCCCGGGCCGGAAAAGTATTACTTTTAACCCGCTCCTCAGGCAACTTCAGACCTACTTTCAGAGTATGAGTAATGAAAATTTATTTATTATCATAGGTACCTTTACCTTGCTTAAATATTATCTACTCAACGAGTTTATTGTCCTTACCAATAAATATAAACTATATTATAAAAATGTTTACCAGTCCGCTGTCATCATTGGTCTAGGTGTGTAGACACCCCCTTAGATCTCACACAGCAAAAGGAAGTCGTACTTGTTAGAGCCATTCGTTATGCCGCGCTCGTATTATACGTTTACAAGTAAATACGGAGGGAAAATTTGTTTACACAGACGTTGTTGACTCTGTGACAGCGCGGACAGGTTTTATTAGGAGTCGGGGAAATCAAAGTTTGTTGTATTATTCTGTTTGGATGTGACGTGTTCAACAAAGTTCGGTAACCGGATTATACTTTGAATATGAAAAATAATTAAAATAAGTATCAAAGAAATTGTAATAATAAGATATTGTTGCATTTTTTTTGTAACTTTGAAGGAACTAATCGCTCGACGAAATTGCCATCAATAGTCCATCGGTGTTCAAAATTGTAATATGTAAATATACTACTTAGGTTATAAAGGGTGTTGCAAAAGTGTGGAATAATAATATTGGTACAATAAGTACGGTAGCTGATGTGTAGATGCGTAGTTAAGACATACTATGTATATATTACTAACGTAATTTTCTGAATAACAACCCTTGGAATATTTGTCACAACTTTTGTGCTGCGGCCTCAAAACATCGATTGGCCAAGAAAATAGTAAACTGCATTACCGAATAGCAAACACCAACAATTAAAAAACGGTCCGTAAAATAATTGGATAGAATTGTGGATATTATATACAGATTTTTTAAATTAGCGTCAAAAATATATTTCATTTTCGAATAAATGAGAAAATATAACAAAAAATATAACATTTAATGATGCCCAACACCCATTGCTTTGTATGCCAACTAAGCAATATGTTATACACGTAAAAACATGAAAATAAAGTTCGTGCAGCTATGATATTACAGATTATTTGTAAACATAATTCGGTGCGTATTTCTTGTATATCTCCTCCCAGAACTGTATCCGCTCGTTGTAGGGTGCTGTCCCGGGTACTAGCTCATTGCCGATGTCCAGATAATCTTCCTTCTCCAATGTGTAGGGGGCCCACTTGACCCCTAAAGACTCATCCGGCGTTGGGTTTCTAAAACACAAAACACTTACTTTGGAAAAACAAAATAATTATGCTTTGGTGTACAAAAAATTAAAACAACAACACGCCTTAACTCCCGGAAGGAGTAGGTAGAATTTTTTTTCCAATAGTCCCAATGTGTAATATCAAAGGGTTCGTGGATTCATTTTTAACATCAGCTCTACTTTGTAAATCTTTTATTAAAATATAAATCTATTCTACACACCTTGTATATTATGTTTTCTTTATTTACCAATGTATCAAATAAGTTTTAGTGGTGGAACAATAAAGAGTTATTTATCCATCTAAATATTGATCAAATGGAAGATCCACTGCTTGTGACAGGCCTTCCCCTATAACTTCCACACATCACGAAGACACGGCTGTTCCGCGCTCGAGGCAACGCGGTGGGGTCACTGACCGATGTTTTTATTAATTTCGTTATGATGCTGACTGACTACAGTAAAAAAATGACATTATTTGCTTATTTCTTATTCGGATAAAGTAGATAGAAATAATATTTGAAGACAAGTTTAGAACAATTAATCTGGGGGCCAACTCTGTAAGCTACATAAAACGCAATAGAAACGCAAATGTGCCGCTTTTGACGTTTTTCCGTAACCTACTAACCACCTGTGGTTAGTAGGTTACGGAAAAACATGCAGCATGTCTCAGCCTGCTGAGACGTGCTGTATGATTTCTACTTAATTGATTTGGTATTACGCTAGCGATTATTCAGCTTGCGACTGGCTTCGTTTTTTTGATTAAGTATGATTTGTGGCCCTGTTCTATTATCGAGTTCTATCAGTCGATTTAAAAGTACTGTCAAAAAGTGCGAAGACTCACCCGTATTTGGCAAAATTCGTCCATATTTTAGTTACTCTTTCAATGAGTTCAAACGTTTTGGAATTCATGTCAACTTTAGTATTCATAATTTTTGGATTAAATAGGTACATGAGATCATCAGCGTGACTTGTGACCGGTTTGTTCCCGATAATACTAGCCGATCCCATCATATGGCTCATAATGTTCCTTTCCGACTTACAAGTGAACTTGTACATAAATAAATTGTTCTTGTTTTTAGCACAGAATTTGGCGAACTGTACAATCCCATATATGAACATACTGTCAGAAGCATAGTTTGCCAAGGCCTCCCAGTCTTCTTGTACATCTTTGAAGTAGAATTTTCGGACTTTTTGACCAATTTCCAGCTGTTGGTCCATCGGTAAACGCAATGACATATGCTTAGGAACAAAAAATTCAGCGTAATTTTTGGCTAAGTACAGTTTTTTCTCCAGATCCTCTGGACTAACTATATTGATGACACCTTCGTCCGACGTGAATCCTATCATCACATCTACGCCTTTGTGTATGCCGTTGGATACGACGTCGAAGATATCGCCATATAAGAATCTCTCCTGACCAAAATCTTTCTCATCGACTATATTGAAGTAAATGTCCATATCTGTCTTCGCCTTTTCGGATAGAAGTATTGGCACATTCGCTTGAATCAGAGATTCAACGGGTTGCTTCTTCAAAAATTCATACAGCTCTTTAGCGTCCTCCGTGGTCAAGCCTAATTTCCTTCCCAACATGAATGCTCGTTCCACAGGTTTGTACACTTGTGACCAGTGGCATGTTGCAGCGCCACTTTGAGGAATGGCTCTCTTGAATAGGCCTTTCGACATCGGTGATAGTAGGTGGAAGCTGACACTGCTACCGCCAGCGCTTTCGCCAAAAATGGTCACATTATTAGGATCCCCTCCAAAATTGCCGATATTCTTGTTGACCCACCTCAGGGCCGCCACCTGATCTTTCATTCCAGCATTACCAGGCACATCTTCTGAATCTAGGCAAAGGAAACCGAGCACCTCAAGTCTGTAGTTTATAGTGACGACGACAACGCCTTGTCTGACGAGGAACTCGGGGCCGTTCATGTCGTTATTGCCGGAGCCACAGATGAAGGCTCCACCGTGTATGAACACCATTACTGGTAGGGGTTTGTTGGGCTTTACTTCAGGGGTGTAAACATTCAGGTATAGGCAGTCTTCTTTGCCCAGTGCTCCGACCTTTGTGACGATGTCGATCTGGTAGCACTGAGGGCCGAACTCTTTGGCGCTGCGTACGCCTGTCCATGGTTTTAATGGTTGTGGCGCCTGTGAAGACGGTTTAAATTCATTTGTTAAAAGTTAAAAAACTTCCATAGAAGGTGTTAAATAATGATAATAATCAAATGGACAGTCATCTTGAGGTGATTATTAGAATGCGACAGGTTATATTACCAAGTATTCTTATTTTTACAATCATCCAAAATATAATAATTTATTTTAAAAATTGATTGTAATGTAGATTGCAAGCTATGAAGATTATGTACAGATTGTATTGTTTTTTTATGTTATTTGAAATATTCCAAACTTTAGTGTGCAATAAAGAGTTAGTTATTCTATTCTATTCTCAAGCTTTGACTACAATCAAAATAAATTTCGGAACTCAGGTAATTATTTCATTTACTCAAGTCAAACCCGGTCATTTTGACTTCAGAGTCGTGTCGTGAGTGTTATTATATCGGTAAATATAGTAATTATTCATAGACCCAATGACATAGTTCTTTAGAAAAACACGATCTATTTACAGTTCCAGACTTCGTAATTATAATGAATTCGCATCTCGATGGATTACTCTGTATATTACACATAACTTGTCTGAGTATAATAGGTACTTTAATTCACAATAATAAGTTAATAACAACTAAATTACACAGTAAGTACTTGATACCTGACGATAACAACGTGTTAATATTTAAGGAAACAAATCGTTGATCAAATTTGGACGTTGATAAAAAATAACTTTATTTAAGATCATGATCATGATGAACCCAGACGTGTCAAGGCTATAAAATAGCCGCCATTTATAAAGGTCGTTTAATTGTCAATACCTATTCATGTTTTTTTCTAGAAGGAACATCATATTGATTAATAGATAATAAAATGACAAAGTGATGTTATTTATCTTATCAATATACGTGAATTCTTGTCCGATACGATTGGACCATGATAAGATAGATGACAAAATATTTTTTTGTTTCTTACATCAAAATATGTAGTTCGGGATAGTATTTCACGATTTGTAGTGAAATGTAATTTCGATATTATATAAGGACGGGTCATTGGGTAAAAATGTATTTTTGTTCCATGAACTAATTGGTGGCAGGGTCTTAATCACTATCACCCCCTTAAGGGGTAGGTTGAACTTTCCCTTTTAAGGTGAAGGCGCCTGTCTAGCCCGCGAAGTTCAAATTTTTTGAGTTCTTTTAGAAATTTTTCAAAATCTGACAATAATAAAAGACAAATTTTGTAATTCGCGAAAAATACCGTGTGCAGTGCATTTATTAATACATTTTATTTTACTCTAAATATTATCACGGTGGATATGATACTAGTAAATCACTAAATATACAAAAATTGCCAGATTATCTGGATAGCTGTCGTTCTTGAAATGTTTTAGAGTAAGTTGGATATATTAATAAATGCACTGCACATGGTCTTTTTCGCGAATTACAAAATTTGTCTTTTATTATTGTCAGATTTTGAAAAAATTCTAACAGAACTCAAAAAATTTGAACTTCGCGGGCTAGATGGGCGCTTTAGCCTTAATACGAACTTTTTTCTCAATATACATATTTTTATTTGTATTCAAAGCGTCACATGCTTTTAGAAGTTACCAGACTAGCAGCATTCCCAGTATTTATTTTCTGTTAGTGACTAGAGGAATTTGCATCATGGTTCATCCATAATGGCCTTATCAGACATGAGCCTCATGCTCACCGTCATAATAGGTAAGTACACCACTTATCAGGTAACTGTAATTATAATGAATGTGGCTCGAATCTGTTCAACTAAGTAATTTCTTACCTTGAACCTGAGCGCCCCGACCGGTGGCTCAGCGTACGGGATACCCTTGAAGCTATAGAACGAGCCGCCGTACTCATTGCGGACCACCTCCCCCTCCAGGGTACCCGCGACAACTCGGACTTGCACCATGATTAGACGTCCGCTACGCTCCACTGCCGCAACACTACTGATCACTACTGATCAATGATTAGGACTTACGTATGTCACCTATATTAATTACTAGCTGTGCCCGCCGACTTCGTCCGCGTAGTATTTAACTTAGCAAAAATTTCGGGATTATCGGGATAAAAAGTATCCTATGTGTTAATCCCGGTTATAAACTATCTGTGTTCCAAATTTCATCTAAATCGGTTCAGTAGTTTTTGCCTGAAAGAGTAACAAACATCCACACTCACAAACTTTCGCATTTATAATATTAGTAGGATAATTAATATTAGTGGCATACGTGAGATAATAATAATTACTTGCGATAATAATTAGTATCGCAAGTAGACAATACAATTTTAGTCCGTATGTTTATTGATTTTAGATTGAATATTCAACACATTCATATTTATGGAAGACCAAAATGATCGAACTGCCTTGGTCGCGGTATTATGTTAGTCATTATATCTGATTGTTGGTATATTACATTTTTATTAGTACAATTGCTAGTATATATTTTTTTTCAGCCTTGATATGCATACATCACTATGTCGTATTTTTGTTGTTGTAATTCTTTATATTGTTTTATTTTGTAATTGAATTTATTGTTTTTCTTTTCATTTTTGTATTGTGTATTTTAGTTGTAAAATAAATGTTATTTTCTTTCTTTCTTTCTATCTTGCTTTCTGTCTTTATTCTGTCTTTATATTATTGTTTAAATTTTGTAATAATCCACGATATGTTGCATGTATCAAACCACAACAAACTATGTAATGTTATAATAGTACATTACTTATGATACAAGAGAGCTAAGTTGGTCATTACACGCGAGCAAATATCTAACCTAATCTACCTGAATTATATATTTTTGATATGCAAACGTGTGCTCAAATTATTTGAGACCCATAAACCAATTAAAATGTTATTATGATTACTACAATAGCATGATAATGAATCTCCCGTGTTCATATATGAACATATCCATCAACGTATCCCCCAATCAAGGGCACAACACTATCCTGATTGACTTTAAATATCGAGGGAGATCGGAGCCGCATTAAGGCTAAAGCGCCCATCTAGCCCGCGAAGTTCAAATTTTTTGAGTTCTTTTAGAATTTTTTCAAAATCTGACAATAATAAAAGACAAATTTTGTAATTCGCGAAAAATACCGTGTGCAGTGCATTTATTAATATATCCAACTTACTCTAAAACATTTCAAGAACGACAGCTATCCAGATAATCTGGCAATTTTTGTATATTTAGTGATTTACTAGTATCATATCCACCGTGATAATATTTAGAGTAAAATAAATGTATTAATAAACGCACTGCATACTGTGTTTTTCGCAAATCACAAAATGTTGTCTTAAATGTTTTCAGAATTTGGATAAACTATAAAAATACTCGAAAATTTTGAATTTCGCGGGCTAGACAGGCGCCTTCACCTTAACATATAAACCGATATATCCCCACTCAATTTTCCATTTGAGAGCAAAAATTAATAGAATATAAAAACATATATATTAATCCGAGCTTCGACCTGTTAACAGAAAAAGAGAAGTTTTTATTCATCCAATCCAATCGCTTCCTGTGCTCAGAATGCCTTTGAGCACAAACTTCGCTTATTTGTGCGTCCGGACAAAGCCAATCTCAGATTTCTATGCAAAAGACTTCCTTGGAACAAAATATTATGTAGTGTATTGTCGCTTTGTGAGAATTTTTTGCGTCACTCGCTACTGTGTAAAGAATATTAAGTAACCAATTGAATTTTCGGGCGGGCCTTTTAAACATTTTGTATTCTAACACCCTTGGGTATCTTTTCAAGTTGAGCGTATAAACTTTTGAACCTGGATTTATTTCCAACAACCGAGAAAAGAAAGCTGAAAAGCGAATCTTTTTGTGTTGTAAAATATTCAAAGTTGTATTTTTTTATGCATTCAGATGCTACAATTTTTTGATATCTGATGTACCATTCTGTGACGTCAAATCGTACCTAGTTTATAAAGTCGTTAGAATTTTTGAATAAGAATTTGTTTTATTATAGGACATTATTAGGATACCGAATATATTCTAATTTTATCAAACATGTTCCACCCTGTCCTAAAATATTACACATCTCATTTGGTATATTTATGGTTATTTTTGTTTTAGAAGGTACTTACACCCAAATTAGGTTCATAAGCACGTAATCAATTAGGCGCATGTAAAGGATCAGAGCCAACGAATTTTTACACACGAATTGACACACGCGTTTTATGCGAACCCATATTTATTTTTAGGATGCGTAGGTGCCAAACTAAACAGGGATATTTTAAAATAATAAATAAATATTTATGTATGAAAATGAAAAAATAAAGGTAATATGAGGCTCGTTTGAAAAAATATAACCGATTTACAAATGGCATTACAAGGCAATGTTTTGTAAAAGCATTGGTAATTGAAAAAAAAACTATGATTGCAGATATAACAGGAAATGTGCAACCTCTACCACTGGGCCATGCACAGTAAATAAAATACGCAGCGAAATGTTCCAATTTTCCAGTACGCGGACGGATTTGCGATTCAAGAAAACTTGGCAACACTCGTATACTTGTGAGCAATATTTTTCAACTAGCCTGTGCCCGCGACTTCGTCCGCATAGTATTTACCTTAACAAAATTTCGGGATTATCGGGATAAAAAGTATCCTATATATTAATCCCGGTTATAAACTATCTGTTTTCAAAATTTCATCCAAATCTGTTCAGTAGATTTTGCGTGAAGGAGTAACAAACATACATCCACACTCATAAACTTTCACATTTATAATATTAGTAGGATTGGAGAAATGGCGTCACTCCAACGTCAATAGAAGACTAGCTGTGCCCGCGACTTCGTCCGCATTGTATTTAATTTAACAAAATATTTATTTAACAAAAATTATTTGTCTAGTTCGCAGAGTTTACGGAAAGTATTTTTTTAATAAAAGTAGCTCACGTTACTTCTTATAACATATTTATACATATTCTTATAACTTCTTATAACATATTCTTATAACTTCTTATAGCTATTCGCCAGTGAAAGTCCCGTCAAAGTCGGTCTGGCCAGTACTTTTAAATACCAGAAGTGATAAAAGTATTTATTTTGATTTAAGGATTAATTTGTTACTACCAAATGTACATCCTAATAGTAAGTCGTAGTAGTACAATAGGTAATAAGACTCGGCCACCAGCTATTTCAAAATAAATTATAAATTTTCATTGTATTTAAGGTTCACTATTTTGTCGATAATGGCTTGCACATAAAAAAACACGAAAATCTCACAGCATCGCCCTCGTGGTTTTCGATAATTGTCCCACGGGAACATAGTATCGGCATATAAAATATCCCATGTTTTAATCCAGGTTTTGAACTATCTGTATTCCAAATTTCATCCAAATCCGTTCAGTAGGATCGATAATTGTCCCACGGGAACATACTATCGGGATAAAAAGTATCCCATGTTTTAATCCAGGTTTTGAACTATATGTGTTCCAAATTTCATCCAAATCCGTTCAGTAGGATCGATAATTGTCCCACGGGAGCATACGTGATAAAAAGTATTCGGGATAAAAAGTATCCCATGTTTTAATACAGGTTTTGAACTATCTGGTTTCCAAATCCGTTCAGTATGATCGATAATTGTCCCACGGGAACATAGTATCGGCATATAAAATATCCCATGTTTTAATCCAGGTTTTGAACTATCTGTATTCCAAATTTCATCCAAATCCGTTCAGTAGGATCGATAATTGTCCCACGCGAACACACTATCGGGATTAAAAGTATCCCATGTTTTAATCCAGGTTTTGAACTATATGTGTTCCAAATTTCATCCAAATCCGTTCAGTAGGATCGATAATTGTCCCACGGGAGCATACGTGATAAAAAGTATCCCATGTTTTAATACAGGTTTTGAACTATCTGGTTTCCAAATCCGTTCAGTATGATCAATAATTGTCCCACGGGAACATACTATCGGGATAAAAAGTATTCGGGATAAAAAGTATACCATGTTTTAATACAGGTTTAGAACTATCTGGTTTCCAAATTTCATCCAAATCCGTTCAGTAGGATCGATAATTGTCCCACGGGAGCATACGTGATAAAAGTATTCGGGATAAATAGTATCCCATGTTTTAATACAGGTTTTGAACTATCTGGTTTCCAAATTTCATCCAAATCCGTTCAGTATGATCGATAATTGTCCCACGGGAACATACTATCGGGATAAAAAGTATTCGGGATAAAAAGTATACCATGTTTTAATACAGGTTTTGAACTATCTGGTTTCCAAATTTCATCCAAATCCGCTCAGTAGGATCGATAATTGTCCCACGGGAACATGCTATCGGGATAAAAAGTATCCCATGTTTTAATACAGGTTTAGAACTATCTGGTATCCAAATTTCATCCAAATCCGTTCAGCAGGATCGATAATTGTCCCACGGGAACATACTATCGGGATAAAAAGTATTCGGGATAAAAGTATACCATGTTTTAATACAGGTTTTGAACTATCTGGTTTCCAAATTTCATCCAAATCCGTTCAGCAGGATGGATAATTGTCCCACGGGAACATACTATCGGTATAAAAAGTATTCGGGATAAAAAGTATCCCATGTTTTAATACAGGTTTAGAACTATCTGGTTTCCAAATTTCATCCAAATCCGTTCAGTAGGATCGATAATTGTGCCACGGGAACATACTATCGGGATACAAAGTATTCGGGATTAAAAGTATCCTATGTTGTAATACTGGTTTTGAACTATCTGGTTTCCAAATTTCATCCAAATCCGTTTAGTAGGATCCATAATTGTCCCACGGGAGCATACGGGATAAAAAGTAGCCTATGTCCTTTCTCAGGCTCTAGACTATCTGTGTATCAAATTTCATTGAAATCGGTTCAGTAGTTTTGGTGTGAAAGAGCGACAGACAGACAGACAGACAGACAGAGTTACTTTCGCATTTATAATATTAGTAAGGATTATAAGTCAAACTCAAACTCAAAAATGGTTTTATTCATGTAAGCCAACAAAGCATTTATGAATAGTCAGAATCTACCACCGGTTCGGAATGCTGCTTCCACTGAGAAGATCCGGCAAGAAACTCAATGGTTACTCTTTTCAATGAATACAAGATGGTATACATTCTCAGGAACAGCAACAGAATATGAGCAGGCAACACCATTGCCACTAAATAAGTAAGAGTAAATAATAATCAAATCTCACTCAGATTTAGGTATTTAAATAAAATGAGAAAGCTAGTTTAGTGGGGTGTGCAAATCTACTCATACTTACATCAAATCAAACGTTTACAAACCAAAATAATAATGAATAAACAGAGGTGGATAAGAAGATAATTGCTTTGGTGTGATGCCTTCCATGAAGTCATTATAAGTAGTACAAGTGTTTTACCTATACAGGGTATGTAACGAAAACTGATACCATGGATTCAACCCACGATTCTAGAGCACCCAGAGTTGGAATTTTCCGTCGATACGTTCATGAATTATGCTCATCGTTTTTCAGCCTGGTAAAATGGTTTTTAGCATGAAATCATTGTACAATTCTATCTTCACGTGATATTACATTAATAAGTCAAAAAAATATTTTTTTAAGACATAAATTTAAACTTAATACGCTCGAGCGCGCATTGAGTTTTAATTTACATTATAAATGAATTATCATTAATTGAGCATAATTCATTAGAATATCTGCGGATAATTTCAACTCTGGGGGTCTAGAATCATGAGTTGAATCCATGGTATCAGTTTTCGTTACGATGCCCCTTGCACCCTGTATATGGAAGTATAGAAGTAGAAGTAGAAGATGTATTTATGGTTGGAACGGTATGATATATGATTTGTTCTTAGTTAGTTTCGTAGTCGGATCATCACAGACAGATGCAATTAACTAACTGCCGAATAAACAAATGCAACTTTTTGATACATAGTATAAAGAGCCTACGTTCTACCTAAATCTTAAAGTAAGTGGGACAGAGAAGCTCTCCAAATTTCGTCGGTTGTGCTTCCGGCTCCCTCACTCATCGTACGAAATGCAGATATACTAGGTGATACAAAATGGGTATACTATTTTTTTTGCAACTTAACTTTGTAAATCTCAAACTATCGGCTTTGTGGGACAGTTGAAGTACTAAAGGTTTTGTAGACTTGTGAAATCGGTCAACAGCTGTATTCCTATAACACCTTTTGTTTTTCAAGTTCCCTCCAAAGCTGATAGTTTTAGAATTACAAAGTTAAGTTTTGAAAAAAAAAGTATACCCATTATGTGTCACCTTGTATAATAGCTACTTTGCGCCGATCTTCTGTGATAGGGTGGTACTACCCCAGTCGAGCCAGCCCATATAGTCAATTGGCTACAGCTCATATATGGGTCTACCACCTACAAAATATACAGGTTGAAACAGAAAGGGTACTACTATTTTTTTCAAAACTTAGCTTTGTAATTCTTAAAGTATCAGCTTTGGAGGAAACTTGAAAAACAAAAGGTGTTACAGGAATACAGCTGTTGACGGATTTCATAAGTCTACAAAACCTTTAGTACTTCAACTGTCCCACAAAGCCGATAGTTTTAGATTTACAAAGTTAAGTTACAAAAAAAATAGTATACCCTTTTTGTTTCACCTAGTATAATACGAAACAAATTCAAAAATATAAAGTATTCCTGTCCTTTTAAAATAGTGAATATGGAATTACAATTTCACGTTACAATCCGACCCCACAATGTCCTAACGTTCTAATTTAGATGACAACGGAATCCAATTTCCTGTATGTGGATATTTTTAAAAAGTAACTCGGATAAACCGACGCAATGTTTCAAAACTCAATACGATCCGGTGTCCTCGTTATCGGCGCATGTTTCAGTACGCTTTCATATTTTTTTAACTCGATTCACCTGAATAAAGTTTCCAGTTAGAAAAACATATGTACATAGAATATACTACCATTCCGCCATTCATATTTTAGATGATAAAAATTGATGTATATGGATTTTGTATTCAAAATATATACTTACTTACACGTTTTAGGTTGTTAATTAATAAAATGAATAATAACAATAATTAGCCCTCTTAATATCCTACTTCTAGACACAGGTCTCCCCTACGTGCAAAGGGGATTCAGTCCATAATCCATCGCGCTGGCCCAGGGCACGTATAAAAATTAAAAAAAAATGGCGAGATTTACTACGACATTTTTTTCATCACCGTAAGAAAGTGATAAGTGATAGTGATATTATAATTATGATTCTCACATCGATTTTGAAAAGACCTAGAGGTGTAGCTGGGGCTTGAACCCAGGACTTTGTACACGCAAGACACGTTCGTAACCAATCGGCTATCACTGCTTTTCTTTAGATAATATTGTATATTATTATTTTTCTTGGTTTAATGATTATTTTAAAACGTATATTTTTTAAGAAAACACATGTTAGTTAGGACTACCATTATTTTTAATGAAACTACACGACGACTCTTCGTGTGATGATACAAAGTAGGTATCGTCTTTGTTATCTCATCTAACAACAAGTATAGTTATATCAAGTAACCTATTATACTTTGGTTACAAATAAAATAAAATAGACGTTCCAAGAAAAAATCTAAAAATTCGACCCATAAAAATTTACTCACATTATCTTCTTTGTAGTAAGTAGGGATGCATTGTTTTATATGATGGCCGCTAAAACACTGAATTAGAAATCATGAAAACTTCGAACAAACAAGTGTTTATCTTGAAAAAACTTTTTTTTTCCTTCATAAATTTCTAAGTTTTATGGATAGGAATGCACGAGAATACTCAGATGCTGCCATATATATCTGTAAATGAAATTGAAAAAAAGTGTCCGTCGTTTTGTCAAAACAATTGAATCGACAATAACATACGTACTTTATAGAATATCACAGCAGATCCCCGATGCTCAGCAGTATTCAACCCTACGGATTTTTTACAATGGCACCTCATTCCCTAGTATGCACTATTTTTTTTGTGTACAATGCAATAAAATACATGTCACCCCTAGCGGGAAACCGGCTACGCTAGTTCATGGCTAGTTTGGTTTTATTTATTTTTTAAATGCCACGGCTCAACGTGGTTTTCAAATAGGTTTTCGTTTTTCAAATTTAATATAAAGTGTTTTAATTGTAAATTTGTTTTGTATTCAGAAGGGACTAGAATGTTAATTTGAGTTGTGGCTCCTTTCGCGCCTTGAATTAGCATTTAATTTTCGGGGTAATTGCATTTAGCCCTTTTAAGGTTTACTTTTTAGTCCCTAAAGGGATAATATATCAAGGTACTTCCCTTTTACTGCAGTATCTAAGTCAATCTATCATGTATTAACAAAATGACGTATGATTGAACATCATGCAGCAGACATTGGAAGATCTATTCGTTGCCGTCACTGGTGACCGCATGATTCCTTTGAATGGAACCTCTTTGCAGTGATTGATTTGACACTTAAGCCTTACGTCTACCTTACGTCTGTGACCTGACTCAAAGGGAACGTAAACCGCTTGGTAAGTAACTACTCTAGCTTTATACATAAATGGAACGAAAACAAAAGTGTATTAATTGCAGCATAGTACTTACCATATCGAAACCAGTTGCCGAGTCGCCAGCAATTTGTTACAACCAGTTTCTTATGATTAGCGCTGTGTACGAACCGTATTATTCGTTCTATGACATTCTAGTTCAACTAATTGATGATTGTGTGGTTCCTTTTTAGTCGCTCTGTGGATGAGGACCCCTAAACTTATATATCTTTTCATTTAATTCTTCCTACACCGGCCCATATGTTCACAGCAATGCGGATACCACCCCGCAGTTTTATCTGTTAAACAAACCGAGTTCCGGAATCAAGTCCCGTACATCAGCTCTGATAAATCGCACGATTAATCCACCCGGAGTCCCCCAAACGAAAATAACTTTTATCCGCAAAATCAGAAGATCCGCTATCGATTGATAGCCGTCAGTCCGGGGCTTGCGAACGTAACAAAAGTGGTGAGTTCAGATGTTTTTGTTTTAAAATTGTTTTTGGTCGGATTATGAAGTATATTCGGGAACAGAAGCCTTTTGGAGTTGTGGTTGACTTTGTAGGAAAGTATCCAATATGTTGCACACCATCCTAATAGCAGTTATCAAACTAAAAAAAACTTCGTTGATATCGGCTTCAGACGAACTAACATCGCGCTGTTGGTATGACTTCCTGATATCTTGATAAGCTGCAATATTTTTTTATGAAGAAAAATAGGAGCATCTATCATTTTTTTATCTGACAAAGTCAGCAAACAAGCATGCGACCAACCTGGAGGCGATCCCAGTGACATCCAGACCAGGGAAAATTACGAAACGGCCGTTTCCGAAATTTTCCGCAGCGGGAATCGAACCAGGAACCACCATGTGCTGTGAGCCGAGCGGCCTACGCCCAAACCACGGCGACAAACGGTCGTCCTAAATAAATAAATGTTTGAACATCGTCTGATAGGTTTCTTCCTAGTAAAAACCAGAGGAAGCCTATGATTAAATGAGTCGGTTTCACCCAACAGTTTAGTTTTTTCTTCGAGGTTGGTACCTCATCTTTTGCGTTTATTAAAATAACACCTTATATATATTCTGCATTAGGTACCATTTATCTAAAGACAACCTACAACCCTAATCGCTTGATCCCAAACCAAATTAGACGCGACGACTCCGTCAAAGCCATGCAAACTCGAAGGATCACGCTTGATCCTATTCAGCAGTCATGGTACAAGCGAAATTTAACTTTACCATTGCAAAGTTTAAATTGAATTCACCTTGGGTATACTTTTCTAATTACTTGAAGCATTTCTCGAACTGTGAGTTGACGTGTGGGTAGGTATGAGTTGCTTAGGCGCTTCCACACCACCTGAGCAGCCTCGCGAGGTCGGTTTGTCACGCTCAGAATAACGTCACTCGCCCGAGGCAAACCATCAATAGCCGCGTCCATGGGTATTGAGCAGCCACGTCTGAGCAATCAAATCTTGACGTCACACTGACATCATAGGCGAGGCTACTCGGTATATGTGAACTTACACATTTGCATAAATTATGGGTTATTTAGCGTATAATTTAACTTTGTGAATATTAATTATAAGCAACAGGCGATTAAAAAATAAATAAAAAATACAAGCCCGCTGAGTTTCTTGCCGGATCTTCTCAGTCGAGGTCGCGTTCCGATCCGGTCGTAGTATGTAAAAATGACAATTTGTAAGTGGCCTCAACAAAATAAACAAATTGAATTTGAATGTAATACAACTATTCATTTACTTCTGCATGTATTGATAATCAACATGTTCAAATGAGCAATGCAACGAACTAAATGAACCCATTCATCATACGTGGTTCTCTAATGAAGTCGTTAAAACCTCTGTTATGGCTGAATTGTGAGCAGCTTGAAAATTAAGCACTATGCGGCTTAAATTTGTACTACAAACTGTTTAGATTGCCGGTTGAGCTCTTGTTTATATTTTATAGAACATATTAATTCGTAAGTAATTATTTCGTTAATGTTAGTTCTTAGTTAATTTTAAATTAGTATTTCTTTCTATTAGATTAATTCCCTTCTTTGTATTCTATAGATCAAAGTAAGATAATGGTGCTATTTCTGTTGATACTACAGAAACTATACTTGACTCAACAAAGTATATCGCTGTGCTTGATGTGTGAGCAGGACTGCTACATTATTGATGGTTCAAACATAGATTAGTTAATAGAACTTAATAGAACTAGCACTGACATGTTTGTATAATTGATTAAAATTCAATTTTTAACTACTTTAAACAAATTTAATTTTAAAATAAGCTTTGTATAATTTAACAACAATTTTATTTTATTTAAGAAACACAAAAGCTAAAGTGCCTCTAAATTCCAGTGGGTATTGTAGACAAAACATGTATTTCAAAAATGGATAACACGATTTCCTCCCACTAATTCTATTTCACGATGCACACTGAATGTAAGTATAAAACTGTAACAGTGTTGTCCCAACGTGCATATTGTGTTGTGCAAAATAATTCTTTAATTTCTCTATTTTTACTCATTTGCTTTTCCGAGCGATCATTTATCTCTATGCCAGATGTATTTTTTCCAGTGAATACACATTTATTTTTTAATTCGATCTTGCTTAATGTACTTACCTAAAATAATAAACTGTATTCACAGTAACAGTTTAAAACATTGCCAAATAATTTTGGAGTCACCATGTATTTATTAAACAAAAATTCTAACTACCTTCAAATCCTGGGTTGGATTACATTCATTCTCGTCTACTCGACATCACTAAGCAGGTTTATGTTCGCCGGGGGCACTGAAGTGATTTAATTATCTTGACTCGCTGGATTAGCTACGCTTCTTTTGTCCCGTCACCCGGGATGATGTGACAACCCTGGAATAATTTAACGGTAACTTTAAACTTGCGTAAGGGTAACTTTAAACTTTAAACTTGTCTTAATGGTTTGAGAGTGATGTTGTTTATTTTCTTACCAATTTGATTGGGGTTGGTTTACAGTCTGACTTAGCTATATAGACCCAGCTAGTTAGACTACCTCGAGAATGCTCCACTCACTCAGATATACGAGTCATACATATATGATACATGTTTTCTCATTACTATAAGTCGTCCAAACATAATTATAATATTGGAACGAATTTCGTTTACTCGGCTTGCGGTAGGAAGCCTAAATCGTTACGCTTGAATAGCGTTATACGTGACTTTGCAAAGTTCACTAAATTTCAACTAGATGGCGTAAGTCAGTTATTCAGGTAATTGGATAGGATAGTGTGACATGGGAAAACTTGAAATTTTGTGCATACAGAACTTCGGTCCTGATGGGGATCCCCCGACCGCCCAATTTATTTTTTACTTTAATAGTGGCGGTGATATTTATAGGTCAGAGCGGGTTTCTAACTTATATATAACTAACTTAAATATTAGATCAATTTTGAGAATTTATGAAGTCAAGTGTATACGAAAATAAGACTGAAACATCTCTTATGCATGTTTGTAGACCATGTTCCTCAGAATCTGCTGGTAATGGGTTCCGTAGTGTCTGGTTCCGTTTACAAGCAACCGCACGACGCTAAGTGGATTGCGTGTGTGCGGACAACGGTCACTTACCATTATGTGCTGACCTTTCTAATCTACAGAGAGTAGGTACATGTAGGAGGAAATTGTTATTTTTACGGAGCTCCCGTTTTTTTGGAGCGATAAGCTTTGGGATAAATTTTAGATAGGCATTTTAGACCTATAACTTGAAGACGGTTTGGCGCAGCGGTTCAAGCTTAGGCTGCTCGGCTCACTGCACAGGGTGGTTGCGGGTTCGATTTCTGTCAGGGTAAATTTCGGAAATTGCATTTTCGTTATTTTCCCTGGTCTGGGTTTTACTGGGATCACCCCGAGTCCAGTGCATGGTACCCATAATACAAGCGTAACCTAGTTTGAGGCCATACAGTTGGTGTGTTCGTCTGGTGATATTATTTATTTATTTATTTACACATTATGATTTTCTGGATTCAAGTGAAACTCAATTATGTACTTAGTATAAATTTTAATGTAAAGAAAAATAGGTAACAATTATTAGAAAAGGTATATACTAGGTGATACAAAATGGGTATACTATTTTTTTGCAACTTAACTTTGTAAATCTCAAACTATCGGCTTTGTGGGACAGTTGAAGTACTAAAGGTTTTGTAGACTTGTGAAATCGGTCAACAGCTGTATTCCTATAACACCTTTTGTTTTTCAAGTTTCCTCCAAAGCTGATGGTTTTAGAATTACAAAGTTAAGTTTTGAAAAAAAAGTATACCCATTATGTGTCACCTTGTAGAGGTTCATCAAAATAAACTCAATGATAATAGAGTATCAAGAAACGATACCTAACACAAAGATATGTATTTGAATACTTTTAAGACCTAACGTGATAGTGTTGTGAGAGTGTTGTGCTAACCCCAGCATCCTCTGGTATACTAAAACTTAATTAGTGAAATATAATATTGCTTTGTGCGTAACATTCTGTGGGCTCATTAGTGCGGCAGTATTGGACACGGTTCGAATATCATGATTAATTAAAATCAGATTACTGGCTACTCATAAACGGTTAATATCTGAGCTATATTTAATGCTGTTATCATGTGGGTATAACTAACTTAATACATAATTATTTTGATACGCGATGGTAAGTTTATTTATTCGTTCTTTTTAGTCTTGATATAGAAAGCACAACAGTGATTACAGATTGGTTAAGCACGCGTCTTGCGGGCACCAGGTCTTGGGTTCAAACCCCGCCTCGTACTTCTGAGCTTTTTGAAATCTATGAGCGAATTATAATTTCTGAATCATTACCACTTGCTTACGATCGTGTGGAGTCGCCTTGAAAACCTAATCAGTTTTCGAAAAACATGTGAAATCTGCTGAGGCCCGTGATCAGGAGTGAGACGTCAAAAGGGCTAAATTACTGTTATTATACTACAGAAACGAAATTTTGTTTTTCTATTAACCTGTCATATTCCATCGCTGGGCGAAGATCACCCCAATCCTCCTCACCCATAGGTACCCACCTACTTGCCTATAATATCTGTTTGTACTGAAGCGTGATTACCCAAGTTATTTCTGTTAGCTAATCATTATATCCGCTGTTGTTCGTAATAATCTTGGCTCACGAAGATAAATTTCATGGAAATGTTTTTTCCTGTTTGCGAAGGCGGTACTAATGTACTCAAATTATATGTAAGTACATAAGTATAATACTAATAATAATATTATATAAACATCCGTTTGTATATAATGTACCCACCGATATTAATGTTTGCTGGAAATAAATTATGTGTATTAGATTTGTGTCTATCTATAGCAACGGATTTGCTTTATTCTTGCGAAAGCGGAGGATAAAGACCAAGGAAATTGTTATAATAGCTTAGTTCATGATGATCAATCTAACCTTTGTTCATTTTTTAATTAACCCAAAAGAGTGTCACGAGCACCTACGTCGGAGTATAAGATTTGAATGCTCCAAGTGTCGCGTTCACCTACGGGTGGAAATATAATCGCGCGGCCATTGGATGTTTATTTGCTACGTTTAGTAACACGCCAACGATAATAGGGTTTCATAGATCGATCATCTCAAAGCCTATCTATTTAAGTATAAATTCTTGTAAAAAACGTTACTGATTGGAACAAAAAAAAATTGCATGCCTCCGAAATATTGCGACATATGGGGCAGAGGGCGCTTGGAGGTGAGGATTATTGGAAGGGATAATGTAGGTAATATTTGCCGAATATTTTATGATGCACAACCGAAATCAATCTATAGAACGAAACATTACTTCAATCTTTCGGAATGGGCTGATGACAGATTAATCTGTAATAGACCTATTTGTTTCCGACCATCGATTGTTAAATGATGTGGACCCACTTTTTGATTAGTGTCAAGTAGAAAAACAAAAGGGATTCGACCTATAGTACACTACACTGGCTCAGTACGGGTTGGCAAACTTCTCAACTCTTTTGAAAGACGTGTATGTTTCCTCGCGGTGTATTCCTGACAATTCTGCAAGTGATAATTTTTATTAGAACACTAAGTATATTTCGCATAGCCAATCAGTTTACAAATTTAAGAACCTACAATATCTCAAACTTTCAAACGTTTCAACATGTTAAATATTACCTTTACAGCCGTAAGCCCGTATCAGTTCCCATTTCACGGATTTCAATCATCAAGTCTAAATTCCGTTTACCTGTAAACGTCTGCGGGCTCGAACCAGCTCGTGTCTCCGCAAATTAGTCGGTTAACACCGCTGTCAGTACAGTGGTTTTAATTTATCGAGAGGTATTAGCTTGCTTAATTAGAAAGGGCTTGTGTTGAGTTTTGTATGTGCAATCTGTATGTATGCACTTATGTTATTGGTCTTTCGCGAGTTCCATTTATATTCAAAGGAGTTCGATATTAGAATACTTATAAAACAATAATACAAGTCGTCCTTTTAGAAAATTAACTTAAAAGCATAAGTGGGTATATAGTCGCATTTTAAAAGTACCTTATCATCCGCATACTCGATGGCTCCCAAAGGACCTAGGGGTCCTTTGGGAGCCATCGAGTATGAGATAGGTCTCATTAATCTTTCCCTGTTCTCTATAGAAAAGTGGGTTCTTGATAATCTTATGTATGGCTATAAGAAATAGGTGTAGGTATATATTGCACAAATAAGAGCTTATAAATCACTGATAATAAGTAAAATTTGTATATTTATATAATATCAATATAAACAGCCAATTGGATTGAATAATTGACTTAGAAACGAGGGCGCAGAGATACTCTAGTTAATTTGTTATTTATTTTAAAAATCAGTTTCTCGGTTCAGCGGGGACAACCTCACCGCAGTGGCGGGGTAGCCTCACCGCAGTGTGTGCAATAATGTAGTTTTTTTAAGGAGTTAACGGGACTATTACTACCACTAATCTGCTACTAATAATACTACTACAAATCTTTACAATTAGCAATATCGACCTTATAAGAAAAAAACGGTAAATATAACAGTATAACCGATAGGTTTTTTATTATAGATATATAATATGGTGCTCGCAGAGTATAGAGAAAAGTACCTCTCTGCTTTGGACTGTTGTACTCACATAGCACGGCCAACGAGTGCCGACACGAAAATGAATAAATAATTTTATTAAATTAATTGTTTTTAACCTTTCACCCTCATTTATTTTTCATTACCTAACATTACGGTACCCGATCCAGAACGAATGGTGGTGACTTTTTTGAACTTGATCATTTATTACCATTTCGTATCGCTTCTTGTTGGCCAAGGTACGGATATATCTTATTTACAAGTAGCTGTACTGTCAGTACATCAAATCTTATTGCTTGGTTCGTAATTTGGGTTAAGCAATAACTATCTCACCGCACATAAGTTACATGTTCCAAGTATTTGACGCAATAAGTCGTGAGATGTTCCCCAAGGTTGTGGGTCCGAAATCCATTAATCTTGCGAGCCCTCCGTATAAGTGGCCCTTTGAAGAGATGAAATTATTACGTGCAATATGACTGAAGACAGTTTTTGTAGATATTTGAGGTCTGCCTGAGTGATGATAGGTATGATAGGTGTTGAGTTTTTGGACGTAATTTAATTTGTATTCATTATACATTATACTAGCCACGGTGTATAATATATTATAAACCCTGGCTTCAGTGGTTAATTAAAAAAATCATCTTATTAAATTTAATAAATTACCATTGTATTTTATTAATAATTAATATGAATTAATTGTGTAGTCACATATCATATAAAAATAGGAAACTTCTTCGTTATAAAATAACAATAGGGGTACCTCATTGTAACGATTATAAAATAACATTCACCCATTCCACAAAAGAGCTTGCTGGGTTGCCAAGAGATCTCCATTTATTCAGTTTGTTTGAAAAACAACGGGAATGTTTGCATTCCCAGCAACCTTACCAAGAGATCGTTAAAGTATACTTTAGCGAAATAATAATGGAAAGTAGGTACCTACAAGTTTCCATGGAATTATAAATAATTGGTTATCGTGTCTTCGAGATCGGAGGTTTTGTTTGGGTATTATGAATTCAGGTTATAGGGAACTTCTATTATTTATACTGAGAATTTAGATAATAAAAAATTAATATATTTTTCAAATCAAATTGCTTTAGATAAATCTTATATCTATTCTGTGGATGGCTAGAGGCTACGCAGAACCAGTAGGATGGTCAGTGTAAATTAAAAAAAAACATAATAATTAGTGATTTAATATACCTATACTGATGATAATAAATAAATAAATATCGCCAGACTGACACACCAACTGTATGGTCCCAAACTAAGCAACGCTTGTACTATGGGTACCGTACAATGGACTGGGGGCGATCCCAGTGACACCCAGACCAGGAAAATGCAATTTTCTAAATTTGCCTCGGCGGGAATCGAACCCGCAACCACCGTGTGCAGTGAACCGAGCGGCCTACGCTCGAACCGCTACGGCAAGAGGTCGTCGATGATGATGATGATGGACAGTGAGGCCAGAGAGATTCCATAAAAATTAGGCATAATAAATGTACTCAGAAGAAGAGTAACAATCATAGAAATCAAAGAACATTAATTTTAAATCTGAAAAAAATTTGAATTCTTGAATACCGCCATTTTTTTTACTTATTAAAATAAAATATAACAAAGGGGTGAGATAAGCGCAGTGAGCCGGAACCGGAACATTCCACGATCGCGTCGTAGCACACGTAGCTGGCGTAGCGACCGTAGCACGTGTAGTCACCTACGGCGTAGCAGTTTGAAATATTATTTTCTGGATAAGTACGTGGATTGCGTTACTAGTGTCTACTGAAAAGTATTTTCGGTAATACATTTTAATGATTGGCTTACCCAAAATGGACTTCACGTTTGTAGCTCTACTTTTTATATGCTAAATCAATTACCGTCTCTGATTTGCCTTTATTAAGCTATAATTTGCTATGTTTAGTGATATTTCGTTAGTATGAAGTGAAAATTATACCTAATTCATTTAATCACTACGAGGTATCTACTTATAAACTTATAAAAGTACTCTTCAGTACCAATCCCGGGAGTAATGTTATCTAAATTTTAATAAAAAGCTATATTATCGAAAGCTCTCAAGTTCTGAACGGTAACAGCTTTTGTAGAGTCAATGGTAGAAAAGTTTGAACTACCAATGACCACAATTTCCTCGCGATGCGGAGTAAAGTTGGTATGAGTCTCGCTTCAGAAACCCATTATTACCTCTCGTGTTCGCTGCAGTAGAAATTGAAATGCTTTCTCTGCCGTATAAGGTTTACACAACAAATAAATTGGTTCGATTAACTAAGAATGGACACGGTGTTGAGAAATGAAAGTGTGTTTTGCTTTGATGTAATAGGTAACTTTTGTAAGGTTACTAAGTTTTAAGTACGCAAGTAGGGTTTCTTTTACTTAGAAGTTATGTTTCATCTGGGAACTAGTATTAATTGAGTCATGCCAGGCCGGGTTCACTTGATCCAGGCTACTATTGTTGTGAGCCCCTCGAGAGCATTTTCAAAAATTTGCCAAATTTGCACCTTATCGCCGCGACACGAGGGTAGCTTTTATAGACTTATGTCTATTCAGAGCACCTTCTGTACATCATACTAATATGTACACTGCACACAAACAGTGTTAACCTTCATTTCTTTAAAATGATCACCATGATATTTTTAAGACACCAAACGTAATAGCAGGGTTAGAATAATGGAATAGTAACTAGTAGCAAGCAGGCAAAATATTGCATAAGTTAGTACGGCTACCAGTGATTTCTCTGCGCTTTAAATTCCAAGCCAAACTTCAAAGATAACAAAGACATTCTAACAACTTCAAACCAACATTATTACTCCTTCGTACCATAAAAATGGAGTCCAACGTACAATCAATTTAAAAAGTACATAAAAAAACTTTTCACAGCGCCTCAAAGGACACCGAGTGGAATTCTCTGTCGCCTTCAATGCTAAGCTATAATAACTCTTACCTTTAATAGTATCTGCTTCATTTAAGTGTTCGGTTGGCGAGGAGCAAGGAATTCCTTCTACATCCATCCATTTGGAGTCTGTCCAAAAGCTTTTATTGTTGGTATCGAGCTCGTGCCTCCGTAACGTTTAAATGAAGTGTGCAAGCGCCATTTATTATTGTGTTTTTCTTGAGACACGACGGGTAATACCCAGCTATGAGTACTTTGTGTGGGATCGATGAAATCAAGTGAATTTGTGCGAATATTATTCAACGTTAGGTTATACTCGCTACGGAAAAATATTTTTAGACGTGGGCTTACCTACTGCATAAGATTAGAATCATTCAGAACCTTTCCTTCATATTTATATTATCTATGTACTCGTATAATATAAATGATATACAAAAAAATATTTCGTCTGATTTCAGCAATAGAAAAAGCATATTTTATTTTTGAAAATCGCCTGACAATATACTAGTTGTTACTATAGTCCCACTCCCAACCTAAGCATCGCTTGTAGGGTATAATAAAATAGACAGAGTGCGATTTATACAAGGTTTAAGGGAAACAGATATCATGGATTCGACTCATGATTCTGGACACCCAGAGTTGTTTTTTTTTTCAGCATTTATGTGTGGTAATCCACCTGATGAATAGGTCGTCGCATCGGGGGTTTTTAAACTTTCAATTTAGAGTTATCTATATCTCAATTAGACAATGTCCTTGTGGAAAGTGGTGACAGGTTCAGTGTCGTTCGCATTATAAATAATTCAAAGAAACTAATAATAAATAAACACTTGTACAAAAGAGAATGTTCGCGACTGATACTAATGGTGTTGTCGGAACACTGGGTGGCTACAAGTTGATCACTTACGTCATACATCTAGGGTTGTCAACAGAAACGATAAGGAAGGAGGGGGGTTGGGCTTCCAGCTGTATAATAACGCTATAGCTGTAATATAGCTATAATGCAGCTATAATAGCTACTTAACGCTGGTCTTTTGTGAGGGGGTGAATCTAACTCGGTCGAGCCAGCCCATATATATGCTGTAGTCAAGTGGCTACAGCTTGGCTTTACCACATTTAAATACACATGAGAGACGTAGATTATTTTGAACCCCTGAAGAAAAAAAAGGGCGTTATAAGTTTAACATCTGTATCTATGTGTCAGTCTGTGGTATCGTAGCGCCCAAGCGGATGAACCGATTCTAATGTTGTTTTTTTTTTGTTAAAAAGATATTCAGATCAAGAGTGGTCATAGCTATGTTTCATGAAAATCGGTTAAGCCGTTTGAAAATTATCAGGGCCTTAACCACGCTAGCTACTCAAATCGTAATAGAAAAGCAAACGCTCGCGATTACGTTTCAAACGCTCCGCTTTTGACGTTTTGCTGACACCATACCATATCAATGTCAGTAGAAATCGTGAAGCTCGTGTCAGCAAACCGTCAAAACCGGAGCGTTTGAAACGTAATCCCGAGCGTTTGCTTTTCTATTACGATTTGAGTAGCTAGCGTGGTTAGGGCCCAGCTCTTTTGTAATCTAAAAAGTCGTCGTATCGGGGGATTTTACAATTTAGTGTAATGTAAAATAATTTCTTTGTAGGTACTAAGCTCGGTTCAAAGCGCCATGCTGTGATTTCTTTCTTGTGTTTTTTATGCCCAATGTCAAAATTATTGGCCACCAGCCCTAGTAGAGTATCGTTGCCAAAACTTTTATATAAATGCTTTGCGTCATTTCCACGAGGCGCTGCTACAAATAACATGTGATTATCTCGACTTGAGAACTTTTGTGTCATTCGGGAGCCTTCATTATGTCAATGTAGGTTAATTGGAAAGATTTGATAAAAACCATGTGCTTATTATTCGTTATAACAAGTGTCTTATTGTGAATTAATAGGTATTACAAATATTGAAATAAAACTATTTTACGGATTTTATCGCGTTTATTAAGTTTGTTATGTTCCCGACGTTTCGGCCGCTTTACAGCAACCATGGTCACGGGGGGACGGAGGTGTTAGACGTCCTGATGTCATAGTTAATAACTGGGTACCCTCATATTTAGTTGTTGTTTGCGGTCCGATCCACGCAGAAAGTGCTCACGGTGTCTCGAGGTCTTTCAATGGTACACTTGGTTTTGGATTTAATTATATTAATTACTGGTTCCCAAGTTGGTGGTAGCACCCGTAAAATAGTTTTGTTTCAATGTGTAGTATTCGCGTAAATATAAGAAAACAATAATATAATACAAATATGTTTTATTAAAAACTACGTCCTAAAAAGACGTGGATGAACTGCGTGGAAGAGGGTATGACCGTAAAGGGAGTGAGTGCAGAGATGACGGATGATAGGCTTGAATGGAAGAAGAGAACGTGCTGCGCCGACCCCACCTAGTGTGGGATAAGGGCAAGGTGATGATGATGATGATGTTTTATTAAAAACATTCGTCTTTATTTTCGCTCTTTTGTTGATATAAATAAATTTGGTTCTAATGTAACATAAGAAAAAAATTTGGCCGACGGACGGGTCTCCTATTTTGGCTGAGTAACCCTGAAAAAGATATCTGAAAAGAAGAAAAAATAACATCTTATTCAACATTCTATTAGTCTCATTATACGTGAAAATAAACTTGCTCTTAATAAGTATTCATCTTGTAAAAATATTACTCATTTCTACAAAAGATATCTAACAACGTTCTAAATTGTTCTATGTTAAAATAATAAAAGCCTGTTTCAACATTCCGAGATTCATTTGAACTTTTCACAACTTGTTTGAAATATTCTTTTTCATTTTCATATTTCAACTTAAATACGCAAGTTTTCATACTTTCCAATATTATTTCTGGGTATAATTCATATTTAAAACAAGTTTATTTTCTAGTTTTAAAGTTCCATATTGAATAGAACATTAATATAAATGAAAGAAACTTATATAAATTAACGAATACCAAATCTGTTTTTGTTTTAATACATTGATCTTTTTTATACTGATAAAGATTAATGACAAAAGCGTAATTGGAACTTATTTGACTTAGGAAATTAACCAATCAAGAGAGAGGAGGCAGAGAGAACTATTATTTTTACGCTATGCTACGTTCCTAACACTCTTGTTTCACTGAGTGTACTACAGTGCCTACGCCTAAGTCAAATTCACCGAATCACGTTTCACCGAAACCCAATTGACGGGCCATACATTCAGAATACTTTTTGGTAGACTCCGGTTTCGTCGAACTTCACTTCATCCATATCACTCCTATTTTACGACCGCTTAGCGCAGTGGTTAGCGCCGGGGCAAATTTCGGAAATGGCCTTTTCGTAATTTTCCCAAATCTGGGTGTCACTGAGATCGCTCCCGGTCCAATGTACAGTACCATAGTACAAGCGTTGCTTAGTTTGGAATAATACAGTTGGTGTGTCAGTCTGGCGATATTTATACTAGTATTCCCGTTATAATTGTCGAAATTCGAACATAATTCATTTAAATATTAATTTTAAACGTCATTAAGGTTTTATTGACAAAGGCTATTTGATACTGGCACGTAGAATGCACTATGGAGGTCCCGCCCTCCAAGAACTGTCACCGTTTGTCAGTCAGACATTCAGTCGGTGTGAAGGTTAGAAATGTGTGTGTCAATTCATGGTAGTGTGTGTAATGTTTTATTTATTGATTGTAATATATTTCTAAGTATTATAATATAAATTAATTATCATTCTGCACTCCTTCTCTATATAAACTATAAATGTGCCACATTTCATACTCCTCCGTCCGCGCCATTTTCGTATTAAGCGGTTGAAAGTTTTTGCTTCACGTATTAATATATAGATGTATTTTCATTGTTACAGGGTACGGCATCATACCCCTCAAGATACCGTCTTCTCCGGCCAGTCACTGCACCTTACACACGACAGTCGGGTGTGTTGGCAATGATGAGTGTACAACGAAGAGTCATAGCGTGATACGGCTGTTGGGACCTGTGAGGGACGTAATTGTGAGGCCTGCCCGGCATCATTACCGACCTGGAGAGACGAGTGAGTAATAATACCAATAATAAACCTATATACAGGGTGAACTTTCAAGTGGGCGTTCAAGTTTTTCAGGTCAAGTTTGGTGGACGTCTTTACTTCCCAGAATTTGATCCTTCTAGCGACACTATCGAATGGTCTATTAATATAGTGTGTGTTATATTTCCAAATTCATCATGATGTAGTTTTATTTATGATCAAAATCGGGCTCGAGACTCCTTTGAGTATTTTTCGTTATTCCTCTTAGGTTCGGCATTGGCCATCAACGCCCACTTTAAATTTCACCCTGTATTTACATAATAAATATATCTATCATAATATATAACTATTTCATAATTAACTTGCATTCAACCCGCCCGCGTGGATTTCAAGGAAATGAAGATTATTATACAATTATTATACAATTCCAGATTACAACATAGGTACCTATATACGAAATTAGCAAAGTCGTGCTGGCTGCTCTTAAATGATGCTTAGTCAAACTTACAAAGGACACTTAAACATCTATAACTAGTAGAGATAGCATTGTATTAAGCCCAATGATAGCAATTTGAGAATATTCGGAACGGTACATTTCAGGAACATACCTGATATAAGCGGCTTCTAAAACCGATTTTTTTATTTCAATGCGTTTAATGCAAAACTTTGAGCGTTTATTGGTACAAGCTAAGCGTTAATTCGTGAAACTTGGACGGTGCCATCCGACATTTTATGGGCTGTAAACTTTAAAATAAAACAAAACCCCTCTTTACTGTCGGTTTTATAGCGGAAAAATATCTTAAACGTAATGGGAATGAATTAAAGATACTATATATTTTGGCAAAAAATATTTCAAAGATTTTAAAGAATTTAAGTATTTGGTAAAATAATAAAGACCAGAGCTAACCTGTATGTAACGGGAGTAACGACCATTTTAAAAATTGTACATTCGGAGTCACTCATTAAGAAGAAATAATACATTTTTGTAAATTAACATTTCGGTAAAAGAGGAGATACTTTGTTATCCCTACTTAGTTATCAAAGTATAATCTCGCGATAGTTTAGTCGCACATACCTATGTTGACCAACGTTCACGGTGACTAATACAAACAGATTTCAACTTTTAACATGCGAAGAGACCCGTTCATGCAAATTCATGCAATGTTAAACTACTGTTTAGTGCAGTGAATATTTCGATAAACATCTCGACAGTCACACAAAAAGCGCCTCAATTCTGCTAATTAAAAACCATTGGTCATTAATAAGTATTACCTTCGCAAATTGTCCATCATAAATTGAAAATTCTTGATAGTCTACATGCTATTTATTGGCCATCTTTTATTATTACCTATTACTCTATTATTATTTTATTGTTAAAGGTCACCATCTCAACTCAACTCAGCTCAAAATTGTTTTTATTAATGTAAGCCATTTATGAATAGTCAGAATCTACCACCGGTTCGGAATGCTGCTTCCACTGAGAAGATCCGGCAAGAAACTAAAGTGACGTGAAGCGAAGTGTGAAGTTACTTCAAATTTTCTATCACAAATGTCTTCTTCAATACGTTACGATGGTCCAATAAAGTCAAACAATGTTGCTACCCTTAGAGCGTTTTCACATTATCCGATCCGATATCGGTGTCGGACGCCGATCTGATATCGGGGTAAGTAAAATGGATGAAATATGTACTTGTCTGAAAATGAAATATGAAATGAAATGAAAATGAAAAATGAAATGAAATGAAAAATATGAAAAATATTTATTCAGCACAGAGAACACATAAGGAAATAACAGCACATAATTATAAACTAAGTGAAATATATAAACCTAAGGTCAGTAAGCTGCATTTCCTACAGTGTGAGCTGTACCGAAAGGCATTTGGCTCAGCATGTGCTGGAGGGGAACGAAATCTCCTCCAACGCTGATTTTCAGCCAAAGCCTCCTCATACCTTGTCTTGCATACCTACACCATTTGCTACCCAAATCACTAAGCTATTACAACAATATAAGTACTTATACGTAATAATAAATATCATACATATTTAAATAAAACTAAAAGGAATATAAGAGAATTGTTAATCCGACAAAATGTTATAAAAATAAAATAATTGTGTGTGAATGAACGTGAAGTAAGTATGCACCCACGACAAACGACCGCCTCGCCCGGCGCCCGAATCTTTACGAGTGTATATATATATGTAGGTTAGGTGGCTAGGTATAGGACTAGCTACGAAGGCGTGGCACAGGTCGCGGGCGCAACGACGCGACATTCCGACGCATCCCCGTGCATCTCAGTGACCCACCGCACTCCCAGGCATACGCTGCGCTGCATGGAGCTGCGGAGCGAGCCTGCGTCTAAACATAAACGTAACTAATATACAATGTCGAAGCGTGGCTACATACCAACGTAGTAGGTAGATAGGTATCTAATGACTTTGTTATTGATATTGATTACACTAAAAACGTAGTGAAATATTACCTACCTATCTATAACACCATGCCGCCATGACGCATGTCTATATCCGATATCGGGCCGGACAATATGAAAGACAGGTACATATTTCATACATTTTACTTACCCCGATATCGGATCGGCGTCCGACACCGATATCGGATCGGATAATGTGAAAACGCTCTTAGTCATTAATTTTTGCTCAACTTTGTGTTACTTTAACGACGGTGTTTTATGTCGGTTGGACCCTAAAATTCGGCTTAGATGTTTATGAAGCCAGCCGAATTGATGTTCGGCGGTATTGCTGCGGTAATCAACGGTTTTCGTTTTCCGACGTTAATTAGAATTTTGGTTGCTTATTTTTTTTATTTATTTTTTTGCTGGAACGAATTATGCGGTTATTTCGATGCGCCACTATATTAAATATAATTATTAAACCAATTGAGCAGATAATCTACCATCACTCTGAGGCCCGTATTCATAAATCGATCTCAAGTCTGAGAGCTGTCTTGTGTACGCGTTTGACACATCATTTTGTACTGATATGACATAAGAATGACATTTAAAAGACCGCTCTCAGACTTGAGATCAATTTATTGCTTTATCGTTTTTTTTTTATTTAATGCTAAGAAATGATGACTATTTCACTGCAAAAAAAAACAGTAAGAGAAAAAACATATCGATGAATACAAAATATAGAAATATTATTTATGACGCATAAAACGACAAATTGTGATGAATAATGTAATTATTTGTTTCAGTTACATTTTGGATCCTGGCGTTGGATCACGACCTGCGATTGGTCCGCGGGGAGCTGGCTTACATTGCGCTTAGCGACCCGGCCGGCACAAAAGTCGCTATATGGGAACAACTATCCATGGAAGAAGGTAAAATCAGCTCTATAGATAAAGTTATAAAGTTACTAGCACAGTACCAGAACAAGGAGTGAAACGAGAAATACTTTTTTTTACTGACAAAATTTTGTTGGCCAGAATGGCCATGACAACTTCACCCGGACAGAGGGCGAGCGCAAGTGCGTTCCAGCCAAGTCCTTTTCCTATATAATAATAGAAGTTGATAAAGGCTGCAAGAAGAAAGAAGTAATTGTACATTGAGTCTTCATTATTTTTCGCTGTCTATGTTGGAGTATCTAACCTAGAGTTTGCACTAGCGAAACACTTAGTAAAAAAATAGAATCAGCATTAGCAATCGGTGTAAATGTTATGTCAGTGCAAATGAGTGGTATAATAGTTTAAAAGGTGGTTATTTAAAACTATATTTCCAACGATAAACTTGCACGGTTGGTTGGGAATCGTTTTAAAAATCCGAACAATACTTATACTTTCCAAAAGAAAATACATTCTAGCTACATTTTATTTACGAGTTAATTAAATAACATAGTCGATCAAACATTTAGAGAGCCAATTTGCGTACTTTAGTTAACTTTCCAAAACTCCATTATTTAAATTGGACGATGTAACGAGTCATGAACTCCACTCGAATTAAATCATTAAAATATGCGCTTTATTTCGTTTGAAATAGGTACTCAAACGTTTCACATTTCTTTTTTGTAAATATAGTGAAATTCGGAAAGGGCGGGCGCAAAGTTCGCCTCAGCCAGATATCGTTCATATGGAACGCCGGTGTATGTTAACTCACTGAGATACAGGTAGGTATACTCGTATCGAGTTTTCTGCACATATAAGTCTCCAAGCTAAAAAAAAAATGTCAAGCTTACGGCGAAGTCCCTTGGAAAACCGTACGCGAACTTTTCGTTCACGAACTCCTTCTATTATTTCTTTCGATCAATTCAAGTACAAAGACAATTTAGCAGCAATTGTCAGCGAACTGAAAAAATAGATTTCATACGTAAATTAATCATAATCGTTATAACTATATTTACCAAAGCTAATTAGTGATAAGTAAGTTCCAAAGCCGCTAATTAGAACAATCTTTAAGAAACTTGAAAACAGGGTCAGTGCAAGATAGCGCATATTCACAGTAGATCCCTTGGGTAGATACGTAAACAGTCCCTGAGGTAAGCTCCCTAAAAGCCTTGTCTTGTAAGTCACCGTAGAGTTTGAGAGCGTCTCCATTGATTGACAGATTCGATTTCCGCCGACAAAACGTTTAAATAATGTAATTCACTGGGAAATGGTGTCAATAGTGTAGTTGTTTTGTTGTGAAATCCTGGGATATTGGGTACAGAAGGATTTGGAATATCGAATTACGTGCGGTAGCTGAAATGCGTCGAAAATATCGACGCATCGGTTCAAATTAAATTTGAATGCTCTGAATGACTAATACTAAATAACGCAGAATATATAATCTCTATAGGATACTAGCTGTGCCCCGCGACTCCGTCCGCGTTCTGTTGAAAAATTTCCTGAATTTTCTTTGCTATAAACCTCACGGAGCCCGACACCTTTCCAACGAATGCAAAACCGTGGAAATCGGTTCGTGCGTTCTGGAGTTATATCGTCAGGAAGGAAAACCCGACTTATTTTTATATAGTAGATAAATAATTAGAGCGTCAATACACTACCCTTATTTATACGTTTTACGTTCCTAATAACAACAAAAGAGGAATAATTTGTTTCATACAATTTTTAGTTTTATTGTTATTTGAAGGCGATTATTTATTTTGATTGCTTCGGTATTATCATAGAGCTTAATTTATATTTATATTACTTAGTGATGTCTTCTAATCTAAATCTTCTTTGGTACACGAAGTTTGGCCAATTAAATCAATTTCACCCTGTATTCTCGTATACAGGGTTATTGGTAAAACACTAACCACCTTGCAGGACCGTTGCTAGCATCATAAACAGCAACTTTTGTTATATGACGTTTTACAAAACAATACATTTACTTACCAAACATTAACTTGCAAGATTATTTTGTTGTATTTAACACATTTTAATCATTTATGTCCACACTATCGAATAGGGCACGTATATTGTACGCCGGTATAGAGTAACATTTAGGGCGTTGAATTTTAATATTTTTATTTTCGTATGAAAGTCTGATGAGATATTAAAAGTCATATAACATTTTTTTTTGTTTATGATGTTAGTAGTAACGTTATAGTACTAAGAGCTTGTTAGTGTTTTACCAGAACCCTGTATACAGAGTTAAAGAAGTATGTACGAAGCAACGCTTATCGGAGCTCGAACTTAATTAGAACCGACGTTCATTAGCGTCGGCGCCCCGCAAATGAGCTGGCTGAAGTTATGTAACATGTAAAACATTGGAGTTAAGATAACATAACATATAGAACGAAGAAAATGTTACTGAGATAATAAGGGTTGGGTATAGATATATATTTATGTGTACCTAATATGAATTCAACAACCACACAGTATAAAAATATCTGGTACCTAATTACCTACTAGCTATTAATAGAAGCATAGGGGTACTTTGTATGCTATAGATGAGCCACCTCACGTAAGTTCATATGATAAATCTCATGCAACAGACCTGAACTGACCAACAAGCAAATAAATTTACTGAAAAACATAATTAAAAATGTAATAGGTACTGAATACTGAAACGGAATAAGTAGGTTTTCTATATCGAGTTCAGTTTCGGTCTTTCTATATATAAAAAAATAATCTCTATTTTCTTGGACTTCGCATCACGCGTGAACGGATGGAACGATTTCGCTAATTCTTTTTTGTTGTGTTTATTATTGTCAGTAGAAGGTTCTTATGAAAGAAATAATTAAAAAAGTTGAGCGGAACAATTCGAATTCAATATTCAAAGTTAAGACAGGACAACGTCTGTCGGGTCAGCTAGTTATAAATATAATTAACCCTTATAATGCCCACTCCTGGGCACGGACCTCCTCTCGATGCGAGGGCGATTCAGACCATAAGTTTTATTTTGTAGGTATATACATCATCTGTAGGTTTCGCTGCGAGTGCCAAAGTCCAACTTTCGTTGGTCACGGTATATCTAATCGCGAAGTAACTCGTTTTTAACCCCAGAAGAAAAAAGTGGGGTATTATAATATAAGTTTAACATGTGTGTCTATCTGTGGCAGCGTAGCGTCCAAGCGAATAAACCGATTTTAATTTTGTTGTTTTTTTTCTGTTAAAAAGTTATACTAATCTAGTACTCTTAGCTATGTTTCATGAAAATCGGTTCAGCCGTTTATAAATTATCAGCTCTTTTATAGTTTAAAAAGTAATCGTATCGGGAGTGTTTTAAATTTAGTTATATTGATTGAACTTTCTTATTGACAATTCTTATAAACAGTTTTATGTCACGTAGTCTATTAAATTCTTCGTATCTGAAAAGGGAAACATACCTACTGTTTTCCATCGACCTAACACAATATTTTTGCAATGAAAACTTTGAGGGGATATGGAAAATGAATTTATTTTTCCATTTATCGTGGCTTCGTCCAGTTGGAACTGATTCGCTAGGAATCATATTTTATGAGATAATACAGGGATGTTTTCTCAGACTACATTTGTTGTAACATCTGAAGAATATTCATTCTATCGTTTAAACATATTGCCTGATATGCATTTCTCGAGATTCATTATGATATTAAATACTTATGCCACGACTAGTTTTTTCCAAATAGACCAATCTCGCACGGCTCCCAAAAACTGAAAAGAATATTTTGCGATGTTCAGGTGCATATTTACGAAAAAAGGGTCAGGTTCTCAATGCAAGGCTTTTTGTTTCTATCCATGTTATTATAATACTCCTTTCAATTTGAAAATAGATCACATGGTTGATTCGAAATTTCATTCAAAATCAGGGCTTAAAATCTTTAATTAGAATTTTCCTATGATTCTGCATAAACTACTATTAAAAATGTGTCTATTTGTAAGTTTTACTGACCATCACGCAAAAACTGCTGGACAATTTTTCATTGAAACACCTAAGTATTGTACCGAGCATAGATATAAATATATGATTAAATTTTTGTATTTATTAGTTAAAAATCAAAAGTGTAGCGGTAACTTAATCTCTGAAATGACGTAAGGAATTTTTCTATTTTAGAAGTCTACGCGTACGTTCTAAACAAAAATGTATGTCGCTTCTACATGAAGTCCATTCCAAGTCCAAGTCCATTGTTAAACTCTCGTTAAATTCTCGTTCAACAAGCCGTGACCGGCCGGTACCTTTGAGCTACCAATGAAAGCCTTCCCATGTCATCTCCGGTGCCAACCCGCGTCAAATTTTGATAGATTAGATTTACTACACAAGTGATTGACTTATAACTGGCAGATATGTTATTGAGTGAACCTCTAGGAGCGGTTTTGCAGGTCTAAGATGGAATTATGGAGTAACTTATCAACCTATTATATGAAGAAGGAAAAAATAACACTCATATTCTATATGTCATATATTAATATATTGTTCATTACAATAATGAGTATCAATATTGTTATAAATTGAATAAAAACAATTCTGACTGAGTATGTAATTAAATAGTCAGAGAAATTATAATGGAGTTTGAATAAGAAGTACAGTCAGCTGAAAATGTTTAATTGTAGTTTAATTTTTTGTTGATTACTTTTTTCGTACTCTTAACAACATTCAATAAAACTTAGTTGATTCGAAAAAAAACGTGATTATACTTTGCAACGATATAAACCATCAATGTTTTCACCGACGACAATTTATCATAGAGACATGGGGTTTGGTAAGACATGGAAATTCTTTTACCAAGGAAAGGGATCAAGTTTGGCTTTACCTGACACGCACTCAGTACCCCGTCCCCTTCTAATGCGTAGCATAAAAGGCTACCCTATAGAGATTTTTTTAGAATGACAAATTGATATAATAAGTGAAATAAAAATGTAAATCGGTCACATGCTTTGAAAAAAACCACGCTTTCAAAGTAAAATGGACGTATGACGTATTGCTTTTTTTTTATATATACATTTTTCTTCCGGTTGTACATTTTACTAACTGATTAAATATTAAATACGATATAAAAACGTGATTTCATAAATTGATGACTCATATTTATGTTTATAGTACCTATAGGTAAGTGTCAACACTACCGCCTAACATTTAATATATCATAGATATTAGTTTAACATTTTCTTAATAATAAATTTACATATACGAAACCCAAAGCCCTAACATAACAAATTCAAGAGAAGTTAAGGCCTAACCTTGTCACAGTGTGAGCCGGGTCCGAGTCGAGATATAGTTTGATTAATTACATTCGTCGACCCTCTTAAAAGTCACATGTCATAACACATGACAAAAACTATGGTAGTGGACAGGCGCTCCTGTAAGTCAAGACATATTTCATTTGGAATTTAATATTGAGCAAACTAATATTATGAGGGTAAACACGAATTTTGATGCAAAACCAGAATCGATGCCATAGACATTTATTATGAAACTAGCTGTGCCCACGACTTCGTCCGCGTGGAATTTAACTTAACAAAAATTTAATTTAACAACCAATGTACGTTCAGTTCACAGAGTAAACTCTAAACGTTAATAATTCTGTTAATAAAGAAGGTTTTACGTGGAAACCTGTTTTTTTATTTTTCTAAAATAAAAGTAACAAAGCCTATATTACTGCTTATAACATCAGCTACCTGCCAATGAAAGTCCGGTCAAAAATCGGTTCAGCCGTTTCAGAGATGACCCGGAACAACCATACAGACGGACAATTTTTTTTAATCGCTTTTTTGTTATACGTACCTGCCGTTTGTATTTTCATATATTTAGTGAAAAGGTGTTATTTTGATAGTACAAACAGACACTCCAATTTTATTTATTTGTATAGATATCATTTGCATTATGATAAAGGAGTAAGTAGGTAGTACTAGAACAGGCATTTGTGCCGTTCGGCCTACGGTTGTAGACTAAAACTACATGAGTAGGAAAAAAACAAAAAAAACAATGGAATAACTACAACCGCTATAATAATAAATTTCCAGTCGGTGGCACATAAATTTATAAGGGGGGGGGTGTACGACCCATCTGTTTCCACTTCCGCAGCGAAGTACTTCCCTTGAGGTAACGCCGAAGACTGTTGAAACACCCAAGCGAAGCTAGGCAGATAAAGGCCAGAGGCGCAAGCGCAGGAGTAGCAACTTCGGCAAGGCGGGCCAAGCGCAGGTATGGCGACTTCGGCAAGGCGGGTCAAGCGCAGGTAGGCCGGTTGGGTCTGAAGGCTCAACTCGGCTAATTTGTGCACTCGCAGGTGGAATGCTTGAAATTGGAGAACGTTCCCTAGGTCGGGAACAAAACTCACAACGAAACAACTATTCAGCTGGAATAATATCGTCGTAATAATATTATATAATAAACGGTATTTTTCCGTGTCCAGCCTAGCTGCGATTAGCGGGAGCGGGTACGGTCGACTCTTGGTGGCTCGCTTCCGCGAGCTGTCAATTTGTCGCTAGTCACCTGTCTTGCGTTCAAAATATACAATCAAGCTTGCGTTCAAAATTCCTGTTGTTTAGTTATAGTAATTGTATTATGCGAACATGTAACGCTTCGTTACATTACCCGCCGGTCCCTCATAAGGATTTTAGCTAGCAAAATCCGTATCACTACTATTGGTAATTCAACAACAGTCGTCTACTCTTAACCCTAACCTTAACCTTTGTGTAACATGAGTAAAACGAGGCTACTAATCCTGTTGACCAATTATTTTCAGGTCCTTAATATGCCAAGTGCCCAAATTCCTACCCGCCATGTCCTCCAGTATGTAGACAAGTGGCGAGCGTTTCCCAATCACCTTGCACTTGATATATTTCGGGGCTAATTTTTTACTAAAGAACTTATCCTTGTCGCTTATAACATAAGCACGTTTATAGACAATATCGCCAATATTAAATTCGAAAGCTTTCCTTCGCAAGTTATATTTCGCAGTGTTCTTTGAATGAGCGTGGAATAAGGACTTTTGAACTTGGTCGAAAATAGAACTTAAGCAACCACGGTTCTCAGCATAGACATCCCGAGGCAGGAATAGAACTTCATCACCTAAATCATTGTCCGTATAATGAGAACCGCAAACAACCACCTCACGCCCAAACACGAGGAAAGATGGCGTAAACCCCGTAGCTTCATTAACTGAATTGTTAACCGCGAATTGGACGCTAGGTATAAATGTATCCCATGAACGGTGGTCATTTTCTACAAAGGTCGATATGCAAGTTATAATCGTTTTATTGTACCGCTCCACAGTATTGACCTGGGGGTATATTTAGGTGTAAAGAATACATTAGGTATGTTGTACTTTTTGAAAAGGGCGTTTGTATGACCACTGATAAATTGCGAACCATTATCAAGAAAAATTGATTGAGGAACGCCGTGAACCAAAAAAACTTGTTCCTCTATAATTCTTACTATTATATTCGAAGTTGCTCTTTTAATAGGAAATATGTGGCAAAATTTTGAGAAGCAACATGTTATTACCAAAATATAACAATTTTGCTTACGAGTTATGGGTAGCGGACCCATTAAGTCGATGGATAACATCTGATATGGCCGAGAACAATGCTTTGGGCGGCCCATTTCTCCAAGAATGGCATGGTTCTGGGTTTTGTACTGGAGACATGTGGAGCATAAACCTACGTAGTTTACTACATCCCGGTACATGCCAGGCCAGTAGTATCTGAGCGCAATACGTCTATAAGTCTTAAAAATTCCAAGGTGTCCGGCAATTGGCTCATTATGATTCTCCGCAATGACAGCAACCCTAAGTTCAGAAGGAATTACCTCCTTCCACGAGAACTCGTTAGTAAGCTGACATTTATCTTTACTGAGCCGGAAGAGTGAACCGTTTTGAATTTGGTAATTAGGAAAACCTACAGGTTTACTTAAACAATTATTGTATAGTTGCTTGTACCAATCATCACTAGTAGTCGCGAATGAATTGGCAGTAACTATAGCCGCGACCGGAACTGCTCTAGATAAAGCGTCCGGAATTACATTATCTGAACCACGACGGTGCTTGATCTCAAAATCAAAAGCCGATAAGCGGACACCCCAACGTGCGAGCCTTCCCGTAGGATTATTCAATGAAAGGAACCATTTAAGCGCACTATGATCGGTGTAAACAATAAAGGTCTGCCCATTTTCCACATAGCAACGCCAATGCTCTAATGCAACAAGAACCGCTAGGGTCTCCCGTTCTGTAATGCTGTAATTCTTCTCAACAGACGTCAGTGACCGGCTCATGTAGGCAATTGGATGTTCTTTACCGTCGACAGATTGCGTAAGCATGGCACCTACACCATAGTTGTTCGCGTCCGTGTGCACCTCAAATGGCAATTCATAATTCGGGCACGTAAGCACTGGAGTGGAAACCAAACATTCCTTCAGGCTTCTAAAGGCAGTATCTGCCTCGTCTGTCCATTGGAACGGTGGAGAATTCTTCTTACTGGAAGTCAGCCTGTTGAGCGGCCCTGCGATTGTGCTAAAATTGGGAACGAATCTACGGTACCAAGTAGCTGTGCCCAAAAAACGTTTGAGCTCCTTGCGATTGGTAGGGGTAGAAAAATTAAGAATGGCCTCTACCTTCTCCGGGTCGGTTCGTAATCCGTTTGCATCAACCACATAACCTAGGTACTTAAGTTGACTTCGGAAGAATTCACATTTTTCCAAGTTAATGGTCAAGTTTGCCTTACGCAACTTGTCCAACACGCGAATTAGGAGAGACACGTGCTCCTCAAAGGTACTACTCACGATGATTATGTCATCCAAATACGCAAAAATCCGGTGATCCACGTCACCTAGTAATGCATCAACTAAACGCTGCTGGGTAGCGGGTGCATTGGTTAACCCAAAAGCCGTAGTTTTAAATCTAAGGGTTCCACGACCTGGAACGTAAAATGCAGTCTTATCCCTGTCCTCTTCCGCTATGGGTATCTGCCAAAAAGCCTTGGACAAATCTAGGCTACTAAGGAAGTGAGCGTCGCGCAAATTATCCAAGATCTCAGATATATATGGCAAGTTGTAAGCATCTCGCTTTGTGACAGAGTTTAGCTTCCTGCTGTCAAGACAAAAACGAGGCTGACCATTCTTCTTAGTGACGAGGAGAACAGGAGACTGCCAAGCACTCTCACAAGGCTCCACCACATCTAAGGCTAACATCTCATCCACCTGGTCGATAAGGATCCTTTGTTTCACTGGCGAAAGCCTATAATATCTTTGCCTAATTGGAGGAGAGTCGCCCGTATCAATGCGGTGGGTAATCAAGTGTGTCCGGCCCAAACCTTTGTGGTTGAAGGAAATACTATTATACTGATTAACAATTTGATCAGCGACTGCTCTCTGCGCACTGTTTAAATTGTCATATGAACATATTAAGGTATTCGAATTGTTTTTATTATAATTGCCTAACTCCATCAACGGAACTTTTGATAGCTGTAAAGAACCTAAATATTTCGGACACAAGCGGAACGCCCGCCAGAAATCGATTCCTAAGATGAGCGAAGATTGGACACCTGGAACAACGTACGTCTTCACTATATGAAATTGGTCCTCAAAGCTTATGGGTAAATTCATATAACCAATGCTTTGAAGTGTTTGACCACCAGCAGCAACAATCGATAATCCATCATCAGTAAATAACTCGAGACCGCGGTTAAGCAAGGTATCTTGTGCATTATTACCAATTATGGTGACTGCTGAGCCTGAATCAAGAAGACCTGAGGCAACGACGTCATTAATTTTAATGTTAACATAAGGTCGCGTATCATCAAAAGGTTTGTCTTGCAGGATTGTAGCAACTCGGTAACATTTAAAAAACATATGGACTGTTTTCAACCACTCATGCCAATCTTTCCTATCAAAGCGATTGGTTGACGAGTAAGAAGTGCCACAATCCTGCGAACCTAGTTTTTTGTATTTGGATTGCACTTGGGGCAATCAGGTTTCTTAACACCTCTGTGACCACACTTGAAGCACAATATTTCGGTACATTGACAGTTCCTCAGGTTATGTGTATTGTTACGGCATCTAGGACAGTAAGGAAGTTTCCGGTCTATAACGTGATCAGTTTTATCAATAGCATTTAAATATTTATCATTAACGTTCTCATTAACTTTAGCGTAAGTACTTTGTTCTCTATTATTATGGTTTGTAATAAAATTATGTTTTTGCTTGTATGTGCTTATCTTTTGATTGTAAGCAAACTCTGGGGCTAATAAGGTTTCAGATGTTGCACCCAAAGGCTCACGAAATTGTACCAAACGAGACTGCACGTTCTCAAAATTTCTGCATAGAACACGTAATTGTTCAATAGTTTTAATTTCCGTTGCGGACGCCAGTGTACTTGCGTAACAAGGTCTGATGTTATGCATAACTATTTCTAGTCTGTCGTCCTCCGACACGGTTCTCGATAGACGCCCAAACATACCTGATAGTATGGAAAGGTAGATCGTAATATTTTCCGTTTCCCCTTGAGTTCTATCCCGAATCTCAGCGAGTAACCGGTAGTCATAATCTGGTCTATCGAAATCCCTCTTCAGGAGAACGACTAGTTCATCCCAAGATGCCACCTGTTCCTTGACACTGCGAAACCAGTGCAGCGCACCCTCCACAAAAATTTCATTGGCAAAGGAAAGGAGCTTTATATCTGAAATATTACGAGCTTCGCTAAATTCGTTGACTCGTTGAATAAAAGATCGCACACATGATTTCCCATCATATTTTAACCTACCTAACTCGGGAGGGGTTCTACCATAACCCTCGCATGTAACTGACACCTGAACCGGTGTAAGCGCAGATTGTGATTCTATATTAGAACCAGTGACAAAAAGGGGATCGATACTCCTTTTCATTAAAAGTAGCAACTTCTCATACAATTCCTTAAAAAGCGTACTACATTCCTCATGTTTTGAAAGCAAACTTTCGTCCACGATAATACGGTTAAGCCTGTGATAAAGGTGGTGAAAGAGGTTCTCAGTGCGAGCTAAAATATTTTTGTCTAATATCTCCGCTGCCAAGGTCGACCTAATTTTTCCCAAGAGTTCTAGGGACACGGAGAAGTCCTCCGCAGGTTCAAGATGGGAACATAAGATATCTTCAGAAGGATATAATTGGCTCAATTTACTAATTTGTTTCCTGATCCCAGCCACCGTATTCGCTGGAATCTCACCTCTCACAGAAACCTCGTACTCTAATTCCGTCTTTTGCAAGGAAAGAAACTTGATGGGATACATTATTTAGAGAAAATATTAAGTAACTAAGGTATGTTGTAAATGGTACACAAATTTAATTGATCAGTGATGTGAAATACTCCGTTCTGTTACAATTAACTTTAACTGAACGTCCTGGTTTGATGAGATGAAATATATTAATATATGTATGTAATTAAATTAAAAATAAACAAAATCTACAAAAAAACAAGCGTTAAAAAACAAGATATGATGTAACTGGTGTGAATGCAGTTTTACAATTTGAGGTATAATCGTATGGAATAAATAACAAAATTGATACAATCAGAATGCTAATTAATACATTAATGGAATTAATAGTTCAATAACCACAACTACTTACTAGAATGAAATAGTAAGTAATTAACAATTTAATTAGAATAACAATTAATAACATTGATAAAATAATAATAATATATATTTTTTATTTTATTTTTTTAAAACCACATCTACTTTCACCCCAGTTACTGCAAACCAAAATAAAATACACGTTTTACACAAAACCACTCACCGTACAAAACTAACTACCGACTACCAGAAGCAGAAACAGATTAACCACGTAAGGGCGCCAATGTGCCGTTCGGCCTACGGTTGTAGACTAAAACTACATGAGTAGGAAAAAAACAAAAAAAAACAATGGAATAACTACAACCGCTATAATAATAAATTACCAGTCGGTGGCACATAAATTTATAAGGGGGGGGGGGGGTGTACGACCCATCTGTTTCCACTTCCGCAGCGAAGTACTTCCCTTGAGGTAACGCCGAAGACTGTTGAAACACCCAAGCGAAGCTAGGCAGATAAAGGCCAGAGGCGCAAACGCAGGAGTAGCAACTTCGGCAAGGCGGGCCAAGCGCAGGTATGGCGACTTCGGCAAGGCGGGTCAAGCGCAGGTAGGCCGGTTGGGTCTGAAGGCTCAACTCGGCTAATTTGTGCACTCGCAGGTGGAATGCTTGAAATTGGAGAACGTTCCCTAGGTCGGGAACAAAACTCACAACGAAACAACTATTCAGCTGGAATAATATCGTCGTAATAATATTATATAATAAACGGTATTTTTCCGTGTCCAGCCTAGCTGCGATTAGCGGGAGCGGGTACGGTCGACTCTTGGTGGCTCGCTTCCGCGAGCTGTCAATTTGTCGCTAGTCACCTGTCTTGCGTTCAAAATATACAATCAAGCTTGCGTTCAAAATTCCTGTTGTTTAGTTATAGTAATTGTATTATGCGAACATGTAACGCTTCGTTACACATTATTTAATTATAACTGATAAAAAACAAAAACAGTTTGTGAACTATGTTAAACAAATTATGGTTATTTTCTTATCTGAATAATATAAGCATAGTCAAATGCAAAGACGAATAAACCTTGTCATTTAACACAAGTTGGTATTGAAGTAATAAAACATTCCAGATAAAATAACGTTGGCAAACATTTTTGGTACTGAAACGGAGCTTGTAACATTACTTATCTCAAACAACGAAATGTCTTAATCTAGGTCAAAGGAAGTTGGAAAGTCTTAACGTGGAAAATTATGTAAAAAGCCCAATTTATAAAACTTTTCTAACGCGAGAATGCATGAATTCAAGCTAAAATGCAGCAAATAAATTGAATACACACAATCATGATACAAACATTGGTGATTTTTTTTCTTAAATGATTTTTTTTATGAGCAAACCTAAGAAATAGCTTGCTTTGCGTTTGGAATCATGCAAGGTAAATGTTTCTTGTTCTACACAAGGTTTCCCTGCACAATAATTCCAATTAATCCCATTTTTATGCTATTAGATTACTTACCTTAACACAGTAATCTTAGAACTATTTTTGTCTACAGGAGTCCGCAAACTGAGTGCGATTCTTGCCACCGGTGCTCGCTCTGGGGTCTGGGGGATTGAAGCTCGTTGTGGTGGGGGGTCGGCTCATGTGGACATCACAGTGGGGACTGGAGCCGGGACCACTCCACCTGCGGCCCCGGCTGCGGAGCAACACTATGTAGAACTGCGGTTTGCTGACAGCATGAGGAGGAGATACAAGCCTGGACTTCCTTTTGTTGGAAGGGTAAGTTCCGATTTAAATCTGTTGAGTTATGGATAAGGATATTAAAGTGGTAGTTATAGGAATTCAATTAACGTAGTATTTTTTTTAATCCCGTGTTTTTATAAAGATTACTAGCAATGAGCGTTTATCACATACCCAGTATTCCCTTTAGCCCCTCCTACTAAGCTAATGCTTGTGTTAGGAGTGGGCTCACGTCAAAACGAACCCGGAACCTTCCAGCTCCGAGGGCGGCCCCTCTAACCACTAGGCTATTGACGCCTTAAATCCTACTAATATCCTACTAATATTATAAATGCGAAAGTTTGTGAGTGTGGATGTATGTATGTATGTATGTATGTATGTATGTATGTTTGTTACTCCTTCACGCAAAAACTACCGAACGGATTTGGATGAAATTTGGAACACAGATAGATTATAACCGGGATTAACATATAGGATACTTTTTAACCCAATAATCCAATACTACGCGGATGAAGTCGCGGGGCACAGCTAGTTATAAAATAAATGTGAAAGTTTGTGTGTGTGGATGTATGTTTGTTACTCCTTCACGCAAAAACTACTGAACGGATTTGGATGAAATTTAGAACACAGATAGTTTGTAACCTGGATCAACACATAGAATACTTTACTTAAGTCTTCGCGGACGAAGTCGCGGGCAGCAACTAGTGACAAATACTTGAACTAAAGTACCCACCGCTTTTAAAAGGCATTTCAAAGTAGCCCCTATTGTATTATCAAATACTTCAATATTTGATTAAGGAATTGCTTCTATAAGTAAGGTACCTACTTCTTGAAAAAGCTGTATATGTGTCCATTTTATCGTAGTCTTGTTCAAATATCCATTTATTAGATAATCGCATACTTAAAACCTCACCAAGCTTTAATACCATTACCGCATTAAAGTGTTTAAAGAAAAAAAACTGCAAGAAATCCTTTAAAAAAGCCAATTCCATCCTTAAATGTATGGCGATCATATTTTTTTATTCTTCGCCGGTGCTAGACGTTACCGAGGAACTGTAGCAAATAGAGGCTCGTTAGCTCATTCCGGCGGAACTTTTGATGGTAGCCTTTATCTAAGCCCCAGACAATGGGACCACGGCAATGTTAATGTGGTTATTTTATTTTAGATGGTTCTTTTTTATTGTTTCTATAAGAAAATATGAATAAAATATATTTTTTTATACTCAGATCTTATTATCAATCGCTTTATTACCGCAATAAGAAACTAAACGAATACAGTTTTGAAAACGAATATATACCCTTCGATAATCTTTTCTACCAAGTTGGTATGGACATAATTCAGTTTAACTTAATAAATTCAGTGTATCCATATCTACAATCCTATTTTTTTGATAGCTAAAGAAAATATAATACACTAGCTGTGCCCCGCGACTTCAACCGCGTAGTATTTTAACTTAGCAAAAATTTCGGGATTATCGGGATAAAAAGTATCCTATATGTTAATCCCGGTTATAAACTATCTGTGTTCCAAATTTCATCCAAATCCTTTCAGTAGTTTTTGCGTGAAGGAGTAACAAACATTCATACTTACATACATCCACACTCACAAACTTTCGCATCCTACTAATATTATAAATGCGAAAGTTTGTGAGTGTGGATGTATGTATGTATGTATGTATGTATGTTTGTTACTCCTTCACGCAAAAACTACTGAACGGATTTGGATGAAATTTGGAACACAGATAGATTATAACCGGGATTAACATATAGGATACTTTTTAACCCAATAATCCAATCCTACGCGGATGAAGTCGCGGGGCACAGCTAGTTTATAATATTAGTAGAATTATGAGGTTTGCTTCTTCCACTCTTACTCACTTCCACATCAAGGGACAATTCGTTTTCATATTTAGTAAGGTTTTATATGAACATCGATATCATGAAGATGGATAACATTATTTCGATTATGTGCGATAATTATTTAATGGAAAAAGATATTTTAACATACCATCTTTTCAATATAATAACCAGGTTATAAGCCTGAAAGTTATGCCTGAAAGGTAATCATTCGCCCACATTTAGTTCCGAAAATAGTTTAATGATTGATGTCTTCTTTGTAGGCATATAATAAAGGGATCAAGTCTGCGCTGAAACATCAAAGAGCGGTATTTTTCATAATATTGATTTATTACGTTCCTGTAAAAGGGAACATCGTGCTATGAAAAATTTTAATAGATGTAGGTAGGTAATAAATTTCGCATCGACATTTTCGAGACTAATATCGTTTATAATAAATCAGCTTAGAAGTTTACCTATTTTATAAAATACTACATTTAGGTAAGGTTGGGTAAGCAGTGATAGCCGATTGGTTAAGCACGCGTCTTGCGGGCACCAGATCCTGGGTTCAAGCGCTGGCTCACACCTCTGGGTTTACGAAATCTATGTGCCAATCATTATCACTCGCTTACGTTGAAGAAAAACATCGTGAGGAAACCTGCTTGTCTTAGAAAATCTAGCCAATTTTCGAAAGTCATGTGAAATCCGCCAACCCGCACTGGGCCAGCGTGGTGGATTATGACCTGAATCCCCCTCGTATTGAGGGGAGGCCCGTGCCCAGGAGTGGGACTTTAAAATGGCTAAAGTTTTGTATTTATAATTATTAATAATAATGACGCCGATGTACTTTATTAAAAGTAACATTACTAAAAAATCTACCAATTAATGCTTGATTTTAAAATGCAACTCAGAAATATGTATTTCCGTTTTAATTAATAAAAATTGAACTCTTTCAAGTCCAAATTAGGTCGTTTAACTCTCATTAGCGGGATTTCAAAATATTTGCGAAACAAATATTAATCACGTTTAATTATCTCAATATTTCATATCTGTGCCCCTGTCGGCACAGGTTTTGGAGTTAAGCCAGGTCGGGTCGGCTAAACTTAATGGCTTAATTAAGACTTAGTCGACGTCACAATATCATTCTCTCAAAGCCGGCTGTTCGTATCGGCAATGAAATATTCACTTGAACAGCCGGAGCAGGTCAGAGTACCTGCCTAATCTTATATATAAAACTAGCTGTGCCCGCGACTTCGTCTGCGTGGAATTTAATTGACAAAGTTTCATACAAACTTTCATCCCCTATTTTATCCCCTTGGGGGTAGAATTAATCAAAATCCTTTCTTAGCGGATGCCTACGTCATAACATCTACCTGCATGCCAAATTTCAGTTTGGGCTGTGCGTTGATAGATCACTATGTCAGTCACCTTTGAGTTATAAATATATAGATTCTCGTGTCGCGGTGTTTGTTGCCAAACTCCTCCGAAATGGATCGACCAATTTTCATGAAACTTTGTGTGCATATCTGGTAGGTCTGACAATCGGCTAATATCTATTTTTCATACCCCTAAATGTTAAGTTTGGTCCACATTCCACGCGGACGGAGTCGCAGGGCACAGCTAGTCTAATATATAAAATTCTCGTGTCGCGGTGTTTGTTGCCAAACTCCTCCGAAATGGCTCGACCGATTTTCATGTAATTTTGTGTGCATATCGGGCAGGTCGGAGAATCGGTCAACATCTATTTTTCATACATATAAATAATGTATATGGCAGAACAACGTTTGCCGGGTCAGCTAGTTATATTATAAATTAGGGTACTGAAAACGATCGCACAATCTAAGAAAAATCTAGTTCGTTCGAACTGTTCCTGCAAGTGATTTGTAAAAAGCCAGACCAGTGTAAACTACTCCCAATGGAAAAGACTTAAATTAAAAGTTCTAATAGTACAACCTTTTTCACCAGGTGGAAGCAATGAGCACGGAGAAACGGGTTCGAGTCCGGGTGAAGCTGTATGACGATAAGACCGACATCTACAGCCAAGACATTGATATGTCCACGGGAGACGGCGGCTTCATTGTGCCTACTGTACTGGCTGATGCTCCGTATGTCAACCTACAGGTGAGTGGCTGTCAACGCGCTTACTGAGTATTCCTTGGTACACTCGATCAAAATGCCGCAAGTCTATCGAATGATATTTTTATTTAAGGTATCTACCCACTATCCCGTAGCATACCATGACCGTGCTAGGAACGTAACGGCCAAAAAAGATTATTTGTATTGTAATGTATAAACACTTGCCCACTAGATCGTTGCGTCACCGACCGACACCGTCGCGTGCCATGCACGGACCGTCAACAATTTGTCGGAGTGTATATTTTACATTATACGTGCATGGCTCGCGACGTTGCCAGACCGCTGCGCGCAGGCGGCTAAACGGTGACAGAGCGGGGAGTATGACCGTTCAGTAGAGTCGAGAGTTTTTTTGGCATTCCTCTTCCTCTTCATCCAAAATGATAACAATCATTGCCAGTTGTTCAACCGTTAGTTTTCTTATAGCCATAACTATTTCAATATTTCACCACTATAACGCGTCTACGCAACGCACTGAGAGTTGCAAGAGAATGAACAGGTGCTGCACGAGCATATTATAACGGGCATCATACAGATTACATACGTGCAAAATACGGGTTACATACGGGTTGCAAACGGGTTCAGAACGCTATCCACCCGTTTCAGTGGGCGAAGTACAGCGTACCGGATTGCTTTCCGTGCCCGACACGTTCTTAGCACGGTCATGGTATGCTACGGGATAGTGGGTAGAGACCTTTATGATCACTGACAAAATGTGCCCATCGCTTTTTATAGTCATGATACCTATTTCAGATGATTTCCTTCGAGTGTTATTGAGTGACTACTGATTTTACGCTAAATATCATTTTAATTCGTCACTTGGATATCGTTGTGCTTAATATAAGATAATTAATTGTTTTTTTTTTATTAATATTATAAAGTTAGGCACTCGCTCTTACAAAAATATTTATTCACTTGGCCTATTTTTTTTTTAATTCATTAATATTTGTTTCCACTGCTGGGAAGAGGCCTCCCCCTTCTTCTTCCACTCTTTTTTGAAGTTCGTGGAACGTGTCCACAGTTTACAAACAATAACAATATTATCTGTGATTGAATTATTAAGTACATACTCAACAATAAAAGAAAAACATATGCGGTAAGTATTGTCGACAAAGCGTTTAATTTTTTTACACATTTGTTGGGGACACATGCGTGAAAAAGTGGCTCACGTGACCTCAAACGTCATAAACCCACAGACCATTAAACCTATAGATCTGAACATCCAAACAGGCCGTTCGCGCCTCAAAGCTAATCTAGTTTAATCGCCTCATTAATTGGGTCAGAAACTTGGGGGAAACTCCGGTACCCTCGGGATAGTGGTCGTTCCTACAAGGAATACAAATAGCCAGATTTCGAGTCCGAATTTTCACGTTAATCCATGACACCACCTTCGAAATACACTTTAAGTATTAGCAATGCAGATACCTTTAAGGGACTCCGAAAGAACTTCCAATTTTATTTAAATTTTGGGAGAAGTTTTTATGTTAATCTATTTAGTATTTACGTAATCCTTAAAACGTAGATCCTACTAATACGAGTATTATAAATGCGAAAGTTTGTGAGTGTGGATGTATGTATTTATGTATGTTTGTTACTCCTTCACGCAAAAACTACTGAACGGATTTGGATGAAATTTGGAACACAGATAGATTATAACCGGGATTAACATATAGGATACTTTTTAACCCAATAATCCAATACTACGCGGATGAAGTCGCGGGACACAGCTAGTATCTATATATATATAACTCAAAGGTGACTGACTGACTGATTGACTGACATAGTGATCTATCAACGCACAGCCCAAACCACTGAACGGATCGGGCTGAAATTTGGCATGCAGGTAGATGTTATGACGTAGGCATCCGCTAAGAAAGGATTTTGATTAATTCTACCCCCAAGGGGATAAAATAGGGGATGAAAGTTTGTATGAAACTTTGTCAATTAAATTCCACGCGGACGAAGTCGCGGGCACAGCTAGTTACCTATAAAACTGTATTACATATTGTTGTCTCTGTGGCAAAAGCATTTTTTTTGAAGCCAAGCTTCCATACGGACGTTCGGGGCGCTCGCCGCGCGGCCACTCTATCCGTGCTAAGCGTCAGTAGCGTTACACGACGACATCAGTAGCGTTACATAATATATTATATAGGTATAGAATGTGGCAGCTGCGCCCTACGCTTTATACTATAAAGCTTTGCTTCTTTCAGGCGTCCCTAGACGGCACTGTTTTTTTTATTCTACGCTTTGCGTTGGTCTGAATTGAATAACGCAAAATAGGAATATTCCTATTTTTCTTTTGATTATTTTCGTTGCGGGTTCTAAGATTATTCCGCTTCTTTGGAACTCGCCGAGGGTCAAATAAGTAACCTTGGGTTGATTAGTATGGTGATAGAAATATGGTGGGACAAGTAAATTGGTGAAATTAAAAGATATTAACGTCATCTATTTCGAAAAATCTCCTACAAAAAAAATTCTACCTAACACGGTACTCATGGAAATCCACTTTTATAAACTATTCAGCAATTTAAATAAATTGCTAAAAAAAGTTTTGAAAATATCTTTCTTACTTTTATTTTTTGTAAGTTACCTTACCTAATAAAATCTAAAGAAATTTTCGTTGATGGCTAATATAATGTTCTAGACCGTTTGGTTACATTGGATTTTATCAGAATTTTATTGACTTTTTTCTTTTAAAAATGTATTTTCTAACCTGAGCAATCCTTGCAAGAATTCGTTAATTTAAAGCTCAAAGTACCTACTGACCGACGACATAGTATACCTACACGGTATAGGTATATAACATTTTTTTAAGTGCGCACAGATTAATTTTGGCAATTTAGGTGCCTCAATTACCAGAACTAATATTACCGCTATATATCGTACTCATTTTCCCGCCAAAAGCATGACCCAATATTTTTACCACCAACTATTTCCAGTTGCATTTCAACATTTTTAATCCGAGCCGTTTAATTTTCTCCAGCATGATACCGTCCGTTCCAATTTTAAAAATCTATCTTGGTGACGTCACTCGAGAAAGCAATTACACGCGGGATTGCTCATGACGTCATCGTGCAAATGCCTAATACCATATCGAGCTTGAGCAGGATTTGCAATCCGGCCAAAGTGCTTTTAGGGCTTCTGATCTATCTTATACAATATGCGTCGCGATTTTGGTGGGTAACAAACGGATAAATAGTTTGACGAACTTAAATTCATACATATTGCTACGCGCTTAGTTTGGGATCCACAGTCATACGTCCATGTAATTGTGATTTAGTTACTTACTAGCAATATACCTCTTGTACCTACTATTTAAAATTTTGTACGTGTAACTGTTGTTTTATTATAAATTTATTCTCATTCTATTCTATTTTATTATTCTATTTTTGCAAGTTTCACTGGAATAATCCCAAATTATTTGAAATCTTTTTCTATTCAAATACATAAAATGTCGTTACCCAAATCAAATTGAGAATACCATGAATAACTAACGTAAGTAAACAATCCTGAATATAATTGGAAGCTCGGTTTACTTAGCAAATAAAATCAGAATCCCTATAATAAAATTAGTAACTACAGTTAAAACAAATAGTTTGAAGTGTAAAGTTTAATCTGCCCAGATACCCTTACGACAGTTGGGCATTAAAATCGATTAGTATAAATTAGTTTAGTGTTAGTTATAGATAGGCCAATCAAATTTACAAGTTAGGATATAGTTTTAACCTCAGTCTGATTAGTTCAGGGAATTACTATTTGAGAAACGGGTTTAAATGGTCGGTAGGTAGGTAATATGAAATAATAATTTGTATTGATTAAAGCAGGTTATAACTTTTGGCTATGACTATTGAACTCATATTTTAATCAAATTTGAATTATTATATAAGTATTTTATAAGTTTAAATGAATATTTTCAGAATAAACCAATTAAAAATTATTAAAAATTATTACTATCATTTATAATAAGATACCAAAGGACTGGAGAGAAATTAACGCTGTGCCATTCAAGACCAAATTAAAAAGCCTTTTGATTAACAAAGCATATTATAATATAACAGATTATTTAAAAGATAACATTTTATAAAATGTTTATTATTATTATAAGTTCTCCTAATTGACATATAAGTTTATATAATATTATTATTATTAATTCAATATTTTACGATTTCATTTTCACAATTTCATTATTTTCAATATTTTTTTTTTTAATTTAAATAATTTGTACTCCATAAAGGCTAAACATGAAGCACGTGTATTAAATTTTCCATCTTGCATACCTGTATGTAAACTCATGTTTTTACAAATAAATGTTATTCTGTTATTCTAAAAAGGTAGAAAAAAAAAGACTTAGTTTAAATAGACATGTAAAGTTACCGCACCAAGCAAAACTAGCTCACATGTCTCAGTTCTTAAAGTACTCAATTGCCTGGTACAATAAAAATAACATAGTGACGTCACAAAACCATAAAATTCTATCGCTACATTATTTGTTGGCAGCGGATTTTCTTTAGTGTTTTTATGGCGTGAGGATGTACAGCCTGATGCATGTTAATCGTACAGCCCTTGAATATTCATACGCGGGGAACATACATTTGAATTAACGACCGTTTTGGATACAGCGTTGTCATGTGTGCGCGATCGTATAACGTGTGCTGTGCTTTATTTCAATTTATTTGACAACTTGATGGCGTTTGACTTTTGTATGGGGTTTGGTCGACATTTCGTGTTTTATTTAGACTTTAAATAAACCAGTCACTGATTTATTAATTAGCTATAAAAATATTATATCGTGTTAGGTTTGTACCGTACCGTAGGTTGGCTTGGCGTCCTAGCTTGGATGTATAGGCGTGGTGCTCGAACAAAAACATAAATATAGTTTAAAAGTGGTATCAATTCTGTAGGTATATAAACTTAACTGAACTAAACTAACTGCATTGTCATTATTTTTATATTCGTAGTGAGCAAGGCAAAAATGTTTGGAAATGTGTCAAATTAAATTAAGTCGTGATTTGGTGACAACAAAATTGGCACCACTGTCCAAATAAATTATTGGAAAGATTAGTATTAAAAATAAACCTTGTTTATTTTACATTAGAGTATAAACTTACACCTCTGTATTATTACAAACAGGTGGATTAATATTCATGTAAGTTTCAACAACAAACCTCAAATAACACCAACATTATATTAGTTTGTCAAATTACATAGCCGTATATCACGGCAAAGCGGCTAATGGCTCCGTGCTCATCTCAAATTAGTTGGCTTATTGCTACCTGAACGTGAGGTAGATTCTAGTTGCGATTCGATTACTCCTTCATGAGGCGATATGACTTGATGGATATTGGAAAACTTTTGAATTTCAGTGTACATTTGAATTCTATACATTTATAGGAGTATCTATCTGGGGAACGACTTGCTTGATAACTGCTTAACATCAGACGGGTCTTTGTGTAAAATATAATAAAAAAAAATGGTGTAAGTTCAGTTTCCTTGAGTAATAATGTTTTGAGAGAAATGAGCTACTACGATGTCATTGGGCGATGGCTTAACATACCTACCCCCCCAGAGCATGGAAGCGGCCAAATTACTTATTCAACGTCATTACTCCAATTTCGTACCAGTGCCTCTTTTATATTATCCCCACAATGATTCTCATTATTCATATCTCAATTCTTTTTGTAGCTGTTTCTCGAGATCCCTTTTGTACCATTTTATCGGGAGACATTTTCCCAGCGAGATTTTTCCGCCCTAAGCTTAATTCGTCCAGATAAATTATGCCAAGATAGAGACAAATAATCCAGCACTCCATTAAATCTGTAAAAAGCGAATGCTTTTAAGAAATTAGCCAACTAATCTCGGGGCTGGCTTAAAGGGGATTATATCTTAGGAGAAAATGCGTGACCTTTTTTAATTTCTCTTTTGTAATGTCAGTTTCGTGTAAGCTGACACTTGCAGTGGGCGTGAGGAAGATTACTTCGTGTTTCTGGCTGAAGTGGGTCTTAATTTGATAGGTGAGTTAGGAAGAATTACTACGAGCCGGCTCGACCGGGGTAGTACCACCCTCTTACAGAAGATCACATTACGTAGCGATTATACTGGTTGAAACGTAACGGGTATACATTTTTTTCAAAATTTATCTTTGTAATTATAAAACTATCAGTTATAATTTATCACTAATAAATAAATATCGCCAGACTGACACACCAACTGTATGGTCCCAAACTAAGCAAGGCTTTTACTATGGGTATCGTACATGGACTGGGAGCGATCACAGTGACACCCAGACCAGGGCATATACGAAAAGGCCATTTCCGAAATTTGCCCCGGCGGGCATCGACCCAGCAACCACCATGTGCAGTGAGCCGAGCGTCCTTCGCTCGACCCACTGCGCCAAGCGGTCGTCAAACGTTATTAATTACTTATTTAATTACTATTACGATATTCTATAATTTACCTTTGTAATTTAGTCGTTGTTGTCTATGATCAAATCGTGCCGTAGAATGCTTTTATAATTAACATAATTATTATCGTTGATGGTATTGCCGTTTGTGGTGTTGGGGTAGTGCAGCGGGAGGAATCCCGAGCCGCAGCGTCACACGACCGTCAGACACACATAACGGCACGTTACGGTTGACGGAAAACGTAAAATAACTTAAAAGCGTATTTGTACAATTACATAACAATAATGATGGACTCCATTTTGGTTTTCCAAAATGGACTGTCACATTTTTGTATTGTACTGTTATTAATTGTGTTTGTTATTGCAATTCGTTACTCGACATTGGCAGAATCATATTGGGCATACTAGCTGTGCCCCGCGACTTCATCCGCGTAGTATTTTAACTTAGCAAAAATTTCGGGATTATCGGGTTAAAAAGTATCCTATATGTTGATCCCGGTTATAATCTATCTGTGTTCCAAATTTCATCCAAATCCCAGCTTTGGAAGTAAGTTGAAAAACAAAAGGTGTCATAGGAATACAGCTGTTGACAGATTTCACAAGTCTTCAACTGTCACATAAAGCCGATAGTTTTACATATACAAAGTAAGATGCAAAAAAAATGTATATCCTTTTTGTTTCACCTAGAAGTTGCTCTTCGTCTGTCCCACTCACTTTCAGATCGGAAACGTGCCAGCAATGCCTTTGGTATTTCAAGCATCTATATATTGCGATGCCTGCTTTATTAACATCAGGCGGGTCGTATGCTGGTTTGCCCGTGCTATAAAAAAAACTGTTCAATGGCGGAAAAAAACATAATAATAAATATCATAAATAGGATCTTGAGTAGGTACCTATATCTATAAGCTCATAGTAAACAACGATAAGGTTGTCTTTAAGGTAGTAATGCACCTATTGTATAGTTACAAAGCAACTGATTATCCAAGAAAGGCGCTAATTCTATTGCCATCAGATCATAGGAGAAATCAATTGGACACGTCTAGTATGTATGTCTCAATAAGGTTAAGGTCACAAGAAGGCTGGCAATACAGGTTAGTCATGTTCAAATTTGTGTATAATCGGATCATTTCACGAAGACGTGTGCCGTGACTCTAATGACATTGGCATATGGGTCAAATTGCAATAATTCACGCGTCTTCGTGAAATGAACCAACTATACCAAGAGGACTCGAAGGAAGTATATTTCTAACCCATAGAGTGTTTGATCAGAAATTGAGTTCGGAACTGATTCACTTGCCAGACTGCAGTCTGCGGCTACACCTCAAGACCATTAACTCAAGTTGAAGACTCAAATACTGGAGGGAACTGCCTCAACCTGTTTGCGGTCCCCGATCGTGGGAATAGTTTGATTTGAAACTTCATTACTCTTAGCTTTGATTGCAATAGCTGTCTCGGCGTAACTGCAAACCGTACCCTCGAAGATAATTTGAGGAAATTAATTCTTGCTGTGTGTATAGAGTTGCTACGGAGTTTTGGTGATGTGATCTTCTGAATGTAAGGCTTGTTATTTGTTGGGTAGTTTTCTTTAAAAATGTATAAATGAAGTACCTACCTATTTATGATATAATATCTTTTATCAGTATAAAAGCCTTCATGACTGTAAGCAGGTACAATAGAGACTTGATTTTGCCCGCAGCCTCGCTGGTATATTTTCTGGGCGTCAATATTTTATTTTCGCGACAATAAGTAACCTATGCCCTTCTCCAAAGTCTAATCTATGGATATACCAAAATTCATCGAAATTGGTTCAACAGTTTAGGCGTGAAAACGAAACAGACGGACAGAGTTACTTTCGTATTTATACATTAGTTTGCTCCCGAGTCTATAAACGACGTCATAAATACTATTTTGGTCCCAATATGACGCGAGCCCATTACCATTGTACCCACCGATTTTGTTTAAAACTGTTGTGACACTACTTTGAAATTCCAAAGATAATTTCATATTAGGTACTAGCTGTGCCCCACGACTTCATCCGCGTAGTATTGGATTATTGGGTTAAAAAGTATCCTATATGTTAATCCCGGTTATAATCTATCTGTGTTCCAAATTTCATCCAAATCCGTTCAGTAGTTTTTGCGTGAAGGAGTAACAAACATACATACATACATCCACACTCACAAACTCTCGCATTTATAATATTAGTAGGATTATTTTCCTCATTCAGTTGAGTATTAATTTCACTTTTTTTAAACCTTTAAAAGATTCGCTCTGATTTAACCCGTAAAGTTCCAAGTCCACTCTAGGAAGTTTCCTCCGATTAAAGATTTCAAGATTAACCGTCTCGCCCCGCATTAATATTCTGAGGCTAAGCTAAGCTTTACCTAACTGACTAAATCGAGTGGTGCCGATGTAATCCTCGGGCGGTTGGCAAACTCAGCGAATCCACCTATAGGGAGATTAATTGAATTAGCTCCAGTCAGAGCTGGTAGAGCGTGATGCAGCGCAGATGTGGTAGTTTTAGGGACTATGTTAACTTTAAATTAAATGGAATACTTTGAATAAAATGAACTTTGAAATAGAGTAAAACCATTCCGGAGTTGTGAGCCGTGCTTTGAACCCGCCCATCTTGTTCCAAAGACTGCGTTTAACCACATAGTTTCATTTATAAACCCATCGGGCGAAAAATTAAGAACTTCCATTAAACTTTCATCCCTTATTAACCCTTATTCCCTTATTGTTTTCTTATATTTACGCGAATACTACACATTGAAATAAAACTATTTTTACGGATTATATCGCGTTTATTTAATTTTAATGTTTAATGTTTTTCAAGACACAGTGAGCACTTTCTGCGTGGATCGGACCGCAAACACCAACTAAATTTTGAGGGTACCCAGTTTTTAACTATGACATCAGGACGTCTAACACCTCAGTCCCCCCGTGACCACGGTTGCTGTAAAGCAACCGAAACGTCGGGAACATTAAAATTAAATAAACGCGATATAATCCGTAAAAATAGTTTTATTTCAACCTTATTCCCTTATTAACACCCGGGATTAAGTGTAAAAAATCTTTCTTCGTACTCATCTACGTTATTTAGGGAAGTCCTGAGAAAATTTTTATGCTGCCAAGACCACTGGTTTAGGCAATACGTTGTATGTCAATCAGTCTAGTTAGGTAAAAAAAGACAAAGAAAACTCAAAATTGAAAATATAGAAAACCCCCTATGCGACGTGTTTTTAAACTACAAAAGAGCTGATAATTTTTAAACGGCTGATTCGATTTTCATGAAACATAGCTTAGAACACGCTCGATCAGAATACCTTTCTAACAAAAAAACCGGACAAGTGCGAGTAAAACTCGCGCCCTGAGGGTTCCGTACAACATTTTATTATGATTTTAGATCGTTTTTCCATTCCTGTATTCCAATATCGATACCGGCAAGATGTTTTAATAATAAATAGTTCCCAAAAATGCTTAAACAAATTCGGGAACCCAATACAAACTGCAACCAAACTGAATACAAACTACAATACAAACCCTTATTTTACACACTTAGGGGTGGAATTTTACAAAACGTGAAATTTATATTTTTTATTTGTAATAAGTAGCCTCAATACTTATTTTCATGTCTCTAGGTTCATTTATTTTTTTTACCCCATACAAACTTTCATCCCCTATTTTATGCACTTAGGGGTGGAATTTTCCAAAATCCTTTCTTAGTGGATACTTGTGGTGAATAAGGTACTTACTGTCAAAATTTCATGATTCTAACACCAGCGGTTTGGGCTGTAGGTTGATTCCTTTGTATTGGTAAGGGAATTTGCGAAAAGTATCAAAATATGTGACATAAATTACCGTATCTTTTGATTGCGTTGACTTAGAAGCCTAATTTTTTTACACCTACAAAGGACCATAGCATTTGATATTTGGTATTAATTTCAACTTGAAAACTCTACCCGTTTCTGCGAAAAAAAGGTCTTGACAGACAGACAGACAGACAGACAGACAGACGGACAACAAAGTGATCCTATAAGGGTTCCGGTTTTTCCTTGTAAGGTCCGGAACCCTAAAAACAACATTAGAATCGGTTCGTCCGCTTGGGCGCCGCGATCTGTGGCATCGCGGCGCCGACACACAGATACACAAATACAGGGATACACAAATACTCATGTTGAACTTATAACACCCCTCTATTTCCATCGGGGGATAAAAAATGTATTACAGCATTTAGATCTCTCAAACGTAGCAATAACGTTTAAAATTGTACAATTTAGATTTATATCCTAAAACCGATCTTGATAAGTACACGATGTTCAGTTAAAAGACTCGGTTTTTTGATAGTCATTAAATTAAACAAGCTTTTATTAATCACTCAAACATTTTCCAAACTTGAAATCTTTCTATTATCATCTTAATCTTCAAACTTTTCTGTGACCTAAATTACTTTCACATTAAGGGCAGACAAAGAAGCGGCCCCCAAAACTTATACTTTTCATCTTGGAAACTAATATTGGTAGTTGCCCATGAAACTTGGAGTCAACGAGAATCCAATCAATGAGGACATTAATGAAATTAGTCTGGCACAACCCTGACTGCTAAACTTGCGGTGGTCGTCGCTCCAACTAATGTTCGTTGCTTTCAGAGATAGATGTCTATCCCATTAAACCGTGATTAGTATAATTTTAAACATTGTTCTTAGATTTAGGACTATTTAGAAGTATTTTTTCGAATATTGTTTCATTAATATTATTATAGTACTGGATTCATTCAGGGCACTTTTCTAAGCTTAAAAGTCATTACTATTAGTGGTGTAGTGGCTTATGGCCTGAATCCCCGTCACACTAAAGTTTGGCTCGTATCCAGAAGCAGGGCATTAAAAAGGTTAAATTATTATTGTTACTAGTAGGCGCCTATTGAGATTTGATATGATAGAGAAATTAACCGGAACAACGTACTCTCGTCATTTGTTTCGTTGTTAATAAGTTTGAGTTGCTAGCGTCTATTAATATACGTAAGGATTTATTCAGCAAATATTAGTTCCTACATTGCCGATAGGAGCGCTGTAAAATTTACAGTTTGCATTTTTTGTGTGCGTAAAATATACGCAATACTCATGATAGAGGTACTGTACTGAAGTAAAATGTATTGTAATAAATTTAATAACAACTTAATTTTGTTTCTTCGCAGCAAAAATAATAGGTAGGTGAACTCTTTCTTATAAACAAATAGTAGGAAAACAAAACATTTGCTGAAAATATTCTTAAGCTCCAAACAAGACCTTGCAGTCCCCTCTCTAAGGGAAACTTCAGCAATTTAAATTAGAAAATGAACGCGTGACTACTGTTTAAAGTTGAAATGGGCTCCAAGATTGTTGGACAACAATTTCGAAATACATTAGAGGCAATCGATGTTACCACTTAGTAAAACTACTATGGAACTTACGTAGCTGTGGCGTCGCGTTTACGCAACTTCCAAGATCCCCCGAAACTTGTTGAGCTGTTTGTAATGACTTCAATCGCTGATGGCGCTTAAATTCGAGTTTTATACGATAAGGAGAGACAGCGCTTGAGGGGACGCCCAACATAAAAGTATGGGAAAGTAATAATTGTAAAGAAATTGTTGGTGGATAGACTAAACTAAGCTAAACTAAAAATCCGGCTTCCTTTTCATGGTTTTAGAATAATATGATCAAAACAGCATTTTAATTAAGTCAATATATATTTTTGTTGCGATGAGTTTAATTGGGTTTGGATTAGTTTGGTGATAGATAACAGAATAGACACATATGCATTAGGTATATATCTACCTGGTATAATATGTGGCAGCTTGGCTATGGGAAATAGGTTTAAGAAATTTGAAGTATAATTTAAGTGGAAATGCAGTCTTCAAAGTTTCCAAATATTAGTTACGTATAACAAGTACCTATTGAGATTGTAATACTTACAATGATCCCATAAATATACGTGACAACAATGACGCCAAATCCTTTACAGCATCCCACAGGATATAAAGGGTGATTCATCAATCATTTACACAATTTTTATTGTTTCATAAAATGAATGGATCAATTTTCGCACCAAATCTATACAAATAAATAAAAATGGAGTGTCTGTTTGTAATATGAAATAACACCTTTTCACTAAGTGTATATGAAAGTACATACGACACCTATAGCAAAAACGCGATTTTAAAACTTTTTGTCTGTCTGTCTGTCTGTCTATCTGTCTGTCTGTGTGTTTGTTCCAGGTAATCTCCGAAACGGCTGGACCGATTTTGACGGGACTTTCACTGACAGATAGCTGATGTTATAAGGAGTAACTTAGGCTACTTTAATTTTAGAAAAACAATTAGGGTTCCGCGTAAAAACACGAAATCAAAGAGTATCTCCGAAACGGCTGGACCGATTTTGACGGGACTTTCACTGGTAGATAGCTGTTGTTATAAGCAGTAATTTAGGCTACTTTTATTTTAGAAAATCAATAAAGGGTCCTGTCGCGTGAGCCCAGAACGCGGGAGCGGGCTTTTTTGTTAAGTTAAATTCCACGCGCACGAAGTCGCGGGCTCAGCTAGTCCTTTATAAAGTGTAATGAGAGGAAGCTACAGACGCGAACTTATATCGTGCTATGAACGTTTCAAAACTTGATTGATGAGGCTGAACGTTGAAAAAATAGCTGCTTGGTACCATTGGAATTTATATTTAAACGCTAGTAAAATTATGTATGTGGAGAAACCCAATTATCAAGTCACCAGTTTATTTGTTACTTCTTTTCCATCGTATTGAGTATAAGACTATACATCTTTATAACTATCCGTTCATCTCACTCGCTTACACTTTATCTGTCACTCACTCTTATATTTTGACATCTTACTACGTCATTATCTCTCTTACGCCTCGCCTCTCTCCATTCCTATCACTCCTACATGTATCTATCGATAAAGTTTCAGCTTGCTATCGAAATTAAATACCTAATATCTCATAAAATACATTAAAAGAATTCAGTTTAATTTTCATTGAGTTTATGTCTATCGAAACGTAATTTTTCGGATGAAAGATTCAATTAAGTAAGTGTCAGGGATTTTTAATATTTATTTTAACTTTTTCAACATTGAGGACTATAGAACTGTCTACAAACAAAGACACTGAGGGTTTTCTACGTAACTACGTAAGTACGTCCTACGATACTGTTCACAAAATGTTCAACTAACAAAACGAAATGAATATTGAGTGGATATCAAAAATAAAGTTTGACGGCGCGTCTTTATCAATCACCGAGTTCCGTTAGGGGAGGCACTTAGTACAGGACTTTTTATCTCTACATTGTTCACGCGATCCATCTTGAAATATAGATTAATCGCTCTACATTCTTTGGGGTAAATATAAAAATTATCAGAGAGCCAGACTTCGGTGATCAACCATCTTTTGTTTACGCAAAATTTAATTTAGTTTTTAATATCGGCAACCATTTGCTGAATGTGTTATTTCATCAGTTTTGGCCATATTTCAAGTGGCATATCCACCTGCATACAAGATTGATTGTTGAGCTCATTTTAATATTCTTGAAACTGCTATTCCTAAGCTTAGGAATTGCGAACTTTGCAAGATTAATATGATCTGTAAATATAGAAGGCTCAAGCTGTTGTCCATAAATTATGTTTCTTTTTTTCTCTGAGATTATTTTGGGATTTTAAACCAGCTGTCTATCGAGTACATTACTTACTTAAAAGATATATTCATCTTTAAGTATACCAAGTGATTAGATTTACAGAGGTTTCTCTTGAATAATAAACAGATCTTGAATCAATTGACCCTTGACATTTATGTAGCGAAAGAAGACTTTATGTTAATAGAGTAAAGTAGAAAATTAAAATTCCCTAATATTCAGTAGTAGTCAATTCAAATTCGTTGCCTCGATTGTTACATTGAAATCAACTTATGCTTTTGTGTGACTCGGTTGGTTGCCAACCGCCGAGCAAACCATATTATTATCTCAACGTATAGTTGCAAACTTTTATAAGAGAGGTCGCAATAAAGTACGTTTATTGTAGTTTTGCGAGTGGAATCTGGGACTATTATATCGTAGACGGATGCCTCTTAGTTCTTGTCGACATTATAATATACTGGTGAAGGTGGTTTGAAATTCCGTGCGTTTGTAGCACTACAATCTAAAGATTGTAAATCTAAAGATTGTAGTGCTACACTATATAAGAATATGCTATATAAAACTAAATGAAGACCATGCTTTAGCATGGTCTTCATTTAGTCTTATAAACGCTGATTGTACCTTTCACACCTATTTGCCTGCTTCTTTCAGATTAACTTCACATATTTCTATCTCATCTTTGTTATACCTACTTAGACAATGAAATAATTTATTATATCCCCTTGACACTAATATTTCAACTAGACCAGTATCAAGGCCTGAGTAAAACCAAAATCTAAATCATTCGGATGTAATTATGCAAACGGAAACCAACCTACAACAATTTGCGAAAGGGTTGGTTTTGGTCTGCAGTAGTATGTATGGGTTAGTTATATTTTGCAAAACTACATCCAACCCGCCCTTTGTTCAGCAACAAAAACCGCTAGTGAATATTTTATACATTCATTAAGCACTTTCACACATTAAAAGGAGTCAAATACCTACCGCCTCCGGGGATCCAACTCTCAAATTGCGGTATTATATAAAACTGCTTATAACAGCCTTTCCCAAACTTTTTCAACGTCAGACCCCTAAGAAATTGTACTATGATCGCCACGGATAACCCATAGCAATAAAAAACTCGTTGCTCTTGACGTTAAAAGCGCTCAACCGCGATTCTATCTATTATTCGTAAATTTTACTTTCATTTTTATTACGTCCGCGGACCCCTGGGTATTAGGAAACTCTGGATTAGAACATCAGCTTTAGTCTCAAATTATTACTAAATTTAGATCCTATACACGTTTAGCCTGGGGTGATACTCTTAGCAACGATAATCGATATATCGTGACATTCGTATTGTCGAATCCTACTCTAAATTCCATCTCTTTTGCCGTCGTATAGCGTCTGAACGAACGATAATGTTGAGTTGTTCATTCAGTAATCGATACGACGGCAAAAAATATGGAATTTAGAGTAAGTATTCGACAATATTCTTAGTATTCGACAATACGAATGTCACGATATATCGATTATCGTTGCTAAGAGTATCACCGCTGGTTAGTAAATCGACCTAAATTCTGAGAACAAATTAGCAAATTTCTATTCAAATAGACTTTTGATCTATTCATGTTCGGTCGCAGAATTGCGATCGATTTATTAAGACTTATATCAGTATGTCTACTATAATCTTCAATCCCAAAAACACCCTTTTGTTATGTAAGTACCAACAAAAACGGCATAACCACTCTAATGAATATTTCATGCGGTAATTAATTGCTTTCACATGTTGTAAGTCAGGTGGCTTTGTAGGTTCCCGGGGTTACGAACTTGTTTGTAACTGGTTGGATGCTGCGGTTTTTAACACTTTTGAAGTTATGATGTTTGTATTAAAGGGTAGGTAATTTAGTACCTACAAGGTGACACATAATGGGTGTACTTTTTTTTTCAAAACTTAACTTTGTAATTCTAAAACCATCAGCTTTGGAGGGAACTTGAAAAACAAAAGGTGTTATAGGAATACAGCTGTTGACCGATTTCACAAGTCTACAAAACCTTTAGTACTTCAACTGTCCCACAAAGCCGATAGTTTGAGATTTACAAAGTTAAGTTGCAAGAAAACTAGTATACTCATTTTGTATCACCTAGTATATGGTGTAAACGAAATAGACTTAACTATGTGTATTTCCGTCCTTGTCATGTTCGTAATGATGAACGGAATTATTAAATGTGTCAAATTTAGTTTAGTTATGGCCATTAGGCCACAGATCATAACTAAACTAAATTTGAATTTTGAATTAAATTAACTAATTATGAATTTTGGTAATGGTGCTAACTCTAATGAGTTAGCACCATTACCTGCCAAATTTTGGGCTCGTATTAATAAATTAATCGTAAGTTTGATAGCGATCTTGAAAATATAATTCTTATGGCATTATAAAATTACATTTCAGAAGCGTACCTACTCAAGACCGTTCTCAGACTTGAGATCGATTTATAATTACCTACGGGGCCTAGTTACTGAAACTCAGGTATCTCTATCTTTATAAAGGGCGTTGTACAGATAATTATGTCATATGAATTTGACATTTTGATGATTGATAATAATAAAGAAAATTCAAGTTAGATTCGATCTCCTTACAAAAGATCCAGCTTGATTGATTTAGACGGTTTTTCATAAAAAAAATCTAATTATGGCTAATCGATTAAGGCCCCGAAAACGACGAGCCAAACGACTAATATCCAAACGTTCATAAAGTGAAAACTTCAGCGCCATCTCGCGGGAGTTCCGCGTAAATACTTTTAAGGGAATTTAAATTAGGATCAATCTCATTAAAGCTGACACGGTTTGGGAACTTATAAAACTTGGCTTGTGTAATTTGTTTAAAGTTTATCCTTTGACCGCATTATAGGAAAAAATAATTGGCAAAAAAGCCCTTTTGAACCTTCCAGTATAGGAGTTTCTTAATTTAAAAATCGGTGAGTGCTTACTTGTATTTCTGATTAATTATAAATGAGTTTAATACGTCACACACGATTAGAACATAGTACTTAGTAATCTATATTAATGTATGTCTAGTAAATATCAAAAGAAAATTATTTTTTCTACAGAAACGAAAGTACTTTACACAGTTCACGACCTCCTTATAATATTACAAACAAAATCCATTGAAGCGCAAACTAGAACGATACGTATTGTGAATATTATTTAACAAAAACTTTCTTTCATAGGATAAGCATGTTAAAGGGACCAGATAAAGGAACAATAGGAAACAAATGAGCTGTAAGTTATTCACCGCTCCCTGCGTAATGGGGCTCGCAGGGATCCGTGGAATAAAAAAAGGAAAATATATAGGATGCCCTTTAATCTAATATATTTACCAAGGTACAGCTTCGGACATTTACTTACTAAAGGAGATGTCAAGCAAAGCGTACCCATTGCCAAAATGTATAATATAATTTGAACCATAAAGATTTCTTTTTCGCTCCACATCTATAGGTACAAATAAATAAAATTGGAGTGTCTGTTTGTAATATCAAAATAACACCTTTTAACTAAATGCATATGAAAGTACATGCGACACCTATAACAAAAACGCGATTTAAAAAATGTTTGTCTGTCTGTCTGACTGTGTGTTTGTTCCGGGTAATCTCGGAAACGGCTGGACCGATTTTGACGGGACTTTCACTGGTAGATAGCTGATGTTATAAGCAGTAACTTAAGCTACTTTTATTTAAAAAAAACAAAATTTAAAAAAATGGGTCCTGTCGCGCGGGCTCAGCATGCGGGAGCGGGCTTTTTTGTTAAGTTAAATTCCACGCGGACGAAGTCGCGGGCTCAGCTAGTCTAGACTAAATACTTTTATATCTTTGGTATATATGAACGGTATGCGTGGTAGCAAGTGCCTAACTATATGCGTGTTTATGCATTTGCCTTGCATTTTTTTTTGACTGACGCAAATTTACACCGATTTATGGTGGAGTTTTTTTAACATAGATTTAAGAATAGAATAGACTAGAATAACTCTTTATTCTACACGTATATTACACATACCTACATCATAACGTCATGGACAAAAACCCTAACGAAAAATGGGGTCTCTATTTTGAGAAGGAACAGAAACATAGATCAGTGTAAATGTTGTATCAAAATTAACCTATTAATAATATATGCCTTAAAATCTATTGCAACCAGATTTCAAAATACACCAAGATGTATTTTCGCAGGTTTGAGCTGTCAAAGCATCTTGAATCATCTCGATGGTTTCACAAAGTTGTTACCAAGAAATAACTACGAGAAATATCCGGGTGAAGTAAATTTTCATATCTCATTTAGCCACTCGTTGCAGCCGCTCGATCTAGTCCAGTATTTTCAACGATTATTCCGGAACTGTTTGAAACAACATAATACCTGCAACCGATGCAGTGTAGCAACACTCAGATACATTATATTTGTAACAACAATATGATGAGGATTCTAGTCATAAACTAGCCTACTCGTCTTGTATCTCTTTTTCATGTAATACTAGCTGTGCCCCGCGACTCCGTCCGCGTTCTGTTGAAATTTTTCCTGAATTTTCTTTGCTATAAACCTCACGGAGCCCGAGACCTTTCCAACGAATGCAAAACCGTGGCAATCGGTTCGTGCGTTCTGGAGTTATAGCGTCAGGAAGGAAAACCCGACTTATTTTTATATAGTAGATTTAACTACCTACTTATCTATGATCGCTTCCAGTATATTAGAATAGTACCTACTTATAATTAAGTTTAAGCGTAATCTAATTTGTGTCCATTAAAATTAAAGTCGCAAATTTTAATGGTCACAAATTAGTCGCAAACCCCCAATTACAAAATGTTACGATTAAGTACATTTTCTATTACTCGAATGACATTGATCAGGCATTCTGAGTCAGGCATACGGCATACATATCGATCATGAGGGTAAGTCTGACTGGGCTAGCTTACCCCTTCGCTTCGACCAACAGAATTGCTTCATATTAATGAGCGGAAGAAATTGAAGCGATATTTTTTGTACAAGCGAGCAGGCTATTTATCCCAGCTAGCCTGCCCGGCCCAAGTGTATAGTCACTCTTAGAGTAGATTGGAAACTAGGTAAACTATTTTCTTAAAATAAAATAAGTAAGTATGTAGTTTATTTTCCCAACACTTTAATGTCTATTTACTTGTACTTGTATCCAACTCGCAAAACGACAAAATGCACACGACACGTTAAAAAATATTTTTCGTACGGAATTTAAAAATGTCGTGTTACCTTTTTTGTCCACCGTTCGATGCCAGTTGACCATTGTGCATTTCCAGACGTCCCGCTGCCAAACAGATTTCTTTTGAAGTTGGTTTCCAGTAAATTTGGCACGAGCCCCTTTCGTATAAAAGATAACTGAACAGTGTAAGTCAAAAGAGTTTGGCCACTTTTATGCATTTTACTTTTAGTACTTCATCAAATTAATTAAGTATAGTTAGTTTTAATTACGACGACCGCTTGGTGCAGTGGTTCGAGCGTAGGCCGCTCGGCTCACAGCATCGGGTGGTCGCGGGTTCGATTCCCGTCAGTGTAAATTTCGGAAATGGCCTTTTCGTAATTTTCCCTGGTCTGGGTGTCACTGGGATCGCCCCCAGTCCATTGTACGGTACCCATAGTACAAGCTTTGCTTAGTTTGGGACCATACAGTTGGTGTGTTTGTCTGGCGATATCTATCTTATCTTAATTATATGAATTAAATAAATATCTCCATGCGAACACATCTATATCTACTATATAAAAATAAGTCGGGTTTTCCTTCCTGACGCTATAACTCCAGAACGCACGAACCGATCTCCACGGTTTTGCATTCGTTGGAAAGGTCTCGGGCTCCGTGAGGTTTATAGCAAAGAAAATTCTGGAAAAATTTCAACAGAACGCGGACGGAGTCGCGGGGCACAGCTAGTCTATAAATATAAAAAAATAACTCTATTTCCTTGGTCATCGCATCACGCGTGAACGGATGGAACGATTTCGCTAATTATTTTTTTGTTGTGTTTATTATTGTCGGGAGAAGGTTCTTATGACAGAAAAAATAATAAAGTTGAGCGGAACAATTCGAATCCAATATTGAAAGTTAAGACAGGACAACGTCCGTCGGGTCAGCTAGTATTATATAGTTATACTTAGATGTATTATTATGGGCACACTATATTGATCCGAGGCAACCCCAGGAACACCTATTCCAAGTTAAATTTCGGAACACTATTTAGGTGAGGCAGTTAGCCTTCTTTTGGACCACAAGCCCTTCCAAACAGAATCGATGAATAAAATGTGATTAATCATGATAAATACCTAAAAAACCTATACTCCATGCCAAGGAATGATTTTGCTAACAAAATTAATAGGGTTTTTGAAAAAAAAAACAGTTCCGTCTAGGGACGCCCAAAAGAAGCGAAGCTTTATAGTATAAAGTATAGGGCGGCGCAGCTGCCATTCTGTATACCTATAAATATCATGTAACGCTTCTGACGTCTGACGCTTAGCACGGATAATGGCCGCGCGGCGAACGCCCCGAAGGTCCGAATAGAAGCTACGCTTGCTTCGCTTCAAAATAAAGTTATTATAAAATGAGTGCTACAAATATTAGGTTATTTTTTCTTTCATTTTGTATCAATGTGTAAAAAAGCCTATTATCGCTCCAGCTTATTACTTATATCAAAAGCATTAAGTACTTAAGTCACAAGACGCGGAAGCCATTTCTCTATTCAATAATAATTGTGGCCAGTGTACTGGAAGTTATTGCATTAAATATTCCATTATTTTATGGTACAATTTGCGTACTGCTAGGTACGTTGGGTTCGCAGAAAAATGTCCCTTTACAACCATGTTTGTTGAACTTTGTGGGTTGACAGATACCTATTATATATCTTTCTCTTGTTAAAGATAATAACTATCCTAGGTACAGGAGTACAGCAGTGATAGCCGATTGGTTAAGCACGCGTCTTGCGGCCATCAGGACCTGGGTTCAAACCCCGGCTCGCACCTCTGGGTTTTTCGAAATCAATGTGCGAATCATAATTTTTATATTATTATGTTTATCACTCGCTTACGGTGAAAGAAACATCGTGAGGAAACCCGCATATATTGGAAAATCTAACCAATTTTCGAAAGACATGTGAAATCCGCCAACCCGCGCTGGGCCAGCGTGGTGGATTACGGCCTGAATCACCCTCGTAGTGAAGGGAGGCCCGTGCCCAGGAGTGGGACGTCAAAAGGGCATTTCTTTTCTAAATAAGTATATATATTATATAGGTACTTGAGTATTCATTTATATACATTTGACGCCTGTAGCCAATTGTCAACAGGTCATATACGGACTGGCTCGACCGGAGCAGTAAGTACTTACTACCAGAACACAATCCCATGAAAACTACGGAACCCTAGGCACACTACGTGATCCACACGCACTTGACCGGTTTTCTCTACAATTTGATTGTAACCATAAAAAAAAAACTTCACTAGATTTTTTTATTCTTTTTAAAGTTTAGCAATATGTCTTTTTCACTTTAATACATTACTAGTATTCCCTCCAACTAAGCGAATGCTTGTGTTAGGAGTGGGCTCACGTCAATAGTTTAATGTCCAGGATGGGGATCGAACCCGGAACCTCTCAGCTACGAGGACGGCCCCTCCAACCACCAGGCTATTGACGCTTCATAGCCTGATAGGTATTTATATTCGTGGAGTGTGAGCGTCTATTATTGCACCTTCCGGGATAAGAAAGCAAAGATGAATACGTGAAGCAAGGACTTTGTATGCCTTTTAACGAAAATTACGCGGATGGTGGAGTATGAAATTGGGCATAGTTAAAGTTTATATGGAGATGGAGTGCAGAAAGCTAATATTTTGATATAATAATACTTAAAAATACATGAAACTAATAATTACATACACTACCATGCGTTTTGACACACACGTATTTTGTAACTTCCACTCGGTAACTGACTGACTCTCTGACTGACAAACGGTGAAAGTTTGTTTTTCTTTAAGTATTTTGGAGGGCGGGACTTCCATAGTGAATTCTGCGTGCCAGTATCAATCAAGGTTTTGGGTTTTTGTTCTTAATAGTCGACAATATAACCTTAATAACGTTCAAACTGAAAATTTAAATGAATTGTGGTCGAATTTCGACCACTGGCGACTACTTGTATGTATTATACTGACCCAAACACCGCAAACGGAATATCTCAATTTCGCATAGAATAAGTGAAATTCAATAACATAAAAATAAGACCCAATAAAACTATATCAGCGGCGCTCCACGACTCAAGGGTCTCAATATTTACGACTCGAGTCCCCAAAGGGTTCTATACCAATAAACGGGCTATAGCTACCTATACTTTATAGATTTTTATATTACTTAATACATTTCTTATATTTAGCACGTCATAACATAAATTTTGCTTAGTGAGCAGAAATTGTAGGTATGTTGTAGGTATTATTCGTTTATTTTATTGGTGAATTGCTGTAAGTTTATGTTGCAATAAGTATTCAATAATTCAAATAGATACTTAGGTAAGCACCTTGGTTAGCACTTGGTTTTTTACTCAGCATAATATCAAAATCATCTCCGAGACGGCTGGACCGATTTTGACGGGACTTTTACTACCATACCTAAATTCCTACTTAGACTAACTTTAATTTAAAAAAAAAACAATTAGGGTTCCGCGTAAAAAATAAAAACACATGAAATCCAAGAGTAGGTATCTCCGAAACGGCTGGATCGATTTTGACGGGATTTTCACTGAATTAACAATTTAAATTTCATGCGGACGAAGTCGCGGGCACAGCTAGTCTTACTAAATGTAGTTTGAGTTACAAATTTGTAGGTATTTGATATATATTGGCATAGGGGATAGATGATGTATGGAAAAGCAACACGGTAGGTCTGAACAGGTCTTCACAATTTCACAATTTTCATATCTATTGCACAATATTGTGACAGTTTCACAACTTGCGAAATCATTGTGCAATAGTGTCATGGAATATTCCAGGTCACGTTCTATGGTTTAAAGGTAGGTACCTATACCTACTATTACAGGACTATGCTAAAATACACATAAGTACGTTACATACCTATACCTCGTATTCACATTAAATAAGTAAACACGAAAAAAAAATGAAACCACACAATATTTATACCGAATTAAGTAAAACTAGACTCTATGTTGTGAACAGCACAGTTGATAATACAGTTGAAATCCTCGAAACGGTTATCGACATCGATTGAGCGTCCGTATCTACAGCTGAGTCATACCAAACAGAGGATATAAGGCCTCCTAATGGCTACTGCGTCGCATAAACCATCCGACAGTTTTCTTTGATAGTCGTACAATATCTATCAGAATGAAAGTCCATTGTGAACGCGCCGGGCGAATGGCCGATTTCGCTACACTCCAAAAACCAAACGACGACGGCAAAAAAATGGAGCTGTTCAAAGAATTTGTGGAATTTCTGGAAATGGAGAAATATGGGAAGCCCAAGCACCTGAAATGCCATAAATTCGGAAAGCATGGCCACCATGGAAAGTTTGGAGGGTTCGGCAAACATGGGCATGGGAAGCACCCTGGGCATCATGGTCATCATGGCCCCCACGGCCACCACGGCCACCACGGCCCCCACGGATCCCACGGACCCCACGGACACCATGGTCACCACAAAGGCAAGTTCTGGGCACACTGGGCAATCGACCTCACCCAAGATGACAACGCCACTGACCGTGAAATTGAAAGTGGGCGTAATCCAGTACCGCCTAAAGAAGGAAACGAAACAGCTACTGAACAAGAAACAGCTATGAATAAGAACTGCAAATGTGATGGTTTCGGGCGCCGGCGTCATTTCGGACGCCCAGGTTGGATGTTGCACAGAAGAGGGAAATTTGCACGGGTGGATGGTTCATCTCAGACTGAACAACCACAGGAGAATTTGACTGCAATGGTTGAGAACATTAATATTCAAAGCTCGGCGATTGAAACCGATTGAATCGGAATACCTACAAAAGGGTGGAGATGAATTTAAAATTGTCATATCAATGACAATATACTAATGTTGTGGTGTAGGTATTCATTTCTTTTTTCTAGAATCATTTTAACAATACCATAACGTAATCAAATACAATTAATCTCATATTCTTTAGTAAGTAATAGCATTTTCTCATAATTTCATTCATTATTTTAATGACTAGCTGACCACTGTTATTCAATTATTATAATTTCACAGAAACTTTATTTTAATCATACATTTGTGTTAATAACTTTGTATTTTATTTTTATTTTGTAGCGCTCCAATAGACATTGCTTTGATATTATTTCAAATGCACAAATATACAGACCTACTATAGAGAAGGATTGCATAGAGGATGAAATATGAAATTATTTTTTAAAAATAATAATAAGAAAGAAGATATTCAAGAATCCAAGCTATAACCTTCCTTTTAGTAATGATTGCTTACCCGAACAACCACAAGGGGTGTTTCAAAAAAAATTATGTACATACACAGACAGGTTACCATAATGTACAACAAAAGTAAACCCAGCCATGGTAAGACATGGCTACAGGATACAGCTGAAAGGTATTTGGTTGTAAATAAAAATACAGTATAGAATTAAAGGGTCAGGGGGTTTATTTGGTAACAAAACAAAGTACACTGATGCTCAGTTGATAGGCGTTGTTACACGGATTATAATGTTAGATTATTTTAACCATTAAAATTACAATACTACTATGTTAAATCAATACTTCTTATGTTAAGTAAACCCTAGCGTACAGGGACATGACGACAAACATGAGGAACTGTCATGTAATATTAAAATGTACTAGTTATACCACCAACAATAAAGATATTAAGTTAACAACAGACTCGGCGCATTATAATTAAATTTGGAGTAGGTACCTGGCTGGTTACACATTACATTAAGTGTTGGTGTATCAGTACAGGGCCATGATTAATGTGTCAGAGCCATTCGGCTGAGAAGTGGACCCTGGCATCCTTCCCCGTGGTCACACTCACACCTTAACGGAGATGACATCTAACCCGAGGAAAATTCTCATGAGAGTGTAATGTCAATGAGAGTTAAATGACATGAAATTAAATCAGATTCCACGAAAAACACCCATCGCTGAAACAATAGAAAAAATGATGTTAGTTAACATACAAGGAGGTAGGTGTGGAAAAAAATAGTTCCAGTTGTCGACCGCTTGGCACAGTGGTTCGAGCGTAGGCAGCTCGGCTCACTGTAGGTACATGGTGGTTGCGGGTTCGATTCTCGCCGGGGCAAATTTCGGAAATGGCCTTTTCGTAATTTATATCTGGTCTGGGTGTCACTGGGATCGCCCCCAGTCCATTGTACGTTACCCATAGTACAAGCGTTGTTTAGTATGGGACCATACAGTTGGTGTGTCCGTACACTGGCGATATTTATTTATTTATTTATATTATCCACTTTGCGTTGGGACTGTGGTGAACTTACACGAAGCTGTGTTATGTCTTGCCTTACACAAACTCCAGCGTCCTGCCCTCGACCAAGAGGTATCCATAATGACTGAAATAGAGAAAACAACCAAATCAGGATAATGCATACGGCATATGACGACAAACAACAAAAATCACCTAGCAACCCTTGAATACTTACATGGACATGTTGGTTGATGTTAGAGCCTGCTTTGATCAGGCGTTAGGCCATCAGGGCCCAAAATTAGGCCACTATATGGATAAGCACAGCAATATTTTGCAATTTTGCATGACACCCCGGCCGGCTGAAAAGTCAAAGTTCAAAATCAAAGACAAAGAATATTATAATATAGAGGGGGGTCAAAGACCACCATCTTCTTTTTTTTTATCGTTAGTTTAACGGCCCTGGGTACAAGCCCTTATGAGCCTATCAGTTTAAAGACAACCATCTGACCGTTAGTGTTGCCAGCGTCAGCTTCCTTCAGAACTACCAACATTCGTTCAAAGCAACTACAAAATAATAAAGAAAACTGCAATTTGACCAGAAACCAACTACTTTTAGATCTATGAATTGATAAAGTAATATAAGAGTAAATAACTATAAGAGTCACTATTAAGAATTTTAAACTAACGATGACCATAAATAAATTTAACCCGTACAAATTCCTACCCCAAAATTATCTACTAAACATACCAAAATGTTTTCGTAATGGTAATTTCTACCAATGAAATTTGGCTATGATTGGTCAAACCTGGTAGCTCAGCAGAGCTTGTTATTGAACGAAATGTATGATAGACAATCCGTAATTAATAACCCTCTTCTGAAAAGAACACCTTTATGAAAGTAGCAAGAATTCCATTTCCCGCGAATTTCAAAATGCTACCAAAGCAACGACGTTACAAAGTAATAAAAAAAATTCATAAGTTTTTTCATTTTTTTATTCACTAGCTAACCACTATTATTCAATTATTATAACTATAAAAATACAAAGACACTTTATTTTAATCATACGTTCATGTTGACATAACAGTAACTATGTACTTTATTTTTATTTTGTAGCGCTACAAATATACATTAATTGATGTTATTTCACATGCACAAATATACACAAATTGACAAGGATTGCATGGAGGATGAAATATGAAATTAATGTTAAAAATAATTAATTATAAGAGAGAGGATATTAAAGAATCCCAGCATTATGAGTAAATACATGGTAGATAAGTAGTAACATGAAACATAAAGAAGATAATATTGTTATAATGATATTATGTCGTAATAAATGATTTTTCTCAGACGTCTTTTTTTATTTAAAATGTACAAAGTCTATTTTGGAAATACAATTAAGATGGAAGCATCTCTTTAATGCTAACTTAGTTCCTTTTTTTTTATTGGGACTAGTCCCGCCAAACACTCCCGCCACTGTAACTCCTGTAAGCCAGGATCGACAATGATGACCAATAATGAAGTCGAGGTTTGACCCTCGACGAGTTCCGGGGAAAAATTAAATTGTCTTGGAACCCGCACGAATTTAATCGAAAGAAATAATAGGAGGAGTTGGAAGAAAAAAAAACCACTTCCCTCCGGTGCAAAGCGGGAGACAAAAGTAGCTGGTATGGGCTGATTCGCATAGAAACAAGACTGTCACAGCTGATTGAAGAGCAGTATTAAGGCACCACGGATCGTAATTTGACTAATTGGACCTAAACTCGTAAGCTTGTGAGCTCGTGAGCTCGTGCTAACTTAGTTCATATTACTTGCTGACATGTAGGGATTGCAATCCGGAAAACCGGATCCGGTAAACCGGCGGATCCGGCATTATTTTACGTCCGCCGGATCCGATGACTCCAATTTCTTGCAAAAATACTCGCCTGGGGCACCCTACTTCTCCTTAGACCAGAATATATAAATAAAATTGAACTATAAAGACACTACATACTAGATTTTCATTGTTGATTTTTATATATAACTAGCTGTGCCCCGCGACTTCATCCGCGTAGTATTTTAACTTAGCAAAAATTTCGGGATTATCGGGTTAAAAAGTATCCTATATGTTAATCCCGGTTATAATCTATGTGTTCCAAATTTCATCCAAATCCGTTCAGTAGTTTTTGCGTGAAGGAGTAACAAACATACATACATACATACATACATACCTACATACATACATACATCCACACTCACAAACTTTCACATTTATAATATTAGTAGGAAGTAGGATTGTTGCTTATGTTGAAATAAAATATCAATTATAGGATTCTATAATCATACTTTCGCCCTTATAATTTCACCATTTTCGTCTGTCCTTTCGTCCGACCTCAGAGCAATTTATGCGGAGACTACTCTTATGAGGGCTTCAAATTGGCACTAAAATAGATTTTAAGTAAAACTACAAAACTGTGTATTTGAATATTGAAAGACAATTATTTGAGGGTACCTCCCGCTCTTGAGAAAGGGGAGTGAAAAAATATGTTTACTTACCCCCTCGAGTGGTACCCCACTACACATATTCAACAATACCTCGTTGAATAGGTATTTAAATAAATTTTGAGATTTCTTTGACAATGTTTCAAAATTAATTCCCGTGAACGAAATATTGAGCTCAAAAGTGGTATTTTTGCGTGTTGTATATGGACCCCTATAGTATGCGTGGTCCAACACGCACTTGGCCGCTTTTTATGATCTTTATGATACACTTAAACATGTTTTAAACAATTAATTTTGGTAGGGAAAGTACCACTATGTACCACAAGTACCATGTGACCAATCCGGCCGGATCCGGTCGGATCCGGCCGGATTGAAATTGGTGCCGGATTGCAATCCCTACTGCCATGCCTACAAGAGACTCTGGTAAATAATTAAGGGCATAGTAATCATTACAAAGTTCTGACTCATGTAAGTACCAAAGTGAGTACCTACTTACTTGCTAATAAATATATGAAATTATTTTTGGCTAGCCAGTAATTCTGTGTGGTTTTTAAGCGTTCATTCACACGAAGAATACGACACAGATCTGCCTACATTTTTTTGGCAGATAAAGGCCGTATTTTAAAAACTGGGTTAGTAAAGTGTATAGTACCTAATTATCAGTCCCAGGTTAACCGTGTGAATTAACATTTAAGAATGAGGATAATCTTTCAGACGTTCCGATTTATCTTAAAATAAATAAGTTATTCGGAATGTCGGCTTGTTAATAAAAAAACCCATAATTGTAAAACCCTTATAATGCGAAAGAAATAAATAAAAAATCGATGAAATATGTATACTTTACTAATTCAAATTAAGTATACCTACATGAGATTTCAGAAGAAAACTGCTATATTTACTTGTTGGAGATGGATACTTTTCTTATTGGTAGCTACTTCGCAGTACAGCAGCTACTAGTTTGTAAACTGTACTGTTACTTTAACTCCAAAAAATAAATACTTAAGTAGGTAATTTGGGTGAAAAGCCCAAAGTCATCCTCTGCTTGTCATCCTCCTAAATTTAAATAAGTTGATCGATAATAGAATAAGTTAACAAGCTGGATATCTCTAAGATCTATTCGGGAGTGTCTGTCATGAATGTGTGTAAAATTATAAATGATATTTAACGAGAAAATCCATAACGAAAGTCCAGGAAAATTTGAAGGCACTAGTAATATGTAATTAATTCGATAGTCTAATAACTTGGCCCAGTGTGGGTTGGCAGACTGTACAAGTCTTTTTCAAGACTCGTGCAGACTTCCTAGGATAATTTCCTTGACGGTTTAAGTGATAATCCTTGTTGAAAATTAGATTTGCAAATAAAACCCTATTGTTACTGACATATCGCCATTTGTTTTGTCCTAGGCGGAACTGGTGGCTGTGGAAGGCAAGGAGATTGAAACCCATTACGTGTTAGCACGAGAGAGGATCCGCCGATGGAACTCAACGTCCAAATGTTATATCCTGGTGGAGAATCTGCCGACGCCGCTTCAGGTAAGCCGTCGATCAAAAACTTTTGAATTTGCTCAACAGCTTTGGGATTTATGGATAGCAAACATCAAGGAACAGAGTTCGTATTGTTTCATGAGTTACATCTTCAGCAAAAATTGGAACCCTTGAATACAGAAAATATTTTTATCAACCTTAGATGCCGATAGCAGTTATTAAACAACAAAATAATTAAAATCGGTAAATTCTAAGCTATAGCAGTAAAGATATACAAATTAGACATGCCAATCTTATGAACACTACTTTGCATTGCATCAGGGGTTAGATAACGTTTTCGATTATGGCAGAATGCAATGGCAAGTCTTGCAGATAAAATTGGACTTAAAAACACTTGTTCTTTGTGTGTAAAATGGTCAAGCATACCAAATAGAAGCGCCAATAGACTGGTGGTGAGAGGGGCCGTCCTCGTAGCTGAGAGGTTCCGGGTTTGATCCCCATCCTGGCCATTAACTATTGACGTGAGCCCACTCCTAACACAAGCATTAGCTTAGTAGGAGGGTCTAAAGGGAGCAGTATAAAAAACATACCTAACCTAGATAAAGAATTGCAGCAATCTTAGTATTTCAATTCTTTCTCTATGCTCCATAGTCTATTTTAACATCATCAACAGGCTGGAGGTGTAGCCAGCGCGAGCGTCTGGTCATCCTGCGGCTGTCGCCAGCGCCTCCTGGCGGCGGTCACTAGCGGCGGTCGGGCAGTCCACTGGGCTGCGGTACCAGCTCCTCCTGCAAACGATTCTGACCTCTGTCGGTTTAATTATACGTGAGTATTTGGTAGAGCAGTAGTCCAATTTCCTAGATTGACAAAAATAGCTTTAACCCGGGTACTTTTTATAAGAACATCCTTCTAATTTTGCCTCAAGATCTATGGTGACGAACGCTAGGTAATCTAAACAGCTTTTCAGTTCAGTTTTAGTAAGAAACGTTTCTTCCATCTTTTATAGTAACAAGACGAAAGTGGCATTATGCAAAATATCATTGACAGTGGAAAATACCTAATAAAAGTAATAAGATAATCTTACAAAATTAGATGAGCGTCACATTTTTATAATTGCTTTAAGTTATAAAGGTCTTCCGGAACCTCTATCGTTATAATCCAATTACCATTACTCCGAACATCGGGGCCGAGGCATCATAACTCTACCGTAAACATTTCATTTGCGTGGTCCTCGATAATTAGCCTCTGAAAAATCCATTAGTGAACGGAATGATTGCATCGTAAAATACAACTGAATTAACTTTGGATGAAATGGAAAGAAAGGTTAATGAATGTGAAAGGCAAATAGCCTTTGTTCATAATATATTTAATCATAATATCAGACATTCGTATTCTTTCGGTTAAATTCTTGCGGGTTCCAAGACAATTTAGCGTTCCACGGGACTCGTCAAGCGTCAAATCTCAACGTCATCATTGTGTCACCCACAGATATAGATTTACATAGATAGATAACGCAAATGCATGTACTTCGCGTGTAGGAAACCCCGACCAAGCGTCAAGGTTGGTCGCCGCTAACTTACAGTCCGCGCGACTACAGATATAAAAAATATTATGAGTATGAGCGAGATAATCACTCGAGAGAATCGTAGCGGACGGAGGGGCATCGGCGGCATCGGTGTCTTTGAATCCGTTTGGATTTCCCGTCACTAATGACGTTACAGTAGGTGTTAAAAATTCGGCACGCTTGGTTTTAATACAAATCGTGATACTTGCGTTATCTATGTAAAACTATATCTGTGGTGTCATCATTGTCAATCCTAGCTGTAAGGAGAAACAGTAGTGGGAGTTTATGGCTGTAGTGATGCTCTGAGGATCGCTTTATCTTAGATTTTTGCAGACATCACAAAAATAACGCCCTAAAAGTAAATGTCGTGTTTAAAGCTTCTCGTAATATAGCCTTAACACTATCGTATCTTCTATCGTAATGGTATCGTCATCCACAAATCATTATTATTATTATTATTATTTAGTAACAGGCAGGCAGTTGATTCAACTGATAGGTGCCTGTATCCTGTTGTTCTGTTCTAGCTTTTCTCTTTCAAGTGTTTATCGAGTCGGTTCTTAAACTGGTTTACATTTTGAGCTGATACAACGTCTACTGGGAGCTTATTCCACGCTCTAACCACTCTGTTGCTCAGGAAGTGCTTGTGAGGATTGTTGTTTGAGAAACTGGTCCTCAATTTTAAGTGATGGCCTCTTAGACGGTCATAGTTGTCACGCTCAAATAAGTTTTGGAAATTCTGTAGATCATAATGTCCATTTAAGATCTTATATGTCTCAATTAAGTCTCCACGATCCCTACGGTCCTTTAGCGTTGTAAGCTTGAGTGCCTCAAGTCGCTCTTCATATGGCCGTCGCTTTAGTAACCTTGGAACTTTGGTGAAGCTGCGCTGTACCCTCTCCAGGAGATCTATGTCTTTGACAAAGTACTCCAGACCTGAAATGCGTACTCCAGGATAGGCCTAATGAAGGTCTTGTGGATTTTTAGCATCATCTCTGGCGTTAGTATCCCAAAGGCTTTCCTAGTGAGGTAGATTAGGCTCTTAGCTTTCTTGGTAATTGTTGTTATGTGCTCTTCCCACTTCAGATCCTCCGTGATCTTCACGCCTTCAATCATGCTGTTCTATTCTCTTTATGAATCTGTGATGTAAGTGGGTTGGAAAATGCTTCGTAATGAGAGAACCCGAGTCACTAAATAGTCGTGAAGCAAAAACTTTCAACCGCTTAATACGAAAATTGCGCAGACGGAGGAGTATGAAATTTGGCACACTTATAGTTTATAAAGAGAAGGAGTGCAGAATACTAATATGTTTTTTTAATTATGTTTAAATTTGCATGAAATCAATAAATAAAACATTACACACACTACCATGCGTTTGACACACACACATTTGTGACTTCCACTAACTACATGACTGGTAACTAAATGACTGTCTGACTGACAAACGGTGACAGTTTTTGGAGGGCGGGACTTCCATAGTACATTCTGTGTGCCAGTATCAAATAGTCTTTGACAATGAAACCATAATTACTTTTAAAATTTAAATGAATTATGGTCGAATTTCGACCATTATAACGGGAATACTAGTAGGGGATAAAAGTTTGTATGGAAGTTCGATCGGGCACACGGCTTGTAGATGAGAAATAGTACATTGTTACACCAGTGGTGAAAGTGACTTATTTAGTCCCGAGACGGGGTTTGGCGCCCGAGGGTCGCGAGGGCGCTAATAGTTCGAGGGACAAAATAAGTCTTTCACCCGAGGTAAACACTGTGCTTTTCATTACGAATACAAGGAAATTAAAAATAAAAACAGGAATTGTCTAAAGAAATAATACAAGGAAGTATGAACAATACTACTCGAAAAAAAAGATCGGATTGCCGCTTATTTTGTTTTTTTTTTCGTTGGCCGGCCAACTTCATTATTTAGCCATTATTAATCATTTTCATCTTTAAATATTTTGCCCAAATGTACGTTATTTAAAAGAAATTGTTGAGACTACATTATAATTAAGTCATTTAAAAATGTATATTCTTTAATTAATACTTAACTTTATGTTATTTAAATTTTACATCGTGCTGTAATTGAGTGATTGTAGAAAAAGTCTGAACATGGTTGCATAGAAATGTGAAAATGGAACTAGTTTTTTTTTTATAATTTGATACCTGTTAGTTGAAAGCGATTCTCCCGGGCCGGAAAAGTATTACTTTTTACCCGCTCCTCAGGCAACTTCAGACCTACTTTCACAGTATGAGTAATGAAAAATATTAAACACCTTTACCTCATCCGATGCAATCAATCACCTCTGTAATCTAAAACCCAAGTAAAGCTTTCTTTAATAAATTTCCTGAAAAGTATCTTTACGATCTTGCATAAAAAACAGAATCCTGCTTGCGATCTATCAACGTCCACAGACACCGTGTCCAATTGCTTTAACATTTAAAACAAAGCGTCTGGAGTGTTAGGTAGTGTGTTCACTGAAGAATGATTTAAATTTAATTGCCGTTTGGCTGGTTTATTCTAAATTCAAATGTGCTATTCTAGACAAAACATCGGCATGGTTAGAGGATAGTGCCCTCCAGGGGGTCTTACAAGGGTAACATAGAAGCAGTAACAGATATCGGACGCGACACTTTTTAAAATGCTTACGAACAAATACTGCTACTCAAATGTTTTAGAGTCAAATAGTTTTGTTTGCACTTACAAATTGTCATTTTACATCTTCATCATCTCTAGTATGTTGCCTTTCTAGATTACCAAGAATTAAATAAAATAATTAGCTGTTGAGACCCACTAAGCTGTTTGAGCGTCAAAATTAAGCAGCTGTTAGATTTCAGTAGCGTTTGACTGATTACTCAACTAAATAGCCAACAAACAAATTTCAAAGCTCAACAAACAAAGTCGGCAAATAAGCTGACGACCCGCCTGATTTTAAGCAGTAACCGTAGCCTATATAAGCTTGCAATACCAAAGGCATTTCTCGCACGTTAGCGACCAGAAGGAGAGCGAGATATACGAGAGGAAGGGCTTAGATTTCCGGCTCACTCTTCGTACAAAACGCACCTATAATAGCTTCTATACGTCGATCTTCTGTGAGAGGATGGTACTACTACCACAGTCGAGGCTGTCAGTATAATATGACCTGTACGCAATTGGCTCCAACTTGGCCCTTCCACCATAAATTCATTCTTCTAGCCGATTTTCGGGTAGTGAACACCCAGCTTTAATACACAGTGTTCCCAACATAATGGAATTAGAAACACAATAAAAAAAGCACCGTCCGAGACTGGTAGACGTTTATTCTTAGTGATTTATATGCATTTCGGGAATCGTCGGGGCTGAATATTTAAATGCTGACCCATTTTTTAAATTGCTACGCGAAATAAGTTTTTATTAGCGTGTAAAATTGTTTCTGGTATATTTCAAGAGATGATTCTTTATTCGTTGTGTAAATTTTACTTGGAAAAATATAGGTATCAAATTGAGTCGATCAGTTGCGGTATGTACTGAAACACCACAAACAACACTATGAACATTTTATATTCGGAATAAAATTTAAATTGAGATTGAACAATTAATTCTTTCAATAAAAATATTAACGTAAAATTATCTGTTTATTTTAAATATCCGAACCTAATTCACTGAAAGCCCGTATCTATACAAATAGATAAAATTGGAGTGTCTGTTTGTAATATCAAAATAACACCTTTTCACTAAATGCATAAGACACCTATAGCAAAAACGCGATTTAATTTATTTTGTCTGTCTGTCTGACTGTCCGTCTGTCTGTCTGTCTGTCTGTCTGTCTGTCTGTGTGTTTGTTCCGGGTAATCTCCGAAACGGCTGGACCGATTTTGACGGGACTTTCACTGGCAGATAGCTGACGTTATAAGGAGTAACTTAAGCTACTTTAATTTTAGAAAAACAATTAGGGTTCCGCGTAAGAAAATAAGAACACATGAAATCAAAAAGTATCTCTGAAACGGCTGGACCGATTTTGGCGGGACTTTCACTGGTAGATAGCTGATGTTATAAGCAGTAACTTAGGTAACTACTATTTTGGAAAAACAAAATTTTAAAAATGGGTCCTGTCGCGCGGGCTCAGAACGCGGGAGCGGGCTTTTTTGTTAAGTTAAATTCCACGCGGACGAAGTCGCGGGCTCAGCTAGTACTTAATAAATGAACGTATCGTTAAACAAGAATGAGCGAACAGACGAATGAATAAAAATTATCGTTCAATGTTTCTGCGTCAGGAATGGAACAAGATTATGGTTGTTATGATGAATGAGTGTCCCGGGCCCCACTGACAACGCACCAATTTCAACTAGACATTTTTTTTATATCAAAATATGCATTAAAATTAAAATGGTAGGATTCAAATGGATACTGTAGAGCGCCCTCTTTCATGTCGACGTACTGACAGTATTAAAAACAAACACTTGAGAGGTGTCAAGGGACACCCGGATGGAACGAAGTAACTGGCTTGCTTTCTATAAGAGAGAGACAGACAGAGAAACACGCGCACGACGCACGGCTTACAACTATAGCAAAAAGTGTCGTTAAAACTTTTGGTCTTAATTTTTTCCGTCTAGCCCCCTTTCACAACGCGCGATGAGGAACTTCGTTCCAACAAAAACAAACATTCATATTTGGCCACAAACATGATTATACCAACTCTCAAATAAACCATGCCAAACCTACTAGCCTAGTACGTAAGACCAGCTATCAAAAAAAATCGCTTTTATCTTATTCTCTCTTAAAAAAGAAAAAAAAGGAGAGAGCAACTCAGTGCATAATTCATTACATAAATCTTGTCTTGCAACGCGTGCAAGCCTTGCAAGACTCATTGCCCGTCTTTAGTTCCTTGCTCGCGCAGAGTAGATGTAATCATATTAAACACATGTAAACATAATAAAATTCAAATAATTTTATTGCTTTCCTGAATGAAGTGAAATTCATCAAAGTTATAATGCGGCCACGCAATAGCCACTGCGCCTTTCAATATGTCAGTTACGACTGTCCATTCGTCCACTTAATTCCAATGTTCCATTAACATATTTTCTATATGTGTATTAAAATCAGCACGATAAATCTGTCAAAAACAAAACAAAACGTTTCATTGCTGCAAGTGACATGTTGCGTATCGGTGCGTATCGGTACACACTACGCGTATCGTTGCGTACCACTGCGTATCGGAGTGAGTACCTGCAACATGACAGCGATCGCTCCCAGCGCCGCAACAACGGGCTTTATTAATTGAAAATCTATACTCAGTGTCGCATAGCTAATCCATACGCGTTTGGTATAAATTAGTGTGTTTTGTGTTGAATAACATCAGTGATGTGAATTATTGTGAATTTACTTCAATAACGCCATTTTGCGTTGGTTCAATGTTTAACAAAACAGTGCCGCCTAGAGACGTACGAAAGAAGCTTTATACTATAAAGCGTAGGACGTCGCAGCTGCCACTCTGTATACCTATATATATCGTGTAACGCTACTGACGCTTAGCACGGATAGAGTGGCCGCGCGGCAAGCGCCGCGAACGTCCGTATAGCAGCTTCGTTCAAAAAAAAAACTCAATTGAGGATCTCCTCTTTTTTGAAGTCGCTTGAAATGAAAGTAGTTATATACTAAGTGTAGTATGTATTTTGTATACCTATCAAAAAATAATTATCCAACGTGGATTGAAATGAAAATATCGGCAGATTGTCAATTTGTTTGTTAATTGAAAAAACAACGATTCTTTTAATACGTCCACTCAACACCGGCTCGCTGTCGGCGCTGGTGGCTGAACAAATTCCTGTCATTACGCGCACTGGGAACGCTGTACGAATTAAATTCCTGAAAAAAGTCCAAGCCTTTGGTAAACCGATTGTTTCAATAAAACAATTGTTTGGTAATTCAATAGTAGATATTCTGTATGTACATTATCTCGATGCATGAGTTCCAAGAAATTGCTATTTCTATTATTTTAGGTATAAAACATTATTTATTGGCAAGTTAAGCTGTCAAGTTCCGGATATCGCAATCGTCATAAATTTAGCACGTCTTCGGGCGGCTTGAAAACTCCAACACCAGAGTTATGTATCTGCTCATGCAAACAAACCATAATCGTTGAATATGGATATATATATTAAATACTGGTACCTTTTTTGTTGTGAAAAAAATAGTACTAAACTAAACTAAAGTTTAGCTCATGAGTCATGACCTAAAACCACTATAGAAACTTGTCAAACTTTGATCCTAACAACTATTATAAATGGATATCGCATAAAATAGGAGCCCCTTACATTTCTTCGGCCAAACAATTCCGGAACCCCGGTCGAAAAACAGACTTGGATTTATAGCGACAAATATTGGTATTGTCGGAGAAATTTTTGATTTGTGTATGTTGGGTTCAACGGGCGGCGATAAAACAAAAACCTTATGGGTGGGCCACGAAACCTTGCTCGTATGAACGAGAGCAAACGAGGCAGTTCTCAAGATAAGAACCATTGACTAAATACAGCCATAGATGTAGAGAATTATCTACTATATAAAAATAAGTCGGGTTTTCCTTCCTGACGCTATAACTCCAGAACGCACGAACCGATTTCCACGGTTTTGCATTCGTTGGAAAGGTCTCGGGCTCCGTGAGGTTTATAGCGAAGAAAATTCAGGAAAAATTTCAACAGAACGCGGACGGAGTCGCGGGGCACAGCTAGTAACTGAATAAATCTACTTAGCTAGTTTCGTCTCGCCTTCGTCTTTGTAGCGTGGATTAAAGCTAGTTCCAAGAAAGAACTGGACCTAAATAACTGCAGTGAGCAGCTGAGAATATAATAAATAAAGTATTCTCTTTTTCAAATATTCAGTCTTAAAATGTCTGATATGCGACGCATCTAAACTTGTTTTTTTATTTATATTAATGGCCTCTTACAATTGGGTCAAGCCCAATATGATTCTGCCAATGTCGAGTAGCGAATAGACATAACAAACACAATGAATAACAATACAATACAAACATGTGACCGTCCATTTTGGAACCAATAAAAATAATCCATCTAAACTTGTTAATATTTAACATTCCTATGTTGCTCCTTTATTTCAAATCGCCTGTCCGTCTTGCTTACAACGTCGATTAATTTCGCAGATAAAATGTCCACAGCGAATTCGCACAAACAGAACTAGTGGCCCTAAAGTTTTGGTACGTATTCCCGTGGTACACGTAGCCCGCATTTGTTTCGTTTACGTAACCGCTCACAAGTCGATAAAGGAAACGTCAAAGGAATTTTTAGTCTTGTTTTGTGCAAAAGAAGCGATCCAACTTTGGGCAACTCAAAGGGAAATATTATTGGGGAATTCTTGCGGCCTACTTATGGAAAAAAACTGTTGCGTTTGTTTATAAAGGTAATATCGTCGTTTTATTTTGTTTGATGTTCAATAATATTTTTGAGGTATTTAACCTCTTCTGATACTACCTACTTACTAACTGTCAGTTTCGATAGACTTACATCTATAATACATCTAAACAGTAGGTGAGTGAAAATGTCGCTTAGTCATAATTATCCTACTAATCCTACTAATATTATAAATGCGAAAGTTTGTGAGTGTGGATGTTTGTTACTCTTTCAGGCAAAATCTACTGAACGGATTTGGATGAAATTTGGAACACAGATAGTTTATAACCGGGATTAACATATAGGATACTTTTATCCCGATAATCCCGAAATTTTTGTTAAGTTTAATACTACGCGGACGAAGTCGGTGGGCACAGCTAGTTATATTATAAAAGTGACCAGAAATTATTTTCATGTTTATATTAGGATATGGACACTTAAGAACTGAATCGTCGCAATACATTAAGTAGGTACCCATAATTTATTTAAGTATACAAAATACTAATAGTTATATTACTTTCTCTCGAAGGTTTGGTTGGTATATAGATTTATTATATATAGAAAAAGTCTACGGAACCGTGGAAAATATTCTCAAATTCGCACCTGCAACTTTTTAATATCGCACAAACAGAATTTCCTGGGGAGTTTGTGAGAAAAACAATCACAAGAATTCGCCCAAACAGTGCGCCAACTTTGGCCAGGAAGTGTGAAATATCGCTCGCAGGTGGACTTTATTGACCTAAAAAGTGGTGTAATGTAGAAATTTCAGTTTTAACTACTAGTGTTTGTAGTTGAAATATGATTTAGGTACTATTTTGGTAGTGTATGTTAACAGAACATTTTAGGATCTATAAAGCCCAACTACTGGGCCCTAACCACGCTAGCTACTCAAATCATAATAGAAAGGCAAAAGCTAGCGATTGCGTTTCAAACGCTCCGCTTTTGACGTTTTGCTAAAGACATTGCTATGGTATGGTGTCAGCAAAACGTCAAAAGCGGAGCGTTTGAAACGTAATCGTTAGCTTTTGCCTTTCTATTACGATTTGAGTAGCTAGCGTGGTAAGGGCCCTGTACAGGTGGTGAATATAAGTAGTAGGTACTAACGCTTGTCTGGGTGGCTGTAGGTACCTAGTTTTAAGAATAAGAAAACCATTAAGTTTATTTGTAAGGCAATAAGTACCTACTGACATCTCATTAGTTTTCTTAAACTTCATGCTGATTAATTAATAAAATAACATGGTAAAGAAAGAAAGAAAGAAACAAAGAAAGAAAGAAAACTTTATTGTGACTAGCAGATATATAATAAAAGGAAATAATAATAATTAAAAATTCTGCTCGCCACAAACGGACCCAATTCAGCATGTGCTGGTTGACAAGAACCAGCACAGGTCTTCCATATAACCATGGTAACCATAGTAACCGCAATATCAGAGGGTTGGTCAGAAATATACTAAAAATTTAACAGATTGACGTCCGCTTGGCGCAGTGGTTAGAGCGTAGGCCGCGCGGCTCCCTGCACATGTGGGTCGCGTGTTCGATTCCCGTCGGGGCAAATTTCGGAAATGGCCTTTTCGTAATTTTCCCTGGTCTGGATGCCACTGGTAGCGCCCCCAGTCCATAGTACGGTATCCATAGTACAAGCGTTGCTTAGTTTGGGACCATACAGTTGGTGTGTCAGTCTGGCGATATTGGGAACCACAGGTATTAGATGGTGAGCTGATCGTTGCTACTCATAGAGTTCATTGTACCTTTTTACAAGTACAGTAAAATTAGGGGCGGTGCTATTTATACCTAAGACAATTCTACTAACAAGTTATTTTTGGATCATGCCAGGTTCCCTGTGACGGCAGACATGGCACCAGTCAGTTCCTTGCTGGTGTACTACGTCACGGAGGCGGGGGAGCCGGTCAGTGACGTCGCCAGCTTCCACGTACGTCTGCTGCATAAAGAGGTGAGGTTGCTCTACTAGTTTAGTATTACTGTAGTATCTATATATTAATACATGAAGGAAAAACTTTCAACCGCTTTATACGAAAATTGCGCGGACGGAGGAGTATGAAATTTGGCACACTTATAGTTTATATAGAGAAGGAGTGCAGAATGCTAATATTTTTATATTATAATACTTAGAAATACATACAAAAATCAATAAATAAAACATTACACACACTACCATGAATTGACACACACACACATTTGTAACCTCCACACCGACTGACTGTCTAACTGACAAACGGTGACAGTTTTTGGAGGGCGAGAATTCCATAGTGCATTCTGCGTGCCAGTATCAAATAGTCTTTGTCAATAAAACCTTAATGACGTTTAAAATTAAAATTTAAATGAATAATGTTCGAATTTCGACTATTATAACGGGCATACTAGTAATGATTAATCAGCGTTTATTATAGCTCACTGATTGGTCATTGAGCGTGAAATTGGAATCTAGTTTGCGGAGCCTAGTGACTCGAGCCTAGTGTTCTATTGATTTTAAATTCCTCACTAGGGATCAAAACTTTGTATAACATTTTTCTAACCCTTTCATTTTAATAAATAAATAGGTAAATATCACTAGGCTTACACACCAACTCTATCGTCCCAAACTAAGCAAATGGGTATAAGCTTGTACCTACTACAGTTACTGCACAGTGACACACGGCCAGACTACAACAAACTGCATGGTAATAATAGTTGTAGCTGTAAGAGGAGATACAAATACCTATATTTAGTTTAGTTTATTCAAATGTATTTTGTGTATCAATAGACTTAGAGCTTACAGCTCACCACACAAAGATTGTTTAAAACTCCAAAACATGAATTCATTAATAAGATTTTCATTAAAATATGTCAATCGATATTATGAAGTTAGTAAATATTTACTCAGAAATGAAATAGCAACACAAATTAATATAGAAAATTAGATAATAGATTTGCGAAGAAAGTTCAGTTGAACTTGTAGAAAATCAATTAGGTCTGAATAGGTAGGTACTAGGTATAACGAAAACATTAATTAATTACTAACAAGTTTGAGAAAACTTCAGTTTTGTATGTTTTTTCGTTAAAGTTAACAAAAGATTTGGATATTTTAATCACAATCGAAACAATTTACGCATTTTATTTTATAACCTTATATTGATGACGTGCTGGCAACACTTTAGATTTTTTTTTAACGCGACAGCGACTTTGAGTTTTACCTCTGACAGTTGATTTTTGGTATTAAAAAGCGAAGCGAAAAGTTTTAATAGTTCTTTAGTTAATAATTACCTAAAATAACTCTAAATTGAAAATTAAAAACCCCCGATGCGACGACTTTTTAAACTACAAAAGAGCTGATGATTTTCAAACGGCTGAACCGATGTTCGTCAAACATAGCTAAGAACACTCTCGACTAGAATACCTTTGTAACAAAAAAAACAAAATTAAAATCGGTTCATCCGCTTGGGCACTACGATGCCACAGACAGACACACAGATACACATGTTAAACTTATAATACCCCTCTTTTTTCGTCGGGGGTTAATAAAGCAGCTAGATAGTAGTTGCCAAAGAAAATATAATCACGATGTTAAAGTTGGTACATGAGTTGAAACTGCGTGGTGGTTATCTAATAGGTACCTAATTATTTATTTATTTCAAACTCACGTAATTGTGTCGTTTCTTTTAAAAACAACTTTTGTAACACCCACTAGTAGATAGAGAATATTTATGGGAGACATATTTATTGAAATAAAACTATTTTTACGGATTATATCGCGTTTATTTACTTTTTATGTTCCCGACGTTTCGGTTGCTTTACAGTAACCGTGGTCACGGGGGGACTGAGGTGTTAGACGTCCTGATGTCATAGTTAATAACTGGGTTAAAAATTAAGTAAATAAACGCGATATAATCCGTAAAAATAGTTTTATTTCAATGTGTAGTATTCGCGTAAATATAAGAAAACAATAGACATATTTATATTAACTCGTGATGGTTTAAATGACTATGAAATATAAATTGTCCCCTTAAGATTGCTAATTCAACTTTTTCCACGACAAATTCTCCCAATTAAGTGCCCCGTTCGCAATTTTAATGTGCCGGCAGTAAATATTGACCGAACATTATGATAATGACCCTATATAAGAAAAGGCATTTGTCGCGTCTCCTCCCTCTGTTCAGAAGACCCTCTTGGCGGTAATTTGTCTTATATTCTCATTAAGGAAATCACAAAATGGGGATTTTAAAATGGCACTCATCTTGCGTCCAATAAAAATAATTGAACTTCGTTTATAGCGGTCATTATTTTCACAGTAAGTATTTATACGAGTTTTTGGTAGGTACGCTACGTAACTACGACTAAACTATAATATTATAAATAATAATTTAGCTCTTTTGACGTCCCACCCCTGTGCACGGGCCTCCCCTCACTACGACGGGACTTTCACTGGCAGATAGCTGTTGTAATAGGGAGTAACTTCTATTTTAAAAAAACAAAATTTAAAAAAATGAAAAAAATGGGTTCCGTCAGGACGCGGGAGCGGGCTTTTTTGTTAAGTTAAATTCCACGCGGACGAAGTCGCGGGCTCAGCTAGTTATACATACAAAACTCCCTCTTGAATCACTCTATCTATTAAAAAACTGCATCAAAATCCGTTGCGTAGTTTTAAAGCTCTAAGCGGACAGACAGACAGTGGGAAGCGACATTGTTTTATACTATGTAGTGATTATTAGTGGAGTTTAGTTTGTGTCGTTCCTGACCACACAAATGTAGGATTCATATGTTTAAGGAGATGTAGTGATGTAGCGTCCAGTTAATGCGTTTAATCAACGCGCGCCAATGAGAGGCAATTCGTTCTCGGTTAAAGGCTGCAATTAAGAATGCCAGTAATTTGGACCGTCCGACCTCGGCACTCGCACGTGTATGGATTACGCACTTGGTACCTATAGTACTATAGGTACCTACCTGTCTGTTGAAATACTTATACATTAACTAGCTGTGCCCGCGACTTCGTCCGCGTGGAATTTAATTGACAAAGTTTCATACAAACTTTCATCCCCTATTTTATCCCCTTGGGGGTAGAATTAATCAAAATCCTTTCTTAGCGGATGCATACGTCATAACATCTACCTGCATGCCAAATTTCAGCCCGATCCGTCCAGTGGTTTGGGCTGTGCGTTGATAGATCACTATGTCAGTCAGTCAGTCACCTTTGAGTTATATATATATAGATAATATCCGTGATTCATCCCATCCGTGACACAATCTTGAGAAGTAAATTAATTAACGTCTTTTTGTCACTAGGTGGCGATAGCTATAGAGGAGAGGAGATGGTGGTACCCCAGGGCAGCGCTGCAGCTCAGGGTCCTTGCGCCGCCGGACTCGACCATGTGCCTGATAGGGGCCAGGGCACCGCCTGATGCACGCTTCGATCCTCATCAGACGTAAGTTGTACTACTTGTACCTTCTATAAATACTCCGTTCATTTAAGGATGATAAAATTGAGGGGGGGGTGAAAACGCTTCATATACACCCGGATGTATATGGAATGAAAAATGATCTATTGCGCCCGCTTATGGTCGCTCAATGGAATCGACTCATCGTCATTCACTCAATAAAGATGGATTTGTCATATATTTATATATATTGACTGATTTCCTTTGCCGAATACATTTTCAAATCTGATATACCTATAGTATGGAAAAATCGTTGTCGCATTTAGATTGAAAAAAATCATGGGAATCATTGCTAAAGAGGCGCTCCTCACCACGTGGTTGAATTTTGTTTCTCATCTTGACGACCGCTTGACGCAGTGGTCCGAGCGTAGGCCGCTCGGCTCACTGCACATGGTGGTTGCGGGTTAAATTCCCGCCAGGGCAAATTTCGGAAATGGCTTTCTCGTCATTTGCCCAGGTCTGGGTGTCACTGGGATCGCCCCCAGTCCATTGTACGGTACCCATAGTACAAGCTTTGCTTAGTTTGGGACCGTACAGTTGGTGTGTCTGTCTGGCGATATTTATTATTTATTTATTATTATTATTATCTTAAACGTGAGTAGGTACTATTTGTTTAAACCACCCGATATGAATAATAAAATGTACTATAGTAAAATTAAATCCGCTGCAAAAATACAAGCGGCGAAGAAAATTTTAATTTCCGCTTCCTAGTCTGTTAGCGTAGCTAGAAAAACTTATAATTTCCCGGACTAGTTTGCTATCGACAGGTTGTAGTGATGCGTAGGCAAGCTCGTTATTCCCGGCCAGATCGAACTACACTAGCGCGGCTGTATAACAACTCGATTTCTCAGGGCGCGAGCCAAGCGACGCAGCGGGATTTGGTATCTATTTCATCGTAAAATATAATTTGAAGACAAAATAGGTTTAGGTCACTTCACTTCTGTCAATGACACTACACGGAACTGTCAATGTCAGCGCCCTCCAACTCAAGCTTGGCCGCCCTGGTGGTAAAAAAATCGTAGCGGCTCTCATTCCGTTACCGAAATCAAGGGCTAAACTGTTTTGTCAGCATGGCAATACAGTTGGTTTAGCCTACCTGGTTGTGTGCCTAAATAATCAGCACCTTTGACTTGGTAAACTTGCTGGGTATTTCATAATTATAAAAACAAGTTATTGTTTTGCATAAAAAATATAAGTTTTTTAAAGAATGTCGTTGGATTATATTAAATCAAGAATTTTATAAACGAGTATAACACTTAAATTTATAAAACGCCATTTAATTTCAAAAATCTGAGGGTATGAATTAGTGTTCCAATTTTGAATAAGTGAATTCTGGCGGTAATTTAGTTAGTGGTGATAATTTTGTGATACTTCCAAAGACTGTGCACAATTTTGTCTCATTGAATTAGAAACTATATACACACTGGTACGTAATTATTACTAAGTACTGTGTACAAATGTACTAAAATCTCCCCGCAATTCGCTTACACCATATACAATGCGCCAGAGAAAGGAAGCGTCGGACTTTGATAGCGGAAACTCGTTTTGTACAAGCTTATTTGTCCACCAATTAGGCAACTTCATTATTATACTCGTAACACAAACTTTTGTCTGATGCTGCAAACAATGTTACCGGACTCTAGTGCAAATATATATATATTTTTTTTAAGATTACTAGCAATGTGTGTTTATCACATTACTAGTATTCCCTTTAGCCCCTCCAACTAAGCTAATGCTTGTGCTAGGAGTGGGCTCACGTCAATAGTTTAATGGCCAGGATGGGGATCGAACCCGCACCCTCTCAGCTACGAGGACGGGCCCTCTAACCACTAGGCTATTGACGCTATAATATATCTAGGTATAGTTAGTTGTATAGTCCAGTGGTACACGGTGGTAGAGCCTAACTGCAGCCAAGTAACTATAGCTCATTTACCGCGTCTGGCTGGCTCGAACCGGGCAGTACCACCCTCTCACAGAAAAGTGGTGTAAAGTAGCTACAGGTTGAAACATAAAGGGTATACTTTTTTTTCAAAACTCAACTTTGTAATTCTAAAACTATCAGCTTTGGAGGAAACTTGAAAACAAAAGGTGTTATAGGAATACAGCTGTTGACAGGTTTCACAAGTCTACAAAACCTTTAGTACTTCAAGTGTCCCACAAAGCCGATAGTTTTAGATTTACAAAGTAAAGTTGCAAAAAATAGTTTACCCTTTTTGTTTCACCTAGTATACAAGGTGAAACATAATGGGTATACTTTTTTTTTCAAACTTAACTTTGTAATTCTTAGACCATCAGCTTTGGAGGGAACTTGAAAAACAAAAGGTGTAATAGGAATACAGCTGTATACCGATTTCACAAGTCTACAAAACTTTTAGTACTTCAACTGTCCCACAAAGCCGATAGTTTTAGATTTACAAAGTTAATTTGCAAAAAAAATAGTATACCCTTTTTGTTTCACCTAGTATATTGTAAATGCATTTCGTATGATGAATGAGAAAGCCGAAAGCTGTGAAGGAGGATGGCAATAAGTTTAGTCTAGTATCAACGGAATCAGCAATAGACATAGGTATAAGAAGGTGAACGTGAAGGCGAGGGTGACCGTCCACTAGACTCTGCTATCGATCGATTATATAGGATCACTTATTTTCCTGTCAACTTGAGCTAAGCCACGTGAAGCTGAGGAAATAAAACTACCCTATAGGTTGAAGCTTCGCCCGCTTCGTAGCACAGCCAAGTGGACGGTCACCCTAAAATCACGCTCTCTGTCCTGCTATTATGTGCTTTATCGCAGTGAACACTGGCGTTCGATATGTTCACGTCGCGGCGATATCTCATCCCAAATGTTATCCATTGTCGTTTTAGAGGACATTACGCACGTTTCTTTTACAATATATTTTTTTTCTGAAGCAGCTCTCAAATTCGAGTTACGCTTGAGTATTCGCCGGTCACGGAAAGTTCATCTTTTGAATTTCATTTCTGGACATAATTTTCAACCCGATTTAACGCCGGGGCAATACTTACTTATTGAGTTAAGTTACATCAAGCAGACACGTACAATGAAATACTTTCCTTGAAAATCGTTTTCAATTCGCGAAACGATACTGGGGGATGTCAATCAAATATCGTTACAATACCGTATGGCGTTCATAGCGACATACATCATTTATTGTCACACGATTCATCTTTTTGTAAACATACGCTGATGTATTACAGACTGTCACGTTACGAATACACACGATATGACGCTTTATGAGGTTTTCGTTTTATTCTTCCATTGCACAGGTGTGGGTAGGAATCTAAATATATATAACTCAAAGGTGACTGCTTGACATAGTGATCTATCAACGCACAGCCCGAACCACTGGACGGATCGGGCTGAAATTTGGCATGCAGGTAGATGTTATGACGTAGGCATCCGCTAAGAAAGGATTTTGATTAATTCTACCCCCAAGGGGATAAAATAGGGGATGAAAGTTTGTATGAAACTTTGTCAATTAAATTCCACGCGGACGAAGTCGCGGGCACAGCTAGTTATACTATAAACCCACTACACCTACTACCTACCTACCTACTACTAACCCACCTACTTACTATAGACTAACATGAGAGTTTAACGCTAGTGGTGATCTACTATTCTATTTTTGTTTTCAACGATTTTTTTTTTCTTTCACACCAAAATATTGCGGAATCAAACTGCGCGTATCGTTAGTCAAATTTGATTAGGTAGGTACTTTCTTCTTTATTTTATTGGTCTATCCAGCGGATGTGTCCAAAATAAGTCTCCGTATATTCCGTTTATTTCCGAGCCAAGGATTATGTCACGCAATTCATCTTCGGATGGTTTGTTGAAGGAAATTCAGTGGAGACATTTGCCGGCATTTCATCTCAAATGTATCGTATGAACAGTCCCCGTTATTGAGACATTCAGACGAGCGTATTCCTTATATTATCTGTAAGTAATATCTTTTTATTCTTTCATCGATGTAATTCATCATGGATATCGTTGTAAAGAGAAATTCTTCTGATGCACATACTTGCCTACCAACTTCAGGAGTATTTTTATCTAGGTACAGATATACTCCAATCTCATACAGCAACCTATGTGTCTCATGACGGCTTAGATACAAAATCCAGACCGGGGTAAATTCGCTACGAAAAGACCAGTTCCGAAACTGGTCAAACACAGTATTAAAAATCAAGACTGACTAATCCACATACCTTATGTTAAGACCACCAGATTACACATTGGACAAACCTTCAAATAATATCATTAAGTACAGTTAGTTCCCTTTTACACTCTAAATTGAACGTAGTTTAGCAAAATGGTACCAATCCACACACACTTCTGCAAACTGAAACCAACCTAGAACCACTAACTCAAGGTTGGTTTTGGTCTGCCGCAGTGCATGTGGGTTGATTCCATTCTGCGCAATGATATCCGATTATACCTATCGTTCTCCCTCTCAGGACGTCAGAACACGAAGACCAACCAGGCCCGGAGTTCGTATCGGCAGGCGTCTCGCTGTTCGTCGGTGGCGGCGCGTGCGGCGGCGGCGTGCTGTACCGGCAACGGACAGCGCCCGCGCCGCATGCGCCCGCACATCTAGTCCCACCAGCGACGCACGACCGACTGTGGATGTGGAAATGCTTTAATTATACGTAAGTACTAGCTGAACCGACAAACGTTGTCCTGTCTTTTAGGAGTATGAAAAATAGATGTTGTCCGATCCTCAGACCTACCCGATATGCACACAAAATTTCATGACAGTCGATCTAGCCATTGCGGAGGAGTTTAGCAACAAATACCGCGACACGAGAATTTTCAACCGACTTCAAAAAGGAGGAGGTTATCAATTCGAGTGTATATTTTTTTGTTTAATGTTTTTAACCTCAGAACTCCGTCATTTGTAAACCGATTCGAAAAATTATATTTTTGCATTTGAAAGTACGTCCGTGCCATATTGGTCCCATAAAAATTTCATCAAAATCGGTTTAGTAGTTTGGCTTTAAAATCAAAATACTTAACTGGAAAAAATACAGCATCCAAGTAAACGAAATTGCGTGATTTGCTTTCCTGCGACTTTTCAGTGGTGTTTGCGGTAACTAAAATAGTCTCAGTAAACTGCCTACCTAACGGCTTCATCATCAAATGATGAAGAAACTGGAAGGTAGGCGCCGGAACTCCGTAATAACCCAATGTAACCTAGTCGTGGTTGAGCTCGGTGGAATTGTCATGAGATGCTCTCTGGCTATAAGTGCCATATATTGGTATAAGTGGTATACTATGTGTGGCCTTGATTTTCAGGATCCATTGGTGATAACATAGCAATTTCATAAAAGTAGGTTCAGTAGTTTGAGAGATATGGGCTGTTTGTTTACGGTTGCCAGCAATTCGATAAGTAGTTTACCACTAAAAACCGTGAAAACAATTTTTTTTATAAAAAAATAAAACCGACTTCAATAAAACCTAGGTGCACTAAAAAGCTAGAAATAACTCGATACCTAACTAACTAGATACCACATAATTTCTTTAGTTTGGATTTTATATATTAGATAAGAGTATAAAGAATCTTAATGAGCTATGGAAAATGAATTGATCCCATTGGTCGAAGCGAACGTGCTAGTTAGGGCAGATAGCCCGCCTGACTCAAGTGGACAGGCATCCTAAACTACCGTTATGGTGTCTACACATCAATCCCGGATGTTCCAGCGCGGCTCAGCATGCGAAGTCAATTTGAAAATAAACCGGCGGCACGACCCTTTGGGCTGTGCCGCGGATTTGTTGTGTAGAGAAACACCTGTACAAGGATAATTGATTGACTCAGGCGTTACTTGGCGGAAATACATTGTAAAACAATTTAGGATAAGGACCCACCACTCACCCTTGGCTTGTTAACCTCCAAAATTATAAATCAAATAGGTTGATCGATAATGGAAGAGGTTAAAAAAACCTAACTCCGTCGGTCGAGTTTGTCAGTCATGAGTGTCAGGGACCCTAATAATGTGCAATTTTCCGCGGAAAATCGATCAACCTATTTGATTTATAATTTTGGAGGTTAACAAGCCAAGGGTGAGTGGTGGGTCCTTATTGTTTTACCTATACAAAGATCAGTAATCAGAGGGCCAAGTCTGTTAGCCATTCCATACCATATGTCTCTTAACGGGTTTTGGCAACAACTTTTGCCGTAGATATTTCGTTCATACATCATAAAAGAGCCCGCTATGTAAGGCCCACAACGCTAACTAATAAAACTAAATGACAATGATTCCAATTCTGTTGGCGTCAAATCACGACTAAACTAAATTTTACATAATCCGAAAGTATTTCTGACTTACACGTATATAATGCCATACTTTAATTTATTATTTTATTTATTTTTAATTTATTACAATTAATTTATTTCATGCTTCATCAGAATCAGTACCTATAAGTAATTAAATATTAAGCCTACTAGCAAATTTTAATGTTAAGCCTACGTTTTTCTATAATACTCTAATTATCCACCTATTTTCCTAATAAATTTTCATTATAAAGCCATTTCTAATCACTCAAGTATTTCGCAATTTTCTCATTTATCTTAAATACACGAGGCATTTTCATTATAATAAGCTTAAAACACATAATCCCAAAAGCCCTTAGGCTAAGAAATCCCTCTAAGAAATACTAAAAAGGTTGATCTTTATTAAATCCCAAGATTTATGGTTTAAAATTAATGGGGGAGGGGAAAAAGCATAAGCGGTTAACACAGACTTCCTATCTCTGTAGCCGTTAACAAGTATTTTGGATAAAAACTTTTTCACTAGACATTAAAGCCTAACAATAAATAAGTCAGTCAGTCGAGTAACATAAATCTACGATACGCTGACTCATCTGCGAACCGGCGTAAGTTATGCGAGCTGCCCAATGACAAACGGCTATGGGTTGACACTACAGTGGACTGGGCCATAAAATAAATGTAAATGACGACCGCTTGGCGCAGCGGTTCGATCGTAGGCCGCTTGGCCGCACCGAGTGGTTGCGGGTTCGATGCCTTTTCGTAATTTTCCCTGGTCTGGGTGTCACTGGGATCGCCCCCAGTACATATCTTCATGTTCATAATTATCTTCTTTATAATTGTAACAAGTAATAAGATAAGTACTAACTCGTTTACCACGACTCCCAGCGTAGTAATACTTGGGGCCCTACTGAATACGTCACTTTTTACAGTAAAAATGTTAAAACTGACGTATTCATTGACGCGATACGTGTGAATATGAGTCGAGTCGAGCGACAGTCGTTAACAGAGTTGGGGCCCTGGTTGGGTGCCAATATATCATCAAAAATAATTACAACCAAAACGAGAAACGGCGGGCTCACAGCGAAATACATCATATCGGTCCATTGTAAGTCAGAAGCGGATAGCATGACAAACTGCTGGCCCCCGGACGAGCGGCCACCGTGACGGACATAAACGATAGTCCTGCTCATATTTTCTTCAACTTTATGCAATTGTAATAGTATTTTGATAGCACTTGCTAAAATTAACCCAGAGAAAGATGAGGACAGTCCTTTTTTCTACTGTCTACTCATAGATCCTTCCTCATAACATTAGGTGACGTCTGTTCGACCAATAGATACATTTTGAGGATAACTTTTGCTAACTAGAGATGGTCCGTGATACTGATTTGAGGATTTCATTAGGTGTGGTTTGATCAAAGTATACTTAATAATTCATAATTTCAAATCAAATATGGATGCAGGTCTAAAACATCAAAACATTTTCCCTCAATGCATGTGTTTTCCATGAAATATATTCCATAACATTGTTGCCCGATAAAACCATTTTCATTATTCAGTTTAATTAACCAAGTGAAACCGTTGCGTATGCAATAAACTTTGTGTAACGAAATTGCAAAGTACGCTTTATTTATATGTGTATTAGTCGCATATTGAAACGGCCAGAAATATTCACGGTGAATGTTTTAGTTTTGGAGTTTTGTAGCTGTGCGATATCTATGTAATGTGGATTATTTCGATTTTATTCCTCTTGACAAGATTATTTTTATAATACTTTCTGATCATTTAGTTAGTACCACCAGCATGAACTTGACGATCAGAGACAATAAAATATGACATTTATACACACACACAGAGTACTTTTTTTATATACGGAAACCAAAGCAATTACAAACGCCACTAACAAAGAAGAAGAAGAAGAAGAACCAAAGCAATTATTTTTTGTATCTATCTTTCTGTAGGTATTTTGAAACACTTATTTTACTGTAACGTGGGTGTAGGAATGCAGACCCATACGAAGTATAACTACTTATTATATCAATGTGCAGACTGCAAGCTTTCTAATTTAATAGCTAACTACTAAGCGACCAGTACTGTACACTTCCTATTTCATTCCTTTTTTAACAATTTTTGTGTTTTTTATGCTCTACAAACATATTAATATGTTTTCGAAATGCATTGGGAAGTACAAATATTCTTATTTTGAACAGGAATCAGCTGTCAACGGACGGCGTGACAATATCAGCGCCCTCCGAGGCTGGTCGCTGGTCGCTCTGGGCGCTATCTCTCTCCAACCACGGTCTCCGTTTCTCTGCACCACGAACCATCAACGTGTTCCGACCCATACAGCTGGACTTCTCGTTGCCACCGGCACTGAAGGTCGGAGAGACGGTCGAAGTGGATGTCAAGATCACGAATAACATCAATAATTGTATGGATGTGAGTATTGCTTTAAGGTATTTATCTAAATCTGTGTCACTAGAGGTGATTTTTTTATTTTTGAAGCTAAGCTTCTATTCTGGCTTTCGGAGCGCTCGCCGCGCGGCCACTCTGTCCGTGCTAAGCGTCACTAGCGTTACACGGTGACGTCGGTAGCGTTACACGATATATAGGCATATATATACAGAGTGGCAGCTGCGGCACCCTTCGCTTTCTTCTACTATAAAGCTTCGCTTCTTTCGGGCGTCCCTAGACGGAACTGTTTTTTTTAATTGGACTAGTTACGCCACGCACTGTTACTCCTATGCTCAGTAAATGGCAATAGATTTGGCCCATTGATACATTGATGATATTCAACAAAAATACCAATAGCAGAACATTCCTTCTGCTGCAAATTGTAGCAAACAAATGGACCGTAAGGACGCATTCGTACGGAACGATACGACCCGTATTGAGCTAAACCGTTTTGCGCTCAGTTTAGCTTTAATGCTGATACGATTTAGAATTTTATAGAGCATGAGTATCTGTCTTCTTTTTCTATATATATACACATATATATATATATATATATAGGTCTTAAAACTGTTGGTCAAAAACCTGTGACAAAATATTTATTTATTTCGGTGGACCTTTCCATCTAGGTATAATACAATTTTAAAGATAGGTAATGTTTCTGATTCCTTTGGTAATCACATTCAACTTGACGTAACTGTGTTGCTTTCCTTTTCATCGCTTTTTTTTATATGACTATAATATGTTGTTAGCCAGAGTGGCCATAACAACTTCACCCAGACAGAGGGCGAGCGCAAGTGCGCTCCAACCAGAGGGGCAAAGGGGCAGCTAGCTCAAGGGCGCCACAAGGGACACGACCTCGGCTTGGGCCGCTGCCAGGAGAGGTGGCGAGGGTAAATCTACCACCGGATCGGAACGCACTTTTCATCGCTGTGACGTGTGAATGAGACAGAAATACTTATATTAGTGTGTCAAATGTATTTGGGCGTAGGTTCGCAGCCACCATAATTGCACTACAATTAGCACTTTCTTACGATACCGTACGACCATCGTAAAAAAAAGTTCATAAATGAATGAATTTTCCAACAAAAATATACTTATGTAGGTTATTAATTTACCTTCTTATTAAACATTTTACCTGCGTATTCATAATCAACCACACACATCCGTGATTCATATCAAAATAGCGACCACAAACACAATGTATTTAGGTTCAAACATTAATAAATGTCGTTATTAATCCCATTGTGCTCGGTATTGCAAAAACAGAATAACGTTATTTTAACTAAAGCTGATTTATTTAATTACTTATCGAACAATAAATTCATAATTGCGTCACTGCGTAATAATATTCCAATTATTTTTGTTAGGTAAATACTATTTGCCGAGTAAAAAAAAAAATATTTTGAGGCAATTTTACATTGATTTAATCAAAATTAAAAAGATGTATTGTGAAAATGTTTGCTTATATAAAACATATCTAGAAATAATATTATAGTGATAATGCTAGCCAGTTTAATAGGTACTTGAGTAAAACTACTATAAGCTTGATTTTCTAGGGATTTAGGTATCTTTGGTAATTGTAACTTCTTAACTAACTGCTTCCTGTTAGCCACAGTTAAAACCTCGTAAGCTTGTGGGCTATAGACGGAGACAACTCTAGGCTTTATATTAAATTTAAGCACGATACACACGGTTACTTAAGTAGGCACACTAGTTTGGATACGTTAAAATTGTTAAAGATAAAATTGTTAAAGATTCAAAACTGAAAAGGAACGACATAACCAGCTGGCCAATTTGTGTCAGACACGATTAATATTGTGTTGTTATCAAATAGCTGGGTTTTGATCATTGAGTGTGGATTTTCGAAGGTAACAATTTTTTTTTAATAGCTAAGTATGTCAATTCTATACAATATGTTCTCCAACTTTCAGTCCCGTAAGTTACACGGCACGGGTTGACGCCTCACCGAGGCGGCGTTGATACGAGTTTGAGGCGCTTATACCGGGATACATGGCCTAATCGCCCCATTTGCCGGGATCCGCGCCAGAATCGCTGGGATCATCCCGGGAATCCCTAATCGGGATTCGATGAGCGACGCCAATCGCAAACAAATAGCTATCACACGTGTGGCGTTCGAATCCGGTTCGGAAACGGGTCCTATTGGGTGCGAGATTGTTTTATCACTTGATCTAAATGCGGGAGAGTTATTTGAGGAGACTGCGGTTTGGTAACAAGTGTCTTTAACCACGTCTGTTGGTTTAGGTACCTATCTAATCCGATTTAAATGAAAATTTGCCTGAAGGCTTTAAATTCGGAGATGAATGTACAGACTTTGATATATCAAGCAAAATTGACCTTTAATGCAAGGTCGATGGATGTCAAATCTTTTTAGCGATACCCACGGTGTTTCGTGGGTAGCAATAAATCTCCTTTCGCTCTTGTAATCTCAATTGTTGAAGAAGACACAGCTTGAACCGAGCCACTGTCCGAATTTTTTGTATTTTTGTTAGACACCTTATACCAACTCCTTTTATACCAAAAACTTGCTAAAACTGGTCTTTGAATAGACCCATTCTAAAGATCCGCTACACAGATTTATACAAACAGCTAAATTTAAAGCACCCGAATCTAAAGTATCAAAAACACTTGAACAAGGAAAATTAAATGATAAATCAAGGAGATTCTAAATTAAAATATTCTCGGTACAAGATAACGTAAATACCTGCTATCTCCTCGAAGGGGGAAGCCGGCCTTGGGTAATTGCACCCTCCACAACCCCCTTGCCGGCGCGATTGGCCCAAATATCTGACGAATCAACACTACGGATCACACCTCGACTCAGATATTTTATGTAGTTACCATAGTTTGTGATGAATCCAGGACAAGTCCAAGATTGGAAACATTTGTGGTCAACATGTGCTTAGCTGGGACATAATAAATCGACTAGTGTTAGTTACTACCTATTTTCATAGTTCTTAGTAGCACGGACAAATAATGATATAATATTTTTTATGAAAAGTTAAAAAATAACATTTCTTATCTGGCTTGTTATTAACAACCTGTCTAAAATATTGCTAGACAGTTCGTTAATAATATAATTAGATTGTTTAGCTACCTAAACAATGTTACCAGATAAAATCTAAGCAGTTGCTTAGGTTGTTAACAAGAAATTCTTATTTAATTAATAATTTTAATGAACGTTCAAACACAAATTACGACCTACTGAAATGTGTCCGAAATTCTTCACCTAAATAATCTAAGCGAATATTTTTAGAATCATCTAAGTATTTAATCGAAATAGTCACTCATCTCATAATTCAATACATTATCTTCTGTTCTCTAAACGTAACAACTTTATTAATTGACTTTACAATCAATTCCATCAGTCGCTATTTCCCGTTTGAAGGGCGTTCATTATAAAGTATTTAATTGATTATTATACGATCCCTGTGAGACGTTGAATCAAAAAGGGAAACCACATTTTTTACACTTAATATTGCTTTATGTTTTATGGTCTATCAAGGTGGCATCAAGATTAAAAGAGATTGTTCAAGAGTATTTCATAGAACTCATATGGCAATATTTTATCCATTCCAAATGCGTTGTCACCGTCGTTAATAACAAAGCATCCGCCTTATTGACTTTGTACCTCTGGGTATCCCCACTGGCAGAGGTGACACTTGGGAAAATTCCATCCAGCTAATATTATATCGATCAGTGGATCTCAAATATAGATAGCTTGTTCTTAACCTACTAATATTATAAATGCGAGAATTGGTGAGTGTGGATGTTTGTTACTCTTTCAGGAAAAAACTATGAACGGATTTGGATGAAATTTGGAACACAGATAGTTTATAACCGGGATTAACACATAGGATACTTTTTATGCCGATAATCCCGAAATTTTTGTTGAGTTAAATAAAGTGTCGAACGGTTACGAAGTCGGTGGGCACAGCTAGTATAATTATAACCAGGAAAATAACTTGTGCTCACAGAATATTTTTTTGAGGATTTTCCTGTTTGCGGGAAGGTTCTTCAAGATGGTTATGTATTGTGTGACTTGTAGCTCCAATGTCTAGGCATAATATCGATTCCCATCACAATTAGGTTATGTATGCGTTACTGTATATATATGTGACGACCGATTAGCGCAGGGGTTCGAGCGTAAGCCGCTCGGCTCACTGCACATGGTGGTTGCGGGTTCGATTCCCGCCGTGGCAAATTGCGGAAATGGCCTTTTCGTAATTTACCTTCTCTCGATGTCACTGGGTTCACCCCCAGTCTATTTTACGGTACCCATAGTACAAGAGTTGCTTAGTTTGGGACCATACAGTTGGTGTGTCAGTCTGGCGATTTGATTTGTTATTATTATAACTCAATGGCCACAAAGTAGATATCTAAAAGATATACACTGGACACAGAACCTACATATAACGCGACACTCTCTCTCTGAGAATTGCTCCTTACCAAGCATTATCTCAGTGTTCCTTATTGTAAAGATTGTAACTTTACTTTTTTACTTATTTTAACTTTGAACGCTATAAATAATGTGCAAAGTTTGGAATCTTTTGGCGTAATAGCGGGGTGAGGAATTTATATCTGATTGGCTTGTGTCATTATACATCTAGTACTTGCGTTTCTTACTACCGCTAAAGCACTAATTGATACCGACATTTGCAAGTGTCTACTTTTTGCTACGAGTAAATACTTCATCATTCGGTAATATCATAGCTACATATTATGTAAAATGTGGAGGCATATAAACTCTTTCTTCAATTTCACGGTATGAATGCGAGAATTTGATACTGATTTGATCTCTTCACATCCGATATATTATTCAGTGAAGTTCAAAGCAATAAAGCTCGCGGCAGGAGTGATCGGATTTCTGAACCGTCGAGATTATTTTCAATTGAGGCTACTGGTTTTATAGTCCGTTATCTCGTGCGATATTTTCCATAAATATCAATATTATTTCATCAACATGATCGATATAAATCTAACCCTCTAACTTTATTAACATTGCCTGTTATAAATAATACTAATATTCAACCTAAATAACTAACATTGAAAATTTTTAAAATCCCCCATGCGACGACTTATTAAACTACAAAAGCTGATAATTTGCAAACGGATGAACCAATTTTCATGAAACATAGCTAAGAACACTCTCGATCAGAATAAAATCAGTTCATTCGCTTGGACGCTACGATGCAACATAGAGACACACATATACACATGTCAAACTTATAACACCCCTCTTTTTTCGTCAGGGGTAAAAAATAGAGTTTGATAGAAAGGTGAACATAAAAAATACAGTACATTAAGGTCTATCAGGCACTAGAAGACGACAATTATCGAAATCCAAAAATACTCTTGATATTTCTGATCTGTCACTTTCCCGTTCTTTGGTACAGGTGACAGCACTGCTGGCACTCAGTGCTGGTGCTGCCTTCGCCAGCACGGGTGCTCTGTACGTCACGGAAAGGCTCCGACTCGGGCCTCGTGGAGGCACGCAGCTGGTCGTCAGGGTGGCTGTCAATACTCCAGGCAGAAAGAATATCACTGGTAAGTTTTGAGCCTCGGATTTTTTTTTATTTATTGACTTAACAAAACCGGCAAACAAGCGTAAGATCAGCCTGATGTTAAGCAGATATCGTGGTATGTAGATGCTTGCAATACCAAAGGCGTTCCTCGAACGTTGCCGACCTGAAGGGATGTTGGGCAGAGTGAGGGAAGCGGACTTCCGGCTTAGGCTTCCGGCTTTTGCAGTCATCATACGAATCGCAGCTATAATAGCTTCTGTAAGGGTGGTACTAACCCGATCGAGCCAGTCCGTATATGCTTGGCTCTACCAATATCAAGATGATGAGATTGTGTAAGCATGCTATTGGGTGCGTTCACATCTCGCGAGGTATAACATAAAACTAGACCAGATTTGCCTCGCGCGGTTGCTATTTGTAGTCTACCTGCACGCAGGAATTGAATATAGTTTTGCAGAATTGAATCAACCTCCATGCCTGCGTAGACCAAAATCATCCTTGTGTTAGTGGTTCTAGGTTGGTTTTAGATTGCAGAAGTATGTGTGGTTAGGTTCCATTTTGAAAAACTACGTCCATTTTACGAGACGGAAGGAAATCGCTAACGTATTACTGAAGATACATATAACTGAAATAAAATGTTGTAGCAGCATCGCTATCTGGTTCTTCTGCCGTAGCTTATCAGACTAATTTGGTCCATGCATAGCACCAAAATCGGGTCCAATCTAAATGTTAATTGAAACAGCACCGTGGCTTGGGCGAGACAATGCGAATATCTCACTAATTGCTCTATTTGAATACACAATGGATGTATCGTCAGTGGATCAGGGTTTAGATTGACTTTTGAAGTAGTTACAGGTTCAAATGGAGATGATATTTTAATGCTTTGACTCGAGCCGTTGTCATTCTATGTTATTTATAACTAGTGGCCCGCCTCGGCTTCGCACGGGTACATTGCGGTTACATTATTCGAGTTTTAGTAAGGATCTCTATTTTTTTTGAAAATATGTTATAGCCTATGTCACCCGGGGATAGTGTAGCTTCCCAACAGTGAAAGAATTTTTCAAATCGGTTCAGTAGTTTCGGAGCCTATTCATTACAATCAAGCAAACAAAGTTTTCCTCTTTATAATATTAGTATGATAATAATTAATCGAAAGAGACATAGTAGAGTCATGTTTTCAAAATGAATACTACTGATTCACTCATCAATAAATCTCTGTAACTTTGAGACTTGAGGCACGACAGGCGAGTTATTTTAGGTCTGTAGGTGCTAAGATCGCTGAGAAAGGATTTTACATATTTAAAAAATACATGTATAGTCCTGGTCCTTTTTTCAACAAAGCACGGCACACTGGCGTACGACCCGCGTAATGTTAAGCAGTTACTGTAGCTTATAGATGCTTGCCATTGCTCGCTCGATCCAACATGAAGGAGAGTGGAACAGAGGGTGAGATAGGGAAAGAGATGCGCTTCCGGCTCTCTCACTCAACTTCTTCTGTGAGACAGTGGTACTACGCCGCCAGTCCGTATATGAGCTTTAGTCAATTAACTACATCTTCGCTCTACCATCATATTATACTGTGTGGGTAAGACGACGTGTGAAGTTGAAAACAAAAACTTGTATCAACCCAAATATAAATTACAAAGTATCCGAGCAAAATTACAAAGAAAAACATCGTTGAAAAGACTGAGCGAGTTGTTTACACTGTAAACAGAAAGAAGCGAGATGAAATTTTGCGGAAAAATATTGCAAAGAATACTTACTGTTCGTATTATGTTTGTTGAAGACGCTGTATTAAAACGTGAATATGAAAACGAAATAACACGGCAAATACTATTTTTAGAACACTGCTGTGAACCAAGGAAGATAGTATAAGCTAAAGTCCATTAGAATTTTGTTGAACCTATGGTCATAAATAATTTTGAGTGACAGTGAGCAGTGTAGAGTCGCAGAAGTGATACCATGTCTTGCGCCCACAAGGTTATGGGTTCAAACCCCGGCTCGCGCCTCTGAGTTTTAAATTACGCGTTGTTACGAGTTACGAATAATAATTTCAATAAGATTATCACTTGCTTAAGGAATATGGTGAAGGAAAACATCGTAATGACACCTGCATGTCTTAGAAAATCTAACCAATTTTCGAAAGACATGTGAAATTCGCCAACCCGCACTGGGCCACCGTGGTGGTTATGGCTTGGACTGTGCCCAGGAGGGGACGTTAAAAGGACGAAATTATGATTATTGCGACAAATAAGTATAAGTAATAAGAGATTATTACCTAAAGAGCAGATACCACACGAAATGATGGACTAATTTCGTCTAATGTCAATGGTGTTAAGGCCGGTTATTCTTCAATAACAATAAAGCAATTATGCGACTATGAAACAAGAGTTCAACTTTAAAGTCATCATCAAAACGTGCCAAAGTTCGCGGTGTCTTTAATTTCACAATTATGTTGGGACGGTACTCGAGTTCTAAAATTTTGCGTGTCGACAATGTTAAGGCGAGGTCCTACCTAAAAACCAGATCACTGATAGAATGCAATTTTAAAAGTTACGTATCGAGTGCTTTTATCCTGATAGTTTCGTCCTTTAACGAAAAACCGTTCATTTAAGATTCAAGGTACCAAGTAGGTACTATATTTTTATAAGCCGAATCGGTTACAATAGTTGTTTATATAAAAAAACCATGGTTCACAGAACTAAGCTATGCGTCTGCTGTTTCTCGGGTAAGATCACCTCGCCTTAACAATTCGGATTGCCGACTTCATTAAAATATTTTGCTCCAAAGATTACTTGGGTGAGGATTCGGAATAAATTTTTGGTGCCAAGTTTCACGTTTCTGCGCATTAATTAAGAATTCGTGTTGCTATTAATAAATCTTTAAATTGACAAGCCCTGATGTTGATGCGCGGCTCGTCGGTCGTTAGGGGTATAATTTAAACGGATTATGTCGTGTTGGTTGAGATCAATTGAGGCTTTTTGTGTTAACTTTACTTAAAAACCGATGATTGAGAACATGCGCCGTTACAAAATCCTGGACGGTAAAAAAGTTAAGAAACTAAACTTTTTTCTCATACTGCTTTAGATTAAAATGACCTCAGTGTACCTCAGCAACTACTCAATTCTGGATCTGAAAACATAGGTGCGTGGTCGGAATACCAAATGCTAATCTTAATATCAACTCAAAAATTACCGTATAAGGTTCTATTTCTTCTGCCACAGTAATTGTTTATACTTTCAAGAAAATCTATGCAGCACTTAACCCATCTATGACAATTGAACCATTCAACCAACCACCTACGTAATCAAATCATAAGCTCCCTGGTAGATCCGATTAGCAGAACCGCCCTCCCGAAGCCAGTGTGACGTCACGTTGTCGATAACACGTCACATACGGCGGCTCAATTGCTTTCTGAGTGTTTCCTAGGGCGCGAGCAATAAACATAGTGGATTCTATTACAGTTGTAATACGATTGTATGGTGCAGTGGTCGTGTGTGATTCATTGTGGTATAAGTTATAAGCAGAGAAGATTACTATTGTCTAGCACAAAAGCGTTGGTAAGCTAGAGAGCTATCAAGAGATAGAGCAGTCGTTAGAGCTGTCAGGAGCTGTTGTGGCGCTTACGATCACACGTCATTTTTCTCCACTCTACCTCACTCAACCAAAGTATGGATGACCGTATTGTAATATTAGATTTCTATCAATAAGTCCCAAAGTTAATTTGCTGCAAACCTCACTACTCTAGCTTTTTAATTTAAATACCTCAATCGGAGTGAGATTTGATTACTATTTACTTATTTAGTGACAATGGCATGCTCACATTCTGTTACTGTTCCTGAGAATGTAAGTACACCATCTTTTGAAAAGAGTAACCATTTGAGTTTCTTGCCAGATCTTCACAGTGAAAGCAGCATTCCGAACCGGTGGTATATTCTGACTGTCCATTAATGCTTTGTTGGCTTACATGAATAAAAACAATTATGAGTTTGAGTTTTGAGTCTGAGTGATGATTTCAACTTCACTGTCTACGTAAAACCTGTAGCGTAGTTTGTTACAGCATAAGTCAAGAAGTAAGAGGAGATACCAAAATAATGATTGTTTGCCAGCTTAGTTCCTGTAGAGTTACATTATTCGCCATAGCTTACTTCTTTGGCTGAAGCACGCCTGGCACGGTCATAGTCATAAAGAATGGACATAAAAATGCTGGGTCGTGGGCTGAGTTCAATGGGACACTGGGAAGATAAAATTGTTTATGTCACGAAATTATTACTGCACCGATTTGCAGCGACACGTTTTTGAAGCCAATCTGGTTGTAAATTGTCAATGTTGAGGTCAACTCAATTTAATTTCACAATCCAATATTATAAATATATGAATTGATACCCGTTAGCACCTTCATAGTTTGCTTTGGCAAGTTTGTATGTAGTCTGAATAAGGCTGGCCACGAAGATAAGTGTAGTACATTGTACGTGGGTGTATTTGATCCCACTGAAGGTACTTTATGCATTAGCTTCTTGCTGCTGTCACTGCATAATATATATAAATAAAAATCAATTTCGCCAGACTGACACACCAACTTTATGGTCCCAAACAAAGCAACCCTTGTACTATGGGTACCGTACAATGGTCTGGGGACGATCCCAGAGACACACCTGGAAAAAATACGAAAAGGTTATTTCCGAAATTTACCCCTACGGGAATTGAACCTGCAACCACCGATGCAGTGAGCCGAGCGGCCTACTCAAAGTACTGCGTCCAGCGGTCGTCAACAGCAGACTCTCAACTCTTACCCCCTTAAACGTGGTTAAGTGGTTACATAGTTACACGATGCTTTGTATTCTTCTTTCAATTGTTGATGACTGACAGATATAATTTGTTGTATTACATTCGCCCGCTATCTCACGTTTATTAATAATGAGGTTATGGTTTTTTGATCGTTATGGTTGCTAAAGGTGGCAGTAACCATGACTCCTGCAATCTTAAGTTTGCTCCAAAATATTGCATCGTCTTTCACAGTGGAAGTCACCGGCTACAGTGCTGACAACTGCTCGGTGTCCTATACATCGTTCAATAATGAGACCCTGGTTGGCTCCGTGATCAGATCTGCCAGCGTACTCGTGCTGCCTGAAGGACTGCATAGGACTGACACGCAGAGCGCTTATTTCTGTGCTAACGGTGAGTCAGAAATTATTTGATGGAAAAGTGTAGTGTATGGCACTTTTAAGAAATAATTATAATACTAACTGAAATAATAATCGAACCCGCAACCACCATGTGCAGTGAGTCAAGTGGCCTACGCTCGAACCACTGCGCCAAGCGGTTGTCCAAGTGTTTGAACTGTTTTGATCGAATCTCAATACGCTAAATTGATCGAAGATCAATACGCTAAATTAAAAGCCACATAGATCGTCTTATGTGTAAACAATCTAGTGTAAATCTGGTGTAAAGCGGATAGTTTAATACAAACTCTTCAACTTGTTGACGAAACAATCTGAGCATCAAGTAACCGACGTAAAGTCAAAGTGGATTAAATTCTGCTCTTGAGAGTTTGGAGTAGCAGAGCTTCCAAAATTTCTAAACTTGATACAATTCCAATTAACTTTAGCCTTTTGCATGAAAACATAGTAATTACTTTGTTTGCTACCCCAGATATGCTTTTTCTCGTTTCCAGAACACCTAGCAGTATCATCTCGAGGTTCTTGGGAGTGGCAATGGGTGGCGGCACCAAGGAACAGAGCCGGCTTAGTACTGGAGCTTCGTGCACAGGGCGCAGCACATGTAGCGCTGTCAAACATTAAGGAACCTTCTGACGATATGTATAGAGTTGTGTTCGAGAAAAGCAGGGTTTGGATCGCTAAAGGAAAACATGGTGAGTTTGATTGATCAGAAGTAAATTGAAAAGATGATGATTTTCTCGGTGGAAGCAGCATTCCGAACCGGTGGTAGATTCTGACTATTGCTACTATTGCTGTGGTGCTTTGTTGGCGTACGTGAATAAAAATAATTTTATTTGGTTTGATCAGGTTCATTATAAATAAAATATGATTTAGGAATATTCGTTAATATCGTTTGCTGAAAATCCACTCACATCTGATTTATCTCTCACTCAGTAACTTATGATAAGGTCTTAAGTGACGTGGTTGCATGTTTTTAAAGAAGTTTCGAAGATGACAGGGCCATTTAAATGTCAAATGTCAACTAGGTTACGACGTGCACCTAGCGAGTGCAGAACAAACAGAGAGCGACGAGGACTGTGTGGGCGCGGAGTCGTGGTGCGCGTGGTGGGTGTGGTGGGAGGGGGGGCGGTTGTCGGTGGGGAGGGGGGCGGCGCCGGCCGAGCGCCGGCTGCTGGGCTGGCCGCTCGCCAACGACATGCGGATCAAGTACGTCGGCTTCAGTGCCATGTGGGGGGACAAAGCTGATTTCAGGTGAGGAGGCATTTATCCAATCCCCATTCTTCATACATCCATGACTGAATGGACTCACAGCTTGCAAATATACCACCCAATGTGCATTACAAATACAATTTCACATTTATTCAAATCACACTCAATCATTCCTCTTAAACACTGGCATGAAAATGAAATACCCATTTAATTTTATTATTTCAGAATCTGGAATTTCAACGAAGAAGCCGGCTTTTCCCAAGTCCTGGAACTCGGTCTGCCCCATGGTGTAGTCCCCGGATCCGCTAGTGGCACACTGCTTGTATCTGGCGGACTCCACCTGCCATTATACAGTCTGCAGATGGACTCCACGGACCAGTGGGCTGAAGTCTGGAGGGACTCGCAATTGTCGGCTGCTTCTGCAAGTCTGGCACCACTGTTGGCTTTGGAACACATCCCTCATATGGTTGATGATGTGGAGAAGGAGAGGATTTTGAGCAAATTGCCGGAGCAGGTAAAACAATGACTTTAATATTATCATCCATCTCGTTTGGTAGATTGATTGAGGATGCACTGAATAATATGTTGTAGGTTTCACATACCATTATGGTTCCTGGTAAGTAATGTGACACCAACGTTTTTATTTTGTAAAGAGTAACCATTGAGTTATGTATTCTGATTGTAACCTACTTTACCAACTAACATGGTAGATTTTGATTTCATAAACTTTTTAAATTCCATAAAAAAATATATTTAGAGTACCCCGACAAAACAAATCTCGAATCAATCAACATAAGCCCATAATTTTTATTACAGGTTCAAATATTACTGTCGTTCCGCAAGAGCGACAATTCCTTCAGCGATCATCCAGGAATGAGCAGTCATCTCTCCACCATCAAGATCTTGGAGATTCTATCCAAAATTCAGTCGTATTACCCAGTAGACCCAGACTTACTGCAATCCATAAAGAAATGGGTACAATCTCGTCAGAACTCAGATGGGTCTTTCACACCACTAGCCGCTGACAAAGAAGTGGATTATTATCCTGTAGAAATGAAAACATCTAATGGCACCTTGCAAGAAGTCAATGTAAATGAATATTACTATTATGACAAAGACGGAAATATGACTAAGGAAGATATAGAATGGGAGAGAAGAGTTGAAGTTACTGCTGAGACCTTAGCAGCTTTACTTGAAGTTGGTGTTGAGAATCAGGTAAATTATAGTGCTAATGCTGTCGATATTGTAAGCAAATTTGTCTGAACTAAATGTATTGCTATATTTTGCATGCTTTTAATGTGCAAACAAGACAGCTAGAAACAAAATTCTAAACGTTGTGCTAAGTCCTAAACATATTATTGCTCCTCTAGTAAAGGTGTTGGTGTAAATGTTGGACTTTGCGAGGGTTATGACATGCCTTTTCAAACAATTTTGTCATTTCCAGGTGGACGCAGACGTGGCGAAGAAATCACAGAGTTATTTAGAAGACAATCTGTACAATCTGACTTCACCCGCTGCGTTAGCTGCTACAGTACTCGCTTTGGTACTTGCAAGGTACATTCACTATCTTAAAATACCAGTAACTGCATTGAGACATACTATAAAGAGTATTTGTACTTGCACTTGGTACTTGACATAAACTTTTTCTCGAAGCTCTTGCCAAAAAATCGTGACATGAATGTGAGGGAGTCAAATAGGAGTCGCATGGATTAAAAAGAGCTTTTAAAATCCCGAAAGTGGGACTGAACAGCTTTTTATAAGTATTTATCGCGTTTCAGGAGTCCAATAGTACCTGAAGCGCTAGTGATCCTGAAGAATGCATCAACGACGGAAGAGGGCGAGTTCGGGTGGCCAGCGCCGAGGAAGGACGCCGCTGACTGGCTCCTCGAGGAGACTTCCAGGAATATAAAGACTACTTCTTACGGTGAGAAGCATTTACGACAAGCATTCTTGACATTCCTAAAAATAGAAAGTTTATCTCCACAAGTATGAAGAAGGTCTTCATTCTTCAACTTAGGTGGTCACAAACTTCATCTTCCATTAGGAAGACTCTTATACTTGTCGGGAAGGCTTTGTTACAATATCCCCCTAACCTCCCCTTTCATTCAAACGTAAGGGAAATGTGTATAGTGGGGTTCCAGTCGCTAAGTGTCCGGTGATCCTCTTGCCTTTTGCCTATTCCTGGTGAGCCCCTTAATCACAAAAACAATCAAAATCCTTCCAGCCGTTTAGGAGCAGATGAATGACGAACTCATGTACACCGGAATTTTATGTTATAAAATAAATATCGCCAGACGAACACACCAACTGTATGGTCTCAACCTAAGCAGCGCTTGTACTATGGGTACCGTACAATGGACTGGGGGCGATCCCAGTGGCACCCAGACAAGGGAAAATGACGAAAACGCCATTTCCGAAATTTACCCTGACGGGAATCGAACCCGCAACCACCCGGGTGTAGTGAGCCGAGCGGCTTACGCTCGAACCACTGCGCCAAGCGGTCGTCAAACTATAGGTATACTAGATGAAACTAAAAGGGTATACTATTTTTGTTGCAACTTAACTTTGTATACTACATTTAAATACTATCGGCTTTGTGGGACAGTTGAAGTACTAAAGGTTTTGTAGACTTGTGAAATATATCACCAGCAGTATTCCTATAACACCTTTTGTTTTTCAAGTTTCCTCCAATTACAAAGTTTAAGTTTTGAAAAACAAAGTATACCCTTTCTGTTTCAACCTGTATAGTTGAACCTTCCGTGACTCGGTCCGCACAGAGGCGGTGAGCATGGAGCAGTACGTGGCGGGCGTGCGCGCGCTGCTGGCGGCGTGCGCGCGCGGCGCGCTGGCGGCGGGCGAGGCGGCGGCGCGCTTCCTGTACTACCGCGCCGCCACGCTGCAGCGGCACCCCAGCCTCGCCTACAGCGCCACCAAGGCCGCGGCGCAGTACGCCGCGCTGGCGCATGATAAGTGAGAACTTGTTCAAGCGAAGCTTCTATACGGACGTTCGGGGCGCTCGCCGCGCGGATACCCTGTCCGTGCTAAGCGTCAGTGTTACACGACATGTACCTGTATAGATATATAGACTGTTTTCAACGCTTAGTTCCTACGCTTTAAGCATATATAAAGCATAGGAACTAAGCGTTAAATCAGTCTGTATAGCTTTATAGTAATCAAGTTTCGCTTATTTTAGGGCGTCTCTAGACGGCACTGTCTTTTTTAGGGTTCCGGACCTTAAAAGGAAAAAACGGAACCCTTATGGGATCACTTTGTTGTCCGTCTGTCTGTCAAAACCCTTTTTCTCAGAAACGCATAGAGATATCAAGTTGAAATTAATATCAAACGCTATGGTCCTTGTAGGTGTAAAAAATAGGCCTATAAGTCAACGCAATCAAAAGATACGGCCATTTTTGTCGCATATTTTGATACTTTTTGCAAATTTACTTATCAAAGCATAGGAACTAATGCACAGCCCAAACCGCTGGTATTAGAATCATGAAATCTTGACCGTAGGTTCCTTTTATACCGTAAATATCCACTAAGGAAGGATTTTGTGAAATTCTACCCCTAAGTGTATAAAATATTGGGTGAAAGTTTGTATGGGTAAAAAAACAACTCAACTTAGAGCCATGAATATTGGTAGGCGTAGTTTTTTTGTTCTAATGGGTAACCCCATGAAAACAAATAAATATAATTTTAAGCGTTTTGTAGAATTCCACCCCTAAGTGTGTGAAATGAGGGAAAACAATTTGTACTGGGGTTCCGAATTTGTTTAAGGTGAAAACGTGGCTTTAGGTAGATCTTGCTGTAAAAACTTGAATAACTGTGTAGAAAAAAAAGAATTAGGACACTAGCACATGGCACGACATTGTAATTAAAATTGTAACAGGAGAGATGGGTTCACTAATCCACGAGCTACAGCCGACCAAGTTAAAGTTAAGTTGATTCCCCGTCGTTTCAGAATAAAGTATAAACTCAATACTGAGATACAAAAACCAACCGCAAATACGACTTTGTTTCTTATGTTTCAGTGCTTTGGTTATAGATACTATAAATCTTCGCGATTGAAATGGGTCCGAAAGCCTTAATCGTGCATGTCCTGACGTGCACTTGTCCGGTTTTTTTCGTTGGAAGCATTTTTAACATAATGTTCTTAATATGTTTGCAGACATCGAGCCCTGACCGTGTCGCTGGCCACGGCGGGCATGGAGCTGACGGACACGCTGGAGCTGCGCGGCGGGGGAGGCGGGGGCGGGGGCGGGGGGCGGCCGCTGCAGCTGCCGGGGCTGCCCACCAAAGTGTTCGTGTACGCCACCGGCGCGGGCTGCGCTACTGTGCAGGTTCAGTTAACGTACTATTTCGTTTTTAGGGTCCCCAAGTCCCTACAAGGATCCCTTTAGAGATCATCCAGTCCGTCCGTCCGTCCGTCCCAGTCTGTCACAATACCAAAAGTTTGATTATCAACTGTGCTGTTTGCAACATTACCTCTTGTTTCTTGCCGGATCTTCTCAGTCGAGGTCGCGTTCCGATCCGGTGGTAGATTTACCCTCGCCACCTCTCCTGGTAGCGGCCCAAGCCGAGGTCGTGTCCCTTGTGGCGCCCTTGAGCTAGCCGCCCCCCTGCCCCTCTGGCTGGAGCGCACTTGCGTTCGCCCTCTGTCCGGGTGAAGTTGTTATGGCCACCCTGGCCAACAACATAAAGTCAATTAAAAAAAAAAAAAACATTACCTCTTAAGGTTTGTACAATATATAGGTAAGGTAAGTAGTACGTACCTACTTATGACTTTTACGTTGTGGTTTTTCTATGGCCACTCAGAAAACTAGCTCAAAATATTTTTTCTTGTTTTTCAAATGGCAACGGAACCCTACAGTATGCATGGCCTGAAACGCACTTGAGGAGTTGTTACTTGTTACCTTTATATATATTATTTATTTCGCTCAAATTCGTGGGGTTGCAAGACAGTAATGTAGTTTTTCCCGGGACCCGTCGTGGGTTAAACTTAGGGCTCATTGCTGGACAGTGGACACTGCAGAATTATATTATGGATTCCCAGCAGAATCTTCTGTTTTTCATACCTAACTAAGCCAAATTTCATTTAAAACTGGTGTCTTTCAGGGAACTATAACCTACTCAACATATACACCGAAGCCGGAGAATGCGTTACTGAACATTCAGGCAGCTATCATAGAGGAGATTCGACCCGAGAGAAGCAGCATCGAGGACTTGCAGGGCAACTTGCCAACGCTCATCATTAAGACATGCTTCAAGTAAATTTTACAGACACCTTACACGCCTATCAAGTTACTTATAAGACTTTATATTTAGTGCACGATATTTTTAATGGCACCTTAGGGAATGCTAAAGGTGATATGACCCACCATATAAACAAGATCAGATTTTTGATCAGGTCAGATCAGATTTTTTTGTGCAAAATATAGTGTAAAATAAGACCTCACCTAGGCGATATTATTAGTCAGTCAGTAAGTACTATCTATAAACACAACCACTTGGACGACCGGTTGGCGCAGTGGATTGAGCGTAGGCCGCTCGGCTCACTGCACATGGTTGCTGCGGGTTCAAGTACCGCCGGGGCAAATGTCGGAAATAGCCTTTTCGTAATTTATCCAGGTCTGGATGTCACTGGAATCACCCCCAGTCCATTGTACGGTACCCTTAGTACAAGCATTGCTTAGTTTGGGACCATACCGTTGGTGTGTCAGTCTGGCGATATAGTCATAGGCATGATTAATAAATCGATCTTAAGTATGAGAGCGGTCTTAAGAACGCCTTCGACAAGTCATTTTGTACTGATATCATATTATAAGAATGACATTTCCAAGGTCGCTTTCAGACTTGATATCGATTTATTAATACGCGCCTTAGTCAAGAATTTAATATTTCAGATGGAAAGGCAAGGAGAGGTCCGGCATACTCCGCCTAGAATCATCATTATTTTCCGGCTACGAACTACATTCAGTCAACCCTGTTGTATTAGACGGAGCTACCTTTGCTGACTTGCACTATGGGTCCAGAGGGGAGTCGGTGTGGTTTGTGTTTGCTAATGTAAGTGTTCAATATAAGCATTCTACTACTACTAAATCAATATGTCAAATTTTAAAAGTGCCACGGATGGAATAACTTTTAAAAAGATTTTCTGCACTAAATTACTATTCTTCCAATTGTTCTTATTGGCCTTCCATATCTTTTCTTCTTATCTGATGAAAATCTTATATAATTAAGTAATTTGCTCCATAATACACGACAGTCCTACGGTTCAGATTTAAGTTTAAAACCTCATAATCAAAGTCGACGTTTTTTGTATTACAGATTAGTTCAACGTGTCCAGTGTGCGTGACTTTCGAGATAAGGTCTAAATTCGTCATCACAAGCCTGCGACCTGCATTTGCTAAAATCTATCCTTCTACCCGACCTGATTTGGCAGTTGAAACATTCTTCCACGCAAGACCTGGGAGTCCTTTACTGAAGGGAATCACTGACGATGATTTCATAACTTGGTTTGATAAAACCGAACTGGCTAGTCTTAAGACTAGCGCGAGTATCGACAATATATGCGAGTGTGGACGTATTTGTAGCAGAGATTATGAATTCAGGAAGAATGATGTACCGGAACCTACTACGGATTCAGTGGAATCTATGAATACGACACAAATTATGAGTTCTACTACAGATGTGCCAACGAGTACTAAAAAAGTTGTAATAACTACTGAATCTGTTTCTACTACAGTAGAAATTTCTACAACTGAAGATACTACATCAGTAGATAAGAATGCAGAAAATAATAATACGTTAAAATCAGTTAATGTCGATGACCCAATAATTATACCTGAAGTAATCTATGTTAATAAATCATATAGCGATTTAAACAATAACATTGCGACTCTAGTGCCAAAGTTGAATGGAGAACTGATCGTACAGAAGTCTTTATTGCCAAAAATTGTGCCAAAGAAAGAAGAGATAAAAAAGAAAACACTGCCAAGAAGAAAAGGGACTTTAAAAGCAACTTATGGAGATAAACATGAGAAATTCTTTTTGAAACTCAAGGAGATGACCACAGTTGCATCTATAACTGAAATAAATAAGCTAAATCTCAATAAGAGTATTGATAAACACGTTTCAGTTGAAAATACAACGCCTGTTACAAAATATAGAATAAATACAACACTGCCCAATGACGTGACCCAGCAAAAATCTGAAGAAATTTCTCTTCCTCTGCTTCCAATAGACAATAAACTGGCTGTACATGAGAAATTTGATAATAAAACTGAAATCAAAAGTTATGTCAATACATCAGAACACCCTACTACTATGATTCCAAAGGCAACAGTTATAACACAATTATATGATTCCATGATTATTAATATCACGAAAGCTCCACCTATGCAATTCCATCATTTTGAATCCGTGCCTCATACAATAACAGCTATCACCAACAATAACATCAAGTCAATGCACTACAGGACAAAGAAACCCAAACCTGTAACGCAAATAAAGAAACCAACACTTAACACTGCTCATAATGATACAAAATCTTTGAACAAAACCGAGAATAATGCAGATATAATGATAAATAAAACTAAAAAGAAGGCAATAGTGCCACAAAAGTACACAGCCAAAACATTAAAGTCTATCAATAAAGAGATACATAAAATACCAGCAACTCCCATTTCTGAAACGTCAAAAACATTATCTGAGAATGTAAAACCAGATATTGCTCCAGAAAATAAAGGAAGTTTCGATATAATAGATAAAAACAATTTCTGGGAGCTATTGAAAGAAGGCTCTGAGAACGATTCCACAAAAATAGACGAAAAACTACATGTTTATAATAGGTTAAATGTACTAGGACATAACATGTCTAATGTAGATGATAATCGGTCATTATAAACTTCGTTGTTATGTAATGAATAAGATATAAAGACTTCAGTATAGATATTTTTGTAACACAGTACTTATGCAACTTAAAAATCTGTAATACACGAAAATAGTGTTGGATGATACATTAATTTGAAATTTAAAGTCAAAGGTTTTTGTTAGTTCAGAAGTATTTTGGTAGTAATACTAAAATCAATTTACTGCGATAATTATTAATTCATCCATTTTTTTTGTAGTTCAACAGCTTACATCAAACAAAAGCAATTTTAAGATTGTTTTTGGGCCTGATTTTTCATAAATTTTGTAATGTTCCATCTAACACTATTCTACGCAATCAATCTCAATAAATACTCACAAACACGACTCGTAAAACACATTTATTGTTGATCTTTAGAATACTGCACACTATGTTTACATATATGAATGAATGATTTATGTATGAGCTGTAAATATTAGTTTAAGCCAAAGATTATGAATTAAGTATCGCGCTGTGACTTCTATGTATGTTCGTGCCGCTAAGACTGCTCAAACTGGTTTCTTTTGTTTGTGACCTTAGATGTATTTGAAATTTACAGGCTTTGTAGTTTCAGAATGAAATGTTGATTGGGTCAGTTTCTGTAAGTATGACCGTAAAGCTTCTAAATGTAGATGCCATAGTAACATTAGGAGAGCTAGAAATTCTGATTTTAGATTACTGCTGTAGAACTGCCCATTTAATTGATATATCTATAATAAATTCCGCTATTGCAATGAATGTGTTCTCAACCTTTTAATAATAATATTGTTAATTTGTAAGTATTTATTCTTTAGACTGTTTAACATTTATGTCTTCATGATTTATAAATATTATAATGTACTTTGAAGGTCCATATTACGTATCTTATTATGTAGTTTACTGTGTGTTCTGATGGTTTGAGACATCTGAAATTATCAAGACCCTACATTGTAATAGCAGGAATCAAAACATGTATGGTTGTAAAAGAAGCCCTTAGTGTAGTAACTTGTTGTTCCTCTGTAAATAGAACCTCGTAATTGCCAAAGTAATCTTTAACTCTTCCCCTACGTTTTAAAGTAGAAATTTACCCTTTAGTGTTAATTCGTGAATCTAGTATTTTAGATTATAAATTGTAATGCTAATGCCCCAGAATTTCCATCCGTCTATCGTCTTCTGTATCTATTGTATGTAATGTAGTTACTAGTAGCTGTTTAGATGTTGTGTTTATGGGGTCGTAAATTTATAACATGAAATCTAACTAAAATCCTAATGATTATCGTACCTATGTATTTTCATTATTTTCTCACTTTCGTCATTTATTTTCATGGTATAGCGACATCTATCCCGTAATGCGTAAAATAACTTATAGCGACCTATCTAGTTCGCTACGGGAAACTAATTCACTAAGTCGTCGATAGATAGCGCTGGGTAGTAGCAGGCTCTATACGATTGGCAAGTCTCCAAATAATAACGTAAAATATTTCAGTTGTAGGTGTATTGTAAACAGGTTATAAATTTACGAGTCCCAAATTTCTGTAGTTCCTTAGATCTTAATTGTGTGCATGAACTCATCTGAGAATTTACTTAGAAACCTACTTACCCTCTATTCTTATGACTATAAAGGATTAAATTATGGCTGATTACAAATAGGGCAGTTTTGATTAAGAAGCACGGTGCACTAGTAGCTTTTTTGTATATTTTTTATCTTCAGTGGCCAAATATGAATCTACCATAGAAAATAAACGTTTAAAAAAACCTACAATTTTCACAAAGTTTTTTTTAATTGCGTGTAACAATACTTAGTAAATACAGTGTTTTCGTACATAAATACCTAGGTAAATACAATATTTTCTTGAACATTGCAAGTGCACCCAAACCACTTATGACCCTAAAATATGTCTAACGTAAAATACCTACTAATTGTATAGACTTTAATAATAAATATAAGCACAATTCAAATGTATAAATGTAAGGTTGTATGATAAATAGGTGCTTGCGCGGTGGACAAAGGTCAATTTTTCGATATTACGTATAAAATTGTCTCATTTCAGTGTAATAAGATTTATAGTTTTAAATGTTTGTGCTTAAAGAGTAAGCTAGTCATTGATTTAAGTATTACCTCGATGTACTGAAACAGATTAAATAATAGGAACGATAAAATTATAATAACTTACCTTATGATTGTGTTATTATTTGGCATCCTACCTAATCGAAAATTTACATTTCAAAGGCATTCCCTGTTATTTCCTTTAGTAAAGCCCCGCTGAAAGTAGGTACATAAAATTTCATTAACATTTTTTTTGTTTCCCTGAAATCCTCGATTTGAAAAAAGAACCTTATAGCAATTCCATTACGGAACCGAATTCAATCTGAATCTATCTTTAGGAATTTTCTTTTAAAGTGAGGACACTAGGGGATTAGGAGAAAAAATTAGGAAAAAAAAATATATTATGCAACTTCATGTATTTTCAGCGGGGGTTTACTAAAGGGGGCCAAATTTTTTGTTATTTTTGGGCTAAGACGTACCGTTTACGAGATAAACGAGATCTTATTGTTTTAAATTCGCATTTGAAACTGTATATCTATGTCGCGTATTTTCAAACCTGATCTCATCTATGTCAGAAATCAGATAAAAAATCCTACCTCGTAAACGGTATGTCGTAGATCGAAATTAACTAAATATACCTAGGTCCAAAATACCAACGGCTAAATGTGGGTGTACTGCCGTGCATCTCTGGCTACTCCATTAAGGAATACAGGGTTTATAGTGTATTCTATTTACGACTTTGTTTTTATTATTGAAGTTGCTACGGAACCCTTCCTTGTACGTGGCCCAACACGCACATGTCCGGTTTTGTAAGCTCCACATTTATCTACGCAGATAACACAGTTCATTTCAAGAAGATGCGTGAATTATTGCAAATCCTTGAATTGAAAAAAGAACCTTTAAGTTCAGAAACCTTCAGAAACCGATGTCAATGTGAATCTATTTTTAGGAATTTTCTTTTAAAGTTAGGAAACTAGGAGATTAGAAAAAAAAATTAGGAAAAAAAATGTTATATGAAACTACATGTATTTACAGCGGGGGTTTACTAAAGGGGGGGAAAATTTCAGTTATTTTTGGGCTACGGCGTACCGTTTACGAGATAAACGAGATCTTACTGTTTTAAATTTCCATTTGAAAGTGTATATCTATGTCGCGTATTTTGAAACCTAATCTAACCTGTGTCAGAAATCGAAATAAAATCTTTCCCCGTAAAGGATATGTCGTTGATCGAAATTAACTAAATATACCTAGGTCCGAAATACCAGCCAGATAATAATCAGTTGATTTCACGAAGAAGCGAGAATTATTGCAAATCCTCGATTTGAAAAAAAACCTTTAAGCAATTGCATTCAAAAACCGGATTCAATGTGAATCTATTTTTAGAAATGGACTTTTAAAGTTAGGAAATTAAGATAAGAAAAAAGAATAGGAAAAAAAAAGTTTTATGAACTTTCATGTATTTTCAGCAGCGGTTTACTAAAGGGGGGCAAAATGTAGTTATTTTTGGGCTAAGACATACCGTTTACGAGATAAACGCGATCTTATAGTTTTAAAATCGCATTTCAAATTGTATATCTTTGTCGCGTATTTTCGAACCTAATCTAACCTGTGGCAGAAATCGGAATAAAATCCGTCCTCGTAAACGGTATGTCGTAGATCGAAATTAACTAAATATACCTAGGTCCAAAATACCAACGGCTAAATGTGGGTGTACTGCCGTGCATCTCTGCCTACTCCATTAAGGAATACAGGGTTTATAGTGTATTCTATATACGACTTTGTTTTTATTATTGAAGTTGCTACGGAACCCTTCCTTGTACGTGGCCCAACACGCACACGCCCTGTTTTGTAAGCTCCACATTTATCTAATCTAGCAGGTAATTGTGAGTTTATTTCACGAAGCCGCGTGAATTATTCCAAATCCTCGATTTGAAAAAATTGCTTATAGCAATTGCATTCAGGAATCGAATTCAATGTGAATCTATATTTAAGAATTGACTTTTAAAGTTAGGGAACTAGGAGATATAAAAAAAAAATAGGAAAAAAAAAAGTTTTATGAACTTTCATGTATTTTCAGCGGGGGTTTACTAAAGGGGGCCAAAATTTCTGTTATTTTTGGGCTAGGGCGTACCGTTTACGAGATAAACGCGATCTTATAGTTTAAAATTCGCATTTGAAATTGTATATCTATGTTGCGTATTTTCAAACCTAATCTAACCTGTGTTAGAAATCTGAAAAAACTATCTACCTAGAAAACAATATGTCGTAGATCTAAATAAACTAAAAATATACCTAGGTCCAAAATACCAACGGCTAAATGTGGGTGTACTGCCGTGCATCTCCGGGTACCCTATTTAGGAAAACGGGCGTTATAATGTATTTATTATACGATTTTTTTTTGTATTTCACGACTACAGCTAGAAGTACTATAAGTTTTTGCTATTGAAGTTGGTACGGATCCCTTCCTTGTACGTGACCTGCACGCACTTGCCCGGTTTGTAAGCCACATTTATCTAATCTACGCAGGTATTTGTCAGTTCATTTCATGATGCCGCGTGAATTATTTCAAACCTTAAAAGCAATTGTATTCAGGAACCGAATTCAATGTGAAACTATTTTTAGCAATTGAATTAGTTAGGAAACTAAGAGAACAGAAAAAAAAATAGGAAAAAAATGTTTCATGAATCTTCATGTATTTTCAGCAGGGGTCTACTAAAGGGGGGTAAAAATTTAGTTATTTTTGGGCTAAGACGTACCGTTTACGAGATAAACGCGATCTTAAAGTTTTAAATTCGCATTTCAAATTGTATATCTATGTCGCGTATTTTCAAACCTAATCTAACCTGTGGCAGAAATTGGAATAAAATCCGTCCTCGTAAACGGTATGTCGTAGATCGAAATTAACTAAATATACCTAGGTCCAAAATACCAACGGCTAAATGTGGGTGTACTGCCGTGCATCTCTGGCTACTCAATTAAGGAATACAGGGTTTATAGTGTATTCTATATACGACTTTGTTTTTATTATTGAAGTTGCTACGGAACCCTTCCTTGTACGTGGCCCAACACGCACATGTCCGGTTTTGTAAGCTCCACATTTATCTACGCAGATAACACAGCTCATTTCAAGAAGATGCGTGAATTATTGCAAATCCTTGAATTGAAAAAAGAACCTTAAAGGAATTGCATTCAGAAACCGTTGTCAATGTGAATCTATTTTTTAGGAATTTTCTTTTAAAGTTAGGAAACTAAAAGATTAGAAAAAAAAATAGGAAAAAAAAATGTTATATGAAACTACATGTATTTACAGCGGGGGTTTACTAAAGGGGGGCAAAATTTCAGTTATTTTTGGGCTACGGCGTACCGTTTACGAGATAAACGAGATCTTACTGTTTTAAATTCGCATTTGAAAGTGTATATCTATGTCGCGTATTTTGAAACCTAATCTAACCTGTGTCAGAAATCGAAATAAAATCCTTCCTCTTAAAGGATATGTCGTTGATCGAAATTAACTAAATATACCTAGGTCCGAAATACCAGCCAGATAATAATTAGTTGATTTCACGAAGAAGCGAGAATTATTGCAAATCCTTGATTTGAAAAAAACCTTTAAGCAATTGCATTCAAAAACCGAATTCAATGTGAATCTATTTTTAGGAATGGACTTTTAAAGTTAGGAAATTAAGGTAAAGAAAAAAAAATAGGAAAAAAAAAATGAAACTTCATGTATTTTCAGCAGGGGTCTACTAAAGGGGGGTAAAAATTTAGTTATTTTTGGGCTAAGACGTACCGTTTACGAGATAAACGCGATCTTATAGTTTTAAATTCGCATTTCAAATTGTATATCTATGTCGCGTATTTTCAAACCTAATCTAACCTGTGGCAGAAATCGGAATAAAATCCGTCCTCGTAAACGGTATGTCGTAGATCAAAATTAACTAAATATACCTAGGTCCAAAATACCAACTGCTAAATGTAGGTGTACTGCAGTGCATCTCTGTGTACTCCACACAGGTACATTTAGGAATACAGGCGTTTAAGTTTATTCATTAGACGCCTTTGTTTCTTGTATTTCACGACTACAGCTATAAATACGATAAGTTTATGTTATTGAAGTAGCTACGGAACCCTTCCTTGTACGTGACCCGCACGCACTTGCCCGGTTTTGTTAGCTCCACATTTATCTAATCTATGCAGGTAATTGTGAGTTCATTTCACGAAGCCGCGTGTTTTATTTCAAACCTTAAAGCAATTGTATTCAGGAACCGGATTCAATATGAATCTATTTTTAGGAATGGGCTTTTAAAGTTAGGAAATTAAGGGACCAGAAAAAAAAAATAGGAAAAAAATGTTTTATGAAACTTTACGTATTTTCAGCGGGGGTTTACTAAAGGGGGGCAAAAATGTAGTTATTTTTGGGCTACGACGTACCGTTTACGAGATAAACGCAATCTTATAGTTTAAATTCGCATTTGAAACTGTATATCTATGTCGCGTATTTGCAAACCTAATCTAACCTGTCAGAAATCAGAAAAAAATCCTACCTCGTAAACGGTATGTCGTAGACCAAAATTAACTAAATATACCTAGGTCCAAAATACCAACAGCTAAACGTGGGTACCACATTAAGAAATTCAGGCTTTACAGTGTATTTAACAAAAGCGCGTGAATTATTGCAATTTGACCCATATGGCGGTGTCAAAAGTCACAGCACGCGTCTTCAAGAAACGTGCTATAGATAAAATATTGTTGTTAAAGTAGGTACTTAGGTACCTACCTAAGGTACAGAAAGGTACAGAAATCAGAGAGTACCTAACACAAACAACGCTTTATTCTTTCGCTTTTTCGCTGAATGTTTGTAACTTTTTCCTGTTTACTATTTACGTAGAAGTTCCGGCGTCGTCAAAGTGTCAAATCATATTTTGTTTACGTTGTTGAATTTGTTGAACACAATTTTCTTTGTTCAAATCACGTAAGCGATTATTCAATCAATGAATCATGTTTGATTTATTTTTATCTTCACAAAGCCATTCATCATTCATCTTATATTTGGCCTGGTTTTTATAGCTAGTTTAACGGCATATTTGGCCTGAGTGTGAAAGTATTGCCTAGTGATATAAAATAATTTAAAACGTCAAATTAAAAAAATATTTGCGTACATAGTTAAAAAAAACAACTTGGGATGTTTTTCATTTTGGTTGTGTCGAAAACGAACGAAGACGCAGAAATAAAACAATACATTTGTAATTACGTTTTATCAATTGCTTTTATTCATAACATTACAATGATATTTTGATCCGTAGAGGTACAATTTGACTTCAAACTATGACATCTCAAGAATACAGACAGACATGGATTTTGTGTTTTACAATACTTACACACTAACTTTTAAGAATAAGTACAGTAAGAGCAATATAAAAAATCATTAAAATAATATTACACGAACATTATAATATTTTCAACATTAAAATAAGTAAATAACTCAATAAAGCAATTGTGATTAACTAGAAATTATTTTTTATAAAAAATAAATGAAAAATACACAATTCAGTCTATTTAATTTGAATTTTGAAATAAACGCAAACGCGGATTGTGTCTTATAGCTTAACTTGTAAAATAGGTTTTACATTGATTCCGGTACAATACTTAATAGTTTAAAACTGCAACAGTAATCACGAACATTGATTTAAATGACATGGTAATTGATATGGATTCCGTTACGGTTGAACTCCTCATCTCCTTCTTGCGTACGACAACCAGGCGGGTAAGTCCGGCTTCTGGAAAAGAGAAAAGACAATTAACTCTTGGAAAAAAGTAGTGAGCAGTAGAGAAAGCAAATGATCAAAATAAATAAATGTCGCCAGACTGACACACCAACTGTATGGTCCCAAACTAAGCAAAGCTTGTACTATAGGTACCGGGCAATAGACTAGTGGCAATCCCAGTGACACCCAGACCAGGGCAAATTACGAAAAGGCCATTTCCGAAATTTGCCCCGACGGGAGTCGAACCCGCAACCACCACGCAGCAAAAGAAGCTTTCTTTAAGGCCCGTATAAATTAATCTATCTCAAGTCTGAGAGCGATCATAAATACGCTTTTGACGAGCAATTTTGTACTGGTGAGACATAAGAATGGAATTTCTTAAATCGGTCTCAGACTTGAGATCGATTTATTATACGGGTCCTAGATTATTTGACGACCGCTTGGCGCAGTGGTTCGAGGGTAGGCCGCTCGCCTCACTGCGCATAGTGGTTGCGGGTTCTATTTCCGCCGGGGCAAATTTCGGAAATGGCCTTTTCGTAATTTGCCCTGGTCTGGGTGTCACTGGGATTGCCACCAGTCCATTGCCCGGTACCTATAGTACAAGCTTAGCTTAGTTTGGGACCATGCAGTTGGTGTGTCAATCTGGCGAATTTATTTATTTAGTTGAGATGGACTCAATTTTCATGTACAGTACTTAACTAAATACTTGAATGTGTTCAAATTTTCTTTATAGAAATAGAATATAAAAAATAGATTTTGATTTTATATGTGCATTTCAATAAGGCGATAACTCTTCAAAACTTAGATCTAAGTTCTACAAGGAAGCTGCCTAATGCATACTTCATCTTGAGCTCCTTAATGTAAAGCTGTAAAAGTAATATGAAAGATCCTTTTTCTATCAAATAGAAATGTAGGTAATTTTTAATAAGTAATAGTCCTCTGTTTTTCTTTGACTATTGTAGGACGTGAGCAATTTAAATTCTCATTAACATACTAAACAGAGCCTAATTGGTCCTTCGCTTAAATACTGACACCCTAAAGGGAGTAGTGCACTGCATTGCCACATTTGACTGATGATTTTCTTTTCCAATAAACTCAAATATATTGAATTTAATTAAAATTGTATCTATCTTAATAAATCGACCTCAAATCTGAGAGCGATCTTGAGTACGCTTTTGACACGTCACATTGTTCTCTAAATTGAGATTATTCGTTTCTTACCTATTTAGTATTTCAATTGAATAGTTTTGCTTATGTTTCATTATTAATGTTGATTGTATAAACTAGACTAGACTTTACATAAAAAATGTTCTAACACAAAATTCAAACCAAAACATGTTGTCTCAATTATTTTTGTCAACAAATAGGGACAACATGTTTTTAATACGAAAGTTACCTACAGTATGAAAATCCTATCCAAAGCAACGCAGACGAGTGAGCAACTTTATTAAAACGTGATCTAGTTATAAAATCTATCAACATACTCCTAGACATCATAAAACGGCATAAATGAAGATATGAACGGCACTTTGAGTGCGCAATATTGACTTCATATGATATTGTGGCCTTTGATGCATACTGAACCGAGCCACTGCATAAAATATGAACCCTGAATGACGAATGCAGTGAAAAGATCATAAAATGAAATATATTATACTAGTTTCTGCCCGCGACTTCGTCCGCGTATACTTAAGTAAAGTATTCTATGTGTTAATCCAGGCTATAAACTATATGTGTTCCAAATTTCATCCGAATCCGTTCAGTAGTTTTTGCGTCAAACAGTAACAAACATACATCCACACTCACAAACCTTCGCATTTATAATATTAATAATATACTACTCGTACAAAATGGGTATACTATTTTTTTTGCAACTTATTTTGTATGTCTCAAACTATCGGCTTTGTGGGACAGTTGAAGTACTAAAGGTTTTGTAGACTTGTGAAATCGGTCAACAGCTGTATTCCTATAACACCTTTTGTTTTTCAAGTTCCCTCCAAAGCTGATGGTTTTAGAATTACAAAGTTAAGTTTTGAAAAAAAAAAAGTATACCCATTATGTGTCACCTTGTATAGTAGGATTGAAAACGTTTGATTCCTTTATTTGATAAATACATCGTATACCAAGAACAGTAAGCTAACTTAACGAGGATGAGCGAGCCAGAAGCTCAACCCCACCCGCTCCCCCTATCTCCTTTCCCTTCCCTGTGTCCCAGTCCCCTTTAAGTTAGTGAGCAGTGCCTTTGGTATTGGAAGCATATATAGGCTACAGTAACTGCTTAACAACAGGCGCGATGACAACATAACAACTTTGTGGATTCCTTTCATTTGTAATTGTTTTATAGAACTAATTCGGCAAACAAGCGATCTGTTGTTGTCAATTGAAGTAATTTTTGCCAAGTAAAGTTGCCAATTAAAGTGTAAAGATAGTGGCATTAATTCCAAATGAAATCAATTATAAGATCCCTGTTATTTCTGGATTTTATTACACCCACGCTTTTTAAAAGTCGGTTGGTTTTTAGAGGTAAACTATTCGTATTGAGTTACTGTTAAACGTAAATAGTCCATAATCTCTTTCAACCTGCTTAACCGATTTTAATGAAATTTATATAGGAGCACCTGAAGAATATAACCCTTTCAAATTCAAAAACGTTCCACAAAAAAAAATACGCACAGACGAACATAGAACCTCCTGTTTTGAAGTCAGTTAAAAAATATCAAAATAACTCAATCCACAACGACTCGATACGACGTTTATTTAGGCCGATTCTTTATTCATTTAAAGCAGTCACAAGGTAAAAAAAGATCAAAGAAACCGGAGGCCGTGCCAACTACCAAGGCTTAATTAACAAATTATATTAAGCGATAAACAGGCGTTTTGATTCAATTTCAAAGGTCCGTTAAACTGCGTACATTGGTAGGGTTTAAAGTAGGTTGGAACAGGCGCGCCGGTGAACCTGCGCATTCGATGAACGGAAAATTATTTAATCATTCAAACTGTAGAATGAAACTTGATTTGAATGTATTCATCGATATAATTGAATACGAAAATAGTTTCTTATTACATGGAGAATTATGGATTAGTATTTGTGAGATAAATAGTTATAACGTACATCCTACTAATATTATAAATATGAAAGTTTGTGAGTGTGGATGTATGTATGTATGTATGTATGTTTGTTACTCCTTCACGCAAAAACTACTGAACGGATTTGGATGAAATTTGGAACACAGATAGATTATAACCGGGATTAACATATAGGATACTTTTTAACCCAATAATCCAATACTACGTGGATGAAGTCGCGGGGCACAGCTAGTATACTTATATACTTACGCTGATGATAGAGTACAGTACCTAATCGTGTTAAAATTGAAAAACAAATAATACTATTCTCGCTGAAACAATGTTAAAAATCCTTCTTTGATTACAATGGGGTGCTTCATCGCGTGATTGGGCAATTTGTTAAAACGGAATCCGAGGATATCCCCTGTCTAGTCTGACAATCAAATCAATTCTTTTACAACATTTTCCCTTGGAAGTTTCTATTAAAGGAACAAAAATAAAAATTTATTGCATTATCGAAAGAAGGGGATCGTTTCGTAAATGTTGTTTGGCTGAATAAGGTTGGAGAAACAAATTGTTTTCAATTTTTCAGATATTTTCCTCTATTTCTTAATCATAAATATGCCAAAGAGATGGGTTTGCGCAATCATTGGTAATCGCCTGATAAGCATTTTATCTTATTATTTTTCCACGACTACGGCAAAGCTAGCTTTGGCGTGTTTCTTTATGTAAAAATTGCGGTCACATCTAGACCGAACTTCGATTTACAACTTTTAGTTCGACGTTGAGTTAACTAAGTATATCATCATCACCTGCTTACCTTTTACCATTATCTGGGGCCGTCCACTTCTTTTCCTTCCATTCATCGCGCTTTCCTGTCATACTCACATCCACTCCAAAGTAAACTTAAGTATGTGAAAAGGCAAAACCATTTCGGTGGTGATTGTATATCATTATAGGAAAGTAGAAGTCTTTTATTTCATCTTTATAGGTCTCCGGTTCAGTCTCCAAAATCCTATTTAAAGTCTCATATCATATTCCTAGTCTTGCTTTTATGGCAATCAGTATACAGTTATTTTTGTCTCCCGCTTTGCAACAGAGGGAAGTCTAGATAATTTTCTTTCAACTCCTCCTATTCTTTATTTCGCTTGAAATCGTGTACCAAGACCATTTAGCTTTTCCCCCGGGAAAAACTAAATTGTTGTAAATATATTCTTTTAGAGTCAAACCTCGGCGTCAGCATTCGACCACGTTGTCGATCCTGGCTTATAGGAGTAGCAGTGGTGGGAGTGTGTGGCGAGCTTGTATTTAAAATAATATCCTTTTCACATTGTACCTAATAATTTATCGATAATGATTTAAGGACCGCTTGGCGCAGTGGTTCGAGCGTAGGCCGCCCGACTCACTGCACATGGTGATTGCGGGTTCGATTCCCGCCGAGGCTAATTTCGGAAATGGCCTTTTCGTAATTCGGCCAGGTCTGGGTATCACTGGAATCGCCCCCATCCATTGTACGGTACCCGTTTTATACTATGTAATGTATCTATGTAATGTTATATATACTATGTAATGATTTTAAAAGAGGAAAGCTACAAAACACTCACTTCAAGGTCCTTGGCCCAGTTCGTGTAGGCGTCAGAACGTTTGCCGAACCTGCGAACAATAAATCAACAATTAGAGACGGGAATGCATAGTATCGATAAAAATCATCTGCGCCGAGTCGATGGAAATGCGTCACCAACGTTGTTACACGATATTGTCGTCTGCATTCTTCTTATAGCTTGTACCTAAACCTGCACAGTGAATTACATCTATTTTTATCGCCGATAATTATGACTATAGTGGTCAAATACAAAAACCTTTATCTGTGCCGTCCTTCTTTAATCTTTACCCACGCAAATATATCAAAATGTCGTCTATTCAAATCTAGTCTAATCCAATCCTAGACAATTAGTGTTACAACAAAAGGAATCTGCGGATTTTACCGTACCTACCAAGCACAAATTGTCTTTAGATAATGAGAGAATTGTACTTAGTAAGTAATTAATTTGCCGTTTAGATAGAAGAGGATTAATTTATTACCGTTAGTTTGAAATTTCGTTTGTCGTAGTGTCATACCTAATTTACCTTAATTATCAGTTTTAGTCCTTTGATATATGTACTTAGGTACCTAATTAAAAGGCATAAATAGGTACTACGCGGTATCTATATATTCTTTTCATAATAAATGTGCTCTAACCAATTTCCTTACAAAAAAAGTATATTTCCGCCGAATTGGCTCCGCTTGGGTCCCGGAAAAGTTATTATCTTTTACGTAAAGATCGCCATTGACCGAATTTCAATTTTCTTATTATAAGCACCGAGTATAGTGGGTACAAAGGGCTACATTTGTTACGCCAAATTGGTTGTGGTATATTTGAAGTCACCGAGTTCTTTTGGTTGATTTTATAACAAAAATGCTTACGTGATCTGTGAGTATTTTTTCAAAGCCTGTAATTTTTTATGTTTGTTTTAGTTAGTTACGAAATTTGAGATAGAACGTATGTATAGCCCGATTATAAGAGAATAGTAGGGTGTCCGTCCACTTGGTTCTCGTATGCATCGGGCCCGGCCGCTACGGACAATAGAATCGTTTCATTTCCAAGTGCTATTGGGTGAAGCGAGCGGGCCTGTTTCGAACAAGTCACTGTCAAGTGGTCGGTCACCCTAAGTTTATTTTCATTATTTCTTTAATAATAACTTCCTTAGATCAGAAAATAAACAGCACCTACGCAGCTTTATTCGCCATTGATATTCCGAAACCAAAAACAACGTATGAATGTGATATGTTTGTTGATAAATAATAATTCCCTAACAACAACTATCGATTCCATCAATACTATAACAGCTAGGGATGGGAATGCATGCAGGAAAACATCGATACGTGCGTCAGAGCGTGCGTCGTCGGGGCAACATCTATCGTACCTTGGTCGGGTGTGGTAGGAGTATATGCTGTCTAATTTCTGCAGGACGAGAAGACGCACAGCACGATTTAACAAGTCTGGATCGACGCGATCTTCATCCGCAACGTCGCGGCGGTCGATCCTGCCAATATTTCGATATCGATAAAGCAATCGTGTTCGCAGCACTGTGCAACACGGCCAAGATACGATGGATGTCCCATTCTTTGAGGGTCTGTGGAACTAATACTGTTGATCACTATATAATTTGATCAATAGCGATTAGAAGACACTATTTGGTATGGAGGTCTCTACTACATACTACTGAAGAAAGGATAATGCGCTTTAAAACTCTGCTGAAATTGAAAAAATATAGGATACATTATTTTCTGGGCAAGTATACCTATCTGTGCAGATGTGTGATGAAACTATTAAGAATAAAAAATACCGAATAATATTAATTTTGATTTATTTTACTTTCAATTGTATGTATTTGACCCCAAATTCCTTTAAATGTGACAATTAAGACATCTTTTCAGGTAGGTAGGTAATTTTCGTTGTTACAATCTGCCTCCTATAATCTAACCGTTTCTTTCACATTCTAAATGAGTGGAGTTTCCCATGGTTGCTACTACGGTTACAACGTATTCTTCGACGTTATAAAAATACCGTCAATCTTCCCGAATATCTCAGCATATAAAGGGTATACCAAAACATAAACTCTGGGTACCATAAAAACTTCAATAAACCAGTGTTACCGCATCACAAGCAAGCTTTACTACTATTTTATATGAATATTATGAATAATGCCAGCCTTCTTTGTTAGATCAAAAGTGCTTCATAATATGGACAGTTGTTGGTTCTCTAAGTAAAACAAAAACATCATGATCACCTACCAACATCATAAAATTCAATAAAAGAATTGTAAGTAATATCAGATCCGGGCTATACCAGTGTAGGCAACACTCAAAGATAATATCTTTGAGTGTTGCCTTATATTAATAATTTGTGCTCCTATTGTTCCTAGTATCCCTTTCAGTATGTTTTAAATTTTTTTTGCAATTACATAACTTTTACTAAAAAATATTACAGAAAAAGTACTAACTACAAAAAATATTTGCAATCGTATTTTTGTATTATTATATACTCATTAATAGGTACATGGGTAGGTCACTTATTATATATAAGAAGGCCAAATAGCATAGTTGAGAGAATTCAGCAAAGTTCTGTGTCGGGAATTTACGAAGATCGAGCTTGTGTTACTTTTGGGAATGTAAAAACACTTGAGGGAGATCTGAAACTATGAGGAAGTTTAATAGTGTGTAATCGATACTCAGTTCATCAAATTTAAAGTGGAACGAACCTATACAGGGTGAAATAAAACTCAATGGTCAATTTGATTTGCAAGGTTCAGTAAATGAAACATAATATAATAATAACAATTTAGCCCTTTTGACGTCCCACTCCTGGGCACGGGCCTCCCCTCAACACGAGGGGCATTCAGGCCATAATCCACCACGCAGGCCCAGTGCGGGTTGGCGGATTTCACATGGCATTCGAAAATTGATTAGATCTTCTTAGACATGCAGGTTTCCTCACGATGTTTTCCTTCACCGTAAGCAAGTGATAATCATATAGAAATTATGATTCGTACAGAGATTTCGAAAAATCCAGAGGTGTGCGCCGGGGTTTGAATCCAAGACCTGTTCCCCGCAAGACGCGTGCTTAACCCATCGGCTATCACTGCTTTGCTAAATGAAACATAATCATCATAAAATGTTAAATCAAAAGAAGTTTGAGTAAAAAATTATAGGTACCTATTAAATTTATTGCTTGAAAGTTGAAACCTTGCAAAGTGGTTTAATGGTATCTACTCAGTACCTACACAAGTTTTTTATTATGTACTTTTCCATTAGCTAGTGTTGTTTTCTAAATTTGCACATCAGCATTTTTTACAATTTTGATGTTATTTTAGAAATAATATTACTGCGCACTGGTGAAATTGCAAGACATGTCTTATATAATTACGCAAACAAATAAATACCTCTCATTTGTGGACAAGAAAAGGGGAAGCCTTTACCCAGGAATGAAACAGTCTTACAGTCTAATAAAAAAAAGAACATGCCCATCGTCACTTCATACTCAATATAGGTAAACTAATCTATATCCAGAACTACAATCGCTACGCCTATCCACATCACCCGATAATATCGTTAACAGTTCAACACATTGCGTAATTAGTACACCACTCGAGTCGTTCATTAAATAACCCATCCGACCGTGAATATAATCATATTGGTTTAGAACAGTTATCATAATCCGTACTTGACATAACGCGTCACCTACTATAGTAAAAAGATTATGATGTGCCCGTTCATTTTAAAGGAGAAAGTAAAATTTGCTCGAAGCCCTTTTTATAAGTGCTGGGGAACAAAACTCCATCGACAAAATGTAGGTGCGTCTATTTTTCTGCCCACCCCTTCGAAGCATACATGGGTGTCAATTTTATCGCCCTGATAATTATTAAACCTTGTAGGTTTAGGTACTAAGCACATATATGAAACGGTTTAGTTCATAGATACTGATTATTAAACCCTGTCTATCAAAGTCTATGTAGTAATGGCTGGTTTACACGTATGAAGTACTTAGTCCAGTAGTTAAATAACTAAATTTAAGCGAATTAATTTTAAATAACGGTTGTCACGTTCACTAATTCAAGTTCCGCTCTTCAATTTGTCTAAGATGAGAAACTAACAACGCATTCAGATACTAAAATATATTTCAACTAGCTGTGCCCCGCGCCTTCATCCGCGTAGTATTGGATTATTGGGTTAAAAAGTATCCTATATGTTAATCCCGGTTATGATCTATCTGTGTTTCAAATTTCATCCAAATCCGTTCAGTAGTTTTTGCGTGAAGGAGTAACAAACACATACATACATACATACATACATACATCCACACTCACAAACTTTCGCATTTATAATATTAGTAGGATGATTAAATTTAGTGATCACTATGACTGACACTATATCGAAAATCTCTTGTTGTTCGGCTTGCTTATTTCTATAATAAGAGTTTCTTATATTCCACCAACGATCGTTCAAGTAATATTCTTAAACAAACATTATTTTAGTGTCTTCCTGCCATTTCAAAATTTTATAAAACAGATCTCCAAACAGACCTATGCATTTAAATAGACTGTGCAAATCCAAACATGCAAGTAATTAACTAAGCTCACCAACTTATCCAAAAAGGATAAATATAAAAATATGTTAACTTACACGCTAAATTACTTGCCACTTATTACTAAACTAATTGACTACAGGTATTTTTAGTCACTTAAAAATAAGCACTTGACTACTTAACACGTGTAAATCAACTATAACAGTGTGAGCATAATTTATAATCAATATTCGCCAATCAAAGTTGGTAACAAGATCACCCCAATCCGCTGTCCCTTGCCCGACCTTTAAATTTTACGTGTTCAATCATTGTTGGTGACGTGTGGGGAGTACTAAGATTGTTTTAACAGTTTGGCGAGTCTATTGTCTACTATCAGCTTGGCAATACCACCTTAAAAATGTTCTATATGAATCACCAGGGCCCTAACCACGCTAGCTACTCAAATCGTAATAGAAAAGCAAACGCTCGCGATTACGTTTCAAACGCTCAGCTATTGACGTTTGGCTGACACGAGCTTCACGATTTCTACTGACATTGATATGGTATGGTGTCAGCAAAACGTCAAAAGCGGAGCGTTTGAAACGTAATCGCGAGCGTTTGCTTTTCTATTGCGATATTCATTTTTAAGGTGGTATTGCCAAGCTATAGCGAATTGACTATAGTTCATATTATACAGGCTGGCTCAACCGGGGTGATACCATTATCTGACAGAGATCAGCGTAAAGTAGCTACTTAAGCTGCGTTTCGTACGATTAGTGACAACGCCGGAGACCAACCCCCCCATCCCTTACCCTCGTTCAATCTAAAGCCCCTTGAGGGCGGGAAAGTAAATAAAATAAAAATAATGTAGCCCTTTTTTCTCGTCCCACTCCTGGGCACGGCCTCCCCTCAATACAGGGATTCAGGTCATAATCCACCACGCTGGCCCATTGCGTGTTCGCGGATTTCACATGACTATCGAAAATTGGCTAGATTTTCTAAGACAAGCATGTTTCCTCACGATGTTTTCCTTCGCAAGTGATAATCATATAGACATTATGTTTCGCACATAGATTTTGAAAAAAGCGCGAACCAGGGTTTGTACCCAGGACCTTGTGCCCGCAAGACGCGTGCTTAACCAATTGGCTATCACTGCTTAAATAAATAAATATCGCCAGACCGACACACCAACTGAATGGTCCTAAACTAAGCAACGCTTGTGCTATGGGTACCGTGTACAATGTACTGGGGGCGATCCCAGTAACACCCAGACCAGGGCAAATTACGAAAAGGCCATTTCCGAAATTTACCCCAGCGGGATCGAACCCGCAACCACCATGTGCAGCGAACCGAGCGGCCGACGCTCAAACCACTGCGCCAAGCGGACACCAAACAATGACATTGGTATAGCAAGCATCTATAGCCTACGGTAACCGCTTAACATCAGGCAGGTCAAACGCTTGTATTCCGACTTTGTTACATAAAAAAATAAAATTTAAATTAGTGAAACTGAATTATTAAATGACGCCCGGCTATGTGTAAGCGAGGCCCCGCTCGGCGCACTGCACCAAATGGTTGCGGGTTCGATTTTAGTCAGCATAAACTTCGGCAATAGCAATTACACAATATCTACAAGCGTTTCTAAGTTTGGCACCAGTTTTCTTTAATTCTCTTTCAGGACCGAGAGGATGTCTGCGCTGGCAGTAAATTGGCGTTGGTATATGTATAATATTGTATAATATTGGCGTTGGGTTGTTGCGCCGTTCCTCCTCTTTCGGCTACCGTCGCGAGAGTCGCCACTTCTGTCTTTCAAAAACTCGTCTCTGGTCGTAAATTTTTCTGGTATGAACACTTTAAATATTTGAGTTCCTCGAGCATTCAAGTGATCAAATTGTGTGAAATACATCGAAAGAATGACACGCCGTAACAGATCAATTTTATTTTCACGTTATTTCTAGTTCAATTCACATTTCACAGTGACATTATTTCCTTCACCACCTCTAACGCACTCATTTGCTTGTCCGCCCCCGTAACTATTAAATGACGTCATTAATCAAGCGTACCGTCACCAAGTTTCCAAAGTAAGTAATCACCAAATTGGACATTACAAGGGGACATCCTCGTTGGCACGCAAGAGAGACATTACCTTTGGTTGCTGGCAAATAACGTTTGGGAGCCTTTTGTTCTGATTTGAACCCTAATAGCGGTGACAGACTTGAGCTAAACCCCTAGCAAAACATCTGACAATCAGGAAAAATATAAGAATACTCTTTATAAGACTCATGTCTGACACTGCCATAATATTTCATTAGGGTTACCTATATTTTAATTATTATTAATTTTGATTATCTAGGGCCGTTTCATTCATAAAGAATAGAATAGGTTGAAATTAATTTATATAGATTTTAAGCCATTTAAATATATTTATTTGGGCAATAATTTTTCAAAACAAATGCTTTGGAATGTCATGGTAAGCAAATATATTTTGGGGGTTCATTAAAGGTGACTTTGACATGTGAAAACAACAGTACAACATACCAATATGCATGCTTATAACTGGAAGTTAACTACGAAACATTTATAGTCAAATACAGCGAAGCTAATAGGGCCCAAACTATTTGACTTTCCTTGTTGATGTAAGTAAACAGACAAGTCACGTTGAACACAAATATGTATGTTGTGTTACAGTAGATACGTTCGGAATTGCAATAACGTAGGTACGCAAGCGTCGACAGACTCCCACCATTAATTTAGTCGTCAATTTAACTGCCAGTTTCTCAAAGGAATATATATATATATATAGCTACATGTCATTGTCACTATTTGTATGGAAATAAAACAGTGTTCTTTGAGATACGTTTCTTTTGAAAAGTTATCCACATCGTCATGATGATGTGAATTTTATTAAATGTTAAATACAGATATTGTTTTTATTTATGTATATATCACGTGACAACCTTTCAGAGTACTTATTGCACCAAAAACAATTGATTCGAACTTCTTAAGTGGTTTAAAAAGGTTTGTAAAAAAATAAAGAAAATAATATGTTTTGTGACGTAACTCTTCAAGTTAAGCCAGTCCTATTATATCCTTACTAATATTATAAATGCGAAAGTAACTCTGTCTGTATGTCTGTCTGTCTGTCTGTCTGTCTGTCTGTCTGTCTGTCTGTCGCTCTTTCACACCAAAACTACTGAACCGATTTCAATGAAATTTGATACACAGATAGTCTAGAGCCTGAGAAAGGACATAGGCTACTTTTTATCCCGAATAATTTTATCCCGTATGCTCCCGTGGGACAATTATCGATCCTACTGAACGGATTTGGATGAAATTTGGAAACCAGATAGTTCTAAACCTTTATTAAAACATGGGATACTTTTAATCCCGAATACTTTTAATCCCGTATGCTCCCGTGGGACAATTATCGATCCTGCTGAACGGATTTGGATGAAATTTGGAACACAGATAGTTCAAAACCTGGATTAAAACATGGGATACTTTTTATGCCGATAGTATGTTCCCGTGGGACAATTATCGATCCTACTGAACGGATTTGGATGAAATTTGGAAACCAGATAGTTCAAAACCTGTATTAAAACATGGGATACTTTTTATCCCGTATGCTCCCGTGGGACAATTATCGATCCTACTGAACGGATTTGGATGACATTTGGAACACAGATAGTTCTAAACCTGTATTAAAACATGAAAAAAATAGATAAAAAAAAACAGATAGTTCTAAACCTGTATTAAAACATACCTGTATTACAACATAGGATACTTTTTATAACTAATACTTTGTATCCTGATAGTATGTTCCCGTAGGACAATTATCGATCCTACTGAACGGATTTGAATGAAATTTGGAAACCAGATAGTTCTAAACCTGTATTAAAACATAGGATACTCTTTATCCCGAATACTTTGTATCCCGATAGTATGTTCCCGTGGGACAATTATCGATCCTACTGAACGGATTTGGATGAAATTTGGAAACCAGATAGTTCAAAACCTGTATTAAAACATGGTATACTTTTTATCCCGAATACTTTTTATCACGTATGCTCCCGTGGGACAATTATCGATCCTACTTGAACGGATTTGGATGAAATTTGGAAACCAGATAGTCCAAAACCTGTATTAAAACATAGTATACTTTTTATCCCGAATACTTTTTATCACGTATGCTCCCGTGGGACAATTATCGATCCTACTGAACGGATTTGGATGAAATTTGGAAACCAGATAGTTCAAAACCTGTATTACAACATAGGATACTTTTTATCCCGAATACTTTGTATCCCGATAGTATGTTCCCGTGGGACCATTATCGATCATACTGAACGGATTTGGATGAAATTTGGAAACCAGATAGTTCAAAACCTGTACTAAAACATGGGATACTTTTTATTCCGAATACTTTTTATACTGTATACTCCCGTGGGACAATTATCGATCCTACAGAACGGATTTGGATGAAATTTTGAATACAGATAGTTCAAAACCTGGATTAAAACATGGGATATTTTATATGCCGATAGTATGTTCCCGTGGGACAATTATCGAAAACCACGAGGGCGATGTTGTGAGATTTTCGTGTTTTTTTATGTGCAAGCCATTATCGTCAAAATAGTGAACCTTAAATACAATGAAAATTGATAATTTATTTTGAAATAGCTGGTGGCCGAGTCTTATTACCTATTATACTACTACGACTTACTATTAGGATGTACATTTGGTAGTAACAAATTAATCCTTAAATCAAAATAAATACTTTTATCACTTCTGGTATTTAAAGTACTAGCCGACCGACTTTGACGGGACTTTCACTGGCGGATAGCTTATGTTATAAGAAGTAACGTGAGCTACTTTTATAAAAAAAAAAACTTTCCGTATACTCTGCGAACTAGACAAATATTGTTTGTTAAATATTTTTTTTGTTAAGTTAAATTCAACGCGGACGAAGTCGCGGGCACAGCTAGTGTATAATAAGGACAAAAAGAAAGCATACTAATCCATTTATACTTGCTATCTACAGAAGCATAAAAACAGAGAGTCATGACAAACCAAGTCTTCAAAGAGCAGTATTTAAATAAAGAAATAAAACATCCAGTATAATCATAACAAGATCTCTCGACTGACTACATGTTATTACCAACAACCCCTTCTTTCATGAATAAATAACACAGGATGGGGTGGGACAAAAAATTGTTAGATCCGATAACTAAGATTGATTTATGCTGATGAAATTGTGCTGAAGATCATGGCACTTGGAGTCTGCACGGAAATAAAATTGACTGTAATGGACGTGGAATAGACAGCCGTTGAAAGGGGCAACAATTTAGCACATTTTAATTTTTAACGAAATGCATAAAACATGGTAGGCTGTACTGGACCGACTGTGTAGAAAACTCGTCTCGTAATTCACCTGATAACCATTTGGTTTGAATATAAACTAAGTTTTTTATCTTATATAAATTTTATAAATATCAAGGTAATATTACTAGTTAATAAGACTGTATGTATTAAGAATCCTCTGGACAATATAAGATATATTCTACACCCCACACACGTGCCGTAATGAAATGAACCCAAAAACAGCCAAAGCTTTCATAAACTCAAAGGCTTTTTACCCGCACAATACTTTGTTGCGTCCTTAATTCAATTCTCATAACACTTTCTAAAGAGGAAACTGCAAACCGTGTTACTCTCACGAAGACGTGTTGAATTATTTTTTAAACCTCATTGTGACGGTTAACAAAACGTCTGATTAAAATTCACAACAGTAGGGAACCACGCATTTAACAAATAAATACTTTAGTGTTATGCGGCTCAAAGGCTTTTGAGAATAAGTTGGAAATGTAGAAGTTGAGTAGGTAGTCCGTGGGTAGACTTCATGGTTTTTTTTTATTCTTTGCAGTGATGGTCGTTACGTGTAGTTTTGAAGGCAGACAGAGTCACCTCACTGTGTTTCGCTCTATCATTCTTGTTGTGCAGTATGTTGCACTCTTCCAGCGATACAAGATGTGATGAGGTCGGTCCATCGAACAGATTAACTTCACACTATCTAATGCTTTCCACTTTGCTTTGCGTAACCAGATGCCAGGTACTTTACTATATCGAGTTCCGATTAATTTGAAATGCGTGTTGTACTCGCTAATACTTTGATAAAGTAATTGGAGTAGGAAAATGTTGGAGTTATTTTACAGCACTGAATTTTCAGCGCCTCTTCAATTGTTTGTCATTTCCGACGAGGTCATTTTAATGGTATGTACAAAATAGAGTTTACCAACAGGTAGGTCTCTAAAGGAAATGGACAAGACGAAAATCACGCGCAGTGGACGTCCTCCTTTTGGTGATAGATGGTTTAAAATCTGGGATTTAGGATAGGTTTTAACAGAGGTTGTAAACCTTCTCTGGACCTAGGATATGGTGTCACCTTTTTTGGGAAACTCGATTGCACGCCTTCTCAAAATATCCAAAAGTCTTTGAAGAGATATTTTCTTTATCATTTCTTCAGTTCTACCTCGCTTATTTTAGTGAGAAGGTTTAATAGACGGAGCGTGGTACAAAGTTGCAATCTCAAAGGTATTATCTCAGGAGCAAATTGTAGTAAATTTTATTCCAAGAATAACAAATGATTTGCGTACTAGTTTGAGAAACTGTATTTATAAACCGGTTGTTATTATAAATTGCAATCTACGAGTAGGAAATTCTGAGTAGAGTAGAAAAGTACACTTCACTGAACTAACGATCAAGAAAGTGTACTCTTTGCTAAGAAGTGGAGGTTACAAGGAGTCATCTTCGTAAAACACCAATTAGTTTTATTAGTTCATAATTGTTTATACAAAAAAGTTACCTATATCGAGCACGTAAGCAATACTTTTATTCGTCGCTAGAAAATAATATTAACATTCAAATCATAATTAACACATGATAGAGACCAAATTAATTTTAAGACCGAGTTAAATTTTAACAAGAGTTTAAGTCCACTCTCTATTGAGCTACTTCATGATACAATCAAGATTAAAAATGCAAAAAGCCAATGGTAGGTATTGAAATTATAAGCTACAGTTTCAAAATGTCAAGACATTCAATATACCTTTTTTATAACACCCACATTACTGACTAAAAGCTTCACTGTAAATGATCAAGGCAACAATCCGTGACTCTTTGTTATTGATAGTATGTCCCTTCGGGAAATAATGTCAATAATAATGTCTTTGATGCCACTACAAAAGGCTTTATTTGTGATGGCCAGATGTTGGCGGTAAGGTATTATTTGCAAGGAAAAGATCAATTTTGGCGTGTAATTTAATATAGACGAATAAATAAGTTGGGACAGATTATTGGAAATATAGACCGAAGGACCCAAGTGTATAAAAGCAAACGGAGTCAACCAAGAAGGTCGCTGATGTTAACCTTTAAGTAGGTAATCATAAGCGAAAAAAACTGGATGATATCCAGTATTTTCTCTTACTTTTTTATTAAAATATTACTAGCAATGTGTATTCTCGTTAGCCCCTCCAGCTAAGCTAATATGCTTATGTTAGGAGTGGGCCCACGTCCATAGTTTAATGGCTAGGATGGTATCGAACCCGAAACCTCTCGGCTACGAAGGTGGCCCGTCTAACCACTAGGCTATTGACGCCTTAACTTCTTACATAACTCGTGTGTCATCATATCATATGTACCTACGCTTACAGTGCCTAGGAAACATTTATTAGTCACGAAGTTTCGAAATCGAACATGGTTTACACAAAACGATTCGAATGCAAGCGAAAGATTTGACACAAATATTACCTATTCCTATCACACATATCCACAAGACCTATTCCTAAATTCTTCCAAAACTTTTTAGTGGACTAGTTAATATACTTTGTTGCAAATAAATAAATAAATATCGCCAGACTGACCAACTGTACGGTCCCAAACTAAGCAAAGCTTGTACTATGGCTACCATACAATGGACTGGGGGCGATCCCAGTGACACCCAGACCTGGGTAAATTACGAAAAGGCCATTTCCGAAATTTGCCCCGGCGGGAATCGAACCCGCAACCACCATGTGCAGTGACCCGAGCGGCCTACGCTCGAACCACTGCGCCAAGCGGTCGTCAAATAAAAAAATGCAAACGCAAATACACGCATATAAAAAAAATACTTGACTTAAAACTGTGTTGACTCAATAAAAATGGCGATTCAAAACAGACGTCTTAAAAAATGCAGCAACCATTTTTATTTAATAACGGGATTAAAGGAGTTTTCCTTTTAAAATAAGTCAGACTTATAAACCGGTTGTTTGCGCAAGAACATTGCAGTTTTATTCAAATAAAGTGGGCTTTTGAGTAAGTTAAAGACAAACAATTGCCTTTTAACTTGAAACCCTGAGGACACTGCTTAGGAATAATTAATTTATTTCTATATTAAAAATACAAGGAATAGATAACCGTAAATATCATACATTTTAAATTTAGATTACCGTGAGTTTACACCAGTGAAACATTTACAATGATTTAAACACAACTTGTCATTTCAAAATCTATTGCTGCATTTCCTCTACTGCTTTTCAGGAACAGTAAGGTAGAGCCGGAAATGGAATATATAGTGAAACGTTAGTGTCGGGGGTCCCTTTTTTGACAGCTGATCTTGATCTGATCGGTATAAAGTTTGTCGTCTTTATTCTGTGGTGACTGTTTCATTGCTTTAAGCACAAGTTTTAATTTAGTATTAATATTATTAGGCACACCTCTACTCTTTAAGTAAGTAAGCCCACAAAGAACCTACGTTACCATATAAACATCACAGCGTTTCAAATCGCTTCTAAAGAGCACAACACACCGACAGTTGTCTCAACGTAGGAGCGGCAATTTAGTCATAAAGGACATGTCGGAACTTGTCCAGCCCCGTTCTGGCTGTAATTTTCTCCGTGACAAGGTCTTATCTCGTCACTGTTGCATCAGTGTGCCGACACACCCTGTCCGACAACGAAATGACTGCACAACACTACAAAGGAAAATTACACACGGACAGAATTGGTTCTGCTACTGAATTCACGTTGTGATGAAGGTGGTAGAGTTGAATTTTAAGTGAATTTTCATTGTTGGTGAATAGTTTAGGATAAGGCGAAGGCGCCTGTCTAGCCCGCGAAATTCAAAATTTTCGAGTATTTGTATAGTTTATCAAAAATCTGAAAACATTTAAGACAACATTTTGTGATTTGCGAAAAACACAGTATGCACTGCGTTTATTAATAGATTTATTTAACTCTAAATATTATCACGGTGGATATGATACTAGTAAATCACTAAATATACAAATTGCCAGATTATCTGGATAGCTGTCGTTCTTGAAATGTTTTAGAGTAAGTTGGATATATTAATAAATGCACTGCACACGGTCTTTTTCGCGAATTACCAAATGTGCCTTTTATTATTGTCAGATTTTGAAAAATTTCTAAAAACCTTACAAAATTTGAACTTCGCGGGCTAGATGGGCGCTTTAGCCTTAATGAGTGTTGGCTGCGATAGATGAGAGCTTCATAATTAAACTGCTCCTCAGCAATAAATATAACAAAATAGGTAGCAATAGATCATACTTTTGGCATAACAATGAATGACACAACACGATAAATTACGAAAACCATTTTTTTATATCGGAAATTAGAATATTAACACGATTCTTTATAGATCGTTCATTTCACAAGGACGCGTATTGTGACTCTTATGGCAACGGCATATTGATCAATTTGCAAGATTTAATTCTTGCGTTTTCGTGAAATGAATTGACTATAATCCGATTGAACTACGCTTTGACCACGTAGAAACAGGTTGGTGGAAATTATACATTGGCCGTTCATATAGAATGCAAAATAAAACCCAACGTAATGCCAACTAAAGCCCAAATTTGCTTTTTTGCAAAAACCTTTAGGCGTTCTTCTAATTGGCAATCGCTCGCGAGAGCATACGGTGCGAGTTAATCGCGCGATAAATTTTTCGCGACTAAAATACTTACTCGACGAACTAAAGCCATTTCGCCCTTACTTTAATTAGGACACTGAATAATGATTGATAGTTTTATTGATCGCGAGTTCTTGCGATCAATGTAATGCGATCGTCGCATGATTAAGTTAGCGATAGCTAATTAGAACAACGCCTTGAGGACCAAAGAATTTTCCGTGTACAGCAATTTGTCTCGACCAATTTTCACAGCGCCAATAATAATTTATTATCTTCAGAAATATTATGATCGACATAATTTAGTCATGAAGGCCTAACTGAAAACATGAACCATGAATTTCAAATTTGTTTATTTAGGTTAACTTTTATACGTGGAGTTATTGAATTGAGGATTAGCGATCAGTTCTCGAATAAATATGGAAAATAAATTAATAGCACACTGTATTATTGCCATCTCCTTGTATGCATCCGGCAAAAATACGTGGTTATAATTTATTTTTTCTGCAGATTATTTCAATTTCATTGGTTTCTTATTTAAAAATAGTGATGTACCGTATTCTCAACTCATATTGTGTGAAGTTCTACCGGGATAGTGTAACTACCTCGGCTTTGGACAACCGCGGTACACCCTCAACTAGTATCAATTGCCTGTACCTATACTAAAGCCAAACTTGATATGAAGTTTTAACAACAATATTTTTACACCTTTTATGGCAAGATAGCTATAACAACAAAATAATAATGGTGTTTTTCATTGGTTTTTATTTGGTACTACATATTAAAAAAAATAAAAAAATGCTATCAGTTTGTTAACATCTGCCTTTTAATGATTACCAGGTAAGGGTATGTTACCTATTAAAAATTTCCTATAAAGTACAAACCTATCAACCTATAATAAGAGATAATATATATTATGTTTTCAGATGTCGTATTACCTTAAAAATAGTACAGATACCTACTGCATTTTTCTATGTCCTTATAATTCTAACTTCTCGCAAAAGAATATTAAACAAACAGATCACATTTCACAAGTTCGCTACCCACACTATTTGTATACTGTTGTGGGGAGCGAAGGATCTATTTCAAGGATTCAACAGAAAGAATGATCTAAAACCGTAACATGTTTATGTGAATTGATAACGTTGTTGTATTCAACGAAACAGGTGTATTTGTTTCTTTATTGTGCGGTTCTCAGAGGGGATGTTTGTTACGTCTGTTGAAATTCGCCCACATCCTTTATTTTATCCACAATACAAAGAATTAATAAGCTGATATTAACCTCCATAATTTTTGTTTTAGATACTTAGGTATATGTTAAAGCAATATTTTTGGAAAATGATCTATTTTTGGAGATACACACAGGTCAAATATCGGTGATAATTTCCAGAACGAGATTTGATCGCCGACTTTTGACGCTGACTATATATCATGATGATTGGACTTTGTAGCTAAACATTATAGCTTAAAACCCTTCCAAAGTATTTGATTGGACTTCAAAGTCGGTAATGGCGTTACCGCCAATACTTCAAGATAATTATTAGTTCCAAAGATATCATTAGGTAAGTACCTAATTACTGTATACCATAATTTCATTTCAGTGTTTTTTTTATTTATAATGTAAATAAATTTTGTAACGTTATTATTCAGTGATACGAGACATAACATAATATTAATGCCTTCTAACCTTGAAAAATTTGTTCGATCAGTTAAGATAAGTGCCTACTGCATATATATAGCTACATACATACCTACTTTATAAATTATATTCTATTCTATTCAAATTTTATTTCCATGCTAATGAGAAGTTAGGTAACCACAATTCAATTTATAATTGCTTGTTTTCATACAGTATATAGATACTTAAATTTTCGTATTTTTCCATTACAAAAATTTTAATGAAAATCTCCGTCAACTATGAAACTCCCCAGGACGTGTTTTAAGTCGAGACACCGGCGTTATCATGGCCCTCTATCGCCTCCTGATGACTGATCGCGATAGTACACAATCTTGACTTACTAGGTGAATTATTTTTTCCATCTATATAGAAATAATGCTACGTGCTAATATAATATTAAGTCTACGGCTTAGACTATCAAAACAAACGGTGTCATTACAAAAAAGTTAAACATGCTATCAAAACGAGTTTTGTGTTTTTACCTAGAAAAATTGGACAACTCTAGTTATTCACGTGTGTAACTTTTTTTGTTAAACACTGAAAATGTCAAACAAAACAAAAGCGATACCTGTATAAAGCTACAGAAATCAATGTTTCAAAGTAACTGCGTAAAAAGAAGTTTGAAAAGTTTTTCGATTACAGTTGCGTTATAAGATTTTTTACGAGCAAGCAGCTTAAACTGAAATACGGAATTTTCTAAACAAAAGACTGAGTGATATGCGTATCAAAACATATATTAATAATATGAATGAAAAAGCATTCAAGTTCATCATCCGATCACAAGATGAGCTGAAATTATGAAGAGATACTTTTCATCAGGTAATCAATGTTCTTGTGTCCCTCTTCCCGACTACGAAGCTTCTGATTTGCTACGCGCAGCCGCTACGCCGTAGTGATCTTGCTACGACAATCTGCTACATAAAATGAACTAAACCTAAACTCACCTCGGTCTTGCAGCTTGGGTATAGTAGCGATCCAGTTCTTGCAGCATGCGGAGTGCGTCGGCCATGTCGTGAGGCCCCTCCTCACGGGCCTCGGCCAAGCAGACCAGGGCAACTACCACAGCGATGGCAACGAAGAAGCTCTTGTTCAGCATTTTGATACCTTTTATGAGAAGAATAGTTGTTAATTTTGAGTGACAAACAAAAATGGGCAGTTACGATTTTTTTACTATGGCAAAAGTGACTTTCTGAACGTATAAATGCTATAAAAAACAATATTATGGGTTCAGGTACAGGTATCACGGAAATAATATTACTTTGTTTATTTTCCAACATGTGTAAATCACATCACACCCTTTTCCAGTGGAATAAGCACGACACCGAAGGACGCTGACGTCTTATTTAGGACACGATTATATTATGCAAAACTGTTGTAAATTATTGTTCCTACATGATCGCATTATAATAGACTTTGAGAATTACGTCCTCTAGGGAGGAAGCGAACGTCATACAGAATAGGAATTGTGATTTATTATTATTTGTCTAATACGACTGAGGTTGATGGTAATAAAGTTTACAGTTGCTTGCCATGTCATATTTGGTAAAAGTAGTACCTAACTGGCGACGCTAGGTGACGTGACTGACGTCGATCTTCCGTGAGAGTATACCAGCCCGGTCAAGCCAGCCCGTAAGATATAACCGACTAAGCGACATAATCAGTTGAAATAAAAAGTAACTTCATAGTATCATGTCGTATGTAGTCATTTTGCTACAGAAATGAAATGAAAAATGAAATGAAAAATATTTATTCAGCACAGGGAACACATAAGGAAATATCAGCACATAATTATAAACTAAGTGAAATATATAAACCTAAGGTCAGTAAGCTGCATTTCCTACAGTGTGAGCTGTACCGAAAGGCATTTGGCTCAGCATGTGCTGGTGCATGGTGCTACAGCTTGCCTCTACCTCTAAAAATCCGTTTTCTATACAGGAATATTTTTCCGCAGTTAATAAGGGGCTTAGTTTGCCAACAAATTAGTTTCAGATTCATAAAAAACAAGAATTTATAGCCAACATTTTGTCATAATCAAAAAGTAAAACGCTGGACCGTCGTCAATGACTCATCGATGCGGCTTAAATCCGAAGACAAACTGAAAAAGCTCCAAGTTAAACAAGCCGTGGACATTGTGGACCGGCTCATGGTACCTACCCATTTCATCCCTTTGTCAAAGAGGTAAAAATTAAACGTGAATATTAATTGTTTGCCTTATAAATAAACTTTTGCAGGGGCGGGTACGCTTAATACCTTTCTGAAGAAGTTTGTTAGCAAATAGTCTTTTTACCCGACTGAATCGGGCCAGCAATGGAGGGTGATGTCGGTATTTATTACGTTGGAATGAGTATGTTTGGCGAAACAATTTAAGATCAAATAAACAAACAAGAAATGTACCTACATTAGGCTATACAATGGTTACAGAGAATTAAATTGCGTGTGCTCGTATTACAATAATGTAGATACGCATTAAGCGTATGATTCAAAAAAGGGAACACCTGTCAAAAAAAAAATCGGTCGGTTTTCAATCCTATTTCTTTTTTATTTTATTTTTTATTTTCAACCTCATAAAAAAAACAAAAAAATATATCCACCATAAAAGTTCACTTTACATTAGTAGTTACCAACATTACTATGTTTTTTTTTTAAGTATTACAATTGATTAGCGTCGTAATAATGTAACTTTTGTGCGCTTTTGTATAAACGTGTCGTTTCGACGAAAATGCTTGTGATGACCTTTCCTTTGCACACACCATTCACAAAGTAAAAGCCTATTTGTCGGTCCTTTTAGTCCTCCAAGAGGCTCTTGTGTTTAATTTGGTTTATACAAACATCGTGTCACAATCGGGTGTACATACAAGCGGATGTTGCGTAGCTGAATAAAAGAGCATTACGCGTCAAGAGGAAGCGACGCGGACGGCACGTCATAAGATGTCACCTTTTTGTGTTAACGCCATTAGGTCGACTTTTCATCACATGATTACGCGCATATTGTGTTAAAAGATGACATTTACTCGCATATTTTATTTTCGTTGCGTTACGTGTAAGGATATATAATTGCAACGTGCGATCGTGTTCTTTTTTACGTTCACGGGGACGAAATCTTCGAAAGATACTCAGTTATCTTTGTGGGAGTGGCCTGGGTTATGTCATATTCTTTCCCCCTAAAACCTACCCGGTACTTCAGCAGGTGACGGGCTCCGGGATATCTAAACGTAATGCACTGGTCATGATAATTTCCTAGTAGTATTGACACAGAAAAACTTAAAAAATTGCTGAGTAACTATGTAGTCTTAAAGAATTGAGTAGTCTCGGTTAGATTTCCTTTTCATGATGTTGCTCTTGGTATAACTAATATAATGACAAGCCAATAAACAAGCGTTGTGTAGTGTAGGACCATACAGTTGGTGTTGGTCCGTTAGTTTAGTGATATTAATTCATTAATTATTTTCCTAATGTGGTCAGGTCATACCCTCGCCCACACGCCGTTAATGTTATTATACAATAGGTATATAAATTTATAAGATTTTTTCCAAAGTTTTCTAAGCCATTATACGAGGGTGTGACGATATTCTAAGGTATTAAGTATAACGCCAAACTCATCGTTCAAAGTTCTTTTGATCTCATAATAACTTTCACACGCCTCTAACATAACAGCGGAATAAAAAGCGTTAAAAGCAAAAAGGTGTTATTTAAAATATTTCAGTATTATCCTGTATTTTGAAATCATAGCATTAGCATTATTTACTTTGCTTACTTTACCCATATTATATATAATAGTGTGTGTGCGAGTGTGTTTATTTATTTGAAAGTATTTTCCCGATTAGGTAGGTATACAGTATACTAGGTGAAACAAAAAGGGTATAATATTTTTTTTTGCAACATAACTTTGTAAATCTCAAACTATCGGCTTTGTGGGACAGTTGAAGTACTAAAGGTATTGTAGACTTGTGAAATCGGTCAACAGCTGTATTCCTATAACACCTTTTGTTTTTCAAGTTCCCTCCAAAGCTGATGGTTTAAGAATTACAAAGTTAAGTTTTGAAAAAAAAAAGTATGCCCATTATGTTTCACCTTGTATTTGTTATTACTTAATCCAATTTAGAAAAAGCCGCTATAACACTGTGCAATAGGGCCAATTATGCTGGTACATAAACTAAACTTGACCGAACCTTGTATTGTAGTCCTTATTACAGTCACCGTGATAAGTAAGACCAAAGTGATACAGCAATATTTCAGAGCTGTCAAATTTAGTTTAGTTGTAATTTGTAAACGAGAAAATAAGCACCAATGACACGCTCTGCTGCCAGTTGCTGTTCTAAAGAGAATATCTAAGAAGCCAGCGCAAGATACTTACGTCACGAGACTAATAAGTAAATAAATAATGCTATGTCTTAACAATCTAGATACTAGTGTCAAGAACATAATATGTTTTCGAATCAACTAAGAGATCATTCTGTGTTTCTAACGATCTACTGTCTGCCCAATGTTGTGAAATATAATAAATAAATATGGAATAAATATCGCCAGACGAACACACCATTCGTATGGTCCCAAACTAAGCAACGCTTGTACTATGGGTACCTTACACTGGACTGAGGGCGATCCCAGTGACACCCAGACCAGGGCAAATTATGAAAAGGCCATTTCCAATATTTACCCTGACGGGAATCGTACCCGCAACCACCCAGTGCCACCACCACCGCAACCACCAAGCGGTCTTCTAAATAATAATAAAAATAAATACATAATAAACCTGTGTAATATCGTTAGCGGTTTTGTATAACAGCTTATTGTACAAACCATCTTGGACAGATACATCTGCGAATAGATAGAAATATGTGTATTTGTAACTAGTAGTAAGAATTCATTCTGATAAATGGGTAAATAAATAATGAAACATAAATTATTCATTACCCTGGTGATAATCTTTGACAGATATATAAACCACGATTATATTATCAACAATCTGATTTATCAAGAGACTCTGGTTTTAAAATCTGAAAGGGATTTGAATGTTGAATTTGAACACTCGAGAAGCTTACCACAATACTTTTATTCTAATCAACTGAAAGTATTGATATTTTGCTCAAGCATTACGACAATGTCAAAGACGACAATTTACTTAGTTTAATTATGTTTAGTTGATCTATTATCAGAATAAGCAACATTCAGTTCAATTATAATAATTAATATTTTACGTAATTATTTTTTGTTTTATTCCCTTACTATATAATTTCCAGTATTTACTTATAGTCTAGCAGTGATAGCCGATTGGTTAAAGCACGGGTCTTGCGGGCAGTTCTTGGGCTCAAATCCCAGCTCGCACCTCTGGATTTTTCGAAATCTATGTGCGAATCATAAATAATTTCTATATGATTATCACTTCTATGCTTACGGTGAAGGAAAACATCGTGAGGAAACCTGCATGTCTTAGAAGATCTAACCAATTTTCGAAAGACATGTGAAATCCGCCAACCCGCACTGGGCCAGCGTGGTGGATTATAGCCTGAATCCCCCTCATGTTGAGGGGAGGCCCGTGCCCAGCAGTGGGACGTCATTATGATTTTTTTGAATTTTGAACTTATAGTCTGCAAACAGACTCGTGACTTTTTTTAAAGGTCTCGTCTCGCTAATCGCTCTCACGCCTGTTAGTCAGGATCAATTGTCAACTCATGTGTGTAACCGCCATAATACTTTTATTTGAGATATGATAAAGCTCGTTTAACTTATCAAACGAGTAACTAAACAGCGAATTGTGATCCACGCTTATCCAATCACTGATTGTACGTCGATAATAAATCATTCACAGATTAATCGGATGCAGACCTGTTTGTAGTTATATCTTATCAATGCATTATGGTAACCGTAAGCCTGTAAGCTCAATCGTATTATATTTTTTTACCGATAAGTGACAAAAGCGCCAATTCCATACTAATCTTTTAATGAGTACAAGGTGACACATAATGGGTATACTTTTTTTTCAAAACTTAACTTTGTAATTCTAAAACCATCAGCTTTGGAGGGAACTTGAAAAACAAAAGGTGTTATAGGAATACAGCTGTTGACCGATTTCACAAGTCTACAAAATCTTTAGTACTTCAACTGTCCCACAAAGCCGATAGTTTGAGATTTACAAAGTTACGTTGCAAAAAAATAGTATACCCATTTTGTATCACCTAGTATATGGACAGGTGTGGATTTCATTATTATTTGCCTAATTTTGGAGTTATAGGAGTCGAACAGCGAATATGTAATATGTTTTTTTGTTCGTGTTATGCCTCAAGTCTGTCACCACCCCTAGACGGCAAACGAACATGAAAGAAAATCTCTGTAAGCGCTAAAATAAGGGAAATAGGAAAACTGTGGCATCGTAGGCCGAAATAATTTTCACAAGAAAACTATTTTTAAACGGTTTTCGTACCTTCGTTTATATCGATTCTTGCGATGGTTGCTCTTGCGATCGAACTACAACCGGATCGGAACGCGACCTCAACTGAGAAGATCCGGCTAGAAACTTAGCGCGCTTGTATTTTTACGTAGATAAAAATTAAAAAGATTGACCTTCCCATGGATTAAAACATTACGAACATAATATTATCATAATTGTTCATGTTTACCAGTTTCATTTATTATTCCTGATCATAGACATGCATGAACCTAAAATCTGGAGCCTAGATGATAATGTGAGCACAGTTATGGCGCTAATTAGGTATACCATCAGTAGTAATATCATAATATTATTACTTATTTATGCGAATTGATAAATGTACGTGATCCGAGCCAAATAAATAAATATCGCCAGACTGACACACCAACTGTATGGTCCCAAACTAAGCAATGCTTGTACTATGGGTACCGTACAATGGACTGGGGCGATCCCAGTGACACCCAGACCAGGGCACATTACAAAAAGGCCATTTCCGAATTTGCCCCGGCGGGAATCGAACCCGCAACCACCGTGTGCAGTGAGCCGAGCGGCCTACGCTCGAACCACTGCGCCAAGCGGTTGTCAAATGTACGGGTACGAACACACGAACCCACACGGGTAAATGAGACGTAACGTAATGCACATTTTTTAAACAAAACTAACGCTCTACATGAATAAATATTTAGAATTTTTCATATTTTTTTATTTCCCGAACTGAACAATATTTTTATTCGTTAATCAAAATTCGAACCCCGGATCAAGTCACTGCACTCAATTTTATTTATTCTGGTTTTTAAGCCTCCTCGAGACAAAGTCAATTATTTTATTGGCAATTATGAAAAAAGCTTCACCTCAAAAAAGTTACGGCGAATATTGGCATTCATTAAAATTTTAATTCATGAAAGTCAATTCGTTAAATGAAAATTAATAAATCAGTACCTAACCTTATAATGCAAATCAGTAATTATGTATTCGTGTTCAAATTAATTTATTGGTCAAAATGATGTTTGTTTTGTTCAATGACGGCGGCGTGAATACCTAAATGTAAATTTAATTTATTAATTACCTGCATACGTCATCTCAAATATTTATTAAAATTTTATAAAAAGTTAACATTGAACCCATGATGTTAAAATGCAATTTTCTATATTACTTCGTAATTCAATAACCTTTGTTTTGCTTTCAGGAATTGAATTTCAAATGGATGGTAAGGAGATTATTATCATAAATAATTTTGCCATTTTATTATCGATGTATAAGTAAGTACTTACCTTGGTACCTACTGTAATTATTTATATGCATAAGTAATATTATAAGTCAGTATAAGCAATTAATACAAATCTATACTTATTTTGGTACTGAATTTGACGGACATTTTTATTACCTACTAGCTGAGCCCGCGACTTCGTCCGCGTGGAATTTAATTTAACAAAAAAGCCCGCTCTCGCGTTCTGAGCCCGCGCGACAGAACCCATTTTTTTAATTTTGTTTTTCTAGCCTAAGTTACTCCCTATTACATCAGCTATCTGCCAGTGAAAGTCCCGTCAAAATCGGTCCAGCCGTTTCGGAGATTACCCGGAACAAACACACAGACAGACAGACAGACAGACATACAGACAGCCAGATAGACAAAAAAAATTTAAATCGCGTTTTTGCTATAGGTGTCGTATGTACTTTCACATGCATTTAGTGAAAAGGTGTTATTTTGATATTACAAACAGACACACCAATTTTATTTATTTGTATAGATGTTATCTCTACCAGCGTTTTGCTGAATATATGGGATGGTGAAATAGTTCTCGATGAACCATAAACTAAAAACAATGGTAGAACAGCCCGCTTTGACTTGTAAATCGGTCAAACAATACGCAGGGCACGAGAGCTGAGCCAAATATTCATGGAATTGGACATTTTTCAACGATCTTCGGTAAAAAATCGTTATTCCGGATAAAACGATTCAGGGGAAATGCATTTTTTTTGTTAACATTCAACTTGTTGACTTTACGTTTGGTGCCTTACATTGTAGAAATTAGATTCGTCTGTAAAGTCATAGAGAGTTAGAGTATAGGTAGAGTTTTTTATGTAACAAAGTCGGCAAACAAGCGCTCTACCCGCCTGATTTTAAGCAGTTACCGTAGCCTATAGATGCTTGCAATCCCAATAGGATATCTCGCACGTTGCTAACCTGAAGGGGAGTGGGATAAAGGGTGGGGCAGGGAGGGTCGTTGGGCTTCCGGCTCTCTCACTCACCGTGCGAAACGCAGCTATAATAGCATTTTTACGTCGACCTCCTGTGAGAGGATGGTGCTACCCATGTTGGCTACAGCTTGGCTCAACCACCGTAAAATTATTATTATTAGGTAAGTGTATCGTTTTAGTTCTTAATACTTTGTAAATAGATACTAAGTTTGTCTGAATAAAGGGCTTTATTATTATTATTATTATAAGTGTATCGTTAGAGTATCTAACTAAGAAGTCTCGTCCCCATTTTCGTCCAAAGAAAAAACTTTTCGGACGGGTGGTAGAGTTCCAGTTACGGTTCGTAAGTAAGTACTTTTATATTTGGATTCTTCAAAGACAAGTTGATATTTTAGTGCTTAAGTTCCGTAATAAATCCAACGTTAAGGAAATTATTACGGAGTGTAGTTTTATAATACGGCGAACCAGAAGCGATATGAAAATAAATAGTTATTGTAATGTTTTCCTTCATTTAAATAAAATAACCTTACGATTTCCGACCCAGGATGAACCAGTTTGTAGAAATTTACCATTTTTATGAACCAAGTTTATAGAAACTGGCCGCAAAATGTTGGCGAGCCCAGTGGTGACTTACTTGAACTGAAACATTAATACCATTTCATATCACTAATCTTTAGCTTGGCATGCCGTAGCTCTACCATGAATTTCTACGTTCCCTAGAGTCGGTAGTCGATAACGTCTACGTAAAATTACCTATGTACTTTTAACAAATATTAGTTCATCGGGTGACCGACCGGAACGCTGTACAATTTTGCATACAAATATTATACGTTCAGGCTATCGACTAGCGAGCGTAAAAGTCATGGTAGTAGTTCTGAACGTAAGATGATTTTGTAGAAGGTTCTTGAAATAAAAACAAAATATTCTACGTCGGATCATTCTTCTTGGCAGTCCTACAAAAACATTATGTGAGCACCTAACTGTTATTATGTACGGCATAAGGCACAAGTGATAAAACCTAAGTATCTACTCACATAACTTAGGTAATTAACTTTTGGAAAAAAATGAAGTAAGCAGAGCGACGGTCGTTGTTTTATTTTGAAACAAGTTTTCAGGTCCAATTTCATTTATGTCGAAAAAGTACCTAATTCTTTTGATAGTTTTATTTTTAACTATACATGTCTATTTCAAAAGAATCGCTTTGCGGTAATTGATATTACAGCCACCTGTTCGTTTCTCAAAAATAAACATCTAGCTACTAATTAATTTACAGTCGAATGGGTTATTAATAGCGTCCTATTAATAACCCATTCGACTTCACAATAGTGAAAAATGCTCCTTATTTTTGGAGAACTTTTCATTTGAACGATGTTTTTTTCGTTATTGGCAATAGGTACTTAAGCAAAGGTAAGTGATTTTCTTTTTTCGTTTTCAAAATGACGAGTTCAATGATTTTAATATTTCCAAAATTAATTTTAATAAGTACGAAAAATGTGACCATCGATATTGTTCGTTCAATTTTTAAAAAGAGAAAACAATATTAAAAACAATACCTACTTAAGTACCTACCTAATTTAGGACTATTAAAATTTCGATTACGACGCTAATTCTTTTGGTACTAAAACTGAACTTGACCGAACTAAATGTAGCAATTTCCATCCTCCTTGTGTTCTACAAGGTGACACATAATGGGTATACTTTTTTTTTCAAAACTTAACTTTGTAATTCTAAAACCATCAGCTTTGGAGGGAACTTGAAAAACAAAAGGTGTTATAGGAATACAGCTGTTGACCGATTTCACAAGTCTACAAAACCTTTAGTACTTCAACTGTCCCACAAAGCCGATAGTTTGAGATTTACAAAGTTAAGTTGCAAAAAAAAATAGTATACCAATTTTGTATCACCTAGTATACAGATGACCAAGATCACAATATTTTTAACCCCCGACAAAAAAGAGGGGTGTTATAAGTTTAACATGTGTATTTGTGTGTCTGTCTGTGGCATCGTAGCGTCCAAGCGAATGAACCGATTTCAATTATCTTTTTTTTGTTAGATAGGTATTCTGATCGAGAGTTTTCTTAGCTATTTTTCATGAAAATCGGTTCAGCCGTTTGAAAACTATCAGCTCTTTGGTAGTTTAAAAAGTCGCCGCATCGGAGGTTTTCAAAATTTTCAATTTTAGTTATTAGTTGAGACAAATTTAGTGTAGCCGTAACTTGTAGCCAACAGGATGGACTACCGTTCTAGCTGTAGTGCAACGTAAAAAGTTACTGCTCTGTAACGCCAGTCTGCTAACACAAAATTTACTTTTCCGCATGACCCACCGTAACGTAGTTGCCTTTTTTCCTTCATGATTTACTGACACCGAAGGGCTGTGTAGCGACAAGGACGAATAAAACCAGGACATAACGTCACTCTCAAAATGTGCGGACTCATGACTACCTACCTACTGTTTTATGATAGTTTATTCTAGTTGTTTTAACTGTACAAGAGCTTTTAATGTTAATTCAGTGTTTAGTTTAGTAATAACTACCTACTATTGAAGTAGATTTATTCTCATTTCAAAAATTTCAAATTGTCAAATGTTATGAATTTGAAAAATTCATGACCTTTAGTAGAAAATATGCATGTGGTATGATAAAACAGCCGGTACCAGTTATCATACTCTCCCTAGGTATTAATTTTGAGGAACTAATTCGACAAAGCCGGAAAAATATGGATACATTTTTTCTTTTCCACTCGTAGAAGTAGTTTAAAAATAGAAGTGGCCAAGATAGATTACATAATTATAGTACCTACCTAGGCTTTTCTCTATACATCATATGGTTCAATACCTACCCTGTACAGAAAGGTGTCGGAAAATAATGTTTGTCCTCCAAGCTTCCTAGAAGCTATCCCTTGGTGGACACAATAAGTATATTCTTGTTACGTGGGTAAGAAAACCTTTTAATTTAACTTTTAACAGGTTTACTCTGTTAACACTCTGCTCTCTCGAAACTCATTTGTTCGTACAGTTGTAAAAACAAATGTAAATGGACTGCGTTTGCCACTGCCATTAATTGGATGCGTCAAGTAAAGATCTATTTAAAGTATAATACAACAGCATTATACACTCTATATACCTATTTTTTCAATAGTAGTCAGCTCTATTTATATCCTACTTAATACTATAAATGCGAAAGTTTGTGAGTATGGATGTTTGTTACTCTTTCAGGCAAAACTACTGAACGGATTTGGATGAAATTTGGAACACAGATAGTTTATAACCTGGATTAACACATAGAATACTTTGCTTAAGTCTACGCGGACGAGTCGTGGGCAGAGTGCAGACACTAGTAATACTATAAATGTGAAAGTTTGTGAGTATGGATGTTTGTTACTCTTTCAGGCAAAAACTACAGAACGGATTTGGATGAAATTTGGAACACAGATAGTTTATAACCGGGATTAACACATAGGATAATTTTTATCCCGATAATCCCGTTTTTTTTGTAAAGTAAAATACTACGCTGACGCTGTTGGCAGCTAGCACTAATATATTTTCTCTAATAATTATTATTTTCAATTCTTCACATCAGTTTAGATTTTCAGCTAGCTATTCCTATTTCAGTATCAATAATTTAATATACCATTTTTGCAATTTCACGGTTAAAGTATAATTTATAGAAATGGAATCATTAATGAAAACAAAAAGAAATACACATTGAAATAAAACTATTTTTACGGATTATATCGCGTTTATTTAATTTTATGTTCCCGACGTCGGGAACATAAAATTAAATAAACGCGATATAATCCGTAAAAATAGTTTTATTTCAATGTGTAGTATTCGCGTAAATATAAGAAAACAATAAAAAGAAATACATTTTAGTAAATAAAATTAATTACTTCGTTTGAACCACGCAGATTCTAAACGCAGGTATTTTATTTGCTCAATTTAAAAATGCTACCCTGTACAAATAAAACATACAGCCTTGTTTGCCATTATGAAATTAAAGGGCTTAAAATATATCGTAATAAAACTTCGCGAACAGTTTTCTTTTGATGCCTGACAGTAGAGGTTTAAATCATGTTTTTTTCTAAGTATCATCGAATATTTTTTTATTCCTGTAAGTTGGTAAACCTTTGTAGTACTTACGTATTATAAGCATAACAGTACCAACTGAATCATCAAGAATATTAACAAATGATGTTATGATTAGACTCTACTATCCAGACGGAATGCATTTCTTATGGAGATAGATGGACAGGAGACTCCAAGTTTGCTCTTTTTGAAAGCATTGAAATGTTTAAGACTGCTATTTCTATTTATTGTTTAGTTTTACCACGGGCAAAAAACCACGTAGGTATTATCAACTCCAAAAAAAATGTTTTATCAGTTTCTTTCTGGATAACGATGTAAACTTTTCTATCTGAAATTAGCTGCCTACCCTAAAATTACCCTAAATATGTATATTTTTTGGTCAAACTTTGGCCCATTTATTGTTGACCATTCTGCACAACTACGACTATGGATGGTTAAGCCAGTGCAACTAAGCTACTTTGCATTGATGTGATGAAATTTTAACGCTTGTACTTTGGTATATTTATTTTGGTTGTGTGTCCCAATAGTTTGGAAATATTTAAAATTATGTCAAATACTTATAAGAGCGGTACAAAAATGTTCGTGAGAACAGACAAATCCGCTTAAAGCCGGATAGGTAGTTATCTGGCTAATAAAAAATGAGGTAGCTTTAAAAAACATATTTTATACATTAAAACAAATGTTAAATTTAATTTTTGCATTAATAAATATTTATAATAAATATTTCGTTAATATACTTATATTATTGCATTGCAGTTTCCACATAATGTTATTTTTAATTAATAGGTAAATTTATTAAAATACGGAATAATTTTAGTATCACGTATTACGAGTGTTATTTAATTTAAGTATTCAAGCTACTCTGAAAATATTTCCTACTACCTACTCTGAAAATATTGTTATTTGCAATTATACTTATTGAATTATTTTAATATACGCGGCTAACAAAATAACCTCTATCGTCAAAACTATGCGGCCAACTATTAAAAACAAAATAAAAAAAAAACGTTTTTCCATAAATTTTCTGCTTACCTGAAATCTTCTCAACGAACGCGTCGACCAAACTTTTCGAACTTCGAACGTCAGCGAGCGCGAAAGTGCACCGAGTCAGGAGTGGACTAAGATACCGCTGGTGCCACCATTTATAGGCAGCGCTGGGGCGGGCTGTAGGCGGAGCCACGCACGCGTAGGCACCCAGCATCCTATGACGTGTGCCTTCCTTGGAAAATAAAATAAGCTTTAATCATTCATCGATGACTGCGGCCAGTGAGAGCTTTGCGGAAATTAAATTACGGGAGTTTGGAAATTTTAAAAGTTATTTCTTAGTAAAAGCCTCGTGGGAAATCCTAAGGGTGTAAACCTGTTTAGTCACGTAGGTATAATAGTCTTAAGCTATAATTGGTTTTCAAGTTTTCTTTTTGACATACCATTTTAATTCTACTTCCTAGGTACTTACCTAGGAAGTCGTTTAGATACAATCGACATGAAACGTAGCTACTTATCGACCTACTAAAAATACGCTTATTGGTTTCAAAACTCATTATTACTTCTTGTGTATTCCATAAAATGTACTTAGTACCTATAACATCTCTGCCATGTAAGTAAACATAGTACTTACCTAGGTACCGACGTAGTTAGGTAGGTACCTACCTACTTGTATACTTAAACATGCACTATTAAAAATGTACCTATTTTCAGCAATTATTATTAATATTGCTGTTGACTACTAACCTATATAACTTCCAAGTGAGTTCCTATTCCAATCCATTTTACGATAACAATTCCCAAGACTGGTTTAAGTGCCATTATCATAACCCTTTGCTAATAGGTAAGTACCTACCTAAACCTGAAATCGGTACCTACCTACTGCGTATTGAAACCTTGATAGCAATTAATAAATTGGGAACAATTGAATTATTTAGTTAAGGAATCCGTACCTGGGGCCTACGCTCGGTGAATTTAAACAACTGTTTCGTGTTGTGAAGACGAAACAGGATCTTGACCATTCATTTTGAAAATTCAGTGTTTAAAAAATGCAATTAGGTAGGTAAGCACCTACACAATAAGTAGGTAGATACCTATTTTGGGTATACAGGTACTTTTAGCTTTGTCTTTTTCGCGTCAGTGTAATAAGTGTACCAATAAGCGTCTACTCTTAGCGATTGAATATGTATAGTAAGTAGATGTACTTACATCAGTACTTACATCTACTTACTATACATATTCAATCGCTAAAAGTAGACGCTTATTGGTACACTTATTACACTGATGCGAAAAAGACAAAGCTAAAAAGTACCTGTATACCCAAAATAGGTAAAAAAAAGTGTTTAATAATTAAGTATCTACTTACTTAAGTAGATACTTAATTATTAAACACTTTTTTTTTATTGCAGTCGATTTTGTAAAAAAAACTCACAAACCCTCTTTGTCATAAAACGTAAAATAACAAATATGTAATTTAATTAGGTAGATATAAATATCATAAAGATATACTTAAGTAGCGGCCCGCCCCGGCTTCGCACGGGTATATTGCGGTTACATTATTCAAGTTTTAGTAAGGATCCCTAATTTTTTTGAAAATATATTATAGCCTATGTCACCCGGGGATAGTGTAGCTTCCCAACACTGAAAGATTTTTTCAAATCTGTTCAGTAGTTTTGGAGCCTATTCATTACAATCAAACAAACAAAGTTTTCCTCTTTATAATATTAGTATGATATTATTAGTATGATAAGAACTTACTTAGGTAGGTTTAAACTGTCTGTTAATGTATAAATAAATAAAAATGTTAGTAGGTATTAGTAGATTAGTCGATTGTAGAAATCACGATAGAAAGTCGTACCTACCTACCTACCTACGGTTAAGATCAATCAAAACTCAAAAGTAAGTAGATAGGTACTTACCTACCTACCTAGTGATATTACGTCAGAAATGTAGAGGTTTCGGAACCGGATCGGTCCGGTGGTAGATTTACCCTCGCCACCTCTCCTGGCAGCGGCCCAAGCCGAGGTCGTGTCCCTTGTGGCGCCCTTGAGCTAGCTGCCCCCCTGCCCCTCTGGCTGGAGCGCACTTGCGCTCGCCCTCTGTCCGGGTGAAGTTGTTATGGCCACTCTGGCCAACAACATATAGTCATATCAAAAAAAAAACATGTTGAGTGTTAATCAAAATGTTAGTAGGTACTAACATATTGAGTGTTGTAGGTAGGTATCTAGTACAAGGATTTCGTACAGGGATGCAAATTGTTCTTCCTCCGCAGGTTGCTGGCAAGTACTTACCAACACAAAGCTAATTTATTTGTATAAGTAAACCAACCTAATAAACCTCAGTAAATAGGTAGGTAGGTGTGTGAGTATTTAATCCTTTTTATTTTCAGAACAACAATGCTCCAACAGTTACGGCAACACGTTAACAATAAAAACACCTGTTTCTCTAATCTAAGTAAAAGGATTCTTAACAGCAGGTACCTACCTACTTCTTATTAGATACGTAGATAGGTACCTACCTAATACAATTTAAGTGCACACATCCTTTTATGTAGATTCGCCTACCTAGATAGGTAGATAACTAAGCAGATGCTTAGTTAGGCAAAATCTTTGCTGGAAATAACAACTTTTCAATTTACTTAGGTAGGTAGTTGCCTACTCTCGATTACCTACTACATTACGGCCCTGCACTAAGCGATTATACCTATTAAGGAATGGCAAAAAATAAAATCACCTAGGTACCTAGTTACTTATAGGTAACCTGCTTACTTAATTATATTTTTTGCACACCGAAAAAGAAAAAGTAGGCAATTAGGTAAGTACTTACCTACTAGAAAATACCTACCTATTGAATTTTATTGTCAATCGATTTGTGATAATGAAAATAAAATGATATAATAATAGGTAGGTACCTACTTGAAAATACATACCTACCTAGGTACCTAGGTACCTACTTTAATTTATATTGCGGGAAATTCAAATCTGATAGGTAAATAATATGTAAGTAAGTACTCACTTCCCTACTCTTTTACACTCATGATTTTAATTTACAGCCAAAGATAAAAAAATCTAAACTAAGCTCTAAAATCCCGTTTTTTTCACTCATTAGTTCAAATCGAATAATAATTAGACACTTAATGGATGTAAGTATTAACAATCAATTAGTGCCTAGTAGATGTTACAGGGTTCCGTCGTTGGTTTTTAAAATTTGTTTTTAAAAGTTGGTTCTTGAAAATACCTACCTATGTCGATAAGTACCTAGTGAGATGAAAGATAAATAGTTAAGTACATTAAGTAAAAATAAAGTAACTCGGTCGGCAGGTACCTACTTGTCTTGCCGCAATTGTCGCCCAGTAACGTTAATTGATTGCTTATGTAGGTACCTACCTACTTTGGTACTTACCACTCACCTTATTTGGTAACTAGATCCTTTCTTTTTGATATGGTTTAAAGTTTTGATACATCTTAGGAATTACGAAGACGCTAGCGACTCTTAACAGACGTACCTACCTACAAACTCACCTAAGTACCTACTAGGGGGCTACTGATTACTACTCCTAGAACATGGTTATTTGCCAAGAATGTGGCATAACATGACAAAGACATCGCTTCGGATATTGTTTAACATACTACCCTAGACTGGACAAAGACTACATGATTTAAGACGGTAGGCAGGAGTTTCAAATAATAAAAAAAGAACCATCTCTCTGATTGAAGTTTGAACCCTAAAGTATTGAGGGACGATAGTCATGCACCGATACTCTGAAAGCCAGCCCACTCAATCGGATCTCCGTTTAATTATTAATCCACGAGACATTTGTTTAATCACCACACATTTTCATCTAAAATGACTAACCAATGGATCACCACTCGACTATAGATTAACGATTTTAAAGGTAACGTTATCGTAACTGGATATTTTCACGTCGCAAGTTGAGTGGTTTCCTTTTAAAATAACATCGTCAAAGCGTTTGAGAGGCACTTGAGCTTGTTAATCCAACCTAGGCTAATTACAAAGGGGATAGTACTTTGAACAACGATATACCTACATGTATCTACAATAGGTGCAAATAGGTTTAACTAAGTAGGTGGGAAAGTGTCTGTGTTGGAATGATATCAAGTTAAATGTAATAATTAAGTATAGGAATTCATAGGTACTTAAGGAGCTCCTACCTATTCTAATACTAATTCGACAAAAGCTTTTCTGTATTGGTGAAAATTGTAAAACGAAAATTACTTAATCAGCGAACTAGGCTTGCCAATCAAATCAGGCGTAAGTAATTAAATTAATTTTATAAAGGTACACCTACCTACTACAGCATGCATGCACCGCCATCTGTCCCAAACGTAGAGAAGTTCTTAGGATGTTACTAAACTGAGTAGGTTTGGACGTATAACTACATTGACAATTTTTTTTTTCTAAACCAAAGTAAAATAGCAATAAACCTGTGCAATAAACTCCCTTCATTCCGAATATTGTCGTTGTGTTCGCATTTATAAGCAGCAGGTACACTGATACTTTTCCAACTTTAAGTTTTATAGTCGAATGTTATTATTATTATTTAGTTTATGGCTTCCATCGTTTATCGATGATTTCGCCAGTGTCAAGTAATAAATAGCAATTACAAACAATGAATAGCAATACAATACAAAAACGTTGGTTTTCCAAAATCGAATTTTATTCACGCAACATTAGTATTTCACTGCCTAAAATAAACTGACAGATACTCAACTATCTGTCAGTGTCAGTCATAATCAGTCATTGCGCCAAACCAAATAATCAAACTAGAGATGGGTCGTATTAGGTAAATCAGGTACTAAGTACACCTGTTCCTAGTCTACATAAATACCTGATCCAAATATCTATTCCACCTAATCTACCTAATCTCAATGATCGTATACAAATTACACACACCGTTACTTGGTGATCTCAATCCGCCTATTTTATATCAAATCCTGATATCGAATTATCGATATTTGAATTAATTGGATACTAAATTGCGGGTACAATTATAATATTATCATTTTTTATGAAAATGCATGTAACCACAAGTTGTTTATTTTTATAAGCGAAATTTTTACGCGTCCTTACAGGTAATCTGGATAGCGAAGACGCTATAGTACGCTATCAGTGAGCGCACAAAACGTCTAAATATTCGTTTATAGTTTTTATTGAATACTTAATACACCCAATATTTATAATATATAATTATGAATATTGGGTCAGAAATTGATTAGGAGCCGCCTATTCACGTAAAATACCTGTTTTTCGGATCTGTTCTAATAAATTCGACTCTTCCCTAAATCAAACAAATTCAGGCAAGAAACGGATTCTGAATTCAAATAATTATTAGTACTACGTCATCTAGTTCTATTGGAAAATTTGAAATCATTTAAATAGAAAACAAAAGAATGGATTTAGGATTATCTAAATGGGAGAAACAAAAGTGCCCGAGTTACGTTAATATATTTGATAGACACTGCGGTGATATTATATTAGCTTACAACAAGGTAAACAAGAATAATGTTTTGATTTTATGATTAATTTAACCGCTTCATCGATAATGTAAGTCTTGTAATGATATGCCTGTTCCAGGCAAAACAAAATTCAAATTATAGTTGCACAGCGGGAGAAAACAATAAAAATGAATCAGGTAAGTAAGTAATTACCTAATATAGATAATGTAAAGAATTCAAAGACATTTCTTATGTATTCATTCAGCCCTCCCACTATAGCATCTACAGCAAAAGCCACTTTAATTTGTTTGATACTTTAATTTGTTTGATGCATTATGAAAAACAAGATATTTATAAGTCTTATATTGTTTTCTTATATTTATGCGAATACTACACATTGAAATAAAACTATTTTTCGGATTTTATCGCGTTTATTAACTGACCGTGACCATGGCTGCTGTAAAGCAACCAAAACGTCGGGAACATAAAGTTAATAAACGCGATAAAATCCGAAAAATAGTTTTATTTCAATTTATAAGTCTTAACGAATTATTGATACTTAGGTACTTATTATGGTTCATTATGGTCCACCAGTGAATGTCACATTTTCTATTAACAGAGGAACTTGAGTTGACGGGCTCACCACTCAAGCTGGATCTGAGTCTCCACACAATATTTGATGATACAATGATCACGGATGAACCCCAGTTGTGGACCAAAGAGGAGGCATTGCACAGCCCTATCAACATTGATACAGCTCGGTAAGTTACTATCAAAATGCCAGTAAACACACAATAAAATTAACCCTTTTTTTATTAAGGGCCTCTTGCCATTGAGTCAGGCCCAATGTGATTCTGCCAATGTTGACATAGTAAGGGGACACGATGGAGATTGAATGAACAATCTGTGTTTTTATTTCAAAGTGGACTCATATATTTTTAGTATAGCCAAACTCAACAAGAAAAGTTTATCAATTAACAATGTTTAGGGGTTTCATTGATTTTCTACTTAATATTGTAACATTATCTCAATTTAATTAAGTATATGTTCAAAACTTAAAATTTTAGTTTGTTAGCATTTTGCTGGACCATAAGTTAACCACCAATCATGTACCTATTGACTAACCCCTCATATGCACTGACAATTCATTTGTCCCAACATAATGATGTCTGGATTTTGTGCTGCTAAAGAGAGACATCCTACTAATATTATAAATGTGAAAGTTTGTGTGTGTGGATGTATGTATGTATGTTACTCCTTCACGCTTTGGATGAAATTTGGAACACAGATAGATTATAACTGGGATTAACATATAGGATACTTTTTAACCCGATAATCCCCAAATTTTTGCTAAGTTAAAATACTACGCGGATGAAGTTGCGGGGCACAGCTAGTGTACTATATAAATGTAAGATACATGTTCCATGTGTGTGATATGTTTAAGAATGTTTTTCCCACTGCAAGTATATGGTAAGAAATACCCAAAAACAGAACAAGGTTTATTGACAAACATTCTATAAGTTTGACTTAAATACTTATAGGGATCTATTGTAATATTTTTGCATGTAAACTATTCATAGATTGCCATAGCTTTTAACAATTCCAGGGAAATAGCAAACCTCTATAACAAGAACCGTGGAGAGGTGGCTGAAGAAGAGGCCGTACCAATGTGGATACTAACAAACCCATCAGACGAGGGGAAACCATTGTTGCTAACCATCCAGTCGGATAAACGCCATTTCGCTAGAGGGATAGTCACTTATGAAGGCAGTTTACCATTGGATGATGTTGATGTACATCAAATGGTTGAGGATTATGCAAAGATGGAAGGTCTTAGTAGTGATATGGTTAGTTAAACTATTGGTTATGTATTATTTAAAACTTATTAAAGAAAATCCTGCCTATACTAAAGCCAAACTGTATATGTTTTTTTTTAAAAAAAAGGATTACTATCAATGTCAATTTATCACATTACTAGTATTCCCGTTAGCCCCTCCAGCTAACGTAATGCTTGTATTAGGAGTGGGCTCACGTCAATAGCTTAATGGCCGGGTTAGATTTGAACCTGGAACCTTTGAACTATGACAGCTGCCCCTCTAACCACTAGGCTGTTGACACCTAAATAACAAACCATTGCATGTTAACAATATTTGAATTCGTTAAAAGGTATTTGCAGGCAAGAATTTATCATGAATTATGACATATTTTAAAGTGTTTGGTGGACAAAGTTCAATGGAGGTTTATTGTAATTTCATATTTCCAGATCACAATTCTGATAGAGTGCAAATACCTGATATCTGGTATATCATACGGCTCGCACAGTACCGAGGAACTGCTGAACGCGCCGCACGGCGGGGTCACAGAGTTACGATGCGAATGGACCACTAAGACAATACACACGCCGTACATTACATGCAAAGTTAATTTAGTAAGTAAAAAAATGCTTACTTTTAAAATGACAATATAAATTGCTAACAATACTATTTAGCGTTCCGATCCGGTGGTAGATTTACCCTCGCCATCTCTCCTGGCAGCGGCCCAAGCCGAGGTCGTGTCCCTTGTGGCGCCCTTGAGCTAGCTGCCCCCCTGCCCCCCTGGCTGGAGCGCACTCGCGCTCGCCCTCTGTCCGGGTGAAGTTGTTATGGCCACTCTGGCCAACAACATATAGTCAATGCAAAAAAAAATAAAAAATATTGAATAGAATGGTGGTAGAGCTTCACTGTCCCCAATTGACTAGTAGTAATTGGTAGTAGAAGTACTTGGCAGTACCACCCTCTCATAGAAGGTTGGGTGTAAAGTAATTATTATAGCTGCATTTGAGAGAGCCGGAAGCCCAACTCCCCCTTGACTTCCCCTCCCTTTGGTCTGTCTCCTATTCAGGTCAGCAATGTGCGAGTACTGCCTTTGGTATTGCAATCATCTATAGGCTATGGTTTCTGCTTAACATCAGACTAGTCGAATGCTAGTATTTCGTAAACAAGCTGGTTTTTTTACCCTTATTCCCTTTTATTTTGTTTGGTACAAATAACAGACGGAAGAGCGGGAAAAATTAGTAATACATTTTTAAAATCTAGATGGTGAGTAACTTTGCCTTGAATGTTGACTGGCTCGGCGGTAACCGACTTAAACTCGGACATTATTATCTATTCGTATCACTTCTCGCTGAACGTAACTTTCATTTTCACTTGCCTCATTACCTTGTAGACTGATGTAGACCTAAAGCCTATTTCATAAAGGAAGTCCCGCGGAAAAATACGGAACTAAATTGTACATAGTGTTATCGTACATTATATTGCCAACACGCGACTACAGCGCCGCGTTTACATCACTTCGTATGTGAAATAGACCTTAAGGTATAATATAATAATAATATCGCCAGATAAACACACACTAAGAATCCCAAACTAAGAAACGCTTGTAGTATGGGTACCGTACAATGGACTGGGGGCGATCCCAGTGACACCCAGACCTGGGCAAATTACGAAAAGGCCATTTCCGAAATTTGCCCCGGCGGGAATCGAACCCGCAACCACCATGTGCCAGCCGAGCGGCCTACGCTCGAACCACTGCACCAAGCGGTCGTCGAACCATGACCCAATATTTAACAACATTGTTAATCTTAATTTGTTCAGGAACAAGAAGTAATCGTCGGTCATCTCGCGAGTCCGTGCAATGCTCTATGGCGATCAGTGTGCGCGTTCCACAACATTAACCAGCTCTTAGTGGACATGACTGCTGCGGGGTTCTCCTCTGTCAACTTGGAAACTGCTTTTATTAGGTATCTTTTTTATTGCCTACTAGCTGCGCTCGCGACTTCGTCCGCGTGGCATAGTGTCTTTATATTTATTTATATCGAATCAACAGCCTAAAAAATAAGTTTCAAGCTCCCAGCTCTAAAAATTACGATACTTTCATACTACTTTTCATCCCCCCTTTAAACCCCTTACAACCCTTTTTCGCATTAAAAAGTAGCCTATGTCTTTTCTCAGGCTCTAGACTATCTGTGTACCAAATTTCATTTAAATCGGTTTTTTAGTTTTGGCGTGAAAGCGCGACAGACAGACAGACAGAGTTACTTTCGCATTTATAATATTAGTAGGATCAGTTGCTTATGGTGAAGGAAACCTGTATGTCTTAGAAAAACTTACCAATTTTCGAAACACATGTGAAATCCGCCATCCCCCTCGTAGTGAGGGGAGGCCCGTCCTCAGGAGTGGGACGTCAAAAGGACTAAATTTATTTTTTTAGTTACTCATATTTATATCATCTCTTTACCACTTTCAGAGTGAACATCCCCGGTACGAAACGGCTGAACAACGCTAAACGGTTGAATGACCTGCTGAACGAGACTGAAACTTACGCGTACACAGCGGAGTGCCCCGCGGGGGGCTGCGTCTGCATCACGGACGACACCGGCTCGCTGGGCCAGTGCTTGGCCGACATGAACCGCGCCGGCTCCAGCAACGACTTCACATACAAACTGTGGGATGTTTTGAAAGGTGACGCCAAATTTATTACTATTTGGACGACCGTTTGGCGCAGTGGATCGAGCGTAGGCCGCTCGGCTCACTGCACATGGTGGTTGCGGTTTCGATTTCCGCGGGGGAAAATTTCGGAAATGGCCTTTTCATAATTTGCCCTGGTCTGGGTGTCACTGGGATCGCCCCCAGTCCATTGTACGGTACCCATAGTGCAAGCGTTTTTTAGTTTGGGACCATACAGTTGGTGTGTCAGTCTGGCGATATTTATTATTATTTTTGATGTGAAATATTTGTCGGCGCACGCTCTTTGGTAGTAAAATCGACCAGTTTGCCGTCACGGCAAATGGCATGACGCTCTTTCATGGCGTCATGTCTCTACGCCACCGCTCTCGACTCCCTTGTGTGTGTGCGTGCGCATACTATACACTACACATGTTTCACATATGCCGGACGACACAATGTGTTCTGTAATCGACTATACAAACTGAAAGGAGTCATTAGTATCCTCAATTGTATCAATAATATTGTTCTATATGAGGGGTCTAAAGCCAGCGCACCCAGAATGGCAAATAATGTTAATTTTAATGGTTTAATTTAGTTCTTATGTTTTAGATAATGCCGATTGGCATTGAACTTAAAGTTATTGTAACTACCTAATTTTACCACGCTCGCTTCAAATATATTCCGAATAAAAAACAAAAATGGCTGTTATTCTGGGGAGGTTAGGTTTAGACCCTGTATATACACAATTTTAATGATAAAATTGTTTCACCAAGTAGTAAGTGATAATCATTGGTGAGAGCTACCATGATCCAAAAAGTTAACATAACGATATTATTTATTACAGATTGCGAAACGGCCGCGGAAGTCATTACATTGCTCATTGAAGCTCTTAAATTCATATCCTCAGGAAAAATACGACCATTTGTAAGTATTATTCTTTGTATTATTACCTTTTAGCGAAGTCGGCCGGCCAACGAAAAAAAAACCAAATTGACGGCAATCCGATCTTCATTTGTTTTTTCGTAGAGTATTATTTATCTTACGCGGCCGAATACTCGTAGCTCACTTAAATCTCCACTTGCTAAAGCGGCGCTTAAATTTGACGGCTTCTCAATTCTAAGTGGTATTCTCAAACGCCAATTAACTGATTTAAGACCGTGATTAGCTAAGTAGCCATCAAATGTCTCTAATATGGCAATACTTCAATAAATAGGTTAGTTTTCGTTTTCAAATTCTATAGGTCTACCAGAATCTCATGGCATTAAAAAAATATAAAAAAATGTGATTTTCATATGGCAATGTCAATTGTCACCTGCCAAATCAAAGTACAAGGTTTGTCAACCGCTGTTGAGATTTTGTGATATCTTCTTGGCAATTTATTGTTTTTGTGAAAATGTCGAAAAAGCCACTTTGATCTCAAGCGAGAAATATTGTTTTCAATGTGTATCGTAAAATAAGGGAAGAAGAAGGCGTAAATCAAACTCAATCTTTGATTTTAAAGCGCGTCGTAGAGTTGACCGGTAAGTTGGACTGAGTTGTTTTGATACTTTTAGTTTATTTTATATTTATCTTACTTAATTATAGCTTCTTTATAGGGTTTTTCAGTACTACTATACGGCGAATCATAGGTGAGGGCACATCGAACGATGGTGTATTTTCCACGCCTGGTAAAAAGAGGAGAGCGGGGAAGAAGAAAATCAACTTGGACAGTTTCGATTTACAGTTGATAAGGAATAAAGTAAATGAATTTTATACAGTTCGGAAGAAAATTCCAACAGTAATGAAACTGTTAAAAATTCTTCGACAAGAAATTGATTTCAACGGAGGGAGAGAATCTCTGAGGTAAGAAAAATATTAAGTAATAATCCTTCTCACTCGTAAGACGAGGCCTGTGCCCTGCAGTGGGACGTACGAGTATTTAGACTGATGTTGATGTTGATGATTGACTAAGCTATCGTTTCAGTAACATGATAAATTTTATTATTTTTTACAGACATATACTTAAGGAGACAGGTTTTGAATATTTTAAATGCCAATCAAAAAGGATCATTTTGATCATTTTGTGTACGGAACTCAAGTAAGCGAACGAAAAGCAATTATACCAGTGACCTGAGCGATAATATTGGAATACTGCGAGTCTGCTAAGTGATTCGGAACGGTGCTTGTTGTGTGTAACTAGTCTTAGTGAACTAGTGTACTAGTAGTGAACTAGTACTGTGTATTTGTCGAGTTTGTGGAGAGCGAAATAAACCCTTTTTACACGTTTAACGGCATTAATTGTACCTACCCCTGTACGTGTACGTAACATTATAATAAATTAGTACATAAAGTAATATATGATTGGATTTATTTTTTTTGTCATATTTTCCTATGTTAAGAACCCGATGCATAACAACAATTTCATACACATACCTAGTATACTTTATGTTAATTAATGACTAAATATATAAATAAAAATTAAACAGTATCAAGATCGTTTAATCCAATTTCCCCAGTATTGCACACAACAAATTTTTATTTCCCCATTTGCCATGAGATTCTGGTAGACCTATATTTAGAAAATTTTTTGTTCCGTTCTACGCAAACCTATAAAATTGAAAACAATATAAGATATTATTTAAATATTAAATTAATAATTTAAGAGCAATTTTAAGTTAAAATACATTGTCGGCAATAAAACACAAATATTTATAATACTCATTACATCAAATAAAAAATAATATCGGCTACAGCTGCAGTCATAAGGCAATAAGAACGGAACGGATGAACCACTTGACGGCAAACTTGTCAAACAGTTTGAAGAAACCTTTTCAAAACTCCAAATAATCGTTCTACGGGGTTCCTGATTCTAATTTGGGCATGATTATAGGCTTCCTCAGGTGGAGATAAACAATTTAAAATGGGTGTGAGAAGATATCGGTGACATAGGTACCCACTGTCATCCAGAAGCACCATATTACTATAGTATCGATCTCCGTCTTGTACCGATCCAGGCCATTGGCTATAATGTTTCGAATTCTTAGATACGGATCGCAAACCATTTGTACATTGTAGGAAAATAAGCCCTTTCTGTATATATCTCCGATTACCCGCTGAAAACTTCGGGTGGCGAAGAATCGTAGAGCTAATAGAATTTGGTCACGCGCCCGGATAGAATGGTTCCTGTTGGTTCTTGGCTATATACGTTCAGCTAGTAATGATGCCAAGTATAAAACTGTCGCTTTATGAAATCTGAAACGCATTTTGCACTACATTTCGTCGTAAGACGAGAATGCATTAAATTTTACTTGATTCTGCCTTCCTGTGCTCGTGCCTCAGGTTCATCCTCGAGCGAGGATAGGGAAGTTAGCGAAATTTTTCAAGGAATTTACCGAAAAAGTACTGCGTGATAAACATAAGATTGGTCCAGACTCCACTTAAAGTTGAGAGGCTCTCAATGTTGTTTGAAAGCTGATTCGACAGCTGTCATGCATTGAGTGGCCGTTCAGTATACCAATTTTTGTTTAAGTGGAGATTTGACGGCCTCTTAAACTAAGTTCAATTAAATTTAAGTAGGGGATTTGATTGACCTTTGAGAATACGAAAATGACGGATAGGGGCGTCTTAAATAGTTAAGAGCCTCTCAAATAGTTAAGTGAGCTTTGAGTATTCGGCCGGATTGTATTCTCTTTGTATCATACTTCCTTGTATTATTTCTTTAGCCAATTCCTGTTTTTATTTTTACTTTCCTTGTATTCGTAATGAAAAGCACAGTGTTTACCTCGGGTGAAGGACTTATTTTGTCCCTCGAACTATTGGCGCCCTCGCTACGCTCAGGCGCCAAACCACGTCTCGGGCCAAAATAAGTTACATTCACCCCTTGTTTAACAATGTACTATTAAATTGCGTAGACTGCTGTCAAGAAAAAGGGTCTTGACAGCCAGAAAGACAAACAGACGGGCAACAAAGTGATCCTATAAGAGTTCCGCTTTTGTCCTTTAAGGTCCAGAACCCTAAAAATAGCCAAGTGGGAATATTTTAGTCACAAGACAGGTCAATTGCGCTCTCGTAACCGTAATACTGGGTATAAAACTATCGCCGTGAGAAAACGCCTACTCCAAGTCCCAACGGGACCACCGATAAAAATAATCTTTATAAAAAAATATTACAGATAGACGCAAACAACAAAACGTATCTATCGAAGCTGGTCCTGAAGCTGGCCCGCGGCCACTCGCAGGCGCCCCGCGTGCTGCAGAACCTGTCGGCGCGGCCGCCGCAGGCGCTGTCGCTGCTGGCCCAGCTGGCCGCCGACAAGACCGTGTGGGAGTACACCAGGGTCATGTCGCTCTTGGAACACTCCTTCTTCATCGCTGGCATATGGAATACCGACGCAAGGTACACAGCTCAGTGCCTCTTTAATTATATTTAGGGGTCGTAATCAGGTTGTGTGATTTTTGTACTTGCGACGAAATGTTGATAATTATAAATAATTAAATTGATAAATATCACCAGACTGACACACCAATTGTATGGTCCCAAACTAAGTAACGCTTGTACCTTGGGGTACCGTACAATGGACTGCAGGCGATCCTAGTGACACCCAGGCAAATTACGAAAAGGCCATTTGTCTGTTCATAATCTTCTAACAGACTTCGTTTGCTTTGTAATGATGATCGGTGCAATGAAACTCGTTGCTCTACTTATTTTGCGTTATAATATGCTTTTAAAATCAACATAATTGGGTTTTTACATTGCTCCCTGTTTGACAGGTCTTAGAAAATTATCAAAGAGAATACAATACTACTAGAAGAAACCATAGACAAAAAAATAGATAATAGTGCTGCCCATACAATCAACATAAACAAAAATAAAAGTGATGTGCTTGAACAATCTCCCCCGCCTTGAAAGCTTCTTTCAAGCGTTGTCTTCCTGATCAGCTATCAATGGACAAAGTCGGGTCACTGCTCTTCTTAGAGTTCCTTTTGTGGTCTCAACGTCGGCAACTCTGCACGCGCCGTCGGAGCCTGGGTAAACTTGGGTTACTCTTCCCATAGGCCATTTCAACGGCGCTGTCACCTCTTGCTTGATCAGCACCAACTGACCGGGTTTGATGTTAGGTTGGCGTTTCTGCCACTTGGTCCGCTGTTGGAGCTCGCACACATATTCTTGGCTCCACCTTGTCCAGAAATGCTGCCTGGCCTGTTCAAGTCTTGCGTAGCGGTGTAGCCGGTTCGTATTGGCGTCTTGTAGGTCTGGCGCTGGCAGCGACGTCAACTCTCGTCCGATAAGGAAGTGCCCTGGGGTGAGAGGGGACAGATCGTGAGGATTGGAAGATAGAGGAGAAAGGGGTCGTGAGTTAAGTATAGCTTCAATCTGTGTGAACAGCGTTGCGAGCTCTTCATACATAAGGTGCGAATCACCCAAGACCCTTTTCAAATGATATTTTGCCGATTTTACAGCCGCTTCGTGAAGCCCTCCAAAGTTTGGGGAATATGCAGGTAAGAATTTAAATTTAATGCCTTCTTCTACGAAAGATTCTGACACAGAGTTACCATGAGCGTTAATAAAAGCTCCAATTTCACGGCTAGCGCCCACAAAATTGGAACCATTATCGCACCAAATCTCACGAGGCTTACCGCGCCTGCTAATAAACCTTCGAACCGCCAAGATAAAAGCTTCGGTACTCATATCACCAACCAATTCTAAGTGCACAGCTTTTACCTTAAAACAGACGAATACACACAGATAACATTTTATTAGTTTAGAGCCGCGTCCTTTCTTATCATTGATAAGGAAGGGCCCAGCAAAATCAGCACCGACGACCTCAAATGGATAACCAGGACTGAGCCTCGCAGATGGTAAGTTTCCCATTATTTGTTTTGCAGCTACTCCCCTTGCTCTGTACATAATATACAGTGTCTGTACACCTTTCTAGATAGAGTTCTACCATTGAGAGGCCAGTAAGATTCTCGAACGAGCGAAAGCAGTAATTGTGGACCCGCATGCATATACTTTACATGATAGTACCTAAATAGAAGTTTTGTAAAGGGATGATTAGAATTAATAATGATTGGATGCTTTTTACTATATTCGAAATTTGAGTTTTCTAGCCTGCCTCCAACCCTTATTAAGCCTTGCTCATCTACAAACGGTGTCAAGTTTAACAGTGGTGCAGCTTTACATTGCTTTTCATAATCATGGAAACATTCTAATTGAGCAAGATAAGCTAATTTCAGTTCAGCCAATGCCAATTCTTCTACAGTAAAACTGCTTATTTTGACTGCCTATATTTTTTGTGTTGTTATAGAACCGAATAACGTATGCAACAATACGACGTAATTTTTTGAAATCTGAGTACTTATTAAAATCAATGACACTGTGACCTGCTAACACAAGTAGTGTTAACACGTATTTCCGGTAATGTTGCATCCGGTATATTGGAACTTTGGCTTGGCCAATGCTCCTCTCCTTCGCGTATGAATGCAGGTCCCTCCCACCATAGTGACTGAGATTTTAATTCGTGTGGATAAATTCCACGAGATGCCAGGTCGGCTGGGTTTTGAGATGTAGGGACATACAGCCATTTACAATCGTTACATAATTCATTTACAGAAACCACTCGATGTGCTACAAACACTTGCAACTTATGTGAAGGCGTGGACAACCAACCTAGCACTATTTTGGAGTCTGACCAGAATACTTTACTCGCGATATCACAACGGAGCGATTTAGCAACTTTATCACACAGCCGTGCGACTAAAAGCGAGCCACAGAGCTCTAGTCTAGGTATGGTTGTAGTCTTCAGTGGCGCCACTTTCGCTTTAGCACATAATAGTCTAACAGTGCAGTGACCTAAAGTGTCAGTGGACCTGACATATACACAACCAGCATAAGCTTTCATACTGGCATCAGAAAATGAATGCAGTTCAATGTTTACAGGATTACTGCAAATGGCGTGACGAGGTATATCTACCGTTTGGAAATAGTGTACATTATCAATAAATTTTTTCCATAAGTTACTAATATCGTTAGGAATTCCTTCATCCCATCCTATCCTTTGTGACCACAGCATTTGTAAAACAATTTTACAGACTATAATACAGCAGCTCAACAAACCTAGTGGATCAAAGAAGCTAGCAGTCAGGGATAGAATGGAACGCTTTGTGTACGGAGTATCTTCATTGCAGTCAGGTAGTTTAGAAGACACAATTAAAATATTGTCAGTATTAGGGTTCCATTCTACACCTAAAGCATGACTCTAGGATGTAATTACTTTGAAATTTTCCTGTTCATCGCCATTTGCATTTGATATATAGTTCAAAAATACTTTTGAATTGCTTTTAACCTTCCTAAGGTTGAAACAAGCTGACTCGAGTATGCGAACAATACGTTGACAAATTTCAATTAGAGATGACTCGTCAGAACACCCGGTTATGACGTCATCGACATACCAGTCATGTAGCATGATTTCTTGTATCAACGGATCCTCACACTCTCGACCAAGCTTTACTAAGCATCGAGTACTCAGGAACGGTGCCGATGAGGTTCCATAGGTTACAGTATTTAATTGCAGGTATCTCATCGGCTGTCCCTCGTCCTCGCGCCACAAAATTACTTGTAAATATCTTTGCGATTTTTCTACTAGAATTTGACGGTACATTTTCTCTATATCGCCCGTAAAAATATACTGATGCTGTCGAAATCTAAGCAATATAGAGAAAATGTCATCCTGCACCGTGGGTCCTACCATGAGCAAGTCATTTATGGACAGACCTGAATCAGTTTTTGCCGATGCATTAAAAACTACACGACATTTAGTCGTCTCACTCTGTTCCCTCAGAACAGGGTGATGAGGTAACAAGTTAACAGTTTCAGGTCGCTCGATTTCAGTTAGATGGCCTAAATTTTCATATTCATTAATAAAATCTACATATTGCGATTTTAGGTCAGGTTGCCTCTTGAATCGTTTTTCCAGTGCATCAAAACAATGCTTAGCTCTCGGATATGAATTTCCTAATAATGCAGGACTATCTCGCAATGGCAACGAGACGCAAAATCGACCATCTTGCATGCGACGCGTGTGTTGCACGAAATGGTCTTCGCAGGCTTGCTCTTCTATCGTAGGCTTCGGCTTGTCCGGCAACTCCTCCAGCTCCCAAAACTGCCTCAGCTGAGTCCGGATAGCTTGACTGAAATTACAATGTATTTTGGTTTCTGACAGATTACTAGGACACATCATAGGTCCTACCACTAACCAACCAAATTTAGAGTTTTGTAATACAGGTTTATTGTTTCCTAATTTTAGTTGGTTTTCAGTGCAAATCACATCCCAAAAAATATCCGCTCCCAGTAACAGATCAATTTGCGATGGTTCATAGAAAGTAGGATCTGCTAGTGTGACATTTTTTGGAATGTTAAGAGAGTGTACATCAATTCTAGAACTAGGCAGGCTGCTAGTTATCTTAGGAATAATAAATGCCTTTACATTCTTACAGTAACTACTAGTATTTGATTGAATTTTCAGATTACAGCACTGTAGAGCAGAGAATGAGATGTTATTGATTCCAGTCACAGATACAGACTGCATAGGTTTGCTTTCAATACATAACTTATTCTTTAGTGATTCCGTGATGAATGATGACTGGCTGCCACAATCAAGCAAGCATCGTACTTCATGACATTGCTCATTAATTATTATCTTAACCATTGAAGTCGAAAGTAACACTTGGTTATCTATACAAGAAGATAGTGCAATTGGATTGCAGACAGCATTTGTTGGAACTTGGTTTTATATATTTTCCAATGGAGCCGGCTTGTTTCTATGTAGCAGAGAATTATGCTTTCGTTTGCAGATTTTACATGGCCCTGAATTGCATTGATGAGCAAAATGCCCACCACGTAGACAGTTAATACACAATTTCAATTTGACAATTTCTCCATTTCTCTCATCAACAGACATATTATTAAATTTTTCACAGTAATAAATTAAATGTTCATCACCACAAATTGGACACAACCGAGATGGTTTTTTGTTATTTGAGTCATCATTACAGGCAGCAGCTACAAATGCTTTTTGTTGCTTCTCAAGGGGCTTGCTTGACTTGTCATTTTGTTTACTTTGGTTGTCACTGCTGCCTACACTGACCATCTCTAATACATCCGCCCTGCTTCTTAGAAAATAATAAAAATCCTCTAGTTTGGGAGTGAGCTCTAAACTATTTCTATGTTCCTCCCATTTGGTACTGGTGACATTGTCTAGTTTTTGGCTAAACATAAAAATAATCAATGTGTCCCAGTTGTCCGTTTTCTCCTCTAGGCTGTTAAGGGCTCTGAGGTGCTTTGATATGTGATCAATAAAAAATCTTAATGTCTTTTCCGATTCCTTGTAAGTAGGTACATTAAACAATGACTTTAAATGATTATGAATTAACTGGCGTTTGTTATTATAGCGATCACATAACAACTTCCATGCAACAGCATAATTATTGGATGAAATTTCCAATGATTCTATGACTGAAGCTGCTTGACTTGTCAAGGATCCTTTTAGATATTGAAATTTACTGATATCATTTAAGTTTGGATTGTTATGAATTAATGAATTGAAATTATCACGGAACTCCAGCCATTTATTATAATTGCCATCGAAAGATGGTAGTTTAATAGTGGGCAATTTGACAGATGTTCCCTTTACAGTGCAACACTGAGTTGATGATTGGTGCCCATGACAACTTCCACCATCAACTGAATTACTGCCTTTAGTAAATTTAGTTTCATGCATTTCAATTAACTCTTGTGCAGAACTTATCACTAAATAAAATATACTTTCCGTGCTATCCCGATCTGAACTTTCAACAGATTCATCAGAGGATCGTTCTCCTCCTTTAGTTTCAGACCTTAGTTGCTTTGTTTCTATTTCTATTTGTATCGTATCATACTCATTAAATAGAACTTCAATTTTACTTAATCTCAATTTTAACTCGTTAAATTGTTGTTTAGAAACATCTTTATAGTTCTTAAAATCTACTAAGTAATTTTTAAAACTAGTTAGTCTACCCTTTATGGACCCCCTTTTGCCCCGTAACTCTTTTAACTCTGTGTCAGTCATCGCAGAAATCAGGCACTTGGAAATTGTTTACAGAAAATGTTGAATACCTGCACAGTCCGCTCAAACCTTTGAAGCCGCTGTAGATGAACGAAGTTGGCGCTGCATGCGTGTGCTTGCGATGCGCCTGCTGTCGTTATCGCACAGCTGACTGAATACAGCACAGGAGTGGGTAACTAGGTACTTCACGCCACGCTGGGTGCCACCAGAGCTGGAAATGGTTGCAAATTGCGTGTTTATACCCCGCAAAGCAAGCGTGCAAATGAGGAAAATGCGAATGTGCACACACCGAGGCAATGCAAATGTGCTTGAAAGTACCTATTCCACATAAGACAGGGAATGCCCATATAGTTTTGCTAAATGCTTAGATATTTGCAGGTTAATTGTTTGCAGGTTAATTGTTTGCAGATTAATTGTTTGCAGGTTAATTGTTTTGCAGGTTAATTCATTAATGCGTACTTGTTGCAGCAGCACAATGCGAAGTCCAAAAACGTCGTATTTCTCGGAAATTTGACGAAATTAGTTTGAAGAATAGTTTGTAATAGCCCAAATGATTAAATTTGGTGAAAATGCAGCCGATTACATTAATTTTGCTAGTCGAATTCCAATATATCATTACCCAATTATGCAATTTTATAGGTTAGATAACCTATAAAAGTCACCAACAACGTGCTCACACAGATCAAGCTATACAGTGGTGTTAGGTAGAAATATAGGTAGGAAAGGATAAGGAACGGCAACTTAGCTTCGTTTGTTGTGTCTGTCTGTTGCCAGGCCCTGGATTCCAACTCTTTACAGGTTAGGTACTGCGCTTCCCGCACAGCGTTGTCTTGTCGCGGTCGCCATCATGTCTGTTCATAATCTTCTAACAGACTTCGTTTGCTTTGTAATGATGATCGGTGCAATGAAACTCGTTGCTCTACTTATTTTGCGTTATAATATGCTTTTAAAATCAACATAATTGGGTTTTTACATTGCTCCCTGTTTGACAGGTCTTAGAAAATTATCAAAGAGAATACAATACTACTAGAAGAAACCATAGACAAAAAATTAGATATAGGTCTACCAGAATCTCATGGCATTAAAAAAATATAAAAAAATGTGATTTTCATATGGCAATGTCAATTGTCACCTGCCAAATCAAAGTACAAGGTTTGTCAACCGCTGTTGAGATTTTGTGATATCTTCTTGGCAATTTATTGTTTTTGTGAAAATGTCGAAAAAGCCACTTTGATCTCAAGCGAGAAATATTGTTTTCAATGTGTATCGTAAAATAAGGGAAGAAGAAGGCGTAAATCAAACTCAATCTTTGATTTTAAAGCGCGTCGTAGAGTTGACCGGTAAGTTGGACTGAGTTGTTTTGATACTTTTAGTTTATTTTATATTTATCTTACTTAATTATAGCTTCTTTATAGGGTTTTTCAGTACTACTATACGGCGAATCATAGGTGAGGGCACATCGAACGATGGTGTATTTTCCACGCCTGGTAAAAAGAGGAGAGCGGGGAAGAAGAAAATCAACTTGGACAGTTTCGATTTACAGTTGATAAGGAATAAAGTAAATGAATTTTATACAGTTCGGAAGGAAATTCCAACAGTAATGAAACTGTTAAAAATTCTTCGACAAGAAATTGATTTCAACGGAGGGAGAGAATCTCTGAGGTAAGAAAAATATTAAGTAATAATCCTTCTCACTCGTAAGACGAGGCCTGTGCCCTGCAGTGGGACGTACGAGTATTTAGACTGATGTTGATGTTGATGATTGACTAAGCTATCGTTTCAGTAACATGATAAATTTTATTATTTTTTACAGACATATACTTAAGGAGACAGGTTTTGAATATTTTAAATGCCAATCAAAAAGGATCATTTTGATCATTTTGTGTACGGAACTCAAGTAAGCGAACGAAAAGCAATTATACCAGTGACCTGAGCGATAATATTGGAATACTGCGAGTCTGCTAAGTGATTCGGAACGGTGCTTGTTGTGTGTAACTAGTCTTAGTGAACTAGTGTACTAGTAGTGAACTAGTACTGTGTATTTGTCGAGTTTGTGGAGAGCGAAATAAACCCTTTTTACACGTTTAACGGCATTAATTGTACCTACCCCTGTACGTGTACGTAACATTATAATAAATTAGTACATAAAGTAATATATGATTGGATTTATTTTTTTTGTCATATTTTCCTATGTTAAGAACCCGATGCATAACAACAATTTCATACACATACCTAGTATACTTTATGTTAATTAATGACTAAATATATAAATAAAAATTAAACAGTATCAAGATCGTTTAATCCAATTTCCCCAGTATTGCACACAACAAATTTTTATTTCCCCATTTGCCATGAGATTCTGGTAGACCTATAATAGTGCTGCCCATACAATCAACATAAACAAAAATAAAAGTGATGTGCTTGAACACCATTTCCGAAATTTATCCCGACGAGAATCGACCCCGTAACTACCATGTGCAGTGAGCTGAGCGGTCGTGGATATTAACATGGACTTTCCCGGGATTTTCTCAATCATCAATCCTGGGACCCGTATCCATTGCCAGTACCTACTATATTTATTTACTATCTTAAGTACTGTGGTAGTTATTAGATTTATATTACCAAGGATTACATAATTTAAGTAATGGTACAGCTATGAAGACACAGACGAGATAGAAAGTGTGAAATAGATAGATATCGCCAGACAAACACACCAACTGTATGGTCCCAAACTAAGCAAAGCTTGTACTATGGGTACCGTACAATGGACTGGGGGCGATCCCAGTGACACCCAGACCAGGGAATATTACGAAAAGGCCATTTCCGAAATTTACCCTGACGGGAATCGAACCCGCAACCACCCGGTGGTGTGAGCCGAGCGGCCTACGCTCGAACCACTGCACCAAGCGGTCGTCGTTATACCTTGTAATATGTTATTTTTCCCCCACAGAACACACGAGTCAATAGAACAAATAAACCAAACCATCCAGGACATGACGATGAGCGGCGGCGACTTCGCGCTGAACCCGTTCGAGAGCATCTCCGGCGGCGAGCTCTCCGTGCGGCTCGACTGCGACTCCTTCTACGAGGAGGACGCGCACGAACTCACCGTCGACGACTTCGCCTCGCTCAAGAAACACGGCCTCGTCAGCGAGAAGAAACATGCCAATGAGGTCATTGTAAAGTCCTAGACATCTTATACAGGGTGTAAGGGGCATCGTAACGAAAACCGATACCATGGATTCAACTCATGATTCGTGATGATTGATTTACTTTTGTAAACTTACTTGTGACACATTTCTATAATGATTTCATGCTAAAATCAATTAAAAAATGGCGAAAATTTTAGAATAATTCCTGAAAATATCGACGGAAAATTCCAACTCTGGGGGGTCCAGAATCATGAGTTGAATACATGGTATAAGTTTTTGTTACGATGCCCCTTGCACCCGATGTATATGTCCAGAGATATTGGAAAGTCTCTGTATAATGATATGGCGAGAGTGAACTTGGAAATGGCATTCTTATGTCATTCCAGTACAGAATTATATCTTAATCCTACTCAAGGTACTCAAGGTTTCTCTCGGAGTTGAGAGGTTGATTTGACTTAAACAAAATGTGAAGAAGAAACTAGAAATGATCTCTAAGTTTTTATAAGTGGAAACATTGCACAAAAAGTTTGAGATCCTCATGTTACTCGGTGTCTCTAATTTTGATATCTACGAATCTGTCTTAATGTTCCTATGGTGCAAACGAGGGTAAACTAACCATTTATGTAACGTTACGTTAACGATGGCGTGTTTCATCCCGCTGCTCCAGAAGAATAACAGACACAACATGTCTCTATAAAAATACTGTAATGTTAGAGTTCCGTACTACTGGTTTCTGTTAGCCATAAGTTTGCATAAGACAAAAATCTTTCGGAAAATAAATGAGATACTTATTAAGTCATTTGGTTCCATGTTCATCAAAGTTTCATATCGCAGGTTCCGCTAATAACAGACGAAATCGACATAAGCCCGTGGAAAAATCTCCTCATGAAGTTTGCACAAGTTCATGTGTGCTTAGAACATCTTTATCGCGCCGAGAGCTGTTTACGAGCTGACTTTGGTGAGTAACCACTATAACATGACCCTAGTTCTCCTTGACCCATTATTAGTCACAAGACGTTTTGTGCTGGACGCGGTGTAAAGTAGCTAGTATAGTTGCGCTCAGGCTATGCGGCATTGGGATTATTGGTATGTGGTAGGTAACAATTTATCTACCTAATTGACGACCGCTTGACGCAGTGGTTCGAGCGTGGTCCGCTCGGCTCACTGCACATGGTGGTTGCGGGTTCGATTCCCGCTGGGGTAAATTTCGGAAATGACCGTTTCGGTATTTGCCCTGGTCTGGATGTCACTGGGATCGCCCCCAGTCCATTGTACGGTATCCATAGTGCAAGCGTTGCTTAGTTTGGAACCATACAGTTAGTGTTTCAGTTTTGCAGGTAAATACTTTTACCAGAACCATGGCCGGAATCCTTCTCCATATAAGAACATCAGTATTAATTAAATAATTATATTCACAGCCAACCTCAAGCCAATAGCGTCTCGTCTTCTCGAGTTCTACGTATCAGATAAGTCTCCGATCAAGACGGTCGGTCAGCTCATGAGCGACCCGGTACAGAAGATAAACATGCCGGTATCCAACAACATAGTACAAGATCATTTGAAGTAAGTACGAATCGACCCACTTTCTCCCTAAATGTATTTATATTCCGAAAAAAATGGTACAGTAATCTATATACTGAATCGGGATATAAGCGGTTTATATAATTTTCCTTGACGATATGGGAATCCTGCTAAGTAATGTTAAAATACAGCCTTATATTTCCCCATGATACGCCATAACGAAAGACAAAAATCCAAAAAATCAGAGCTGTAACACTGCACGAAACATTCACACAGAAAATGACTATTTTTGTTGTCATTAAATAGACCCCACAATATGTTTTGTGTGAATATATCGTCCACAAATGCAGGGTAACGTGGCCCGGACAGGTGAGGTCCGTGAGAATCCATTTACCTTGTAAAATATTTACTACTACTACATAAATACCCAATACAACAGCCTGGGTTAATAAAAGTGTTTACTGTATGGCCCCAAGATTGATAATCACCTACCTCAATCAATTTTGGAGATTCAAACCTCAATATCTTTAAAAATAAAGTAAAGAGCTTATTAACGGAAAAGGATTATTACACTGTTAACGAATACCTGTCTGACAAATTATAAATTGACATTTAATTAGAATTACTTATTTATGACATTTTAACTTAATGATAATACAATATTTTAGTTTTATAATTGCATGTGTTTAATGAATTATTGTCAATATTTTAATTATAATTATTTGCATACCATTTCATATGGTGGAATGTGCCGAGCTTATATTAATTTAAGATCTTTTGTTGCACCATGTTTCAAGCATAATAAATCATTCATTCATTCATTCATTCATAATACTTACTGAATTATTTGTTACGTCATTTTAGAAAACCTGCATTTTGGTACCGAGTGGAAATGAACAGAAAAGAAACCGCCGCCGATAAAGGCGTCCAACGAGACTCCAAAATGGTTTACGTGTTTTCCCAACAACCGGTATTCCCGCCGTCAGTGTGGCAGTATCTAGGTGAGCTTTTATTATATTACTAGCTGAGCCCGCGACTTCGTCCGCGTGAAATTTATCTTAACAAAAAAGCCCGCTCCCGCGTTCTGAGCCCGCGCGACAGAACCCATTTTTTTATTTTGTTTTTATAAAATAAATGTAGCCTAAGTTACTGCTTATAACAACAGCTATCTACCAGTGAAAGTCCCGTCGAAATCGGTCCAGCCGTTTCGGAGATTACCCGGAACAAACACACAGACAGACAGACAGACAAATTTTTTTTATCGCGTTTTTGCTATAGGTGTCGTATGTACTTTTATATTCATTTAGTGAAAAGGTGTTATTTTGATATTACAATCAGACACTCCAATTTTATTTATTTGTATAGACTAGCTGTACCCCGCGCGCGTTGGTACGCTGTCAAAGATTGGTCGTACCAACTCAGAAACCTTTGTGGGCTCATTGCACAACACTTTGCTGAAGATCATGACATGATCAAATGCATAGTTTACGATTCTATAAAGGACATACAGACAAACATTCATTTTTATATATATACATTTTATAATGTAATGTACTTAATCTTCGTTGTTAATGTTTTATACGCCTTCATAATTCAAGAAGCCGCATAAAACCCAATAGATCGGCGTGTTAAGGCATGACAGTGAAGTCTGGAATTGGATGGGTGACCCAATTAAACAATTCTGATGAAATATTTATTTTTGTTATACAGAACCCCAAGTTGAAGACGCGGCGGAAGTAACGACTATGGGAGAAGAGTTAAAATACCATTCTTCTAAATACGTATTCCTTAAAAACAAACTAATTAATAAATTGCCTATGTGATTTTAATTGATAATTAGTAGATGAATGCTATATATATATATATTTGTACAGATCAATAAAACTTTATACACTTTCGTAAATTGTCTTATGTTACAACTAGCTGAGCCCGCGACTTCGTCCGCGTGGAATTTAACTTAACAAAAAAGCCCGCTCTCGCGTTCTGAGCCCGCGCGACAGGACCCATTTTGTTTAATTTAGTTTTTCTAAAATAAATGTGGACTAAGTTACTGCATATAACAACAGCTATCTACCAGTGAAAGTCCCGTCAAAATCGGTCCAGCCGTTTCGGAGATTACCCGGAACAAACACACAGACAGACAGACAGACAAAAAAATTTAAATCGCATTTTTGCTATAGATGTCGTATGTACTTTCATATGCATTCAGTGAAAAGGTGTTATTTTGATATTACAAACAGACACTCCAATTTTATTTATTTGTATAGAAGAAATACGTAGCAGTAAGTGAAGAAGAAAGCTTGAATAATTTACAGGTAAATCCCAATTCCCAAATAATTCTTCGCATATGCATGAGCACCGGGCAAATAACTAGATACGCCCAGTTTCAAGTAATTCATTGTAAATTCCAAGTAATGCCAATACAATCCCGATATACATAAATCAATAGATCACAAGGTAAAACACATACAATTGTAACAAGAAATCCGTTACAATAAAACAAATAAACCAATGTTCGGCACAGGCCTTTGATGTCGGGAGGTTTAATAAACTTTGTATATGCAATCTGTAGATGTAGACATCGGGAACATCGGGAATTATTGATCGGATACCGTTTACAATATCGCAATAAAAAGTTTATACTTGTACCTATTGGATTGCGGAACGTATACTTTGTAAACAAGTTGGTTGGATGAAATTTTGAATAGGTAATGTAGGTATCAAATACAATATTAAAATGTTAGTCCTGCGTGCCATATATAATGCTACGTCGGGAAGACAGTTTTTGTCTGCCCAGTGCCCACATAATAGTTTCAAATAGAAGTACTGGACATGGGCGGCAATTTTTTTTCAATATACTTAACAAAGCCTGCAAGCAAGTGTTAAGCACCCTATCCACCTAATGTTAAGCACCCTAGCCACACGCACCCTAGCCTATATGGCTAGGGTGCGGGCAATACCAAAGGTATTTCTCGCACGTGGCCGAACGAAGGGTAGCGACTGAAACAGCGACTTGAAAAATCCTTGAATACCTATACGTTGTTGCTATTGCTAGGTAATGACAAAGGGATGGGAAGTTTGGGGAGTTAGGCTTCAGGTCTTCTCACGGGTCGTACGAAACGCAGCTATAATAGCTATTTTACACCGATCTTCTGTGAGAGGGTGGTTCCAACTACCCCGGTGAAACCAGCCTATAAGTAGGTACCGATATGCATAGCTAGCTGTAGCAATAAACATAAAACCCAAGTGCACGTCACAGGATACTGTACAAAACGCCTCCTGACCCATTTAATAAAACACCGATTGTCCAAACAATACGCAAATAGCCTCACAATATGATTGAATAATAAGGGGATAATTATCGCACGTGGCCCCAAAGGTAAACAATATGGCGGCTTTGTATACAACATGCGTACATCAAGTACAATCGGCTGCGTAAATTAATGGCGATTTGAACAATCAAATGTGAATTGTAATATTAACTTAATAAGTAGGTTCTTATGTGCTCATGGCAAATTTGGGCATCACACGTAAGAATCTATGACCCGTATTAATAAATTGATGTTTCGAACGAACGAACATTCTTATATCATACCAGTGCAAAATGACATGTCAAAAGCTTACTCAAAATCGCTCTCAGACTTGAGATCGATTTTTTTAATCGGGCCTAAGAGTAATAAGTAATAGCAAGCAATCTAAGAAGTATTAGTACCGTCAAAAGTCATCACAATTTACAAAGAAGATCTGCTGAAAAAGACCATACTACCTCTGCGAGATGGAGTTAGAATCTATGTTAAGTAACAAAATTCGTACAAAATACTTTTTAATAGTTTGAGTTAAGCTTCAGAGGTTGTATTTAAATAGCACTTTTATTAAAATAGTGATAAGTAAAAGTGTTCACTCATTTTCCTAGCCGCCTGTACATTATCGTTCAGTGAATGATCCATCATACAGTAGGGAATGGGATTAAGAGGGCAGAGGAAATAGCAGATATTTATGTGCAATTTTTATATGATTTAACGCTGCGCCTGCTTAACTGGCGCGCAGTTAATAAAGCGAGGCGTGGAGTGTTGGAGTTGCGTCATCGCAAATCAACCAATCCGTTGTTGAAGCGAAGCTTCTATATTCTATGCGCTCGCCACGCGGCCACCCTATCCGTGCTAAGCGTCAGTAACGTTACACGTTTTTATAGGTATACAGAGTGGCAGATGCGGCGCCCTACGCTTTATACTATAAAGATTCGCCTCTTTCGAGCGTCTCTACACGGCACTGTTTTTGTACCTAGGATCCTTTGTATTTAAGGTATGTTACAAGATCACACAGACCAATAAGACAAGACACGTCTTACGTCCACAATTTTAAGAGAATCCAATCGGAGAAGACGGCTAATTTTCATTAGCCCGTCCAAAGATGAGCCGTCAATGGTCCTACCTACATTATATTGTAACGGGACCAACACTACGTACCTACGGTACGCTTGTTTACCAACTTGTTTAAAAAAAACACCATTAATTGTCACAAGTACCCATAGTAGATAATAGTTCCTATTCTGATATAGATCAGTAAGTTGTTTTATACATACGTAGGTAGCTATTTACTCATGCGCGTATCAGATGGGAGTATAAGGTGTCCATCCCAATTCATGTCATGTGGAAAAATTGTAATCTACATAAAATTCTCGTGTCACAGTGTTTGTAACCAACTACTTTGAAACGCTTGACCGGTTTTTATGTTATTTTTGTGTATATTCGGTTGATCTAAAAATAGGTCATAAAGTACTTATATTTCATACCTGTAAATAATTTATATGGCAGAACAACGTTTGCCGGGTCAGCTAGTTTCATTTATAAAGGTAAAGCTTCCAGGCTCTCAAGGTCCCTTTATATTTTATAAATTTTATTATAACATACTTACTCAGTTGTCCATTCCTACCCGGTGTAATATACCTTTTCATTGCTCATACTCTGAAAGTAGGTCTAAAGTCCCTGAGGAGCGGGTTGAAAGTAATACTTTTCCGGCCCGGGAGAATCGCTTTCAACTGACAGCTGTCAAATTATTAAAAAAAAACTAGTTCCATTTTCACATTTCTATGGAACCATGTTCAAACTTTTTCTACAGTCACTCAATTACAGCACGATGTAAAATTGAAATAACATAAAGTTAAGTATTAATTAAAGAATATATATTTTAAAATGACTTAATTATAATTTAGTTTCAAGAATTTCTTTAAAATAACATAGATTTGGGCAAAATATTTAAAGATGAAAATGAAAAATAATGGTTAAATAATGAAGTTGGCCGGCCAACGAAAAAAAAAAAATTGGCGGCAATCAGATCTTTTTTTTTTGAGTTGTAGAGTATTGTTTATACTTCCTTGTATTATTTTTTTAGCCAATTCCTGTTTTTATTTTTACTTTTCTTGTATTCGTAATTAAAAGCACAGTGTTTACCTCGGGTGAAAGACTTATTTTGTCCCTCGAACTATTAGCGCCCTCGCTACGCTCGGGCGCCAAACCCCGTCTCGGGACTAAATAAGTCACTTTCACCACTCGTGTAACAATGTACTATTCCTCGTTGATTCCTCATACAATGGCGTACGGAAACAGCAGAAAAACTCATTAGTGGGCGTCGGTGTCGCTTGCTAGGAACTTGAGGACAAAAATAGGAGGGATAAGTAAGGTCGGTCGATTGAGCTTGGACGATTTTCCAATCTTCAATGAAGTCACTTTTTACCAGTTTTTCCATAGAATATTTTTCAAAACATACTACACTACATAACACTCATTTATTATATTTACAGAAACTTATCTGGGGATTGAAAAAATGAAATCTTTTATTTTCCTCTCAGACAAATAATTAGGTTACATGAGTATATACCTACTTACTTAATTGATTTGTCCTCATGTTGTCTAACAAAACATCGTATGGCTTCTCCCAGATTATACCTAATGGATGAGCGATGTTTCGTGTTGTTTGATGGATTTACTGCTCTTTCAATGTCAGAGGTAATCGATATACTTTCCTAAGAATACATAGAAAATAGGTAATACCTTTATTAATTAAGTAGACGTACCTATCTATTTACCTACTTACTTAATATTTATTACCTAACTAGCTGAGCCCGCGACTTCGTCCGCGTGGAATTTAACTTAACAAAAAAGCCCGCTCCCGCGTTTTGAGCCCGCGCGACGGGACCCATTTTTTTGTTTTTGTTTTTCTAAAATAAAAGTAGCCTAAGTTACTCCTTAAAACATCAGATATCTGCCAGTGAAAGTCCCGTCAAAATCGGTCCAGCCGTTTCGGACAATACCCGGAACAAACACACAGACAGACAAAAAAAATTTAAATCGCGTTTTTGTTATAGGTGTCGTATGTACTTTCATATGCATTTAGTGAAAAGGTGTTATTTTCATATTACAAACAGACACTCCAATTTTATTTATTTGTATAGACTAAAAATCCTTTGAGGAATTACCTACATGAAAATTATTATCTTTACCCAGATACGTATTAGGTAAGTATAGAGAACAATACAGGATCTTGTATTTTTACAAACTCTATCATGAATAGTGGTGGCCGCTACTAATGTAAACATACGTCAAAATGATGCCTTTAAAACATTCCTTTAACATGCCAGCTAACGAACCAACATCTCCCTCAAACATCCTATAGGTCCTGTAGCTGCCGCAGCGGTTAACAATACAAACTAATTAGCGAGCAAGTTGAATACGTTCCGTTGCTCATCTCGGCGACCTCGTTGCGCGATTGTCAACGTACCTTTACAAGCTTGTTTTTTGAAAAAGCATTTACCTTTATCCCTGGCATGTTTTTACGGACTTTTTTAGTCACAGCAACGATCGCTCAGCGCTTTACAGTTACAGGATTTCTACTATTATTAAGTAGCTAGTAGGCTAGTAGGTTCGGCACTTCGCCAATTGTCATGTAACCTCCCCTGCCCCCCTATCCAAGCGGTTTCGTCTTCTAGCGTTTCTACAAAACGCTACGCTTAAATGTATGGTAATGACATTACAAGTCGATAAGTTGATCACGTGACTTATGTCAATTCAATACATGAAGCATAGCGATTTGTAGAAAGGAATGTAGACGAAGCTACTTGGCTAGAGGGACTAGTCCCGCCACACACTCCCACCACTGTAACTCCTGTAAGCCAGGATCGACAATGGTGACCAATAATGACGTCGAGGTTTGACCGTCGACGAGTCCCGGGGAAAAGTTAAATTGTCTTGGAACCCGCACGAATTTAATCGAAAGAAATAATAGGAGGAATTGGAAGAAAAAAATTACACTTCCCTCCGGTGCAAAGCGGGAACCAAAATAGATGGAATAGGCTGATTGAAATAGAAACAAGACTGTTACAGCTGATTGAAGACCAGTTGTAAGGTACCACGGATCGTAACATGACTAATTGGACCTTAACTCGTGAGCTGATTATACTTTCCAATAATAGGTATGGCTAGAGGGACTGTTCTTCATTGTTCCCCGGTCACGTCCGGTGGTGCCGAGCTCCGGTAGAGCCGATTGACCACAGCTTACATACGGGCTGGCTCGACCGAGCTAATACTAACCTCTCACAGAAGATCAGCGTTAAGTAGCTATCTATTATATCTACGTTTCGTGCGATGATTAATAAATAATAATAATTTAGCCCTTTTGACGTCCCACTGCTGGGCACGGGCCTCCCCTCAACATGAGGGGGATTCAGGCCATAACCCACCACGCTGGCCCAGTGCGGGTTGGCGGATTTCACATGTCTTTCGAAAATTGGTTAAACCTTCTAAGACATGCAGGTTTCCTCACGATGTTTTCCTTCACCGTAAGCAAGTGATAATCATATAGAAATTATGAATCGCACATAGATTTCGAAAAATCCAGAGGTGCGAGCCGGGATTTGAACCCAAGACCTGGTGCCCGCAAGACGCGTGCTTTAACCAATCGGCTATCACTGCTTGATAGCCGATTGGTTAATATGCACTTGGTGCACGATGATTAATGATAAATTAATAATAATTTAGCTCTTTTTGACGACCCAATCCTAGGCACGGATTCAGGCCGTAATCCAGCACGCTGGCCCAGTGCGGGTGGCGGATTATGATTGGTTTATGATGGATTTGTCGTACGATGATTGAGACACGGAAAACCATCCTCCCCAGGCGCTCCCTTCCCATCCCTCTGCCCCACACCCCTTCAGGTTGGCAACGTGCGAGCAATGCCTTTGGTATTGTAAGCATCCATAGGCTACGGTAACTGCTTATCATCAGGCGCGATCCGATCCGGTGGTAGATTTACCCTCGCCACCTCTTCTGGCAGCGGCCCAAGCCGAGGTCGTGTCCCTTGTGGCGCCCTTGAGCTAGCTGCCCCCCTGCCCCCCTGGCTGGAGCGCACTCGCGCTCGCCCTCTGTCCGGGTGAAGTTGTTATGGCCACTATGGCCAACAACATATATTCAATTTAAAAAAAAAAAAAAACAGGCGGGGCGTACGCTTCTTTTCCGTCTTTGTTAAACATATTAAAACACCGTATGACTAACCGCAAAGTCATGAAAGGTTGCCAAAAAATATAAATTAAACAAGGGACGTTGAACACACGAATTATAATGCAAGAGTAGGTAAGGTATAAAAGTAGCGGAACTCGAACCGAGGCCTCGGCTCCCAATTCGGGGCATTTCGCACGTATTTCACGTTTTTACCGTGAATATTATTTTCGCCGAGACTCGTGAACGTAATAAAATGAATACTTAGAGAAAAAATTCGGGCGACATATTTCTTTAGCAGCGCTACGCTCGATGCCTGCATTAATTTAGACGTCTTTGAGTTTCAGTAACTTTAGTGGTCGTAGATTTTTACGTACTGTTAACTATAAGTATACTGTTAACAATTTATTTACAGCTCTAACGGTCCGTTAGCGTGAACTCGGCCGTAAATGGTAGAAATTAGGATTGACCCTTGTACCCCTTTAGGTAGCAAATCGATTAACAATATTCAGCCTAGCAATTCAGAATATTACTTTGCTGGAAAACTAATCAAGTCTCGGAATGCGGAACAGCGGAAGCCCCGCGAATGCCGCCTTTTTTCTATGCAGAAATAGGCCAAACCCGATTTAACATGAATTTGTTGCCAACTGTTACTATTATTATATTAAATCACGTACTGCAACAAATAGGGTATTATTCAAAGTAGGTAATACTTACTAATTAATTTAACTTTAGTATCTACGTACATGGTGACGCTAAAATCCTTAAAAATCGATTTCATTATTGGTATTGGTTAAACGATGGTAGAGCCAATTCAGCCAATCGTCTACAGCTCATATACGGGCTGGCTGGACCGAGGTAGTACCACCTCTCACAGAAAACCGGCGAAAAGTAGCTATAATAGCTGCGTGTCGTACGATGAGTGAGAGAGCCAGAAACACCCTTTCCCCTCCCTCTATCGGCCCTTCAGATCTCCCTTCAGGTCGGTAACGTGCGATCAATGCCATTAGTATTGCTATAGGCTACGATAACAGCTTAACATCAGGCCCCGGTCGTACCTACGCTTGTTTGTCGACTTTGCTTTGATATTTTGAGGATGTCTGAAAGACGTATGAAATTCACACGATCTAGATTCATTTCACTCTACGGAAAATTACACATAACCTATTAGTGTTGATATTCTAGACAGACAGACTCTTGACGCCCATAATAAATTCGGTCTAGTTTGTCTGTTCCATTATCGATTAGTCTGTCGAGTATCATTTGGTTTATAACTTGGAAGGCTGACCAGCCAAGGGCGACTCCGTCCAAATTGTTTGCAATAGATTTGACAAAGAAACGCCTGCTGCAGTTCAATGCGACTTTCTTATGCTAGTTTTAGTAAACACCTAGTTTATTGATAACTAAACAATGCATATCACAACACCCAATAAGTAGGTATTACATCATGTATTTCGTTCCATTACGCTGGGCGCTGACGAGCCAATTTGTCCGGAAGCCGTACGCATGTCATGTCTGAGTGACCTGCCCCGGAGAGACGACCGAGTGACCCGTGAGTCACGTCTAGGCAGTTACTTTATAATATAATAAGACTAGTCTTTAGTAGCCCTAGGAATTTCAGTGTTTTTAATTTACCTACTAATAGGACCTTATCTTATAATGGATCTATTGACAGCTCATAACATATCACTTGTTTGGACTGTGATGACGTGTCCTGGCACCACTTTTGTAATTACAGTATTAATAAATCGATCTCAAGTCTGAGAGCGGTCTTAAGTAACCTTTTTACATGCCATTTTGTACCGGTACCTATGACATAAAAAAGACATTTCCAAGATCACCCTCAGACTTGAGATTGATTTATTAATGCGAGCCTTAGGTACTGTGACACCTCTTCATAGGGTTTACCGTGTATTAATAAAATCTTATTAAGTACTTTGTAATTTTTTTTTATTATAATAAGTAATATTTAAAAACACGTCTTATTACATCGGTAACCCGGTTGTCACTGCCAGCGCGCGCACCGCAGTTCTTTCAATTTCAAAACAATTATCTTTTCTTAAATTTATAATTTTTATCGTCGGCCAGGAACGTCTATTGCTAGTGGCCAGTGCGCCGACATAGACCTTACAGTACCAATAAAGTTTTAAGGCTAAAGCGCCCATCAAGCCCGCGAAGTTCAAATTTTGTGAGGTTTTTTAGATTTTTTTCAAAATCTGACAATAATAAAAGGCACTATTTGTAATTCGCGAAAAAGACCGTGTGCAGTGCATTTATTAATATATCCAACTTACTCTAAAACATTTCAAGAACGACAGCTATCCAGATAATCTGGCAATTTTTGTATATTTAGTGATTTACTAGTATCATATCCACCGTGATAATATTTAGAGTAAAATAAATGTATTAATAAAAGCACTGCATACTGTGTTTTTCGCAAATCACAAAATGTTGTCTTAAATGTTTTCAGATTTTGGATAAACTATAAAAATACTCGAAAATTTTTAATTTCGCCGGCTAGACAGGCGCCTTCACCTTAAGTACTTACTAGGTTTATGGGTACCTTTGATAAATTCTTTATCAAAGGTAGGTACTAATTAGTGCGTCGTAAAGAGAGACTAAACTGTCAAAAGTAAATGTCACACTACTGCAATGTGGCGCCGCCCTGGTTGCAAAAAGTTGTCTATTTATGGGTAGGTGGCACCTACCCATAGTAGGGAGGTAATTACTGGTGCCTTGTACCTAAGTGGTGGTTCGTTTGGAGCAAAGACTATTATATTCTCTTTGGTTTGGAGCCATACGATTGGTGAGTTTGTCTGTCGATATTCATCCAAAAAGCCACCCCTGCAATTGATTGAATGAGACAAATCCTCTAAGAAACTCGTAATGGTCTCCTTGGAAATCCACTTTAGTCATCGAGCTACAGTTTCTAAGCAAATGTCTTTAAAATGGTTTTCATCACACAAGCGAAATTGAACCTTATCTCACGACTTTTCAGTTTGGTTTTACTTTGCCGCTATAGTCTTAGGTAAATTGTGTTGGTTGGTACGGAAGACAGACTCCTTTTTGAGATCGGTTTGCGTCTAGACTTCGATTGATCCTTATCCTCCTACGTACCTGGTTGTATTGGATGAAAAATTAAATAAGAAAACCTACATAACGTAAGTGTATATAAAATAGGTAGGTAGCTAAGTACCTACTCACTTAATCTATACAAATAAATAAAATTGGAGTGTCTGTTTGTAATATCAAAATAACACCTTTTCACTAAATGCATATGAAAGTACATACGACACCTATAACAAAAACGCGATTTAATAAATTTTTGTCTGTCTGTCTGTCTGTCTGTGTGTTTGTTCCGGGTAATCTCCGAAACGGCTGGACCGATTTTGACGGGACTTTCACTGGCAGATAGCTGATGTTTTTAGGAGTAACTTAGGCTACTTTAATTTTAGAAAAGCAATTAGGGTTCCGCGTAAAAATCATAAACACATGAAATCAAAGAGTATCTCGGAAACGGCTGAACCGATTTTGACGGGACTTTCACTGGTAGATAGCTGTTGTTATAAGCAGTAACTTATGCTACTTTTATTTAAAAAAAAACAAAATTAAAAAATGGGTCCTGACGCGCGGGCTCAGAACGCGGGAGCGGGCTTTTTTGTAAAGTTAAATTCCACGCGGACGAAGTCGCGGGCTCAGCTAGTTTATAAATAAAATCACACCTATATTCGCCAAAAGGGACGGGTAGACTAGGTGCATTTATTATGCAGCCACATTCCGCCTATCATGTTCGCAATTATTATTAGGGAAGTAGATAAATAGGTAAACTATTTAAATACCTGCCTATAGGTACCTTACCTCAATTCATATAGGTAGGTACGTATCGAGGTCAAAAAAATAGGCAGTATTATGTATCAAATTCGGACGACCGCTTGGCGCAGTGGTTCGAGCGTAGGCCGCTCGGGTTGCACATGGTGGTTGCGGGTTCGATTCCCGCCCGGGGAAAATTTCGGAAATGGCCTTTTCGTAATTTGCCCAGGTCTGGGTGTCACTGGGATCGCCCCCAGTCCATTGTACGGTTACCCATCGTACAAGCTTTGCTTAGTTTGGGACCGTACAGTTGGTGTGTCTGTCTGGCGATATTTATTTATTTATATTTATTTAAATATTTCAAGGGGTCAATCAAATTGATACTACTTACCACACAGAGCATCTATGTTATGTACAAACGTGGTGATAAGTAGGTATAAATGTTAACTTACTTCACAACTTTACTGAGATTTTTAGGAATGTTATCTTTTGATTGACCTTTTATATCTGGCTTGTACTTATACAAAATATAGCATTGAACTGTAAGATCACGCTCGCTATCTTTATCCTGACGACAGCCGCAGCGGACCTCTGACCCGGCTAATTGGACAATTAAATGGATAATAGGATACCCACACAGGAAGAGTCGGGAATGATCAGCTGTTGTGAACAATATTGTCGCTTGTTACTCATTGCTGCATTGGTGCATTTACCCTTTGTTATTAAGGAAACAAATTCTTTGGTTAACTAATACCTAGTATAATTTAAACCCTAATTACGTAGGTATAGTTCGTTAATTTCTCAAAGACGCGTGCTGTTGCTCTTATGACACTGGCAAATGGGTCAATTTGCAATAATTAATGCGTATTCGTGAAATGGACTGACTATTGGTACCTACTAACTATAATTAACTCTATAAATAGTTGTAGCAATGGAATCTTTGACAGTGATTATCTAACATTTAAGATAAGTAAGTACATAAGTATTCGCCTAATTATTTTTTTTAGCGCTAAAATTGGAGCACGTAGCTTTTATGTTAAACTGATTAGATAGGTACTGTAAGGTCCATGTCGGCGCACTGGCCACTAGAGATAGGAGTTCCTGGCCGACAAGAAAATATTGAAATTTAAGAAAACATTATTATTTTGAAATTGAAAGCTCTGCGGTGCGCTGGCAGTGACAACCGGGGACCGTTATGATAGGACGTGTATAAAAATATAAAGATATTTGTATTAAATAATAGTAATTAACAATAATAAATATTACCAAGTGATTTGAGTTATTAATATAAAACCCCGTTGTCGCAGTACCTACCTAACCTATATCACGTGTATTGTATGTAAAATTTTACCATAGTCTAGATGCTGCACCTGGTGAAAGATATTACTTGCCATGGTCCAATAAATACATCTAGCTATTTTTTAACAAGTTACAATATTAGGTATGGTCAGGTTCCAAATCCGTTTTATGTTTGTAATCGGAGCATTGCACTCTCTAGTCATATTACGTCTGCCTTCTTCTGTGAGCAGTAGGTAATGTAACGTAACCTATACTTACACAGAAAAACTACAATGGAATGGACAACAATATTGAAGCGACGTTCGGGGCGCGCGCCACGCGGCCACTCTATCCGTGCTAAGCATCAGTAGCGTTACACGATATATATAGGTATACAGAGCAGCAGCTTCGGCGCCCTATGCTTTATACGATAAAGCTTAGCTCGCGCGTTCCTAGACGGCACTGTTTTTTATATTATTCTGGAATTAAAACACTGTGCAAGAGCTTCCGAACACTTGCACTCAAATACTGTGGTAGAGCCAAGCTGTAGCGAATTGTTTACAGCTCGTAATACGGGCTGGCACGCCCGGGGTAGTACCACCCTCACACAGAAGATACGTACGCTGAGTAGCTATTATAGCTGCATTTCGTACGATCAGTGAGGGTGCCCGAAGCTCAACCCCGTCCCGGGTTAGACTTCCGACTCTCTCACTCATTATATTCACGACAAATATCGACAAGTTCGTTATAGTAGAAGATACGCACAACGTCAACACTCGCCATACAAAGAGGTTATGCGCTCCATTCTCAAGAATTAAAATGTTAAGCAACAGCAATGGCAATAAAAATATATAACAAGTTGCCCAATACGTTCAAAACTGAAAAATCTGTAACGGTATTCCAAAAACGGCTAAAACTATACCTAATCCAAAAATGTTTTTACTCAGTAAAATAATATTTAGAGTCCAGCTTTAAATAACGATAGTGGCGATCTGTCCTATACAACTGACTTTGCATATAATTTGAATTATAATTTGAAGTACCTACTTGAAAAGGATGACATTAACATTGACGAATAATTGTATTGGATTCATTTTTATTGACATTTAATTTTCTCCTAATTTTTTTTGCTATGCCCAACAGGGTGGTATTGACGTAGCTATGATAAAGTTGACGCTTATCTTCTGTGTCTCTTCAATTGTCACTATAGAGTGGCACGCAAGGACTTCCGGCCAGACAAAGTGTGGCTTCCGGCTAACTCGATTTGCAAGCTGTACGGTGAACATAAACTGATATGGTTTCTGGTTTAGCGGCACCGAGCACGGCCGGATGTTATGTCATTTGCATTAATACACCTGCGGGGTAGGTATTATTTTAAAGATATTTTGTTTTTTTTTATTTCACTGTTGTTAAACGTCAGACCTCATTCGATTACTGACAGTGAAAAAAAAACAAAATAGCATGATGTTGGCCATAATACAGACGTTTAAAGTTTCCGAATCCGTTTCCGATATATTAATAACTTAGCCCTTTTGACGTTCAACTCCTGGGGAATTCAGGTCACAAATCACCACTTTGGCCCAGTGCGGGTTGGCGCATTACACGACTTTCGAAAATTGGTTAGATCTTCTAAAACATGCAGGTTTCCTCACGATGTTTTTCTTCACCGTAAGCAAGTGATAATCATGTAGAAATTATGATTCGCACAAAGATTTCGAAAAACCGAGAGGTGCAAGCAAGTTTGCCTCGACGCTATCATTGGGCTTCATTGTCGATCCTGGCTTACAGAAGTAACAGTGGTGAGAGATTCCCATAAAATAAAAGTTTGAATGCCCTTTCCTCACTACTTGTTTCAATTCAACCAATACTTTGTTTGCCACAATGGGTACATCTGAATGACAACAAACTTAGACCAGCTTGGCGGAACTGGCTTCGCTTAAGGCGACTGACCCCCATTGACCCATATTTAATTAAATAGGGTATGCAGTCTATATGAAGTTTCGTCATTTCTGAAGCCAGAAAATTTTAAAATACCACCGTGCATACGGCTAGTCAATTATTAATGATCTGTGTAGGTATCTTAACTTGTTCCATGTCCTAAATCCATTTGTATCCTACGTTATTTCGGTTATACAACTATATTGGTGTGCCGGGAAGCGGTTATGGCGGAAATTGATCTAAAGTCGAATGAAGAGCAATCTAAGTTGCTCGACGTTGAAGCCGGCTGGTTTTAATGAAAGGTAATTGTTATTTGCGGTAGGGCGGAATTAATAATAGGAGTTATAAAGATATTATAATAAAGAGTTGAAGCCACAGCAACGCATAAAACGATTCCAATAAACAAACTAAGTGACGGTAATTTTAAAGACCTGTGCAATTTTTGGGTAAGTATTTCAACATTGTCGGGAAACTGGGATAGACTACAATGACGTCACATCTTTCCGATTGGCTAAGCATAGTGCCACCATTAATGGGGCAATGGGGCAGTTGGATTTGCGACATTCGACCTCTTTAGTAAAACCGTGACAGCCTCTACCGACGTCACTAAGCGACATTGATCGTTGGAGCTTAGAGTATGGAGTCTGGATATATGTAGGTGGTTTAGTTTTAGATACTGCAAGCTGACTTCGAAATCATAGGCAACTTTTTAAATTAAAACATGAGTCTACATATTAATTAATTAATAATAACATCGCCAGACTATTTTTTTTATGATTATGGCTGCCACACACTCCCTCCACTGCTACTCGAGTAACAGTGCCAGCAGTGCCAGCAGTGCTAGCAGGCCAGGATCGACAATGGTGTCCAAATAATATGAGTAATTGGAAGAAAATTATTCCCTTGCTCTACAATTTTGCCAGATTAACACAATAACTCAATGGTACCAAACTTAGCACCATTGATTAGGTTAGGTATTAATTACTTGTACAAAGGGAACCGCACAATGGATTGAGAGCGATCCCACTGACACCCACACCAGGATAAACTACGAAAAGGCCCTTTCCGAAAGTTACACCGATGATGGGAATCGAACCCGGTACTACACGACCCAGAGCCGAACCGCTTACGCTTAAATAACGACGTGACGAAGCAATCGTCAACCGTCTACTTATCTCTGCTTATCCCTTGTGAAAACAGGCGTGGTGTTTGATACCTAAATGTCAAGTCAGTAGTTCCCAGTTATTTCTGTTGGTAAATAAAATACGGAACTAACAGCTACTGGAACTTGAAATGTTTGAGTTATAATTGCGAAATTAAAGCGAGGTACCGTCAGCAGAATACGAAAACAATTTTTAAAAATACGAAGCAATTAAGATATAATTTCTTTCGCTTTAAGCACATACTAATTTCGAAAAGGGGCCATCCATAAATTACGTCACACGTTAAGGGGGAGGGAGGGGGTCGACGAAGTGTGACAAGGGGTGGGGAGGGGTCCCAAATTTTGTGACATCACATTTTTTTGACGTTCATTTTATTGAAAAATAATTTAATTGGAAATAAAAATAATTTCGGAACTGCTGTTTTAATTTCTAAATGTAAAATTGCAAAATATGTGACGTCACACTAGGTGGGGGGGGGGTCTCACAAATGTGACCAGCTGTGACAAGGACGGGGGAGGGGTCAAAAAATGATGAAATTCGTGTGACGTAATTTATGGATGGCCCCAAAGGGGTAAAAATCTATGTCTCGCCATACATCAGTGTTTAGATAAATAGGTACCTAAGTAAGAAAAATTAAAAAGGTTATAGGTGAAAGATCATAATGTTGTAGATGCTCGTCATTGTTCTCCTGACCCTTTTGCATATTCAAATCGTCAATAGTTTTGGTGCCGACGGTACCGTCGAACGGTGAAATTGCTATGTAAGTTTCACTTCATTAAAACTTTGATAGGTACTCCATTTTCATATTTTATGACTCACACTGCTATAACTACCTCCTAATACCTATCAAATCGTAATGTAACTTTATCTGGAACTTTATTTATAGAACTGATGTTATAAACCCACATATATTTTCGACTATTGATAGCATTGTGGAGATTTTATGTATTTGATATTAATTATGTAACAAACTCGGCAAACAAGCGTACGAACGGCCTTATGTGAAGCAGTTACAGTAGCCTATAGATGCTTGTCGTATCAATGGCATTGCTAGCACGTTGTCGAAATGAAGCGGAGGGGGACATAGGGACGGGAAGGGAGAGGGGTAAGCCAACAATTGTCGACACTCATTGTACGAAACGTAGCTACTCTACGCCAATATTCTGCTTCACTTAAGTACTAATCCAGTCTAGCCAACCCATATATGAGCTATACAAGGTGAAACATAATGGGTATACTTTTTTTTTCAAAACTTAACTTTGTAATTCTAAAACCATCAGCTTTGGAGGGAACTTGAAAAACAAAAGGTGTTATAGGAATACAGCTGTTGACCGATTTCACAAGTCTACAAAACCTTTAATACTTCAACTGTCCCACAAAGCCGATAGTTTGAGATTTACAAAGTTAAGTTGCAAAAAAAATAGTATACCCTTTTTGTTTCACCTAGTAGTCAGCTGGCTGTAGCTCGACTCTACAAGCATAAACTATTTCTTTATCCGTTACCTCTACATCCGTATCGACACAAAGGATCTTGTCTGATAGGCAGACATATTTTTTTTCTTCCAAGTCCACCTATTATTTATTTCCATTAAATTCGTGCGGGTTCCCAGACAATTTAACTTTTCCCCTGGACTCGTCGAGGGTCAAACCTCGACGTCATTATTGGTCACCATTGTCGATCCTGGCTTACAGGAGTTACAGTGGTGGGAGTGTGTGGCGGGACTAGACAATTAATAAAATATGCTATAATATCCTCTCCTTCTCGAATATATGTATGTATAATATTATAGAAAACCATGAAACAAAAATAAGACCGGATAAATGAACATTTTGACAATATTGGTCGTCCTAAATTCGCTTAAAAAGGCGCAATAAGGACACTTCGCTTCTATCCCCTTAAATTCAATAAACAATGTCATCCCGATGATCGACCGGCACAGTACCTACCCAACTCATTTTAACAAAGATGAATTGTTTGAACAACAACGGCCCAACACCGAACCCAACACACCATAAAATAAAAGGCAATGTGTCCCGAAAATTGTTAAACAAATTGGCGACATAATGATTTGTATTTGGAACCCGGCTCCAAATTGCGGCAACATAATTTCGTTATTCATTAGTGACGTGCGTTACGGGTTACGAGTAACGATACGCACTAAAAATACGATATGTAGGTATAAAATACGCACTATCCTTCAAATATTGTGTTCCAAATATAAAAAAAACGCCTTATAGATAAACGTGGTTTAGCGGTTGTATAGTTAAACCATGCTTTGTCTTCTTCTTTCAAATGTCAAATGACTGATGACAGAATTCGGTGTGTAACTATTCACCCGCTATACGATATTTATGAATAAGGGGGTAACATTAATTTTTTATTGCGTAAGAATTTACTGATATTTTATTTAAGGTGGAGGCGCCTGTCTAGCCCGCGAAATTCAAAATTTTCGAGTATTTTTATAGTTTATCCAAAATCTGAAAACATTTAAGACAACATTTTGTGATTTGCGAAAAACACAGTATGCAGTGCGTTTATTAATACATTTATTTTCCTCTAAATATTATCACGGTGGATATAATACTAGTAAATCACTAAATATACAAAAATTGCCAGATTATCTGGATAGCTGTCGTTCTTGAAATGTTTTAGAGTAAGTTGGATATATTAATCAATGCACTGCACACGGTATTTTTCGCAAATTACAAAATGTGGCTTTTATTATTGTCAGATTTTGAAAAATTTCTAAAAAAGCTCAAAAAAATTTGAACTTCGCGGGCTAGATGGGCGCTTTAGCCTTAATGAAATCCGTATGTATCTCATGCACCTAACACAAAACATCTCCTTGATAACACAAATACTAAATAAAAGTTTTTTAGTCTAACAATGTTTTTACGTATCGCTTATAGACAGCGCCGCCGAACAGTAAAGACGGTCGGACGGTAGTAAAGACAAACGGTAGTTGGGCTACGCATTACTTGAAGAAATACTTAATAGGTAGTATTCTTCGGTTGATGTCGTCACGTCACACTGACAGACGTCATCACGTCGTTGACGCAACCACGATGGCATCTTACAAAGGGTAATCCAATTACACCACAATCGAACGACTGTGGTTTTACCAAAGGCAACACACAATTAAGCAAATTTAGTACCTACGCATTTACATAATATCTTAATAAATGTTTTATTCAACATTTTATAGATAATAAGAAAACCGAAGTGACAAGTAGTGTGTCCATTGCCAAAATCGTATCGGATGGTGACTTGCGAGAAAACAGTCTTAACAGAGACATTTTACTAAAGAGCGACGGGCGAGTTTCTTTCATCTTGTTCACAGTTCCATAGTCGCTTAATAAGGCTTTAAATAATTATTCATCAACATCCCGAAACTGTACGAGACGTATCTTCAGAGCGAGCCGCGTAGTCCCGGTACCCTGGTGAGCCCGGTCGGGATGAGGGTCTCGGAGGGGGTGAGACGGGGTTGCAGGGGGCGTGCCAGGCTCCGGGCTGTAGCTTACATAACGCGGAGAAAAACGGATGTACACCCCTGCGGGCGGCCGTCTCACTCGCACGTTGTTAGGGTGCAAGCATTTGTGAGATGGTTTTCCAAGCGACTTTATTTTTGGAGAATACAATGTGTATTTAGAAATATATAGAATTGATGTTTTAAAGTAGATTATCTTGATTCAGTTTTTTGCAAGATATGTAGATATTTTTATGCAAATAGGTACAATTAAAATCGTCTGACCTTTATTATTTGTATGAGTTTGAATCATGTTAATAATATTTCTTGTTGTTTTATGTATTTCATTTACTAACGTAGATCCTTAGAACTAATAACTAATTTTACCTATTTTGTTTGATTTATTTTGTAATAAAAGTATAATGTTTATCTATACAAATAAATAAAATTGGAGTGTCTGTTTGTAATATCAAAATAATACCTTTTCACTAACTGCATATGAATGTACATACGACACCTATAGCAAAAACGCGATTAAATTTTTTTTTGTCTGTCTGTCTGTCTGTCTGTGTGTTTGTTCCGGGTAATCTTCGAAACGGGTGGACCGATTTTGACGGGACTTTCACTGGTAGATAGCTGATGTTAAAAGCAGTAACTTAGGCTACTATTATTTTAGAAAAACAAAGTTTTAAAAAATTGGTCCTCTCGCGCGGTCTCTGAACGCGGGAGCGGGCTTTTTTGTTAAGTTAAATTCCACGCGGACGAAGTCGCGGGCTCAGCTAGTTATATAAATGTAAGTAGGTATAGTACGTAATGAGAACATTTCCTTTAAAACGCTGTAGAATTTGGTAATCTGTATTGCCATAAAGTTTAAAATATTTAAAAGTCAATCAACTATGCGTTACATAAATCGAGCTAACCGGTTACTTTCACTTTCGTTGCGACTGTATCTGCGAGAATACTGATGAGTAAAAAAGTACCTGCGCGGGCGCGTCTTTGTATTGAAACTATATCTTGCTATTTTGTGTACCAAGTAATACTAGTAGGGTCAGGGTCAGGGTCACCTAATGTGGCACAAGAAGTAACGGTTTAAAGATTATCTTTCCTTACTTGTCGTATTTGGCAAAACAATCTTGGCATATATTTTTGATGGCAATTATCAATGTTCAAAATTATTATAGACTTCATACTAACAATTTTACACAATTATTAACAATTCTGAACCCAGCTACTTGTGGGGAGCTACTTATCAGAAACAGAGAACCTATCTAAAAATTAAATGTGAAATACAAAACCAAGATTGTTTATAACGACAGGTTAGGAAATAATACATTGTTACCCAAGGGGTGAAGGTAACTTATTTTGTCCCGAGACGGGGTTTCGAGGGATAAAATAAGTCATTCACCCGAGGTAAACACTGTGCTTTTCATTACGAATACAAGAAAAGTGAAAATAAAAACAGGAATTAGCTAATGAAATAATACAAGGAAGTATGAACAATACTCTACTCAACTCGAAAAATCGAATGAAGGTCGGATTGCCATTTGCCGCCTATTTTGTTTTTTTTCCGTTGGCCTGGTTCAATAGAAATGTCAAAATAGAACTAATTTATCCTACTAACATTATAAATACGAAAGTTTGTGAGTGTGGATGTATGTTTGTTACTCTTTCACGCAAAAACTACTGAACGGATTTGGATGAAATTTGGAACACAGATAGTTTATAACCGGGATTAACACATAGGATACGTTTTATCCCGATAAACCCGAAATTTTTGTTAAGTTAAATACTACGCGGACGAAGTCGCGGGCATAAACTAGTTTTTAATAATTTGACAGCTTTCAGTTGAAAGCGATTCTCCTTAGGGCTGAAAAGTATTACTTTCAATCCGCTCCTCGGGCAACTTCAGACCTACTTTCCGAGTATGAGTAATGAAAAATATATTTAACTATGGATTTGGATGTTTCATCAGTCAGATTTGTTCGGAATTATTTCCTAACTTATGTCATTTAAAATGATCAACTAATAACTCTAAAATCAATATGCGAGTAACTAAGGATTTGACTTAGGTACCTACTTGGAAAATTCGCTCGGAAAATGATTCACGTTTTGCACAACGCCTTACTACGCCCCGCACATGTGCCGATCGCGCTGACATTTACGTAGTGCGCTCCGTACCGCCGCGTAGATGCGCGCCCGTTACGCGCCCGCTAATAAAGCGTTCGAATTTCAAAAATAATATTCCGAACCGCGTATTCTTTATTCGAAAAATCGAATGGTGCCTATGGTTTATCGTTTTTTAGTGACGTTCCAATTTCTCATTTGCGTATTTTAGAAAATACGTAATCTGGATTTGCGTATTTTGAATGTGAATTAACTAGGGGCTCGTACCCCGGGAGAGTATTGTTATAGCAACGAATTTACGTCAAGTTCACGGACGTTTTGTTGCATTTTCGCTCGATAATGATTTGTTTAGGGGTGGATCGCTGATCTTTGGTTTTTACGGATCTAAGAACAAAGGTGAGATTAGAAAACATTTTTTTTATGTATAAGATTTTAGTTCGTAAATAAAAATGCTTTTGGTCACAAAACCAAATCCAGTGTTAAAAAAAAATACTATTCGTTATTATTTCAACTATGAAGCAAGCACCTAAGTTAAACCTACCTATAAGTTTTCCTTGTTTTTACGATAATAGTTAGGATTTTCTACAAGAATTTTCGTCTTAAAAATTATTACTTGATACTTACCTAATATTTCGTGCTTAAGTTCCTATTATGAACCAAATATTATTATATATTAGTTACGCGTAGATATTCTTAGGAGCATATTATAAGAAGTACTTAATAATATAATAGACAAATGCCTATAAAATCATTATTTTTCAAAAGACTTCACCATATGCAGGCCAGATTCCCATAACACATTAGCACAATGTCGTAACTTAACACAACTTAACGCGGACTTACGTCCAGTCCTACTTACAGCTACCAATCAATATTCATCTGTATTGTTATGATGATAGAGTACATAATGTGTACCGATACAACCGGTTTTAGAAACGCAGCGATTTTTCTTGGCGAGGTCTCGTTGCGTAATGAATGAATGTTGACATTGTATGGTGCTAGTATGGGAGTGGTGGGGGTACTATGGGAACTCGAGAGAATCGAGAAACATGCTCTACTTTACAACCAAAAATCCTTAACTGTTTATATTGATATTTCATTTCCTAACCACAAGTTTCATACACAAACAAAGGGTGGTGTTATACTGTTTGTAATATCATAAGTAACGCATATGTATTACCACGACCCATACCATAACAATATTGAAGATTTATAATAGGGAAGACCATCCGCCCGCGAAATTGTTGCTGTCGCTTAAGATAATTTCATTTCATACTGATATGCACAAGTATATGCCTATGATCTTAAAAATATTTATATGTTTATTTTGGCATTAAAGACTATAAAGATAACCTAATAATCAATATTGATTAGGTTTTTAATGAGACGTTATAGTGAGAACCGATAGTAACTATCGATAGGTGACCCAAAATACGTGCCTTCAATGTATGGACTGAATGCAAATGGGATTAGTCGTATCCAATTGAATACAAAATAATTGTGGTGGTTTTCTTTTTTAAATTATTGATAAAAAAACTTGGGCGTTGTTGTCGACATATGTTGAAAAAAAAAACAATTATTATTACGTATGCCGAAATGAGTCACTTTTAAATATTTAGTTATTTAAATTCATTTACATATAAGTTATATAATGCATTATGCTAGTTATTTACCAATTTACATGATTTTTGTAATGTTGTTATTGGTTCTGCCACCACATAACTACTGTCAATTATTTTAATTATCGACCATAGTTCTTGTTATTTATAATTATACCTACATAGGTTCACTTTACAATGTATTCTTACGCTAGGTTGGTTGTTCTCCTAAATAAAAAAATGCAAAATAGTTGCAAAATATTGTTCTTTGAATTTAGCACGAAAGGCATCACACCAAAGCAATTATTTTTCATAATACCATTTGTTTCTTAACTGTTAAGGAGAAGTAGGTATGCACACCTCATTGAGCTAGTTTTCTAACCCTACATCGGAATGAGACTTAATTAGTTTAGTAATTGTGCGCTACTAGTGTACTATTTTCAACTTTTTTTGACAATCAATGTTGCCCGATCACATTGTGGTGCTGTTTCTGAGGTTTTCTTATTTTATTATATCTGCGATCAAGTGTAATTAGTGCAGTATGGTTTTGATGTAATTAAATAAATAAAAATAAGAGTTACTAAAATCTATGTCGCTTAGAACATATTGTCTTATAAATCGCGCACTGTTATGTGGGACATAAAATAGCGTACGTTGCAAATAACAACCGATCAATAGCAACGCATCATCGTCAGCAGGTGACAATGACGCGCTATGACGGGCGTCAGCGTAACGACCTAAATTGCGTAATCTCATTAAGCGCCAATTAATTAATGTGTACAGTGCGCCTTAAATACCTGATTATTCACTGCGTTGATCGAACAATTATTATTACGAAACAAAACTACATAGTTTTATTTATAGGACAAAGTCGGCAAAAGAGCGTACAAAATGCCTGATGTTAAGCAGTTAACGTATCCTATAGATGCTTGCATTGTACAAAACGCAGCGAAAATGACTACTTTATGTCGATCTTCTGTGAGAAGGTGGTACTACCCTGGTTGAGTCAGCACACGCATGAGCTATAATCGATAGGCTACAGTTTGGTTCTACCACCGAACATTTTATAGCTTCCATGATTTCAACCATAGTCAAGGGGTCATTAATTCTCACTAATTGTATTATGAGAATAGAAGGACGTAATGTTGTTGATGAAAACTATCCAAAACAAAATCTGCTACAAAGATTTCCTCATCCCAACAACTGGTAAGAAATTAAATAAGTAATAAAGTAAATAACAATAAGGTCGGTTACACATTTCAAACTGTCTCGTGTGTTCATGCAAAGCTATATTTTGGTGAAGTTTGTTATTTATAGAGGTTTCGCGGCAAAAAAAATGAGTTTCCGTCCCCGTCATCCTAAGCGCCGTCTGCGGAGTTAGCAAATGGCGTGCGGTTTTATGTGGGACATATAACATTTTTGATACAAACGTACGTATATAAATATGGCTCTATACCATAGTACTTAAAGTAAAGTAGTAGTAAAGGCAATTTAAATCTTAATACTATAGGTAATCTAACCAATTTCTTACCTGACCATTTCAAATCATTGCAGACCTATTTATATTTTTATTACAAAAATATTTTTTACCTACAAAGAAAAATATTCAATCGTAAGTAGGTACTACAAACACAATCCCACGTCTCGTGAAATAAGCACAAAAATTCTGGCAATGACAACCGCACAATAAACTCGGAGAACCATTGGTAAAGCGAAAAACAATCTATTGTTAGCATATTCATGGTCGTATCCGTATTTGAAATAATTTGGATACGGAACAGTTGCCATGGGCCCACCCCGTGGCCAGTAATAGGCACCGCATTAGATGTCCCTGGGATGTCAGGGTAGACAGCCAAATAAAACTTTACTTACCTAATCTTAAGGTTATTTTTCACTTGCATCATTCAACAACCTATCCATGACCCGGATGCTGGATTGATGAACATCTATTATTGCTAATCCTTACTTTCTTACTAAGCCAAATGTGAATGCTGTGTTATATTGTGTTTGTTAGTTAATATATTAAACTCTCTGAACTCTGAACAAGCTCTATAATAACGTAGACAATATATTTTTCGTTGTTGTACTTACAACCTTGCGTTAAGTCAAATGCCATTCGCAGTAGACTGGGAACCGGTCAAATACAAATTAGAAAAATAATATATTATAACTAGCTGAGCCCGCGACTTCGTCCGCGTGGAATTTAACTTAACAAAAAAGCCCGCTCCCGCGTTCTGAGCCCGCGCGACAGGACCCATTTTTTAAAATTTTGTTTTTATAAAATAAAAGTAGCCTAAGTTACTGCTTATAACATCAGCTACCCACCAGTGAAAGTCTCGTCAAAATCGGTCCAGCCGTTTTGGAGATACTCTCTGATTTCATGTGTTTTTATAATTTTACACGGAACCCTAATTGTTTTTCTGAAATTAAAGTAGCCTAAGTTACTCCTTAAAACATCAGCTATCTGCCAGTGAAAGTCCCGTCAAAATCGGTCCAGCCGTTTCGGAGATTACCCGGAACAAACACACAGACAGACAGACAGACAAACTGACAAAAAATTTTTAAATCGCGTTTTTGCTATAGGTGTCGTATGTACTTTCATATGCATTTAGTTAAAAGGTGTTATTTTGATATTACAAACAGACACTCAAATTTTATTAATTTGTATAGATGGAATAGTGTAATAGAAAGCCAGCCCAGCCAGCCCGCGGCTCAAGTGTACAGGCACCCTTCTGATTGAATTGCCATTTCAAAAGTTGAATGCACATGCTTTCAACCCGTTTAATGCGATCATCAGACACGAGTCGGCTCGACCAACTGCACCAATAAAAAGGTCGGGAGCGGTCAATTTTTCACACCTGCCCCTAACCCCCCTTCCGCCCACGTTTCATTGAGATTGGTGGCAATTATACTCGGCGCCATACATGTTACTCGCACAAATTGAGTCTCGCACAATGTTCGGTATAATGAAGTTTTCTATAAAATGCCTCTTATGTGATTACTTAAATGTTGAAGCAGCGATAGTCAGGACGCGGAATGTACGAATCTTATTTTTACACTTTCTGAACGGTGAAGGAAAACATGCTGAAGAATCCTTCTCATCATTTGATAAAAAGTGTGAAGTTTGTAAATATAGACTAGACCTCGTGGACTATTACCATCAACGAAATGTCGCTCATGGGCCACAGTACACATCTGAAAGACATTTAAAGAATACATTCACGATGATATTTTATGCAAAAATCATTCTTGATGGCTTTTACTTGGTGCAATATTAACGGAGATATCTGAACTCAGCAATTCATTGACTCTATTATAATAATTACTAGCTGTGCCCCGCGACTCCGTCCGCGTTCTGTTGAAATTTTTCCTGAAGTTTCTTTGCTATAAACCTCACGGAGCCCGAGACCTTTCCAACGAATGCAAAACCGTGGAAATCGGTTCGTGCGTTCTGGAGTTATAACGTCAGGAAGGAAAACCCGACTTATTTTTATATAGTAGATAAACCAAATATTATCTATAAGTAGACGAGGCCAAAAAGTTCAAACTCCATTATTCAAGAGTATATAAGAATATGCAATTTTCCGTAAAACAAAGCGAACTAAACATCCTCAGGATAGTTGGGCTGCGACTGGGCCACCCAAATAGCCTAAGGATGTCTCCCAAATCATTTCACTGTACCAGATACTCAATGAAGAGAAAATAGGCTCATTCACGAAAGGCTTCTTGGCACATTTGCAGTCCATTCCGTTTTTATGTCAAGGCTGAGGCGTTATTACTTCGCAAAATAGCTTAGGCGAGTAAGTGCTTAAGACCATGCTGGAAGCCTTCTAATAGCCTAGTTTACCTACCAGAGTCACAGTGAGTGATAACTTACAGTATAAATCGTATAACCTACTGTTCCTGTCATCGTTAAATATAACGTTCCAATTAAAAAAATCCACAAAATGTTGAACGGCTCCCTAGAGCTCCGTTAATTGAAATATAAATGGAAAGATGTTTAACTAGTTTGAAAATCGCATCAGCGGTGTTTTAATTAATCGGCGTCATAATTTATTATTTAAAAAACATTGAACTACTATATAAATGTGAGTTTGACAATTATTATTATTTTGTTGAAGAATGTCATGAAATAAATATCTGTAATATAACCGTGATGACATAAGCGAAGAATCTGATACCTATTTATAATAGGACCCTATACCCTTTCGTGTAGATATGTATCTTACTAAAGTAAATAATACCAAAAGTTAATTCCGGTGACAACATCTATTAGCCTTAGCTGTAGCCTTTTGATTAAGTACAGTTCATATACGGGCTGGCCCGACTGGGCAATACGATCCTCTCACAGAAGATCGGCCTAAAGTTGCTAGTATAGCTATTGTTTTATACGATGTGTTGATCCGGAAGCCCCACACCCTCGGCAAAAAAATTACCTTTCGAAAGCTGATAATGTATGGTAACAAAAGCCGCATTGAAATCGATACACCTATCTGCGGAAGCTACTACGACACAGACAAGGGGGTGAAACGTATAACAACCCTATTTGCATTAAGGCTAAAGCGCCCATCTAGCCCGCGAAGCTCAAATTTTTTGAGGTTTTTTAGAATTTTTTCAAAATTTGACAATAATAAAAGGCACATTTTGTAATTCGCGAAAAAGACCGTGTGCAGTGCATTTATTAATATATCCAACTTACTCTAAAACATTTCAAGAACGACAGCTATCCAGATAATCTGGCAATTTTTGTATATTTAGTGATTTACTAGTATCATATCCACCGTGATAATATTTAGAGTAAAATAAATGTATTAATAAACGCACTGCATACTGTGTTTTTCGCAAATCACAAAATGTTGTCTTAAATGTTTTCAGATTTTGGATAAACTATAAAAATACTCGAAAATTTTGAATTTCGCGGGCTAGACGCGCCTTCACCTTGAGTTGAAAATAGCAACTACTACGTATATTTCAGGATTTTTCAAGACTCTGTTTCAGTCGCCACACGTTTCACTGGAACAAACAGGACGGTCCCTTATCGCACCATTCTGCGGTAAAATGGTCCGATAAAGGATCGCCTTTGCCTCTCGCTTCCCCATCCTACTTAAGCACGTTTATATTAACAAAAACGAATCTGTGCTCAAGCCTCCATTATGGAAGGCGCACTAATGGCTGGCAACGGGATTTTCCTTAAAATTTACAATTTTCCTTACAGCTTGACTAAGAAATGAAGTGGTACTCAGGGAACATTGATTATATTTTACCCAAGATGGGTGATTCCGCGTTAAAGTTTACAGGGTCATTGTGATTTATTTTACCGATGGTATTAACAGGCGCACGAGTCGGCCGATGTTAAGCAGTTATCGTAGCCGTGTATTGTGTATTGGTCCGCTATGTATGCAGAGTTGTTGGAATCCATCCACTAACGGCGCTTTTTTAACTTATTCGTATCATAAACAATGACAAGCATAGGTAAGTACTGAATTTTTATCGGCGCAGACAGTAAGGTATTCGTTTTGCTAAAAGCAAAGCTTCAGTGGGAGAGCTACGCTATGTTTGACATTTCTTATGATTAGTACTACTCTGACAGCTCTGACTCTAAGCAGTGATAGCCGATTGGTTAAAGCACGCGTCTTGCGGGCACCAGGTCTTGGGTTCAAATCCCGGCTCGCACCTCTGGATTTTTCGAAATCTATGTGCGATTCATAATTTCTATATGATTATCACTTGCTTACGGTGAAGGAAAACATCGTGAGGAAACCTGCATGTCTTAGAAGATCTAACCAATTTTCGAAAGACATGTCAAATCCGCCAACCCGCACTGGGCCAGCGTGGTGGATTATGGCCTGAATCCCCCTCATGTTGAGGGGAGGCCCGTGCCCAGCAGTGGGACGTCAAAAGTGCTAAATTATTATTAATTATTATTACTATAGTACTACTCTAATACTGCACCAATGTAGACACAAACATAATAAGCAAATATTCTAACTTATGTGCCACAAAACTTTCACTCCTAACCGCACTGATACATCGGCACAAATATGGTTGACGCACAACATCCATAGTCCACATGCGTAAACAGCATAAAACACTAAACAAGACGTAATTTGCGTAAAGCATACACATAATGAACCTTATATCAATGCCATAAAGGTCAACACTCGCAATTTCATTTTCTACAACCACCCAACCGAACGACCTTAGATGTTGCGTAATTTCGACGTTTAAGTCAGGAACCGGTTTGATGCATTAAGAAAAAGACGTGGTTACCACTATTTACGATTTTACTTCTTGTTGAATTTATTTGGACATCTAAATACATTTGTATTGCTTCCAAATGTCCAGAGCAATGCAAAGAGTAAATAGGTTTGTACTCTGTATCTCTGGGACGATGGCTGAAAAAGTTTCATCCGTTCGTTGCAAAATGTTTAACTTGTGAAATTCGGAAACAGCAAGCTTCTAGATGTAGCTACAGAAATTAAATCCAGTAATGTAAATACAAGTGAAAAGGGTTCGTTATTCAGTAGGAGAAAGTATAGGTAGGTTCTTAAGTAGGTAAGTACGTTAGCATATGGTATAATTTGGTGACGCCTTCTTTTAAGCATATGATCAGTCGCAGTTCAACTATCCTGAGTATAACATCTCGTTTAGAGGCAATACAAGTGTCGAATTATTATTTAAGTTCGCTTTGTTCTGCGAAAAATTTCATAGGTATTATTATTAGGGTCCCTTTCAGACAGACTAACGGAGACGAACCGTTTTCGGTCTTGTTGGCCTCTTTTATTTATCGAACAACTTATTTGGTTTATAGTTTTGAAGGTTGCCAAGCCTAGGGTGAGTCTTTCTCCCAAATAATTTCACAATGGATTGTATTATAGATTTCTGGACTCCCACGAACATAGCAATGGCTTATGTATAAACAGTATAAAACAGTACATTTAGTTTTTTTGTAAGAGTTTCTGTTTTTTATTCTAAAATTGGTGTGCGATAAAGACTTTTCCATTCTATTCTATTCTATAAATAAAGTCGCCATCTGTATATCTCCATGTTTGCCCGCTTCGTTCTTCTAAACTACGAAACGGAATTTGAAGCAGTTTTCACAATTATTTAGAGAAATTCCTCCTGAAAGTTTATACGTGAAATACATTCTAATTACATCTAGAAATAGTAAAGAAATCATTGCGAAGTCGGGACGGGTTGCTAGTAACAAATAAATAGCTAGAATAGAATATAGAATAGCGGACGACCGCTTGGCGCAGTGGTCCGAGCGTAGGCCGCTCGGCTCACTGCATACGGTTGTGGCGGGTTCGATTCCCGCCGGGGAATCGAACCGGAAATGGCCTGTTCGTCATTTGCCCTGATCTGGGTGTTACTGGGTTCGCCCCCAGTCCATTGTACGGTACCCATAGTACAAGCTTTGCTTAGTTTGGGACCGTACAGTTGGTGTGTCTGTCTGGCGATATTTATTTATTTATAGAATTCTACTAAGATATATGAAACGGAGCTCAAATACCCGGTTTCAACAATCAATAAGTTTGTGGCTGTCTGGAACAGTGCGGTCGCTATCCCATCGAGATTATATCGATCACATTATTGTATCGACAAAACTTTACCCCAACCTGCTTTCAGAGCCTTTCTAACTTTTAACTTTATGACGTAGAAGGTACCTACCATAAATAAACCGTGAATGAGGTAATTTTCTTGTTGTTGTTGAAACCGCGCTCGTTGGATATCTTGAATAAATTATTATGTTTTGATTGAATTGCCTATCTATGAGTAAGCTCAATGAAACAAGTAGGTATTATAGATTATTTAAACAAATAGTTAATTATCTAGATTATTGTTTTTCCCAGCCTCGATCGTAATTAATATTTACTGAATGCATTGCTGAGTGTATAGTCATAGGTACTAGTTATTCAGATTATTAATTAATTAATTAATTAATAGAGATCTAGATCAACTCTTATAGGTAGGTACCTAACTAAACAATTTATCTATAGGTAGTGTTAATCGATTACTCAACAATTCCACAACCTGTATTGCTGCCTACTACTACACGAAACCAGTTTCATTCATCAATGCGAAGGCGCAGGTGCTACTAATAAAACCGAAAGTGGACGAAGATGTATGACGAATCATCGCAGAAGGGAGAAATTAATGCCTCTTATCATATGTTATTTATATGCGAGTGGGCTGGCACTCTGCGCATTTCACATGGCTTTCAATAATTAGCACTCTACTTTAACTCATTAATCAATAATGTGTTAATTAATATATAATACTTAGGTATATGCAGCTGGAGTTTTCCTAGAGAAAGTTTTCTTCATTTCCAGATTCGCAGGATATTCGCAAACGTCTCCAATGTTATTTTATATTTTCGTTATCACCAAATGTTACCGGATTATTGCAAACTGAAGGACTTAACAGCCGCTACGGGCAGAGCGGAACAATAAACGCCGGCCTCGAGTAAGCCGAAAGGAAAAAAGTTTCAAAATAAAGCGATGCTCAAAGAAAGTTGAAATTGGTGGCCGTTGTATGAAGTCCCGGTAATTGCGAGCTTGAATCCAGCAACGGAGTGTGTCTTCAATTTATTTTATACCGTAGGGTGCTTGCAACTAAGATTATTTTTATTTGAGATATTAATTTGAAATGTTTCCTGATGTTTGTCAAAATTTACCATTGTGTTCGTATTCTTTACCATGTAGCTTAAACCCTAATAATATATTATAGGTTTTAATGAGAAGAAGAAAGTAGATAACTAAAGTAACTCATTTATCATTAATTTAGCTCTACCATACATTTTACACTCGCTAGTTGCTAGAGTTAACATTTATTTGGATGAAAAAATGTAGAGCGCACCTATTGAACACCTGAGTTCTTTACATAGACGACATGCGACTCTAGCGAACGAATAAGAAGATGGTAGAGTTGTAGCTATTTACAACAAAGTAGAGGTACTTAGGTACTCGCAATTAGGCACGTCTCATGTACAGAACAGCCATGCCCGAGCAATCAGGGACCGATCTCTATTAACGACTGTTGCTCGACTCGACTTACATTCGTCTCATAAATTAATACGTCAGGTTTGAGAGATTTTCTATAGGGAAACTGTCAAAAGTGACGTATTTACGATACGTCAGTTTTGACATATATTGCGAGTCGAATGTAAGTCAAGTCGAGCAATAGTCGTTAGCAGAGTTGGGCCTCTGTTATAATAATATTGTTTTTGGATTTTTGTATTGTATTGTTATTAAATGTTTGTATTGCTATTTGTTACTTGTCACTGGCGAAATACCTATAAACTTGGGTGGGCCATATTTTTAAAGAAAGAAGATGATCAGACGTCAAAACTGATTGCTTTGGCGCGCTGCTCGGTACATGTGGACGCGCTTATAAAAGTGGTACGCGTACCTATAATATGTATTAAAATATAATAGGTATGTATATTACATACCTTGATAATCTTGTGGCATTAGGTAGACAGCTAATGACAATGCAACCGAATCACGTTGTGGTTTTAGTTAAACATTGTTTTTGTCTTACGTGGCCGCTCCGATGTGTCAAGTACAGTACTGATGGATCATTTGCCACGTAGCGGTAGATAAGTAGGTAAGTATAGTATATCTTTATATAACACTTTGTCACTGAAAACCTCCTAAAGGCCTGGACTGATTTGAATGGAATTTATTATGTGTTTGGTGTGTGTTGATAGAGTGACATAGAGTGGGGCTTCCGACTCGCTCAGTCGTCGTACGAAACGCAGCTACTGTAGCTACTTTTCGCCGAGCCATCCCGTATATGAGCAATAGTCAATTATCTTCTGTTTCTTCCTACCACCGTACTTATTAGCCCGATATTCCATGAATACTAATTGTTTTGTTTGGGCTATTTATAGGTTAACATGCATGTAAGCGACCGCTTGGCGCAGTGGCTCGAGTGTAGGCCGCTGGGCTCACAGCACCGAGCGGTTGCGGATTCGATTCCCGTCAGGGTAAATTTCGGAAATGGCCCTTTTGTAATCTGCCCTGGGCCTAACTCTGTAACCAGTGGCATCTCGATGAACCCGCAATACGTCAAAAGCATCATATACTAGGTGAAACAGAAAGAGTATACTATTTTTTTTGCAACTTTACTTTGTAAATCTAAAACTATCGGCTTCGTGGGACAGTTGAAGTACTAAAGGTTTTGTAGACTTATGAAATCTGTCAGTACAAGTGTTGCTTAGTTTGTACTGTACTGTATATTTGGTGTGTTCTGGCGAAATATTACATTATTTATGCTTGTACTGTTGCCAACTTCGAAGATGACTACTACAGTAAATTGATGGTGAACCACACCTTGGATCAAAACAAGTCGTTAAATGGATTACGTGGAAACCGTGAGCACATTGTGCCACGTGGTGAGTCACTTTGAAGTCATTAAGTGACCGTGGTAGCGCTCGCTTCCCTTCTTTTACGTACCGGGTACCATAGCACACCCCGGCCAACGAGAAGCGATACGAAATTTTCTATTTAATAAATTCGTTTTGGTTTTAACGTTTTAACTCAATTTTTAACGAAAATTACGGTTTCCTTCACATAATGTTTCCGCCACCTTTGTCTTAAGAATGTCTGCTGGTAATTTCTGCGTATTTGCATTATTTATTTAATTTACCTAATGTTAATTAGAACAGCCGATAACTGCTAATTATACTAATCAACTATAATTAGGACTGCATGTATAAACCACGTTTTAAGGCCAGCAATGTTCTTACATTTAAATGTAGATACCTAGTCGTAAAAATCCAGAACCTGAAGTATTGATAAACAATAAAGTCTGAAGCCTAGCACCGTAGCGAAATAATCTGAATTATAACTGTTAACCTTTGACCTGACCCGCGTAGTTAGTTTTACGACCCGCATAAATTGAACCTAATTCTACAGGGGCCAGTTAAAATTAAGCTGTTGTGTGATATCGATGTTATTATATAAACTGTGCTTATTAAGATGCGAAATTTAACACATTCGTCGCCATTTTTGTTGTAAACTAAAACTTCTTAGAAGATGAGATAAGTGTGTCATTAATAATAATAAATAATAATAAATATCGCCAGACGAACACACTAACTGTATGGTCCCAAACTAAGCAACGCTTGTACTATGGGTACCGTACAATGGACTGGGGGCGATCCCAGTGACACTCAGACCAGGGAAAATTACGAAAAGGCCATTTCCGAAATTTACGCTGACGGGAATCGAACCCGCAACCACCCGATGCAGTGAGCCGAGCGGCCTACGCTCGAACCACTGCGCCAAGCGGTCGTCATAATGGATTGAAGAATATTAATTACGAACAGTTTATATAGGTATAACTCTTTTATCATATAACCAAGTCGGCAAACAAGCGTACGTACCGCTTAACCATTAAGAGGTACCGTAGCCTATAGATGCTTCCAATTCTTTTTTTTTACTATATATGCATATTTCTAATAAAAAATATTTTCCCTCTCCAGAAAAACAGGGGTTTGTCCGGTACTTAATTGATATTTCCGGTATCGATATGGTGTTGGCCGGAATGGCCATAACAACTTCACCACCCGGACAGAGGGCGAACGCAAGACACCAAAGGCTTTGCACTCTCCTTGAGGGGAGGCCTGTGCCCAGGATTGGGACATTTAAAAATTAATTATTATAATTGATAAGTAACTGTTTCTTGTTAATTGCTATCACTGGTGCTCCAACCTCACCCTTAGCGATGACAAAGTAAACAGTCCGTCTGTCTGCTCTAATTACCATCTTATAAATCATTTTTATCGCGGTCGTTAAGTCATTAGAGCTACTTTTTGGTTGAATCATTAAATTCCATGCAATTCAAGTCGCGGTACTTTGTGCTACCTAAAAGAAAATTGTTAATTCAACAATGAAAGAAATGCGAGGGAGAGGAGATTAGCTTCCAGCTCTCTCACTCATCGTACGAAACGAAGCTATAATAGCCACCTTACGCCGGTCTTCCGTGTGAGGGTGGTACTACCTTGCTCGAGCCAGCCGAGCCGAGTTAACGGTAGCGTAGATACCTATATACTTATCAGTTATTTTACAACAATGGCGAACATGACATGTACAAGCAATTGTTTGCACCTAGTATTTACTACGTAGGTACCTAGGTACATTGTCCATTGTGTGAGCAATAGGTACCTATATAGTTACCTACATCGTGAATCAGTCGTGCGGTTGCGTCAAGGTCTGCCTGACAATTGGTCAGATTGGTCCGACCCACAGTGCAGCGGATGGCGACAGTACATCTTTAAAAGCACCTACGAAGAATAAAGTATAAAGGAAACGATTTTAACATTTTCTAAGTAGATTGATAATGTAATATGCATGAGTGTGAGCGTTCAACAGCGCACTGAAAGCTTTTAACCCCGAAATTAAGCGTTGATCTCGCGTCAGATTGTTTTTGGAGATTTTCTTCTGTCAATTATGTGATAATTGTATTTCTTTACGTGAGTAACAAAATGAAACTGATGCTGGATCAAATTATTCTGCATTTTAAAATAGATATAGGCATGAAATCATTATACAAATCTATCTCAAGTGATTTTAATAATAATAATTAATAAATATCGCCAGACAGATACACCACCTGTACGGTCCCAAACTAAGCAAAGCTTGTACTATGGGTACCGTACAATGGACTGGGGGCGATCCCAGTGACACCCAGACCTGGGCAAATTACGAAAAGGCTAATTCCGAAATTTGCCCCGGCGGGAATCGAACCCGCAACCACCATGTGCAGTGAGCCGAGCGGCCTACGCTCGAACCACTGCGCCAAGCGGTCGTTTTACATAAATTAATCAATAATTACTATTTTGGACATACACTGCAATGTGAATTTAAACTCAATACGATCGAGCGCGCATTTCATGATATCAATTTAAAAATGCTGAACAATTTTAGTATAATTCACGAAAATATCGACGGAAAAGTCCAACTCTGGGGATCCAGAATCATGAGTTCAATCCATGGTATCAGTTTTCACTTACACCCTGTATATGTTAGTAGAGAAAAATAAATAAATCTGTCTCTATGGAAGAAAAAAAAATTCAGCCCACCAGCGGAGATTGTGGTACTACCCGAGTCAAGCAATGTCGTATATACGCTGTAGTCAACTGGGTATAGCATGGCTCTACCACCTCATACATTCCAAAGCCCAACTTTATTTACAGCTACTAAACACATTAACAAAACCAACATTACGATTACAGCAATAAAGATCAATTTCCTTCGCAAACCTGTTCTGATTGGAAATTGGCTCACGTTCGAGGGTGAACGAAGGAAAAAATCTATTGAACACCAAAATTACCTTCCGTGTTTGCGGGGTAACGTAAACTTGACCCAGTTTGTTTCAACTTTGCCGTTACCTACAGAGTTGTAAAAGTCGTTAAAATAGGGTACCAGCGTTATGGATTCCCAAATTGTATTTTATGGGGAGCTCGCGTGATATGAAATATAGGAAAAGCATCAACTTCAAGTCACCTACGCTTTCTTTTATATGTAGAGAAATATTTAAAACATGACTATCATGACCTCGAAAATTAGTAAAAATATCGATAAGGCTAGGTATCGAGAGAATTGACATGTGACACACTATCGATAGTATCGACAGTATTAGAACTCAATAGTCTATACTATTATATACTACACTGGCATCTTGATCTATAGTATCTATATACTATCGATGTTATTGCTCGTATCGATAGTGTTGATTATCATTTTCGATAGATACTCTAGATAGCATTGTCACGTGTCAATACTATCCATAGCTAGCGATATTATGACTAGTTTTCAAGGTTTATCGATACATCAACTATCGAAAGTCATGCGACACTGAAAGACGGGAAACCTCTTCATGAAGCATTTCCATGTTCCACCTGTAATCCTGATTTGTACCAAGCTCGCGACTACATGACACGCTAACACTAGTGATTATCTCATACTTCACCATATCTACACCATTTCACCCTCTTTCCTTCCTAATCCTACCCGGATTCATCTGGATCCCACTTGATCCTTTCACTAAATAGGTACAGAGGCCCCGAAATGCGATAGGTTCGCTTATTTCGAGGCTCTCTGTCACTTTTGGGCTATCTTAGCCTTTGTGATCCGCGATTTTATGGACGGAGATTTTGTAATAGAGAAAATAGGATCGGACTTAGGGTTCCGAGATAACATCGCCATTAGCGAGGTAAAAAAAGAAAAACATAGTTCGTGTAAATATTTGATCTTGTAACTATATGTTGTCCCAACTTTACGCCTATAGTATGTACCTACGCCTATAGTCGCGGGATAAACTAATGTTTATCGCGCGCCCGGGCTGTACGTTTTTGGGCTATGAGGGGGGGAAATCCGGAATTTCCTATATTTAAAGGTCAATTTACCTTAAGGACTTGGACTCAAATATGAGTTCAGAATTAAAGTCTAAGTCCAAGTCCTTGCCCTAAGTATTTCATGCCCGTAACTGTTTTAAGCGATAGTTAAATGCAAAACGCAAAAATCTTGGACTTGAATAATGATCAAACGAAGACAGATAAGAAATAAGGTGAAATACTGAAACTATTCCTTAGCATTCAAAAATTGCAAAAACTTAGGTACTTACATGTCAATTGTGTTGAGTCAGCCCAGAAGTAATGCCAAGTTGTTTGGCCAACTTGGCTGCCATTACAACTGGGGCCCAGCTCTGTTAACCATTGGCATCGTGATAAACTCTCACTCGACTGCCAAAACGTTAAAACCGACGTAACGCGTATCTGAATACGTAAGTTTTGCTATAGAAAATCTGTCTAAACTGTAGTATCTATTCAGATACGCAATACGTCAGTTTTTAACTCCCGACGAAAAAGAGGGGTGTTATAAGTTTAGCATGTGTATCTGTATATCTGTGTTTTGCCTGTGACATCGTAGCGCCCAAGATGATGAACCGATTTTAATCTATTTTTTTTTGTTAGAAAGATATTCTGATCGAGAGTGTTCTTAGCTACGTTTCATGAAAATCGGTTTAGCTGTCTGAAAATTATCAGCTCTTTTGTAGTTTAAAAAGTCGTCGCATCGGGGTGTTTTTAATGTTCAATTTAGAGTTATGACTTATTGCGAGATGATCGAGTTGCCAGTGATTACCAGAGTTAGCACCCTGGAGTAATGCCTGAACCCTAATTCCCGTTGAGAAGAGGCTCGACACGCTGAATGTAGCTAAATCATAGCGGCAATTCGTGTCGCCTTGAAACTTGTGGGTCAGGGTGACGACGCGAACGCCCCGGGTTAATTTTTTGCGGCATAATGTGCAATCTTTTTTACCGGCTGAGGTTTTTGTAATTTTATTTACTTTTCATTACTCATACTCTGAAAGTAGGTCTGAAGTCCCTGAGGAGCGGGTTGAAAGTAATACTTTTCCGGCCCGGGAGAATCGCTTTCAACTGACAGCTGTCAAATTATTAAAAAAAAACTAGTTCTATTTTCACATTTCTATGGAACCATGTTCAAACTTTTTCTACAGTCACTCAATTACAGCACGATGTAAAATTGAAATAACATAAAGTTAAGTAATAATTAAAGAATATATATTTTTAAATGACTTAATTATAATTTAGTTTCAAGAATTTCTTTAAAAATAACATATATTTGCGCAAAATATTTAAAGATGAAAATGAAAAATAATGGCTAAATAATGAAGTTGGCCGGCCAGCGAAAAAAAAAAAATAGGCGGCAATCCGATCTTTTTTTTTTTTAGTAGTAGAGTATTGTTTATACTTCCTTGTATTATTTCTTTAGCCAATTCCTGTTTTTATTTTTACTTTTCTTGTATTCGTAATGAAAAGCACAGTGTTTACCTCGGGTGAAAGACTTATTTTGTCCCTCGAACTATTAGCGCCCTCGCTACGCTCGGGCGCCAAACCCCGTCTCGGGACTAAATAAGTCACTTTCACCACTCGTGTAACAATGTACTATTTCATTACTCATACACTGAAAGTAGGTCTGAAGTTGCCTGAGGAGCGGGTTGAAAGTAATACTTTTCTGGCCCGGGAGAATCACTTTCAACTGACAGCTGTCAAATTATAAAAAAAAAACTAGTTCCATTTCTATGGAACCATGTTCAAACTTTTTCTACAGTCACTCAATTACAGCACGATGTAAAATTTAAATAACATAAAGTTGAGTATTAATTAAAGAATATATACTTTTAAATGACTTAATTATAATTTAGTTTCAACGATTTCTTTAAAATAACATAGATTTGGTCAAAATATTTAAAAATGAAAATTAAAAATACTGGCTAAATAATGAAGTTGGCCGGCCAACGAAAAAAAAAACAAAATAGGCGGCAATCCGATCTTTTTTTTTTCGAGTTGTAGAGTATTGTTCATGCTTCCTTGTATTATTTCTTTAGCCAATTCCTGTTTTTATTTTTACTTTCCTTGTATTCGTAATGAAAAGCACAGTGTTTACCTCGGGTGAAAGACTTATTTTGTCCCTCGAACTATTAGCGCCCTCGCTACGCTCGGGCGCCAAACCCCGTCTCGGGAAAAATAAGTCACTTTCACCACTCGTGTAACAATGTACTATTATCTTGCGTTGAAACCTTATTGATATGAATGGAAATGTGGTCGGGGAGTCATGAAAAGAGAACGAAAATGTTCGGGAAAATTAGATTTGTTTAAAGTGGCGTACTTATGTGTATAATATATGTATATTTCGGTGTCATTCACACGACAAAACGTAGGTATTGCTTTTCCATACATTTTACGTATTTGTTCGGGTTCCACTTAGGGTCAAAATCTATGACGAAAATGTTTGATAATTTAGTATAATAAATGTTGAACACTATAACATTTAAGGCAATTTATTTTATTATTATAATTTTGCTAAAGTTTTTTAAAAATTACAAAAAAAATTGCGCTTAAAAAAGAAATTATAATTGCTTACAATAATTTAATTAAGTTGATTTACTCAATCTTGATTATTTATCTTTAAAAAATATCGTCTTTGTCCTGTCATGTAGCTAATGATCTAATACATAATTTTAAATAAATGACCCTTATAATATAATTATAACAAGCTATTCCCAATGCTGAGGAAGCATCTTCTAATAAGAACCTATAACCGTAATCAATAGGTACTATTTTGCCAGAAATAATCCAGCCTAGTTACTCGCGCTCTCTATATCAACAAAAGACAAGTATCCTTGAAAACAATCAATCCAATTAACAATTTAATTGAATTGTGTCACTGTGAACACTTCGAAGTGACCTCAGGCCAATACTGAAGCCAACACAGAGCCCCGCTAAATCCGGATTAGGACGTCGTGAGCTGAAATTAGGTCGTATCGGACCTAGTTCTGGACACATCGATTTTGTTTTAGCTCTCTTCTTTTGTTTGAACTATGACTTGTTATTGGATCTATTTGTTTTAAGTGGATCAAAATGGAAAAGGTACATTAAGCTTGTCTTGCTCAAAAGGGTAGGCAGAATGATCTATTGCTTACCTACGTTACACCGATCATTTCAGGTCTCATTGTAATAGGGGGCGAGGCTGTTGCTATTTATTGGCCATCACTCTTTGAGTATCCAAAATATTGAAGCTCCAAACCATTAGACTATAGGTTTGCAAACAGTTACTTAAAAATAAATCCAAAGGACGCTTTGTACGTCTAAGTTTATCTCTTTACCGGCTTTATCACCTCCTTATGTCCAGGATCGGTATTGCATACATAGGTACTTCATTCTGTCTTCATCATTTTAAAGCCATAATTTAGGAAATAGCACGGAACAATGCAGCACCTAATGCTCGTAATTTTCGATAAATCGGTGCCCGATCCAATCATCACAGCAGGTGCCTACTTATGTGTTATGATAGGGCTATTACATAAAAGCGGACGAACGCAAGTAGAAGGATTGGTGCGGAACAAAAAAATCGTCTTCATTCGCCAAAAATCGTGCGGAATACCGTAGGTCTCGTGTTGATTTTTATGAAATAAATTATAAGATGTTTGGTAGTGTAATGTGCCACACAAGTAGTAACAATAATCTTTACTTGCAAATTATGTCACAAAAAGAGCATGGAACATTACCAAAAAAATACATTGAATTGGCCGCATAATAAGGCTTTAATAGTTTGCAAGACAACCACTATGAACGAAAATGACAGACGATTATATAGAACGGTGTAACGGCAATAGAGTCTCCAGTTATATTCTGATTAAAATGAATTCATAAAATACGGCTGCCTTGTAGGTCATCTGTGCTTACCCCTTTCAAGAATATATGGCGTGATGGTGTAGTTAAAGTACCCAGCTCATTTATGACACTAAATCGAAAATTAAACGTTCCCGATGAACTCGAGTCAACTCTGCTTAATGCGATTATTTCCGCGCTACTAGTCCTATATGAGTCATTAGTTCATGACTTTATTGCTTCGATCATTTGACGTGGTTCCGTGTAACGATTCAGCCTCCTGGCAGTTCCTTGCGGAGGATATGCCCATTCATTTATAAGCATTTAAAACTCGTTAAGGTGAAGGCGCCTGTCTAGCCCGCGAAATTCAAAATTTTCGAGTATTTTTATAGTTTATCCCAAATCTGAAAACATTTAAGACAACATTTTGTTATTTGCGAAAAACACAGTATGCAGTGCGTTTATTAATACATTTATTTTACTCTAAATATTATCACGGTGGATATGATACTAGTAAATCACTAAATATACAAAAATTGCCAGATTATCTGGATAGCTGTCGTTCTTGAAATGTTTTAGAGTAAGTTGGATATATTAATAAATGCACTGCACACGGTCTTTTTCGCGAATTACAAAATTTGTCTTTTATTATTGTCAGATTTTGAAAAATTTCTAAAAGAACTCGAAAAATTTGAACTTCGCGGGCTAGACGGGCGCTTTAGCCTTAAGGTCGTCTTACTACCAAAAATAACACACAAATTTTAAAGTAATGTTATTTTGCTGTGTTATTTCTGCTTCATACATTCATTATTTATTTTCACATTTATACATTATGAATAAGTTTTTCTGTATTTTCAATTTTAAAAAAAGAAACCAAATGCTAAGTATTTTGGTCCTATTCATTTTACGTTTCAAACTTGAACCTAAGCAAAAACCACACAAATAACATAGATACCTTGTATTTCACTTCTCGTGTCCAACTTAAGTGCTTTGTTTCATTAAAAACAAACATTCCGACACAGTAGTGTATGTATTAAAATGTAAAAGAATGTCGGGGGTTGATTGCGGAACCTCGCCTCGTACGTACGATAATTAATTCATTCAAAGTACCGAGCTAAGGTTGGATGTATAATTGTATTCGTTGGATTTTCATTTTTGCATTTGTAAATCTGTGTTTATGAAATTGTTGAAGCCGTAAATAATGCTACCATTATCAGTTAGTGTTAGCAGTCAAATTAAAAGCAACCGAATTAAACGGCATCTATCTATCAAATGTTGGCGTCAATAGCCTAGTGGCTAGAGGGCCCGCCCTCGTAGCTGAGAGGTTCCGGGTTCGATCCTCATCCTGGCCATTATACTATTGACATGAGCTCATTCCTAACACAGGCATTAACTTAGCTGAAGGGGCTAACGGGAATACTAGTAATGTGATAAACTCACATTCCTAGTAATATTTTTTTTTTAACTCGTTAGTATTTCATCTACTACTTTAAGGCACCAAAAACATTGTCTTACGCGTGTACCCACTTCTCGCTATCATAAAATATCCTACTAATATTATAAATGCGAAAGTTTGTGAGTGTGGATGTATGTATGTATGTATGTATGTATGTATGTATGTATGTATGTATGTATGTATGTATGTATGTATGTATGTATGTATGTATGTATGTATGTATGTATGCATGTTTGTTACTCCATCACGCAAAAACTACTGAACGGATTTGGATGAAATTTGGAACACAGATAGATTATAACCGGGATTAACATATAGGATACTTTTTAACCCAATAATCCAATACTACGCGGATGAAGTCGCGGGGCACAGCTAGTACTTCTATAAGGCTTAAAAAAGGAATGACAGCAAAGATTTCAATATAATAGCATATTATAACTAGTAGACAGTTACTCAATCACTACATTTTCATTACAGAGTGTAACTACCAACCGGAGTGGTAATAGTCACAGTCTCCACTCACCTCAATGCTCTCGGCTTATTGCCGAGAGCATTTACTCTGTGAGATATGGTGAGTGCTGCCGACGACGGGTTTAATGCTTGATCTTTGGCTATTGTGTACTGTGTGAGTAGTGTATTATGCAGTCAGGATTTAAGTATGTTTTGGTGTTGCTAGAGATCGCCTTGGTTGCGCTTTGTTCTTGTATTGGCTACTGTACAACGGTCTGGCTTACACAATTTGAATTTTAAAAGTCTATTGTGGTTGCGGTTTTAAAATTGCAGTGTTAAAATGTTTGTTACTTCTATTTCATGTAGCCGAAATACTTACTTTAAGAGTTTACTTTTTAATTCTTACCGAAAAACAATTGAATATACATTTTTAGCATTGCTTATAAATTTACGTAAAATAGTCTGTTGGGTTGATTTTATTATAGCAAAGTAAGTATGCTAAAAATAGTATATCTATTATTAGAAAATGTAATGTATAGTGTGTGCTATAGTATACCTTAATAATATTCGACGACCACGTCTTTTTATAAAAGATCTCGTCGAGTATTACTGCTATTAATTCCTGCGGGAGCTAAAACGTTCGCATATTGATTGCCGTTACAAATCCTAACGAAGCGAGATTTAAGAGTCCCTGATATAATTCCATCGAACGCTGCTTTCAGGAGTAGCTTTTCCATGTAAATTAGTTTCAGTAGATTTTCATGTGACGAAAATAATAATGAAGAAATCTGAGTAGGTATTGTAGTCAATTTAATATTCTTATCACCTTTATTATTTAGGTTTGATGTACGTTATATTCCAAGGCACGGTACCCACCAAAGTAACATGACAGTGATCTGATGTGACTAGTCACTCTGACTGAATCTTACAAAGGAAATCACATCGATATCATGTCCTGCAGATGGGCGCCGCAAATATAATGCTTGCTTGTATGTACCTACGTCGGTTCGGCGACTAAGCATTATATATATCTTGCATTGAAATAAAACCGTTAAATGCCCCAAATCACTTTATGTATCTGGAAGGTCTTTCGGATATTCGGCTGAAGAGGCATTAGCATTACTTTTTGAGAGTCGTGCATTAAAATTCTGCCGGCGTAGTCAAGAATAGCCGCTCTGGTGACTCATAAAGATATTGTGGACTTTATTAGTGCTCTTGGCTAGAATATTGAGCTTCATCCATATTTTGCGTTACCTATGTGAGCTGAAGAAAGGAATAAGAAAGAGAAAACAGGGCTAATAAAAACAAACAAATTTAAAATGTATCCAGAATAAATGGATCCAAATAATTACAGAAAGTGAATTGTTGGAATAAGATTATTTTATATTTTGGTAGCGATACATATGAAACATCGCAGCCACACATATAACACTATATTTCCATGTAAATACTAGCGAAAACGGGTGGATTCAACTTAGAATTAGTTTTCGTGAGCTATCGTAATTCGTACCAACTAAACCTCCGGTCTTAATCCTGTGAGCACTATGTCAAGTAGTTACTTATGTCTTAATAGTCCGAAGTTAATTCGCTGCAAGAGAAACTACCAATCAGTCTAATGAGGCTCCAAGGCGTCTATGTGATGTTGTACGAATTGTTTTGTTCTACGAATCAATCGGTTTTGCAAATTATATAAATAACGGTTCAGCATCAGATATTGTCTAAGTTCTGCATACAAACTAATAAAAAGTTTAATCTCTATAATTTTAAAACCAATAACGTTTATTCGATTTTTGAAAATTCTTATGAGCTGTCCGATATTCGATAAGATCCTATACGATACCTTCTGCCAAATACCATCGACGAAAAATTTTTGGTTTTAAAGTTATAGGGATTAAACTTTTTTACGGAAAACAGCAACTTTATTTAAGATACCCTACGAGAGACCCGATAGGTAGGTATCTATTCACTTCCATAGTAAGTAGTATAAAAGGTAATTTTCAACGAAAACAATATTTTCACTGCATCCCGAGAGGAAATCGAAAAATATGGCGACCGCATCGCGCGCCTGGATTTCCACAACAAATAACGTTATTGAGTCAACCGCAATGGGAAATGTTATTGTTATTCACACGTGATTTTCGACCTTATACCGTTTTGTTAGCGTTGAAAATGCGGTAACCTACCTTATATTATGTGCATAACAAAATTTTCTTGCTAGGCCCTCAATTGCCCGCCTGTTGACGGAAATAAGGCATATGCACGTGGAATAGGAAATGAATGTTATCATATTTGATACCTTAGTAGGGTAAACAGTGATAAAACTTGATATTAATGAAGCCTGTATGTTACAGGAACTTTAAAATTTACTCCCAAAAAATCTGACCTTACAAATTTTTTTTTTAACAAAGTGTAATTATTACTAAACGATTTTACTGTCAAAACTATACCAAAATGGAAGTTCACTTTAACTCCCCTATTGCTATCAAAAAAGGACTCAGCAGTCATAACAATATCAACTTAAGCACTTAGGTATTAAGCTTCTCTTTACGAAATATCTAGCAACGAATGCCCCAACAAATAAAGTAACTCTACATTATAATTAACGTATCTCATAAGATATTAAATTTTCAACAATTTCCAAATACCCCACACTTCTGCATACATAATAGATATCTAATGACAGCTTCATTACCATATCAAAAGCTTCAGTTTCTGAATAAAAAGTAGCGACGTATCTAAAGTCTCCACAAAGGTAAAGTAGGCAAAACCCGAAGCCGTTCCCCATCATTCGTCGCAATTGCGTTGCGCAAAAACATGAATATTGAAGGTTGGCAGGTTTAGATTTAATTAGCTATAGTAGACTAGATTGGATTAAGTACCTAAGCTAGAAGGAAATGAGTTTGTTATTTCTGCAGAAATTCTCCACGCATTATTTAGCTTACCTTTAGACATACTTGTTTAGGTATTAGATAAAATTATGCACATAGTTTTTAACTAGTAAAGGAAGATTTCTTGGCTAGCTCTATAATATAGCGATTTGAGGTCGCGTAGGTTCTAGCATAGGTATAAAATCTCAAGCACAGCGTAACCCGTGCGAGTTTTCAAATAGGAAAACTGTCAAACCTGACGTATGCAGGTACGCGATACATCAGTTTTGCGAGTACGTACTGCGAGTCAAGTGCGATTCGAGCGAGATACCAGCGATTAACAGAGTTGGTCCCCAGGTCATGGGCGAGCCTTACCTGTGAGCGTGGTTATAATGCTAGGTATTTGTGTTGCAAGCTTGTTAAAGTGTGCGTTCACAATGATGGTAGAGCTAAGTTGTAGCCATTTAACTACAGCTCATATAGAGGCTGTCTCTACCGGGGTAATACCACTCTCTCACAGAAGTTCGGTGTAAAGTAGCTGTTAAAGCTGCGTTTCGTACTATGAGCGAGAGAGCCAAAAAGTCCAAACCCCCATTTTCAGTAAAAATTCTAAGTAGAAGTGATCAGCATCTTGGTTAAGTCCCTGATACCAGCAATTATAATATGCCATAGATAGACATACTATTCAAATCTGAATTACGAGCGGTGGCAGCCGCGCCCAATTCAAGCGCACCTGGTACGAAGATGGCTTATATGAATTCCTGAACACCCTTCGAAAAATATTACAGACGAGAGTTATTGCAATGAAATCCTTGGCAATCATTCCTTTGTGTTTTTCTTAAAGCTTATAAGACATTATGTTTATTATAATAATCATGCTATTTTCAACATGACAAAATTATCTCCATCCAAAGGTGGTCTGAAAGAGATCGCAGTCTGCGATAAGATCGCCCAATGTACACTATTGTTTTTTTATGTTATTAGATCTATTCCGAACTTACTGCACAATAAAGAGTTATTCTATTCTACTTATTTAAACTTTAAATATGTTTCAGTAGGTAGCAGAGACTCTTACTACCTCCTAAATCTAAATCATAATTTAACTTTAAAGATTTTGTGTAGGTTACACCTAAATATACTACATATATATTTAATAATGGTATTCTTTTGCTCATTATTTCAGAGTTTGATGGCGATCATCAAGTTTGGATATGCGCTGGTCGTGGTGACTCTACTGCTTATGATATGGGCGTCACTGTCCAGAGCTTTGGAAGTAAGTGCCATTCTGATATCATTCGTCTTCTTGTAGGGTTGTACCAAAGAATTTGTAATGTCAAACACGCAAAATAATCTTGTAACCCTAGCTCCTACTAGAGTAAGATAAATAGGTGGTGAAACCGTTCGTTAGCTCGATATAGTGCAAAGGCATATTATTGTGATTATATTCATCCCACATTACATCGTTACATCTAGCTACAATTTAATACAATACCAATTTTTTAAGTAAAAGGTGTCGATCTTTATACTAATCTTCTTGGTCGATCTGGTATTGTACCTGTACGCTTCCTTGTCAATGGTGCCGTGTCTTGAAAAAAATGGACTGCCTTCGATTGAATAAGACAATAATAAATATTTGATAAATATAATAATTGATCTAGTGTTATATGTGTTGATACTTAAAAATAAATAAAGGAAATATACAGTCGACTTTGGCTTTGTGATTACCCTTAACATTATCATATTATTATGATTTGCTTGAATCAACTTTCACAAGGCGTTCCAATTTTTATTACTTCAGTCCTATTTCAACATTATTTTATCCCGTTGCATTGGGACTGCTTAGTATCAGCTTAGGGTATACTCGCATTATCGAGTGGGCTGGCGGTGAGTACGCAGTTATTTAGCATAACGCGCACATCCGCCGGTTATCCCGCGCGCCCTTCCGGGCCGGGGAAATGCCCCTGTATAATCCGGGAAACAGCGTTCAACTGCGCTCAACCTTATTGTGGCTGTGTTCTTTAATATGTACGTGTGTTGTTTGTACTTTTAATTGTAAGATTAGTCACATAAAAATACGCGTACGTTTGTTACCGCGTTTATTTCGCTAACATAAAACTGGAAGAAAAAAACTATTTTTCGGATTTTATCGCGTTTATTAACTTTATGTTCCCGACGTTTCGGTTGCAAACTCGACTGTGAATGTGGGCTCTCCTACATAGGGCAAACTAAAAGATCAGTAAAAACCCGCGTAAAAGAACATATAGCTGACGTGAAACACCGGCGCTCCACGAAGTCTGCAATCTGTGAACATGTACAGGACCGCACCCGCCATTATATCAGATTTGATAAACCACAGATCCTCGCAAAAGAACACCGATTCCGACCAAGGATGATACGTGAGGCCATTGAAATTAAAAAACATCCTAATTTCAATAGGGAAGATGGCTGGGTGCTACCACCAACTTGGGATCCAGTAATTAATATAATTAAATCCAAAACCAAGTGTACCATTGCAAGACCTCGAGACACTGTGAGCACTTTCTGCGTGGATCGGACCGCAAACAACAACTAAATATGAGGGTACCCAGTTACTAACTATAACATCAGGACGTCTAACACCTCAGTCCCCCCGTGACCATGGCTGCTGTAAAGCAACCGAAACGTCGGGAACATAAAGTTAATAAACGCGATAAAATCCGAAAAATAGTTTTATTTCAATGTGTAGTATTCGCGTAAATATAAGAAAACAATATAAAACTGGAAGACTGAGTTTGTGGGATGACCTATTTAAAAAAGTCTCTGTCGATATTAGTATCGACAAGTAGGTAATGTGTAGACTTAAAATGTATAAATTGATTACTTTTATTAAAATTTGAATCAAAGGAAAATAGAATAGTTACTTTAGTAGTTGAATGAGGCTTCAACATTTGAGTACCTAGCGGTTCAGTAAGTACCTATTCGTTTGCTAGACCGTTGATGGGTGTCGACTACCAGTGACATACTGTTTTTTTTTATTTCAATCTTTAATACCCATATTATAGTGCAAACGGAACACTGTTATCAAACTGGTATCCTTATTCCTTTAGAGCAGGAATGTCAAAGTCAAAGTCAAAAGTCACAGCGTTAATTTTGTTTATGCCCTGAATAGCTTCCTTACTAAGGTCATTATTCTATGGTCTATGAATCGGGACTTAATTAGCAGGAACAAGGATTTTAAGAATTTGACCAAAATAGCTATCCCTGGAGAGACAGACACGGAGTCCTGAAATACAGGTTTGCCCTAGTTTAGGCTCCAGTCCACTTTAAGTAAATATTGAAATTAAATTGTTATTAGCTCTAATTGCACCTCCTACCCATCAAGTTATAAATCTTCTAAGTCGTTACGCTCTTGACAGAGTGGTCATGGTCGTCATGTATTGTTTTCCGGAGCGGAAGTTGTGCGCCTCACGATGTCTCGCCATCTCTCCCTATTATTAGTTATAAATAGCTTATGTTTTAACGTGGAAATAAATACCATTTTTATTTTTTATTTATTATTATATGTATAGCTAGAAATTCTAATAACACTAACAAGTAGGAATAACGTTGAAAGAGTAATATTAAAATGTTAAATATTCCAAAATTAATGGAAGCTTAAATAAAACAATGATACTAAGAAATGTTTAGACTGATTGACGTCGGAACGATTCGCTCGTGTTTTGTAAGAGTTGCCTTTGTGACGCTCTTATCGCAAATCCTCTTTATTCACAAGAACGACTAATTAAACGTTCGTCAACTCTGCAACAAAGAGTATGCCTTTAAACTTTGCGTCTGATGAATAGACGTCGATTTGTTTAAAATGTAGAGATAGGTTTAGGATACTCATTTTGGCTTAGAAATTACAAAAATCTTTTGTAACAAAATTGAAGACGAGACTTATGCATAATTATAATACGAACATTAAAAAAGTCAGACTATTTTTAAAATTGTCATGTTTAAATATTTTTAAGCAGTGATAGCCGATTGGTTAAAGCACGCGTCTTGCGGGTACCAAGTCTTGGGTTCAAATCCCGGCTCGCACCTCTGGATTTTTCGAAATCTATGTGCGAATCATAATTTCTATATGATTATCACTTGCTTACGGTGAAGAAAAACATCGTGAGGAAACCTGCATGTCCTAGAAGATCTAACCAATTTTCGAAAGACATCTGAAATCCGCCAACCCGCACTGGGCCAGCGTGGTGGATTATGGCCTGATCCCCCTCGTGTTGAGGGGAGGCCCGTGCCCAGGAGTGGGACGTCAAAAGGGCTAAATTATTATTATTATTAAATATTTCGCGACTTTTCATTACCTAGCTATAATGTCTCTATCTTCATCTATACCTGTCAATTTTTATTCAAATCTACAGGAAGTACAACAAAGTGTTGTTCTTCCAGTTGCACGTAGACACCGGCCACCCGCCATGCCTCTTCCAAGCGCTGTGCACGTGCTCGAAGCCGGCTGGCGACCTGGGCATTGTGACGTGCAACCACGTGCCGATCCTGCGCGTGCCCGCCACCATCAACAGCTCCAAAGTGTTCGTGCTGCAGCTGACTGGGAATCAGATCAGGGATCTGGAGCCTCAGTTCCTTCAGGCTACAGGTGAGACGCTATTCCGAAGTAGGTCTATACTGGACGAGTAAGCCAAAGTGTACCTACTATACCACCACTCGCTCTTGTCAACTTCTTCGATTCTAAGCCAAACACGGTAATTTAAAAAGGCCAACAAGAATGTCCGTCACAAGTGTAAGGATGCCAATTTTACGTGGTCGCAAAAATAAATTATTCTGTAAATTTCCTAGTGTTCAGTCTCCAATGTGATTGAGGCTGTAGCGAGTGGTATAAGATTTTTACACGTTCATGAAAACAGGCATCCTGCAACAAAACCCTGCAGTAAACTCCATGGCCGAAAATTAAGGAAGCCATGCCCAGGCTTATCATTACCTAGATTAAATCAATTTACCACCGTGAAACAATCTCAGAAAGTAATAAATTAATTTATGTGCTAAGAAAGTGTATACAAAATGCTTATTTATTAAAATAAACCGGACCAGATAGCTATCACTAAGGAAATCCTTGTCATATTGCGTATGATACCACCAAGTTACGTATACTCATTTTGTCTACATATTGTCTAGTCTGCCGACCTAGACACTTAAAATATCTGTTTAGTCAGCATATTATAGAACATATAAGTATCTACATAGTATTTATTGCCTTCCTTATTTTATCGAATACTTGCTGTGCTAGGTAATTTGTGCGCGTGGACTTTGAATGCCAAATGCATTGTCACCAGTTTCTCCTCATCCTCAGAATATAACGGTCCACTTCAAGACATAGATCGATCGATCGATCCTTTGCAAAATATTTACATCACTGAGCTGGCCTTCCGGAAGGTAAATATGGGTTTTGAACGTATTCAAATACCGATGGAGTGCTGGAATTTACACCTTAATGTACCTACAATAAACCAGTAACCTGGACCTTTAATCCAATAATTTGATTCATCTTCTGTGAGAGTCTGGTACTACCCAGGTCGAGCCCGTTCATGAGGCTAATTGGCTACAGCTTGGCTCTACCACCTTAATTAATTATGGTAATTATTATCAATGACGGATATGGTATCTATAACTGAGATATCTCTACTAGATTCAAGAATTGTTGTCTCCCAAGGTCGCTAACTGGAATATATTTCATGCCTCGTAACGCCATCGCCACGTAAGCGTTACGTGTTTCTGACGCGGTAGATTATCATAAGGGTGAGTTTGTCTTAATCCTCCACTCAGCGTTTCAGAACGGTGAATACGGTGAATTCCCCTTTGAATGTATGAATGAATCGAGGTAGCGGTAACGTTTGTATTCGTATATTGTGACGTCACCTTTGGGAATACGGGTCTGAAAAGCTGTTTCGTTTGCGTACACTTGCGTACGTAGAACATCATCCATTTTTCACGACAACCTAAAATATCAGGATTAAAAGAGGCTGATGTTTTAGATGTTCCGTTAATATAACTGTACAATATATCGGCAAAAGCTGTAATGCAATTCAAAGAGAACCTATAATAACAAATACTCTTAAAATGTTAACTCGGATTTCAGTAGCGTTTAATGTAAAACCGCGGTCCGACGCTCTGTTACATATTGGTTAATTCGTTGAATACGTATGAGTACATTTTTAAAAATCTAGATCTAAGAAGAAAATTAGGTAGCTAAGGCCCGCGATCTCATGTTTGACGCCCGTATTAATAAATCAATCTCAAGTTCCAGTGCGGTCTTGGAAATGACATTCTTATGTCATATCAGTACAAAACCATAATGTCAAAAGATGTACTGGAGATACCTCTCAAAAAATATTGTATACTGCCCTAAGTACGCGATCTACGCACATAAGTAACAACTCTCTCTGTTGAAATTCCTCGCTGTGATAAATCAAACTGCTCTACATTCTCCCTTTTCAATTAATTACAGGACTCTACCGTCTGGCTATCAACGAGAACCCATTGGAAAGTATCCATGAGGAGGCGTTCTATGGGCTCGAGACCTCGCTCTGGGAGTTAGAGCTGAGGCGAGACAGGCTTACGTCTGTACCGAGCCGCTCCCTTAGGGAGCTTCAGAAGCTGAGACTGTTGGACTTGACAGGTGAATTTATGTGTTAAGTTTGTAAGTAAGTAATTCACGTGCAAACGCAGAGGAAAAAAATAATGACTGCTAATTATTTCGTAGCTCCTAGTAGATATCCATAGTTGTATTTTTTACTAAACTTTTTGTAATTATTATAGGCGAATATTTTATGTATAGGTACGTGGGATTATAGAAACCTTTGCTGTAACTAATTATAAAACGTTTAAGCAGTATACCGATACCGACGAAAACGAATACCGGGAACTATATAAAACATATATTGTCGTGTTTTGTTCAGTGAAGACGTGATTTGTCTTGGAATTACTAGCTTGTATTATTATGTCCTGTTTTAGTCTCCAACTTTATTTACAACTTTATCTAAGATCCACGTCGTTTACATGTTGTTAAGTAATTGGTTTTGTGGAGCATTGCATTAGGTACCGTGTAACAACCGAACTTGATTTTAGTGGAATTATTCAGAAATATCTAAATTCAGCAGGAATATCAGTTTGAGTCCGTTCCGTAATAGGATTAGAGATTTGAACGTTGATTTATGTGACTGTAGGCAACATCGATTCTGTGTAGATTGTATGTGGAGCTACTAATTTCGTTGACCTCGATAGAGGCTGTAGCCATGTACGAGTACATAGCTTATTATGATACATAGAACTATGTGTCATAAAGGAGTATGTACATAACAAGGTGTAATGATTCATAAATCGTGTTACATATTTCTAACGTTGCGTGCTTGATTAAATAAATGTAGGTAATAAATGTACATTCCTAAGTCGAAACTGACAATCTATGCACTACTTGAAGACAAAACTACTTTAAGTACTGTATGTAAGGTAATAACAAATTACTTACCTTATTGGCATATCTCGATTTACATGGAGTCCTGCAGGCTGATGACCGAATCGGCTCTATCGACGTTTCACGGCTTACCTGAAATAAAAATACTACTTATTTCAAATGGACATACTTGTGTTACCTTATATTATGTTCAAGCCGCTCATTGGCCTCATAAGACAAAAATAATATGATGGGTAATATATTTCTTGCAATCTTAATGGGGGGTCCGTCGCCTCAAGGGAAGCCAGTTCTGCCAAGCTGGTCTAAGTTGGTCGTCATTCAGATGTTCCCATTTTGGTAAACAAAGTAATGGTTGAATTGAAACATCGCATTGGGTCTAGCCTGTAAAGATGTATGTATTGAGAAAATAAATAAATAAATGTACTATCTTAGTTATATGTTGTTTCATGCATAATCCAACTGAAATTGTCAACTCAGGGAACCAGTTTCCTGAATTGACAATTTCAGTTGTGCTAAAATAGTTCTGTGCTTTAATAAAATATACTCCATTCCATCGTTTCAGGCAACGAAATAACAGACATTTCTGGTGACAACTGGCGAAGCTTGGAATTAACTCTACAAGTGTTAATACTCGCCGAAAACTCTATAGCCACCTTACCTCTGGACGCCTTCTCCAATCTACAAGTGTTGGAAACCCTGGATCTGCGGGGAAACCACCTGTCTGTTATTGACAGCGGTGTCTTTCGGGATGGAATGAATAGATTGAATCGGGTAAGTTTGTTTATGCTTTGACAGATAAATCAATAGAGGATATTGATGATGATGATGAATTGAACGTCAAATGCAACCTATAACCAATATCAATATAAACTTTCAGTTGGTCAAGTACTTACGAGTTTTGAATGTGCAAAATAAATTTAATCGCCGTTCATTTCAGTTAGTTATTTGTTAGAACACGGAGTTTATATCTGTGATCTAGTACGCCGACAATCTTGGTGGTTCCTATCACCAACCATCTCGACGATTTTCCTTTAACATAAGATTGCGCTTTATTTTTATTTTTTTATTTCTAGCTCCTCTTAGGCGACAACCAGTTATCCTACATACCTTATGAAGAGATATCGCCGCTTCGACAGCTGAGATTCTTGGACCTGTCGAACAACCTGATCAAGCAAGTGATGCCGGCGCACGACCTGAACGGCGTCAGATTGTCCTTGGACTCTTTGAAGTAGGTGTTCATGGTAGTTCATCATTATCATTTCTTCATAGTTATATCATAGACGTCTTTTAAGATGCTATGTTTTCCTTCGATTGAAGGTTTTTTATGTTTATCTTTTCTTCCAGTATCATCTTCTACGTAAAGTCCGCAATGATCTTAAATATCTTGACGTTACAGAAAATGAATACTGCTTCTATTATATGCATTTTTTTTTGCAAATATGTTAAGTACTCTTTAATTTTCAGATTGGACAACAATCTCATCACGGAGCTACTTCCAGGATCATTCAAATATTTCAACATTTTGAATTCAACTTCTTTGGACGGGAACCCCATTTATGCATTGAGAGTGAGTAGATCAACAAACTAACTAAGAACTCCTTTATAACACCCTGGATCCTAACATCATACAACTTTATTTTCCAGGAAGATGCTTTCAGGAATGCCAAGATCAGGTCCCTTTCGCTCCGAGACTGTTCGCTTACAGAACTGTCTCCAGCTTCTTTCGCTGGCCTGGAGAACAGTCTGCAGAACCTCGACCTGTCTGAAAACAACTTGACCATGATATCCAAATTCATGCTAAATAAACTGGACTCACTCCGATTCCTGAACCTTAGAGAAAACAAGGTAAACTGCAATGGTCAGATTATTGGTCGTGTTGCTCAGAACACCTAAAACCTTTTATACCCTTAGGTACTGAAAATATGTAATAGTTTGTTTGAACACCTTTTCTATCATATCCATGTCGAGACCTCAAAAAAGACAATTTTCGAGCTATTTGTGTCGTTCATTTCTATCGAGTGAATTTGAGCCCTGTGGAATCACAATTATAGATTTGAATCCATTATGTCTTTCTCTATTCTTGCTCTCGTTTGGACAGGTCGACATAAATGTCCTCACATCGACGTCACCATCGGAGTACTTAGGCACGAGTTTCAACAACAACTTTCAGTACAAACTGTTCTACTTGGACATAAGCGGAGCGAATTCCATTGAAATGGCCTTACAAGACTTTAGAAGGTATTTACTATACTTAACTTTACTATAATTAACGTTAACTTTACTATAAATTTGACGGAAAATGATATAGGGTGACAAATTTACCCTGGTGATTTATTTTTATAAAGCCCATTGATGCCCCACTGCTGGACCAAAGTCCTTTTTTCACCATTGGTTCTAGTCTAGAGCTCTCGTCCCGTCCCGTCTTTTCCGAAAAGAAAGCATTTGTGTTTTGAATTGTGTATTTTAATGTCATGTGATCTACGCATTATTAAATACATACATACGATACAGGGTCGCTAACTTGGAAAGAATGAAATAATATAATATGATGGTGAACATTTACTCTTTTCCAGAATGAGATCACTCCGATATCTATCACTAAGTAAGCTGCTGCGACAAAGCGTAAAAACCGAGGATTTCCTTGAGTTTGGAGTAGAGTTAGAAGACCTTAAAATATTCGGCAGTACGATTACAAGGATTGAAGCGAGCGCCTTCCAGCATGTTAGGACAATCAAGACTTTAGACATTTCGGAAAATAATATAGATTTCATTGACCCTTTCGCTTTTGCAGAGGTAAGTCGCAACGCCAACAAATGTTAAAAAGGGGCGCCTGACGAGCAAGAGATTTAGGTCACTATTTTTATCAGACTTAAGAGTAATTATGGACTAAAAGTATAATTGTGGTGATTATCTAAACCTCTGAAAAATAGCCTCTCAATAACATGCTATTCATTTATTACAGCTACACAGTCTTACAACTTTAAAAATGGCAAACGGCCTAGCGGACTCGGTGAAGATACTCCCCTTTGAGCCTCTCAAGGCGCTTATTGAACTCCAGTACCTAGACCTGAGCAACAACAAGATAAAGAATGTACCAGACACATCGTTCCACTTCTTGTACAAGTTAAAAAGACTGAATCTCCAAGATAATGATATTGATCACTTCTCTAAAGGAACTTTGCAGGTAATACTCTAGTATTACCTCTAGCTTAAAGAGGTTCTAGCTATTTAAAAAAAAATAGTTTTTGAAGTACATATATCTTGCTCTAGCAAGATATATGTACTTCAAAAACTATTTTTTTTTTCAGAATTTTTTCCTCCCAACTAGATGTGATGCTAAGTTATTTCTAAAAAAATTTTCTTCCAGGGCGATATCCACACACAATTAGAAAGCATCTGTCTATCACTGAATCAAATTAAGCAGATAGTACAACACGCATTTGTCAGTCTCAAGGAGCTCCAAGAGATTCTTATTGAAGACAACTTGATAGAACTCATACAGCGGAGGGCGTTTGCTGGTTTGGATAACCTGAAAGTCATTAGACTTAGAGGCAATAGAATCAATGAGATCAGTGAAGAGTCTTTTCAGAACATTCCTGCTCTAAAGGAGTAAGTATATCAGTATAACAACGGTGTTCCGTTCGCATTGTAATATCTACTTTAAATACATGGATAGTTAAAATTGAAATTAAATAACGGTACGTCACCGTTCAAAGATCATTATTTATATTTTATTTTTATTTATTTATTTATCAATTAATTATTTACTGTCAACACCATAATTTACTCGGAGTTTCTTTGGTTTGTTGGCTAACTAACATTCTATTTATTTTCCAGATTGGACGTTTCATTCAATTATCTAGAAACATTCAAATTCTCAATGTTTGACCAAGTTGGTTCAGCTACAGCGTTGAAAGTCAATGCGTCTTACAACAGAATAGTGACGTTAACGGATTCAAATGCACCGAGTTTCTTCAATTCGAACTTCTATCCACCACCTAAGGCACAAAGTAATAGCATTTCTTATTTTTAATAACTTACATTCTGTTATTTTATTAATATTATTAATATTTATGAATTGTACTTATTTAATCATCTTCTACATTTATTATTACAGTTTATTTATCTTGGACGGCATTCTATTTGTTTGACGAATTTGTTTAATTGTGTTTCTATATTCTATCACTGTTGCTTCTAATATATGTTTGCTTTCTTTTCTTGCTTCTCATGCAGGCTTAGTTAACACTTCTCAGGAACATTTTGTTTCAACTCAAGGTGATTTAATAGCATCTAATTCATTTATTTTTTATTTTTAGAACGTAGATGACCTTATTTATTTCATTTACAGGTCTCGGGACAGTGTCAGTCAATATCAGAGTTTTGGATTTCTCCCATAATAACATTACATACATCGCTCCATACTACTTTAGGTGAGGAATATTAATTGTCTCGTACGTATGAAATTCAGACGCAAAAATGTTTTCTCATCTTGTTTTTCCTGTAAAACGGGTTCACTAACTTTCTTAAAAAAAAAATCGGCTATGTAATATTAATACCAACAACCTTATATGAGGCTGGAAATTATGTTGCAGACATGCCGACTTGACTCTGACGGAGCTACACCTATCCCACAACAAACTCAGGAACATAACTAGAGAAGTTTTCGGTTCTATGCACATGCTACAGTACTTGGATCTATCGCATAATTACATATATCACATGGAGTATGACTGCTTCAAGAGAGTGAAGAATTTACAGGTAAAACACAAATTGATAGATGAAGAGTTAGAACTTTGATACCAACAAAAAGTACTAATTATAAATGTATCTTATTTCTAGATTATCAACTTGTCCCACAACTATATTATTGAGCTGCCAGTAGCAATATTTCACGATATGCCAATGTTAACCTCAGTGGATTTATCAGATAATAGAATCAAGAATTTAGCAGACAATCTACTACCATCCCCGGCATTAGAAAGGTAAGCCCAAGCATAATTAAGTAATAATTATAGGCAAGTTGTGACTACATTCCTTCAAACCTTTATTGTTTTGTTTTTATCACCTTTATATCATTATAAGATAAAAGCTAACCAATAAGTCCAGTGTGTTTGTCCATCTCTCCCTTTTATAAGGAAATTATCTTGGATCTCTTCAAAAACCTAATTGAAATTTTCCATTATAATGTTTTTTTTTTCCCAAGGTTGGACCTATCCAACAATGGCCTATCGAGGGTACCAACGAATTGCTTATCAAATGGCGCAGCAGCGAACCTTGTTGAATTGGACTTGAGTGGTAACACGATCCCAGCACTGGGCATGGGCGACTTGGTCCTCAGGCACAAGGTGAGAATATACTGAATGTTGCTGAGATAACTAACCTATGAAATGATACAGTAGATGGTGATTACGTAAATGTAATTGCAATTGGTTGTGTATCTGGTGCCGATGAGTGTAAATATGATTGCAGTGCATTTAGGTAATCCTTCTAAACACTAACTGCTCGATTGGTGTTAGAATAACTGATGAGCATTTGATTTGCATTTGCATAAATTTATAACACTTACGTCCCACTTGAGCTACACTTTCTCCAAGAACGTGTGAGATCAAACGAGAAAAAAAGACAGCACATGCTCTATAGCTCTTGTAACTTATCAAAATAAGGAAGAAATCTTTGGCAAAGTTCTTGGTGAGATTCTTGGCTTGAGTGTAGTGGAACTAAAAGTAGTTACTTAGTTTTCCAGTAGTATTTCTTCAACATTGGTTCTAATTCTGTCTCCAAATTACGAATAAAGCAAATTTGACATAGTTAAAATATTGCTCTCTTGCTTGTTGTTTTTGGAATATTATAAGGACGAAGATCTTTCAGATTGGTCAAATTTGTGTATCAACAGAATTAGTGTCAACTGTCCGTCTAACCCTTAGTGCCAATGTGTGTGTAGCTAAGCTAACGTGTTGTCCAACCCCGCATGTCGCCAGAACCACGAGCAGGGCGAGTACTGGCCGGAGGAGACGGACTACAGCGAGGAGTACATGTACCACACCGCTAGGCGCGACCACACCAGAGTGTACCACCAAAAAAAACAATACCCGCAGAATATATTGTATAAGGTAGACCTTCAGTAAATGAGCTTTGTTACGCTGCATGAGGAACTGTTTTTGGTTGTTTCTTCTATGGTTTCTTCGGTTTCTGTTTCTGAGGCCAGGCACATATAACCCCTTAAGTAATTTAGGTTTCATTATAGTCTTTTTGACATACGAAGGCCCGTAGACGCAGAACTGTCTCGTGTTGGCAATTTAATCTAAAATTAAGTTCCGTATTTTTCCACGGGACTTCTTATGTGGAATAGACTGTAGCTTTAAATCAGTCGAGTGTGCCCTGTTTTTTCTGTAAATTATTTTCATAGATTTTTTTATTCAATTTATTTTGAAGGTTCGTATCATTGTTTTTTTCTTATTTGGTAACTTTATCACATATGTTATTTTTATCACTTGTATGATCAACTTTCTGTACTCATTTTAGAATACAGCAATACCATCCAGATTCATATCTTCAATTTATCAAGCATTTTCATAACCCATATCATTTTAACATAGACGTTGAAATCTTATTACTCTTCTTTTCAGTCCCTTGCGTGGTTAGATCTATCTGACAATCATCTCGTGCGCGTAGAAGGAAACTCCTTCTCAGCATTACCCAGGCTCAAATGGTTGGACCTAAGCAACAATCTGCCTTTCAACAGCGGGGAACGCGGCAGCAGCATTTTCAAAGGACTTGAAAGGAGGCTGACGCATCTGGGTCTTAAGAATGTTAGTTTGGTATCTGTGAGTATCAAAAGATTAATTATTTTTGCAGTATTTTGTATCTTCTTTTCGGCGGTCTTCACGCAACTTATTCTCAAACTTGCATGAGTCATTGTGATTCAAATTATCAACTGAATTTATTATTTCAGGTACCATCAATGTCATTATCGAAATTAAAAAGCTTGGACTTGTCATACAACAATTTGCCAAACATCCCTCCGGATACCACAGCCAACCTTACTCGATTGAGGTTCTTGGATCTGTCTTATAATGACTTAACCACGATACCTGTGGTAAGTATGACGACACAGATTTTAGGTCGTACAATTTGTTGCTCTACACGTTGGACAACTGGACTTTGGACTTGATTTTTTAATATTATTTGATTTCCATTACAGGCTACACATTCATTGAGTGAGCTGCGTTGGTTGTCACTATCTGGGAACCCTATATCAGCTTTGATGAACACAAGCCTATACGGAGTGTCAGCTCGACTTGAATATCTCGACATGACGCGGTTACGACTTAAGATTCTTGAGGTAATATTAGAAGATCTTCTTGTTGACGGGTTTATACTTATTGCATCACATTTGACAAATCTTATTTTTGCCCTAGTGTTTAGTACCTTCAAGATTTAGAGCATTTAAAAATTGTAAGTGAGGCTACGCTCCTAGATAGGAGGCATTTTGCTATAGCAGATAGATGCTATGACATATCTTGAATAGTCCTTTATAACAGTTCATACATTGATCCATCATTATCATACTTTACGTTGTTTTATAGTACGGAGTCTTCAGCAAACTGTCCGCACTACGGACATTAAAATTCACTGCAAGTTCAAATGTGAGGGACTTCAATGTGCCGAGGATGCTCACATACAACACAGGCCTGAAGAACCTGTTGATAGAAGTGGAGTACGGTGGTATGGAGTTCGGAAAGGAGATGTACGGGCCTTTACCCAGTAAACTGAATAATATTACTATAACAGGCAGAACGCTGAGATATGTGACACAGTATTTGTTGAGTGTAAGTTCTTTTTAATTTAAATCGCTAGGATCTCCTAAAGTGTATCGAATGCACGGGCATTTCATATGTAAAAAAATCTAAGCTATCATTCTGCCCCCCAAAGTATTCTGATTGTATAATATTAACAAGAAACTATGGAGATAAAATACCAAATAATTTATAAACAAGTTTTGACGTCGCCTCAGTCTGATATTTTTAAGGCACCTTTCTGACATTAAACTAACTTTTAGCGGTAACGCATGATAAAATGCGTAAAATATTTCTTGAAATCAACTAAAAATCTCTTCAAATGCTATTTTTCAGGGTGTACAATCCAAAGTACTTCGCCTAACAATATGCAACACCAGTGTGGAAGAGCTAGCAAGTGAGGTGTTCTGGAAACCAGGTCATGTCAGGAACTTGACCCTAGATTTGAGGAGTAATTACCTCATGGGAGTACCCAACCCGTCTCAGAAGGCGTGGCCTGGGGTGCCTAATAGTCTGTTTCTTCAGGATATTTTGGTTGCTGGCAATCCATTAGCTTGCGATTGTGGAATCGGGTAAGTCGACATTCCGCTCGCATAGTCTTGATGCCTTTTATGTAAGTTAGTAAAATAATAGGTAGTAACAGTTCTCATCATGATTGTAACAGTATTTTTTTGTAACAGGTGGATTAAAGCTTGGGATAAAAAGAGACGACAGTATCTCTGTGAGGGCCCCTCCAAGTGTATTGCGTCTCGTGAGGACGTAAGATTTGCGACGTGTCCGACGTACGACAACAGAACTTTTATTGACGTGAGTTGGTTTCACACTGTACTTACAACCTTCTACTAAGACGACACGTATGTTTAATAACAAGTAGTCCAGTAGAAATCACCCTAAAAAGGAAGTCTATTTTTTCTTGACAGTAACTAAGTTTAGTACTAGCTTTGGTACTATTCAGACAAAGTCAAATTTGGTTCAGGCCTAGGGATCAGAACTCAATCTTTACTGAAAAGATCCAGCAATAAACTCAGCGAACTTGTCTGCTTCTACAGATTTTTGATTTTTACTACAAAATCTAACCAGATTGTATTATAAGTATTAATCCTCGAACTCTTTTTCCAGGTTTTGAAGAGGGATCTAGATTGCGAATGGAATAAAGGATTCCTAAGTTCACCGAACTTCTACATAATATTAGGGATGACACTACTAACATGTCTCTACGTATGAGGACTGTTTTGGCTACTTGGGGTATACGAAGAGTTCCACCGAATTTTGGCGAGGGTGTATAAATTTTAGGGCATTTTAGGCCTCAAGACCTTATAACTAGTAGGTGTAAAACACATTTTTCTACAGAATTTAAATTCCTGATTCGAATAAAAGTTTTTTGCCATTCTCAAATATAAAATAGTATTAATATCAAGAAGATTTTTATTCGCCAAAGATGTGTATATAAGAGTTTAATACTTAATGGCAATAAAGATTATTTTTCCTTAACACCCGCACTACACTGTCGCCGAGATCGTAAGAGGAATATAGAGAACTAAGTATGATTATTGTGGAGAGATCTTGGCAGGAATGTAGGGCGACTCTATCAAAAAACGAGTGAGATGTAATCGAAATAGTTTCCACACTGTACCTGTTCCGTGGCCTGCATACAACAAGAGTCTTGATGGTGTGATCCTGAATAGCCAAATCCTAGTTGTTAGTGATGAGAGTATGCTTTAAGACTTGAAGTCGGGACATTGATGGAGGTGTAAAAGTGACTTTTATATACATAAGCGCGATAATTCTAGTGAAAACTACAAATTGTGATTTATCGTTTAAAAGAAAAAATTGAATTCGATCGTGTGATCTCAATGGAATTGTTGGAAATCGTACCAAGGTTGACCCTACACTTGCGGCGTTTACGTAGGACATACACATGAAAACTGCCGTACTTATACTTCTCAATGGAGTTAGTACTAGAGTGAACTATTACGTTCATAGTGTGGGCAGGATACTCCTGCAATGGATTAACGGTTTAACTACCATAACTTTTAAGCAGAATACAGTTTGTTTTAACCTTTGCATGTAGGTCTAAGAATTTTCTTTTGTACACGCATTTTGTGCACTGCCTTGCAAAACGATTTTTCTGCGATCTATTGTCCGGAATCAAATGTCCAACATTATATGGTGCGATGCGTGATGGTGTTTACAATCAGCAATGTGTGGAAGTGCACTTAATGTGTTTTAGATGATGCATTTACGTCGATTTATAAGTAAAGTTCACACGAAAGCAATGACTCAACTACGATCGTCTAAGTAGACTGCATTCGCTCGAATGGTATATGTGTTCGTCCATTATTAAGAGTAATAATTATTTATAGATGTATTCATTTTTGTAATATGCTTTGTGTAGAGCAAGCGATTGAGGGTGAGCAAACTGTTAGACAGCGTCTACACACTACTAAAAAGACGGGGACGTTTTAGAATTGCAACTCTGTCAACATATTATAAAGCGTCCGCGTACAAACTCACATGCAAGATAGAATCATCACAAGGTAGTAGTAGCAAGAGACGATAGAGATCGCCTGTCTCTGATCCAACTCGATGTGTGTGGAGTGCTACTAGAAAAGGAAAAATCTCTCCTTCTATGGCTGCATCCATGCATTATGAGATACAACATAAATTATTTGAATCAGATAGGAGATAATCCTTTTGAAGTTTGTACGTTCATTCTAGTTCGCTTGCCTGTACAAAGCAATAAATGAATTTAGATGTAGACTAATCGTTTGTAACTCTCTCGTGTAAATCAACATCATTAACATAATCTTTCATTTCATACGTAGCGGTTAATTCATAAATTATGGCGATGTTGAATTTTAAATAATCTTTGTACAAATTTTGAACTTCATCATTCAGAATTCCAGAGTCACTATCTTCATATTATAATGAATGCTTAATCCTATTTACTCTTTAATATTTTTCATTGTTTAGCTGTTTACAAAGTCTATCTGGTTATCTTGTTGGATAAACATATTTTATATGTAAATGTGTCATTAGCTATTAATATAATAAAGCATGCTGTAATATATACATCATCGGTATTATACTAGGGTTTATCGACTGAATTTAAGTGTTTCGGAGCTATATCGCTGGTTATTATGTAAGAGATGTTTGTATGGTGTCCAATGTGGCTTGTTTCAATCTTTGCATCGCTACGTCCGTTTTCTTTGGTTTTTTCAATCTTGTAGACATGCACGCTAGCAATAGTTTATTTAATTTAAAGTTGCATGTAGCTTACACTATATGAATTGAATTACCTCTTCTCGAGTGGTCCAGAACGTGTCAGGCCTACTTGTTAACTTTTGTTTTCAATGCCATTTGATAATGCACTCACATCTCTCAACACTACAACACAATTTGCAAGAGCAGTGCCGTCATCTAGCATCACAATAATTCTATGTAAGTTTGGCATTGAAAACAAAGGGGCGTCGTTGTAACAATGAATATATTTTGTGATATAAGTATATTACTCTAATCCTTCTATTTTTGATAGCCTATGATGAATATTGCTGAACGGGAATTGTATAGCTGAATTAAAAAATAATAATGTTATCGCTTCTCTATACTGTGAACAGAACCGCAATGTCAATTGATATTTAAAGTGAATTCTTCTATGGTACTAAATATATTTTTCTTTGACTAGCTAAACCTAAACTAAATAATTCTTATTTAGAGGCACTAAAGTAAGAAAAACAATAATTTTGTAAATGCTCAGTTTTGGTAACGGCTCAGTATTACTCGGTTAATAATTAGCTTGAACAGTGTGTCAATTTTATTTGCTAGTGTCTTCAATTAGGCTTGAAAGATGCGAGAATCGTACCCCGTACCTTTGAAAAAATATCCTGCAAGGTCCCATTGTGATAGAAATAGATAGTGCCAATGTTATATGGTTTATAGTGTGTAGATTACAAAGAATATACCTACATGATTTTAGTAATGCTTTTTGATCGTTATTTCACAATTATGCAATTTATTTTACTCTACGGTTATTATCAGATATTTGTTAGTTTATCACAAAATAAAAAATAGACTCATTTTTTTTAATGATTCATCATTAAATTATATTATTGAATAAATTTAATACTTACTGTGTTATTCTGATCAAAAAGTATTCTAATAAAATCTATAGATTCATTATGTTTTCAATACAATTTTAATATCTTCTATAATAAAAGCTGTAAATATGTTTTGAGATCTTTCCTTTATCATAGAAAATAATATATTTACTTGTAACAAACGCAATTTCAGTGTCTTGATCTTTATATCGGGTCGTAGTAAGAGGGAATGTTTTGTCTTCACTACTTAAACAAAAAATAATAGTGTGACATAATATAGGTACCTAATCATTGAATTATTAGCGTATTAAAATAAATTATTGCGTAAACATTTTGCTGTTTTATTTTTAGTTGAATAAATGAGTACCTAAGTACCTACCTACTGTTGATAGCTTGTGTACATAAGGAGATTTGACAACACAATATAATAAACGACTAAGAAAGTAAATAAATTTAACTTCTGGACATAGGACTAACTTTAGGACATAGGTGCGTCGACAAGTAGGCAGGCCTTCGCCCGAGGGAAGAGACACTTGAGCGGCTATCAAAAATAAATATCTAAGAGTATTTTTGGTTTGTCATATACCATAAACCCGACTGCCTAACGAAGAGCTAATGAAAAGTGGTCTTCAGTTGAAGAGTGGTCATTGTTATCGATATACGTATAAACACTAACTAGTGTTTATACGTATATCGATAACAATGCTAAGCGTTGCAATAGACTAGGTACCCAAACTGTGAACATCATTACATAAAGTACTTAATGTAGTGTGGCTATACCATGAGTTTTATCCTACACTCGCTTTGCACTCGTTTGATATACCACTAGACGCTAGTCTACGTAAAATATTTTTATGGCAAATTCATAGTGACCGATACTGGTTTGCCAACCGATGCCCAATTTGCCATACAATTATTATACGTAGACACTAGCAACTAGTGACTCTAGCAAACGTAGGTAGGTACTAGGTACACTACTCAAGGTAGAGGTACAGAATGTGTTATAATATTCTCTCTAAAAATTACCATTGCTTGTTAATATTATCTAGCTGGCCAAACACAAACTGGCCATAAACATGTTGACCGTCAAGAATTTTGAATTTTAAATTCATTCAACTAGCCCGTTGAATTCTATTTAAAATTAGCAATCTGGGGCCTGTGGGGTTCTGTGTCGGAAATTACAGTTTCCATCCTTATTCTAATTCATCTATACAAATAAATAAAATTGGAGTGTCTGTTTGTAATATCAAAATAACACCTTTTCACTAACTGCATATGAAAGTACACAAGACACATATAGCAAAAACGCGATTTAATTTTTTTTTGTCTGTCTGTGTGTTTGTTCCGGGTAATCTCCGAAACGGCTAGACCGATTTTGACGGGACTTTCACTGGCAGATAGCTGATGTTAAAAGGAGTAACTTAGGCTACCTTTATTTTAGAAAAACAAAATTTTAAAAAAGGGGTCCTGTCGCGCGGGCTCAGAAGGCGGGAGCGGGCTTTTTTAATAAGTTAATTTCCACGCGGACAAAGTCGCGGGCTCAGCTAGTTTGTAAAATAAAGATGGAAGCTGTCGTTTCCGACATCGGAAACTTTCCGTCTACTGTGAATATCCCCCAGATCGATGGCTGTCTGCGACACAGTGTGTAGCGGTCCATCCCTTGTTTATAGTCTCCCAGATAAGTTGCCTACTCTTTAATCAGAGGTCACTAATGAAAGGTCACGTTGACCCAGATGCTGTTTGCTTATCCCAGTAATGATCCCGCTGTCATTGTGCCAGTAATTGAATAGCCACCCCGCGGCGGCATGAATTAGATGGGAACAACTTAATAGGTACAGTATTACTGGGTTGGGTACATATTTTATTCTATGTCTAGGCTGGAAGCGGTGATAGTCAAGTGGTCATACGCGCACTGGAGATTCGAGGTGTGCAGGTTCAGAACTCGGCGATATTGAGGTTTCACGTACGAATATAATTTTCAACAAAGATTATCGCTTTAAAAAATATTTTCAAATTTAAACATTTATCGTAAGATCGATGAAGCCGATAGCAAAACAGAAATAAATACCCGTTTAAATTCATTAATAATCCGTTTTGGAGCTGTGATTCCACTATAGAACAAAGAATAGATGTCACATACAAAAGCGACATATTTATACCAAACCTAAGCGCGAATGTGAACGCTATGGCGCTCATTACGGGAGGCCTATGTCCAGCAGTGGGCTAGTATAGGGTGATGGTGATGATGAAGCGCGAACGTTGCTGGAGGTTGAACATGAATTAAAACTAGGTAAGTACCTATAATTAATTAAACGTGGCCACAACAAACCCAAGATAGGGAACTGTGGCGACAAAAATGGGAGACCTTTTCTCAGCATTGGGACGTAAAATAGGCTACTCTATAATTAAGACAAAATGACATCCCAGAGCGATATTTGGCCAAAACCAGATAGATTTTATACGTACGACAAAACTTTAAAATTTCATCCCGAAAACTAATCTAAACTACCATACGAATCCTGTTGGCATACGTTATTAGAAACACTGCTATACAAATCTGAAACACATCCATTTTAACGTGACCTTAGAAAATGTTAGCCTCACCCCTATTTTATAGCTGTGAGGGACAAACAAGGGCGGGAGTAAGGTCTACATCAATTGGTTTGCCCTGGTATCTGTCCATATTGAATGCAATTCGGCTCTTCAACGTATTGGCGTGATCTATACCATCCAAAATTGGAATTCCTATTTGGTGTAGAGCACAGACATAGTAGAGTGTTTGGTGTAGAGTCACGGTAAGTAGAAATTCAGACTAACAATATGTTTTAAAAGGTATAGATAAAAAAGAAAATAAAAGTCTTTGCTTAGGGGTGGGACACAAAACTAGCTCGCAAAAAAGAAAAATATCGCCAGACTAACACATCTTATGTCCATGCACCAGCTGTATGGTCCCAAACTAAGCAACACTTGTATTATGTGTATCATACTATATTGTAAGTACTGGGCCAATCCCTGCGTGAGACCCAGACCATAGAGGATATTATAGAAAAGCTATTTCAGAAATTTGCCCCGACGAAAATTGAACTCGCAACCCGGCGCAGTGTGCGAGCAACTCTCATCTTCCAAATCCATCGAACCCAGCTTAAATTCTAATTCGATCATTTATCAGGCAACCCCAACATTTCTTGGGTATATAACAGCAATATACTCACTCAGTACTAGCGAGGTTTAGTTAAATTATGTGAATCTTTTATCAGAGGCACCGCGGCAATTCCGCTTTCCTAAGTAAATTATCGAGGGGATGAAACGCCATTTTGTTGAAAAAAATATTTCATTAAGGTAGTTTGATTTTGTCTATAGTAATCTATATATATAAAAATGAATTGCTGTCCGTTCGTCTCGCCAAAACTCGAGAACGCCTGGACCGATTTGGCTAATTTTGGTCTTGAATTATTTGTGGAAGTCCAGAGAAGGTTTAAAGGTGAATAAATATGAAAGTCCACGCGGACGAAGTCGCGGGCACAGCTAGTATTCAATAAATAAATGTATGGACATAATACAACGGCAACAAAGATAGTGATTATATAGTTTGTAGAATGACAAAGTCTGTGTCAAATGTCTATCATACTGTTCAGACCTGCTTCCCAAATTTCATGTCTACCTACCTATACTAAATGAATGACACAAGATTGTCCAATTATGGACATAGTATCATATTGTCGTCCAATTCTCACAATCATCCTATGACCATAATATATTTTTGGATTTCTTCCATGTGATATTTTTAGCACATAAAGATGTGTATCATCCTTATGATGAACTAGCTGTGCCCGCGACATCGTCCGCGTGGAATTTAACTTAACAAAAAATGTTCATCATTTTTCTTTTTTGCGAGACGATGTTTCGTGTTTTATATACCTATCGCAAAAGGCCGCTCGCGCGTTCGGCGCCCGCGCGACAGGCAGCAATTGTTTTTTTTTTCTAAAATAAAATTACCGTAAGTTACTGCTTATAACATTAACTATCTGCCAGTGAAAGTCCCATCGAAATCGGTCCAGCCGTTTCATCGGTCCAGCCGTTTCGGAGATTACCCGGAACAAACACACAGACAGACAGACAGATAGACAAAAATTTTTTAATTCGCGTTTTTTTTATAAGTCACGTGTGTACTTTCATATGGATTTCGTGAAAAGGTGTTATTTTGATATTACAAACAGACACTCCAATTTTATTTATTTGTATAGATTTAATATAAAATAAATATGGTTAAATATGGTTTCAAGATTCTAACATTCAACATTAGAAGTATTCAAAAGAATTTCAGTGATTTCTTAGTCGTTCTGGGACGCCTTCATGTACATTTCGACACAATTATTTTAACAGAATGTTGGCTTAACGAAAACACGCCTTTGCCACAAATTGAAGGATATCGCAACTACCGCTCAAATAAATATATTAATAAGAGTGGCGGAGTCACAGCTTTCATAAAGAATATATGGAGTGCTTCAGTAACAGAACCCGATATAGTTGATTGCAATTGTTTAGAACTGGACCTAAATTCAGATATCAGCATTTTTGGAATATACCGCTCCCCATCTTTTAATTCAGTAGATGGATTTTTGACCTCCTTGGACCAATCACTACGAAAAGTAACTCATAAAAAGACTGTAATTTTAGCTGGCGATATAAATCTTGATATTTGTTGCTACCCCCTTACTAGTCAAAGTACTGAATACCTATGTCTTATGACTGAACACCAACTTGTACCTGCTATCACAATGCCAACGAGAGGAAACGCCTGTTTAGACCACATCTTTGTCAAGAACGGTTTCTCTGGTGTAGGAATCGTAACACATACAGATATTACTGATCATGATATTTGTGTGTTAGGAATCCCCAGTAAATGTAGTAATAATGGAACACAAAAACGTACCCTAACAAAAACAGATTATTTCGCGGTCGCTGCAAATCTAGAATCAGTAGACTGGTCCCCCGTATATAATGCTGAAAATGCGGACGAAGCCGCAACCTATTTTGCTAACACTTTGCACAATGAAATATCAAATAATACCAAAGAAATCAAAATTCCCCGATCAAAATTAAATTTAAAGCCATGGATAACACCAGGATTAATGAGATGCCAAAAAACCCGCGATTTTCTTCACCTTCAAGCTAAAAGAAACCCGGCCAATTTTATTCTTCAAACAACATATAAAAGGTACAGAAATTTTCTCAGAAGCTTATTGCAGCGGATTAAGACTAACTATGAAAATGAACAATTAACCGAGAACCTAAATAACTCTAAGAAACTGTGGAAAACGATTAAAGACATCTGTAACTTTCCTAAAAACCTAAATGACTCCACGGGATTAATAAATGAAGAAGACCCCGGTAACTCTCTAAATGCCTGCAACGATTATTTTATAAATGTTGGGAAAAACCTGGCAAACGAAACAGTAGATTAAACACGTCAGAAACTGATCTATCTGCAAATATCAGCCCTTTAAATGGTCCTGTACACTCTTTTTTCTTACATCCCACAGACGTAGAAGAGGTCAGCTCTTTAATTAAAGAGCTTAAAATTGGTAGTGCTCCTGGGTTTGATCGTTATACCCCTTATCTTATAAAGCTCGTCCAATCATCTATTATAAAACCTTTGACACACATTTTTAACTTAAGTATAGCCACTGGCAGATTCCCCGATGTATGGAAATTAGGTATCGTATCCCCCATCCACAAAGAAGGTAGCAAATCTGTACCTAAAAACTATAGACCTATCACGCTATTAAGCATATTTTCCAAATTACTCGAAAAAATCGTCAATAAGCGTTTAATAAACTTTCTTGAAACACACGCTCTCATCTCTGACAACCAATTTGGTTTTAGACGCCAAAAATCAGCGGAAGATGCTGTGGGTCTTTTAACAAATTTAGTTACCAACACACTTGATCAAAGCAAATGTTGTTTAGGCGTTTTTCTAGACCTTGCAAAGGCCTTCGATACGGTGTCAGTTTCAATCCTACTTCAAAAATTGAATAATATAGGCATTAGAGGCATCGCTTACGACTGGTTCCATACTTATCTTACAAGTCGCCGCCAGTGCGTTAAGATTGGAACGACCATCAGTGACCAACGTACAGTAAGCTATGGCGTTCCCCAAGGCAGCATACTTGGTCCTACATTATTTATAATCTATGTTAACGATATTCTCAATATTCCTCTTCAAGAAGCTAACTTAATATGTTATGCTGATGACACAGCGGTGCTTTTCCATGGTTCCTCCTGGGAGGCAGTGTTAAAGTCAGCTGAACATGGCATGGCGACCATTACACATCATTTAAATAAAAACCTACTTACACTAAACACTAATAAAACCAAATATTTAACATTTCACAAAACACGCGCCTCCCGACCTCGCACTTCCCATAAACTTACCATACACTCCTGTACTCTTGACGTAAACAACCATGCAATTCGTCAATCCTGCAGCTGTCCCTCCATTGCATATGCAAACTCGATTAAATATTTGGGTATCTTATTAGATGAAAACCTTTCCTTCAAAAAACATATATCTACATTATCAAATAAAGTTAGAAAATCTATCTTTTTAATGAAAACCCTACGTAACTCTGCACAAAAAAACATCCTTATGTTAGTATATAAATCTATATGTCAATCCAGTATTTTGTATTGTCTATCAGCTTGGGGCAGTGCTATTAAATCTGCAATGATAGAACTTGAGAGAGCCCAACGAGCAGTACTTAAAGTTATGTTAAAGAAGCCCTACAGATTCTCTACCGACGAACTATACAAAGAAGCCGATGTGTTGAGAGTGCGCCAATTATACATTTCGAAAGTAGCTACTGCGATGCATAAACTCACCATGAATTCAGCCGAATTTGCAAACATAGCCTCCCGACGCACCTACAGAATTCCCCTTCCATCCATTAACTCAAGTTTTGCTAGACGCCTACCTCCTTACATGCATTCTTTCGTTTACAACGTGACATGTCGGAACATTGTTGATATGAAAAACATTCCTACTAAAAAAGCCCAACGTGCCATAGAAAAATGGCTAAAGAACTTGAATTATCAGCAAACAGAACAGATTCTTGAAACCTACCGCTAAGGCACACATAAGAAACAAACACACACACACACACACACACACACACACACACACACACACACACACACACACCTTAATACACAACACACACACATACACACCACTCAACTTTTAATTTTCAAGCTTATGTAAAAGCATCTACTTTTCCTTTTAATTATTTTATTTGTGTCGAACCTGTCGCCAATTTTATTTTTTAAATTAGTTTTGGTCTCTGCGATACAGGCCCAGAGCCTAGTGTAAAGGCCGCTGCATAAAGAATATTGTTCACTTTTATTTTTAATAAATGATTTATGATTTAAAAAAAAAAAAAAAAAAAAAAAAAAAATCCGTTTTATACGGTAAAAATTCCATTATCCTCTCCAAATTCACCGTCCTACAAACGGAAGGGTTTTTATTGAAACATATTTACCAAAACTCATTTTAAAACCCCGCACATGCACCAATGAATATTCATCTCTACGATATTGCCGAGCAAACGAATGAAAATATTCATATCCTATCTGAGTTCGAGCGAACAAACCGTTTCATATGTTCTGAATTTTATGGATTCTTAGCAAGTAATATTGTTTTAAAACATCCTGGAAGATGAGATTGTTCTCTCATTCGGAGAAAAAAGGTCCATTCGAAGTGACATATGGAGATTCTTTGAAATTATATACAATTTAAATTTAATTTTAAAGTCGTTCAGATTCTTAAAAACTTTTCAGAGACGGTGGTTTGTGACGGTTAAGAATAGAGAAAAAAAAACAAGTTTCCCTTTCATTTTTTAAGGAAGCTAACAACATTGAAATTTCAGAGTAAATAGATACATACAACCGCCTCTCAGAAACGTGGCTAAGCCTAATAGTTAAGCAAACAAAACTCGAGTGAGGTTTCATATGAGTTTGGTTAAGGATATAAATACATTTCAAGTAACTGAGTTAGTAAAGTTAAGAAAAACAATGAAAATTTAAAGAAAAAGGAAGAAAGAACGGAAACTTATTTCCTCTAAGATATGTTTTAATTACAATAAAACCAACAAAACAATGTCCACAATATTTTAATTACATCTACACCTGTACAAGTTTTACATTAAACACTAGTCCTGTTCGAAACTATCCTTTCTTCTGGAGCCACGTAGAGCAGAAATTCAATAGTAGAAGGCCCTCTCTCATACCAAAGCTTACATTCGACAGCCAGCGATATGCCTAAGGAGAAATTTGATATTTGCACGGCTACTAGCGGGGACTTACCATTCTTCTCTAAAGGAAACACGTCTGGGTCGAATCCGGGGGGATCAGGGTAGTATTTTATACTACCAACATGTTCCCTATCATAAGAGTGGTACCCGTTACAATGGAGCCACAGTTTTTTCTTATCTTTGTTCATCCATCTCTGAACATCTTTGGGAAGTAACGTCGCTAATGTACTGTTCGGTTGTATAGGTTTCACGGCCCATTTCAGTTGTCTGTTAATTCTGATAACAATACAGGGTTTATCGTCGTAGCCGTATGGAGATTGACTACAAGGTCCCAGGTTACTCAGATCTCGTTTTCGTCTGTGTCTTACAAGTAAGTTATCTAAAGCTTTAACATACTTGTCGTAATCATTTCTATCTCCTTTCTTGTACCATATTAAAGGGAAGCCCATCTCGGACGTCGGAACAGCCGTAAGTCCTATACCTTTCTCTGGGTATGTCATTAACTCAACTTTATCAATACTTTTGTAATCCGTCGTAATTTTGAGGACATATAGCGATGTAAATAAGAATATTAGTGTGTAAGTGCTTAGAAAAAGTAAATACATGATAGAGTAGGTTAAAATTTTCAGCCAGCTTTTGCATGTCCTGCCGCAGTATTCCTTGGTCTCTCTATTGTAGAAATGTTCGATGAACTTTTTCTTGGGTTCCTCGAACATAGTTCCCGGCGGCAACGGCTGGCCAGGAAGGATGGGGTCCCTGGACGTCGTGGGTGCGGTGATCGGTAGCAGCGGGAACTTATGTGGAGCCCCCGAGCTCCTGCCAGCGGCTATCTTGTCGTTACGGCCTATGGTCATTTTACTAGCAGTAATAAGAGAACATCACTTAAAAGTTAAAACTATGTTTTCAACACCAAATTGTGTTGACAACTGACCGAGTGACAGCGAATGAATTCATTGCGGTCGTGATGCTTGAGGATGAAGTAAAGAGTTTTGTATACTTTTGATAATCTCTGATTTTTGGGGTTGCGTAATAAAATAACATATAAATGTCATAAACTGGTTGAAAAAATAATACAAACAACTGAAATATTTTTTTTTGAAATATAAATATAAGTAAATTCTTACAAATAATCTAAACTGAATCACTGGTCAATTCTTAAAGCAATCATGACTATAATATAACTGTATTAAAGTAAATATATAGGTACCTAAATGTATTTCAGTATGCTTTTATTAACATTGAACACGATATCAAAATCAAATAGGTGGGAAATATCTTACCTTATCATCTCCATGTAAACACGTCTCAAAACGCTGTTCAAGAGACATCTTATTATATTAGTATTATCGCATTTCAGATATCCGAATCCGCGCTAAACCGAGCGGAAACGCTAACAAATCCTTTGTGTTATTTGGGATTGGGATAGGGTGGCAAATTGGAGATCAATATCTAACGTGAATGTCTATATAACAAGGACCATATCCATGTTTCATCAGTTTTAAACCAAGCATTCCTTTGGTAAACTGAATACCTACATGATGATGTACATACCTACTATATATTAAACTTTAATACTTTTACCAAAAACAAACTTCCATCATTTCATTATTCCATCTAACAAATTTCAATTTTGATGTTTATTATCTTGGTAATACAGTCCCGAGAGGTTGTTAGTGTTTTACAATAACCCTGTAAAACTACCTACAAATAACAAAACGTTAACAGAAGTCTGTACAACGTAGTAGCCATAAAGACTAGTACCGCCTCGAGCTCATTACCATAAGCGCAATAAAACAAAGGCCGTGCCTAAGCACTAAAGCTATTTATGCAACTAAGCACACAGACCACTCCGTGAGTGATAGCTTTGTCGAGGCCAGTACTATATGCAGGGAAACTGGCGTCATATGTATTTACTGCTATACAGGTTGAAACAGAAAGGGTTTACTTTTTTTTTCAAACTTAACTTTGTATTTCTGAAACTATCACCTTTTAGGAAACTTGAAAAACAAAAGGTGTTATCGGAATACAGCTGTTGACAGATTTCATAAGTTTACAAAACCTTCAGTACTTCAACTGACCCACAAAGCCGATAGATTTAGATTTACTAAGTTAAGTTGCTAAAAAATAGTATACCCTTTCTATTTCATCTAGTAGACTTGCTTGCGCTTCGCCGGCATAGACTTTTTGGGGTAAAGAATAAGCACGCTCTACCATGAACTTTACGATTGTTTTACATTCGCTAGTCGCTAGCGTCTGCGTAAAATATTTTTAGTTAGGTTCCTTCTCTCGGCCATCCGAGGAACTATAGATCTGTTATACAAATGTTTTATTTATTTATTTGATTATTTTTATATCGTCATCGCAGCCGCATATTGTAAGTAGGTATACATTATATACTATACAACTAGATAGATAGCTAGATTTTATCTTATATACTTTACATACATATATGTATAATATAGTCAAAGTTAAAGTGTTTATTTTGTTTAGGCCTACAGGGGCACCTTAAATGATCTTTTTTAAATATTTTTCTTAAATCTACCACCGAATCGGAACGAGACCTCGACTGAGAAGATCCGGCAAGAAACTCAGCGGGCATTTCATTATACATCTTTTTTTTAAATCGCCTTTTGCTTTGCAGCGAACATAATATTATAATAACCGAAGTATAAGGGCTGGCTACAGCACAGGTGGCGCCATAAGTCTTAAGACTAATATTTTCCTCTATTCAATGTACATTTTGTGAATAAAGGCAAAGTAATAGGGTTGTTTCAAAAATCCGTAATAATACAAGGGGATAAGTATGGGACTTCGAATCTTAGATGGTAAGTATAAAAAGATTACCAAATACGAACACATTAACAATGTAGTTCACGCTGTTTTCCAGGCTATTCTATGCGTTGTAAGGCCTCAACACGAAATTTTTGACAAATATCGAAAGGCCCATAACTCATAAAATATGATCGGTACATAATTATCTGTCCTCACAAGCCATCGACAAATCAGCCACCGTATAATATACTTTTTTAATATTACTTCGGACGTTTAAAATACCCAGTATTTTACCAGAAAACAACAAAGGCAAAACATACCTTTGTTCCATTAAGTAATTCTAATCATTCATGCAACTGGCTTTGAAGGAGTAAATACCGGTATTAAATGGAACCTTTATGGAAACATAAACATACATACCTTGATGTGGGGATCAAGTGGATCGTCTGTAACACATGTAGCTTTGTATTTTACAGGAGCTTTGAAGCCAGATAATAGGTATAACAGAGTTTTCCGATAAATGTTTACTTTGTGTCATTTCGTAGAAAAACTTAATATTGACGACCGTTTGGCTTAGTGGTTTGGGAGTAAGCGCTCAGTGCACCGAGTGGTTGCGGGTTCGAATCCCGTCAGGCCAAATTTTGAAAATGGTTTTTTACGTAATTTTCTCTGCTCTCAGCGATCTGGGTGTCACTGGGATCACCCATAGTACCTATTGAGTTGCATCGTTTAGGACTATATTATAAATGGTGTGTTAATAGTCAGGTAATAACAATTATTATTATTTATAATTTTCAGTGAAATTTTGTGATCTCTATTTTAAAATCTCTAGCTTCTGTTTTAATAATTTTTTTTGGATTTAAATTCTCAATCAATCTCAATGTGTATATCTGTCCTATCATAAATGTTGGTACATACATTAAATATGATTGAGCAAGTTAATCGCCAATAAATCATTTCCACAGAAAGCGACGGATCTAAACTAGATTTTCTTTCGTTGTAAACAAACGAAAACTGTAATAAACTCTGTGACCGTTGGCCTGCGGATACTCAGAGATATCAAATAAGCCTGAAAAGGCCCCAGGGAAATGATACATTAGGATAAAACTCAAAACCTCCGCATCCCACATCGGATCAAATCTCTTGGTCGTATCGGCAATCGGCAATGTAAGCACTGTGTAAAATTCTTAGGGTGTTGACATACCATTCGATCGACGGTCCATCGATGCGATGATCGACATCGATTAGTGTGGATCGACGGATAACGGTCGATAAAATATCCGATTCGATTAAGAATTTTGCGTCTTATTAGGGGGCTGGTATGATGTATGTAGCATAATACCATCGGCGTAATGTAAATTGTAGCTTAAGTCTGCTTAACCCTTCGGAGAATATATATAAGCGTAATGGTAGGTAATGTTGTAAATTGTTGGTTGGTCAGAATTTCAAGCAAAGCCCAGCCCCTTTTTGTTTGAATTAATAAATTTTCCAACACCGCCGCTGTGGATAAAAATATCAATAAAAATTGTATTGAATATGAGGCATGACATAATTAATTTCAGTAATAACAAATTTTTTAGGAAAAAATACTAAGGAGAATACTTACAACAAACTACAAAAATAATTTGGTGTCGCACCTTATTTTTCTTAATGAAAGTAGGTAGGTACTTTGTTTTCAAGTTACTCAATTCCTTTGGTACCTACCAAACTACCTTCTCAACACGAGGGATTTTAATCTACAAGTGCAGTGTGAATTCAATGCCATCGGGATTGTATCTGTGTAATCACGCTCCGAAGCGTCTAAGGGCGTGACTGCAATGTCATGATTCCTCTCAGATCCAGAATGGTCAATTTGCGAAGTTCAGTGTCCTCTATGCTTTACATTGGATATTTTTTTAGAAACGACGATTTGTTTTTAACAAAAACAATTTTTATTTCATTTACTTAACGTTTACGATACCTACCTACATTATAACTGTTTCTGAATTATATTGTACCATTGTCATAATACTGATTCGTTCAATATTACCTAATATATTATTTAGGGGCGGCAGTGACCTATTTGCCCTATACTTAGAGTGGATACTTTACTCATAACTATTAATTTCTCTACTCATACACACGTTACTGTTACTGGTAAAAAGAAGGATGTTATAAACTTTACCATTTATCAGACAACTCATACAACATGTTTTTGTTCACCATACGATACGAACATATTATAATGATTGTTATTATTTATGAATTAAGTACTTTATGGAATATGATTTTAAAAAGTTTAACAACGTTCGAAAGTTTACTTTAAAATAATGACAACAAATGATTTTGTACTGAGTTCACAGATTTATTTTTACTAAACGTTTTTTAATTATAGAAAAGTACCATAAAACATAGAATATTGAATTCTTTACTATGCCACACTAAGACCTGTCCGTATTAATAAATCTACCTATTTCAAGTCTGAGAGCTGTTTAAGTACGCATTTAACATGTCATTATATACTGGTATGACATAAGAATGACATTTCCAAGATAGCTGTCAGACTTGAGATCGATTTATTAACATACGCCTAAGATTACCCAAGGCAAGTAGGTTTATTTTGTTTAGGCCGAAATACGCCAATATTTGTATAATACGCCAAGAGATTGAACTCATAAAAGCCTTGAAGAGACAGTATTCCAAAACAGTAAAGTTGTCATACTAAATATTCGAATCGTATCGTACGGTGTAAATGCACGTCGTTCTAACAGCGAGTCCTTCGATTTTATCGTGCAACCTACACGATCGTTCGCTTCGGGCGGTAGCTATGTTCCCCAATAGTTTCCACCGAAGATCATCACTTTTGTACCAAGAACATACTACGTTATGTACTGTGTTGTGTAAACATGGTTTAATGTAGTTTTCAATATGCGATAGTCCTAACAGTTATGTGAACAAGTACCTATTGATATTTATATTTCAGATGTACACAGATAAGTTTGTTATATTTTAAAATGCAGTAGCTGTTATTGTCCTTTATAAATAACACTACGGTGAAGGAATACATCGTGAGGAAACGTGCATATCTTAGAAAATCTAACCAATTCTCGACACGTGAAATCCGCCAACCCGCACTGGGCCAACGTGGTGGATTACGCCCTGAATCCCCCTCGTAGTAAGGGGAGGCTCGTGCCCAGGAGTGGGACGTCAAAAGGACAAAATTATTATTATTTTGTTTTTGATGATATAAATGACACAGCTAAACTAAAAAGTGGACAAAATCATTTCATTAATATAGAAATAAGACAAGGAACAAATATACATATTTTTTCAAATGGTTCTCATGTATGAAGCGTCAAATCGACATAAATCCTGGGTGGATAAATACATTCCAAAAGTATCACTAGATATCGGATGAAAAATAGAAAACCACTGTGGAGTAAGTAAAATAAATAAATACGAGAATAATAATTACCTACAGAAATTAATAAATAAATACATGTATTTGAACGCTTACCGGAAATGTACTTTGTATGTACTGCAAAAGAAATCCACTTTTCCATGCAGTTTTCTATATTCTAGCAATTTTTACAGGATCTACTAAATACGAAATAGAAGAATACCTACAAGATTTTTTTCAGTTTCCACGAATTTCCCAACATGCCTACAACATATTAATTTATTGGCATCTCATAATCAAGCGCTCATGCTGTGAAACGAAAACATTATTCCAGCCTTCCTCACGATACCGAGCTTTCAGGGAACCAGTAGCTCTCCACACCCCGTGAAGGGAGGACGTGTGTCCCAGGCTGAGTCTCCTATATCGAACTTTACATGTTTCGAAGTTTTAAAGTGCTTAATAAATTAAGTGATTAACATTTCGTATGTCGAATGCACGCACACTTCTGATATTATATTTTCACAAGACATTAGATGTTCCTTTGTTTAATTTTTCTGACTTCGAGGTGTAATGTGAATATTTTTGGATTAGACCTAGTTCAATGCCTGGTAAGTGCTGTAATTTTAGTGGAAGGATCTATTTCAATACGCTGGATTCATATAAATTATGGTATTTAAAGGGATACGGTTAATTTCTCGTTTGCAGTTTATGATTCTGAAAATACATCAGCGGCATTTACTTAATTAGGTAGAGTAAGCTTAGCATGTATTAGTACATTGTTACACAAGTGGTGAAAGTGCCTTATTTAGTCCCGAGACGGGGTTTATATAGTTCGAGGGACAAAATAAGTCTTTCACCCGAGGTAAACACTGTGCTTTTCATTACGAATACAAGGAAAGTAAAAATAAAAACAGGAATTGGCTAAAGAAATAATACAAGGAAGTATGAACAATAATCTACAGCTCGAAAAAAATAATCAAGATCGGATTGCCGCCTATTTTGTTTTTTTTTTTCGTTAGCCGGCCAACTTCATTATTTAGCCATTATTTTTCATTTTCATCTTTAATTTTTTTGCCCAAATCTATGTTATTTTAAAGAAATTGTTGAAATTAAATTATAATTAAGTCATTACAAATATATGTTCTTTAATTACTTAATACTTAACTTTATGTTATTTCAATTTTACATCGTGCTGTAATTGAGTGACTGTAGAAAAAATTTGAACATGGTTCCATAGAAATGTGAAAATGGAACTAGGTTTCTTTTTATAATTTGACAGCTGTCAGTTGAAAGCGATTCTCCCGGGCCGGAAAAGTATTACTTTCAACCAGCTCCTCAGGTAACTTCAGACCTACTTTCAGAGTATGAGTAATGAAAAAACTATTTTTGCAATCTGAAAACTATATCGAATTAGTTTAAGAACAGCAATAGTCTGTCGACTATTCCTAGACCACAATTCCGCAATTATTAAACCTTAATAAACATCGTTTATTTTCAATTCTTTTTAGCAAAACTTTCCACCGAAAACAAAATAAAATCTGAAAAAATCTCAAGCTGTTATAGACCCAAATATAAAACAAAAGCTTGCATAAATTAATGCACGATAGCTAAATTTACGATGGGTTTTTCACGAGCGCGTTTGTTTACACTCAGCATTGAAATATCTGAAACCATTCTAATTTTAAGTGTTCATCATAAATATCATGAGTTATGAATACAAATATTAACTTCCAGTATATTCAACATTTTATATACTCGTCTGATCGTACAAAGCAACTAAAACCAATAATAAAAATAAGCGATTTGACATCCCACTCCTGGGCACGGGCCTGCCCTCAATGGGGATACAGGCCATTATCCACCACGCTAGCCCAGTGCGGGTAAACAGATTTCACATGCCTTTCAAAAATTTATTAGATTTTCTAAGACATGCACGGTTCTTCGCGATGTTTTCCTTGAAATCTTTTATTATTATTCAAATATTTCTTTTAATTATATATAATATTGTTGCACCTATTACCTATTACTATTATTTTCTCTTCAAAAATAAAGTGAAGTGATGTCTTAACTCTTACATACTAGCCAGTATGTAAGAGTTAAGACATCACTTCGGTTCGGATCGGTTCCTTTGCTAAATATTTGTGCATTTTCAGTGTCATTCTCTAATCAATTATCTATTTCATGTCTCATGTCTGTATATCTACCAGCCTTAAGTAAAACACTTAAGAAACAATTTCCTGTTTCGTGTAAGTATCAAACTTCATTGAATGGCTCAAAGTTTTTCTTATAGCATCTCGGGACTTCAGCCTGCGTTGTTACAGGGTGTAACAGAAGTCCGAAATAAAATTCAGCCGTTAAATGCAGTAGTACATTAAATAATGTATTGCTATTAACACAAGGCACAGTTTTGATTGTGATTACTACTGGACTGATGAACGACACTGTACATATCGGGTAATTTAAGTAATTTCAGGTCAAAGGGTGAGTGGAGACAGACTACGTAACTCTTTAGTTTATAAGCCTATTCAATATAGTTTCAATTTTTGGTCATCAGCCTTATATCTGATTTCAGACCAGATGCCCTACAACTAGTCTTCAATCAGCTTCTTGCAATCTTCTTATAATAATAAGTCTTGCTTCTATGGCAATCAGTTCAAACAGCAATTTTTGTCTCCCGCTTTTCAACGGACGGAAGAGGATATTTTTTCTAACTACTCCTATTTCTTTCGAATAAATTCGTGCTAGTTCAAAGAAATTAGTAATTATTATTTATTTATTAGAAAGAATTAAGCTTTTCCTCGGGCCTCGTCGACCGTCAAACCTTGACGCCATCATTGAACACCAATGTTGATCCTGGATCACAGGAGTAACAGTGCAAACATATTAGCCTTATAATACATTCAAATGACTTTTTAAGTAATGTGCTGCATTATAATGGGTAGTGGCCCAAAATGGTACCTATTTACGAAAAAAAAACTTTGTAATTGATCTGAGTAGGTTTAAATAGATACGTATTTAAAGTTCGCAGTGTTTTTCTTTTAAAGTGCGAACTATGCGTAATTTTCGGACTTTTGAAATACTTATTTCGACATTGTGAGAAAATTCAGTGTGATGGGAATTTCACTTTTATAGATTCACATTGTGATATGTGTGACACGTGTGAGTACATAGTAGTGTAATAATGGATAATTGAACCATTACATTAAGGCGCATTATTCCATGGAATATTCTATCCCCAGAGACTTATGTTTATCTAATTACATAGTTCAATGTGCAATGGCCAGCCGCGGGTCTTATCTAGTAGAGTGCCAATTTGTTGCTGTTTCTAATTAACTATATGCCCATGATTCAGTACCTATTGCCGTGGGAGAGCTTTTTGCCAATCAACTTGAAAGCCACTTGATTAGTATGGAAATGGGCTGCTCTACCATTTGCTTTACCATATATCGTTATTAATGCCTGTGGCTTTCTCTTTGAAATTTTTTATTTTTGAAATCCATAGCGACAAAAGAACATGTTTAATGCATTTTATTAATATTTCAATCACGCTACATTTAATTAAGTATAGGAGAAGAACATAATATGTTTGTTTAAACAGGTTTACAACTCGTACCAATTCTTTTATTTCATTGAAACTAAAGAACCCAAACAATAATTAATTTAAGACCAAGTTCTTCATTCCTTGCGACAAGTTTTCCCGAGCGAACTAATTTCTCTTTGCCCCTTATGTCCTCACAAGTTTACAAGACGAGTTGCCTGTCTACTGCAAGTGCGGACGGAAGGTGAGTGGTTAACAAACTGAACGGACTAACTCGAAACGGAATTGTGGACCTTGAAACAACTTTAAATTTATCGCGGAAAGCATCACGCCTAAGTAATTATCCTCCATATCTATCCTTTTGTTTTATAACATCGATTTACTAGTTGGAAGTATGCGCAGTTCTTAATGAAATACTTAAAAGTTAAATCTGAGTGAGATTTAATTAGTGTTTTTTGCTATTGCATAAAATAGTCAGCAAACAAGCGGACGATCTGCCTGATTAAGCAGTTACCGAAGTCTATATAGATGCTTGCAATATCAAAGGCACTGCTCGCACGTTTCCGCCTTAGAGGGGAGTGGGTTTGACAATATTGAATTTACTAGTGGATTATTTTATAGTGACAATGGTGTTGCCTGCTCACATTGCCTTGCTGTTTCTGAGAATGGACACCAACTTGTTTTTTCCATTTAAAAGGGAGCCACTGAGTTTCTTCAGAGTTCTTCTCGTAAACAGCAATCTAAACCGCCGGTAGATTCTGACTAATAATAACATTGACGACCACTTGGCGCAGTGGTTTAAGCGTAGGCCGCTCGGCTCACTGCACCGGGAGGTTGCGGGTTCGATTCTCGTCAGGGTAAATTTCGGAAATGGCCTTTTCGTTATTTGCCTAGGTAAGGGTGTCACTGGGATCGCCCCCAGTCCATTTTGCGGTACCCATAGTACAAGCGTTGCTTAGTTTGGCACCGTACAGTTGGTGTGTCAGTCTGGTGATATTTATATTGGGCGACATGTCAATGAAAATAAATATTATGGATTTAGTTTTTTTTAATAGGTTTCAAACTTAGCCCGTCGCTCATAGTTAGTTTTGCTGGGTCTAGAATATAGTACAGTTTAATTTCAAGTGATAGGTATCTATCTATTATAGTGGGCAAGGAAGTCTTGCAAATACCTCAACAATAGATTGATTAGGTACGTGTTTGGCTTCCAAAGATTGCAAGCCCACTTTATAATTAGACAATGGGATAAGAAAACATTACTATTGATACCAGACAGCTTATAGATATTTTCTGTAGATTTTTCTAATACTAGATGAAACAAAAAGGGTATAATATATTTTTTGCAACTTTACTTGGTAAATCTATCGGCTTTGTGGGACAGTTGAAGTACGAGTACTAAAGGTTGTATAGACTTGTGAAATCTGTCAACAGCTGTATTCCTGTTTTTCAAGTTTCCTCCAAATCTGATAGTTTTAGAACAACAAAGTTAAGTTTTGAAAAAAAAAGTACACCCTTTCTGTTTCAACCTGTATAGACGTATGATTTTTCATTAGGAAAAGAAAATTGTTTTGAAACATGTTTTTTTTATAAAATATGCGACAAACCACTTACTTATTCAATTTCCCATGCAAAAAATGTTTTTTGGGGATTATCATTACCCTCACTTATATTCGGCTTGGCGAAATTCCCCAACGCCAATAATTTTAACTTGGCACGGAATTTACATAAAATAACGCAACCAAGGCAAGAAAAAAATGTGAAGATAAATATTGTCCTGAGACAAAAGTTTTTAAGTAAAACTCGTTACAAGGGCCTCGTAACATTCGACATCCTCCCGAGTTTCTTGTGAACTTATTTAATGAATTTTAAACCTTAAGATTTGGGATATAGTGTTCCTGATTGTGAGACGGACACGCACTTTTTTTTTCTAACATAGGCACTGAAGATTCTGACAAAACAACATAAGTCCTATAGATGTTTCCTATGAATTATTTTATAGGGAGTACTTTGGTACCATTTACTTTTCCACTCCTTTTGTTTGTTTACGACTATGAGTACGTTCTTCTGAAAGGGTTAGCTGGTTCTTATATCCGCCCATATTTCTTACTCTAGAGGAAAAGTTTGCGATACCGTCAGCATTAAAAGCTGAATATCCTATATTTAGATTCTGACGTATTCTAGTGATTGCTTTCCGTCATAAAATTATTTTGTGAATCCCTGGCTCTAAAATTCTAACATACTAATAGTGTTGTACTATATGTTGTTTCGTATTTTGTTTTAGTTATCGGTTAAGTAGATCAAAGGACCCTCTGCCTCAACCACTTCACTGGCCATATTCTTATCTAAACTTTAAATGCACCTAAGTTTATGACACTAGCATCACGGACACTGACAGAATTGTGGCAAATAGCTACGAACGCGACTAACAAAGAAGAAGAAGAAGTTTCAGAAGTTATTGTAACTTTATTGTGATATTTTAAATGCGTGTGTGCCTCCTTCATGATTTATTACCTACCTATGATTTAGTTTTCTGAAGAGTTATTCAATTCATCAAAGTCAAAGTGCAATCTCAAATCGAATTTCCATATCATTATCTCAACGATTTGATTTGATTTTTAAGAGAGTCAATTACAGTTTCTCACATTAATGAACTTGAATTACTAGAATGATCATTATTGACGTAACGAATCCATTATTTTAAGGTTATATTAATATATGGCTCTTTATTATTTTAAAAACAACACTTATGCTCCCTGAATGAAAGCACAAAAAGAACGCTCTAAAAGCTTTCTGGAATTTACAAATACTCATAAAGTATCCATTAAAATTCCACTTTGCTATCCTTTGTTAGGCGGTCGCGAATACTTGAGCCATGTTGTGGTAAAACAAAGCATTGCTTTCAACCATTAGGACAGTGTGTGTCATATGAACGTCTACGGAAAACACTTTATATAAATGTAAGATTTACTATTTCCAAAAGTAGTAGTTCGAGAATAGGTCTTATGTTACAGGACAGAATGTGCATTGTGTCTTACAATCCACTATTTGGTATAATTAGGTATGTAGACATTATGATTAGGTAGATACATCCATGGTAGGTACTTAGTCACCTAATAAAAGTCACCATTGTCTCGATGATGTCCAAAATTTTATCGATTTATCAATGTTGGTTCCAGTTAGACGTCGATAAGCTATCACAGATAATACTGATACAACTAAAACCTTCATTATCTATAGACTAAAGTTTTCACGTGGAGTTAACCACCTGTTACAATACTCACCAAATTAAATAGTAACTGTTAAAAGTGGGAGATCGTTGGAAATGTTCATGTTCAACCTCAACCTAGATCAGTTTCACCTGTGTAACTATTTTCATTCGGACCAGTAGTTGATCTATTTTAAAACAAAATAATAATAATTTAGACCTTTTGACGTCCCACTCCTGGGCACGGGCCTCCCCTCAACACGAGGGGGATCAGGCCATAATCCACCACGCTGGCCCAGTGCGGGTTGGCGGATTTCACATGTCTTTCGAAAATTGGTTAGATCTTCTAAGACATGCAGGTTTCCTCACGATGTTTTCCTTCACCGTAAGCAAGTGATAATCATATAGAAATTATGATTCGCACATAGATTTCGAAAAATCCAGAGGTGCGAGCCGGGATTTGAACCCAAGACCTGGTGCCCGCAAGACGCGTGCTTTAACCAATCGGCTATCACTGCTATATTTTAAAATGTCTAGACTTATTTTGGGTGATACTAACTGCCTTCTACTCACATTGTTGACTAGATACCGTGTGATCGTATAACGATCTGAGGTCATTCTGAGATCATTTTCAGAATTGGTAACCCTCTTACCTATGCATGCTATGGTAGGTACATAATTTTTATTTCCAGTCTAATGTATGTCCCCGGTATGTGCCGAACAGAGCGTTCTGTCCGCATGTCTATCACTGACACAAATACCGTTGCTATACAAACGTTATTTGTTTACACTTTATAGGTATATTGCTGTCCTCTCGGTCGTAATATAAGAGTAAGACGAATATATTTTGAGATACTTCTATTAAATTTAATTTTATCGTAATTTGTGAAGTTTTGTTTTAAATGTTGCGTCCATAAGTCCGGGCTGTCATTGAAATAACCTGATTGTTTATGTAGCCGTTTCATGTCCCCCACAGTACTCCACGCCAAGGCGGCTATGTGGTCGCGCAAGCAATCGGTCTGCAGTGCTGTGAGCGGCGCGTCCAGGGGCGACGAGGCAGAACTGCCCCTGGCCAGCGGAGTCCAACTGTACCCCTTCGCCATCGCACTTAGGGTCAGAGTCCTACAGGTAATGAACCACACTCCAATTGGCATATTTCATGACCGAATCACATGACAACTCTAGTCTTCTCTTTGTTTGTAATCCTTATCCTCCTAAACGGCTTGACAGATTCTGATGTTTTTATATGTGTCATACCAGTACAATAAGATATGTCAAAAGCGAATTCAATATCGTTCTCAGAAGTGAGATCGATTGATTAAAGTAATTAGTATTAATTAACAATCTAATCGGGGTTAGATGAGAAACTGACTTCAATACTGAATGAGAAAATTTGAAATAAAAGATTTTTACTTTATTATTTCGTTCACGAGAAAACTGCACAAATATGACTAAATATACCCAGGGGGGTAACTATCTATGCAAGTAATATTTGAATTGGACTTGGCCTTTAAATAAAGTATTAATCCAGTATCGAGTTTTTCGAGGTTCAAATATCGGGGCCCCAATTCTGTTAACCGCTGACACTCGACTCGAGTACAGAAACCCCTATAGAAAAACTGTCAAATGTGACGTTTTCAAATACGCGATAAATAAATTTGAGGTTTTTTATTTATTATTTTTATCGTGATAGGCAAGAATTTGATCACGATCTTACCTGATGGTAAGTGACGATGCGATCTACTATGGAACATAATTGCTAAGAAGGTACCTGTTCACTCTCGACATGAAAATACAAAATTATTATAAAAAAAAATATAGTAGGTATATCTATACAAATAAATAAAATTGGAGTGTCTGTTTGTAATATCAAAATAACACCTTTTCACTAAATGCATATGAAAGTACATACGACACCTATAGCAAAAACGCGATTTAAAACATTTTTGTCTGTCTGTCTGTCTGTCTGTGTGTTTGTTCCGGGTAATCTCCGAAACGGCTGGACCGATTTTAACGGGACTTTCACTGGCAGATAGCTGATGTTATAGGAAGTAACTTAGGCTACTTTAATTTTAGAAAAACCATTAGGGTTCCGCGTAAAAAAATAAAAACACATGAAATCAAAGAGTATCTCCGAAACGGGTGGACCGATTTTCACGGGACTTTCACTGGTAGATAGCTCATGTTATAAGCAGTAACTTAGGCTACTTTTATTTTAGAAAAACAAAATTTTTAAAAATGAAAAAATGGGTCCTGTCGTGCGGGCTCAGAACGCGGGAGCGGGCTTTTTTTTTAAGTTAAATTCCACGCGGACGAAGTCGCGGGCTCAGCTAGTATAATATATAAATGATTATAGTATTGCGAGTCAAAGGTGAGTCGAGTCGAGTGTCAGCAGTTAACAACAGCGTGGGCCCCAGGTGTCTTGGCTATCTGTTACCGTCGTTGCACTGTGCGTGATTGAGCGGTAGCAAGCAATTTAGTGCCGATGAAAAACATCCACCCTAAATAAGTACGTGTTTCTTGTTGTTTTGTAGAAATGTCTTGCAATTTCGCGTGTATGGAATTCATAAAAGGATTAGTGGAAGTTTTAACAGCGTGAAATACCGATCGAACGATGAAATCCTTCCATACATTTCACATCAGGGGCGCTGCTGCGAAAATGTGCAACTAGCAGAGAATGTATGTATGGGGACGTTCGCTTACTCGATCGATATTTGAATCCGTTGAAAACTTTTACGTAACTAACACCCCTGTAGATAAGGAGTTTACCTACCGTTTTCTATAGTCAATTACTGACCTTCTTTTGGTATATTAAAAGAAATATGTTTAGCCAGGCCTCTTGCGGTCACACTTGTATAATTATTTTTTTGTTTCTCTAAGGTATTGTCGCAGTGATTTTCTTAGTTAACTTATAATTGGCATTTCTCCTCAATTCACCTCGAATATTAATTTCCTCTGAAGTAAGTAATCAACAAAAAGCCTTACAAATAAAGAGACAAACTCATCAACAAACATTGGCGGTGCCCGCGTAATTAGGTACACAAACTTTTGCATTAATATTGGCTTGTAAAAATGTTAACATAAAACACACTCGCCGAAGTACAATTAAGTTAAGAAAACACATGTATTGTTTCTACCCACACGCAGAACACATTGAATTGCTTAACCAGACTCAGACAGACAATAAATATAATAGGAAACTATGTCTTGAACAGCAGTCTACAGATCGACCTTGTTGGTATAGTAATAAAGCCACAATAACAGGCCTATCACTACTTCATCTATACCTATCTATACCTACTTCAGGTATATCTACTTGCTCCCCTGATTTCACCCTCTATTGCCTTGGTGTCTAATAACTTCTGCTAAAAATTATGGTATGCCCCTCTATCGTCCAAAGTATAGCCAATATCTACTCGTAAAAAAAATTGTTTTCTTAAAAAAAATTGTCTACTCACAACGTTGAGGCCTGCCTACTAAGATTTAAACAACCGCTTGCCAACGTAACGTGGATAAGACGAAGATTACGTTCGTGACGTCATTTGCATGACTAATGCCAACGAGGTGGGTTAAGGCTAAAGCGCCCATCTAGCCCGCGAAGTTCAAATTTTTAGAGTTCTTTTAGAATTTTTTCAAAATCTGACAATAATAAAAGACAAATTTTGTAATTCGCGAAAAAGACCGTGTGCAGTGCATTTCAAGAACGACAGCTATCCAGATAATCTGGCAATTTTTGTATATTTAGTGATTTACTAGTATCATATCCACCGTGATAAGATTTAGAGTAAAATAAATGTATTAATAAATGCACTGCACATGGTCTTTTTCGCGAATTACAAAATTTGTTTTTTTTTATTGTCAGATTTTGAAAATTTTCTAAAAGAACTCAAAAAATTTGAACTTCGCGGGCTAGACAGGCGCCTTCACCTTAACGAACAGGGGTTGCTTTACATGCGTAATTAGGTACCTAGTGTTTTACATAATAATACAATATCTCTCCGCGTAGCGATCATTTTAATTGAATGTCGAAATTGTAATGTGTGACCAGACCTCCATTCTGGCTTTCCAAAGTAGACAGTTTCGTTTTTGTTTCCTATTGTTAATATATGTTTTTGTTGATGCTATTGTTACTTGACACTGGCAAATCACCTATAAAAATAGTTGGGCCATATTGTTATAGAAAGAAGAAGAGGTGTATGGGTCCAGAAGTAACCTCCCAGCATAGAGTTCATTACAAGAAGGCAAACATAGAAATAATATTTCAACTCTTTTAAAAACGAAATAATGGTAATACTTACTGTAACTGCGTGAAAATATCCATAACATATTGTTATCTGTTGTCACTTTGTCACACGAAGCAACAGTACGAGAACCGAACACCGATACAATGAACGTTATCTACCCGCATTTGAAAAAAAAACTCACCAAATTATAAAAAACTACGGCACTTAATACAACAAAGTCAGGCACGATCACACTATATTTAACATATTTTGTAACAATATTACACTATTTGAAACAAGTCGCGGGCCTGGGAATCAAGACAAACGAATTTTAAATGCCGACGTAACTTTAACCTCTCTGCACCGTTCGGAAGTGGGGAGAGAAGTGAAGTGAGCGAGATATGGAATGACACACGCACCGCTAGAGGATCATTTTAAGGCTGAAGCGCCCATGTAGCCCACGAAGTTCAAATTTTTTGAGGTTTTTTAGATTTTTTTCAAAATCTGACAATAATAAAAGACAAATTTTGTAATTCGCGAAAAAGACCGTATGCAGTGAATTTATTAATACATTTATTTTACTCTAAATATTATCACGGTGGATATGATACTAGTAAATCACTAAATATACAAAAATTGCCAGATTATCTGGATAGCTGTCGTTCTTGAAATGTTTTAGAGTAAGTTGGATATACGAGTATTAATAAATGCACTGCACACGGTATTTTTCGCGAATTACAAAATTTGTCTTTTATTATTGTCAGATTTTGAATTATTTCTAAAAGAACTCAAAAAATTTGAACTTCGCGGGCTAGATGGGCGCTTTAGCCTTAAGCAAAGGCAGGCTTGGTGGACTCCGAACTCTAGGTACGAAGCTGAAAGTGCATCGGCAGCTTTGCCTTGGCGGGACCGATCAATGCGTTACCGCGCGTCAGAAGAGACAAGAGCTAAGCGCGATCAGAGTATTTGATCCCGGATACCGAATCTTGGGATCCCGGGATCCTAGCCTTATTTTGATCCCGAAAATTTCGGGATTTTCGAAATTAAAACAAATTTAGTTAGTTTTCGCTGTCGATCGGACTATGTTGTGAAAATGTGTATAAAAACTATAGAAAGCAAAAAAAAATCCTCTTCACTTCGCTTCGTGTAATTAAGTACCTATTATTATATGTTCTCATTGTAATTTGAAGTAATCATTTAAAACAATTGATAAAAATAATAGGTATTAGTCTTTATAAAAAGTAATACGATGAATATAGGTTAAAAACAACAGGTAACTACCTATTAATTTCTGCAGTTCTATCTAAGAGATTATGTTAATGCCGTAGACTTAAAGATGTACTTTTAATTTCAAATTAGTACATTTCATTAAAACTACAATTCCGGGACTATCCCGGGATCCCGGTTTTGTCTGTAGATAATCCCGAAATCCCGGGATAAGAAAAAAGAGCCGGGATCGAATTCTCTAAGCGCGATAGAATGAGATACCTTTGTGATTGAATAATATTTTAGGTAAGCAGCGCAGTGAGAGATGAATTGCAACTTATTGTTTTGAAGCAAAAGTGGCTATTTATGTAATTGTCTTTTCGACGAATTGTTTGACAACGTTCGAGCTGATATTCTGATCTAGTTTGCGGAAGTGGTTACCTACCTTGCTTAGGTATCCTACCGTTACCTTCTTGTTACCTACTTGTATCTTAGTGCCTATTAAAATGGTGAAGTAATTTGTGTTTGTCAACAGATTGTCTGCGGTATAGGTGGGCTAGTTCTGGGGGCGGTGGGTTGGCTGGAGGAGAGACAGAAACCAGAATTAGGATTAGGAGTCCCGGCAGGCGCCATCACGGTTCTGGCTGCAGGTAGGTACCTAAGTTTCTAAAAATAATTATTCACATGGGTAGCTAAGCAGTTAATTTTGTTTGCCTAAGGCTACCTTACCTTATCATGAATGAGCAAGCATCATATTCAGTTACATAAACCTACAATATTTACGCATTAAGTCGCTTTTCGCTTGAGTGTACGTACAATTTCAGCGTAGGTATAGGTACACTATGACCTTAAGAACCTGGGTCCGAAGTCTGCTCATATGAAACCAATTGAAAACCATTGGTCAGAGGACAGCTAACAGATGGCTGACAAAATTTCAACCGCCATGAATTTTCGATTTGCGATTAAGAATTTAGAAACACAATATGAATCACCAATGGTTTTAAAATTGGTTTTAAATTAGGAGGCTCACGGTCCTGTATTCTACGCTGACATTTTAAAGAACTTTGTGATCTAAACCAAATCACAAATCGACTTACAAACGGGATATTAGCAGGAAATAAACACCCGAATATAATAGGTATAGGTCTACCAGAATCTCATGGCAAATGGGGAAATAAAAATTTGTTGTGTGCAATACTGGGGAAATTGGATTAAACGATCTTGATACTGTTTAAGTTTTATTTATATCTTTAGTCATTAATTAACATGAAGTATACTAGGTATGTGTATGAAGAATGTTGTTATACATCGGGTTCTTAACATAGGAAAATATGACAAAGAAAATAAATCCAATCATATATTACTTTATGTACTAATTTATTATAATGTTACGTACACGTACAGGGGTAGGTACAATTAATGCCGTTAAACGTGTAAAAAGGGTTTATTTCGCTCTCCACAAACTCGACAAATACACAGCACTACACTAGTTACACACAACAAGCACCGTTCCGAATCAATTAGCAGACTCGCAGTATTCCAATATTATCGCTCAGGTCACTGGTATATTGCTCTTCGTTCGCTTACTTTAGTTCCGTACACTGTCGCTTCCAAGAAGTAACTAACTCGCTGCCCGTCGTCGACTTCTTATATATCGAATAAAGATGCGAGCTGGTGTTTTCCTGAACATTCTCGGAGGTATGTAAGTAATAATAATCGCAATCGAACGATCCCGAGACTCATTGTTGGCTTTCCTTTGTATTCGTTCGCGAGTAGGTATTCGCCGCCGTCGCGCCGATAACGCAAAGGCGTTCACCTTATACCTACAATCTCGAACATTCAATTTTTGAGACCTTTCATAATTAATCGATGGAGTACATCTAGACTAACAATGCGTTTTTGTATAAAGCTGATAAAATAAGGATCCTTCGAGATATTTGACCAAATAGTTTCTAGGTCGCAACAATAATATCGGTTAAAAGTTAATAACTCATTCAGAACTAGAAAATGATTCCAAGAACTCCACTTGCATTTCTTGTTCTTCATCAGATGATGAAGATAAAGAGGTATTTATTATAAATCGCTCTTCCAGCATTTCAATTATTTTATCTTTCTCGAAGAAATCGTTTTCAGTTTTCTTTACATGTTCACAACATTTTCGCCAATCCTCTGCACCGATTTGTGAGAAAGCTTCTTCTGTTAATAATTTAATGTCACTTGCAGGCCTATTAACATTTTTATCAGCAACTTTTTGCTTCATTATACCCCAAATCATTTCTATAGGATTCAATGTGCAATGATAAGGTGGGAGCCTTAAAACTTCGTGACCGTGCGATTTTAATACTTCATCTATCTCATATAAGGGCGCAGACATGTTTTGTTTCACTACTTCAAGTAGTTGACATTTACGCCAAAGATCATCATAATGTACATCATTTGCACGAAGCCATTCTTTTATATCAGCGATACGATTGGCTTGTGTGGGCGGTTTGTTCAAACGTACGGAATGATAACTAGCATTGTCCATAACGATTAGTGAAGGTCTTGTCAAATTTGGAATTAGCTTCTCTGTCACCCATTTTGTAAAATTGTCCTTATTCATGTCGTGGTGATAGTCAGCAGATACACTTGTTGACCTGTACACCAGACAACAATTTGGTACAAAGCCATTTTCTCCACCAGCGTTTACAATAATCCACCTCGTTCCAAGTGATATGCTTTTAGATGGACCTGCAATATCTTTGCTTTGCCAGCACTTGTTCACAGAACATGAACCATGAATATAAGTTTCATCTAAATAAATTACATCCAATTTATTTTGCTCTTCAGCTTCGCGGTTTTCCTTTATACGCTTCAAAAACTTATATCTTTGAAGTTTTATGTCATCTCTCTCCATCAAAATGATCCTTTTTGATTGGCATTTAACATATTCAAAACCTATCTCCTTAAGTATAAGTCTGTAAAAAATAATAAAATTTATCATGTTACTGAAACGATAGCTTAGCCAATCATCAACATCAACATCAGTCTATATACGTCCCACTGCAGGACACAAGCCTCATCTTACGAGTGAGAAGGATTATTACTTAATATTTTTCTTACCTCAAAGATTCTCTCCCACCGTTGAAATCAATTTCTTGTCGAAGAATTTGTAACAGTTTCATTACTGTTGGAATTTCCTTCCGAACTGTATAGAATTCATTTACTTTATTCTTTATCAACTGTAAATCGAAACTGTCCAAGTTGATTTTCTTCTTCCCCCCTCTCCTCTTTTTACCAGGCGTGGAAAATACACCATCGTTCGATGTGCCCTCACCTATGATTCGCCGTATAGTAGTACTGGAAACCCCTATAAAGAAGCTATAATTAAGTAAGAAAAATATAAAATAAACTAAAAGTATCAAAACAACTCAGTCCAACTTACCGGTCAACTCTACGACGCGCTTTAAAATCAAAGATTGAGTTTGATTTACGCCTTCTTCTTCCCTTATTTTACGATACACATTGAAAACAATATTTCTCGCTTGAGATCGAAGTGGCTTTTTCGACATTTTCACAAAAACAATAAATTGCCAAGAAGATATCACAAAATCTCAACAGCGGTTGACAAACCTTGTACTTTGATTTGGCAGGTGACAATGGACATTGCCATATGAAAGTCACATTTTTTTTATATTTTTTAATGCCATGAGATTCTGGTAGACCTATACCTACTATAACATTCCACACTTCAAAACTTTGAAACAACTTCGAGACGAAATTGCCCCGTTTGTATTCAGAGTGTACCAGATGCAATTTATTATAAACAATTTTAGACCTTACAGCCGTTTAACGTTGTGCCCGGAGAAATTGGCAGTTCTCGCTTCGGTTGTGACGACGCCAGACCTTATAACGTAAAAGTCAAATTGACAGCCACTAACTCACTTAAGAGATCTTCAGAACGGCTCTGTAGCAACTAAACTAATTCTTGACCGGACGGATTCTCAAAAGGACCAGATTCGCAACTGGAACTAACGAGCGAATGATCATTCTAACCCCACTCCATCAAATTCTCTTAGACACACTTACTTATACAGACATACACACAGATACATAACAATCTTTCATTGTTTTATCGTTTATCACCGAGGTAGGTACTCTGGTTAAAAATATAGGAAAAGAACACTCCTGTACTTTAGCCGATCAGTCTTTTAGTCTAAACCTGTCTGAACCCACCTAAAATGTTCTCCTTGTCTCCAAATTGAGTGTTGAAGTTTATCTACGCCCTGTTATACACACAAATGTTCATCGATAATCATAACATTCATGAGCAAATAGACAGCTCTATCGCATAATAGGATTCCCTATTGATCACAATAGAATATTGAAGCTGCGGTACCTATTGATTTCGCTACCAAGTTAGGTATAACACACTCGCCACACACGGCTTTATATGCGAACCGGTATGAGGCGCTTTCATTGTAGACTAGGTACATAAAGCTACTTAAATCATGATAAATGTATAGCGGAATCTGTAGCTACTTTATTATTTAAAAAATGTTATGCCCTTTTCACACAGTTTCCAAACACGGATACATGTCGATTCACTAAAGCAAATAACTGTTAATATTACTGCTAGTGTACCCACTAAATTAGGGCAGAGGATTAGAGTGAATCACACAAATGTGTATCGCGTGAAACTGGATTACGCACTAATCTGTATGCTAGTGCAGGCAGTGTGTAGAGCCGTGTGTGATTCGCCTTAATTTTCCATCCAATCATACCGACCGAAAATTGCAACCACACATTAGATAGATGATGAGAGTTGGTGGAACGAATGTTACCAATATAAACTTAACTGCTAGTTTCTAGAACGAAGAGTAGAAAAAGGGGTGACGTCATTTTGGGAGACTAACCCCTCGTTTTCAATGACGTAACATTTCCACTTATATGTTGTTGTTACCATTTGTTGACCGCACATTAATATGTCCTGTCCTCTCTATATAGAGAACGACATAGATTTTTATCTACACAAATAAATAAAATTGGAGTGTCTATTTGTAATATCAAAATAACACCTTTTCACTAAATGCATATGAAGGTACATACGACACCTATAGCAGAAACGCAATTATAAATTTTTTGTCTGTCTGTCTGTGTGTTTGTTCCGGGTAATCTCCGAAACGGCTGGACCGATTTTGACGGGACTTTCACTGGCAGATAGCTGATGTTATAAGGAGTAACTTAGGCTACTTTAATTTTAGAAAAACAATTAGGGTTCCGCGTAAAGTAATAAAAACACATGAAATCAAAGAGTATCTCCGAAACGGATGATGGCTATAACGGATTTTGACGGGACTTTCACTGGTAGATAGCTGATGTTATAAGCAGTAACTTAGGCTGTACTTTTATTTTAGAAAAACAAAATTTTAAATAATAAAAAAATGGGTCCAGTCGTGCGGGTTCAGAACGCGGGAGCGGGCTTTTTTGTTAAGTTAAATTCCACGCGGACGAAGTAGCGGGCTCAGCTAGTTTTAATTATAAAAATCTATGTCGTGTGATGTCAAGTGATAGATCGTGCTAGTCGCTAACGTTGTTCGCGTTTAAGACAACCTTTTAATTTAAAAACAACTTGCAGCGACATCGATCTACTACAGTAGAGGCTTCGGCGGCTGGGCCTCCGCTAAAGCAACGGCCACCAGGACTTGGGGCGCCCCATGGAGAGTGCTGGGCCCCTCCCTGTGCGCCGCAGTACCCCTGACTATCTTGTGGACAGCGGCTATAGGGGCCAATGTGGCGATGCTGGTGTTCTGCATACGGTCTTTGATGAATATCGGGTGAGGAAATCTTCAGTCTGGAACGGCTTTGGGCGAAAAGGGCTTCCAAAATTCATTCTCACCAAACTTTTTACAATAAACATTTATTAATAAGAGTACTCGTAAATAATAACGGCAGACTGGAACACCAACTGTATAGTCCCAAACTAAGCAGGGTTCTGTTCAATGTACTGGGGGGTAATGCCAATGACATCCAGACCGCGGCAATTACAAAAATGCCATTTGCCAATCGAACCCGCATCCACCCGGTGCAGTGAACCGAGCGACCTAAGCTCGAACCAAAACGCCTAGCGATAATCTTTGTGTCCATTTGTGTGAGTATAGGACGGTCACGGTCAGAGTTAATAAATCAAACTGTTTACTGCATTGCCGGGCGTGAGTACATCTGAATGATCCCCAAGTTAGACCACCTTGACGGAACGTGCTTCCCTCGAGGCAACCGACTCTACATTATTAGGTATTAGACAGTATTAGACGGTTATAAAGGTACTGACTTATGTATGTACATAGGACCTAAGCTCCATATAAAACAACGAGCCTTGAATCCTAATTCAATGCCATCCATCTTCAAGATGATAAATGAGAAACTCTTAATTTTAACAACTTTCAGTCCCTTTTCGAGACAGTTTTGCGAAATTATTCCTATAGGCCGACTAATTCTGTGTAGCCTTGACTCGTGTCGTACCTTTCAGCCGTGATTTGCGGTACTATTTGTTTAATTGTGAGTTTACTTTCGTAATCACACTTGTCGATATCAAATTAAGCGAGCGGCCCACTCAATAACTAACTAGAAAATGATGAGCATGGGTAGATATTTCCAAATACACAATGACATCGAATGGACTTGATAAAAAACCTGTTTGTGGCAAAAAAAAAATTATTTTATTTTATTTTATTTTGTTTGGGGAGCTTACGGCTAATTTTACAGAGTGAATAAGATTATATATAAGCAAATGCCAATTACAAGCTTCCAAGCTTCCATTGGAGCTTCCATATTGGAGCTTCCATCTTGATGCTCACTATTTTTAGCAGTTTTAGTCCGCCATAGTTCTGAGATATTACTAAAAGATCATCCGTACAATTTCACAAAATCTGACAATAGTCATTCAATAGAAATACATTGTACAAATACATACCTTATAGTACCAGGAATCATGGAACAGTATGACACCTGAGTTACCTAATCTTGATTCTCTTCCAGATGTGGTAGTACAACGTGTGTGGGGGTAGCTGGGGCCCAACTGTCACTGTCCGTCGCAACCCTGGCTGCGGCAGTCTTCATGTTCCAACTGGACCTTCGATTCGACGCTGCGCTTTCGCCGCCTCCGAGGCAGTCTGACGCTCATATATGTACAGCTGTGTCTATGGTAAGACTATTGTTTAATGAAGGTTTTATGACAAACGCCTTGACTACTGAAATCAACCCCCCTGCTACGCATTGGGTCCACCAAAGCGAGTACTTGTAGCTGCACACCTACAGTACGGAGTGCGCCAGGATGCCGTCGCCTACTTACACTGAGCTAATTTAATTTGTTGTGCAGGTGTGACTATTACTGGGTAATGCCATTATTCTCCAGTACAATAACTGATGTAAGTCGAGCTACATACCTAGTTCAAAATAACAGAGAGTTTTAAATAGCTCATCATTTAGTCATAACCGTTTGTGCATAAATTCTGCAGGCTAACCTTTAAACTTAGCGACCTATGTCTCACAAATGTATTTACCATCCAAATTAACATAATATCTAGTTTATACTAAAATATGATGCATAACTTCATCTTAATCATTAACGTCGTAGCCACGCTGTATAATTGAATTGAATACTCCTAAAAGCGACCATTTTCAGCAGAAGATAGGTGATATATTCTATTGGCCCAAATATCTAAGGCCAAGGGCCGCCGTTATTTCTACAATACTAGAGGGTAGTATGTGGTATGCCCCTCACGTTCAACCAACAGAGGAAAACAGTTTATTTTCTGTGTTCGTGTTGGGAGTGATTTCATGATTTAGTTTTTTTATATCTAGTAGGTAACACGTACGAAATATAGGCGGGAAGGTAAAGTTCTTGTGTCAGAACACTATCTGAGGTCCCCCTTCCTTTAACACCCTCTGCCCCACGCCCCTTAAGTTGGGCAACGTGCGACCAATGCCTTTGGTATTGAAAGCAGATGCTTGATTGCAGTTGCTTGTAGTAATAGGCTATCTTAATTGCTTAACTTGAAAGGAAAGGCAGTCGTAAAATGAAAATCCACATTATATGGATGGAAACCAATGGCTAAGTAAGTGTGTTTCACCACTTTTCGAGTCTATATGAATTGTAGTAAAATATTCCTTATTTACTTACTCTGGCAATGAGGTCACAGTCTAGTCTAGTAATTGTTTTGCCAGTCATGTTTAAGCATCAGAACCAGAATAGGTATACTTGAAGTATTCTCTGAGATATGTTTAAGCTAATTGGAAGATAAAACAAAACAGACTGCCTTAAGCTACGAAATTCACTAAATAGGAGCCGACGAAATAGAACATTTTCCATTGCAAGTTTATTATAATGGAGGTCTGCCTATTGTTGACTTTGGAATAAACTTTTAGCATCAATTTCAACGGTAATAATAATTTTAGTTTATCAATTTCTAATTATTAACGGTCGAAGGTCGCAATGCTTATTGGGTAACTATAGGCATGATACTACTCAAGACCCAATTAGCTTTGGAAACGCAGTTATCTATTATTTTTCTATAGCGCGTCATTAATTTGAGGTGCGTTTGAGTATCCAGCGGTATGAGAAGCAATTTAAAAGTACAGTATCAGCATCTTATTAATGTAAACATAACATGGAATCATCTAAAAATGCTTGTCAAATCCAATCTAAGGCCCGCATTAATGATAATAAACGTATCTAAAGTTTGAGTGCGATCTTAGATGTGTCATTCTTATGTCATAACAGTAAAAAGGGTCATGTCAAAGGCTTACTCAAGATCGCTCTCAGGCTTGAGATCGATTTTGACAACAACTAACAAATGTAACACTTCGAAACATGTCACCATAATGTAACACTTCGAAATATTCACGGCTCAACAACTTTCCAGGTGCCCCTAACATCAGTGGCGATCAACAGCGGTAACAGCGACGCCGCGGACCCGGGGGGCAGCCCCCAGAGCAAGGAGAAGGAGCCCCTCCCTCCGCCCACCGAGCCCACCTGATGCGGGGAGGCCGCTTGAACGGAACTACAGTTCTAAATGACTTTCTGAGACTACTAAGTGATTAGTAAGTTATGCTAAGATGTCTATTGTGGAGCATTGTATTATAAGTCTACATGTATTTTTTTATTTGACCCGTGTATTCGATTCTACCCCTTATTTACACTGACACAATAGTGTTGACTTACCTATGTAGCTGTGTCAATTTTTGACCGACCAAAATCAATATTAGTACTTATTGCGTCAGTGTAAACGAGGGTACCTATCTGTGTAGGTATATGTCAAACTTTAAGGCTCGTATAAATCGATCTCAAGTCTGAGACGACTGAGGACATTCTTCTCCATTTTTTAATAATTTAGAATGTTAAGATATTATTTTCTGTATTTTGTAACTATATTCATGTAATTCTTTATTTGAAAATATCTCGAAACCGTTGTTTGATTGGTTGGATTTTTAAAATTGTATTTACCTTATTGTTTTCTTTGAATTTAGAAATCTAACGTAAGTATTGGAAAATTATCCATGCAGAAATATATTGGGATGAATCTACCAAGGAACTGCTTCCCTTTGTTAACTCCCGTGCCTGTTTCGCTGTAACATTTATTTCTTTAGGGTACATAATAGTGATGTAACGAATATTCGCATTCGCATTCGCGAATATTCGCATATTTTTTGACATTCGCATTCGCATTCGCAAGAATCTATGCGAATGTTTGGCGAATGTTTTTTTAAAAACAAAAAGGAAATGATGTATAGAGATGGATATGGTTTTAATACAACTAGTAAGAATTATATATTTTTTCAACAAACTTGCTTGTAGAGTGGCCCTTTTTGCACAGCTTTTAGGTTCATAAAGCAGTTTATTACGCACTAGTGATTTTGAATTAACATTTTTTTAATATTAGTATAGAGATATCCTAAAAATAGTAAGCATGTTTATAAAATAAATAAACAATGTTTATTAAAATATTATACATAGATACATTAATTATTTAAATACATTTATTTCTTAATTTTATTATTATAAACATTCGATTTATTATATTTCAAATAATATAATAATTGTTAGGGGCCTTTCCAGACCCATAGATAAATATAACTGGCCAAATGCAAGTCAGACTACGCATACTATAGGGTTCCGTAGACATCCCGCCACTTTTCGATAATATGGAACTCTAAAAATAAAGTAATGTCTTTTTTATTGATATGAAACATCTCAACCGATTAATTTCTGCGAAATAAATAAACTATTGGCAACCGTATGAATAAAATAGTAAGAAATTCTGTAACTAAATTTATTAAACCGGCATTCAAAGACATCTTAAGCAAAGTGACATAAACCTTTATTTTCTTTTTGGACTGATGAAAAGTTCTTATAAGGGCTTTTTAATTCAAATAATTAAGTTGTGATTAGACTAGTTGCACAATCAGTGGCGCGTGGGTTTGAGACTCAGTCCAAACTATCGATATTTTTTTAAATAAAATTAATTATATTTCTTTTTAAAAGAATAGAACTATTTATTTCCTATAATAAACCATTTATAATGTGGTTCTAAGTTAAACGATGAATCTCGCTAGTCACGAAAAAAAACCACTTGGAGCTCAATATTTCATAAACAGGAATTAATATTTAAAAAACTGTCAAAGAAACCTTCAAATTATTTTAAAATACCTACTGAACAATACCTCTCTCGAGGGGGTGAGTAAACATGTTTTCACTCCCCTTTCTTATGTACGTCAGGTAGAATGAAATAACTTTGCTTTCAAAATTGAAATACACAGTTTTGTGGCGGTACAGAAACACTCTTTTTTTTGCCAATTTGCAGTATAACAGTCTCTGAATAAAATTACTGCGATGTCAGAGGAACGGGTAGACGGACAGACGGACGTGGCGAAACGATAAGGGTTCCGAGTTTGACTACGGAACTCTAAAAACTTACGGCGCGCCATTTTCTTTGAATTTTCATTCATCCTGCAATTCTCTAGGTCTTAAACAAATTCTGGCACTGTGTTTTTTTTTCAATTAAGATTGTAATATTTTAAATATTTTTTACTCGCGTGTTGTAAAATGTCGTATGAAACGCGTGAGCATTGTTCATTACACACTTTGGCTCCATCACAGCCCTGGCGTTAGTCTCGGGCTGCAAACTAGCTTCGCTCGTAATGTGATTATCAACTTAGCTCACTTGTACATAATGCACTTATTCACTTATTTACTTATATTTGAATAAAAAAAAAATATGGAACTGTCTTGAGGTAGGCAACTAAATTATGAATAGGATCTTTCCTTATTGTTCTTGTTAGTCTAATTTAAATATGAACAAACTCAATAAAATTTGAATATCAATTAAATTTGATTTATGCAATAATACTAAGCTACCCTGAAATCAAAACAAATCTCTTCATATTAACTTTATGTGACTAACTTCGTTATTTCAACCTATATGGGTTTGGCTATGTTCGGCCGACACGAAATGTCAAACCATTCTAACATTTTGCGCGCTCTTTATTAACCCCCGACGAAAAAAGAGGGGTGTTATAAGTTTAACATGTGTGTCTGTGTGTCTGTCTGTGGCATCGTAGCGCTCAAGCAGATGATCCGATTTTTTTTTTGTTGTTAGAAAAGTTTTCTGATCGAGAGTGTTCTTAGCTATGCTTTATGAAAATTGGTTCAGCCGTTTAAAAATTATGAGCTCTTTTTTAGTTTAAAAAGTCGTCGCATCGGGATTTCTTTAAATTTTCAATTTTAGTTATTTGAAAGTCAACATTCGCATTCGCATTCGCATTCGCGAATGTTGAAGCCAAATATTCGCATTCGCATTCGCATTCGCGAATGTCAAAAATCCAACATTCGTTACATCACTAGTACATAATAAAATACCCAACAGAATAGGAACCTAATACTTATGAAAATCACTTCAGGTGTCTATGGACATGTACTTATTTAGACATGTACTTTTCTGAGAAATATAAGACATTGATAGGTCTAGAATATGGTGTCATGTTATTATTTTATGTTTTTAAGTTTTGATGTTGTCACATTTTTGTATTGTATTGTTATTGCTATTTGTTACTTGACACTGGCGAAATACCTATTAACTACGGTGGGCCATATTTTTAAAGAAAGTCTCCTCTACTACGTCGACATTGGCAGAATCACATTGGGCCTGACCCAATGGAAGCAGATCATTAATATAAAAATAAAATATTATGTAATGCACTGATTTATAATAAATAAAATATATAGATATATAATCTCTGGATTACAGACAGATTTTCTAGAATTATGTTTTAGCGGTGTGTTGATAAGTAACTAACGTTTGTAAATCCTGTCTACCGAGGGCAAGGAAGTGATTGTAACACAATTATTGTGACATTTGTTGCGAACAGCTCGTCGTTTGGTTTCGGGATTATCGCTCCGTGAATTCAAGACAATTACTACGAAATGTAAATATAAAATCTCAGTCAACGAGGTTAATGGAATCGTTCAATTATTTATGTTTGTACCTTTTCACTTAGCCGAACCAAATCGTGGTAAAGTACAGTCCAGTTATCAACAAAAGTAGCTATCACATTTTTTTAGATTCAGTAAATTTCTAAGTGTTTTCCACGTGTTTAAATTTTACGTGTAAAATACGTGGCTTAGGTTACTATTCATTAATTAATCCCAAATTTGTGTCTATATAGAATACTCGTATACTGCTTTCACAATAATAAAAATAATAATGTGTATCGTCGAAGGACAGAATAATACTTTTATTATTCACAAAAATATCATACAGACGTATGTAGTTCATAATTTTGTGGTTCGGCCTCAGGTGCGGTCGGTTTATATTTATGGCTAATCCTACTAATATTATAAATGCGAAAGTTTGTGAGTGTGGATGTATGTATGTATGTATGTATGTATGTGTCTTACTCCTTCACGCAAAAACTACTGAACGGATTTGGATGAAATTTGGAACACAGATAGATTATAACCGGGATTAACATATAGGATACTTTTTAACCCAATAATCCAATACTACGCGGATGAAGTCGCGGGGCACAGCTAGTTGTAAATAATCCTACAAATATGAGTACATTAACGCTTTTGTTTGTTAAAATGTTCACACATTTTTATATCGCCTTTTATACATAAGTGACTTTCATACAATGTAAGTATACTTATACATTTTAATAAGAACTTAAGTATTATACTTATTATAATACTAGCTGTGCCCCGCGACTTCATCCGCGTAGTATTGGATTATTGGGTTAAAAAGTATCTTATATGTTAATCCCGGTTATAATCTATCTGTGTTCCAAATTTCATCCAAATCCGTTCAGTAGTTTTTGCGTGAAGGAGTAACAAACATACATACATACATACATCCACACTCACAAACTTTCGCATTTATAATATTAGTAGATACTTAAGTTCTTATACTTAGTAAGTATTATACTTATTATAAGTATGATATAATTATTATAGTATTTATTTTATATTCATTCCTAGTTATTTATGTAGGTAGTATGTACCTTCCTACAGACTTAAAAAAAATGTAAATTAGATATAAAATTACTGTACATAAAATTATTTATATTCACATTTAAATCTAATAAAATCCAGTTAAAAAAACTTTTTTTTTACTCCTAAACATGGCAAAGAGTAGATATATAGATAAATGAGTACCGATAGTTCGACTTACAATAAACTCTATCCACTAGATAAATAGATCCCGTAGACAAGAATATACCTTTCTAATAACTTACAGGGTACTTACGTTTCTTCAAAGCATAAAGCCACATCGCTCCGATAGAAAAACTCCGTTCATCCCTCTTTATGTAAAGAGGAATATCTACTTATACATGAATATCACGCGCCAGCAATCCCTTGCGGAAAACTTGGGAAGGAACTAACACAAACAATGTAACCGCGAGTTAGAAGGAATAATAACTCTAAATTGAAAATTTTAAAACCCCCGATGCGACGACCCTTTTCATCAAATGTATACTTTACCTAGTTCGTCCAAATAACGCTAAAATTATATTGTATTAGTTTCTCATCTATATTTTTTCTCAATAGCGGAGCAGCGCCCTCTAGAATTATTATTGCGTAATATTCCATGACCATTAACAAAATTTAACGCGTGCGCGTATCCATCATTTGACACGTGACTTATGGAACGTCTTTAGTTCATGCACAAATCTCATATAAAAATTGATAAAATATCATTTTTTAATCAGGGAAACTTTTCAAATTTATAATATTGTAAAAAGCCAGTTCAGACTATTACGATCATTTAAAAATATAATAAAGCGAAATCGTTTCAGCCGTTCTCAAGTGATGCAAAGATATTATTCCAATGAGCCCAAATTTCGATCGGATTCGAGCCGTGGAAGTTGGTTTTGGCCGTGAATGTGGCTTTTTCAACCTACAAAAGAGCTGATGATCTTCAAACGGCTGAACCGATTTTCATGAAACATAGCTAAGAACACTCTCGATCAGAATACCTATCTAACAAAAGAAACAAAATTGAAATCGGTTCATCAGCTTGGGCGCTACGTTGCCACAGACAGACACACAGATACACAGATACACAGATACACAGATACACATGTTAAACTTATAACACCCGTCGTTTTTCGTCGGGGGTTAAAAAGCGGCCGGGGGGCGCGTGATGGGCGAATTGTCAAATTTAAAAATACATACAAGTAATAGGTGAAACAAAAAGATTTTGTAGACTTATGACATCTGTCAACAGCTGTATCCCTGTAACACCTTTTGCTTTTCAAGTTTCCTCCAAAGCTGATAGTTCAAGAATTATAAAGTTAAGTTTTGAAAAAAAGTACACCCTTTCTGTTTCAACCTGTATATGTATTAGTGATGTAACGAATGTTGGATTTTGGACATTCGCGAATGCGAATGCGAATGCGAATATTTGGCTTCAACATTCGCGAATGCGAATGCGAATGCGAATGTTGACTTTCAAATAAAAAACCCAAAATTGAAAATTTAAAAACTTTTGTAAAAAAATCGTAAAAAAAAATATTAAACGACTTTTTCAATTACAAAAGAGCTGATAATTTTCAAACGGTTGAATCGATTTTCGTGAAAAATAGCTAAGAAATCTCAAAAAAGAAAAAAAAATAGTCACATAAAGTTAATTCGAAGAGATTTGTTTTGATTTGAGGGTAGTTTAGTATTATTTCATTAATCAAATTTATTTTATATTCAAATTTTATTGAGGTAATATTTTATTTAGAGTAACAAGAGCAATAGACAAAGATCCTATTTATGATTTAGTTGCCTACCTCAAGACAGTTACATTTTTTTAAAATTCAAATATAAATAAATAAATGCATTATGTGCAAGTGAGCTAAGTTACGATCGAGGCTGGTTTGCAGCCAGAGACTAACACGAGGACTGTGCTGTGATGGAGCCAAGGTGTGTAATTAACAATGCTCACGCATTTCATAGGACATTTTACAACTGACTTGCGAGTAAAAAATATTTAGAATAATACAATCTTAATTAAAAAAAAGTCACAATTCACGATTTTTTTCTAAGACCTAGAGAATTGCAGGAACCCTTATAGTTTCGCCACGTCCGTTTGCAATCACAGTAATTTTATACAGAGACTATTAGGGCTAAAATACTGCAAGCTAGCCAAAAAAAATAGCTTATTTACCGCTAAAAAACTGTTTTGAAAGCAAAGTTATTCCATTGTACCTCCCGTACTTAAGAAAGGGGAGTAAAAAAATGTTTACACACCCCATCGATTGAGGTATTGTTTAGTAGTATTTTAAAATTATTTGAAGGTTTCTTTGACAGTCTTTCAATATTAATTCCCGTTTACGAAATAGTGTGCTTCATTGTGGCCTTTTTTACTTAAGTAGCAAGATTCATCATTTAAATTAGAACCACATTATAAATGGTTTATTATAGGAAATAAATAGTTATTTACTACTATTCAAAATTAATATAAGTAATTTAAAAAAAAATTAAATGAAGTCGCAAACCACACACCACGGATTGTGCACCCAGTCTAACCACAACTTATTTTTTTTAATTAAAAATCCTTATATAAATTTTCATCAGTCCCAAAAGAAAATTAAAGTTAATGTCACTTTTGCTGAAGATGTCTATGATAAATTTAGTAACAGAATTTCTTACTATTTTATTTAAAATGGTGACTTGTAGTTAATTAATTTCGCAGAAATTAATAGGTTACGTGAGCCGCCGTATTCGATGTTTCATATCAATAAAAAAAACATCACTTTTATTTATGAGTTCCGTAGTATCGAAAAGTGGCAGGATATCTGCGGAACTCTAGAGTATGCGTAGTCCGACATGCATTTGGCTGGTTATATTTATCTATGGGTCTGGCAAAGCCGGTGACAATTATTATATTATTTGAAATATAATAAATCGAATGTTTATCATATGTTTTATTTACAATGAAATTGAATGTGAAAGAAATTTATTTAAATAGTTAATGTATTTATTATGTATAATATTTTAACAAACATCGTTTATTTATTTTTTTAAATGTTTACTATTTTAGGATAACTCTTTACTAAAATTTAAAAAATGTAAAGTCAATAGTGCGTAACAAGCTGCTTTATGAACCTAAAAGTGGTGCAATAAGGGCCAACCTATGAGGAAGTTTGTTTAAATAATATATAATTCTTACTAGTTGTTAGCATTCCATTATCGTCTATAGATAATTTCCTATTTGTTTTTCAAAAACATTCGCCAAACATTCGCATAGATTCTTGCGAATGCGAATGCGAATATAAAAAAATATGCGAATATTCGCGAATGCGAATGCGAATGCGAATATTCGTTACATCACTAATATGTATATACTTGCTGAAAGCGCAAAACTTATAGATATAACTATCTGAGCCCGCGACTTCGTCCGCGCGGAATTTAACTTAACAAAAAAGCCCGCTCCCGCGTTTGAAGCCCGCGCGACAGGACCCATTTTTAAAAATTTTGTTTTTCTAAAATAAAAGTAGCTTAAGTTACTGCTTATAACAACAGCTATCTACCAGTGAAAGTCCCGTCAAAATCGGTCCAGCCGTTTCGGAGATACTCTTTGATTGTATGTGTTTTTATTTTTTTACGCGGAACCCTAATTGTTTATCTAAAATTAAAGTAGCCTAAGTTACTCCCTATTACAACAGCTATCTGCCAGTGAAAGTCCTATGTCCTAAATGCATATGAAAGTATGTACTTTCATATGCATTAAGTGAAAAGGTGTTATTTTGATATTACAAACAGACACTCCAATTTTATTTATTTGTATAGATAACAAAGTCGGCCTACAAGCATACGACCCGCCTGAAGTTAAGCAGTTACCGCAGCTTAATAGATGGAGGCATTGCCCGCACATTGCCGGACCTGAAGGAAAATGGGACAGTAGGATGGAAAGAGTTGGGCTTTCGGCTCTCTCACACATCGTACGAAACGCAGCTATAACTTACTTTACGTCGATCTTTTGTGAGGAGGTGATACTACCGCCGCCGAGCTAGCCGATGAATACAACTATTATAATAATAATAAATATCGCCAGACAGACACACCAACTGTACGGTCCCAAACTAAGCAAAGCTTGTACTATGGGTACCGTACAATGGACTGGGGGCGATCCCAGTGACACCCAGACCTGGGCAAATTACGAAAAGGCCATTTCCGAAATTTGCTCTGGCGGGAATCGAACCCGCAACCACCATGTGCAGTGAGCCGAGCGGCCTACGCTCGAACCACTGCGCCAAGCGGTCGCCAAGCGGTCGTCATTATAAAATTAATGATAACATTTACGACGTGCATATAAGACATTGTTGAAGTTGACCCGTAAAAAAAACTATTCTAAACCCAGAATAGTATAACCCAAAACTTTTCGGTCGCATTAGGTACTTTAATAACTAGTATTACTCCGTACGAATTGCGGTCATACCTCGCCTTTATCGCGTCGTAAAATAATAAAAATAGAGTGGACCGCGAAAGCCTTTCCGGTGCCGACTGTAATTCGAGAAAATCCTTCTTTTATCTGCGACATTATGAGCATTATTTGACGTTATTTAATAAAAAAGTGCTCTCGGAAATCTACATTTATATTGAAATAATATTTGTTGTACTGTATCATTGACTATGTTTTGGAAATCGCCCTAAGCGAACGCATGCACGCGCTGGATTTCATGATTATTATTACATGTATTGATACAGCGAAACATGGGAATAATATCATCGGTATGTCAGTAATATACACAAATTATTCATAACATCTATGTACATAAAAACGATATGTTAAAATAGAATATTAAGTCAAAAGCACAAATTACTAAAATAACGCTAATAAATTTAACTTGTAAAATAAGACATGACTCCTGTTTCTGACGCGTTTAACGTAGAACCTACTTTTAAACTCATTGGACCAATATCAATAACGTTAGAAGTCTTAGGCCTCCAAATACCTATAAGCTGTTTAATTATTATCATAACATTTAGTAGGGCCCAAATCTTGACAGCAGTTTAAATCCCGCATTATTAACTTATCGGGACCGTGTTGCCGGGAACTCGGTTATCCCGCCTTGGGAAATTGAATTCCACCCTCGACCCGCATTTAAACTCTTTCCAGCTTATTCCTGAAAATCTTGTTTTTCAATTTCATATACCTAACTACTTGACCTTATTTAACACTTGTGCTGGACTATATTTTATATGCTTGAATAGTTATCGAAACTTGGTACGAAAGACGTATGCACTGACTCTTATGAGACTGACATATGGGTCAATTTCCAATAATTCACGCGTTTTCGTGAAAGGAACTGACTGTGTAATGGTCTTCATTTTAATAATGCACGATTGCGCTTTGTAAAATATCGTGCATCATTAATTACTGTAAGCAAAAGAGATGATTGAAACTATTCAACAGTTACCTAATAGCCTTATTACAGTGTTATTGTTAAATCAAAATCGTAATAATATGAGAGTTAACTAATAACTATATAGACATGGAAATAGAAACAAATATGGACCAGCTAGTAAGAAGTAGTCTTAGGTAATGAAAGGAAAATTAATGTAATAAGAACACAATAAATAAAAAAGAAACCAGATTTTCATTTAGGTTATCGTACCTATTGAACGAAATGGGACATCTTTTGTTGTTAGTAAGTAAGTACCTATTTAGCCATATCAGACATCTAAAGTGATTGGTTGATGTACCTATCTGCAGTTGTATATCGTTGTACCTTTTTTTCGTCCTTTTCTATGGTAAATTAAACCATTATACGTTGGTGTTCAATTAATTATATAAATGTAGATATGGGTTACTTTATTCGGAACCTTTATCAACAAAGTCCATAGCACGTTGGATGCATCGGTTCTCGTCCAATCACCGAAGTTAAGCAACGTCGGGCGCGGTCAGTACTAAGATGGGTGAACGCTTGATGACACGCGAAATTGTGAAGTATTCTTAATTTTTAGATATATTTAAATTATTACCAATGTTCTATCTAACCTTCAAGCGATATTTAGTATAAAGCTTAGGGCGCCGCAGCTCTGACGTCATCGTGTAACGCGTAACGCGTAACGCTTTTCACCGTTTTAGTGCCCGGGCAGCGAGCGCCCCGAACGTCCGTAAAGAAGCTTCGCTTCAAAAAGGTACATCCATCGTCAGAAATCCAGGTGTATTATAGTCCCATTAATGAACAATAATAATTGAGTTATGGAAAATAATAACTTCTAAAAAATTCAGTGGCATAAAAGTAGAGCATTTGCTCTACTTTTATGCCACTGAATTTTTTAACCCTCACGTGATATCTATAAATATTCGTACCAAAACCTAAACTGTTGCATATGCCATATGTATTTGATATGGCATATTATGCAACAGTTTTAATGAACATCCACATATTATTTGAACGCCAAAGCACATAGTTACGTTTGCAATCAAATTAGCGACCAAACTAATACGGATGTCAATATAGGATATTGAACATGTGTCCCGACGTAATTTCATTTCCATTTACAATTTCCGGTTCCCGTAGCGTATGAATAAATTCAATGAAAATTTGTTTTTTCAATTCTAAAACTATATTTGCGAACCACGCACAAATATTATGGGCTCTATATAGGCACATACATCAAACTAGGCACCGATAGCATTAATGAATTAGGGTGACCGTCCTATGAAGTGGGCCGCCCACTTCAACCAATACAATCGAATAATTTCCTCAGCTTCATTCGAATTAGCTCAATTTGACAGGAAATGGAAAGATCGTATTGGGCGAAGCGAGCTGGCCCGCTTGATAGCTCGGCCAAGTGGTCAGTCACCAATAAGCACAATATTCTAACTCTATTGTATCGTCATTCGACCGCTTGGTGCAGTGGTTCAAGCGTAGGCCGCTCGGCTCACTGCACATGGTGGTTGCGGGTTCGATTTCCGCCGGGGCAAATTTCGGAAATGGCCTTTTCGTAATTTGGCCAGGTCTGGGTGTCACTGGGATCGCTCCCAATCCATTGCACGGTACCCATAGTACAAGCGTTGCTTAGTTTGGGACCATACAGTTGGTGTGTTCGTCTGGCGATATTTATATTTATTTATTATTTTTTATGAAATCTATTGTATAATGTCGGTCTGAATCATGCTTCCGAAGCGCTGCTACTTAAAAGAACGCTACGGATTATACTCTACCACAGTAATCTATTTTGATTTGCTTCACTAATCGCACTTAAGTCGTGTCCCGTTTATGTTCAAATAACTATCATATACACAGCCCATAAAAATGTTATTAAAATATATAGCCCAGTGGTGAAGCTCGTAAATAGAGCCCCGGCCATAACGCTCTAGTAATCTAGAGAATAAATCTCTACACACCCGAATTACAGGAGTCTTTTTGTCCCGTAAATTCAGAGTAACGGGACACCTTGGTTAAATAGGGCTCTACAAGATATATCCTTGTTATACGAGTAATTAGATGATGTGGGTACAGATTTTTAGAAAGAATAGAACCAGCTTCCGCACTAGGCAGGGTTGACTTGACACGAGCGAGACGTGAGCATACGCGGCGCTCTACCAGGTCTGAATTAAATGGTATTGAGTAAAAAATAATTGAGTGCGTTAGGAGCGCTAAGGCGATTTTACATGTAGAGTCACGAGTCAATATGCTAAAACGTACTTATTACGGATTCTAAGTCCAATCTTAATTATATTTTGAACGTTGGCACTATATCATGGTAGAGTATGGACACATACTACTTGTTCCATACTTACTCTAAAAGTGGTAAAGGCGTAAATTCTCCAAAAAAATTAAGGTCCGACCGTTAACCTACTCCATATCTCTATCAAAACTACCCGATTGAGCAAAATGCGAATTGACCTCTATCAGAAAATATTTATGGAACCGTTACAAAGGATCCTTTCGTCGTCGGCACATTACGTGCGGTACACCGATCCCACACTGTTGGAACTGATTCAAAGCCAGTGAACTTTGACATGAGAATCTAGTTTGTATGGAACTTTATTACCCGAGCACTCGCGTGTTACCTGACTAATATGCATGAAAATACAGTTGCAAACGTGAGATGAGGCAATATTTAAAACTGGGGCATCGGAACTTCGAGACGCTAGGTTTTAGAGAAATTGCTAATGTCAGGGACGCTGAAAACTTGAGAAAATAATCCAAATTGGGCATAAAATAGAATAACTACTCAGTTCTTATAATTTATCCGTTTTTATTTGGTACGTTTTGGTTGAAGTTTCCGCATTTCAGCGTCGCTAAATATATTTATATGCACCAAGATATAATATTTTCTCGCGCCCCTTTCATATTATCGAGGTTATGTGTGGAATACAAGCATGGAATATTCTACGGTATTGGAATATTTGCGGAATTGCAATATTCACGAAATACGTATGACGGGTAATCATCTAACTTCTCCTTAACTTTCGGTAAGTGCCCTATTTAGTTCTATTGGGATCAACTTCAAGCCTATCTTGATTTTGACAAATATCAACTTGTCAGTAAAATCTACTGGAATGATGGATCGTATCATGATGGAATCTAAGCCCAAATGGGGTCACAAGAGGTCTCATATTACCTCATAAATCTATCTAAAATGTGAGCGCAATTTTGGATTTGTCATTCTTATGTCATACAAGTACCATGAATGAGGTCGCACGCTTCTTTACCGTCTTTGTTATGGTATTATTATGAAAAAAAAAACAATAAGTAGGAACAATAAGACACGGAAACAGCTTCCTTTATGGTAATTCCATTAGCATTTTCGCACGGCATCCTCCGAAATCGGATGAGCGAGACGAGTCTCATAAATAACGTGATATGAGGCAACACCACACACGTGAAATGTGAACTTACAATCATTCAACAGGACAACGGCGGTCTGAATTTACGCGACAGATGTTTGAGTTATGAGGATCAGTGGGCTTTGTTATAAGAGTAGGGGCCAAAATATGAAATGCCCTTTTTAGGTCTCTGAACATAGGTCCTATGATAATACATATGCCTATACGATAAGGTACCTAAAGGGTTCTTTTTTAAATGAACATAGCCCTAAACCAGTTTACTGATGGCACTACGCCTGTACTTTTTTCTTTATACAACAAAGTCAGCAAACAAGCGTTTGAACCATCGGATATTAAGCAGTTAAAAGCACTAGTCGCACGTTGCCAACCTAAAGGGATGTAGGACAGAAGGAGGGGAAGACAGTGCCAGTGGCTACAGCTTAACACCCCTGAACATGTGCAGAGTAGACCAGCAGTTGCAACCAACAGTTGTAATAATAAAGTGAGCAAATATTTGAAGATTTAGTATCGGTTGGTGTAAATTAAACAAGTCTATTTGTGCGAAAATCGTCAGCAAAAATACTGACCCCGTAAAAAAACTACTAAAAAATATTGATTATTGAAATAAGTTGACGTTACTTCGAAACAACTTTTGTTCCAACTTTGCAATATGTTAGAAACATTATATCAACCTAAAAAGTTAGAAGAAGTCCTTATTTAAATGATGCTGGAATAAAATTAAGATTTGGTTTCGAGTTACCGATCATCATTTCAGGGTTTCTCGTCCAAAGTTGGAGCGGAGAAAAAATTAAGTACCCAAGACCACTGCTAAATTTACTTAGCCATATGAAAGCTATGAAACTAATCTTAATAATATCTAGAAGTTTATAACTTTAGACATCCATTAACATATTTTATAGAAACGTCTTAGATAAATAATTCATCTTGTTAGTTCAGCGATGTTTTACAAACAACGAGATTTTATGGCATTATATCATTCTAGAAAATTTGTGATGTGATTTTAATGCTGCAATACATTTTATTTGTACACCTACGATTTAGAAATCAACTATAAAAATTGTAACGGAAATACACATGATTAGCTAATCAAAAACCATTTCCATCTATCAAAAAGAAGAGAAATAAAATAACATCTTTATTGCAACATACACAATAATTTCATTGAACTATCAGCATAGATGCAGAGGATATCATTTTCTCCCATTAAAAAATAGACGTAAAGTTAATGATATTATTTTGTTAATGAACATTGCTAACAGTAAGGTTGATTGTCCGGAACTGCTTGCTAAAATCAATTTCCGTACAGATCTACTAGGCTTCCGGCAACGACCACTTTTTCAAGTACCTTTTTCAACGACTAACTATCGACGAAATGCTTTTCTTTTGCGTAGCGCAGCTTCTTATAATAAAACTAGCTGAGCCCGCGACTTCGTCCGCGTGGAATTTAACTTAACAAAAAAGCCCGCTCCCGCGTTCTGAGCCCGCACGACAGGACCCATTTTTTCATTTTTTAAAATTTTGTTTTTCTAAAATAAAAGCCTAAGTTACTGCTTATAACATCAGCTATCTACCAGTGAAAGTCCCGTCAAAATCGGTCCAGCCGTTTCGGAGATTACCCGGAACAAACACACAGACAGACAGACAAAAAATTTTTAAATCGCGTTTTTGCTATAGGTGTCGTATGTACTTTCATATGCATTTAGTGAAAAGGTGTTATTTTGATATTACAAACAGACACTCAAATTTTATTTATTTGTATAGATTTCGTTACAAATGCATTTTGACTTGTTATGTACTAGCGTGTCGTCAATGAAAACTAGTTATAACAAAAAATATTTATTTTCTGCACTCTGACTCTGACCCTACAGCTTGCGGCACTCAGTGTAACTTTCAGCCATATCTAATCTTTATCTCTCTTTGTTTTCTTCTTTAAAATTAATATTGTTTATCTCATGTACTTACCTATTTTAGTTATACAAGTAATAGTGCTTGGAGGCTTGTAATAAGCAATTTTTGTTAATTTAGTGTAAGTTAAACACAGTTTTTTATTTGTCTGTAAGCCTTCTACAACAGTAATAGAATAAAATAAATAAATAAAATAAATTTCAACAAAAAAGGAGAAAAATAATAATATACTAGTACTTGTCACAACACGGTCCTGATTCAGCATTATGCTGGCTAAAGACAAATAGCGCTCCCATTGGCTAATATTAAATTATTAGTGGAAAATATTATATAAAACATTGTATATTGATGAATGTTTGTACTCATTCTAATAACACACGAGCCATATAAGTAACATGCGTAACATATGACTTGTACGAGTATGCAATTTTAATAATTTCAACTTTCGCTGTGTATAATATTTTTCAATATGATCTATTTTTTTTTCAACCAGATAAGTATATTATGATATAAATTATTAAACATAAACGTCCAATAAGTACATGAATTATAACAATTAAGAGGTGATTTTTGCATTGTCAAATAAATTAAAAAAGAAGATGATGTTTTGCAGAATGGATCCAACGCACACATTCTTCTACAAACTGAAACAAACCTATAAACACTCTTACTAATGTTGGTTTTGGTGCTGCTTTGTGTGGCTTGGTTCCATTATGTAAAACTGCATCCAATAATACAGGGTCAAATTATCCTATTGCATTTGGAACTTGCAGAATCCGACAACTAACCAATAGTAACGTTACGATCAGACCTGCTGACAAGTCTCCTCCGTTTAGTGAACACCCGCTTCATATCCGTGCAATAACGGATCACATAGCAGTAGATGATTTTCCGCTCGCAGTCCCGCTTGCAAGCGCAGCCGGAGCGGCAGTCGGGGATATTGTCGGGACACCCGTAGGTCGGCGGGGAGTTGGGACACGGAGCGGAGCATATTGTCACATTGCAGCGGAACGGATCTATAAGCCGTAATTGACATTTTAATAAATATCCCCAGACTAAATAAACAACGCTTTGACGCGTACTATACAATGGAGTCGGGGCAATCGCAGCGACGAATTAAAAAAATACCATTACGGTAATTTTCCTTCTAGGAAATTGAATCTGCATCCGCCCGGAGAAGTGAGCCGAGCGGTCTACTCTGGAACCACTACGCCAAACGATCGTCCTCGAAACCACATTGGTCACATTTCAGGTCAATAAAAAGGGAGCTCAAATACACAAAGACTGTGCTACACAAAACGGTCCCACTCAGCATAATGCTGGTTAAAGACGACCAGCGCTAGTTTTCCATTGGGAACGTCTGCGATGCGTTTGTTATAGCAGCATTTAACTGCTAACTAAATACAAGCGAATTGTGCGCCGGCTGCACACCAATTGCTGTCCGGACGCAGCTCATCTGAATAGACCCTAAGATGTTTCAAATCTTATAGCTTTTATGAAGATTTTTGTTGATACACGACTACAGTAGACTGCATTGAATTCACGTGACGCAACTCCACTCAAGTTGCAGTAAAATGTACTGTTTTGCGGTGTCTCAAGTGATTCTCGAATCAATAGCCACAACATTTTGAGACTAGACGATTTGATAGTCTAACAAATCGCCAATCCCAAGTCAAGTTATGGCCGCTTAGGAACCTCGTTCCGCTCCAGAAGTAGGTACTAATGTTTGTAAGTATATATTTTAAGCTAAAGCGCGCCAGATACCATCTACCCAATCCTAGGCTACTCAAGCTACGTAACCTATTCAATGTTTATTCGAAAATCCCCGTAAAATCTACGCGTATTTTATTCAGCCGAGAATCAGTGCGAGGCTTACTGAATTGAATATTCCATTCAAGTGATCCACCACAATGGATTGCGATCAGTCGACGAATATCGATAACTATTATGAAACGGGACATTCATCTGTTTTAACGTGATCTATTTCATATAAAGGTCACCGAGTCACGAAATCTTCGAAACTGTGAGACGTATGGACTTCGTGAATTTAGGCGGGCGGCCTTCGCACAAAAGGAGTAAACTAAAATACTTATCTGAGAATGTTGTATGAGGCGACTAAAGAAATTAACGCCCTAGGCTCACCTTCTTCCTTAGTTACTAGAGAACTGAAGCCCTCATAATAGTCCAACATATCCTGACTTGAAACGGAGCCAATGGCTATCAGAGTCGTGACAAATAGGAGAGTCACTGCAGATTTTGGAGCCAACATATTTTACAACAGATTTAGTTTAATGGTTCAAGCGATGTTGAGGTTGAATACTGTACTTAATGCGCCGATACTTCTATATTTATAAATCACATTAATATTGAAGAAATATAGGTAAAATACGAGAAAATAAAATACAAAAATGTTTGTTCGATATTGTCAAAATTTAATAAAACAGCTATAATAATAGACATAAAAGTCAAGAGAGCGTGCAGGGTTTCGAATGTAAAAAGAAGGTTAAAGTTTCTACTGTTGATTTTTTGGTGATGGTAGGTAAGTGGCAACCTGAATCTGATGGAAACTTCCTTAATCAAAGGATAGTAAGTGGTAATCGTTGTCCATGCAACCTTCAACTTAAGATGAAAAAATTTGGTGGTGGTGGTGGTGGTTTAGGGATTTGTAAACGTGCCTTTCAAAGAACCCCAAGTTGTAGTGCAACTGTGAACTTACCTATTACAGTTAGTTGTATTTTCTTATGAAAAGAAGATAAATGATTTCAATGAAACTCAGTAAGGAAGCTCCGAAGAATACGCCGATCACACCCCCAATGTCCACTAGAAATAAAAATTGACAATCTTGAAAGCTCGTTTCGTGAAAATTAATTTAAGCCGACAAGCAGGAATACACGCGTTGATAACAATGTTCAACGCAATGTTCTTCCGTTCTGGAACAACAATGCCGCAAACCGGAGAGGGAGTTAAACATATAACACCGCTCTTTGTATTGCGTGGGACGTGGTATGTAAAACACAATATAAAATGGGATCTTAAGTGGGTCACTAAGTGCATAGACAACTATCAAATTCATAGATAACTTTGAACATTCTTCATCTATAGTATGAGTTAGTGGGTAATCCAAACCTAGGATCGGAATTTCGCTATTTTTTTAAAAACTTACTTTTGATTGTCATTGTTAATTTTAACATTTTATAAATATTAGCAACTTATCACCTATTTGTTAAAATTGGAAAAAAATCTGCAGAATGGATCCAACAAACTGAAACCAACCTATAACCACTTGCATTAGGGTTTGTTTTGGTTTTCAGAAGCATGTGTTGATGGATTCTTTCTGCATAGCTATATTTAATTATAATTACTTACTTACCAACTAATCCTAGAGCGTCTCTGATAGCGTGTCTCCGAACCCTCAAAGTTGGTAGCTGCGCCATCCGGAGTCGCCCGCGGGTTCCTCTAGGCAACATTTCCAGGTGCTCCTCATTGACGAAACGGCTAAAATAATTATTGTTAAATCACACCGATGTAACGTGGATGGCGTTAGAAGATACAGGACGACCGGGGTAGTACCAACCTCTGACAGAAGATCGGCATAATGTAGCTATTATAACTGAGTTTCATTTGACGAGTGAAAGAGTTGGAAGCCAACCCCTCCCCCCTTACCTCCTTCTATACCACTCCCTTGCAGGTTTGCAATGCCTTTCGTATCGATAACTGCTTAACATCAGGCGGATCAGAGAATATTTAGAGTCCAGCTTTAAATAACGATAGTGGCGATCTGTACTATACAACTGACTTTGCATATAATATAACTAGAATTATGATTTGTAGTACCTACTTGAAAAGGATGACATTAACATTGACGAATAATTGTATTAAATTCGTTTATTGACATTTAATTTTTGACATAACTAATTATATCTCATTTCTCCTAATATTATTATTTTGCTGTGCCCGACAGGGTCCATATTGATCTCTCACCTTGTTATACCATCTTTGTAATACATATGGAATGCAATAAAGTATTGACTATTGACTATCGTACGCTTGTTTACTGACTTACATTTTAAAAAAAACTTTATGAACATGATAGAGACTTACGGGCAACTAATATGAGTCATCTTGTACTCCACCTCGTCACACGCCATTGGACAATTGCAGTCGTCGTTGCCACTCAACTCTAGGAAACAAGTACTATTAAGTTTTGTTCTAGGATGATTTAACCCGCGATTTAACGCGGGATGCAGGTACTCGATAAAGTATGACAACACGTTAAGGTGAAGGCGCCTGTCTAGCCCGCGAAATTCAAAATTTTCGAGTATTTTTATAGTTTATCCAAAATCTGAAAACATATAAGACAACATTTTGTGATTTGCGAAAAACACAGTATGCAGTGCGTTTATTAATACATTTATTTTACTCTTAATATTATCACGGTGGATATGATACTAGTAAATCACTAAATATACAAAAATTGCCACATTATCTGGATAGCTGTCGTTCTTGAAATGTTTTAGAGCAAGTTGGATATATTAATAAATGCACTGCACACGGTCTTTTTCGCGAATTACAAATAGTGCCTTTTATTATTGTCAGATTTTGAAAAAATTCTAAAAAACCTCAAAAAATTTGATCTTTGCGGGCTAGATGGGCGCTTTAGCCTTAAACCAACGTTTGCGGGGGGAGGACTATTTTTAACCCCCGACGAAAAACGACGGGTGTTATAAGTTTAACATGTGTATCTGTGTATCTGTGTATCTGTGTGTCTGTCTGTGGCAACGTAGCGCCCAAGCTGATAAACCGATTTCAATTTTGTTTCTTTTGTTAGATAGGTATTCTGATCGAGAGTGTTCTTAGCTATGTTTCATGAAAATCGGTTCAGCCGTTTGAAGATCATCAGCTCTTTTGTAGGTTGAAAAAGCCACATTCACGGCCAAAACCAACTTCCACGGCTCGTATCCGATCGAAATTTGGGCTCATTGGAATAATATCTTTGCATCACTTGAGAACGGCTGAAACGATTTCGCTTTATTATATTTTTAAATGATCGTAATAGTCTGAACTGGCTTTTTACAATATTATAAATTTGAAAAGTTTCCCGGATTCTGGAAAAAAATGATATTTTATCAATTTTTCTATGAGATTTGTGTATGAACTAAAGACGTTCCATAAGTCACGTGTCAAATGATGGATACGCGCACGCGTTAAATTTTGTTAATGGTCATGGAATATTACGCAATAATAATTCTAGAGGGCGCTGCTCCGCCATTGAGAAAAAATACAGAAAAGAAACTAATTGAATATAATTTTTGCGTTATTTGGACGAACTAGGTAAAGTTTACATTTGATGAAAAGGTCGTCGCATCGGGGGTTTTTAAATTTTCAATTTAGAGTTATACACTATTCTAACATAAAGCGCTGACACTGTCTAATTTTTAACAGACAGTGACAGCGCTAGAATAGGCAGCGAAATAACGACCGAGGCTAAATGATTCTTAGTACATGGCTAACAGGGTATATTATTATATGGGAAAGGCAAGACCACGCGTTCATTGGTTAAATCGTCTTAGGTTTAGGTAAGAACCTTATTATAAGTATATTTTCTTTTTAATGAATAAAGACCAGATCATGACTTACTTTTGCTATGAAATAGACACGCCAATCCTTTAATATCGCATTGCGGTATGTCGCCTGTAATACAATTATTAATTTCAACATCAGTCTCCAGATTTCATATTTAACTAGCTGTGCCCGCGACTTCATCCGCGTGGAATTTAATTGACAAAGTTTCATACAAACTTTCATCCCCTATTTTATCCCCTTGGGGGTAGAATTAATCAAAATCCTTTCTTAGCGGATGCCTACGTCATAACATCTCCTGCATGCCGAATTTCAGCCCGATCCGTCCAGTGGTTTGGGCTGTACGTTGATAGATCACTATGTCAGTCGGTCAGTCAGTCAGTCACCTATGAGTTATATATATTTATATTAATCTAGCATCACAAATAACGAGTTCAAATTCAGTTGATTGAATCATAAAGTAAGCATGACCCAACATAGGCCCGTCTTAATAAATCAATTTCAAGTCTGAGAGCGATCTTGGAACTGATATTCTTATGTCAGTACAAAACGACACGTCAAAAGCGTTCTCAAGACCGCTCTCAGATTTGAAATAGATTTATTAATACGGGCCTAAGTGTATTGCCGTCCTTCTTGTGCACGTATTGTTAGCAAGAAGGCAATAATGTTAGTGTTATCTTTACTTTAGTCGTAATTCGACGACCGCTTGGCGCAGTGGTTTGAGCGTAGGCCGCTCGGCTCACTGCACATAGTGGTTGCGGGTTCGATTCCCGCCAGGGCGAATTTTGGATATGGCCTTTTCGTAATTTGCCCAGGTCTGGGTGTCACTGGGATCGCCCCCGGTCCATTGTACAAGCGTTGCTTCGTTTGGAACCATACAGTTGGTGTGTCAGTCTGGCGATATTTATTTATTTTTAATTAGTAGCCAGCAAAATTAAAATACTTAGTGGGGGGCTATCAGTACCATGATTATTTGAATGTATAAATTGAACGTACCTAAAATGGGCATAAAGTGGTGTGTGCAGTTACAAACTTCGACATGCAGCATGGCTCTGCAGTACAGTACGCATGCGCTATACGAGTACCATTTAAAAGGCCACAGGTGCGCGAACGCAGGCCGCTCGTGACTGAACAGGCAATGGCGGCTCTCAGGTGGGAGAGGTAACACTGATACATCGTTCACCGTTTCTTCTGCCTGAATAAGTACAATTAACGTCAGTTATACTCAAAATTCTATAACATACTTTCTTAGCATAATAAGAACCGCACGCATACTTAACAAGTGCTGTTAATGCCGTTAGTGAGATTTTACACGTACAGAAAGAGACTGGGAGTAGGTAGTGGTATTCTTAACCCTATACCATATTCAGTGCGGTTTAACCTAAATATATTTAGGATTTAGGAACCAGGGAGTATCCTAGTATAAAGTACAAGTCCGCTACTCAAATACCTCTAAAGTTATTAGTACGGGAGTCGGCTTAGCGGTCATTCACACTAAGAAGACGACACCGTCTTTTCTATACATTTTTTATCAGGTACCTAATGGCCGTATTTGACTCCGATACAGTAAAATTTCAGGAATTTATCGGTGTCGGGTTAACCGTGTGAATAACCGATTTGGTAATCATGGGTGGAGAGGTTATCAAAGTCGCCTCACTATAAATATGCGAACATTAAAGAGTATAACCACATTTCGTACCTTCACATCAGCTACAAAATCACTAACAAGCGGTAGATTGAAACAACGGCGTTTCATAACGTGATCTTGGGCCACGTTTATCGTCTCATATGGTGAATGAACTGATACCTGGAATAAATAAAACGTTGATGTTCATTTTCATTATAGAAAAATGAATGTAATTTTAGCAGTATTACAAATCAACGACGTTAGAGCAATCCAAACTGAGAGAAATATTCACGTTGGTAGTAACAAGTATTGTTAGTTACAAATTAAATAAATTACCTATAAGTATTGAAATAAAACTATTATACGGATTTTATCGCGTTTATTTACTTTTTAATGTTCCCGACGTTTCGGTTGCTTTACAGCAGCCATGGTCACGGGGGGACTGAGGTGTTAGACGTCCTGATGTCATAGTTAATAACTGGGTACCCTCATATTTAGTTGTTGTTCGCGGTCCGATCCACGCAGAAAGTGCTCACAGTATCTCGAGGTCTTGCAATGGTACACTTGGTTTTGGATTTAATTATATTAATTACTGGATCCCAAGTAGGTGGTAGCACCCAGCCATCTTCCCTATTGAAATTAGGATGTTTTTTAATTTCAATGGCCTCACGTATCATCCTTGGTCGGAATCGGTGTTCTTTTGCGAGTATCTGTGGTTTATTAAATCTGATATAATCCGTATAATAGTTTTATTTCAATGTACTTATAGTATTCGCGTAAATATGAGAAAACATTACCTATAAGTATTTTTTTAATGATTACTAGCAATGTGATTTTATCACATTACTTGTATTCTCGTTAGCCCCTCCAGCTAAGCTAATGCTTGTGTTAGGATTGGGCTCACGTCAATAGTTTAATGGGCATGATGGGGATTAAACCTGGTACCCCTCAGCTACGAGGCGCGAGGGGAAGTTCTCTAGTTATTTCTAGCTGTTTAGTGCACCCAGGTTTTTTGAAGTCGGTTTGACTAGATTGCAATTATTTAGGCATTGTCGGTATTGGAAAACTCCCTTTAAAAATACACTAAGTTTGAACTATATTTCACTGCCGGGCGACGATAGCCCGCAGACACTCACCTCAATTTTGTCGACCGCTGTGAATACCAAGCTGGGCAGTTGGCTATAACGGCTGACAGTGATTACGTTTCCGTCGCCAGCAATGCGCGAGTTGAACGAGTAACAAGTTCCAGATTCTGTCGCTAGAGGGTGAAACCTATGAACAAAAATAACAATATCGCCGTTTAAGGCTAAAGCGCCCATCTAGCCCGCGAAATTCAAATTTTTTGACTTTTTTTAGAAATTTTTCAAAATCTGACAGTAATAAAAGGCACATTTTGTAATTCGCGAAAAAGACCGTGTGCAGTGCATTTATTAATATATCCAACTTACTCTAAAACATTTCAAGAACGACAGCTATCCAGATAATCTGGCCTTTTGTATATATTTAGTGATTTACTAGTATCATATCCACCGTGATAATATTTAGAGTAAAATAAATGTATTAATAAACGCACTGCATACTGTGTTATACGCAAATCACAAAATGTTGTCTTAAATGTTTTCAGATTTTGGATAAACTATAAAAATACTCGAAAATTTTGAATTTTGCGAGCTAGACAGGCGCCTTCACCTTAACGTCCCACGTTTAGGCACGGGTCTCTCCACAATACGAAGGTGATTCAGGCCCGAATCCACTACGCTGGCCCAGCGCGGGTTGGCGGGTTTCACATGTCTTCGAAAATCGGGTAAATTTTCTAAGACATGCAGTTTTTCTCACGTAGTTTTCTTCCACCGTAAACAAATTATAATCATAAACAAATTATGATATACATAGATTTAGAAAATCCCAGAGAAGCAAACCGAGGTTCAAACCCGGGACCTTGTTAAGACGCCTTAACAACCAATCGCTTTAGCACGTGAATAAATAATGAAGTATAAATTGTTTATAGGCTTCACCTTCCTTATGATTTCGGTCAGAATTTATAAATGTATTATCTCAAGTCTGAGAGCGATCTTGGAAATATTATTCAAACATCAACCCAGTACAAAATGACATGTCAAAAGCATACTCAAGATCGCTCTCAGATTTAAGATAGATTTATTAAATACGGGCCTTTACCACAGCGCGGCACACTGATCTATTCCATAAATTATTCAATAACAATTTTATCGTACGAATGTGATCTGTTTGGTTATCATCAGCAGCGGCCTCCATCCAAGCTATCCCTTTTTTTTTTTGATATGACTATATGTTGTTGGCCAGAGTGGCCACAACAACTTCACCCGGACAGAGAGCGAGCGCAAGTGCGCTCCAGCCAGAGGGGCAGGGGGGCAGCTAGCTCAAGGGCGCCACAAGGGACATGACCTCGGCTTGGGCCGCTGCCAGGAGAGGTGGCGAGGGTAAATCTACCACCGGATCGGAGCAAGCTATCCCTTATTATTCTAACATGTATAGAGTAGACCAAAAGTTGAACTCAAATAACGATTCGTAAATAAATGGAACCGATATGTAAAATTAAGTAACAAAAATAAATAAACCCTGCTCAGAATCTCCATACCAAATAAGATGAAATAGGACCAGAATTTAGACATTTAGGACTTTTTGTTTTGAATTATTCATGAACCAATTGAGCTTCCTAAATTTTAGGTCTCGTTATAAGAAGGGTACTAAAATGGCAATACCTCAGTTATTTATAATCAAGACCGACTAATATTTGAATTATACCCTTGTTAAGTGTTTTATTATAAAACTTGCTAATCAAGCAGTTAGAGACTGTGTTAACTTCAGTTAGTTAATCAATGTCCGGTTTTTTACGTATCCTACTAATTATAAATGCGAAAGTTTGTAAGTGTGGATGTATGTTTGTTACTCCTTCACGCAAAAACTACTGAACGGATTTGGATGAAATTTGGAACGCAGATAAGTTATAACCTGGATTAACACATAGAATACTTTTTATCCCGATAATCCCGATTTTTTTTGTTAGGTTAAATACTATGCGGGCGAAGTCGCGGGCATAAACTAGTGATATACATATTTATTGCTTTTCAAATAGTCTGTAGATATGAAAATCCATCAACTTAGGTTTTAATTAGATATTTTAAATACAATTTGAACCTCCAATAATAGCTATTCACACAAAACTATTTAAACTCTACTGACGTGCTAAGGCTTGGTAGTTTAATTTACATTCGAACCTAGTTCTGCAGAATAAAACCAAGCCACATGTTCTTCTGCAAACTGAAACCAACCTACAACCAATCGCACTAGGATTGGTTTCTGTTAGCAGCAGTACCTACGTGTGCGTTGGCTGCATTCTGCAAAACCATAGTCAATTGAAACAGGAATAGAATGGGTACATTTAAACCATTTTCATCCAGTAGTAAAAGTAGAATAAAGTAGCAAAAGTAGAATATTTAATGCACTTAGCAAACTAGAGAGAACTGGATATGTTTTAACAATGAGGTACAAAGTAAGTAAGATGAGTAGTTTCATTAAAAACATTGGAACATATTACTTCTGCAAATTAATATATCAATCTTTGAAGATATACGATTTTACTAACATGCATAGGCTTAAAATTGTAGTACCGAGTTTCGACTCCTTGGTAATCGCTCTTATATTTGAAAACACTCGCTTGATAGAGAGATCATTGAGAGTACTCGCTAACCTAATAATTTAGATCACTCTACCTAGAGCATAACGACTGAGAAGAAAAGGTAGAGTATGAATAAGACTCACCTGTCGCAGCAAGAGAAGTGCTCATCGTTCCACCAGCAGTCCGTGAGCAACTCGTCGCACTTCATCCGGATGCCCTCGATCATGTCCCGGAAATCCTCCAGACAGGTGTCATTTGTGCACTTGGCACAAGACCGGCAATACTTGGCATTCCAAAAACTGAGATCTTTTGCGAACTGCTTTAACGTCGTTGGTAAATTGTTTCTAGAACAATGTTTCATAGAAATGAACGTGCTTGCGGAAGAAAATAATGTAAAATGGTAAGTGTATGATTGATTTCCATCTAGGTACGAGTATATTAAATTCAAACTCGATATAGAATGTTAGCCAACAAACTTAAGGTGGTCTAGCCAAGTTGTAGCCAATTCACAACCGCTCATGAAAGGGATGGCTCGACTGGGGTAGTACCACCTTGTCACAGAAGATCGGCGTAAAGTAACTATTATAGCTGCGTTTTGTACGATGATATAGAGAGAGACAGATCCCTGACCCTCTTACATTCCCCTCTCTGTGTCTCACACCCTTTCAGGTCGGCAACGTGCGATGCGTGCAAGCATCTACAAGTTGCGATAACTGCTTAACATCAGGCAGATTATTAGATCGGCTTGTTTGCCGACTTTGTTATATAAAAAACAAACTTTAGTATTGTTTTAAGGTATTTCTTAGTACAAACATGTTTGGCGGTTAATGTACGTTCAAGAGAACGTTATGATTTTATTTTTTTACTAACAACTACGAAATAGTTACATTATAGTGTTGTAATGTAATAGTTGAGAGAAGAACATTTGACCTCCATCGAGCCTCATACGAGTAAACTATGCAACTATTGACGTACGTAACGAGATAATTCAAAGCTCGATCCTGGTCAGCCTGTTGGCACACCGTCAGCGCTGGAAACGGTGTGTACCAATCCAGGTAGTCCGTCTCCACGGAGTAGGAGACTCCATCAGTAGTGTACAGACTCAGCACTCCACGCAGCACAACGGCTGAACATACGCAACATGCTGTAACTGTGCAGAACCAGAAGAATCTGAAATAAATTAACGTTCCAATCGTAGTCTAATATTAGACCTTATTTTGTCCCAGATACGAGAAGAATTGACTGGCGTCGCAGGAGTCTATAGACGCAAGTAGCAAAGGACTGTAACATGCTTGGAGATGATTGATCAGGTGAAGATAGCAGTATAAGCCTGGTCTACCTAAGTACACCTATGTATGAAGTCAGTACTGACGATTAGAATGCGTACCTCAATTTAAATAAATACAGGTAAGGTACCAACCTTTTAAACATCGAAGTGTTACGAGTAGAAATGACGTAGCCAATTACTTGTAAGCTACAATTATCGCTTATGTACTGAATTTTAGTTTTAAATCTGGACACAATAGACTTGTTTTGATATACGTTGAACATATTTGATATGTTCCGCTTACGATTTTTTTTATGAATGGTGGTAGCCATTACCATCCCATTTTGTATAAATTTTTTTCGAAAAAAGAGCGCCAAGTCTTGCAGTTTAAGACAAAATAGTATATTTATTACGGAACTGTTTATAATGACACAACATTTAAGATGGGTTTGGGAGTAAATAGCAGTAGCTGTCCTATGTAGGTACATAAATATCGGTAATCAATTAAAGGAGATAAGAAGACGGACCCATAAATTAATAGACGGTTATAATTGATTCACAATGGCATTACAAATCACTTTTGTTATAATAAATACTTGGTAAATCCATTACAAATAGATAAAAAATCTTATTCATTTGGGAGAATGTAATAAATGCTATTAATTTTAACCAATTTACTAATTGATATAGGCATGAAATCATTATACAAATCTATCTCAAGTGATTTTACAGAAATAAATCTATAAATACTGTTTTAGACATAACTGTAATGTAAATTAAAACTCAATACGAGCACACATATCTTACTAAATTCAATTTAAATGCCGAAAAATTTGAGCATTTATTTATTTGTAATACGTGAAAATATCAACGGAAAATTCCAACTCTGGTAGGTCCAGAATCATGAGTTCAATGCCTGGTATTAGTTTTCGTTACGATGCCCCTTACACTCTGTATCGTCCAATTTGACTATCACTTATTTTATTCAAAAACATTACCTAGTCGTTATAAAAATACTTGGCCCGCGCGCTACCGTGTGCTTATGAACCATAATGGACAACCCGTGTTGCACTGATAGGTATTCATTAACATTTAACACATGCAAATCGTGTTGCGAATGGAGTAAATTGCTTTGTAGAGTTAAATAAACCAATGATTTGATTATCATGTTCCATTACCTTTGTCTGTGTAATTCCGGTTTAATTTCGTAGCTATTATGGATTATATTACGATCTGAAAATATTTTGGTAAATTCAACATTATGTGTTAAAATTTATATGATTATGATCTCTAGATATACAAGTAGTTTGGTTCCGAGTAAATTTCATTGATAAGGGTGTTTAACATTTTAGGGAAATAATGGGCCACGTATTAAAAAAATACAGTGGTAACACCTTCTGTACAAAATTAAACAATCCAGATAAAATCAATTATTGCGGTTGCTATGTCATTTCAGATAAGACGTGTCATAAAATAATATGTGACTATTTGAGAAAGCCCGAGAGAATTACTGATAGGGAAAAACGGACCCCCAATTTTTTGTACTCTTAAAACTTTTTGGATATAACATCCGTCATATTGGTTCTGTATGGCTTGGCTTTGCTTTAATTTTGGCTTCGTCTTAGTTGGGTAAAAAGATTTTTATTGCCCTTTTTTCAGTCATGTTTATTCGGTGATTTCGTCAATTTCATTTAATATTCTACAAAATATGTTATGATGAATTTCATACAAAGTATCACTAAAAGACATCTAAACAAACAGTTCGCTCACAGTACTTATTTTATTGTATCTCCATTCCACGTTTCATTATTTTTATAGCAATAAAATTCCTAGCCGTCTTGTGAATATTAAATTCAAATGAGAGAATACATTTGTTTCATTTTTAACTTGCTTATACACTCCCGTTATCTAATGTTTACATAATAATATCAAGATCACACAATCATTACAGAATAATGAAAACAAAATTATCGCGCGTGTCTTCCATCCTTCTCACGCAGTACGAGTCGCGCCGCGGTACCAGCCGCCTGCGCAACATGTTCTTATTTAGATTAGAAGGCCTTGAATACGGTCAAATTTAAATTCCGAACAACATTTGGGTTAACGATTGTGGTGATTTTGAATATGGAATAGAAGTTTTTGAAGATAATAATGATGTTGAGTTTCAAAGTGGGTGCGAGAACGTTGATGCAATGGAAGGGATTAAGATTCGATCGTATGATGTACCATTCAGGAGTGGGAGTGTTCGGACATCGACCGGCGGCAGTGAATGAGACCGGTAAGCGATAGGAACAATTTGTTCAATGTCTTAGTATAATTGTACAAATATTATACACAAGTCCGCATGTTTACAATGCGAGTCAATATTTGCATGTCAATCATAAGGAATTAAGCAGATAGTGACAAGACTAGAAGTACTTATGTGCACTGTTCTCTTATTGTGCACGTATATTTTTTGCTCTGATGCACTGACCTATAAGATCACACAGTAACTGATAAGAATATCGGTAAAGACGATTGTTTAGAGAGTACCATGTTCAAATTCCGTTTATTTATTCCCCCTGTTTTAAGTTATAATTTCGAAAAAAAACGACAAGTAGTAGTAATCGTGAGATGTGAAATTATATTGATGAAAAAATCACAGTCAATTAGAAAAGTAATAAGAAAGCACATGAATCGTGACTTGTTCCTCTAGATGTCCCAGAGGAAGTATTAGCTCGAAGATATGAGAACTGTCGAGCACAGCAGCTGGTCAACGCTTATCGAACACACGGACACTTGAGAGCCACTATTGATAACGTGGATTACAGTAATGGAGACAGGTAGGTACGCGATAACCCGAGATATTAAAAAATGCTCTAAACCATATATTAAGCTGGCCCTTAAGATACAGGCAATGCCTAGTTTAAGGGTCACAAGCTAAGCACTCTTACATAATTTATTTTTCTGTTCCTCAAGTCTACAGACCTCATTTGTAAACATATTAACATAAATAAGTAGACTTAGAGATAAATAAATATTTTTCATTTAATTAACTAATTAATGTCGAACATGATGAGTTAAACATAATTAGGAAACATTAGTCACAGACGATAAAATTGTTAGACTATACCACAGTCAACGAGAAGAGATAAGTATAAAATGGTAGTAATGTTCGAGATAAAGTTCTTCGGTAAATTGTAACACTCGCTTACCTAGATAGTAAACTTGATAAGTACGGAGACAATTATTTTTCCTAATCTTTTCTAAGTATCCACCAGACTTTTATCCCCTTTAAATTTAATTACAGAACTGTCAAGGAGCTTAATGTATCAAGATACGGACTTAGTACCGAAGATTCGGTTGATTCAGGTTTATTATATGGGTATGACGGCAAGCAACCTGTGAGAAATCTGGTTGAGGAATTGGAGAAAATATACTGCGGCCCGATATCATACGAGTTCTCTTATTTAGAGGTAAGTAAGGCGAAAGGAAGCTTACATCTAAGCTATGGGTGACGATGATATAGACAATGCAAGGCTTTTTCTTAAGAAATTCAGATGATATGATTGGCAGTGAAGTATAGAACTTAATGATCTTAAGTGCGGATGTAAAACTCACCATTATGCCTGTATTCTCCGAAGGTGTAAACAGAGAAAGGGGTAAGGTAAAGGTAAAAGGGTGGAGTGCCTCTGAATTAATATAATATATAACTTTAAAAGTGTAATATACCCATGTGATTTCATACAAGTCAACGAATTTAACAATGGTTTGCACATCGCACTTTAACTTCAAACTAGGCACCCTGATATCTTCCAGACAGAAGCGGAAAGAGAATGGTTCGCCCAACGCATAGAAAGCGGATCAGACCCTGTCGACAAAGACCGTCGGATAGAGATCGCGAAAGAGATGCTGCACTCCCAAGCGTGGGACAAGTTCTTAGGAATCAAATACCCCACCGTTAAAAGATACTGCGGGGAGGGAGCTGAATCTCTACTTACGTTCTTCTCTACGTTATTTAGGTTAACGACCTCTGGTAAGTACCGTTTTGTTCGAAAAGTATTGTAATTTTGTTTTATATATGGAACAAAAGTCAATGCTAAATAATACCATATTTCTAATTCCACCCGCAAACAATCCACGAACGACCATAAAACTGAATTTTGAATTCAAAACCAAAGCCTGTTTTGCACAATTGCAACGTATACGCAAAATCTATTTCTCTCTAGAGAAATTCATTCTTAAAGCAATTTAAAATTGCTTCCTCAATTCTTCCATGTATCTAAATATTTTTACTGGATTTACAGAAGGCGTAAAACAAGTTATCCTAGGAATGGCACATCGTGGAAAATTGAACGTCCTCAGTGGGTTATTACAGTGCCCGCCAGTGAAGATCTTCCACAAATTCAGCGGGAAGCCAGAATTTCCTGATGATGTAAAAGCAGCTTGTGATATCTCAACGCATTTAGGTATAACTTACCAACCTCTAAAATTGACAGTCTCTAACGATGAGATACATTTGGGACTAGTATTGGGATACGAATTATTTATGACCCAATTGTGAAGAGTTAATGTGAAATTGAATTTCATTGTAAAAAATAACTTTTCAGGTGCTTTAGCAGACATTCGAGTCGGCGATAAATCAGTTAGATTCTCCTTATTGAACAACCCGTCGCATTTGGAGGTAATAATTTCCAATGAACTTGATTTTTTAGCTTTTTGCTAAACTATCTATTTATTATCAAATAATAATCTCTCGAAAAATCTCAAATATCACATATAATTTTCACCCGGATGGAGGAGTAGTTTGCCCAGAAAATATTATAAATAACAAACCTATCAAAATAAAATCACCCATGCGAAAATGTTGGTTTAGGCTCAATCTCATCATTAAAATCACATTTGCTAGAGATTTTTGGAGTCAGCTTTATTTGTTCTTCTTTTTTCAAAGGCTGTAACGATATCGGCTATTGATTCAAATCGCTTCTAAATCAATTAATAAAAATGTAATTGGATTTACTTAGACCACAATACACTCTCATCTCTTTAGTCTCATAACCCAGGACCAAAAGTTCCCGTTTGCCATATTTTAATTTTTTTTCAGGCAGCAAACCCTGTATCTATGGGTAAGACAAGGTCCAAACAACTGCAGTTCAGAGAAGGAGATTACTCTGAAGATGGGTCTTCGAGAATGGGCGACAAATTCCTAAATGTTCAGGTAGGGAGTAGTTGGGATTAAATATTGATGTCACAGGTGAAATGTAGGCGCGATGAAGCATTAACATTGCTCTTGGTAGCCAAGCGTTATGTATGTAGGAAGGATTTTGTAAATAAATAATTAATTAAATAACCCTCCGTTTGCAGTAGACAAAACATTCACACAAAATATATTATTATCTCTTTTTCATCACAGCAAAAAAATTAAACAGTAATATGTTTTATGTTAATTTTTGTCCAGTGCAAACATGCAAACGATAATACTAACATTACAAAACTAGGAAATTAAACCAGGGGTAATTAGTTATCAATCAGTCATTCAAAATGCGTTGACAATTTGTTGTAGCAATAGGTCCTACAATTTGGGTACGGAATACTCAAACCACAATTAGTTCTAATTATAGGACTATCGCTAAGTCGATTATTTTGTTTTAACTAATCATCATTAGCGATTCCGTATTGCAGATTCATGGCGATGCCGCATTCACCGGTCAAGGTGTAAACCAAGAAACACTGATGTTATCACGAGCACCCCACTTCAACGTAGGAGGATCTTTACACGTGGTTGTGAATAATCAAGTAAGTAGTTGTGATCCGACACTGAAGTTTGCACCAATCACATAAAATGTACTATGGCTGACTCAAGTAATGCATATACAAGCCAAAAACTATTCAATGTAGGTAAGTAACAGAACGAAAATAATCATAAAGGAAAATACCAAAGCTTGTGAAAGTATATTTTCTGGTAGAGTGGTTCCAATTTTAACTTCATAAAATGATTTTCTCTGACTTCTAAGTGCAGTTCCAAGTAATGAATAATTTATTGTAGGTGGGTTTCACGCTGCCCGCGCTCCGCGGCCGCTCGTGTCGGTACGTGACTGACCTGGCTAAAGCCATAGCAGTTCCTGTTATCCATGTTAATGGAGACCATCCAGAGGTAAATACACACGTACCATATGACGAGGACTAATATTTGAACAAGGGAAGAAATAATTAAGACCTACATTATACGAACAAGCGTTTAAATCATAAGGAAACGCATCAATCTTATCTCTCTTATCACAACTAGTACTATGTGTACGCTTATAACTCAAAAAATATTTATCTAATTTGAAAGCATTGAGTGCAAAACATACAAGACATTTTATTCCAGAGGGGTTATAGTTATAAATAACTAGCTGTGCCCCGCGACTCCGTCCGCGTTCTGTTGAAATTTTTCCTGAATTTTCTTTGCTATAAACCTCACGGAGCCCGAGACCTTTCCAACGAATGCAAAACCGTGGAAATCGGTTTGTGCGTTCTGGAGTTATAGCGTCAGGAAGGAAAACCCGACTTATTTTTATATAGTAGAAGATCACATGCAATAGCTAGAATAAAATAATTGTTTTTTTGTAAGTTAATTCAAGAAAGCACTTTAAAACATAAAAGTAAGAACAGTTAACTTGTTCTCCAATGCAAATGGAAGCATTAAAATTGCACTAAGTTTCTGCTGAAGTGTTTAAATACCGTGCGCTTAATGTAGAAGCTTCCTCTCCCTCCCAGTTAGTGGTGAAGGCCACGAACATCGCTTTCGAGTACCAAAGGAAGTTCCGCAAGGACGTGTTCATTGACTACAACTGCTTCAGGAGATGGGGACATAATGAGCTAGATGACCCTACTTTTACGAATCCACTGCTGTATAAAGTTATTCATAATAGGAAGTAAGTATCTCTGGTCTTATTATAACAATACACGATATTATGCATGGTACCTTCGTAAATGTTAAAGATGTTACAACCTTGCCACACAAAAAAATGTAATACAAACATATTTGTTAGTTGGTAGCGAATGATTTAATCAGAGATCAGCTGTTAGAAACCCATCAGATTTTATGTGGTAGCTTCATCAAATTTATAAATCAAGAAGCCGTCAAAATAACATGCATTATATTAAAATAAGACCACATACAAATTTAGTTCCGTTATCTAAAAGTATGTGTACAAAAATTGGGTAACTACGAGTGCTCTAAAGTTTTTTTTATTACATATTATCTGGCTCTATTGTAGTGGCAGACAAATTATTCTCATTGCCCTTAATTCTACTAAATCATACACGAGCCACATTAACAACCACCTAGTTATAAAATCCACATATTATTATGGAATGATACTCAAATATGTGTTATGAATGTAAATAGGTTCTCAGAAGTCACTTAGAAATTGTTCCGAGGATTATGAGTAAATAGTTCCAGTTTGTTTGTAAGTCCCGAAATCACTCAGACCCAAGTCTAAGACGTAGTTGAGCTGACTTGAATTTCGTCCGGGTTTGCTAAGTTTCATTGCGCTTAATTTCCTTTGGGCTTTTTAAAATCTGAACACTGAGACACAATACCGGCTTGTTGCTTTGCATTTATACCTCGAAGTCTGTTAAAATAGTATTTTAATTTTCAGGTCTATCCCAGATTTTTATGCAGAAAAGTTAATATCTGAAGGGGTGCTTACTCAAAACGAAGTCGAGCAAATGAATACAGAGTACACGAAATACCTACAATCACAGTATGAAGCCGTAAATTCCTATAAACCAGAGGTAATTTATAACACTTTGTCCTCGCCAAAACCAGACTGAACTATTTAAGGCGCTACCTCGAAAAAAATTAAACTCGGTTTTGGGCTATCTGACACTCGAGTTCGCTAGCCGCGTCGTGACGTCAGCACTACTTTTAAAAAAGGAGGAGGTTCTCAATTCGTATGTATTTTTTATATATGTTACGTCAGTATTCCGTTATTTTTAAAACCTTTCGTTTATATTTTTTATTTGAGAGGTCCAATAGAAATTTCATCAAAATCAGATAAGGACTATTTACGGTTACCAGCAATTCAATACGTAGTTTAGACTCCAAATAAAATAAATTATTACGTATTTGCTGTCGGGTCGTACGCTTGTTTGACGATTTCGTTATACAAAAAAGACTTCACACAAATTCCGATAATGATAGACTCAGACGAGTCTTTATAATCATTGCGGTAATTATCTCAATGAAGGGCCTTAAGGTGAAGGCGCCTGACTAGCCCGCGAAGTTCAAATTTTTTGAGTTCTTTAGAAATTTTTCAAAATCTGACAATAATAAAAGACAAATTTTGTAATTCGCGAAAAAGACCGTGTGCAGTGCATTTATTAATACATTTATTTTACTCTAAATACTATCACGGTGGATATGATACTAGTAAATCACTAAATATACAAAAATTGCCAGATTATCTGGACAGCTGTCGTTCTTGAAATGTTTTAGAGTAAGTTGGATATATTAATAAATGCACTGCACACGGTCTTTTTCGCGAATTACAAAATTTGTCTTTTATTATTGTCAGATTTTGAAAAATTTCTAAAAGAACTCAAAAAATTTGAACTTCGCGGGCTACATGGGCGCTTTAGCCTTAAACAACTCTTTTGTTCCGCTACAATAATTCTTCTACCCCTCAGTTTGTTGCCCGCCCTTTTGTCCGTTCATCTGTAAATGATGTTTATTGCCCCTAATTTTGCTCCTTATCTTATCTCCTCATTATTTATACTTGTTTTAGTTACCGTTGTCTTGTAATTGGACATAACTACGTTTAACCATTTTGATGATGCGCGGAAATTGTTTACTATAATATTTAATAACAAAAAAATGTAATAATAATATTTAATTCGTTCAATTTCGGCGATGTTGTATTTTTAGATTTTAAGACATGACATTTGTAGGTATGCTTTAAAACGGATCATGTGTGTGTCTGATTGTTATCAAGCGTCTGTACACCAATAATAGTTAGTTAGCATACACACGTAATACACACGGTTAATCGGGCATTGATAATATCTATGCATTTTACTGTTCCCAGATGTCAAATGTGGCCATTATGTCTCAAAAATGTATGGACAAATCATTGTCGGCTTCTTCGTGAGACTGACCGCTTAATCGTTAATGAAGTAGGATTTCCAGGGTTATCTCAAAGAGTTTGGATTCTAGGTATCATACTACCAAGACCAGTGGTCAGCAATGGGCCCTGCTCCTAGTGCTGTCGAGACTTGGGACACTGGAGTCGACGCAAGGCTGTTACAACTAGTTGGGAAAGCCTCTGTCGCTGTTCCGAGCGGTTTTGTAAGTGTTAACCTTGGAAAGAGTCATATAAATATTCTTTGGAAGACGAGGCTAAGGAAACTTTTCTTTTAATATAGATACTTACTAACTGTCTACTCCTATGAAATACAGAAACAGTATGCCAAGGCCAACGAAAAGCGATACGAAAATGATTTTATTTTATAAAATTGCCGTAGTCAAAGTTTCACTTTCATTTATTTTTAAATTAGCTATACAGTTTCCATCAAAGAATTAATTAACTACAAATGTTGGCGAGCCCGGCGGTAACTGACTTGAACTCGAATATTATTCCCATTCGGTATCGCTCCCGCCGTGGTATTGGTAGTATTATGAAAATTTGTTCAATAAAAATCCAAGTACAAATCTAAATAAGTAATGTGAATAATCCAATGTTACAATTTGTGAAGTTGTAAAGGTCATTGACCATTGTCTGCGTTGAAAACTCTTGAGCAACAGAAAAATCCTCGACAGACATGATAGACTACAGTGTAATTGAATTCCAATGGTAATCAATCGGATTGATGTATTGTTTTCAGACTCACAATCTCAGACTGATCGATGTAAGATTGCCAACCGGGCCCCGATTACCCGGGTCGTTTGAGGTCACGGTTCATAGACTTAAATTAATTTCCATTTATTAAAGGCAAATGTGCCTTACTAAGCACACAAATTGAATTTCGAAACACGAATATCCACGAAACGAATTTTAAGACAATATTGTAGTGGACAATAATAGAATTAATAGCAGTAGTTAGAAAACAGCAGTAGTAACAACCTAATAGCAGTAGTTAGAAAACACAGAAAGGTTTTTAAACTTCAAGACTCAAGATCCAAATATTATGGCACCCCGTTCTGTGCAAACATCAATCAATCACTCGAGACACCCAATCAATATCCAAAGTGTTTCCAGAACGTTCACCCTCATCTCGCGAAGACACACGTGAGGAATCGCTTAGCCAAATTGACGGATGCCAAGGGGCTTGACTGGGCCACTGCGGAAGCACTTGCTGTTGGTAAGATTTATGATCCATTAGAATTTAATGAAGATTTTAGCTTTACGTCAGTTCTGATTGTGCTTATAAAAGTCTCACACTAATCCTTGCTTCCGAAATCTTTGGATAGCAAGCAATGTTTTTGTAATTATTTATGCAATTTGGTATTTTAGAAGCGACTTTTGGATCTAAGATATAATACTAAAAATATATTAACATTAAATACTTCTCCAAAGTTACAATCACACCTGTAAGGTCTGATATGTGGACATAGTATAATATTATATAGCATAATACTCTGCCGCAGGATCCCTCCTAATGGAGGGACGTCACGTAAGGCTCAGCGGGGAGGACGTGGGCCGAGGAACCTTCTCCCACCGTCATGTCATGCTGGTGGATCAAGAGACGGGGGCGATACACATCCCGCTGAATCATATACATGAAGACCAGAAGGGATTTTTGGAAGTAAGTTAAGAAAAAAGCCCACAAAAAAAACGACATCGCTTTGGCTGTAGGTACATTATTGTCAGAGAAAAGCCGTATTTGACTTCTGGATACAGTAAAATGTATAGAAATAATCTTAGTCCGTTTAAACTTGTGAATGCGGTTAACCATTTACTTACTTGTAATGCCGCATTTGCGTCCGAGATCAGAACCACTAAACTGAGAAGCGGGAAGAATTAAAATAGAGAAATTCAACCACACCTAAAACGAAATAGATTTTCGGATTCTTTGTAACTGTTTTATATTACAGGTAGCTAATTCAATATTATCCGAAGAAGCTGTTTTGGGATTCGAATATGGAATGGCGTACGACAACCCAGACAACCTGCACCTTTGGGAGGCCCAGTTCGGGGACTTCTACAACGGTGCCCAAATCATTGTGGATGCATACATCGCTTCCGGAGAAGGTGAGTACCTATTTTATGAGGGAAGGAAGACCGGAGTGATAATCTATTTGAGGACATAATCGTTTCAGTTGCAATTATTATTATTTACTATTACTTATTTAGTGACAATGGTGTTGCCTGCTCATATTCGGTTGCTGTTCCTGAGAATGTACACCATCTTTGATTCATTGAAAAGAGTAACCATTGAGTTTCTTGCCGGCTCTTCTCAGTGGAAGCAGCATTCCGAACCGGTGGTAGATTCTGACTATTCATAAATGCTTTGTTGGCTTACATGAATAAAACAATTTTGAGTTTGAGTATCTCAGGCACCGCACCGTTCAAAAGCAGAATCAGAAAGTTTGTTTGCATTGTAAGACCCTTTAACTATCTACTTTACTGTATCTCCCATCCATATTTTAGCAAAATGGGTCCGAAGCAATGGCCTAGTGATGCTTCTACCACACGGCTACGATGGCGCTGCATCAGAACACTCCTCCTGCAGGATGGAGAGATTCCTGCAGTTAACAGACAGTCTGGAAGCCGCACCGGACTCTGAGGCCGTGTGCTTGCATGTAGCAAACCCCACGACGCCGGCTAATTACTTTCATCTTTTGAGGCGACAGGTGACTACTTTTAAATAGCTAGCCGGGTGTTATAATTTGGTACAGTGAACAGCTGCCACCATCAAAAGTTGTGATACCTTTTGATAACGATAAATGGACTTAAGAAAAAAATGAAGTCTGATTGTACCCTTGGTATGATGCAAATTCTGTTGGTATACGGTTGAATAAGGCCAAAGAATAATTGTCATTACTTTATCATATCATAATTATAATGATATATGTTTGTACTAATTTTCTGAATTGGTGACAACAAAGTATTAATACATACCTACTTACTATATAATAATTATTATGAGCTCAGCTATTACCCATATAAAGTTTCCACGCAATATCAATGCGTGCCAAGTTCAACACACACAACAAGAACTCGTTTATAAGTTCCTCGCCTATATTGAACGAAACTTTATTCCTTTTGCTAATTGACTGTCATCGATTGGCAATTTCTTTGAAGATCAAAAGTGATGTGGTAGGATATATTATGAGATTGATAAACAGATAAATAACCCAAAAGTCAAAGGGAGAGGGGAAAACCTTATCGTTGGTTGATAAAATAAAATCCAGCAAGCGTTAGAAACTTCGGCTGCAAAAAATACAGTAATTCATATTTTTAATAATTTTCGATCTAACACATTGTAAGTTTTATGAATGACTGATAGCTTTATCTGACTCATAAATCGAAATTATAAAAGTCAATATAAGAAAACTTCTAATATTTTTAAAACGTATGTCTATAGCTCTTCGTTTGCTCACTAAACATATAAAAGTACTTAAAATAATGATGTAAACCTAGAATATTTTTTTATATAAAGTATTGTCTACTTTCAGGTCATACGAAATTATAGGAAACCCCTCATCGTGGCGTCTCCTAAGGTGTTACTGCGATTGTCCGATGCTGTATCGCCTTTGTCTGACTTCACACCGCAAACACATTTTAAGAATGTCATCGGTTAGTGAAATTTAAACATTACTTTTATTTATTTTCTTCTTCTCAAACTTTTCATTTGTAAGTCGTATTATAATATCTCACTACGAATATAAAAAATACGAACATGACGTGTTTGTTTGTAATTTCAACTGAGCATCACGTAAAAACTAGAATTAGAATGAAATTGAATGAAATTGCAAGTAAATGCTAGTTCTTAATATCGCAGGAAAGGAATACGACCCCGACTGATAATATCACAGGAAATAAACTAAAATTCTTCAATTAATTTCAGGCGACCAACTAGCCGAACCAAAAAGAGTGAAAAGGGTGATCCTAGTGAGCGGGAAGCACTATTACGAACTGAACAAAGAGAGGTTAAAAGCTAAAATCGACGACGTCGCTATCATAAGGGTGGAGGCTCTTGCGCCTTTCCCGCTCCAGGACTTACAGAAAGAACTTGACCGGTACCCTAATGCGAGGAGTGAGTTGATAATTTTATTTATAACTAGCTGTGCCCCGCGACTTCATCCGCGTAGTATTGGATTATTGGGTTAAAAAGTATCCTATATGTTAATCCCGGTTATAATCTATCTGTGTTCCAAATTTCATCCAAATCCGTTCAGTAGTTTTTGCGTGAAGGAGTAACAAACATACATACATACATACATACATGCATACATACATCCACACTCACAAACTTTCGCATTTATAATATTAGTAGGATCTACCAAGATCCCTTTGGACAAACTTTTGCAGAATAAAACCAACCCTATTGCAATGTGTGTAGGTTGGTTTAAGTTAACAGAAGTATGGGTGGGCTTGTTCCATTCTGGAAATCTATGTCCGTTTCATAAGTTTCAGAGTTCCGTTTTGGGGAAGTCGGACGTGGTTATGCTTTGAATGAAATATAAAAATATTTTTTACAGAATTCATATGGAGCCAAGAAGAACACAGAAATATGGGTGCCTGGTCTTTCGTCAAACCGCGATTTGAAAATCTCCTTGGCAGAAAGGTGAGTGTTGTTATCTATCATTTCCGATATTATCATAACAACACCGCGTTCCGAACCGGTTGTAGATATAAAATTGACAATTTGTAAGTGCCCCCATAGGACTAAAGAAAATAAACGCATTGACTTTGAATTTAATTTGAGACCCGTATTCACAGCCGACGGAAAGTTTCCGTGTCGGAAACTAATCCTGTCATCCGTCTTTAAATTATTTTCTAAAAAAAGGATGGAAGCTGTTCCCGACATCGAAAACTTACCGTCAATTGTGATTCGTGAACATCCCCCCCCAGGTATAGGGTTTAGTTTCATTAAAATTATAATGATGTTGGATTTCAGCTGACGTATGCCGGTAGAGCAGAGGCCTCTACACCTGCTGTGGGCGCGGCAGTATTGCACAGGGCTGAAGTGGAACACGTATTGAAGGAACCGCTTTACAACATTAAATAATTAATTCCCAAATGTATTGAACTAAAATTAAAATTTTGAGCCGAATTTCATTGCATTTATATTGTAAATATAAAATAAATTATATCTATGGAACACTTGAATTGTTAATATTATTAACTATTTTTGTCCTGGAATTTGGGTGCAATCAAGAAAATCGATTAATGAAGACGTTTAAAGTTTTATCCGAATCCGTAAAGTTGATTAGATAAGTACTAGGTTAGTAGTCTTGTCAACCGTCGATATGCAAGAAACAAAATCGTGCTAACATCTAATATATTACCATTGTAACGAGATCCGCGGGAAATGAACGGGAGCGCCTCTGGAAATGAGCCAAGACTTCTGTTCCATAAGCAATTTGTATGTGGAGCAGGAAGTTCTACTCTCATGACCTTTGTGAGAACAAGCCAATAGTTTATAAAACAAAATAACAGAATCCCTATAAATAGCAATAAAAACATGTGATGAAATAAAATTGTGGCCACTGCCGCTACAAAATCAGAAAATGTATTCCTAATTGGAATTTTACGATATTTAAAAACTGGTACACGTTATTAATTTCACTACATTTAATATTACCGTCCAAATCAATAATATATAATACCATCTAGGTGTAACTATCAACTTACTGTTTGATCAATAAACATCACTGTAGGTACGTTAGCAACGATAACAAACAACAGAAAACCTAACTGAGAGCATCGGAATGGCTGGCAAAGGCAAAGGAAAGAAGAAAGAAAAGAAGGAGAAAGATGATGGCGGGGACAAGAAGAAAGGAAAGAAAAGTGCTCCTCGCGGTAAGAAGGGAAAGTCGAAAGGAAGATGTAACGTGGATATGCTTACAGAAGCGGCGATGGACAATGTGTATTACGCATGCCATAACGTCCAGGAGTTGCTTCAGGCCCGAGGATTCTGCCCACCGGACTTTAATAAGAAGAAGAAGAAGGGAAAACGATAGTGTTTTAGGAAGATTTAGTAGTGCAGTAGGAAGTGTTTTCGTTTGAAGGATGACGTTTATACGACTATTTAATAAATTACAAATGAGTGTTTTTTTTGTTAAATTATAAGATTTATTTGTATAGCATAAGGTTTTTTTTATCTTATTAACATTCGACAGCTAAAAATTATAAAATACTAGCTGTGCCCCGCGACTTCATCCGCGTAGTATTTTAACTTAGCAAAAATTTCGGGATTATCGGGTTAAAAAGTATCCTATATGTTAATCCCGGTTATAATCTACCTGTGTTCCAAATTTCATCCAAATCCGTTCAGTAGTTTTTGCGTGAAGGAGTAACAAACATACATACATCCACACTCACAAACTTTCGCATTTATAATATTAGTAGGATAGTAAAGAGGAATAATCATCAACATACAGCAATAAGCCAAATAAGTGCCGCAATGGTGTTAGGGGTGTAAGCATAATTCAACCTTTATTCTAACAGTAACTATCTGGCTAGTCAGGTCACAATGTACTTTAAAAACATAGCTACCCAGCTATTACGTCAAAATCAATCTTCAATCAAAGTCAAATCACACATCACTACTGAAGTTAGACAAAATGTAAATATAAATTGCCGTGAATTAAACAACTATTGAAATAAAATGGAGACAAAATCCTAAGGTGACCCATATACCCACATGAACTGTTCTTAGTATTGACGTATAAATCTTACTGCCAAATGGTTCTCAGCAAACTAGACATGAGTCGCATTGGGTAAAAACCGGCATTGGTAAGTACTTTGGATGAATTACAGGTAGCTTTTTAGTCCCAAAGGTACGCATTAATCTGTAATAGCAACTCGTAATAGCTCAATTAAACGCTTCGGTCGCCCAACACGCAACATCGAAAGCAACTGGTAAATTCATTAGCCCGTAAAAATGGTGCATAAATATTGGAAACCGATAACATGGTAATTCCTACCATTCAAATGAAAATTCATTGTATTTTTTGGCTCTACCTATTTACATTGATTTGAATAACGTTAGATATTATGACAGCAAAGCAAATTAATCATTACATGATACAATCGAAAAGTACCTACCTACCTATCACTTTTCACGCTCTTTACCGATAACCAAAATCGATTTATCATCACCCATATCGACAGCTCTCCTCTCTCTAGAGCTTGCCACTTGCTTATCGCCCGTTTTTTGCAAATTTACCTACTCGAATCAATTAACCTTTTAAGTTGGACCAAAATTTGGAACGGAAACTTTGTGGGAAAACTCCATTACCTATATTGTTAAGGAAAATTAAGTTTTATTACCCGAGACATTACGGTCTATCGAGATGAATATAATGGGATCCCCAACTGGCAGTTAATGATCGTAACGTTTTGAATCCATTTTATCGTTTTCCAAACGATTTGAATTGTTCCCCAACGTTAAATTATACCTGCGTTCGCTGTTGCTCAGTTGCTTTTATAGAATAAAGTCGGTTAAGCAGTGTACGACCAGCCAGATGTTAATCAATTACAGTAGCCCATAGATTATCTCAATACAAAAGGCATTGCTCGCACGTTGAAGCCCTGAAGGAGAGTGTGGCAGCGGGAGGGGGATTGCTGTTGTACAGAAATATAAATTAATATCGCCAGACAAACACACCAACTGTATGGTCCCAAACAATGCAATGTTTGTACTATGGGTAAATAAATAAATAAATATCGCCAGACAGACACACCAACTGTACGGTCCCAAACTAAGCAAAGCTTGTACTATGGGTAACCGTACAATGGACTGGGGGCGATCCCAGTGACACCCAGACCTGGGCAAATTACGAAAAGGCCATTTCCGAATTTTGCCTCGGGCGGGCTTCGAACCCGCAACCACCATGTGCAGTGACCCGAGCGGCCTACGCTCGAACCACTGCGCCAAGCGGTCGTCAGGTAGGTACCGTCCAATTGACAGGGGGCGATGATCCCGATAACACAGACTAGGACAAATTACGAAAAGGACATTTTCATAAATTACCCTAACGAGAATCAAACCCGCAACCACTCGGTGCAGTGAGCCGAGCAGCCCACGCTTGAAACACTACGCAAAGCGATCGTCAATATAGGTATTGATTTGGTCGCGCCGCGCTGCGGCTAGGTTGTACCACAGTACTTACCTAATATATATATCTAGCCACCATACGAGTATTATAATGTAAGTACGTATCTCTACTGTCATTCTGTTGGCGTAATTCGGGGCAGTTTGACTGAAAATACCATGAAGAACGGTGGGTTTATGGTGAACAATATTGTGGTTTTGTCAAAATAATTGAGGAATGAAGGAATGAGGTACAAAGTTCGATAGATACCTACCTACTTACTATGTGAAAAAAACTAAATATCTATTCGACACAGTGTAACTATTATTGCCAGTACCCACATACTTAGGAGTTTATTCGCGTAAAACCACAGTCCACGCTATATTTTCTCGCCTTTATTTATTTGCTGAAGTTGAAACAACGAACTAAAACAGATTAACATAAAGTACAAAGTTGCGTAACTACATAGATAACGTTAACCCCAAAATATATGTAAAACTCACCAAACCAGGAAGGAGAAAATGTCAAATACTTCATAAACATTAATGTGCCGAAAAGTAGTTCATGTGGTTCTACCATGAACAAACAATTTCGCTTGGAGTTCATAGACACTAGCATCTGCGTTGTATGGTAAATTGTTAGTTTCTCGGGTGGTCGATACAATTTGCCATGCAAGTACTAAATGTACCCACATAGACGCTAACGACTAGCGAACGTAAAACTAATGGTAGAGCTGCAGAACCATGCTCTTTAAAGAGCCGCTGTAAATAACTAACGAACTCTATAAGGACAAGTTTAGCGCTATTTAAGCTCGGTGAATCTACATAACAATAGCCTTCTACAACGTAAGCTAACAGGAAGTTTGGGGAGCTAGGATTGAGTTACGAACGGGGTCGCGGGACCCTGACCTCGGTTTTACGATACAATTCCTACCTAACGATCCGAAATTTAAGTTATAAGAAGCCACAGACGATTAACGTTAACTAGTATATTGTAACAAAGCACTAACATAAATCGTATAATGGAGAAGTAGATGGTTCAAATCATCTAATTAAAAAAAGACATCTCGGATTTTTTTTAATTAGTTATTTATAAGACACTGAGTGAGTCAGTGCCTATGCTCTTATATATAAGTAGGTATTATTTATCTATTTTTCACCATCTACTAATATCCAAAATTGGTCGAGGCCCTGAGAAAATATGTTAAGCATTTTATAAGACTGTTGACATTAATTAATGAATTCCTAGACCTAATATTTTTTTTTATAAACATTTTAGCATCCCTGTTCGTAGTATTTGAAGTATGGCACCAGCTGTGGGCATAGATCTTGGGACAACCTACTCGTGCGTGGGGGTGTTCCAAAATGGCAAAGTCGAGATCATAGCCAATGACCAGGGAAACAGAACCACGCCCTCTTATGTGGCCTTTACGGAGACTGAGAGGATGATCGGAGATGCTGCTAAAAATCAGGTACCTATTTGTGATAACATAGTCTATACCGCTTCTCCAACATGTTTGTACCTAATTCAGATCCAAAAGACTCAATGAAATGGAACTCCCGAAGCGGGTAATGTTATTGTTACGAGCGACTACGAACGACTGGACCGGTTTCCTATGTAGGTCAGCGCACATTGTATTTGAATTACCTACATTATAAGAATAAACTTCAGTGACATATACTTTATTAATGTATTTGCATACATTTGCGTTTTAGGTAGCAATGAACCCCCGAAATACTGTTTTCGATGCGAAACGTCTTATCGGGAGGAAATTCGACGACCCAAAAGTACAACAGGATATCAAGCATTGGCCGTTTCAAGTTGTTTCTGATGGAGGAAAGCCAAAAATAGTTGTTGAATATAAGGGTGAGAAGAAGCAGTTCTCGCCAGAAGAAATATCATCAATGGTTTTGGCCAAGATGAAGGAAACAGCTGAAACGTATCTAGGGGGTAGCGTAAAGGATGCTGTAGTAACTGTCCCAGCTTATTTTAATGACTCCCAGAGACAAGCTACTAAAGACGCAGGCGTTATTGCTGCACTCAACGTCCTTCGGATCATCAATGAACCAACAGCTGCGGCCCTCGCTTATGGCCTCGATAAAAACTTAACCGGTGAAAAGAACGTCCTCATTTTTGATCTCGGAGGAGGTACATTCGATGTTTCTGTACTTCAAATAGCTGAAGGATCTTTGTTCGAAGTAAGGTCGACAGCAGGCGATACACATCTGGGAGGGGAAGACTTTGATATTAGAATGGTAGATCATTTCAGTCAAGAATTTGAACGGAAATTTAAAAAAAATCTCAAAGATAATCCAAAAGCTATAAGACGACTGCGAACTGCTTGCGAAAGAGCTAAAAGGACACTCTCTTCTAGCACAGAGGCTAGTATAGAAATTGACGCGTTGCATGAAGGCGTAGACTTCTACGCGAAGATTACGAGGGCTCGTTTCGAAGAGTTGTGCTCTGATCTATTCCGACAAACGCTTGCACCTGTTGAAAAGGCATTGAAAGATGCTAATATGAATACCAGAGAAATTCACGATGTTGTTATGGTGGGGGGCTCCATCCGAATCCCTAAGATTCAGAGACTATTACAGGTAATCTTACAAATTGCATTCGAAACAAATACGTGAATAGGCTGTACAAACCTTTTTAAATTCCAGGAATACTTCAGCGGTAAATCCCTGAATCTCTCAATCAATCCTGACGAAGCCGTAGCCTATGGGGCTGCAGTCCAAGCAGCCATTTTGACAGGTTCCAAAGACACTCGCATTCAGGATGTCCTACTAGTGGACGTCACTCCACTATCCCTTGGAATCGAAACAGCTGGAGGTGTCATGACCCGTCTTGTGGAGAGAAATTCCCGCATTCCGACAGCACAGAAGAAAACGTTCACTACGTATGCTGATAACCAGCCCGCTGTTACAATCCAGGTGAAATCAACAACTATTCAGGGGATCTTTTAGAACCAACCCAAACTATATAAAGTAAATAAAAATGAAACCTGGAATCACACCTATCTACCCATTCCTCCCTTTATTTTTAGATCTACGAGGGTGAACGAACAATGACAAAAGACAACAATTTGCTCGGAACTTTCAACTTAACGGGTATACCACCAGCGCCAAGAGGAATACCACAAATAGAAGTAAAATCAATCATTTGAAACAAATTTCTTAAATTATAACCAGTGGTTGGTTACTAAAGAACTTTTCACCAGGTGACTTTCGACATTGATGCAAATGGGATCCTAAACGTAAGTGCCCAAGACCAAAGTACTGGAAGGAAAGAGAACATCACAATTTCAAATGACAAGGGCCGTTTGAGCAAGAAAGACATAGAAAAGATGCTGCACGACGCTGAGAAGTTTAAAGCTGAAGATGATGCTATCAGGGAGAAGGTGGAAATCAGGAACCAGTTCGAGGCATACTTGTTTGGATGTAAAACGGTGAGTTTGACGATTCATAATTATCAATTAATGTAGATATCATTTCCGGTATAACTTTTTATAGCAGTCTTCGTACGGTATTATTTTGAACACTATGAAAATACCTTAAGGATTTTTTTCCAGTAGATACCTATAAATACATAAGGTCATCAATATCCTCGATGTCCTGCAAAGTTTAAAAAGAAACACTAATATTTATATTTTTCCCTTCCAGGCGGCTGAAAACTCAAGCAGCAGACTATCAGACAGCGAGCGGAACGGAGTCATCCAAGAGTGCACCACCCAACTGCACTGGCTTGAGTCCAACCCTGATGCATCCAAATCTGAATTGGAGAAGCATTTGAAAGACACCCAGCAAGTTTGCCAGCCCGCTATGATGAAGCTGCATGGCTCTGTTGGAGGTGGAGGTCCCAGTTGTGCGAGACCTGCGAGCCCGGGCGGACCTAGGGTTGAAGAGGTTGACTAAGCAGATAGATAAATAGTCTATATCCAACAGAACACAGGGTTGCTTTTAGTATACATTTTGGCTGTTTCTAGGAATATTGAAACCAAAAATAACCGCATGAAACCAATTATTTATTTGTTAAAGAAATTCATGCTTTACGCAATAAATCAAATAATGGTCAAACTGAAATAACACAAGACGTGTAATATCAAATGATTTATTACAAAAATATAACAATGTCCGAGCATCATTGGATATATTAGTTTGGTGCATGTGTGTTATAAATTATTCTAAAAAATGCATTTCGTCACAATAAACCACTTAAATATATTAACACGTTTTATTATTAACTAGCTGTTGCCTGCGGTTTCGTCCGCGTGGTACTTCGATGAAATAAAAGTAAGTTACTTCATATAACATCAGCTATCTGCCAGTGAAAGTCCCGTCAAAATACCGTATATACTTATATATGCATTTACTAAAAAGCTATTTTGATATTACAAACAGACACTCCAATTTGATTTATTTGTATAAATAAAAAAATGTTGACGAGAACCTTAACGTAAATTGTGACTAACAAAGAGTAGGAAGACAATAAACCCGCCACACACTCCACCTACTTAAATATAAGGAATCGTAAATAAATTGTCAAGGTAGCCCAAAAACCTACGTAGCCTACTTACCTAAGATACATATTGCTAGAATAAATAATAGTTATAGTACATCACAATGCACTTATATTTGTTCATTTTAGAGTTAAACAGGTAACTATGAAATGTTTGTTTACACTAATCATAATGATTTGTTTATAAACCTTCGTCTATCACGCGGGGCGAAACAATACTTTTATCACGGTTTAAGTTGCAACGAGTCACTCTCTTTCTGAATACATTAAAGAGAATGAGACAAATAGTAGGTGAAACAGAAAGGGATACTATTTTTTTGCAACTTTACTTTGTAAATCTAAAACTATCGGCTTTGTGGGACAGTTGAAGTACTAAAGGTTTTGTAGACTTGTGAAATCTGTCAAAAGCTGTATTCCTGTAACACCTTTTGTTTTTCAAGTTTCCTCCAAAGCTGATAGTTTTAGAATAACAAAGTTAAGTTTTGAAAAAAAAAGTATACCCTTTCTGTTTCAACCTGTATATATTTATGTAAAATTTTGTCCTGCCACAACCGCCGGGCTGGGCTTATAACTTTTTGAAAGCCGTGTTCAGTCCGCCAATCCGCACCAGGCTAGCGCGGTGATTTGAATCCCCTTCGCATTGAGAGGTGGCCTGACTAATGTATATCAATAGGTACAACTTTATACCATCTTAAATCTAATTCGATGTTGCAATTTACATAATAACATTCCTATGTAAAGTGATTATGAACAAATGATCACCCAGGCACCGAATTATAAGCACAATTCTTGTACTACGCTATTTCATATTTAAAAACTAATCAAATGCATTGATATGAGAGCATATAGCTACATATGTTTGTGCAATTGTTTAAAAGTAAACGCTAATAATCACAATAAGATTATTGGAACAGATTATAAAAAATAACAGGTCTATTGCTAATACCCCAGATAATAAACCCCGTACCATAAAAATACTCATTGAACTTAAATCACAGATTTATAAAATAAATAAATAATCTAGGGCCCATGTTAATAAATCAATCTCAAGTCTGAGAGCGATCTTGAGTACGCTTTTGACATGTCATTTTGTACTGGTATGACATAACGGGGACACTTCAAAGATCGGTTTCAGACTTGAGATCGATTTATTCATACGGACCTACGAAAATATTTTCTACACGCGAGTAACAGTTTTACTTTTCCAGAGTCATCCATAAAGAACCATCCTTTTTCTGTTTATGGAATAGTTTTTGTAACGTTTGTCTATGGTTGCTATAGATTTATTATAGAACTGACAAGTCTTTTTCTATCTTTTCTGAATCTTTCTCTAATTGAAATACTTATCTGTTTATTATTGGTATTACCAAAATTGTTGTGTTGTTGTTGTAGATACTCGCCTAGCATTGTCTAATATGAGTAAAATTCGTAAAAAAACAATAACGTATTCACAAACCTAATAGCACTAAACTTCAAACGTGCTTCAGCATTTTCTGTATAAACGCCGATTGGATTTCATCAGCTCTGTAAAGAGAAAACATTACTTTAACAACTACTTACTTCACCTTTGCTTTCTTACTATAAATATTTTACACTACGTTAGAACTATTTCTTGGGTACCTACGTACTTACTTGAATTGGCAACGACTCCAAATGAAATAAATTATAAACTCCCTACTTATTTCTAGATTTTTAGTGCACCCAGGTTTTTTGACGTCGGTTTATTTTTAACCGACTTAAAAAAAGAGGAGATTCTATTTTCGTTTGTGTTTTTTTATGTTTGTTCACCGATTACTCCGCCAATAGTGGACCGATTTTGTAAATTCTTGTTTTGAAGTGTATTACTCTCTAGGTGGTTTAAATCCGTTCAGTAGTTTGAGAGATATTAATGATTTACGGTCACCAGGAATTCAATATGTACCTAGTTTACCACTAAAAACATGAAAACCAACTCGAAAATAAAATAAATTACAAGGTTCCTAGTTATTTCCCCTCCCTTTTTAGTGCACCCAAGATTATTGAAGTCGGTTTATAATATATTTTTGAATTATTTTGTTATTTTTTATTATGTTTTTATAGAGTCAATAGCCTAGTGGTTAGAGGGGCCGTCCTCGTAGCTGAGAGGTTCTGGTTCGATCCCCGTCCTGGCCATTAAACTATTGACGTGAGCCCACTCCTAGCACAAGCATTAGCTTAGTTGGAGGGGCTAAAGGGAATACTAGTAATGTGATAAACACACATTGCTAGTAATCTTTATTTATAAACAAAAAATAATTTTCTAGTATTAACAGATAAAGAAACGTACTTAGCAGTGGTGACTGTGTGCATCAGGTTGACGATGTACTTGGGGCAGACGTCCTCGTGCATGACACGCGCGTGGAACAGCAGCCCCTGGCACACGCAGTACAGCAGCTCCACCAGCGGCCAGTGCGCCGGGATCATGCCCCTCTGGTATGCCCACGATGTCAGGATCTGACGGATACAAATTATTATAATCAAGGCTACTTATACTCATACATTATAATTTTTATACAACGTATTAGGTAATGAAATAGCGCAAAACCTCAGGCACTCTAACTTATTTTGATTATAAAAGTATTATTAAAGAAGCTAATTATTTGTATTTTTTTGTGTTTGCGAAATAGCAAAAAAAACATTGGCCATGACGCAACCGCCGGCCCAAGTAGGCCAATGTCGCTGAGTCGCATCGCACGTCACAAAAGCCCATTCACCTCTGATAAGAAGACGATAGAGTCAAGTAAACTTGGTAGGACGAACTAAGTGGCGTAGTTTAAAAAAAATATTTTATAAAATCTGACCCATATGTTATATTAGTGAAATTGATTCTACTTTCTATTCTGAACAAACGAATTTCAGGGCTTGCGCAATTTAACACGTTGTATATAAAATTCTGGTGTGCATGTGTTCATAATTCATCTCCTAAACGGCTTCACCCATTCTGGTGATTATTTTTTGTACTTAAGTGGTCACCTGGTTGGCCACATTAGCCACAGTTATACCCAGTAGGTGGCGCTGTTGTCGACATCCAGGAAATAAAATTTACGCTAGCGAAGCTGCGGACAACAGCTAGTAAATATGAACCAAGCCAAGTAAAACCAAGCTGTACCAAATTAACTATAGGTCATGTACCGACGAACTATGAGCATTTTTACAAGTGTTCGTTTACCTGTAATGAGGAAGTGACGGGGGCCAGAGCTATGGGCGTGGAGGGTGACGCCCTGAACGCGATCCCCGCGAGGAAGCCCGCCGGCAGCGCGTGCAGCGCGCTGTCCCTGCCGTGCGCCCGGCACAGCAAGCATACCACTAGCTGCAACAATCATGCGCCTTAGACCATCCGGAGACGAATTAAAGTCGCCGATAAAAAAAAAAAGAAAATACCGCCAAACTCAAACTCAAAATTGTTTTTATTCACGTAAGCCAACAAAGCATTTATTAATAGTCAGAATCTACCACCGGTTCGGAATGCCGCTTCCACTGAGAAGATCCGGCAAGAAACTCAATGAATTCAAGATGGTAAACATTCTCAGGAACAGCAACAGAATATGAGCAGGTGAACATACCAACTGTATGCTCCCAAACTAAGCAACGCTTGTACTATGGTTACCGTACAATAGACTGGGGGCGATCCCAGTGACACCCAGACCATGGAAAATTACGAAAAGGCCATTTCCGAAATTTACTCTGACGGGAATCGAACCGGTAACCACCCGATGCAGAGCTGAGCGGCCTACGCTCGAACCACTGCACCAAGCGGTCGTCAGCGATAGGTGGAAGAATGGTGTAGCTTAAGTTAGCAGAAGAGTTATAGAACAGTGACCGCGACCTCTTGTTGGTAAAGCCAAGCTGTAACCAACGGCAGCTCATATACGGATTGCCTCGACCGCTGTAATACCACCCTCTGACAGAAGATTGACTAAAGTAGTTATCCCTACGTTCTGTATGAGCGATGACTGAGAGAGCTGGAAGACCAACCCTTTCCCTTCCTCTGTTCCACTCTCCTTCAGGTCGGCAATGTGCGAGCTATGCACTTGGTATTGTAAGCATCTTTAAACTACGTTAACTGCTTAACATAGTATGATTGGTTGCCGACATAATACCTTAAAAAAAAACGAGCCGAAGACGATGTGAGGTTGTGCAACAAGCGAAATCAATGAAATGGTTAAAAAAAAATTAAGCTCAGCACAATTCAACATAAGATGGTATACACATAATATATTATCGATTCCTACTTCATTATAGTTACCACATCAGTTCTAAAACTAGATTAAATAAGGTTATAACTGTATAAGAAATAATTTCATTATATTATTACTATTAGCCTTATTAACTCAATTCCATAATCCATCTAAAAAACAGGTATCATTACACAACTTACCCTATAAATCCCGATGTAACCGCCAAAGAACAATCCCAGTTTCAAATGCGATAACTTCAGCGCTTTCAACGCTTTGACGGGCGTCAATATCTTGGGTATCATCGCTCTGAGCATCGTCATCGCACAGCCGACGCCGAAAAGTTGCGCCGTGCCCTGAAAAAATAAAGCTTCATTACTAATTATATTCCCGCAATTAATCATAATCATTGGGGAAGGATACGAGTAAACACTTTTTTTTAAATAAATAATACAAGCCTGAGTCTCTTACGGGAGCTTCTTAGTTTAGTTTGCGTTCCGATCCGGTTGTAGAGTTAAGTGAATATGTAAAATGTGCCTTGGCCTAAACAAAATAAACAATTTGACTTTGAGCTTGACTTTGAACAATTATAAGCATTTGAAACATAGGTGTGTGTACCAGTATTTTTCAAAGTGTGCGATAACGCCCTCTTGTGGGCGCTGGAGGCTTCCAAAGGAGCAGTACAAGGCTCGGAGAAAATTAGAGGGTATTCATGTAAAATAATTACTGTTTTCAAGATAAATACGCAACAGCTGGTTTACTGTAAAAAATATGGGGCACTAGATTTTTTTTTAATCTCAAAGTGGGCGATAGTCGAAAATAAATTTGAGAACCTGTGGTGTAGATCAGCGCTCAGAACATGCAGCCTCCGCCTATCGACCGTAGACCATTTGGCTTTAATCGTAGTGAAGAACCGAGCGGGTCACTCGAAGTATACCATAGCTACAGCATACATATTAGTGCTAAATAAAGAATTGTCCTTCTACACTTAAACACAAATAGCTGCTCTCGCCCCCCGACAATAAGGTGCAATGTCGACTGATTCAAGTGCCCACGAGGAGGCATATTTACAGATCACGCGGACCAATGGACGGCCTACCATTGCTAAAACTGGTCTATGCTTGGTGGCAAGCAGTGCTCTAGTATTTTTCATACTTGCAACATACCCTTAGCACGTAATTGATACAAGGTCCTTTATGCGGGCACGCATCGCTTCTGCCTTCGATCCCCGACACCGGCTCGCACACCTCTTTCGAAACCCGGGGCGGCGTGAAGAACCTGCACGACAAACAATATAGAATTAGTATTATTAGAGGAATCATAGCTAGTGTATCGGACGCAGCGTATCGGGGCTGCGAACAGAATCCAAACGCGATCGTCGCGCCAGTGTCATTATTCCATTTTTTATGGGGTAGGGCATGAACATAATAGGTCACAACACAAGATTCTGACTCTCACTGACTCTCTTTCTTCCCAAACTCGAGATAATTTTGTGTTTGTAGCGGCACTGACAGGAGTGAAGTAATAGAAAACGTCACCGCCAGTCGTCCAATCATACCGTGTTAAGGAAAGAACCATAACAAAAAAAAAAGCCTATTGGCGGGCTGACATGTTTTTGCGGACCGCTTGGCGCAGTGGTTCGAGCGTAGGCCGCTCAGCTCACTACACCTGGTAGTTGCGGGTTCGATTCCCGCCGGGGCAAATTTCGAAATTGACCTTTTCGTAATTTGCCCTGGTCTGGGTGCCACTGGGATCGCCCCCAGTCAATTGTACGGTACCCATAGTACAAGCGTTGCTTAGTTTGGAGCCATACAGTTGTTGTGTCAGTCTGGCGATATTTATTATTATTAATCATTCTCTCGGCTTAACTCAAGTTGACGGGAACTGAAGCGATTATATCGGTCGAAGCGGGCGGGCCGAAGCGAGCGTACGACCCACCTGATATTACCAAGGGCATGGCTCGCACGTTGCCAACCTAAAGGAGAATCACTATTCGATCGAAACACAGCTATAATAGCATAGTATTCATTTCAAAAAAAATACCAGAATAGCGGTGTCCGTTTCTTGTTGTCTCTGTCTAGTCGCATTAGATAGAAGAAGACAGCACTGCCCAGCATAAATATAATAGTTTCTTTGCCCGGTGTCCGTCGAAGCCAGCCCTTCATTTCCAATGTCCGTGCCCAATACTCGAACACCTAGCAACATAAATGAAAGAACTACCTTCTAAACTGTTTTGTTTGTCTACAGTAAAAAACTTTGCTTATTTTGGTACCTTATAGTTGGTTTTTTTTATTTTTTTGGACTATATGTTGTTGGCCAGAGTGGCCATAACAACTTCACCCGGACAGAGGGCGAGCGCGAGTGCGCTCCAGCCAGAGGGGCAGGGGGGCAGCTAGCTCAAGGGCGCCACAAGGGACACGACCTCGGCTTGGGCCGCTGCCAGAAGAGGTGGCGAGGGTAAATCTACCACCGGATCGGTATTTATAGTTGGTATGTTGATAAATAATAAATAAACAGCCGCCAGACTAACACACCAACTGTATGGTCCCAAACTAAGCAACGCTTGTATTATGGGTACCATACAATGGACTGGGAACGATCCCAGAGAGACCGAGACCAGGGCAAATTACGAAAATACCATTTCCGAAATTGGTCCCGAGGGGAATCGTACCCACAACCACTCAGTGCCGTGAGCCGAGTTGCCTACGCTCGAACCACTGCGCCAAGCGGTCATCAAATGCGGTGACGGCGCGATATTTATTTAAATACCTAACGCAATTATAAAAGAACAAAACATACAATAATACATACAACAATTACCGTTATATCGACAATAATATCTGATAATAAATCGCCTATCTTTGCGTAAGCACGTCATGACATAATGTGATTTTTAATCTCATTTTATACAATACCACTAGTTTATTGATGCGCGAAGAATAAGACTTATATAAAGCGGAATTTTGTTTTGAAATTTGTATATCTAGTTTTAGACGACCGCACGGCTTTACGTATCCCTTTCATAGGATGTATACTCACCAAGTTAACAAACAAATTGACCACCAATATCCTTCTGTATGGAGGTTCAAAGTAAACCGCGAGCCCACTGACTGTGCAGGGAAGTAGGACTGCCGTGTAGTAAGAGAACTGACTGAAGAATAACTTCCTGTAAACAAAATATTTCAAATATATTTAATGGTATACACATTAAGATGGCTGGAAACATGTTTTAAACTATAAACATGTTTAATAAATAACTAGTTAGTCAAATAAATCATGTTTTGCCAGAACATTTTTATTATCAACTAGCTGAACCCGCGACTTCGTCCGCGTGGAATTTAACTTAACAAAAAAGCCCGCTCCCGCGTTCTGAGCCCGCGATACAGAACCAATTTCTTAAATTTTGTTTTTCTAAAATAAAAGTAGCCTAAGTTACTGCTTATAACAACAGCTATGTACCAGTGAAAGTCCCGTCAAAATTGGTTCAGCCGTTTCGGAGATACTCTTTGATTTCATGTGTTTAGATTTTTTTACGCGGAACCGTAATTGTTTTTCTAAAATTAAAGTAGCCTAAGTTACTCCTTAAAACATCAGCTATCTGCCAGTGAAAGTCCCGTCAAAATCGGTCCAGCCGTTTCGAAGATTACCCGGAATAAACACAGACAGACAGACAAAAATTTTTTAAATCGCGTTTTTGTTATAGGTGTCGTATGTACTTTCATATACATTTAATGAAAAGGTATTATTTTGATATTACAAACAGACACTTCAATTTTATTTATTTGTATAGATATAGATGGCCTACATTATTTATAGATAAATAAATAAATATCGCCAGACGAACACACCAACTGTATGGTCCCGAACTAAGCAACGCTTGTACTATGGATACCGTACAATGGACTGGGGGCGATCCCAGTGACACCCAGACCAGGGCAAATTACGAAAAGGCAGTTTCCGAAATTTACCCTGACGGGAATCGAACCCGCAACCACCCGGTGTAGTGAGCCGAGCGGCCCACGCTCGAACCACTGCGCCAAGCGGTCGTCAATTGGTATTAAAGTATCTAAATTGCCTTGTAGTCAGCAAGGAACGTAATTGTAGAACTACAAACATGCTAAAATAATGCTGAATCATCTGTCAAAGGTTACGTTTAAACAATAAGGTTCAGTTTAGTAATTTGACAGTCAATAAATTACAAATTCGAAATAAAATACAAGTATAGTTGGTTTTCTTTTGGAAAATTTAAAAATAGGTGAGTATCCGGTGGGTTGTTTGTTAGCCCATGCAGAATATTTAAACCTACATGAAATTCTGGTGGATTATTATATAAGCCCACCTAATTATCAGATAAATCATTTACTTTTGAGATTATCATCGTGAATAAGACAATATGGCTTGGCATCCATTGGATGTTTTGAGTTGAGTTAAATGGAATTTCATTAATTTCCTTATCATCTGCGACTATTAGCAATGTACAGCATTGAGGCACCCAATGCAATTGTCATATATTTTCTAGTGATTCCATTCAACAAATCTATTACATGGACATAAGGCTTTGCAGGCAGCTGACTATCATTTGTTACTTTGTTTAATAAAGACATAATTTGTAGTATACTGTTTCTTTCTAGTGCAAATAATGTGATTAAACTAAGCAACTCACCTAAATATGCAATTTAATGTTACAAAAGAACTCCCTACAGTCAAACCGAAAATACTAGATTTAATGTACATCTTGAATTGTTCCAACATTTCTTTCTTTCCCAACTTTTTGCCTCTCATTAAGATTTGGATCTGTAACAAATGATGGTTGTTTTTTAATGTATTTTCATGGGGAAAATATAACAATCATTACAATGTAATACAGTGGTAATGGACACATGTTTTCCTGTTGCATAATTACACAATTCACTTTTAAAAGGCAGGTATAAATAGCTTATTTTATTGGAATGAAGTTCCTTAACGCAGCGTGCGTTAGAAGTTAAATGACAGGAATGGTCACTTAAGGAAAAAGTTTCACACCTCTTCCAGGCGTTGGTTAGAAATTATGTAAACTACTGTAGTGTCATCCACTGCGAAAAAGTTATCTCGAAACTCAACTAGATGGCATAAATTAGTTATTCAGGCGGCTGGACAGTGCAACATCCATTGAAAATTTTGTTAACTATTGGGATTGAGAATTTAAATAAGTACTTGATTTCACTCTTTACTTAATATTTAGAAAACAAATCTTAATATTTTGTGCATGCACAACATTAAACAGAGAACTTTGTTACTAACGGGGCTACTGTTTGGAGGTAGATCGCAATTAATCTGAAATTGAGCAGATCAAGTGGCCCTGTCCACCACATTAATAATAAACCTATTAATCTCACTGTTTAGTTTTTTTTTTACTCCCAAACTCCCATAAGTAAAGGATCATCCTGTTTAATACACAAATTGCCAGTATCATGTTACTATTGTAAAATTAAGTAAGTAAATATCTACATAATTAATATATAAGAAATTTCATAAGAACTCTTGTAATAATCAAATGGCACACCAATAAGTATTTATACTGAGTTGGATCGGGAACTGAATTGTCGCCATGCGGATGGCCGATCAGATCACCTGGGAGTGTTCAATTTAGTGTCAATCCAGTTATCGATCCGATTGCGTCGATTGGAAGCCTCTTTAAGATTGTTTGCAATACTTACAAGATACACCATCGCATAGAACTTGTAACTGCCTTTGATACAACTTAGCAACATCGTCGCAGTTGCGTCGGAGCACCTGTACGTCCAGGGATGGATGAGCTCATGGCAGCTGCAGTCAGTACACGCTTTTTCAAACCAATGCTTACTGGCCTCCACCATGTTTATCACTAATCATGCGTAATTTCGACACTTCCGATACGATTTCTGTATGACGCGTAACGTAATACCTTCTATGATAATCAATACTAGATTGACATAGGAAAAATTGCAATAGAATGCGGAAAGAACCGTGGGTCCGAAATTTGCTCTGGAATTATGGCTTGTGAGCACTGTTTGTGAACTAAGCTTGTGACGCCGCAAGAAAAACGTTTAAGGATAAAATTATAACGGTCGGTACTGATAAGTATTCGTAAATAAAGGAGGAAATAATCACAGAGTACCTTGTGAAAATAATTTAAAATCTAACACGGAAATTGAAAACGAGCGATCCGAACGAAACATTTGTTTGATTCATTGATTGATGGGAATGGAATAGAGTTGTGTAGCTCGCGAGCTAATGACAAAAAAGATATATATCGGTACCAAAGAGTACTCTCTTTAGCTCATATGATTTCGAATCAAATATCTCTATATCTTTACGGATATGGTTTCAATTTGAGTTACTGAACTAAGTGATTGACATGTAGTAGACAACTAGACATGTGACATAGCTCACTAGCTCTTTGGCTCAGAGATCGAAATTGCACACGACGTAAAAAGTAAAATTGACCTTTAAGTCAAATAAATAGAGTACAAATTATGAGACTTTGTTTTTGTAAACATTCAAAGTTGCTTGTATTATTTCAAACCGTTTTGTTTTAGTTACTGTACTTACGAATTACGCCTAATTATGAGTGAACTGAGTAATAGTCATTTTGTTTTGGTATGTACTGTATCGGATTGTCATATTATATTTTGTGTAGATAAATACTGTAAGTAATATATACGTGATCTGTTGCTGCGTAAAAGAAAGGCAAATTAATAAACACGCTTTCGCATTTTATTACCTATTAAACATATTACTAGCATAGCATAGACAGTATTGGTTTTTACCTACAAGTAGGTATTCTGAGCTATAGCGTTATAAAAAACACATCGCTAGTTCGCTCAGTCTTCAAACAAATCTTTATATCACTAGTGAGCTACTGATATACAAGAGTGATATATATCACTGAGTTGAAAAGATATATATATATCGAATCAGCTCAGTGATACAGTTGGCGCATCTCTAGAATGGAAACATGATGACAGTTACTGACAGCCAGATTGTCATGTCTCAGATCTGACACAAGGCGACAGTCAGTAAATTGCTGTCACAGCTGTCTGACATGCCAGTTTTTTTTTGTATTGTCATAGTTTTATATTATACGGCTAGTATATAAATAAAAGAAAATGGACTATCATCATAAGAGTTTGTAGTTTGCGTGGTTAAAAAAATTATTAGGATTTTATATATTTTCTGTTTCATCACACCCTGAACACCACTTATGTATAACCTAATTATTAATACCATTCCAATGAGCCCAAACACGATTTTTCTGCTGTAAGTTGGTGAGGATTTGGGTATTCTGCAGATTCCAGTTGATGCTGCAGCATCAGGTCAAGGTTACCATGTCCTTGCCATATCATTTAAGTAACAGGATACTCAATTTCGATATGATCAGACCTTTAGCGGAAAAGGGAAGATCTTCCAGCCAGGCGGGTGTTATGCCTGACGGGGCGGCCGTTATGCCCCGCTGGTTATTCTCGGGGTCTTGTATATATAGACACGATGCTTGCGAGACTTAATATCGTGATTCAGTTTTTCTATGAAGAATCCGTACTATGTATTGAGGCGCTGCATTTAGCGCCATCTGTCCGCTTCTGTCGGCGACGTGAATGTGAGGTCGCCACAGACCTTTGATAAAGGAAGCCACAGACCTATGGATGTTGCTTACATCCCATTAACTAGAAAACAGGTGATAATCTTCAAACGGCTGTACAGATTATTTTGAATCATAGCTAAGATCGAGACTCTCGATCAAGAAACCTATCTTACAAAAAAACTAAATTAAAATCAGTTCATTAACTTAATCAATACGATACCACCGACAGACACACAGATACACATATTCAACTCATAGCAATAGCACCCCTCTTTTTCCGTCGGGGTTAAAAACACAAACAACATAATGACCCGAACAACGTGCGATAATACACGAATACTAAGTTTCGGCGCGGCCAAAAGGTTCGGCCGATTTTTGGTCGAAACCGAAACTGCAGCCGAAACTAGATTAGATAGAAATTAGCAGAAACCGAACCTTCGGTCGGACTCTACAAAACACTCCTTTCTAACATAGCCGTTTACATAACAATCTACTACTACACCACTAAACCAGCAGCCTTGTGGAGCTGCTAACCATAGCATGGCCATGACGCAAGGCTAACAATCAGCACCATACCAAAACAGTTTTGGTTTGGCTAAAACAAAACTAATAATACTAAAACTTACGTATAGATAGAGGGTTGTATGAATTAAAGTATAGCCGGGATACACTGGTTCAGTAAAGATGAATAAAGGCCAGCTGCAGATAAATCTGTTGGCTTAACGCATCACTAAATGCCAGTATCTAAGTAGATTCATCTTCACTTGACGCAGTAGGTACCTACCTACGAGCCGCCGCATGTCACTTAAAATGAAAGTTTATTAATATAGCTAAATACTTATGGATAGGTACGTATAGATACTCACCAACAACAACACATGAAGTGGCGCAAAAAACTTGAGAGCTCCTTTAGTGGACAATATCAACATGTTGCGTGATGCATCGGTGCAATTATTTGTCCACGGGTGCATTATCTGTTGACACGTATAGTGACCAATACCAGATGCATCCACCATGTGCTTACTAACTTCAACCATTTTAATAACTTCAACCTTCAACTATTTGCGATGACTTAATACGTAAGTGGATAAATATTTTTATTTATTACATTCGATCTAAAAACTTTCAGCACAACATAATATAACACTGGCACCCGTAACCAAAGTACCTAACAAATGAACAAAGTTCGTTGTATTTTAATTGGTGCTTTTCCCACATTCAAAATAAGCAATTGTTCTTTATTTTAAATAATTCATAATGGTGTCGATTTTGCTGTCACCAAACTTCACTTAACTAAAATTTAGTTTGGTGCTGTCAAACGTCGTTTGCTATATAATACATAGTATAGTTATGTATTATTTAAAAAAAATGCAAATAATATAGGTACTTGCGCTAGATCGCCGTCGCTTAGCAAAGTGCCCAGAAAGCTGGATTTCCATGTTGAATGGCAATGCTAATTCTTTATGCAAGATATGTGCCAGCCATATGGTCACCAGTCGCCTCGACCAGTCGCTTTAACAAATCGCTAAAAATGCGATGGGCGCCCGGGCCCTACGGTCTCAGTGTCTACCCCAAACGGCTCAAACATATAACCTGGATCGAGGTTGTTATATTCGCGCTGTTTGAGGGATTCCGCGTAGGCTGCGGCACCACCAGCCTTAATGCAAGACTACCGAAGGTGGGACTGTGCCAAGGTATCGACGCATGTTGCGTCCCATACTAAAGGACGTCCCATCTTCCAAGGGATAAGCATCATACCGTCTGGTCCTCTGCCATCGCTACGCGAGAGGTCGTTAAGCTCTAAAACAGCCCCTACATTAGCGGTGGCAAGAGTTAACGTTTTCCCCCCAACGACAGCGATGTGGCACAAAGCACGTGGATCCTAACCGAAGACAGATTGTGCCAATTTGAAAAATGTGGAATCTATCAGGGTCCCGATATTTGTAGAAGATAGAGCCTGTAACCCCACATAATCCCGATTCCCACTCACTGACGGCAAGAAGGCGGGCTCGCTTTGCACAACTGTTGGCCGTATTTAAAAGTTGCTTCCGTACCAATTTGCAGAGCGGCGAGGAAGGAACCGCGGGCAGGCTAGTGTTATGACAGGCCAAGGACCAAGCATTTCTGGCCTCGGTTAGACATGCTTACTCAGAGGGACTGAAACAAGGACGTCGAATTTTGATAAGAAGGACATAATATTATGTGAATTTTGGAACAAAAAGGCAATGTCTAATGAAGGCCCAATGAAGGCCATATGAGTGTTAATTTTGAGAAGACTTCAATGAAATATTGTAGGTACTTAATCAGCCAATATGGGATAAACAAGTGTGGAGTGTATATTTTTGAAATATTTTGATATTGGCGGCAGAAGTCTGTGATTGGGGGAGACAATTTGGATTTTTTGGAGAAACGAAGCAACTGTAGGGCAATTGTTTAATAAAACAAGTTTAAATCTAAGCCAATGGTGGACACGTCGTTTTGAAGGAAGGTTAAATCTTTGAAAACGGTGTCAGCATCATCTTCTAGGGTGCCATCATCCGTAGGTATATCACACATTGAATTAGGATTCTAATATTTCAATGATAGAATGAATAGGGAGACTGAAGATGACCGGCCCGAGGGGGTCACCCTGTTGGCACCCAAGTGAAGATAGTATCAAGTTATTTTTAAATTAGGTACAATATAATAATAATAGTCTTTGACACTGGAAATAAATATAAACTATCTTTGGTTTTAGTTATTTTAAATTTAAATGTTTTATGTAAGTATGACGAAATTACCATCCAATGCATACGTTGGTACTTACCAATACATAAATTATGCATTGAATGCAATTGTGTTGACTTTGTTTTGTATCCGTAGTCTTTTTACTTTTTCTAACACCTTACCGCACAACCAGGTCATTTCTGTAACGTTAATCAGATCGTCGTCGAACCGTCCTTTTGGTGGCCTGCGAACTTTTCTAAGTCAAGTACTACGTATCAGGCTTCCATCTCATGCACTAAATTTTTTCATCCATTGCAACTTGCAATTGCAACTCATAAAGTACTTACATAAGTCTCTATTCTACTTCTGGGTATATACTACTGTATATACAAAAGTAGGTCGGTACTCTATATTGATAAAGCCAGAAAGGTAAGTAATCTGTAAAGTATTGTGTCGCGGTCATTACAGTCTAAGATACGGTCTATGAAATATATATATACCCTCACCTGTTATTTATTAGTGATAAAAAATAAATGATAGATAATATTCACATTAACACATTGCAAATAGGTTGCCTATTTAAATTGCGCCCGAATAATATTAAATAGTTAAATATTTAATTAAATTTAATTAAGTACACTGTTTCCCTCACCGGTTATTTAAAAGAAAACGTACACTAGTTATAAGATTATACCCAACAAAATTTTCACTCTCACCACTCGCATTTAAAATTTAACTATTTTATATTATCCGGCCGCAATTTAACTAGGCAACCTATTTGCAATGTGTTAATGTTGGAGCAATATCAGGAAACTTTTTATACACTTAATAGGGTCATTGTGTAGCCTTAGGGGCGCTAAGACTTAGGTTTAGGTTTAGGTTAGAACAGTGACCAAAACGCGCGAGCCGAGCGAGCGAAGCGAGCGTGCCGCGGCAGCGGCCGGCGAAGCGCCTGTATCCGAATGTGTCATTGGGTTATGTTAGTTCCCAGTTAGGGGAGCTATGGAGCCAGGACTTAGACGAAAATTAGAGAAAAAGTTTTTTTTCGTTTTGATCACTGTTCTAACCTAACCTAACCTAAACCTAAACCTAACCTAAGTCATAGCGCCCCTAAGGCTACACAATGACCCTATTAAGTGTATAAAAAGTTTCCTGATATTGCTTGATTGCCTACCTGTCGTTATCTGCTAGTCACTGTCACTACAACGCCAACGCTTGCGCCCATGACAATGTGGCGCCTATCAGATTTTTTCCCTTATTGTTGGTAAGGTAATATAGAATCAAGATAGAAGGTCACACACACCACGCAGCCCTTTCCCACGAGTAGAATTGATCATGAAACTGTCAAACATTTATGATCCTACACTTAATGATTTATTTAAATTGCACACGTTATGGATTTACATAACCAGCGACCTCATCTTCCAAATATAAGCGAATTCGCATAATAATACTTTCTTCAACCAATAGGCTCAACATTTACATTTAGCCAGCAAGTGATATAGATTTCAGTGTCATTGCAATTCAACCTCAGTTTAATAGTACATTGTTACACGAGTGGTGAAAGTGACTTATTTTTCCCGAGACGGGGTTTGGCGCCCGAGCGTAGCGAGGGCGCTAATAGTTCGAGGGACAAAATAAGTCTTTCACCCGAGGTAAACACTGTGCTTTTCATTACGAATACAAGGAAAGTAAAAATAAAAACAGGAATTGGCTAAAGAAATAATACAAGGAAGCATGAACAATACTCTACAACTCGAAAAAAAAAAAGATCGGATTGCCGCCTATTTTGTTTTTTTTTGTTGGCCGGCCAACTTCATTATTTAGCCAGTATTTTTAATTTTCATTTTTAAATATTTTGACCAAATCTATGTTATTTTAAAGAAATTGTTGAAACTAAATTATAATTAAGTCATTTAAAAGTATATATTCTTTATTTAATACTCAACTTTATGTTATTTCAATTTTACATCGTGCTGTAATTGAGTGACTGTAGAAAAAGTTTGAACATGGTTCCATAGAAATGTGAAAATGAAACTAGTTTTTTTTTATAATTTGACAGCTGTCAGTTGAAAGCAATTCTCCCGGGCCGGAAAAGTATTACTTTCAACCCGCTCCTCAGGCAACTTCAGACCTACTTTCAGAGTATGAGTAATGAAAAGAAATATGACGTAACAGTTTATAACGTTGCGTCGTCGTTGACTATATAAAGATAATATAAAGTCGCTAAAGTCCGCTTAAAAGTCATAATAATATGCGTTTTGCATGTACACCTTTATATTTAAACTACAGCGCTAAATAAATACTCGGCCTTGTCTATGGTCGCCACAAGACAAAGAAAAAGTTCTAGAAACAGCCGCAAATGTCGATTGTCGCTGCAGTCGGTAAATGGACGTTTGATGTGGTTGTTTGTCAAGAGTGAATTGTCTGTTTACAGTGATTTATTTCCCGTTACTATAATCTTAATTGGAGTAAAAGGTTATAAGGAGTAGATGAAGGTGTGTATTAATTGGTTACATAGTTATTTCATAGATTTACTAAGTGCAAGTGTGTTTAGCTATTTGGCGCTTGGGTGCCTGAACTGTGGTAGAGTTGATTCATCTCTTTCATGTCAGCTGTATACAAAGATGCTACGCATTTGCACAGTAATCGCCAAAATAATGAATTAAGTCCGTATTTTTTCTAACAATTAGGTATTGTGTCGTTGCTATACGCTCTATAAAGATGTTGGTTCATTGTATTCTTTAGGTTTACGTGCCCTAGTACGGAGGTTATGGACTTGTGTTGTCCGTATTTTTCAAGAGAAGATAATTTATCGGAAAAAGCTCTTTTATCACACCTAATGACCCCTCGCGGTGTTATTAAGGTACATAATTATCACTCAGTATTGATTTATCGTAGAAATTGGTCTCCATATGTATGAAAAAATATCATCCTTATCATCATAAGTGTATGAAATATGGATTGTTAGTAACAGAAGTATTGACCAATGCTCCTTGAAAATCATTGCAATTTAGATTTTGTAACTGTGTGTAGTAATATTTGCAATAATAAGATTGTAGTAGGTACCTATTTGAAGTCATAATTAATGTAATATTGACATATCTTTGTAGCAGGGTACCTTCATATTAAGGGCACTTGCATTCTTTGAAAAATCTGATATTTTATGGGTAACAAGTAAAAGCAATAGACTATGCAAAGAAATCTGAAAATTCCCAAGATGCATAAGTATTTCATACAGCTAAGAATACACATAGAAGATATCCAGTCTTGTTGCTATGTATGGTAGCCACAATTCAGGTTAAAACTGATAAAACATGCTATAAGTAGTTTGAGCTTGAAGTTTATGCAAATAATGTCACTGTCAGATTCCATTAATATGTATGTAGTAACTCTAGTAATTTCAAGTCAGATTGCATATAAGAGGCTATAGAATGAGAACTATGGATAGTAGTTGGAGAGACCTTGTATTTTTTTATTTTCATGTTACTATGAGGCGTACCTACATTGTGATGTACTGTTGTTTTTCACAACCTGAGCATAGTGCCTAGGACTTCACAATTGGCAGGCAGCCCGTAGCCCTGTGACTGATAACAGCCAGACCTGGATTGCTTAAAAAATCTTTCTAGGTACTTTACAGCTATTTTCTAGCTTGGTAAACCAAGTCAAGTTAGTAAACTTTCAACATACCTACATCATGTTTACTAAAAATGAAAACATAACAGCCACCTAGTCAAAAACTGTAACTTTGAATCTGACTTGAATGGATTATAAATTGACCTACTTACATTGAGAGTGGCCATTGTTTAAGATTTGACTCTTGCTATGATGGAAAATACCCACCCATAGTTTATTGAATTTAGTAAGTAGTTGCCAAGAAGTCTATTCTTTATTGATAGTGTTAGTATACAAACTGGTCTCAGTGCATATTTCAAGTAACATAATATGATTTCACAAAGATTTCGGAAGAACATCACTAGCAAAAACCTGATAGAGGCTGTTGGCTTAGAGATAGGCTGAGGATACTACAGTTTCCCTAGGCAAGATATATCCCAAGACGGGGACTAGATACACATGGGAAAGAAAATGGGAGACATTTACCCAGGAGTTGGTACATACAATAAATGAAGACATTCAATTTGCCCCTAGGTATTGCCTGCCAAAATCTAGGTATACCACATTGTGGTGTTCATTGTTTACTAATACAAAACTACAGTTTATACTAAAATGTACTTTTCCTCTATTGAAGAAGTAGCTGTGCCACTTAGATGTGCATATGTATTGTATTGTATTTGAAGTTGCGTAAGTAGTGAAGGACTTTGGCCCAATCACCTATTAGCATCATGTCCTTTTCCTTAACTGACACTTACATGTCTGAGGACAAAACTATTGTCATTAATTTCATTGGTTTACAAAATGCTATTTAGTAGGTGCTATCCCATGTAATTTTTAGGTCAGTTTTGTGTTTTTACCATAGTAATTTGTTTAATTTTAACTACTAAGATCCATACACATTTTTCTCTCACATTCATCATTATTTTATTTTCAAAATATTAATATCTTTGACTATTGGATAAATGCAATCCTTTAACAAACCTTATTTCTTCGACCTTCAGTCGGCTCGTTATTGCTGCTCAATTCCATCAGAATAATTTCAGTGGTAGATAGCAAATAGATATCAAATACATAGTTGTAACTGGGGGGTTAATATGTATTTTGAACGTATTCAAATACCGATTGTGTGATCTAATATCTCCCTTAATTCACCACGATTCCGCTAGGGGCGCTGCTGCGAAATGTATTGAAAGTTTCAATCCCTCGATCAGTATTCAATGCTATTAAAACTTGTAACCCCCCTGTATACTTATAGGGCGGATACTCACGTATATGTGGACGTATTTCAGGTGACAGAATGTCTCGCAACAAAGACAAGCATGAGGGCGCTAGCGGGCGCACTTACCACATCATGTCGGAGGCGGAGCGGGCGTCCGGCCGTCGCGGGGGCTGGACCACGCTTGAGGTGGATACTCAAATATTTAGGACCCGTATCAATAAATCGATCTCAGCCTGAGAGCGATTTTGAGTGTGCATTGGATGTGTCGTTTTGTACTGGTTCGACATAAGAATGAGATTTCCGTGATCACACTCAGACTTGCGATATATTTATTTATTAATACGAGCCTAAGACTTTAAAAACCTGACGTTTAAAATCCCAGATGTCTAATATCTTCAAAACGACTGAAGAGGTGCTCCGTTACACACTTATATTCCTTTGAACCTGGGACAGCCAGCAATGTAAGTCACTGAACAATCATAATTTTCAAATCGGTTAATTACTCTTTATTTTAAAACTTTGGTGAACATTTAAATATTACATTATTAATAAAAGTAGTTAAAGATTGTTTGCATCAAGTATAATATTTGATATAAATATGTTCAAATGGTTTGTAAAACTGAGAATGTTCAGCGACCTATCTCGTGGAAAGTACCAACTCCTGAATGGATTTTTATCTGGGAAGGGTTCTAGCACCTTTCTAAACTGTGGGGTATTATTGGTATTGTCTTAACAGATATAACACGATTCGGGCAATCGAATCTTGTCCATGCCGCGCTTGCGACCACTAGGTCAATGAGACAAGATGGCATTTGACATCCATTCAATTTTGCAACATCTCTTATGCAATGAGTACAAATGATGAAATTAAAAGGCAGTTCAGTGTACATTGGAAACTGTATGGAGTTCATAATTTCGCGACAGGCTTGCAGTATCAGCTCGCCTCTTCTGTTACAAAGCTGTTACAACACTGACAAAAACAATGTCATTTACAATGCCGGTTGCAGTTTTAGCTACCCGAACAGATATGTTGGTAGCAATTACCTGTTGATGTGTTAACCTTCTCAAAGGTCCTCCTTACCCAGTATGCTAAACGACCAAGAGGTTAAATACTTTTATTTCCTTTGAATTAATAAACGTGCAGAATTAACAAGCAATGTATTATTTTATTCCTATGTCGGGAAAATATGTTGTTAGTGTTATGTAAATGTTGAATTAATTAACTTTGAAGTTATAACATAATAATTATACAACTGTTCTTCGGTAGGTACCTATAATACACACGTGATGACTAACTCTTATGATATAATTCAAAATAAACTAGAGACATCATCACGCCTATGCTCCGTAGGGGTAGGCTGGGATGCAACGTAGTATACCCACATTTCGACGATTGCATTCGTTTGATGAGGTAATTCTGAAATTTCTTAACAATTACAGTACGATTCCCATCGAACATAGCCGAAGTGCATTTACAATGAGGTTAATGAAATGAAAGTTTATTTATAGTAGTACACAGTTCATAATTCCGTGCGTTCAAGCGCTTTTGCCATACCTATTATTGGAATCAAGTATAATCAGCACGGGAGTTTAGGTCCAATTAGTCATGTTACGATCCGTGGTGCCTGACAACTGGTCTTCAATCAGCTGTAACAGTCTTGTTTCTATGGCAATCAGCCCATACCAGCTATTTTTGTCTCCCGCTTTGCACCGGAGGGAAGTGGAATTTTTTTCTTCCGACTCCTCCTATTATTTCTTTCGATTAAATTCGTGCGGGTTCCAAGACAATTTAACTTTTCCCCGGGACTCGTAGAGGGTCAAACCTCGACGTCATTATTGGTCACCATTGTCGCTCCTGGCTTACAGGACTTACAGTGGTGGGAGTGTGTGGCGGGACTAGTCCCAATCAAAAGTTCATAATTCAATGGAGAAACGTGCGTCGCCTTTGGAATCCGCCGCCGACGTCGCAAGTATGAACTTTAAATAACTGTGAAGACACTTCAATTTCCTTTACCGCAGTGTAAATGCTCTCCGCATAACTACACTGGATGTGAATCGTACTTTACAGTCGATTCAGACTGAAATGTCAGCGAGCGAAGCGGGGACTACAAAAACATATAATTTTAAACCATGTTTCAAGACGCTGAGGGTACAAAGTAGATCGATCCATTGTGACCTGCACAAATAATCACAAATCTATATATTAATACGTGAAGGAAAAACTTTCAAACGCTTAATACGAAAATTGTGCGGACGGAGGAGTATGAAACTTGGCACACTTATAGTTTATATAGAGAGGGAGTGCAGAATGCTAATATTAATATTAGCATTAGAAATACATTTAAATCAATAAATAAAACATTACACACACTACCATGAATTGACACACCCACATTTGTAACCTCCACACCGACGACTGACAAACGGTGACAGTTTTTGGAGGGCGGGTCTTCCATAGTGCATTCTGCGTGCCAGTATCAAATAGTCTTGGACAATAAAACCTTAATGACGTTTAAAATTAAAATTAATTATGGTCCAATAACAACGGGGATACTAGTAACAGTAAACTGACGTATCTTCCACAGGGAATACTAACAATGTTCGTGTCTATAATTAGGTAACAGGAGGTGTCCGCGCCCTGGCGCCGCAACTGTTCCAATTGACGCACCTGACCGCGCTCTATCTGAACGACAACTCGCTGCAGAGGATCCCGCCCGACATCAGCCAGCTCGTCAACCTGCACTCGCTCGACATATCGAACAACAAGCTGAGGTCGCTGCCCGCCGAGCTCGGAGACCTGATACAGCTGAGGTAAACACACATTTATTTGTGTAGGTACATACTGTAATGTTACAAAGTGGGCAAACATGCATACGACCCGCCAGTTGTTAGCGTAGCCTATAGATCATCCTTTCCCAAAGTGGGCGATAACGCCCCCTTGTGGGCGCTTCAGGCCCAATGGGGGGCGGTAAGAGTCCAAGAAAATAATGGCGGCGTTGTGTAGCTCACAATAATCAATTAATTTAATTCGACGTCATAGTGGTTTTAAGTACTTAGGTGAAAAAATGGGGGCGCTAAAATAGTACATTGTTACACGAGTGGTGAAAGTGACTTATTTAGTCCCGAGACGGGGTTTGGCGCCCGAGCGTAGCGAGGGCGCTAATAGTTCGAGGGACAAAATAAGTCTTTCACCCGAGGAAAACACTGTGCTTTTCATTACGAATACAAGGAAAGTAAAAATAAAAACAGGAATTGGCTAAAGAAATAATACAAGGAAGTATAAACAATACTCTACAACTAAAAAAAAAAAGATCGGATTGCCGCCTATTTTTTTTTTTTTCGTTGGCCGGCCAACTTCATTATTTAGCCATTATTTTTCATTTTCATCTTTAAATATTTTGCCCAAATCTATGTTATTTTAAAGAAATTCTTGAAACTAAATTATAATTAAGTCATTTAAAAATATAATTCTTTAATTAATACTTAAATTTATGTAATTTTAATTTTACATCGTGCTGTAATTGAGTGACTGTAGAAAAAGTTTGAACATGGTTCCATAGAAATGTGAAAATGGAACTAGTTTTTTTTTAATAATTTGACAGCTGTCAGTTGAAAGCGATTCTCCCGGGCCAGAAAAGTATTACTTTCAACCCGCTCCTCAGGGACTTCAGACCTACTTTCAGAGTATGAGTAATGAAAAATAATTTATTCTCAGAGTGGGCAGTATACAAAATAAGTTTGGGAACCACTGCTAAGGATGCATGCAATACCAAAGGCATTGATCGCACGTTGCCGACCTTAAGGGGAGTAAACAGGGAGGGAAAGGGCGTTGTTGGGCTTAACGCCTGTAAAGATAACGATATTTAATTTAAATAAAAATGTGTCGTGATCTTAGTCCATCCATACATATCATGTAATGGAAGAATTATTGTTATTTTAAACAATTGTAAACTAATCTGAACTTAATAGATCTGATGATGGTAAAGTTTTTGAATGCCCAACATGGTTTTACCATTGTCAGTGGAACATTTTGATACATGGCTCACTATAAATAGAATTTACAGAATAAATTTATACACGGTGAAACAAAAAGGGTTATCATATTTTTTTGTCGAAGACAGGTAGAATTGTGAACTAAACCTAGTTTATTATTATGATAATATAAACTGCATGGAAATTATGAACGGGTGTTGCTGCAAAGAGTGTAATAAAATACCTACTTAAGTATACGAAATAGGTGTGTTGCGATTGTGACGTGATGCATTCGTGTTACAGCGTTTCGTTGGTAGCTCCGTAAAGAGTATGACAAATTTACGGCGAATAATTATTATTGTTATGATAGCAAAGTCGTGAACAAAAATTGTTCCAGAAAATACTGCAATATACCTAACTCTATCTTTGACGCAGGTGTCTGAAAGAGATCGGTAAAAAAAATCGTATCTATACATCCATACATATTCTATACAAATAAATAAAATTGGAGTGTCTGTTTGTAATATCAAAATAACACCTTTTCACTAAATGCATATGAAAGTACATACGACACCTATAGCAAAAACGCGATTTAAAAAAAAATTGTCTGTCTGTCTGTCTGTGTGTTTGTTCCGGGTAATCTCCGAAACGGCTGGACCGATTTTGACGGGACTTTCACTGGCAGATAGCTGATGTTATAGGAAGTAACTTAGGCTACTTTAATTTTAGAAAAACAATTAGGGTTCCGCGTAAAAAAATAAAAACACATGAAATCAAAGAGTATCTCCGAAACGGGTGGACCGATTTTGACGAGACTTTCACTGGTAGATGGCTGATGTTATAATCAGAAATTTAGGATACTTTTATTTTAGAATTAAAAAAGAAAAAAAATGAAAAAAAGGGTCCTGTCGTGCGGGCTTAGAACGCGGGATCGGGCTTTTTTGTTAAGTTAAATTCCACGCGGACGAAGTCGCGGGCTCAGCTAGTTTATTATAAATAGAGACTAATTTAATTCAAACGATTGTAATGTGTGAAAGTTTTGGTTATTTCGAAAGGCAACACAAACGACTGGAGCTATTTTATTAAGGAAAGTTTTTGTGTGGTGGTTATTTTTGCATTAACTAAAAAAGGAATTTTTTTTTTAAAAAAAAAACGACAAAATGTGAGTGCCCCAGTAGGCCTTAACAAAATAAACTATTTCAATTGTATTGAATTCAATCTTTGAGGCCCTAATGTCCGACAGTGGACGTCTTCCAGCCAATGGATGGATGGACGATAAGTACTTTGGTTCTTATGTACCTACAAATCTGCTTTTATCGAGTAACCACTTTCTTTTTGCTAATTCTTGCAAGTGAAAGCCTTTGCTCCAAGTCAAATTTAATATACTTTTTCATTACTCATACACTGAAAGTAGGTCTGAAGTTGCCTGAGGAGCGGGTTGAAAGTAATACTTTTCTGGCCCGGGAGAATCACTTTCAACTGACAGCTGTCAAATTATAAAAAAAAAAAATAGTTCCATTTCTATGGAACCATGTTCAAACTTTTTCTACAGTCACTCAATTACAGCACGATGTAAAATTGAAATAACATAAAGTTGAGTATTAATTAAAGAATATATACTTTTAAATGACTTAATTATAATTTAGTTTCAACAATTTCTTTAAAATAACATAGATTTGGTCAAAATATTTAAAAATGAAAATTAAAAATACTGGCTAAATAATGAAGTTGGCCGGCCAACGAAAAAAAAACAAAATAGGCGGCAATCCGATCTTTTTTTTTTTCGAGTTGTAGAGTATTGTTCATGCTTCCTTGTATTATTTCTTTAGCCAATTCCTGTTTTTATTTTTACTTTCCTTGTATTCGTAATGAAAAGCACAGTGTTTACCTCGGGTGAAAGACTTATTTTGTCCCTCGAACTATTAGCGCCCTCGCTACGCTCGGGCGCCAAACCCCGTCTCGGGAAAAATAAGTCACTTTCACCACTCGTGTAACAATGTACTATTTATTAAAATTCATTACGTAGGTGTAACTTTAGTTGTATGGCTGTTTGTGTAAACCTTTTTTTGTGCGGCTCAAAATGTGTTAAGGTGGAGGCGCCTGTCTAGCCCGCGAAATTCAAAATTTTCGAGTATTTTTATAGTTTATCCAAAATCTGAAAACATTTAAGACAACATTTTGTGATTTGCGACAAACACAGTATGCAGTGCGTTTATTAATACATTTATTTTACTCTAAATATTATCACGGTGGATACGAGGGATGCCTTTTAAGTTTTGTCGTTTGAAGAAAAAAACACAACTAGAACCTTATAGTACTTTTTATTGTTTTTCAAAGTATTCACCACGTAGCTTAATACACTTTTCCATTCGCTCAAACCAGTTATTATAACATTTATTCCACTCTAAAGTGGGGGTGTTCAAAATGGCTGACTTGAAAGCGTCGACTGCTTCTTCACTGGACTGGAACCTTTGACCACGAAGACTTTTCTTAATTTTAGGAAATGTAAAAAAATCGTTAGGGCTTAGGTCAGGACTGTATGGAGGATGGTCAAGAATTTCTACTTTTTCCTGCTTCAAATACTCAATCGTTTGACGAGCGCTGTGTGAACTTGCATTGTCGTGGTGCAGGATGATGCGTCGCTTTGAGTTAGATTTTCGAAGTTCGGCGATGACTTGTGGTAAACAAACTGTGGTATACCACTCTGCGTTAACCGTTCTACGATCATCAAGTGCAATAGTCGCAACATGGCCGGTTTTTCTAACGAACGTGGCCACCATCTTCTTTGAAGTGCTTCGAGAACGAACAACTTTAGTCGGCTTTGGCTCGTCTTGAAAAACCCAGATTGTAGATTGTTGTTTGGAATCAGGATCGTAGGCATAGATCCAAGATTCGTCACCACTGATGATGTCGTAGACGTGATTTGACTCTCCTCGGTTGAACCTTTGCAGAGTTTTCTTACACCATCTGACGCGGGCCGCCTTGTGATCGTCGGAAAGCAGATGCGGTATCCAACGGCAAACTAGCTTTCTTACACCAAGCGCTTCATGCAAGATTTTCTGAATGGTTGTCCCTGAGATGCCTAATAGAGCCTCTATCTCTCGATACGTCACATGACGATCTTCGAGAATTAGTTGTCTCACTCCAATGATGTTATCTTCAGTGAATGCAGATTTTGGGCGACCTTCGCGAGATTTGTCACTAACACTAGTATGTCCACGCTGGAATTCTAAATACCAGCGTTCGACAGTCCGCAGACATGGGGCTTCATCCCTGAACACAGATATTAGCTCTTCAAAACACTGAAGCCGTGTCAGGCCTCTTCTAAAGTTGTAGAAAATTATTGCACGAACATATTCCTTAGAAAGATTCATTTTCGTACGTAACCTGACAGATTCTAATCGACGCTGTGACTAAACAATAACATTAATCCTAATACATTCAACTGTTTTGAGATTCGAAATTTAAACACATTCGAATATAGAACAGTTCCAAATTCAAAATTGCCGGGAATTATGGAAACGACAGAACTTAAAAGGCATGCCTCGTATGATACTAGTAAATCCCTAAATATACAAACATTGCCAGATTATCTGGATAGCTGTCGTTCTTGAAATGTTTTAGAGTAAGTTGGATATATTAATAAATGCACTGCACACGGTCTTTTTCGCGAATTACAAAATGTGCCTTTTATTATAGTCAGATTTTGAAAAAAATCTAAAAAACCTCAAAAAATTTGAACTTCGCGGGCTTGATGGGCGCTTTAGCCTTTAGTAATTAAATTGTTTACATGCTAACAGTGAATTATATTGACTCGTTACTAAATTGCCTTATCAATATTTTTGATGTGTATGAAGTCCAATGCTATTCATGTTAGTTTTGTTTTCCTAGATAAAATAATTGATATAATCTTCAAAGGTCGTTTGAATGTAGGAAGGACATTTATCGCAAACAATTGTAATTAAATGATGTGGATTAAGATTAGGTATATAAAAATGATTCTTGTTTGGATAATAATGCCACAGTTTTACCAAGTTAAACGACATCTTGATTCCAAGAACTCACCCTCGTATTCACAGACATTACTATGAGGTATCACAGTGCGCGCGAACGCGCGCGCATCCCATTGATAAATGTCAAACTTTCTATAGAATTAAACCATTCTTGGACAAGTATTGTTCGTAAATACGGCCGTCAATGTTATACATAGAGATAACTAGCTGTGCCCCGCGACTTCATCCGCGTAGTATTGAATTATTGGGTTAAAAAGTATCCTATATGTTAATCCCGGTTATAATCTATCTGTGTTCCAAATTTCATCCAAATCCGTTCAGTAGTTTTTGCGTGAAGGAGTAACAAACAAACATACATACATACATACATACACACTCACAAACTTTCGCATTTATAATATTAGTAGGATCTAATCTAATTAACATTAAGTGCGTGATTAACTGCAACAATCTCTTAGCAGAATCTGTCAGGTTTGGGATTTCTTATAAAAACGTAACATGAACATTGACCTACATACTTTAAACCGGAATGGTCAATATTATTTAGTTTAATTGATCCACTGACCCACGGTATTCGTGCCAAGCTCGTTTTTGCGATCATAAAGTAGGTACCCTACCATCGAGGGTCTAGTGTTTTCTGTGCTTCACCCATAAGGGAAGTTTCTATGCAAATTTCGTTCCGAGATCCACAAACAAATTGCGAGTAAAAGCCAGTTTACACATACAATTTTATTAACGTAGTATTTTTATTATTATAAATACATATTCTTATTATCAAGTAACACAACATAGCGTACACGATTGTCCCATAAAGGCCTTACGAACAGAGATTGTATATAAATACGAATTAATTCCGATCGGTGAGCAACACGGTTGGCCTCGTTTGATATCTCCGAACGAGCTGGGCGCTCATTAACTGGCAAACAGTCGACCTTCTATGTGAAGTCACTGTACGATGTTACCTATTAATCGTTGATTAGGGACCATTTGAACGTGTCACAGTTTACTCTTGCTGTCCAATCAAAAATAGCGCTCAATGCGGTAAACAACTCGATAGGTGACCGCTATTGGTATTAACAACTAAGCGCTCCCGTTTCTGCTTAGGAGGACACGTTAAGCTTTTGGTCCCGGCTGCTACAGCCGTTAAGCCATGTCGGAGGCCTTCCACCAGCCTGAAAACTCTGACAACAGCGTTGGTCACTAGCTCATACAATGAGTAGAATAATTGTGATTAAATTGCCCCCTATGTGGTGAGCAAATGCCTTTCTCTGGCATTTATTAAAGGCGAATTATCACTATGGACTCATTACTTGTCACGTATGCTGGTGTCGAGGGTTCCGTATCTCAATAGGAAACAGAAATTTTATAAAATCTCTACCGTCTGTCGGTCTTCCTGTCTTTAATAGTCATTTATTTCGGAAATTGTATTAAAATTTGTGAATTATGGATGAATCGGACTATGAATGAAGTACCTATTTATTGAATTTATTTCATTAAAAAACTCAAATTAAACTATAAGTACTTAGGGATTATTACTGAACCAATATGCAGAAATAAATGGTATCCTCATGTTATTAAAGGTACACGGAAATAAACATTCACGCGTTTTATGTGCTTCTATTTGTGTAGGAGTCGTTTTATATCTGGAAATAACAGTAAACCATTTTAAATGGAGGTCTCTATACTGCAGTTTTGTTTGGAATACAACGGGAGTATACTTAGCTTTATTTTAATTTTATGTCTATACTCCCAAGATCAATGTTTAACTCAGATTATTGAATGATAATATCACAATTATGATATTTACATTTCACCACTTATCATTCCCAATGTGACTTAAACAATCAACATAATATACATTTCAATAGATATCATTTACATATTGTATCGTTTATCTTGCGATAATTTATTGTCATACGAATATATTTGACTTTAACATGTTTTATATGTATTATTCGACCACGTAAACCAACAAGGTCGTTGAACCCTAGCCGAGCCTGTTATGATAAGTATGCGAATTGGCTTATATTTTGTAAACACGAAGCAAATACCGTTTGTTTCACTGTTCTGATTCTGGTTCGCGTGCCTGTAAATTATAACTAATAGCTGAAACATTTTTGATTAGAGTTTGGTGGTATCGTGCATAGTCTATGGGTCGTTGACACTAGAAGCACAGTTCGTAAGAAGTGTACTACCTACCTACTATTTTAATAGATTGTATTGTTATTGTATTTGCTATGGTTAACAAGCCGGAAAATTTTATACGTGTACCTATTATTTGTCCATGGCGCATGGCGGTGATAGTATTAGACCATGTTTGGCCATATTGGACGCCGACTCAAAATTGGGTGGAGAGGCTATTTAGCTAAAAAAAGTTTTGTAAGAAGATAAGTCAAAATAACTTTATTATATAGGGTTAATGGTGATTCGACGTATTTCTTGCAGGGTGTGACACTTCAGTTGTTAAGAGGATTCTTTATGTTCTAGGAAATCCAGTAGTTTTCGAGATCCTCAGTCCCATCTCTCTCATTCCCTTCCAGTAATCTCACTTCTCTTCAGGTTGGCAATATGTGAAATACACAAAACACAAGTTAAATCACAAACATTGATATTATCAAATTATCTGATAATGGAACAAAATGAGATGGGATCAGATTACAGTCAATTTCACATAGAAAGGACCGGAACTAAATTGTACACAATGTAAACTGTATTTCCGATACGCGACTACAGCGGTGCATCTACGGGACTTCGTATGTGAAATAGACCATAGTTCGAGGAATACTCTAATGATCAGTAACCCTGTCTGTATGTAAATATTTATTTATGGAATCTTCAGTATTAAACTATTATATTCCTTACAGAGAGCTGTCCTTGCACAACAACTACCTCCGTGTGCTGCCGTACGAGCTGGGCAAGCTGTTCCACCTGCAGATGCTGGGCCTGCAGGGCAACCCGCTCAGCAAGGAGATGCTCTCGATATACAACGAAAACAACGGCACCGCCAAGCTGTTGACGTACATGCTCGACAATTTACAAGGTAAGGAGAACTTGGCTGACAATGAATTGTGGACTCTGTTGTTAGTACATTAGAATTGAAATTAGGAATTTAATATGGCTATTAGTTGAAGTGAAGTAAACATCCAGACTGAAAATACAATCAATGATTATGACATTAGAGTTCCAAATCGCATAACGCGATGAAGTTTTCTAGCAAGGTGCTGCATTGAAAGCAATTCTTAATTAAATGAATATCGCCAGACTGACACACCAACTGGATAGTCCGAAACTAAGCAAAGCTTGTACTATGGATACAGTACAATGGACTGGGGGCGATCCTAGACCTGGGCAAATTACGAAAAGGCCATTTACGAAATTTACTCCGGCGGGAATCTGGGTTTGATGGGACTCTGCTGCATCCTCATGCGATCTCCCAAGCGGATGTGAACTCTTCTGTCTTTCGAAAGTCAACTATTCTGCTCAATGTTGAACGAACTCATTTACCTACGTCATATGAAGTGCGGCCTTTATAGTCTGAAGAAATCACGTTCACAGAAATGTGCAAAATTGCTTATGGTTTATTTTTGCTTGACACGTTGTTGATAAAGTTTACGTGTTTTATCTTATAACCTAACACATTGGGTTTATTAATTATGGAATAAATTTGAATTCGCGATAAAATGTGTTGCTATAGTTAGTAATAAGTAGTTTGTTTAATTCAATTATTAAATTAATCAGGACAAACTTATTTATTGATCCTAATGGTTATCGTTAATAATCCTGTGTATTGAAATTCCAAACTATTTAAAATATTTTTTTCGGTTTTCGAAACTTTTTAAAATGCTACAACCAACGCCATCTAGTTGTGTTTCAAAAAACTATTTTAGTTCTTACATTAAACCGTAGATGTCGCTACTTGAAGCGTTTCAACGTTTACCTTAGCTAGAGTCCGCTCTAATTGCGCATCTTATAATTCGATATAATTTTAATCCCCTCGGGACTTAAGTCTTCATAAATTTAAACGATGTCAGGTTAATTAAGACAAAGGTCACGGCGGCGGGCGAGCGCCTAGTTAAAATGTCTTTGTTACCTGGAATAATTTATCCTTATAGTAAAATAGTCTTTAGGGAAAAGGGTTTTTCAATTTCGTTGTATGTATCTATTTAAGCTCACGAAGGCACGTGAAATTAAGGGATAGAAACATTAATTATTAATTTACAGCAATTTTTGTAGCTACTAATATAGAAAAAACTGCTGAGCAAAAACGATTATTTAATTATGATTAATATATTTGATACTATCAATTTACATCAAGATAGCTTCCACTGTTTTTATTCTGTATCTCATTATTGATTGTAGCATTTTTTATCGTGTCGTATGTTTAGCTTAATGTTATCTATCAACAAACATGTATTTTAATATTACCTAGTCAGTTGTAGACTTCACGAATATTTCATGTCATTCCCAAATTCGAGCAACTTCGTGATCTCGATATAATTTCACATTTTTTTTATTACTTTGTGCCACATCAAATCTTGTAGAAAATAGTGTACCTGTTCTTCGTTTTGGATCTTCAAACTAGAATGTTCAACTTAGAACGTGTCACGTGTACTTCACTGAATATGACACACTTCACATCAGCTTTTGCTCGCGACTTCGTCCGCGTGGACTTCGTCCCTTTCAAACTTTCATCCCTCATTTTGCCTCTTAGTGGTGGATTTTCTAACATCCTTCCCTAGTGAAAGCCTATACAGTATAAATGGTACCTACTGTAAAAAAACAGTGCCGTCTAGGGACGCCCGAAAGAAGCGAAGCTTTAAAGTATAAAAGCGTAGGGCGCCGCAGCTGCCACTCTGTATACCTATATGTATCGTGTAACGCTACTGACGTCATCGAGTAACGCTACTGACGCTTAGCATGGATATAGTTGCCGCGGGGCGAGCGACCCGAACGTCCGTATATAATTTATTCGTATTATTTCTAACTAGCGGTTTAGGCTGTATGTTTATAGATCATACAGTCATTAAGACAGATATTGTTTGTAGACGCGTGTTGTTACTTTAATATGTATCATAACTGAGAGTTTGTTTTATTAATAAGTGTTAAACCTCAGTTTGATAACATTTCACACAATAAGTTTCCAATTCTGATCTACTTCCGACTAAGTCGGTCATTAATAAATTGACACAAAAAGCTGTCTACTATAAAAATAACTGATCATCTCTTTCATTCCAACAAAAGAGATTGTTGACAATAAAACACGAATACAATTCATCCGAACCAGTGCGTTACCGTCAATAATCGCGGCGCAATTATTGAGGTAAACACAGTAGGCGGTTGCCTGGTCGCCGTCGCGAACACAAAAGAAAGTGTAACACGTAATATCGTGTACAAAACGAGCGATTTAGACTACAAGTTGACGAATTAGTTAATTACTCGGCAGAATCAAACTCATATGTTTTTTTTAACGACTTCCAAAAAAAAGAAAATGTTCTTTGTTTATCCATTACTCTGTCAAATGTTAAAAGTCGGTGTCACTATCTTTACACTACGTTAGGACTACTTCTTAGGTAGATCCTACCCCTCCTTAAATTGGTACTGACTTTAAACGAAATAAACTATAAGGTCCCTAGTTATTTCTAGTTTTTTAACGCACTCTGGTTTTTATGACGTCGGTTTTTTTTTGTTTGATGCTTGCATCCTCTTAGTGTGGACGGGATAAACAAACAGCGGGTTTAACTAGGGATGTAAGTAGTAGTAGAAGTGTGATTAATGAATTCACGGTGACTACAGCTCGTAACTGGCCTGTCTCGATCAGTGTGGTACCACCTCCTATCACTGATAAGCGTAAAGGAGCTGTTATAACTGCGTTTTGTTCGATGACTGCGAGAGCTGGAAGCCCAACACCCCCCCTCCCCCCGCCCCCTCGCTTCCCTTCCCTTTGTCCGATTCCACTTCAGATCGGTAACGTGCGAGTAATGCGTTTGGTATTGCAAGCATCTATATGCTACGGTAACTGTTTGCTTCAAGCTGGTCGTAAGCTCATTTTGCTGATTTTACATTAAAAAAATGGCTATATCTAAATATATATAACTCAAAGGTGACTGACTGACTGACTGACTGACATAGTGATCTATTAACGCACAGCCCAAACCACTGGACGGATCGGGCTGAAAGTTGGCATGCAGGTAGATGTTATGACGTAGGCATCCGCTAAGAAGGGATTTTGGTTAATTCTACCCCCAAGGGGATAAAATAGGGGATGAAAGGTTGTATGAAACTTTGTCAATTAAATTCCACGCGGACGATGTCGCGGGCACAGCTAGTATATCATAATATTTGTATAGTAGCGAAGGCGAGAGAGTTCTCTTGCGTTCTTTCGCTTTGTCTGTACCTGCCATTAGACACATTTTCTTAAGAATTAATAGGCGTAGTGATTTCATCTGTCTCTATGACAGTTAATAGAGGAGATGCGATTGTCTCGCTCTTGCACAATGGAGTTAGAAAGTGTGAGAAGCTGTGCGCTGCGATAATATTAATTGTTTAACGACTGTTAACGGGGTGAGGGGGTCAAGTTGTTGTTTGGTTTCTTTGATATAATGATGGGCTAAAAAGATGGGGGTGGTAATTATAATATGTAGCACGACCGCTTGGTGCAGTGGTTCGAGCGTAGGCCGCTCGGCTCACTACACCGGGTGGCTGCGGGTTCGATTCCCGTCAGGGTAAATTACGGAAATGGCCTTTTCATAATATGCCCTGGTCTGGGTGTCACTGGGATCGCCCCCAGTCCATTATACGGTACCCATAGTACAAGCGTCGCTTAGTTTGGGACTGTATAGTTGGTGTGTTCGTCTGGCGATATTTATTTATTATTATTATTTATAGCTTAAAATTCTTCATTAACAGTGACACTCGGTCTTGAAATAATCATCCCAAGTAATGCCAATCCGGCACGTTATAAGGGAAAGTCCAATAGGAAATTCTAAAGGACTCATTGGAGGCGGATATTAAAAATGCGGGCTTCGATGAAATGAAATCTAGAGAGATTGAAATATCGACCTTTTTGATCACAATAACGTTTTTATGCGGCTTTTTGGCATGACTAATTCGTCATTCGCATCCAAGATTAGCATGCAAATAAAGATAACTATTATTGTAACGTTCGGAAAGCGTAATATTGCGTGTTACGAGTAGAAAGTATTCTCATAAAAGGCCCAAGAAATCTATTGTGTTTGGCTATATTCGTTGGCAATAAACTAATGGGTTTGACCGGTTGGTAAAATGGACAAGAAAGCGCCTGTCCGTTGGACAAATCGGTTCGGCGATTGATTGCTCTGTCATGAATTTGTCTCTACCGTCCCGGTCATATTGAAATGACATTGAAAGTGACCAGCGTTGTGTGGAGAAAATATTAAAATCTATTTAATATTTTATTATTATTATTATTTCTTATTTTAATTAAGTTCAAGGTGCAAGCTTTCATATTTTACTCCATCTCGCCAACAGATCGCATCAAGAGTTGCAATTTAAAATAATATAAACCTTACTTATCTATACAAATAAATAAAATTGGAGTGTCTGTTTGTAATATCAAAATAACACCTTTTCACTACATGCATATGAAAGTACATACGACACCTATAGCAAAAACGCGATTTAAAAATTTTTTGTCTGTCTGTCTGTGTGTTTGTTCCGGGTAATCTCCGAAACGGCTGGACCGATTTTGACGGGACTTTCACTGGCAGATAGCTGATGTAATAGGGAGTAACTTAGGCTACTTTAATTTTTGAAAAACAATTAGGGATCCGTGTAAAAAAATAAAAACACATGAAATCAAAGAGTATTTCCGAAACGGCTTGACCGATTTTGACGGGACTTTCACTGGTAGATAGCTGATGTTATAAGTAGTAACTTAGGCTACTTTTATTATAGAAAAACAAAATAAAAGATGGGTTCTTGCGCGCGGGCTCAGAACGCGGGAGCGGGCTTTTTTGTTAAATTAAATTCCACGCGGACGAAGTCGCGGGCTCAGCTAGTAAATAAATAACTATAAATAATCGCCAGACGAACACCAACTGTATGGTCCCAAACTAAGCAACGCTTGTACTATGGGTACCGTACAATGAACTGGGGGCGATCCCAGTGACACCCAGACCTAGGGAAATTACGAAAAGAACATTTCCCAAATTTGCCCCGGCGGGAATCGAACCCGCAACCACCATGTGCAGTGAGCCGAGCGGCCTACGCTGGAACCACTGCGCCAAGCGGTCGTCAACTTCTTAATAATAGGTACCGAATTCTTAGGATTCTTGTTTAACATCATCAAATAAAATAAAATGGTATCCCCAATAAAAATAAACAACCTCAAATAGTAAAACAATCTTACAATTTTTTTGATGTCCACGGGCAATCAGTATCTAGACATATCGTAACATAGAAAATTTGTAGACTATTAACTCGGCTAACGACTACGGTAGTAAACGAATTATTTTTTATTTGAGACTAGCTGTACCCCGCGACTTCATCCGCGTAGTATTGGATTATTGGGTTAAAAAGTATCCTATATGTTAATCCCGGTTATAATCTATCTGTGTTCCAAATTTCATCCAAATCCGTTCAGTAGTTTTTGCGTGAAGGAGTAACAAACATACATACATACATACATACATACATACATCCACACCCACAAACTTTCGCATTTATAATATTAGTAGGATAGTAATAATAATGAAAAAATGATCGCAGATAACGTTTTACCTTAACAGAATAACATAACAAGCTCGACTTCTAATCTTACGTAATGTTTTTCGCTGCGTAATGAGCTCGCGAGGTGAAACTCTGCTTTCTCGTTCAACCAAATAAGAGAGCCCAATATTGGCTTGCATTAAAATCGTAACATATTGACAAAGTCACGTCATAATGTAGCAGTGGTGGGACACATTAAGGATGTTGCATTCCGTGTATTTAATTTGAATGCGTTCAAATCTTTCATTCAAAAGAATAACAGACTGGTTCCATGCATAATATAACTAAAAATTATGTTTTTTTGTTCAATTTCGTGACTTTATTACCATGGTATTTGTGAAAATTCGCAATAAAGATTATCTCTGAATAGATACATCCTGTTCTGTAAGAATAACACATGGCCACCGCGCGGATGGTGTTGTCTGAATAAATGATTGTCGATTTTTAACCGGTCACCGATACTCGCGATCGGAATGACAATGGGCCGGATCGACATACGTCGTCGGCGGCGCCATGCCTCTCGTCCGACCGGTGAAAGTGTTTCGCGAAAGTGAAGCCGGAACCGAACGCGGTGACGTCAGACCGATTTGCGCAAGAGCACCCGGCTATGGTGAGACGTTGCGAAATATTATCTCCACTGTATTGTTGAGGATACGTTTTGTGTTTTTGTATTGCGTCGAACCGCTATTTGTTGAGTAAATTACGTTGTTTGTGTAACTGTTGTGCCACGTTTCGAATTGCTAACAAAGATGCTGCGACGTGTTTGTTTTATGATCGGATTGATGCCGCTTATCGATTGATCTGGAATTAAATACGCCGTGTGAAAATCCATAAAATATGTTTTATTATAAAAAGCGGATCAACATTCTGTATTAAAAAAGTCTACCTAAGCATTTATAGAAATCTGTTTTTTTTTTAAATACTTTCTGTTCACAATTTACTGTAAAAGCTTTCATTGTAAAAGGAAGAGTTATGTTCAAATTGAAATGCTCTCAGTACCTTACTACACAATACTTTTACTTTCCATTACTCTAAATATTTACACCAATTGACACCTAGCGTGTGGGAAGAGACCAAATAAATACAAAAAGGTAAAAGAAAAGTGAATAGCTGTTCTGACGTGCTATTTACGTTATTATTTAAAATATTAGCAATGTCATTCAGTTATTATATCTCATTATTTCGCTCTCACGTCGGAGAAATGCCGTATCACGAAAGATGTAATTAGTTCATTGTGTGATTTCACATTTAGCATAGTGTTTTTTTTCTTTATAGTATTAATGAGACCCAAATTAAATTTTACTCAGCTGTGTGAAAATAATATCATCGCACACATATTCCCAGAAAGTGTCGGTAGATACGCACTGTTTTATATGTTACGTCAACCCCAATGACAAAGACAAATACCGATTGTAATAATAGAAGGAACATAGATAAGTATAATCAGCTCACGAGTTTAGGTCCAATTAGTCATGTTACAATCCGTGGTGCCTTACAACTGGTCTTCAATCAGCTGTACCAGTCTTGTTTCTATGACAATCAGCCCATACCAGCTTTTTTGTCTCCCGCTATGCACCGGAGGGAATGGAATTTTTTTCTTCCGACTCCTATTATTTCTTTCGATTAAATTCGTGCGTCTTCCAAGACAATTTAACTTTTCCCCGGGACTCGTAGAGGGTCAAACCTCGACGTCATTATTGGGCACCATTGTCGATCCTGGCTTACAGGAGTTACAGTGGTAGGAGTGTGTGGCGGGACTAGTCCCATTTAAAAAAAGGAAAATACTTAAAAACAAAAAATAACGTAAGCGGCAACAATTTAATAAGCGAAATACTTCTGACAGTGGTAGAGTACATATTATACGGGCCGGCTCGATCGGGGTAGTAAAACCCTCATATAGAAGACTAGCTGAGCCCGCGACTTCGTCCGCGTGGAATTTAACTTAACAAAAAAGCCCGCTCCCGCGTTCTGAGCCCGCGCGGCAGGACACATTTTTTTTGTTTTTCTAAAATAAACGTAGTCTAAGTTACTGCTTATAACATCAGCTATCTACCAGTGAAAGTCCCGTCAAAATAGGTTCAGCCGTTTTGGAGATACTCTTTGATTTCATGTGTTTTTATTTTATTTCGCGGAACCCTAATCGTTTTTCTAAAATTAAAGTAGCCTAAGTTACTCCTTATAAGATCAGCTATCTGCCGGTGAAAGTCCCGTCCAAATCGGTCCAGCCGTTTCGGAGATTACCCGGAATAAACACACAGACAGACAGACAGACACAATTTTTTTAAATCGCGTTTTTGCTATAGGTGTCGTATGTACTTTCATATGCATTTAGTGAAAAGGTGTTATTTTGATATTACAAACAGACACTCCAATTTTATTTATTTGTATAGATAGTAGCCATTATAGCTGTGTTTCGTATGATGAGTGAGAGACGGAAGCCCAAGCCCCACTCTCTTCCCCTCTCTTTGTCCCACTCTCCTTCGGGGCGGCATCGTGACAGCAATGCCTTTGGTATTGTGAGCATCTAGGCTACGATAATTGCTTAGTAGCAGGCGGATGGTACACTAGTTTACCGACTTTGTAACCAATATAAAATATATATACTAGGTAAAACAGAATGGGTATACTATTTTTTTTCCAACTTAACTTTGTAAATCTAAAACCATCGGCTTTGTGGGACAGTTGGAGTACTAAAGGTTTTGTAGACTTGTGAAATGTGTCAACAACTGTATCCATATAACACCTTTTGATTTTCAAGTTGCCTCCAAAGCTGATAGTGTTGGAATTACAAAGTTGAGTTTAAAAAAAAAGTATACCCTTTCTGTTTCAACCTGTATATATATTAAATTAGCAACGGTACTAATAATTTTCACGTTTTTAATTAACACCCAATATCCTCCGACACGATATACTCATCCTTAATTCACAAATGTAGAGTCATGTCCGTCGCGACTCGCGAGTCACGACACCGACTCGTTAGTCGTCACTTACCGGCGTCGAGTTTCAGCCATAACGATATTTGGCGAAACTTTATGGCTTTTTGACGATCGCCCGTAATCAGCGAGTTAACATTCGTATACCCATCACGTTTTGAAGCGATGCCGCCACTGGCCAGAAATATAAATTCCTTTTAATTAAGGTTTCCAAGTTTCTTATGGCATCCGAAATTAATACAGCCGAATAATGTGTGTGTGGTTTTCATTGCCAGTTAAAACTTTCTCTTGATAAAGTTTGGTTCTAGACAGCTACGGTTGTGTTGTAAAGAGATATAGCGTCCACGATAGCGCAATGGTGAAAAGGGCTTGATCAATTTATCTTGTAAAATGTCCGGCTTTAAGTTGATAATCATGAAAATATGTCGTGAAAATGGTTCTGACACGCGCTGGGATGTGTAAATGTGGCTATAGATCGTAATTCGATTAATGTTGAATCTAAGTTATTAAGTGAAATTCAAGCAAGAAGAACTTACAAACACTTTCATTATTGAAACATTAACTAATTGATGCAGAATTAACTATTATGTTTAACTAGCTGTGCCCCGCGACTTCATCCGCGTAGTATTGGATTATTGGGTTAAAAAGTATCCTATATGTTAATCCCGGTTATAATCTATCTGATTCCAAATTTCATCCAAATCCGTTCAGTAGTTTTTGCGTGAAGGAGTTACAAACATACATACATACATACATACATCCACACTCACATCCACACTCACAAACTTTCGCATTTATAATATTAGTAGGACTATAACTTATCAATCTACTGTTAGTAAATATGTTTTAATTGATATTCAATGAAAGTTAGGATAGATAATTTTTTACAAGATTTATCTGTTAGTCAAAGTCACCCCGCAATTGAATATTCATGTTCTCAGGTGCCCCAGAATTTGCGAGGGGTATTAAGTTAAGATTAAAATGTATAATAGGCAATGTTTTATAACTTTTTCTTTGTAAAATACACTTAACAGGAAAGTAAAACGAATAACTTTGGCTGAATGAAAGAGTGAATTTAAATGAGCCTGTTTTTTAACTTTAATAAAAAGCCCGTGAAAGTAGAAACGACTTGGGAAATTAGGTTACAAATCGTTTGTTCAAAGACAATCGTGACGTCGGTTGCCCTTGTGCCTCAGTGATCTGTGCGTTGATCGTGGTTAAGCCAAAGATGACGAAATCTTTAGTTGTATTTTTTTTTGTTAGACTCCCATTTTTTCGCCTAAGTTGATTTGTCATCTCAGTTTCAATAGATAGGGAAATAAAACTTGGGTTTTAGTGTTGCATTAGTCATGGGCGTCTAAATTGAACTCGTCTTTTTACAACAATGGTAATTGATTGATTTGTTACCCTAGAAAATATATTTGTTTTCAGCATGGCCATAATTTCCCAACACCTTTTTAAACAGAATTACAAAAATGAGCAATAGCTATCGCCCAAGCGAACAGTTATTAGCTGATCACTCGTTAAATAGCCGGTTGAGTTGTTTATCACACGACGCAACGGTGTTTAGCAAAGGGCGGACTTTGGGCGCAATGCAAGGGCACAAGCGGTGCCCTTGTCCCGCCGGGGCGCAGTCTGGAGGTCGCGGATGTACCCTTACTTCGTCCCTTACGTCAATTTTCCTGCCACATAACTGTAATAACTTAGTTATACCCACAAATCTATAAAAGCCGACTGATTAAGACTCGCGGGATGGGGCAACATAGGGCGGACGTTCGGTGCGGTGCAAGGGTGGAGCGCCCTTGTCCTATCGGGGCGATGTCTGAAGGTCGATATGTACCTACCTATATCGTCCCTTTCAAATTCGATGCCCGTACTTTGCAGTATACCTAACGCGTTATTTGTATGACGCCGTAAAAAGGACTAAAAAGCCCGTGCCTAGGGTTGCGTGCCAGGACCGTTTCGTTCTGGTAACTTGCCAAATGTGGGGCGACTGATTTAGGCGAGAGTGCAATTTAGATATGCGGAAAGTTAGGGAACTCATTCTGGTACTGGGTACGTTAATTGAAGTAGTTCCAGCGACGGGCTGGGTTCCCTTATTAATACACTGTTACAAATGTTTTTTAACCCAGAACTATGTTACAATTTACTTATAGATAGAAAACCTTAGTTGTCGACACAAATTCACTATTGATTCTCGTTAGACGATCCCATTTTAATAGAGAACGTTTGAAATAGGGTTGTCTTTTTACATACATTTGATGTCAATAAATTTTATTTGCATATTCAAAATCCCAGCTGCGTCTAAATCAAAGTCAGTCTGAATGATTAATCGCAGCCTAGAATTGATACGATTTAGTATTTAAATTTAAACAGTGAGACCCCGACTCTATCATATATTGCTCATAATGACATCTGTACAGATATTTTACTACAACAATCTTCCGATTTATGTTTGAGTGGAATACAAATGAGGATGGATTATACTTCTTAATATTGCTCAGTCATAGAGGCTCGACACGCCATGGTTTATTGCGTCGTAAAGTGAGCTCGTGCCGCGAAAACGTATAACTTTGTATTAAGTTACAATTTCTTTGGCGAGATCGTCCATTAAGGCTCCTAGGCTTAGACACTACTTCGGCGATAAACTCTACCACCGATCCCCCGATATTATGAACTTTTAAGTTATCTTTTCGCATAAATCTTGGTGATTAATATAAGGTGTCTTTAATCTGAGAAAGTAAAATCCAAGGGGTTATCGCTACCTTATACCTCGTGTGTGTTTAAATTTATGAGCTTAAACTTTGAGCTGGTAACTAGTTTTTTTAAATTATGTGAAACTGCAAGTGTCAAATTTGAACCACTAATTGTTTTAACGCTCTATTTAAATTATTCGACGTTTTCTCTTCGCTTTCTATGTAAATCCGAAACCCAGTTCGATTTATATAACTTTTTTAAGCCAAGAAGTAGGTCGATATTTCATATTTCAGTCGATAAACGATCAAAAGTGAAAGCGAGAGTATGTAATCGATTCAATCCGCGCTGGTTTCAGTTGCGTTTCGCGATGTGATTTTCAATCGAAAACTCGTATTACAGTCTAATGGCAGTAAACGCAAAATGCAGCGTTTGGTGAATGTAACTGTTATAGACTATAAAGAAACCAAAACGTAACGCGTAAATACGCGTTAGTGAAAGTGCTTTGCGATGCGCCAGGCCAATCAAAATCGCATTAACCCTTTACACGACGCGGACGAAGGCGCAGGCGCACAGTGATGCGTTTTCTCGAGCGCTATTGATACTTGTTTTGTTGCGATGCTATCCAATAACGCATTCGATGCACTGACGTTTACGTGGGTGGGTACTTAAACGACTAATGTATGGCATCATAAAACTGGGTGGTTAAGATGACTCACATTAAATAATAGAAAATGGTTTAATAGAACTTTAATGTGATTGATTTGATATTGTAAAAATAAAATGATTACTCACTTTACCTATCTTATTAGGTTTTACAGAACAAAATAAATTCGTTTCATATCTCTCAATAATAAATTGTTATCCGTCACGCAAAGCGTTTCAAAGTGTATACAATATTAGTAAATGATTAATCAATATTTCTCTATTTAATTACTAAATTCTACCTTTACACTATTGACGGTTCCTTTGCACCTAATAAACCGGTTACAGTTAGTTTACTGTTGTAACAAATGACGCATAACGTCGAGTGCACATTTAAAACGGCAATTAACACATCGATGATTAGCGTAAACAATGGGTACTTATCAAGCAAACGGCCCGACACTCGGCGGCGCCCGTTGCAACCGACGGAAATGCAATTACCCGAACATTCACCGGAAGACGTTGCGCTCGCGCAAATGACTTGTAAAAGGCGCTCAATGCAAATGCGGGCGGGCGGGTAGTCTAATTATAAAAAAATATAAATTAGTGTAGATTTTTTTTGTTCAGGTTTTTGTTCGAATAATTTAATTTCCCTAAACTAGGTATCGATATTTGTGAAACGTATTTTAGTTATCGTATTTCTGCCTTGCCACCAATACGTAACGTATGTAAGGGATTCCTTTAGTTGAAAAAAAAAATATATTTATTTATCTCTAAGTCTACATCTTTGCAGGTCAATTGGTTTACAAATGATGTTCGTAGACTTGAGAAACAGAAAAATAAATTATGTAAGAGTGCTTAACTTGTGACCCTTAAACTAGGCATTGCCTGTATCTTAAGGGCCAGATATATTGCCAAAACAATTGCAGTTAGAACATAACAGGCAGTAATTTACCAAATACGCCTCTGCGTTTCGAAAACTGTCGAAAGTAGAAACTTCCCCATGTGCAGATTTGCCCACGGTTTAGAAAGAATATCGCCATAGTTGTTATAAAATACTGTTTCATTTTAGGTTCCCATACGAATATTTTAAGGTAGATATCCGATTAATATTTTTCTAGACGTGTCAACACGATCAACTGATCCATCCATCAAAGTTTTAACCGGCCGTGTAAGAAGTGGCCTTGGAATATATGCGTTAATATCATACTGAGACTAAAGAATTCAGTTACAATGACATAATATATTAATCTAGCTATAACGCTTGTTTTAAACATTTTTTTATTTGACTGTAAAAAACATGCCGAATATAATAATCTGCAGGGTGAAATTATATTTATTAGCTAATTAATATTAGTGGTTCGGTAAGTGTAACATAATCATAATAATATAAGAAAACAAAAATTTAAGTTGCAATAAATAATACTGATTTACAGATTTTATTGCTTGAAACCATTTCGCTTCGGTTCATTGGACCTACTTAGTACTACTTACACATGTCTTTTATCTTATCGTGACCTTTTTTATTCATTCATAACTCAATAATATTTTTAAAACAAAAACATTCGTGAAATAAATTTTGTTATTTTATTTGATTGTTTGAGTAATATCACAGAACATAATTTATATTACTTAGTTATTAATTAGATGAGCTCTAAAGCTTATTTGGTAAACGAAGGACCACTCATCGAATTTGGCCAATGAATTCAATTTCACCCTGTATATTTCAAGTCTTTGTTCTTAAATAATATTTTGATAATAATTACCTATGTCGTCTGACTTGATGTTACATATTTTATTTTGATATAAAATACACCCAGTTTACTTATATTTTTAAGATAGGTACCATTTTTTATAGATTCATTGATTACTAGCGGCCCGCCCCGGCTTCGCACGGGTACATTATTCGAGTTTTAGTAAGGATCCCTAAATTTTTAAATGCCTATGCCACCCAGGGATAGTGTAGCTTCCCAACAGTGAAATAATTTTTCAAATCGGTTCAGTAGTTTCGGAGCCTATTCATTACAATCAAACAAACAATGTTTTCCTCTTTATAATATTAGTATGATTAATTAACACAACATGGTATTTTCCTTACTGTTAGATAACACAAACTCATATAGGTACTAGTATTATAGCGGACGTCGCGTAATTTATTTTGATAAACATCGTAAGGAGTGGAAACTGAAAGTGTATCCGGCAATGGCGATAATTAACCTGCAAATAAACATTTAACGACTTTCCAATGTAATGGTAGGTAATATTTTAGTATAGCCACGTTAAACGATGAGATGTCGAAAAAATATTAACACTTTCAAAAGTCGTCGCCTCTATAGCATTGACTGCAAAACAAGTAGGCTTTGTATATGAACATATGATGTGCCCTCGTCAGTGATTTAGGAGAAAAGTGGATAAGGATGCCTACCTTTGTGTGCTTTTATATAAACAGTCTTGTCTATTGTTGAAGATGTCAAATTTGTTGCCTGTAATGTATTAATCTTATATTATACATAAGAAGTATCTTAGACTTCACGAAAATTAAAATAAATAAGTCTGTTTTTATTCTTACGAAGTGGTTTGTATCCACTGTCACACTATCACAATCACAAATCTACACTATTTTAGTTTTTTTATTGAATTTAATATTTTCTGTATGCATTTATACCTATTTTTAATTAATAAAATGCAACTTTATATAGGATATTTTAATGATCATCAGTTAATTTTACTTAAACAGATATATATCTAATCAGTTAAGTAATTGTACAAATATATAGGTAGGTATGCCACAAGTATCCTGGCCGAATCTAAATTGGAGTATGCAAAAAAAAAACCATGGATTCAAATATAGCAACACTATTTTGTTCCAACGGAATATTTTTGTAAGTAATTAAATAAACGAAATGTTCATCTCAAAGACACGTGAACGGTGTTGTGTTTGGGACAGAGTGCCGACCAGTTGTTACGTATCGCCAGTAACTTTCCCTCAGAGATCATAATCAACGCTGCTCTCGTAACAGGCTCGGACCACGTAATAACCGCACTCTGCTTGTTGGTTAACGCACATCTATTCGAGAGCGAGAGTCGATTGTAAATTGATTTTGTCTAAGCACGCGACGCCAAGGGTCAATGAATCTCAACACTTTCTCGTGATACGCCGTGAACGATGCACCGAGATGTTACGTGTCATAATACTGTAAGACATTATTGTCTCTACACAGACTGTAATATGATTTAAAGTTGTCTGTTTATGTTTTTCCGTTCGTGGAAAGTCGGTAAAAAGTTGGCGTTAATATTACGATTGGCATCGGAATACGTGCCAGGGAGGGTAACAGAGTAAAAATGACGTCAGAATGCGTCGAAGTTTCTAATGTTATCAATTGCGACTTTTTTTTTTTTTTTCAATATACCTGATTGGTTAGATATGTCCGAGAAATGACGGTAAAAGGTTTTTATTCTTGATCCCAAGTACGAAAATACTTATCATCTTCATAGAAATTACGAAATGTCGTGATAGTGTTTTTTATTTATGCAATACTAGCTGTGCCCCGCGACTTCATCCGCGTAGTATTGGATTATTGGGTTAAAAAGTATCCTATATGTTAATCCCGGTTATAATCTATCTGTGTTCCAAATTTCATCCAAATCCGTTCAGTAGTTTTTGCGTGAAGGAGTAACAAACATACATACATACATACATACATACATACATACACACTCACAAACTTTCGCATTTATAATATAAGTAGGACTTCTCAAATAACAAAGTTCTACTGCATAGTTTTTCATAGAAACAATTCCGATTGTGAGTCCAATCAGTTATCGAACAATTCTCAGGTAACCAGAACGTCCTTAAATTAAAAATCTCTCTAATATATTGTTTGCTTTATATAAGCTGTCGACTCTCCCTCTCCAATGCATTACTCACGATAAAAAAGACAAAAAACTTTTTTTTTCATTTCAACCCTCGACCGGTGGGGTCGACACATTTGCGTATTATCAATTTTTTAAACGATCCCCCATTGTCGTGGCAATGACAGGTGACATGACAAAAGTATGATATGTGTCTGTTTCAAGGGTCGTTTGGCGCTCTCTGTCCGGCTCCAGCAAGCCTTGACGATATAAAATCTCTGGCAGAATTAAGTTTTTTGATATCCATTGTACCTACTGTCAGAGTCAGAGTCGTCCAAAGAATTGTCAGTAATTATTATCTTAGTTTGTTGTAGAGCTTTATTGTGCGTTCTCTTTGTTTAAAATTGGCTCTGTTTGTTTCGTTCTCAAATAGCTTAAATAAACCTAGTAATGAAGGGTTTGTGTTATCTGTAACCTTATCAGTCATCAGATTGGATATGACTTATTTTAACTGATATCTGCCTAGGGTTGGCGCAAAAAAATAAGTTAAGGTTAATAATGATAAAACCTTTTTTATATCTATTGTAGTGTTTATAAACTATTTTCTCTTTTTATTGATTACGATTCTCCGTTTACGATGATTGCACAGTCGTTTCGTGGCTTACGCATCGGATTCTCATGCATTTCTCAGACTGCGGATGAAAGTACCGTATGAATATGCAGAATTAACTTATACCTATACGTTTATATATAATGTACAGTGACTTGCAACCGTCCTACACAGATTTATATACATATTTCATGTTACTTTTTGAATATAATATCTAAAGTACATATTTATAATGGTAATTTTTATTTGTAGAAACCATTCTACCAAATTTTAACGTCGTTCAATCTTGTTGTAGGTATACTTGTCTCACCCAGGTCCTTGGTGTCTAGTGATTTTGTTTATGTAGCCTATCTAATCTTTCTGATTAGCGTCTTACACGTACCTGTACATAACCTACAGGGATTTGCTTAAACAAAGAAAAACAGAAATTAAAGCATTCATTTTACGATAGAGTTCGACGCATAATAAACATATGTAATAAAATTTGCAGATCTTTTATCTCAAAAATGAATCAAATATTTTGTAACCGATAGTGCATAACTTAAATGGAAAGACATACTATACGCACACGATAATATAAACAAAGCTGATGTTTATCGAGAGAGTGGCCGGTGAGTCATGGAGTTTACTTTCACCCGCCCCCGTGGGCGCAAACACACACCAAAGGTCGCTGAACACCGCGCCATTGGCATGTAGGCAATTCCTCTGATATATCCTCCCCTTCCCAAGACTGCCAAGGCCTGCGACTCCATCAAGGTGCGCTTGAGCTGGTGCAACCTTTCTGCTTAGGCCTAGGCAGCATATTAGAGCGCTCTATCTCATCGCTGTGAGAGTAACTTGCGGCTGACATATATAGTTTTTGAAAACAATGCCGTGCTATAAGAGTATACATGCCTTTTGCATTCCTTAAATACTTACCTACTTCTTGTATACTTAAATTCTGAACAACCACAGCCAAAAATTAAAAAGATGAAGAATACATTAATATTAAGTGCAAGGGTAGCTTTCTCCAACAGCTTAATGTATATCTTCAAAATATTTTTGTCTTGTTGAAATGTAATCTGCGATGTGAAACATGAAATTCACTTTTGTCTCGCCTCCGTGGGCGCAGTGCTGACATGACCGTCCAGAGGACACATCAGACGTCATACAGGGCACTGATCCTAAATCTGAACAGGTTCAAATATTTTCTTATTAGTACGAAAGCTTTTAACGAAAATAAGTTAATATTTGAAAGAAAGGAAAACAAAACGTCACAGACAAGCACATACACACAGACCGTAACAATAGTTATATTGGTTACATATGCATGTCGTCTTTGTGAAATGGGGCTGCTACTCAGCTTGATATGTCGGTGCGCAGGACAAGCCCCAACACAGCGCTAGTTTTTATTGCCAGCCTTTATTATCAAACACTTTTTATGCATTTCTGAACAGGAGAAAAAAAATATGTCACAAAAAACGTAATAGATAGAATAAAAAAAGGAAAAAAAAATCTTGACACCTCAATTTATTTTTACCGAATATGTACCACTCCTTTATATCCGAATAAATATGTAAAGAATTTGAAAACATTTGTAGCCAATGAAACTAAATTGCATGAAAACTTTCTTTTTTTAACGTGCAAAATTCCAACGAATCTCACCTAATTTCGGTTGGATAATTTGTGAAATTTGATATAATGATTGGATTGTAATTCATGTTTAATGTTTGTAGCATCAATGTTATAATACTTGAGTGAATTGCCTACTTACACGATCAGTCTGAATTGCTGCCACAGTCTCCTCCACAGTCATATTTTGCAACGGCTTACGAAATTTTCGTCTCGTCTTTTCTACACGTTCCGCTAAGTATGCGTCAACGAGCAAGTTACGAATAGATACTTACACTCATTCATTTATACCACAGTTTTATAAGTATCGTATTTAGATTAATAACCTAATTTCATTGGGCTATTTGAAATTCTACTCAAGTAAATATATTTTTATTTGCTTCGACTTTATCTATTAATGAGCGTGTATAGATAGATGGTTTGGGTAATTAAAAATGTTATTTATAATATAAGGATTGATTGAGTTACTGTAGCAGGTACATAAAATAACTTATATAAAATGTTTATATTCTATTGAACAGGCGACGTCTAAACTGTCTATGGAAAAAAATAAAAAAGAAGTTTTAAAATTTACTTGACACCTCCTATAAAGAGGGCTTTGTGTTTTGATAACAATTTAATGTCTCATAAAAGTACCTATTTTATTAACGTTGTTGGTAAGCTATTAAATTTTAAAATACACTTTTAGGGCATTTTAAGTCCCTAACGTGTGACCGTATTTGACGTTAATATGCTTTATTTTATTGTTACAGGTAAGTTTATACGGCCTCCAGATAGCCCAGAGAAAGCGGTGAGTACTTACATGAAGATTTATTTTATTACATGTAGTGTCGTAGGTGAAACTTGAAAGCAATAAAAAAATAATATCTACAATATTGTAACTATGAATTCGATTCTTAATATTTTTATAGGTATATAAGGAAGTGAATCAGTGAAATATATTTTATTGAAAAGGATTTCCTGTTAATATACCTTTTATATTTTTTATTCCACGTTATAAGTTAGCGGTTTAATTGTAAAGCTATTAGGGTTGTAAAGTTTGCCGGTGCATCAACGCCAGCATGATAGTCGCGTGGCGCGGCCGGAGGCACTCCCACTCGGTACTCGCGGCCGTCGCCGGCTCGCACCGCACTCATTCACTTCAGTCCTCCGCTGGCTGTCGCGGCGATTGTACGTGCGCACTTCGCTACACGCCTCAGATGTTAGTGCACGATTACGACATCGCGGCGCATCTCGGACTTTTACCGTGACAGTGAATCGTACTTTTGCGAATATGGGTTAAACGCCCACTTCGACGTGATGAGTCCGGGCGAGCGCGCCGCCCTCGGGCGCCGCGAAGCCGCCCGCCCTCAGTATGCTACCACCGCACCGGGTTTCCCGCCGCCTTACTATCCGCCCTATGGTGTGCCGCACCCGAATGCATGGCTGGGCGCCCCACTTATATCGATGGCGGGACGTGCACCACCGCAATCCCGGAGCACACCTGTCTCTAAGTTGGCAATGCACGCCCAAGGCGCACCTCTTATCATACAGAACAGGCACGATCGACGGAAATACACCCCAGCACCCGAGCAGCGTAACCATCGGCCTCTCGGGCAAATGGAGCACGTAATGAGGGACAGGTGTGAAGCACCCGAGGGAAACCGGACGCGCAACCAGCAGCAGCAAGCGCGGACCGCACGAGGCGGACGCAACAACAACACGGATGCGGTCAGTGTCGCGAGCGATGAAAGTTCCGGCTCCACTAACTCGGAGACTATGTTGCCAAGGATAATCAAACCGCGTAAACGACGCAAAAAGGATAGAAAACCCAATAATATCGTACCGCACGATTTAACAGCAGCCACTTTGGACCTCAGCGATCTCGATCATTGTGCGGTTACAGGTTTAGCTACGTCTCACGGTATGTACGAGGACACTTACTGCCGGGAGATGTCTTTGCCGTACCGCTTGGATGTTAAAGTTTTGGAGTATCCGGAGCCAGTACCACAGACGTATCGAGTAGCGGCATTAGGAGAGGCTCTGGAAGCGACCCGTTTCGGCCTAGCAGAAGCCGCTTCACCAGCGGAATCTGCTGTCAGTTCGTGTCAATGTCGTCTTTGTGATCCAGTGGGACAAATCTGGGATGCCGATTCTATCGCTGATTTGCTCGATGAAAATTCTTGTGGTGATTTCGCCCCTACGAAGTTGGAGGATTCTATGAAAGTTGTAGGACCACTCGGTAGGCGGGGAGCGGACACGACATTGCGACGCAGTTGGAGCGATCCTTCGTCCAGGGTTCCGGAGCGAAGGGACGTCAACAGCAGTGACACTTACTCCGCTCCTAACTTGTATTCTTTATTCCCACCAGCAAGAAGGGCTAGTTCTCCCGAGGCACGCTCCCCTCTCGCCCTAGACATATCGTCTGAAATTGTAACTTCGATGAACGGCCACCGTGACCTGGAAATCAAATTGTTTTCGACCTCGCCCCCGGCGGCGAACTCCGACCGCCGTTCCTTCTTTGCGGAAAAAAGTGAAAGTGCTGTGAACACATGTACCGCGAGCTATGATTATAAAGTGATCAGTGCGGTAAATAACATCAGAGTCGAACCTTGTGTCAAAACAGTTGGCAAGAACAGTGAGGATGTGCCCGACGCTGGGTGTTCGTCGGCGTTCGCGTCTGGCGAGCCCTCGCGTAACATTTGTGATTTAGCCTTAGTTACTGCCTGAGGTATTCGTGTTCAAATAATGCGATATGCTAAGTGGAACAGTGTTGTAGAGCAGTCCAGGTGGCTCTAGGCTCGCCATTTGAGCTGGACTCAAATCGTTACAGCGAGGCATGCACGGAGCGTCCTACCGCGGCCCACTAAAATTGAGATCTCCGAATCGGTTTCCTGTAGATTCTATAATTAATTTATTGTTAACAATAGCGTAGGAAACTGACAGGCAACTTTATCTGGAAACACATAAAACGCTTAATTATTCGCCGTTTATCATAGATGTAGGTATCTCATACGTTTCTAATAGAAAAGTTTAAAGCCCAGATTAGAATATATAGAATTTCATATGGAATAAATATACATTCTTGAAATCACTCGTTAAACCTGTACCTTATGCAAGTGTGTCAAATATTTATTATGTGGTAGGTGGGAAATAGGAAATTGAGCGAAGCTTTTGCCGATGTAGGCAGAGTATGAAAACGCTAATATTGCATGATATTTTATAAATCAATTGCAATTTGCTGAGACGAATGGCGGCAGCGATGTGCAGAGCCGCCATAACGCGGTGTGTGCAATTAGCGTTTCACACTACTGACACGGTTCTCGCGACGACGGCGCGTTCGCTATTGCGGTTCCCCGCGGTTTTCACCGCGCGCCGTTCCGGGTGGCGCTTCGTGCGCGTGGGCACCGGTTCATAGCGCTAATGATTATTTTTCATTCCGACAGACTCGAAACTCTCTCCACCATTCACCATTATGTTTTACATGAATATCCATTTCGGTGATCATAAATTTTACATGAATCTCAAATAATAACGCTTTCTCTAAGATCTCGATGATTTCGTTTCCGTTAGCAGTAATTTAATTTGTAAACGCTTTACTCCTCACGTTCGACTTATTGAAAAGAGTTTGAGGATAAGATATACAATTATATCGTAAATCAAGTGAAGAGCACGTTCTATGATTGCACACATCACGTCTGAACATCACATTCACGAAAGTATCATTATCATAGTCATAGCTATTATTATCGTGATCACCAACTTTATCATTATTTGCACTAAACATCACGTTTCATAGTTGCGATCACAAGTCTTAGTTCGCGGTCGAAATTACTATTATTTCCCTGCAGTTACGTGACTTAAGTTACTAAGTTCGTTAGTTTCGCGTTTCCACGTTCGTTTTAGTTACATAACAGGTGCGCTGTAGATAAAACGATACGATAATATGTTTTTTTTCTGTACCGGTTTGTTATCTGTATTTGTTGAAGCTTTCGGGTAGAGTGGTCGTTTACGTACCAAGTGCTTTTTTGTAAGAATTTGATGCCATTAGTAAAAATTAGATATTCGATTGAACGTGGCTCCAAATTTAGTTTTATAGTATTTTCAACATTTTTTGATTAAACTAAAATGATTCTATTTTACGACGGTCGTTTGGTTGGGAGAGTAATAGATGTTTTATGTACCCATGGCACGAAATTCCCGAGGTTCACGTTACTGAAAATTTTATTGTGTGTAATAAAATAAATTAACAGCAGCGCGATAGCATTACCATACGTGTATGTTGTTAACGAATCGTAAAGTCCATTGATAAACGGCGAATTCAAGTTTTCCTTTTCCGGTTTACTGTCTTTTTTGTTTATACGAGGGTCCAACGGAGCAAGTGATGCCAGATAAAGTTCCATAATGTAGATAATGTGAATATAACTAAGTTATTCATGGGCTGTACAGTTGGTCGCAGTCTCTATCGTTGGGTTTTACACTCCACGGGCTTGTTTCTATGTTTTACGTTTTTATTTTTGTATGTTTGCTTATATGTATTGCACGGCGCGTGCGTGGGACGACGTGATAAATTGGTTCTTGCTTCACTTTTTTTTATCACTACGACAAGCTCGGGCGAAGACGAGGAGTTATTTCATCGCAATATTATCTACTCTCAAATTCAATATTAATACATGGTACCCAAAGATTGGGTTATTTATCGATGTCTATATTATCACGAGGTAACGAATCGCTTTGAAGTTGGGTCTCCTTCATTTAATGTATACTTTTATCGGAAAAGGAAGGGGGCAATAGCTTCTTTATTACATGGCGATAAGTCTCGTAACGTCGTGCTAACTGTCTGTAATCGGAATGGATCGCTTAATATATATTATGGCTACTTCGATTAAGGTATCTTGAATTTTCCGTCGATAGGCACGTATATCGAATAAACAAATACGCCTGCTAGCTTGTTGTTGTGTCGGGATATATAAGGGGCGTGGCGCCAGACATGGTTGTAAAACTCAACGATACACCTCACTTTATTATAAACAAAAATAGGCTATGTCTAACATACCGAGTGAATGCATTTTATACATAAAGAAACCTAGGTTTAATATTTGTTTGTGTATGTTGTGAGGCCTGAGTTCACGCTCGCACACTATTTTTGTACAATAAAATACCATGTCCTGTTATAATAGTTGTTGTTTTATTTCAATTTGATGTGAGTTTAGATTGTCTCATTAGTTACACATACAATTGATGATTTTCTTGCGAGATTCTTTGATTACGACAGTTCATCTGTAATCTGGTTTCGTAAACTCTGTCTTGCGTAACATTAGTGGCATCTTAAGATCTGACAGACGTGCTGACCGACGGCTAAAAAGTTTTAAAACGTGTTTTGTAAACAAAATGGAAGCGTTTGCGTAACACCAGCTACTTTCTATTGTGGTCGAACAGCTGGTAGACGGTTACGCATGTACCATTGTGCTCCCGTTTGCAACAGAATCGATTCGTGCAAAATATTCGATTATAAGAGCAGTTAGAGAAAAAAGAGCAAGTTTTCAAGTGTTCATAAAAAGCGTATTATGTAACCATCGAAGAACAGAACTACGCATTTAAACTTTCGAATTTAAGAAATCTTAACAAGTCGAACGTTTATTATTGCAGAAATTTAAGTGGTTTTATATACCTTTGATTTTATAATATTATTAAATTTATCGACTCAATAAATATGTGTACTATTTCAAATTAGTGGCATCGCTGACTTATAACAAGATCTGCATCTAGTGTCATGTAAATAATATGCCTACAAAAGTTTCCTCTCACAAGGACACCGCGTTGGTCAATGTCACTATTATTTGCTCTTGATTTCTTTATGGTTATTGTTATTTCATGAAGCTGCGCGAATACATTCGTAACGTGTGTTATTTGTTCACTATGCCCCACTCTGTGGTGGCGATAACCTATTACCCAATATTTACATATTATTTTCAAATAATTAAAATAGGTAAGTATATTTTTTTATAGTTGGTTCTTACCATGGATTTTTCAGCTTCTCATTCTGTATATAGTACTCATGCCTGATATCATTTTAAAACCTTTATAAACTCCTAGAGCTAAGTTAGCCTCTAAATAGCCGCTTGACGCAGTGGTTCGAGCGTAGGCCGCTCGGCTCACTGCACATGGTGGTTGCGGGTTCGATTCCCGCCGGGGCAAATTACGGAAATGACCATTTCGTAATTTACCCAGGTCTGGGTGTCACTAGGATCGCCCCCAGTCCATTGTACGGTACCCATAGTACAAGCTTTGCTTAGTTTGGGACCGTACAGTTGGTGTGTCTGTCTGGCGATAATTTTTTTTTTTTTAAAGAAAAGGAAAGACAGAAATCTTTGCCACGATTAGATTTTGTAGCGTAAATAACTTTCGATTTCGCTAGCACAACGAAATCGCTATTCTCTCAATTAGTTCTAACTAAACATTAAGATTCCAAGAAATTCTTCTGCATTGTATCCTCATTTTTTTGTACAATCAATTTGGCAACCACATCTAATACGTTTTATGTTCATAATTAGCTCTGCGCTCGTCCTGGATGTGTTTGTCCAAAAAAGTTAAGCGGACAATTAATCAGATGTCAGGAAAGACGTCTCTCAATAGATATTTTTGTGTTAAATTTGTTAAATCTTTAGTTATTTAAAGTTTAACCTCTACATATCCTCGAGACGCTGTCAATCACAGTGTTCAACGTTTGTTATGTTAAATATACTCTTTCTGAAATATTAAACTGCAACAAAATAATTTGTGAACACGCGTCATACAAATTATATTTGTTGTTCAAATGGCGTAGCGTTTAGATCTTTTCTGCTGGCGCTACCTATTATATTATCAATGATATTGCTTTTAAGATTCACAACAAGATCAAAATATATAACAATGATGTTTAGATTGATTGCACATACAACCAGTGAATAAGTAAAAATAGGAAACGACTTCGCTATTATGATTTTTTGTAGATGTCTTGTAGATTTTTTTATTGGATCACACATTGCGCTCGACGTAAATCTAGAGCACAATTTTAGTAGCGCTCGTAAATCTCGCAAGGCTACCAGAGTCCAGCGATATATTTGTTTACGTAACTACACATATCATTCGTTATTACGGAACATTACAGTCTCCACGCGGACATTATTGCTTTGTTATTGCGACACTTTGTCCTGGCCTTTGTTGGCTTATTATTAAGCTTGGGTTGCCCGAAATCGCGAATATAGTGATGATTGTGTGCTCGCACATTATGTTTACGACCGCTTGGAGGAATTACGAGATGTAATTCGGGATGTGATGCGTTATGATTTTTCCAGAGATAGAGTTTTACTTGTAAGAAACTTCAGTTTATTAAATGCATCTACGTTATTATGACGAAAACTCGTAATTAGTTCTCAGGAGAATGATATGAAAGAGGCAATAATTATCAGTTAAAGCAGTTTTAGTGCGAAGTTCTAGAAATATCAGGACAATTTGAGTGCTCCGAACTACAAAACAATTGCGTATGCAAATTGATTTGAATAAAATAAAAACAATTTTTTTTTCGTTCAATGCCAAAGGTAAAATGGATGTGTACTCATAAGACTGCATTTACCACGGAATTTAGAATATATTTAAATCAGGCAAATGCTGTTCTCACCCAACACAATGGGCATCGGCAGCGCACGTGGCGGGTGACCTTGCCGTGCTTGCCTATAGAAATCGCCACACTTGTATATTATACGACAATGTAAGGTAAACATAACACCATGTACTCCACGTTGCGAGTAATGTAATGGTCGCATAGACACGATGCGAGTGTAGTTTTACGAAGTCTCTTGCGTGTACAGGATATACATAAACACATGTCAGTTTGTGATATGGTATTATTAATATCTTCGTGTGCAGGTAGAAAGTTCTTGCAGGCTGCAGCTAGATCACTATCCACTATCAGTTCTAGACAGCGTCTGTGCGTCAAAGTATTGAAGACCATTTTGTGAAATTGTGGACCTGATTATATTTAGTTACAGTCAGCTTACTGGAATATAATACACTTATTTAGTCTTCCACAAAAAATGACTTCTATATGCGCAAAAAAAACATACTATTCCGATCGAACGAATTGTGCTCTCGAGTTACATCTGCTGAAGGTAAAATTGGAGTGAATACACTAGTCGATCCTCGAGGACTGAAATTCATCGAAACTCGATGCAATCCAGGACCTAGTCCAATTTGAAATAAGTGTTCACCAGCCATCGAATATGCAACAGCAGACGATGCAGGCCGGTGTTTCGTTCAACTTGGAATATCCGAATTGGCACGATGTAAATGCGAACCTCTCATTAATCATTGCTTTCCAGCCGAACGTAAGATTATTTTTCAAGTTTAACCGCAGGGCACAGGTGTTTTACTTACTTCTTGTATACCCGCGATTAAATCATCATCATCATACAACATTATTTATGATAGAATTAGGTAAAAGCGGACACAGCAACGAAGGATGTCAAAAGGATCCAAAAGAAAGCCGCTTCAAATTTTAGTTTTTCGGTAATTTTCATAAACTTAGTAGGTAGATTCTATTTTATTTTATTTTAACATGAAAAAAAATGGGTTTATACTAAGTCGAGTTTCACTTTTAACATTTGTACACCTATATTATTGAGATAAGTGTAACCTTGTTTTATGAGTTTCCGACAAGTAGGTATTTTGCAAATGCATTTCTTTGTTTCAACTATTTGGACAGGTGGCTACTTGGTTGACGCAAGAGAGTCATGTTTGCCATGACTGAAGGATACGATGATTGAAACGTGACAGCTGATCTCACAATATTTCACGAATAAGCTTTGCTCGTAAAGCATCTCAATTTTTTTTTGCCATCAAATTCCCTAGAGGCATCGCGACGAATGTTACTAAGTCTTATTACTCTGAAAGTTCCAGAAAGTTGCTGACGTAAGTATCTGAGAAAGGATTACCGGAAAAAGTTTTATAAATCACATTACTTTATACACATTCTTCGTACGAAAAATTTCCTAGTCGCAGGATTTCCTCGTGAAGTAGCTATCTTCTCACACTTTGAGCAACACAAGGTAACGTCTAAACTTTAGTATTCTATTAAATTTTACGCTAAAATGGGACCGTAAAACGCATTAACGTCAACGCCCTATCACCTAACTAGTGGAACAGGGTAAGTTTTCTTCGACGACTGGAGGCAGGGTAGAAAGTCGTCCGGCTTCCGTTCGGAAGTTGCGAGCTTTCACTCCCGTCGCTCGACCATGTGACGGTACCGCAGCGGATAAAATATTATATGCTTGGGATGATTAGATCCGCACGCTATGGAAAAGCCACTACCTCACGTTGGGTGCGGCCATTGTGTGGTTTTGGTCTTCCACGGACGTTATGGTGCACGCTTTTTGAGATTGTGTATTATGTTGTAAATGAATATCAATCAGGCTTATATCTTTAAGCCCATCTTAAAAGGGACCTCTTTGTAAATATAAAATTCAGTGACATATCAGGTACCTACTTCATGCTCTCGTGAAAATAAAGCGATACAAAATTAGTTTATTAAACTTCTGATATTAATTTTAAGAATTAACACCCTCAATAATAAATAGGTGTATGTAATTCATTGAATAAAATCTGAAGTCGTTACTTCCATGCATAAACGTCACACACGAAGCTGAAGACGATTTCAATCGTCTTGTTTTGCACAGTGCTATTGACCCTTTTTGGTGCAAAAAAGAAACAATGCATGAATCCCATTTGTTCTCACCGAGAGACACAGCTCAAGATAAACGGCTATCAGGTGAACATTTCAATTTTAAACGTTGAAGGAGATATTAATATTCATGTGTCAACAATGTGTAAAAATAAACCCTCATTTACTTATAAACAGCGTACTAGTCACACAACATACTTACCTAAATTATTACGTCGTAGGTACTTTTACCTACTGAATTTGACAACACAGTATTGAAAACTCGAACTTATTGTAACAGTATAACTTGTGTTTGGCCATTATAATGTCTTTTTCTCCCTTATGGATGCAGCAGCTGGGTCGACGCACCGCCGCCAGCAGGTACCATGCAAATCATCGATATGAGACGTATGAGAAATAAAAAAATGCCAATTTCTTCTCCAAGCGCACGATTTGTATCGCCTCAGTGTTAAATCGCATGTCTTCACGCGATTAATGTTAAACGTTAAGGTGAAGGCGTCTGTCTAGCCCGCGAAGTTCAAATTTTTTGAGTTCTTTTAGAAATTTTTCAAAATCTGACAATTATAAAAGACAAATTTTGTAATTCGCGAAAAAGACCGTGTGCAGTGCATTTATTAATACATTTATTTTACTCTAAATATTATCACGGTGGATATGATACTAGTAAATCACTAAATATACAAAAATTGCCAGATTATCTGGATAGCTGTCGTTCTTGAAATGTTTTAGAGTAAGTTGGATATATTAATAAATGCACTGCACACGGTCTTTTTCGCGAATTACAAAATTTGTCTTTTATTATAGTCAGATTTTGAAAAATTTCTAAAAGAACTCAAAAAATTTGAACTTCGCGGGCTACATGGGCGCTTTAGCCTTAAATGATTTATGCTACGGTGAAAATTCTGTCTTGCTTCCACGTACCGCGTCATTTCGGAAGATGCTCGCTGCCACTTGCTCGTGTAGTGTGATTGGGCAAATAATTATTTTGTAAACTTAACGCAAAAAATAAGGGAGACCTTTGCTCAGGAGTGGATCGTTTTACGGCTATTAAAAAAACACATAGATAGAGATTAGTTAAGTGTAATCAAAACATTTTTTATTACTATATTATACGTTTTCGGATTATTTGTATGTGTTTAGAATAAAATGTCCCGCTTGATTAACAATGAATGCCTCAGAAAGCTGACCGGCGAAACTCGAGACTTTGATATTAATTAAAGACTCTATATAAGGTAGGTAAGTACTATATTGATGTTTAAGGAAAAGACGTGAGTTGCTAAAATTGCGAGCCATATTTTTTCTCTACATTGCCGCTATTGACGTGAACCTTAGTGTTGACTGACAGCACAATACACAAGTCGAAATAAATATATCAAAGCTTACTCCAAATAATTGTAGAGCACGGGCGAGCTGAAATGATACAATTACAGAGCAATTTGAAACCTTAACCCCCAACGATACGGGACAAATTCTCAATGGCATATCGTTACATAAGTGTGTAAAATCGTGTGCTACTCAAATTCAGATCTTTGGATGATGTGCGAAATGCATTGTGCGTGATTATTGCGATTATTAGCGATTCCGTAGAGTCATCTAATGAAGTATTCAGAGGTAAACGTCACGTGAACGTCGCGCACCGTGCATCAATGGTCCGGTTTTAATAACAAATCATCGTCGCCATTGTATACGGATTATAAAGAATTACTTGTCGAATTCCATTAGCATACCTTCGTGTGTGATAAAATTACAATGGTGTTGTTAGGGCCAAGTCGCCGTTATAATCAATTTCATAATCAAGTCATATTGATCGATAGATCTCTTATAGTTTACCACTATTTGAATGGAGTGAAAATATGCGCTGTCATGTATAATATCAGAGCGGCAATGTGTCAATGTTGATAACTGTTTTTTGCCTCCTGTCAACAGATAATTTACATAAAGTGTAAGCCTTCTAATTATATCAAAGCCAACAGTCCAATATAAATCGTTCAACCTTAATTTATCTCTTGTTGTTTCTCTCAAACATCGTATTAACAGTCCATTGAACTCGTATTTTTAGAGTAGATACTGCCAACATTCGTTAACATTATTAAAAAGAGTTTAATTGTAGGATTACGTAACTACTCAATTGTTCTACTGACTCGTCATTATCCGTGAACTTTTTCTTTTTTTTTGGTAATGTCTAACTTTGAGATTAGGTATTATGGCATTCAGATACCTTATTACATGTCATATTTTCTGAAAATTATGTTTCCTTACGTACAAAAAATTAATCCAAACTCTGGGTATTCTATTTCAACACCTGTTCTGCCATTAGCTCAAATGGACTCTACTTAACAACATTGCTTTAATTAAATTTAACAGCAAGACTCTTGTATAAATGTGCATCATCTGAATACTTTCCAAGATACAATTTTTGTGTGGCTTGCCTACGCTAAGAGCAAAATGGTGTCTTCAATAACTTTTGTAAGATACGTTTAAGAAACCTTAACGCAGCATGTGGTCTAACTTAACTTACTTCAAGTTCAAATCTGATTGTGAGATGCCACTTTCTATTGCTCCAACTATTTATCGATGCACTACTAAGTAGGTACCTACTCAATGGAAGGTTTATTATAAACATTTTATAGCAGACTAGCTGTGCCCCGCGACTTCATCCGCGTAGTATTTTAACTTAGCAAAAATTTCGGGATTATTGGGTTAAAAAGTATCCTATATGTTAAACCCGGTTATAATCTATCTGTGTTCCAAATTTCATCCAAATCCGTTCTGTAGTTTTTGCGTGAAGGAGTAACAAACATACATACATACATACATCCACACTCAAAAACTTTCGCATTTATAATATTAGTAGGATAGGATGTATTAACTTCAAAGAACAGGGAGTTTGTACTGCCAGTTTCTGAATCCGTCAAGTTAAAGTTAATGTTTAGAAACTCTGAAATATATTGGGTACATCAGTTATACTACAGTTATACACTTGACTATGAATTCAAGTATATAACCGCCATGTAATCGCCTAGGCCATGAGACCAGGAGGCCTAGGCGATAACATGGATGTGCTATTAAATGTTGGTACCCACCTACCTTATTTCTAATAATGGAAAGAAGTTGAGTTTCTACAATCACGGCGTAGCGGCCACGTATATAAGGCGCGGCGCGGCTCGACACTGTGATTTCATAATTTTCTCCTGGCAGTTTTCTATGGGCGCGAAAACGATAAAGCCGCACAGCCGCGTGAAAGCTGATATAGTATTGCGTTTCCCGATGTTCTTGCACTAGTATGTTAGTCTCAAGCGATGAGCGCCATGCATGTTGTAATACCGATTATTTAATTCATCTCAAAATAAGAGCAATCTTGGTAATGTCATTATATATGTCTGTTATGTAATATACAAAATTATATCGTTCGTTCGCTTTTTAGGTCGTTCGTTTTTAGGTCAAAATAGATGACGGAATAGTCATAAGCGTACTCAAAATCGATCTCAATGTTGAAATGTATTTATTAATAGAAGTACCCTTAATTTTTGATAGTAAAATCTTTATATTGATATTATTATAATATTTGTATTTGGATTGAAGAGTGCATTCACTTATAAAATATTAGTTGGTATTTATATATCCTCTTAATTCAGTGAATACTATAGATTAATTTCAAAAGGAAGATCAAACGTTTGATCAGCTTTGATCGGATTCAAAATCAGCGAACTTGAAACGATTAATTTCTGGTCTGCAATATTTCGACTAGCGCTAACAATTCTGTTTAATTAAAAGCTGAATAATTGGAAATTAACTAATCTGTTTCATTTGATTGTCAACTTGCTACACTACTAAACAGCTATGTAGTATTATATACGCTACAGTCTCCAGTAGGCCTTGGCCTAGTGGAGTACATTCCTCCGGTCGTGTCGGTCGGCTTCTCTATTCAGAATTCCCTCGCTTCGAGCTTTTAGTCTTAATAATTGTTTTCATTGTAATGCGGTTTCTTCTGTATCTCAGATAGTTTTTTGAAAGGGCCTTATGTTAGAAAATGGTCACGTATTCTGAATCTTTCCCGTAGGAATGCGCATCAGTGGAACTTTGTACATCTTTTGGGTCCACGTGCTACAACCGCTTATAGATTATGCCGCGTGCTAACCATACTCGTCCACAGCGCACCGGTCGCCCGTCGATACGAGAACGGTGTGAAAGTTGCCAGGCCGCTCTCGCGACGCGATTGTTTCTGTCTCCCGAGCGGACGCCTCCTACGAGTCTGCCTTTTGGCTGTCTTTGAAAATATCGAATTGAGGATCACTTTGAATAAAATCTTTAGGCTCGGATTTTTTTTTTTATGATTTCCCTGGCTTGGGTTGTATTGACCAAGGAAACATGGTGAGTGGTATTGTTGCTTTGCTAATAAGTATTCTAGTAAATGTTAAAGAAACATACTTAATCAAAATTAATTAACTTACCGTGCTGATGAACCGCTAACAATGACAAATTAATATTTAGACACTTTTTAAATCATCGTCTTGGTATCCCGTTCCTGTAGAGAAGAATGAAAAAGAAACTCAAAAAATATACCTACTGAGAAAAAATACGATAGTAAATGTTTCTTGTAGTTTCTAGTAGTCTTTTTAGTGTTTTACCGAACATTTTCTAAATACAGAAATTATGTATGTAATATCTCGTATTAATAAATTATACAGCTTTGGTAAGGTGTAAGAACTTAAAAATATTTACAAGTAGCTGTGCCCCGCGACTTCATCCGCGTAGTATTGGATTATTGGGTTAAAAAGTATCCTATATGTTAATCCCGGTTATAATCTATCTGTGTTCCAAATTTCATCCAAATCCGTTCAGTAGTTTTTGCGTGAAGGAGTAACAAACATACATACATACATACATACATCCACACTCACAAACTTTCGCATTTATAATATTAGTAGGATTAAACTATACATTTATTAAATTCCATAAAGAATAACATCTAACTGTTTTGACAGTGGTTTTGAGTTTTATCAATACTAAGATAGTACACTTAAACGATTACCAAACACTAAAGGCCGGAGGACAGATAAGCGAGCTTTATGGAACTGTTTCCAGATTACACCAATATCGTTTTAAGACGCGACGCATAAGATAAAAGACGCTGGGAGGTCATCGTTATCGTCTTCCTTATTCGATTCCAGCACCGCTTCCGAATATTACTGAGAAATAAGTGACTGCGCGTTAAGATAAAACACCCTTGTCCTATTTATTAAAGATAGTAAGCGTTTTTGGGGTTTATGTTATGACTTTATCTATAGTATGAAGAATGAATAAAGAGTTGGCTGTTCACACATCTTTGTTTGAATGCAGTATTTAGATCGTAACCTTTATTCTGTAGCTAAAGAAAGACACTTGGTTGCTGCCTGCCACGATCAAATAAAACGACCGTGGGAAGTTTGAGGTCACAAAACTGCGATTAAAGACTTATGCTTATCTTGGAACTTATAGCAATGAAAATAAGGAAATAAAATCATTTTTCCAGCTACAGATACGAGGTTATGTATATTATGTAAACAATTATTGGGCTATGTACACTCTCATGTATGTCTCATGGCTCGCCAAACAGGTGTCCAGCTCAGCATGAGCCTGGCATCGAAACCAGGCGCTGATTATGAACAAAAAGTCTACATACAGTACGAGTTACGGATAAGGATGCTTAAGGTCATAGGTACTGTACAATGTGCAAAAATGTTTATTTGTTCCTGTAAATGAACAAAATTTATTTAATGTCGTATATTTTATGAAACCGCTTATATGTTCCTCAATTAATTTTTCTTTAAACATCTCCATAATACGAAATATAATTTAATTGTAAATATTATTATTTATATCTAGATAAGTAAACTAACTAATGTCATGAAGCGTCAATATTGAATAGGTCTAAAATCCGAACGCATGCCAATTAAACTGATAGCAACAAGGATAAAAGCGGTATAATTGTTGAAGCAACGATTTGAGAGAGATGAGTTCAGTACAAAAATAGCCGCGGTTCGGCTCCTGCCTGTTAATCGAACGCACGTGACGTGGCAGAAGGGATACTCGGCCACGTGGGGCCTGCACAACACGTGACTGTTTGTAATCACTGCGTGGAAATTAAAAGTTGCTGCCGGGATTATTATACTTCAATGGGTTTATAAATCTCTCTGAATAGTGCTTATATTGGAGTAATAATGACTCTTGTTACTAGGGCGCGTTGCATAGCGACAAAGCTGGTCATCACCATTGATGGCTGTTTAACATGTATACGTCGACCCGCGCTTGGCAGCTCAATCCTAGCCATTGGGAATCTTCGTTCAAGGAATAGAATAGCAAAATGATCTAGCAAAACTAGCTTGTTCGCCAGCAAGTATTCCAACATAAACATTGCAAGACTTATTAACACTATCATGTTATAAGAAATATTTTGTGAAAATGTGGGAGAATCGTCAAATGTGTAGAAAAATAACAGAACAAGTTAACCTTATGGTTAATGGGTTTCAAAAGATTGCGCTTTAAGATAAGGATCTAGCGCGGTCGTACGGAAAGGATACTTTTACCCACCGGTAAATTGATAGGTCTCGAGATCTTGTGCTAATCCTATCACGAGATCTGAACAAGTCACTACCAATACCAATAACTAAACCAACAGTCAATAACTTAACTTGTATACGTGCCGTCTTTGTTATAAATTAACTCGCATTCCAAGCGTTCGTTCTTTTTGCGCGGCAAATACAGTAGTCGTTTTTATATCCGTTAAATGGATTCATCAACAAATTTCACGGACGACTTTCTAAGATTATGACAGGTGTAAATGAGATGTTTTAATTGAACCGCTCCGGGCGTTGCGTGTACGACCTACAAACGCTTTTGACTTGGCGGATAATAATAAAGTGCACTGAGTGGGTAAAGGGTATTTGCACTTAATTTCTGTATTGTGAGAATACATTTTTAAATCTCATCTTAATAACCTTTAAGGAATGTTTAAAGTAATCAAGAGTCGTCGATTACCTATTGGTAGTTCTCATTATTGCATAAGGGGAATCTGTATTTTGAAGGTAAGGTTTTTATATTATTTAGCCATCATTAAAAAAATATTATACTAGGTGATACAAAATTGGTATACTATTTTTTTTGCAACTTAACTTTGTAAATCTCAAACTATCGGGACAGTTGAAGTACTAAAGGTTTTGTAGACTTGTGAAATCGGTCAACAGCTGTATTCCTATAACACCTTTTGTTTTTCAAGTTCCCTCCAAAGCTGATGGTTTTAGAATTACAAAGTAAAGTTTTGAAAAAAAAAGTATACCCATTATGTGTCACCTTGTATACGTTAAATTGAAAGAAAGAAAAACATATTTATTTAAGTTTTTTCACCACAGCTCACCATTATAAAAGAAACAAAATCAATCAAAATCACAATCAAGAATACTGATTTAATTTGACATTTGAGACAAATATTACAGGTCAAACTAATCTAACCCTGATTACCGTAATTAAGTGATTAGATCGAAGGTCGAATTATAATTTCAATCGTTTAACTACATTACGAGGCATGCCTTTTAAGTTCTGTCGTTTCCATAATTCCCGGCAATTTTGAATTTGGAACTGTTCTATATTCGAATGTGTTTAAATTTCGAATCTCAAAACAGTTGAATGTATTAGGATTAATGTTATTGTTTAGTCACAGCGTCGATTAGAATCTGTCAGGTTACGTACGAAAATGAATCTTTCTAAGGAAAATGTTCGTGCAATAATTTTCTACAACTTTAGAAGAGGCCTGACACGGCTTCAGTGTTTTGAAGAGCTAATATCTGTGTTCAGGGATGAAGCCCCATGTCTGCGGACTGTCGAACGCTGGTATTTAGAATTCCAGCGTGGACATACTAGTGTTAGTGACAAATCTCGCGAAGGTCGCCCAAAATCTGCATTCACTGAAGATAACATCATTGGAGTGAGACAACTAATTCTCGAAGATCGTCATGTGATGTATCGAGAGATAGAGGCTCTATTAGGCATCTCAGGGACAACCATTCAGAAGATCTTGCATGAAGCGCTTGGTGTAAGAAAGCTAGTTTGCCGTTGGATACCGCATCTGCTTTCCGACGATCACAAGGCGGCCCGCGTCAGATGGTGTAAGAATGCTCTGCAAAGGTTCAACCGAGGAGAGTCAAATCACGTCTACGACATCATCAGTGGTGACGAATCTTGGATCTATGCCTACGATCCTGATTCCAAACAACAATCTACAATCTGGGTCTTTCAAGACGAGCCAAAGCCGACTAAAGTTGTTCGTTCTCGAAGCACTTCAAAGAAGATGGTGGCCACGTTCGTTAGAAAAACCGGCCATGTTGCGACTATTGCACTTGATGATCGTAGAACGGTTAACGCAGAGTGGTATACCACAGTTTGTTTACCACAAGTCATCGCCGAACTTCGAAAATCTAACTCAAAGCGACGCATCATCCTGCACCACGACAATGCAAGTTCACACAGCGCTCGTCAAACGATTGAGTATTTGAAGCAGGAAAAAGTAGAAATTCTTGACCATCCTCCATACAGTCCTGACCTAAGGCCTAACGATTTTTTTACATTTCCTAAAATTAAGAAAAGTCTTCGTGGTCAAAGGTTCCAGTCCAGTGAAGAAGCAGTCGACGCTTTCAAGTCAGCCATTTTGAACACCCCCACTTTAGAGTGGAATAAATGTTATAATAACTGGTTTGAGCGAATGGAAAAGTGTATTAAGCTACGTGGTGAATACTTTGAAAAACAATAAAAAGTACTATAAGGTTCTAGTTGTGTTTTTTCTTCAAACGACAAAACTTAAAAGGCATCCCTCGTACAAGTGCTTATCGCCAAAGAATTGTAAAATAAAATAGAATATAATCTAGCAATGACAGATATCATTCTGATGTTCACTAGTGTTAAATTTTCATACAAATATCGGTACTGCAATGAGTGATAATAAAAAATAATACTTATCGCACACTAGCAAAGTAATGGTATCGTAGATATCGCGCATATGTTACAAACATAAGTAGAGTCGTGTTGCGGGAAAGTCCAACGATGCGTGTGGAAGGTCGGATCGTTTACCCCGCAACCTGATATCATACATGTTACATAACAGTTCAATGCCTGTTAGATAACGGAAGTTTAAACCTTAACCACAACGGATTTTGGGACGGTTTTCGAATGCAGCCCATAGCGGTGATTTTACTCGTGTATTGAACAGTGGGTATAATGAAAGCTTTTCGTAATACCTATAAAGTGTGCACACAATCTTATCGCATCAATGTTGTTACTATATTATGCATGTAATGTACGTTACATATACCCGATATTTAAATAGGTATAATATTTGAATAATAAATAATAGACGCTCTTTTTAACCCCCGACGAAAAAAGAGGGGTGTTATAAGTTTAACATGTGTATCTGTGTATCAGCTGTGTGTCTGTGTATCTGTGTATCTGTGTATCTGTGTATCTGTGTATCTGTGTATCTGTGTATCTGTGTGTCTGTCTGTGGCAACGTAGCGCCCAAGCTGATAGACCGATTTCAATTTTGTTTCTTTTGTTAGATAGATATTCTGATCGAGAGTGTTCTTAGCTATGTTTCATGAAAATCGGTTCAGCCGTTTGAAGATCATTAGCTTTTTTGTAGGTAAAAAAGCCACATTCGCGGCCAAAACGAACTTCCACGGCTCGAATCCGTTCGAAATTGGGGCTCATTGGAATAATATCTTTGCATCACTTGAGAACGGCTGAAACGATTTCGCTTTATTATATCTTTCAATGATCGTAATAGTCTGAACTGGCTTTTTACAATATTATAAATTTGAAAAGTTTCCCGGATTCTGGAATAAAATGATATTTTATCAATTTTGATATGAGATTTGTGTATGAACCAAAGACGTTCCATAAGGTCACGTTTCAAATGATGGATACGCGCATGCGTTAAATTTAGTTTGTTTTGTTAATGATCATGGAATATTACGTAATAGTAATTCTAGAGGTCGCTGCTCCGCCATTGAGAAAAAATACAGAAAAACAAATCTAATTTAAAATAATTTAAGCGTTATTGAAAATTCTTCCCCTGGGCTGCTCCCGTCCACCTCAACCAGAGTTATTACATCAAATTCAATCTTATTTGATGATCTTTTACTAGGAATTAAACCTCCGTGGCATCAATATTTAGATTCGTTGTCTATTCTAATGTCAATGATTATAATGTCATAACAGATAATGTCTCATACTTTTACACAGATTTTCTGTTGACTATTGTACATTGCATTAGTTATCTTAGATCATAAATGAGGAAGCCAAAACGACTGATGCGATGTAAATGGCGCTTTCATAATCTGGCATCGAAACTAGTTGTACCAGATGAATTTGCGACGTGAGCTATGAATACTGAGCTACGGGAGCTACGCAAATCTCGCTCACTTAATTATTTGGAAGAACTATACTAAAGTATACAATTGTTGAAAAAGTCGTCGCATCGGGGGTTTTTAAATTTTCAATTTAGAGTTATTTATATCGGGTTTCAAAACACAGTCGTAAATGTCGCTGATATGGAGTTGTCGTCGCACTAAGTAGTTTCGTTCTATCCGCTACGTCTGGATTTGTGACCGAAGTCACATTTTACCTTAGTAATGACTTCGGGCGTACCCAAAACTGGACCATTGTTACAATACTTGGTCGCAAAATTTTATTGGGATTTTTGCGGCAACCTCGTTCCTGAACAACACGCAAGCCTGTCTTTTTACGACACAGTTGAACTTTATTGGCCGCGCCAGAATTGAGACATTTGGGTTAAGGAATTTTGAATAAAGAGAACGTTTGTATTTGCTTCAGAGGTGTAACCAATGGAGTAAGTACTGTGCAAGTTTTTTTTTGAAATCACTCGTACATTGTGGTTGGACTGGTTGCGGGGCGGCGGGCGCGTATTAGCTAAACCACAGGCCGGTAGCGATTTGGTACTGATCGACCTCGCACTAAAACTAGATTTATCGCTCGTTACTCGTTCATACTACTAAAATGTTTGTTATGAACACCCGCCGGCCAAATAACAGGCTACCCTCGACTCAAGCTCTACACACTAGAATTTATGGCGTAAATGCGCAAAATATCTATTTGTGTTCTGTCGAGCTTTGTTTCATGGTTTCGCGTTGCGGAAAACGCGACCTAGCTTTAGCTAAATAAGAACAGCTTGACCAGCAGAAATATAAACCTACAAATAATTTTCTTTATTAAACCTAGTAGTAAGTAATGTAATAATGACCATACTTTTCTAACTTATTAATTCATGTGCTCGCCAATCGTAATATAGAGTAATTGTTCCAATTAATGAATTTCTTCACCATTTCCTCTAACCCTGTCAATAGTTAGTATGGAACTATTTCATAACTTTATCCAGGTAAGTGTTACTACCGTAATTTCATTAAGAATAATAAATATCTATGAGTTTACGCTAAGGCAACGTTATGTGTGCTTCGTTTCAGTTGTCTGACAGAAATGTACTGAACTTTTCTTGAAATGATAAATTTTTATTGTTATACAATAAAGGCTGCAGGGATAAATATACACTGTATGACTCATACTCATGATGCTTATGGCTCTTGTTGTTACTAACTGTAGCATCCGAAATTCGTGTTCAAGTCCCTATAGAAAATTTACAGAAACAATGTTTGATCCGGTATAAATATAACCATATAACTTATCACTATTTACGTCCAATATCGGATAATATTTAATTCCATATCTATTCTAAGGTCCGCTTGCTTTCACAATTTGTATCCCCATTTTTAATTATATTTCTCTTGTGAGTTATATACGATTGTTGATTGCAATTTTGACTACAGATGTACCTAATTATTTCATTGTTTTCCAACAATTTCTTCTTTGGTTTGAGGAAACTGGTTTGGCTGAGTTTGGTTCCTGGACAGTATAAATCGGTATTTCAAATTAATTTCATTTGGTAACTTACATTTTGCTGTGTAAAATATGGACACTGTTTAAATATTATTCATTTGTTGTATTTCAGGATACATCTTATAACGACCGCAACTAACCATTTAAAGTAATATTTTGAAACGTTTACCATTTCGGTCATCAAAAGACTTAAAACAAGTTTTGTTGAGTAACTTTCAAATAAAAGACTTGACGTTTTTTATAACCACAACGGCATTTTAATATGTGTAATTTAGACCTCACAAATATCAATCGGCGTGTGGAGAGAAATCGAAGGCTCTACTCGCGTGACTCGTCACAATTCTTCTTTGTTGCCGAGGGTGTCCCGGGGCCCCGGGGCGACATCTCCGCACAGCGACACGCGCACATACTACCGTGTAGGTGTTCCTACTGAAATGGGATACATACTTCGAACCACGCTTTATAACTTGGGAAACTCGAACGTGTCCACGGCTGACGTTCGTGGAAACGATGCACGAATATTTTGTCGAGTCGCTGTACGGATAAGGCAGATCTAAAAAGAAACTCTATATGGACATACGTGATTGTTAGCATTGTCTTTTTGTTCGCACTTAAATCATGCGTGATAAGATGAAAGTACGATTGTGACGTTATCGCGTATCTTCCCACGAGCGACGGACCGCGTGCCGCCCTATTGTTTCTATTCTTCATATTATTGTATCGAAAGAACCTCCGCTAACAAAACAATACTAATAGGATGGATCTATTATTGCGATAAACATTATACGCTATACATCATTCATGTGTTTTTGTTAATACCTCTCTTACAAAGAACCCGTTTGAAGACTATTTGAATGAACAAAACCATTTGTGTTAATGATGTAAAAGAAAATCTTTCAATTCATCCACCACCAGACAGTTCAATATCAAATGCCTCTAATTAATTGTTAGTAATCAATCATAAAAAGTGATGTGAGGCAACTGTTGGCTGGCCGCACCAAATAAAGGAGGCTTACAACACCCGGTTCGTTCAATAAATCAGCCACATAATGCGACCATCAAAATTCGACAGGTATTCCTTTGAATTCATTGATGCGTGACACCGTGGCTCCAAGCGCCAAGGGACCAATATTTTTTTCGTCTTCGGCCACATTCGACGCATGACATCGATTAAAATTCCACGTCGCGACCATTTTTGGGGAGTTGACATATTTCTTATGCGTCGACTGGATATATATTTACGGTAAACTTAAACGTGTATATGTATGTACAGTTTTGTGTCGCAATATCCCATATACCTCGATACGCAACGCGTGACCACCGGACATTCAAAATGAACGTGACGGGTTATTAACCGGCAGTGTACACTCAGGGAGATTCCTAACACAATAAAGTCATCATTATAGTGCTGCATCCTCTTTAATTATGTGTTTAGCCGTCATGACAAACGATTTTTGCCATATCAGCTACACAATGTTGAAATGAAGCTGTACCATTATGTTTAATATCAGCGGTTATTGCTATTTTATTTTGTTTTTCTTAATATTCTCCGGAACCATCCTTCCGGAGAATGTGACGAATGTGTGAAACGGAGGTGTTAAGCGACCCCCAAGTAACAGTATGGTTGACCTGTAACACATTGGCCATTTTATAATCTATCGTTGCACAGCACGGCACGGTATTGCGGCACGACTTTGCTCACCTATTGTATTATGACGATATAACCGTGCCGTGTCGTCCAATGGTAAATTATGGAAGCGCACATTGTGTGGCTTGCCCGACAGCAGCAATTGCCGCTCGATTCCCCAGCATTTTCCGCAATAACTCGGACTCTTTTCAATTGCCGTACGTGTTCATAGCGCGCGCCGCCAACCACAGCCCACGTCGTGTCTGCCCACAATTTCATACCCTGTATTCAGTGTACTTCTCGTTGAGGCAAGTGGTTGGCGCTTCGCAGTTTTATGCTCACCAAAATTGAAAGGTCTAAATCGATCACGTCCATGTATCTAAACACATTACTATAATAAGTACGCCGTTATTGTATAGCAAACAACGTTTCCGAACGTGACCGCAAGGGCCAATTTAAGAAGCCGAGACTTCCAAGCCACCCACCGGAGTCCCGCCTGATTGATTGCTAATGACTATTGTTACGCTGTTACGCAACCCCCAGGGCGAGCCGTCCGGACTGACACCGTACATGACGGCTAACATTAGTTCCATACTTCTGCGTTTTACGCTGGACCAAACTACTATTTTCGAACAACAATAAACCGATATGTTGGCCCTCGGGGCATCGACGTATTAATGATACCGGACACACACGGGATTGATCGAGACCCTGTAATATGGTCGATAGTCGCGTCCCCGGGCCAAGCAATTTGAAATGATATCGGCCTATAATTGCGATATATTTTCGCTCTCGCGAGTAGCCAGATATAATAATCTAGCGCGAGACGAGTCTACAACAAATACAAAGATTTATTTACCGTGGCCAGTAATTGTTGGCCGCTGGACCTGATTGATTGTTAATAGATATTGTTACGTGATCGCCAGTATATGTGAGATAAAATCTTTTCATAGAGGTTCGTCAGGCTCATCCGGTTGATTGATTCTACTACACGAGTTTCTCTTGGAAGTTGCCGTCGCGATGGCCAGTTAATAACATATGCTTATGGTGAAAATAACTAAGCTCTCGCTCGCAATTATGTTTCATATTGTATTCTCAGTTAAGTTACTGCTAATGGAAAGTCGAAGTAGGTAGTTAATATATCGTATCGCCGTTAGCGTTTCTATTCAGTTCTTGTTTTTGACCTGCGAAGTTTTATCAATAGGTAACAAATCCTTTAAATCGAATTTATGTATCGTCATCATTTAACGATGCGTATCAAGTATCGCTATTTATTTAGTACTCAAAGCGGTAATTATAGTAGACCATTGCGTGTGGTGTATACCCTGATTAGCTAGCAAATCGTGACGCGCGATAATCGATACGCGAGCATCGCAACGGAGCGAGTTGCGATGCCCACCGACCCGGCAGACCTCGATCTGAATCAGTACGCGGCCGATTCAGCGAACGCTACAGTCTGACCAAGTTGAAATACACGGCTCCGCCAGCAACGCCGGTGCAACAGACCGTCCGACCTGCCTCGGTCGATTAAGACCGCGACACTGCATCGCTGCGCTCCCATTATATCCTTTTACGTGGCGATTGTATCGATAGTACGTCGATTATCAAAAACGCGCCAAGGTCAGTTCTCACAAAAACTGAATCCATTCATCTGTTAAAAGGGTATGTCGTTTTTTGTCGATGGTAGAGGCCGATACAGGCGAACATAAATGTTCACCAGGATATCGATTAAATACATAAGTCTTAAAAGGTCTATTATCTGAAGGTGATCACTAAACTAACATAGTGGGCAAACAAAGGCAGCAGGGTCAGGGAGGCGGCCGGGGGCGATGTGCTCTTTGATTTATGGTTACTCGATACCAGAGCTCTTCCGCGGTGTCCGTTGACGGTAACCGCACGGATCACGATGGTCCCTTTAGAACCACGAACAAATCCCTACTTAATGGTATCGACGTATACAGGAGAAGGATTGCGGTGGCTTTGTTACTTTTTGTCCTACGGCTTCCGCTTCCACATTCCTGTTATATCACTGTCGCCATGTTGATGTATTACAAGTCCGAATAGTGTCACATAAGCATACTGTATAAATGTATAGTTGAACACCATAAATACATACTTCTGTAAGTACTGTTACTATTACTACAGAATGATATTAGGGCTTATTATTGCATGCAGTATTCGAGCCGAAGATTATGAGATACGTAGCCAGTATCAATGAAAAATACACTGTTCTCCACCGCTGGTTACCCTGTCGGCCAATCTGAGCCATTCCCTGCCATTAACGCATTAATTTTCATGTTTGCAAGACGTCTGCGGTCGTATTGGAAAATAACAGTTGATGAAATTAGAGCAAAGTTAAATGGATGATACGAGGGCGATCGAACATGTTCTTTGACCACCACAGGGCGCTGCGGTTTCTACTCGATAAGTAACAGAAGTAGCCCAGGACAGAATTAATTATCGACGTGAAGTGCACAACGGTTTCTTGTGTAAAACGAGACGAGACGCAGCATGGGAAAAAGGTTAACTGCATATGCATACATTGTGACAAGGTGAAATTTCAACCTGTACACGAACACTCGAAAGTCTTTAGCTTTTTAATGGAGTAGGGTTGTCGAATGAAAGCTTAAATCTTCATTGACCATTTCCAATTATAAAAATCAGTAGTATTTAAGGCTACCGTAAAACGTCCCTTGTTTTTTCTTGTATTTTTTTATTGATACCCACGCAACGTAACAGATAATTTAAGTTAAAAAACATTTGAAAACATGAATAAAATCATCTTTTTGTACATATAGATTTTGTATACATACATTTTCGTTGATATTTGTTTATATATGTGGAAATTATTAGTTACTAATATACTCGTACATTTATAGAATATGGCTAACCTTTTTTAACGAAACATTTTATGGCATAATACATCATGGTTGTATAACATCGGTGTAGCGTAATTGGATACACTTATAGGCGGCGGCCGCGGGCGGGTCTGTCCCCGTCTACCGGCTGGATTTATCGCGACAGCAAATCATTGCGCCCATATCATTGGGGTGGAGATCCCTTCAGGAAAACCTGCAGACGGTTCCTATAAAGCAAGCAGTCCGTTTACTTTACATTGTCATGTCCGTTACATATTGGTTTTATTACCAAAATGGTTTTAAAGTTGTCAGTATCATGTTTACGCAGTATAATTATTATGATACAGTTCTCAGTATTGTACGTTCGCCTTATTGCCATTATCAAATTCCCAATTACTTGCAACACTCATGCCTAAAGCTGCGACAACATATTTTTCAAGTGCTTCACTTTATTCATACAATATCCCGGATATATTTTTTCATCGACAAAAATAAAAATAATGTTTATTTAATAGGAATGCAATTAGTGTTAGTCTCTTTTTTATTGCTTCGTCAGCTCCCTCATTTCCATAGCTATTTCTGAACTCACAGATAACCCACCAAGATAAATAGCAGGTTTTGTTTTACCAGCTCCTAACTGTGTTATTCATTGCGTCATAGTTCCCAGAAACTTAACTAGGCGATTAATAAAAGCTCGCTTGTATAGTCCTGATTGCCACGCCTTATAAATTGTTTGTCCGAAAAAAGGCTCTTAGTACGTCGCCGACTGAATACCGAACGCGGTCATTAAGGACTCTGTTGGATTTATCACCGCCACAAATTATAGAGTTGGGACTGCTCAGAGTAAAAACGTTCATTTACTGTTTATTCTTCTACCCCTCGTTTTGGGGTACAGCAATTGCTGCCGAAAGGGAAGCAATAAAAACTTTTAACTAGGGATACAGTGCAATGAATTGTAATGCTTCCTAACATTATTGTTGGCATTTTTATCGATGTAAGAACAGCCTTTTAGGAAGATTTTGTCGGAAACATGAGGTTTCCTAAGGACCCGAACGTTCCCCCCCTATCATCGAATTCGTCAATGTCAAGTCGATAAACGATTGTAGTGAATCGGCAATACATTATCCTTTGTGTGCTCTGGCCACTAAAACTGTTTGTGATAAATGAGACATGTCTAGCGTGAGACAATACATTAGCTTCGATGGGCAAAGACCTAGCTTCGAGTATTTCTTAATTTCGCATTTTGCCAACTAATATCGTGGCGTGACCATTATATCAATTGTTGCGACCAGAAGTTCTGAAGGTTAACTCGGTGAGGACCGATTGTAAAGTTTTGGACCTGTGGTCGACAATAATGCTCTTCGAAAAACTCCGTGATAAATGTTTGTGTCATGGGTTGCTTTTGTTTTTTTCAATGTACCAACGATTGTTTTATTCTTAAGGCTAAAGCGCCCATCTAGCCCGCGAAATTCAAAAATTTCGAGTATTTTTATAGTTTATCTAAAATCTGAAAACATTTAAGACAACATTTTGTACTTGGCGACAAATACCTTATGCAATACATTTATGAATATATCCAACTTACTCTAAAACATTTCAAGAACGACAGATAACCAGAAAACTGGCATTTTTTGTATATTTAGTGATTTACTATTATCATATCCACCGTGATAATATTTAGAGTAAAATAAATGATTTATTAATGCACTGCATACTGTGTTTGTCGCAAATCACAAAATGTTGTCTTAAATGTTTTCAGATTTTGGATAAACTATAAAAATACTCGAGAATTTTGAATTTCGCGGGCTAGACTGGCGCCTTCACCTTAAATCAAATTCGTTGAATTTGTATATTCACTTACTCAACTTATAATGAAGTATGTTTCCGAGAATTCATATTTATGTCCTTTATATCATTTAAATCATTGCCAGTGGCATAATACTGTATTCATAGTATCGGATTTCGTTCACGTGTTGGGATTACAACGTTAATTGGGTCCGGTAACAAGTGTACGGCTTCACGACGCCGCGACGGTACTGTCGCGAACTCGGGGCATCCTGCGTCGCGGCTTGTTGGTAACTTGACGCTTTGTTTCTCACGCTTCGGGTTACTTATTTAACGTTCGGAAGGAATTTGCAGGTGTTGTGTTTGTTGATTTTTCTTTACGGGGAACTGTTTCTGATCATTTTAACTGTTTTCTGCAAAACAAATGTTATAAGTATCAGGATATAATGAAAACGCGGCCATAGCTGGGGTTGATGACTTTTTTTAACCGACTTCCAAAAAAGGAGGAGGTTACATTTTTATAAATTATGTCTTATAATTAGTAACAGTGAAATAATGTTCAGTTAGTTACTTAACTTATAGAAAGCAGTTCCTTACGGTGAAGGAAAAACATCGTGAGGAAACCTGCATGTATTAGAAAATCTAAACAATTTTTGAAAGACAATGTGAAATCTGCCAACCCGCACTGGGCCAGCATGGTGGATTACGGCCTGAATCCCCCTCGCAGTGAGGGGAGCCCAGTGACTATGAGTGGGACGTGAAAAGGGCTAAACTATTATTATATCAGCTACCCACCTGTAAAGTTACCAAGTCGTCTAGCTGAAGAAAAGTCATTAAAACCTGTAATCCCATTTGGGCCATTAGGCCATTTTGTTGACTGAATCCACATTCAGTTAACGAAATGCCTTTAGTCGTAGTACCAAACCTCTGTTTCACGTTAACACCTATGGTTCTTCTAGTGAAAATGATGATTAGGAAAATGTAACGTAATTAACTTTTTTATATATTATGGTTTAAACACATGTTATAAGTATTGTTTAAGTACAAACATACACAATAACCGCTTAGGTTTAAAAATGTGATAACTTCTACATCAAGAATATTAGATAAGGGTAGGTAGGTATATAATATAATGTGAAGGTGTAACAATAAATAGTTTTGTTTTTTAAATGGAACTGGGTTAACGCATTTACTTAACACACCATGGTCCTTAAGAAATGTTTTAAAATTTTCTTTTAATATCATTGGGTGTAATAGAATCACGTAAGGTAGGAGGTAGATTGGTAATAAGTCGAGGAATCATAATATAGGAGGTAGTCCGCTCACCGTACACATTGGTCGCTCGTAATTAAAAACTGGGTATAAATATTCCCTTTATCGGATTTTCCACTCCACTCCACTGAAACGTGACGTAGTTAATAGCCCAGCTTCCTACTGCGTCACCGGCATGATCACGTGGCTATCGGGTTGGGAACGTGAGCTGTCGGAATGGGGTAAAGTAACCACGTTGAACGCCTTGTGATTTGCGGTTTTGTTTCCGTTGTTATGCCACTATATGTATAAACCTGGCTTCCTACAATCGAGACGGGGAGGAGTCGGGTTAGTAGTTTGTTTTAAGGAAGAAAACATCTCGAGGATAATAAATTTAACCCCTGAACCAACTGTAGTTTTACGATTAGTATGTCCTTGTAGTGTCCTTGTTTCTTTCTTTTTATCAGTGGCTTCCTTAAATTACCTAAATTATTTCAATTTTACTTTGTCCACTGAGACTATTTATCTGTTCTGTGCACTTAAGATAAATGTTACGGTATAAACATTCTCGTCAGTATTGAACTTCTGTGGAAACGGGAATTAAGTATTTTCGATAATCATTTCAGTGATTCTGTATTTAAAACATTTTGGCTATCAAATTATATGCTAAAGATGTCAAGTTATGTAAAAATTACGGTCGGTTCCCAAAGATTGTAGGATCGGAATGTAATTTAAGGAATATTCCAAAGTGGGTCGAACTTTCAGCATTAAATGGCAATGAAATTTGTTTAGCTATTGGTAGTTAGTTATCTTATGGTATTTTAAAACGTATTATTTACTAGTGTCTTCACCTGGCGTACCTAGTTAGGTACGCCAGGTGAAGGTACTGTTAAATAATACCGGTCTATACAACGACATAATAATATGTTTATTTCACCACTCGTAAAGACGTCACAGTGGTTGAAATGGCTTTCATGTGTATAATGAGGACAAGTGATGGAGTTCTTACAGATTCACTGTTTTTTACCCTTCATTATGACCTTTGTTATTTATGAATGGTATTTATTAACAGCTTAGTTCATCAAAAGGTTGGTAAAGTTAGTCTTCAACACAATCAAGATTCCAAACCGGTGGTGGTAAAGAATTATTAGTAGGAGGACCTGTTTCAAATGGGCTATTAGGCTGAAAATTACTTCAATTTGTTATAATATGGGTGCAACCAGCAACAAAATCTGTCACATGTATTATAGCTTGTTTTTTCTCTTCCATGTAATAGAGCGCATATCTCAGTTGGCAATTTAAATTTTAATATATTATTTTTTATAGTAATGTGGATAGGGGTTGAATTCCAGCAACTAAGAATATTGCAACGACATTATTGGTTGCATCTTTGTCGGCATACCATTTAATCTAGTATTTATTAATGAAGTTTCTTTGCTTCAACGACCTCAGACTAGCATGTATCGCCTTCAATTAAGAGCATAACGAGGCGACGCATCGCCTTGCGGTAACACCGGTCTTATGCTATTTTCTACTTAGTTTTTTTGCTCTTCGATAATTTTATGCTCATCCTAACCTCAAGTTTTTTATTCATTTAATAACGTTTGTTTTTCTTACCTGACTTCTTCAGAGAGCCCGATGGCAATATTATTAGGTAAGATGACAACCATTACTTTAACAACGTTACCAATTTTAATGCGATTTGTCCTTTTTTGTTGGACAGGTTGACGACCAAGCTGCATCTAGATTATAGTTTAGGATCCATTTGGCTTACGTTCCCTGTTATTACTTGCCGCTATCGTCACGTAATAGCGTGTACCTTTGATGTGTTGCGCCAGTAATAAAGTCATGACATTTGTTTGGCAATAATCACCCGCAATTCTGCGGTCAGGGACCGAGCTCCGGGCTCTGGCGGGTTGAAACTGTATCTTTTGCAAATGGCAGATTTACTCAGATATTTATGAATCCTACCTTTCGTTCGAGACAGATAATCGATTTCAACTGGTATTTAGGATCGCGCTTATACTCGTATGTACGCGACACAACTTGAATGTTTATTATGGAGAAAATATTGTATTGTAATAAATTATAACATATCTTGACGAACGACGCTAATGCCGCACCTATGAATCGCAATTTATAATCAATTTGTAGTGATGTTCTGTTAGTGCGTGTTTAATTAACAATCGTATTTTAAATACTGGTAACTTGTACTTTATTATAAATAGTACAGCGACGACAACGCGCCAATATGTAATCGGCATCTTGTATACTATTTATAGTATGTATTTAATTCATAGATTCAAGTGGATGCGATGCAATTAATATCCAATGCAAATATTCTGTATTACAAAATTGGTTAGAGTAACGTGTGGCTCGAGGCGTAGCGGGCGTGTTGTGAAATTGAAAATATAATTAACGCAGACCGCAGACTACTTCATCATAAACTTGATATGTCTTTTGAACGCCGACTGCGCATGCAGCTTTATTCTAACAGGAACACAAAAAGCGAGCCGAGTAAGAGGCTCCTGGTGGTACTGTTTTACTGGGATGTCCACGAGGGACCGTAGTAGGGGTATTTAGGCACGGCCAGTGGGAGTGGGAGAGACACCACAGTCCCACCCGGGACTATCTCCCTCGGCTCATTTTTCTGTCTACAAAGTAAAGTCAGTAAGTACAAATTAAACAAATAATCAAGAGCGAGATCTAGTTACGTATAGAAATCAATGATACTGCATTAGTTTAAGTATAATTACATTGCTCTTTTCTATAATCTCGTTGGCGTAAATATCTTGAATTATCTGAAAATGGCGAATAAGTTATCGCAACATAATACATTCTCTAACAAGACGTAACGAATGTTTTATGTGACTACAAAATCATTGAATTGTATTGTAGGTATTTAGTGATACAGTAAATAGGAGACGACAATTTACTTTAATAACGACTATACAGCTTGCGAATATGACAATAAAATATCACGGCAATCCCTATTCTATTATGATGAATAATACGCTCAAGAAACTTTACATCTATTACTCGTAAGTAATTATAATTGGTTCGACCAAAATGCAAATGTCAATGTATGTATGGTCACGCGATGCGCTCGTTTGCGAGCCTCCGTGTGACGTAACAATTAATTGATTGTAAACTTGATTAGCCTTTAATAGTTCTAGATCCTACCACACACTGTACCGTTGATACATCCCTCGTACCACCGTTATGATGACCCTCGTAATTAATACAAGTCTCGAACACATAATATTAAATTATTCTAACCTTGCACTGTGGTTTTGTAACGTATACATTTCGTATGTTATAAGTCGACATATCATTATGAGGTCAGCCAAAGAGGACGGTTTAATTTTTTTATGTTAATTTTGTTTATTGTTAATCCATTACAATGATTACTATCACAATAGAACGAGTGAATAATGGCCCTTCAGCGATGAACGTTCATTGTCAGTCTATAGCGACGTTGATTGGTTTATATGATTTCTTTTGCCATTTAAACTTCGTTCGATTATAATATTGTTTTGTTCGTACTTGCAAGGAATTTGTGATTTCGTGAGACCAACTTCTCAAGGTCGATTATAACATTTTAATGGAACAGAATACAACTTTGAAACATTTTTATTGCGTCCTCCAACTTTCCAAGTGCTTAATTGTAGTATAATTTCGACCGTTCGTCCTCGTTTCAAAATGTTACATTAATTTGGTTTATTAATTCATTTATTTATATATTTATTTTATTCATTTATAGTTACACAAATATGCAGTTCGTATTAGGTCGTTCAGTTAGCCATAGCGATGTTTATGTAGGTCAGACATAATAGGCGATGCCATGACTCCATCGGCGGGGTTGCTACCAGCCTTGTTCAAGATTGAACTAGTTTTTCTATCATTCGAGAGGAGGGCGAGGTGATTGCGAACTATTTTATGATACGAACAAGTTACGAGATTGGAGCGTGGGCGTTTCTGTAACCATTACTTTGTGTCAAATATTAAGCCCTAAGGGCTTTTACGCAATTATATTTATATCCGATTGAAATATTTAATGAAGTGAAATTATTAGACCACCTTTGAATAAATTAAACCCGTTTATGTACCTCATTGTTAATTATCATGCAATACACACATAACAGGACTAAGAGTTTTCACCAATTTGAATAAAGTCATATCAAGTCAGTTTAGGATAATGTTTCTTTGATTAGGATTTACAGCTGTCATTGTTGCGTTCGGAGTTTGTTAGAATATCAGCTATTATCAAACAATTCATTGGCCAAAATTTATATGATACAAGGATATTGTTTTCAGGCAGTATCTATACGCTGTTGTTTTAAACACACCCAAATTCACATTTCGATTGCATTAGTATCGGTTAGGAATACGGCCGCGAGCGTAAAGTTATTTGCAACATATTCTTGGGCGAGGGCCAATTTATAACTAGGTGTAGCCGATAATCTCTATTCTACTAATATGTCTTTGTAATATATGTCAAGGCAGAGCGTTAACACTTTCACATTATTGTGTGTTTAATAATAGGCATTCTTAAATCAAATGTAAGTCTGGGAAAATGTTTTTTTTTTTTTTTTTTTTTTTTTTTTTTTTTTTTTTTTTTTTTTTTTTTTGAATTGACTATATGTTGTTGGCCAGAGTGGCCATAACAACTTCACCCGGACAGAGGGCGAGCGCAAGTGCGCTCCAGCCAGAGGGGCAGGGGGGCAGCTAGCTCAAGGGCGCCACAAGGGACACGACCTCGGCTTGGGCCGCTGCCAGGAGAGGTGGCGAGGGTAAATCTACCACCGGATCGGAACGCGACCTCGACTGAGAAGATCCGGCAAGAAACTCAGCGGGCTTGTCGGGTGCCAAGGTGCGTCTAGGTAAGTAGACGCATCTTCTAGCGGAAGCGGGGGTTCGTCGACCTCGCCGGCGAGGTCGGTGTCTGGTGGGGAGTGTGCGTGTGTCGTTCTCCTCGACATCTGAGTCTAGGAGAGCGGTGAGTGGGTCGGGGATGGGAAAATGTTATTGTCCGTATATTTCAATAGTTCTGTACTTCAATCATGTGATCCGTTTTGTTGCACCAATGCATGAATTAGAAGTTTGTTGATTGAAACCGTTATTTTTATTGATGTAATGAACTTTATAGATGTGACTTTGAACTAATAGAATGTGATTGGCGTGCGACTGTTGTCGCTGGTGCTGCCGGCTCAAGGTCGCCATCTTCCCACTAGGCTTATTGCGCAGGTAGGTCTCGGCGATAGGGAGCTCCGCTTCAGGTTCGCGGCTATTCACTCTTTAAACCCAAATCTGTAGCGATTAACACGAATTATATCTTCCGTTATTCTACCTTTGATATCTGTCCGAAATTGTACAAAGATTGTCTCTCGTCTTCATTTGGGTCACGAGGTTTACGATTTCACTCAATACGTCTAAACTCACGCTCCGCGACGACTCGCTTGTTGGTTTTGGAAACCGTTTTATGCATCTATACCTAAAGACAGCGTAGTGATATTTTAAGGCGAAAGATTCAATGATAAAATCTAAAATATAATTCAATTTGCATACCATTTATGAATATGTATTAGCCATTTATGAAATCACGTCAATCACATTATTTAAAAATCTGCAGGAACATAAATAAAACCTAGTATGTACATACAAAATCATCCAAGTATACTAGCAACATCATAAATACTCTATCGTCGAAAGCTACATATGTATGCATGCGTGTATTACCATCAGGGACATTATCATGTCCTCTCACATAGAAGTTTAGTTTTAACTAGGTAGTGATTATTGCTTGTTAATATTTAATAGCGGCATTGGTGTCAGACTCGCCAGAGAATGGAAGGTTGTCGATCGCCGCACCTTACTTACCGCTGCGGACGTTCAATTTACGCCGCCGTTGCATTCCAGCCCTTAACTGTCTCAACATACGACATAATTAGGTTAGCATCGAGAACATCTAACTACATTAATCTACATGCCGTGCTTATTCGATTAACCTTTAAAGTGTTAAGAATTTATTATGTTTCAGTATCACACTTATGGTCATATACGCACGACACGATGTCTTATTCAATCAGTCACCTGGCTTCAACTAAGTCACGTAGTGTTTTACCTCTGCGACCTAGTATTTTTAGACTTGTTATAATATTAATCTACACAAAAAATAACCTCGCATTTACAGTATTCACGAAGCTATTTCGTTGTAATGTAAATCTTAAAGGGTAAAGGCGTGGCATTAAGAACTGCAGCCTCACTGCAGCCTCGTAAATATATCTTTAGGCACAGCAGGTGACCTCTTAGGTGTTTAGTTCGTGAGATTGCATATTTATTGCTTCCAATATTCTACTGTACTGGATCTTATTGTAACTTGGTACTAACGCGTATGTTTGTAGTTAAATCAGCTCCGGCTTGTTGGACTAAAACAGTGTTGCCGTATTCCTCGCTGGTTACTGAACACACCACAACTCAAACAAGGTTTAAGGCTTGGGGTGTGTCTGTTTGATTTTGTATTATAATTATAGGTACACAATAAGTACCATTAATTGGATGTTCTCATTCAACCTTTTATTTTCGGCTTATTTGCTTGGTCCTCGTTGCTGAACACTCATTACTGAATGTTAACTTCGTAATTTTTATGTCCATCATTTGTTGTTCGCCAACAATCGGCTGATTACAAAGGACTCGGTAATTGGCTAACGTTTGTCCGCCATAATGATTGCATTTGAACACCACCTGTTTATACGAAATCCGCGTGGGAATCAGTGAGCGAGCGCCCGCGGCGCGGTTCACTTGCGCAAACGCACCGGTTGGTGGCGGCAACCGGCAACAGAAGTTTCGAAAACTATTGCGACTGCGCCGTTAATGCTTCGCTGGCAGACGAGTACAGTTACGAGACGTTATTAAAACAATTTAGCAAATGTTCAAATAATATTGCAATAATTGGGTTACCTTAGTGAAAAACCTGTTTTCTGTTTTCGTTTCATAGATAAAATGCGGGTCAACATTCTGCAACATCGAAGCCTGATTACGGTTGAATTCAATCCGTTAACTCGTTAGACACAATAGATCCTGTTATGATTGAAGGTCACGATTTAATATTTATACTATTTTGCCTGCTTTTGTTCGGTTCGCTTTGAAATTATTCGAGTTAAGTAATTGAAGTACTTAATAAATTAAATCTCCCACCACGGCAAAAGATAAAAAACTAAATACTGAGTTAATTGTCAAGTCATGAAAGGGCATGATGCGTTTTGATTACAGTGTAAGCCCATGTGGAGTCACATAAACCGGACTTCAGCTTTATTTGGTTCCATACACTCACAACTGTTAAACAAACAGCACCAGCGCCGTAAACGCTTCCGTTGCTCACTCCGACTATTGTTTGCACAAATAGGTGACAAACAACAAAACGAGTGAATGCGACCTCCGTAAACGCTTTTCACTGTCCCTCGATTGTCGTTAATTTGAAACTGTTTCGGACCATTGTAAAAGTGAAATCTTGAACGGTTCAAGCGACTTTGAATAGTGAATGATCCATTTTCACAGTCGTTCACACTGAATTTGAAAATAATACAATACATATTTTTTGTAGCTTACCACACTCAGTGTTTTTCCACAATAATAAAACCAAAAAGATTTGTGTTAGGTGCATTCTCATTTTGTAACTGTTCGCTTTTGATTTGTTTCGCGTGGGATATTCTTTGGACGATTTTGAATGTATATTTAAACCATTTCAGACTTCTTAACGTCTTTTAACCACTGTCTGGTTTAAAGAAGTTTGCTATCACTCATGCAAATTAGGTTTATTTTAGTGCAGTCATTATCTTAACACCAATGGTCAGCTTATACTAAATTGTACAGAAAGTCATCAATACATTTCAATTCAAATTCGCGTCGATGAATGATGAAGTTTTTTGGACCAGTGCAAATATGTAGGTCATTAGAATTTATTGCCGATTTATAACATCTACAAATTTTGTCTCTGAACTTCTATCTTAAATTCAACGAATTATTTGATTTTAAGATGGTAACTGGAATACGTTAATAACAACATTATATTCTAATGAAACCTTTATTCACAGTTGTATAGTAGGCACCTTTTCTTAAGTAGGTACTTAAGTATACGGAAACGACGAATGTCATAAACAATTATTAATAACTTGCATGCAGCGTGTTGAGACCTACCACGTTTAACGGCTTATTGATATTTTATTGCTTTATGATTTACTAGCTGTGCCCCGCGACTTCATCCGCGTAGTATTGGATTATTGGGTTAAAAAGTATCCTATATGTTAATCCCGGTTATAATCTATCTGTGTTCCAAATTTCATCCAAATCCGTTCAGTAGTTTTTGCGTGAAGGAGTAACAAACATACATACATACATACATACATACATACATACATACATACATACATACATACATACATACATACATCCACACTCACAAACTTTCGCATTTATAATATTAGTAGGATGTTATATCATATAAATAAACCTACAAGCGGTTTTTACATGTACATCAATGAGTTTAATATAATGATAAACGTAAATCATTAATAGTGGATATCGTTAGGGTCGTTAATTGTGAAACTAGTAGGCAGTGCTAGTTCGCTTCCAATTTCGATGGAGCTCAAAATATAAAGTCTTATTTAGAGTTGGTGGGTACTTCATCTGTTATAATTGAATGATGTACTTACTACAAAAAAAATAAACTCATGGGTTCCTATCTAAAAGCTGAACTTTGAGTATATCAATCGCTACCAACTAGCTATACTATAAGAGAAACGATTTACACCATCAGTTTTATTTCTTGCCGGATCTTCTCAGTCGAGGTCGCGTTCCGATCCGGTGGTAGATTTACCCTCGCCACCTCTTCTGGCAGCGGCCCAAGCCGAGGTCGTGTCCCTTGTGGCGCCCTTGAGCTAGCTGCCCCCCTGCCCCTCTGGCTGGAGCGCACTCGCGCTCGCCCTCTGTCCGGGTGAAGTTGTTATGGCCACTCTGGCCAACAACGTATAGTCATATAAAAAAAAAAAAAAAAAAAACAGTTTTATTTTGTGGCAGGTACCTTTGGGACATTATCGTTTGCCTTTATTAAGGCGCCACAATATCGAGCAGTATTAAAATAAGACCTTATATAACTATCTAGATACCAGGATTTCTTCATAAGCAATTCTAGCATACTTCACATTTATAAATAGTAGTATTTGTATTTTTATAGTCATCTTATAGGTACCTATTGAATTTCATTGCCTTGCAATATTTACAGTTGTGGTTATTTTTATGTATGTTTTCCAATCTCTCAAGCGTCATGTGTGCCAATGTTATCCATTCGGTTATGTATATTTTTGTTCACCATATTACATTATTGTAATATAGTAAAGATAAAATTCAATCGCAAACTACAAGGTGTTTTTTCTAACCTGATGTTGAAATTAAGGCTATATTGGTGTCTTTTTTCCCGCCTCGGCTTGTTAGTGCTTGAGTCAACGAATCTATACAAGTTATTGAGGCCTCAATATGTGGCGAGCTATCAAACTGTCACGGTTATGAAGAACTTAAAACTTATTACGTTATTACTGATGAAATTACACACTCTGGGCATATTAGTACTTAATTACTGCTCACGCAAGATAACCATGCATGTGTCATTTTAAAATACATCTATACAAATAATTAAAATTGGAGTGTCTGTTTGTAATATCAAAATAACACCTTTTCTCTAAATGCATATGAAAGTACATACGACACCTATAACAAAAACGCGATTTTTTTTTTGTCTGTCTGTCTGTCTGTCTGTCTGTCTGTGTGTTTGTTCCGGGTAATCTCCGAAACGGCTGGACCGATTTTGACGGGACTTTCACTGGCAGATAGCTAATGTTATAGGGAGTAACTTAGGCTACTTTAATGTTAGAAAAACAATTAGGGTTCCGCGTAAAAAAATAAAAACTCTTGAAATCAAAGAGTATCTCCGAAACGGCTGGACCAATTTTGAAAGGACTTTCACTGGTAGATAGCTGATGGTATAAGCAGTAACTTAGGCTACTTTTATTTTAGAAAAACAAAATATAAAAAAATGGGTTCTGACGCGCGGGCTCAGAACGCGGGAGCGGGCTTTTTTGTTAAGTTAAATTCCACGCGGACGAAGTCGCGGGCTCAGCTAGTATTTATTAAATTTACATCACTTGTTTGTTTCATTGCAAGGTCTCTAAACTCTAACTCTGAGTCGAGGGCTTTAGACAATCTCATGTCGAGTGATATTTCATCCATCACCTTATACAGTTTCACCTTGGATATACAATGGATGTTAATTACAAAACAATTGATAATTGATGTGTGATACGTATGTGTTATATTCTAATTATTTTAATGCTGTTCATTAGAAACTATAAATGGGATTCCGACGAGTACAATACCGAATCAACACTCGCACTATGCCACTGAATACATTGTTAGACTGTGGGATACCGTCACTTTAATTACACACAACAATACTGACATTTTCTGCACGAATTAAAAGCAAAGCTTGACGTATTGCAGCTGAATTGTTTCATACAATCCTTTGTTGTAAAGCACCCATGTACAGGTTTCTCTTTCTAACCCCCGGCGAGGCATGTAGAAGCGAGCGAGAGGGAGGACTGTGTCAGTGGGCGCAGGTGAACGGCCGGCATACATTCGCTTATCAGCCCGCCGACCGGTAGTGACGTCCCTACGCACCTGTCGATTTCTACTTCTCGATGCTATGTGTGGAAACTGTCAGAACTCACATCAAAATCCGGTTTTGTTTGTGTCTAGTCGCTTTGATGTATTCTCATTCTTATACTTTCCACAGCAATGTATTATATTCATAATGCTTAAAGCCGGCATTAAATTCACATTAACACTTTGTATCGGTTTCCTATTCGATAATATAAAACGTCATCGATATCGATAAAATATTGGAGCGCAGCGCTGTAATAATAGGAGTTTTGTCATCTTGAGACGATTAAATATAATTGAATCTGCCGTGTAGCAAGTTCGAACCAATCTAACCTCTCACGAAGTCGGGCGGACCTGTGCCGCAATGCTGAGGAACGTACCACCATGTTATTTTGCAACAAAATATGACGATTACGATATTGCACAATCGAGACTTCGACACGCATCGTTTTCAAAAGTTCCGTATGTTAACTCTCCTATCGTCTTGAATATATCTTGGCTTTCAATATCAAGTTCTTATTTTTCTGCCTTCGATAATTGACTTGTAATCAGAGTCTTCTAATTGTACTGGGAATCGATAAGTAAACTGGTTCTTTTTCATTTCAGGTACGTACCGTCGGACATGTGCGTACGGTTAATTGGAGACGGGTATGTACACCAACCGTTTTTATAATGACTGCCGTTGCAGTCGTGGAAGTCAATGGACCTCTCTGATTGCGAACGATCCTTTTAATCGTACTTACTTAAGTCGAGCAGCATTATTTCAATTTATAAACCTTGACTCCATGAATTAAGATTAACCAGCCTTTATGTTGTTTTAAATGATTTCAAAAAGTTTAACAAGGCCTTCGCATGATATCTTCCTATCAAAATATGTCTTAAGGCTTGTGTTGGTATTTCGAAATATATAAACATAATTTAATTTCAAATAACTTTGTTACAAGACAGGAATTAGGGCCAAAAGGTCACGGCTGCAGAGTTCCAATGCGTCAGTGGAGTAGTGTTATAAAGAAATGTACCTATCCTGCTTATTATATTGAACGATTATTTAAGGTTTGATTTTAATCATGACCCAGTAAAACTCCGCTCAGATCTTAATTATCTTAACCATAAGGAATGACGACTTTTACATGTTGAGGTTATTGCTTCCAATTGGTGTTTATCTGAAGAACTCAAATATTTTTACACAAGAACATGTTATAGTTTTAGCTATTGCCAAGCCCTTTCTTCATCACGGTCATAAACCAATCCACCATCATAGATGTCACAACTAACCAGCCAAGGACGTCGGTCTACCACTATTAGCTTTGTTAAATGTTTACGCATTCGGTTGTCAGTCTCTTGCTCAAGAACGACTTGTAGTATAAACGCAAAAACCAACCGCCTGGGAACCACCGTCAGGGTAATAAGCAATTGTTCTCCAAGAAATATAGTGTTTACGCGCCGCCAAAGTTCTCGGTCCGCCTATAACTTCTTGTTCAACAGAAGGCCCAACTCTTGAGACGATGAAAATTTGATTAAGCTAAAGGTTAGTTGTCTCATTGTTGAAAATGTTTATATTTTCCAAGTTTGTACAGTAGACTGCTCAAAATTGATAACACTTTCGTTGTGTGTGCCCACCATATTAACTGTAGGTATGTTATACCTAAACTGACACTGTTATTGGTCAGTTTAAAATCTCCGGATTTGTTATCCAAAGTTTCTTGAACTTTCAATTTCCTGGTTAATTACTATTGCCCGCAGAACTTGCCAATCAGCATTTTAGTATAGTTCCTTTGAAGTTAATTATAAAACTGGTATTTATTTATTTATAATTTAAATTTAAAATTTAATCCAATAAGCATATGCCTTCGGGTATCGCGTGAATAATCGTGTTCGCACTGTGAGATCTATCATGCAATTTTTATATGTATTAAATTCATACGTAATTTATATTCGCGACCACCGTGTATTATGATTTCCTTACTTAACTATAATTCGCAGTCCAATGGTGTAACGTATAAGTCGTTAACTATTTTATTCAATTTAGTATAATAGCGAGAATGTAAGAAAAACATTTACATGAGGAAATAAGTTGGTATGTTTGTTGTACAAAGCGTTTGAAACTAAATGTAAAAATATAATAATTTTATTAATAATAATAATTTTAATGATAATGAATTCGCGTTGACTATACTTATAGAATATTTATGTAAATATTTCGGGATTTCCTCGTTCATCTAGGATCATTTCCAATGAACACATTACCTAAGTTGACACTCCATAAACATGAGAATTTTCTTCCAACTCCTCCTATTCTTTATTAAAACATTAAAGATTTCGATTTGATTATATTAAAGTACCTACATACGGCATTCAGATGAATTATATATATCTGACTAGCTGAGCCCGCGACTTCGTCCGCGTGGAATTTAACTTAACAAAAAAGCCCGCTCCCGCGTTCTGAGCCCGCGCGACAGGACCCATTTTTTTTGTTTCTAAAATAAAAGTAGCCTAAGTTACTCCTTATAATATCAGCTATCTGCCAGTGAAAGTCCAGTCGAAATCGGTCCAGCTGTTTCGGAGATTACCCGGAACAAACACACAGACAGACAGAAAGACAGACAGACAAACATTTTTTAAATCGCGTTTTTGCTATAGGTGTCGTATATACTTTCATGTACATTTAGTGAAAAGGTGTTATTTTGATATTACAAACAGACACTCCAATTTTATTTATTTGTATAGATGTTTTTATTTTTTACGCGGAACCCTAATTGTTTTTCTAAATTTAAAGTAGCCTAAGTTACTCCTTATAATATCAGCTATCTTCCAGTGAAAGTCCAGTCGAAATCGGTCCAGCCGTTTCGGAGATTACCCGGAACAAACACACAGACAGACAGACAGAAAGACAGACAGACAAAATTTTTTTAAATCGCGTTTTTGCTATAGGTGTCGTATATACTTTCATGTGCATTTAGTGAAAAGGTGTTATTTTGATATTACAAACAGACACTCCAATTTTATTTATTTGTATAGAAGATTTAGCTTCACTTGACTTCGTGGTCATGTACGTCTGTTGATTGTGATTCTAGATGTTTATAATAAATATAGATTTCACAGACAAATAACCATGATTTTTTACATAGACATTGCACGTAACATTGACGTCTACGTAACCTTGTTTTATGATGTGCGATCTAAATATTGCTAGCATATTGCAAAGCAATGCCATGCAGACACGCAACGCCCTTGGATCGAGTCTCACTAATACCTCACCAAAAATGTACGTTAGCGGAGATATGTTGACTTAGGTATCGTAGTTCAATTTAGAGATACTTCTTAAATCGTACCTACTTGTTACTATTGTTGTTACCACAGTCTATTTCGGATATGAATACCCGTGGACGCGGCGCTGTAGTCGCGTGACGGCAATACAATGTACACTGTGTGTGTACCATTTAGTTTCGTATTTTTCCGCAGGACTTCCTATGTGAAATATAAACTGTTATTGACGATAAATAGGTATGGTGGTTTCAAATAATTATTACATTTCTAATTGTAATAAATTTCTTTTTTCTGGCAGGATGCCTGTGAGTGTTTTGAAACCTTCCTAGATTTTCGTTGTCAATAGATTTTGGGGCTGCCTTCACTGAAACAGGTAAAATTGTTTAGGTTAATTGGATTACTGTCTGGAGAAAAAGGCCGACTTGTAAAAATGCTTATTGTTGAAGTAACCTATTTTCATTTTATTCCTTAAAACGTGCAAATGAATACGAAGTTTTTGTGCCAAACTTTTTGTATAAGAGCGATACAAATGATTAAGTCTGAGTTTTTTAGCTTATTTATTGTGATCTACATAATGACTGGTTTAAGGAAGTAATCCTTGACAAATCCAGTCTGCCCGCTTGATATTCATAAGTGGTTAAATATGTTGATTGATTCTGATCACATATTTTTTTGTAAATCACGATTTGTTTTTTTTTAATCTTTATTTAAAAACTGGTTTTGAAACTGGGAAATGAGTTTTATTATCGATTGCAGTTACGGTTGTCATTATCCGATTTTCCATTCCCAGGCCTGGGTTTCTAAAAGTAACCTTGCTTTAGGAGGTATACATTGTATAGTTTCCAGCGCCGACGATAATTAAATATTTGAACAATTAAAAATTAATAGTTGAATCATTTTAATAATATCCATTAAAGAAACATAAGATTTTGGCATTTTCCCTCCCACTGATCCGACTGTGCACTTTTATCCCAGCTACTACTAAATAGCTATTTTGCGCAGCTTTTACCGCACACGATATACGGACTCACATCTAAATTTAAAATATGAGATGTACTCCTGACGTGTTTAATTACCATAACAATATATCAATGGTGAGTCGCAACACTTTAGAATTCAATTACCTGTATGCGGCGAGAGTAATTAAAATGTCAGCAATAAAAGTTATGTCTTTGCAACCCTGGTAGCGCTTGTTTTATGGAGGGTCAGAGTCGTAGCTTCTGCTTTATTTGGATATAACATTGAGGTTGGATAAATAATAAGCTTTCACTGAGCAGATTTGCGATATAATAGCTGTTAAACTTTTTCGTATTAAGTATTTGTGGTTAGTGTGTAGGTAAATGTTTGCATTTGACACTAGTCTACTATATTTTCAGCTTGTTATAAATTAAAATGAAATAAATAAAGAAACTCACACCAAGATTCCCTTCTATGCATACATTGTATAGTCAAGAGGAAACAAATAAATACTTGAAACTGTTTCCGTGTCAAGAGATTGATTTTAAAATATGTTTTCTATGCCTTTGTGATGTTGTTCCGACATCGAGTATAATATTACGTATATGAATACCTACACGTTTCGTATTGCAGCAACGGCGCGGCTTTCAAATTGGCAAAAAGTATGTTGAATTTCTTTATACTTCGTCACTCATTCGCATATTCTCGTGACTGCGTATGACGTAACTATTTTCACCGGCCGAGACACGCCTCGCTTGCATAATAATGTGTTCACGTTTATATCGCACGATTTTATCACAAATAACTCTAAATTGAAAATTTAAAAACCCCCGATGCGACGATCTATTCATCAAATGTATAATTTACCTAGTTCTTCCAAATAATGAAGTTAGCGCGATTTGCGTAGCTCCCGTAGCTCAGTATCCATAACTCATCTCGCAAATTCATCTGGTACAACTAGTTTCGATGCCAGATTATGAAAGCGCCATTTACATAATTTGTTTTGGCTTCCTCATTTATAATCTGATGTACAATAATCAACAGAAAATCTGTGTAAAAGTATGAGACATTATTTTGTTATGACATTTATGACAAACAAACAAAATTTTACGCATGCGCGTATCCATCATTTGAAACGTGACTTATGGAACGTCTTTAGTTCATACACAAATCTCATATAAAAATTGATAAAAAATACATTTTTTCCAGAATCAGGGAAACTTTTCAAATTTATAATATTGTAAAAAGCCAGTTCAGACTATTACGATCATTTAAAAATAGAATAAATCGAAATCCAATAATCACAAATTTCGAATGGATTCGAGCCGTGGGAATTGGTTTTGGCCGTGAATGTGGCTTTTTTAACCTACAAAAGAGCTGATGATCTTCGAACGGCTGAACCGATTTTCATGAAACATAGCTAAGAACACTCTCGATCAGAATACCTATCTAACAAAAGAAACAAAATTGAAATCGGTTCATCAGCTTGGGCGCTACGTGGCTACAGACAGACACACAGATACACAGATACACAGATACACATGTTAAACTTATAACACCCCTCGTTTTTCGTCGGGGGTTAAAAATACAACTTCGCCGCCTAACTCGAACAAAACTTATGATATAATAGGTGGTTGTTAGGCGTAAAGCGGCACGATACCGAGTGTGGATTTCTTAGAATACCACTTTTTTATTGTTCAATATCTTTAAAAAAGTAAACAAACGAACGATACTGAAAAGCGTATGATTATATTTTTGTTTTTTTACTTATATTTTGAGCAATTGTCTAATCGTGCGAAAGTTTTTGGAAATTAAAAACACTTGCGATGCTCAATTGGCGTAATAAAAGAACCTTTTCTTCACGCCGTATAATTAAAAGCTTACATTTATGTTAAATCTCATTACCTGTATGTCACCGTATATGCAAAACATGTTTAATTAAATAGAAACACTACTTTGATACGTAAGAATACAGACATAATTATTGAAGATTTTAATGTTATTCTTGTATCTCAAGTCTCCTAGCTAGACGATGCAAAATGACAGGTATCTATTACACAACAGCACTGACGCTTGTTATTTTGTAAATTTGTGTTTTCCTTAGACAGGATTTATTTTACATAAAGGTACCATAAGTGCGACCTTTAAATAAATAAAAAACTAGAACTGCCGGCAACTACTTTTTATTCCAAAAGGGCATGCATACCACACTTTACGCTTACCAAAAATTACGCTCGAGGGAAACAAGCGGAATGTATTTCACATTCACCCTTGCTAACCCCGTGCAGCTTTTAATAATTTATAAAGCTCGGTGTCCCCCTCCGAGTTTTTTTCTAGTCTGCACGAACAAGGAAAACACGCATATGATATTATTTGGCGTTGTATCCTCGTGGTGACCATTGTAATCAAGATATACGTGTTACCTAACAACCCACGGTATTCAAACGACCTCGTTATTCTGCGAAATTGAGACGCGTACGTGACATTATAAGCGGATCGATGTAGTTTCACCCAATACCGGGTAATGCATCCTCCGTTAACTTCTAATATGGTGAATCGGATTTAAAATCCACATAAAATTGTGATCCGGTAACATGGTTTCGATTGAATTATCATATAGAACGAACATGTGATCGTAAACAAGCTTGACCATCAATCGTGGGTATCAATTTTCAATGGGATACGTTAAACGTTTGAGGGAACAATTTAAAGGGATATCGGATAACAATTTCCGGTGTAACTTCATCGTGATAGTAAGTATATAAAAAATTGAATCAGGATTCTTCCTTACTTAGATTTTTTATGTTGCATAGTTATTTTCTATGATAACGTAACAAATATACCTAATAGCTTTTGCTTATATCTACTTGACAGAATTCGTTATCATATTGATATTTTACTAATAGTTGTATTTCGGCCGCCCCGTTACAAGCATTCGTGCTGTGTATACAAACTGGTTTAGGTTTGTTTTACTAATATCAAGACTATTAAGCTGCGGGACTAGTCCCGCTCATTAACTACTTAGCGTCACATAAATATTGTCACTCCTTAGTATGACCACTGTATCGGTTATGTTTATGTTTATCAACTGTCCATCGAGGTAAATTTCGAGTTCGAGCCCTCATTATTTCGAGAATTTATTGCACAAAAGTAGCGTGCGTGACCGGCTGACCTACTAAAGTGTTTGAAGATAAGTATAAAAACAATCCACTTCAAAGTTTAAAGGAATGTGCCGCGATCCTTTTCATTTGTAGCTTTATTTGTTCCACCTTGCACGTCATTCGTTTTGTATTCCCATGAACCCATCGCGCCTCAGTACATTTTCCGATAGTCATCTACCTTCAACGCGTCGTTTTTAACTTCTCTACACCATAACATAAAAGGTTTATTATTCTTATGTCTACTATCTTTTGGTTTTGTTTTGTGAATATGGAACAAATAGGGCATCAAATCTTTATTGTTCGTTTACCTACTCTTCACGAGTTTGTTCAATGACGTTGGAAATGATTAATTCATTTTAACCTACCTAATTTTAAATTCGATTCAGATCATAAAGATTTCAAAACAAAACGGGACTTGTATCGAAAGGCAGATTTTCCATAACCAATTCGTCGGGAATACCGTTTTCAATGAATAACTAAGTCATGTGAAGTTTCTACCATACGTCGTATACTTAGATGATTCTTAAAAGTTTATGTTGTAAAGTGGATCATTTTATTACTAATAAATTCAGGGCTCTTGTCGAGAGCAGTTATATAATATCACAATAATATATAAATATGAGATTTTTATGATTTCAAATAAATGATTTAACGTAACTAGTGGTCGCCCGTGGTCGAAATTCGACAATAATTCATTTAAATTTTCATTTTAAACGTCATGAAGGTTTTACTGTCAAAGACTATTTGATACTGGCATGCAGAATGCACTATGGAAGTCCCGCCCACCGAAATAAAGAAAACAAAACTGTCACCGTTTGTCAGTCAGACAGTCAGTTAGTTACCAAGTAGAAGTTACAAATGTGTGTGTATAATTTTTTATTTAGTGATTTATTGTATTTATATGCATTATTTTTAAACATAATTAGCCTTCTGCACTCCTTCTCTATATAAACTTTAAGTGTGCCAAATTTTTATACTCCTCCGTCCGATCAATTTTCGTGAAAAGCGTTACAAAGTTTTTGCTTCACGTATTAATATATAGATACCGGCTTTATTATGAATTTGATATATCAGGGGCGTCACCGAAGTATTCTCTTTATTTGGAAGATTTGATTTAGTTTCAGCTTTCATCCGGAAGTATATCAAGAGTAACTACGCCTTTCCAATGAATAGGTATTCTAGGTATTTGATTACATTGTTAGTAAATAAAGTTTGATTCACATAACGATAGCTATTTAAAAAAACGTCTAGACTATCTAGAATTATTAGGTATTTAAATACCAAGGAACCTACTTGTTTACTTCAATAATATTTAAAATGCTTACGTGTAACGAGGAAAACCACTGGGGGTTAAATGTGAAAGCACTAGCCGCCTCTTGGCGTGTAGGCATTTTATTAGTAATGTACAGGAATTCCCAGAGCTCATATACAATTTGGTTCCTTGGTACGAGTGACTGTCGGCCGGCAGGTATTTTTCTAGGTACTTGCCATGAATATTCGGTTAATCTTGTATAAGACATTTTGTTTGTTTGTTTTAAGTCATTGTGTACTTCATTTTAGTATTGAAACATTTGACTCGAAAATTAATATCACTATTTATTTGCTGTAATATTTTTTTATAATGGAACGTCTCTTAATCTTAGGTGTCGGAATAAAGTTCAGGTGTATAAATGTTCAGGTGTTTCGAAGCAAGTGGTTAGCAAATACATGGTGATATAAACATAAAAATTGAATAGATAAAGAAAGCAATTTACCTACGAGTCATGCCGTTTAGGATTCTAGTATATATGCATTTTTTTCTACTACTGCTAAAGACTAAAACAAGAAAGCGGTATTCATTATTAAATATTATCTAATATTGGTTTTTACTACACACACACATGCTTCAATTAAATTATTTATTGATTTTGAAGTGATATAAAAAGTCGAGTTATTTTGATTGCTTCCACTATTTTTTTTCACCCGTCATGACTTGGTTTTTGCTCATGATCATTATTAAGTTACACATCTTGACTGACAGTGTGACGATCAGGTTTCTTCATGACTATAATTATCATTTTCATTTCTGTCATTTTTTGTTAGGACACATAATACATCGTCTCGCCTTATTCAGTTAATGTGGTGTAATGTTTGTAATAAAGAGTCGTGGTGTATGTTTTTCATTTTAATTAAATCGTTTGTTAAAATGTAAAAAATAATTAGACCAAGCTACGGATAAGTTCTCCGTTAGACTTCCACGTCATCTACTCATCTTCTTATTTGTGGATCATGGGTGATTATTTCAGTGTTATGTAACTTATGGCAAGTAGATGGTAACTGTCTTTCATCTTCATAAATTCTGTAATGATAAATGGCACATAGTTTGTTACCTAATGTGTAACCGAAGGTACATACAGTAAACTCAAGTTCCGATATCATATACAAAATCTGGAATACTCCATTTATTATTTTATTAAATCTATAAGAATACTTATTCGCCGTATATTTATATTCGCAAACAAACATAAGTTTGCGGTTACGCAAACTTTAATACGCCATTTTAATAAGGCCGGCGGTACCTTGAAACAGTTTCAGCGGTTGTCCATATAATTTGGTATTTCAATATTGCTTGCGTCGCGGGAACAAGGATATCGTTCGACTGCTAAAGGTCACTTGGTTTGAGGTGAGACCGGTCAGCCTTGGGCCGTGTAATTCACTTTCGTACCCGGCTGAGTGCATAGCCCTTCGTGTGGCCTCATTTCTCATCGATGTTTGTTCTGTGGCCATTCCTGCAATGTAAGGTATTTGAAACACTCCTTGTTTATTTAAATATGCGCGATTTGATTGTAAATAAAAATATATCTATAAGCATTTCAATCATATTTATAATTTTAAAATAACTTCGATTGTGTGATACCAACAATAACATAACGGCATTCATTGAAAGTGCTGGCACTGTCAACATCTAATAAAAAGACAAAAAATAGTTTTGTTATTAAATTCTGATGATCAGGTATATCGTTTTTGTGGCCCAATTCCATACTATGCTACTGTGTTCATATTTCAAATTGACTCTAGCTAGGTACCTCATCTTAATACCTATTATTCGATCTGAATTTATTTTAATTCAACCCTACCCTCGAATGAAGACAAAACTAGTTTAGTAGCTTATTGTTTATCGTGTACCTTAGCACATGGCTTGGTGATTAAACGTAACGCGTTTGCTATAACGAGATAGCCCATTACTCAGTAGCTCGACTTAACGAGCTGTTCCTGCTGCTATAAGCGGTAGCGCGAAATTGACTGCAATATCACCTGGTCGATGTACACTGGTGTTAATACTATCTAGCAAATGCTCAGATAGTACTAACACCAGTAACTAAACCAGTGTCAGTCATTACAATCATTAACTCCTGCTGTTAACCAGGAAATAATAATGTTCCTGTGACCGAATGTCTGTCACTGTCCAGTAACGGAAAACATCGTTAGTGGTACAATGAGTATCAGGTCGCGATCAGCTGGCATGTGCAGCGTGACGATCATGGTATGACCCACCATGCGTGACGTCTTGAACGACCCATTATAAATCCACTACAGCCAGCAGTATGGCAGTATACTAATTATAATTTAGCCAAAACTTGTCGTTATAATTTTTAATGTTCAATAAAAAGCAAGAATACCGCGCTATTAAGCATCTATTTCTCATCCAGGTATGCATGCAATCCTAAAAATATAAGAACAAACATACATTTTCGGATGTATCTGAATGGACTCTTCTCTGTATCAAACTGATATAGGCATTATTGGATAACAATACAAAAGAAAGATTGGATTGTTACTAGGAACCATTCAGGACCCCATTTCACGATTTATTTGTACAAGCAGTCTTAACTTTGCAAGTATTAACTTTTCCTGGTCTCTGTTTAATAGGAAACCATTGCAATAGTTTCAATTTTATAACTCTAGTTTCCATTAACTTGCCTTGTGTGCTATACTTACTACGAATACGTTTGTATACTTGTAAATCGAGAATCGATTCGATTCAATATTCTGTCGAACGCTATCGTTTCATTCCTCTGTGTGAATATGTCTCCGTGATCGGCTATCCTTCAACGGTATTGCAGGAACTCAACATGCTTTTGGATCAAATGATTATGTTCTAGATAGCATTTCAAATTCAAAAGATTTTAAGTATCGGTCTAGTTATCACACGTATTCGCCCACTCCTTTATTAAGTTTATAACCATCTTAGCATGTATCATTTCTCTAAGCAACATTGTGAATATGACCTCAACCTCTATCATTTATACGCCACTACCTTCCTATACATATATTGGTATATTTAAATTCACGAATGCCGCTGTCGGTGCCCACGCTTTGCCGCTTGCAAGACGTTACCGTTATAATGTAACAAAACATTGCAACGTAAACGAGTGCATTATCCTAAATGCCCATAATAGGCACTCACTGAATACGGCTTTTATTTACTCTAGATACTATTGTATTAGTCGTGTCTACGTGTAAATGGATCCTACTGAATACGTTTGAGGTATATTTGCTTAGATTTCTTAATAATATATTTTATTTTTTCACAAAATCGGCTCACGCCGCCAACTCGCTATTTGCTATTTCTTGTCTGAAATATAGTAGGTACTTTTCCAGTCGACAATGGTTGACAATGGCTGTATTTAAAAAAAACTTATAGGAAAAAAAACTATATAATAGAGATAATAGCTTATTAAACAATCAATGTCACTGTATAATTAAAAGATCTTGTTGAGACTCGACCAAAAGAATTCAGCTTGTAACAGGAAGACATGAAACCGGCGCCAATCTCGGATCAAGGCGAACTTGATGTGAAAACAAAAAGCTTTCATTGTATTGGTACTATTTGTCATGTGCACTGCTGTAGTATATAACAGTCTAAGATTTCCTTTATAAGAACGTTTGCATAGCAAGTCGATAAACCCATCAACATACTTTGTCCCCATCTTCATTTATAACTTTATTCGCGTTGAATATGTTAAACTAAGTACACTTTTAAGATTAAAATTATATGGTAGTAAAACATATACATGTGTTTATTCATTCGTCTTATCTTGCAGTAAAACACCAGTTGCTTTAAAACGAGCTGTGTTAAGACATAAATGACAAAATTGCATAACATCTTGCGTTTACTGCATACCATAGTAGTTTTGCTTTGTGGACATTCGTGTCCTTAAGGCGCTCGCTGTCTATCTATCTTTAATAATGAAATGATTGATACTGAAAAAAATACATTATATTGACCGAGACAACTAAGTATGGTTAATACCCTTACTTTTTTAGGATTTCATTGAATATGACATGAAATTCCGATAAAAAATTAAATCGAAGAATCTAATGTTTGCAACGTCAAACTCATCTCTAAAATTAAATAAATAGTTTTTCTTAGTAAAATTTGTAACGCTGTCAAATCAAACATTATCGATAGTTGCAATATTGACGTAAACACTAGTAGGTATGTGGTTAATACTTCTGCAGGGTATGGACCGGGTCGATCCGGCCAAGGATAGCGCAGAGAAGGGACGTTGGTTGAGTAACATTCCGATGGTTCGTAGGCTTTAAATGTGAATACAGATGATACGAGGGATGCCTTTTAAGTTTTGTCGTTTGAAGAAAAAAACACAACTAGAACCTTATAGTACTTTTTATTGTTTTTCAAAGTATTCACCACGTAGCTTAATACACTTTTCCATTCGCTCAAACCAGTTATTATAACATTTATTCCACTCTAAAGTGGGGGTGTTCAAAATGGCTGACTTGAAAGCGTCGACTGCTTCTTCACTGGACTGGAACCTTTGACCACGAAGACTTTTCTTAATTTTAGGAAATGTAAAAAAATCGTTAGGGCTTAGGTCAGGACTGTATGGAGGATGGTCAAGAATTTCTACTTTTTCCTGCTTCAAATACTCAATCGTTTGACGAGCGCTGTGTGAACTTGCATTGTCGTGGTGCAGGATGATGCGTCGCTTTGAGTTAGATTTTCGAAGTTCGGCGATGACTTGTGGTAAACAAACTGTGGTATACCACTCTGCGTTAACCGTTCTACGATCATCAAGTGCAATAGTCGCAACATGGCCGGTTTTTCTAACGAACGTGGCCACCATCTTCTTTGAAGTGCTTCGAGAACGAACAACTTTAGTCGGCTTTGGCTCGCCTTGAAAGACCCAGATTGTAGATTGTTGTTTGGAATCAGGATCGTAGGCATAGATCCAAGATTCGTCACCACTGATGATGTCGTAGACGTGATTTGACTCTCCTCGCTTGAACCTTTGCAGAGTTTTCTTACACCATCTGACGCGGGCCGCCTTGTGATCGTCGGAAAGCAGATGCGGTATCCAATGGCAAACTAGCTTTCTTACACCAAGCGCTTCATGCAAGATTTTCTGAATGGTTGTCCCTGAGATGCCTAATAGAGCCTCTATCTCTCGATACGTCACATGACGATCTTCGAGAATTAGTTGTCTCACTCCAATGATGTTATCTTCAGTGAATGCAGATTTTGGGCGACCTTCGCGAGATTTGTCACTAACACTAGTATGTCCACGCTGGAATTCTAAATACCAGCGTTCGACAGTCCGCAGACATGGGGCTTCATCCCTGAACACAGATATTAGCTCTTCAAAACACTGAAGCCGTGTCAGGCCTCTTCTAAAGTTGTAGAAAATTATTGCACGAACATTTTCCTTAGAAAGATTCATTTTCGTACGTAACCTGACAGATTCTAATCGACGCTGTGACTAAACAATAACATTAATCCTAATACATTCAACTGTTTTGAGATTCGAAATTTAAACACATTCGAATATAGAACAGTTCCAAATTCAAAATTGCCGGGATTTATGGAAACGACAGAACTTAAAAGGCATGCCTCGTAATAACACAAGGGCTGTATATATAGACATAAAGTATTAAATTGACACTTGTTTCATATGCTCAATAGCTGTTGGAAACAAGATGTTATTAGATTTGAAAGTGTTTCATTTGTTTGTTTATTTTGTACATTTTATTGTTGACATTACATTCCTTGCCTTCACTTTTCTGATTGTTTTAACTTCGGATTTTCATTGACTATCAAGTTCTTTGACTTTCGAGAGTTCAGCTGGTTCTGGCGCCATTCAATTTGAACTTTATCTGTAGTCCTGAATATTTACCTCTATTTGTCTAAATCATATTTAATCACATACGCATATAGTACTTTATTAACATACCTACCTAACTTTAGAAGGTTCGTCGGCTTCATTGCCGACTTTGAATTAAAAAAAACAGGTGCTTTCGTTCCTAGTTTACATACACGGGGATATTGTATTACGCTAAATATTGTGTACTAATAGAGTAGGCATAGTGCGCATTTATATGTGTTAACTGATAAGTTTTGATACTTAACTGACAGCATATGAAATAGATAGTATATTTTTTGTGCATTGAATATTCAAGGTGAGACCGATGTCAGCGGTCTTATTATGCAAATTCTACCTCCTATCGCGATGACTTATTTCCTTCTTTGGTTGCATTTAAGGTTATCTACTACATCACGGCAAATTATTAGCTAAAGTTTGCCCGAGCATTGCCGTGTTTGTCATATAGGTTTCTTCGCTATCTTCCTCGCTGTAGTTTTATGGTCATAACCCACTTTCGACATAAAAATATATATCCAAGATTTACTGAGTACTTACCTACTTCCAAATTAAATTTTTAGAATAACTATCAAATCTGTTTTATGTCCGCACATAATATGGCCTCACTCGTAAAACCAGAAGCACCTAAATGCCATTACGCATTTATACGACGAAGCCCAATCCAGTTTGCCGTCAAAAAGAATTTCATGAATTCGAATTCGTTGATTCTGGAAACGACGAAAATTCAATTTCAAAACTAAGTTAAAACTTAGCTAAGCTTCGTTATTCAATGTTTCGAATGAATATTAAAATATGTGTGGAAACTGAGTTTAATGGTTAATATTATTCCATTCGCATTTCTATCCTAAAATGGGCGCATAGTCACCCAGCATGCCGGGTAATGTATCGCGGTGCGGTCACGTTCTAAATAACCCACTTGTATTATATTTCACAGTCTTTGTGTCGCGATTCGTGACAAAGCTCCTGTCTCTGTATCATCGTTCACATTGTGCAACCCGATGTGCTGAGCCGGGCCGTGTGCCTGTTCACAGAGCCACGATTACCCAACCAGTTTCAGCTGCGCTCGATTTCCTCAGATCCTCGATGCGCCATTAGCTTTTGCCTAGCCGTTCGGGTTGCTAGATTTACGAAGCCACCGAGTGAAAGTGTACGTCGCTTACGAAACATACGAACAACTTGCGACGTGTGATGCACATAGGGATACATCGCTCTATCATATGACGTGACCTTCGAAAAGTATTCGTAATATTTCATTGCATGCGCCGGTTGGCAGCGGTGAAATGGGCGTCTGTATGGATGGACTTTCAAAGGGGACATCTGATGAGGCGAGCGCACCGGACCGCATATCCTGTGACATCCTGCCCCATCATCTACGTTTCTACATACCTCAAATGCACTGGCATTGTTTCCACACATTTAGAGTCCGTTTTGCCAAACATTTATTCGCCGATCATAAGTCGATCTCTTTTCGAAAATTTGTTATAAGTTATGCCCTTATCTTGTATATCCACTGTTGTTTTATAAACCTATAAATTTCCATATCACGCTCGAGCGAGCGTTGGCATTTGCACTGAAAGCAGATTGATTAATTTCCGTTTACTCCCCGGCGGCGCACAAATTTACTCTCGTACCTGCCGCCTCGATTTTGTTATGAAAAATGAAGTGTTTATGTATCCTCTGGTGAATTAAGAAGTCGATTAAATAAAGTGAAACAAAATGCAGTTTAACGCACAGCATACTGCAATCGTTATCCTTGTGACCCCGTAACAAATAGGCAGGAGTTATCACCCTCCCACAGTACAAAGGTTTTGGAAGGGGTTCGAAAAGTCACATTGACCAAACATAGACTTGACGTTTTTTTTTTTCAAAAGATATTTGGGAATGTTGATCCTTCTTGTGAATACAATAAGATGCGTTTTAACTTCCACGACTTTGAAATTGCTTTTGATGCTCCTAAGGTAGTAATGATGAGCTCAATAATTTATGTATAATCAAGTCGTAGCAGACCTTACATAATATTCTTATAATTAACGCTATTACTCACTAGTTTATTTCCTTCCATAATCGAGTTGACTCTCAGCTTCGGAACCCAAAGTCTAGGTGAATAAACTTCGGTTGTAGAAATAAACAGCTTGTTAAATTGACTATAAAAAATCATCTTCTGATACACTGTAGTCTAGTTGAGGAGTCTTTGTGTAAAAATACATCTACACACTTTGCGCCGTGCCAAGAGATGATGTTAACGACATAACAGTTAAATACATCTTTTTAATTTTTTTGACTTCAGGCGCAATTGTATCAGGGTTTTTGAATCGTTTCTCAAAATAAATTTTCGAACTAGTTCAGTCGCCTATTTAAATAAAATTACGTCTTCAGAAAAAAATACAGCGCTATTGTTTAAATGCTTCTTTGTAAGTCACTACGCAGCAGTAATTTCCGGGCCAGACTTCTGGCATCAAAAAAAGGTGGTCGATTTGTGAATACAATTAAATCTGATTCGAGTGAATAAATAATAGAAATGCTGCTCATCCCCTGTAAGACGAGCTTAGCTGGAATTTAAAATATTGTGTATTATTTGAAAACCAAATTATAATTGTCATATTGGATACGTAAAAAAAATGCTTTTAACAAAGATACACAGAAAAGGGGTCAAGGCCCTAATAAAGCAGTATCATACATATAATTCGTGTACACAATAACATGAATTGTTAGGTAGTGACGTCCGAAGGCGTACAACGAAAATAATGAGGGCGGTGCAGCGATGCGCGGGCGCGGCACCGGCATAACGCTGCACCGGCGCACCTCTCTAAATGCATGAGCGTGCAACGGCCGTACTGTGTATCAATTATAAGATCATGCTGCTTGTTAAGTGAAATGTCAGTATGCAAGAACACTTACAAACTTAGTCTACATAAGGCCACTAATGGTTCAATTTAAAGTACCAGGTTGAATCGCCAACACATTGAGTGGTTTCGTTCTAACGGGCAACTCGGAACACGTGATTTCACACGTGAGTTTTTTTTGTAAAGACATCATTTGTGTTCAATTAAAATAAATACTATAAACCCAATTACAACTTGTCAAGAATACAGTAGAATAAAATATCCACTTCGACTTATATTTCTTTTATAACGCTAATCAATTTCAGTTGACAGAATTATTGGTTTGCCTCCATTTGTATCTATGTATTATGTTGAATGTTTCTGGACGTTATACTAAAATATATTATTCTCATTCGTTAAACCTAAACGTTTCACATTAAAAATAAGCATAATATCCTTAGAAACGTCGATTTCTCATCGCAGAATAGATTCCCCGCCCACATGTACTTTTAATACCTAAGATTTTCTATTATTTATCCGGTATAATGGCGGATCATAGACACACTACGTGGTATTTAAGGATAACCTGATCATCCTACGCGGCGCATATCACAGATGGCATCTTGCGATTGTGGGCCACATTACCACTTTGATCTTTATGCTTGCCTGCTGTTTCTCTCAATTCGCTTTATCTTGTTAATTGGAGAACTGCTCTGTAGCTGCCTGCTCCACTTCAACCTATTGTCAGACATGACACTTTCTAAACTAATCTCCACTTTATATCTACCTTTAATGAAGTAGGGTCCGAACTCTTAAGCCTTCCAACGCATAAGCTGTGTCACACTGTATGAATGGTATAAGTACTTTTTGATTGACGGCTTTTTTAAATCATTTACTTTAAACTTATTGCTTGATGTTCGTGATTTATATTTCATGTAAACATTGTGTTATATTTCGAATGATGCTGTTTTGCAGATTTTTGTTATGTTGTATGAAAAACCTTGTTCATGTTGCAAGCGTTACGTGTTCTGATCATAGTTTAATCACCGTCTTCAACAATGTGACATCGCGTTCTTTATTATTGACCTTAATTTGAGTGCTGATTGAATTAAGTACCGTGTTTTATGACGCGTTTGTTATCTAGCCATGTCTGTGCGAGTGGGTGTGCACAAAATAACTCTAGCATAATTACGATCTCGCCGTAGCTCTAATTCGTGAGTCACGGCCGAGTGAAATGGTACGAGGACCATGATTGCGTCGGTTCATTCAATTACCCTGCGTGATGTGATTTGAAAATCCCAGCTCAACTGGAATTTTTACGTTCACTCAACAATTCATTCGCTTTCACCTTCTATCAAAATATTGACAATCCAACTGACAACAATGTTGAGACGCCCGAGAGCCACGTCACGACCGAGATAGACGCCTATCAAACCGTCGGTATATCTGATTGATGGATCTTCAGACAGTCTTTGACGCGAGCCGATAGCCTGCATTACACTATGTATGTGGTGTACGGATAAATACACAATCATTATATTGTCACAGACCGCCCGCGGGTGTGGGTTGGCCGGTAACGGTGCGCCGTCAAAACTGGGACACATCGGCGTACGTAATCCTATTATCAGCTCGTTAACGTAATCCCACTTGGACCTCAATACAGCGGCAAAGATTTTCTATCAATCTTTAGCTTCTACGTTAGTTACTGACTGAACGCTGCCAGAATTTTTAGCTCACGTAAAGCGATTTGTCACCTAATCGACATAGCCCAGCTGAATCATCATCGGTGACTGATCGATAGGCGAATAAAAGCACTACGTCATCAAAACGCTCCGGCACGTAGGTTATGATCAATAAGACAATGGTTATTGCCCACAAACTAACGTTGAATAAACAGTCGGTGCATTGTTTTGCTGAGTCATAAATGATGATAGATGACCGACTCAGCTATGCCCTTGATTCTCGAGCGTCGTAAAATAATAACGACAAATTATACCATCATAACTTTGCGTCTAATACTAATGACAGGATATCAGAACACGACCTAATGATAAAATGGAACCGATTTATCAGTCTGGGAGTGTTCACTCGGTTCAAATGCTTTCATCAATCAGATTGTGCCATTTACATTTGCTTTTATACAGCCCTATAACCTTTAAACTCAGATGTAAACCAACTTAAATGTTTTCCTTGTAACCTAGACCTTTGGGGCTAAATTGTTGTTCTAACAATACATACATTATTCAAATCATTTTTTACGATTACATCTCAGTAAGCAAAAAATCGTACACAAATTGTTTCCGAGTAGAATACGTGTCTCTAAAGGCCCAATTCCTTGAGCCCATTGTCGTTCGGGCGATGTTATCATGCGTGGGCGATGTCACGATAAACTGAATGCGTCTGATCTTGAGCCTCTCTTTTCATTACTCGTTTAGTTCGTGACCTTTACGAGTAATTGTAATTTGTGCGTGTAATGAAGATCGTGCACGTTGGCCGGGCCGCCGGTTCGTATTAGAGATTGGGCGTGTCCTGTGTGTAACTGGATTGTTGTAGATTTTGACTAGATATTACTCCCAGTGGGAATATTACGACCGGTCGCCCTAACCGAGCTGATATATAAGAGAGATTTTTTTTCGCTGACGAGGTAATTCTCTTTATTAGCTCGTAATTGGACTTGTTTCGCCAAAGTAATAGCCTATTACGGGTTCCATACTATCTGTATTTATCATAATAATGGTACTAAATTGCCTCGTCTAATCTAAAGAAGCTTATTAATAGACATTAGTTAAAATAATTACATTATGATTACATGGAAAAGTTTCAGGCTCTTTTCTAATCATTTAAATGAGAAGAAGATAATTTATTTTGCTATTACCTACAGGATCTCTTTACACTGGTATCTTTAATCTGGCTTGCGGGTTGTGAAGGCAAATCTGTTTAGAGTCAAGGAGGCTTGGACCAAAAATAAACGTAACCTCGTTACAAAAGTACATGACAACTCCATATGCTTCACACGCGAAGGGCGTGCAGTTCTCATCTCGGAATATATTAATATTTATACATCGCAGATACTGTCTTTCCATACTATAATATCATTATATTAACTACGTGAAATAAAAAAAAATTATCCCTTTTTACGAAAATTATGCGGATGGTGGAGTATGAAATTTGGCACAGTTAAAGTTTATATGGAGAAGGAGTGCAGAAAGCTAATATTTTTATATTATAATGCTTAGAAATACATTAAATCAATAAATAAATCATTGCACACACTCCATTGATTGACACACACACACATTTGTAACCTCCACTCGGTAACTGACTGACTGTCTGACTGACAAACGGTGACAGTATTTTACTTTCTTTATTTTATTTTATTCTTCCATAGTGCATTCTGCGTGCCAGTATCAATCAAGAAGGTTTTTGGGTTTATGTAATAGTCTGGACAATAGAACTTTATTGACGTTTAAAATTAAAATTTAAATGAATTATAGTCGAATTCCGAACGCGGGCGACCACTAGTAAGAATTAATAAATATCGTCAGACGAACACACCAACTGTATGGTCTCAAACTAAGCAACGCTTGTACTATGGGTATCGAACAATGGACTGAGGGCGCTCCCAGTGACATCCAGACCAGGGCAAATTAGGCCATTTCCATAATTTACCCTGACGGGAATAGAACCCGTAACGACCCGATGCAAGTAAGCCGAGCGGCCTACGCTCGACTCACTGCACCAAGCGGTCGTCAATTATTTTGAAGCTATTTTACTTACGATTTTTACCCATCTGCGGGGCATAGCATAGCGCAGCACGATTAAATTAAAACCTAATACGAGTAATGAAGGTCACGTCGATCTAATACGAGCGGATTTGGGTACGTCCCGGTTTTCAGAGCATTTCCTTTTATCTTCAGGCCCATTCATCGGGCCTTTCATTCTTCAATAGGAGAAAATGGTGCTCTGTAAACATTTCGCTAGAAGGGCTCGGAATTTTTCCATTTGGAAGGTCGAATTGGGGTCGTGTTACGTCTGAATTGTGTCCGGTTACATAAACCCCGAATTGATAAAATAAACATTTTGGGAGGTTATTTATTTATCATATAAAAAAAAACGTTTTAAATTGAAGGACTCTTAAAAATACGAATAATGGCGCCTCATCTAATTTACCTCAAATTATTCATATTGAGACTTTTAGGACTTAACACCATAAGTAAAAGCGGTAGTGAAATTGCTGATTGTGTAGATAGGTAGTGTACTTATCTTAGTCAAACGGAATCACTCTTGATATTATTTCCATCATCAACGTGTTATTTGAAAAGGAACCATGTTTAATTTTATAGGTAACCATTAATTTTTTCTTAAACATACCAAACGATCCACTATCCGATGTTTGGAAGCATTTATCTCGATGTGCCCGATCTTGACAACATCAGATCTGTGGGAATCCATGTTTCAAAGTCCTATTGAAATTGTTTAATGACCCGCGTAACTTGAATGCGGGACTGTTAAGTAATGAAGGGGAGGCGCTCCCTCCAGCTGTCTGTACTTAAGAACCTCCGATTAGTAATGTACTAACAAAGTCGAAGAATATAGTATAATTCTGTGTACTTAACGAGCTATATAAAGGCAGCTCTAACAGAATTAAGATGTTATTCGGTATTTTAAATGTTTACATCACAGGAGGTTTAAGGAATTTGGAACATCATAGAAGTTACCTGAATGATTTATTATTCCGTTTAAACCTATCAAGTTTACTTTCGATGGTATTCCTTTCCCAGGTAGCAAACAAATTATAGGTCGATGGTCGGTTTGAGTTGTTTTTTTTCTAAGCGTAAAGCATCCAACCTGTGTACATTCCACTGACATCATAGACAATTAAAACATACATTATCTTGTTTTCTGTAAATATTACAATACACCTCCATTTATGTTTTATTCTAATGGTTCTATTGAAACTGATCGTACAGGTATTTATTATTTAAATTATATGTCGATGACAATTACCATAATTGATGATGGCAAGATAATCTGTCTTTGAAATATTACTCATGGGAAAATCGTCATGTTGAATATTTAATAGCACATATCACTTACCCAGGTTATACCTACACAGTTCGTCAACAGTCGTGCAACACCACAGATGTTATCAAGGTTGAACAAAAAATACCACAAATATTTCAATCAAAATTAAGTTTATTTGAGTCTTATACTCGTTATCTTAACTGACTAGAACTTATCTAAAACACATTTTTGTCTCAATCACTGTCGTCAGAGTAATTTTGTACCTTGATAATTCCGTTCTGTGCTTCATATATCGCTTTATCTAACGGATCTGAGTGATCGTCTATTATTGTCAGTTTTTCGTAGCAACTGTTACTTTCATAATAGTTTTGATCGGCTTTGAATATTATGTCGCAAATTGCCTGTTGCACCGCATTTTTTGTGGCGTCAGAGTATTTCTTCATTTTGTTCCCTATGAATGACGTGAAGGAACTAATCTCCTCATTCCTCTCTGATGCAGTCTGACTGGGACCTGGTATTGGCACGGGCGCATTCGATGTGTGAACTTCTTCTTCTTGTATCGTTTGCGTTGACAAAACGGAGAATTTTCTTTTCATTGGTGTCCTTATTAAACCTTTTTTCTGCTTTTGTTGTGGAATGTTTGTCTGAATGTCTTTTAGTAATTTCATTGATAGATTTTGGGTATCGTCTTCGTCGTCGTATTCGTCATCTATACCCTACAAGTTTAACAATTTTTAATATACTTACTGAATATAAGCCGGTAAAATGTGTACTCCCTCCCTCTGTAAGCCCCTGATTATATAAGGACGCTACAAATCATACAGTAGGTAGGTACATTACAACAACTTGTGTTTCACGATAACAATAAAAAGTTAAACCATCACGCAGACGAAACCGCGCATAACTACTTGTATAACCGTGCATTTGCACTGATATGTGTTTTGTCAGTGCCAACGAAGGGTAATTTATATAATAATAAATCTTACAACACTCTGGCGTTTTCTTTCCGTGTCCTTGTCCATTAAAAACGCCATGTCCTTGAATGCAAACCATATGCTGTTATAAACCCTGGAGCTGGGGGCATCTGTGAACATTTTTTTTTATTTAATTAGGTAAGTATCCTAATATAATAAAGAAAAATTTCTAAATATAAAATATTGTTGCCAGTTCTGGTACGCACACAAAAAAGTTCCCAACGCATGGCCCTGTTCATTTTGCCTTGTATGTATGCAATGTACCACCCTGCCCATGATGATTTCAGGTGACCCTTTAGGGTCGTTAATAAATAGTAATGCATACTTATGTTAACTAGGTTAGTAGGTTAGTTACTTAGCACTTACCTGATTCACCCCTTAAACTGTGCGCAATTTTTGCTTTTTCTCTTCTGAATGATGACATTAGGACAATCATTTTATGCTTGCACTTCTCTGGGGAAATATTGAGGACATCGCCTATTTCACGCCAAGCTTTTGGTTTTATAGATTTTTTATAGAAATACGGATCTTTCGGATCCCATAAAATAGGCCTAGCTCTGTACTCTCGTATTAGTTGCAAACATTTAGATTCTGTCCACTCGCTTAAGTTGGCCGTAGCCATATTTGAACTTGCAACAGTACACGCGTCGGCCCAGGTTCGCGCGAACGCTACACTGGGCGCACCTCGCAAGATGGCGGACGGTCCTCGATCCACGACACAGTCAGTTGTTGTTGGATACGTTGCAGTAACCGTGATCCTATATCCCTCTCTTTCTAGCGGAGCGTGTTGACGCTAAAGTGCGAGTATATCGGATAGGCTTATCTCCGTTGCACGTGGTTATTACGTTGATTCTTCTGGTCAACGTACTGTGTTGCTGTATCGGACGGAATATTATTATTTGTATTAAACGTGCACGTGTGGAGGATGCGATACTTTATTGTTATTGATGTTTGACGCACAAGTTCATGTGTGCGTTAGGTGCATTATTTACATAATTGAAGTGAAATAATTATGACGGACGATTGTTTACTGCGAGCATATCTACCTACCTGCCCACATAACTACTGACATTGGCTTATACATAGTGTTAAATGATGATTAAATAACATGTAAGTACTGTATGTCAATATATTTTGACAATATACTATCATATTGATAGATACGTACGGTAATACGTACCACATCGAAGTTTCTAGGTATTTTTTTTTCCTATTAAGCTCTTTCGATTAGTAGGTATTGTTTGGTAACATAATAAGTGTTTTGGTTGGAGTAGGCACAAAACAAGTTTTTACGTCAAATAGTACGTAAATAGATGCTTATTAATTTAGTAAAACATCTTAAAAGTGTTCATCTAAAACTGATCAGGGGTCCCCAGTCCGATGGTTCTTTGAAACCCTCTGGCCTTAACAGGCTTAGGTAGTCAGCGTCCAGCATATACCAGATTGCATAAAACATGCTCAGCCTTATTCCGGCTTCGTAACCACAATAATCCGCTTTACACAGCTCGTACAAAATATTTACCTTGCTGTAACCGAGTCTCGCTTCCTGACCCAGTTACAACCAGATACAGGTGACTTCAACCACTTTCAATAATAATAAATCTGAACTTTGATCACCGCGCCACGAAAACGGATTAACCTCACGCATTACCTGCTCAAATAACGTGATTCAAGGTTTAACAACTTGCAAATAACCTAGTTGATTAGATATATGACTTAGCCTCTAAACAGTGTGCCTAAAAACTGAGGCTTAGGAATGAAAAATAAACTAATATTCTGTACCTATTATCTTTTGACTAAAAACATAAACCAATTTTATAATTCCTGTTTCGTGCGATGGTAACATTGGATTGTTATCGTCCAAAACTGCGCTGCAGAGTGCAACTGCAATGCAATTATATCCTCACACGTGCGGGTTTCAGGATTTGCAAGACAAAATATCAAATGGACCATTATTGTTGGGGTAATGCCGCACTCGTACCCAAGAGCAGAACAGTTTTATGAATGCCTTTCTATGAAGATTACCTTAACTACGGGTGACATGGGTTTGTTAAAGACTGTTGTTCAAAAACCTCCGAGTCAGCCTCGGTAGCTCATTCTCCGATGGTGCAGAAACTAATTTATATCAATTCAAGATAATTAAAATAAACGAGACTAGTAATGAAATACATACCGTATATGACTGACGACCGCCTGGCCCAGTCGTTCGAGCGTAGGCCGCTCGGCTCACTGCACCGAGTGGTTGCGGGATCGATTTCCATCGGGGCAAATTTTGGAAATGCCTTTTTCGTAACATGCCCAGGTCTGGGTGTCACTGGGATCGCCTCCAGTCCCTAGTCCATGGTCTTAGTTTGGGACCTTACAGTTTGTGTGTCAGTCTGGCGATATTTATTATAATTATTCTCCTAGAAGTACCATGCAGCAGGGGTTCCTATATACCAGCCTGTCATTTGAAGTGCGTTGCATGCAATTCATGTTATCGGTAAGGTTCAGCTCGCCGGTTGAATGCTAAGAAGGAAGATTAGTCATGCGATGCACTCCTATGCTGTCGTTCACACACGTCGAACGCAGATGCACGAAAGATAATGGCACAGCAGGCAAAGCTACCGACTTTACTGATATGATTCTGTTTGTGGAAACGACGTTTGATGTATGAAGGATTTTTAGTAGTTAAGACTTCTTGTAGAGATTAGAAACTAGCGTAACTAGAACTCTAGTCTTTAGTAGTTAATGATAGTGCTCTTATCTTAGGTAAATAAAAGTCTATTCTTAATCATCTCGACCATTCCAATGGGCATTAATTTTAATACCAAAAACCTTAAAAAAACCACTTTGCAATAAGTGAAGCATAATACCATTAATACAATCCCATTTGACGCAACGTGCATCAACATTTTCTTCGTATAAGATAATGTCGTCCAGTTCAATTAGCACGATTAACCTGTCACAGCAGCGTTTTACTTCTATCAATTACTCATGCAAATGGTTCCGTTCCGTTCCATGAATATTCATCCGGCTGGCTCACGATTTTATTTTTTTTAATTGCTCAAGTTAAGCACTTACTTAATTTTTGTAACGCTCTAGTTGTCGACGGTCCACAAATTACGGATGTTGGAACACTATAATTCTAAAGTTGTTTAAAATGATTCTTCATAAAAATACAGAATTGTAGAAAAAAATATGCTGTTTATATTTCTAATTCATGTAGCCGTCCTGAGGCAGCGTTAAGCAATAGTGTTTAAAAGCATACATGGTTGCATTAATTGGTTGAAATATTATTTATGTAACTCAATGTTGGACGCCTTGGACAGCCTTTGTTGCTGCAACTCCATTTTTCTCCATTCATGTTTGTGTTAATTAGCTTCTACGTAACGTTATGCACAATTTCACATGTCCACTTCAAACTTTCTACAAATTAACTTACTTTTTAATATTAATATTTATAATTTGTAACATCCTTTTCCATTATAATGTACTATTCATAAATACTTTATGATGCTGTTTGTAAATTACATTATTATTTTACTCTGTTGCAGGTAAGCGACACGATTAAGGCCTTTTGGTAAGCCGATCTCCTTTCCAAGCTATAATTTGCGACAAAAGAAACACTATAGTTGATAATATAGTTACTGTATCTTACTTACTGTACTTACTGTATCAGTTCTACGTAAGTATTCAAAACTCGTTACTGTTGTTTTATGTATAAATGCCATCTCCATAGAAGTACGTATGCATTGGAAAATTTAGTTCACCTATTGCTCTATTACTATTATTTGTTCACACTGCTAATGCTGTTGTCGCAGCAGATAATGAATGCAGTCGCTGGAATCGTCATTGCTTATCATCATTTCAATATTCCGGCCCGCCTATAAGCGCATGAGAAATAATTTCCCAACGGCTGCGGTTTAAAGCACGCTTTCTAACTCTTGGCGCCAAACAGTCGATTATTTGCTATTAACTTTCCATAAAATTGTGCCATTTGTTCGTCTTCGACTTCAATTGATTTTCTTACAAACATTACTAAGTATGCAGAAGTAGCTACGCCTTGTTTATAGATTTTCTAACATTTATACGTATGTAAAGTTATAGAAATTGAGTTATTTCTCACATTTGGTTTTATGTTGGTATGCGTTTGCTTAGATTTTATATTTGATAGCTTCATGTTCAATTTCTGAAATTATACCACGCACTACGCATATACGCGTCACACAATAGCAATTTTAATTTTGTATTTGAACAAGGTTGTTAACGTTTTCTTCAAAGTGCACAAAGAAAAAATAACAGGAACCCATAAAACAGTGACCCTTTGTCTTGCAATACGTGACTACAATAAGGAAGGCGCTATGTCTGCAATAAAAATCGACATTTCGTCCAAAAACGGTAGCCATCTGCACACGAGTCAACGGGTCAATCGAAGCGACCGTGGTAAACGCGTTTCCGTCTTGTCAACCTTGAATGTAATAGTTCGATACCTACTAATTCTATTATAGTTACAAAAGCATCAGATTTTTTGTATCCTTAGCTCATTAGAGTCCAACATCCTGCGATATATAACTCAATCAATTTAATATATCCTTATTCAGATCTACACCGATTGCATGCACGAGTGGTTTTAAATCCTTTCAATCCTTCACGCGGAATCCGCTTTTTATCTATCCTATGATCACTCGCTATTCAAAGGTACGCAACCATTTGCTTTATTTCGTGTCTCTATTTAAAACTTCTTTACATAGAGCCCATGACTGATATCAAGATACCAGATGAATTTATTATGTAGGGACAAATAAACTATTATCTAAGAATATTGAATTGTATAGTTACATAGCGACGAAATGAACTCAATATTATCTTGAGACACTACTATCGATTCCTAGTAATTCCTAACATACCTACACTACACTGTATTAATTATTCCAATTAAACGAGATGATTTCATAATGAAATCATAAAAGATTTCTTCATCGGGTGTATAGCGAACGATGGTTGAATTTCGACAGAAGCATTTAAGAACTTTATTTATGTGTGTCCTTGACGCAGCTAGCCGTACGCGGGTCGCGCTGTGAAAGGGGTCATAGGATGAAAAAACTCGCTCGAAATGCCGGCTTTCTCTTATTACAGCCGTGGGAGGTGAAAGTCGGTCTGGTTGTCCTTGAATCCCTAATGTAAGTTAAAGGAACAATCCGTATCTTCCGTGGCGTTGAACTCGGTTATGTTAGTCATCCCTAAACTTAAAATGTATTAGTAAATTGGTTACCTTCTTTGTATTTAAAATGTACAAGTAGATGTATAAAACAAGCAATAAGTAGTGTTCATTGCTTTACATTTATGGCGTGCACCGAGGCTATACCATACATAACTTTACATGGTCGACGGATCCGAAAACGGACAGAAAGAATAATTACCATTACTATTATGTTAATCAATTCTTTTAACGACGCCGCATGGGGGCCGCGCGTCGTTCCCAGACCAGCAGTCGAAATTTGAAACAAGCTATTATATTCCAAAACTGGTTTATAATACGACCAATAAATTAAACACGCTTGTCACTGTTTGACGATTTCAATAGAGTTATCAAATTAGAAAAAAACAGTAAATACTTTATTCCGCTATCAGTGGCATGCATGTATAATGTTATGATAGTGTGATAGTGTCATTGTACCAATAAAATATTCGATTAATAGTGATAGTTACAGTTAATTGGACTATTTTAAATTCAACCACGTGTAAATTTCCATCGACACATATTTTGTGTGATTTGTACCCTTCCTCGTCTTGTCAAACAGGGTCGTGGTCTTTAATGTCTACAGCAGCGATAACTGCTGAGAGTAAATCGATATTGGATTATTGTAAGGTCTTTCTATAATGTGAGCTTGTGAGTCCTTATTTTTAATAAAATACGGAACGTAGTTCAAACTCAAGGTTACGACGGTTTCCATGCTCAAAACGAATGCAGTATTTAGAATGCACATAACCAAAAAGGAGTTGTCCTTCTTTGTCAGCAATGAAAGTATATTCACGTAACACGTAACGGCCATTAGTCGTATACAAAGCGGTCAACTAAGTACTACAATTTAAAATCTTTTATACCTAGTATGTTATTGAATCCTATTATCGTTCCACGATTACATTTAAAGTGTTTATAAGAGAGAAGTGACACCGAATTTTACCTGAGGGTAAATGACCACCTGACCCATATACTCGTCCCGACTTTCACCACCGGCCATTCACCCGGGAACCGGCGTTTAAACACACGTCCCAATTTCGAGAATGGACTCGCTTGAAACGAACGTAGCCCATCATTAATTGGGGCGCATTCCAATTAAGAACTTGTTACGGACGCCTCTTACGTAATCAGCATCGTCCGGCACATTCAATTTTTGAAACGAGTACGCCGGTTTTGCCCTTTCTATTCGATTTGATGGCCCTCGTATTTGCATCAATTTTGTATGACAAAACATGTATTCACGACAACCTCAACTTTGTATTTTCTTTTATCCGTACCGTATTCGAAAGAATAATGCAGGAAACAATCCAAGCTATTGCATGCCCAGACTCTATTGTCAAAAACGATTTCCCACAAGAATCGAATCAATTGCTAAACAATCGAGTTTTTGTAGCCAATTTCGAGCGGGATGTTGATTGTAAATATCTCGTAATAGAAACCGAAATGGGAACTGTTAGATCTGATAACATACACTAGGTATTTATCTGTTATTGATGAACTCTCAAGATAATTTATTATAGACATCTATTTACCATTCGTGTGGTTCAACACAGATGTGTTTTATTGTTTTCCCTATACAAAGAGATCCTTTTGAAGCCAGTGCCAGCACAATGATCTGTATTTAACCAATTCATACCACTATTGTCCTTGTGTGGCGCTGGTACACAAAAGACTTGTTTGCATAATGTTCTTATCTTGCACCATCTAATTAAGATCGAAATGTACGTGCATTTTCTAACATACGTACTGAAATTGTTATTTATGTTCGCGATGCGCATGGAATAATACCATATGGGCCTTTCCCGGCTGCAATATCGATAGCATGAAGAAAATAGCGAACGATTATTGACTGTTCACAAAGAGTTGTAACCATGCAAATAAATATTGTCATCGACATACATGACCACACGTCATCCGATGGAGCAATTTTAAATAATAATTTAAAAGAAATAACAAATCACATAAATCATAAAATAAGGTGTTAATATTTCTAAAAGCAAGGGAAAGTCGCGGGAGCTATAGCAATTCATGTTGTAATTGAAAGTCGATTTCAATTCAGGTGCAATGAAAGCGTTTAGTACGCGTAACACGAGTTTAGATAATATAATAGCTCTAACACTTTCTAAATCGTTTCTTATATTCAGAGAAACTTTACTGTGTATAAATTATAGCAGATTCATTAGTTACATGATAAATCTGAAACCGTTGCATAATAAAATATTTTAATCTTAATTGAATATCGATAATTTAATTTGGCAGAACAGAGATGGTATTCTCAAAGTTATCTCTGGATACAATTATGTCTTTCAAAGGCGGTTTATGCGCGCTCTTCCTCGACAGGGCGTTCTTTTTATAATCGAGTTCCGACGAGCTACTGTAGTGCATTTAAAAACTTGCATCTTTAGAGGTAAACCGGGTCCGCTGTATTCAAAACTGAAGGGACAAGTGGGCCTTGAAGTAACGCCGCACCGGTCGGCCGCAGTCGACATGCGGTAAAAATAAATAGGTACACAAAAAGCCTTCGAAGTAAACAAGGTTACAAGCGAATGGGGGGCATGATTCAACCGCGCCGTGATTCGACGCTCACACAAATGCATCGCCATTATCTGAATACGCGCACCATGTGCCTTTTTTGTTCGAGCACTGCACTTAAATTTCACTGTACAAATGTCGAATTAAACCATAATATAATACGGACTATTTTACAGCGTAATTGCCCTCCTATATGTATATCATATCATACAAAGGATTAAAACCTAAAATCATTTCCATTTGCCTCTGTGTCTGTTAAATTCAATCTGCTCTTCACTGCGTTACTCGCTTATTTTTACCGTTGATGGCTCAATGGTCTCATTCACTGCAAACCTTATTGTCTTCTCTAAGCCTGTGCCTTTTATCGATGTCGTTGTTTTGTGTAATTCCAAATGATAGTTATCTCGAGCATCACGAGCGTGTACTGTTATATCGACCAGCAACAAGTCGACAATTCGGTCGCAATATTTATTTCCTGCGAGCACATTAAGAGCATCTCCGAAAATTCAATCCGCAGTTATCTAAATTGGATTATAGTCTTATTTATCTTGTTATGAGAAAGGTCGTGACTCAGCTCATAGATTTTACTGATTCACGCTGAGTTTTGAAAATATCGTTTATCGATAGACGCATACCCAGATCCGGGTTTGTTTGTTAGTGTTCGAATACCTTATCGATTACTGATTGCGCTCTAGTTAGTTTGTTTATTGACGTGTGTGTTGAATAATCAGTTTTGCAACGCGGTGTCGCATTGTCGGTGCGGCTCGCGCGCGCGCGGCTCGCGGGGGCGTCGCCCCAGTGAAAGTGTGAAAGTGAGGCGAATGCGCTCGCGCAGTGCGCCTAGTAATACTATCCTATATAACCAACCATATATTGCGCTTTTTGGATTTATTACTTGGTTATTAAGTACACTTTAGACTTAAAAAATGACTTTAAAAAATCTCAATTTATTTCGCTTTCTAACGACTATTCACCACGGGTATTTTAGGCCTTAAAATATAGAATTTAGAGTAAATTTTAATTTATTTTCAGATATTTTGTTAGATATAAGTTAAACTTGCATTAGGTATCGCTTATTAAATCAAGTGATAGACATAAGTATTTGGATATTATTTTACTGTCACGTTCTAACTATAACAAGGAAAAAAAAAGTAATGTATGTAGAGCGTGGTGGTGGGCCGCGGTTCGACCGTTGTTTCCGCGCGGCCCGTGCAGCCGGCTCACGTGAACTAGATGTCTACAAATGAACCCGATACAAGCCTGACGTTTTTATCTTGCAGATTTTTTCCTCTCATTCATTTGTTCGATATTAAATACACGATGTGATTATCTCTAACGAGTAATTCAACAACATACTTACCTATCTCATCTTATAGCTAGCCGGTGCATAATTTCTTGTAAATTGTTTCATATCAAATGCGCACGATTTCATTGAAAACGGTCATTAGACTTTGTATCGAGATTATTCTCTGTTTACCTATTATTTTAATTTTCAACTCCAGTTTTCTAAGAACAATTAATTAACGCACGTTGACAACGATTAATTGATATTGTGCCGTTTCCAATATCGCTACTATTGTATTCAATGTTTACATTATCTTGTACGCCATTCGAAATTTATGCGAAACATAAACATGTGCACAGAGGAATAATGACCGCACATTATCGCGACCACGTCGAGTCATGTAGTTGTGGTGCGATCGATGCGACCTTCATGGCCGCAAACTATCCTCCATGCCGAAAGAAGAAATATTTCAGCATCTTAGCCCCACGACACCATCTGTATCACTTTGATACAATCAAGATCGTCGCACCATTAGAACTGGACGTGTCATAAGACACACTTTTTATTACTACTACTACGAAATCAAACAGTTTTCGTCACCCTTGAAACTGTTTTCAGAATACCCCACTTACGTTGCTATTTAATTATTAGTTACAACAATCAGTACTAAATGTTTATGAATTTATAAAATAAAGACTGACAAGGTCTTTCCGAAATACTCTCTCTTTTCTTAAACAACGATCCATTTGCGCGTTCGCAGTACACGCCCACGGCTCAATATAATTGTTGTTTTCCGACAGCGGGAATTGCAGAGATGGAACGTCTTTCCACGACAATTTAGAATCACTCTGTTTTACATTAGACATTGTGTTGTCCCAAATGCGACTATGAAACGTGTCGTAATAACAGCTATAAACGCAGCCTGCTCTCCGAACGCTGTCATTTTCAGGCGCGTGCCCAAGCGCACAACTTGTTTGTATAATTCCTTGAATACGAATTGAATGAGATTCATGTGGCACAAATAGCATTTCCTCAACAATACCGACAACAGTGCACCATTTGAATGTGATTATCGCTGTAGCAGCAACTATTATTCTAGCATCTTTTTAGGTTATAATACTTTAATGTATTTTTGATGCAAAGAGATAAACACGCATACCTATTCGGTTCTTATCTATGTTATTTGTCTTTGCCGACGATTCCAATTAAGGTGTACGCCTTAGGCAATATTGACCAGACTACATTTTGTTCTACAAAATGTATGTGCTGAATAACTATGCTAATGAATCTATAATATCTACTGCAATCAATTTGACATGCTTTAGAAATTAAATTTATATTTTTTTATCACAAGGTGTCTCGTGTTATGCAAGAGATACAAGTGATGCAAGTTATCTAGCCACAATCTCCGTCCTGGCGCAGTACATATAGTATGCACAATGCATTGAGGCTGGCTCAGATTGTTATTAGGCGCAAGCTAGCATGATTAGTAATGCATGATGCTCGCTCTTCGTGTCGCTCTCTCTATTGTGCACCGCATGACGTTTCACAATCTTTTGTAGGTACCACTGCAGAACTCATCATTCTTTCATTGTGGACCACAGTTGAACTTTTTGTAAGGTTTTTCTTATCTATCCCGCTTTGTGGCGGTTCTCGAGCATTAACTAATGTCCCCTGTCTGTCAGATGATATCGCGCTCTCGTTAGTGGCATTGTGGCACCCACGCCGAGCCCTGAGCGCGGACCTAATGGAGCACCGACAGGATTACCTATGAGCTGCAACATCAAACGGTCACCGTGAAATTCACGGCAGATTTATAGACAAGCTACTACATAAATCTACTCTAAAAATAGATTTCAAAATATGCCATTTTCGAGGCTCAACATGATTTAGCGGTGCGTAGGTGTGTGACAAGACGTGACCGCTCGAGGGCGTGTGAACAGTGATATGTGCTCTGGGAAGACTACTAGCGATGTATCGGTCTCACGCGCCCCCTGATATAATCGGACTCCTCGTCCGCGACCGACAGTTAATCAAAGATCTTTACGTGTCCAATGTAAATACCATAGTAAACATTTATCCTCATGGTTCTGCTCCACTACCTAACTCTTAAGGAGTAGAAGTTTCGCTCTCACTATTGAGATTGAAGTATGGAAAATATGTTATTGTCTACTATTCGCTCTCGCGAGCACGTTATCTAATATACTTCCCACAATGGATCAGCGCGTACTGATCCGAACACAATGCTTCCGCTGGTTTCTGTTCCGCTCTCATGAATTGGGTAAGTGGTGCATTTGACGAAACTTCACTTTTTCTCTGCCCCACTTTACTCCGTCGTTGAATGTACCGATCTATAATTTGTTTTGCTAGCGATTATGGACGCATTTAGCCATAAAAGTTGATTACCACGGTGTCTCAGGGGTCCATTAGCGATCTACCGATTCTCCTCGGGGTTTGATGCAATATTTTCGCACGACAATCGGGAGCGAGACGCGCCAACTGGAGCGACTAATATTCAAATGGACCGGTTTTAGATCATCTAATACCTGTTGCCGGGACCGGCTGAGCCGCTCCGCCGTTCTGCATTTAGTACTAGTTTTCTAGATAATTTACAATGTAACTTTGAGTTACACAATTATTAATTAAAATTTGAAAAAAGCTAGTTAATATATTGTTGCTTTACTTATTTAAAATCGTGCACGTATTAGATCAGAAATTAGGTATGATAATTCCCGACACAAGCTTTTGTACAAATATGTACGTCGGTTCTAATCTAACTGAACGCTACACTTTCACTGGGGATATGCAAATCAGAGCGTGATCCTCGCAGTCAGGCAACCTACACTCGTTGTAAAATTGTTTGGAAACTGCCTAATCGTCCGCTCGTTTCGCAGGCGGCTGCACTGCGCCGCTGCATTATTGTTGTCATTACTATCCGGTAATTGTCGCATCCACCGCTTTCACCTCTATTCGTACAATTCTCCTCGTGTCAGCATCCATCAAGCCCTGTATCTCGGCAACATCAACTTCATATTGCAATACAGTCGTTCACCCAGTAATGTGTGGGAAACGGGCGTTCCAACTTTTTTAATTGCCTGTGTCGGCGTGCGGTATGTTATTATTGCGGAGCGTAATGCAAGCCGGGCCACAGAAGTAAGGCGCCTAGCTGTCTCCGGCCAATTTGGTCGTTAATTATCTTCCATCGGCTGGCTGACTGTTCGTCGGCACGTCTGGCCCGTGACTTTTTTTTTTTTTTTTTTTTTTTCTTTTTTTTTTTTGAATTGACTATATGTTGTTGGCCAGATTGGCCATAACAACTTCACCCGGACAGAGGGCGAGCGCGAGTGCGCTCCAGCCAGAGGGGCAGGGGGGCAGCTAGCTCAAGGGCGCCACAAGGGACACGACCTCGGCTTGGGCCGCTGCCAGGAGAGGTGGCGAGGGTAAATCTACCACCGGATCGGAACGCGACCTCGACTGAGAAGATCCGGCAAGAATGGCCCGTGACTGCTGCCTCGAAACTAGGTAACCAGTGTGCTGTATGCACTCGGCCTATTCTCGGTTGGTATTCCTGATCCACAGCTGTTCGAAGTCGATGACCTATCTCTGGAATTGGCCGTCGCCTTGTTTTT